>OU342658.1:6458403-16458403 GCA_910589605.1 Chrysoteuchia culmella | reverse complement strand
TTAAAATTTTCAAAAATATTATTTTTATATGATGTTACTAAAAATTTACGGTTTTCGCATTTTTCCTTTATCTGTACTTTATGACGTTACTTCATACCAAATTTAAAGATTCTAAATTCACGGGAGTGCGAATTTCGAAAATTTGCGGCATAAACGGCTGTATCTTTTGATTGCTTTTGCTTAGAAGTTTGATTTTTTCATAGCTCCAAGGGACAGTAGACCTGAGTATTAGATATAAATTTCAGTTTGATACCTCCACGCGTTCCTGAGAAAAACGGTCTTGACAGATGGTTGGACGGACGGATGGACAACGAAGTGATCCTATAAAGGTAGCTTAGGGGTTAGAACATTGGACCGGATTTCCAAAGGTCGTGGGTTCGCGTCCCATCTGAGAATTCACTTCTGGCCGAGATGTTTTTTTTTTTTTTTTTTAATTGATTGCATAATTTGAATTGATTGGTTAAGCATATCGTAAATTCCTTCGCGCACTGATCATTGAAATAAAACCACTTTTGCGGATTTTAGTGCACTCTGTTTGTTACCCGATATTTAGTGATACTAATATAATACTAGATTTAAGCGTGCAATCCGTCAGCTAGAATTTTACATGGTCCGATTTTACTGGCATCATAGGTACTTATCGACATACGAGTCGAGTCGAGTCGAGTACTTATTAACATAAGCACTTATCGACTGATTGCACACGTGCGTAGCACGCGCTTAAGTCTAGTAAAACATATTTTTAAAAACACTTACCAGCAGTATTCCAATCCAGTATCCAGGTTGTAGTCGAGTCCAGTTAGCAGTCCAGTCCGGGAGCCAGGTAGGTGTAGATATTCAAATAAAGGATTTCCATATATTTTTTTTAAATCGGGAGCTATTAAACAACGCGTGCTCTAAAAAGATAAATGAAGAACGTTGTTGAAGCTTAAATGGGAGGTTGTGTGAGGTACGTAGGTAGTTTGAAGTTTTTGAAAGTGAGCGGTAGTTGTAGTTAGGCGCAGTATGTAGTCTCACTGGGGTCACTTGAGAAAAAAGTTTTTCTGTTTGACCTTGATAAGGTCAATTTAAGAAAATATATATAATTTTCCGGCCATCTACATTTTTTTTGTGATTTTTGAAGCTATTAGTGAAGGCTGTAGGTGTTATACTCATGGCGCTGGAGCGAACTTTAGAATAGATAACACGGGCCTTAGAAGAAGATAGGTTTAAGTTTTTTGTTTCCCGACGTTTTGGCACCTCTGCAGCTGTCATGGTCACGGGTGACGGGTAGTGCTCACGGGTGCATTGGTAAGTTCTCTCATGATTTACAAAATTTTCATTCACTAGCTTGATTTAGGTACTAGAACGTTTTGCTGTCGAAAAATCTACTCGTCTCACGAGTTCCAATCTGGAAAACTTCTAGTAAAACTTTAGTTAAAGTGGTTTCACCTTCCTATCCATTTAAACTTCAAACTATTAACTTTAAAAATGGGATTTTTATCACGTTTGTTTTTGTTTCCGAGTCCCCGATAATGCGGCGCAGTTGCATGTGCCATGATCACGAAGTATCTGAAATTGATGCGGGCGGATAGTGATAGGAGCAGATGAAACGGTCTACCCTCGGTCCACTCGCGTGCCGCACGACCCGAATTGGGACGTTTCAAAAATATGCGGACGTGCCGGACGCCCACTTTGGGACATTTTAGAATGCATTTTAAAAAAAAACTATCTAATAGATTTTTTTGAAATTTTTACTGAGTATCTAGAAGGCATAAAACTAAAGACGTACAGAAACAGATTTTTAAAAAAGTGAATAAAAAAATAATTAAAAATAAATACCTATTCAGCACCGCCCACGGTGCATCAGCGTATTTTCACAAATGTTTGAACAGTGTTAGTTTATGTTTTAAATGATAAAATGAGATAAAAAAAGAGATAATATTATATAATTAAATGTTATTAACCGTTTTAAATCGATAAATAGTGTATTTAAGTGATAATTAAAAAAAAAATACGAAAAATCGTCTTTACGCGCAAAATTACGCGACAATTTTGCGCGTGCGCATGGTTATTAATTTATTACCACGTTATTTTTAATTATTTCTAAAATATTATTGTATTAATAATTTTATTAAAGTATTAGTTTTATGTGAAAAATATTTATTTTATCCGTACCTTCGACTATTTTCCTTAATTAACATTATTTGTAACAAGGGGAAGTTGGGCAAAAAAAAAAAAATATTTGATGATTAATTAATAAAATATTTTGTGTCAAAGGGGGTATTTTTTTTTATTGACACCTATAGCAAATTTCCCGAATTTTTTGGATCAATAATTAGATTTTGGATAAACCTAAAAGTTTTCTTTGTACAAAGTTTGAGTCACCGATTTTTCAGTATTATTTTTTTAGTTAAGCGTGGTTTTACCCATATTTCTCGTAAACTAAATGTTTTTAATACTTGAAAATTTGTACATTTAAAGAAGAAGATCTAAGCTACAAAATAAATCTAATTTCTAAGCATTTGGTTCAGTAGAAGCTAAGAAATAAGATTTTAAACATATACGGCGCTTCAGAACGCTAGCGTTTTTTTACGCGTCAGCTTAGGCGTAATTTAGGTGCACCTTCGTTTAGCTATGGTATAAATAAAATATATGGGGGAGGGTGAGTTTTTTTATTGATTATTGTGAGATATAATATCCTTTTGTAAATAAAATAAAAATATGTACAATTCGAGGCTTTATTTCACAATAATAACACTTTTAGTACCAGTACGCGCGGAAAAACGCGCGAACTCAACTTTGACTATGAATTACAACACAATTATTAATTAAATATCGAAAAATGAAACATAGAAAAATCGCAAAGGGTCTAAGGATTCCAAAAATGTATAATAAATAGTATAGTTTCCATACAAGTTTCTAGAGAAATCGCAGTTATAAGGCTGCGCGGCGGAAAATTGCTGACAAGCGGAAAATGCTGCGGCACGCGCGCACATTTTGCAAAAAAGAGTGCGGCACGCGACTTTACTACGCGCAGTAAACGAACAAACATGGTAAAAATCCCGTTTTTCCTAATAATGTTAGTGATAGTGATCATGAAAGTATAAAGTGTTATTAAACAGTCGATTAATCAGTTTGTGAAAATGATCAATGATGAATCAATTTCAAATGTTGATTTGTTATAAAAGTCCGCCTTTTGCCATATATATTGCCGTATAGAGACGACCAGATTGGCGCAGGGATACTAACCCTTCTGCGCCAGAGGTCCCGGGTTCGATCCCCGGACAAGACAAATATTTGTGTGCATGAACATGTCTATTTGTCTTGGTCTGGATGTTAAATATGTATATTATGTATGTATTTACAAAAAAAAAAGTATATAAGTATGTTTATCCGTTATCTAGTATCCATAACACAAGTTCTTCATGATACTTAACGTGGGCTAGATCATTATCTAGATATAAATATTTCATATATAAGGAAATATTTATAGATAACGTGTTATTCTGTTTTGTTATCATTTGTTCATTGACATTGGTTTAGGCATTTACTTTGAGTTTGAGTAACTTTATTAGCTACTTCTAAGATGTACTTCAATAGATCGTTGATTGTACTGTTAACTTATGCTACTCTCGAGTAAAGATGGATAGACTGAAATAAAACAACTTTTACGGATATCAAACGCGCTATATTTCACGAACAAAGTTGTAATTGTCCGTTTTTTTAGGTTTTTTAGACACACATGAATGTACGTATGGATAGACTCTTTATCTAGTTTAGGCCATACGCCTTATATATTATAATTGTATTTATTAAATAACTGACTTTAAAAGCGTTGTTAGATACTCCTTAATAATGATAACCATTTATTTAGCAGTACAATTATGAATAGCTGTTACGTTGTATTTCTGTCCTGCTGCTGTCCTGCTGCTCCACTTACAGAATATATTTCCACGTCTATCAACTAAACGTTTTACGCTACATTGAACCGTATAAAAAAGAAGAGAGAAATGCAATGAAATAGATTAATTGGAACGGAATCGTGCATTACCAAGCGCAACCCCGCAAGCCTTTTTACTCGCAACCGATCGCGTGCCAGTAATAGAATAATCAAGTAAGTTCTCTTAAACTCTTTCTTGATAAAAGTTAATAATTGAAGTTATTGAAGTTTTAAATTCTTGCGTTGGGTAAAAAATGTTAAAGTCGCCTCAGGACACGTGACCTGATCGAAAATTCGTAAGACGGAAGGAGAGTAGACCGCCGGCGCGGCGTAGGAGAGGAAGTTATATCCCCCTCTCTTTCTACCGCGCGGCGAAAATGTATGCCTGCTGCTGCTGTTTCGTTTAAGCGGTTTTCACTTCTGTCGCACTCCCGGAGTGCAACCCGTTGTTTTTTTAATATTATTGCAGCCGCGTGAAACTCAACACGCGATATCTCTACCCGTCACCCGCCAATATACAAAACATTCACAGCGTGCGTTCGTCAACGCGGCGCATTCGAGGCTGACACCCATTTGCAATAAACTTAAAAATCACCTAAGGAATAGCCTTATCTATTTTAAAACATTAATTTATTAAGAATAGCTTCAGCTTTAGGCGCTCGATATTAGGCCCGTAACTTAAGAAAAGCCTTTGTGAATTTTAGAAACGTCATATGGGTAGTGCTATGCAATTTTTATTAATATTAAGAAAGATAAATATAGCCTAAGCCGATTCTTAAGTTTAGTGCAAATGGGCGTAAGAGTCTTGCCGAGGTCTTGCCGAACCGAGGCGCGTAGGGTATGACTCGCGAACGCACCTTTAGTATGAAAACAGAATACTGTGTATCTAGTACTGTGGGTGCGGGCATTCGACTTTCGTCTATTGCTCTAATGGTTTCAGTTCCCACGCCTGTTCATTTTAGAGCGAAACGAAATAGATACCTAGCCGATGTTTACTGACGAAAAAATCTAGATTAAAAGTTTAAAAAACAATTCGCAACGAGCATATTATGTAATGTGAATATATTTTTAACCGATGTCAACTAAACTGCGCTAGCTGCTACATTCGCAGTTTGGGCGAAAACACAACATCAGTTTTTTACATTGTCCACTCAGATCGGGTATTTTTTATACTGCCTAGTTATAACGCCCTACTTACCACTATCCCCGGGTTTCTATATCTTACTATCGGATTGTTTTAGCTACAAACAGTTATATTTTCACTATTTACCATAGAAGAACTGTCAAAATTCATTTGTTCGTTGTCAAAACAATCCGTTAGTTAGTTATAAAAACCCGGGGTTAGTCCGTGACTGAATACTCAAAGACGCGATTGAAATGATTCAAACGTCGAAAATTGGAGGTTATTCATTTGTCGCGTATCTTTTTTATACAAACCCCATGCTGATTATTTAACAAAAAATCACTTAGAAAACAGTTTTGCGCTGTCATTAGTGTCGCATTTTCATACTTTATGACAGCTAAAATAGCGACGAAATGAATCTGGACCGAGTTTCCGTTCGATGATCAGCCCTCCGCAAGCCTTTTTGCTCTGAACCGATCGCGTGCCGGCGAGCGCTGCGGGCATCCGACTTTCGTCTATTTTTCTAATGGTTTCAGTTCCCACGCCTGTTTATTTTAGAGCGAAACGCAATAGATAGATAGATAGCCGATGTTTACTGGCGAAAATTTCTAGTTTAAAAGTTAGAAAACAATTTGCATGTGAAATATGACTAATTTTGAGGTTTGCTTCATTTTTCTTTTAATTTTGAAATAGTTGCAATGATTTTTTTTAGAAAATCTAAAAATATATCGTTTTTGTAACTGCTCACAGATGGCACAGATAATGAAATCGGTGCTAGCCAAGGCAAGAAAAATAAAAGTATAGAACTGCAATGTGGAATGCACCATCGAGCCCCGGCTGGAATCGACACCCTTACTTTTAGAAATCGGTTTTCATTCTTTCTACGACGTTTTTCATTTTGATTTTTTTGCCGACGAGCGCTGCGGGCATCCAACTTTCGTCTATTTCTCTAATGGTTTCAGTTACCACGCCTGCGCCTGTTTATTTTAGAGCCGAACGAAATAGATAGAAGCTGAATGTTTACTGACGATTTCCACTGTGAAATGTACAAGTATAAATATTGTTTACACTCACACTAATTAACCTAGCCCCAAAGTAGGCTGTAAGACTTGCGTTATGGGATACTAGGGTAACGGATATACATACATATAATTTAAATATGAGTATTTATGTGTAGAAATATATATAAATGTATATGACTCAAGTACAAATGCTCGTATTCATCATACAAACATTTGTCCCTACCGGGATTTGAATCAGGACCTCAGAGTATCTCATCTTGAAACCGGTGTACGTACGAACTACCTATCTACCACGGATGTTATCAGAAATGAGAACATAATTATGTGTGATAACATTTCAATGAAACATTAATCGATTCCGGAAAACATTAATTATTATTGATTCCGATGTTTGTAACTTGAACACTTGGTCATAATCGCTTACCACGGCTTAACGAACAAAGCAGTCCTACTGCCTACTTATCTATACTAACATTACAAAGAGGAAAGCTTTTTTTGTTTGCAACGTATAAACTCAAAAACTACTGAACGGATTTCGATGATATTTGATACACAAATAGTAGATAGCCTGGTTATGAACATAGAATACGTTTTATCCCGATATTCCTACGGGAACGGGAACCACGTGGGTGAGACCGCGAACGGCCGCCAGTATATTATAAATTCCTTTTTCACGCAAATACTACTGAACGAATTTGGATGAAATTGGGTATGTAGGAATTTCAAGTAGTGAACTAGTCACTAGTAGTGAACACATAGGCATATACTTTTATCCCGATTTTCCAACGGGAACAGGAACCACGCGGGTGAAACCACGGGTGGTCGCTAGTACTTACATACAATTTTAACTCGCTAGCGCACCTCTAAGGCAAAAATTTTATGTCTCTAATTGCGAACGCATCATTGATTATGACATGTCCATGGGAATAGATAGAGTACACACTAACTTGGAGTTTAATATAGTAAGTTTCTTTTTATGAACGACGGTGAGACTCTTAGCCTTTATCATGCCTGATGTTAAGTATTGATAAGGCTGAAAATGGAAGCGAGCCTCTCCCGGAATCCTCAATCATTGAAGAACTGGCTATCTTATTTCTAACTGCCGGAACACAGCAATGCTGAAAACATTGTTGTTATGGCGTCACGATGGTGGTAGCTAGCCAGGCGGACTCACAACAAGTCCTACTACCAACCAAACCGAATGCAATATGTACCCCCGCTGGGAATCGAACCTGGGACCTCTGGGTCTGACACCGGTGGTTGTACAACTAGACCACAGAGGCGGTAAAAGAGTAGTCCTACTAGAGTGCTAACACGGCATTTACAAGCATATTAAGTTAAAATGTTGACGACCTGCTTGGCGCGGAGGTGCGAATGCTTGCCTTCTACGAGGAGAAGGTAGAGGTCTCTTTTTATGGTAAACAGAAAGGAATTGTTCTGTTGTTTTCGTTTTAAGGGAAGTTTTTTTTTTCACGCCAGTTAGCCCAAGGTAAGTTTAATACGACGAATTATTTATGTATTTACAAAACAAAACATACTTATATACTTTTTTATTTAAATACATACATGATATACATATTAAACACCCAGACCAAGACAAATAGACATGTTGATGCACACAAATATTTGTCTTGTCCGGGGATTGAACCCGGGACCTCTGGCGCAGAAGGCGGGTTTAGAACCCCTGCGCCAAACAGGTCATCGTATTAAACTTACCTTGGGCTAACTGGAGTGAAAAAAAAAACTTCTCTTAAAACGAAAACAACAGAACAATTCCTTTCTGTTTACCGCAAAAAGATAAACTTTTTTAAACTCCAAACTATGTAACCGCACTTCAATGTTACCTCAGAACACAAAGCCTCAAATAAGTAATAAAACTCGTTCTCAACAATCCTCCTTCTTGTAAATATACTTAATTTAACCGTTTCGTTTCGTTAATTAAATTCCGAGTAGGGTTGTCACCTGTACTGGTAAAAAACAGGATTAAACTGTTTTACTGTTGAACAAAATTGTGTTCTCAATACTGTTTTCAGTACTGTTCTATATATTTTTTTTAATATACTGTTCATTTTTATAAAATACTGTTTCTTTTTCTTCTCCGACTTTTATAAAAATAAACCATAGTATAGGATATATTATGGTTTATTATTATAAAAATCCTAATCCTAACCAATAATAAAATAGTGAAAGTGTCTTAAAGTGTGTGAGAGTTCACTTGCGGCCGAGTAAATTTTTTTTTCCAATAATTTTCTATTTAAAATCCTACTAATATTATAAATGTGAAAGTTTGTATGTTTGTGACTCAATAATTAAAACCAGCTGAATGAATTTTGATGAAATTTGGAATACAGATATTTGAAAGCCTGCATGCGTAGCATGCGCACCTCGACAAAGCTTTCTCGACACTTGTCTCGCGCGAGTGCATTGTCTGTCTCGCTCATACCGTATTGTTATGACCGGGACGGACATCCCGAGATAAGGGTCGACAGCAGTGCGCATGCTACGCTGGCTGGAGAGTAATAAAGGATACTTTTTATCCCGATGCCGAACCACTCAGGTGAAACCGCGGACCGCATTTAGTCTATACTAATATTATAAAGAGGAAAGATTTGTATTTTTGTATGTAACGAATAAACTTAAAAACTACTGGACCGATTTTGACGAAATTTGGTATAGAGAATCCTTAGACCCCAAGTAGTAACATAGGCTATAAATGATCCCAAAATTCCCACGGGAACGGGAACCACTCAGGTGAAACCGCGGGCGGCAGTTAGTTTGTCATAATGCGAAAGTGTGTTTGTATGTCCTTCCTTCACGCCTTAACTAAGCAACCAATCAACTTGATTTTTGGCATAAAGTTAGTCGAAAGAACGGATAGTAACAAGGGCTAATTGTTATCCTGATATTCTCACGGGGACGGGAACCACGTGGGAGAAACTGGGCGGAAGCTAGTAAATAAATAAATTCTCGTGAAAAAGTTAGCAACCCTAATTCCGAGACTTCTGCTTAACTCCAATGTGAGTGTAACGTTACCAATTTGTCGTGAACTTTACTGTAAATGCAATTTAAACTAGTTTCTTGTAAAACAGAGATCAGCATATAGTGGCCGGGTGATTTTCTTTTTAAAGACCACAGTTTTTTCACTAGTATCACAGTCTATCTAACCATACAGTCATCCGACAGCGTAATAGTGCAGGGTTCGCGGGGCGAGAGGGGGTGCTAACGAGACCGAGCTGCCATACGCTCACTCGGGACAATGACATTATGTCCTGTCAAATACTAAGAAAACAAAAAAAAAAAAAAAAAAAAAAATATTTCCATACAATCACACCAATTATCTAACCTACGTTAAGTATCATGAAGAACTTGTGTTATGGATACTAGATAACGGATAAACATACTTATATACTTTTTTTGTAAATACATACATAATATACATATTAAACACCCAGACCAAGACAAATAGACATGTTCATGCACACAAATATTTGTCTTGTCCGGGGATCGAACCCGGGACCTCTGGCGCAGAAGGTGGGGTTAGTACCCCTGCGCCAAACAGGTCGTAAAATCTTGAAAGACGGCTTTGCGAGAGGTTGCAAGGGCGTTGTTCCACTGTTATGTTTTTTTTTTTAAATTCCTATTATTATATATCGTAATTTACTTTGAGCTCCTCTTTTACTTATCCCTCCTTTACACCTGGAATGTTTAAAGCTTGAGTGAATAGGCTTTTTCTAGTCAAGCTCGCTCCATCTTAGGCCTTTTCTTAATCTAACGATTCAGAATGCGGCCTATTTGATGTAAAAAAGAGCTTTTTTTAACCAACTTCAAAAAAACAAGGTTTTCAGTTTGACCTGTAATGTTTGTCCGCGATTCAAACAATGAATATTCAGAATTTTGAAACACCGTGCAAGTTTTTATAACGAATCGATGTGAAAGGATTATGCACCATCAAATGAATGTAATACAGCTTTGTTTTGCATCTATGCCAGTTTTTAACCGACTTCAAATAAAGGAAGTTCTCAGTTTGAACTGTATGTTAGTCTGCGATTATCTCGCGTTTGGCTGAACCGATTTTCATTGATGCGGTTTTCAGAAAAGTATTTGTTATATTTAGCAGAAGTTTTGATGATTTGACCGACTTCAAAAAAGCAGGTTCTCATTTTGACCCGTATGTATGTATGTTTGTCCACAAAACAATTACATACACTAAAAAGTAAAAATAAAAAAAACTACATTAAAAACACCGACTTCAAAAAATATAAATAAAAACCAATAAATAAGCCATTTGGAGTCGGTGACAGTCAAGGCAAGAAAATTAAAAAAATAGGAGCCCAAATAAAATGGCTTAGCTGACACCAATTCCAAATGGCTTATTTTTGTTTTTGTTTTTATTTTGCAGTCGGTTCATTTTAACGTAGTTTTTTTAGAGTGAGTTTTTGGACTACAGTCCACTCACCAAGCGATTTGGCAAATTGAAACAAGTATTTGATTAGCTTCCCGCAGAGTGCTTTTATGGAATTTTATGTGTACGTAGTATTGACATTTGATATTCATGGTCTAGTGATAAATATTAACATGATCATACATTGATTCAGTCTGTAAACATTTCCAAATGTAAAAAAGACATTTTCAATATGGGCGCCTCTTGCATAAATTCATCTCACTCATACATAGAAACACCCAGCTAAACACAAATATTCATGTTCATCAAATAATATATTTGTGACATGTAGGCATTTGAACTCATGACGTCATGATCTTCTCTATCACTAGAATCACTACATCAAAGAAGTGGTATGGGTGATAGGTGCTATTTAATTTATCCAACAATGCATCCTTTTCTGCACCTAATATAGTATACTAGCAGCCGCCCGCGGTTTCGCCCGTGTGATTCAGGTTCCCGTAGAATTTCTGGATAAAAAGTAGCCTATGTATTAGTCCGCTACTTGAAGTCCCTGCATAACAAATTTCATCTAAATCCTTTTAGTAGCTATTCTGTGAAAGAGGACCAAAGAAACTGACATACTTTCACATTTTTAATATTAGTAGCAAAAGATAAAATGATATGGTCTGGGACATGCTATAAAGCAAGAAACCAGCCAGACACTGTGTGCATTGCAGTGGCAAAATTTTAAGAAAATGACATTACTCATGTATACTTTTAAATCATTTGTTTTAGGGCAGTTTCACCGCCGACTGATAAGTTCTGGATAGCATCGGGCAGGTAGACAGTTGTAAATATATATATTTTTATGACCGACGGGGAGACTCTTAGCCTTCATCATAACTGATGTCAAGTATCAATAACGCGGAAGATGGAAGCGAGCCTCTCCCGGAATCCTCAATCACTGAGGAACGGGCTATCTTATCTCAAACTGCCGGAACACAATAATGCTGAAAACATTTTTTTTTTGCGTCAGACTTATATAATATGGTGGTAGCTGGCTAGGCGGACAAACAAACAGTCCTACCACCAACCAAACCGAATACAATATGTACCCCCGCTGGCAATCGAACCGGGGACCCCCGGGACTGATACTGGTAGTTGTACCACTAAAGGCGGTTTATATGCAAATATATCAAATAATCTGCCATATTATCTAACCAGAACTTATCTCCAGATAATATCTGTCGGTGATGAGACCGGCCCATAATCTTCCGTACAAACTTCTGTTATGGAAGTCAGCTCAAGGCGGCCATAGGAGGCAAAGCGGCCACACCATGTTTTTATGGTAACTAAAAATTATATCACCACTTTTACAATTCTGTACTATAACCAACCTCCCTGCACCGAGCAGTCATTCGGTGGTGATCCGATCAAAGTCGTGGCCGCGACGGACGGTGCAAGATTTTTGAGGTTTGTGATAAAAAAATCCATTGTTAGTTCAACATGGTTTGATCAAACCTCTTTAGAATTCAATGTTTTTATTGCAAGTCTATTGTTACTAATCTATTCAGCTTTGTTTGATTATTATTTGTTCCAACATGTGATAAATAATGTGAGCTGAATTGATTTTTAAAACAAAATGGTGTAAATAGGCAAAGCGGTCCGGGAAAAGTGGCCAGTGGCCGCGCTATGCCGTATTCACATTATTGAAGATATCTGTTCTTATTACATTAGGATCTAATGCTAATGAAATCTAATGCTGAGTATAGCTGTTGGTTATGTTACTTTATGTAGAAGAATTTTTGGTACTTAGATTTAAGTAATGATGACGCATGACCAAATTCAAATTATTGTTTAATTTGAAACTTTGTTTTAAACTATTCCTTTTTTATCGTAAATAAAGTGTATAATATTTTTTTTTTTTTAATTTGATTAAGTCAAAAGTGCATTTCTTGATATATTTTGTCATGACCACTTTGCCCTTACCGCCATGGCCGCTTTAGGCGCTTACTCGGGTAAAGCGGTTTTTTGACAAGTTTTCGTAATTTGCAAATAATAGTAAGATTTTCAAGGTTTTTGCAAAAAGCAATTACACTTTATAGAAGTTTATTAAATTCCCTATCCATTGACATAAAATACTATTTAAAAATCGATTCTAAAGTGTCATTTTTTTTAGTCAAAGTTAAGGTGGCCGCTCTGAGCTGATCTCCCCTACACGGGAACGGGCAGTGATCTTAAACTGCAACGGTTGCAATTCTGGGCGTCATTAGATTCTGTCGACGCGACCGTGGAACCAATTACTGAGTTTGGTTAGTGCTTACTATCGCACAAATTTCCCTGCAAATTGCGTACTAATTGAAATTGTATTGATTGATTAGTTTTTTATTGCTGATTTGTATTGGGCTTCCCTAGTCGTGTAAGAACCGAATGATTATTGAGATTCTACTATCATTGGTAATTGCAATATTAAAGCTGAAGAAAAGACGCACATATGAACTTCATAAAGAGCCACCTCGCTTACAATCGTCATCAGCATTACTACGACGACTGCAAGTGCAGCTGTGATGACCAACGGCTTAACAAATGCCTTCCGACGCAAGGATGAGTTGGACATAGTAATTTTTGGTCCTTCTCGTCACAAAACTGGCGACTATTCCGAAAGTTGCAGCGCTGGTCAAACGTGCTTACCACTGCGCCACCGAGCTCCTCAATATAATCGTTATATTAGAAAGGGTGCGTTTCCACTGACGTGAAGCTAGGCGGAGTGTCAGTGTAAGTGGAGCGTAGAGGAGATGGGCGGAATTTCTAATGAGATATATGAATAGAGGAGCCTGTGGCGCAGTGTTTCGCGCGCTCGGCTTGCGATTTTTAGGGTTAAGCAACTTTCGCAATGGTCAGACACGGGATGGGTGGCCAAATTCGTGCTTTGGAAGGCACGTTAAGCCGTTGGTCGTGACTAGGCACGCGTGGTGGGTTTATGGATCGTTCTCCTTATCCATCCATAAGGAAGGCCAATGCCCCAGCAGTGGGGATTAAAATGACTGATGACGACGACATGAATACGAGATCCCTAGCCAACTCCACACTCTACTGCACGCTGCACTCCTATGTACTCTGCTCTGTGGGCACACTTGCAACTTTTCTCAACTTTTCGTCTCTGCTCCACCCAGCTCCGCGTCAATGGAAACGTACCCTAAGGCTCCATGTCATCAGATTCTGTTGACGCTAGAAGCAATTACGAAGTTCGGACAGTGCTTACTATAGCACGTTGCTTAGTCCATTCCCGATTCAAGTTTAAATTGAAATGTATTGATTGGAGAAATTGATGTAAGGTTTATGTCATAGATCAAAAAAAATGAGTAATTTATCATGAAGGGCACAATTTTGTTTTGTAATTGCTACCATAAATACGATATGTTACATTATATTCTTACATTAAATAGTAATGAAATTATTAGTAAAGGGAAAAGTTTTAGAGCTGAGTTTTAAATGTTTTCTGTAACATTATTAAGTAACTTAGAAAAAAATATCAGCAAAGGTGCTGCTACTAAAATTTTTTAATGCAATAAAATTACTTACTTTTTTTAAAATAAGATTACTAATAAAATTACTTACTAATTTGACGACTCTGTATGAAATAAAACAGGGAGAAAAAAATTGCCCTTGACGAGTTTCTTGCCGGTTCTTCTCGTTACAAGGTCTCCCGCCGTAGGGTTTGTGAACCGACGGCGTAGCTTCTTTGACGTTCATAAGTGCTTATAACAGCCTAGACTGAATAAATGATATTGATTTTGATTTTTTTTATTTTTTTACTGTAATGGAATTTAATCTCGCCGTTTTCTTACAAACGATGGTGGAAGTACTCGTAGTTTTAATTCGCGCATTCGATAGATAGGAAAGGTATTGTCAAACCGGAGCCAAAGAAATTCCTTCACGTTGCAAGGTACAGCTTATTACATGTAAGGACATGGTGCAAGGAACTAAAAGTACTAGATATGCTTAATTTTTTTATAAGCTAACCTTTGTGTTTAGTGGCAGCACCACTGGATCAGATATAGGTAGTGGTCACGGATCCAATCAATGGTGGAGGACGTGATTTTAGCTTGCTTTAAAAAACCTATTTATTAATAACTCTTGTCACCACAAAAACAATGTTTTCAGCGTTACCCAACGTTAACCCAGCGTTGTGTTGGAGCGCTCATGGCCGCGCTTGACAGACTGATCGTATTCGATCACGTTTGTTAAGCAAAGTTCGGCCAGGTCAGGTGTCGGATGGGTGACCGTAAAGTGGCATTATAACTGAGTGGTTCCGTGCGCCTTCGGTCCCGGCTGTTGACATTTGATTACAGTCGTTAAGCCAAGTCAGAGGCCTTATAGGCGGCTTGATAAACTCTGACACCAGAGGTGACCACTAATCCTCACTCGAAACGAAGAAGAAGAAGAATAAGAAGCGTTGCCCAGATGTTTCTGATATATAATATTGCATTCGAACTTACGAGGCTATACGATCTGCTGATGATGCTTATAACCTTTTAATTTTGCATTTTATAATGCTATTTTATGTAATAAATCATAACCAAGACAATATACTAGAAAAAAACTACTCGTCTCATGACGCTCTAACGGGATCCATGACATCGGGGGACAGCCCTTTGTGCTGTGCTGTTTCACGCCAGTCCTCTAAAGTTTTGAGGTTATGCCAACTTAAATAGCAAAAATTTTTTGATAATAATACCTACTTCCTTTTGACAAAGTAAAAAAATCTTAGATTTACCATCACGTCATCTTGACCTTATGCCAATTATATTTGGGATCAATTTTGATTTACCCATACTTTCTATTAAAGTTGGAGCGCGTCTAGCACCTATTCTGACTCTTCGTCGCAATCCTTTACTCCGATCCGGCGTGAAAATACAGTCTTTCGATTCTCCAGACGCATTCAGACGCCACAAGCTTTTTAGCGGCGGCGGGCACGTACTGCGACGCTCTCTGCAAATTGCTTTACAAGCCTTTTTTCTGTTTTCGCAGAGCATTGGAACGGGTATTTCTGCAATGTATAGGGGATTTTATTGCGAAGATGTGTGAAGAGGCTTTAATGGTAGCTTTCAGTTGTTGAGTAATAACTAGTTCTGCGAGTTTTTGATAAAATAATGATGGGTGTAGCGGAAAAGCGAAAGTGCTGGAGAATTTAACTGACTTGCCCGATACGGGGTAAATATTTCTTCTTGGCACACTTGTTCATGTGATAACCGTTGGTACTTCATTCACTAAAAAAATCATTTAGGTCACAAAACCCAAATATTTTTTTTCTTTTGTTAGTTCTGATCTGATATGTGTGACACAAGTACCTAAAGGTGGGATTCCACCAAAAGCGGGTGCCACACAAATGTGCAGCAGATGTTTCGAGCACAAACTCAAATAGTGTCTCAACTACGTGAATCTATGTCCACGGACAAAATTTTGCGTATTTTTACTTAGGTAGGCGAATAGCGCTGCAATACTGCGTGTGCGCGAACAAATAAATGTTATCACTGACAGCGCAAGCAAAGAGCTACAAGTGCACGCACATTTTGAAAATATTTGCTAAGTCCATCGAAAGAAACATAATTCGCACATGAAAACCAACATAGTCCTAACGCGAAAAAAAAATGAATTATGAGTTATTTATATATTCGGAATTAGAATTTATTTCTCTAGAAACTGGTAAAATATTCATATTTCTAAGTCAGTAACTTCTTCAAAGGATTCCGTTTTAAGCCGATTTTGGCTGTTGCCATGCCCCTCTCTGCGTCTGTGTAGTATAGTCGCATCATACTTGATACGGTGTTCGCTCAGTAGCCGTGGACATCGCTCTTCCTTAAGAAAGAGCGATGTTGATTTTTGATGCGAGCGAAAAGTTGCATCTCGAATTGATGCACCGATTCCGAAAAATATAGCCAAATGTGAGTACTCAATAGCGTTTTATCTTTAACTGGATACTGTATTGCATGTCAATTATTAAAAAAAAAAATACTTCGAGTTATTACTGTTTAGCTTATTTCTTTACGCCCACCTTGGGGCTGGCGATGTATTATTTAAAAAAATATTATTTAAATGAGTAGACAACTTAGTATTAACTCAAAGTGCTTCTAGAAAATAGCTTGCAAATCCTTAAATATTAGTTCCAAAGACTTTATTTTTGTAGTAATATAAAGAAAAAGAATGTGGCTTTTTAACTATAAAACAATCAAACCTTAAGTAATTAAAAGTCAGGAGCTATGACTTTTTAATTTTTTGAAACACTATATCTCAAACTACGTTTTTTGGGTTAGGACTATGTTGATTTTCATGTGCCATTTGTGCAACTCTGTGCAGCATAGTGCTCCACACTGGTAGAATTGCGCCATAAGATGTTTTAAAACCGTAGGTACTATATTGTGTCGGCTCCTGTGGATTCTCTATGAGAGAGCGAAACACGTGTAGTTATATGTTTGTCACTGTTTTGCATTCACATTTATTGTTGGATGGGTTTATGAATCTACGTAGGTACACATAGCTCATACCTAAGCCTCACAAGAGAGGTAGGCAGAGACTTATCGACTGTTTATGTTCTTCATATATTTGACAGTTCTTTTGATTATTTTTGAAATTTCGGATCCCAGTTTTTTAGAACATTTACAATTTAACCAGAAAATGTGTTCGTCGTCGTCTCAGCCACATGACACCCACTGCTGTGTATAGGCCTCCCCTAGGTATCTCCACGACGAAGGTATCTCCACGACGATCGGTCCTGCGCTGCCTGCATCCAGCGGCTTCCCTCGACCCTCACCAGATCGTCGGTCCACCTTGTCAGGGGCCTACCCACGGAGTGTAGTCCTTTCCGCCCCAACGGCCATCGGTTCTTCTCGCTATGTGTGAGTAAATGTTATATTACACACTAAATAATTATACCTTCTAGGTATGACTTCGTCAGTAGGAAAAGAAACAGTGAATTAATGTACTCAAGATAGTACCTACTCGTATTTCTATTATATTTATTGACGCTACAGACCAAACAACATTCGGCCGATCATCGTAATTCACATTTCACGTATACCCTCTGTTATTAAAACTCATTTTTTACGATAATTCAATACCCAATCAATTACCACAAATAGTAAAGTAAATGCATAAATTCTAACGTATTAAAATTGACAATATTTCCAATCCAGTTAGCCCATAAGTATTTTAGTCATTACTAAGGAATCACAAGTTATAAATTACAGTCTTCTGAATAATACATTTGTACGTGATTGATGATGCTCCTTCGTATATTTACGGGTTTTTTTATATGTTTCATTTACTGTAAAGGAGATATTCTCCTTTTGTCTGAGGTGGTAATAAATAAGACTTTGTTTGAGATAGAAAAGATGTTTTCGGTGTTCCAGTTCAAACATTTCACATCATTTATGATTTTGTAATTTTTGCATTTTTCAATGCTATTTTTATACTTATGGTAAATTTTAAATAGAAAAATATTGGAAAAAATTTACTTGGCCAGAAGTGAATTCTCAGACGGGAATCGAACCCGCGACCTTTGGAAATCCGGTCCAATGGTTCGATTCCCGTCTGAGAATTCACTTGTGGCCGAGTTAATTTTTTCCAATATTTTTCTATTTAAAATTTCACATCATGTTATTGACTAAAATAAACATATATTAAAAAATATAGGTACAAACTTAGTACTTAAGAATCCAGAACAAAAGTGGTGTAAGAATATTCTAATAATGCTTAGACCTTACATCTTATTTGAGTCTAACGTCATAGCAACAATGTTTACAGCATTTTGTTTGTTGTAATGTAATGTGCCGGTTAACATGGCTCTCAGCCCCACCAAAACGGTACCGACGGAAGTCCAGCGCTGGCCAAAAAGCCAAGCTTTATGCTGAGTCGGTACCGTTTTGGGACAAACTGTGTTTTTTTTTACTGCTTTGATGTGTCTTAATGTCGTGTTTGTCCCAAATAAATATAATTTTCTTTCTTTCTTTCTTTCTTTCATTGTAGTGTTCCGGCTGTTAGAGATAAGATAGCCAGTTCTTCAGCGAATGAGGATTCCGGGGGAGGCGCGCGTCTCTATTCAGCCTTATCATTACTTAACATAAGACTTATATACGGTGGTAGTAGCCACCCATGCCGACTTCACAATAAGTCTTACCACTAACCAAACCGAATACAATACCGGGCCTGATACCGGTGGCGTTACCACCACACCACAGAGACGGTTATTTGTACCTTGTAACGATGCCATTTCGTCCTAGCCTGGCCTGGCCTGGCCTAGCCATGGCTAGAAACTCCGTGGTCTCACTCTAAGGTAATCAAAATGTATTTTTATCTGTTCTGTCTAAATTAAAATTTTCTCCGTTCCACGATTCCTGTTCGGCTCATTTTGACGTAATCTTACAGAAGCCAGCAGGCTAGACGCTACATTACCAACTACTAACATTTTTAATTCTAAAGTTGTGTAAATAATTTATTCTTTATATACATCAGGAACCCGATACACGGGGTAAGCATAACTACCTACTTTTTACTAATTATTTAGATTAAGTATTTATAACTAGGACTTTTCTATCTTTGTATTTTTATATTGTTACAGTTCCTTATTTCTATAACTACCAAAATAAACAAGTCGCCTGTGAACGATACTTTTATTTCGATTCCCTATCTACTAAACGAGTGCGGCGGTTCCGACGTCCCGGCGACTATAGTGAAAGAAAGAAAGAAAGAAAGAAAAACTATTTATTGGCACACACACAAAATAATGATAACATAAATAAAAAAGAATAACAGTAAAAAAAAAAAAATGTGCGCGTCCAACTAGGCCCCATCCTCAGCAATGTCACAGTGACTTAGGTAGCATGCCACTGAGACGCTGATATTCTGGAGGAGCCTATTTGGTGACAACAAAATAACAAAACAAAATAACAAACAAACAAAAATTAAACACTGCAATACAACAAAAGATAAATTATAAAAACAAAAAATAAAACTATTTAAAACAAAAAGCAAATGCATATTGGAAAGGCTGCACAGACCCGGGTCCCTTTACCTTGCCAAAATTACAAAAAAAAAAAAAAGTTATTGGAGTAGTTTTAGTTTATCTGTGCTAACTTCTATGCGGTGCCATGACATAATATAAAAAAAACAAAAAAAAACAAATGGATATAAACAGCAGTGAAGGAAAAAAAAAAAGTAAAGTGCTACAATACAAACGCAAACAAAACAACAAACAAACGAGAATAATAGTGCCGCCGGACTATGAGCCCCGTCACAACCTTATAGAGCCAAGTCCTTGAAACATGGACAAACTGCACCGGTTTTACTATCGGCATAAACTAACTTAGATTATCGGTATAAACTCAGCTATTTGTAATAAACCGCATCAACTAACTTAGACTAGTACTAACTATTGGAATGCTTAGGTTATCACTGGGTGACCATAAATATGGAAACTTAATATACCTTCCTAATAATATAAATGTCCACGAATGGTAGTGAACTTTTGTATGACAGCAACCATGAAATCTCGAAAAAGACCAAGCTGTTTCATAGAAAAAATTATTAGAACTCTGCTAAAATGTATGAAACAGTAAATTTTTATTTTCACGATTTCATGGTTGTTTCCATACGAAAAGTTGTTCGTAATGATGAGTTTTATAAATGGTTTTGAGGGTTTGGCTAAACATAAAATAACGTTGTATATATATAACAAAAGACATTCATTCAATACTTTAGATTGCATAAAGTAAATTAAAATGTCACGTAAAGTAAAATTAAATACATTAAATCCAACTACTTAAATAAATTAATTAATTAATCAAAATACACAATGTATTTATTAATAAAAAAAAAATAAAAAAAAACAGCCCATTCGATACAATTAAAAGAACATACTGTTCAGTCATCCCGTGACCACGTCCCATAAAAAGGTGCCCAAACGTCGAGAAATAAAAAAAAAAACAAAAAGTAACACAAAAATTCAAAACAGTGTATTTTATCCCGTTTCAGAATCCGTTTATCCACTTTAAGCCGTAGGTACTCTAACTTCCATGACATTATAATTTATTTCCAATATGACCCAAACAATTCGGTCGCACCATAAGCTATTGAAACTATTCAACTAAATCTTACGACAATTAAGATAATTAACTTTGTTACTACCCTCATTTAAATAATAGCCTCAATAGTCTTCCTGTTGCTTTGTTCCTGACTATCAAACGCAGGACCTATTTGGCAATTGGGTTTGTATTGTTAACCCAAACTACTGGTATATTGTAAGTTTAGATCTTTATACTATGATTATGAAAAAAAAGTACTCTTACACCATAAAAGATAGAAAGTCAGATAAAACTCAACATTATAATATTTTATGATTTTTGTATTGCAAAAATTTTCAATGCTATTTTTATACTTATGATAAATTTTAAATAGAAAAATATTGGAAAAAGGAACAAATGAATTCTCAGATGGGACTCGAACCCACGACCTTTGGAAATCCGGTCCAATGCTCTAACCACTGAGCTATCGATAAGTGTCGGTCTCAGTGGTTAGTCTGGTGGTCTCAGTGGTTTTAATGTTTATGATAAATTTTAAATAGAAAAATATTGGAAAATGTCAACTCGGCCAGTGAGTTCTCAGATGGGACTCGACCCACGACCTTTGGAAATCTGGTCCAATGCTCTAACCACTGAGATCGAGACTTCTCGGTAGGTCAGTGGTTTCCAGTCCAATATTTTTATATTTAAAATAAAAATATTTAAAAATAAATTAGAACAGCATGTCATCCAAAAGGCGTATTATCCTATTAACCATTTTACATTCGAAAGATCAGCCAACTATCACTCACGTGGAATCTCAAGTCCATGAGAACTTCATTGACTTATATGTCCATTCCTAGTATCCCCTTAACTGATGAACCGTCATTATATGACCGAAAATGCAAGTCGACATTTGATAGGTGGTCATATTATGACCACATTATATACACATATCTATATTATTTGGAACGTGTGAATAAAGCAGAATGGCTGTATAGGCTGTGCCTTTTTATTTGAATCAATAAAAACAGACTTGCTTTAAGAAAAAAATTAAAGTTTGTCTAATTTTTGCGAAGACGCATTAAATTATTTCATTTTTTTTTAATGAAAGTTAGAAATAACCCTATTTCTCTTTTACTTGCATATATATGAAATATAGTACAATATCTTTTTATGAAAGTAGTTTCACGTTGTAGATAATGCATTCACGAATCCAACGATGTATAATATGTGTGGTATTTATAAACAGAAAGGCCATAAAAACCAAATAAAGTGGAACCACTTGACAAAACCACTTGACAACGGCTCAAGTGCCGTATCAAGTTACTGGTCAAGTGCCGTATCTATAACGCTACGTTCACAAGGAGACATGTCGGATCCGATTTTGCCGGATCCGGTTTCAGGCACAATACTATGAATGAGGTTAAGCAACTTTCGCAATGGTCGGTAACGGGATGGGTGACCAAAAAATTACTATCTCGAGCCGTGCTTCGGAATGCACGTTAAAACGACGGTCCCGGTTGCATTTGCAGTCGTAAAAATCCACTAATCCGCGTTGGGCCCGCGTGGCGGGTATTGGCCCGTCCTCCTTATCCATCCATAAGGAAGGCCACTGCCCCAGCAGTGGGGACATTAAAAATGGCTGATGACGATGTATACATAAGTATGTGTCACTTTATTGTGTAGGAGCAAGAGTCGTTATTTATTTATTTTGATGATTTCGCGAAGTGCAACTTCTGTACGTACTAACTATTAAACGTACTAGGTACTAGCTATTATTTTTATACGAGCAACCCGTGTGCGCATAATGCGCAAAAAACACATAATAACATTCAAAAAAGTTTTTTTTTTTTACTTTTTTTTTTATATTTGAGTTTTTGCTAAATTTCTCGACTTATCCGACCACTTCAGACAAATACCTTTCTAACGGTGTATTGCACTTGATTGTGCGACTTTTAGTTTAGGAGGAGAAGCGGCTTCACTGCCGTATTATATATATAGATTCTGTGCCAAGCTTCTGTTCTAACTAGCCGTGGTCACCCTACACATCGAAGATGAACCTCAAGTTTTAATTGAAATCCCACTAGAACGCGACTGTGAAATTTTATAGACCATTACGCTCACTGTTATCTACGAAGGTACCACCGGATAATGCTGCTGACCTAGATCTGGGGGTCAATACAGTCAACGAGAAGTTTAGCCATAATCTTTTTTTCATAAACAGATTAGTAAGCGCTTGTAGCTCTCTCACCTGATGGTAAGCGATGATGCGATCGAGGATGTGACGCGCTTGGCTAGAAGATACCTATTTACTTGTGACTTGAAGACCCCCAAATGGTATGTGTCAGGAAACAGACTCAGGCAAGGAGTTCTGGTCTTTAGCGGTACGGATGATAAAAGTCGAAACAAAGTCGTGTTTTAACACTGCAATATAAAAAACGGTGTAAATGAGAACTACATTTAAAACACAATTGCCACTAAACATTACAGACCTCATGATGGTCTACAAAGAAAGACAGTTTGCATTAGCCGGATGATTTTCATAGCATGATTTGATGTCTATATATGATGAACCTTATTTTGTTGTCTATAGTCTCTAAACTAAATAATCGCGTTCGACTATATTATTTGGTTTTCGGAGTGGACCCCTTGAATCGTGCGTGGATTTGAGTCGACTAGTGAGCTCCGATATTTGGATCTAGCGAATTTGGATATTCTGGGATTAGGGATGCAAATCGTACTAAAATACACAGTAATACCATATTTCGGGTCAGTGTTTTAAATTGTAGGTTTGTTTAAGCATTTATTTTGCTTTTGACGAAGTCAAACGCTCAGTAAAATAAGTTATATTTGAACGACGAGCCGTACGGTCATCTTAGTAGTAAAATAAGCAGTAACGACATCACCATATGCATGTACCTACTTGTTAAAAAAAGTATTGAATAAAAAACAAATAAATATTCTAAGTACGCGTTTACACTTTTAGTTTTAAATTGTATGTCAAAACGTCGGAAAACTTAAAAAGTAAAAAACCATAAAATAAGAAGGAATTAAAAAAAAAAAATCAGCGACTCTATACAAATAAAATTTGTTTAATTTAATTAAAGCAATTTAAGATATGCTTACTCGTATGTGTATTTACCTTAGAATTATAACAATAACCAATAATTGTAAAGTACCCAAAGTATAACCTCTGCTTAGTTTAGAAAAACCGTCCAAGTGCGAGTCGGACTCACTCACGAAGGGTTCGTAGGTACCGTCATTATTAATATCGAGCAAAAAAAACGGCAAAAATAAAAATTTTGTTCTATGGGGGCCCCACTTAAGCATTTATTTTTATTCTGTTTTTAGTATTGCGGCAACAGAACTAATCTGTGAAAATGTTAACCGCCTAGCTATCACGGCTCATGAGATACAGCTTGGTGACAGACAGAAAGACAGACGGCCAGTGCAGTCTCAGTAATAGGGTCCCGTTATTACGGTCCCTTTTGGTACGAAGTAACCCTAAAAACAATGTTACGTTAAATACATATAATAAATATTTATACATAATCTTGTATCTATACAATTTATAACTTCATTCTCGTCGCTTCGTCGCCGACCGCATCTCAACGCAATTTGTTTGCACAAACTAGACTATTTCAAAAATGTGGACTGTGAATGTGCCATAAATCTCTCGTGAACCATCGAGAACGCTAAGAGCTTGCTTAGAATGCAGAAAGTGCTTTTCTGTTATTTCTTATTCGTATTTTAAAAGTTTATTACTTAACATACTTTACCTTTTTAACCGCCTCTGTGGTCTAGTGGTAATAACCACCGATCAGACCCAGAGGTATTGGGTTCGATTTCCAGTCTTCTTCTTCTTTTCGAGTCGATAGCAGACCTAAATTGTATCGGCCCATAATTCAGCTACTAAGACTGCAGCTCCAGTAGCCTCCATAAGGTCCTCCTGCGTGTAGCTGTACGGATTCGCAGCACACGACACGACATCAGGATTTCCAGTGGAGGTACATGTTGTATTAGGTTTTGTTTGTGGTAGAACTCGTTGTAAGTCCGCCTGGCTAGCTACCACTATCTTATCTAAATCTGACGCCATAACAACAATGTTTTCGGCATTGTTGTGTTCCGGCAGTTCGAGATAAGATAGCCAGTCGAGGAACTGGTTGAGGATTCCGGGAGAGGCGCGCTTCCATCTTCAGCCTTATCAATACTAATATCAGGTATGATGAAGGCTAAGAGTCTCTCGAACGTTGTTCATAAAAAAGGATGGGGAAAGCTAAGGACTGGTGCTTAGAATACAGAGAGAGCTTTTCTTTTATTTCTTATGCGTATTCTTTTATTTATTACTTACCTTACTTTAACTTGCTTATTCATATCTTCAAAGATATATGGCGTGTTTGACCAAATACTATACACAAATGTAGCGAGTTTACGAACAGCTTTGGAAGAATTTGGGCAACTAAGCGATCAGCGAAGCGAACCTAGCGCCATTAAGTGAACCGATTTCGCTACTATAGGAAAGCTAAACAATAATGAGTCAGGACCAACAAACAAAATAAGCACGTCCGCCATACCGATGTGGCCGCTCTCAGATGACGCTGTTTTAAAGGTTGCGAAGTAACCTAAGTAAATGTATGAGAAAAGTTAAAAACTGTGCTTTTGAGACAGAGAGAGAGAGAGAGAGAGAGAGAGATAGAAAAAAAAATATTACACAAAAGACCACACAAATACATATAGCAAAGATAATAAGTACAACAACAGAAATTAGATAAATAAAATCATCACACACACGAAAACAGACATGATACAAAAAAGTAGGTATGGCCTTAGGGTAAAGAAGGTCCCTGCCTCAGTATTTGTTGTCATGACACAATAATGTATCACGGCAACGCTGGTATTCTGGCAGGGCCTGTTGGTGAGCGATAATGACATAGAAATAACAAAAAACAACTTACAATAAATGAAACACAAGAAAACTAAAAACACAGCAAAACACAATAATATAACATTAAAAAAATAAGAAACAGGTATCAATAAGAAGCGATAATTTACACTGTTTTGTCATGTCATAGGCAAGGCAGTATGGTTTTGGACAAAAAAAACTAACTTTTTTTTGTTTTGTTTGTTTTTTTACAAGTAACAGGGCAGGAATTTGACCACCGTCGTGCTTAGTGTTTTCCGCTGTTGTTGAGTGAGTTTGCTTACTTTTTTGTAAAGGGTTTTACCGGCCCTGACGTCTATGGTCTTCAGCCGGGAGTCTGCTAACGTATTATTTTAAAACAAAGAAACAGATTCAAATGAAAAATAACTGAGAAACAAAACGTATCTATACTAATAGTGCTACTTAAACTAAACTAACAAGAAAAATATTGTTAAAAACACAGGATTCGTTTTGAAAGAAATAGTTATTTTTACCTCAGACGCTCGGAAGAGGAGGTCTTTGTCACTAAGTTTCATCGTAGAAAATAGCTTTTTGCGGCCTAGCGCGGCAAAGTACTTTTTTTAAATGTAATACCTAAAATATGTCTTAATGCGTTCTGAATCGCACTATTGACTTTTTTGTTATAATTGATTCTTATTTTAAATAGCTTTAAATTAATTATAATACTCCGTTTTGGTTTAGTTATATTATTTAAGTTCATTGAATCATAAAAACAATAACAATAAGATTAAACTATTTATTATAAGAATTTTATATTAGGCTGGGTGAGATTTCACAACCTATAATTGTATTTCGGACTGTGACATAAATCTTTATTTTTAAATTGTCTTTGTCTTGTACCTCATGTCAGTGTCAACATTTACGGAATCGTTTTTATTCTTATTAATAAGTAACAATATATTCCTACTCTAAATAACTTTGAATTTATAATAGGTACTCCCTTTTTTATTATTTCAGTTTTTTATATCATTAAAACAAAGAAACGAAACAACCATAAAATGTGAAGTGAACAAATTGTGTGTTGCGCTCGGCAGAAAAATTTTTAGCGTCTTGCACCTTTGAAATCCTCGCTTCGCTCAGATTTCAATAGAGGTAACTCGCCGCTAAATAACCAACATTGTATGGTTGTTTCCGCGGTTAACTTCCGGTAAAAAAAATATTTAATCATGTAGTTTAATCTAATATACCTTATTCTTGTTGTTTTAATGATATAAAAAAAAAAAACTAAAATAATAAAAAGGGAGTAATATAGTTAATTCAAAGTTATTTAAAGTAGGAATATATTGTTACTTTTATATAACAATAAAAACTATTCCGTAAATGTTGTCACTGACATGAGGTACAAGACAGACAATTTAAAAATAAAGATTTATGTCACGTTCCGAAATCCAATCATAGGTTGTGAAATCTCACCCAGCCTAATATAAAATTCTTATAACAAATAGTTTAATCTTATTGGTATTGTTTTTATGATTCAATGAATTATAATAATATAATAAAACCAAATCGTAGTATTATAATTAATTTAAAGCTATTTAAAATAATTATAAAATGTAACAAAAAAGTGAATAGTGCGATTCGGAACGAATTACGACATATTTTTAGGTATTCAAATAAAAAAGTACTTTACCGCGCTAGGCCTCAAAAAGCGATTTTCTACGCAGAAACTGAATGACAAAACCTCCTTTTCTGAGCGTGTGAAAAACGGTGCTACAAGTGACGGTGCGGTGATGAGCGTAATGCAGGTTTGTCGAGATTGTGATAATGTGGTTGTTTGGTGTTATGGATTGTGAATCAATTCATAACAACAAACATCCATTAGTTATGGTAAATTTTAAATAGAAAAATATTGGAAAAAAATAACTCGGCCACAAGTGAATTCTCAGACGGGAATCGAACCCGCGACCTTTGGAAATCCGGTCCAATGCTCTAACCGCTGAGCTACCGAGACTTATTTTTCTATTTAAAATTTACCATAAGTATAAAAATAGCATTGAAAAATGCAAAAATTACAAATCATAAATCCATTAGTTAGTTCTTTTAACAATTTTCTATATGATTTTTTGCATAAACTGCATATACATAGACTACTCACATAAGCTGCGAGGCGACATTTCTGTCACTGCATACGATACCTACTTCTTCTTACGCTGATTTACACTGGGCAAGTACAGTGGCCAGTGATGAGCGCCTGGACAGTAAAACAAAAGAAAGTGCCCATTTTTATGGGTCCACTGTCAAGTGTCAAATTTACACGTCACTGTCCGATAGTGTACAGTGCTTACCACACAGTACTTACCAACTTCGCTAAAGACTTGACCCGTGTAAACTGGGCATTAACAAAGAGCTATATCGAGATAGACGGTAAAAGTGTACCTACCTTGCGTGCTAAAAGTTTGATCCACGGTCAAAGTTTTACGACCTAAGTCAGTCCGCTTGAGACCATTGCCATGAAAACACGCGTCATTCAGAAACGAAAACGGTTAATTGTGCAGTGTTTTCTTGCAAGACCTCATCAATAATATTTACACATCACTAACCCCCATATTCTAAGTCGTTCCTCCAAAACTTTTTACACTCCACTCAACCTCGTCGTGGGTAAAAATGGTAGTGTGCGCTAGGCCTAACACGGAGTGGCTACGTACTCTTTGGCTCCTCCAGGTCCTTACGGAGTTATGACTTAGAATACCGATTTCGAGGAGTATTTCGAAAAGGTTTTCAATGAGGTTTCGTTAAGTCGAGGACGAGCAAGTTTTGGAGGAACGACTTAGAATATGGGTGTGAATCTCGCTCGTGACGTCATCGTAGGTACGAAAAATTCGACACGCTAGGTTCTCATACAGTTTGAAGCGCTCTTTTCGTGTATCTCGATATAGGTCTGTGGCTATCCATATGTTTACCTGAGCACAAGTGTAAATGAAAGACTGTTTGAACAGGAATGTTTTTCTCAGTTTTATTCAAATATTTACACAGTTACACTGACCTGTATAAAAGGCGGGCACTATAAACTCTTACAATCAATAACCTCCGAACTTGACCTAGAAACTTTCCGGCTAACTAAGCTAAAAATAAAAATGTCGGCCTCGTATTAAGTTGTCTCTTTTTTAAACTGAAACATTTTTAAATTCTACTATTTTTAGGTACTTATATCAATTATATTATACCATTTTGGGGTATTTACATCGATCAAATGATTGGAATTCTGAAACTTTTAATAATTATATTACGTCATGAGAATATGTCCTATATGCAGATACATTTTTTTGACGTACAAACTGTAAAAGGAAAGACGTCATTGATTAAAAATTCAGCAAAGTTGGTTGAGGTTTCAAAAGTTAACAGACGGATAGACAGGTTTATATTCGCATTAATTGTACGAGCACAGATTACATTTATGAGAAACCATGCATGTTTTCTTATTCTTGTATCTTGTATAAAATCTGGTGCTTTGTCGACATTTCTATGTTTTGGATGCTTCATAATGTGTATAACTATGGACATCCTATGAGTCTGAAATAAATGATTTTTAATTTGATTTTTTTAACACCAATATAACATATTTTTTAATATTTAATTTCAAAAAGATCTTTTAACAGTTTTATCCCAACCCTAATCCTAACTAATATAGTCCTCCTCATCGATTTCGATGACGGCGACCCTGACATTTTTTTTTTTTAACTAATATTATAAATGCGAAAGTGTGTTTGTTTGTCCTGCCTTCACACCCTAAATAAGCAACCAATCGACTTGATTTTTGGCATAGAGTTAGTGGTAAGGATGAAGAGTAACATAGGTTACCTTTTATTCCGTTAGTCCTACGGGAACGGGAATCACGTGGGTGGAAGCTAGTACACAAATCAATTTTAAACACTGCCTGCAAAATGGTGACCCAGATATTAACTGCAAGAAATATGATATTATCCTTTAAGTACGTAACTGCAGAGACCCTTATAATGCTTTCAGCGCAGAAACCTTCGATAAATCCTTCCAAATATATACCACTTTCAACAGTTACTGCTACTTAAAGTAATATATAGGAATCTTTCTAATAGCCATGCTGAAATATTGTATGGCGTTTAATGGTTTTTGAGATTCGAGCGTTTAAGAAAATGAAGGTTAGAATAATGTCATGCAGATTTTAATTTAAAGTTCATTAAATGTGACTTAAGGTCTACGTAGAAAACGGGCTTTTAATCCGCGAACAGTAGGCCTAGCCTAGCTCGAAAAACTTTCGAGTAAATATCGAAAAAGTATAGTCACCAAATGTATGATGATCACCGTGCCTACCGGAAGTAAACGGAACTATATACATTTTCCAATATATATTTTGACGTGACGATTTAAATACTTTCTCGATACTTTTTTCACAGTTTTTCGTAATTTTTATTTTAGAGTGATTACGATCCGTATTTTAGACTGAATATGATCCATATTTTAGACTGAATAAGATCCATATTATAGACAAGATCCATATTTTAGACAAGATCCATATTTTAGACTTACAACGAATATTCGGCCACAATTCGGTATTCGGGTTATTCGGCCGCTTTTTTAGTATTCGGCCGATTACCGAATATCTACATGCTATTCGGCCGAATATCGAATATCTACATGCTATTCGGCCGAATACCGAATATCTATATGCTATTCGGCCGAATACCGAATATCTATATGCTATTCGGCCGAATACCCAAGTACATATTATTGCTGTAGTGAAATAATTGCTAAAATTTGAAGAAAAAATATTATTTATTATATAATATTATTTTTATTGGGCATAATTGTTTACTCATTAATTATCGTATTTTTAGGTAGGTATGACAATCCACAATTCCACAATTTCACTTTTAAATAAATTGAAACGTAGAGAATACGATAAACTACATACAGGGGTTCACGATATGTCTCAAAATCTCGAGAACTCGCAAGATTGGTAGAACTTTTTATTAAATCTTGATTTTTTAAGAAACTAATACAAATATTTATATTTTCATAATGACGATATTGTTCCTACATTTGTGAACCAAATAATCAATCGTTACTTATTTGGATGAAAATTAATTACTTACTTTTATTATCTCATAATATATTAATACGTTTTAATTTTGTATTTTACAATGCTATTTTTATGTGATAAATATTAAACAAGAAAATATACTAGAAAAAGCAACTAGTCGTCAGGGCGACATGAGACTAGTTGCTTTTTTTCTAGTATATTATCTTTTTTAATATTTATCTCATAATAGTTAAATATAACATAATAACAGTTAGTCCTCAAAATTTTGGATCTTGCATCGTATGAAGCGTATAATATCTTAAGTGTCATTTTGCTCCGAAGCAACCCGTTCCCAGAAGTCACCACCAGGACCGCGTGCCAACGCGCTTTGAAACGAACATGTATATATAATTCTATGCCATCTCGTAAAACTCGCAAAATTCCGTCCGGTTTTCAACCGATTTAAGTTTTTCACGCTTTACCCGCTCTATTGTTTCTAGTGCATTTCTTAATAGCAATAGAGCGCGGAAGGGGGCGCAAAAATCACATCGATATCCATTTTTTGCAATGGCTGAATACTTTTGGCTGGATATTCAGCTATTCGGCCAAGACATCACCGAATATTCGGTATTCAGCGAATGGCCGAATATACTATTCGTTGAAAGCCTACCATATTTCGTGGCGCTGACAATTTAAATACACTTTCGTATTTAGGTACCTATAGATCAGGCGCGACCTTGAGCCGACAAACAGCTCGAAATTAAGATCGGCCTTTTTTATGGATCTGGATAAGGAGAATTGGATATGATCTACCGCGCTGGGCCAATATAGATTGGTGGGTTTGAACTGCAAATTCAATTCTCATGTATAAATAGTCAAAATTCTCAATTCAGTACCTACTGACCAATCGTCATATTCAAGTGAGTAATGTCAACAGCAATTCCTATTAAATGTCAATCGCAACAATCGATTGACATTCCTCGTCAACCGTCAGTCTTTATTGACAGTATAATTCAGTCATTAGATACCCACAACGCCATTACCATTTAGAATGGAGCACCTCCACTGGATTATTCTCAGATGATTAGGTCGGCTATGATTGATGGTTGTACATCCATAATCTATTTTGACGTTCAGCTTAATTAATATTGACCATTATACCTGCCTTTGGTTAAGTACATTTGCATAATTTACAAAAGGAATAGAAAGTCTAATCAGTCAGAACAATGTTTTTGTTCTCTTATTTTTTACTGGCGTCATGATCTCTTTTTCACATCCTTTCCGCTTGACTGGTAGAGAAAGCCTAAGAGCATTAAGCCTGCCATTTGCTGTATATGTGCATTATATAAATAAAGATAAAACTCTACTCAATAGTAAGGCTTTCAAAAAAGTATCAAGAAAGGTATTCGAATCGTCAAATTAAGTTCCCGTTCCCGTCCAGTAGGAATGCAGCTCAATACCTCATACATTTGTAGACGATACATATTTGACACTTTCTCGATCATTTTTTCGACCTTATGTCGATCGAAATAGAGGCGGTTTCCGTAGTAAAAGTATAAAGCCTGACGTGCTTCTGACTGTACATCTAGATTTATCCATCATCTTTTTTTTTTTACCAAGCAGATATTTGATCACCGTCGTGCTTAGTAAACAGGATGTGGTCTAAGGTGTAACGTGTGTGTCATCTTCCGTTCGATATGGTTTTTGTATTGCATCTGAGGCAGAATTTTGCATAAATTGAGTCAAATTCATAACACGTTCGCTGACTGTGAACGGCTATAAACGTTCTAACGATAAAACATCTATTGCGTCTCGTTCACTCTCAGCGAAAGCGTAATACGCATTACACATAGTGTTGTTACTGCGGGCAGTGTAAAAAAAATACTGATATACGGATATGACTAAATGTTAGCAGAAATGATTCCTATGTGATAAATATTAAACAAGAAATTGCAAAATGCTAAATTTAAAAGTTATAAAGAAATGATTCCCTTTGTGAACTTGATGATGATCGACGGCTTTACAAAAATGTCAAAGGGAATCAGCCAAATTGGATCAAAAAGTAAAAATGTTGGCCAACAAAAATAAATAGAAAATACTGAAATCGCTATTATATAGGAGTGTCTATAATATTTGAAGAGTTGATTTCTCCAGGATACCATCATCAGATCCTGTTATGATGACAATGGGACCACATGGGAAGTATACCCTTTCGAACAAAAAGAACTACTAAATACATAATAAAAACATTTTATTAAAAAAATCAAACCGACTTCAAAAAGTAAAAAATAAAACTTTTGGAGTCGGTGCCAGCCAGGGCATTCTACATTGCACTTCTATTAACTATATATTTTTTTGGCCTTAGCTAGCTAGCACCGACTCCAAAAGTTTTATTTTATACTTTTTGAAGTCGGTTTGATTTTTTTTTATAAATATTTCAGATTTTTTAGTTACATCATGTGCCGTTACTTACACTAAAAATCAGCCCATACACAACAATGTCATCTAGGTAAACGACTACTTGCCAAAAGGTGATTGATATTTTTCAAGATTATGAAAAAACTACTAGCCAGATCTTCGTAAAAATTATATGGGACCAAATTGACAATGTACCCGATCGAACAAAAAAAAACCTATTAAAATCGGATCACCAACACCGGAGTAATCGGTATACATACATCAGACAAAAAAAAAAAAAATACGCGTTGAATTGAGTACCTCCCTCCTTTTTTGTTGAAGTCGGTAAAAAAAAAGATTCCGACGAATTGAGAACCTCCTCCTTTTTGAAGTCGGTTAATAATTTAATTACATTTTCATTATTTTTGGTTTAAATACGACCACATGACCACATAATCATAACACTGTTTACTATAATAACGTGCAATTTATTTTCGTTGGCCGACGCTTTTACTGTTTTGGTCCAACAATGTATGAAACGTGACTGATCTCCTTTCTCCAATAGCCTTTGAACTTTATGTGAAATCGCGGAAGTTCCCGGTAGTCCATTTGCCGCGCAAATTTTTTGAAAGCCAAATGTACGCAGTACGACAGCGTATTAGAATTAAACTGGTAGATCTTATATGAGCTCCCTTAAGGCGCTAAACGACTGAAACGAGATAAAAGAGAAAGACTTTACGATTAAAGAGAAATGAAACTATACGAAGCCAAATGCCAAATATTATTGGTGTCCGCTAATTAATAGTATACTTGTAACCCCATTTGAGAATAATCTTGAATTTTCATGTTTTTAAGGGATCATATCGAAAATCAAAAAGTGTCGAGGCAAAATAATAAAATTGTGTCAAGATAAACGGTATGATGAAATGTATATCTTTATTACCAGTTTTGTAACATCTCCTATAGTTTTATATCGAAGAGTACATACTATTTAGTATAGCGTCTTAAGTTTCTCTTAATAGCGACAATTTATTATCAAATATTGTATAATCTAATTTGATATATTTATTAAAAATATTATATTATCACAAATTAGAAAAAAGAGATGTTTATTTAATACACATTTTTAACTAATAACTTAGTTACTATATTAAAAATTTCAAATGTATTTCTAGTATTCTCTTTGAAATTTGAAATATTATTTTGGATAAGTATTTATTTTAAGTTACAATCAGGCTCTTCCTTCTGTATTGCATGCCGTGGCAACCTTTAATTAAGGTGACACTGTACCTAGATTAAGTTGCAACTGTATCTCTAATCATTTTGTTGGTTGTCCTTAAATTTTTGTTGGATGATGGTAGGGCTTGTTGTAAGTCCGTCTGGCTAGCTACCACCATCTTATCTAAGTCTGACGCCATAACAACAATGTTTTCAGTATTGTTATGTTCCGGCAGTTAGAGATAAGATAGCCAGCTCCTCAGTGATTGAGGATTCCGGGAGAGGCTCGCTTCCATCTTCAGCCTTATCAATACTTAATATCAGGTATGATGAAGGCTAAGAGTCTCCCCGTCCTATATAAAAAAAAATAAAAAAAATATAGTCTATTGTTTTGTACTGTACTTTCCCAAAATAATACGGTATATGATCCTGCTCATATAACTAAAAGAAATCGGCAGGCTGATTAACTAACTTAAAATCATCTAGCAAACAGTTTCGTCGCTGGCATTACTGCCATTTTTCATTCTTTAAGACAGACAGAACAGCGACGAAACTTGAAATGATAATAATCAGCCCAGGGCCCTTATTCACTATGACCATTTAGTGATTTCTTGCTCAAACCACGCCGAAGTCGTACTTGGTTTTGACATTTTCAATATTCGTTTTCTCCACGATACTCACAAATTAAAGAGTTATTGTACAAGTACCTGACAGTCACAAATTGTATAGTTATTGAACAAGTAAAATAACTTTAAAATTTGTAAGTTTCATAGAGAAACCGTATTTTGAAAATGTCGTAACCAAGTACGAGATTGGCGTAGTTTGAGCAAGAAATCGCTATGTGGTGTAATGTCGTTTCTTGTATAAGGCAGTATGTCTGCAGACTTCGGTCATTTTAAAATTTCCTTTCATTAAGAGATATATATATATATATATCTCTATATATATATATATATATACATATATATATATATATATATATATATATATATATATATATATATATATATATATATATATATAGATATACATATATAGTAGGTGAGGTGGATGGGTAGGTACGATAGGTGAGAGCTAGTAGAAAAAAAAATGTAAAGGAAAAGAGATGCTTAATTCGGTGAATGACTGTATTTAAATGTTTTGTTGTGGTGGCCGAAACGGCTCTTCGAACCTTGTTAACTTTACAGGTTTTCATTGTTCAGAGGTAGCATCAGCCATGGCTTTTAATTTTGGCCATAGTACACCAGGAATATTATCTTCACTGATTTACGTTTTTAATTCAGTGCGAACGCACGTAACGCCCCATCTGTCAGATCGACAGTGACAGGTATGACACTGACAGGAGATTGTCAGATGGTCTGCGATTGATATATGACAGAAAGGTCCTTGCTTTTTAAGGTTACTTTAATTAAACTCTTATTGATTAATTAAAATTTTATTGATACCAGTATAAACAATATAAACAATTATAAACAATATGTACGTTTGATGAACGATTTTTCTACTAGCTCTCACCTATCGTACCTACCCATCCACCTCACCTACTATATATGTATATCTATATATATATATATATATATATATATATATATATATATATATATATATATATATATCTTAATGAAAGGAAATTTTAAAATGACCGAAGTCTGCAGACATACTGCCTTATACAAGAAACGACATTACATGTTGTTTTCCCTCTTTCAATAATAATATGAACTTACTTAATAGACTTACCTTTTTCGGCTAGGACAACAACGGGTAAATGAGACAAAACACTATCCAGTGACAAGTAAATTGATTTTTATTATAATACTGGCTCTATACAAATCAAAAACAAAAAAAGGTGTCCTGTAATCAACACATAAAAACATAAAAAATAGGTACACTGTTAAAACAATTAATTAAAAGTTACTGTTTTAGTGATCTTAAATAAATTTGAAGGTTCATGAATGCCTGCCCAAGGATATCAGAAATGGAACTTAATTGAATGTGATGAGAAATTGATGATGATGCGCTACACTATGGGTGAACTCCTAAGCTTGCTGATGTGAATGAATGGTGGTTGTTGATATGGATATATTTAATTATAAAACTAAATGTTAGTTTTTTGGGTTAATTTAATAGAGGAATGGGGTCACCGCTCTATGTGTGATTCTCGGATTATATTTTCACTGCTTGATACTAGCAGGATAGTAAAACAGCCGGAGGCGACTCCCGGGCTTCCCTGATCTGTCCTCTAACGCCGAGCGTACTGAATTTTCTGCTTCGCGGGCGGAGTGGTGTTTCGGAGGGGCGCCGTATGCGTCTCGTCACCTGCGAGAGTGGATTATGAACGGAGGTGATTTCAGATATTATTGTAACCGGTGAATTCTCAAAAAGGGGCCCCACTGTAATGTCTTTACAACGAAGCCTGAAGGGCCCTATTTCATCTAAAAAGCATCAGAGCAAGGGGAAGGTTGATACCCCAGACTTAACCTCTAAAGTGGCCACTTGCATACCGATTATGATGCTGTGACTTATTTTTAATATTTCTTATTTGTAAGTAAATGTTTAATTTGTGAATAAATTATGTTTCACAGTATGATGCCTTTCTGTTTATATTACGGGGAAGCTCTGGCTACAGAGATTAGCCCAAATTATGTTTACATGAGGGCTTCCATGCCACATGGTGTGCACTCATGAAAGCATTCTTGAAGTGACTTATTTATGAAAGTTTACTAATAAAAAGAGAAAGTAACACCCTTAGGGGGTCCCTTTGTATCAATTACAAAGCTTAACTTGATAATTTAGGTGGATTAGGCAAGTATAATGGTAAGATCAAGTAGGGACACTGATTATGAAATTCTGATGTGAAGTGCACTGACACTAACCTGCGGCTTCAGCTATTCGTTCATCAAACGTACATATTGTTTATATTGTTTATACTGGTATCAATAAAATTTTAATTAATCAATAAGAGTTTAATTAAAGTAACCTTAAAAAGCAAGGACCTTTCTGTCATATATCAATCGCAGACCATCTGACAATCTCCTGTCAGTGTCATACCTGTCACTGTCGATCTGACAGATGGGGCGTTACGTGCGTTCGCACTGAATTAAAAACGTAAATCAGTGAAGATAATATTCCTGGTGTACTTTGGCCAAAATTAAAAGCCAAGGCTGATGCTACCTCTGAACAATGAAAACCTGTAAAGTTAACAAGGTTCGAAGAGCCGTTTCGGCCACCACAACAAAACATTTAAATACAGTCATTCACCGAATTAAACATCTCTTTTCCTTTACATTTTTTTTTCTACTAGCTCTCACCTATCGTACCTACCCATCCACCTCACCTACTATATATGTATATCTATATATATATATATATATATATATATCTTAATGAAAGGAAATTTTAAAATGACCGAAGTCTGCAGACATACTGCCTTATACAAGAAACGACATTACAGTGGTCATAGTGAATAAGAATCCAGGGCTCTTCATAACCGTTCATAACTCAAGAACGGCTTGATAGATAGTTTATATCCTGGATTGAAACATAGGGTACATTCTTCTTTTTAGCGTGTCGATGGCAGACACTAAAGTAGTGGCCCAGAATTCAGCCACTTTGACGGCCTTGGCGGATGTTGTCATGAGTTTACTCCTGCGTGCAGGTGTCACGCAGGGCACGATGTTAGGTGGGCAATCGTCTGGACTGCACCGCAAAGGCATTCCGCGGAACCAGCCTAAAAGCCCCAACTGAACATGTTTTCTTCGCTCCGGCCGGTCTGAGTCCGAAGACTATATTAAAGGACTTCCAAATCGGCCATGGTAGACTATAGCCAGGGGGCAGGCTTTCAGTGTAGGTAGGGCCACTTTTAGACGCCGTAGGTTGCACCTCGCATGCTTAGGTTCGATGGACAATGGTTCGACACACCTTACGAAGCTGTGTCGGCTTTTCAGCCTCGGGCGCACCGCAATGTGACCGTACAAGGGGTGTCGTGAATCGCTGTCCCTTTTAGTTCTTTCAGAGGATTCTTACATATAACACGATATTTTCACGGGAACGTGGTGATACCGTGGGCGGCTACTAGTATACGATAACTAAGTACAAGCCATAAACAACCGTATTATATCTTCAATTGTTCGAGCTTAAGTACGAAACTTGCTAGAATACAAGTTTACTGGTTCTGTTCTGCTATTGCGAGATTTCAAAGTTTTAATTGAAACTCATAAGTCTCATCTTCTAGTTTATTCTGCTGAGTATTGTTTTTGTCATTAAATGATTGTAATGTTTGATGTTGGCAAGTTCTTGTTAATCAACAAATAATTTATGTGACATACAATTTACAAAAAAATATTTAACAATTTCGTTTATTAAGTAGTACATAATTACGTACGGTGCCTTACCAGCACTGAACTAAATGACAGAAACATGATTATGATAGTTACAAACCGTTACAATAATCATCTCTTAAATGTACGTACGCGCGATAAAAAATAGGTTATATTCTAAAAATGATTAAGTATAAAAAAATATTTTCAAAAGTTTTATTTTGTAAATAAACTAAGCAGGGGTCTGTTAATTTTTTTCACTCGTCAACGGATCAGGATGCCAAGGCTTATGGCAAAATATTTTTTTCACTTTGATAAAACATCTTTCATCTTTTTCAAACGAAATTTGGCGGATGACGTCAAATACGGTTTTCAATTAGCATCTTAAACTTTTCCTCCTTTTAATAAATGCATAGCTAGATACTAGGAAGAAAACATTGAAATTCAAATTTGTTTTGCTCAAAATGTTTAATATATATTTGAAAGAAATAAAGAAATTTAAAGGTCGCGCATTTCTCATTTCATATTACCTAATGAAAAAATTGCTATTTCTTGGTATGATGTAGCTATGTACGCGTAAGCTGTATTTACAGTCGCGGAAGTATCCAGTCGACCACCTTTAGCCATAATATACATTTAGACCATAATAGCGGCCGCCAACGGTTTTACCCGTATGGTTTCCGTTCCCGTGGGAATGGTGGGATAAAAAGTATTTTGTGTTTTAATCCAGGCTATCTTCTACCTGTGTGCCAAATTTCAGCCAATTCCGTTCAGTAGTTTTTGCGAGAAAGAGTAACAAACATTCAAACATCCTCACAAATCGAGTGCGCTCGCTTTGGGCAGTCGTATAAGCTTACCTCAGGCCCACAGCTCTAACCACTGAGCTACCGAGACTTTAGTGTTAAGTAGGGATACCCAAAGATTGCGGGTTCGAGTCCGAGAGCAATCCGAAAGATTTTTCTAGTATTTTCTGGTTTAAAATCAAATAAAGGATAGAATTGTAAAATGCTTAAATAAGAAATACTAACAGTAAATTAGATATTGGATAGTTAAAAAATACAAACAGTTATTTAATTATATTTTAGGGTTAACTATATCTTTATTTCTGATCTGACAATATAATGATCTGTATGCCACTTTACATTTAAATTATTTAATTTTATTTTTATTTATTTTTTAGGTACACCAACAGCATAACATGTACATACATTGTCATAATTAATTATAGCTAGTGGTACAATTCTTACATGCATGCCAATAATAGGTATACACAACATTGATTGAATATGTGTTTTAATACTCAACTAAATGTAATGTTCTTAAGAATTACGTTAGCTTAGTCTTCCAAAACTATGATTTTTTCAAAGATGTTTCAGCAGCTTTTCCTTAAAAGAATTGTAACTATCATTAAATATGTCAATGCCAGATGCTCTTGTGTTCACATTATTGTAAGCGGAGCATATCCTAGATAGAGGTTGGTGTCGACCAAGATTAGTCCTTAATTTTATTGTTACAAGTCTAGATACAGTTTAACATATTCTAACGTGAAGTGGTTTTCAGTACCTACCTACTCAAATGCTATGCGTAATATGGTCCTTCGAAGTAACTTCTTTCTTCGGCTCTGTGTTTTCTCCCAAGAATAGTCGCCAACTTGACCCTTAAATTCAAGAGTATTTGCAATTTCTTACCATCTCCTATCAAGGTCAAGGACTCAAGGTATAAGGTCAACTTCAGTTGTCGCACGCTGACCAATTAACAAGCAATTATTGAATAATTCATTAGCTCCGAGTCCTCTCGGTAATCACTTTAATTGGACTCCATAGGACCCCTATAAATTTATGAAGCCCTATCCATAATGAATTAGAGCGACCCGCAGTAATAGTTATTTTCACTGGTGAAATCGGCTAGTAATTGGTGTTCGAGAAAATCGATTAAACCTTTTCGGGCTAAGTAGCTGAGCGGTTTTGTACTTTGTCACTCTAACTTTCATAGTTGTTGAGTAAACTGCAATCCTGCAATGTGAATAGAATAGCTTTAGTGTAACGTTACCAATATCTATCAGTATCAGACTCAAACAAATAAATGATGTGGAATCCGAAAACCCAAACTACTTAGAAAGAGATTAACAACAACCAACTCTGTGGTCTAGAGATAGAATCAGATCCAGAGGACTCGGATTCGAGTTCCAGTGGGAGTACATATTGTATTCGGTTTGGTTGGTGGTACGACTGGTTGTAAGTCCGTCTGTATAGCTACCACTATCTTATCTACGTCTGTCGCCATAACAACAATGTTTTCAGCATTTTTGTGTTGTTGTTGTCGAGGATTCCAGGAGAGCCGCGCTTCCAAATTTAGCCTTATCATTAATTAACATAAGATATGATAAAGGCTAAGCCACGTGCTTCGTACCACGTTCCACTTTCTTCTTGTCAGTTAAAAGATGTCCTGAATGTTGAAAAAATCGAAAGCACTCATCTAAAAGTCTATTTGAATAAAAATATTTTGACTTTGACTTTGACAGAATATAACTAAGCGTCTCCCCGCTGTGCTGAAAAAAAAATATGATAATAATTTTTTCGATTACATGCGTTTCGGAAACCGGAAGTGGACACTCTTATCAGGGAATTCATTATTGATATTAAAGTGTTGCTATGACCAATTGATAGCGTACGGTGGAATTAGGACAAATGTATCACCTGTCACTAGAGACGCAGCGATCGAGCGGAGTGTGCCACGAGCATAATCAACTAAAAGCAATCTCATTTGAACCTGGAACTATTTGATAAATATTAAACAAGAAAATATACGAAAAAAAAGCAACAAGTCTCATGTCGCCCTGACGGGATGCCGCATCCTTGGGAATCCAGCCCAATGCACTAACCAATTATGCTACAGACACCTATGAGGACACGTCGAATTTTTCTAGTATATTCACTTTTCAACGGTGTTGGCCACCGTCGTTTCATCAATGAGAGAAATATCCTCGCATTCGAAAGAAACATCTTTCGATTAATACGAAACAGCCATCAAATTATAACTTTTAAATTTTTGCATTTTACAACTAGTCTCATCCCGTCAGGGCGACATGAGACTAGTTGCTTTCTTCAAGTATATTTGCTTGTTTAATATGTATCACATAAAAATAGCATTGTCAAATGCAAACATATAAAATTATAACTGGAACTAATTGATTAGGTATTTAAGGTCAGTAAACCCAAACCAGGTACTAGGATGATAATAATGCCTTATGTCTAACTTATTACTAAATTAAATCAAAAGTTAATATTTCTTACAATTTTAATAATAATTTAGTAATTAGGGCAGTTGCATCACCCGTCACTAGAGACGCAGTGATCGAGCGGAGTGAACTACCAGCAAAATCAACTAATAGCAGGCTCATTTGATTCAGTTCCGATTATGTTTAGGTTGGTATACGATGTTAAGTGAGACGCCGCTTAACGCGTTTACGCGCTACATAATCTGGGAGCCTATTATTTACCTAAAATGCGAAGTTGAAGCGTAGCTAAGAAAAGATGAAGCGTAGATAAAGTTGTTGTCAGCGGTTTATTTGTTTCATATTGCGGTGCGTAATAACCGTCAACGGATACGTCAAACGAGCAGCGCAGCTCAACGTATAAACAATTTAGTTTTTTTTTTATGAACAACGGTGAACCTCTTAGCCTTCATCATACCTGATGTTAAGTATTGATAAGGCCGAAAATGGAAGCGAGCCTCTCCCGGAATCCTCATCACTGAGCTGGCTATCTTATCTGTAACTGCCGGAACACAACAATGCTGAAAACATTGTTGTTATTGCGTCAGGCTTAGATAAGATGGTACTACCAACAAAACCGAATACAATTGTACCCCAGCTGGGAATCGAACCCGGGACCCCTGGGTCTGATACCGGTGGTTGTTACCACTAGACCAATTTCTCATTATAAATAATAATTTCCCACTTAAATAATTTCCCAATTTCGCTTTATTCTATAAATACTTCAAAGTTTAACATTTAAATAAGTAAAAATGTTTTCGAAGCTGGGAGTTACTGTCTTAACGTGGAATTAATTATCGATATTAAAGTGTTGCTGTCACCAATCGATAGCGTACGGTGGAATTAGGGCAGATGTATCACCCGTCACTAGAGACGCGGTGATCGAGCGGAGTGTGCTACGAGCATAATCAACTAAAAGGAAGCTCATTGGAACCTGGAAGTATTTGATTAGATATTTAAGGTCAGTAAATCCAAACCAGGTACTAAGATGATTAATGGCTTATTTTTATTTTTATTTTATTTTTGTTTATTGAAAACCAACAGTGTTACAAATATAATTGACAAAAATTGTGTACACTATAATAGTAAGACCAATTACAGGTTTCCTTAAAAATTTAAGCCAATAACTCAAATAGAACAAAAAACAACGACACAAAAATATCAGCCTAGCTAGTAAACATAGTGTGTGCGTGTGTGTATGTGTGTGTACGTGTATGTATGTGAGTGTGTATGTCTGAATGTATTTCGTAATAGAGTTAAATATTTAAGGTGGAACGATTAAGTTACAAAAAGCTGAACGGTCGTTAGATGGCGCTACTTTCGCTATTTAGTAGTATTTATTTTTTTGTTAATTTTTCTTTGTATCTTTTTAACTCAAAATACTTTTAGCGCATTCTATAAATAAATATTGAATTTTCGAAACCAACATTTATCTTTTTGTAGTACATTAATCATCCAAAAATCTCGAGAGAGATTATGTACTTATTACTAAATGAAATCAAAAGTTACTGCTTCTTATTATCATTATCATAACAGCTTAACATATTTTTATTTATTTATACATGGGTTGTAATTATAAGTAATAAGTTTCCTCTTAATTGATGCATGTTAGCCGTCTATTTAAAGCCAATAGTGCTATTATAGTGTTGTAGGTAAAACATAGAATATACTTAACAAAAGAATTAGAAAAATGTCAACAAGCGCTGTCTTGCCAACAACCTGATGTTTACAGGTTGGCAAGGTTTTAGATTAAGTATATTTATGTATATTTTTGGAATAATTAAATAAAAAATTAAAAAATTAATTAATTAATTAATTTTAATACTAATTTAGTAAACAAAAAATATGTACTTACCGAAATAAAATTAGATGAATGAAAACATTACGGATTTATTACTGTAAGGTTTAATAACCTGTTATAAAACTAGCGGCGGTATTAAAAAAAATACTGGAGTCAATCTGATCGGATAATGAAAATTTATCTAATTTGTTGTTATTAAAGTACTTATAGTGTTATATTACAAAAATATAACAAGTATTACATTGGTAGTGAACCAAAGTGAAACTTTCAAGGGAGCATTTTCAGGTCATCAAAAATTTTATTACATCTATAAATTTTGGAAATTAAAGAGGAACATTAGCAAATAGGACTGTCTCAAATAAATTGCTCGCTTAGTAGAGTACGTAGGTCATTAATAAAGATTAAGAAAATTAAAGGGTCCAATATTGATCTTTGGAGTATGCCTATATTGATGTTGGCTACATTAGATTTTGTCTTATTAATTAGGTACTATTTTCCAAATTCTATACACAAATTAAAGCCAAACACTTTTTCGCCTCTGTGTAAGCAGTCCAGAGGTCCTGGGATCGATTCCCAGTGGGTAATATAAGGTAAACATTATTAACTACCTACTTATAGGTTGTTCGTTGGATATTTTGTAACTCCTTGTTAACTACCACAACTTTATCTCAGTCTGACGCCTTAACAACAATGTTTAAGGCATTGTTGTGGTCCGGAAGTTAGAGATAAGAGAAGCCAGTTCCTTAGTGGTTGAGGATTCCGGAAGAGGCGCGCCTCCACATGCAGCCTTCAAACAAATTCAATTCAAATTTATTTGCATTCCAAATTTATTTGTTTATTACCTTACATCAGCTAATATGAAGGCAGCGTCTCACAGTGGTCGATTTCGCAAAATTAGCCTCGATTTATATTAAAGTTCATTATTTTTATTTCCAAAGGGTTTTAAACAGTAAATAAACAACTTATGAGTACTAATAATGAACAGGGGGCTTAGATAATATCCTATAGCATTTATAATAATTTGGTCTAGTGGTACAATCACCAGTATCAGACCCAGGGGTCCCGGGTTCTATTTCCAGCGGGGGTACATATTATTGTATTCGGCTTGGTTGGTGGTAGGACTTGTTCTAAGTCCGCCTGGCTAGCTACCACTATCTTATCTAAGTCTGACGCCATAACAACAATGGTTTTGTCCCGGCAGCTACAGATAAGATAGCCAGTAGTTCCTCAGTGATTGAGAATTCCGGGAGAGGCTCGCCTCCATCTTCAGCCTTATCAATGATCATGATGAAAACTAACCCCCATATTCTAAGTCGTTCCTCCAAAACTTTTTACACTCCACTCAACCTCGTCGTGGGTAAAAAAGGTAGTGTGCGCTAGACCTAACACGGAGTGGATACGTACTCTTTGGCTCCTACAGGTCCTTACGGAGTTATGACTTAGAATACCGATTTCGAGGAGTATTTCGAAGAGGTTTTCAATGAGCTTATGTTAAGTCGAGGACTAGTAAGTTTTGGAGGAACGACTTAGAATATGCGTGTAAGAGTCTCCCCGTCGTACATAAAAAAAAAGTAGGATCGAGGACAATGCAAATCGATCTAGTGTGCTGCACACTGTGTGCGTCGCTAATTTGGTGCACTCGGCCTTAGAGCTAATAGTGAAAATCTTCAAGTTGCTCTGAAACAAAGTATGGGTTTGTTTTTGTCTAAATAAGTTCTCTCCTCGGTCTTTGGAATATTTATGAAGTTCAAGCTGAATCTCTTATCTTTCTTTGTTCTAAGTTTTGAATATTTTACTGCAACTTTTCATCGTCAGTGTACGCTTTACTGCAAACAAAGGTGGTAGTTTTTTCATGTTGTTGCATTCAAATTAATAATATTCTCAAATGGGTATGTTTGTAAATTTGTTTGTTACTCAATCGCAGTTATATTTACTGAGAAGATGAAGACGAGTACTTCTTATGGCTATGATGTCATTTATAAATTTGCGGGTGTGTTCAATAGTAATTAAATAATAATTTGTAATAACAATAAAATAAATACTGAATCTGTATGATTGTGAGAGCATTTTCACATTTGAAAGAAATAACAAAAACTTTTCTACGATTAGTTTAGATCACAAATTCTGTCTGATTTGACAGAATTTTAAACTTCAAACTCGTATTATATAAATAAGTAATTATAGTGTCTAGGTCCACTATTAACATTGTGTTGAACTTTACTAAAAAAAACAAGTCTAGCCTACAAATAGAATACATAAAAGCTTAATCCATCAGCTGACTTTTACGAGTTGCTCGGAGTGACAAGCATCTAATACATTCCATTTGTCTGTGGCGTCCAGATCAAAGTTGGAGGTGTTATTTTTTGTTTTCCTCTATAAAAGGTTCAGGTCATAGTGCACAGATATGCTGGAATAAACACAGATAATACAAGCAGAAAAATTACGCTTCAATAAACTTTAGTGTGAAAACGAAATCGTAAAAAGTTGGTGGAGTGGGGAAAGGTTAAGAAACTTGATTGGCTCGTTTATTAATTAAATAATATTAATAAATAAATTTTTATTAATGCAAAAATAAATACATTTTTATTAATGCAAAAAATATTACATTGGGTAGTTAAGCACTGGCTCCCACACTAGGATTCCCTGTGTTGTGGGATTCAGTCTCTTCCGTGCGACAAATAGGTATTAAGCTTAAGTAATCAAATATTAAGATATTTTAATACAGGCAGTTTTTTTTTTTTTTTTTTTGTAAAAATTAACCAATGAAAAAGAATGCGTGCAAAAGATGTTTGGCAAAATATGGCGGCATGGCCAAATGCAGCCACCAACGCAACTTATATCGTTAGGCTGGCCTTTACCGCTATAATCATTGTACAAAATCTTATTTATGTCAGGCGTCGGGGAATAAAATAATGACTAATTTTTGAAGTGAACACTTCTTTAGCGGCGTTGTGCACATCAGAGTTTTAAATTTTTGGGATGGGTAAAAAATGTTAAAGTCGGACACGTCACCCTAATCGAAAATTCGTAAGACCATTTACCGTTGACCTATTTCAAATTACATAAAGTCTCACACCTGAAAGATCTACTATATATTAGTTAATAACAACTATTATATAAAGATCTCTCATTACTACCAACTTTCATATTGATGCCAGGTTAGTTTTAATGGATTTACCTGCCAAATCAAGTTGGTCTCCGTTTACATCAACTTTTTTTATGAAGTTGTGGTCAAGATATAGTGGATTTTGATCGTTATTTTCGTTTAAGCGGTTTTCACTTCTGCCGGCACTCCCAGAGTGCAACCCCTTGTTTTTTTAATCATGATCTGTGTTAATTAATACTTAAAACATGTTAAGTGTATCTGTTTTCTATATTAATAACAGTTAGGAACCTGCATAGGACACGTGTTAATATTATAAACCACTATACAGGGTGGAAAAAAAGACGGTAGCTGGCTAAATATTGATTTAAGCAAATTTTACTCAAAGGAAACATTCCTTTATTTTCCAAAAAAGTTAACCTGCATTTTTTTTTTGATAAGTCACTTACCCTTACCGGAAATCGAAACGGCATAAATGAGAAAAATTACATCCTACTAATTGGTACCAATCGATAGTCCTAAGATCAACTACGCAAACTTGCAAGTTCAGTGTACGACGTCCATGTATGCAGGTGCAGCAATAATCAAGTGTTTTACTCAAAAGTGACATGGATAAAATGTTATTAATTTTTAATCATTCGTAATCTGTTTTTCGTCGTCGGCCGTCACAGCATCTTGGCCGGGTCTGATCGCGAGTAGTTCAAAGATTGAATCCTGAGCGTGGCGAGGCTTGACCGAAAAAACGTCAGTTTTTCAAGATGTCGCGAAAACTACTGAACCGATTTCAAAACTTCTAATAATAAGATTTGAGAACAAACGATGTTTTTACGTTTGAGTCATTTCAACCGGTTCAGTCGTACTCGAGTAATAGCTGAACATACATAAAAAGTTTTTATTTCACAATTTTTAAAGTCGAGAACAGCTCCATCTAGTTTGAACTCGTGGTTGCAGTTTAGTATTCTACACCTTGCGGCATAATTAGGAACTATTTCGTACGCAGCTACAACAGTATTTTCAAGATTTCCTGAAAAATACTGAACAGATTTCAAAGTTTAAAAAAGCGGGACCTTTTTGGGTACAGACCTGATAAAATAACTTTGAAATATTACAATCGATCCCGCCGTCTTCGAGTAATCAGTGAATATAAAAAATACAAAAAACATAAACACGACCAATTGATAAACTTTTTTTTTGAAGTCGTTTAAATATACTCACGAGAAGATTCGTACTACATTACGCGTCTGCAGACATACAGTCTTTGCACTTTGTGAGTAATTTGCTATTTTTGATTATATTTTTCTTATATACACTTTTAAACTTTCGCGTTGCATTATAAATATTGAAAATTGAAACGGGTATTAAACGCGTAGAAACGTGATAGATATTTCACCTACCTAATTTTCCCGACGTTTCGGCCGTGGTCACGGGCTGACTGGAGATGCGATGCTACGTCTCGCCGTCGTCCAAGGTGGAGTCTTCATCCACCGTCCAGTTTTTTCTCCACGTACCGTCACACACAACACTAATAGTGTCCCTATTCTGTACCGCAGCCGTATTCTGATTCGTAGATAACCGCGCATAGGTAGGTGAAATATCTATCACGTTTCTACGCGTTTAATACCCGTTTCAATTTTCTATATTTTTCTTGTTCTTAGGGTTTTGAACCTCAAAAATCGTTCTGTCCGTCCGTCTCTGTCTTCATTTATCTCGATAACGCGTGGAGGTATCGTGTTGAAATAAAAACCATAATTTTAGCTGTGAATCAATCAAACTTCTAAATTAATATAAGAAGGTCCATTTATGCCGCAAAAACGTATATTTCGACAATCTCAAAGGAATCAAAACTCATAGGGTAGGTACTTTCCGTTGACCTAGAACTATGAAATTTGGCAAGTAATATCGTCGTATACTACATTTACAGAAAAAACTAAAAACTATACATTTGTTATAAAATCATAAAAAAATGTTTTTTAGTTTAAGATAGATACTGAATTTCGGGAAAACTAAAATTAGTGCGGAACCCTCGGTGGGCGAGTCTGAGGCACTTGGCCGAGTTTTTTTTCTAGTACTTCTTCTAAATATTTTAGGGATGTACTTCTTCTAAATTTAAGAGACGACGCAACCCGTTAGCACTTGTAGCAAGGTGTCGAAATGCCAGAAAGACAATAAGAAAACTCATATTAAATTATTAAAAAATAAGGTAAGGTAAAATATTAAAATGAGAGGCACTTGTGAAAATCTATGGGATTGTTTAAAAACTGTATCTGAACCAGTAAAATCATCACCCAATAAAGTACGCGAATCACGTAATTACCAAAAGAGTGCAGGGGCGAATATTTACGGGGACAATTTGGCAACAAAGCGCGTATTATGTTCGATGGAATGGGACGTCGGTTACGAGCTGCGAACTGGCTAACGATGCAGACATGATCAGCTGTGGTTCGGATAATAGCGCCGATGAGTGCGAGCGATAAGCAGCAGCAACTAACATTGATACATTGATACAAATGGCAAAAAGTATACGAGGTGCAAAATGGCTAACAATCCAGACATGAATGCTGTGGTGTGGATAACATCGGCTATGTGAACAAGCGGCAAGCGGCAGCGAATAACATTGTCGTTGAACGCAGCATTCTGTTGCAAAAATTAAATACACAATTATATACTACTAAAGACCGGGCGCGGTTTCACCCGCGTGTTTCCCGTTCCCGTGGGAATTTTGGGATCAAAGCTATCCTATCTCTTAAGTTGGACCAGACTGCTCACGGTGTACCAATTTAATTTAAAATCGGTTAAGTAGTTTAGGAGTCCATCGCGGACAAACATTGTGACAGGAGATTTATATATATTAAGATAAACTCTCTAACGATGCAGATATGATCAGCTGTGGTTTGGATAATAGCGGAGATGAGAGCGGGTTACAAGCCGCAGCGACTGACATTGATGCCGTGCGCAGCTGAATTATGCAATAAACGAGACCAAATTTACAAGCTGTGAATTTGCTAGCGATGTGAATTTTATCGGCTGTGGTGTGGAAAACAACGGAGATGACAGCGGAAGACAAACAGCAGCGGTTGACATTGTTACCGCAAAGCATCTGAATTTCATGTCTTTGCATAATACAAGAAAATGCAGTTATCCGCTTTCTCAAAGACCGCGTCTTTTCTTGATGTATAACTCGCCTGTTCTTATTATCTGATAAAAAGACGTAAAAATTGGCCTGAGGAAGTTATTTCCCAAGCAACCACTTTAAAGCTGCCTTCGAATGTAGCCCGGAGCGTTCAGGAGATTGCAGTCATCTCGATATTTGCTCAAACAAGCTTAAAATCAACTTTATAACTTTTCTCATTAAGTCGATTTTTCATTATTGTTTGTGGAAGAAATAATAAGTTTAGCAATTTCAGTAGATAATAGGTTTCAATACAAACGGTATCGTGGAACTTGCAAAAATTCCTTGAAGTTTGCTTGGAATTAAAGATTGTCTTGAAGAAAACTTATGTTGGAAGTTGAATCAAATCTATGCTACTCGTACTATTATAAGCAGGAGAGGATAGCTCCGTATGTCTGAATTTACTTATTTACTTATTTTGACGACCTCCCTGGTAGAGTGGTACGTACACCGGTTTCAAGGTTTCGCCTACTCTGAGGTCCCGGGTTCGAATCCCGGTAGGGGCAAATGTTTGTATGATGAATACGAGTATTTGAACCTGAGTAATGGACGTTTATATGTATTTCTAGACATACATACTTATATATGTATAATCATATGTATTATATATCCGTTACCCTAGTATCCCATAACATAACGCTTACAGTACTTACTTTGGGGCTGGGTTAATTGGTGTGAGTGTAAGAAATATAACTAGTTTACTTATTCTAGAACACTTAGAATTTATTTATATCGAACAATGATACCAAAGTTAATCTGAAACACATTTTACAAAAAAAAGAACCGACTTCAAAAAGATACAAACAAAACTTTTGAAGTCGGTGCCAGCCAAGGCAAAAATAATTAAATTAAAGGTAATGAAAGTGCAATTTTATTTGTAAATAGTTTTTATTTCACAATTTTTTTGTTACCTACATTATGTCTCGTAGCTACACTTCGTTCGGGTGGAGATTCGAGAAAATCCATAAGGAACCCTTAATCCGATAGGCGATTGCGTAAAGTCAATCGAATTTATTTGACAGTTCTTAAAATATTATATTGTATGTCATTCCATACAAATTGCAGCAGATCGAATACGATATGAACTGTCAAATGAATACGACCACCTCACGCAATCGCACCCCAGATTAGTAATTGTTAAAAAAACCTGGAAATGGTTAAATTTTTACTTAACCGCCTCTGTAGTCTAGTGGTAGCACCAATTATAAATAAAAACAACAGGACTCAAACGCGAAATTTTATATGCAGTACATAATGTACTTACAGCTTGTCGGTTCGGCTGTGTTGCTATTATACAGCCGTGGTCACAAGCAAACTGATTTAAGGTCAGTAAATCCAAACCAGGTACTAAGATGATTAATGGCTTATTTTTATTTTTATTTTATTTTTGTTTATTGAAAACCAACAGTGTTACAAATATAATTGACAAAAATTGTGTACACTATAATAGTAAGACCAATTACAGGTTTCCTTAAAAATTTAAGCCAATAACTCAAATAGAACAAAAAACAACGACACAAAAATATCAGCCTAGCTAGTAAACATAGTGTGTGCGTGTGTGTATGTGTGTGTACGTGTATGTATGTGAGTGTGTATGTCTGAATGTATTTCGTAATAGAGTTAAATATTTAAGGTGGAACGATTAAGTTACAAAAAGCTGAACGGTCGTTAGATGGCGCTACTTTCGCTATTTAGTAGTATTTATTTTTTTGTTAATTTTTCTTTGTATCTTTTTAACTCAAAATACTTTTAGCGCATTCTATAAATAAATATTGAATTTTCGAAACCAACATTTATCTTTTTGTAGTACATTAATCATCCAAAAATCTCGAGAGAGATTATGTACTTATTACTAAATGAAATCAAAAGTTACTGCTTCTTATTATCATTATCATAACAGCTTAACATATTTTTATTTATTTATACATGGGTTGTAATTATAAGTAATAAGTTTCCTCTTAATTGATGCATGTTAGCCGTCTATTTAAAGCCAATAGTGCTATTATAGTGTTGTAGGTAAAACATAGAATATACTTAACAAAAGAATTAGAAAAATGTCAACAAGCGCTGTCTTGCCAACAACCTGATGTTTACAGGTTGGCAAGGTTTTAGATTAAGTATATTTATGTATATTTTTGGAATAATTAAATAAAAAATTAAAAAATTAATTAATTAATTAATTTTAATACTAATTTAGTAAACAAAAAATATGTACTTACCGAAATAAAATTAGATGAATGAAAACATTACGGATTTATTACTGTAAGGTTTAATAACCTGTTATAAAACTAGCGGCGGTATTAAAAAAAATACTGGAGTCAATCTGATCGGATAATGAAAATTTATCTAATTTGTTGTTATTAAAGTACTTATAGTGTTATATTACAAAAATATAACAAGTATTACATTGGTAGTGAACCAAAGTGAAACTTTCAAGGGAGCATTTTCAGGTCATCAAAAATTTTATTACATCTATAAATTTTGGAAATTAAAGAGGAACATTAGCAAATAGGACTGTCTCAAATAAATTGCTCGCTTAGTAGAGTACGTAGGTCATTAATAAAGATTAAGAAAATTAAAGGGTCCAATATTGATCTTTGGAGTATGCCTATATTGATGTTGGCTACATTAGATTTTGTCTTATTAATTAGGTACTATTTTCCAAATTCTATACACAAATTAAAGCCAAACACTTTTTCGCCTCTGTGTAAGCAGTCCAGAGGTCCTGGGATCGATTCCCAGTGGGTAATATAAGGTAAACATTATTAACTACCTACTTATAGGTTGTTCGTTGGATATTTTGTAACTCCTTGTTAACTACCACAACTTTATCTCAGTCTGACGCCTTAACAACAATGTTTAAGGCATTGTTGTGGTCCGGAAGTTAGAGATAAGAGAAGCCAGTTCCTTAGTGGTTGAGGATTCCGGAAGAGGCGCGCCTCCACATGCAGCCTTCAAACAAATTCAATTCAAATTTATTTGCATTCCAAATTTATTTGTTTATTACCTTACATCAGCTAATATGAAGGCAGCGTCTCACAGTGGTCGATTTCGCAAAATTAGCCTCGATTTATATTAAAGTTCATTATTTTTATTTCCAAAGGGTTTTAAACAGTAAATAAACAACTTATGAGTACTAATAATGAACAGGGGGCTTAGATAATATCCTATAGCATTTATAATAATTTGGTCTAGTGGTACAATCACCAGTATCAGACCCAGGGGTCCCGGGTTCTATTTCCAGCGGGGGTACATATTATTGTATTCGGCTTGGTTGGTGGTAGGACTTGTTCTAAGTCCGCCTGGCTAGCTACCACTATCTTATCTAAGTCTGACGCCATAACAACAATGGTTTTGTCCCGGCAGCTACAGATAAGATAGCCAGTAGTTCCTCAGTGATTGAGAATTCCGGGAGAGGCTCGCCTCCATCTTCAGCCTTATCAATGATCATGATGAAAACTAACCCCCATATTCTAAGTCGTTCCTCCAAAACTTTTTACACTCCACTCAACCTCGTCGTGGGTAAAAAAGGTAGTGTGCGCTAGACCTAACACGGAGTGGATACGTACTCTTTGGCTCCTACAGGTCCTTACGGAGTTATGACTTAGAATACCGATTTCGAGGAGTATTTCGAAGAGGTTTTCAATGAGCTTATGTTAAGTCGAGGACTAGTAAGTTTTGGAGGAACGACTTAGAATATGCGTGTAAGAGTCTCCCCGTCGTACATAAAAAAAAAGTAGGATCGAGGACAATGCAAATCGATCTAGTGTGCTGCACACTGTGTGCGTCGCTAATTTGGTGCACTCGGCCTTAGAGCTAATAGTGAAAATCTTCAAGTTGCTCTGAAACAAAGTATGGGTTTGTTTTTGTCTAAATAAGTTCTCTCCTCGGTCTTTGGAATATTTATGAAGTTCAAGCTGAATCTCTTATCTTTCTTTGTTCTAAGTTTTGAATATTTTACTGCAACTTTTCATCGTCAGTGTACGCTTTACTGCAAACAAAGGTGGTAGTTTTTTCATGTTGTTGCATTCAAATTAATAATATTCTCAAATGGGTATGTTTGTAAATTTGTTTGTTACTCAATCGCAGTTATATTTACTGAGAAGATGAAGACGAGTACTTCTTATGGCTATGATGTCATTTATAAATTTGCGGGTGTGTTCAATAGTAATTAAATAATAATTTGTAATAACAATAAAATAAATACTGAATCTGTATGATTGTGAGAGCATTTTCACATTTGAAAGAAATAACAAAAACTTTTCTACGATTAGTTTAGATCACAAATTCTGTCTGATTTGACAGAATTTTAAACTTCAAACTCGTATTATATAAATAAGTAATTATAGTGTCTAGGTCCACTATTAACATTGTGTTGAACTTTACTAAAAAAAACAAGTCTAGCCTACAAATAGAATACATAAAAGCTTAATCCATCAGCTGACTTTTACGAGTTGCTCGGAGTGACAAGCATCTAATACATTCCATTTGTCTGTGGCGTCCAGATCAAAGTTGGAGGTGTTATTTTTTGTTTTCCTCTATAAAAGGTTCAGGTCATAGTGCACAGATATGCTGGAATAAACACAGATAATACAAGCAGAAAAATTACGCTTCAATAAACTTTAGTGTGAAAACGAAATCGTAAAAAGTTGGTGGAGTGGGGAAAGGTTAAGAAACTTGATTGGCTCGTTTATTAATTAAATAATATTAATAAATAAATTTTTATTAATGCAAAAATAAATACATTTTTATTAATGCAAAAAATATTACATTGGGTAGTTAAGCACTGGCTCCCACACTAGGATTCCCTGTGTTGTGGGATTCAGTCTCTTCCGTGCGACAAATAGGTATTAAGCTTAAGTAATCAAATATTAAGATATTTTAATACAGGCAGTTTTTTTTTTTTTTTTTTTTGTAAAAATTAACCAATGAAAAAGAATGCGTGCAAAAGATGTTTGGCAAAATATGGCGGCATGGCCAAATGCAGCCACCAACGCAACTTATATCGTTAGGCTGGCCTTTACCGCTATAATCATTGTACAAAATCTTATTTATGTCAGGCGTCGGGGAATAAAATAATGACTAATTTTTGAAGTGAACACTTCTTTAGCGGCGTTGTGCACATCAGAGTTTTAAATTTTTGGGATGGGTAAAAAATGTTAAAGTCGGACACGTCACCCTAATCGAAAATTCGTAAGACCATTTACCGTTGACCTATTTCAAATTACATAAAGTCTCACACCTGAAAGATCTACTATATATTAGTTAATAACAACTATTATATAAAGATCTCTCATTACTACCAACTTTCATATTGATGCCAGGTTAGTTTTAATGGATTTACCTGCCAAATCAAGTTGGTCTCCGTTTACATCAACTTTTTTTATGAAGTTGTGGTCAAGATATAGTGGATTTTGATCGTTATTTTCGTTTAAGCGGTTTTCACTTCTGCCGGCACTCCCAGAGTGCAACCCCTTGTTTTTTTAATCATGATCTGTGTTAATTAATACTTAAAACATGTTAAGTGTATCTGTTTTCTATATTAATAACAGTTAGGAACCTGCATAGGACACGTGTTAATATTATAAACCACTATACAGGGTGGAAAAAAAGACGGTAGCTGGCTAAATATTGATTTAAGCAAATTTTACTCAAAGGAAACATTCCTTTATTTTCCAAAAAAGTTAACCTGCATTTTTTTTTTGATAAGTCACTTACCCTTACCGGAAATCGAAACGGCATAAATGAGAAAAATTACATCCTACTAATTGGTACCAATCGATAGTCCTAAGATCAACTACGCAAACTTGCAAGTTCAGTGTACGACGTCCATGTATGCAGGTGCAGCAATAATCAAGTGTTTTACTCAAAAGTGACATGGATAAAATGTTATTAATTTTTAATCATTCGTAATCTGTTTTTCGTCGTCGGCCGTCACAGCATCTTGGCCGGGTCTGATCGCGAGTAGTTCAAAGATTGAATCCTGAGCGTGGCGAGGCTTGACCGAAAAAACGTCAGTTTTTCAAGATGTCGCGAAAACTACTGAACCGATTTCAAAACTTCTAATAATAAGATTTGAGAACAAACGATGTTTTTACGTTTGAGTCATTTCAACCGGTTCAGTCGTACTCGAGTAATAGCTGAACATACATAAAAAGTTTTTATTTCACAATTTTTAAAGTCGAGAACAGCTCCATCTAGTTTGAACTCGTGGTTGCAGTTTAGTATTCTACACCTTGCGGCATAATTAGGAACTATTTCGTACGCAGCTACAACAGTATTTTCAAGATTTCCTGAAAAATACTGAACAGATTTCAAAGTTTAAAAAAGCGGGACCTTTTTGGGTACAGACCTGATAAAATAACTTTGAAATATTACAATCGATCCCGCCGTCTTCGAGTAATCAGTGAATATAAAAAATACAAAAAACATAAACACGACCAATTGATAAACTTTTTTTTTGAAGTCGTTTAAATATACTCACGAGAAGATTCGTACTACATTACGCGTCTGCAGACATACAGTCTTTGCACTTTGTGAGTAATTTGCTATTTTTGATTATATTTTTCTTATATACACTTTTAAACTTTCGCGTTGCATTATAAATATTGAAAATTGAAACGGGTATTAAACGCGTAGAAACGTGATAGATATTTCACCTACCTAATTTTCCCGACGTTTCGGCCGTGGTCACGGGCTGACTGGAGATGCGATGCTACGTCTCGCCGTCGTCCAAGGTGGAGTCTTCATCCACCGTCCAGTTTTTTCTCCACGTACCGTCACACACAACACTAATAGTGTCCCTATTCTGTACCGCAGCCGTATTCTGATTCGTAGATAACCGCGCATAGGTAGGTGAAATATCTATCACGTTTCTACGCGTTTAATACCCGTTTCAATTTTCTATATTTTTCTTGTTCTTAGGGTTTTGAACCTCAAAAATCGTTCTGTCCGTCCGTCTCTGTCTTCATTTATCTCGATAACGCGTGGAGGTATCGTGTTGAAATAAAAACCATAATTTTAGCTGTGAATCAATCAAACTTCTAAATTAATATAAGAAGGTCCATTTATGCCGCAAAAACGTATATTTCGACAATCTCAAAGGAATCAAAACTCATAGGGTAGGTACTTTCCGTTGACCTAGAACTATGAAATTTGGCAAGTAATATCGTCGTATACTACATTTACAGAAAAAACTAAAAACTATACATTTGTTATAAAATCATAAAAAAATGTTTTTTAGTTTAAGATAGATACTGAATTTCGGGAAAACTAAAATTAGTGCGGAACCCTCGGTGGGCGAGTCTGAGGCACTTGGCCGAGTTTTTTTTCTAGTACTTCTTCTAAATATTTTAGGGATGTACTTCTTCTAAATTTAAGAGACGACGCAACCCGTTAGCACTTGTAGCAAGGTGTCGAAATGCCAGAAAGACAATAAGAAAACTCATATTAAATTATTAAAAAATAAGGTAAGGTAAAATATTAAAATGAGAGGCACTTGTGAAAATCTATGGGATTGTTTAAAAACTGTATCTGAACCAGTAAAATCATCACCCAATAAAGTACGCGAATCACGTAATTACCAAAAGAGTGCAGGGGCGAATATTTACGGGGACAATTTGGCAACAAAGCGCGTATTATGTTCGATGGAATGGGACGTCGGTTACGAGCTGCGAACTGGCTAACGATGCAGACATGATCAGCTGTGGTTCGGATAATAGCGCCGATGAGTGCGAGCGATAAGCAGCAGCAACTAACATTGATACATTGATACAAATGGCAAAAAGTATACGAGGTGCAAAATGGCTAACAATCCAGACATGAATGCTGTGGTGTGGATAACATCGGCTATGTGAACAAGCGGCAAGCGGCAGCGAATAACATTGTCGTTGAACGCAGCATTCTGTTGCAAAAATTAAATACACAATTATATACTACTAAAGACCGGGCGCGGTTTCACCCGCGTGTTTCCCGTTCCCGTGGGAATTTTGGGATCAAAGCTATCCTATCTCTTAAGTTGGACCAGACTGCTCACGGTGTACCAATTTAATTTAAAATCGGTTAAGTAGTTTAGGAGTCCATCGCGGACAAACATTGTGACAGGAGATTTATATATATTAAGATAAACTCTCTAACGATGCAGATATGATCAGCTGTGGTTTGGATAATAGCGGAGATGAGAGCGGGTTACAAGCCGCAGCGACTGACATTGATGCCGTGCGCAGCTGAATTATGCAATAAACGAGACCAAATTTACAAGCTGTGAATTTGCTAGCGATGTGAATTTTATCGGCTGTGGTGTGGAAAACAACGGAGATGACAGCGGAAGACAAACAGCAGCGGTTGACATTGTTACCGCAAAGCATCTGAATTTCATGTCTTTGCATAATACAAGAAAATGCAGTTATCCGCTTTCTCAAAGACCGCGTCTTTTCTTGATGTATAACTCGCCTGTTCTTATTATCTGATAAAAAGACGTAAAAATTGGCCTGAGGAAGTTATTTCCCAAGCAACCACTTTAAAGCTGCCTTCGAATGTAGCCCGGAGCGTTCAGGAGATTGCAGTCATCTCGATATTTGCTCAAACAAGCTTAAAATCAACTTTATAACTTTTCTCATTAAGTCGATTTTTCATTATTGTTTGTGGAAGAAATAATAAGTTTAGCAATTTCAGTAGATAATAGGTTTCAATACAAACGGTATCGTGGAACTTGCAAAAATTCCTTGAAGTTTGCTTGGAATTAAAGATTGTCTTGAAGAAAACTTATGTTGGAAGTTGAATCAAATCTATGCTACTCGTACTATTATAAGCAGGAGAGGATAGCTCCGTATGTCTGAATTTACTTATTTACTTATTTTGACGACCTCCCTGGTAGAGTGGTACGTACACCGGTTTCAAGGTTTCGCCTACTCTGAGGTCCCGGGTTCGAATCCCGGTAGGGGCAAATGTTTGTATGATGAATACGAGTATTTGAACCTGAGTAATGGACGTTTATATGTATTTCTAGACATACATACTTATATATGTATAATCATATGTATTATATATCCGTTACCCTAGTATCCCATAACATAACGCTTACAGTACTTACTTTGGGGCTGGGTTAATTGGTGTGAGTGTAAGAAATATAACTAGTTTACTTATTCTAGAACACTTAGAATTTATTTATATCGAACAATGATACCAAAGTTAATCTGAAACACATTTTACAAAAAAAAGAACCGACTTCAAAAAGATACAAACAAAACTTTTGAAGTCGGTGCCAGCCAAGGCAAAAATAATTAAATTAAAGGTAATGAAAGTGCAATTTTATTTGTAAATAGTTTTTATTTCACAATTTTTTTGTTACCTACATTATGTCTCGTAGCTACACTTCGTTCGGGTGGAGATTCGAGAAAATCCATAAGGAACCCTTAATCCGATAGGCGATTGCGTAAAGTCAATCGAATTTATTTGACAGTTCTTAAAATATTATATTGTATGTCATTCCATACAAATTGCAGCAGATCGAATACGATATGAACTGTCAAATGAATACGACCACCTCACGCAATCGCACCCCAGATTAGTAATTGTTAAAAAAACCTGGAAATGGTTAAATTTTTACTTAACCGCCTCTGTAGTCTAGTGGTAGCACCAATTATAAATAAAAACAACAGGACTCAAACGCGAAATTTTATATGCAGTACATAATGTACTTACAGCTTGTCGGTTCGGCTGTGTTGCTATTATACAGCCGTGGTCACAAGCAAACTGGTGGTGCCCGGCGTCGTCTGTTCGGGCAGGCTCTAAGATTTGTATTTTTTTTTCTTTTTTATTACTGTTAGTTATGTCATTGCGGCACACAACACTGACAGTATCGTGGTTTGTTGTGAACTGCAAAACTTACGTCTTACAATTGTTAATCACTGGATTCCTCGCTGATGGCAATTTAAACCAGTCCTGCCGATTGAAATTTTTGTACTTCTTGATTTCAATCGCTTCTCGTGTACCATCCTAGTATGATAATGACGATCGGTGGAGAGGATTTTAGGATCATGTAACTCTATCTAATGATTAACTCCAGCTTCTAGAAGATGCTCAGCTACCACGGATTTAGTCGTCTGCCAATTTTTAACAGCTGCGATTTGTTCTGTCCGCTTTGTTTGTCCAATTTATGAAGTACCACAGCAACTATCGATTTTATATACAGAGCTGTAAGTACATATGTACTGCATATCAGATGTCGCGTTTGAGTCCCGTTGTTTTTATTTATAACTAGCTGTGCCCGCAGCTTCGTTCGCGTTAGAACAGGAACATTGTTGTATGTTGTTTGATTAGTATTACTATGAATAAAATCGATTAACAAAAAATCATTAACTGTAGATGTACAAATTATCAATTTTGTTGATATAAAAGAGACAGTGAATAATACCTAATAAAGAATAGAGTTTTCACTTTCAATATTCACGAATACTTTAAAAGGTTCTATCATAATCAACCTATTATGTGACGACATACAAATAACTGTGCTTTTTAATACTTTGACCTCAATACCTGATAAAATAATTTAAGTAAATGAGGTAGTTGACAATTGATACTATTCAAAAGAGTTATTTGCTTCTACTTTTTTCAACAATTGAGGCTTTATAAAGAAATAATTTTTACACAGGTCACAAGATATTACCTATTTAGGTAATAGGATAAATAATAGGTTTTGAATAGTTCGCAACTCAATCAATAGAAAAATACAATATAAACGTCGCCAAAAAAAATTACCTCAACGTATAAACCTACATAATAGATACGAGTATAATGGTTAGTGAGGGCACAGTGATTAGTGCGGGCGGCCTGCGATTTTAGTGGTTGAGTAGGTAAGTTTTACACTGGTACATCACGAAATCGCACGAGATCTCCTTCTTCATAACGAGTGAGGATTAGTGGCCACCTCTGGTGCCAGAGTTTATCAAGCCGCTTATAAGGTCTCTGACTTGGCTTAACTACAGTAATCAAATGACAACAGCCGGGACCAATGGTTTAACGTGTGTTATACCAGTGTGTGTTGCCAGTGATGACTTGCGGTAGTTAAACGTGGTCGCTAACTATGGGTCTGATAAAAAAAGCTCAAGGTCACCCAGCGTGCAATGGAGAGGGCTATGCTCGGCGTTTCCCTACGTGATCGAATCAGAAATGAGGAGATCCGTAGGAAAACTAAAGTAATTGACATCGCTCGAAGGATTGCTTAGCTGAAGTGGCAGTGGGCATAGCGAAAAGAACCGATGGCCGTTGGGGCGAAAGGTTCTGGAATGGCGACAGCGGTCAGGATGACGCTCCATCGGTAGGCCTCCGACAAGGTGGACCGACGATCTGGAGAGGTCGCGGGAATCCGCTGGATGCGGACAGCGCGGATCATTGTGGAGATCCTTGGGGGAGGCCTATACCCAGCAGTGGGTGTCATGTGGTTCAGACGACGATTCCATACTTCGAAAGGCACGTTAAGCCGTTGGTCCCAACTGTATTTGCAGTAGCTAAAGCCCATCAGTGGGAGCCTCATGGTGGTCATGGGCCATTTCTATAAAATGGCTGTTGACCAATGATGAAAATTCATTGTTGTTATAACAAGCACAGACCTTTATCGAGATAAACGGTAAAAGTTTACCTACCTTGCGTGTCAAAAAAGTTTGATCCACCGTCAAAGTTTTCCGACCTAAGTCAGTCCGCTTGAGACCATTGCCATGAAAACGCGCGTCACTCAGAAAGTAAAATAGTTAATTGTGCAGTGCTTTCTTGCAAGAAGTCGTCAATAACACTTCCACGTCAGTAAATCTCGCTCGTGAAGTCATCGTAGGTTCGAAAAATTCGCCACGCTAGGTTCTCATACATATCATCATAGTTAAGGAGTTATTAAGCATTAAAGTAATTATTTTTTCCATAGATTATCATATAAATAAAGCAACAAAACCGCAATGACTATCAAAACCACTCTTTTCTTTTTCTTTTTATGTTGTACGGGGAGACTCTTAGCCTTCATCATACCTGATGTTAAGTATTGATAAGGTTGAAGATGGGAGCGAGCCTCTCCCGGAATCCCCAATCACTGAGAAACTCGCTATCTTATCTTTAACTGCCGGAACACAACAATGCTGAAAACATTGTTGTTATGGCGTCAGACTTAGATAAGATGGTGGTAGCTAGCCAGGTGGACTTACAACAAGTCCTATCACCAACCAAACCGAATACAATATGTACCCGCTGGGAATCGAACCCGGGACCCCTGGGTCTGATAACGGTGGTTGTACCACTAGACCACAGAGGCGGTTAAAATGATTTAAATGTTAAACTCAATGATACGGGAGTCCCCAGTGACCTACTCGTACTCTATAGCAAACGTTGTTGCAAGCGTCTCATTGCATGAACAAAATAAAATCCATAATTATTTTTATAAAAATAAAAGTCTTAATATTTAGTTTCATGTACACTACGCATATATCACGGCTTCGGTATGTGTCTTTTAACACCCTGTATTTTAATGGATGCATTGTTGAAGTTTCATAATAAGATAAATACTAGAGTATACTGTGTATTACGTGCTTTAGCAGACTCGTTTAACTTAGTCAAATAAGACGAAGCACGTATTAATCTGGCTTTGACCTCTGAACAACCACTCGTAAAGACACGCCAAAGGTCGAATAGAAGAGAGATTCTGGGAGATGGTTCTTATATGCTTTGTAGTTTTCTTAGAAAGTGTATACTTTACGCAGTTATCCTCGTGCTAGCGGCTGCTCGCTGTTTCACCCGCGTGGTTCCCGTTCCCGTGGGAATTTTGGGATAAAAAGTATCATATGTTCATAACCAGGCTATTTTCTATCTGTGTACAAAATTTCATCAAAATCCGTTGAGTAGCTTCGGAGCCTATTCGATGCAAACAAACAAACAAAGAATCAAAACAATGTATGGTATTTTAAACGGAATTAAGTTTCTGGAGACGATTTGAGTAATGTACAATTTATTAAAACAAGTCCTACCTAACACACTAAACCGAATACAATATGCACCCCCACTAGGAATCGCCCCGGGACCTCTGGATCTGATTCCAATGGTGTTACTACTAGGCCACTGAAGCGGTAAGAGAGCGGTTCTATTCCATTTTTTTCTTCTTCATTCTAAGCTCGTAACGTCAACATTTTCATATTCTACCAGTATATATTTAGTCAAGTCTGTAAAGCTAGAACCTACTTTTGAGAAATTTAGCCCAGACAGTAATTTAGTGTAACCGTTTTAAGTTTCAGACGTCTACATTCCGCTAGATGTTGAAGTTTCGACGTCTTAATAGCGTTCCCCTTTTAAACGACAGGTTAATCTAAATACCACCTGTCACTAACTGTACTTATCTAAGATAGTGGAACGAAACATTTGTTTATAAGTTTGGAAATTTTCCGATTCTAATCCTAACTAATATTATAAATATGAAAGTGTGTTTGTTTGTCCTGCTTTCAGACCCTAAAAGGCAACCAATCGATTTGATTTTTGGCATATCGGTAGTATAGTGGTCAGTATCCCCGCCTGTCACGCGGGAGACCGGGGTTCGATTCCCCGCCGGAGAGCCAGTGTAGTTAAGTTACATTTAAAAAGGATTGCAATATTCTCATTGTCACAAAAATGATACAAATATAGATTATTATTTGACACTATTGTATTTGCTGACCTTTCGATATCTCAGCCTAAATAGGATTATTATTAACAAAATTTTAAAGATTACCAAAATCGACGTCTAATCCCTACGCTGTCTGCTACTTTTTTAGACTAATTTTTTATAGAAATATGACAAAATTTAACTGTCCGTAAAACAATCCGTTCGTAAGTCGTGTTTTCGCTGACTCCTGTACCGCACAGGTTTGTCTGTTGTCAAGATATTTGCCGATAGTGCAGGGTTGTACTAATCCGAACAACCAGGGGGTTTTAGTGGGTTCGAGTACCACATAACCTACCTGTCTCCCCGGACAGGGAGGTATGCGAGGGCATTTCCCCCTAAAAAGGAAAAAAAAAAAAAAAAAAAAAAGGGTTGTACTAATCCACCTAAGGTCTTGAATTCTATTCCCACATGGGACAAATATGTATGTATTACACACTTATCCTGTGTCTTTTTTTTCATAATCATATTTTTTTTGTAATCATAGTTATCTATTTACGAAAAACACGGTGTAAAAAATATTTTTTAAAACTATGGTGCTATACATGGTGGAAAAAATCTATGGGCTCTTAGTTAGCTCATTTTACTGAAATGAAACATTCCTTTATTTTCAAAAATTACTTTTTTTATTTTTTATGAGCGACGGGGAAGCTCTTAGCCTATATCATACCTGATGTTAAGTATTGATAAGGCTGAAGATGGAAGCGAGCCTCTCCCGGAATCCTCAATCACTGAGGAACTGGCTATCTAATTTTTAACTGCCGGAACACAACCATGCTGAAAACATTGTTGCCTGCATTCAAAGATTTTTATAAATCACTTGCCTCGAACCGGCTTAGATTAGAAAAAATAACACCATGTACTTTTATGATACCAATCGATATAGTCTTATTCATACAGATCAATTTAGTTTAAATTAAAACAAATTGAGCTAACTTAAGGATTTAAGTTAGTATCCCCTCCAGGGCCAATAGATTTTTTCCACCCTGTATAGTTTTTTGTCCAGGCACCGGACGACGTTCCGCGGGTGGCCTACCCGCAGAACGTCGTCCGGTGAAGTCCCGACAAGATGCGGACTGATGCGGGCACCGCAGGAACGATCGTCGTGGAGATCCTTGGGGGAGGTCTAAACCCGTAGTGGGTATTATGTCAACACTGCGATAATGATGATAATTATATACGTGTATTACCTCCGTTGGTTTTTGATATTATATATATATATAAGTAATACAAGTGCTAAAAGTACTAATTTCGGAGGCAGATCAATGTTCGTGATTTATATGATATTTATTATTTATTATGTTTTTTTTATTTTCGCAAGAGCGTGTGTTCAAATTAACATTGATGAATATAACCTAAGACATAACATCGAAACATATGAAATCTATTAATATCAAGCTAAGAAAAAAATACTTCTTCAGTTCAAAAATATAATCATGTCACAATATTTGTTGAAGAATTAGGTAATATTTCATGTCATGACATTGTATTTTCAAACAAATGTCGAACTGAATAAAGTAAGTTTTCAATTACCTTTTTATAGAGGTTTGGCATGAATAAAATTTGATATTGCTTTCTTTACAAATATTCTCAAGTATTAGCGATAAGCGATATACATTGCTTCAAAGAAGAAAATAATTCTGAAGTGTTATTTCGCAATTTATTTTAGAATTGCTCTATAAGGAGACAAAAGGAGAATATTTTATTTAGCTTTTTCAACAAATTGGTCTAAACCTTTCAATAGTAAAATTTCAATTTGTAATTTTTTTTTATAAATAAACTAAACGCGACCGAATGTATTTTTTATACTTATATCGAACTGTTACGAGTTTATATAAACGAGATAATTATTGACTGTATGTCTGTTTAACCTGCTGATTTACCAAAATGAATGAGAAAGTTTGTAAAACTGTTTGTTTGTTATCAATCACTCGTAAACGGCTGAACGGTTTTAGGTAGATGTTTTCATACTGATAGATCATCACCCCGAATAGGATTATAGGGTAGGGTATTCTATTAAGGAGGAATCACGCAGATAAAACAGCGCCAAAGTTAGCATCATAAGTGCTTTTTCAACTAAGATGATCCGGTGACGTTTCAAGTTTGACAGTTTTAGAGATGTCCCATAATAGAATAGAATAGAAAATATTTATTAGTCTCTTAAACACAATAGAAATAACAAAAGGTAACAAACAAAACATACAAACTAAAATAAGTAATAAAACAGGAAACAAAACACATAAGTACTAAGAAACTAATGAGGACCCTGCCTTAGCGATGTTGCTGTGCCGTCCAAAAAACTGCACAACACGCTGTTATTCTGGCAGGGCCTCGGGAGAGTTTTGGTAACATCACAATAACTTTACAACTGATAAAATAGACAAATTGCTTCTTTGCTATATATACTTTTCCATGTTTACAATTTGTGAACAGCACCCATTGCCACGTAGTCACCACGTGTGGCCCGAGATTGAAGAACCAACAGAGGACACAAAGTTATAACTAGGTCGCGGCGCGGCCTTGAAATGCTGTATGCACTATGTGATACACTCCCTGCTCTCCCACCAAAGCAATGTCGGTCGTGAAGAACAGAAATGTATGTTTGACTTTTATTTTTACCTCTGTGTATAAGCTTGTTGATTTAAGAGAAGTAGTTTATAGTGTTTTTTAAAGGTATGGACTGATTTTAGGTCACGCATTGGTGGGGGGATGTCATTCCAACATCGAGTGGCGGCAAATCTGAACGATCCTCTGAATGCCACAGTTCGATGCGTTTGGGTCGAGAGGACAAATGTACCAGCCCGTTTCGGAGCCCTATTAAAATTCTGGGCCCAAAGCAGTTTACTGTGGAGGTGCTGTGGTTTTCCAGTGTTAATTATACCGAATAACAAGCTATCCAGATGAAGCTTCCTGCGGTCTTCCATTCTCAGTGAATTGGAAGTTATAAGGAAGGGTGTGACGTGTGATCTGGGTGGGAAGCTAAAGCAGAATCTAGTAAAGGCATTTTGCACCCGTTGTATTAGTTAAGCTGTTCTGGCAAGTAGGCGCGGTTCATAAATTATATCACAGTAGTTGTTGTAGTGAAATCCTATCGACTTATCAATCGGTTTTTTCTAAGAGTCAATGTACCTACCTTCTTTTAGAGAAATTGCAATACTTTTCCGGCAAAGTGGAATCCAGTTATATAAAGTAACTTATATCATCTTACGTAAACATAATATAAGACAAAACGTATTGTATGTGCTTATTTATGTGACAAATAAAACATTAATTTGTCCATTTTAATTTCAAAAGAAACATTTACCCCCTTACTTATAATCCATGTATAAGCTGAGAATAGTTATTCCGTGTTTTGTCATTAAAATGTCGTTATGAACTCCAGCAAATAAGACAAAACACTCTATTCCAAGCTTAATACACAATGTTTATAAGTAAAGGGGTTATTTTGTAGCAAGGAAAAACTCGCTTAAGTTTTGTTTTGTTTAAAACTCAAAGTATCTACTTTTTAACTGTTATCGACTAAAGAACAGCGTCAGTTGTCGATTCTGTTGTGTCTCATCTCTAACCTGTTCCGAATCGCACATTACACTACAAAAAAAAACATCGTCATCAATTAAAATGTAATTAATAGACACAGATTTTACTTTATATTTCCACAGATGTAGTTTTGATATTTTTTGACTAATTGCTACAGTAAATAAATGAGTTTTCAAAATCGTTTTTCTGACATAGTATACGCGATTCGAAAAAATTAGAAGTGTCACAGGCTGCGAACATATAAAACATGGAAGCAGTCCCTTCATACAAGCCTCCAGTAATTATTGACACCCGTTTCACACAAGAGAGAAACGCTCACAATAGACAAGTGATAATACACGAAAATTATCTACACGTAAAAAACATTCTTAAAAGTGGTGGGTTTAGGTCAGTAATAGGCAGCGTTTCGCTATTTACGTCATTTTGAAAATGACATGGTGCAAGCTCTGTGATTGGCCATTTTTCATTCAGCACTGGTGCCGATAACGAATAGAAGGCGATGCGTCACGAAATTTTGCCAACATAGAGCTTAGATGCTACTGTGCAACAATAAGCAAGCAGTATTATTAATATTGGATGTTAGAAATTTATATATATATTGTTACTTGCTTTAAAAATTTGTAATTTTTAGAAATATTGACCTGTTCGTAAAAGAAAAGAATATATTGCCATCTGGAATGTAACTGGAACTAATTTGTTCCAGTGATACTGTCGTGGTTTCCGGTTTCCGAGACACAAGTTTAGCTAGACCAATGTTTACGATTTTTTTTGTTATGACAATAATGTTTTATTTTATTTCTTGGAAAATAAATATTATTAGGTATCACTTTTCAAGATATAGATATCTTTTCAAGGTGAATAAGTTAAAAGCACATATATTATGTAACACCTAATGACACTTAGTTTTGAAAATAAACAGTTTGAAGTTTGACACTTCTTCAAAAGAATAAACAAAAAAGGTTATATCAATTTAAGAAATCAATAATATGTAACTCAGGTGCGTGCATTCCATATAGGCAATTAGGCAGTGCCTACCTTATTAAAAACCTAAATAAATATACCACTACTGTTAAAGTTAATTTAGTTTTATTTTATTACTGTTCTCAGCCGACAGAGGGCCGCCCATTTACAAAAAATTTAATGAAATTATTTTTTTCGAGAAATAAAAAAATTAAATTAAATTTCTTTATAATAGGCTTTGATTCATATTTCGTATTTTCTATAAATATATAAATAAAAAATACACATAAAAATTACAAACGTCATAAAGTCGAATGGTTAGCCAGGGAAGTAACGTTACCTAGCTATCTAAGGACTAAATCATAGCCATCTTTATTTATCAAGCCATGAAGTAAGAAATCTGGCAACAGCGTTACTGTTATTCTATAACCAAACTTCTATTCAACACTCATCCGCTAATTTTTCCTACCGCTAAATACTCAAGTAGGCAGTCTCCAAATTGCCTACTCGAAGCATGCAGCGTTTCATTCAAGAATACAACATATTTAGAAAAGTATTGCTCAAATACAAACCGGCCACGGCAAGAAGGGCGCTATCTGTTCGTGTAACGTTCTAGCTTAAACGTCCGGAATATATCAATATAAAGTAAGCCTACCTGTTGTTGCGGAGTTATTTAAAAACTATGATATTTCCTAAAATATTCATTAAAATGAAATAATGTAAAGAGCAATTTTGTTCAAAATTAAATATTTGTGACGAATAACATATTTGTTTAGATAAGGATTAATATCATGTTTATGAAAACAGCTACACAAATTATGCATCAGTTTAGAACGTTTTTTATCTTTATAATAATGGTTATAGTGAGACAACCTTAGAACTTTTAACTGGGAACAATTTAATTTTACATGATTTTTACATATCTTTAACCGTTTACACAGAGTACGCAATGGAAACTCCTAAAAAAAAAAAAAAAAACCCGTTTTTGCAACATGCTAAGTCTAGTTTTCTTGTTCGAGAAGGCAGCAGCATATTCCTTGTGCGTGAAATCTCCCATCTTAAACCTGACAGTAGTAATTAAAATCGAATTTTGTTTGAATCAGAATTATAGAAATAGCAATATTCGTAATAAAAACAAACAGAAATATCAATATTAACAAAACCTGTTTTTTTTAATCAGAGATTGAAAAACATACTTTAGTTATTTTTTTATTACTTACTTCTTTCGGCATAATCACATCCCTGTACGGGATACAAAATTATTTTTATTAAGTTTTATTGTAGAAATCGCAAGTCTGATGCCATTATTTTTCACATGTAAGTAACTACTTTATTGCCGATACGGTAGGTCTAACACCTTTTACTGGTTGACTGGTAGAGAATGCCTGATGGCATTAAGTCCGCCATTTGCTGTATTTTTTTTATATTGAAATAAATAATAAATAAATAAATAAATAAATGGCGTCAGACTTGCGAGAATCATTTATGCTATTTCTGCACCATTTTACAATACATGACGGCATTTTTTATAATTTTTCGTGACCCGTTTGACAGGCGTTCAATGACGTTGCTTAAACCACGAGACAGACCATAGTGAACCGGGAAATACGACAGTTTTGAAAGGTGACGCCCAACTAAGGCACTTTTCGTGGTGTCATTTTCGAGCGTCAGAAATGCTTCCATGTTTTATACGTTCGCAGGTCACAGGAAACATCCTAACTGAAAAAAACTATAGTCAATCACGCATGGTCTTTGATGAAATTTTTCATACAAATAAACCGTGACAAGAAGTAAGACATATGACATTTTTCATCCCGGTATTCCATTTAGAACGAGAACCACACAACTAAAACAGGGCACAGCTTGTGTCAATTACTTATTACTAGATAAAAAACTTAATAAATAAATAAATAATTGCATACAATCACACCAATTATCTAGCCCACGTTAAGTTTCATGAAGAACTTGTGTTATGGATACTAGATAATGGATAAACATACTTATATACTTTTTTTTTTGTAAATACATACTTAATATACATATTAAACACCCAGACCAAGACAAATAGACATGTTCATGCACACAAATATTTGTCTTGTCCGGGGATCGAACCCGGGACCTCTGGCGCAGAAGGCGGGTTTAGTACCCCTGCGCCTAACAGGTCGTCAAAGTTAATAAGTGAGTTGAGATAACATAAAAGTTACGATTAAAACTTAACTTTTGCAATGATATATTTTTTGTAGTCAGGTATTCAGTTAACATAAAACACATTTTTGTATATTTATAATTATGTTTTAATCCTTAACAAAGCAATAAAACATCACTAGATTAGAGTGATTGTCTCATGTAGTCAAATTAAATAACTTTCGGTTTTATTCGTTCAAATTTTAATTTCATCAAGTTATTTCGCATGGCCCAGCCGCATTTGTTAATTAATTTTAAAAGAGGGCGATGTTTGTTTGTTTTCTGTATATTTTTGATGAAATAATATATAGTTTATTACTGAGTAAATTGTATTGTAATTGCTAAAGATAATAAGCTATTTAATTATTTATTTATTCTTTATTGCAATATAAAAAAAATACAGCAAATGACGGACTTAATGCCATCAGGCATTCTCTACCAGTCAACCAGTAAAAGGTGTTAGACCTACCGTATCGGCAATAAAGTAGCACAATAAAACATAATTCAGAATATTGAAACAAAAGTGGGAATAGCTATTTACGGGTATTTAATTAACAAAAAATATATAATCATAATGCATAATATAAAATATTTTATATATATATATATATATAAATACGAGGCGCTCGTGACGCAGTGGTTCACGCGCTCGGCCTGCGATTGTTGAGGATAAGCAACTTTCGCAAGGGTCGGTCACGGGATGGGTGACCAGAAATTTACTATCTCGAGCTCCTCCGTGCTTCGGAAGGCACGTTAAGCTGTTGGTCCCGGCTGCATTTGCAATCGTCAAAACCCACCAATCCACATTGGGCCCGCGTGGTGGGTCATGGCCCGTCCTCCTTATCCATCCATAAGGCAGGCCAGTGCCCCAGCAGTGGGGACATTAAAAATGGCTGATGATACATAAATACATACATATAAAATATAAGAACTTATTATGTCAGAGATGAAAGGGATCAGCGTAGGGATTTAAGATAGTGTTCACGGACCAGTTTCTTAAACACAAACTTCTTGGGGGCTTTCCGAATGTCCAAGGGGAGGGCGTTCCAGAGTCGAATTGCAGTATGGGAGAAAGAGTAGGAGACAAAGCAAGAAGTGTGGGAGAGAATTTTCAAAATGAGATTGCTACTAGAGCGAAGGTCACGTGGATGAGAAGAACCCAGAAACTGAAATCTAGACCAAGTATTCTGGGGTAAGTGGATCAAACAAAACGTTGAAGAGCACACAGACAACTCTCAGGTTCCTACGGTCACGAATAGGAAGCCATTTGAGCTGCTGGCGGTAATGAGAGATATGGTCGTATTTACGTAAACCATAGATGAACCGAATGCAATTATTGAGAAGTCGATTCAGATTATTATCTAGGAAAAAAACATTGATATCTGTGCAGCACACGTCGGCATAGTCGATAAGGGGTAGAACGAGAGTTTGTATCAGTGCAATCTTGGTGCTAGACGGAAGAAAGATCTATAATAAGAACAAATAAATTAAATTGAAATATCTGTTTCAATAGCTTATTTAACACTATGTTAGTTCTTATGAATCCTCTCACACACATCAGACACATTACATACACACGTTTACGCTGACACCACACACCACACAACCTAAGTCACAATCACACACACTCACACACACTCTCACAATCACTACAACATTCACAATGTTCTCTATAACCTTAACTCTATAAATACTTAGCTATTATCTAGTCTATAAGTAACCATAATAAATTGTTAATTTTACTCTTTTCAACTTTTCTCATACTCTCATATTTGTCTATATGCTAGCAAATCCTTGTATGTATCAACTTCCACCTAGTTGAGTAATAGTTTTGTCCTTTCTGCGGGAAGAGGCAGTCATTCACAAATTTAGGTTATGCTATGACACTTGTGTATGATTTGATATATGTAATGAATTTGTGAAGTGACAAATAAATAAATTATCGATTGATTGATTGATATGAATTTCATAAATAAGAAATTATAATTTTATTCAGAGGATAAAATAAAATCCTCAAAAGTGACTACAGATTGACCTTAAGAGAGGACCCTTAAGTCGCTCGTAATAGTGACGATTTTCACAGCGCAAGTGTCGTGCTGTTCACTGCACCATGCCTATTTCATTTCAAAATTCGTATTTTAACAACGAGAACCTTGCCCTTCTAGTCAGTAAAACTACCACGCAGATCCATTCGAACTCCGATAATAAAGATTGAAAAGCAAAAAGAACACATCAAACTTTTGAAAAAAGAACTATGATTTCCAGTAACGAATAGAATCATCTCTAAAAATGACTCACGAAGCGCGTTGAATGCAACCTGCCAGTTCAGTTCGAAAAGAGCAACGGTTGAATAGAACGCTCGGTTTGTGTAAAAAAAAAAACAATCTCTAGAATGAATAACGCCAGCACTTTTGTAATTTATATTCCACATTCAAATTTGTGTGAGAACCTTTTTTTATTGTTTACTTTTAATATTTTAATCGAGTGGTCAGCAAGACTCGGTGACCCTTTTAATTTCATATTTCGAACGCTTTCTAAACTTTTCAACTGGCGTATGACGAAATTTGACCGAGATAAACCCTTGGGAAACAGCGGTCGGCTTTAAATATAATTTAATTATGTAAATGTGTGTGTACACATAAAAATCGCGAAGTCAAACAATCCACGGTTTTACCACAGACTTTTTTCGTTGCGGAAAGTTGTACCACAGTGTATAAAGGTACATACAGTATTTTATCTTCCTACCAAAAGGCTCGTTTGCGTGTAATACGACGCGCCTCGTCTCTGCGAAAGCTCGGGTGCGTCTAAAGCGCTTTTCAGACCACGCTATAATATGATAGCATATAGCTTATAGCTCATAGCACAACGATATCGCTCACCATACATTTTACTTAGAACACGTTCACACTTAGCTATAATATATATTATTGGCTTACTATACGCTATCTAAGTAAATGTATGGTGGGCGATATCGTTGTGTTATGAGCTATAAGCTATATGCTATATATATTATAGCGTAGTCTGAAAAGCGCTTCAGTCTCCTCGAATGCACCGCACCGCGGTGACTAACCACGCTGTGAAAGTTTTGTACGCATTAAGCGTGTGTTAGGTGGTAAGCGATCTGGATGCGATCGCCAAGCGGCACGGTGCGGCGCGTAAACAATAAACAGTCGATACCTATTGAAGTGTCATATGGGGCCAAAAACGCAGGTTTATAGTCCCAGCAAATAACTAGTCACTGCGCATCTTCTGTCTCGCCGGACGCGCGTCAAAATGTTTGAAGGTATTTTTGACATTCCGCATCGCGCCGCTTCACGTTCGCATGCAATCGCTCACGTAGGACGCTGCGTTATGTTGGTGGGCAGCCTTACGCGTATTTCGTACCGCGCGGCTGCAATAATAATAAATAACTTTTATCAAGAAAAAGGCTAATAACGTACTGTATGTACTTATATTAACTGTGACTGTACCGTACTCCCCAAACGAACGGGTATTCGTTAATTAATTTCAACAACTCCGAGCGTTGCTTTGAAAAGACATATTTTATGTCCGCGGAGGCGAAACGTAGTAAATAACTCTTTCGTGGATTTATTTTAAATTAATTAATTGCATTGTTACGCGTCTCTAATATCCAATTTATTTTTAGAAAGTATCTTGTTTTGGAAAATATCTTTTGTTTTTGTGAACTAGTCGATTTTTAATTTAAGTTTATACAAAAAAATGCTTAGAAAGGGTTATGTTTTTCGCGCGTGGCTTGTATGTATACATGTTTGTCTGTTTATTTGTAATATTCATTATTACCTCTTATAAGTATTCTTAGGTAAGTAATGTTAAAAAAAACAAACAAAGAAAACGGCTGTGAGGTGCTATTATTTGTAGCGAAAAAATAATTTTTTTAGAATGCTTCAATATGGGTATCAAATTAAAGAGCTGGCTTTAAGGAATTCAAGGAAAGTATTCATGATCGATAAATAACTAAAAATCTTAACTATAAAAGATACAATTATAGCATCATGGGATAAGTTGTTTATCCTAGTAAGTATTATCAATTGACATAAAAATCGAAGAGTGGCATACCTTATATAAAACCAGAGCAGATCAGCTTAGTATTAGAGAAATGAACATAGCGACTTGGGTAAGGTTGTTTAGCGAATTAGCACTTTCTGTATAAGAATCGAGATCCATGCTCGGCATTTCCCTGCGTTGTTGAAGCAGAAATGAGGAGATCCAAGGAGAACTAAAGTTACTGATATCACTCGAAGGATTGCTCAGCTGAAATGGCAGTGGCCGGGACACATAGCAAAATAATCGATGGCCGTTGGGGCGGAATGGTTCTGGAATGGTGAACGCGCACCAGACTACGCTACATAGGTAGGGCCCCGTCAAGGTGGACGTGAGGTGGACCGACGATCTGGTACGCGATTGCGGGTAGATGCGGACAGCGCAGGACCGATCGCTGTGGAGATCTTTGGGGGAGGCCTATACCCAGCAGGCAGTGAATAACTAAACACATGTAATTAAGTATAAATAGTAATGTCTTTCATGTTATGAAAGCCATTATTATTATTTTTTTTAATTTACTTTAAATACGCTTTATGATTATGACCCAGCTGATGCGTCTTCCAGTAACATTGTAAGTTGCGTCTTATATTAATGCACTTTTATTTTTGTTTTTTTTTTTGTTTTTGCCATTGTATTTTTTATATTTATACATTTTAACATAAGTACCTGAAGTACGTCATGCTCACTCAAACGTTTCTTCGGCGGTGTCGTGTGAGGCGCGTCGTTACGTTCCATACAATTATGGTTGAGCGAAGCGATGGCTGGTTCATGCGTCATGCTCGTGAACGGGTGCCGCCAGCGGAAATGGGTCTACTTCAGTCTGCTTGTCTTAACGTTGTGCTTAGAGCTAAAATATTTTCATTTAAAATAAATTTCTATCGACCTGTATGTACGTCACAACTTGCAGTACAGTAACCTTGTAATGCGAGAAATGTTAAATGTGAGTCCTTCCTTGCGAGTTGAAAATTGTTTACGGTTAGGATAACCATAAAATGTAATAATATAATTAGTATTTTCTTTTGTGATGGAAATTTACCTTACTGATATGTTAAGCTCACTTTTCAATTCGACGACTCTGTATGAAATAAAACAGGGAGAAAAAAATTGCCCTTGACGAGTTTCTTGCCGGTTCTTCTCGTTACAAGGTCTCCCGCCGTAGGGTTTGTGAACCGATGGTGTAGCTTCTTTGACGTTCATAAGTGCTTGTAACAGCCTAGTAGACTGAATAAATGATATTGAATTTATTGAATTGAATTGAATTTATTCTCAGGCGTTACGAATTTCGCCGGGCCAGCTAGTTAACAATAAAAACGATCCAGTAATATACGATTTTCGGCGAAGAAATTGAATGATAAAACCTCCTTTTCCGAGCGTGTGAGGTGAAAAATATTTTGTTCGAAATAATAACATGCAGTCGGCGGCATATAATTTAATAATAAGTCGAATCATTCATCATGTTATGCCTCGGACTGCTTGTTTCATTGACGAACAAAATATTTTATCGGTCTGATATTATACGGTTGACTTACGAGTAACTAAGATAAGATAAATAAGATAAGATAAATGTTTATTTCTATCATATACAGCACACACATTCAATACACAAGAATAAAACACAAAAACTAAGGAACATATCATCTCAATCTGTGTGCCGCATCGATAGAAAGAGGCAAAAACTCAGTGATACCTTTACTTTACAGCAAAGCACTGATTTTCAGTTTGTGCCTAGTAAGCGCGAATCCACGTCTACGACACAGACGTATGTGATAACTAAAAATAAATGATTTATTATTGGACGTTCATTATTAAATTCAATACAAAAAGATTAGATAAAACATGCAATTACAAAAAAATAAAAATTCGATAATAGTATTAAAATAAATTAAAATGAAAATATAACAATTAAAATAACGATTAGATCATGAATAAGTCAAGAAAAATATAAATTATATATTATATACTTTTCAAATAAATTAAGCTATTCCCGCAGGAACCGCCACCAAGCGTTCACTGGTGCTGGTACCAATACCTAATTTCTGCATTTCCAATAGTGCAAGTTTAATGCGTTTTTTAAAACAGTGTCGGGACGTTATAAGTCTTATAGGTGGTGGGATATTGTTCCAGCACTTGGTCGCCTGTTAGCGGAAGCTGCCAGTGAACGCAACCGTTTTATGTCTTTGCGTTGCTAGAGGAGGCTGCGTCAATCTTGGCTCTCTACCATCAAAACGATCAAAACGACATCAGCTATTTTTAATGTCCCCACTACTGGGGCAGTTCCTTATGGATGGATAAGGAGAACTGGCCATGACCCACCACGCGAGCTCAATGCGGATTGTTGGATTTTAACGGCTGGGATCAACGTGCCTTTGGAAGCACGCAGGACCTTGACATAGTAAATTTTTGGTCACCCATCCCGTGACCGTCCATTGAGAAAGTTGCTTTACCTCAACAATCGCAAGTCGAGCGCAGGTTAGCGCGCTCGGCTTGCGCCAAGGGCTCCCCAGTAACATAGTAATTGGGTACAATTCTTTGTAAAATTTTCAGATAAAACGCGCTATTTATAATTACCTACATAAATTATTTAGTACGAGCTCTTGAATTTGGATTAAGGTCCAACTATGTTCTTCACAAGTACGTTATAATACGATAATCACAAGTAATTAATGTGTTAAGATAGTTTACATCAAAGCATTATTATGTGTTCATCACAGAATCTTGTCACATTAAGGTACTGAGACAAAGCTGTTTGTGATCATAGATGTTATTCAATACACATAGTTCTGCCTGTGGTTCTGAGGCGTAAGAACGACCGGGCAGCTCCGCTATCGTAATACCAAAATGATTGAAATTAGAGCATTATTTTCTGATTTTGTGATTTTGTGATGTTATTCGGACTAAAACAGTTTTTATTATGATCATATTTTCCATTTAAAAAAATCTAAAAACTTATTCAGTTAAAAATAAATGCGAATTGCAGTTTTGTATAATAAAATGTTATTGGCATTATTTTTTTATTGGGTAGATATTTTGTTTTTTTTATAAAAACTGGATAAATACTGTCTTTATCCAAATACCATCACAAGTATAGTCAATCATGCTCAAATTTTAAATTATTTTGGTATTACGTTTGTATGGGAGACTGACGAGTCGCGGGCCTCATAAGTGTGGATATTATTGCTAAACACAGTATGTGCTAGAAACCTGCCTTAGCGTCGATTTAACACAACGGTCGTTAAAAAAATTTACAGGTAACTACTACTTTTTTATAAAAAATTAGATACTGAGCGCGTCGCTAACAAACATTTTTTTTTATGAACGACGGTGATACTCTTACCCTTCATCATACCTGATGTTAAGTATTGATAAAGCTGAAGATGGAAACGAGCCTCTCTCGGAATCATCAGCCACTGAGGAACTGGCTATTTTATCTCAAACTGCCGGAACACAACAATGCTGAAAACATTATTGTTATAGCTTTCATTTGTTGTTTGTGTTTTTCTTCTTTTCATCGTCAGTAAACTATCTTAGTATTTAAAGTCTTTTTGGTCTCGTTTGTTTTAATAGTATAAAGTTTTGTTATCACTTTACTTAATAAACTGCGTTTCAAAGAATAACAATCTGCAGATGATTCTTATCACGTTCGCTGATAAAACAAGGCACGTACCATACCTACCATAGTGGTACTTTCGTCATCAGCCATTTTTAATGTCCCCACTGCTGGGGCACTGGCCTTCCTTATAGATGGATAAGGAGAACGGGCCATGACCCACCACGCGGACCCAATGCAGATTGGTGAGTTTTAAAGACTGCAAATGCTCATAGTGGTACGTTCCATTTACATTATCTATGCGCCTTTATTAAGAATCTATAAAGAACCGAACTGACTGAACTAAATCTATAAAGAACTATAAGAAGAAATGTTTAAAGAACTATACCTACTTCTTTGAGACTCCCGCTTCCTTGTACTAAGTAACCTCTGTGTCAGAACTTGCTTAATGTTAATATTTAACTTAGGTAGTTTCAGAGTAATAGGTTGCTTTATTATTACAACGTATACTCGCTTGAGAAAACCAGACAAAATAGGTCAATGAACTTTGGTGTTAGTGTTTTGTTATTGCAGTAGCAATATTTGGCTGGTAGGAGGACTGATTTTAAGTCTTTTCTACAGGGTGTCCGGTGGCAGAATTCGATTTACCTTTGCTAATATTTTTAAAAGTAAAAAACTAAAGGCCTGAATTTTGACTTAATTTTATGTTTCCTTTGTGCGGATTAGTTTGCCAAACGCTTTATAACTAGCTCAGTGAACGGGTGCTTTATAACTAATCTGCACTAAAGACAAATCAAATTACGTCAAAATTTCCCCCTTCCAACCCTAAGATTTTTACTTTTAAAAATACTAGCAAAGGAAAATCGAATTCTGCCACCGGACACCATAATAATATAAAAATAAATAAAAAATAACCTTTATTCATCTCATACTACTTAAAACCATTTCAAGGTTTAACATAACTGTTGACATTGTTTAGTATGACATCTGGAGCCCAAAAAAGTTTGAAATAAACTTGTGGTACGGGTCACCAGGTCACACCCCGAGGAATTTACTCATAAAAAATAAGTATTTAGAAAATATACCATCGGATATCCAGACGCACCGTGGGCTACCAACCTTAATTGGTTGCGATTCTTAACTATCGCACCAAGTGCAAGTCGCATAGGTACGCACAGCAGAAGAGTGGAACTCCCTCCCTTCGCCTGTATTTCCGAGTTTTTAAAGCCAGGGTGAATAGGGTTACCTATCGTAAGGTCGAATTTGGTTTTCATCGAATTTCATTTTACCGACAACTTTCTACTATTTTCGTTTCACCTTTTTTTACTTCTACGAAATCATGTTTCCCACTGTATCAGTTGACCTTATATATTATTAATTCGATTTTTTTCGTTACTCCGACGTCTCATTTGGTCGAAAAACTTTTTACCCTGGCCATGCTCGGTCGAAAGTACATTTCGCCAAAGTATTATATTCCCGAACATTCATTACACCATTGGTTTTTGCCATATTTTCAGTTCGCTAAACGCCTCGAATATTATTTGAAAGAACTTTCGAAACTAATGTGTCTTTCCAATGTTATGATTTCCATAAAACAATTGCTTTAAATTGGAATCGGATGAAGGTTCGTGATGTTGTAAAAAATATTAATTTATTAATTAAAAATATTGTCTGTTTCATTCTATAAATATGCATTCAAAATAACCACCAACACAATTTTTTAGGTATACTAATGTTTTCCCTAATTTAATAATTCTAATTTTATATGCAATAATTTCGTTTGCCATAATTTAATATAATTAAATTTACTAACCAGCTGAAGTTTTATTATTATATATTTAGTTAAGCTAGCAGGCATGCAAAGTGCAAGCAGGCATTCATAAAGCAAGTAGGCATGCAACATAGCAGACATGCAATATGCAAGCAGGCATGCAACATGAAAGCAAGCATGCAACATGTAAGCAAGCATGCAATCAGGCATGCAACACGCAAGCAGGTACGCATCATGGAAGTCTTCTGTCACTGCTCCGGCGCTGCGGGGTTCCTCGGGTCCCACGCGTGCTAATCGTCTCAGATGGCTTTCGCTTATCACCGCTGCTTCGGTTTGCTGGCCGGCCCAGCCTCAGCCGCGGTTCCTTCAAGGCCACCTGCTCCTCAGCTCGCGGGCCGCCTAACTCCTCCGCGCCTTCGCGGCTCTAAATAACTCTCTAAGGGTAGGGCATACAAGACTGCGTGCAGATTTTGTCGACTGAGTCGGATTTGAATAGCATTCTACATAAATACGTTTGATTAAAAAAACATGTATTATTATAACAAATATCGATTATGACAAATGGTCCCTAGCCTACATAATATAAATATAACATACCTGGTCACGGTTTTGTTCTGGTGAAGTGAAAGTATGACTAATGAAAAAAGTTAAAGACTTCGTCCAATTGAAAAACAGTTGAACGACGATTAACCGATGAAAAACGATTAACCGATTAAAAAAATCGGTTACTCGTAATTCGGTAAAATAAGACATATGCGAAATTATATTTCGATGGTTTAAAATTATGGCAAACAATACATAAACAACAGAAACGTCGGTCAACCGTTTCAGGTCAAATTAAATTAGGACAAGTAATCGGTTCCCTGGTGAATAGGCACCTTCTAGGTAGATCTACTATCGTAGATCTTGTCTTGCCCTTGGGATAGAAAATATTAGACTCAAGAGAAAACTTATATAAGTAAATAATAAAGTGCAAACTTCCCGTGACCACGGCAGCTGTAAAGGTGCCGAAACGTCGGGAAAATCAAAAAATCCCTAAAAAACCTAAAAATACGGACAATTATAACTTAGTTCGTGGAAATATAGCGCGTTTGATATCCGTAAAAGTTGTTTTATTTCAAGTGCAAACTTTATTTTTGTTAGAGCATCAGTGATTTTTTTGGCTGGTATCTATCTAAAACTAAAACTCCTTTTATTTCCAAAAGTATCAAAATCTTTATCTACAGCTAAAATAGACTGGTGAAAAATGAAAAATGTTGCTTCTTCAGCTGGATTCGAGCCAGCAACCTCTTAGATCTTCTTAAAGTAACTGAGCTATCGAGACATTTGTTGAAATTATGAAATGTTTACAACTTCTGTACAACGTTAGTAAAATTTTCAGCTATCTTTTTTCTCGAAAATGTTAGTATTTTCTTTAATAAATATTGACACAAATGTTTACATCGAACCTTTTAAAAAAATTGTTATTTGAATATAACATTCGCAAAAATTAGTTTTTCTTATAAACAAACCGGCGCTATTTTTGAAAATTATAGGTGTTTCAACATTATTTTTAATTTTTAATTAAAAGTTTGTTTTGTTTTTTATCATGCCACGTCGACATTTTACCAGTTAAAAACTGTGTGTGTTTGTTTTTAAATGGTTAAATGTTCAATGTTCTTTTTCTATACTGTAGATAGTTTTTGAGTTATGAAGAATGTAATTTAATATCCCTAGACAGTGTTGATGTGTGTATGTACAAAATTGTTAGATACCTATCGAATTTCTAAAAAAATAATTATTTAAACGGACTAAAACAATCGTTTTCAAGAAATTAATACAATTATTTTAAAGAATAAGCAATTGGCTATTTTCCTTAATTATACCAGTCTTGGGTTTCAATTATACTTAATTAAAGACAAATAGATGATGATTAGATGATTTGCGCAAGACGGCTGGTAGGAGCTGGATGCGAGAAGCCGAAAACAGATCTCAGTGGCGTGCACTTGGAGAGGCCTATGTCCAGCAGTGGACTGCGACAGGCTGATGATGATGATGAAAGACAAATATTTTAGTGATGATGGCGTTTTGTTGCCGAATCATTATTATTAGGTAACTTTAGTATACTCGTACATTCTGTTTGTATTCATTTAGTAAGTCATTTACTAGTAAAAAGTAGCGTTTTGTAGTTGGCACCAGCGATGAACAAACATACAAAATATCAAAATATACACGACGCATTGATAAACCCCTCCTATTGTTGATTCGGTTAAAAATACCATGATAAATAACAGGATATAATTTTTGTTCTCTTTCACATACTATATTTTGATCCTAACATAACAACAGCAAACTTTCCTTCCTCTTTCCATTACATACCCATCTCTTTCTACTGAGTTATTTACGAGTATTACAGTCAATGCGCCTCTTGGTGTTACTTGATTTATGTTTCTTGTTTAGTTTATGACTAGTTTAGCAGCCAACTTGAAATTTGCGTTGTATTAAAATTCATTAGCAACGCTGAACGCTAACGTGAAGTCTCGTGGGTGTGCGATAGGTACGATATGTCAAAAGTTTGGCAGCAAAGAGGTTATTAATTATTTAAAAATAATATTGGTGGGATCAGCAAGGAGTCTCTTATAGACAAATTTAATTAAAAAATAAAAGATTTTCAACCTAGTCGTTAAAAAACACTGGCTGGTTAGAAAACGTTCTTTTGCCTCACTGATTTTGTTGTTATGTGAAAAGTAACGAATAGATTTAATATGTCAAAAGTGTGGTAAAATGAGCAAAGAGTTTAACTTCACCCGAGTTTTTTTCGTAATAACACGTGTTGTGAGGCTCCATTTTTAACTCAATCTACCATACAATTTCTATATTACAAAATATAGAAATTTATTTGACATTGGCAAAATTCGCGTATTTAACGCGAGCACGCCATTAATTAAGAAAGAAGAAGAAGAAAAGTTTATAAATTTTTCAAAATGATTATTGGTGGCATAGTTTGGTTTGACGACCTGTTTGGCGCAGGGGTGCTAAACCCGCCTTCTGCGACAGAGGTCCCGGGTTCGATCCCCGGACAAGACAAATATTTGTGTGCATGAACATGTCTATTTGTCTTGGTCTGGGTGTTTAATATGTATATTAAGTATGTAATAAAAAAAAAGTATATATGTATGTTTATCCGTTATCTAGTATCCATAACACAAGTTCTTCATGAAACTTAACGTGGGCTATATAATTGGTGTGATTGTATGCAATTATTTATTATTTATTTATTTATTTATAGTGGCATCAAAGGAACAAGGAAAACATCTAACCGCATTGGGAAAAGAAGCAAATCAAAAATATCATAAATTCACTTGCGTCTTATAATAATAATACCTTCTGAGGAATTTTAATAGAGCAAGATTCGGAAACATTCTTTCCAGAGGCCGTGGTGAAGGGATGGCTGACAACGGAAACAAATTAAAAACATAAAAAACACGCCATATAAAATTCAATAAACCAATATTAAATAAAATATTTTTTCTTGTCAGCGAAAAGAGTCTGAAATGGGTAGTAAGGCAAAACTGACAATACCAAAATGAAAAGAATATTTTAATTTTCAATAAAGAACCACTTGTGCAAAAATAGTGCTAACGCGATTTTAAAATTGTATTGGAACCAAACAATGAGAATCAAACTTTTTTTTTTTTTATTTTTTTTTATTACTATCTGCCATCAGCCCTAGAGCTATAATCAGATTTGAGGTTAAACAGTGACAGTTCGAGGGTTTCACATCCTGTGATGTGTCACCTCATATTTATTGCCTATTATATTAGTTTATTATCTTTTTAAATTGAGGCTATTCTTTTTCTTTTTAGCCGGGATATAGACTTTCTGTCATCTAGCAGAGTTTGTGCGAGTTGGTTTTTATGCCGCTGCAGTCTTTGCTTGTAGGCCTTATGGAATTTTTCTACCTCTTCCTTAACTGTCGGGATCTGTAAGAATCAAACTTGTAACCCAAAACACAGACGGACAGTTTGACTTCGGTCAAAGTTCCTGTACTTTGCGGGCGTATTGAGCAAAGGCGATTTAACTTGAAAGCCAACAATGGTAGCAATAGGCAAGTCTAAATATAGGATTTAGTTTGGGTCATAACAATCACTTCAAAGCGAACATTGTCGGTAAAGTTTTGAATAGATCAAAGTAACAGTAACTTGTGTTATGCTCAGGTTTGTAATTTTCATGGATGAATGGATGTAATGATTCGTACTTATGTTATTATTATTAATGCTGAAGTAATTATGCGGTTGTGTTTCCTGCCACGGCAAAACCATTGATTTTAGATTTTGGCACAGAAATGGATTTGATATTAGAGAAGTGTGTTTATGGATAAACCGCGATTTTTTAAACCAATAGGTACAAAGATTTTGAATGTTCCCCCTGTTCGATTTTGTGGTGCAGAGCTCAACTGAGTGAATCGGTTTAAGTACCTAAGCCACTGGGTCTCGGCTGGTCTCACAGACGCTGACGATATCGAAATGGAGCGGAGGGCGTTGGCTGTAAGATGCAACATGTTGGCCCGTAGATTTGCCCGTTGCAGTAAACAAGTTAAAATATCTCTTTTAAAGCCTACTGCCAGAATTTGTATACGTGCAGTCTATGGGTCAACTACACGCAGAAAGCATACAACGCCCTTCGCATTCAGTATAATAACGGCTTTAGAATGTTGTTGGGGCTGCCGAGGTGGTGTAGCGCATCAGGGATGTTCGCGGAGGCGCGCACGGACGAGTTCCCGGCCATAATGTGGAAGCGAGTGGCTTCCCTGATCCAACGAGTGCGCGGCAGCAACAACAGCATTCTAAGAGTGCTGGCTGGTCGAGTGGACTGCCCTATGCTGAAGCATTGGATCCGGCTTCATGTCTTTGGTGCATGAAGTACCGGATCTAGAGTAATTATGTTGCCCTATATTCTATTCTATTTTACTAACATAGTTTTTAAGTGCATTGTTACTAACAAATTCTATGGACATGTCTGAATTAAATAAATAAATAAAATTAACCTTTCTTGACGCCCTAACTAAGCAACCAATCACCTTGATTTTTGTCGTAGAGTTAGGTTTAGTTAGAGTGGCGCAGTAATAAAATAATAAATGTAAACGTAATACAAATTATTCTGAAAATTATGTGTATGACTGTAATATATAAGAACTTTTTTTGTAAACTGGTAATATCTAAGAATGTATGATGTATATACTGTTGCTGTAAATTTTCCATAAATAAAATACAATAAAGTATATAGTACATTATCAGAGAATTATTTTTTATCTGGGGAAGTCTCACTTTTACAACCTGAAAATTACCTGAAAAGAATCGCTATAAGAGGTCATGGAAAACTCCTTTCTAAAATAATATCATCTTAATCCTAACTCTCAACTAATATTATAAATGCGAATGTGTGTTTGTTTGTCCTTTGTTCACTCCCCAAAAAGCAACCAATCGACTTGATTTTTAGCATAGAGTTATTTGTAAGGACAGGTTGTAACATGTCACTGACAAAGTTTATCAAAATTGTTTTGGCGTGATAACGTAACGGGCGGATTTATTAAAATCCTAATCCATTACTAATATTATAACTGCGAAAGTATGTTTGTTTGTCCTTTCTTGGCGCCCTAGCTTAGTTACCAATCGACTTGATTTTTGGCATTGAGTTAGGTGAAAAGACAGAGAGTAACATAGACTACTTTTTATCCCGATATTCCCACGGGAACGGGAACCACGCGGATAAAACCGCGGGCGGCCGCTAGTATTATATAAATATGTTTTTAACTGTGGCCGTCTCGTCTTTCAATGTGAAAATTACTTCAAAAAGAGACAAAGTCAAAGATTTTTATTCAAATAGACTTATAGATAAGTGCTTTCGAATCGTCCAGTTTTTTTTTCCTACCAGCCATTCAGGACATCTTTTAACTGATAAGAAGAAAGGCCGCAAGAAACTTATCAGCTTTAACAGAAGCAACAAAATTTACAAAGGAACATGTCGTTGCCAAACACAAATCAACAATCTTGAAACATATTTAATATAAGAGGAAAATTTTCTTATATTCAGTTATTAGAATATTTTCCTTTTATACAATTACAATAGTCATGTTTTATGTTAGTATCACTTCCATGCATTTTGGTCTTTCAAACAATCATCTACGTTGTAATAACCTTTGCTTAAGAGCGTTTTTTTAACATATATTTTAAATTTATGCAAAGGCAGCTCAATCACTTGTTGTGGAACTTTATTAAAAAAGGCTATGCCTACCTATAGCTATCGATTTTTTAAACCCCCAATAAGGGCTCTCGCTGACGCTATCGCTCTACTAAAAATGCAATAGTGAATCTAATCGATGAAAAGAAATATGTAGGAATTAGACAAAAACCCTATCGTTAAAGGTTTTATGAGAGTTTGAAGTTTGATAGCTATAGCAATACTACAAGCTATACTGTTAGGCGGTTGGTAATGTTAAGTATTGATAAGGCTGAAGGTGGATCACAGAATCCTCATCACCCAAAAAAAATATATAATTTTCGAAAAATAAAAAATCCCGCTTTGAAAATATTGTTACATTTTACTGCCTACTACTTAGGTAAACGACTGAGATATACGATTGGCAATCGCCCAAAAGCTACCTAGCATATGATCCAGAATTTAAAATTTATGAGGCATAACCCCCAAATCCCAATAGAATATTTTTTATAGAACAGGAATAGAGAGTAGCTCTTTATTTGTTTGTTTCGAAATACGAGTACATAGATTTTATGGTAGTTATGACTACCGCACATACTTCTATGATTAGACTTTTATTTAAGACTAGTTTCCCGCGGTATCATCCGCATGCTTCCCGTTCCCGTAGAACATCAAAAAAATTGTTCATATAGAAAAGGGGTGCACTGTTTTTATATGCTCAATAAGGCCGTAACATTACATCTTTTTGAAGTAATTTTCACATTGAAAGACGAGACGCCCCCAGTAAAAAACATATTTATGTAATACTAACGTGGATACCGTCCCCGTTGAAATCCATTCATCCATCCATCATCAGCCTGTGGACGTCCATTGCTGGACATAAGCCTCTCCTAGCTCACGCCTATTGTGGCGTTCATAGGAAGCTGTTAGCCTACTGCTACCACGCTGGCCAGACGGGTTGGTAGAGGGTTTGTTTCAAGTTTTCTTTCTCTCGCACAGGTGCTCAATGCGTCGAGCCTCTTAGTCGACTCTTACGACGTCCCAGGCATGTAAGGGAGTGGTGACACTTGGTATTCTTAGTTTAAATGTCGGGATAAAAAATAGTCTTTGTTTCTCTCCGTCATTTCAACTAACTACATGTCAAAAATCAAGTCGCCTGGTTGCTTATTAGTTAGGGCGTGAAACAAGGACGATAAAAACACATTTTCGCACTTATAATATTAGTTTGGATACTATTAGGATTAATATAAGCCCAATGGCCTTCGCAGACGACGGACATTGAAGGACTTTTTGTCCGCGACACGACCTTATTACTAAGAACATAAAGTTGAATAAATAACGACGACTATCGCGTACTTTTCGCGGATATACGCGGTCTAAGTTGAATCTTATTTGGTTAACAATAAAAACGTGTCGCGGACAAAAAGTCCTCCGTTATCCGTCGTCTGCGCTAGCTCTTAATAATCACACAAAGAGACTAACATGTCACGATACTTTATGATTTTTGAAATTTTGCATTTTTCAATGCTATTGAAAGTCTCGGTAGCTCAGTGGTTAGAGCATTGGACCGGATTTCCAAAGGTCGTGGGTTCGAGTCCCATCTGAGAATTCACTTGTGGCACAGTTGTTTTTTCCAATATTTTTCTATTTAAAAAGTATCATAATGTCACGATACGCAAAAATTTGTGCTGTACCGAATTATACATTTTTAATTTTGCATTTTACAATGCTATTTTTGTGTGATAAATATTAAACAAGAAAATATACTAGAAAAAGCAACTAGTCTCATGTCGAGGATCCCGTCAGGGCGACATGAGACTAGTTGCTTTTTTCTAGTATATTTTCCTGTACCGATTTTTATGGTACTATCACACATATTGTATGGAGTAACATCGAGAAAAAATATATATTGTAATTGTAAAGTTTGAAAGATTCGCGGGAATACGCCAGCGGCCATTTTAGTAATTAAAATATTTAAGAAACATCTTTAGGTCTTGAAAGTCCGTTAAGAATTAGAATTGACAGAACATAAGAAAGCGCTTAAATCTAATCAATAAATAGTTACGGCACCTTAAATCTCAAGTTATATAAATTTCCTAACGAGACATTTTCTTGCAATAAATAATTTTATTAAAGAACCCTAAAAAATATGTGATTTACTCTGTATAACTTTTTAATTTTGCATTTTATAATGCTATTTTTACGTGATAAATATTAAACAAGAAATTTACCCAATTACGCTACAAATATAATTATGTTACAATTTACTGGAAAAATTGGACGAGTCCTCATAGGTCTCTGTAGCATAATTGGTTAGTGCATTGGGCCGGATTCCCAAGGATGCGGATTCGAATCCCGTCAGGGTGACATGAGACAGGTTTCTTTTTTATAGTATATTTTCGTGTTTAATATTTATCACATAAAAATAGCAATTAGATGGCTATTTCATCTGAATCGATAGTCAATCATTTGTAAAAATGTTTCTTTCGAATGTGAGGATATTTCTCTCATTGATGAAACGACGGTAGCCAACACCGTAGAAACGTGAATTTACTGGAAAAATTGGACGTGTCCTCATAGGTCTTTGTAGCATAATTGGTTAGTACATTGGGCCGGATTCCCAAGGATGCGGGTTGGAATCCCGTCAGGGCGACATGAGACAGGCTGCTTTTTTCTAGTATATTTTCTCGTTTAATAAGATTTACTCTGCTGTTGTTTTATGTATCATAATATTAAAGAGTTCCACGTGAATAACCGATGTAATACTTTAAACTCATTAAAAGTTAGGAGACGTACAGACTGAATGGAAAGTTAGTTTCCAATACAGTTCGAACTAAAAGTCAATGTACTATTGTACTGGCCAAGTTCGATAAACGATTTCATTTAATAGTGACAGAGAGGTTTTCATTACCAAGTTTTTTTAATTTATAAAAAAAATCGATTGCCCAGGGGTAGTTATCATACCGTGGCAGGGGCCTTAAATTTGATACTCACCTGGGACAAATATACGTAATTAGACAAAAAAAAAATTATATTTCTGATACATTTTGAATAGAAAAATATTGGAAAAAATCAACTCAGCCAGAAGTGAATTCTCAAATGGGACGCGAACCCGACCTTTAGCAATCCGGTCCACTGCTCTAACCATTGAGCTACTGAGACTCAGTGGTACTGTAACCACTGCACCACGGCTCCACTAAATTTCAAAGAATTTATGAAACCAATATGCACGCTCCTTTGAACCGAATTCGCTGTAGCCTGAATGCTAATGACTATCAACTGATAACTGATTGTTGAAATTCAATATTCAATTGATTAACCCTTATGGTGCGTATATCGGCAAATAATGTAAATGAATATTGCAATTCGTTGAAAAATGAAATAAGAGTTAAAGTGGTGCCAGGTTCCGTGTATTTGGTACGTGAATCATATCATACGTCACTTTTTATGAGACAATAGATATTCCATGTGGTGACGGCCTAAGAATACAAGTGTCACCACTCCCTTACATGCCTGGGATGTAAAAGTCGACTAAGAGGCTCGACGCATTGAACACCTGTACAAGAGAAGGAAAACTTGAAACAAACCCTCTACCAGCCCGTCTGGCCAGCGTGGTAGCAGTAGGCTAATAGCCTCCCATGAACGCCACAATAGACGTGAGCTAGGAGAGGCCTATGTCCAGCAGTGGACGTCCACAGGCTGATGATGATGATGCTGAGATATTCCATTGTTCTCTGGACACCGGTGTCCTACTTCCAGTTGACGAATTAAAGTTTCCTTTTGGATCAAAGGCGTGCGTTTCGTGCGTTCGGTCTTGACCCAAAACAAACAAAAAGTGAGGATCCCAAAATATTGAAAAAAAACAAAACCCTCAAAATAACTTAATTTTGGACTTTAAAAACAATATAACAAAAATAAAACTAAATAACATTTCCGCTTTACGTCAATAATTTCGAAACAGTTCACAGTGAATTTTAAACGAAACATTTATATAGTAATAACGTTAGTGTCGAAATAAACTGTACAAAGCCTTTTATTGAAAAACAGGTTTCAAGGGATCATTTCATACCAATCCAATGACCTAAAAAAGCCAACGCCAGAACAGTTTTTCAACCGGCAAAGATATTACATTTGATTCAACGCGTGCCAAAAACCGTTTTCAACGCAAAAACTGATACGAGAGAAAATTATTGTTGTAAAAAAAATTACATACCTATCTACGCTGAGGTGTCCGGCGAAACAAGTATGGTCAAAACCGACTCTGTTAGCAGGTGATAAAATTGAAAATTGTTTGCGAACGCAAATTGACACATCATGGGTTATGTGCTCGTTGCTCAACAACTATTGACGAAGTTTGGGGAAAATGATTTTGGACTTTACGTCTTTGAGAATAGGGTTTGTATGAATTTTGTCACGCCTCCCTTTTATGTGAAGTATAATACAGTTTTATGTTTGAATAATGTACTTTCTGTCGTTGTAGTGAGGATTTAAGAATAATGCAAGTGAATGAGAACGGCTCCATAAAATTCATGGATGCATAAAACACTATGATTACCAATTTGATGCTGCTGGTGGAAAATTGAAATAATACTCTCAGTAAAATCGTAACAAAATTGTATGTTTTTAACGCAAAAAACGTAAATTCCACTCGACACCACTAGAACGACACCGGTTAGTTGATTATCTAACTCTGTTGCTAACAGATTTTGATTGAAATTGATTGAAAGTGCAGTTACATTGCTGCTTTAGTAAGATAGTTGTCACATTGCTTTTTACTAAAGCAGAAATGTGACAGCACTTTCAATCAAACGTTGAAAGAAACAAGTTACATAATCAGGGGGCTGGTGGTGTCTTGATAAAACGGTAGGCTGATTATCTAACAAAAATCACCTAGCAACCAGTTTTGCGCTGTCATTACTGTCACAATTTCATACTTTGTGATACTCTGTCAATTACTAACAAATGTTATATATAAGTATTGTATTTGTCCATACTACAGGTATCTCAACAACGGTTCTAAGCTCAAAATTTTAGATTCCACCACTTCTTAAACTTAAGACAAGCCTTGATGGAGCTATGAGTCTGTAGAAACAATCTACTGAGCCAAAAACTGGACATTGGCGAAATTGGCTAATTTAATTACTGGGTCATAGCAGCTTATGGATGGATTAGACCCATTACGGCCGTGTAAAATACAGTAAAACTGCCGGGACCATAGGTTTCAAAAGTAAAGAGAAGCTCAAGATAATAGGTACATTTTGGTATATAACCTTTAAAGGGGTTATTCGTTCAAGCCTTTAAACAAAGAAATTGCTTCAAACAAATCCTAATTAAAGTATAAACTAAAGTAGAGTTGGATTCATAAAACTAACATAACTTGACACTTTCCAAAATATTAATTAAAATGTTCAATTACTTCTTTGCATTCTGAACCTTAAATTCGCACAATAGATGCCAAATTGGTTTGCATAAAAATATATTATTATGCTTTATAACAGATCCTAAGTAGCAGTGAATTAATTAAAATCAGCTTAAGTGCTAGGCGATGTAGCGGTGTACACTGTGAAAGTAAATTTCTATTTACAGCTGAGAATCTTATTAAAAAAAAGTAAATTGGGCTTTTTAAACGTGTTTTCACATGCCTAAGTAAGCTAGTTCAGACATTTTAAGGCCACCCCACTGCTGGGACACTTGCATTCCTAATATAGATAATGAGGTTTTACCCTCACCACGTAGGCGCTTGCTGGATGTTAAATTCAAATGCAGCCCGAGCTTCTCTATGATCCGAAAGGCACTTAAAGCAGATAGCCCCATGCCTCACGTGAAAGAAGAACGGAGAAGTTTGAGCTGAAACGGTTTTAGTAGTTTGACCTATGTTCTTTCAGTCCTGGACTGGTTTTTTTTTTTATGAACAACGGGGCACTCTTAGCCCTCATCATACCTGATGTTAATAAGAATTTGATGTGATGTTAATAAGATGTGTTGATAAGAAGATGGAAGCGAACCTCTCCCGGAATCCTCATCACTGAGGAACTTACTATATTAGCTGTAACTGCCGGAACACAACAATGCTGAATACAATGTTGTTATGGCGTCAGGCTTAGATAAGATGGCGGTAGCTAGCCAGACGGACTTACAACAAGTCCTACCACCAACAAAACCGAATACAATTTGTACCCCCGCTGGGAATCGAACCCGGGACCCCTGGGTCTGATACCGGTTGTTGTTAACACTAGACCACAAAGGCGGTTACAATGGATGACAACATGAGGGCATTTTATGCATGGAGATGCTCTCAATATACACATAATTGTGGGGCAGTGTCACGATAGACTTTTTATTATAACTTTTTAATTTTGCATTTTACAATGCTATTTTTATGTGATACATATTAAACAAGAAAATATACCAGAAAAAAGCAACTAGTCTCATGTCTCATCCCGTCAGGGCGACATGAGACTTTTTATTCCGTTACTAGTCGTGGAGATGCTAAGTTGTCTAGTTAGTATTGTCGTCGTCGTCGTCTCAGCCATATGACACCCACTGCTGGGTATAGGCCTCCCCCAAGGAGCTCCACGACGATCGGTCCTGTGCTGCCCGCATCCAGCGGCTTTTCGCGAACTTCACCAGATCGTCGGTCCACCTTGTGGGGGGCCTACCCACGGAGCGTCGTCCGGTACGCGGTCGCCATTCCAGAACCTTTCCGCCCCAACGGCCATCGGTTCTTCTCGCTATGTGTCCCGCCCACTGCCACTTTAGCTGAGCAATCCTTCGAGCGATGTCAGTAACTTTAGTTCTCCTGCGGATCTCCTCATTTCTGATTCGATCACGCAGGGAAACACCGAGCATATTAGCTCTCTCCATTGCACTAGATAGTCTAGTTAGTATATCAGTTTAAAGAAATGGTGACGATGTAGTTCGCCATGCTTTAGGTCACAAAACTCGCGAAGGCGGACATTGGTTTGTGGTGAACCGCTTTGCTACGACGTTAGAGGAACAGAACGTAACATAGGTAGGGTATTTCATACAGATAGAATAAATATATTACTGGCACTATAGGTCTATAGTTATTAATACTTGTTAAGTATTATTATTTCCATGTGTGACTGTTTGTTGCCATAAATAAAATAAAAAAAAAAATGGAATCTGGAGGTCTACTCTATAAGCACGAATCCCGTAGTTTCGACCTAAGTTACGGACGTTTCCTACTCCGTATCACCTACGGACAGCTTATTACGGAGACCCGAACTAAGAATGAAGGAGAATACGTTTTGACATTGTCCCTACTCCCAATATGTTTGTGCCGATTGTCCAAATCTAGTACATCTAAAATCAATAGAGTAGGCTCCATCCGTAGTTTCGGGAATCTTACGGACGGGGGCCCGTATCTTAGTTGATGGGCTTAGAGAGTAGGCCTCCTGACTCGTACTCGAAACAAAAGAGAAGAAGTAAGAATGAGTAGTAAGAAGTAAAAATCAGAGCAAGTGGAAATCCCTGCATACTATACTATACTATACTATACTATACTATACTACACTATACTACTATATATGTAGTGTATATATATCTATAACTTTTTTAAATATAGCTTCCTAAAAAAACTCTACTGGTCATACGTACATCTTATGTTTTGGCGCGCACTGTTCATTGAAATAAAACAACGTTTACGGATATCAAACGCGCTATATTTCCACGAACTAAGTTTTAATTGTCCGTATTTTCAGGTTTTTTAGGGGTTTTTTGATTTTCGCGATGTTTCGGCACCTTTACAGCTGCCGTGGTCACAGGATGACCTACTTATAAGTCTACCATCGAAAAAGAAAGTTAATTTATTTTCGTTCGGATACGGTTAGACATTTACTATGGCACAAATTATTATAGACATTTACTATGGACAATTACAACTTAGTTCGTGGAAATATAGCGCGTTTGATATCCGTAAAAGCTGCTCTACTGGTCAACCGGGAAGTTCCCCCACTGTATGTATGTACGTGTACTTGCCGTGTGGTGAAATACAAGTGTCACCACTCCCTTACATGCCTGGGATGTCGTAAGAGTCGACCAAGAGGCTCGACGCATTGATCACCTGTGCGTAAGAAGGAAAACTTGAAACAAACCCTCTGCCAACTCGTCTGGCCAGCGTGGTAGCAGTAGGCTAATAGCCTCCTATGAACGCCACAATAGGCGTGAGCTAGGAGAGGCCTATGTCCAGCAGTGGATGTCTACATGCTGATGATGATGATGATGTATGTACGTATCAAATCAAAATGAGCATATGGTATGCTTTTTTGTATTGTCAGTTTCGCCCTACCAGCCATATATTATTATTTTAGCCGACAAGAAAAACATGTTGTTTCTCTCCTTCATGCTTCACCTCTAAATAGATTTTCTATCGAAACAAAACTACAAGTTATCGGAATGAAATAACTCGAAAACCCTTATCATTGTTAAAGGCCTGTTTAATACTGATGTATTGCTTTACGCTTGTGTCAGACCCAAGTAATTGAGGTAATACTAGAACTGAAAATACATTTAGTTTTATTAAATGTAAGATTTCAATACAAAACTGAATATAGTTTTGGGTAGACAGAATTCTGTACAATAATTATTTTAGATATGTAATTACATATCTCGGGATAAGGCAAAATATTATGTAAAATCAAATGATAGAATCTGAAGCCATGCCATATCATTACATTAAATGTCTTAGTAAATTATATGATTTCAGAAAATCGAATTATTTTTCGGTCAAGTATTTAACAGAATTTTAACATCATTGCAGTTTGTCTAAAATAGTTCCTAAACATAATCTCTAATGGTCGGTTTCAATAACCTATCCTCGTTAAGAGATAGGCTTACTAGAGCTTTGTTGCCTGGATATTTTTGTTAATCAGCCCAAAATAAACCAAAATAACAGCGGTTGCTAAGTAACGTAACCAAGATAGGCCTATCTCTTGTTAGGAATAGATTATTGAAACCGGCCGTAAATCATTATATTTACAGCTATGGATCATAAATATTTTCATATATAAAGGAGAGACTCAGTTCATCTCTAATTGTAAACGTAGAGAAACAGCGCCTTATTATAACCATGTTATTATTTAATTAAACGTCAAGCAATTTGAGTGCAACGACTGACTGAGATATAATATTACCATTAAAATTGTTATATTTTTCAATGATATTAATTACCACAACAAAAAGTAGTTGTTTGATTTATTCTGTTTTTGTACTAACAAATAAATTTATAATAAACATGTTAGCATAATTACACTAGGTACCTTATTACCAAAACTATTTTCTCTTTGAACTTTCTCGAAATGAAAAACTAGAAAATTTGGGGACTGTTTCACATTCTTCTTTCTTAATTAATGGCGTGCTCACTATAACATTCGCGAATTTTGCCAATGTCAAGTAAATTTATATATTTTGTAATACTTATATAGAAATTGTAATGTAGATTGAGTAAAATATGGAGGCTCACAACACGTGTTATTACGAAAAGAACTCGGGTCGGATCTTATTTGACATGATGATTTGACAGTAGTAATAAAAAAACATGTCAAATTATTTTCCAGATAAGCTATCGAAAACATATCAGTCCGTGGTGAGACCTTTTTTTTTGGCCTAAATGTCAATAATTAAAATTTACATATTTACGGCGATCGACTGGGGTACATCATACTCGTAATCCTTTATTAACTATGCAGTACGTAAGAATTAATTATGCGATGAAAGCTATGAAAAAATAATAACCATACTTAATTATTTCCACGACCTTCTGTGTTGTTATATATTTTACTACTTACGTATCCTAAAGGTTCGCGCAAAACCAAATAAAATGTTTATAGGTTTGTACGTAACGACTTGGCTTGAGGAATGTTGATGAATGCCGACGCGTAAAATACTGTTGCTAATACAATGAAACACGCCATACACAACCTTTCGTACAGACCATTAAAATCGCACGACTTACAAGTACGGCCCAAAGTAAACAATGAAAAATTTCGCGCGCAAAAAATAACCACCGGAATAGAACGGCAGCGCTGCTATAAAATCCTACCCGAGCACACTCGGTAAAGGTGCGTCCACCAAAATTTGTTAACAAGTTTTGTCACTAACACGTGTTGAAAACTGTTTTCAACATTTTTTTTATGCATAACGGGGACACGCCTAGTCTCCATATACCTGATGACTTCAACCACTGATGAATTGCCGGAGAATCTTATCTCTAACTACGTAACATAAAAATGCTGAAAACATTGTTGTTATAGCGTCAGACTTAGATAAAATGGTGGTAGCTAGACAGGCGGACTTACCAAAACCAAAACAGTGGAAACGCGGCTTTACGCTCCGGCCCAACGATATAAAATATGAAAGACTGAGCGAAATCCGCCCGCGTCTCTCCGGCGCGCACTCGGCTACGGCCGTAGCCGCTCGGCAGGTTCCGTAGCGCCGTAGCGGCAGTTACAACCGCTACGCCGCGCGTCCCTTACGTAAAACGTGCTACGACGCGCAGTAAAATCGGTGGCAGTGATCTAATGTGTGTATAAGTGATTTATTTTAATTTTAAAGTGGGATAATATCAAGTGACGTAATCGTATGATGTGCCAAGTGACGTGTGGAAGTCGTTCCCCTGCGCCGGTTTGATGGTGTGGAAAAATGGTGAATGATGCTTCGAAGGTTTGATTACTTGCCATATTTTAATTTTTCATAGTCATCGCGGATTCCGCTCGAGAATTTGGCCGAATTAGGCTATTTACTTTCGCCGTAATGAGTTTTTAATTCGCTTTTTAATGACTGTTTAAGTAAGAACGGCAGTGAAATAATCGCGTGATGTTTCGCAGCAAATAAATTTGAATTTATTACCCAGTTGAATTGGGATGTTGTAAATGCAGGCGATTGGACTGGCCATTTATATTCATAATATTTAAATGTCTAGGGTGTTGCATAACGAATGGATTTATAGCGGTTCTCTCGCACGTTTCGTCGGTTACCTTTGAAACTATAACGTAAAATCCTACGAGATATCGGTTGGCGTATACAGTTTCACTGTTATAATTTTTCCTTACTTTGGATTTATTTGTTGAATAAACATCCTACTAATATTATAAATGCGAAAGTATGTCAGTTTGTTTGTTAATTTTTTTGTTACTCTTTCACGCACAAACTACTGAACCGATATGGATAAAATTTGGCACACAGGTAGAAGATAGCCTGGATTAAAACAATAGGCTACTTTTTTCCGATTTACCTTGGGAACGGGTACCACGCGGGGAAAGCCGCGGGCAGCTGCCAGTATTAATATAATGAAGACATGGATAGTACTGGGCAGTAAGTGATTCTCGGACACTATTTGGAGATTGAATTATTTATTAAAAATATAGAATATTAACCGCCTCTGTGGTCTCGTGGTACAACCACAGGTATGAGACCGGGTTTAAATCCCACCGGGGGTACATATTGTTATTGGTTTGGTTGGTGGTAGAACTTGTTGTAAGTCCGCCTGGTAGCTACCCAGCTTATCTAAGTCTGACGCCATAACAACGATGTTTTCAGCATTGTTGTGTTCCGCCAGTTACAGATATGATAGCCAGTTCCTCAGTGATTGAGGATACCGGGAGAGGCTTACATCTTCAGCCTTATAACAATACTTAACATCAGGTATGATGAAGGCTAAGTCTCGCATACATAAAAAAATAGATATATCTGATTCATATAATATTCTACGGAATATAAGTAAAGTTAGTCTCTTTCGATTAAATATTAATCTCTGGAAAATAAGCATTATAACACAATAGGGTTGCTTGGGGCCGGTAAATACAACCGATAAGTTCTGGATAGCTTATGACAGATCATTTGACAGTGGTAATATAAAAAAAAAATATCCAAGTAAACTACCGAGAACTTATTAGTGGCCTTCCTTTCAGGCCCCGAATTATTAGACACAATATACAGGATGGAAATAAAGACGGTCATTGGAGAAGTACCCAAACTATTGATGTGAGCAAATTTTACTCAAAGGAAACATTCCTTCATTTTCAAAAGTAAAATAAACTGCATGTAAAGTTTTTTTTTAAATAATTTACCTGCACCGGGAATCGAACCGGCGGAATGAGAAAAATAACATCGTGTACTTTTGGTACCAATCGATAGTGTTAATCATGAAGATCAATTTAGTGTGAATAGAATAGTATCTAAAATTAAAAACAAATCTTAAAAACCTATTTAAAGAACTTATTCATCCATCGAACTCGCGTCTTGTCGCCTTTAGAATGGAATTATGGTGAATATTAGTCAAAAAAGTAAAAAGCTAATAATTAAAATTAAAATCAGTGTATTGCTGCATATGGTTAATATTTCGAGCTACTAAGTAAGTTAAAGTGAACTTCATTTTTATTTTAGTTAGTGTGAGTAAGAGGTAGGTAGAATAATGTATTGAACTACGTAATCTTTTATCTTTCCTGGCTTTGTCTTTAATTTAAGACATTAATTTACTTAAGCAAAATTGATCTTTATACTCAACACTTTTGAATAGTACCGTAAAAGCAAAACGGCCGGTTGCGGTTTCACCCGCGTGGTACCCGTTCCCGTGGGAATATCGGGATAAAAAGTATCCTATGTTCATAACCAGGCTATCTACTATTTGTGTCCCACATTTCATTTAAATCCGTTTAGTAATTTCGGAGCCTATTCAATGCAAACAAACAAATAGTCAAATCTTTCCTCTTTATAATATAAGTATAGATATAACCTTTATAGTAATTTACGTTGAAATCTGTGACAAGTTGAATACAACTGACATGTTTTACTGACAAGTAGGACAGAAGACACGAAAAGGCACGGAAATTAAAGAGATAGCAATTTGAACCGGACCCTATTTTAAAGTTTTCCCAATTTTCATAATCCGAGCTCGTATGACATATCTGTTTCCTGAGTATTACAAACGACAAATACTATTTGACAAAATGTTGTAAATGATATACTTTTTGAAAACTTTCACTTTGAATGTCTAAAATAAAATGAATTTACATAATCAAATTAAAATATTTCAGAAGACAATATATTTACGGCATTTTAAATAAATAAATAATAATAAAAATTTATTAGAACAAAAAATACAAGTACAATTTGGTGATGAAATTACAACAGAAAGACCGAAATTATCTCACTTAAGGCCTCTGACCTCCGTGCTAGATTAAAAAAAATCTGTATGACAGAGGTCAGCTGCTTCCCTCAAATTGACACAAATTAGTCTAACTAATGTATTTGATAGAAACATGTAAAATTCAAACTTAAGACAAAAGCATGCGATGGACCAAACAAGTTATAGTTATGATAAATATTACAAATACACCAATAGTGTGGTGATAACTAAAATTCGCTTACGTTAGGTCCGAAAGTAAGTTTTCAGTGGAATCATAACTTAAGCTATGCAACCATTTTATCGCAAAGTATTTGTTGTTTGTAAATATCTTTCTCTGTCTATTGGCGTATATTTAGGAAATATAATATTATAATATTTTGGTGTACACCAAAATACGTATTTTTTTTTAAATTTAGGTATGCCAATAAGGTTATAATTATGTTCAAATTTCTTTGAAAAAGATCAACATTTTACGTGCTATGCCTCAACGTTTCTGTAATTGGTAGGTATATGATATTAATGAACTTAGATTCAACATGAATTAGCATGAAAAAGTTACACTTAACCTTTCTGAGGAATTGTAAAAGTTGCTGGAATTGTGAGTCACATTATTACAAACACTGATTAGATCCATTTCATGCTAAATTTCGTGAAAAGATTTAGATCCATTTTATTTTCGTGAAAAAGATTTAAATGTCATTGTAATTCTTTAAAATATGTGAATCACTAACACAAACAGTTTTGTATATCAGATTACGGTATCACCTGCGTCAGTCTTTTTCACGTAGAATAATAGGCATAAGTAATAATAATTAATAATAAATTTCACACAATCAGACCAATTATGCAGCCCACGTTAAGTTTCATGAAGAACTTGTGTTATGGATACTAGATAACGGATAAACATACTTATGTACTTTTTTTTTAATACATACATAATAAACACCCAGACCAAGACAAATAGCCCTTTCAGGCCCAAAATTTATTTTTGGAAACGTTCATTCTTGGGTATAAACTAATACGAATAACTAATACGTATAAGGACGTTCTTGGGTATAAACATGTTCATGCACACAAATTTTTGTCTTGTCCGGGGATCGGACCCGGACCTCTGGCGTAGAAGGCGGGTTTAGCGCCCCTACGCCAAACGGTCGTCAAAAATACATATGTTTTGTTTTGTCAATAAAACGTATGTTTTGTTTTAATCCAAGGCATAACCGACCTGTATGCTATAATTCATCCAAATCTGTTCAGCGGAATTTGCGTGATTGTCTAACAAACATCTGAAGATTCATACTTTGACATTTATAACTAGACTTAAGCGCGTGCTACGCACGTGTGCAATCCGTCGAGAAAGTTTTTCTGACCTTTGAGCTTGATAAAGTCAATTTTAAAAAAAAATTATATTTTTCCGGCCATCTACATTTTTTTTGTGACTTGAAGCTATTAGTGAAGGCTGTAGGTGTTATACTCATGTAGCTGGAGGGAACATTAGAATGGATAACACGGGCCTTATCTAAGGAGATACTCGTAAAAAGTAAAATAAGTAGGACAGGATTTATTAGATTCAAACATTAAAAAACATACCAATCATTTGATCATTAACTTTTTACTTCATAATTGGAAAATATTGAAGCTTGTTTTTCATTTCGAAACAAGATGAAATATTCACAACATTTTTAAGCTAAAATTTTAACGAACTGGCAATTCGTGATGAGTTTTTTGAAATGCCCTTTTTTGCATTGGCAAATAAGTCGCCTGCGGCTGTAAACTAAATCAATTTCATGAACATACAATGTGTTATTATATTTTTTAATATGAGCGTTTTTACTGTCGTAACATATTTACGAACTAGCTTCTGTCCGCTCCACCCGCAAGGTTTCTGTTCATGTGGGATTAACGGAAAAAATAGCGTTACTCTCCGTCTTTTCAACTAACACAATGCCAATAATCAAGTCGATTGGTTGCTTATTTGCATGCGGCATTGATACCACCAACTGGGAGAGGCTTGCATCTAACAGGTCATCTTGGCGCTCTACCATCCACAAAAGTGTCAAAAAGTTTGAGTATAACAGACTCGAGACACTTGACATAAAACGCCAATATCGCAAAAAACGACCTAAGCACTCCTACAACTATTCGATTAATTCGCAGGGCCAACCGTACTGTATCATCTGCGGCAGGATATATAAAACTAAATTTGGTCTGGCCAGCCACCTAAGAGCCCACATCAGGAGGCAAGAATTATAGCCCTAGGTTATAATAATAATAAAAAAAAAAAAAAATCAGGGTCGCCATTATCGAAATCGATGAGGAGGACTATATATATATAGGGCGTGAAGAAAGGACAAACAAACAACTTTCGTATTTATAAATTAGTTAGGATTAGGATAATCTTTAATCTTGATTGGCATTTATTTTAGGTGGTTGTGAACCAAACGAATGTTTGGTGGCTACCGTCATCTCTTAGCGCAGTATTCTTTCAATCTTACCATGGTATTTCGAACTACGAACCTCTTAAAGTAACCTTGTTTTTGACGGGAGTTTTGTGACGTCTTCGCTCAATCATCGCCGCGCCTCCAAAGTGTGATGTGTCTCAAAATATAACATTTTTTTTGTTGTTATTATTAGATAGGTAAAGCGCTTGGAGGTTATCTTGCCTGATGAAAAGCGAAGATGCAATCTAGGATGTAACGCGCTTGCCTAGAAGATACCTATTCACTTGTGACTTGAAGACTCCCAAATCGTAAGATAAGGAAACACAGACTTAGGCAAGGAGTTCCACTCTTTGGCGGTACGGATGATAAATATCGAGTCAAAACGCTTAGTGCGACTCTTGGATATATCAACCATATAATTGTGGCACCTATTTGTACGTCTGTTTGTCCGATGAAAAAATGGGGATAGTGGAATGAGGCTGTGCAATTCCGCTGCGCACTTCCCGAAATGTAATCTATAGAATACGGATAGACTAGCAACCTTCCGTCTTTGTTCAAGGCTCTTTAGTTTTTTAAATAAATCATCGTTGCCGATAAGCTTCTTGGCCCTTCTTTCAATGGACTCAAGCGTCTGGAGTAGAACCATCCCAAAGATGAGAACAATACTCCATACACGATCGAACTTGCGCTTGGTAAAGATTGAGCAACTGTTCCGGGGTGAAGTACTTTCTCATCTTTGCCAGAATGCCAAGTTTTTTTAGGCTAATTGAGCTAATTTATTCTCAATAAAAGAGCCAAAATTGAGAGACGGAGACAATGTGATTTCAATAAAAACGAAACGCAAAAAAAACGTTCTAATCGTATGATGAATTCTAATAGATGATGGTAGGCCAGCAGGTTGACACGATACAAGATTCACGAACGAGCACCATGCTACCATTTCTAACAAAACAACAGCTTCGTGAGCCATCGTGAAGCTTTCGCGCTGCGTTCGTTAACGTCATGTTCGTGCACGCAAGCGAGCTTTCGACAATCACTAGAAGCATGTCTCGTGCGTGAACTCGCATCATGTAAACCGGACATAACTGATAACTTCTATCCAAGGATTGAATTATCAGTCCCAAAATGGCTAATATCTAAAACTACCAGTTGAACCCAAATAGTATTGAATAGCTCAATATTTGACGAAGTCTACTAAGCTATTTATTTCGTGGACATTGGTGTGGGTTATATGCTGGTATAACAATGTTGTATTTTAATTTTAGTTAATATTACTTAGCATATAACTGTTTAATGTCCCAAATTATAAAAATAAAAATAAAATAAAATAAAAGGAAAAAATAACAAAATTGAATTTCAATGTGAAGTAAGCAAAGATTATTATGTACCTAACACACGACGTTTTACATAAAAAAAATATACTGACACATTTTTCAGAAATAAAAATGACTACTAGAGAAACAGAAACCAGCTGAACGCAAACAGATTAAAAAAATCTATCTAATCTATCTAAAAAGAATCTATAAGGGTTTCGTTTTTTTCCATTAGGCTACGGAACTCTAAAAATATACTTAAACCTATTAAATTATGTTAAGTTACATTAAAAAACTTTTCATTGATGTTTTTAATAAAGTTTCCACCGTTTTCTCAGCTTATCAAGTAGGCGTGCGAAGTGAATACAAAATTAAATAAATAGCTTTTCTCTGAGCCCTAGTATAATTTTAACACAAAATATTTTCCTTTTCTTGACTCTTCTAAATTAAATTATTAACTTAATCTCCAAAGGTCTACGAAAAGACAATTAGATCATAATTACGAGTTTGAATTTTTTACAGTAACTTTATTAATAAAACTGTACGAACGACTTACTTACAACGAAAAACAAATTGTCACATTATAATTTACGAAAGTACATAATTATGTCTATTTGACCTTTTCGTACCTAAACTGCTGAAACAAGTTTGATGAAATTTAATAAAGTGATAGATTAGCTCTTAAAAAAGAGCTGACGCTATTTTTAATTGGAAAAATTTAAGTTTTAAAAATACCATATGACCGAGTTTTAAGCGCACGCGATAACAGGTATTGCCAGTAGGAAATAAACTAATTTCATGAAACTATTAGAGTGATGAATATTTCATGACACTACCAATAACAATACTATGGTAAACATAAAATGAAATAGCTAAACTGAATATTTGTATTCATAAGTAAATAAAACAAAATAAATAGCTATCCTACTAATATTATAAATATGAAAGTATGTCCGTTTGTTTGTTACTCTGACACGCTAATACTACTGAACGGATTTGGATGAAATTTGCCACAGAGACAGTAATTAGCCTGAATTAAAACATAGATTACTTTTATCCCGATATTCCCACGGGAACAGGAACTACGCGGGTGAAACTGCGCCAATAAAGTTAATGAGTTCTTACAATTTTATAATTACCTTATATTACCAAGTCGATTACGGAATTCACCCAGGCTCTTGTCAACATCTTGTCAACAAAAAGATCTTGTTCCCTATATGATGATCAATATAGTACGGTGGAAATATTTGATAAATCGTTGAATAAATTCAGAAACCGCATCACTGAAATATCCAGTACCGCAGAGTAATATTCTAATATTGTGATAATATTATAACAAATGTCTATTTATTTTTAAGAGAAGTTCGACTTATAGACTATAGACTGTGTTTGTTAATAGCTTAAGCAGCGCATTGTTTTTGTATTTGTGTTTCTTTTTTTATATATTTATATATTATATATATAATTTTGTTTTTAAATGTGATAACAACATAATTAAAAGTATCCGCGTGTGAATTGTGTGTACAAATCTTTATCTGTTAGGCTTGTTAATTTAAATTTTGTGTAATTGTTTAAATACTTTGTTGTCCTTTTTTCTACTGTTTTTTATTTTATAATTTAGGGGACTCTAGGTTTACTTTTAATCTGATTTATGTACTTATTATATTTTAAGAAACTGTTTGTTCCTAAATAAAAGAAAAAAAAAACATAGTTTTCTTAAAATTGTATAATTAAATGCTATCGAAAAGTTAAACAAAATTTTCACTTTTGTCAGCTTGCTTTATAAAGTAAGGTTTTTAAATGGTAATATTTTTGCATTTTTCAATGCGATTGTTATACTTATGATAATTTTTATATAGAAAAATATTGGAATAAACTCGGCCACAAGTGAATTCTCAGATGGTCCCATCAGAGTATGGTTATATTAATTTAGGTAGTTTTAATACTTCTCACACTAGTAAACCAATATAAGGACTTATTTTGCTACTTTAATTATCGTAATTGGTTCAGAGGTTTGACAAAAAAAGATAATAGACAAAATAGTACCTAAGTACTTAAAATTTTCTTAGCATTTATAATTTTTGTATTGATTTTAATTGCTTGCACAATACAAAAGGAGAGTACTAAAACATATACACCATTGCATTTTTAAGTCGTGAACTTTTATCTCTCCTATAAATTCCATTTAGATTGCGACCCTTGGAGCAAAATAAAAAAAAACTGCGTTCCAAATTGCCTTCGTATGAAGTAGATTAATGAATATGGATTACGATATTAGACTTCAACCGCTTTGGTTAAGGCTTTGGAAAGTTACTTTTTTGCCTTTTATTTTTAACCCCTATTAAGCTTCCGTCAAAAAAACCTAGGTATTACAAAGTGTAACAAAAATAACATTGAGTTAAAAGGGACAAATTCTTATACACCTGAAAAGATGTTTCTTTCGAATGCAAGGATATTCCTAGCATTGATGTGACAACGCTGGCCTACAGCGTATTAAAAATATAAAAAAAGTATTGGCGAATTTCGACGGTGGTTCGCAAGTCTCGGTAGCTCAGTGGTTAGAGCATTGGACCGGATTCCTAAAGGTCGTGGGTTCGAATCCCATCTGAGAAGTCACGAGTTGTTTTTTTCCATTATTTTTCTATTTAAAATTTATCATAGGGAAAAATTTCTTTTCTTTTTGTATAGGACCTAAAAAAACTTAAAAGAAAATTCTCTGTCGTACTAAATGGTTGCCACTTCCTAATATTTGACGGGTCCTTTAGCGCAGTGGTATTAACCCTACCTAGCGCCATTAGTCATGGGTTCAATCCCCGCCCGAGACAATCATTTTATGAATTCAACTGTCAATATCGACTGGTCTGGGTCGAACCGATCACGACGCTTACTCAAGAAGCAGATGGCGTCTCAGCATTAACAAAGTCGACCCCGTATAACAGGAAATGGGGAGGGCAAAGACGAAAAACTGTCAATTGGACGACCTGTTTGGCGTAGGGGTACTGCGCCAGAGGTCCCGGGTTCGATCCCCGGACAAGACAAATATTTGTGTGCATAAACATGTCTATTTGTCTTGGTCTGGATGTTTAATATGTATATTATGTATGTATTTACAGAAAAAAAGTATATAAGTATGTTTATCCGTTATCTAGTAACCATAACACAAGTTCTTAATGAAACTTAACGTGGGCTAGACAATTGGTGTGTTTGTATGCAATTATTTATTTATTTATTTATTTAATATCGATCTCTTACAAAAAAAATGCTGTATTTGAGCAGCAGAATCTGTTAAATCTTAAAGAGCATTGCTACAGCTTTTGTGTAAATTATAATAATGTATTAACTTATCTCACTTTTTACCGGCTAAGTAAGCAGCTTCAGTGGAAAACTTTAATCAGATTGGTCAAGTCATCACTGCTATTCAACGTGATAATATATCTAACTTGCAGACAATTAAGACTCTAATACCTAAAACGTAAGGTTCATTTCGATTCACACCCAATTACCTTGAACATGGTCAAGCCAAATTCATTATGGACGCCTTATTGCTTTGGTGAGGTTCTGCATCGTTGTGTGTTGCCAATCATGTGTGATACAGTCATGAGCGATGATATGAAAACACTATACAATCGAATTACATTAAAACACACGGAAACAAATCTCTCTGAGTTCACAAATGTCATTCAATATTGTAAAAGTGACAAGGTTGCTCAGTATTTACATATTATTGCATGTGGATGTACGTCGTCCGTCTAGTAATCATTAAAGTTGTATCTAGACTTGGTGAGCTCTATAGCGCAGTGGTAAGCGAGCCTGCGACTGTAGCGATTTTTTTATATCTACTTAACATAATAAAGCTTTTACATTGTTGACAAGTGCACCAAAAATCGCTGGGATTTGTCCAGTGTCCTGCGAGTACGTAATTTAATACTCATATATCTGTTAGTACTTTTATAAAGATTATAAGAAGCTTAATATTGGGATACTAAACTTACCGATTACTAATTAAACATTTACACATTGAGTTTGTATATGTGACAAAATTTTACAGAAACAAAAAAACAGTGTAATTAAAAATCGGATCGGCTATCTGACATCCAATACGATCAAGTAACCTTATTTTATGATCATTGAAAGAAATGCCACAATACCATATTAAAACGATAGATCGATAAAGTACGTACTTTTTGGTATGTAACTAAAGGTCGGTTAGTAATTTTGTGATGAAAAGTAGCCTAATATAGGTATATATCGATGCCAAATTTTATCAAAATTGGTTCAGTAGTTTAGGCTTAAAAAATACAGTCAGACATAAGCACATCTTAAGACAGAGTAAATTTCACATTTCTAATATTAGCTTGGTCGTGTGGTGACGGCCTAAGAATACAAGTGTCACCACTCCCTGGGATGTCGTAAAAGTCGACTAAGAGGATCCACGCATTGAAAACCTGTGCGAGAGAAGGAAAACTTGAGACAAACCCTCTACCAATCCGCCTGGCCAGCGTGGTAGCAGTAGGCTAATAGCCTCCTATGATCACCACAATAAGCGTGAGCTAGGAGAGGCCTACGTCCAGCAGTGGACGTCCGCAGGCTGATGATGGATGAATATTAGCTTGGGTACCGAACGAACGTTTCTCGGAACGAATTTCCAAGTGCCATTGCATTAAAATTCGATGAAAACACTGGTGTGTTTTCATCATTAATATTTTCTTTAGGAAGTTTCTTTTAATAGCGTGGTCGCTATTAAAAGAAACTTCCTAAAGAAAATTAATTTCACAAATATAATGTTTCCTTGTGAAGTCGGCCGTGTGTCATTATCATTAGGGCTCATGACCTGCAGCACGGAAGGCGGAAATTGTATCGGAACCTATAATAGTATCGCAATTGAATTGAAGGCGGACCCTTACTATTGTCGAGCAATGGTTCTTTAGCGTACGGATTGAAAATAATAATAATAATAAAATAAACTTTATTGCACATAGTTACAAAGAAATACAATACAAAGGAGACACAAAACAAGATAGTAAATACACAATAGGCGGCCTTATTGCTACATAGCAATCTCTTCCAGGCAACCTTTGGTGACAGAGAGTATAGATAAAGGAGAGTATGAAAATTGTTCCGATTTTTCATTTTTATTTAAAATGGGGTGATTATCTTACCCTATGATGAATCGCGCTTTTCCTGTCACCGTATTTCTCGACACTTTTGTCATTCACCGCCTCTGTGGTCTAGTGGTACAACCACCGGTATCAGACCCAGACGTCCCGGGTTCGATTCCCAGTGGGGGTCCATATTGTATTCGGTTTGGTTGGTGGTAGGACTTGTTGTAAGTCCGTCTGGCTAGCTACCACCATCTTATCTAAGTCTGACACCATAACAAGAATATTTCAGCTTTGTTGTGTCCCCGCAGTTAGAGATAAGATAGTCAGTTCCTCAGTGGTCGAGGATTCCGGGAGAGGCTCGCTTCCATCTTCAGCCTTATCAATACTTAACATCAGATATGATAATGGCTACGAATCTCGCTGTCGTTCAAAAAAAAAAAAAAAAATAGCACATTGTCTGTCTCAGGTATTAAGATGGACAGTCTTCGCGAAATAAGTTTTGTGTCCCACGTCAGTACCACCTCTCACGAACCGGGCACCTCTAGATCCAACACCGGTGGTGACTTCACACTAGAAGTAACATCGCATCGGCTTGGTCGTAAATACCACGAGCTTCTGTGGTCACTGGTTTCATTGTAAAATAGGCTACACGAAACAATCTTTTTGTTTTGCATAGTTGAATAAAACTAATTCTCTGGCCAAAAATGTTTGGTGTGCCTTTTGCGAGTGGTTAAATTTTGAGCTGTGAATTTATGTGAATTGCTGCGGCAGTTTGCGGTTTCCCGATTTTGTTGAGCAGTTTTTTTTTTACGTCAACAACGTAACTACTGGGTGGCGCAGTTCAGCATTTATAAATGCTTAAAAAAATCATGTCTACTTGCACGTTATAACGTGCAAGTAGACATGATTTTTTTAATCTAGTGTTAAATACTGGCCTTATTTATATCATATATAAGGAGTTATCATCAGACAACGTCACTTACCTTGGTTGACAGTCAATACTATCAATAAACATAGGAATCTGATTGAGATAAGTACTTGGGTAGTTATAAACTTTACTTCGAAGTCTGGTGAGGTTGAAACTATGACCAGAAAAAAATAATTAAATATTAACTTCTTGAGCGTCGATTGCGTTTGATTTAGTCTGTGTGTTCGATTTAAGAATGTTTTTAAATCATTTTCTTATAGAAATATTATGGTGGTAATTATTTGACTTTGTAACTAATATGTTAGCATATTTGTTTCACTATATAATAGGAAATTTTATCTAGTTTTCTTCTAGGTTTGTCGTCGTCTCAGCCACTGCTTGGTATAGGCCTATATTTTGTTATCTTATATAAAACTAGCGGATCCTCGCGGTTTTACCCGCGTGGTGCCCGTTCTCGTGGAAATATCGGGATAAAATATAGCCTATGTCACTCGGGAGAAATGTAGCTTTCTAATGGTCTAATTTTCTAAATTTGTCCAGTAGTTCCTGAGATTAGCGCGTTCAAAAAAACCAACTCTTCAGCTTTATAATATTATATAATATAGTATAATAAATAATGAATAAATAAATAAATAAATAAATATTTGCATACAATCACACCAATTATCTAGCCCACGTTAAGTTTCATAAAGAACTTGTGTTATGGATACTAGATAACGGATAAATATACTTATATATTTTTTTTGTAAATACATACCTACTTAGTATACATATTAAACACCCAGACCAAGACAAATAGACATGTTCATGCACACAAATATTTGTCTTGTCCGGGGATCGAACCCGGGACCTCTGGCGCAGAAGGCGGGGATAGTACCCCTGCACCAAACAGGTCATCAAAAGTATAGATATATAATTTATATAATATAACAAACATCGACACAGCGGCGTTTTACATTTTAACGGTCCGACGGTCGAGCAAGATCCACGCTTTAAGTACTTAAACTCCACAAACTTACCTTAAGTATTACTACAAAATCCAAGTTCAGAAATTATTTATTTCCGTACAAATATGTTTCAATTGATTGTAATGGTGTAGATAAAGTTTATGAAGAAATTCGAAGTGATATGTCTGTTTCTGAAAGTTAGATTGTTATAATAACGTCGTTTGCTGCCTTCAATTTGTTGTGGTTAAGTTTGTATACGCACCATATTGTTATGTCCGCTTTAGTTTTAGTAAGCTATAAGCCATTGTAGGGTTGAAACCCCGGTTGTGGCCACTAACCTGGTTGTGCCACATTGAACCTTAATGTTAAGTAATTAAGGGTAAAATAAAACTTTAAACAAGCGAGTCTTGGAATGGCAATGTCTCACCTACATAAAATGTTGATTACTTCGGACTATTCAACGCCATAATTTTACTAACCAACGCCTCAATATTGAGAATCTTGTCTGTGGAGATTTTATCACGGTACGAAAAAAAAAAAGTTAAATACTCCGGAAGTCATAAATACTAGTTTATGTTTTCCGTGTTTGACTTGCCGCACTGACACCGAAGGAATACAACATAAAACGAATGACCGTGAAACAATAAAAAAACTGTGAAGGGAAATTGAATGGAGTTCATGTCTACTAGGGACATTGGGCTGTTATGGTACCGTATGGTGCATAGAGCCATAGAGTTAAGAAAGCAGATAGAAAGGTTAAAAATGGTCCTATTGAGCCGGATGCTCTAATAATGTAATTAAAAATAATAAAGTTACTCTGTTTTGGATAAACTGATAATAATTAAAAGAGTGCTAGGAAAAATATCAACTTATAACTCGATAAAAAATTATTAATCCTCATCAGTCTATAAACTTTATGATTACAAATTAAAAAAAAACTATCTGCTGCACCAATTTTAGAGAACATTGAAGTAAACATTTATAGACATTGGGAATACATTGTGAAGGCCTTCTATTGATAATTTAAAACGAGGATTGAAAGAATATTTGATCTTCAGCGATCGAAGTTGCAGACGCTTGTTATAAATAAATTAAAATCTTTTTTCAAAATTAAATGAAAGCTAAAGTATTTGATAAGTATTCAAAGAAAATTCTTAAAGTAAGTCTCTTCAAAGGCAAATGTGTTAATGTAGTTTTTGCTTGCGTAATCTTCTCTCACAAACTTACTAAGCATTAGAAAGCGAGTTACGAATACTTAAAATATTATCAAATATAGTTATTAACGACTCAAAAAACATATTATCTTCTTTTAGAAGTTTGCAAAAGTAGCACATATAGTATAACCACGACGTCACACCTACTGTATGTTTTTCTTTCATAATAATTAAACTAAAGAGTTTGTTATCTAAAAACGCTAATCACTGGAGCTGCCAATTACATTTAAATCTTTTGAAATCATTATAGCGGTGTTAAAAATAATGTTAAGCTGTTTATTTGATAGAATCAGGCGTTACTTGGCGGAATTCCATATCTTAGTAGAAAACGAAAAATATGTAGCATAATTCCGCAAGAAAAACTTACATGCAAGATGCACCGAGTCGCTTCGGTGCTGGTATTGCACGGTTTAACAACTCCTGAGGATGCTCCGTGTGTGGGCGAAGCATGTGTAGAGTAGTCGGTGTAAGTGCAAGGTGTGTCACTGTGTTGCATCTTCATTTATTTTGCTGGTCATAGGTTATTATGGCTGGCCATAACTCGTGTCGTGAAACAGCTTTATTTAGTAGAAAACGAAAAATATGTAGCATAATTCCGCAAGAAAAACTTACATGCAAGATGCACCACCCGCCCGTTCGGGTGGTGCATCTTGCATGTAAGTTTTTCTTGCGGAATTATGCTTAAGCTGTTTATTTGATAGAATCAGGCGTTACTTGGCGGAATTCCATATCTTAGTAGAAAACGAAAAATATGTAGCATAATTCCGCAAGAAAAACTTACATGCAAGATGCACCGAGTCGCTTCGGTGCTGGTATTGCACGGTTTAACAACTCCTGAGGATGCTCCGTGTGTGGGCGAAGCATGTGTAGAGTAGTCGGTGTAAGTGCAAGGTGTGTCACTGTGTTGCATCTTCATTTATTTTGCTGGTCATAGGTTATTATGGCTGGCCATAACTCGTGTCGTGAAACAGCTTTATTTAGTAGAAAACGAAAAATATGTAGCATAATTCCGCAAGAAAAACTTACATGCAAGATGCACCACCCGCCCGTCCGGGTGGTGCATCTTGCATGTAAGATAATTAATATTATCCAAGAAAGGATCACAAAAATTGCTATTTTTACTGAATTGGAAATTTTAATGTGATATGCAGAAATACTATCATCCCAGTCAGCGCCATCTACAATTATATATTTAATGTTCGGTTTGGCGATTCTGACTATACATAAGACTATGGTAGGGCAAAGCAAATAGTGTCACCTGAAAATCAACTTTAAGTCAAACGCAGTAAGTTGCTGTTATGCCAAACACTACTAAATGATGACGTGTGACATATACGATTCCGAATTTCCATTGGAACCTTTTACGTATTGCAATATGACTCATTCACGATCGCGTGAAAAACTACTGAAAAATTCCTTTGAAATTACGAGTAAAACACGCATGGCGTTATTATTTCACGAATTATAAAGTGTGTAGAGAGTGATATTTGAGCTCTAGACTTTTAAAATGTACCAGTCAGTCATCTCAGTGTCTCAACTCGCGATTTAGTACGTGTTTAATCAATAAAAATGGTGCATAATTGCGTTTTACTTGATGGTGGAAGTAAGTATGAATATGACGGCAAACATTATCGTCCCATACCCTGACGTTGCCGTCGACATCTGACGATATCGGATATTATGAAAGGCAGGTACATATTTCATACATTTTACTTGCCCCGATATCGGTGTCGGCGTCGATACTGATATCGGATCGGGTGATGTGAAAACGCTAAAACTGTGAAAAATCGTACCAAACATTTGTATTTAGAAAGTCGTTATTATTTAGATTTCAATTTAAAACTAACTGTTTTATTATTTATATATAGATTATTTCTAGTAATCATTACTATAATTATCCTTTGTAGTAATATTTAATTGTTTTTACTTTGCCTAAAATACAGACCAAGAAGTATACGTTTTGTACAATCGGGGAACTTCCCGGTTGACTAGTAGAGTTTTTTTGGAAAACATTTTCTCGGAAAATACTAAGGTTTAAGAAATAATTTATTATTCAAATGAAATACCTGTTAATGTTCTATTATTTGTGATGGCAACATTTTCTAAACAGTAATTTTTTTTTTAATAAAGCCCTCTAAAAAGACTCTACTGGTCGACCGGAGAGCTCCCCGACTGTACGTAAGAAAAGTAGACCATTTAGTTTAAAAAATGAATACATAGGTATTAAAAAAATATAATTCTATGTTCAAGGGACCAGATTGTATTTCTAAGTGAAATGAAATTGGAAAATTCACATAGAAATCGGAAATATAAAAAAAAAGTTTGGAATGGAATTTTCTTTCGCTCGCGAAAAGAGAGTATTTTAATTTTGCCTGCCGAAATGAAAAATGTTTGGAGGCCTCCCCGTCTAGATTAATTTTTATTTGTCTACTTACGAAAAGATTATATTTCGAGGGCTGTTTGATTAATTAATAGAGATGAGCTTTATTAATATCCTGCTATTTTGGGGACTTCCTGATTTTGATGTATTGGTATATTTTGTAAATGACCGTTAAACAATTGCGTTACATAAACACAATTTATAGGGCTAGTTTACTACCGTCAGATGAGTTCTGGATACCAAGCTTAGCCTTTAAGATAATCCTACTTATATTATAAAAGCGAAAGTATGTCAATTTGTTTGTTACTCTTTCACACAAAAACTACTGAACCAATTTGGATGAAATTTAGCACACAGATAGAAAATAGCCTAGATTAAAACATAGGTTAGGTATGATTTTTGATATTTTGCATTTTTCAATGCTATTTTTATAACTCTAACCACTCAGCTAGCGAAACTAAGTCTCGGTAGCTCAGTGGTTAGAGCATTGGACCGGATTTCCAAAGGTCGTGGGTTCGAGTCCCATCTGAGAATTCACTTGTGGCCACGTTGACTTTTCCAATATTTTTCTATTTAAAATGTATCATAAGTTAGGTACTTTTTATCCCGATATTCCCACGGTAACGGGAACCACGCGGGTAAAACCTCCGGCGCCCGCTAGTACGACATATTTTTCAAATTCATATTATCTGCCAGATAAGTTATCCAGTACTTTATCTATCGGTTGTGAAACCAGCCCTAAACGTAATAATCGTAATGTGCCTTTGATTGATTTTAGAAATCCGTTTAAAAAAAATAGAAAGATTAATTACAAAATACAATGAAAACTTCTTAAGAAAAATAATTTCATACAACGAGTATGTTCATTTATTTACATTTGACGTGTTGTCTTACATGCTATACTTACTATTATGATTTTAGGTCAAACTTTAAAATACAATGTTATAGGTGTTTGATGAAATACTTGTTGTCGAAAATTCAACAACAAGTTATCGATAAATAAACACGAATACTTACACTTGACATCACTAAATTGTTTCACTTAGCAACATGTTACATACATTATTATATCGTTGGCAGTATACACAGATAATTCATTGGTCAATACACTTAATTCAGAGAATTTTCCGAGAGGGGCAATTTCCTTTACTTTAGTACAGCACTCGCTCTTGTCAGCAAATTCTAAGATGCGTAACGCATCGTCGGATTTCTATTGAACAATTGAGTGGATTTGTGTTGTTTCATTTAAATATCGATATCGATGTTTTAACGAAACCTGTAGAACCTGTACCTGTGGGTGTGTGTGTATGAACCTGTAGAAGGAGTTAGACTTATATAAATGTTAAATAATTATGTCCAAAACTAAACTAATAATTCAACATTAAATAAAGGAATTATATGTTACTTATAGTAGAACTAATGACTAAATCGAAATAACAGTCAAAGTACAATAAGTGTACACGATGCATATCCCGTTTTACAGAGATTTTTTTACTGTCTGTTTTATCTTTTATACATTTTTTGCATTGATTCTTCATTTTATCTAATAATGCACCAGAACAGCATTCCAATATAGTAAATTTTTCGAGATAAACAATGTGTTCAAATACAATATTGTAAATAAAAACATATTAATTAAAACGAAAGAGGCACTTTAGACCTATCTTCAACTTTTTCATGCATCGTATCGATATCACATTTTTATCGGCAACAGCAAAGATCACGTACGTCCCAATGGCATTGGAAAGGTTCTGGAAAGGGTTTATTGGATTCCTAAGCTATTATGTCCAACCACTACGGTGCGAAGGTTTTTAATCACCCACCCCACGTATAGTAGTGAATTGAATGATAACATTTAAAATCCAATTTGATGCTCGAACATGCAAATTCAAAATTAATCAAAGACTGATGGAAATTTTTTTTTTCACAATTAAATTGGGCAAGCATTTTGCCACAAACTATGGCCTTATGAAAATCGAGCTGTGGTCTAAGATGGAGCATGTTTGCCCAAGAAGTACCTATTCACTCTGCTTTTGAAGAGGTCCAAATTGTAGCATTCAGGGAATATATCAGCAGGCAATGAATTCCAGTCCTTGGTTGTGCACATCTGGAAGGAGGATGCATAGCGCTTTCAAATTTCACTTTTAATAATGTTATTGATAGCCTAATCAATATCTTACTAATATTATAAATGCGAAAGTATGTCAGTTTATTTGTTTCTTTTCTTGTAAATCTTTCACGCAAAAACTACTGAACCAATGTGGATGAAATTTGTTGTCATCTATGTTACAATCCAGGTTATCTTCTATATGTGTGCACAGATAGAAAATAGCCTGGATTTATAACATAGGCCACTATTTATCCCGATATTCCCACGGGAACGGACACCATGGCGGGTGAAACCGCGGGCGTCTGCTGGTGTTATTAAGTGAAAGTTTGAATGTATGTTTTTTTTAAATTTTTATTTTGGTTACCGTATAAAAAAAAAAAATGTTATCGACATGTTTTAAAACCGTGTCCCATCCCTACGTATCGATATCTCGTTACTGTGGCACAGAGCAGGAGTCACGTACAGTCGCAGCGGGCTAGCAGGGTTTATTGGATTCCCAGCTGTTATGTTTTAGCACCTCGCCATGACGGTTTTCAATTCCCAAACCTTCAATTTCTACGACTGTTCAGTTTTTTAGTAGTTCGGTTTTGATAGGAACTAGTTATATTGCTGTTAGAGATATCTGCTGTTAAACCATGGTCTACATTTAGTGAAGATCGTACATTGAAAATAAAACAACCTCTTTTCTCCAAACGGAAGGCCTCCCAATTTGTGAACTGGCAGTAGAATCAGATTTTTTTACATTTTCCTTTGATTTAATGTTTTCAATCCTATAGGTTTTTTATTAATCGTAACGATCTCCCAGAGATCTATTTCTTTTACTTCATAGAAGATATTTGATAGAATTAGGCGTTACTTGGCGGAAATCCATATCTTAGTATAAAAAAAATATGTAGCTTAATTCCGCAAGAAAACCGCCTCTGTGGTCTAGTGGTACAACCACCAGTATCAGACCCAGGGGTCCCGGGTTCGATTCCCAGCGGGGGTACACATTGTATTCGGTTTGGTTGGTGGAAGGACTTGTAGTAAGTCCGCCTGGCTAGCTACCACCATCTTATCTAAGTCTGCCGCCATAACAACAATGTTTTCAGCATTGTTGTGTTCCGGCAGTTAGAGATAAGATAGCCAGTTCCTCAGTGATTGAGGATTCCGGGAGAGGCTCGCTTCCATCTTCAGCCTTATCAATACTTAACACCAGGTATGATGAAGGCTAAGAGTCTCCCCGTCGTTAATAAAAAAAATAAAAAAAAAACTTACATGCAAGATGCAACGCCCGCCCGCCCGCAAATAAATTCAGATGCAACATACCTTGCACCTTCACCGACTACTCTACACGTGAATCACCCACACACGGAGCATTCTCAGGAGTTGTTAGTCCGTGCAATACCAGCACCGAGTCTCGGTCGCGGGCGGGCGGGCGATGCATCTTGCATGCAAGTTTTCTTGCGGAAATAAGCTACATATTTTTCGTTTTCTATTAATAGAAGATTTCACAAAAATTTAAAATTTCATACTACTAGATTGTGTTCTTATACTAGAAGAACACAATGTGATAGATTTTCGTGTCTATTTTGCATATCGTTCAAGAATTTTGCGTTTAAAGATAGTCTACGTCCTTTTCTACAGTACGTGGTTAAAGTGCAGCTTTCGCCTCTTTGATACAAATACTAGAGATGAGACAATATGTGTTAGCGCGTTTAAACTCTTCAGTTTTTTAATAGTTTCGTATACGTATCGTGGTAAAACCATTCTAGCCTCATAATTTCAGGCGCCTGTAAAAACGTATTTTTTCTTCGTTTCCAATGAACAAAGTTAGCCTTGCGAAATTGCATTGTAAATTGGATAGGACTCTGAGAACGGAGACCTAATTTTTGGCACGGTTCTTTCGCCGCCACCGTAATTATTAATCACGTTTGAAATTGCATGTTCCATAATGTGTGTTGCAGGCTACTGCGACAATTAGGCGATTTCGCTTAAAATAGGCCCCAATGGCATAGTGTTTCTGATTATGCCTCCTAGTCTAGGGTCGTAGGTTAGATTTTTTATGATAAACATTTGTGTCTACATTAATATCGGGTGGGTCTCGTACTATTAGCTTACACGTTTTCTTGCGAAAATAAGCTAGATACCTATTTTATAGTTTGTTTTCATAGTCAGATATGAATTTCCGCCTGATACTTTCAGATAAGTATTTGTGTTTGCTCTGTCTCTGGATGCAATTGTTTATTAAAGCTTTTTTTATCGGAATTGGCTCAAATGTAACGATACAGTCAGATAATGTATGATTTAAAAAAAATATTACCTAAATTGTCAAAAGTTGAGACGTTTACAACTCAAAACATATTTCTTTCGAGAATAAAATGAGACCAGCAGACAGGACACATTAAAACAACCCAAAGGACTACGAATTTCCTTTTATTTCGCCTAAAGCCTTATGAATATTTCGTGCCGCTTCCATTTTATATCAAGCTTATCTTGATTCACGACCCAGTGTCATATTTATGCATTTTAATATCTCCAAGAACTAATTAACAACTCTAATTATAGAGACACTATCCAGCGCCTTGTTGTAATGATATACAGCTTTGGAACTTGTCACTGAGGGAATTGAGTTGAATTTTAAACGTGCCCATTAAAAGTTCATTTCATGTTTAATTTTGTACGTTATTTTTAGGTTTGGTGTGAGGATTTACTCATGTAATCATAACTTATATTATTATTGAAATAAAACAACTTTTACGTTTCGGCACCTTTACAGCTGCCGTGGTCACGGGATGACACGGCAGCTGTATAGGTGCCGAAACGTCGGGAAAATCAAAAAACCCCTAAAAAACCTAAAAATACGGACAATTACATCTTAGTTCGTGGAAATATAGCGCGTTTGATATCCGTAAAAGTTGTTTTATTTCAATGAACAGTGCGCGCCAAAACATAAGATGTTATATTATTATATTTATGTTATATTATTATTATAAATGCGAAAGTGTGTTGGTTTGTCCTTCCTTCACGCCCTAACTAAGCAACCAATCAACTTGATTTTTGGCATAGAGTTTGTCGAACGGGTCGCGGGTAAAACCGCGGGCGATACCTAGTTATCTATTAAACGGAACTGTGAGTCCTCACTCATGTTTTATACCGCCTGGTTATTAGTTTATACATTGGTCGTAATACCACTTTCGGGGATTATTCCACGTGTTCGCTATATCCGCACGCTGAAAACAACCTTGACCTCATTCATTGTTTAGGCATGGTACTAAAAGCAGCTATTTCTAAAGCTAAACTTTTGAAAAACTTAAAACTAAACGTTTGTGGTATTCGGGATACAAATAAAACAGCAGCCCCTCTAGCATGACCACCACTATATCATGCGATATGATATAGCGCATCATGCTGTCTTGCTTACTCCGCTACGATGTGAGCGGGACAGTGACACGTTATCGAGTTATCGAGTCGATAAAAGTCGCTCATGCTAGGCCTACAGGATATTTAGTAATTCCGCATCAGCTGGTGACATGGCCTCCCGTCACATTGCCGCCAATAAGTGTGTCAACTTGACAGCTGCCATCACACAGACTAGCACGGGTGTCATTTATTAAGGCAGAATGCTACAGGGTTTAAGATTTTAAACTTTCACGTTCCATTACATAATGTACTACTTATAAAATTTCGCGAGTCCCATTGCTTTGATTATAATTTTTATAGGATAACCAAACCACAATTTTCTTCAAAGTAGAAGGTCTACATTGGGTTTCAAAATGGATGTGGGTTTGTGCCTAACCGGGAACAAATATTTATGTGGTGAACATTTGTGGTTGCTCTACATTTGGGTGTTGTATATTATCTATATAATTATATGTACTTAGATATCTCCACAAGTTCTGGGCCCGTAGACAAAGTAACATCATTAAGTAGCGAAACGATAATTTCGTTTCGTTTCGAAGATTCGTTATTGTTTATATTCGCCAATTAACTTGCGGTAAGACCACGTGATTTAGCGCGGCTTATGCCAATTCGTCAATCCCATACATTTAATTATTTTCGAACTTCGTTATCGTTTTTGAATTGTTACTTTGGCTAAGGGCCCTGGTATTCATAATAGTTAAACTACTTATTTCCGAGTCCGACCAATATGAGTTATGATGTCTTGATGTAGGTACCACTTTTCTAAAACTCAAGTATCACATTCAGTTACTACCTCCTCTTGACCGCCCTAGTACTACTCATAGGACATCAATAAAAAAATATATATATATTTGGTGGTTGTATTTTTTCTTGCGGTGATTAACGACAACATTTTTTTTTCCGACGAAAAAATATATATTTCTTGACAAGGACGTTTTTGTATTGTTACCATAAACCCTTATCTAATTTTAAAATGGCCCTTCTTCTGTGGGGCCTCTGTGGAGCCCGATTGAGGCCCCATCACAGACTGGGATTTGGTAAATCCTCGATACAAAAATAAAATCCAAATTTCTTACTATTTTACTGAATAACTTCGTTATATTCTTAGTTTAAACCATCTTAAATAGTCAGGAGGTTAATATTTAACCGCCTCTGTGGTCTAGTGGTAGAACCACCGGTATCAATACTTAACATCAGGTATGATGAAGGCTAAGAGTCTCCCCTTCGTTCATGAACCCTAGAGTAGGCGCGCTATGAGAATGTTGCCGCCCGTGCTAAAAAAACGTTGATAATTCGGAAAACAGTTGCCCGATAGGCTTGCGCTTTTTAGTAGCTTCCCCTTTTTTCGTTCACAACGTATGCCGAAAGGCTGGACATCGTCAGTGCGCGGGGGACCGATTGAGGAGGAGGTTGTTATCATCAGGTGTCACCAGGCGGAAAATTATTTACAAAGCCCATACTGAACACTTGATGCTACGCCGACAGTATTTGGAAGAGATTTCTATGGTCCTAGTCAAATAATATATATTATTATGATCACAAGGTCTTCTACTGAAACTTCAAATATTCCTTTGAGAAACCAAATTGCTCGCTTTGAACCTATAGAGGAAGCGTCAACTTCAAAGAAGGATGCATATGCAGTATATACGTCCAACAAAGAAAAATTGACGCACGAAAAAAAGGGTTTTGCAGGTGCTCAAAGTTACTGATACTTTTGTAAAGATTGTTTGGATAAAGAATATCCTGTAGATTTAGAGAACATATAATTTTGTTATTTTTTCCCATTTTTTCAGTATTATATTTTTAAAAGTAAAAATTAATGGATAAAGTTAAAGAAGTAAATTAAAATATTACTTTTTCTAAAATCTTTTGTAAACCAAAGTTCCTAAAACAAACTTTACTATATATTGAAATAAAACAAATTACGGATATCAAACTCGCTATATTTCCACGAACTAAGTTGTTTTTTAGGGGTTTTTTGATTTTCCCGACGTTTCGGCACCTTTACAGCTGCCGTGGTCACGGGATGACTGTCATATCCGTAAAAGTTGTTTTATTTCAATGAACAGTCCGCGCCAAAACATAAGATGTACGTATTTACTATATATGTTGATTTATCATTACTTATTTGTGTATTACATATTATACTAATAAAATAAATTAATTAAATTGCTGTATTCCTACTTATAATGGTCAATTAAAAGGGGCGGCAAAATGCTCCCTACGCGCCCACTCTAGGGTAAAAAAAAAATCTAATATAAGGTGTTAAACATTTCTACCACCCAATATAACTTAATAACTCCTTCATTAAGGTTGTACCATAGCCAAGGTCGGCACCGAAGTGAAAGGGGCTGGTCAAATGGCCTCTTAGCATAAATTAACATGCCGATGGCCGTCAAAATATTTTCTAAGAGTTAGTTAGCGGTGTGAATGTTCAAATTCACTTTTTATTCTCATTATCCCGTTACATGCGACGTTTTTTATGAACAACGAGGACAGAGCCTTCATCATACTTGATGTTAAGTAATGACAAGGCTGAAGGTGGTGCGCCTCTACTGGAATCCTCAACCACTGAGGAACTGGCTTACTTATCTCATAACTGCAGGAACATGCCAATGCTGTAAACATTGTTGTTATGTTGTCAGACTTAGTTAAGATGGTGGTAGCTAGCCCGGCGGTTCTTCAGTAGTTAAGGATTCCGGGAGAGGCGCTTCCTTCCACCTTCAGCCTTATGATAACTTAACAGCAGGTTTAATGAAAGCTGAGCGTCTGCCCGTTGTTCATAAATACTTGAGTTCATCCCGCCAGCTCCGTTCTACCACTGGAAGTCCAGACGTACTGCGGGCTACCACACCTGCCTGGTTGATATTCTTCGTCTGCGTACAAAGCGCTTCTTCTCATCTTCTATAATGCGCACAGCCTGGAGTGGAACTCCCTGCCTAAACAATTTTTAGTGAATAAAACATATTATACATTGACCGAATACTTATATGACCCTGACATTTAATTTAAATAATTGATTGTATTATTAATGTTTTTTTTTTTATACTAATGTTTCTAAATTTAATGGACTTTCTCTCTGAAAATTTATTTTGCACTCCCATTGGGTAAGATTACAGCGCTCAGATTTTGTAAACACCACCAATTATTGTAAAACCTTTATTTTGCAAATAAATAAATTTGGATTTGTATTTGCGTCTGCATCCCCTTTAGCCCTGGTATATTTAGAGCTCGAGTGAAAAGTTACTAGTCATGTTCGCTCCATCTTCGTCCTCTTCTTAAATCTAGCGATTCAGAATAAGGCCAAAAGCAAGCCTATAAATTGAAAAAAAAACGTATAATATAATAGCTAAATTTATCTACGAAACGCAACCCCCGAACTACTAACAAAACTTTTTACTTGCAGACGTACAAAAATATCACTTCCTTTTATAACCCGCTCGTAAGAATGTGTCCGCTTTACAACGAGATATCTGTGATACGCAAATTGATATTTTAATCCAAATCTCTCAACTTTTGGAAAGTCAGTTAAACAACTAAATCTATCATAATAGCACACCATACGCCCATACCGCTCGCTGTCATAAGTGTAACTACGTATTGAGTAAATTTTTTTTTTTAAATTGATAGAAATAATACAACTTTTACGGATATCAAACGCGCTATATTTCCACGAACTAAGTTGTAATTGTCCGTATTTTTATGTTTTTTAGGGGTTTTTTGATTTTCCCGACGTTTCGGCACCTTTACAGCTGCCGTGGTCACGGGATGACCACTTTTTAAAATTAAGTTTAAAATGAAATTAATGTCTAAGTTAATCAATTTGTTTTGAAGAGTAGATCCTACTTACTTGTTAAATCACTTTGTAAATGATGTGTCAACATAGTTTGGATTACAGTCTAGCACTTAACAATTATGTAATGTACCTATACATATAATTCTGATTGTAATCTGTTTTGTTGTCCGTATAATAATAAATAAATAAATCAATAATTCCTGCTCCCAACCAAAAAACGGTCAACTTTTCGTGTTTCTCCCAAATGTTTATTTTCGTGTGTGGTTTTTTCGAGTCCCAGCTAATCGTCCTTATTTCCCTAAAGCAAAAAGCAAAGAGAACTTTCCCGATTTGTTTGTGTTATATTCTTGTTTGTTGAAAGATTTATTAAATCGATTCAGGGAACTTGGTTGAATGGTACTTTATTTTTGCGTTTCTTTTTACCTTTTTATTTCGATTCTTAACATACTGATCTACTTTTCTGGTTTTCTTTATAATTTTACGTTTATTTTGGTTACTAACCTTGACAATGACTACTGCAGACAGAAATACGAATTATTTGAACTTTCACAGACAATTGTTTTTATTTCATTATGATTCTCGACGCATTGATACCTAAAAAAATTTAGTTGAGAATGAGGTATCAATATAACTATAAAACAGTTATTATATAATTACATCGTTTTGGTTTGGTATCATCGTTCAAAATTAGCATGCTGGTAAGTTTTCTAACACCCATATTCTAAGTCGTTCCTCCAAAACTTACTTGTCCTCGACTTAACGAAACCTCACTGAAAACGTCTTCGAAATACTCCACGAAATCGGTATTCTAAGTCGTAACTCTGTAATTATTACACTCAAGTGAGGAATAATTGGTGTGGAGGAGATTTTTTGCAACTATGAATACCAAATTTGTCGAATGAGTTTGAGTGGAGTGTAAAAAATTGTGGAGGTTTGGTTTAACCATTCAAAATTAGCATGATGGTAGGGTTCAGATTTTTTCTAGACTTCCTATTTCAGCGAACTCAATTTATCCGTAGAATGAGTTGCAGCCATCCCAGGGCCGCCTCTTGGCAAGTTTCCGTCGACTCACTTAAATAATGAGGGTTGTCACTTCAGAACAGGTTCAAACTGAATAATTTATTTCGGGTGCCACTTTCCACATTCCGTGAATATCTTGGTTTGTTTGTGTAAACAGTGTCATTGTGAAAAAAATGACAGTGAGGGAACTACGAAATGTAATTCTAAGTTCGAGTTCGTACTTAATTTTTAATGTAGTTCTGAAATATACTTAATTAATCGGAACGACAGGCGTTAGCTTTATGATTTTTAAGATTTTGCATTTTTCAATGCTTTTTTTGATAGAAAAATACTGCTTTTCCCACTGAGATCGGTAGCTCAGTGGTTAGAGCTGTGGGTCAGATACCCAAAGGCAGCTGATTCGAGTCCTGTCTGAGAATAACTTGTGGCCAAGTCGATTTTGTCTAATATTTTACTGTGGAGATCGTATATGTCTCCGCACTACAAGGAGGCCGCTACACCGCCGTTGCTGGATGGTTTTGTTTATATTAAAATTAAGAAAGGGATCTCCGTCGGGCGTAGACTTGGATGGTCGCCATGTCAAAAAAAAAAATTATTAAATTATAAAAATACTAAAATATAATAACAGTGTCGAGTTAAACATCGTTTTAATTCTCTAAAGAGCCGCCCCCGTTATTACTATTAATAAATTATAGACGTTAGCTTATTTTTGTGGTTGGATAGTAGCATTCGTATCAATAACCCCCATATTCTAAGTCGTTCCTCCAAAACTTTTTACACTTTACTCAACTAAAAATGGTTGTGTGCGCTAGGCCTAACACGGAGTGGCTACGTACTCTTTGGCTCCTCCAGGTCCTTACGGAGTTATGACTTAGAATACCGATTTCGAGGAGTATTTCGATGAGGTTTCATTAAGTCGAGGACGAGTAAGTTTTGGAGGAACGACTTAGAGTATGGGTGTAAGTCATAAACTCCGTAAGAACTTGGAGGAGCCAAAGACGACGTAGCCACTCCTTGTTATGCCTAGCGCACACTACCATTTTTACCCACGACGAGGTTGAGTGGAGTGTAAAAAGTTTTGGAGGAACGACTTAGAATATGGGGGTAAGTATAGGTCTCAGCCACTTTCGAGATCATTAAATTTTCGCGAAAAAAGTAATTGCTATGCTTTTTTCAAGTTCTAATGGTTCAATTCTAACTTACCCCCATGTCAAAGTTTATCATAATTGTTCGGCGTGATAACGTAACGGACGAATTTATTAAAATACTAATCCTAATCTAATCTAACTAATATTATAAATGCGAAAGTATGTTTGTTTGTCTGTTCTTGACGCCCTAGCTTATTAACCAATAAGGGCGGAGAGTGGCATAGGCTACTTTTTATCCCGATATTCCCACGGGAACAGAAACCACGCAAGTGAAACCGCGGGTGGAAGCTAGTCCCTTATACTTGTAACTTTTAAATTTAAAATATTAAAGTTTATATAGATACTATCTATCTACTTATCTTATATATAAAATTCTCGTGTCACAGTTTTCGTTCCCATACTCCTCCGAAACGGCTTGTCCGATTCTCATGAAATTTTGTGAGCGTATTGAGTAGGTCTGAGAATCGGCTACTATCTATTTTTTATGCCGAAATTACACGGGAGCGAAGCCCCGGGGCACAGCTAGTATCTATATACTTTGGTTAAAATATGACTAGCACTTGACCGATTTTCGTATTTCCTTGTCATGAGGACATTCGATGACAGTTTGTGTAGTTTGATTTATGTGTTTCGGCCGTTCCGTTTCGTGTGCGTACTCAAAGAATGTTATTTTTTTCGTTTAAACGTCTTTCTTTTGTTTCGTTGTTGGAATTGGCGTGACAAAGCGTTTGCTTTTAAGACGTAAACGTACAGCTTTTTTTCGCTTTGTGATGTCAAACAAAGTGGAGACTTATCAAAATTCTTTGTTGTTAGTAACAAGGCTTTTTTGTTTTTCATTAGTAATGGTGATGTGAAATGAAATTCTAAATATTGTAACATATTTTGTGGGACACTGATAATTAGAAAGGATTTTTACTGTACAATTGGATACACCAACGAAATATACTTAATCAAACATAAATTTATAGGCAAAATAAGAAATTAAACGATGTAGTCAAAGATTTTGAAGATGACAAATCTGTAACTAAATAATGGTTATAGATAAGTAAGAAATAGAAATAGAAATTATTTATTTGCTCAATACAGTGTAATTCATTGAGATGGATGACAATGTGTGTAGTAGTAGTATGTAGTAGTTTATGCTTTAAGAGGGATCTTTTGGGAATGGAAGATAATCATGATATAACTCATTGAGGCAGGATACCAACGTCATGATATAACTCATTGAGGCAGGATACCAACGTTATGGAAAATAACGATAACAAGAGTAATGTACAAGCAGTGGCTTGTTCGTAGATTTGTGTCGCCACGAAAACAAAAAAGAATTTTTTAAGTCGCCATTATCCAGATATTCCAGGTACAGTTTAGTAGCGTAGTTCCAATGACGAGTTTCTTAGAACTTATTATAGTCTTGAATTTGTCATCCCGTGACCACGGCAGCTGTAAAGGTGCCGAAACGTCGGGAAAATCAAAAAACCCCTAAAAACCTAAATATACGGACAATTACAACTTAGTTCGTGGAAATATAGCGCGTTTGATATCCGTAAAAGTTTTTTTATTTCAATCAACTTATTATAGTTCAAAATTATAGCTGCATGTCACTGCATCTTTCAAGTGTATTAAAACTCAAAACATGACATATTTCTTCATGTTTTGAGAGAAGAAAAAAATTTGGACATATTAATAATAATAGAGGCTGACGATGCAAAGGAGATTGAAACAAATTTAAAGGATAAGTATATGATGAACACTGTACAAAGTCAAGTTAACATTTAGATGACAAGAAGGATAGTTGACATTGATACTTATAAGCAGTTGACGCTAGATGCAATGAGGTATTAGATAAAAGAAGAAGATTCATCCATCAACCATCATCAGCCTGTGGACGTCCACTGCTGGACATAGGTCTCTCGTAGATCACGCCTATTGTGACGATGATAGGAGGTTATTAGTCTACTGCTACCACGCTGGCCAGACGGGTTGGTAGAGGGTTTGTCTCAAGTTTTCCTTCTCTCGCATAGGTTTTTAATGCGTCGAGCCTCTTAGTCGACTCTTACGACATCCCAGGCATGTAAGGGAGTGGTGACACTTGTATTCTTAAGCCGTCACCACACGGCCCCAGGAAATGTTACACAATAAATAAAAAGCAGTTGATGGCGACTAAATATCGTCGTAGATTATTCACAGTTTCACAAATTGGTCCTGAAGATATTGACTTTCACCTGGAAATCATTATTGGTGTGCGTCGTGCTATTTTATGGCTGTTTTGTTACCAGCACTTGTCAATGACTGCAGTATACATCCCTTGACTACTTATAAAATGATACTTACTTTCCTAGGAGAAAAGAACATCATCTACAACACGGAGGCAGTGGTCGGAAAAAAGAATTAGACAAAATTATACAGAGACAAAAATATCACTAAGACATATTTGGTTCATTCTGAGTTTTGGCGTTATTATTCTATAACAAGCAACAGCTGTTGATGGCATAAATAGATGCGCTATCGACTTGACTCTTCCTGAGAAAAAAGAATGAAGAAGGTAGTGGAAAATGTTTACATGGCTCGAGATGCAAGGAGGCATCAGATAAAAAGAAAACGACGAAAATTACCTTTCCACCAGCTAAAAAATCACACACTTACCTACAGCAGTGTCATCTCACCAGGAAATGTGACACAGTTAATAAAAGGCAGATGACGTCGACGAAATATCGTCAGAGATTTTTCACATTCACAAATTGGATCTGAAGACACTGACATAAACTGAGACATGGCGCTCATCGTTGGTTCACATGGTATTGTGGCTATAATGTTATGTTACAAGCATTAAACTTGTTAATGACAAAAATATTATGGTTTTTTGACTAGTCATGAATTGATACTTTCTTAAGAGAAAGTCGTGTTCTTATAGATACGTTATAGAAGTCAAAGTCAAAGTCAAAGATTTTTATTCAAATAGACTTATAGATAAGTACTTTCGAATAGTCCAAAATTTTTTTTCCCTACCAGCCATTCAGGACATCTTTTAACTGATAAGAAGAACGGCCGCAAGAAACTTATCAGCTTTAACAGAAACAACAACATTTACAATGGAACATGTTGTTGCCAAGCACAAATTTACAATTTTGAAATATATTTAATATAAGAGGAAAATTTTCCAATATTTAATTATTAGAATATTTTCCTTTTATCTAATTTATAATAGTTATGTTTTATGTTAGTATCACATCCATGCATTTTGGTCTTTTAAATAATCATCTACCTTGTAATAACCTTTGCTTAAGAGTGACTTTTTAACATATATTTTAAATTTATGCAAAGGCAGCTCTATCAATTGTTGTGGAACTTTATTAAAAAAAGCTATACCTTTCCCCAAAAACGAGCGTCTACATTTTTCAAGTCGAAATTTTGGAACGGCAAGCTTATTCTTATTTCTAGTATTAAAATTATGGACATCGCTATGCTTAATAAATAAATCAAGATGTTTCCTTACATATACTATATTATCATAGATGTATTGTCCCGCTAAAGTTAGTATATTAATCTGTCTACATTTTTCAAGTCGAAATTTTGGAACGGCAAGCTTATTCTTATTTCTAGTATTAAAATTATGGACATCGCTATGCTTAATAAATAAATCAAGATGTTTCCTTACATATACTATATTATCATAGATGTATTGTCCCGCCAAAGTTAGTATATTAATCTCTTTAAACAAATCCTTAAGAGAATCTCTCCGTCGAAGGTTGTAAATGGCGCGCACAGCTCTTTTTTGAAGTATAAAAACATTTTCTATATTAGCTGCTGAGCCCCACAACAACAGGCCATAGGACATTACACTATGAAAATAGCTAAAGTAAACTAGTCTTGCCGTTTCAATATCAGTTAAGAGCCTTATTTTCTTTATTGCGAAAGCCGCAGAACTAAGTCTACTCGACAAGGCTTCAATATGTGGATCCCATTGCAGCTTTGAATCCAATGTAATGCCAAGAAATTTTGTACTCTCAACTAACTCTACTACATTCCCATTCAAATTGATATGCATATCGACCTGCACTACGTTAGGTAATGAGAATAAAATATGAGAATAAAGTGAAAAAAAATCACAAAAAAGGCGTAGGCTTGAGATGCAAGGAGGCATCAGATAAAAAGCAAATGATGAAAATTACTTTCCCAGCAGGTAAAAAATCACACACTTACCTACACCAGAGTCATCTCACCAGGAAATGCGACACAGTAAATAAAAGGCTGATGACGTCGACGAAATATCGTCGGAGATTATTCACAGATTCACAAATTGGGTCTGAGACACTGACATAAACTGAGACGTGGCACTCATCGTTGGTTCGCGTGGTGCTCTAGCTTTAATATCCATTTGGCAAATATATGTGGCACCGGTGCCATTACCCGACAACTTTTAAAGTGCTTTTGCAATAGCGTGATAGCTTGATGGCCCGTTTGTTTACTTTTTACGCGTTTCAGTTGTCGCGGTGATGTTTATTAGCTCGTGTTGGTTTGCTGTCCGTTTACTAAGTATATGGTGATGTACCTTAATTTAGTCGGTGGCTTTTTCAATTTGTAGTGGATGTTTGCACGCTTTATGTTTTTAAGAGCATAGCGTACGTTGTTATGGACTAAGTGACTCATAAAAGAAATACTTCAAATCAAATCGAACAGTTCTAGATTGTTCGGAATTGAACTACTGCGACTCGATAGTTGCGTGTATGGAACAAGTGGGAGTATAAAAATAGGATTGAAAAATGCAAAAAATCAAAAGCCATAATGTATTAACATACTTGAGGTCTTTATCCCTAGTAAGTACTTCCAACTTATGGAAATAAGTTTACTTAAGTCAACTATAACCAATATAAAACCTCTACTTTAATAAACTACACGACAGTCTATTATATTGATAAAGAAAGACATACCATCCTATTACCGTTACAGTCGGGTAACTTCCCGATTGACCAGTAGAGTTTTTTAATGAGCTTTTTTTTATTATGAACTACGGCGAGACTCTTAGCCTTCATCATACCTGATGTTAAGTATTGATAAGGCTGAATATGGAAGCGAGCCTCTCCCGGAAACCTCAATCACTGAGGAACTGGCTATCTTATCTAACTGCCGGAACACAACAATGCTGAAAATATTGTTGTTATGGCGGCAGACTTAGATAAGATGGTGGTAGCTAGCCATGCGGACTTCCTACAAGTCCTACCACCAACCAATTTAAAAAAGCTTTATTTAAAAAAGTAATAGATATATAGAAAACATTTATAGCACAACTAATAGAATATTGACAGGTTTTTCATTTGAATAATAAATTATTTCTTTAACCTTAGTACTTTCAACTTTCAGAAAACCTTTCCCAAAAACACTACCGGTCAACCGGGAAGTTCCCCGATTGTAATAGTAATGTCACCGTATTTTTGCCATTACCGATAGTTTGTAAATAATCGAGAGTATTTATAAACTCTCGAATAGTTGTAAACGGACAATTAGATTTTGAATAAAACGGATGATTTTCGATGATTTATAAATAATCAGTAGGTATCGTTTATATTATATTACGTATGCGTGTGACGAAAAGCAAGCATGCTTTAAGCTGATTGGTTGAAATACGTAAAAACGTGAACAACGTGTGCTCGAGAGTGTTTTTAGTGCTAAATGCCAGTTATATCGGTTTGTTTAACATACAAAGTGAAAATTTATTGAAAATGTGTAAAACGGAGTCTGCGGGCGATGAAATAAATGACCAAACAGTGCTAAATACCTCTGAATTTGTAGATGAACAACTATTTAACACCCGTGCTGCCACCAAAACATGGGCCAATCAGATGACCGCGTACAATAATACGTATATAACTACGGGCAACCGTGCACCGTGCCGCGATTGGTGCAATTGATATGGGTTCGTTCACAATTAAACGATGATGATCCCGTTTGTTGATAAAATGACCGCAAGACAATGATTATGTATAAATAAATGAAGAATTAACCGTTCTATTGCAATTCGTACGGCCTCTTTATCATTATTCGGCAGTTTTTTAAAACCTTCGATTATAATACCCTATATAATAAATACCCTATAATAAATACCCTATTTTGAAACAATCGGTTCTTGCTAAAAGACGATGACAGTATTAGTACTTATAGACCAGCAGGCCTACCATCATCTACACATTAGAAACCATCATGTCATAAAAACGTTTTGTTTACGTCTTGTTTTTATTGAAGTCGCCACATTTTGACACTCTTCATACTATGTAGGTGATGATTGAGCGACGACGTCACAAAACTTCCGTCAAATAACAAGCTTACTTTAAACGATTCGTAGTACGAAATAGCATAGTAAGATTAAATTAATAAATAAATAATTGCATATAAACACAGCAATTTTCTAGCCCACGTTAAGTAACGATATCTACTAGATAACGGATAAACATACTTATGTACTTTTTTGTTAATACGTACATAATATACATATTAAACAACCAGACCAAGAAAAATAGACATGCTTCTGCACACAAATATTTGTCTTGTTCGGGGACCGACCCGGGACTTCTGGTGCAGAAAGCAGGTTTAGTACCCCTGCGCCAAACAGGTCGTCGAAACTTGAGGCGAAGATTGAAACAATAACAGGTTCACAATACAGGTGACCTTTTTACGACTAAATAAGAGCGGTTTTGTAGTGAAATTGCAAAACATTCAGTGATGTCAGCTGTACGTGAACATTCACACAGTTGCGTAACTCACAATGGGAATGCGGTTTGACGCATTGTGGTCCACTAATTTTTTTTTAAGGGAAATCTTCTTTAGCGGCATTGTGCACATCAGACTTTTAAATTTTTAGGATAGGTAAAAAAAATTAAAGTCGCGTCAGGACACGTGACCCTGATCGAAAATTCCTAAGACCATTTACCGTTGACCTATTTTAAATTACATAAAGTCTCACATTTGAAAGATCTACGTATATTCGTTAACAACAACCATTATATAAAGATCTCTCATTACTACCAACGGTCAGTTTTAATGGATTTACCTGCCAAATCAAGTTGGTCTCCATTTTATTCAACTTTTTATGAAGTTGTGGTCAAGATATAGTGGATTTTGATAGTTACTGCCAATGTCAAGGTCAGCAGGAGGCTTAAAACTGTAGCCAGCATTTACACAGGGTTTAGTTCCATTTCGATCATCATAACTATTATGAAGGAGGACATACAAAAAAATACAAAAAAAGAGTGCGAATTTTTTGAGTGCTGTTTTAAATTCGGAAAGTGTTTTAAATATTTTTAAGTAGTCGTAGTAGGAAAAAGGACCGCCGCCGCCGCCGCTACCGTTGCCATATGTTACTCGTGACAGGTTAAATAACTTTTGTCTCGTAGTTTTTCGAGTGGCAGGATGTGCGGTGATGTGCTGGTCGTTTTTATGTCTATGAAAAATTAATGTCAATTGTGATTTGTTCTCTTTTAATTCTTCATCTATCTTCCATTGTATTTATTCTATGTTGATATTATTAAACTAAATGTATAGAAGATTTGTGAATTTTCGTATTTAATGAGGTCCAGTAGATTATCCTCGCGCAAAAGTACTATCCCCCTCTCTGTCTACCGCGCTGCGAAAATGTATTATGCCTGCTCCTGCTGTTTCGTTTAAGCGGTTTTCACTTCTGCCGGCACTCCCGGAGTGCAGCCCGTTTTTTTTAATCGGCTCACAAAACCGAATACCATTTAAAAAACGCAATGCATTTTTTTTTATAACTTATACTAGATTAGTCCTACTAGATGCAAGCACAGCATGCATTAGAGAAATAACTCATTACACTGAGAAAATTAACAACTTTTCACTATTTAATAAATTTAAATTAGAAATTACTAAACTTAACTGAAAAGGTACAATTAAATTGTTCTATATCCGCCAATTGTTCTTCTTTAAAAAATACTTTTGTAAACTATCATGGTGTACAATAAAGAATATTTTATCTTTTATCTTTATCTTAATTAAATTAATTGAAATCAGGTTGATTTTCATAAATCCTACGAACACAACGCTTAGCCGAGGCCAAAATATTTATTTTTACATGTTTTTACAAATATGGATCTGACTATTTAACTATCATTAGCTTAGTTTAATATTTGACAATTTACTTTTTTAAGCAAAGACCGATGTCCACTTTGCTATGCATCAAAAAATTTACTTTTGGTCAAATTATCTCACTGTCTAATTTAATATTCTATGTCACGTCGGTCCGGAGTAACTAAACGCAACTTACTGATGTTTTTTTTAAAATTGGTTCAGCAGTTTAAGAGATTACTTCCTACATACAAACCTTAATATTAGTACACCCAAATTTTAGTAAGATTTGTTTTTATGGAATTTTGGATTTGCTGACGTTTTTCGTGTTCAACTTTGACACTAAAGAATTAATGTGTGTGTGCGTGCGCGCGCGCGCGCGCGCGTGTGTGTGTGTGTGTGTGTGTGTTCGTGTTCAGGGGATAACTTTGACACCAAAGAATGAATGTGTGTGTGTGGGTGCGTTTGTGTGCTCGTGCGCGCGTGTGGGTGTGTGTGTATGTGATATCGTAATGCATGTTAAATAAACTACTAACATCACAGACGAAAATATCAGCTACATTACCCTTACTTTATCATAACTCCCCTAAGATTTCTTTATTTATAAGTATGTTTCGGTTTATAATATACTTAGACGACATTCTAAGTAACTTTGAAAGTGCTCTATCCAGAAATCCTGATATCTATTTTGTGTTTAAGTTACAAACAAACAACTAAGTGATCAAACAAAACCTTTTATCCCGGTAAAATACGTTTTCTTTCTTACTTCACGAAAGTATTATTATATAGTTAGTCCTGGGAATATTTGAGGCTTTGGGGACAGTTTCTATCTAACGGAAAATGAAGTATTTTTATGATACAAATCGAAGAATTTCATATAGCAAAAGATAGTTACTCGTATAATTACTAGATAATCTTTCTTAATTAAAAATAAATAAATAATTATTTGAATTAAGTATGTGTATTTTTTATTATTTAAGACGGGGAGACTCTTAGCCTTCTCCATACCTGATGTTAAGTATTGATAAGACTGAAGATGGAAGCGAGCCTCTCCCGGAATCCTCAACCACTGAGGAACTGGCTATCTTATCTCTAACTGCCGGAACACAACAATGCTGAAAACATTGTTGTTATAGCGACAGACTAAGATAAGATGGTGGTAGCTAGCCAGGCGGACTTACAACAAGTCCTACCAAAAACCAAACCGAATACAATATGTACCCCCGCTGGGAATCGAACCTGGGACCCCTGGGTCTGATACCAAATGCTGAAAACATTGTTGTTATAGCGTCAGACTTAGATAAGATGGTGGTAGCTAGCCAGGCGGACTTACAACAAGTCCTACCAAAAACCAAACCGAATACAATATGTACCCCCGCGGGAATCGAACCTGGGATCCCTGGGTCTGATACCGATGGTTGTACCACTAGACCACAGAGGCGGTTAAACATAGAACGCATATGTCTCCACTGACGCTATAACAACAATGTTTTCAGCATTGTCAGCATTGTTGTGTTCAAGATCTTAGCAAGAGAAAAAGTGATTTCTACCTGTAACCGAAAAGTAATAGCTCTGCTATTGCTATATATGGTGCTGCAGCGCAGCCAAAGTTTTCTCATTATCCGATCCGATTTCGGTATCGGAACCGAAACCGATATCAGGGCAAGTAAAATTTATGAAATATGTACCTGCCATTCACATGTCTGAACCGGGGGCTGTCAAATTTTTTAATCTATTGCAATCCCTTTCAATTCGTCATTTGAAAGATATTTACATACTTCAGGCTGTCACTATTTGACATTTAATAGGGATTGTGATCGGGACGCGTTTTGAAAGATACTGAATTAACGAAATTGAACTGTCTAAGTAAACTAACACACGAAAATATCTTTCAAATGTATGGAGAAGTGTCAAATGAAGTGCCATTTAAAACATCATCCGTTCCGAAAGGGATTGCGACTATAAGTTACACAATTCCATAAATCACTATCACGATCACAATACCTGTGAAAGGGATTGTGATAGATTTTTAAATTAGACAATTAGGAGGCCGATATCGGATATGGGAACAAACACCGCTATAACCGATATTGGTGTCAGATACGATACCGATATCGGGTACGGTTGTGTGAAAACGCTCTGAGGCCAAGTTTGATAATTAATTTGCGCTTGTTTGGAAAACGTCTGCCGGTCGCCAGACTAATTATTATTTAATTATGTAAAGAAGGATGTATCGAATAGCTTTCAGACACGAACGGAATTACGGAATTTTCGCAATAATTATGTGATATTGGACAATACCATAATTATTATACTTTGGATGACTGTTTGTTTTTGATATCGGAAACGTGGTGATGTAATGTTGATTCGTTATTAATTAAAATATGAATTTGAATTGGTATCTTCTTTATTTCGATAATTAACGTATTGTTGGTTAATGATATTTTTTTATAAAATTCGGTTGACAACTGACCAAGTTAGAGTAAAACATAGGTACCTACATATAAAAACCATAACGCCGACTTGAGAACCTTCTCCTTTTTTGAAGTCGGTTAAATAGTATTCCCTTTAATAAAATGAAGGACTTCGTTGGTGGTAGGACTTGTTGTAAGCCCGCCTTGCTAGCTACCACCATCTTATATAAGTCTGACGCCATAACAACAATGTTTTCAGCATTATTGTGTTCCGGCAGTTAAAGGTAGCCAGTTCCGCAGTGATTGGGGATTCCGGGAGAGGCTCGCTTCCATCTTCACCCTTATCAATATTTAACATCAGGTATGATGAAGGCTAAGAGTCTCTCCGTACTTCATATAAAAAAACAAAGCATAGTTTCACTCAGTTTCATCCGTACACATTATCAACGCACTCTGAGTATTGTACCTACTAGTGAAAAAGTTGAACTGCGACCAGATTGCTCAGAAAATAATGTGTTTCCACGAGCACTTTCGCAAAAGCATTATCACCCGACACAAGAAATACAGTAGGCTTTATTCGTTGACAATTTAGTTTTATGGTTTCCTGTCGTCTTAATGGTTCTCATGGGAACTTTTATTGATAAACTTCACTATCCGAATCTGTTTGCTCTGAAAACATTGATTCTTATGACTGTTCCAGTTTGATGTGAGAATGTAGCGTTTCAAAGTTTTATTTCAGGGTTATTTGAAGTTTATTGTAGGAGTAAGTGTTTTGTAAAATTGGTGTGTGAGTTCGATTGTATCGTTCTAATAGCTGTATCTAATGGAAAATTTATTTATTTAAACACAATATTTTGACGAAGAAATAGAAAGTGATTCTAATTTGTTCCTGATTAATAACATTTTGTTTATAAGAGTATTATCTTTTTTAAGATAGCACAAAATGGTACCTATCCATAGATCATCGCAGTTAACAGAGTTAACCAAAGCTTTTATAACTTATGTAAAGGCTCGCGCATACTATAGCAGTCTTCTTCTACACCCAATACGGGCGGTTTCCGCAACTCGACGACTTTTTGCGCCTATTTTGCGTCCGGAGGGTGTCGGGCCGGATCACTCCAGCCATCCCAGCTCCACTAGGAATGGTCCCAGTGCCTTCACGCCAGAAACGGCTTCCCGGAGACTGCCTGGTGAGCCGAGGTACTTCGCCCGGTAAGGGGCTACTCCGTCACAGTCCAACAGGACGTGAGCAGCTGTCTCTTCTTCCTCCATGCAACCTCTGCATAGTGGGCTGTCAGTGACACCTAAATTGAAAAGGTGCTTGTTAAAGTTGCCGTGGCCAGTGATGGCCCCTGTTATTAAACGTAACAGCGGTCTACTGAGTTTAAGGAGAGCTCTGGAGAGACGAGCGTTCGCGCGCGGTAGTGCTAATTTAGCTTGTCTGCACGTCTCCAGTGAGTCCCAGTAGTTTTGATGCAAGTTTGCTGTGTGCTCACGGATCTTACCATCATACCAGCTAGCCGGGATGAGAGCAAAAGGTTCTGGTCCAAGAGGGGTAGAATCTGAACCCCGCCTCGCTAACTCATCTGCCATATCATTACCTCTTGTGTCGCTGTGGCCTTTAATCCACTGGACAGTGAAATTATTGGAAGCACCTGCCTTGTTTAGGGTGTTGTAACATTCTTGTATTTGCTGTCAGAGAGTATATAAATGTCGCAGTTTGTTACTTCTCTGGAAATTGCCTGTGCTGCCAGTATAATACCAACACATTCTGCTTGAAAATCGGTGTTGTATGGACTAAGTGGATAGGCAATTTGTATGTCTGAAAATACCCCCCGAACCTACTCCCGATGACGTCTTGGAGCCGTCGGTGAATATCAGGAGAGCCGTGTGTTGCAGTCTGGAGTCGAGTGCGTCCTCCAGGTGTACCCTGTATTTTTTGTCGAAGATGAAGGATGGCGTAACTTTGTCACTCGCTGCCTCAATCAGAGGAGTGTCAAGCCATTCCTTCAGTAAGCCGCTAGCGTTAAGATGTCTTACCCTTTCATACTTTAGTGTACCCAAATGTCTGAGTCTTAGCGCTGTCTTTGCAGCCTCCTAGGCTAAAATACTATAGCAGTATCGCAACGCATAAATGCAAATGCAATCGCCTTGCAAGCGATGGGCCAGCGACTGTGCGCGCGTCGCGATGCGGCCCGCCTATAGTGTGCGATAAGGGTTGCCAGGCCCAAAAAGTGAAAAGCTGGACACGTTTTGCCTGACACACGTGAGCGAATTCGTCTCAGTTTGTACGAAGCTTTATGCGTGACCGCTGACTCTGAACGCGGCGTGGTTGACTGGAAGCGTAACAAAAGCCGGACAGGACAGACTTGTATTTATTTGGCCGGACACGACTGTAAAAGGCTGGACATGTCCGGCTAAAGCCGGACACCGGACGGAATACGCGTAGTACGCGGCTATCGCGCACCTGACGCGCGGCCAATGCCACGCCAAGTTCCAATATTTACAGGCTTTAAACGGCAGTCGTTTTATTCCGATCAAACAAGAAATTATAAACAAACACTAACCCATTCTTTTTTAATCTATTCAAATGGCCCTTCATATATTATTTTCAGCCAGGAAACCATAATTACGCCTTGACTTATCACACAACGGATCAATTCATTTTGAAGTGACACCAATTTATTTACACGGTACACAGCGGTCGCGTGTCAGTCTATATGTCACGTCACATAATTAGCTGAATAGCTACTATTAAGGTTGTTACAAGGATCGATGTAATAAAAACGATGGTGATATTATTTTGAGTGAAACTTGTTTAGTATTACCTTAAAAGTTTGCTGTTTTTCTTTTTTTTAGTGACATGATATTTTGAAACTTGCCTAGTACCAATGGCTAAATTCATTAAACCCAAACCGGACACCTGTGTCCAGAGAACAATGGAATATCTATTGAGTTTCATAATCGGAGTCCAAAAAGGATAAAAATAGGTTTGATGTGAAATTGAGAAAACGACGCGCGCGGGAGCGAGACCGATTTTGCAGATATGGCGAAAAACCACGAAATCACTTCGTAGTAAATAAATATAGCGATTAAAGAGAAATTAAATTACACGATGCTTAATATTATTGGTATCTACTAATTAAAGCAATTTCCAATAGAACAGGTATGTAATGTAACCACATTTGAGAATAATCTTGAATTTTCGTATTTTTTTGAGATTATTTCGAAAAGAAAAGTATCGAGGCAAAATCATAAAATCGTGTTTCTGGTACATTAAAATCTAGATAAAGGTATGAAGAAATGTTTATCTTATTACCAGATTTGTAATATCTCTAACCATCCTTTAATTTTAATACAAAGGTACATACTTTTAAAAAAAAAGTCTGTGTGCAAGTATAAGTAACGACCGTAACGAAAACGATAATATTTTCTGATTTTCTTTTAATATTGCGCCGCACGATAGAAGTATTCGACCTCAAAATCCAGTCAAAAATATTTTTGCCCCTTTTCTTATTGGAAATGGTATTATACTATGTACTGTATTCAAATTTGTTTCTAGGTTAAAAAAAAACGCAAATTAACACAAAAATATTAATTATTAAATTTTAAATCATACATTTGCAATTTCTTACGGATCAACTTCTAAAAACAATTCAATTGTTTCTGGTAAGAAACTCCCACTGGTTCTAATTTTCTGCCGTTTTCTCCCACAGCTCAAAAATGGGTCAGAAGTCAGCAGAAGCCTGTTTAGTATGTCTTTATTACAAAGTTCCTGTGAGAATTTGACAAAAAAATACCACAATATAAAAGGTCACTAAAAATTGGGTGACAAGATGGGTGACTTTTTTCTATGTCCATGATATGAATAAGATGTGTAGTTAACTTTAAAAACCGGAACCAAAACAAAAACACCTTTTTTTGTTAAAAATTTACGAAAATATTTATATTTTACTATACGTGCTTGTCATCTCAATTATAAATTGAATATCAATAAAATATATACATATTTTAGTATTAAAATTAAGTACACACCTTGATTATTAGTTTTTCCACAAATCACCATAAATTACTCAGAGCACAAACTGCAAAGTTGCTGATAAAAACATATCGAAACTAAAGAAAAGTGAGAATTTGACATCGACCAAAGTCCCCGCATATCGAGCAGGAGGTTTGCAACTATTGTTTGAAATCGGTTTTAGTAAGCCCGATTTCTGAGCTATGGAAACACCACAAATTATGTGACCAAACCGTTTTTTTTATTTTTCGACTTTTGACCGGATTTTTATATCGAATACTTCTGTGTGCGCCGGTACGAAATTGCATATATTATAACAATCGCTAAGAGATGGCGGTAGGCCTGCAGATATCCTGAAAAATAATGAACCAACTTCAAAATTTCAAAAATGATACCTACTTGGAACCATTTGAATCATTTGCATCTTTTCAACAGTCTTTGAGTAATCGGTGAATATACATAAAAAATATATACACGACGAATATTAAATATTATTATTGAATCGGTTAAAAATTAAATCAAAGTGCTTATTATTGATTACAAATTATACTATGTAGAGGTAGATATTGATTTATAATATTGTTATATTTTGGCTAAAAAAGTATCTGTAGTGTTAATAGTTAGTTTAATTTCACTGTTTTATGTTATTATAAGTAATCAAACTGTCTTGTTGTCTTTGTTTGTTAATGATTATTTTTGTATTTCTTTTTTTATCCTTTCCTTGGTGTCGATCGGACGTCATCCAATCGGTCACGACGGAAGATCAGCGCTGGTCATGCATTATGCTGAGTCGAGACCGTTTTGGGACAAATTGTAATTTTCTCTCTCTATAAGCTTAAGTAATTTATGTATCTGTTTTTGTCTCAAATAAATCAAGTTACTTACTTACTTACTAATTCCAGATATCGTAGACTAACCAAACGCAGAATCTTACAATTAACACATGAGTGGTTAACAATATAGGTAACTATCACAATGGACTATTATGACAAAAGGTTTCACAGGCGAGCGATAAGCCTCGCACTTCTCCACCAAACTACTTAAAGGAAATTGTGTGATCAATCAACTGGTACGTAAGTACCACAGCATAAAGAAACATACAGTATTTTGTCTTAGTCTCTTTATTGTAAAAGTTATTTATTATTATTGCTGCCGCGCGGTACGCAATTCGCGTTAGGGCTACCTGTCAACCTAGATTAGCCAACACTTTCACAGCGTGAATTTGTCACCGCGACACACTAAGACGCTTGCCAAGCTCTCACCGAAACAAGGCGCGTCAGGTATTACTCGCGAACGGACCTTTTGTAGGAAGCTACAGTGCGACACAAAACAGCAGAAAATAATTGGGGACGCCACTAGTCAATAACTAGAAACCGCTAGCAAATATTTCACGATTTACACTTCTAAATGCGAAAAACTTTTTATAAAAAAATGAAAACCGACTTCAAAAAACTAAACTGATTTTTTTTTTTTGCTTGTGACACTACCGGTTGTTCTCTAATGGGTAAAACTATACACGACACTACTCTGATGCCAGTATCAACACTTTGGTGAGCAAAATAGTATTCTAAGTTACATTTTCTCAAAACTCGATTAATTATAATCCTTAAAACTTACGCATTCACAATGCTATTTTAAGTATACCCTTTCGAACAAAAAAAGAATTATTCAAATCGGTTCAACCGTCTTCGAGTAATCGAGTAACATATATATATATATATAAAAAAAAAAGATTCCGTCGAATTGAGAACCACCTCCTTTTTTTGAAGTCGGTTAAAAATAACTATTTTTATGAAGACGCTAAAGATTTGACAGCAGGACTATCATCTTGACAGTCGTCATGTTGCCTTACATTGAAGTTGGTTATTAGTTACTCAGTACTCCGTTTTCTACTCTTTTGTGTCGTACTATAAAATACTGTATGTATCTTTATACTGTGGTATGTACGTTGGTTTATATAAATATAGATGTGTGTCCTTTGAGGTATTGAGACCAAGGCTTTCTTTGAAACAAGGTTGGAAGTGTGATTCGAAATCGATTTAGCTATGGCTGACGCGTAATCAAGGAATAATAACTGGTACTTCTAGTGAGATAACGAGCATATAAGACCACGAATAAAGCATAAAGACCAATTGAAAACCAGAAAAACTTGTCTCCGTTTGTTATTAATATGTGAATTGTATTTTACTGTACATTACTAACCTAACCTAACCACCAAAATTCCTAAATATTCAGGTTTTTTTTTGCCCGTGACACTTTCAGGTTGTGCTATAATGGGTAAAACTATATCTCCCATGACACTACTCTGATGCCATTATCAACACTTTGGTGAGCAAAATAGTATTCTACGTTACATTTTCTCAAAACTCGATTAATTATAATCCTTAAAACTTGTACGCATTCACAATGCTATTTTATGTAATAAAGGTGAGATCCAAAAATGTATGAAGTTTGGGTCATGTCTGTTGTACAGTATACCAATTTCTAACTATTCAATTTCTTCAAAATAGCTTTGTTTTTTTGAAATAACAATAAATATAAAGCAAAAAACAACAAAATTACATCATGGCGGAAGATGGCATTTTGTCACTGTCACTGTCAGTCAATAGATTTCTTCTTCTTTTTATATAATGGCGGTGCCCTTTTTGATTTCGCCAGTATCCATTTTTCGGCTGAGTAATGATTTTCTTTCTACAGACTCTGCTTCTTCAAGGCGTCTCGTGAGAATTTCATGAAGAAGTATAGAGGTGGCCAAATTTTAAATTTAGAGGCTGTAGTTCCAGCTGTTGATACTTCTAGAATGGGGACAACACAATAAACTTAAGACAGGTGTTAGTAAGTAACGTGAACAGAATATATAAATAAGCAATATTATAATCTTATATTATTAGTGGATATAAAATCACAAATAATTTCAATACATGGAGTTTTTACATGACTGAGGACAGCTTTTAAATTTGTAGGCTTGGGGATACATTTAGGGAGGATATCATATCAAAGTCGAACACAGAGTAGAACTCAATGACAGTGACACTGACAGTTTTTTTTGTGGATGCCTTATTTCGAGCAAAAAATATTTGTTTTTATTAATAACCACATAATTATTTAAAATTTATTGTATTTTACTCAGAATCAGTAATTTTTTCTCCATCTTTGAGGGTGATGTACATAGACCTGGCACATACTATGACAATTATGTCCATTTATGTTCTTAATAAAATTATCTCCCGTAATGGACTAAGAGTAAAGCATATACATAGACTGCGTCAGCTACTAGCTTCCATAGCAAATATAAAAGCCTATCAATCTTCTTCTAATCGTATGAGGATTCGTGGCCACCTCTGTGTCAGAGTTTATCAGGCCGCCTTTAAGGCCTCTATTTTACCTTAAAGACTGACAACAGCCGGGACCGACGGTTTGACGTGCCCTCCGAAGCACGGAAGCGCTCAGAATGCCACTTTACGGACACCCATCCGACACCTAACCTAACGTTGCTTAACAAACGTGATCGAATACCGCTACCTATCAATGGACAGAGTATATACAAAAACTAATTGAACCGACGGACTAGCAACCTATCTCCTTTTTTTTGGTACTTATTAATTTTATTGGTAACAATAAATCTCCCATGACACTACAGACTCTGTTGCCGTATCAACACTTTTGGTAAGCAAAGTAAAAGTAGTATTTCTGGGAATGACATTATTATTTTCATTCTTTTCTGATCGAAAGTGACCTTACTGACGTGTTAAATTCACTTTTCAATTAAAAAGCTTTACAATTAAGAGTTAAAAGTATTTTCACATACTTTTGCTAGTGTTTTACAATGGTCTGTGGGACCTCCAAAATTTAAATACAGACCAAAACACACAGAGCAGTGTGTACTTGAGCCAAAAGAGAGGCAGGTACCCAATTTAAATTAATTTTACTCATATCAATAAAAGACTAAGAAACATTCAACAAAAGTTTACACAGCTGGTCCACGTTACCGCCGGCATTATTTCGTATAATCCTAAATAAATAAAATAATCACATAAACGTATTTACATTTGAAAGGTGCCCGAACTCATGGCAAATATAATAAAAGAGATAATTAGGAAAATAACAAAACAAGCGAAAGCAATTTATTTGTTTAACTGTCTGGATTATTATCTGTCTGATGCGAAATACGAAGTTTCTAGATTTTACTGACCATTTATATTTGATCGGGAAACTTCCCGGTCTACCAGTAGGGTGTTTTTGGGACACATTTTTTTTTTTAAGTAATAAGGTTAATGAAATAATTTTTATTTCAATTAGTGACTACACGAAGATACTCGTATGACACGGACTGACTCTGTGATCATGGCGCATGCAACTGTGCCGAATTAAAGGAGACTTGACAACAAATAAAATGGCAAAAAAATCATTTATCGTAATTGTTAGAGTGATAATAACTATTCCTGTTCTATTACTTGATATGTAAAAGCTTTCTATAATTAAAACTTTTTAATTTTGCATTTTACAATGCTATTTTTATGTGATAAATATTAAACAAGAAAATATACTAGAAAAAGAAAACTTTCGAATGCGAGGATATTATTTTCTCATTGATGAAACGACGGTGGCAAACACCGTAGAAAGGTGAATATACTAGAAAAAATCGACATCTCCTCATAGGTCTTTGTAGCATAATTGGTTAGTGCATTGGCCCGGATTCTCAAGAGTGCGGGTTCGAATCCCGTTATTTCTCCTTTCATTCCTCCTAGTATGTAAAAAAAAAAAAAGGCTCAGTAGGCATGATTAGTACAGTCGTTATGAAACTTCTCAGTAGTAGTAGTAGAATATGTTAAGGGCGCGTTATATAGGTATTTAAAAAGTATTAGATTTATAGAAGCTGATAAATATTAAACAAGAAAATATACTAGAAAAAAGCAACTAGTCTCATGTCACCCTGACGGGATTCGAACCCGCATCCTTGGGAATCCGGTCCAATGCACTAACCAATAATGCTACAGAGACCTATGAGGACACGTCGAATTTTCCTAGTATATTCACCTTTCTACAGTGTTGGCCACCGTTGTTTCATCAATATGAGAAATATCCTCGCATTCGAAAGAAACATTTTTACAAATGTTTGACTATCGATTAAGATGAAACAGCCTTCTAATTATAACTTTTTAATTTTTCAAATTGCAATGCTATTTTTGTGTGAAAAATATTAAACAAGAAAATATACTAGAAAAAAGCTACTAGTCTCATGTCGCCCTGACTGGATTCGAACGCATCTTTTTGAATCCGGCCCAATGCACTAACCGATTATGCTACAGAGACCTAAGAGGATACGTCGAATTTTTCTAGTAAGATAGATAACTAGATAAGTGCTTTCGAAACTGATACTGACACAATGTTTTCTATTAAAATAGTAAATTTCCCTTACGTAAAACAGAAGAAGTTGACTACATTTCTAATAACTGATCAAAAGGTAAATATTATTTTCACCTCACAAGCTCTGAAAAGGAGGTTTTGTCAATCATTTTAGGCGTAGAAAATCGCTTTTTGCGGCCCCGCGCTAGGCCGTGTACTTTAATTTAATAAAGTACTTTTTTAATTTAATACTAAAAATATGTCATAATGCGTTCCGAATCGCACTATTGACTTTTTTGTTACATTTTATTCTTATTTTAAATAGCTTTAAATTAATTATAATACTCCGTTTTGGTTTTATTATATTATTTTAGATCATTGCATCATAAAAACAATAACAATAAGATTAAACTATTTGTTATAAAGAAATTATATTAGGCTCGGTGAAATTTCACAACCTATGATTGGATTTCGGAACTTGACATAAATCTTTATTTTTAAATTGTCTTTGTCTTGTGCCTCATGTCAGTGTCAACATTTACGGAATCGTTTTTATTCTTATTAATAAGTAACAATATATTCCTATTTTTAATAACTTTGAATTAACTATAATACTCCCTTTTTTATTATTTTAGTTTTTAATATAATTAAAACAACGAGAATAAGGTATATTTAGATTAAATTTTATGTTTAAAGAATTTTTTTACCGGAAGTTGACCGCGGAAACAACTATAAAATATTCCTCGCTGTTGTGAGGTGAAAAGTTGTGTTTTGCGCTCGGCAGGAAAGTTTTTAGCGTCTTGTACCTTTTAAATCCTCGCTTCGCTCAGGATTCAATCTTTGAACCACTCGCTACGCTCGTGGTTCAATCCTAGACTCCTTCACTTGCTCAGCTTTCAATAGAGGTAACTCGCCGTTAAATAACCAACTTTCCAGCCTTGAACAACAACAAATAACTATTTCCAATGCTATTAAAAAAATCAGAAGCTAACGTTATTGTTAAAAGAATTAACATTATAATATATCACTATCAAATAAAATTCACAAGAAGCTTTTATATAATCTGCTGAATACATATAAAATACAAAAGATCACTTGTGGTGAAGTAACGTCTGCAAATTTACTTTTTGAAGTTTCTTTTTCGTGAAAGATTGACAAAATAACGAAAAAGGTTAAAAGTACATTTGTAGGTTATATAGTTATATTTAATACTCATATTACATGCTAAGGCTGTCTGTTTTGGCTTCAAATACTAGTAATGCTAGAAAACAATATCTGTTGTCCAGACTTAATACTAATAATACTTATGTGTGATAAGGTTCGGATTAATAAATGTTACAAATTCTGTTACAAATAATTAAGGCACCTCGTATTTTTTTTTGTGAGTAATCAGGTGAAATAGAAAAAATAAAAATATTTAAAAAGAGAATTGAAAAAAATCAACTCGGCTACAAGTGAATTCTCAGATGGGACTCGAACCCACGGCCTTTGGGAATCTGGCTCACTGCTCTACCACTGAGCTACCGAGACTTGCGGACCACCGTTGAAATTCTCCAATACTTTTATATGATTTATTTACGAGGTCGTGGGTTTGATTCCCATATGAGAATTCACTTGTGGCCTAGTTGATTTTTTCCAATATTTTTCTTTAAAAAAAATTTCATGAGTACAAAAATAACATTGAAAAATGCAAAAAATAAAACATCATAAATTACAAAGACCTTTAACCATCTTTCAGCTAAAAATGAAAAGGGTGAATTCTGTTTCCCAAAACTCCAAAAACAAGCAATATTTTTTGCTTTTCACAATATCATTACACTTGAAAGAAAGCAATACAATAACAATCACCCCATAATTACCTTAAGGAAGATCTTTTCAACCCCAAAATCCCCTTTCAAGCGTACCCAAATAACAGCCTTAAAATCACATATAAGTCACACGTTGCTAAAAACGATTTATACGAAAAAGTACGAGCCAATTTCCACCCCATATTCGACATTAACCTCATTTAATGTACTGAAAAAACTCTCTTTAAGGAGCTTATCATATAATCGTCTACGTGTGGTATCAGATAATTCTCACTGAACACTGAATAACACACCTTAAGAGCACAGTATAAAGATCAATACAGTACTTTATCTTCCTACAAAAATTCCGTTCGCGAGTAATACGCAATGCGCCTCGTCTCAGCGAGAGCTCGGCAAGCGAATCAGTCTCGACCGCACCGCGCACGCTGTGAAGTTTTGTACGCAGTGTGTTAAGTTAGCAGGGAGCCCTATCGCGTATTGCGTACCGTGTGGCTGCAAAAATGATAATTAATTTTCTCCAATAAAAAGGCTTAGATAACGTACTGTATGTACATATGTTTACTGTGTTACTAGGTAGTATATATATCATCCCCCCTCTCCCCGCTAACATTAGGAGGGGAGATATATCGAGAATATGTGTTATTGTCCCTTATGTGTTTGTTGAAAGCTATTGTATTCAAAACATAACTGAAAATACGTGTTACAATATATTTTGGAGATAAACGAAAATTATAGTTGTCGTAATACAATTTTGGATGGTCCTATTGTGTCGCCAAGTATTTTATCTTTATAATGTTATAATAGTATTAACTTATAAAGGTCTCTTTTGTATCTTTTTGTCACTCAATACTCCGTTATTAGTAAAGAAAAATAATTAATAATTCGTGTCATTATCAAAATAATGATGGTGTTTTAAATATTCGTCAATACCAACGAAATGTATGGTTGGTGGTAGGACTTGTTGTAAGCCCGCCTGGCTCCCATCTTATCTAAGCCTGACGCCATAACAACAATGTTTTCAGCAGTGTTGTGTTTCGGCAGTTCGAGATAAGATAGCCAGTTCCTCAGTGGTTAAGGAATCCGGGAGAGGCTCGCTTCCATCTTCAGCCTTATCAATACCTAAAATCATGTATGATGAAAGCTAAGAGTCTCCCCGTCATTCGTAAAAAAAAATCGAGTGATATCAGTATCCTTAGTACCAGTTTAACAAACTTTATTCGCTAGATATCGATAACTATCGGTTTGTTTATTAAAAAAAAAAAAAAAAATTGCATACAAACACACCGATTATCTAGCCCACGTTAAGTTTAATAAAAAACTTGTGTTATGGTTACTATATAACGGATAAACATACTTATATACTTTGTTTTTAAATACATACATAATTTACATATTAAACACCCAGACCAAGGCAAATAGACTTGTTCATGCACACAAATATTTAATAATATATTTATATATATTAATATTTAATAATAATATTTGTCTTGTCCGGGGATCGAACCCGACCTCTGGCGCAGAAGGCGGGCTTAGTACCCCTGCGTCAAACAGGTCGTCAACCTCTAAAAATGTATATTATACCAATTTATTCCTAGTAAAAAAATATTATTTATCATTTGTTAATGCATAAAAGTTATAAAAATGACTGGCCTTATTTACATCCATTTTGTTCTTTACCTCTAAACTTGAATATTCAATAAAACTTGACTACGAAATCTCATATTATTAAACTGACAGATCCTAAGTCTGACTTTCAGTCTAGGTTAACATGACAACAACAAACAAATGAAAAAATGGTTATAAGCTTATCTAATAAAACAAGTAAAAAGAAACAATTTGATAACTTTTATGAGAGTATAACTCAAGAAAAACATCAAATGAAAAATAACATACAGAGACAGTAATATATCTTGAGGCCGAAATGGCACAATCCTCATTTACTGTGAGAGGTCGAAGATATTTCAACTAAATCCATACATAAAATAGAATGCTAACGGGTCCAGTACATTTTTTCTTTTATTGTAGATATATTTTTTGAAGTGAAAACTTGTTTAGCGGCGTTGTGCACATCAGAGTTTTAATTTTTTGGGATGGGTAAAAAATGTTAAAGTCGCGTTACACGTGACTTGATCGAAAATTCGTTAGACGGAGGGAGAGTAGACCGCCGGCGCGGCGTAGGTGAGGAAGTAATATCCCCCTCTCTTTCTACCGCGCGGCGAAAATCTATGCCTGCAATCCGTTTTCTTTTTCCTTATTTGGCCAAGCGACCTATTAGGAACTGCAAGGAAAAAAAACCGTTCTCACCAGATTGCAAGACACGACTTTTTATAAGATTTTAAAAGGCCGCATGATCAACTATCTATAAAAAATATCCACCAGGCATGGACCCCCTGTATAATTCAATGAACATAAGTTCACCCACTTTTGATTAATCAACCCATTTTAAATGTTTTAATTGTCATTGAATTTATCATCCTACTAATATTATGCGAAACTACTGCAGTTTGTTTGTTTGTTTGTTATTCTTTCACGATGAAACTTGGTACTGAACAAATTTTGATAAAATTTGGCACAGAGTTAATAGATAGCCTAGAGTAAAACATAGGATACTTTTTATCTTACTAATATTATTAAGGCGAAAATCTGTCAGTTTTTTTAATGATTTTAGTTTTTTTTTCATTTTCAATGCTATTTTCATACTTAGTATGATACATTTTAAATAGAAAAGTATTGGAAAAGATCAACTTGGCAACAAATAAATTTTCGGATGTGACTCGAACACACGACCTTTGGAAATCTGGCCCACTGCTCTAACCACTGAGCTACCGAGACTTGCGGACCACCGTCAAAATTCTCCAATACTTATCGTTAAAGTTAGATGATGCAATCCATTTTTAATACGCTGTAGGCCAGTAGTTACATCAAATGCAAGGAATGAGGAATATTAAGTCAGTTTGTTTGTTTCTTAATTGGTTTGTTTTGTTACTCTTTCACGCAAAACTACTGAACGGATTTTGATAAAATTTAGCACAGAGATAAAAAATAACCTGAATTAAATTTTAGAATACTTTTGATCCCGATATTACCACGGGAACCTGGGTGAAACCGTGGTTTGGTAATTTATCATCAAGTATGTATGTTTTTTTTTTTTTTTGTTTTTCAATGCTGTTTTTATACTTACGAGTCTCGGTAGCTCAGCGGTTAGAGCATTGGACCGGATTTCCAAAGGTCATGGGTTCGATTCCCATCTGAGAATTCACTTGTGGCCGAATTAATTTTTTCCAATATTTTTCTATTTAAAATTTATCGTATGTATGTTTTTTTCTCCCATTTTATCGTTGGTACGGTGTTTTGTATATTTAAGTATATATAATATATATCTATAATTATAGTATTAGTATTGTATGTATGAATTTGTATATGTAGGTATGTATTAAATAGATGTTCGTTTATATATCAATGTTAACAAATCTCATTTTGTACCGCTGTCGCTGCTCTCTGTTTCCCTAAAGATTGACTGGAAGAAAATGCTTTTAGTATAAAGTCCGCCTTTTGTACTTAACTTTGTTATTATTGTACAATAAATATATAAGTATAATAATAATAATAACAAAAACTGCGAGCAGCCGCTAGTTTCATCATATAAGTTTAAAGAGACTTAATGATATTTTAAACGACAAGGCTTTTTTTAAGTTTGCGTTACAGACAGATAACGGATAATGACACTTGAGGTCGCCGATTATGTTCGTCATGTGTTCGATTCCCACAGGTCCTAAATATTTTATTGAGATTCATAAAAATATATGTGTGGCGCACGTTACTTTGTACTATATCGTCATCGGCCATTTTTAACGTCCCCACTTTTTAACGACTGCAAATACAGTCGTGACCAACAGCTTTACGTGCCTTCCAAAGTACGGAGGAACTGAAGATAGTAAATTTTTGGACACCCATCCTGTGACCGACCATTGCGAAAGTATCTTAACCACAACAATCGCAGCGGCCCAGTGCGACTACCCTATCTAGCTGACCACGGCTATACCTGTCTCCGTCACTCGCCTATACCTACCGCGATAAGCACCTACAGCGCGCGACAACTGGAAGTTGTAAATCATTCAGGGCCGCTCCGCGCTTGTGAGTTCACGCGTACAGTTCGAAGCACGAATTTTACAAAATATTAATACTTACTTACGAAATATTACGATACCATGTTTTCCGACACTATACATTTTAAAATTGTTTGTTCGTTTACATTGACTGAGGCTATTTAGATGACGCTTACTGTACAACCCTAAAATAGTAGGACCGCAAAACAGAATGCTTTGGCTTGCACCGACTCCAAAAGGTTTATTTTTTGCTTTTTAGTGTTTTGAAGTCGTTTTTCATTTTTTTTATAAAAAGTTTTTATTTCACAGTTTTTAAAGGAAGATATCATCCAAGTAACAAATATGAAATGAAATATATAAAAATGCTCAAAACATAAAAAGTTCTGGGTCAAACTAAAGCAAATTTTTATGGGACCAATTGGCAACTATTCTGCATCGAACAAAAAAAGAATCACGGAAATCGGTTCAAAAATCTCGGCGTAATCGGTGTACATACATAAAAAAAAGAAAAAACCAACCGAATTGAGAACCTCCTCCTTTTTGATGTCGGTGAAAAAAGGGAGTATTATAGTTAATTCAAAGTTATTTTAAAAAGGAATATATTGTTACTTATTAATAAGAATAAAGACGATTCCGTAAATGTTGACACTGACATGAGGTGACATGAAACAAAGACAATTTAAAAGTAAAGATTTATGTCACAGTCCGAAATCTAATTATAGGTTGTGAAATCTCACCCAGCCTAATACAAAATTCTTATAACAAATAGTTTAATCTTATTGTTATTGTTTTTATGATTCAATGAACTAAAATAATATAATTAAACTAAAACGGAGAATTATAATTAATTTAAAGTTATTTAAAATAAGAATCAAATATAACAAAAAAGTCAATAGTGCGATTCGGAACGCATTAAGACATATTTTTAGGTTTTATATTAAAATAGTACTTTGCCGCACTAGGCCGCGAAAAGCGATTTTCTACGCCTAAACTGATTGACAAAACTTTCAGAGCGTGTGAGGTGAAAAAAAAATTAAACATTTTCTTTAAGTCTTGAACTTGTTTAATCACTTCAAAAACTTTAAAAGTGATGCTACTTACGCGCATTTAATTGTCAAAAGTTTTCATTTTTTTTAAACGTTCCGTTTCCGTACTTTGAGAATGGCAAAGAAATGGAACACTGTCTTCTTTCGTTTAATTTTCAGCAGCAATTTTTAACAGTGCTTCTTTGTTCATTCTGCCCATCTGAGAATGACACAGAAGCAAAATGTTGATCCAGGGTATTTATTGGCCCCTCATGATATTCCATAAGTTTTGTTTTTATTGTAAGGTTTAATTTTAAGATTTTTTTTTTTTTTGTTCTATGTAAGCATGTGTGTGTGCCAATAAAGGTTTTTTATTTATTTCTTTCTTTTTTTATGAACGACGGTGAGACTTTTACAGCCGGATTCAATAATCTATCCCTAACAAGAGGTAGGCTTATCTTAGTTACGTTACTTAGCAACCGCTGTTATTTTGGGTTATTTTGGGCTGAGTAACAAAAATATCTAGGCAACAAAGCTCTAGTAAGCCTATCTCTTACTGTAGATAAGTTATTGAAACCGACCGTTAGCCTTCATCATCCCTGATATTAAGTATTGATAAGGCTAAAGATGGAAGGTAGCCTCTCCAGGAATCCTCAGCCTTCTTCTTTCACTCTCATAGTCACCCCTCAACGACGACGCCACATTTGACAATAGTTGGGTCTTAGAGGTAGTCCGGAAACAATGGTGATTGGTTTTTTTTTTTTTTTTTTTAATTTATTACCAATTTACAAAATAGTTTTATAAAGTAAACTTACACATTCACAAAAAACCACGAAGGTTGAAAATAGGAATGTGCTATTCGACAATCATTCGCTTAAATAATACAGGTATTAGTTAGCAATCACGCACGCAAATTTTACAAATAGAAAGGTAAATAATGTTACAAGATCACTGCATTAAAATTAATTCTTAATGAGAATAACTTATCTAGGTAGGTAAGCACATAGTACATTACGGCGCGCGGCGGGCGCGACACAAATAGAATGCGCACGCGCATACACAACTATAGATAACATGAACTGACTCAAGTAAGAGAACTTGCATACAGGTCATAATGTTGATAAAAAATGCTGTTTCAATTTATGCTTAATATTTGCCAGCCTATCAATTCACTAATTTCAATCCAGTCTATTCAATAGTTTTCGAAGATACCCTGTCCATTGATAGCACAGACCTATATCGAGATAGACGAAAAGAGCGCTTCAAACTGTACGAGAACCTAGCGTGGCGTATTTTTCGTACCTAACGATGACGTCACGAGCGAGATTTAGTGATGTGTAAATGTTATTGACGAACTCTTGCAAGAAAGCACTGCACAATTAACCATTTTCGTTTCTGAGTGACGCGTGTTTTCATGGCAATGGTCTCTAAAAAAACTGACCGTGGATCAAACTTTTGGCTCGCAAGGTAGAAACACTTTTACCGTCTAACTCGATATAAGTCTGTGCCGGAAACAACAACTTTAATTTTCTAAGATACCTTGTCCATTGATTGGCTGTACTATCTGCACTGGAAAGCTTAGTCCTAGTCCTAGACCCAGTCTTTTAGTCCCAGTCCACCATGGCCCATGGTATAGTACAATGTAAAGTATTATTATCTCCCATGGTCCATCCTACTATATCTATACTAGTATTATAAAGAGGAAAGATTTTATTGTTTGTTTGTTCGCATTGAATAGGCTCCGAAACTGCTGAACGGATTTAGATGAAATTTGGTACATAGATAGTAGGTAGGGTTATGAACATAGGATGAGAACGGGAACCACGCGGGTGAAACCGCGAGCGACCGCTAGTTGGAAATAATTATACTTTACATTATACAACCATAGTAATTACACCCAGAAAATCATGTATCATACGCCCCCCTCCCATATATATGATAATTACTTTCAGAATCGACTGCAGAGTTTTGTGGAGGGGCCCTTTTTAATTAAAGTCCTTACAAAGCCTACAGTCAATGACTTCGGTAACGAAGGCTTAAGCGCTGCCCTAAAGCTCAGGTCACACTGAACGAAGCGAAACTAGGTTTTGCTTTTAATACTAGGGACCCACTAGGATACATACCGCCAGTTAAATCGCGAAGTAAATCCGAAAACTGACGGTTGAAAGTAAACTTATTGTTTGAGTTTCCGCAGAGAAATTGACACGGAAGGAGGCCTAAATACTTGAAAATATTCTAGAAAAATCAGCTATTCCCACATCATCGCTTAGACGGGACAGATACGGAGCCTAGTTGTTTTTATAACTTTTTAATTTTGCATTTAACAATGCTATTTTTATGTGATTAGAGGATATTTCTTTCATTGATGAAGCGACGGTGGCCAACACCGTAGAACGGTGAATATACTAGAAAAATTCGACGTGTCCTCATAGGTCTCGGTAGCATAATTGGTTAGTGCATTGGGCCGGACTCCCAAGGATGCGGGTTCATGTCCCGTCAGGGCGATATGAGACTAGTTGCTTTTTTCTAGTATATTTTCTAGTTGTTTTTTCTATTATAGCACTTGTAAAACGCAAACTATGAATATTTTCATACTATTCGTACTACTGCTGCTTCAGACGGATATTTACTGCATCCTTTTTTTTTTTGTAATAACTGGGCAGGCATTTGATCACCATCGTGCTTAACAAACAGTATGTGGTCTAAGGTGTTGCATGCTTTCCCAGGAAATGCCTATTCTCTCTCGCCTTGAAGAGGCCAAGGTTGTAGGAATCAGCGAACACATGAGCAAGCAGCGCATTCCATTATTTAGCGGTTCGCATAAGAAATGTGTCAGCAAAGCGCTTGGTACGGATCGCTGGAATGTCTAGGACGTACGGGTGATAAGCTAAGCATTCGGAGCGGACGCAGTACGTACCCACTTTATTAAATAAATAAATAAAATAATTAATAAATATTTCCATACAATGACACCAATTATCTAGCCCACGTAAAGTATCCCCCGCAATGTCACAGGTTCAATATGTAAGGAGCTAAACGTTTCGCTTCACTCTCAATATAGCCTGCTGTGTAGTCTACGCCTTATAGGCATCGTCTAATCGCAATTAGGCGAGCCAATACCATCACATGTCTGTGCTGTGGTTTAGAACTTAAGAGCATTAAAGTACAGTTAGTGTACTCGTAACGTTGCTTATGGTGTTGATTATAAGTTAAATAGAATGGCGTAATATTCATTGAAGTAGATGATTCTATGACGTTGTTTAACGCGTCAGATGTCACAGTTGTACTGATCATACCTACTGACTGGGTTGTCAACCAACCGTGGTCGTGGGTTTGATGCTAACCCGGGAAAAACATTTATGTAACGATCAATTATATAATTCCGTGTTTGGGTGTGTTATTAGCTATTTATGTTTATACTAGCTACTACTACCGCGGTTTAACCCGCGTGGTTCAAGCTCCCGTGGGAATATCGTTAATGTCCGTCCTTTTAACTAACTCTATGTCAAAAATCAAGGCAATTGGTTGCTTAGTTACGGCGTGAAGGAAGGACAAACAAACAAACACACTTTCGCATTTATATAACAATATAAATAATACATGTTCTTGCACACAAATATTTGTCTTGTCCGGGGATCGAACCCGGGTCCTCTGGCGTAGCACCCGGGTGGGATAGTACCCCTGCGCCAAACAGGTCGTCAAATTATAATAATAGTATTTATTATAATATTTATAACAATAGTTAGGATAGGTGTTTGTAGTACGAAGTCGAAGGCCAGTCGCTGGCCTGGTTTAACTTGATTCACAAGCATAAAAGGTTCGAAAACTACTACCCATAGTAAATTTCGATTAGATATAACCCTTCAACACTATGGTAAAATATTAACAAAGATAACGTATTTAACTTTGGTCATTAATCAACAGCGGCTCTCATTGACAGGCCCAGCCTACAGGCAAACCTAATGGAAAATCAGTGCGCAACAATACATTAATTATCGCCCGATTCTTTATGACATAGCAATTCTTATGACCCGAAAACCAATCAACCTTTTCGCAAATTTCATATTCGAACTGAATCACAAACCTATTTGGTCGGCCATTCAGAAACCTCGTACACCGCAAGTCTATCACGACAATTAGGCCTGACAAGGAAATCACTCGCAAATCCATACCGACCGCAAATATACTCGTAGCCAAGGAAAAAGTAATCCGAAGACAATCTAGGATGACGGGCGAATCTTTTTCGTACAAAATCGAGTTAGCCTACACATGTATAATACAATAAGAAAAGCTACCATTTTTCATAATTCCCCTCGCGGCCGGTGGCCGGGTTTCCATAATTTACTTTTGTTTCAATTGTTACGACTTTAAGGAGAAAAAAAAAGATTTATTCGAAAGCCACCTCTTTGTTGCCAGAATGGTAGCTCAATTTTGATGAGATTTCGTATTTTATCTCAAAGCTTTTCGTTTTGACTTGCATATTGGACTCTTGAAGGAGTAATTTTGAGGACAATTAGATTGACGATTTCTTGTCGCATTTTAATGCCACGAAAGAAAATGGTTGACAACATAATCATAATAAACCGTTGTTTGAAATAAATAGTGATACCTACTTAAATAAGAACACAATATTTAATACGTTTGTTGTATGAGTTCTGTTCATTACAAAAGGTTGTTATATATATTCTAATCGATTGTAACTCAAATTTTTCTTGTAAGCTTTTAAAAGACTGACTTATGTAACGAAGAATAAATATGGATCTATGGTTATGAATAGAATTTCTATATCTATTTTAAAAATTAAAGCAGGCCACGACGATGTTTGCATATCCGTGTTAGTCTCGATAGAATCTTACAAATATATTTGACCGTCATCATAGCTTACTCTAGAAAAACAATTTTTGTCTTTTATTATAGTTCAAATGATTTTTAACAAGTATTTTCCTCTTTTTTCATGCTGAAAGATTCACCGAAACATGTTGAAAATTTTTTTGACTATACATTGTAATACCGTGTTTCCAGCAAAATAAAGATTATTATTTCCAGATCAAACTCCAAATATCAGCACATGTTAAGTTTCTTAGCGCACTCATCCGTATTCAGTGTGCATTGAAATCCGTAAAAGTTGTTGTATTCCAATTATCTTTTAAATGCATCTAGAAACCACAGAGTAAACGTTCAGCCATACCTAATCAATACGGATGTGTCGCTTAGAGAATAGCATAGCTGTTCTGTGCCTTTAGTATGAGTTTGGCACACTAGTTATATTTTATTTCCATCTTACTTCCCTCAGTGGTTGAGGGTTCCGGGAGATGCTCGCTTCCATCTTCAGCCTTATCAATACTTAACATCAGGTATGATGAAGAAAAAAATTGTTAATGTCAACTGGTACTAGGGGTACTGTTTGTTAACTGCAACAGAACCTCACACATATAGTAAATAGATGCCATAAAAGCTTATTCCGGTAAATCTGTTTTTGTTTTTTAGAATATTGCCAGATTAAACTTCAATTATCTTAATTAAATACTTTATCTAGAACCACAGAACAAACATTTAGCCGTAATCAATACTGTGGGTGTTGACGACCGTTCCGAGAAACGATTTGACTTGATAACTCCTATTACCGGGTTCGCAATTCAGTCAAATTTAACTAACGAATAGCAATTGGGATAGCTGTCTTTGTAAATTAAGAAAATTGTGTTATGTTCCAACAAAGCACCTTTGAGAATTTAGATTATTCCGTTTGTGTGCTAGCTGGTTTGATAAAGAGATAAATTTAGGAGAATTATTATAATTCTTTTGTGGTTTTGAACAAGAACTTATTAAGGCCATCGTATATTGTATTTTGTTTACTATAATGATATTTTCTTTAAATGTCAAAATAATGTAATTGTTTTGATTTTTGACACTCGACACTGTCACTTTTTATTCTTAATGCTATTTTTACGACATAACTGTATCAAAACCTTTTTAAAAGCTACTATAAGAACTGTATTTTACGATTGAAAAGTCTACTCTGGAACATTAGAGCTCAGGGTATAAAATACGGCCACAGGACAGTAATTGAGTGAGTTTACCTTCAGTCTTCTACGAGTTTATCTTAAGTCTTCTACAAGTTTACAATCTTCTACCAGTCTACAATCGTCTACAACAGTAAGCAAATCCTTATATATCAAGAAAGAAAATGCTAGCAAGTCTTTTTAACGCAAGAGAGAAACAGTTGTGCAACCACGTATCCTCACGCGTCTCCACCCATACCATAGATGGTGGTAGCTAGCCAGGCGGACTTACAACGAGACCTACCACCATCCAAACCAAATACAATATGTACCCCCGCTGGGTATCGAACCCGGGACCCCTGGGTCTGATACCGGTGGTTGTACCACTAGACCACAGAGGCGGTTAAAACTTCACGTAACGCGACAATCTAACGTTGAATTAAGTAGCTGGTATAACTAACTACAGATTTAAAAACATTTGAATCAGGGTAATTAAAAAAATGAATCTACAAGCTCCAAAATTAAGTACTCTTATTTTCAATTCTATACTTATTTCAATTCATTAAGATAGTAAATGTTTCGCTAAGTGGTAAAATTTGAAACGAAATAACCTCTCGTGCGCCGAGTTACAAGACGCAACCGATATTTTATTTACAACTTTGAAATTTAGCATTTTAACAATGCTATTTTTATGTAATAATCTAAATTATTTCATATACTAGAAAAGAAAACCACTGGTCTCATGTCGCGCGCGGAGACGAGCCCACACACTTAGGAATCCGGGCCAATGCACTACCAATTTATGCTACCGAGACTGATGATTAGTTATGAGAATTTATGCTGTTTTTTATAATAAAATTTCTTATTTATATTTATAAGATATTCCATTGTTGTCTGTACACACCGGTGTGTCATGTTAGCAAATGACGAATTAATGACTTGGCAAATTGTATTTGTCAAAGATTAAGGTAAGATTAAATTCATCAAGAGTAGTAAAGACATTTAACGACAATCAAACATTTGTTTTACAATATGTCTCTGAACTTTCCATGAATGTCACTTCTTTGTAGACGCTTAAAATAACGTTTGCAAAAGCAAATCCTTTAAGGTAATAGTGCATTATGATATAAGTGCGGAAGGTAATAGTGCATTATGATATAAGTGCGGCAGTTGGAAATTACAGCCGAGGCGATATTGCTAGCCCGAGCTGCAGGCGAGGGCTACAAGAAAGCAGAAGTTGTAATTATCAAAGCGCACGTATGTCATACGACGATTTATAAAATATTTGTGAGGAAATAAACAAAACTCGGACTTTCTTAAACGATTTTTTTTTGTGTTTTATTACAGATAAATGTTTGTAATTTATTGTCAAAATTAATTATATAAAGAATTACATGTTTATTTATTATATTTTATCTCCCAAAGTTAATTTTATTCATAAAATGTTGACCTCTTTTCTGACATAAAAACTCTTTGCAAAGATTTAAAAAAGTACCGTTCGTATTTGACGGAGCATCTTGATAAACCGTGCGTTTTACATTACAATAACGCACAAGTACGTAATGAGATACAATACGATATTGAAATTGGTGTAATAAGAGACCCTTTACGAGCAAATATGTTATAAAAGTTTAATGCGAAAGTGTTGTTTGTGATTCCTTTACGATCTAATTAGCAACCAATCGATTTGATTTTTGGATTAGAGATGGTTGATAGGACAGAGAATTACATAGGCTACTTTTTATCCCGATATTCCCACGGGAGCGGGAAGCACGCGGTTGGAAGTTAGTATCCAATAAATCGCTAGACTTTTCACTGCATTGTTTTGTCGACTATCATGCTTACAACTTGCTAAGCGATGGTTAACAAGTCAGTAACACACAGTTTTTTTTTTCTATTTAAAATTTACCATAAGTATAAAAATAGCATTGAAAAAAGCAAAAATTACAAAATCATAAATTATTGGCAGTTGCATCTTAATCGATCGTTAAACACCTGAAAAGATGTTTCTTTCGAATGCAAGGATATTCCTAGCATTGATGTAACAACGCTGGCCTACAGCGTATTAAAAATATCAAAGTATTGGAGAATTTCGACGGTGGTTCGCAAGTCTCGGTAGCTCAGCGGTTAGAGCATTGGACCGGATTTCCAAAGGTCACGATTCGATTCGATTCCCGTCTGAGAATTCACTTGTGGCCGAGTCAATTTTTTCCAATATTTTTCTATTTAAAATTTACCACAAGTCAGTAACATCTAATTTTAAAACTGACAAACTATTTACATTTATTATCGTGGAACAGAAACAAATTCCAAACGTAAATTAGACCTTATCTAGTATCCGTAACAGTGGTATCCGAAAAACGAAACTGTAACGCCTTAAAGATTAAAAATCGTTTTTATGTAAAAGGACGTTCCGTGACCTTTATGGGCGTGTTCCAACTGTCGATTAACATTGCTTTGTCCTTCTAAACTTTATACAAACACTCAAATGCAATCCTACTAATATTATAAATGTGAAAGTATGATATTTTGTTTTCACCTCAAACGCTCTGAAAAGGAGGTTTTGTCAATCAGTTTAGGCGTATAAAATCGCTCTTTGCGGCCTAGCGCGACAAAGTACTTTTTTAATTTAATACCTAAAAATATGTCATAATGCGTTCCGAATCGCACTATTGACTTTTTTTGTAATATTTGATTCTTATTTTAAATAGGTTTAAAATTATTATAATACTCCGTTTTGGTTTTATTATATTTCACAACCTATAATTGGATTTCGGACTGAGACATAAATCTTTATTTTTAAATTGTCTTTGTCTTGTAACTCGCTGTTTTGAGGTGAAAAACTGTGTGTTGCGCTCGGCAGAATAGTTTTTAGCGTCTTGTACCTTTAAAATCCTCGCTTCGCTCAGGATTCAATCCTAGAATCCTTCACTTGGTCAGATTTCAACAGAGGTAACTCGCCGTTAAATAACCAGCTTTCCAGCCTTGCATATCAAATAACTATTGTTTGATAGCACTTAGATAGTATCACCTGGATTAAACAGGGGATACTTTTTATCTCGATATTCGCACGGGAACGAGAACTACGCAGGTACAACCGAGGGCGGTTGCTTGTAGAATATAATGTTTTTTTTTTTTTTATGAACGACGGGAGGACTCTTAGCCTTCATCATACCTGATGTTAAGTATTGATAAGGCGAAAGATGGAAGCGAGCCTATTCCGGAATCCTCAACCACTGAGGAACTGGCTTTCTTATCTCTAACTGCCGGAACACAACAATGCTGAAAACATTGTTGCTATGGCGTCAGACTTAGATAAGATGGTGGTAGCTAGCCAGGCGGACTTACTTCAAGTCCTACCACCAACCAAACCGAATACAATATGTACCCCGCTGGGAAACGAACCTGGGACCCTTGGGTCTGATACCGGTGATTGTACCACTAGACCACACAGGCGGTTAAATGACGTTTACCATTGATAGGTCTTTTAATCATTTGATGAACTCGGGGCTAAATGTAGGGAAAAGTCTTTATAAATATACCTTAACGTCTTTAATTCCGTCGTTCCACCTAAATACCTTGAAAGCAAGTGCTTTCCCGTGTTGACAACGTACACACACGGATGTTAGGGCGGTAAATACGAAACGGGACGGTAATACCCTAATTTTGAACCTTTAAGTATATTTTCCAGTCTTTGCGCTCCAGTGAAGTTTTTGAAGGTTGAATCCCGGTGAATGTATCGTCCCAGTTCGTAATTGACACCAATCTTAGCGATCCTTTTAGTGTATTTTAGTTTTAGGTTTTGTGTAAGAGTATCAGAGCAATCGGAAATAATATTTTTTCGGTAATTTAATTTGATATAAATTGAGATTCCTTACTTATGGAATTTCAAGTACTCTTTCTTACGCTCCCGAAGTGACCAAGAAATTACATGACTACAAAATCTCCACATCACACTAATAATTTATAAACAAAAAAGATTGTTTGTTCAAAACTGAAGGAATATTTAATACTAAAATGTTATTACACCTTGAATGTTCATTTTTTATGTATTTACCATCTGTAATAACCAACATCTATACTAATATTATAAAGCTGAAGAGTTTGTTTGTTTGAACGCGCTAATCTCAGGAACTACTAGACTGATTTTGAAAATTATTAGACCATTAGAAAGCTACATTACTCCCGAGTGACATAGGCTATATTTTATCCCGATATTCCTACGGGAACGGGCACCATGCGAGTAAAACCGCGAGGATCCGCTAGTGTTGTAATAAATGTTATGAATTATGACTTATATCTGTAATATTATTAATGCGGAAGTGTGATGCTTGTCCTTCGTTCACGCTCTAACTAAGCAACTAATCTACTTGATTTTTAGCATAGCGTTAGTTGAAAGGACGAAGTAACATGTTTATTGTATATGCCGATATTCCCACGGGAACGGTAACCACGCGGGCAAAACCGCGGTTGGCCGCTAGAAAAAAATATAATGTGTGTTGATGACTTATTTCTATCCAAACAAGATTAGTATTTATAACTTTTTAATTTTGCATTTTACAATGCTATTTTTATATGATAAATATTAATCAAGAATATATACTAGAAAAATGCAACTAGTCTCATGTCGCCCTGACGGGATCCCGTCTTGGTAAATATTTATCAAGATTGGTATTTTAAATTATATTGACCTAGTTAGTTAGCTTACTAGATGGTTGTGCGAAAATGTCATTTTTTATTTTTTTATATATTACTTTTGCAAAAATTTGTTCAGGTCAATGGTAGCCCATTATTCTGTCTACTGCGCAAAAAATGTTAAACGTATAAATTTTATGATATTACTTTTTATTACAGGTAATTTCAACAACTTTCTCCAAAGGGTGATTAAGGTATTTAGGCGCTTTTATTAGCCATCATTATTAATTTTTTAAGTAATCGCTACACTAGTAGCGATCCCCTAAAAAATATATACGAGATATCAATTGCTCATGTGGTCGAGTATTTCTATGTTACAGTAATCTTTTTTCATTTTAGCAAAATCTGTAGACGCTCCTCCTACCTTTAAAAGGGTATAAATCATCTATTTTTTTTCCCATCATCTAATCTTCACATTTCATAAGTTTCGAAACTGCTTGAAATAATCCCCAATGCCTATGGACTATGACCACAGCCGTAGCAACACAGCCGCAACGTCAAATTCAAATTCAATATCATTAATACTCCACCTGCATCTGTAGTACGTATAAAATATCAAGAATTCTCAATTTGAATGTAAGCTATTAATGCCCGGAGGGAGCTAATGTCATATGGAACTTCCCTTGTGTAATTATGATAGCACTAGCACCAAATACTATAGAAACTCTAGCTAACACCACGAAAACATTTGAAATTGGTGTTATGTGATATTTTATGTTATAATATAATGTAATAGCTGTTTCTTTCATTTCCGTATTTTTTTCGTGCCTTTTGTCTTACTTACCAGTAAAACATGGCAAATCATCAAATTGTGAATGTGTACCTATTGTCTTGACTCTTGGTCACAGATACGATTATAATGAAAATTTTCCTAGCATTGCCTACGAAACTAAATATCTAAAGAAAAAAATCAGTGATTTTTCGATATTTTGATATATTTTGTCCGCGAATTGTTAAATTGTTGTCATTTATTAGTTTCTTTTTTACTTAACGTCACAGTAGGCACAGTTGGTCTATAAAATAGAGTATGCTCCTCGGTGATTTAGATTTAGGCAGACTTAAATCCTTCGCTCCATTCAGGATTCTTACTATAATTCTCTCGCTTCGCTCAGGAATTAAATACAGAAAGAAAATGAAAAAATTAACTTCAATTCGCTCAGGATTCAATATGCTTCCCGTGACATAAGACACTGTTTTATTCCCTTATAGTTAGTGCATAATCTACTTCTTCTTCTTATCGTATGAGGATTAGTGGCCACCTCTGGTGTCAGAGTTTATCAAGCCACCTAAAAGGCCTCTGACTTGGCTTAACGACTCTATTACTCAGTCTAGGCTGTTACAAGCACTTATGAACGTCAAAGAAGCTACGCCATCGGTTCACAAACCCTACGGCGGGAGACCTTGTAACGAGAAGAACCGGCAAGAAACTCATCAAGGGCAATTTTTTCTCCCTATTTTATTTCATACAGAGTCGACAAATTGAAAAGTGACAATTTGCATCACAAAATATACTACAATAAAAGTACATTTTATGGTTATCCTAACAGTAAACAATATTCAACTCGCAAGGAAGCACTTACCATACATTATAACATTTCTCGCATTACAAGATTACTGTACTGCACGTTGTGACGTACATACAGGTACTCAAGCTGTAAGTAGGTACATATGTCATATCAAATGTCGCCTTTGAGTCCCTTTTTTTATTTATAATTATAATGGAACGCGAAAGTTGAGAACATCTCAAGCCTCATGCTTGATATTGTACAAACATTTTGACGCTTTGAGTTGACGTTCTCAGACTCAAAAGTCTCAATTCTGAAAGTCATCATTTTACGATTCTAGTTCATTAAACTATTTAAGACAACTTCAAAGTTAATTTAAAAAGTTAAAGTAACTTATTGATTGATGAATCCATCAAGTTTAAAGATGAGACGTTAAACTTGTTAGTTACTTGCAAACTTGTTTATACCAAGAATTTCTAATTTAACTTTAAATTTCAAACTTTGGTTTTAAAAGTTGCTTTAATAATTACGTTTTTTCCTTGAACATTTTTGTATAGCGATTATTAACTGCCAGTGTTTTATGAACTCCAACCAATGACGTGTTGCTATGGTCAAGTCATCCTCTAATGTCGTGGCGATTAAAACATTCGATAACCACGCACACCAACACACTTTTTTTTATTTACGACGGGGGAGACTCTAACCCCCATATTCTAAGTCATTCCTCCAAAACTTTTTACACTCCACTCAACCTCGTCGTGGGTAAAAATGGTAGTGTGCGCTAGGCCTAACACGGAGTGGCTACGTACTCTTTGGCTCCTCCAGGTCCTTACGGAGTTGTGACTTAGATTACCGATTTCGAGGAGTATTTCGAAGAGGTTTTCAATGAGGTTTCGTTAAGTCGAGGACGAGTAAGTTTTGGAGGAACGACTTAGAATATGGGTGTTAGCCTTCATCATACCTGATGTAAAGTATCGATAAGGCTGAAATGGAAGCGAGCCTCTCCCGGAATCCTTAACCACTGAGGAGCTGGCTATCTTATCTCTCACTGCCGGAACACAACAATGCTAAAAACATTGTTGATATGGCGTCAGACTTAGGTAAGATGGTGGTGGCTACAATATCTCAAGAAAACCTGTATAAATTACCTGTCGTTAGAAAAAGATAAACAGATTTCATTACTGTCCAGGGCCCGTATTCATTATGACCACTTGCCGATTCCTTGCTCAAACCACGCCAATGTCGTATTTGGTTTTGACATTTTCAAAATTCGTTTTCTCTATGACCTAACAAATTTTAAAATTATTTTAATTGTTTAATAGTTATACAACTTGTAACTTTCATGTACTTGTACAAAAACTCTATAATTTGAGAGCATCATGGAGAAAACGACTTTTAAAAAGGTCAAAACCAAGTACCACATTGGCGTGGTTTGAGCAAGGAATCGGTAAGTGGTCATAGTGAGTAAGGGTCCAGCCTCCTCTATTTCGAATTTTCGACCTTGCGCATTGATACCGGCTGCCACATCCATCTCTTTCGCTCTCACAAGCAAACAAGGTACATCTCACTCTTTCTCACCAAAAGTCACATACAAATATCACTCTTTCAAAATATGAAATAAAAATTGACAATTACAAATTAACAGTACAATTACCTATGAAATTAATATAATTATGTTTCCGATCTCTAATAATTGATCTCAACGTTTTACGCGAAATTTTTGCACATTGTTGTGACGTCCTGCTGGCGGGATTCGAATGTGTCGTGTCTAGTGGTGAAAACTTCGGAATGTTTCCGAAACTTTGGAATATTTCAGGAATACTTCCGGAAATATTCTTAATAACTTGCAAAATTACCAGCAACTTCGGTAGTTTTCAAAATAGATTTATTGACTTCGAAAATCTGGGGATACTTTGAACCTTACGTATTGTGTTACTGAATATCACAAATAAACAGTGTTTGATCACAAAGCCGCTACGTCATATTTTTATTTTACTTATCTACATATAAATTGTCGTGTTTTCAAGTGTCTACCTATCATATCATACTAATATAAAAAATGAGAAAGTTGGTATGGATGTTTATTACTCTTTCACGTAAAAACTACTAGACGGATTTTGATCAAATTTGGCAGGTAGATGGATGAGGTTCTGGATTAATACATAGGTTACTTTATATCCTGGCAATATTTAGGGTTCCCGCGTAAATTTGAAAAATCCAACTTAACGCGAGCAGTGCCGCGGGCAGAAGCTAGTATACCTTATAAGTATCTAATAATTTATCTAAATGTAACGAAATTATTAAACATAATTGTAATTTGAAAAATATTTTAAATACTTCTAAAGTTGCCGGAAGTTTTGGAAGTTTTCAGGAATACTTCCTAAGAAGTGGAATCTTTCCTGGAAGTTTTCATCTCTAGTCGTGTCAGAGGCTGTCATGATAGCCGGTAACTACCTGACTTCTTTCTTGCCATTTTGAAGAGCTGGCAACGCATCTAGTTATATAAAATCGTTGACTCAAACATTTCTTTCTACTTTTTGTTTAAAACGCTTACCTCTTATGAACAACATTTCACCCAAATCGTTCAGGCGGCTTCACGCGATTGTGTAAAAATCATCCAAACAGCCAAACCGTGTGGGATGTAACTACGAGGTTTTCCGTAGCTTTCTACGAAAGTCGTAGCAACGTACTCGTAGCAGAATGATTATTCGTTTAGAAGGGTATGTTGCTGTGAGACAAATATATAGAAATGATATTGTATAGAAATCCCATATCCAACTTAACAGAGGGCTTAAGATAGTTCCTTCCTAGAAATAAAAAAATAGAAGAAAGAAAGAAAGAAAGAAAAAAAAAATTATTTAGGCCAAATTACATAACATTAAAAATTTGTCCCAAAACGGTCACGACTCAGCATAATGCGTGGTCTTACGACCCGCGCTGGTCTTCCGTCGTGACCGGTTCGATGACGTTCCGGACAACAAAAACAAAACAACATACCATACTACAATTTAAACAGACAAGTAACATAAATTAAAAAAAAAGAAACACAGAAAAATATTAATTAACAAAACAAAACGATCACAAAACAACGATATCTGCAGTTCGGCACAAAATAAAAAACATAAATTAACACATTGCACAAAACCGAACGGGAAGGACATTGATGATTTAACACAAAGGAAAAACAGATTAAACGGGATACGAAGTATAAAAGAAAAAAACAAAAAAAAGCACATACAAAAAGAAAATAAATATACTAACATGCTTGTCTTTTGGATATACTTTAATTATCTCGTTTTTGTATCCATTTCTAAGTCTCTTAGGAAAATTATCATTAAATTACAATAATACTTGGATTAATCGGCGTAATAGATTTGCTACCGCATACATGTAAATGTCAAATCCCGTATGATCCCCTCTAAAGACACCAGATGGGACTTCTCATACTCCCCACCCGGAAGTACACAAGGCAGATTATCAATAGTGTGCAAATACCCGAATTCATTTTATAACTTAACACGTTGAATATTGAGGTCAAAGTTTATTGAGCCTAAGATATTATGAATATTATGATATTTTTTGTGTTATTTGTTTATGTGTATTCTACAGTAAGACTGGTACCCTTTTTTCAGAGTATTTAGTAATTTATTGATCAGCATTCTTCAAAACTACTGAACGGATTTGGATGAAATTTGGTACACACATAGTAGATAGCTTGGTTATAAACATAGGTTACATTCTATCCCGATATTAGATAGATAGAGTTCCTGATAGAGTAACGGGAACTACGCGGGTGAAATCACGATCGGCCGCTAGTTACGAATAAAAAAGTATTAGAGACAAGCATTTCAAAAGTCTATTAATTATAAAAATCTATGGAAGAGCGGTGCTGCCTAACACAAGCATATCTGCTTAAAGGGGGGTACCAACTACTTATGACTATATTAGACTTAGTAACTGAAATAAACTTTTGTATTTGTTTTTTTTTTCTTTTTGTGAACGACGGGGTGACTCTTAGCCTTCATCATACCTGATGTTAAGTATTGACAAGGTTGAAGATGGAAGCGAGCCTCTCCCGGAATCCTCAATCACTGAGGAACTGGCTATCTTATCTCTAACTGCCGGAACAACAATGCTGAAAACATTGTTGTTATGGCGTCAGACTTAGATAAGATGGTGGTAGCTAGCCAGGCGGACTTACTACAAGTCCTACCACCAACCAAACCGAATACAACATGTACCCCCGCTTTATTGTACACCAAGAACATAATACATTTCAAATATAAGGACATCACAAGAGTTGTACAAATGGCGGCCTTATCAAAGCTAAAAAGCAATTTCTTTCAAGCAACAATGTGATTATCTGGACGAATCAAAATTTGTAAAGAAATGGGCAGTTCGTGGTGATTTTTGGATTGAGATATAAATACACACACAATTTATACACATATAAATAAAGATATTATACATGTACATAAATATATAAATATACATACCTACATATAATATTATGGACAAAGTCTCAAATTTTAAAAGAGAAGTTTATAATTGCAAGGAGAGATAGTGCTCATTCACTAGTTATTTGAAGGTATTCAGAGATTGTGCGTTTTGAGTGTATATTTGAATGCATTCCACATCCACAAAGGGGCAGCTTGGACCGTAAAAGACTGGTCAAGGAATTTAGTGGAGTGCATTGGTATCTCCAATCTCAAGTTCTCCGGTAATCTCATAACTCGTGAGTGGGTGTTATGAAGGAATTTGAAACGTTCCTTAAGATATTGAACAAAATATTGTAAAGTAGGGAAACAATGTGCGCATTCCGGCGAAGTCGAATTGGCAACCACTTAAGCTTTTTATGAAATTCGGATACATGATCATATTCACGCAGTCCAAATATGAAGCTTATACTAAAGTTTTCAAGACGCTCAAGCTTATTAAGTTGCTCATCATTAAGGTCTAGATAGCTGTCGTCGGCATAGTCCAGTTTGTGAAGTATAAGGGATTGTGCTAGCGCTGTTTTAATGACAACGGGTAGGAAACGGTAGGAATTATTATCTTGCACATAAAAAAAGTACACAGACCTATGAAACCCTAAATAATATAACATTGATTTATGAATTTGTGTTTTTAGAGTAACATTAATTTATCCATTTGTGTTTTGTGTTAAAGTAAATCGTTTTATGGAAAATGGAACATAGGTCCCCAAACTGGGCAAAGCCTGAATCTTAGGAAACATGTAAAAATGTGCTATTGCACAATTACACCCTACTGTCGAACAATTCTTAAATATCGTCTATGAAAAGAAACATCTCCTATATGATATCTCCATATATTCGTATATATTCGTGTTAGCTCGGTGTTTTGCCGTATGTACTTACATAAAGTTGGTCCTTCGGGGCCGGAGTTATAGCAAACTACCAACTATAGCTTCATTATCTATGAAGTAAACAGGGTATAATGAAGTTATTGAAGAATATTTGATCCGTTCTGATGGAAATGTTATTTATTACCCGAACGTTGACTTTGATACAAGTCTGTTATGTACTAAAAGCCTATGTGACCTTGTTCGCGTGCACCGATTACTATAAACTTTAGGTCATATACAATAATTTGTCCTACTATTAATGGAAACGGAAAAAAAATTAACTCAGTTTCGCGCTTTGAATTTGGATGAAAGATTACATAAATAAAGATCGTGATCTAAATAAAAAAATAAAACTTACTTCAAAAATGGCACCGACTCCAAAAAGCTTATTTTGTAGAGTTTTTTATTTCATAATTTTTAAAGTCAGATTAAGTCCCGCACTTCGATTTGACTTAAACTAGTAATGTAGGTCACTACTAGTTTGAGTCAAACCGTTTGTGGTAAACCTCTTGACCGAAAAAACAGTTTTTTTCAGTAACAAAAAAACTGTTACGCGACGAAATGATAACCTCCTTCTTTATTTGAAGTCGGTTAAAAAGACAAAGGACACATTTGATCAGAGGTTTTTTTTCAATCCGAGCTTTTTTATACTGTGTGTTTTACTTTCATAATTCTATTGTTTACTTCATATTGGTACCTTAACAACAATTCTATAAAATCTGTTTGGCATATGCAGATACACAAAGGCATTGTCAAGGTGATGTAGATAAGGAGCATTGTTTCTTGACAATGTTATGAATAGCCACGCTATATTTAACTGTGCTGCGTCTTCGTTTGAGGAGGAAGGAGGTAAGTCAAGATCTGCCTGGGCACATCATGATACTATAAGATCATGCTATTAAAGTATCACTTCAAACTTTTGCGACAAAAAGTAACCTATATTATTATATTTAACATAGCTAGAACTAATTTTATTTTATTTAATTTGATAAGGGACAAAAAAAATCATACAATACCGATTACATAAAATTAGACTTAACACGTTCTATGCCTCTACATTTGTAGAATTTACTCGTCAGGCCCAAACATTTTTACTGAAGCTATAGTTTAGCTTTATATTTGGTCTGAGTTCACCGTGTTTGAACACTGATATTCTGAAATCAGTGGAAGTCTGCGTAAGTGACCGTACACGTCGCCGTGTAGAGGATAGTATGAGAATAATACAACACAAAAATGGAGTTTAATAAAAAAAATTGTTGCTTTTCAAATGTTCGCAAAATGATTGAGTTGTTTTATACGAAAGGATGCTTTTTTTTCTGTAAATTTTGCCCTGGGATTTTGTCGAAATTCTTCTAATGCTTCTTCCCTCATCATCTACAATTTAACACCGAATTCAAAATTCAACTGCGGTTTTGGTTACTTTACTTCTACTCCCAAGTAGGCTAACAAAAACACATTTTTAAAAAAAAATTCAAACCGACTTCAAAAAGTAAAAAATTAAACTTTTGGAGTCGGTGCCAGCCAGTGCATTCTACATTGCACTTCTATTAACTATATATTTTTTAGGCCTTAGCTAGCACCGACACCAAAAGTTTTATTTTTTACTTTTTAAAGTCGGTTTGAATTTTTTTTTTTAAATGTTTTTATTTTAGATTTTTTAGTTACATCATGTGCCGTTACTTACACAAAAAATCAGCCCAAATACAACAATGTCATCTAGGTAAACGACTACTTGCCAAAAGGTGATTGATATTTTTCAAGATTATGAAAAAACTACTAGCCAGATCTTCGTAAAAATTATATGGGACCAAATTGACAGTGTACCCGATCGAACAAAAAAACAACTATTAAAATCGGATCACCAACACCGGAGTAATCGGTATACATACATCAGACAAAAAAAAAAAAAAAAAACATACGCGTTGAATTGAGTACCTCCCTCCTTTTTTGTTGAAGTCGGTAAAAAGCGTCTGCGTCGCACAAGCATTCTCAGCACGTAAGCATCAATAAAAAACAGCTTCCACACTACACGTCACCGTGTGGTGGGCCATTCCCGTTTGATAGTGCCTACACGGCGTCGTGTATGGAGTACTGAACGTGTTAACAGTGTTTACTAATTGTAGGACCAGCATCAACGTATTACCTAAGGATACAGTAAAGGTTTTGACATGAAATATAAAAATATATTTAAGTAAGAGACAGAAATAAATGCAATTATTAGCTTTTAACATTAATAGTAATAATAAAAAACATACGTACATCTTATGTTTTGGCGCGCACTGTTCATTGAAATGGTCACGGGATGACAGTCATCCAGTGACCACGGCAGCTGTAAAGTTGCCGAAACGTCGGGAAAATCAATAAAACCCCTAAAAAACCTAAAAATACGGACAATTACAACTTAGTTCGTGGAAATATAGCGCGTTTGATATCCGTAAAAGTTGTTTTATTTCAATAAAAAACACTTTGGAAATCCGGTCCAATGCTCTCCAACCGGATTTCCAAAGGTCGCGGGTTCGATTCCCGTCTGAGAATTCACTTGTGGCCGAATTAATTTTTTCCAATATTTTTCTATTGAAAATTTACCGTATAAAAATAGCATTGAAAAATGCAAAAATTACAAAATCATAAAATAAAAAATAAAATAAAACACTTTATTGCACACAAAGACATGCAATAAATAAATAACAAAAACATACAGAAAGCATACAAAAGGCATACAAATCATAATAATAATTATACTATGTAAAATTTCGTCAACATTGAAATATCATTTTAAAGTTGTATGGTCAATATCACTGTCAGTATACTGATACTGGATCGGGAACTCGAAAGAAAATACGAACATGGTAAAAATCTCGTTTCTCTTATAATAACTATTGTACAATATTGGTTTCAGAGGGCTTGAAAAGGCAAGAGACAGACAGAGTTCTTTCGCATTTATAATCTTGGCACAGTATAACTAAGGTACTAACAGTAGGACAACGCCCTTGAAACCTCGCGCATGCTGCTTTTGACAACACTTTCTTAGTACCTACATTATGTCATTGTCCCGAGTGAGCGTATGGCAGTTCGGTCTCGCTAACGCCCCCTCTCGCCCCGCGAACCTCGCACGATTGCTTTGTCAAACAAAACGTGTCCGTCGGAGTCGTCCGAGTATGTATAAAAAGACCGTGGTATCTAATTATTAGTATGGATCGTTGTTATATTTGACAAGGTAACTGTACCAAATGACATTAACACAAGCAGTTAGAGCGAAATGCGCTTAGATCGATCGAGCAACTTTCCCTGATAACTCAACTTTTCGCTTTGACACGGCAACCAGCTGCGGATCAAAGGCCAGTTTGGCTTAATTTGTAACTAATTAATCACGCACTTGCGATCTTTGGTAACTGTTCGAGTTGCCAACTTCGTAGAGTGTTCGAAGAAGTCTATTTTAATGAAGGCACTTATTGTGTTGAATAAATAAATGATGCTTTGGTGCGTTAACAGAAGTAATTTAATTTAACAATAACTTTGTAACATGTTTCGTGCCGTGTGGTGACGGCCTAAGAATACAAGTGTCACCACTTCCTTACATGCCTGGGATGTCGTAAGAGTCAACTAAGAGGCTCGACGCATTGAACACCTGTGCGAGAGAATGAAAACTTGAAACAAACCCTCTACCAACCCGCCTGGCCAGCGTGGTAGCAGTAGACTAATATAATAACCTTCTTTGAACGCCACAATAGGCGTGAGCTAGGAGAGGCCTATGTTCAGTAGTGGACGTCCACAGGCTGATGAGTGAGTGAGATGTTTCGAATGCTTTGGAAATCTTTAAGGCGTGTCATGATATCAGAGGCCAATACCACACTCTAAACAGTATTTGCACTGCCTACAAACGGTCGAACGACGCACTCACACAGATACGCACCGCTGCACGCGCGCTCGCTACTGTTTTACCAGTGAAAACCAGCCGATATGGCTCACACACGCACGCCCCACTCGCACTCGCTACTAGGCCGGCCCCTCGATCTATTTATATATATATATATATATATATATATATATATATATATATGGGTATAGCCCACTGCTGCACCCCTCCCCCAAAAAGGGAGAGTTTGCCATAATCGCCACGCTTGGCAGGCGGGTTGGCGTTCGCAGTATGGCCAAGTTTGTAGGAGACGCTGCTGCCCGTCTCCTGAAGGCTGAGACCCTTAGTCGTCGTTTACGACTCCCACGGGATGAGAGGGGGTAGTGCTATTCTAAGCCGACACTACACAGCTTCTGTTTATGTTCAGACTGTGCCAATACTTCCTTGGGTCTCTGTGCCATCACATTGTAATAATTAATACTAATGATGGTTAATTTGTCTGTTAAATGGCTGATGATGTATATATCTATATGCTCTTTTTTCCTTTTTCCGTCGAAGTTATTGTACCATTTTTTTTAGAGATGTGCCGACTAGTTGTCGGCCAATCGACTAGTTGGAAAAAGCCGGGGCTTAATCTTCATCTTCATTTTAATCTTAATGGCTGTATCTTAATCGATAGTAAAACATCTGAAAAGATGTTTCTTTCGAATGTAAGGATATTCCTAGCATTGACGTAATAACGCTGGCCTACAGCGTATTAAAATATAAAACTATTGCAGAATTTCGACGGTGGTCCGCAAGTCTTGGTATCTCAGTGGTTAGAGTATTGGACCGGATTTCCAAAGGTCGTGGGTTCGAGTCCCATCTCAGAATTCACTTGTGGCCGAGTTGATTTTATCCAATATTTTATATATAAAGTTTATCATAAGTCATACATTATCTGGTGTTGTTCACCAAACGTGTAGTCGGCAGTACAATCAAAGGCAACTAAGGCTGATACAAAACTAGATTCCGCCCGCGGTTCCACCCGCGTGGTTCCAACCCCCGTGGGAATATCGGGATAAAAAGAAGCCTATGTTACTCTCCGTTCTTTCAACTAACTCTATGCCAAAACTCAAGTCGATGGGTTTCATTAGGACAAACAAACACACTTTCGCATTTATAATATTAGGTAGGATTAAGATTCTACAGACAATTCCGAACTCAACTGCTTACGTTTTAAAGTTCAAAGTCGATTGGTGAAATTTCTGTTTTGGAAAGCCGTGCTTGCCGTTGTCCGTACATCCGATAGTCACTCCGACGAACGCAGATGAAAGCTCCATTGGAGGTGATGCTCGTTTGTTTACTCGCTTTGAAGCCGGTAACAAAGATCCTATAAATAGATAGGGTTCTGAATACAAGAACCGTTTTGCTTGATAGGTTACTAGAGTGACAAGGTTTTTAAATCGTAACCTTTTTAGGAAATCAGGAAGGAATTCTAGATACAAATCTTTAAATATTTATATATTATAAATATAATAATATTATTTCACAATTTTTAAAGTCTGAAGAGGTACGGTGCTTACGCTAATATCCATGTAAACTGCTCATCACCTTTTACAAAATGCTGCGTTTCCCGGTGCAGGGACGTTACTTATTGAGGAGTACTCTCGTTTCATCATCAGCTCTACTTTATCGGCTCTACTTCATCAGATGCATCTAGCATATATTGCTTATGATCGACATTACAATCGTATCGCTTCCGTGAAATGCTAAGTATTTAATAGTTCCGATGACCATTTGTGGTCTTCATCATCAGTTCCACTTCACCAAGAGTGATTTCCAGAAGCATATGCATAAGTTACATTGTAAAACACCGAATGTCCCGGCTACACGCTCCGTTTTACCTGAGAGCATGTATGCACATACCGGTTTGCGCAGGTAAGACGTATCGGATTGTCCGCTACACGCTCCATCTTGCCTGTGCAAACAGGTAAGAAGCATATAGCTGGGCGGGAAATAATACTGACTGAGATTATTACTTTTACAGAATCAAATGACACCGAATTCCAATCGAAAAAATGTCAAGGCCTTTAGTACCACATACATACTTTTTCATTTATCCGTATACCTAACGTTCGTAATACATAAAACGTATTCTTAATACTTCCACAAATCCTTTCTCTTGTGAATGTCACACATTGTTCTCGTTTCATTTATCGAACGTCACTCTTTAGTCTGCGGGCACGAGATCTGCGACGGGCAGTGCGACGGCGGGAGCGGAGCGGTGGCGATGTACCTAAACAACAGTATGGCATATCTAGGTAACGAGCGAGACCAATTTTGCAGGTCAGGCGAAAAAATCACAAAAGCACTTCGTAGTTAATAACTGTAGCGTTTAATGGAGAAATAAAACTACACAAAGCTAAATATTATTGGTGTCCATTAATCAAACCATCTTCCAATAGTGTATGTGGAATGTTTGAGAATAATCTTGAATTTTTGTATTTTAAGGGGCCTTTTCGAAAAAAAAGTGTCGAGGCAAAGTCATAAAATCCTGTTTCTGAAACTTTCCGAATCTAGCTTGTAACATATCTAACCGTCCTTAGTTTTATAACAAAAAGTATGTACTTTTTGCGTATAGCTTATTAACTGATTATTTCACAAAAAAACACCTTTATAACTGCTTGCCATCACACTGCCGTAGGCCATGGCGTATCAGGGTGGTACACTGCCCCTTAGATCGGCAGTCTGTCCGCTGTATGGGACTCCTGGCGACTAGAGATGGATGGGCAAGCGTAGCCATTTCTCAGACTGGTGAGGGGGGACGGGAGGCACCGTACAGGCCGTATGAAACAGTTTCGTCGCTATCATTACTGTCACATTTCTTACTGTGACAGCCACAATAGCGAGAAAACTGAAACTGAACCCACTTTCCGTTAGATAATCTGCCTTCAGCTCTCTGGGCGATCGACTGCCCACTGCCACTCACTCACATGTTGCTAGGTAAATTTTGTTAGAAAATCTGCCTGCGCCGCTGCCGTCATCGCTCCGCCCGTCGCAGGATCTCGTGGCCACAGACTTTAAGCGTCCAATTTCAACATCGATGCTTTCAATATTTTGCTTTTACTGAACACCTTTTATACTTTATGGCTCGGTAATAAAGTCTATGATCGCGTAATTTTATTAAAGTATTCGATAAACGCATGTTTGAGCGACAAAATGTTCGGTGAAATAATAAAATGTTGAAAAGTCAAAGCTGTGTTCACATAAACGACTGTAGCAACTGTTTATCCATAAACACGAAGAAAAAACCGGCCTTTATCGAGTTGGTTCTTGCCTGTTCTTCTCATTAGGGCTGCAAACCAATGCAGAAGCTGCTTTGACATTAATAAGTGCTTGTGACAACCTAGACTGAATATATAACTTTTTTTATAATTTTTGCCACCCATGCTAGATTGGGCTTGCTTGGAATGGCTTTCCCGTATTGATAATAAAAGCCTATTAACTCAAAAATCTTTCAAAACAGCTATTGTAGGCTACAAATAATACTAACTATGCTATAGTTAGGTGCGCAACCTGTCACCACCACAGACTTATATCGAGATAGACGAACAGAGCGCTTCCAACTTTAAACTCATATAGTTTGAAGCACTCTGTTCGTCTATCTCGATATAAGTCTGTGGGTACTCACCTAGCTTGTCAGATTTTTCATACATACGATGACGTCACAAGCGAGATCTAGTGATGTGTAAATGTTATTGCAAATCCAGAAAGCACTGGACATTTAACCATTTTCGTATCTGAGTGACGCGTGTTTTCATGGCAATGGTCTCAAGCGGACTGGCTTAGGTCGTAAAACTTTGACCGTGGATAAAAATTTTGACCTGCAAGACCTAGATAGATACTTATAAGAGTGACGTTTTTACATTTCTAATGTTTGCTAACCCCACAATGGGTACGGCTAAGTATATTATGTATGTGTCGTAGGATGTTTTGATAAATAGAATTTTCGCGAAAATCCTAGGGATATTGCGAGACAATCGTGTTGACATATCTCAATCTTACTGAAAAAAGATGGGGTTCTTGCAAAACTACGGGTTGCTTTAGTTATATTGGATAATTATTCTTAACTCTGGTTGGCTTAATTTTTGCTTGCTTGCTTACTCTTATTGGTACACAGAAAATTTACTAAACGTGAGAGAATGGATTGACATTTGAAACGTCAAGTCGTCAAACAATTAAAGAAGATGTTGTTTTGGATGGTTCGACCAGCCAATCAGTGTTTTTATTTCATAATAGCCAGGAATTCGTTTCGAAATCTTACTAAGGCAACCCGTTTTTTTTTTTTTGCAAAAACCCTATCTTTTTTCAGTCGGATTGAGAAATGACAACACCATTGTCTAATTAACCGTGTTGTCGCAATATCCCTAGAATATGTACTGTTCATTTTCCCTCTCACTTCATTACTCTCCATCTCATTCAAAATATTTCAATTCCGCTTTAATCTAAATCCACATAAATATTACGGCGTTGAAAGGTCTCATAAATATTACCCTAGTTTCTTTAACCATAATTTCAGTCAACAATTTATACAAAGCTCTTTAAAGTAAATACACCTTTTAATTTGCTAAACAAATAATAACCTAACCCCCGTACTTTTACAGTGTACTTTCGCTTGAAACTGACGCCCTCTTATTTTACAACATTTACAAACTATGCAAACTCTCATAGTTTAGAAATTTTCATCAACGAAACTACAGTTGGCAACTTTCGGCAAAGTACTTTGAATCGTTATGTTTTAACTTCTGGTTGGTAAAATGATGATAATATACGAAATTAGTACACACATCAAAAGTCATTTCGAGTAGAATTTACGAAATATAGCTTCGCGCTATGATAATAATAATAAAATCATTTATTTCGAGCTTCTTGGGCTCAGATGGTTAGTTACAATTCTATACATCCCTTGCAAGGTTGGCAGAGCAGTTTTAAGTGCATTTTGAGATTAAAAATGTATATAAACGTGACCATAGTCTAACACCCATATTCTAAGTCGTTCCTCCAAAACTTACTCGTCCTCGACTTAACGAAACCTCATTGAAAACCTCTTCGAAATACTCCTGGAAATCGGTATTCTAAGTCATAACTCCATAAGTACCTGGAGGAGCCAAAGAGTACGTAGCCACTCCGTGTTAGACCTAGCGCACACTACCATTTTTACCCACGACGAGGTTGAGTGGAGTGTAAAAAGTTTTGGAGGAACGACTAAGAATATGGGGGTAAACATATTAACAGTCTTTACATTCAGCCGATATGAAGCCCTCACACACACATGTTCGAGCCTGTGACCTACTTACGTCGAGTAATTCACGAAAATGTCAACTTCTTTACGCAATTCACTCACCGTATTTTCATATGCTTGGAACTTTACCATCCTGACGGCCAAACTCGCCTTGAGGGTCACGATGTTCTTCAGGAGGCAGGTAACATCGACGTGATCGAATATGACGTTGCAAGCAGCGTTGAGGTCTCTCGCCACGAACATCGGCACGTCATCGAGGTCGGTTTCCTTGAGCAGGGTGATGATCTCCTGCAAGCTCTTCTGTGTCCTATTATGCCTCCGGGACACCATCTGGTCACTTTTGCCGAGCGACTCGTATAGTTTCTTTGCTGCGGCCACATCGTCCTCGCTAAGGTATGACTTGCAGATTTGCAAAGCGCTCACTTCATCCATGACGCCCAGTTTTTGTTGCAGGAACGCCAGGAGTTCGTTAGCTACAAGTTTGTCACTCATGGTTCTAGCGAAACAGCGGCTCTAAGCCGCATTACGCGATAAGCATTAATTATTTTTGTATGCGTCTGCACCGATCCGCTTCATACACGGGTTATTTTCAACATGTGCTGTTTTCTTCGCATTTTGGTGGCATTTTTCGTTTTTAGTTATTTTCGATAACTGATTCATGCAAACGATAGATTAATTATTGCTTATGAAATATATGCAGTGGCCTTTCTTGTACTCCATATACTTCTAGAGAAAAACTAAATCAAAATTTCTCTAGGCCACTAAAATGCGCAGAAAACACCAAAATGCTATTTCTTTGCACCAAAATGAAATTACCTCTCTTCACAATTTAATTAATCTACTAAATTAGGTATAAACAATAAATAAAAAACAAAGTACTTCGTAATAAGTTTTATTTGCTCATCAGGAATTCAAAATTTTGTAATAATACTTTAGTTTTAGAACAGTCTTAGAACACTATCTCCCTTTTCTATATAATTAAGCAACTTTAATAACTCTTTTTATGACAGTCTTTTTTCTCTACTCTGCTTCTTAGTTTTCGCCATCCTAAAATTACAACGATGATAGAGCTAATATCAATATTTTTAAAAATCCATTAAGCGAAATTAAATTATTATTGTCGCATTTCAGAGCAGTATTATGTATGTCGCCGAACAAGTGCATGTCGTAGAAAAGTTCTGTCGAAGTCAGAAAATACTGTCGGACTAATGCTTGTCGAAATTTGTTCTGTCGAAGCAACGAGTAGTCGAACTAGTGTATTGAAGTTGAGACCGTGCCGAAATAATTAACTCTAGAAATTCAGAATGTCACTTTCTCGATGAGTTAAATTTTGTCATATTAGATAGCATTAAAAATGCAAAAGAAGGCGGCTAAAAAATTATAAAGTTATATTTTATTTCAAAATTCCTAACCACAAGATATTTTAATGAAAATTTTACAGGTCTCTAACCCGTGCTAGTAAACACCATATGAAATCTGATTTTGGTACCCAGATCGCATTTTGGTGGTTTACAAAATGCCACCAGAGCCACCAAAATGATAAACCATAATAAAAGAGTAATAATAAAACTTTATTATTTGTTTACAACCGCAATATAGTTTATCAACTTAAAGTTAAATCGGAAACACATATTATACAATGAACACACAGCCAATATTTTTATCGGAAACCCGTTAAAGAACGGCCACCAAAATGCTACGAATACGTGACCTCTGCCACCAAAATGTTATACTTACGTGTTTGGTGGGAAAACGCTGCGAGGGTCACACGTCTATCCCCGTCAACCGAAAGTGCGCACCTGAGGCGTGCGGGGAGTGCTGACAAAAAAGTCCTGTTTTGTTAGTCGCCCGTAGAAATTGTGCTATCATATTTGCCACCAAAATGCGTACGTTTGCGTGGACATTAGTTTGGTCAAATATTGTTAATTGTAATAAATACATAGACATAAATACTATTTATTTAATATACCGTCTTTAATTAGTAACTATATAAATGTAGGTAATTATTGCACAGATCTAGCAATATGTATATTGTTGCGTGTATAATACGCAACCGTGGTATTTTCACTCTCGAGACTGGAGTGAGGGTGTGTCTGGTGGTCTATTCGCAGGACTGGGCTCAGGCCCTGTGTTGAATTCACCATCAACGACGCCAAGAACAGACCACGGGATACACCGTCACCCCAGACACGATAGTGTTTTGTTTACCATTCTTTTGTGGCACTGATTTTAGTGTTACTAACCGTAGGTTCCTTGCGCACCGAGCTATTTCATTGCAGAATCATTCTTTACACGTATTTACCAAAGTTTTAGCGTTCATTCCGTAATATTTTGTTGTTTTCAATATTTTCACAATAACAACTACCAGTGTTATTGTTTTGAGTGACTTTGACATTGACAGCGAATGACATGACATCTGACGTTTTACGTTTCGTAACAGGCAATAACTTAATGTTATAAATCACAACTTGTTGTCTTTGTGAAAGTTACTCATTGCATATTTATTGCTATTGTCTAATGTTTTTTAATATTGTAATGGTTTTATTTACTTTCAGTATGTCTTCTGTATTTATTAAAATACATTTCAATTAGTTGTAGAATAAAAATCTAAATCCTTTTTGTGGAAAATTCTGGAACAATATATCCTTGTCTTTGGTTCGGCTCGTCTATGGTCGCCGGTGACGGTGACTTGCCTTTTTTTTCGATCCTCGGTGTCGGTCGATACGACATATATATTGGAAGCAGAAATTTATATTGGGATCGTCCGATCCGTTGTCGGAGATGAGGTGGTGATCCAAGATATGGCCTAGTGCCAATATATTTTTATGTAAATTCAAGAATTTTAATTGGAGCGGCAGGTGAGTTTTTCATACCGTTTCGTCTTGGTTGGAGTCTCACGCTTCATGGTGGAACTTCTTGAGAATTATCGTGTGCTCTCTTATTTTGTTGCAGAGAGCCGCTCCTTTGTTTTAAGCCAGAAATTAAGTTATTTTATTTGCATTTCTGACAACTTTCCCCGGGCTGATGCACATGTCCCCCTGATGCAGTGTGTCTCGTCTCAGGCCACAGAATGTAGAAGTGTTCTCCTCTGATGCATGGGAGAGTGAGTGCACCAACACCTTGGAGGATGGCTGCGTAAGCTAACAACGAACTCCGTATGTTTTTGTGTACTTTTTGTTTGAGAATTTCATCGACATGTAAAACAGTTGTATTAATGTAATTTTAATATAGAAGTAACTTAGGATTGTACATTTAGCTTCAGAATAGATTCATGGAAGGACGCTTCCACTGATTCTTGTTTCCACAGGTCATGACCAAATAATTTACCATGTGTTTTTGAGTACCTACATGTAACTTTTATTCTTTAACTTTTAATGAGTTTTATTAACAGTGCCCATGTTTTCTGCTAATAATGTTTAGAAAGAATTGTTTGTAATTTTAAATAATGACAGTGGTTTTAAATCAATATACATAGAATTTTTGTCAGAAATGTATCACTTTGTTTGATTTATTCCAACACTCCTGTGTTGGTGGCGCCCTCTTTAGAAGTAAGAATTAGAACCTTTTAGTGAACTAATCTCAATATTTTCTTTCCGAGTGTAACAGCCATCAAGGTAGAACCCACGCACACTCCCATGAGTCTCATGCCCATCTGAGCTAGCTGAGCAGACCGCATCTTGGAGGCAGTGGATGTTGAATAAACACGGCTGTCCCCAAGTGCGTAACAATATAATTCAAGAATTTGTAGTAAGAGGCGGAACAGGGACACACCACCAAAATATGAAACTCATTACTTAATATTAGTTTTATTTAAAAACAAATAAAATAACTGTAAACTAATCGATTATTTCACTCAATAATTGTCTTAACTTCATAAAAAAAAATCAAAAAGTGTAAAACCAAATCAATGCAATTATCAACGATGCCGCATCAAAAATACGGTTGGGAAATTCAGCCACACACGACTGACTTATTCAGTAAAAATATAGTAGTAATTTATATGTCTAAATGAAATCCAGTTTATTATTTAAAATAATAATTCAATAATGATGATGTGTATGTATGTGTTTGTGTGTAGTGTAATGTAATTAAATATTTAGGTAATTAAATTAATTTAATGTTTTAATTTAATAAATCTTTGTCACTCCATTTGAGTGACAACACCCTTATAATCACATGTACTTCTATAAATTAGGGTTGTTTAATAAATAAATATGAATTCCGATTGCCTTCATTTAATAAAATTGTAATGCTGATTACTAAGTAAGTCATTTAGTACTGAAGAAAGTTACTATCATTTAATATACCTTCCCTAGATACTTTACACAATCACACGATAATTTTCTAATCAATAGATGTCTTAGTTAAAAGTCAATGTATTCAGCTACCCGTAGCAATAATTTAATTTGCTACGAAGCTACTACGAACTATCGTAGTATACCCATAGCATTTCTTAAAACGTGTAAACTACGTAAACGTGTACTTTCGCACACTAGAATTATTTAATTCTAGTGTGCGAAAGAACTGCACGTCCTTGTTCCTCCAGCCCCTTTCCACCATCGGGGTACGAGACGCAGGCTAGCTTACCACCCATACGTCGTTGACATTCTAACGGTCCGTACCAAGCGCTTCGCTGGCACATTTCTTATGCGAACCGCTAAAGAATGGAATGCGCTGCCTGCTCATGTGTTCCCCGATTCCTACAACCTTGGTCTCTTTAAGGCGAGAGTGAATAGGCATTTCCTGTGCAAGCATGCAACACCTTAGACCACATCCTGTTTATTAAGCACGGTGGTGGTCAAATGCCTGCCCAGTTATTATAAAAAAAGCTGATTCGGAGAGAAGTACCGCCTACCTTTATAGATTCCGGGAGAATACTTAACATCAGGTATGATGATGTAGACTTCCCCCTCCCGGCCCCCCATTCAGCCTTTCGAGGGTTAGTGGGGGACCGGAAGGCAGTGGTCCCTCCGTCCTCCCACCGAGATCTCGAGCTCGGTGGGACGGGAGCTGGTTAGATCCTACCCCGAACCCACGCCGAGCTACTAGGCTCGACGGGGTGTCAGGGGGTGGCGAGGGATAGGGTGCTGGACTCACGAGTCCGGTATTCTAGGTGAGCCCAGCATAACCGTTTGGTAAGCGTAAATGCATTCCCCTCACTCAAAAAAAAAAAAGATATGATGTAGCCTAAGTGTCTCCCCGTTGTTCATAAAAAGCATTGCAATATTAATGTTTCTTTCGAATGCGAGAATATGCCTTTAATTGATGAAACACTGGCTTACAGCGTACAAAAGCAAGAAGTTTCGACGCGTTTCCATAGGACTCGGTAGCTCAATTGGAAGAACAATGGACCAGGATATGGAAAGGTTGCAGGTTCGAGTCCCGTCTGAGAGCAACTTGTGAGAAGGGTTGATATTTTCTAGTATTTTTCTAGGAAAAAAAATATATAAAACTAGCGGCTGCCTACTGTTTTACCCGCGTTTTTCCCGTTCCCGTGGGAATAGTGAGATATAAAGTGTTATATGCTACTCTCCTACCTTTTAACTTAATCTATGCCAAAAATCAAGTCGATTGGTAGCTTAGCTAGGGTATGAAAGAAGGACAAACAAACACACTTTCGTATTTATAATATTAGTTAGGATTTGGATGATCGTTCAACATGCATACTAGCGCCGCCAATATAAATTAAGAACTAGCCAAACATATAAAATAGCATTTTCAAGGCAATCATAAAAGTGCAAAAAACCCTGGATCTTCACAGATAAATAATAATAACGTCTAAAAAGGCACTCATCGCTTCTGTTGAAAGACGTCTCGTTACGAAGAAAATCTTGACAGAATCGTGCCTCCATTAAAAATAATAGCAATTTTTTGCTATTAAATAACAACGGTTTTATTTTGCATTGAAAACGAAATTATATAGTCGACGCGATGTCTGACAATCAAGGTGTTTGCGAAGAAAACTCGAGTTCTTTTGAATATTTTTGTTATTTTGCATTCTCGTCGACAAATTAGACCGAAATAATAAAGATAGGAAAGCGGGAATTTGACCTAGTTAGTCAATAAAATAGACGTATTTATAGATCTGTTTGAAATAACATTAATTTAGGGACTGGTGTTCAATAATTTCGTTTATATTTTTTTGTCGTCCAATATCGTCTCAACCAGTTTATGTTATTTTGTCGATTATTTTAAAATAAATATTTATAATAGGTATTATTTTTTATAATTTTTAAATGTACTTAGTGACAACAATACACGGTTTTAAAGTATTTAATTTTGCTTTACTCTTGAGCCAATTATCATGTTATTTGTTACAATAAATATTACAACTTAATAAAAAAAAAAAAAAATTACAATATCTCTCAAGTCATAGAACTGTGGTATCTAATCATGTGGGAAGTATTGTCAGCTTAACAGACATAACAACTTTAGGTATCGAATTGTACTTGTTTAAAATTTTTCTTTCTTGGTCAAAAGTTATCTCGTATCATTATAAAAATGAATAATAAACAAGAGTGTCTCAGGCTTAACAATATTTTAATATTAAAATTAACAAACAGAATGTTTAGTTACTTATGTTTTGACGGTTATACTTCATTATGTTGGATATGGCTAACAAATTTCTAAAAGTAGCTTTGTTTAATGCTGTTTCTCTAGGAACAAAGCATGGTGAATTTTATCGTATGATTGATAGCTTATCTGTATGGCTATTAATGAGACCTGGCTCAGGGATGGCGAAGAAGGTCGCGCCCCCACTGTGCCTGGTTATCGTCTAAGGCACATCCCTCGAGCGGTCGATCCCCTTCAGCGGTTTGTCATGGCAGAGGTGGAGGGGTTGGTTTTTCGTCAAGAAAGGAGTGTATGTGCGTCTTTACTGTAGAACAGATGTGGCTAACCCTTAAGATTAACTCCCTCCGAGTTGCGAATGGTACTGGCATAGTGGCCTGGATGGACATGAACGTATTTATAGACGTATTGTCCCAGTCGATCTGCGCTCTTGCTCACCATAACTATGTAATTTCGACGGTGGTTCGCAAGTCTCGGTAGCTCAGCGGTTAGAGCATTGGACCGGATTTCCAAAGGTCGCGGGTTCGATTCCCGTCTGAGAATTCACTTGTGGCCGAGTCAATTTTTTCCAATATTTTTCTATTTAAAATTTACCATTAGTATAAAAATAGCATTGAAAAATTGAAAAATGCAAAAATTACAAAATCATAAATTATTGGCAGTTGCATCTTGATCGATCGTTAAACACCTGAAAAGATGTTTCTTTCGAATGCAAGGATATTCCTAGCATTGATGTAACAACGCTGGCCTACAGCGTATTAAAAATATAAAAGTATTGGAGAATTTCGACGGTGGTTCGCAAGTCTCGGTAGCTCAGCGGTTAGAGCATTGGACCGGATTCCCAAAGGTCGCGGGTTCGATTCCCGTCTGAGAATTCACTTGTGGCCGAGTCAATTTTTTCCAATATTTTTCTATTTAAAATTTACCATATGTAATCCTGTTGGGAGATTTAAATGTTGACATGACAAAAGTTAATGATAGATGATCTTTTTGGAAACCTTTAACCTCAATCTTCAACTCCCCTACGCATTTCACTGATCACAGTGAAACATTGATTGACCTACGTACATCTTAAGCTTTGGCGCGCACTGTTCATTAAAATTAAACAAAAACCGGATATTAAACGCGCTATATTTCACTAACAAGATCTAATTGTCATCCCGTGACCACGGCTGAAACGTCGAGAAAATAAAAAAATCCCTAAAAACCAAAAAAATACGGACAATCAGATCTTTTCCTCTTATATTAAATATGTTTCAAGATTGTAGATTTGTGTTTGGCAACGACATGTTCCTTTGTAAATGTTGTTGCTTCTGTTAAAGCTGATAAGTTTCTTGCGGCCGTTCTTCTTATCAGTTAAAAGATGTCCTGAATGGCTAGTAGGAAAAAAAAAATTTGACGATTCGAAAGCACTTATCTATAAGTCTATTTGAATAAAAATCTTTGACTTTGACTTTGACTTTGACTTTTAGATCGTAAAATATAGCGCGTTTAATATCCGGAAAAGTTGTTTTATTTCATTGATTGAATATTGAATGTTGATAATATTATTTTTTCACTTTCATTTCCTGTTTTTAGATAATTAGCTACACAGTGTTTTTAAACCAAAAAATATTGTTGTTCTCAAAAAATAAAAAAATCAACAGATTAATGTCCAGTTGGAATCAAACTTGTGACCCTAAGTAAGAAATATCGAAACTTTCCCAAGTTAAGTTTTAATAAGAACTGTTTTTACCGACTTCAACAAAAAAGGAGGGAGGTACTCAATTCAACGCGTATTATTATTATTTTTTTTTTTTTTGTTTGATGTATGTATACCGATTACTCCGGTGTTGGCGATCCGATTTTAATAGTTGTTTTTTTGTTCGATCGGGTACACTGTCAATTTGGTCCCATATAATTTTTACGAAGATCTGGCTAGTAGTTTTTTCATAATCTTGAAAAATATAAATCACCTTTTGGCAAGTAGTCGTTTACCTAGATGACATTGTTGTGATTTTTAGTGTAAGTAACGGCACATGATGTAACAAAAAAATCTGAAATAAAAACATTTTATAAAAAAAAATCAAACCGACTTCAAAAAGTAAAAAATAAAACTTTTGGAGTCGGTGCTAGCTAGCTAAGGCCAAAAAAATATATAGTTAATAGAAGTTCAATATAGAATGCCCTGGCTGGCACCGACTCCAAAAGTTTTATTTTTTACTTTTTGAAGTCGGTTTGATTTTTTTTATAAAATGTTTTTTATAGATACTACATAACGGATATACATACTTATATATTTTTAATCTACATACACACAACGTAGTATTGTCAACATAATACGTAAAGAAACACGAACCATTTATTTCACGCGACATTTCAATGTCATCGGCCAGTGTCATGAAAATCTTGAAAAATTTCCTCTCTCCGGGAAAAAAGGAGCGACCGCCCAAGCTACTAAAATGTCAACCTACCACATTGCTTGAATAAGAAGAATAACTCAAGTATAAATAAAACATGAAACACGTCATTTATCACTTAGTTGCGAGTTATATGGGCATGGAAAGAGAAAAATACACGTAACCGAGTAAAGGCGTTTTCACATTACCCGATCCGTAAGATTAGCACGAAAAACAATCGAAATAGTATCAAGTTAAGTATCGAACATGTGACGTCAAAAAAATTATAGGAAAAAACATTTTATAAAAAAATTCAAACCGACTTCAAAAAGTAAAAAATTAAACTTTCGGAGTCGGTGCCAGCCAGGGCATTCTACATTGCACTTCTATTAACTATATATTTTTTTGGCCTTAACTAGCTAGCACCGACTCCAAAAGTTTTATTTTTTAATTTTTGAAGTTTCATCAAAATCCGCTCAGTAGTTATTGCGTGAAACTTCAGCTCGAACAAGAATCTAACAATTACCTGGATGATATAATTGTTTCATGACTTCCATGACATTAGGCCCCATATCTCCGAAGATTATCATCGGATCTCAATGAGACTTATATGGGACCAAATTGACAGTGTACCCGATCGAACAAAAAAACAACTATTAAAATCGGATCACCAACACCGGAGTAATCGGTATACATACATCAGACAAAAAAAAAAAACGCGTTGAATTGAGTACCTCCCTCCTTTTTTGTTGAAGTCGGTAAAAATGTAGTTCCGTTTACGTCCGGTAGGAACTGCTCAATATCTCTTAGCTGTGCATTTTTAGGGTTCCGTAGCCTAATGGCAAAAAATGGAACCCTTATAGATTCGTCATGTCTGTTTGTCCGATGTATGTCACAGCCACTTTATTTCAAAACTATGAAGATTACACAGTTGAAACTTGGTAGGTAGATGTATTCTGTAAACCGCTTTACAGTTTTTACACAAAATTAAATAATATATATATATATTAAGGGGGAGCTCTCCATACATGGAACTAAAACCGAAAAAAAATAATAAAAAAATTACATTGAAGTTTCTAAACGATTTTTTCTCAAAGTCAACCGTTTGAAAGATGTACACTTCCAAAGTGGCAAAATGTGTCCCCCCCTCTAACTTTTGAAATAAGAGAGTGAAAAATAAAAAAATATATATGCTTGTAGATCTTATTAAAAAATTTCAACGAAAATTGGTTTGAACGAAATATATTTAGCAGTTACACAGCTATAGCACATTTTCCAAAACTGCAAGTATAACATTTTTCATATAAACACTATGAAAAACAAAGTTATTTTTGCAGACGAAAAATTATAGTTGCATTTTGGGTAGGTGTATTTAATAAAATAATAATAGAAACTTTATTGCTCACGATACAAAAACAAAAACATACAGAGAAAATGTCAAAAAAGAGGAACACACAATAGGCGGCCTTATTACTACATAGCAATCTCTTCCAGGCAACCTTGGGTGAGAGACGGAACCCTTCATGTGCGAGTTCGACTCGCACTTGGCCGATTTTTTTACTTTACTTTCTCGATACTTGAAAGTTATTTGTACTAGGCCTACCTGATATCGGTATCGGGAGCAAGCAAAATGTATGAAATATGTACCTACCCGTGGAGATTGGAGCGGACACCGTCATACATTTTATCTGCCCTGATAAAGTATCATAGTCCATACCGATATCGGATCGGAGAATGTGAAAACGATCGAATAGTATGTCCAGTCTGTGAGAGTAATAGATTTAAGTAAGGTTTGAATATGGACGCTCGTTAATCATACATTATTACCCTAATCTGACTTATGTCGTCGCTTTTAAATGGGAACAACATTATTATTACTGACTAAATTGTAAATGTGATTAAAGTACGAAGACCACCGATTTCAAAATTGTATGTCTTCTATCAATTAACTAGCGCCACTGACACTTATGTCTGGATAGAACGATGCGAGATTTCACACGCGGGGAGCATGCCGCCTTCTCGAACGAGAAAAATAACGTTCGTTTTCAATGCGTTCGCACGTATGCAAAGTTTCGAGAAGAGTCTACACGTGCATGAACTCGCATCATGTCAACCAGACATTACACACTCGCATACAGGCTTGAACGCACATACGCACGCAAGCACGTATCAACGAGCTCGCTTACACAAGCACACACGCGCAAAAACTAAATAAAAAAACTAAAAAAATACTTGTTGATCTATACATACTAATTAATTGAAATACTCTACTTTTTTGTTAGACTTTGTTTAATAATTTTTGGTACACACGAATTGCACTATGTGGTCCTTCTGTGAATGTCACAAAGCGTGTGAGCGCCATAATGACTGATTCACACGACAAATGCTTTTCGTGTGTGGAAACGGTTTTTTGCAAAAACTCGCATGTGCGCGAACACATTGAAAACGAACGCTCATTATTGCGTTCGAGAAGCCGGAATATTCCACGTGCTTGTGATCTCGCATCGTGTCAAGCAGAGATAACAACAATTTCCCGATGTGGATGTTTAACAGTGACCACAACGCATCGTGAGCTGGGTTATAGCTTAACAATAAAAAAAATGATTAAGGAAGGTGTCAATTGATAGCGCGTTCGAATAGGTATGTGAGTGATAATAGCTGTAATAATCTTTATTACTATGACGATGATAAAGTCAATGAACGCACCAAATATCCACTACGCAACCGGTTAATTAAGTCTTGCATAGCCATTACCGATCTGATCATTAACTTGATCGCACTGTTCGGTCGCCCAATCGTGTTAAACTATCACGTTAATTTAATTTTGAAGTTGGTGTTATGACAAGCGGCCTCTTTTGACTTTGTATATGTATATAGTCATAGTCATAATGTTTATTGCATCATACTGGTTACATATAGATCTTAAGTATAATACAGTTCGCAATATGAACCCTGTAAGAGGGTCGCAAATCTTAAAATTAAACTATTTTAACAATAAGTTTAAAATATTATATGGATAACTTTCACATCAGTCGATTTCTGTTTTTAATCTTTCACATTGGTTGTATTTTTTTAAATAAAGTCACTACTAGATTCAGCCTAGATCTAGCTTTCGTAATATAAACACAATACGTGGACACGCACATACTCTTTGAATGCTTCAATCGGCTTTCACGCGGGAACGAGCGTGCGTGTAAAGATACTAAAGGTGAATGTGAATGCGTGCAAGTGCCGGCTCGGGTATCGGTACCTTTATACGACATGTTCTTAGCGTTACGATTGAGATACGATTCAACATACACGCATAATTCTGTACTTGAAACCGCTACAGAAGCGTGAACCGGCTACCATCATGTTCACTATTATTATCAGTTTTAAATTTACCTTTATACACTTCAGACTTCATTGCTACAGTGTCAACATGTACAATCAATATACAATCAACAAAAATTATCAGCCGGCAAAGGTCACATTCACATTTCATTACAGTCGTCATAGTCCACAATCAGCCTTCAAATGTTTCTGTTCTAAAGTTTTCGTCTAATTTCACCAGAGTCTTCATTACATGTTCGTATCTATCTGACAAACTGAGGGCTAACAAGCTTTAACGTAATTGAGAGATTCTACTTTAACTAGAAGTTTCCGAACTTTACCGAAACTCTTCGAACATAGAAACGTTACGCCAAACATTTGTGTAGGTGTCACCCGTTTCCACTGACGAAACATTTAGAAGAAAACATGTTGTAAACGTATAATGCGGCCACTGACAGAATGCATTATTTGACAGCTTCTATCGAGAGACCTCTCAGCGGCCGCATTATATTTATTACAACCTGTTTTCTTGTAAATGTTTTGCCAGTGGAAAGGGGGGGGGGGGGGGGTGGTTGCACATATACAGGATGCCACGTGAATATTCAAACCTTGAAGTAACAATCCTGAATTTGAACATAATTACAGGATTATGAAAGAAAGAAAGAAAGAAAACACATTTATGTCACACACACACATACGATACAGACAATGAAAATAGAAAGGATAGAAAAAAAGTATAAATATAATAATCACGAAAAAATATAACTAAGAAGAATTGTGTGGGGTCAATAAAACCCTATCTCAACGTTTTTGCCTCTGTGTCATTCACAGGTGGGCCGAATGAACACAGAGGCGCTGTTATTCTGACAGGGTTAGTGAGAAGGGAAGATGACCAGAAAAGATATATATATAGAAGACGAGAATACTCAAAATACACAATAAAACATAAACTTATAAAACTAAATACTATAATACATAATGTGTACAAGGGATATATAAATATTTTAAATAGGCAGAACGCTCTCAGCACGTCAAATTATGCAGCAAAAATTAGTTTTTTGTCTGCCAGTGACAGATGTTGGACACGTCAGAATTGCCACGAGTTAAAAATGTGCATATTTATAATATTGTATGTCGAATAAAAGACGAAAAATACTAATAGGAAGCAATTATAATTTATAATCCACGCGTGTAGGATCTTCTTATCACCAGAAAGGAACCTAAGTCCTACCTAGGTCCAAGTCCTTGGTCAACCTACACCAAGGTCTCTCTAATATTATATCCAAATTTCATTAAAAACTCTTCAGTGGTCTAGGCGTAAAAAGGTGGGAGATAGGCAGAGATTAATAAATTATAAAACGCATCGTATCACATTTACCTAAAATTTTAATATGGTTATGGATAAAATATAATATAATTAATCGTCTATGTCTGTTTAGTTCATGTAGTATCTAGAAAGCTTTCGATACATACAAAAAAAATCTAAAACTCTCTCTCTGCTCATAATTTGTCGAATGCAAACTTAACCCGCAATCATCAAAGACGGGAACAAAGTACCCCAACGTTTTTAAACCCCAGAAATCTTCCGTTAGAATCTTTAAAATTGTCACGTTCCGTACATTACATGCCTGAATTGGCTACGGTTACGACAAAGGGTCGCATTCACATTCTTTTCTTCAAGGACGAGTCACAAAGTACCCCGCTACCTGTCTGACCGCGATTCGTTATGTTTTTTTAAATATATTAATGTTACAGGAATCATGGGAGGATATTATAATAAATCATGCATTCAGAATTCTTATTCATACCGACAATTTTTTACTTTTGGGAAAAATTGCCCATATTTGACTAGCTGTATCTTTTTTTTTAATGAAGTACGGGGAGACTTTTAGCCTTCATCATACCTGATGTTAAGTATTGATAAGGCTGAAGATGGAAGCGAGCCTCTCCCGGAATCCTCAATCGCTGAGGAACTGGCTATCTTATCTTTAACTGCCGGAACACAACAATGCTGAAAACATTGTTGTTATGGCGTCAGACTTAGATAAGATGGTGGTAGCTAGCCAGGCGGACTTACAACAAGTCCTACCACCAACCAAACCGAATACAATATGTACCCCCGCTGGGAATCGAACCCGGGACCCCTTGGTCTGATACCGGTGGTTGTACCACTAGACCACAGAGGCGGTTAACTCCGCAACTAATAGACCTAGAGAAATCATGTTTGGCTTAAATTGTAGTAAATTTAATTTGCTTGACAAAAGTATAGAACCAATACGACGACCTGTTTGGCGCAGGGGTACTAAACTCGCCTTCTGCGCCAGAGGTACCGGGTTCGATCCCCGGACAAGACAAATATTTGTGTCCATGAAGGTTTACAGGGTTCAAATTTTTGTTATAAACTACTTTTAGGGGACCTAACATTATATAAAAAAATCGTAGATACATGCACGTTTGCAATGTTTGATGTTGACAATGACTGGCCTATATTGCTTTTTAGGGTTCCGTAGTAAAACCAACAACCCGTATAGTTTCGCCATGTCCGTCTGTCTGTCTGTCTGTCTGTTCATCCGCGGCTTAGCTCAGAGGTCCTTACTTCTAGAGAGCTGTGATAAAACTACACTAAAAAGTTCTAGAATAAAATCTTGAAAAATATATTTTTTAAGTGCACCTCCCCTACAAGTGTATTGGGGATGAACATTTTTTTTCTCATTAATCTCATAGTGTCGGTTGTCGTTGGATAATAATCTTTTAAATATATTATAGGTTTAAGAAGACCACTCTTCGATTTAGGGATCTGTTTTAGAAATATTAAGCTTTATGTAAAGTGCAATATTATGTTTGAGTGGGGTGTCCCCCCCTTCTAAAATTTAAACGGTAGCTAACGGATACGTGAAAAATTCAGGAGAGTAATACATGTAATGAAATTTAAACGAAAACTATCACTGCTAGAGACTTTACAGGTTAAAGAGTAGTAGCAGATTAATTAAAAAAAATTATTAAAACGTTGTCATAGGTTCAAATTCCAATGAATAGCCAATATATAGTCATAAATATTGAACAAGAAAATTTACTAAAAAAAAGCAACTAGTCTCGTCGCCCTGACGGGATATTTTCCCGTATAGTATATTCTCTTGTTTAATATTTATCACATAAAAATAGTATTGTAAAATGCAAAATTAAAAAGTTATAAATATATAGTCGTTAATAGTGTCAAAAAGAGAGTAATTTATATAAATTTTATCATTAAAAACTATTGTAAAAGCTAACTACGGAACCCTATAAATACTGCTCGTGGCCCGCACTTGGCCAATTTGTTTTAATTAGTTGATTCTTAATATCCTGACCCGTAAACTGCAAAATGATACAGATAACTCTAACTCTAAAATATGATAATGTTTGTAAAACTATAATGTTTGTAAAAGAAAGCCCAAACACACACACTCACACATACAAACTGCGCGACATTGTTGTAATCTTATGTAACTTTAGTATGATGTACCTGTTTGTAATCACAATACTTATTTATTGTTTCTTATAAAAATATTTTCGTTCAAAATTTAACGTTCTTACATTATCTATAAAAAGTCCCAACAGCGATCAAATTTTCTATCAGATATTTGTTTAATGAATTTTTCTCAAACATGTTTGGAAATTTGAACACTATTTTGACAACCTTCTTAGAGATAAATCAAAATTGCTGTAGCGGCCATATACATGCGAGCAGCGGCCGACAAAAGTTGTATGGAAATCCATACGTGTCGTGGTTTAGCGGCCAAATAAATTACATAGTAAACTCATATCTGTCGTGTTATTTAAAAATGGCACGATCTTTTACTCCGAAATATGTCAACCAAGGAGGTAACTTATCAAAGGTTTTACTTAAATTTCGAACTGACTTGCAGGTAGGAAGCTGTTTATTGAAAAAAAAAGAACACTAACACGGAAATATACTATTTAAATAAAAAGTTGAAGATACAATAGGGCTGGCGTATCCATATGGATAAAAGCCCCTAAACAAATTAAAAAAAAAAGTTCTGCGTAGGAACTACTTAGTTTTACATTCCGCGCATCATTTGAGAAAAGTACTATAGAAGCCTTGGCTACAACTAGGCATTGATGGACTTACGTATATTTGCCTCGGCTTGCCTCGGCCCATTTACACGTTCGTCCAGCAATGCCTCTTTTGCTGGCCGCTGCAGTAATGTACAATATTTGACCGTCTGCGGGTTCGTTTGATGCGTTTTAGTTCTGGAAATTTATTTGACAAACGCAGTTGTCAAATGCCGATCATTTATCGGCCCTCTAGTGCGTATAAATAGTTATTTGTTATGCAAGGCTGGAAAGTTGGTTATTTAACAGCGAGTTACCTCTATTAAAAGCTGAGCAAGTGAAGGATTCTAGGATAGAATCACGAGCGTAGCGAGTGATTCAAAGATTGAATCCTGAGCGAAGCGAGGATTTCAAAGGTACAAGACGCTAAAAACTTTTCTGCCGAGCGCAACACACAATTTTTCACCTCACAACAGCGAGGAACATTTAATGGTTGCTTCCGCGGTCAACTTCCGGTAAAAAATTCTTTAAACATAAAGTTTAATCTAAATATACCTTATTCTCGTTGTTTTAATGATATAAATAACTAAAATAATAAAAAGGGAGTATTATAGTTAATTCAAAGTTATTTTAAGTAGGAATATATTGTAACTTATAAATAACAATAAAAACGATTCCGTAAATGTTGATACTGACATAATCATAATCATAATCACAACATTTATTTAGTACAGGCGAAGGACATACAAGTGATATTAACATAGTACAATAAAAAAGATACTTAACAAAAAAAAAATACTTAATTTTAAGTTACAGTATTGAATAAATTGTCCCACGGCTGCACTAAAAGGGACCTAGTTCAGCATTGTGTCAGTATTACACTGACGCTGGTTTTCAACTAGACCGCTTTTAGTTTATTGACACCTGGATGTCATATACATAAAAATGTATAAACAATAGTGCAGATGTGCGATTGTGTGTGTGGTTTTACATAGGTATGTTTGAATGAGAATGTTTGTGCGTGTATGTGTACGTGTGAATGTGTGTATTCATCTCTGTGCGTGCGTGTGAAAGAGTGTTATTATATCTGTGCGTGTATCGTTAAATGTAGGACATATCGATATTAATATTTCCCAGCTCCCGCTGCGCATCGGTAAGATGTTGTCGTAAACGTTTTCTAAAAACATATATAGAAGTACTATTCCTTATAGGGGGTGGAATGTTATTCCAGATTTTAGACGCTGCGTAGCGGAAGCTACCTCTGAACGATGCAGATCGATGTTGTTGCGTAGCTAGCTGCACCGAACACAGCCTTCTGCAATTTAGCCAGACTAGCCGATTGTACAAATAAGCAGGTACAAGTACAGTACAGTGCAGGTACATGAGGTACAAGACAAAGATAATTTAAAAATAAAGATCTACGTCACGTTCCGAAATCCAATCACAGGTTGTAAAATCTCACCCAGACTAATATATATATTTTTATAACAAATATAATATTATTAATATCATACATTTATACTTATGGTAAATTTTAAATAGAAAAATATTGGAAAAAATTAACTCGGCCACAAGTGAATTCTCAGGCTGGAATCGAACCAGCGACCTTTGGAAATCCGGTCCAATGAGCATTGGACCGGATTTCCAAAGGTATTTCCATAAGTATAAAAATAGCATTGAAAAATGCAAAAATTACAAAATCATAAATCATACATTTAATCGTATTGTTATTGTTTTTATGATTCAATGAACTAAAATAGTATGATAAAACCAAAACGGAGTATTATAATTAATTTAAAGCTATTTAAAATAAGAATAAAATGTAACAATAAAGTCAATAGTGCGATTCGGAACGCATTATGACATATTTTTAGGTATTCAATTAAGAAAAGTACTTTGCCGCGCTAGGACGCAAAAAGCGATTTTCTGCGCCTAAACTGATTGACAAAACCTCCTTTTCAGAGCATCTGAGGTGAAAAATAATTTGATAGGTAGATTTAACTCAGAGCGGGTAGTTATCAGTTCTGCCGTCCTTTAACTAAAACCACGTTAAACCCAAAAAGTGACTTTGGAAAAGAACGCAAAAAACGCGGGAATCATGGTTTCTAAGAAACCCTTAAAGACAGATAAGTGACTGTTATGCAAAATGTAACCTTGTATTCCCATGCATCTTTTATGATCTATACTGCACGGTATCTACTGTAAAATATTAAAAAAAACGTCTTTTTATTGTTTAGCGAAGCTAATATGTATATTTTTGACTAATAATACTGTGCTAAAAGGTCTCTAACCTACACTTAGCGACATTTTAGTTAAGTATTTTCTTTAAATTTGTCATGTCCGTAATGTTTTATAAATTTACTAAGAAATGCTTAACTATAAACTCGCTAAGTCGTTTAACTGTATTATAGCAAAGAATGTTGTTCATATTCACATATTATTTACCTTAGTTAAAAGAGGCTATAGCTTCTTAAACTGTTTTAAGCTAAGTGTTACCGATAAAACAAAAATCATTTGTAAATACATACATTTGTTTACTAAGCTAAAACAAGGCAATTCTTCCTTTGATTTTGATTAGCGTCTTTATAGCCAAGCATTTCATACCCAAAAAGTAGAAAATTAAATGAAAAGCAATGTAAGAATTATATAAAATTTTATTAAAAAGGTAAAAAGAAATAAGTTCCTTCTGCTTATGTTTAGTGTTTTTATAAAACAACAATCAATCATTTTCTAATATTTAATTAATGTTCTTCCATTATTTTATGAACAACAGCATAATTACATTGGTATCACTTGACATAAAATTATTCTTGAGATCGTATGAACTACCACTAGAAATAGCCTTGTATTAATTTTCTTAACTAACTAATAGGTAAAAAAAATATTAGACTGTAAAAAATAAACTCCGAAACTACTGAACCGATTTTGAAATTCATACACCACTAGAAAGCTCCATTATAAATTTTGAGCCGGTTTTTTACACCTTGGTTAACATAATCTGTTTTTTTTTTATGTCTAAGTTTTAAAAAAAAATATATATAATCTATATTACTCCCTGATAATGTAGCTTTCTATAATGAAAAAAATGTTATAAATAAATCCAATAGTTTTGGAGCATATTCGAAATAAAGTAACAAAAAAAAAATTTATAAAAATAAAATACAGTCCAAGTGCTTAGCACCTATTGAATTTTGAATTGGTTGGTATTGGTATTGGTATTCCAGAACGTGACTCAAACAGTTGAGTGCAGTTAGAAAGGTACGACGCTCAATTACTTTACTCTTTGACGACGCTACAAGCGATGAATTAAGCGCGTCCTTTTTTAACTGTTTTTAGGTATATATCACTGCTTAAATTACGTTCTGAATTACGCCTTAAACTATTATTTTGAAAGGGTATGATATAGCATTCAGAGGATATATTTTAAGTATAATTAATAGTAATTATTATAAATGGCTCTTATCTCTCTTTCTCTCTTATCTTATTAATCAGTGACTCTTTTTTTATTTTTCTGTACTTCTAAATTTTCGTTATCACCACAAGTAGGTAAATTTTGCCAGAAAATAATCTTATTTTTGGTATTATAGGTAATAGCTTATGAATTATTTTTTGCTTCCGATCATTCTATATTCCTTTGGGTAGAGAACGAAATCCTAACAGAGGATTTTTCAAAAACTTGTCATTCAATAATTTTAGAGATTTGTAGTTTTCAGCAAAATCATTTTTGTAGTGTAGATCGAAGCTTGATCTAATAATACCAACTTGAGATATATTTTTGATATACACCCTAGGATTAGCATTTTGAATGCGTCTCTTTGATATATTATTGGTATAATCAATAAAGTCTGTCCCACCCAAGTAGCAAGAAACTGATAAATATCGGGAGATCCGAAACAAAATAAGGTATGACAAACACGTCACATCATTGCTTAAGTTTAACAATATCTAAGTATTAAATTATACTATATATCTTTCAGTATCTATCTATTTGATAATTATTCATCTCAATATTAATAACAAAAAAAATATTTATCAGGTGCAGCTACAACTTTCATTACATTCTTTCAATAAGATTTCACCCACTTCTAGATATAGGCCTCCCCCAAGGATCTCCACAACGATCGGTCCTTCGCAGTCCGCATCCAGCGGCTTCCCGCGACCTTCACCAGATCGTCGGTCCACCTTGTTGGGGGCCCCCACGGAGCGTCGTCCTGTGCGCGGTCGCCATCCCAGAACCGCCCCACCTCAACACCAATCGGTTCTTTTCGCTATGTGTCCCGCCCACTCCACTTCAGCTGAGCAATCCTTCGAGCGATGTCAGTTACTTAAGTTCTCCTACGGATCTCCTTATTTCTGATTCGATCACTTATAGGGAAACGCCGAGCATAACCCTCTGCATTGTACGCTGGGTGACCTTGAGCTTTCTTATCAGACCCATAGTTAGCGACGACGTTTCACTACCTTAAGTCATCACTGGCATAGACTTTAGTCTTGAGACACTGCGGTAAGTTGGACGCGAAGATTTTACGGAGCTTCCCGAATGCTGCCCAACCGAGTTGGACTCGACGTGAAATCTCTTTCTCGAAGTTGGACTTACCTAACTGGATTGTATGTCCAAGGTAAAGTGGTCAACCACTTCGAGTGTAGTGTTCCCAAAGTGAACTGGAGAGGGTATGACATGGGAATTAGACATGATTTTCGTCTTATCCATGTTCATACTAAGACCCACTCTTTGGGAAGCACAACGGAGATCTTCGAGCATTGTGTTCAGGTCCTCCAGGGTCTCAGCCATAAGCAATAGCCATATTATCGGCAAAACGAAGGTGTGTCAAATACTGGGTATTTATGTTGATGCCGCGTCCTTTCCAGTCCAAGAGCTTAAAGATGTCCTCCAAGGCAGCTGTGAACAGTTTCGGAGAAATAATGACGTCTCCCACCTCGCTGCAGTTGGATGGGGCTTGTGCTCTGGTTCTGTAATCGGACCGACATGGTGGCATGTTTGTATAAGTACCTTAACAACTTGAAATCATTATTAAATAGTTAATATCGGATGATGACCATGATTACCTATTTGGCATAGGTTCTCGGTATTGATTTAATAACATAGTACTTAGGTAAGTGAAAATTTGATTTATTAAATTTACTCTAATGTTAAGTCTAAGGTTAAACAGACTGTTTGACTGATTTTTTATGGTGACAGTATATATACCATATCGTTTTTTCAAAATAATATCCAATAACTTAAGTACAGAAAAACAAAAACAAAATACAATTTAGGCGTCTTAATATTATACATTTTATACACAGTACTTTACTCTCCTTTGATAGTGTGTCTTTACACAGTCTAAATGCAATCTCACTAAGCGTAGCATGTTAGCTATAATAGCCCTTAGTACAAAAAGCACGCAACACAACTTTACAATAACGCATTTCAAGCTTTTAGGTTCCTGAGAATACGAAGTTAGTTAGTCCAAAGAATTTCGCTTTAAGAAATATATTTATTAATACAATAATGTTACTTACCTCGTAATACTCACCGACTTAATAATATTTGAGTATTAGCGGAAAACACGAACACGTAATTGCACCTCATGATCGTCCGCTCCGAGCAGTTTAAGTGATGCTCCGGGGTGCCGGGTCCCGGACCCGCGGCTCGCGCGCAAACCTATCGCATCCCCGCACCGCGCACGCCCGGAACCCGGAATGAATGAAGCGCGAGCAACGAATAACGTGTTTCTAGTTAAGAAACGTGGATTTGCGGTTATTAAGTTAAGGAAGACTAAATTATTTCTTTAACAAATTCCTTAATAAAGCAAATAACGTTTTTCTAGCGAAGCGTTTTGAAGCAACTGCAGTTTGGAATACTTGACTATACTATCGTTAAGGGAGTTTAACTTGAATTAAGACTAGTTTTTCATTGTAAATAGTTTATAGCGTTGCTTTTTTGTTTGTTAATGATAATTGGTCCTTGACTATAAACACGTTAAACTCACTTAGCGTGTTTGTAATCAAGTATAATCAAATCACGTAGTTTAAGCTAAGTAAATGTTAAAAAAATATTCGGTTAATTTAGTAATAAAGGTACTTTAACGTGTTTTAAGCTAAGAAGTGTAGGATAGTCATTTTTTAGTTAAGGATTTGTAAAATATTTTGCCATTTAACGGGATACAGGGTTTGAATAACTCCAAAACTATAAATGATAGAGCTACCGATCCTAAACAGAAAGATAGATAAATTTAAACTGTGTTAAATTGCATTCAAAACTCAAAATCGACCATTTGAGGGTTAACGTGGTTTTAGTTAAAGGACGGCAGAGTTGTGATTGTGACACATATTATAGTGCATACTATAAAGTAAAATTCAGATAATATTATATATTTTGTAATTTATTAAAGATCTTATACTCCATTATATTCTGATCTAGACAGATTGTCCAAGATATATGAGCTTAAGGGAGCCCTGAAACCAACTCAGCTTGATACAATCTGACTTGACGGAGTAATCTCCTGTAACCATCTAAAGGAATATTTTCCTGTTTGCCTTCACAGATACGTTATTAAACATCGCATAGCAGTGTAGTTACCGTAATAAAAGAATCAGAAAGTTAATAAAGGCCCTAGACGATGGTTCGGCAAAATAAATGATCATTCCGGGAATAAAACTAAGGTTTCTTTCGTTTTTGCCGTAACAAGCTTGTTAATTCCGTAATGATCAGGTTGTAATAACAATGTTAGTATATTCTGTTGGAATTAATTCTGTGTTTTGGTTTGTTGGATTTGGTACTATTGGCAGCACATCACGTTATACGAAACTGACAAAGGGCAATGCTAAATAAATCAATCTAACCCTGTTTTTAGGATTACCTTAAAAAAAAACGAACCTTTATAGGATCACTTTGTAGTCCGTCTCCGTTTCTCTCGAGAACGCGTGGAGGTACCGAGTTGAAATTAGAACCATATATTCAGGTTAAGAGTCTGTTTAAGATGAAAAAAATCAAACTTGTAAATTAGGTAATGTAAAAGAGAGATAGGACCGTTTATGTCGCGACAAAACGTATATTTCGAAACTCTCAAGGAATCAAAATTCATAGGGTATTTTCCATTGATCTAGAACTATAAATTGTTATGTATAACCATTGTTGAGAGACAAATAAATATATTTTTTTTTTATTACTATGAAATGAAATATCGTCTTTTAATACAAGTACAGAAAAAAAAATCTGAAAACTATAAATTTTTAATTAAATCTAAAAAATAAAATCTTTAGTTTTAAATTGAATTTCGAAAAAAAAATCGGAAAAACTGTGAGACTCGATTTCTGAACTATTTATAATTTTATGTACCTAGGTACCTACAAATGTGTGTGAAACCCTCAGTGGGCAAGTCTAACTCACACTGTCTTGTCTGGTATTTATTAATAATCGTTGTTAAAATAGTGTAAAGTATATTGAAAATTATTACAGTATTGAAATTAGTTGCCGAGTGTTTATTTTAAACTCAAACGTTTCGGACGTTACTTTAAAAATATTATTTAATTGTTTGAGATAGAAATTATAATAAAACCAACATGCATTTACCTTGTGAGAGAAAGGAAAAATGAAAATAGTCACATACTTGTATGTGTGAATTCCGTATAATTAATAAAAACAACTTTTTATAAACAAAAATAAAAACCGACTTCAAAAAGTCCAAAAGAAACTGTTTTGAGTCGGTTCTTAATTGCAATTACCTATATACTTTTATTTTTCTTGTCTTCGAATAATCGGTGAACATACATAAAAATTGATAATCGCTATCTTTTTTTGAAGTCGGTTTAAAAAAATACAAAACCCTCAAAATGTCTCAAAACGTCTCAACTTTGGTAACACACAACAATGACAATTTTGGCATAGCATATTTTGGCATTAGTTAACGTGCTGTGTCATACAGATTCTATATACCCTTTAATAAGTGCCTTCCCGACCCTGCCGGCATATTTCCTCCTTACCCATCACAGTGTTATATTATCTCGGTTATATAACGTCACAGAGTAAAAACTCTCAGTAAGCCCATTGCGAATATTAATAATGAAGGTTCTCGTTTTACTAAGCCTTATACCTACCTATTTTATGTCATTTCTGTGAATATAATACCTTCATTATTAGGCAAAATTAACAAAACAATGAATAATGCCCATTCAATAAACGAAGAACTAATGTTGAGAAAAGTTCGGCTACGGCATTAAAAAACCTCACCAACCGAAGACAATGGACTGCAAAGAACCGGCGAGTAATTCAATGTTATATCCTAAATAAGTATATTTAAGTTGTAAGGTCATTCTATTACCCAGACAATAAAAAACAAGTACAAAAACAGACAGATAAAAATTACCTACCACTGTTTTACTCCGACAATTGGTACAAAGACGTCAGCCATTACGCAACGAAGCCCAGAGTAGCGCAATAATATTAAATTTGAGTACACATCGCGAGCTGAAACGCTAACATTCACACTTAGACTATGGCTATGTCCAATATCTACGGACCCATCTAAATATGTAATGTCGTACGTCAAGAAAGGTCACGTTAAACAGGTTTTGAGCGGTAGTTTATTTTCCAAACACAAGGTTTTGTTATGTAAATTGACATATTTGTTAGAGTCCACGTCGAGAAAGCTCGAGTATTGTTTGACGTTTTTCTTTGTGTAGATTCCGTTCATTTTTGGTGTGTCGTAATATTTTGTAGGTAAAATAAATGTGTTTACGTTTACTGCATATTGATTTTAGAATTGTTACGAGGCCTTTGTGGAAATTGATACATAATGAATAGAAGTTTGCTTTACATTTCGAAGCTTTTTCTTGATTATTTTCACTATACTTCGGATTTTTTTATAGGGTTTTTCAATATGGACGAGTGGATTTTGAAATGGAATAAAATAGATATTAACAAATTTATTTTTTATTTGAAAGGCCTATATATGGCGATATGTATGGAATATGACTTTGCTGAAATTTCCGCCGCGGCTTCTCACTATGGCATAGATCTGAGAGGTCTAATTTTTGATGTCTTTGCCGCATGAATCTGACTGAATTTGATCGATGGCCTTGGTTATGTTGACTTTAAGGGTATTAGTCGATTGTGGCTTATTGGTATAGACCTACGATTTCAGCAAACCCCAAAAAATATACAAAGTCATAGACGCACCCCGACACAACGTGATTTTATATAAAAATAAGATCCAAATTAGCATTTCATAGTTCGGGTACCTACCCGATGTCCATAAAAATCTTTAATAAGTTGCCAGAGTATCTGAAGGCCGAAACGGATATCGGCGTGTTCATTCGCTCCTTGAAAAAGCTGCTTGTAGGAAAAGCTTACGTTCCTTTTATCGTTCATGCAGAATTTCCATTGTGGCGTATGTTGTATGGTACACAAGGTCGTCCTGTTAGGATAACAGATCATCTACATGTATACTAAGTGTGGGGCAAAATCACCGACCTGTAGCAATCGCCACTGACAGTTATGTTCTCACCAACGTCTTTAACGAAAAATAAGGACCAATTACGCCTCCAGCTCAAAATCCACACTAAAGAGTTTTTTTTTTTGTATGCACTATCACCGGGTGAATCTAGTGTGAGTTGACATCGTCCCAAATACACCAATTTTGCTTATTAAGGCACTACTCGGAAAAAGTATGGACTATTTTATATAAAACTATTGCACGGTTACAGTTGTTATAAATCTGGTAATAACATATTATATTTCTTCATACCTTTATCTAGATTCGTATAGTTTCAAAAACACGATTTTTTAGTTATGTCACATAAGTTGTTTTCAGGTGGTGGAACTCTAGGTTTATATTAACAGTCCTCAGATATTAGCGGTAGTGAAACGTGGTCGCTAACTATGAGTCTGATAACAAAGCTCAATGTCACCCAGCATGCAATGGAGAGGGCTATGCTCGGCGTTTCTTTCTGTGATCGAATCAGAAATGAGGAGATCCGTAGGAGAACTAAAGTAACTGACATCGCTCGAAGGATTGCTCAGCTGAAGTGGCAGAGGGCGGGGCACATAGCGAGAAGAACCGATGGCCGTTGGGGCGGAAAGGTTCTGGAATGGTGACCGCGCACAGGACGATGCTCCGTGGGAAGGCCGACAAGGTGGACCGACGACCTGGCGAAAGTCGCGGGAAGCCGCTGGATACGAACAACGCAAGACCGATCGTTGTGGAGATCCTTGGAGTAGGCCTATACCCAGCAGTGGGTGTTATGTGGCTGAGACGACCACGACGACGATATTAGAAAATTAACTATTTAGTTTGACTCAAATGTGAAAGCGGACATACAAAGGGTGATAGAGGTAATAATTTTAAATGGTTGAGTTTTCTTTGTTTATGACATTTTACTTTGACCTAATAACCGGCATTCGAATACAACACTTGTACGGATACAAACGTTGTTCATTGTATAACAATATCAAAGAATTGCCATTTGAACTCAAGACAAAAGGCATAATCAAATTCCTTATAGGCAAACAGACTCATTATAATAACCTTTAAAAGTAAACAGAAGCGTTCCTTTCCAAATACTTACATTCGCTTTGATTAATACTGAACTTCAAAGTCTGAAAGTACGCAGAGCAAATAAATAATCCCATGTCGAGTTTGATTCGAACCTTGCTACGACAAAGTTGTTCAAATCTCATCAATACCACAGTATAAAGAAACAGTAAATGTCTTTGTGTTTTTCTTTATAAAAGTTAATATAGCCGCGTGGTACGTAATACGCGATAGGGCTGGGTAATGGGTAAATCTTCGGTCGGTTTGAACGCCGTCATTGTCCTCGACATATAAAGTGTCATGCATAAGTGCGAAAATAATAAAGGTTATGCTGCTAAACGCTACTCGTCTGGGACCTATATTCGTAACTGGACACGAGGACAGAATTTTATTACTCTAAAAATATGAAAATATGTTGAGGACAATGACGGCGTTCAAACCGCCCGTAGATTTACCCCATTACCACGCGCTTACTGCGTACAAAACTTTCACAGCGTGCGTTAGTCACCGCGGCGCATTCGAGACTGAGACTCTTTCCGAGCTCTCGCCGAGCCGAGGACTCGGGTATTACTCGCGAATGGACTTTAAGTAGGAAGACAGAATACTGTGTATCTATACTGTGTCATTACTAAGTCCCTTCTTTGAGGCGGAATTAAACGGAGACGGACTTGGAACTTTGTCTTCCGTTTGATTGTGTTTGAAACGGGCGGCATTAAGTTTCGTTTGTTATTTCGAATTACAAACCAAATGTTTTCTGGTGCTTGTCTCGAGTGTTTTGTTTAAAGACAGGTTTCTCTTGACGTTACCGCTTTATTTTAATGAATTTGGAGAATTTCTAATTTTGTTTTTCTTCTTTACTTGTCGTCTGCGTGTTGTTTTCAAGTGATGTGTCGCCTGGTTTCTAAATTATCATATTTATAAAGTTTTATTTTTGCTTTGGTAACCGATTAAGATATTTATAATGGTGGTAAACTAACTAGCCAGGTGGACTTAGAACAAATCCTACCACCAACCAAAACGAATATTTATTTATTTATTATTTATTGCAATATAAAAAAAATACAGCAAATGGCGGACTTAATGCCATCAGTCATTCTCTACCAGTCAACCAGTAAAAGGTGTTAGATCTACCGTATCGGTAATAAAGTAGCACAATAAAACATAATTCAGAATATTGAAAGAAAAGTGGGAATAGCTATTTACGGGTTTTTAATTAACAAAAAATACATAGTCACACTACATAATATAAATATTTGATATATATACATACATACATATAAAATATAAGGACTCATTATGTCAGAGATGAAGGGGATCAGCGTAGGCATTTAAGATAGTGTTCACGGACCTTTTTTTAAAACACAAACTTGCTGGGGGCTTTCCGAATGTCCAATATAATAGAATAACTAGGAATCGAACTCGGGCCATCTGTATCTGATACCACAAGACCACAGTTGCGGACACTTATGTGCTTATAATCTACCTATCTACTTAGTTTAAGTAACTAACAACATTTTTAAAATATGAGCATTGTTTGACAACCTTCTTCGAGATAAATCGATATTGCTGTACTGGCCACATATTAGCGAGCAGCGGCCGGCAAAAGTTATATGAAAATCCATATCTAACTTGTTTTGCGTTTGTTAAAATTTGAAGATCTTTAACTCCGAAATATGGCAACCAAGGAGGTAACTTATCAAAGGTTTCGAACAGTAGAGCAAGCATGAATAACTATCGAAATAGTATCGAGCACGTTATGTCAAAAAATGTATAGGAAAATGTAGTTCTGTTTACGTCCGGTAGGAACTCTGCTCAATATCTCATACATTTTTTACTTTACTTCTTCGATACTTACTCGAAAGTTACTCGTGCTAACCCCACTGACTTGCTAATAGAAAGCTGTTTTAGAAAAAAAACAATAATGAACACTTTAACGCGGGAAAAAATATTGTTGTTCGTTGTTCGTCTGTATGTCGAAAAGTAGTTATAATTTCCGTCGAATTATTTGAGAAAAGTACTATATACGCCTTGACCATAACTAGGCATTGATGGACTTACGTATATGTGCATTTACACGTTCGTCCATCAATGCCTCTTTTGTTGGCCGCTGCAGTAATGTACTATAACCATATCTAGACTAAGCCTGTATTATTATGGAAACTTACTTACTTTGCTGGCTCAGCGACCCGAAGTAGATCTTGGCCTCCGACCCTAATTTGCGCTATTTGTCCCTAACATGAGCGACTGGTTCCTAGTTAGTTATTTGGAACCTTTTTTTTTATTTTTATTGTAATAATGTAAATAAATCTGAAATAATGTATTAAGATAAAAAAGTAATAATACCTCTGAATACATTAAAACGTTATAATTTACAGCTTTATACGATGCTAATAAATACCTCTTTTGCAAAGCCGGTATCATTATTAAAGTGTTGTCCCACTGATGTTTTACAAAGCAATATTCACGTTTTAGCGCATTACTAGCTTTAGAGTGCCATTCCACTAAAGCCGGCTATGTGCTATGCTACGTTGTTCGGAATGCGTTTGATATCCAACAATCATTGACTGGCTGACACGGTGCGAGTTCACGAACGAGAACGATAATTCTTGAAAGCTCGCATGCGTGTTCGAACCTAATGAAAACAAACGTAGCGCAAACGCTTCACGAATGCTAGTTCTTTCGTTCGAAAAGGTGGCATGCTCGTACGTGAAATATCGCATCGTATCAACCTGACATATAGCTTAGCACTGGTGGAAACGGGTTTAGCTAAGCTACGCTTTTTTATATGTATCGATGCATACTATGGCTGCGCGCGATAGAGCCGTGCTTTCTTACTGTCGATACATCGCATAGCTCGCCGAGCTTCGCATCTTCCTCGCATAACAACCTCACGGCGACGCATCTTCATAGCACATCTTACTCTCCCCGCTACATTAGCTTAGCATTATGACTAGTCGAAATGGTGCGAGTCACCCACGATCAATGCTTCTAGTTGATCTCAAAAGCTCGCATGCGTGCACGAACTTATTGAAAACGAACGCAGCACGAACGTTTCACGAATGATATTTGTCTCGTTCGAGAAGGCTGCATGCTCCTCGTGCGTGACATCTCGCATCGTGTCAACCTGACATTAATGGAAAAGGTGACATAGTTTCTTAGCTTAGCGTTCAGATCCTCGCAGCATAGCTACATAGCATATTCTAGTGGAAAGGCAGCTTTACACCGCAGTGGATAATGTGAATTTTGCGTCGGACTCAACTAAATGAGTTGTGAAGTTTGCACTACTTCTCTATGAAGCTTTTAGTTTGATAACGTTTTGGGCGTTGTGTTGTATTAGTTTTGCTTCGCGGTTTTACCCGCTTGGCTTCCTTCCTGTGGGAATATTCCGGATATGAAGTTTAGTATTCCAGCCTGTAAGATCCTAATGATGCATATTCTATTTCAGGTTTTTTGATGTATCTGTTTGCTAAATTTTATCCAAATCTTTTTAGATTTTCGTGTGGTTGAGGTACGTTTACTAGGTGATTTTAGTACGAAGCATTCCATTTATTATTTTTTCCAAAAGTTTGTAATAAAATAGTTAATATTCTTATGTTCTCTTTATCCATCTATAATGCTCGAGATAGACGAGGCAAGTTTGTCCAAGCTTGGATATAATTTTACTCAATAAGTTGCATGAGACAAAAAAAAATGTTCTTTTAGTCAAATGGTGTCTCTAAATTCTGACCCGGCGAAAAGCGATGTCGGATTCTTAATTTAAAGTAGGTAGCTTTAAAGAACTAAATATTATCTTAATAAAAAAAGAAAAATAGATAGTTTACATGGAAAAAAACCTCCAAATTCTCTAGTTGTATTTATTGAAAAAAATTGTACCAGCTTGGTCTTCGTTGTATTTCAGTTATAATGTTGCCTATAACAGCTGTAACAAAAACGCCCTTCACTTTAAGTTTTGCTGCGCACAAGTAAGTGTTTGCATAACTATAAACAGAGTGGAAAAAAAGACGGTCACTGGAGGGAAAGTTCCCTAAAAAATTATGTAAGCAAATTTTACTCTAAAGAAACATTCCTTCATTTTAAAAAATAAGTTAAACTGCATTCAAAGATTTTTGAAAAATTACTTACTTACGCCGGAAATCGAACCGGCATAAATAAGAAAAATAACATCTTATACCTAATCGATATGGTATGATCAAATTAGTGTGAGAAAGATAGTTTCTAAAATTAAAGACAACTCTTAAAAAACCTGTTCAAAAAACGTATTCATTGATTGAACTCGCATCTTGTCGCCATTTGTATGGAATCATTTGCCAAAAAAAGACCTAATAATTATTATCAGTGTATTGCTGCAAACGGAAACGGGGACGAAGGTGGACCCAATTCTGTAGTATAATACGAGTATAAACTAGCTTCCGGCTGCGGCTTCGTCCGCGTGAACATTAGAAAAAAATCTTAGGGAACCTTAAACCAGGAAAAAATAGTTAAATGTTTTAATTTCATCAAACCAACTCGTTTTCAAGCTAGGAGTGAGTTCGGTGTCGAAGTGATTGTGGGTTTTATAGAGAATCGCATGGCTGATGCGATGAACCAAGGTTATTAGTAATCCCTAACTTTCAAATTAAATGCACAACTACCTATCTTAATCCAGAGCTAGTATCAATATAAGAATCTTAAGCTTTAAGTTTTATTTAGAAAATTTGTCACATTGTCATTGTCACATCAAGACAAAAGCATGCACCTTTTGTCTTCTAGAGGCGCTTCTAACAAAGGTTCTAGAAATATCTAGGCGGCCCTGAACTATAAAGACGATATAAGGTGTCGCGACCGATAAATAATAAACAAAGTAGATACATGGAAAATATTTATCAAACACCAAAGAATAGTAAGTTAGTCTAGTTTATAGAATCAAAGTCTATATTTTCTGCTTGTTAATCCTACTTTAATTAAGTCTAAATGAATGTTTGGATGTTTTGGACGCTAAAACGGTTGAGTGGATTCAGATGTGGCATACAAATATATAGTATAGCCTAGATTGAAACTTTGTACAATTTATCCCGATATTCCTCGAGAACTGGAACCGAACGGGTCAAACCGCGGGCGACAGTATTAGGTACTATAATAACTTACCAACGCAAATTCAAAATGAAAATAATTTCGTGAAATTTAAAACACTCTTAAAAAACCTATTGCTAAATAAGACCTATTACACAGTAAAAGAATATTTAAATGACAAAGAGTTAAAGAAATATAAAATATAATGATAATTTTGTTAATATAAATATGAAGGTTATTAATAAGACCACAAAATGCGTCATCCTCTCTTCTAAATTTGCTATGCCCAACAGGGTCCAAAATTGTGCCTTTTACTTATATACCATCTTTGTAACATTTTGGAACTCAAATAAATTGAAATTGAAATTGTACTATAAAATTGTTCAACTGTTATGCCCGATTTACACCTGGTAAGGACAGTGGTGAGTGGCTAACGCCCAGACAGCACCGCTTGATTATATTTGGATCCATTTGCAAGGCTGCTTGCAAGCCAAGTGATGACTCGCTATTGTCCGATCGTTTACACCACTGTTATTTACTCACTGTACTTAACAACTTCGCTAAAGACTTGTACTTACCCGTGTAAATCGGGCATTAGTGATAAGGCGCAAGCTTCTAAGTTAGGGCCCAGAGGGAAACAGCTAATACGTTGGGTCCCAAGAGAATTTAATCAAAACCGAGGAAGCTGACAGCTCATTTAGATTACAATAGTTATGTTGATACCTAACTGTAATTAAACAGACAGATGTGGCTGAGGCAATAGAATTTAGTTTGTTTGTGTAATTACAATTACTAACGATATTATATTTTATTTAGATTGATCTATCCTAAATTATTTATTTCTGAAAGCTTGTTAAATTTTGATGGGTATTTGATGTTACTTTTATAGTGAGGTTAACAGCTACTGTTGATCGAACTTTATTCATGCTTTAATTTTTTGTTTCAGGTACGACTGCGAATCTGTGTATCATTGTTCTAAAGACTAAGGTATTTACTTTCATTTTTTAAAACAGAATATGTTGTAAAAGTATTTATGAAAATCGGTAAATTTTTTGGATTGGAGACCACAGTCACCAAGATTTCAAACTGTGCCCTTGGACGTCTCTTAATTGTTGTTTACACACACGCACTTACACAAACACACACACACTCACACACACACACACACCCACACACTCACACACACACACACACACAAACATGCATAAATTCACGCCTGTATATCCACGACCACAGAGGTGGTTGAAATTCTTAGTCACTAATGACAGCGCACTCAATAAAGAAGGAATAAATACAAACATTACGTAACAAAATACCGTCCTCTCAAGAACCACTTGTGAATTCTTAGGTGTTGTTCACAATGTTGTACAGGCCGGAAAACGGCTAGATAATACGAAGGCAAGAGCTGTTCGCAGGTGAGAATGAAGCGTGAAAGAATGTCTGGAATGCTACCAGTCTGTAACAAATACTGTGCAAAGGTAATTCCTTACTTAGACATTGTTCTGCATTTGAATTTTTACAAATAACTTGCCGAGTAGGTTTTATTACAAGGTTCAAAATATGTCGTTTTATATATGCAACCTGCAATTAAACTTAGTAGTCAGCGAGGGTAAGTACCGCGTCATGTTCCCGTAGTAATATATGCCGCAGACGGATACATGCCGCGATTTCAAAAACTCCTATAAAGGTTATGACCTCAAGTCTGAATTGCCCTGTATTAGATATCCCGCTCCGCGTACCCCAAATGTCGGCCGTGAGAAACACTTGTGTCGCTGTGAAATACTTGTGTGCTTCTCGATCAGCAATAACAAATTACGGCGCGCGAAAAAATCGACTAGAATTATTTTAATGCTACTGTAATGGTGAATGGATTGTTTTTGTTTCTTATTGGTCGCTAAGTAAAGTATCTAATTGTTGTTTAAAACATGTTTTAATTTTGTTATTTAATTATGTATTATATTTATAATACAAGGCATCTATCCTCTACGAAATCCTATCCTCTCCTCTAGTTTGCCTAGTTTTTGATCCGGGCAGATGCCCTTAGAGGCGTCTATCCCTTAGTAACGCATACTAATAGTACAAACATCTTTCCTTCGTTTCAGAACCAAAATGAGTCGAAAATATAAAAGAAAATCCGGGGTCCAATCACGGAATATAAGTTGGTGGAATAACGAGCTTGAATCGGCATTTGTGTGGAAAGTTTTTAATACTCTGAACACAAATTCAAAGAGACATCTATACAAGAGAGTACAAGAATAATCTGAAGGATGAACTGAGTAGCCATTTCAAGTTTCTTTAGGTCTTAATAGGAAAATTATTATAATTGAAAATAATCCTGGGTCTGACCTCCCAATTATTATTAGTGTTTTTGCCTATTTAAAATAGCTACTCAGATCAGCGGTTACAGGGTTAAGACCATTTTTTTTTGGACCAGCTTTGTACGTAGATTGCCTGATGTCTTAACCATAACTATCAAATATGTGTTACATGAACTTAAAGATGAAGAATCACACTTGATATGTATGCATAAACAGTTTTTTGATTTTGCACATGATTTGTAAGTTGTGAGGCAATTTCTAAAGTGCGGCATTGGACATCTTGGTGAAATATGAGCAAAATTGACAATATTGTTTGACGATTTTGGATTGAGAAGGTCAGGGGAGCGGTTTGCCGCTCGGTCTGCCACTTTCGTGATGGTATGTCCAGGTGATGTTCCTCTGTACTCCGAAATGCAATAAACAGTGGGCCCGGCTACATAAGCACCTGTTATCATGTACCAATCCATCAATTAATAAATGACTGATGATTACGACAACGATTAGAAAGGTAACTAAGAATCAAGATTATGAAAAACACTTAACATCCAATATAATTATAATAATAATAATAAATTTTTATTTCACACCACAATCAATCTTAAATAAAGTACAGTAAATGTAAATGTAAATAAATGTAAATATTCGCATACAATCACACCAATTATCTAGTCCCACGTTAAGTTTCATGAAGAACTTGTGTTATGGATACTAGATAACGGATAAACAAACATACATATATACTTTTTTTTTTTTTGTAAATACATACTTAATATACATATTAAACACCCAGACCAAGACAAATAGACATGTTCATGCACACAAATATTTGTCTTGTCCGGGGATCGAACCCGGGACCTCTGGCGCAGAAGGCGGGGTTAGTACCTCTGCGCCAAACAGGTCGTCAACAGTACAATGAGTTCACTTATTACTAAAGTAGACTGTGGCGGGCTGATACCTGAACTAGGAAGACTCCTGTATCTCAGGTTATCAACCCTCCACCCCGAGAAATAAAATCTATATGTATGTATGCCCTATATGCCATTCAAAAGAAAAATACCGATAAATAAGCATTATTCTAAATCCATTCATTCTCAAATACGTCTCCGAATATAGCTGTCTTTCAAATAATATTCGAGATAAAAACGTAACTTTCGCAATTCTTGAAAGGTTCAGAATTTCTGATCAATCCAACTGACGTACAGTACAAAAAAGCATTAGGAGACATCGAAGGGTGAAAAACAATAAATCAAAAGACGTCAACCTTTTTTTGATCGACAGCCAATATCACTAATGGAACGAAACAGGGAGTGCGTTGAAAGCGAATCCAAGAAAAAAACTAATACAGCCAGCACGAGTAAAAATTGGTCTGCTATGCTTAGAATCTCAAAAAAGTGTATGAGAGAAATCCAAGCGAGTTTTCCAGTTTTTCTATTTTGAGAAATATCTTACACTAGCTTCCGCCCGCGGTTTCACCTGCGTAATAGTATATATAAAAATGTTAATATAAAAATGAACTACTATTTCCCTTGGTCGTCGCATCACGCGTGAACGGATGGAACAAATTCGCTAATTCGTTATTTGTTGTGTTTATATTACTATTGTCAGCAGAATGTTCTTATGAACGAAAAAATTGAAGATCTAAATACCTGATGTGGAAACATAGCAGTCCACCCAAAGTATATGAGATATAAAAATAGCTACTTGGAAAAAATTGTTGAGCGTAATTAGCATTTTCTATTGACGTACAAATATCGAGGTTTGGTACACCTGATGTGGAACCCAAGGAGTGTAGAAGTCAAGCTAAACTATAAAAAATACGAATATGGCACCTTGGGATAAGTTGTTTAGCGTAATAAGTATTTTCAATTGACGTATAAAAATCGAAGGTCTGTGCGATTGCGTAAGGTAATCGTATTCATTTGACAGTTCATAACGTATTCAATTGGCTGCAATTTGTATGGAATGACATTTGTCAACTGTCAAATGAATACGATTGACTTTATTACAGCAGCCCAGCTTAAGTATAAGAGATAATAATATAGCGCCTTGGGTATAGTTCTTCCGCGAATAATCATTTCTGTTTAGGTAGAAGAATCGTTGGCGGTTTGGGGCGGAATGGTTTCAGAATGGCGAACGCGCACCGGGCGATTTGGGGGGGGGGGGGGGGGGTGGGGGGGCTATACCCAGCAGGCAGTGGGCGCCGTCCAGCTGATATTATGATGATAACAAAAATTAAAGATCTGGTACCTACCCTTATTGTGGAACCCTAGCAGCCTTTCGAAGTTTGTGTTTTTTTTTAATTTTTGCATTTTTCAATGCTATTTTTATACTTAAGATAAATTTTAAATATAAAAATATTGGAAAAAATTAAGTAAATTAAATAAATAAATAAATTAAGGCCACAAGTGAATTCTCAGATGGGAATCGAAACCATGACCTTTGGAAATCCGGTCCAATGCTCTAACCGCTGAGCTACCGAGACTTGCGAACCACCGTCGAAATTCTCCAATACTTTTATATTTTTAATACGCTGTAGGCCAGCGTTGTCACATCAATGCTAGGAATATCTTTCCTTGCATTCGAAAGAAACATCTTTTCAGGTGTTTAACGATCGATTAAGAAATATTAGTATCTCTTAAACCTTAGAAAGGCTGCTAGGCTCCACATTAAGTGTTGTTTATAAACAACATTCAATAATTCTGAGGCGGTACGAAATTCGCCGGGTCCGCTAGTATCGGTATAAAAATAGCCTATGTTACGCTCCGTCCTTTCGACTAACTCTATGCCGAAAATTAAGGAGATCGGTTGCTTAGTTAAGGCGTGAAGGAAGGACAAACAAACACACTTTCGCGTTTATAATATTAATATATAATATTTAGAGTTAGGATTAGGAGCTCTATTTTTGATTCACTCGTCTCGAGGATTCTACTGATTTTCGTGCGACGTTTGTGTTTCGGTATACCGTAAAAGCGACCTTGCACGTATTTATACATAGCTTCGCTTTTCGCCTGTTGTACCGCCTCCCAACACGAGCACGCGAGGGGCAAAGTGAAAAGCGTGCTATGTCTACGCTAGCAAGGTCGCTAATCGCTTGATCACCTCCTCGTTCGCCTCGCTACTCGCGCGACGAGTGATTCAAAAATAGAGGTCTAGGACTAGTTAGGATTGGCATGAAATAAGGCTCTGGGCTACAATAATCTAGAGTCTGCCATCGATACGCTAAGCAAAAAAAGGCTCTATTTAAGGTACTCAGTCGTTAAAAAGATTAAATTGTGTTACTAGAAAATGCGACGCGATTAATTACAAAATATTGATTAATCATTACATATAACTATAACAGATAAAATATTTTTGTGGCATAATCTGTTATTCTTGGCTCTTACGTTTAGTTTCAGTAAGGATATTTAGTCGATGGTCCAGGCCTTCATCAACAACCCCACTTCTGGGGCACATTCCTTACATGCCTGGGATGTCGTAAGAGTCGACTAAGAGAATCGACGTAATGAACACCTGAGCGAGAGAAGGAAAACTTGAAACAAACCCTCTACCAACCCGTCTGGCCAGCGTGGTAGCAGTAGACTAACAGCCTCCTATGAACGCCACAGTAGGCGTGAGCTAGGAGAGGCCTGTGTCCAGCAGTGGACGTCCACAGGCTGATGTTGAATGAATGAATGAATCCTATACCTGATGAGTTAAAGTGGAAGCTAACCAAATGGCTTTTATTGTTGAAATAAGCAAGAAATAAAATAAAAATATCGTTTCGTGAATAATCCACCGAAAAACTGTAGATACTAACTTAGGTAGTTATAATAAATAATATCCCTTTTTCGTTCCACGTTATCACGCTTTTTACTTTTTAGATCCTACAGTGCTTTTCGCCAATTCCCATCTAGCTGACACGTAGTTTTTCAAAGTTATTTTAGTAGGGGCAGTGAGAAAGAATATGAAAATTACTGCATTTTCGTAATAATAAATATTTCATGCGAGAATGCAGTTGGATTCGGAATTAGACCTAGACAATTAGTTTTATAAATGTTACATAAATTTTAAAAATTAATCGTCTAAATATTTACTACATATAGACGAATATTTGACGACCTGTTTGGCGCAGGAGTACTAACCCCACCTTCTGCGCCAGAGGTCCCGGGTTCGATCCCCGGACAAGACAAATATTTGCGTGCATGAACATGTCTATTTGTCTTGGTCTGGATGTTTAGTATGTATATTATGTATGTATTTACAAAAAAAAGTATATAAGTATGTTTATCCGTTATCTAGTATCCATAAAACAAGTTCTTCATGATACTTAACGTGGGCTAGATAATTGGTGTGATTGTATGAAAATATTTATTTATTTATAATATTTAACACTGTTCATAATCATCTGTGTAGTGTCGGCTTAGAATAGCACTACCCCCTCTCATCCCGTGGGTGTCGTAAAAGGCGGCTAAGGGACTCAGCCTTCAGAAGACGGGCAGCAGCGTCTCCTATAAACTTGGCCATACTGCGATCGCCAACCCGCCTGCCAAGCGTGGCAATTATGGCAAACCCTCCCTTTTGAGGAAGGCCTATACGGCAGTGGGTGTTATGTGGCTGAGACGAAGATAATCATCTAAAGGAAAATTTTTTTGTTGTTATAATATATTATTTTGATTAAAGTCAAAGTCAAAGATTTTTATTCAAATAGACTTATAGATAAGTGCTTTCGAATCGTCCAATTTTTTTTTCCTACCAGCCATTCAGGACATCTTTTAACTGATAAGAAGAACGGCAAGAAACTTATCAGCTTTAACAGAAGCAACAACATTTACAAAGGAACATGTCGTTGCCAAACACAAATCTACAATCTTGAAACATATTTAATATAAGAGGAAAATTTTCTTATACTCAGTTATTAGAATATTTTCCTTTTATACAATTACAATAGTCATGTTTTATGTTAGTATCACTTCCATGCATTTTGGTCTTTCAAATAATCTTCTACCTTGTAATAACCTTTGCTTAAGAGCGTTTTTTTAACATGTATTTTAAATTTACGCAAAGGCAGCTTAATCACTTGTTGTGGAACTTTATTAAAAAAGGCTATGCCTTTCCCCAAAAATGAGCGACTGCATTTTTCAAGTCGAAATCTTGGAACGGCAAGCTTATTCTTGTTTCTAGTATTAAAATTATGAACATCGCTATGCTTAATAAATAAATCGTGATGTTTTTTTATATTATCATAAATGTATTGTCCCGCCAAAGTTAGTATATTAATCTCTTTAAACAATTCTTTAAGAGAATCTCTCTGTCGAAGGTTGTAAATGGCGCGCACAGCTCTTTTTTGAAGTATAAAAACATTTTCTATATTGGCTGCTGAGCCCCACAACAACAGGCCATAGGACATTACACTATGAAAATAACTAGTCTTGCCGTTTCAATATCAGTTAGGAGCCTTATTTTCCTTATTGCGAAAGCCGCAGAACTATGTCTACTCGACAAGGTTTCAATATGTGGATCCCATTGTAGTTTTGAATCTAATGTAATACCAAGAAATTTAGTACTCTCAACTAACTCTACTACATCCCCATTCAAATTGATGTGCATGTCGACCTGCCCTACATTAGGTAATGTGAATTTAACAAATTTCGTTTTGGTAGGGTTAAGAGACAAATTATTACTGTTGAACCAGTGTGCGACTTGAGAGAGAGCACTATTTACTTCGTCAGAACAATTGTTTCCTCTATCAATTTTAAAAATTAAAGATGTATCATCTGCAAATAGTACTGTATCACATAAATTACTCGCGTAGTTAGGGAGATCGTTAATATATATTAAGAACAGCAGAGGGCCCAATATTGACCCTTGGGGAACGCCCATAATAATGGGCGCTCCAGTAGAAGCAGTATTATTTACAATTACTTTTTGATATCTATTGTGCAAGTATGACTGCAAAAGGCTAACTGATTTTTTAGAGACACCATAATGTTCTAGCTTCTTTAAAAGTGTAACGTGATCAACGCAATCGAAAGCCTTAGACAGGTCACAAAATATACCAATTACGTCTTGCTTGCCCTCCCAAGCCTCAAAAATATGTTTGAGGAGTGCTATTCCAGCATCTGTAGTATTTTTACCTTTAGAAAAGCCGAACTGATTATTATGAAGGATTTGATTCACTGTTAAATAGTCTAATAATTGAGGGTATATAATTTTTTCAAAAATTTTACTAAGTGCCGGTAAGACTGATATCGGCCTAAAATTTGTGGGGTCACTTTTGTCACCTGATTTAAAAAGAGGAATAAGCTTACTATATTTCATTAAATCGGGAAAAGTACCTTCATCTATGCATTGATTAAAAATGAAAGGTATTTACTTAATAGAAATTAGGTAACAGTGCTACTAAAACCTTATCTTTTTTTAAATTCAAAAGCAAATTAACGAACCCAAAAAGCTTACTCTAGATTTTCCAAGATTTGGCAAGTAATATACAGTCCCTTGGAACTATTGTGTTCGACATCCAATATTTGGGAGTAGGTATTTCATTACAACACAATAAAGTTACTCGGATCTCGAAGCTACGAGTATAATATCAAATTATTTGAATTTACACAAAATTTAAGGTCTATGGAGAGACCGAGCTGTGCTACTTTATTATTATTAACGAAGAATATGAAGGTTGTAAATGGCTAAGAATTTTATTTATATTTCAGCGTATTTCTATATTTTATTAATGACATGATAATATACAGCATGTTTATACTGTATAATATTATACAGTACAAACATTTTAGAGTACAATCATTGTAATGCTTGTAGTACTGTTTTACCTTAAAAGGTTGCGCTTTTCTTTGACTTCCTTTCGAGATTTATGAATGTTATTTTTAATGTTAATGTTTGACTATCTATAATTTGCGCCTTTTTTCATCTTTTTATTTTTGTTATTGTACATGACTTGCATTCATAGTTTGACATCCATAATGTTTTGATAAATTTTAATTATTCGCAATTGGGCGTGTTAAGAATTTATATAGTCACCTTTTAAATTAATGTATATTTTTTAAATTTAATTATAATTTGAATGCCACCGTTGTTGGCTGGATGAGAGGCGCCTTATTATAGAATAACAACTGTAATGTACCTCAGTCAAATTCAAATAAAAGTATTCCATTCTATTCGATTCTATTCTAATCATTACTTATTTTTTTGTAACTTACTATTGTCTTAAGCTTTGAGCAATCCACTATTTTAAAGATTCTAGTATGACAATGAAACAAGACTGAAGTACTTATAGATAATTTATGTATCATTATTATAATCATTACCGAATTATGATTATATTAATTAAATAAAACAATAGGTAAGTACTTAGATATTTTCTATTATAAAACTGTATACCTATTTACAATTTAAACAAAGTATGCTAATAAATTACTTTTTCTTCGACGGTAAAAACAGCGACATCAGAAACACACCTGAAAAAAACAACTGTTAAAAAAATGCTTCATATACCCTCTAATTAATTTCTACCAATTTGTTCTCCCATCCTGGACTGTGAGTAGAATAAAATGTGCCTGTTACTAACTTTCCAGTACAGATAGTAAAAGCTTATGAATGGATAAGGTATATTCTTAAGGCGAGTATATTGGTTATCGATCACATATTTCATAGTCATCATCATCATAATCAGCCTGTGGACCTCCACTGCTGGACAAAGACCTCTCGGCGTTCATAGGAGGTAGCCTACTGCTACCACACTGGCCAGACGGGTTGGTAGAGAGTTTGTTTCAAGTTTTCCTTCTCTCGCACAGGTGTTTAATGTGTCGAGCCTCTTAGTCGACTCTTACGACATCCCAGGCATGTAATGGAGTGGTGACACGTGTATTCTTAGGCCGTCACCACACGGCGAAATATTTGCTCAACTTGAAACCTTTTTTCTCCTGAATAGACAAAGTGATTTTTTTTTTATAAAAAATATAAAATATTAAACAGGATATCAAAAAAATTTAAGTTTCCTGTAGGAACTAATATTATTTTTAAATAGAAAAACAACCTGTTATTTTCAGATCAAACTGTTTTTCGCCACTATTCCATAAGGTTTATTCAGATAGCAAAAAAAAACTTTTTTCGCTGTGTAGTTATTTCGTGTTTTTTTAGCCTAATCTGTGGACTCTGTGGTCTAGTGGTACAACCACCGGTATTAGAGCTAGGGGTCCCGGGTTCGATTCCCAGCGGGGGTCATATTGTATTCGGTTTGGTTGATGGTAGGACTTGTTCTAAGTCCATCTGGCTAGCTACCACCATCTTATCTAAGTCTGATGCCATAACAACGTTTTCAGCATTGTTGTATTCCGGCAGTTAGTGTTAAGATTACCAGTTCCTCAGTGATGAGGATTCCGGGAAAGGCTCGGTTCCATATTCGGCCTTATCAATACTTAACGTCAGGTATGATGAAGGCTAAGTCTCCCCGTTGTTCATAAACAAAAAAAATGAGCGTCAATTCACTCTCGAGCTGCACTTTTGACACCCTGCCAACCATGGAAAGGATTAAGAGGCCGGCGACCGGTCAGCTTCCCATTCTAACGTAATACCAAAATGTTTTGAAATTAGAAGCAATTTTTAAATTACAGCAATATTTTCAGTACGTGTGATGTTATTCGGATCAAAACAGTATTTACCTAGGATTAAAACAGTATTTACCTAGGATTTAAACAATATTTACCTAGGATTAAAACAGTATTTACCTAGTATAGAAGACGACATGTCGCGGGCCTCTTAATGACGTGAATGTAGTTAAGTATGTATGAACCAATTTTACTTACACAGCATCATTCCAGCCAAAGTGTAGAAAGGTATCACACATCCCATTTTGAGCAAAACAGGAAAAGACACGTTACCGGACAGAGTACCGATTCTGCCTGTCATCATCATCATGGATATTGCTAAAGTTCTGAAACACATTTAAAGTATTTAATAATAAAAAAATTAAAGTACTAAGATGTAAACTTTTCTATATCTTAACCTAAGACGTAACCGCTTCTATCCGTCACAGCATACTGAGTAGTGACTATTTGGTTCTTTCTTGTTGTCTAAAGTTTTTTATTTTCTGTTCTATGTTTGAAAATAACTAATAAACATATTTTCTTCCTTTCTATACTATTCTCATCATATCGCACCTCCGCTCAAATAGTGTATTAACTCACTTTTTTTGAGAAACGAGTTTATTACAGCAATCGTCCAAACTTTAATCTCTAATAGTGTCATATTAGTAGTTTTAGATATTTAAGATAGATGGCAGCAGTGCCATTGTATTGTCTAGCGAGTACGCGATTGGCCGACGCACAGACAGTTTCGTATGACAGCTTGCGTCAGGTGGTTGTGTATCCAGTGCAAAAATTAATGTACTTTGTCGACTCATGCCACTATTTTTGAACAACTGAAGTAAGCATTTCTGTTTATGTTTAAGTAATAGTGTATTTTGTAGACTTATGACACTATAATCGAACTAGGTAAGTGCAAATTATAGTTTAAAAATCAGGTCCAATTTACGTCCCGTATTACGTATGTGCAGATCATTAAAGAAGCTAATAAAACAGGAGAACCATTGAGAGTAAATGAGATGTAACATAAATATTTTATTTCATCAAAAGCTTTAACAGATGAAATGGGTGTAACAACTCTTGGTAAAGTAAAGGTTTCTGACAAAAAAATAATTGTAATCTCCAAAGATAGACCAACTACTTTAATGTATAAAACCTCGTATACAGACACCGAATGGTCCGAGAGTAATTTATTAGCTCGAAATAAAAAGCCGAATATTCCCGAAGCCAAACCAGCTTATACCAATAAACTGGCAATCAAAAAAAATAAGATGACTGATTTAATGACTTTGTCAAGAAACAATCACATTCGTAGCTTTTATTCTGTTTTTTTTTTTTTTAATAATAACTTATAGACTTCTTTTTTGGACTTAGTCTGTATTCTATTGTTGCATTTTGTGTTGATTTTTAATTTGTTTTCTACCCATGCCGGCGACGAGTCAGCGAAATTGAGCCTCCCTTATACAAATAAAAGTAATGATTACACTATTACGCAGTAATAAGGTCTCATGTGATTCCAAAGTAGATTTAAGTACTTTAAAAATAGTACTTGTGTTGATTTTTATAAGTTTTATACCAAAAAAGATTAATAATGTAAGTAAGAATTAATAAATGATAATAAATAAAGACTGATGATTATAAACACTGTTTAATTAATTTAATTTCCATTTAATACCAAAACATATCCCTAAACTACATAAAACTCACTTCTCGAGCTATCTCCTAAGCCCCACGATCGTGAGGGTAAGTTTTCAGGAAACCAGAGACTTCAGGATTTTTTTTTCATTTTTTACATGACACTTAGGAACCGATGAAAAAATCATGCGAATTTCAAAAAATTCGGAGTAAATTATTTTCTTCGGTTGTAAAGGGATAGAAACGAAATACCAAAATAATTAAAAAATTTAGCTTTTCTTTATGTACCTGGGATGTTATTCCGATAAAGACAGCATTTATCAAGGTTCCTATCAAAATAAAAAAACAAAATACCTACTTACCCATTTAAAAATAAATGCGAATTGCAGTTTTGTATGAAAAAAATTCATTGGCTTCATTTATTTATTGGGTAGATATTTTGGATTATTATTTCAATAGAAACCTAGATAAATACCTACTGTCTTAATCCAAATAACATCACAAGTACAGTCAATCATGCAAAATTTTTTCATTATTTTGGTATTACGTTTGTATGGGAGACTGACGCGTCGCAGGCCACTTAAGTTTCTTTATATACTACTTGAGAATTTTATTTTTGTTTAATTTTTATCGTAATAATAATGTAACGCATATTTGGCTTCTGAATTAGTTTTTTTTTATTATTTTTGTCTTAAAGAATTCCTATTTTTTGTCAATAAGGCCTTGTTGTCTGTTGTTTGTAAGTTTTGATGGTTTCGAGTGTGCCATAGGTAGAATAAAAACTAGGTTATTACGATAATGATTATATGGGTGCGTAAATTCATACAACAAAGATAATTCTTTAAAATAAAACTAGATTACAGTAATAATTTTTAATCAAGTAAATATACTAGAAAAAAGCAACTTGTCTCATGTCGCCCTGACGGGACTCGAACCCGCATCCTTGGGAATCCGGCCCAATGCACTGACCAATTATGCTACAGAGACCTACGAGAACACGTTGAAATTCTCTAGTATATTCACTTTTTTCTACGGTGTTGGCCACCGTCGTTTCATCAATGACAGAATATATCCTCGCATTCGAAAGAAACATCTTTACAGATGTTTGACTATCGATTAAGATGAAACTGCCATCTACTTATAACTTTTTAATTTTGCATATTACAATGCTATTTTTATGTGATAATTTTTTATCAAGTAAATATACTAGAAAAAAGCAACTTGTCTCATGTAGCCCTGACGGGACTCGAACCCGCATCCTTGGGAATCCGGCCCAATGCACTGACCAATTATGCTACAGAGACCTACGAGAACACGTTGAAATTCTCTAGTATTTGTACACATTAAGTATTATTTTCATGAAAACTGGAAGATTTTTGTTTTCAAATGTCTTAATAAAAACAAAATTTCTCACAACTTGCATTTTCTTATACTGTCATAACTCAAAATCCTAGATTTTATTTTTCATTATTTCAAAATACCGAGTATACAATTTTGTAGGACATGGAAAGCTTTTAAATATCATACAAGGGTTCTTAGCAATTCGGATTAGTTTTTAAGTTATTAACCGATTAGTGAAAAAAATTTACAAGTTCAACTTCTTTCGCCTGTTTCTCAACAACAATAATTTTATGAGTTAATACAATAACCTGCTGCCAACAATGTAATTTTATGAGTTAATACAATACACTGCTGCCATCTCGAACGAGACAACTAGCATTCGTCGCTTTATTCGAGCTTTCGAGAATTCTAGAAACATTACTCGTACATGAACTCGCATCGTATCAACCAGTTATAAATTTCATTTGTGTCACCTAAGTACTTCTTCTTTTGCATAAGACATGTACATATTTTTTTAGAAATTATAAAAAGCTATTCCGTTGCTAGCATGCATAGGTCAGTTTTCAATTACAAACTCAACGTGAGTTAATTAAAAACTCAAACAAGCCTTTGCAATTTTGTGCTTACTCGAAAGTATTAAATTGCACTATTTACTTACAGTTGGTGAACTAAACAATGAAACCTAGCGAGTCACGCGATAGGAGGAGCTTCTGGCAATAAATATTACAAAACGCGAATTAAATGTAGAGATAATTTCAGCGAGCAATTCACAAAATGGTCCTAGTGAAAAGAGTTTTAAAGTAAAAAGTTTGTGTCCACTGTAAGTAGGTAATAGCTTTTTAAAAAGTAATAGTACATTATTGCATAGGCCGTGAAATAGGCAATTGCAGGTCGAGTATGAGTTTGAAGGCCGAGCCGTAGGCGAGGACTTCACTAATACGAGACAGGCAATTGCCATTTCCGCCGAGGCATATATAGTGCTTTTCTCAAAAGAATGCAGGGAAATAAAACATACTTTTTTATTATACATTTAATAATTACTAAAAGAAAATCAAATTCATTGCAGGAGCGTCTTTTTGAATTTGGAACATTACAGCGCTCCAGCAATGTTGTATGAAACGGCGTGCTGGAGTTGTTAAATACTCTTTGTAATGTTCCAAATTCAAAAAACGCTCCTGTAATGGATTTGATTTTCTTTGTCCGTAAATTCGATACTTCGAGTGTTCTTTTTTCGAAAATAATGACAACATTTCCATTCATGTTTGAGAAAATATTATTTATTCACTCGTGAGAAGCACGTGAGAAGGTTAAAAAGTATCCGAATTCATTCAAGCTGAGGTTATACATGTACAACATTAGTTAGTAGTTACTACTAACTAATGTTGTACTAACATTACTAACATTACTAAATACCTCAAAACTAATTGTACATGTGGGACTCATCATTACAAACAACCTCTTATATGAAGGCAACCCTGGAACTTTTTTGTATGAACAACGGGGATTCTCTTTGCCGTCATAATACCTGATGTTAAGTATTGATAAGGCTGAAGATGGAAGCGAGCCTCTCCCGGAATCCACAATCACTGAGGAACTGGCTGTCTTATCTTTTAACTGCCGGAACACAACAATGCTGAAAACACTGTTGTTATGGCGTCAGACTTAGATAAGATGGTGGTAGCTAGCCAGACGGACTTAGAACAAGTCCTACCACCAACCAAACTGAATACAATATATACTCCCGCTGGGAATCGAACCCGGGACTCCTGGGTCTCATACCGGTGGTTGTTACCATTAGACCACAGAGGCGGATAATTGCGAAAAATCAGATGTTTAATACAGCATTTTATTTAAATGCTGATCTTAACCAGGGAGGGAAGGAACTGTTACCGACACTTTGAAACAACAATAACATGTGATGAAGATGCTCGTCCGGCGTCGAGCCAAATAAAACATTTCTTGCAGTTTATTTCTTCTCTTTATTCTTCAGTGAGGCTATGCGAGCTTATGTATGTTGTTTTTTTTTGTAATAGCTTTGAATTATTGAGAAAAGTGAAGCGGTTATGACCAGACTGATCGTATTCGATCACGTTCGTTAAGCAAAGTTCGGCCCGGTCAAGTGTCGGATGGGTGACCGTAAAGTGGCATTATATCTGAGCGCTTCCGTGCTTCGAAGGGCACGTTAAACCGTCAGTCCCGGCTGTTGTCGAGGCCTTATAGGCGGCTTGATAATCTCTGACACCAGAGGTGGCCACTAATCCTCACTCGATAAGGAGAAAAAATTTCAGAAAAGTAACTAACCTTGTGGTTGTTGGGAAGAATTCGATAACTGTAGCTTGATTCAAACTCATCAGCATTTGAGAGATAGCCAAAGCCACAGCGAAGAGTGATACGACAGCGATCTTCGAGCTAGCGAATCTCAAACTGATGGTCGCAGCCAAAGAAATCATTGTAGCGACTATGAGGAGTGGCTTCTTCCCAACTTTGTTGACCAAAACTCCACTGATGAAGTAGGGGACGATACAAACGCAGCCGATGATCATGCTGTTGATATAAGTTTCAGAACCACTTCTTATCTAAAAGAAGTATTGCTTGAATAAATCGTCGTTAGTTATAAGAGATTTAATACTATTATTACAGTGGCAAGGGGTCAAAATTTAGCAAAAGTAAGCCGGATTTTTTTTTTTTTCCAAAAAAATATCTCAATTGTATGGTGGATCGGTGGTGTAAAATTTCTAAAAGGGAAGCCGATAGGAATCGGTATGTATGATACTATATTATGATGGTGTTCTTTGGCTCTTTTAAAGGAACCTCGACTTTCTCATGAGCTGTTAAAGCGGCCACATATCGGCGTTTTAGTCGCGCGACTGCAGCTCTTCTAAGTCGTACTGCAGTAGCACGACTGGTTATCAATACATATTACAGTAGCGCAGCTGCATCGCGACAGCTGCGCGACAGAATCGCGAGTGCAGCGCTCCGAGCTTGTGGTGGCGGATACGCCGCGTAGCCGCGTGCGATCAGTCGGCGTTAGAACGGACAGAACGGATGCGAATCCGTTGGAATCCATATTGGAAATGTGCTAGTCACCCTCACGTTCAACCACGTTAAAACTATATGTAAAAGCGCTCTAAGAGAGATAGCACTTTATGCAGGCCGGTAGGTAGATATAGCTGCGTCTTCTAACGAATATGTCTTCGGTATTGCGATATTAATTCTGGTCCTCACAAATATAGCCAGAATAGACACGCTAAGAAGAAGTTGAAAAGTTGAATGTCTATTGAACTCTTTCATTGGAATTCTATAATGTCCTAAGTGAACCTGATAGAACTTACTGGAACGCAGATGCCTGATGACGTGACATTCTTAGCTTGCAATTTTCCGGTGTAAGTATCAAGCATGCTGCAGAGGTCTTGACTGCTTCCATCCGGTGTTATAAAGCTGTTGTGTTCTACTATAGTTGATACCTGCGGGTACCACAACCGCAAAACATTGTACCTGGAAGAGTTATTTGTATTGAAGCAAGAATTCTAACGTTTATTTAATTTATATATTTTTTTTAATTTTGCATTTTACAATTCTATTTTTATGTGATAAATATTATACAAGAAAATACACTAGAAAAAAGCAACTAGTCTCATGTCGCCCTGACGGGATTCGAACCCGCATCCTTGGGAATCCGGCACAATGCACTAACCAAAATTTATTAAATTTGATTTTTGTTTTGGGTAAAAAGAAAAAATAACAGAATCTTGCAGAGATTTAAAGGGAAAGAGGAAATACTTTAAAGTCATCGATTGAAAACCGTGCCAGGAAACTCATTGGAACTCAGTATTGGCCACGGCGGAACTTCAGAGACTCAGTCACCGTCGCAAAGTTTTTTCTTTTATTTGTACAATTAACTGGGCAGGCATTTGACCACCATCGTGCTTAGTAAACAGGATGTGGTCTAAGGTGTAACATGCTTGCCCAGGAAATGCCTATTCACTCTCGCCTTAAAGAGACCAAGGTTGTAGGAATCGGGGAACACATGAGCAGGCAGCGCATTCCATTATTTTTTATTCTTTCTTTAGTTGCATGTCTATCGGTGTTTTATAGGATAGACTTTGTAGAGTGTGCGAGAGAACTGCACGACCTTATTCCTCCAGCCCCTTTCCACCATCGGGGTACGAGACGCAGGTTAGCTTACCACCCGTACGTCGTTGACATTCTAACGGTTCGTACCAAGCGCTTTGCTGACACATTTCTTATGCGAACCGCTAAAGAATGGAATGCGCTGCCTGCTCATGTGTTCCCCGATTCCTACAACCTTGGTCTCTTTAAGGCGAGAGTGAATAGGCATTTCCTGGGCAAGCATGCAACACCTTAGACCACATCTTATTTATTAAGCACGATGGTGGTCAAATGCCTGCCCAGTTCTTATAAAGCAAAAAAAAACAACCGTAAGTTTTCCTGTGAATCTTCGTAACAATCTACATATCTATAACAGTAGAAGTGATGCTAGTTTTAAAAAGGAAACAATGGATAAGGATAAATGAGCGTTCCATAAACCAACCAATCCTCACTCGGCCCGTGCTGAAATCATAGTTGTAGACCATAGCCTATCTATAACGGCGATGCCCTAGCAGTGGAGATATTAATATGGCTGATGATGACTCCATGAAGACTAAAAACCTAACACATAAAATTCATTTCCTGTAGCAAGCATATCTATTGTTGATCTTCTAGTCTGCTCTGAAGTTGCTTCGCGCAGGGATGCAGTCAGACACATAATACTTAAGACTAACAAGACATAAGTATTATTTGTCTGATTACATCCCTGACATAATACTTAAGTCTACTATGACTTTAGTATGAAGAGTCTGACTGTATCCCTGAGCAAAGCAACTTCAGAGCGCACTAGAAGTTTGGCGCGATCTATACATCATCGTTCTTTCTCTATACTATATCAGTATTTTTGTTTTTAATCATTTATAAATTAGATCACAGCTAAGCATACTTCTTCAAGATTATTAAAGTTATATTGTATCAAATTTCTATTATTATACAATCACAATAGCTTATTTATTCCTCAAGTCTGAGCTTGTAAATATTCAGTCCCTAAACTATTGAAAGCAGAGCATTGTGTAGCGAAATTCAATGTAGCTCCAATATCGAGAGTATTTTATAACAATTTACCTACTTAATTTGATCTAGAACCATTTTTTTATGAACGTCTGGGAGACTGTTAGCCTTCGGCGTTACACATTTAAATTAATGGTAGAGGTTACATGAACTTTAAATTATTACTCAGTTACAAAAACTTTTTAACTATCCATTTTTACCCGACTTTGCAAAGGAACGGTTATGTTATTACACATATTTTTTTTCACATTTCATTTTAATCCCATCAAGCCCAGGGGCTGTTAAAAGATATTCACCCTTGCTTTGAAGGTGGTCGGGTTGTAAGTACATGGAAATACAGACGCAGGGAAGTTCCACTCCTTTGCTATACGCAATTCAAAAGATGTTGAGTAGCGTTTGGTACGACATGTAGTAATATCAACAATTAAATGCTTATCAATTGAAAATTAACCTACAGCAGATATAGTGCAATATCTTTCATGAGCAAAAGAACAGTCATTACTGCGTTTACGAAAGCAATCGGTTAGGTTGTACAAACAATCAATCATATTTTTTAAACCCTAATGCGTGTTAGTCGTCGAGCTTGAAATTGATGATATGTTTTTTTAGCCACATGTTATAAATTAGGTACAAAAATAATTGATGGTTTTCTCTCTCTCTCTAAGTAGTAATTGATCATTAGGTGTGTTGAAACGAATGGCCTATCAAATTAAAATACTTCTAAAGAATTGGATGAATCATTCGATCGACTGAATCAAACATTAGTGATATTGCTTACAGTGCCATAGTAAAGAAGTTCATCGTACATATTAGCACTAGATGGATCACCAGCGGCCTTTTAAACATTGGTTTCGTATTGCGCAGACCAACAACGAGATGATGAGCCAAACTGTGTTTCACTTTGCCCTCTTCTTCAGCTATCGTTGCCTTCGAATCCTTCCAAATATCTTTGTACTGAAACAGAAAATAAAGCCACGATTCAATTCGTAAAAAAAAATGCTGTTACATCAAAGACCTGCCTATTTAAATACAAAAGGTGTTGGTTGCGTCTATTTTGGTGCGTTGCGTGAAATTAGTAAAACATTTCGTGTCGAATAGTGTGTCGATCGATAGCATATAAGAGATTAGATCTTTACAAAGACGCGGTAGCATGACATGGCGTATATATCACGGAAACCTTTGATCATCAAATTCATGTATAGGTAGTGTTTTGAGACGGAACTTCCACTTGAGCCCCCAATTGGGAACCCCCTGGGGGTCTACAGACACTCACTAATACTTTTGAACCCCCTTGGGGAACTACGGATACTCGGCGTTCCTCTTAGAACCCCTAACCATAAAATTGTACAGTTCTCCTTGATATGATAAGGTAAGATTAAGCCACTGTCTACTGAGTTATTTGGTGAACATACATAAATATTTAAATACGTAACGAATTGAATTGATAACCTCTTTCTTTTTTAGAGGTCGGACCCGTGCTTCACCTAGGTTCTCCACCTGGGTGAAGCACGGGTACCTAACTATAAGGTCCCGTGCTCCAACTGATGACGTTATTGCAGTATATTGAATGAAAAGTACCAAGGCAGCATGACCGACTAGGAGTTATTATTATTATACTAATTAAGCTGCTGCCTTTAAAAAGTACGAAACATCTAAAAAATAACTGCTGGTTAGCTATGCAAACCTGGTACTTTCCGTTAAAATTCTAATTTAAAGTATTCTAACGGTTGAGTAAATTCTCGTTATAGAGTTGTTTGGGGGTTCAAAAGTAATAGTGAGTTTCTGTTTTCCCCCCAGCTCCAGGGGGTCAAAATTGGGGGCCCAAAGTGGAAGTTACATTTTGAGATCGACAAAGATTAGTAATCTTACTCCATTACAAAAATCTTTTATTCGTGTGTTTCGCACTTAATTTCGTTAAACACCTACCACAAAATATCGAACATTCTTGACAGTATTTTTTTATTATCCATCACGTTTGACAATATCCCTGTAAATGGTAAGCCTCTTATAAACCTGTAATTTTGAAGTTAACCACAAATTAAAAATACTAAAAGATACGCTTACCTGAAATTCATCTTCTGTCTTTCCTTTATTCGTTTTGTATATCTTAATTATTATTGCTCTTGCTTCGTCAAACTTGTTTTGGGTCACCAAATACTTTGGGCTCTCTGGTATAAATATGTATAACAAACAAGCTGTTAGCGACCATAAAGACATGATGTATAAGTAGAAATTCCAAGTGTTCAAAACTGAAAAGATACGCCACAGATTAGAAATTGAATATGATATGTTTGCGCTAATTTTAAACATTATGCTGCTTTTGTATGCAAGATGTTGTAGAGTATGTACACAAAAAAATATGACCTTGGTATGGGACAATCTAATGCAGATATAATTACTGAAAACAGAGCAAGTAAAACTCGCCTTGATTTTAGTTCTAGATTTATTAGATTAGTTGAATATAAAGAACAAATTATACGTTACTATAAAATATTTTCTGGGACATTACATAGAACAGGTGTTAGTGTATATAACGAATATCACACAAAAGCTTTCTCCTGCCAAGATTTAAATAAATATAAATCCGAGCCCGGATTTTTTTGCATAAAAAGGAAATTCGTTAACAATACGAGGGGTATTGCTAACGAACTTGCTTATTGCAGGGGATATTATGTTATCATCTGAACTTACTTATTCCTCCTCCAAAGAGGCTAAGATGCCAATCGTTTATAAGTATTGCCCAAGAGATTCCAGCTATGACGATATGTGATACAGATATAAACGATGACTGGAATATTAAAACTCTATCTCTTATATCGTTGTGGCAAAATTCTGCTGTTAATGTCACAGCTGCACTAAATGATGAAGCAAATCTGAAATATAAAAACAATAAATTTTAGCAAAGTCTAGAAGAAATTAACGATATACGGAATCGACTCTTGCAAAAGTGATACAGCAATGGCTCAATTTGTTAAGGCGATACAAATTCACTTCGTATTAAAAAAACTACAGTGACTTTTAAAAAAATATTCTATACGATCCTAAATATTATTGGTGTCCACTTATTAAACAATTTCCAATAGTGTAAGTAACCCCATTTAAGAATAATCTTGTATTTTCGTCTTTTTTTTGTCTTTTCGAAAATAAAAAGTGTCGAGGCAAAATCATAAAATCGTGTTTTTGAAACTATACGAATCTAGATAAAGGTATGAAGAAATATGTATGTTATTACCAGGGGTGCGATTGCGTAAGATAATTGTATAATTTGACAGTTCATATCGTATTCAATCGGCTGCGATTTAACTGTCAAATGAATACGATGGACTTTACGCCATCGCCTAGCAGATTTGTAACAACTGTAACCGTGCTATAGTTTTATACTAAAAAGTCCATACTTTTTCCGAGTAGCACCTTAATATTAATGACTGTGTTATTGACTAATACAAAATATGATATCAAAAGCCAATATAAAAGATAGAGTTACAGTGATTAAGCAACTTTCACAATGGTTGATCACGGGATGATCGACTATTTACAAGTAAAAGGATAGAATAATAAATAGTTGTTTTAACCGCTTCTGTGATCTAGTGGTACAACCACCGGTATCAGACCCAGGGGTCCCGGGTTCGAGCGGTACATATTGTTTTCAGTTTGGTTGGTGGTAGGACTTGTTGTAAGTCCGCCTGGCTAGCTACCACCATCTTATCTAAGTCTGAAGCCATAACAACAACGTTTTCAGCATTGTTGTGTTCCGGCAGTTAAATATAAGATAGCCAGTTCCTCAGTGATCGAGGATTCCGGGAGAGGCTCGCTTCCATCTGCAGTCTTATCAATACTTAACAGCAGGTATGATGAAGACTAAGAAGACTAAGTCTCCCCGTCGTTCATAAAAAATAAATAAAAAAAAAGTTGCCCCGCATGTTTGCTGTGCCCTAACAGGGCGTCACTCGTACTGTACCTACCGATTTATCTAACACCTTTTTTTAACTTGTGACTTGCAATAAATAAATATGAACTGAATCTGAATCTAAATATTTGTTATCTTGAGCTCCTCCGTGATTCGGAAGACATGTAAAGCGTAGGTCTCAGCTGCATTTGCACAGCAGTCGTCGCGTGGTGAGTCATGGCTCATTGTCTTTATGCATCCAGAAAGCCAGTGCCCCAGCAATGGAGCTATTGTTGTGTTTTGAAAATTCTTTATTTCATAACGTTGATTACAATGGAGCTATTAAAATGACAGATAATAACAATGAACGATTCTATCATACTCACAGTAGACCTTCAAAGAATTTAGCAGTAATAAGAAGATTGTATGATTGGCTAGTCGCTGCAACAATGGTCACTAGAAATATGCCGCTGAAGCCTGATAAAATAAATATTTTTCTTCCAAAAGTATCAGTTAAGAATCCAGCAATAACTGATGAAAATAACATGCCTGAAAATAAGGTATAGTCAAGTTAAAAAAAAAACTTTTAGGGAATGCAATTTTTATAATACTAATTCATAAAAATAGGATTATTATAATATACAGTATAGAAAAAAATACGGTCATTGGAGGGAAAGTATTAGCAAATTTTACCCAAAGGAAACATTCCTTCATTTTGAAAAACAAGTTGAACTGCATTCAAAGATTAAAAAAGGAACACTTACTTGCGCCGGGAATCGAACCGGCTTAAATGAGAAAAATAACATCGTGTCCTTTTATGGTACCTATCGATAGTGCTAATCACAAAGATCAATTTAATGTGAGTAAAATAGTATCTAAAATTAAAGACAACTCTTAAAAAACCTGTTCAAAACGCTTAATCATCGATTGAACTAGCGTCTTGTCGCCGTTTGTATGGAATTATGGTGAATATTCATCAATATAAAAAAGTCAATAACCTAATAATTAAAATCAGTGTATTGCTGCAAATGGTTCTCATTTCGAGCAAGTAAGTAAGTTAAAGTGAACTTCATTTTTATTTCAGTTATTGTAAGTAAAGGTCGGTACAATAAAGTATTGAACAATTAAGTAATCTCTTATCTTTCCTGGCTTTGGCTTTAATTTAAGGCACTAAGTTGCTTAAGCCAGATTGATCTTTATATTAAACTCTATCGATTGGTACTATAAAATTACACGATGTTTTTTCTCTCATTTATGCCGGTTCGATTCCCGGTGCAAATATGTAATTTTCAAACAATCTTGAATGTAGTTTTATTATTTTTTGAAAATGAACGAATGCTTCCTTAAGGTAAAATTTGCTGACATCAATATTTAGGGTACTATCCCTCCAATGACCGTCTTTTTCTCCAACCTGAGGCCCTACCGCCCAAGTGTCGTCGGCATCGACTTCGACTTCATTTGACAGATGGATGTGACATATTGCTCTTAGTCTTTGGTAAGTTTTCATTTGTGTCAAAAAGAAGCAGCAATGTACCACATCCATCTGTCAAATGAAGTCGATGTTGATGCCGATGACACTTGCGCGGTAGGCACGTGCGCTGTATACGGGTATTTTGTATTTATCAAACTACGAGTACAAAAAGTAATTTTTGTTATATCTCACAATATATTAGACAATACTTTAACTTTTTTTTTTTATGTATATTATTGACATCTTAAATATTGACATTTTAAATTTTGACATGTAATTTCTGACATCCGATACATCAATAATGGACATCTGAGAGATGAGATTTGTGTTGTTTCTTGTATGTACTTGGTTATTGATATTTAAATATTGAATTGTAGTAGGTAGTATTTTTTTATATAATTTGATTTAATTTAATGTATGGAGAACATTACATAGTATTTTAGAGCATGACGATATTACAAGTTAGCTTATCGATATGTCAGTAAAACACGCACGTACGTACTTGAATTTTAAGAACTGAATTGTACCGTGTTTTATGCAAATAAATATTAAAAAAAAAACCCACTACATTGCTCTGCTTGCTAAGAAGCTGCAGCACTCGTCTTATTTCTAACCGAAAACAATTACACCACACACACAAAGCGACACTAGAGTTTAGTTTTCTTACGATAGACCCAGCCGGCTTTAAGGTTAGGTATCCTACATCGAATTCCGCAGTCTGGTAGCTACTTCGCCGGCAGCTGTTTCGTCCAAGGCGTAAAGGATGACATCCATGAAAAGACATTGAAGCGGTAACAAAGTGAATCGAACTTCTTTTCGTTTCGTTGCCAACGTGGCCTGCTCCAAAATTTCAATGATGCCAATAAATACTTTCCACTTACCCAAGTAAGGTGTAGCATTTAAAAGTCCCTTTTGCACTAAATCCATTTGCAGGTCGCATTCAGCACTTGGTAGCAAGTATGATGAGGTGGAGCTGACTATCACACCAGATGCGAATCCGATGAAAGACGTCAGCAGAAGTCTCACGTGGAAGATCCCGAAGCCACATTCTTTGAGAGCAGCATTCACTTCTTGCATAGGTGTCAATGTTTTGGATTCTTCTTTGTCCTTACCTGAGAAATCAAAGAGTATGTAATCACTACGTTTTAAAATATTGGTGTGAGAAATATTGGAAGGTCGAATTTGCTTTTTTTTACTGTGAACCAAAGTCTGTGAACATTACGATAATCTTATATATTCTTGGGTGAAAAGATTATTAACACAGAGCAAAAACTAATTTTATTAAGTACCTAACATGAAATCAAACAAAACAGAACAACATCAAGTCGGTTCTGTTACAAAACCGGTTTTTATTATCTTTTATGTGTTACAAATATATTGTTTTGTGAATATAATATGGCTTGAAGTAAATGAGACTTGGAATTGAAAAATATGTCACTTCAGTTTCTAAAGATAAATATCTTAAAGTTAAGATATCGTTTTATAAAAATCTTACATTTATTACAATATCAAATAACGATACACTAGGTTCCAACACTGTTGATTTAAATTCATTCATCATACATGCCCTAGAAGCTACCTACAGACAATCATTTATACGACGATGAGAGAGAGTACAATAGTGAATAATGAAAAAGACTGTCACTAACTGAAAGGCAGTCACGAAGCGTTTAAAAAGTGAAACAATAAAAAAAACAGAATACACATAGAAATACCGAAAAATTAAAAAACAATAGAGCGACGTGAAGCTTCGTTGGAGGTGTTTGGAGGTTCGTTGAAGTAGTTTTGGCGCCCGCCAAAACTAGTTTTGGGCGCTAATTTAAACAATTTGGCGCGAACCGCGGCGCGCTTCATGCAGGCATGCGCTTTGGTTCAAAATTAAAAATTTCCACAGATAGGGAACACATGCAAGTGTTGTCACAGAGTATAATCATATTTAAAAAAGTTGCCACAGATTAAATAATATGTACAGAAATGTTATCACAGATAAATAGTTATAGTTATGCAAGGCTGGAAAGTTGGTTATTTAGCGGCAAGTTAACTCTATTGAATTCTGAGCGAAGCGAGGATTTCAAAGGTACAAGACGCTAAAAACTTTTCTGCCGAGCGCAACACACAATTTTTCACCTCACAACAGCGAGGAACATTTTATGGTTGTTTCCGCGGTCAACTTCTGGTAAAAAATCTTTAAACATAAAGTTTAATCTAAATATACCATAATCTCGTTGTTTTAATGATATAAAAAAAACTAAAATAATGAAAAAAGGGAGTATTATAGTTAATTCAAAGTTATTTAAAGTAGGAATATATTGTTACTTATTAATAAAAATAAAAACGATTCCATAAATGTTGACACTGACATGAGGTACAAGACAAAGACAATTTAAAAATAAAGATTTATGTCACTGTCCGAAATCCAAATATAGGTTGTGAAATCTCACCCAGCCTAATATAAAATTCTTATAACAAATAGTTTAATCTTATTGTTAATGTTTTTATGATTCAATGAACTAAAATAATATAATTAAACCAAAACGGAGTATTATAATTAATTTAAAGCCATTTAAAATGAGAATCAAATATAACAAAAAAAGTCAATAGTGCGATTCGAAACGCATTATTACATATTTTTAGGTATTCAATTAAAAAAGCACTTTGCCGCGCTAGGCCGCAAACAGCGATTTTCTACGCCTAAACTGATTGACAAAACCTCCTTTTGAAAACGTGTGAGGTGAAAATTATATTGCGCGTCGTTAACAAAGTGTATGGTGAATAAGATTTAATAAATGATCAAAACCATTAGCACTTATTACTTCCATGATCAAAACGGATATGTTATTATCTCGTTAGGCGTCATTCCCGCGGACGTTGAGCAACGCCAACGCCTAGGATTCAACAGTGTTCACACGGACGACGAAGTAACTATTTATTGCTCTGTGAGACTGGCGTTAGAAGTTCGCTTACCAAAGAGTGCAACCTTGGACGAATCGTCCAAGAGTGCGACCAATAGAGTCGGCACTTCCTAAGAGCAGAAAAATAAAATAGAAGATATCTACTAAAGTATGTAACCACTCCGTTTGTTCTCACTATTTTGCAGAGGAAAACGTCATGTCATGACACTCAATTTCATGAAATGGGTGCCTGATTGATTAGTTTGCTTTGCAGCACCTTTGCAGTCTCCAGTTAGGGTGCTTTGCAGTTGTTCAATAGCTTAAATCCTGTTAAAGAGCTTATTTCTTTACCATTAAATAATAAATGCACGAAAGAATAATAAAAAAAGATTGACACTGACAGCAGCGCCATATTTATATACTGTGGTTTCCATCGAGTCGTCGATTTTTTTACTAAAACCAATAGTAGCCACATCTAACAAAAAATAAAAATAACATCGCGTCGCGCTATGGTCGCGGTAAAATAACGCGTGTTGATAAATCGCTTGCGTGTGAACGGATTAAAGAAAGTTCATATGTTCTATTTAGCGCTTTTCAGACTAAGCTATAATATAATATAACAGCATATAGCTCAGAGCACAACGATGTCGCTCACCATACATTTACTTATATAGCGTATAGTAAGCCAATAATATATTTTATTTATTTATTTATATTATAGCTAAATGTGAACATGTTCTAAGTAAATGTATGGTGAGCGATATCGTTGTGCTATGAGCTATAAGCTAAATGCTATTATATTATAGCGTAGTCTGAAAAGCGCTTTTCGAGGCGTCAAAATAACGCTTCAACGCGCGATAAAATTACGCTTGTGGGAATGACGCCTTATAATCTACGGAAACAGCTGTCCGAAATTGACAAAGGTAAAATACAAAAAAAATATGACAGATACAAAAATAATCTATAAAACAATAAACAAATGTACATAATGGAAGAAAAATACACAACAAAGATAATTAATAAGCAGATACCGCTCCAGTTCCGCCAGACGCTGGGTACAATAATAGACACCTTAATCAAACCAGAATGTTTGAAATGGGACCTATTCATCGCTCTACTACTCCTAATAATGAAGGAAAACAATTTTCTCCTACTAAAATCAATAGAAGACGGACCATTATCTATAGAAGACTACATACTAAACAAGAAAATAATTAAAACTAAAAGAGAAGCTGTCTTTATTCTAAATGGCTTTCAAGATATGCCTTTTAAAATAATAGCTTGTCCTCTAAACGATGCAGTTTTAGTTATAGCAACAGTGCCAGAAATGCATGAAGAAACTTTTTCCCACTGCTTTAAAGTAAGCAATTTTATAACGACCTCAACGCTGGGTATACCTGCAGACTACATAAATTTGACGGAATTAATTACGGTACTCAAAGACAGAATCATTAATCCTGTAAAAGGGAGTATATTGAATTACCACAAATACCCAAGTCCGAATTTATTCGGGCTACCGAACGATATTGTTCACAAAATACTCCTGTTTTTGTCTGTGAAAGATATTTTAAACGTAGGGGAAAGTTGCAAAAAGCTGTATGGAATTATTAGAGAAGATCCATTGTGGTTTAGGCTTTGTAATAGGGATTTTCCGGATCAAAATAAAAGTGATGAGGATAGTTGGTTCGAGGTGTATGTGAAATTGTATGTGCTAGAGCAGGAGGAAAGATCAAAGAGCAGGTGTTACTTCACCGCAGGGCTCCAAGAATGTTTCCACTTATCCCAGTACATGAGACGGGTATCGAATTCGCGGTGGGAAGTAATTTTATAAGTACCTTGTTACATGTACGATCGGCGGAAGATATAGAGCTATAATTTTTGTCCTACTTGACCCTTGTTTATTACTTTTTCTTGAGTTATTTCAATAGTGAAGTAGCAATTTGCTGGGTATGTATTCATTAAATAAAATATTACAAAAGCATCTAAGCACTTCTTATTTTATTTATTGTCTGATAGCAATAATATAATAGTACATTATTGCAAAGGCCGTGAAATAGGCAATTGCCATTTCCGCCGAGGCATATATAGTGCTTTTCTCAAAAGAATGCAGGGAAATAAATTATACTTTTTATATTATACATTTAATAATTAAAGAAGAAAATCAAATTCATTGCAGGAGCGTCTTTTTGAATTTGGAACATTACAGCGCTCCAGCAATGTTGTATAAACGCTAAACGGCGTGCTGGAGTTGTTAAATACTCTTTGTAATGTTCCAAATTAAAATAACGCTCCTGCAATGGATTTGATTTTCTTTGTCCGTCAATTCGATACTTCGCGTGTTCTTTTTTCGAAAATAATGACAGCATTTCCATGCATGTTTGAGAAAAAAATATTATTTGTTACCAAATTGAACTCAATCTAGAATAGTTTATATAAGGCAAAATTCTAACTGCATCATATTAATTTAATATCTATATCTACAGTAGACTGCCGACGCAAATATTCACAAAATCTTAATGTCTACAGCGTTTTAATCTGTATAAGTCGATTTACTTTTTCTTTATCTAAGGTACTTAGTTAAAAATACTCACCGCTTTGGGCTAAAGCAGTCAAATCCACCTCACTCATATTTTTATTTTTATTTTACTTTTACTAAAATAATCAATTACTTGTTAATAAATTAACACCACACAACGCGTCATATTGAACTCCTTTTTGTACTAACACAGGTGTAAGTTGATATTAAAATTTATCTTCAGAATAATGGTAGCGTAACCTTGCGTAGGGAAGGCCAGTATATCTTGAACTCCAAAACATAAACACCGTCATAATATTTATAGTTCTTAATAAATTGTTACTGCAGTTGGGAAAACATAATTAAGATAATTTTATCTTATTAAGTACACAATTGTGACGTAGTAATAATGCATAGTTAGCTTTCAATTGCGACTTCGTCCGCGATTTTTTTTGTGTTACTCTTTCACTCTCGTTTTCTACTCACGGTCGATCGTGAATACGTCGATTTTTGTATGAAATCAGCGGTCCTCGATCTAGCGGATTTCGCCACGGACTACACCAACACCATAGAAAAACCTAACTCTTACTAAGCACACTGGGTGTTACCACGTCAAAAATATGGATATAGACATGGGCTTAATTTAACAGTTTTACGGCCGGTTTAATTATTCTATCCCTAACAAGAGGTAGGCCTATCTTAGTTACGTTACTTAGCAACCGCTATTAATTTGGATCATTTTGGGCTGATAAACAAAAATATCTAGGCAACAAAACTCTAGTAAGCCTAACTCTTACTGTGGATAGGTTATTGAAACCGACGCTTAAATGACCATATAAGTTATTTTATGAGCTTCAACTGTCAAATGAAGTCCATATCCATTTCCATATTTTTTGGCAAACAGAGCGGATTAAAATATAGGTAATAAATATAAAATACTATCCCGTTCCCGTGGGAATTTTGGGATCAAAGCTATCCTATCTCTTAAGTTGGACCAGACTGCTCACGGTGTGGCATTTTAATTTAAAATCGGTTAAGTAGTTTAGGAGTCCATCGCGGACAAACATCGTGACAGGAGATTTATATATATATAAAACAAGAGGCCGGGCGCGGTTTCACCCGCGTGGTTCCCGTTCCCGTGGGAATTTTGGGATCAAAGCTATCCTATCTCTTAAGTTGGACTAGACTGCTCACGGTGTGGCATTTTAATTTTAAATCGGTTAAGTAGTTTAGGAGTCCATCGCGGACAAACATCGTGACAGGAGATTTATATATATTAAGATATAACACTTTTTATCTCGTCTCTCCTACGGGAACGGGTACCACGCGGGTGAAACCAAGGGCCGCAGCTTGTAGTAAGTAGTAGGTTAAATAATCATCACGATTAAATCGTTCGACTTTTTTATCACTTATTTTTGTGCGATAGAAAGGAGCATAAGTCCTTCTGTAAGGTGTAATCTATCTCTATGCCCAAATTTATCAAGATTTGTTCATTTGGTAATGTTTGATGTTTAACGTGATGTTTAAGTGATGTTTAACGTCGTCTCAGCCACATAACACCCACTGCTGGGTATAGGCCTCCCCCAAATGGGGGGAGGTTTGCTATAATCGCCACGCTTGGTAGGCAAGTTGGCGATTGCAGTACGGCCAAGTTTTGTAGGAGACGCTGCTGCCCGTCTCCTGAAGGCTGAGTCCCCTATTCTAAGCCGACACTACACAGCTAACGCTAGATGTTTAACGTAACATTATATTTCTGGATAGGTGTCCTATTGAGACAAAAAAAATTGCACTAGTTCACGGGCGAACTAGCTGGAACTAGTGGGAACGAGTAACAGACAGGAAGACAGATAATACAGTCACAATAGGCTATTTGACAGGTTTTTAAAATCCATTTTATATTATGGAGTAGAGTTCAAGGAACAGAGTAAAAGTTTTTTTTTTAATTCTGGTACAAATTTGCTGAAAAACATCAAATTAAAAATTCAATATTTAAATAGCGAGCCAAAACGCTACTTTGACAATATGGCGCTGCAATGGGTTCGGTGACGTCACTTGCCTGTATTCTGATCTGTGGGACATATCATCCACATACGTAGGCAAACGAGGTTTATAGGTGACGTCATCTAAAACTCGACTAATCAGGAGCGTTTTGTGTCACGTGACAAACGTTTAGAAAATGCAATTTTTATTTACGGATTTTTAAATAAGTTTATTATTATTTTCAACTTACGTTAATAAATAACCATTTTTAAACTCTTAATTTATACTGATAACAGTAATGGACACTTTATTTTTCGCATTGTCAAATAGCCGATTGTTTTTGCATTTGGAATATTATGTACTAGAGAATACCCGTGACTTCGTCTGCGCGGACTAAGTTTATTGTGTGGTGGCGCCATCTATCTGAATAAAAAGTACTAGTCAATTTCTAAGTTACATTATTATCTATAACATGCTATACGGAAAAGTACAAACATTTTGTTAAAAAACTATAGGGTTAGAAATGTAACAAATCTGGGAATAAGATATATATTTCTTCATACCATTTTACCGTCTCTGTGGTCTAGCGGTACAACCACCGGTATCAGACCCAGGGGTCCCGGGTTCGATTCCCAGCGGTTCCCAGTGTTTGAAGATGTGATGATGTAATTCTTCTTACTAATTTGAAATATGATATGAGAATAATGACACAGTGATTGCGTATTCGGCGTGCCATAGGTATTGACGATTTGGCAATTTTCGCTATGGTTATGGTCGGTCACGGGATGGGTGACCGAAAACCTATTATCTCGAGCACCTTTGGATGGAAGATGTATACAATTTGTGGTTGTGGCTTGAAAATGTATTCGTAAAATAAATTGAAAATACGAATAAAAGTAAACTTCGAAACAAAACAAATTGGTTTTTAACCGCCTCTGTGGTCTAGTGGTAACAACCACCCAAAGATCTCGGGTTCGATTTCCAGTGGGAATTGGTATGGGTACATATTTTATTTGGTTTGGTTTGTGGTAGGACTTGTTGTAATTCCGCCTGACTAGCTACCACCATCTTATCTAAGTCGCCATAACAACAATGTTTGCAGCTTGTAGTGTTCGAGATAAGATAGCCAGTTCCTCAGTGGCTGAGGATTCCGGGAGAGGCTTGCTTCCATCTTCAGCCTTATCAATACTTAACATACGGTATGGTGAAGGATAAGAGTCTCCCCGTTATTCATTAAAAAAAAACCCTAATCTAGATTTGTAAAAATGAAAAATACGAAAATTCACGATTATTCTCAAATTAGTTTAATTAGTGGTCACCAATAATATTTAGCATTATATAGTTTATTTATTTTTTAAATCGCTATAGTTATTAACTACGAAGTGATTTCGTGGTTTTTTCACCTAATCTGCAAAATCGGTCTCGCTCCCGCACGCGTCTTTTTCTCATTGCTATCTCACTCCAGTCGTATAGCGACATAAACGAAATTTCATTTATTAAATCAGTTTAGCGGTTCACGTATATGAAAAATCTGCAAACAAAGTGAACAAAGAAAACTGCTGAAATTCTAGAACTCAGCAGAGCAAACATAAGTGCGAAAGCAAGAGCCTTAATTGGACACTACAAACTAAACAGGCACCAATTTCACATGAAATTAAGTGACACTGACGTTTGACGTTACTGCGGATTAGAGAGAGAAACACCTCAAACACCCAAACATCTCCTATGTGACTGCGGACCCCTAATTCACAAACGCAGTATCCACCTGGACCGGCATATAATTCGGCCAGAGGAACTAAAATCTCTTAGAGCTAGGAAGATTCTAGACTTCCTGGAAGCCGCCAGGCCAAAAGAGATACTATAACAAGGTGGGGGGTTACAATAGATCTTATATAGGTCGCAGTGACTACAGTTCCAACTGGAGCTGCATAGCCCCTATATTCTAAAATTTTCAATGTATCGTGTAAAGTTAATTTTGTTTTTGTTTTTAATTTTACAATTACATAATTATAAATAAATAAATATTCACATACAATCACACCAATTATCTAGTCCCACGTTAAGTTTCATGAAGAACTTGTGTTATGGATACTAGATAAAGGATAAACATACTTATATACTTTTTTTTTGTAAATACATACTTAATATACATAATAATAAACCAAGACAAATAGACATGTTCATGCACACAAATATTTGTCTTGTCCGGAGATCGAACCCGGGACCTCTGGCGCAGAAGGCGGGTTAGTACCCCTGCGCCAAACAGGTCGTCAAATTAAGTTAATATGAAAAATCACACATATGAAAAGGTAACAGACAGACAGAGTTACTTTGTCATTTTTATTATTAGTATGTCTGAAGATGATGACGTCACATTTTCCTTACTATTTGATCGTGACCGTTTTCTATTATTTGTTTGAAGATGTGATGATATAATTCTTCTTACTAATTTGAAATATGATATGAGAATAATGACACAGTGTTTTGCGTATTCGGCGTGCCATAGGTATTGACGATTTGGCAATTTTCTCTATGGTTATGGTCGGTCACGGGATGGGTGACCGAAAACCTATTATCTCGAGCACCTTTGGATGGAAGATGTATACAATTTGTGGTTGTGGCTTGAAAATGTATTCGTAAAATAAATTGAAAATACGAATAAAAATAAACTTCGAGAAAAATCAAATTGGTTTTTAACCGCCTCTGTGGTCTAGTGGTAACAACCACCCAAAGATCTCGGGTTCTATTACCAGTGGGAATTGGTATGGGTACATATTTTATTTGGTTTGGTTCGTGGTATGACTTGTTGTAAGTCCGCCTGGCTAGCTACCACCAACTTATCTAAGTCTGACGCAATAACAACAATGTTTTTAGCATTGTTGTGTTCTGGCAGTTAAATATAAGATCCTCAGTGGTTCAGAATTCGGGAGAGGCGCGCTTCCAACTCCACCCTTATCAACATTCAACATGGTATGTTGTCTCCACCTTGTTCATAAAAAAAATACATTGACAGCAAAAAAAATGCGTTTTTTAAAAACCCTTATTTTCCAACAGAATGCACGTTAAGGCTTTATACGACTGTAGCAAGGTAGTAATGAGAAAAGGACGCGCGCGGGAGCGAGACCGATTTTGCAGATCAGGCTTCGTATTAAATAACTACAGCAATTAAAGAGAAATGACACTACACGATGCGAAATATGATTGATGTAATAAACCAATTTCCAATAGAGAGAAACCTTGAATTTTCGTATTCTTAAGTGGTATTTTCGAAAAGAAAAAGTGTCGAGACAAAATCGAAAAAACCGTGTTTCTAAATCTTTACAAATCTAAATAAAGTTATGAAGAAATATATTTGTCTTCATCTCTCACCGTCCTATAGTCGACCTGTTTGGCGCAGGGGTACTAACCCCACCTTCTGCGCCAGAGGTCCCGGGTTCGATCCCCGGACAAGACAAATATTTGTGTGCATGAACATGTCTATTTGTCTTGGTCTGGGTGTTTAATATGTATGTTATGTATGTATTTACAAAAAAAAGTATATAAGTATGTTTATCCGTTATCTAGTATCCATAACACAAGTTCTTCATGATACTTAACGTGGGCTAGATAATTGGTGTGATTGTATGGAAATATTTATTTATTTATAGTTTTATAACATCGTATAGCGTCTTCAGCCGTCGTTCCCGGACTGCAAGTCATTTAAGTACCCATACCAATTCGCATCCGGCCCACGTGATGCGATGACCGATCCGCCGTATCTTTCCATAAGGAAAATATGAGCTCTGTGTAGCGTAGCGTATATTCAAGCGTAGCTAATAAGGTTTAAGAATTTATTCTCATAAAGACATACATAGTGACTATGTATGTCTTTACGAGAATAAATTCTTACATGAGAACTTAACTAAAATAACAAATTTGAAATAGTTCGCGGTCGCAAGATGCAAAACAAGATATTTAGGTACGTTATTAATCTTTTAATTTGATATACAAATTTAAAACTTATAAGTATTTCATATACAAAAGTAAGTATTAAGACAGATTTTAATCGAAAAAACACTAGAGGAAAATAATAATGATTATTAGCATTATAAAATTGATTACAAGATATATAGAGAGCTAAACACTTGTGTAAAGAATATTCGAACCAACAGACACAAATTATTCACTTTATAATTACCTATAGTTATAGAATAAACACATATTTTCGGGATTTGAACCGAAGCGGCCGCCGAGTGCGTAAGAGTTTTCCAGCTAGGGTTATCGACCGAGCGGAGATGCGTACTGGCAGAATGGATCTCCGTGACCTTTTTTTTTTTGTTATTTTTTTATGCACGACTGTGGGACTCTTAGCCTTCATCATACCAGGGGCCCAATTCTGCTAATGCTTAGTCACAATCGTATTCCAGTGGTGTTTCAATGGTAGTGCTGTTTTACACAGTTCTTGTTACAACAGTGTAAATAAACACTACTATTGAAACACCACTGAGAGACGATTATAACAAAAATTTAGCAGAATTGACCCCCTGATCTTAAGTATTGATAATGCTGAAGATGGAAGTCCTCAATCACTGAGGAGCTGGCTATCTTATCTCTAACTGCTGGAACACAACAATGCTGAAAACATTGTGGTCATGGCGTCACACTTAAATAAGATGGTGGTAGCTAGCCAGACGGACTTACAACAAATCCTAACACCAACCAAACCGAATACAATATGTACCCCCGCTGGCAATCGAACCCGGGACCCCTGTGTCTGATACCGGTGGTTGTACCACTAGACCACAGAGGCGGTTGAACCCTCACTCACACTAGTACACCCGGCTAGTTCACCCGTTAAACAAGTGCAACTTTTTTTCTCAATAGTTATTTTAACTGCAAATATTATGAGCTGAAAGTATCAGGATCGCGTAGGCAACCAGAGTTATTTTTAAATGGTTTTTTTTTATGCAGCAGTGTTTTAAGTACCTATCTAAAATAACTTAGGTCAAAGGTCCAAAGGTTTTGGGTTCGAGTCCCATCTGAGAATTCACTTGTGGCCGAGTTTATTTTTCCAATATTTTTCTAATAAAAATTTATCATAAATTAAAAATCACAAATTATTGGCTGTTGCATCTTAATGGATCATTAAACATCTAAAAAAAAAGTTTTTTTCGAATGCAAGGATTTATGTTAACGCTTGCCTATTGCTTATTAAAAATATAAAAGTATTGGGAAATTTCGACGGGTGGTCCGCCAGTCTCGTTAGCTCAGTTAGAGCATTGGACCGAATTACCAAAGGTCGTTGGTTCGAGTCAGATCTGAGAATTCATTTGTAGCCGAGTTCATTTTTTGTTTGTAGTTCAAGATGTTTGAATAACGAAATTCTATTGGTTGGTTAAAACCGCAGGTTAAAACACATTCTCCGCTCCGTTCATCTCGTCTCCGCTTTGGTGGAGTTCGGGCATTGCCTTCTTTTGTTATCTCTCTTATGAGAATGTTGTTGAGCAGGTTTAATAATTAGACAAGCTATTAGGTATTTAGTAATAAACGTCTAGTGGCGCTAAAGACAGTGGTCTATTGATTAAAAATATCATTTACTAAGTTTGCTGTTACACATTTTACGTCAAAATGAATAATAATAAATCTAAGTTTATTTCTGACATTAAAAAAAAACATATATGTAAATTACGACAAGTTTAATGTGTTTAAACTGAGACTTTGCAAACTGCACTGGAAATATCCGTGATATTCGTGCACTCTATATTTTGTGTGTACTATTGTCATACGCATGTTTATTTGCACTTGTTTTTTCTCTACACACTTACGAAACGCATAAAACGGCTATTTAGCCAAAAAATTTACTTAATTTCTTACAACATAAATAACATTCGTTTCAAAATTTCGGGAAATCGAATACCTAGTTTTATCAACTGACCTGTATTCATCTGGGTTCCCAAACTTTTCGGAGACAGAACAAATTAATTGACTAATTAATTCACTTTTGTTTTATCACTGGCACCCGCCTTTAGCTCACAAATGCTTATTCGAAATGAACCAATCGTTAATGGGCCAAAGATATAGTATAGAGAATTCTGGTAACACCTGTGTTTGTATTTAATCACTTTTAGGAACTCTGTCGAAGAAAGTTAATTGAAATTTTACAATGTTATTTTTATGTAATAATTTTTAATCAAGTAAATATACTAGAAAAAAGCAACTTGTCTCATGTCGCCCTGACGGGACACGAACCCGCATCCTTGGGAATCCGGCCCAATGCACTGACCAATTATGCTACAGAGACCTACGAGAACACGTTGAAATTCTCTAGTATATTCACCTTTTTCTACGGTGTTGGCCACCGTCGTTTCATCAATGAGAGAAATATATCCTCGCATTCGAAAGAAACTTCTTTACAGATGTTTGACTATCGATTAAGATGAAACTGCCATCTACTTATAAATTTTTTAATTTTGCATTTTACAATGCTATTTTTATGTGATAATTTTTAATCAAGTTAATATACTAGAAAAAAGCAACTTGTATCATGTCGCCCTGACGGGACATGTTCATAACCGACGACCTTTGGCGCAGGGTTACGTATACCTGCCTGCGTAGAGATCTCGGTTTCAATTCCCAGTCAAACAAATATTTGTGTGCATGGACTGGACATGTCTATATGAATTGGTGTGGGTGGTCTGGATCGTCGAGTAAATAACTAAGGAACTGAAATTATTAAGTCTTCCAAGCTTTTATATTTTCGAGGTTTCAACCGCCCGGAACCGCTTTCGGAATCCTCATCACTGAGGAGCACTCTAACTGCCGGAACACAACTATGCTAAAAAACTTTGTTGTTATGGCGTCAGGCTTAGATAAGATGGTGGTAGCTAGCCAGACGGACTTACAACAAGTCCTACCACCAACCAAACCGAATACAATAATGTACCTCCGCTGGTAATCGAACCCGGGACCTCTGATCGAACCGGGATCTGATACCGGTTGTTACCACTCGACCACAGAGGTGGTTAACCTTTCACTTCCTCCAAATTGCTAAAATTAACTTATATTTTTTCCTATCAGTTAACTATTAGTATATACTTATACATTATTCCTTATGTCATATGTGCGCCCACTCCCTTATTACCCTATCTATTTATATTCTCTCACACAAGGTTGCCTGGAAGAGATTTCTATATAGCAATAAGGCCGCCTATTGTATGTTCTTCTTGTTTGTCAATTTATCTGTATTTGTTTGTTTCTTTTGTTATTGTGTACAATAAAGAATTTTATTATTTATTATTATATCAAAGTAAAGTTTATTCAAACTTCAACAAGTTATGCTATTCGAAAATCACTTATAAACTTCAAGTTGGCTAAGGTAGTCAAGTTTTACTCAAGCTGGCAGCTTAGGTCCAAACTTAGGATACTTGGCTAGACTTTATAAGATTTTAATATATTCAACTAACCGAAAAATTGCTCTTGCTCTAACAACTTTATACGATACTAGACTTAAGCGCGTGCTACGCACGTGTGCAATTTGTAGCTAGGCGCAGTATGTAGTCTCACTGGGGTCACTTGAGCAAAAAGTTTTTCTGACTTTTGACCCTAATAAGTGCAAATTAAAAAAATAATTATATTTATCCGGCCGGCTACATTTTTTTGTGATTTTTTAAGCTATTAGTGAAGGCTGTAGGTGTGATACTCATGGCGCTGGAGAGAACATTAGAATGGATATCACGGGCCTTATATATAGAAGATTAGCAATGCCATGAGACTTCGTTTGTTTTAGAGGTCTAATAATTAACTCCCTATTTAATTCACAAAAATCCATTTTAATATACTCACTTCTAGGGGACTTTTGAACGGATAAGGAGAATGGGATATGTCCCACAATGCTGGCCCAATGCGGATTGGTTTATGGCTCTTTTTGTACAGCCAATACAAATGGTTTAGAAACATGGAAGACCTCGATATAATAATAGGACTTTACCCATTATTTAGATTTTTTTCTTACACTTCTAGAAAAACTATTTTTGTGATTAAAAATACATCAATTGCTTGATTTTATATTGAATTGAGGAGAGGATATTGAATTAATATCAGAACGGTCAAGAATCAGTAATTATAAGTTTATTATATCCGTTTCTTATACTATGAAAAATACCTCAAAAAGTAAAAATTTTTTTGTTAGCAAAAATTACCACTTTATTTAATGTTATTTCTAAGTTAGTCATTATTTTTAAAATAAAAATATAGCTCAGTCTTTAAACAATGCTTGTATAAAAAAATGTGGCATTAGCATTTGCGGTAGTAATAGCAACAATAAAATTGTTTGTATGGAAAACGAACTTTCTTTGTAATTCTTCATACAAATCAGCAATTTCCTAAGTAAAAACTTAACAATATATTTTTTGACAGCGCAGCCCGTGATCGAGCTATGTGAAAGATGGGTAACCGGTACAGTAGCAGTCCGACCTACTATTTCATTCCTTTATGTTTTTTTTCGGACGATTTAGTTACCAATAGCAATTGCTAGATCAAAATTGTAGACCAATTATCGAAAAATCTTTAAGTATGTATACCATTTTTTCAATATATAATTGGCAGCGAGCCTAATATGTTTTAGGAAAAACTATCATTATATTATATAAGGTTTATTATATTATATTATATAAGGGTTATTTATCAAGTGCCGATCGAGCAGAGGCTGCTCGGGTCAAAGATATAGAACACAATTTTGGCAAAAAAAACTATTTTTGATAAACTAATGGAGCTTTAATTTGATACCAAATAAATTAATAATAAACATACTACACTACCTTATACTAACTATAACAAGAAAACGCCGTCCAACTTGGCAGCGCAGCCGCGTGGCATTGTACCGAGAACACTGGCAAAAAGATATACACTTGATAAAAGATTTTTTGTTATTTAATTTTAGAATTTATTTTTACTTTCATATTTTAAGCATTAGATCCTTATTGAATATTCAGCATAAGCAAAACCAAATGTAAAACAAAATTTGTTTTAAGTAAGTAACCAAGGAAATGGGTGATTTAGCTATTTGAATTGGCGGTCGAAATCAGAAATTTAAATAAATAAAAAATAAAAAAACATTTTTTTTTACTATATCATTGACCTGAGCAGCCCCTGCTCGATCGGCACTTGATAAATTATGTTGTAGATATGGTAAAACCTACAACAATAACAACTAGCACAGTGATTGATAATGAACGTAAGACAGAAACAACTTTTGCACTGAATAAAAGATTATATTTATATTTTTTTTATTGTATTTACAAAAAACAGTTACTCAGGCAAAAAAGAAACAAAAAACAACTGACATCAACAGGAAAAAATCCTGTCAGTCAGAATATGCTTCGAATCAAACTTCAAGTGATACCATAGAGCATACATTGTACCTCTTTACAACAAATTAACACCTTATATACAATAACTTCTGACTTGAGCTAATTTAGTTAGTCTAACTTAAACAAAATTAGATCAAGCTAAAGGTTAATTATGAATGAAAGAAGTCAATTTTGTGATACCGAATTAATTTTGAGAAATGATACAGGTTCATTTCTCTTTTTTAACATCACTGGCTAGTTTACGATTTGATAATAAAGGTTATGACATCAGACGAAGGTCGGCATACCCCAGTGGATCATTTATAATTCTCTGTCATATAATAGGCAGGTTGTAGCCGCAGCAGGCACGATTTGAAATACAGGAAATTTATAGAAGTATAACTAAGCATTACTAATACGGTATACTAATTGTAAGTCCATCGTCCATCATCAGCCTGTGGACGTCCACTGCTGGACACAGGCCTCTCCTAGCTCACGCCTATTGTGGCGTTCATAGGATTCTATTAGCCTACCTGCTACCACGTTGGCCAAACGGGTTGGTAGAGGGTTTGTTTCAAGTTTTCCTTCTCTCGCACAGGTGTTCAATGCGTCGAGCGTCTAAGTCGACTCTTACGACATCCCAGGCATGTAAGGGAGTGGTGACACTTGTATTCTTAGGCCGTCACCACACGGCACAAGAAGGCATATATAAGTATACCTCGTCGTCTCAGCCACATGACACCCACTGCTGGGTATAGGCCTCCCCCAAGGATCTCCACAACGATCGGTCCTGCGCAGTCCGCATCCAGCGGCTTCCCGCGACCTTCACCAGATCGTCGGTCCACCTTGTCGGAGGCCTACCCACGGAGCGTTGTCCTGTGCGCGGTCGCCATTCCAGAACCTTTCCGCCCCAACGGCCATCGGTTCTTCTCGCTATGTGTCCCGCCCACTGCCACTTCAGCTGAGCAATCCTTCGAGCGATGTCAGTTACTTTAGTTCTCCTACGGATCTCCTCATTTCTGATTCGATCACGTAGGGAAACGCCGAGCATAGCCCTCTCCATTGCACACTGGGTGACCTTGAGTTTTCTTATCAGACCCATAGTTAGCGACCACGTTTCACTACCGTAAGTCATCACTGGCAACACACACTGGTCATAGACTTTCGTCTTGAGACACTGCGGTAAATTGGACGCGATACCTAAGTATACCTAAGCATTACTAATTGGTAGTTCATAAATTGTAAGTACTAGTTTGTAATGAAAATAACGTCTCATCTAGCACGAGCCAAACCTCGGTCTTACTACAATGAAATACTCACATCAAAAGACAGTTAGTATTCTTTGTCAAAAGTGGGATCTAGTTAGTTTTAGAGTATCGCCGCTGTAGAGGATTATTATTAAACAAGAAAATATACTAGAAAAAAGCAACTATTCTCATGTCGCGCTGACGGGATGAGACTAGTTGCTTTTTCTAGTACATTTTCTTGTTCAATATTTATCACATAAAAATTGCATTGTAAAATGCAAAATTAAAAAGTTAAGATAATTATTTTAACTTTTTTGAATTGGTGATGATTATTTTTTGTAATTTTCACTACTTCAATATGTTCGTAGACTTCAATAAGGAACGAACTAAAATAAGAAGCTTGTCTGGAAGACTACATTTGATGAATAATCATTGGATAATTTTAATAGTAAAAAAAAATACTTGATCCCTAAACACTTTTGGTGTGTATATTTATTGTGTCTCACTTTCCTATAATTGACGAGTTAAATTTTGATAATATTTTATTAGAGGATTGTCTTGTAAGAGCCTTTGTTGGCCCCCTCCTTTTGTTGGCCAGGGACCTTGGTAGTCCCAATGTTCTGGCCAACATAATAACACACAATATAAAACTAAAAGCAAATTCATAACTGTCGATAAGTAATAGTTGTTTAAAACATCGTTTGACCTTTTCCACTTCAGATAAACTACTGGCTGAGTTTAGCGGTAATCGCTTACTCAGTTGGTGAAGTCAGGTCAATATCCTAAATCTAATCCCAACTATAACTAATAACTATAACTATATGATAAATACTTGTTGGTTGGTGGTAGGACTTGTTGTAAGTCCGCCTGGCTAGCTACCACTATCTTATCTAAGTGTAACGCCATAACAACAATGTTTTCAGCATTGCTGTCTTCCAGCAGTTGAGATAAGATAGCCAGATTTTTTTCTTTTTTTTTTTACAATCACACCAATTATCTAGTCCCACGTTAAGTTTCATGAAGAACTTGTGTTATGGATACTAGATAACGGATAAACATACATATATACTTTTTTTTTTTTGTAAATACATACTTAATATACATAATAAACACCCAGACCAAGACAAATAGACATGTTCATGCACACAAATATTTGTCTTGTCCGGGGATCGAACCCGGGACCTCTGGCGCAGAAGGCGGGGTTAGTACCTCTGCGCCAAACAGGTCGTCCGCCCGTCCAGTTCTTCAGTCATTGAGGATTCCGGGAGAGGCTCGCTTCCATCTTATTAATACTTAACATCAGGTATGATGAAGGCTAAGAGTCTCCCCGTCATACATAAAAAAACGAAAGTGAGTTTTTTTGTCCTTTCTTCACGGCCTAACTAAGCAACTAAACGACTTGATTTTTGGTATAGAGTTAGTTTAAAGGACGGAGGGTAACATAAGCAAATTTTTATCCCGATATTTCCACGGAAATGATGCTTTTAATTCGTCGTAGAACTTTATATTTCGAAGATTTTAAGCTTCTACCCGTCGTTATTATATTTTGGAGGTGTCAGTCTCGATCCGGCCTGCAGAAGCGTTGAAAATGCAAAATTTTAACCAAATTAAATATTATTATTCAATGGCTTCATCCTTATTATTTTTAAATTAAAAAAACAGCTGAATTGTGTGTAACAGTTTCTTTTTCTCTTTATTGATTTTAGGTAATTTGTATCTTTATGGAAACATGTCAGTTCCATCAAACCCCAATACAATTTAAACTAATTAATTTTAACAGATTTGGTTTATATTTCTCATTTTAACTGTTCATTGTAATTTAATTTACCCATAGGTTATATGTGAAATACGGGAAGATATAAGCTTTCAATTAAATTATACTACCACAGACCTATATCGAGATAGACGGTAAATACACATTTACCGTCTATCTACCTTGAGTGCCAAAAGTTTGATCCACGGTCAAAGTTTACGACCTAAGTCAGTTCGCTTGAGACCATTGCCATGGAAACACGCGTCACTCAGAAACGAAAATGGTTAATTGTGCAGTGCTTTCTTGCAAGAGCTCGTCAATAACATTTAAACATCGCTAAATCTCGCTCGTGACGTCATCGTAGGTAGGAAAAATTCGACACGCTAGGTTCTCATACAGTTAGAAGCGCTCTTCTCGTCTATATATCTCGCTATAGGTCTGCGTTTACTACTTACATGGTAAATTGATCATCAGTGAAGAGGTATGCCAACAGTGTTACAAATGGACAAAGCAACCGCCTAATGATGGTTATACCAAAAATAAGTATCAAAAACATAATTATCGTAGTAATGACATAGATAGGTACAAGCAACCGCAAGTTTACACTTTCACTTCAATACCGCTGCTATTACACGGGTCATAAAGATTATTATAAATTCCTGAATATACACGTGTGTCTAATTATACCAAACCCAACTCATTCCAAGCTATTGTTTCCATAAATCTACAGATATAAAAATAAACGTTGTATTAGATATTACAGGGTATTGTCTTGTTTTTCATAATATTCCTTGCAATAATTTCATTTGCCATAAAATGAGATGCCATATTAGCAAATGCTATAATTATTAGAAACCATAAATATCATTCGACATAATCTTTATTTGACATAATAATACACGTCTTATAGGGGGCCTAGTTGGCCGCGCACTTTTTTTTTTACTGTTATTCTTTGTTATTATTATTTTGTGTGTGTGCCAATAAATAGTTTTTCTTTCTTTCTTCTTATAACGTTTATTTTTAGCTAACTTTATGTAGATAACCAATTAGTAAAAAAACGAATAATATTCAAAACCAACTCAGTTGACCCCGACTGCCCGTAGTCTTGTATGCCCTACCCCTACAGTGTAATTTAGAGCAGAGCCGGAGCCGTGACGTGATGCCTGCTTGCATGCTGCACATGCCTGACTGCATAATGCATAATGCATATAGGTTTTATGGTAAATTATTGTTATGGATATTAAATATATTGAAAATGAAATGTATAGCAAATAAAATTATGGAATAAAGTAGTTATGGCGTTTGAATGATTATGAAGAATGACGTTATTGCAATCAATTTTATGTAATTTGACAGTTATGGCAACAGAAACGTTATTTCTAATGGAATTATGGCAAATGAAATTATGTCAAACGCAATTATTGCATTTGAAATTCGGGCATACATTAGTAAACCATATTACAGAAAATAACATGGCAGGTTTTTTGCTCCAATACAGCATCTCTTAGTAGTATTAAAAAAGAAAGTTTCTCTTACCTTCTAGTATCACGGAATTAGGCTCCTTTGTTTGATAGTTAAATTAACTATTAATTACCGAATCACGCTTTTCAAATATTTACTGTTTCTTGCTGGTCACGGTTTAAACTAATCTAAACAGTTAAGTTTATTTTTATCTTGTTATAAAATATTTAGTATTTTTTACTGGTCACGTCCTAACCTACTCTAGACATATTACGTTTATTTTTAACGAACTTCAAATAAAGAAGCAGGTCGTTATACTTAGTATCTATTTTGTTTGTTATTTATTACAAAACAAGGTACCTAAGTTAGAAGAGGAAAATTAGATTGAAATATTAGTACCTAACTACACTCAGGGAGACATCTAACCAGCCAACCCGTCATAGAAATATGCTCACTTTCTTTGCGACACTATACATAAAAATGACAATATATTTCTGCAACGATTTGTAGTAAGCGTTCGACTTTCCAATTAGCATTTTGAATGAGTACAGAAACTATTGGATTTGTCCACAGAGGCAGAACAATGAATGCTTCATCACATTCCATACAATGTGATATGGCAACTAAGTATTGCTTAAATGAAGGTTCGGAAACGGGAAGAGATTTTTTAAACAGTGCAAAGTGTTAAATAGACAGTAGAACCCTTAGCCTAAACATTAGCTTACAGATATTTGCAGAATTATATTGACATTTTTATATAGGAGTCACAAAGTGAGCATATTTCTATGAATATAACAGAGTGGCCGGTTAGAAGTGCCCCTGAGTGTACGAGTATATGAGTTTGACACACCACCTACTCGATAACAAGGAGAGAACTGATACCATGGCCATTTTAATATTCATTTTTTTAGACTTAGCTAACATAAGAAGTTTCATTGTATTTGATCAGTAGAATCAGCCCATTATTCTTCAATTTCTGTTACACCCCAACTTTAAGGCGTAAGCCGTTGATATTCCCACGGGAACGGGAACCACGCGGGTGGAACCGCAGGCGGCCGCTAGTTTTGTACAAGTCGTGGTTGCCGTTGACTGCATAATGAACAAACAAAATGTATAGAAAGAGTAATCATCGGAACCATTAAAAAGGCAAAAACGCAATCTCTTTGGAATTGTTAATGCCGAACACGTATCATTAACTTTTGTTCCCTATCCCAGATTGATATCATCCGACCCGATGTTAGAGAACGTTTCCATTTGACAAAAGCCGTGACGGTTATCATGCTGATAAAAAAAGTATTATTACAGGTACACTTTAACCCTTTTTTTTTCTTTTTTTCTTACCAGGGGGATATGCCCGCGCATACCTCCCTGTCCGGGGAGACAGGTAGGTTATGTGGGATTCGAACCCACTAAAACCCCCTGGTTGTTCCCTCAACGCGTTGGCGGAGACTGTCGGGTTTGGGGTGACAGTCACCGGGTCTCCGCCCGCGTGTATCTTTGGACACACCCAACGGTACATCAGCACATCTTATTCACGGGAGGTCCTCCCTGGGCGACGGAATTCTCCGTTCCGCCGCCAACCCCCGATTTAATCTAAAGAGGGATGAGGCGATCGAACTGCCGCCTCCTCCCCCTCAACCGCCTGTGGCGGAGCATCCTCTTCACGGACCCGTTCCGCCGCCTCCTTCTGCAAGATCACCTCTTCACAGAAGGAGACCACCGTCTGCCAGGATATTTCACTGTGCAACATCCGACTCACGACGCTAGGCAGGGAGGTACACATTAACCCTGCTATTTTGGTTTGTGTGTTTAAAAGCCGACTTTCCAATGTTTTTATTGCTTTATTTAATTTCTATGTGCACAAAGAATAGTAACTTTGCATTTGACGTACCTACTCATATTTTCAAATTATTAAAACTTTATGATATTTTGGATTTAAACATATGATTTTTTTTTATAGAAATATATAGGAAAATCTCAACTCAGTCACAAGTGAATTCTCAAATGGGACTCGAACCCACGACCTTTGGGAATCCGGTGCACTGCTCTAACCACCAAGCTACCGAGACTTGTAAAACCAACCAAGTCTCAGACTTGTAAAACTAACCAAGTCTCGGACTTGTAAAACCAACCATGTCTCGGACTTGTAAAACCAAACAAGTCTTGGACTTGTAAAACCACAGAACATTTTCCTTATTCTGAGTGTAAAACCAACCAAGTCGTCGTCGTCGTCTCAGCCACATGACACTTACTGCTGGGTATAGGATCTACACAACGATCGGTCTTGCGCTGTCCGCATCCAAAGGCTTTCCGCGACCTTCATCGTCAGTACACCTTGTCGGGGGCTACCCACAGAACTAAACAAGTATAATAAATATTGAACAAGAAAATATACTAGAAATATGCAAATTATCTCATGTCGCTCTGACGGAATTCGAACCTGCATCCCTGGGAATCCGGCCAAATGCACTTAGTGCTGCGGTCTAGTGCTAAATACTTGGTTGGTTCCGTGGGTAGGCCCCCGACAAGGTGTACCGACGATCCAGTGAAGGTCGCGGGAAGCGGCTGGATGCGGGCAGCGCAGGACCGATCGTTGTGGAGGTCCTTGGGCATTAAAATAGCAAATGCAAAATTAAAAAGTTGATATTAAGTTTAAATTACACGGCTACTTTGCGATCTGATAGCTATCTACACATTAGTATGTATATGTAGTTATCTACACATTACATTAAATACTATATATTTCACAAACTAAGATCTAATTGTCCGTATTTTAGGGTTTTGAGTTTCCCGGCGTTTCGGCTGCCGTGCTCTCGGGATTACTGGCTCTTATAAGTCTACCCTCGAAACTCTATATAACCTTAAAATACGCGTTTAATATTCAGAAAAGTTGTTTTATTTCAATGAACTGTGCGCGCAAAAACTTAAGATATACTATCATTTCTATTCTTGTCGTGACGACTTTGTTGAATGACATTGGATACAAGCCAAGACCGAACTGAGATATGATAACGGAGAGAAGAGGGAGTGGTGGGGAGGTCCAATCGGACATTTTTAACGTTAATGATAAATCTAATTACACATTATGCTCCGGACATATCACAGATGGACTTAGGAAAGTAATTTAAAGATACGCACAGATTGTGCGTGAATTACTAATGAGTTTCTATCCTGATATTAAACGTCACAGTCAATTTATGGGGATTGTGATTAAGCTTTGAATTAATTTCGTAACAATTAACAATTAACCGAATACAATATGTACGCCAGCGGGGGTACATATTGTATTCGGTTTGGTTGGTGGTAGGACTTGTTGTAAGTCCGCCTGGCTAGCTACCACCATCTTATTTAAGCCTGACGCCATAACAACAATGTTTTCAGCATTGTTGTGTTCCGGCAGTTTGAGATAAGATAGCCAGTTCCTCAGTGGCTCAGTGGATTTCGGGAGAGGCTCGCTTCCATCTTCAGCCTTATCAATACTTAACATCAGATATAATGAAGGCTAAGAATCTCATCGTCGTTCATAAAATAAGACTTCTCAGATCAGACCCCGGATTCTTATGAGACACAATAGATGTTCCATTGCTCTCTGGACACCAGCTGTGTCCTGCTAGCAAATAAATAAATAATAAATAAATAAAAATCTTTATTGACATAAAATAAACAGAACATAGCCAGACATGACACTTAAGTACCTAAACTAGGTCGAACCTGTTCTTATAGGCACTTATGCTCTTTGTTATAAACAATTTTTTGTGTGCGCTATGTGTTTGTGTGTGTGTGTGTGTGTTTATGTATGTGTGTGTATGTATGCATGTGTGTGTGTGTGTGTGTATGAGCGGGTGTCTATATACTATAAAAGTTACTTTCTATGAACAAAGATATTTTTTACAATTGTTGTGCCCTGCCTTGCATCACAAAATATTATTTTTGTATTTCGATTAGTTCTTCCGTTGACTGATAATCAAGTATTAACAACCACGTTTTTAAAGTATTCTTACAAATGTAATTTGATTGGCCAAGAATATTATTAATTTTTATAATTTTGTTGTACAATATTGGTCCTATAGCATATGAAAACCGGTAAGCGAAACTAGTTTTACACGTAGATCTAACAATACATGGTCTGCGTCTTAGATTAGTATTACAATTGTTTTGATATTGTAATGCGTGCTGTTTTAAAATTATTTCCAAGAAGTACAACTGGCGAACTGTAAGGACCTCAAAGTCACTGTACAGTTTAACAGTAGGATATCTAAAGGGTAACATATTAATGACTTTTATCACAGCTCTTTGTGCCCTTTCCAACGGTAAAAGGTTACTTTTGAGTGCGCCTCCCCAGACCCCAATACAATAGGTCAATACAGACTGACATAATGCAAAGTATAATGTTTTCAATAGTTTTTTATTAGCAATATGTCTGATTTTCCTGAAAATTGCTGTAAGCCTTCGTAGTTTTTGTGACAATATCTTAATATAAGGTGTAAATGTAAGGAGCGAGTCTAATGTAATGCCAAGATATTTAAATGTAGTAACATTTTCTAAATTTGAACAGTTACAACCGTTAAGCGCCGAATTACAATTTGACTGATGCACTTTGATGGAAAAGGATTTAGAGCACGGTTGCGTCTGTTCCGTTATAGTAAAAGTCATGAATTTAGTTTTATCAGTGTTAATGGTCAATAAATTGGTTGTTAGTTGATTTTTTATGTTCGTAAGACCAGTTTGAGCATCAGCAAACACCTCCTCCCAACTACCGCCAGTAAAAATAAGAGCTGTATCGTCCGCAAAAGCCACAATTCTTCTAAATGACGAATTAAGTCACTTATTTAAGTAAAGAATGAACATTCTTTGTAATCTCAATTATAAAATACTGTTTAGGAATAAAGAAAAAACAAAATTCAAAGATTGGGAAAACAAAAAACAAAAGAAACATGCACGTGGAAGTACGAGTAAAGATAAATAAATTGTATGAAAAGGAATAGTGAGACCAAGATTATAAGTAGAATGCAAAGTAGGTACAAGGTAATTCCCGGTTAAACAGTAGAGTTAAAAAATACATTTTACTTCAGACAGTGTTCATACAATATAATATTAGTGCATTTTGCCGGATTCCCAAGGATGCGGGTTCAAATTCCGTCAGGACGACATGAGACTAGTTGCTTTTTTCTAGTATATTTTCTTGTTTAATATTTATCACACAAAAATAGCATTGTAAAATGCAAAATTATAAAATTATAATGTTAATTAATTAAATTCATAATAAAATCATTTTTTTTTGTGAAATATTTTTAATTTCGGAAAGTACTAAGGCAAAATAAATAATTTATTATTCAAATGAAATACCTGATAATGTTCTATTATTTGTGATATAAACTTTTTCTTAATATCTATTAAGTGCTTTTTTAAAATATAGCTTCATAAAAAAACACTACTGGTCAAGCGGGAAGTTCCCCGATTGTACCTACAGTTGTAATCAAATTGGATTTTTGTAGATCTACAATCTACTTACAATTTTTAGCTATTTCCTGTAAGGATTGTTTCTTAACTCTAAAACCTCAAAGTCAAAGTCAAAGATTTTTCTTCAAATAGACTTATAGATAAGTACTTTCGAATAGTCCAACATTTTTTTCCCCTACCAGCCATTCAGGACATCTTTTAACTAATAAGAAGAACGGCCGCAAGAAACTTATCAGCTTTAACAGAAACAACAACATTTACAATGGAACATGTTGTTGCCAAACACAAATTTACAATTTTGAAATATATTTAATATATGAGGAAAATTCTCGGACGATAAAATATATTTCTGCACCCACTTCCTGAACAGCATAAATGCAGAGTGTTTCCTTTTGTAATTACTTCGGTTGAGACCAAAAACGACGTAAGTCAAAGTTTGCGAAATTCGCCGCAGCACTAATAACAATTTGAAAGTTATTTCGTAGTAAGCCTTGGGCTCACATAAGTTCCAACAAGCTAGTCCGAGCCCTGTTCCAAGTTATTAAGTAATTAAGCACGCACATAAGAACGTGAAAGGAGCACTCTGAGGAACTTGGATGCAATACCTTTCCACAAACATCGCAACCCGTCTTTCATTCTGTTCAAAAAATATTATATTATTAATAATATTTAATTTTGAATAAATTTGGTATACAGATAGAAGATGGCCTGGATTAAAATAAAAACAAAAGCTACTTTTTATCCTGATATTCCCACGGGAATGGGAACCAAGCGGATGAAACTGCGGGCGACCACTAGTGTATATAATAGTTAGTGTATGTGTAATAATACTGAATTTCAATAAAGTAGTTCTTTCCTTTGTAGTTATTTCATTGTACGTGATTGTATGAATACGAACGTTAAATTAAATCAAAATAAATCATAACTTGGATAAGGTATTTGGATGGCAGAGTGGTCCATTTGGTTTTCGGATCCGCAAAAAAAATATTTTAATATAAAACTTAATATAAAAAATATATGTCAGTGGTTTAGTAAAACACCAATCCAAATCTTTACCTAGCTGGTTAATTGTATGGTTTAAAATGATTTAGGTCGGTTATTTAGTTATTTTTTAACACTCTACCGTCTTTTTCTAGATTTCTTGGGTCTACGGCTTATACAGATATTTTTCTGGACGTATAATGTTATAAAATTTTATATTTCTTCATAAAATAGTCATAACATTTCTGAAATCGCTCCAATCGGCATTGCCAAAAGGCTCGAGTTGGCATCGTTGGCTAAATCGTTAATTTTCTGTTTCTTTAGTTATTACTTTGCTACTATATAGGTACTAATAGAGACTTCCAATTTACGTAAGCAAGTATTGTTGTTCAAATTGAGAATTTTATTTAAAAAAGATTCAAATTGTATCACATGGATCACTGATATTATTATTACCTTTTAAGTTAGACTTAAACTAGTAACTAACACTCGGGCTATAATGTTTAGGTTTTGACAAGATTTTTTTTTATTGTTCTGATCGTTGATGGAAAATACTAAGTATGTATATCTGTTTCTGATTTACACTTTAGCTCTACAAAAACTATATATACTAATATACAAATTTCTTATACCTTGTCTATCACCATAGATATCCTTCATTACTATGCATTCGAACTTCTGGAAGAGCCACTTAAGCTACGCTCCAGGAGTTCGAATATCTAAACCACTTTTAATGTTATCCCTAGGTCCAGTTCTACAACGCCGTCGTGTAAGCCAAAATTCGAATTTGAATGTTCGAGTACGGATGTGATAGCTACATTACGTAGGTAATAAGGAAATCTAGGTTCTTTTAAAATTTTATCGAGGCCATCGGCCCATTTTTCATTCGATCTTTCAAAATTAATTTATCTTTACTTAAAATCTCGATATCAGTTTTAGCAATTTATTTTTTCCACTATTGTTTACACAGTGTTGTTTCCATACTATTTTTTGTTTGTTATTATTAGTTAAACATATGATTTTGAGGTACGTATTTAGTCAAGAAGCGAACACGTTCGTGTTCTATTAAATTTGGGGTGCGTGTTCTATTTAAATTCAAAGAAATTCGCAATCAATAATCGAGCTAATCTGCTTGGTTCTCGATTGCGGATTTCGAAAACGAAAGACAGGAATTATATCTTATGCTCATCATCTCGAATACGTATGTTTTTGGATGCTGTATGTGAGGAGTTGTACTTCACCCAATATCTATGTTAGCAGACTATTGCTAACAGACATAGACTACTTAAAGTTTAAAAAGATCTCATGTCATAATAATATATATATTCATTCGTCTTAAAACTTTTCAAAAATTATTGACCGGTTCCTCATTAACTATAGCTATACCATCGCTACCGGTATTACCTAGTTTTTTAGAAGTTTAGGGCCCGATTTTAACACCGCCAGATATGTTTTGGATAACTATCTGACAGATAATTTGATAATTTTTTCAAATTTTCTGTCAGATAAATTATCCAGAACTTATCAGTCGGTGGTAAAACCGACCCTGAATCATCAGTCGAGTTACAGAAGGTACTACTATTAGAATACGCCTGCTGGTCGACCCAGATAGCGGGGTAAATCCTCGGAGAACGCGCTGTAATTAGTATGTACCTATGCTGGGGCTTTGAGAAACTCAGTCTTGGAGTGTAGCTTAAACCACTGTATATCTAATTAAAACTCAAGAATAAAATTAGTGATGCATTAATTACGAGTACATAAGTACAGTCACGTGCAATGACATAGAAACACTAAGCAACCTTGTCACATTACAATATTGAATGTCATATTTTGCGGACAGACAGAGCTTTGTTTCCATGTGCGTCAATACGATAAGGTTGTAAAGTGTATACATGCTATTGCTGGTGACTGTACATATATTTTTATTGAACGGCCGTTGTTGATTTTGTAATCTAACACGATAAAGATAATTATGATAAAATTTAAATAGAAAAAAAAACTACTCGGCCACAAGTAAATTATCAGATGGGACTCGAACCCACGACGATTCCAGTTGTTTTTTTCCAATATGTTTCTATTTAAATTTTATCATAAGTATAAAAATAGCATTGTTAAATGCAAAAATTTTAATAATCCTAAACGATAAAGATAATGATCTGTAAAACTTTTTATTTTATTGTGGTTTGTAATGTCACTTCTAGGTGATCGTCAATGTACGCGTTGGTTGATAGCTTTTTGAAACTATATTTGTTCACACCAGATTCACCAAATCTTTGGGTACACAACTTAGTCCAAAATACGTAATTGACTCTAAATAAAAACAGTGTCTGCTATGTAACTGATTTGTTTTGTGTGATATTTATTTCCAATCTTATCTGGTCTGATATTAGATCTATGTAATTTTTTTAACTCATTTCACTGCAATCCTATAACATAACTAATCCTATAAAGTCTACATTCTCTTTTGTATTTTTTTTTATTGAAAGGCTCATTTCAACAAGTTTAACTCGTTTTAAAATACGATGTGTCATAAATTATTTTTCCAAGATGAATCGTACGTAATTTTCATCCGTTTCATATTGTAATAAATACCAAAATTTCAGATACAAATTTCATGATGCTTTATTGACCTCGGCCGTATCCGATATTCATTACGTTATGCGGGTTGGTAATTGAAAGGAAACCGATATTAACCGATAGTATCGTATTTAAACAATACCAGTGTTCTTTCAAAGGTAAGCGACCGTGAGGGGGATAACTTGATATCAATAATTTCACACGATGCTGTTTATATATATTTTTTAAAACGTTGATAAAAAGAGAGTAAGAGAGTAATATTTGTGAGTAAACTTTTTGGTAGTACGAAAGTTAGTGACATATTCATAAAAGGGAGTGAAGTTCTCCCTTCCATGAAGTTTGAACATTGAAGAAAAAAAAATACAAAAAAAAAATATTTACCTACTAACCATGCCATTAGTTGAAATAAAACAACTTTAGCGTAGTATTTAGTGCGATTTATTTGCCCGAAATATATATTTGGCACTACAGTTTTTCGGTTTATTTACGGTTTTTGGCAGTATACTTTCTTCGAAAGTTCTCCCAATTTGTGAACTGCCAGTAGAATCATTATTTTTCTCTCTTTCTTTTGTTAATAATAAATAATTTAAATAGCAAACGAATAAACTCAATAATTGTTGCCATAGTAAAAAATATTAACTATTAATTAGTAATTATCCAATCGTATCCGAACGCAATAATACTGAACTGAAAAGGTGCCGAAACGTTCAAACCAAAAAACCTCAAATAACTATAATCCCAAATATATATTTCGGGTAAATAAATTGCACTAAATACTCCGCAAAAGTTGTTTTATTTATGCGCGAAGAAACTTAAGATGTGCTTATACCCGTCGTTTTTACCATTAACATAATATCAGTTGTGAAGACAGAAAGTGATCGTCATGAGCAAACAAATTCAGAGCAGGTCGTAGCATAATTATATTATTATGCCATGAGTTGAGGATAATGTGGTATTTATGAAAATATCCTTCAAAGGCTTACACAAACAGTAACTAATACCAATAACATTATTACACTGCTCTATAAAATTATAAAATAATTATTACTCAATGTTACTAAAAATCATAAAGAAGCGACACTTCCTCGAACTTATAGTTAGTGTTGCACTCAGTGGTTTTCTCTGCAACTTTTAAAGCACTGTTATATAATGATACTAAAAATCGTCGAACAATAAGGAGTCTGTGAATAAGTTTCAGCCTATTGTAATATTCCAAGAATTGCTTTAAAGTTTTACATTATTCACCACAGGCAGTTCAATTATTCAATTTAAAGTTGCCGAAGTTCTTAACAATGCTTGAAAGGCGTTTATCAAGATTTAATTAACAAGCACAAACCCCAGGTGTACCGCGCAGAATGCTTAAGAAAATAACAATTTGCTTTAACCAACCTCTCTGGAGAACTATAAACTGGCAAGGTATAGTTTCCAAATCTGAATTTCAAATTTCCAATAAGGTAACTTTAGCGCTTTAAATTCCACTGATTATTCATTTCGGGCACAGAGTACTTGAGACACCGGTGGACACACAATCAGAGAGATCAAGCAGAACAAAGTGCCATTTGTCACATATAATGCTACATATTTCAATCTGTTCACTATTCGTTAAAACTTTTTTAAATTCAAACATTCCTACCACCTGAATCAGTGGTTCATATGGCTAGCCAATCGCAAGGCTTGATCCGAGCATACCCGCCTCATCTGATCGCTGATTGGCTCCGTGCAGGCATTGAAAGGCTCGAAAACTATTGAAAACTATTGAAAATCGGGTGATCGTGCTTCAATCTCATTGTTAATCAATTTATATTGTGTGTACGTAACATTACGGTACTGTAGTACCGTGTTCATACGAATCCGTGCGTTAAAGTGCCAGCTGGACTTCATCGGCATTCCAACCACGCGGAGGTACTACTATCTCCAGCCACCAAGAACTAACCGAAGAAATACAACTGCTGCGAGGCTTGAAAGACACGGTGGTGCGGATAGTCAAGGTAAGGCGGTAGACCTATTTGCTTTGGCTTTCAACCCAAACGAACCACATCTTAAATTCATCGTCACCGGAAATATTCTATCTAAAATCGTTTCCTGACCCAGAGTGGCGTCTAGAGCTTTTTCTATCCTTTCGGCTAGACTGCGTCGTCACACATTCAGTATTCAGTAGCGATTTACAAAATAGTGATAGTCAATTAGTGGTATTCCCCCCAGACAACGGAACATCTTTCAGGAAAAAAATCCTGCCCTACGTGTCCCTAAATCTGTACAAGATGACCTTTACAAGGCCACTGAGAGTGCCGTTTTGGTGGCAGACTTTCAGTGCTCACAAAATAAATATAAGCCAGAATCGACACGAAATGAAAAAGAAGATTGTCAAAATGAATAAGCAGAATAGTTTCGTTGCTGTTATGGCTGTCATATTCTCATACTGTATTACAGCCATGACAGCGACGATAACTGGTTGCTAGGTGTTTTTTTTTTTTTTAATAAGTAGCAACTGCCTTTAACCCAAATAAAATACTCGTAGTAAGAAAACTCACTTAGGTTGTTACTGATTAGAATCACTACAGTAACAACCCTATTGAGTCAGGCAAGTATTTCGAGAATAGTGGGAGCGATCCTTCTTTTACTTAGGTACATTTTATTTTGTGCATTGGGGTTTAAGGTAGCTTGGGTTAGCTTATAAGCTTCGTGTAAAGTCAGCGCGATCTTAGCGCTTAGACTTTAAGCTTTAAGCTTTGTTTTTATAGCGTAGAGTAACTTTAGTTAGCAAACTTGAATAATTCAGTGCTTGAAACTTAACTTTAAATATCTCAACAATATTTTGATCTCTGCTTAGAGGTTTAAAATCAGCAATTGTATTTAAACTTGGGATAATAAATCTCAATAGTAAATATAATCATTTACCATATAAATAGCACAATTTCATTTCGTGACCACACAAACTATTTAAGTGTATAATTTTATTTATTTATTTATTATTTATTTATTTATACTTTATTGTACACACAGAACATAGAATGATAAAAAAACAAACAAAGAGAAACATACAATTGGCGGCCTTATCACTAAAAGCGACATTTAAAATAATGCGTGATGGATGTCCATACCTACTTTATGAACACCGTACAAAACTCCCACGTGGCTGGGATTGCACGTGAGCATAAAAAATCCATATAAAAGCTGATCTCACTTTTTAACTCTATTTCAGCCATTTGACCGTTAAAATAGACCTCGCAGCATACATCAAACAATTTTTTTTACACAAAATACGAATAATCATTCTAGGTCACACGCCTAAAAAATATCAGTAAAAATTCGTAAAAACCTTTCCACGGTCTCGTTTTCATATGAAAATTGATTTTCAACTCTCAAGAGTGTTCAGTTGGAATTTGTACACGTACGAACACAAGATTCGAATATTTGTGGAGCCGCCAAATTCTTTTGCAGAGCAAACAACTCTTCCTTATTTGCATGTATATGGAGCGTCATTCCAGAGAACCTTATGCACTGAAAGAGTTTGCTTTAAATTCAGACATTTTTATTAAGTTTTGAAATGGTTGTTCGTGCCTCTCATTTTAATGTTTTATGATAAGTAGATCTCGTGTATGATAATTACAGCGTGATACATGGCTTACATAATGAAAAAGCTTTTATAGAAATTGCTGATATTAGTACAACATCAAAATTAAAAAGCTTAATAACGTACATGTATTTAACAAACTGCTAAACACCGTACAATTTTAAGTTCTGAATCGTAGGTAAGATATAAGATTCGATTTTGTTTTCTTTTAAAAATGTCTATCCAAAACCCATGTACCAGGGATATTGTATCCGTTTGTTTTATCCAGTGTTCCAATATTTCCTCATCAAGAATTTCATCAAATATGCAAATAAGTGATTATGAAAGGAAGTTGTCACTTTTTATCAACCATCTGTATTCAAAATGAATCTTAAGGTAGATTTACTCAGTAAATACAAACTTAAATTCTCTCATGGAAGTAAATGACAAAATATGAGTAGGTAGGCATAATAAAGCAATAATATTCGGGAGTCCGAATGGATTCGCTGAAATTCCCAGAAAATACATTTATTCAATAACAATGTCTCTGTTTGCGAAGGTATTGTGTCCTTCGATAATGCTTGAATTAATATTTGTCATAAAGATTGATCATTTGTTTGGATATAATAGAAAGTAATATCAACGAATCCGTTTGATTCATTTTAAGCTCATTTAACCGTCTTATGAGATAATTATACGTTCGTAACATAACTTTATAACTTAATTTATTTATAAGTCTAGATTTTAGTAGGATCCACGTATTGGAAGCACTTGAAATGTTAATATAACTTTATAATTATACATAAACAAACTTTTCAAATATTAAACACACTTAGTAATTACAAGTTTTAATTTCTAAAACATGATACATGATAACATGATTACATTTTATAATTTGATAATTTATCAATTATTTGACCTGTCTTTATCACCATAAAATCAGTGTTAACTGCAGATATTTCATAATATTAAAAAAAGTGAGTATGGTAGGTACTTTTCAATAAATATTCCATTAAACCAATTAAACTCTCCAACTACTCATTCATCGGCTTATTCCACATTGGCCTTATAAAATAGACATAAATCGTGCATAACTGCACCAACTTGCTTTTTTCACTGCACATTTTCAGTTTTAAGCCATTATTCCGGGGTAATTTAAAACCCAAATAAACTCCAAAGTGATAAATGTGCTAACTCAATCTGCCGAGTTGAATTTACAGGATGCAGATATAAGTTTGGAAGAAGCCACTATTTTGTCATCACAGTTCAGTGCAGTTGACAAAAATTTCAACCCTACGACTCATGAAATAGGTGTCAGTCAGAAACATGTGGCGCACGAGATAATAATTTAGCTGGTAGAAGAGTAAACGGTAAAATACGAGTGACAATAAAACAAAAGAAAGAAAGAGAAACTTGGTCTTGCAAAGTCAAGATATGAAGATGGCAAGAGGCTATTTGGAGCAGGCTTGCCCTTGAATCAATACTCGCACTAAGCGAAGTAAAAACTTTAAATTGTATTATACCGCTAGAGAATAGAACTTCATTATGTTGGTCTGTGTTGACTAATACTTAAAATTCTGAGCTTCTTGAGTCCCGAGTGAATAGGTTAGGTTTAAATAGCAATATCTTGTGCCATCTGGCAACATAGCGGTCAAGCGCTGACCTATCTGTTATAAAAAAAGCCCTAGGCACCCCACTGACCAATATGTTTGTATACGGAGTATTTTGTAAAGTCTAATTTTTAAAAGCCCTTCCTTCCCCTTTTTTAATAAGAAAGAAGAACGTCAAGACTTTCTTTTAGCCAGTTTTGGAAGATAGAAGATTTTTTGGTAACTTTTATTTCGTTGTATTTAACGCACCAAGCTTTTGTTTGAAAAAGTAAATCTACGATATCAATGGGATTGTAGAACCGGTGTAACGTGAACATTAAAATGAGCAGTCAAGGATCCACTCATTGGGCAGGGCACCACATACTTCGTTCAAGCATTGGTGTTTTTGCAAATCGGTTTGAATGTTAAATTATGTGTTATTGGTTGGTGGCAGGACTTGTTGTAAGTCCGCCTGGCTAGCTACCACCATTTTATCTAAGTCTGACGTCATAACAACAATATTTTCAGCATTGTTGTGTTCCGGCAGTTAGAGATAAGATAGCCAGTTCCTCAGTGGTTGAGGATTCCGGGAGAGGTTTCCATCTTCAGCCTTATCAATACTTAACATCAGGTATGGTGAAGGCTAAGAGTCTCCTGGTCAAAAAATACAAATAAATACAGGTTAACGTTAACATATCATCGTAAAAGCAATTTAAGTAGTTTATTTTTCAGATACAATATTGTTTTATACTGCCATAGGTAATGTGCAAAAACATGGATTGGATCAAAGTGCTGATGATGAAATTGATTTGCATATCGTATCATATTTCAACCCATCAACGACAGCTACTTCTTACTAAACTGAGGGGTACGTTTCTAATCGAGTTATAAAATGGAACATCAACCTCCACTCAATCCAATGCCGATTGCAAGGTCCAGATGCTAAACTTGCCATACTAGGCACGGAGGTGCTCGCCATTATGCAGCTAAGTCTTCCAACATGTTATGATGTCGCTTAGAATTTCTTTTAGATCCTTTTTAGAAATCTTACCCCAACGATCCACCATACAGTAAGTAGAGTTTTCGGATAAATCTTTGGTCAGGCTTGCCTTCACCATATTTCGACCCCTTGCCACTGGTACTCAGGCCGTTAAGTAAGAAAAGCAACATTCATAAACCAACACACTATTCATTTACAAGAATAATAATTCACACCTGGAAAAATATACTTGTATTATGAAAATATTTCGAACACCTTTGAGTACAAAAGATAGAGAAACGGTACTTCCACTAGTTTCTTTGAACGCCATTGTAAGAATAAAAGTCCCAAAAATGCCATATATACAAAAAAAGAATTCTCATTTTCGCGCCCGTCCCTCCTTTACCGCTTTATGTAGCCTGGTAGGGAACTGCCGAGAACAGTCGGGAATCCAGGCCAAACGACTGCGTCCCAGATTCGTTATTTACGGATTTACTGGGAGTTAAATTACTTGCACTTCACTGTCGGCTGATTTTTTGATAAGGCTCTTGTTGGTTACAAAGAGTGGTGAGGTTTCTCGGTAATTAATGCATTTTTAAATGTAAGTATTACATAGGTAGGTGCGGATCGCAGACTGAGACTGAAGTACAGGGCCCGTAGACAAAGTAACATCGTTATGTAGCGAAACGATAATTCGATTTGTTACTTTGGCTAAGGGCCCTGGGCCCTTAGCCAAAGTAACAATTCAAAATCGATAACAAAGTTCGAAAAAAAATAAATGTTTGGGATTGGCGGATTGGCATAGGCCGCGCTAAATCACGTGGTCTTACCGCAAGTTAATTGGCGAATATAGACAATAACGAATCGAATTATCGTTTCGCTACATAACGATGTTACTTTGTCTACGGGCCCAGGGATCGTTAGTCATCACTCTCGCAATCACTAAATGTAACTTAGGCTGTGCTTAAAACTTTAGTATGTAAATAATTTTCGGGATACGATAGGACTGACATATCAATGTGATAAAAGTTCTTTAAAAATGGAAATTAAAAAAATTGTATTATAAAAAAAAATGTTTAAATATGAGTGAAAACTCTTGTAATTACTTATACAAAAGATGTTTGAAATTGTGCTTTCAATTCCATGCATTTCCATTCTTTGATAATGGCTTTAAAGCAATATGGTATTGTTGAATTAATTAAAGATAATCTGGTTTATTTTTTTACATAAAAGCACATACAAACTGTACGATACAAGTTTTGTATTTTTAAATTCCATTTTTGGGCCAATAATTTGTTCCAACTTGTGCAATATATCATGCTTACTGATCCAATAATTGTTCCGCGCAAAAGTTTTGCGCGTTAATAAAATTGGGTGCCTCAGAATTAGAACGTCGAGTACCTAGTTCCACATCTGAGGTTGTCAATGCGTATGAGGCGAACATTTCTAATCTATTTACGAACGCGGACTCTTTCGTCATCAATCATCTCCGCGTGTATATTAATCTACAACAACAAAATTTGGCATATAAAACACAGAACCGGATACAATTCAACAATTTTGACTTGCTATGTATTTCAGGACAATTTTTTTTTTCTTTGTACAATCACACCAATTATCTAGTCCCACGTTAAGTTTCATATAGACATGTTATTTGTCTTGTCCGGGGATCGAACCCGGGACCTCTGGCGCAGAAGGCGGGGTTAGTACCTTTGCGCCAAACAGGTCGTCACTTGTTGTCACAATTGCATTATTTGTTGGAATAAAACAACTTTTACGGATATCAAACGCGCTATATTTCCACGAACTAAGTTCTAATTGTCCGTTTTTTTAGGTTTTTAGGGGTTTATTGATTTTCCCGACGTTTCGGCACCTTTACAGCTGCCGTGGTCACGGGATGTTGTTTTATTTCAATGAACAGTGCGCGCCAAAACATTAGATTGTGACGGGGCTCCTAGTCCGGCAGCACTAGAGTCGCCGGAACGTCGGAACCGCCGCACTCGTTTAATAAATAAAAGAATCGTTCACAGAGACTTGATTTATTATTTGTATTGTCAAATTCATTTTGAGTCAAAAATTTGTCCCAACTTGTGCAATATATCATGCTGACTACTCCAATAATTTCCGAAGGTTTTGCGAGTTAATAAAATTGGGTTGTTCAGAATTAGGATGTAGAGTACCTTAGTTCCACATCTGAAGTCATCCGTGCGTATGAGGCGAACATTCCCAATCTTTCCACGCACGCAGACCCTTTCCTCTTATTACGCTAACGATGGACCCTTATGCCTACACATTTAAGACGCAGTTTCCCCTGCCCATTATTACCGTCTATTGTAGATGACGCACGGCTCCAGACAGCTATGCAAACTAATCGATATTTCAAGTTCTGACAAGCACAATTATTACTCGTTGATAAAAGAACAGGTAAATACAGTTTTTTGCGTAGTTTCTGAAAAAAAAACTGATATATTATTATAAAAACACCATAAATGAAAATTATGGAGAATTCATTGATGCAGTATTTATACCAATACTTTTAATTCAAGAAATCGATGTTTTGATGTTTCAGTATTTCTTTGATGTGTAATCAGTTTCGTAGGTAAGGTAAGATTGGTGATCAGTTGAATACGGTGTAGGTAATTTCGTCGCATTTTAGTTGCACATACACTTGAATAAATAAATCGAGCCACTGCGTTATTTTCACACAAACTCACTGTACAGTCTCATTATTGAAAACGTAAAAACAGTTGTGTAAACATTTGTACGTCGATGCATGAGTCGAATACTCGACTTGCGAATAAAAGTCTCAAAAATTCAAGAAAACTTTCAGTTTTGTGCAAAGTAAGAAAAACAAATGTTAAATCTTTCAAAAAAAGTTGTAGGAAACCGGATTGAGTGAATTTGTTTTTCTTACTGACTTGTACTTTATGTTCGAATCTTTTATGGTATTAATTACCCCCCGTTTCTACTGGCAAAACATTTACGAGAACAGGTTGTAAATTATAGTGCGACCGCTGAGACGATGGCCAATGGCTCTCAAAAGGAGCTGTCAAATAATGCATTCTCTCACTGGCTGCATTATACATTTACAACATGTTTTCTTGTAAATGTTTCGCCAGTGGAAACGGAGGTTAGATATGCCAGTAATGAGTTCAGTCACTGTTTTCTTTTTCATGTTACAGATAATATGATGATTCTTATTGAGTATTAGCCATCTGCCCGCAATTTCGTCCGCGAAGAATTAGGTTAAAGTCGATAAAATACCGTTTTATTCCCTATCCCACCTTTCTTAGTGTTCGCCTATGCAAAATTTTAGCTTAACCACTCAGGAACCCGCTACTTTAGTTCAACTGCCGAAACACAACAATATTGAAAATTATTGCTCACAGAACTATATCGAGATAGACCAAAAAAGCGCTTCAAACTGTATGAGAATCAGCGTGTCGAATTTTTCGTCCAAACGATAACATCAAGAGCGAAATTAAGTGATGTGGAAATGTTATTGGCGAGCTCTTGCAAGAAAGGACTGCACAGTTAACCATTTTCGTGTGACGCGTGTTTTCATGACAATGGTCAAACTTTTGACACGCAAGGTACTTAGCGCTTACTTTTACCGTCTATCTCGATATAGATCTGTGTTATTGCTTTATAGTAGCTAGCCAGGCGGACTAAGAACAAGTCATAACCCTTAATCGGCTCAGCCCAAGCGGCTGAAAATGGCGATCATTCAGTCATGGTATTGTTTTTTATTTGTTTAAATTGGCAGCTGTTTAACATTTAGCAAGTAATTCGTATGTCCTAACATGCTTCATAGATAACCCCATCTTGTCTGCTTGTGAAGCTCCAACACCACAAACCAATTTTGGCAATTCCCATTTCCTTTAAAAGAGAAATGCTTACAATATAATTTGGAACCTCAAATTCAAGAACCATAAACCTTTTAGAATTTAACAAATTGCTGAGTATTTATTATACCGTGTAACCACTCTGACCACAGTTAATGGGTCTGTATGACCCGTTGACAGGAAAAGGGTTAATTTACTATTGGAACGGTTTGTTGACAAGAGAATTTCCTATTATTTGCATACCTATCTCGCTTTATGCTGAATTGTGTTTAACGGAATAGTTCCTATACTATATGTTGGAAGGTTCCCTGTTTCTCGCTAATCCAAAACCATTTTGCCACTTTTTTTTTTCCTTGGCTATTTGCTCAATGGATTCAAGGTCTGGAGCTGATATTGGGCGGTACCGTCTCAAAGTTGAGAACAGAACTTCATACACGATCGAATTTGCGCTTGGTAGATTGAGCAACTGCTCCGGTGTGAAGTATTTTCTCACATTTGCCACAAGACTAAGCTTTTTAGGCATGAGTCTACCACAGAGTGAGCAAATTAAAATATGTACAGAAGATCCATCATAATATAAAGATAAAACATGACACTGAATAATCACTCGTGATATCATACATTTAAGATCGAATTCCACGCAAAGTGGAAGCTAATGACAATTAAACAAAGTCAACTCGAAGGAAGACAGGAAAACAAAAGAAGAAATAAAATGATAATAAAAACAGGATTTCCTTCTGAAAATTAGGGACCGCATCTTAACTTTACTCTTTTTACTGTTTTTGTTTTGAACCGCAAAAAGGCGCGCTCAGCAACTTTTATAATTATGTTAGGTCTATTTTTGCTCCGGTACTGATCCCAAACTTAATGTAGTGTAAAATGGGTTCCGTCGGCGGCGGTTCGTGCCCAGTGTCCACTTCAACCCTTAAATTAGCCGTTGAGATACATTCGACTTTGTGTCATCGTGAAAGGGATCAATTTACGACAGCCAGGGGTACATTTAAAAAGCTAATTTAATTTTAGCCTTCGAATATACTTAGCGAGGTCATACCGTGCACTGAGCACGTGTGTACCGAAGTATTTTAATTAATGGAGTAGACTTTTCATGAAAGATTAATAAAAAGGAAGATTAAAAACGTTATAATTAGAAAGAAATATATGAAACCCTTATGATTTTCCTTATCCATCCATAGGGAAGGCCAGTGCCCCAGCAGTTGGGACATTAAGAATGGCTGATGGCGATATGAAACCCGAATTTCGAGATGCTGAACGCCCCTACATGTAGTGTTACCATTTTGACAAGTTGTTAAATGTGAACTTATTTTGAAATTTTGATTTCATTACAGGGTACACAGCTGTAAATAGTATTGAGCATCAAATTGTTTTTAGAAATATCATGTTTTGTGTAACTTTGTACACTAGCATTTTTGGCTACCGCGTACCCAATGCAGTCTGCATAGACAACGAGTTTCTTGGCGGCCTTTTTTGATAATAAGGTCTTAGCTTCCTTGACGATCATTTCAGGGTGCAACAGATTAAGCACCTACCTACATCATCATTATCGTCAGCCATTTCAACTTCCAGCACAGGCCTTCCTTATTGATGGATAAGGAGAATGAGCAATAACCCCACGAGCCCATAGCGATAGGCAGGGATTAAATAACTACTGCAAATACAAGCGGACCTAACAGCGTTCTAAACTATGTATTTTTTTCAATTTAATGTCACTGGCAATACAGTAGTACGAGACAGTATTGACTATAAGAACTATTTGCATTGTAGTTTGCTTGCATCTACAACCGACTCCTGGGTTTTCAGAAACAATTCATTTCGAATTTCCCCGAAACAGTAGCACATCCAATTTGCGTATAATGCCCGAAAATGCTCGCAGAAAACGTTGTTGGTATTCGGCTTATGTAATTGTCCGCCATAACGTTATTTTCCTTTGAACTTTGCGTTCACATAATAGTTACTATTTTTATTTTTAATGCTGCCTTTCTAAAATATTTTTTTTTAGTAGAAAATTTTGTATGTTTGAGGAAAGGATTGAAAAAAAGCAACTTTTACGGAAAGACACGTATTTTTTACGCAGAAGCCATTTTCCTTCGAACTTTTTTTACACTTAGACCACGTAATATCATTAATGTGTTTTTTTTAAACTTGTACTAGAAAAAGATGTGTTTAGTTAGTAAGAAATGGTTGATGAAATTTTAATATTTTATTTTATTTATTTGTTTAAATACAATGCGTGTTATTTTTTTATTATTATTTCTAACTTATCAGTTTACGCAGAGCTTACACTAATGACCAGTCTTATATTAAGCCCTCAAAATTGTTGTTGTACTTATGGTAAATTTTAAATAGAAAAATATTTAAAAAAAAAAATTTTTTTCGGTCTCGGTAGCTCAGCGGTTAGAGCATTGGACCGGATTTCCAAAGGTCGCGGGTTCGATTCCCGTCTGAGAATTCACTTGTGGCCGAGTAATTTTTTTCCAATATTTTTCTATTTAAAATTTACCATAAGTATAAAAATAGCATTGAAAAATGCAAAAATTACAAAATCATAAATTGTTGTTGTAGTTAAAAAATTGAAAAAAAAATGCAATTTTTTTGACATTTCGATCTCTCTGTTGCACATAACCTAATATGCCCTTAGAGATTATGGTAAAGACTACACAAACTTATGTGTTTCATATTCTATAACTATTCATATAAAATGACGTGTCAAAGCAGACTCTGCTATGCAGGCCCTAACGAAGAGAGTGACTTGCATGGTCTTTTTCATAAAAATCTTTTTAGTCATATTGAAAGTATTCATAAAGGCGTAACATATTATGAGAACATTAGCGGAGACACATCCCTTAGTCTTAAGGCGATGTACTACTAAAAATCGGTAAGAGCTCCGATGTCTGTATTTCCTTATATGAAACAAAATAGGGCCTTTTGTTTCATATAAGAAACTACAAAAATCGGAGCTCATGTTCGTTAATAAAATACAACAGAATTGATTCTCGATGCTAATGTATAAAGCAAAAGAAACATTTCTTTTCTTAGTACTTAATTATAAGAAAATTTGTTTTATTGAAATAAAACAACTTTTACGGATATCAAACGCGATATATTTCCACGAACTAAGTTGTAATTGTCCGTATTTGTAGGTTTTTTAGCGCGTTTTTTTAAATATATCGCGTTTGATATCCGTAAAAGTTGTTTTATTTCAATGAACAGTGCGCGCCAAAACATAAAATGTACGTAAATTTGTATTAGTTTGAAGTAAGTACCTAATGTTTTCTACGAATACTAATATGAATTTTAAATTTTAGTTCATTAATAAAAAAAACCTTAGTATTCCAGCACAGAACTTCGAAATGAAAAAAAATTGCTGAAAAACGCGCAAACGAATTTCGTTCTTATTGTCATAGCGTGTGGTCGCCTTAACAGGGGCTCTTTAAATGGTGGCAATCAATCATAGGGTTGGCAGTTTAAGTTGAATCAAACAGGGTCGAGAAAGGACGTAGAGTCATATTTTTCATAGATGTTTGTCTTGTATGGACATCTATCATATGTTGGATGGCAGTTTTTAAAAGGATTTAAACTACGATGCTTATATTTTAATCTGAACTTGAGCGTTGGTCAAACGAGTGGGGTTAGTTTGCACATCGATGTTATTCCTCAACTCGTCCCGTGATTTTATATTTATTTATTTATTATTATACGGATAACAAAACAGAATACAATCAGAATTATATGTATAGGTACATTAAATAATTGTTAAGAGCTAGACTGTAATCCAAACTATGTTGACACATCATTTACAAAGTGATTTAACAAGTAAGATCTACTCTTCAAAACAAATTGATTAACTTAGACATTAATTTAATTTTAAACTTAATTTAAAAAAATAAATTAACCTTATACGTAGTTACACTTATGACAGCGAGCGGTATGGGCGTATGGTGTGTTAGTATGATAGATTTAATTGTTTAACTGACTTTCCAAAAGTTGAGGGATTTGCATTAAAATTATAGGATTCGGATTAGAAAAGAAAGAAAGAAAAAACGTACACACACAGAGTGAAAACCAAAACGGTCACGACTCAGCAAATTGGTCTTACGGCCAGAGCTGATATTATATTTTATTGCCCATTTGGACTGGATTGTGGAAAATTATTATTCCACAAATTGCCTTATATTTTCATAATCAAAACCAACATCTCAGTTGGTGTAATCACATGACACCCACTGCTGGGTATAGAAAGAAAGAAACAAAGCACATATATTGCCACACACACACACACACACACATACACGATACAGACAACGAGAAAATAAAGGTGAAAAAAAAAAGTATAAAAACAATAAAAATAACAAACACTTCAAAATACGCAACATGGTTATAAACAAAAAGACAACAACATATAACTAAGTACATAACACATTTGTTTGGGGTCTATGATAACCCTATCTCAGCGTTTTTGCCTCTTGTGTCATTCACAGGTGGGCCGAATGTACACAGAGGCGCTGTTATTCTGACAGGGTTAATGGGATAATGAGAAAAGAATAAATAAGATACAGAAGATGAGAATACTCAAAATACACAATAATACATAAACTTCTAAAACTATATACAACAATACATAAATTATGTGAACAAAGAATAAATTAATATTTTGAATAGGCAGAACGCTCTCAGCACTTTGCCAAATAATAAAGCAAAAATGAGTTTGACAGTGACATATGTTGGACACGTCAAAATTGCCACGAGTTAAAAATAAAAATGCGTTTCATGGTTTTATATTTACAATTTTCCATCCAAAACATTATCGAAATGATGAAAAGCACTGAGCAAGTAATCACTACGTTTTTAAGAGACGGCACTTCCATACAAGCAACTAAACTGATTTATGAACGTAGTTTCTACCAACCTAAGTTTTTCTAAGAGATACCAACTTAACAGTGTCAGTTGTCAAAATGACAAGGGATTAGGGATGCACCCCTAAACATATACGTATCGATATCGATAAAAAATACTAATACATACTTACACCGTTATATTTTTTCACATTCCACTCGGAAGTTATTAGTTACCTATTAGTATAGTATTGCACGAATAAAACAAGGTTTCATATGATTTATGTAATTCTGATAAATCTGTAGGAATATTGGAAGCCAGTATCAGAAGAATGAAGCAGCCACTGATAGAAAAGACAACAGCGGTTGGCTCTTCTTCCAGACTATGTTATTCGCCCGGGAACCGGGATCCAACCGATGGAAGTCTTCGTCCCATGACGGACATCTAAACATAGTGTCATGTTATTAGTTATGGATATTGTTATATTTAATTTAATAATATCGATAACTAATAACATGACAATGACACAGCACTATGACAATATAGTACAAACACTACGATATTGTAATTTTCATAAAATTATTACTTAAATCCATAATATTTACTGATAATACTATGATTATTAACACTGTTTTTTACTCAAATGGACTTTATACAATGTTTTTATTAAAACAATGGATTATATTATTATTACCTGTTCAGCTCAAGCGGAAATTTAGCCAAAAATATTACCTTGTTCAACCTTCTCACTCTACGGACACTCAATTTTCGCACATTCGCAAAGATTTGCCACCCATTATGTCTCTTTGTAATTAATAACATTATTTAAAATTAAATTAAAAACTTCTGAGCAAAATATTACGTTATCACTGACAAATAAAGTTGAATTTGGCGGCGCGTCACATGTTGGCCAACATGACGTGATGTATAATGCGGCTAAATTACCGTGTCATTATAATACGGTAGGACAAAGCTATTAAACTTTCTTTTTCATTAGTCGGACTTTTTCGTAATTTAATGTTGGCACAAAGTACGTGCATAAATCCATATATTTTACATTTTTGTATGAAGTGTCGACCCCCTGATGAAAAGTATAAGCCGACCCCGAGGATTTCCACGACGATCAGCGCTGCCCGCATCCAGCGGCTTCCCGCGACCGCGCACCAGGTCGGGGGCGATTCTGTTGGCATAAAAACAGTTGATCTAATTTCAATGTCACTCACGTTCACTTCATACAATTTTTATTTGACCTAAGAAAAAAATGTGATAATTTTTATTTAGCATTGTTCATTTTTTATAATTATTATTTTCCATATTTTAAATTACCTTAGCGTTTAAATCCCACAAGTGTCATTTGATATATTGTTTTCATTACGTAACAATCATTTTATATACGTATCATTTGACCTAATTTTATATGTAATAATAAACTCTTGTTATAAAATTGAAATAACTACCTAATCGGTCAATATCGTTCATGAAACACAAGAGCCAGTGAAAGGGGGACGGTGGAGGGTGGGAGGGAGCGGAGCCCACCACCAGGTACCACCTTCATCACTCTCATAGGCAATTTATATTATTTCAAATTTAATAAATACTATTAACCGAATTATGTTAAAGAATTTAAACAGAAACATTATTTATTAATTTTGGTTGGTGGTAGGCCTTGTTGTGAGTACGTCTGGCTAGCTACCACAATCTATCTAAGTCTGACTCCATAACAACAATGTTTTCAGCGTTTTTGTGTTCCGGCAGTTAGAGATAAGATAGCCAGGTCCTAAGTGGTTGAGGATTCCGGGAGAGGCTCGCTTCTATCTTCAGCCTTATCGATACAAAATATAAAGGCCAAGAGTCTCCCCGTCGTGAATGAAAATGATAAAAAAAACATACTGCAAGAGTAAAGGCACGAATCATCTGCATCTTTTCATACTTCACATCGGGACTTATAGTGTGGGAACCGAAAAATAACTTATTTCGCGTAGCTCTCAGTGTGACCGCCCTTAATGGCTACAGTCCTAAGTACATGAAAAGCGAAACAGGCCCTCATTACTATGCAAAACCATTCATCGCGGAGTACTAGCAAGCCACTCCATCAAATATGGAAAATTTTGAATTTCAAAGGCCCGTACACGTAAATTATGATGAAAACATTACTTTATGGAGAGTGGGAGTTACAGAGCTGTAGTGCTCCTAAAATAGATGTTTCTTCAAATGCCGTGCATAATAAGTATACAATGACCAGTAGAATGGACACCATTTTTAATTAGGGCTTCTTTAAACTTTAAAGATTGTTTTTTTGCGACGCATTTTTTTTTTTGGTTGCAGTGCAATTGGTCTTCTAAATACCTGAAATTTTGCTATATACTAAAATATTAATTCTGATATAGTTAGTTACGTTCAAATTATAGGAATTCAACAAAAAACCGACCGACAGCCCCGAGGCGCCATCTTGGGTACCTACTCAACACTCGTCATTAAGCTGTTTGGCTAGCTGTCCTTACTGTGCTATTCTGTATTATTTCAGAATGGTATGCAAATAAAACAACAATTTCAGTAAGTAGCTACACAGTTCAAGGGGACGTCTGCTCCCTACAGATGCCAAAACAAGACTGAGCTGTTATGGGGAGTACTAGCAAGCCAATACATCAAATATGGAAATTTAGAATTTCAAAGGTACACGTAAATTATGTTGAAAACATTACTTTAGGGAGCGTCGGAGTTACAGAGCTTTAGTGCTGACAAAATAGATGTTTCTTCAAATGCCGTGCATAATAAGTTTACTATGACCAGTAAAATAAAACTGACTTATTCTTCATTAAGTCTGCAGATACTATTTTCAACAATTTCTGCGAGCCTACCATCATTTTTAAGAATAAGTCATAAGTACGTTAGTTTGCATTTTGTTTTTATTGAAGTTGTCACATTTTGGCACACTTTACACTTTGGAGGCGAAGATTGAGCAAATACCTACGTCAAACAACAAGCTTACTTTAAGAGATTCGTTTAGAACGAAATAATATGAAAAGATTGGAACAATATTAAATAAACCAGACTTAAGCGCATGCTACGCACGTGTACTCACTGGGGTCATTTGAGAAAAAAGTTTTTCTGACCTTTGACCTTGATAACGTCAATTTAAAACAATATATATTATTTTCCGACCGTCTACATTTTTTGTGATTTTTGAAGCTATTAGTGAAGGCTGTAGGTGTTTTACTCATGGCGCTGGAGGGAACATTAGAATGGATAACACGGGCCTTATATATAGAGATAATAAATATTTCTTATACTCACACCAATTATCCTAGCCAAAAAGTAAGCACTGTAAGGTTTGTGTTATGGGATACTAGGGTAACGGATATAATTACATAATAAATAAGTATTTATGTGCGGGAATATATATATATAAACGTCCATGACTCAGGTACAAATGCTCGTATTTATCATACAAATATTTGCCCTTACCGGGATTCTAACCCTGGAGCTCAGACTAGGCAACACCTTGAAGTATACTTGAAGTAACTACCAAGGAGGTCGTCAACGTACCACTCTACCAAGGAGGTCGTCAACGTACCACTCTACCAAGGAGGTCGTCAACGTACCACTCTCCCAAGGAGGTCATCAACGTACCACTCTACCAAGGAGGTCGTCAACGTACCACTCTACCAAGGAGGTCGTCAAATTGCTCTTAGAGATGGCGGCAGGTCCCCTGAACTACTCGAATGTGTTATCAACAGCCATCAATGTGTACCATTAGTCTTCTAAAAGTTGATGTTTTGCTTATACATTGTAATATGATATGATCACGCTGACATCATCGAATCATTGAATTTTATTTATTTTTAGGAAACAAACAGCATACAATATTACCTTAATGCTATACTTAATGAGTAATACAAAAGCCAAAGACAGTTTCCACAACAAAATAAAACAGTTCAATTGAGTGAACACAATATAAAGTTATGTTTCTTATTTAGTAAACTTAAATTCATAAAATAAACTAAAAATAACCTTTGTTTTATCCTATGTTTACCTATGAAAATAATCGATAACAATATAGTATATATAATATAGTACTAATAAGGTGGATTAAAAAAAAAAAAATTGGCAGAATTTATTAAATTATTTATAAATTGTTTGCTTAAATTTTCTAAAGTAAATATGTCAACATGTTGGTAGGACTTATCATAATTATTACATGATCTAATAATGAAGCGGTTAGAGGCATAATTGGTGCGACAAAGGGGAGGTGCAAAAGTTTGAGTAGATCTAAGACTCATCCTTTTACATTTATAAAAAAAATTTGCTTATCAGGTAGGGTGATTCCACTATGCCATTGATTAATTTATATAGAAAAATAATGTCACGTTAGTCCCTTCGCAGCTTCAAGGATGTGATACTTTCAGCGTTAAAATGCGGAAACCTATACTTTAAGCGTCTAATGAATTTATTCTGAATATTCTCAATAGCTTCAATATGAGTAATATATTGAGGATTCCAAGCAGTTGAAGCATATTCTAATACAGATCTAACAAAGGCGTTATAAAGTAAAATTAGTGTATTGGGATCTTTAAAGTACTAATGTAACATGCAAAGGGATTCGTAAAGTGACAGCCAGGTGGAGCGCGCACGGCTGTTCGGCGCTCGTCATGGAGCTCGCAGTACTATAGTCCGTGCCAGATAAGCGTGCAAAGAAGGTTATCGCGCTCTAGTACCAATGTAACCTATTTAATAAAAAAACAAATCTATGAAACGTATTGCTAAACACAGGTTAACGAAAAAACTGTGGTACAAGTTGTTCTAGAAACAAACGAAAAAACAAAAATAAACATTTTTCGAAATATAAATTTATTAGCTGACCGCTGAGAGGTGAATGCTGGTGAATGACCTTCTTTGCACACTTATCTGGCACGGACTATAACATACCGAATATTCGACTTGTACTTTCGACTGGCATAAATGTTGACTCGATGTGTTAAACTACAATAGTTGTAGTTTATTTTTCCCATAACAATAAATTTTAATAAGCATGCACTGGTTTAATAGTCTAAAATTAAATCATCATAATTAATATTCTTGTTTGTTTCTTTTCAGATTACAAAAACGGAGCAGATTTCATGAGGTCTTCACGTCTCTTTCGTAATCAAGGTAAATATACTCGTAAATAAATGTCTTGGGCAAATAATGTTTTATCTGTGTGTGATAGGAAATGCTTTGCAAACGCTACCTGTTCAACAAGCGAACAAAATCTTCACGTAAACTTGTAATTAGGAAATATATTATATTTTTATTTTTTATCTAGATAAACTTGTTTGGGTTTAAATTTTTGTAGCGATATGATTCGCAACCCAACACGTCATGGTCATCGAGAGGACGCACAGTGGTTCACGGAAAATCACTTTGCTCGCTTGAATACCTCGATTTTAACCGTCTCTGTGGTCTAGTGGTACAACCACCGGTATCAGACCCAGGGGTCCCGGGTTCGATTCCCAGCGGAGGTACATATTGTATTATGTTTGGTGGTAGGACTTGTTCTTAGTCCGTCTGGCTAGCTACCAGCATCTTATCTAAGTCTGACGCCATAACAACAATGTTTTCAGCATTGTTGTGTTCCGGCAGTTAGAGATAAGATAGCCAGTTCCTCAGTGATTGAGGATTTCGGGAGAGACTCGCTTCCATGTTCAGCCTTATCAATACTTAACATCAGGTATGATGAAGGTAAGAGTCTCCCCGTCGTTCATAAAAAAAGAATAAAAGACAAAATATTATGGGGTATGTCAGGTAACAGCAGACATGTAGGTATGAAGTATAGGAATGTACATTAAGCAAGAGAGATGTCTAGGGATCGTATTGTAATGGACTATTATTTAATTTGTGGTAGTGGAAAGATGCTCGGCGTTTCCCTGCGTGATCTGGTGGAGGTCGCGGGAAGCCGCTGGATGCGGGCAGCACAGGACCGATCGTCGTGGATATCCTTGGAGGAGGCCTATACCCAGCAATGGGTGTCATATGGCTGAGACGACGACGACGACGAGTGGAAAGAAGTGGCACAGTCTAAACATAAGCAGTCGTTTCACTCGACCGACATGACGCGCTCACACACACACGCCGGCCCCTCGATCTCACTGGTTTTCAGTGATATTTTTTTACTGAGCGCGCGTGTATCGGCGCTTAATGTGCGAGTGCGTCATTTCGCCGTTTGTAGGCAGAGCAAAGACTGTTTAGACTGCGGAAGTGGTCTCTCACTAGCTCTAACGAGAGAAAGGCGTGGTTGTCTGTAAGTACTAGCGGCCGCCCGCGGTTTCACCCGCGAGGTTCTCGTTCCCGTGGGAATATCGGGATAAAAAGTAGCCTTTGTTTTAATCCAATTGTTAAAACCCACCAACCCGCATTGGGCTCGCATGGTGTGTCATCGTGGCCCATTCTCCATACCCACAAGGCAGGTCTGACCCAGCCAGGGATTTTAAAATGTGTTGATGTTTTTATATTAAATTGGCTTACTCTTGACCTCAATCTGGCCGAAGGGCGTAGATGAGGTCTAAGTTGGAGCGAGTTCGCCCAGAAGAAGCCTGTTCATTTTCACCTTGAAGAGGTTTGGGTTGTATGTGCTCGGGAAAACAGACGCTGGCAGGGCATTCCATAACGATTTCACCACAACATTTCCGAAACATGACAATATCAGGTGACTCGATAAATCAACAATGTTTAACGAGATGTTTTTACAAATATGTTTTGCTCTACATTGATAAAGTATTGTTTGAATGAACTGATAGCAAAAGCAAAGACGTAGGAGACAGCCAAACGATTAAATAAGAATCTAGCTGTTTGTTCCGAACAAATTTATCAAAATGAGTGTGATATTCATAGTTTATTTAAAGTTGTAGTTTATTTTAATAATAATAATAATAATAATAATTGCATACAATCACACCAATTATCTAGCCCACGTAAAGTTTCATGAAGAACTTGTGTTATGATACTAGATAACGGATAAACATACTTATATACTTATTAATTGTAAATACATACATAATATACATATAAAACACCCAGACCAAGACAAATAGACATGTTCACGCACACAAATATTTGTCATGTCCGGAGATCGAACCTGGGACCCTTGGCGCAGAAGCCGGGTTTAGTACCCCTGCGCCAAACAGGTTGTCAAATAAAGTCGGTCAGGTCGTAAAATAATAAACACAGTAGCAACAAAATATTTTTTTACTAATTTTTTACTACGAAATATCTATGTTATTTTTTTATGTTTCTTCTTAGGACTGAAGAGTTTCAGAAGTTTTTTTACTACCCGGGCAACTTTTATCCCCAAGAGCAATACAGATTCCTTTTCCTTTCCTATGGTCCAATCCTTCCGAAATATAATATTCATCATCATCAGCCTGTGGACGTCCACTGCTGGACATAGGCCTCTCCTAGCTGATGCCTATTGTGGCGTTCATAGGAGGATATTAGCCTACTGCTACCACGCTAGCGAGACGGGTTGGTTGAGAGTATGTTTCAAGTTTTCCTTCTCTTGTACAGGTGTTCAATGCGTCGAGCCTCTTAGTCGACTCTTACGACATCCCAGGCATGTAAGGGAGTGGAGACACTTGGTATTCTTAGGTCGTCACCACACGGCAAATATAATATTATAAATGTGAAAGTGTGTTTAACATAGGCTACTTTTATCCCGATATTCCCACGGGAATGAGAACCACGCGGGTAAAACCGCGAGCGGAAGGTACTCTCATATAGGTATCTCAATCTTGAGCTGTTCAAGAGTTTAAAGCACTAATATAAAGAGTTATATTCTCATATTAAACAACATTACTTAACTTAGTAAGAAGAAGAAAAGACCTAAGTTAATCCGTTCAACTCAAAATTAAAAATCCTGCCAAGAATCAGTAATTTATAATACGAGTGTCTTAATCATCAATCGTAAGCCACAAAGAAATTTATTTGATTCTTGACAAATAACCTGCAATTTTTGTTCAAAGTAAAGGAAGTTGTATGGCTCCCTAGAGGCGATTTTCCTTCTATGTTTTTTTTTTCTTTCACGGCTTGGGGAGACACCCTTCGAGCCTTCGGGTTGTGGTTTTTCATTTAGCGATAAAAAAGTTCATCTTTTACTCGATAGAGAAAACCGCAAGTTTGAGTCCGCCTGCGACAGACAAGTGTTTTTCTAGTATGTTACTTATACCTAATATTAGAAAGAGCGAAGATTTGATTGTTTGTTTATTTGTCCTTGTGATGTTGGCAGCACATCAAAGTAAAAATTAATAAACATTATTCTCATAGTCACGCTTCACCGACACCACAACGCCACATTCAGTATTTTGGTAGAACCTAAGATGTTGTGAAGAAGTGACAGAGACAGGTTGCCAGGACCTAGCTCCTACAATAGTTTTCCGTTGATAGGATAGCTGGCGCATTCTATGTTTTTCTTTCACTTCTAGTCTAGCAGTCCAGCATTAATTGTCCAGCTTTTTTATAAGCAGAAAAATAGCATTGACCGGTGTAACAATTTAAAAAAAACTTTAAATTAAATTACTTACTCACAAACTCACACAGACACTGACACACAACTCTCGCTCACACACACACACACACACACATACACTTACACATACACACACACACACACTCTCACACACAACACACGCATACACACACTTGTGTAATACAGATTTCTGCTCTTTATATTTTTATTTATTTTTAAATTTCGCCAAACTAGTTACCTACATCCACAGCTGCGCCACATACCGTACCGTACCATATAGTGTCAAAGCTTAAAGTACAACGCCATCAAAAGTCCAATTCATGGCCTTTGAGGCCAGCGGTGCTAAATGCCCAAATGAAGTACCGCCCGTACATCTCAACGGTGTGTACCAATTCAAATATCTAGGACACATAGTTACCGCTATCCTCACCGAGATCCTCAGAGACGATGTTGACATTGAACGCGAGCGGAGGGCGCTGTCGAGGAGAGCAAATATGTTGGCTCGCAGGTTTGCGCGGTGTTCGGTTGAGGTAAGGGTCACGCTGTTTCGTGCGTACTGCACTTCTCTGTACACCTGCGCCCTGTGGGTTAACTGTTTGCAAAGAACGTACAACGCTCTCCGAGTACAATTTAATAATGCTTTTATGGCGATTATGCAAACCCCCGATTTTGCAAACCTGCGACCTGAGACCTGCGCAAAAGATGCACTTCATTGCTGCGCAGAGTGCGGGCCAGTCCCAATGCCGTCCTAGCCATGATATCTGAGAGGATCGATTGCCCTTATATTCGCCACTGCTGTGACAAACATGCCTTTTATGGTGACGTATATGGCGGTTATCGACGTAAGTGGTGTCCTAAATGCTTTTTTTTTTTTTTTTTGTAATGTCTTTCGAAATATCTATTTAAATACTTATTATTATCATATTTTTCGTAATTTCGTTATTTAAGATTTTTTTTTTTTTTTATGTTTATATTATTTTTATTCTAATTTAGTTTTAGTAATGAATTGTTATTTCAAATATGTTCATTTTGGTCCATTTTGAATTTTTAATAATGAATTGTAAATTGAATAGCTTTTATGCATAATGAACTAATTTTATATATTTTTAATCTATTCATGGTGATATTGTGAAAAAAAGAAATATATTAATATCATTATTGTTATTCAAACGAATTATGGGTGCAAGCCTGAAATAAATGTTTTTTTTTTTTTTTTAAACCTATACATATCTTCCACCGTGGGTGAGAGACCTGGAGTCCTGAAATGCAGGAATGTCCTAGCTGAGGCTCCAGTCCATCCAAATATTTGTAGTGTTACCTATCGTTAAGCTATTTGAGAACGCGTACCTTATAAAATAACATAAATAATCGCTTGCAGCCGAACCACAACCCTCACAGCCAAAGACGACTTCGATAGGGGAATGAAACGCTTTTATTGAAATCCACGCGAGAAGTGCCAGGTGCAAACCGTAGCCTTAATGGGTTACGGTTTAAAATAAATCGTCTTACGGGTTACGGTGGCAGTGGTGTGTACCGACGAGGTAAAAAAATTGCTTTCCAAAAGAGATATTTGGGTAACTGATTCTCTGGAATAGTGTGATAAATATTTAACAAGAAAATATACTAGAAAAAAGTAACTAGTCTCATGTCGCCCTGGCGGGATTCGAACACGCATCTTTGAGAATCCGACCCAATGCACTAACCAATTTGTTACAGTGACTAATGATGACACGTCGAATTTCTACTATATCCACTGTTGGCTTTTATAGTAGGTATATTATGATTATTCATTTTACAACTTATTTTTATATAATTATTTGATATTATCCTTATAATATTATAATCAACTGCCACGTTCCCATGTTATGGCAACCCAGTCATGATTACAATTGCTTACTTGAATTTCCGGTATTTGACAGCTGGAAAATGCACCCCTACCATCCCCACTTCCACTCACTTAGGAACGAGGCAGTCCATTCGTATTCATTCGTATGTCAGTGTTCTACGAGTTAAGACGTGTGCAATTGATTGTGAAGTGTATTGGAATAAAAGTGTTCATGATGTTGAAAGTGGTAGTTTAATTCGACGTCCCTGATCTTATAATACCACCTTTCAACGGTGTTGGCTACCGTCGTTGCATCAATGAGAGAAATATCCTCGCATTCGAAAGAAACATTTTTACAAATGTTTGACTATCGGTCAAGATGAAACAGCCATCTAATTATAACTTTTTAATTTTCCATTTAACAATGCTATTTTTTTTTTGATAAATAATCTCTTGATATAGTAAATAGTCTTATAGTCTCTGTAAATAGTCTCTGAATTAGTTTTACTTTTATAATTTTTAACCTTCCTATACTCGCGCGATGGTCTGTGAGACCGACGAAACGCATATTCGGGATTATTTTCAAGCACGCAAGTCCTGAGGAGTCGAGTTCCTTGCTAGCTGCCGGATCTGTGTCTAACTTCATTTTAGTGCACACCGCGCGTTCATGTGAAGTGCACGTGTTGTAGCATTTGGCGCCAATCGGTCCATGAGACCGACGCGAGTATAGGTGGAACATTTTGTGTACGTAATAATGTAATATAAGATTGTTATGTAGAGGCTGAAAACTAAGCCAAACATAGCTAAATATGTTCTTTGATATGTTTTTTATTACTATATAGAAGTTTATTTTGTTTTTCATAAGAAGTTCAGATTTTATTTTTGTTTTCTTAGTACTTAAGAAAATGATCTCTAATTCGAAGACTGATTTGTGATAGACCGTAAGTCAGTAAAATAATTAATATATTAAATATTATTCATACTATTTTGTTTCATTATATCCTAAACATTAAAATAATAGTAATATTTTTTGGGCTTCTTAGTTAAAACAATATTTTGAAGGGGTACGACGAACTATCGGTTTGTGACACCGTGCGCGAGTATAGGAAGGTTAAAATAGATGATAGAAGGTAGAATTTGTGTTCGTTAAGATTAATGGTATATCCTGCTAGTTTATTATCTAACTCTGTTGCTAAAAGGTTTTGATTGATTGATTGAAAGTTCAGTTACACTGCCGCTTTAGTAAGATAGTTGTCCCATTGATTTTTACTGAAGCAACAATGTGACCACAGCTTCAATAAAATGTTGACAGAAACAAATTACATAATCAGGGGGCTGATCCTGGCTATCGTGCTCATGTCTGAGTCTGAGTGAGAAATCTCAGGCATCAGCTAGATTCATAGCTACGATTATATTTTTTTTTTACAATTACCAACTATCGAGCCCAAGTTTTGTTTTTATGGATACTAACTGATAGATATACATCGAAAATACCTAAACCCACCATCATTTAGTCATTCGCTATTATTGAAGTAATATTACTTAAAGGACTGAGCGACAAACTGCGCATAGCGTTATCTCAACTGCATCATTGCTCTTTGCTCAATATCTCGTGGTGAGGTTAGGCCCCAGAACAAGCAGACATATTGATTGAAATTTAATATTTTCATTTATTTAGTCTAGGTTGTTACTAGCACTTGATAGACACAATGTCTCGTACGGAAATCAATCTCGCAATCCCTGTGCAGGTCGCCTAATTAATTAACTTTCAGTTACACCTATTATCTCGCCAACCAATAACATAAGAAGCGTGTAACACCCACACACTGACCTAACGTAAGTAGGGGGGCGTAAACAACCACCTGTAATTGTAATGGAGGTTTCTCGAAGGCTAATGTCTTGTACAAAACTCTTAATAATTAATTACATTATGAGATACAGTTGTTCCATTTTCTTTATAAGCTGAAAAGCCCAGTTATTCGATACCAAATCTCTATTAAGATTACTTGACGGTGTTTAACCGTTCAACTGGTGGATTGCCAATCATATCATCGTGGGTCTAATTGTCAAGTACTCATAGAACAAGAACTGAGCCCCTAGCTAGTGTAACAATTCAAAAACGATAAGGAAGTTCTAAAAGAATTAAATGTATGGGATTGGCGGATTGGCAAAGCCGCGCTAAATCACGTGGTCTTACCGCAGGTTAATTGGCTAATATAGACAATAACGAATCGAATTATCGTTTCGCTACATAACGATGTTCGTTTGTCTATGGGCCCGGCTGCGTTATTATCTATGCAACATATGCAACATCATTGATTGCACCGTTTCCCACACTATTTGATAGCTGATATGACATCGGTCATGAAAGCAACGACGAACGAAAGAACGAACGAGGAGAGAATACCATAATTGCTTACTTTGGGGCTAGATGGTGTTAAAATTTCCAATGTCATCTAATTCGAAGGGAACTTAATCTGATCATCTGTTACATGCCTGGTCCTGTATAGGATGATGCTGACAATCCCAAAGAATGTTGCTGCATCAGCATCTAGAAGCCACGTCAACGCGCTCGGCTTCCAAACGCTTGAAGTCTCATCTCTATCGGTTCATGAAAACATTCAATATCCTTATTCCAGTCTATAAATACCAATAAAATCTTATAAATAACCCATTATACATTGTTTACCTTATAATGTCTTACTTTACACAATTAATGTGCCTATTATAGTAAATAAAACATCTAATTTCCTCCAACTCTCGATAACATTAGAAGTAAGTGTCGTAAAACCGACACATTGACCTAACGCGAGTAGGTGGGCGTTAACGACCCACTGTGATTACAATCGAGGGTTTACGTCGCCTAAATTGATGTCTTGGGTACGGGACTCTTCCTAAAGCTAAGGCTACATTGAGCGAAAACGAAACAGGGTTGGCTCTTCATCTTTCCATGTTTACCTAGCTATCTGATTCATGGGGACGCTAGAAATTTATGTAAATCATCATCAAAAATGGCGGCTAGGTATTTGTATGAGTTGCCATTGCCAACCGTCATAACCCACGCGAAGGCTAAATATTGGGTAACGGTGCCCCTTGGTTCTGTTGAATATTAGAGGAGAAATAAATGTATAACAGGATAAGGAATATCAGATGATCCATAGTAGTATGTGATGAGGGAAGCAAAAGAGAAATTTAAGGACGTAGGTATCCAGCAAGTGGAAAAAAGTGATCTCTGCATAGTGCCTTCACCTACTGGGTGTGATTATCAGACAATTGTCCTGAGAACGACGTTCTTCCTAAAGTGAATGCCACATTGACGAGCCACATTGATGGTTTGATGTGAGGTAGGTCGTTACGTTTTCTGCGTCATGCTCGTGAACGGGTGCTAATACAAATGATTCTACTTCTGTTTACTAAGGTACATTCAACATGTGATGCTATTTCAACTACCGAGAGATTAAAAGGCTTCTTATGTAGTACTTACATTTTAGTATGTTCTTTACAGTTCTATTGTTAATACATTCCCAATGGCTATGTTTATTTTATCTTTATTAATTTTATTTCCTTCACCGTTGTATTGAATGTCACCCTAATTAACTTATCCCATACTTCAAAACCGATCTAGATCTAAGATTAGACATTCGTTGAACCCTTACCTTCATTGACTGCGTAGCCTTTGGCAATGAATACATGAGTGAACCATCCTAGCGATTTCAAAAAGGCCGCCAAAGTTATTATAAGCCAAACCTCGTACCTACAACATCACCAACATTCAATTTTTGCTAGGTTTTATAAAGTCTCAAAATAAAAAAAAAACAAATTTTCTATAAAATTTTAAAGTCGTGACTCTGGTATTGGTTTTTAGGATTGAAATGAAAAATAAGCTAGTCTCAGTTTATTGAATGAAGACCAATTTAAAACTTATCAACCAAGAAAGAAAGGAAATTTCTCAAAGAGGTACCTACTAACCAAAGCCCCGAAAAATATTAGCCAAACGACAGGACTCAAATACTTTTAGGAATACTTTCAAGACAGGCCTTTCTTAATGGACGAGACGAGGTTAAATAAAAATAGTAGGAAAAAACTTGATAAAAGGCCGAAGGGTTACCCCTTATAAACGTGAGATCAAAGAAAAAAACTGTCCAACCGTACAAACTCGAAGAGAAAGGTCCAAACTCATAAGGAATTCGACATCCGTATAAATTGTATTAAGTTTAGTGAGAGTAAGAAACGAGTGCGCTTAAGTTTAACAGTTTTCACGGTAGCTGTACTGAAAATACATAGATTGGACACAGTGGTCGCTTTGTAAAGTCCAGGACCTCTATTTTTGAATCACTCGTTGCGCGAGTGGCGAGGCGAACGAGGAGGCGATCAGGCGATTAGCGACCTTGCATGCGTAGACATAGGACGCTTTTCGCTTTGCCCCTCGCGCGCTCGTGTTGGGAGGCGGTACTACAGGCGAAAAGCAAAGCTTTGTATATATGTGCAAGGTCGCTTTTACGAAATACGGAAACTCAATCGTCGCACGAAAATAGAATCCTCGAGACGAGTGAATCAAAAATAGAGCTCCAGTTTCTGATCATTTTCATGCCACCTTGCTGGGCGGCTTACGGCTGGCCCCACAGACTTATATCGAGATAGACGGTAAAAGTGTACCTTGCGTGCCAAAGTTTGATCCCCAGTCAAAGTATTACGACCGAAGTCAGTTCGCTTGAAACCACTGCAATGAAAACACGCGTCACTCAGAAACGAAAATGGTTAATTGTGCAGTGCTTTTTTGCAAGAGCTCGTCAATAACTGTAAAGAATTTTAAAAGCCGCAAACTAAAATACTCTTGTTTAATGCACTCGTACGTAGCGGCTTGGAATATTGTAGCGTTGTCTGGAACCCGTACAATGACGTTTACGTCAAAAAAAACGAGCGCGTGCAGAAAATATTTTTATGGCAACTTACTTTCAGTCTCAATCTCGCAAAAAAAAACTACATCACTATGAGGATAGACTTTGCTACTTTAATATGAACACTTTGAAAGACCGCAGCGCTATGTTAGACAGTGTTTTCTTGTATAAACTGACAAATAATATTTTTGATTATCCTGATCTACTCTCGAGGGTTAATTTGAACGTCCCCACTAAATTGCCAAGAAAATCAAGGTATAATTTTGTTTGTAACCAAAAGTTCAAAATCTAATCTAGGTTTATTTTCGCCTACAAACAGAATGGTTTTCACAATATAATTCACTGTCAAGTCTACTAACTTCGATATATAGGCTGATCCTTTAAGCAAATTAAAATCTATTTGTCTCGGCAGAATATAACTTAGCCATTGTGACATTTTAACTTGCATAGTTTTAATTTTAACATAATTTTCTTATATATTTTTTTGTAAAGGTTTGTTGTCTTTAATGCATGCCGTTGTCACCTATAATTAAGGTTTCACTTTGTTCTAAACGTTATATAATTATGTGTGAGTCTTCTTTTTCTTTTTGTTTGGTGTAATCTTGTTGGTGATCCAAATAAATAAATAAATAATATTTACACATCACTTAATCTCGCTCGTGACGTCCTGAGGCCCTACCGCTCATGTGTCGTCGGTATCGTCATCGACTTCATTTGACAGATGGATGTTACACATTGCTGCTTCTTTTTGACACAAATGAAAACTTACCAAAGACTAAGAGCAATATGTCACATTCATCTGTCAAATGAAGTCGATGTCGATGCCGACTACACTTGCGCGATAGGGGCTCTGGTAGGTACGAAAAATTCGACACGCTAGGTTCTCATACAGTTTTCGCTCTTTTCGTCTATTTCGATATAGGTCTGTGGCTGGATCCTTTACTTACACGGATAACGAATGAGCCATGAGCTACCACGCCCAGCGCAGCAGTAAGTAATGCCGATTGCTAATGCCGCCTTGATCAACACTCTTTTTACATTCCATAGTCATTCTTTGACATTACAAAAGCCTAGACTAAGTAAATGATATTCAGTTGAGTTGAAAAGTTGCTTGGTTGCCATTAGCACTCTAACCTACGCTATTCAGATCCTCAATTCAAACGTGCCTACATAAAGAAAATAAAATATCATGTAAATAAAGTCATATAATCATACTAGAGGCCGGGCGCGGTTTCACCCGCGTGGTTCCCGTTCCCGAGGGAATTTTGGGATCAAAGCTATCCTATCTCTTAAGTTGGACCAGACTGCTCACGGTGTGCCAATTTAATTTAAAATCGGTTAAGTAGTTTAGGAGTCCATCGCGGACAAACATCGTGACAGGAGATTTATATATATTAAGATTATGTAAATCACTTCCCCACTTGAATGAATACGGGTAAATAATAGTGATGTAAATAGCAGCTGATCTCCTCGATAATATTGACATTATTGTAAAGATTTCTTCAACCCATTCGAGAATTCAACATAAGGAAATACGGATAAATCCTAAGTCCCTAAAAGGTGCTTTACCTGTTGGTTTCACGGGTTAGGATCGAAGAGGGATCGCCTAAGAAGGGTCTAAGCTAGGACTTAAATTTTATATGACAGCTTAAGCCAGAGACGTTTAACTTGGGAGACTTTGTCATTGATTAAATATGTCTGTTACCAATAACACACTTACAAGACCTTTACTTGATAGAGATTTTAGAACGAGTAAATAATTTATGCTCTTTTATATGAACAACGGGTAAAACATTCATCATAATAAGACTGAAGGATTCCAGAGGAGGCGCGGATACACCTGCAGCTGTATCATTACTCAACATCCCCTGATGTTATTCACTATGACCACTTACCGATTCATTTATTTATTTATTATCATCAACAAAATTAACATCACATCATGCGTAGTTAAATATTAGCTTAAACTTGAAACTAAATGCAATCCTTGCTCAAACCACGCCAATGTAGTATTTGGTTTCGAAATTTTCAAAATTCGCTTTCTATATGATACTTACAAAAAAAAACTTGTATAGTATACAATACTATACATTAGTATACTATATTGTAGTACTATACAGCAACGATTTAGGTACAATTTGTGACTGTCATGTACTTGTCATGAAATTATTAAGTACATAGTACGTGTTCTTTATAATTCCATGGTACATACTTGTACAATAACTCTATGATTTGTGAGTATCATAGAGAAAACGAATTATGAAAATGTCAAAATCAAGTACGACAATCGCGTGGGTTGAGCAAGGAATCGCTAAGTGCACATAGTAAAAAGTCCAGGTATGATAAACGCTAAGAAAAGAGTTTTATTACTTCGTTCGTTTCGCTCTCTACCTTCTATATTGTAATAGGTATCTAAAGTTCGGAAAGTGCTGCGCTCTTACTGGCCTCTGCATTTTAAAATAAGTCAGAAAACCGAAACCTCGAAATATCTATAGAACATAATTATAGGAATTCACTTTCTTATTTGCTGTCATGTTGAGAACAACATTCAGTTAAATGATAACAGTTCACTTCACTAAGTTTGGTGTGATAAATGATCTTTTTAGACTTAAAATCAGGAAAATCTGTGTTCCACAAAATGGCTGTGTTCATTTCCTTTAATATTATCACCGTTTCAGATCTCTGCTGTCTCATTTGCGTATCTGGGAGTTTTTCTCAGAAACGTCTCCTTCGAATTTATTGGATTTCAGCGCTTTCATTTCAAAGTGCTACAGTTTCAGATAAAATGAATGGAAACTCAACTTTGCAAATTCAGTGAAATTCATATCGTGAATTTTGATATTATCTATGACCAACTACGAACACTGAGAAAATAGTGACTATTCCGTAAGTAACTTAATTAACTTTAGTTTAATGGAGATATTTAATAATACTGTCTATAGAAACACAGTAGGCCTAGCATGAACAGCTTTTATCGACTCGATAACTCGATAACGTGTCGCTGTCCCACTCACATCGTAGCGGAGTAAGCAAGACAGCATGATGCGCTATATCATATCGCGTGATATAGCGGTGTTCATGCTAGGAGGGCAGGATTAGGTATACGTTTATCCAAACCCACTTGTAATATGGTACCTCTACTGATGGGTATAGTATATAAGATCGTGTAGCATTAAAACAGATTTTTATTATTATTAAAGTAACCTTAACAATAACAGACGCGTCACTGGGCTTCTCCCGATACACTTATGGAAACTCATCATTACGAACAGTTTTTACATGGAATCATCAAAATACAAAATCTCATTTGAACTCTGCTATATGTATGAAACAGCTGGTATTTTATCGATTTCAGGGTTGTATCCATACGAAAAGTCGTAATAATGAAGTCTACAACTCTGGTTTTACGTTTTTTAGTAAACTTAAAATATTGTTGAAAAACCATATTTCCTGTTAAACAAATAATACATAGTAGGCTTGGACGAATTAACCACTGGACACGAAACCCGAGAAGAATGTATGAAAACACGATCAACCAATTCTTGCGGGGGTGAGGGGCGATTACTAATGTCAAATAATGACAGTAGTGCTTGAAGTAATCGATATTTTTTTTATCGATAAGTAAGGAGTGAATGAATGAACCTATTGAGATTAATAAATCATGTGTGTTTTAAAAAAAATAGTAAGTTAATTGTTTATTTCGTGGAAAAATAAATAGCACGATAGGTAAGGAGTGAATGAATGAACCTATTGAGTTTAATAAAACATGTGTGTTTTAAAGAAATTAGTAAGTTAATTGTTTATTTCGTGGAAAAATATAAAGCACCTAATAATATGAAAATCTCATTAAAAAAATACCTCAAATTCATAAAAACTATACAATATGGTTTCCAAAGCGTTTGTGTTTGGGTTTATTTTGTGAAAAATGGGTAGATACATGCAACCTGATACTAGTACTGTACTGGTAAGGCTTAAGATGGAAGCGCGCCTCTCCCGGTATCCTCAATCTCTGAGGAACTAGCTATCTTACCTCTAACTGCCGGAACGGACTTGGATAAGATGGTAGTCGCTAGCCAGGCGGACTTACAATTTACTTACTAACACTGTTTAAGTGAGTAAAAAACATTAATATTTGGTTTATATAATAATATAATTCATTATTTACATTAACTTCTTCAATCACTCGAGCTTTTTTATATAAAACAAAATATGGGTAATTAGTTCATTACAGAACCATTGTATAGGACATACACAATAGCAACCCCTCCATAAGTGTTTAATTTTATAATCGATTGCAATCCCTTTCAAAGGTCAAATAGTTGTGGCGCGATGCTATGTGATGCGATGTGAATAATATGTACCTTTTAAATGAAAAATTTAAAGGGATTGTGATAGACTTAAAATTAGACAATAAACCCCCTGTGTGCTTCTCGAGCTGTGATATCTCGTATTCTACATTTTTTTTGGAGCCAAAAATCTAAGTATGCTAAAACTTATTGAAAATAATCATCGACATTAGAAGATCGTTGAGACTAAAACATTTTAATTTCAACTCTAGTCCATTAACATTTAAGAAATATTCATATTTGTAAGAAAAAATATAAACTTGTTTTCACTTTATTAAAGATCTCAAAATTTACGCCACCGTACGAAATTAGCACAACCTAAACCCAAATTAGAAATAGTAGACTAGCGTTTGGATAGCGTATGGTCCAGCATACGCTATGACAGTTTTAAACAACAAACTCCCAGAAGTTATAATTATACATAATTACCTATATTTAAGATAAAGCCAAGGCAGTATCTTTCTAGCAACTACTAGCTGAAATACTAATTGCAAGAATATTGCAACCAATAGTTTATTGTAGTTTTAAGATTGTTTTACTTGAATATAATAAAACGATCTTAAAATTAAAATATTATAAGATCAAAAAATAGTATAATATAGCTAAGTACATACATAAAATAATTAATTTTATTCTTGCTGTGACCTAACAAGGTCTATGTTAGAAACAAATAATAAATGTAACCACCATTTATGATACATTTTAACAAGAAAAATATTGGAACAAATGAACTCGGCCACAAGTGAATTTTCAGATGTGACTTGAACCCACGACCTTTGGGAATCCGGCCCACTGCTCTAACCAATGAGCTACCGAGTTTTGCGGACCACTGTCGAAATTCTCCGATACTTTTATATTTTTATACGCTGTAAGAATATCCTTCCTTGCATTCGAAAGATAAAAAGAACCAAATTTTTAACGATCAATATTATGATGCAACAGCTAATAAGTTATGATTTTTTAATTTTTGCGTTGTCAATGCTATTTTTATACTTATGATACATTTTAAATATTAATGTACAACACACCATGATAATGTACAACATAAGTCTAATACAAAAAAACAATACCGTGGCTGACTTACAGGCAAGGCAACGCACAGCCCAAACGGCTAAACCAATTAAACTGAAATTTTGCATACAGGTTCTTTTAACGATGTTGGCGAGCACTAAGACAGGATTTTTGATATTACCACGGGAACGGGAACCATACGGGTGAAATAAGCAAAATTTTTTTTAAACTTTGAAGCTATATTACAAATATAACAAGCTCAAAGTTCGTAGGGTTGCGTCGTTTAATTACAGAGTTCCAATAGCCATCTTCTGGCTCCATCATCAGACCTTAGATGTTATCTAAGACCTGAGTACTCGTCCATGTTATCTCCCTGCGTACCGCTTCCACCCAATTCTTCTTGTTAGGGGCTCAACTGTAAATCTGAAATTAATTTAAATAGTTCCTCCATTAAAATTGGTTTCGTTCGTTCATTTACATACATCGATATGTTTATCGATATGTTCAAGCCCTATACGACATAAAAATGACAATTGAATGAATGAGTGATACGTATAACCCAACCAAATTACTAATGCAATATCTTTGAAGAGTTTACATGTACAATGATTACTTTTTGAAATGACGTATTACATTTTGTTTACATACCAAATTTTATTTATTTTTCGAAAAATTGCTGCTCTAATAGATTAAAATTGTACTTACGCGTGAAAAGAAACCTTTTTTGATTGTCCGGTATGATTTTTACAAATTAACACAGCGCATTTACCCATTTTTGAGATAATGTTCCACTTCGAGATCTCGCGTCATACTGACAACGCCATATTGCTTACTGTGTCTAAAAGGCAGGGTAAGTGACAGAGGGGTAAAGGCGAACGCGGTCCTCGTTACGCGTCCAGTGGTTAATTCGTCCAAGATAGTAGGTGTTGGAAATAGCCGATACGTTGTCTTTTCTGTATCTTCTTCTCGATGAAAAGTTATAGATAGAAATTTCACCAAAGACAAATTACAATTTAAGTCTCATATAATTCACTAAGACGAATGAATACATTCCAGTTTTGAGAGGCATTTAATAGATGCTTCTCAGTTACTATTTATAGTTGCGAACTAGTCCGTAATTTGAAACACGTGTAACATTGAATAGCAATATTAGCTGAACATGGTGAACCCATGGTGTGATGTGATTCGTTCCAAAATAATACCTCCACAAATAAGTAACAAGCGTAACATTTCTGTTATAGCCTATCTCTTCTATCTGTAGTTATTTGTAATCTGGTTACAGAATAACGCAGTTTTTTCTACTCACGGTCGATCGTGAACGCCATCTAGCGGTTTACGTCACGGTCTACACTAACGCCATACAGAAACCTAACGCCCTCACGTTTGGCACACAGAAGAATAATAAGCTTTAATGTGCACCTGTTAAGAATTGAACGCGGTAAATCGTATTATGTATGTACTCTGAGTTAAGACGATAGGATCTGCGGGGTGTTAATCGGATTCTGTGCAGAAACACGCTTGTGAAACCTTAAGGGGTGTACACAAAGGATTGTAGCAAACATACATAAAGAAACATGTCATAGGATTTTCTTTAAACCGATTATGCATGCTACTTGGCGCCATCGTATTAAAGTATACAACGTTCTGTCTACTCAAAACTTTAGAGGTATTTGTGGCACCCATTCTTATGAACAGCTTTTCATATTGAATGAACCCCGATAGCAGCTGTTTCATACATTTTTTGCAATTTGAAATCGTAATTGTGAACAATGAATGCAAAACAAAAAATGTCTGATTATGTTTACCTTACATTAAATAATTTACTGCTCATACTTCACACATACAGATGTGATTTGGGGCCCAATTATGGAGAAATCGAATAAAAGTTCACATTTTTAAAAACTTACTGTGCTTTATTAAATTAAATTTGCTTAGAAAAAAAACTAATAAGAAAGCAAAAAGAAAAGAAAGAAAATATATTTAATAATTCACTAATTCACTTTTTTATTGCATTATTGCGTTCTTGAAAATTAAAGCCACGAATTAAAAGATAAGAACACAGTAAGCTTATATTTTGCAGCTATTATTAAGCTCTTCGACACATTTTCAGAGGTTTATAAAAAAGTGCTTTATAAAAAATTTAAAATTAATCTTCCTTTCACCAAATTGCGCGCAAATAACTCGTCATTATGTCAACGTAGGCGCGCTTAATCTTGCGCGACACGCTTAGCAACTTAAAACTGTCAGCGTAATCCCTTGATGATCCAGTTTCCCCAATATTTTGTAAAGCAGAATATAAACTACGACGTGGCCACGAAAGTAGCGGTAAACCGTTTTTTACAATGCAGTTGCCTGTGATTTAGACCGTTTTGGACTGAAATATTTTAAATGCAGAATATAACATTGAGGCACTAAAGGTAGCGGGGTTTTTTTTTTTACATTAGTACTTGCGTCTGCTTGTGACTTCGTTCGAGTCGAATTCGGTTTGGAAAGTAATATAAAGCTGGACGGATATTTATAGTAGTAGCGGTAAACCGTTTTTTACAATGCAGTTGCCTGTGATTTAGACCGTTTTGGACTGAAATATTTTTAATGCAGAATATAACAGTGAGGCACTAAAGGTAGCGGGGGTTTTTTTTTTTACATTAGTACTTGCGTCTGCTTGTGACTTCGTTCGAGTCGAATTCGGTTTGGAAAGTAATATAAAGCTGGACGGATATTTATAGTAATAAATGAACACACTTCTGACTTGATTTCTTAACATATACACATAACTTAACAAGTTTAAATCTCCATTACACCTCCTTCTGACAGGTTTCAAAGAAATGCATTTGAATTTTTCTCGAAATGCAAATCATACTACTAAAATTTGAGTACCTACCTAGATACTAAAGTTTTTGTAAATAAAGCACTAGTGGTATATAATAATATCACCAATAGGAGTCTCGAATATATTGTGTTGCTATTGCATATTTATTGGAATCGCCAACTGCATGAAAATGGAGCAGTTGAAAAATATTATTTTAGTCTTGTATTGAGTTATTGACTTGTGGTTGGTTTCTGAATTCAAGTTGAGAACGCCTCAAACTAAACTCAATGTTCATGATACAATATCATGCATGAGTGAGATTTAAGATGATCTCAATTTGAAATTCTTAATTCAGAAGTCGGCCGTTACTCTTCGCTGTACTAACGTTTCTCAAATTCCGCTGTACGCGTTTCTCGTGGCCACTTCTGTGGATTATTCGGCCATCGTCGACTCGTCCACGAACTCGAATATATTATTCCTTTTTCTCCGAACTTAATCCTCTGCCATACAAAGCGTTGTTCCTCCGTTGTTACGTCATAATTCCCGTGGAACAAAACCGGAAATTATTTAGTTGAAAATGGTGAGGAATATTAGAAACTCCGGGGCTATATTAAGATTGATTGAAAATTATCAAATATTATTTCAGTTATTTTTGGAAGCTTGTTACTAATATTGTAATTCTTAACCAAAGAAGAAATAATGAAATACAATGAGAAATATTATTAGCCTTTTGTTTTGAAATTTTACAAGCTTAGTTTAAGGGGAAAATAAATAAAGGAATAGGTGAGTACTTTGGCTCCTAGCTTGGGAGATGATTTAAATTTGACTGCCAGTGTAGTGTGAAGCTGTAGCACAGACAGTAGATAGCCTGGATTAAAACCAAGGATTCTGTTTATCCCGATATTCACACGCGACACGGGATCGGGAACCACGAGGAAAACGCCATAATCTCTTTTTTACATCCTTTCTGGTTGACTGGTAGAGAATGCCTATAGGCATTAAGTCCGCCATTTGCTGTAATAAAGTTTAAATAAAAAATTAAACGTAAACGTGTAAACGCGGGCGGCAGCTAGTTCACGATAAATTAAATATAATTGCTAATTTCTACATAAATAACTTTATTAGCAATCTACCCTTGCAAAAACAATTTAATTGTTAGTAAATACCTATACTTACCTATGTTTACAATAAAAACTTTTTTTATCATCATGAAAGAGAAATCTTTGTATAGTCATATGCCAAAGGGAGTTGATAATTCAAACTTATGATAAATTTTAAATAGAAAAATATTGGAAAACATTAACTCGGCCACAAGTGAATTCTCAGATGGTAATCGAACCCACGACCTTTGGAAATCCGGTCCAATGCTCTAACCGCTGACCTACTAAGACTTAGCTTAGACGAGAAGTCTCGGTAGCTCAAATGCAAAAATTCAAAAATCAGTATTTTTTTACTGAGAAAATGTTAAGTGTCTGCAGTAAAAATGCAAAAGATTTAAACATTTTTCTTTAGACTGCAAGCTTTCTTCTAAGAAATACTTTAGTATTTCATATCTATCAAGAGTATTAGGTTATTTTTAACACTAATTTAGCCTAGCCCCAATGTAAGCACGCTGTATAATGGTATACCTACATAGGGTAATGAACACCAATACATAATAATACATGTTGAACATTCTAACTTTTGAATGGTACCAAATTGAAAAATATCGGTCAAGATTTACGATTTACTATAAAAATATCTCTACGAAAACAGGTATTTTGAAAATAAAAAATCATTAAGCTTTCTTTAATGTGTGTACATTTTGTAGAAATAAATAAAGTTTTTGTTATTATTAACCTTAACTTTAACGCCACTTGGGAAATATTGTAGGCTAAGCACTTTACCCAAATATTTCAAATAGAGCCGTCGCGGTTAACACACCAGGCATTACCACGCAGAGAGCCTCATAACCTCCTTCCACAAAATAAACAAAGGCATACTTAGCATAACAGCCGAACCAGCCTTACCATAAAAGATATTGGAGTGATAAATAAACATTATTACACTATTATATTGACCAGGGCAGTACTAAGATTTATTTCATTATTAAGTATGTATATGGTTTGCGATTGGAACGGCTAAGCGACTTTCGCAACGGTCGGTTCCGGGATGGGTTGCCAATTTTTTTTTCTAGAGCTCCCCGTGATTAGGCAGGCACGTTATGCTATTGGTCCCGGTATGCATGGTGGGTCATCGACCACTCTCTTCAACCACGTAAGATAGGGCCGATTCGCGCGCTGAGAAATAATGAAATAGACATTTTTTCTATCCATAATGTCGTTACTAAAATAAATGTGAAGTTACTACTACTGTCAAAATCCTTAAGCTTTAATAATCTTCTACAGGACTTCATATCATCAGCCTGTGGACGTCCACTGCTGGACATAGGCCTCTCCTAGCTCATGCCTATTGTGGCGTTCATAGAAGGATTTAGCTTACTTCTACCACGCTGGCCAGACGGGTTGTAGAGGGTTTATTTTTAGTATTCCTTCTTTCGCACAGGTGTTCAATGCGTCGAGCCTCTTAGTCGACTCTTACGACATCCCAGGCATGTATTGGAGTGGTGACACTTGTATTCTTAGGCCGTCACCACACGGCACAGGACTTATAATGTGATAATTTTTAAACGAGTAAATATACTAGAAAAAAGCAACTTCAACGTCACAACTCCAACAATGGCGTCTCATGTCGCCCTCACGGGACATGGACACATTATCACATAAAAATAGCATTGTAAAATGCAAAACTAAAAAGTTATAAGGACTTATAATGTTGAAGCTTATTTTCATTAATTATAATACAGAATACTTGGCTTCAAAAAATGTCGCATTTGACATATATGATAAAATAATAATTTGTGTAAGTATGATTAAGTTCGGTCACCTACTTGTTTAAGATTCTTACCTTATAGGATATAATATTGTCTTCTACTTTGTTTTTTAACTTAATTTTACCTTTTGGTTAATTGGAACACCGTATTCTTAATGCTGCGACACAGTTTTGTATAACTAACCGCAGACATTATCTTCGCTTAAAATTGTAAATCTGTTTGTTCCAAATTATTATTTTTTCTAATTTATTTTATTATTATTATATCTCAGCGCGAGAATTGCCTCCCAGATGAAGAAATACCTAAATCAGCTGTCGTCTTCGTTTTCATTGGCATAACTAACCACACATTGTTAAGTTAATATTTTGCTAATTATATTTTTTATAAATATTTTAATATCAAACTTTATTTTGCTGATAAAATCTAACTACTGTCCTTCTCTAAGATCCAACCTCTGTGCAAAAATAAGATACAAATTTTTCAAACCTAATTTATATACACACACGGCTTCGACACAATAATCATTTAGATTCACGTATTTTTTTTTTATTTTGACAAAACTTGTCGAACATTATTTTGCATTTTGCTAATACAAAATAATGTCATATAAAGTATTTCAAATAAAATACAAAATGTTAATAGATATTCTGTATTTAGTATTTTGCATTTTAAATAGTAGTATTTTCAAAATATCACATCTATAGGAAGTAACATAGGCTATTTTTTATCCCGATATTCCCACGGAAACGCGAAGCACGCGGGTGAAAAAGTTGGTTTATAATGAGTTTTCCAATCACATGGCCACAGAAAAATCTCTTCAGTTGTTTTTCAAATAATATATTGTAAGCCACCACAAGATTGCTCAATCTTGACAATAGTTTCAAGTAGATAAACATATCGTTAATTTAAACTTCAAAGGGATTTAAGTAATCCTTTCGAAACCTTAATCAATTTACCAAGCCCACCAGACACTTAATTTAAAATTATACTTACTGAACGATTCTATGTTTAAATAGGATCAGACCCTCAGACCTGGTACCAGGCCCCCGGGCGTTAGAATGGTTTCTGTGAACCAAAAATTATATAACGTAGAGCATTTTAACAGGTCTCATGAGTCACATGCTCTGTGCAAACTGGTTGGATTTAACGACTGCAAATACAGGCGATCCAACAGCTTAACATACGTTCTGAAGCAAGGAAGAGGCCGATATAGTAAATTTTAGCTCGCCCATCCTGTGAAAAAAAATTAACCGCTACAATCGTAAGCCGGGCGCGTAAACCACTGCGCCACCGAGTTCTTCATTATTATCCTCTTCAGCTTCTCAGTTTATTATTCAAATCAAATCAAATCAATATCATTTATTCAGTCTAGGCTGTTACAAGCACTTATGAACGTCAAAGAAGCTACGCCATCGGTTCACAAACCCTACGGCGGGAGACCTTGTAACGAGAAGAACCGGCAAGAAACTCGTCAAGGGCTATTTTTTTCTCCCTGTTTTATTTCATACAGAGTCGTCAAATTGGAAAGTGAGCTTAACATATCAGTAAGGTCAATTCCCATCACAAAAGAAAATACTAATTAAAATATAACATTTTATGGTTATCCTAACCGTAAACAATTTTCAACTCGTAAGGAAGGACTTACATTTAACATTTCTCGCATTACAAGGTTACTGTACTGCAAGTTGTGACGTACATACAGGTCGATAGCAATTTATTTTAGATGATATTAATTAGCTCTTGCCCTCGGTTTTACCCGGGTGTTCTCGTTCCCTATAAAAATAGCCCATGCTACTCTTCGTCCTTTCAACTAACTCTATGCCAAAAATCAAGTCTATTGGTTGCTTAGTTACGGCGTGAAGAAAGGACAAACAAACATACGATTTGACGACCTGTTTGGCGCAGGGGTACTAAACCCGCCTTCTACGCCAGAGGTCCCGGGTTCGATTCCCGGGCGGGACAAATATTTGTGTGTATGAACATGTATATTTGTCTTGGTCTGGGTGTTTAATATGTATATTATGTATGTATTTACAAAAAAAAAGTATATAAGTATGTTTATCCGTTATCTAGTATCCATAACACAAGTTCCTGGAACTTAGCGTGGGCTAGATAATAGGTGTGATAGTATGGAATTTATTTATTTATTATTTATACTTTTGCATTTATAATAGTAAGATAAGTAGTTAGGATAACATTAATTAGGATAAGATTTGTTAGTAATGTTAGTTTTTGTACACATAATAATGTTAGTATTATCAGGTGTAAGGACCGCCTTTTGCAGTGAAAGCCTCCTCAAAATTGATTTAGATGGCTGTCTATTGCCAGTCTAAGGTTTAACTTTGGCTTTGGAACGCACTACCAGAGAGTATCAGAAAGGCTCAGAGTCTAAAGTCCTTTGGCGATCAAGTTAGAAAACATTTCCTTTCTCTTTCTCCTAACTTATAAATAATCATATATTTTCTCTCTTTCAGTATCCATCTATTTGTTAATATATACATTTTTTTCTTCTTCGTGCAACCATTATTACCTTATTTATCTGTTTTCTTTCACCCAAGGTTGCCTGGAAGAGTTTGCTATGTAGCAATAAGGCCGCCTATTGTATGCTCTTTTGTATGTTCGTTTTTTGTACTTGTTTTGTTTTTATCGTGTGCAATAAAGTTTTTTATTATTATTTATTATTATTGTATAATAAATCGATTTATATCTTGTTCCTAATACACGCCTGATCTTCAGGAGGGTGCGAAACATTTACCTTTAATGATTTATTCGCAGTAAAATCAATAAATAAACATAGGCCGCTTATCCTGAAAGGCTGACGATCGTATTATGCAAATGAATTAGCCCCAAAGCTTGCAAGCTAACAGCGCTTTCATATTATCCGATCCGATATCGGTATTGGACACCGATACGATATCGGGGGCAAGAAAAATGTATGCAATATGTACCTACAGTCGGGGAAATTCCCGGTTGATCAGTACCGTTTTTTGAGAAACGATATTTCGGAAAGTATTAAGGTTAAAGAAATAATTTATTTATAAAATGAAAAACCTATTAAAGCTCTATTATCTATGATATATTTTTTTTTGTTAAAAAACTATTACTTTTTGAGATAACTTTCTTCAAAAAACTCTACTGATCAACAGGGAAGTTCGCCGATTGTACCTGATTTTCACATTGTCCGACCTGGGGGGGTTACTCTTGACGGGATTGAGTTGAGACCGCGATCGATTCAACGTCAAAGTCAATAATTATTACTGATTCTCGACGTTGATTCGATATCGATTGACACTACAATCGATTTCTAGGGCCATTTCAAGTATAAACTTTTAGTTGACCGTTTGGTGACGGCCTAAGAATACAAGTTTCACCACTCCCTTACACGCCTGGGATGTCGTAAGAGTCGACTAAGAGGCTCGACGCATTGGACACCTGTGCGAGAGAAGGAAATCTTGACACAAACCCTCTACCAACCCGTCTGGTCAGCGTGGTAGCAGTAGGCTAATAGCCTCCTCTGAACGCAACAATAGGCGTGAGTTAGGAGAGGCTTATGTCCAGCAGTGGACGTCCACAGGCTGATGATGAGATGACTTTTAGTTGAATTTCTCATTACAAGTCATAATTACTGAATTTTTACGGTAATTTTCTATCTCTTTTCTTTCGATTATGGCCCCTGATATAACATATCTAGCCCACATCGTCATACATTTAACTTACCCCGATATCGTATTGGCGTCCGCTACCGATATCGGATCGGGTAAATGTGAAAATGCTCTAACGGTTTGCTGCGTTGCCAATAAATTACCTTATAGATTTTATCAGATGGTTTGTGAAACGGGCTAATGTAAGAGGATTAAATATTGAAAATAGGTTTTTGAACGAAAAATCAAATATGTTTATACTTGAGCTTTGTTTGAAGTTGTCTCTAAAAATATTGCTTTAAGAAACTACAATGTTAAAAAATATATATTTGTAATGACGAAGTGTTTTGTCTTCTTTAATCAAAATAAAATGACTGTAATTTGAAAGAAAAAACTGACTACACAATACATATATACTATCGGAGAACCTCCCGTCCAGTAAAGTTTTTTTTTGAAACGTTTTCTCGGGAAGTATTGGGGTTAGAGAAATAATTTAATATTCAAATGAAATACATAGTAATGTCCTATTAGTTGTGATTTCAACATATTCTTTATATCTATTACTTTATTAAATCCCTAAAAAAAAACTACTGGTCGACCGGGAATTTACCCGATTGTACACAGGGTTTGTAAAACACGCACAACCTCTCGACTAGATCACTAACATGAAGCAACGTTTGTCTCGTGACTTTTAATAATTCGTTACATTTTCATTTCATACAAAACATTTTGTTAATTTTTTGTTTGTAGAGAAATACCTTAAATACTAACAACCTTACTTGTTTCCATGGCCCTTTGATTCGAAGAATATAACAAGCTCTCCGTAAAAATGACACAAATATTTTCATACTTACTCAAAATTATTAAAAGGGAAACAGTATTTCTAATCAATCTGGGGGTCATTCGTGTTTACTAATGAAACGATTTCGGAATATCTGAATGCATAGCTAATGAACCCCTTTCATATTCTACGTTATATTCGTGTGACCTACATTTTCGTTTACGCGGTACCGTACTTTGTGTTCATTTCATGTTAGACCTTCATATAATAATTGTGCCAATAGAAATAAGGTACCTTGAAAAGCATTTAATATTTTTACTTCATAAACACCGTGTATTTTTTTGTATCTAGATTATCAGACAGGGATTCTGAACATTACCCCCCATGTAAAATGGTTCGAAATGAAAAACAAAGACATGCCACGATTTCTTCTCTGGCGACTTATGGCAGCCACTAAGCCACTAGTAGCGGCGATTAGTGGCCGTATCTAGTGGCTTGACCGAGCCACTAGTGGTCGCGTTTAGTGGACGCGACAGTGACTCAATGTGCGGTTGCAGTAAGTTTTCGAATACGCTTATTTTGGTTATTGATGTCTGGTAATTGTTACCTATTATTTATTAAATAATTATCTTTTCACTGATAAATTACTTACTTATTCAATTTTCCACCTTCAAATAATTACAATAGGAGAATCAACTAATTTGTGAATAGAGAAAGACGTAAAACTCAAGCAAGGTTCTTGTTACATTCAGAAGGATATTACTCCAAGCAATGTAGGCCAATAAATTAATTTTGTCTGTTCTTGACGTTCCAAGCGATTTTCTGCTAACATAATTAAAATATTCATTTAGGAATCTGGTTATTCTCTTCATTATTACGTTGTGACTACAACGGTGGTACAGTGGCTCGGTGGCCAGTAATTGTAGCGGGTTAGCAACTTTTGTAATTATGGTAAATTTTAAATAGAAAAATATTGGAAAAAATTCACTCGGCCACAAGTGAATTCTCAGACGGGAATCGAACCCGCAACCTTTGGAAATCCGGTCCAATGCTCTAACCGCTGAGCTACCGAGACTTTCGTAATGTTCGGTCACGGGATGGGTGACCAAAAATTTTGTATCTAGTATCTGTTTTTACTCGTTATTTATTATGACAAAAACATAAAAGTCCATACATTCAAATGATTCTCCATCAGTCAATATTCAAGGAAATCGAGTACTTCCATGTGATAGAGTAAAGAGGGCCTACTACGAAAGACTATAGCGCCGATCGTACTCCGTTCGAAGTTCGATTTCATTGATCATGTACCTTACTGAGCTAAAAATGCCACGAAGTAGAACGAAATTCGATCGATTACCGCAGTAAAGTTTAAGAATATACCCCTAGATCGTAAAACGAAGTTCAGTTGCCAAGTGGCGAACGTAAAATTGGGGAATCTGCTCTACCTCCCATAAAATGGGTATTTTCGACAAATAACTTCGACCTATAAAGTGAGCCACGCATATAACAAGCCACGTGTTTTACAACGTATTTTGCACACACATAAAATTTTCATACTTGATTATGTAATTTATGGGAGAATTCTAGCTTGATAGCCAACTTAACTAGCTTTAGCGGGAGCTTATTAAGATTTTCACGGTCATATTATGACGTCAGCTGCTTTTCCTTTGAAATTTAATGTTAGAGAACGAAATGTGTGTGCGCGACCTCGTTTTGCATGAAGTAAGGGTTTTTAACGTAGCGTAAAGTAACTTTACAATAAGACATTATGATTTTATCAGAATGTACTCCGATATGTTCGGAAAAATAGACGTAAGAGAAACACAACTAAAGCGGTAAAGAGATTTTCGTAATTCTTCGTACCGAAAAACAGAACGAAGTAGCTTCGAGTAGGGCCTATTAGATCCAAAATTACAATCTTTACATTTTATAAATAAACAAAATAATATACTTGCAGTTAAATTAACAAAGAATAAATTTTAATTCAACAAAATGGATAGAAGGAAAATCATGTTCCTTGAATGAAAAACTTTTACTCAAAGTAAAATTGTCATCAGAGTATCTATTTAAGAGTAGGGACGTCATTTCCGTTAAAAAAACCTGTAACAAACTCACAAATTGTCCACATTTATATTTACGACAGTACCTGTCTTCCTGTTCAAGTAATAAAGTTTAAAATTTGGCGGAACTTGCTAAAGTTCTTTCTGAGAGTGTAAAACTCGAGATGTTAGCAGCGAATTCCCACTCAGGGGACATAACTTGGCTGGTTCCAGGGACTCTATTTTTGAATCACTCGTATGAAGTTGTGTTGTCGCATGTGACTTCCAACCGCCTCTTTGGTCTGTGATGAGAACTACGGGTATTAGACCCGTCCCGAACCGGGGGTTCCATTCCCAGCGAGGGTACATATTGTACTCAGTTTGTTTGGTGTTAGTACTTGCTGTAAGTCCGCCTGGCTAGCTACCACCATATTATCAAAATCTGACGCCATAACAACAATGTTTTCAGGATTGTTGTTTCGACAGTAAGAGATAAGATAGCCAGTTCCTGCAGTGTTTGAGAATTCCGGGAAAGGCTCGCTTCCATCTTCAGCCTTATCAATACTTTAACATCAGGTATGATGAAGAACTCTGAGACTCTGAGGTCCTCGTTGTTCATAAAAAAAAAACTTAAGACACTAGCTTTATTTCGCTTGATTACAACGAACGAGTGGGTGAAGGCACTCGTTGCGGTCGAGCGATTCAAAAATATGGAAATTCCAATGTCGAACGAAAATCAGTAGAAACTAAACGCCCGACGTAAGACGAGTGAATCAAAAATAGAGCCCCAGAGCCGTAGTATAGTTTTAATTAGGTCATCTCTTTGTTTGCGTCTTGTCACTGCCTTTGTTAAATATATTATAGTTTTTAGTTAATTAACTCAATGCAGAGACTCAGAGGTTTAGTCTTAACTGATTACTATTTTCTCTACTTTAATATAAATTAAAATAAAATAAATAAAATAAAAATAAATATTTCCATACAATCACACCAATTATCTAGCCCACATTAAGTATCATGAAGAACTTGTGTTATGGATACTAGATAACGGATAAACATACTTATATACTTTTTTTTTGTAAATACATACATAATATACATATTAAACACCCAGACCAAGACAAATAGACATGTTCATGCACACAAATATTTGTCTTGTCCGGGGATCGAACCCGGGACCTCTGGCGCAGAAGGTGGGGTTAGTACCCCTGCGCCAAACAGGTCGTCAAGATTATCAGAGGAAAGCTATAAGTTAAAGGTCTATTATAAACTAGAAGCCGGCCGCGGTTTCACCCGCGTGGTTTCCGATCCCATAGGAATATCGCGATAAAAAAGTAGCATGTGTTAGTCCACTACTTAGAGCCATACCAAATTTCATCCAAATCCATTCAGTAGTTTTTGCGTTAAAGAGGAACAAACAAACAAACTGACTGACTTCGGATTTATAATAATATTAATAGTAAATAGTAAATACAGGAAGTAGCACGTCAGTTTTCACGCAGACACTATGAAAACTCTGCTATTACTAATGACGAGAAAATATGGTTTCACGCAGATTAAGATGAATGAATTATATTTTTTGTATACTTTTTCATTTGCATCTAAGTATACCAAAGTATTCATATTACGGTTCCGTACGTGGCTATTGATAGATATATAATGTAGGACGTTTTCTTATAATACGAATCAGACGCCGCAAAATTATTTGCAAAAATAGTAAGAAAAGGAAAGAGATAAATTCAGCTGTCTGCTTTACTACTAAACAAGGCGTAGGGTGATGTATTCTGAAATATTATGATGACCTTAACCCTAATTTTCGGGATGGAAAAAAATGGAGGCCGAGATAAACCACTGTGAAAACGAACATCCAACAAATGCCGCAATATTTGGGTCGTTCCGTAAACAAACGCCTTTTATTTCGAACAATGGTCGTTATTTTTTATTCTTATTAAACTTTATAAGCCTCTTGAACATTAAATTATTTTTATTCCTTATTTTGCGTTAGGTAACTTATATTTTTTTCAGTTGTTTTGTAAAACTTAAAACGCAATACGCGTATTTAATATTTACACATAAAATAATAGACCACGAGCTTTTGGCTGTAGCCGTTAATCTGATTTAACCGTTGAGCCAATTAACGTATTTTTTTGTTGTTGTTTAGTTACCTCGTTATGATTCTTGTCTTTTTTTGTCTTAATTATGAACTACTTGTCTCATTGTATTGCTGTTTTATTAATGATTTCTATTTGTATTCTATAATTAAAAACATGGCATTCAACGCTCTTTAATAAAACCACGTTTTGCATTTACTATGATCAATTGATAATAGTCTTTGATTTGGCAAATTTTTTTTTTTCTTCTTTATTTAATTTGGGGCTTTTATCCTCATGGATACGTCAGCCCCATCGTATCTTCTCCAGTATCTCACCCAACTACTTAAGATTAGGTAACAACAAGGTAAATTACAAGTAGGTAAGGAGAAGAAAAATGAAAGCTTAACCTAGTGTCTAATTGTAATGAAAAGGAATCACTGCTCGGTTAATTTTACAAGAGCACACAACTTTTGAGCTAGTTTTGATGTTGGTTCTGCTAGAATGTTTTGTATTAATCCTACATTTTGATGTAGTATTCCTCAAACAGTGATTCCCTTTCAGCCCTGTTCTTGACACAATCCATCAGCATGTGTTGTACATCTTCTATTTTATCTTGCCAAAATTTTAAAGATTTCTTCCTACTATACCATACAATGATATTTATTTTATTTATAAGCTTATTTCGCCCCTTACATTATGGATTTTTATAATTTTGAATTTTATAATACTGTTAGTATTATTAAGTGTAAGCTTTTGCAGTGAAAGCCTCCTCCAACCATATAATGATATAAATCTAAAAATACCAATATAATATATTTCTACACATAAATACTTATATATGTATAATTATATGTATATATATCCGTTACCCTAGTATCCCACAACACAAGCCTTACAGTGCTTACTTTGGGGCTAGGTTGATTGGTGTGAGTGTAAGATATATTTACTTTTTTATAAAGTTTTAACTTTTACTTTATTTATTATAAAGTTGCCTTCTAAAAGTGGATGATGAATGACTTTTGCCTTTTTCTCTTTATCCATCTACAAGGAACATTAAAAATCACTACGATTATGGCAATGATGAATCACATATCGACGACATCCGATCTCGACGACCTGTTTGGCGCAGGGGTACTAACCCCACCTTCTGCGCCAGAGGTCCCGGGTTCGATACCCGGACAAGACAAATATTAGTGTGCATGAACATGTCTATTTGTCTCTGTCTGGGTGTTTAATATGTATATTATGTATGTATTAAAAATAATGTATATAAGTATGTTTATCCGTTATCTAGTATCCATAATACAAGTTCTTTATGATACTTAACGTAGGCTAGATAATTGGAGTGATTGTTTGGAAATATTTATTATTATTTATTTATTACATAGGTACTAAAAGTATCGTTTCTAAATGGCAAATGATGTTAACAATTTTAAGGAGTCAATGTTCTCTCTACGCTTCGACAAGAAAGTGGTAGATAGTCCAATTTCTCCTATAAAATAGCCAGAAGAGTTTGTTAACTCCGTGAGTTGTTTAAATTGCTATAACAGGATGCCTTTGACGTAGATTAGGGACTTAGCGCGAAGCCGTTGATAAGCCCGAAGAAAACAATTAAGTCTACAAAACGGCCTAAAGCATTTCGAGATAAAACGGAATAAATTCAAGCAATAATACGTTCAAGCCTTAGTTCTTCTGCGCAAATTACTCTTTTGGGGCATCCAAGAGTACGCTCTAGTTGAAATGTTTGGATTTATTTACGGCTACTGACAACGAGGGAGTAATTATTTCTGACAATATCTCGGGTTGTGGTGTTTGAATCTACGCCCAAAATGGCGGATTGAGTGTTCATTTTGAACTAGCAGCCACCCGTGGTTTCGCCCGCGTGGTTCCCGTTCCAGTGGAAATATCGGAATAAAAAATAACCTATGCTACTCTCCGTTCAACTTTATGCCAAAAATCAAGTTGATTGGTTAGGACGTGGAGGAAGGACAGACAAACAAACACACTTTCGCATCTACCATATTAGTTAGGATGAAATGTTTCTGTACTTTTACACTGGAGTTCTATTTAGTTACCGTCATCGTAATCATCATCATTCATTTGTCCAAAGTTACCCATTTCTGGGCTTGGGCACCAAGGCTGCTTACGCTGATTGATCACAAATCATCGCTTGGCTTACAACTATCTTCACCAAAATTATCAATGATTTGCAGTCACCAGTTCATTAAAAGTTTGCATTTCCTAGTTTGTCCGATAACTACGTATACCTATCTGTTACGGCAGGCCTTTCACCATTTAGCGAAAAGTTACATACTTCCTCCTAGCTAGGTATCTGTGCTCGGGGACCGCGGCCCTACTCTACGATGTTGGAACTTGTATATATTTGCAACGGGCTGTGAAACTTCGTAAACGCGATTCATGTTTCCATACAAATTCTCTGCTATTTTCTTGACTTAGGTGTGACGTCAGGCTAGCACGTCGTGTGTTTACAATTATAATTTTCGCTGATCCTGCATTTCGATATTCAACGTCTTCACAAAGCTATGTAGCGATTTGTGCGTCGTTACATATCCTGTGTGTAATTTATAATGATGATCTGTTGAAATTGGTTAAAAGAACTGCTATCTTTTTAGAGTCATCACACAGTTGCAATGCATGCCAAGGCAATCAGCATCATTCACTGTCCAAATAGGGATGGTTTTTATTTGTACGTAGGTAGGTACGTTGGTCTTTTTTATGTGTGATGATTGTCAGTGCCGCAATCTTTTCCTACATTTGCTTTTATGACCCCATTCAAAGCTAACTTTAGGCCGTGTTATTTCGTTTGCAATAAAATGGCAACTATAAAATTACGCTCATGACATAAAACTTGCTTCTGAGGCCCTTTTATTCAGCATACGTACTGTATATATAAAACTTAATGACCTGCAATACGATTCGTTGAGTCTTTGCAACGTTGAATCGCTGCAACTCAACACACAGTACCCACAGAACAAGAAAAAGTTTTAATGTTCTGTGGTGGTGCTGACGAATCAATGCAATGCTTTATCTTTATCTATTAACATATACCTATATCGAGATAGAGGAAAAGAGCCTAGCGTGTGGATTATTTAAAATTTTAGTACCTACGATGACTTCACGAGCGAGATTTAGTGATGTGGAAATGTTATTGACGAGCTCTTGCAAGAAAGCACTACACAATTAACCATTTTAGTTTCTGAGTGACGCTTGTGTTCATGGCAATCGTCTCAAGCGGACTGACTTAGGTCGTTAAACTTCGACCGTGGATCAAACTTTTGACACGCAAGGTAGGTACACTTTTACCGTCTATCTCAATTTAGGTCTGTGATTAACTGCTTCACCGGCAGTTTATCCGACTGAAGTTAAAAAATGTGTCACGTTGAACTGCAGTCCAAATCCTGTGTACATGATACATAATTCGTTGCAAATTCTGAGTTGCATCGCACTAGTACCACACTGTGTGGCGTACCATGAATCTTCAAAATTTTTAAAAATTATATCGCCACTTATCACCTAAATTCCGAATGGGACATTACTAAGCTTACTGAAACTGTAATATTGTGAACCATAGCTTATTAATCTACTTACCTAATGGCTATTTTTTACCCGCCTTCAAATAAAGGGTTATATTTTTCGCCCGTATCTTGTCATAGCTTTACTATAAATGCTGATAGCATTATTAACGTAACTAAAAAGACATATTGGAGGTGCTGTAACTAATAGTTTAGTTCATTCTATTCCTCTTGTTCGCTTAAATGCAAAATGAAATTGCTATCTTCATTATGATAGTCCTCGGTCACAGAGAAATTAACTGTGATTTTGGAACAGCACTTGAGAAGTTTTCAGTTTGCCAGCTCTTCTCGTTACGAGGTTTCCAAACACAGAACTTTGCGGACCAATGGCGTAGCTTCTTTCACTTTCACAAGTTTGTAGCATCTTCTTCAGTAGTTTTTGGATTTGGCGACAAGAACAAAGCAACCACTGGCTGTATACATTAGTCGTTAACGATGACAGCATTAGGGATTGACGCTAAACAAGTCATTTTTCAAAAACACTTCATACATTTACGCGTTTAATTTTCATTGAACAAATATAAACTCATTTGCAAAAAAAACGGGCACCTAAGCAATGAACCATTTCAAATGTTAATATTGCTTTGTTTGATAATTATAGGTAGTTTTATCCTCACAATTTGGTAAATTAATAAGAAAATAATCGTTTTCATCAGTATCGGTGGGCGCGAGCATTGTCGTCCATAATAATCGAGTCTTCACCTAGAGCGGCCAATGCGGGTTGTGCATGAGGAATTAGAACTTCCGTTATGTATCGATGCCCAGTCAGTGAGCCGTTTTCAATGAAGACTAACTCTGTACGATCCATTGAATTTATTCCTGCCCAAAACATAACAGAGCCCCCACCATAAGGTGTGATTTCTTCGAAACATGCCTCTGCAAAGCGTTCTCCTTGTCCTATTAGCACTCGCGACGTCGATCTTCACCGAACAGAGATATAGTGGCTTCATCAGAGAACAAAACCCTATTCCAATCTTCTTGAGTCCATGATTCACAATTTCTAGCGAACCTAAGCCTGTGAACTCTGTGCTCACGGAGTAATTTGGGGCCGCGGGCCGGGCGGTGACTGCGTATATTGGCAGCGAGAAGCCTCCTCCTGACCGTCTATAGACTAATATGCACATTTCTTACTTCTTTGAGGTTGTTCTTAAGATCCACATACGAAGATTTGCGATTTCTCAATGCGCGACTCACAAGAAAACGATCATCCCGTGGTTGGGTACATGGTTTTCTTCCAGAACCAGGCCTTCTCTCGACGGAACCAGTCTCCTGATATCGCTGCCAGGTCCTTTGGACTGTCGAGCGACTTACATTTAGCCTCCTAGCCACGAAACATTGGCTGCAACCCTCTTCAAGCAGCGCGATAATTTTGGTAGCTTTTACCACTTTATCTACCATTTTTGATACAGCCAAACAGCAATAAATAAAGCTTTGACAGTCAAGGATATGAAATTAATCGATAAAAATTGAATAAAAGTTATGAAAGTCGATGTTAACTTCTGGAACTTCGCGCCAAAAATGTAGTATAAAAAGGGGTTTTCTGTAAAAATGAGCATCAAATGAAAATTTGAATTTAGAACGTACTTTTTTAAATACCACAGCATTTTTAAAACCGGCCAGTAACGTGTACAAACGATTGAAACCTTTTTGGTATTGTATCTTTTTAAATATGAATGAAAATCAAAACCGCCCGTTTTTTTTGCAAATGAGTGTATTTCATTGTTCTCATCTTTGGGATGGTTCCGCCCAATACCAGCTCCAGACGCTTGAATCCATTGAGCAGAGGGCCAAGAAGCTCATTGGCAACAATGACCTCTTTCATAATAAGCTCAAAAGCCTTGAGCATAGAGGAAAGGTTGCAAGTTTATCGGTCTTCTATCGGATACATTTCGGTGAGTGTGCAGCTAAATTAGGCTGTGCCTAATTCCACCATTTCCCTTTTTCCATCGGGTAACCAGACGTTCAAATATGCGCCACAGCTTCATAGTTGATATCCCAAAGATTCTCACTAAACGTTTTGCGTCAAATTTTATCATCCGTACTGCTAGAAAGTGGAATTCTCTGCCTGTCTGTTTCCTGATACTTACAATTTGGGGGCCTTCAAGTCGCGTGTGAATAGGTATCTTCTAGGTAAGAGCGTTTCATCCTAGATCGCATCATCGTTTACCATCAGGCGATATAGTGGTCAAGCGCTAGTCTATACATTATATAAAAAATAGAACTGGTACGGACAAAAAAACACGCTTTCTATTAGGGTTCCGTACACAAAGGGTAAAAACGGGACCCTATTATTAAAACTCCACTGTACGTCTGTCTGTTACCAAGGCTATATCCCATGAACCGTGATAGTTAGCAAGACAGCTGAAATCATCACAGATGATGTTTTATGTTGCCGCTATAACAACGAATACTAAAAACAGAATAAAATAAAAAAGAATCACATTTGTTGTATTTGTTGTAAACACAACAAACGTGATTCTTTTGCCGTTTTTGCTCGATATTAATAATAATGGTACGAAACCCTTCGTGCGCGATTCCGACTCGCACTTGGCCGGTTTTTAACATATAGGTTAGTTTGTGATTTGATTTTATAAAAATGTTGATGTCATCCCGTGACCACAGACCGCGTCGAAAAGTCTAGATAGATTATTCTATATACGCAAACATCCTTCAATATCGACGGCTGAAACTACAATAACGATATTGACAGCTTATGTGACATTCAGTCATGACAACAGCGTCGATGTCCCAAAATGTCAACTTTCTTTGACTCAGTTTTGTTTGTCTTATTGTATTGTTAAGGAAACGGGTGCTTCATAAAATGTAAGCAGTAGGCCTAGAACGAAAAACTTTTGAGAAAGTATTGAAAAGTGTCGCCATGACATGTCAGTTCGAATATTTTCTCGATACCATTTCGCAAGTTTTTCGTTCTACAAGTCTAATTAGTCACTTTTAGCGTACGAATGCGAGTCCGTAGTAGGGACTGTGGAATGTCCATTTGCGTAATGGACTGTTATCGCGCCGTTCCAACAGTTGCCTCGTAATTTGTTGCTGCGAAAGTTAATTTTGTGTGTAAATTATAACTGTTGTTGATCGTTGTCCCTCCGGATTTACATTACACTCCTTGAAATTAAATAAAACAACTTTTAAGGGTTACAATTATGTTTCACTAGATTACGAGCGAATTGCACCAATTAATTAACATAATTAACGGTCAACCAGAGATGTGACATTTTGAAAATACTACTACATATTTAAAATGCAAAATACTAGCTACAAAATACCTATTTCCGTTTTGTATTTAATGGCTTTTTATAGAAAAGCATTTTGTATTTTATTTAAAAGCTTTTTAGGATATATTTTGTTTTTGCAAAATGCAAAATACTTTTCGGCATGATCGAAATACTTAATCCAATAATTTACGTGTAACTAAATCCTTTTTGTGTAATTGCTGTGTGTGTTCTATCTAACTAAATTCGTAGGTACTGACTAAACTAAAAAAAAATTGTTTGTTTCCCTACCGCGTAAAAAAGATGGATATCTATGGGCTTCATTTGACAGTTGAAGCTTATAAAATTACCATAATGGTCATTTAACTGTCAAATGAAACCCATGTCCATATCCATATTTTGGTATCACTTTAATTATTGAATGATGATGATGTCTGCCTGCATATATAAAATAAAGATCTTCAGATTGACTTCTTAAAATATAAGAGCGGTCGGCCTAGCACTGCAACGGTAAAAAGGTGTTTTTCTGATTATAGGGCCCTTGATGGAATATGAATGACACTGCCATTGAATTTTGTTTATGGGGAAGACACTTAGCCGGGAAGACACTTAGCTTTCATCATACGTATTGTTAAGTAGTGATAAGACTGAAGCCAAGATGGAAGCGCGCCTCTCTCGGAATCCTCAACCACCGAGGAGGTGGCTAATACTGTTATCATGCTGTTATGGTGTCAGACTTAGATAAGATGTTGGTAGCTAGCCAGGTGGACTTACATAAAGTCCTACCACCAACTAAACCGCACAGAATATGACCTCCGAGTACGATACGTTACGTTCGAATACGATACGATAACGATAGTTACGTTCCCTAAAATATGGTTGAGCGAAGCGATGGCTGGTTCATGCGTCATGCTCGTGAACGGGTGCCGCCAGCGGAAATGGGTCTACCTCAGTCTGCTTATCTTAATGCTGTGCTTAAAGCCTAAATATTTTTATCTAAAATAAATTGATACTGACCTGTATGTACCTCACAACTTGCAGTGTAGTAGTCTTGTGGTGCGGGAAATGTTGTAATGTATGATAGACAAGTCTTTCTTTGCCAGTAAAAAATTGTTTACGTTTACAATAACCATAAAATGTAATATTTTCATTAGTATTTTCCTTTTGTGATGGAAATTGACCTTACTGATATGTTAAGGTCACTTTTCAATTTGACGACTCTGTATGAAATAAAACAGGGAGAAAAAAACAGCCGGTTCTTGCCGGTTCTTCTCGTTACAAGGTCTCCCGCCGTAGGGTTTGTGAACCGATGGCGTAGCTTCTTTGACTTTCATAAGTGCTTGTAACAGCCTAGACTGAATAAATGATATTGATTTTGATTTTGATTTTGATACCGGTGGTGTTACCACTTGATCACAGAGGCGGTTAAAAATCTCCGAACCTGTTTCAAAATTCCGGCATTGCGCTCATAAGGAGCCCGTGGCGCGCGAGCGCACGGCATACGATTGATGAGGTTAAGCAACATTCGCAATGGTCGATCACGAGATGGGTGACCAGAAATTTACTATCTCGAGGTCCTCCGTGCTTCGGAAGGCACGTTAAGCCGTTGGTCCCGACTGCATTTGCAGTCGTTAAAAACCTACAAACCCGCATTAGGCTCTTGTGGTGGGTCATGCATTGCCCATTTTCCTTATCCATACATAAGGAAGGCAAGTGACCCAGTAGTGGGGATATTTAAAATGGCTAAATACGTGTTCATAAAGCATGTCAATATAAACTCGTTTAATTAATTCGAACTTTACGTTAGGAGAGTCGATAAAATTATTTTAGTTTAAAAAAGTATTTTGAAAATACGTATTTTGCATTTAGTATTTCAAATACAAAATAAAAAAACTATTTTGTATTTGAAATAGAAAAACAAATAGTAATTGCATTTTCTATTCAAATACATTTTAGAAAGTATTTTGCACATCTCTGCGGTCAACATGATTCAAATTTTATTTCATTTCAGTCGCATGTTTGATTTTAATTAACACGGGCCGTGTACACGTATTAGACCTCCTATGACCACCACAACAGGCGTGAGCTAGGAGAGGCCTATGTCCAGCAGTGGACGTCCACGGGCTGATGATGATGGATGGTGTACACGTCAGATCAAAAAAAAACAAAAACAAACAAAAAGTATCCAAGGAAATCATTGGGCATTTTTCTAAAAGTGCCGGCCAACACAAAAATTGGTACGTATGGATAATAACTGGTTGTTTGCAGCAATAGTAGATATGGCACAAAAGTTGTAGGATTACTCTAAGTCAAGGTAAACAAGTTCAAAGATTAGTAATTTTCATACATTCATTTATAAAAATGCAAAAAAAAAACGAAAAAAGAAAAAAAGCCCATCATTTAAAAATGATGGGCTACTGAATCTATTCGTCATGTCTGACTGTCCGTCCGTATGTCACACCCACTTTATTCCAAAATTAGGAGGATTACACAGTTGAAACTTGGTAGGTAGATAGTATTCTGTAAACCGCTTTACGGTTTTTACACAAAAATAAAATAATAAATATATTAAGGGAGGGGGGGGGGGGGGGGGCAATGGAATTCTCTGTGGTTGGTGGTAGGACTTGTTCTAAGTTCTGGCTAGCCACCACCATCCATATCTAAACAACAATGTTTTTAGCATTGTTGTGTTCCGGCAGTTATAGATATGTGGCAGCACCTACCAGACGCCGCACATACAACAACACACGGCGCAAGAAAGAACATACCTACCGTGACAATAGACGGTGCCGACAACAACTCAGTATGGGATTGAACAACATGAGTATGGAAACCTACATCGCGCTTACAAAGTTTCACCAGCCGCTTCACATATATACCAAGTTCGCCGGAAGAACTCAACATTTGACCTTCCCACTAGTGGCTTACCACCATCTACTTTCCTTATCCATAGCCATACTTCATCATCATCATCTCACAGACACCGAATAGCGCTACAAATAAGATGCCAGTTCCTCAGTGGTTGAGGATTTCGGAAGAAAGGCGCTTCCATCTATCATTACTCAACATCCAGAGTAGCTCTTAGCATGGGTGGCTATTATCGACGCTCGTTGGTTGATACCGTGTCGCTGTCCAGCTCATAATTTACAAGGTAAACAAGACAGCACACAGACAAGTGCCATATCCATATAGTGTGATATAGCAGTGCTACGTCCGTTCATGCCAGGGGGGCAGGTATTATAAAGACGACTTCCTAAAGGAAGATTTTTGGCCGAAGAGTGTCCTGTTCCGGCGGTTTCGGGGTTGGCTACCGGACACTGCCTTGCGCAACACGTCGCTGCGCCGTCCCTACGTGTTATTTTATTTAAATATGTTAATATATATTTAATTATATATATTTTATATAAGTATAGTTTTTAAGATCTATGTCTATGTAGCCTGAATACCACCTGAATAAATAAATAAATAAACTTACCCCTCTTTACTCGTACTTAGAAACCAATGAAACCCATGGCGTGCACCTTAAACTTTGTGATGATGTAAAAAATTCAATTATAAAATTAAAATCATTTTTAAATATGATTATTATTTTGTATAATTATTAATTTTTTTCCTTTTTGATAATTTTTAAATAGGAAAGTGTTTAAATTAAGTTGTTTTTTGTTTGCTTTCTAATAGTAAAAATTGGCGCATGTTGTAGCAGCCTTTAAGTATGACAACGATTTGAAATGCTTATAGAATGTGCATTATTGTAAATGTGAATATCGTTTGTTATGTTGGTTGTCCTTAAATAAATAAATAAATAAAAAATAAATAAATTCCTTTGATGAGAAACCAGACCTTAACCCAACCAAAACAGTTTTACACACTGTTTCAAAATCCACTCCACTGTATCGTTTTCTGTTATCACTACAATGAGTTCCTGAAATGGGCTCATAAAAAGACGGGAACTGCCCAAAAGGAACATTATGGTTGTTCCCGAACATTTGTTAGGGAATGTTAAACATTCAACAGTTTGGATCCGACAATACAGGAGGTTGGCTGTTAGAATAAAGATGGCATTATCTTTTCAATCAAATTACTTACAATTTAGATAACTTCGAAATAGGACAGTTATAGTAAAATTTCATTCCGCTTTTAAAAGTAAAGAGTAGTACCGGCTTGTTTAGTAAAGCGCAATCCAAAAATACTTAAAACAGCTTCATATTTTACGTGTTTTATTTTTTTTTACTCCTTTATTTAATCAATATTGTCGTCATGCTACTGAACTAATTTGGGCTTATATCATCAATAAAAATATAGTACATTACTGCAGCTGCCAGCAAAAGAGGCATTTTTAAATAAACGTGTAAATCTGGGCCGAGGCGAAGCCGAGCCGATTTTTTCTCAAACAATGCGCGGAAATTAAAACTACTTTTTGAGATCAGACGAATAACGAACAACAATATTTTTTACCGCGTTAAAGTGTTCATTCGTTGTTTTTTTTTTCTAAAACAGCTTTCTATTTGCAAGCCAGTTCGAAATTTAAATAAAACCTTTGATAAGTTACCTCCTTGGTTGCATTTTTCGGAGTAAAAGATATTTCCATTACTTTTTTTTACACGACACATATGAGTTTACTCAGACAGACATTACTTACGACAGATTTGGATTTTCATACAACTTTTTGCCGCTGCTCGCATGTATGTGGCCAGTACAGCAATATCGATGTATCTCGAAGAAGGTTGTCAAAATAATGCTCATACTTCCAAGCATGTTTGAGAAAAAAAATATTGAAATCCGCTAAGTAGTTTTTGAGAAAATGTTGGTTAAACATAAATATAACATAATACTCGATTTATAGTTATAGTTTAAAATATATTAGAAACATAAAATGCCAAATACCTACCGATAGGTGAACACAATACAATCCAATAATGGCATTAGAATTACCTTAGGTAGGTAACGTTACAATTTACAATGTAAAGTTGTACCACATAAAGTCCTAATTTGTTCAACACACCAAGTTTAACTGTCCGAAGCGCTTAATTGCATACGGAATTCGAACGATTTTCAGAGCACATCTGTTGAGCATGACACTATGCCAACTGTACATAGGTTTTAAACCGAAAAATGCAGTGAGGCACAGCCCAATCAACGCTCATTCATATGCCTGTAATCCATGAGAGCTCGAAACGACTGCGCCCTTTGAGAACCAAGTGCTCAATAGAGGTCGTTACAGAAGAGGATGTAAAACTCCAAAAGTTTTATTTTTTACTTTTTGAAGTCTTATTTTTTTTATAAAATGTTTTTATTTCAGATTTTTTAGTTACATCATGTGTAACGGCACATGATGTAACTAAAAAATTACACTAAAAATCAGCCCATACACAACAATGATGTCATCACGACTACTTGCCAAAAGGTGATTGATATTTTTCAGGATTATGAAAAAACTACTAGCCAGATCTTCGTAAAAATTATATGGGACCACACATAAACCATTTTCTTTCAGATAAAAAAGGATTTATAAAAATCTGTTAACAACTGGCGAAGTTATGGTAAAACATACATAAAAAAAATAAAAAAATACCGTCGACTTGAGAACCTCCTCCTTTTTTTGAAGTCGGTTAAAAATCGCCGCAATTACGAGCGTCATTAGGGTTTCATGGATAAAATGTCAAGTTATTATATAACTTAGCATAAGCAAAAAGAAAACTCTGTTCTTTATAAGAAACTAGCGGTCACCCGCGGTTTCACCTGCGTGGTTCCCCGTTCCCGTGGGAGCATCAGGATAAAAAGTATATCTGTTAGTACACTACTTGAAGTCCTTACATACAAAATTTAATCCAAATCCGTTCAGTAGTTTTTGCGTGAAAGAGGAACAAATTGACATAATTTTTCGCATAATACATTATTAGTAGGATAGTTTATCAGATTAAACAACAGTTATATTGATTCAACTCCGAGATAATAATAAGACTATGATGTGACGGTGGCATTCAACTTATCAAATATCTTTGTCCAATGTATGAATAACTTTAATTACGCCGATGATATGGTGCTGCTGAGCCCGTCGATCGGTGCAATGCGTAGATTGCTAGCTATGTGTGAAGCCTATGCTGTGAGCCACGGCCTTACATACAATGTCACAAAGAGCGAGTTGATGGTATTCAAAGCGGGTTTTAAAAGATATCAAAACGTACCCACCGTGACTCTTTGTGACACTGTGTTAAAACAAGTGGACAAGTTAAACCTAGGTCATTGGTTAACTGAGGATTTGTCAGACAACACTGACATTGATAGGGAGCGCAGAGCGATGAGTGTGCGCTGTAATATGTTGGCTCGCAGATTTGCACGCACGATAAGCAAGTAAAACTGACACTTTTTAAAGCATACTGTCAGACTTTCTACACCTGCAGTCTGTGGGTTAACTTTACGCAGCGGACATATAACGCTCTGCGCGTTCAATATAATAACGCGTTCAGGATACTGTTTAGGCTGGCGCCATACTGTAGTGCGTCAACAATGTTTGCCGAGGCGCGGACGGATTGCTTTTATGCAATAATGCGCAAACGCAGTTGGTCGCTGCTATCGCACGTGCGCGCCCCAGCCCGAACACTATCTTGCGCGCGTTCACCGATCGTTGGGACTCGCCGCTGCTGATGCGCTGGGTGCGCCTGCAAGTGCCAAAGGCGAGTTACTGGCAATCCTTATAATTAAGTCAGAGGTTAATTATTCACTAACACTAGATATAAGTTCAAATGTTATTAACAACTATGGATGATTTCCGAAATAAACGATTTATTATTATTATTAATATTTATACACATATAATCACCTATAGTCCGCCTCACGAATTATGGCGCCTACGTGACCGAATCAGAAATGAGGAGACCCGTAGGAGAAATAAAGTAACTGATAGCGATAAGCGATGGCTGGTTCATGCGTCATGCTCGTGAACGGGTGCTGCCAGTGGGATGGGTCTGCTCTTGTCTGATTGTGTTAAAATGTGTTGAGATATTTATATTTTTGTTTCAATTTTATAAATTCTATGTTATTTATGATGTTTTGATTTGAGAACGTGGCGCTGCTTGATCAGAATAAATAAAAATAAGTAATGTCCTCCAATTATTGTAATTAAGTATATGAAAGCCATTATTATTTTTTATTTACTTTAAATACGCTTTATGATTATGACCCAGCTGATGCGTCTTCCAGTAACATTGTAAGTTGCGTCTTATGCACTTTTATCTTTTTTTTTGTTTTTGCCATTGTATTTTTTATATTTATACACCTTAACATAAGTACCTGAAGTTTGTCATGCTCACTCAAACGTTTCTTCGGCGGTGTCGTGTGAGGCGGGTCGTTACGTTCCCTAAAATATGGTTGAGCGAAGCGATGGATGATTCATGCGTCATGCCTGTGAACGGGTGCCGCCAGCGGAAATGGGTTTACTTCAGTCTGCTTGTCTTAACGTTGTGCTTAGAGCTTAAATATTTTCATCTAAAATAAATTGCTATCAACCCGTATGTACGTCACAACTAGCAGTACAGTAACCTTGTAATGCGAGAAATCTTAAATGTAAGTCCTTCCTTGCGAGTTGAAAATTGTTTAAGGTTTCCCTGTTTTATTTCATACGACTCTGTATGAAATAAAACAGGGAGAAAAAAATAGCCCTTGACGAGTTTCTTGCCGGTTCTTCTCGTTACAAGGTCTCCCGCCGTAGGGTTTGTGAACCGATGGCGTAGCTTCTTTGACGTTCATAAGTGCTTGTAACAGCCTAGACTGAATAAATGATATTGATTTGATTTGATTTGATATCGCTTGAAGGAGTGCTCAGCTGAAGTGGCAGTGGGCGGGACACATAGCGAGTAGTACCAATGGCCGTTGGGGCGGAAACATTCTGAAATGGTGGCGGCGCACAGTACGACGCTCCGTGGGTAGGCCCTCGACAAGGTGGACCGACGATCTGGTGAAGGTTGCGGGAAGCCGCTGGATGCGGACAGCGCAGGACCGCTCTTCATGGAGATCCTTGGGGGAGGCCTGGTGCGGGAACCATAAACAAATGTTTCATCGGAAGGAAGCTCATTCAAATACCCTGACCTTCTCACAAACCAATATTCGAAGAAGAAATTTAGAAACCGTCATGTTTGGGCTACAGGCAAGGGACGTATTTCAAATAGAGCAGCTGCAATAAATATTGTACGTGTTTCCAGAGGACCTACTCTTATTGTAAAGAATATATTGAATAACTGTCATTATTTGAACAATAATAATAATTGATAACCCAAGTAGCATTTTTGGCTCTATAGCGGTTGACTAATGGTGCACATTTATTCTTTGAGCGGTCTAAGTAAGCGGTACAAGAGCTGTATAGCAGGCTATACTGCCCTTCTATCGACGGTTTGGGCACAAATTATTCAGTCTTGAGGTCACAAAAGGTACACAGTAGCAGAATAGTAGCACTTTAATGGCAGTTTAAGAGAGAATGGTGGTCTTAAAAGCTGATCAACGGCACTACATAAGATTCCGTGTGGTACTTCATACAGACAAGAGAGTTATAACAAGTAACGAGTGAACAATTGTACAGCCTCTATAGTAATGAAATGTCACAAGTTTACCCTAAAAACTAGTAATCGACCGCATTTTCTCCAAATTATCACCTGAGTGCCACATTTTGTAATAATATTTTTTTAAGAAATGGCTATTGCTCCTCGTTAGGTTGCCATTTTTAGAATGATTTGGTTATTGGTAACAAACTGGTAAAGTAAGTATATAATTTGTGTTATTATGTTATAATGTGTTAATATTATGGGTAATGTAAATTTATTGTAAAGTATATACATTTAGCGTTCTAGACTGGTTTTTATTAAAAAAAATATAATTCTAACAAACAGATTTATTCAAAATTACAAAATAAGAACAATATGAGTGGTGAACGTCCGTCCGATCCGATGGCTGGAGCAAAAGTGGGCTCTGCGCGCCCGCCTTACACTTTTTATCCAGCGCCCCTTCCACGCGTCGTCCCACCATCGCGCGATGCTGACGTCACAGATAGGCCACGCCTCCTTAGGCCTATTTTTCAGCTAAGTCGGCCGTTCCTGAAGGCGGCTCGTCCTCGACCGCGGCATCTTCAGACAGCATCTGCGATGGTTGAGAATGGACCTCCGCTTCTACCTCTTGTAGGCCTCCCTCGACACTTTCTCCGTCAGACAAGATGTCAACTTCCACCTCGTCATCAGTACCTATAAGTAATTATTGTTTGCATTAGTACATAGCCGAAAAAGTAACAAAAAGTAGCTCATTGTTCATAAGCTACACTCAGTCAACAACTCCCCTCCTCATCCTCTGGGTATATTTTTATGTTAGACCGAGCCTAGGATGTCAAACATAAAAATATCCACATCACTAGCAGAGCCCTCAGGTTACTAGATACCGTACAGAGCCCTCAGGATGTACAGGTGGCAGAGCCCTCAGGTTACCACATAATCCGCATACAGAGCCCTCGGGATGTATGACTGGCAGAGCCCTCAGGATACCAGGTTTTTCCATGTACAGGGCCCGCAGGATGTACAACAGGCAGAGCCCTCAGGATGCCAACATGTCAACGAGCGGTAACACAACTGAGCCATCAGAGGGTTATAATTAGTAGGCGCAGGGCCCGCAGGATGCGCACCATGCATGGCAACCGCTTATTCACAGACATAGGTACTCACAATCGAAGAATGCCGTACACACGTCGGGGGTCCATTCCCCTCGCCACAACGTCATGTATTCGGTCGCGGCTCGCGTGATTTTACCATACGACCCACTGACCAGCCGGAGCTCGTATCGGCCGTGTGGCAGTATCTTGGTGACAGCGTAGGGGCCTCGCATCCCAGAGTCTAACTTCCCAGTTGACTGACTTGTCTTGCGCACGAAAACCAGGTCATCCAGCTGGAAAGACCGGGGCACTGTGCGGCGCGCATTTACACGCGCGTCTTGTTGTGCTCGGTTTTCATCCAGCAGCTCGCTTGCGCGCTGCCGCGCCAGTTCGCGCAGAGACTCTCTGTTGGGACTGGATGCTTCCATCGCGATGTCACGAACCACGGATCGTATGACGGGCGTTACACCATCTCTGCCAATTAACAAATTAAAAGGTGAACATTGAGTGGATTTCTGCACTGTAATATTCAGGTTGAGCTGTAGTTTCCAAAGAATTTTAGACCAACTTTCTTGTCGAAAGTTTGTCTCCACACGAATCATATTCATAACAGTTCTACAATACCGCTCAACCTGCCCATTACTTTGGTGCATTTCTGCAGTAATAAAGTGAATATCACTACCTAACTCTCTAATCCAGTTACAAAACAATGAACTTTCATACATTCGACCTCGGTCTGCTACAATTAAGCGAGGAGTACCGAATAAAGAAATAGCGTTTTCAAACACACGTTTTAATTCAATAGTGTCTTGTCTAAAAATCGGATACAATAAGCAATACTTTGTAAAAGCATCTATTATTAAAATTACAAACTTATAACCATTCGAGTCGGGGAGAGGGCCTAAAACATCTGTGTGCACAGTATCAAAAGGAGTACCAGGCTTGTCCCACGACTGGATTGGCTGTAAGGGTTGACGCGGTACCTTTTTATGCGCTAAGCAAACAATGCAATGTTGGATGTATTTTTTAACGAATTGCCGTAAGCCGGGAAACCAAAAGTGTCGGAGAATCAAATCAGTTGTCTTCTCCACACCTATATGTTGGTGTTCGTCATGAAAAACACGCAGTAAGCTTAGTCGGTGACCTTTAGGCACATAGCATAAAAAGCGTGACTGTTCTCCAGTCACATTAAGCTTATAATATAACACATCATTGCGTTTTACATAGCGTTGCGCATCAAGCTCACCATCATTAAGTTTCTGCAAAAGCGATCGGGTCTCTTCGTCAGCGGCCTGCGCTATCTGGGCCCAGTTATGCGGCCTCGGTATTTGACACATATTAATAGCATTGCGACTTAAATAGTCCGCGTGTGATAGCGCAGTCCCCTTACGATATTCTAGTTCAAAATCATAATCCTGTAAATACATCCACCAACGAGCTATTCTAGGCAGGAGGTCTTTCTTACGTTGGGTGAGTTTTAAGGCATTGCAATCTGTAACAACTTTAAACTTGTTTCCAATTAAATAGTGCCTAAAATGTTGCAGTGCCTTAAGCACAGCCAACGTTTCCAACTCGTATGAGTGGTAACGAGGCTCCGCACCCTGAGTTACTTTACTGAAGTAGGCAACGGGTCGTTTACGTCCCTCAGCGTCGGCTTGCAGTAAGACAGCGCCATAACCCCGTGAAGAAGCATCAGTGTGCACCTCTGTGGCCAGCGAAGGGTCATAAATAGCCAGCACGGGTTCGTTAGTTAGTCGATCAATAATGTCTTTACGAACCCGTTCGTGCTCATCGGTCCACTGAAAACGCACACCTTTGCGAAGTAAGTTAGCAATGCAAGCTGTTTTAAGAGAATAGCCCGGAATGTAACGCCGAAAATACCCAGCGAGACCAAGAAATTGTCTTACCCCCTTAACGTTGCTGGGTGTTCGAGCCCTGACCAAAGCTTCAACTTTATGCTGGCTCGGCTTAACCTGACCATAGCTTATTGTACGCCCTAAGTATTCAACTTCTCTAGCAAGAAATGTGCATTTTTTTAAATTAATTGAAAAGCCTGCAGTGGTCAGAGTCCGCAGCACCTCGCGCAGCGTATTCAAGCCCTCGTCGATTGTCTCGCTTGGTATAAGGACATCGTCGATGTACACTAAGGCCCTACCAGCCTCGATAAAAGGACGTAAGGTATCAGATATGATGCGCTGGTAAACGACAGGCGCGTTGGCGAGACCATACGGCATCTTTAGATACTCATAATGGCCCTCGGGCGTCACAAAGCCAGTGTAGTGAATGGAATCGCTATCCATTGGGACCTGGTGGAAGCCTGTGGCCATATCTAGACTAGTAAAGAACCTGGCTTTGCCCAGGCGGTCAATATGGTCTTCAATGAGTGGTAATGGATAACGATCCTTCACTGTGTTCGCGTTCAACGCCCGAAAATCCACACACATCCTGTCGCTACCGTCTTTTTTCTTAACTAACAAGATAGGACTAGAAAACTCTGACTCTGACTCCCTAATTATCCCTTTATCAAGTAAATCCTTAATAATGTCACGGACACGCATCTTCTCGTGATATGACATTTTGTATGGCCTATAAACAATAGGGGTCGCATTATGCAATCGGATATGCATTGAACCAGTATTAACGGTTGTCGTAGCTGTACCGGTAACAAGAAAGTCTGAAAATTCGTTGATAATACAAAGCAATCGTATTTTTTCTTCACTATCTACCGTTGTATTTACTAGTTCATGCAAACTCGACCGCACACTAAGAACCGTCTTTGAATGCGTCAAGCGTTGTGCGCCTCGTGTTCGAGTATAAATAACACCGTCTCTGTTGAGTACATCTGTTCCTAGTATAACCGGGGTATTCAAATATCGGTCGGGAACCACGTGAAAATCAACTTCGAGAGAAATCTCAGGAAACTCAACAGTTAAAGTGGTAGAAAAGGTAGACTCAACCTCTTGGCATCCGATGCCACGCAATGAACAAAAAGACGGAGTTTGAGTACACTGAAAATGTTTCACAATTGATTCTGAAATTAAAGAAATTTGTGAACCACTGTCTATGAGTATATCTACAGGTACCCCTTGGATCACCGCAGCTGCTATATCGTTCTGCTTATATTCATCAAAACTCTCACGACAAAAATTAACATTTGACTTGCCACGTGATTCAGAACGCTGTTTTGCAAAACAATCATCTACTTTATGTCCTACCTTCTTGCAAAAACTACATGGATCAGACTTAGTTGAGAAATTATTTGTAACGGATGATGCTGAAGTTGACGGCTCAGTTTTGTCGGTAGAATTACTCAATCTCACACGTTTAGGACATTCATACTGCTTATGACCAAAACCGTTACATCTAAAACATTTAGATTTTGTATAAGAATATTCTCTTTTTCGTGAATGGTTATGAGAATCATTAGATGCTGAAAAGCGAGGTTTAACACGAACGGGAACTACGTGAGCAGGTTTAATATAAATTGACAAGAATTTAACTAATTCACTAGGCAACAAATTAGCATTCGTTGCAGCTGCACGGATCTGCGGGTCGGTTATTCCGCGAATGATAATTGCAGATATAAGTTCTTCACTTAGTCCGGTAACAACACGTAATCGCAACAAGGAACGCCTAGCGTACTCTGCGTATGTAGGATAACGATCGGAATCAGTTTTCATAACGTCAAATAAAATATTGGCAGTGTCTATTCTACGAGGGCACAACGATTGAAAATCACGCTTAAAATTTGACCAAGTACGATCATTAGTCGTCCACTCATTAAGCCACACGCGAGCATCACCTTTTAAACAATTACCAATTCGTGCCAGACATTCACGATCATCCCAACGGTGAATACTACGCAAATGATCTACCTCGTCACACCACACAATAATATCATTTAAATTAGGATCAAAACTAGAAATAAAAATATTATGGTTTGATCTTACCGGGTTTATGGCATTAATTGCGGTTGCAAGCTTATCTGCTACCTCACTCATGATGACGTCGGCAGCCGACGGCGGTAGGCTCGGAGGCAGTGACGCAGCCACGCTCGCTGCACCCGATGTCGCGCTGGGCGGCACCATCAACGCGTTCGTGCAGGTTTCGTCACGCACGCCAACAAGTACGGCAGACTCATTCGCCAAAACGGGTACGAGCGGCGGTGGCGGCGGCGTGTCCGAACGCGCAGACAGCGCTGGCGCCGGTATGTCGCGCCCAGGCGGCGGCGACGGCAAGGCGCGCGAACGGACATTAACGCTCGCGCCGGCTTCACCTAAATTGCGATCTCTAGTATCTTCCAACGCCGACAAACGAGAAATAATAGTTTGTAGCTGTTGTTCGATACTCGAAGCGGAGGAACGTCCACGTTTTCGTGATTTATTATTAGATTCTTTAGACATTGCGTTCAGTAATTTAAATCAAACTTTACAATAAACAACTAACAAATATTAAAAATACTAAGAACTAACTTAACCGTCTAAAAATCCAAAACAGACGTGGTTTGAATCCCACTTCTGAATTTAGCGTTCTAGACTGGTTTTTATTAAAAAAAATAGAATTCTAACAAACAGATTTATTCAAAATTACAAAATAAGAACAATATGAGTGGTGAACGTCCGTCCGATCCGATGGCTGGAGCAAAAGTGGGCTCTGCGCGCCCGCCTCACACTTTTTATCCAGCGCCCCTTCCACGCGTCGTCCCACCATCGCGCGATGCTGACGTCACAGATAGGCCACGCCTCCTTAGGCCTATTTTTCAGCTAAGTATACATATTTAGAGTTAAAATTTTGACGCGCCTCTGAAATATTCCCTTTTTACCAAAAAATATATCTAAATATGCAGAGACGACCAAAGCATTTTTTCATATTTATGTTTTTATGGCATCAAAATGAGTCTATGGTTCTGTATTTAAACATTAACCACAAGATTAATCACGAAACCTCTGTAGTTTAAGATAAAATCATAATAAATTAGAAATATTATAGGTTATGACTAATAAACAAAATGATGGAGTTATCTATCTAGCTACAGTGAACCATTGTAACTCCAAATTGATGCTGTAAGCTCTATAAAGTTTCACATGTGTACCATTATAATGTCGTGAGCTCTAGAAAGGTTCACATGTGTATCATGTCGTGTGTGTCGTCGTCCAAAGTGTTAAAGAATACCACGTTCACATAATTATTCGGCTCAGAGTATAACAATGTGGTACCCGTGAACGAATAAACAGCTGCCAGTCTTACTAGATATCAAGAGTGATGCGTTACTGTACATGTGGACTCATTAAACGCCCATTTACAGAATAACATAAATGCTGATTAATATATCACAAACTAGCCGACTTATGATCTTCAAACTGTCGAGGCCCTAAATATTAGAAAAACCAAAACCAAGATAGTTTTAGAGCTTAAACGGCAGCTACTTATACTTATGATAAATTTTAAAAAGAAAAATTTTGGAGACTAATCAACTCGGCCACAAGTGAATTCTCAGATGGGACTCGAACCTATGACCAGTTCCAAATACTTTTTCCAAACTTTTTCTATTAAAAAATTATCATAAGTATAAAATTAGCATTGAAAAATGCAAAAAAAAGCAGCTTCTTAATTTGGAATCAGGGGGCTAATTGTCAAATTTTAAAATCTATCGAAATCCCTTTAAATTCGTATTATATATACATACTTCAGGTTGTCACTATTTGACATTTGATAGGGATTGTGATCGGGACGCGTTTGGAAAGATGTTGAAGAATGAAATTTAACTGTCTCAGCAAAGTGACACATGAAAATATCTTTCAAACATATGGATAAGTTCCAAATAAAATGTCATTTAAAACACCATTCGTTCCGAAAGGGATTGCGACTATAAGTTACACAATTCTATAAATCACAGTACCTTTGAAAGGGATTGTGATAGATTTTAAAATTAGACGATTAGGTTGCAGATCAATGTGTGTGATGTTGTATGATGTTTTTATTAATATAATGGACATCGCTATCCTTATCTGAACTTTGTTCCATTTAAGAATATGCGATTCTCACTGTGCTTGTGTTAACACAGTTATCAATTTGTTTCCTGTGTCGACGTATTGTGTGGTCATTATTGATCCATTGTCCGACTAAACAACTGTCTCTCTTCATGGAATATAAATAGTTTGGCATAAAATATGTAAAAGTCCGATAAATTGTTGGATTGGTGTGACAATAAAGGTGTACCATGGATTTCGTATATAAAGTTTTCGTCTGTAAGTATTTTTTTTTGTATCAATAATTCAAAGTGTAATTTAGATCTCGAATGTTTTTATACTGTACAAAATTCCAACTTAGAATCAGGGTAGGAATGTTAAAAATAAAAATGATTAGAAAAAAATGAAGTTAAGACAAAAATACTTAAAAAGATATCGCGAATGCAATAAAAACGTAGTCAAAATATTTTTATGTGAATAAATAATAATTATTATAATATAAATATTAACCCACTTGTTCCTGAATTTACTTTTTTTGCACAATTGATTTGAAATTTCGTATACTTCTCAGAACGGAAACATAAAACTGATAAAAAATAATAATAAAAATATTTCAGTTCAGGAAAAACTGGAAAATGTCGTGTCGTAAACGACACAGTAGGAGAATCTACTACTATGATCTTTCACTACGTCGATTTCAGTAGGCTTCGACATATATAGGAGAAATAAAGTAAAACACCCAAAGAATCACTCTCATATCCACACCTCGACGACGCCATATTTGGCATTGGTTGGGTCTCAGGTATTAAGGCGTTTTTTTTATGAACGGCGGGAAGACTCTTAGCCTTCATCATACCTAATGTTATGTAGTGATAAGGCTGAAGATGGAAGCGAGCCCCTCTCGGAATCCTCAATCACTGAGGAACAGCTATCTTATCTCTAACTACCGGAACACAACATTGCTGAAAACATTGTTGTTATGGCGTCAGACTTAGATAAGATGGTGGTAGCTAGCCAGGCGGTCTTAGAACAAGACCTACCACCAACCAAACCGAATACAATATGTATTCCCGCTGGGAATCGAACCCGGGACCCCTGGGTCTGATACTGGTGGTTGTACCACTAGATCACGGAGGCGGTTAGACGTTAGGCAATAGCGACAGGTTGCCAGCTCATCGTTTACAATAGTTTTCGAATATCCTTCATTCATCAGCCCTGACAGTTGGAAGACACTTTTACTCTATGTACCCGCATCAGACGCATTTTATGCTCTTTTGCGCTCAGTCCAGCATGGGAAATAATAAAATGACTCAACTTACATTCTTCAAAGAAGTCATTCATTTTACAAATTCAGCAAGTGCTCCGAGTAAAGGCACAGGGACATTTTGAAGAAAAACAAAATGTTGTCTCCAGAGTCTTCATCCGTTACTTACAATTTTGCGGAGGCATGATGTAAGGTAACGTCACCCAGCGTGAAAAGTAGAAAGACATGCTTGCCGTTTCCCTGCTTGATCGAATCAGAAATGAGGAGTTCCGCAGGAAAACAAAAGTAAACCTTCATCCCTCGAAGAATTGTTCAGGTGAAGTGGTAGTAAGCGGGACACATAGCGAGAATAAAATGACTCAACTTACATTCTTCAAAGAAGTCATTCATTTTACAAATTCAGCAAGTGCTCGGAGTAAAGGCCCAGGGACATTTTGAAGAAAAACAAAATGTTGTCTCCAGAGTCTTCATCCGTTACTTACAATTTTGCGGAGGCATGATGTAAGGTAACGTCACCCAGCATGAAAAGTAGAAAGACATGCTTGCCGTTTCCCTGCTTGATCGAATCAGAAATGAGGAGTTCCGCAGGAAAACAAAAGTAAACCTTCATCCCTCGAAGAATTGTTCAGGTGAAGTGGTAGTAAGCGGGACACATAGCGAGAAGAACCGTTAGCGGATGGGGCGGGGTGGTTCTAGAATGGCGACTCTGTGAGTAGGCCCCCAACAAGGTGGACCAATCTGGTGAAGATCGCGGAAAGCTCCTGGATGAGGGCAGCCCGCCAACGACCGATCAACGTGAAGATCCTTAGGCCTTAGAGGATCTTCACAACTACCATAGGCTACCCATACCCAGCAGTCGTTCTCATGCCGCTGATATGAATGTGATGATGATAGTTATAGAGTCTGGAACTATTTTTTCATCATTTTGCTCTTATTTCTCAGTAATCTCGTTCAGAGTGAAAGGTTGTCGTAAAGCCCTGTAACAAATATAAGTACTACTGATAGAGTACATTCTCCTACACTGTGTCTTTTACGGAACAGACAAAGTAAAACGAAAATACTTGATGAATATCTTATAAATATACCGTATTTTTTTATTTTCGAGATTATTAGGAACCGACTATAATTAGACGACGATAATTAACCGACGATAATTAGATAACAAATAAATTAAAAACAGCATAAACAATATTTCAAATTACCCTGTATTTATCATTTTAATAAGCACGTAATTTAACCTCATTTTGCACAAAAACAATAAACTGCATATCACGGTTAACACTCTCCTATGACTGACTAAGGCATCAACAGCTAGTAGCAATATAAAATAAAAAAATAAAGTACCCTCGTACAACAGATTTTTTTTTTAAGTTGGTGTGTCGTTAAAGATACAGTAGGAGCAAGTGGGTTAATAGGTTTGACTCCATACTCGCAGTCGAACCTTTTAATAGGTTTTGCGAGACTTTTGCTTTGTAACTTGTATGTTTATGAATAAATAAATAAATAGAATAATCTTAATATCTTAATATATATAAATCTCCTGTCACGATGTTTGTCCGCGATGGACTTCTAAACTACTTAACCGATTTTAAATTAAATTGGCACACCGTGAGCAGTCTGGTCCAACTTAAGAGATAGGATAGCTTTGATCCCAAAATTCCCACGGGAACGGGAACCACGCGGGTGAAACCGCGCCCGGCCTCTAGTAATATTATATATTTTAGGAGGAATTACAAAATGCCGTGAAATGTTTTTCAAGAATACGTCGTATTCATTACGTAAACAAATATATCTTTTTTTTAATTACAGGTATCCAAATAATCTTGATTTTTTGGACTGGTGGTTGTCTCTGTTCCTGCCACACTGATAGTAATAACGATTGTTCCTTCACCGTGACATGTGTGCACCGGCCATCTTCTGTCAACACCTTGGCATGCAGTGAACCACCTAATGTCACTTTCATCATAAAATCTTCAACACTTGACATTTTAACCTCTGGATTCTTCAGCGCTACTAACTTTGACTCAAGAGTCAGACAAATAGTGACACAGGATACTGATTGGCAAACTATAGAGTCCCATGCATTCAAATTCTATACTAAAACTTTATCGTTAAATTTAACAGCAACCAGTATCATTAATATTAACAACGACGCATTTTTGCAGCTGGGATACCTTAAAAATTTAGATTTGTCAAATAACAAAATTGAAAGGTTGTACGATAGGTCACTTTATTTAGTATCTGACAACGTATTGGAATTTCTTGATTTGTCTCGCAACAAGTTAGCTATTTTACAAGATAATGTTTTTACGTCATTGTCCAAATTGGTACGATTAAATTTGCATAACAACAGAATTACAACACTATCAATAGATTGTTTCCATAATTTAAAAAGCTTGACCATCCTGTTTTTGGAGAACAATAACCTTACGAGTCTCAATTCGAATACAGTACATCTAAGAGAGTTGAAATTTCTAGAACTTTCAAATAATCGCTTCAAAAAGTTAACTGGTTTTGAAGTAAATCGCCTTACTAATTTAATATATTTAAATGTTTCTAATAATGAAATAGAGTCAGTTGATATTAATTGTTTTTCATTGGCACTAAATTTAGCGTATTTGGACTTAAGGCACAATGATATCAAGTCATCTATAGAAACAGTAATGTTTATGAACAACCACTTCTTGCGATCTCTGAACCTATATGATAATAAAATAACTAATATTAAAGATCTTTCTTTTCAGTTTAACGCTATAGAATATTTGAATATTGAACGTAACAATTTGTCCATTAATATAAGTCAAGACACTTTAAAAGGACTAGTTAATCTCAAATCGCTGAATATAACACACCAAAACATCGCTGCCATTAAAGAACAAGCATTCATAGATATGACAAATTTACAGTTCCTGAACTTAAGCAAGAATAACATAGAAACTGTCGATAATACTAGTTTCGAATTTGTAAATAAGAGCGTCTTGACTACATTAGATTTGTCGTTTAATTATATAAGTGATTTGTATTTTCTGCAACACTTTACTAGTGAATTAAAAGAATTTTATATCAATAATAATAAGTTAACAGTAATAAGAACTGATACCTTCAAAAATCATAAATATATGGTAAAGCTAGATGTTTCTGATAATGATATTTTACTGATAGAACATCATTCGTTACCTTTATTGAGTCTGCAATATTTACATATACATAATAATAAGATAACCGGCAATATAACAAAAAATATGTTTAGCCCAGCTCCATTTTTGAGGTACTTGGATATAAATAATTTAAAGTTCCAAAGAATTGACGAAAATGCTTTTGAAGACTTAAATCTTTTGACAAAACTTAACTTGTCTAACAATCAACTTGAATTTATACATTCCAATAACTTCAAAAACATGGATAAAATGTACAGTTTAGATTTGTCGCACAATAATCTAACGGAGCTAAACGTTAAAAATTTAGACAGACTTAAAGCTATTTATTTTAACAACAATTATTTCACTCGATTGCCAAATCTGTTTACTAATCACGCTGAAGTATTATATGTTGATGTTTCTAACAATTTGATTTCTGAGCTTGACCATGCTGGATTTGAAAATGTGCGTAATGTCACAGTTTTAAGAATGTCGAATAATGGCATTAGATATTTTAATAGTGAAGATACGAATAATCTCACTAAGCTTTCCGATCTGATTCTGAGTTCTAATCAAATTAGTGTAATTAATTTAACTTATTTTGAAGGTTTAGTTAGTGTGGATCTCAGTAATAATAGCATTAGCTCCATCAATCACATGATACTTGACAATCTACATTCTTTGCAATATCTTGATCTTAGTGCCAATAACATAAGTTCAGTACCACCAGGAAGTTTTCAGCAATTAAAAATGTTGAAACTGTTAAACCTCTCGTCTAACTACATTACAAATTTACGGTATGGTACATTAAGAGGCTTAGCTAAAACTGAAACAATAGACTTTTCGAATAATAAAATAGCTTTGTTAGACGTAAATATTTTTCACGAATGCAATGAATTAAAGAGGTTAATAATGGATTATAATTTTATTAAAACTTTTGACGTAGACAAACTTTTATATGTGTCACCAAATGTGATGTCTTTGAGTCTTGGTGGTAATCCTATTTCATGCGAAGAGATTGTAAGGAATAATAGATTAAAAGATTCAAGGAAATTTGAAGTCACGTCAATCCACCAAATATACCACGAAGACAATGTTCATGGTATAAAATGTGGTGAGATAATAAGTGTTGTCACATCTACAGAAACACCTAAAGAGGCTCAAACTAAAGCTATAGATGATAATATTTATAAGGACATACGTGTAAGTTCAACTTCCAATGTTTTATTGATATGGTGTTCCGTTCTAACAACATTAGCAGTTTTGGGACTTGCATACTTTATGTACTCGAAACGAGGTAATATAAGATTGAGAAGGGAACCAAGAGCATATCAAAGAAGTTCAATAAATGTAAGCAGTGTTGATTTTAACAATGATTTATTAAGTTAGTGTTTTAAAATAAAATTGTTTAACAGTGTTATGTTTTTTCTTGATGCATTTTTCTTCACATAGTACCCAATAAACTTTCAAAGGGAGAGGTGCTCAATCAAATTTATATTAAAATACAGTATCTTTTCTTTGTTGGTTATTGAATTGTCGTTGGCTTATATTATCTATTTTGCAAATGCAAAAGCTTTTGATAATAAACTTACTAGGGTTTTAGAATTGTTTTCCAAAACGCTATAATTGGGGCATTTCAATAGAACTTTAATTATTTGAGTAGCGCACCTACATACTTATTGTCATAAAATCTCTCAAAAATTTCCATCATGTGTTTTGAATTAGGGGGTCAAGGTTATGTTTTGGTAAGACGGGAAGAGATAAAAGGTGCAATGCTCTGAAACTATTTTTATTTATCTGTGATAAAACGTCAAGTACGTTTTAGTAGTTGCGTGGGCGCATAATTAAATTCCGGTGATAGTACAATCTGTGTTCATTACTAATTTGTCAATGAATTTGCAATAAATACTTTAATAATTCGCACTACTCATGTTAACAGTTAGGGCAATATTAATTTGTTAATAGAAATAAAATAGACAAAAACACGTCATATTGATCTGATTCCATATCAAAACCTACGGAGGTATTACAAATATCAACATTGGATTGCATTGCAACCTTATATTGTTACACTTATATTGACAATATAATATCAAAATATTTTTTATATAGAATACAAGCACGTGTAAATGTTATGGAGTTCATAGCATGCCAGGACATCCATTTGATAAGCTCCAGTGTAAAACCTTGAACTGAACATAATTATGTTATAGTTTAGAAGGATGATGATGAAAATTTAAATATACATATATTTTCTAACTTTTTTTAAAAACTATTTTATACAAACACCTTTTCTTCACTTTAAGCCCTATAACTTTTGAACTGCACGCAATTGTAATAGAAAATTGGATTATTAGTCATAAAAAAGCCTAAATAAACATTTTTATACTAGTCGCAACTTTGTTACAAGGGTTGGGACCCAACTCATATAAAAATGCTCATTGTCCTTTACTAGGAACAATTATTTAATCTTGAAGTTGGCAGATTGCAGCCACAAAGTACCGCCTCCAATAGTACCGTATTCCTGCAATCAAGATGACCAGGTTATTGAACGTCCGTATATGGCTATTGGGCTTCCGTATACGGCTATTGGGCGTCCGTATATGGCTATTGAACGTCCGTATACAGCTATTGGGCGTCCGTACAAAGTATAAAGCCTTACGTTGGTTTATTGACACCAAATAACAAATACCAATAAAGATATTAGGTATCTATCTTAGTTGTTATGATGTTTAAACTACAGCAACTAAAGTCTGGGATGATCTCGTGTTGACACCTATTGGTATTAATCGTTTTTATGTTATTAATTATAGTTGCTAAATAGCTGAAGTCTGAGATATTCTAAGATATTGTTGTGATATTGATTGTTCTACTAGATAAAGTCTGAAATGTTTTAGTAACAATATAAAACTTTCAGATCTAGCACTAAGTGCTATCATCTATAGTCATCTAAAGTCATTTATTAATGGTTGTTGTGATGTTGATTAGTTATAGTACAATTAATCCGTTGTGAAACTAACTTTGTTTAAAATGTATGACGATGTTGGCAAATTGACAAATTTGGTATAAATTTTTAACACAAGTTTGTTTGACACAGAGCAAACAACTCGGCTTTATTAAAAGTTTGAAATGTTTTGGAATTATAATAAGTAGGTATAGCAATTATAAATATATCCTACTTATTATTATAACTGCTAAAGTATGTCAGTTTTTTGTTTTTTTGTTACTCTTTTACCTAAAAATCACTGAACGGATTTAGATGAAATTTGGTAAGCGCTACTTTTTATCCCGATATTTCCACAGGAACGGGAACCACGTGGGTGAAACCGCGGGCGGCCGCTAGTTTCAATGACTATGTGAATCAAAGTAATTACATTTACATGTTCTTAGTTTTTGTTTGTTTACATTTCCATGTGTCAATAAAATGTAGATAAATAAATATGTAGAATTAAAGGCAATAAGTTATTATTATTAAATACTTTATTCATAAATAGATAACAATCCATCACCGCTGACCACTGAGCTACCGAGACTTAGCTCTCTAATAGTCTCGGTAGCTCAGTGGTCAGAGCATTAGACCGGATTTCCAAAGGTCGTGGGTTCGAATCCCATCTGAGAATTCACTTGTGGCCGAGTTGATTTTTTCCAATATTTTTCTTTGTTATATATATCATAAGTATAAAAATAGCATTAAAAATCATAAATTAATGGTATTTTTATTTGGTATCAACAGACCGACGTAAAGCCTTATAATTTGTACGGACGCCCAATAGCTGTATACGGAAGTTCAATAGTCATATACGGACGCCCAATAGCCGTATACGTACGCCCAATAGCCATCCATATACCGACGTTCAATTACCTGGCGATTTTGATTGCAGGAATACGGTACTATTCCAGGCGGTACTATTTGGCTGCAAGCTACCAACTTTAAGATGTAAGAACTGTTCCTAGTAAATTTTTATTTTATTATAAACTATCATTTTATTATAAATATGAAATTTGGTAGGTACACAATCTTTCTGTAAGTGTTGCATGAAAGACTGTCATACATTTACCATTCAATCCATTAATCTATGCTCATTCCAACACAACATACTTTTTAACTGGATAATTATAAGGTAGGTACTGGTGGTTGCATTGTGTAACACAATATGGTACATCCATAAATGTAGGTATAGACCTTACGAATGTTGGAACAAATTAAATCTTGAAACTGTGTACTACAGACAAGCGATAGGAAAAGAAAGAGATAGTAAACCTAAAGCTGGCAACGTCGCACTCCCAAATACTGTCCATCCTGTGAGAACGTTAAATAATCGATGTCATAGGTAAAGTACGATCAATATATCTAGGATGTCTATAATGTATCACCATGGTTTGGGGTTCAAAAATGTTGGTGCATGACTGCAAGACGAATATCGCGAAACATAAAATTATCGGAAAATGACGTATCCTACGGAGCTGGAAATAAAAAAACTAAGCAATATTCATTAAGACATGTTAAAAAAAGTAAGGGGAACTGGGGGACGTCGTATTGATGCACCACGTGCATGACGACAAAAATATTGTAGGATGTATATATATTTATATATGTATTTATTTCCGTTACCCTATTATCCCATAAACAAGCCTAATCTATACAAATAGCATTAGGTAATAAACAATATATAATTATATTTAAAAAAAAACACATTTGCACTTATAACATAAAATAAATCAAATACACACAGAGTCATTGAAGGACACCATTTCACACAAAAGCTTAGCTGCTGATGACGTTGGTTCAGCTAATATGGACTGAAAGGCACCAACATCGAATGTTTTAACCCACTTGTTCCTGAATTAACTTTTTTTGCACAATTGACTTGAAATTTCGTATACTTCACAGAACGGAAACATAAAACTGATAAAAAATAATAAAAAAAATATTTCAGTTCAGGAAAAGCTGGAAAATGCCGTGTCGTAAACGACACAGTAGGAGAATCTACTACTATGATTTTTCACTACGTCGATTTCAGTAGGCTTCGACATATATAGGAGAAATAAAGTAAAACACCCAAAGAATCACTCTCATATCCACACCTCGACGACGCCATATTTGGCATTGGTTGGGTCTCAGGTATTAAGGCGTTTTTTTTTATGAACGGCGGGAAGACTCTTAGCCTTCATCATACCTAATGTTATGTAGTGATAAGGCTGAAGATGGAAGCGAGCCCCTCTCGGAATCCTCAATCACCGAGGAACGGCTATCTTATCTCTAACTACCGGAACACAACATTGCTGAAAACATTGTTGTCAGACTTAGATAAGATGGTGGTAGCTAGCCAGGCGGTCTTAGAACAAGACCTACAACCAACCAAACCGAATACAATATGTATTCCCGCTGGGAATCGAACCCGGGACCCCTGGGTCTGATACTGGTGGTTGTACCACTAGATCACGGAGGCGGTCAGACGTTAGGCAATAGCGACAGTTTTCGAATATCCTTCATTCATCAGCCCTGACAGTAGGAAGACACTTTTACTCTATGTACCCGCATTAGACGCATTTATACTTGTCTTTTGCGCTCAGTCCAGCATGGGAAATAATAAAATGACTCAACTTACATTCATCAAAGAAGTCATTCATGTTACAAATTCAGCAAGTGCTCCGAGTAAAGGCCCAGGGACATTTTGAAGAAAAACAAAATGTTGTCTCCAGAGTCTTCATCCGTTACTTACAATTTTGCGGAGGCATGATGTAAGGTAACGTCACCCAGCGTGCAATGTAGAAAGCCATGCTTGCCGTTTCCCTGCTTGATCTAATCGGAAATGAGGAGTTCCGCAGGAAAACAAAAGTAAACCTTCATCCCTCGAAGAATTGTTCAGGTGAAGTGGTAGTAAGCGGGACACATAGCGAGAAGAACCGTTAGCGGATGGGGCGGGGTGGTTCTGGAATGGCGACTCTGTGAGTAGGCCCCCAACAAGGTGGACCAATGATCTGGTGAAGATCGCGGAAAGCTCCTGGATGAGGGCAGCCCGCCAACGACCGATCAACGTGAAGATCCTTAGGCCTTAGAGGATCTTCACAACGATTGTTCGATGGCTACCCATACCCAGCAGTCGTTCTCATGCCGCTGATATGAATGTGATGATGATAGTTATAGAGTCTGGAACTATTTTTTCATCATTTTGCTCTTATTTCTCAGTAATCTCGTTCAGAGTGAAAGGTTGTCGTAAAGCCCTGTAACAAATATAAGTACTACTGATAGTAGTACATTCTCCTACTGTGTCTTTTACGGAACAGACAAAGTAAAACGAAAATACTTGATGAATATCTTATAAATATACCGTATTTTTTTATTTTCGAGATTATTAGGAACCGACTATTGATAATTAGATAACAAATAAATTAAAAACAACATAAAACAATATTTCAAATTACCCTGTATTTATCATTTTAATAAGCACCCAATTTAACCTCATTTTGCACAAAAACAATAAACTGCATATCACGGTTACCACTCTACTATGACTGACTAAGGCATCAACAGCTAGTAGCAATATAAAATAAAAAAATAAAGTACCCTCGTACAACAGAATATTTTTTTTAAGTTGGTGTGTCGTTAAAGACACAGTAGTAGCAAGTAGGTTAATATTCAATTCTTTCATCAATGACTCGCGCTTAGCCCGATTTTTATCACATTCCATCAGCAAGTGCTGCACATCGTCTAACTTACCACACACTTCACAATTTGGGGTATCGGACTTTTTCATCAGATATGCAAACTTGCCTGATGGAAAGTGACCAGAACGTAACCTATGAAGCAATACAATGTAATTCCTACTTATGTCTACATTTCCAAACCAAGGTACGCGAGGAGGCTCATTTTGCATGGTTTTATACCAAATGCCCTTTACAAGAGAAATTTCGTCGAAGTATTTTTTCCATATCTCAAAACATTCCTTTTTAAACTCTACTAAAATTTCCGAAAAATAAGGTTTTATATAACAATGTAAACCATTTGATATTGCGAGCTTAGCAAACTTATCTGCTTCCTCGTTACCTTTGATACCTACATGAGATGGAATCCACTGCAGTTTTAACTTAATGCCATTAAATGTGTCAAGTTCATTCATTCACAAATTTTGTGTCAAGTTCATGGAGCAATTGTAGAATGTTATACGCTATCATTACACCTCTGCTACCAGAGGCGCAAAGAGCAATATGCTGCAATGTAAACAAGCCTTACTGTGCGTACTTTGGGGCTAGGTTAATTGGTGTGAGTATAAGAAATATTTATTATTATTTTATTTATTTATCACCTCGAATTTGTGAAGTGTGTCAAAATGTAACAACTTCCATAAAAACAAAACGCAAACAAAACGTCTTACGACATGATGGTTTCTTATAAATTATGGTAGGCTCGCTGAACTGATTTTGAAAATTCTTTTCTTTTTAATGTGAGGCACAGTTCAGCTTGTTTGTAAATAAAATTATATGTCTTCAAAATATTATTTACCACTCGTGATCCCCATCTGATTAATCCAGTATTATTTTCCCCAATTTCATAGCACACACGTTGATTCGGATTATCCATCTAAGTGTGCACAGCACAAAGTGTAATATAGCTTGAGAGAATGGCGGTCCTGTAACGCAATTTGGCAGACGTTTTATTGATATCTTGGTGATTGGTGCTGAATCGGTATATAGTTTGATTTGTAATTAGATTGTGTATAAATGGCATGAGACATGTCTATCTAAGACTTGTTTCTTATTAATACTAGAGTGCCTCGCGATTAACAATATCAGTTGTACAGCCCAGACAGTAGGGTAAACACTTTCTGTACTTTTTAGTGAATTAAATAAGAAAGAAGGAACCTGAAAGTGCATCAGCAGACATGCCAGGTCCGCATGCAAATCTTGAAAAAAGTCGAAAAAAAGAAATAGAAACAGTATAGAATAGCATTGATAGTGTTTAATATGCTGCTACTACTAATTAAGCTACTTATGGCAGGCCTGTTTCACTCTCCGTGTAGGCTCGAAAACGAACGTACGCGCGGCGGCAACTCCGGCGTTGCTAATCTGGCAGGGACTCACGAGCGAGCAGTGACGCTCCGCGCGAGTTTTGTTCGTCACCTACTTTCCGTAGCTAACTAGCTTAAAATCGATAAAATTGAAAATGTAAACATAAAAAGCTAGTAAATATTGTGCAGTGTTTAATTGCTTAAACACGGATCGCAATCCAATGTTAACTTTTTTAAGCTTCCTAAGGACGATGAAAGTTAAGTTCTACTTTAAAGTGGTTATTATTATTATAAAGTTCTCATTCATGTTAGGTTTATTATGTACAATGATTTCAACTAAATCAAGTCAATGATTATGTAGGTTTAATATTTAAATAGGTACCTACCTACTTAGATTACGAAAATAAGTAGGAACGCAGGTATACTAGGTTGGTGTAATAATCTTTCACGAGTTTGATAGAATTAAACGAATTTCTGATGTTTGAGATTGACGATCTGTTTCGTCGTTATAAGTAGGTAAACCTACCTACCCACCTACTTAGGTTCACATTATTTTTGTTCACTGGCCTATCATGGCATGGTTGGTTAAAGTAATAGGTACGTACTAAGTACATCTTAAAGTTATGTATAAATATACATTTTATATATTGGGCTTACCTATTTTTGAAGACTAGTCTAAATCGCGCCATGGTTCTGTTCAACCTTGTATTGTGTGTGGATCTAGCTTCCATACATCACGTCATTATTACCAACTGCAAATGAAAGTTTAACAACAAACAATTTTTTTTCCAGGATTACCTCCTTATTATGAGATATTCCTCGAAGCGCCCCTATTTCCAAGCGCACCTTTTAGGAGTAGTTGATTTCGTTAGCGCACCGTAAAGGTGCGCTTCATTGGGTGCGCCTCAAAGAGGTCTCGTAATATGTCATTCCGATTTAATACGCAACCTTAGGTAGGTATAAACACATAAATATTGAAATAATATTCAATTTCATAAACAAAGTACACACTAATCTATGCCGTATGGCTATCATTTTAGGTAGGTAGGTATGTTATTTTTTTACTTTTGATTTACCTTTAATATACCTTTTGATTATACTATCCACATGCCTACGCAAAGTCTACCTATAAATAAATAAATCACAAAGACGCAACCTTGGACGAATTAACCACGCAACCCTAGCTGCGTCATTAGGAATATAGAAAGAGTCGCAAATTGTAGTTGAATAAAATGCAAGGCATTTAGCGCAGTGCAACGTGAATTTGACTTTATTGCGTCGTGAGCTAGACTAGCTATTTGTTTGCTTGGAGTTGCGAAGTGAACATTCTGTACTTGTACTATTAAGTATTCTGTGCTTATGGTTAGAACTAGTGGATTGGAGCATTAGGTGATATAGCACAATAGTTGTATGCAATTACTCAAAATCAAAGTATACAAGTTCAAAGATTCGTCATTTTCATACATTAATGGATTTTTGAAAGTGCAGAGAAACTTTTTAACTGAAGCATTTTTATCATGCAGTTAGGTAATCACATGTTCTAAACATAACAATATCCCTGCAACGAATATAAAAAAAACGTACGTCTAAAAATTTTTTTTTTGCTTATAAATAGTGTAGGCATAAAAGTTATGGGCTACTAAATCGTTTTGTCTCGCTATAACTATGGATCATTAGTTTTAGCAATATGTATAAAGAAGCTAAAAGATCCAGACAGAATACGATTATAAGTATCTGTACCTGCTAGTTGACGCTGTACATCAATTAATAACTTTTAAAACTTATCCTGCAATAGTTCGTAAACTCATTCAGAGTCAACAGCTTTTCTCAATATTTCATCACGTGTAAGCAAAATAATAACACTGGCTAAAGTAAAGGCGATTCTTATAAAGTTATCCGTGGGGAAATGGTACCGTCAAGAAAAACATTCTGTAGCACCATTAATCATCTAGAGCACAGTAGAGAATACTTGAGATACGTCATTTGTGTGTAATAAATTTTTGTCCGAAAACGACCCTTAAGTACAGCCCCAGGCACAACGTAAATCAAACAAGACGGAGCTTTATTTGCTCTTGTTAGAGGTTTATTTTGCAATGACCGTTATTTCTCTTTCAGTATATTGATGTGAATTAAAATTGTTATTTAACCGTCTTTTAAATTTCATTATGAATACCCAATGCTGGTCAGCAGTATTTTGTGTTCCTACATTTTCGGTTACTTCGTAAGCCTGTTTTCTTTTTTTAAGAACGACGACAGACTCTTAGCCTTTATCATACCGTTTTTTTTATGAACGACAGGGAGACTCTTACCTTTCATCATACCTGCTGTTAAGTATTGATAAGGCTGAAGATGGAAGCGAGCCTCTCCCGTAATCCTCAATCATTGAGGAACTGACTATCTTATCTTTAACCGCCGGAACACAACAATGCTGAAAACATTGTTCTTATGGCGTCAGACTCAGATAAGATGGTGGTAGCTAGCCAGGCGAACTTACAACAAGTCCTACCACCAACAAAACCGAATACAATATGTACCCCCGCTGGGAATCGAACCTGGGACCCCTGGGCTTGATACTTGTGGTTGTATCACTAGACCACAGAGGCGATTAAAACCTGCTGTTAAGTATTGATAAGGCTAAAGATGGAGGCGAAGCTGTTCCAAATTTGGGACGATTATTTGATTTTAAAAAGGCTTGAAGTAGTTAGTTGATGGTTATCTTATTTTACGCAGAACACAGGAGCAGTCCAGCCCTTTGTATTATTTTGAATTTCTTGGAAGAAACATTGAGTGTCCCGTCGAAAACTGATACGTTTTTATGAAAAATTTATTTCATAACTTAGTCATTTCAGAAACTGTTATTCCTGTTTTCGTTTCGAAGCGTCATTCAGTGGGTATAAAGGGCGACACTACTAACAACCAGGGCCCTTATTCACTATGACCACATAGCGATTCCTTGCTCAAACCACGCCAATGTCTTACTTGGTTTTGACATTTTCAAAATTCATTTTCTCCGTGATACTCACAAATTATAGAGTAATTGTACAAGTATATGACAGTCACATATTGTATAATTATTAAACAAGGAAAATGATTTTAAAATTTGTAAGTGTTAAAGAGAAAACTAATTTTGAAAATGACGAAACCAAATACGACATTCGCGTGGTTTGAGCAAGGAATCGGTAAGTGGTCATAGTGAATACGGGCCCTGTCAGTAAACACAGCGCTAAACATTAAAATGACATTCCATTACAGTCATCCGAAGTAAAAAGTGACAGAGCGATGTTTAAATATGATTAGCGATAAACGTATTTATTTTAGGTTGTGAAAGCTCCTGGCTAGCTACCAGCATCGTATCTAAGTCTGATAACATAACATGAATGCTATCAACATTAGCCAATTCCTCAGTGATTGAGGATTCCGGGAGAGGCGCGCTACCAGCCTTACCATTACTTAGCAACACGTATGGTGAAAATTAAAAGCTAAGCTTCTTCCCGGTGCTCATAAATTTGTTCAAAGGCACTGGCGTTCATGTTCCTTCAAGGTTCTCCATAATCAGATAAAAGCCTTTCTAACCTTGCAGTGCTAGGCAAGCCGCTCTTATATTTTAAGAAGACACTGACGGTCTTTAGTTTATATATGCAGGCAGATTTCATCATCTTTCGAAAATTTAAGTGATACCAATATGAAATCGTCCATATTGGCGTTTGCACTTGCACTATAAACAAATATTCAATAATTAATTACGTTAGATCATTGGTTAACTCCGTTAATCGAGCAATATTACCAACTTGCAAACAAACAGTTCAGTTAAGTACTACGAATTTAGTTAGATAGCAGTATAGAACACACGCAGCAACGACACACTAACAATTTAGTTTCACGTTAGTGTTCTGATTTTGTCAAAATTTGACGAAAAGTATTTTGCATTTTGCAAATAAAAAATATGTCCTAAAAAGTGTTTCAAATAAAATACAAAATCCTTTTTTAAAAATGTATTTAAATACAAAATGGAAATAGGTATTTTGTACTTAGTATTCTGCATTATAAATAGTAGTATTTTAAAAATGTCACATCTCTAAGAGTAGTCGGTGAAGGTGTGTCACATTTGCATTTATTTGCATTTTTATGTGTTTTTTCTTGCGGAATTAAACTACAAATTTTGATTTTCTACTAGGCTATGGATTTCCGCCAGTGACGCCTAATTCTATCAAATAATAACGGAACGCGTTATAATCTGTTATTGTATATTCAATAGTACATACTGGTTTGCCTGACCCGCTGGCAGATAATGCAAGCAACCTATCTCTATTATTACTTATCGTCGAATTTCCTGTTATACCTAAAATGGAAAAAACCATTTGTCATTTAATGATTCACTGGTTGAATTAATAACAGTTACAACTACGTCAAAGATTTTTTTAATAAAACCTAGTGGTATTTTTAGTACGAAGAGTGTTCAACACGCGTTTTCACTCGTGCCCAGGATCCCAATGGAGAAGTTTAATGATGTTGAAAACATTATATTTCACTAAATGGGAATTATATATAGATCAAAACTAATAAGGCATTGATTTTTTTAATCCATCAAGATATGGCTTAAAAATAAATTACATATATACGCGCGGATGACTGTGGCCTCAACCATGGCGGTGACTTCACGCCACTTCCTCCCGTATCGCGTCGTCGGTGCCCGCGCACCGCCCTACAAATTACCTGCGGGCCGAAGTGGCGTGATGTCAAACTTCTGAGCTGTTAAGCGCAACTTTGTGGTGATATTTTCATGATTCTTTCACACTTATCTTTTATTTTACGTATATTTTCAAATTTGATTACTTAATAGAAAAAAATTTAAAACTTCTCCATTCTGCTAATTTATAGGCAAAGTCGTATTTCAACTGTGTTTCAATTATCGTGCTTGTTATACTGTGAAAACAAGAACTGTGTATAAGAATTCTGCAATTTAAATACGAGGGAGATGCGATTATGACTAAACGTTATTAGAATTTACCCCCGGCAGTGGAATTTTGCTACGTTCTTTTGCAAAATCATCAGTGAAATCAGAAATTAGTTTTAAATTAGATATAAAAATAGTGATTTTGACACTAGCATCACCGGGTGAGTATTGTGACGTGATTGGAGTGTAGGATTTGGTATCGTAGGTATGTATAGTGGGCAGCCAAGCAGAGATATCTCACACACACACACACACACACACACAAACGCAAGCACACACACACACACACACACACACACACATTATTTAAGATCTATCATACTCTATGCTAGTATAACAGCATTCGCCGTTAAACTCCTAACAATAGGTCGGTCGGTGACATAGATTATTCAAACCTAAAAAAGTCGGTTTACTGACGATAGTTGAACGTGACAACGTCTTAAGAAAATACTGATGACACGCGGACGCATCGCTCACTCAAGTAGGAGAGAGACAGATGTCGAACGCTGCCGAACGCGGAGGCCGGTTGTGCCTCTTTGTCGCTCGTTCCGCTCTCTCGCTTGCACTGGAACTGGAAGCCTGAAATGGAACGCCTCAGAGCGAGGTAACGTCGCATGAGTCGTTTTTTCGTGCGTGCAGCCAGCTTCATCGAATTAGAAGACTTGTCACGTTAAAAAACACACAACTGAATTGTCTCCTAAATCAACGAAACGAATTATCTAGTTTCCCTTTTCGTTCGAAACGTTCAACACAAATAGGTATTAAAAATTCCTTATTTCGCTATACGCAAAAGGCTCCATCTAAAAGGGAAACGGCCGAAGTTAAAGTAAAGTTCTTTCAAAGCGGACCAAAGCGGAAAAGTTAGTTATAACAGTTGCCTAATTTCGTATCTTGGATCTTAAAGGTTGATGGATGTGAGCAGGGCTTGTAAACTTGACTCGCCACATCAGATAGTCAGTTCAATTTGCCACTGTTGGAAAAGATTTGTTAGTTACACAGACAACAGTATACTTAAAACATCAGGTCAGTCCTGATGTTTTAACTATTGATAAGGCTAAAGATGGAAGTGAGCCTCTCCCGGAATCCTCAGGATCCACTCCACTCCACTCCACTGAGGATCTAGCTACCTTATCTCTAACTGCCACAACACAACAATGCTGAAAACATATGGCGCCAGACTTAGATAAGTTTGTATGTATATAATATTATATATTTATATATAGTATCTATTTATTTAAGTAAAGTATTGTTTAAGTATGTATTTATGTTCATAATAGTACTTATATTTTATTTAATTACAATCAATCATTTATTCCCTATGTTGTTTTTTTTACAATGGTTGTGCACCCTACTTCTTGTTGTCTCCACATCACCCTAAGGTTGACTGGTAGAAAATGCCTTAGGCATTAAGTCCGCCTTTGTTCAATGTGCATAAAGTATTAAATAAATAAATAAATAAAAATAAATAAGATGGTGGTATCTAGGAGAACTTACAATAAGTCCTACCACCAACCAAACCGAATACAATATGAACCCCCACTGGGAATCGAACCCGGGTACCTCTGGGTTTGACACCGGTGGTTGTTACCACTAGACTACAAAAGCGGTTAAGTGTCAACCATCACCACAGCAACCGAACGCGCACGACGCATATTGTTGATCATAGACTTATGTCAGAATGTAAAATGTTCGAGTGGGTTCAACGAATCGTGAAGCTTGGCAAGCGGGTAGGGGATCGCAGAAACATTTTCAAAAAATATTTTCAAAAATAAATTCTCAAACAGAATTACTTACTTTCTCCTAGTCATCAAACATCCGAGTAAATAGGTAACCAAGAATCTAAAAAACAGACTAATTAACCCTTTTTTATTATTCTAGGACAGTTATACTAGGAAAAAAAATCGGACAAGTGCGAGTCGGACTAGCCCACCGAGGGTTCCGAGCTAATTTATAAAGTTTTATATATAGTTCAGACCTGGTTCAGACTCAATTAGAGTCTCGCAGTTTTTTCCGAATTATTCCCGAAAAACTGAAGACTATATTTTTATGATTTAATCACAAATGTTTAGTTTTGAGCTTTTTAGTGTGATGTGAAGTGATCCTATAAGGGTTCTGTTTTTTTTTTTGAGATACGGATCCCTACAAACAACTATCTTAGGCTTGAACTACAAGGTTTTTAAGGCGCTACAGAACTGTCAAATAATGACCTTTATACATATTAGTTTCTTTTTTTGCCACTTTCATTCTAAGCCTTGTCGCAATGTAGAGTCAAGTTATTTAATCAAATCAAAATCAAAATCAAATCAAATCAATATCATTTATTCAGTCTAGGCTGTTACAAGCACTTATAAACGTCAAAGAAGCTACGCCTAACCCTACACAAACCTACACAAACCCTACGGCGGGAGACCTTGTAACGAGAAGAACCGGCAAGAAACTCGTCAAGGGCTATTTTTTTCTCCCTGTTTTATTTCATACAGAGTCGTCAAATTGAAAAGTGAGCTTAACATATCAGTAAGGTCAATTTCCATCACAAAAGAAAATACTAATTATAATGGTTATCCTAACCGTAAACAATTTTCAACTCGTAAGGAAGGACTTACATTTAACATTTCTCGCATTACAAGGTTACTGTACTGCAAGTTGTGACGTACATACAGGTCGATAGCAATTTATTTTAGATGAAAATATTTAATCTCTGAGCACAACGATAGGACAAGCAGACTGAAGTAGACCCATTTCCGCTGGCGGCACCCGTAATATCGTAGCATACTAATTTGTATAGTCATTGACGTGATTTATTTCAAAAGAAGTCATCCAATTCTATGTAAAAAACCAATATCTTTTTTATTCGTTTCTAATTGTTGAATTTCCATTCCAAATGAATTTTCTTGATATATTCATGTAAGCATTCTTTTGTAGTTGCCCAACTAGCTATCAGCTACAATTTAATCCTACTTAGCTCTAATAGCTTTCTAAGAAAGCAATTTCGTCAGCATTTTTACTGGTTTTACAAAAGCGGCAAGGCCTGACGGTAAAATTTCAATAAACCCACACCGAGTCGGAATACTGATTTGAAGAGACGTCGTTTTGAATCCGAAACTTTAATAGAATTAATTGTACGAATTAAAGGCTCAGTAAGAAATTCTATCGGTTCTGTGAATTCTCGTCATTATGTAAATAATTTTGTTTTAACATAGAATTTAAATTAAACCAACAGTTTTGGTTTTGTTATGTGAAATAAGATATTTTTGTTCCATTTAAATTAAATATACTTACGATTAGTATCTAGATGAAAAATATTATTACACACCTTTCAACATTCCTCAATACAATAGGCTATTTGACAATGCGAAAAATAAAGTGTCAATTACTGTTATCAGTATAAATTATGAGTTTAAAAATGGTTTTTTATTAACGTAAGTTGAAAATAATTATAAATTTATTTAAAAATCCGTAAATAAAAATGCATTTTTTAAACGTTTTGTCACGTGACACAAAACGCTCCTGATTCGTCGAGTTTATAATGACGTCACCTGCTTGTAAACCTCGTTTGCCTACGTATGTGGATGATATGCAGAATACAGGCAAGTGACGTCACCGAACCCATTGCAGTGCCATATTGTCAAAGTAGTGTTTTGGCGCGCTATTTAAATATTGAATTTTTAATTTGATATTTTTCAGCAAATATGTACCAGAATTAAAAAAAAACAACTTTTACTGGGTTCCTTAAACTCCACTACATAATATAAAATGGATTTTGAAAATCTGTCAAATAGCCTATTATTCGATGCTTATGCTGTTATTGTTTCTTCCTATTCATAATTCTGCACACTATTATATCCTTATATATGAAAATGCCGTGCCGTGTGGAGACGGCCTAAGAATAAGGCTTGGGAGGGCAAGCAAAACGTAATTGGTATATTTTGTGACCTGTCTAAAGCTTTCGATTGCGTTGATCACGTTACACTTTTAAAGAGAACATTATGGTGTCTCTAAAAAATCAGTTAGCCTTTTGCTGTCATACTTGCACAATAGAAATCAAAAAGTAATTGTAAATAATACTGCTTCTACTGGAGCCCCCATTATTATGGGCGTGCCCCAAGGTTCAATATTGGGCCCTCTGCTGTTCTTAATATATATTAACGATCTCCCTAACTACGCGAGTAATTTATGTAAGAGAGTACTATTTGCAGATGATACATCTTTAATTTTTAAAATTGATAGAGGAAACAATTGTTCTGACGAAGTAAATAGTGCTCTCTCTCAAGTGGCACACTGGTTCAACAGTAATAATTTGTCTCTTAACCCTACCAAAACGAAATTTGTTAAATTCACATTAGCTAATGTAGGGCAGGTCGACATGCACATCAATTTCAATGTAATGTCCTTTGGCCTGTTGTTGTGGGGCTCAGCAGCCAATATAGAAAATGTTTTTATACTTCAAAAAAGAGCTGTGCGCGCCATTTACAACCTTCGACAGAGAGATTCTCTTAAAGAATTGTTTAAAGAGATTAATATACTAACTTTGGCGGGACAATACATTTATGATAATATAGTATATGTAAGGAAACATCATGATTTATTTATTAAGCATAGCGATGTTCATAATTTTAATACTAGAAACAAGAATAAGCTTGCCGTTCCAAGATTTCGGCTTGAAAAATGCAGTCGCTCGTTTTTGGGGAAAGGCATAGCCTTTTTAATAAAGTTCCACAACAAGTGATTGAGCTGCCTTTGCATAAATTTAAAATACATGTTAAAAAAACGCTCTTAAGCAAAGGTTATTACAAGGTAGATGATTATTTGAAAGACCAAAATGCATGGAAGTGATACTAACATAAAACATGACTATTGTAATTGTATAAAAGGAAAATATTCTAATAACTGAGTATAAGAACATTTTCCTCTTATATTAAATATGTTTCAAGATTATAGATTTGTGTTTGGCAACGACATGTTCCTGTGTAAATGTTGTTGCTTCTGTTAAAGCTGATAAGTTTCTTGCGGCCGTTCTTCTTATCAGTTAAAAGATGTCCTGAATGGCTGGTAGAAAAAAAATTGGACGATTCGAAAGCACTTATCTATAAGTCTATTTGAATAAAAATCTTTGACTTTGACTTTGACTTTGAATACAAGTGTCACCACTCCCTTACATGCCTGGGATGTCGTAAGAGTCGACTAAGAGGCTCGACGCATTGAACACCTGTGCGAGAGAAGGAAAACTTGAAACAAACCCTTTACCAACCCGTCTGGCCGGCGTGGTAGCAGTAGGCTAACAGCCTCCTATGAACGCCACAATAGGCGTGAGCTAGAACGCTAGAAGAGGCCTATGTCCAGCAGTGGACGTCCACAGGCTGATGATGGATATAATGAAAATGAAACTACTGATAATTTATTGAGACGGTATTACGACGGTATGACGTTATACCAACATCATGACACGTATTCTAATTTTTAAGGTTACTTAAAGGTATGACTGTTGAAAATGTTGGTAAGCCCTAATCTTTTAAGAATAAAGTGTTTTAATACTATTAGCTCAGTGCAATCATTCAGAAAGATTAAAGAATCAGAAGTCAAACAGTTGAAACGCTAGCTTTTATCAAATATTCCTTCGATAGCTTTAAGTTCGTTGTAACTACAGGACTTACAAGGAAGTTCATAGTTTATTCCTATGATATGAACTCTGCGATAGTCTAGGGGATATTCATTAGTTATATTTCATGAATGGGCTTATTCGAATAAATGGCGTGGTACTAACAGACATTCGATTAGAAAAGTGATAATAATAATAATAATAAATAACAATAATAATAATAATATTACAGCCTCTTTGTGTTGACCCACAGTTCCACAAAAGCTTAACATACCAAATATTTGAGAAAACAAAAAAAAATATAATAAAAATAATAATAATAAAACGCTTTATTGCACATAAAAGAAACACATAGACACATAAAAGACGGTAGAAGGAAAACACACAAAAGGCGGCCTTATTGCTAAGTAGCAATTACTTCCAGGCAACCTTGAGTAGAAAAGTAAAAAAGCGGATAAAGACAAAAAAAGAGAGGGGGAGTGGGTGCAATTTTGAAGAGAAAGGAACAAAATGTACGTAATAAATTACAAGATAGGAGATAACTAATAGGTACTAATATATAATTTATGTATGATATGAAAAAGGGAACGGGATAATTATGTTTGGGAAAGGAAATGGAAAGTGATAGCAACAGTGTCTATTTCTCAGTGGCGAAGGGTCCATATAATCCGATTCCCACCGTTTTCCATTTTGGAAATCCCATTGCACCAATAATACAGCTAAGATTGTTTGGGAGAAATTTTTGATTCGGCTTTGATACCTACGCCACATTTCAATTTCACCCCTGGTCACTGTTAGAATAATTGGGACGTTTTCTGAATCCGTCTTATATAATCTAATAACAGCTACTGCCCACGACATTTCACTTTCTATGTCGTTTGGGAAAGGTAATATAGTATCGTCATCATCAGCAGCTCAACATCGTCTTCTACTGAACATACTAGGAATATTGACGACCTGTTTGGCGCAGGGTTACTAACCCCACCTTCTGCGCCAGAGGTCCCGGGTTCGATCCCCGGACAAGACAAATATTTGTGTGCATGAACATGTCTATTTGTCTTGGTCTGGATGTTTAATATGTATATTATGTATGTATTTACAAAAAAAAATGTATATAAGTATGTTTATCCGTTATCTAGTATCCATAACACAAGTTCTTCATGACACTTAACGTGGGCTAGATAATTGGTGTGATTGTATGGAAATATTTATTTATTTATTATTTATAACTGCGGTCACTGGTCAAATAAAGATAACTCCAATACCTCAAATGGTCAGTATGAGCGTTTTAAATTTTTTAAAAATATTAACTAATCCGTGTGCTAATTTATTGTCTAATTTTAAAATCCTTTTTTTTATGAATGACGGGGATACTCTTAGCCTTCATCATATCTGATGTTAGGTATTGATATGGCTGAAGATAGAAGCGAGCCTCTCCCGGAATCCTCAGCCACTGAAGATCAATCTACCGCAATCCCTTTCAATTCGTCATTTGAAAGATATTAACATACTTTAGGTTGTCACTTATTGAAATTTGACAGGGATTGTGATCGGGACACGTTTTGAAAGATATTAAATGAATGAAATTTAACTGTCTAAACAAAGTGTCACACGAAAATATCTTTCAAATGTATGGAGAACTGTCAAATGAAGTGTCATTTAAAACATCATTCATTCCGAATGAGGTTGCAACTATGAGTTACACAATTTCATAAATCACTATCACAATCACAATACCTTTCAAAGGGATGGTGATAGATTTTTAAATTAGACAATCAGGGGGCATGTTGACACTGTTTTTTTTTACTTTTATTTTATTAAACTTTAATAACCTAGCTTTTTAATACACTTTTTTTTATGAGACTAGTTGCTTTTTTCTAGTATATTTTCTTGTTTAATATTTATCACACTTTTTTTTGCTTGATTTAAAACTTTAATATTCTCCGGCTCAAGCTATCAACTTTCCCCAATTTACACTGTCTCTAGGACTACATTGTTGGCTGGCTGCCTAGACTGGTGCTATATCGGAAAGTTTAAGGTCAAACTTGATATTTATTGTTTATTATATCAACACTGCGCTTTGCTGGCTGAATATTGATTCCGTACATTTTTATTTCCTCTATTGTTCTGCTATTTTCAATCGGAGACTTATCAATAAACCTTTATGGCGGCTCACTGATTCAGTATTCCGGTTAGTATTTTTATATTTGTTAATGTTTTGTATTGACAATAGTTTCTTGTTTATTTTCACGCTTTTGGAACACTAGACCGATTTATTTCTAAATGACTAACGAACGAGAATACTTAACATTTTTTTTTACTTTGAGGACTTATTAATCATCAACCTGTCGCTTTAAATGTCAAAGGTATTAAAAAGAGTCATGATATTTTTAAGAGCTTATTTTTAGGTTAAGTAGCGTTTGAGTATTCGACCTTAAGAAAATCTATGATTTCTGCTATTGTTAAAAACGAGTATGGCTTAGTGGCAACTTGCCTTTTGTTCAAATGGTTGGGGGTAGGAGGCGGTAGGCAAATAAGTTCAGTTATAAAGCTTCTTTTGCCTTTGATTTCTCAAAGGGATTGAGCGCGGAGCCGACGCTTAGGATATTCAACTCAATGGTTTAGTTCTGTGTAGATCAGCCTTTCTCATTACCCCTCTGAGCACAGGGGGCCTACCGCCATCTCTTAACGCAATATTGTTTAATGTCAGTTTGTATCGGCGCAATGTTTATTTTTATTTTATTTTATTTTATTTATTTGGCACAATAATAGACAACAGACAAAAGGATAAACAAAAAATAACTTACAATAACAACAAATGCGTGTCTACGTCCTATTACAATTGCGCACAGCATTTTAGCTATAGCATTAACTAGATGACACAAAAATTATACGAAATTTTATATAAAAACATAAAAAAACTAGTTAAGTAAATGATCAATATAAAAAAAATATTACAACATAATGAACTACTATAATTTTTTTTTCTTTTTTTTTCGACGGGGTTAACTTATAGTTTAAACAGGGACGTTTTAAAAGATTGGCCATTACAATTGAATATATCAACAGTTGTACAGATATAATTGTAAGCCACACACATTCTATTCAGTGGATTGTTGTTATATGTCATATCGTACCACGAACCTCTTAAAACAAGCTTGTCTTTTGACGGAAGTTTTGTGGCGTCATCGCTCAATCATTCACTCAAACAAGATTTTTATCAATCAAACCTACTACGACGTCTTGTGTCAAATAAAGTTATTTAAACAGTATCGAAACAAAAGGAAAACAAAACGTTCTTACGACATGACGGTTTCTAAAAGATGGCGGTAGGCCTGCAGGTCTTCCTTACGTTATGGATGGACAAGGAGATTGAACCATGGGTGCGATTGCGTAAAGTCAATCGTATTTATTTGACAGTTCATATCGTATTCGATCGGCTGCAATTTGTATGGAATTTGACACTAATGGCATACAATATGAACTGTCAAATGAATACGATTAGCTTACGCAATCCCATAGCATGTCATGACACAGACGCGCCCAATGCGAATTGTTGGTGTTATTGATTGTAAAGCCACAATCTATCTATCTTCTCTTCCTTACAGTCGTCTGACGGACACGTTCTCTAGCAACCCCGTGCTAGGGAGTTCCAACTGCCATAGAACTTTTTAGCTCCTTAGTTACGATACTGATAAAGATAAATTTATTCGCATATAAATAGGGTTACATTGAAGGTCTTACGAATTAAGTAACAGTTTACCCCATTTAGCAGTCAATGACATCATGCAAATAATTAGGTACAGTAAAATTGTTGTACTTATGTAAAATTTTAATATCAGTCTAATTACATTCATCAATTAAAAATGACAATTGAATTAATATAATGTGTCATTATGAACTATACAACATAAAATAATCATGAAGAAATGTCAATGTCAATATAAAATCACTAACCTAAAACAAAATGTCCAATAATCCATGTCATATTTAATTAATTTTAATAGCATAATGTCAAAAAAGAAAGTATAAAAAATAATAATAATGATTTGAATAAAAATGGCTAATAAATGCTGTATAAACGCCTATTGTGGCGTTCATAGGAGGCTATTAGCCTACTGCTACCGCGCTGGCCAGACGGGTTGGTAGAGGGTTTGTTTCAAGTTTTCCTTCTCTCGCACAGGTTTCCAATGCGTCGAGCCTCTTAGTCGACTCTTACGACATCCCAGGCATGTAAGGGAGTGGTGACACTTGTATTCTTAGGCCGTCACCACACGGCATACCATTGCGAAAGTTGATTAACTGCCACAACTGTAACCACTGCGCCACCAAGCTCCCCAGTTTTGGTTCGTGAAGGTCAATAACATTGTATATTCTATATATATAATAGACTATTGTATACAGTTTTCATATTTGGTTTATTGGTTTTGAAACTTAGTTACCTATTAGACGGTATTTACAGTACGGTGACGGTTTATTACGGACATTAAGAAGACCAGGAGCTCTATTTTTGATTCACTAGTCTCGAGCATTCTACTGATTTTCGTGCGTCGTTTGAGTTTCCGCATTCCGTAAAAGCGACCTTTCAATTATGTACATAGCTTCGTTTTTCGCCTGTAGTACCGCCTCCCAACAAGAACGCGCGAGGGGCAAAGCCAAAAGCGTGCTTTGTCTACTCGTGCAAGGTCGCTAATCGCCTGATCGTCTTATCGTTCGCCTCGCCACTCGCGAGACGAGTGATTCAAAAATAGAGGTCCAGTAGACCAGCATTTAACCAAAGATAAAGGGAACAGCGCTGGCGGAGGAGCTCGGTGGCGCAGTGGTTCGCGCGCTCGGCCTGCGTTTGTTGAGGTTAAGCAACTTTCGCAATGGTCGGTCACGTGATAGGTCACCAAAAATTTAATATCTCGAGCTCCTCTGTGCTTCGGAAGGCACGTTAAGCCGTAATATACCGGTGGTCCCGGCTGCATTTGCAGTCGTTAAACTCACAAATTAAGCCCGCGTGGTGGGTCATGGCCCATACTCCTTATCCATCAGTAAGGAAGGCCAGCGCCTCAGCAGTGGGGACATTAAAATGGCTGACGAAAGGGAACATTATTTTCTACTAGATATCGAAACCAAATCGATACGGCTGTGCATGCAAGCTTCAGACATTTCTTGAGGGAAGCGACAGTTGTCTGCATCGACTAACTGCGGTGCGTGATTTGTCGACTCGAACAATCAGGATAGTCGAAGAGATAGCGACCAGAAAAAAACAGCTATTAATAATCCATTAAACTAAGTTATTAATTTTTTTATTAAAATCTCAACCATTTTTGTTGACCTGCTTGGCGCAGGAGTACTAAACCCACCTTCTACGCCAGAGGTCCCGGGTTCGATCCCCGGACAAGACAAATATTTGTGTGCATGAACATGTCTATTTGTCGTGGTTCTGGGTGTTTAATATGTATGTATTTACAAAAAAGAGTATATAAGTATGTTTATCCGTTATCTAGTAACGTTAATTTTCATCAAAACTTGTGTTAACAAGTTCTTCATGAAATTTAACGTGGGCTAGATAATTGGTGTGATTGTATGAAATTTATTTATTTATTTATTTTTGGAACCCATCATTACGAACAACTTTTTGTATGGAAGCAACTCTGCAATATCGGAAAAACATCTGCTGTATGAAACAGCTGTTTTTTGTTCACTATTAATTTCATGGTTGTATATTTATAAGATAAGTTGTACAGTCAACGGTAAATACAGCTAATAAAAATTGTAAGAAAATTCTAAACTCAAAGGATTACGTTCAAGTAGATTGGAGGAACTTGTCAGTTTATTAAAGCCGTAACTACTGTTGACCGTACCTTCCAGTTTTATAAGAAAGAAAAAGGTTATGAGACCGTATAGTAGAATAATAAATTTGAATTAAATATATCATAAAGAAGCTTAAATACCAAAGGCATCATAAATATTTACCTTTTACATTGAATATAAATTGTAAATTATAATGTGTTTTGTGTTTTATACCTATACGTACGATATTAAAATTCCTGTAATTCTGAGGACAGATTCAACAATACTTCAGTCTAGGTTTTTTTTCAGGTTTGTTATATTTCAAGATTGTAGATTTGTGTTTGGCAACAACATGTTCCATTGTAAATGTTGTTGTTTCTGTTAAGGCTGATAAGTTTCTTGCGGCCGTTCTTATCAGTTAAAAGATGTCCTGAATGGCTGGTAGGGAAAAAAATGTTGGACTATTCGAAAGTACTTATCTATAAGTCTATTTGAATAAAAATCTTTGACTTTGACTTTTGTAAGCTTCTATTCATCTTTAACCTTCAAAATGTTGGGTAATTACCTAAGCTTCTTTAGATTTTATTTATCGGTTTATTCATTCAGTCTCTCCGAGTATAAGGAAAGGACCCGATACCAATTTATTATTGACTTACTACGTCGACACACGCGACAATAAACAGCTCGATTTCAGGTTTTTTATCGCGGGACTGTCTATCAAATGTTCCATCTGTAACATTTGTACCAAATAGGGAATGGTATATTGCGTACCATGTAGGTTGTGTGTCTATAAAATTATCTACTCTGTGGTCTTGATAGAAAATAAATCAAACAAACGAATATTGCCAATAAGATTTTCTTTCTTTTTCGTCTAAGTGGCCCTGGCCTTAAAGAAAATGAGTTACAATTTTGGAGAGATCGTGTTGTAGCAACATTGAGGACTTAACGTTTTGGAATAACTTAATTTGGTTACAGTTTCTCCGAAGTGAGTTAGGGCAAATTGTTATTTTTGTTACCTTTGTATTCAATTCAGACTAACGAACAATTAGACGCATAAAATATTTTTGAATTAAAAAAGAAATGTTTCATTCTAATTAGTGTTAAAGTGCGTATCTATTACTTTAAGTACCTAAGATAAACCCATTTACTTAAAGATACTCTTTCATATAGTCATAAACTAGCGGAAAAACACACACACACCACACACAACATACACGCACATACACACACACACACACACTCATGCACGCACGCACACACACACACCCACCACATGTACACTCAACATACCTACGTATGCATACACATAATCAACTTTGAAACACAAAAACAAACTGTAATTAAGTAATTTTTCATTTTTCCTTTGTTTTTCGTTACCTAATATACATTAAAAGAAAAACATTTCAATATTTTTAAACTTTGCAACGACACTGAATGAGTTTACGTGTAAATCTTACACTCAAGTCCCTGAGATACAGTACTACCTAGTTTGGGGACTTATTTGTAATTCACCACGCTGTAATACTTTTTTAATAATCAAATGTTTTTTTATGGTAAATTTTAAATAGAAAAATATTGGAAAAAATTAACTCGGCCACAAGTGAATTCTCAGGCTGGAATCGAACCAGCGACCTTTGGAAATCCGGTCCAATGCTCTAACCGCTGAGCTACCGAGACTTTCTCAGCTCAGCGGTTAGAGCATTGGACCGGATTTCCAAAGGTCGCTGGTTCGATTCCAGCCTGAGAATTCACTTGTGGCCGAGTTAATTTTTTCCAATATTTTTCTATTTAAAATTTACCATAAGTATAAAAATAGCATTGAAAAATGCAAAAATTACAAAAATCAAATGTTTTTTGTTTTTACGTAATTTATTTATTCTTATCTCTGTTTTTATAGGTATCCTACCGAAACAATTGAGTTGGAATAGTTGGGTTATGGATCTCGGTAGCACAGTGGTTCGCACGCTCGGCCTGCTATTGTTGAGGTTAAGCAACTTTCGTATTGGTCGGTCACGGGATGGTTGACCAAAAATTTACTATATCAAGCTCCTCCGTGCTTCGGGAGGTACGTTAAGCCGTTGGTCACGGCTTCAATTGCAGTCGTTAAAACCTACCAATCCGCATTGGAACTCCATTCTCCATATCTATCCATAAGGAATGCCAGTGCCCCAGCAGTGGGAACATTAAAAATGGCTGATGGGGTTATAAAGAATGAAACAAGAGCTGTAAACATTGGTATAACAGAATACTAAACTAGTCAGCTACTTTTGAAGAATAATTGCCATAAAAATACAACAATTTATTCAGTTGATTTGCTTGGGCCAAAGATCATCGTCGAGTTTTGGCAACTAGAACCTTAAGAATATATTAAACATATTGCAATAAAAGAAACAATTTATAGTGGTCAACTGATTTAATAAGACGTTTATTATGAACTTCGGTACTTTAAACAAATCTACGAAATTGTTAAGTTGCCAAAATACAATAAACATGAAGAATACACGAACAATATCGCCGTTGACTTTTAAAAACAAGAAAAATAACCATTACCTATAGCTATTTATTGATATTGCTAACATGTTAGCTGAAAAATTACTGCAATGCGGGATATTGTATTGCGACGTAGTAGTTGACCTAGCATTCTATCAGAACTGAAATCAATTACAATAGAAAAACTATTTTATAATGGCAAATATTTTTCATATCTGTGTTAATATTTTGCGTTTTTGTTACAGGTAAGCGAAACTTCATTTTATGAGGCAACAGTAAGTAAAATAGAAATAGAAATGCTAGTTATGAAACACGATAAACTATCTTATATAATAATCCTGTTTTTCCTAATAATGTTATTGATAACGTAAGTCCATCAATGCCTAGTTGTGGCCAAGGCTTGTATAGTACTTTTCTCAAATAATGCGCGGAAATTAAAAGTACTTTTCGAAATCAGACGAAAAACGAACAACAATATTGTTTCCCGCGTTAAAGTGTCCATTTGTTGTTTTTTTTTTAAAAGCTGTCTATTTGCAAGCCAGTTCGAAATTTAAATAAAACCTCTCAGTGGTTGCCATGTCTCGGAGTAAAAGATCGTTCCATTTTTAAATTACACGACATATATGTTTTCTATGTAATTTATTTGGCCGCTAAACACGACATATATGAATTTTCATACAACTTTTGCCGGGCGCTGCTCAAATGTATGTGGCTGGTACATCAATATCGATTTATCTCGAAGAAGGTTGTCAAAATAATGCTCACATTTCCAAGCATGTTTGAGAAAAAGTTGTTATTAAGATGTAGGAGTCAATACGAATACCTACGTAATAATAAGAAATTATCACAATGATTTGATAAACAAGATATCAAGAGATCAAATTTGATTAGATTGGACGCCACATGCGCTCACGCACGCGCTTCGCACTATCTCTTGCGTCGCGTATCTCTCTTCCATTTCCTTGTAAAAAATAAAGCCACTAGTTGTAAGTTATCCTTTTAGTACTTTAGTAACCATTTTTGAAAAAAAAAACGATTCTCTTCTGGACTACGCCTTTTACTTCAACTCTTAAGTATTCTTAAGCATCCCATCAACAAAGTTATACCATGATTTGAAAGTAGGTGCTTCATAGAGTACCTAGTTGTTAATTAGTGTAAAGAAGAAAAATAAGGTAACGAAGTTTAGACTTAAAAATTCGAACTTTTATACTAATTAATATTTGACTTAGTCACACATTTATAAGTCACTAGCGGCCGTGCGCGGTTTCACCCGCGTGGTTCATTCTACCAAATTTCGTCAAAATCGGTCCAGTCGTTTTTGAGTTTACTCGTAACATACAAAAATACAAATCTTTCCTCTTTATAATATTAGTATAGAAGTATAGATTGACGTCAGCTGAAGCAATATTTTCCTAGTGTTATTTATACACATTAATATCAGTTTTAGCTATTTTATTTTACAATTTTAAATATCAGTTCCACTTTCTCATGAGTCTTAATTCTTATACTATTTAAAAAATGCGGGACCCATCAATGCTCCTTGAGGTACACCAAAAGCATAATACTTAGTCGCCGGCGTATTTTTTACAAACTATTTACAAAACGCTTAGACGACGAAGCTCCAGAACTTTATAGGTCCAATGAAGGATCTTATCTACCAAACGATACTTGTTTTGTGAAAACTTTGTTTTTACGGCCTACACTGTATCGTAATTTTTCGGCTGACGTACGCGGGGCGATCTTAAGAATATATTAGATACTTTAAGTTGAGTGAGTCGACTTATATAAGCTGACCTTTTTTGTTGAGGCACTGTGTAGGAAGTTTTAATGCGGACCAAGTTTGAAGTTTCTTTATTCTTTGATAAAACAAAATAACTGTTAATAAATTTGTTTTGTGTCTCATTAAAAGCATTGCGTTGTAACTTTGTAGTGCACATACTTATAGGTATAACTACATTAACAATGGAAAATATACTTTTAGATTAATCTTAGTTTTAATTACTACAGTGCTGATATGAATTAATCACTTAATAATTAGAGTTTTAGTTTGACGTGACAACGCTGGCCTACAGCGTTTTAAAAATATAAAAGTATTGGCGAATTTCGACGGTGTGGTTCGCAAGTCTCGGTAACTCAGCGGTTAGAGCATTGGACCAGATTTTCAAAGGGCGTGGGTTCGATTCCCATCTGAGAATTCACTTGTGGCCGAGTTAATTTTTCCAATATTTTTCTATTTAAAATTTATCATAAGTATAAAAATAGCATTGAAAAATGCAAAAATGCAAAAATCTTAAATTATTGGCTGTTGCATCTTAATCGATCGTAAAACACCTGAAAAGATGTTTCTTTCGAATGCAAGGATATTCCTAGCATTAATGTGACAACGCTGGCCTACAGCGTATTGAAAATATAAAAGTATTGGAGAATTTCGACGGTGGTTCGCAAGTCTCGGTAGCTCAGCGGTTAGAGCATTGGACCGGATTTCCAAAGGTCGTGGGTTCGATTCCCATCTGAGAATTTACTTGTGGCCGAGTTAATTTTTTCCAATATTTTTCTATTTAAAATTTATCATAAGTATAAAAATAGCATTGAAAAATGCAAAAATTCAAAAATCTTAAAGAAGTTTTAGTTTACTAGCAAAATGTGTTTACTCAAGAACTTCAATACGATAATATCATCCTAACCAACTAAAATTATAATACGAAAGTGTGTTTGTTTTTATAATATTAGTTGGTTAGGATCATATTAGATATTTTGTTCATCCTTCACGTCCTAACTAAGCAACCAATCAACATCATTTTTAGCACATTCTATTCATCTAACCGCCTCTATGGTCTAGTGGTACAACCACCGGTATCAGACCCAGGAGTCCCGGGTTCGATTCCCAGCGGGTACATATTGTATTCGGTTTGGTTGGTGGTAGGACTTGTTGTTAGTCCGTCTGGCTAGCTACCACCATCTTATCTAAGTCTGACGCCATAACAACAATGTTTTCAGCATTGATGTGTTCCGGCAGTTAGAGATAAGATAGCCAGCTCCTCAGTGATTGAGGATTCCGGGAGAGGCTCGCTTCCATCTTCAGCCTTATCAATACTTAACATCAGGTATGATGAAGGCTAAGAGTCTCACCGTCGTACATAAAAAATAAAATAAATAAAAATATTGAAATAACGGATAGTAACATAGGCAACTCTTTATCGCTTCGATGCTAATTGTCTAATTTTAAAATCTATCGCAATCCCTTTCAATTCGTCTTTTGAAAGATATTAACATACTTTAGGCTGTCACTATTTGACATTTGAAAGGTATTGTGATCGGAACCCATTTTGAAAGGTATTGAATGAACGAAATTGAACTGTTTATGCATAGTGACAGACGAAAATATTTTTCAAATGTATGGAGAAGTGTCAAATGAAGTGTCATTTAAAACATCATTCGTTCTGAAAGGGCTTGCGACTAGAGGTTACACAATTCCATAAATTACTATCAAAATCACAATACCTTTGAAAGGGATTGTGATAGATTTTGAAATTAGACAATTATGGGGCTGTTTGGCGCAGGGGTAGGTACTAAGCCCATCTTCTGCGCCAAAGGTCCCGGGTTCGACCCCCGGACAAGACAAATATTTGTGTGCATGAACATGTCTATTTGTCTTGGTCTGGGTGTTTGATATGTAGGTATATTATGTAATTGTATTTACAAAAAAGGTATATAAGTTTGTTTATCCGTTATCTAGTATCCATAACACAAGTTCTTTGTGAAACTTAACGTGGGCTAGATAATTAGTGTGATTGTATGCAATTATTATTATAATTATATCCCGATATTCCCACGGGAACCGGAATCACGCGGGTGAAACCGCGGGCGGAAGCTAGTCCTAGATATTGTGACCAAAATAATAGTTTTAGTAAAGCCAAACTTTTAAGTTTTAAGTACGTATGGAAAAATATAGCTTTCATAAATTTTCTTGAATCTTAAATAGTGGTATTTTATTTTCTCCCTGTTTAACATATAATAATAGCAAACCATAATAAACGCCGGGTTTCCTCTGACCGGGTCAAGAAATCGCATAAATATTCATTGGGATACTTCTTCACGTCAGATCCTATTAAAATATTGCATATTTCTTGGCAGTGAAGGAAACTTGGAGGAAATTCTTCTGTAATATGTTTTAATATAACTTTTAAAAATTCGTGTTGCATTATAATAGTTGCAATATTCAAAATTGAAACGGGTATTAAACGCGTAGAACGTGATAGGTTTCACTTACCTAATTTTCCCGACGTTTCAGCCAAGGTACATCGGCCGTAGTCGTCACGGGCTGACTGGAGATGCGATGATACGTCTCGCCAACTTCCGAGGTAGAGTCTTCATCCACCGTCCAGTTTTTTCTCCACGTACCGTCACACACAACACTAATAGTGTCCCTATTCTGTACCGCAGCCGTATTTTGATTGTAAGACAACCGCGATAAATTGTTTGGATGTTTTCTAATTTCAATTGCTTCACGAACCACCCGCGAATAAAAATGGCGATCCGTGGCAAGAACCTGTGATTTATGCCACTCTCTAGTAAATGTTCTGCAATCGCTGATTTAGTAGTTTGGCGGTTTTTAACAGCTGTGATCTGTTCACGGACCCTCTTAATGATAGCACGTTTAGTCTGACCAATATAACAGCTACCACAACTGCAGTCTATCTGGTACACACCAGGTGTTTGTAATGGTAAGACATCCTTCGGCGTGCCCACTATGCTATTAACCTTTAAACCAGGAGTATATATCGTCGGTATAGAGTAATGACACAATACGTGTCCGATCTTGTCCGTTCCTCCTTTAATATAAGGCATAGCAGGTTGTCTTTTCACTTCAGGATGCTTAGGCTTCCTTTTTAGCTTCGTGTGTCGTCCTTGCACTTGATAACCGTTTCTCTTCAGTACCTTTTGAATATGGACCAACTCCTTTTCTAAGTGTTCAGGGTCACAGAGGTCGTAGGCTCGGTTTTTTAAAGGAGTGATCACGGATTGCAAATGACGAGGGTAGTGATGCGACGTTGCATGTAGGTATCTGTGTGCGTTAGTTTGCGGTAAACACAATGTGATACGGACCCATCAGACTTCTCTCTGATCTCGACATCCAAAAATGGCAGCATTCTTTCAAGCTCCAAATCATAGGTGAATTTCATCTTTGGATGAATTCAATTCAGAAGACAATCTACTTACTACCTTTAATGATGCAAAAAATTGTCGTCCACATATCTCTTCCAATGCCGTATGATAGAAGGTTAAAAATTTAGCACCTTTCTCTCGAAGAGTTCCATCCATATATTGGCATGTACCGGGGCTACTGGACTCCCCATGGCGACGCCATCTATTTGGAGGTAGTACTGACCTTGGAAAACGGAAGTACTACCCATAAGCAAATTTCCAAAAGATCGACATAAATGAGCGGCATCTTTTTGTCTATCAGAATTTTCTTCACCACCTCAAGGAACAGTGGTAAATAGTGATTCTACATCAAAGTTCACCATGATTTATCATAGTTCCGCGAGGCCCTTTATGATCTCCACAAAATGACGTGAGTTTTTTTTACAAAAGATAATGCTTTTCCCACTAGTGGTTGCAGTACTGACGCAACATGCTTGGCTAAGTCATAAGTAGGAGACGCAACTTGACTTACGATTGGTCTCAATGGCACATCGGACTGTGTATTTTCAGTAGGCCATACAGTTTCGGTGGTTGGTGTGATGAAAATGGCGATTTGTGGAAAGAACCTGAGTGCGCTGAAATTCTATCCAGTGCATTGTGCCACTCTATAGACAGGTGAAATACCTATCACGTTCTACGCGTTTAATACCCGTTTCAATTTTCAATATTTATAATGCAACGCGTGTGCGCACAGTGGATCGAACCCGGGACCTCTGGCGCAGAAGGCGGGTTCAGTAGGTACCCCTGCGCCAAACAGCTCGACAAACTCTTACTCGAAAACGGTTTAACCGATATGACTGTTATTTTCATTGTATTTTTTTCGACATTGGATTACATTCTAGGAAATCTATCGGTGGGGTTATTAGCCCGCGAAAATATTGGTAAGAGAGGAATTTAAATCGAAATTCAGAGGGCACATGTTTTAATTTGTGAGTTTGAGTTTGAGTTTGAGTTTGAGTTTAATTGGATGCTTTCATGCAAACTTGCAAGAGATCTTGGAAATCTGTTTGACGACCCCTGTCGTCGGTTCGATTTCAGCACAAGACAAAATTTGTGTGTGTGTTTTACTTTGCTAACGACGTAACACAAATTTTACAAACTTACCTTGGGTTAGATAGTGTGTAGATAATGTGATTGTACAAAACCAAATAGTTATTAAAAATATTTAATTTTGCATTTTACAGTGCTATTTTTATGTGATAAATATTAAACAAGAAAATGTGGCGCAGTGATTCGCGCGCTCGGCCTGCGATTGTTGAGGTTATGCAACTTTTGCAATGGTCGGTCAAGGGATAGGTGATGAAAAATTTTGAATCTAGAGATCCTTTGTGCTTCAGAGGGCACGTTGAGCCGTTGTGGTCCCGGCTGCATTTGCAGTCGTTAAAACCCACCAATTCGCATTGAGCTCGCGTGGTAGGTCATACCCCATTATCCTTTTCCATTCATAATAAAGGCCAGTGTCCCAGCAGTGGGGACAATAAAAATTACTGATGGATATTGTTATTGTTACCATCAGTAAAGAAAAGAAAACTAACAAACATTATTAAAAATCTAGATTTCCTCGTCCAAAGTGATTTCCGATCTCGACATTAAATCGTAATGAGCTGAATGATTGTACAAAAGTCACGGCGCTTCGTCTGTGCCACTAACATAAACCGGAGTTAAGTAAGCCATCTTCAAGTTAACGATTGGACCTGGGGGTCTACCACGAAAGATAACAAATTGCCATAGCCATACGATTTTCGTCGTACGATTTCCTGAATATTTAACCTTAATTAACTTTATTAAAACCTTGGCGAGGAGCTCGTAGCCGCAGTGGGGGTTTCCGACCAGCGATTGTTACGGTTAAGCAACTTACACATGTCGCGGTCGGTCGTGGGATGGGTTACCAAAAAGTGTATTATCTCGGTATCTTACATGCTTCGAAAGGCTCCTTAAACCGTTGGTCCCGCCCGGCTTTATTTGCAGTCGTGAACACCCACCATTCCGCATTTTGCCCGCATGCTGGGTCAGGGCCCGTTCTCCTTATCGATGGACGAGGAAGGATAGCAGTAGAAACATTGAAATGGTTGATGACGATGATGAATATCGATGAGTGATCTGATAAAGTGTCGAAACTAAACGAACGATTCGACCGATTATCGTTTCGGTTTTCGGAGTAGACTCCCTGGGTCGTAGGAAATAAACTACCGGACAGTACCGCAACTTTCGATCTGTTACGGCTGGTTTGTTATCCGCTGATGCAGCATTAAAATACTAGCGAAGTTGACAATTCCCCTCTGGACCACATGTTAGACTAGTAAACTTTTACTCTTTTATTTAACTTGAATTCCATGTTTGGTACCATACCTAGCATTGTTAATGCAAAAAAAAAACAATCGTAAATATAAGTATTATACTGGCATTCCGCCCGCGAAATATAAGTATTAATACTGGCATTCCGCCCGCGAATATTTTCGTGTGGAATATATTATATCGTATTTTTAAGCAATCACTTCTTATTTTGGCGACATAATGTTGCCAAGGTGTGTCCTTCTCTAAGGTGTAATCTATCTCTATGTCAAAGCTCGTCAATATTTAGGGGTTTACTGTAACGGTAACCCTACAGGGGTTTACGGGAAAAGTTTACCGACAATTTTAGTGTGTACCCTAAAATTTCAAAAACAATATTATCCTACTTCAGGCACTTTATATTTTAACCAATAATACTTTAATAGTCGCTGGGAGTTTTACTAGCCAGTTTTCGTCATCTTTATTTTATACTTACTTATTTTCTTCGTGTCAGTTATTTTATAATGTAATATCACCGATGTGGCGTATTATATTTTACATTATGCCTGTATTGCCTGTAACAGCAGTTCCTTCCTTTTATTTTTGGGGACTTTCCCTAAGCAATCGATTTGCGATCCAAATCACCGTACGCAAAAACACTCACCGTAGTTTCATTCTCGACAGACATCTATTATGATCTACAACGGTAGTCGCGGCAGCTCCTTTTCCTTCATCACATTACTTAACTTAATTTTCAATTTTCACTCATCTTGCTTTAAAATTTCATTTCAATAATTCTTGTTATTTTGATTTTGGCAATATAATAGCACTAGTTTTCTCACTATAAAGGCGATCGAAGGCGAGGCGGCGAATGTTAAAGGTTTTTTTTTAAATGTTTTGGCTTCTTCCGTTTTCTACAGAAATTCCGCCAACGTCCCGTAGTGAAAGAGACGGTTTATAGAGAATTTGCCCAGTGAAAATAGCACGTTTTCAAGTGTTAAAGGTTTCTTCTTCTTCTTTCTTAACCCTTTACAACCGAAGAAAATAATTTACTCCGACTTTTTTTAAATTCGCATGATTTTTTCATCGGTGCCTAAGTGTCATGTAAAAAATGAAAAAAAAAAATCCTGAAGTCTCTGGTTTCCTGAAAACTTACTGTCACGATCGTGGGGCTTAGGAGATAGCTCGAGAAGTGAGTTTTATCTAGTTTAGGGATATGTTTTGGTATTAAATGGAAATTAAATTAATTAAACAGTGTTTATAATCATCAGTCTATCATCAGTCTTTATTTATTATCATTAATTAATTCTTACTTACATTATTAATCTTTTTTGGTATAAAACTTATAAAAATCAACACAAGTATTATTTTTAAAGTACTTAAATCTACTTTGGAATCACATGAGATCTTATTATTGCGTAATAGTGTAATCATGACTTTTATTTGTATAGACAGATTCTACCCACACCCTCTCCTCACCTGTCCTGTTTCCTCCACTAGCCTGTCCTCTTCCTCTAGCCCGTTCTCTTCCTCTAGCTTGCCCTCTTCCCATACCCCGCTCTCTACCTCTTGCTACTGGCTACTGCCAGTCCTCATGATCTGCCTCTAGTGGAGCCCCTGCTTCGCGATGTCATTGGGGTAGGTGGTGGTGCCTCATCCACTTCGGATGACTCATCGCCAGAACCAGATCCACTCTCACCTAGGCAATCCAAGACTCTCGGCACAATATCGTCGTTCTCGTTTCCTCGATTCCTCGATTTCCGAGTCATTTCCATCCGCCAATAATTGAGCCAATTCGTCATCCTTGAGGGGTAATCTTAAAAATTAACAAAAACAATCATACATACTAGAAAATCATCTTTAGGTACAAAAATGTATGAATTTCCATTTAGGACATATCACCTAACCAACACGATCGTGCGTCCTTGATTTTGAGTCACAGTATACGCCAAAGTAAGCGTGTTAGATTTAAATTACATACATATACGTATAAAACAACACTTTATTATGTAAATCACACAAAAAAAACATTAGAAATTGCATTAATTAAATGAAAAACGAATAACTTACCCGGGCGAGTGCGCGCACCAAAAAACGCAGCCATCCTTCCCTGTGGTCACGGGCGATTGACGGGTTCAAACTTGTTCGCAACGCAAGGGGCCCGCGCGTGTTTTTTCTAAGAAAAGGATAGTCTCACGATCGATCGATGCCGGTTGCGTCTCGAAAAGTCGATTTGCATTCGCGCCAGAATTTTTGAAAATAAACTCTCACGATCGTATCAAGTCGGTTGTAAAGGGTTAATAAATGGCGTGCTCGCGATAAAATTCGCGGCTTTTGCCAATGTCAAGTAAATATGTTTCGTAATATAAAGAAATTGTACGGTAGATTGATTTAAAAATGGAGCCTCACAACACGTGTTATTACGAAAAGAACTCGGGTGAAACTCGTGTTAAAGGTTTCATTTTCATGCAAAATTGCCAATTGACATTGACGTAAACTTTTACTTTTTTTTTCTTTCTCTCTGTCGAGTTTCGTACCTAAGTGTCTAAGGTCAAAGACCATAATGCCTGACGAAATCACTTTGAAGTGATCAAGTACGGTATTGTAGCTATTGTATAGGTTTAAGATCGTTAATTTTATATATCTTTATTACTTTGTGTCTGTCTGGTTGAGTTTATTTTGTGTTTCATTTTGTCTTTATTGTTAAGTTTTGTAAGTAATCTGCCAAATCGCGCACCAACGGGCCCTGCCAGAATACCAGCGTTCTGAGGCAGGGACCCTATTCGACCTAAAGACCGTATCTTGTTATTTATTTTTTTATTATCTAGTGTTACCTACCTGTTTCTTTGTATTACTGTTCGTTTACATCTTGTTTGTATGTGCATTTGGTTTGTATTTGTATGGTCTTTTTGTGTGAATAAAAAAAATCTCTCTGTCTCTTTGTCTCTCTCTCTCTCAAATTGAAACAATTTCAGGTTTTTTTTTAAATTTTCAACTAGAAGTTCTGCATCATCATTTACTGTAGCTGCGGTAACCCATAAACCTACATTAAAGAAATAAAAATCCAATAAAACTGCACCAATTAGTCATGGCTCGTTTGGAGGACAGTAAAATCTTTAGTCGGAGATCCGTTAACTGTTTAGGATTAATAAAATTTTGCTTTTCCTTCTATGAGCGATAATTAACGATGTTGTTGATATTGGCTGATGGGTATATATTTTTGCTAATATGAATTTACGGAACCGAACAATAAAGTTTTTTTTTTATATACAATTACACCAATTATCTAGCCAAAGTAAGGAACTTGTGTTATGGAAACTAGATATCGGATAAACATACTATATACTTTATAAATACATACATAGTATATAATATATAATAAACAACTAGACTAAGACAAATAGACATGTTCATGCACACAAATATTTGTCTCGTCCGGGGATCGACCCCGGGACCCGCTGGGTAGAAGGCGGGTGGGTATACCCTACGCCAGACAGGTCATCTGTGAAAATGTTTTTTATGAAATGTGTAAAGATTTGGTTGGTTTGGTTGGTTTAGATTGTAATGAACAGATTGATTCATTAATTTAAACCGCCTCTGTGGTCTAGTGGTACAACCACCGGTATTAGACCCAGGGGTCCCGGGTTCGATTCCCAGCGGGGTACATATTGTATTCGGTTTGGTTGGTGGTAGGACTTGTTGTAAATCCGCCTGGCTAGCTACCACCAACTTATCTAAGTCTGACGCCATAACAACAATGTTTTCAGCATTGATGTGTTCCGGTAGTTAAAGATAAGATAGCATGTTTCTCAGTGATTGGGGTTTCCGGGAGAGGCACGCTTCCATCTTCAGCCTTGTCCATGTCACCGACCATGTCAGTCCGCAGAAAATTGCTATGAAAACACGCGTCACTCAGAAACAGAAATGGTTATTGTGCAATGCTTTCTTGTAAGAGCTCGTCCTTAACATTTCCACATCACTACATATCGCTCGTGACGTCATCGTAGTTACGACAAAATTTGACACGCTAGGTTCTCATACAGTTTGAAACGATCTTTTCGTCTATGTTGATATCAACATAGATACAAACCTATATAGGTTTGTGGTCCCACGCAATGCCACTTCAGCTGAGCAATCCTTCGAGCGATGTCCCTATATATCCGATAGCGCAATATTCACTGAATTCACAAAGTAAGAGCTGGCAAAACGCTATCTTACTATTATTATAAAGATGCGAAAGTTTGTATGGATGTTTGAATGGATGGATGTTTGTTACTCTTTAACGCAAAAACTACCGAACCGATTTCGATGAAATTTAGCACACAGATAGCCTGGATTAAAACATAGACTACTTTTTATCCCAATATTCCCACGGAAACGGGAACCTCGCTGATGAAACTAGTAGTACTAAATATGTAAAATAATTTTTATAGTTATTATACAAAAACTATTCGGTCATATTCAGGCAACATTTATCACTGTACCCGATCGAATATTGCGTGTTAATGAACGCGATAAGATCGGAAAGCAATCAAAATTCATTTTAATAGACCTATAATTATTGTATCAAATCGTGCTGGACAATAAAATTGGTTATTCGCTAGGTAAACAATGTCTTTTTCGTAAAACACGCAAAGATTAAAAATGAGTTTCACATCGTCATCAGCCATTTTTAATGTGCCCACTGCTGGGGCACTGGCCTTCCTTATGGATGGATAAGCAGAATGGGCCATGACCCACCATGCGGGTGCATGCGGGGAACCCAATGCGGATTGGGTTTTAACGACTGCAAATGCAACTGGGACCAACTGCTTTACGTGCCTTCCGTAGCAAGGAGGAACTGGAGATAGTAAGTTTTTGGTCACCCATCCCGTGACCGACCATTGCGAATGTTCTAAGGATATATATAAAGATAAATATCGGACTGGGATATCCCATGCTTCACTGGGAGTGAAAAGAAAACATTGAATATGCCAGCAGCTAAGCTTCCCAGTGCAGATAGTAAAAGCCTATTGATGGACAAGTAAGTAAGTACATTTATGATAAATTTTAAATAGAAATATATTGGAAAAAATTAACTCGGCACAAGTGAATTCTCAGATGGGACTCGAACCCACGACCTTTGGAAATCCGGTCCAATGCTCTCGGATTTCCAAAGATCGTGGGTTCGAGTCCCATCTGAGAATTCACTTGTGCCGAGTTAATTTTTTCAAATTTTTTCCTATTTAAAATTTATCATAGGTATAAAAATAGCATAGAAAAGTGCAAAAATTCAAAAATCACAAAAATATAAGTAAGTACATCTTAATCCTAATCCCATCCTTATCATTATATATATATATATAAATATATTTTTTTATTATTTTGTTATGGCGTCAGGCTTAGATAAGAAGGTGGTAGCTAGCCAGGCGGGCTTACAACAAGTCCTACCACCAACCAAACCGAATAACAATATGTACCCCCGCTGGGAATCGAACCCGGGACCCCTGGGTCTGATACCGGCGGTCGTACCACTAGACCACAGAGGCGGTTAACATTATAAGTAATAATATTATAAGTGCGAAATTGTATTTGTTTGTCCTTCCTTCACGCAGTAACATAACAACCAATCGACTTGATTTTTGGCATAGAGTCATTTAAATGGACGGAGATTAATATAGGCTACTTTTTATCCCGATATTCCCACGGGAACGAGAACCACGCGGGTGAAACCGCGGGTGGAAACTCTAGATTTTCAGTCAGGTTTGATAGCTACGCAACGCGTTTTCCTGTTGCAGATAAGAAAAAATCCAAAAAAAAACGAAAAACACAGTAATAACATAGGAAGCGTCCGTCGTTATAATTACAGTCTTTACTTCCACGGGCTTTCAAAACAATCCCTAACCGTAATTTTCGTTAGGTATATTTTTAAAATGATAAATAAATAAGTATAGAAAATCGTTAAGTTAAATTTATCATTAGTAGATTCTATTGGAATTTACGCCCATTTTGACCATGACCCTTTTTTGGATTATTGTAGGAAAAAGGTAGGTAGGTACATTGAAGGTCATCAACTCATCACATACTGTTGTGTTTTTATATTTAGAATGTGTGTCTATGGTTTTCTGTTTCTATGACAATAATAACACTTGACACTTCTTTGTCGGCTTTTTTGCTATGTTTTGTGAAAAACTGTGATGAGATAAAATTAAAGTTATACCTTATATTTTTACTCTGATTTTGACTCTCGGGCATCAAACCAAAAGGCTAACCACAACAGGTTATGGGCCCAGGACCTCTATTTTTGAATCACTCGTCGCGCGAGTGGCGAGGCGAATGAGGAGGCGATCACTCGATGAGCGATCTTGCAAGCGTAGACAATAGCACGCTTTTCGCTTTGCCTCTCGCGCGCTCGCGTTGGAAGGCGGTACTAAAGGCGAAAAGCGAAGCTATGTATAAATAAATAAATAATAAATAAATAAATATTCGCATACAATCTTCAAGTTACGTTAAGTTACTTCAAGAAAAGAAGTGGAATAACCAAGATGTTGACTGTTTGATTGTCAATAATAAGAAAAGCAGAGGTATCTGCGATGCTGGAGCTGTGGTCAAGGTGGACACACGAAGAAATTTTGTAGACAGCACCAGAGGAATAGTAGAGCTACTGGAAATACTAGTGTTATGACGACGGGACAGACAGTTGAAAGTAACGTGGCTATGGTGGCATCGGAGCTGTTAGATACGTCATGGTACGTAGACAGTGGATCTTCTTATCACATGACAGGACGTCGTGACTGGCTACAGAATTTTAAGGCGAGAGAATCGGAAATATCAGTAGCAAGTGGTCAAATATTAAAATGTGTTGGCGTTGGTGAAGTAATGGTCAAGATTTCAAAGACAAATGTGTGTATTAAAGATATTATGTATGTTCCCGGGCTAAATGTGAATTTAATTTCAGAGTAGAATTTATAAATAGTTTGTGCAATATTTATAACTGTCACTCCAACTCTGTTTTGATTTCGCTACATGGGGTAGGTGGTGTAAACAAACTCTTTGGAAGAGGTTTGGTACTGACTTCTGTCAATGTAACGACAGAATGCTGGCATGACAGACTTGGACATATTAACTATGTCCATTTAAAAGTTCTGACAAATGTGACAGACATTGATTGTACTGTTGACAACTCGCAAAATGTTTCTTGTCCAATTTGTATTTTAGGAAAACATGTAAGAATACCTTTTAAACTAAATGATACGAAGAAACGTGCGGAGAGACGATTAGAGCTATTGTGGACCTATGCCAGTTGCCTAGTATTCTGGAAAAAGGTATGTACTAACTATACTTGATGATTAATCAAAAAAAGTTAAACGCTATGAGCAAAAGATATGTATTCATTGGTTATGAAGAAAATAACAAGGTCTACAAACTTTTTGATTCTGATACACGACGTATCATACGAAGTCGTGATGTCATATTTAATGAACTGAACTTGTGTTTCCTGGAAAGGAGTCTAGGGTGAATAGTGACAATAGTGTGACTTTGTTTTTCCCGGATTTTCAGGAGGAAGTAGTTGTGCCACCTAGTTCGTCTAATGGAGGGGAAGCTTCAAGTCATGTTGATGTTGAAACAATGGAACCGTCTACTTCTTCTTCGACTGAGGGGAAGGATATGTTGGATTCAGTCGTAAGTAAGCAGCCATTGGTTTCACAATACAATCTTCGTCCTAGAAGATGCCTTTGTGCGTTGCCGAGAGAGCCTGGGCTTTGGGATCAGATCTCTGGCGCAGTACATTGCAGGATGAAATAAACTCGTTTATTGAACTGATGTGTGGGAGCTCGTTGATCCCCCTTTTGGTAAAAATATTGTAAAGAATAAGTGGATATTCAAACTGAAGTGTGATTCCGAAGGGAAAGTAACCGGTACAAGGCTAGATTAGTAGCGAAAGGGTACTTACAGAAGTTTGAGGAGGACTATTTGAGACTTTTTCTCCGGTGATTAGGTATAGTTCACTTGATTTTTGCTGTCACTTGCTGTTGAAATGGACCTAGATGTAGATCACCTCGATGTACAAACCGCGTTTTTAAACGGAGAGCTAGATGACGAGATCTATATGTATCAACCTGAAGGTTTTTTTGAGCCAGGTAATGAGCAAAAAGTGTATAGGTTGAAAAAGGCTGTGTATGGCCTTAAGCAAGCCCCAAGGGCGTGAAACTTTAAAGTTAGAGTCACTTGTTCCTGTAGGATATAAGCAGTGTAAGCTGGAACCATGTATATATATGAAAAATATTGGCAAGTCAGTTATATACATCGTTTTGTATGTCGACTTTATCCTCTTTTACAATGACAAAGTGCTAGCTGATACGCTAAAGTCAGACTTGTCAAGACTATTTAAGATCAAGGATCTTGGACCAGTGCGTCATGTGTTAGGGATCAGTGTGAGTCGTGATAGACAGTCGCTGTTATGAAATTGGGTCAGTTGCTGCAAATTGATAAGATATTAGACAGGTTCAATATGCAAGACTGTAAACCTGCTCGGACGCCACTTGATCCTAATGTCAAATTCACGGATAATAAGGTATTAGCGCCAGGGTCTGTATCTTATCAGGAACTTATTGGGTGCTTGATGTATTTGAGTGTGTTCACTCGGCCTGACATTACGTTTGCGGTGTCACACTTAAGTCAGTATAACAATTGTCACACCCAGGAACACTGGAATGCAGCGAAACATGTTTTAAGGTATTTAAAGCGTACCCGAAACCTGTATCTAGTGTATAAAAAGCAGAGTACAATAAATCTTGAAGGATTCGCGGATGCAGACTGGGCATCAAACTCCATGGATAGAAAATCGTTTTCTGGATTTGTTTTTATGTTTGCAGGGAAGCCTGTATCTGATATCCTGGGAGTGGCGCAAACAGTCGTGTAAGGCTCTAGACAGACGGACTGCAATTCAACTGCAATCCGACTGCCAAATTGCAGTTCCGATGCAGGTTGAATGCAGTTGGCAAGACTGCAATCAAACTGCAAGCCAACTGCCGATCGACCAGCAGTTTGTGTGCAGTCGACGTGCAGTTACACCGGATGCACCTGCACGTTGACGGGCAGTTAGCTTGCAGTTTCATTCCAGTCGTGCCAACTGCATTTAAACTGCATCGGAACTGCATCTGGCAATCGGGATTGCAGTTAAATTGCAGTCCGTCTGTCTAGAGCCTAACAGCCCTGTCGAGCAATGAGGCTGAATATATAGCCTTGTGCGAAGCTGCTAAAGAAGCAACTTTTCTGAGAAACTTGGTTACTGACTTGAATATAGTTTTGGCTGGTTCATCAATCACTTTGTTCTGTGATAACCAGTCAGCTCAAAAGTTAGTAATCAACCCTGTGTTTCATCGAAGATCGAAACACGTTGATGTAAAATTTCATTACATTAGAGAGTGTGTTGAAAAAGGGTTAATTGACATACATTACAAAAAGTACTTAAGAAATGACCGCAGACGTTTTGACTAACCGTTGACTGTGCCAAAGTATGAAGTTTGTTGTAATGAGATAGGGCTTTCAATTACCTAGTTAGGGTTGTAAAACTGTTTTTTTTAGTTTATTTCTTTGTTTACAAGTGTTTTTAAGGGGAAGTATTGTGTTTTTATATTTAGAATGTGTGTATATGGTTTTCTGTTTCTATGACAATAATAACACTTGACACTTCTTTGTCGGCTTTTTTGCTATGTTTTGTGAAAAACTGTGATGAGATAAAACTAAAGTTATACCTTACATTTTTACTCTGATTTTGACTCTCGGGTATCAAACCAAAAGGCTAACCACAACACATACATATGACCTCAATGATTTGTCTATCTCGGGGGGTTGCTATCTACCATTAGTTAATTTTTTAGATTTTATCGGGTCCGGGAAAGTCCGAGTCTCGGGAGGTTATCTTACCTACTATCAATTCAGTGACTAATTTTAATGTTGTGACGTGACTGGAGCTCAGACTTAGGTAAGGTGCCCTGTGGGGCCTACCATGAGTTTTCCTTTCTGTTTACTGTACAGTAAACGGGAGACATTTTGTATGCGAATCTGTACAGCATGCAGCGCCTCTACTGGGCAGTAGCAGAACTACAGTTCTCATACAAAATGTCTCTCGTTTACTATACAGTAAACGGAAAGAATAACACGCTGAGGATCTCATATACGGATAGTGTTGTCTTCAGTGGGTCTAGCACGAAAAACTGTCGAAATAGGATTCGTTTCATCAGTTCAAATAAAATGTATTATGAGGCATTGAGCAGCGTTTCCTACGGGACGTAACGGAACTTTTCCCTATACAGTTCCTACGTGACGATTCTAATTACTTTTTGAAAAGTTCTTCGAACTAGCCCTATAGTTATACCAACCGGATGTAAATCTGACCTATCGTGTGCGGAGCGACTGAAACCCATTTTAGCTGAATGAACTGAAGTGATATTTCCGTGTATGTGTACAATCGAGAAACTTCCCGATAGATATCCTTAAATGTTAAGTAATCATATAAAATCGGTAAAATTATTTATATATATATATTTATTTTTATGATCGACGGGGTGACTCTTAGCCTTCATCATACCTGATGTTCAGTATTGATTAGGCTGAAGATGGAAGCGAGCCTCTCCCGGAACCCTCAACCACTAAGTGACAAGCTATCTTATCTCTATCTGCCGGAACACAACAATGCTGAAAACATTGTTGTTATGGCGTCAGACTTAGATAAGATGGTGGAGTTAGCCAGGCGGACTTGCAACAAGTCCTACCCCCGCTGGGAATCGAACCCGGGACTCCTGGGTCTGATACCGGTGGTTGTTACCACTAGACCACAGAGGCGGTTAAAACTTTAAAGAAACTTGAAGCTAACCCAAATTCTTTTTATATGTAAAATAACTACAACAGAATTCGGCGACGTATTAAACCTAAAACTGTTTTTTTTTTATTTAATTAAGATCTTAAATACCCTTCGGCTACATCACGTAAATTAAATAATTAGTACAAAAACAAAACACTACGCTTAAATATTAAAAACAAAACGAAATAATTTTGTAAATGTTCATCCAAAAAGTTACCCTTCTTTATGTAAAGGGTTTTACCGGACTTGACTCAAAAAGTTACAATTGATTCTGAATCACAGATAATTCACTCGCGAGCAATGAGAAAGTTCCAGTGACATAGCACCAAATTACGCCTAAACGGGAAAGGCTACCTTAATGAAGCCGTCTGCAATATTGAAGTACATTTAACAGCACATCAGAATATTAGTGTGTGATTTTTAATTAATTTTAATTTATGAAGCTAGGTTCTATATCTTAGGAGATATTAAGGTGTTTGTCGGCATTTTTCATTGCTCGTCAGTGTAACATACTTGGGCTAAAGAAGTCCAGAGGAAATGGATTCTATTTAGTTAGCAAACATTACTTGTTCCACAGTCGTCGTCGTCGTCGTCTCAGCCACATAACACCCACTGCTGGGTATAGGCCTCCCCCAAAAGAGGGGGGTTTGCCATAATCGCCACGCTTGGCAGGCGGGTTGGCGATCGCAGTATGGCCAAGTTTGTAGGAGACGCTGCTGCCCGTCTCCTGAAGGCTGAGTCCCTTAGTCGTCTTTTACGACACCAACGGGATGAGAGGGGGTAGTGCTATTCTAAGCCGACACTACACAGCTACAGTCGCTATGTAATAATCCAGACCGCTCGTGATATTTAGTTAACATTACGCCCATATTCTAAGTCGTTCCTCCAAATCTTACTCGTCCTCGACTTAACGAAACCTCATTGAAAAACCTCTTCGAAATACTCCCCGAAATCGGTATTCTAAGTCATAACTCCGTAAGGACCTGGAGGAGCCAAAGAGGACGTAGCCACTCCGTGTTAGGTCAGCGCACACTACCATTTTTACCCACGACGAGGTTGAGTGGAGTGTAAAAAGTTTTGGAGGAACGACTTAGAATATGGGGGTTAGTTGTCTGGGGACCTTTCAGTGCCGTCTGATTTAATGCAAGTCTAAGGTAAGGTGAACGTACTTTTGTTTTTATTACACGCCAGTAAATTAATTTCTAATTATGATACAATTTTAATAGAAAAATAAATATTGGAAAAAGTTGACTCGGTCAGAAGTTATACTTAGACAGGACAATGATTTCTAATTGTTTTTTAGAAATCATTTTTTTTTTTAACGACGGGGATACTCTTAGCCTTCATCATACCTGATGTTAAGTATTGAAAAGGCTGACGATCGAAGCGAGCCTCTCCCGGAATCCTCAATCACTGAGGACTGGCTATCTTATCTCTAACTGCCGGAACACAACAATGCTGTAAACATTGTTGTTATGGCGTCAGACTTAGGTAAGATGGTGGTAGCTAGCCAGACGGACTTAGAACAAGTCCTACCACCAACCACACTGGTGTTGTGGTATTCACCAATTAATATATCTTTAGTAACTGAAGCACTAACCAGGGCCCGTAGACAAAGTAACATCGTTATGTTTTTAGACAACCTCCGTGGTAGAGTCGTACGTACACCGGTTTGCAAGGTGCCGCCTACTCTGAGGTCCTGGGTTCGAATCCCGGTAGGGGCAAATGCTTGTATGATGAATATGAGCATTTTGTACCTGAGTCATGGACGTTTATTATATTTCTACACATAAATACTTATATATGTATAATTATATGTATTTATATCCGTTACCCTAGTATCCCATAACACAAGCCTTATAGTGCTTACCTTGGGGCTAGGTTATTGGTGTGAGTGTAAGAAATATGTATATCTATTATATTTATATGTAGCGAAACGATAATTTGATTCGTTATTGTCTATATTCACCAATTAACTTGCGTATGACCACATGATTTAGCGCGGCCTATGCCAATCCGCCAATCCCATACATTTAATTCTTTTCTAACTTCGTTATCGTTTTTGAAATAAAAATTTACTTTAGCTAATGGCCCCGAGCGGTTTTTATCGATACTCGTAGCTCAATACGTCAATGTCCCACTCACACGTCTTAGCGGGAGCAAGACAGCATCATGCGCCATATCATATCGCGCACAAACCTATATCGAGATAAAGTGTACCTACCTTGCGTGCCAAAAGTTTGATCCACGGTCAAAGTTTTACGACCTAAGTCATTCCACTTGAGACCATTGCCATGAAAACACGCGTCACTCAGAAACAAAAATGGTTAATGTGCAGTGCTGTCTTGTAAGAGCTCGTCAATAACATTTCCACATCACTAAATCTCGCTCGTGACGTCATGGTACATACGAAAAATTTTACACGCTAGGTTCTCATACAGTTTGAAGCGCTCTTTACGTCTATCTCGATATAGTTCTGTGATATGCGCGATATAGCAGTATTCATGCTAGGGGCCAGGTTTAGTTTCAAAGTTTGAAGAAGTGACGTATACAAATGCACCATCAAAATCATCTGTAAAACAGGCTTCATTATGAACAACTTTTGTATGGAAGGAACCATGAAGTCAAATTTGAAAATATAAGTAAAATTAAACATGAGTGTGTAAGAATAATGAAAATATCTCTACAAATAGAGAGGTTAGGGGGTCAAAGTTGCGCTTAACGACTCAGTGTAATGTCACGCCACTTCGGCCCGCTGGTAATTTGTAGGGCGATGCGCCGATTCAAGGATGTGGCGTGACGTCACGTCGTATTTGAGGCCATAGTCAATACTGCCCAAAAATATATAATTTAAATAGGTAATTAATTTTACAGCCACTGTTGATGGATTTAAAAAAAACATTGTCTCATTAGTTTTCATTAATATTTTAATCCTAATCAGAGAAATATAAGGTTTTCAACGTCAGGAAACATCTCCATGTGACAACTAAAATGCAGGTTTTTAATTATTAAAAAAGGTAATTACTTTTAATCTTTACTTCCTACTACCTATAGGGAGTTTCACCCGAGTTCTTTTGGTAACAACACGTGTTCTGAGACTCCATTTTTACCTCAATCTACCGTACAATTTATATTTATATATAAAAAATATTCACTCGACATTGGCTAAATGCGTAATAATTTATCGCCAAAAACCCATTCATTCAGGAAAAAATATATATTAAAAAATATAAAGATAGCTCACTAGATAGATGAAGAACGTCGCCTGATTGAAACCTGCTTAGAAACAGTACATTACTCAAGGTGGAAATATGAAAACGTGCGATTTTCACCAGGCTAAATATTCAAAACCGTGTTTCTTTGACAAACGGAAGAAGCCCCTTCCACAAAAAAAACAGTACATTAAAATAACCATAACATAAAACAGATGACAAGAATAACATGCTTGCTCTTTTATCATACAAATCCATTAGCTTTTTCCTGGTAGTTAACATTGAATTGCTAATTTGTTAAATATTGTTGTCAGAAAAGAGCATTAAAGGATGAATAAATAAACATATACACAGGGAACAAACCCTTAATAATAACCTTTGATATAAGGAGATAGAAATATTACGCCTTCGCTTTAGGCAGGGAAATGAAGCTTCCTGCTTCAAATTTATGATATAGCGATAAAATAAAAGAAAATATATTGCTTTTGCTTGTAAACGATATGAGCATGAGATATATAACAGGAAGATGACGCTAATGTTTCGTATTTTGTAACGTATTTAATATTGATTTCCTTAGAAAGTATTTCCTTAAAAAAATATTTTTTCCACTGTGTAATTTTACATTCTTATGTTATTATTATATATATTAGTAGTAATTGTGTGTACATGTAATAAATAATAACTGGAAGTGGTGACTGTCCAGCTTACAAATAAGCTTTTTTATTATTATTGTCTTGATTTTGTGTTCGTCTGGTTGAAATTATTTTGTTGTATTGTCTGTTTTTGTTGTATGTTATGTATTATTTAAAATTGCGCACCAACGGGCCCTGCCGGAATACCAGCGTTGCCGTGACACATCTAGAGTCACCAACTTTGTTTAATCAACCAGTAACTTATGAATGGTTTAATGATAAAAAATAACAGTTTCACTAGCTATGCTGATCGTTTTGACATTTTGTCTGGAGTGAATAAAAAAACAATATAGAATAGACTATTAATCCGCCGGACGTTCTTGTGATCCGTTCTTCTTGTGAAGCCAGCTTCCCTAGCATGAACACCGCTATATCACGCGATATGATATGGCGCATGATGCTGTCATGCTTAGCTCGTTACGATGTGAGCGAGACAGAGATACGTTATCGAGCTATCGAGTCGATAAAAGTCGCTCATGCTAGGCTAGCAGATGTGGTAGAACTGCGTGGCTCGCCGCTCCCCCGTCGATAAAACTGGTGGTTGTGCCATATTCTACTTTTTTAATAGGACAGTATTTGTAGATAATACAATTTTAACTTGAGAAAAACATGAATAACCATCAGTGAAGTTTTTTTTGAAGTTGTAAATAATAAAACAATTATTTTAGAGTACAATGTTGCAATAAAACGAAAAACGCCAAAATGTAGAACCGACATTGTTAATAGAGACCGGCGACTTATTTTTTTGGGTAAATACGAGTACATTCTTATAATAAATAGGTACACAAGAAACACTCAGACCAAAGCAAACATCATTATTTTATCCTCAACCCCCAGATGTAGACTTCAGACATATTCCAAACCCAAACACAGGTTGACTATCTTGAAATAGGACCTAAATGGGCTATGACAGTTTTCCGGGACAGGTAACAAAAATATACAGGCAAAAATAATAACCGACGCGGCGGACATGTGAATGACGTAACGAGGATTCTCCCTTTTTAGACGTGGCCGAGAAAGAATGAAGCTGGGACTTTATTGTAATATAATGGTTAGAGCCTTAGATAGAGGTCAGCAAGCCTACGCATTTGTGTAAAACGTAAATGTGTTTGTGCAAGAGTTTATTCGTAATCAAAAGTCTGTCCACCCATAAAATCCTTAACATAAAATTTTTCCTTAATATGTAGCAAGAAAAAAGTATTGAAGTGCATTGTTAAAAGCATTATGCCTGGCACCGGCTGCAAAAGCCTCATTTAGCGTCTGCAGCATTCCTATATAAGTGTGTGGGTTACTTATTAAACATAGTGTAAAGTTACACTTGATAAAAAACGGAAGCTAAAAGTGACATTTATTCGCTAGTAAAAAAAAACTATAACAATTTCAGTTTTAAGTCAATTCGACCCCTCCAGGATGAAACGTGAGTTTCACCCGAGTTCTTTTCGTAATAACATGTGTTGTGAGACTCCATTTTAACATTTCTTTAATATTTAATAAATACTTGATATTAAATAAGAAGAAGAAGAAAGATAAAACGTCGTAAAAGCCATTTTGACCAAAGTCTGCTTTCAACGGTTTATTAGTAAGAATCGTGCGCTCTATCGATCTAAATATTTAAAATGTTCAAATTCGAAAAAAATAAGACTTTAACACGCTCCGATTCACTCTCTAAACCCAGTTTTTTTTTTAATGTGGTGAACAATTTTTAAAGTAAATTTTCAATTTATGTAGTAAGAGAAGATATGTGTGTAACAGCTTCCTCATAAGACAAAGATAAACGATAGACAAGCCATATTTTTTTTACAATATATAGTCTTTTACATAATATTTCTAAAGAAAAATATACCTACGAAATCTTGTAAACGCCAACACACGTTTTTTAAGATATGTGGAACTTTAGATGAGTTGAATAAATAAAACTGTGCCCTTTTTCAAATTTTACCTCGCAAACAGTATATATACTTATCCGTAGTAATAACTATGTAAACTTTAACTGTGTAATATTTTTATTAATATCATGTTAGCCGTAACTGTCCTTTTTCGCTAAAAAGGTCGGACAGTCTTAAAACTACTCAAGCTCGTGTTAAAACCCCCGTACATACGAATAGCTGAAATAGTTACACGGCGATAAACTAGTGCAAGTAATAACGTCCAAGGGTGTTCTCATCAATACTTATTTTGCTCTCCGATATCCATTTATTAAGTTCAATCAGCGGACAGCGTTCGGGGATATCAAACGGATTATCTGCGTCCAATTTATTAGAAGAAGCGAGTTACTTTTGATAATATCTCAACTTTTTTAACATACACTTTACAGAGATACAGAGAACAGTAGCTTTTCCTCTCGGGTTATTTTACACACACACGCGACACACACAGACACACTCGTAAACACACAGGGCCTGCGCAGACGACGGACATTGGAGGACTTTTTGTCCGCGATACGACCTTATAACTAAGAATATAAAGTTGAATATATAACGCAGACTATCGCGTACTTTTTATGGATATACACGATCTAAGTTCAATCTTATTTGGTTAACAATAAAGACGTGTCGCGGACAAAAAGTCCTCCAATGTCCGTCGTCTGCGCTAGCTCAAACGCTCATAAGTACACAGACACATACATAACAGCAAAATTCTGCATTATACAATGTTTTAGTTTTTAGTTTTTATTTCTTTTTTATTTTCATTTAATAGGGACCATTTTTACTAGCACTTCACATAGTAAAATTAGATCAAACATTTTACAGGCACCAGCTTGTCTTGTGTCGGAAGCGGTTTTTGTAAAAACTACAAGTAGTACAAGTAGAGTGTTCTGATCCACCTTTGAAACCGCCTCTGTGGTCTATTGGTACAACCACCGGTATAAGACCCAGGGGTCCCGGGTTCGATTCCCAGCGGGGGTACATATTATATTCGGTTTGGTTGGTGGTAGGACTTGTTCTAAGTCCGCCTGGCTAGCTACCACCATCTTATCTAAGCCTGACGCCATAACAACAATGTTATCAGCATTGTTCTGTATGTTCTATTTTAGACATAACTAACTTATTGTGTGATGAGTAAATAAATGAATTTTATTATTATAATATTTCTATATAAATAGTAACTGCAAGTCCATCGGCATCAGAACCAAAGTATTCCAGAGGTTTGCGGTTCAATTTTCGTACTGTCTCAGTTTGGTTAGTGATAGGACTTGGTGCTAGTCCATCTGGCTAGCTACAATCATCTTATCCTGACACGATAACAACAATGTTATCAGCGTTGTTTTGTTCAGGAAGTGTAGGGATGAGACGGCTTGTTCCTTAGTTTGGTTATCGGGATTATTATCACTTTCAGCCTTTTATAGCTAATCTAAGCATTTTCGGGTTAACTAAAAATTTTTTCCTGTATACCTAACATTTAATCCTAAAAATATAACTGTCAATTGGTGTATTTTTTTATCGTACCTTTTATTAATTTAATTAATTCACCAAACCCGAGCCGGACACTGGTATCCAGGGAACAATGGAATATCTATTGTGTCTTAAGATAATAATTGTCTTTCTCAGGGAACAATGGAATATCTATTGTGTCTTAAGATAATAATTGTCTTTCTCTAGACAGGCTTAAAGCTTCTCCCCTACACCATTCTCGAGGTCGCTCGATATTTCTTCATAAAATATTAAGAAGCTATCTTTTGCGCCCAACGTAATCTTTTCCCCATGATCATAAGGGAAATAAGGAACGCAGTTACTGGACCGTGTATAATATAAAATTATGTTAAAAAGAACCTTTGTGCTGAGAGACATGTTGAAAATGTAATCTTTCGGGGCAGGCAGCCTGCTAAAATAACCAACTACTCGGTTTCATGAAAATTTTATATTCTACTACTTACGCTGTATTTTTGGAGATATGCTTTTCACCAAATAAGCTCTGTGTATCTGAATTTACTAAGTATTATTATGTAGGTGTAGGTACTTTCAACCATGGGGAAAAGACCTAAGCAACCTTTTATAGTGATATTAAATTTTGAATGATGTGAAATAAGAATGGAAAGCTTGTAAGCCCCGTCTTAATTGATCATCGGGTAACCAAAAACTAACTGCCTGGAGCTCTTTCGTGCTTTGGAAGGCACGTGAAGCCCTTGGACCCGGCTGTTTAATATTCGTTAAGACCCCGATCCGATCCACATTAGCCCCACGAAATTGGTCATGACCCCCTTATTTCTTCCTTAAAATTGGTCTTTTCCCCAGCAGTGGAAACACAAAAATTACTGATTAGGATCGAGTATTCTTAATCAGTAATTTTCGTGTCTCCAATGTGTAAATGATAATGATGTTGATGATACAAAAATTGCTATTGTTCGCAAAATAACGATATCAAAGGAAAATTTATTTTTCACCTCACACGCTCTGAAAAGGAGGTTTTGTCAATCAGTTTAGGCGTAGAAAATCGCTTTTTGCGGGCTAGCGCGGCAAAGTACTTTTTAATTTAATACCTAAAAATATGTCATAATGCGTTCCGAATCGCACTATTGACTTTTTTGTTACAATTGATTGTTATTTTAAATAGCTTTAAATTAATTATAATACTCCGTTTTGGTTTTATTATATTATTTTAGTTCATTGAATCATAAAAACAATAACAATAAGATTAAACTATTTGTTATAAGAATTATATATTAGGCTGGGTGAGATTTCACAACCTATAATTGGATTTTAAATTGTCTTTGTCTTGTACCTCATGTCAGTGTCAACATTTACGGAATCGTTTTTATTCTTATTAATAAGTAACAATATATTCCTACTTTAAATAACTTTGAAGTAACTATAATACTCCCTTTTTATTATTATTAAAACAACGAGAATAATGTATATTTAGATTTAACTTTATGTTTAAGGAATCTTTTACCGGAAGTTGACCGCGGAAACAACCATAAAATGTTCCTCGCTGTTGTGAGGTGAAAAATTGTGTGTTGCGCTCGGCAGAAAAGTTTTTAGAATCCTAGAATCCTTCACTTGCTCAGATTTCAATAGAGGTAACTCGCCGCTAAATAACCAACTTTCCAGCCTTGCATAACAAATAACTATTATTTATTGAAATAAATCATCCCGTGACCACGGCAGCTGTAAAGGTGCCGAAACGTCGGGAAAATCAAAAAACCCCCTAAAAAACCTAAAAAATACGGACAATTACAACTTAGTTCGTGGAAATATAGCGCGTTTGATATCCGTAAAAGTTGTTTTATTTCAATGAACAGTGCGCGCCAAAACATAAGATGTACGTATAACTATTATTTATATTTAAGATTTTAAGTTTTCTTTTTTCCACGTTATTTTTCGTTACAATCATTTGGTCACTTACCCCAACCAGTGTTTCCATAACCTATTCTTTAGTCGGAATCCTTTAATAACCACCTCTCCCTTATATTTATTCATGTCCCTATCAGCCGGCACGTACCGACAGTTCGCTCCAATTACATTAATTATCTGAAACAACTTCTATCGGTCTTCGAATTATATTCCATCGCTCATTCCATGATAATTAGACGAAGTCGCTCAATATGTAAGAAAGTTCTTCAGAATATCTGGAAGGTCAATGTATTATAAAGGAAGGTACGTTTTGACGACCTGTGGGCGTACCATGACCTCCAGCAATTATTTTAGGTTATTTTCAGGTAGTACCTAAGAGTTGTAACCGCCTCTGTGGTCTAGTGGTACAACCACCGGTATCGGACCCAGGGGTCTCGGGTTCGATTCAATTTGGTTAGTGGTAGGACTTGTTCTAAGTCCGTCTGGCTAGCTACCACCATCTTATCTCAGTCTGACGCCACAACAACAATGTTTACAGCATAGTTGTGTTCCGGCAGTTAGAGATAAGATAGCCAGTCCTCGGTGATTGAGAATTCCGGGAGAGGCTCGCTTCTATTTTCAGCCTTATCAATACTTTACATCAGGTATGATGAAGGCTAAGAGTCTCCCGTTGTTCATAAAAAAAGTGTTCATAACATGAAATAACCTCTAAAGACACGCATAAAATATTATAATATGGAACGCCCTATTTTGAAACTCGGACAGAAACAGTGGACAACTGTAATTGGCATACCTGTGATGTAAGTATAATCGACTCAATTGAATCATGATCCATTTTGCTCATAATTATTTTGAAACTTTCAAAAATTTCAGTTTCTTCCATTTATTGAGTACTAGCGGTCGGTTCCCGTTCCCGTGGGAATATCGGGATAAAAAGTATCCCATGTTCATAACCAGGCTACTTACTATCTGTGTACCAAATTTCATCCAAATCCGTTCAATAGTTTCGGAGCCCATTCAATGCAAACAAACAATAAAATGTTTCCTCTTTATAATATTGATACAGACTAGCTCTACCTGGCATGCGTCGCAATGCCACGTGAAGTATAATTTTGGGCTAGGAACTATCATGGGCACTTCAGAACATTTCAGAACACCCTACCCAAGTTTTATCACAATCTGATAAACGGTTTCAGGACGCTTAAAGGACGCAGGACGCATAGAGGACGAACATTGACTACCTTCTATTTATATGGATGCTGTACTTATGTATTATATAATTTTGATAGTGCGTTGATGTGGATTAGAAATCTACGCAATTCTGGCCTTCATAATCATCGCAGAAGATTTTCTATAAACATCAATATAATGATAAATTTTAAATAACAAAATATTGGAATAAATCAACTCGGCCACAAGTGAACTCTCAGATGGGACTCGAACCTATGATCTTTGGAAATCCGGTCCAATGCTCTAACCACTGAGCTACCGCGACTTGCGGCATCGTCGAAATTCTTATGTAAACATGTTTTCTTTTTCAAAATCCAGCTACAAATTACTCTTTCGATTACGTAAAAATTTGTAAAAGAAAAAAGAATAGAATCGACATCTCTAAGTACGCGTACTCTACGCGTGCTGTCAACTGTATCTAATCGACATAATGGTTAGGTCATGTTTACCCTGTATTTTGGAAATCGTAAAATCTAGATAGACCCGCAAAAGTTAAATATAATACACGATTCCTACCAGAACATTTTCAATAAATTCGTGTATTTGCCGAAAGCTCGTTAAAATCGGAAGCTGTTTCCATTGTTACTGGAATATTGGAAGAGTATCAAGCATTATTTGATACCCTTAAGCTTTTAACAAGTTTAATTCCCGTAATTGTAACACTGGATGATCTTTTGTTTTGGCATTGAAGGAATAATGCCCAATACTTACTTAATGGAAAATCAAAGCGCTGAATCTCTGGACGTAACAAACTAACTTCCTTTTCTTTAAACAACTTTCCTTTAACTTTTCCTTTTGGCCACTAAAATACAGCGTGGAATACTTACATGACTTAAAATCGCCATTTGCGTACGTGGCGTGATGGCAGTGCCAAAGAATATATATATTATATTATTATGATTTATATGTCGCAGCTAACTGGTTAAATCTGGCTAAGGAACAACTAGCCAAGCGTTGAATAAAACGTTTAACGACTGGCTGAACGTCATGTTAAGCCGTCTCATTAAATGAGATGTCATTATAGACTCAGACTATTCGTGAAATCTTAGCCGGCGGTGTAATATTGGCATATTTTTGTCACACATTTTTATTATATCAATTATACTGTAAGTTATATTGAAACGAAAAAATAACACGTAAAATTGCCAGCTGATGCCTGACGCCATATTTGTTTTGAGACTTACCATCGCGTTAAAGGCAAAAAAATAAAATAGATTTGAATCCCGCGGCTATATACGTCAGCCATCTTCAAAGGACCAACTTACAATAAGCCAGCTAGTTGAACGTTAACTGATGTTAACTATTATATAATATATTTTGTCCTTCTTTTTATAATTTATTTTTTATTAATAAGCGTATTCATATTTTATGTTCACACCCTTAAAACATACACACACACACTCACCTACACAATATGTCCCGACCTAATAGAACGGCACGGTTGTTGGTTTCCGCTTTTCATCTGAGGGTGACGGCTGAAAATCGGTGTTTTTGCTGACCGGCAAAAGCCACACACCGAGCCTGGACCCTACTTGCTGCTGCATACACGTGCATTCCCTTTTTCTGTTTGTCTTCTGTTTTTATTCATATGTAAATGTTAATTTCCTTTGTTTTTATTATTTTTCTTTGTCTTTTTCATTGTTTTTTTTTTCTATTTGTGTAATAATGTTGTGATTTTTTTTTTATCTTTCTTTTATCTATCTGATGCTAGTTCAATCGACGATCGGTCTAGGCATTCAACTGAATGCCGGCGTTATATTAGGAATGTATTGCGAAATCAAATGAATTTTATACTATTCTGTTGAGGTTATACTTTGCAATTTCGTTAAATTATGTACATATTTGCAGTTAAATGTTTTTGGTGCAAAATGGAAACAAGTTGTTCCTTAGAATTCAGTTAATTTTAGTGGTCTCGAGCAATTGGATGCCGAGGGGTGCCTTTAATGAGATTATTATGAAACCTGCCACCGAGCCTTATGATTCACATCCTGTAATTAATTAACCTTTATACATATCTACTATGGAAATGAAAGGTACAACTTTATTTTAAAGACATTAAAAAAGCGCCTTTTTCTTTCTCTTTCAAAATATCTTACTTGCGAAAAAATCTTAGTTGCTTTTTTCTAGTATATTTTCTTGTTTAATATTTATCACATAAAAATAGCATTGTAAAATGCAAAATTAAAAAGTTATAATCTTACTTGCCTTGATTAAAATTTATGACAAGATTTTTTTTACTTAAGAATTTATTGATTTTGACGACCTCCGTGGAAGTGGTAAGCACACCGTTCAAGGTGTCGTCGCCGACTCTGAAGTCCCGGGTTGGAATCCCGGTAGGGGCAAATATTTGTATTATGAATACGAGCATTTGTACTTGAGTCATGGAAGTTTATAAATATACGTCTTTACATAAATACTTATATATAATTATAGGTAAGTATGTATTTATATTCCGTTTCCCTAGTATCCCATAACACAAGCCTACAGAGCTTACTTTGGGGCTAGGTTAATTGGTAAGAGTGTAAAAAATGTAATAAATAGAATAACACACAAAACAAAAACGATGAAAATTAAAAATAGACCCAACCAAAACGAAATAACTCGAGATTTTCCAATTTTTCAAGCAGTTAGCTAATAAATTTCTTTTGAAATCATAATTTTCATAATATCATAGATATTTTATTTTTGATGTATTACATTTTTGCTTCAAATATTTTTTTGATTTCAGTTCAGTTTTTCTTCACTATACAAATACGTAGCAATTATTGTTATATTTTTTATATTTGATGTACAAAGGCATAGCTATTGTTTCAGTTATGTTAAAAGGCTTTTCACATGATATTTAAGAATATGTAAATTTAAATTCCTAAGCTTTTGGCTTTTGATTCTGAAATAGGTATATTGCGTGTCTGCGAGTATTATTCAGGGTATTTCATTGACATGACAACAACAAAAAATAAAGATAAATGCATGAAAATACTCCAGCATTTTCACTATAATTCTTAATTAATGCTATACGGACAAAATACGCACTTACATTTTGTTATAAAACTATAGGACGATTACAGATGTTACAAATCTGTTAATAAGATATATATGTCTTCATACCTTTATCTAGATTTGTAAATCTTATGTTTTGGCACTCACTGTTCATTGAAATAAAACAACTTTTAAGGATAAATAATGACAGTCATCCCATGATCACGGCAGCTGAAAAGGTGCCGAAACGTCGGGAAAATCAAAAAAGCCCCTAAAACCTAAAAATACGGACAATTACAACTTAGTTTCGTGAAATATAGCACGTTTGATATCAGTAAAAGTTGTTTCATTTCAATTGATTTGTAAAGTTTCAGAAACACGATTTATGATTTTGCCTCGACACATTTTCTTTTCGAAAAGACGCCTTTAAAAATACGAATATTCAAGATTATTCTCAAATAATATAAACCAATAACTCTGCTCTTGCTCTACCAACCCGTCTGGCCAGCGTGGTAGCAGTAGGCTAATAGCCTCCTATGAACGCCACAATAGGCGTGAGCTAGGAGAGGCTTATATCCAGCAGTAGACGTCCACGGGCTGATGATGATAAACCAATAATATTTTAGCATCGTAATGTTTAATTTCTCTTTAATGGCTATAGTTATTTAATACGAAGTGATTTCGCCTAATCTGCAAAATCGATCTCGCTCCCGCACGCGTGCTTTTCTCATTACTACCTCGTTTCAGTCGTTTTGCACCTTAATTCCAGACAGTTTTCTGAATAAGTTTCAGGGTCTCTTTTTAACCCCCGACGCAAAAAGAGAGGGGTGTTCTAAGTTCAACGTGTCTGTCTGTGTATCTGTCTGTGGTATCGTAGGTCCCAAACGGATAAAGCGATTTTCGTTTAGATTTTTTTGTGTCATAGATAATTTTATCCCGAGTGTACTTAGTTATGTTTCATGAAAATCTGTTCAGCCGTTTGAAGATCATCAGCTCTTTTCTAGTTGATGAGTGGATCTGACTAACTTCCTTATGTCTGATCGATTTGAAATTTGGTACCGTGTTACTTCAATGATATTGAAAGTATATGGTAAGGTAACCATGACCTGATCATCTGATCTCTTTAATAGTTGATCAGGGGATTTGACTACCTCACATGCTTACATAATATGTCCTACATTACATAATATGTCCTATTATCGGACAATTTGATGTTAATAATAAAAAATTAAAAAGCTTGAAATAAAACTTAATTTAAAATTTAAAAAACCCAAAACATAAAAATACTCCTAAAAAGTTAAAAATAATATTTATTTACTGTAATTACTTTTGAAGTTTATTAAAAAGCTCAGGCGATAAATGCAAATTCTGAACTATTATATACCACGTGCGCTAATCGTATAATATTGGTATTTATGTAGGAAAATCGATTTACTCATAGAGATTACCTAATGGGTTCTTCCTTTCGTGGAAAATAACACGTCTCATCTACGTTTTGTCCGCCAAACAAATCAAAACCGACCTGATTTACCTTTTTATTACCATATCATGGGTTTCCTGGCTAAGGTAATTTTTTTTTTATTTTACTATGAAGGTTCTCCATTCAAAATACTTTAAAGTTTTACGGTGAAATTATTTTAGTTAGTTTGGTGATGAAGATCCACCCTGCTGATAAAGCGTCATTTGGATTTGTATCTATTCGTGATGCAAATATACTGTAACAACGCTAGTTAACGTTCCGAATGGAAACACTATTGATTTTAACTTATCGAAGTTTAGACTGATAATAGTCAAACAGTCAACCTTCAAGTTGATAATGTTATCTCGAAATTTTATTACCGATGTAATAAATTAGAACTTTGTTATTTAGTCATTACACGTGTGCTCGGGTTTCGCTTGAGATTTGCGGTTAAGCATCTTTCATAGTGTTCGGACACGGGATGGGTGACCAGGTGTTTTGTAATTTCAAGCTCCTTTATGCTTCATCGTGCCGCGATTTTTGCCTGCCTTTTTTGTTATTTCATACTGCATGCTGATTACTCTTGAACTTCCCTAGAAAGAATCTAAATGACTATCTGAAGTTTTTATTTCTTTTTATATTACGAAAAAAAAAAAAATGTCTTTGAAAAAGAGCTTTATTAAACGCACACCAAGGAGCAAAAAATAGTTAAGTACCTATATACAATATTCAACTATCTTACGATTACGACCCTAAATGGATTTGATATTTTTATACATAATATCTTATTTTTATTTTCCCAAACGTACCCACAAAATGATTTAGGCAGCGATCAATCTTCCTCTGTCAATAGACGACACCCTTAACAAACTTTCATGAATTTTTCAATAGTTACCAAATTGATTGATGCGTCACGTACCGCCCGTGATGAATTAACAGAAACAAAAACTAATGGAGAGTCGATGGAACCATAGTACCGTCAGCAAAATAAAATAAAATATTTCAAAGAAGAACAGCCCAACATGGGATGAACTGGGACAACTTAAGACAAAATGTACTTTTTTACAGTTTAACCTCAGCGGAAAAGAAGGTCAGCAAAAAACCAAAATAAATTAAAGCAGAATGCTCAAATTGGGCAAAACTAAAAATTTTGACAGTTGATATCTGCAGAAAATAAATTATTATTGCATTTAGGGCGACTCACCAACGTCACTATACATCCCGTCAGGGCGACATGAGACAATTTGCTTTTTTCTTGTATATTTTCTTGTTTAATATTTATCACATAAAAATACCATTGTGAAATGCAAAATTAAAAAGTTATAGTCACTAAACACATTAAGAGCTTATCATATTTAAAATAACGTTGTAATTTCAGTAATTCGTTTGAAGAATTCAAAAGTGACAGCTAACGATGTTTAAGGGCGACTTTCACTAACTGCAACAAAATACTTTTAGCGCTAAACTTATTTTCGCTCTGCCACTTTGACTTCAAACGAATACTGACAATGTAATTTTAAATACGTTTAGCCCTAAATGTGATTAGCGAGGTTAATGAAAGTCTCCCTTATAGCGCTAAACTTTTTTTTTATGACCGACGGGGTGGCTCTTACATACACACTCCGTTCATTACCCATTTTATATCCTTCCGTGAGCACTAGTTTTACAGACAGTACACTAACGACGAAACTTCATCATACCTGATGTTAAGTATTGATAAGGCTGAAGTTGGTAGCAAGCCTCTCCCGGAATCCTCAGATACATAAATATATATACATTAACTAATTTTGTGGCAGTTGGTCAAAGTCGCCCTTAGTATTACTTTTTATCGTCATAAATACTAAATTTCAGTTTGAGTCCTGCAGCTTACGCAAAAAGAGAACACTTGTATCACGTTGATTATTCCTTCTATTCTTTATTTTTAAACAAAACACATACACACTCCGTTCTTTGCCCATTTTATATGCTTCCGTAAGCACTAGTTTTACAGACAGTACAATAACGAAAGAAGCAACTTCATTTCGAAAACCAATACCAATAAAAGAATTGGAGTTATAGTAAGTATGGTAGTTGATGAATTACCATACCTACTATAACCCCAATTCTTTATTCATTGAAATACAACAAGTTTACTGTGTAAAAGCTGTTTATAGTACTGTCAGCAAAACATAAAGCTTAGCAGTCGCTATGTGGTAACTGACGTTGCCACATGCGTGGCCAGCTCGTATATGTCACAGTCACAGCACATTAGGCAATCTTGTGATTCCGTACCATTGCGAAAAGTAAGTTTATTGTTTCAAAACACGACTCCCTGCGCTAAGCGTGCGACTATATCAACTGTGCACGCATAAGCTACGAGCGTCTGCTGCATTAATATTTTTCTGCTAGGTTTTTTTCGCCCACGCAGCATGCAACGCATGCGAGGCACACGAAAGCTCAACGTTATGCACGCAACGCACGCGGCACATGGAGGTCTAGCGTTCATGATCATGGGTACTGGGTTTCCACGTTATATGTTATTCAATAAAAACGTTGGTACACGTATCTTTAGAGCGCTCCACATTCTCATCTTTTGCCGAGAACTAAATATTTGTCGATGTTCGGGTTTTGGCGGGATCACACGAGAGCGTCTCTCGACATTCTCGGTTAGCTCAGTTGAAAATAGACGCTTGTACGAAATGGACGTCTTAAAAGTATCTGCCGCAGCTGCAGCATATTACAACTATTTGCAGATCTATCAAAAAGGGTACAATGGGACTGACTTAAAGTGCTAAAAGTTCCTAAATACTATCAAAATAAAAAAAAATCTATGGAAAAATCCTTTTTCTCATATTATACGATGACTGAAAAAGTTCTAAAAACAACAACTCAAGTTCAGAGGTTTAATTTATAGACATTTTTAATAACAATAAACGTGGGCTCACTGTGGTGACTGACGTCCAACTGGCGCGAGAGAGCGGGAATGTGAAGAGACTTGCGCCTAAACACAAAACTAGCCGAGAACCCTTAGATGTACCGACACCGAACGGATAGAATGCAAATATAGATGAGACATCTCGGCTAAACACGAGAACTCCCTCCACACTTACGTATTCGGCAAGTTTCGTCTGGTTTCTCTAGTTTCTCTAGGACCCACGCAGACAAAATGGCCGTACACATAGCGTGCGGTGAGCCTCGTTGAGTTAATGAACTCGCCTCTAAAATTGCATTCTATATTTAGTTCTCAATAATGTGCTGTACATTATTGAAATGTTATTAATTTTGTTGTCTCCATCCAACGTGACACAATTTCTGATATATCAGAGCAGTCTCTAACCGCATTTTCCGAACCAGCGCGCCCCATCGAGCCACGCTCCCAACGACAAGAAAATGGGAAAATGAATAGAGGTGTCAATATCTAAACAGTCATAGAGAGTGTGTTAACTGTAATAATCTTTAATACAAAATGGAATTCATACAATATTAATTTGAACTTTTGTAATATAATATGTCTAAAAGTGGTTTACAGGACTAAAAGTTTAAAGCACTAATTAGAGTTTAATGCAGACACTAATTGTACATTACTTTGTAGTTAGGTACGCGAGAGTGGCTCTTTGGTGTACATTAACTAAAACTTAAAAAGATTGAGTCTACTTGGGCTTATTAATTTAGTTAAAAGTCCATCTAATGCTCAGGGTATCTATTGGAAAAAAATTAAGTTCAATTATTCATCGCCGTGATTTGAAATATAAAATTATTGATTCCTTTTAGCGAACTTCAAAAACCAAAATAAATCAAGTAAATAAAAAGCAGGCAAAATGTGTCGCGACGTTGCGTGCCGTTTAAGCTGGCCATAGACGACAGGTTATGCTGTTATGCAGGTCAGAGTTTTATTAGGGAGCTTTATTTAAAAAAGTAATGGATAAATAGAAAACGAGTATATCACAAATAATAGAACAATATTAGGTATTTCATTAAAAAAATCATAAATTCTTTAACCTTAGTACTTTCCGAGAAAATGTTTCTCAAAAAAACTCTACTGATCAACCTTTCGTCTGTGGCCAGCTTTAAATAGCGTGGCAAATGTAGCGTCATAGAAAAGTGAACCAACCAAAAACATAGGTGTAATTTCCAGCAATGCCTAAGAGTTATTGGCAGAGAAAAGAAAGATAATTATTACCTACTTGGGTATTCCCGTAAGACAACTTACTGCCTTGAAATTGCACCAAACTTCAATCATCCCTGCAAATGAGAAACGAATCTAGACGAAAACTATGTCGAATGAATCGTTTGAGGTTGGAAATCTAATAATGTCCTGGGAACGCCGGGATTCAATTCGGGCACTCGTTCCCGTCCCAGCGGCCCTTGCCGCTGAAGCCTTTGCTTCTGAATGCTGAATTCACAGTAAATCTCAAACAAAATCCCTGTTGAGAAGTGGGTTTAAATACTAGAGAGAAGTTATATGGACTGTGTATATCGCGGCTGCATTTGCAATCGTTTTACTCACACAATCCCGCATTGGGCCTGGCAGTGGGTCAATTGCCATTCTTCTTCCTTTAGCCATTGGGAATACCTGTGCCACAGGGTTGGAGACCTTAAAAGGAGGCTCCACATGTGACGTAACAAGATAAGTATGCGTCCGGCGTACCCTGGTCAATGGTCTGCAGACGGCAAGTCGGTAAAGCAGACTAGCCGATCGTTTCACCACGACTTAGTGGCAAAAATGTTTTTACTGTACTCCCTCCGCATTTGAAGTCTTTAACCCATGGTATGACTCAGCGGTGGGCAATTTAATGGTAGCTGATGACAATGATGACTTTTCATGTAATATGTGTGTTTGAAAATGTCTTGGAATTCAATTCGGGCACTGGTTCCCGTCTCAGTGGCCGATGAAGCCATCCGTTCCTTTGCTTCTGAATGCTGAATTTAAAGATACTCTCAAACAAAATTCTGGTAGATATTTTTTAAATTTTTTTTATTAACGACGGGGAGACTCTTAGCCTTCATCATACCTGATGTTAAGTATTGATAAGGCTGAAGATGGAAGCGAGCCTCTCCTGGAATCCTCAATCACTGAGGAACTGACTATCTTATCTCTAACTGCCGGAACACAACAATGCTGAAAACATTGTTGTTATGGCGGCAGACTTAGATAAGATGGTGGTGGCAGCTAGCCAGGCGGACTTACTACAAGTCCTACCACCAACCAAACCGAATACAATATGTATTAAATACTAAGTGCAGGAATATCACGACTGCCTGTACCTGTGAAACAGCTAGGTGAACTACGCAGGTGGACTATGCGTCAGAAGGGCTTCTTACACCATTGGGAACGCTTGTGGCACAGCGTGATGAACGATGATGATTTAATTTATTGATGTGTTTAAAAATATTTTGGGATTCAACTCAGGCACTTGTTCTCGTCCCAACGGCCCTCGCCGCTGAAGCCTTCAATTCCTTTGCTTCTAAATTCTGAATTTAAAGCTAATCTCAAAATTATGATAGAGCATCCAATTAAAATCCATGGAATTCAGGTTTGAACCTTTAAACTTAACTGATTTAGTAATTCAATCTAAATAATCATAGTGAAATCAGTAGGTATAATATATTGAACTTAAGTTTATTATTATGTTTACATATGTATATAAATGTCAAAAAGAGCGGAAGACACCCGCAAGTTATTTCTAAAAACAGAGGCTTAGTTTGCAAAGTATAATGTAAATATTTTTAGGGCTGAAATTAATATTGTATTATGTAGGTGAAAGTATATTTCTAAAACCTTATTAAACCGCCTCGTTTAACAATTAACCCATTTATAAACAAGACCTTTTTATCCCAGATTTTAATTAACTAACCTAATTTACCTAAGTTTATTTAGCTCTGTTAAGTTAATAAATTAATAAAATACGGAATTTAAATGTTTTCTTTTGAAACAATCATGTGTTAAGTGCCAAGAGTGCAGAGTTCAAATCTTTAAATTTTTATGAACTGCAAAATTAGCAAGTTTACCCAATAAGTAAATAAGAACTTTATCGAGTTTCTTCCATTCTACCCACATGATGCTTTCAGAAATGAACTATTCAATTGAAACAACTAATTGTTGAACAGATATCTAAATTAATGAAAAACGAATACGCAAACAAACTCTTCCGCAATAAATCTGGATAAAAGCCAATCCTTTGTTGTTAGAAAAAAAAAGCGGAAAATAAATCTGCCCGAGACGAAAACTCTGTGAAAATTTCTAAAAAACTTGACATCCGCTACATCACCGACGGACCGCCATTTTTTCTCCGGACGTTTCCAGTGAGTGAGCAACCCGTAATAAAGTTAGCCCCGGAACACACTAAAGACACTTTCACATTACCCCGAAAACTGTTCTGATTTTTTAGTATTAACGGTTACTCGTGGAAGCCCGACCACAACACTGTGTTGCAACGAACAGCGAAAAACAGTAAACAGTAAAAATAAATCTGAACGGCTTTTACCATTTAATGGGCAAAGAAAAGTAAAAATGGAATAAAATCAACTATCAGCTGTAATCGCAATATCGAAAAGGACGCACTGCGTAATAGTACCATCTATTTTACAATATTGACGTATTAGCAAAAAATACTAACTATTACTATAGCGAGAAATCGCGACTTCATCTGTTTTAGTGACAGCAATAGTGATAGTCGTAGTTTGTTAAATAATTTTTATTCTTTTTTAACCGACTTCAAAAAAAGGAGGAGGTTCTCAAGTCGACTGTATTTTTTTTATTTTTTTTTTTTTATGTATGTTCCACTATAACTTCGCCAGTTGTTAACAGATTGTTTAAATTCTTTTTTTATCTGGAAGAAAATGGTTTATGTGTGGTCCCATATAATTTTTACGAAGATCTGGCTAGTAGTTTTTTCATAATCCTGAAAAATATCAATCACATTTTGGCAAGTAGTCGTATACCTAGATGACATCATTGTTGTGTATGGGGTGATTTTTAGTGTAAGTAACGGCACATAATGTAACAAAAAAATCTGAAATAAAAACATTTTATAAAAAAAAATCAAACCGACTTCAAAAAGTAAAAAATAAAACTTTTGGAGTCAGTGCTAGTTAGCTAAGGCCAAAAAAAATATAGTTAATAGAAGTGCAATGTAGAATGCTTTGGCTGGCACCGACTCCAAAAGTTTTATTTTTTACTTTTTGAAGTCGGTTTGATTTTTTTTTTATAAAATGTTTTTATTTAAATGCCTCTTCGTTACTGGAAGTTGACCGTCAGCTCTGCAAATCTCTTTCTTTGTATCGCCCAGCAAAACAGTTCTTCTGCTTTGGTGATCCCTGTCCACTCCCCTAAGTTCCTCAGCCATGACTTTTACGTCTACCAGCACGTCTTCTGCCTTCTATTTTTACCATCATGATAAGTTGAAGCAGCTGGTATCGGTCGTGTCGCAAAACATGTCCTAAATAACCAACCTTTTTTGACGGTCTGCAACATTGCGTTGCGCTGGAGTACTTTTTCTTTACTGACTTTTTGAATCCAACTTATACGCATCATGCGACGGTAACACCACATCTCAAAAGCTTCGAGACGTCTTCTAACGTCCACCCTAATTGTCCACATTTCGCAACTGTATGCGATGATATAGCACTGGAGGATTCGTACTCTGAGCTGAATGTTGATGTGTCGGCAGCATAGTACTTTTTTCATTAATCTTTTACCATCCGCAAGAACAATTTGAAAGCCCAACAAGTTGTTTGGTTTTAGAAAACTCAACATAGTATTTAAACCGCTGCTTTTACGCGTGAGACAATGGCGCTTTCAAGATCAAACTATAAAAAAATATTGCTCCCAACAATTTCGACTAAATTCAGTGAACCTATCGCGTAAGTGCCGTCGGCATCGCTGTCAACATCACTTTGACAGCTGATGACAACGCAACTTCAATCGTCCTAATAATAAGATTTCTTTTCCATAGTCAGTTAATTCTTGACTCTGTGTGCGACCGAGGCAGCGCTATAGCATCAGCGCTCGCGTGTGAGTAGTCGCGCCCATATTCGACAAGTCGACGACGTCGACGACACTTATGCGGTACGGCCACAGTTTACATTTTTGTAATGCAACTAAACCCAAAACTTATAGTAACGAAAGCGGATACAGAATTTACGCACTTACTGCAAAGGCCTACGAAGAAATTCATGCACGCTTCCAATAAATGTGGGTCCAAACCTAAGACATAAACAGTCGTAAGTTCTCGATGAGCCTATAGATAAAGATCGTAAAACGACGTAAGTGTTGGGTCGAATCGGTGGACGAGGTGTGTTGTATACAGTCTTGCTAAAGTTTTATTACACGACTGCCCAAAACAGGAGTGTATTGTGTTTAGGGTTCACGTATGTTTGTCATTGTGAGTTTTTTTTATTCCACCATAATTTCTAAATGCCTTGACGGATTTGGTTGTATGGGGTATCGTTAGAGTCCTTACATCATCTCGAGAGGCACTGGCTATATTTTAGTTCCTGAGTGGTTGAGAATTTCCTGTAGTAGATAGTGTTGTTAGTGTCTCCCTGTATTTCGATAGTATTATGAACACATGAGCCTCGCGAGAGTTCATTAATTAAATGAACATATTCAAATTTTCCACTGGCGAAACATTTACAAGAAAACATGTTGTAATGTAAACGTATAATGCGGCCACTGAGCGAAGGCTTTATTTGACAGCTCCTATCGAGAGCCATCGGTCATCCTCTCGACGGCCGCACTATATTTTACAACATGTTTTTTTAAGCATGGCGGGGACACAATGCTGAAAACATTGTTGTTATGGCTTAGATAAATATGTTAAATGGTTTAGATAAGATGGTGGTAGCTAGCCAGGCGGAAACGGGGTTTTGCCAGTGGAAACGGGGGGTTATCAATACTTAACATCAGGTATGATAAGCGTTGAGCGTCTCCCCGTACTTCATAAAAAATGACGACTGTTGGACGCAATTTTCAAATGTGTTGTTTTTGTTAAATTGTAATTCAATTAATAAAGTAATGTTATTATTTAAAAAGACTTAAAAACTTTGATGAGCACATTACAAAAATAAATAAATATTTTCATACATTAACACCAATTATATAGCCCACGTTAAGTTTCATGAGGAACTTGTGTTATGGATACTAGATAACGGATAAACATACTTATATACTTTTTTTTTTGTAAATACATACATAATATACATATTAAACACCCAGACAAAGACAAATAGACATGTTCATGCACACAAATATTTGTCTTGTCTGGGGATCGAACCCGGGACCTCTGACGTAGAAGGCGGGGTTAGTACCCCTGCGCCAAACAAGTCGTCCTAGATCACATAGGATATAGATTAGTAGTGTACGATGAGTCTTTAGATAAAAGACATCAAATCGATGTACAGTCGGGGGAACATTCCGGTCGACCAATTGAGATCTTTTTTTTTCGATTTTTTGTTTTTATAAATTTGTAAATTTATTATCCAAATGAAATACTTATTAAATCTTTTGTGATAATATAAAGGTTTTCTATAAATCTATTACTCTTTAAAATAACGCTTCCTAATAAACTCTACTAGCCTACCGGGATGTTCCGTGATTACCTATTTAGATGTATTATGTCGAAGGCAAGTTGTAGAATTCATTGTTTTACAAAAAGCCTAGGCAGATTGTAAAACATGATTTTAAAAGCCTGATTGAGGCGAGCTCGTTGCACCAGCTCGCTTTATTGTAGCACCAGGGAACCTAACAATAACCTAACATCTCTTCTAAACCAAATTGGGAATCAACACAATACAATTAGCTAATTGGATTTTGTATGAGTTTACAATCTGCCTAGGCATTTTGTAAAAAGGGCTCATTCAACAATATGCCTTCGACATATATACGAGGTGTGTGGTACAGTCTCGCTAAAGTTTTGTTTTCCCATCCTTTTTTACGTGGACGCTTGTTGAAAATTTATTTGGTTTATGTAAAAAGTTTTTGGTAAGTGAATAATCGTGTTTTGCTAAGTGTCATTGAGAGTGCGAGGCTACATATTTAAGTACTTGTGGTTAAACTACTTTATTTAAAATTTCTGCTAGTAGGTTGTTCAAGGGAAAATTATATAAGTACCTACTACTGATAATTTTAGCAAACATACGAGTACATAGAGACAATAAAAAAAAAAAACGTAACAAAAACCTACATATACAAATAATTAATACACAAATAATTGCATACAATCACACCAATTATCTAGCCCACGTTAACTTTCACGAAGAACTTGTGTTATGGATACTAGATAACGGATAAACATACTTATATACTTTTTTTGTAAATACATACATAATATACATCTTAAACACCCAGACCAAGACAAATAGACATGTTCATGCACACAAATATTTGTCTTGCCCGGGGGGTGGAACCCGGGACCTCTGGCGCAGAAGGTGTGCTTAGTACCCCTGCGCCAAACAGGTCGTCAGATATAGTTGATAACTTACTCGTGACGTTTTTTTTTTATTGGCGTTAGGTAGTTGTAAAAATAAGCAAATGCCGTGCCGGATATGAAAGCAGTTACAGTGGCCAGCGAGACGTCTTATTGCGTCATGTTTACCAGGGCCAAATCTGGGGGCCTACCAACATCTCTTAGCGCAGTGTTGTTTTAATCTTATCATGTTATTTCGTACTACGAACCTATTAAAATAAGCTTTGTGACTTCGCTCAATCATCGCCTCCAAAGTGTAATATGTGAAAATGTAAAAACTTCAATAAAAACAAAACGTTCTTATGAGATGATAGGAGATGATGGTCGTTGAGGTGTAAATATGAATTGATGCCTATACATTTTATTCCCAAGCTGCACCATTTCTACTCCCAAGGTGCACCTACTCTGATAACCTCACAGCGGATTTTTAGCATGATTAAATTTAAGTATATGTATAAATATGTTTTTACTTTCAAAATAATGTTTTTCTCTTCGTTTTTCATTTTATTGATTTGTTCTTTGTTTCCGTTTCCAAGTATCTACTGGAAAGTAGATAAAGTGATTGATTTCAGTTTATGTAAAATGGTTTGAGTCCGATTACTTTTGTACGCGTAGAAATGGTTCTCCCCTATTAAATTCCACATCAGTCATAATCACTTGACTAGGAGAAGAAAAGTGCTCCAAGCTCCAGCTCCAAGTGTCATGCAGTGATGCATTGCAATGCACATTGCACTCGTGTCATCTCGATTGCATGATTTGTGAATTATTCAAAAACAAAATAATGACAAGGTTTATTCGCAATAAAATTGTAGCAATAAAAACTGTATTTGAAGATTTAATTTGAGCCACTGTATGAACTGAGATTAAAAAACTTAGACTGAATGGTGCAACTTAGCTTTTGTTTTAGTTAACTTTAACCGCATTATGGTGGTCAAAGCTGTCAAATCCTTTATTTTTCATCCGTTAAAGTTAGATGGTGGAGTTTCATCCGAGTTCTTTTCGTAATAACACGTGTGGTGAGGCTCCATTTTTAACTCAATCTACCGTACAATTTCTTTATATTACGAAATATATTTACTTGACATTGGCAAAATTCGCGAATTTTATCGCGAGCACGCCATTAATTAAGAAAGAAGAAGAAAGTTAGATGGTGCAATCCATTCTAAGTAAGATCCATATAAATTTTTCATTCTGTTTAATTCTGTGCTATTGCAGAGCACGATTGAAATCACTGAAAACAAATATAATTTATTTATTTGCGCCTTTCAGACATCATCAGGTTGATATCTGTTAAAAATCACAGACACCCAAGAAAACTTCCGATTCTATCGAAACGTATACAGAAAAATAAACATACGTTGTCCAAAATTATTACCGTAGATCGAGCCCATCGTCTCACAGGCCACAAATACTATATCAGTATCGCTATAGATTATCAGACACAAAAATATAGCAAATTCATAGTATTACATAAGTAACGTTTTTTCTCAAAACTGATTTGGATGCCTCTTTGCACAAGTATGTATTAAGGTGTTCCCACATAAATATCACAAATAACTAATAGTGATACTATTGTGATTCACAATAGTATCGATATTGGTTCATATACCACTTTTGCCCAGTCTCCTTTACGTCAGAAGGACGCCATAGCGCCACAGACAGAAAACCTAGGGTTTCGGACTTCCACCTTAAAACGTCCGATTCTATCGAAATATATGTATACGGAAAAATAAACATAATTATGAACAAAATTATTACCATAGATCGATCCCATCGTCTTGCTGGCCACTGTAACTGGTTACATATACTGGTTCCTGTAGCCAGCACTTGCATATTTTATGTTCCCACTTTTATTTCGGTCACGTGTGCCTTTTAAATGTTTAAGACGATACAACGAATGTTTCGTACGAACTGTGCTAATAAAATATGTATGGAAGAAGAGAATTTGGAGTAATGAATACGTTTGCCGATACGCTTTTGGGAATTTGAGACTGGTTTCTGATGTGGAAATTATTTATATTCCGAACGGGATGTGTCCTGATAAGGAAGAGACGAAAATAATATGCCTACTTTTCTTGAAACAAGACACGTAAAGGTAGATTTCAATGAAAACGTACTTGGGGGACGGGTTTATACGATGATGGATATTAACGTTGATGTATGAAAAGGAAAGATCAGACCACAAAAAGATGTAAAGGTTGTGTCCTCAAGTTTATTAAAAAGAAGAAAGTATTAATGAAGAGATGAAGACAACTGAGTGAAGAAAAGGAGATGACGTGTAATCGTGTAAAGCAACTACTTCAACCCAAATCGATTAGGATATTTAGGATACGCGGCGATATTCTGAAAAGTTCTTTTGCGAAATCAACCCTAAATCTGCACCGAAATTTGTCATGAGGATGATGATGGGTGGGTATTGTAACTTCAACTAAGCGCACACCTCTTTTTGATACTAGAGAGATATATTATAATTATCTGCGTTGAAACCTATTTTTATTTTCGGAAAGTTTTGTTGTTTTGATCAGGTGATTTTTTAATTTCCCGACGTTTCGAAACCTTTCCAAATGCCGTTATTTTAGAATCAAATCAATGTATGTGATGATGTCGAATGTTTATACAATATTTATTGAAACAAATACTGCTGTTGTATTCAAAGATAATTCTTCCACTTCGAGATGGCCCAATTCCGAACTTCCATGTAATATATTGTTTTGATACGTAATTTAATGGCTAAGTCAATGATAATAAATTAAATCTTGAAGATATATATCCATAATTCTCGTAACTTTGCGAAACCAATAGGGATATTAATTACTTGTACTGTTTTGAAGTGATAAAATCAAATGACACTTTGTTCTTCTCTGGTAAAGAACTTATAGCATTATTTTGGGAGCTTTAGAAAAATAATGATTCGTGAAAAACCAACGATATTGCGTACATCTTATGTTTTGGCGCGACTGTTCATTGAAATAAAACAACTTTTACGGATATCAAACACGCTATATTTCACGAACACGAAAGTTGTAATTGTCCGTATTTTTAGGTTTTTTAATGTTCCCGACGTTTCGGCACCTATTCAGTTGCCGTGGTCACGGGATGTCATCCATTACAACTTAGTTCGTGAAATATATTTGATATCCGTAAAAGTTGTTTAGTGTGTACTTGAAGCATATACCAATGTTGTCATACGAGCTCGGATTGGGAAACATTGGGAAGATTTGCTATCTCTTTAATTTCCGTGCTTTTTCGTGTGTTTTGTCCTACTTGTCAATTGTCAATGTGTGCAGTCTGCGTCACAGATTTAAATCAAATTACTATGAAGAAAACATATCTAATAAAAAACATCATTGCGGTGTTGGATAAAGGCGCAACGGAATATTAAAATAATATACAAGATCTCTCTATAATAACCGCCTCTGTGGTCTAGTGGTACAACCACCGGTATCAGACCCAGGGGTCCCGGGTTCGTTTCCCAGCGGGGGTACATATTGTATTCGGTTTGGTTGGTGGTAGGACTTGTTGTAAGTCCGCCTGGCTAACTACCACCATCTTATCTAAGTCTGACGCCATAACAACTATGTTTTCAGCATTGTTGTGTTCCGGCAGTTAGAGATAAGATAGCCAGTTCCTCAGTGATTGAGGATTCCGTGAGAGGCTCGCTTCCATCTTCAGCCTTATCAATACTTAACATCAGGTATGATGAAGGCTAAGAGTCTCCCCGTCGGTCATAAAAAAAAAAAAAAAATATGTTCAGTGCCCTTAGTACGAGTTTGGCAAGCTATGATCGTTTTCGAAAACTATCGCTTTATCTCTTTCATATCCATAGACTGCTTTACCGACATGAGTAGAGGATCCGATAGTTGTCGAAAACGTTGACAATAAATGTCAACTCGTACTAAGGGTACTGAAGGCTTATGTATAGGTTGAAAGTGTGTGTGTGAAAGTACGCATAGCACACACACTACATCATTGTGTAAAATACTATGAATAACGATAATCGATGTAATTGAAGAGTAAAAAAAACAACGGGTTGCACTCCGGGAGTGCCGGCTGAAGTAAAAGCCTTTTAAAATAATAAAACTTTGAAATAATTAATTTAATTACAAATACAATAGTTATTTATGATTAATGAACGTACAATTTAAACGCCATCTGGTACCGTAGTATGAAACTCAAATTCTCTCTCAAGGCACCAGCTCAATGTCATCAAGTATCAAAAACTTAGTGGCAACTATAGGTATCTAGATGGCGTTGTAATAAAAGAATAGAATATTCCTCAAGATATAAAAGAATGGTTGTTTTTAACTAATATACGTAAATCTTTCAAGTGTGAGACTTTATGTAATTTGACATACGTCAACGGTAAATGGTCTTAAGAATTTTCGATCAGGGTCACGTGTCCGACTTTAACATTTTTTACCCATCCCAATCATTTAAAACTCAGATGTGCAAAACGCCGCTAAAGAAGTTTTACTTCAACAATCCTACTAATAGCCATTGAAGAGGTAATAATTATTATAAGACGTTACTTTGATTGATTTGCCCCAAAATGTGAATATATATACCTACTTGAGTATTTCCGTGAAGTGTTGATATATCTTTAGCATTTGTAGATTATTTATCTCTGTCTACGTGCTCTTGCAACATGTTGCACGGAAACGACAATCTTCAAAGCAACAAACAATTTTCAAACTACGTGAGGTGATACATTAATTCGAAAAGTTCTTCAGCGTCATATTTTATCAACACCTTCCGCAGTAATACCAACGGATAATACATCACTCTTTGTGTACTTGTCACAACTACGTCTATAGCGTGTTTTGTCTGGATCTACCTTTGTGTGTAAAGTTGTAAAAAAGTTCCAGCTACATTAATGGAGACATTCAGGATCGTGCCTAGAAGAAAAAAATCATTTTGTATATTTTAGTGTAATTAAGTGACCATGTTGGATTGAGAGCGAAAGAAAAACAGAAAAATAAAGAGTTTCAATGCATATATACAAATGAAAAAGTATATAGGGATCAACTACTTTTCAACTGTAAAAAAATATCCAATAATTATTTACCAAATGTAGTCTATCAGACTGGCTAACGACTTCAATTTTTCCGTAGTAAAGTAGTAAAATTTACAAAAAAGAATCTTACCGACCCAAAAACGTTAAAATAATAATCCTATAAAGCAGTGATATTCTTAAACTAACTTGATCTCTAGACTAGGTCTAGTGGTAACAACCACCGGTATCAGACCCAGGGGTCCCGGGTTCGATTCCCAGCGGGGGTACATATTTTATTCGGTTCGGTTGGTGCTAGGACTTGTTGTAAGTCCGCCTGGCTAGCTACCACCATCTTATCAAAGCCTGACGCCATAACAACAATGTTTTCAGCATTGTTGTGTTCCAGCAGTTAAAGATAAGATAGCCAGCCATACCTCAGTGATGAGTATTCCGGGAGAGGTTGGCTTCCATCTTCGGCCTTATCAATACTTAACATCAGGTATGATGAAGGCTAAGGGCCGGCGCCCACTGACGGCGTGGCACGGCATGGCACGGCAGGTTGTGCTGTAGCATCCCGCGGCATTCCGTGGCATGCCATAGTGCGTCTTCTCCCTCCCTTGCCCCCGCGCACTGACCGGACTGCGTCCCATTAACCGATATGACCGCCGCACAAGTTTCAACCTTATTTCAACTAATTTAGCAATCATAATTCCTCGACACAAAGTGACCCATACGTCTCACGGGATGCAATGGCACGCCGCGACAACCCGTGGAATGAAACGGCATGACCCGTCATGCCGCAGCATCCAGCGGCGCGTCGCGTCATCATGGTATCGAAATAAAGTAACATGAATTCTAAACTCATTGAAATAAGATTCCAAATAACTTGATTAGTGATAAAATCCTTCGCCATGACACGCCGGCAGTGGGCGCCGGCCCTAAGAGTCTCCCCGTTGTTCATAAAATAAAAAATAATTAACGCTTTTGATGTGTGTAGTAAAATCCTATACTCGAAAATTATAGTAGACGATGACTAGCCATGACTGTCACTATTGTTTCTGGAGACCATCTTAGACCCAACATTGCCAAAAGTGGATTCGTTGAGGTGTACCTTTTTTATTTTATTATTTTTTTTTATACTAGGAGAAATGCTTTTACGCATCCTTCGCCCCCCCAGGTGCAGGGGCGATTCGAAATGTTGGACTCACCTGGAGTACACGGCCTATACGAACATATAGGCCACGCACTCCATCCCACGCCCCTCCCGTACCCCCACCCAGCGTGTGAGCTCCGTTGAGGTGTACCTAGATATGAAAGCGATGTTAATACATTTTTAAAATCTCAAGCTCCACCTTTGAAGCTATAAATGTCGTGAATGTTAACACAGTGAAATATTTCATTTGACATGAAGTTCAGTTCAACCGTAGAATGACCTACTTTAGTAACAGATTTAACTTCAGAATCGGGACATCTATAACAGTTATTTGTTTGCCTAAAATAGGTCTCATCTTTATTATCTCTTTAAATACATTTCAAATTTATGATTTTGTAATTTTTTGCATTTTTCAATGCTATTTTTATACTTATGGTAAATTTTAAATAGAAAAATATTGAAAAAAATTAACTCGGCCACAAGTGAATTCTCATAAGGGAATCGAACCCGCGACCTTTGGAAATCCAAAGGTCGCGGGTCCAATATTTTTCTATTTAAAATTTACCTTATGTACATTTCAAATTCAAAATGTACAATTTGTTGATGAGGAATATCGAAATGTAGAATGTGTAACATTCATTTCAAAGTCTGGTCGCTGGTAGTAGGATTTGTTTTAAGTTTAATCTTATCTAAGCCTGACGCCATAACAGTAATCTTTCCAACATTGTTGTGTCCCAGCAGTACGAGATATGATAGCCAGTTCCTCAGTGATTGAGGATTCCGGGAGGGGCTCGCTTCCATCTTAAGCCTTATCAATACTTAACATCAGGTACGATGAAGGCTAAGAGTCTCCCCGTTTTTCACAAAAAGGGAACTGTAAAATGGGGCTACTTTAACATGTTTTAAGAGGTTTTTCTTGTTTTTACAACATAATTTGACGTCAATTCAAGCTTACTCTAGCTTATCACACCAATAGAACCGTTGGCTTAAAAATCTGGGAGAAATGGCATCTCTATATATTTATATTTTTTATTTTATTTAAAAAGGTGTCAAAGTGCAGCCTCTGGTTCGGGGTTACTCTCACATAGCATTATTTTGAACAGAAGACAAAGTTAGAAAGCCTACGTGTTTCTTTGACACCCTTTAATTAAAAAATATATATAATTCCACGATTTTCAAATTATTTATAATAAATATGTGATCAGGGAAACCCCGGTTTTCGTACGTTCGATTTCTGACTATGTTTTTGGTCCATACATTTTGGGCCATCCTTTAGCGTAGATAACATTGGACATGCAACATGCAAAGAAATAAACAAGATTTAGAAACGAAAAATATGGTTAAAAATATTTTTTAATAAAGAAAACGTTCTGTAGCCACAAAAACTGTCAATATTACCCACAAATCAAAGTAACCCCGTTTTACGGTAGGTAATTTGAAAAGGAAAGCATATTGAAACGTTAGTTTCAGTTTAAATGTGTTTGCAACGACGACGCCCTATTTGATTTCTTTCTCTGACACAAACAAACCAAAATCGCTGAAAAGTTGGTACTTTGTGGGGAAAGTTCGGCTAGTATATGATTCCTTAAAGGACATTCTAGTCTAGACAGAAAAATTGACAAGTATTAAATTTAAATCAATCGAATGAAGAATAAAAAGAACATTGGTGTTATGGCTTGAAACATAGTCTTAAACTGACACAAACTAAAAAAAATGGAAAAGCAATGAGTGACTTTCCTCATAAATCGTTCGAAAGACTATTAATACCTGCTAGTTCTCCTTTCTTTTCGGGGAAAATAATAAATCTAATAGTTAATCTTTTCTTACTGCCCCGGTTAAGTTCTATTAAGGAAAAAGGACAAGGCATTGATACGGCGAGGTCAATTTGTGAGGATTTGGCCAAAGGCATTTCCAATAGTTACTTGTATTTTGTAGGAAATGAGAGATATCATCGTAATCTCGGTCAATTTCTTTTCTTAGTCTATTTTCCGCTTTTCTATCTAACTACCATAATTTGAGACATCCATACAGTCAACAAAATAAATAACGAAGCCAAAACTGTACTAGATTTTTATAATGTTCCGAAACAAGTTGTAGAAGTTTTATATTCAAGCTTATAAAATTTTATGCAAAAATCTAATAATATGCCAATGGGAATAGGAACAAAATCGTTTCTGACTTACAACAAAAACGAAATCACGCAACAAATTTTAGAAAATTTAAGGATCATTCAGGCTCCATACGTTTTTAGGCCTATTCCGAAAGGCCGGCCAAAAAAAATTGTACGTGTGGTTAGGTCGGACAAGTCGTTCAAAGCATTAGTTTATGGTTCAAATGTTATAGAATTACTCTCTAAGTCATGTTATACAAGTTCAATGATTCGTCATTATCATACATTTATAGATTTTGGAAACTGTACAGAAACATGATCTGAAGCATTTTGACTATGCAGTGGGGTAATTTATATATTCTTATAACACGTACATCTACAATATCCCTTCGACACATAACACTTTTGTCAAAAAAAATCTTAGCAATCAGTACCACTATATAGAAATGATGGACTAAGTACTATTACTTTGTGCCTCCCAATTGTACCTCGGATCATTAGTTTTAGCAATATTTATAATTATTTTACACTTATAGCACTTTGAAAAATCAAGAAATGTATGAAAATTGCAAATCATTGAACTTGTTTAACATGACTTAGAGAGTAATCCTTTATCTTGTGTACCATAATAAATACTGCTCCAAACTTCTAGTTCTAACCACACGTATCTTTTTTGTTGGCAAGTTTCATAAAAAGGCCCAAAAAGAATGATCTTCTTTGATGGGGTTTGTTAGACTATAGAAAACAATAATTTGAGTAATGTGATATCATGAGAATAAAAAACGAATAAAAGAATAATGTGTGATGAAATGTTTGTAGGTAAACTAGATGAATTCGCAAATACTTATAAAACTACATATTTCACAAGAAGCCTGCATGTAAATACTTAACATCCTTGCCTTTCTCTAGCATCTGGTGTATGTGTCGGGTCTAAACTGGCTGCATTTTGCGAAATTCAGAACTCGACAGCCGCAAGCCTCCAGAGCACAATATAAATTGTGAAACGCTTCCTTTCGTATCGGCTCGTACGAATATTCATTTTATCACAACAGAGGAATGATCAAGAATTTATTAAATTTCATGTTACGTACATCTTATGTTTTGGGGCGCACTGTTCATTGAAATAAAACAGTCATCCCGTGACCACGGCAGCTGTAAAGGTGCCGAAACGTCGGGAAAATCAAAAAACCCCTAAAAAACCTAAAAATACGGACAATTACAACTTCGTTCGTGGAAACATAGCGCGTTTGATATCCGTAAAAGTTGTTTTAATTCAAATTTTATGTTTTTAATCGGTCATGTACCTTTTTACCAACGAACCGGTACGGAGACGGTTTATAGGTACGTTTGGGGTGAAAGGTTGTTTGTGCTAACCAATGTTACCGTTTATCTCCAATACTAGTCCGATTTTGATTCGGTTTGCACTGATGTGTTCGGGTTTGATTCACCAATCAAACCCGAGCCTATTAGGCCTGAAAAAACCCCTATTTAGGTGTTACGGTGACAACTCACCAGGGGACCCTGCAGTAAATATTTGTTTGAGCAAAACCCAAATTAATAGTTGGATTTTGATGAGGTTTTCAATAATGGGTTTGGGTTTATTTATTTATTTATTTAAAGAGTCACCAACATAAGGTACAGCAAATGAAAAATATAAAAAGAAAATTAACAATGGATTGCTTGTGGCTAACTGCACTTACAATTATAGGTAACCACAGCATGCGTTATTATAATTAGAAAAAAAAACACGTTTCTTACATTGAGATTAACATTATATGAAAAAATTAAACTAAATAATTAAGGATGAAGCTAATTATTACAAAAAAAAAACAAAAAACATTGGTGAATTACGGTGACAACTCACCAGAGGGCGCTGCAGTAAACATTTGTTTGAGCAAAACCAAAACTACTAGTCTGATTTTGATGCGGTTTGCAGTAATGGGTTATCTGTGGTACAATGTACATAATATCTATGCTCGCTAAAACGTTTGAAATAAAAAACTTTTTATTTTGTAAAATCCCACGGCGGTTAAAACGTAATTGTAAAACTTAATTATCTGTCGGAGGCTGCCATCACTATTATAAATTTCAGAATGAATATAAATAAATCCGATCATTTCCTATAAAACTGCAAAACTATAGTTAATTTAATGCAGCCCGGATATTTTTTTGACTGGCATACAGTAATAGAATCGCTTATCATATTAACTTGGTTATACTACAAAACACGAACGATATTGTGTTAGCGATAGTTCCGTATGGAGAACGATAGCTGGGTCGCTAAGTTTTGAGAATTCTAGGTACAGGAGAGGTGAATGACACTTTTTGCACATTTATTTGCCACAGACTATAGTTTCTTTATTTTCAAGTTCATAACAAAAATACAAAATAAGCCTTGTCGCACTGTAGCGTTATCTTTGATAATTGTTTCATGTGACTACACCAATAGAATGAGAAGAGAGGTCGGCTCTTATGCCTTTAAGGTATATTTAATTAAATATCAATTACTGAAGAAACTAGTTAATACGCACAGCTCTTGACGATTTTCCTGCATTTCCTTGGCAATCTCATAAACAGCACCTTCTTTTACCGGCTATAGCGGCTGAGTTCACCATTTTGATTGTTGGTCCTGTATATCTTTCATAATAAACAGGCTGAGGGCCTACCATGTATGAGAATCTGTAGTAGTGCTACGGCCCACTAGAGGCGCTGTACAGATTCTCATACAAAATGAAACGAAAACACGTGGTTGGTTGGAAGTAAGTAGTAGCAAAACAAGTTCGCCTTTTAAGCTAGGTCCTATAGTGTCGCATAGTTGATCGAATTCTTCCGAAGCAGTACGTGTTAACTCGCTAGTGTTTGTGTAGTAATTGTTTATATTATATCTGTAGCTATAATGTAAGATACTCCCGGTCGTCTTGCCTATGGCGGATTAGGAGTAACCTACATTACACAGTCCCATAGGATTCAATAATGATCTGATACTATCCCACTATCTGCAAATTAGTGAATGGTAAGTTTACTGATTTGTACATAATACGAGTAGAGCATTAATTGGATTTCAGTCGAACGATCAAAGCGTTGGTATCGATTGTACCCAGTCTACTCTGTTAGAGGCATAAAAAGGCTTTTACACGTTTACTCGTTGGCGCAAAACCTGAACTTACTGCCAGTGCGTAACGAACAAATGGGTACGTGAAAATACTGGTCGTACGCATTAGACGAAAACAATTTCCTTTCTATGCATTACGACCATTATTTTGTCGTACAGTTTTTTTTGCAGATATTTGTTCTACTAGAAGCAATAACAATGGGGATACCACTATCTCTTTCCTACACGTATAGGAACATAGAAAAATCACCCCCGCACAGAGCGTAAAACAAGACAGTGGGCTGCCACACCACAATCGGTAAGTCAAATACGTCAAAATAGTGGTCGTAACGCAGTGAATATGTGACACATTATCTTAAAAATTTAGCATAATATTCTTATAATTTGCCATTACTTCTAAAACATAATAACTTTTAACGCTACAACTAAGCTTTTATTGAATAAATTACGCATTATACCCAATATAGTGTCTTTTACGTAAGTACTGTGCTATCTGTAAACTTTCTTCACCATTTTACACCATTATTGGCGAATATCTTACCATAAAATGTTATTGTTTCAGTAACTATAATTCCAGCTCGACTTTTAACAGTGATGATGAGGATATTATTGAATTAGTTGGTGCCGTGTGGCTGATATGATGATGAACCAAATATTCTACGACTCCGTGGATATAATATACGAGTAGCTTTGACTTTTGTAGATAATGTTGCAGTGAAAATATACAACCAGTGATCCGCTCGCTTGATTATCAGTGATTAAACAGGTGATTTTTGACACCATCAACATGCCAGTAGGTCCATTTTATAGAGGCAGGCAGACACAATGTCTCTCCACATAAATTGTTGTGCCGTAATATTCACCGTTTAAATAATTTGTAGCAAGGCACCTAATTAAATAAATGATGAATTGTAAGTATTTTAATGTAAGTATTTTTTTTTATTTTTATGATTTTGTAATTTTTGCATTTTTCAATGCTATTTTTATACTTATGGTTATCGCGGTTATCGCGAGTTCGATTCCCGTCTGAGAATTTATTTGTGGCCGAGTTAATTTTTTCCAATATTTTTCTATTTAAATTTACCATATGTAAGTATTTTAATTACTGATTCTAAAAAAAATACCTAAATGTAAAACTAAAATATCTTTTTGCTAGTCAAAATTAAGTTACCATAGCAACTAATCGCAGATCGGCACTTAAGTCTAGCTTCCGCTAGATTTTGGCTAGTTAGGACGGTCTTCAAGTGTCACTTAACATTCGTCGTCTTCAATCCTGGATCAATCCAAGATAAGTCGATATTGAAATACCGGCCCTAACTCTCCTAATTAATATTTCGACCATCAATCTCATTTTTACGTCTTTTCTACTTCGGAAAAAAATATCCGAGCACAGTCTTCAATTACATTGGCTTTATGCCAGTATCTCTTTTAAACCAAACTATTTTTATGAGATACATATAATTAGGTCCTAAAAATACTCTTACTTATAACGTAGTTAGGCACTATAGAGAAAAAACTCAATGAAAAATTAAAGATCTTCCTGAAAATTGAAGCTCATAAAATTTCACATAAAAGCTCGTGTTTTCATTTTAATTGCTTTTCAGTATAAATTAGGGACAAGACATTAATCAAAACTCAGGTTGCGATACTAAATCATTTTGGGATATAATAAATATTTTATAATAACATCGAAATTGGAAAAGTTATTGAGAACAAATTTATTTTTTTACAAATGAATAAAGGTCAGACAATTAATATATTGTTCGGATGTGCTTGAAGATGTGAACGTGTTACTGATTCCCTATTTATAACCAACTCATTCTCATTCGGAATTAGAAGGCTTACAAAATAAGAACTGTATCACGAAATGTTGTTATAATTGTATGAGTAATCTTTTCTTTTGTTTGTAAGTATTAGGTTCAATAACTACAGAACCGACCATAAAAATTCTTTCACCTGTCAAGGCTACATTATCAGCGAGTAACGTTGGACAGTTTTTATCCCGATATTCCCACGGGAACTCGTGCAAAGTCGGGCGGGTCGCTAATGAAGAATATTGGACATTATCGCGAACTGGACGTTCTGCGAACTGGACATTTTGCGAATTGGACATTTTGCGAATTGGACATTGTGCGAATTGACATTTTGCGAATTGGTCGTTTTGCGAATTGGACGTTTTGCGACCGCTGGACATTTTGCGAATTGGACATTCTGCGCCTAAACGAAAAATAATAGGCCAGAAAAGGTGATTTTTTGTCTTCCAAGAGAGAACCGAATGTATTTTATTAGTTCTTTTGTTCCATTACAAAAGTATAAACCAACAAGTTTTTAATTAATAATCAGAGATCCATCAAAATTAGTTTAGTTACCTAACAGTGTCTATATAACTTATATTCCCCACAACTTTATTACTGGTTACTTTACTCCAAATCCTGTACTAATTTATGTTTTGTTCGAAAATAACCATGTCAGACTGTCGCAAACAAGATAGTCACAGTATACCGTGCCGGATCCGAGCCGGGTCCGAGACGAGCCCGAGGTGATATTTTGTATTGACAACTGGGCCAATACTCAGTTGCACCGTGCAAAATGTATTGGCGAAACCTCGGTTCGGACTCGGGTGCCGAGCCCGGCACGGTACTGTAGCGTAAATCATCCTAAATACGTACATACAGCAGCACAACAGCATTTTGATCAATGTATAATCTTGCTATGCTCTTGTAAGTATCTTTCTAATGATGAAGTTTTTCTTTTTATTTTGTTATTACTCATATTTAAGCACTTAAGTTTTACTAATCCTAATCTAACCCCCATATTCTAAGTCGTTCCACCAAAACTTTTTTCACTCCACTCAAACTCGTCGTGGGTAAAAATGGTAGTGTGCGCTAGGCCTAACACGGAGTGGCTACGTACTTTAGCTCCTCCAGGTCCTTACGGAGTTATGACTTAGAATACAGATTTCAAAGGAGTATTTCGAAGAGATTTTCAATGCGGTTTCGTTAAGTCGAGGACGAGTAAGTTTTGGAGGAACGACTTAGAATATGGGTGTTAGTTAATATTATAAAAATATTATAAAAAAACAAAGATTTATTATTTATTATTATAAAAATGCAAAAGTGTGTTTATTCGCTTTCTTGACGCCCTGACTAAGAAACCAATCGACTTGATTTTTGACTTAAAGTTAGTTGAAAGGGCGGAGAGTAACATAGAGAGTAACATTTATCCCGATATTCCCACGAAACGGGAACTACGCTTGTGAAACCGTGCGGCCGCCAGTAAGTAAATATTTATAAAACTTCCCTAATCTGATCTTTACGATGTCAAAATACATCAGCCAAACAGAAATTATTTATTCATCCTGCCATTTTTCAAAGATAAACGTTATTATTATATTCCTACTTATCTTTTCCTATCTCCATGACTTTTGTTTTTCTTGCCAAAAATATTACAAAAGAAAATTATGACCTTTTCCGTCTAAACACGTCTATCTTTGAGATGTGGGTGTTCTGGAGTAATGTTTCTTACAAAAGCTTAAAGAGTATAATTAAAGATGTATCTGTATATTTTTAGCTTATTATTTATTAATATTTTTATAACTTCTAGGTTGAAAATAAAATAAAGTGCTGACTCCTCTGAAAAGAAAAAAGTATTGGTTGTGTTCTTTACGATACTGTGTCTGTGACTATGAATTTGACTGAAATATGCGTCGCCATTGTTTTGCACTAAACATAGAAGGAGCCCATATTTTGTACTATTTTGAATTTCGTCAAGTTGTTATAGTAACGTTTCTGTTTTTGAGGTGACATTTTATTCAGTCCTAAATTCAATAAGCCCATACATTATCGCATGCGATAATCGAGTTTTATTGACTTTAGGCTAAATTATTAAATCTAGATTTAAATACACACCAATTCCACTTTTGATGTGTTTAGTTCACTTATTTGTAAGGCTAAAGCAAGTTCAGTTAAATCGAATTTTGTTTGCTGCAAGTGAGCCTAAATACGTATTCTACTTTTGACCCTCTGCCTACAAAGATACATGTCCAGATAAAAGTTAATTGTCGTATCATTGAATCCTTTGTTTCCCAATCTGTGTAACAAACCACGAGGGCGCTCATCTTTTAGCAATTGTTCGTGTAATTTAGTCGCAGTGTCCTAGCCGGCCTAATCGACTTGTAAATTATATATTAGGCCACAGAGTACGTAAAGCAGCATGAAGCAGAGATACCACTTAGAACAGTGCCATTTTTGGCACACGCACATTGTCATGGAATTCTCAGGCACTTTCACGAAAGACACTTGAAACACGACAGTCAAAATGAATAAACGTTATTTTTCAGTAGTAATAGCGGTAATTTTCCCTGTTTAACATTTAATGACAAACAAAATTTTGTGTTAAGGCCTACTAGAAATGAAAGAAAGAAAGAAAATCTATTTATTGGCACACACACAGAAAAATAAATATAAAAAAAGTGAACATACTACTAAAAATAAAACTAACTTAGGGCCACTTGCCAGCTACTTGAGACGCATTTCTGAATCATTCGAAATTCTCATGCGACTTCAATTTGCATTCGAATTGTAATTCACCGACTTCCATTTTGTCGCATTTTATAATCACTCGAATATGTACAGTTATGTCCTTTTCTTAAACTCCCTTGACATTATTTCATTTTACGTTGAATATTTAAAAACCGAAAACTAACTCTCCATAGGTTTTCAAAAACCGATACTGCATCGGACTTGAATTACGTGAAACGAAACGTTTTTAAGTTGTCAAACTATCCGTCATGTCAATTTGAAAATGTTGGCGAAATCCAAAAGGGCACCGCCACTGCACAAAAAGAAGAAGAAGAAGAATTTGAAAATGACATTAGGTGCTAAACGTCAAACTTTCATCAAACGTCAAATCAAAAAAGAGTGGTCGGGACTACTTGTTGCAGATTCTAATGCAAATTGGAATTTCAAAAATACTGTTTTTAGCATTCGCATGCGAATCTTGCGATTCCATATGCGAATATAGATTCGAATGATTCAAAAATACGTCTCCAGGCATTTCTAATTTGAGTACGTACTTAAGTGTCTACCGCATGGTATATTTTGTATTGCATACTAGCCTCCCGGTTTCAATTTGGTTCTGATCTGTTCTAGGTAGTAGAGGATAGTATCGGCGGAACTGTGATCATAACAGGTGTCAATAAAATTCCATAACATAACTCACAAATAAAATGATTATAGTTAATATTGTAGTAAGTGACACTAGTGAGTAAGCCATGTTTTCGAGTTTGGCGAAAGTCGACTTTCTGTCAAATATTTATTCTGTGATTAGGTCATTAGCTGAGCGGGCAACGTAATAGGGACGTTTCGGACCGATTAGCTACACTTTGATCGTCCGTCGGTCGACTGTGAAAACCTTGTATATGTATACAAGTTTGAAAATGAGGCTACAGTTGTGTAGATTTGACTTAACGTTATAAATATTAGCCTTCCGCCCGCTACGTTGGTTATAGCGCGGATTTGGATTTTCGCATGGTAGCGCCGTCTGTCTCCTTACCATATTTCATTAAAATCGGTTCAACGCTTTACTTAGGAAATAGGATTATGCTAAAGTTCCTTAGCCGTCGCAGTCCGTCCATACTTATTTTTAGTCTCTATAAATTATAACCTCTCCTTGTGCAATGTCCGAATGTTTTATGCGCACGATAAAATAGTATTATTTTTTAATCTATAAATAAAAGCCTTTTTGTAGAACATTTTTGTGTAATTTTTTTTAAGGAAGATCAACTTTATACTTTATGATAATTTATGATAGAAAAATAGTAGAAAAAAATCAACTCAGCTTACAATTTATTCTCAGACGGCACGGGAGAATAACTTGTGAGCCGAATTGATATTTTAAAAGGTTTTCCTAAAAAAAAAATATCATAACTATAAAAATAGCATTTAAAATGCATTTTAAAATAATTTCAAACACCAGATCGTAAAACCGCTATACTAGTACCGCACTACTCAAACGGATAATAATTGGTTTACAAACCTAAGCGCTTATAGTATCGGAAAGCCAAACTACCTACATCCGAGGGACCCGGAAAAATCGTGGGATATCCTTTGGGAATACAGTCCGACCAAGGGTAGGGTAACCACGCGTACGGAATAATAATAACACAGAACACAAGTTAAGAAAAAGTTAAGAAAGAGCATGTAACGAATTACGTACGGAAAGGAGTGTCGCCTCGCCACGGATATTTATGTAGGTACGAATTACACGGACCGGCACGCAGCGCAGCGCATTTTATAGTTGCTAAAGGAAATTGAAATATCGGTAAAGATGTTAAGATTAGATGAGCTCAATATCAGGAACTCTATTTTGAACGGGGAGGCGATCAGGCGATTAGCGACCTTGCATGTGTAGACATAGCTCGCTTTTCGCTTTGCCCCTCACGCGTTCGCGTTGGGACTATTGGGAGTCGGTTCTACAGGCCAAAAGAGAAGCTATGTATTTTTTTTTTTTTAATTTTTTATTTATTTATTTGTGCTATGAAAATGAAAATGAAAAAAATGAAAAATGTTTATTTCCATAAATTGATAAGGTTAACAATAAACCGAGGCTGACTTGCTCCTTTTAAGTGAGTGAACACTTGTGCCAGGAGCAGCCACTCTCCCATAACAAAATTAGGGTTGTTATGGAAACTTAACTAACTATATTAATTTACTTATTCTAAGAATACATAATATGCAAATGTTAAATGTTCTAAATACAAATATACCAAAAACTGTGCAACAAGAATATATACCTGAATTATCATTTACATACCAAACTGAGCGTTTGTAATGACAAAAATTGTTTAAAGTACCAAATAAATTCGAGATTATCTGTCTATCTGCCACATTTAAACAAAAACCAAAGACTTCTTTTTTTTTTAACTCTGTATATATATTTCCTATATTTTCTAAAGTTTCTATTTATTAAGATTAACAATAATGCCCTCCGTTTCATCATAGCTTAATTTCAAGCTATAAATACATACAAAACATAATTTACGTTAATAACTACATTAGTCTAGGACTGTGTCGCAGTTATTAGCGCCCACCTCGAACCTTATCTAACACTAACAAATAACACAAAATTACAAGCTATTTTTTTTTTTTAAGTTATAGGTATTACTAACAAAGGGTATGTGATAATTAATTATTATATATAGTAACTTAGAATTAACATGCATTGCTATGTTTATGTGTTTGTGTTTGAGTGTGTGAGTGTGAGTGTGTGTGTGTGTGTGTGTTTGGATGAAGGGGGGAGCGGTTAATATATATTTTCTTTTATAAGAGATTCAACATCATCATATCCTAGCCTTAAAAGCCACTCATTTAAAACAGTTTTACACTCGCGTAATGGGAGGTTATATATTTTTAATTTATAGTTAATCTTATTATATAATACAGAGCTAAGGAATAAATAATGAAGTTTAGCTAAAACAGTACTACACCTTTCCACTTTAAAAAATCTATTGGATAATATACGTGCAAGGTCGCTATTACGGAAGTACGGAAAATACGGAAACTCAAACGTCGCACGAAAATCAGTAGAAAACTTCGAGACGAGTGAATCAAAAATAGAGCGCCTCCTTATGTGTAAAAGAGTAGCATCGCATGATAACCAACTTGCTGCTTCTAACAATTTCGCTATGTTCTGTGAGTAATTAAATAGTAATAATTGAACACAGAAAAGATTTAAAAAATATAATTATATGAATACACAAATAAATATTAAGTTAATTTATTGACACCACCGCTTAAAATTCTTCTCAGTAGTTTGAAATTATACACTACGAAAAACGCGTTCATTCGCGAACGACTGAGTAATTATGGGAAGTCGTGCAAAAGAATACATACATTGTTGACTCAAATCGATCCTATAGATAGAGGGCCAAGTTTTATGTAAAGACCTCATTCGTGTTTTTTTTTTTAATAAAATAAAAAAATAAAACCATTAATTGTCGTCGAAATAAAAAATTCAAAATTACGATCGACTTTGTGTCCTTCTTACTATCCTGACTTATCAATTCGATATCGTTACCCTATCTGCGGGTCTGCCAGTCCCCTCTGATTCAATTCTGCTATGTAACGTTGGCACTTTTTGTTACTAAAATTGCTTAAACCGACAGGTCCCAAGAACAAAATCTTGGAAATTTAAGACAAAATACTTTTGTATTTCCATAAGGTAATATCAGATTTTTTAAATTTTGCATTTTGCAATGCTATTTTATACTTATGATTAATTTTAAATAGTTTTTTTTTTATAAAACTTCATTGGACCCGATTCCCAAAGGTCCTGGGTTCGAGTCCCATCTAATAATACACTTGAGGCGGAGTTAATTTTTTTCAATATTTTTCTATTAAATACCTAGGTACATTATATCAATTATTTGAATCGTTAAGTTTTCGCTTCCAACTTTTCAAGACGAAACTTTAACACTGTATGTTGTCAGTAGCAGAGAAACGTAGTTTCAAACTATGAGTCTTATAACTATGAGTCTTATAAGAAGGTTCCAGGTCACCCAGCGTGCAATGGAGAGAGCTATGCTTGGTGTTTCCCGACGTGATCTAATCAGACATAAATAAACCAAAGAAACCGACATACCTCGAGGTATTGCTCAGCTGAAGTGGCAGTGGGTGGGATACATAGCGAGAAGAACCGATAGCCGTTGGGGCGGAAAGGTTCTGGAATGGCGACCAAGCACAGGATGACGCTCCATGGGTAGGCCTCTGACAAGGTGGACCGACGATCTGGTAAAGGTCGCGGGAAGCCGTTGGATTGTTGGACCGATGGTCATGGAGATCCTTAGGGGAGGCCTATATCTAGCATTGGGTGTCATGTGGCTTAGCTGATGATGATAAAGTAAATCAATAATTATTTAGATAGGTACATAATATATAGCGGAAATGGGTCTACCTCAGTCTGCTTATCTTAATGCTGTGCTTAAAGCCTAAATATTTTTATCTAAAATAAATTGATACTGACCTGTATGTACCTCACAACTTGCAGTATAGTAATCTTTTAATGCGAGAAATGTTGTAATGTATGATAGACAAGTCTTTCTTTGCCAGTTAAAAATTGTTTACGGTTACAATAACAATAAAATGTAATATTTTAATTAATATTTTCCTTTTGTGGTGGAAATTGACCTTACTGATATGTTAATGTCACTTTTCAATTTGACGACTCTGTATGAAATAAAAAAGGGAGAAAAAAACAGCCCTTGACGAGTTTCTTGCCGGTTCTTCTCGTTACAAGGTCTCCCGCCGTAGGGTTTGTGAACCGATGGCGTAGCTTCTTTGACGTTCATAAGTGCTTGTAACAGCCTAGACTGAATAAATGATATTGACTTTGACTTTGAATAAGAATATCACGTTTTATTGTATGTATCTAAATATTTATTATGTAAATAAATAACATTATTAGGTGGTAAATTTCAAAAGGATTTGTATTGACTTCATGTATGTTACGGACAGCTTCAATCGACAGTGAAAGAAATGTGAAAGACAGTTTAAATTGACACTAAGTGCGAATATAGTGAAATAAGTGCATTAGAATCAGTGATTGTTTATCTTATGTAAGTACCTAGCATAAGTAATATTTGCTAAACTTGCCGAGTTAAAGCTATAAGTTTATAAGTTTTATAATTTTGTTGTTTATTAATATGTAACGTTCATTTTGCTTTGATAACGTAGATAAAATTATTATCTTTCGAATGATATGTTTAGCGTTGTTGTAGCTTTTATAGTTTATGAGATATTTAAGTTATAGTGTTAATAAATAAACTTAGTACTTGCATAAGACCTAACGTGACCTAGTTTATAGTGTAAGATGTTTTATATTGAAATAAAAACTATTTGTGTTCCCTGGGTTCATTGAGTTAACCTCATTAGATATAAGTAATTTCTGGTTAGGTAGGGATAGGCAGGTATCAGGTTCTAGGTTTAGATCAGGGCTGGTCTAGACCAGAGGTATCCCGGTGGAGCCAGGTGTGTTGTCACGCGGCTTAGGGCTGTGTAAGTATGGAAGTACTAAGTCTCGTAAGTATTACTATGAAACAATAACTGCCTCTGATAAATGTCTTTGCCTTGAAATAGGTATCCTGAAAGGTGCCTGAAAAGTTATCTTAGGATAAATAACCTTTCAGGTCTGTACCTGAAAGGTTATTTATCCTAAGATAATGGGTGGTGGGTAGTATGTTTTTAGCCCCCGTCGACCCCCATCAGAGTTGAGCGGGACAGATAGACATAGACAAAAGAGTCAGACTGATAAATGTCAAAATGTATGTAGGTAGAATAATTAATAATTATTTGGAAGGGGCAAGGCCTCGCCCATAAGCAAGCGAGAGGTTAGATGTGTAACAGAGAGATCCTATAAATGTAACAGTATCGCAGGGTAGTTGTAATGTGCCGATGGGGCGTGGTTATTTGAAGCCCAAGATGTTTTGAAAATACCCACCCGAATGTTGTGTAAAAATAAAGGTTTGTAGTTTGTTAAGGAAAATGATGTACGTCTGATAAAGTAATTAGCCGCTAGTTCCGAACGACCAAAAATGTACATTAGTAGCCTTACGAGCGTAGGAATTTTGTTAGCTCGCATGGCCGCACCCTCTGTAACTACTTATAATACAAGATATTTCCAAGAAGACTTCTTTTACTTGACGGCAGCCTATGTTATGGTAAACACTGTTGCGCATCGGTAACAATGTACTTGCAAATTACGTAATTTAATTATGTCCCTTTCATTGATATGCACACTAAATATTACTATCCGGCTCGCACCCACGCGAGAGAGTGAGTTAAATTTCGTCCAAAAGAATGAACTACTGAATGACATATTCTTTCACATGCGCTAATAAATCAAATTGATAAATAACGTATTCGCATCTCTAATTAACTTTAATATAAACTGTCTAGTGTGTATCTACAAGCGAAAATCTAGGTGTTTTTCCCAAAGAAACTTTATCAAGCAATTGAGCTAACCGGCTCGACGCCGCCGGCAAAAAACCGTCAGGCTGAGCTGATCTAGAGATTTCTGAGACATCACCATCATCAATAAATCAAGTGTGTCTTTCTCCACCTGAACGAGCTGTGATTGTGTCCTTTGCTGCTTATTTTCTTACAGCTCAGTATTCCCGCAGGTAACATAACCTCTACGTGTTTACAAGTACATGAAATAATACGTTGCTTTCACGATAGAAACCGCCCCATACGGTCCACTCGAAATTAAAAAATAACCATTATTAGGTATGCAAATCTGTTGTTATAAAGTAGCAATACCTTAAATTAATGTTGATTATTAAGAAAATACAAAATAGTTTTGATCAAAGTTAAGCTTATTTTTTTTTGTTTTTGGTTTGACTATAAAATTGAGAAGAGTTAAAAATTAGTTTTTTTTGTCATATAATTGAAAAAAAACCTACATACAAATTCATTATTTTCAAAAAATTGTGCTGTAAAATGTTGCATGTACACTTAACGTAAGTCCACAGATATTTCAAGAGATTTCTTAGAAAAAAGTCGTATTTACAGTTAAGTACTACTAAAATATTCCTAAGAACAAAAGCATTTTAAAATTAGTTATTAGAACGTGTAAACAATGTTAATTAAACAAACTACCTTTAACGAATTTTTCTTCGATATTTATTTATTGAACGAACCAGTGGACAGTTGAAAATGCCTGCAACTTAAAAGTTTCATACTGAAAACTAGATATTTTGTAGATACGACTTTGCTCTCGGGACCCGTCGAAATGAGGTTTTACTTTATGTGTATTTATTGTTAAACTTGCAAATCAAAATTTTTGTGCTACAAAATCATTAAATGAAATTACACAATTTTATCTATACAAAGAATTCAAATCCAACATTACTTTCTATAAAGAAATGTGAATTTCACACATTTTAGCAGGGTTCTAAAAAACTTTTGTATGATACAGTTAATTCATGTTTTGTGATTTTACGAATGAATACATACAAAAAAAATATATCAATAAGATTCGCAATTGTTTTTTTACATTTTATTATTTTTTTACCTAGGTTTTGTCACTAACAACATTCACCCTAACCAAACCAACCAAAGGAAGGTTCACAGACGTATAAATTAACAAAATTGCAGCACATAGAGTTTTAATTAAATTTAAATGTTATTCGTTGAACATACAATTGGAATTCCATTCGCGCGGATTCTAAGAAATGTAATTTCCACCACCTGGTTACCGCAACTGCAGTACTTAATGTAATTGCATATGAAATGCGATAATTTAGCACTAAGCCCGCATTACACTATTTTGTTGAAAAACGTCTAATTTAAATTTATACACGCCACTTAAGCCTTAGGGTGACCAATTGACCGTGTTGCAGAGGTACTTGCTTCGCTGGTTGTGCGACCTGAAGTGGATTTTGGCATCTGACATCAAAGTGCACCATTCCTTCCTATTTTCAGTCAGATTGGACCACTTGGTCAAGGTCTTTTAGTCTTCAAGTGCGTCCTTCCAGTGATTCTTCCGGCGACCCACCGGGTGTTGCCGGTTGGTTAATCCAATTTGCTACTTAACTCTACATCATGTTGTAGGGACGGTGCTAGGGAGATGTAATGAAACCACTAGATCGGTGCAACATCACACATCATCAGCCTGTGGACGTCCACTGCTGGACATAAGCCTCTCCTAGCTCACGCCTATTGTGGCGTTCATAGGAGGCTGTTAGCCTACTGCTATCGCGCTGGCCAGACGGGTTGGTAGAGGGTTTGTTTCAAGTTTTCCTTCTCTCGCACAGGTGTTCAATGCATCGAGCCTCTGTCGACTCTTACGACATCCCAGGCATGTAAGGGAGTGGCGACACTTGTATTCTTAGGCCGTCACCACATGGCACAAAGATCGGTGCAAAGACTGGGTATATTCAATAAAAGCATGATTAGATATTGGTTATATGTTCTTAACACTATAGCTTATACTACATCCTTACAATGTCACCTTATCCATCCATAAGGAAAGATTGTGCCCCAGCAGTGGGGGGGGATAAAAGGGCTGATATTTAAGATGTATAAGCAAATGTTAGTATTTATAAGCACGTATCCCGAGGCCAACGGGCAAGCAACTAGGCTTCTGCTTTTTGCTTGCCATTGATTTAAGTCTTGTAGTATCAATAAAAGTTCTTTTTTTATTATGAACAACGGGGAGACTCTTATCCTTCATCATACCTGATGTTAAGTATTGATAAGGCTGGAGATGGTAGCGAACCTGTCCCGGAATCCTTATCACTGAGGAACTGGCTATCTTATGCCGGAACAAAACATTGTTGCTATGGCGTCAGGCTTAGATAAGATGGTGGTAGCTAGACAGGCGGACTTACAACAAATCCTATCACCAACCAAACCGAATACAATATGTATCCCCCCTGGGAATCGAACCCGGTGGTTTTTACCACTAGACCACAGAGGCGGTTACATGTAAATAGTTCAACATACAATCAAACCTTGGTCAGCTGATTTTGTAACTCGGGATTTGTATCGGTTGGTTATGGCGCTAATTTTTTTTTGAAAAAAAACACAGTTTTCATGTTACTAGTGGATAATTTTTTTAACCCAATTTACACATCAAGGTGTGGTTAACATAGTGAAAACGTCGTGTTCACGTGACCACAACAATGGTAAATTATTTTGTGATATGCAAAAAAAAACAGGTTTCACTTTACATCGGTTACTTACCAACGTACAATGACATGCAATAAACATGAAGAATTTTTTAATATAACTTTCCTGGGTAACTTAAGGGTGAAATTGACACCATCTTTTCTTTTTCCCTAATATTAAAGATGATTAATGAGAATTCTGTTATCAGTATTATTCCAATTCAAAATATGTAATGCTGTAAAACTTGACGAGATTATGGCCTTCTTCTTCTTCTTCTTTCTTAATTAATGGCGTGCTCGCGTTAAATACGCGAATTTTGCCAATGTCAAGTAAATATATTTTGTAACAAACAGAGAGTTTTGTACGCTAGATTGAGTTAAAAATGGAGCCTCACAACACGTGTTATTACGAAAAGAACTCAGGTGAAACTCCGATTATGGCCTTGATAAGGTCGGTAAAGGATGTTAGTTTAAATTTTAAGTTCTGTTCACAGACCTATATCGAGATAGACAAAAAGAGTGCATCAAACTACATGAGAATCTAGCGTGTCGAATTTTTCGTATCTACGATGACGCCACGAACGAGATTTACCCCCATATTCTAAGTCGTTCCTCCAAAACTTTTAACACTCCTCTCAACCTCGTCGTGGGTAAAAATGGTATTATGCGCTAGGCCTAACACGGAGTTAAGGGGTGCATACTACTCTGGTCCCCCGTAGCCTGTGGCAGTGAGAAGGCAAGCAGTGAGGGGTTTAGCTGGTAGTGCCCCCCCCCTCCCGGTCCTCCGGTCTGTCTTCCGAGACGGACTGGGGGGTCGCGAGGTGGGCGTCCCTCCCCAGTCCCGATCTCCCATCCGGCCTTTGGCCCGGTGGAGGATCGGGAGTGGGTGAGTCCTACCCCGTAACCCCGCCGAGCCTATTAGGCTCGACGGGGTAACGGGGGTGGCGAGAGATAGTGTGCTTGCTCCTAGGTCTTTACCAGGACGGGTATGCTAGGTGACCCCAGCATATCCTCAAGGCAGGAATCTGTAAAGACTGGATTCCCCTCACTCAAAACAAAAAAAGGCCTAACACGGAGTGGCTACGTACTCTTTGGCTCCTCCAGGTCCTTACGGAGTTATGACTTAGAATGCCGATTTCGAGGAGTATTTCGAAGAGGTTTTCAATGAGGTTTCGTTAAGTCGAGGACGAGTAAGTTTTGGAGGAACGACTTAGATTATGGGTGTTAGTGATGTGGAAATATTTTTAACGAGCTCTTGCAAGAAAGCACTGCACAATTGACCATTTTCGTTTCTAAGTGAAGCGTGTTTTCATGGCAATGATCTGAAGCTTTTGACACGCAAGGTACACTTTTACCGTCTATCTCGATATAGGCCTGTTTTCAGATACAGCTTAACGGAATTAAAACGCGCTTTTCACAGTCATACCGTGACCATAATTGCTAGCCCCCGAAACTAATAAAACGTCAGGAAATCTAAAAAACTATAAATCGGTAACACGCGATTTTAAACTGTTCTATTCCTTATAACTTTTTAATTTTGCATTTTACAATGCTATTTTTATGTGATAAACATTTAACAAGAAAATATACTAGAAGAAAACAACTAGTCTCATGTCTCATCCCGTCAGGGTGACATGAGACTAGTTGCTTTTGTTCTTTTCCTTTTTCCAGAGATAGATGACGCTAACCATAAATATTTGTTTTCAGGAACGAATAGGTAGCTGAAATCATAGGCCATTTTAGGGTAATAAATAACAAGGTAAGCGCACCCCGCAATGCCTGTAAACCTGTTATTTATTTCAATGATTTTCTATTTTATGTTGGCAATAAAGATGCCTCATTAATTTGATGGCTTATGAACGTAATGAGCTTTTAGTTTTTGCAAATGGTTTTTGGTGGGAAATGAATTAGTTTATATTTAACTGTAAGGGTGTTTTAAATTGTAAGGGTATTAAGGCGCATAATCCCAAAAACCTCAATTATCTAAGATATTTGAAGCCCGTTTCCTCCGCGGTCTATTAATTAATGGGTTTGGAAAAAATATATATCAATCCTCAGGATGTAAGCATTGTTACACTGGAGATAAAAATTTTATAACATTGCCTGGTTAGCCTAAAAAAACTGGATAGCACCCTGACCCATACCGAAGCCGTAATATATGCGTTGTGTACATTTTTTTTTAATGAATTACGGGGAGACTCTTAGCCTTCATCATACCTGATGTTAAGTATGATAAGGCTGAAGATGGAAGCGAGCCTCTCCCGGAATCCCCAATCACTGAGGAACTGGCTATCTTATCTTTAACTGCCGGAACACAACAATGCTGAAAACATTGTTGTTATGGCGTCAGACTTAGATAAGATGGTGGTAGCTAGCCAGGCGGACTCACAACAAGTCCTACCACCAACCAAACCGAATACAATATATACCCCCGCTGGGAATCGAACCCGGGACCCATGGGTCTGATACCTAGACCACGGTTCCATCAAAAAACATCAAACTAAATAAGAATAATGAAATACCACATTATTGCCAAGGCCGTGAAATAGGCAATTGCAGGTCGAGTAGGAGTTTGAAGGCCGAGCCGTGCAAGGACTTCACTAATACGAGACAAGCAATTGCCATTTCCGCCGAGGCATAATTAGTGCTTTTCTCAAAAGAATGCAGAGAAATAAAACATACTTTTTTATTATACATTTAATTTAATTATTATTAAAAGTTACATAAGTCATAATGGGACAATTACTAAAAGAAAATGTTATTGATTTCCCCGGTACATTTATGTTTGTTTGTTGAACTTCTGATGAGATTTGCAGGTGGGCATTGGATGTAATGGTAGATGGCTGAACATCAAATCAATTGCAGGCTGCGAACATATAAAACATGGAAGCATTTCTGATGCTCGAAAATGACACCACGAAAAGTGTCGTAGTTGGGCGTCACCTTTAAAAACTGTCGTATTTCCCGAATCACTATGGTTTGTCTCGTGGTTGAAGCCACGTCATTGAACGCCTGTCAAACGGGTCACGAAAAATTATAAAAAATGCATCATGTATTGTATAATGGTGTAGAAATAGCACAAACGATTTTTGCAAGTCTGATGGTATTATTTTTTACATGTAAGTTCTGCGATTTCTACAATAAAACTTAATAAAAATAATTTTGTATCCCGTACAGGGATGTGATTATACCGAATGAAGTAAGTAATTTAAAAATAAATAATGTATGTTTTTCCATCTCTGATTAAAAAATTACAGGTTTTGTTAATATTCATATTTCTGTTTGTTTTTATTACGAATATTGCTATTTCTATAATTCTGATTCAAACAAAATTCAATTTTAATTACTACTGTCAGGTTTAAGATGCGAGATTTCACGCACAAGGAAATTATGCTGCCGCCTTCTCGAACAAGACAACTAGACTTAGCATGTTGCAAAACGGGAAAAAAAATATTTATGGAAGTTTCCGTTGCGTATGCACGCTGTGTAAACGGTTAAAGAAATGTAAACATCATGTGAAATTAAATTGTTCCCCATTAAAAGTGCTAAGGTTGACTCACTGTAACCATTTTTATAAAGATAAAAACGTTCTAAACTGATGTTTAATTTGTGTAGCTGTTTTCATAAACATGATATTAATCCTTAGCTAAACAAATACGTTATTTGTCACAAATATTTAATTTTGAACAAAATTGCGCTTTACATCATTTCATTCTAATGAATATCTTAGGAAATATCATAAATAACTCCTCAACAACAGGTAGGCTTGCTTACTTTATACTGATATATTCCGGACGGTAAAGCTAGAACGTTACACGAACAAATAGCGCCCTTCTTGCCGTGGCCGGATTGTATTTGTATGAAACGCTGCATGCTTCGAGTAGGCAATTTGGAGACTGCCTACTTGAGTATTTAGCGTTAGGAAAAACTTAGTGGATGAGTGTTGAATAGAAGTTTGGTTATATAATAACAGTAATAAAATAAAACTAAATTAACTTTAACAGTAGTGGTATATTTATTTAGGTTTTTAAAGATGTAGGCACTGCCTAATTGCCTATATGGAATGGACGCCCCTGAGTTTCGTATTATTTGTTAAATTAATATAACCTTTTTTTATCCTTTTGAAGAAGTGTCAAACTTCAAACTGTTTATTTTCAAAACTAAGTGTTACATTAGATGTTACATAATATAATATATTATGTGCTTATAACTTAGTCACCTTGAAAAGATATCTATATCTTGAAAAGTGATACCTAATATGATGATGTGTCTTTTCCAAGAAATAAAATAAAATATTATTGTCATAACAAAACAAATCGTAAACATTGGTCTAGCTAAACTTGGGTCTCGGAAACCGGAAACGACGACGCCGCCGGTATAACTGGAAAAAATTATTTCCAGTTACTTTCGCCAAAAAATATTTCTAGATTTTGTTTTGCATTCCAGATGGCGATATATTCTTTTCTTTTACGAACAGGGCAATATTTCAAAAAATTACAAATATTTAAATATATATAAATTTTCAAACATCTAATATTAATAATATATTGCTTGCTTATTGTTGCATAATAGCATCTAAGCTCTGTGTTGGCAAAATTTCGTGACACATCGCATTCTATTCGTTATCGGCACCAGGGGCCTTACCATCAACTGTAATGCAATTCATTGTAGGTTGTGAGAGTGGGATGCTGCCATATGGCGCGTCTAGCGGCGTCCCGCACTGACTACCTCAAAGTAACCTAAAATGAATCGCATTACAGTTGATGGTAGGGCCCCAGTGCTGAATTCAAAATGGCCAATTATAGAGCATGTTCCATGTCATTTTCAAAATGACGTAAATAGCGAAACGCTGCTTATTACCGACCTAAACCCACCACTTTTAAGGATGTTTTTTACGTGTAGATAGTTTTCGTGTATTATCACTTGTCTATTGTGTGCGTTTCTCTCTTGTTTGAAACGGGTGTCAATAATTATTGGAGGCTTGTATGAAGGGACTGCTTCCATGTTTTATATGTTCGCAGATTGCAGGAGCGTTTTTTGAATTTCGAACATTACAATGCTCCGCAATGTTGTATGAAACGGCGTGCTGGGGTTCTTTAATAAATAATTAAAACGCTCCTGCAATGAATTTGATTTTCTTTGTCCGTAAATTCAATAATTCAATATTTCACTCTGTATAATAGAGAGACGGCGCCGTAAAATAAGTTATGAGTACCTACGAGTACCCATTAATGCTGTATTTCGGTAATTTCCAAATTACTCTAACAAAATGAATTACAATTTTCAATAGAATAGAGTATTGGACCGGATTTCCAAAGGTCGCGGGTTCGATTCCCGTCTGAGAATTCACTTATGGCCGAGTTAATTTTTTCCAATATTTTTCTATTTAAAATATACCATAAGTATAAAAATAGCATTGAAAAATTAAAAAATTACAAAATCAAATACAATTTTCAATTTATAACAAAATTGAAAAGTATCATGAATCTCAATTGAGACGCCTACGTATCGTAACAGGCTTGTTAACATCGATACCAAACTTTCTTGTTCCGAGCTAATTGTGTATCGATACTACTTAATTAGTCTCTCTATAAGTTTTCCGTGCCAGGCAATTTCAACTTAGAATATTGAAAGGCTGGGTTAAAAGAAAAGTTCAAAAACAGGCTAGTTGTTTCATACTAATCTTTTAAGAATATAAAAAGTCCGGGGACTAACCCCCATATTCTAAGTCATTCCTTCAAAACTTTTTACACTCCACTCAACCTCGTCGTGGGTAAAAATGGTAGTGTGCGCTAGGCCTAACACGGAGTGGCTACGTACTCTTTGGCTCCTCCAGGTCCTTACGGAGTTATGACTTAGAATACCGATTTCGAGGAGTATTTCGAAGAGGTTTTCAATGAGGTTTCGTTAAGTCGAGGACGAGTAAGTTTTGGAGGAACGACTTAGAATATGGGTGTTATTGTCTAATTTTAAAATATATCGAAATCCCTTTCAATATGTAATTTGAAAGATATTTACATGCTTCAGGCTGTCACTATTTGACATTGGATTGTGATCGGGACGCGTTTTGAAAGGTGTTGAATGAACGAAATTGAACTTTCTAAGCAAAGTGACACACGAAAATATCTTTCAAATGTATGGAGAAGTGTCATTCAAAATATTATTCGTTCTGAAAGGGATTGCGACTATAAGTTACACAATTCCATAAATCACAAGCACAATACCTTTGAAAGGGATTGTGATAGATTTTGAAATTAGACAAATATGGGGCCGGTTTCTAAACTAATTTTTTTTTCATTGATGCATAGTCAGATTTTGTAAACTCGCCACCTAAGGAAAGTTCCACCACACAGTGAAATAAAATCGCCACTACTATGAAATTTATGTGTGAATTCGTCACGTCACAAAGGAAACTTATTTTTATAATGCTACCAGTATCGAGTTTGCACATTGTGCCGTTTTTCTGATGACGAATTAATTTGATGGCGAACCCAATTCAACAACACATCAGATTCAACTTTTTATAACCTACAACATGGAGACACTAGCCTTTATCATACGTAATAATCTGGCTGAATATGAAAGAACCTACTGTATACATAGCCCTATTGGTTGAGGATTAAAGGAGATGAGCGACAGAAAAGCCTTGTCTTGCCTGATGACTTAAAATAAAGTACGATGAAGATTACGCGTTCATTTATTTTTTATTTATTAAGAAAACCAACAGAGTTATAGCAATAAATTAACTTAATAGTTCTTAGATCTATAGTGAGGCTAATTACAGGTTTCCCATTATTACATAAGTACGCATATTACTAAACGTGTTATCAGGTAATTGGAAAAGAGAAAAAAGGCACTTATTTGTAATAACTGAAATATGTTTCTGTTCTTAAAAAATTGAAATATCCTAATATTTCAAATTAGGACATGAAATGAGAATTCAGGAATAAAAAATACGAAAAAGAAGGATGTACATTATAATATTCTAATACGTAGTTATAAATAATATAATACCTAATTTGATATAATACATTTATATAATAAATTAAAACCTCCCTCTAGGAAAAAAAACATTAAAGAACAACTCAGCAAATACCTAAGCATCAAGCAATTTACAACTCATTTATGTTATATATTTAAATAAAGTTATTCGTAATAGAATTAGCTGTCAAGCTCATATGCCGAGTTGGAATACTTACAGGCAACTTTGAGAAACCAATTATGAACAAATTCCGCTTTAAAAAGGAAAGGTACGTCTTTATCTTGTTATGTGTTTGTTTCTGGAATAGCATAAAATAAACATTTACTCTGAAACTCCACGTTCCACAGCTATATACTCATATTAACTTAAAAATCTGTTGATTTATGAAAAAATATATCTAAAATATGCATTCTTAGAAAATATACGGTATATATATATATTTTTTTTTAAGCTGTGTTTAACGTCTTTGACTGCATATTTGTTTACGTTACCTAAGAAAATATGATTTAAACCCTTTTATGTAATATGTAGTTGTTTGTTGACCCAAATAAAGAGAAAAAAAAAATACCATCTCAATGCCCAGCGAAAATATACGGTATTCCAAGTTAATTATAATATTTATAAAGATTTTATGCAAGACTAAGTATCTATATAAGCAAGTGTGTCAAACTCGAAACACAAAATGATATTTCAACAAAAAGTTTACAAAGTATCAACTTTGTTGTCATCCGTAAGCCCAAACTGGGGCCAGTTGATTATAAATCAATATTTATTGATGCTTTACAGGGAAGTTTTAATAATTTTGCTTAACCGCCTCTGTGGTCTAGTGGTACAACCACCGGTATCAGTCCCAGGGGTCCTGGGTTCGATTCCCAGCGGGGATACATATTGTATTTAGTTGGTAGTAGGACTCGTTGTAAGTCCGCCTGGCTAGCTACCACCATCTTATATGTCTGACGCCATAACAATAACGTTTTCAGCATTGTTGTGTTCCGACAGTTAGAGATAAGATAGCCAGTTTCTCAGTGATTGGGGATTCCGGGAGAGGCTCGCTTCCATCTTCAGCCTTATCAGTACTTAACATCAGGTATGATGAAGGCTATGAGTCTCACCGTCGTTCATAAAAAAAAGAACCATGTTGTATGGTTGATACCTTTAAACTTTAAACCCCATTTGCACTGGCAATACAATAATTGGCGCAGTTAGTAGGATCGCTGTAAAATAGAGTCAGTGAATCGGTCACGGCCTTATGGCGGTCCTGAATCTACGGAAGCTGCAATCGATCGCCAGAGAAATCAAAGATGTGTATTACACCTCTATTACCGATCCTGCTTCAACTGACCAGGACAAGATGTAGGTAACGATTAACTCCTTGCATGACGGACCGGGACCTCCCTTTTAGACTAGGACCTACGAAGATCGTATCCCACTATCACTCCTTCTTAAACTATATTGACCTGAACAATATATCTAATTTTATTTATTAACTATTTATTGCACATATACAGCAAATGGCGGACTTAATGCCCTTAGGCATTCTCTACCAGTCAACCGGAAAGGATGTTAAAGGAGAGATCATGGCGGCAATGGAAAAAAAACAATAAAAAGACAGTGATTAACAAGCTAACAACATTATAGATAAATATACACATACGTACATGAATGCATACATACCTACATAAACGAATAATACATAAATATTAATAAATAAATAAATATATATATATATATATATATATATATATATATATATATATACAACTATACATACATATAACTCATAAAAATACGATACATAGCGTACATTAGTCAGAAACTAATCAAAGAAATCTAGCTATAACACAGTTAAATGAACTAGTTAAATAATAAAACACTATTTCTTTATGATCCAAATGTTATTAAAGTGCCGATTGCATTCCCATCAAATTTTGACGTGAACAAATTAGCTATCATTCCAAATAAAAATAATAAAAATCCTATCAACCTTACCTTACAAGCAACCTCTAGGACAGATTATATGTACACATCACACATCACATCATCAGCCTGTGGACGTCCACTGCTGGACATAGGCCTCTCCTAGCCCACGCTTATTGTGGTGTTCATAGGAGGTTATTAGCCTCTACCACGCTGGCCAGACAGGTTGGTAGAGGGTTTGTTTCAAGTTTTCCTTCTCTCGCACAGGTGTTCAATGCGTTGAGCCTCTTAGTCGACTCTTACGACATCCCAGGCATGTAAGGGAGTGGTGACACTTGTATTCTTAGGCCGTCACCACACGGCAAACGATCATATGTACATGGAGGCTGAATAACCGAAGGTGAATTCCTGGTTTCTCTGCAAAGCATAATCCCAATACAAAATCCAGAGTGATCTCGACTGTACCCAGCATCTCATAAACAAACAGCAACTTCATGAATCTTGTAAGCCAACTTCAGTATCACTTAAGAAAGAAGCTGTCGAACAACTAGATGACTGACACTACATGCTATGTCTTCCTAAGCTTACCAACATCAAGATAACCTGTGGGCAAGAATTATACAAAGCGCTACAAGGAACTTATCTCGCTGTCATCCTATTCGACTGTTATCTGTTCACTATAGCTAACACTAACGAGCGGATCGAAGGACATGCAGTGAAGATTATGGAAATGTCGCCGTATGATGAGTCGAGGCGCCAGAACATCCAGGATTCACCTTAAACACGGTTGATCTGAAAACTCTCCATTCGCATACTTCGATTCATCTGGAACAAGTTGTCATACTACTATTAAGCATCGTAGCACTCATAGCCGTCGTAGCAATTAGACGGCTACGAAACTGTAGCACTGATACGAGAAATAACTCCAAAGGAAGCAGTGATGACCTCCCCGATGCCATTTCTGCAGTTCCGGTCCGGACCTGAAAGCCATGAACCAACAAGATAAATAGATGTATGCTAGAATCATCTCAGCGATCATCTCAAACAAGTGTTTCTAATCTAATGCTTATACTGAGCTGGGCACAGTATTGGCATCACATGACTTTCTCACGAATTCATTTGTTTGTTGTTGTAGTTATTGTTATATGTTCTATTGTTTGTCTGTGTTTATGTCATGTGATTCCAAAAAAAATGTTTCTTTCTTTGTTTCTAATATTCGCTGCGATGATCTGCGGGGGGAGGTGTTACGTATCACTCTACTATACGAACCCCTGACAACTGTTCACCTAATTATTGCGCCGCATGGAAATGACCGCACACGAGGCGCCGACGCAGAACAACGTGATGCCCCGACACCGGACGAAGACTCATCATTCTAAAACTCACTTTCGTATCGTGCATCCAACAATTGTCACGTAATTTTATTGTAATTTAATTATAATTAATTAATTTTAAAATTAAACTCTGTTTTTTTTTACCTTCGGCTGTCGCTTTTATAATTAATGTACAGTACAATTACTTCTTTTTGCCAAAATTCATCATAATTTGTTGTGTTGTAAAATGTTTATAACATCAGTATGGATAAATACTAGTGTATAACTAAATCTTGTGAAAAACCCCTAAATCCTTTGGCCTTCGAGATATATTTCGAAAAGATTTAATATCACGATCTAATGAAATAAATTTCACTCCCGTTGCTGATATCGGAAAATACTAAGTACTTATACATTTTCCTTTAACAGAAGACAATTTCCTTTAACGCTCTTTAGTACACAAAGAGTCTTTAAAGTAAACAGAGCACAATGAACCGTCATTTACAAAGAATCGAGAGCAAAAATGTTTTTCTGTAACGAATGGGATGGGGGAAACCTGTTTTGGTATCACGTTCCACGATAACTGTGACGTGACGGCGTACCTGTGATTTTGTTACTCCGCTTGATGCGACGGAGTCGTTACGTTGACGCCTCCTTTGAATATATTTATGACTGTGCTGTAGCTATTATGATAATTTTGAGCTGCTTTGTTGTAGTTTACGTGCATCGAAGTTATACACAAACACTAACTGAAACTTGTTATTTAATATTGCCTTGATTTCATTGAATTTTGTGGATTTACATCTTTAAAATGAAAACACTTTTAGATTTATTAACGCTTTTTATGCGGTTTTATACCTGGGTTATAGCACATATTTGGAAAACTGATATCTTTGAAAATAACATACCTAAACAACTATAAAACCTTTGATGGATTTTATTATGGTTTGGCTTTTAAAATTAAAATAATTAACAACTATGGAACCGTGTTATGAATATTTTATACCATACTAAATTATTGTTTGAGCCTTTTTTTTTCAAAAGCATATACTATCTAAAAGTATTTAACAAAATATCTCATGATTCTCACCCCCTCCCTACTCTTACGAAAATTCAACGTGAAAAAAACCCAAGAACTCATCAAAGTTGTGATTTGTTTGCAATGGGTCTAACAACTGATTGGGAACATCCAATGGGACGGAAACTGATTTTGTAGTTAGTTAAAGACGTCACTGAGTATACTTTGTCCTGTGTACTTGATATTCAGGAGATGTACGAGGATTGGGAATGTTTTGGCTTGTGGATATACAGTTACGTGATGTGGAAGAGGTACGCTGAATATGTTATTTGCGTATAACGGCTATACGCGTTTTTCGGGAGCGGTTTCTGATGTTTTACTTGTATATGAATGAGGTAATGTCTGTTACCAATGGTTTTATTTTTATATGCAAGACGCTGTTGAGATTTTAAACATAAGAGTGTGTAAATACTTTATTTGTTTATAAGTTTACTTTGATTGAAAGAATATTTTGTCATTGATATCAAATTGTGATGTTTTTAACCTTTGTTACATTATACTTCTTCACACGTAGGATAGATTATTATATTTGTTGTTGAACCAAACTTACGGTTTGCAATAAAATATTTGAATTGGAATTATTATTTTTATTTCCGTTATAGGCTTAGTTAATAAATGGTTTCCTTACCTTGCAACTTACGAAATACAAAATCTTCCTTTAAAAATCATCCTGTATCGTAACTGGCGTTTCGTAAATTCAGTAGCAACAAACATTTCTCTATTCCGATTTCGTGTCGTAGGTAAGTAGTCACATTTCCAGCTGCCTCATTGCCTGAAGTCTATTTTCGCTGACTATCGTTCTGAAGCCTGGGGCTCTATTTTTGATTCACTCGTTTTCGTCGAGCGCTGAGTTTCTACTGTTTTTTGTTCGACTTTTGAATCAAAGAATACTAACTATTACTAACGTAAAGAAGCGACAATCACCTCCCCCGCCGAAATATCGTTGCCTGTAATGAGAGAGTAACCCTAACGTTACAACGTCACATGCTTGCCACTTGCTGACATTTTCTTCAACATTTTAACAAGCCCTACATAATTCACGCACACATTGACGCGTGTACACACGATATGTGTTGTGGTAGGCATTGCGCGCGACCGGTTCAAGGAGTGGAGGGGGACTATTTGAATTTCCATATGTTTGGTTCGCAACGAGTGCCCCCACCCACTCGTTTCAATCGAGCGAAATATAGCTAGCGACGCGTGACTTAAGTCACATGCGACACCACAATCTCATACGAGCGATTCAAAATAGAGCTACAGAAAACGCCCCGCTGCGAGCGAATTTTCCCGCACGCAATACTTTGAATTGTTGAGACAAATGTTTATCGCTGAAAATACTGAAAAAGACGCGAAACATTGAGCTAGAAATGTGGGGGTTATCAGTCATGGGCGTTTTTATATCATGATAGAGCGTGTCTAATGCGAGTATAGCTCGATCGCATTTATAAACCTACATATCTGTTAATATAAATAATAATTTGAACCATGGTTGCGATTCACGGAACCTATTCTTTAATAATATAAATATTTGTGATCCAATCTCGTGATCTGTCAAACCACTATTTTAAGCTATCATTCTTTATATAAGATCAATATCACGGATCATGATTAAATTATTTTCTCTAGTAAAAAAAGAGAAATAAATGTCATAAAAAGGCTTAACATAGTCAATCAAGATCACTGACATTGAGCTGGATTCACTATGTAATGGTTCTCTATGATATTTATTTCTTTTATTTTTAACCGACTTCAAAAAAAGGAGTAGGTTATCAATTCGATTGTAGGTTTTTTACTAAAGTTTTTTTTTACATTATACATATCTGATCCCAACGTGACCAACAATTTACTATCTCGAGCTCCTCCGTCCTTCGGAAGGCACGTTAAGCCGTTGGTCCCGGCTGCATTTGCAGTCGTTAAAACCCACAATTCCGCATTGGGCCCATGTGGTGGGTCAAGGCCCATTCTCCTCATCCATAAGAAAGCCCAGTGCCCCAGCAGTGGGGACAATAAAAATGGCTGATGACGAAGACGATTTGATCCCGAGATATGTAATAGCTTCTCGAGCTCCTAAAAGTTATCCCTAGTTCCAAAACATTTCGTTTTTTCACTTTATTTTTTTTTTATTTGTTGCAGATGAAATGGCGAGTAGCCAGCGGCATGGGCATGCCACTAGCTGCAGCCATATTCTGCATGCTACCTCTGTTTACGTCGTCCACAGGAGATATACGTAAGTAAATAAAAATAAAAATAAAAACCGGCCAAGTGCGAGTCGGACTCGCGCACGAAGGGTTCCGTACCATTATTATTAATAGCAAAAAACGGCAAACAAAATCACTTTATTTATTTTATTCTGTTTTTTAGTAAGTATGTGTTGTTATAGCGGCAACAGAAATACACACTCTGTGAAAATTTCTACTGTCTAACTATTACGGTTGAGAGTAACTTGAGATACAGCCTGGTGAAAGACGGACATATAGACGGATGGACAGAGGAGTTTTAGTAATAAGGTCCCGTTTTACCCTTTGTGTTCGGAACCCTAAAAAACCATTTGAACACACTCTTTACATTTGCCTGGAGATTGCCATGTAGCAATAAGGCCACCTCTTGTTATGTTCACTACTTGGAAATATGTCTTACCTACTTTTTTTTTCTTTAGTGTGCAATAATGCTTTTATTATTCTCGTCTACGTTCCCCTAAATTTTTCTATAACATTATTTCATGTCTGACGACCTGTTTGGCGCAGGGGTACTAAGCCTGCCTTCTGCGCCAGAGGTCCCGGGTTCGATCCCCGGACAAGACAAATATTAGTGTGCATGAACATGTCTATTTGTCTTGGTCTGGGTGTTTAATATGTATAATATGTATGTATTTACAAAAAAAACGTATATAAGTATGTTTATCCGTTATCTAGTAACCATAACACAAGTTCTTAATGAAACTTAAGGTGGGCTAGATAATTGGTGTGTTTGTATGCAATTATTTATTTATTTATTTATGTTAAAAATGCGATACATCGATACAAAACTGTCAAACATTAGAACATAAAAAAATACCGCGATACAGTCAATATATCCATCACAGGAAAAACCGTGATACGTAGATAACAAATTATTCATTCGGTTTAAATAATTCTAATTATCCCATCGACTAGTCAAGCGTTTTGATATTTTAACATTGAATATTCACATCGATATTTATTAAAAAATATTCGCAAATGTGTATATATAAATAGCAATTCATTTTTTATTATCGAATACAACTCAGCGATGTGAACAAATTTTTCATAAATGTTTCAGTGACTACGTTAATAGTTTGAAATATGTAAAACTCTTCACAAATACATACATTAAAATGTTATTCGCTCACACAAACTTTTGGGGTACGCGAAAAATTTTCTGTTTTCTATGATAACAATTTTCTGCGAGGAACCCTCGCTTTGAGGTAAAATTCTAGGCTTTATTTATATAACCATTATTTTCCATTTACATTTATGAATCCACTGAAACGTTACCTCCGGGGCTGAGAAAACTACGCGGTAGGTTAGCAAAAAAAGTACGTAAATAAAAACTTGATATTTATTCACAAGAGTCGCTTACATGTTACAAAAACAAACAGCTTTTCGCAAACAAGAATAAATTATGTTATTAATTAATAAATCACTTCATCTACTTTTAATGTAAGAATTTACTTTTAATCAAATAGTTTTTCTGTAGACCTCTTTATTTGGTTCTGTTCATTAATTTTATTTTTACTTTCGTTATTCGTCACAGACACAGTGCTTAGTAACATTAATACACTGAGGCGTAGAAGTAACATTATTACTGAGGCATAAAAGGCACAGCCCCAAAACACAAGAGAGGTTAGAAGGAGCTTGTAAGTACTGATAGAAGTACTTCTATCAGTACTTACGGTCGTCCCAAAAAGTGGTAAAATTACAGACCTACTTGCACTTTGCAAGATCTTATAAATTAACTAGCGGTCGCTCGCGGTTTTACCCGCGTGGTTTTCAAAATATCGAAATAAAAAGTATAAGCTGGTAAATTTTAAATAGAAAAATATTGGAAAAAATTAACTCGGCCACAAGTGAATTCTCAGACGGGAATCGAGCATTGGACCGGATTTCCAAAGGTTGCGGGTTCGATTCCCGTCTGAGAATTCACTTGTGGCCGAGTTAATTTTTTCCAATATTTTTCTATTTAAAATTTACCATTAGTATAAAAATAGCATTGAAAAATGCAAAAATTACAAAATCATAAAGTATCCTCTGTTTTAAAAGAGACTAACTTCTATCTCTGTATTCAATTTCATCCAAATCCGTTCCGTAGTTTTAGCGTGAAAGAGAACAAACAAACAAACTAACATACTTTCGCATTTATAATATTAGTATGATAACTAAATTCATTATCCAGGTCACCACGGCACGTCCAGAGCGAGAGGCTGGCGAGGAGGGGTTCAGGCCGGCGCTGACGTCACGGCGAACAACTCCATCAGCAACATCACAGCCCAGCTGGGAGGCACAGCCTACCTGCACTGCCTCGTCGGGCATCTGAGCGAGAGAGGCGTATGTTTCTTGTCTTGCTACTAAGAGCAAATGTGTTCCTGACACAGCCCCATCACAGACATCGCTCAGATTTCTGTGATGTTGCACAGAGGCGTAAGTGTCTATGCTTCTCAATACTAAAGTCCGACCGCTGAGACAATTTGTTTCTGATACAGCAACATCACAGCCTAGATAGGAGGCACCGCCCACTTGCACTCTCGTGGAATATTTCAGCGCGCGAGGCGTAAGTCTCTACGCTTCCTAACACTAAATTCCGGTCGCTGAGAGAATGTGTACCGTAACCGCTAATTTTTACACTGCAACATCACAGCTGCGAGGCACAGCCTACCTGTACTGGCGTAAGTTTTTAGTCTGACAGGTGAGAGAATGTGTTCCTGACACATCAACGTCACAACCTAGATGGGAGGTACCGCCTACCTGCACTGCCTCGTGGGACATCTGAGTTAAAGAGGCATAATATTATGTTTCTATGCTCTCTAACACCAAAGTCTGTGCGTTGAGAGAGTGTATTTCTGAAACAGCAACATCACAGCCCAGCTGGGACTCGTGGGGCGTCTCAGCTAAAAGGTGTTAAGAAGCATAGAGTGAGTTTCTATGCTTACACAGCAACATTACAGACATCTGAGCAGGAGAGGCATAAGTTTCTATTTCTTAACTGACGGTAGTCTGATTAATATATCTCAACATCAGTAAGGTTCTAATGTTCTCACTGCTGGCACAGGCGTTCTCTAAACTTATATCTATTGGAGGTTGGGCCTTGACCTATACGGACCCAATGAGGGTGTTATCGACAGCAAATACAGCCGTAACGAATGGCTTTGTACTGTTCTAACAATATCAAAGTAATATTGTACAAGACGGCGTAATACATAATAAACAAATGATAAAATTTGTATAATAGATGCAAAATGGAAGCGACTTCTGACGCGGACACAAGTTTTTATGAGACTTTAAAACTTTTATAATACCGAAATAAAAGTTTAAATGCGAGTTCACTGTTTATTATCTCAAATTCCAAGATTAACCCTCTCATTGGCTTCTATGACTTTACCCATTATTAAACGATTAAAAAAAGTTAAAATTATGTAAAATCGTTGTGATAAAAACAATGCTAAACATTAAATTTTGTTTTTCAGCAAGTATCCTGGATACGGAAAAGGGATTGGCACATACTGAGTTCTGGGAAGTTCACGTATACGAACGACGAGCGATTTCAGGTGAGCTCTACTGTAATAGTGTGGGTGTGGTCTCAATGTAACCCCAGCGTTATCAAGGATAACTTAATCTAACCTAGGTATCCCCAACTATATAGCGGGAGTATTATTATTATCTTGTCGATAATTTTTTGGCTTTCGATTTTGTAAGACCAGTATTGCGCGACACTGACCGCATTATCGGTAGCGCTTTACAGGTCTTCGCGTGTGCAGGTTGATGGACACGCAGGGCAAGACAAAAGGTGTGCCATAGTCTGTGGGGAGGTCCCACACTCGCAGGTGTTGTTGAGGCATAACCCCATCGGCACACGTTTTCTTTGCTGCTTCCGACCTGGGTTCGGAGTCTGTTTAATGACCTCCAAGTCGGCCATGGGAGATTAATCTCTCACTAATTTTAGAGTCACACTGAGGTTAGAGACTTATTTTTTGTCAACAGATTCATGGTTGACATAAGTGTCAAATCCTGTACATTTTCCGATCTTCAAAGTAATAATTATTGTAAAAAAAAAGCCATTCGTCAGCCATTTTTAATATCCCCACTGCTGGGGCACTGGCCTTCCTTATAGATGGATAAGGAGAACGGGCCATCACCCACCACGCAGGCCCAATGCGGATTGGTGGGTTTTGACGACTGCAAACGCAGTCGGGACCAACGGCTTAACGTGCCTTCCGAAGCACGGAGGAGCTCTACATAGTAAATTTTTGGTCACCCATCCCATGACCGTCCATTGCGAAAGTTGCTTAACCTCAACAATCGCAGGCCGAGTGCGCAAACCACTCCGCTACAGGCTCCTCTAAAAAAAAGACATTACATGCAGCTAACTACTACTTAAAACATTACACACAGTTACATTTTCTACAAAGAACAAAAATTACATATGAAACAAAAGTCGGTCCGGAAGCGGGTTTTTTAATAACACCAAAGTTTGCGTCCTATTAGCGGAAAACCTCTTTTTCCTTTTATTTCATTATGTTGAGAGGAAACAGTCTACAAAAATTTGCGTTTCAAAGAAGTCAGCTTTTCGTACCAATTAGTGATTGCTGACATTCATGTTTTAACTGCGGACTGGCTGCGGAACGGAAAAAAAGCTCATCGGTTCTCGCAAATGACTTGCAATTAATGTTCTAATGAGTTGAGCAACAGGCTTTATGCGGAAATACTTTTGCTTTGTTGATGTTGAAAAAATAATTCGTTTATTATTCCGTTTGCTTGCTACTGGAATTTGTCAATGTTTGAATGTGTGTAAAAGAATGCGAAGTATTTTTTGTCTCTTGTATGATTAAACAAAATAATTATTCAAAAAGGCAAATGTTTCTACATAATAAATGAATTTTTAACATCCAAATAAAAATTATAATAAGTATAATGATTTAAGAGACGATCTGGGAAGGTCGCGGGAAGCCGCTGGATGCGGACAGCGCAGGACCAATCGTTGTGGAGATCTTTGGGGAAGGCCTATACCCAGCAGTGGGTGTTATGTGGCTAAGACGATTATTATTTAATTGATTACTAATTATCTGTTAAAATAATAACCTCTTGGTTGCGTATCTAAAAGTCTCCGACATTTTACCGCAAAATGAGAGGCAAACAAGTTTGCTTTCTCTCCGCGGTATGAGCAAGCGATCCGTCAGGTTCCAGCAGTGGTTTAAGTTAAGGGTGACAGAAGTTTAATTCGGCTGCTTTGGCAAGGGACCAAAACTCTCTGCTCCCAGATAGGTGGGAAGCAAGTTTGGCCCCAATGCGGCCAATATGGTCAAAATGAGCCCTGCACAACATTCGCTTACTGGACTTGGCGGCTCGGTTGTAAGCTTTCTTCAGGGATTGAGTGTTCGATGATTTGTGCACTCGAGCATCAGCCCGGGCTAAGAAAGCTGACTCTTTCCGCGCTTCGGCGCTGTAGCACTCTGTGTATTGAATCAGGGGCGAGATTTGCTGCCCGACGGAACGTCGGAGTAAGGAACATAATATTTCATACCCCGAAGTAAGATTTCAGCGCACTTCGACAGATCCTCAGAAGAAGCAGGATTGCCGCCATGATAAAGATGCAAAGAAGTGACGTATCTCATCCCAGTCTGTCGACTTGTATCGCCACACCTCCCATCTCATACCACTAGGGGCCTGATCGGGTGGGGAGAAGATGGATACAGATTTCATCACACAGTGAACGGATGACCCCAAACGGGCCGATACCGATATAGAATGTCTGTCTGGATCAGTTGTAAGCAGAAGGTCTAGGCTGTTCAGAGTATGTGTGTCTATATCTGGCACCCGTGTAGCGCAGTTAACAAGCTGAGAGAGGTCGTGCGTAAAAGCTAGTCTACGCGCCTCTCTCCTAGCATGGTTGGTCTTCTGATATGGAAACAACCATTTCTTATGATGGCCATTAAGTCCCCCAGTATGACTTACTGGGCCGAGGGGTAACGAGCCAGAGCTAGATCAGCCGACAGACTTAGATAGTCAATTAACCTGTTTTTTTTATTTATTAAAAACGGGGAGACTCTCAGCCTTCACCGCTCTATCAGCCAGGCCGCCACCCGCTCGGTGCCTCTTATCGGCCATGTCATTCGACACCTATTGTAACGTAAACAAATTTCGGCGCGCACACTTAGAAACCGTCAACAGAAACTCTTTGTCGCCACGCATGGTGAAAACGTTTTGTTTTTGTAAAGCGTACGAATGGCACTTGTAACTTATTTATGTAGGTTTTGACTGTATAATTTATTTATTTTTTGTTAATCAGCACTTAAGACAGATAGAAAAAAGTGAGTAAAATTTGACACCTTGGGTCATAAAAATACTTATATTTTAAAAATTTCAGCGATAACCTATGTTTTTTATATTTTTAAAATCATGATGATTATATTCTAGACCAATATAAATAAAACGTAAACAAAGTCATGTAAAAAAAACTGAGTAAAACAGTTAACTTTTTTTTTTGTAGTTTGAAACCACTTGATTGACAGCTGTCACAATATTTTTTTTCTAGCCTCGTCTTTATGGATGGCTGTGTATTTGTATTTTTAATATAAAGAAAGGTTCGTTCCGAATCCATTAAAAAAACTCCCAAGTCGATGAAACATGTATTTTTAAGACGAGACCGTAAATGGCCAAAGACCATATAGGAAATAAATTTGGGTACCCAGACTACCCACGGCCATTTAGCGCCATGTTTTGCTTGGGTAGTCTGGCAACCTAATGGCCAATAGAGCGGTTCATCATACCTGATGTTAAGTATTGATAATCCTCATCACTGAGGAACTGGCTATCTTATCTCTAACTGCCGGAACACAACAATGCTGAAAACATTGTTGTAATGTCAGACTTAGATAAGATGGTGGTAGCAAGCCAGACTTACAACAAGTCCGAATACAATGTTTACCCCCGCTGGGAATCGAACCCGGGACGCCTGGGTCTGATACCGGTGGTTGTTACCACTAGACCACAGAGGCGGTTGTCTCTTGGTCACCGCTGTGCGAGCGGTAGACAACGGCGTAGAGGGTAAGTTCCGCTCCGGTGTCTACCAGAGCCCACAGTACTGAATATTTGGACCCCTCATAAGTCTTGAGACGTTAAAAACAAATGTCATCGCGGACGTACCCATAGACTCCTGCATCGGGGATGAACCGATGCTCCAGAGTGTACCCGGGGTAGCTGAGGTACGCCGCGTCAGCTGGACAGTTGATCTGTGTCTCGGTGAGGAACAGCAGTTGTGGTTCCACAGTCTTAAGATGGTGATGGACCGGAATGAGATTTGAGTGCAATCCTCTAATATTTCTGAGGTGCACTTTGACTGCAACCACTGTTTAAATTTCATCAATTTTTTTAGATTCCATGTTAAAGTAAACCCACGGAAGCGAGTTCCATTAACCCCCAAAAACTTATCTTCATGTGTATACATTTGTAAAACCTCCGTTGGTTTTTATATCTGTAACACAAAGTGTTTTAGCTAAATATTTCGGAACGAGTGATGTTGCCTGATTTTTATTTATTGAACTATATAATTTTTGTAACAGGTTCTTCATGGAGAAGGCTCTGAAGACTGGACTCTTCAAATCAAGTTCGTCCAGAAAAGAGATAACGGCACCTATGAATGCCAGGTAAGAAAGCTATTTTATTATTTGATTACTACAATAATCTTCTCATCCCGTAAGTTGTCCAGTCGGTATTTGAACCGGTAAGAGTCGGATGAAAATGGAATTTGAAAAAAAAAATTATAAAAAAGGATTTATCAACGATATTAATATTTGTGTACTTGAAGCTGATATGTCATACAAGCTCGCATTGTGAAACATTGGGAAGACTCTAAATGGGGTCCGAATCAAATTGCTATCTCTTTCATTTCCGTGCTTTTTCGTGTCTTTTGTCCTACTTTACAGTAAAACATGACAGTAGTCTTGGTCACAGATTTCAACGCAAATCACTATGAAAATAATATATCTATAAGTATGTATAAAATATCCTTGAAATTTATGGATATCCCCGTTTACATAATAAATCGATTTCTTCAATAGATAAGTGGATCTTTTTTCAATATTACTTTTTGTCCTTGTGAACTAAAGATAAAATTAAATATAAAGATACAATTTCTTTATTGCACAAAATAATAAAGTAAAATCATTTGTGTATAGAAGAATGCAGCTTACAATGCAATGACCAGAGGTTTCCAAACTAGGCTAAGCCTGTAACTTGGGTAACCAAACAAAATAATTGAAAATTCAGAAATTATTGCGAAGCAGTTAACATAAATTATTCCATTAGTACTATTTTATTTGTGAGTTTAGTTATACCTAACATGATTTCATTAATACTTATATGATTTCTTCTGTCAAATTATAATCTAAGGTACTTACCTTCGCCTGGTTGCTTAACCAGGCGACCAAAACCACTTTTGCCTCAGACAGAGAACACGATTTTATGTTGTAAGAACCACCAACAGCATTGTAGACCCTTGCCATAATAGCTAAAGAAACTAGCTAAAGAATGTCCATCAGTACTTAAAACTAAATGTCGTTCATAATGAAATGATTCAGGTTACATATTAATTCCTATAGCACTTGTGAAACAATGAAACATTGAGTCTCGTTTTCCGATACCTGACAGGTTAATGTATGGAACTGAAATAAAGTTACATAGTCTACAAAAAAAATCGGTAAAGAAAATATTGACTGAATTTTCTCTGGCAGATATATTTATATCTGATGTCAAAAAAATGCTTTTTATTGAAATGGAAATTTTTGTTCACCTGTTTCTCGGTCACATTTCCTTTTCGCGAGCATCATAAATTACAATTTAATTTTTCTTTGCTTATCGGTTAGTACGAAAGTAACATTACTGGATCAAAATCTACGTAGACGAATTTTCATCCACCTTCTCGTTATAACTAAACTAAAACTAATTTTACATTTACAATTTCGAAAGCTTTACATCTCCTCGAAATGTTACTCGACAATATCAGACTTTCGCAATCAACACCTTTACTATATCTGGGTCATTAGTAAGAGTAAAAAAGCTGGACTAGTGCGAGTCTACTCGCCCACCGAGGGTTCCGACGTAGGTACCTAGGTACAAATTAAATATAGATCAGGAATCGAGACTCTTGCCCGAAATTCAGTTTTCAAAACCAAAAACCAGGTATATTGTTTATAATTTAGATTTCCCTTGAGTGTCGATAATATACGTTTTGACGGCATAAACAGCCCTATCTATTTTTTACGTTAATTCACAAGTTTAATTTTTTCACATTTTCAAGAGACTGTTGACTTGAATATATAATTTTAATTAAACCTCCACGCGTTCCCGAGATTTTCGCTAAATTCAGTTTCCAAAACAATAAATACTATATTTTTATGATTTAATTACAAATGTATAGTATATAGTTTTTTTCCTGTATTTGCAGTAAAAGAATATCATTATTATAAGCCAAATTTCATAATTCTAGATCAACCGGAAGTAAGTACCCACTTAATTCTGATTCCCTTGAGAGTGTCGAAATCTAAGTATTTTGCGACATAAACGGTCTTAACGGTAATAAGTTTGATTTTTTTACACCATCAGCAGACTATTGACCTAAATATATGGTTTTAATTTCAACTTAATACCTCTACGCGTTCCCGAGATAAATGGAGACAGACAGACGGACGGACAGACGGACAACAAAGTGATCCTATAAGGGTTCCATTTTTTCTTTTCAGGTACGGAACCCTAAAAATCACATATAAAATCACAGTGTATAGTGACAGTATATTCACATGGGGCTTGGATGCGAAATAATTCTAGTCGCTGGATCCATGAATATTTTAGTTTGGGGGACCTGGCGTCTCGCCCTATACCCTGAAGACAAACCTTTCTTTCATACATATTCATTATGAATGTGTAGGGTTATACCCTTGCTACACAAGTTATTTTTTCTGTTGAATTCAAGGTTTCTTTTTATTTCATTTCTTCAAAAACATATCAAAATAATCTTATGCTAAACCTTACTTACTTGCTAATATTTTATTATTTGATTACTCGACTTATAAGTACTGAGCCTTAGCTTGGTGCCGAGTCGATTTTTGTAGTATTTTTCTATTCATCATCATCATCATCAGCCTGTGGACGTCCACTGCTGGACAAAGGCCTCTCCTAGCTCACGCCTATTGTGGCGTTCATAGGAAGCTATTAGCCTACTGCTACCACGCTGGCCAGACGGGTTGGTAGATGTTTAATGATTATTTTTCTATTAAAAATAATCATTAAACATAACATTGACAATGAAATTTAAAAGATCATAGAATTTTTTTAACGGATAAGTTAATAACGAAGAAGCGCTCGTGTTCGCGCGCTTGACAGACTGATCGTAATCGAGCAAGCAAGGTTCGGTCCGGTCAGCACCCCGACCGCCTAACGATATAGCTTGTGCTATCGCTATGGCTATCAAACTTCAAACTCTTATAAAACTCTTTAACGAAAGGGTTTTTGTCTAATTCCTACATATTTCTATACATCTATTGGATTCACTATTGCATTTTTAGTATAAAAGTGATAGCCTCAACGAGAGCCTTTGTAGGTGGTTTGAAAAATCGAAAGCTATAGCGATACCATAAGCTATACCGTTAGGCGGTCGGGGTGCAGGTCAGATGGGTCACCAGGTGCCATTACAATTGAGCGCTTCCGTGCTTCAGAGGGCATGTTAAGCCGTCGGTCCCGGCTGTTGTCATCTGATATCAGTCATTAAGCCAAGTCCTTATAGCCTTATGGCTTAATAAACTCTGTCACCAGAGGTAGCCACTAATCCTCATACGATAAGAAGAGGAACGAATAAGTACGAATTCGTACTAGTTCGAAAATACATTTGAACAACGTCCTGATCTACTTGTATGAACATACAAAAGCGTAAACAGAAGCGTAAACAGTGCATAGATGACTAAATAAATAAAAAACGGTAACCAATTCATCAGTAGTTGCAAATTCCAGGAAAAGCGCAAAACCACCTTCAGACTTATCATCAGGTATGCTGAATGCTCAGCGTTTTCCTGTAGTAGTTGAAACATTGTCCTACTGCCTACTAATATTATAAATGCGAAAGTTTGTGAGGATGTTTGGATGTTTGTATGTTTGTTACTCTTCACGCAAAAATTACTGAACTGATTTGGTTGTAATTTCGCACACAGATAGCATATAGCCTGGTGGTGATTGCCGTGTGGTCTAAGAATACAAGTGTCACCACTCCCTTACATGCCTGGGATGTCGTAAGAAGCTCGACGCATTGAACACCTGTGCGAGAGAAGGAAAACTTGAAACAAACCCTGTACCAACCCGTCTGGCCAGCGTGGTAGCAGTAGGCTAATAGCCTCATATGAACGCCACAATAGGCGTGAGCTAGGAGAGGCCTATGTCCTACAGTGGACGTCCACAGGCTGATGATGTATCCCGATATTCCCACATGAACGGAAACCACGCGGGTGAAACCGCGGGCCATTCTCTACATGGGCCATGTACCTGCCATTCTCAGAAAAAACATTCTATATATCTGACACTGTCAGAAAATAAATGTAGCCCTAGTAGGTAGATAAAACGAGACTTTCAAAGGTTTTAGCACTAGTCCATGTTTCTACGTAGTCGTAAGAGAATGTTTAAAAAGATTTGCTTTGTTCTCGAAGCTGGGTGGAATGCCTTTAGCTCGTTGGGTAAACATTTTACGTGAATAGTCCTTTTCTGAAGTCGGTCAAGAACCATACAAGTTCGAGATTGCCCTATGCGAGTAGCTAGAATTTCGTAAGGACTAAAGTAATATGTGTAGTCTTTTTTGTGACATCTTGTTGACCAAGTATTTGTCCGTGTAATGATTTTAACTACCAAGCAACTACGACCAATTTCTTTCTAACCGATTTCAAAAAAAGGAGGAGGTTATCAATTCGGTTCTATGTTTTTTTTTAATGTTTGTTACCTCAGTACTCGGTCATTTATGAACCGATTTTAATAATTATTTTTGTTTGAAAGGGTTTACTTTGATGTTGGTCCCATTGTCGTCAAGACAGGATCTGATGATGTGATCCTGGGGAAACAAAGGGAATTCTTCAAATATTATAGGCACATTCTTCAGGTTTTGGTGTTTTCTTAAGTAACTAGTGCAAAAAAGCTGCTTTGCTCCCAAAAAATACCATTAAGTGGAGGAGATGATGAATACCACACATGGTCATCGGAACTATTAAATACTAAGTATCGCACGGGTGCCATTATGGTTCCTATGCAATTTATGATCCTCACGGTTGGTGAAAAGTACTAGACGTATCTAACACAAAAAAATTAAAAACAAACTAAAATTTAATAACCGACTTCATACGACTATAATAATAGGTTGGTGAAAAAGTTTCTTCGCTTTTTTTTTAAGAAAATTCAAATATTTTTTTAATATAGTTTATTTACATTTAACTAAAGTATGTAGGTGACATTTTGTTCGATAACTTTTTGCCATTTTGTAGGGACATGATCCCATTGTTATAGAAATTTTGGGGCTTCTGATCAAAATACCGCGACAAGTGGATTTGGCAGTCCTGTCGTGATGTTAACTTCACACTGCCTAAAGTATACTGAAGAGACCGAAACAGGTGGAAATCTGAAGGTGCAAAGTCAGGACTATACGGCGGATGCATTAACACCTCCTAGCCAAACTCTCTTAATTTTTGCTGAGTCGCTAAAGATTGGATGATTGGATGTTGGAGTGGCTAGAGATGTCGCCCAGACAGGGACATGAGACAAGTTGCTTTTTTTAGTCTATTTTCTTGTTTAATATTTGTGTAGTGTCGGCAGAGCTGTGTAGTGTCGGCTTAGAATAGCACTACCCCCTCTCATCCCGTGGGTGTCGTAAAAAGCGACTAAGGGACTCAGCCTTCAGGAGATGGGCAGCAGCATCTCCTACAAACTTGGCCATACTGCGATTGCCAACCCGCCTGCCAGGCGTGGCAATTATGGCAAATCCCCCCTTTTTGGGGAGGCCTATACCCAGCAGTGGGTGATAAATGGCTGACACGACGAATATTTATCACATAGAAATAGCATTGTACAACGTAAATTTAAAATGTTATTATTTATTACTTAATATTATTTAAAAATATGCAAGTTAATCGTATAATTAATCTGCGGTGGATACTTACAAGTTTCAATAATGCGGGTTAAAAGGTACATATATTGTTGGCAATGCTGCCAATTCCCAAGGCACGACATCTTATGGTGAACGGACTGCACTTGCGAACTTAAGGTAGGAATAAATAGATTTTTGGACAGACTCGTTAAGGAATCTTATAAAGCAACAATGTATTTTCTCTTCCTGTTATTACAAATGGACCCATGTTTATCGCTAGTTGTTACTAAGGTCGTGTTTCGATACTTTCGATCATAAGTGCGCGGCCGCGGTAATGATTCGTGTCAAATGCTGACGCGTAGCGACTTAGGTCACTAGATTTAGTTTTTTACCTATTTGTTCAGTGGAACTATTATATTCACTTGTACTATGAAACCCCACCACCTCGCAGCCGTTTTGTGTGGATTGGCAGGCGCTAACGACTGCTAATGCACAATAGACATTCTCTAAAAAATATAAAAAAACTAACAAAAATCTAAAAAACCCGCCAGCGTCAAAAGACAAATCAAATTCAATTCTATCCCTCCGACTGCATGTTATTATGTTGAACAAAATATTTTGATATTTGCCTTTAATATTTGATCTTGTTTGCAGTTTTTCAGTTAAAAATCTAGTTGAAATGTCTTTTGATGCAGACGGGTTTTTGAAGTGAAAACTAATGTAGCGGCGTTGTGCACATCAGTTTGAAATTTTTGGGATGGGTAAAAAATGTTAAAGTCGCGTCAGGACATGTGATCTCATCGAAAGTTCGTAAGACGAAGTGAGAGTATATCGCCGGCGCGGCTTAGGAGAGGAAGTAATATCCCACTCTCTTTCTACCGCGCGGCGAAAATGTATGCCCACTCCTGCTGTTTCGTTTAAGCGCTTCACTTCTGCCGGCACTCGCGGAGTGCAACCCGTTGTTTTTTTCATCATCGAAATCCGTTCAGCTGTTTTAGAAGTAATAAAGAATATAACATATAAACATACCTACAAGATACGCGCGAAAAACATAACCCTTTCTTTGCAGTCGGGCTATATTACAGAGAAGAATATCGGCCCTCATTGAGAAAAGGATTAAAAAATTTACGAATAGATATATAAAATTGCAAATCATCTGCATTAGTACAAATAACTCTGTAATGACTACTACTATTTAAAACAATAACAGTACAAAGACAACACATTTACACCAACTGCCCCAATTTCAAATCACACTACGAAAATCATAAGGAAAACACGAAAACGCAATCGTCCCAACCACTGACGTTAATATTTCGTAGATTGCGTATGATATTGTTATAAGGCGTCACAAAAGCACAATATTTTGCCGGAATGTTACCGCCTAAGATTATGGGTGATCCGCCCGAGCCAGCACATGTGAAATGAAAAAAATCTCGCCGCCGCTTTTTGGAATATGTAACATAATTTCGGCGTATCATTACGGACACGCTACGTGTGACGGGGGCACGACTCGTGCGATTACCGGTTTTTGGAGCGATTTGGGTTTTTTTTTAATGTATACTTTACTATCGAAGTGATAATAAAGTAATTATTCATTGCCATAAATATTTTAATGGCGATTTCATGTTGATAAGCGTACACAATAAAAAGATGAAAGTAAAAAATGGTTCGATATTGTTCGCCAGCACATCTGAAATGAAAAAATCTCGCCGCCGAATTTCGCCGTATAATTACGGAAACGCTGCGCGCTACGCGTAAGGGTACGACTGAGTGCGATTAGCGATTTTTGGAACGATTTGATTAATGTAAAGTTTACTATAGAAATGCCATGTTAGTACTTAATTACTAAAGTTTAATAATAGCAAGGGCGTTTAGTAATTATTATATACCATACACCATAAATACGAGTATTATTAAGGTTAAATAGTTACAATATGGTAGAAACGATGGATCAAAAATGTCAAAACCGCCCCTGTGGTCTATTGGTAACAACCACCAGTATCAGACCCAGAGGACCCAGGTTCGATTCCCAGCGGGGGTACATAATATTGTAATCGGTCTGGTTGGTGGTAGGACTTGTTGTAAGTCCGCCTGGCTAGCTACCACCATCTTATCTAAGTCTGACACCATTACAAAAAAGTTTTCAACATTGTTGTGTTCCAATAGTTAGAGATAAGATAACCAGTTCCTCGTGATTGGGGATTCCGAGAGAGGCTCGCTTCCATCTTCAGCTTTTAAAAAACAGTATTTGGTTTATGCAAAATATTTTTTTCTTTGAAATGTATCAGCTCAAACACATTGCGAAAGGGGTTAAAAAAGAGCCAATGCGACCCCGGTCCCGCTTACCGCTCCGCTTATCGCTCACACGCCAGTCGTGGCGTACATATGTAAGCGTCGCGGTAAAAAGCTATGCATAAATAACACACATTATTCAAATCGCATAAGGAACTTTGCAAAGAGACGCTCAATCTTATGTCAATTGTTGGCATGTTATCAGAAATTTCGTCTTATTATGCTTTAAGATGGAATTGGAATTGTTATAACTTTATTGTAGGCTTATGATAGCTTTTTACTCTTGTATTATTTTTTCGTCATCGTTTTTTACCACGGGACTCTCAGAATGTTTGTTTTCTTAGCAGTGAATGCTAAGCTTATCAAACCCTGATATGTAACAATTTATGTATAATTCATAAAACCAAATGTGTTAGAAATATCAATAAGTCAGGTTTACAAACTGAAAACTTTGGATTAGGTATTTAACCCTGAACTAACATCGTTATTTTTTGTTACACAACTGACATTGTGGGGTAAAAATTTACCCCAAACTTAAAAATTGAAAAATATATACGCAATTATTTAAACAGCTAATATTTATTAATCTAATGCAATAAAGGTATATCGAATTACATTTACGTTTCTACTTATACATTTTCATAAGTTATTTTTTTTAAATTGAGCAAACAAATATCTTTTTTTTCTATTTGGATTCCCATGCTCACAAACAGTCATAAATAAAATATAAAAACCAACAACGCAGGAATCAGAAAGGAAATCGGACCATATAGCTTGAATACTCAAAATATCTAAAAGAAATGAGTAAAATTGTAAAAAAAAATACATACATAATTAACACCATAGGGTATAAACTTACACCATGTACGTAGCTTTTATGCGCCACGACTATTCAAGCACCTATGCAGAAGCAACTATCTTTGCCGGAAAATTTTCGAGTTTTTTGCGGCTGGGGTAAAAATTTACCCCATGAAGTAAGTTAAGGGTTAAGTTTGTTTCGATCAAAAACATAAAATGATTAAACACACCGATCGTGCGAACGTAAAAAGCGTTTTGATTTTCATGCATTGAAAGAACCCAGAATAAAAATAATAATCTTCAATAGTTTGGCTAATGAAGCACACACCTACGTTAATGTGTTATATATTATATAAAATATGTCTTTCTTTCCTTTTTAGGGTTCTGTACCCAAAGGGTACAACGGGATCCCATTACTAAGACTCCGCTGTCCGTCCGTCCGTTTGTCTGTCTGTCCGTCTGTCACCACGCTGTATCGCATGAACCGTGATAGTTAGACAGTTGACATTTTCACAGATGATGTATTTCTGTTGCCGCTATAAAAAAAACTAAAAAGCAGAATAAAATAAATATTTAAGACCGCCATACAACAAACGTTATTTATTGCCGTTTTTATAGATAATGGTACGGAACCCTTCGTGCGCGACTCCGACCAGCACTTTGCCGGTTTTTATAAATTGAAATGTTGCTGTTTCTCAAAATTTGTTGTCCAACAATACATTTTGAAATTCCTAACATTTATTAATAACAGAAAGGTCAAAGGACTCTGTTAAGGTTGGTTACACAAGATTATTAATAGGTTTTCTGTCCTATCCGGAAATTGAAGGTAGTCAGACTAGCTGGTACGAGAGTCGTTCGAAACAGTTTCCAACTAGATCTAGGCCACAGCCGTCGGAGCTTCGGTTGCAGTTTCATTATTATTCTAGCCAACAAGGTAACCATTTGTTCTACTGACGATCATAACCCGCGGCTGAATATAACCGAGACAAGTATCTAAATATATTTCATACGATTACACCATTTCTGTCTTAAATTAGTTACCAAAATTGGCACGGGGGCGGAAATCCTGGTATCCTATAATACAGGTTTTGGATTAGCTTAGGTTCCAGTCTCCTTACCAACAGATGCTTACTTAATTTGTAGGTATTGGATTTAGACATAAGACTGTTTGTAAAGAGAAAAAACATTATTATATTAATTCTCTTCTATAGCCCAATGTAAGTTTCAATAAGAAGAGCAAAGCTATTTTATACACTGTTAAAGGTTGTCTAAAATTCCTTATGTCCGTCCTAAAGATTCATTTCAAGTCAATAATTTTGACTGCTATTTTGAAAAACTATTGGGTATTTCCTGTTCGCAAAGGAACAAAAAAGAAAAACTTGAAAGGTGTCAAGAAACACCCGGATGGAACGAAGTTCTCGCTTTCTATGAGAGAGAGAGAGAGAGAGTCAGACAGAGAAACACGCGCACGCCGCACGGCTTACAACTATAGCAAAAAGTGTCGTTACAACTTTTGGTCTTAATCTCCGTCTAGCCCCCTTTCGCAACGCGCGATAAGATCAATCAATTAATCAATCATTCAATCGATCAATCGATCAATCGATCAATCGATCAATCGATCAATCGATCAATAGATCAATCGTTCAATCGAGCAATCGACCAATCGACCAATCGATCAATCGATCATACAATCAATCAATCATACGTCCGTCCGTCCATCCATCCATCCATCAAGAATCGCGCACGCGCACAGCAAAAAGTGTCGTGTCGTTACAACTTTTAGTCTTATTTTTTCCGTCTAGCCCCCTTTCGCAACGCGCGATAAGGAACTTCGTTCCAAAAACAATATTTTTTTCGTTTAAAAATCAATTTAATCCGAATCAGATGATATTAAACTTTTTTCAAATTTAACTTTATTCTAAAAGCCTAAAATAACATTAAAAATTCATCATACTTAGCTTCTTGTTAAAAATCATCTCACGCAAATATTGCAAGCCATAAAGCACTTAATCACCTACAATTTAATGACGATAATACATCAAACCGGCAAAATATCGGATGACTAGACACATTCCAATATGTCCCTCCGACAGATACTATGATCAAATTCCCTTGGCCTTTTAACTCCTATCTAAGGAATTTGCTCCTTATATCCAAGTGATAAGATTTATAATCCCTTAGTAAAATTAAGGGACTGATTGATTGGTTGTAACAAAGAGGGAACATCGTTTGGCATTAATTATTTACATCTTTTGTGTATGTAATGAAAGGATTCACACATTGTTAGAACGCTAAAGAGAATTAAATTCACACTGAGATGGTGTTTCCGCGTTAACATTTATACAGGAATATCTTTACTAATATTATAAATCTGAAGAGTTTGTTTGTTTGAACGCGATAATCTCAGGAACTACTGGACCGATTTAGAAAATTCTTAAACGATTAGAAAGCTTCATTTCTCCCCAGTGACATAAGCTATATTTTATCCCGATATTCCCACAGGAACAGGCACCACGCGGGTAAAACCGCGAGGATCCGTTACTTTTATCTATATTTAGTAAACTATTTTGGAAAAGGTTTTCTCAGAAAGTACTAAGGTTAAAGACGTAATACTGGTCAACCGGGAAGTTTTCCCCGTTCGTAGAAATGTTTCATGAATTTACATGATACATTCGGCTTGTCTTGATATTCTTTTTTATCTATTTAAGTTTCAGTTTGGAATTTAAAAACATTTTCTAAAAAAAAACAAACCGACTTCAAAAAGTAAAAAATAAAACTTTTGGAGTCGGTGCCAACCAAGGCATTTTACATTGCACTTCTATTAACTATATATATTTTTTGGCCTTAGCTAGCTAGCACCGATTCCAAAAGTTTTATTTTTTACTTTTTGAAGTCGGTTTGATATTTTTTATAAAATGTTTTTATTTCAGATTTTTTTGTTACATTATGTGCCGTTACTTACACTAAAAATCAGCCCATACACAACAATTATGTCATCTAGGTAAACGACTACTTGCCAAAACGTGATTGATATTTTTCAGGATTATGAAAAAACTACTAGCCAGATCATCATAAAAATTATATGGGACCACACTTAAACCATTTTCTTTCAGAAAAAGAATTATAAAAATCTGTTAACAACTGGCGAAGTTATGGTAAATAATACATAAAAAAAAAAAAAAAAAAATACCGTCGACATGAAAACCTACTCCTTTTTTTGAAGTCGGTTAAAAATGGTGAAAACTACCATCATTTGACATACGTTTAACTTTGTATGTACTGAAAAGTTGCCTGCAATCTCTCAGACGTAGCTCGTAGCAGACTCGTAGATATCTCTCGTAGCTCGTAGCATTAGGAAGATTCTTTTTTTAACCGCCTCTGTGGTCTACTGGTAACAACCACCGGTGTCAGACTCAGGGGTTTTGGTTTTTTATTTATTAGGTTTGTTTGGTGGTAGGACTTGTTGTGAGTCCGCCTGGCTAGCTACCACCATCTTATCTAAGTCTGACGCCATAACAACAATGTTTTTAGCATTGTTGTATTCTGGCAGTTACAGATAAGATAGCCAGTTCCTCAGTGGTTGAAGATTCCGGGATAGGCTCGCTTCCATCTTCAGCCTTATCAATACTTAAGGTATGATGGAGGCTAAGAGACTCTCCGTCATGAATAAAAAAAACAATAAAATAAATAAATATGTGATAAAAATAAAATAAAAAATATACTTACTTACGTGATGAATTCATTACCTCCTTCCTTTTCAAAGTAAGTAAAAAATTGCATGATGTGTGTGAAGTAACATAAATACATTTAATTGTAACTATTTGGTTCTCAGATTTGCAAAACTTATTCTACATGATTTAAATGTGGAACGGATAATTTTTTTAAGTAGGTGTACCTAAATGGAAAAAAAATCAGTTTTCTAGTACGGTAAATCTACGGGCGGTTTGAACGCCGTCATTGTCTTCAACATATAAATAATAAAAATGCGAAAATAATAAAGGTCATGCTGCTAAACGCTACTAGTCTGGGACCTATATTCGTAACTGCACACGAGAACAGAATTTTATTACTCTAAAAATATGAAAATATGTTGAGGACAATGACGGCGTTCAAAACACCCGTAGATTCACCCACTTATATATTACTAGCTGTGCCCCGGGGCTTCGCTCCCGTGGAATTTCGGGATAAAAAATAGATAGTAGCCGATTCTCAGACCTACTCAATACGCTCACAAAATTTCATGAGAATCGGTCAAGCCGTTTCGGAGGAGTATGGGAACGAAAACTGTGACACGAGAATTTTATATACAAGATTTTCTTATGACCTGTTACTCTCGGCTGTGGCTACCCTTACATAAAACTTGTTAACCGCCTACTAAAAAAAGGTTGTTATGCGTGTCCATTTTAATTCCCTTTATTAAATACGTAATCTGCCAGGACCGGGCTATTTGTATCTAAATTTCCCTTGGGACCCTTTAGCGTTACGTCAGAATGTATTTCGGTTTTTCCGAATTGGAAATTTCCGGGTTGTGTAACGTTTTCGTCGAAACGAACCGAATATAGAAAAACATTTAGGACCGGTTTCACCACCGACTGATAAGTTCTGGATAGCTTATCTCGCAGATACTTTGACGATTGTTATATGGACAAATAATGATGTCAAATTATCTGCCACATAAGCTATCCAGAACTTATCTATCAGTAGTAAGGCCCTAACATTTGTAAGTTGTGGTTTAAAAATGTTGGCAGACCTAATAAAATAAATAAATAAGCACGTTTTTACAACCAGATTGGTCAGATGGAGTGTCTTCATCAGCCATTTTTAATGTCCCCACTGCTGGGGCAAACGCCTTTCTAATGCATGGATAAGGAGAATAGGCCATGACCCACTACGCGGGCCTAATGCGGATTGGTGGGTTTTAGCAACTGCAAATGCAGCCGGGCGGGACCAACGGATTAACGCGTGCCTCCCAAAGCACAGAGGAACTCGAGATAATAAATTGTTGTTCACCCATCCCATGACCGACTGTTGCGAAAGTTGCTTAACCTCAACAATCGCAGGCTGAGCGCGCAAACCACTGCACTACCAAACTCCTCAGATGTTGTGAAGTGAATGCAAAATTTGACGACCTCAAATTTTTGATTTGGTAGAGTACATACACCAGTTTCAAGGTGTCGCCTATTCCGAGGTCTTGGGTTCGAATCCCGGCAGGGGCAAATGTTTGTAAGATGAATACGAGCAATTTGTACCTGAATCATGGACGTTTATATATATTACTACATACAAATACTTATATATGTATAATTATATGTATTTATATCCATATTCATATTCCATAACACGAGCCTTACCGTGCTTACTTTGGGACTAGGTTAATTGGTGTGAGTGTAAGAAATACTTTTTTATTTATAATATTAAAGAGAGAGCTAGAGGTTCCGGGTTCGATCCACGGACAGGTCAAATTTGTGTGCATGAACATGTCTATTTGTCTTGGTCTGGGTGTTTAATATGTATATTATGTATGTACAAAAAAAAATTAGTATGTATATCCAGTATCTAGTTTCCATAACACAAGTTCTTCATGAAACTTAACGTGGGCTAGATAATTGGTGTGATTGTATTCAATTATTTATTTATTAAAATGGTAGATAAAAACTTTTCGGATACATGCATGTATAATCGAGGAATTTCCCTGTCGACCAGTAGGATACTGTTCGGGAAACGTGTTTGCGAAAAGTAATAAGGTAAAAGGTTATTTAAGATACAAATGAAATACTTATGAATGTTGTATTATTTGTAATATAAACTTTTTCTGTAAATCTAAATTTACTATTTGAAACAACGATCCCTAAAAAAAACTCTACTGGTCTACCGGAAAGTTCCTCGATTTGGAAAAATGGGCTAGAGGTTGATTTTTTTGTAAGCTTGCTTGAAACATTTTGGACGTCATATTCTAAATTAAGAAGAGTCTATCAATGAGACTTCTGATAATTGAAGATTTAAAATCTACAGTATTTTTTATTTTGATTTAAAAAATAAAAAAGCTACGTTAAACGATACTTCACGGCTGGACAGCTTCTTACTGTATACAAAGCCCGATCGTGCATGGAGTATTGTAGCCACCTCTGGGATGGCACAGCTAAATACCAACTCGCTACTCGCGATTCAGATCCAGGCGACTTATCGGTGACCATGAGCTGGTTAAAAACCTACATAGTTTGAGTCACCGTCGTAAGTTCACTTGTCTGGCGGTTTTCTACATACTACTTTGGGGAGTGTGCATCTGAGCTGCATAACCTCATCCCATCTTCTCCTTTTTTCCATCGGGATACCAGACGTACTGTAGGGTACCATCCATACTTGGTTGCCATTCCAAACCTACGTACAGAGCGCTTTAAGTCCTCTTTTATTATGCGAACAGCCAAGGAGTGGAATGCCCTGCCGCCGTCTGATTTCCCGAGCACATACAACCCAAAACTCTTCTGGGTGAACTCGCTCCATCTTCGACCTCATCTACGCTCCTCGGCCAGATTGAGATCAAGAGTAAGCCCATCAAATAAAAAAAATCATAAACAATTTAGTCAACTCTAATGACGGTAATCGAGCCCGATTCAAGCCTTTAGTCAATGCAGATCACTAATCTTCCATTTGGACAACCAATAAGCTGTAAGCAAGAATATCATATGGCATATAATTCGGCCAAAGGAACTAAAATCTCTCAGAGCTAGGAAGATTTTAGACTTTCTGGAGACCGCCAGGCTAAAAGAGGAACTAATAGAACAAGGTGGCGAGTTACAATAGATCTTTTAGGTCGCAGTGACTACAGGTCTTACTAGTGCTGCATAGCCCCTAGGTATATCCAAATACAATTTCGTATGTGTATATATACTTACAATAAAAAAAATCGTAAACTAAAATAAAATAGACGTTAACAAAGTCGCGGGCACAGCTAGTTAACAATAATTAAGCAACAATATCGCCCAAAATATCAAAGATTCGGAATTAAAATTTAAAGTAAAAACTTTTAAATCTTCCTCGGCAATTTCCAAACGTTCAATATTAACCTCTTACAACAATGAGATAAAGGACAAAGGCGAACTTTTAGCTCAAACTACAGACCAGATAATAATGGAACTACTTAATCAGACCAACTCAACTCTGCAAACTCCCTGACCTATTTCTTTACCAATTCAAATACTCCACTCCGGTAATTGCAATCTGAGTAATTTTCATTTTATTTGAGTCTCTACTTAATGGATTACATACTGATACACTTAGCTGTTTGAAACGATTTTAAGGATTTAAACAAAACCATTGAAGTAATAAAATTTAATAAGTAATCTTTAATTTTTTACCGACTTCAAAAAAGAGAATCGAAGTAACATGTAGCATAACGACAAATGAATTCATTATCGTCTATATGCGCCAATTTAAGGTATTATAAGGTATATATTGCGGTAAGACCACGTGATTTAGCGCGGCTTAGGCCAATCCGCCAATTTCATACATTCAATTCTTTTCGAACTTTGTACTTTTTTTGGGGAAGTTAGGGATCCACCTCCAAGTGGTCCGCCCTGGGCAACGACAAACTGTTGTCGGTTGAGAGATCCCTCTACGATGATAGGCTTCATATGAAGCCGCCTGGTTTTCTACCACCCTCCTGTTTAAAACCGGCGTCAAGCAGTCAACTGCGTTCCGTCGGAGTACGGGAGAACCAGTGCCACTGGGAAATAGTCGGTGATCGTTGCGCTGTTTAAGAACGGTGCTGATCTACAACGATTTTGTACCAAGAAACTCAGTTTGGAGACTAGCGGGATCCGAAGCACGGTCTTGCCGTTAACCGACTGCAGTTAGTAGGGGGCCCAAGTAGTGCGCTAGCTACGTGCGAAAGGCTGCCCCGCCAACTCGAGAAAAATCCCGGAATGTGCTACCGTGCCAGATGGCGACTGGGCGGTAGGACCCGGTGGACATTCTCGGGCGGGTTCGGGCGTCCCCGCAGTCTCCAGATTGAATTTTCCAAGCGTCGATTGTATTTTAGTTCTTTAATTTGTTAACTGCATGAGCAGCGCCTCGATCGCTGAACTATATCTCCTCAACTTCACTCTTTAAAATCAATGAAAAGTCGCAAAAGAAAAGGATAAAACAACGGCTACACTTCGTCCCAGTAAAAGTGCACCTCGATTAAGTCCACCACCACCTCGAAACCGACAAGCTAAACCTATTCTTTTTAACAGAGACGTAGATAGCATCCCCGTCGGACGTGTTGTACCTCAACTACCCAGGTTACACTCTTGAGCATAAGTTCAAGAAGTGGGCTGGGCTCTGCGTGTACGCGCTTGCTATAAGCGTCTCCGTGGCTTTGAAAAACCAGGCTTCTTTGCTTTGTTCGCTATTAATCGACACCGGAGTAGAGAAACATCTCTATGTCGGTGTTTATCTTCCGCACAGCAGGAACCCGGAGACGACCAGGCTTATTGAATACCTGACTAAGACGGCAGATCGGGCCAAATAAAAGTACAATGCAGCAGAGATTATTTTTCTTCGCGACTTTAACGACTTAACGGAATGGAATATTTTATTCCGTTCTTTGACATCCCGCTCGGTCACTGTGCCCAGCCTAGGTTTAATGTGGACTGTGCTCGCACAGAAGCGCAAAAACAGATTGCTTACCGAGCCTGGGTGCAAGCAAGCTTGCGATCTTAAGTGGGGGCTCGGAGGGTGCGTGCGAGGAAAATGTCCTTCAATTCTGCAGCAAGTGCAAGCAAAAGAATGTCCCGTAAGGCACGTGTCGACCACGTAAGTCACATAGGGTCCAAACTATCACTCGATTCAGTGGAACGCAGAGCCAGGAAACTCGTTGGGTATGATGAACTAGTGAATACCAAGCTCCATAGTCTTTCATTGTCGAAGAGTTGCCTCATTGTCGGAGTTCTACAGATTATACTTCGGATATTTAGTAGAATGAATTAAGCGAATTACGAAGACCCTTACGATATGATCCTTAATTAAAAACTACGCTTAAGAACACGGTTAACGTCAGTTAAATGTGATTGCATTTTAGTTGGGTTTTTGAAGTTTAAAAGGTCTCAAAGATGTTTTAAACAACGATCGAAGTTAATGAATTTGGCACGCAAACTTATATTACTCCAAACTTTCAGTGTCCAGCTTCAATGCAAACGCAAAGCACAATTTGTTTCAAAATAATTATAATACCAAACTTTTCTCATCAATGCGTTTTGTGGGAGACAAAACGCATTGAACTTGAAATAATATAGGTACAAGCACTGACATCAAAGGGAATCAATCACCCAACACATCGCATATAAATAATTAACGATCGAGCACCAAACTCTAGTAACCCATTAAATTCACATTTTGAACCGAACAACAAATTTAATTACATTCCCGATCAAAGACAGCGAGCGGAATGTCCAATATTATACAGATAGAACATGTCAAGCGAAAATGTTTATTATTTACTCAACAAATCGAATTTATCGAGGCATTGCGCCATCGTTATCCAGACGAAAATCCAATACGAAAATTTTAATTAACGGCTAAATGAAAAACCGGTCCTTGTGTCGTTAGGCACAAATAAAAAATGATCAAGTGAAATCGAATAATTTGATCGTAGCTCAATTAATAGCAGAGCGCCGCTTTGAGATAAATAAACGGCTTTTGAACTAGTGAAAGCTATTTTGAAAAATTAGTAAAGGAGCTTTGGGACAATTACCTGAGAGCATAACTTTTGGATGAAAGTACAGAGAGATTGTGATTGTTTTCTCGGCCGACCAAGCAATTAATTATGTGCCTCTATGATGCTGGCGTCATCATCAGCCATTTTCATGTCCTCACTGCTGGGCACAGGCCTCTCTTATGGATGGATAAGGAGAATGGGGTACGCGAGCTCAATGCGGATTGGTTTTAGTGACTGCAAATACAGCTGGAGCCAACAGCTCAGAGCACGGAGGACCTAGAGGTAGTGATTTTTTGGTCACCCATCCCATATATCGTCCCCTTAGTGGTAAAACCGATTATCTGCACTTTTTTTTTTTTTAACACATAGTTAAGACAAATATACACCTTAACACATAGTTAAGGTGTATATTACCTTGCCATCTTGACAATAATTTGAGAAATTATTATAACAAAATTTTGCAAAAAAAAAAAAGTGCAGATAATCGGTTTTACCACTAAGGGGACGATATGTTATAGACCAAATTATTGATGAGGGCATTATTTATAATGCCCGGGACATACCACCACATAGAAAGACACACAGAAAGTAAACGCGCGAGCCGAGCGAGCTGTTATAATCCAGTTTATGACGTCCTAATAGGTTACGCAATATTTCCAATATTCAGTACAATTTTTATATTACATATTTTCCGCCGAATTGCTTTATCTTCGATTACATATATTTTTTAAACCAGTTAGTCATTTACTGTCCAAGTAGCTAGTAAATTTAATTAAGATCAAGGATTCGGAAAGTAGTGTGTTAGTTTCTTCATTTAGGTGAAAAGTGTAAAACCGTTCTTTTTTCAACGAATTAAAGCCCACACCCACTGCTGGGTATAGGCCTCTCCCAAGGATCTCCACAACGATCAGTTAAACTCAGTGTGTTTTATTTAATTAAAGTCAACAGAGTCCGCCTCCTAACAGCGCGTAGCGAACGTAGCGAGCGTTACACACACTTTTGAAGGGTGAATATTATGGACAGGAGCAAACTATAAAGGCACAGTTCATTTCACATTTAAACTTCCAGTAGGTTCGTTAGGGGAAAAATATAAAAGGGCGACAATGCTTAGGTATCTAACCAGAAAATATTGGTCCTCTTGGTATTATTATTATTTGTGGTATAATATTTTTATGTAAATTTAAATCACTTTTACAACTTTTATGAAGTTAAGCTCCAGATCCTTGCAGGTCGTACCCACTGATGCTTACCTAACAGTGAAATCTATCCATTTTCCGCAACCTACAACTACTATAACAACACCCTCTCCATAAAATGCTATGTCTATTACAGAAAAAAAATCTCGTTTGTTTTGCTTCCAAGCCATTGCTCTCATCTCAAACTTCGACAAACAGAATATTGAACAGAAAAAAAAATAAAACAAGTAAGTTGAACATCGCTTGCATGGAGAACTGTCTCCGTATTTGCATGAGGAAAATCATTTTATTCAGATATCTCCGCTTTTGTTCGGTTAAAAAATAATGTTCGGATATCTAAAGGGTTGAATTGAAAGAAGTAGGTTATTGGTAGCATTTGTTATTCGCTACCGATCGCCTGCGGTTTTGTCTTTGTGAATTTGGCGGAGTGGTATCCTACTCAATGCGTCAGGGGTTTGATCCCTATGATTCCTAGGGGTTTTATTAAGGATTTGATTCCCACTTGGGAAACATATTTATAAAGATGGACATTTCAAATAAAAAAAAACGCATTAAAATTGGTCCATTCGTTTAGGATCTATGTTGCCTCAAACAGTCACAGATTATCAACTTTCACAGGACACAGGGATTTACTATATTTCCACTTGACTGATTAAGTTGATATTGAAAACTGTAAGTAAATTCGGTGCATTAAATAAAATAGCCTTAGCCTGATGAATCGACCAGGACGGTCTGCACAGTACCCAACTCCTCGATGACTTACACTCGTATCCTGTTCTCGTCATGACCATCAGATCATCAGGCTCGTTGAAACGGTCTTGTGAAGGGAATCGCCAAACAGACTTTGACCTGAGTTTGGACATGGGACAATTTGATCCTAATCATAAAAAATTTAAAAGATTGAAATAAAACTTAAATTAAAAAAACAAAAAAATACTCATAAAAAAAAAAAAAAAAAAATTATTTACCTTAATTACTTACATATTACGTTTATTAATTTTACAGTAGACGTCAGGGACCTATAATGTACCTATTGCTATTGCTAGGCACTGCACGATATTATCCAGCTCATAATAGTGGTCCCTCGACGTCTGTGAAAATTAATAAACGTCATAAATAAGTAATTAGGGTAAATAAATATTATTTTTATCTTTGAAGGGTATTTTTTGTGTAGGGATTTTTAAAATTTCAAATTTAAGTTTTATATTATTTAATTTTGGCTAGTGGGCTTGTTGTAAGTCCGCCTGGCTAGCTACCACCATCTTATCTAAGTCTGACGCCATAACAACAATGTTTTCAGCATTGTTGTGTTCCGACAGTTAGAGATAAGATAACCAGTTCCTCAGTGGCTGATTCCGGGAGAGGCTCGCTTCCATCTTCAACCTTATCAATACTTAAAAAACCAGTTATGATAAAGGCTTCCAGCCGTGAAGTAGCCCGCGGGCCACGGCCACCTGGTCTTAGGGGTGATTGCGAACCCTAACCCCTGTGACCAATGGCGGCCTGGAGAGTAAATACTAGGAGTTTTAGTTGGTAGTACCCGCCCGCCTCCCGCCCCCCCCCCATCGAGTCTTGGGACTCGGTGGGGGGGTGGGATGCGGTACTTCAGGTGAGACAAAAAGGTATGATGAAGGCTGACACCCATATTCTAAGTCGTTCCTCCAAAACTTACTCGTCCTCGACTTAACAAAACCTCATTGAAAACCTCTTCGAAATACTCCTCGAAATCGGTATTCTAAGTCATAACTCCGTAAGGACCTGGAGGAACCTAAGAGTACGTAGCCACTCCGTGTTAGGCCTAGCGCACACTACCATTTTTACCCACGACGAGGTTGAGTGGAGTGTAAAAACTTTTGGAGGAACGACTTAGAATATGGGGGTAAGAGTCTCACCGTCGTTCATAAAAACAAAAACATATATCTATTTTATGTGAACGCAAATGTTTATCTCATTATAGGTATTACCTATGTTTGTCCCGGGTGAGAATCGGTTCCACTAAACCTGACTCATTATGTAATATCAGTACCGTCCGTCACAAGACAAAAACTTAAAACGGGTTAAAAAGGAATTTAAAAGTTTGCTAGGTATCAGAAAAAATATCTCCGCGGATGAAATCGCGCCATCCTATAAACAAAAAGTTTTAATAACCCACCAAAAGAAAACCATTAAAACGTTACTGCCGAACGATATATCTCTGTCAGTTTGATTAATAAATTTACTAGAAAATTATCTGCTTCCTCGTAAAAAAGTTGGAGGCTAAACAATTTTTTTTATTCTCAAAATGGAGGACAATAAAAAACCCCTGTATGGGGCGGACTCGCAGGGAAATCGTATCTCTCATAGTTTATTTTCATAGCCGAGAAAATTCCTCGGCGGCAACATATGAAGGTAAACATTGGGTAAAAACAATCGGTTTTAGATGAGATACCTACCGGAATGCGGCTTGCGTGACCGATTTAAACGAAAGATCTGGAAAATAAATAATAAAACTCTTTTTTTAGGGTTCACAGACGACTTGCGAAGACATATCTTTTTAAATTCCAATCCGAGATTTGTCTTTACTAATATTATAAAGAGGAAATATTTGCTTGAATGTTTGTTTGCATTGAATAAGCTCCGTAACATCTAATCGGATTTGGATGAAATTTGGTACACAGATAGTAGATAGCCTGGTTATGAACATAGGATACTTTTTATCCCGATATTCCCACGGGAACGGGAACTACGCGGGTAAAACCGCGAGCGGTCGCTAGTATTTCATAAAAAATATGTTTTTTCATTAATATTTTACAGTGCTATTTTTGATTCATCAAAGCCGACCGACGACCGATGCCCCGACAACAATGGAATGCCATTTTTTTATTTATTGTTTAGTACACCAACAGAATAGGTACAGTCAATAAAATCCATTAATAAAATCACAAACTCAATAAGACTCTTAAACCCAGTGTACAAAAACAGCAGGGATGAACGTGAATGGATGAGTTACCAAATTAAATAAAAATAAAAATTTAATTTACCAATACAGTAAGTATAAAATGAAGAATATTTATTCGAATCTTAAAGTACAAAAAAAAATAGAGTAATAGACAGCCCGATTGTGGCCATTTTAATTAAAGCTTTATCTAAGTGCTTTAAGGGAACTTCCCGGTTGACCAGTAGAGAGAAAGTGGTGGGGTTAAAGAGATAATTAATTATCTAAATGAAATACCTAATAATGTTCTATTACTTGTGATATAAATAAACGTTTTCTGTTTATAAAATATGAAAGTATTGGAGAATTTCGACGGTGGTTCGCAAGTCTCGGTAGCTCAGCGGTTAGACCATTGGACCGGATTTCCAAAGGTCATAGGTTCGATTCCCATCTGAGAATTCACTTGTGGCCGAGTTAATTTTTTCCAATATTTTTCTATTAAAATTTAACATAAGTATAAAAATAGCATTGAAAAATGCAAAAATACAAAAATCATAAATTCTTTTTTGTTCGAAATGTTGTACTTCACGTGTGGTCCCTTTGTCATCATGTCAGGATCTGATGATGGGATCCTGGAGAAATCCAGAGAACTCTTCAAATATTATAGGCACTCCTATAGCGATTTCGGTTTTTTCTATAGTAACTTATGCATATGCTTCCGGAATGCACCATTTGGTGAAGTGGAACTGATGATGAAGACCACAAATGGTCATCGAAACTATTAAATACCTAGAATTTTAAGGCAGCTTTACGATTACTTTAATGTAGTTCATAAGCAATTTATGCTCGACTCAATGCATGTGATGAAGTGCAGCTGATGATGAAGTATCGGAAGAACTCCTCAATAAATAACGTCCCTGCACCGGGAAAAGCAGCATTTTGTAAAAGGTGATGACGAGTTGTTATAAGGTTATCAGCGTAGGCACGGGACCTCTTCTACCTTTAAAAATTGCGAAATAAAAACTTTTTATAAAAAAAATATAACCTACATAAGGTTTATTTTATACTTTTTAGTTTTTTGAAGTCGGTTTTAATTTATTTATAAAAAGTTTTTATTTCATTAAAGATTTATGTCACGTTCCGAAATCCAATCATAGGTTGTGAAATCTCACCCAGCCTTATATAAAATTCTTATAACAAATAGTTTAATCTTATTGTTAATGAATGTTTTTATGATTCAATGAACTGAAATAAGAATAAAATTGTAACAAAAAGGTCAAAAGTGCGATTCGGAACGCATTATGTATGACAGATTTTTAGGTATTAAATAAAAAAAAAGTATTTTACCGCGCTAGGCCGCAAAAAGCGATTTTCTACGTAGAAACTGAATAGCAAAACCTCCTCTTCCGAGCGTGTGAGGTGAAAAGAATATTAACCTGTGTATGAAATAGGCCTCTGCTCAGTATAAGCCATGTTAACGTTACTGTCACCACGGCACTGGTTTTCTGCAGATGCCTGTAGAGAGTAAAGACAGACGCAAGACACTATTAAAACAGAACTTTACGTCATTGAATGTAAAATTATATCTATATTTCATGGGCTTTTTAAGGTTTTTTTGGGTTCCAGACCTTTTCAGCGGCCGTGTTCGCGGGTGACTGGCTACCTACCCTCGAAAAGTTAATTTATTGTTTCGTTCGGATACAGTTAGACATTTACTAATTAAAAGTTAATATTTTTTACTGTGGCAACTATTATCTATTTAATATTTTAATTTGTTTGTTATTTAAATTATTTATTATTAACAAAAGAAAAAACGAATGATTCCACTGCAGTTCACAAATTGGGATGTCATGGAGTAGCAATGAGTTCTCCTTTAACCCCCATAGTCGCCGAGATATGCATGGAGGATTTCGAGGAGGAGGCAAATGATACTTACCTATATATGTAAACTATGCCCTAACCACTAACGACCGCACTACAAAAACACCAAAAAGGTCACTCATCAAGGTACCATTCAACGTCTCCCATTCAACTACAGACCTCTGCAAAAGTTGCTTAGCATCTGCAATCGAAGAGTTCAAGGTCCTCATTTGTTTTCCAGGTGTCGACGCGTACGGGCATCGTGTCGCACTACGTGAGGTTGCAGATAGTGGTCCCAGAGGCATTCATCCTTGGATCTGGAGAGCATCACGTGGACCTGGGCAGCGTGATACACCTTATATGTATCGTGGAAAAGGTGAGTTTTTGTATTGTGTATTGTGTACTTTCACTATAGGGGTTTGCCATAATCGCCACGCTTGGCAGGCGGGTTGGCGATCGCAGCAGGCGTAATTTTTCAAAAGACGCTGCTGCCAGTCTTTACTAGGCTGTGTTCCCTTAGTCACCTATTACGACACCCACGGGACGAGAGGGAGTAGCGCTATTCTAAGCCGGCACTACACGGCTTCATGTATTATATTCAGCCAAATCATAAAATTAAATACATAAGTAGGTACTTCCTCTTGTGATTTTTGAATATTAGCATTTTTCAATGCTATTTTTGTACTTATGATAAATTTTGGACAAAAACTCGGCCACAAGTGAATGCTCAGATGGGACTTTCTCCTAGTCAACAATGATCCTCCCCTCTCCTTATTTTGCTCATGATGTAATTTTGTTTTAAACCAATAATTCAAGATCGACATGTTACTTATCGCGAGAAAGAGGCGTCTCTGGGCATAAGTATGACGAGTACGCATAAAATATTACACGAACATTTAGCTGCAAAAGAAATTTGTTCGCGTTGGATTCCACACAACTTGACAATTAACCAAAAACGGGCACGTGTCAATTGGTGTAAAAACATCTTACAAAATTACAATCAGGGTGCGACAAAAGCTGTCTATAATATCTACACAGATGATGAATCATGGATATTGGGTATCCTGAAACTAAACAACAACCAACGGTTTGGGTGTTCCAAGATGAGCGAGCCCGATAAAAATCATTCGTTCAAAAAGCACTATGAAGCAAATGGTAGCTTTTTGGTAAAAATGGACATGTAGCTACAGTGCCACTAGAGGATCGTAAAACGGTTAATTCTGAATGTTACACGACACGATCATCTGTTTGCCAAAAGTCTCTTCTTCATCATGACAATGCTAGCTGCAACACATTGGCCGAAACAACTCGGTATTTGGAAGATCAAACGACTGAATTAACAGGTCATCCGCCGTACAGTTCCGATTTGGCCTCCAACGACTTCTATTTATTCCCAACCGTGAAGAAAACATTACGTGATCAACGTTTTTCGAGCCGTGAAGAGGCTGTTGATGCGATCAAAATGCACGTTTTGGAGATACCTCAATCCAAATGGAAAAGTGCTACGAAAATTGGTTCCAACGTATGCAAAAGTGCATTGATCATCATGGTGAACTAGGGCGGTTACAACCCGATACTCGGGTTCGTCGATCGACGAAAAATTCCAAAGTATGCAAAAATAATGACACTTTTTAATTGCAGTTTGTGATCATCACGTTTAACATTTTGTATATTTTATAGTTTTCGGACCAAATAGACTCGAGTACCTTTAATTTGTTACCTTACTCGGCCGCGTACTACGCGCCAAAGTCCCTATCGAGTCATCACAAATTTTGCGAACCTGAATTAAGTATATAGATATTTTGAAAAGAAATAAAACTATAAACTATGTTTGTTTCACTTTGTTATTTTGGATACGTAAATAGCAGCCCTCGTACATATAATAATAATTGCAAACCGAGATAAAACTTTTCGACTTTTATAAAGGTTTGACACTACCTCCTGGCTACACTCGTATATAGTGTGGTAGATAGGTACTTACTTTTATAAAGGTAAGTCGGTTAAATGGACGATATTCATGGTCTAAGAACGAAAGGTGGAAAAAATCGTTTCAACCGCCTCTGTGGTCTAGTGGTAACAATTCCCAGCGGGGGGTACATACTGTATTCGGTTTGGTTGGTGGTAGGACTTGTTGTGGGTCCGGCTGGCTAGCCTGGCTAGCTACCACCATCTTATCTAACTCTGACGCCATAACAACAATGTTTTCAGCATTGCTGTGTTCTGGCAGTAAGAGATAAGATAGCCAGTTCCTCAGTGGTTGAGAATTCCGGGAGAGGCTCGCTTCCATCTTCAGCCTTATCAATACTTAACATCAGGTATGATGAAGGCTAAGAGTCTCCCCGTCGTTAATTAAAAAAAAGAAAAAAATATTATCCAAAGATCGTATGTACGCAGATTATAAAAGACTAAAAAGGTCGTCTAAGGTCCATTAAACTTTATTTTTATTCTGTTTTCATTTCTGTCGCTGATGAAAAAACTTCGTCTATATCTAATCCATTCGATTTTCTTTCCAATTAAATGCTGCGCTATAAAAGAAACTCCAACTTAATCTCTCCAAAATGTTCCCTTAAACGTTTTAAGCTTTTTAAGCCCCGTTGCTCTACAAATGCCTGGGTTGTATCGCTCCCGGAAAAATAAGTTTAATTAGAAGTAGAATGCCTCAGAATACCAAGTGCCAGGGCTATGGCAATGTTCCAAATAGCTTTTAGGTACCTACTTAATCAACAAGTAGTAAGCTGGCCACTCCGTTATTATTTTAAGGGCCTGTTTCACAATCTAACGCCCCGTTTCCACTGGCAAAACATTTACAAGAAAATATGCTGTTAAATATAGTGCGGCCGCTGAGAAGATGACCAATAGCTCTCGATAGGAGCTGACAAATAATACATTCTCTTAGTAGTCGCATTATACGATTACAACCTGTTTTCTTCTAAATGTTTCGCCAGTCGAAACGGGGAGTTAAAGTAAGTTTACTTAACAGATTATTTGATAGTTTTGTAGGGTTAGCACGAAAAACTATCGAAATAGTATCGAGTAAGTATCGAGCAAAAATGTATAGGAAAATGTAGATCCGTTTACGTCCGGTAGGAACGCTGCTCAATAAATTTTTTTACTTTACTTCCTCGATACTTACTCGAAAGTTATTCGTGCTAGGCCTACTAATATGAAAATAGGAGACCGGGGCAAAACGAAACTCGGGGCAGGACGGGAAGTATGCTTGTGTGCGTGACTGGTGAACGCAACAGAGCTTAACACAGCGCCATTCGCGCGATGTTCAGTCGCGTCGCAAGAGTTCAGCGGGTGTGTGTGTGTCACTGCGTATTTTGGCTGCGCGGCGAGAAAAAATTGGGATTTTTACGAAGTTTTCTGTTTTGAATCGATGTGCATAAAGGTAGGTAGCAGAGCTATTGTAATTATATTACCATACACTTGTTGCAGTAGTGTAAAACTTACGAATTTAGGTTGCTTTTTTGCAGAATATTTTTGTAGGTTAGAACTGTAGTTACTTTTGCAAAATGTGTCTGTTGGGGCAAAAAGGTCGGGGCATAATGGGATAATATCCCGTTTTGCCCCATATATGTAGGTAAAGAAGGGTTTCATTCCTTTATAATAAAACAGGGGTGCGATTGCTTAAGGTAATCGTATTAATTGACAGTTCATATCGTATTCAATCGGCAGCAATTTGTATGGGATGACATACGATATGATACAATATGAACTGTCAAATGAATACGATTGACTTTACGCAATCGCCTAGCAGATCGTGGTACATGGGAAGAATACGATATGAGAAGAGCGGTTAGAACTGTGCTTTTTGAGACAATGGGATTTCTTCGAGCCTCAACTACATATGACGTGCCTAAATCGACCTTGGAACGACGAGTGAGAAAGGATCGACGTGCTCAAGATGCTGACACTGATTCAGATAATGACTATGGAAAAAATAAATTTGGACGCTACAAAACAGTTTTTAATAAAGAACAGGAAGAACAATTATCTCAGTACATTAAATCAATGGAAGCGCGCCTTTTCGGAATAACTGGCAAAGAGCTTCGCATTTTAGCTTTCCAGTTAGCTGAGAGAAACCATATTCAGAACCCATTCAACGCAGAGACTGGAATGGCTGGAGAAGATTGTCTCAGTGGATTCCTAAAAAGGCATCCTGAACTTTCATTTAGACGACCAGAGCCAACTTTTGCAGCGAGGGCTATGGCTTTTAACAGAGTGGCAGTAAATGAATTTTTCACATTGTTGGAAAGTGTTTATAACGCCGATGAAACCGGCGTTAGTACTGTACCAAAAAGTCAGTCAAAGATATTGTCACTCATGGGTCAAAAGCAAGTAGGCTTGTCATCTGCAGAAAGAGGTCAATTATTTACGGCTGCTTATATACCACCGATGTTGATCTACGCTCGAAAACGAATGAAGAATGAGTTGCTGGATGATGCACCACCGGGATTTTGGGGGACCTGTAGTGACAATGGGTGGATAACTTCACAAATATTCTATGATTGGTTCAAAAAGTTTGTAGAAACCGTAAAACCCACCAAAGAAAACATTGTCTTGTTGCTGCTGGACGGTCATGCGTCACACACAAAAAATATTGATTTGATTGATTACGCAAGGGAACATCATGTAGTACTGTTGTGTACACCACCCCACTGCACACACAAATTGCAACCATTGGACGTCGCATTTATGAGACCATTAAGTACATACTATAGTGCTGAAGTGAAAAAGTGGCTAAGAGACCACCCTGGACGTGTAGTTTCACCCTATCAAGTGGCAAAGCTATTTGGTCAAGCATATTTACAAGCGGCGACGATGCTAACAGCTATAAACGGATTTAGAAAATGTGGAATATGGCTACTTGACAGAATTGTATTCACAGACGCAGATTTCATAGCGGCTGAAATAAAAAACACCGAGACTTTACCGTCTGAAAATATAAATCTTGAATCAACATCTCAGGCTACTGCAACTTCGTTAACTCATTTAGAGGCAACCCATCAAATATCGTCCACTCCAGCTAATAATGGGATTGCCCTTGAACCTACAACTTCTGGAACATCAATCATCGAGTCTCTACCATCAGAAAATCTAAATATAGAATCGACATTCCAGCCCACACTTTCAACGCCAGCTATATCAGAAAACACCCAAGAACAACCATCCGTTCCAGCGCAAAAGGATATTTCTGCTGATCCTGTAGCTGTGGAACCATTTAGCACTATGTTTTTGCCTCAGCCTTCAACTTCTACACATTGCACATTTATTAAAGAAAAGACCCCTGACAGTCAAATACAGTTAGCAAAATCCTCGTTTGCCGTGACCCCAGAAAATAGCATAGCTATACCCAAGGAAGTAAGAACCCAAGAGCGAAAAACAAGAATACGCGGTAAAACTGCAATACTTACAGCTTCTCCTTACAAGAATGATCTCATGACAGATATAAATAAAAAACGAAAAATTTATAAGACGACGGACAAAAAGAAACCTGATAATAAAAAGACTGAAAAGAAAAGACCTAAAAAAAGAAGACCGGACAAAAAAAATAAAAACAAAAGACGCAGAAATGAAAGTGACCCTAGTTCATCTGAAGACGATGAAAATGATTGTCCTTGCATATATTCACAATCCAATGAAGGATGGGTTATTTGTAGCAAATGCCAAGGCTGGGCCCATAATTCCTGCGCAGGTGTAGACGATGAGGATGAAGAGGCACATATATGTGAACTTGGCCGACAAGATTAAAAATGTGTACTCATTATGCCCCATAGCGTTTCCCATTTAGCCCCGATTATAGGGCAAGACGGGATACTTGACATGTGTCATTTAGTTCCTATTTGCCAAAAAAATGTGTGAATTAGCGCCATAAAATATTTTAATTATGTTGATTTAATTCAAAGGTATTGTGATTGTGATAGTGATTTATGGAATTGTGTAACTTATAGTCGCAATCCCTTTCGGAACGAATAATATTTTAATACACTTCATTTGACACTTCTCGATACATTTGAAATACATTTTCGTGTGTCACTTTGCTTAGACAGTTCAGTTTCGTTCATGCAACATCTTTCAAAACGCGTCCCGATCACAATCCCTATCAAATGTCAAATAGTGACAGCCTGAAGTATGTAAATATCTTTCAAATTACGAATTGAAAGGGATTGCGATAGATTTTAATTAGACAAATGGCCCCCTGGTGTTACTTTGCTCAATTTGTTTACGACGTCAAGACACGAAAATTCAGATTATGTATCGCGTATTTTTTTTTAATGATACTATTGAGAATATCATGGTCTGGAAATCTAGAATCAGACAGTGTGCTAAGTAACTGATTTTATTTAAGAAATAATATTCGAACCACGTTAATGAAATCGAAAATACCAAGCTGTGTATAAACTTTCAACAAGCTCATTGATAGAACGAGTTGATGAAGCAACGCTAGCGTATAGCTAAGAAAAATTAAGACGCTTTACGACTGTAGCGCGATAGCAAATGAGAAAAGGACGGACGCTGACGCGTGCGGGAGCGAGGCCTATTTTGCAGATAAGGCATAAAAACCACAAAACCACTTCGTAGTAAATAACTACAGCGATTAAAGAGAAATTAAACTAAATGATGCTAAATATTATTGGGGTCCACGAATTAAACCAATTTAAAATGGTATAATATGTAACCCCATTTGAGAATAATATAGAATTTTCGAAAAGAAAAATAGTGTCAAGGCAAAGTCATAAAATCTTATTTTTAACCCCGACGCAGCGTAAAGATTGTGGGTGTTATAAGTTTGAAGCCTATGTCTGTCTGTCTGTACGTATATTCGTAGAGCCTAAACGAATCAAGCTATTTCAATGCGGTTTTTTTTTATTGAAAGCTTAATTAATCGAGATGGTTCTTAGCCACGTTTGATGAAAATCCATCCGGCCATTTAAGGAGATGGTCAACTGCCTGCCGAAACGGTAAAAGATACAAAGGTGGCGCTTTGACTAAAATAATGTACACCCTGGGCAAATTTAGGTACAGCAAAAAATAAACAAAATGGCGGCAATTTTTTTTTATTCTTTTTTTAAATAAATATTCGTAGTGCCTTAACGAATTAAGCGATTGCAATGCGGTTTTTTTTAATTTTGTGTGTAATTTAAAAAAAAATGAAAAAAAAAAAAACTACTTACCAACTACTTTGTTTTTCCGTATAATGTTAATTCTGAATGATACACGACATGTCTGCCGCACAATTTATAAACGCAGTAAGTACCACTTACTGCGTTTATGAGTTGACTTTGTATTCGAGATCGCAAAATTGAGCTTAATATAAATCAAAGACCCGTTTTTTTTTTCTCCCTATAGAAGCCAAGATAGCAAAAAGCATAAACGCAGTAAAGTGTAAATTTTAATTTGTTGTTCATGATTTAAGAGCAGTAAGACTCCTTACGGATTTAATAATATGTAAATATTATATGTTGATAAAGGTACAACATAGCATAAATGCATTAAATGTCAATTAAAGCATTATTGTTGTGTCTTAATAATAGGCAATAAAATTGTACACATAGTACAAATGCAGTAAGTTTACTTAATAATTTTTTGTTATGTTTTGCTAATAACAGCCGATGAATTTCACTTAATAAAAACGCAGTAATTACCAATTATACTGCGTAAATAGTAAGGCTACTGAATAATCCTTTATGAGTGTAACAAATTATAAACGCAGTAAATGTAAATAACGGCGTTAATGTTAAGTCCCGCAGAACCTTTACTCCATTTTTTTACGATTTTACCTATCTTAAGATTATTTACTGTGTTAATATTAGGGTAAAATTTGAACACAAATGAAGCGTTTTCAAGACTTATGAGGCTGTCAAGTATTTTACTGCATTTATAACTACTCGAGTAAAGGGGTGTGAGAGGGGCGGGCGGCAGCTAGCCGCGCCGCGCGCTTCAGTCAAGTCCACAGAACAGAAAAAACAGTAGAAGTCGCAAGTGGGCGGTACCCGCGTAGCCTCATATGAGCAAAGGTTTGCCTATGTTCAAGTACATCGTCGTTTTGCTTACTCAGTCGCGATCGTAACCTTCACGCGGAATAATATAGAGAAAAAATAGAAAAATGCCATACTGTGCATTTTTGATGTGAAAAATTATAGCCGAGAGACTAATTAGTCTAAAGGAGGCATAACATTATCATCGGTAATTCATATTTTCTGTTATTTTCACTTATTTTCACAAAAAAGTTAAATTGTAATATTTTTAATAATAAACAATCTGAATCCAATCTACCGTCTATGTTCTTAAGGTGTATATTTCAATGTACAGTTTACCTTTCTAGAAATTTCTAAGCATAATCCGAAGTACTGAAAGCATGCTTTGCGCCGTACTTGGTCGCCACTCAATTAGTGATGCGCCTTATCGCTGATACATAACCGGGGTCGGTCGGTTCCAAGTTTTTTTCGGTACCGGTACTGAAGGGTGATGGACCCGGGAAAACCGATACTCGGTACTGAGAACAATAATCTATTTTTGTTATATTGAGCTATTTAAAATGAGTGGTTATATGAAAACTTTAGGAAAACAAGTATTATCAAGAAATAAGTAGGAATCACAAAATTAGATTTTACACGTTACAAAGTTCAAAGTCGCATCAAATTGTAATAGATAGGTCAGCGTTTGACCTTTACCTCGCCTGATGGTAAGAATAAAATAGAATAATATTTGTTATTAGCACCACATGCTATGTGATGCCATTACTGATCTCAGTTCAGTATAATATGACGCAAACAGCGGTTACTGCACTGATACCATGTAGGTAAGCGATGATGCGATCTACGATGATCGCACTAGCCTGGATATACCAAAACACAGACTGCGATAAATAAGTTTCACTCAAGCTAACAAATGCGGAGCGCGTGTCTTTGAGATATCCATAACTTTTTGAGAGTAGGTGATGGGGATGAGATTAACCATTTCCGCTGCACACTGACCGAACTGTGAACCGTCCTCTTGAACTGAAGCGTGTAAAGGTTGTATTGGGAAACCACCTCAAAAGTGAGAAAAGTACTCCATGCTTAATCGAGCTTGCGTTTGAGCAAACTGTTCCAGCGTGAAGTACTTTCTCACCTTTGCCAGTAATGCAAAGCTTTTTTAGTCTTACAAGCTAAATTTCTGTATTAGAAGAAAATAACATGAATTAGCAGATCGTTAATTTGAGTATGTAGCAGAAATAGTCAACAACGAGTATTGAACCTGAATAGCAATGAGAACTCAAATTGACTAACTTCAAGAAGTTCGATATCCAGACACACAAACCAGTCGGGAAGTTGATATGATGAAAGTTTGCCAATAAGGCGTTATTTTCAAACCATGTAAAAAGCCTTCGAGACATGAAAGACGGCTTACCCCTTACCATACCTCTCGATTATTTCACCCATTTTGAAGATAGTTTTCTTTTAGAGCCGGGGTAAAACCTATCCTACGACAAGGTATTCAGAACACTTTCCATTATCTTACAAATAATAGGCGTGACTGTAAATTGGCAGGGTCGCCACCACTGCCATTTTAAACTATTGAAGAATTTCGACGGTGGTTCGCAAGTCTCGGTAGCTCGGTGGTTAGAGCATTGGACCGGATTTCCAAAGGTCGTGGGTAGAGTCCCATCTGCGAATTCACTTGTGGCCTAGTTGTTTTTTTCCAATATTTTTCTATATGAAATTTATCATAAGTATAAAAATAGCATTGAAAAATGCAACAATTCAAAAATCATAAATCTAACACATTAATTTGAATAGTTTTTTACTATTATTGAGCACCGAGAGTGTATACCAATTCTCCGATACAATGATATCGGTACCAGTTAATTCCCGGGGATTCTCGTTGTATGTACACACAGGTGCATCACTAATTGATTAGCGATTTGCTATTCATTTAGTGATGCGCCTGATTATCGTATAGACTACAGATATCGATAAGTATAGATGCAGATAATTTGCGACTGATTTCTAATAGGTATTAGCTTTCCATTTTGCAAATTGTGAATTAACATTGATACAAATAATACAAAAACAACGTTTAATTTTAATATGGACATGGATTTCAAATTCTTTGATTTATGAAAGGGTTTTTAAATGTTTACCAAGTGTATCTTCTAACTTTTATCTACTATTACGCCCATGGCGACTACAGTCCCTGAACTGTTAAAATCTTGAAATGCCCATGGGGAGTAGTATAGTCCTCAAAGCGATTTCAGTACGGCATTCAGATTAATGCTAATAGCAAAGCACAGAGAGCTCGTAGTTCCATCAAAAAAATGTTGCTATCGGTGTTTCTGATTGGTGGTTCTGAGTGAAAAGATTTTTCAAAAGATTTTTTTTTGGTGATAAGTATATAACTGTTAATTCTTTATTATTTCTAAGAAATTCAGATTGACTAAGTGCCTATGCAACATTGACAGGGTAATATGTGCCTAAACGTGATTAAAGTCAATTGAAATGTATGTGATTTTTTTAATAAATGTTCTCTAAAAGTATATTCGTACTAATTTTATTTCTTTTTCTCTATTCTCTATTTGGCAATGTCCCAAATTTAAATGTTATTAACTCACAATAAATGCAGTATGACACCCATTTCCTTGATAACTTAAATTTAGATTCGGAAATTTCTTATATGTCTCCTAGTTATAAATGCAGTATAACAAATGGATACAGTGCATACATTATGGTGTAATATTAAAAACTCGTCTTCATCTCTTAACATATTTGCAGTAAGTAGCAGAATCTAGTAATAAATGCAGTAAGTAACACTTATACGGCGTTTATGCATCATTTGAATCACGCGAAAACTTAATTACATCATAATATGAACAGTTTTTTTTTATTTTAAATACAAAATATTAAGTTTTGAACAAAAAAAATTATACCAAGGTGTTGGCCGTGTTTTGCTCTTTTAGTACATACATCATTTTTGAAAATCAGATGAATAGGTAACGAGAGACGCCTTAAAACTTTTTTTTAACTTTACCCGCCTTTTTCTCAAAACAGTGCTGATGTTCCTTACTGCATTTATAAATTGCGCGGCAGATGTGGTCTGCCGCACAATTTATAAACGCAGTAAGTACCACTTACTGCGTTTATGAGTTGACTATGTATTCGAGATCGCAAAATTGAGCTTAATATAAATCAAAGACCCGTTTTTTTTTTCTCCCTATAGAAGCCAAGATAGCAAAAAGCATAAACGCAGTAAAGTGTAAATTTTAATTTGTTGTTCATGATTTAAGAGCAGTAAGACTCCTTACGGATTTAATAATATGTAAATATTATATGTTGATAAAGGTACAACATAGCATAAATGCATTAAATGTCAATTAAAGCATTATTGTTGTGTCTTAATAATAGGCAATAAAATTGTACACATAGTACAAATGCAGTAAGTTTACTTAATAATTTTTTGTTATGTTTTGCTAATAACAGCCGATGAATTTCACTTAATAAAAACGCAGTAATTACCAATTATACTGCGTAAATAGTAAGGCTACTCAATAATCCTTTATGAGTGTAACAAATTATAAACGCAGTAAATGTAAATTACGGCGTTAATGTTAAGTCCCGCAGAACCTTTACTCAATTTTTTTACGATTTTACCTATCTTAAGATTATTTACTGTGTTAATATTAGGGTAAAATTTGAACACAAATGAAGCGTTTTCAAAACTTATGAGGCTGTCAAGTATTTTACTGCATTTATAACTACTCGAGTAAAGGGGTGTGAGAGGGGCGGGCGGCAGCTAGCTGCGCCGCGCGCTTCAGTCAAGTCCACAGAACAGAAAAAACAGTAGAAGTCGCAAGTGGGCGGTACCCGCGTAGCCCCATATGAGCAAAGGTTTGCCTATGTTCAAGTACATCGTCGTTTTGCTTACTCAGTCGCGATCGTAACCTCCACGCGGAATAATATAGAGAAAAATTAGAAAAATGCCATACTGTGCAGTTTTGATGTGAAAAATTATAGCCGAGAGACTAATTAGTCTAAAGGAGGCATAACATTATCATCGGTAATTCATATTTTCTGTTATTTTCACTTATTTTCACAAAAAAGTTAAATTGTAATATTTTTAATAATAAACAATCTGAATCCAATCTTCCGTCTATGTTCTTAAGGTGTATATTTCAATGTACAGTTTACCGTTTCTAGAAATTTCTAAGCATAATCCGAAGTACTGAAAGCATGCTTTGCGCCGTACTTGGTCGCCACTCAATTAGTGATGCGCCTTATCGCTGATACATAACCGGGGTCGGTCGGTTCCAAGTTTTTTTCGGTACCGGTACTGAAGGGTGATGGACCCGGGAAAACCGATACTCGGTACTGAGAACAATAATCTATTTTTGTTATATTGAGCTATTTAAAATGAGTGGTTATATGAAAACTTTAGGAAAACAAGTATTATCAAGAAATAAGTAGGAATCACAAAGTTAGATTTTACACGTTACAAAGTTCAAAGTCGCATCATTTTGTAATAGATAGGTCAGCGTTTGACCTTTACCTCGCCTGATGGAAAGAATAAAATAGAATAATATTTGTTATTAGCACCACATGCTATGTGATGCCATTACTGATCTCAGTTCAGTATAATATGACGCAAACAGCGGTTACTGCACTGATACCATGTAGGTAAGCGATGATGCGATCTACGATGATCGCACTAGCCTGGATATACCAAAACACAGACTGCGATAAATAAGTTTCACTCAAGCTAACAAATGCGGAGCGCGTGTCTTTGAGATATCCATAACTTTTTGAGAGTAGGTGATGGGGATGAGATTAACCATTTCAGCTGCACACTGACCGAACTGTGAACCGTCCTCTTGAACTGAAGCGTGTAAAGGTTGTATTGGGAAACCACCTCAAAAGTGAGAAAAGTACTCCATGCTTAATCGAGCTTGCGTTTGAGCAAACTGTTCCAGCGTGAAGTACTTTCTCACCTTTGCCAGTAATGCAAAGCTTTTTTAGTCTTACAAGCTAAATTTCTGTATTAGAAGAAAATAACATGAATTAGCAGATCGTTAATTTGAGTATGTAGCAGGAATAGTCAACAACGAGTATTGAACCTGAATAGCAATGAGAACTCAAATTGACTAACTTCAAGAAGTTCGATATCCAGACACACAAACCAGTCGGGAAGTTGATATGATGAAAGTTTGCCAATAAGGCGTTATTTTCAAACCATGTAAAAAGCCTTCGAGACATAAAAGACGGCTTACCCCTTACCATACCTCTCGATTATTTCACCCATTTTGAAGATAGTTTTCTTTTAGAGCCGGGGTAAAACCTAGCCTACGACAAGGTATTCAGAACACTTTCCATTATCTTACAAATAATAGGCGTGACTGTAAATTGGCAGGGTCGCCACCACTGCCATTTTAAACTATTGGAGAATTTCGACGGTGGTTCGCAAGTCTCGGTAGCTCAGTGGTTAGAGCATTGGACCGGATTTACAAAGGTTGTGGGTAGAGTCCCATCTGCGAATTCACTTGTGGCCGAGTTGTTTTTTTCCAATATTTTTCTATATGAAATTTATCATAAGTATAAAAATAGCATTGAAAAATGCAACAATTCAAAAATCATAAATTTAACACATTAATTTGAATGGTTTTTTACTATTATTGAGCACCGAGAGTATATACCAATTCTCCGATACAATGATACCGGTACCAGTTAATTCCCGGGGATTCTCGTTGTATGTACACACAGGCATCACTAATTGATTAGCGATTTGCCATTCAATTAGTGATGCGCCTGACTATCGTATAGACTACAGATATCGATAAGTATAGATGCAGATAATTTGCGACTGATTTCTAATAGGTATTAGCTTTCCATTTTGCAAATTGTGAATTAACATTGATACAAATAATACAAAAACAACGTTTAATTTTAATATGGACATGGATTTCAAATTCTTTGATTTATGAAAGGGTTTTTAAATGTTTACCAAGTGTATCTTCTAACTTTTATCTACTATTACGCCCATGGCGACTACAGTCCCCGAACAGTTAAAATCTTGAAATGCCCATGGGGAGTAGTATAGTCCTCAAAGCGATTTCAGTACGGCGGCCGGCATTCAGATTAATGCTAATAGCAAAGCACAAAGAGCTCGTAGTTCCATCAAAAAATGTTGCTATCGGTATTTCTGATTGGTGGTTCTGAGTGAAAAGATTTTTCAAAAGATATTTTTTTGGTGATAAGTATAACTGTTGATTCTTTATTATTTCTAAGAAATTCAGATTGACTAAGTACCTATGCAACATTGACAGGGTAATATGTGCCTAAACGTGATTAAAGTCAAATGAAATGTATGTGATTTTTTAAATAAATGTTCTCTAAAAGTATATTCGTACTAATTTTATTTCTTTTTCTCTATTCTCTATTTGGCAAAGTCCCAAATTTAAATGTTATTAACTCACAATAAATGCAGTATGACACCCATTTACTTCATAACTTAAATTTAGATTCGGAAATTTCTTATATGTCTCCTAGTTATAAATGCAGTATAACAAATGGATACAGTGCATACATTATGGTGTAATATTAAAAACTCGTCTTCATCTCTTAACATATTTGCAGTAAGTAGCAGAATCTAGTAATAAATGCAGTAAGTAACACTTATACGGCGTTTATGCATCATTTGAATCACGCGAAAACTTAATTACATCATAATATGAACAGTTTTTTTTATTTTAAATACAAAATATTAAGTTTTGAACAAAAAAATGTATACCAAGGTGTTGGCCGTGTTTTGCTCTTTTAGTACATACATCATTTTTGAAAATCAGATGAATAGGTAACGAGAGACGCTTTAAAACTTTTTTTTAACTTTACCTGCCTTTTTCTCAAAACAGTGCTGATGTTCCTTACTGCATTTATAAATTGTGCGGCAGTGGTGGTCGTGCGCTACACAAGGTACGTCTAGCAATTATTGGTCTAATAATTATAACAGGCGCTATAGCAACCAAGGTTATAACTGGCGTGCCGGTAACAGAGATAAACCCACGTAGAGAAAATAGGGGTGGCGCATTTTTGGCAAATGTTAACACATTAGCAACCGAACAAGGTACCTACTCAGGAGCGTGAGTCAGAGGACCACACACTCGGAGCAAACCTAAGTCACTTTTTTCGAGCATAACTATATTTGTGCATGTAACTGTTTAAACAAAGTGTCAGTTAGTGTAAGTAAAAGCACTTTTAAGTAGCTTACCGATACCGGCGCTTCCATTTCTGTCATCAAATACGATCTTCTAGAACGTTTACAGATTCCGTTCCATAATAAGAGAGTTGATATAAAAGGTATAGGCGGAAAAGTTGTTACGGAGGGTTACAGTTATATTAAGTTGAATTACAATAACAATAATTTTAGTCATAAATTTTATGCATTGAGACAAATTCCTTCGCAAGCGGGCGGTATTTTTAGGACAAGAGTTTTTGAAAGCTTTTAATGCAGTATAAAATTTTAAACGGCAAACTTTATCACTAACTACGGAATTCGGTCAAAAGATCGATATTCCTTTCGAATTTCATGGAAAATATAGTTATTTAACGACCCGGCTAGGAGTGAGTCAATTCACTTTATTGAAACTTATGACAAGGACGATTTTGTTATTGAATGTCAGGAGTTATGCGAGGGTGTATTCGCAGCCAGTACTATAGTAAAACCGGAAAAGGGAAACGTACCAATAAAAAAATTAAATACTAGAGATAGTGAAGTAAACTTGCAAAATTTGTCGTTACCTAAATCAAGATTTAATGACTATTATATTTGCCAATTTAACAGACCTGTTATTAACACGGATAGAGTTAAAACATTATTCTCTTTATTAAAATTAGATAAATTAAATTTTGAAGAAAGGACGTCAGTAGAAAATATTTGTGCAAAATTTCCGGACGTTTTCCATTTACCCAGAGACAAGTTAAACGTGACGCCTTTATACGAACACACGATCGAATTAGAACCACATAGTACCCCGATATATTCGAAACCTTATCGATTACCCCAAACGCAAAAACTTGAGATTAAAAAACAAATAGAGAAAATGCTTACGGATGGCATAATAGAAGAAAGTATGAGCGCTCGGTCGAGCACTTATTATGGTACCCAAAAAGTCCGATCCGGTTGATAAAAAATGGCGCATCGTGATAGATTACAGAAAGTTGAATAATAACATTAAAGATGATAAATTTCCTTTTACGGATATCAAACGCGCTATATTTCCACGAACTAAGTTGTAATTGTCCGTATTTTTAAGTTTTTTATGGGTTTTTTGATTTTTCCGACGTTTCGGCACCTTTACAGCTGCCGTGGTCACGGGATGAGTTGTTTTATTTCAATGAACAGTGCGCGCCAAAACATAAGATGTACGTATGATAAATTTCCGTTACCGAACATAACGGAAATTCTCGATTCATTGGCAGGTTCTGTCTGTTTTACTCATTTAGATGATTTTCAATGTTTTTTCCAAATTGAGTTACATCCTTCCAGTAGACCGTATACAGCATTTACAACAAATAGAAATCAATATCAGATGACTAGGCTACCTATGGGCCTTAAAACTAGCCCAAATGCGTTCTCGAGAATGATGACTATTGCTATGTCGGGACTAAATTACGAAAAGTGCCTAGTGTATCAAGACGATTTGGCCGTTCTTGGCAGGTCTTCTTCCCATAATCAAAATTTATTTGACATTATTAAGTAGACTACGGAAAGTAAATTTAAAGTTAGATCCCGCAAAATGCGTGTTCTTACAAAATGAAATGTTATATTTAGGCCATATCTATACTTAATATTATAAAGCTGAAGAGTTTGTTTGTTTGAACGCGCTAATCTCAGGAACTACTGGACCGATTTAGAAAATTCTTAGACCATTAGAAAGCTGCATTTCTCCCGAGTGACATAGGCTATATTTTATCCCGATATTCCCACGGGCACGGGCACCACGCGGGTAAAACTGCGAGGATCCGCTAGTAGTATCAGAAAAGGGTGTGTTGTGATACGTCAAAATTTAAGGCAATAAAAAGTTATCCTACACCGCAAAATACACAGGATGTCAAACGTTTTGTTGCTTTTATGAATTATTATCGGAGATTTATTAACGCTGAAATAGCATTTCCATTAAATAAATTGTGCTGTAAAAATATTCCTTTTGAATGGACACAAGAATGTCAAAATAGTTTCCAATTAGGTACTTAAAGACAAGTTAATAAATCCTCCTATTTTACAATATCCTAATTTCGCGGATGATAACATTATTTCTGAGGTTTTCTAATTTTCTGACCTTTTTTATGTTCTGTGTTGCAAACGGATGCGTCAGGGGTAGCTGTCGGATCGGTGCTATGTAACGGTGACGGTCGGCCTGTGGCTTACGCGAATCGAAGTTTAAATAAGGCGGAAAGAAAATATGCTACTTTCGAAAAAGAACTCCTTGCGATAGTTTGTAGTGTAAAACATTTCCGAGCATATTTATACGGGAGATCGTTCAAGATACAGACCGATCATCGACCCCTTGTATATTTGTTTGGTATGCGAGACCCGTCAAGTAGGATTACTAAGTTTAGATTACGATTAGAAGGGTTATAATTTTACGGTTGAATATAGTATAAGAGGGTGTAACAATGCAGATGCAGATGCATTGTTACGCATTATTATAAACTCGGACGATTTGAAAAAGATGAATTCGGGTCTCGATGAATTGAATGTTATGACTAGAGCGCAAACCAAAAAAGTGCAAGAAAATCAAAATTCCCCGGTTATTTATACTCCTACTTTGAGGTCTGATCAGCCAAAAGTTGTAGATATTATTAAGAAGCCGAGAAATTTTATTGAATTATCGTTTATGTCTAACATTTAAATAAGTTGCGTAGTGAAAATTAAATAATGAATTATTCGAGATATTTTATATACGTACGTAGAAAGTCAATTGTATAGTTAAATCCAAATACTCGATCGTCGTTATCGCGAAGCGAAATGATGAGAGATTTGAGTTGGTTATGTAAAAGACACGGTATAAAAGAGTTATGTATAATACGCAATGAATATAATACAGAATTTATAGCTAGCATTATAGAACAAATAAATAAAATATGTCATTGGTCCGGATCACGAATATGTGTTTTGAGAGGAGTGCAAAGAATAAATAATGTAGATGACAAACGCGTCATACTGAATGATTTTCACCTAACTGCCTACGCAGGCATTAGGCGAATGGCAAATAATATCAAGAAATATTATTTCTGGCCTAGTTTAGAATCGGATGTAAAAAACTTCATATCAAAGTGAGCAATGCCAGAAAAATAAATGTTGTGTTAAAACAAAGCAGCCTATGGCTATCTCGAGTACATCAAATTCAGCGTTCGAGAAAGTTTTTCTTGATGTTGTCGGCCCGCTAGCGAAAGGTGATAACAATAATAGTTACGTGCTCACATTACAATGTGAACTTACAAAGTCTATCGAAGCTTATCCGCTTCAAACAAAAGATACGGTATGTGTTGCAAAAGCGTTTGTAAATAATTTCATCCTTAGATATGGGATTCCTCGAGAGATCGATACTGATAGAGGCACGGAATTACGAATAAATTGCCAAACCCACACTAATTCATGGAGCGAATGGATACCTTTCTGGAGTTTTTCGTATAACAATAGTGTGCACTCGGAAACCCAATACACGCCACATGAATTAGTGTTTGGTAAGCTATGTAACATACCTACAAACTTGAACGGTAGTGTAGTAAATCCTTTATATAATCTCGACAGTTATCCACTAGAGTTAAAATATAGGCTTCAATTAACCTAAAGAGATGCTAGAAATAATTTATATAACAGTAAGATAAAAAGAAAAATATATTATGATAAAAATATAAATCCAGTTACTTATAAGAAAGGAGATTATATATTACTTAGGATTCCGTCAGGAGCAAAGTATTTACCTTGGGCCATATTTAGTATTAGAGGATTTAGATTGCAATGTTAAAAATAGTTAAGAATGGTAAATAAGACATAGTACAGTCAGCAACGAAACTTGCCGAACAAAATAACGTTACAAAAGACACTAAACACATGACTTGTACATAAGTTACTGAACATAGTTACAAACTAAATTCCATTTACATTATAAATTTCCAAAAGCAGCTATACAGTATATTTCCAAAAGTGGCCGGACATTATATTTTCAACAGTGGCTGGACAGTAGACTTCCAAAAGAGGCTGGACAGTAAACTTCCAATAGTTGCTGGACATTATATTTCCAAAAGCGGCTGGATAGCAGACTTCTAAAAGTTGCTGGACGTAGTATCGTCTAAAAGTGATTTGTAAGATCCTTACTGAACCGATTTTCGAATTTAGACTGATGACAATCACCGAAAAAAGTACAGCACTGTCATATAATACATTAATTTGTCTCTTTCATTTTGGTCGTGACATCATTGACATGTTTATGCAAGCCTCTCGCTTCTTACACTTTTTTACTATTTTAGATTTTAAACGAATTCAAAAAGAGGAGGTTCTCAATTCAATTGTGTTTCACGACATTTATGAATAGATTTTACAAATTATTTTCTTTAATGGATAAGTTACACTCCAAGGGTTGGTGGTGGCTTTATTCAGGATTGTAGAAGTCAGTTTTATAAATTTTCAATTTAATAGTTTTACTTCATACCATACAAGGTTTTTTCGCGGTGTTACTTGTAGATCGTTCCTATAGCTCCAATTTATACCCACTGAAGTATTTGATAATAACATGACTAAATTCAATGATTAATATCTACTTACGTCTTTAACATAATTTCAAAGTTTTTGTTTTATTTTATTTCCTAGATATCGTGTTCTCAGAAATGCCTATTGATCGGACTGTAAGATCGAAAATATTGCCCTACCTTTTGACTATTTATGATGATTGTACATAAATTTATGACCTTGACTGTACTAAAATCTTCAGCGACTTTTGAAGATGAACGTATCAAACGTAATATTTAAAAGATATATCTACCTTATTGCCTTAGTTATAATTACTCATGTGTTGACAGTCGGGCTTATCAAAATCGAGTCCTACGCGTCTTATTTTCTTTAATAAAGAGTTTACATATTCCTAATCTTCCTAGCCTTCTAGTTTATTTCAAGAGATTTTTCCGTTGAACTGTTTGTTTTCTATTAAACCTTTTTTGACAAGTAGCTATTCTTCTTTTTGAATTGCACATTCCACGAATATTTTTTTCTATCTTTTGTTTTTAATTCTGTCAATATAAGTGGTTTACATCTGCCTGCAGTACTGCAATCGCTACTTTACAACGTAAAAATGAAGGTCAAATCACCGAATTCAAGATAAATGTTCATTGAGTTCAATGACCCATTATATAAACATTGCATTTTTTTTACATTTGGGAAATATGTATCAAGAAATACTTAAGTTGGGGATACACTAATACCAACATAAGGAAACGCTTTCATATATCACTCCGCCAATAAGTCGATTATAAACTTAAAAAAATCTAATATTGAAATACTTATAGACATCAACTCGACCTCCTGTTTAAGTTTCTCAGAACGTTTCGTTTAGACCCTATATAATAGGATTAACAAACACAGGATGCCGGTCCGGCGACAAATTTATAGTCAGTCATGTTCAGCAAATTTTGATATTTTACAGATCAGTCTAATTATGTAATTAAATATGTTCAGCATGTTTTGAGTAGTATACATATCAGTGGATTTATGCAGTTAAACATTTAGCTACTTTTGTAAAAATAATGTACATCGACCTTTGGTATTCCCAAATGTCTACAGAGATTTGCACAACAGCCTGTTCAGTTACATATGAACCTTTATAGTGTGCAGGTGTTTTGAAAATTTGGATGTGTTCATGGACTTTTGTTGCTAACTGTACCTACCTACATAAGAACAGAACAAAATTGTTTATAAAATAGTTTTATTCAAAGAATAATATGTAAACATTGTAGAAAGAAGTAAATGTTATTATTAATCTAAGCGTATAACCTTTCATGCAATCTCAGCCTTAAAATTCTATAAATAGTGTTCTATATAAGTGTATGTCCCTAATCATAGTTTTAGTTCTGATATACTAAATGTAATCGTAGTTATAGTTTTAATTTACTACAAAATGTTATCGTTAATATTACTTGTATTCTTGATGTACAACTGTGTATCCCATTTTTTTTACTTTTAGTTTGATGACTTGTTGTATAAAAAAACCACATTTTTTTCAATTAAGGGGGAAGGTGTAATATAGTACCCTATATATATAATGTATGTAACCCTTTAACCATTGCTTATTTTGTAATAAACCAGTGTTTAATCATATCTCGGTGTTTCAATACATATCCTTCGGCTCCCGACTGTATAATATAACATCTGTATTAAATTAAATCTTGTACCAACGTGACCTCTGTAAAAATATAATAAAAATATTATTCAATAATATTTCAGAGCCCAACACCACCCCAATACGTGTTCTGGTACCACAACGACCGAATGATAAACTACGACGCGACACGCGGCGGCATCACCGTGGAGACAGAGCCGGGTGCGCGCACACAGTCGCGACTTACTGTGCGCGGCGCGACCCTCAAGGACTCCGGAAATTATACGTGCAGTGCGAGCAACACTGAGCCAGCGTCTATACATGTCTTTGTTTCGGAGGGCAGTAAGTATCTCTTATGCTATCGTGAAGATTAAGCCAGGTGCAATGGACGCAGTAGCGACTGAAGGTGCGCGGCGCGACACTCAAGGACTCCGGGAATTATACGTGCAGCGCAAGCTACACTGAGACAGCGTCTATACACGTCTTCGTTTCGGAAGGCAGTAAGTATTTCATTATGCTATCGTGAAGATTAAGCCAGGTGCACGGACGCAGTCGCGACTGACTGTACGTGGCGCCACGCTGAAAGACTCCGGAAGATATACGTGCAGCGCGAGCAACACAGAGCCAGCGTCTATACACGTCTTCGTGTCGGAAGGCAGTGAGTATCTTTAGAGGCGTACGACGTGGGTCAAGAGCTCAGAATCATAACGGCTTATCGAAACAACAATCGCCGATTGAAAGTTTTGCCGAAATCACCCAGCTCATTCCGTTAGGTTACAACTGTGTTAAAAACAAAGCGCGAACCAAGATAATATTATGATCTTTCCATCAATTCCTGGTTTCAATTCATTCTCAATGTTCATGCGACTTAGATTCAACCATTCACAACCTCTGATGTGCCATAATCATACACAATCCTTGAACTAGCAGTGCAGTTTTGTTTAAGGCTAATAAACTGGAAAACTACTAAAATTCAATGCGATTTCATCATCAAGATTTTTGTTATAGGTACCTAAGTTTCGTCATTATATTTCAAAGGTAACTGTTATTTCCAGGCAACAAAATGGCAGCTATCCTGCGGCGAAACACCAGCGCCATCCACGGGATCACATCCAGCGCAACCTGCCTGCTGCTCTTCGCGTCCGTCTTGATGCACTTCGGTCTGCGATGACGGTGGGGCTGGGAAAATGGCGGCTAAGCTAAGATGGCGCTGCTGTGGACGGCGGGAAACAGTTTAATTTTGGTCCCCCTAGCAAAGTATAAACTTCAACAGTAGAGTTTGCACACGGCAGACATTACGCACTCACACAGATACGCGCCGCTCGCTATCGTCACAGGGCGGCCTCTCGATCTTGATGGTTTTCAATAGTAAAACAGTTGCTGACCGCTCATGTAGCGGCGCGTGTCTGTGTGAGTACGTTATTTCGGCAGTTTGCAGGGGCAGTGCAAAGTCTGTTTAGGCTGTGTTTAGACGGTGTTCATGCTAGGGGCACCCCTAGCATGAACACCGTTATATCTGGCGATATGATGGTGCATATGGTACCGTCTTGCTTGCCCCGTTAAGTTGTAAGTGAAACAGTGACACGTTATCGAGCTTTGAGTGTCGATAAAATCTGCTCATGCTGGGACTACAGGGGGATATTTACACAAATATCAAAATAAGATTATTCAGTATAATCGATTAAGCCGAGTCCACACGGCAAAGACTTTATTAGATGGCGATACAAAATCAGTGTGTGCTCGTGAATTTTAGCATAGACTTCCAATAAGATGCCGTCGATTTTCACGACCTCACACCGATTTTGATATTCGCAGCGAGTCGCCTTCGATGAAAGTCACTGCTGTGTGGACCCGGCTTTATAGAGTCCATCTTACGAAAGAGGTCCCCTGAAATTGGCGCTGCAGTTGCCTTCAACATTTGGAAATACCCTACTTTGAAAAAAAGACACATTATAATTTCAATATAATATTTTTTTAATATTATTATTATGAATCGCTCTTGATCCTAGTCTAGTTGCAGGATCCTCGGTGCAGCAAGATAACCCAGAAGGTGCCTATTCGCCCTTGCTTTGAAAACGGACAGGTTATAAGTACCTACTCGGAAATACAGACGCAGGGAGGGAGTTCCACTCCTTTGCTGTGCGCAATATAAAAGTTGTGATATTTAGGTATATCAACCAAGAAACGGTGGTAGCCCGCAGTGCGTCTGGATGTCTGATGGTAGAAGGGGGATTCGGTGGGATTTTTTCGTGAGACCGACTCTAGTTGCGTGGTAGAGACAGACCAAACTTGGTGATATACCCTATCTTATATTTGTCCTTAAAATACGCGAATTTCAATTCAGTTGGAAGTCTTCATAAAAAAACGATCATCTAAGAACTATGCCGTTCACAAAAGCGAAACATCTAGTTTTTCTTGTTTCATCATAAACTAAAAGTTTATTGTACTGTAATATAAGTTGATTCTATTAGATAAAATGAAAATTTGTAATAACATAGCATACTTGGAACTATTGAAGTACCTAGGTGTACTGATAAGGTAAAAAATATATATACAGTGTTAGGGTAAAAACGGAATTTAATAATTATCTGTTCTCATCAGTGTAAGTAATATAAGTAATGAAACTTATTAATAATTTAAATATCTATCGCAGGTCGAATTTAATTATAAATTGCAGAAATTTGGTATTGATGACTTGCAAATATCATAAATACTGGTTATGGCAACACAGATTTATGAGTGAAAATGTAGCAAATTATTCTTTATGTTCTGGCTTATCCGTCTTCGTCTCATGACAATACAGAGGCAAACGGAAAAAAGTTGTAAATTTCAAACATATTTTTTAATTATAATATATACTAAATAAAAATAATCTTATCTAGATTGTTAAATTCGATATGAAATATTTCAAAAACAATGTTATTTATATAAAACCTGTGTAGTCCAAATATGAACTTTTGAGTAGGTACATTTTTTTTAAAGTCACTTTTACCTTCATATTTTCAATAGGTACCTACTGTCCAAATTACAACTTAATCCATATTATGATGTAAATAATAAGGTTATCTTTAAAATTAAAATAACAGTGTTTAAGTAAGTGAAAAAAAAATGCAATATAAATTATTGCTATGGATATGAGCATTTGTGTGAAATTTAAAAATATTCACGTCATTAAAATATTATCAAAAACGTAATTAGTAAAAATAAATAGTTATTTGTTCGCAAGGCTGGAAAGTTGGGTTTAGCGGCGAGTTACCTCTATTGAAACCTGGGGTCTTACCATCAACTGTAATGAGATTCATTTTAGGTTACTTTTAGGTTGAGAGCGCGGGATGCTGTCATACGGCGCGTAAAGCGGCGTCTCACTCTTACTACCTTAAATGAATCGCGGTACAGTTGATGGTAGGCCCCCTGAGCAAGCGAAGGATTCTAGTATTGCGAGCGTAGTGAATGGTTCAAATATTAAGTCCTGAGCGAGGTACGAGACGCTAAAAACTTGTCTGCCGAGCGCAAACACAATTTTTCACCTCACAACAGTGAGGAAAATGTAACCGCGGTCAACTTCCGGTAAAAAAAATATTTTAACAAAAAGTTTAAGTAATCATAACATACCTTATTCTTGTTGTTTTAATGATTAAAAAAACTAACACAATAAAATAGGGAGTATTATATTTAATTCAAAGTTATTTTAAATAGGAATAAATTGTTACTCAAAATAACAATAAAAACGATTCGGTAAATGTTGTCATTGACTTGAGGTACAAGACAAAGACACTTTAAAAATAAAGGTTTATGATGTCACGTTCCGAAATCCAATCATAGGCTGTGAAACCTCACCCAGCCTAAATATAAAATTCTTATAACAAATAGTTTAATCTTGTTGTTATTGTTTTTACGATTTAAGGAACTAACATAATATAATAATACCAAAACGGAGTATGATCAATATTTAAAAGTTATTTAAATTAAGGATAAAAAGTAACATAAAAAGTCAATACTGCGATTCGGAACGATTATTTAAAACCTTAAATTTAAAAAGTACTTTACCACGCAAAAATGTAATGACAAACATCCTTTTCCGAGCGTGTGAGGTGAAAAGATAATTATCAGAATTATCAGCTGATGAAAATCCTGTATCATTGAAGAATTTATTTTATGCCATACTAGCGGCCGCCCGCGGTTTAACCCGCGTAGTTTCCGTTTCCGTCGGAATATCGGGATAAATAGTAGCCTATGTGGTAGTCCACTATTTGAAGTCCATACATACCAAATTTCATTGAAATCCGTTCAGTATTTTTTGCGTGAAAGAGTAACAAACAAACAAAGAAACTGATATTTTTTTCACATTTTAATATTATAGCAGGATTTACCTAGGAAGAAAAGTTTTGTTATATTATGTGCAATACAGAAAGATATACATCAATGTAAGTACAGTTAACGGCACGTCATCACTTTACACTTCGACCTTGAGAGCCACCTTAGGGCGCTCGTAATAAAGTTTTTGTTGTGCAACTGTATAAAGCCTGACGTTCTGTCCAATGGTACAAAAGAAAGTTTAAATACAAACCGAATCCTCATTATACTTTGCTGTTTTGAAATAAGTCAATTATATGATATACGTACATACTGTTACACTTCTTTACTATAAATTAGTAATCAAACTTTGAATTCACTTTTACGAAAATCATTTCCCAACGGCAAGCGATGTGTAAACTTATGTATTAACAAAACATGACTTAAGCATTCAGTTTTTAACCTTGTTATTTGGGCCTAGAAGAACAAAATAATAAAATTGTTTAAATAAATTACTTATATAAGATTATTTTGTTACCTTATTACGTTGAATAATGTTCAGATATTTATGATTTTTAAGTGTTTGCATTTTCAATTTTTATACTTATGCAAAATTTTTTATAGAAAAATATTGGAAAAAATCCACTCGGTCACAAGTTATTCTCAAACAGGACTCGAACCTGCGACCTTTGGGTATCCGGCCCACTGATCTACCTCTAACTTGTATGAGTCGATTCGTCGATCGTCTAATATTTTTCTATTAAAAAATTATCATAAATGTGAAGATATATTTTGTTTTATTTTGAGCACACATTTGTCTCTGGCTCAAGTTGATATAGAGATGTTTTTGTATATAGAAGTTTTAAATCTTACAAGTAAGATAACATTTATCGTTTTAAGAATAAAATATTGAAATACACACATCAAAAGTGTCTAGGGATCAAATTAGCTTTAGAGTATCGCCGCTATAGAGAATTATTATTCTAACTTTTTGGATCGGTTATGATTGTTTTTTGTGATGTCACTACTTTAATATAGAAATAATAAAAGTAAGAAGCCAGTCTGAAAGACTACATCTGATAAATATTCATCGGGTATTTTTGATAGCCAAAAAAGTACTTAATCCCTAGACGCTTTTGATGTGTATATATACCTGTATTGATATCTATTTGTTATTCTTTTTGTAATTATCAATATATTTATATATTTCACTAATAATAATGCTGTATTTAATGCTGCATTATTGTTAATTTCTTGTACAAAAGTTTAGATTAAAATAGTTCTTAAGCGCAAATAGGCGATGATACGACATACATTCGATGGAATTAATTTTAGATATTGTATATAAAATTACTACTTAATCATTATACAGTACTTGTGGGTATATGTTATTATTTAAAATTATCCAAACTTTTCATTTAATTGGTAGATCCAGTTTCACCGCTGATAGATAAGCCATCCAGAGCTTATCTGTCGGTGGTGAAAGCGGCCGTAAATGTATAGTCACGAACCGGGATTTTTGAGCCACTAGCTTATCATCTTAACTTAGTTGTGTTACACGAATGCCGCTGATTTTCGTGATTGAAATGTCTCCATAGCACCACGAATCTCATTATACGGCCAAAATACGGTCAGTGGCTAGTGTCAAAAATTTGGGTTTTGCGAGATAAGCACATAGTATTTTCCTTTGCCAAACTATATCGTCTATTATCTAACTGCCAAGGATCAGTTTATATGAATTCCAATGAATCGGTTATACCGATTGCAATTTTTTTTTTGTATGACGGGGAGAATCTTAGCCTTCATGATATCTTAGGTTAAGTATTGATAGGGCTCTCCCGGTATCCTCAATCACTGAGGAACTGGCTATCTTATCTCTAACTGCCGGAACACAACAATGCTGAAAACTTTGTTGTTATGGCGGCAGACTTAGATAAGATGGTGGTAGCTAGCCAGGCGGACTTACAACAAGTCCTACTACCAACCAAACCAAATACAATATGTACCCCCGCTGGGGATTGAACCCGGGACCCCTGGGTCTGATAGCAGTGGTTGTACCACTAGACCACAGAGGCGGTTCAAAGTTATTAAAACTTGGCGTAAAAAATCAGGGCTAATTAACAAAAAAAAAATGTAACAACAAAATTATAGTTGGTCAAGCCATTAAATGTACAGACGATCCCATCCTCGCTAGAGTGAATGTGTTGTATGATCAAATTTCAAAATATTTCACAAAGAATTCGTTCAGTATAGTCATCTCTAGTCAAGAATTGGCATAACTATAACTATGAGAAAGAAGCCCCGGTTGCGGCCACAGTTTGAACTTAAACAGCATGTAAATAAGTGGTCAAAGCCGGGTCGGTGGCCATGGCCATTAAAACTTGACGCTATGTACAGGAGATTAATCAACTTGGACCAAAAAGCAAAATTGTCGGCTAACAAAAATATTTATAATGCACATTATTATGTAAACAGTGTTACGATCATTTTTTGTTATGACGTCAACAGTGTACGATTAGTGGCCAAGCATTTATTCAAGTTTGAAAACGTCATTGTTTTTGGTATAAATACGACCACAAAACGGATTGATCACGCAATAATGTAATCGTTTTTTTTTTAGTAATAACTGGGCAGGCTTTTGACCACCATCGTGCTTAACAAACAGGATGTGGTCTAAGGTGTTGCATGCTTGCCCAGGAAATGACGGAATATTGTTTCCAACAATGTATGAAACGGGACCGATCTCCTTTAATTAGCCAAAATCAGGGCTTTAGAGTGGCCACAACTTGGTTCTACTGTAAGTGAGATAATTCTGACATTATGTCGTGTACAATGTAAAGTAACAACAGTATACCCACTTGAATTGAGATAACAATTATTCTTATTAAAAACTTTGTTATTATGTAAATATAAATAACAGTAACAATAAAAAAGTAGATAGTTACGATTAGAAATTGTAAATAATTCGTCAGTGTTATTGGAATTTACTGTACAAACATTTTGGTGATCCGGTATGCAATAAATAAATTTCTTCGGAAAAATAACTGTGTTTAAAAAACTCCTCTTTTATGTTTATAATTTTTAAATATCAAAGATATATTTTATTTTTATATGTATCACTTTTTCATATCTTTTTATAACTTTTTAATTTTGCATTTTACAATGCTATTTTCTTGTGATAAATATTTAACAAGAAAATATACTAGAAAAAAACAACCAGTCTCATGTCACCCTTACGGGATTCGAACCCGCATCCTTGGGAATCCGGCCCACCAATCAGGTACAGAGACCTACAGGTACAGGCTACAGATAGGTCTCTGTAGCATAATTGGTTAGTGCATTGGGCCGGACTCCCAAGGATGCGGGTTCGTATCCCGTCAGGGCGACATGAGACTGGTTGTTTTTTCTAGTATATATTCTTGTTTAATATTTTTCATATATTTTATCTAGTACGATGAGTACTAGTACACTTTATGTCTCGTACGATGTTTTTGAAATAAAAAGCTTCAATAAGTAAATATAACAATATATTCTAAAAAAGCTCGACAACCCTTTAATAATATTTTTTATCTGACGAAACTTCAAAAACATACTGAACTTTTTCAACAAGAAATATAAAAAAAAATATTAATTACATGTCAACTATGTTGCTCTACATTACGATTCTGTTGCAATAACATGGAATTCTTAGACATGATTATTTACATTTTTGTATGTGTAAACAGACAGTATAACAAACATTAATTTCATTAAGAGCCGGTTTCACTACCTACAGATAAGTTTTGGATAGTTTATCAGGCAAGTATATGAAAAGTATGTCACATTATCTGCTAGATAAGCTATCCAGGACTTATCAATCGGTGGTAAACCTCCGTTTAAAACACAACAAATAAGCACAACAACTCTTACGGCCGAAATTAATAACCTATCTCTAGAGATAGATAGGGCTATCTAAAATAGTTGCCTAGGATACTGGCTTCGTTACCTAGCAACCGTCGTTATTTTGCTCATATTAACAAAAATATCCTAGGTAACTATCTCTGATAGCCCTATCTATATCTAGAGATAGGTTATTAATTTCTGGCGTTGGAATATCACTTCAGCTGTATGTCCATGGTCTCTCAAGAACCTCTTCAAAAAATTAATATAAAAAACTATAACCACGTTAAAACCATTAATTGCATAAAATCAGGAACATGATAAGGGAGGCAAATTATCTTAAATAATAAATCAATATCATATTTTATGTTTTATATTCTGCAGTCACATTGCTATATTTCAAAAATATAGTTTAATTATACAACAGGCTTTTTCTAATCTATATACATAGATATTTCTTTGCGATTTATATTATTAAACTCTCCTAGAACTCAATATCATATAATATCATTATTACGTTTCATATGCATAAGACACTGCCACCTTACAAATATAAACACACAACTTTCCTTACAATTTATTATCTACGAAACTAATAAATATAAAATCAACAACATTAATAAAACATAATAAATAACACGTTCACATTGAAATTATCACAAAAGTAGAATATTTTCTGTTAATTAATTTTTTTCTACAATTGGGAAACGCATATTGCCGGTTGTACCAAAATTCATCTTACGAATTCCTTAAAAATATATTGTAATTTGCTTGTCAAAGCTGTCAAAGTGCATACATTTCTAACAGCTTTGATAAGCAAATTGCGTTTTATCTTTTACAAATTCGTAAATGAATTTTGGTGTGGCTGTTAGCCTTCATCATGCCTAAGGTGGTGTCACTGGGAAGGGGACACTTGTCAAATTTTAAAATCTATCGCAATACCTTTCAATTCTTCATTTGAAAGATATTTACATACTTCAGGCCGTCACAATTTGACATTTGAAAGGGATTGTGATCGGGACGCGTTTTGAAAGGTATTGAATGAACGAAATTGAACTGTCTGAGCAAAGTGACAGACGAAAATATCTTTTAAATGTATGGAGAAATGTCATATTAAGTGTCATTTAAAACATCATTCGTTCTGAAAGGGCTTGCGACTATAAGTTACACATTTCCATAAATCACTATCACAATCACAAAACCTTTGAAAGGGATTGTGATAGATTTTGAAATTAGTCAATTAGGGGGCTGGTTATACACGGTTATGGTTATCTTATACACGGCTATTTTTGTATCCAAGAAGAACAACTTGCTCCTAGAAACATACTAGAGACATTTTTTTTCACTTACCATAGTAAATCCATGGCGTGATAACTCTGATTTATATGAAGAGTAAAAAAAATTGTCATATTTCAAGCCAAGATTCTAGGAGAAAGTTGTTGACTCACTGATTCTAATTCAAACAAAAAATTTGGATACTGTTTAAAAATAACCCTGTATAGGTCGGTTACCGAAAGCTGGCGCGTTATCAGTACTCGCACTAATGCAATTTCTAAAAACGAATAGACAAATATAGAAAAGTTCACTCTATATTAGCAAAAGCAAAACAATAACTGTCTCATTCATACCCGTAAGAGAGAGACAGACGACCATGCAATGCAACGTCACGCCGTGCACTTATTAACAGACACTACTGTGTTGTTACGTGCCAGTTATAGTTAACCGAGCTGTAATATCTTAACTTACAGAACACAAAACACTGAAACTATTGCTATTATGGCAACAGATTTTAAGATTGTGGTAACTAGCAATGCTGTCTTAGAAGAAATCCTACCACCAACCAAACCGAATACAATATGTACCTCTACTAGGAATTGAATCTGGGGCCACTACACCTCTAAGGCGGATAAAAATATATTAATTATAATATTGTTGGTAACTAAGTTTTAATAACTGAATAAGCTTAAATGTATAAACTAAATTAATAAAATAAATAAATAATTGCATACAATCACACCAATTATCTAGCCCACGTTAAGTTTCACGAAGAACTTGTGTTATGGATACTAGATAACGGATAAACGTACTTATATGAGAATCCCGATGAGAAAATTATTAGGGCTGCAACGAGAAGACAAGCGTTTAAGCAGAAAATCGTTCCCACAATAGATTTGGTCAAGCATTGTCCCAAATATCAGTCAGTGAATTTTTTCAATAAACTGCCAAATGAGTTAAAAAGCGCAGTGTACGAGTCAAATTTTAAAAATAAATTGAAGTCATTCTTGTTGAAGGAATGCTTCTATTCAATAAATGATTTTTTGAATAGCCAGTAGTATTTATGTGTATTGTATTGTATTTCCTTAAGTTTTATTATTATGCATTGGACTTAAAATTAATAAACAAATTATGTTGACATTATTATAATATCGTAAGTTGACATTATTATTATATCATAAGTTGACGTAAAATTTTTAATATCGAACATCTCGAATGCGTGTATGTCCACAATATTATGTGTAAATGTGTCAATTTAATTATATAATTTTTTGTTGTTTAATTGTTAACTAATTTTTATTTATGTAACCATGAATTTCGACACAATGAACATTGTTATGAAATAAATAAATAAAAATATACTTGTTTTGTTAAACACCCAGACCAAGAAAAATAGACATGTTCAGGCACCGAAAATTTGTTTTGTCCGGGGATCGAACCTCTGGCGCAGAAGGTGGGTTTAGTACCCCTGCGCCAAACAGCGCCTCGATCGCCTAACGGTATAGCTTGTGGTATCGCTATAGCTATCGATTTTTCAAACCCCCTACAAGGGCTCTCGCTGACGCTATCACTTTCATACTAAAAATGCAATAGTGAATCCAACAGGCGAATAGAAATATGTAGGAATTAGTCATAATATTGTTGAAGGGTTTTATAAGAGTTTGAAGTTTGATAGCTATAGCGATAGCACAAGCTATATCGTTAGGCGTTCTAGCCGCAGGTCGTCGTATAAACTCTATTTGGTTTTATTCAAATACGATAAGTAGTTTCGGATTTACAAGTATTCAAACTTGAAGAATCGCGCGCTCTTTACGTGACGTTATTTTATACCGATATTCATACAAAGAAGGCGACTCTCTGACCCAATATGTCAAGCGTGATCCGCAAGCTGCATACAAAGTATTATAATGTGACGTCACTAAAAAAAAGGCTGACCCGAATAAAATAAAAAATCCTAGAAATATACCACATATAGAAAAAAATAAAAAACACAGTATTTTTTTTTCATGTACTACATATAAATCTAAAACTGCTGTTAATCCCCATTAGACATTCTGTATGAACCGTAGTTTCTGCTGACTCTACTAATTACTTGTTTTACATGTAATGCTGACATTATTGCTATAACGGCATTTTTTAAAATCCGGATAAATCATTTTGACAAATAAAAAAGGCTTAATGCATCTGGTATTAAAAAATTAATAGGTTGCTAATGACGTTCGTATCATAACGTACTAAAGCTGATTTTTCCTTGTCTAATAAATTGTTCTAATATTTTTAATCTACCCTCATAACTTGCCCTCGGCGTCTTGATCTTGCTGCTTGATAAGGTTCCAGTAGAAACCTTTTTGTTTCTTTAATTGTTCATGTGTGCCCATCTGTAAGTAATGAAAAGAGATTGTTTTTAAGAATTACACATTAATCTGTAGGCCTAGCACGAATAACTTTCGAGTAAGTATCAAGGTAGTAAAGTGAAAAAATGTCTGAGATATTGAGCAGCGTTCCTACCGGACGTAAACGGAACTACATTTCCTATACATTTTTTGACATTACGTGCTCGATGCTACGATACTGTCTCTAGTGCTGTTTGGACCACTTTGACTTACAGATAGTTACGTGCTATTTAGACCACCTTTACTAACAATTAGTTACCGCCACAATTCAGCCCTCGGCAGCTGTTTCAACTGCTTTTTCCGCTACATTTACAACTAGCTAAACGCTGTTTAGACCACTTTCATTTATAGCTCGTAACACGCAGTTTGGACCACCTACTTACCTCCACAATGTTTCCCCTGTTGAGAACCACAATCAAATCTGCGTTCATGATAGTGGACAGCTGGTGCGCTATAACGAGCACGATGCGCCTTTAAGCGGCCGTCTCCAGCGCTATTTGGACCACTTTCGTTCTTATCATGTTAAACGCTGTTTGGAATACTTTCATCTTGAACTAGTTCTAGTTACGGGCTATTTGGATCACCTTAATTTACAACCGCTTACCTCCACAATGTTGCCTCTGTTGAGAATGACTATCATGTCGGCGTTCATGACAGTGGACAGCCGGTGCGCTATGACGAGCACGGTGCGGCCTTTAGCGGCCGTCTCTAGCGCCGTTTGGACTACTTTCACTCAGTTGTTACACGCAATCGTTTCATTTACGTGCTATATATACTTTTACTTATAAATAAGGCACTGTCTAGTTACACATTTAACAAGAAAATATACTAGAAAAAAAGCAACTAGTCTCATGTCGCCCTGACGGGATGACGGGACATGAGACTAGCTGCTTTTTTCTAGTATATTTTCTTGTTAAATATTTATCACATAAAAATGGCATTGTAAAATGCAAAATTAAAAAGTTATAATTAGTTACACATTTTTATTTGATTTGGCACTACTTACCTCCACAATGTTGCCTCTGTTGAGAACGACTATCATGTCGGCGTTCATGACAGTGGACAGCCGGTGCGCTATGACGAGCACGGTGCGGCCTTTAGCGGCCGTCTCTAGCACCGTTTGGACTACTTTCACTCACAATTTGTTACACGCAATCGTTTCATTTACGTGTTATTTATACTTTCATTTACAAGTAAGGCACCATTGGCTAGTTACCCATTTTTATTTGATTTTTGCACTACTTACCTCCACAATGTTGCCTCTGTTGAGAACCACTATCATGTCGGCGTTCATGCTAGTGGACAGCCGGTGCGCTATGACGAGCACGGTGCGGCCTTTAGCGGCCGTCTCTAGCGCCGTTTGGACTACTTTCACTCAGTTGTTACACGCAATCGTTTCATTTACGTGCTATTTATACTTTTACTTACAAGTAAGGCACTGTCATTGACTAGTCACACATTTTTATTTGATTTGGCACTACTTACCTCCACAATGTTGCCTCTGTTGAGAACGACTATCATGTCGGCGTTTATGACAGTGGACAGCCGGTGCGCTATGACGAGCAGGGTGCGGCCTTTAGCGGCCGTCTCTAGCACCGTTTGGACTACTTTCACTCACAATTTGTTACACGCAATCGTTTCATTTACGTGCTATTTATACTTTTACTTATAAATAAGGCACTGTCTAGTTACACATTTAACAAGAAAATATACTAGAAAAAAGCAACTAGTCTCATGTCGCCCTGACGGGATGACGGGACATGAGACTAGCTGCTTTTTTCTAGTATATTTTCTTGTTAAATATTTATCACATAAAAATGGCATTGTAAAATGCAAAATTAAAAAGTTATAATTAGTTACACATTTTTATTTGTTTTGGCACTACTTACCTCCACAATGTTGCCTCTGTTGAGAACGACTATCATGTCGGCGTTCATGACAGTGGACAGCCGGTGCGCTATGACAAGCACGGTGCGGCCTTTAGCGGCCGTCTCTAGTGCCGTTTGGACTACTTTCACTCAGTTTGTTACACGCAATCGTTTCATTTACGTGCTATTTAAACTTTTACTTATAAATAAGGCACTGTCTAGTTACACATTTAACAAAAAAATATACTAGAAAAAAGCAACTAGTCTCATGTCGCCCTGACGGGATGACGGGACATGAGACTAGCTGCTTTTTTCTAGTATATTTTCTTGTTAAATATTTATCACATAAAAATGGCATTGTAAAATGCAAAATTAAAAAGTTATAATTAGTTACACATTTTTATTTGATTTGGCACTACTTACCTCCACAATATTTCCCCTGTTGAGAACCACTATCAGGTCGGCGTTCATGACAGTGGACAGCCGGTGCGCTATGACGAGCACGGTGCGGCCTTTAGCGGCCGTCTCTAGCGCCGTTTGGACGACCTTCTCACTCGCCGAGTCTAATGCACTGTAACAAGGGACGTGGCAATAAGAAGTAAGTAATAAGCATCAGACATCACATATACATCTGATTAAGAGATAATTAATGGAAATACAAATCTTCTGGCGCGGAGCCTTCAACCTGGTACACTCACACCAATTAACCTAGCCCCAAGGCTGTAAGGCTTATGGTATGGAATACTAAATATATTCCTATATAGAAATATTGGGACTTTACCTATGAAATTGACGATTTGTATGAAGATTTTCAAATAAAGTTCGTTTTCCATACTAACCATTTTTGTTTTAGTTACTACCGCAAGTGCTAATGCCACCATTTTTTTTAATTTTTTTTTTATGTTCATTCATTGTTTGAATACTAAGCAATCTAATGGTATATTATAATTTAAAAAATATATGAATAATTTATAAATTATATTAAATAAAGTGATCAATTTTGCTAACAAAAAAGGACGACCTTTTGAGGTACTTTTTATCGAAAATAATAATCATAAGATAATTGATTCATGATAGTCATGATCTATATTTAATATAAAATCAAGCAATTGATGTAACTTTTAATCGCAGAGGTTCTCTAGAAGTGTAAGAAAAAAATTGGTATTTCATAGGTAAGGACCTATTACCTAGGTATTATATTCCTTTGTTTATAATTTATTTACCTACCTAGTGGCTTCATCCAGAATGATAATGGGCGGGTTCTTGAGCACCGCCCTCGCTATGGCGATCCTCTGCTTCTGCCCCCCGCTTAAAGCCATCCCCCTCTCGCCCACCATCGTATCATACCCGTCGGGGAACCCGCTTATGAACTCGTGCGCATTCGCTGTCGTTGCTGCGTTCATCACCTACAACAGATGTTATTAAATAGAGTAAGATGTTATTACTAGAATAAACAACTTGTATCCAGTTTGCTCAGTGTGGAATAGAACCTGAAAACTGTTTGTCCGGATAAGTTGAAATGAAAAATGCTTTTTAACGAATGAAATTTTTTCCAATGTTTTTAACATTGGTTCGCAACGAAAAAAGCAAAAAGCGCCATAAAATATTTGTCATGTTCGGTGATCAACCGGCAGCCTCGCATAAAAAAGCTTATTTGATTTTTGTATTTCACATTTCTAACTTTTTTATGTTTAATTATATATGTTTAAGTTGACTATGACATTCCATTTTTTTTATTGAATATTGTTACAAATTATCATATTGATAAATAATTAATCATGTTCCTGAAATCAGAATAAAAATTTAAATTTTGACCATAAGTTTCTTATTTATTTTTTTAATTGTATTTGAAAGTTTTTAAGTTATTTTAAAAATGTTGACTGTGACATTTCATTTTTATATTATGTTATTGATTCTATTATCATCATCAAATATTCTAATGGTTATTAATTCAATAAGTATGTTCTTAAATTCTAACAATGTAGGTACTGCTACTGTCTGTTCTAATCGTAGTTTGCACAGTTTTTTTGTATCATTTATATTTTATTATTCGTGAGACTTGCATGTGCTTTGGAGAATATCTCTGTAAACTTGCATTGTATGAAATAAATAAATTAGGCCGTTCCTACCCCAGTAGCCTTAGCACAAGCGGCTTTTAGCAACACTCGTATCGGTTGATAGTACTTGATAACGTGTCACTAGCCCATTTACAGATGGTAGAGGAGCACTTCCAATTTCAGCTTTATCAATACTTAACATCAGATATGATGAAGGCTAAGAGTCTCCTCATTGTTCATTAAAAAAAGTCGTCAAATCAATCTTCTCACATCAGCGTCAGTGGCGACAGGCCTCCCATATCGGATGTTCTGCCTGACGCTGGTCGCGAACTACACCGGCTCTTGACTAATAAGGCCTAAGGCTCTGCCCCTCAGTCACTTGCAGTCGAACTCTCTGACGTCCACGCCTCTAAGCACCGCTATATCAGGTGATATATGGTGATGATGCTGTCTTGCTTACTCCAATAAAAGCGCTTATTCATTGCGGCTTTTTACGGCAATACAGTCGCGATGCAGCATCGATGTGATCGCAAAACGTCAACCTTTACACACCCGTGCTACTCAAAGCAGCGATACAAACGCGAATCAATCGCAATTCAGTAGGTAGCCGCCTTTAGTCGGATTTTTTATTCAGTAGAGTGAATTGACAGGTTGTCAATGTCACTGTAAAAATAATGCTAAATTAAAATGTAGCTACAATGATAATATTGAATTCGTGTGCGTGAATGGAATCAAAATTTACTGAACTGAAACTGGATCACGATTACGAAAAACAGTTTGAAGCAGGATTATTTTGCAAAGTGACATTGACATCTGTCAAGTTACTTTTACTGAATTAAAAATCCGACTATAGCTGAAGTGCAGTGATACAGTCGCAATGCAAAGACGCGTGTGAATCGATATAAATATTGATCGCTGGTATATCGATGCAATCGCGGCTATCATATAATGCGCGTTTATATCGATGCAAATAGTTGCAATGTCGAGGCGCTCTAATAGCGACACACTATCGAAATACAAGTGTCGATAAAATCCGCTCCTACGTCATAAAAGTCGACTAATTGAATCTCACCTCCGCGTCAGTGGCGTCAGGTCTCCCATATCGGATGTTCTCCCTGACGCTGGTCGCGAACAGCACCGGCTCTTGACTAATAAGGCCTAGCGCTCTGCCCCTCAGCCACTTGCAGTCGAATTCTCGGACGTCAACGCCATCTATCGTCACCTTACCGTCGTTGACGTCGTAGAATCTGAAATAAACTTACACTCATTAAAACAGAGTACTGTTTTGGGTTCTTTTTGAACTACTTTATTATGGAGACTTGTTGTTAATAGAAATAACTTGGCTCGTTGAATCATATTGATCAATTTGATAGTTATGGACATAAACGAACAGGCTACCTTTGGTCTCAAAAACTATTAAGGGTGCAAAATTTACGAAAATAAGTACGTGGTAATAAAAAAATATATGCATAAACAGTTTGAAACTGTGGTTAATTTCAGAAAATTCCAATTTAATCTTGATTGTTGCTTACGAGTTATTGCGAACAAATTAACGGTAACGAATTGTCAATGTTTCATTGTGCTTAAGTAGTGTATCAAAATCTGTTCCACGTCCAATTTTTTGTTCGTAGCATTTAAAAGCGTCAATTTATTTTATCGCCATACTAGTTCTGCAACAGTATTATAAAAGGATTGCGTAAACAAAAAAAAACTTGAATAATGAAATTTCTTGTATTTTTCCTGCTGATAACTGTAATGGCGTCGTTCGCCGTCGGTCACGATTCGTTTGTAAGAATAAGATCGAAGAGGCAAAGTGACAATGCCTGTCCTACGTGTCCTCCTCAATCAAAATGAAAAATCTCAAAATAAAACGGTTTTTTATGTCTTTCTATTTTTAAGTCACTCACCGTCGTCATAATTTAATCATTTCGACTGAAATTTTATTGTTTATTGTAAGAATATATCATATGGAAGATTGGCAGAATTTAGCAACAAAATCAGAAGAAGACAATTCATATCTACATTTAAAATAAAAAATAAAATGCAGTATGAAACCATGTTGTTTTATTAATCAAATAATGATAATAGTAATAATAAAATTCATTTATTTCCTCATCACACAATAGCTAAATCATTGACCTACTGTTGTATTGCTACAATACTTAGATCTTTTTGTAACGAGGAGACGAATTTTGATATAATCCTGAAACTTTTACTTGGTAAATCTTAAATATCACCCGTGACGATCACTAGGTTTTTTTTTATAATCTTGAAAAACCTGTGGATCTTCTCAGATACGCGCATACCAGTGAGATGGTGGGGTTCGGCCGTGTAGCGATTGCGAGCGACGCGTGTGTGTGTGTGGGGCAGGCGGGTTGGCGATCGCAGTATGGCCAAGTTTGTAGGAGACGCTGCTGGCCTGACTCCTGAAGGCTGAGTCCCTTAGTCGCCTTTTACGACACTCACGGGATGTGAGGGGGTAGTGCTATTCTAAGCCGACACTACACAGCTGACAGCTACACAGACCTATATCGAGATAAACGAAAAGAGCGTTTCAGACTGTATGAGAATCTAGCGTGTCGAAATTTTCGTACCTACGATGATGTCACGAGCGAGATTTACTGATGTGTAAATGTTATTGACGAGATCTTGCAAGAATGCACAATTAACCATTTTCGTTTCTGAGTAACGCGTGTTTTCATGGCAATGGTCTCAAGCGGACTGATTTAGGTTACGAACTTTGACCGTGGATCAAACTTTTTGCACGCAAGATAGATACACTTATAACAGGCGTCACTCAGAAACGAAAATGGTTAATTGTGCATTCTTGCAAAAGCTCGTCAATAATATTTACACATCAGTAAATCTCGCTCGTGTCATCATCGTAGGTACGAAAATTTCGACACGCTAGGTTCTCATACAGTTTGAAGCGCTCTTTTCATCTATCTCGACATAGGTCTGTGATAGATACCCTGGATAAAATAAACTGGGTTCCAGCTGTAACCATACCGCCGTTCATCTTGCCGCTATAAAAGCTTTGTACTCTAAACTTCACTTACATAAGGTTGAAATTCCAACTCTTACCTTTCTAAAAGAGCAGCTATTGTTGATTTGCCATTCCCAGACGTACCCACTATCGCGATTGTTTTACCAGCAGGAATCTTCAGATTAAAATGTTTTAGAACAACCTAAAAATATAATAATTTCATTGACTATTCAAACAATATTATGAGCCTGAATCACGCATTCATTAGTTTCTCAGCCAACCAGTTAAATAAAAGAAGTGGAGCAGAATCAAATTATTATCTTAAAGAATTTGTGGAAAAAGCCCTTAAAATTGTAAACATATATTTGTGACTGCTTTATTTTTTATAACTGGCAATACTGTTGAAATGTGTCGTCATTGATATCTGCCATTTTTTTTTATGTCCCCACTGCGGCCACTGGCCTTCCTTATGGATAAGGAGAAAAATCTATGTATATTAATAAATCTGAGAACTTAAAGGCGGTAACTTTATTATCAGTATTATACTTACAGCTTCTGGTCTAGTGGGGTATGCGAATGTGACATCCTTAAATTCTATATCACCGTGGAATTCGTGGTACTTGATAATCTTCTTGCCTGAGGTATCCATCTTTGGTTCCTTGTTTATGTACTGAAATAATAATAGGAAAAAGATTTTTTGTAGTATATTTTATTGTTTAATATTTATCACATAAAAATAGCACGGCAAAATGCAAAATCAAAAAGTTATAATTAGATGGCTGTTTCATCTTAATCGTTAAAAAGGTTTCTTACGAATGCGAGGATATTTCTCTCATTGATGAAACGACGATGACCAACACCGTTGAAATGTACCGTGAATATACTAGAAAAATTCGTCGTATCCTCATAGGTCTCTGTAGCATATTGGTTACTGCATTGGGCCGGATTCCCAAGGATGCGGGTTTGAATCCCGTCAGGGCGACATGAGACAAGTTGCTTTTTCTAGTATATTTTCTTGTTTAATATTTATCACATAACAAAAATAATTATGTGAACTGTTTATTCTAATAATCACAGCTTTGATTCTGTGTTTTTTTTTTGCTTTAACCAATGTGTTTACTGATATGGAAACTAACGAAGGGTTTACAAATATAAACACATATATATTTAGACAATAATATCCAGACAAATTAGACAAAAAGACTGCCAGCGTAGAAAAAAGTAAAAAGAACTTGAAAATTTCGACAGTTGCTCCAGGTTGTTTGGTAGCTCAATTCGGTCTACAAACAGTGGGCCGGATAAGGGTTGAGGGTACAAATCCCTTTCTAAAAATAACTTGTGAGACGAGTCGATTTTTTCTAGTACTTTTTTATAAAAAATCATTTACCTGACAAAACTAACAACTGGTCAACCTTGATTGTATCTGGACATAGATTTAATGCGTTTTTTTGTTATATTATAAATAAATAATAAATAAAAGTTCATTTTAAATCGTGACATGTAGGTATACAAAAAAAAACAGTTATGCGTTAATAACCATTGTAGTCATAAGACTGAGTTACAGTTATTAGCGCCCACCTCAAATTAGACAGGCGTTACAGACCTGATTTGAACTTAATGTTTAGTGTTCTGTGCCTAAGCAGTATCAAAAACAAAAGGAAAACAAAAACATAATATACACTCAGGGGCACATCTAACCGGCCACCCCGTTATTTTCATAGAAACATGCTCACTTTGCGGCTCTTTAAGTAAAAATAACAATATATTTCTGCAAAGATCTGTCCGCTAATGTTTAGGTAAAGCGTTCGACTGTTCAATTAGCACTTTGAACAGTTTTAAAAATCTCTTTCCGTTCCCAAACCTCCGTTTAAGCAAAGCATTACTTAATTTCCATCACATTGTATGGAATGTGATGAAGCGTTCATTGTTCTGCCTCTATGTGCAAATGAAATGATTTTGGTACACATTTTAAATGCTAATTGAACAGTCGAACGCTTTACCCAAACATTAGCGTACAGATCTTTGCAGAAATATATTGTTATTTTTACTTATAGAGCCGCAAAGTGAGCATGTTTCTATGAAAATAACGGAGTGGCCGGTAAGATGTGCCCCTGAGTGTAGTATGTGTGTGTGTGTTTGTGTGTGTGTTTGTTTGTGCTAGCATGCAAAGATTATTTAACTAATGATTCTGCTGTATCGTAGTCCAGGCCAAGAAGCCACTCACTCAGTATTTTATTCTTATCCCTCAGTTGTTACTTACCTCAAATACCCTTCCCCCCGCGCTGACCCCCTTCACCACCGCGCCGAACAGTAATGACAGTTGCGCCACAGATCTTTGCACAGTCTGAGCATTGACTAAAAACGCCATCACATCGCCCGCAGACATTTGACCACTGGCCATGAGGTGACCGCCCAGAAACATAGTGCTTAGCACCATGCTGGAAGAAAGATTAATTTTTAGACTAAACTTCAAGCAAGGGTACTACTGTACTAATATGAGTATCTACCACACTGCTCCTTAGTTTTTTTTACTATGCCATAACAATTTAATGATTTCAGTTAGATCGTTCAAGATTAACAATCCTCAAATTTTATAGAATGAAAGCCAATCGAATAATATACTATGTTTAACAGAAAGGTTAGCTTATTTGCTATGTTATTGGTATGTAAAACTTTAAAGCAGAAGATCTTGTAACGAGGTGAACCAGCAAGTATCTCGTCAAGTGCTTTTTTCAGTTAAAAAAGCTTGCTCGCGATTTTGGCTTGTACTCGAAAAGGAACAAAAGCTCGTTCCTCTAATCATAAAAAAGTTACATTGAAGAAAAAATAGGTAAAAAAGGAAAATAATATTAAACAAATTTTTATAATCTCGTAAATAGATTACCCATTTAAAAACAAGTTAGTCCCGGCCTGAAACAAGCCCACGCCAAGCCCGAGCTCCATACTGAGTTCCGCAGCCGCATCGCACTCAGTCGCGAACATACGCGCTTCGTTCTCTTCGCCGGCGAATGCTCGGACCGTGCGCATGTTCGCTATCGCCTCTTCGGCGACTAACGTAGCTTTTTCTATCTAGAACATTTAAATGTTACAGTTTTTAAGCGATGTCGTGTGTAACTTGAACCTATAACTCATCTGTAAAGCTTCAGGATTTCAGCTCATTTGAGGTTAAAAATAAAACAACTTTTACGGATATCAAACGCGCTATATTTTACGAACAGTTGTAATTGTCCGTATGTTTTGGTTTTAAGGGTTTTTTTTATTTTCCCGAAGTTTCTGGACCTTTCGGGCCGAAACGTCGGGAAAATCAAAAACCTCTAAAAATACGGACAATTACTCATTGTCATCACTGTTTTTCATTACAACTTAGTTCGTGAAATATAGCGCGTTTGATATCCGTAAAAGTTGTTTTATTTCAATCCTCAAATGAGCTAAAATGCTGAAGCTATACAGATAAGTTTAAGGTGGAACGATTTTCATACAAAAAACAGTCGAGATAATCTTGGTAGATTAACAGAATTAATACTTAAATATATGTGCAACTACTTGTTCTCGGGTATTCATTTGCGCTTAATTAATAAACAAACATTGTTTCATTCAGAAATCACCTATAAATGAACACAATTTTTTTGCAAATATTACGTGTGTGTATGTGACAAATGTCGTGTACGTATACAAAAATCGCGACGTTGCCATTCCATGCGGCTAAGACGCGCAACGCGCGAAGTTGCCGCTCTTACGTTTGTCTCGATTTAATAATTGTTTAAATTTCTCTTTACTAGATTTTTCAGCTGTGTTGCCGTTGCGTCCCAAAAGAGATGAGTTTCGTCAGTAATAATTTACTTTGGGATTATGATATAAAGTTGTGATTTGTAGGATTTATCATGACTCCGATTTTGAAAAAATGCTAAACACGACTTTACATTTTGTTTTTATGCGTAAAACTTGTTTTCTCCCATCACTGTCAAAAAATGGAAAATAAGATTTTATAAACAAAAAAAGAAAAGAAAATTTTATCTGCTTTGTGCAAATAAAATTTATATTTTTAAATTTTATATTTTATAAACGTACTTAATATTTAAATATATTTTTTTTAAAAATAGGTATTAAATTGTCCGGAATCACATCTACGTACTGACAACACCGACCGTTCCGTATTTGTCCTTTGTTTATAGTGTTTTTTCGTTGTGTTGTTGTGACTAGGGATGGTCAATACTACTGACTAAAATTTCAGTGAAATGAAAATGAAATATAAACGAAACTTATGAAATCTTTCAAAACGGGTTGAAATATTTCAGTTTTGAGTGAAATTTATTTTCTGACTAGAAATGATTTATTTTACGTACATCCTAATGATTTAACGATTTTAATGATTTATTTTATTATTAATATTACAATTTTAACGTATTAAATGATAATAACAGACTTAATTTTGATTTTACCGTTAAGAAAGTTAAGAAAACAATCTAAGTATTCAAGTACTAATTCTTATGATGTTTTTACTAAGCTTTTTAAAACATCATAAGTATGATGATAGGCTAGAGATAAACATAGACTAAACCAAATACAAAACATGAATTTGACGTCACATATCACTTGACTATTGATGTTTCGACTATGAATCAGGACATTTGCGCGAAAAGCTAATAACGTGAAAGACTCTTACACGAAAAGCCGTTTGCTCGAATGAACAAATGTATTTAAATTTGCCTCAATTATTGGTCAGTTAGCATTCAAAAACCATTTTCACCGTACAGCGCATAAATGAATGTGAGCGCTATCTCAGCACTTTTATCTAGATTGTACTTAACATTACATAGTACATATTTAAGATACACAAGAGGTTAGCAATTTTTATTTTATAACCTCTCAGGCATCGGAAAACGAAACACAATAGATATTTTATTATTTGCAACCCTGGTGTTCGCTGCGCTGCTTTACGAATTAAGTATTTGTTGAATAATACAATTTCATTATGAGGTAAGTACTTAATAGTAATATTTTTTTTGGGACATTTTTGCTTACTTACATGTTTTATGTATTAATCTATACTAATATTATAAAGAGGAAAAATTTGTTTGTTTGTTTGTTTGAATAGGCTCCGAAACTACTGAACGGATTTGGATGAAGTATGGTACACAGATAGTAGATAGCCTGGTGTCTGTAATAGGCTATTAGGTAATAGGCAGGGTTTTTCTAGATTAGATAAGGTTTCATGTACATTATATTCAAAATTATCGTAAATACTACATCGTCCAAGTCAACAATGAAATGAAATATATAAAAATGCTCATAACATAAAAAGTACTGGGTCAAACGAAACCAAATTTTTATGGGACCAATTGGCATCTATTCTGCATCGAACAAAAGAAGAATCATGGAAATCGGTTCAGAAATCTCGGCGTAATCGGTGTACATACATAAATATATATATATATATATATATATATATATATATATATATATATATATATATATATATACCAACCGAATTGAGAACCTCCTCCTTTTTTGAAGTCGGTTAAAAATACTAGCGGCCGCTCGCGATTTCACTCGCGTGGTTCGGTTCCCGTGGGAAAATCGGGATAAAATATAGCTTATGTTAATCAGCGATAGTGTAGCATTCTAAACGAATTTTTGAAATCGGTCCAGTAGTTTTTGAGTTTATTAATTACATACATTCTTCTCATCCACTTGACCTTCGCTCTAGCAGTAATCTAATTTTAAAAATTCCCTCCCACACTTCTGGCTTTGTCTCCTACTCTTTCTCCCTTACTGCAATTCGACTCTGGAACGCCCTCCCCTTGGACATTCGAAAAGCCCCCAGCAAGTTTGTGTTTAAGATACTGGTCCGTGAACAGTATCTTAAATCCCTACGCTGATCCCCTTCATCTCTGACATAATGAGTCCTTATATATTTTATATGTATGTATGTTAAATATTTATATTATGTAGTATGTTTATGTATTATTTGTTAATTAAATACCCTTAATTAGCTATTCCTACTTTTGTTACAATATTCTGAATTTATGTTTTATATTACTACTTTATTGCCGATACGGTAGGTCTAACACCTTTTACTGGTTGACTGGTAGAGAATGCCTGATGGTATTAAGTCCGCCATTTGCTGTATTTTTTATATTGCAATAAAGAATACATAAATAAATAAATAAATAAATACATACATAGAAATCTTTCTTCTTTATAATATTATATAGTATAGAAGTATAGAAAACGGTAACATGATGATCCAATAACCACCACCACTTTTTTTTATTGAGGAAACACTGCAATTTTAATCAAAATCTGTTCAGCAGTAGTTTAAAAAAATATAGATATTTTATTGGGCAAACTCACTAAGAAATCTTAAAATTTAGAGTATCAATTACATTCTTGTCACTTGTGCAATTTAAAAAAGTTGCAATTGCATTTGTTGCAATTTATACATCAAAATTAATATTGTAATGTTATTTAAATAAACAATAATAATAAATTAAAAAAAAATCTATCATCAGAAGTTTCGAACCCTGACTCTTTGATATCTAAGTCGAGTACGTAGACCGCTGGGCTACGTGATCATTTTTAGCTGGATCGAAATATTCTACTACAAGAAACTCACAAATAAAGTATGCATGTGTGAGTGATTAGTAAAATTTGGAGACAGACACACTCTCTCGAGATATTTGGATGATTAATGTACTACAAAAAGATAAATGTTGGTTTCGAAAATTCAATATTTATTTATAGAATGCGCTAAAAGTATTTTGAGTTTAAAAGATACAAAGAAAAATTAACAAAAAAATAAAAACTACTAAATAGCGAAAGTTAAGGTGGAACGATTAAGTTACAAAAAGCTGAACGGTCGTTAGATGGCGCTACTTTCGCTATTTAGTAGTTTTTATTTATTTGTTAATTGTTCTTTGTATCTTTTTAACTCAAAATACTATAAGCGCATTCTATAAATAAATATTGAATTTTCGAAACCAACATTTATCTTTTTGTAGTACATAAATCATCCAAATATCTCGAGAGAGTGTTTCTGTCTCCCAATTTTACTAATCACTCACACATGCATACCTTATTTCTGAGTTTCTTGTAGTAGAATATTTCTACCCAGCTGAAAATGATAAAGTAGCCCAGCGGTCTACGTACTCGGCTTAGATATCAAAGAGTTAGGGTTCGAGACTTCTGATGGTAGATTTTTTTATTATTTATTTTATATTATTGTTTATTTAAATAACATCACAATATTAATTTTGATGTATAAATTGCAACAAATGCAATTGCAACTTTTTTAAATTGCACAAGTGACAAGAATGTAATTGATACTCTAAATTTTAAGATTTCTTAGTGTGTTTGCCCATTATAATATCTTTTTTTTAAACCACTGCTGAACAGATTTTGATTAAAATTGCAGTGTTTCCTCAATCAAAAAAAAAAGTGGTGGTGGTTGTTGGATCATCATGTTACCGTTTTCTATACTTCTATACTATATAATATTACTAGCTTCCCGCCCGCGGCTTCGCCCGCGTGGACTACACGACTTATGCTATTGTGGGTTATCCATAAGAGATAAACATAAACCACCGCGGAGTTTTCTGTAGACATTTTCAAGGTGTACAAATACTTATTACCTTATATTGATAAATCTCGTAGGGTTCAGCCTGCGTTTGCAATGTAAGCGGAAAAAATGTAATCATTTACGACATCACATTAGAAACCTTAAAAATTACAGTATTTCTCTACTATATATTGAAGGTTATTTTACCTTCCTCTTGAATCACTCTATCTATTAAAAAAAACCGCATCAAAATCCGTTGCGTAGTTTTAAAGATCTAAGCATACATAGGGACAGACAGCGGGAAGCGACTTTGCTTTATACTATGTAGTGATAAAGAGGAAAGATGTGTATGTATGTATGTAATGAATAAACTCAAAAACTACTGGACTGATTTCAAAAATTCTTTTAGGATGCTACACTATCCCTGATTAACATAGGCTATATTTTATCCCGATATTCCCACGGGAACAGGTACCACGCGTGTAAAACCGCGAGGATCCGCTAGTACAATAGTACAATACTATTATATTAGTTTTATTTAAAATCAATACATTTAGCTCCTTCCGGTATATTGGCGCGTATATAAATTTGCGCAAATGATCATATTTTGTCTACTTGTTTGTTAGTTACAATCTCCCTTTTATATTATAATAGTTTTGGAATCAAGCTCGAGACGCCATTTTTATACTTACTCTTTTTGTTTACTTATGTGGTGAAATTTTACATCTTGTAAATCTTGTTAAATTCTACCTTTAAAGCTTTAATTTACTGCGATAATTTATTATGGTGATGTAAAAACTTAGAAGCTTGATTTTTACAGTTCGGGGGAACCATAGACTTTAATCTTTATTATATCAATTTGATACTTCACGTGTTTCTGAGGATTGAGTCTTTAAAGGCACTTATGTGCATATAACTAATTTCGTGTTTTAATTTATAAAGATACTGATATTATAAAATATTAATACATAAAACATGTAAGTAAGCAAAAATGCCCCAAAAAAATTACTATTAAGTACTTACCTCAAAATGAAATTGTATTATTCAACAAATACTTAATTCGTAAAGCAGCGCAGCGAACACCGGGGTTGGAAACAATTAAATATCTATTGTGTTTCGTTTTCCGATGCCTGAGAGGTTATAAAATAAAAAGTGCTAACCTCTTGTGTATCTTAAATATGTATTATGTAATGTTAAGTACAATCTAGAAAAAAAAGTGCTGAGATAGCGCTAACATTCATTCATGCGCTGTACGGTGAAAATGTTTTTGAAGGCTAACTGACCAATAATTGAGGCAAATTTAATTACATTTTGTTCATTCGAGCAAACGGCTTTTCGTGTAAGAGTCTTTCACGTTATTAGCTTTTCGCGCAAATGTCCTGATTCATAGTCGAAACATCAATAGTCAAGTGATATGTGACGTCAAATTCATGTTTTGTATTTGGTTTAGTCTATGTTTATCTCTATCCTATCATCATACTTATGATGTTTTGAAAGGCTAAGTAAAAACATCATAAGAATTAGTACTTGAATACTTAGATTGTTTTCTTAACTTTCTTAACGGTAAAATCAAAATTAAGTCTGTTATTATCATTTAAAAAAATAAAAAATAAAAATTGTTTTTATTTCCCAATCAAACAAAGTAGTTGTATTGAGACAGCCCCAGAAAGTAATACAATACTTGTGTTGGGGCGCGCCTCGCTCTTAACCTAATGCCTTCTACAAATTTGGGATGTACCTATCCACAATAATTTTATGAACTACATAATGTTAATGTACTATGTTGCGCGCGTGTGTGTGTGTGTGTGTGTGTGTGTGTGTGTGTGTGTGTGTGTGTGTGTTTGTGTGTGTGTGTAGTGTGTGTGTGTGTGTGCGTGGGTGCGTGTGTGTGCGTGGGTGTGTATGTGTGTGAATGTGTGCATGAGTGTGTGAGCGTGTATAACGATTTTATATTTGAGTTGGATGATGGGTTTTATAGTATGATGCTCTTATTTTGTATATATTTATTGTTGTTGATACGAGTGTTACAACTTTTAACTCATTCTGTTCAAGATCATTTCTGTTTCTTCATAATTAAGGGTCTTCAACCATTCTGTTATATCTTTTTTGCACTTGTATGTCAACATTGGGTAAATGTTATTTTCCATTCTACTATTAATAGTGTTATAAATATGAATACTTTGACTGGGATATTGACGTCTGGCGAACTTTGTCCGTATTGAGGGTAGATGAGCCACAATGTCATTTCTTCTTCTGGCTAGTTTTGTGGGGTCGAAACGTAGTGTTTTGTGTAATGAAAGTGCTGTGAGTAACAGGTATAATTTTCTCACTGATAACAGTCCACAGAGCCTGTAAAGATCTACGGTGGGGTAACGATAAGGTTTAAAGTACATAATTTTAATGAGCGATCTTTGAACTCGTTCAAGTTCAAGTAATTTAATACTTAATACGTTAAAATTGTAATATTAATAATAAAATAAATCATTAAGAACGTTAAATCATTAGGATGTACGTAAAATAAATCATTTCTAGTTTTGAAAGATTTCATAAGTTTCGTTTATATTTCATTTTCATTTCACTGAAATTTTAGTCAGTAGTATTGACCATCCCTAGTCACAACAACACAACGAAAAAACACTATAAACAAATGACAAATACGGATCGGTCGGTGTTGTCAGTAAGTAGATGTGATTCCGGACAATTTAATACCTATTTGAAAAAATAAAATATTTAAATATTAAGTACGTTACATAATACAAGTAAATTTTATTTGCACAAAGCAGATAAAATTTTCTTTTCTTTTTTTTTGTTTATAAAATCTTATTTTCCATTTTTTGACAGTGATGGGAGAAAAAAAGTTTTACGCATAAAAAACAAAATGTAAAGTCGTGTTTAGCATTTTTTCAAAATCGGAGTCAGGATAAATCCTACAAATCACAACTTTATATCATAATCCCAAAGTAAATTATTACTGACGAAACTCATCTCTTTTGGGACGCAACGGCAACACAGCTGAAAAATCTAGTAAAGAGAAATTTAAACAATTATTAAATCGAGACAAACGTAAGAACGGCAACGTCGCGCGTTGCGCGTCTTAGCCGCATGGAATGGCAACGTCGCGATTTTTGTATACGTACACGACATTTGTCACATACACACACGTAATATTTGCAAAAATTTTGTGTTCATTTATAGGTGATTTCTGAATTAAACAATGTTTGTTTATTAATTAAGCGCAAATGAATACCCGAAAAGAAATAGTTGCACATATATTTAAGTAATAATTCTGTTAATCTACCAAGATTATCTCGACTGTTTTTTGTATGAAAATCGTTCCACCTTAAGATGAGATGAGATAAGTTTAATGATTTTATTTTCTTTAGTAACCTGTAAGCCTTAAGAAAACTCTTGCTATCAGGCTGTAATAAAGATTCAATATTTTTTTCTCAGAAATAGTCATGGAAATAGTCATTATTATCGAAAAAAAAAATACGCGAAGTATCGAATTTACAGACAAAGAAAAGCAAATCAATTGCAGGAGCGTTTTTTAAATTTGGAACATTACAACGCTCCAGCAATGTTGTATGAAACGGCGTGCTGAGAGTATTAAAGAGATTTGATTTTCAGCCATCTACCACTACATCCAATGCCCACCTGCAAACCTCATCAGAAGTTCAACAAACAAATGTACCGGCGAAATCAATAACATTTTCTTTTAGTAATTGACTAATGTAACTTTTAATACTAATTAAATTAAATTTATAATATAAAAAGTATGTTTTATTTCCCTGCATTCTTTTGAGAAAAGCACTTTAAATGCCTCTGCGGAAATGGCAATTGCCTGTCTCGTATTAGTGAATTCTTCGCCTACGGCTCGGCATTCAAACTCATACTCGATCTGCAATTGCCTATTTCATGGCCTTTGCAATAACTAAATAATTGCATACAATCACACCAATTATCTAGCCCACGTTAAGTTTCACGAAGAACTTGTGTTATGGATACTAGATAACGGATAAACATACTTATATACTTTTTTTTGTAAATACATACATAATATACATATCAGACACCCAGACTAAGACAAATAGAAATGTTCATGCACACAAATATTTGTCTTGTCCGGGGATCGAACCCGGGACCATTGGAGCAGAAGGTGGGCTTAGTACCCCTGCGCCAACCGTCTGAACTCAGTACTGATACGCAGAGTGCAGATTTGTAATAGGGCTTTTAAGAACGTTCGTTTTACCTAGCTACTCGCCAGGCTCTAGGCGCTAAGCCAGACACCCGCCTATTCGATGACGGCCTAAGACATAAGCAGTTGAGAATAGGCTATTTGACAGGTTTTGGAAATCCATTTTATATTATGTAGTGGAGTTTAAGGAACCCAGTAAAAGTTCTTTTTTTTTATTCTGGTACATATTTGCTGAAAAATATCAAATAAAAAATTCAATATTTAAATAGCGCGCCAAAACGCTACTTTGACAATATGGCGCTGCAATGGGTTCGGTGACGTCACATGCCTGTATTCTGCATATCATCCACATACGTAGTCAAACGATGTTTACAAGCAGGTGACGTCATTATAAACTCGACGAATCAGGAGCGTTTTGTGTCACGTGACAAACGTTTAAAAAATGCATTTTTATTTACGGATTTTTAAATAAATTTATAATTATTTTCAACTTACGTTAATAAAAAACCATTTTTAAACTCATAATTTATACTGATAACAGTAATTGACACTTTATTTTTCCCATTGTCAAATAGCCTATTGTCTGAAGAGATATTGACATATTTCATAAGCCTTAGTTGCCGTTGACAAGTGATTTACCTACTTATTTCGGGATGTGACCAAATTCAATGTTTTCTATTATTATTTCAACACATTACTAATCTGGAAACCAAGACTATCATAAAAAGTAGTGTATACCTGCGCCTGTGCATCTCTGGACAGTTTCCTCAGTAAGGAACCAATGAACGTGCCTCCAATGACCACAGACGGGACACACACCATCGTCAGACCGGTCAAATGCGGGGATATCACTAGCAAGCTGACGGCTGAACCAACCACCTACAATGCAGGAGGACAATGTTAATAGTTAGATTGAAATGATTTATATTTAAATTTGATGCATAATATTAAGTAAAGCTCTGTTATTCTAAGAGTACCTAAATATTTTTCTTTTATATTGTCTAATAGGATTTGTGAATACATATCAAAATGAAGTTTATTACCTGAGTCAAAGCTCTTAACCCTCCAGAAATGGTTTGTTTAAATGAGCTTTTGAAATCTTGAACATCTACTGTCAGTCTGTAAACAAAAGTATAAAAATAAGGCATTAAAAAAGTTTACTACCACAGATAATACACCTAGTATAATAACCAAAATTGTAAAGTGAAGCAACTTTTGCTACAAATGACAGCAAAGAATAATATAAAAAGAAAAATCTATTAAGTATATAATATCACATATTTTGTGTTATTATTACTTTTGTAAGAATTTCATTTCGAAGACCGAGTTGAAGAGAAGTCTGTAGTACTTCACCTATTTACCAGCTCTCCTGTCCTCTCCTGGTCAAAAAACGCCATATCTTGATGGAGTATTGACACAAAGAGATCCTGTTTCATTTGAGCAGCTACTTTTTCTCCTACTTGAGACAGTAAGTGTATGTAAAAGAAGGTAAAGGCTGCCTGAAATATAAATATTTTATGTCAAGTTCGATACAGATATTATTTTCCATTTATTACAAGTACTCCTATAAAAAATTATGTACTTACATGTAAATAATGTTTTTTAGTCAATCACATAACAACCAAATAGATTTGGATGAAACTTACCACACCCTGCCGTCACATGATCTTCTCAAAACATCACATTTGCTGAACACAATAGTCTCAAAACATCATATTCGTAAAACATCATATTCGCAAAACAGCATATTCTTAAAACATAATTTCGGAGGTTATAGGTACAATTTTTATTTACAAAATAAGTCAGATACATCAAATAGGCGTTGTTCCAAGCAGATTGCCTTACATCTTTAACTTTAAATAAAAATAATCAAATTGCAAAACCTACAAAGCATACTTGTGTTGTGGCCCTCCTGATAAAACGCAAAATGAAATAAGTGCAATTGTCGATACCTGCAAAAAAAAAGTCTCCGAAAATGTTGAGTCCGTTAAAGAAAAATATGAGAAGAATATTCACAGTTATAACTTAAAAAAACCATGAAATTACAAAATTTGAATTGGTAAAAGACAGTCTTCATAGAGCCCGCAACATATATTTGAATATTGTTAATTCCAAAGGGATAGATTCTAAACATATCAAATTGCCACAAAATTTTGTGGAAGAGTTCTTTTTGTATGACTAATGCAATTCATCTGACCCAATTATCATTTTCTCAACCCTGCTTCGCGAAGACATTAAAGAGCATTTTCAAGAAAGAAATATGATGATATGAATATGAAGTTTTGCGAATATGATGTTTTGAGAATATCATGGTCAGCGAATATCATGTTTTGAGAATACCATGTTCAGCGACAGAAGTGTGTAAAATACTACTAGTACCACTAATGCAAATGTTGAGAACTATGCATAAAATAATTCTCTACTGGTATAAAACATGTTAATTTATTATACTACTATTTCAATTTTTTTATTTATTTGGTTAAAATTTGAAACTTACTTGTCCAATATACAAGGAAATCAACTTCAAAGCTGGCATCTTGATTTCCTCTATAAAATCAGCATTAGGATTAGCTTTCATACTTGCTAACACATTCACTATAGCACCCAACATGGCCGGAATGTATACATTAAGAAATGCCACTGTTAAAGCAGACTGAAATTAAATTAAAACAAACTCTTAAATTACTACAATCTATAGTAATATTATAAATGTGGTTAGGTTTTATTTGAACTCTTAAAATGGGGATGTACACAGGCTAATATAAGTTGCTTAAAAAATTATGAAGTTCACTAACTTTATCTGGAAATACAGATGCATTAGCATGGAGAAATGGTAAAAAATCCCACCATTTATTAAATCCTATTTCTTTAACGAATACTTACAGCAACTGCTGCAATTAAAAGCCATCTATGCGGCTTCAAATACTCAATTAACTTTTCCCAGTCAAACTTGGAAGTATCTTCATTAATATTTGGTCTGCGCTGAATAACTCTCGAATTTTGTGTCGCTTTACAGAAGACCTCACTATTTCTTAGTAAAACTTGTGCTGCTAATGCTAAACTAACGCCTGTGCAAAGCTTCCAAGGGCTGCATATTAAGAAAATATCACTTTTAGTGCTCTTGCCAGCAGCAACTTTAATATCAGATAACTGCCGCTTTATCACCCCAGATGGTTTACTTTTCAAGAGGTTAACAAAGATACTATTGCTCTTAGAAGACAGAAGCCTGAAAATATAAAGTATCACAATGTTTACTGAATAAAAACAACACCTAAATAGATCACATAGGTTATGAACATTTACCTCTGTCGTACCAACTGGCATGAATGCATATGCATAAGTTGCCACATTTTAAATAATCTTGATAATCTTATTAACGATAAACTTTACAATATGCACATATTTATTCAACTAAATAATGATTTTACGTAATTCTAGTAAATTCATTGAATTTACCAGCAATAAACTGTCAATGTCAACTCAAACTAAAAATCTTATCAATGGCATTGTCATGTCCTTAACTAAAAAGTGACAGATAAGCTACGTTCAGAAATCAGAAATGCAACTAATTTTATTCTTTGAATAAACCGTCTATTATATAATATTTTTCTTTAAAATATAATGGATCTATAAAAATGAATAATTAATAAAGCGAACACTAGTAATTACTTAAACTTCAACATCTTTTAATGTTTCATTAGTATTTATATTGTTTTTAGAATACATTATAAATGTGTGGTAGGGTATAGTCTGCGCGGAAGTACTAGCCACCCGCCTCAGCTATATGTTCCTGTGTTTGGAACAAAAAACCACCGCGACGGTTATGCGATTCAGTTGTTCGCGCCAGTTTGTTCCAAACTCATGACAAACGAAAGGAACGGAAGGCACATAACATAGACGACCCTGTCGCCAAATCGACCAACTGATTAGGTCATAGCGAATTAAACTAACTTGATTATATGGTAAACTGCACCGAAGTACACACACACTTTTCTGCCCTACAAGGACACCGATAACACTAACTGTATTGTCCCTCTGTATGTACCTGCACTTCAGTGCATACATACTTTACTGAGCTGATAGGATATCGACCCTCTGTATACTTGCACCGCAGTGCATGCAAACTATGCTGCCCTACAGGCTAACCGATAACACTATATGTATCGACCCTCTGTATGTACCTGCACCGCAATGCACACATACTTTACTGTTCTGATATATGGGGCTGGTTCCCCTGGGGCTGGTTCCCCTTGGAGCTGGTTCTCCTGGGGCTGGTTCCCCTTGTAACTGGTTCTGGGGCTGGTTCCCCTGGGGCTGGTTCCCCTTGGAGCTGGTTCTCCTGGGGCTGGTTCCCCTTGTAACTGTTGCTGGGGCTGGTTCCCCACGATGGCCTCCAACCTTCCCCTTACAGCCATCCCTTACCTCACACAACTGATAGGTTCCTGATCACCTATTACTACTGATACTGTTACTGGTCACTGATTCATAACAACACACACTTCAATCACAGTACAACTGAACGTACTGAATCTGGTAAGCAAAACACTGATTTGGTTATCTTCAACAATCACCGCAGCAATTGCAAGATTACGCATCTGACATGTAATACAACAAAGTGATCAATTATATCGACTTACCGATATTCTGCGCTTACCACAAGCCACAGGAACACACTCACAATACAAATCAGTCTTGAATTATTTCTAATAAGATAATGAATGTTACTTATTTTCTTGTTATCTTGTTTGTTATCATCATTAGCGCCAAAATTCAAGAGAGAAAACTTTTGACATATCAGTGTTGCTAACTACAAATTGTTGCCAGTGTAATGACAGGTTAGGTTTTTTAATATCGTCGATTTAGGATCGTGACTGTTCACGACACTGCCGCCCGAAGAACTGATAGGTACTGTATGGGACTATTCTGATCTATATTACTTATGTCTATAAAATAAAACCCTGTACTATTACAATCAAACAAGTTTAATTAAGTCTTTGGTGCACTGTTTATCCAAACTTTGAGCCCTTTGTGCTGCTGCTGATAACCGCTTGGTCCTCTGCGTCTGAATCTCCTCATTACTGTCCGGTTCAGGTGATTTCTGCGTAAACTTTATACCTGATGCGTCTATATTGGTATCGTCCTTTTCTATAAATGCATCTAAATTGGATACTTCCTTTTCCTTATCCTTATGCCTTGTGTCGTTCGATTCATCCTCCATCTCAAGGGGATATAAATGACTTATAGATCTAGTGCATACCTCCCCAGATGGGAGTATTACTCATGCAACTCGTATCTTTCTATCTGAGCCCGTTATCACAGCTGGAATGCGCCCAATTTTCCAAAGAGTGTTGTTCCGATCTCTTTTAATTTCTCACCTATCTTTGGTACTCTATCCACGACTACTCTGGATTGTTTCTGTACGCTTCGTGTCTCTCTTAAACTGTCTAAATACTGGGTTGTAAACATACGCTGATAGTCTTTAAAATATCTTGCCCACGCACGCTTCCATATTACAGTCATTTTATCTTTTGTAATAGTGGCTTGTTCTAAGAACTTTTCTTCAGAGATATCTGTAACAATAGAACCACCAATCCGAAGGAAATCTGCAGGTGTCAGTACATATTCCAAATCACATACGGTATACACATATGTGACTTAAACAGTAGTAAGGGGCGCCTATTAACCACCGCTTCTACCGCTTCAATTATTGTACACAGTTGATTATGATTGAGCAAATTTTTATCTACGGTTTTCTTTAAGCAATATTTTACCAATCCAATCAAAAGTTCATAAAATGCCTCAAACTAAAGAGTGAGCTCTGGTATAAAACGCCAAGAGATTTTGTTTTTAATACAATAGTCAGACGTTAAGACTTCCGCTGTCAACTGAACGAAGTAGCATTACGTGATATTAGGACTTGTTGTAGTTCTCTGATCGCAACGAACCTTCTGATAGCCCACATTCATCGGCCGATATGACACATTCATCGGCAGATAAGTCCTTCACTACCTATTTAAATATGAATTGCCCTAACACACAAGTATGTGAATAAACACACCTATAGTTTTGCAACAGAATCTTGTTCTATTTTAAATGGTTCAAAATAATCTAGACCTATGAATGTGAATGGGGAAGAATATCTGACTCTCTCAGCTGGTAAAGGAGGCATTGGCGGAAGTTTGTATAGTCCACCATTATACTTTCTACATTGAAGACAGTTCTTGAGTACTTTTTGAACTTGTGATTGTCCTTGTATTATCCAAAATTCTTGTCTAACCAAATCTAATGTATGACTGACTCCAACATGATAATTCTGTTTATGCACTTTTTTCATTATTTCTGATGTAAGGTTGGAAATTTTCTGTAGCAGAGGTTCTTATTTTACAGAGAGCAATGTGGAATGTGCGTCCAGAATGAAATAGATACTTGCCATTTTTGAATAGCTTAAATTATTTTGATAAATATGTCTACTTTCCTTTTGGAAAATGCTGTTGCTTTAATTTTATTATTCTAGTAATTTCTTTGTCTTCCTTATCTCTGTCTCTTTGTGTTTTTACGTCAATTTTCATTTCTTCGCCTTGATCTTTTTGTGTCGCTGAATTCTCCGAAATCTCGTTTTCTACATTTTTGTTATCTGTACTCTTTTTTTATCGTTTTCATCATTAACCTCTGAAAGATCCTCCCCAACAGAAAAAATATATAATTATAAACAATGGACTCACACTAATTTGGTGATATTGTGCTCCAAATGTAAAAAGAGAAATGTAGGTAATAAAATACCCAAAACACACTTTCATTTATATTTAATTGTTTCGGCAATTTTATAATTTGGAACACACATTTGTACTAAAACACAAGTAATTTAATTTACATCAATAAGGAACTCATAATTCAACATTGAGATTATTTAAACAGTTTAATTGATATTCGTTATTTCTTAGCCTTTTATAAACCTTAATGAAATTAAAGTATTATGAAACACAATTTACTTATTCATTCATAACTTCTTTGTTAAAGTTTAACACACCAACATTTATCAAGTATTAACCACATAGACTCTATAAATATTAAACACTAAGACACCATGTTTCTCTTCCTTAATTCAATAAGATCAAAAGCCTATTTTAGTGTTTTAACTGAAATAGATATCCACTAGCTAATGATTTAAGTTTAATTAGAATATAAAATTGTCTTGTCGGGTTAAATGAACTCAACAGAATACAGGTAAGTACCTAAAGTTTCTGATAATACCACTTTTACCAAAACAAACAGGTAAGTATACATAGATACATGTAGCAAACACTAAAGTCAGTTCTTTAGAAGAATATCATTCATCTATTTAATGTGATGTATATTAAGAATGAAGTTGGTTCACATTGCAGAGTTATTTATTAATTAATTTACTTTACTATGTAATTACTTTATAGTAGGTACTTAATAAAAACCACAAACTATCAGTCATTCTGTTAAAGTTTTATAACTATCTTATAGATTCATTATATGCTTACATCATCACTGTTCAAGTTAGTAATAGATTTATTTAATTGTAAAAAGGTTTTCTATGAAGTATGTATGATAAACATAAATCAATGTTGGTACTTTAAACTAATGCTATGCATGCACAGTAGCATAACATAAATAATCTGCTATAACAGAAGCAAATCTATCAGAATAAAACATGTTTTAATTTCAATTTATATTATTAAACAACTTAAATTGTTTTGGAGACTGATATGTATGTGGAAAACTGCTATAACTGATTCCACATAAAACACTGAATGAATACTCTTTAACTAATTAATGCAAATAAAACATATCCCAGCACCTCCACCATGTCGCCAAATCGACCAACTGATTAGGTCATAGCGAATTAAACTAACTTGATTATATGGTAAACTGCACCGAAGTACACACACACTTTTCTGCCCTACAAGGACACCGATAACACTAACTGTATTGTCCCTCTGTATGTACCTGCACTTCAGTGCATACATACTTTACTGAGCTGATAGGATATCGACCCTCTGTATACTTGCACCGCAGTGCATGCAAACTATGCTGCCCTACAGGCTAACCGATAACACTATCTGTATCGACCCTCTGTATGTACCTGCACCGCAATGCACACATACTTTACTGTTCTGATATATGGGGCTGGTTCCCCTGGGGCTGGTTCCCCTTGGAGCTGGTTCTCCTGGGGCTGGTTCCCCTTGTAACTGGTTCTGGGGCTGGTTCCCCTGGGGCTGGTTCCCCTTGGAGCTGGTTCTCCTGGGGCTGGTTCCCCTTGTAACTGTTGCTGGGGCTGGTTCCCCTGGGGCTGGTTCCCCACGATGGCCTCCAACCTTCCCCTTACAGCCATCCCTTACCTCACACAACTGATAGGTTCCTGATCACCTATTACTACTGATACTGTTACTGGTCACTGATTCATAACAACACACACTTTAATCACAGTACAACTGAACGTACTGAATCTGGTAAGCAAAACACTGATTTGGTTATCTTCAACAATCACCGCAGCAATTGCAAGATTACGCATCTGACATGTAATACAACAAAGTGATCAATTATATCGACTTACCGATATTCTGCGCTTACCACAAGCCACAGGAACACACTCACAATACAAATCAGTCTTGAATTATTTCTAATAAGATAATGAATGTTACTTATTTTCTTGTTATCTTGTTTGTTATCATCATTAGCGCCAAAATTCAAGAGAGAAAACTTTTGACATATCAGTGTTGCTAACTACAAATTGTTGCCAGTGTAATGACAGGTTAGGTTTTTTAATATCGTCGATTTAGGATCGTGACTGTTCACGACAGACCCAGTGAAAGTCGCGGGAAGCCGCACCGCCGCTGGCTGGATGCGGGCAGCGCAGGACCGATCGTCGTCGTGGCGTTCCTTGGAGGAGGCCTATATCCAGCAGTGGGTGTCATGTTGTGGCTGAGACCACAACGACGACGACGACCTAATTAAAAGTATCATTGTCCTAACAACTTCTTTGTTGTAATATTACTCCCATGGATGACAAGAAGGGCACGAGCCCCGGTTGTGGCCACTGCCCCCTTTGTGGCCATTTTGTTGTACGACTATGGTAAACGTCCATTATTTCGTGCTAGTACGTTATTTCGTTAGTTTTGTTTCTGGGGCCCTACCGCGTAAAAAATATGGATATGGACATGGGCTTTATTTGACAGTTAAATGACCATAAAAGGTAATTTTATGAGCTTCAACTGTCAAATGAAGCCCATATCCATATCCATATTTTCTACGCGATACGGGGGCTGGTGCAAATAATAATTCAAACATTATTTATTAAAATTATACATTACTACAAAATCTCTATTAGATCAACTGTCTAATTAAATCAAATACCAACATTTTGGCGACTAGACTAAGACGAATGCGGGGTTTGAATTGAAACATTTAGTCAGCCACAAACTGCTGTGAAACCTGCGTATCTTCCTTGTTACTAGGTTAGCGCTCGAAGTTCTTAAGCATAACGATAGTCAAAAATGCATTTTTTTTAAAAATAGTTTTGGCTTCTTCCGTTTTCCACAGAAATGTCAAAAATTTAAGCCCATTTAAATAAAAATGTCAACTTTTCTGCGTTCTTAATGATTGATTTGACAAAGAAAGAATAAATGCAAGAATAGAATTCCTTTAAAATTGCAATAAACTGACTCACGAAACATCGATCGGTCTCCTAGTTCGTGTCGTGTCACTACACTACCCAATCAGGGATATTAATTTTAGTTGCTTTATTATTTGTATAATAATTAAGATAATTTAAATGTAACTCAAAAAACAAAAATGCATTTCCGTACTTAAGAATTTTATGATCTGAATTCGGTAGAGATTTCATTTGCTGGAATTCCTATAATATGAGTTTAAAGTTGATGGTTAATTAAAACACTCACATTTATTTAATTCGTATTTTTACTCACTCAATCACTAATTACAAAATAGGTAACGAAAAATCACACACTGAAAAATCACAACTTTTTTCATAACGCGGGAAAAAGCCAAGAAGGTCGGTATACTCTCTTTTTATTTTTTATTGTAGCACTGGACATAACGCCGCCCAAGGACGATTACAGTCCTTCAAAATCATGTGTAAAATAAACTAACTTAAAGAAAACATACTCAACTATTAAAAGCTAAGATTAAAGTGAATTCGGAACAGATTCAGACTCAGCCAGAGGCAGACGACACAATTTTGAAATTGGTCTTTTAAATACTCTATCCTTATATTGTAAGGAGACCACTCTTGTTACTCCATCTGCACCTGGGTGCTTCTGGATGATTCGCCCCAAAAGCCATTTCCCAGGAGGAAGCCTGTCATCTTTTACTAATACTATAGTGCCTATAGCAGGTTCTGGTTGATCTTTATTCCACTTATAACGGTGTTGCAGGGTTGTGAGGTATTCATGCTGCCATCGCTGCCATAAAGATTGCACCATACGTTGAATTAAGTGCCATCGATTTAAGGGGCTAAGATTAGCGTTAATTAACGACGGTTCTGGTACACCAATTATAGGCTCTCCTATGAGGAAATGAGCAGGTGTTAACGGAGGTTCATCAAGATTAGAATATATTGGAGTAAGTGGACGTGAGTTAACACAAGCTTCAACTTGTGTTAAAAGCGTAGACAGCTCTTCATAGGTAAGCAATGTTTGTCCAATTACTCGTTTTAGGTGTCCCTTTACACTTTTAACTCCAGATTCCCAAAGGCCTCCGAAGTGAGGGGCACTAGGGGGAATAAAATTCCAGTGATCATTAGCCAGGAGTTCGGCAATTTCAAAAACAAGTTGAGATTTACAATCATTGAAAGCAAGGTCTAGCTCACGTGACGCACCGACAAAGTTCGTTCCTTCTTCTTCTTAAAGTGCCGCTTCATCATTGAAGGTTGGCCGTCAGCTCCTTGAATTTGGCTTTGTCCATGGCGAGTCTGAACAACTGTTCCACTGTCCTAACTCCGGTCCACTGGCGGATGTTTCGAAGCCATGACATTTTGCGTCCTCCCACTCTGCGCTTTCCAGCAATCTTCCCCATCATGATGGTTTGGAGAAGACGATACTGTGGATTCCTCAGGATGTGACCAAGATATGTGACTTTTCTTATTTTAATGGTCCTAACCAGCTCCACCTTTTTACCCATGCGCCTTAGAACATCAACGTTGGTAATATGGTCTGTCCAACTTATGCGTAGCATTCTGCGGTAAGTCCACATCTCAAACGCCTCTAGTTTCTTTCGAAGGTCTTCCTTCAAGGTCCACGCCTCACAACCGTATAGTACAAGAGGCCAGACGTAGCATTGGAGAATCCTTGTTCGCAGTTTGATGGAGAGTTCTCTACAGCACAATACTTTCTTCATCCTTTCGAAAGCTGCTCGGGCTATTTCAATACGTGTTCGGATCTCCGTCTCACTTTCCCACGACTCAGTCAGCCACGAACCAAGGTATTTATACTTGTCGACTCTCTCGAGAGGTTGATTATCAACAAAGATTGAAAGGTGTTTGGGCTCCTTTAATACTGCCATTGTCTTGGTCTTCTTGACATTCATATTTAGTCCCGCATTTCTACTGCACAATGCAACCCTGCTCACGATTTCCTGCAAATCTTCTTCACTGCCGGCAATGAGGACTGTGTCATCAGCATAGCGCAAGTTGTTGACTATTTGGCCGTTAATGATTATCCCGGCAGATGATTCACGGAGTGCTTCCTTCATTATGGCTTCAGAATAAACGTTGAACAATAGTGGGGACAGTATGCAGCCTTGTCTGACGCCTCTTTGTATGTCAACGGGATTGGTTTCCTCTCCATCTACTCTCACAGTTGCCGTTTGGTTCCAGTACAGATTTTTTATGATGCGGATATCCTTGCCGTCTAGACGTATACGTTGTAATTCTTTTAAGAGTACCTCGTGCTGAACACGGTCAAACGCTTTTTCGTAGTCTATAAAGCACATATAGACGTCACTTTGCATATCTCTGCACTTCTGTACTAAAACGTTTAGTGCAAATTGCGCCTCTCTGGTTCCCATTCCCGCTCTAAATCCAAATTGGTTTTCACTTACTTGTTCATCACATTTTTGTCTTATACGATTGTGTATTATGGATAAGAACAGTTTAAGAATGTGGCTCATTAAGCTTATAGTGCGGTAATCAGGACATTTTCTGGCGTTTGGTTTCTTTGGAAGAGTAACAAAGACAGATTTTAACCATTCTGTGGGGATTTCTCCAGTGTCGTAAATAGAATTGAACATATGAAGAAGCGCATCAGTGTTTTCTGGATCCAATAGTTTTAGCACGTCAATGCGGATATCATCAGGTCCTGGTGCCTTTCCTGATTTTGCCTTTTTAAGTGCATTAGTTACCTCCGCCCGAAGTATTTGAGGTCCATTGGATTCACTGTCATTCGGTTGTATAGGTGTTCGTGTACTATCTGCGAATAATGTTCCGACATATCTCTCCCATAGTTCTTTTTTGACATCAAGATCTAGCACCATTTTGTCATCAGTATCCGTCAAGAAAGAAGGGCGTTGTTTTTTGTGGATAACTGCCATATCTCTGATTTCTTTGTGAAGATTAAAATAGTCATGTTTTGCCATCAATGATTCTACGTAGACGCATCGCTTCATATACCAGTCCGCTTTCAACTTACGACATTCGCGCTGGATTCTTTGTCTTAGCTCTGCGTACTTTATCTGAGACGTGCTTTTGTACTGCCTACGTTCTTCAATCAGATCCACGATTTCATCAGTGATCCATACTTCCCTTTTCATTTTATTTTGGTAAATGACGGTGTTATTGACATTGGTCATGGTGGTCTTTAAATCCTCCCACGTTTTTTGACATTGCCCGATGTTTTTGTGGTTGGTTGCCCACTCATTAATGTAACGGTGTGCACGCGCGGCTACCTCAGGTTGTTTCAGTTTTTGAATATCAACGACACCGGCTTTTTTCGCCTTTTTTGTGTGTTTGAGACTGCACGAAAATTTTGCAACAACTGGGTTGTGATCCGAACCTATGTCGGTGCCTGGATATGTTTTGGCGCTTTTAATGCTGTTCTTATATCTACTGCTTATAAGGATATAGTCTATTTGGTTGCGGACCACATGTTCAGGCTTGTGTGCAGGTGATGTCCAAGTGTATCCACGATCACTCCAAATTTCTTTGCAGTGACCACGGCGAGAAGTGAAGCGTTTAAAAGCGGCAACAAACGCAGCTGAAGTGAGGTCCGTAACTAACTCCAGGTGAATGGCTTTTGTGACTGTGCATATAAATAAACAAACATAAACTTTACAGTACCTTTTACATCTACCAGGATACAATTTGATTGTAAGCGGGCCTGCGAAATCCACACCACTAGTTAGGAATGGACGACTTGGTGTAACACGAAATTTGGGAAGGTCGGCCATAAATGGCACAGATGGATTAGCCCTTTGGGTGAAACATGGTATACATTTGGTGATTATTGATTTAACAATATTTTTAGCTCTAATAATCCAAAATTTTTGTCTTATGACATTTAAAGTCAGTTGGTGTCCTCCATGCAGAGTTTTCAAATGTGCGTTTAAGACAATTAACTTAGAAAAGCTACAGTCATTACTTAAGGCAATCGGGTTTCTCATTGCATCTGAAATCTCCGCATTAGCAAGTCGACCATCGACACGAACAACACCATTATTGTCAAGATATGGATTAAGTACATGTAATCTACTCGAACGTCGAACTCGATCACCTCGTGATAAATTACTGATTTCGTCTGTAAACGAAATGGATTGTGACATCTTAACACATCTGTTTAATGCATCATTAAGCTCAGACGATGTTAGGTAAACTGGCTCACTGATAGGTGTTTTAAGTAATTTTGTTTTGCATAGTTTGATAAATCTTAAACAATAAGACGTCACTCGTATCAATTTTGAGAGTGTTGAGAATCGTTTCAAGTAAAAAATAGCATCGTCATTTTACAAAATATTAACATTTGCTTGTATTTGAGTTTTAGTCTTCATTTCCAAATCTGTTACAGGGACAACATTATCAAAATTGATAATTGGGTCTGGATTTTGCAAAAACTGTGGGCCATTCCACCATAGTTCCGACTGCTGTAAGTCCGTTAGGTATACACCACGGGATGCTAGATCGGCTGGATTATTTACCGAACTAATGTGACGCCATTGAGTACTATTTGTGAGTGTCAATATCTCCGAAGATCGGTTTGCGACAAATGTTGTCCAAGTACTTGGTGTTTTACGAAGCCATGCCAGAACTATGGTTGAATCTGTCCATGCGTGAACATTTTGATTCGGTACATTGAGTATAGTTTTAACATGAGAAAGCAATTTAGCTACGAGCACTGCACCACAGAGTTCGAGACGTGGAAGAGAAATTTGTTTTACCGGAGCCACTTTAGATTTGGCTATCACAAGATACACTTTAACATCGTCATCGTTCCAAACTCTGAGATATACCACTGCTCCGTAGGCAGCACAAGAAGCATCACTGAATCCATGCAGTTCCAGTTTAGTTGTGCTATCAGAAACTCCCAGCCATCGCGGGAACTGAATGGCTTCTGTGTGACTAAAATTATCAAGGTAAGTGAGCCATTTGATTATTTGATTATTCATTTCTCAAATCATCAGGTAGATCGTCGTCCCAGTCTAAGCCAACTAACCACAATTTTTGCATAAATATTTTGAGTAGTATAACTCCTGGTGTTAGCCAACCTAGAGGGTCAAAGGTCTTTGCAATACTGGACAATACATTTCGTTTAGTAAGATTATTACTATTAGAACAAATCAAATTCAAATTCAGCTCAAACTTATCGGTTTCTGAATTCCAAGTGATACCTAAAGTTTTAACTGTATCTTCAACTTTTATATTAACCACATTTTGAGAATCTTTATCATTATCAGGAATTTGTGACAATACTAATTTACTATTCGATGCCCATTTGTGTAAAAGAAAACCACCGCGACCTAACAGTTCCGTAAGTCTTTTTTGCAGGATCACAGCACCATCTTCGTTGGACGCACCAGTCATCAAATCATCCATATACATCCCATTCTTCAAGATATCTGATTCAGTGGGAAAGTCGTTCTTTTCATCATCAGCAAGTTGATGAAGTGTGCGAATAGCTAAAAATGGGGCACAAGATGTTCCATATGTAACGGTAAGTAGTTTATATTCTTGTATAGGTTGAGTTGGAGATTCTCGCCATAATATCCTCTGGTAATCAACATCCTCTTTAGACACTAAGATTTGTCGGTACATTTTTTGTATGTCGGCAACTAAACAAAACTTATGTTGTCTCCATCTGATAATTAAATCTCTGATGTCTTGTTGTAGAGGATAACCAATTAATAATTCATCATTTAGTGAATTTCCTTTTTCAGGAGCAGCACTTCCGTCGAAGACTACTCGTAACTTCGTGCTTAGACTCGTCGGCCTAAGGACTGCATGGTGAGGTAAGTAATGAAGTCTTTGTGTATTTCTTTCATTTTCAGGTACTAACATCATATGGTTTTGTGTCTCGTACTCTTTCATAAACTTGTGATATTCTTCTTTAAATTCAGGTTTACGTTCAAAACGTTTCTTCATTTGTTGTAAGCGACTAATGGCAAGCGGTTTGACGTCGCCGAGGCTTGAAGGAGGATCAATTTTGAACGGTAAACGCACAATGTAACGTCCGTTATCATCGCGTGTGTTTGTAGTTTTATAGTGTTCCTCACATTGTGATTCTAGATCCGTCATTGGTTTTTTGTGAGGTAAGTTCTCTTCAATTTCCCAGAATCGTCTGAGTAACTGATCTGCATCAACTTTAGTGTGAGTTACAACCATATTGTGTTCTTGGGCTGCAGTATCAGTTTGTGAAACTCTGCCCGAAATAAGCCAACCAAGGCGAGAGTTGAGTGCTATAAGAGAATTGTATTTGTGTACACCTTCTAATATTATGTAAGCATGCACGTCAGCACCAAGTAAAACGTCGATAGATCCTGGCTTGTGAAAGTTTGGATCAGCAAGATCCAACTGCATTGAAGAAGGCCAAGTATCTTGTGGAAAATCACGTGAAGGCAACAGTGATTAAGTACATATGCGTTTACTTCAAATTCTTCGCTGTTTGTGGACTGTATTTTTAGTGTAACCATCGATTTTGTAGTGACCACTGATGAGTTTGATATTCCAGAGATTTTGCCAACAACAGACGTCCGATCAAGTTTCAATAGTTGTGAGGCTGCTTCAGTTATAAAAAAAACCTTGGGAGCCCTGGTCGACAAGAGCTCTCAATGTGTAAGTACAAATACCTAATTGACTGTACCTAAGTTTTTTCACGTCGGGCAAGCGTCAGGCTAGACGCTAGAATTTTATGATACATCCGGCTCCGGCGAGGCAAGCTATATACAAACAAACACAAACGCACAAACAAACGCAAGACACAAATTTTAAAAGTGATGCCACTTTTACGCGCAATTGGCTGTCAAAAGTTTTCATTTTTTTTTTTCTAAAACGTCCCGTGTCCGTGCCTTGAGAGTGGCAAAGAAGTGGAACACTCTGCCTTTCATTCGTTTCTTTATATGGCTATATTATTATATGTTGTATATTAATATCAAATGTATATTATTTATATTTTTTTTAATTTTGTGTATGTATATGTAGTTATTTATTATATTATTTATTATTATTTTCTCTATTTTTAGAACGTCAGACGTAGCATCCTGGCAGAATAACAGCGCTTCTGTGTTTCATTCCTCCCATCTGAGAATGGCACAGAAGCAAAATGCTGAGCCAGGATATTTATTGGCCCCACATCTGCATATTCCTTATGTTATAGTTTGTAAGGTTTGACTTTAAGATTTTTTATTTTTATTTTTTATTCTATAGTGTGTGTGTGTGCCAATAAATGTTTTTTCTTTCTTTCTTTCTTTTCTTTCTTTCTTTTAAGTACCATTGTTTTTGGACGCAATTCTTATCTCAGCTGTAGCTAAAATAACTAAATCATCATTTATTTCTGCTTTCAGGTTCACGCTGAGGTTGCAAGACGTATTGGGTACATGATCATTTAACTGTTATGTGCTATTATCCTTTTCAGCTTGTAAAATGAAGTAACGTGTGATGTCGACGTCCACATTTTTTACAGGTTGTACTTTGCCTACAATTCGATACGGAGTGACCTTTAACGAGGCAGTTAAAACATATGTTATTGTTTTTGATGAAGTTCTGTCGTTCAGTTACGCTTAGTGTAGCAAAATCTTTACAGTGGCAAATATAGTGATTTTGTGAGCAGTAAGTACAAGTGCAGTCAATTTTGGTTGCAAAACTTTTAACCGTAGTTGTTCTCGGTGGTTGTTGAACAGACTTTGGTGTGTCTTTTTGTATACTTCTCGGGGTTGTGATAGATTAACCATTTCCATTGTTCGGAATCGTTTCTCAAGGAAGGAGCTAAGTTCATCGAAAGAAGGAATACTTGTCGAATTTTCTAATGACTGTTCCCAAAGTTTGTGGGATTCTATGACTAACTTTGAAACCAGGATGTGAACAACTATTGCATTCCAAGTATCAACCTTCAAGTTTGTTAAAGACGTGAGACTTTGGCTTGTGGTGTCTAACAATTCCTTGATACCCTTTGCAGATTCCGTGGTGAGCTTTTTCTGAGATAAAAAACGATTTAGCAAGTTATTCACAATCACTCTCTTATTTTCATATCTCTCATTCAGTGTCTTCCAAGCGTCATCGTAATTGTCTTCCGTTAGGGAGTAATTTTTAAGCAATTGCTCAGCTTCTCCAGTTAAACTTGATTTTAAATAATGATGTTTTTCAATTTTGGACAAGTGTTTGTCAGAGTGTATTAAAGAAACAAACAAATCTTTAAAGCTCATCCACTGATTGTAATCACCAGAAAATTGTGGTATTGTTATTGAAGGAAGTTTTGGTCTCAGTTTGGGAATCAAATCTAAGTTGGTTTCAGGTCTTAAAATTTCACTTTTGGTTTGTTTAATTTCATAAAATAAATCCTTAATCCAAGTTTTTAATTCCATGTAATTTTCCTCAGTACTTCCAAAATTATCTTCAATATCAAAATGGTATTCTGTTTTTAAAATTTTAATGTCAAATGACTCCATAAGAGTATTGTAACTCTTTGTGTAACAATCCCAATAATCTTGTAATGCTTCCATACGTGTGTCTAAAAACCCTCTTGTTCGTTTATCTTTAGCACATTTTTTCGAATTTACAAGTAATTTTTCTATCTTAGATGAATTTTAGAGTCATTATAGTAACATGTTGTTTCGCAATTTTATCCGCCATTATGTATGATAATTATAGCAAAGTATTCCACAACAGTTCAAACAACAAAAAAAAATGCAAGTCTTAAATCACTGATAAAATGTATAAGTTGAAACTATTAATTTAAACTATGTCCTTTTTAACATTCGAAGTTTTATAAGTCTATGTAATTTTTTACCCGAAAATGCTAAAATGTTTTTCACATAAATTATTTGCACTTTTGTTTAATGCCTGCACTTTACTTACAGTTTATCCGGCTCGTAAGGTCCAAATGGTTAATTAAAACACTCACATTTATTTAATTCGTATTTTTACTCACTCAATCACTAATTACAAAATAGGTAACGAAAAATCACACACTGAAAAATCACAACTTTTTTCATAACGCGGGAAAAAGCCAAGAAGGTCGGTATACTCTCTTTTTATTTTTTATTGTAGCACTGGACAGTTGACCTATATTTACAATTTCAAGATAAATTAACATAGACTAGCAAGTAGTACCTAGTACTTGCTTATCATATATCATAATTTAAATTTTTATCCAAAGTTTTAAACAAAAGAGACTGAATTCGTTTTCTCGTTTTTTTATTTTTATTTATGCATTTAAAGTATTTTTTTTTTTCTTATAAATAATATATTATCAGCTTTGTTAATTGTCAATAAGTTTTATCTGATAAAACTCTCTCATCTTTCTTTATTATGAAACCCTTGAAATATTTATGTTTTTTATTTATAATTTAACATAATTCACTGTAAAAACTTTATCCCGAAAAAGGGGCCAAGAGTTTGCGAACTTAGAGCCAGAGCCAAATCTTATCACGAAATAGGGTTCAAACAAAAGGTCCACAAATAAATTCATATAAAAAGAAATCGAACTTAAACTTCATAAAAAAATATTGAATTACTGTCAAATACCAGTTTTCATCACACAAAAATTTCAAACTGATATCATGTTTAGTATTTTTTTTATAAATTAAAGTCGTAAGAGCCTTGATATACCGAAGTATGGGACATTTACCTTTATTATTATATAACTACCTATTGAATGTTGGTAACCATAGCAAATAAAATAATGAACTTGAAGTTGAAGACACACGGAATACTAAATAGCAGCAGTTAGTATTCCGTGTGTCTTCAAACATTTTATCAATAAACGCCATTTTATGTCAAAAAGTGTAAAGACAATTTCTTGAAATTATTGAACGATGTAGGTTTTGAATGTTTTGTTTATTTAAGCAACAACATTAAGTATTTTATTGAAATATATTATTGAATGTCACTTATTATTACTAATGTTTTTCCATCTGGTTCATTTAATTTTCAATCGTGCTAAATAAAAGACGTGTGTACTTGCGGCCGGTTTATTCCACGACTGACAACTGACAATGACGCGCACACAATAATCTTCAATTACCTACATATATAACACCTCCACCCTTAATTACTAAGTACTTATTCTAATAACATCTTATACTATTGGAAAAGTAACATGAAAACCATTACATTTTTTTTTAAGAATATTTATCTATCCCAAATCTTACAGGAGGTTTGCGTAACCTGCGGGATTGTTCGGTTGGCACCTCCGGACGGTTCCCTTTCTCCCCAGCCTCACCGTTGACCCTGTTATCTGTCTGCGCTCCCAGTGTCTCCGAGTTCTCGAGTGGCTCCGTCGTGGACTGCGTTTCTAAGCTAACCGGTACTACGTGCGACCCCCGAGAACATCTAACGCGCATTTCGGACGGATGGTCTAACGTATCTTGTTGCGAGTATCTACGTCTCAATTGATCAACATGTCTATGTACCTCGGTTCCTACATTGGACTTTATATTATAATCTCTGCTGCCCATCCTATCAGCAACGTGCCCAGCGAGCCAACGGTCACCTCCGCGATAATCGCGAAACCACACAGGTTCTCCGGGTTCGAGTTGTCGCGCTATGCCCCCCGTAACTCCCTCCCTGCGAGCTTGTTGCTGGCTTACCCGAGCGAACCGTTCTGGTTTTAACATATCCAAACGCATACGCAATTTGCGACCTAACAGTATTTGAGCTGGACTCTCACCAGTCGCATAGTGTTCCGTATTTCTATAATTTAATAAAAATCTACATAATGCCGTCTCGATGTCTAACTTCTGCTTCATTGCTTTCCGAATTGTACGTTTGCAAATCTTTACTGCATTCTCCGCGGCACCATTGGAGGCTGGATGGTAAGGGGCAGAAAATAGTTGATCGATACCATTCCGTCTTAGAAAATGTTTAAACTCTTCACTAGTAAATGGCGGACCATTGTCGCTAACTACCTGTTTCGGTAATCCAAACCTACACCACATTTCACGCAAAACTGAAATCACAGACTGCGCCGTGGTACGCTTCATTTTGGTGATTTCGATCCATTTTAAACATGCATCGACTACTACTAAATATGTATCACCTGCAATCGGGCCTAAAAAATCGAGGTGCAACCGCGACCACGGCCTGTCTGGCCAGGGCAATGCGCGCGGCGCGCTGGCGGGCGGCGCGTCCGCAACCGCGGCGCACACGGGGCAGGCGCGGCAAGCCGCTTCCACCGCTTCATCCACCCCAGGCCACCACACGTAGCTGCGGGCCAGCGCCTTTGTTTTGACTATACCCATATGGGCCTCGTTTAGCTCTTTGATAACCTTGTCCCTACACGAAGTGGGTATAACGACCCGGTGTCCCCACATCACGCACCACGCACCCCAACTCGCAATACAATTCCCGTTTCCTATTAGCGTACGGCTTGAGGGCCTGAATTTCGATCTCCTGGGGCCAACCGTCGGTTATAAAACTTACGACTGAACTTAAGACTGGATCCGATAACGTTTCCCTTTTCAGCACTTTGTAGTCTAATAACATAGCCTCCGTGGCAAAATGCAAATACGTCTGTTCCGGCAAAGTGTCTTTCTCCGACCGACCCTCGCCCCTGTGTTCCTCGATCAGTCGCGACAAGGCATCCGCCGTGTTTTTTTCGGTATTGACATATTCTATTTCGAAATCGTATGCCGCGAGTTTAATCGCCCAGCGCTGTAACCGACTCGCCGCCGTTGTTGGAATACCAGCACTCGGCCCAAAAATACTAACCAGCGGTTTGTGATCCGTCCGTAACACAAAACTTCTACCATACAAGTACTGATGAAATTTCTCGACTGCAAAAATTATCGCTAAGGCCTCTTTATGGATCTGGCTATAGTGACGTTCAGCCGCTGTAAGTGCTCGCGAAGCGTAAGTGACCGCGCGCTCGGAACCGTCGGGCAACAGCTGCGCCAGCACCGCGCCGAGCCCGCGCGCGCTCGCGTCGCTCGTCACCACCACGGGCCGCGACCTATCGTAATGAGCAAGCACACTCGCACTGCACAACATTTTTTTTACTTTTTCGAAAGCGTTATTTTGTATATCTGACTAACAGTAATGTCTGCCTTTCTTAAGTAGTTCGTATAATGGTGAAAGATAAGTTGACAGATTTTTTATGAATTTTCCGTAAAAATTAATCATTCCTAAAAACGATTTTAATTCACTAATATTCCTTGGAGGAGTCATGCTTAAAATCGGTTGAATTTTCTCTGAATTTATTTTAACTCCTTCCTGACTTATTATATACCCTAAGTATTTAACGTGTTTCACTAAAAACTCACATTTACTTCTCTTAATTTTTAACCCGTTATTTTCTAAAATATCAAACACCTGTTCTATAGTATTGAAATGACTATTTAAATCTTTGCTTTTAATTAATATATCGTCGTAAAATATTGTTACATCCATACCCGCAAACAATTTTATCATGAATTTTTGAAATATACCCGGACTGGAAGCGAGTCCGTAAACTAAGCGACTATATTTGAACAGTCCGCGATGCGTGTTAATTACTGTATACGCTCTGGATTTTTCGTCTAAAACTAGCTGCTGATAGGCTTGGGAGAGATCTAATTTTGTGAAATATCGATATCCACTTAAATCACTGAAAATGTCCTCTATTTTAGGAACCGGGTATCTATCCACTTCCAAAACACGGTTGAGTGTTACCTTTTTTAATATCTTTGTAATGCACGGTAACTTCTAAGTATCCTAAAGGCGTGGTAACTGAACCGTCATAAAATTTTAATTTTAAATTACAAGATTTTAATTGTACATCACTAAAATAGCTATAATAGGTATCTTTGCTAATGCACGACAGGGCTGAACCCGTATCTATTTCCATTTTCAACAAAGTGTTATACACTCGAAGTGATATACAAACCGGTTTGTAGTTCGTTAAGCCCATTTGATACATAGGCTGTTCATCTTCGTCTTCGGAATTTTCATCCGTGATCGATTCACTGCTGTCCCCACTTCCGACTCGCGGCTCCTGCACGTAGTACGTCCCGCCGGCTCGGTGCTGCGCGCGCCCGCGCCGGGCGGTGCTGTTGCTGCGCCTCGCGCCGTGCCCCGGCCCGCTGCTGCTGGCGGCCGCGCCTCCGCCCGCGCCCCGCTTCCGCACCGCGTCGCTGTTCACGCGCCCGCTGCGTGATTGCGAACCACCGCCGTTTTTTATCTGACCGACACCGCTTTTCCCATTATAATCCTTCTTCTTAATGGGGCACATCCGTCTTAGATGGCCAGTCTGTTGACAATAGCTGCACGCGAAATATTTATATCGACAGTTTTCCCTTTGCGACTGCCCCCACAAACTGTGCACTCCGCCGACGTGTTACCGACATTATTCACTGATGCGGTTTCGTTGCCACTGCTAACCACGATACTTGCATTTTTTTCTGCTGCTTCGAGTGTCATAGCAATCTTGACCGTATTGCTATACAGAATGCTGTCCTCTGCAAACAATCTTTGCCGCGTACTCTCGCTGGCGATTCCACATACCAATTGATCTCTTAAATTTTCTTCCAATGTCGATCCGAAGTCACAATATCGAGCTAACTTTTTTAACTCCGCCACATAATCTGCAATAGCTTCTCCCGCTGCCTGACGCCGTAATCGAAATCTGTATCTTTCTGCCATCATCGAAGGTTTCGGCTGCAAATGTTTTTTTAACAGGTCTACAGCTTCCTCAAATTTTAATGTAGATGGTTTTTTTGGACTTGACAAATTAGCTAAAAGTTCGTAGGCTTCCTCGCCCATCACTGAAATCAATGTCGGTAACTTCACTTCATCCTTAACACCGTTAGCGAGAAAATACATCTCTAATCGGTCACAATATGTAGACCAATTACCACCTTTCACATCGAATTCACACAATTTGCCGACTGACATTTTAATTATGCGTATTTATCTACTAATCACTTGGACGAATTAACCACTGGACACGAAACCCGAGAAGAATGTATGAAATTACGATCAACCAATTCTTGCGGGGGTGAGGGGCGATTACTAATGTCAAATAATGACAGTAGTGCTTGAAGTAATCGATAATTTTTTTATCGATAAGTAAGGAGTGAATGAATGAACCTATTGAGTTTAATAAACCATGTGTGTTTTAAAGAAATTAGTAAGTTAATTGTTTATTTCGTGGAAAAATAAAAAGCACGATAAGTAAGGAGTGAATGAATGAACCTATTGAGTTTAATAAATCATGTGTGTTTTAAAGGAATTAGTAAGTTAATTGTTTATTTCGTGGAAAAATAAAAAGCACCTAATAATATGAAAACTTCATAAAAAAAATCCCTCAAATTCATTAAAACTATAAAATATGGTTTCCAAAGCGTGTGTTTGGGTTTTTTTTCGTGAAAAATGGGTAGATACATGCAACCTGATACTAAATGGAAGCGCGCCTCTCCCGGAATCCTCAATCACTGAGGAACTGGCTATCTTACCTCTAACTGCCGTAACGGACTTAGATAAGATGGTAGTCCTAGCCAGGCAGACTGACAAATTACTTACTAACACTCTTTATGTGAGTAAAAATCATGAATATTTGGTTTATATAATAATATAATTCATTATTTACATTAACTTCTTCTTCAATCACTCGAGCTTTTTTATATAAAACAAAATATGGGTAATTAGTTCATTACAGAACCTTTGTATAGGACATACACAATAGCAACCCCTCCATAAGTGTTTAATTTTATAATCGATTGCAATCCTTTTCAAAGGTCAAATAGTTATCGTATAATATGTACCTTTTAAATGAAAAATTTAAAGGGATTGTGATAGATTTAAAATTAGTCAATTAGCCCCCTGTGTGCTTCTCGAGCTGTGCCATCTCGTATTCGACATTTTCTTTGGAGCAAAAAATCTAAGTATACTAAAACTTACTAAAAATATTCATCGACATTATAGGATTGTCAAAGATCGTTGAGACTAAACATTTTATTTTCTCTTTCATTTCTTACATTTAAGAAATATGCATATTTGTAAGAAAAAATATAAACTTGTTTTCACTTTATTAAAGATCTCAAAACTTACGCCACCGTATAAAATTAGCACATCCTAAACCCAAATTAGAAATAGTAGACTAGCATTTGGATAGCGTATGGTCCAGCATACGCTACAGTTTTAAACAACAAACTCCCAGAAGCTATCAACAAAACATCGCATATAAATTACCTATATTTAAGAAAAAGCCAAGGCAGTTTCTTTTTAGCAACAACTAGCTGAAATACTAATTGCAAGAATATTTCAACCAATAGTTTATTGTAGTTTTAAGATTATTTTACTTGGATATAATAAAAAGATATTTAAATTAAGATAATTAAAGATGAAAAAATTGCATAATATATTTTACGTACATATGTTTATCATAAGTTATACTTATGATAAATGTTAAATGTTAATGTACAACACACTATGATAATGTACAACATAAGTCTAATACTAAAAAACAATACCGTGACTGATTGATAGGCAACGCACAGCCCAAACGGCTAAACCAATTAAACTGAAATTTTGCATACAGGTTCCTTTAACGATATTGGCGAGCACTAAGGAAGGATGTTTTGATATTACCACGGGAAAAAAAGCACCTTTTTTAAGTTTGAAGCTATATTTAAAATATAACGAGCTCAAAGTTCGTAGGGTTGCGTCGTATAATTACAGAGTTCCTATAGTTATCTTCTGGCTCCATCATCAGACCTTAGATGTTATCTAAGACCCGAGTCCTCGTCCATGTTACTCCCTGCGTACCGGTTCCACCCAATTTCTTCATATTAGGGGTTCAACTGTAAATCTGAAATTAATTTGAATAGTTCCTACATTAAAATTGGATTCGTTCGTTCATTTACATACATCGATATGTTTATCGATATGTTCAAGCCCTATACGACATAAAAATGACAATTGATTGAATGAGTGATACATATAACCCAACCAAATTACTTATGCAATATCTTTGAAGAATTTACACGTACAATGATTACTTTTTGAAATGACGTATTACATTTTGTTTACATACCAAATTTTATTTATTTTACGAAAAATAGCTACTCTAATAGATTGAAATTATACTTACGCGTGAAAAGAAAAATGTTTTGATTGTCCGGTATGTTTTTTACAAATTAACTCAGCGTATTTACCCATTTTTGAGATATTGTTCCACTTCGAGATCTCGCGTCATACTGACAACGCCATATTGCTTACTGTGTCTAAAAGGCAGGGTAAGTGACAGAGGGGTAAAGGCGAACGCGGTCCTCGTTACGCGTCCAGTGGTTAATTCGTCCAAGACTAATCACCACGATTATTACTTTCTATTTTTATCCTCGTCGCCACTGCTAAATAAAAGACGTGTGTACTTGCGGCCGGTTTATTCCAAGACTGACAACTGACAATGACGCGCACACAATAATCTTCAATTACCTACATATATAACAAATCGCTAATAAAACAAAAAGTTTAACAGCAGATGGTCACAAAGGGGGCTGGATATTTAAGCATTGTGCCAGTTTTTGCACTTTTGACATTACTACCTACCTATGAAGAGTTTCAGCGAAGAGACCTTTAGCGGAGGCTGTATTGGTTTTAGTCAAAAAAAGTTTTGCTACAAATACTTGTAGGTATTTACGTACTTTAGGAGTTTGAATTGCGAGATTACCATTTTTCGTAAATGAAATAAATAGAACTCGAGCAATAATAACATTTATTTATTTCGTTAGGAATAGTCAATTCTTACAGCTAAGTACCTATAATAATCAGTGACGTCTAATTCTCATCGCAAAAAGACATCACGTTTTTAGATTAGTTAGTGGATAAAACAATTTATACCTAGTTATACAAGTATAGTCGAAGAACTTCCTGGTTGACCAGTAGAGTATTTTTAGGGCGAATTAATAAAAAGAATAATAGATAGGTATGTAGAAAACGTATATATCATAAATAATAGAACATTAACAGGTACAATAAAAGCGAACCAAATGAAGTTAAAAGGACATATGAAGAGTTTGAAAATAATAGTGATCATTTTGGAAGTGGTTTGGAAGTATTTTTTGTAATCGTATAAAACCTTTCGAAAATACGAGTCGAGCAGTGGAAAACAATGAAAATAGAAGAATGCAACCGGTAAGAGAGTGCAGATTTCCTGAACGGTATAAGGACTTTGTTATGGACTACGATCCTGAAATTTCAATGTTAACATAATTATGAAGAAGCAACGCAATCGAGAGAAAAAGTTAATGGAAGAAAGCTATAGAAAAAGAAATTAAATAATTGGAAGAAAATAAAATGTGGTTCTTTGTAGACAAGAAATAAGTTGAAGGTAGAAAATTGGTATCGAGTAAGTGGATTTTCACGATTAAATCAGATGGAAGGTATAAAGCAAGAGTTGTAGCAAGAGGGTTTCAACAAAAATATAAAATAGACTATGACAAGAGTTATAGTCCGTTTTGATATCTATTGCTGCGAATAAAGGATTAGAAATGAAGCAATTTGATATCAAGACCGCTTTTCTACAAGGAGACCTTTTAAGGAATGTATTTATATGAAAGTTCCGAAAGGATAGAGGATAAAGAAGACAAAGTTTGTAGACTTAATAAAAGCTTATATGGTTTAAAGCAAGCTCCACTTATGTAGAACATTACATTTACAGATTGTTTAGTTAAAATGGGATTTAGATCGATGTATTTTTGTGATGGAAGGTGAAAGAAGACTAATTCTTGCTATCTCTACGTTGATGATGGACTGATCGTTGGTAAAAGAGAAGAAGACCTACTGCATGTAATAGAAACACTGAAAAAAGCTTTTGATTTCAGGATATGTGAAGAAGTGTCTAATTACATCGGTTTGGATATAAAACAAGAAGAAAAGGGAGTGAATATTTATCAGAAAACATATATTGAGAAGATTATGAAGAAATTCAACATGAGTGAAGCTAGAGAGTGTAAAAGTCCAACTATCTTAATAGAACAACATCCGAAAATTAAAATCGATATTAAATCTCATGAATTGTATAGATAGATGATAGGGTCATTGTTATATCTTGCGAATAAAACTAGACCAGACCATTAGTTTTCATGTAGGTTACTGTTCAAGTCATCAAAACTTTCCCAATTTAAATGATCTTAATAATATAAAAACAATTTTAATATTTTTGAATGGTTCGAAGGATAAAGGCATTCACTTTGGTGAAGGTGATAAAGTGCATCGAAGGTATTGTGATTCAGATTTCGCGGGGGATCCAGATACTAGACGTAGTACCTCGGGTTACGTGATTTGGCTGAACGGTGGACCAGTGGCATGAAGCTCAAAAAAACAGTCAGTTGTAGCGCTGTCGAGTACGGAAGCAGATTATATAGCTGCAGCAGAATGTTGCAAGAAACTTCTGTTTATAAGAGACTTCATCTACGTAATGACGAATGATTTTTTTTAAATTGAAATGAGAGTGGACAATCAATCAGCAATTTGGCTTATGAAGAAAGGAATTATGAATAAAAGAAGTAAACACATAGATGTGAGATATTATTATAACAGCTAAATATTGTTCAACGGGATCACAAATAGCAGATATACTTACGAAATGTTTACCACCAGTGAAGTTTGAAAGATGTCAACGTAAACTTGTATCGTAGGTAGTGTTTAGGTATAAGTGTGGGCTAAAGTGACCTAATTGTTTTTAAACGACTTCAAAAAAAGGAGGAGGTTATCAAGTCGACTGTATTTTTTTTTTAGTTTTTTCATAATCCTGAAAAATATCAATCACCTTTTGGCAAGTAGTCGTATACCTAGATGACATCATTGTTGTGTATGGGCTGATTTTTAGTGTAAGTAACGGCACATAATGTAACAAAAAAATCTGAAATAAAAACATTTTATAAAAAAAATCAAACCGACTTCAAAAAGTAAAAAATAAAACTTTTGGAGTCGGTGCTAGTTAGCTAAGGCCAAAAAAAATATAGTTAATAGAGGTGCAATGTAGAATGCTTTGGCTGGCACCGACTCCAAAAGTTTTATTTTTTACTTTTTGAAGTCGGTTTGATTTTTTTTATAAAATGTTTGTTCGGTCATTACTTGGGGTGTTAGTATGATTTTATAGGGTGTGTAATATTTTATTTTATAAAGAAGCTATGTTGAGTTGCGATATACACTTGAGGATTTCAGATATCAGTTGGTCATATCAAGAACCAATTTTTAAATGATGATTCATTTAAAGGGGTGTGGGGTTAAGGATTCATAAATGAATTATAATAGAAACATAGGTACAACGAAAGTAATGAAACTCAGTCACACAATTTTATAAAACTTTACATATGTTTTTTATTATTTTTTGTTAGTTAGGTACGACTACGATAAAGATATTTTATGTTTTGAATTTTTAAGTTTGATGTTTATAGGTGATGTGATGAGTCGAGAAGGAGATATTAGGTTTGATATATTTAGGTGATGAATCGAGAAGGAGATTTTTTTCTGATTATTTTTCTTTTATTTTTCTGAGTTATTTTTCTATAAAGATTATTTTTCTGAGTTGTTCTTTCAAATATCGTGTTTATTTTGTGGCAGTTTTCTTTAGTGTATCAGCACGTGCATTTGATTGAGGGGGTGTGTTGAAAGGAGGTTCTTTATGGAATACTGTCCATAAAGAACCAGTGTTCTACAATCAAAATTGCACATACGTCATTTGTCAAAGCATGTTTACAAACAATGGCGTGTACTTTAGTTTCGAGCTTCATACGGCGTAGATGTGAATTGTGTTTTTATAAAGTGTTTAATAGTTGTGAGTTCTCCTTATTGAGAATAAATCAGTTTGCAAGACCACTCCTTTAACTAGATATTAATAAAGTTGGTTATGGATATCATTTATCACAAGAAAAATACAACAAATATATTTTGACGAAATTTGCCATGGAAAACTGTAATCCAGTTGAAACTCCGATGGAAAATGAAGGGCAATGAGCGACTTAAATAAAAGCGCTCATGTATCTAAGCGTGGCAACGAGGCCAGACATTGCAAACGCTACAGCAAAACTTGCTCAATTTGCAGATAACCCACAGGAGAGTCATTGGAGGGCTGCGAAACGTATCCTGAGGTACTTGAAAGGTACGATGACTCGCGGTTTATTATTTAAACTTACGGGATTATCCGTCCAGGGGTATTCAGATGCAGATTGGGGTATACGGTTGCAATCACAGCACAGGAGCGTTCTTATTTTATTCAAAAATGTCATGGGGCCGGACACTGGTCAGGGCCGGCGGCGCACTGGATAATTTACCCTATTTTACTCTTTGATCCATCCCGTCTGAACACAATGACTATAATTCGTTTTGTTCGAGTAAAGTGTATCAATACAAAAAAAAAGCGTTTGATACTACCAGTATACTCGACAAATGGCACTCATGAAGAAACATCTCAAATCTACAAAGCGCTCAAAATATTACAAGCGATTAAAAAATTATAATTCCTGAACGGAATTCCACAGATGGTCAAGTGGGGCGTACGCACCCCCATTGCCGCCAAATACACCCCATTGTTTAATTCAAGTGACGCGAGTTTTAACATAATTATTTGTATGCTGGTGCTGATTCGTATTTTATTCGCTCGTGTGCTTCAAAAAGCAGGAACGGCTTATAATATAGGTACCTAAGATGGATATAAGTAATAAGTACTTATATCCATCTTACATTCTCGCTAAAGAATATTTGGTGACCAACATTTATACTTGTTATTGCTAAACCACAAATCCTACTAAATGGCTGGTAGGGAAAAAAAATTGACGATTCGAAAGCAATTATCTAAAAGTCTATTTGAATAAAAATATTTTGCCTTTGACAAAAACTCTCTTGTATAAAATAACGACGTATTTTTACAATCAATAATTTATTCCGATTCAACTAATATTTTTCCTTCGAGTCGAGTTTAATAAATTGTGTTACAAAATATTTGAAAACTTGTAAATCAGGACCAACAAAACAAATATACCTACTTAGAAAAATTAAAAACACATAGACACAGTACGTATGCAAATTATTGCAATGTTCCTAAGATTTATGATTGCATCGTTGAATTCATCTCCCACCGACCATGCGGGAAGCATTACTTGTCAATGCGACATTACTACGATTGCTACGGCTTTATGTAGACTACGACTGCCACGTATATTACTTTTTTTTACAATCCAGGAACTTAGCGGTTGATCAATAGAGTTTTTTTTTTTGTAGTAGAGAAACGTTTGCTCGGAATTTCTTTTTCAAATGAAATACCTGTTAGTGTTCTATTAAATTGTGATGTACTTAAACGTTTTCTATAAGTATGATTTTTACTTTTTTAAATAAAGCTTCCTAAAAAACTACTGGTCAACCGGGAAATTTCCTAACTGTAAGTATGTTTCAATACAAGTGTTTTTATTTGTTCGTCTATCTTATATAAACTTTTTAGTAAAAAGAGCTTACTTTAAAATATGTTTACGATATTATAAAACTTTCGAAAAACCTGCCATATGGCCAAATGACCACCAATAGCAGTATCCATACAAACAGATTGCCATAATAATCGTTTTGGTATCACTAATACCATAATTTATGGTTTCGTTTGACACTAAATTATGCTGAGTTCCCGCCAAAATATTTGACTCTATGCTTCCCGCCATCGATTGCTAGGGCGTGATGGCACTGAATACCCGGGGATTAGGACAGTTTTATTATTTTGTCCAAATGTTATGAGCAGTTTGTCATTCTTTGCAATTTTAAACAATTATTGTTGTTTCAAATAAGGCAATATTGTAAAATGTTGCGTTTTCTAGGTTCAGTTAGGTTTTACAATTCCTTTAAATGCTTAGGTACTTTCAATACATTCATTTAGTTTAAAGTTTTAAAAAATATCTCAGATTTGTGAAACAGTACACACCGTTTCACAAATCTACACGTGCACGCAATCAAATTGTTAAATTAGAGCTTGAAATTGATTTTAATGCCCGCGTGGTTGACTTCATCTTTTATGTTCTTGCAATATTTGATAAGAATTTCTATTATATACCTACATTATGTGCTCTTTATTGATGAGCCCGTGGCGCAGTGGTTCGCGCGCTCGGCCTGCGATTGTTGAGGTTAAGCAACTTTTGCAATGGTCGGTCACGGGATGGGTGACCAAGCATTTACTATTTCGAGCTCTTCCGTGCCTCGGGAGGCACTTTAAGCCGTTGGTCCCGGCTGCCTTTGCAGTCGTTAAAACCCACCAAACCGCATTGGGCCCGCGTGGTGGGTTATGGCCCGTTCTCTTTATCCATCCATAAGGAAGGCCGGTGCCCCAGCAGTGGGGACTTTAAAAATGGCAGATGCCAATGACGATTAATTATTAGGTACATTGTTCACATTAAAAATTTATTTGACCTACGCATTTGTCTAAATTATTTAGAGTCATTTATTGCACAATATGCGCAAATCTATAGTGACTATCTTAAGAGGCGTGACAAATATCTATTTACCTAATTAGAACCGACTTCTCATTTATAGAGATAAATGAGACGACTTTGGCGCGTTTTCGCGCAACTTGGACGTCACCTGGCACTATTTTTCCCCCAATTAAAACGCCTGGCAATGTTATATTTGAATTAATTAAATAAATAAATAATTGCATACATTCACACCAATTACCTAGCCCACGTTAAGTTTCATGAAGAACCTGTGTTATGGATACTATATACCGGATAAACATACTTATATACTTTTTTGTAAATGCATACATAATATAGGTACATATTACACACCCAGACCAAGACAAATAGAGATGTTCAAGCACACAAAGGTTTAGTAGGTACCCCTGCGCCAAACAGGTCGTCAAAATTAGATGTGCTGTGCCAAGCAGAATATCAGTGCAGCAGGCCCAGGGGGGCATATTCTCGCGCTGAGATATGTCGAATTCGACATTTTTCAAACTATAATTTCGTTATTAAAAATGTAAGTAAAATCTTTACTATGGTCATATTATTTTAGTTTCAATGATCTTTGACAATCCTATAATGTTGAAGATTGTTTTCTGTGAGTTTTATATATAGATTTATGGTTCCAAAAATGTCGAATTCGAGATGCCGAAGGCGCGAGAATTGCCCCCCAGCTTGCTGCTTATACTGAGCTTGGCACAGTTTGGCGACATGCGACGATGCGGAGTGTGCGCTTTATATGTCTTATTTATTTATTTTTCATCTGTATCTATGTATCGTCTTGTGGATGTCAAATAAACATTTTTCTTTCTTTCTTTCTTTCCTCATTTTCCTTTCATCCCGTGGGTGTGGTATTAAAAGGCGACTAAGGGACTCAGTCTTCAGGAGACGGGCAGCAGCGTCTCCTACAAACTTGGCCATACTGCGATCGCCAACCCGCCTGCCAAGCGTGGCGATTATGGCAAACCCCCCCCCCTTTTGTGGGAGGCCTTTATCTAGCAGTGGGTGTTATTTGGCTGAGACAACAACAACCTAGAGTGTCAATAGTATTTGTTGGTACTGAATAAAATGCATTGCGAAACCAATAATCAAGAACTAGGGAGACGACGAGATCTATCACTCTGCATGGCATTTCCAATGAAGCCTGTAATCCTATTACGGGACACTTGCCTCGCAAGTGTTTAATAAATCCGATTATCGTCAAATATTATTCCTAGTTAACGCGTGAGCGCCGTTAAAATGCCGCTTATTGTCAGTCATTGAGTCAAATAAGACTGTTTTTGGCGTGCTTTGGCTCTGATGTTTTTTGGTGTAGACTAATGAAATATTTTTTTACTTAGTTATTACAAAAAGCAGTTATTTGAAATACGCAACTTTAAAGAACTGATATTAAACATGTTTTCCAAGACAATATTTTAACATGAAAAAATTGAAGTATTAAAAAAAACTGATTTTATTTGAACTAAAAGCACAATACGTTTCTACTAAGTTACCCAATACCATATCAGGCAATCGAATTCTTGACTAAGGCTTAGAATCTTCGATCTCGATGGTTTAATGTGACCTTCTATATTTTTTTTAAATTAAAATAAAACAATTTAAAGCGAAACAAATTGATATAATTTGCTAAGCAGCATTTTACTGCACCGAAATCGCGCGACCACCCGCTATACGATCCAAACACACCATTTTGACTTTAAACTTCACCAATACAACTGCACACGACAACATACACCTTATTACAAGGACGTAAGATTCAAAATCCATTAACCATACAGATGACCAAGAGTATTTTAATAGACAAGTTGTCGACAGATGGGGTATCGCTGTGTAATTCCATTCTCATAATGCATGAATGAGTATTGGTTATGGCAAGTGTATGCGTAAGCCTCTTTTATGAGTATCAAGATTGTTTGTAAATATTACTCGGTTTTTATTGTTCCAAATCTGTTAGCAGTAAAGATTTAATATTGGGAAATCAAGTGTTTTTTTATATTATCAAGAAACTTATTTAATAAGTATGCAGTTCTGTAATAAGTTAAATGAATACCTACCGGGTGCTGCAGCTATTCCATAGCTAAAAGCCGAATGCCATAAAAAAAAAGCAAAAGGATAACGCCACAATCATGTACAACCTGTACAACTAATATTATTTTATTTCTTAAAAAAAAAAATCTATGACTCGTAAGTCACAAAAGTCCGCAAAGTTATGAAACCGAGATATTTCAACCATTCGCCTTGGGTTTTCCCTTGTCCACACATAAGTACACAAACGTAAAACAATATAAAAAAGATATAAAATCACATCTTATATCTACTCCAGGAAAGTTTCATAAAAACCTTGTGTTATGCTCATAATATGTATGATACCTTGATTACTATGTAGTTACTATATTTACTAGCAAAAATATGGAATCACTTTCCTTGCAACTCGTAAGAAAAGTGAGTAAGATTCTTTCGAAACCTATGTAATTTCCTGCATGCGTAGCATGCGCACCTCGACAAAGATTTTTCGATAGTTATCTCGCGCGAGCGCATTGGCTTGTCCCGTACTAATCTGAGCGGGACAGACATCGCGAGATAAGGGTCGACAGCGAGTCGTGGTGTGCATTTTACGCTGCCTGATATTTTTTTTAAATACTAATTAAACCAATATTTTGAACGTGTAGCTTATAGATCGTTTCAGTGGAAATAAAAATCAACGTGAACGAAATCTCGGGTGGCTGCTAAAAACTTATTTTCTTTTGAACTGTACAAAAAGTCAGCTGTTCGAAGAAATAAAATACAATACTTTCGTATTAAACTCACATTTTCTCATCATAAAACGAAGAGTCATCGTAAAAATCCTTTAGTAGTTGTTACGAGATAAGCTACTGTAAATATTTACAATCGAGTTTCTGTATTAGCCAAGATTATGTTGGGTTACTGTGAGAACTGACGGCTATTAACTAACAACTGTTAATATAAAACAAACAATCGTCATGGAAGATTAATTAGGTAAAAATGGGCGGAGATTTTCAGCCCGCTCTATACATATAATTTATAATACATCTACTATTTTATTTACCTTAATAATACTTATAAATTCGATGAGGACAATATAGTTTTCAAAAATGCAAGTAGAAATGAAAGGGAAAGTAAGATAAATGATATCAAAACTAAATAGAACACGGAGAAAAATGGAGCGGAAGAGAGGACGACAAAAGTAAAAGGAAAAAAATATAAAACTATAAAAACTCAAACTAAAAACTACATTAATATCTACGTTCATTTGAATTTATAAGGAACTACTAACATATTCCTTCATATAGCCTATACCCAGCAGTGGGTGTCATGTGGCTGAGACGACGACTAACATATTCTACAGGTAGTTTAACTGTCCTTGGACGAGGTAATTTGGGAATTAAAAATATAAGTATCAGCAAAATGAAGGAAAAAATATTTATTTTTCAGAACCAATCAAGTACATAGGCCATGTCAAAATATTTGTAAAATATAATTTAAGAAACTTCTCTTTAAAAAGCTCTAGCGACCGCATTTGTTTTCACATTTTGGATCAGTTGGACAGTAGTCAACATCGTGGCACTTGTCTTCTTGAATAATATGTCTCTTCGATATTTTACTGCCGAAGGAATCATGGCCAAAAGTGAAAGACGCCGTTAGAGCAATCAGCAGGAAAAATATAAAAAACTTCATTTTTGAAAGATTAATTTTCCTTTTTTTTTTCAAAACTCTGTTGTTGCTACTATTGTTGATTAGTAACTGCAAAGTAGTGTGTTGGTACGATTTAAATCCTTTTAAATAGTAACCAACTGCTGCCAAGCAAATGGGCGTGAAAAGCGTGAAATAGGGTAAAGCATAATTACTTTCTGGTCACCTGAAAAATATTCTTATGTTTTATTATCTGCGCTCGTAGTTTTATTCGCGTAAAAGTATTACATTTCCTGTTGTGGGTCATGCATGCATGATGTATCTTGTGTCAGAATTAATCCCAATCCGCGCAGCCTTTGCTGTTGTGTTAAGTACGTGTCGATTTGGCACGTGAAATGTCAGTTTTTCCATACAAAAAATCAAAATTAGAATGCGAATTCGAAGGTGATTATGCAAAAGTACTTAACTGAATAGCACGGGAGGCGTCTACGCGATATTAAGTAATAAACTCACGAAATAGTTATTTGTTATGCAAGGCTGGTGGATTTAGCGGCGAGTTACCTCTATTGAAACTTGAGCAAGCGAAGGATTCTAGGATTGGTAGTTTTTTTTTGTTGGATAGGTTCAAATATAACGTGATAGCCAGCCAGCTCCTCAGTGGCTGAGGATTCCGGAAAAGGTTCGCTTCCATCTTCAGCCTCATGATGAACGCTAAATGTCACTCCGTCGTTCATAAAAAAAAGAAAAAGATTTTATGTTATGTTACAGAAGTGCTACGATTTACCCTAATAATTGGAATCGAATCGAATCATAATTTTCATATTTTAAACTAAACTACTAATTTAACAATGCAACATTGACAATTAGTTACGAAAAGTTCCGAGACTGTGACAATTAAAGTTAGGTACACATTTTTAGGGTTTCGTAGCCTAAAGGCAAAAAACGATACCCTTATAGATTCGTCCAATGCGATGTATGTCACAGCCACTTTTTGGACTGTATTTGTAGGTACAGGAATTTTCTTATCTATAAGTACTAATATTATTTGTATTTTTGAATGTAACGAATAAACTCAAAAACTACTAGACCGATTTTGACGAAATTTGATATAGAGAATCCTTAGACCCCAAGTAAGTAGTAACACAGGCTATAAATGATCCCAAAATTCCCACGGGAACGGGAACCACGCGGGTGAAACCGCGCACGGCCGCTAGTAAAACATATATCACTTAATAGAATTAAAATAACTATCAAGTATACATAGAAATAAAATTTCCAAACAAAAGGCTTTATATTATTATTATCCATATAAGTATGGTTTGTTTTGAAAATATTATGTGATTCTAGTTTTGTCTGTAAACTATTAAAACCAAAACCAATTTACAACACACGGAACACTCAAATTCCACACATAAAACCGCTACAAAGTAAAGTTCACAGGCCGTGTAATGTTCCTTTGACTTTACATTGTATCAAATTCATAATAATTTGACGAACTGTCACGAATCCCATGATGTGAACCCAAAAACTGCAGCCGAATATGCAACGTTTTTCTCAAATCTACACTGTCAATATGACTAAAGCGACGTATTTTTATTATTTTTGTAACAAATGTAGCTTAAGAATTTTTATCCGGTCCACCTTTATTTCATTTATAACACTTGAGCAATTTTCGTTTTTTCAAATTTGAAAAGTAATGGTGATTTAGCAATTTAAGCATTTTATAGACTACAATGGTTTGGCGCTTTAGCAAAACATCATTGGTTTATGAAGTAAGAACGGTTGGCGCTTAAGCAATTTTTCGCTAGCTGTTTGTGTTATTACTCTAGTACGTTAGCGAAAATACTACTCTTAGATTTAATATAGTAATAACAATAATACTACTTTGCATAAGTATTTGCAAATACCTAAAAATGAAAACAAAATAAAAAATTATGCAAGACACTCAGGTACTTGTCTTAAAACAGAAATCTTAAAAATTATAACTTTGTAACTTTGTTTAAACGAGACTTACGATTAATTAAATACTTTCTTTACGATCTCAGACGTACAAAATAATTTAATTTGTATCTTATTGAAACGTTATGGAGGTAAAAATAACCAAAAAATAATGTTCCAAAAATGTTCCCAGAAATAATGTTTATAGAAGTTTAGTGTTATGTTTAATTTGTTACCTATCTTAATTAGCGTAACTAATAAAAAATTGTTTTACTTATGGTGTAAAACCTATTATGTACGAGCTCTTGCAAGCCCCATGTCAATCAATAAGGGTAAATAAAAGTGGTTGATTAGTAAAAATTATGATTTTTATTACAAATGCTATGTCAAATAACAATAAGTACTCGATTATTCTATTCCTACTTATTCTAGATTTTGCTACTATGATTAAAAGTATCTCTAATTAAATAATACGTCGTTTTTAGTTCTTTACGTATAACTCGAAGGGTTTAATTTATTTTGATGAGGAAATTAGTCATTATTTTTGAAAACTATTTTATTAATGGTGATTAAGCAATTATTTATTATTAACTGAAACATAGTAATAATAATTATTGATAACGATAAGTCAAAAAATTGCTAAAATAGAGTAATTGAGTAGGTGTTCAGCAATACTTGTTTGCATTTATTCGACAGCATTGGTCCATTTAAGCAATTTTCCCTAAAGGATCGGGTAAATCATCGCCTCATAAGTAATTTTTCATTATAACATGGGTAATTTAGCAAACTTTCCTTCACTGCATCTGTTAAAGTTAAGGTCACTAAGCATTTTGTCATTGCCCTTGAATAGACCATTGAGACTTATAAGCAGTTTTCACTGACTGGGTTCTTAAAATATTGTGGACATAAGTAATTTTTTCCTGACTGTGATTTTCTCAAAAAATTTAGTATTTTTGCTTAAGCGACAAGTATTTCGCGATATAATAGAATTAGAAACCAATGAATTCCCTAAATTTGGGAAAAAAATAAATAAAATAGTTTTTCATATACATGTATTTGCTCAAGGTAATAACAAAAAAGTTATGATTTTTTTTTCAACAAAATGAAACTTTAAGCCTCATTTCCCACTACTAGCATTTTGGCATTTTAGCATTTTTACCTTTCCACAGTCAATATATATATGCTGTAGATCTTAATAAAAACTTTCAACAAAAATTGGTTTGAACGAAATTTATTTAGTAGTTTCAGAGATATAGCACATTTTCCAAACCGCAATATAACTTTGTCATTCATACAAACACTATGAAAAACAAACTTATTTTTGCAGACGAAAAAATATAATGGCATTTTGGCAATAATAATAATAGAAACTTTATTGCACACGATACAAAAACAAACATACAGAGAAAATGTCAAAAAAGAGGAACACACAATAGGCGGCCTTGTAGTTACGGAGCAGTCTCTTCCAGGCAACCTTGGGTGAGAGGCGAAACCCTTCATGTGCGAGTTCGACTCGCACTTGGCCGATTTTTTTAAATTCATATAAAGCGTATGTAAATTTCGAGAGTTTCGTGGCAATTTTTTCGACAAGTTTTTTCCAATCAATATTCGTATCTAATTCTAATCCTAATAAGGTGCATCAGTTTTCAAAGTGTATATTATTATTATTATATGTAATATAAGAATCTATTGGTTGTTTTTGTCTGGGTTTAAACTGCATTAATTTTGTTTTTGATATATTAAATTTTTAAATTATGGTCTTCTAACCATTTATTTATATTTAAGTATGGACGTGGAGTATCTTTATTATTATTCAATGAACATACCTTTTCGATGTCTTTGTGAGATGATAACATTATTTTATTTGTCACGAGACCACTATCCTATCCTAAATAGCCACCTAGGGGAGGAAATCACTACATCATCGGCCATATTTAATGACCGTTCGGTTCGTATCGTACGTAGTTCGTAATTTAAAAACGTCAAGCAAAGCTAATTGGTCGCAAAGCCTAGATAAGGAACAGTTGACATGTAATAAACTAGACAATTTTGTGACATTTTATTTTGTGTATTGTTTATTAGTTTGACATTAATTTTAAATAGGTAGCTACATAAATATAATTTTTGACATTTTCGTATAGTGTTGATGATGACCATTATAATTACTGTCATTAGAATTAATCCTTGAATGCAATTGTTATTATTTGTTGCCTTGTAAAATTTGGAATTTATATTTGTAAATTGTGATTTTTATTGTTTCTCTGACATTATGTTTTTCTTAATTTCAGTGGATACTGTCATGTTGGTGTTGTGTGTCTATGGAATGTTTTTTTTTTTATTTATTTTTTGTGTTAAAAAAGTCCAGTACTTTTCACCAATCGCGTGGACCATAAATTGCTTAAAAAAAAGAATCATTCAAATCGGTTCATAAATGACCGAGTATTGTGGTAATTAGTATTTAATAATTCCGATGACCACGTGTGGTCTTCATCATCCGTTCTACTCCACCAAATGGTGCTTTATGGAAGCAGATGCACGAGTTACGAAAACACCAAAATCGACGTAGGTGTGCATATAACATTTGAAGAGTTCCGTTGATTTCTCCAGGATCCCATCCCGTCTTGATGACAGGACCAACTTGAAAGTATACCTTTCTAACAAAAAAATAATTATTCAAATCGGTTCGTAAATGACCGAGTACTGAGGTAACAAACATTAAAAAAAACATACACATGAATTGATAACCACCTCCTTTTTTTGAAGTCGGTTTGAAAAGGAAAGTATTGAGCTTAATAGACCCAGCAATTGAAAATAAAATTTCTGAACCTTCCCCAAAGAAACCTAGAATGTGAAGGTTTGGAAGTTTGGATGTTTTGCTACTCTATAACGCGATAACCACTTCACGGATTTAAATGAAATTTGGCACATAATTATATAGTTTATATTCTGGAATGAAATAAAGGAAACATTTTATCCCAATATTCCCACGGGAACCACGCCAGGAGGGTGATACCGTGGGCCAAAACTCATAAGTTGGCTATAATCGGTTGTTCGCGCCTCCGCCGCGTCGTACGGTGGCGCGCGCGCAATCACCATTGCGTCGTATGCATGAAGCACTAAACACGCTCCTGTTAACTTTTCCAGAAATTGATATATTTTTTGATAATTCTTAAAGTATTAGTAATAGAATTTAGCTATCTTATTGTGTCTTTTTGGTTTTTGTAATGTAATTATGTACTTGTTTTAGGATAATTATGTAATTGGGTTTATACCAGTTTAATTGTGCTTATTAATAAATAAATATAATTTATAATATATCTTCTATTTTATTAAAACCTTAATAATATTTATAAATTTGATGAGGACATAATATAGTGTTCAAAAAAGCAAGTAGAAATGAAAGGGTTCGAAGTAAGATAAATGATATCAAAACTAAATAGAAAACGGAGAAAAATGAAGCGGAAGACAGGACGAAAAAGTAAAAAAAAAAAAAAAAACTATAAAAACACAAATTGAAAAACTACATTAATATCTACGTTCATTTGAATTTATAAGGAACTACTAACATATTCCTTCATATAGCCTATACCCAGCAGTGGGTGTCATGTGGCTGAGACGACGACTAACATATTCTACAGGTAGTTTAACTGTCCTTGGACGAGGTAATTTGGGAATTAAAAATATAAGTATCAGCAAAATGAAGGAAAAAATATTTATTTTTCAGAACCAATCAAGTACATAGGCCATGTCAAAATATTTGTAAAATATAATTTAAGAAACTTCTCTTTAAAAAGCTCTAGTGACCGCATTTGTTTTCACATTTTGGATCAGTTGGACAGTAGTCAACATCGTGGCACTTGTCTTCTTGAATAATATGTCTCTTGGATATTTTACTTCCGAAGGAATCATGGCCAAAAGTGAAAGACGCCGTTAGAGCAATCAGCAGGAAAAATATAAAAAACTTCATTTTTGAAAGATTAATTTTCCTTTTTTTTCAAAACTCTGTTGTTGCTACTATTGTTGATTAGTAACTGCAAAGTAGTGTATTGGTGCGATTTAAATCCTTTTATATAGTAACCAACTGCTGCCAAGCAAATGGGCGTGAAAAGCGTGAAATAGGATAAAGCATAATTACTTTCTGGTCACCTGAAAAATATTCTTATGTTTTATTATCTGCGCTCGTAGTTTTATTCACGTAAAAGTATTACATTACCTGTTGTGGGTCATGCATGATGTATCTTGTGTCAGAATTAATCCCAATCCGCGCAGCCTTTGCTGTTGTGTTAAGTACGTGTCGATTTGGCACGTGAAATGTCAGTTTTTCCATACAAAAAATCAAAATTAGAATGCGGATTCGAAGGTGATTATGCAAAAGTACTTAACTGAATAGCACGGGAGGCGTCTACGCGATATTAAGTAATGAACTAATAAACTTACGAAATAGTTTTTTGTTATGCAAGGCTGGTAAGTTGGATTTAGGGGCGAGTTACCTCTATTGAAACTTGAGCAAGCGAAGGATTCTAGGATTGGTAGTTTTTTTTTGTTGGATAGGTTCAAATATAACCTGATAGCCAGCCAGCTCCTCAGTGGCTGAGGATTCCGGAAAAGGTTCGCTTCCATCTTCAGCCTCATGATGAACGCTAAATGTCACTCCGTAGTTCATAAAAAAAAGAAAAAGATTTTATGTTATGTTACAGAAGTGCTACGATTAACCCTAATAATTGGAATCGAATCGAATCATAATTTTCATATTTTAAACTAAACTACTAATTTAACAATGCAACATTGACAATTAATTACGAAAAGTTCCGAGACTGTGACAATTAAAGTTAGGTACACATTTTTAGGGTTTCGTAGCCTAAAGGCAAAAAACGATACCCTTATAGATTCGTCCAATGCGATGTATGTCACAGCCACTTTTTGGACTGTATTTGTAGGTACAGGAATTTTCTTATCAATAAGTACTAATATTATTTGTATTTTTGTATGTAACGAATAAACTCAAAAACTACTAGACCGATTTTGACGAAATTTGTTATAGAGAATCCTTAGACCCCAAGTAGTAACACAGGCTATAAATGATCCCAAAATTCCCACGGGAACGGGAACCACGCGGGTGAAACCGCGCACGGCCGCTAGTAAAACATATATCACTTAATAGAATTAAAATAACTATCAAGTATACATAGAAATAAAATTTCCAAACAAAAGGCTTTATATTATTATTATCCATATAAGTATGGTTTGTTTTGAAAATATTATGTGATTCTAGTTTTGTCTGTAAACTATTAAAACCAAAACCAATTTACAACACACGGAACACTCAAATTCCACATAAAACCGCTACAAAGTAAAGTTCACAGGCCGTGTAATGTTCCTTTGACTTTACATTGTATCAAATTCATAATAATTTGACGAACTGTCACGAATCCCATGATGTGAACCCAAAAACTGCAGCCGAATATGCAACGTTTTTCTCAAATCTACGCTGTCAATATGACTAAAGCGACGTATTTTTATTATTTTTGTAACAAATGTAGCTTAAGAATTTTTATCCGGTCCACCTTTATTTCATTTATAACACTTGAGCAATTTTCGTTTTTTCAAATTTGAAAAGTAATGGTGATTTAGCAATTTAAGCATTTTATAGACTACAATGGTTTGGCGCTTTAGCAAAACATCATTGGTTTATGAAGTAAGAACGGTTGGCGCTTAAGCAATTTTTCGCTAGCTGTTTGTGTTATTACTCTAGTACCTTAGCGAAAATACTACTCTTAGATTTAATATAGTAATAACAATAATACTACTTTGCATAAGTATTTGCAAATACCTAAAAATGAAAATAAAATAAAAAATTATGCAAGACACTCAGGTACTTGTCTTAAAACAGAAATCTTAAAAATTATAACTTTGTAACTTTGTTTAAACGAGACTTACGATTAATTAAATACTTTCTTTACGATCTCAGACGTACAAAATAATTTAATTTGTATCTTATTGAAACGTTATGGAGGTAAAAATAACCAAAAAATAATGTTCCAAAAATGTTCCCAGAAATAATGTTTATAGAAGTTTAGTGTTATGTTTAATTTGTTACCTATCTTAATTAGCGTAACTAATAAAAAATTGTTTTACTTATGGTGTAAAACCTATTATGTACGAGCTCTTGCAAGCCCCATGTCAATCAATAAAGGTAAATAAAAGTGGTTGATTAGTAAAAATTATGATTTTTATTACAAATGCTATGTCAAATTACAATAAGTACTCGATTATTCTATTCCTACTTATTCTAGATTTTGCTACTATGATTAAATGTATCTCTAATTAAATAATACGTCGTTTTTAGTTCTTTACGTATAACTCGAAGGGTTTAATTTATTTTGATGAGGAAATTAGTCATTATTTTTGAAAACTATTTTATTAATGGTGATTAAGCAATTATTTATTATTAACTGAAACATAGTAATAATAATTATTGATAACGATAAGTCAAAAAATTGCTAAAATAGAGTAATTGAGTAGGTGTTCAGCAATACTTGTTTGCATTTATTCGACAGCATTGGTCCATTTAAGCAATTTTCCCTAAAGGATCGGGTAAATAATCGCCTCATAAGTAATTTTTCATTATAACATGGGTAATTTAGCAAACTTTCCTTCACTGCATCTGTTAAAGTTAAGGTCACTAAGCATTTTGTCATTGCCCTTGAATAGACCATTGAGACTTATAAGCAGTTTTCACTGACTGGGTTCTTAAAATATTGTGGACATAAGTAATTTTTTCCTGACTGTGATTTTCTCAAAAAATTTAGTATTTTTGCTTAAGCGACAAGTATTTCGCGATATAATAGAATTAGAAACCAATGAATTCCCTAAATTTGGGAAAAAAATAAATAAAATAGTTTTTCATATACATGTATTTGCTCAAGGTAATAACAAAAAAGTTATGATTTTTTTTTCAACGAAATGAAACTTTAAGCCTCATTTCCCACTACTAGCATTTTGGCATTTTAGCATTTTTACCTTTCCACAGTCAATATATATATGCTGTATAGCAGTCTCTTCCAGGCAACCTTGGGTGAGAGGCGAAACCCTTCATGTGCGAGTTCGACTCGCACTTGGCCGATTTTTTTAAATTCATATAAAGCGTATGTAAATTTCGAGAGTTTCGTGGCAATTTTTTCGACAAGTTTTTTCCAATCAATATTCGTATCTAATTCTAATCCTAATAAGGTGCATCAGTTTTCAAAGTGTATATTATTATTATTATATGTAATATAAGAATCTATTGGTTGTTTTTGTCTGGGTTTAAACTGCATTAATTTTGTTTTTGATATATTAAATTTTTAAATTATGGTCTTCTAACCATTTATTTATATTTAAGTATGGACGTGGAGTATCTTTATTATTATTCAATGAACATACCTTTTCGATGTCTTTGTGAGATGATAACATTATTTTATTTGTCACGAGACCACTATCCTATCCTAAATAGCCACCTAGGGGAGGAAATCACTACATCATCGGCCATATTTAATGACCGTTCGGTTCGTATCGTACGTAGTTCGTAATTTAAAAACGTCAAGCAAAGCTAATTGGTCGCAAAGCCTAGATAAGGAACAGTTGACATGTAATAAACTAGACAATTTTGTGACATTTTATTTTGTGTATTGTTTATTAGTTTGACATTAATTTTAAATAGGTAGCTACATAAATATAATTTTTGACATTTTCGTATAGTGTTGATGATGACCATTATAATTACTGTCATTAGAATTAATCCTTGAATGCAATTGTTATTATTTGTTGCCTTGTAAAATTTGGAATTTATATTTGTAAATTGTGATTTTTATTGTTTCTCTGACATTATGTTTTTCTTAATTTCAGTGGATACTGTCATGTTGGTGTTGTGTGTCTATGGAATGTTTTTTTTTTTATTTATTTTTTGTGTTAAAAAAGTCCAGTACTTTTCACCAATCGCGTGGACCATAAATTGCTTAAAAAAAAGAATCATTCAAATCGGTTCATAAATGACCGAGTATTGTGGTAATTAGTATTTAATAATTCCGATGACCACGTGTGGTCTTCATCATCCGTTCTACTCCACCAAATGGTGCTTTATGGAAGCAGATGCACGAGTTACGAAAACACCAAAATCGACGTAGGTGTGCATATAACATTTGAAGAGTTCCGTTGATTTCTCCAGGATCCCATCCCGTCTTGATGACAGGACCAACTTGAAAGTATACCTTTCTAACAAAAAAATAATTATTCAAATCGGTTCGTAAATGACCGAGTACTGAGGTAACAAACATTAAAAAAAACATACACATGAATTGATAACCACCTCCTTTTTTTGAAGTCGGTTTGAAAAGGAAAGTATTGAGCTTAATAGACCCAGCAATTGAAAATAAAATTTCTGAACCTTCCCCAAAGAAACCTAGAAGGTGAAGGTTTGGAAGTTTGGATGTTTTGCTACTCTATAACGCGATAACCACTTCACGGATTTAAATGAAATTTGGCACATAATTATATAGTTTATATTCTGGAATGAAATAAAGGAAACATTTTATCCCAATATTCCCACGGGAACCACGCCAGGAGGGTGATACCGTGGGCCAAAACTCATAAGTTGGCTATAATCGGTTGTTCGCGCCTCCGCCGCGTCGTACGGTGGCGCGCGCGCAATCACCATTGTGTCGTATGCATGAAGCACTAAACACGCTCCTGTTAACTTTTCCAGAAATTGATATATTTTTTGATAATTCTTAAAGTATTAGTAATAGAATTTAGCTATCTTATTGTGTCTTTTTGGTTTTTGTAATGTAATTATGTACTTGTTTTAGGATAATTATGTAATTGGGTTTATACCAGTTTAATTGTGCTTATTAATAAATAAATCGAATTTATAATATATCTTCTATTTTATTAAAACCTTAATAATATTTATAAATTTGATGAGGACATAATATAGTGTTCAAAAAAGCAAGTAGAAATGAAAGGGTTCGAAGTAAGATAAATGATATCAAAACTAAATAGAAAACGGAGAAAAATGAAGCGGAAGACAGGACGAAAAAGTAAAAAAAAAAAAAAAAAAACTATAAAAACACAAATTGAAAAACTACATTAATATCTACGTTCATTTGAATTTATAAGGAACTACTAACATATTCCTTCATATAGCCTATACCCAGCAGTGGGTGTCATGTGGCTGAGACGACGACTAACATATTCTACAGGTAGTTTAACTGTCCTTGGACGAGGTAATTTGGGAATTAAAAATATAAGTATCAGCAAAATGAAGGAAAAAATATTTATTTTTCAGAACCAATCAAGTACATAGGCCATGTCAAAATATTTGTAAAATATAATTTAAGAAACTTCTCTTTAAAAAGCTCTAGTTACCGCATTTGTTTTCACATTTTGGATCAGTTGGACAGTAGTCAACATCGTGGCACTTGTCTTCTTGAATAATATGTCTCTTCGATATTTTACTGCCGAAGGAATCATGGCCAAAAGTGAAAGACGCCGTTAGAGCAATCAGCAGGAAAAATATAAAAAACTTCATTTTTGAAAGATTAATTTTCCTTTTTTTTTCAAAACTCTGTTGTTGCTACTATTGTTGAAGTAGTGTGTTGGTACGATTTAAATCCTTTTAAATAGTAACCAACTGCTGCCAAGCAAATGGGCGTGAAAAGCGTGAAATAGGGTAAAGCATAATTCTGGTCACCTGAAAATAAATCTTATGTTTTATTATCTGCGCTCGTAGTTTTATTCACGTAAAAGTATTACATTACCTGTTGTGGGTCATGCATGATCTATCTTGTGTCAGAATTAATCCCAATCCGTGCAGACTTTGCTATTTTTTCGACAAGTGTTTTCCAATCAATATTCGTATCTAATTCTAATCCTAATAAGGTGCATCAGTTTTCAAAGTGTGTATTATTATTATTATATGAAATATAAGAATCTATTGGTTGTTTTTGTCTGGGTTTAAACTGCATTAATTTTGTTTTTGATATATTAAATTTTTTAATTATGGTCTTCTAACCATTTATTTATATTTAAGTATGGACGTGGAGTATCTTTATATTCAATGAACATACCTTTTCGATGTCTTTGTGAGATGATAACATTATTTCATTTGTCACGAGACCACTATACTATCCTAAATAGCCACCTAGGGGAGGAAATCACTACATCATCGGCCATATTTAATGACCGTTCGGTTCGTATCGTACGTAGTTCGTAATTTAAAAACGTCATTAAGCAAAGCTAATTGGTCGCAAAGCCTAGATAAGGAACAGGTGACATGTAATAAACTAGACAATTTTGTGACATTTTATTTTGTGTATTGTATAATAGTTTGACATTAATTTTAAATAGGTAGCTACCATAGCTACACATAAATATAATTTTTGACATTTTCGTATAGTGTTGATGATGACCATTATAATTACTGACATTAGAATTAATCCTTGAATGCAATTGTTATTATTTATTGTGTCTATGGAATTAAATTTTAGGTTATTTTTTTTTGTGTTAAAATAGTCCAGTACTTTTCATCAATCGCGTGGACCATAAATTGCTTAAAAAAATAATCATTCAAATCGGTTCATAAATGACCGAGTATTGAGGTAATTAGTATTTAATAATTCCGATGACCACGTGTGGTCTTCATCATCCGTTCTACTCCACCAAATGGTGCTTTATGGAAGCAGATGCACGAGTTACGAAAACACCAAAATCGACGTAGGTGTGCATATAACTATGTAATTGGGTTTATACCCGTTTAATTATGCTTAATAATAAATAAATATAATTTATAATATATCTACTATTTTATTAAAACCTTAATAATATTTATAAATTTGATGAGGACATAATATAGTTTTCAAAAAAGCAAGTAGAAATGAAAGGGTTCGAAGTAAGATAAATGATATCAAAACTAAATAGAAAACGGAGAAAAATGAAGCGGGAGACAGGACGAAAAAGTAAAAAAAAAAAACTATAAAAACACAAATTAAAAAACTACATTAATATCTACGTTCATTTGAATTTATAAGGAACTACTAACATATTCCTTCATATAGCCTATACCCAGCAGTGGGTGTCATGTGGCTGAGACGACGACTAACATATTCTACAGGTAGTTTAACTGTCCTTGGACGAGGTAATTTGGGAATTAAAAATATAAGTATCAGCAAAATGAAGGAAAAAATATTTATTTTTCAGAACCAATCAAGTACATAGGCCATGTCAAAATATTTGTAAAATATAATTTAAGAAACTTCTCTTTAAAAAGCTCTAGTTACCGCATTTGTTTTCACATTTTGGATCAGTTGGACAGTAGTCAACATCGTGGCACTTGTCTTCTTGAATAATATGTCTCTTCGATATTTTACTGCCGAAGGAATCATGGCCAAAAGTGAAAGACGCCGTTAGAGCAATCAGCAGGAAAAATATAAAAAACTTCATTTTTGAAAGATTAATTTTCCTTTTTTTTTCAAAACTCTGTTGTTGCTACTATTGTTGAAGTAGTGTGTTGGTACGATTTAAATCCTTTTAAATAGTAACCAACTGCTGCCAAGCAAATGGGCGTGAAAAGCGTGAAATAGGGTAAAGCATAATTCTGGTCACCTGAAAAAAAATCTTATGTTTTATTATCTGGGCTCGTAGTTTTATTCACGTAAAAGTATTACATTACCTGTTGTGGGTCATGCATGATCTATCTTGTGTCAGAATTAATCCCAATCCGTGCAGACTTTGCTATTGTGTTAAGTACGTGTCGATTTGGCACGTGAAATGTCAGTTTTTCCATACAAAAAATCAAAATAAGAATGCGGATTCGAAGGCGATTATGCAAAAGTACTTAACTGAATAGGACGGGAGGCGTCTACGCGATATTAAGTAATGAACTAATAAACTCACGAAATAGTTATTTGTTATGCAAGGCTGGTAAGTTGGATTTAGCGGCGAGTTACCTCTATTGAAACTTGAGCAAGCGAAGGATTCTAGGATTGGTTGTTTTTTTTTGTATCCAACAAAAAAAAACAACCAATCCTAGAATCCTTAGGTTCAAATATAACCTGATAGCCAGCCAGCTCCTCAGTGGCTGAGGATTCCGGGAAAGGTTCGCTTCCATCTTCAGCCTCATGATGAACGCTAAATGTCACTCCGTCGTTCATAAAAAAAAGAAAAAGATAAAATTTATGTTATGTTACAGAAGTGCTACGATTTACCCTAATAATTGGAATCGAATCGAATCATAATTTTCATATTTTACACTAAACTACTAATTTAACAATGCAACATTGATAATTAGTTACGAAAAGTTCCGAGACTGTGACAATTAAAGTTAGGTACACATTTTTAGGGTTTCGTAGCCTAAAGGCAAAAAACGATACCCTTATAGATTCGTCCAATGCGATGTATGTCACAGCCACTTTTTGGACTGTATTTGTAGGTACAGGAATTTTCTTCTATTATAAAGAGGAAAGATTTGTATTTTTGTATGTAACGAATAAACTCAAAAACTACTGGACCGATTTTGACGAAATTTGGTATAGAGAATCCTTAGACCCCAAATGATCCCAAAATTCCCACGGGAACTGGAACCATGCGGGTGAAACCGCGCACGGCCGCTAGTAAAACATATATCACTTAATAGGATTAAAATAACTATCTAGTATACATAGAAAAAAAAATCCAAACAAAATGCTTTATTATTATTTTTATTATCCATATAAGTATGGTTTGTTTTGAAAATATTATGTGATTCTAGTTTTTTCTGAAAACTATTAAAACCAAAACCAATTTACAACACACGGAAGTTCACAGGCACACAGTGTAATGTTCCTTTGACTTTACACTGTATCAAATTTCATAATAATTTGACGAATTGTGAATCCCATGATGTGAACACAAAACTGCAGCCGAATATGCAGAACCACTTTACCAATGCTGCATTTAGTTATTCAAAGACGGCATCTTGAATATCTGTAAGCTACATAAAGCGCGTGTTAATAATGCCGTCTACCAGATTCCGCAAAGCGGCCGGTGGGCAATCTGCATTTGCGCTCGTCGCGATGGCCGACCGACACGGCTCATATTTAATTTCCTGATAAAAAAAATGTCAGTAATTAAGCCAATATTATGAACGTGTCTCTTACAAATCGTTTTAGTGGAAATTAAAATCAACGTGAACGAAATCTCGGCTGGCCGCTAAAAACGTATTTTCTTTTTTTTATGATTTTTTGAATTTTTGCATGTTTCAATGCTATTTTCATGCTTATAATAAATTTTAAATAGAAATATATTGGAAAAAATTTACTGACCCACGACCTTTGGAAATCAGGTCCAATGCTCTAATCACTGAGCTACCGAGACTTAAAAACGAGACTTAAAAGTCTCGATAGCTCAAACTATTGGACCGGATTTCTAAAGATCGTAGGTTCGAGTCCCATCTGAGAATTCACTTTTGGCCGAGTTAATTTTTTCAAATATTTTTCTATTTAAAATTTATCATAAGTATAAAACTGCTTTTCTTTTGAACTGTACAAAAAGACAGCTGTTCGAAGAAATAAAATACAATATTTTCGTATTAATTAAACTCACATTTTCTCATCATAAAACGAAGAGTCATCGTAAAATCCTTTAGTAGTTGTTACGAGATAAGCTACTGTAAATATTTACAATCGAGTTTCTGTCTTAGCCAAGATTATGTTGGGTTACTGTGAGAACTGACGGCTATTAACTAACAACTGTTAATATAAAACAAAGTCAAAGTCAAAGTCAAAGAATTTTATTCAAATAGACTTATATATAAGTGCTTTCGAATCGTCCAAATTTTTTTCCTACCAGCCATTCAGGACATCTTTTAACTGATAAGAAGAACGGCCGCAAGAAACTTATCAGCTTTAACAGAAGCAACAACATTTACAAAGGAACATGTCGTTGCCAGACACAAATCTACAATCTTGAAACATATTTAATATAAGAGGAAAATGTTCTTATACTCCGTTATTACAATATTTTCCTTTTATATAATTACAATAGTCATGTTTTATGTTAGTATCACTTCCATGCATTTTGGTCTTTCAAATAATCATTTACCTTGTAATAACCTTTGCTTAAGAGTGTTTTTTAGGGTTTCGTAGCCTAAAGGCAAAAAACGAATTCCTTATAGATTCGGCCAAACCGATGTATGTCACACCCTTTTTATTCCAAAACTATGAGGATTACACAGTTGAAACTTGGAAGGTAGATATATTCTGTAAACCGCTTTACGGTTTTTACACAAAAATAAAAAAATATATGAATTAAGGGGGGGCTCCCCATACATGGAATTGACTATGAAAATTTTTTTTTTCATCAAACCTATATGTGTGGGGTCTATAGATATGTCTTTAAAAATTGCATTGAGGTTTCTAAAACGATTTTTTCTCAAAGCCAACCGTTTGAAAGATGTACACTTCCAAAGTGGTAAAATGTGTGTCCCCCCCCCCTCTAACTTTTAAAATAAGAGAATTCTAAACCGCACATATAACTTTGTCATTTATACAATCACTATGAAAAACAAACTTATTTTTGCAGACGAAAAAATATAATGGCATTTTGGCAATAATAATAATAGAAACTTTATTGCACACGATACAAAAACAAACATACAGAGAAAATGTCAAAAAAGAGGAACACACAATAGGCGGCCTTATAGCTACGGAGCAGTCTCTTCCAGGCAACCTTGGGTGAGAGGCGAAACCCTTCATGTGCGAGTTCGACTTGGCCCTTGCCCGATTTTTTTAAATTCATTTAAAGCGTATGTAAATTTCGAGAGTTTCGTGGCAATTTTTTCGACAAGTGTTTTCCAATCAATATTCGTATCTAATTCTAATCCTAATAAGGTGCATCAGTTTTCAAAGTTTGTATTATTATTATTATATGAAATATAAGAATCTATTGGTTGTTTTTGTCTGGGTTTAAACTGCATTAATTTTGTTTTTGATATATTAAAATTTTAAATTATGGTCTTCTAACCATTTATTTATATTTAAGTATGGACGTGGAGTATCTTTATATTCAATGAACATACCTTTTCGATGTCTTTGTGAGATGATAACATTATTTCATTTGTCACGAGAGCACTATACTATCCTAAATAGCCACCTAGGGGAGGAAATCACTACATCATCGGCCATATTTAATGACCGTTCGGTTCGTATCGTACGTAGTTCGTAATTTAAAAACGTCAAGCAAAGCTAATTGGTCGCAAAGCCTAGATAAGGAACAGTTGACATGTAATAAACTAGACAATTTTGTGACATTTTATTTTGTGTATTGTTTATTAGTTTGACATTAATTTTAAATAGGTAGCTACATAAATATAATTTTTGACATTTTCGTATAGTGTTGATGATGACCATTATAATTACTGTCATTAGAATTAATCCTTGAATGCAATTGTTATTATTTGTTGCCTTGTAAAATTTGGAATTTATATTTGTAAATTGTGATTTTTATTGTTTCTCTGACATTATGTTTTTCTTAATTTCAGTGGATACTGTCATGTTGGTGTTGTGTGTCTATGGAATGTTTTTTTTTTTATTTATTTTTTGTGTTAAAAAAGTCCAGTACTTTTCACCAATCGCGTGGACCATAAATTGCTTAAAAAAAAGAATCATTCAAATCGGTTCATAAATGACCGAGTATTGTGGTAATTAGTATTTAATAATTCCGATGACCACGTGTGGTCTTCATCATCCGTTCTACTCCACCAAATGGTGCTTTATGGAAGCAGATGCACGAGTTACGAAAACACCAAAATCGACGTAGGTGTGCATATAACATTTGAAGAGTTCCGTTGATTTCTCCAGGATCCCATCCCGTCTTGATGACAGGACCAACTTGAAAGTATACCTTTCTAACAAAAAAATAATTATTCAAATCGGTTCGTAAATGACCGAGTACTGAGGTAACAAACATTAAAAAAAACATACACATGAATTGATAACCACCTCCTTTTTTTGAAGTCGGTTTGAAAAGGAAAGTATTGAGCTTAATAGACACCCAGCAATTGAAAATAAAATTTCTGAACCTTCCCCAAAGAAACCTAGAATGTGAAGGTTTGGAAGTTTGGATGTTTTGCTACTCTATAACGCGATAACCACTTCACGGATTTAAATGAAATTTGGCACATAATTATATAGTTTATATTCTGGAATGAAATAAAGGAAACATTTTATCCCAATACTCCCACGGGAACCACGCCAGGAGGGTGATACCGTGGGCCAAAACTCATAAGTTGGCTATAATCGGTTGTTCGCGCCTCCGCCGCGTCGTACGGTGGCGCGCGCGCAATCACCATTGTGTCGTATGCATGAAGCACTAAACACGCTCCTGTTAACTTTTCCAGAAATTGATATATTTTTTGATAATTCTTAAAGTATTAGTAATAGAATTTAGCTATCTTATTGTGTCTTTTTGGTTTTTGTAATGTAATTATATACTTGTTTTAGGATAATTATGTAATTGGGTTTATACCAGTTTAATTGTGCTTATTAATAAATAAATATAATTTATAATATATCTTCTATTCTGCCGTCTATAAGCTTAAAGGCCGCTAAATGACATTTGGCCATTTTTCACATTTTAATGCAATAAAACTTTAAAAAAAAAACTCTATCGATCTGTCTAGGAACGGTTATTCTATCTTTCACCGTTTTCAAGATATTAAAAAAGAAAGAACCGCTAAATACAACAAAAAATAAACTTTACATCGCATAAAGGTGGCTAAATAGCACTACTAGATCAGAAGGCAGCTAAAGTACTCTAACTTTTGGATCGATTGAACATTTTTACTATCAATGCTAAGCTAAAAAACAGTTACTAGTTCGCAAATAACTAAAAGGCAGCAAAGTTGTTTTAGCAGCTTTTTAGGTTGGTTACGTTGGAGTATAAATACCTTGCATATACTTAACTAAAAGGCGGTTATAGACTCTAACTTAACTAAAAAGCAGTTATAATCATTAAGCGGCCTTTAAACGTTGTATTGTTACTACTTTTACAATAAATAAACAATTAAAAAAAGCCATTTTAGTCCGTACGCAAGTTAACATTAATATTATTTTCTATGTCTTGCATAACAAAAAAGCCGTTAAATAGTAATACATCGCTAAAAAGCGGCAAACTACACAAGCCCCCTCACCCCTCAAAGACAAAGACATTTTTACCTCACACGCTCGGAAGAGGAGGTATTGTCATTCAGTTTCAGCGTAGAAAATCTCTTTTTGCGGCCTAGCGCGGTAAAGTACTTTTTTAATTTAATACCTAAACATATGTCATAATTTTCGAATCGCACTATTGACTTTTTTGTTACATTTTATTCTTATTTTAAATAGCTTTGAATTAATTATAATACTCTGTTTTGGTTTTATTATATTATTTTAGTTCATTGAATCATAAAAACAATAACAATAAGATTAAACTATTTGTTATATGAATTTTATATTAGGCTGGGTGAGATTCTTGTACTCATGTCGTCAACATCGCGGAATAGTTTTTATTGTTATTTACATATATGTAACAATATATTCCTACTTTAAATAACTTTGAATTAACTACAATACTACCTTTCTTATTATTTTAGTTTTTATATCATTAAACAACGAAATAAGGTATATTTAGATTAAATTATAGGTAAATTAAGGTAAATTTATATTATGTTTAACGAATTTTTTACCGGAAGTTGACCGCGGAAACAACCATACAAATATGTTCCTCGCTGTTGTGAGGCGAAAAATTGTGTGTTGCGCTCGGCAGTAAAGTTTTTAGCGTCTTGCACCTGGAAATCCTCGCTTCGCTCAGCTTTCAATATAGGTAACTCGCTGCTAAATTACCAACTTTCTAGCCTTGCATCACAAATAACTATTTTCGGGTTGTGGGGAATGCGCCTGGGCACGGCAGGCGAGCGGGGCGAGGTGGCAGTTTTGTGCAAACTAACTTATCAACGTTTGCCGGTGTTGCGGTTCGCGCCAAAGTCATCATGGCGGGAAGGTTTCCAAGGTACATATTTTATTTTATTCACGTAGTTTTTTCAAATCTATAAAATTGCATTGGCTACGATATTATAATAGGATTTCTTTACTGAAAAATAGTACAACCATCAAGAGGCAACCGGCTAATGAGTCAACCTACCAGCTAAGAACTGAAACTGAGTGCTGCCGATCGAGCAGTGTATTTCGTTCATCCGTCAGTTAGGCGTGTTTCATCAATGCAGTACCTACGGGAGGATTTGTATGTAATTAATTATTACCTACGCACGCATGGTTTGCAGATTTTAGATGCTTTTGGTTTGGAGTTGTGATAGCTATCATCCAAGTATTTTACGGTCAGTTGCAAAATAGTTAAAGCTTGTCGGATGCACGGTAAGTTCCAGGTTCGATTCTCGGAAGGGTTAATTTAGGAAACGATTTTTGATTTGCCCTGCTACGTTCCGATTTGGCTATTGTTCGTTTAATACTCAACATACATATATATTCACTTTATTACTTGTATATTGGTAAGATATAATGCGCCAAGTGCCGTGGGTTCGATCCCCATTCAGGAAAAATATAAAATATGTCTTTTATGTAGTTAATGTGACACTTTATTGTGTAGCTAAATTAGTTATTGATTTTCATTTAATCGTGTTTGTAGTGTGATAGCTAAGCCATATTATTATTTTCATAGAGATTACATTACTTGTTACATTACTTATTCCGAAAGACCAAAAGTTGAAAGGTGATAACGAAACAGATTTTGTAAACGATTTGTATTCTCGCGAATACTCTCTAATGTATGTGAAACACAAACTGCAAGAAAAGAAAGTATTCTTAATAAATTGTCTAGATTAATGCCAGGGCATAAAATGGTTATAATATAATTGGTGTATGAAAACTAGTCAAGTCAGACCTTAAGCTTTAATATATTATCCTAAGATATAGGAAGAAATTATATTTTAAGTTGTTATAAAATATTTTATGCTGTTATAAATAAATTTCAGGACTGACCAATAAACTTGGCACCCATTTAGATCACTTTCTTTGTCGTTGAATTCAACAACTAAGGCTTATCATACTATTCAATACCATAATATTGAATTTTGAAAATGATTTGTAATTGAAATTGATGGGCTCTTATTTCACATTTATGTTTTGATGGGATATCATTACTTTTTGTACCGAAATTATTAGTAGGTACTGTGGAGATCGTATATGTCTCCGCACTACAAGAAGGCCGCAACACAGCCGTTGCTGGCTGGTTTTGTTTATAATAAAATTAAGAGAGGGAGGCTCGTCGTGCGTAGATATGGACGGTCGCCTTGTCAAATAAAATTATTGATAAAATTGTAAAAATACGAATATAATTACTGAATATAAAAACAGATTATTTTAATTCTAAAGAGCACGCCCCCGTTAGACTTATTACCACGTGTCTAGAATTTATTCGGAATAGGTTACCATATTTTTTTTTAATGTCTCATGCCTGATTTAATAAATTACTTGTCTTTGCAAAAACTTTGTTTTATTGAGTAATAAGTAAGTAAACATATGATTTTGCAGGATTCCTAAAAAACGAATCCGGATAATGCTAGCCTAAAAAGCAGTTTTATGAAAAGTTTTAATAATTAACCGCTTTTAAGATATGCACAGTTGTAATAAAAGATGTAAAAAAATAATGAACTTGAAGTTAAGTGATACCTACTCGGCTAAAAGGCGGCTAAGTGTATTTAGCCGCTTTATTGTTAGGGATAAGATTCACATAAAATCATTTCGTTCTAAGTTTAAAAAACGCAAAAAAATTTAAACTGCGTTATAGCTATGTAAATGTTGATAACTTCCTGTCTAAAAAAATACTTTTGGCAGTTATCGATAAATCCATAACTATAAAGCAGTTATGAACCTTTAGCCGCCTTTAAGTTCTGCACACTTGTAACGATCTTTAAAACTTTACAAGGTTAGAAAGGAAAAATATGTATTTACTTATATAAATATTAATATTTAACAAAATCAACCAATTGCATGTAAAGGTTGAAAAAAAAACCTTTCTTTTGGTATACGGCAACATGGCTAAATGTTTATAAAAAATGAGAAGCATCGGTTTAAAAAATTTGCCGCCTTTTTCGGCTCTAGCTCAAAACTTGTTTTTGTCATTTAGCGGCCTTTAAGCTTATAGACGGCAGTATTTTATTAAAACCTTAATAATATTTATAAATTTGATGAGGACATAATATAGTGTTCAAAAAAGCAAGTAGAAATGAAAGGGTTCGAAGTAAGATAAATGATATCAAAACTAAATAGAAAACGGAGAAAAATGAAGCGGAAGACAGGACGAAAAAGTAAAAAAAAAAAAAAAAACTATAAAAACACAAATTGAAAAACTACATTAATATCTACGTTCATTTGAATTTATAAGGAACTACTAACATATTCCTTCATATAGCCTATACCCAGCAGTGGGTGTCATGTGGCTGAGACGACGACTAACATATTCTACAGGTAGTTTAACTGTCCTTGGACGAGGTAATTTGGGAATTAAAAATATAAGTATCAGCAAAATGAAGGAAAAAATATTTATTTTTCAGAACCAATCAAGTACATAGGCCATGTCAAAATATTTGTAAAATATAATTTAAGAAACTTCTCTTTAAAAAGCTCTAGTTACCGCATTTGTTTTCACATTTTGGATCAGTTGGACAGTAGTCAACATCGTGGCACTTGTCTTCTTGAATAATATGTCTCTTCGATATTTTACTGCCGAAGGAATCATGGCCAAAAGTGAAAGACGCCGTTAGAGCAATCAGCAGGAAAAATATAAAAAACTTCATTTTTGAAAGATTAATTTTCCTTTTTTTTTCAAAACTCTGTTGTTGCTACTATTGTTGAAGTAGTGTGTTGGTACGATTTAAATCCTTTTAAATAGTAACCAACTGCTGCCAAGCAAATGGGCGTGAAAAGCGTGAAATAGGGTAAAGCATAATTCTGGTCACCTGAAAAAAAATCTTATGTTTTATTATCTGCGCTCGTAGTTTTATTCACGTAAAAGTATTACATTACCTGTTGTGGGTCATGCATGATCTATCTTGTGTCAGAATTAATCCCAATCCGTGCAGACTTTGCTATTGTGTTAAGTACGTGTCGATTTGGCACGTGAAATGTCAGTTTTTCCATACAAAAAATCAAAATAAGAATGCGGATTCGAAGGCGATTATGCAAAAGTACTTAACTGAATAGGACGGGAGGCTTCTACGCGATATTAAGTAATGAACTAATAAACTCACGAAATAGTTATTTGTTATGCAAGGCTGGTAAGTTGGATTTAGCGGCGAGTTACCTCTATTGAAACTTGAGCAAGCGAAGGATTCTAGGATTGGTTGTTTTTTTTTGTTGGATAGGTTCAAATATAACCTGATAGCCAGCCAGCTCCTCAGTGGCTGAGGATTCCGGGAAAGGTTCGCTTCCATCTTCAGCCTCATGATGAACGCTAAATGTCACTCCGTCGTTCATAAAAAAAAGAAAAAGATAAAATTTATGTTATGTTACAGAAGTGCTACGATTTACCCTAATAATTGGAATCGAATCGAATCATAATTTTCATATTTTACACTAAACTACTAATTTAACAATGCAACATTGATAATTAGTTACGAAAAGTTCCGAGACTGTGACAATTAAAGTTAGGTACACATTTTTAGGGTTTCGTAGCCTAAAGGCAAAAAACGATACCCTTATAGATTCGTCCAATGCGATGTATGTCACAGCCACTTTTTGGACTGTATTTGTAGGTACAGGAATTTTCTTCTATTATAAAGAGGAAAGATTTGTATTTTTGTATGTAACGAATAAACTCAAAAACTACTGGACCGATTTTGACGAAATTTGGTATAGAGAATCCTTAGACCCCAAATGATCCCAAAATTCCCACGGGAACTGGAACCATGCGGGTGAAACCGCGCACGGCCGCTAGTAAAACATATATCACTTAATAGGATTAAAATAACTATCTAGTATACATAGAAAAAAAAATCCAAACAAAATGCTTTATTATTATTTTTATTATCCATATAAGTATGGTTTGTTTTGAAAATATTATGTGATTCTAGTTTTTTCTGAAAACTATTAAAACCAAAACCAATTTACAACACACGGAAGTTCACAGGCACACAGTGTAATGTTCCTTTGACTTTACACTGTATCAAATTTCATAATAATTTGACGAATTGTGAATCCCATGATGTGAACACAAAACTGCAGCCGAATATGCAGAACCACTTTACCAATGCTGCATTTAGTTATTCAAAGACGGCATCTTGAATATCTGTAAGCTACATAAGGCGCGTGTTAATAATGCCGTCTACCAGATTCCGCAAAGCGGCCGGTGGGCAATCTGCATTTGCGCTCGTCGCGATGGCCGACCGACACGGCTCATATTTAATTTCCTGATAAAAAAAATGTCAGTAATTAAGCCAATATTATGAACGTGTCTCTTACAAATCGTTTTAGTGGAAATTAAAATCAACGTGAACGAAATCTCGGCTGGCCGCTAAAAACGTATTTTCTTTTTTTTATGATTTTTTGAATTTTTGCATGTTTCAATGCTATTTTCATGCTTATAATAAATTTTAAATAGAAATATATTGGAAAAAATTTACTGACCCACGACCTTTGGAAATCAGGTCCAATGCTCTAATCACTGAGCTACCGAGACTTAAAAACGAGACTTAAAAGTCTCGATAGCTCAAACTATTGGACCGGATTTCTAAAGATCGTAGGTTCGAGTCCCATCTGAGAATTCACTTTTGGCCGAGTTAATTTTTTCAAATATTTTTCTATTTAAAATTTATCATAAGTATAAAACTGCTTTTCTTTTGAACTGTACAAAAAGACAGCTGTTCGAAGAAATAAAATACAATATTTTCGTATTAATTAAACTCACATTTTCTCATCATAAAACGAAGAGTCATCGTAAAATCCTTTAGTAGTTGTTACGAGATAAGCTACTGTAAATATTTACAATCGAGTTTCTGTCTTAGCCAAGATTATGTTGGGTTACTGTGAGAACTGACGGCTATTAACTAACAACTGTTAATATAAAACAAAGTCAAAGTCAAAGTCAAAGAATTTTATTCAAATAGACTTATATATAAGTGCTTTCGAATCGTCCAAATTTTTTTCCTACCAGCCATTCAGGACATCTTTTAACTGATAAGAAGAACGGCCGCAAGAAACTTATCAGCTTTAACAGAAGCAACAACATTTACAAAGGAACATGTCGTTGCCAGACACAAATCTACAATCTTGAAACATATTTAATATAAGAGGAAAATGTTCTTATACTCCGTTATTACAATATTTTCCTTTTATATAATTACAATAGTCATGTTTTATGTTAGTATCACTTCCATGCATTTTGGTCTTTCAAATAATCATCTACCTTGTAATAACCTTTGCTTAAGAGTGTTTTTTAGGGTTTCGTAGCCTAAAGGCAAAAAACGAATTCCTTATAGATTCGGCCAAACCGATGTATGTCACACCCTTTTTATTCCAAAACTATGAGGATTACACAGTTGAAACTTGGAAGGTAGATATATTCTGTAAACCGCTTTACGGTTTTTACACAAAAATAAAAAAATATATGAATTAAGGGGGGGCTCCCCATACATGGAATTGACTATGAAAATTTTTTTTTTCATCAAACCTATATGTGTGGGGTCTATAGATATGTCTTTAAAAATTGCATTGAGGTTTCTAAAACGATTTTTTCTCAAAGCCAACCGTTTGAAAGATGTACACTTCCAAAGTGGTAAAATGTGTGTCCCCCCCCCCTCTAACTTTTAAAATAAGAGAATTCTAAACCGCACATATAACTTTGTCATTTATACAATCACTATGAAAAACAAACTTATTTTTGCAGACGAAAAAATATAATGGCATTTTGGCAATAATAATAATAGAAACTTTATTGCACACGATACAAAAACAAACATACAGAGAAAATGTCAAAAAAGAGGAACACACAATAGGCGGCCTTATAGCTACGGAGCAGTCTCTTCCAGGCAACCTTGGGTGAGAGGCGAAACCCTTCATGTGCGAGTTCGACTTGGCCCTTGCCCGATTTTTTTTAATTCATTTAAAGCGTATGTAAATTTCGAGAGTTTCGTGGCAATTTTTTCGACAAGTGTTTTCCAATCAATATTCGTATCTAATTCTAATCCTAATAAGGTGCATCAGTTTTCAAAGTGTGTATTATTATTATTATATGAAATATAAGAATCTATTGGTTGTTTTTGTCTGGGTTTAAACTGCATTAATTTTGTTTTTGATATATTAAAATTTTAAATTATGGTCTTCTAACCATTTATTTATATTTAAGTATGGACGTGGAGTATCTTTATATTCAATGAACATACCTTTTCGATGTCTTTGTGAGATGATAACATTATTTCATTTGTCACGAGACCACTATACTATCCTAAATAGCCACCTAGGGGAGGAAATCACTACATCATCGGCCATATTTAATGACCGTTCGGTTCGTATCGTACGTAGTTCGTAATTTAAAAACGTCAAGCAAAGCTAATTGGTCGCAAAGCCTAGATAAGGAACAGTTGACATGTAATAAACTAGACAATTTTGTGACATTTTATTTTGTGTATTGTTTATTAGTTTGACATTAATTTTAAATAGGTAGCTACATAAATATAATTTTTGACATTTTCGTATAGTGTTGATGATGACCATTATAATTACTGTCATTAGAATTAATCCTTGAATGCAATTGTTATTATTTGTTGCCTTGTAAAATTTGGAATTTATATTTGTAAATTGTGATTTTTATTGTTTCTCTGACATTATGTTTTTCTTAATTTCAGTGGATACTGTCATGTTGGTGTTGTGTGTCTATGGAATGTTTTTTTTTTTATTTATTTTTTGTGTTAAAAAAGTCCAGTACTTTTCACCAATCGCGTGGACCATAAATTGCTTAAAAAAAAGAATCATTCAAATCGGTTCATAAATGACCGAGTATTGTGGTAATTAGTATTTAATAATTCCGATGACCACGTGTGGTCTTCATCATCCGTTCTACTCCACCAAATGGTGCTTTATGGAAGCAGATGCACGAGTTACGAAAACACCAAAATCGACGTAGGTGTGCATATAACATTTGAAGAGTTCCGTTGATTTCTCCAGGATCCCATCCCGTCTTGATGACAGGACCAACTTGAAAGTATACCTTTCTAACAAAAAAATAATTATTCAAATCGGTTCGTAAATGACCGAGTACTGAGGTAACAAACATTAAAAAAAACATACACATGAATTGATAACCACCTCCTTTTTTTGAAGTCGGTTTGAAAAGGAAAGTATTGAGCTTAATAGACCCAGCAATTGAAAATAAAATTTCTGAACCTTCCCCAAAGAAACCTAGAATGTGAAGGTTTGGAAGTTTGGATGTTTTGCTACTCTATAACGCGATAACCACTTCACGGATTTAAATGAAATTTGGCACATAATTATATAGTTTATATTCTGGAATGAAATAAAGGAAACATTTTATCCCAATACTCCCACGGGAACCACGCCAGGAGGGTGATACCGTGGGCCAAAACTCATAAGTTGGCTATAATCGGTTGTTCGCGCCTCCGCCGCGTCGTACGGTGGCGCGCGCGCAATCACCATTGTGTCGTATGCATGAAGCACTAAACACGCTCCTGTTAACTTTTCCAGAAATTGATATATTTTTTGATAATTCTTAAAGTATTAGTAATAGAATTTAGCTATCTTATTGTGTCTTTTTGGTTTTTGTAATGTAATTATGTACTTGTTTTAGGATAATTATGTAATTGGGTTTATACCAGTTTAATTGTGCTTATTAATAAATAAATATAATTTATAATATATCTTCTATTTTATTAAAACCTTAATAATATTTATAAATTTGATGAGGACATAATATAGTGTTCAAAAAAGCAAGTAGAAATGAAAGGGTTCGAAGTAAGATAAATGATATCAAAATTAAATAGAAAACGGAGAAAAATGAAGCGGAAGACAGGACGAAAAAGTAAAAAAAAAAAAAAAAAAACTATAAAAACACAAATTGAAAAACTACATTAATATCTACGTTCATTTGAATTTATAAGGAACTACTAACATATTCCTTCATATAGCCTATACCCAGCAGTGGGTGTCATGTGGCTGAGACGACGACTAACATATTCTACAGGTAGTTTAACTGTCCTTGGACGAGGTAATTTGGGAATTAAAAATATAAGTATCAGCAAAATGAAGGAAAAAATATTTATTTTTCAGAACCAATCAAGTACATAGGCCATGTCAAAATATTTGTAAAATATAATTTAAGAAACTTCTCTTTAAAAAGCTCTAGTTACCGCATTTGTTTTCACATTTTGGATCAGTTGGACAGTAGTCAACATCGTGGCACTTGTCTTCTTGAATAATATGTCTCTTCGATATTTTACTGCCGAAGGAATCATGGCCAAAAGTGAAAGACGCCGTTAGAGCAATCAGCAGGAAAAATATAAAAAACTTCATTTTTGAAAGATTAATTTTCCTTTTTTTTTCAAAACTCTGTTGTTGCTACTATTGTTGAAGTAGTGTGTTGGTACGATTTAAATCCTTTTAAATAGTAACCAACTGCTGCCAAGCAAATGGGCGTGAAAAGCGTGAAATAGGGTAAAGCATAATTCTGGTCACCTGAAAAAAAATCTTATGTTTTATTATCTGCGCTCGTAGTTTTATTCACGTAAAAGTATTACATTACCTGTTGTGGGTCATGCATGATCTATCTTGTGTCAGAATTAATCCCAATCCGTGCAGACTTTGCTATTGTGTTAAGTACGTGTCGATTTGGCACGTGAAATGTCAGTTTTTCCATACAAAAAATCAAAATAAGAATGCGGATTCGAAGGCGATTATGCAAAAGTACTTAACTGAATAGGACGGGAGGCTTCTACGCGATATTAAGTAATGAACTAATAAACTCACGAAATAGTTATTTGTTATGCAAGGCTGGTAAGTTGGATTTAGCGGCGAGTTACCTCTATTGAAACTTGAGCAAGCGAAGGATTCTAGGATTGGTTGTTTTTTTTTGTTGGATAGGTTCAAATATAACCTGATAGCCAGCCAGCTCCTCAGTGGCTGAGGATTCCGGGAAAGGTTCGCTTCCATCTTCAGCCTCATGATGAACGCTAAATGTCACTCCGTCGTTCATAAAAAAAAGAAAAAGATAAAATTTATGTTATGTTACAGAAGTGCTACGATTTACCCTAATAATTGGAATCGAATCGAATCATAATTTTCATATTTTACACTAAACTACTAATTTAACAATGCAACATTGATAATTAGTTACGAAAAGTTCCGAGACTGTGACAATTAAAGTTAGGTACACATTTTTAGGGTTTCGTAGCCTAAAGGCAAAAAACGATACCCTTATAGATTCGTCCAATGCGATGTATGTCACAGCCACTTTTTGGACTGTATTTGTAGGTACAGGAATTTTCTTCTATTATAAAGAGGAAAGATTTGTATTTTTGTATGTAACGAATAAACTCAAAAACTACTGGACCGATTTTGACGAAATTTGGTATAGAGAATCCTTAGACCCCAAATAATCCCAAAATTCCCACGGGAACTGGAACCATGCGGGTGAAACCGCGCACGGCCGCTAGTAAAACATATATCACTTAATAGGATTAAAATAACTATCTAGTATACATAGAAAAAAAAATCCAAACAAAATGCTTTATTATTATTTTTATTATCCATATAAGTATGGTTTGTTTTGAAAATATTATGTGATTCTAGTTTTTTCTGAAAACTATTAAAACCAAAACCAATTTACAACACACGGAAGTTCACAGGCACACAGTGTAATGTTCCTTTGACTTTACACTGTATCAAATTTCATAATAATTTGACGAATTGTGAATCCCATGATGTGAACACAAAACTGCAGCCGAATATGCAGAACCACTTTACCAATGCTGCATTTAGTTATTCAAAGACGGCATCTTGAATATCTGTAAGCTACATAAGGCGCGTGTTAATAATGCCGTCTACCAGATTCCGCAAAGCGGCCGGTGGGCAATCTGCATTTGCGCTCGTCGCGATGGCCGACCGACACGGCTCATATTTAATTTCCTGATAAAAAAAATGTCAGTAATTAAGCCAATATTATGAACGTGTCTCTTACAAATCGTTTTAGTGGAAATTAAAATCAACGTGAACGAAATCTCGGCTGGCCGCTAAAAACGTATTTTCTTTTTTTTATGATTTTTTGAATTTTTGCATGTTTCAATGCTATTTTCATGCTTATAATAAATTTTAAATAGAAATATATTGGAAAAAATTTACTGACCCACGACCTTTGGAAATCAGGTCCAATGCTCTAATCACTGAGCTACCGAGACTTAAAAACGAGACTTAAAAGTCTCGATAGCTCAAACTATTGGACCGGATTTCTAAAGATCGTAGGTTCGAGTCCCATCTGAGAATTCACTTTTGGCCGAGTTAATTTTTTCAAATATTTTTCTATTTAAAATTTATCATAAGTATAAAACTGCTTTTCTTTTGAACTGTACAAAAAGACAGCTGTTCGAAGAAATAAAATACAATATTTTCGTATTAATTAAACTCACATTTTCTCATCATAAAACGAAGAGTCATCGTAAAATCCTTTAGTAGTTGTTACGAGATAAGCTACTGTAAATATTTACAATCGAGTTTCTGTCTTAGCCAAGATTATGTTGGGTTACTGTGAGAACTGACGGCTATTAACTAACAACTGTTAATATAAAACAAAGTCAAAGAATTTTATTCAAACAGACTTATATATAAGTGCTTTCGAATCGTCCAAACTTTTTTCCTACCAGCCATTCAGGACATCTTTTAACTGATAAGAAGAACGGCCGCAAGAAACTTATCAGCTTTAACAGAAGCAACAACATTTACAAAGGAGCATGTCGTTGCCAGACACAAATCTACAATCTTGAAACATATTTAATATAAGAGGAAAATGTTCTTATACTCCGTTATTACAATATTTTCCTTTTATATAATTACAATAGTCATGTTTTATGTTAGTATCACTTCCATGCATTTTGGTCTTTCAAATAATCATCTACCTTGTAATAACCTTTGCTTAAGAGTGTTTTTTAGGGTTTCGTAGCCTAAAGGCAAAAAACGAATTCCTTATAGATTCGGCCAAACCGATGTATGTCACACCCTTTTTATTCCAAAACTATGAGGATTACACAGTTGAAACTTGGAAGGTAGATATATTCTGTAAACCGCTTTACGGTTTTTACACAAAAATAAAAAAATATATGAATTAAGGGGGGGCTCCCCATACATGGAATTGACTATGAAAATTTTTTTTTTCATCAAACCTATATGTGTGGGGTCTATAGATATGTCTTTAAAAATTGCATTGAGGTTTCTAAAACGATTTTTTCTCAAAGCCAACCGTTTGAAAGATGTACACTTCCAAAGTGGTAAAATGTGTGTCCCCCCCCCCCCCTCTAACTTTTAAAATAAGAGAATTCTAAACCGCACATATAACTTTGTCATTTATACAATCACTATGAAAAACAAACTTATTTTTGCAGACGAAAAAATATAATGGCATTTTGGCAATAATAATAATAGAAACTTTATTGCACACGATACAAAAACAAACATACAGAGAAAATGTCAAAAAAGAGGAACACACAATAGGCGGCCTTATAGCTACGGAGCAGTCTCTTCCAGGCAACCTTGGGTGAGAGGCGAAACCCTTCATGTGCGAGTTCGACTTGGCCCTTGCCCGATTTTTTTAAATTCATTTAAAGCGTATGTAAATTTCGAGAGTTTCGTGGCAATTTTTTCGACAAGTGTTTTCCAATCAATATTCGTATCTAATTCTAATCCTAATAAGGTGCATCAGTTTTCAAAGTGTGTATTATTATTATTATATGAAATATAAGAATCTATTGGTTGTTTTTGTCTGGGTTTAAACTGCATTAATTTTGTTTTTGATATATTAAAATTTTAAATTATGGTCTTCTAACCATTTATTTATATTTAAGTATGGACGTGGAGTATCTTTATATTCAATGAACATACCTTTTCGATGTCTTTGTGAGATGATAACATTATTTCATTTGTCACGAGACCACTATACTATCCTAAATAGCCACCTAGGGGAGGAAATCACTACATCATCGGCCATATTTAATGACCGTTCGGTTCGTATCGTACGTAGTTCGTAATTTAAAAACGTCAAGCAAAGCTAATTGGTCGCAAAGCCTAGATAAGGAACAGTTGACATGTAATAAACTAGACAATTTTGTGACATTTTATTTTGTGTATTGTTTATTAGTTTGACATTAATTTTAAATAGGTAGCTACATAAATATAATTTTTGACATTTTCGTATAGTGTTGATGATGACCATTATAATTACTGTCATTAGAATTAATCCTTGAATGCAATTGTTATTATTTGTTGCCTTGTAAAATTTGGAATTTATATTTGTAAATTGTGATTTTTATTGTTTCTCTGACATTATGTTTTTCTTAATTTCAGTGGATACTGTCATGTTGGTGTTGTGTGTCTATGGAATGTTTTTTTTTTATTTATTTTTTGTGTTAAAAAAGTCCAGTACTTTTCACCAATCGCGTGGACCATAAATTGCTTAAAAAAAAGAATCATTCAAATCGGTTCATAAATGACCGAGTATTGTGGTAATTAGTATTTAATAATTCCGATGACCACGTGTGGTCTTCATCATCCGTTCTACTCCACCAAATGGTGCTTTATGGAAGCAGATGCACGAGTTACGAAAACACCAAAATCGACGTAGGTGTGCATATAACATTTGAAGAGTTCCGTTGATTTCTCCAGGATCCCATCCCGTCTTGATGACAGGACCAACTTGAAAGTATACCTTTCTAACAAAAAAATAATTATTCAAATCGGTTCGTAAATGACCGAGTACTGAGGTAACAAACATTAAAAAAAACATACACATGAATTGATAACCACCTCCTTTTTTTGAAGTCGGTTTGAAAAGGAAAGTATTGAGCTTAATAGACCCAGCAATTGAAAATAAAATTTCTGAACCTTCCCCAAAGAAACCTAGAATGTGAAGGTTTGGAAGTTTGGATGTTTTGCTACTCTATAACGCGATAACCACTTCACGGATTTAAATGAAATTTGGCACATAATTATATAGTTTATATTCTGGAATGAAATAAAGGAAACATTTTATCCCAATACTCCCACGGGAACCACGCCAGGAGGGTGATACCGTGGGCCAAAACTCATAAGTTGGCTATAATCGGTTGTTCGCGCCTCCGCCGCGTCGTACGGTGGCGCGCGCGCAATCACCATTGTGTCGTATGCATGAAGCACTAAACACGCTCCTGTTAACTTTTCCAGAAATTGATATATTTTTTGATAATTCTTAAAGTATTAGTAATAGAATTTAGCTATCTTATTGTGTCTTTTTGGTTTTTGTAATGTAATTATGTACTTGTTTTAGGATAATTATGTAATTGGGTTTATACCAGTTTAATTGTGCTTATTAATAAATAAATATAATTTATAATATATCTTCTATTTTATTAAAACCTTAATAATATTTATAAATTTGATGAGGACATAATATAGTGTTCAAAAAAGCAAGTAGAAATGAAAGGGTTCGAAGTAAGATAAATGATATCAAAATTAAATAGAAAACGGAGAAAAATGAAGCGGAAGACAGGACGAAAAAGTAAAAAAAAAAAAAAAAAAACTATAAAAACACAAATTGAAAAACTACATTAATATCTACGTTCATTTGAATTTATAAGGAACTACTAACATATTCCTTCATATAGCCTATACCCAGCAGTGGGTGTCATGTGGCTGAGACGACGACTAACATATTCTACAGGTAGTTTAACTGTCCTTGGACGAGGTAATTTGGGAATTAAAAATATAAGTATCAGCAAAATGAAGGAAAAAATATTTATTTTTCAGAACCAATCAAGTACATAGGCCATGTCAAAATATTTGTAAAATATAATTTAAGAAACTTCTCTTTAAAAAGCTCTAGTTACCGCATTTGTTTTCACATTTTGGATCAGTTGGACAGTAGTCAACATCGTGGCACTTGTCTTCTTGAATAATATGTCTCTTCGATATTTTACTGCCGAAGGAATCATGGCCAAAAGTGAAAGACGCCGTTAGAGCAATCAGCAGGAAAAATATAAAAAACTTCATTTTTGAAAGATTAATTTTCCTTTTTTTTTCAAAACTCTGTTGTTGCTACTATTGTTGAAGTAGTGTGTTGGTACGATTTAAATCCTTTTAAATAGTAACCAACTGCTGCCAAGCAAATGGGCGTGAAAAGCGTGAAATAGGGTAAAGCATAATTCTGGTCACCTGAAAAAAAATCTTATGTTTTATTATCTGCGCTCGTAGTTTTATTCACGTAAAAGTATTACATTACCTGTTGTGGGTCATGCATGATCTATCTTGTGTCAGAATTAATCCCAATCCGTGCAGACTTTGCTATTTTTTCGACAAGTGTTTTCCAATCAATATTCGTATCTAATTCTAATCCTAATAAGGTGCATCAGTTTTCAAAGTGTGTATTATTATTATTATATGAAATATAAGAATCTATTGGTTGTTTTTGTCTGGGTTTAAACTGCATTAATTTTGTTTTTGATATATTAAATTTTTTAATTATGGTCTTCTAACCATTTATTTATATTTAAGTATGGACGTGGAGTATCTTTATATTCAATGAACATACCTTTTCGATGTCTTTGTGAGATGATAACATTATTTCATTTGTCACGAGACCACTATACTATCCTAAATAGCCACCTAGGGGAGGAAATCACTACATCATCGGCCATATTTAATGACCGTTCGGTTCGTATCGTACGTAGTTCGTAATTTAAAAACGTCATTAAGCAAAGCTAATTGGTCGCAAAGCCTAGATAAGGAACAGGTGACATGTAATAAACTAGACAATTTTGTGACATTTTATTTTGTGTACTGTATAATAGTTTGACATTAATTTTAAATAGGTAGCTACACATAAATATAATTTTTGACATTTTCGTATAGTGTTGATGATGACCATTATAATTACTGACATTAGAATTAATCCTTGAATGCAATTGTTATTATTTATTGTGTCTATGGAATTAAATTTTAGGTTATTTTTTTTTTGTGTTAAAATAGTCCAGTACTTTTCATCAATCGCGTGGACCATAAATTGCTTAAAAAAATAATCATTCAAATCGGTTCATAAATGACCGAGTATTGAGGTAATTAGTATTTAATAATTCCGATGACCACGTGTGGTCTTCATCATCCGTTCTACTCCACCAAATGGTGCTTTATGGAAGCAGATGCACGAGTTACGAAAACACCAAAATCGACGTAGGTGTGCATATAACTATGTAATTGGGTTTATACCCGTTTAATTATGCTTAATAATAAATAAATATAATTTATAATATATCTACTATTTTATTAAAACCTTAATAATATTTATAAATTTGATGAGGACATAATATAGTTTTCAAAAAAGCAAGTAGAAATGAAAGGGTTCGAAGTAAGATAAATGATATCAAAACTAAATAGAAAACGGAGAAAAATGAAGCGGAAGACAGGACGAAAAAGTAAAAAAAAAAAAACTATAAAAACACAAATTAAAAAACTACATTAATATCTACGTTCATTTGAATTTATAAGGAACTACTAACATATTCCTTCATATAGCCTATACCCAGCAGTGGGTGTCATGTGGCTGAGACGACGACTAACATATTCTACAGGTAGTTTAACTGTCCTTGGACGAGGTAATTTGGGAATTAAAAATATAAGTATCAGCAAAATGAAGGAAAAAATATTTATTTTTCAGAACCAATCAAGTACATAGGCCATGTCAAAATATTTGTAAAATATAATTTAAGAAACTTCTCTTTAAAAAGCTCTAGTTACCGCATTTGTTTTCACATTTTGGATCAGTTGGACAGTAGTCAACATCGTGGCACTTGTCTTCTTGAATAATATGTCTCTTCGATATTTTACTGCCGAAGGAATCATGGCCAAAAGTGAAAGACGCCGTTAGAGCAATCAGCAGGAAAAATATAAAAAACTTCATTTTTGAAAGATTAATTTTCCTATTTTTTTCAAAACTCTGTTGTTGCTACTATTGTTGAAGTAGTGTGTTGGTACGATTTAAATCCTTTTAAATAGTAACCAACTGCTGCCAAGCAAATGGGCGTGAAAAGCGTGAAATAGGGTAAAGCATAATTCTGGTCACCTGAAAAAAAATCTTATGTTTTATTATCTGCGCTCGTAGTTTTATTCACGTAAAAGTATTACATTACCTGTTGTGGGTCATGCATGATCTATCTTGTGTCAGAATTAATCCCAATCCGTGCAGACTTTGCTATTGTGTTAAGTACGTGTCGATTTGGCACGTGAAATGTCAGTTTTTCCATACAAAAAATCAAAATAAGAATGCGGATTCGAAGGCGATTATGCAAAAGTACTTAACTGAATAGGACGGGAGGCTTCTACGCGATATTAAGTAATGAACTAATAAACTCACGAAATAGTTATTTGTTATGCAAGGCTGGTAAGTTGGATTTAGCGGCGAGTTACCTCTATTGAAACTTGAGCAAGCGAAGGATTCTAGGATTGGTTGTTTTTTTTTGTTGGATAGGTTCAAATATAACCTGATAGCCAGCCAGCTCCTCAGTGGCTGAGGATTCCGGGAAAGGTTCGCTTCCATCTTCAGCCTCATGATGAACGCTAAATGTCACTCCGTCGTTCATAAAAAAAAGAAAAAGATAAAATTTATGTTATGTTACAGAAGTGCTACGATTTACCCTAATAATTGGAATCGAATCGAATCATAATTTTCATATTTTACACTAAACTACTAATTTAACAATGCAACATTGATAATTAGTTACGAAAAGTTCCGAGACTGTGACAATTAAAGTTAGGTACACATTTTTAGGGTTTCGTAGCCTAAAGGCAAAAAACGATACCCTTATAGATTCGTCCAATGCGATGTATGTCACAGCCACTTTTTGGACTGTATTTGTAGGTACAGGAATTTTCTTCTATTATAAAGAGGAAAGATTTGTATTTTTGTATGTAACGAATAAACTCAAAAACTACTGGACCGATTTTGACGAAATTTGGTATAGAGAATCCTTAGACCCCAAATAATCCCAAAATTCCCACGGGAACTGGAACCATGCGGGTGAAACCGCGCACGGCCGCTAGTAAAACATATATCACTTAATAGGATTAAAATAACTATCTAGTATACATAGAAAAAAAAATCCAAACAAAATGCTTTATTATTATTTTTATTATCCATATAAGTATGGTTTGTTTTGAAAATATTATGTGATTCTAGTTTTTTCTGAAAACTATTAAAACCAAAACCAATTTACAACACACGGAAGTTCACAGGCACACAGTGTAATGTTCCTTTGACTTTACACTGTATCAAATTTCATAATAATTTGACGAATTGTGAATCCCATGATGTGAACACAAAACTGCAGCCGAATATGCAGAACCACTTTACCAATGCTGCATTTAGTTATTCAAAGACGGCATCTTGAATATCTGTAAGCTACATAAGGCGCGTGTTAATAATGCCGTCTACCAGATTCCGCAAAGCGGCCGGTGGGCAATCTGCATTTGCGCTCGTCGCGATGGCCGACCGACACGGCTCATATTTAATTTCCTGATAAAAAAAATGTCAGTAATTAAGCCAATATTATGAACGTGTCTCTTACAAATCGTTTTAGTGGAAATTAAAATCAACGTGAACGAAATCTCGGCTGGCCGCTAAAAACGTATTTTCTTTTTTTTATGATTTTTTGAATTTTTGCATGTTTCAATGCTATTTTCATGCTTATAATAAATTTTAAATAGAAATATATTGGAAAAAATTTACTGACCCACGACCTTTGGAAATCAGGTCCAATGCTCTAATCACTGAGCTACCGAGACTTAAAAACGAGACTTAAAAGTCTCGATAGCTCAAACTATTGGACCGGATTTCTAAAGATCGTAGGTTCGAGTCCCATCTGAGAATTCACTTTTGGCCGAGTTAATTTTTTCAAATATTTTTCTATTTAAAATTTATCATAAGTATAAAACTGCTTTTCTTTTGAACTGTACAAAAAGACAGCTGTTCGAAGAAATAAAATACAATATTTTCGTATTAATTAAACTCACATTTTCTCATCATAAAACGAAGAGTCATCGTAAAATCCTTTAGTAGTTGTTACGAGATAAGCTACTGTAAATATTTACAATCGAGTTTCTGTCTTAGCCAAGATTATGTTGGGTTACTGTGAGAACTGACGGCTATTAACTAACAACTGTTAATATAAAACAAAGTCAAAGAATTTTATTCAAATAGACTTATATATAAGTGCTTTCGAATCGTCCAAACTTTTTTCCTACCAGCCATTCAGGACATCTTTTAACTGATAAGAAGAACGGCCGCAAGAAACTTATCAGCTTTAACAGAAGCAACAACATTTACAAAGGAACATGTCGTTGCCAGACACAAATCTACAATCTTGAAACATATTTAATATAAGAGGAAAATGTTCTTATACTCCGTTATTACAATATTTTCCTTTTATATAATTACAATAGTCATGTTTTATGTTAGTATCACTTCCATGCATTTTGGTCTTTCAAATAATCATCTACCTTGTAATAACCTTTGCTTAAGAGTGTTTTTTAGGGTTTCGTAGCCTAAAGGCAAAAAACGAATTCCTTATAGATTCGGCCAAACCGATGTATGTCACACCCTTTTTATTCCAAAACTATGAGGATTACACAGTTGAAACTTGGAAGTAAAGTTAGATATATTCTGTAAACCGCTTTACGGTTTTTACACAAAAATAAAAAAATATATGAATTAAGGGGGGGCTCCCCATACATGGAATTGACTATGAAAATTTTTTTTTTCATCAAACCTATATGTGTGGGGTCTATAGATATGTCTTTAAAAATTGCATTGAGGTTTCTAAAACGATTTTTTCTCAAAGCCAACCGTTTGAAAGATGTACACTTCCAAAGTGGTAAAATGTGTGTCCCCCCCCCCTCTAACTTTTAAAATAAGAGAATTCTAAACCGCACATATAACTTTGTCATTTATACAATCACTATGAAAAACAAACTTATTTTTGCAGACGAAAAAATATAATGGCATTTTGGCAATAATAATAATAGAAACTTTATTGCACACGATACAAAAACAAACATACAGAGAAAATGTCAAAAAAGAGGAACACACAATAGGCGGCCTTATAGCTACGGAGCAGTCTCTTCCAGGCAACCTTGGGTGAGAGGCGAAACCCTTCATGTGCGAGTTCGACTTGGCCCTTGCCCGATTTTTTTTAATTCATTTAAAGCGTATGTAAATTTCGAGAGTTTCGTGGCAATTTTTTCGACAAGTGTTTTCCAATCAATATTCGTATCTAATTCTAATCCTAATAAGGTGCATCAGTTTTCAAAGTGTGTATTATTATTATTATATGAAATATAAGAATCTATTGGTTGTTTTTGTCTGGGTTTAAACTGCATTAATTTTGTTTTTGATATATTAAAATTTTAAATTATGGTCTTCTAACCATTTATTTATATTTAAGTATGGACGTGGAGTATCTTTATATTCAATGAACATACCTTTTCGATGTCTTTGTGAGATGATAACATTATTTCATTTGTCACGAGACCACTATACTATCCTAAATAGCCACCTAGGGGAGGAAATCACTACATCATCGGCCATATTTAATGACCGTTCGGTTCGTATCGTACGTAGTTCGTAATTTAAAAACGTCAAGCAAAGCTAATTGGTCGCAAAGCCTAGATAAGGAACAGTTGACATGTAATAAACTAGACAATTTTGTGACATTTTATTTTGTGTATTGTTTATTAGTTTGACATTAATTTTAAATAGGTAGCTACATAAATATAATTTTTGACATTTTCGTATAGTGTTGATGATGACCATTATAATTACTGTCATTAGAATTAATCCTTGAATGCAATTGTTATTATTTGTTGTCTTGTAAAATTTAGAATTTATATTTGTAAATTGTGATTTTTATTGTTTCTCTGACATTATGTTTTTCTTAATTTCAGTGGATACTGTCATGTTGGTGTTGTGTGTCTATGGAATGTTTTTTTTTTTATTTATTTTTTGTGTTAAAAAAGTCCAGTACTTTTCACCAATCGCGTGGACCATAAATTGCTTAAAAAAAAGAATCATTCAAATCGGTTCATAAATGACCGAGTATTGTGGTAATTAGTATTTAATAATTCCGATGACCACGTGTGGTCTTCATCATCCGTTCTACTCCACCAAATGGTGCTTTATGGAAGCAGATGCACGAGTTACGAAAACACCAAAATCGACGTAGGTGTGCATATAACATTTGAAGAGTTCCGTTGATTTCTCCAGGATCCCATCCCGTCTTGATGACAGGACCAACTTGAAAGTATACCTTTCTAACAAAAAAATAATTATTCAAATCGGTTCGTAAATGACCGAGTACTGAGGTAACAAACATTAAAAAAAAACATACACATGAATTGATAACCACCTCCTTTTTTTGAAGTCGGTTTGAAAAGGAAAGTATTGAGCTTAATAGACCCAGCAATTGAAAATAAAATTTCTGAACCTTCCCCAAAGAAACCTAGAATGTGAAGGTTTGGAAGTTTGGATGTTTTGCTACTCTATAACGCGATAACCACTTCACGGATTTAAATGAAATTTGGCACATAATTATATAGTTTATATTCTGGAATGAAATAAAGGAAACATTTTATCCCAATACTCCCACGGGAACCACGCCAGGAGGGTGATACCGTGGGCCAAAACTCATAAGTTGGCTATAATCGGTTGTTCGCGCCTCCGCCGCGTCGTACGGTGGCGCGCGCGCAATCACCATTGTGTCGTATGCATGAAGCACTAAACACGCTCCTGTTAACTTTTCCAGAAATTGATATATTTTTTGATAATTCTTAAAGTATTAGTAATAGAATTTAGCTATCTTATTGTGTCTTTTTGGTTTTTGTAATGTAATTATGTACTTGTTTTAGGATAATTATGTAATTGGGTTTATACCAGTTTAATTGTGCTAATTAATAAATAAATATAATTTATAATATATCTTCTATTTTATTAAAACCTTAATAATATTTATAAATTTGATGAGGACATAATATAGTGTTCAAAAAAGCAAGTAGAAATGAAAGGGTTCGAAGTAAGATAAATGATATCAAAATTAAATAGAAAACGGAGAAAAATGAAGCGGAAGACAGGACGAAAAAGTAAAAAAAAAAAAAAAAAACTATAAAAACACAAATTGAAAAACTACATTAATATCTACGTTCATTTGAATTTATAAGGAACTACTAACATATTCCTTCATATAGCCTATACCCAGCAGTGGGTGTCATGTGGCTGAGACGACGACTAACATATTCTACAGGTAGTTTAACTGTCCTTGGACGAGGTAATTTGGGAATTAAAAATATAAGTATCAGCAAAATGAAGGAAAAAATATTTATTTTTCAGAACCAATCAAGTACATAGGCCATGTCAAAATATTTGTAAAATATAATTTAAGAAACTTCTCTTTAAAAAGCTCTAGTTACCGCATTTGTTTTCACATTTTGGATCAGTTGGACAGTAGTCAACATCGTGGCACTTGTCTTCTTGAATAATATGTCTCTTCGATATTTTACTGCCGAAGGAATCATGGCCAAAAGTGAAAGACGCCGTTAGAGCAATCAGCAGGAAAAATATAAAAAACTTCATTTTTGAAAGATTAATTTTCCTTTTTTTTTCAAAACTCTGTTGTTGCTACTATTGTTGAAGTAGTGTGTTGGTACGATTTAAATCCTTTTAAATAGTAACCAACTGCTGCCAAGCAAATGGGCGTGAAAAGCGTGAAATAGGGTAAAGCATAATTCTGGTCACCTGAAAAAAAATCTTATGTTTTATTATCTGCGCTCGTAGTTTTATTCACGTAAAAGTATTACATTACCTGTTGTGGGTCATGCATGATCTATCTTGTGTCAGAATTAATCCCAATCCGTGCAGACTTTGCTATTGTGTTAAGTACGTGTCGATTTGGCACGTGAAATGTCAGTTTTTCCATACAAAAAATCAAAATAAGAATGCGGATTCGAAGGCGATTATGCAAAAGTACTTAACTGAATAGGACGGGAGGCTTCTACGCGATATTAAGTAATGAACTAATAAACTCACGAAATAGTTATTTGTTATGCAAGGCTGGTAAGTTGGATTTAGCGGCGAGTTACCTCTATTGAAACTTGAGCAAGCGAAGGATTCTAGGATTGGTTGTTTTTTTTTGTTGGATAGGTTCAAATATAACCTGATAGCCAGCCAGCTCCTCAGTGGCTGAGGATTCCGGGAAAGGTTCGCTTCCATCTTCAGCCTCATGATGAACGCTAAATGTCACTCCGTCGTTCATAAAAAAAAGAAAAAGATAAAATTTATGTTATGTTACAGAAGTGCTACGATTTACCCTAATAATTGGAATCGAATCGAATCATAATTTTCATATTTTACACTAAACTACTAATTTAACAATGCAACATTGATAATTAGTTACGAAAAGTTCCGAGACTGTGACAATTAAAGTTAGGTACACATTTTTAGGGTTTCGTAGCCTAAAGGCAAAAAACGATACCCTTATAGATTCGTCCAATGCGATGTATGTCACAGCCACTTTTTGGACTGTATTTGTAGGTACAGGAATTTTCTTCTATTATAAAGAGGAAAGATTTGTATTTTTGTATGTAACGAATAAACTCAAAAACTACTGGACCGATTTTGACGAAATTTGGTATAGAGAATCCTTAGACCCCAAATAATCCCAAAATTCCCACGGGAACTGGAACCATGCGGGTGAAACCGCGCACGGCCGCTAGTAAAACATATATCACTTAATAGGATTAAAATAACTATCTAGTATACATAGAAAAAAAAATCCAAACAAAATGCTTTATTATTATTTTTATTATCCATATAAGTATGGTTTGTTTTGAAAATATTATGTGATTCTAGTTTTTTCTGAAAACTATTAAAACCAAAACCAATTTACAACACACGGAAGTTCACAGGCACACAGTGTAATGTTCCTTTGACTTTACACTGTATCAAATTTCATAATAATTTGACGAATTGTGAATCCCATGATGTGAACACAAAACTGCAGCCGAATATGCAGAACCACTTTACCAATGCTGCATTTAGTTATTCAAAGACGGCATCTTGAATATCTGTAAGCTACATAAGGCGCGTGTTAATAATGCCGTCTACCAGATTCCGCAAAGCGGCCGGTGGGCAATCTGCATTTGCGCTCGTCGCGATGGCCGACCGACACGGCTCATATTTAATTTCCTGATAAAAAAAATGTCAGTAATTAAGCCAATATTATGAACGTGTCTCTTACAAATCGTTTTAGTGGAAATTAAAATCAACGTGAACGAAATCTCGGCTGGCCGCTAAAAACGTATTTTCTTTTTTTTATGATTTTTTGAATTTTTGCATGTTTCAATGCTATTTTCATGCTTATAATAAATTTTAAATAGAAATATATTGGAAAAAATTTACTGACCCACGACCTTTGGAAATCAGGTCCAATGCTCTAATCACTGAGCTACCGAGACTTAAAAACGAGACTTAAAAGTCTCGATAGCTCAAACTATTGGACCGGATTTCTAAAGATCGTAGGTTCGAGTCCCATCTGAGAATTCACTTTTGGCCGAGTTAATTTTTTCAAATATTTTTCTATTTAAAATTTATCATAAGTATAAAACTGCTTTTCTTTTGAACTGTACAAAAAGACAGCTGTTCGAAGAAATAAAATACAATATTTTCGTATTAATTAAACTCACATTTTCTCATCATAAAACGAAGAGTCATCGTAAAATCCTTTAGTAGTTGTTACGAGATAAGCTACTGTAAATATTTACAATCGAGTTTCTGTCTTAGCCAAGATTATGTTGGGTTACTGTGAGAACTGACGGCTATTAACTAACAACTGTTAATATAAAACAAAGTCAAAGAATTTTATTCAAATAGACTTATATATAAGTGCTTTCGAATCGTCCAAACTTTTTTCCTACCAGCCATTCAGGACATCTTTTAACTGATAAGAAGAACGGCCGCAAGAAACTTATCAGCTTTAACAGAAGCAACAACATTTACAAAGGAACATGTCGTTGCCAGACACAAATCTACAATCTTGAAACATATTTAATATAAGAGGAAAATGTTCTTATACTCCGTTATTACAATATTTTCCTTTTATATAATTACAATAGTCATGTTTTATGTTAGTATCACTTCCATGCATTTTGGTCTTTCAAATAATCATCTACCTTGTAATAACCTTTGCTTAAGAGTGTTTTTTAGGGTTTCGTAGCCTAAAGGCAAAAAACGAATTCCTTATAGATTCGGCCAAACCGATGTATGTCACACCCTTTTTATTCCAAAACTATGAGGATTACACAGTTGAAACTTGGAAGGTAGATATATTCTGTAAACCGCTTTACGGTTTTTACACAAAAATAAAAAAATATATGAATTAAGGGGGGGCTCCCCATACATGGAATTGACTATGAAAATTTTTTTTTTCATCAAACCTATATGTGTGGGGTCTATAGATATGTCTTTAAAAATTGCATTGAGGTTTCTAAAACGATTTTTTCTCAAAGCCAACCGTTTGAAAGATGTACACTTCCAAAGTGGTAAAATGTGTGTCCCCCCCCCCTCTAACTTTTAAAATAAGAGAATTCTAAACCGCACATATAACTTTGTCATTTATACAATCACTATGAAAAACAAACTTATTTTTGCAGACGAAAAAATATAATGGCATTTTGGCAATAATAATAATAGAAACTTTATTGCACACGATACAAAAACAAACATACAGAGAAAATGTCAAAAAAGAGGAACACACAATAGGCGGCCTTATAGCTACGGAGCAGTCTCTTCCAGGCAACCTTGGGTGAGAGGCGAAACCCTTCATGTGCGAGTTCGACTTGGCCCTTGCCCGATTTTTTTAAATTCATTTAAAGCGTATGTAAATTTCGAGAGTTTCGTGGCAATTTTTTCGACAAGTGTTTTCCAATCAATATTCGTATCTAATTCTAATCCTAATAAGGTGCATCAGTTTTCAAAGTGTGTATTATTATTATTATATGAAATATAAGAATCTATTGGTTGTTTTTGTCTGGGTTTAAACTGCATTAATTTTGTTTTTGATATATTAAAATTTTAAATTATGGTCTTCTAACCATTTATTTATATTTAAGTATGGACGTGGAGTATCTTTATATTCAATGAACATACCTTTTCGATGTCTTTGTGAGATGATAACATTATTTCATTTGTCACGAGAGCACTATACTATCCTAAATAGCCACCTAGGGGAGGAAATCACTACATCATCGGCCATATTTAATGACCGTTCGGTTCGTATCGTACGTAGTTCGTAATTTAAAAACGTCATTAAGCAAAGCTAATTGGTCGCAAAGCCTAGATAAGGAACAGGTGACATGTAATAAACTAGACAATTTTGTGACATTTTATTTTGTGTATTGTATAATAGTTTGACATTAATTTTAAATAGGTAGCTACCATAGCTACACATAAATATAATTTTTGACATTTTCGTATAGTGTTGATGATGACCATTATAATTACTGACATTAGAATTAATCCTTGAATGCAATTGTTATTATTTATTGTGTCTATGGAATTAAATTTTAGGTTATTTTTTTTTGTGTTAAAATAGTCCAGTACTTTTCATCAATCGCGTGGACCATAAATTGCTTAAAAAAATAATCATTCAAATCGGTTCATAAATGACCGAGTATTGAGGTAATTAGTATTTAATAATTCCGATGACCACGTGTGGTCTTCATCATCCGTTCTACTCCACCAAATGGTGCTTTATGGAAGCAGATGCACGAGTTACGAAAACACCAAAATCGACGTAGGTGTGCATATAACATTTGAAGAGTTCCGTTGATTTCTCCAGGATCCCATCCTGTCTTGATGACAGGACCAACTTGAAAGTATACCTTTCTAACAAAAAAATAATTATTCAAATCGGTTCGTAAATGACCGAGTACTGAGGTAACAAACATTAAAAAAAACATACACATGAATATGATAACCACCTCCTTTTTTGAAGTCGGTTTGAAAAGGGAAGTATTGAGCTTAATAGACCCAGCAATTGAAAATAAAATTTCTGAACCTTCCCCAAAGAAACCTAGAATGTGAAGGTTTGGAAGTTTGGATGTTTTGCTACTCTATAACGCGATAACCACTTCACGGATTTAAATGAAATTTGGCACATAATTATATAGTTTATATTCTGGAATGAAATAAAGGAAACATTTTATCCCAATATTCCCACGGGAACCACGCCAGGAGGGTGATACCGTGGGCCAAAACTCATAAGTTGGCTATAATCGGTTGTTCGCGCCTCCGCCGTATCGTACGGTGGCGCGCGCGCAATCACCATTGTGTCGTATGCATGAAGCACTAAACACCCTCCTGGTAACTTTTCCAGAAATTGATATATTTTTTGATAATTCTAAGAGTATTAGTAATAGAATTTAGCTAACTTATTGTGTCTATTTGGTTTTTGTAATGTAATTATGTACTTGTTTTAGGATAATTATGTAATTGGGTTTATACCCGTTTAATTATTAGGTTGTTCGCGCCTCCGCCGTGTCGTACGGTGGCGCGCGCGCAATCACCTTTGTGTCGTATGCATGAAGCACTAAACACGCTCCTGGTAACTTTTCCAGAAATTGATATATTTTTTGATAATTCTAAAAGTATTAGTAAAAGAATTTAGCTATCTTATTGTTTCTTTTGGTTTTTGTAATGTAATTATGTACTTGTTTTAGGATAATTATGTAATTGGGTTTATACCCGTTTAATTATGCTTAATAATAAATAAATATAATTTATAATATATCTACTATTTTATTAAAACCTTAATAATATTTATAAATTTGATGAGGACATAATATAGTTTTCAAAAAAGCAAGTAGAAATGAAAGGGTTCGAAGTAAGATAAATGATATCAAAACTAAATAGAAAACGGAGAAAAATGAAGCGGAAGACAGGACGAAAAAGTAAAAAAAAAAAACTACATTAATATCTACGTTCATTTGAATTTATAAGGAACTACTAACATATTCCTTCATATAGCCTATACCCAGCAGTGGGTGTCATGTGGCTGAGACGACGACTAACATATTCTACAGGTAGTTTAACTGTCCTTGGACGAGGTAATTTGGGAATTAAAAATATAAGTATCAGCAAAATGAAGGAAAAAATATTTATTTTTCAGAACCAATCAAGTACATTGGCCATGTCAAAATATTTGTAAAATATAATTTAAGAAACTTCTCTTTAAAAAGCTCTAGTGACCGCATTTGTTTTCACATTTTGGATCAGTTGGACAGTAGTCAACATCGTGGCACTTGTCTTCTTGAATAATATGTCTCTTCGATATTTTACTGCCGAAGGAATCATGGCCAAAAGTGAAAGACGCCGTTAGAGCAATCAGCAGGAAAAATATAAAAAACTTCATTTTTGAAAGATTAATTTTCCTTTTTTTTCCAAAACTCTGTTGTTGCTACTATTGTTGATTAGTAACTGCAAAGTAGTGTGTTGGTACGATTTAAATCCTTTTATATAGTAACCAACTGCTGCCAAGCAAATGGGCGTGAAAAGCGTGAAATAGGATAAAGCATAATTACTTTCTGGTCACCTGAAAAATATTGTATTGTATGTTTTATTATCTGCGCTCGTAGTTTTATTCACGTAAAAGTATGACATTACCTGTTGTGGGCCATGCATGATCTATCTTGTGTCAGAATTAATCCCAATCCGCGCAGCCTTTGCTGTTGTGTTAAGTACGTGTCGATTTGGCACGTGAAATGTCAGTTTTTCCATAAAAAAAATCAAAATTAGAATGCGGATTCGAAAGCGATTATGCAAAAGTACTTAACTGAATAGCACGGGAGGCGTCTACGCGATATTAAGTAATGAACTAATAAACTCACGAAATTGTTATTTGTTATGCAAATAATAATCTATCTAATCTAGTATACATAGAAAAAAAAAAATCAAACAAAATGCTTTATTATTATTATTATAGTCCATACAAGTATGGTTTGTCTTGAAAATATTATGAGATTCTAGTTTGTCTGAAAACCATTACAACCAAAACCAATTTACAACACCCGGTACACTCAAATTCCACATAAAACCGCTACAAAGTAAAGTTCACAGGCCGTGTAATATTCCTTTGACTTTACATTGTATCAAATTCATAACAATTTGACGAATTGTCACGAATCCCATTATGTGAACACAAAAACTGCAGCCGAATATGCAGAACCACTTTACCAATGCTGCATTTTGTTATTCAAAGACGGCATCTTGAATATCTTTAAGCTACATAAGGCGCTTGTAAATGCCGTCTACCAGATTCCGCAAAGCGGCCGGTGGGCAATCCGCATTTGCGCTCGTGGCGGTAGCCGACTGACACGGCTCATATTAGACTTCTAAACTATGCTATGCATACGATAGTAGAAGTCTTATGTGCTGACCCTGTCCGTGTGTGCGCATAATTCAATCTCGAGAACTACTATAGCTAGAAAGCTGAAATTTTCTGAGGTGATACATAGCCATGTCAAACCTCTAAATACGATAGTTTAGAAGTCGTCTGATGCCTTCGCTACGATAGTTAAGGGCGCCGATCTTGTTTAATTTTCTGATTAAAAAATGACAGTAATTAATCCTATATTTTGAACGTGTCGCTTACAGATCGTTTTAGTGGAAATGAAAATCAACGTGAACGAAATCTCGGGTGGCCGCTAAAAACTTATATTCTTTTTTTATGATTTTTTGTATTTTTGCATATTTCAATGCTATTTTTATGCTTATGGTATTACTAAAAAACAAAAAAACCATAAGTATACCTCATTTCATATCAACGGTTACGACAACTGAAAGACACCGACACGACTACCAACGACTGCAGAACCTTAAAACTAAATTATTTATATTACAAAAGCCAATAAAAATAACAAATGAATAATATAGAAAATATCTCCACTGACATCGACTCAAATGTCAGTGTTGGTGAAGCAGCGTTGGTGGAAGAGCCGGAGTCTTGTAAGAGTCAATTTTCGGTATCTTGCGCGAAAAACCTTAATGTTATCACACAGAACATAAAGTCATAAATTATTGGCAGTTCTCAATCGATCTGCCAATAATTTATTCTCAATCGATCGTTAAACACCTGAAAAGATGTTTCTTTCGAATGCAAGGATATTCCTAGCATTGATGTAACAACGCTGGCCTACAGCGTATTAAAAATATAAAAGTATTGGAGAATTTAGACGGTGGTTCGCAAGTCTCGGTAGCTCAGCGGTTAGAGCATTGGACCGGATTTCCAAAGGTCGCGGGTTCGATTCCCGTCTGAGAATTCACTTGTGGCCGAGTTAATTTTTTCCAATATTTTTCTATTTAAAATTTACCATAAGTATAAAAATAGCATTGCAAAATGCAAAAATTACAAAATCATAAATTATTAGCAGTTGCACCTTAATCGATCGTCAAACACCTGAAAAGATGTTTCTTTCGAATGCAAGGATATTCCTAGCATTGATGTAACAACGCTGGCCTACAGCGTATTAAAAATATAAAAGTATTGGAGAATTTCGACGGTGGTTCGCAAGTCTCGGTAGCTCAGCGGTTAGAGCATTGGACCGGATTTCCAAACGTCGCGGGTTCGATTCCCGTCTGAGAATTCACTTGTGGCCGAGTTAATTTTTTCCAATATTTTTCTATTTAAAATTTACCGTAAGTATAAAAATTGCATTGCAAAATGCAAAAATTACAAAATCATAAAAAAAAGAGTTAGCTATCTGGTAACACAATATTACCATCTTTAACTGGCTAAAACGCCTATCAAACTTAAAATCACATAAACCAAAATTATGGTGTAGTTTTGTATATAAAAGACAATCTCAATGTAAATGGAGTAGAATCATCTGACATCGTAGAGGCTACTTGACTCGTAATTACTATTCAAAAAGAATATGCAATCGTTTGTATATACAGACCACCAGTTTTTACAAACACTGACAAATTCATAATATCACTAAATAAAGTACTAACTAATTTAAAAATGTACACAAATATCTTACTAATAGGAGATATTAACATAAATATAAGGGGGAGCTACGACAATAAATCGTCCGACTACTTGGATAATCTAGCTCATCACGGTCTGCTTCCTTCATATTTATTACCAACTCGTGGAAAAAATTGTTTAGATCACAGTTTTGTTAAAACTAAACATAAAGAAAAAACAGTTGTATGTAGCTCATCAATAACGGATCATTCAACAGTCTTATTATCTTTGAATAAAAACCAAAGGTCCATATAAAAAAGAATGTGCATCATAAAAAAGATGACTATAAAATAGTTATTGATGAACTCAAATGTATTAACTGGGCATTATCTATCAGCCACCATGATGTTAATCTAGCTACCGATAAATTGATCAATATTCTGAAAAACATAATCGAAAAACACACCACGATAACTAGACTCTCCAGAAGGAAAAGTAACATACAACCTTGGGTGACACCTGGGCTAATAAGGTGTATAAGAAACAGAAATAGACTACAAAATAAATTAAAAAAAGATCCTGAAAATATAATCCTCCAAATCACATATAAACGATATCGTAACACTTGTAATAACTTATTAAAAAACTTAAGAGAGAGTAACACAGAAATGAACTGGCTATAAATAAAAATAAAAATGATTCTATAAAACAGGTCTATTATAAAAAATATATGTTACCTAAACAAAAATAAAGATTACAATACTCACTTAATGCATTTGAAAACAACTCCTCAACTATCGGTCAATCATATCAATAATTACTTTGCCAATATTGGAAACAACTTGGCAAGCGATATACTAAACAAATTAAATATTACCGAATCTGAAATAATAAAACACAATAAATTATCTCAACTATCTAGAGCCAAATCCTTCATGTTGTTCCCTACTGATGAAATAGAAGTAATTGACATAATAAAAAGCCTTAAACCTAAATCTTCCTCTGGCTGGGATGGTATATCCTCGAACCTCCTGAAACGTTTATGTTACACAATTGCTTTTCCTATAGCACTCATAAGTAACCTCTGCTTTTCGAGTGGTGTTTTTCCAAATGCACTCCTTCCAAGTCTATCGAAAGTAATTGAAAAGCTGATAAACTCAAGGCTGAAGAACTACTTGGAAAAAATAATTTGATTGCCAGGAATCAGTACGGGTTCAGATCCAACTTATCTACGGAGGATGCGGTGCAACATTTGGTTCATGGAGTGGTTAATCATTTGGACCGTAATAAAAAGTGTCTCGGAATATTTTTGGATCTGCAAAAGGCCTTCGATACAGTGTCAGTGCCTATATTGTTACACAAATTAGAGAATAAGGGTATTAGGGGTCTACCCCTGCAACTACTTCGGAGTTACCTTCAGGACAGAAAACAACATGTCCGCGTAAATGATACAGAAAGTATTCAAGAGACCACATGCTACGGAGTACCGCAGGGAAGCGTCCTTGGACCAACCTTATTTCTTATATATATAGATGACCTGTGCTGCTTTAAACTACCTTCAACAGAAATTATAACCTTTGCCGATGACACGGTTGTTTTAGTCTCAGAAAAAAATTGGCAACTGTTGAATGAAGCTGCAAATTACAGTTTCAATGAAATATTAAAATGGTCAGATATTAACCCACTCACCTTGAACCGATCCAAAACTAAATACATGATATTTTCTATCCAATCGAAATCTCAGCCTCCCTTGAATATTATTAATATTAAAGTACACCATTGCAGGGAACCAACAAACTGCAATTGTTATTGCTTAGAAAACGCCAAATCACTACGTTATCTGGGGATAATCCTGGATCAACAGTTTACATGGGGTGACCACATTTACTCTCTTAGCAATAGAGTAAGAAGGCTTATTTATGTTTTTAAAACCTTAAGACATATATGTGATGCAAAACTCCTCAAAACCATCTACTACGCTCTGTGTCAAGCTATTGTTTCCTATTGTATACCTGTCTGGGGAGGTACCTCTAAAACCTTGCTTATTAAGCTAGAACGAGCACAAAGATCCATCCTAAAAATAATGACATTTAAGCCAATTAGATACCCCTCACAACAATTATATCAAGACACAAAAATATTATCAATACGTAAAATATTTATAGAAAAATTATTGCTTAGGCAACATAAAAATAATTATACTAAAATGGCTGGAAGTAGGCGAAAGGACAAAATATTTACTGCGCCTTTTTGTAAGACATGTTTTGCTCAGAAATTTTTAGATTTTTTGGGACCCTTTATCTATAATAAAATATCAAGCACACGTTGATATGAGTCGGCCAGTGAGCCGACTCATATCATTTATTGATTTTTATTGAAGGTGTAGTGACACGTTCAATAAAAATAGCATTTAAACAGTTTTTGCAAGATTTAGATTTCGAGAAAACGGAACTACTCTTAAAAGTAACTAAATTAAATAACTGGTATACTCACTATACACACACACAGACACACACACACAAGCTAACACACATATTTACACTAAACTCACTAAGTACATATTTTATTATAGTATATTTATATATCATAAGTATTTTTATTGTTATCTTTTATATATGTTTTTATTGTCATTGCATATTTATTTAGATACATTACTTAATTAAAATAGTTGGTTAACAGTTGGTTAAGGCATTATGTAGTTGTAGTAATTTTTATCTGATCACTGAACATAACATAACATAACATAACTTTTTAACAGCAGCCATATTGTTATGACAAACAAATCCAAGCGTAGCGCGATAAGAGGCCTTATGCTTAAGGATGTAAGACCAAAACTGCATGTGAAGTGATTAGTTTTTGAAGTCGGTTTTCATTTTGTATTTTTTTTAAATCTTATCAATGGTTTTTATAACTTTGTAATGTGCGTCTGTTGTGACCCGAGTGGAGGAGACTATCCTACCGTGAAACAGTTTTATACTACTACGGAGGGTAGAGGTACAAAACTCAGTGTTGCAATAGCGTTTATGGTTTACATGCAAAGTACCTACGTTAATATTCACAAACTTGTAAGATAAGTAGATCGATAAGTAAGTGTAAACTGTAAAATGTTATTGTAATTGTTAAAACTGTAATTGAAATAAATAAATCTATGCATTGATTAAAAATGAAAGCTAAATATGGAGCCATTATTTTAATTATTGATTTAATAACGCTGGTTGATATGCCCCATAAATCTTCAGTCTTTGAAAGCTTTTAAAATGTCTTCACTATTAATATGCTTAAAATTGAAAACTTTATAACACTTATCAACACATGACTCTAAGAGGACAGCAGCAACGTTATGACAGGAATTTAAATTACTGGTAGTTTCTAAGGGTACCCGAGAGAAGAAATCTTCAAAAACACGGGCAACCTCAACGTCAGATTCAATTAATTTATTATCTACTTCAATGGAGAAGGAGTTTACATTACGTTTAGTTTTCCCAGTTGTTTGGTTAATAATATTCCAAGTAGCCTTTATTTTATTATCCGTTAATTTTATTTTATTTGAAAAGAACATCGCCTTAACAGCTACACATACATTTCTAAACATTTGAGAATACTTCCTGACATATTCAATAAAATTTGGGTCACAGGAAGCATGCTTTGACGCATAAAGGTCATATAGTTTCCTTCTACTTGTATAAATTCCCGGTGTGGCCCAATCACTAAACTTTACTTTATCCGAATTACCATTGATCACTTTTTGCTTTAACGTTTTACTAAATTCGCCTTCAACCACATGAAATAAATCATTATAAAGGTAATAAGATTTCATAATGGGAACTGGTAAAGACTCAATTTTATCAATCACATTGTTTCTAAATTCATCTATGTCCTTTTTAGTTATTGGCCTACATACAATTTTCCGCTTAGGACAGACATGATGGTGCTCTATAGAGGCTAGTTGTCCACTATGGTCAGATTTAATAACATTTATTATAGATTTTTCAATGACTACACAGTTTGAAAAAATGTTGTCTAAGCAGGTGGCAGATGTGGGTGTTATTCGAGTAGGCTCATTAAAGGTATGTGATCAATTATACGAGTAAAGAGAGCTTCGACAACTTTGGGTCTAAAATGTCAACATTAAAATCCCCACATGTGACAACCTTTTATTACTTTTACTAGTTATTCTTAAAACTTCCTCCATAGTGGACTCAAACTCTAGGTAATTACTCTGAGGGGGTCTATAAACACATAATAAACACATATTACAATTATTTGGTCTAGTTCCACACAAGACAATTCAATTATTCGTTCAATTGAGAGGGATATTGCGCTCTTTGTATTGAAAATTATTATGTAAAATTATAAGAGACCCTCCTCTAATAACAGATTGCCTACTAAATGAACTTACAATACTATAATTATCGAGATTAAAAATTAATTCGTGACATTTTAAACAATGCTCAGTGATACACAACACATCAACATTTTCACAGTTTATAAATAAACTAACTTCTAGATCTTTATCAGAAAAGCCTTGTATATTTTGGTGTACAACTCTTAAACAGTTAGGCTTTCCTGTTGTCAACACTGGGCTAGAGGGCGCCTCTGTTCTCTCTAATGGTAATTTAAATTAACCAAGTCAGTATTGGGATACAATAGAATCAAATTACTTGGAAAAGACTCCAAAGTTGTATTAGAAATGTCTGAATTTAACTGCTCAATAAAAGCAGAAGTTCTACTAGCAAATTGTTTAAAATCAAAAGATAGCGGCTAATTGTTTAAAATAAAAAGATAGCAAAAGCGCTATTTGTCTCATAAAATAAATAGGCAGATAATATTTATCATTGGTCAAGTTTAAATCCTTAAAATATGTATTTATCAATCAAATATAGTTGTTTACTATTATGATAAGCTATTATATCTACTATTTTATTCAAACCTTAATAATATTTATAAATTTGATGAGGACATAATATAGTTTTCAAAAAAGCAAGTAGAAATGAAAGGGTTCGAAGTAAGATAAATGATATCAAAACTAAATAGAAAACGGAGAAAAATAGAGCGGAAGGGAGGACAAAAAAAGTAAAAAAAAAAAAAAAAACTATCAAAACACAAATTAAAAAGCTACATTAATACCTACGTTCATTTGAATTTATAAGGAACTACTAACATATTCCTTCATATAGCCTATACCCAGCAGTGGGTGTCATGTGGCTGAGACGACGATTAACATATTCTACAGGTAGTTTAACTGTCCTTGGACGAGGTAATTTGGGAATTAAAAATATAAGTATCAGCAAAATGAAGAAAAAAAAATTTATTTTTCAGAACCGATCAAGTACCCATGTTAAAAATATTTGTGAAGTCCTTAAAAATATAATTTAAGAAACTTCTCTTTAAAAAGCTCTAGTGACAGTCAACATCTTGGCACTTTCCTTGTGTCTGTCTCTTCGATATTTTTCTTCCGATGGAATCATGGCCATAAGTGAAAGACGCCGTTAGAGCAATCAGCAGGAAATATATAAAAAACTTCATTTTTTGAAGATTATTTTTTTTCAAAACTCTGTTGTTGCTACTATTGTTGATTAGTAACTGCAAAGTAGTGTGTTGGTACGATTTAAATCCTTTTAAATAGTAACCAACTGCTGCCAAGCAAATGGGCGTGAAAATCGTGAAATAGGGTAAAGCATAATTACTTTCTGGCCACCTGAAAAAAAATCTTATGATTTATTATCTGCGCTCGTAGTTTTATTCACGTAAAAGTATTACATTTCCTGTTGTGGGTCATGCATGATCTATCTTGTGTCAGAATTAATCCCAATCCGTGCAGACTTTGCTATTGTGTTAAGTACGTGTCGATTTGGCACGTGAAATGTCAGTTTTTTCATACGAAAAATCAAAATTAGAATGCGGATTCGAAGGCGATTATGCAAAAGTACTTAACTGAATAGCACGGGAGGCGTCTACGCGATATTAAGTAATGAACTAATAAACTCACGAAATAGCTATTTGTTATGCAAGGCTGGTAAGTTGGATTTAGCGGCGAGTTACCTCTATTGAAACTTGAGCAAGCGAAGAATTCTAGGATTGGTTGTTTTTTTTTGTTGGATAGGTTCAAATATAACCTGATAGCCAGCTCCTCAGTGGCTGAGGATTCCTGGAATGGTTCGCTTCCATCTTCATCCTCATGATGAACGCTAATTCACTCCGTCGTTCATAAAAAAAAAAAAAAAGATTTTATGTTATGTTACAGAAGTGCTACGATTTACCCTAATAATTGGAATCGAATCGAATCATAATTTTCATATTTTACACTAAACTACTAATTTAACAATGCAACATTGACAATTAGTTACGAAAAGTTCCGAGACTGTGGCAATTAAAGTTAGGTACACATTTTTAGGGTTTCGTAGCCTAAAGGCAAAAAACGATACCCTTATAGATTCGTCCAATCCGATGTATGTCACACCCACTTTTTGGACTGTATTTGTATTTACAGGAATTTTCTTATAAAATATATATCATTTAATAACTATCAAGTATACATAGAAATAAACTTTCCAAACAAAAGGCTTTACATTATTATTATCCATAAGAGTATGGTTTTTTTTTTAAATATTATGTGATTCTAGTTTTGTCTGAAAACTATTAAAACCAAAACCAATTTACAACACACGGAACACTCAAATTCCACATAAAACCGCTACAAAGCAAAGTTCACAGGCCGTGTAATGTTCCTTTCACTTTACATTGTATCAAATTCATAATAATTTGACGAATTGTCACGAATCCCAGAACACAAAACCTGCAGCCGAATATGCAGAACCACTTAACCATTGCTGCATTTAGTTATTCAAAGACGGCATGTTGTATATCTGTAATCTACATAAGGCGCGTGTTAATAATGCCGTCTACCAGATTCCGCAAAGCGGCCGGTGGGCAATCCGCAGTCGCGATGGCCGACCGACGGACGGCTCATATAAAAAAATAACAGTAAAAGCCAATATTTTGAACGTGTCGCTTACAGATCGTTTTAGTGGAAATGAAAATCAACGTGAACGAAATCTCGGGTGGCCGCTAAAAACTTATTTTCTTTTTTATGATTTTTAGAATTTTTGCATTTATCAATGCTATTTTTATGCTTATGATAAATTTTAAATAGAAATATATTGGAAAAAATTAACTGACCCACGACCTTTGGAACTCAGGTCCAATGCTCTAATCACTGAGCTACCAAGACTTAAAAGTCTCGAAAGCTCAAACTATTGGACCGGATTTCTAAAGATCGTGGGTTCGAGTCCCATCTGAGATTTCACTTGTGACCGAGTTAATTTTTCAAATATTTTTCTATTTAAAATTTATCATAAGTATAAAACTGCTTTTTGTGGACTGTACAAAAAGACAGCTGTTCGAAGAAATAAAATACAATACTTTCGTATTAATTAAACTCACATTTTCTCATCATAAAACGAAGAGTCATCGTAAAATTCTTTAGTAGTTGTTACGAGGTAAGCTACTGTAAATATTTACAATCGAGTTTCTGTCTTAGCTATTAACTAACAACTTTTAATATAAAACGAAGTCAAAGTTGAAGTTTTTGACTTTATTCAAATAGACTCATAGATAAGTGCTTTCGAATCGTCCAATTTTTTTTCCTCCCAGCCATTCAGGACATCTTGTTACTGATAAGAAGAACGGCCGCAAGAAACTTATCAGCTTTAATAGAAGCAACAACATTTACAAAGGAACATGTCGTTGCCAGACACAAATCTACAATCTTGAAACATATTTAATATAAGAGGAAAATTTTCCTATACTCAGTTATTAGAATATTTTCCTTTTATACAATTACAATAGTAATGTTTTATGTTTGTATCACTTCCATGCATTTTGGTGTTTCAAATAATCATCTACCTTGTAATAACCTTTGCTTAAGAGCGTTTTTTTAACATATATTTTAAATTTATGCAAAGGCAGCTCAATCACTTGTTGTGGAACTTTATTAAAAACGGCTATGCCTTTCCCAAAAACGAGCGACTGCATTTTTCAAGCCGAAATTTTGGAACGGCAAGCTTATTGTTGTTTCTAGTATTAAAATTATGAACATCGCTATGCTTAATAAATAAATCGTGATGTTTCCTTACATATACTATATTATCATAAATGTATTGTCCCGCCAAAGTTAGTATATTAATCTCTTTAAACAATTCTTTAAGAGAATCTCTCTGTCGAAGGTTGTAAATGGCGCGCACAGCTCTTTTTTGAAGTATTAATTTTCTATATTAGCTGCTGAGCCCCACAACAACAGGCCATAGGACATTACACTATGAAAATAACTAAAGTAAACTAGTCTTGCCGTTTCAATATCAGTTAGGCGCCTTATTTTCCTTATTGCGAAAGCCGCAGAACTAAGTCTACTCGACAAGGTTTAAATATGTGGATCCCATTGTAGTTTTGAATCTAATGTAATGCCAAGAAATTTAGTACTCTCAACTAACTCTACTACATCCCCATTTAAATTGATATGCATGTCGACCTGCCCTACATTAGGTAATGTGAATTTAACAAATTTCGTTTTGGTAGAGCTAGGAGACCATTTATTACTGTTGAACCAGTGTACGACTTGAGAGAGAGCACTATTTACTTCGTCAGAACAATTGTTTCCTCTATAAAGTTTTAAAATTAAAGATGTATCATCTGCAAATAGTACTGTCTTACATAAATTACTCGCGTAGTTAGGGAGATCCTTAATATATATTAACAGCAGAGGGCCCAATATTGAACCTTCGGGCACGCCCATAATAATAGGGGCTCCAGTAGAAGCAGTATTATTTACAATTACTTTTTGATTTCTATTGTACAAGTATGACTGCAAAAGGCTTACTGGTTTTTTAGAGACACCATAATGTTCTAGCTTCTTTAAAAGTGTAACGTGATCAACGCAATCGAAAGCTTTAGACAGGTTACAGAATATACCAACTACGTCTTGCTTGCCCTCCCAAGGCTCAAAAGTATGTTTGAGGAGTGCTAATCCAGCATCTGTAGTATTTTAACCTTTAGAAAAGCCGAAATGATTATTATGAAGGATTTGATTTACTGTTAAATAGTCTAATAATTGAGAGTATAGTTTTTTTTTTTAATTTACAAAGGGCCGTTAAGACTTATATCGGCCTAAAATTTGTGGGATCACTTTTGTCACCCGATTTAAAAAGAGCAATAAGCTTACTATATTTCATTATATCGGGAAAAGTACCTTCATCTATGCATTGATTAAAAATGAAAGCTAAATATGGAGCCATTATTTCAATTACTGATTTAATAACGCTGGTTGATATGGCCAATAAATCTTCAGTCTTTTTAATATTTATAGACTTGAAAGCTTTTAAAATGTCTTCCCTAATAATATGCTTACAATTGAAAACTTTATAACACTTATCAACACATGACTCTAAGAGGGCAGCAGCAACGTTTCGACAGGAATTTAAATTACTAGTAGTTTCTAAGGGTACCCGAGAGAAGAAATCTTCAAAAACACGGGCAACCTCAACGTCAGATTCAATTAATTTATTATCTACTTTAAGGGAGAAGGAGTTTACATTACGTTTAGCTTTCCCAGTTTTTTGGTTAATAATATTCCAAGTAGCCTTTATTTTATTATCCGTTAATTTTATTTTATTTGAAAAGAACATCGCCTTAGCAGCTACACATACATTTCTAAACATTTGAGAATACTTCCTGACATATTCAATAAAATTTGGGTCACAGGAAGTATGCTTTGACGCATAAAGGTCATATAGTTTCCTTCTACTTGTATAAATTCCCGGTGTGGCCCAATCACTAAACTTTACTTTATCCGAATTACCATTGATCACTTTTTGCTTAAACGTTTTACTAAATTCGCCTTCAACCACATGAAATAAATCATTATAAAGGTAATAAGATTCCATAACGGGAACTGGTAAAGACTCAATTTTATCAATCACATTGTTTCTAAATTCATCTATGTCCTTTTTAGTTATTGGCCTACATACAATTTTCCGCTTAGGACAGACATGATGGTGCTCTATAGAGGCTAGTTGTCCACTATGGTCAGATTTAATAACATTTATTATAGATTTTTCAATGACTACACAGTTTGAAAAAATGTTGTCTAAGCAGGTGGCAGATGTGGGTGTTATTCGAGTAGGCTCATTAAAGGTATGTGATCAATTATACGAGTAAAGAGAGCTTCGACAACTTTGGGTCTAAAATGTCAACATTAAAATCCCCACATATGACAACCTTTTATTACTTTTACTAGTTATTCTTAAAACTTCCTCCATAGTGGACTCAAACTCTAGGTAATTACTCTGAGGGGGTCTATAAACACATAATAAACACATATTACAATTATTTGGTCTAGTTCCACACAAGACAATTCAATTATTCGTTCAATTGAGAGGGATATTGCGCTCTTTGTATTGAAAATTATTATGTAAAATTATAAGAGACCCTCCTCTAATAACAGATTGCCTACTAAATGAACTTACAATACTATAGTTATCGAGATTAAAAATTAATTCGTGACATTTTAAACAATGCTTAGTGATACACAACACATCAACATTTTCACAGTTTATAAATAAACTAACTTCTAGATCTTTATCAGAAAAGCCTTGTATATTTTGGTGTACAACTCTTAAACAGTTAGGCTTTCCTGTTGTCAACACTGGGCTAGAGGGCGCTTCTGTTGTCTCTAACGGTAATTTAAATTAACCAAGTCAGTATTGGGATTCAATAGAATCAAATTACTTGGAAAAGACTCCAAAGTTGTATTAGAAATGTCTGAATTTAACTGCTCAATAAAAGCAGAGGTTCTACTAGCTAATTGATTAAAATCAAAAGATAGCCGCTAATTGTTTAAAATAAAAAGATAGCAAAAGCGCTATTTGTCTCATAAAATAAATAGGCAGATAATATTTATCATTGGTCAAGTTTAAATCCTTAAAATATGCATTTATGTCAATCAAATATAGTTGTTTACTATTATGATAAGCTATTGTACTTTTTTTTTTTTTTTTTTTTTTTTTTTTTTTTCATTTATTAACAAATAAATTTACAATAAAAAATTACATAAACAGCACATAGAAACCACTTAGGTTTAATGCATGTGCTTCGTTCGCTTTTACATTTAACAATTTATAATTTCATAAGTACATTTAACACATATAACACGATTTATTAAACATTTACAGTATAATGCGATCGCTGCCATCAATTTGCTCAAAAGTAACATCTTTAGTTTTTTCTTTATAATTTTTTTGTTGAGAGAATCACGAAACTCAGGTTCTAGTTTATTTGTAAGTCGTGGTATTAGGTAACCAGAAGTACGGGTGCCGTACGTATTTTTCGCAACTTTCGTAACAAGCCTACCGCGGGCAGACGCTCGCGTCGCTTTGTTATGATCGACTATTTTTTTTATAGAATTGTTAAAATATTCTTCCTTAAAGAGCTGTAATATGAATTGATCCTGGACTGGCAATACATTACAGTGTTTAAAAAGCAGAAGGTCGTTAGAGGATAGTTCCTGCCGGACCGTAGGTGATACAACATGTTTTAAGATACGGATTCGAAGTTTATAAATCTTGTCTAAGTACGTTTTATAAGTACTGCCGTAACTTGAAAGGCCATAGCTTACTATAGAGTTAGCAAAGGCGTTATATAACGCTAATCTAGTGCTATAAGTTATTCGATTTTTTATTATTATTAGGTTTGCAAGAAATGCTCGGAGCTTATCACATATTTTTTCAACCTGAGGACCCCAGTTAAAAGAATTGTCAATAAGTAACCCGAGGTATACGTGAGAGTCCACAGTTTGAATCGGTAAGCAGTCGCAGGACAGTTGGCTCGTTTTATTTTTATGAAGACAATTGTGATTATGGGCTATGAGGTATCCGTTAAATTTCTTATCTCTAATATAATTAGATCTCACATGCATAAGTTTGGTTTTGTCTGCATTTAAAACCATCCCTGAGTCATGACACCACCTACACAAATTGTTGAAATCTGTCTGCAAATTATTTAGAGCTTCACGCTGATCTTTTGCGGCAGAAATGATAACAGTATCATCCGCAAACTGATAGGAACTGCATTTCTTGAGGATACTGGACATTTCATTAACATAAGCTAAAAAGTGGAGAGGACCAATTACCGATCCTTGAGCTGTACCAGTTGACACGGCCACCGGATCACTTAGGCATTCATTTATTTTGACCCTGTAGGACCGCCCCTCAAGATAGTTTATGCACAAGTCCAGCATTCCACCCCGTAATCCCGTGCTCTCAAGTTTAGTGATTAGTTTATGATGATTAAGAGTGTCAAAGGCGCGAGAAAAATCAATAAACACTACAAGAATATGAAGTTTTTCATTCAAATAACTGTTGATTTCATCAGTAAATTTCCTTAGCAGATCTGTTGTGCTTTTTCCAGTCTGAAATCCGTACTGGCTGGTGCAGAGAATGTTGTTTTGTTTATAAAAGTTGTGAATTTGTTCGCAGATGTACTTCTCAACTATCTTATCAACAGACGGTAACAGGGTTATAGGTCGATAATTGGAAACCTCACCCTTACAGCCCTTTTTAAATATTGGTCGTACGCAACCAGACTTTAGATTATCCGGGTACCTACGGGCCTGCACGCTGGTATTAATAAGGTTAGCAATAGCATAGCACAACTTGTCAGCTATTTTTTTGATGTCTATAACTTTGATTCCGTCTAAACCGGGTGCTTTTCTTGCATTTAGTTTCTTCACTATATCGAAGACGATTTTAGGAGTGGCTTTTCTGAAGCGGAAGCTGACGTCGGCAGCCTTAGTATGAGAGGTATCATTTAATAAGTTGACATTACAAGTGGGGATCGTTTTTTTAACGACCTCATCGAACTCGGTTGCAAACTTATCAGCGATAGCTTGGGGAGACAACTTACTCTCCGAAAACGCAGATAATATTACCTCATCGGTTGACTGACTAATTCTGCCACATATTAGATTCATTATTTGCCAAAGTTTTCGAGGGTTTCTATAATTATCGGCTATCATTTTTCTAAAGTAAGCATTTCTATAATAATCGGTAACTTTGTTTACTTTGTTTCGTATTTTTTTATAATTTTTAAATAAAATATAATTGTTAGTATCTTTCCTCCAACTCTGAAAAGCTAAATCTCTCATATTGCTTAAATTAGTTATGTTTTTATTTATCCACGGCAGTTTTAATTTTGAATTGTTACTTTTCTGACGATATTTTACAGATTTTTTGTAGGCTAACGTAAACTTTTCCTTTATATAATTGTAAATATCTTGAGGACATTGCATAGTATCAGTACAAGACCAATCCACACCACTTAATTCCTTATAAACAATGTCGGAATCATAGTAAACGCGAGCGTCGGCGCCGCCGCTGACAACAGATCTAGGATTATAGTTATAGTTATGTTTTTTTGAGGTTTTTTTGAACTTAACGTTAAATTTAAATTGTATCTTACTTTATTTTCCAATTGAGAGAAACCTTGACTATAGGGAAATGTAAACAAAACTACTTTCCTAAAATTTAAGGAGCATATTGAGTAATGGTATGATATTAATTGGTTTTTATTAATATCACCCCTATCCCCAATCAAAATTACCAAATTTTTAACTATTGATTTCATTATACTATTTATAGTACATCCAGGCATACAATAGTTAATAACATTTTCCTTACATTGTTTCTGGAACAATTGGCCTAAGTTTTTACCAATCTCATCACAGAAAATAATTGTTTTAGTGACACTATTTTTAGAAGGGGATTCATTTAAATTATTGAGTAATACACAATCAGAAATATTAGAACAAACAATCAATCGTGATGGAAGATAAGTTAGGTAAAATAGGCGGAGATTTTCAGCCCGTTCTATACATATAATTTATAATATATCTACTATTTTATCAAAACCTTAATAATATTTATAAATTTGATGAGGACATAATATAGTTTTCAAAAAAGCAAGTAGAAATGAAAGGGTTCGAAGTAAGATAAATGATATCAAAACTAAATAGAAAACGGAGAAAAATGGAGCGAAAAAAAAAATTGAAAACTATAAAAACACAAATTAAAAAGCTACATTAATACCTACGTTCATTTGAATTTATAAGAAACTACTAACATATTCCTTCATATAGCCTATACCCAGCAGTGGGTGTCATGTGGCTGAGACGACGATTAACATATTCTACAGGTAGTTTAACTGTCCTTGAACGAGGTAATTTGGGAATTAAAAATATAAGTATCAGCAAAATGAAGGAAAAAATATTTATTTTTCAGAACCAATCAAGTACATAGGCCATGTTAAAAATATTTGTGAAGTCCTTAAAAATATAATTCTCTTTAAAAAGCTCTAGTGACAGTCAACATCTTGGCACTTTCCTTGTGTCTGTCTCTTCGATATTTTTCTTCCGATGGAATCATGGCCATAAGTGAAAGACGCCGTTAGAGCAATCAGCAGGAAATATATAAAAAACTTCATTTTTTGAAGATTATTTTTTTTCAAAACTCTGTTGTTGCTACTATTGTTGATTAGTAACTGCAAAGTAGTGTGTTGGTACGATTTAAATCCTTTTAAATAGTAACCAACTGCTGCCAAGCAAATGGGCGTGAAAATCGTGAAATAGGGTAAAGCATAATTACTTTCTGGCCACCTGAAAAAAAATCTTATGATTTATTATCTGCGCTCGTAGTTTTATTCACGTAAAAGTATTACATTTCCTGTTGTGGGTCATGCATGATCTATCTTGTGTCAGAATTAATCCCAATCCGTGCAGACTTTGCTATTGTGTTAAGTACGTGTCGATTTGGCACGTGAAATGTCAGTTTTTTCATACAAAAAATCAAAATTAGAATGCGGATTCGAAGGCGCTTATGCAAAAGTACTTAACTGAATAGCACGGGAGGCGTCTACGCGATATTAAGTAATGAACTAATAAACTCACGAAATAGTTATTTGTTATGCAAGGCTGGTAAGTTGGATTTAGCGGCGAGTTACCTCTATTGAAACTTGAGCAAGCGAAGAATTCTAGGATTGATTGTTTTTCTTTGTTGGATAGGTTCAAATATAACCTGATAGCCAGCTCCTCAGTGGCTGAGGATTCCTGGAATGGTTCGCTTCCATCTTCATCCTCATGATGAACGCTAATTCACTCCGTCGTTCATAAAAATAAATAAAAAGATTTTATGTTATGTTACAGAAGTGCTACGATTTACCCTAATAATTGGAATCGAATCGAATCATAATTTTCATATTTTACACTAAACTACTAATTTAACAATGCAACATTGACAATTAGTTACGAAAAGTTCCGAGACTGTGACAATTAAAGTTAGGTACACATTTTTAGGGTTTCGTAGCCTAAAGGCAAAAAACGATACCCTTATAGATTCGTCCAATCCGATGTATGTCACACCCACTTTTTGGACTGTATTTGTATTTACAGGAATTTTCTTATAAAATATATATCATTTAATAGAATTAAAATAACTATCAAGTATACATAGAAATAAACTTTCCAAACAAAAGGCTTTACATTATTATTATCCATAAGAGTATGGTTTTTTTTTGAAAATATTATGTGATTCTAGTTTTGTCTGAAAACTATTAAAACCAAAACCAATTTACAACACACGGAACACTCAAATTCCACATAAAACCGCTACAAAGCAAAGTTCACAGGCCGTGTAATGTTCCTTTGACTTTACATTGTATCAAATTCATAATAATTTGACGAATTGTCACGAATCCCAGAACACAAAAACTGCAGCCGAATATGCAGAACCACTTAACCATTGCTGCATTTAGTTATTCAAAGACGGCATGTTGTATATCTGTAATCTATATAAGGCGCGTGTTAATAATGCCGTCTACCAGATTCCGCAAAGCGGCCGGTGGGCAATCCGCAGTCGCGATGGCCGACCGACGGACGGCTCAAAAAAAAAAATGTCAGTAAAAGCCAATATTTTGAACGTCTCGCTTACAGATCGTTTTAGTGGAAATGAAAATCAACGTGAACGAAATCTCGCGTGGCCGCTAAAAACTTATTTTCTTTTTTTATGATTTTTAGAATTTTTGCATTTATCAATGCTATTTTTATGCTTATGATAAATTTTAAATAGAAATATATTGGAAAAAATTAACTGACCCACGACCTTTGGAACTCAGGTCCAATGCTCTAATCACTGAGCTACCGAGACTTAAAAGTCTCGAAAGCTCAAACTATTGGACCCGATTTCTAAAGATCGTAGGTTCGAGTCATATCTGAGAATTCACTTGTGGCCGAGTTAATTTTTTCAAATATTTTTCTATTTAAAATTTATCATTAAGTATAAAACTGCTTTTTTTGGACTGTACAAAAAGACAGCTGTTCGAAGAAATAAAATACAATACTTTCGTATAAATTAAACTCACGTATTCTCATCATAAAACGAAGAGTCATCGTAAAATTCTTTAGTAGTTGTTACGAGGTAAGCTACTGTAAATATTTACAATCGAGTTTCTGTCTTAGTCAAGATTATTTATTTATTTATTATTATTAGTTACACGGGCGGCGCCCAATTACATAATTAACTTAGTTAATTTACATTTAGAAAAACAAATATCAACAACACGATGAGATATGTATGACACAACACAGTAATAAACATAAAAATTGCGTTTACACTGAACAATTAAAAAGGACATCCACTTTCACAGAATGACAAACATTTAGTCGTAATAATGTTATGTTATGTTATGTTGGGTTACTGTGAGAACTGACGGCTATTAACTAACAACTGTTAATATAAAACAAAGTCAAAGTCGAGGTCAAAGATTTTTATTCAAATAGACTTATAGATAAGTGCTTTCGAATTGTCCAATTTTTTTTCCTACCAGCCATTCCGGACATCTTTTAACTAATAAGAAGAACGGCCGCAAGAAACTTATCAGCTTTAACAGAAGCAACAACATTTACAAAGGAACATGTCGCTGCCAGACACAAATCTACAATCTTGAAACATATTTAATATAAGAGGAAAATTTTCTTATACTTAGTTATTAGAATATTTTTCTTTTATATAATTACAATAGTCATGTTTTATGTTATTTGCTTAAAAGCGTTTTTTTAACATATATTTTAAATTTATGCAAAGGCAGCTCAATCACTTGTTGTGGAACTTTATTAAAAATGGCTATGCCTTTCCCAAAAACGAGCGACTGCATTTTTCAAGCCGAAATTTTGGAACGGCAAGCTTATTGTTGTTTCTAGTATAAAATTATGAACATCGCTATGCTTAATAAATAAATCGTGATGTTTCCTTACATATACTATATTATCATAAATGTATTGTCCCGCCAAAGTTAGTATATTAATCTCTTTAAACAATTCTTTAAGAGAATCTCTCTGTCGAAGGTTGTAAATGGCGCGCACAGCTCTTTTTTGAAGTATTAATTTTCTATATTAGCTGCTGAGCCCCACAACAACAGGCCATAGGACATTACACTATGAAAATAACTAAAGTAAACTAGTCTTGCCGTTTCAATATCAGTTAGGCGCCTTATTTTCCTTATTGCGAAAGCCGCAGAACTAAGTCTACTCGACAAGGTTTAAATATGTGGATCCCATTGTAGTTTTGAATCTAATGTAATGCCAAGAAATTTAGTACTCTCAACTAACTCTACTACATCCCCATTTAAATTGATATGCATGTCGACCTGCCCTACATTAGGTAATGTGAATTTAACAAATTTCGTTTTGGTAGAGCTAGGAGACAATTTATTACTGTTGAACCAGTGTGCGACTTGAGAGAGAGCACTATTTACTTCGTCAGAACAATTGTTTCCTCTATAAAGTTTTAAAATTAAAGATGTATCATCTGCAAATAGTACTGTCTTACATAAATTACTCGCGTAGTTAGGGAGATCCTTAATATATATTAAGAACAGCAGAGGGCCCAATATTGAACCTTCGGGCACGCCCATAATAATAGGGGCTCCAGTAGAAGCAGTATTATTTACAATTACTTTTTGATTTCTATTGTGCAAGTATGACTGCAAAAGGCTTAGTAGTTTTTAGAGACACCATAATGTTCTAGCTTCTTTAAAAGTGTAACGTGATCAACGCAATCGAAAGCTTTAGACAGGTTACAGAATATACCAACTACGTCTTGCTTGCCCTCCCAAGGCTCAAAAGTATGTTTGAGGAGTGCTAATCCAGCATCTGTAGTATTTTAACCTTTAGAAAAGCCGAAATTAAATAGTCTAATAATTGAGAGTATAGTTTTTTTTTTTTAAATTTACAAAGTGCCGTTAAGACTGATATCGGCCTAAAATTTGTGGGATCACTTTTGTCACCCGATTTAAAAAGAGCAATAAGCTTACTATATTTCATTATATCGGGAAAAGTACCTTCATCTATGCATTGATTAAAAATGAAAGCTAAATATGGAGCCATTATTTCAATTACTGATTTAATAACGCTGGTTGATATGGCCCATAAATCTTCAGTCTTTTTAATATTTATAGACTTGAAAGCTTTTAAAATGTCTTCCCTAATAATATGCTTAAAATTGAAAACTTTATAACACTTATCAACACATGACTCTAAGAGGGCAGCAGCAACGTTTCGACAGGAATTTAAATTACTAGTAGTTTCTAAGGGTACCCGAGAGAAGAAATCTTCAAAAACACGGGCAACCTCAGCGTCAGATTCAATTAATTTATTATCTACTTTAAGGGAGAAGGAGTTTACATTACGTTTAGCTTTCCCAGTTTTTTGGTTAATAATATTCCAAGTAGCCTTTATTTTATTATCCGTTAATTTTATTTTATTTGAAAAGAACATCGCCTTAGCAGCTACACATACATTTCTAAACATTTGAGAATACTTCCTGACATATTCAATAAAATTTGGGTCACAGGAAGTATGCTTTGACGCATAAAGGTCATATAGTTTCCTTCTACTTGTATAAATTCCCGGTGTGGCCCAATCACTAAACTTTACTTTATCCGAATTACCATTGATCACTTTTTGCTTAAACGTTTTACTAAATTCGCCTTCAACCACATGAAATAAATCATTATAAAGGTAATAAGATTCCATAACGGGAACTGGTAAAGACTCAATTTTATCAATCACATTGTTTCTAAATTCATCTATGTCCTTTTTAGTTATTGGCCTACATACAATTTTCCGCTTAGGACAGACATGATGGTGCTCTATAGAGGCTAGTTGTCCACTATGGTCAGATTTAATAACATTTATTATAGATTTTTCAATGACTACACAGTTTGAAAAAATGTTGTCTAAGCAGGTGGCAGATGTGGGTGTTATTCGAGTAGGCTCATTAAAGGTATGTGATCAATTATACGAGTAAAGAGAGCTTCGACAACTTTGGGTCTAAAATGTCAACATTAAAATCCCCACATATGACAACCTTTTATTACTTTTACTAGTTATTCTTAAAACTTCCTCCATAGTGGACTCAAACTCTAGGTAATTACTCTGAGGGGGTCTATAAACACATAATAAACACATATTACAATTATTTGGTCTAGTTCCACACAAGACAATTCAATTATTCGTTCAATTGAGAGGGATATTGCGCTCTTTGTATTGAAAATTATTATGTAAAATTATAAGAGACCCTCCTCTAATAACAGATTGCCTACTAAATGAACTTACAATACTATAGTTATCGAGATTAAAAATTAATTCGTGACATTTTAAACAATGCTTAGTGATACACAACACATCAACATTTTCACAGTTTATAAATAAACTAACTTCTAGATCTTTATCAGAAAAGCCTTGTATATTTTGGTGTACAACTCTTAAACAGTTAGGCTTTCCTGTTGTCAACACTGGGCTAGAGGGCGCTTCTGTTGTCTCTAACGGTAATTTAAATTAACCAAGTCAGTATTGGGATTCAATAGAATCAAATTACTTGGAAAAGACTCCAAAGTTGTATTAGAAATGTCTGAATTTAACTGCTCAATAAAAGCAGAGGTTCTACTAGCTAATTGATTAAAATCAAAAGATAGCCGCTAATTGTTTAAAATAAAAAGATAGCAAAAGCGCTATTTGTCTCATAAAATAAATAGGCAGATAATATTTATCATTGGTCAAGTTTAAATCCTTAAAATATGCATTTATGTCAATCAAATATAGTTGTTTACTATTATGATAAGCTATTGTACATTTTTTTTTTTTTTTTTTTTTTTTTTTTTCATTTATTAACAAATAAATTTACAATAAAAAATTACATAAACAGCACATAGAAACCACTTAGGTTTAATGCATGTGCTTCGTTCGCTTTTACATTTAACAATTTATAATTTCATAAGTACATTTAACACATATAACACGATTTATTAAACATTTACAGTATAATGCGATCGCTGCCATCAATTTGCTCAAAAGTAACATCTTTAGTTTTTTCTTTATAATTTTTTTGTTGAGAGAATCACGAAACTCAGGTTCTAGTTTATTTGTAAGTCGTGGTATTAGGTAACCAGAAGTACGGGTGCCGTACGTATTTTTCGCAACTTTCGTAACAAGCCTACCGCGGGCAGACGCTCGCGTCGCTTTGTTATGATCGACTATTTTTTTTATAGAATTGTTAAAATATTCTTCCTTAAAGAGCTGTAATATGAATTGATCCTGGACTGGCAATACATTACAGTGTTTAAAAAGCAGAAGGTCGTTAGAGGATAGTTCCTGCCGGACCGTAGGTGATACAACATGTTTTAAGATACGGATTTGAAGTTTATAAATCTTGTCTAAGTACGTTTTATAAGTACTGCCGTAACTTGAAAGGCCATAGCTTACTATAGAGTTAGCAAAGGCGTTATATAACGCTAATCTAGTGCTATAAGTTATTCGATTTTTTATTATTATTAGGTTTGCAAGAAATGCTCGGAGCTTATCACATATTTTTTCAACCTGAGGACCCCAGTTAAAAGAATTGTCAATAAGTAACCCGAGGTATACGTGAGAGTCCACAGTTTGAATCGGTAAGCAGTCGCAGGACAGTTGGCTCGTTTTATTTTTATGAAGACAATTGTGATTATGGGCTATGAGGTATCCGTTAAATTTCTTATCTCTAATATAATTAGATCTCACATGCATAAGTTTGGTTTTGTCTGCATTTAAAACCATCCCTGAGTCATGACACCACCTACACAAATTGTTGAAATCTGTCTGCAAATTATTTAGAGCTTCACGCTGATCTTTTGCGGCAGAAATGATAACAGTATCATCCGCAAACTGATAGGAACTGCATTTCTTGAGGATACTGGACATTTCATTAACATAAGCTAAAAAGTGGAGAGGACCAATTACCGATCCTTGAGCTGTACCAGTTGACACGGCCACCGGATCACTTAGGCATTCATTTATTTTGACCCTGTAGGACCGCCCCTCAAGATAGTTTATGCACAAGTCCAGCATTCCACCCCGTAATCCCGTGCTCTCAAGTTTAGTGATTAGTTTATGATGATTAAGAGTGTCAAAGGCGCGAGATAAATCAATAAACACTACAAGAATATGAAGTTTTTCATTCAAATAACTGTTGATTTCATCAGTAAATTTCCTTAGCAGATCTGTTGTGCTTTTTCCAGTCTGAAATCCGTACTGGCTGGTGCAGAGAATGTTGTTTTGTTTATAAAAGTTGTGAATTTGTTCGCAGATGTACTTCTCAACTATCTTATCAACAGACGGTAACAGGGTTATAGGTCGATAATTGGAAACCTCACCCTTACAGCCCTTTTTAAATATTGGTCGTACGCAACCAGACTTTAGATTATCCGGGTACCTACGGGCCTGCACGCTGGTATTAATAAGGTTAGCAATAGCATAGCACAACTTGTCAGCTATTTTTTTGATGTCTATAACTTTGATTCCGTCTAAACCGGGTGCTTTTCTTGTATTTAGTTTCTTCACTATATCGAAGACGATTTTAGGAGTGGCTTTTCTGAAGCGGAAGCTGACGTCGGCAGCCTTAGTATGAGAGGTATCATTTAATAAGTTGACATTACAAGTGGGGATCGTTTTTTTAACGACCTCATCGAACTCGGTTGCAAACTTATCAGCGATAGCTTGGGGAGACAACTTACTCTCCGAAAACGCAGATAATATTACCTCATCGGTTGACTGACTAATTCTGCCACATATTAGATTCATTATTTGCCAAAGTTTTCGAGGGTTTCTATAATTATCGGCTATCATTTTTCTAAAGTAAGCATTTCTATAATAATCGGTAACTTTGTTTACTTTGTTTCGTATTTTTTTATAATTTTTAAATAAAATATAATTGTTAGTATCTTTCCTCCAACTCTGAAAAGCTAAATCTCTCATATTGCTTAAATTAGTTATGTTTTTATTTATCCACGGCAGTTTTAATTTTGAATTGTTACTTTTCTGACGATATTTTACAGATTTTTTGTAGGCTAACGTAAACTTTTCCTTTATATAATTGTAAATATCTTGAGGACATTGCATAGTATCAGTACAAGACCAATCCACACCACTTAATTCCTTATAAACAATGTCGGAATCATAGTAAACGCGAGCGTCGGCGCCGCCGCTGACAACAGATCTAGGATTATAGTTATAGTTATGTTTTTTTGAGGTTTTTTTGAACTTAACGTTAAATTTAAATTGTATCTTACTTTATTTTCCAATTGAGAGAAACCTTGACTATAGGGAAATGTAAACAAAACTACTTTCCTAAAATTTAAGGAGCATATTGAGTAATGGTATGATATTAATTGGTTTTTATTAATATCACCCCTATCCCCAATCAAAATTACCAAATTTTTAACTATTGATTTCATTATACTATTTATAGTACATCCAGGCATACAATAGTTAATAACATTTTCCTTACATTGTTTCTGGAACAATTGGCCTAAGTTTTTACCAATCTCATCACAGAAAATAATTGTTTTAGTGACACTATTTTTAGAAGGGGATTCATTTAAATTATTGAGTAATACACAATCAGAAATATTAGAACAAACAATCAATCGTGATGGAAGATAAGTTAGGTAAAATAGGCGGAGATTTTCAGCCCGTTCTATACATATAATTTATAATATATCTACTATTTTATCAAAACCTTAATAATATTTATAAATTTGATGAGGACATAATATAGTTTTCAAAAAAGCAAGTAGAAATGAAAGGGTTCGAAGTAAGATAAATGATATCAAAACTAAATAGAAAACGGAGAAAAATGGAGCGAAAAAAAAAATTGAAAACTATAAAAACACAAATTAAAAAGCTACATTAATACCTACGTTCATTTGAATTTATAAGAAACTACTAACATATTCCTTCATATAGCCTATACCCAGCAGTGGGTGTCATGTGGCTGAGACGACGATTAACATATTCTACAGGTAGTTTAACTGTCCTTGAACGAGGTAATTTGGGAATTAAAAATATAAGTATCAGCAAAATGAAGGAAAAAATATTTATTTTTCAGAACCAATCAAGTACATAGGCCATGTTAAAAATATTTGTGAAGTCCTTAAAAATATAATTCTCTTTAAAAAGCTCTAGTGACAGTCAACATCTTGGCACTTTCCTTGTGTCTGTCTCTTCGATATTTTTCTTCCGATGGAATCATGGCCATAAGTGAAAGACGCCGTTAGAGCAATCAGCAGGAAATATATAAAAAACTTCATTTTTGAAAGATAAATTTTCCTTTTTTTTCAAAACTCTGTTGTTGCTACTATTGTTGATTAGTAACTGCAAAGTAGTGTGTTGGTACGATTTAAATCCTTTTAAATAGTAACCAACTGCTGCCAAGCAAATGGGCGTGAAAATCGTGAAATAGGGTAAAGCATAATTACTTTTACACCTGATTATTATCTGCGCTCGTAGTTTTATTCACGTAAAAGTATTACATTTCCTGTTGTGGGTCATGCATGATCTATCTTGTGTTAGAATTAATCCCAATCCGTGCAGCCTTTGCTATTGTGTTAAGTACGTGTCGATTTGGCACGTGAAATGTCAGTTTTTCTATACAAAAAATCAAAATTAGAATGCGGATTCGAAGGCGATTATGCAAAAGTACTTAACTGAATAGCACGGGAGGCGTCTACGCGATATTAAGTAATGAACTAATAAACTCACGAAATTGTTATTTGTTATGCAAGGCTGGTAAGTTGAATTTAGCAGCGAGTTACCTCTATTGAAACTTGAGCAAGCGAAGGATTCTAGGATTGGTTGTTTTTTTTTGTTGGATAGGTTCAAATATAACCTGATAGCCAGCTCCTCAGTGGCTGAGGATTCCGGAAAGGTTCGCTTCCATCTTCAGCCTCATGATAAACGCTAAATGTCACTCCGTCGTTCATAAAAAAAAGAAAAGGATTTTATGTTATGTTACAGAAGTACTACGATTTACCCTATTAATTGGAATCGAATCGAATCATTATTTTCATATTTTACACTAAACTACTAATTTACAATGCAACATTGACAATTAGTTACGAAAAGTTCCGAGACTGTGACAATTAAAGTTAGGTACACATTTTTAGGGTTTCGTAGCCTAAAGGTCACAGCCACTTTTTGGACTGTATTTGTAGGTACAGAAATTTTATTTTAAAACATAAGTACCTATATTACTTAAAAGGTTTAATATAACTATCTAGTATACATAGAAATAAAATTTCCAAACAAAATGCTTTATTATTATTATTATCCATACAAGTATGGTTTGTTTTGAAAATATTATGAGATTCTAGTTTGTCTGAAAACCATTAAAACCAAAACCAATTTACAACACACGGAACACTCAAATTCCACATAAAACCGCTACAAAGCAAAGTTCACAGGCCGTGTAATGTTCCTTTGACTTTACATTGTATCAAATTCATAATAATTTGAGGAACAATTAAGTTCCCTTTCATCTAGTACACCTTTGTGGCGGGCCATTGCGACCTATTTAAGTTGAGCGTTTAATAGAGAGTAACCTCAAAGAAAAATCTACTTACAAACAATTACACCTACGTATGTAACTATGAGGCACTTTGGAGGAAGCTGAGTCAGAAGGTAGGGGGAGGAAAAGAGTGGTTTTATCGATATTTTATTTTTTAATCTATCATTGGAAAATACTTAACCTACTCGTATAACATACCTGGGGCCTTACCATCAACTGTAATGCGATTCATTTTAGGTCACTTTTAGGTTGAGAGCGTGGGATACTGTCTTACGGCGCGTATAGCGGCGTCTCACTCTTACTACCTAAAATTAATCGCAATACAGTTTATTGAAGGCCCCTTCTTTATGATTGAACTTTATGAAAAGCTGAAAGTGAAATCGCACTTTATTTGGACTCTTTTTATCACTGAGGAACTTGACTACCATAAAGATTTTTGATGTGGTTGATCGTTGCTTAGGGTGCTTGTACACGGTGCATGTAGCTGGAGCAAGTAAAGATGCGGGTTACACGCGTGAATAATATGCGCAAGCTATTTGTTCGAGTTACTCGCTTTGTACTTATACATGGTGCATATAACTGGAGCAAGTAAAGACACAGGCTACTTGCGCAAGTAGTCGTGGTCAAGAGCTACATGTGCATGCTATTCGCACGGTAGCTTTATGAATCGCGTCAAAATGTCTCGACGAACGAAAATTCTTTTTAAATCATTTGTTAAAAATGTAATATTACCAGAATTATTAAATATGCTAGAAGACGAATTAATACAATTACGAAGCAAAAAGTTATGGATGCGTAACTGGATAGCACGAAGAAATGAAAGTTTAAATGTATTGGAAGAAATAAGAACTGAAGAGCAGAAGGAATTTAAAACTAGCTTTCGAATGTCACCCGAAACTTTCGAATTACTTTTGAGTAAAGTCAGTGGACTCATTACTAAAAAAGATACTAATATGAGACGGCTCTTCCTCCTTCATTGAAATTGAAAATTACTATAACATATTTAACAACTGGCTGCAATTATACTTTTCTGGAGAAGTTTTTCCGTGTATCAAAATCCGCAATATCTAAACTCATTCCGGAAGTATGTGATGCCATTTATGAAAAAATAAAGGCCTCTATAAAGGTAAGTCATAAAATAAACAACATTTAATATAGATAACGTTTTTATTTCAAAAATACTAAACATTTGTTGTGATCATTTTACGTAAAATTAATACAGGGACTAAATAACAGCTCGTGAATGCTTCATTATTCTTCATACTCATTTGAAGCGCATTCAGGTATAGTTTGATTAATAGCTTGCGTTAAAATATCACTTTGTGAGACATCGGATTGATCATCATTGTTTTGTTCAGGATTAGTGATTACAATTGCATCATCATTATTAACACTTTCAGTTAATATTGGATCATTTTCACCAACCAAGAGATTCTACTAAATAAATGTCACTCACAGAATAATCGCTGTCTGTAATCGTTGTTGATGTCTCAGCACTTAGACGAGTTCTGCTTCGGGATGTTTTCCGTATTTCACTTAGTAATGCGTCAGATAAGATATTTTGAATACTTGATTGAGTATATATACGGTTTTCAGAAGATAGTTTTTTCAGTTGCAACCCCACATATTTTCCAAACATTCACATTCATCACTATCAGTTTCATCTGTTTGATCGCTGGCTAAAATATCTCTAATATTTGACATTGTTTTATTGATAACATCAAATTTTGTTCGAAGTTTCTTTTCCCAAGAAGCAGAGCTCTGTGTTGTTGATATGTTTCTTTTCGTTTGTGTCCTTTGTGAAACAGGTCCCATACCTGTGTTATTGGAAGTAACAGTATGTTCAGTATTTTTTATTTCTTCATCTATTTGTTGCAAACCCTGAAAAAATAATGTAAAATAAATATTATGCACGTTATTTTTCATGTTTCAGACTCCTACAACATTAGAAGGCTGGAAAGTAATTCAGAACGGATTTGAGAAGAGATGGAATTTTCCGAATTGCTGTGGTGCTATAGATGGAAAGCACGTAGATATTATGGCGCCTCAACATTGCGGCTCACTGTACTTTAATTTTAAAAAGAAAAATAGCATCGTGCTTTTTGCACTAGTTGATCATGACTACAATTTTACGTACATAAATGTTGGTAGCAACGGTTCAGCATCAAATTGGAGGCATATTTCGAAGCAGTGCTCTCTATAATGCTCTAGAAGAAAATGTATTACCTGACCATGGATTCATAATAGGAGATGATGCTTTTCCTTTAAAATCATATTTACTAAAGCCCTATTCACGTTTGCCAAAGAACTTAACTTATGCTGAAAAAATATTTAATTATCGTCTCTCCAGAGCACGGCGAATAGTTGAAAGTACGTTCGGGATTTTAAGAAGTAAATTTCGCATTTACGAAAACTTGATAGCATGTTCTGTTGAAGTGGCGGAACGGTTGATTCGAACTACGTGTGCACTACATAACTGGCTAAGGAATGTTCAAGCAACATATATGCCTCCAGGTACATATGATGAAGGGGACACAACAGAGGCACGTGGAAATTTACATTATTCTGTTATTTCGCAAACCGGGGAAGACGTAAGAAATACTTATAAGGAATATTTTGTCACACAAGGGATTAGGGATAGCCTTAGCATGGCCAGATATTATGATTACTTAAAATATATACTGTTCCGTTCCTTAACCTTACTAAACTGAGACACACGGTGATATAGGTTAAGGTACAGGTAAATTATTTAAACACAATTTCACTGCACAAACAAATTACGTTACACGCATATGCGACAGAAGTTTTGTATAAATTATGTAATTATTGAAGTGAAAACTTCTTTAGCGGCGTTGAGCACTTTTTCTGTAATGGGTATAAAATCTTAAACTCGCGTCAGGACACGTGACCTGATCGAAAAAGCGTAGGACGGATGGAGAATGTTGAGGTGACAGGTTGACTATGGTCTCGGTTGCTTAGCGACAGACTGTTGATAATGTCTTTTACTTGTCTCTTGTTTTATTGTCAATATATATTTTTCGATTCTCTATGATAACTAATGTTTTCTTATATCTTATTACCTAACTTAACGTTCACTTTAATATGGTTTGTCATGTTTGTGTACGATAGCGCAATAAATGAATATTGTATTCTACCACATAAATGATAGTACTTTTATACTGATAAAGCAATTGGTGCAAAATTATTCCCTAACCATTCCAATAGTAGATTGTTTACCAAGGGCTGTATGACACCCATAACAGTCGAGTGTTTTGGCGCCCGAACGAAGTGAGGGCGCCGATAGTTCGAGACTGTTATGGGTCCATACACCCGAAGTAAACACTCTACTTTTCATTTTGAATATGAGGAAAGTAAAAACAAACAGAATATTCTAAAAAAATATTTAATAAGAAAAATGTTACAAAATTATTTTATAATGTAGCAAAATAAGCTGTATAGGCTTCCGTGCCTTTGCCTACATACCTTTGGTAAATAAAAGTCCAAAGAGATTACAGATATCGATTTGACATGACACCTCCTATTCTTTTTTCAAATTGATTACAGCCCTAGGGCCGCCACATATCACTTTCAACCCGCATTTTAGGCAAGTTATGAGTTACTTTCAGAATATGAGACATGAAAAATATCAAACATGCTCAACGTTAATAATCAAGTTTTCACTTCTGCCGGCACTCCCGAAGTGCAACCCGTCTTTTTTTTTAAATAAATTCTTCCTTGAATACTAAATAAATAAATATTCAACATGTTGCCATTTACATTTTTAATTTTAAAAAGAAATTTCTATTATTTTCTGAATAAACACAACCGGCTGTACCTGTGTATTGTGAAAAAATGATAGTAATAATAAAATATAATAATATAGCACGTTACTTACTAATTCCTGTGGTTTTCTTTTCACATCCGCAACTTTGACCATTACTTCTTGTAGCATGTAAAACCATTTCAATGAAGGTTTATATATTTCTGTGGCTCCAGCGCCAGATTTTTGAGATTTCTCGATTTTCAACTTTTCTAAATTGTAAGTAGATCGAAGACATCGTATTTTATTTTTTATTTCATTTTTTCCGAAACCGTCAATGCCCATCTCTTTCTCGATTGCTTCTAAAGCGTTCTCTCTTGATTGTTTATTTTTGTAGTTTGACGATTCCATATTCCACAGACAATCGTAGGATTTGTACAAAAGTACGAAACGACAAGTCGTTTCGTCGTTCCACTTATCTAATTTACTCATTATTGGTCACATTAAAACAAAAACTATACAATTATAGAAGAAACAATTCACGTAATAGAAAAACAATTAAATTAAACCGCTTCCTATCGGTCTGTAGCGTCGCGCTTGCGCACGTTTGAACCTGCTCAAGTGACATGCGCGAGTGACCCGCGCGCGTCGCCGAGCACGCGGATTAGTTGCGCGGGTGGCTCGCTTTGGTACATGCTCGAGTCACTAGACCCGCACACGTTTTTTACGATGTATGTTTACAATGCATATAACCCGCGCAAGTGCCTCAACATGCGCAAGCTACTTGCACCGTGTACAAGCACCCTTAGGCACGACGGACTAAATACCCCGTAACGTCAGTTGTAGAAATGACTAGTTCGATTCCATTGATGGTACATGTGACCCACTAACTCTTACACTAAAACCAAACCTCAAAAGTAGTAACTAGGTATAATAGTGAAAATATATTTACAAATAGTACCGGAATGACCGACCATGTTCGTTTTATCATTGGTGAAAATTACCGCGATCAGATATGGCAGCATTCAAGCGCAGAGTTCAAGTTTGCGAAATAAGGATTATGAATTAGCACTTTAATCTCAAAATATACACAAATAAGAAAACGTAAATAATTTCCGAAATAAAATATACATGAATTTGAATTTTGAGGAAGACTTTTTTGGTCTATTTTATTTCAATGACAAGGACTTCTACTAATAATAATACTATTTATCGATACCTAATCCGGTCGTCGTTACAGCCCTACCATTTCACCCGGCGGGTGGCCTTTGTGGAGTCTCTCCAATACTCGCTTTGTTACTCCACAGAGCGGACCCGACCGGATCGGCAGTAATACCCCATAAAATGTTTGTCCTCGTATAAATACACGCCGTTTTCTGAATTATATAGGATTATCAAAGAAATTCAGAGTATTTTCCTTCAGTTTTTTTACCTACATTTTGTGTGCGAAAGTTAGAGAGAAATATTACCTATTCCTAATCGAGATGTTAGAGTAAACACTGAACTTATTCTGATTTAAACGTTTGACATTATTAATTTAAATTTTGGGTTGGTTTATCTGAGTCATCAATACATTTGTTAGTTTGAGTTCCATGACAACAAAAGGAACTCTAAAAAATACAAAGTATACTGGTAGAAAAAGCCTCAGGACGTTAAGGACACTTTTTGCTGAATGTTTACAAGAAATAATAATAGATAAAATAAACTTAGGAATTTATTGTTTACATTGTTACAATCACAGTACGGGCTCATTCCTTTTTGGCAGCTTTAAAACAATTTTGGTCACGAATCCCATGATGTGAACACAAAAACTGCAGCCGAATGTGCAGAACCACTTTACCATTGCTGCATTTATTTATTCAAAGACGGCATCTTGAATATCTGTAAGCTACATAAGGCGCGTGTTAATGCCGTCTACCAGATTCCGCAAAGCGGCCGGTGGGCAATCCGCATTTGCGCTCGTCGCGATGGCCGGCAATATGGCGATGGCCGACCGACGACGGCTCATTTAATCACGCGACGGAATGTTGAAGGAGTGGAGAGCGCTTCTTTTATCAACTTTTCAATTAAGGTGCTTGCTGACAGCCCACTAAAAATAAACAGCTGCCCACGTCCTGCCTGCTTGGATTGTGACGGGATAGCCCCTTACCGGGCAAAGTCTCTTCCTCGGCTAACCAAGTAATCTTCGTGAAGCCGTCTTCGAAGTGAAGGCGCTGGAGCATTCTTAGTTGAGCTGGATGGCTAGAGTGATCCAACCTGATACAGTCCGGACGCAAAATAAGCACAAAAAATCGTCGCATTGCGGAAAGCGCCCGTATTGTAAGTAATGACGTCTACCAGATTCCGCAAGGCAGCCGGTGGGCAATCCGCATTTGCGCGTGGCGCGTAGGCCGGCAATATGGCGGTGGCTGACGGCTTATTTAATCACGCGACGGAATGCTAGCGGTGTGGAGAGCGCTTCTTTTGTCAAGAAAATATATAAAAGTAAGAAAGAAAAGTAGTTATGCTTATTTGAGACAAATCAAAGGACGACACTGCAATACATTTTAGCGCGGTTAGCTGTACTTATTGGACGAGTCAATAATGTACCGGACGCTTGCACTATAGATGACCGTAATGTCTCGAGCCCGCCAAATATTCCTGTTGATGACGTCAGATAAAGCTTTGTTCGCCATAAGTGGAGAAAAGAATACAATTTTCTATTAAAAATTTACCATAAGTATAAAAATAGCATTGAAAATGCAAAAATTACAAAATCATAAAAAAGAATACAAGATTGGCCATTAGATTTACCAATTTAACTACTTCGGCTAGTCAATTTCCTATTCCTGTAAGAGTCGTCCGTATCCAGACCCAACTAAGTAGAAATCCACGAACTATTTTGGTTTCGTATGATCAGTTCCTTGCATTCTTATGTTTTCTGGTTTATCTTTCTTCAAGTAAATTGGAACAATTTTTTTCTCTGAATCTCGCTATACAAAACCACGCGTTACTTATTATTTTGGAATTAGGATTCTTGTTCCAATAGAGTTTTCCTGACCTCATCTGTATCTATCTATCTGTTACATATCCAGTTTCTTGCATTCTCCAGTTTACAGTACCCTTATTACGAGTTTGGAAAACTAAAATTGTTTTCGAAAACTATCGCTTTGTCTCTATCATATCCATAGACTGCTTTACCGACATGAGTAGAATATCCGATAGTTATCGAAAACGTTGACAGTGAATGTCCACTCGTACTAAGTGCTTTGATTTATCTTTCTTCAAGAAACTTTGAACTTTTTATTTATTGAATTATCACATACTCCCATTCCATACTTGCCGCAGCCGAAGCGGACAAAAGGCGCGGGATCGCTCGCTTATTAGACGAGTCAATAATGTACCGGACGTTTGTACATATAAAGTCAAAGTCGAAGTCAAAGATTTTTATTCAAATAGACTTATAGATAAGTACTTTCGAATAATCCAAAATTTTTTTTCCCCTACCAATGTACATGTCCGTCATGTCTCGTGCCCGCCAAATATTCCTGTTACGACGTCCGATGAACTGTGTGCTCATATCTAGGGCGAATACAACATTTCCAATTAGATCCAACTGACCAGGTTATGTATCTAAGTATGTGTCGCAGGGATTTTGTCAAAGACGTGATATCAAAATTTCACTAGTGAAATTATAATTACTCTGATTATTGTCAATAACGACTGCTTGTTATAATTTCACGGGCTCTTTTCAGTGATATTGTAAATACACTGGGCCGCAATAGTGATATTATAATAAATCTAGGTTTATTATGACTTGAGTTTGTGGTGGGAACTCCGCGTGTTCTGATTGGTCAATTGAGTTAATCAGTCGCCATTTGCAAAACAATAGTTGTAAACATTGGGGCGTGCTTTTTTAATATCGGTTTATTACATGTTTTTGGTGTTTTATGAGATATTTACTTAATTATTCTAGTCAATATCTTCGAAATGAGTAATCGTGAGTATTTGAAAGTGTTTCAATCGTCAGATACGTCAAATGCACGTGGGAGCAAGTGTGAAATTGTGGTAAGAAAAGATTTTAATTATTATTATAAGCTTTATTCAAAGCCATAAATCGAGGCTAGTGACCCACATGTTACTACCAGTATTACCTACTATTAAGCTTATAGTTATTAAAGTTTATGATTATTAAATGTTATAACAGTTTCAGCATATTTTTCTTCTTATATATTATAGTATAGGTAGTACTATAAAAAAGTTTCAAGTAAAATAAAAAAAATAATATTTTCAAATACCTGTCTCTTATTTCCTAACTCTATGTTAATTACTTGTAGCTCAGTTGGTAACGAAAACGGACCAATCAGCGATCGCTCTGATAATCTAACGGCTTTCTTAAATCAGGGTTATTGTCAAAATATCGCTGCCTTACAATTTCACTGTATCCATCTAGTGAAATTATAATGGCACTGAAACTAGCCCGTTAAATTGTAAGTAATACAAACAATTGACAATAATTAGTGTAATTATAATGTCACTAGTGAAATCATAATATCACGGTTTTTATAATATCCCTGCAACATATGCAATAAGTCAACTCTTCTTGTAAAAGTCGTCCTTATCCAGAGCTAACTCACTAGAAATCCATGAACTGCGATTTTGATTTCAATTTATTTCAAGTTTTCGGAAATTACAATTCTCTTGCCATGAATTCAACTCAATTTTGACCTAACAGCAGTCACAACACAAATTTCATTTCTATGATTGTTTCGAACATTTTTTCATTTCATTTTAACAGAGTCCCTTTCCATACATCCTTAGCGTAGCGGACAAAAGGCGCGGGATCGCTCCCTTATTGGACGAGTCAATAATGTACCGGACGCTTGTACATATAGATGTCCGTAATGTCTCTTGCCCGCCAAATATTCCTGTTAACGTCCGATGAGCTGTGTTCGCCATAACTGAGGAATTGTAGGCATTTAGTTTACTTTCTTTCGGCATTTAGGTGGTATTAATTTGTTGATGTTAGTAAGCTTTGTTTAGTTCGTGGATTGACTATTGGGTTATATTTTGATGATTTGGATCAACATCTTTTATTTCTTATAAAACTTGATTGAACCAAAAAATTGTATCCTAAAAATCCTCTCCCCCCGTGGTCGTCGTTGCGAGTGAACGTGTGCACTGTGTTAGCCGCAGGCTAAATTTTTTAGAAAATATTAAATGAAATTAAATTATTCTCATTCAATATTGAAAAAAGTGTGGTGGCTTGTTGAGGATTTGAACTCGTGTTTCTGGAGCTGGAGGTTGGTGGTGTTGCGCGCGGAGCTACCGAGACATTGACTCGCCGCGACGAAACTTCCGATCAAGTTTGAAAGCGCGCTTCAAGCATCGCTACGTGTTACTAATCCCGCTGTGCGAGACGAGCACTGCTGACGTGAGAACATATTTATTTATTGTTATGGATAACTTAATGCACGATTATTCTGTAGATAAGTCAGCCTCTGATACGGAAATAAATATACCAAAAAGTAATGTGACCCCACCTAATTTTGTTTTCCACCGTAACAAAAGACCTCGAGAAGAAGATAATAATTCAATTACGACGCAACTTACGGACTTTAAAGACGAAATGCGTAAAATGATAAGTTCTCTTCTGAGCTCCCAGGGTAACGATATTAAACAACTTACAAGCACATTAAAGGAGATCCAGCAATCTAATATAAATATAGAAACCTCTGTTGCATTCCTGTCATCTCAAAATGAAGAGTTTCAAAACAAAATTAAATTGCTGGAAGGACAACAAAAAGAAGATAAAAAATACATAACAATTTTGGAAAACAAAATCGAGGAAATGCAGATGAATATTAGAAAACAGAATATAGAAATAAAAAATGTACCCATAAAAACCAACGAAACAAAGCAGGATCTAATTGATATGGTTATGCACCTCGGCGAATCCATAGACTGTAAAATAAATAAATCGGATATTAGGGATATTTATAGAATACGCAATAAAAAAGTCAACAAACAAAAAACCACTCCGATAATTGTAGAAACCACTTCAACATTGATTAAGACTGATATCTTGAAAATGGGCAAAGCGTTTAACATAAAACATAAAGCCAAGTTATGTGCAAAACATCTTGGGTTCAAAACCGAAGAGGATACTCCTGTGTTCCTGTCCGAACATTTGACAGCAAAAGGAGCGCGTCTCCATTTCTTGGCTCGTGATCTTATTAAATCGAAAAACTATAAATACTGCTGGACAGCATATGGGAAGGTCTACGTAAGAAAAGGCGACAATACGGAGCTCATACTTATTACCAGTGAGGCCCAAATACACAAACTGCTATTGGAATGTTGACTAGAAATTTGCTACTGCTTTTGTCACTACACCTTTTGTTTAATTTTCTTCGATATTATGGTTATTCTAACGATGTCTTCCTGCAATACACAAAAACATTATACATATACAACTATACACATTTGCAATACACAAAATCTTTACTCGAAAAGCTTTTTAACACATTTCTACTACACACACTCATACTTTGTGATAACTAAATTGAATAGCTTCTATCTGGACTTTTTTTGTGAAGATGTGCCCTTACCTAGTTTTTCGCCTGAACACAGGTCTTTTCATGGTGAACAAAAAAATATTTTATTCAAGTTTTTATACTTTCTCTTTAATGTCAATATATTGATTAAAATAGAATTAATATACAATAAATTGCTGAACGTACTCGTACTTTCGCATCTATTAATTACACGTTACTTTACTTGGAACGACTTTAGAATACGTAAACTAATTAGATATAGGAAAAAAATAATATGTACTGACTCTTGTAAGAATCATTATTGTTTAAGTAATTATTATATTATGTTTATATATATATACATGTTATACGTATGGCATGTTCATATAAGTTTTATATATGGATAGCACAGTACAAGCAATTAACGACATAGATAAACTTAACTGTGCAAAATCGGTTCTGTGTGATATCTCTGAATTAAGTAATTATTATCCGTTACAAAACAATGATTTAAAAATTATCTCTCAAAACATAAGAAGTATTTATCACAATTTTGACGATTGTATTCTAAACTTAAGTAACCTTAACTTCGATGTCGACGTCATCATTTTAACGGAATGTCGGCTTAACTCGAATAAACCAATACCTAAACTTACAAACTATATATTTTATGCTACCTCTTACCAATACAACCAAAACGACGGTGTTGTGGTTTATATTAAAAATAACCTTCAAGCCAAAGTGACTGAAATACGATTGATACAATCATCTTGTTTGCAGGTTGAAGTGTTAAATAAAATTGTGCTCTGTATATATCGTTCTCCATCAAACACAAACGCTGATAATTTTACTAATTCATTATCTAATCATCTTGCTACAATGAATTCGCAAAAAGACATAATAATAGCAGGTGATATTAATATTAATATATTACCAAGACCATCGGAGCCATCGTACGAATATAAAAATAGGATCTACTACCTAAATACTTTGGGACTATACGGTGTTATGCCAGGTCATACTATAGCAACTAGAAAAGAAAGCTGTCTTGATCATTTCATGATTAAAATAAATATGAAAAAAACGACAGCTTTTGTAGCAGTTTTAGAAACTACTATAACTGACCACTTCACGACTTTTCTATCATTATCTAAAGCTAAAAACACCATCTGTGCACCTAAAACTACAACTAAAATTAACTTTGAAAGAGCCCTTAAATGTTTACAAGAAAAACAACTTAACGAACTACTTTTCTGCAATGATCCAGATACAGTTACAGATTGCTTGATAAATAAAATTGTAGAATCTGTAGAGGAAAATACTACAATTTTGAGAATTCCAAAAAGTAAACGTGTTAAAAAGCCATGGATCACTCCCGGTATTCTAAGGTGCATTAGGAATCGAAATAAATTGCAAAAACAAGCTCGCGAACAACCTGATGATGAAATTAAAAAAATTACCTTTACCCGTTACAGAAACTACTGCAACGGTCTTATAAAAAAATTAAAAAGAAAATACGAAAGAGATTTGTTTACAAAATCTATAAATAATACTAAACTTCTTTGGGAAAATATTAAAAAAAGTACTTATACAAATAAAAACAAGAGTCCAAATCATGAGTTAATGTATATAAAATCTTCCCCAATAGATTCTGCGTGCTACGTAAATAACTTCTTTACCAGCATAGGTGAAGCTCTTGCCAAAGACATTCAATCGTCTATACCACCGGAAGATTTTGACAGGTATATGAGAACATTACCTAGCTCGCTTCAATCACTTGTGCTCCTAGAAACAGATCCGGATGAGGTTGTTTGTATAATATCTACCTTAAAAAGTGATAGTGCTCCTGGCTGGGATGGCATTTCGACACGATTTCTTAAATACATTAAGCTTGAAGTATCCCCGATAATATCTCACATTGCTAATCTTTGTTTTCGGTACGGCACATTTCCATCATCATTAAAAACATCAATAATTACCCCGGTGCACAAGGGTGGAGCAAAAGACGATATCAACAACTATAGGCCAATCGCGGTGTTACCAGTATTATCCAAAATTTTAGAAAGGTTAATAAATAATAGATTATTAAATTATTTAAATACTAATAATATAATTTCCTCAAATCAATTCGGTTTCAGGCGGGGTATATCTACAGAAAATGCCGTAGAATCACTAAGTTCCCATATAGTAGATCAAATGGACAAGGGTAAAAAATGTCTGTCAGTTTTCATCGATCTCAAAAAAGCCTTTGATACAGTCTCCATCCCCATCCTTTTGCAAAAATTAGAAAAGATTGGTATAAGAGGAAATCAATTGGAGTTATTCAAAAATTATCTGTGCGGGCGGAAGCAAAGAGTAAAATTGATAACACATCAAAGTGAAGACGTAATTGTGTCATACGGTGTGCCTCAGGGGAGTGTTTTGGGACCTACCTTGTTCCTCATATATATTAATGATCTCTGCAATATGTGTCTCAAAAACTCTAAAATAATTTCGTATGCCGATGACACGGCTATTGTTTTTACTGGATCTTCTTGGGAGAATGTCAGAAATGATACTGAAAGAGGATTATCAGTGGTGGCCAGATGGCTGAAATACAATCTTTTAACGCTCAATACTGATAAAACCAATTTCATTTGCTACAGTATCTACAATAATGCGCAACCTAGTGAGGATTACAAAATCACCATTCATTCATGTAGGAGCTCTCGTGATAATTGTAGCTGTCCATCAATTAACAAAAACAAGCAAGTAAAATATTTAGGCATTATAATCGATCAAAATTTATCCTGGTATCCCCATATTGAACAATTGTCATCGCGGATCAGAAAACTTATTTGGATATTTAAAACTCTTAGGCATACAGTACCAGACTACTCTAAGATAAATAGCATCCATAACAAAAATACCTTAAACGCAATATACATCTCTCTTGTACAATCTATTATAATCTATTGCATCTCTATATGGGGAGGTGCATATAAAACACATTTTTTACAAGTAGAAAGAGCCCAGCGGGCCTTAATAAAGGTTATGTACTTTAAAAAAAAACGCTACCCGACAGAGGATTTATATCACGAAAGCGACCTTTTATCTGTTCGTAAATTATATATTTTACAAATAACTTTGAAAAAACACAAATCGACAAGTTTTGATTCAAGTCTTGCACGCAAAAGAAGAAGAGACAAAGTAATAAAAGTTCCTTCAACAAAAACTGTCTTTGCTAGCATACAATATAAAAGTAATTCTGCGATTGTGTATAACAAAGTAAATAAAGTTCTAGATTTACATTCAAAAACTTATCATGATTGCAAAGTTAAAATTATAAATTGGTTAAAAACATTAAATTACGAAGAAACTGAGATCATACTAAAAAAATCTAAATAATAAACATGCATCACCTCTCTCTCACACACACACACACGTACACACACACCCACACACACACACACACACACACACACACACACACACACACAATGTATAAATAAACATTTTTTTTTCTTTTTTGTACATTAAATATATATTAGATAAGATAAGGTAATGTAAGATATGGAGGAGCGGATACTCCTGGCACAAGTATATATATACTTAAAAGGAATATCCAATATCTAGCTTTATTAATCATGTACCTTATGAAAGAAATAAAGATATTTTGTATTTGTATTTGTATTTTGTATAACGATCGATTGCGATCCAGAATACCGATACAAGGCACCCGGATCGAAGATCTTGGATAAAATGGCGATAGAGCAGTGGGCGGTCATAACATCAACAGCAGCTTATGTCTTCGTACCACAAATATTCGTATGTTTTCAAGGTATTTCAATTGAAATAAAATGTTTGTACCTATCATTATATTAACGATATTTGGCAAGAAACTAGTTATTTATATTCAGCAAATAATTCGTCATCAACCATGGCCCCACTGCTGGAGCACTGGGCTTCCTTATGGATAAGAAGAATATCAATTATTCTCCTAAATAATATCCTCCTAATAAATAATTAAATTACCTAAACTACAACAATTTATTAACTAAAACTAACCAGCCACAAATATTATTAAAACAAACCAATTGACTTTGTTCAAATGATTTTTCTCCTCTTCACTAGCAAACGTTTGGCCACATTATTTTTCAAAGGTACGAGACGCTAAAAACTTTTCTGCCGAGGGCAACACACAATTTTTCACCTCACAACAGCGAGGAAAATGTTTAGGTTGTTTTCGCGGACAATTCTCGGTACAAAAATCTTTTAACAAATGTTTAATCTAAATTTACCTTATACTAAAGTAAAAAGGGATTTTTATAGTTAATTCAAAGTTATTTAAAATAGGAATAATGTAATAACAATAAAAGTGATTGGGTAAATGTTGACATTGACATGAGTTAGGTACAAGACAAAGACAATTTGGTCTGGCTAGTTACCACCATCTTATCTAAGGCTGACGCCATAAGAACAATGTTTTCAGCATTGTTATGTTCCGGCATTTCGAGATAAGATAGCCAGTTCCTCAGTAGCTGAGGATTCCGGGAGAGGCTCGCTTCCATCTTTCAGCCTTATTTATACTTAACATCAGGTATGATGAAGGCCAAGAGTCTCCCCATCGTTCATAAAAAAAAAGTTTAGTTATGTGATAAATATTAAACAAGAAAATATACTAGAAAAAAGCAACTTGTCTCATGTCTCTCTGACGGGACATGTGAACATGTTGCTTTTTTGCATTTTGGCATGTTGGCATTTTACAAGAAAAACATTGTAAAATGCCAAAGTTATAAATAAAGGTTTATGTCACGTTCCGAAATACAATCATAGGTTGTGAAATCTCACTCAGCCTAAATATAAAATTCTTATAACAAATAGTTTAATCTTATTGTTATTGTTACCCTACTCTACCTTACCCTAATTACTTATTTATTACGTTTATAAATTTTCACAGACGTCGAGGGACCGCTATTATGAGCTGAATAGTATCGTGCAAGTGCCTAGCGATAAGTAAATAAGTTTTTAACTTTTTAGGAGTATTTTGTTTGTGTTGGGAGTATTTTAGATTTTAAATTTAAGTTTTATTTCAAGCTTTTTAAATTTTTGTTATAAGATCAAATTGTCCGATGATAGGACATATGGAAGGTAGTCAGATCCCCTCATCAACTATTAAAGAGCTGATGATCTTCAAACGGCTGATCAGGTCTAGGTTACCTTACCATATACTTTCAATATCATTGAAGTAACACGGTACCAAATTTCGAACCCATCAACATAAGGAAGTAAGTTCCCCTTATCAACTAGAAAGGAGCTGATGATCTTCAAACGTCTGAACAGATTTTCATGAAACATGGCTAAGAACACTCAGGATAAAATTATCTATGACACAAAAAACCAACGAAAATCGGTTCATCCGTTTGGGAGCACGATACTACAGACAGATACACAAACAGACACGTTAAACTTATAACAAACCTCTCTTTTTGCGTCGGGGGTTAAAAAATAAAATGTAACATAAGAATTCAATAGTGCGTTTCGCAACGCACTATGACTTATTTATAATTCTAAATAAAAAAAAAACAGTTTACCACGCTCGGCCTGTAGTATACGATTTTCGGCGCAGAAATTGAGTTACAAAAACTCCATTTCCGAGCGCTTGACGTGATTAAAATAGTTTACCACGATTGGCAGGTAAAATGCGATTTTCGGCGCAAAATTAAATGGCAAAACCCTCTTTTCCGAGCGTGTACGGTGAATATAACTGTTGTGTCCTATCACCTCGATTAGTAGTAGAATTAATTAGTTAAATAGGTAGTAGTAGGATTCATCGACATAAATTTATTGATATTGTCAGACAGAAGTTTTCCAATGGTAAATTTTAAATAGAAAAATATTGGAAAAAATTAACTCGGCCACAAGTGAATTCTCAGACGGGAATCGAACCCGCGACCTTTGGAAATCCGGTCCAATGCTCTTCTGCTGCTGCTCTAGAGCATTGGACCGGATTTCCAAAGGTCGCGGGTTCGATTCCCGTCTGAGAATTCACTTGTGGCCGAGTTAATATTTTCCAATATTTTTCTATTTAAATTTTACCATAAGTATAAAAATAGCATAGAAAAATGCAAAAATTACAAAATCATAAAAAGAAGTTTTCCATTTATTTTGTGATTTAAAAAATGATAATTATCTTTAAGATTAAAACAGAATACTTGAACTACATATATATATTCAAAATAGTAACAACTATAGCTCAACTTAAACAGGTTTTTTGAAAAGTTAAGTATACATTTTGTAACCGAAATATATCATCACTTTTTTACCAGAACATACTTAGAATTAATACTGTAAGAAATGCCAAACACACACAGTTATTCTTATTAGAATATCATAGACAAAAATTAAAAAATGCTCAACAATGAAAACTAAAAATTTATTTTAACCCCCTTTCGGCCGTTTACGAAACCGTGACTCTCCGTCGACTATTCTATCGAAACATTGAAAGGTACCAAAATAGTTTGCGTTTCCATTGAGGGACCACATAGAATTTTGAGCTTTTTATTGCGTCAACCGTTAGAAAAAGTTCTAAAACGATTGTAAATTCAAAACATTTGTAAAACTTATTTATGAAATATCACCCATCTCCATTCAGTGAATAACAAGAATTATAGTGCAGAAGGTGGTTGGTCCCTCAATCGAAAAAAAGTTCGAATATTGAGTGTAAAAACCTCAAAATTCAATGGAAACGCAAATGCCAAAATATTGGAAACAACATCCTATTAGAATATCAAAAATACTTATTTAAAGAGCACACACACTATTCCATCCAGAATCGAAGAAAATTTGAGCATCAACAATCGAATTCGGAAAAAGAATTCCTATTCTTCGTCTAACACTATAGACGTAAAAATCCGCGGAGGTTCGTTTAAATATCACTCCTTCTTTTGTCCCGATTTCCTTTGGAGAGCAAAATGTCTCACTTGAAACTGCCTAATCCTGGCAGAATCGTCACCATTGTTACTCGAACAGGCTAGCATTAATCCTGCCTTTCGAGACAAGAGACATCCATCAATTGTCAACACTGGACTGGTACATCCCTACTCGCCCCCTTCGGAAGGGGGTGACGCCTTACGCACACAGAGGTATCAGCAAAGATTAAGCGTGAAGAAGCTCAATACGAGAACAGTTTTTTTCAGTACAGGTTCTTAGGGTTCTTTACCCAAAGGGTAAAACGGGACCCTATTACTAAGACTCCGCTGTCCGCTGCCGTCCGTCCGTCCAGGCTTTATCTCATAATCCGTGATAGCTAGACAGTTGAAATTTTCACAGATGATGTATTTCTGTAGCCGCTATAACAACAAATACAAAAAAACAGAATAAAATAAATATTTAAGGGGGTTACAACAAACGTGATTTTTTTTTGCTGTTTTTATAGGTAATGGTACTGAACCCTTCGTGCGTGAGTCCGACTCGCACTTGGCCGGTTTTTTATTTAAGAAGATAAGTGAAGATTTTTGCTTATTTACAAATGAAATGGTAACAATATCGTTGATCTTCCGTTTTAATTAACTCGATCGCTCTCCTCTCGATCTGAGTTACACGACGGAAGATCAGCGACAGTGTGACATCCTAAGATCCTAAAACCCTATCCTAAAATTTCAAAAACTTGATCACTATAATTATGATCAAATTTTATGATCAAACCCGATATCATCCGATTAGCTAATCTCATCTAAATATATTTCATGTCTCAAGAGTTTAAATAGTTACCTGAAGGAACTTGTTGTCGTGGATCAAAAATATAAATTCTATGTTTAGTGAAATTTTAAAGAATTTTTGAGGACCCTTGGCTTAGTAGACATTATCTACTTCAAATCTCTTATGTTTTCCAGCGAGCTTATAACATTTTGCGCGTAAAATATATTTCTTTATATTTTCTCAAGTATTTGTCGAATTATGTTTGGTAACGACATACCTAGTTATTTGTGAGTGCCGGTGCTTCTGTTCTTGTAAGTTAAAACATGTCCTGAATGATAACATTGTCCACCTTAATTTTAACTTTATTTGTTTATTTATTTAATAAGATATAACAGACAGCCTACTTAAACTACTTATACATTAATGAGTAAAAAAATAATTTTGGCCAAAAGAGTTATTCACAACAAGCACAATTTCGATATAACCAACAGTTATACCTACTTATGATAAATTTTAAATAGAAAAATCTCGGAATAAAAACTTGGCCGAGTTGTTTTTATTCCAATATTTTTCAAGTAAAAATTTATCATATTGTTTGCATTTTTCAACGCTATTTTTATACTTAATAAAAATAGCATTGAAAAATGCAAACATTCAAAAATCATAAACCAACCGTTAAATATAATTAAATTACATCAATAAATTAAATTACATCAATAATAGAAATAGATAAACGCAGTACTTATATGCTTATGAGCTGAATATATATTATCTTAGAACTAATACAATAACCTCAACACAACATACTAATTTAGAAGATAAGAAAATACATTGCAACAATCATCACATTATTTTATAATATTCTAGTAAAATTTGGTAAGAAAAAAATATATATTAACAATTAACAAATAAAGCCTCGTACCGAGATAACTAATTTATTACGATTACAAAAGATGCAAAACATACCTAAATTCACATTATCTATACAAAATATAGTCAACTGAATTAGTAAAGGATTTATTAATACACGTAGGTACAACAATTACGCACCCATCAACACTTCTTCAAGGAGTAAGTATTTGATAGAGTTTTGACTTTTACTTACCTCTCCTGCATGTTCTATTGCTTACATTTTGGCGGGAAAACTGACAGACTGAGATTATGACCTACTCAATGACGTGCATCCGCTGCCGATAGCTATAGAGGAGTGAGCTAGTGATTGTCAAAATTTGGCTTCATTCATAGAACAAAGCGGGGAGGCCCTTTGTGTCGGCATTCCAGCTCTCTATATACTATTTTCAAACTTCACTTTATTTGTTAGAGTTTTGACTTTGACTGATCTCTCTCTCATGTTTTGTTGCTTACATTTTGGCGGGAAAACTGGCAGACGGAGTTCATTACCTACTCTCTACTCTCTCAACTCTATAACACGCATCCGCCCGCCGGTAGTTATAGGGGAGGAAATTTGTCTTTATAGAACAAATCGCTATTTACAAAGCGAGGAGGCCCTTTGTGTCGGCATTACAGCTTTGTAAGTACCCTAGATAATATTGTGTAAGTTAACTTTATTTGGTAGAATTTTGACTTCCACCACTATTAAGTATTTTGTGCTTCCACTAACCTCTCACTCATTTTTTTATATTTTTTTGTATTTATTTTTGGGAAACAAACAGCATACAATATTACCTTAATGCTATACTTAATGAGTAATACAAAAGCCAAGGACAGTTTCCACAATAAATAAAACAGTTTAATTGAGTGAACACAATAAAAAGTTATGTTTCTTATGTAGTAAACTTAAATTCATAAAATAAACTAAAAATAAACTTTGATTTTTCTTATGTTTAACTATGAAAATAATCGATAACAAAGGCATATAAAGTACTAATGAGGTGGGTTAAAAAATAACAATAATTGCTTGTTTTATTGCTTAAATTTTGGCAGGAATATTGACAAACTGAGTTTATTACCTACTCTCTACTCTCTCTACTCTATGACGCGCATCCGCCGCCGGTAGCTATAGAGGAGTGAGCTAGTGATTGTCAAAATTTGGCTTCATAGAACAAAGCGCTATTTACAAAGCGGGGAGGCCCTTTGTGTCGGCATTACAGCTCTCTACATAATATTGTGAAAGTTCAGACAATGCATTGTTTGCTGAGGGACATTATGAGGCTGTTGTCGAAAAATATGCTACGTTTTGTGTTTAGCGTTAGTTTCGGTTATTGGTAAGTATTTGGGGTTGGGAGATTTGGGAGTGAGTGAGTGCTTGGTGTTATGAACTACCTAACTTAAAAAAACTTGGTTGATTTTTTAGTTTTTTTACGATTCTTTGTACATTTAAAATGTAGTGAGATGTTGTTTTTTTTTTCATATACTTACATATTTAATAATAAAAGTGTTAGGTATATTTAATCATATTAGATCTGAATATCATATTAAAAAAACCCATGTCTAATTACGAAAGTACTTAAATAAAAATCACATAGTTTTTACTAAGTAAAGTCTACTTACTGTTTACGTCAAGGACGTTAAGAATATGCCTAAACATAACATATATAAACAACTATGATAAAATGTTATAAAAAGTTATTTCCCCAACCCTAAAATGCGGCACTCACGAGCGACATCAATTAAACAACAATAAAGCCTAGTGCAGACACTGCGAAACCGAATTATGCAAGGATTAATTGGTCGAAAACCCATCCGTGTACCCACGTTCGGAAGCTGGCGTTCGAATTTCAAATGAGGCGTCACGCCCCACCCTCTGCCCCGCCCCGGCGCCATCTTGAATCCGGGTGGGGACGAGGGGGCTATTAAATTATTTCATTCCACATTGGGCCGCGCTCGGTATCGGATTAAAACAATTGCCGGCGAAACCGTAAATGGATAATGAATTTTGCGAAGAAAATAATACGGTGCGCAATTTAATTTGGCGTGGTTCGCTTCGCTTCAATTTTTCGTGACTGTAGTGATGATTTGTTTTCTTCTAGTATTTATGTTGAGGATCTTTTTCATTATGACATGACTAATTTTTTTTTCATTCACAAAGGTAATATTTATTAGCTTGGACAAATTTTAAATAGCTTTATTAAATAAATAAAAAAATTGGAGACGAGAAATTATACAATTGAAAGTAGAGCTTTTTATAAAATTAACATACATTCCTTGGTTGACTAGTTTATTAAATATCTTATTATGAAAAGAACGAATATAAATAATAAATCAATGTAATGAAAACATCATCACGAAACAAGAAAATACATAAATTGTTACAATATTTTCAAAAGCTGTTTTTCTGACGGTAAAATGTTACTTTAAAATCACGCTGTTCGTCATAGAATCGTAAATTTATCTCAGACCTAATACTTGTACTATTAAGTATTCTGTGCTAATACTTCAAAACTAAAAGTAATCTCTATATTGATACATTATTACAAAAAAGCACCGTTTTTAAAAGCTTATATTAACGTATAAATATCTTACGATCGACAAGAGGAATTAAAGTCCATTGATGTGTGTTTTAAAAGACATCCTTAATGGTTTTTAGATAGGTACCTATCTATAAATACCTACCTACCTACCTCAATTGAATCAGTACCCAAGCTGAAAATTAGTTGAAAGATTTTAGAAGTAATGTTAATAATATGATTGCTCAAACATAACAAGTTAAATATTTTTTGAATGAAGCTTGAACAGTGTTAACTTACTTCTTAACGTATCCTTAACTTAAGAATCAAATCAAATCAGTTTGTTCGGGGTAGGCTATTTGAGGAAATCAGAGAATCAACGCTATTGACTCCTGAACCGAAAATAAATCTAGAAAAAAATAAGTTTTCTTGTTATCTTTTCATTCGCTTTTCTGCAGTAGATTCATACTAATCTAATCTCTGTGACCACGACCGATCCCTGGAGAGGTATGAAGACGTTGGGAAATCCTAAAAAGCCAGAAAATAACACACTAGGTATTAGAAAATATTACAGATTTATCCGTAAAAGTAGTTTTTAAGATTAAACATTCAGATTTGCTTAAAGAAGAACAGTCTGAGCGAATAATAGGTTTTTAAGAAAAAGGAGAACTTGATTGCCTTGATAAGGTCGCACTGTAATTGATAGTGCCTGCTGCGTATAGTCTAGTCTTCTTAATTACTTGGCTGTTGACAAGCCTCGAGCCACACAGCACAATAGACTGATTCAAACTTCCACAATTTCAAACTTAAAAACGTGTCACTGCCGCCAACTTTGCGCGTTTGCGGCTTAGGTACCTACTCTCGAAAGCTCACACGGCATTAAAAATGTGTTGGCGACAAATTTTCCCGCCAACTCTTCTCATGTTCGCGCCAACTCGCTGTTCGCTGTGACCTGGAACTTTCGAAAAACTCTCGTCCGGAAGTTCGCTTGGCAACTTACGAAGTTGGCCCACTGCGGCTGTCGCGAGGTGACGGTTATAGTGGCGAACATTGCGGTCCAATCGTCGTGTCGTAAACTTGGCGGATAAAATTGTTAGCGTGGAAGTTGCTCTACTTGGGTCGGCGAAGGTTTTAAGAAGGTATTGTTTTGGTTTTAATACAGAGAATGGGTTTGCTCCAAGGATTTTAGAGCTCAATAGCTCTTTCTCAAATTACGCATTATAACTAATACTTTGAACTAGATTTCCTACGCTTTAAATGGAATAAGGAACTTTTAGTATCATTATTGACATGTCTTATGGTGCTTCTAAATGGGCCTTATTTTTTCTTAAATGTGTGGCCGGCAACTAATGCATCTTGCTCTAGCGTATACAGTCAACGTGAGACAGCAATAGTTGCCGGCCAGAAATTGTAGAAAAATATGATCCGCTTAGGCGCATTATTAGTCCTTTAGCGTGGCTTTTAAACAGAGCCACATTTCCTTCAACTCGCTAACCAAGTAGAGCAACATCCGCCACGAAATTACTATTCAGGTGCAAATCGAACACGGTTTAGCCATCAGCGCGGCGTCGTCAGTCGTGGCCCCTTCCCTTTCTTTCCCCCTCCCCATTCCACCCAATTCAATTTGAATCGAGTTGCACTGCTAAACTTAAGGGTGCCCTCCCTTTGTGCTAATTTTACAGTAGCTACATGAAGCTAAAATGACAGAATTTAAGAAAAAAATACGGGACAATGTATTAATATTATTATTATTATATTTATTTTTTTGACCGTCTAAATGGTCATGTATTTTCCTATTAAAATACAGGACACGATCAAAATAATAGGTTAAACGGAACGTCCTGTAAAATACAGGACTGTTGGTCAGCCTAGCTGAACTGCATGCAATTGGTTGGATATGGCTTTAGACAATGGGAAGCGGGGTTACTATGTGATTATCGATTTTACTTTTCAGTCGAGTTAGATGTGCAATGGAGTGAGATATCATTGCTATGTGAACTCGAGACAGTCAAGACAACATGGTAAAGGCGATCTGTAGTAACTACCTACCTATGTTTTTTTGTAGATGATCGATTTATAAGTAACTGTTAAGGCAATAGTTGAATTTAAAAGGAGCAGAAAACACATTTTTTTTAGCAAAAGCTAGGTAATAAAATGTATAATTTTAAATTTTTTGCATTTTTAATTGCTATTTTTATTCTTATAATAAATGTTGTGAAATTTTGTTTTGAATTTTTTGTGAAAAAAAAGTGAATTTTCAGATAGGACTCGAACCCACGACCTTTAGAAATCCGGTCCAATGCTCTAACTAGTTGACTTATTAAATATTTTTCTATTTTAAAATTGTTAAAAGAATAAGAACTAGTGTTCTGCAATCAAATGCACATATGCCAGTTGTCATTTTGAAAGAATAAAAAATCTGTTTATAGTAAGTAATCCTGTGACTAAAAATAAAAGTCACAAGACTCGTCAAAAAGCTTTCTGATAAAAGTCAGAAACGATTTGTGACACCGCATTGTGATTATTAAACTAATAATGCACTTTATTACAACAACTTCTTGTTCTAGTTATATGAACTCTACAGCAGTGAAAACTGTTTGCTGCAACATTGATCAACGGGAGAGGATGGCTGTCCATCAATAATGCAAGTGACCGGACACTGCACTCAGTTTCACTGCAGATGTAGATTAACAGTAGCAGACGAATAAGCATCACTGCAAATACAGTTGAGCTGTATCGGTATATTGTATAAATATTATAATAAACACTCCCAAACACTTTTGACACATATCAGAATGATAGAACATAGGGTAAGATGTTAGCATAAAGTTGACTTTTTATATTAAGACTACCGCTGAAAAATTGTCTGCTGCAATTAATCAACGCCCATAAATAATGCAAGTGAACGGCCACTGCACTCGGCTTGACTGCAGATTTAGATGAATCATAGCAAATGTATAACTTTACTGCAAATACAATTGAGCTTTTGATAATTAATTCCACCTCAATAATTGTAGTTGAACGGAATTTACACTCAGCTTCGCTGCATATGTAGATTATCAATAGCAAACGTATATGCTTCACTGCAAATACAGTTGACTGTAGCTGTATATTGTATAATTATGTTTAGCGCCCATAAACATTTTGACAAAGACCAGAATGATACGGCACTGGGTAAGATGTTAGCATAAACTTGACTATTGTAATTGTATAAAAGGAAAATATTCTAATAACTGGGTATGAGAAAATTTTCTTCTTATATCAAATATGTTTCAAGATTGTAGATTTGTGTTTTACAACGCATGTCGTTGTAAAACACAAATCTACTCCTTTGTAAATGTTGTTGCTTCTGTCGAAGCTGATAAGTTTCTTGCGGCTGTTCTTCTTATCAGTTAAAAGAAGTCCTGAATGGCTGGTAGGAAAAAAAATTGGACGATTCGAAAGCACTTATCTATAAGTCTATTTGAATAAAAATCTTTGACTTCGATTTGACTCTGTGAAAACTGATGCATTATCCATTGATCGATGAACGAGAGAGGACGGCTGCCCAACAATGATGCAAGTGACGACACTGCACCTATCGCTGCAGATTTTTTATTTCTATTTTTTTTTCTTTTATTTAGGAACAAACAGTTTCTTAAAATATAATAAGTACATAAATCAGATTAAAAGTAAACCTAGAGTCCCCTACATTATAAAATAAAAAACAGTAGAAAAAAGGACAACAAAGTACTTAAACAATTACACAAAATTTAAATTAACAAGCCTAACAGATAAAGATTTGTACACACAATTCACACGCGGATACTTTTAATTATGTTGATAAAACACATTTAAATATATATATATATATATATATATATATATATATATATATATATATATATATATATATACAATATAAAAAGAAATACAAAAAAAAAGAAACACAAATACAAAAACAATGCGCTGCTTAAGGTATTAACAAACACAGTCTATAGTCTATAAGTCTAACTTCTCATAGAAATAAATAGACATTCGGTAAAATATTATCACAATATCACAATATTAGAATATTACTCTGCGGTACTGGATATTTCAGTGATGCGGTTTCTGAATTTATTCAACGATTTATCAAATATTTCCACCGTACTATATTGATCATCATATAGGGAACAAGATCTTTTTATAAAACTATTCCTGCCATAACAGGTTTGACTAGGATTGATGAAAAAGAGTGTTTTTTTTCGACAATTTCTTTCCTGCTTGCGTGGAACACGAAAATTAACTTGTTCTAACAGAAAAGGAGCATCAACCATATTATGTATTATTTTAAATAGGTATAGATATAGATTTAGATTAACAGTAGCAGACGAATAAGCTTCACTGCAAATACAGTTGAGCTGGGGGCCTACCATCAACTGTAATGCGATTCATTTTAGGTCATTTTCAGGGAGTAAGAGTGAGACGACGCTATACGCGCCGTATGGCAGCAGCCCACTCTCACAACCTAAAAAAGGCCTAAAAATAATCGCAAAGAGTTGATAGTACACCTGTAACTGTACAGTGTATAAATATTGTTATAAGCGTTCCTAAACATTTTTTGACAAAGCCAGAATGATAGAATTTATGGCAAGATGTTAGCATAAACTTAACTATATACCAATGAACACTACCGCAGTGAAAACTGAATATTGAACAACGGGAGAGGAAGTGACCGGACACTTATTTTAAAGACTTTCCTAAGTAATAATACACGTGAAAAATATACGAATAACAGCTTAGCGTAAAAAAGACACTCGCTACATAAGTTGAAAATGAAAAATGAAAAAATATGTATTTCATAAAAACAAGTGGGTAATACAGGGTATGGTTGATTCCCCCTTTTTGGTGTAAAAACACCTGTACCAGGAGAAAATCGCTCTCTCATAACAACATCTATTTTTCGTGTTTTTAAAGAAATAAAACTAAAAATTTAATAACACAAATATTAATTCTAAAACTTTAAAATGTGTATGTGTGTGTACTAGCTGTACTAGCTGCTTGCAAGTTACTAATTACTTATATAATATATTAACATTATCTAACTAATATTATTTTCTGATATGTTTTATATTTGAATATATGTTCTAGCAAGTTCCGAAATAAAAATTTATTAAAATCAATAAAACAGTATTCACAGCGCTTAAAATCCTAGGTATTACTAAAGCTTCAAAAACAAAATGACAAAAAAACTTTCAACAATCGCAAAATATAGTTCCGAGCCTAAAGCATTTTTTTTTTAAATAAAATAAAACGTTTTGGGAACTGCCAACTGCTTATAAATAATGCACGGAAGCGGGAAAAATCACTTAGCGAGCCGGCAACTTTATGTAGCGCTAAAAATATATCGCTACAGACGTATAGTTGCTAGCTGACTGACTAGCAGTCAGATATGGGCACCTGCTAAATTGAGAATTTTATTTAAAGTTGAGAACATCTTGTTGAATAATACTTTTACCACACAATACAATTTATTTCTTTGTAAACAATGATTACTTACTTGTTATTTAGGTATATCTAAAATAAATACGAAACTAAACTCAAATAGAATTTTCTTTTTTTATTTTAAATCATCCACTCCTATTTCTGTCATCCCTTTCTCTTTTCTCTTTTTTTGTTAGCCACATCGGCATTGCCATGCGGTCTTATTCAACTATACATTAAAATGAATAATCCGAACTACTAACTACTTAAAAATATTCTAATAACAAATAACAAATAAAAACCTTCACAATAACATAACAGGAATACGCTAACAATCTCAAACTCGACTTTCATAAAATATTATGCATGAGTGTAGTTTTAAAAATTCTCAACTTGAAATTATTAAAATAAAACAACTTGTATGGATCACTAGCGCACAGTTTTGATAGCACGAGTTTGGTTCTAATATAAGTACTTACTTGAGTATTGGATCTAAACTCCTGTAAATAAACTGTGCGCTAGTTTGAGAGTTGTTTTATTGGTTCGCATAAGTTTAAAATGATTGTGCATGCTGTGTACTCTATTATTGGATTAAAGTCTTTAGCATAGATCATAAGTTTTGTAATTACTTTAATCTGTAAGTGTACCTACAACAAATAAATTTCAAAAAACAGTGCGTGCCAAAACTTAAGAAGTTTTATTGAAATTATTAATTCAGAAAACGACCAATTCATAAAAGTTTCTACGAAAAAGTAACTATGAAATTTTTGGAGCAAATACTGAAGAACTGTGTGAATAAGTATAGATATTTATTTTTTATATTTACGTTTACAATGCTATTTTTATACTTATGAAATTGTCATGCTTTAGTATATAACATTTAAGTAATTGTTGGAGTTTCACCCGAGTTCTTTTCGTAATAACACGTGTTGTGAGGCTCCATTTTTAACTCAATCTACCGTACAATTTCTTTATACTACAAAAATATATTTACTTGACATTGGCAAAATTCGTGAATTTTATTACGAAAGCAAGCCATTGATTAAGTAAGAAGAAGAAGTAAGTAAGTAATTATTCGCTTAAACGTTATCTAAAAAGTTTCCCTTAATTGACAGTTCCAAAATGAATTCAAGTTTGTTTTCCAGATTTTACCGGTCCTTTAATTTTATTTTAATCAAATACAAAGTACAACGATCCGAATCGGCATTCCTAGACATACGCAACAAACTCTCAATTATAACTTCTGACAGGCAAATTTTTCCTAAAAAATCCTACAGAGCGCAGTCAGTACTGCAATGCAGTCGCTGTTTACGGTTCAACAACTATGAAATGAAATGAAATGAAATAATGAAATAAAATTTATTTACCCATTCACAATCACAATGCTACAGTACAATTATTACCATAAAACAATTTATGTATAGGAATGGTGGTAGCAGATAATGACAGCTACCCTCCGCGCTAGTTAAAAAACTGTGTTGCGGCAGAGTAGTATAGTAATAGTACTACTATATGGGATTAACATTATTGTAACAAATATGTTAAGTCATTGTCCTAAACAGCAAAGGAACTTCCAAATATCAGGAAAACACATACCAGAGTATCTTCACTTCACTGATGAAACAAAAACGCGGAACGGACCGTCGAAATTAATCTGCCCGAACGCATTGAGCAAAAAGTGATTTTTTCATCAACTGCCAAGAAAAGAGCAAAAACAAAAGGCGCGAATGGTCTGGCCTTTTTAGATGGACATTCTTTATTACAAAAGTGGGGGGCCTTCAAAGAATGTGAACCTTTCTTTCCTCGCACTCCGATGGATGAAGTCTTAATGAAATACCGTTTTGATGAAGCTCCAAGCCGCTTTTTTAGAAAAAAAATCCGCGCGATTGTCTATGGCTCGCAGTCATCCGATGGCGGGAAATAAAAGATTATGATTGGTAAACGGAATGCGGTAAATTAATTTTAATAACGATTTTGACTTTTGGATAAAAACACATCGTAAAAATTGTGAAATAGATCTATTCAAACTGTTTTAAAATGTTTTTCAGCGCAGACGCATCATTAAACACAACTCATCATAAAAAGTTTTGAACTCTTTGTTCTTTAAATGATTGTGTTACTTGAAATAAAACAACTTTTACGGATATCAAACCCGCTCTCAAACGGATATCCGTAAAAGTTGTTTTATTTCAATGAACAGTGCGCGCCTAAACATAAGATGTACGTATGATTGCGTTACCCATGTGTGTGATTCAAAAAAAGTGAGTCACACTTATTATTAAAAGTAGGGAAATTTTGTTAAGCATGTTCAGTCTACGATTGTGTCTACGATTGTTATACAACTTTCGTAATCTTCTTTTCAGCACGTCGATGGCAGACACTAGAGTACCGACTACCTATATGGTTGTGGCCAATGACAAAATCACATAGGATGGGCAACCAGACATTTTAAAGGAGAGCCTATGAAAACAAACAAATGTCTTTAGATTAAGAACAATTCATATAGGCTTAAAATTCAAACAAATCGCTTTAAAAACCAAACAGATTGATCCGACTGCGAAATTGCAAGACAACAAAATCAGTGCCTAATGCCATTTCTATGGGAACGAATCCAAAGTACATTATCAAATAGTTAGTTCTTCACTCGAACAACTAATATCCGTTGAGCAAACGCTTTTTAACTCCGATGACAAACTTACAAGCTCACTTTCATACAACCAACGTGATTTTTATCTGCTCAAAAATAAAGTTGGTTTTTGCTTGGCTATTTTGTTGCGATGGTAAAACTTTAGTATAAAGAAATATGTTGACAACTTTTCAAGGGGAGTTTAGGCAAATAAAAAAGCAATATACGTTCAGGCCACGTGCCTGAGAGGGCTCCGATATCGAGATGGTGTGACGATAATAAAATTGTTCAATTTGTTGTTCATGTTTGCAAGCGTGTTTCATTACCGCTTAGTGTGTTGAATGTGTTCAAAAAGTGAGTGAGGAGGGACCTTAATATTTTTAATAGTAGAGTCGTTTCAATTTGGTAAGGAGCTGAAATGTATTTAATTACATATGTCTTCTTTATTTAAATTATTAACCAACTTTGCAGTACTTAGTCAGTGTAGTAATTATTGGGAAATTAATAATAAAACAAATCTGGAAGTAAAATACTTCTACTTAACTGACTTATTTTATTATACTGAATGTAAATTTAAGTGTAGTTTTGTTTAATTTCCCGATGTTCGCCATTACAAAATGTGTAAAAAGTTGGGAAGAACTTTCACAAAAGTTTATAAAACGCAAAGTTCACTTAAACATAACAAAAACACAATGAAATTGAGCTTGAAAAACTCATTAACTCAAGCTTAGTAAATTGGATCGTTTGTTCTCAAGTCTGAAATATAAAATCTTCAAACTTAGGAGAAAAGCTGTTTGAAGATTCTAAAATTGATCGGAAACTTTAAAGACCAAATAAAAACTATTCTAGACCAAAAATTCCGACTGTCCCTAAAAGATTCCATTTAAGTGAGACGCGGTAAAACAATAATTACTTTACGCGCTGTTAAATTTTTCATGAGCGATGGCGATGCGCCGTTTGGCGTCGCTCAATTATAAATATTTCAATTAAAAACCGGGAGGAATTCTGGGTCAATTTCCATGGACATTGTTCACATTAGAATACCTGTTTCACAATAATAATTTATAAAATGTACACTACGACTACTCGTGAAACACTATTCGTTATTATTGTTTTTTGGATTTCAAGTAGATTTTACTTCTACCAATGTTTCGATCGACAAAACTTGAATACTGCAAGACAAACAAAAATGAAACAAAAAACAGAGTTTCTTCTTAGATATCTTAGCTTTGGGATTTTACCGACATAATTAGTCGAATATTTGAATGTTGAATAGAACTCTTCATACTCGATAATATAATTTTTACCTCACACGCTCTGAAAAGGAGGTTTTGTCAATCAGTTTAGGCGTAGGAAATCGCTTTTTGCGGCCTAGCGCGGCGGATTAAACTATTTGTTATAAGAATTTTATATTAGGCTGGGTGAGATTTCACAAACTATAATTGGATTTCGGACTGTGACATAAATCTTTATTTTTAAATTGTCTTTGTGTTGTACCTCATGTCAGTGTCAACATTTACGGAATCGTTTTTATTCTTATTAATAAGTAACAATATATTCCTACTTTAAATAACTTTGAATTAACTATAATACTCCGTTTTTTATTATTTTAGTTTTTTATACCATAAAAACAACGAGAATAAGGTATATTTAGATTAAACTTTATGATTAAAGATTTTTTTACCGGAAGTTGACCGCGGAAACAACCATAACATGTTCCTCGCTATTGTGAGGTGAAAAATTGTATGTTGCGCTCGGCAGAAAAGTTTTTAGCGTCTTGTACCTTTGAAATCCTCGCTTCGCTGAGGATTCAATCTTTGAACCAATCGTTACGCTCGTGGTTCAATCCTAGAATCCTTCACTTGCTCAGCTTTCAATAGAGGTAACTCGCCGCTAAATAACCAACTTTCCAGCCTTGCATAACAAATAACTATTTCTTCTAACAACCAAAATTGTATTTACTACTAGCTTAAAGTATACCTTAAAACTCAAAGTGAATCAGTGCTTGCTCATAGCCCTTAGTACGAGTTGACATTTGCTGTCAACGTTTTCGACAACTATCGGATGCTCTACTCATGTTGGTAAAGCAGTCTATGGATATGAAAGAGACAAAGTTATAGAAAGAAGAAAGAAAGAAAGAAATTTGCCATCCTCGTACTAAGGGTACAGGTTTCAATAGAGGTAACTCGCCGCGAAATCCAACTTTCCAGCTTTGCATAACAAATAACTATTTCTATTTTATTATATTTTATAAAAGTGAGCTTTTTTACTTCTGAAGATGCGCTCTTCTGAAAAGTTACCTATGTCAAAGAATATCCTACTTTACGGTCTGGGTAAAGTTCGAATACGTCTGATGTTTCTGTATAAAAACTTCGCTGTTCAATGTTAGTACCCCAGTGTGAACAGAGTGCCAAGCTAGAGATGAATAATATTCATAATTTGAGAGTTACCACTTATTACTGCGCGGCGGTGACGACTCATTTGCCAACACCATTATTTCTGCGCTCTTATTTACTTGCATTATTAAAGTTAAATAATAATTTTAAGGCTTTAAATTAATAATAATAAAATGTCTTAATTATTATTTTTTAAACATAAAAACGAAAATTTGCATACTGTATATAACACAGACCATACAACCAACCACGATTCATGTTCTATTTGGTTGTAGAGTGTGACTATAAATATATTTAATAACATTGTTAAGTTGAATAAGAAGCATTTTTTATTGTGAAAATAAAACTTTTGTCTTTATTAAATCTCTCAGGCCCCGAGTTATGAGATACCTACAATAGATATTTCATACATACACACACCGGACACCGGACTTCTCCGGTGGTGTGCTGCTACCAAATGACGAAAATTATATTTATAGTTCTACGGAAAGAATCGAATCGACATTGTATTTGAGTGGAAGTGGAAAAATTACGTAAAAAGGTAAAACACTTGTCAATGTCAAGTCCCGACGTTTTTAAAAAGTCGCGCGTCGGTCGTTTCGAAAAGGGAAAAATGTAACTTAGCAGAAACCATGCGGGAAAATTGATTTACCTCTATCAATATTAACTCAAGTTAATATTAATTATTTTTGTAATGAAATTTAAATCAATTTTATTGATATTTTACTAGTACATAATCTTTATGTAATGTGTTTATTGTGATTTTATTGTGATATTTTTTTTCCAACTAGCGGATCTTTTTTGTGCTGTATTTTAATTACTTTGATTTCTGTTTTATGGTAAATGTCGTGTCACCTGTAAAGGTGTATGCATCAGAATTATGCTTTGTTGTTTTTTTTTTTTTTAAATATTGTCTGTGTTAATGCATGCACTGCTGGTGTACCTTATAAATAAATAAAATAAATAAAATAAGTTTGCATCTCCCAGGCAAAACAATAATAGACTGAAACTAACTGCCTGCTGCTTAGTTACACTAATAACACGGATATTGATGTTTATTTGCAAACTTTTGATTTGTACCTCTAATAATAGCCCCTACACATTGTCATATCTATGCCGCCGCAGGCGTGTGTGCCGTTCACACTAGACCCGCGTACTGAAGAAGAGGGTTGAATAATTGAAATATAGTTTGTTTGATACGGTTGTTATTTAGAAGACATTTAGTTCTCGATCGATTGAATATTGAAATAAATAAAAAGGAGCCTATTGAAAACATCACTCTTTTCGGTAAATTAAGTTTACCAAACAATCATTGCTAATCATTACTGAGGGGTCAATTATATTTTTCAAAGTTGCATATAAATACAATTTTGTTGTAATCGTATATGTGCGGTCATCAGCACGTCGAGTTTCAACACTGGCGAGTTTAGACGACCTGTTTGGCGCAGGGGTACTAACCCCACCTTCTGCGCCAGAGGTCCCGGGTTCGATCCCCGGACAAGACAAATATTTGTGTGCATGAACATGTCTATTTCATTAATGAATACTTTGAGGAAAAAAGTTTCTAAATGTCTGCCCCTCTCCTGTTCGTTGCAGTGCCTTTCGAGGTGCATGTGATACATTGGTGCTTGCATGTTTTGTTTAGTCACTAAGTCGCATGTAACGCAATTTGTAATAAATAAATAAATAAATATTTGTCTTGGTCTGGGTGTTTAATATGTATATTATGTATGTATTTACAAAAAAAAACGTATATAAGTATGTTTATCCGTTATCCAGTATCCATAACACAAGTTCTTCATGATACTTAACGTGGGCTAGATAATTGGTGTGATTGTATGGAAATATTTATTTATTTATTTATTCACTGGCTCTAAAAAAACCTGGGGTTCAAGTTGACTGTACTTCAATTTGGAATACGTGGATAAACATTAAGCGGCGTTATTTTCAGATAGTTCAAAATTGTTTGTTATTTATTTAAATAAGAAAGTTCTGCAATGCTACTGCACCTAACCTATCATAAACAAAAAGTCCTAAATTATACAATTGTGTGTCAGTTTGAGCCAATGACGTGCCTCATCGTTATTAGCTCAAAATCACTCTGCCCATTTTTAACCGACTTCATAAAAATAGAAAGAGGTTACGCGCTTATTTCATTGTTATAATTTTTAAATAAAACAATGTAAATAGTGTCAGTCTCACACTCAAATTTTTGTTTGCCTTATTTTAAGTTTCTGCTCAACTGAAGTGTCATTTCATTATTTATACGCCTCGCAACTAACCTCTACAAACAAAATTAAACTTTTTGCTCACCAATCGCGTCTCAATCAACAAACACTAGGTGATCGGTGTAGTGTGAACCGGCACACTTCACACTTTGATGTCGGCACGTGTCCGTGTAATGTGATGACGCCTTTATATTGGCACTCGCAGATTAAACGTGTCATTATCGTTAGATCGCGATGTTATGAGAATATTGCTAAGCAATAGATTTATTAAAAACTACAATATATCTAGATAAAACGTGTAACAAAATTAAGAGAGCAATACTTTCCTTACACGAAAATAGGTAGATTTTTTTTTATGTGGATTTAGTAGTTTACGAGATTGCCCGATAACCGCATATGCTATTTAGTTGTTTATTATTTTATTTAAAAGGTCTAGATGAGATCAATAATAATTAATATGCTTTTTAAAAAACGCTTGACCTTACTTCAACCGCCTCTGTGGTCCAGTGGTACAACCACCGGTATCAGACCCAGGGGTACCGGGTTCGATTCCCAGCTGGGGTACATATTGTATTCGGTTTGGTTGGTGGTAGGACTTGTTCTAAGTCCATCTGTTATTCTATTCTAAGTCCAGCAGTTAGAAATAAGATCCGGATTCGAAGATTCCGGGAGAGGCTCGCTTCCATCTTCAGCCTTATCAATACTTAACATCAGGTATGATGAGGGCGAAGAGTATCCCCGGCGTTCATAAAAAAAGCCTGCTACATTTAGTAAAAGAGTGCGATATTTTTCAATGAGCGTTTCTGATATTAGTTAAATTACCTACTTCATACTTTTTAGGGTTCCGTACTGTTTCGGATCGGAGGCAACAACAAGAACGAAACGCCAATCGTCTGCATCCAACCACCTTCGCGCTACCTCACGTGGGAACCGAACCGCCGCTGCCATTGGTAGCAATACATTGTTCCTAACCCTTTCTCCTCGAACGTTGTACAATTTCAAAAATTTCAATTGTAATATAGACGCCAAATGGTTTTCAACGCAAAGTATCTTTCATTTCCAAGTCCTAAATAAATTCTGGATTTAAACAGTATATAGGCCACGATAGTACATCAAAACCTTAGTACCGAAGGTCGCAAACGGTACACGTACCTCAAAAGGAAAAAACGGAACCCTTATAGGATCACTTCGTTGTCCGTCCGTCCGTCTGTCAAGACCGTTTTTCTCAGGACCGCGTGGAGGTATCAAACTGAAATTTATATCTAATACTCTACTGTCCCTTGGAGCTGTGAAAAAATCAAACTTCTAAGCCAAAGCAATCAAAAGATACAGCCGTTTATGCCGCAAATTTTCGAAACTCGCACGGGAACCTACAGGGTACTTCCCGTGAACTTAGAATCTTGAAATTTGGTACGAAGTAACGTCTTATAGTACAAATAAAAGAAAAATTGCGAAAACCGTAAATTTTTAGTTACATCAAATAATCAATTTTTTTTTAGAAAATTTTAAACGGAACTCTTGGTGCGCGAGTCCTATTCGCACTTGGCCGGTTTTTTTGTGTTTTTCTTACCGTAGAATAATATAATATAATAATATATAATGTTTATTTTTCTATTAACAAACAGTGTTATGTCTAAATCCAACAATATAATACCAACAAATTAAGTAAATATCTATCTAGAATGTTTCCAAAACAGTAGAATCTCCAGTAGTCCAACATCGAGCTGATATGATCAGTATTATTTTGTCTCTGTGTCATGTTTTCTAAGATCGTTCTTTTAAAGAAAACATATAGGTACCCCTGTTACAGTCTACAAATAACTTTCATTCATAACTTTTTAGTTTTGCATATTACAATGCTATTTTTATGTGATAAATATTAAACGAGTAAATATACTAGAAAAAAACAACTAGTCTTATGTCCCGTCAGGGCGACATGAGACTAGTTGTTTTTTTCTAGTATATTTTCTTGTTTAATATTTAACTTTCATTCAATTGATATTTTTAGTTGTTTCTTTTTACCGTAGGCAAGATGGTTTATAGTAGATAGGTAAGTATATATAGTAGACTTTATAGTAATTTGCGTTGAAATCTGTGACCAAGACAACTGTCATGTCACAAAAGACGAAGAAACGAAAGAGATAGCAATTTGATTCGGACCTCATATAGGGTCTTCCCAGTTTTCACAATGCGAGCTCGTATGACATATCTGCTTTATACACACATAATATAATATTATTGACGGTAGGATTATTAACGCTTTACTCGAATCCTCTGTCCTCCAACACCCAGCTCAGTACATATAATCAGCATTCTATTGTCTGTGTCAGGATCCGCGTCAGACTTAATCTCTCTCTGCTCAAAGTGTGGTGCTTGAAAATGTGTCATCACATTGAAAAGCACTATTTTCATACGAGTATAGTGAGCTTGGCAGATAGTGGCGTTTTTATACACGGCTATTTTTAAACAATATCTAAAATTTTTAAGTTAGACTCAGAATCGGTAAGTGAACAACTTTCCCCTAGAAACATGGGTCGAAATACGAGAAAATTTTTGGACTTCCCATACTACATCGATCACGTGACCAGTCTGATTTGTATGAAGAGACGAAAAAAATTTTTCATATTTCGACCCATATTTCTAGGAGAAATTTTTTACTTAGCGATTCTGAGTCGAACTTATTTTTTTTAGATATTTTTTAAAAATAGCCGTGTATATTTGAAATAACTAAGACTTTGTGAGATTTGATCGATTAAAGCCCACTTGCGCCAAGCTAGGTTAACATTTAACTCAGAGTTAGATGTATACAAAAATGGCATTAACTTTGAGTTAAATGTGCTAACCTAAGAGGAATACTCAAGGGAGAGAGCATTGAAAAAATCCTATGAAAACTAGACAAAATTAACGTTTTGTAGTCCCCTGTTTTCTCCTCCAAAACCGGAACATTATAATAACTAATTATTTTAAGAAAAACTTTAACAATGTTTTTTTGGTTTTTCTTTTGCTGCTGGTTTTCAAAACTCAGCAACAATCTGTCCAATTAAATAAGTATTTAAACCCCTATAATGGGAAACAGTAACAATGCCAAAGCTTGATCAAACCAAATCAACAGATTTTTGCTTGTTGCTTTTTATCTAAAAGAAAGTCTCAAAAAGATTTCAATAAAACAGGCCGATATTAATTCGAAGGACTGTGAAATCAACATGTGAAATGTGTAATTTAAATATTTTTTATTTTGCAAAGTTTAAAGCTTTCTCAGCATAAAGCAAGTATTAATTGCAGGGTAATTACTTTTATTATAAGTTGGTCCAATCGGGGAAGTTCCCGGTTGATCAGTAAAGATTTTTTGAAGAAAGTTATCTCAAAAAGTAATAGATTTATAGAAAACGTTTATATCACAAAAAAGAGAGCTTTAACAGGTTTTTTCATATTATAAATAAATAATTTATTTTTCCGAAATATCGTTTCTTAAAATAACTCTTCTGATCAACCGGGGGGTTCCCCGACTGTACATAATATTTATAATATACAGTGCACCAGTGCCATTAGCTGCAGTGTAGCTGCAGTCGCATCCGCCTCGGCTAGAGATCCGGTTTATTTGAGCGCATATTGTGTGGACACAATACTTCAGGGGATCATATCGCCTGAACCAAAGAATATGTACAATTATGTACCGCTGTTTGTTGTCGTCGTGTTCATATATTGCCGACTGTACAATCTAGGAAGAATTTATGTGGTTCAATTAAAATATATTCAATGACGTCATAATCAAAGTCATAATACATTTTTAACCGCCTCTAGTGGTAACAACCACCGTTATCAGACCCGGGTGCGATTCCCAGCGATGGTACTCATATTGTGGTAGGACTTGTTGTAAGTCTGCCTGGCTAGCTACAACCATCTTATCTAAGTCTGACGCCATAACAATAACAATGTTTTCAGCATTGTTGTGTTCTGGCAGTTAGATTCCTCAGTGATGAGGATTCCGGGAGGCTCGCTTCCATCTTCAGCCTTATCGTATATGACTCGTTGTGAGATCATTGGATATTTTTTGTTTAGCCTAGCTAAACTCTACGAAATTGCGAATAACTAGCTTTGCTACAATAAAGATAAGAACAGAATTGAAAAGTTTAGGTAACTAGAACATTGAAGTAAAATTCGAAAAGCATTTTAACATTTCAACCCGAAAGAACATACTAAAGCTTGCATTTCTTAAATCAAATGCTTTTTATTTTTTTATACGCATTATATATGAAATTTCTCACATAGTTATTTACCCAAACTTTAATCGGTCAGTCACTGGGCAAGCATAAAACAAAAACATAATTTAAATCTATTCAATATAATGGTGTTTTCAGCATTGTTGAGAATACTTAGCTGGTTCCTCAACGGTTGAATCAGCGAGAAATGTGATTCCACCCTCAGCTGTATCATTACTTAAGACGCCATACGGAAAAAGTATATACTCTTTGATATGAGAAAATATAGGACGGTTAGAGATGTTACTAATCTGGTAATAAGACATACATTCTTCATATCTATAACTAGATTTAACTTGGTCAGAAACACGATTTTGTAATTTTGCCTCGACGCCTTTTCTTTTAGAAAAGACCCCTAAAAATAAGAAAATTCAGAGTATTCTCAAATGGGGTTACATATACTTACTAGGTAATTGGAAATTGGTTTAATTAGTGAAAACCATTAATATTTGGGATCGTGTAGTTTCATTTCTCTTTTATTTAATTTAGTTATTTACTACGAAACGATTTCGTAGTTTTTTCGACTAATCTGCAAAATCGGTCTCCCTCCCACGCGCGTCATTTTCTCGTTGCTATTTTGCTTCAGTCGTATAGCACCTTAAGATAAAGTATGGTGAAGGCTACCCATTACCCCGTTATGATTACCCTCACGCCATTATTTTATCCCTTGCGAGGTAGATAATCAAAAGTGCAGTGAGAGTTAAAAAAACATAACTCTCACAGCCACGGTTCAACCTGAGTTTTCGAAAATACCCACCCATTAATATGGCTTTTACTGTCACTGGTAACCTTTTTTATTTATTTTCCTCCCTCTCGCCACCGTAAGTCATGGAGGCCCATTTTTTGTACTCTCCCCTGGGACCGGCGACCTGCCCATTTACCTGGGCCACCTCCCGGTGCTGGTTTCACTACAGTAAAAGGAGGTACGCGTAGCAGCGCCTCTGTACACTAACTCGCCTGCGTCGGAGCCGATCCGCATGGACATCCTGTTCACGCTCCCGTTTTGCTGCCTCCTTTTGTGAGATGAAGTCCTCCCAAAAGGAGACTGCCGCCTCCCAGGATCTGTCGCTGGCCAACATGGCTCTTGCTATGCTGGGCAAGAGATCCCTCCCTATCACCGCAACCAGAGCGCGGCGCTGCGAAACCCAGGCGGGGCACACCTCAATGGTATGTTGCGCACTGTCCTCCGAAGCGCCGCACCAGTTGGCACATTCTTTCTATATTTTCTTTCACTTCCAGTCCAGTATGGGCTGTATGATGAAGACTTTACATTTCCCCGTGATTATATAAAAAAAACAACACATCAAATTATTCACATCTTCATTGGCAATATATTCCTCTTTCATTTGGAAAATATTCCTTACAAAATAACTATCGCGGTATAAAACGATTTACCCAGATCAGCTGCAAAGCTTGTGTGTCTTCCAACTTCAGTAGTAAGAAGGGTAACCAAATTAACGGTATTACTACGGTATGAGAAGCCCGTGGCGCAGTGGTTCGCGCGCTCGGCCTGCGATTGTTGAGGTTAAGCAACTTTCTCAATAGTCGGTCACGGGATGGGTGAACAAAAATTTACTATCTCGATCTTCTCCGTAACTCGGAAGGCACGGTATACTATTTGTCCGGCTGCATCTGCAGGCGTTTAAACCCACCAATCCGCAATGTGGTGGCTCATGGCCCATTCTATTTTCCCATCCATAAGGAAGGCCAGTGCCCCATCAGTGGGGACATTAAAAAGTGTCTGATGACTTCTGGTAGTAGGATAGGTAGTCCTACATGCAACAGAGGTTCGGCAACCAGAGAGAGGGTCGGCAAAATCTCAACAGGCCATCAAAGACAAAATCTAATAAAACTATTCCTAAACGTATTGCGCTGTTTGATGTCGAATCAAGATTGTTGCTAGTGAATCTTAACGATATATTCCTTAGAAAATAACTTTCAGATCAGCTGCTAAGCTAATATCGTTTGTCGGTTATACTTAAAAATCTCGACAGGCAACCAAAGAGAAAATCTACTAAAACTATAAACTGTTTGACGTCGAATCCGCCCGCCCTGCGAACCGCGCATCTGCAAAGTAAGCTAAACGGCAAACAAAGGGCTCCCCATCCGCTATGAATGTTTTATACAGCCTAAAACCGTTGAGATGAGGGCAGTTGGAGTACTGAAGATCGGTATGACTAAGGCTTTATCTTGCATACCAAAGTGTTTTCTCCGATTCGTTTCAACTTAATAAAATTCTTTTACTTTGATAAAACGCCTTTAAGTTTTTAAGGATTATTAGAGCACTTACACTGCGCACACTATTACATGTTTTCAGCATTATTGCGTTCCGGCAGTTTGAGATAAGATAGCCAGTTCCTCAGTCACTGAGGATTCCGGGAGAGGCTCGCTTCCATTTTCAGCCTTATCAATACTTAACATCGGTCTGTTGGTTTTCTCGACGTTTCGGGACCTTTTTAGCTGCCATGATCACTAAGCGTCGTCAAGGTGCCGAAACGTCGGTCGAAACAAAAGCCTTTACAAAACACTGAGAATAAGATCTTAACACGTGTAATAAACAATGCGTTAATAATCGGTAAAAGTTGTTTTGTTTCAATTCGATAAAACGCTTTTATTGGTTTAGGGTTTTTAGGCAGCCTAAAACTGTTCAGATGAGGGCTGGAGTACTGAAGATTAATATGACTAAGCTTTTGCAGACCAAAGTGTTTTCTCTGATTCGTTTGAATTTCATTCTTTTACTCAGATAAAACCGCTTTTATTGATTTGGGTTTTTAAGAGTTTGAAGGTTTACTTATGCATAATTGCGTTAGGCTGTAAAAAATTAAGTTGCTCCACAATTGTTTTTATACACCCTAAAACTGTTGAGATGAGGGCAATTGGAATACTTCTGAACATCAGTAGACTAAGATTTTAGAAAGACCAAAGTGTTTTCTCTAATTCGTCGTCGTCGTCTCAGTCACATGACACCCACTGCTGGGTATAGGCCGCCCCCAAGGATCTCCACAACAATCGGTCCTGCGCAGTCCGCAACCAGCGGCTTCCCGCGACCTTCACCAGATCGTCGGTCCACCTTTCCTACCCACGGAGCGTCGTCCTGTGTGCGGTCGCCATTCCAGAACCTTTCCGCCCCAACGGCCATCGGTTCTTCTCGCTATGTGTCCCGCCCACCGCCACTTCAGCTGAGCAATCCTTCGAGCGATGACAGTTACTTTAGTTCTCCTACGGATCTCCTCATTTCTGATCACGTAGGGCGTGAGCATAGCCCTCTACATTGCACGCTGGGTGACCTTGAGCTTTCTTATCAGACCCATAGTTAGTGGCCACGTTTCACTACCGTAAGTCATCACTGGCAACACACACTAGTCATAGACTTTAGGTCTTGAGACACTGCGGTAAGTTGGACGCGAAGATTTTACGGAGCTTCCCGAATGCTGCCTAACAGAGTTGGATTCGACGGATTCGTTGGATTCGACAGATTCGACGGATTCGTTGGATTCGACGGATTCGTTGGATTCTCTGATTCGTTTCAACTTAATTCTTTTTACTTTGTAGAAATAAGCTTTTATTGATTTATGTTTCTTGGGAGTTTTGAATAATTTAATATGATTTGCGTTAGGCTGTAAAGATTTACTTTGCAAAAATTACGTTATGATACGAAAATGACAAATGTTCTAGTGAGAGTTTACCTCTTAAGTTCTCTATAGGCATCAGAACTAGCTTAATCAGAGTAAGCTCTCACTATATAAAATAACGATAGCTCAATCTGTAAATTAAAAAAGTCAGTCCTAGAAAATGCCGATCTCATAAAACATTATTTTAGAATCTTGCCATTTTCGAACAATAAAGGCCATCATTATTTGTTTATAAACAATAACATTTCGAATTAAATAATGTTATAGTTATATTAGTTAAAATTATTATCGTTTTTGCTTTTATGATATCAACTTAAACTAGATCTTCGTTTTTTGTAAAGTAATGAAAAAGACATGTTTCCAGTAGTTCAAGAGTAGACACCACAACACGGATGGAACTTTAAATCCTCAAACAATAATTTATCAAACAAAGACGCAAAGTCATTCGAAATCATAGCGAAACCGCCAAAACTAACCACTATTAGCTAGCCATAACTCACCGAAACGTTCCAATTCACCGAATTTGACAAGTGTAATACCACCCATTACGATTTGTCAAACAAATCTACCCCATTTTCGTCGTAATGACGATCAGTATTACACCCCTAGGCGCTCATTGAAATCTTATTTGCTCTTTAGTAGCCAGAGTCAACAGTTTAAATAGAAGAGGGCGTTGGACTAAAAATTAAAATTTCATGGGAAAATCGCATGTTGCCAAATGAAGAATGTTTGCGAAGCTGAGCAAACGGTAGAGGATTAAGTTAAGATGTAATTTTGCAGTGTTAAATAGGTTTTAGTCATTTTTTCAGTCATACTATCTCACTAGAGTCACAGTCTAAAATTTATACTGTGCTAGAGTGTCTACTAGCATTTAAAATCTTCTTTAAAAATTAAATGAACTTTGTAATTTAAATATTTTTTATTTGATAATTTCAGGCTTTTTTAATATGTTTTCGATTCTGCCATACAACCGACTTTATCCGATTTCTGCCGTCTTCCTATTATTCTCTATTTCACATGCATTAATTTTCTATACCTTTTCTACTCGTATTTTGTTACAAACTTAATTATTTTACTTTTGTAAGAACATTTTCATATTACCAATTTTATTTTTCACATCAAAATTTTGAAATCCGGTTTCAATTTAGAGTTATGGTATGGTATGTACGTATAATTACCATCTACTAACAACGTTTTCGTCTCACATTACGTATTTTGACAACTTTATATTATTATAATGCAGTGATTTTCGTATTTTATTAAAACTTTAATCTAAGGTAAAGTCAAAATCTCAGTTTGAAATAGGTAATTGACATTTTGAATATAACTTTGATTTTCCAAGAAAGTTTTCATAGAACAGTTACTGACATAAAGCCTATACATTCGGTACTAATTGTTAAATAAAATAGATTTATGTATATGATAAAATTTAAAAATAAAAAGACAGAAAGTATTGGAAAGAATCAACTCGGCCACAAGTGAATTCACAGATGGGACTCGAGACCACGACCTTTGGAAATCCGGTCTAATGCTCTAACACTGAGCTACCGAGGCTTGCGGACCACCATCGAAATTTTCCAATACTTTAATATTGAACATTTGAGCATTGGACCGGATTTCCAAAGGTCGTGGGTTCGAGTCCCATCTGAGAATGCACTTGTGGCCGAGTAGATTTGTCCAATATTTTTATATTTAAAATTTATCAAAAGTATAAAAATAGCATTGAAAAATGCAAACAATCAAAAATCATAGATTTATGTATTTTTAAAGTAGCATTTATTTGTATTATTTTTAAGGGTTTTCCGTAGGATTTCAGTTTGATTGCTACGTATGTATATTTTCTTATTTATATTTATTAAATTGTTTAGTGTTTAAAATATATATTTTGTTTTTAATTTCTGTTATTTGATCTTGCCTTAAACTTTGTATAATTTAATTATGTATCAATTATGTTTACTGTTGTCTAATTAGTTAGTTGTTAGTTAAGTGTTAATATTATAACTACACTTCTCTTAAATTGCATGTGGTGTTCAGTTTCACCTTAAAATGATTGTATCACTTAGCAGTTTAAAGATTTAACATAATTATGTACGTGTATAGTGTTAACAAATACTGGTGTTCCTAAATAAATACATGAAATAAATGTTCCCCCTAGAAATAATTCGTTACGTTCAAGTTACATAAAGAAAAAGAGAGACAAGATAGTCAAGACCATTTGCAATCAACAAAAAAACAGGAGTAGTTTATTTCCGCCTAATGTACGCAATAGAAAATGTTCATGGTGCTTACCCGCAAACAATCCGGTCGTTTTGTGAAATGCCCAAATTGGGGGTTTGCCCAGTCAGGCGTTATCGAATTTGCCCCACCGGCAAAATATTTATTTCATTACTCCTATTCATGGGCTCTAATCTGTGTCGCGGTAGAAGTTTTGACGTGGGGTTTTATTGGAAAATGTCGAGTTAATATTTTTAAACCACAATCACTAGTGTATCTCGGTGAAGAACTTGATGTTTTTTCACTATTGATTTTTAAACTTTCTAGGACCGTATTGAACTCTTTTTTGTTTTTCAACGAATAGTTTTTATTGGCTAATAAAGTACCTAATAAGAAATGACACTTGTGCTTTATAAAATAATTTTCATACAAAAGACCCGTAACACAGGTGTTTCAGTATGCCAGGTATTGGCTATTTTAATTCTTGCAATAAAAAACCATAGATTTTCAACTTAAACAAACTTTAAAGGCCCGCGTTCACCAACTCATTCACCGTATGCTAAATGTAATTTACATTTTAGCCCTTTATTTGGAGTTTAAAGGAAGACAGAACGATGTTTTAAATCACAGTTATCGAATTGACGGTTGGTGAACTTTTGGTTGAAAATTATAAATTACAAAACTAAAAATATACCAGACATTACTCCAATCGCCTCTTTCCGAACCATGCCTGCAACAAAACGCAGTAACTGATCATAGCTTACTACGCAGGGCGTCGCATCGAGGGCTGGATTTTTAGACCCCTGCAGCGATATTGTCGCAAACTCACCCCTAAAATCAACCTTTCCCCCTTACAATACGGCGCACAACCCACTGACAACAATTTGTCAACGTGGCTTCAATGAGAAGCACTATTGAAGATAATACCACGATCAAACGCTCTATTGTAGTGTCAAGATGAATAAAATTATGCTCTACCACACTTGTTTTAAAGTTCCTTTTAGGTTGTTAGGTTGACGCATAGTGAAACATGATAAGGGGTAAGTGAGATTCGTTTAATTCGTATAAATTGTCACTGGCACACTTAATTTTGTCGTGTGGGGTGTCTGGACTGCTAAGAATTAAGCCCTGGCTAAAGGAGCAAATTCATTTAATCCCTGCGAATTATTGATATGCACCCGAAGCAAACAATAAAGTCATTCATAAAATTTAAAAGTCGAGAAGGAATAATAACATTAAAACAGTAAAAAAAATACAATCACATAACCCGTTCATCATTAAGAACTTATTTATAGATATTTGACAACGGTTAAACATACTTAGTTAAGTGCAGTAATTAGTTTTTTAAATAAATACTCAACATACATCCATAGCAAACACTTGGAAGACAAATAGTAAATTTTGATAATATACTACTCTAATATTTGCTTTGTACGGGAATCGAACCCGCCATCTCTGAGCAGAAAGAATAATTTCTCGTCCCTATTATTTTAAATAAGAAATTAACCAATTTTTACAAATTCAAACGCGTTTCGTTCTATAGACCACTTTCTTGCGTTATTTAGGTTGGTATTTGATTTCCCGACTTTTCCGCGCCTTGCGTGGTCCGTGCTGTGATAATTATAATGAATGTTAAATAGAAATAATATTAAATGTGAATTGAATATAAAATGAATATTAATTTAATAAAGTACTTGATTAATTAAATTTGTCATACCTTGTAAAAGGTGTTTAAGTTATAAGTGCTAACAATAGTTATTTGTTATGCAAGGATGGAAAGTTGGATTTCATGTAACAAAAAGTTTAATCTTATTATACCTTATTCTTCTTGTTTTAATACCGAAAACTTAGTAAAAAACTAAAATAATAAAAAAGGGAGTATTATATTTAATTTAAAACAGGAGTAAATTTTTTACTTATAATAACGATTCGGTAAATGTTAACATTAACATGAGGTCCTTGAGGCAAAATCAATTTAAAAATAAAGGTTAATGTCACGTTCCGAAATCCAATCATAGGTTGTGAAATCTTACCAAGCCAAGGTATAAATTTTTAGAACAAATAATTTAATCTTATTGTTATTGTTTTTATGATTCAAGGAACTAAAATAATATAATAAAACCAAAACGGAGTATTATAATTAAGTCCAAGTCATTTAAAATAAGAATAAAATGTAACATAAAATGTCAATAGTGCGATTCGGAACACATTAGGACATATTTTTAGGTTTTAAAGTGGTTAATTCGTCCAAGGTTTTAAATTAAAAAGTACTTTACCACGCCGCAAAATGCTATTTTCCACGCAGAAATTGAATGACAAAACCTCCATTTCCGAGCGTGTGAGGTGAAAATAATATTAAGAACTATGTAAAATAAAAGTTTGAAGTTTCTGTGATGACATGATGTGACTGACTTGTAGATATTGTAAAACAATAATTATTGAAAAAATATTTTATTAATTTATTCTTCTATAATATTGCTCAACAAAGTTTTTGGATATCCTCCCTAAAGCTTAGAACTAAATATTACATAATTAAAAAGCGCTTTTTAACCCGTAAAAGCTCTATTTCAAGAAACGATATAATTCGTTTCGGAAATATGATTTATTTCAAGAAACAAATAAAACTAGTTTACGCTACATAGTTTAGACTATTACCCATTCGCACAAATGTGCCTTCCCAATAGTCTACTCTACTACATACCTACATATAATTACTATACATAAAAGGACCGGCCCTTGTCGACCCTTTGTGAATCTAATAAACATCCTTCCCCGGACATTTGGGAAACAATTTGAGGACTCGTCGTCCAGTCCGGATTGTTCTGGGCGAATCATTGGGAGTGATGTACATTTTGGTTGTCTGTTTAGCGATCGTGTATTTGTTTTGATTAAATTTTTGGAGACTTAGTAACACTTTCACTAACTGTTATAAAAAAAAACAACGGGTTGCACTCTGGGAGTGCCTGCAGAAGTGAAAAAACGAAAATAAAGATCAAAATCCACTATATCTTGACCACTTCATAAAAAGTTGATGAAAACGGAGACCAACTTGATATATGGCAGATAAATCCATTAAAACTGACCTGGCATAAATATGAAAGTTGGTAGTAATGAGAGATCTTTATATAATGGTTGATATTAACTAATATGCGTAGATCTTTCAAGTGTGATAATTTATGTAATTTGAAATAGGTCAGCGGTAAATGTTCTTACGAATTTTAGATCAGGGTCACGTGTCCTGACGCGACTTTAACATTTTCTACCCATCCCAAAAATAGGCACTAGACAACGTCACTGAAGTTGCTGCCCATTAGGCCAAACACATAGGTAATAATCAGGAACCATCGACACGCAGAAAAAGAAGGAGTAATTTGTTTGAAGTAAAAATGACAGAACAATTATTCAAGGGTCCGCGCGAGACCAATAATAAGTTTATGGTTTTATGCTATAATAAAAATCCTTTCTCGGACATTTGGGAAACAATGTGAGGGCTCGTCGTCCGGCGAATCATTGCAAGTGATGTACATTTTGGTTGTCTGTTGACAAAAATCCCATCAAGACACAGGCTGGAAAGTTGGTTATTAGCGGCGAGTTACCTCTATTGAATCCTGAGCGAAGCGAGGGTTTCAAAGGTACAAGACGCTATAAACTTTTCTCCCGAGCACAACACACAATTTTTCACCTCACAACAGCGAGGAACATTTTATGGTTGTTTCCGAATCAACTTCAACTTCTGGTAAAAATCTTGAAACATTAAGTTAAATCTAAATATACCTTATTCTTGTTGTTTTAATGATATAAAAAACTAAAATAATAAAAACGGGAGTATTATAGTTAATTCAAAGATATTTGAAGTAGGAATATATTGTTACTTATAAATAACAATAAAAACGATTCGGTAAGTGTTGATATTGACATGAGCTACAAGACAAAGACAATTTAAAAATAAAGGTTTATGCCACGTTCCGAAATCCAATCATAGAGTGTGAAATCTCACCCAGCCTAATATAAAATTCTTATAACAAATAGTTTAATCTTATTGTTATTGTTTTTATGATTCAATGAACTGAAATAATATAATAAAACCCAAACGGAGTATTATAATTAATTTAAAGCTATTTTAATTAAGTATAAAATGTAACAAAAAAGTTAATAGTGCGATTCGGAATGCATTATGACATATTTTTAGGTGTTAAATTAAAAAAGTACCTTACCGCGCTAGGCCGCAAAAAGCGATTTTCTACGCGGAATCTGAATGACAAAACCTCCTTTTCCGAGCGTGTGAGGTGTAAAAATAATTCCTAACGATTCACACCCCGAAGGTATGGACTGTTTGTAAGTGAAAGTAACAAGGTCGCATAGCTAACCAGGAGTTATTTTAGATGTTTTGAGAAGTTACTAAAAGTCCTTGTTCAGAGTGTTACAGGTTCAGAAGTTTTTATCCTATTAGGCGGGTGTGACTCGTTGGGTATTATTTTCATAAATTGTTCTCCCAACGAGTCTCACCACAATGTGTCACACTGTTTCTTGTTGGGAGAACAAATTTATATGCAAACGTATTTAGTGGCAGTTGGTCATGGCAGTTTACAAACGAACTTATTTAGTAGCAGTGGGTCAAAGTAAAAGTTAAAATTTTGGAAGTAAAAAGGGAATAACAAATACAGGTGAAATATCGATAAATACTCTTTATATGCACTAATCTTTAAGTTTATTTCATCTGTATTAAAAACTCTGAATCCGTCTGTAGAAGCCAATATTTAGGCAAATCGGAAACAACTTCTTGCACCAAACTTTTAAAATGTAATGGAAGTTTGTTATGGAAAACCGATGATTTCTGATATCAGAGAAATTAAAATTTAAGTGTTTATAATTTCACAAATAAATAAGAGTTTCAGTTTCAAATGGAGTCCAAAGTCCCAAGTAGTATTTTAGATCTGAATACCAGAAGAGAGCAAAAATAAATAGGACAATAAAAAAATGTGGAAGAAATATCTCTCATTTGATTTGACAATTTTTGTTATATTCGCTATCATCAAACGTCATTGAAATAATTTTGCATACACCGCGTAACATACTGACAAAATACAGTAGAAAAAAATCTACACAAAAGAACACAACTATTAAATCGCACTTAAAACTCGCCCTCGGCAAACACAAAAACATCTCGAGCAAACTCAATAAGAATCGAACCCGCGACCCATGTGTTCGAGTGCGCACTCCACATGAATGCACCCGTCATAATATGAGATGCTACATTTGCGCTTGAGTTGCGTAATTGGTATGGAAAAATTATAAGGGCGCACAGCGGGGGCTATTGTAAGTTGTCAAAGAATAGACATTGTTCCGTTCGAAGAGTAGTCTCTTGCAACTGACGTACAATCACAAAATTAGTTTAAAAATACAAACTTCTAAACCGGTAAACATTACAAGGATGTAATACGTGCGGATTATTGTATATGCGGCTAAATCTTGTTGTTACGGTGCGGTACAAAACTCAAACACAAAATAGAAAATATTATGCTATAAAATTCAATATATCTATGTTACGTACAAAAGTACCTACCTGAGAGATGGAACTATTACAGCAGATTATTATTGGCATAACAAACTATAGGTGATAGTGCTCTACTATTCAAAATATTAACTACTGGCTTGAAACGAGGAAAGCTAGAAAATCAAATTACTGTACTAAAATGCAATGTCATTTAATATGATTACCGCTAAATGTTTATGGTAGTTAGGCAGAAATCAAAGTAAAGCCAGAACCCTCTACGTTCCAACTACTCTATGTACGCATGGCGATCTAAATCGCTATTAAAATTAACCAAAGCGCATAATTTCTAGGTGGTGACATCAATTGTGCGTGTAACATTCGCATTATCAAATGTTTCCTTACATTTGTAAAGAAATGTAGGTGAAAAAGAATTCGGAAGTTCGCGATAGTTACTTATTTTTTTATTATTTTGACGGTCGATTTAGTTTAAGTATCCGTCCTTGGATCTTGTTTGACACGTTGACAATAGATGGGTGCTGGATATCGGTTACGAAAACACAATAAAGAATTTGGCACATCCCTGAATGGCCATACATACAACGTACCAAGAAATGCAACAAAGTACTTATTTTTACCAAGGAACTTTGTATATTAAAATTTTCATGAACATACAATGTGACCTCTGATTTATTTAAAATCTTACTAGATCAATATGGCAACACAGTATTGAAAAAAAGAGCGCGTGAAATTTTGTGATGTTTTTTCATGCAAATGTTAATAAATTTGATAAGAAACAAGTAGGTATACGAAAATTATTGATTTTATAATTTTTACTATTATAAAGAGATATACTTATTTTTACTTAATATGTTTATAACTGATATGAAACTTTTTATATAAAGCTATATTTATTTTGTGATTAGATTAATTAATGTAATAAATTAACATTAATTAATAACATTAATTAATTAGTGTGCCAACTATTATGGAACCATAATATTTTGAAGGGGATTATTGAAGCAATTCTTATTATTGTGTACCTTTATGTTGCCTTGTGGCCCAATTATGGTCTCTGACCCATTTGTGGCCGCTAAGCCGGTTGTAGACGCTGATAGCCATGTCGCCACGCACCTGATAGTGATCAATTGTGATCACTGATCTGATCTAATTGATCACTGGCTATAGGCAAATGTAGTCACTAACGCAAATGTGGCCTTTGACCCAAATGTGGCAAATGATCCAAATGTTACCACTGAGCCAAATGTGGCTCTAACCCAAATGTGGCCACTGACCCAAATGTGCCGACTTATCCAGATGTGGCCATTTACCCAAATGACATCCTTAGCCAAATGTGACCGCTGATCCAAATCGTGCAACTTATCCATATGTGGTTATTGACCCAAATGTGGCTCTTAGCCAAATATGGCCACTGTTCCAATCAAATTTGGCAATTGATCTAATTGTAGCCTAGGGGCTACAATTAGATCAATTGCCAATTTTTTGCCATATTTCAATTCGTGGTCATATTTGGGTAGGCTCAAATATGACCACGAATTGAAATATGGCAACTGATTCAAATACGGCATAGACACTTTAAAGAAAACAACAAAAGAAATAACAAAAACAAAATAACAAATAAAATAAAATATAGTGTGGTTAAGTGCCAATGATTATTTATTTTATTCAGAAAACATACAGTATTTAAATGACTAAGAAGCATAACAAACATAACACAATATACACAGAATAAAAACAGTAAAGAAAAAGTGATTAATCAATACCGTCTCAAAATGAAATCATTAATACCTACTAAAGGAGATACAACAGAGTTAGGTTTAGGGGCGGTTTCACCACCGACAGACAAGCTCAAATTACAACTGGCAAGTTATCTGCCAGACAAGCCATCCGTCGGAGACGAAACCAGCCCTTAGAGTGTTATGTGGGGATTGTACTAAAAGAGAGAAATGACCGTAATTTTGGCCGTTTTTAGACATTTTCTCTTTTGTTTTTATAAAAATGAGATTTTTGCGCTCTAAATTTTTTGTGAACTTAAGAAATATACATCAAAGGGCAATTTTAAAATAGTAAATCTTGTCTAAATATGTTATGGAAATAATAATTAACAAATGTAGGCCAGATTTTTCTTAAAGTGACAATCATTACATAGTTTACCCTACTTATAATAATAATATTACTAAAACCTTATTGCACGCGATTAAACATACAGATACAGAAAAAAATACAACAAAAAAAACAAACAAAAGGCGGCCTTATTGCTACATAGCAATCTCTTCCAGGCAACCTTGGGCGAAAGAAAGAAATAAATAGAATAAAAGGGGAATGGGTGCATAATAGAATGGAGAAAATAAACATATATACTCATATTGATAAATAAATAGTTATAGAGAAGTAAATAGATAATATTATAATTTTTAGATGAAGAAGAAAGGAAGTGACTTCTAACTCGATCACTAAGATTGCAGAGGATTGCAGATTGCATAGAGTTTGAGCCTTTCTGATACCCTCGGGGAGGGCGTTGCATAAACGAACGGCGTGCACGAAAAAAGGAGTAAGAAACAAAGTCAGAGGAGTGACGAGGAATTTTTAGGGCAAGGTTATAAGAAGAGCGCAAGGTACAGTGTGAAGACGAAGTACGAAAGGAACAGCATTCTTTGAGGTAAGGTGGGGAAGTAGGTAGGAAGAGAATAGAGTAGAGGAACTTAAGAGTGTGTAAGTCCCTGCGCCAGCGAATAGGGAGCCAGTTGAGTTTGGTGCGGAAGTGTGAAACGTGATCGTATTTTCGCAGGTTAAAAATGAATCTGATGCGAACATTCTGTAAACGCTCAAATTTGTCAAGTAGCTCCTCAGACTAGTCAGTGTAGCAGACATCAGCGTAGTCTATTATAGACAGCAAAAGGGCTTGTGCCAGATTGATTATAATACTGGTCGGCAAACAAAGCGTAACCGATTTAATGAACCATACGCAGCGAACACCTTTTTTCGAAGGCATTCCACATGAGGCTTTCACGATAAATTCTGGTCGAAAACAACACCGATATTTCTGACAGTGCTGGAGAATGGAATTACTGTCCCATCTAAGGAAATTACAGGAAGTAGGTCGAAATAGATCCTCGTGGCGAAATTGGAACTATAATGCTTTGAGTCTTATCCGGGTTAAGGGTCAGATCAAGGGACTTACTCGAGGAACAAATTAGTGAATGATCAGAGTTGATAGTATTAATTACATCTGACAGTTCTGATAATGGTTCCTGTGTGTAGATCTGAAGATCATCTGCGTAGAGGTGGGAGGAACTCGAAATGGAATGTGTGATAGAATTTAAAAATATTGAATAAAGAAGGGGAGATAAGACCACCCTGAGAGACACCGGCATTGATATCACACCACCCGGAGTAGGAATCTCCGCTGCCGTCGCCCTAGCAATTAACTTTGAATCTTTCAATTGCAGTTGGAGATATGTTCAGAGAGCGTAAAACACCAGGTAGGATATAAGTCAAGCGAATTAAATGCATTACTGAAGTCGAGTAATGTCATTACCGTGAGCTTCCGACTTTCCATGCCGAGGCGTATGTCGTCTGTTATCTTGACAAGTGCTGTGGACGTGATGTGGCCTTTGCGAAAGCCAGACTGATAAGGATTAAGAAGTTGATTCATATTAAGATGATCAGAAAGTTGACGGTGAACTAGTTTCTCAAGGACTTTGGAAAAAAGGGGAGGACGAAAGTCAAAAAACAAAGTTGGTTTTGACTTTTTGGGAAGTGGAATAAAATGTGCATCCTTCCAGGATGAAGGAAAAGTTCCTGTGAAAATAGAGGTATTTAGGATATGGGTATAACGGGAGTGACAATGTCAATGATAAGTAGGAACATTTTACGGCTGATTGAATCAGCACCCACAGCACTGGAGTTGATAGACAGAATACCTCTCCGTACATCTCAATCTGCAAATTGATTAAGAAAAAAAGAGGATTCATGGGTTGGCAGGTTTGAAAGATATTGCAAAGTTTAACTTTTACTTGAGCCATCTATTACGTTGTGAAGTGACTGTTAAGTTGGTCAAAATTTACGTTGTTTTCCGTGACATTAATTTGAGATTTGCGAACAACAAAATGTTTTGAGAAATTTCGAAAATTTAACTGGATCATCATTTTCTATAGATTTATGAATGTGTATGGGCAGCACATCCATCCATGTTCAACCAAATGAGCATTTTAAGTTCTACTAACACACTAGCCTTAAGTTTTATTGTTACTCACACTAATGTATGGATTTATAATTATATTTAAATCTGAAAAAAAAAAAATGTGTCGTCCCTTACTACCGTGTTACACCGATTTCTAGCCCGAATCATATTCCTCTCATTCCGTTCCGAAGGATCAATTATACTTGGCTTTAGTCCAGTTCTTTTTGTTCATCAGCGATCGAATATCATTAGTTAGCCAATGTGCTGGGAGATGCTTATGTATTTTTTTGTAATTGCATATTCAATATACATACTAACCACCGAATCTGACACGAATATTATGCAATACAGACAAATATTTGTCTTGTCCAGGAATCGAACCTACGACTGCGCCATACAGTTCATAAACAAATGGATTCAATTTTATTTTCGCCAGAACCAAATATAAATAAAGATACAGACAATTATAAGAAGCACGTGAAAATTACGGTTTGTCATGCGGTTACTTAGTTTTTTAATCCACACATTTTTAGTTTACGCAGTAATAAAAACAACCGTCATTAATTTATTTAACATTTAAAAGTTTTAACTACGTAATTAATGATGGAATAACATTGACTAAAGGAAAGTACTCACGCGCGATTGGGAGTAATGATAAAATCTGACATTACCTGTCAAAAAGTGTTGAATACATTCACAATTATCTTAAGATATACTGTGATCTGTAGTGATTCCGTCATCACCCGCCGTCTTGTTGTTTTTGAGCTGTTTGAGAGCCATACTAATCTCGTACAGGCTGACTTCCGGGATATCTTCGGTGAATTGTCGGGTAAGCTTGGCTCTGGGGTCTTTAGCCTTGCTTTCAACAGGTGTCTGCGTGGAATATAACTGTCCATAGAAACTCTCGATCTCCCTCAGGATTTCAGGTTTCGTAGAAATGATGCGACCGTCGTCAGTTTTCAGCTTCGTCATCTGGCTTTGCCAAATAGACAGATCTCTCGCGAATACTTTGGAGCCTTTATTCCGCTCGATTGCCTCTTTAATACGATTCGTATTAAATTGGCGAAGGTCGCTTGTCAAAGACTTAGAGCTCTGGCTATTTAGCCTCATTTCACGTCTCTGATCCATGAGTAGGAGTATGTGGTCGGAGAGTTTATTTAATTTGGGACGGCGGGTCTTAAAATACTTGGACCCTACCGTACGGACAGTATCCACCACCGGGTTGTGTAGATCGTCCACATCTATGCTGTTCTCTTGAGAACAGCAAGGGCTTCGAAGCGGTTTTGGAGCTCGAGTTGGAAGCTCTCGGGGTTTTGGATGGATATGGGCCGGTAATGGTCGGAGCGTAGACTTTATCAGCCGCGATCTTTCTAGCTTGATCTTCGTTGATATTCGAGCTTCACGTTGACGTTGAGCTTCGAGGCTTGAGACAGCCTCGAATCATCTTTGCATCCCCATATCTCTTGTTGTCTGCCATAAAGTAATATACTGCCACTTTGATAAATTTAAGGATGTTGACATACCCAGTGCCTTGTCAGCAGAACAAGGTCGTTTTATGGATTTGAGACAGCCTCGAAGCATCTTTGCATTTCTCAGGGTTCTTAATTAAATGCTTCACTAATTCTGCAAAATCCGTTTGGTTTTCATTTTCAGTTTTCTTGGCCAGTGCATACGCAAGTGCATCGAAATCATTTTCAGCAATGAGATTTTCAGTTCTTCTTCTTTTTTGCAGTGGACTTAAGTTGGAAAATTCTTTCCTAGGAGTGAAAGTAGCGGTGGATGTTGATATATATACACTTTCAGAGACAGTGCATCCCGCTGATGAATTCGGTATTTCGACTGACGAAATACTTGTTGCGGCATCTTCAAAACTCATCACTACACTCGATTCTCCTTCTTCAGTTCTTGATAGATGCCCAGTTGAAGAAACTCTGGCCATTTTATTTCTTCATCCAGCCAGTCTGCATACTTCTTGAAAAAATTGCTTAGTGTAAAATTAGAAGACTTCCATTTTCGTTTCAAATTACTGGTGTAAAAAGCACAAAAGGTTTTCAAAGATATTTTTTGTTCTTCAGATAAAGAAAACGTCACTGAAAATAGCACTTTTTCAAATAAAGTATATGCATTAAAAGATGTTTGTCTCAAATGCATAAAAACGTCGAGGTTTGAAACTAGTTTACTACCTTCTACCTAACATTAACATAACTACCTTCCATTGTTAATATCAAGAACTTCGAATAGGAGAACGTTGCGGTACGAATCAATAAAGATAAGTGAAATTAAATTTAGGTGCACCCAGTATTTATTACATACGTACCCTCGCATTCGTTTTATATTTGCAAAAATAATGTTGGACAATCAACAGGTGACTACGATGACTACGATTAATCCTTTGTATTCTTCAAAACTTGCCATTTAATTAGATACTAAATGTTGAACAAACAATAGCAAGTAATGACTGCAAGTAACCCTTTGCATTCGTCAGAACCTGCCACAACAATAGATAGGTCCTATTGTTTTAGCGCATCATTAATGGCGCGCGGCTTTTAAGTAATAGTCAAATAATTATTCAAGCAGGTAAACAACACATTCTTTATCTATTGTACTTTAGTTAAGAACAGCTATGCAAATGGGTAACTTTGATTGATTTATTGCGTACGAGGTAGTTACGTACCTAAGCCACATAGTAGATAATGAGATACTCAGTCTAAATAACGAAGTACTATGCAGAATACACGGAAAAATCTGAATTTGAACCCCATAAAACCATACTACAAAAGTACACAAACAAGCAATTTAAAAAAATTCATATCCTTTGAACGGGGTCGTCCGGGACCAAGTTCAAAAGTCACATGGCTTTGCAACAGTCTCAGTAATAAGCCCTATGAGTTTCAGCCTTACAATGCAAGACCGAAAGAAGATATGGCCAAAACAAATTGTGTTTCCATGCATTAGAAACCTTTGCGCGCGGGTTTACTGTAGTAAAATTAAGTTGTAATCCCAAGACCATTTATTTTTTCAATAAATTGATGTAACTAATCAAACTGATAACCAAAACCAGATAAAGCAAGCAAAAAATTTTTCTAAAATCCTATGAAAGGGACCCTATTATTCTCGCTCACTGTGTCCCGGTAGTATAGCAGGTTACCGGAATTGAGAATTATCGAGTCCTCTCCCTCTCTTCGGACTTCAGACAACCCTATGATGTCCCAGTGTAACCTGCTAATACTTTCTTCCAGCTCTGTTAACTTCGCGTCAGTTCGCAGTGTGCGCGTGTTGTACGTTGCCAGGTGCAGTGTCCGTTGTTTGTGACAGCCTAACGTAGCCCGGGGATTCTTCGCACCCCCTGCCCTGCCGTTACCATGGCCGCTGTCATAGCCAGGAATAGCAGGGCTGCCGGGAACTGGGGGCCGATTTTTATTGTGTCCTTTCATGGGGGGGTTTGCCATAATCGCCAAGCTTGGCAAGCGGGTTGGCGATCGCAGTATTGGCCATACAGTTTGTAGGAGACGCTGCTGCCCGTCTCCTGAAGGCTGAGTCCCTTAGTCGCCTTTTAAGACACCTACGGGATGAGAGGAGGTAGTGCTATTCTAGCCGTCACTACACAGCTTCTGAGACCGGGTGGCAAGCCGATACTTAAAGTCCTCCAGAAACTTTTCAATTCCGTCATCGTCGAGGGCAAAACGCCAAAGGCTGGAATATAAGTGAGGTGATTTTGTTCTTCAAAAAGGGAGATAACACCCGTTTTAAGAACTTCAGACCCATCTCACTTCTAAGCCATGTCTATAAGTTGTTTTCGAGAGTCATTACGAATAGTGTCGCTCGCAGATTCGACGAATTCCAGCCTCCCGAAAAGGCTTTAGCACCATAGACCACATCCATACGCTGCGGCAGGTTATACATAAGACCGAGGAGTATAATCTGCCACTATGCTTGGCGTTTGTGGACTATGAGAAAGCCTTCGATTCGATCGAGATCTGGGCGGTGCTGCAGTCTCTCCAGAGGTGCCAAGTGGACTATAGGTATATCGAGGTGTTAAAGTACTTTTACGAACATGCCACTATGTCGATCCGATTACAGAACCAGAGCACAAGTCCCATCCAACTGCAGCGAGGTGTGAGACAGGGAGACGTCATTTCTCCGAAACTGTTCACAGCTGCGTTGGAGGACATCTTTAAGCTTTTGGACTGGAAAGGACGCGGCATCAACATAAATGGCCAGTATCTGACACACCTTCGTTTTGCCGATGATATAGTCCTTATGGCTGAGACCTTGGAGGACCTGAACACAATGCTCGAAGATCTCCGTAGTACTTCCCAAAGAGTGGGTCTTAGGATGAACATGGATAAGACGAAAATCATGTCGAATTCCCATGTCATACCCACTACAGTACACGTTGGGAACACTACACTCGAAGTTATTTACAACTATGTTTACCTTGGACAGACAATCCAGTTAGGTAAGTTCAACTTCGAGAAAGAGATCCCCCGTCGAATCCAACTCGGTTGGGCAGCATTCGGGAAGCTCCGTAAAATCTTCTCGTCCAACTTACCGCAGTGTCTCAAGACGAATGTCTATGACCAGTGTGTGTTGCCAGTGGTGACTTACGGCAGTGAAACGTGGTCGCTAACTATGGGTCTGATAAGAAAGCTCAAGGTCACCCAGCGTGCAATGGAGAGGGCTATGCTCGGCGTTTCCCTACGTGATCGAATCAGAAATGAGGAGATCCGTAAGAGAACTAAAGTCACTGACATCGCTCGAAGAATTGCTCAGCTGAAGTGGCAGTGGGCAGGACACATAGCGAGAAGAACCGATGGCCGTTGGGGCGGAAAGGTTCTGGAATGGCGACCGCGCACAGGACGACGCTCCGTGGGTAGGCCCCCGACAAGGTGGACCGACGATCTGGTGAAGGTCGCGGGAAGCCGCTGGATGCGGACTGCGCAGGACCGATCGTTGTGGAGATCCTTGGGGGATACCCAGCAGTGGGTGTCATGTGGCTGAGACGACGACGACGACGACGATACTGTGATATTGTTACATAAATTACTTACATATTTTTCAGTCGCTTATCTTTACAGAAGTACAGGACATTTTAACAATAAGTACTTTTATAGCTTCTTCTGTCAAAACCTCTACGCTAGATTTTTCGAAGTTGGCCATTAATAAGTAAATGGTAATAGCAAGCTTTTTTAAGTTCATTTTTACGTAAATTTATTTCTTCAAAATAGGCAAACATAGGGACATAGCCAAATGAAATCCCTTAAAAAAAGTAGTTATTTAAGATGTTCCAGTTTCTTAAGGGGAAAACAGGGAACTAGCAAACGTTGACTTTATGAATTTTTCAATTCTCTCACTCTTGCTGTTACCTCTTGAACTTAACACGCATGTTACATCGTGAGTATGCGCCTTTACACACAGTGTCACGTAGATAAGTATCACTTTCATAGATAAGGTACAATAATAATTTCTCTTTTGCTTGTACTACTAATATTTGCATGGCAAACAAGAACAAATTGCTAACTAAACGTAATAAAGTTACGAACAACAATGTTGTAATAATATCTATGATTGTAATTAAGGTTGATGTTAATAATAAATCATTATTTGCTATAGGCTCTAACAATGTTGCTGTAGAGAAAATATACTGTTATAGACAACTACTTTTCGGTTGATGGTAGGACTTGTTCTAAGTCCGTCTGGCTAGCTACCACCATCTTATCTAAGTCTGACGACATAACAATAATGTTTTCAGCATTGTTGTGTTCCGGCAGTTACAGATAAGATAGCCAGTTCCTCAGTGATTAAGGATTCCGGGGAGAGGCTCGCTTCCATCTTCAGCCTTATTAATACTTAACATCAGGTATGATCAAGGCTAAGAAGTCTCCCCGTCGCCGTTTATAAAAAAAACTTAAAAAAAACTAGCGTTCTGCCCGCGACTTCTTCTACGTGGTTCGTTCTTTTCCTATTATGGTCGGAGTTTATCTGAAGGCTAAAATAAATGATGCAGCTAACCGTCAGAGATAATGATAAGTAATCTGAAGTATCTATGGGCTGGTACATTACATCGGAGAGCCCATTGGAAGTTGGGGCAAAAAAGTTCTAGAGTGGAGACCTATATCCTTAACCCTCCATAAGGAAGGCCTCTGCCCCAGCAGTGGCGACATGAAAATGTATGATGATAATAACGGGCCAGACAAGCCATGACACACCTTGCAGGACCAATGCGGATTGGTGGGTTTTAACGACAGCAAATGCAGTCGGGACCAATGGCTTAACGTGCCTTCCGAAGCACGGAGGAGCTCTAGATAGTAAATTTTTGGTCACCCATCCCGTGACCGACCATTCCGAAAGTTGCTTAACTTCAACAATCGCAGGCCGAGCGCGCGATCCACTACGTCATGGACTCCTGTAGACCAATTCATAAACATTATTTGAAGCTCTTCGATGCTGGACTGGGAGTGACGGCAGGACGCCTCGCTTGCTAGATGAACCGACGACCTTAGAACAGTTGCGGGTAGTGGCTGGATGAAAATGGCGGGAGATCGTGTCTTGTGGCGCATCTTTACGCCCAGCAGTGGACTGCAATAGGCTGAATGGTGATGATGATGTACGTGATGTTTAGACATTTCAGTGTCAACTTTTTCATGCCCGTTATTTGGATGAATGTGTGTTGTTCAACCAGCCTAATTTCAAAACCTATCACAATCCCTTTCAAAGACATTGTGATAGTGATAGTGATATATGGAATTATGTAACTTATAGTCGCAATCACTTTCGGATCGAATGATGTTTTAAATGACACTTCATTTGACATTTCTCCATACATTTGAAAGATATTTTCGAGTGTCACTTTGCTTAGACAGTTCATTTTCGTTCATACAATACCTTTCAAAACGCGTCCCAAATACAATCCCTGTCAAATGTGAAACAATGACTGTTTGAAGTATGTAAATATCTTTCAAATGACGAATTGAAAGAGATTGCGATAGATTTTAAAATTAGACAAAGCAACCAGGGGCCGTTCCGCGTAAGTGGCGTCGGCATCGAATTCGGCTTCATTTGACAGATGGATGTGACACATTGCTGCTTCTTTTTGACACAAATGAAAACTAACCAAGGACTAAGAGCAATATGTGACATTCATCTGTCAAATGAAGTTGATGTCGATGCCGACGACACTTGCGCGGTAAGGGCCCTGTTTATTTAAGACCCCACCTGTACCAACATTCTATCAAAAATAAAAAATTCTAATTCTTTGATGCTTTTGTTGCCAAAATCACATCGTTTGTCTAGCGATGTCAATAATTACTTAGTTACTATGATTAATTAATGTCAAGATAAACATTGTGACAGGCGTTATTTTCTTTACAATACAATGTAGTAAATAAATACAAACATTGAAAACCTTGATTGTCATTCTCATGTATAAATGACACAATATCTAGAATGATATAATATTGTCTAAGTTCTGTTACTAGTTTCTATGTAACATGTAAAAATAGTAACCCTTGATAATTATAACTTTTTAATTTTGCATTTTACAATGCTATTTTTATGCGACTTCAAAAAAGGAGGAGGTTCTGAATTCGGTTGGTATAATTTTTTTTTATGTGATAAATATTAAACAAGAAAATATACAAGAAAAAAGCAACTTGTCTCATGTCGCCCTGACGGGATATGATATTATCTGATATTTATTTATCAACCCTTGATAAATAAATATCAGATAATATAGTGATGAAAATATAGTGTTACTTGACTTATGTATGCATCTAAAGGAATCAAAGAAAATGTTGCAAGTTTTGTCTTATCCAAAAAAAAAATTATCGCCGAAATGATTTTTTTTATTATGAATGACGGGGAGACTCTTAGCCTTCATCATACATGATGTTAAATATTGAAAGGCTGAAGATGGAAGCGAGCCACTCCCGGAATCCTCAACCACTGAGAAACTGAACTGGCTATCTTATCTCGAACTGCCGGAACACAAAAATGCTGAAAACATTGTTGTTATAGCGTCAGGCTTAGATAAGATGGTGGTAGCTAGCCAGGCGGGCTTACAACAAGTCCTACCACCAACCAAACCGAATACAATATGTACCCCCGCTGGGAATCGAACCCAGGACTCTGGGTCTGATACCGGTGGTTGTACCACTAGACCACAGAGGCGGTTTAAAAACTGTACGTGCATAACTTCAGAATCACCGCAGTGCAGTCACTGCCCCAAATTGAATATAAGGGTCTTTCTATAAGTAGTATTTTAAATTCAGTAGATTAATTTGAAAGGGTACCAAAGTCATTTTGTTCTCCCAACACACAATAACAATACATACCTATACACAACACAACAACATGATTTGCTCAGATCCAGTGACAGTTCAGTAAGTTTCAAGTACACAAATTCAATATTATCATTATAGCTACATTTTAAGGCAGCGTTATTCTGCTGAATCTACTCTACTAAGCGGAATTGAAAATCTGACAATAAAAAAGTGTTAGTTCAAAAACTCAATTTTTCGTTTTTCTTAGATTTTTACTATACTGAATGGATCCCCTTCGAGATAAGGAAAAAGCGGTGGAACCGCGCATTTATAAAAATAAATTTTGGAAAAATTTACAGCATCAGATTGAGTGCTCCAGCTTTAATGATAAAAAACTACTTACCAGAATTCTGGAAATTACAGATTTTTGGGGTTTAAGACATAAATGAACGACATACCTAGCTAATAAAAAAATAGTTTTATTAATTATTGAAAAATCTTAGCTAGGTATCAAAAAATACACAATAACGAAGTTTATCATATTCGTCATTGTGATTGGTTTGTTTAAAAAAAAAACTCACGGACTTGTTTTTAAAATTCCACGCACACAAACATGCGGGCGGAAAACAAGTGTGTTATAAAAAAAAGGAAAGAAAACCCGTTTATCAGTAAAAAAATATATATAAAATAGAAAATTACAGATTGTTACACGGAGTTCCAAAGAGTTACACACTTAAGCGATTTGTTATGATCTTTATAGTTCAGATATTTTAATTTATACAGTTTATCTTGTCTTGCTTCACACTAGGCGTTTTACGGCCCGTATTATCAAAATCTAGTGATGTTTTTTAAACGAGAACACAGTTGTTTGCCTGGCATAAATTACTCTTGTTGTGTACAGTTCATCGCTAAAGTGTTTCGTAAAGATACTACAAGTTCATCTGTAGTAGCTCAAATAAAAAAAAAACTCGATTGTACGTGAATGTGATGTTAAAAACTAGAATCGTATTTTGATATTTTACGAGTTACGAGCCTGTAAATGTATGGTAAAAATAACAATCAGCACGATCACGGTTATCTCGCGGTAATATCTCACTTTTTTAAGGAAAAATTCATCTTTTCCATAATTTTCCAAAAAAATTAAACTCGCTTCAATCTTTTCACCAGACAGACATTTCCTCCGAAATCAAACGTGGCCAATATTTAGATTTTATGTTCCACAGCATCAACCTAGATTTACCATTGCTTGTATAATAATATAACAAAGCAAGCACTAATAAACTAAACTTTAATTGCATTTTTACGAGGAAAATACAGAAAAAATATCGACTCGTCTCACTTCTCATCCTCAGTAGTTTTTAGGGTAGATTTTTTTTCAAATATTTTTCTAATAAAATCGTGAACGTGAATTGGTTATGTTTGTTTAGAATTAACCAGCAAAATAAGTCCGAGATTTGGGTGAAAAGGGTGAATTTGAGGTGAGACGCAAGCTGCCACTTGTCGCCACTATACAAAATCGCCAAAGTATTTATTCATCAAAACTTCCTTACAACAACCACCAACAAAAAGTCACCTGACCCTAATTGAAGTATTATTACTATAATCCTTGTAAAAACAATACCTGCTTTAAAAAGTGATCCACTTTCGCTCAAACACTTTTCTTATCACCTGCCTCTTCATCTCTATTCAAACAGTGATTAGTTCAGTTTGTTTTTACAAGCACAAAATTTGTGTTAGTTTCTATTTGCTCTCTTTTCTAGTTTACTCGTTGCTAAATGTCATTTTTTTTTATTGTGCAATCACTGATAATGGATGTTATGATGAAATGATGAGATGTCTTCAAACTGATTTCGAAATTAAAACATTAGTGACATGATAAATTTAAATAGAAAAATACTAGAACAATTCGACACGGCTCACAAGTTATTCTTAGACGGAAAACGAACTTGTGAGCCAAGTAAATTTTTAAACAAGTAAATATACTAGAAAAAAGCAACTTGTCTCATGTCGCCCTGACGGGACTCGAACCCGCATCCTTGGGAATCCGGCCCAATGCACTGACCAATTATGCTACAGAGACCTATGAGAACACATTATATATAAATATCCTCGCATTCGAAAGAAACATCTTTTACAAAATTAAAAAGTTATAGTTGGATGGCTGTTTCATCTTTATCGATAGTCAAGCATCTGTAAAGATGTTTCTTTCGAATGCGAGGATATTTCTCTCATTGATAAAACGACGGTGGCCAACACCGTAGAAAAAGTGCATAAACTAGAGAATTTCAATGTGTTCTCATAGGTCTCTGTAGCATAATGGGTCAGTGCAATGGGCTGGATTCCCAAGGATGCGGGTTCGAATCCCGTTAGGGCGACATGAGACAAGTTGTTTTTTTCTGGTATATTTACTTGTTTAAAAATTATCACATAAAAATAGCATTGTAAAATGCAAAATTAAAAAGTTATAACAAGTAAATTTTTTAGTATGTATTTTTCTAATAAAATATATCTTAAAAGATAGCATTGAAAATGTAAACTAATAAAATCTTACATTAGCGACAGGTTACTTACGTTTTAGTTTTGACACTAATTTTCTTATCTCTATTTTTAGAGTACAGAAAATAAGAAAAGATCAGTGCGCATGCCTGCTTTTATTTAGGTATTTTATTTACTTTACTCTAGCAGACGGTACTTGATAGAATCAGGCGTTACTTGGCGTTTTCTACAATTATCTTAGTAGAAAACGAAAAACATGTAGCTTAATTACGACGACTTGTTTGGCGCAGAGGTACTAGGGGTTACTACCCGCCTTCTGCGCCAGAGGTCCCGGGTTCGATCCCCGGACAAGACAAATATTTGTGTGCAAAAACATGTCTATTTGTCTTGGTCTGGGTGTTTAATATGTATATTATGTATGTATTTACAAAAGGTATATATGTAAGTTTATCCGTTATCTTGTATCCATAACACAAGTTCTTTTTGAAACTTAATATGGGCTAGATAATTGGTGTGATTGTAAAAAAATAAAAAAACCTCAAGACCATTTGCGGAATTAAGCTACATATTTTTCGTATCAGACGGATTATTATCTACACAGTATACCTACTCATGAATCTTGTACATAATTTGTATTTTTTTAACCAAACCTTTTTTGTTAAAAAGCACTAAAAACCTGCTTTATAAAGTTAAAAAATAATTAAGTGGGTTCTTATCAGGCTATCGGTTACTTAGTATGCATATCACAAGTTAATATGAGAAAAACCGATTTCAACTTGTAAAAATAAAAGCCTTTTGGAGCCATCGATGGCATCGATGGTAGTGATATATTGCACTACTACATCTAAGTATATAAGATGTTAATTTACCAAGTGCCGAGCGAGCAGGGGCTGCTCAGGTCAAAGATATAGAACACAATTTACACAAAAAAATAAATATATGTTTTTTATTTATTATAGACCTATTTAATATTAAGCATTAGCAAAACCAAACGTAAAACCAAATTTGTTTTAGGTAAGTAACCAAGGAAATGGGTGATTTAGCTATTTGAGTCGGCGGTCGCAATCAGAAAAATTTATTAAAAAAAAAAAAAAAAACAGCCAAAATTGTGTTCTATATTCTTGACCTAGGCAGCCCCTGCTCGATCCTTAATTTAGTAAGTGCCGATCGAGCAGGGGCTAGGCAGCCATCGGCACTTACTAAATAAACATACCTTATATATCCTAAATATTATAAATGCGAAAGTTTGTGCGGATGTTGGATGTTTTTTTTATGATCGACGGGGAGACTCTTAGCTTTCATCATACATAAGGCTGAAGATGGAAGCGAGCCTCTCCCGGAATCCTCAGTCACCGAGGAACTGGCTATCATGTCTTTAACTGCCGAAACACTATAATGCAGAAAACATTGTTGTTATGGCGTCAGACTTAGATAAGATGGTTGTAGCTACCCAGGCGGACTTACAACAAGTCCTACCACCAACCAAACTGTATACAATATGTACTCCCGCTGGGAATCGAACCCGGGACCCCTGGGGTTAAATATTTGGATGTTTGTTACTCTTTCACGCAAAAACTACTGAACCGATTTGGATGAGGCACACAGAAGATATTCTGGATACAATCATAGGCTACTTTATATCTGATAATTTATAGGATATTCATAGGATATATAGGACTTATAGGGAATTCATAGGATAATTTTTGTTCTGATCAATGTATGACTTGTGTTGATATAAAAATGTTAGGTTTAAATTCTGGTACATATACATATGTAAGCGAGGTGCACGGCTGTCGCCGATGGCTTGACCACTGTGTTGTTACTGAGGCGGCGCTAAAGACAGTGCTATCAGTGAAAGTGCACTACAATGTTTTCTGGTCTGACCACTATCCTCTAGAGGTTCAGTGCAACATTAGTAACATTTGCCGAGCATCTGATCCGCCGTGCACCACGATTAACAAAGTTCCCTGGGGGGAAAGGAACTTAAATCAAACAGAATCGTATACTAAATACTGTAATGAAAAGTTACGAAATGTCAACTTTCCACTTGAATTTCAAACATGTGTTGATAGCGTATGTAATAATAAAAGCTTGCGACACACTGCCGAAATAGACACTTTATATAACGTTATTGTAACAACCTTGCGAGAAGCCGCTGTATTTAGTCATGTAAGTAGTAATAGAGTTGGCATGCCAAAAAGCGCTCGTTCTATAGCGGGGTGGAACAGGTACGTTCGCGGTGCTCATCGGGATGCTAGGCAAAAATTTTTGACATGGGTTTGGTACGGCAGGCCAGATCATGGTACAGTTTTTAATGAAATGTGGGAATCTAGAAAAATATTCAAAGAAAAATTAAAATTTTGTCAGAAAAACCAAGACCAAATTAAAATGAACATTTTAACGCTAAAACATAAAAATAAGGATTTTAAGGGATTTTGGCAACAAACGAAAAAGTTAAGCCCGAAACCGGGCGTCCCGATGAGTGTTGAGGGCGTCACTGATGCTAGGGACATAGCCAATATGTTTAGCGTTCATTTTCAGGTGGATTCTCCGTTGGGGAATGAACCTGAAAAGGGTGCTGAGGCCGTGGTGTCAGGGGTGCCGGAGCGTATTACGGCTAAGCAAGTTGCATCCGTTATTAAGGGTATGAATAGAGGCAAGTCACCCGGACATGACGGCCTCATTGTTATTGAACATTTACAATATGCTGGGCCACATCTGCCGCGATTACTGGGGCTGCTCTTCACACTCTGCATTAGGCATTCGTATCTTCCTGGAGAGCTGATGAGGACGGTTATTGTGCCGATAATTCAAAATAAAACCGGGGATGCGTCCGATAAGGGCAATTACCGGCCGATCTCGTTAGCCACAGTCACCTCTAAGGTACTTGACGGCTTGCTTGAGAGACAGCTAAATAAACATTTACACCTACATGACGCTCAGTTCGGTTTTAGATCCGGACTTTCAACTGAATGCGCTATTCTGTCTCTTAAGCATACCGTTAAGTATTATACGGATAGGAATACGCCAATATATGCTGCTTTTTTAAACCTTTCTAGAGCCTTTGATCTGGTTAAGTATGATATTCTGTGGGGCAAACTAAAGGACGCAGGAGTCCCCAATGAGTTGATTAATATCCTCAAATACTGGTACGGCCATCAGACTAACCAGGTCAAATGGCGAAATGAGCTTTCTAATGAATACAGGCTAAGGTGCGGAGTGAGGCAGGGGGGTTTAACGTCACCTGCGCTCTTTAGCCTGTATGTGAATCGGCTCATCGTTGAGCTGAGCAATACTAGCGTCGGCTGCTCAATTGACGGTCACTGCATTAACAGTATAAGCTATGCGGATGACATGGTTTTGCTCAGCCCATCGATAGCGGCTCTTAGAAGGTTACTGAGTGTGTGTGAAGAGTATGCAAAATTACATGGTTTGGTGTATAATGTTAAGAAGAGTGAACTCTTGATCTTTCAAGCTAGGGGTCGTAAGCTGACGAGTGTGGCACCTATACTACTTAACGGCGTTGCGCTTAGTAGAGTGAAGGAGTTCAAGTATCTTGGTCATATTGTTACTGAACATTTAAAAGATGACTGTGATATAGAGAGGGAAAGGAGGGCGATGGCGGTTCGCTGTAATATGTTGGCCCGTAGATTTGCTCGTTGTAGCGTGGAGGTAAAGTTAACCCTTTTCAAAGCCTTCTGCCAAACCCTTTATACGTGCAATCTGTGGGTCAACTATACGCAGCGAGCCCTCAATGCCCTACGAGTACAATATAATAATGCCTTCAGGGTGTTGCTGGGGCTGCCCCGCTATTGCAGCGCATCGGCGATGTTTGCGCATGCGCACACGGATGGATTTCATGCTGTGGTGCGCAAGCGCGTCGCTTCGCTGCTGCGCAGGGTGCGGGGCAGCGCCAACACCATCCTGAAGATCATTAGCGATAAGCCTGATTGTGGTATCATGGGGCATTGCGTAAGGGCGCACACACTCATACCTGGCGTTCCGGTGGGGCGCAGGTATCTTAACTAAATTTTATTTTATTTATGTGCATTTTAATTTTAATGTTACTTTTTAACTTTAATTTGATTTAATCTAATCTAATTTAATGTATTAATTTAGGTGAATTTAATTTTGATTTAATCCGATTTAATTTTGTAATTGACATTTGTAAACAACATATGGACATTGTCTGAATTAAATGAATTTTATTTTATTTTATTTTATATCCCGATATTCCCACAGGAATGGGAACCACGCGTGTGAAACAGCGGGCTGCCGCTAGTTTATTACCCGACTACGGCAAAACAAAAAAAGGAGGGTGATGATTTTGACCAGTATGTATGTATGTATGTATGTTCATCTGAACCCACGTTACTTTTAAACTGCTGATTATATATTCACAATTGAGGTATCGTTGGAAGAGTCTCGATTGTCCGCAGGTTATAGGCTATGTATATATAGATTACGTCACACGAAATTGAATATGGCGCCCTCTAGACGACATAAAGCTGTGAATTAAAAAACTTTCTTTTTTAAAGAATATCGTGTTTGGTGTCATATGAAAGCTCTTGGTAAGTACGTTTCAAAAACATATATTTTATTAGTTTTTGCTTGCGGCTTTGCTTGCATAAATCGAATTTTGGTAATAATTTATATACTTTACAACTCCAAAAGAATTTAAATAAAAAATAAGTTCAAAACTAAATTGTCGTGGTCGTAGCCACTTTTCCCTAGAATGTATTGTTTTGTTAGAGTAAGTGGCATACGACCAGACCGACCGACAATTTCAGAGCGTGATTCTTCAGTAGTCGGGTTTTAGTTTTTGAACTTATTTTTTTTAAACATTTAGTTTTCTTTCCTTGGAGGGCACCGACGCCAAAAGGCATTTCTTTACTTTGTGAAGTGAGTTTTTTTACACTTACCACTAAACACAAAATAAAAAAACAACGAGTTGCACTCCGGGAGTGCTGGCAGAAGCAAAAACCGCTTAAACGAAACAGCGCAATAGAAAGAGAGGGGGATATTACTTCCTCTCCTACGCCGCACCGGGGCGTCTACTCTCCCTCCGTCTTACGAATCTTCGATCAGGTTCACGTGTCCTGACGCGACTTTAACATTTTTTACCCATCCCAAAAATTTAAAACTGATGTGCACAACGCCGCTAAAGAAGTTTTCACTTCAAATAACAACAAAAAAGCGACAATCTGATATCCTCTTCCTTTGTTGTGTATCCAAGTAGGTACCAATTTATCGGTCCAGTTCAGGAATATTTTTAAACGACTTTAAACTACTACAAATTTCATAAATTGGGACCTACTTGGATACACACCAAATGTAAAAAATGCATAAGTATTTAAAATATCTTAGAAAAATACCTTATTTAGTGTACTCTAAAACTGTCCCACTCAGACGACCTCCGTGGTAGAGTGTACGTACACCGGTTTCAAGGTGTCGCTTACACTGCGGTCCCGGGTTCGAATCCCGATAGGGACAAATGTTTGTATGATGAATACGAGAATTTGTACATGAGTCATGGACGTTTATATATATAATTCTACAAATAACTACTTATATATGTATAATTATATGTACCTATTTATATCCGTTACCCTAGTATCCCATAACACAGTAAGGCTACAGTGCTTACTTTAGGGCTACGGTAATTGCTGCGAGTGTAAAAAATATTATCTACTAATTTACTTATTAAAAGAAATATTATCTACTTATTTACTTATGAAAAGAAAATTCTGTCTGCGAGGTATTTGCTTGCAAAATGCCAATGACACTACAATAAATTAAAGCGACTATGTGAATTTACTTAGGTACATTTTTTTACATTTACATGTTTATTTATTTTAGTTTAATTTATGGTGTTATTTTAGGCGCACAGGTGTCGTTGGTGTCACCTTAGCACATTGTGATTACAATCAAATATTGTTTTTAAATGTGACCTTTCAATAAACACTTCGGAATACGGACAGTTATTAAAAATCTACCAGTATGTGAAAACTCAAATTGTTTTTACAAAAGTAAATTGATTAAACAAGAATTTCAATTCGTCATTTGCTAGCAGGACAACGGAGTACAGAAAACAACCGAATATCAAATATTGATTCTCGATTGTTTTTGAATAACTCGGGGCCTGAGCGGTTAAAAACTATGAAAAAAAAACTGACTTCAAAAAGTAAAAAAAAATACTTTTTTGGAGTCAGTGCTAGCCAAGGCATCAATAGTGTATTTCTCAAAATTCTACATTGCACTTTTACTTTTGTTTTCCTTGCCTCTGCTGACACCGATTCCAAATAACTTATTTTTTACTTTTTGAAGTTGGTTTTTGTTCTTTTTTAAAAAGTGTTTTGTTTTATGCGAGAGCGTGCCTATCTTGCCCAGTGGCTGAGACTTTGTATTCAGCGGGGCAACAGCGCCAGTGTTCTCGGTACTATGCCACGCGGCTGTGAGTTGGACAGCGTTTTTTATAAAAAAAAAACTATAAACCGTTTATATAACGGTTTATAGTTTTTCTATAGATTTATAATAATGATAAAAAAAATTAACTCGGAAGTCCTATACTTTCCTGAAAACCATACCCATACCAACCAATACCAACCAACCAAACTGAAGCCGTGTACCTTGACATAATTTGCGTACTTTATCTCACGCCTACCATCAACTGTAATGCGATTCATTTTAGGTTACTTTCAGGTAGTAAGAACGGGACGCCGCTAGACGCGACACATGGCAGCATCCCACTCTCACAACCTACAATGAATTGCATTACAGTTGATGGTAAAGGCCCCTGGTCCCGTAAGCCTGGCTCAGCAGAGACATTATTGTTTTAAAATAATAATATAATACAATTTATCTGAGTACCTATTAATTCAGGTTATCTTAAAAACTATATATGTGCCAAGTTTTATCCAAATCCCTTCAGCTGTTATTGCGTGATTAAATAACAATCTTCCACTTCCATTTATGATAAATTTTAAATAGAAAAATATTGGAGAAAAATTAACTCGGTTACAAGTGAATTCTCAGATGGGAATCAAACCCATGACCTTTGGAAATCCGGTCCAATGCTCTAACCGCTGAGCTACCGAGACTTCTGAACCACCGTCGAAATTCTCCAATACTTTTATATTTTTAATACGCTGTAGGCCAGCGTTGTCACATCAATGCTAGGAATATCCTTGCATTCGAAAGAAACATCTTTTCAGGTGTTTAACGATCGATTTACTTCCACTACCAGTTTCCACATTGATAATATTAATAGGAATCAAGAAGAATAGTTAGGATTTATCTGATACCCATCTCAAACTGAGTTTTTCGCTAAGGCTGACCACCCAAGCTGTAGCCGCGTAGCGTGACGTAATTCGCGGCCCTTATCTCGTGCCAGGGCCCCCAAAGTAACAATTAAAAAACGATAACGAAGTTTGAAAAGAATTAAATGTACGGGATTGGCGAATTGGCATAAGCCGCGCTAAATCACGTGATCTTACCGCAAGTTAACTGGCGAATATAGACAATAACGAATCGAATTATTGTTTCGCTACATAACGATGTTACTTTGTCTACGGGCCCAGGTCAAGATAGACAAAATTGTTTAAACCTTACGTATGTAGGTATATTGATTTTAACGTAATATCAGGATTGCTTTCATGCAAAAAGTTATTCATAATGTGAGTTCCACGGTTTTCAGGTTTTGAGTAAACATGAAATAAAAATAACGTACCTATTACTGTGACCTCAGGCAATCTTTGAATGAAAAAAAATATGAAATGAAAAAATATTTATTCAGTATCTTTTTAACAATGTTTTAACAGTGGCTGGGGTCTACTTTTAGGTATAAACCTGTGTTAGGAGTACCCCGCTCCTTCTTAGGATTACATAAGATACCTACAACAATACATGCAGTTCCTTCTTAGTCTATTTTCATTTTTGAAAAAAGATTGAGAGAATGAATATAAATTTATATTTTACTATATAATATAATATAATATAAAAATTACCCTATTTTAATGAAACAACCTTTCCGGATATTTAACCGTCACGAACAATTTATTTACACATATTTAGATTTAATTCATCAAACCCTCGGGCTGATTATCTAACGAAAGCACGGTTCAGTTTCAGTTTCGTCACTATTTTGGATGTCATTTGTGACATTAATGACAGCGCGAAACTGGCTGCTAGGTGATTTTTGTTACATAATCAGCCTGCCGAACCGGACACCGGTTTCCAGAAAACAATGGAATATCGTGTCTCATAATCCGGTTCAGAAAGGTTAATTTACTTATAACTTTTTAATTTTGCATTTTACAATGCTATTTTTATGTGATAAATATTAAACAAGAAAATATACTAGAAAAAAGCAACTAGTCTCATGTCGCCCTGACGGGATTCGAACCCGCATCCTTGGGAGTCAATGCACTAACCAATAATGCTACAGAGACCTAAAAAGCAACTAGTCTCATGTCGCCCTGACAGGTCTCTGTAGCATAATTGGTTAGTGCATTGGGCCGGACTCCCAAGTATGCGGGTTCGAATCCCGTCAGTGCGACATGAGACTAGTTGCTTTTTTCTAGTATATTTTCTTGTTTAATATTTATCACATAAGGTTAATTTACGTCTCTGTTTTGTTTAGGCCGACCACCCAAGCGGTACTGTGGTACAACCACGGTATCGTGACGTAATTCGCGGCCCTTATCTCGCGCTGGGTCCCGTAAGCCCGGCTCAGCAGAGACAAGTTGTTTTCCCAGCCGCACACGGTGTTTGCGCCGGAGCTTTCGGCTTAAACAGTCCTGAAGGCTGTTTAAATCTCGAATCTGTCTATAGCTATTTTCTATTCTTACTATTATCACAACATTCAGCTTTAAGGCTCGGTTACGCTAAAACACTTTTCTCTTTTCTTACATGTAAAAAGTAAGGAAAATAACTTCACTGTAGTGCACTTTTTCGATGTTTTTCGTTGTTATTTTCATCATTATCACGTATTGTATTTATTATCATCTTCTTGAATAAAAATCATTGAAGCAACTTCGCAGTAACTACTTTAAAATAGAGTGTCTTTTGATGTAAAATTCAATATGTTTCCGATATTGTTTACGCCTTAAAATGATTTTACTCCAGCGCTTTTAGTGATTCTGTTTTTTTTTTACAATCAACTGTAATGTTTACACACTATTCAATATTAGTAGAGAAACTCTCTCTCTCTCTCTGGGGGCACGACAGTGCTCCCGCCAAGTCGAGCAAAAAAGGCACGGCCTTAGGGAATTGGGGAACTGCGTGAAAGGGTTCCGAAAAAGATATACTCTATCAATATTGTCGCAATAATATCTTTTCGCGGTAACGTTCAACGACGTGTTGTGGCATCGCAGTTACGATCTTTCGCGATAACGCGCACCACGATCTTGTAGTATAGAATTAGCGTACATCGATGTTTTGTGCGTCGATATTCCGTATTACATACATTTCGTTACGCGATTTGACGTTTTTGTACATTTTATGTTTTTGGTGGGATTCAATTTTACGTTTTCTATATAATAAGATCTCCCACACCATGTTTTCATACTGTTCTATACTACTACTACTAAACTATACATATGGTTGAAATGGTCAGCAAGTTGGCGCCATTTTGAAAATTCTGCACACCATTCACAAACAAGGTGTGAATGTCACACCTAGGGTAAGTCACGGATAGATCGGCATCTATCCGTGACAGTCGGATAGATGCCGCGATTTCAAAAACTCCTCTGAGGGTAAGAAGTAAGTCCGAATTACCCTGTAATAGATAGCCCGCTCCGCGTACACCAAATGCCGGCCGCGAGAAGCGCTGTGAATGGATTCGTTTTGATAAGTACTTGTTGGTCGTTAGGTATGGTATCTAATTATTGCTATTGGATTAAGACATAAGACTGTTTGTAAAGGGAAAATAAACATTATTATTATTATTATTTGTAACACAAGGCATCTATCCTCTACGAAACGGATAGTTGCCTCATTTTTTATCAGGAAAGATAGTGGCGTCTATCCCTTACTAACGCAACTAATAATCCGAATATCTTTCTATCGTTTCAGTACCAAAACAACTCGAAAATATAAAAGAAATTCTGGGATCCGATTACGCAATCATATTTTAATATTCATGATGATTTCTATGGCACAGCCAAAGTTAAAGTATAAGTTGGTTTAAAAAATGTAGCATTTTCTTTAAATTTGTACAAAATGACACGAATATCAGTAAAACATACCTTTTCGTCCCGCGGCGTGTTTCCTCTATAGAGAGGATCTGAGTCAACGACTTATTCTTAATGGAATAATGTTTATCATTTCCTTTTAAAATACTTTAATGTAGTGGTAAACTCAATGTTTTATGTATTTCTCTGTGGCAACTATCCCTCCACCCAATTTTACTAGTGAGGCGACAGTCCGGAGTGCGGCAAATATCCCCCAAATATTACAGGTCTGCGAAAATCATTACAGCTCATACAAATAGCTACAATAATCAAATATGATTTACATGAACTTAAAGATGAAGGACCACACTCCATGTATGCCTATACAATTTGTAGATTTTGCACATGATTTGTAAGCTGCGAGACAATTCCAAAAAGTGCAGCATCTATCCTTGAGTTACATTTTAGTACGAACAATAAACATAATTTTGTTTGAAATGATACATTAAAAATCAAATATTAGTAAGCGAGGATGTCAAATTATACTCTACTCAATGGAATTCCGAATCGCTGTCGATTTGGTTGTTCCGTAGGCTGATAATCTAACGAAAACTCGCATTAGTTTCAGTTTTGTCGCTATTGTGGCTGTCATACAGTACGGAACATGTGACAGTAATAACAGCGCGATACTGGGTCCCTACCGCGCAAGTGGCATCGGCATCGAAATCGGCTTCATTTGACAGATGGATGTAACACATTGCTCTTAGTATTTGGTAAGTTTTCATTTGTGTACAAAAAGAAGCAGCAATAGGTCACATCCATCTGTCAAATGAAGCCGATTTCGATGGCGACGCCACTTGCGCGGTACGGCCTCTGGTTGCTAAGTGATTTATTGTTAGATAATCAGTCTGGCGTGGCGTATCGCATAAGTAATTTTTGTGCATAAGTTTCGGCCATACTTCGTATGGTATGGTTAATATTTTCCTTTGAAATGACGACTATCATGTTTAAAAAACGGTTATTCGGCCTCGGTTGTGACCACTAATCCCGTTGTAACTTTTTCTAAATGTATTGAAAACGGAATCTTAAACAATAGTTATTTTCACCTCACGCCCTCGGAAAGAGGTTTTGTCATTCATGGAAAATAGCATTTTGCGGCCGAGCATAGTAAAGTATTTTTTTTAATTTAGAAAGAAAAATTTATTTTTCTTATTTTATATAACTTTGAATGAACTATAGTACTCCGTTTTAGTTTTATTATAATATTTTAGTTCGTAGAACCATAATAACAATTCCAATAAGATAAAAAAAAAAAGTTATAAGAATTTTCCATTTAGGGTAGGTAAGGTCTCACAGCCTATGATTGCATTTCGGGGCGTGACCAAAAGCTTCATTTTTTAAATTGTCTCGCACCTAAAAATTTTCGAGTTATTTTTTATTGTTATTTTATATAAACTTTTTATTCTTATAATATTATTATTTTTATAATTTTCCCTTTTTATTATTTAGTAATTTAAATCATAAAAATAACAGGAATAAGATATATTTAGATTAAGGTGGTACGACTTCCATACAAACAAACATTGCATAATGATTGGTTCATCATACATTAATAGTTCATAAATACATGTGCAACTAACTCGTTTTAGTTATTTGTTTGCGCGAAGTTATTAAAAAAATGTACTTTCATACATGAGCTATATAAATGCGATGGGTCCACAGACATAGATCTAAATAGACGACGCAACTGTATCTACTTCGCGTGCCCAGCATAAGCCAAAAACACTTATGACGGCTCAGTCCGCGTCCGACCGCTATCTCAGTGACAGCCAGCTGGAACGCTATCTAAAATTTGAAAAAACGCCTAATTGTGCGATTAAAAACTGTAAAAACACCACATCTGTGAGTAACTGAATAAACGGAGACGTTTCCTTCCACCGGTAAGTAATTTTATAATAAAATTAAGCTTAATTTATATTAAAATTAATAAATTTTGTTATTGAAACCACAAAATGTACAAACGCGTCTATGCCACTTAATTCGTAATAGACTGCGGGTTTTACTTAGCGCGGTAAATTTAACGTACTACGTTAATAGGCAATGAGTATCGAAACAGCGTAAGTATTTTATACCTCGCTACGCGTAGCTTTTCAAATTTGTAATCGATTAGTGATGTCCACTCTTTAAAACACATTTCTCGATTATAAATTATAATCGATATTTAAAACAGAGGACTGATTGGATTGACAATTCGTTGCACAAAAAAAAACTTAAAATGCATGCACACCTTACTTATCAAATTTTTAACCGACTTCGAAAAACGGAGGAGGTTATCAAGTCGTCTGTATTTTTTTTTTATGTATGCTCCACGATAACTCCGCCAATTATGAACCGATTTTGATCATTCTTTTTTGTTCCTGCTTTACGCGTCAATATCTTCACGAACTATTAATCTACTTCAATGATTATTTTTTATTCGATAGAGTTAACTCCTGAGATGATCCCATTGTTACCAAGGTTACCATGTCAGGATCTGATGGTGGGATCCAGGGGAAATGAAGAAAAACCCTCAAATTTTATAGTTTGTTTAGGTGTTTCATATATTTTCTAAAAAAATTCAAGTTTTTGCATCCGGTAGTTATCATCTCATGATGATACGCTGGTGCTGGAAGGTACAACTCCTCAATGGTTAGAAGTTAGAGGATAATTTTCTAAATATCGTTGAAAGTAAAGATTTAGATTTGTATTCTTTCAGGTTGTTTAGGAGAGCTGATGATGGAAGGTAAACTCATTTACGCTTAGGAGTTAAAGCGTGTTTGTTAAGTACCACATGCACGAATAGACCTTTAGTTGTATTCTTTCATGTAATTTAGGTAAGCTGATGGCAGGTAAAACTGCATAACAGTTGGGGGGTGGTGCTTCTTATTTAGATATGGGGTACAGTTTTAGTCCTTGCACATTGCGCTACGCTTGCTCATTATACAGTTTATTTACGGTTTAATTTTCACGTGTTTTTGGGAAGTGAGTGTTTGTTTGCAGTAAAATTTAAAAAAAATGAAATAACACTAACCTTTCGTTTTTTTTTTAGTTTTCCGAATGATCCTAATTTAAAAGAAAATTGGATTGACGCGACGTGAAATAAAGATTGGTTCCCAACCAAATATAGTACTATTTGTTCAATACACTTTAATGAAGTCAGCTTTATTGAAGGGAAAAAGCGTCGACTATTGACCAAAACAGCATATCCAACTATTGATATATTGACGTGATTAAGTGTGAAGTGTAAGACTATAGTTTGATGAACAATGGAGAAGTCTATAATGATGTGTTTTAAAGTTGTCAAATTTTATTTTTAAATATTGCGCTTTTTTTTGGGTTTTAATTGATCCTAAATAACATGCATGGGCGTATTTGTTAATTTTAAATCATAATTAATCCAGTTCAAAATGTACAATTTACCTTCAGTATTACATTATGAAGAATAGGTACTAGTTGTGAATTAAGTTTGCTGTTTTTATTTTTGTAGTTTTATTTCTCCTCGCACGTTATGTTTTCCTATTACAAATTTTAATTAGTACTTTTAGGGGATGATAGTGTCCATCAATATGAACAATTTTTACTATCACTTTTACTGGCCAACCACGGAATTGCGTAGAAAAAATCAGCGTTCCATACATTATAGTGGAGTCGATGTTGTACTTTTCTATGGAGCAGCTAATTTTTTTCCCGATTCTGTGATTGGTCCCTTAGTAAAAGTTGTTCATATTAAATGACACTAACATCCTCTAAAATCTTTGTACTAATTAAAATTTTGTGGTGTATATATTTTGTGCTGCTATCTTATAAAAATAATCACCTTCAAAATAAAATTTATTAATTAAATTAAATCATATACAAAATATAACCTTACTGAAAAAAAATGATAATTAAGTATTTAAAGAGCATTCGCCCGGACTTAAAGGTCGTGGGTTCGAGTCCTATCGGAACTAGTTGTGAGACGGGTAGACTTTTTCTAAAACTTCATTTAAAATTTTTCGGTAATACAAATTTCATTGTGAATGCAAAAAAGTAAAGATAAAAATAATTTGAATTATAACCTTGTTAAAATTTTGTGATTTGGAAAGTTTTTACCTATTAATTATTAACTAAAATGACTTGCATCTAAAATACATGAATGTTGCAACGCAGATCGACTAAAGAATACTTTAGTCGATCGACTTAAGATTAGCATGGAAAGAGATTTCCCATCACTATTAGCGTAGACGTCATTATAAGTACATAAAAAGTGGCACGCTCGGTTTTCATACAAATCACGGTACTTGCGTCGTCTATTTAGATCTATGTCTGTGGATGGGTCACACACACATACGTAGAATTATTAAAATTATAAGATATTAGTATATTCGTGTTTTATGTATGAATGTACAATTTTTTTATTATTTCGCGCAAACAAATAACTGAAACGAGTTGGTTCCGCATGTATTTATGTATTATTAAGGTATGATGAACCAATAATTGTGTAATGTTTGTTTGTATAGAAGTCGTACCACCTTAAACGATTTGTTAAAAGATTTTATAACCGGAAGTTGACAGCGGAAAAAAACAAAAAAATGAAAATAGTTTCTCGCGATTTCTGACTTTCCTAGTGCTCATACCTCAGTTGGTGTCATAGAGTGTTTTGATCCTCATGACAAACAGGATCTATCGCTATAAAAAAAATATTTTTGAAACTAATCATTTTTCTGCTGACTGTACATTATTTTAATGTAGCTACATCGGTTAAGGTACCTGCCCTTCGTGCCCCGTTTTAAATTTCCACCCTGTATATTTAAATTGTCTTGCACCTAAAATTTCCGAATCGTTTCTAGCTGACCCGGCGAACTTCGTACCACCTTAGAATTTAGTAGAATTATTTATTTTCTATACTTAGGTAGGTAGGACTATGTTTGAATTGAAGTGATGTGGCCTAAAACGTAGTGATTATTTGCTCAAATACTATTGATGACACCTTGCTCATGCGTGAATGGCCGCGAAGATCAGACTTCTTTAGGTATATAGATTCTAAATAACACATTGATACTGCATTTTAAATACTAACAGCGGTACCTACTATTTGCCATTAACAACACGCGGTATGGTACCTAATAATTTCTTACTCGTAATCTATGTCAATATCTGGAATACATAAACAGAAATTATACTCATCACGCGGGCGCCCGCGGGGCTATTTTCGTAGCTCATACCTTAGCAGGGCCGCTAGGGTTCCACACCAGATATGCAATTTTTGCTATCATCATCATATAAGCCGCACGACACCCACTGCTTGCTGGGTAGGCCTCCCCCAAAGAACTCCACAACGATCGGTTCTGCGCTGCCCGCATCCAGCGGCTACCCGCAGCCTTCACCAGATCGTCGGTCCACCTTAAAGGAGGCCTACCCCAGAGCGTCGTCCGGTGAGCGTTCGCCATTTCAGTACCATTCTGCCCCAACGACCATCGATTCTTCTCGCTATGTTCCCGGCCACTGCCACATCAGCTCCTTCAAGTGATATCAGTAACTTTAGTTCTCCGAGGATCTCCTCATTTCTGATTCAACAACGCAGGGAAACGCCGAACATGGCTCTCTATACTTATAGGACCTAAACAGAAAGCTCATTCGCTGAAGAACCTTTACCCAAGGCGCTATATTCGTATCTCTAATACTTAAGCTGGGTTGATGGGGTTTTACATCAGGTGTGCCAGACCTTCGATTTTTATATGTCAATTGAAAATACTTATTAACGCTAACCAACTTATTCCAAGATCCTATATACGAATATCTTTGATAGTTTAGCTGTTCCACATCAGTGTACCAGACGTTCGATATTTGTGCGCTCAATTAAATGCTCATTACGCTCAACAGCTTTTTCTAAGTACTTAGCTATTTTCAATTCTCTTATAGTTTGCCTGTACTGTTAAGGTTCCACATCAGAGATTGAATTTTCTAATGTTCCGCTCAACTTTCTCAATTTTTTCTTTCATAGAACCTTCTCCTGAAAATAATAAACACAACAAATAAAGAAATAGCGATATTGTTCCATCCGTTCACGCCAGGGGGTCAATTCTGCTAAATTTTTGTTATAATCGTCTCTCAGTGGTGTTTCAATAGTAGTGTTTATTTACACTGGTGTAGCAAGAACTGTGTAAAATAGCACTACCATTGAAACACCACTGGAATACCATTGTGACTAAGCATTAGCAGAATTAGGCTCCTGATGCGATGACCAAGGGAAACAGCGGTTAATTTTTATGTACGTAATATATAGATATAAGTTTTTAATAACTTTGAACTTACTATAATACTCCCTTTTATTTTAGTTATTTATATCATAGATGATTAAACTATTAGTTAAAATATTTTTTTACCGGATGTTGACCGCGGAAAGAACCTAAAAAAAATCCTTGCTGCTGTGAGGTGAAAAATTGTGTGCTTCGCTCAACAGCAAAGTTTTAGTGTCTTCAAATCCAACTTTCCAGCTTTGCATAACAAATAACAATTTAATTCAATGTCGGATTTTCTGATATAACTGAAAAATCTATTCTCTTCTGCGTATTCTTTATTTAATTGTATTTCATATAGTAGTGTAAAATTATTTAAAAAAAAGCTTTCAAAATGTCGCTTATAATTGGCAGTATTTAAATTTTTACTAGTTAATACCTATTCTTACAAATGATTACCTAATAAAATTGTTAAATGTAAAAGCGAACGAAGCATGTGCTTCGTTCATAAACCTAAGTGATTTCTATGTGCTGTTAATATATATTTTTTTATTGTAAAGTAATTTGATAATAAATGGAACAAAATTAAGAATTAAAGAAAACCACAAGAAATATAGTTGTGAAGTACTTATTTAATTGTAGGCCTTAAAAATTAGTAATTACACAAAAATAAACTAACTACAATTATAATTTGGATACATCTTAGGCTCGTTTTCATTTGACAGTACAAAATTTTGTTGGATTTTTTACATTTCAGATCACCTTAGCCATTTCAGCCAAAATCTTGATGTTATTTCCATGGTTTTTTTTATCTACTTCATAAATTATTGCGTATTATAGCTACTTACAATTAGAAATTTATTTACAGTATTAAAATTACAAATCACTAAACTACTTTGTACATAAAATGACTAGACTTTTCTTTGCCGCTTCTTTTTAATAAAATAATATCAGCGATTGTCAACAATAGAAAGAATAAGTTATTAATATTGACGAAAAACACAAATGAAATTCTAAAAATAGATTTAAATGTATTATACTTTTTCTGATGAATTTATTTCACTGCTATAAAACTTTTTTATTTGTACAATCTTTTACTATCAAAACGCAATGGAATGAAGCTTTTTTGGGATAAAAAACATACAATGGCGTGGGGCCACAAGGGCGTGCAAAAAAATAAGAAGTGGTTATTTTTTATGATTATTGATTTTTTGCATTTTCAATGCTATTTTTCTATAAAAAATATATCAATAAATATATAATATATGGTTATCTGTTATTTGATTAAAAAGAAGCGATAATTAGCAAAACATTTTTGGCACATTTACTTTGGATGACATTTTATTATTATTAAATTACGGACGCGATCTTTCAATTACAATAATTACAATTTAAAACAAAACAAAGCTTCACCTGGAACATGCGTAAACAAAATCAATACTTACTTTCCACCAATAAAACAACAAACCGTCATTTATATCTTTACAATGGCTTGGTCAATATTAGAACTAACACTATTTAATATTTGGTTGAAGCTTTATACCCGTCGAGTTTATTTAATATTTATACATTGTTATCAAACAATCATCACTAGAGCACTAGGCACATCAGTCAATCGGCGAGGTCACGAGGCATCCGTCGGGGCGTCAATAGGGGGATGGACTGGACATGCACCCGCCGAGGTACATTCACCTCCAGTCGTCGGGAGGCCCGTTGCCCTGATGAAGAGGGGAAAACGCACTTCTCCGCGGCTCCGATCCCACTGAGCTATCCTGGGAACCGATTATCGACTCGATCGAGAAGCCATTGCGAGACCTCTTGCTTCTAGGCTCCGTGGTCTCTGCCACTCGCGGCGGCAGCGGCACGGGCCGGAGCGCCGCTGGCGGAGGCCGGGGCAACGACAGCAATGGAGTCGGAGGCAAGTAGCAAGGCAATGGCAGCAAGGGAGCGTACGCCTCACGCGCCAGCATCGCAACCACAGCATGCGCGTGCTGCAGCGAAGGCGCTGGCCTCTTATACCGCTTCCTCCGCCTCAAGAAACTCCCATTATCAAACATATCTTCAGCCAGAGGATCCAACGTCCAGTAATTCCCTTTTCCCGGGTTCCCTGGCTCCCGGGGTATCTTTATAAAGCAATCATTCAAACTCAAATTATGCCTTATCGAGTTCTGCCAAGCAGGGAACTTCTCTCTGTAATAGGGAAACCTAGTCATGATGAACTCACAGATCCCGCTTAAAGTAAGTTTCTTGTGTGGAGATTGTAATATCGCCATCGTGATTAACGCGATGTAGGAATAAGGCGGCTTTATGAGCTGCGATGAGGACTTCTGTTTCGGTTTTTTAGGGGAACTGGATTTGGTGTCACAAGGGCTCGAAGCTTCGAACCTGTCGGAGTCACTGGATGGAGGCGGGACGTCCGGCGTGTCCTCGTCGACGGACACGTAGGTGTCGTCTTGGGGGTAGTCCGCTGCTTCGTCGCGGAGGTAATGAGGTAGGTACAGCCGAGGTGGCGGCCTCAAGTCCAGCGGTAGGTCTCCTTCGATGATCATGTCGCGGTATTGGGCGAGATCACAATCTTCCATGCTGTAACGTCACATGACAGAGGTGCGTTGTGGCGCGTGGCGCGGCGCGGACTGACCGGGCGCCCCAGCCGCCCGAGGCTCTGCCCCTTCAGACTCCGCCCTTGGGGGGAAGGGGCCGCGTTTACGTTCCAGTAAACACAACAATTGTCGTTATTATTACTGCGGGTCGAGCTTTGTGCATGAATTTCAGGCCGTCGACTAATAATTATTAGTCCGCTCGGTGCTTATCGATTCAACTTTGTCGCGGTATTTATTTTGGACGGGACGCTTTTATTTTACTTTTGTTGTTAATTTTGTTTCGACGTTTCTTTTTGCGAGTATTTCGACACTTTTCTTTGTGCGAGATGATTTTGGAGTTAAAGGAAAGGGACGGATACGCTGTATTGTGTTCATTGTCTTTTATATTTTACCGATTTCAAGTTATTCTATTTTGCATCATTTATAATTCTAAATATATAAATGCCACAGAAAATTTTAATATAATATATAACTGTAAATAAACTATTTGGAGAGCAAGTGATTATTGGTATCCATCTTCCCATTATTTCTCGTAGATACCTCAAATCGTTCCCTTACCCTCAACTCAACCAAAACCTAAAAATAAAATGCTGATCTCCAAAAATACTCGGGAATGTTAAACAAAATTTAATAAAACCCAAAACGGAGTAAAGCCAACTGTTTGTGGAGGCGTGTGCGACTTGTGATCCTTTATAACCAAGGGTCTCGTAGTTATTGAAAAAATCTCATAAAGCGAATTCTGGCACTCCATTCAGGTAGACGTCTCAAATAAAATTCGCGGAAAAAATATCCTCCTAAGATACCCGTTGACAATGCGAGCGGGGCTCTAGAAAACCTTCGTATATGTTGCGTACCAAAACATTTACCCCTCAGGCGTCGAGGAAAAAGCTACACGTGCGAGAGGGATAGATGCAAAGTAAACAGAGAGGGAAAGCGTTGGAAACCAATGGGAAGAGAGGTAGAGTAGGGCGGAGTCGCCTAAAGCTGACATGTCAGGGCGGGGCATTAGATCCTATTATTGTCTGGCAAGGCAAATAATATTTTGCACAATGTACACATTGGGTAGGGGGGTTTAACGTCCCCCGCTAATTTATTCCCAACTTCGGTTACGGGTTGTTTTTCAGCTTTGCGAGCCTGTTATTTAAATTGGACGCTGGAGTTATTTGTATGTAGCCGTCGTAGGCATTGTTGGTAGTAATGAAGGAATTTTCCCGCGTTTGTTTGTTGTAGCTTGAAATTTTGCGATTGTATAACGGTTTCCCGTTGCGATTCGTATTTTAAAAACGTATACTGACTCTTTTTTGATTGCCAACTCTTTGCGTTGTTAGCTCTGCAAAGTTTTTTGTTTCTTTTTTCTTATGAGTAGGATTATGGTGGTTCTTTAGGTTTAGATTTTCTTTTTAGGTGCAGATTTTTTTTTATTGGCGTCTCTAGTTTAGATTATTTCATTATTTTGGTTATAGGTCTTGTTACTACTTTTTACGATAAACTCTGTGGCTGGAATTAGCACCTAATAGATTAACTCGGTTCCTATACTAGGGGCAGTTTGTGACTTTGTTCGCTACTTTTGAATTTTCGGAACTGCTTTACTTACATGAGCATATCATGTATAAAATATTAAACAAGAAAATATACTAGAATAAACAACTTGTCGCATGTCGCCCTGACGGGATTCAAACCCGCATGCTTGGGAATCCGGCCCAATGCACTAATAAATTTTGCCACAGAGACCTATGAGGACACGTCGAATTTTTCTAGTATATTCGCCTTTGAATCCCGGGTTTGAATCCCGTCAGGGCGACATGAGACAAGTTGTTTTTTTTCTAGTATATTTTCTTGTTTAATATTTATCACATAAAAATAGCATTGTAAAATGCAAAATTAAAAAGTTATAAACATTTCATTTATCTTTTTTTTATAGCTATATTTTTCAAAACTATATTCAAACGTATCGTATCTAGAGAAGCCGAAACATGATATGTTTTTAATTAAAAATCAATAACGGAAATGTGACGATGCGATAAATTTCTAGAGTTGGCACACAAAACCCTATCTTTTGATATAACAGACGATAGGTTTCAGAACAAAAAAAAATTTTCGCCCTACAATAAAATAATGATGTCACTATACTTCTCTCCTATATTTTTTTATGGTGCTACAGGTCAAACTGATTAATGTGGCCTAAATATCAATCATACCGATTCCCATGCTTTTAACACCATTTGTAGGATTACAGTTTTCGGGGTGTACTGTACCGCTAGGACTAATTTGCATTTTTATTTTCTTGCATTGTTTGGCACCGACACCAGAAGCCTTTTTTTTTACTTTTTGAAGTCGAATTTTATTTTAATAATAATTACCTGCTTTTGCTTTAAGTTTTAGCGATTACCTGCATTCCCTTGGTCTTAGGAGGTCAAAACTGATATCAATGGGTTCGTCTCGCAAAGGCGGAGAAGACTGAGTAACTAGTTTGATTGGTAATGTTGGTATACGGGGGTATAAATATACCGAAAACAAAATTAAATGCGTCCATATAAAACGCTACAACAAACTTTTTTTGCACTACATCTTGTGCAGAATAAAGTCCTAAGTGTACCTCTCAAATGGGATTGAAATCCGTTGATTTTGTCAAAAATCTTTCACGTCTCTTTCCCTTACATGACACGGTATATAAAAAAATAACACTAGACATACGTTTAAGCATAAATTACAGATCCCACCACAGAAATTAAAAATCTACTCAAATAGTACTTTTTGTAATGCGATCAGGATTTATAATATGTAGCCAGTACGAATAAAAGCCTACCAACAAACTCAAATGTAAATTGTTTAACATCCTTTTAGATCTAAGTTATTATTCAATTGACGAATTCCTAGGGCATAAACTGTAATCTATTGTATATTTAATAATATTAAATAAAATTGACATTGTATTGGCAGACAATTATTATGACATTATATTCATTTGACATTATTAAGCTTTGGCATTGTATTATTAAATTATTGAATTTTATTTAGACATAAATATTTATAAAATGGTCAATGTATGAATGGTTATAATTAATGTTTAATTTTATTTTTATGTTAAATATTTACTGATTTTCACGCCGGGCTTACTTACAACTTATATTATTTATCATCATAAATTGTATACCATATTCTGGGAAATAAAGATTATGATATGATAATGATAAATAACGCTACAGCAAACTTCCCCCCATTTCCCTCTATTTTACCCCAATAAAAATCGCGATTGATAAACTTGTGTGTCAATTTTCCTCAAAATCGGTTAAAAAATGCGACCTGTGGGCGAGAACAGACTGACAGACAGAACGACAGACAACAGACGGACAAAAGCATTTTTTGGCAATCTTAAAACTGAGACGCTTCGCTAGCTCGATCAATAATTGGACTTAAATCAAGAAATCAAGTTAGTTATTCACGTAACCTAGTGTTGCTATTTATTAATTACTAGCGGATCCTCGCGGTTTTAACCGCGTGGTGCCCGTTCCCGTTTGAATATCGGGATAAAATATAGCCTATGTTACTCGGGAGAAATGTAGCTTTCTAATGGTCTAAGAATTTTCTAAATCGGTACAATAGTTCCTGAGATTAGCGCGTTCAAACAAACAAACTTTTCAGCTTTATAATATTATATAGTATAGATTTGATTTAGAATCACAGTTTTGGTTTTGTATTACTATAGTTTTCGAAAAAACGTTTCCCTAATAATCTTTACTCGTCGACCAAAAAAATTAAGTACGTTATTAGAAGTACGATGTGTGTATTGTAGGGACAGGTATCATTTAAAGAGTGTAAAGATTAATGAATAATTAAGATTTTAATAATAGGGGCAAGTTATGATCTTAGAATACTAAATTCTCTGCCCTGTCTGGCAGAAGTCGGCTTTTTTGCAAGCAATCGGCCAAAGTCTTAGACGGCATCAATACTTTGAACCTCTTTCTGTGTTCACTTTTCACGCACTGTTGAGAGATAACTAGTACCGTGGTCAATTTAACTTTTAACATAGATCTTTTTATTGGAAGACGGAAAAACGAAGGCATAAAAACTGCGTTAAAAAACCGTCTCCAAACACTAATAAGCAAAAAATAAGCCTTTTATTAATTTTAGAGTCGGTGCTAGCCAAGGCATTCTATGTTGTGCTCATTTTTTTTTCTTGTGTTGACTAGCAACGACTCCAAAAGCCTTATTTTTTGCTTTTTAGGGTTTCCTAGCCTAAAGGCAAAAAACGAAACTCTTATAGATTCGGCCAAATCGATGTATGTCACAGCAACTTAATTCCAAAACTATAAGGATTACACAGTTGAAACTTGGAAGAGAATATGCTGTAGACCTTTATATAAACTTTCAACGAAAATTAGTTTGAACGATATATATTATGCAGTTTCAGAGCTATAGCACATTTGCCAAAACCGTAAATATAATATTTGTCATTCATACAGACACTATGAAAAACAAAGTTATTTTTGCAGGCGAAAAATTGAAGTGGCATTTTGGCAATAATAATAGAAACTTTATTGCACACGATACAAAAACAAACGCATACAGAGAAAATGACAAAAAAGAGGAACACACAATAGGCGGCCTTATTGCTACGTAGCAATCTCTTCCAGGCAACCTTGGGTGAGAGACGAAACCCTTCATGTGCGAGTTCGACTTGCACTTGGCCGATTTTTTTGTTTTTGGAGTCGGTTTTTATAACGCAGATTTTTTTGAAGTGAAAACTTCTTTAGCGGCGTTGAGCACTTTTTCTGTAATGGGTATAAAATCTTAAACTCGCGTCAGGACACGTGACCTGATCGAAAAAGCGTAGGACGGATGGAGAATGTTGAGGTGACAGGTTGACTATGGTCTCGGTTGCTTAGCGACAGACTGTTGATAATGTCTTTTACTTGTCTCTTGTTTTATTGTCAATATATATTTTTCGATTCTCTATAATAACTAATGTTTTCTTATATCTTATTACCTAACTTAACGTTCACTTTAATATGGTTTGTCATGTTTGTGTACGATAGCGCAATAAATGAATATTGTATTCTACCACATAAATGATAGTACTTTTATACTGATAAAGCAATTGGTGCAAAATTATTCCCTAACCATTCCAAAATATCAAACATGCTCAACGTTAATAATCAAGTTTTCACTTCTGCCGGCACTCCCGGAGTGCAACCCGTCTTTTTATTTTTACTTTTTAGTGTCTGTAATATAACCGACTTCATAAAAAGGAAGAGGTTCTCAATTCGACGGAATGTTTTTAATAAACTACAGTAGGATATAGACTATTGTAGGTTTCGTTGTTGTTTATTGACATTATATCGTCAAAGTAAACAAAAACATAACCTTTTTTGGCACAATTTTGTATTGTATAGGTATAATATTTTTGGCACAATATAACTCTGGAAGAGGGCGCAAATTTTCTGAGATACATGTATTTTTATACCTAGTTCAGGAATCAGACTTCATGATATTTATTAGTTAAGGAAGAGCGGAGTCACCTGTTACAGGCATTTATTTGCTTACTAGGTGGTTCCAATCACTTCTGAAAAATCAAATGTTTAATGCAAATAAAACTTATTCTTATTCTATTCTTATTCTTATTCTTATGATATGATTGTAACAACTTTTTGTCAATTAAGTTATTATTTTTATTTGTAAACAAAAATGCGAACAAATTTTTTTTTTTTGGGACTAAACGGCAAGTAAATCGAAGAAAATAAAATCACGCAAATCGGACCAAAAATCTTAAAGTAGTCGGTGTAAATATAAACAAAGTATCATGAATATTAGACCGTTCATGTTAACAAAAAAAGGTCATAAAATAAAAACTCCTGGGCCAAACTAAATATTTTTTTATGGAAACAAATGACAACTATTCCGCATCGAACAATAATAACGTTAATCGGTCCAGCAATCCCGGCGTAATCGATGTAATATACAAACATAAAAAAAAAAAAAAAAAACATACCGGCCGAATTGAGAACCTCCTACTTTTTGGAAGTCGGTTAAAAAGAAGTTTCAACTTTTACTCAAACTATTATGTTACAGATACTTTCCTCATGATAATTTTACAGTGTGGTAGTAAAATCTGCGAACATAATTCTCAGGGTAAAATACAATATGATTTCAAACTATTTTAGTAAAATTAATAAAAAGAATGGTAAAACTAGAATTAAAGAGTTATTCCCAAATTTAAAAAAAAGGGACTTTAAAATCCATTAAAGACTTAGGTATTAATTCAAATAAAAAATACGAACTACATGTTATTTTTAAAGATTTTGAATGTATTGTATTGCTTTGTTAATAAGTACCTACTTATTTTTTACAGGATGACTGGTTGGTAGTCTGATTCAGAAAATTAATTTTGATAAAATAGGCCTACGAATAAGTTTTTGCTATTCACCTATCTTATTAAGCTTAGTAAAGAATAATTTATTCTACCTACTTCATTAAAAGTTCCATCTGCATTTCTTATTTGGAAGTAAGTACCTACTTAGTTACTTACCATGCATAGCTACCTTATTCTATAACGTACCTACGTACCTATCAAGCAAAATATTTGCGCAAACTATTCAAACTTTCTTACTTCCTAAGCTTTACCAGCTGACACGCCTAAACCGGGCAGAATCCGCCGGTAAACATTTCAATTCATAAGATAAGCCGGCTGTAGGAGATTACAGCTACCCGTTTTTCAAGCTTATGTGGATAAACTTCAGAGAAAACGGCACCTGCGAAGGAAAATGTAACAACTACATTTTTTTCAAATTGTATAGTAACTACTTAATAAGCAAATAACTGTTTAGGCATATATCGTGGTGCGTGCGCCTGAGGCTGAACAGCTGACGCAGCTTCGTAAGGTGCGTTGAACCGATGTCCATCGAACCCAAACAAGCGAGGTGCAACTTAAGGCGTGAAAAAGTGACCCTAACTACACCTTACGTCTCGATTACTGAGAGCCACCCCCCTGGCCATGATCTACTCGTATTACCATTGCCGTTCTGAAAGTCTTTAAATAGGCTTCGGACTCAGACCGACTGGAGGTGGGTTTTTCAGCTGATTCCGAAGAATGTCTATGCGGTGCAGTCCAGGGGAGTTACTCCTGATGGGATCGCGTTTACATCGAGATTACTTACTTACCTACCTACTTACTTCCCACGGCGCAGCGACCCAAAGTGGATCTTGGCCTCCGACACCAAAAGACGCCATTCCTTCCTGTCCTGACTTGATTGTTGCCAGTCAGACACGCCCAACTCAAACAGGTCCTTCTGCACCACGTCCCTCCAGCGGTATCTTGGTCGACCTACCGGCCTCTTACCAGCCGGTCGTCCAGCATATCGACTACATCGAGATTGAATGTCAATAATGATGACTGATTTTCGACGTTGATTCAATCGCTATATCAACGCCATCACGTTAAGAGTAAATGATCACAGATAATGGCCCACCTATAACATCGTGCCCTGCGAGTCCTGACACCTGCACGCAGTAGGATCTCATGAAGCTGCCAAAGTGGCTGAATTCTGGGCCATAATATTAAAGTGTCTGCCATCGACACGCTAAGAAGAAGAATAACTTATTGTTTTATTTAACTTACCAAGGGTATTTACTAAGTGTTAGTAAATTTTTACAATAGCTGTGTGTGTGTCACTAAGGTCTTCTTTATAAACTTGTTAAATAAACTTTTGACCTCTGTAAAAAGTCTCCGTGGATTTTATAAATACTTGATTTATTAATGTCTCCATACATTTTGACTGGCCTATTATTTCTGCAACTAAAATAAGCGAATCACAATTAACCCAAATCCATTAGTGAAATTTTAATGGCGGTTTCAACAAAGCAGTATCTCACTATGAATTGCTTTTACCATTTATTTCGTTCACATCTCATTGTATTCGAAACTTATTTAAATTTACAATAGTTACACCTAGGTATTATTATATTATTATATTGTATTATGAAACTTAAAAATATATACGGTCTATAAGTAAGTAATATTTAGAAATAACATTCACAACTTGAATTGCATTTTTGTGGTTTTCCAAAGATATTTACTTATGTACGTTTCCGCCACACAGATACTTTAAAACCTTTTTTAAAAGTTTAAAACCTGGATTAAGGAAAGGTGCCGAAACGTTAGAAATCCAAAAAAAATGGAGAACACAATATCTACTCGGTACCAAATTGTGTTTATAAAGAGCGCATTTAATTAAATCCGTAACGAGATCTTTTTTTAATAGAAATCGAGTTATACTTAATAGGTTTTTAGCCGTGTGTTAACGACTGCGAGAAAATAAATAATTCAATACAATATTAAAAATAAACTACCAATTCAATTTGTAATTATAAAATAATTCTAATGGCCTGCGCAGACGACGGACATTGAAGGACTTTTTGTCCGCGACACGACCTTACTACTAAGAACATAAAGTTGAATAAATAACGAGGACTATCGCGTACTTTTCGCGGATATACGCGGTCTAAGTTGAATCTTATTTGGTTAACAAAAAAGACGTGTCGCGGACAAAAGTCCTCCGTTATCCGTCGTCTGCGATAGCTCTAAAGGAGAAAATGGCGAGCTAGTAAATTTTTTCTTTTTTTGTTATATTATTTGCCGGTCTACCCTACCTAATATAAAAAAAAGTTTTCTTTTAGTACTTACCTACATTTTTTTTTTTATAACAAACATATATTATATAAAAAAATATTAAAAACTGTCTTCAAAAGTTAAATAAAAAGCTTTTTGGAGTCGGTGCCAGCCAAGGCGTCTCGTGGATGGGAATTCTACAACCTACTAATATTATAAATGCGGAAGTTTCTTTTATTTGTTTATTTGTACTCTTTCACGCTAAAACTACTAAACAGATTTGAATGAAATTTGGCACAGAGATAGTAGAAAGTCTGGATTTAGTCGAATAACACTTTTACACGCTTTTTATATCGATATTTCCACGGGAACGGGTACCAATAATACCTACTTCTATATTTTATTTTTCTTGCCTTGGCTGGCAACAACTCCAAAAGCCTTTCTTCACTATTTAAAATCCGTTTTTTTTTAAATAAAAAGCTGTTTATTTCACAATTTTGTAAGTTAGAATGTCTATTAGTTTTCTTATTATAATAAGTCGTCCGTGTGACCATGACGAAAACTAAATGTTTTTCAAAATTTCAAGGAAACAACTTACCTGAAATAAGAAAATGGGACCAACGGATGAAATACCGTTAGAATCGTTTCAATCGCTTTTGTAGTCCGTCTTTGAGTAGGTAATCGGTGAAAATTACCTTACTTACATAAAAAAATACTTACTCCACGAATTCATAACCATTCCTTCTTTTTTCGAAGTCGGTTAAGCTTCCGAAGTATATTTGAGTCAGCCCGTGACCACGGCCGATGTAACTTGGCCGAAACGTCGGGAAAATTAGGTAGGTGAAATACCTATCACGTTTCTAGGCGTTTAATACCCGTTTCAATTTTCAATATTTATATTTGAAGATACGCAACTACCTTAACTATGAAGATAACTATTTTTATAAAGACAATTATGATTTTCTATGTACCTAACTTACTTACCTACTCAATCAAAAGAAATACCTCATTGGTGTTAGTCCACTCAAGGTGTCCAAAATGGGGTGTAGAGTTTACGAAGTATCTAGATATTTATTAATCTGTGGTAGAGTGCTTGAGCTGGAGGGTAAATCTCCGTCATTGTCCTCAACATATTTTCATATTTTTAGAGTAATAAAATTTTGTCCTCGTGTCCAGTTACGAATATAGGTCCCAGACGAGTAGCGTTTAGCAGCATAACCTTTATTATTTTCGCACTTATACATGACACTTTATATGTCGAGGACAATGACGGCGTTCAAACCGCCCGTAGATTTACCCTGGAACCTAAGCGATTTCTTCAGAAAGCTGTATCCTAATCCAACTGCCTAACAAATTTTATCTAAATCCGTACAGCCGTTGAGTTATCGAATCTTTTATCTATGTTTTATTGTAATGCTATTCATCCGCGTCTGCCAATTCCCGTTGCGGTGAGAATATCGGGATATAAACTTCCTATGTGTTAATCCAGGCTACATACTATCTGTTACCCAAATTTCATCCAAACCATTATAGTAGTTTTTGAGTTTATTCGTAACAAAAATACAAAATCATTTCCTCTTTATAGTAGTATGGATTACAAAAGTGGGAACTTTTACCGTCTCTCATTACGGGAAAAAACTCTTGTCAACTCTCACGGCCTAAATGGATGAAAACTTATAACCCCATACTAATATTTTAAAGAAGAATTATTTTATTCTTGTGTATTTATTACGAATAAACTTAAAAACTACTAAACGGATTTAGATGTAATTTGGCTCACAGATAGTAGGAAGTTTGGACTTGCAGATAGGATACCTACTTTTTACGAATTATAGATAAAAGTTTCGATAATTTTGGATAAAATTTGGTACGTAGATAGATTAAGATCTGGATTAACATTATACACTAGTTTTTATACTTATTAAAAAACGTGAACGAAGTAGCAAGCAAAAGCTAGTGTTTGGTAAAAGTCGTTTTGTCGAAAATATCATCAAACAATTCAAAATTTTCTACTTCTTTTATGATTTTGTAATTTTTGCATTTTTCAATGCTATTTTTATACTTATGGTAAATTTTAAATAGAAAAATATTGGAAAAAATTAACTCGGCCACAAGTGAAGTGAAGTCTCGGTAGCTCAGCGGTTAGAGCATTGGACCGGATTTCCAAAGATCGCGGGTTCGTTTCCCGTCTGAGAATTCACTTGTGGCCGTATTAATTTTTTCCAATATTTTTCTATTTAAAATTTTCTACTTCTATTAGAATTATCTACACATGCCGCTTTTCTGGCATATTTTTTATATTTATATTTTTTAAACCGCACCGTTTTAAATATATTGACGAAATACTGAAAAGTAGGACCTTTCCGGGTTTTTTAGTACGTTTACTCCCTAAACACCCTGAAAAATTTTCTGAAGAAATAGCTTAGGTTCCAGCTCACGCTCGCTCTCTACAACTACCAAGTACCTACTTTGTTTAAGTAATTTTGTTTTATTACAAATCGATTTGAGTAAGTAAGTACTTCAATTTTATTTAATGAACGATGTGTTATCGGTGTCGTGTGGTGACGGCCTAAGAATACAAGTGCCTTAAATGCCTGGGATGTCGTAAGAGTTGAACACCTGTGCGAGAGAAGGAAAACTTGAAACAAACCCTCTACCAACCCGTCTGGCCAGCGTGGTAGCAGAAGGCTAATATCCTCCTATGAACGCCACAATAGGCGTGAGCTAGGAGAGGCATATGTCCAGCAGTGGACGTCCACAGGCTGATGATTATGATGATGTGTTACCTATCTATTTTTAGCATAATTTTTTTTTTTAATTCTAGCTTTATTAGCAAGGTATTACCCCCATATTCTAATCTAAGTCGTTTCTCCAAAACTTTTTACACTCCACTTAACCTCGTCGTGGGTAAAAATGGTAGTGTGTGCTAGGCCTAACACGGAGTGGCTACGTACTCTTTGGCTCCTCCAGGTCCTTACGGAGTTATGACTTAGAATACCGATTTCGAGGAGTATTTCAAAGAGGTTTTAAATGAGGTTTCGTTAAGTCGAGGACGAGTAAGTTTTGGAGGAACGACTTAGAATATGAATGTTAGGAATGTTTATGTTTGCACTAAACTTAAAAATCGCGGGCCATTCTTATTTTTCTTAATCTTAATAAAAAAATGGCTTTCAACTAACTATATTATGACTTTCTTAAAACCCACTAAGGCTATTATTAACTTACGGGTCCAATATCGAGCGCTTAACTAAAGAGCGCCTAACTAAAGCTTAAGCTATTCTTGATATAAATAGATAAGAATGGCTTTAGGCGACTCTTATGTTTAGTGCAAATGGATGTAAGATTTATTTTCTATTTCAATTCGTCATTTGCAATAGGACACCGGTCGGTGTCCAGAGAACAATGGATTATCTAAGTATTGCGTTAAAATATAGATAAGGTGAGTTTGTTTGTACTAATCACTACATTTAGGTAGGTAACCAGCCTATAATAAAAAAATATAAGTACTTACTTAGCTAACTTTGATGTAACTACATTAATTAAGATTTTAAGTAAGTAGGTACCTTGGTACCTAATGTAGATTTATCTAAGTAAGTAAATGCACTAATTCCGTAAAGTGTTAGTGCACACGATATTAAATGTAGTTATGAATGTAGAATTCCAGCAATATTATTTTTCTATAAATAACTTCGAATAAATATTGTTATTATCAAGTACGTACTTTTTACAAAAAATGCAGTATGAAAGAAAGAGCCCAATGAGATAAGTCACAGCCAGCGACATCTTGTAAACTTAATCACTACCATTATAGTTTTAGCAAACATTGGTAGATGGCGTTCACTCGTTACAGATTTATCGTACATCGCGCCCATAGATGGCGCTTCTCTTGCTTTTAAAAAGTTACATTTTAAATTTTACATATATACCTATAGATGGCACTACTAGTAGTTTTTTCAGACAATGTAATTTATATAAGTAACTTGTGATAAAATACAGCGATTATATAGAGCTCCACTTTTTTTATTATTATTTATCGTGATAAAACTTATTTTTAGTACAAGTACAAAAAAACTTATTTTTTTTTTTATATTATTTAATCGATAGCAAGACAATGAATTTAATCGCATATTAAAGTTACAAGATCATCACCATTTTTTTAAGAAAGATGATATCACAAACACTGCAATAAATATATACTATCCCCTACCTAGTTAAAAAGAAAGGTTTTTTTGATGAAAAAGAATTAAAGAAGATAGTTTTTAATTTATTTTAGTAGTCATTTATGTAGTTGACAAATTGTCTAGCTACAAAATAGATACCAAATATTATTTTTATGGCCAGCCACCTAGTTTTTATGTCTATTTTTTAAGTTCGTGCGCGTCGTACGTAGCAAACTTTGTAAATCAAACAGTCTGCGCGCGCATGCGCTCTGTGTATGACGTGTGTAGTGTCAAATTTCTCTTGTTGACATTATTTCGTAACGTTTCAGTATCGCGTTTTCTGTGAAAAGTGTTTATTATCTAGTTAAAAAAGGAAGGGTACTCAACATGGAGAGAGAACGAAAAACTAATTCTCGTAATCATTCTATTGCTGTTAAGTTTGATCGTGAAACACAGTTTATTTTTTGGAAAATAATAACTGATTCGGCAATTCTGTTTTGCGGTAAGTTTTATTTATGTTTTCAATTTGATAATGATATCCTATCAACTTTTAACTACTCAGATATATATTACCTACTTAGGAACTTTCTTCGTTATATTAATTAGTTGGCTTGAATACAGCTTTTTTTTATTGATCCTAATTAAATCTTAAGTAAGATGAGTACTTATTACACTCGACCTTATACTTAATTCTTTAGAGTTTGATCGAATAATTAAATTTCAATATCTGTAATCAGCCGCTTTTATTTGAACAATCAATCAGTTTTGAGTTTCCTGTGGTTTTGAGTATTTTCTTTTTAGTAATCCAACAACCTAAATTCTAACTTTAACACATTACCAATGTTATGCACAAGTTATAGCCTTAAAAATTAATTAACATACATCATTGCATGGAAATAGATGTTGGTTCTGAATATAATAATAATAAATAACACTTCTCTTGACTTCTCTTTTATAGTTTGAAATACTGATTCAAAGAACGTAATAATCTCATCAAACTTGAACCGGACACCGGTGTTCAGTGACCAATGGAATATCTATTGTGTCTCATAATGTGGGGCCTGAAAAATTTAAATTGCAGATTAATATTACCTATACATCGTGCGGTAAACCCAAAAGTAGTTAGAGGATAAACAGTACATATTTGAGTAGGATGCTTTTTTTTCTCCACAATGAAAAAGTTTTGATAATATTATGTTTTTTAACTTAGTTATACCTTTTTTTTGGAGAGGGGACGCCCACCAAGGCCGGACGGGTGATCAGTCTCCCTAGTTGGAATTTTCACCCTAATTACACCTTACTAGGTCTGATTAATAATTAACCTACAATAGAACAAAAGTTACTAACTATTACAAGTATGATAAGGCATGTATGGGCTATCAGTTATAGTTGTTAAAAATTCCGATAAGAATTAATTGCAACAATATTTCATTTGTGCTAAATGAAATTACAAGCTTTATGTGTAATTTTTATTTATTTTCTATTTAATTAGAGGTAATCACAGTGACATTGTTATTTAATATTTAATTAACTATAGTTTCTTTATATTGTCTAACAGAATATAAATACATGCATACTTAGTAAAAGACATTCATTAAAAAAAGAAAGAAAAGCATAATTATTCTATTACCTTATTTGATAATCAGTTAATAGAATAATAAATTAATTCATCAAACTCGAACCATACACCGGTGTCCAGAGAACAATAGAAAATCTAATGTGTCTGATAATCCTGGCGGGGCGAAAAGTTTCTAGAATGGCAACCGCGTACCGGACGATGCTCCATGAATAGGCCCCCCACAAGGTGGACCGACGATATGGTGAAGGTCCCGGGAAGCCGCTGGATGCGGGCAGCACAGGACCGATCGTCGTGGAGATCCTTGGGGGAGGCCTATACCCAGCAGTGGGTGACATGTGGCTGAGACGACGATAACCCTGGGCTTGAAAGGTTAATAATATGGTGAATCACAGTAGTGTTATCACACCATATTATCGGTCCATGCCTAATTGAGTGATATTTTTAGAAATCAGCTATAGTCTTTTTCAACTAGGATGATTCCTGTGACACTTCAAAGTTTGTCCGAATCGCGTTTACTATGTCAACAAAATATTTTTAAGAAGTCATTTATTTACTGCAGCAATATAATAAAAAAAATGTTAATACTACACCTCTGGAAATATATAGTAAAATCAGTGTCTTATAATTACATTTTAATTGAATACAATAGAAAAATATTTCATTTTTAAAGTAATGTTTTTGCAATGTGTGATTTGGAACAGGGTAGAGATGAGACACAACAGAATCGACAACTGCCGCTGTTCATTTGTCGATAATGGTGAAAAAGTAGATACTTTAAAAACAAAACTCAGCAAGTTTTTTGATGCTACAAATCAAATGTTTTGCTGATATTAACACTGAAAGCTGAATGTTTTATTTTACCACATAGATTAGCACATAAAATACTTTTTATTATTTATTATGTTTAATTTAGATGATATAAGTTACACTATGCAACTGTATTCCACGTGGCCGGAATAGTGGTTAAATATATTGAGATTTCTCTAAAAGTAGGTACATAGACTCTTATAAAAATCGATAGATAAGTCAAAAGATAAGTAAGAACTGTCAAACGTGAAACGTCACAGGTATCATCCTAAAAAAGACTGTAAACATCACTTACTTTGATCTGATTCCATGATTAATAGCTAAAGCACCTGTGTTATTATCATATCTGATTTATTGAAGGGATTAAAATATATACACTTTCTTATAGAATAAACTTAAATATTCATCATATGATTGCTGAGTATCAAACCCACAACCTCTAATGCAGTAATTAAGATCTCTTTTTACTACTCAAATATTTTTGATTTTTTGATGCTTTAAAAGATTGTTTTTCTATCTACAACAGAGAAGCGCTTGGCCTTCATTTCACTGCATTCGGAATTCTCCAATAATCAAGAGCTTTGATGATAAAAAAACTTTTTATAAAAAAAATCTGACTTTAAAAAGTAAAAAATAAAACTTTTGGAGTTTGTGCCAGCCAAGGCATTCTACATTGCACTTCTACTACCTATATTTTTATATTTCTTGGCATTTTTTTTTTTTATAAACATGTTTTTTTTTTCACAATTTTTATTTACAACATGTGCCGTTATTACACTAAAAATCAGCCCATACACAACAATGATGTCATCTAGGTAAACAACTACTTTCCAAAAATCAATTATATTTTTCAGGATTATGAAAAAACAACTAGCCAGATCTTCGTAAAAATTATATGGGACCACACTTGAACTATATTCTTTCAGATAAAAAAAAGAATTATTAAAATCGATTGTTAACGGACGACATTATAACATACATAAAAAATTATATATAATATATATATATAATACAGTCGACTTGAGAACCTCCTCCTTTTTTTGAAGTCGGTTAAAAATACTTAAACTTAAGCATCAGTCAGCATTGCCACTGTTTTAGTTCGACGTTGATTATCATTATAGCTGCATTTTAATTCAGCATTATTTTCACAAAGTGTCATTGACAACATGTCAAATCACTCTTACTGAATTAAAACAGCGACTATAGTTCTTCTCACGATATTTAACATATCAATATTATAGCGACCTTACAAAGTTTACACTTGGGCATTAGCGCATCGTGCAACATGCGCATGCGCCTGGCTCCACGCACAGTAGCTGCATTGTGTGCGATGCTGACCTCGCTCGCACCCATTCATATCTTTACTTGGAACTTTGACATTTATTTTTTGTACGTACATCATATGTTTTGGCGCGCACTGAATGAAAACAACTCTTCCCGATATTATAATTAATAAATAATTGCATATAATCACACCAGTTATAAAGCCCACGTTAAGTTTCATGAAGAACTTGTGTTATGGATAGGTACTAGATAACTGTTAACCATACTTTAATGGGTTTTTTTTTGTAAATACATACATAATATACATACTAAACACCCAGACCAAGACAAATAGACATGATCACACACACAAATATTTGTCTTGTCCAAGGATCGAACCCGGGACCTCAATCCCTAAAATCTATCGCAATTCCTTTCAATTCGTCATTTGAAAGATATTTACATACTTCAGGCTGTCACTATTTGACATTAGATAGGGATTGTGATCGGGACGCGTTTTGAAAGATATTGAATGAACGAAATTGAACTGTCTAAGCAAAGTGACACACGAAAATGTCTTTCAAATGTATGTAAGTGTCAAATGAAATGTCATTTAAAACATTGTTCGTTCCGAAAGGGATTGCGACTATAAATTACACAATACCATAAATCTCTATAACAATTACAATACCTTTGAAAGAGATTGTGATAGATTTTGAAATTAGACAATTAGGGGGCAGGCTGTCAAATCGTATTACTCCCCTATATTTATTTTTTGTTTGGTAGTTCAGTTACATTTGCAAAATGAGTAGTTATCTAATAAATTACAATAGGTTTATAAAAAACAAACCACAAAGAAAGAACACAGAAACAGAGTTTGTAAGATACAACCGTAGGTTTATTGCAAAATTGCAATCTCCTCCAAGCAACCTTGAGTAGAAAAAAAAGGAAGAGGTGATAAGACAAAGGGGGTGAAAACACACCATATAAACGTGTGTGTGGTGACGGCTTTGCCGTGTGGTGACGGCCTAAGAATACACGTGTCACCACTCCCTTATATGCCTCGGATGTCGTAAGAGTAGACTAAGAGGCTTGACGCATTGAACACCTGTGCGAGAGAAGGAAAACTTGAAACAAACCCTCTACCAACCCGTCTGGCCAGCGTGGTAGCAGTAGGCTAATAGCCGCCGCTAATACTATGAACGCCACAATAGGCGTGAGCTAGGAGAGGCTTATGTCCAGCAGTGGACGTCCACAGGCTGATGATGGATGATTCTCCAAGTTGTTATCAGTGTTCAGTCAGCCGAGACAATATTATTTTATCATAATCAATTACCTACTTTTACTCGTACCGTGCTTCAATGAACTTCAGTACGAAATCAAAGTCGTAAAAATTTGATGAAGAAGTAAGCTCGTTTTGGTACTGTCAAAATTGACAAAACCAATTGAATGAGGGTTCATTTACTTGCACTTTTAGGTTGCCAAAAAAAGCCCGCTTTAGAAGTTTTCTTGGCAGCTTCTTTCTTCGAAGGTCCTCCCAATTTGTGACCTGCCAGTAGAGTCATTAGTTTTCTCTTTTGTTAATAATAAATATTTAAAATAATAATTAAATAAAATTATCCAATCAATAATAATTGTTGCCATAGTAAATGTCTAACAGTATCCGAACGAAAAATTTAGTTTTCGAGGATAGACTTATAAGTAGCCAGTCATCCCATGACCACGGCAGCTAAAAAGGTGCCGAAGCGTCGGGAAAATCAAAGAACCCCTAAAAAACATAAAAAAAACCGGACAGTTACAATTTAGTTCGTGAAATATAGCGCCTTTGATATCCGTAAAAGGTTCTACCTATCACTAACTTTGCCTAAGATCGAAATACTATTTAAATCAATTGTCAGAGATGTGTTTTGCTTTCCATCCCAGATATTGCTTGATCTACCCGTTTTGACCTTGGGGCATACACATTTCAATGTCCTGCGGACTGCCCGAGAGCTTAATGCGATGTGAAATAAGAGGGATCGGTTCTCTCACGAACAACGTGAAGTGCGATAGTTTATTTCTAGACTTTTCGGAGCAATTAATTAGGACCGTTTCACTTAAAGCTTTAAACCTTCAAAAGTTTAACGACTCGCAGTTTTTTAAAGTGAATTCTTGAATCGTCTTGACATAAGTACTTTTTGTTTTATTTTTCCGAATAAATAAAAAAGAAGTGCTTACATAATTTGAGTTACTTAAGTAATTACTATTGAATAACATAGTCAAATAAAAATTGGTCTTGAATTTGTTATGTTATGAGGAAAATTTGGCAAACTAAACTTGACGAAGACAACTTACTTTGTCATGGCTGAACTTGAAGAAATGGATCTTACTACTATTTAAAATAACATGACGATATTTTTTATGAATATTTGATTATTGTGACGACGTCTATACTAATTTGGACGTCATGCACTAATTCTATTGCAACTAGACCAGTAACCCAAATAGTCCTACAATAGGATGTTGATAGTAGGGTCGAATAAGAGCAATGAACGCAGGATGTGAACTGTGGGTACAGCCAGCCGCCAAACAAAGTGGCAGGTAATAGCCGCGCTGTCAAAACATCCGACGAGAGCTCGCGACCTGTCAGATTAACCGTATCCGTTAAGCAGGCCTGCACAGCAGGATGCCATTGCCCAAGGGATTAAAAAAATAAAACGTCATGCAATTTGCCGCCATTTTTAAAGGTGCCGCTGTGGTGACCGCAATCCAGTTGCATATGCAATTTAGCAGGTCGTTACACCCGTTTAATCTGTCTGGCTGCACCCACCAATGTCATTGTATTCGTTTAACAATTGGCCAAGTTTGACATCTCATTTAGCGAGCATTTCATCCATGACACAGCTTTTTCAGACACTTTTATGTACAAAGCTCCAAATCTGAACTTCCGCTATCAGCACAGTAGTAAGAAGTTTAAGGGAGACTTGAATACAATTAATTGGTTAATTTGGAGTCTAATAGATACAATCTGATTTCGACATGCGAGTATAAGCAAATCCAATAACCATATTTACTAAAAAGGAAAAAAAGGTAAAAAGTAACGCAAGTGGCCCAATAGTTTTATCTGCTTGAAGTTTCTCAAGACACCAATCAGTCATTATCTCAAGAGTTGATTGCACTTTAGGCGCCGGGTATTCTGAACGTCTTAAGTGGCCACGTTGTTCCGAACACTCCCCTTATCTTTATGTTTCAAACATGTTGCGTTTACAACAATTAGCGGAAGGGGATGTCTCCGTGCAAGACAAGCCGACGACGACAAAGATTGTTTGTCAAAAAGACAGGACACTTCCTTTAAAATTCCTAGTTGGAGAGACTGGACGTGTGGGTGGATTTGAATACATGCTTTTACTCTAACATATTCTGAAATACTGCTGCATCATTGTCTTGGAAATGCTGGGTACATTTGGGACAGAATACCTTTTAGTGCGCGAAAGGTAATGTTAATTTTTTATCTGAATTATAAATTCCTAACAACTTCCGCAACAGTAACAGAGGTGACATCTTAAGTTTCTTCTCGCATTAATTTTTTAAGTTTTTTTTTGGTTTCCCGACGTTTCGGCACCTTCTAGTTGCCATGCCAATCAAAAAACCATAAAAATCCCCAAAAATATAGTAACAAATATATATTTCAAGTGCACTAAATATACGCAAAAGTTAAAAGTTGTTTTATTTCAATAATAGAGGTAGTTGAAACTAACCGCGAAAGTAGAAACTTTAGATACTACTTTTGCCCTTTGCTGACTGGAAACTTTATGCAAGAACTGCTGCAGCAATAAGCGAAAACAATAAGAAATAGAAGCCTATCATCATAACAGATAAAATACCACTAAGAACCAGGGTGGTCAAAGAATTTTATTCAAAACAGGTAAACTTGGTACGTAAATAGCTTGTCATTAAGTGTCGTATCACTTTTAAATAGTACAACGTAACCCCTCAAAACTTTCAATTCTACTAGTGTTTATTTTTAGTCTTTGTCCCGAAATTATTCCAGTCGGCACCTTTGAATTCCCACGTGTTGCTCAATATTTACCTCCATATCAGAGAGCCATATAAAGTGTCGTTCTGATCCTGCGATAGTGACTCACAGCTGTTACGCAAGGTGTAATTTTTTTAGAGTTAAAAGTTTGAATGAAAATGAAGATAACGACGGATATGTCGTAAGAGATAATCTTGTTGGATCTGATTATGTTTAAACTGACAAGTGCATAGATACAGGACTTGCAACGAAGCTGACAGTTTATTAAGTCCCAATTAGGGAACGTCTTCAGGAATCTACTGAGGAATCTCAGGATCTGTTACTTCTGATTGAAGCCGTGAGAAACTGAATAAAATAAACCCTGAACTTTACGCAAAAAAATTATACTTTTTTTGTTGTTAATAATTGCGTACAAACATCAATTATCTAGCCCACGTTAAGTTTAATGAAGAACTTGTGTTATGGATACTAGATAACGGATAAACATATTTGTATACTTTTTTTGTACATACATACATAATATATTAAACACCCAGACCAAGACAAATAGACATGTTCGTTCAGCCACACAAATATTTGTCTTGTCTGTGGATCGAACCAGAGACCTCTGGCGAAGAAGGCGGGCTTAGTACCCCTGCGCCAAACAGGTTGTCATCAGTTTTCAAAAAGACATGTTCTATAGCAAAGTCAAATTATAATAAAGCAAAAATTAAAAATTCTAATAATAAAATAAAAACAACATGGGACATCATTAAGCGTGAAACTGGCAAATCTAAACCACGTGACAATAGTTTCACACTTAACATCAATAACGTCCAAATAAATTCGAAAACAGAAATTGCTAATATTTTTGACAGTTTTTTTATAAACATACCGTTGGAAACCACCGCTGATTTGGACTCTTCACCAGCGTCTGCAGTCTCGTTGCTCGAAAAGCATGTATCTGAATGTAGTTCATCGTTTAATTTTAGATCTATTAATGCTGGAGACATATTAAAGGCTTTCAAATCCCTTAAAATGAAAACAACCACTGACTTATGGGGCATATCTGTTACTGTTCTTAAAAGTATTATTTACACTATTGCCCCCTTTCTTGCTATAATTTTTAATCAATGTATTGCACAGGGAATTTTTCCTGATCTAATGAAATTAAGTAAGGTAATACCTTTATTCAAATCGGGAAATAGAGAAGACCCAAGTAATTATAGACCAATATCTATATTACCCGTCTTAAGCAAAATTTTTGAGAAAATCATGTTGGAACAGTTATTGGCACATTTTACCTTAAATAATCTCTTACATAATAAACAGTTCGGTTTTACGAAGGGACGGTCTACCACTGATGCAGGGGTTGCACTTTTAAAACATGTTTTTGAAGCATGGGAGAAGTCGCAGAATGCTCTTGGCGTATTCTGCGATTTGTCCAAGGCTTTTGATTGCGTGGATCACCGGACGCTGCTGTTGAAACTAAATCATTACGGTGTAAAAGGTGATGCTCAAAAGTTAATACTGTCGTATCTCAGTTCCAGAACTCAGACCGTTGATATTAATGGAGTGAAATCTGCCGGCTCAAATATAAAACTAGGCGTGCCCCAAGGCTCTATCTTGGGCCCTTTCCTGTTTCTAGTATATATTAATGACTTGCCTTTCTTTGCCAAAAACTTATGTGAGATTGTCTTGTTTGCGGATGATACTTCTTTAATATTTAACATTGATAGGAATAAAACTGATTTTGACGATGTAAACAAAACACTCTCGCAAGTACTAGCTTGGTTTAATTATAATAATCTACAGCTTAATGCAAAGAAAACTAAATGTGTTCTTTTTTCTTTACCAAATGTTCAGAAAGTACCCATGGAAATTGTTATGAACAATGAAAAATTAGATTTAGTAGAATCAACAGTCTTTCTGGGTGTAACTATGGACTGTAAACTTCAATGGAGTCCACATATTGCAATACTAGCTGGCAAGCTTAGTTCTGCTGCCTACGCTGTGAGAAAAGTCAGACAACTGACTGATATAGAAACTGCTAGGACTGTGTACTTCAGTTATTTTCACAGCATCATGTCGTATGGTATTCTTATGTGGGGAGTAGCAGCTGACATTAATACAATATTTATACTACAAAAACGAGCTATAAGGGCCATTTATCAACTGGGTTCCAGAACATCTCTTCGGGAAAAATTTAAAGAAATTGGTATACTGACAGCTGCTTCTCAATTTATTTTAAATTGTATTCTTTTTGTACGTCGTAATATCAACCTGTATATCAAACATGGTGATTTGCACGATCGCAATACTAGAAATAGAAATAAACTTGTTATGCCTCGGTACCGATTAAAGAAGGTCCTTGGATCTTTTATGGGTCTAGGTATACGTATCTATAATAAAATTCCAGATAATATTTTGGATTTGCCTTTCGAAAAGTTTAAGATGAATGTAAAAGATTGTCTTCTTAAAAAAGGATATTATACTATAAAAGATTACTTGAATGACGAGACAGCTTGGTCATAAATATTTAGTTTTGTTTTTTCGAAATTGTAGTGTCATTCAATTAATGTTTAGTAAAGTATTAGATTCAACTTTTAACACAGGTTGCTTGGGTATGTCATGCTCTCTGTAAACATTTCTGCGGTGGTGTCGTGTGAGGCGGGTCGCTACGTTCCCTAAAATATGGTTGAGCGAAGCGATGGCTGGTTCATGCGTCATGCTCGTGAACGGGTGCTGCCAGCGGGATGGGTCTGCTCATGTTTGCTTGTGTTAAAATGTGTAGAGATATATGTTGTTTTGATTTTATGTTATTTATGATGTTTTGAGTTGAGATGCGTGGCACTGCTTGATCAGAGTAAACAAAGGTAAATAATGTTTTCAATTATTCCAAATATATTAAAAGCTTTTTTTTTATTTATTTTTTTAACTTTAATTACGATTGAGATTGTGACCCAGCTGATGCGTCTTCTAGTGACATTGTAGGTTGTGTTGTGTCTTACATTAAGGCACTTTTATCTTTCTTTTTTTGCTGTTGCCATTGTGTTTTTTTATATTTATGCAGCTTAACATAAGTACCTGAAGTACGTCATGCTCACTCAAACGTTTCTTCGGCGGTGTCGTGTGAGGCGGGTCGTTACGTTCCCTAAAATATGGTTGAGCGAAGCGATGGCTGGTTCATGCGTCATGCTCGTGAACGGGTGCCGCCAGCGGAAATGGGTCTACCTCAGTCTGCTTGTCTTAATGCTGTGCTTAAAGCCTAAATATTTTTATCTAAAATAAATTGATACTGACCTGTATGTACCTCACAACTTGCAGTGTAGTAGTCTTGTGGTGCGGGAAATGTTGTAATGTATGATAGACAAGTCTTTCTTTGCCAGTTAAAAATTGTTTACGTTTACAATAACCATAAAATGTAATATTTTCATTAGTATTTTCCTTTTGTGATGGAAATTGACCTTACTGATATGTTAAGGTCACTTTTCAATTTGACGACTCTGTATGAAATAAAACAGGGAGAAAAAAACAGCCCTTGACGAGTTTCTTGCCGGTTCTTCTCGTTACAAGGTCTCCCGCCGTAGGGTTTGTGAACCGATGGCGTAGCTACTTTGACGTTCATAAGTGCTTGTAACAGCCTAGACTGAATAAATGATATTGATTTTGATTTTTTTTTTGATTTTGATTTTGATTAACTATATAAATAACCATAAACAAATTCTATAAAGCTAATAAATATCAAAGGTATAGGTGGAGATAACCATATCTTTATTTTTTATAAAGGTGGAGGTCGGCCTGCTTTCGAAGTTTTCTTGGCAGCTTCTTTCTTCGAAGGTCCTCCTAATTTGTGAACTGCCAGTAGGGTTAAATCAAAATATCAAATCAATAATAATTGTTGCCATAGTAAATGTCTAACCGTATCCGAACGAAAAAATTACTTTTCGAGGATAGACTTATAAGTAGCCAGTCATCCCATGACCACGACAGCTGAAAAGGTGCCTAAGCGTCGGGAAAATCATAAACCCCCTAAATAACCAAAAAGTACGGACAATACAAATAGCGCGTTTGATATCCGTAAAAGTTGTTTTATTTCAATGAACAGTGCGCGCCAAAACTTAAGATGTACGTCTATAAAGCTATTAAAAAATTCTGAAAGCAATCGTCGACGTTGGGAAGGGTTCGCTTCTTGCTACGGAATAGACTTTTTATCAGGGGGAGACTGTTTGTCTACTTAGACATCAGATAGGTGAGATTTTTTATCCCCATAAAATTATATCGACCCTTGGCTACCTACATCGTAGAAGAAAGGAACCCGATATAGAATTACGTTGATGTTTAACTTAATCGATTAGAAAATCCCACTTGGGCTGACGTTTGGACTAAATCGGTTATTTGAACCAATTCGTTGAAGAAATTGGAGATTTTGCTACCACCACCCGTATCGTATTTTTTTCTCTCGACTTTTTCATTTTATTTTTTTTATTATTTTGTTGACCTAAATCCCGTTCGTGAAGAGCAAAGAAATGTGATAATATAAACGGATTTAATTTCGCAGTATACCAATCGGTACTTACAATAAAACTGTAACATATGTCTTATTCTGTACTTTAAAAATATTTAAAAAATTGGAGGGCACCCTTTAATCGATACTGAAGCTAAAATTGCTTTTTTTTTTATTCTGTCTGTATCTTGGCCGTGCATCACTGCGAAACTACTAATTGGATTCAAATTTAACTTGGCATGATTCGAGTGTATACCACGAGGTAAGACATAGGATACTTTTCATCCAAAAATTCAGCACGGTTCCCTTGGGAGGGGGGATGAAAGTCTAAATGTGTACTTGGCTGTAATTAATTAACGCGTAGTCCCATTTCATTCATTATTTTTTTGTAAGAAAGGATTTACTTTAAAGATTGTTCCATAAATATTTCAAAATCATCTGTTTTGTAATTCATAAATTACAGACATTGCAACTCTTAGTAAAAGTACCAAGTAACTTGACATCCGGAACGTACTGGAGCCTTTCAACCTACGGCTCACCTTAAGCTGGATAATCCTACCTGTAATAGGTTCAAATAATTTGAAACCCGGAATGTACAGGAATCTTTGAACTTATAGCTCAACTTCAGCTGGGCGCGGTGAGCCCTTTATCGTGTTATACTTAAAATGGATAGGCCTATTGTCAACTAGTTGGGGGCGACGGACGTAAAAACAGTAGAAGAAAAACGTTACGAAGATTTTTTAAGTTTTTATCTGTCTGTTTGTATAAACGCGCTAATCTCTAGGCTACAATTTATTTTGAAATCTGGAAACCTGATGAAATAAACTAATGGACCAGCTAAACTATAAGAGATATGGAAATGGCGCCTTAGCAAAAATTGTTAAGCATGATGAGTATTTTCTGTAGACATATAAAAATCAAGGGTTAGTCTATTTTTTTTCAACCAGTCCAATAGATGACAGAGCATTTACTCATAGTTTTCCCTTTTTTCAATCGATTTCTTTTTCAACCAGTCCAATAGATGACAGAGCATTTAATAGTTTTCTTTTTTTTCAATCGAAAGCAACTTCCTCAGTGACTACGGCCAACCCTTTTCCTAAAGATAATCTAATCAACCAGCACGTGCCAATAACATGTCCTTAAAACAAACTTCCGCTCTATAATGACCACCGTAGTTACAGCATTACACAATTCAGCATAAAACTTTTAGTGTTATAACTTTTTAATTTTGCATTTTACAATGCTATCTATTTTTTTATTTTTTTTTCCTGTTTTGGCTTCTTCCGTTTTCCACCAATGCTATCCAATGACGGGATCCCGTCAGGGCGACATGAGACAAGTTGCTTTTTTCTAGTATATTTTCTTATTTAATATTTATCTCACTTTTAGTGTTCTCAACAACGAAGTAAAGATGTTTTTTAAACGTCTTAGGTGGCACTAGAGGAACCTACTTAACGAGAGAGGTCAGATGTCAAAATAAGATTGCTCTTGCAGTAGCTTTGTGAGGTATCCCTGCTACATTTTTTTATTTTTTGTCTGTTAAAAAGACGGCACATACAATGTTCAATCCCAATCAATTTAGACAGAACTGAAACACCAACGTATTGTGCTGAAACACGAAACTTATATAGCAAAACTGTTTCAGTACATATAACAGTACCTACGTGACAATTGCCGTGATGACAGACCCGTGGGTAATGTCACATTCCTTTTCTAGGGAGATTTTCCACAATCCTTTCTGATATAATAATATGTCGGGGGACTAGAACCAGAGAGATCTACGCCTCATTAAAACATCTTATCTATGGCCCAGGCTACAAATCTAAAATTTATTACTGACGGTCATTCACATGCCCAAGAATTATACAGCATATTTAAAAAAAATGGGGCCTCTCTGAAGAACATGAAATGCTGGGCAAAGTCGTTATGTCTAAGGAGGAACTAATATATTCAATATTTGGGGACATCCAGTGTATACCAAGCCAGGAAAATTCTTGTTTAAGGGAATGCGCCATATTGACCTCCAAAAATGCGTGAACTAATTGTTGGACATGAAGTGGTTTACACTTTAAAAATGTATTTAATCAGGACGACACCCATTGAAATTAACTTACAGGGAGTAGTTTCGCTGCTCACAGGATCAAATTTAAAGTCGGCGTTTTGATAATGCTTTTGCGAAATGTTACGAGTACTTCCCCGATATTATGCAATGGAACGCGACTTAAAGTTAATGCTTTGCAGTAAAATATAATTGAAGCTAAGATTCTGACTGGGTGTAATGCCGTTGAATCTGTTGAATCATAGCTCATCCCCAACAATTTTCCGTTTGATTTCAACCGCTGACAGTTCCCCGTAACCACTTGCTTTGCAATTACTATAAATAAGTCGCAGGGATAGACGCTAAAAATCGCTGGTGTCGACCTAAGGACTCATTGTTTTTCTCACGGCCAGCTGCTTGATGTTGCTTTTTCGCGGGTCAGTAACGCTGCAAGTCTACTCAGCCCAGGGCCCGTATTCCGCCCGTATTCAGGGCCAAACCACGCGAATGTCGTATTTGGTTTCGATATTTTCAAAATGCGTTTTCTCTATGACACGACACTTACAAATTTTAAAGTTATTTTACTTGTTTAATAATTAAACAATTTGTGACTTTCATGTACTTGTACAATTATTCTATAATTTGGGAGTATCATGGAGAAAACGACTCTTGACTCTTGAGGGCCCTGAACGAAAAAACCGCCAATGTAGTGTACCTATAAAGAAATCCGTAAGATGTGTAGCTAGCTACATAAGGGAATAAAATTACCTTGAGGCACACGGCAATTAATTATGACTTATTTTTGTACCATTATTTAGGGATCTATCTTTAACGTAGAGCGGGCCACGGGCCACGCGAACGAAGTTGCGAGCATCACATACATAGCTACTAAAATATATGAAGTTAAGTAAACACATATTAAATTTTCACGGGTATTGCTCATCCAAAAAAAAACTTTAATGGAATAAAACGTGCTTTTTATTAAGATATGAGGATTTTCTGAGGTTTGGACACTTTCATGGACCAGGGGCCATGGTCATGGAATGACGATTTAGGCTAAACATAAAACAAAAAATGTGTTTTTGTAGGTGTACGTATAGTTAAATTGACATTTGTAGGTACATACGTAATTCTAACTGTCGATTTGTTGATCTGAGTTTTTCTTTTTACAATGAAAATAACCACAATTTAATTTAAATTCAAATTAAGTTTTTAAGTATTGTTAGATACGTTTCATTAAAATAGCGTGGCGATATTATAATTTTACATGGCAGGGCAGAACAATGTTATCGCATAGGTTGTAACGATAACATACATACACGTTAATTTTATAGCTAAAGTTTATAAAATAAATGGGAATGTATGATTAAGTGATAAAAGTTTGGTTACAGTAATATCAAATAAGTGCTTAGTTTTTAAATCTATGTAAGTATTTTTACTATGAATTTTATTGAGTATTGACAATCATTAATTTATAAAATAAAAAATATAATTATATTAGGGACATTTAACTGTTTTAATATGGGTACTAGTCTAGACAATGGATATGCCACTTTTATTTGAAATCAGAAACACTCAGAGCAACAAAATATTCATAAATTCTTCATATCAAATGTTTGTGTCCCGTGGGAATCGAACCCACGACGACATGATTTCTGTTATAGTCTACCTAAAATTTTCAGTTTTTCTAACAATAGATAGGTACATATAACAATGTTGTAATGACTCAATTATGCTAGCTAACATTTATAAGGTCTTGACCTAAGGTGTGCCCTCGTTTCTCCATACGCTAAAATAAACAATTCCGAATTGCGCACGTGACTTTCCTTAAAACGTGCATGCGCAGATATAACTGTATAAAATGTAGGTATCTATGAACTTAGAGACCACGTCTCGGCAAACGCAGTGTAGGACGCCCTCCTGCTAGATGGACCGACGACCTAAGAAAGGTTACGGGTAGTGGCTGGATGAAAATGGCGGAAGATCGTGTCTTCTGGAGCACCTTGGGGGAGACTTACGTCCAGCAGTGGACTGCAATAGGCTGAATGATAAAGTACTGTAGGTAAATTCTTGCTAAGATATTAAATTAGTAAAATTGACAAAATACAAACATGGTGAAAATCCCTTTTTTCCTGTTAGGTGAAAAAGAAATATTTTAATTATTCGTCATCTTCATCGCCATCACCTATTTTTAATGTCCCTACTGCTGGGGCACTGGCCTTCCTTATGGATGGATAAGGAGAACGGGCCATGACCCACCACGCGGGCCCTATGCGGGTTAAATGTAGCCGCGACTAAACTTGCTTTCCGAAGCACGGAGTGGATGGATTAATTAGGAATGATGATAATTTTAACAGAATATTTTGACTTCACAATAAAAATGACAAAAATATATTGCCACTCGACATTTTCACGTCAAAATACAAGCAAGATTGGTAAGATATACCTACAGCTAGGTATGATTTGTATTAGGTACTAAATTTAAATACTTGATTAATATTTCATTGTTTGAAATGGCATTGTCGTCAGTTGGTGTCTGGACTGGCACACAAATTTGGATCAGATTATAATGAAGTAGATACCTACTCCACCCTAATCAGAACTATGACACGTTCAAAGAAAACCATATTTGTACGTAGCAAAAATAAATGGTGCTTTTGGTCAGCATGTCCACATTATCACTTGAAACTGTCTGACTAAATAGACGAACAACAATGTCTCAGATGCACTTCACGAATAATTTTGTTTTGATTTTGTTTACCTACACATACAAATTCAGATTGCATCTGATTCAAATTGAAGTAAATAAAATTAAGTAATTCAAATAAACCATAAGTATGTTAAGAGCTTTTTAAGATAGATCAGTTTTTTACAATTAAAATGGGCAATCCTTTGGCCACCAACCGGCCTGATAAAAAGCAAGCTGCTGCCCACAGACATAGATCTAAGTCTGTGCTGCTGCCTAAGATGTAGCATGTTTGCCCAACAAGGTTTTTCTCTCTGCTTTTAAAGAGGTCCAAATTGTTGCATTCAGGAAATACATCAGCAGCTAATGAATTCCAGGCCTTGTCTTTTCGCTTGGGTCAATTTAGCTGACAAGGAAAACGGGAAAATTGTATGATTTGTCATGATAAATATGAATATCGTATGTCAAATGATTATTATTCTGGTGATTCGTTAAGAAGAAAGTAATATAGTTGTCCTCCTACGTAGTGACTACCTATACCTACGTTATCTCTGGGCCCACGTGATGGGTTAAGGCCCATCCATTCAATGGCGTTTTCATCCATTAAGTAAGGCTTTTACTGTGTTAGAAAGTAACAATAGCTGATGATACCTGAATAGATAAACTAGAAGGATGTGCATTTTAGTCGATGATTTTGTTGGAAAATTTTGCATTTATAGTGAAAACAGGTTTGCCTTGCCTTGTTCTTATGTTTAGTTGAAACATTTAATTGATTTTTAAAATAATTACATAGTTTGAGTTTTTCGTTAAGATGAGCTTGTTTTTTGTTTTTATTACTATATATTTACTTACTTATATATTTTTTATCGAATCCATCGCTGTTACCGTTTATTCTGGTCAATGTTTATAATCTGTATATTCCTATTTTAACCATAAAGTGAACTGTTAGCGAATTACAAACCTTTTTTTTTAATAAGTTTTATACTTTTGTCGAACGTAAAAAGTAAAATACTTATTAATTTCAAAATCAGAAGCGATCACAATCATTTTATTATTACTGAATTTATAAATTTCTCTTTTGTATCTGTTACGTGACGATCGATAGTTATGTTTTCATCTTCACCTGGATTAATAAGTAGCTCTACTTTATTAAAAACGCCAGATATAATTTTTACTTTACTTTCTGGGTAATTTTGCTGCATCCTCACTGATTGTTCTCAATTGGATATGGCCGGAGATGTCCGAGCGTGCACACATAAACTAGCATCCCGCACTGCACCGTGTGGGCGAACGATTCGCGTTTCAGTCTACCACCAATAAAACCCAACCACTTATAAGTTACTGCGAATAATTCACGATTTGATGCAGTACTCTCTTAGCTCCAATATCGTTCGGTTTGGTCGAACTGAGACCATCCTACACGATATGCGTGGAAGAGATTTACATGACTTTTCAAATTTACGAGGTAATCTGAATATCTACATATTGCTTGCATTCAATGATGATTTAAGGCGATACTCGAAAAAAATATGCTGAAAGATAGCAATGAGAAAACGACGCGCACGGGAGCGAGACCGATTTTGCAGATTAGGCAAATAAAACACAAAATCACTTCGTATTAAAAAACTACAGAGATTTAAAAAAAATGCTTCTATACTATCCTAAGTATTATTGGTGTCCACTTATTAATCCAATTTCCAATAGTGTAAGTAACCCCATTTAAGAGTAATCTTGAATTTTTGTATATTTTAGAGGTCTTTTAAAAAGAAAAAGTGTCGAGGCAAAATCATAAAATCGTGTTTTTGAAACTATACGAATCTAGATAAAAGTATGAAGAAATATATATGTTATTACCAGATTTGTAACAACTGTAACTATGCTATAGTTAACTTTTATATCAAAAAGTCCATACTTTTTTCGAGTAGCTCCTTAAGATTCAATTCTTTTGTCATTTTATACTTCAAGTAATTGTTGGCATTGTAGATAATTTTACAGTATAGGTACCTGAAAATGTGATCATGATTTTGTTTTCATGAAGGAAACTAGATATTTTACTTATTTAATTTATATTTGGATATTCTCATTGGGGTTAGTAACCTTGCATCACCAGTAAGCCTTCAAGTATTTGTTAGTCAGAGGATGCTGATAATAAAATAGGTAACAAACATCAATTATGTACTGGAATCCAACTTCACGCCCCGTTTATACAATCAACCGAAACAGCACTTTCCACACCTAAGCCTATTGTTAAGCTATTTTTGCAACAATCTGACTCGGAATCGGCTCAAATGCCGTCCTGTTGTTCGGTTGCTAAGAGGAAACGGTGAAATTATTGCATCCGCATCTCTAATTGCTAACAATTGTTGGTACAGTTATTAGGAAGAGTGGGCTTGGAAATTGGATTTTACTGGTAAGGGAATACCTAGGAAATATCAATTAGCAGAAATATTATCTACAATACTTTAATTTTTTTGTGTACGCTCTTTTTAGTATTAGGACTTCCTGTTTTTTTAATAAATGTGTAACTCCGAAATCGATCGTATTTCCTTCCCGTCTATCATTAGGTATTGATTGAAATTTTGATTCAAACTTACATTTCCAAGCGATCAAGATATTGATTTACTCAAAATAGGGTCCCGCTAACTAATTATTTAGTACTAATTTATTTAATTCTTCAACACGTGGTTCACATGTAATTAAAATCGTATTGCGTGTATTGTCGAATTAATCTTGCGTTATTGATTAAACGTTCGTGCGTGTGTGGTGCCAAAGAACAATCGCATGTGATGAAAGTAGTAAATAAATAAATGCAACAAAACCAACAAAAAGGACTCTTTCAATTGTCTTAATGAATCCCGAGGGTGTTAATCAAGATCAATAAATCAACATCAAACGCTATCTCCTTGTCTCTAATGAAATAAAACTCGTAATACACCGCCTATCCCAACCCAGATGGATAATAATTAATGCCCATAAAAGATTTATGTATTCTTAATGCTACACCCACGCTTCGAATCCCGATGTTATCATTACAAAGCATCCCATTGAAATAAAACCTTTTATAACCAAGAAAAGGGATGAACAATTATGCATTGCAAGTCTTTAAATTTGCGATGCCGCCTTCGCATGAGATATGAGTTTTAATCTGCAAATAAACGATCGACCATTAATACACCTTGGCAATTCTTCATTGCTGTCTGAGGAGCGGAATTAATTTGTGTTGACAATGATAAAGAAGGCGTACGGTCGGTTAGTAAAGATTTACAGATAATTGCGCCGGGTTCTGAAGATTCGAAATCTGCATTGTTGAATTAATTATTTAAATTAGCTGATTAACTTTGACTGAATTATAACACAGCAGGAATTATCAGTAACAAGTTTCTATTGAATAATAAGCAAGAATTCAATTGCCATAATGGTAAGGAATATAACTTCTGACGGTATCATTGTAATTAATGTTGAAGCAGATAAAACTCGCCCACGCTACCTCGGAGGCGTAAGGAAAATAAAAGATGATTATTAACATATTATAATGAAAGGATATGAATTTGATTGTGAGATAAATTAAATAAACATTGTAGAAACCATCGTATTTAAAAGGCACTTTAAATATTATCTATTTATAATGCTTGTTTTAAGCAGATATTTAATTTAATATGAAGTAGATGTCATTGGTGTCAACAATATTGGTAAAGTTTATTGTATACCGAAGTGTAGGAATTCCAACTGGGAATCAAATTGTATTAGGTTTCTGGACAGCATGTTAATGCTTGTACACTTTGTTAACCGTACCGGCAGGAGGCGCGGGCGCATGTTAAATAATGACTCATTAATGCCGACTAGCCAATGTCAGTGTCGTTACTACTTGTACCACTGTTGGTATGTGTATTTACTTTCCTTTTTATGTAATTGTTATTACATCTGTTGCCTGGTTATTAAATTTGGCTTCCTTTGGTTGTGTTGTGTCTTGAACTTGATAATGTATTTTGTTAGATGTCTTCGATATATTCACTGTTATTCTTTAAGTATGTTTGTTTATCTATGAACTACTTAGCTTAAGACGCGCTAAATGTTTTTTAAATCGATTCTAAAAGCTGAAGAATATTTAATCTTTTCCACTATACTTCAACGTGAAGGGATTAATATTGTAACTAATTTTAGTCTCGGATTCTTCTCCTTTGTTTGTAAAGCGATCAGCAGAAACATTACTTCCGTAATGTCCTATTATAAAATCTGGATCAAGCATTTTTAATTTTTAACTGGATTATAAGGTATATAAACAGTTTTGCTCGATTTCTTGGTCTTTTCATTCCGGATGCCTTGGTGCATTCCCTACACTTACTTTATTTAATGGCGTCTTTTAACAACTTACCATAATCGGAGTATAAAGCAACGGAAGATTTACGATGTTTTTTTTATTATGGTGTGAATGGAAATGTCGAATTAGATCTCGTTATACTGTGTGGTATTTATGGTTGTGCTTGGAGTCTTCCTCTCTCGAATTACAGAGGGTTGGATTAGATGGAATGGAATGAAGGAATGAGAGTACTTAACACAAGCGTGTTAAAACTGCTCTCATTCCTTATTTTATGAAGACTATCTTGTCTTCATAAACGTGAAATATTTTTGAGGGTTGGGTTTTATAGTTCTGTTTAAAATTTTATATAACTTTTTCGCTGTGAATACGCTCATGTCATGTACATACATTATGTATGACAATCTTATTATTTCTTGCAATAGTTATCATGTATATGACCAGCGTAATTGCAATGTTAACTTTTTTGTCCATCTCATTGGCAGAGGCTATTATTAGATTGCCTTTTTCTGACCGTCTGTACGCTTGAACTAATGCCAATTGTTTCATTGAATGGTAATATATCGGTTTCACATTTGATGTCTGGTGTGATGGGTTTATTAATCATTGTTTTTTCAATTTTCACTTCAGTTTTATCATGTTGTAGACTTGTACAAAAAAAGTTGAACAAAATTTGTTAGTATAAAAGTAAGTTTACGAGAACTTGGGAAATCTGAAATATTACTGAATGATTTTTAGAGATAACGTATTGAAAAGTACCTACTGAATAATATTAGCACCTGACAGATGTCAATAATAATTGTATGACACCCTCAGATAATAATGAGTGATGGATGACTCAATTATGATTTAGATTTTATCAACGTCAAGTTAGGATGAACACCTACATTCTCATGAATATTTCAATATTAGGTTGTATTGCAGTAGACATAATCCGATTAATGCTTAAACGTCTGTTGACTTTAGGATCAGTTGGTTTATATAATCCTGTCACAGCTTGTACCTACTTATCAAATACCGGTATATCTATAAGGCAAAGCAAATTGTTATGAAAGCCATACTGTTGACGAATTTTGGTCGCCAAAACTGTCAAATCCTATCGAATAAGTTTTCATAGTTACGGTTGAAAACAAAAATAGTGCTCCAAACCAAGGGTAAATTATGAAGCACCTATTAATGAAACTAAATGAAAAAAAACGTATTCGTCATCCATCGGTACTTCTTTAATATTAAGTACTAGCTTCCGCTCACAGTTTCACTCGCGTGGTTCCCGTTACCGTGGGAATATCGGGATAAAAGGTCTAAGCCTGTTACTCTTCGTCCTTTCAACTAACTCTATGTCAAACAATCAAGTCGATTGGTTGCTTAGTTACGGCGTGAAGGAAGAACAAACAATCACACTTTTGCATTTATAATATAAGTTAGGATTAGGATTAATAGCCAAATAGGTATGCAGATGCAGCATTTTAACCGCCTCTGTGTTCTAGTGGTACAACCCAGCGGGGGTACATATTGTATTCGGTTTTGTTGGTGGTAGGACTTGTTGTAAGTCCGTCTGGCTAGCTACCACCAACTTATCTAAGTCTGACGCCATAAACAGTGTTTTCAGCATTGTTGTGTTTCGGCAGTTAGAGATAAGATAGCCAGTTCCTCAGTGGCTGGGGATTCCGGGAGAGGCTCGCTTCCATCTTCAGCCTTATCAATACTTAACATCAGGTATGATGAAGGCTAAGAGTCTCCCCGTCGTACATTAAAAAAAAACCTAATCCTATACCCATTTTTATTTTCATGTCAAAGTTACGTTTGTATGTGTTCGAGATTTGTTATGTTGGCTGGTCGTCGTGTGGCGAAGCAACAGTATCTGTTGTCTCACTAGGCACATTGTTATTATAATTTATGGTAAACAATACACGCGAACAGCGTATTAAACTTAAATCGTTCACGTTCAATTTCTTCGTAGCGAGGATGAATGATGTTTTGAAAAGCAATTACTGTTTACGGTTTCTAGTTTTCTTTTTAGCTGTTTTGTCAAAGCCTGTTTTTAAGAAGTTAAAATTTCTTTTTTCAGCATTTTATAAGCCTTTACGACTTTTTGCTTGTTATTTTTTGGTTCTTCATTCTTGGTGTTTTGGTTCAACCTTTTAAGTGTTGGAACAATTCCCACAGGACACAAATATTTTACATGATGATAAATATTAGAGTTGGTTGAATCACGGAGAACCGCAACTAAGAATATTTTTAAAACATCAGATTCACCTGGGTTCCTTATATAAAACTGTGTATAGCAGGCACGACACTTTTTACAAAAAAAAACTGAGGCGAGGTTCGTTTGTCGCTACTTTTCATACTTATTTTATATACACCGCTCACTCTTATCTGTACCGTATTGCTTGCGGCATTGAGGGAAGCGAAATTAAGCTACTTTTGAATCTTTATACTTTGATTTAGAAATAGCTATAATAAATAAATATTTCTTACACTCACATCAATTAACCTAGCTCCAAAGTATGCACTGTAAGGCTTGTGTTATGGGATACTAGGGTAACGGATATAAATACATATAATTATACCTACATAAGTATTTATGAGTAGAAATATATATAAACGTCCATGACTCAGGTACAAATGCTCGTATTCATCATACAAACATTTGCCCCTACCGGGATCGAACCCGGGACCTCAGAGTAAGCGACACCTTGAAACCGGTGAGTCTACAATGGAGGTCGTCATAATATTCATACCCATATTACATACTTTTTCATACGTTTCCAGTGGGTCGGGTCTTTCAAATACGTTAGTTACTATGACTGTTATAACACTTGAGTTTTAACGTTTCTACTCGCTAGTCTCGCTACGTTACGTACAACTCGACTCGTTCCTTCAATGTTTACTTTAAAACAATAGTTTCTAATTATCCAGTCACTGGTCCCGCCTCTAATAAAGCTTCGAAGCTTTCTAGTGCTTATTTATCTTTATTGCTGTTCACGTTGTTTAGCTTCACTCATTTATATTAAGTAACTAATTCTACAAAGTTTTCCGGTATCCAACTGTGTGGTAATAGGAAATTTATTGGTAATTTTACGAGTATGCCAGATTGACGTTAGAATAAAGTTTTACGCTAAGGAATTAAAAAAAATTGTTAGTCAATATTAGTTGTAATAAAATTGCTCTTTCGACACAACATTTTCTTAAAATCGATAAAAGCAATTTTCTATGATGGGTAAAGTGAATCAACTTATATACAACAACGACATATAAAATGGCATTATTCAATCTAAACAACTTATAGCTAACAATATTGTATTGTTTTGTGGCTGAAAATTCTAAATCATTGTATGATCAGTTGTCGCTTTACGTGTTAATAATGATGATGACACATGTCAATCTTAGAATTCACCACATCATTGTGTGGCTTACCATTGCATGAAGAGATTACGGCTAGTCCACAGACCTATATCGAGATAGACGGTAAAAGTGTACCTACCTTGCGTGTAAAAAGTTCGATCCACGGTCAGTTTTCCGACCTGTCAGTCCGCTTTAGACCATTGCCATGAACACACGCGTCATTCAGAAACGAAAATGGTTAATTGTGCAGTGCTTTCTTGCTGGAGCTCGTCAATAACATTTCCACATCACTAAATCTCGCTCGTGACGTCATAGTAGGTACGAAAAGTTCGACACACTAGGTTATCATACAGTTTGAAGCGCTCTTTTCGCCTATCTCGATATAAGTCTGTGGCTAGCCTCAGCTGGCGCATCTTTTAAAGGACAATGCCCGTCAACGTTTGGTGATATGTCAATCCAAGCTTTGCCATTTCATTAATGTAACTCCATGCAATGCAATGTGGCCTACCTATATCTTGCACATACATTCAATATTGCCGTGTGGTGACGGCCTAAGAATACAAGTGTCACCACTCCCTTACACGCCTGGGATGTCGTAAGAGTCGACTAAGAGGCTCGACGCTTTGAAAACCTGTGCGAGAGAAGGAATACTTGGAACAAACCCTCTACCAACCCGTCTGGCCAGCGTGGTAGCAGTAGGCTAATAGTCTCCTATGAACGCCACAATAGGCGTGAGCTAGGAGAGGCCTATGTCCAGCAGTGGACGTCCACAGGCTGATGATGATGATGATGATGACATTCAATATTATGCAACATGTCCTGGCAATAAATCGCCAGTTTGTTGTTCTTGTACCAAAACCCATGGCAGTCCCGTCCCAAGGGGTCAATGCGCGACCACACCATTAAATGGACAGCGAGTCTCTTATTACGTACCGTGATAGTAATGCATGGTGCGTTATTGTCAATTAAACCCATTGACGCAGAGGGCTTGGTATTTGGAACTATTGCTTTGGAGCATGTTTAATCGTCAAGTGCATCAGTAGACTTCTGAGATTCAATGTAAGGATTGACCGGTTGTTTAGAATTGTTTAAAATCTGTTTCTTTTGTAGGTATTTTAATTTTAGTAACGTAAGGAGTTATTATTTGTAGTATCAATCAAATGCAAAATTCTTATCAAGAAGTGGTGAAAATGGATGTTCACAAGGAGATAGAGGATTATATCGTTTTGACGAGGAAATTAAAATTTTGTTACTCACCCAGTAATTTGTAGGGAGTATATTCGTCATCAGGATTTTTTAATGCCCCCAATGCACTCGGGACCAACGGCTTAACGTGCCTTCCGAAGCACGGAGAAGCTCGAGATAGTAAATTTTTGGTCACCCATCCCGTGACCGACCATTGCGAAAGTTGCTTAACCTCAACAATCGCAGGCCGAGCGCGCGAACCACTGCGCCACGGGTCTCGCCAACGATCTTAAATATGAACTATTGTCATGTAAATAAAAAAACTTGGTATTCCTTTGCTGTAGTCCTAAATTTTTTAAATAAGTAGGTATCTTTTCTCGTAACTTAACTTACTGCACAGTGATTACTTAGCGCTTTTTACATGATTATTGTTATGACTATTTATATATTTCTTGATGTATAATACGTTATAATTGGCTGACTAAGATGGCCAAGACATCTAGGTAAAAAAAACTTGTTTAAAATTTGTAATCTACACTGTTGACATTTGAAAATAACACGTCCTACGCTTTTTTTTATTAGGTATCTACCGAGGCGCTTACATCATACCAAATGGCCATGGATACACAAAATTGGTATAGGTACAAGTAATAGCAAAGAAAATAATTATTTCTGTTGCGTTTAATAATAAAACAAATGATATCATTTTGCAAAGGGTTATGATAGAGCTTTGTTTAACGACTTATTTTTTTTCGGCTGATAGCGAGGAGTTAAAGCTGTTCAACTTGTGTTGAAAGTTTCAGTGTTTTCCAATGATGATAGTGAGAGATTTTCAAAAATATTTCATATGTTTGGCTTTCTTACTATAACAATTTCATCGACATTGGCACTTGCAATTGCTATAGCGTTACCTAATACGCCGACGAAAGATACAGCAAGCCTATTCAAGCAATGCTTTTTTTACTTGTGCACACAACATGTTATTAAGTAATGTTACAAAAGGGCCGTAGCATGGAGGTTAGGTACTAACAAAAATACCAACAATATTTGCTATCGCTATTGATACGTCAGACAATTTTGATTTCGTAATTGTTACAGTCGTAGGTACTAAACAGGTTACTTATATTATAGTCGAGAAAATTAAATACCTTAAACTTTGTATTTACTTCGAATTACCTCTCCGGTGTTAGCAAAGTCATCGGACAAATTGGATTTTGTAATTATTACTTGTCATTCATTATTATAAAATTATTTAAATATTTGTACTTGAATTACCTCTCAGGCATGTATTAGTGAAATCAATATATACTAACTAACAAATTGTAAACAAGACTCAGACAGAGTAGACCGTTCCCAGATTACTAGCTAGTTTATAGTTTCCAATCCTAATGTACAATTTCTTATTAAATATTATAAAGAATAAAATGTGTTAAACAATTCATAATTGAACCATCACTTACCTACAATGGTTTTCTTTGAGCAACTATGCTATTTAGCACTTTTGCACTAAAATTTTGTTGGCAATACCCGACGCAGACAATGGACACTTTCTCCGCTCGAGTCTGCGCTTGATTTGTTTTTTTTTTATTATAATAACTGGGCAGTCAGTTGTCCACCATTGTGCTTAATAAACAGGATATGGTCTAAGGTGTTGCATGCTTACCCAGGAAATTCAACTCTCGCCTTGAAGACGGCAAGGGTGTAGGAATCGGGGATCACATGAGCAGGCAGCGCATTCCATTCTTTAGCGGCTCGCATAAGACTCTATTAAATGTTACTTGGGTTGGACAAAATTCGTCTCCTATTTGGGTACCTATGCCTCTCCCATCCACAAACATCAGCTGTTCGCAACCAGACAACGAACGATGACATTCAGAATTCGATAAGAAAACTTCTTTCGCACACTGTTTGAGAGGAAACAGATGCCCTTCGATATAATTGATATTGCAACACATCGCGAGACGTAAATGGAATTCAGAGTGGTCTTTACTCAATTGATATGATAAGACATAAAATGTAAGTACAGATGACAACATAATTCCGTCCTTTTATGAAAGGGATCAATGGGACGAATGTAAGACTTCAATGGCTTTAATTAAGTTGTTAATACATGAAAAAAACGCCATATATCGTGTCGTCATCTTCATCAGTCATTTTTAATGTCCCCACTGCTGGGGTGCTAGCCTTCCCTAAGGAAGGATAAGAAGAATATTTATCGTGAACGCATTTAAAAAAAATGCAAAATATGACAAATAAAATACCTGTGCGGAAAGATTTAAACTTCAGCGTAATCGATATAAATTATAATGCAAAATCTAAAGTAGGTAAACTTATTTATTACTAATCAGCAGTCTCTCGTAATGTGACTTTGTCCACGTGCCCTAGGGTCATAAGTAATGTACATGTTAAGTAGCCTTAAGCCATAGGCTTGGCAGAGATACCACTATCAAAAGCAAAACGATTTTTCCTTAGGCAATCGCCTGGTGCCTATTTCAGGAATAAAGTATTCCGCTTTGATAAATCCGTTTAATTTATCGTTTCTATGTTTAACTCTACATTTTTTGGAAATACAAGTTTGTTCTACGAATAACATTGTATTTCGGTATTTGAATATAAAGTAGTGTTTGATTTGATTGATGCATTTCGCGCTGACTCTGTGCCCTCATCGTCATACTATCCCTATAGTTCAACATCTTTGTACAGTCGTGGAAGGTCTCAGTCGTGGAAGGTCTCAGTCGTTCTCGGTCGCCCACCTTTAGTCGATATTCGCGTGCGCTCGATTTGCACAGTCGTATGGGCTGACAACGTCACCTACTCAAAGCCATTCAAGGGATTTTGAGCGGCAAGAGGACTACTGAGAACTTCTGCGATTGTACTTATTTGATCAATGGTTCCTGTACTATTTGAACAAGTGACACTTGATGTTCTCGTGTGAACGAAGAGTACTACTACTTTGTACACACTCAAATACCAATATGCATAAGTAAGCAGAGTTAGTGTAATCAAGTGCAATTTCAACACAAACCCATTTTCTACCATTTAGCCTACTCACATATTTAAGAAACCTCGATTACTTAGTTGGTAGATAGTGCTTTTGGATAGTAATGCTGCTCTGACAAAGGGGTGATATCAATCGTTTTCTTGGCATCCAAACAGCATCGGTATTAGCATATTTCTAAAATGTAAAGGCCTCTGTGCATCTATGCATTTAAATGTTGGCAATTTTGTGCCATGAACAAGCAGTTTTTAATAAAATTATAGTTATATATATTTTAAAATCTCGACTATGGTCAAACGTCGTCATGTTCACGAGTAATCCCACCATCTATTACTGTGTGACCTAATTAAGTCGTAATTTAAACAAGTTTTGATCGTATTCTCCGATTTATCCAAAGACAAAGAAAATTGTGTTTGGGTTTAAGATCAAAAGACCCAAAGAAAGCAAAGCACGTAGTGGTTATTACCTATTTTCGGATATGGAATAGTAACTCATATCACTAGAATTAACTAGTCCAATTCCAAATATAATAAGTTAAACCAATCTATCAGCATTTACTTAATGCTAAACAAAAAAAAAATTGAATTAAAACAGTTCGTCGAAGCTATCCATCCTTAGACAGAAATGAATAACTAGTTCCATTTGATAGTCCAGTTTTAATATAATAGTTGGGATAACCTGAAAAAGCGGTTATGTCAATGTCGAGGTTGCAGGCATTCATTCACAATCAACCGGAGAAGTGATTTCATTCTTAAATGTTTATTAAACGATTGGTTGTTTATGGAGCCTCAATAAATTCGCTAAATTTCATTTTGAAAACAAAAAATTACCTATCTACATACAATACGAATAGTTATATAAAAATTTCACAAAAGCATTGCTACTTAGTTACTTCCTTCTTTTTGTGCCTTACCAACTATTCCAAAAGTAGGTACCTAAAACTGTATAATAACTTTATAAAGGTAGTTTTCATCCAGATACATCCTCAGAACCAGTCTCGTGAACCGGCTTTCAATAGTCTGTTTAACTTTTTCGTCCTACATTTTTCAAGTTTGTTGACCTTTTCGCAACACCTACTACTAACCGTTTTTTTTTTCATCATCAACATTGAAATTTTTGTGTCGCATACATTTGAGTCTGAATCTTAAGCTGGTACAATAAAAGTTACTTTATCTTCAACATCTTGTCTATGTAATTTGAGACGGATGATATCATATGCTTTGATAGATAAGGATTTGTTTTAAGAAATCTGGTAATTGAATGTTAGCCTGATCACCTTTACTGTTATGATTGAATGTGTTTTATTTATTGATTTGAATGTTACGGAATCAAATTTCAGAGTACATATTTATATTTGGACATGTGACAAAACTGTCTAATAGGCACAAAATAAATAAACATAGACAAGGTCTTCTTGCTGTGATAATCACGAATATTATCGTTGAATCTGGTCTACTATGCCCTCATGTTTTTACTTACATAATGCCATAGAAATTATGTATTTGCGTACTATTCTTGTCGCATCATTATCTTTCTTATGATTGCAGAGACTCGATTGTTCTTTGCAATAGCACAAAATAATTTTGTCTAAGTGTCCTTAATGCAAGTGTTGACTATTATATGAAATCTTTTGTCAGTCTTTATTTTACTCATTATAATATTTAAAAGTGTTTTTGATTGTGCCTTTTTCACAAACAGTTAATCAATCCGATAGGATACTGATAAGCAATTTTTTGCTAACTTTTCCTGTTGAAGTTTTCACACATGTTAATTTATTTCACTACACAAACATCTTGTGTCATGAAAAAAAGCTGAACTAATAATAGGTGTTCATTAAAAATGCATAAACGTATACGTCTTTAATTAACTACTTTCCTTAGAAATATTTTCTTTTAATATGTTTACTTTATCAAACCGAATGCTCCTGTTCTGATGATTTGCTTTCCTTTTATGGCGTCTGGTATGGACTTTGTTTACGTTTTTCACTGAGGGCCTTCAAAGGACCGAATCTAAAAGATCCGTTGGACAGTCGTAAAACTGTAACGAGAGATACCATAAATTACTTCAAGCCAATTTATATCCTAAGTTTATCATTCTGGAATTGATATTTCTTTGAAGTTCTTATTTAGTGGTTTCCTGTTTGATCGAATGAATCGAAGTCATGAATGTATTCAAATTACAAAATACGTTGGCGATTTCATCTTTTCGTAGTCTTTGGATTAACATCTTTAAACATTTTATATGTAGTGTGGTTAAAACTTCTTTATTACTAATATAAATGTTAATATAATAAATGTTTGCTTATTTTTTCGGTTTGGTCTTCTTGCTCGAGATTAATCTTTAACTAGGTTAAGTATTTTACGAATTTTGTTTCTGTCTCACCTTTTCAAAAATGTTGTGATTAACACAAATCTATCATGAATCAATTAGTATCTTTAAAAAGGGTATCGTATCGTATATCTATTAGCAACGTAAGAGTAAATAATATCAAATGCATTAAGGAGAACCATAAATTCTCCATTTTCCTCAAGTGCAATCTTCACATTAAGACTATGTTTACTTCCATGTCTATGTAATACAAATAAAATAGTAATTAATAGTTCAGTAATGGTTAAAATAAGACCATTAGTACAAACAAGGTGTCTTATCTCTGATAAACGAACCATCTGCAGTTAAAAATATGGTGTTAAGTATTTTATGTGGTTATTTATTTATATTGAAATTCAATCTACAAACAACATTAAATAAGGAATTATCCAAACTAACAATAATTATAACGAAGGCAATATTCTTATCTACTTAAACCTAGAGTTTTGCAATAGCTAAGACCGGTGGCAAAACTTTTTTTTTAGTTTTGGAAGAATCATGGTGTTGTCGTCAATAGTAAATTAGGTTTCAACAAATGATTTTGTTGGTATAATCTCCAGCAATATCCACAATGTCTGAAGCAATATCGCCTATTGCAGCTTCAGTGTTAATTTCTTTACCTCGGTAACTACACCTTGTGTTATCTCAGATTACAGTTGATTATGCAACGGTGAGGTCAATGGCCTAATTTGTACCGACCGCAAGTGCTCTATGATTCATAGAGCCACGCGCGTTACGTTCATTACGACAATGAAGAATCATGTGTGGTAGTTAAAAAAATGGAAATTGACAGTTTTATCTTAACGCCATTTATCAAAGAATTGCTAAAGATAGTCTAGACTCCACCTACTGTAATATTTATGGAAAATAACATTATTGTTATTCAGATCGGGTTTTCTGTGGACCTTGAATTTACTTAAAGAATCGATTCTCCTTTTTATGGTTATTATGAGGATTAAACACGTTCGACTCGAATGTTAATAGTTTTCAATTATAATATTAACGAATGGTTTATTGCAAGGTATTACATTGAAGTTATATCCGCGATTAGCTGAAGTAAGATTTGCTTGAAAAATTACATTGCAACGTGCATCTAAAGTAGAGTACGAATATGAAAAACTTCTTAAATATTAAATATCGGAAGCTGTATAAAAGCTTGCTTTTATTGAAAGACTTGAAAAGATTGAAATACTGTCAAAGTTATAGAACTGAAAAGCTTAGAACTAGATAAAGCAGTACATTTATACTTTCCTATCAGAACAAACATAATATCGCAAAACATTGTCAACCGTATTATCAGGACCGTTGGAAACACGTGTGCTCGGTTTATTGAATAATTAAGTTTACTGTGCGCCAGCGTTTGTTTATTGACGTTGTGAAGGAGCTCTTATACAGTTGGATCGCGATATTTCATGTTTGGATTGAAAGCTTGCCTCTAGGTTTGGACAGTTGTGTATATGAATGGTGTATAAATGAGATTGAGTTTGTCTTGATTGATACTCATATCTGTATGGTAAGAGGTTAAAAGTAGTTGGTCGGTTGTCTCGCGTGGCCATTCTTTTGAACGAAATACTGAAGCAGTCCATAAATTCCCCTTTATACTATGTGGTTTACGTTATGTCAACGTCTTTGTTCCTTCTTTCTTGTGTTATTTTTGTTTTTAATAGAATGATTTAAGATGTAGGTCAATGATGTTTTATAAAAGATATTTATAATAATTTGCGTGACGAAGACTGCATACATTGACAATTGACAAGTAGAACAAAAGACACGAAAATGAAGGAGATAGCAAATCAAATCGGACCCCATATAGGGTCTTCCCAATGATTCCCAATGCGACCTCGTACGACATATCTGTTTCAAGTACACACATATAATACTGTATATTATATCGTAAAATCGTTAAGATTTTTTTTTTCTTTACTATAGAAGAAAACCTTTTCTTTACTATAGAAGTTTAAGTCTCGAACTCTGGACTCTATAACCAGCGCTCTGTTTACCCGAATCACTGTTAATGGTGTTGACCATTGTCATTGAGCAATTTAGCTACGTTAAAATGTTTGTCTTGTAATAAATACCACTTATCTCCTATGTGTGGTCCTCAATTATATGGTCGTGGTACCACTTTCTCTAGATTAATGAACTGGTCTTTTACGAGCTTTTAGAAGATGTAATACTTAACAACGACGTAACGTCATTAACATTATTATTCATTTGCGTAATTCTCATATTGATAAAACTACTATCTGTATTATTAAACTTTAAGCTTTCGTGGACACTAACGCTCACATTATTAGGATAAATGGGTTTTTTTACCATGTTTGTATGTATTTGTTTCCGAGTCCTCGTCAAGTCCATTACATGAGGCAGTTACTCCGTGATCATGGCACATGCAACTGCGCCAAAATATCCAACTGCGTAAAAGTTCCGTTTTTCCTAAATTGTAATACCATTCTAAAGTAATAATATATTTTATTTGGTTCAGCATTCAGCATGAAAACTCTATGATAAATTTTAAATAGAAAAATATTGTAAAGAAACAACTCGGCCACAAGGGAATTCTCAGATGAGACATTTAGGATGGACACATTTATTCAATGCTATTTTTATCATAAGTATAAAAATAGCATTAAAAATTTCTAAAATCATAAATGAAAAGAAAGAAAGAAAGAAAAATACATTTATTTTACCATCACACTACGACTACACAAAACAACATTACAAAATTACAATTAGGTACTATAACTCAAACCATCGTCGCGTGATGCCAAAACTGTGTCCAGCTCAGTGTAAGCAGCAAGCAGAGCTTGCTGCACTGGTATTCTGCTGGACACATGGGTGACATCAAGAACGAGACTAACAGATACAAATTAAGAACATTACAGACAGAACACAAATACTGAAAACTCTACTTTTTATCTCTTACTAATATTATCTGAAAAACTTCATTACCAAAATGTTAATAGATCAACTATCTATTTCCCGTACAAACATGTTGTATAATATTGTTCCGGTCCACTTTGAGTTCCGATGATATGAATGTTTCATGTAACACTGACCCGTTTGCATACTGACTCGCTCATTCGTACACGATCTGCGATGTATTTTAATGTCATTGTGTACTTTACAGCTATTGTAATAAAATACCTACATTTGCAAAGAATATTTATGAGGACACACTTCATTAATATCTGCATTTCGTTTATATCTTCATTAATATATTCACCTAATATCTGCATTTGTAAATCCTGTATTGATTCAATAATTTTCATGCTGTACTCACATGACATATTCTAATCTTAGAAGTGTTTTGGACGAATGTCTGTTAGCTTTTAAGAAATGTATGAATAAATAAATAAATAAATAAATAAATAAATGGAAATGGAATGAAAAAACTATTGGAATTCAACTATAAAGTATTTAACCATTTGTTTGAACACGAGTTCCCTATTGTATAAGAAGAAGAAGAAATCTTTGCAGCGTGCATAATATATAATATTTTGATTATAGTGACACCAATATTCTTTTTAAGTGACAGATAGTTTCAAGTAGAATGAATTCTTGCTGCTTTAGGAAACTCCTCGGTTCTTAGAGTACCTAACAAAAGACAGAAATGTCATACGATTTGATATATACTGCATTTTAATAATGTTACATTTTCAGGGCAGACAGAAAAGCTTTACTTCTATTCTAAATAATAAATTTAAATAGGTAGATACTTACGTTCTGCTCCTTATCTATTACCTGCTCTAGTTCACGCATTGGTCCTTTTACTAAGTATAAAAAAAATATATTCAAAGTAAATTCACCTGTCCATCATGAATCGCATTTTTTTCGAAAATTGATCTCTACCACAATTAGTTAATTATTGGAAAGGCCTTCACAAATGGCTGCGGCCACTCAAGTAAGATCGTAACCTCTCGTAACTCGATAATGCGTGCCATAAAACGATCCGTTTGTTATTTTTAACCGAGATCGGTAACAAAAGAATCCTTCTAGGGTTGCTGGAAGTGGTATCTTTAATTTTTTATAAATATATTTCCCTTGGGTTATTATTTTTACCAAGATCCGAAAAGATTACATCATTTACATTAGGTTGAGCTATTGAATTAGGTATTTCTCTTCTCAGCATAATTTTAGTATGAATAAGACCTTGAGAAACGCTATTCTGATTTATAATTTCAACAACTAGTTATAAGATACTTATTTTTTTATCATCGCCTGCAAACCATTATGAGCTAAATTCGTGACTTCCCAAATTACATATTTTTCCTTAATAAAGATTTCTTTTTTTAAATATTTTTCCTTAAGAAAAAATGTCTTGTATCAACTTTTAATGTCTGTGTCAACTTGTAATCTGCTGCGCTAGATTGAATTACATTACACACACCCGCTTGACAATAAACTTGTCAAAAAAGACAAAAAGAACTATCACTTCTAAATTATTTACGTCTACGAACATTTTGTACCTGCTGTTTTTTGTCTAACCCTGATGTGTTTGGACAAGAAACAATCCGTGAAACAATACTTAATTTTGTCTACTCAATGGGGTTGGTGTACAGTTTACTCTCATCGAGATTGTCGTTTGCTTTACGAATTCGACACTTAATGTTACTTCAAATTAAGATTTATTTTCCGTTGTGTGTAATTGCCGTACCAATTTAAATTTTTGGTCCAGTTGCCTTGTATCCCTGTTTTAATAGTTTCTGAAAGTTAATTGTGGGTTTGATTTATTAATGCTATGTACCACTGTAATTTTTCTTGTCCAAGGTGGTATTGTTCCTAGTAATTTGGGATGGTTTTTTACTTTTTTTTTTTTATATCTATCATCGTAAATTTAAGTCACTCTTTGTTTTAATTCTTTTGCGTTAAATGTGGTGTTCTACTTGAGTAGGTAGATTAACATTTTTATTGGTATTTCACCAAATATCAGGATTTTATTAAAAAAAATTTTTGAGTAAAGGCACAAACGCACCGGCACTTGGCTTGCCTAAAATAATAGTACTAGCATAATAATAATAGTACTTGCATAATCACTTTAAAACTTTTCCTTTTGTTCCAGTTGGCTTCCTCGTTCTGGCGTTCTACCTATGGGGTCAGCCTTACAAACGGGGTTTCTTCTGCGACGATGAGTCCCTCAAGCACCCATTCAAGGAGTCCACAGTCACCAGTACCATGTTGTACCTGGTGGGCCTGGGATTGCCGATGCTCACGGTAAGATTTTTCTTCTGTGACTTTTATGGCTCTTAACTAAAGTGTCATGTTTAGAGGAAGAATGAGAGTAAAGTAGATCAGGCCAGGCACGGCCGCATTACAGACGATGGATAAAAGGCATGTTTCAGGAATGTGGTGAGAGTAGAAGAAGTAAGAGACATATATGGCTTGTTCTGCGACGATGAGTCCCTCAATCACCCATTCTAGGAGTCCATGGTCACCTGACTCACCAGCATCATGCTGTTCTTGGTGGGACTGGGTTTGCCGATGTTTTAGAGAGGTATGGACGGTAAAATAGATCAGGCATGTCAGATATGATAGATAGAATAGGACGCATGTTAGTGGAATCTGGTGAGAATTAAAGAAGAAACAGAGACATGTAAAGATTGTAGCAAGTAGAAATAAGTAATCTCTGCCTAGTTGCCCACCTCTAAGCTAAGAAGTAACTATAAATATGATGTACTTATGTAAGTATTAAACCGCTTTGTTTACGACATTAGCTTTTGAATATTGCAAACATAGGTTTTTACTTTTCAGCAATAGCGTCCTAATATCTATTATCGTCTAAAAATCCTTAGATATATCCAGTGATTTCTCTGTATGTGTTAATACTGCAAACAACATTTAGATTCACCAACTTATAAAGATGTAAATTGGTTGGGTTAATATTTTTTAGGTAACTTCATGATGGAAATTAACAATTTAAGCTTTAGCATCGTGGTCGTGCCACTATATTTTATTATGTATACCACGGTGGGCGCCAATTAGGAACACTCCATGTCAACTATCACATCATTATGGTGGGTGGTCAGTTTGGTCATCACAGTTGACTATGACGTAGTGAAGGTAGTTTATCATTCGAGATTGATGGGCTAAACTGACCGCACTCATTTACATGTATGGCAGATGTATTAAGCTGTGGATAAGTACCATTCAGGACCATTAAGTTGAATTCCCGTTAACTTGGCTAGTCTTAAACGGGAAAATGAAATCACGGGAAATTATCATTAAGTTTGTCAGCTAAGAAAAATCTAGATCTAATTAAAATAACTTGAACAAATGGCAATACTTATTTATTTTCGTTCTGCTTTGCTGTTAGTGTGGCCTGCTCTTTATTATAGCAAAAGTCCCGAGTCCCGACTAAAGAACTTGGTATTGTATGGTATTTTAGTAGTCTTATTTCATTTACATTAAACTTAAGAATCAGAATTTCATTGTAACCAAAAAAGGGTAACCCTGCACGAGTTGAATACTTCTTTGATATTTTTGTATCAATTTGTAAATATTGGTGATAAGCCAATCTCTTATTTGTTCAACATCATCATTCCATCTCACTTTTTGGTCATTTGACAGTCAAATAAAGAAATCGCTTTGTAAATAATAGTTCTTTTATATCCGATGTTTGAAGGAAAAAAGGTTCTTGATAAAGTTGCATTAGAAAATACAGAGGTTATTTGTGTTATTATTACAATTAGAATATATTGCTAATATTTAAAATCTTACTAACAAGTACATTTTACAACTCTAGTTTTTATTAATTCCGTATTTCAGTTAAAATGTCCTTCAACTCTTCTAATGGTGCTTTCACTAAAATATCAAGATCAGTTCGCTAGACTCGTTCTTTTATATGGGAAACAGAGAAACCGACAAACAGAGTTAATTCATTATCATTACTTACAACTTGGCCACTGGGTACAATATTATTGGCCACTAGGGCCGGACCTTTTTCGCTGCTGCTTCGCACCCTTTGCCTTCATCGTAACTTATTGAAAACGAGATCAAAATCTCATTCACCCATTTTTTTATCTGTCGACGCTTCTTCTAACTATAGTAATCGAAGATACGATCTATTCTATACGAATGCGACAGGTGACACTTTGGGCTTATCGTAAATAACCAGTAACTGGTGAGGTTACACTATCTTATAAAATGATACTTCTGTCGGTATACAATTTTTTTTATCATGAAATGAAGCTTCTTCCAATTAGCTTAAAATATTGTACACACAAAAACGGTCACTGGAAATCGACCAATAGGTGTTGAAGTGATTTTTATAGTTAAGTTAAGATTTTATTTTACTCCTGTAATGTCATCAATTTAATTAATGGCCAACGTTGAAGACTACCTACTTTTATTATTGCTGGGTTTTATTCAGTAAACATTTGGCAAACCAAACATTCTGAATTTATAGTGTTTGTTTAGCCAGTCAGCTTCTATGAATAACTTTTTTATCGCAGATTTTATTTAACATTTATTTTGTTTATATTTTACTTTATTAAAAGACGGGAGATGCCTAATCGATTGAGATACTTCAGCTGTACAGATTACTGTGGCAACTCATCATAAACCAGGATAAGCATTCATGTTAAGTTCATATGATGTTCAACTTCAGACCTTACTCGCTTCTGCCAATTATGAGGTGGTTATGATTATGCCATTAGGTTGAATTAAAAAAAACATCGCAAGAATGATAAGCGCATTTCTTCTTATGTCTAAGATTCTTGTATATCATAAAATGTTGACAATTGCTTGGAATGACACGGTAACTTGTGTAATGACAAGTTAGCATCGGACAATTATTATGCAAACTGTAAAATTTATGATAAGCTTAATTCTTATCTTCGATAAAATCAATGTTAAAACAAGATATAATTATGAACGAAACTTGCGATAAAACGAATACGTAGCAGAAATAAAACGGAAAATAAATAATGTTTTAATCTGATCAATGAATGCATTTTCGCTTTGAGTTAAACCTCGAGCTCGACAGATTCATAAACTGATGTTGTCAATTAAAGTGATATAGATCCCGAACGATAGACTGGAGATATTACAGTGTTTTCTTATGAACTAGCATTGATATTAATTACCGACTTTCTCACGACAGTCGTGATATGAGGCATTAAACCAACCATGGACACGCTTTCATGAGTTTTTCATAGAAATGAGTGTCACCAGCAAATCGGCACGGATATCATTTCATTTTGACCTCTTTCAATATCCCTTTAGCTTGTTAATCATTTATTAAGAATTTCATCAACGTTTTCTAGGCCATTTAAATCTTCATTTTCTTCATCATCCAGTTTATGAGAATCGGATCTTTCATTTATTTTATCGTAGCCCATGTTATTCCTAATTTATTCTTATGTTCACCTTGACCGTCCAGTGGTCCAGGTTTTGGCAGCAATCCAAAAAGTAATATCGAGATCTCCTCATGACGGTTTTTCTACGAATTCACGTGTACTTTCTCAGAGATCGTAATGTGTCGTATTTGTTTTTGATAATACAGTAAGTATAATTCTTTTCGATTAGTCACATGTAATTTAGGTCAAATCCCGAACATAAAAGCTAATAGATATATATATATAAATATATATATATATATATATATATATATTGTTTTACATTAAATATGCTTACTCTTGGCCTAATTCTGAATCGTTAGATTAAGAAGAGGCCTAAGATGGAGCGAGCTTGCCTAAAAAAAAGCCTATTCACTCGAGCTTTAAATATACCAGGGTTGTAGGCACCCGGGAATATAGACGCAGGCAAGGAATTCCACTCCCTGGCTCCCTGGCAATTCATTGTTATTATTTATTTTAATTGTTTGTTAATGTCTTATGTTTTGATCTATGGTAGTAGTGAGGAGCGTAATCATGTCTGCTGTATGACTATTTATTAGACTATTAGTATCATAATTTGTAAAGCATGAGTATGAGTTAATATGCTTTATCTTATCACTAACGTCTATTTAGTTTGAACCTTCGTAAACTGAAAGATTAATGTTGACTGCTAAGTTACAGATACTACTGATAGTAAACAAAGTATGAACTAACAAGCTCTTACTATCTTCAAAATAAGAACTAAGACCTTGTTTATTTCACCTCAACTAATTTATCTTTTGTTATATCAATAGTGACAAATCACTGTAATGTATGACTGAGTGATGTGCTGTTTGAACCTAAAATATTTATCTACGTAAGGTCAAGTATTTTCTTCATGATATAAATAGAAATGTCATACATATAAATACACGGTCTGCAATATTTCGTGTTTAACATACAGTACCTAAAAGTGAATTTGAAGAATATTGTTGACAAGTACACATACAGAAGCTAGCTCTATATCACAACTATTTTGCCGGATATGTTTTAACTAACACAATACTAACAGTAACTGCTGAAACAATTATCTCTTATCATCTTCCGTTAAAATATTTCCACCTATATTTGTAAGTAAAATATGCAATGACTATGATCGTTTATGGGTCGTGCGTGCTCTATAAATAGTTTCTTTATCTATTTAGGCGTGCTATTTACATGAAGAGAATAACCCTGGTAGCTCCATTAATTCTACGGAAGCAATGTTACCGTGTCATTGCCGTTTCTAAAAATAGTATTTGTGGAAAATGCGGGTATGTCGGGCGACTGTTTTCATTTCTGTACCCTTTCATTGTAAACTGTTTTTCATTCTTTTCAGCGTTCCTGTTTCTCTTACTATTTATTACTAATCACAGATTATTGTCCCGAAAATTATCTAATATGAAATCTCGTGTCGTATTCTATATCGTATCTTTTCCTTAGTAGAGATTGGCTTCATTTCTTACTTTAATCCTGTTTAAAATTTCTCAAGGGTTTCTTGAGAAATTTCTTCTGGTTAGGTATCCAAAATAAATATCATAATAACTTTACAACGTTTAGAGGGATCAATAACGCCGTTTTATTGCTTCTTGTGTCGGCAACGCATTCATCTGTTCGGCAGGAATAGCTCAGTAATCCCAGGTTACGTCACCTGACGTCTCTATTGTAATCCTTTTCTTACTTATTGTTGGTCCAAAGAATTTAGAGCAATATAAATAGTTTCGTAGATAATGCTATCTGTGGACGGTAGCTCTCCATAATTTACACACTTGGTAGGCTCTAGCCTTGTCGCATTATTCAACCCATCTGGCTTTGCATTACTTACATGACTTGCAGCATTATGAGTTGTATTACCAAGTTCGTTTAAATATAGACTTGTCTGGTCCGTCTTTATCGGTTAACTAGCGGCCGCTCGCGGTTCCACCCTCGTGGTTCCCGTTCCCGTGGGAATATCGGGATAAAAAATATCCTATGTTCATAACCAGTCTATCTACTATTAGTGTACCAAATGTCATCCAAATCCGTTCAGTAGTTTCGGAGCCTTTCAATGCAAACAAACAATCAAATCTTTCCTCTTTATAATATTAGTATAGACCAATTACCTTAAATTATTCTTCATTATATGTATCAGTAAATATTAAATTTATTTGTGCTACACAAATAGTATCCTTTGGTATGTGTTCTTAGCTAGGTAGGTTCAACACTAGGCTTTTGTAATGCCATGCCACCAAATGACAGTAGCAAAGAAAGCGTGTCTGCTAAAAATCAATGGTAGTTCTAAATCAAGTATGTTCTGCATGATATATGTATGATCTCTATGTATCCATTATAACTGCAGGTCGTTGATTCTTCAGTTTATGTAAGTAATTTGCATACCAATTACATTTTATAACACGTGATAATAAATTATACAACACAAATTAGAAGCGTTTTGCATAATTACTGCGCGTTGTTTGTTGTTTGCTTATTGAATGCAAAGTATTTGAAAGTCGAGTATAATTTTCCTTTATTACTAATGTTATCGTTATAAGAACTAGCATGAAAAATGTTTAATCTTTAAGCTAAATTGACAACAGCAATATAAATGTCCTGGTAATGTATGTATATGTTAGTTCAGATCCACATCTGAACTAACATCTACAGTTCATCTCCATAGACATCATCTTCATCTACATAGAAAGGATACTGCACCAAAGTCCCCACGGACTTTGGTGCAATATCCTTTCTATGTTTGTCTTTCTTTAGATTTTCTTTACCTACACTTTTCTTACCAGGAAAATCTAAAAGTTTTAAATTACCAACACCCGAATCATTTTCCGTTTAACGATGTGGCCTTATGTAGTCAGGTCACAGTGTCGCATAATTTTCGTCAACAAGCTAACAATAAGGCACGTCTAGATGTTTGATTCATGAGATCGATTATAATCAGAGCGACGTGGGCTCCTCGTGTAACAGCACACATCGCAATGAGCGCGTAACAAGATATTCTAATGGATCAACCAACGCGCGGTTACGATGTCCCTATTGTGACAATCTTTCATAATTCTGAAGTTCTGCATGAATTCTGGCTGAACTCAATCTGACTCATATCATGAGTTATAACAACTGCTCGTTTTTTACAGTATAAAATCTGCGATAAAGCAATAACATTCACTTGTTTTTACAATAAATAGAACTATTGGTAAAGCAGTTGGAGTTTATTGCAACTTGTTACCAATCTTTCCTTGAATTCAGAAAGAAACGTGAGAGTTGCCTTTGCGCAAGCCTCCAGAAACAAAAGGCTATCTCGTATTGAAGATCGCAATGCACTGGCTTGCAATCTGGAAGTACTCTTAAATGCCAAGTAAGTTTACAAAAGTCATCAAGTTTCTACGACTAGTTGTGGCTCCACTAGTTAAGACATTGTTTGCTGCTGTTGTGGACATAATATTAGCAGTGTTGTGCAACAACTAAATTAGTTGCTTACTAAATTATCGTTAAGGGCGCGCTCTAGGCCAAAAGCAAAAGTAATAACTGCAACGGCGAACTGCAAAGTAAATGCTGCCTTATTTCTATGAGAAATAAGGCAGCATTTACTATATAATTCCCCGGCCCCATTCGGCCGGTCCGGAATGAAGAAATGATGGAAATTCTTTTTTGAAAGGATATTTAAAGGATATTTACAAAAAATACATAACATAAGCCCTGTCTTATCTATAGTGTAATTATACTAAAAAGTTCCAAGCTTTATTTTAATGTATTACTTGACAACGAGCTGTTTATCGTGTTAATTATAGTAATTTGGCAACTTCGCAATTTTTTTCTATCGAGAAAATTTTATGCAATCGTGTTTTTGAGTAACATAGTCACTAGTGTTAGTCCTGTAGTTTGCTGCATCTTAATTTGAAATTCAGTTTTTCATTAATATTGATATTACAGACGATCATGTAAAGCAATCTGATTTTCGTTGGCCTATAGCGGGCCCTTAAGATATTTGCGTAGACTACGTACAACTATTACAAATCCCAGATACATATGAATTTAGGATCCGATGCACAATGTAGAACCATCAGATGATGGTTCTATTTTATAATGTATATCTCTGTCGTTGAAAGTAAATTTCTGAAATGTAAAATAAAAACAAAATTTATGTATCAAATAACGTTGTTCATAATAATCATAAATAATAGTACAAAGTGAAAGTAGTTTGTTTAAAAATTTGTAAATTACACAAACAAAACATATTCCCAAAGCGATAGGCGACAGCATTTTTGGAATAACTTACCACATTAACGGAACCATTATTACCCGAACACACGTACCAAGTTTGGCCTTGTTTAGTACCGGAGAGGCGCTGTACCATTTTTAGGGTTCCCTACGCAAAGGATAAATTGGGACCCTATTACTAAGACTACGCTGTCCGTCCGTCCGTCTGTCTGTTCGTCTGTCACCTGTATTTCATGAACCGTGATAGTTAGACAATTGAAATTTTCACATATGATGTATTTCTATTGCCGCTATAACAACAAATACTAAAAAACAGAATAAAATAGATATTAAAGGGGGCTCCCATACAACAAACGTATTTTTTATAGATAATGGTACGGAATCCTTCGTGCGCGAGTCTGACTCGCACTTGGCCGGCTTTTTTCTCGCATTATTGACGCTTCATTAGTTCTCATTACCACTTCACGTGTGACTCACGGCAGCTTCGTTTTTCTTCTTTCACTTTTCTGATGATCTTTTCAAATTATTAAAAGAAAATGGCTTATTGTTAAAAAAACAAATGTTTTTCCAGATTTGTTTTAAGTCCCGTTAAAATTACCAGAGGAATCATAGATAGCACCAATAATCAAATCACGTATGCGCAGTAAAAATCCACTTAAGGAATAACATTCCAATTGCACAACTCGTGCAAGAAAAACTTGCTTTAAAAGTATTCTAGTAACCTACCTACGTGTTGAAACTGTACATCATATCCTAATTATATATTTTATCTACCATACATGGTGTTAACACATTCAGTGCGGTACCGGTCGTATTTGTCCTGTGCAGGACTTACCGCCAGTGCGTAGTGCTATTTCGCATTTTCCCCTTTGGTGCGGGGCGTGTTTTTACAGGTAATTGTATAAGTTAGAAGGGGACAAATATACATTTGTGTGGCTCACTCATAATAGAAACCGAATTTATTGTTAAACTGTACAGGAACTGTACGATGAGTACGCACTGAAAAACAAATATTGTAATTCAATGCGGTACTGGTACTAAACCAACCCGGTATCACACTGCAGGAACAAACTTGTTTACATTAGTGAGGCCTTGATTATCGTCTAGTCAGCACGTCATTATCATCTCTCATTGTGTAGTCAAGTGTTCCCGCTAAATAATTATGATGAAGCGATCTCGTCGAATGTTATCAAAGGTGTACAGGATAACAGTAAAGAAGATAGTGAAAATGGTGAGGTTACTGATAAACGAAAATTACCTTCGAGTTCTTTTAACCGTAATAAAATTCGAGAAAAATACACCCTCCGACCAAAAACATATCGGTTGATAAAAACAGTATGATAGTTGATTAAAATATTCTCTCGATATCGATTATTTCATTTTATGTAGAAACATCACTAAACCTCGTATACGGGACAAAAGATATGCCCAATATTTCAGTGCTGTACAAGCTATTTTTAATAGGTATACAATTTTGTATATAACTTTCTATATATTCAAAATATCCTGGTGCTGGCTTAACACATGTCTCATTATATTATTAGGAACACATATAATGATTTAAAAATTAAAATTTTGTAAATTCCATAAAATTATACGCTGTGGAAAAAAAACATCGTACAGGTCAATAGCATTATGTATCGCACTAGAAGTAAGTACAGGACATATCACTTATGTCCTGTATCGCACGGTCTGAAAGTTCTATAAATATTGTGTCGCACTGAATGTGTTAAAAGACCCATAACAAAACCGAAAACCACGTATTCTATCATTTTCTTTGATGGAGGCCAAACATGTGTCCTTAGCTATGGTATATTACTTTGGGGGAACTCTGTTGATGTAGAGAGAGCCTTATTGATACAGAAGAGACACCTAGTACTTAGAAAGTTTCAAACCATATTTAAAAAAATATAGTATATTACCGCTGCCCTGGCTTTACATAAGAAAAGCTTGTATTTTTATTAAATCTTTCCCTTTGTACTACAAAACCCTCCAAGAAGTTACCTCTAGACAGTTAAGGAAACAATATATGCAGACCTTATATATAAACCTCCCTGCCGCAAGGATATATATAAAAGAAATGTATATAACATGAGTATATATTTATATATAACTTGCTTCCTGAAAATGGAGTCTCATTTAAAAAAAAAAACTAAATGGCTAATAAAAAAATGTTTTTATAGTTCTAAAGAATATTTGGATTGGCAAAATTAGATGAATTTAGTAGTCTTACAAGAACATAATTCAATGTAATAATTCAATTCAATCCAATTTTTTTAATTTTTATAATTTACAACTTTTATAATTTTGCATGTCTGCGAGCAGACTAAACACATGTACATGTATGTCATATAAGATCTGTTATAACTGTGTTTATGCAAATAAAATATTTGTATTATTTGTAATATTTGTATTGGGAAACTAGAAAAGAAATTGACTTTTATTCTCAATAGCTCTTAACTATCTAAGGAACGCATTTTATTTATTATATTTTGTAAAAAATATAAGTTCTAAGTTTTCTTCATTAAGTTAGTTTGACATCTTCTATTAACTCCTGAAACAATAAAAATAACAGCTAATAACGTCAAACAATTACTTTAAGGTGTCTCTTATTTATTTTTTCATAGAACGAGATGAAAAGTAGAGTGTATCACACGAGAGAAAAACTATTATTCCCTTGGGCGATGTACTTTGAATCCCTTACTGCACTCCAGATTCTACTCTAGAATCCTTCGCTTCGTTCTGGATTCAAAATAGCGCCTAAAAATCGCCCTCGCCGTAAAAATAATAGTTTACTCCCTTGTAATACAATCTACTATTTTATCTTCCACTATTTTTACTCATCCATTCATGAAGTCTTAGCTTACATAGTAAAAATTTATCATATTCTTGAAATACTAGTTCGTTTTGCCGATAAATCTGATATCGTATGTGGGGTGGCGATATTCAGTGCGCGTGCGACCCGGCCCTGCGCCATATCATTAGCAAGGTCGTGCAGTTGCAACGGATCGTTCAATTAGCTAATTTTGTTTGTTAAAATAACAAAACAGTTGTATTTAAGGAACAGTTGTTTTTAACCGCCTCTGTGGTCTAGTGGTACAACCACCGGTATCAGACCAGGGGTCCCGGGTTCGATTCCCAGCGGGGGTATATATTGTATTCGGTTTGGTTGGTGGAAGGACTCGTTGTAAGTCCGACTGGCTAGCTACCACCATCTTATCTAAATCTGACGCCATAACAACAATGTTTTCAGCATTGTTGTGTTCCGGCAGTTAGAGATAAGATAGCCAGTTCCTCAGTGATTGAGGATTCCGGGAGAGGCTCGCTTCCATCTTCAGCCTTATCAATGCTTAACATCAGGTATGATGAAGGCTATGAGACTGCCTGTCTTTCATTAAAAAAAAAAAAAAAACAGGCAGGAGTTAAATGGACTGAACTCTCTTGAAAATTAATAGGTAAGTACTACAAATCACACACCCCCGTGTATCTTCTGTATTATTATGTATGAGACGAGTTATTTTCACTGCTACCGATTATATTTCTGTTATTGTAACTTAAAGGCAGTTTGAACAACCTAAAAATTCGACAATGACATTAAAGTCCTACGTTTTCTGGCGAAATATTATAGTATCATTACATTAGCTTAAAAGGATAACAAGGTCAATTTATTTCGAGTCAATTACCTATACTTTATTTACAAAGGCTGCGTGTAATGGCTGTACGTAATTATATGCAGCCTTACAACCAACCAATTTGTGCGCGTTTAGCATTGAACCTTTTTGCGTACTGTACGGACAAGGCTTTGCAGTAATCTTTACGACACGCAACGCAGGGAGTGCCTGGAGGCTACCTTTTAAGTTAAAGTAATGGAATGGCCACTCCTATGTCACGATGCCACAGTAAAAGAAATAAATGTTGCCGTAAACCTGGGGACGAAATTGAAAATGTAATTTGATATCCAGAAAATACATAGTAATTCCAGTAGACGTATAACCTAAAAGACTAGCATAGATTAAGACTGTTTATTAAACGGGCGCACTTGTTTCGGCATTATGGAGTTTAAATAAACCCACACGATCTTAGGTCCCATTTGGTTTTGGCCTTTTATTATGACCTATTGCAAAATTGCAAATTTTCTTAGTGCAGAATGTGGCATAATCCCTTTTGGACCACAAAACATGCTAATGTATTGAAATTGTAATAACAGCGTTAGTCAATCATTGCTGAATTCATCACATCCCACGTCTTCCTTGTCCACAGATGGTTCTGACGGAATGGATCAGGCTACGGGACTACAAGGGTCGTCCTCGGGCCATATTTGGCATGGATATTCCTCCGTGGCTATGGGAAGCTTACCAAGTCATCGGTGTTTTCCTATTCGGATGCGCCTGTCAGCAGCTGACGACGGATGTCGCGAAATACGCGATAGGGAGATTGAGGCCACATTTTTTCTCTGTAAGTGTTTATCTTGATTTTTTCTGTCCATTAAAGTATTTTTGTTGACCTGGAGAAATACGAGCAGGCATTTTTAGGGCCTGCCTGTCAAGCCTCGTGAGATGTGTCTCGAAAAATAATGAATGGTTTTATGATTTTTTTATTTTTTCTTTAATTTATCATAAACATAAAAATAGCATTGAAAAATTCAAAAGAATCTAAGAGTCATAAATTATTGGCTGTTGCATCTTAATCGATCATTAAACACTTAGAAATGATGTTTCTTTCGTATGCAAGGATATTCCTAGCATTGATGTGACAACGCTGGCTGGTGGTACGCAAGTCTCGGTAGCTAAGTGGTTAGAGCATTGGACCGGATTTCCAAAGGTCATGGGTTCGTATACCATCTGAGAATTCACTTGTAGTCGAATTGTTTTTTTCATATATTTTTCTATTCAAAATTTATTATATAGAATGAAAGATTGCCAATTCGCTTCTAAGACTGGTGTTGGTTGGGCGTAACAAAAGTGAAACAGCAAAAAATTAATCGAATCGTTTCAAAAACAGGGAACAATTCACATCAACTTTTGCACACGGTATTTTTTGAGCGTAATCAGCGCGCATTTCACGATCACGAGCTACAAAAAACGTGACTAGGCGCATGAAAAAAGTCGTAAAATTAGCGTGTTAAAAAAGAAAAAAGGTACATGAATCTAAAATTGCTGCTTTAACTTAAAGATATAATTAAAGAGACAGGCCTATTTAAACCTCCTTCTTTGACACGGTTGACACGCACATAATATTGTAATAATACATGCTTGTTTACTCTACAATCAGTTGGAACAAGGTGAGACCCGCACGCTAGTAATTTGCGTACACAATTCGTGGGAAATGGAGTTCTATTGTTGGAAAATGATTTTTCACGAGTTCATTATAATTTTCCCGCGCCATATGTGTCGTGGGTTCATCTTAATATATCTTACTACTTAGATAAACAGTAGACTCTTCACTTTCTATGATTTTCATTTTTGCATATATATTTTCCTCAAGTTTTAAATTGTCATCTTTTATAAAAGCAGCTTCGTCATCAGCCATTTTTAATGTCCCCACTGCTGGGGTACTGGCCTTCCTTATGGATGGATAAGGAGAACGGGCCATGACCCACCACGCGGGCCCAATGCAGATTGGTGGGTTTTAACGGCTGCATACGCACCCGGGACCAACTGCTTAACGTGTCTTCCGAAGCACGGAGGAGCTCGAGATAGTAAAATTTTGGTCACCCATCCCGTGACCGACCATTGTGAAAGTTGCTTAACCTCAACAATCGCAGGCCGAGGGCGCGAACCACTGCTCCACGGGCTCCTCAATAAGCAGCTCAATGTTCGTAAAATTATATTATAAATCTTACACTTGATTGTAAAAGTAATCCATTCGGAACGAATATAATAAAAGAATTTCTTATTTTTAGGATTCCGTACCTCTAAAGAAAAAAACGGAACCCTTATAGGATCACCTTGTTGTCCGTCTGTCCGTCCGTCCGTCTGTCTTCGATTATCTCGGGAACGCGTGGAGGTATCTAGTTAAAATTAAATACATATATTCAGATCAACAATTTCTTTAAGATGTGATAATATCAAACTTCTAAATTAACGTAAAAAAGGACATTAGGAACTCTTACACTCTTAGGAATCAAAATTCATAGGTTACTTCTAGTTGACCTAGATCTAATAAAATTTGGAAAGTAATATCGTCTACACATACTACAAAAAATCTATTATATTTGTAATTAAATCATAATAAAATAGTTTTTAGTTTTGGAAACTGAATTTCGTGGAAAACTATTTAAAAAATTGCGAGAGTCGATTCCTAAATTATTTACAATATTATGTAGGTGCTTATAAATTTGTGCGGTTCCCTTGGTGGGTGAGTCCGACTATATTATATAATCTGTTATTCAGCTAATTTGAATAATTTTTATAGCATGTTCACAAGCAATTTACTTTTCCATCAAAGATAGATATCAAATAATCTAACTCCACTTTCAGTAGTTGAGATGATGAGATGATAAACTCTTCCATTTTCTGCTCTAGTTATTGCAAAGATTTAAATTGAATTAGCACTTCTCAAATACAAGGTTATAATAGTAAGCTGGTCGATTTAAATCTTTTAAATACATATTATATTTTTTATAGTTTTACTTGTAATGCATGTCAATGCCAAGTCCATACGTTTAAAAATCTCTAGTTCAGAAATATATTTTTTGTCAACATTAATTAACTATAATGACGACATTATGAATTCACGGAGGTAAACTATCTATCATTATAGCCTGATTTAATCAAAATCTGACTACAACATAAACCTACACTATTCCGTTGTTGTCTATTAAAAAGGATAATAGTACATTATTGCAAAGGCCGTGAAATAGGCAATTGCAGGTCGAGTATGAGTTTGAAGGCCGAGCCGTAGGCGAGGACTTCACTAATACGAGACAGACAATTGCCATTTCCGCCGAGGCATATATAGCGCTTTTCTCAAAAGAATGCAGGGAAATAAAACATACTTTTTATATTATACATTTAATAATTACTAAAAGAAAATCAAATTCATTGCAGGAGTGTCTTTTTGAATTTTACAGTGCTCCAGCAGAGTTGTTAAATACTCTTTGTAATGTTCCAAAAAATGCTCCTGCAATGGATTTGATTTTCTATGTCCGTAAATTCGATACTTCGCGTGTTCTTTTTTCGAAAATAATGACAACATTTCCATGCATGTTTGAGAAAAAGAAGATTTATTTTCTGTAATAATGAATAAATAAATAATTGCATACAATCAAACCAATTATCTAGCCCACGTTAAGTTTCACGAGGAACTTGTGTTATGATACTAGATAGGGGATAAACATACTTCTATACATTTTTTTGTAAATACATACATAATATACATATCAAACACCCAGACCAAGACAAATAAATGACGGACGTCAGGGCGACATGAGACTAGTTGCTTTTTTCTAGTATATTTTCTTGTTTAATATTTATCACACAAAAATAGCATTGTAAAATGCAAAATTAAATAGTTATAAACAAATAGACATGTTCATGCACACAAATATTTGTCTTGCCCGGTGATCGAACCCGGGACCTCTGGCGCAGAAGGTGGACTTAGTACCCCTGCGCCAAACAGGTCGTCAACAAATTGTCTAGATAGTTCAATTGTCCTATCTTTCTTATCATGATCTTGCAAGCTGTTTTCTTCTCTATCTGCAATAAAAATACCTAAGACCAGCCAAGGCAGTTTATGGTAGCGTTTATTTGGTTCATTAAAATTATCTCCATCCCACGTACGTAAGGTATTTTAAATTTAAAACTACTCAAAGTATTTTGAAACACTGAAAATTCTCAATAAAATCTTTTATGGTCTCCGCGTGACTAGAAGTAGTAAATTATTTGAAGAGATTAAATGGCACTGGATTTAGTAGAATCACATTCATGATGTTAAATATTTAGTGCCACTTTAGTTCTTATCGTTGAATTCGAAGCTATACACTTTAAAGTCGTGTAATGTATGCAATAATTCTGAATAACGTTACTAATTGGTTTCAATTAATGTGAAGAATATGTACAATTTACATAAGTACTAAACGTCGTCCTACATATATCCTTAGTATGCAAGAATAAACTAAGGTAATGAAATATTTTTGTCTCATAATTTTGAATAGCATGAGTGACAATCACGATTCGATTTTAAGTCAATTGCTTAAAACCAGTCTAAAACTTACTATCTCTGTAAGTAAAACGATAGAATAGTTTATACATATTAAATATAAATAAATAAATAAATATTTCCATACAATCACACTAATTATCTAGCCCATGTTAAGTATCATGAAGAACTTGTGTTATGGATACTCGATAACGGATAAACATACTTATATTAACAATGAACGCACTACGCCAATAATTATCTTATGTTGTGCAAGCTAATAGGTAATATATGGTTCTCATAATTAATTACCATTATCACGAGTATGATTTTTTTTTTATAGAAAAAAAATTAAAATGTTAAAATGATGATTCAATAAAAAAAAATGAAATTAATATGATAAATTTAAAAATGTATCAGAAGTAATTGTATAAAATAGCATTGAGAAATGTAAAAAATTAAAAAAACAAAAATCATACATTATCATGAGTGTTTTTTTATTTCATAATATAAATGCGAATCTTACGACCGAGTCATCATATACGCCACAATTGCCAATTTGTTGACCTACCCAATTATCTAATTGATTCTACTTCATGTTCTATTATTACAGTGTGGATCATCACCCGGTTAGACGTTTAAAACTGTTATTTCTGAGTTAATGCCCCTATTTTTGGCAACTGAAACTATAATAAATATTTGTTTTTCACTTCTAGTTTGTAAGTAAGAAAACGTCTTAGCGCTTTTTCTTGGAACGACCATATCTGAATACAAACAAAAGAAACTATTTTATCGCATTCTCGGCTTTGTTTAAACAGTTGAACATACAAATAACAGCTGACGCCAACAAAATTTAGCAAATAGGTCCCAAACAGTTCTAACTACATATTTTCAGAGCACATGAGCTCAAGTAATCGACTCCGTTAATCACTATGACGAACCACTTACATTGAGAGATGCACCTCCATAAATTCCCAGACTGATCTAACTTCGCGAGTAAGGAGTCTATATTTATCCTCTATGTTGTCTAAAGTTACTTTTTACTGTCTGGGTGGCTTACATCGGTGTAAAGTGAAATCTTACGGGACATATTATGATCCTGTGACATGTCCAATAGACTTTCTATATGATTGAAAAGTACATTTTGGTGAGCATCTGCCATTTGATGCTTTAGCAATATCCATTTGTAATAACATGAAATAAATGTGTGCAACTTTACTACTACAACCATACTAATACCAAAATTTTAATTTATTAAAAAGTAGTAATATTTTTCAAAGTCTTAGCGGATTATAGGGTCTTAATGTATTTTACTGATATCATTATCTTCTAAAATTCTATTAATTATATTAGCCTTTGATCAGTTGCTTGATAGCCTATTTCATTCTCTTACGGAACTTTATAATTTTCCAAGACTTTCTTCTCCCGTGAGTTATCGTTTAAATGTATGCAGCCGTAGTGGTTATAAATAATGCAGGGGACACGGTCTACCGCGAGCAACTCGTAATTTTGACTTATTGGATCAACTGCCGCGCTACCGTCGACATATGGTTCTCGTTGTGGCCTTTTTATTTCTGTACTAACTGTTTCCTCCGTGACCGTTAGTTTGCTTGTTTTTGACAGGAAGAAAAATAAAAATTTGCGCAACATTTATTTTTGGTAGTGAAAATGAAGCTTGTTTGCGTTGTTAGTGATTCTAAACTGTTTTGTTTTTTAGACATGTCTACTATTACAATAAAGTCGTAGCAATTTAAAAGATCAACTAGAAAAATTTCTACCCCAAGGGAACTATCGTGATTACTATTTTTACCATTTTTTTTTTATTTAATTTACCTGCTTATAAAGCCGTATAAAGAGCCATTAAGAAATCTCGAAAGATTTTAACCATATATATTCAAAACGAATCATATCCGAGTTTTTTGTGACTACTAAAAAAACTTCAAAATAACGAAAGCACGCATCTTACATACCTACCTACTTACAAGATCAGATATTGGTTTAAATTGTTTAATTCAATCTAATTGTTTACATGTTATAAAGAATCGCTCAATATACGTTGCAAATCGTTGCTGTATACAGTAACGATTTGCCGATCAAAGATTGTCGACGAGGGGTATGGGAGTTTAGCACGCTTGACCGGTGACGCGCGACGCTGCGTTGTCGACGCAAAAAGGTTTACCTACCTCTTTTGTTTCATATTTTCCTTCTCTGGACATAATTTATAAGACGACAAATCGCAGGCCGAAAATAGTATATATTGTATGAAGTGAAGGACCTAACAAAGAACCTTGTGGAACTCTATTTAGTATCAATTTGTTTTTTTTATTATATTTTGTTTATTATCGATTGTTTATTGTTATTGAGAAGACTGTGATCATGATTACACCTAGTTTCTATGGAATATGATGAAATTTAATATATGTGTAATATTGTGTTATCATTGTCACTGACCCTTCATGCGTCAACAAGAGTGTATGTTGGGGTTCTATTTTTAATAATATCGTATTGTTAAAGAGGGTTCTTTTCATAAAACGGTTTACAAAATACGCGTACTACTTAAAAAACCGTTGTCATCTTTGCTAACAAATTCTAGAGTTCTCAATAAGATCTCTCGAGCGTATTCCAAAGCCCTTTTATGTACACACGAGTAAGCGTGACAGTCTATGCATGCATATATATTAAACGCAGTGTCACCATGACCTTCATTCTCCATTTCAACGTGATGAGTTGCAAACATGAAAATGTCTCTGCTATTTTTAAAATACATCTTTTAGTGTATATTTGGACCATTCAGTAGTGTTTTGAAAGATCATCAGTCATCACAAACCAACTCTTTTGAAAAATCTTTTGACATGATGGTTGAAACAACAAGCTTTCACGATGTCAATCAGTCACTTTCTTTGCGATGCAAGAAAGACAAACGGCGATCAATATCTCTAAGTGCATAATTTTTCATAATGAGATACTATAACTCTTGGCACACACATTGAAAACTTTTTGTAAGTCTTTATTTACAATAAACCATGTGCAAGCCGAAATGTTTGGTAAGCGATGTGGACCGTTTTCCTTTTTCAGTTTAATAAAAGATATTTTAAGCTGACTGTCTAACAAATTACTGTTCTCGATTGATTTATTAAAATGTGTTGTAATATTTACAGCTTTTGCATATAAATGCAAAATAACTGTCAGTCGAAACGTCGCTTTTTGTGAATTGAAGATTTGTATGGATCTGTAATTATTATGTCGAATGCTTTTCCTTATAAAAAGTATTGATATTGTCGTTAAGGACAGTTCTTCTTATCAAATTAAGTATGTTGTTGAAATAATTTATCGTAATTCTCTTGAACTCGGGTTCAGTTCTCACACTTATCGTTTTTAATCGGTCAATACAAACATATGGTCAATCGTTTTCGGGTTACGTATATGATGTATGAAGGCCCTATTTTTTTCAATTTTATTGTAATTACATAATTATTCATTTAAGTTGTCATTTTTGAGATGTTTATGCTAATTGTCACTGGTCGGCCACCAATCCGCATAATGCCCGCGTGCTTAACCATGAACCATTTATCTTCATCCGTCTATAAGGATGGCCTGTGCCCTGCAGTAAAGACATTATTAAATATCTGATGATGGATAAAAATTGTTACCATTTTCATCTTTCAATGAATAACACGGCTTTAAACGTAGCACTAAAATCTATCGTCAAAATGTTTACATCGTATCTTCCGTAACTAATCATATAATCGTGTTTCTCAATAACAGGTGTTTGCTCGTGTCTTGTGAGCCAATCATTCAGCGGATGGATCAATTATAGCCAATCATACGAACGTGTCTGATATTCTTTCGTCTCGTGTTACCTCAGGCTCGGATTTGATTAAGAATCCGAATGGCTACATTATGTCAACTTCAAAGAGAGGTTATTATTTTTTCCGAGATAACGTCTCCACTAAACCAGTCTTTAACGACACGATGCGTATTTGCTATTAATTTCTTAGAAGACCAATATGTAGTTAAGTTGTTGGTTTTATGTTCAATTTTAAGACCAATTTTTTTAATGCTCCTTGAGTATTTTGTTGATTACGAACCTGTTTTGAATCACACTTGTCTATTAATTTCCACAATAATATTTCCCGTCTGAGAATCACTTGTGAGCTAAGTCAATTTTTTCTAATAGGTATCTATATTTCTATTAAAATATATTTTATTGAAAACAACAAGAATAAATTAATAATAAACATACATATAAACATGCTACACTACCATATACTAACTATAACAAGAAAACGCCGTCCAACTCGCAGCCGCGTGATATAGTACCGAGAACACTGGCACTGTTGCCCTGCTGAATACAAAGACTCAGCCGCTGGACAAGATAGGCACCAGCTCTCAGATCTCCTGAGGCGTGGACCAGTCTTGTAGAAATATCTTTCGTATTTTTTTTTGTGTCAGACGACCAAGGGCTCATTTCTATTAAAAAATATCATAATATAAAATAGCATTAAAAATCCAGACTTTAAAAAATCATAAAATAGTATTCCTCTATGTCACATTAGCTTTTTGGTTCGATCCACAGAGCAACAATCTTTTGAAATCATTGTAATTTCTGGTTTCTTGTCCTGTTCTATTAGTTCCTTTTGCTTTTTAGTTCCAAGGTTGTTCATAATTCTTCGTCGATGAAAATGTAAACAAACCGAAACATAAAAGTTGATACAGTCCAAACTGATATACTTTCTCCTCGTTATTTATTCATAAAGGAACGTGCACTTGATCTGTCTCTGGGTCGTCGATCTTCGTATCAGATTTATAGCAGTGGCGCATTAGCGGCGTGGTTTAAACTTTTAAACAACCAATTAGCGGTATCTAAACGGTAAAGGCTGAAACTACATCTGACAGTGGCGTGTGCCTTAAACGACGAGAAGCGGCGATTTATCGTGAAACCGTTGGTATTTCTTGCGGTACTGATCTTAATTGTCTATTATAGTTATTTTTTCTTCTTTTTAACTATCTCTACGTCCTCCATATTAATTTATTATTGTTTCTTCTTTTTATCATTTGTACGATGTCCATTGTTGAGATTTCCATATTGTCATTATAGATGAAAAATTGTTTTAACATTAAGTGAAGTCATTTAAATAAATCTGTTTATTTTTCACCTTTGCCCATGATTTCTTTAAATTCATAAACACTGGAGCACTGGACCGATGTAAGTATTTAATCATCCATACAGAGTTTGTATCATTATTTTGATATGATTACTACAGTCGTCTCGAAATGAGAAGCCCGTTTGGACAGATGTCAACGACCCTAGAACGTAAACTTTGTGTGAAACCTAAAAAGAAAAAGTATTAATTAACTACTTAAAAGTGTTCAAAAACAATAAGTAACATTCTTTAGCACATTAAAAAATATCACAAAGTTTATTGCGAGTACTCTTTTCGCGTTTACTAAAAATACCACACAGATTCGAATAATTACGAAACGTGTGTCAAAAACAGTTACGTTCTCAGTCTTTGTTGTTTTAAATCCTAGTGTTTTAACCGGTTGGTTACTGAATTTTCTCAGATTCATTCGATTTAATCGTAAACAAATAACTCGTTATAATGATCTTTGTGTGAAAACTATTAGTTTGGCACTTGGAAAGTGATTAGAAATTAATAAATATTATTTTAATTTCGAAAATTCATACTTTAATACAGATTTCTATCATAATAACACTGATAATAGTTTTACTTGCAATTTAACTTTTTTCACATTAAATTTTCATGTTGTTTAATCTAATTGATTAATTTAATCTTGTTCTATATGAATGTAAAGAAATCATAATGATACATTTACTACTAACACGAAACAAAGTTATTACGAAGTACATCTTTATTTAACAAAAAGTCTCAACTATTGAATTAGGGACAAATTGAGATTTCTCTGTAGCTAAAATACTACATTTTGATCTAATCCACATATCATACCAAATCTAATCGATTCAATCGGCGAACAAACTTGAATAGATTTATCCCGAGTATCAATCACCGACTCGTATGGTTACATTACTAATTACATCGCCATGACAGCTGTCCAAACGGGCTTCTTATTTTGAAACGACTATAGTTCTTAACACTTAAACCCGTATACATGCATTTTTGATATTTTTATACTAATGGTATGGTACGCTACCTTACCATTACAAATTGTTTCGTAAAATTATTTAGTTTTAAATAATATGCAGAAGTTTACTATATTAAGGGCCTATTTCACATTTAAAAAATTAGTCTGAGCAGCTTATTTAACATATTTTTCATATTACAACTGTCAAATCATCTGTCAAGTAGGCTACTCAGAACTGACTTTTAAATTGTGAAACAGGCCCTAAAAATAAAGATTAAGTTATATTAGACATCAACAAATACCCTCGTTCATGTGTTATGAATATATTTATTTATTGCACACTCACATAGAGTAAACAGATGTAATTATATAAAGAAGTACATGTGATACCCTGTAAGGGTGTTGGCATTTGAGTGACAAAGATAGTTTTAATTTAAAAACATAATTACAAAAATTCATAAAATAATAATTAATTGCACAACATTAAATTAATATTTCAATAATAGTACATTATTGCAAAGGCCGTGAAAAAGGCAATTGCAGGTCGAGTATGAGTTTAAAGGCCGAGCCGTAGGCGAGGACTTCACTAATACGAGACAGGCAATTGCCATTTCCGCCGAGGCATATATAGTGCTTTTCTTAAAAGAATGCAGGGAAATAAAACATACTTTTTATATTATACATTTAATAATTACTAAAATAAAATCAAATTCATTGCAGGAGCGTCTTTTTGAATTTGGAACATTACAGCCACAAATTATATAGTAATGTACAAGTAATTACAGCGCTCCAGCAATGTTGTATGAAACGGCGTGCTGGAGTTGTTAAATACTCTTTGTAATGTTCCAAATTAAAAAAATGTTCATGCAATGGATTTGATTTTCTTTGTCCGTAAATTCGATACTTCGCGTGTTCTTTTTTCGAAAATAATGACAACATTTCCATGCATGTTTGAGAAAAATTTCATTAATATATTCAATTACATTACACAACACGTATAGAGATTTATTAAATTATTATTAAGTGTAGAAAATAATTTGGATTTCTTTCAGACATATTGCAAATTATTTAAATAAAAAAAAAAACAATTACTTTACGTTACATGCTTAATTAATACAAGGGAATATATAGGAAGGAACCAACAGAAGGTTTACAAATGTTATACTGGACCCTGGAGGAGACTTAATGAAACGTCTAGTATATTCAATGTTACGTTTATTACTGTCCTATCCTGAGGCGAGGTGCATACACTACAAACACCAAGACACACAACAAACACTAAGGTTCATCATAATATGAAAGATCATGTCCCAAGCTCGAATCGCACCCACGACCCCTGCTACGAATTACTGCAGCACGCAGGTTTACCAAATTCCCGTGAAAATAATGAAGACCATTTAAACAAAGAATACCTCTTAATAATGGGTTTTTTTTTGTTTGTCTCTATAGAGCGACAAATGTTCAGTGTCAACAAACCTATTTATGCTTTGTATCGTAATTTTTTTATTGTCTTTTAAACACAATCAGCTTTCAACGGTATTTTTAAAGTGGTTTAACGATTTTTTTTGTGTTTTTAGCTTTTAAATATTAATTACATTTTGTTTAAGAATTGGGGTTGGCTTGGCAATGTCTTGCTTTTTTTGACAAATTGTTTGTTTTCTTTTGAAAATTTTACTAAATTGTAACTTTGTCTTTGATGAAAAGTCTTTATTAATTTTTTTGCGAGCTGGATCGTGCAATCGTTAGCGCGGTTGTTCTAGCTAGATGATTGCGGACGTTTAGCAACTTTTTAAACTACTTCAAAAAAGGAGGTTCTAAGTTGGTCTGTATATTTGTTTTTTTTTTACGGGATTTTTGTAAAATATACCTACTTAGACAAAAGTTTACAAAACTCGATTTTAAATCGCAAGCTACATATACATGACTCAACTGCTTAATTTAAACAATATGAACATTAAAATCTTCTAAGAAATAAAATTAAATAATTTTAGAAAAATTTTCCATAAAATAAATCAGGAGAAACATTATTAGAAGCTGTAAAACAACAGTAAAATTGTGCTAGTTGTCTAGTGATGGCTAGCTTTTGTTCCTAGTCCTACAGAGTCCTAAGTAATAGCAATCATACATGATATATTATATTATTAACAGCATTTTGAATTCTTTTATCATATTGCTTTACTTTATATGTGCCATTATAACCATTGACGTTCGGTTCAAAAACTTTATTTATATACGTAACAACGTGTTCATTATCATCGAATGTAATTTATTGAGCTCGACTATTCTCACTGTATCCCTGCACCATCAATTACACGCCAATAGCCATTGAATGAAAAGCGTTCTGTCTCCCTCTTATTTTAATTTCGACAGTTGCCCCAACTTAATGCTCCGTTTTAATTAAAAGTTATGACGCATCACCCGTCGGTGTTGCCAGCAATAAAAGTGACTATAGAACGAAATAATTCCTTGATTTGTTAAAGCTCACCCCTGTTCCAACCTTCAGTACCGACCAATTTATTTAGATCTACACCTGCTTATATTTCTGCTATCTAAGAGAGATCATTACCCTGGTTTATAGTTAGAGTATTAACAATAAGTCTGTCCACGATTCCACATGAATGGGCTCGAAGCCCATTCCTGTCTCTTTCCCTCCTATTGTCAATTGGTGTCACAGTAGGTACCGGATTAGCAGTCTCAAGGTGAAATTGTCATGTTTTGTTACTTTTTTCTGTATATTTAAAGATTGTCGCATTGTTTACTTATTGTTCAACTTACCTGGATTTTTTAAGTCTTCATATTGTACTGGAGATGAAGATACAACTTTTGTGATATCGGAATTCGGTATGTTAAGAAGCGTACATCCTGCTTAGTCGGTTTTGTTGTTGAGGTTGAGGTCTCTAAAGTTCAATAGCCAACTTGAACAAGGGGAGATGTTTAATGAGAGTTTTGAAATTCAATACGTGGATTAAAACAAAAGCCTTTGAACAGCTGCATTCCCTCAATTGAGCGATCTTTGTCTTAGTTTTGATGGCAACAATTGGTCGTGATTACAAAGGCGAGGGAATGATTGTCAATCTTAATTTCCAACCTATAAGCAATGCGTTTAAAAGGATCTGATACTGATATCAAAACAATTTGATAACACGTCTTTATTTGCAGTGTCAAATATTATTATATCATTTTAAGGTCTTTAAAAAAAAGAGTGTAATATTGACGTAATATAGGAGACGATGATTTAATTTTTACGTAAGGTGGTAATCCCTGCAATTAATGAATAGAAATCCAACAATATTGGATGATAGTAAACTTATATCACAGAATGATTTTATATTATTTAGTTTTCTCGAATAAATATTGTTCACTTGATAAAATCATATAATGTTTTGAATTATTATACTTCTTAGGCAGATTAGCTTTGGTTGTTGCATTCTGCACGTTGAAATGACTATGATAACAGTGTTAGTATAGTAATAGCAATAATAGCCATACATTACAGATGTCTGTGGTGTGAAGAGCCATTTGTTGGCACCGCGAGTCTAATTGTGTGTGACGAGTTGTTCGTTGTTAGCTTAACTATGCAACGCAAACAACATGATTTCATAGCGTTTGAAATACGTGATTTGGGCCCTTCAGCTGTTGAGAAGTGGTTCAGAAAATTCCTAAAATCTATATAATGCATTTTTTTATTTATCTCTAAATGAAATATATATTTTTCATTCAGAGGTAAATTGCTGTTTTAGTATTAACCATTTTAATAAGACCTAGTAGTATACGTTGAAATACGTCATTTTAATTTTATTAATGTTAAGTATTAATTAGTTATTAAGTATTCATTTAAAGTTTGTTTTCATTACCAAAGGTAACCATTAGTTGCCTTTTTTCCCATTTCGAATGTTGACTAATATTCTTTCGCCTCTATTTATTTAAAAGGGTTTGAACTTTCTTTTTTGTATTGAGCCTGGCCTCGTCCAAATCTGTAGTAGGTATGAGACGCCATTTTGAAAAAAAAATAACAAAATGGATATATGCGGCGTGATTTTGAGAAATTTTTAAAATGGCAGATCGTGACGAGGCCAAAAGAGATTCAAATTCAAACCACTTAACAGATTCTAGGGAGCCTAAACTACAGAAATAGTGAAAGGCGGAAAACAACATTGTGCATTCAGTCGTTAGTATTTAACTAAGGCGGACACTAAAAATACATTTATGCTGAATTTTTGATATTTTATTTTGTAAATCCGTGTTTAAAATGCCCGCCACTATCACAAATGTTACTTCTGTAAATGTTTAACTTACCATTTCGAGCCGTCTGTAGGCAATAAAGGTGCAAGCTCATTTGCTATTCAAACAACACTGTTTTGCATACGAAGTTTCAGTTTGGCACTATTTTTAGTGCACTTTGAATTCTCTTGAATTTATCGTTACGGCGGCAAAAAAAAATACGTTTTCTTGCAAGTATGTAATAAAAAATGTAACGGGAAGCCAATAAATGATTTGGTGAAATTTTAATTTTCCTGATGAGGCATTTGTCATCATAGTGAAATATCTATAAAATATACCTACATTGAAATAAAACAACTTTTGCGGAGTATTTAGAGTGATGTATTTACCCAAAATATATATTTGGTACTATATTTTTTTGGTTTATATGCGGTTTTTTGGTTTTTGACGTTTCGGCACCTTTTCAGTTGCCGTGGTCACGGGTTGACTAGCTACTTACAAGTCTACCTTCACAAAGTTGATTTATTATAGTATTCGGATACGGATAGATAATTACTAACTACTCCGAAAAGTTGTATTTGTATTTCAATTATGAGTGCGCGAAGAAACTTAAGATGTATTACCTACATTAATATTTTTTTCTTTCTACTACTGTTTATTTATTACGTATAGATTTAGAATTGGCGTATTTTTACTGCTTTCATTTTTATCAAATAACAGCATGGAATAAAAATGAAAGCAGTAAAAACACGCCAATTCTAAATCTATACGTAATAAATACAGTAGTAGAAATAAAAGTTTTGTCGCGCTAAACGTCTCGGAATCAATTTTTGTCATTTTTTCAAACAAAAATATTTTTTAACATCTTCAATTTTTAAAATCTGAATGAGATCAGCTGGTATATTTTGGTGGTCTTCGTCATAATAATAATATGCCACGTCCTACACGTATCTTGGAGAATACGTTTAATAACATGATTGCCCACTGTGAGGTTTATTCCTGTGAACTGTTTGGAATTCTAACTAAACACGGGTTACAATTGTTTTGAGTACAAGCACGTACCACGATGGCTCTGTGACCTCGCTTGAAATTCTTGTTTTGAATTCAGTATTTTTTTCTTCGCTATAAGGAATTTTATTGGGTCTATTATTATTTTTAATTGGTTGGAAATTCCAATACAATAAGATCTTCAGTTGGTGTTTTAGTAAAACTGAGTATAGTGCTATGTGTAGTTAAAAATATAGCCTGCAGTATTGCACGAATATTTCAGTATATTTAACTAATGAATTGAATTGAATTTCTTATCAGAGTTTTATAAGTTCTAAGTTTGAGATTACCGTTTCTTTTAGTTTCTGTACAATTCAAGTTTGTATCAAAATTAAAAGTAATTAGTGTTTCTAGCTGATAAACTTGACTTTTGTAAATCATCATTACCACATTTTAATAGTTTTGTCAATATGGCGAGGAGTGCCCCACACCCTTTATCGCAAATATACTTCCAAGTTTACGACCAATAAACTGTTCAGAATCGCTTGCAATAATAATTTTGAAAAGTGAACTAACATTAGTCCTACTTATACGACAGAGGGCTTTAAAACCACTATTACAAATTATTTGATTTTGTAGAACCTGTTTCCGTTTGTTGGTTCATAAAGTATTGTTGGCATTATGTGCTGTAATGTAATGAATGACATCCTTTTGCTATTCCAAAGCCGTATGAGTTGGGATCGTCCATTCAAGTCGTATTAGGTTATATGTCTTGGCTATTGTTTCATTTGCGTCAGAACTACATACAAAGGCACTATAAATTCACATTGAAATATCTCAATGTCGTGTCTTCTGTGGGTTTGCTTCGAATGATAGACTATTCGTCCATACTATATAGGTTTAGAACGAAAACATTTCACCTTCTTTTATACTTACGATTAATTCAAGTTAGTTGCAATTGCCATGTTTACTGTTCAATGCTATTTTTAACCGACTTCAAAAAAGAAGGAGGTTGTTAATTTCGTCGCGTATATATATATATATATACGCGCAGTAAATATATATATATATATATATATATATATATATACATATTTACTGTTAATTTTTTACATATATTTATATACATATTTATATATATATATATATATATCTCTCTATTTTTTTATTTTTTTTATATATATATTTACCGATTACTCGAAAAACGATCGAAGTGATTCAAACGTTATAACATCGGGTTTGTTCGCAAGTAGGTCCCATTTTTGAAATCGGTTCAGTAGGTTTCAGGAATCAATCTTGAAAAAACTGTATTTCTTTCGGTCAAGCGGTTTGACTCAAACTAGTAGTTGCCTACACTACTAGATTGGGTCAAACCGAAGTGCGGGTCTTATTCTAACATTGAAAACATTTCATAAAATGTAGTAATTCCAATATACAATTCCATGGATGGCAAGATGATAACAAAAGGCTTATTTATTTTGTTATTTTTTGTTATAAAAAGTTTTTTTAAATACTATCTATCAATACTCGTTTCGTATAATGCTTGTCGTAAAATGTACTTGCTAACTTATCTTCTTGCAAGTGCCAAAAAGAGTAACTCCAAGAAGTTTTACTATCAGTACTTCACTCGACTAGCTTTCTGCAATTAATCCACGCACCTCACATCATTCAGTTTACAGTTGCACGCATATTTTACAAGTACCTAAGTCTAAGAATTCTGTCCGTCCTATTAGTTTATGTCTATCCATCAGTCATTCTTCATCTTAATAACTATTAAGACACTTGTTAACTTAAAGATAATATCTTCCATTCCATCTTCACAATCCGTTATAATCCTAACTTTATCTTTACATATTATACTATACTATCCATTTGAATATGCTTTTTAATTGTCCGTAGATTCCTTAGAAGTTTTAAAATCTTGGGATTCCTATTAACTGAATATTATCTTTAAGTAAAGGTTGTATCTATAGAATGTATATAAGTTGTTTTAAGTACTTTTTAAGGAATACATTTTTTAAAATTCCGCTATAAATCCATTCAATAAACTAAATACATTTATTATTTATCATGAACGTTTTAGTTTTTACATTTCTAAGAATCCATAGGTAGTCAAGCTATTTAACTGCATTGTTACTTGCTCCAGTCTATTAATTTGTTATGTTTAAGGAAAGCTTTTGCTTACATATCTACCGTATTCTGGTAATAAAATTTGCCATTTTATTACCAGAATACGGTAGATATGTATACTGTAGGTTATAATACTTTCTGAGGCTGCGATAGTTAAAAGGAATAACATTAGATTTGATGGTTTAGTTTATTTTTACAATTTAACTTAATTCTCAGTCAGAACACTTTGTCATCTAAGCAATCCTGACTTTAGTATATGTAATTCAGCTTTATGAATGCTCGGTCTAAATGTTTTTGCTTAGAACTCGGACGTCCAATCTTATTATACGAGGGTTTTGCATTAACTTGTCCAGTGTAATCATAATATGCGATCAACAGAGCGCGGATGGAAATTGCCTCTATTTTATAATTTATCTTGGAGTGAGCCTTACCTGTTGATTCGATCGCATTGGTCACCGTAAGTAGGGCTGTTTCTGGGTTTTTTTTCATTATTGTAACGTTAAATTATGGTTAGAAATAATGTTTACTTTTTTCTATGAAAGATACTTATTGAATTTGAAATTACCCCAGTAACAGCAAATATTTAATAACGCCGTATATCACCAACAAAACATAATTATGCTTACTGCATGTAGTCTGATAACATAAGTGCCAGGTATAACATAAGTGTCATTATAAAATCTCTCACTGCTTATCTGCATTTTGATTACCTGTATCAAGTGAATCATCTTTAATCTCTCTGAAGGAATCATGTCGTCTACAATAGAATTGCCTATATTACTTATGGATTCAAAGATATTCTTATTTGATAGAATCAGGCGTTACTTGGCGGAAATCCATATCTTAGTAGAAAACGAAAAATATGTCGCGTAATTCCGCAAGAAAAAATGCAGATGCAGCCCAGTGACACACCTTGCACCTTCACCGACTACTCTACACGTGTTTCGCCCACACACGGAGCATCCTCAGGAGTTGTTAGACCGTGCCAATCTCAGCACCGAGAGACTCTCAGAAGATATTCTGTGCAATTCAGATGCATTTACGATATCCAGTGCATATATTTCTACTATGGATTGTTTACTACATGGAAATTTACTTAAAAGCTCAACCCTACCAACTACTGAAAGCTATAAAACCGCGATCCTCAATCTCATTCCTGGTACAATCGTCCATAGCATTCACCAGCGATATCTACGCGATTCCATTTACTCCAGTGAAGACATCAGAGATTGCAGATAAATCTTGCAACATTAACGGCTTTATTTCTTCGCTATTATCTGGAGGCATGTCGATATCTAAGCACGCTGCCATTATCACATAATGGACTTGAGATTTATTATTTACAAGAAATGTATTTAATGTAAGTAGAATCATCGATTTGATAGACTTTGACTAAGTAAATTAGGTATTTCATTATATGAGAATCTTATTCGGATAGGAAAGATAGTGTTATCACTGGCAAGATATTATTAAAGTTATTTTTCTTTCTTCTTTTTCTTTTAATTTATCTGCATAACTATCATAATTTGATTGGTTTTCAATAGTACCTAACTCCAGCATCATTACTGAACGCATCACTAAGAGATCAGTATCAGTTACCAAGAGAATTGGATTAATCTCAGTTCTCACATAACATTTTTCTACGTGAAGTGACATTTAAAACCTTCACGTCTTTATAAACGAAATTACCACTATCGCGTCGATCGACGTATCGATTACGGGCTTTCGACCAATTTGGTCGATTACATTCAATGAGCGTGCGCTAGCGCCGCGCTCGTGACCGATGACCAATACCGTGATCACGGTTGCGCATATTAATTTTTTTCTTATAATATACTTCAGTGATGTGCTAGATAACATTCAATTTTTTTCGAGTAATCGATATAAATTCAGCGGAATTAGGGTAAATTATTCATATAAAAATTCAGTAAATATTTTGCTATCTAACTATCTACTACTACAAAGAGAGGGTCTAAAAACATCACTTTCCATTTATTGGGGCATTGACACCATTCTTATTATAAAACATTCTTTCTTTACTTTTAATAATGTATCTTCATTTTATATTACTCATACGCATTGAATTTTTAAACTCAACTAATTGTATCTTTTATCGTCCACGTTATTTTTTTATCGCTATTTTTAACAGTCTCTCACGGAAAACACACAAAAACTGAAATATCGTTGTACTTTGTTGTATTTGGGAGGTAAGGAGGAAGGAGGTATTCCTCCCGAAATTTTTGGGATCTCGTCTAGTTAAAAAATCACATTACTGAATACGATGAAAACTGCTTGTTTGTGATAGTGAGGTTAATTAAAACAAAATATTATTTGAAAGAAAACAAAAGCCTTTATCCTTTACTATTACTAACTAAATAATTAACAGTTTTACTAACATGAACATATTCAATACAAAAGTAGGTATAGTATAGGTAGCTCAAGGAGATTAAAAAGTAGTTATGGGTGATTTTGAAAGTAACTTCTTAAAAAACAAAGTGCATCAAGAGTACTATCTGCTATCCGGCATCTAATATCCGTTGCAATGTAACCAGCTGCTGAGAATGCCCTCTCCGACTCAACACTGGTTGGCAACAGCGTGACTAAGCAATTATATGCAAACAGCAAAAATCTCCCCATTGATCCTCCACACTCAAATAAATCTACTTCTTTTTTTATTACTGACTCTAATTTATCTAAGCTTGTGGATCTGGATACACGTGTAAAAGGACTTTTAAACGCTCGCAGAGTTTCTTCTAATTCCTCTTTAAGTGAAGTATTAATTTGTGTAGCAGTAGCACTTAAATTTAAATCGCCGCCCGTCAATCTCGAACGGGATCTCGTCATATATGCTTCGGGATTGATCCCGAAAAATTTCACGGGATCTCGCGAGATCGGGATCCCGCTAGATCGGGATTGCATTCCCTATTCCTAGCATTGATGTGACAACGCTGGCCTACAGCGTATTAAAATATAAAAGTATTTGAGAATTTCGACGGTGGTTCGCAAGTCTCGGTAGCTCAGTGGTTAGAGATTTGGACCGGATTTGGTCGGAATGGTCGTGGGTCCCATCTGAGAATACAATTGTGGCCGAGTTGTTTTTTCCAATATTTTTCTATTTAAAATTTATCATAGGGCTACTTAATGTTTTCTTCGCCGATTGATACTGGTCGTAGTCATATTGATGAGCAAGATAATGGAAATTGCCCTGTGTTTTTATGTTTGAATTCTGATTAATATTTTAATGAGTAAATGGCCCTTGAAACAGCAATATACATACTGTGTTTATGTGTTATGTCTGACGTGATGATGATGATGATTTTAATGCCTTGCCTTGCTCTGATATCCACTTTTCACTTCATTATATGATTGAAACGTACGATGTAACGTGAACGTATGAAATTTAACCCTTGGCGCAAACTTATACCACTTAGTTTCAAAAATCAAAAACTTGGACAATTTTCTCCAGTTACCACCGCAAGTAGCAAATTAAATCATTAAATCAAATTCCGCACTCATCGCACGATTTTATTTTTTATTACGACTCAGTAAATTACATATTCGCGCGCATAAATTCTAATTTGACGGATTGTAAATTTATGCAGCGACAACCGTCTGAGGTAATGTCGGTTCGGTACCTCGGGAGGTAATACGCTCGTCTGCAGTAGGGTGACCATCTTTGGGGCGGTGACTCGGAGACTGCTACCCTTGACCCGAAGTCTCCGCCCACACGCGTGGTTGGAACACCCAGGGGATTTTAATGGGTTCAATTCCCACATAACCTCCCTGTCTCCCCGAACGGGGGGGTATATAGGGCGATGGCATTTCCCCCTGGTAAAAAAAAAACAAAAAACCTTGGTTCTAGAATGACCTTTGGGTCAGTATAAGCTAGGCGATTGCGTAAAGTCTATCGTATTCATTTGACAATGAATTTTGTATCATATTATCAAATGTCATTCCATACAAATTGCAGCCGATTGAATACGACATGAACTGACAAAGGAATACGATTACCTACCTTACGCAATCGCACCCATGATCAGCTGACGCCCTGTTTGGCGCAGGGGTACTAAGCCTGCCTTCTGCGCCAGAGGTTCCGGGTTCGATCCCCGGACAAGACAAATATTTGTGTGCAATAACATGTCTATTTGTCTTGGTCTGGGTGTTTAATATTTATATCATGTATGTATTTACAAATATCCGTTATCTAGTATCTATAACACAAGTTCTTTATGAAACTTAACGTGGGCTAGATAATTGGTGTGATGTGATTGTATGCAATTATTTATTTATTTATAAGCTTTTCAACATTGAGTACTTGCGTACCTGACGAGCTAACATGTACCTACAATTTGTTTTTCTTTTTCAGTTTATCGATGCATTCCTTTTGCTACAACACCTGAATTTGCAATTTTGCCATTTCTGTTGGTCCGTCTACTCTCCTTACATTCCTTTTACATTCTCCCGTGTCACTCACGATTTCGGGCAGGTACTAGAAACTCCCGCCATCATCTAAAGTACGACAGGACTGCCTAGGGGAGATATACTTTGTCCTTTCTTCTTAAAAGTTATAGCCGCCCTCGCCACACCATATTAATGTTCACGCCGAAAGCGAAAGTCGCCATAACGATCTGCTCCCGCGCATAAACTACGGATAATACGCGAGATTAACATTTTAACGGCTGCAAACGGTTGGACGTGATTACACGTTCGGATCGATAAAGCGATCGATTGGGAATCGGTAGAGAACTGGCGAATAGATCGATTGTTGATACCTCTTTGACTTCTATATAGAGGTATCATAGTTTGTATGCCGTATTTTGGCAGGACTATTGGTCGTGGTTTTGGTACTCATTCTCGATAAATATTTGAGTTTGGTCACAACCAGTACATAACTTTAGGTCTAATCTTTAGGCCTAAGTTAGCTAGTCGGCTGACGGCTGCTAGTCGTAGAACTTAGAAAATTATTCCGTCGCAGTAAACCAGGATATTCATGAGAAAATGTTGAGATGACTTTTGCAATGAGTAAGACTAACGAAATTGCAGTAGTAATTTTGATATCCAACTTTCAGACACTTAGAAAGTTGTGATTTACACTAAGCTGGTACCATTTCTCCAGCTTTCGAAATCTGATATTGTCTCAAAATTTATTCGGTACGCTACGCATTCCGCTACCATTTGTTAAAATCAGGAGTTGTTTTACTTGTACTTTCAACAGTGGTGATGCGACCTTATACAACGGGAACGTGAAATATTCTCGATTGACCCTGAACCTAACATTGGACCGGTAGGATTCAAAATCCGGTGCAGTATTTTTCCCTCGAGTTTTCTTCGGTCAAGTCTTCCTCTTCTAGATATATCTTTCAAGTAAAAGCCAGCCTTCGAAAAAGGATATAACCTTTTTCGAAGCTCATATAGTATAGTCTACCTACGTCTGTACAAATATTCACCATACTTAATTCAATGGGTCAGCCGTCAAATGTATCAGACCAACACCGTCTCCTCATCTGCTATTCTTGATTGTATAATATTTAAAATAGATTCGAAGATTTACCTACGAACTTTACCTTCTTGATCTCAAACTCAAGTTATTTATACAAGCATTAATCTTTCATCAAATTGAAATTGTAGTGTTCTTTAACGCAGCGTTGCTCAAACTTTAGCTGCCCCGCCCCCAGCGGTACGGCCGCCCTGTGCTCGTTTCTTTAATCACTAAATTACAGAACCACATTATGCAAAATGTCAGACCCATGCTTATAGAGGAATCAGGTTAAAGAATATAAATCTTAAGGTTCGTTTTATGCCTTTATGAAATACTAGCTTTTGCCCGAGACTTTGTTCGTGTGATTAAGATTACGCTGAGACACATAAATATTTATGTTTAACCAACAGCCTAAACAGAAAGTTTGAAGATCCTTACTTCGAATTTGACGGACTTTATTACAAACTTTCATCCCCTATTTTTCACCCTTAGGTGGTGAGTTTTGAAAAACCCATTCTTTGTGCTCACCTACACCATGAAAGGTATCTACCCTCCAAAAATGGTGTCTCTACTTTCAGCCGTTTAGGCTCGACTCTCATGTCAACAATCAATCAATTTAGAATTCTATATATCACATCATCAGCATGTGGACGTCCACTGCTGGACATATGCCTCTCCTAGCTCACTCCTATTGTGGCGTTCATAGAAGGCTATTAGCCTACTGCTACCACGCTGGCCAGACGGGATGGTAGAGGGTTTGTTTCAAGTTTTCCTTCTCTCTCTCGCACAGGTGTTCAATGCGTCGATCCTCTTAGTCGACTCTTACGACATCCCACGCATGTAAGGGAGTGGTGACACTTGTATTCTTAGGCCGTCACCACACGGCAAGATATATAGATGAATTTAAATTAATCGTGTTGTGTGCTGCTTTATAAAAATGATTCATCATCACAGTTGCCGCAATATGTGACTTACCGCTTAGTATTTATTGATGATCTAGAATGAGGTTCACAGGCTCTTGTTGTGTTGAAAACAAAGAAATGTAATAAAAATATCAGAATAAAATGAAAACAGTATATTAAAGGAAGTATGGAATCTATCATACTAAGCACAATCCAAACAGTTTATTTTTTACCAAGTTTATTCACATTAGTAATTTTATTTTAAAACAGAATATCATCAATGTAAAACTACGCCTTAACGAATTTTATTGGCAACGTTTCAAAGCTGGTTTGCAAGCGCCACTGCTTGATTGGATGATTGACGTCGTATAAGGCAAGGAAAAAACGCAAGCGCAGACCATGCAATTACCCGTTATCGAGATTGTAAACAAAATTATAAGCCATGAAATATTAACAGCGGTTTTATGCCGTGACAGGCTAGCGAATGTGCCTGTAATAATTTTGTGAATTCATTAATTTAGCCTTTTGCTATCTAGGATATCTGTTTCGAAACTAGAGGCTAAAGTTTGAGAAGGGCATAAATTATCTAATGCTACGTACTGATCCTAAATTCTTACTAATAATTTGCTTAATTTATATGCGAATGAATTTGTAGAATTGTAAACCGGCAATGAAGTTTAAACTCGGCTTAAACTCGATTTGACCAACCAAGTTTCGACTTAAATACTAAATGTCAGCAACGCACCTGCTTTGCAATTTACAGTATAGTAGGCTTTTTTTTTAATATTAAATGGGCTTTCTCTTGACCTCAATCTGCCCCCTAATTTGTCTAATTTCAAAATCTAGCACAATCCCTTTCAAAGGTATTGTGATTGTGATAGTGATTTATGGAATTGTGTAACTTATAGTCGCAATCCCAATCGGAACGAATGGTGTTTTAAATGAAAGAAAGAATATTAATTTTATTGTGACAATAAATACAAGGACAATTAAACATATTATTAACAATTAACACAAAAACCTTGTCTTAAAATGACACTTCATTTGACACTTCTCCATACATTTGAAACATGTTTTTGAGTGTCACATTGCTTAGACAGTTCAATTTCGTTCATTCAATACCTTTCAAAACGCGTTCCGATCACAATCCCTATCTAATGTAAAATAGTGACGGTTTGAAGTTTCTAATTATCTTTCAAATGAGGTATTGAAAGGGATTGCGATAAATTTTAAAATTAGACAATTAGCTTCCTCGTCAAGAGCGTAGATGAGGTCTATGGAGCAAGTTAGCCCAGAAGAACTCTGTTCACTTGCACCTTGGAGAGGTTTGGGTTATATGTGCTCGGCTTAACAAATAAGCAATAATTATGTAGGCAAAGAGTAGTCATAGCGTATTTAATTCTATGAGTGTCGTACATGATCCCAAAAAATCAAGATTGTATTGTGCTATCTGCATGGACTGGCCGTTTTTTTTCTTTTTTACATGTTCGCCAATTTGTTGCTTTATTCTTTCCCATGGCTTGCAGATCTTGTTAACCGAAGAAAAGTGAAACTTAATTGAAAATGCAAATTGGTCAAAGTAATGACAATCCGGTGCGAGTACCAGAAACCAGTATGGTGGCTGTCGGTGCAGAATTGTTTATCACCTAAGAAAATAATGGAACCAACAATCTATATATATGATACATCATATAATTCTGGCCGCAGGGCGTTGTGTACAGACGCTTCAGAGGGGCGCTGCCGTGTGTCCCCGACTCGACACAGAAGCTGTCAAATTGATTTTTAATTATAATATACCTACTAACGGCCGCTCACCCGCGTGGTTCCCGTTCCCGTGGGAATATCGGGATAAAAAGAATCCTATGTTCATATCCAGGCTATCTACTATCTGTGTACAAAATTTCATCCAAATGCGTTTAGTAGTTTTTGAGTTTATTCGTTGCAAGCAAACAAACAAACGAACAGTCAAATCTTTCCTCTTTATAATATAAGTATAGATTATTATTGTATGTTAGTCTGTAAGGTATTTATCGTATGGGCCTTGATGCCTGAAATAAATGGTTAAATAAAATAAATATTGTAAGAAAGACAAATCTGTCCTTTTTTTAACTGATTTCAAAAAATGGAGGAGGTTCTCAATTCGACGGAATCTTTTTTTTTTAAAAAGCAAGTGTTGTGTACTATATAAAATGAATAGTACAGACCCCAAAACAGTTTGTTTGTTCAAGCATCATTTCATTAGAGAATCACGGCACGGTTCTTTATGAAATTTGGTATGGCGATAGCTGATTATGATTACCCTGGTTAACATATAGGGTACTTTTTGTGGCGTAAATTTCCCTCATTCTTACGGGAAAATAAACAAATCGATTTGTGCAAAAATAGATGGCGCCACTGAATTTTTCAAAATACTTTAGCTATTAATTAAGTAAATGAATGAACGTTTTAAGTTTTTGTGGTTGTTCTGTTTTCTGTAATGTGTGTGTGTGCAATAAATTGTTTATCTATCTATCTAATGGGATATAATACTGAACCGATTTGGATGAAATTTGGCACACAGGTGGATACCTTCCACCTAGATTAAAAGATACTTTTTAACTTGATATTCTCGCAGGAACGGGAACCACGCAAGTGAAACCGCAGGCGGACGCTAGGTTATTATTTGGTCGCGATTATTTATAATTGGTTTCTTAAGGTCGAATGTGTTTTTCTGCCTTTATTGAGCGATTTAATTGTTCTATTGTAGCGTAAATAATACAGCCTTTATTATGTTCTTAGTGTAACGGTTATATTATTTCATCATTCGATGGAGTTCAAGACTGAAATCTTATAAATAACTAAGTACCTTGATTCACAAGAAAATGGGGGATTTCTTAGAAAATTATGCTTACTCATTCCGTGACCACGGCAGCTGAAAAGGTGCCGAAACGTCGGGAAAATCAAAAAACCCCTAAAAAACATAAAAATACGGACAATTACAACTTAGTTCGTGAAATATAGCGCGTTTGATATCCGTAAAAGTTTGTTTTATTTCAAAATTATGCTTTTTAAATTATTGCTTTGTCATTTGTGAGAACTAGATAGACTAGATTTTGTCAGTGAATTGTTAGCTAAAATTCTGACGTCATAGTACTCGACAAACGAAGGATTCTAAAACCTATTTAAAAATAATAATGATGGTGATTTATGATTTTTGAATTTTTGCATTTTTCAATGCTATTTTTATACCTACTTATGATAAATTTTAAATAGAAAAATATTGTAAAAAAAATAACAACCCGGCCACACACAAGTGAATTCTCAGATGGAACTGGCAAGATGTCATTGATGATGACATACCAATCTCTGATTTTCACTTTCCAAAATAAAATTCCACATGATAGGACGTGAATATTGACGAGAATAAAAACAACTAATGTTATTATTTTTTGGTCATAAACGATCAATTTGATTCTTAGTTTCGATCGCTACAAATTACTTATTGAAGAATTTATCAAATTACTTTTTATAACCAGTGCTTGTCTCATACCCGTTGTTAATCTTGCGATTTTAATTAGCAAGATGACATTGTCTTTTATTTCATAATGCATACCCATTTGATCTAGCACGAAAATTTAAAGCTAATTGTATACTTTAGTAGAATACGAAAAATATGTAGCTTAATTCCGCAAGAAAAACTTACATGCAAGATGCGCAGTCCGCCCGCCGCCCGCAAATAAATGACACAGTGACACACCTTGCACCTTCACCGACTACTCTACACGTGTTTCGCACACACACGGAGCATCCTCAGGAGTTGTTAGACCTTGCAATACCAGCACTGTCGTCGTCGGTCGGTGGTCGAAATTAAGCTACGTATTTTTCGTTTTCTACTAAGATATGGATTTTCGCCAAGCAACGCCTGATTCTATCAAATACTAATTGTATACGTAATTTAATAGCAATTTTCATTTTATACTCTTTTTTATTTCCAGGTATGCAAGCCCAACATAGACTGCACTTTAGCAGAAAACCGTTGGCGTTACATTGAAATTTTCGAGTGCTTGGGCGATGATTCCAAATTGCTCAAGGCAATGCGGCTTTCCTTTCCAAGCGGGCACTCCTCGTTCTCAGCTTACACTATGATTTACTTCTCAGTAAGTTTTTTTTTATATAAAGTACTGGGAGACTAACCCCCATATTCTAAGTCGCTCCTCCAAATCGTTTTACACTCCACTCAACCTCGTCGTGGGTAAAAATGGTAGTGTGCGCTAGGCCTAACACGGAGTGGCTACGTACTCTTTGGCTCCTCCAGGTCCTTACGGAGTTATGACTTAGAATACTGATTTCGAGGAGTATTTCGAAGAGGTTTTCAATAAGGTTTCGTTAAGTCGAGGACGAGTAAGTTTTGGAGGAACGACTTAGAATATGGGTGTTAGCCTTCATCATACCTAATGTTAAGTATTGATAAGGCTGAAGATGGAAGCGAGTCTCTCCCGGTAACCCCAATCACTGAGTAACTGGCTATCTTAACTTTAGCTGCCGGAACACAACATGCTGAAAACATTGTTGTTATGGTGTCAGACAGATAAGATGGTGGTAGCTAGCCAGGCGGACTTACAACAAGTCCTACCACCAACCAAACCGAATACAATATGTACCCCCGCTGGGAATCGAACCCGGGACCCCTGGGTCTGATACCGGTGGTTGTACCACTAGACCACAGAGGCGATTAAAAGAGAGATTGCAAGTTTATACTTATTAGCTCATCCATAACTCAGTGAACGAATATAATAATATCAGATTCATAATAGAATACCAAAACCTACGATGGTATTACAAATACATTCGAATATAAAATCACCAGACACAACACATTTATGTAAATTATAAATAAAACATAACTCGAATTACATCGCGTTTTAAAAATGCACAAAACTTGCGAGAACCCATTTTATATTAATTTCCAGATGTATATCCAGAAAAGGTTTACGTGGAAGGGTTCGAAGCTCTTCAAGCACGCCTTGCAGATGCTGCTCATTCTGATGGCATGGTACACCCTCATGACTAGGGTTTCGGACTACAAGCATCATTGGAGTGATGTGCTCGCTGGCTTCGCTATTGGAATGATATTCGCTGTTCTTGTGGTGAGTATTACTAAGGTAATGAATGACTAATGACAAAAAAGATATATAAATATAATATATATATATATATATATATATATATATATATATACATTTTAATATTGTTTTTCATTAGCTTATATATTTTGGAAGTATAAAACGCTTTTCAGACTACGCTATAATATAATAGCATATAACTCATAGTTCATAGCACAAAGATATCGCTCACCATACGTTTACTTACTTAGATAGCGTATAGTAAGCCAATAATATATATTATAGCTAAGTGTGAACGTGTTCTATTTTATTGCTTTTTTATTAGTATTAAAATCTTATTATTATTATATATTTATTTCGAGAAACAAAGACTCTAATTGTTAGTAACAATGGCACTTAAAGCTATGTTAGTACATGTTTATACTGAAATGAAAAATTAATAAGGAAGAAAGTCTTTAAAAGATTTCTTGTATTAAAATAAAAGTTTAGTTCCACAATGAGCGTCTAAAGATAAGAAATCTAATCATTAATTATCAGGTGCTCATTAGAAGAATCGCTGTGTAGTGTCGGCTTAGAATAGCACTACCCCCTCTCATCCCGTTGGTGTCGTAAAAGGCGACTAAGGGACTCAGCCTTCAGGAGACGGGCAGCAGTGTCTCCTACAAACTTGGCCATACTGCAATCGCCAACCCGCCTGCTAAGCGAGGCGATTATGGCCTTTTTTGGGGGGAGGCCTATACCCAGCAGTGGGTGTTAAGTGGCTGAGACGACGACGACGAATTAGAAAAAAGTTATTAATAACACATTTCCGTTTATTGCAGTTCCTATTCATTTCAAACCTCCGCAAAACGACGAGAATAAGACAAACCCTGAACCACCTCGACGCAGAGCTGCACGCCACCAACGGCAACACGCGGTCGGCGACGCGCGTGCAGGTCTGACAGCCAACTCCCACCAGCTCCCAGACCGTCAGTGACGAGGAGCCCTGACAAGAATCGCCCAACGTCACAATATCGTGGATATCGCACGAGTATATTGACAAATAGGAGTGGACTAATTGAGTGCTTCCATATCGCGATTCTTTTTAACAATCGAGATTGAAATCTTATGAGAGTGCGTATTTCGGACTTATTAACGCCCCAAAAAGGTAAAGGATTTTTTTTTATGTAGGTGAGTGATTTTAGGAATCTCCTCGAATTGGTTTGATTTGAAGTTAAAAAATTCTGTTGTGATTATTAAGGGCAACTATTTTTTCGTTTAGTTATTACGATGTTAGGACTGTCTACTGTTATAATTTAAATACTGGTCGATATTATTGATGATCTACTTACTCGAAATGTTACTGAATAGTGCAATCTGTTAAATGGTATTAATAAGCTATGAACCATTTACTCTTAGGAAATTTAGTCGGGTACTAGTAGTATTATTACTAACATATAGCAGCGTTCCTAGTACAACCTAATTGTAACAGAACATTGCAACGTTTTTTGTCGAAATAGTATAGTTTTTATTTTATTAATAGCGTTTATACGAAACCAACTTGAGTTATTTACACAAAAAAATGAAGGGTGAGGTTTCTATAAGAGAATGCGTAAAATGCAGTTATTTTTAAATAGATGTACAATTATAAATTTATTTTGGCACACATCTAATCTGCTAAGAATATTGTTTTTAACTTAAATGGTTGACATACTACAGGTCGGTTACCGAAAGATGGCGCAGTATCAGTACTCACACTTATGCTGCACACTTATCAATTTCAAAAAGATTCAATCTATATAGATAGTATCTAAAACAAAACAATAGCTGTCTCCCTCATACTTATAAGTTTAACAACGCGTGAGAGAGACAGACAGAGTATTCTTGATGACCTTGCAGCACAACGTCACGCTGCATCTGCATGCTGATTCACAGACACCACGTGTAAATGTGTAGAACGCGCCAGCTTTCGGTAACCGACCAATACTGTTAGCATTTTCTCCTGTTCTCCTAGCTTTCTTTCTATCCTTGGTCTAAGTTGTGTGCAGATTTATAGTACAATTACTGAAGTAAATGTTAGTGGTATTAAAAATGTTTGTCAAAAATGTCAAGTATATATTGAAGTATTTATTCTTTTTCGAAAGTTTTATATCCAAAACCCAATGAGCCAATTTGTTTAAATTATATTTATATTAACACTTTCGGTGTCTGATATGACTACGGAAGAATGTATTTTATATACTGTGATATAGAGTTGTATTATAAAAAGAACATTTACCATTTTTTTCATGAACTTCCCAAGTTTATAATTTAAGATTGCGTTTTATCAAAAAGTTGAACGTGCATTTAATGGCAAATTTGTAAAGTAAAATAATGATTTTACTCCACTTAAACCAGGATAGGCTTGTTACTTTTATATTTATATATCTGAATTTGATCTTAAATTATAAACTTTAGGTTAAATAGTTATAAAATAATCAATTTAGGTGCTAGATAAGTGTAACTTATTTTGTGAATTTAAATATTTATAAGCAACACTAGACGTATTTGGTTTTAAATAGAGACATAGTTATACGATGAAAATTTGAACGGATTTTATTTGAGGGATTCAAGATGGCCACATTGCTAATTGTTTGAAGTTGGAAACAATTATTTTCAGGCTGCTAAGCAAAATTATGTCCTATAACTATAGTATAATAATTATATCCTTTTAGAGACCGACTTCAAAATTTTGTCTATAGACATAACTTTAAATTTTAGTACGGTTGTGTCCGACACAAATGCTTTTTTAACTTTTGCCTCTCTCATCATTTTCTACTTTACACTGCAACTCAACCAAATACAGAGTGTCTATATAGACCACGCCGCGAAAGAAGTCCCGCGGATTATAAACACCTTCAGCGCCATGTGTATTATTTACGATACACAGTTGCCAAACCACTTGTGTAACTTTTTCGATACACATTTCTATACATTTTTTTTTGTAATCTTCTTAGCGTGTCGATGGTAGACACTCAAGTATTGAGGCCCAGAATTCAGCCACTTTGACAGCCTTGTTCGATGCTGTCATGAGATCCTCGTGCATGCAGGTGTCAGGACTCGCAGGGCACGATGTTAGGTGGGCCATCGTTTTTACTGCACCGCAAAGGCATTGCGCGGAACCAAAGCTGAGTCCGAAGCCTATTTAAAGACTTCCAGATCGGCCATGGTAGATCATTTTTGAAATATTTTGGTGGTATTGGCATTTATACCTTAGCGGCGAGGGTGTTAAGGTACTAAAGTTAATTTTCTATAAACGTCAGGCCGTACACTGCAGCGCCCCCCTTAAAGGACTTCTTCTGTGGCGCAGACTCTAGTATTTAGTTGAACTGAGTGCCTAGTCTGAGTTTGCAAATGTACAAAGGTCACGTTAGATTAATTTCTAAACCTTATTCCCATTGTATTAAAGTCCATCTGTCAAAATTTTACTATTACTTGATAGTGACGTTTGAGAACAAACTTATAGGCCCTATGATGTAACAAAAGTGTAATTTATAAAAAAAAGTCAGTAAAAATTGTAACATACTTTGTTTGAGAGTTAGTTTGTGGTTGCTTTTACATGTATGCACAAATTAATAATAATGCAAAATCTGTTTCGTGAATAGAGGGGCTCGTGGCGCGGTGGTTCACGCGCTCGGCCTGCGATTGTTGAGGTTAAGCAACTTTCGCAATGGTCGGTCACGGGATGGGTGACCAACAATTTTACTATCTTGAGCTCCTCCGTGCTTCGGAAGACACGTTAAACCGTTGGTCTCGGCTATATTTGCAGTCGTTAAACCCCACCAATCCACATTGGGCCCGCGTGGTGGATTATGGCCCGTTCTCTTTATCCATTTATAAGGAAGGCCAGTGCCCCAGCAGTGGGGACATTAAAAATGGCCGATGACTTTGACGTTGACTGTAATAAAGAGTCAACGCTGAACAGAGGGTCTAAAAAGGGCGCTAACGCAATATTTCCAAGTGAGTTCCCTTTTTTTTGTTCTTTTGAGGGAATCCAGTTTTTACAGATTCCTGCCTTGAGGATATGCTGGGGTCACCTAGCATACCCGTCCTGGTAATAGGAATATGCACACTATTTCTCGCCAAGTGAATTCCCTAACAATTCTTTTAATTGTTTATTTTCTATGGAGTCTAGAACTGTGTCAGTGGCAGTGTAGCAGAAATTGCTTTTAATTTTTAAAGGCAAGAAAACTTACTAAAAGCAAATTCCATCTATACTAGTATTATAAAGAGGAAAGATTTGATTGTTTGTTTGTTTCTTTGCATTGAATAGGCTCCAAAAGTACTAAGCGGATTTGGATGAAATTTGGTACACAGATATACTAGTGAACTAGTGTTTCACCCGCGTGGTTCCCGTTCCCGTGGGAATATCAGGATAAAAAGTGAAATGTCAGGGAATTCACTTAGCAATATTGCGCAATTAAATTTAAGACCCTCTGAAACAGAATATGTTTACGTGAACACGTAGACGTGTACAGTCATGAGCAATGACATGTATACAACCTTATCGCATTGACGCACTCGGAAACAAAACTCTCTGAAATAAATGTCATTCAATGTTGTAATGTGACAAGGTTGCTTAGTGTTTCTATGTCATAGCACGTGACTGTACGTACTACGAATATATCTAGTTTTGTCCAGTGTGAGACAGCCTTTATGTTTTTTAAGCAATGAATTTATCTCTAACTACCAATGGTGTCAATTTTCAAGAAGTGACTGGTCATAACGAAACGTCAAGGAACTTTTAGTAGTTATAAAAAAAAATTGTATGAATTATTATGTATACTGTGACACATGTATAATATTGTTGTTTTTTTATTTTTATTTCAACGGACTTACTATAACTTTAATTAACTTTTCTACTGTGTAGAGTCTTATGATCTTAGATAACCTTTTTTCTATACCAGCTGTTATTAAAGATCGTACCTTAGTCTTTAATTAGATTTTCATATTATAGTTAGATAATTTTATAAGTCAGATTCTTCGTAAGGCATTCAATGCACAGCCTTCTAGGCAACTATGTATATTTATTTAATTTATGTTACGGTTAAATTAGTTATAAATATTGAAGCATAATAAATACCTGGTCTGATTAAGCTTTATTTTATTTTATTTATTGGATTTTTCAATGCTCAGATAAAATATATTTCTTTGATATCGTATTATGCGAACAAATTGAGAATTAATTATTTTAAATTTCCCACTAAGACGACACTGAAGAGGAAGTAGAACTAAACTGGCTCAGTGATTACCTCTCTGGCCGTTGCCAGTCTGTCCGAGTCGGAAATGCATATAGCGATGCGTTACCTACAAGCTTTGGGAGTTCCACAGGGCAGCATTCTTGGGCCTACTATGTTTACAATTTACCTCAACGACCTTCTAGATTTGACTGTCCCTGGTGCCACTATAAATTGCCACGCTGACGACACAGTGGTGCTATTTAAAGATTCGTCCTGGGAAAATGATAAAAACCTGACAAAAGCGGGCATGCACCTAGTCTGCAACTGGCTGGATCACAACCTTCTAACTCTTAACACTAATAAGACAACATTTTTAGCGTTCCACAAAACAAAAGCATCCGCCCCAGGCCACCTGTCTCGCTTATTCTTGCACAAAGGAGATCACACACCACAAGGAGGCACCAGTAACTGCAACATATCCTATAGAAAGGTCTGGCTGGGTGAAATACCTAGCCATATATATTGATGAACATCTCTCCTTTAAGAAACAAGTCTCCTATACCTCGTCCCGACTCAGGAAGATGATCCACATTTTTAAGTCCCTGAGGCGGTCAGCACCTCATGACATTCTTAATATGACATATATCGCGCTATGCCAATCACTTCTGATTTATTGCATCGGAAGCTGGGGTGGCACATGCAAAACAAACCTCATTCAACTAGAGAGAGCTCAACGGGCGGTTGTGAGAGTTATGCTCAGCAAACCATACAGGTTCCCCACTGACTCCCTCTATAAAGAAGCCGAAATTCTTCGCGTCCGGCAGCTATACGTGTGGAGAGTCGGTTGTGCTCAACATAAACATAAGTTATGAATTCGCCAGATTACGATACTTTAATAAAAAAAGCGTAAGTATCTTTAGAGTCCCTGTGCCTTCAGTTAACACCACGTTCGCAAAGCGATTACCTCTGTTTTCTCACCCGTACGTTTACAACAGCATTAACCGAAAATGTCCCCTAAAAAATGTTCAAATTTTTAAAGTGAAGTCAGTCATCAAAAAATGGTTGTTAGACCGCAACTACACGGAAACCGAAGAACTTCTTCCGTCTATTGGTTGAATGCTGCCTTCTAAGTACACTTATAACTTCACATCACTCACCCCCACACACTACTCAACTCACTACACACCCCCACAAACTTACCTCTTGCAAAATTCAATATTTAGTTACCTAAAAATATTTAAAGTAAGTAAGGTTATATTTTTTTTATTATTTTTTTTTATATCAAATCCGTGCTTTTTATCTTTCTTTTATAAAAATCATCTAGATTAGAACCGGAGCTCCATAGAATTATGCAAATTACACAAATAATGTAAGTTAAGCAAAATCACTCCCTGGTTACTGCGATTCAGGCCTGCGAGCAGGGGCGTGCATTCCATATAGGCAATTAGGCAGTGCCTACCTCATTCAAAACCTAAATAAATATACAGTAAGTGTTAAAGTTATTTTATTTTAGTTTAAACTTCTATTCAACACTCACCCACTAAGATATTCCTTACGCTAAATACTGAATACCTACCGATAGGCAGTCTCGAAATTGCCTACTCGAAACAAGCAGCGTTTCATACAAGAATACAACATAATTTAGAAAAAGTATTGCTCAAGTATAAACCGCCCATGGCAAGAAGGGCGCTGTTTGTACGTGTAACGTTCTAGCTTAAACTTCCGGAATATATCAGTATAAAGTAAGCATGCCTACCTGACGAACGAATTTGATCGCGAATTATTTTGTTGAGGAGCTATTTTAAAACTATCATATTTCCTAAGATATTCATTAAAATTTAATGATGTAAAGGACAATTTTATTCAAAATTAAATACTTGTGATGATTAACGTATTTATTTAGATAAGGATTAATATCATGTTTATGAAAACAGCTTCTCAAATAATACATTAGTTTAGAACAAGTTTTATTATCTGAAAAATGGTTATAGTGAGTTAACCATAAAACATAGACATATGCTGTCGCGGACTTTTTTTTAGAACTTTTGATTGGGAATAATTTTGTCATACATGATTTTTACATAACTTTAACCGTTTACACACCGTCCGCAACGGAAGCTCCCAAACTAATATTTTTTTCCCGTTTCTGTAACGTGTTACATTAATGCTCTGCTCTTATTAATCGTACCGTGATATTAAATATCTTATTACCTTCCGAGATAAATGGACTATCCAGCACAAAAATATTTTTTCAATTCGAACTAGTAGTTCCGGAGATTAGCGTGCTCAAACAATCAAACTCGTCAGCATTTTAATATTCCTACTAAATATTACGAACCATATCATTTATGACTAGCGGCCGCTCTCGGTTTCACTCGCCGCGTGGTTGCCGTTACCGTGGGAATATCAGGATAATTATAAATATTTGCATACAATGTGGTTTTCTGATATATAAGCTACATTGCTGTAAAGTTTCATCTTAATCAGTTCAGTAGTTTTTGAGTGAAATAGTAACAAACATTCCTCCATCCAAATATCCTCACAAACTTTCAAACTTATAATATTCGGAAGCAGGATAGGATAAGTGCAAAGTTACTAGTTAGATCTACAGTGCCTACTACACTGGAAAACCAATGCACGCCCCTGCCTGCGAGCCTTGTGCAATGATCATTGTTACATGTATTTGTTGTATAATCAAGTTGAAATAAACTTTATTTACTTATTTACTTAAATTATGTCATCCAAATCTCTTTTAGTTTGTGATTGTTATTATTTTACTTGGTTATAACAGACTGATAGATATTATCCGAGGATTGGCAAATCCAACCAGCCCTTAAATCCTTTATTAAAATAATGAAACAATAATACTTGAAAATTCATTTTAATAAAGGTTTAATTAACTTCATAATATATTATCTAGAAGGAATAGATTCCATACCGATGTACATACCTATTGTGTGTTATTTATTCTACACAAAAATTTAACAAGAAGTCGATTATTAATAGTACCTATTTAGCGACATCTATAAAAGTTTACTAAACTAACAGGTATATAAATCTTATACAGCATCGTGTGAACTCTGCTGCTCGGCTTTTAAAACTTAGCAGCGTTGAATAGCTTTATTCACAGATGGCGCTGCAAGCTATAATCAAGGTTATTGCAGAACGGTGACTGGTGTTGTAGCAACATACACAACCATTCATTTGCCAAAACCGCTCTCTATTTTATCAAATACAAAGGAGGAGGACGGAAAAACTTTATACCACCCACACACAGACAGATACGACAGTATCAGTTTGATTTTGAAAGAATGCACCCGTAACATCGGCTTTTGGCTAACGTCAGCATAAAATTCGTTAACGCTGATTAAGCATTAATTTCGAGAACCAAAAGCGTAATAAAGTATTATCTTTTGATAACGTCGTATCTGCTTAATATACACCTAACTTTTATTTTGAATACAATGAGTAACCTACCCACTTTTATCTAGTCTGCAATTTATCAGATAGTCAATGTCGTGAATCACAGGTGGTTAGTGAGAAAATAGTTTTTAAATGTTTGCATGTGAGTGAACTAGTGTTTTCAATAAAAATAAAATGGCCATAGATAGAGTTGTTGTAAAGATTGTGTTGGATTTTATAATTTTGGCATGTGGTAAGTAGTTTTTGACCTCACATTTTTTTTTATGGATTTTTTTGGTTTATTTTATCAGTGTTTAGTTTTGTTTAAATATCTGTGTCCTTTTGCTAATATTTTTCTAATAATGCAACTGCCAATTCAAGACAACTTTTATCGGATACCGTGCTACCGTGCCGGTAGTATAGTTACGATTAATATTACGAAGCTATTGATCGACAAGAATGTCTATGTATAAAATTAAGGAAAACAGCGGTCCAGAAACTAAAAGAAGTTTTTTTTATACAAACCAGTTTCGTTTAAGTTATTGGTAATAAAATGTTTGGAACAGGAATTTCATATGTAGGCGCAAGTTTGTTTTGAAAATGTAACCATCGCGTTTAAATTTTTAACAGTTTACTGTTACTACTACTTAGGTACTTACACTTTTAGCACATTCAAAATGTAAGTAGGTAGGTACGACATGTATGTACATGTACGGGTACAAGATGCGACGCTTCACGGTGCCTACAGTGTTTGACTGACTTTGACTGGAAGAAACAACCCTAGGCCCTAGTAGGGCTCAAACCATTATTCTGTAACTTTGACAGCTTCTGCGGAAAACCGAGTTTTAAGGTGCTTAATAAATGTGTTACATTGGATGTTACTGTAAAAATCTATGGAATTATTCTCTATGTAATAAAAAAGATAATTAAAGTAGGAAATCAGCTGATGATCTTCATACGGCTGACTTTGACTAGAACCATTTCGATCACACCAACATTCAAATAAAAAAACCGCATCAAAACTAGATCCAGTCGTTTAGGAGCAACGTTGCCCCAGACAGATAGACAGACAGATACACACACACACGTTAAAACTTATAACACCCCACTTTTTGCGTCGGGGGTTAAAAACAGCATCAATGCACATTCGGCATATGCCAAATTCGGTTGTCCAAATGCCTTTTAGATGTCATAATTATTTATTATGTTTGGGAATGGATGGAAGGGGTGGGGGGGGGAGGCACACACTTACCACATTGTCACTTCCGTCTCCCATCGGAGGGATTATCATTTGAAAGAAGACCTACTTAATATTCTAAACGCGAAAGTATGTTAGTTTGTTACTCTTTCACGTATAATATTATACACGGTGTTACAAAATACCTCGTTAAAAATATAATAAATTATTAAAGCCAAAAATATTGACAACCCTAGTAAGCTGTCATGTCAGGCAACCGAAGTTTGCTCTTAAATATTTCTGAAAAAGGGTTTGCATATCAATGAAAAAATTATGGTTTTATTTTTTTATTAAGTAAGTCATACAGTGATAGTACGGTTCTCAAATATTGTAAATAGACTTGTTATAAGGCACCATTTAACCCTCTTTCGGCTTTACTGGTATTTTTGTAACACCCTGTATAATATAATTTTGTTATCCCTACGTATAATTTTTTGCATCATTATTTCAAAACTTAGTTTTTTTGCATTTTCAAAGTGTACCTAAATATAGAGTGAAAAAGATGTTCCTTAGAAGAACTTTTGCCGACTATTTTACTTGTATATAAAGTTTATTTATTAAGTTTGCATATAAAATCGGGTAACCTAAAACCGAATTGTAAATAACTATGAAATTACTGTTCAATACGGAAACTTGACGTAAGAAGTTACGTTCGAGAAAACTCAAGTTCCTTTATAAGAAATTGACCTTGCTACTAGAGGAAAACCCTATTATTATTACAAAGTGTCAGTAACTTGTAAATTAAAAGTAAAATTTTACGATCGAAGTCATTCAGTGTCCATTGTTAATTGTTTTAAATGGTGATGATTTTATTGTGTTATTGCCTTTGAAATCTTTTAATGATGATTAGGTATAATGTGTTTTCCATAATATAACAGTTAAGTATATCATTGTGTAGTTAAATGCTATCGTAAAATATTGTAAGTGACACAATGAATGCATCGTCGTCGTTAAAAAAAATACTTAGGTACCTACTGATAGAAACTAACATTACCTACAAAGGGGTTTTTTTTATTTGTTTTTTGTTTATTAATCACGTTGATGAATTTTTGCGTAGGTACAGATGGTCTTAAGTCTCAGTTTTAAGACGTCAGGTACCTATGTATGGGTACGAAAATGAATCACAATAAATATTTCATTGTTGTGAGAAACCGCTGGCGGTCTTGTGATGCTTTGGAACTAGTCCCAGCCTTAAAAGTCACAGTCTCTCTCTCAGACACAAGTTATAATATTTAAATCCCATTCTTAACTCTTAGTCTTATTAAAACTAAGTTATCTACCTATGTAAGCCCTCTGTTTATAGCTTCCAGTGGCGTTACCTCTCCTGGCGCTACTAAGTCTCATGAGTAGTCTGATGTCTCATCATAAGTCTCCTAAGTCCTAGTCTAAAGACTATGTAAAGACCCTTATTAATTTATTTCAGTAGCATTCGCTCTCCTGGTGTTGTTGCTATATGAATTACCCTGCTGCCCTTCAAGCAAAAGACCATCTTCATCAAAAGACTTAATCTTAAGTCCAGTCGTTTCAGTCTTAAGTCGCAGTCCTAACTTTAGTCCAAGTGTTAAGTCTCAGTCTCAGTTTTCAGTCTCAAATCTCAGTCTCAAATCCCAGTCGTAAGTCTCAGATTCAACTCTCAGTCTTAACGTCTTAGTCTATTTTTATTCTTTGTCTGAACTCTCAGTCTTACGTCCAGTCATTAGTCCTAATCATAAGTCTCACTTTAATTTCCAGTCCTGTAACTATGTTTATGCATTGTTTATAATTTCAGTAGCGTTCCCTCTCCTGGCATTGCTGCTATGGGCCACTCTTCAAGCAAAAGACCATTTCTATCTAACGACTCGGTTTTAGGTCATCGTCTTAAGTGACAGTCTTAAGTCTCGGTCTAAAGTCTCAGTCTTGAGTTATAATCAGAAGTGCAAGTATTAAGTCTCGGTCTTACGCCCCATTCTTAAGTGTCATACAGGGCCTACATAGACTTAACGCTCAGTCATACTTATAATTTCAGTGGCGTTCCCTCTCCTGGCGTTGCTACTATGGGCGACCCCGTACGAAAGCGGGTACTTCCAAAGCGACGAGTCCATACGGCTGCCCTTCAAGCAGCAGACCATCTCGGAAGGTCTCCTTGCCGGAGTCGGGTTCGGGTTCATCATTGTTACCGTAAGTATTTTGGATAAAACAACTATTGAAACTTTAAACAACTTCCCTAAATTGAAACAGTATTGTCATTTTATGATTTGTAAGTATATCTTTCCCGTATACTAAAACGTTTTAATAGAAAAATATTTGAAAATATCTATTCGGCTCACAAGTTCTCAGATGGGACTCGAACCCGCGACCTTTGGGGACCCGAAGGTCGTGGGTTCGTTTATTAAAATGTATCAGTATATACGGTCAGCAGCACGTACGGCTTTACATTAGCACTACCAAAACCGCCGCTATTACCAGCGACGTAAGGGCGCTGTACAATGTCAATAATAATGTCTTTCTGTATGGACAACAAGTTTCGAATCAATTAATATCCTATTTCTTTCTTTATAATAACATTTCCATCTAAACTTACCTATAGCTATTTTTATGTTTATTTATCTATACTAATATTATAAAGAGGAAAGATTTGTATTTTTGTATGTAACGAATAAACTCAAAAAATACTGGATCGATTTTGACGAAAATTGGTATAGAGAATCCTTAGACCCCAAGTAGTAACATAGGCTATAAATGATCCCAAAATTCCCACGGGAACGGGAACCACGCGGGTGAAACCGCGCCCGACCTCTAGTAATTTATACTTACATCAAACGTTTTCGTAAAACAACTCAATCAATTTCACATTTCGCGATACTACTTTATCTAATGGCGACATACCACCACACACCTCCATGTAAATCTACCAATTATAGAAAATTGAGCTTTATGACAAGACTCTGACCGTCTAAATTAGATATTTTTACCTTTACAATAGGGTGACCGAGTTTCCCTGTCCACTCCCTTTCAGTGTCATTATCAAGGTCTGCAAATATCAAGGTCTGAGGCATCACAGTTAAGTTGGCATTTCACCAAACTAGCACATTATCGATAGGAGACTTTATTACTTGTACAGTCAACAGCACAACATGATTGACAGTTGCTCTACGAAAATTTCAATCCTAATCTATACTATATCTATACTAATATTATAAAGCCGAAGAGTTTGTTTGTTTGAACGCGCTAAACTCAGGAACTACTGGACCGATTTAGAAAATTCTTAGTCCATTAGAAAGCTACATTTCTCTCGAGTGAGATAGGCTATATATTTTATCTCGATATTCCCACGGGAACGGGCACCACGCGGGTAAAACCGCGAGGATCCGCTAGTCCTCTGATAACTTCGAACTAATATTATGAATGCGAATGTGTGTTTGTATGTCCTTCCTTGTCTTGCCCTCCAGGCCGCCATTGGTTAAGGGGGGGGGGGGGGGGGGGGGGGTAGGGTTCGCAATCTCCCCTAAAGACTAAGGCGGCCGTGGCCTGGTTACCCGGGCCCTCACGGCTGGAAGATGGCCGAGCAAGTTTAGCCGTCTTCCCAGACGGTGGAAACCGTGCAAGGCCGGCGATGGCACACCCACCAACGCCAGCTTGGTTTCTTTATAAGGGAATGAGGCGATCATACCGTCGCCTCCTTCCCCTTAGCCGCCTGCGGCGCATGAGCGTCCTGCTCGCGAGCCCTCTCCGCTGTCTCCTTCTGGAGGATCACATCCTCGCATCTTACTGACGATGCTGGGTAGGGAGAGATCCCCTCCTACCACTGCCACGAGTTCCCGGCGCTGTGCCGACCACGCAGGACACACTTCGAGCGTGTGCTGCGCAGTGTCCAGCTCCGCGTCGCACTCGTGGCACTTTGGAGACTCCTCTCGCTGAATCCGGTGCAGGAGCCTACCAAAACAACCATGTCCGGTAAGAACCTGCACCAGACGGAAGGTGAGCACTCCATGCTTTCTGTGCCTCCATTCACTTTCCTTGACGCCCTAACTTAGCAACCAATCGACTTGATTTTTTTGACATTGAATTAATTGAGAGTGAAACTACGGGCGGAAGCTAGTTATTAAATACGCTACCAAGGCAGCAAGCTGTACAGCAAGTAAAGCTTAATTATAACATTTTATATACCTATTTGTAAGTAAGTGCTTGAAAAAGGCGAATTCATGAAACACAAAATAGCGTAGCTATCCCGCGTTGCCCCTGTTCAGACGCTATATGAAAAAAGTACGTACACGTACTTGGTTTTATTTCACGTCGCTATTTATTGGCTACGAAATTTACGAAATGATTTCGTCTAATTTGCAAAATTGGTCTCTTTTACCGATTTTGCACGGTTTTTCTCATGACTACCTATCTCGGTTCAGTCGTATAGCGCCTTAAGCACCGAAGCAACAAAAAAAACAAGATCGTACAAACGAAAATGTATATAGATCTGTGGGACACATTTTCTCTTTGTAACATACGATTTTGAATTTCTTCATGCACATTTTAGAAATTAATGCGTAATACGATTCTTCTCAACTATTTCTTGTGTTCTGTGGATGATTTCATAACAAATGAATAAAATGAGATTATAAAAAACTAACTATTAAGGCGCTAAACGACTGAAACGAGATAGCAATGAGAAATAACGACGAGCTCGGGAGCGAGACCGATTTTGCAGATTAGGCGAATAACCATAAATCACTTCGTAGTAAATAACTTTTAAAGAGAAATGCAAACTATACGATGCTCGCGTCTAAATACTAATTAAACCAATATCCAATATTGTATAATGTAATCCCATTTGAAAATAATCTTGCGTATTTTTAAGGGGTCATTTCGAAAAGAAAAAGTGACGAGGCAAAATGATAAATGAAATCGTGTTTTACTGAAACTTTACAAATCTAGATAAAGGTATGAAGAAAAAGTAATATATCATTTTACCAGATTTGTAACATCACTAACCGTCCTATAGTTTGATAACAAAAAGTACGTAAGTAGTACATTTTCCTTTCTTGTTTTTCTAATTTAAATAAAATAATTTTTCATGTCTCATATTCTGAAAGTAACTCATAACTTGCCTAAAATGCGGGTTGAAAGTGATATGTGGCGGCCCTAGGGCTGTAATAAATTTGAAAAAAGAATAGGGGGGTGTCATGCAGGGGCGTGCATTCCATATAGGCAATTAGGCAGTGCCTACCTCATTCAAAACCTAAATAAATATACAATAAGTGTTAAAGTTATTTTATTTTAGTTTAAACTTCTATTCAACACTCACCCACTAAAATATTCCTTACGCTAAATACTGAATACCTACCGATAGGCAGTCTCGAAATTGCCTACTCGAAACAAGCAGCGTTTCATACAAGAATACAACATAATTTAGAAAAAGTATTGCTCAAGTATAAAGAAGGGCGCTGTTTGTACGTGTAACGTTCTAGCTTAAACTTCCGGAATATATCAGTATAAAGTAAGCATGCCTACCTGACGAATGAATTTGATCGCGAATTATTTTGTTGAGGAGTTATTTTAAAACTATCATATTTCCTAAGATATTCATTAAAATTTAATGATGTAAAGGACAATTTTATTCAAAATTAAATACTTGTGATGATTAACGTATTTATTTAGATAAGGATTAATATCATGTTTATGAAAACAGCTTCTCAAATAATACATTAGTTTAGAACAAGTTTTATTATCTGAAAAATGGTTATAGTGAGTTAACCATTAAACATAGACATATGCTGTCGCGGACTTTTTTTTAGAACTTTTGATGGGGAATAATTTCGTCATATATGATTTTTACATAACTTTAACCGTTTACACACCGTCCGCAACGGAAGCTCCCAAAACTAATATTTTTTCCCGTTTCTGCAACGTGTTACGTTAATGCTCTGCTCTTATTAATCGTACCGTGATATTAAATATCTTATTACCTTCCGAGATAAATGGACTATCCAGCACAAAAATATTTTTTCAATTCGAACTAGTAGTTCCGGAGATTAGCGTGCTCAAACAATCAAACTCGTCAGCATTTTAATATTCCTACTAAATATTACGAACCTTATCATTTATGACTAGCGGCCGCTCTCGGTTTCACTCGCCGCGTGGTTGCCGTTACCGTGGGAATATCAGGATAATTATAAATATTTGCATACAATGTGGTTTTCTGATATATAAGCTACATTGCTGTAAAGTTTCATCTTAATCAGTTCAGTAGTTTTTGAGTGAAATAGTAACAAACATTCCTCCATCCAAATATCCTCACAAACTTTCAAACTTATAATATTCGGAAGCAGGATAGGATAAGTGCAAAGTTACTAGTTAGATCTACAGTGCCTACTACACTGGAAAACCAATGCACGCCCCTGGTGTCATGTCAAATCGATATCTGTAATCTCTTTGGACTTTTATTTTCCAAAGGTATGTAGGCAAAGGCACAGAAGCCTATACAGCTTATTTTGCTACATTATAAAATAATTAAAATCGTGGAAACCTTACAAACATTTTTTTAGAATATTCTGTTTGTTTTTACTTTCCTCATATTCAAAATGAAAAGTAGAGTGTTTACTTCGGGTGTATGGACCCATAACAGTCTCGAACTATCCGATAGTTCGACTGTTATGGGTGTCATACAGCCCTTGGTAAACAATCTACTATTATATACTTAAGAATCTTGTTTTGGCGTGCACTGTTCATTGAAATAAAACAAATTTTACGGTTATCAAACGCGCTATATTTCACGAACTAAGTTGTAACTGTCCGTAATTTTAGGTTTTTTAGGGGTTTTTTGATTTTCCCGACGTTTCGGCACCTTTTCAGCTGCCGTGGTCACGGGATGACAGGCATCCCCTTTTCAATAATAGTAGATTGTACCATAAGGGAGCAAAATAATATTTTTACGGCGAGGGCGCTTTTTTGTAAGTACGTCGCCCGAGCCAAAAATATATTTTGCGGCCGAGTGATACACTCTACTTTTCATCCCCGTCTATGAGAAAAAGAAATAAGAGGCGTTTCTAGATACAACTAATGAATGATTTATACAAAAAATATTAAACACCAATATAATGTTATAATGTTAAAAAAATTATAAAGTTACAGCTTAAAAATTAATATTTGAAACATTTGTGCAATTTTGAAATGTTATAGTCTAAGTTAAAAAAAAAATAAAAAAAACTGTCGCTGCTTGTGGAACTCATTTTTCGCAATTATTGCACTGCAAATATCACAAAACACTGTTTACTCCAATAAAGTCCAATACAAGGGTAATACGTAGTTCGCGCGTTTTTCCTTTTTTCTTTTGCGGCGCTGCTGCACGCGCCCGGTCACCTAATAATCGGCCAGTGACTTTTTCATATAATATTTTCGTGCGATCTCTTTGGTCACGGAGCACTAAGGGACTTGTTAATGTTCGAAATTCAAATCTCATTACTGCCCCGTGAAAAAGTCTCTTGGAGAAAAAGACTTACTTTGCTCGCACTTATAGGCGAATCAATCAACGTTTTTCGAATAGATGGGATGAAAAATAATTTTGTTCTCTTTTCCTTTATACGATTTGGATTTTTCACGCACGTGAGTGGGTATTATAAATGCATATGCTTCTTCTAACCACTTTCTTTTGTTCTATCGATGATTTCATAAACAATGAATAAAGTAAAGATTGTAAAAAAACCGGCCAAATGCAAGTTGGACTCGCGCTATTAACATCGAACAAAAAACGGCAAAAAAGGGTTTATTGTATAGAACCACTTAAATATTTATTTTATTCTGTTTTTAGTATTTTTTGTTATAGCAGCAACAGAAATACATACAATGTCTGTGAAAATTCAACTGTCTAGCTGTCACGGTTTATGTGATACAGCCTGGTGACATACGGACAGACAGACAGACGGACAGTGTAGTTTTAGTAATAGGGTCCGTTTTTACTCTTTGGGTACGGAACCCTTAAAACTAACTATCAAATTGTAAAGTAGGTAATACTAAAATGCATCGTTTTTAACTTTTCATGTCTCATATTCTGAAAGTAACTCATAACTTGCCTAAAATGCGGGTTGAAAGTGATATGTGGCGGCCCTAGGGCTGTAATAAATTTGAAAAAAGAATAGGGGGTGTCATGTCAAATCGATATCTGTAATCTCTTTGGACTTTTATTTACCAAAGGTATGTAGGCAAAGGCACAGAAGCCTATACAGCTTATTTTGCTACATTATAAAATAATTTTGTAACATTTTTCTTATTAAATATTTTTTTAGAATATTCTGTTTGTTTTTACTTTCCTCATATTCAAAATGAAAAGTAGAGTGTTTATTTCGGGTGTATGGACCCATAACAGTCTCGAACTAACGGCGCCCTCACTACGTTCGGGCGCCAAAACACTCGACTGTTATGGGTGTCATACAGCCCTTGGTAAACAATCTACTATTACTTTATTACAGTAGTTTCCCCAAGTGCTTATTGTCAATAGAATAGTAGATTGTTTACCAAGGGCTGTATGACACCCATAACAGTCGAGTGTTTTGGCGCCCGAACGAAGTGAGGGCGCCGACAGTTCGAGACTGTTATGGGTCCATACACCCGAAGTAAACACTCTACTTTTCATTTTGAATATGAGGATAGTAAATACAAACAGAATATTCTAAAAAAAATATTGTAAGGTTTCTACGATTTTAATTATTTTATAATGTAGCAAAATAAGCTGGATAGGCTTCTGTGCCTTTGCCTACATACCTTTGGTAAATAAAAGTCCAAAGAGATTACAGATATCGATTTGACATGACACCCCCTATTCTTTTTTTAAATTTATAACAGATTATGATTTTTTAATTTTTGTATATTTCAATGCTATTTTTATACCTATGATAACTTTTAAATAGAAAAATATTGGAAAAAGTCAACTCGGCCACAAGTGAATTCTCAGATGGGACTCGAACCCGCGACCTTTCTCTTCTTACGAGAAGTCTCGGTAGCTCAGTGGTTAGTGCATTGGACCGGATTTCCATAGGTCGTGGGTTCGAGTCCCATCTGAGAATTCACTTGTGGCCGAGTTGACAACTTTATTACCTATCAGTATTTAATTCTGCGATGAATTATTTGTCACCTAGTTGGAGGGTTTTCCCAAGAAAACCTGTACCTAAATAAGTCCCTTAAATTTTATCATAACGACTTCGTAGATCGTTAATTTTTTGCAATAAGATTTTTATGTAAGTTTTTGTGAAATAGGTATACCTTTTACCGCCTCTGTGGTCTAGTGGTAACAACCACCGGTATCAGACCCAGGGGTCCGGGTTTCGATTCCCAGCAGGGGGTACATATTTTATTCGGTTTGGTTGGTGGTAGGACTTGTTGTTAGTCCGCCTGGCTAGCTACCACCATCTGACGCCATAATAACAATGTTTTCAGCATTGTTGTGTTCCGGCAGTTAGAGATAAGCCAGTTCCTCAGTGGTTGGGGATTCCAGGAGAGGCTCGCTTCCATCTTTAGCCTTATCAATATTTAACGTCAGGTATGATGACGGCTAAGTCTCCGTCGTGAATAAAAAAATAAAAAACCTACAGCATACAAACAATAACATTTTAAAGTAAGTTAACTAACTATACAAAAATTACCCAATGCCTGTCAAAGATTTGCCCTTTGTAACGAACTTTTTTATCACGTACCGTAAAACATTTCTACATTGACCACTTTTGGCACCACTTCAGAAATTTTATTGTTAATTGAAAAAGGTGTATTGTATATCTGTTGGGTGTGTATGGCAATCTGGATCTCCTCCATTGACTCCCTAGATGGCCATTATCAGATCACAGCTCGGACAATCCTTGGCAGAGAACCGCAAGGCTCCAAAGTTACCTCGTTTGTACGAAACGCGACTGCTCCTAACATTTATCAACTTCAGTTACTCTGTGATCATGGCGCATGCAACTGTGCCGAAATATCGGGGACTCAACAACAAATACAAACGTAGTAAATATCCCGTTTATCGTAATAGTTATAGTGATAATGACGATGAAAGTTTAAAATATTATCCTATAATTACAAAAATATCACACCAAAATTAAGAATATCTTGTCTACATTTAGCTACATAAATTCCTTAGAAAATGATATAACACTCATCTTCATTCGTTCAAAAAATTTTCAGATGCAAATGCCAACCACAGCAAGCCCTCACCACTGGCACACGTTCAGACGACGTTATGAGAGAGAATGTCAAAAAAAGTTCGACTTCCAGCAATCTGTCATATTAGTGTTGCTAGAGGAAGAATAGTATTTACCAATTTTATTTTTTAAATTACTTATGTTCTCGAGTGCTTACATATAGAAAATGTCTAATTTTTTTTATTGGAGCAAAGTTACCTCATAGGAGATAAATAGGAACGTTTTATGGTACACTACTAGAAGACAATATTAGTGTTGTTTCACAAGCTATATATCTTAAGATCGGTATGTATTTTATACGAGTAGGTAAATGAATTTATAGCTGGCCAGCTATCTAGCTAGAGAAATACATGATGCCCAGGCGACAACACAACAGCTGCATTACAAAAATTGTAGTAGCTATATAATGCTGTGCATTAAGCCATTGTTTTGTATCTGTCATCGTGAAATACCCATGTTTATGAATTAATAAATAAAGCTGATGATATGATACGATTTTTTCAGGTGTTAATAGTGGAAGGAGTCCGCGACCGCAGAGGCATCGGCATAGGCGACAAATTCCTAGCTAACTGTCTGATGCCCGGCTGGGTGTGGGAGAGCTACAGCACCATCGGGGCCTTCACTTTCGGCGCTGTCTGCCAGCAGCTCACCTCCAACCTCGGCAAATATGTCATCGGGAGATTGAGGCCTAACTTCTTCGATGTAAGAACTATTTTTGTACAACCAGCTTCTAGACACAACTGCCTGGTGCCAGGCTGGGTGTGGGAGAGCTACAGCGCCATCAGGGCCTTCACCTTCCGCGCGGTCTGCCAGCAGCTCACCTCCAACTTCGGCAAATACGTCATCGGGAGATTAAGGCCTAACTTCTTTAATGAACTGTTTATAAAGCCAGCTGCTTGGTTCCTAATATGAAGACCACATTGTGTAAGAAAAGCTCTTAGTACCTACCTTTATGCCTGTTTGTAGCAGTGCTTACGAGAGCGCCATAGACATTTTAAAATTTATTATTAAACTAGCGGGACCGTTGTAGCCATTTTGACCTTTACCTTTATGAAACTAAACAAAAGTTGCCACAGCCGAGTCGTCTAGTTTTAGTTCCTTTCACAGCAGTCTCTTTCTTTCTCGTAAGCATACCTCCTACTTACTTATATTTTGTTCAGACTGATATAGTCGGCCTCAAATGCAAAGGGGCCTTTACAATCATACCATATCGAGTTTTTTAAAAATATTAATTGGTAGGACAAGATAAAGTGGTTAGGTACAATGTTCTTAGTTCTAAGCTGAGTCCCACTTCCTTCTTAGCCTAACATTGGCAACTAAGTCACGAAATTTATAAGAGTGCAGTGTGTGATTATATTCCCTCAGGGTATTGACTTCGTTGGTAGGTGTACCCGATTTGCCTGTTTTTTGACTCGAGTTAAACAAGTACTTTATTGCTGATTTCAAAATTCAGTAAGACCAATAAGTAAGTTTATACGAATTCATTATTTATTCACAATTTATTTGACGTATGTTAGATAATAAATCAAATTAATCGCTGATAGTACAAATACCAGTGGCCATGATTTAACACTTGACTTTGACTTTATCATCATCCATCATCCATCATATCAGAAATTGACTTTATTAAAACCACGATAGCAAAAGAGATACCTATTATTTATAGCAAACGGTTATATGAATCAATATTTTTTCTATATTTTTATCATATATTTATAAGTTTTGTTTGTCAATTTTTTAAATTTATAAAATAATTATCATTAAGAAAATCCATAACGTGGATATTCATGTCCAGTCAGCGTCACAATAATTGGCACCGAATGAAAGTGCGTTTTTGTCAAATGATTCGGTATATCGATAGGTTTGAATTCCGATGATTTTGACGCTGACTGTGCCTATCAGAGATCAATTCTTTTTTCACTTCCTATAATCCTTACACATATTTACTCTCATACATACTCAATAACTTAGGGTTTTTCATTAAACTGATTATTTAATTAAACAGTCAGTTTAACTGCCGCTATCTTTCAGGTGTGCCGACCGGTGCCGAATTACGACCCTGATCTGAACCAGTTCGGCTACATCCAGAACTTCACGTGCACTGGGGACAACCAGGACCTCATCCTGGACTCGCGGTTGTCCTTCCCCAGCGCCCATTCCAGCTTCGCTATGTATACTGCTATTTTCTTCATTGTAAGTTCGATGTTCCTTATTAGGGCCACTTGCGCCAAGCCTTACGCTACTTTCGTATGCACTAACGCTGACTTAAATGTTAACCCGGCTTGGCGCAAGTGGGCCTTAGTGGTGAAGGTTACAGATTAACTAGACAACTAATAGTATAAAAATACGTTTTCTCTCTTTTTTTGAATATATGCGCTTCAGAAACGTGTAATTCTTTCAGGCGTTCTAACGACAACAAAACGATATACCGCTCATCTTCTACTGAGTATGGGAGAGGAGTTGTAGGTATCAGATCTCCTCCAGGAGCTATTTTTTAATTACTGTCACGTGCTAATAGGTCTGTTAATATATCAGGAGTCTCCAATCATATGTCTTTCCATTGCTCCCTTAGTGGGCTCTCATAAAACTTTAACCGAATAGACGGATAAATTTATTATATCCGGCACTTCAATCACCAAAATTCTGTAGCATAATAACACATCAATCAGAAGCGATATTTAGCATCGTGGATCAGTACATACTTAATATAATAGGTAGCTCAATAATCGAATTACACGCAGTCAAAGCTAATATTGCAAAACATCCTTCGGTAATCTTTTGCGTTTTGTAAGGCATAATTAGAACTAGTTGCCTTACTAACAACAACTGTTTCTATGCACTTATAGTGTACCCAAGAGTTCCTTAAATATTAAAATGTCCATTTTCCCCAGTGCTACATCCAAGTGAAGGGTAAGTGGCGACGGTCGAAGCTGCTGCGTCACGCGTGCCAGTTCGCGGCGCTGCTGGGCGCCTGGTATACCGGCCTGTCGCGGGTGGTGGAGCATAAGCACCACTGGAGCGACGTGGCCGCTGGCTTCTTCATAGGGGCTACGTATGCTGTACTGGTGGTGAGTGCCATCATCATCTCAGCCACATAACCCACCTACCTACTGCTGGATATTGGCCTCCCCCAAGGATGTCCCCGAGTCGATCGGTCTAGCGCTACCCGCATCCAGCAGCTTCCCGCGACCTTTACCATTCATCGGTCCATCGTATCGGGGGCCCCCCCCTGGAGCGTCGTCTGGTGCGCTGTCGCCATTCCGAACCTTCCATCCACAGCCCACTGCCACTTCAGCTGAATAATTCTTCGAGCGATATCGGTAACTTACTGCCACTTCAGCTGAGTAATTCTTCGCGCGGTGTCGGTAATTCTTCTAAGGCTCTCCTGATTTCTGATTCGATCACGTAGGGAGACAACGAGACGCCGTTTCTCTACATTGCACGCTGGGTGACCTTGAGCGATTCGCTTACATTTAGCGATCATGTTTCACTGCCGTAAGTCATCACTGGCAACGCTTACTTACCATTAGATAACTCAAACTACTATTATAGAACTCAAACTTTTGGTTTAAATTATTACGGAAATCCATTCAACGACTTCTCCATTTACTGCTTCATCAAACTTAATCGAAAATTAACCAAATATAATAAACCTATTTACCCTTGTGGTTTCCAGTTCCTTTTCGTGCTGAAGCCGAAGAGTGACGAACCATCAGAGACGTGGCGCGACCCCGAGGCGCCGCCGCCTCAGCTGCCGCGGCCGGCGCTCGCGCGGTGACCGAACGGGACTCCCGACTAGCACTTAACACACGATCTCTATGTATCCGCCGGGTAGTGAACTATGAGAGTATCTAATTTTATAGTTGTTTAAAACTTAAGAGGGATTACTAAGAAATACCTTCTGTTGCGCTGGTCCGCAAGAATCGAATTGTATGATTTGTAAGACTCATTGCCTACTAGGCAGCCTGGCTGCGCAGCCAGGCTCCGGCAGCCAAATTATTTGAGCAACCAGTTAAAGCAGCTAATCGACATTTCCCGAATAAATCTCTGCGTATCAAAAGTTGTTTTGTGGGAAAATGTACGTCTGGCTGCTACAACAAGTCCGCGGAGACCGACGGCAGCCACATACATCCGCCTACAATCGCTCTGGTTGCTCGCAGCCAATTGGCAGCCGCAGCCAGGATTTAGCGGCTGCCTATTGCGCGGGCTCCCATACTTCGTCACTGTTCAACAGGTTGCCTAGTGCGCTATAATTTAGGTCTAAGTCATCTTGACAGTCTTTAGCATAAGACAAATTCAATTGGTATAGGTATTCGTTAACCAATTATAGACACCTACTGACAATTTGCAAAGTAACAAGAACAACCGCTCATATAATAGAAATTATGCCGATAAACTTATCCTTTAAATATTATTACTGACCGTAATGAAGTAAAAATAGTTCTTAAAGGAATTAATTGTTTCTTTTGTGGCTTATTTTCTAATACTAGAAAAATCAATTACTTTAGTCCCTATATCGCTAGGACGCGGCTCGAACCACCATCCTTTGGGAGTCTGATCCAATGCTCTTGTTAGTTGATGTTTTCCTACCTACATTTTCTAGTAAAAAAAAACACATAAAAACATCATTGTAATTGCGAAAATTAAATAACCTAACACTTATTTATAACTGAGTTTACTTAAAAAATAAAGGCTACTTAAAATGGCACGCTACTTATTAGTCTATACCAACTTAATTTAACCCTAGAGCCACAACATGTTATTTTGTTCCACAAAATACAACATGGGTTGCCGATGACCCCAAATAAAAATACCTTTTTCTAGGAAAATATTAACTTTATTTAATTTTAATTAACGCAATACAGATCTTTGGATATTTAAGGAACTTTTAGAAACAAATATTTTGAATAAACCTTGCACACTAAACACACTGGGAACAAATCGGTAACCTATGCTGTGCACATATATTTCTTGAACACTTTACACAACGCTCTCTGCCCTTCCTGTCTTTAGACCTAGGACATAAATAGCAGCAACCGACATTAGACATTACTTTCTTCTTCCCCCACAGTACTAGGTAGTCTAAATAAACAAACAACGTGAAGGAGGTCCGTCAAAAAAACAGTTGCATTAATCACAACATGGGTCGCGGGATACCCCAACAGGTGATTACTCGAGAATGAATGATCGTGTGCACTACGCAAAGTGGCACGGGCTACTAATAGCTAAATACGGAAGGTACTGAGATGCACAAGTTTTTAAGTCTTCCCGTCAAAAAAATAAATAGAAAAATCAAGTCGTGGGATCACCCACGACCCCATGTTGTGGTTCTAGGGTTAATAATACTAAGTAAGGTAGTAATGAAGGACAATGGACAAGGTCCAAAAATTCGTCACCTACGAGACCTACATATTACTTACTCAGTAATTTTACTAAGCAAGGCAGCACATTAAAAAAGTTGTCAGTAAAAACTAGGTATAATAGTTAAAAATATGGGTAAATAAGTATGGAACTTGGTACAAATAATGTTACCATACACATAAAAAAAGTTCGTCATGAAACTTACCTTGGGCTAGATAATTTTTATTTATTTATTTAAATCAGGCATCTACGCCTAAACAATATGATTGGTGTGGTTGTATAAAAAAAATGTCCACCACCAATTAGTCCAATTAGACCAAGTCCTATACTACTTTGCCCATTCTTCTTTAATAACAGTAGTTTGTTAAACTTAATAACAACACACGAATATATGAAATCAAGTGTGTTTATGTAAATTGTGCACAGTCACAAACACCCTAAGGCTGGGAATACACGTCAGAGGCCCTACCGCGCAACCATCTGTCAAATGAAGCCGATTTCGATGCCGACGCCACAGGTTTTTCTATCCGATAGTCTGATCAGACAATCGGAAGGCGCTCGGTTCATGCCTTTGTTTGCATACGCAATACACATCATCACACGTCCGAGTCGGAAAGAACGCTACGCGTTTACGATTTTTATTGTCTTATCCAATTGTCTGAAGGCTGCTGTAAGCATACTTCTGTACAGGGACAAAATAGACGTCCGATTTTCCAGTTGACTCTCTAGTGCATATTATTTTACTCTTTGGACTAAATTTAGAAAAAGTCGGACGCAAAAATCGGACGTGTATTGAGTGAATCTGATCAGACAGTCGGAAGCAAAATCGGATGTCTATTGCAAGCTTAAGCGCCGAGACGCTTAAGCTTGCAACAGACAGAACTGAAAAAATCTCGAGAAATTTTATAACTTCATTTGAAAATCGGACTGTATTGCTTTAAGAATATCGACGCGCAGTGGTCTCGCGCAGCCCGATTCTTCGCGCCTGCTCGAGACTTTGAGAGTCCTCGAGTTTCCCCGATTAGGTACCCAATAGTCAATGAAGACAGAAAATTATTCAAGCCTTTTCCGTTCTATCTATACTGAGTATAAATATTATGTGGGTAATTAAAAACTTAGGTAACTGGATATGAAATGTTGTCAATTGAAAGAAGTTCTTATTTTATTATGATAATACGTGGTGCATTCCAATTGTACTAAGTCAAAATGCATATTTTTATACGCAAACGTGGTATGCATAAAATAAGTAGGAATGGTAATGAAAAAACTATGAATTATTTAGTATATAAGTAGAGCACTAAATTATAAGCAATTGATTATTTATTTTGAAATTACCAAAATGTTGTGTTGTAAGTTACCGTAACTATTTTAAAAGTACAGCTTTGAATAAATATTTTACAAAATATTAACAAGATTTATTTTCCCGTTGTCCCCAACACATAAGCTATTGAAAAAACTCAGATTCGTAAAAAGTTAGGAATTTCATTTTTTTCTTTAAAAAAAAACAATATAGAACTATTTTACGAATGTGAACTTTTTTCAATTGTATGAGAATTGAACCCCAGAACAAAATATAAAGTAAGTAAGTACATATTTAACCTTTTTCATGTCTTCATTCTGTCTTTGTACAAAAAATATATATATATATTAACAAAAATATCATAACTAATCGATTTGAAAACATCTTGAACTTTGCACTTGAAGCTCGCACAGGGTTGATAACATTTCGGAAAATTGCAGTGATTATCGTCGTGAAGGTTATAAGTAAGTAATATAGGCCTAGTACGAATAAGTAGGAGGAGTAAGGAAGTAAAGTAAAAACAATTATGAGTATTGAGCAGCGTTCCTACCGGACGTAAACGGAACTACATTTTCCTATACATTTTTTGACATTACGTGCTCGTACTATTTCGATAGTTTTTCGTGCTAACCCTACTGAACGTAACTTTAAGTACCTAAATAATAAGCGAGAATAAGTACGTACCTACCTACTTACAAAAAAAACAATGTAGAATGCTACTAAAAAGGCATAAGTTAGTTTTTATATTAAAAAAAAAATTCAGTCGTGGGTGGCAAACAATACAAACTATCATCGTGTATAAAAAACACATAAATTCTTTGTTTTTTTTAAGTAAATACTTATTTAAAACAAATCTCAAGATAAAAATCTACAAAGTTTGATACAGATTTAATCTGTGAACTCCGAATGTTGGATGATGAAATGTGTCCGAGGGTGCAAACATCTACGCTATTTGTGTCTCAGATGATAAAGCCCACTATCGTCACAAGGAAGCGACCACGCCTCCAAAGATAAGCTATCGGTGAAGTGACCACACGAACTGAGTATTTCGGATAATCCGATTTCAATGTTGTCTGTTATCTTTAACTCTTATCTACCACCACCGCTGAATTATTGGAAGTTTGTTGCATACCGTAACTAGGTACCTACTCATAGTTAACTACCGGGTCGATCTGAAAATAAAAAAATAATCTATTTACGAGTACCAAAAGTGACCGTTTTTTGTTTTATTTTTAACTTTGAAAGGGGTTTGCTCTTAATCCCAATCAAGCCCAGGGGCTAAAACGTGATCCATGATGGAACGAGCTAACCCAGAAGGTGCCTATTCACCCGTGCTTGAAGATTGACGCTTCTAGGTTCCTTCTTACACGGAATATTCTTCTATCTCCAAATTTTTCACATAAGCTCTTTGGATGTCGACTATTGTATTAACAATTTTGCCATGTATTAAAAATGAAAGGATATAAAGATTTTAACTGAAAGTTGAGCAGGAGAAGAATTTGGCTAGCTGGTTTTGCAACTTGTGGACGGACCAGAAGAATATTCACTGATTAAGTCAGCAATGTTCTGAAAAAAGCTGGAGTTCGAAGTGACATTATGAGCAAATGATATCATTTCATCTTAGAAACTACTTACCTAAGAATTTTAGTGTCGATGTGAAGGTTGTTGTTGAATGGTATGTCAGAAATTCTGCTTAAAGCGGTACACTGACCGAAAGTGGCGCCGCGTTGAATTTTATTTAATATCGTAATTCTAATTCACAATTTTAATAAAACTTTACGTGGAATTTTTAGAGCCCATAGTCTAGTATTTTTAGACGGTATCATTACATTCCCTCGTAGTCACTGCTACAAGTAGATAGCAAAACTGCTAAAAGTGGCCGTTTTTGACACATTTGCTATCTACTTCTACGAATGACTATGACGAGACGTAGCGATACCTTCTAGAAATACAAGACAATGGGCTCTAAAAATTCCACGTAAAGTTTTATTAAAATTGTGAATTAGAATTACGATATTAAATAAAATTCAACGCGGCGCCACTTTCGGTCAGGGTACCGCCTTAAAACAAAGTGGCGGTCTATATTCATTGAATACCTCTCTTCTGGGATTTGGGCGTGAGCTGTATGTATGTATCTATGATATGAAACTTCTCAAATATTTCATCATTATTGTGGTCATTGAGTTGACCCAAAGAAATTATTGTCGAGAAATTCTATTTGCTTCCTACTTATCTTAATAATTGTTTACATAAATGTGTTTCAAAACTGCACTTTGCACTGTCAGTCATGATACAAATGGACCTTAACTTTATAGGAATTGAAATTTATTACATTGTGTTTGAGTCTCAATTCGCTTGCTTGGACCACAAAGATCTATTTATTTCGTGTTTAATCTATCTTCAACAATTGATATAATTATTCTTTTTTTTTTATTCAAACAATCACACCAATTATCTAGCCCACGTTAAGTTTCATAAGGAACTTGTGTTAAGGATACTAGATAACGGATTAACATACTTATATACTTTTTTTTGTAAATACATACATAAGATACATCGTACCCTCGGAGAAACAAAGGCTCAATTGCAAAAATAGCAAAATTTAGTTAATTATGCCAAACCATATTTTAAGTGCACCTTTAACCGTAGAAACAAAGATCCAATTGTAATTTCATCAATTTCCGCTAGATGTCGTGATGTGTCTTTGAGGTTCCGTTGTAAATTTTGTACGGAGTCGGTGACGCGGGGAGCGAACTGTCAGTTGTGCGGGGCGCTCCGCAGGTAGTGAATTTAATTTAGGGACACAAAGGCACATCTTAAATTTTATGTCAATTAGAATATTATTTTTATCGCTTTTTTTTGTTTCCTTTCATTATGTTACTATTTTTATTTAGATATTCATAATTAAATACAATATTATGAGGTAAAAATGTACTTTTGTTTTCAGATTCTGTCACAACTGTACTTAGCAATTCATGTACTTAGTGCCACAAAGGCACATTTAAGGGACCTAATTACTTCAGAATTTAATTTTTTACAGTTGGTAACTATTTCAAATTAAAAAAATATTGATTTTCTTAGTAAACACCCTCTTGTTACAGAAATCGTGAACAAAATAAATAAATAAATTATTCCCTGATCAGGAAATCCACAAATTATAGAAAAAAATCTTTAAACTCAAGTTCTGAAAAATGTCAATTTTACAGTTGTGCCTTTATTTCTCCGGAGGTACGACATATTACACACCCGACCAAGACAAATAGACATCTTCATGCACACAAATATTTGTCTTGTCCGGGAATCGAACCCGGGACCTCTGGCGTAAAAGGCGGGTTTAGTACCCCTGCGCCAAACAGGTCGTCAAATTTATTATTATAATCCACAGAGTTAAAGTCTATGTACTAGTAAATGGAATTTAATCCTCGTTATCTACTGTTTAGATGTCAATAGTAGTATATAGAACATATAATTTCCAAAGGCGATATCACGGGGCACTTAAGGCGTCGCTTTGATCTTTGTTAGGTAAGGTACTCTTCAACCGACCTCAAAAAAGGAGGTGTCAAATCAAATCGTCGCGTGTATTTTTTTAATCACCGATTACTCGAATACGGCTGAACCGATTTCAATGATTCAATCATTATGACATCAGTTCTGTTCCCAAGTTGGTCCCATTTTTTTAAATTTTGAATACGGTTAAGTATTTTACAGGAAATCTTGAAAATATTGTTGTAACATAACGCGTGGTAGTTCCTAATATGAAACTAGATGGCGGAATAAATGCGCGTGATAAGTATCTAACAGTGCTATAGATGACGCGGTGTTAGATACTGACCCTGTTCAATCGTCGTTTCTGTAACCGTGCGTTGGTGAGTACGAGATATTCTAACTTTAAAAATTGTTATAATTAATTTTTTATAAAAAATTGTCGGTTTTTTTAATAAGTAGTTTTTCCTACGGGTTTCATTAGCAGATGATCAGAAGATAAATAATCAGATTGAAATCTGATGAGATGACACAAGAAACAGGTAAGAATAAGCATTTTAATGGGAAATGCATGTAATGACTGCTTTTGCGTTTTGCGCAAAGGGGTAACGACGCGAGACAGCAAGATTCTGCAAAATTTGTCAGTTTTTTTTTACTTTTTACAACATTAGAACTTACAGAAAAGTGGTATCTTTTTTCGCAAGTGACTTTATTACACATTAGAAAGATAAAAACTTATTTGATAACATGATTCATTCTTAAGAAATTTCCACTAAAATTAGAACAACTGTTATTTAAATACATTGATATGACGAAATTATATTTGTTTCAATCGTGAACGAAAACAGTGCGGTGACAACAACCTGTCTTATCAGTTTGAGATATGTTTTGAACTTTTGCCATACGATATTTTTTACAAAAGCTGCAAAATAGTTTTTTGTATTTAAGAGGTACCAATTTCTACTAAATAATAGCTATGCCCACTATGTTGTTCATTAAGAACATGCCTCACAGCGCAGTCATAAGCGCATGTCAGGCATGCCCTTGATGCATGCTGCGCTATGACAGTTGAAAGGGTAGCGCGCGCTGTGATTTTTTTTTTCATCGTCATTGATATGGTATTCTGTGTTGTGTTCAACAAATCGTTCAACACCAAGTAAAATGTGTATTTTACATTTGATTTTATTATTGAAACACTAGAAAAGGGCCAGTTACTGCACTAAGTGCAGTAACATCTAGCAGCATTTATACTATCAATTAAACTAAAATAATGAAAAAAAAACAAAAAAAAAATGAGTCCTACACAGACCCAGCTAGGTTCTTCGCTTATGTTCTTTGATGTGCATGTTTCAATAAGCTGACAAAAACTCAAATGACTATTTTAACGTCGCATTCATTAAGCATTCAATAATTGAATGTGCTAATCGAAATTTAAATAGAAAGATAAAGATGAAAGTTGAAAAGGAAACATTAGAGCTATTGATTGTGATGCAAGAAATAAATAATTGAAGAATAAAAAATCAATCAATGGTTATTCATAAAAATAATTTTTGGTTGATCTCAGATACAGTAATGTAACTACATTACAACCCTTGGCTGAGAAACTGGCGCCTGAGGTGGTTTGTAAAACCCATACAGGGTCACCAGTGCCCCTTACCGCGGTTAAGGATAATGTTTTATTAAGGTTACGTGATTGCATCTCATTTTAAGAAACCAAGGCAGTTGTGCTGGCCAATTAAAATAATTAGGATAATATAACTAAGGACTAGTGACATAAACAAGTACCTAAACAAATACTTAACAGTTCGGGTTAAAATTTTCAATGGTACCATTGAACACGTAAAGATCGTAGGGAAAAATAAAAAAAAACAAAAAAAAATTTAAAGTATAATAGAATTTGCCAACATATTCATGATACTATCACAGAATTAATACTTAAGTAGGTAATTTCCGTTATATTTATGCTTTGATACAATCAGGGGCGTGCATTCCATATAGACAATTAGGCAGTGCCTACCTCATTCAAAACCTTCAATACAATTAATGCTAAAGTTATTTTATTTTAGTTAAAACTTCTATTCAACACTCACCCACTAAGATTTTCCTTACGCTAAACTGAATACCGACCGGTAGGCAGTCTCCAAATTGCCTACTCGAAGCAAGCAGCGTTTCATACAAAAATACAACTTATTTAGAAAAAGTATTGCTCAAGTATAAGCCGCCCACGGCAAGAAGGGCGCTATTTGTTCGTCTAACGTTCTAGCTTATAGGTCCGGAATATATCAGTATAAAGTAAGCAAGCCTACCTGCCGAATGAATTTGGTCGCGAATTATTTTGTTAAGGAGTTATTTTAAAACTATGATATTTCCTAAGATATTCATTAAAATTAAATGATGGAAAGGGCAATTTTGTTGAAAATTAAATACTTGTAATGATTAACGTGTTTATTTGAGAAGGATTAATATCATGTTTATGAAAACAGCTACTCAAATTATACATTAGTTTAGAACAATTTTTTTTATCCTAAAAATGATTATAGTGTGTTAACCTTAAACTATAGACATATGCTGTCGCGGACTTTTTTTTAGAACTTTTCATGGGGAACAATTTCGTCATACATGATTTTTACGTAACTTTAACCGTTTACACACCTTCCGCAACGGAAGCTCCCAAAAGTAATATTTTTTCCCCGTTTTTGCAACGTTTTACATTATAATGAAAGAGTAACAAACATTCATCCATCTAAATATCCTCACAAACTTTCGAACTTATATTCGGTAGCAGGATAGGATAAGTACAAAGTTACTAGTTAGATCTACAGTGCCTACCACGTTGGAAAACCAATGCACGCCCCTGGATACAATGTAGTGTATGTGTAAGAAGAGTAGCATTATATTTTTTTATGATTTTTGTTTTTTTATTTATTTTTTCAATACTGTTTTTATACTTATGATACATTTTAAATAGAAAAATATTGGAAAAAATTAACTCGGCCACAAGTGAATTCTCGAGTCCCATCCGAGAATTCACTTGTGGCCGAGTTAATTTTTTTCCAATATTTTTCTATAATCTTAAGTAGAATTAGATTTTTAAAAATCCTGAAATTACACTACTTTTCAACAGTTTTAATTCAAAGACTCGAGACCCGTGAAAACTCGAGAATTAAGCCTCGAGAATTCCCGAAATTCTAGAAAATAATTAGGTCGAAAAATCAGAAACCCAACAGAGACATTCATTGCGAGATAGGGGTCGACAAAGAGTGCACTGCGCATACTACGCTGGCACGCAAGGACAGTGGCGAGTACAGTGGCAAGTACAGTGACAGCGCCCCATTTTATATGGATCCACTGGCAAGGCAGGTTGGAAGCCAAGTTGTCGGACCGACGGACAGTGACGGTCCAATCGTTTATACTACTGTACTTACCAACTTTGCTAAAGACTGACCCGTGTAAATCGGGCATAATACGAGATCGTAGGGGTACTTTGTGTAACTTCGATGGAGCACTTTGGCCGAGCGTGTAGAGGACTCGTTATGTCCCCACTGTTGGGCTGGGGTAAGGCTGGGGTACATGCATTCCAATGTCAATGGATATGGAGAATATACCATGAGCCATGACCCTGTACGCGGGCTCAATGCGATTGACGAACATCTGCAAATGATGACAAGAAATAACCCCCATATTCTAAGTCGTTCCTCCAAAACTTTTTACACTGCACTCAACTTCGTCGTGGGTAAAAATGGTAGTGTGCGCTAGGCCTAACACGGAGTGGCTACGTACTCTTTGACTCCTCCAGGTCCTTACGGAGTTATGACTTAGAATACCTTAGAGGAGTATTTCGAAGAGGTTTACAATGAGGTTTCGTTAAGTCGAGGACGAGTAAGTTTTGGAGGAACGACTTAGAATATGGGTGTAAGTCTCGAATTTTGACAACTTCGAGATTTAGTTTTTTGCAGTCAGTAGTTTTTTTTTTTTTACTAATAACTGGGCGGGCATTTTACTACCATCGTGCTTGTAAACAAGATGCGGTCTATTCATTCTCGCCTTGAAGAGACCAAGGTTGTAGAAATGAAATGAAACACATGAGCATTCCATTCTTAAGCGGTTCGCATCAGAAATGTGTCGGCAAAACGCTGGGTACGGACCGTTGTTTGGAGTGTCTACAATGTACGGGTCGGGTGATAAGCTAACCTGCGTGTAGTATCCCGATGGTGGGAAGGGGTTGGAGGAACAAGGTCGTGCAGTTCACTACACACTCTCCAAAGTGGATTCTATAAAATACCGATAAACATGCAACTTTGTGACGGTGACTGAGGCTGAGGTTTGTCTCAAAATAGCAATGTAAATCCAAAAAAAATAACTAATAATATTATTAAGATACGTAATTAACATTGTTATAATAACCTAAGTCACACATTTTGCAATGACGTAAAATGTCGCGTTACCGTTATACAACTTACGTTAATTGTTATGCTTTTGTATCAAAACAAACTTACGCACTGCTTTATTTTATTTATACTACTTATACTACATTCAGACGACATCATGGTACCTACATAATAGATAATACCTACAACAAAGTTGCAAAACATGAAGTTTATGAACTTATGAATAACTTTTGACTTCGTCATCAGCCATTTTTTATGTCCCCTCTGCTGGGGCACTGGCCTTCCTAATGGATGGATAAGGAGACTGGGCCATGACCCACCACGCGGGCCCAATGCGGATTGGTGGCTTTTGACTGCAAGTGCAGCCGGGTCCAACGGCTTAACGTGCCTTCCGAAGCACGGAGGAGCTCCAAAAAGAAAATTTTTGGTCACCCATCCTGTAACCAACCGTTGCGAAAGTTGCTTAACCTCAACAATCACTGGCCGAGCGCGCGAACAACTGCGGCCTGGGCGCTAACTATTGACTCTTGACTGTCAAGACTGTTGACTGTGCGCGCACTTTTGACTGTCAAGCATTAATATGCTTATTGCGGTGGTGTCGTGTGAGGCGGGTCGCTACGTTCCCTAAAATATGGTTGAGCGAAGCGATGGCTGGTTCATGCGTCATGCTCGTGAACGGGTGCTGCCAGCGGGATGGGTCTGCTCATGTTTGCTTGTGTTAAAATGTGTAGAGATATATGTTGTTTTGATTTTATGTTATTTATGATGTTTTGAGTCGAGATGCGTGGCACTGCTTGATCAGAGTAAATAAAGGTAAATAATGTTTTCAATTATTCCAAATATATAAAAGCTTTCTTTTATTTTTAACTTTAATTACGATTTGGGATTGTGACCCAGCTGATGCGTCTTCTAGTGACATTGTAGGTTGTGTTGTGTCTTACATTAAGGCACTTTTATCTTTCTTTTTTTGCTGTTGCCATTGTATTTTTTTTATATTTATACAGCTTAACGTAAGTACCTGAAGTACGTCATGCTCACGCAAACGTTTCTTCGGCGGTGTCGTGTGAGGCGGGTCGTTACGTTCCCTAAAATATGGTTGAGCGAAGCGACGGCTGGTTCACGCGTCATGCTCGTGAACGGGTGCCGCCAGCGGAAATGGGTCTACCTCAGTCTGCTTATCTTAATGCTGTGCTTAAAGCCTAAATATTTTTATCTAAAATAAATTGATACTGACCTGTATGTACCTCACAACTTGCAGTATAGTAATCTTGTAATGCGAGAAATGTTGTAATGTATGATAGACAAGTATTTCTTTGCCAGTTAAAAATTGTTTACGGTTACAATAACAATAGAACCATAAAATGTAATATTTTAATTAGTATTTTTATTTTGTGATGGAAATTGACCTTACTGATATGTTAAGGTCACTTTTCAATTTGACGACTCTGTATGAAATAAAACAGGGAGAAAAAAACAGCCCTTGACGAGTTTCTTGCCGGTTCTTCTCGTTACAAGGTCTCCCGCCGTAGGGTTTGTGAACCGATGGCGTAGCTTCTTTGACGTTCATAAGTGCTTGTAACAGCCTAGACTGAATAAATGATATTGACTTTGACTTTGACTAATTAGACTAGTTTTTTTTACACTACAAGTAATCATTAAACGCATTCCTCTTCAAACAATAAAGAGGAATGATAAGCAAAAGTTAAATATACATAATTACAGGCGCATCAAAATTATAATTCACGGTTTGATAGATTGTATGAACGCAACAGTGCGAACCCTTGTTCCGTTCGCTTAAGAGGTCCGGGACACGTCAGTGTCCCATACAAACGTAATACCAAAATGATTTGAAGTCAGAGCAGTATTTATCTAGGTTTCCATTAAACAAATAATACAAAATATCTATCCAGTAAAAAAATAAAGCCAATTAAATTTTTTCATACAAAACTGCAATTAGCATTTATTTTTTATTGTGTAAGTATTTAGGATTATTTTTAATGGACACTTTGTTTGATAAATACTGTCTTAATTCGAATAACATCACAAGTACAGAAAATTATGCTCTAATTTCAAATTATTTTGGTATTACGTAAGTATGGGGAGTTGACCGGTCGCTGGCCTCTTAATTTAGCTTTAAAAAGCCTGACCTACATAATTATTTTTCTTTCAATCAAAATATTCAGATCTAATAATGACTACATTTCAGGGAACCTTCAGTGAGATATCAGATCATCGTTACCTGAGGTGACCTGTCTACAGATCTGACCTGACTAGACTACCAATCTTTATCAGGTCACTGTGCTGCCTTTTTTAATATCGGGGACAAGGACAAAAAATAAACAGTTTATTAATTAAACTTTACCTGTTATATGAATCACATTTTTATCGATACGGAGCAAAACAATAATATGTGATACCTACTTACATTATTTTTGTTTAAGCTTTTATTAAACTGGGTTAATGACTTTAAAGGAAAACAAAAGGAAAAATATCTTGTCAAGAGATTGATTTAGGGTTTTAGAAAAGTTAAGTCTTGGATGTAGGGATGTAGGAAAATTTTCATACAGACCTACTGTTTATAGCGCTCATTGAGTCTAGGTATGTGAATAAATTTATTTATTGAAAAGTTTTTCGGTAAAATCTCGGAGAAACAGGACCGCCTATTTTGAGAAATGTAGATATGTCTTCACGTAGTAATCTTTCAAAAGTTAAAAAGTTAGTTTAATAGTTAATCGGTTATGAAAAACCTTTGCTTGGAAGCTTTAGGCTTATCCTAATCGCCAGCCTCTACTGTATTTCACATATTTATTTTAAAACCTACAGTGACAAAGTAACATTTTAGGTAATTAATGTATAAATCTATGCACAATTTATAAGTTTTCGCTTATAACAACTCATGCTTGCTAAAAAAATAAACTTTGATAATAGACGTGCTTGCACACACTTAACAATTTAAATAACTAAAGGTATGTAAAATTAAACACTAAACACAGTAACAGCACAATCAGCAACCGGAACGGACAGTCGGAAATACAGCGAACCATTTTTGCATCCAGTTCGCTAAAGTTGCAAAACCATTGTAACTTTAGCGAACTAGAACTACATAGGTCTAAGTCAGTAAAGTCTACAATTTTATTATATTGTGCAGCCGTTCTTACGAAAAATGAATTGCGACGATAATTTGTTGCGGATCGCGGCAGGGCAAGTCCTGCTGGTCGCCTTAAGGTTGTTTCGCTGGAACTTGAAGCTGAATATAAGAGAGGAGTCTAATTCATTTTGAGCAATATTCAAAAGAGTTTTCAGATCTGAAATGCTACGCCATATTTTCAAATGTAGGATATGGTGCCTACGACATCTATGTTCATAGCTTGGTCATATCTAGACAATTGATCCAAATAACAGCAAAGATATCGATATTTACCAACCACCACGCATCGGATAGATGTCTCCCCATGCCCTTTCAGAGTGCTTAGGTGTGTAACTACGGGTAGCAACAATACTTATCGAATGATAACGATGATGAAAATATTTATTTATTACGGAAATCCACTGCCACTTGAGTATCATCACGTCTGAACGTGGTCACTTACTTATCAGATATTGTCTCATTACCTGCATTCGATGTAGGTGATACCTACTAATCCGATGCAGACCTAATAACGATTTAACAGAACTTATATATTTTTTTAAATTAACGAAGGGGAGACTCTTAGTCTTCATCATACCTGATGTTAAGTATTGATAAGGCTATGAAGATGGAAGCGAACCGCTCCCGGAATCCTCAATTACTGAGGCACTGGCTATCTTACCTTTAACTGCCAGGACACAACAATGCTGAAAACATTGTTGTTATGGCGGCAGACTTAGATAAGATGGTGGTAGCTAGCCAGACGGACTTAGAATAAGTCCTAACACCAACCAAAAACGATTATAGTTTTTTTTTTTGTTTTATTAAAATTGTGTATTAGAATTACGATATTAAATAAAATTCAACGCGGCGCCACTTTCGGTCTGGGTACCGCCTTTTAAAGATCCATTAACGCTGTAGGCGAGTACTAAGAAAGGATTTACTAATAAAACAATATCGTGACTTACTGACAGACAACAGCCCAAAAGGCTGAATTTTCATACAGGATCCTTTAACGATGATGTAGGCGAGCACTAAGAAAGGATTTTTATTTTTTTAAGGGAACGGGAACCACGAGGGTCAAACCGCGGGCGGCCGCTAGTAAGTAAAAACAAAAAGTTTCCTTCCACCTTCAATCTTGCACCGACACCACAGATTAATAAATAGTCGACACCTTCTAAACTGAAGGCGCAAAGTGCATCACTGTTTTGCATTTGCTTTAAAAAAATGCATCGTTAATAATAATTGTACCCAAGTCAAGTAAACCAACATTTTGTACTTTTCAAGGTTTCCTGTAATTCGAAAAAATATTGCAATAAAAGATATTACATTGTCGAACCCCCACTGAGAAGCACAGGCGTTCGTCTAATCAAATAGCAGGAGTAGCGCTTTTCCTGGAAATCGCTGTCAATTGATCTTTATTTATGTTTACCTGACACAAATACATATTTGTAGGGAACTTTGACAGTTTTTGGAGTCGGTGCTAGCTATATAATTTATAGTTAATAGAAGTACAATGTAGAATGCCTTGGCTGGCACCGACTCCATTATACTCCTTTTTTATTGGTATACTTCGAAATGCAGTAATAAAATCGCCGCTTGATGACCGATAAGATATTAAGTGAGTAGGTACTGTTCTTAGTTAGGTACCCTTCTGAGTACTGCGCAGGACCGATCGTCGTGGAGATCCTTGGGCGACGCCTATATCTAGCAGTGGGTGTCATGTGGCTGACGACGACTGTACTTAGTATTAATTTAAAAAAAATCCTTTTATTAATAGGAAATAGCACCTAATGTAACAAATAGGTTTCCTTATCGTCATGACGAAGCCACACGCGCGCACACCCCATCCACGCAACATAATCATGGTGATTAGATATTATATTTGTATCTGTTTAGTATGTTATCACTTTACTTGAGAATCGTAAAGTTTACTACAAGTGGGCAGGACCATACCTTTATGAGAAATGGATGCGGCACGTAGATAATCTACGTATAATACTTCTGTCTCTTCTTAGTCACATTACATTACGATCAATAAAAAAATTAATACAAGTAATAGAAATAAGTTAGTTCGGTTTTGTCACATAGGAATAAATTAATGCAATGATAAAGTCAAAACCATATAAGCTTCAACAGAAATAAGTGAAATTTTTAACCAACTTTTGCTTATAAACCATCTCATTCAGGATATAGGTAGGTTGTTCAGCCCTTAAATTTTTTTAAGGTGAAGAATGGCTTCCTTATTAATTTGAACAATGGCAAATCTAAAAATTATGATTATTAACAGGCTTGAAACTTTTGCATATTGTTTGGATAGGTACGTAAATATATAGTTGATGTTAACATTGGAAACTTTAAGAGGCAGATTTTAAGGTTTGTTAATTAATAAAATGTAGTACTTAGAAATATATTATTTTTTATTTTAGACCTTTTGATGTTTATGATATTGGGCTTACCGCTCACCTCATTAAGTGTCAGAAGTGCCATATCCATTATTCTTTTATCATTGGTACATAGCATACATAAGTAAGCATGGTTCCCAGTTTACAAGCAGAGTTGTGACGACCACACAAACGGAAAGACGAGCAAACATATCGGTGCTACGGCACATGTACAAATAAATTATAGTTTATATTTACTTTAAAATTTTACATTTGTAATTAAAATGTCAAGGGACGACTCTTCTATACATGCACTGAGGAAAATTGTCATCGACGGATTTTTAATATGTGGGCGTAAGTACTTTTGTTTAGTTATTAAATAATTAAATATTTTTCCCATAATTCAATTAACAAAATATAATATTCCTTAACTTTTTTAATTAAAACCCCATGCAGACGATGGAACATATTTTCTACAATTGAATTTAATATTTTCACAAAATAATTTTTAGTTAACAAAATTTTTGTCAACAAAATTCTTCAGAAATAAAACCAGGGATGTAATTTTTTATTATAGAAATAAAAAAAACTACTGAAGATAAATAATCCAATCTAGTAAAAGAAAATCAATTGCATTCATTACAATTAAGATAAAATCGAAAAATCCTACATTGTTAAAAGTTATTTCATGTACGTGGCCTAAACGGTGACACAATTTTTTTTTTGTTGTATTTCTGACAACTAGGTGCACCCGGAAATACCCGATGTATGTTCCGGTATATTTTGTAGTTTTCGAGGTATGATATTTTTGTAAATATTGATAATTATCGACGTGAACGACTTAATAATTCCGGAAGTTACGCTTCTTTTTTTTCGATTTTTTATTTGTGCCATAGACCTAGTGACTTGTGTTCGTTTCGCTCGCATAAACCATCTTTGTAATATCCCCAGAACATATTAAACACTTTATTTTATTATTTAAAAAAATAGGGTCTTGCAAAGTTTTTAGAATTACTTAGAAGTCATAGAGCTTTTTTTCTATTTCACTATGTCTCGCTTTCACCTTAATTTTTTACTTTCGGTCAATATTTTTGTAACTTACATTAATGGCAGGATGCTGGGTATTTTATGTGTGAAAGTACAAGTCATTAGGTCTATGGTACGAAAGAAAAAAATAAAAAAATAAACGTAACTTCCGAAAAAAAATAAGTCGAAAATTATCATAATTTACAAAAAACACATAGCTCGGAAACTACAAGTAAGCGGGGAACATTCATGGGGCATTTCCGGGTAAGTACACCTAGGTGTCAGGAATATATATATATGTACTATATTACTGATTCCGGTCCACTACTTCCGCAGTTGATCTATCTCCAAACCTAAGCAATACTCAGTTAATTTTCAGCAGCAATTCTAATTATTTTCATGAGTTTAACGTTCGAAAGACATTTTGTCCTTTCTGTATTTAAATAAAAACTACAACAAGGACCGACCAAAATCCAAATTATTACTGTAAGTTTTCTTAAATATTTTAATAAATAAATAATTGCATACAATCACACCAATTATCTAGCCCACGTTAAGTTTCATGAAGGACTCGTATTATGGATACTAGATAACGGATAAACATACTTATATACTATTTTTGTAAATACATACCTATATAATATACATATTAAACACCCAGACCAAGAGAAATAGACATGTTCATACACACAAATATTTGTCTTGACCGGGGTACAACCCGGGACCACTGGAGCATAAGGCGGGTATAGTACCCCTGCGCCAAACATGTCGTTAAATTCTATATTTATCATTTAGGTATGCTTTTATTATATTATTGACACAAGTGTCGAGAATCTATTCGTCATATTATTCTCATTTTACACTTGTGGTTATAAAAACTACTATATACCTACAAAATATAGTCAACGGCAGCTACACAAAACGCCAAATTTATCCAGATAATTCTTCAGTCTTAAAGTTCGTTTTGAAAATCCTGGCCTTCTGTTGACCGTACAATTAAAAAGTCTTAGAATAGATACCTACATAATTATGTGGTATATGCAAAATTTTCACCCATAAATAAAGAAAATCATTAAGTACTTAAATCATGGATGTGTATAAGGATCGTTGCAACTTTGCAAGTCAAAAGAATTATCAGAGGGGAGCCCCGCTGCCTACTCTTAACGGGTGAAGGGAAAGGTGTGATTTTATGTATCTATAAACGATATTTTAGTTTGGTCTTTTGTATATTTGCCGGCCCTGGTTACGGGATGACGAATGTATCCATTTTGATTATCAACTTCATTTTTCCTTGTTACAGTGGTGCTATGCATCTTAGGGTTAAAGGTGTTCCTGGAGCCATTCCAAAGAGGGTTCTTCTGCGGAGATGAGTCCCTCATGTTCCCATACAAAGATGACATGGTCACTACGCCAGTGTTGCGGCTGGTGGGCCTGCTGCTGCCCGCTGCTACTGTAAGTTGTTTTATTTAGTTTGGCAGCTGAGAGAATACTTTCTAACAGGATCCAGTCAATTCGTTAAATCTACTGAGGGGAAAACTAAGGGCTATTTTTGTCACCTACAGATACTCATTCCAGAACTTTTCTGTCGGTGTTCATTTTCTGTAAATTTACTTGATATAGAGACTTGACGCGCCTTCTCAGGAACAACGCATTCTCTCAGTGACCAGAATTAGTGTCACGAGTTCTCCATATCACACGGTCACGGGTAGGACCTGCTGTTGCCTGCCATTACTGCAAGTGGTTGTATTATAGCAAATAGGGGAGGATTTTGGCGTTTACGGGTCTCTCATGTTCCCATACATAGAAGACACGGTCACCACGCCAGTGCTACGGCTGGTGGGCCAGCTGCTGCCCGCTGCAACTATAAGTAGTTTTATTTAGTTTGGCAGCTGACAGAAGGCTCCAGTCAATTCGTTAAGTCTACTATGGGCTATTTTCGCCACTGACAGATAGGCTATCCACCACTTATCTGTCGGTGGTGAAACCGACCGAATAAATGCCCTAAATGAAGTGCATTTTCGATTAACTTGATATAGAGACTACGCGACTTCTCACTAACGCATTGTCTCTGTGACCAGAATTAGTAGATATGATATATTTGCGTTACGGTTCTCCATATTACACGGTCATAGGTAGGGGCCTGCGGGCCTACAAATTGCCATCATCTATTAGGAACCATAATGTCATGACAACATTTTGTTTGCGTTTTCTTTTTATTGAATTTGTCACATTTTGACACACTTCACACATTTTTCACACTTTGGAGGCGATGATTGAGCTAATACGTCACAAAATGAAATAACATAGTAAGATTAAAATAATACTGCGCTACAAGATGGCGGTAGACCCCCAACTGTTGCCTGCCATTACTGTAAGTGGTTGTATTATATTAGTGTAGGATTCTTGCGTTTATGGGTCTCTCATGTTCCCATACAAGGAAGACATGGTCACTACGCCAGTGCACCGGCTGGTTTTGACGTCAAAACTTTCAAATTTGTTTAGGTAGTTTTGACCGCAAAATGTAAGTAACTAATGGTAAAGATAACTACTGATTAAACAGCGGGCCCTTAGAGAATAACCCCCCTGATAATTATCAAATTAAAAGAAACCAATAACTACTAAGGAACTGGTATTTCGTAGTACTAGGTAGTTAACTCAGCATTGTCAATTGCAGCGACGGAACTGCCCCAGACAGTGCGAATTAAGTCAATTACCAACAAAGACCTTGTAAATAATATTATTAATTATTAGTTTATTGATAAATCATTGAATTATTATATGAATGTCATTCTCAGCTTACAAACTAATTAATAAAACGTAAACAAACTAATTAGTAATTATTACTACATGTGAGGTAGAAAGTGAATTTTATGTTATTTGATGAAATTAATATTGTTTCTTTCTTTCCAGTTCTTGATCTGCGAGTGGGCACTCCTGCGCAAGGAGCGCGACCCCCAGCGTTGCCTCGGCATTCGTATACCAACATGGCTGCGCGGTTTCTACTGCGCCGCTGCTTCCTTCTGCATGGGCTATTGCTTCGTAGAGCTCACCACGGAGGTCGCAAAACTCACTATTGGGAGACCGAGGCCGCATTTCTTTGATGTAAGTACTATATTGATTCAGCAGATATACTTTCTACATGAAACATTAACACCCAGTGTTACTTTGGCGGGCGTATTCCAACATGGCTGTGAGGCTTCTACTGTGATGCCGCCTCCTTCTGCCTGGGCTATTGCTTTGTAGAGATCACCACGGAAGTCGTCAAACTCACTATCGGAAGACCGAGGTCACATTTCTTTAATGTAAGTACTCTTTGGTTCTGTCTTGGCGTGCGTATACTTACCAACATGGCTTTGAGGTTTCTACTGCGCTGCTGCCTCCTGCCTTGGCCATTGCTTCGTATAGCTTACCACGGAGGTTGCAAAACTCACTATTGGAAGACTCAAGCCGCATTTTTCATGTAAGTAGTTTTTGCTCAAATGATATACCGCGTGGGGCCTATAATCGGGAAAAATATTGAAAATAGAGACTTTCTAGAGTATTAGTATTTATTCTCAAAAAATTACAGTTAATCAAAACCCATGCATTACTCACAATAAGAATTTAAAGTTACGATTCATAATCAGTGTAGTATTGCAAAACGATATTATCGCTAACGTTGCGAACTAATCGTGGTACAGGACAACAAAAACTTACCGCAAAACATCACGATATCACTATCCATTAGAAAATTTACCTTTATCTCATTGAATAGCAACAGCCCCTGCTACTTCCCACAGCTTAAAATCTCTGTTTCAAATTAATTAAAATTAGTTTAATATTAAATATCGCAATGACAGTTATCTGTTTATAATTTTATCCATCATGCATGACATGACATGTCATGTCAACCAATACCAAGTATACTCTTTGTACCAAGTAGATTCAGCCATGGAATTATTAAGTACTAGTACCTGCTAATTCCATGGATTCTACGCTTTTTACATTATGATATTTTTATAAAGAAGATCATAGTGTTAAAAGAGTGTAAATTCAAAAGAATAATTTTGATTAGTAAAGTCAGAATGTCATGGGAATTTCTTGGGTTTCAGTTTAAATTGAATCCAATTCGATTACGAATTCGATTCATTTACCTACATAATTTATGTGAAAATGGCTTTGAGTGCAAAACAAAAACCACTCCAGAAAGAAAACAATACCTACGTGGATTCATGAATTACGACAGTAAGTCAGACAGTATTATTTTTGTATCAGCCGACACATAAATTGTCAAAAAGACGTTCCGAGTAGCTCCGAAAAGTTGAGCGGTACTGTTGTTTGCATTATATTGAATTTACGATTAAGTTTGTTAGAAAAAATCAAAAAGTAAAGATTAGGTTTTAATTAGTTAGGACCCTAATGATTCAATCACTAATGACATAAAGAGCCTCCGTTTTTAATATTATCCCCGGTTCTAGGCCCCAGACGGTATTTTTATTTTTTTATATAAAAAAAGTATCCTAACATAGCTGCGCGGCTTCTGCTGCGCGGCTGCCTCCTTCTGCCTATTAAGCTACTGCTTGGTGATGGAGCTCACACGGGAGGTCACTAAACTCACAATTTAGGCCGAGGTTTTTTTTTAAGTCGTTTCAAAACTGACTACATCGTCATGCTGTCCATGAATGAATAAGATATATGTAGACATACTAATGAACTCTCCATATCGTGGGGGTCCGCTGGCGATAACAGTAAGGTCAATACTTGTATCGCGAATCACGATTCGTGACGCTGTTGTAATAAAGTTAAATTGAGTGCGGATTTGTTTACACACGACTTGGGAAGATATTTTTAGATCATATCCACAGGAAATAATTAATTGTACCTAAATTTATATTACTTTTAGAGTTTTAGATAAATCTGCCGCAACTCAATAAAATAACATAATGAGGTCGATAGGTGCGTCCATGTATACCTATTCTGTGATATATACAGTGCAAGTGTCAAGACAAGACAAGACAAGAAAATAGGTTGATTCCAAAAATTCCTCATCAAAATATCATATTTACATTTTCCAAGCCTAATAGTTTTTTTTTTAAGATAGTTGACCAAGGCCTTTAAGGTATGTGCCGCAAGAAACAAAAACCGTGATAAAAAAAAACTTTGTGGTATGCCTATACCTGATAGGTCTTTTCTTAAAAAATAAAATATTCAATCTGATTGTTTGATTTAGGTTAACGAATGTTTTGATAAATCTAGAAAAAGGTTTTCGAATTTGCTTTCCTTGCTGTTCCTAATAGGCCGCTTGGTCAACTATCACGTGATAAGTGTTACTTAAATTATCTATCTATGAAACAATATATATCCACCAGACTTGAACCACCCTGTATATATTCATAACACACCTACATGTGACTATCAATGAATAAATGAATATGAATATGTCACAGAAATTTAAACTATAAATACACAATTATAAACTCATAATTCCTTCATTACAGTTCCTTTTTTTCATATAACTCCCCCAAAGCAATTACCTCAATTTGGATTGCTTATTAGATAGTTACCTGGTATCAAAAAGATTTATAAATTTTCAAATACTCAACTGAAAGTAACTTCTATTGAAGACGACTGATAAAATATTGAGAGCAATGTAGCGGATCAGAAGTTTCCTCCATAATCATTTGGTAGTGATCCCCAGAGGTTCTGGGTTCGGTTACCTTACCACTAATAAACAATTGTTTGCATCATATTTGTAATGTCTGGTTATTCCCTATTATGTTTTTAAATACACAATGTCACCTTATTTCATTCTATATATCGGTAATGCAAACGCTAAGTACAAACACGGAAGTCCGACCAATATACCTATAGGTATATTTTTTAGAGGAAAACTTTTCTTAGCTTGTTACGGCCGGTTTCAATAATTTATCCCTAACAAGAGATAGGCCTATCTTAGTTACGTTACTTAGCAACCGCTGTTATTTCGGGTTATTTTGGGCTGAATAACAAAAATATCTAGGCAACAAAGCTCTAGTAAGCCTATATCTTACTGTAGATAAGTTATTGAAACTGATCATCTACTGGGTCATCTCAGTAGGTACCCTTAGTACGAATTGACATTTACTGTCAACGTCTTCCGGTACCTTTAGGCTGTTTATGGATAAGAAATAGATAGACAAAGCGTAATAGTTTGCAAAACTAGTACTAAGAGTACCTCGTCATTAATGATCTTTGATGTCAAAAAAATTTATATTTAAAGTTTCTAAAAATACGTTTTCAACTTTCAGGTCTTTAATGTTATTTTAGGAAGTGTTTTTTATTTTCCGAAATAGAACTTAAAAGACCAACACTTTTTCTTGCAGGTGTGCCAACCGTCCATAGACTGCGAGTCTCCCGAATGGCAGCGGCGGTACATCCAGTCGCACGAGTACAGCTGCCTGGGTCCCATGACGCACAGGTTCAGGGAAATGAGGCTGTCCTTCTTGAGCGGCCACTCTTCGTTAGCTGCTTACACGATGGTCTATTTAGCTGTAAGTATCTTATTCTTCATTAGCCGCATTTAGTTTCCCCCTACAGGAGGACTACTGAGGGGCTCAATTATGTCCTCTTATTTCGAAACAATTTTCTGAATTGCTAAATTCTATCCCTTTGTCTGTATGACGTGTAAGGAAATGCACTGATAACAAATTCAAAAAACTCCTGGAGGTTATGATGGGATCCCACCCAGGCCCAGGTCTTCTAAAAGAATTGCTTTACACAATCCGAATGAATAGTGTTGAAGACTGTAAATGTAGCCGAAAACATAGGTCTAACGGCACTTCTGAAGCAGGGAGACTCAAAATTTTCGATCACTCATCCCAAGACTGCCCCTGAAACTACCTTCCTAGTGACTGCACTGGTAGGATCTTGATTGATTTAACAGCTCATAATATTACTTATATCTTGCTGACTGTGCCAGAGCCCAAAATGCCCAATTTGAGAAATTCCAAAGCTAATTATTTGCTTGTTTAATTGCAGCTGTACCTAGAGAAGCGCATGGTGTGGCGCACAACGCGCGCACTTCGCCACGTGCTTCAGTTCTCGGCGCTGATGCTGAGCTGGTTCACCGCTCTGTCCAGGGTGTCAGACTTCAAGCACCACTGGAGCGACGTGCTTGCTGGCTACTCACTCGGGCTCAGTGTTGCTGTTATAATGGTGAGGAATAGAATAATGTTATAAGGTCACTACAGAAGCCACGTGGTGTAGATCTTGACCCTAATGCTGAGCTGTTTCACGGCACTGTCGAGGGTGTCAGACTTCAAGCACCACTGGAGCGACGTGCTTGCTGGCTTCTCGCTGGGGCTCAGCGTTGCTGTCATTGTGGTAAGTAATAAAGATCGCTATATAGTCACGTGCTCCAGTTCTCGGCGCTTATGCTGAGGTTCACCGGTCTGTCATGGGTGTCAGTAGACTTCCAACACCACTGGAGCGACGTACTCACTAGGGCTTAACGTTGCTATTAAAACATAGCCACATGCTTCAGTTTTCGGTGCTGATGCTCAGCTGGTTCACGAAGCTAAAGGTTGAGATGCCACACTATAATATAAGATTGCTACATTATATCATATAAATATGTGCATTGTGAATGCAAATCTTTGAATTACAAGAGCGATGTGCCCGGTTGAACTGCACCATTTTAAATCCAGGTAACTACATTCATTCAGCAGGAAACCTACTTCTGGTGTAACAATGTTGATAAAAAATTTCAGTACTGTAACCTTCTATGATATTTTACCAAGATTTAACAAGACATCACTTTCTTCCACAGTGGCTATGGGGTACGGATTTGGTCCAGAAGAAACCAAAGCACATCGCTGTCCCACACCACGAAGTACCTTTAGAGAGCCAACCAGCATCAGTGTAGTACAACACTAGTTCAGAGATTACTATTTTATGGAACTTCAGTATTTAGATTCTGAGTTCAAAATTGATTAGGGAAACATTGTAAATATGGGTAATTTTTTTATGAAGGACGGAGAGTCTCTTAGCCTTCATCATACCTGATGTTAAGATATTGTAAGATGGAAGCGTGCCTCTCCCAAAATCGCTGAGGAACTGGCTATATCTAACTACCGGAACACAATAATGGAGAAATCATTGTTTTAATGGCGTCAGACTTAGATAAGATGGTGGTTGCTAGCCAGGCGGCCTTACAACAAGTCCTACCACCAACCAAACCGGCTACAATATGTTCCCCCGCTGGGAATCGAACCCGGGCTCCCTTGGTCTGATACTGGTGGTTGTACCACTAGACCACAGAGGTAGTTAAATGACATGACAATGAAACCCCTCTTTCCAGCGGGGGTACATATTGTATTCGGTTTGGTTGGTGGTAGGACTTATTGTAAGTCCGCCTGGCTAGCTACCACCATCTTATCTAAGTCTGACGCCATAACAACAATGTTTTCAGCATTGATGTGTTCCGGCATTTCGAGATAAGATAGCCAGTTCCTCAGTGGTTGAGGATTCCGGGAGAGGCGCGCTTCCATTTTCAGCCTTATCAATACTTAACATCAGGTATGATGAAGGCAAAGAGTCTCCCCGTCGTTCATAAAAAAAGCAAACAGCAGTGTACTGGGTTTTACCTACGACATCGTCAATTTAGTTTGAACTTAAAATCTAACGAGTTTTGCTTAAAAACTATTTCAAAGTTGATAATTTTGGGTAACCCAAGTGGTAAAGCATATGACCCAAATGACTTTAAGTACATAGAAAACTCTTGTAACTATTAGAGTCAGCTTTGATATATTTTTTAGGCAAAATTTATAAATTGTTATTCAGAACATAATCATCAGGTTACGATGGGGTTGGCATGTCTGAAAGACAAAAACCCCGGTCTCTTCATAAAGAATAAAAAAAAAAAAAACATAATCATCCTCGTAATCTTAATATCATATCAAATGATTTTCATGGTTGTTTTCTGGGGTGCTTTTTTAAAAAGGTGTAAATAATATTACTGTGTACCACTATCTAAATAGAAAAAGTAACCCTTGAAATACATAATTTAATGCGAAATATTGTTTAAATCTCAAATATTTGTAAGTTAAAAGTCTAGGATAATTATTTAATGTAAGTTAATCTGCTAGTCGAAACAATGAAACACGTTGTATCAATGTGTTTCGTAGAATTAAATTAGGAAATAATAAATACTATTTAATAAAAAGTCTTGACATTTTATTTATTCCTTACTAGTGCCTAAAAATAAGGTTTCGTTATAAAGCTTATTTTATGATAAATTTTAAATAGAAAAATATTGCAAAAAGTCAACTCGGCCACAAGTGAATTCTCAGATGGGATTCGAACCCACGACCTTTGGAAATCCGGTCCCATGCTCTAACCACTAAGCTACCGAGACTTCTCTAGACCGAGACGAAAAAATGCAAAAATCATAAAGCTTATTTAAGTGATGAAGTCGTAACGAAAAATCAACAATATTCTAAACACAGACCACATACAGACAGACCACTTGACAATAGAAAATGCACGTCATTTCAGTCTAAAAACATATTAACTAAATCATTCGCTTGATAAAAGAATAGAAAAATACTAGAAAAGTCAAAGTCAAAGATTTGTATTCAAATTGACTTATAGATAAGTGCTTTCGAATCGTCCAATTTTTTTTTTCTACCAGCCATTCACGACATCTTTTAACTGATAAGAAGAACGGCCGCAAGAAACTTATCAGCTTTAACAGAAGCAACAACATTTACAAAGAAACATGTCGTTGCCAAACACAAATCTACAATCTTGAAACATATTTAATATAAGGGAAAAATTTTCTTAGAAAACGTCAACTCGCCGTCAAGTTGATTTTTAATGCTTAAAATCATAAATTAAAAGTATATAATAATAAACACTGAGTAAGAAAGAAGACAAAGCTGCTTACTATGTTGCTTTGTCTTCTTTCTGCACCATTATCTCAGGCTCTGGGCACACCACTGGTAACGGAAGGAATTCTTGTCCCAGGCCAGAATCAAACCTACAACTTTGGCTAAGAAGGCAATAAGGGTCAGTTAGAACGCGACAACGTCAGTCTCCCACACCAACGTTATACCAAAATAATTTAATATTGAGCATGATTCACTGTACTTGAGATGCTATTTGGAAAACGAAAAAGAAAAAAAAATTTTTGCAACAAATATCCAAGTATTACAAAAACACGTTAAAGCCCTGACTTCTAAGGTAAGTAAACTTGTGTTTTAGAAGTCAGTACCCAAGTTGACACAGTAAATTAGATATTGTTGAAATATACAAGTTCTAATATGGAAAAAAATAAGTTAAAAACACTGTTTTTTTTTTAAATAAAACACTATTAGTTACATATCACTCTGTGGCTAATTTAAATATGTGTGTGTAAGCGTGTGTGTTGTGTGTGTGTGTGTGTGTGTGTGTGTGTGTGTGTGTGTGTGTGTGTGTGAATGCTTGAAACTGAGGATGTAATTTGGATTAAGACAGAATTTATCTATGTTTCATTAAAAAAATAAGCTTAAATATGTACGCAATAAACAAATTTTTTATATTAATAATTCAAAACTGCAATTCGCATTTATTTTAAATTGGGTAAGTATTTATGATTATTTTCTTAATGGAAACCTAGATAAATACTGTCTTAATTAGAACATCACAAGTACAGAAAATAATGCTCTAATTTCAAATCAATTTGGTATTACGACGCTTTTGACCTTATTGCAAGAGTCGATATCGTTGATGTCTTTTGTTCACGGATAAAAAAGAAAATAGATATGATTGTAATTTATGAAAAAAAATTGAGATACAAACAAAAATCGCATTTATTACTATTTTTATTTAAGTTTACTAATACTCTTAGATAAATGACTGTGAAACTGTTGAAGAGCTCACTAAATCCATACTTTCAAAAGGGTTAAAAACCCGAAAGCAGTTGTTTCGTGGTACATAATGTTTGGTTCAGATCTTTACTAGTTTATTACGGTTATAATTATTTTAGTATCATTTAAATCTTTATCAAGACTATGGTTTGTCACGTTTATCGTGGTTATGTATTGCAGCACATTTACATATACTAAGTCAGCAAAAAACCGACGAGTTCACAAGATTATTGCGTAAGATGGTAATAAGACTGAATTCGATTTTGTATAAATAATAGAAATGTGAGTATCTTTTAAATAATTCAATCAGATTTACGTAATATTTTTGAATATTCACAAGGTTATCTTAAACATTATAGATCTCGCGAGAAGTATTTTTTTATGTGACACTGTTTATACTAAAAATTACTCAAGTTTTTAAGTTGTGTAAACAGTATCATTAATTCAAGAAGCTAGTCATTTTAAGAAGCGTTAAAGCCACCTTGGGCTATGTAAGTATACTTTTATGTTTTTTGTACTATTAATTACCTTAACAATGTCCTACAAACTGTAAGCAAACACTGTCAAGGTTGTAACTGAGGCTTAGTTGTCTAAAAAGGGCGCTAAAGCAATTAGATGTTAAAGTAACTTCCCTGAAAATTTATTTATTTGTTTATTTCATATGGAATTTGCTTATAGTAAGTTGTCTTGTCTTCAAAAAAATTAAAGCGAATTCTTCTACACTGACACTGACATAGTTCTAAATTCCATAGAAAATAAACAATTAAATGAATCATTAGGGAATTCACTTGGCAGTATTGCGTTAGTGCCCTTTTTAGACTCTCATGGCTGAAAGGACTTGTATTAGTACTTACCGACTTTGAATCATATAATTTTTCCCATAAACACGTTTCGACATTTGAAGGAAATGTGACAATAGAAGATCGCGTCGAATTGTTAAAAACTCCAAAGATCGTTAATGAATTTTGGCGCTTGTTTTAAAGGTTGATAAGGTGTAGTTTCGGTTGCACGATATCCGGAGATGGTGTGGTAGTAAAGTTTACTTTCTCCGGTGTATATCGTCCGGAATGCCCCGCGATGGCGATGTGCCGGCTGGCCGGCTCGTCTACCGCCGGTGCGGGCAAAGATTGTGCAACGGTACAGAAGGTGGAATCCTAATAAAAATAAAAATAAAAATTATAAAAAATAGTTATGATATTTTTATGTTGTCTAAAAACAGTGTTTCCCTATAAGCCTAGAAATATTTTTGACGTAAGCTGTAGTAGGTACTAAGCTATACTACTAACCATGCGTTAACAGGCTAACACAAAATAGTTTTTCCCCGGAAAATAATATATTATTTACATACAAAATTGCTCCTAAAAATAATAACTAAGGTTTTGAACTAAAATACTAGTTATTGGCTCAAACTTAGTTTTTAAGTTACATTGGCATTTAAGTATATAGTATAAACTATGTACATGTACATTAAAAATGAAATAGGTGATTGCCCACGAAAACCGTTTTAACCCTTTCATCGCCCAGTCGGAATTATTCGACGAACACTTCCGCTTTCCACTCTTAATATAATTTCAAATCGGAATTATCCCACGAGCATTTCTATTTTCTATTTCTATCTGGTTGTTATGTTCTTCTTAAGAAGAAACAATGTACCTATGTGAAGCATATCTTCTGATCATGAACATAAAAATACAATTTCTCCTGCAGAAGAAATAATCTCATACACATAAGTGGTTGTCGTATAAATTTGATTTAGGCGGTTAAAGGGTTTTACTGGAACGTGTTGCTTATAATAATCCATAATTTTTGTGATAACATAAATTATGTTTTTTTTTTTTAATTTCTTTAGATATTTATTCTTCTTTCTTAGCTTCTGACTCGGAGAGGCTTTCCACACTCAAGCACAAAACTATGCGCAAAAGCATGTTTTCCCCAACGTGTTCTTTGTGAAGTCGACGCACGCCGACCGTAAACAATCGCGAGCAGTCCTCACTCGGCCCCCGCGAGCGCCGCGCGTCCCCCACCGCGTCCATTCCGCGACTGACACCTGTCCAAACTTTACAAACAAAACTCAAATTCAAAAAAAGAACGACAAGGTTCGTCCGTGTTCGATTTTCAAATTCCAAGTGACAAACGGTATAATAATATTCGCCGTTAGTGTGGTGGCATTGTGTTGTGAGATCGGATGGACCGTTCATGGAAATGTTAATACAGTTGCACAGATTATGTTAGAAAAAGAAAAGTATATTCGCACAGGTTATACCAAAGAGGTTTGAATGAGCCCCCGTAGGGTTGATGACCCTTGGCCAAGTATCGGTGTTATATTTTCTGTGTAGAGTTTAGGTAGAGTTATATGAGTACAGAATGTTTTCTTTATCATTCCTTTTTGCCTCAGGCTTATAGTAAACTTAACTTATTACGCACATATAATTTTAGGTTAGTTTAATAAGTTATCTTTCTGTTAGGGACCTTAAAGCATCGGATAAAGAAAGACGAATATCAAGTCAAACTACTACTGATAAAAGTCATACCTGTGTACTAGTGTTTGTAAAAGCCTTACAAAACTTCAAAAGAGTCTGAAAATATTTATAGAATAGTGTTTAAGTAACTTAATTTTTAAATTAAAGTAGGTACAGTATGACTCTTAGTTGATACACGATAATAAAAAATCTTATATATTAGTATTAGCACCTAATTTGTATGTAAAATTCACAAGATAAACTAGAAATAAACTTAAAATCGGAAACATGCATTCAATTGCCAATATCAATACTAGTAACTGCATATTCATGAGCACATTCGTCTTGTAAATAAAAGACACCAAAAATCTCTAAAAATACTTAATTACAAGAAATAATAAATATAAATAAAATGTCATCACCACAAAACAATACCTACAGATAATGATTATTATTTCGGTACTAGATATTTCATTCGCATACCTATCTAATAGATTATTGCTTTAAGCATATTACTTTTGGAAAATATGTTTCCCGAAAAAACCACTGGTCTACCGCGATGTACTTCTACAATTCTTGTTTGTTACGACTGAGATACGAATAAACGAAGTTTTTTTATTCACGACGCTCGACGGGGAAACTTAGCCAAGTTAGTAGAATTAATGACCCCCTGAGTTGCTGTTGACTGTACCAACAGCAAACAGCGTATTGAGAGCAGTGCCAAGTGACAGGTACCGTGCAAATATTATTGGGTAATCGCATGGAATGCGGCGCAGGCGCACTGCCATTGGGAAAGTAATGGGAATGGACCCACGGACAAATATTACATACAAACAAACATACATATATAACCTAGCACCTAAATTTAATCGAACCTTTTTTATGAACAACGGGGAGACTCTTAGCCTTCATCATATGAACGACGGTGTGACTCTTACCCTTCATCATACCTGATGTTAAGACGTATTGATAAGGCTGAAGATGGAAGCGAACCTCTCCCGGAATCCTCAGCCACTGGAGGAACTGGCTATCTTATCTCAAACTGCCGGAACACAGCAATGCTGAAATTATTGTTGTTATGGCGTTAGGCTTAGATATGATGGTGGTAGCTAGCCAGGCGGACTTACAACAAGTCCCACCACCAACCAAACCGAATAAAATATGTAACCCGGGACCCCTGGGTCTGATACCGGTGGTTGTACCACTAGACCACAGAGGCGGTTAAAAAAGTGTTTTTAAGTGAGGGAAATGCATTTACGCATACCAAACGGTTATGCTGGGCTCACTTAGAACACCGGACTCGCCAGTCCAGCACCCTATCCCTCGCTACGCGACCCCTGTCAAGCCTAGTAGGCTCGGCTGGGGTTCAGGGTAGGATCAAACCAGCTCGTCGGATTTACTTACATATGATGGTAGTAGCTAGCCGGGCGGACTTACAAACCAAACCGTAAACAATATGTACCACTGATAACGGTGGTTGTTACCACTAGACCGTAGAGGCGGTTAAAATTTTCATACACAGCCTCACGCTATGAATCTCTTGCGGGGTTGCAGAGAATCAGGGCACTTGAGAATAATTAATTGGCAACTCGGCCCTTGGACGAATACTCGGCCACAAGTGAATTCTCAGATGGGAGTTGATTTTTTCCAATATTTTTCTATTTAAAATTTATCATAAGTATAAAAATAAAAATGCAAAAATTCTAAAATAATAATAAAAAAAGGCTTTTGCTATTTGGACTGGAAAGCTAGCTGGCGTATTTTATGTTTTTTTTTCACTCCTAATCGCAGTCCAGATGTTGATAGGAACTTAACACAGAAAAGTATAACTACTTATATAGAGTAATAGAGGCGTAATTCATCGCGATAAAATAAATTTGAAACGCCAGTCAATAAGTGGTTTAAAAGTTTTGTGAAATCTACTCGTACAAATGTCGCAATAGAAATAATTTTAAAGAAACTTATCATTTATGAAGCTTTAAACTTGTCTTATGCAAATTAATATCATTTGAACCCACCTGTTGGTCTTCAAAGTTATCACCCTAGATTTCATTGAGTAAAGCGAGTAAAAGTAGTTTTATCAGCCCACAACGAGCCCACGCCTCTGCATAATAAATCCATAGACCATTGGCCAACACTGGCCAAAACAATCACCTACATTCGCTTATATAAATTTACACTCAAACAAAACAAATAACAACCTTAAAAACTTTTTAGTAAAACTCAAAATACAAAAAACTAACAGCAAAAAAAAGTTTAAATTAAAAAGTGAGTAATAAAGTTCCTTTTTTGAAAATTGCGAAGTTCTTTTATCTGTCTTTGGTATTTTTATTCGTATGCAAATTGTGGATATCTAACTTTTATAGCACGTTCTATAGACCGGAATTATTATATTTCCAAGTAAGTTAAAAGACATTTTGATGTGACCAAATGAAGGTTTCAATTATGTTTCATATTTCGACAATGATGTCATAATATAACAGTACCTTTTATTTGTGAAGTTTTTTATGGCCATTTCATTTTATCTGATTCATAGTACAGTCTGTGTGTGTCCTACAGTAAAGTAAGCCTATAGTTAATAGAATGATTCATAATCTACCAAATAATCCTAATATTGTTGTAATAAATAAAGCAAGGTTTCTTCTTAATCAAAATCAAATGCAAATTTAAAACTTTACGGCCTTTTAAAGTCGATTTCGCTAGTTCAAATTAACATTTACCAAATATATTATAAGCAACTGTTATTGAAACGCCACAACTATTTAAACGATCAGTTAACCCAGGGGTTCTATTCTGCTAATGTCTAGGCATTATCGTACCTCAAGTAAAACATTTCAATTGTAATGATTTTAACACTGTAGTAACTTGAACTGTGTAAAAGAGCTCTCTCTCTCTCTCTCTCTCTGGTTGGTCCTACATGTCTAATTGTCTAATTTCAAAATCTATCACAATCCACTTCAAAGGTATTGTGATTATAATAGTGATCTAAGGAATTATGCAACTTATAGTCGAAATCCCTTTCGGAACGAATGATGTTTTAAATGACACTTCATTTGACACTTCTCCATACATTTGCAAGATATTTTTGTGTGTCACTTTGCTTAGACAGATCAATTTCGTTCATTCAATATCTTTCAAAACGCGTCCCGATCACAATCCCTATCAAATGTCAAAAATTGACAGCCTGACGTATGTAAATATCTTTCAAATGACGAATTGATTGTAAAATTAGACTATTAGTCATAATGGGATGCAAACCTGGAATGGACGAACTGAGTGTAAAATAGGACTGCAATTGAAACACAATTGAAATGCGATTATGGACTAAACATTCGCAGAATTTGGCTGTTCTCCAATGCTCTAAATTAGTATTTCAAACAAGAGCTGTCTGTCAATAAATCTGTGATGAAAGCTGCGCGCGCAAATGAATAGCAAAAGACATCCGCGTTGATACAGCGAACGACGAACGCGTGCGGTCAATATGCGCTTTCTCTGTGCGTTTAGTATTAATATCGATTGAGTAATTCGTCTACTTACAAACATATTTGATAACTTGAGCTTTGCTAGTATTTGGTGGGTTTCGCATTACATTAAATATCAAGCTTCTTGGTATTAGCGTATATATAATTTCACTTTTATGAGCTGCTTAGCTTGCTATGTTTGTACAGACAGTTATTTGCTAGTCACTCGATTTATTCCTTGATGTGCATTAGTGAAATGTGGTTTTCTTTTGTTTCAACTTTTAATGTAGTGCGTGTCGTCTATTTATGCCAAACTATTGGTGTAGATACAGGGTCCCGATTTTGTAATCTAATTTAGATATAACTAAATTATGTAATAATCGAGCCACAATAGTGTCTCAACAGTATTGCTTTTGGACACAGCTGTTGCTTCTAAACCATTATTTTGTGTTTGATATGTAGTTTTAGTAATAAAAACTTTGAAAGAATCATCATCGTCATTTCAGTAGCACGACAATCACACTAAGCCACCCCCAAAGATCCCAACGACGATCAGTCTTGCGCTGCCTACGTCTATCGGCTTCCCGCGACCTTCACCAGATCTTCGGTCCGTCGAAAGAGTATGCCGTTCAAATTATCATAATCAAACGTCAGCTTTCAGCCAATCGGATCTTTCTCAATACGTTCTTCATATAAAAAAACTAATCTTTGAACACCTACAGTGTTTAACACAGCCAGATAGTTGCAGTTAGCGGTTGCTGCACTTGCTGAGTGCACCAGATATGTAATAATCTCAACATCATTACATTGGCACGTTCCAATAGCTTGCCGCTGTTTGCCGATTCAATTTACAAGCGATCGCGATTATTAGTTTTAAAATACAACGGCCACCAGCGACTTCGTCAACGTTAAAATTTTGGCTGTAGCCAGTTCCTCAGTGGTTGAGGATTCCGGGAGAGGCGCGATTCCATCTTCAGCCTTATCAATAAAGATAAAGATATTTATTGCGTAAAACATGATTATTTTAAGATGACAAGATATTTGAGGAGGTACACATAGTTCGCCGGATGACCGACATGCAAATTTTTAAACAGTTCAACAGTGATGTTAAGTATTGTCGTTACTTATGATGAAGGCTAAGCGTATCACCATTGTTCATAAAAAAACCATTGTAGCGAACCAAATCAGTGAACTAAGACTGTAAAACTTTTCAATAGGCAGATTGAAAATGTTCCAAAATGTAATGTAAATGTAAAAAAGTATTTAATGAAATGTTGATCTAAAATCGCTAGATGTTCTCTTTTAAGCCAATCCGTCGCGATTGCTGCACGCAACCATCGTTGCTTTGTTGAAACACCTCTTTACAGAGACGTACGGAAACTAGTATTGTATAGCGAAATTAACGGTCCTGTCTTCTTGGAATTTGCAATTTATGAGTCGGCGCGTAAAAAATAATGCAAAGTGTATAAAAGTGGGTGTAGCCCCATTTTAATGCAAATTGATCTGGAAATATATTTTTTAAAAATACTTATTATGTTTTAAGATTTACTTTACGTTTATTTCAGTCAATTTTCGTTTGGTTGTCAAGTCAAATTGTCAACCGTAGTTAATTAATTTGTAATTATTCGAATTTACGAGATTTCAAAAGAATACATTTTATTTAATTTCGGATATCTCACACCGAAATTAAAAGCTTAATTTGCTTACTTAACGTTGTATGTTTTAAATAGCAAAGTGTCAATGTCAAACTATTATAATAAGTAAATAATTCTTAATATAATATCATACAAGACTAGCATATTTCCTGGACTGACCACTATACGCGAGGGTTTATCTTTAATCAATAATGTCGCGTGACTTGTTTGACTCATTCTTAAGGGCTCAACCACATAACCAAATTTTCCTCGCCGATCTTCCACTATGAAACATACATAATATGATTTCATATAAACATCTCACATCGTAGGTACACATTCAACCGAAGCGAAGATGCGTGTGGCAAAGAGATTCAAATTCAACATGAGTTCTTTTTTAGGCTACGTTATTTTCCATGAATTTTTGTTATAACTAAGTTATTATTGCTATGATTGTTAACCAACTAAATATTGAATAATATCATCAAATAGCAAATGATACTGTTAAAAAATATATAATTATGGCCTAAATAGGTTTTATGCTATTTTCATTGAAACTATATTCACACAAGTGTACAACACATAATTTGCGTTAATCTGTACCGTTCTAATTTTGTCAAATTGACATTTTCGACCTGTCATTACAGCGATCACCAACGAACCTTGTCGTAACAAAAAAGCACTCGTTACAGAGGCCAGTGAAGTGTAAAGTGACCAGTGAAGTGAAGTGTTTCCGAGCTATGGAGTGACTGCCGGCACGATGTACCGGCCGAACTTTTACGAAAGCACTTGTTTTCGGTGCAACGAAATCGTGTATCAGGTGGACCGAGTAGGCCCCCTGAAGGACTTTACGTTCTTCCATAGTGGATGCTTTAAGTGCGCTGTATGTGGGACCAAGTTGACTTTAAAGGTAAGAATTTATTTATCTATTTATTTATTTATGTCTTGCATGTCACAAAGTTTACAAGGATGTTACAAGTAAGTACAGTTTATGTGACACCTTGTATGGGTAATTGCTACAATTGCAATAAATTGCTACATCCTAGGATTGTAAAATAGAATTTATATTTTTAGCAAACTTAATTTTTGTGCTTCTTCATAAACGTACGTAACTTCAGAGATGGAGTTCTTCGATGGGTTTCATTAAGGTTTTTTTTAGTCGATTGGTTAATTACTACCTAATAAATTTTGATCATGGTTTTAGAACTCGGGTCACTATCTGATGATCAGTAGGCCAAACCACAAAGTCAGTTTTTGTAGTTTCCAAAAATATAACAGTACATTCAGATAACAATAGCGCGAATAGGATTTCATATCAAAGCGAACGCGACCGCATGTTTCATATACCTACACGATAAAAGCTTCTATTTATAATACAAAAGAACAAACAAAAAAACCGGCGAACTTTCCCGTCGGACTCACAAACTATCATCGTGGCAACCAAAAAACTCAATCGCGTTTCAATCAAAGTCCACCTTTAACTGTATCACGTATTTCTGCAATTCTATTGGGAATAGCGTTATTGTTGGATTCGGCAAAAACGAAGTCTGTGACACGTTTCGGCAAAAAAACTGTCAAGTGCAAGTTCTCGTGGTATTTAAGAGTTCCGTTTAGTAACGAATAGGTACATGAAATTCCTTATTTCGAAAATTCTTACTTTCTATCACACGCGCGGCACAATGTTTCTCCCTAACATCTCACTTTTGATCCTACTAATATCAAAAGTGTCAGTTAGTTTGTTTGTTACTTATTCACGTTAAAACTACTGGACGGATTTGGATGAAATTTGGCGCAGAGATCGAAGATAGCCTGGATTAATAGAAAGTAAGGATACTTTTTATTCAGATATTCCCACGGGAACGGAAACGGAAACTACGCGGATGAAACCGCGGACGGCCGCTAGTATTAAAGAAAGGGCTACACTGGCCCTTTTTCTTGTATATACCTAAGACATCTTACATTCGACGAAATATAATTATTATTTTTCATCGGTATGAGATGTAATATTATACCTATTCATTATCATCGGCCATTTTTGTCATTGTCATTATTCCTTTATCATCATAGTCACTTCAAATGGCTACCATTTTCTACCTTTTACTCTAACCAGGGCCCGGACAAAGTAACATCGTTATGTAGCGAAAGGATAATTCGATTCGTATTGTCTATGTCCGCCAATTAACTTGCGGTAAGACCACGTCATTTAGCGCGGCCTATGCCATTCCGCCATTCCCATACATATAATTATTTTCGAACTTCGTTAACGTTTTTGAATTGTTGCTTTGGCTAAGGGCCCAGCTTACACGTATCAGGGTGTTGCCATTAAGATTTCGACAGTATGACATGATATAATATGACATTACAGCAACTTAATTCCGTCATAATTATAACGCTCACTTGTCAAATACTTTACACAATCGACAGATAATAGTGTCTAACCCTAAATCAGCGGCGCGCGGCAAGGTCGCCGAAATGCCACGAAGACACCGGCCGCAAGGTTGCCGCGACCAGTCTTAGCAGCAGGAAACGTAGCCAGTGTTAATTATAATCTAGTATGCAAACTAAAATGTTATCGGAACGTTTGAGAATGGTCATTTTTATTTTGTTCGTATGTTGGCTTTGTGTGGGACTTAGCATTTTTGATTTCCGTATGAGATTTCATTTGTGATAAGATGAATTTTATAGTAGACAAAAACAACTAGTCTCCTATTTATTTGCTCAGACTTGGTTTCTATCATAAAAAAAATTTGACTCATATAGGTCACTACATATATTGTAAACTTTTAAAATAACATTGGATTCGTTAAATATTTGATTAGTAGGCGGTGGTTCACCTTGCCTCTTTAACTCACATGTGAATTGGATCAAATTTTGCGCGGGGGAAGAAAGTTTTGTAATCCAACCTTAACATTTTGGTCTAGTACTGGTATAAAATTGCCAAACAACAAAACAATTAAAAAAAACTTGCCAATGGTTGCCAACTTGTGGCCGTCAGGGAATTTTTCATAATCTTTCGTTTGAAGGGGAAAAATATAGGAGGCAACTATTATGTAAATGGAATGGGGAATCACCCAAATAGAAATAGCATAAGGTCGAGATGATAAGTAATGGGAATTTATAAATGATATTAAAATCATCCTTCCTGCTTAGCATCTCGAATTAGGCTAGCCTAGGCTGTTCTGAATTCCATCAAATCTCAAAATCAGAGATTTAAAAAAAACCAGTGGTGTAGAAATAATTTCTTAGCTAAAACTTTACAAAAAAAAACTCTTAATCCCATTAAAGATAAATTTCGTGAAATATATGACTCAATTGTTAAAATAATACATGTCATATATGGTAACAATCTGCTGAAACCACACTATTTGCTTGCGACTTTAAATAAATAAACCTGACTCATGAAGAGATAATATCAACGATTGTGACTCATACTCTTGTTTTTAATTGAAATTAAATTACTGAATGTAGTCTCTAACTGTACAATGCAGTGTGGGACAAAATAACTGTGCTCTTTATGTGAATCTCATTGTTTTTAGTATGATGGAAATATGTGCCTCTCATGACAATGGGATGAGTTAACTTTCAAGTATAAATATCTCAAAATTCTGTGTTTTGGCCGTATAATTTCAGTTAGAGAGATAATTTACTGTACAATCGAGTGGTAATTATAATATTAACAAGAACTCGATAGCGAAGTGGCTTAAAGCATTTAGCCTGAATTTGTGGCGATTAAGCAACTTTCGCTTTGATCTAGGCATGTGATGGGTAACCTGAAATATTATATTATTATTATCAAGTATCTATATAGATACTTTATGAAGCACGTTTAGCTGTTATGTTAGTCACAGCAGCTTATGCCGTCATAGTCAAACTCCAATCGACAGCGAGACCACGTGATTACGGCACAATGTCTCTAACAGAAATACTTGTGCTCCAGCAATGGCCAAGAATACAAAAATGGCTGATGATAATGAATTTGTCGCCTATGTATCATACTCCTACCCTATTAAACGACCTATAATCCTCCTCTACACTACCTCCTCTTGTGTCGTGTAGGTATCATAAAAGTTAAATAACGGTGTATTTTTTTTTGTGTCTACCTTTTTTTTTAGGTTTGTATGAAAGAGGTCACTTTAAGCGATTAGACCGCCCTTATAACGCTAAAATTTATTAAGAACTCTATTTTCAATGTTATAGGTATGTACATAGGGTTACCATACGTCCGAATTGGTCCGGACATGTCCGGATATTTGGACTTCTGTCCGGACTTTGTCCGGCTTTTTAATTTCTCCGGATTTTTTGGGTTTAAATGGAAGATGAGTAAAAAACTTACATAAGTAATCAAATCAGTCTTTATTAACTTCCCACTCATCTTGAAACCAAACAGCACTAAACCTCCCTCCCCGCCCGAGCAAGCGTATGTTACTTTACTTCATCACTTAATGTTTGCATTTAGTGACTAAAATTTCCGGACTTTTTTTGAACTGTCCGGCTTTTTGTTAGGACTTTTCAAATTCCTAAATGTAAACCCAAATGTACATGATGTTATATAATCAAGATTGGTTGTATTATATTGTACCTATAACAAGATGGGCAGCATAGACTTCAGATATGCTAGCAGCGATATCCAATCCAATTCGCCTGTTAACGTCTTACGAGTTACGACGGAAAATGATTATGATATGACAACGCTTTACCATTCAATTTACAAGCTTTTTTTATATTCTTTGTCATCTCCGGAAATAAGAACGAATGCTTTATTATGAACACTGATCGAACTATTAGTATCTCATTATAGTCACTATTATAAAGCAACTAAGCGTATCATAGCAGTATTATTGTGTTAGCCTTTTTATTTTAAAGCCCATGTACCCAAGCTGACCTCGGTCCATCATTCAGCTTCGCACCGATTTGCTACAATATAGGGGTCCATTAAATCTGTTACGATTTGTATTGTGTGTGTTACTGGTTGTTCTTTACAAACATGCTTAACAAAATATGTTTTTTTTGTTTGTTATGAATAATGTGACAAATTGTTTATATGAATCAAAATGTGTTTGAAGTGTTACTTACAAGGACCATTTTGATTCAGAAAATGTGAAAATACCAATGATTGCTATATTATTAATATAGAATACAGTTTGTTTATACTTGACCACGTTATGTCTAAGCTTGAAAAGTGGATTTGGTTGATGGTGGCGCTAGATTTTTTTTTATCCGAAAATATTAATATGTATATTATGTATGTATTTACAAAAAAAAAAAGTATATAAGTATGTTAATCCGTTATCTAGTATCCATAACACAAGTTCTTCATGATACTTAACGTGGGCTAGATAATTGGTGTGATTGTATGGAAATATTTATATTTATATTTATTTATTTATATTTATATTTATATTTTCAAGTAATCAACATGCACTGAAGCGACATTATTGTGTTAGCCGACCGATAAATATGCCGTTCATTGAGTGCGTTCAAATGTGGCGAAGGTCATTTTCGACTACTTACGATATTTTTTATTAACTCTGTCACGCGATAAAATAACCGAAATAGTTACCTAATCTTTTACATGGTTTTGCATTTCTATTTGTCAGCTTCTTCATTAATAATACCCCTCTTTTTAAAAACAGACTTGACTTAGATATAAAATAAACATGATAAGGTTCTCATATACACCAAAATATGCCCTTCAAATTCAGAATTTTAGTAAATTATTACGTGTCAAAAAAAAAAATCGTGTCATTTTTCATCTTTGTGCGCTTTCACTTTGGCACTAATCGAGGCCTAATAAATTGATGGTATTCTTGATAGAAACGAATTTACTTACAGTAAGTATGTACCTCTTAAGTTGACTAGATTAACAGTCAGTCAGGCAGTATTAGTTAGCGTCTTTTCAAACTTTGTCGAAAACCAAACTCCGCTACAAATCCCCATTAACCACCTCTGTGGTCTAGTGGTCTACCTACACTATCGTTATCAGAGGTAGAGGTCCCAGGTTCAATTCTCAGTGGGGTACATATTATACGAATATTTAGTTTGATTAGTTTAGAATTTGTTGTAAGTCCGCTTGGTTACCTACCACCATCTTATCTAAGTCTGACGCCATAAAAACAATGTTTTTAGCATTGTTGTGTTCAGTCAGAGATAAGATAGCCAGTTTTTTAATGGTCGAGGATAGGAAAGGCGCGCTTCCACCTTCAGCCTACCTTAATTAATTATGTAATAATTCCTACACTTTTAATTGCACAAAGTGTTTGCACTCTAAAATTTGTACCACTTCTATAATACCACTAGCTTCCACCCGCGGTTTCACCCGCGTGGTTCCCGTTCCGGTGGGAATATCGGAATAAAAAATAGCATATGTAACCATCCGTCCTTTCAACTAACTCTATGCCAAAAATGAAGTTGCCTGGTTGCTTAGTTGGGCGTCAAGAAAGGACAAACAAACACACTTTCGCGTTTAGAATATTATTAGTTAAATTTTTATTAAATTAGTGCATTAGTTATTATTAGTTCAAAGTTAGGATTAGGATTTTCTATGGAATATATGATTCTGATTCTACCCGTTTGCTTATAAAAGGCATTTATATAACCGTTATTTCTTTATCCGCAGACATACTACAACAACCAACACTGGACTGAAGACAAGGAGGTGTACTGCTCAAGTCATGTGCCTAAGATAGGCCCTGGCCATCTGGACAACTCGTCCGTAGGCATTCGCAGCGCGCTCAACGTGCCCAAGAGCAACAACTACGTTAATGAACAGATCAGGGGCCTCGCCAGGAACAGCCATGACAGTGAATGTGAGTGTCTTATTACTAGTTTCCGCTAAATATTCATAAAATTCCCAGATAAGCCCGAACAATTCTTCTGTCCACAGTCTTCTTCTGTCTTAGATCCACAGCGCTCTTAACGTGCCCAGAAGCACATTAGAAACAGCCAAGATACTGAAGGTAAGTCTTGTTAGTAGTTTCCGTCCGCAACTTCTTCTACGTGATTTCTCTAGACACTTCCATAGACCCAGGCTCAAATCACTGGTTATTTTTAGATTCCTCGAAAATATCCTCATAATATCCCATGGTGTCTATTATTAAGTCATCACCCGTCCGGTTTTACCCCAAGACCTACGGGTAATGACGGACACACAAAGTTTTGTTTTTGATTAAAAATACATAATTGTTGATTGATCTCGTAAAATAATTAATGTTGTTTTTGTAAATGTATAACTATAGTTTCATGATAAATAAAGTGTGACTGATTATTTTTAATAGTACAGATTTTGTACATTATTTCCCTTAAGAGTCCGCAATTCCCCCATCCTTCCCTATTTTCCCTATCCTTCCTTATTGGCATGTCATGCATGATGGATAAAATTGTAAATGGGGAGCCAATTAAGTTTGGTACGAAATGATGACACGTTTTTTTTATGAATGACGGGGAGATCTTACACCCATATTCTAAGTCGTTCCTCCAAAACTTACTCGTCCTCGACTTAACGAAACCTCATTGAAAACCTTTCGAAATACTCCTCGAAATCGGTATTCTAATTCATAACTCCGTAAGGACCTGGAGGAGCCAAAGAGTACGTAGCCACTCCGTGTTAGGCCTAGCGCACACTACCATTTTTACCCACGACGGGGTTGAGTGGAGTGTAAAAAGTTTTGGAGGAACGACTTAGAATATGGAGGTTAGCCTTCATCATACATGATGTTAAGTATTGATAAGGCTGAAGATGGAAGCGAGCCTCTCCCGGAATCCTCAACCACCGAGGAACTGGCTATCTTTTCTCGAACTACCGGAACACAACAATGCTGAAAACATTGTTGTTATGGCGTCAGGATTAGATAAGATGGTGGTAGCTAGCCAAGCGGGCTTACAACAAGTCCTACCACCAACCAACGTGGTCATATTTACGGAGATTGAAAATGAACCTTATGCAAAGGTTTTGCATAAGACGCTCTAATTTATCAAGAAGTTCCTCTGACAGATCAGTGTAGCAGACATCCATCAGCGTAGTCTAAAATAGACAATTAAAGAGATTGTGCCAGAGTGATCTTGCTACTGGTCGGTAAATAATTATGAAGCCGATTTAGCGAACTAAATGCAGCAAACGCCTTTTTTGGGACTCCTTCCACGTGAGGTCTCCATGACAGATGCTGGTCCATTGTAACACCAAGGTTCCTGACATTTGTGGAGAACGGAATATCTGTGCCATACATAGAAATCACCGGAAGTTGTTTAAATGTGATTCTCGCAACGAAATGAGGGAGGACTACCAATAATAATACACTGCGTCTTAGGAGGATTACATAAGAGTAAGACCAAAGGATTTACCCCAAGAATTTATTTGAGCTAGATCTGTTAGTGGCAGTGATAGCTTGTGAAAGCTCAGATAGCAGTGCGTGAGTGTAGATCTGCAAATCGATGGCATAGAGAGTTAAATAATTCAGAAATAACTAGAAAAAGAAGAGGGGATAAGACGCCACCCTGAGGAACATCGGCAACAATATCGCCCCACTCGGAGAAAGAATTCCCAGCGCGGACACGCTGCCATCGCCCTAACAGGTAACTTTGAAACCGATTAATTGCAGTTGGAGATATGTTCAGAGAACGTAAAACACCAAGAAGAATATCGAAATCAACGGAGTTGAAGGCATTACTGAAATCAAGTAATGTCATTACCGTGAGCTGACGATCCTCCATCGCCAGGCGTATGTCATCCGTTATCTTCCAAGAGCTGTAGATGTACTGTGGCCTTTAACAAAGCCAGGTCGAAAAGGATTAAGGATGCGGTTGTTATTGAGATGGTCAGTAATCACACAGATGGTAATCACGGATGGGAGCGATTCATTTATACGGTGAAGCTATAGTAATAAGAAAATAACAATTTTCTATTTAAAATTTATCATAAGTATAAAAATAGCATTGAAAAATGCAAAAATTCAAAAATCATAAAAAAATTATATCAGTTAAGTTTTGAGGTTAAACAAATTTTAACTTAATAGTCAATGTGTACATCAAAACTTTTTATAGCCGTCATATTAGCGGTGACAGCTCTATATAGAAGCGTAATGGCCCATGCCGTTACCGCGTCTACCACCGCGCATGACATAAATAAAGGCGCGGAATGCCGTCCAACTTCCGAAGTAGTCGACCTCGCGAGTATACTGCACTACCAATATCGTAATTACTTACTTTTGCACGAACATACTGTTATGATGAGTAGGTACCATACTGTTAAAATGGAAAATTCCTCTAAAGAAAAGTAAATTCAGATACAAACCTGTTCACTAATAAAGACACGCTTGTTCTTCAATATGAACATCAAAACTTGTTACTTCACCGCATCATGTAGCAGTGGTATTAGCGGTGACAGAGAAAGACAACCCTATGTAGGAGGATAATGGCCCATGCCGTTACCACCTCTGTCACCGCACATGACATAAATAAAGGCGCGGAATGCCGTCGAACTTCCGAAGCAGTCGGTACTGGTCGGACTCGCGAGTATACTGCGCTTCCACCGTACTCAGTTGATTGGGGTATGATTTCAGTAACGAATTATATCAATTCCTATAAGCTATCGACTAACCCCTGGTTCCTATGTTCAGAAACGATTCGTTTTAACTACGGAGTGTTAGATTTTGACATATTTTCCATAGAATAAATGTCAAAGTTTAACTGTCCGTCGGTAGCAAAACGATTATAGCGAACTACAGTGTGACAGTGTGAGTAATTTTTCTGTTTATTTTATGTGGAATGAGTTTCAAGATGAAATAAAAACAAAATTCCCCTTGAATCCACCCAATCTAGCCCGAGTGCAAGACAGGGTCTACGACCACGGAGCGAGCTTATCCTAAAGCTCCTGAAGAGTATTCCCCTGGCTTTTAAAATTTACTGGCTGTATGAATTTGGAAATACACACGCAGGGAGGGACTTCCGCTCTTTTGCTGTGCGCAAATGGTCACGATCAACGTTTTATAATAGACTAGCGGACCCGGCAAACTTCGTATTGCCTCAGAATTATTTAATAATTCATTTAGAAGGGCTGCTACGGTTCCGCATCAGGTGTAGGTACCAGATCTTTTATTTTTGTTATCATCGTCATATCAGCCACACAACGACCACTACCCGCTGGGTTATGGTTCTACATCAGGGGTGCGATTGCGTAAAGACAATCGTAATCATTTGACAGTTCATATCGTATTCGATCGGCTGCATTTTGTATGGAATTTGACACTAATGACATACAATATGAACTGTCAAATGAATACGATTAGCTTACGCAATCCCACTGGTATTTCGATATTCAATTTCTTTTAAAAAAATCTTCACCGGACAATAGTAAACACAAGAAAGAATTAGCGAAATTGTTTCATCCCTTCACGCGTGATGCGTTGACCAAGGGCATCCAAGGGAAATAGGCATTAATTTGTTACTTTCATAGTAATTTGCGTTTAAATCTGTGACACTACACACATTGACAGTTGACAAGTAGGACAAAAGACACGGAAAGAAAGAGATAGCAAATTGAATCGGACCCCATAGATTTTTCAAGGGTTATCCCACTGTTGCACAATGCGAGCTCGTATGACATATCTACTTTAAGTACACACTTATAATACCTATGGGGCTAAATGAATTCGGCGGGGCTATTACCTATCTTTGCAACAGCAACGCGACAGCAGATATTGCGCGATAATTGCTTTATGTCACGTATCACCATATCAACCGCACTATTATACAGTGCGGCCTCTACCGAACAAACGATGAACTACAATGTGCAGTCTTTTAGTTCCTGTTATTGCTACCAAATTGCTTTTGGCGCCAGCGTCATAGCAACACGCGGCGTCTCACTCTCGCACGTAAGTAGGAGCGCAAGAGAGGGGACGCCGCTATACGAACCATCAGCAAACGATCAGCAGCGATCACATACGTAATACCATTTTTATTTTGACGTTCCGCGTCGATCGCGCGATCACTGCATAATTATTGCAAATTTTTAGATAATAGCCACGTAGAAATACAGACGCAGCGAGGGACTTCCACATCTTTGCTGTTCGCATAATGTCACGATAAAAAGAGCAGTGGACCGGACATCCAAAGTTTCTCCGTCTGAGAAACTTGTGAGACAGGTCGTTTTTTTTAGTATTTATCAAGGTTTTCTTTTATTTCAGTAAATGAAACAATTTGGTTTTCTTTCCTTTTTCTACAGTTATCTGGGTAAAGGTAAAAGTATTTCTTTTTAAAAAATTATTTTTTTCCATAAAATTTGCCTCATTTATGTCTAAGTACGCCAATATTTTGTTCATTCTTTCATATCGGCTCAAAGTCGATCCGGCGAGTGGGCCCGATGTCAAGTCGCCGGAACACACCTCAAAGTGTTGTATTCCTACTCTCTGGCAAAAAGGCCGTCTTCAAACTGTTGGTTTCTTCCAAACAACCTTTACATAACCCACCATTAATAACATAATAATCGTACTTGTACGTATGTATATAAATTGCCCTGCCTTATGTAAGACTACTGATTATTTGGACGTATCGTATAATTACATACCGTAATTTGTTCCAAGTATGTCATAATAAAGATAATCTTATAACTATTATAAAGATGATACAAACAGTATAATTGTATAAATATTCAATTAAATAAATCACATGGTCATTTAGATATTGGTTGTATAACTTGTTGATTGTTACAAGGATGTCATTTATTTGCTAACTGTGAAATGGTCTGTGCAGACGACGGACTTATGCCTATTCGAGAATATACAGTCATGATCTTTTAGCATAAAGTTCAACTCGTCTGCAAAATTTTCTTCTTCTATATCTGAATGGATATATGTATGTTTAAATATATGGGTACTAGCTGTCCCCTTCGGACTCACTCGCGTGGTTCCCATTCCAGCTGAAAGAACGACCGCCGACCGCCGACCTAAAGACTTTATGTACTTACGTATTCGGTTTTGAAATTATTTTGGAGTCTTTTATAACACAGGGATAGAGACAACATACTAACGAAATGCTATTTTTGCCAGTATCAGAGATAAGCGTGTGCCAGCTGTAGATTCATTCCCATGCAAGTCAACAAACATTTCTAGCGGACATCAACTTGTCCCTCCAATTGTGGGGCCAAAAGAGCAGTGAGGAGTGAGCGAGAGGGCCGAACTTGTTGCAAAACAAGCCGCATTCCATTGGTTCAGCCCACTGACCTAAAGCTCGGGTACCATGCGCTTGCGCATATGGGCGTTAGATCATGGAGGAAAATTATAAAAAATACAATACTAATTGGAAGCAGAGTTTAATGATAGTTGGAATTATCATTTCGTTTATAACTGACTTATAACTATTTTTTTATGAAGAAGCTGAAAAGATTGAAGGTATGTAAACGTCATTACCTAAGTACATCAGGCATGATCCTAAATTATGATTTTTTTACTAAAGTTCAGTAGTTTTCAGGAAATCTTGAAAGTCGTTTTCGTTACCATCATGCAAATGTACGTCCATAACTTCAAAGTGATACTTTTCGTTTTTGAAGTTGTTTTTTTACAAATTCTTATCCTTTTACCATTTTTAAATCATAATTCTTTAAAAATACGATTAGATTAAAGTTGTATGGTTATTTTTTTCATAAGATTTTTCTAAATTTATCATTACATAATTTTTTATAGAAAAATTTTGAAATACATCTACTCAGGCACAAGTGAATTTTCAGATGGGACTGGAACCCACGACCTTTGTGACCAAAAAAGTCATTGGTTAGAGCAATGACCGGATTTTCATAGGTCCGAGTCCCTTCTGAGAATTCACTTGTTTCCGAGTTGATTTTTTCTATGGTTCTTTTACAAACAACAAAAAAATATTCAACCTTACCTATTTCAAGAATATATAAATTTTCTTTTTTAAAATTCTACTTTACAGCTATTATAAAAACCGTCAAAAGTATCAATAGGTAACGAATTTCCAACTTTTGATGGACATTTCTGGTGTCGTGAACCACAATGAGTTATGAATTCCTCAGACTTTCACCATCACACCTGGGGTCAGTATTGGGTAAGGTAACAATCACTTGAAGTGTTGGGAATCAAATCTCTGTCCCACCGCCAACTGACATCACGGCAGTGACGTAACAGCACTTCACAGTCGGTGTATTATTGACCAAAGCTGCAATTTTCTAGAAATAGTTTCGATTGCGGGAAACACAAAATATTTTGCAATTTCACTATGGAAGCATAGTAAAATTGAAAAATATTTTAAGTACATTGAATTATTTTTGCGAAATACATTGATTTGTAGTTGACTAAAAAGTTGGATCATTTTGTACGTCCCAAAAATAACACTAGGTACTGTTAGCTTGAGAAAATCGATTTGTACAGCTCTATGCTGTGAGCCCATTGGTCACAACACTAGTCGGCTGTCACTTTGACTTATGGTCGCGCGCAGAGTGCGAACTGCGAATTATATTTTGATCTGTAAGAAAAGTGTTAATAATTCAATAAAGACTTAATCCAACGACTATTTTCTTTATTAGTATTCAGAAGTGGAACAATATTCATGCCTACAAAACGATAAACTAATATAACAGTAAACTCTTGTGATAAAGCTATAGTGTAAAAATACGAACTAAATAATGAACAAAGTTTGTCAAGTTCACGCACGAAATCCGACTCCTCGGTGAATGTTTTGGTTATCAGGAGTACCTACGAGCAAAAGTGTGAGGTGTTGGTATGCATAATATATGCGTACTTTCCTGTTTGTCGGTGAGCTGTATCTTTACTGATTTTATTTTCAAAATTAAATTCTTTTGACATTCAAGTGCTTAAAAGTTGGAATATAGTGATTATGAGTGTAAATAAACATAAGTAAGTGACGCGTTGTTGCCTGTTTGTCGGTGACCTGTACCTGATTCATTTATTATATAGTAATGTGCAAGATCTGATTTTATTTTCAAATTAAATTCTTTTGACATTTATGTGCTTAAAAAAAATAATAATTTCAGTGATAATGAGAACAATTAAAGTGTAAATAAACTTATGTGACTATATAGAATAGAACATCTTTAAACCTCAGACCAAATAAATTTAGTCTGAGCTATAAACAAGTTTGAAATTTGAACTATTTGAAGTCAAAGTCAAACATATAATATTTGTATTGTGAAGCTTAATTTTAATTTGGACTTACTTATTTAATTGAACGTTTTTGTTGGGTATTTATTGGACTGTGTGTACTGTGACTATAATAACTTTCTAAATTGTTTTTTGTTCTTTATTTTTTTTTATTAATTAATATGGGTCGATCTAAACATAAGAAACGGGCCCGTAGTAGCTCGAGTTCATCTTCTTCTGATGGTGAAAAGAAGAAGCATAAGAGAGATTTGAGGTCTAAGAATAGACGTATAGAAGCTTTAGAAAGTTTAATTAAAGAGTTACGGAAAACAAATAATTATTACACCGAACAAACTCCATCGTTGACCCCAAGTTCAAACTCAGTCATGGAAGTGACTACTACGTGCAACAACTCCATGTTTCAACCAGTAATCCGTTATGTTGGACGTAGTGACTTCATACCTGAATTCAATCCACAAACCACACCAGTTCCAGTGGAACATTGGATTCGTAATTTAGAGAGTACAGCTAAAATGCATGGTTGGGATGAGCGAACACTAATTTGTAATTGCACATCTAAATTATCCGGCTATGCTAAAGGTTGGTATGAACAGCAAGCTTCATACGAAATCAGTTGGATAGAATGGAAGGAGAAACTTATTAAGGCATTCCCGTTCACTAAAAATAAGTTGTCACAAATAAGGGAGTTGGTTAACAGAGTTAAGTTACCAAATGAAGATCCCATTGAATTTTATTATAATAAGTTGGGTATAGGAATGTCGTGTCAATTGAGTGATGAGGTAATAACTGAAGCTGTTATTGGTACTCTTGGCAACAAATTATTGGAAGTTGGTGCAAAATCAGCCGGATGTCATGATACTAGTTCTCTTCTCCGTTATTTGGCTAGTATTAACACATCTGATGCAATAGAGCAGAATATTACCATACCGTCACAGAGGAATGAAGGATCAAATAAAAATACAAAATGTTTCTCTTGTGGTAAGCTGGGCCATAAGGCTAATAGATGCCGTAAGAGTAGGGATAACAGGAAATTATTTAAAAATAAGGAACAAAAGAAATGCTTATTTTGTGAACGAGTTGGACATTTAGAGTCAGAATGTTACAAAAAGAAGAACTTAAATAAACACTGCACATTTTGTAAAATTGATGGCCACACATTGGATGAATGTAGGAAAAATTTTAAAACAGGAGCTCACAATAAGTTGGTACGAAAAGTTCAAACTGGTTGTTGTGACTTATCGGATAGAAAGTACTTTAAAGAGGTACTTGTCAATGATATTGCTGCTAAAGCATATTTGGATTTTGGTAGCTCGTGTAACACTATGACACAAAGTTTTTATGAGAAACAAGGTATGGACTTGATACCTAATGATACAATCGTTATTAAAGGTTATGGAGATGCTTTGATCACACCAGTAGGATCAGTTTTAGCTTCTCTCGTTATCGATGGTGTGGAACAGACAAATCAGTTCTATGTTGTACCTGATGCTGTTCAAAATGTGGATGTACTTATAGGGCAGACATTTACAGAATCTCCAAACGTAGTTGTTGTTAAGACACCAACATCGTTAAATATTTATGAGAATGAGATGGCTTTTCAAGTCACTGAATTGTGTGATTCATTTAAAAAGGTAGCCTTATATCCTCAAATAGACACTGAACTCACTCCTGGAGTTAATAAAATTATGGTAAGACTAGATCCTGTTGTTAACGGACTTGTGGACGTAAAGAGTAGTGAACAAAGAAAACCACTGCATGAGAAGGATGTATTAAGCGACCAGGTTGAATCAACTGATGGTCATATTACGATAAAACTGGTGAACAGGACTAACACTGTTATAGAACTTAAAGAGAAAGACTGTATTGCAAGGGCTGAATTAGTGGAATACAATTTGGATAAAACAGATAATATTAAGACTGGGAAAAATTTAAATGAAAATGAAAGAGTAAACCTGGATGAGTTATTAAATAAATATGAGCACTGTTTTTCTGGAAATGGCATGGAACTAGGTAATTGCAGTATAGAGATGACTATTAAATTGACAGAAGACAAGATAATAAATTACAAACCCTACAGAATGTCGTTTCACGAACGGGGTATTGTTAGAAACATTGTTGAAGAACTACAAAGGGCAGGAATAATTGAAACATCAAAATCTCCTTTTGCTAGTCCAGTTTTATTAGTAAAGAAAAGGGAAGGTGGTCACAGATTATGCGTGGACTATAGAGCACTCAATAAAATTACGGAAAAGGAACGGTATCCCTTACCGGTAATACAAGACTTGCTGGATAGACTGGTAGATCAATCGGTATTTTGTTGCCTAGATTTGGCCAATGGATATCACCAAATCAAGATTTCTGAAGAATCTAGACCACTAACAGCATTTATTACGCCTGATGGGCATTATCAGTACAAGATGATGAGTTTCGGACTTTGTAATGCTCCTGCTGTTTTCCAACGAGCAATGAACCAGATACTGGAGCCAGTGATTCATTCCTGCGCTGAAGTCTATATCGATGACGTCATTGTGTGGGGTAAGGACGTTAAAGAGTGCCTGGAGAACTTGGAGAAAGTGTTATATTTGATTGTACAGGCAGGTGTCAAATTAAAGAAAAACAAATGTTCGTTTCTTACGGAATGTGTCGAGTATCTAGGTCATGAAATATCAAGCGGAGAGATTAGACCATCTGCTCGCAAGATTACTGCTGTAGCTAACTTTAAAACACCTACTAATGTCCATGAGTTGCGCCAATTTCTCGGCCTAGCGAGTTACTTTCGCAAGTTTATTCATGGGTTTGCTACTATTGCGCGATCCCTTACTTCTCTTACGAAGAAGATTGCTGATTGGCACTGGGGAGAAGAGCAGAATCAGGCTGTACAAAAATTAAAGGATATACTTACCTCCGATCCAGTTCTTGCCATTTACCATCCCGAAAAAGAAACCCAAGTTCACACGGATGCCTCTAAAATGGGGCTTGGTGCTGTTCTCCTTCAACGACAATCTAATGGAGAAATGAAGGTCGTAGCTTATGCAAGTAGGCAGACCACAGCTGCGGAGGAAAAATACCATAGTTTCGAACTGGAGGCGCTAGCTGTAGTTTTTGCCATTTATCGATTTAAGGTGTACCTTTCTGGTATCAAGTTTCGTGTTGTAACCGATTGTTCTGCCTTACGCATGGCTTGGCTAAAAAGAGATTTGTCTTCTCGTATTGCTCGCTGGTGGCTTGACTTGCAAGAATACGACTTTGAAGTCGACCATCGGCCAGGATGTAGTATGGCGCATGTAGACGCCCTAAGCCGAAATCCTGCGGTGGTACAACACATAGAGGAGAAGGATTTGATAAATGTATTACAAGAAGGAGATGAAGAAATACAAGGGCTAATTTTGAACCTAAAACTAGAACAAGACGCAAATAAGAAAAAGAAAGAAGGTCTAATAAAGGACTATAAAGTAATCGATGGGAAATTGTGTCGATTAGTGAATGATGACTATAAACCTGTGTTACCAAAGAGGGCTAGGTTTCACATACTGAAAATATACCACGATGAACATGGACATTTGGGGTCAGAAAAATGCCTAGAAGCTATTCAAGCCAAATATTGGTTTCCCAAGATGAGAAAATGTGTTAAAAAGTATGTGGCTAGTTGTATAGGTTGCCAGTTTACAAAGAAACCAACGGGTAAACAACCTGGACTATTACATCCAATTCCAAAGATAGCTGTACCATTCCACACCTTGCACGTGGATCATCTGGGACCTTTCTGTAAGAGCAACGGAAAAACTTATATTTTTGCAGTGATTGACGGTTTTACAAAATTTGTGTGGCTAGACGCAGTCACTAGTGCCAATGCCAGAGGAGCCATTGCGGCATTGACTAAGCTAAATCAAGTGTTTGGTTACCCTGAACGGATCATCAGTGACAGAGGCACTGCTTTTACTGGTAAGGATTTTCAGCACTATTGCGAACAGCATGGGATTAAACATATACTTAATGCCGTCGCATCACCACGAGCAAATGGGCAAGTGGAACGCCTTAATCGTACGATCCTCAGTTCCCTGACAGCTGAAATGGGTGAAAATCAAAAGGGCTGGGATACTTATTTGCCAAAAGTCCAGCTGGGTATAAACTCGACTGTTAGTCAAGGGACAGGAAAATCACCTTTACAGTTGCTGTGTGGATTAAGACCCCGTTTAGCCAATGATTTACAAGGGGCAGTTCATAGCGAGAATGTAGAAGAGCTTCGAAACGAGGCTGCTCAAAGAATTGAAGAGAAGGCTTCTAAGATGAAAACGCGTTACGACCGCAATCGACGAGTTGGTGCGTCTATATCTAAAGGCCAGTTAGTTATGGTAGAACGAAAGATCTTACGCCCTGGTCTTTCTAGTGGAAAACTTGTTGCTAAGTATGCTGGACCGTACAAAATAACAGCTGTGTTGCCCAATGATCGATATGAAGTACGGTCATTTGAAAAGGGGAAACGAGCCTACAAAAATATTATTGCTCGTGACAAGATTAAGATATGGCATCCTAGGGAAGAAAGCTCTTCGTCTAGTGAAGAATAGCAAACTTTGACGATAGACTATCTTATCTTCAATAAACACTTGCCTTCGGGGCCTACATAGTGTTCGCACAGTGCTTGCTTTCGGAGCCTCATAGCACTAGTATCTAGCATAACTAATTGATTAAAATACAACACTTGCCTTCGGGGCCTACATAGTGTTCGTACAGTGCTTGCTTTCGGAGCGTCATAGCACTAGTATCTAGCACAACTAAATGATTAAAATACAACACTTGCCTTCGGGGCCTACATAGTGTTCGTACAGTGCTTGCTTTCGGAGCGTCATAGCACTAGTATCTAGCACAACTAAATGATTAAAATACAACACTTGCCTTCGGGGCCTACATAGTGTTCGCACAGTGCTTGCTTTCGGAGCTTCATAGCACTAGTATCTAGCACAACTAAATTATTAAAATACAACACTTGCCTTCGGGGCCTACATAGTGTTCGCACAGTGCTTGCTTTCGGAGCTTCATAGCACTAGTATCTAGCACAACAAATTGATTAAAATACAACACTTGCCTTCGGGGCCTACATAGTGTTCGCAAGTACTTGCTTACAGAGCCTTATAGTGCTAAAATTACATTAAATTCACACTTGCTCTAGGAGCCAATTACATTGCCATGTGAGCTTGCCTACGGGGCCTTCTTAAAATGGACGACTACAACAAAGAAGATCAACTACAACTATGAAGATAATCTGGAACGAAATCAGGGGTTCAAGAGAACTGTTCTTTAATCCTTCGGGGACCGAAGGACTGCAGGATGGCCGAACTGTTAGCTTGAGAAAATCGATTTGTACAGCTCTATGCTGTGAGCCCATTGGTCACAACACTAGTCGGCTGTCACTTTGACTTATGGTCGCGCGCAGAGTGCGAACTGCGAATTATATTTTGATCTGTAAGAAAAGTGTTAATAATTCAATAAAGACTTAATCCAACGACTATTTTCTTTATTAGTACTTACCTACTTACTGTTGGAGATCCGAGATTAATAACACTTTTGATAATGTAGGTTGTCAATTTCTTATTCTTAACTTACATTCAAATTAAGTACCTAAAAAAAATCTCTTCCAACTTTGCATTCGGCTTAATCAAAAATCCAATATACGATAAGATCCTAATATTTTTTCTTAAAATAGTTAATGATATCGTCGAGTTGATATATCGACAAGTCAAACAAAATATATATAAGTGCCTTGCCAGTCACGTAAGGTTTTGCAAGGTTTCTAATAAGCCCTAAATGGTCTGCAATACTTAACAACTTTGGGCAATAGCCATAAACATTTAACCACTTCGCTCCGTAACTAGGATCGCAAAAAACTAACTTTAAACTAGGTACCTAAGTAGAATGACTGAACAAAATTTCGCAACTTTGTAGCTTAAGGTGGATAAAACAGAAGAGTTTATATTTGAAAAAATAGGCAGCTACGACGTTGCATTTGTCATTGCGCTTCTATTCTATAATTTACTTGCCTTGGCTGGCACTGATGCCAAAAAGCTTGTTTTTTACTTTTTGAAGTCGGTTAAAAACAAATAGGTAATAATGAGAATGTTAAAATATAGGATGAAGTGCCGGAGGATGACTAACAAAACTGCCATCTCAATCAATTGTCAAAAAGTCGCTATATTTATGTTTTCTATTTAATTTCGCAGATGTGCCTCATAATATTGATGAAATAAAGCCGGCAATCAGCGAAAAAGGCTAATATTTACAAGAAAATTTTGACTAGTCCGTATTAGAAGTTCAAATCGAAGAACAGTCATCTGAATAGTAAAATATAGCGGATTCGAGTCCTATTTTAAATTCATCTTAGAAAAACTGTGTTTGTAAACTTCGTCTGGGGAGTTAGTACAGTTAATAGTATATCGAGTCGAGTATGACTTGACTAATACGAGACAGGCAATTGCCATTTCCGCCGATGCATATATAGTGCGTTTTTCAAAAGAATGCAGTGAAATAAAACATACTTTTTATATTATATATTTAATTTAATTAATATTAAAAGTTACATTAGTCTTATTGGGGCAATTACTCAAAGAAAATGTAATTGATTTCCCCGGTACATTTATGTTTGTTTGTTGAACCTCTGATGAGGTTTTGCAGGTGGGCATTGGATGTAGTGACTATGTGGCTGAAAATGAAATCCATTGCAGGAGCGTTTTTTTTTAATTTGGAACATTACAACGCTCCAGCAACGTTGTATGAAACGGCGCTGGGGTTATTAATAGTAGATTATGCACTTAGAAAATAAAGCAGCGAAATTATAAAAATAATAAAAAAACTATTTACGGAAAAAATCATGAATCGAAAACACCGTTTTTTCTTTATATTTTCTTGTTTCTTTCTGTTTAGTTCCGTAGGCAATGATAACCTAACAATACATCACGTTACATTCATAGTTATTGGCGGTGAAATCTCTGATATCAAGATTATGATAATGATAAGACATAAAAAATGCGGAAACTAAAAAGATTTCAAATTCAAATGTTTTCTTTGTGCAGAGGACCCCGAGACATACAGCCAAGTTATTTGTAAAAATTTTTTTTTATCGAAAATTGTTTGGAAAAAATAAAGCTGTTCACTATAAAATTGTAAGTAAAGTCGCACGGGCGCTTAGTTAATAGTACTGGACATTTAATACGTGCTCCAGATGCAGGTGCTGTATAAAATAATATTAAGCAACACAAGTGTTTAAAAATAGACCATAGTTATTTATTATGCAAACTCTAATTTAAGACGCTATACGAAAACTGTATTTATTTTCGATATGAAATTATATGTTGGTAATAACAAATCTGGTAATTAGATATACATTTTTCACACCTTTATCTAGATTTGTAATGTACCAGAAACACGATTTTAACATTTTGCCTCGACACTTTTTCTTTTTGAAATGTAGGTACGAAAAAATACGAAAATTCAAGATTGTTCTCAAATGGGATTACATATACTATTGGAAATTGGTGTAATGTGTGGACACCAATAATATTTAGCATCGTATAGTTTCATTTTTGTATTTTTTATTTATTTATTTATTACCACACACAACAGTATTACAATAAAAAAAACAATAGTTATTTGTTATGCAAGGCTGGAAAGTTGGTTATTTAACAGCGAGTTACCTCTATTGAAAGCTGAGCAAGCAAAGGATTCTAGGATTGAACCAAGAGCGTAGCGAGTGGTTCAAAGATTGAATCCTGAGCGAAGCGAGGATTCCAAAGGTACAAGACGCTAAAAACTTTTCTGCCGAGCGCAACACACAATTTTTCACCTCACAACAGCGAGGAACATTGGTTGTTTCCGCGGTCAACTTCCGGTAAAAAATTCTTTAAACATAAAGTTTAATCAAAATATACCTTATTCTCGTTGTTTTAATGATATAATTAAATATAACTAAAATAATAAAAAAGGAGTATTATAGTTAATTCAAAGTTATTTAAAGTAGGAATATATTGTTACGTATTATTAAGAATAAAAACGATTCCGTAAATGTTGACACTGACATGAGGTACAAGACAAAGACAATTTAAAAATAAATGTCACGTTCCGAAATCCATTCATAGGTTGTGAAATCTCACCCAGCTAAATATATTTTTTTATAACAAATAGTTTAATCTTATTGTTATTGTTTTTATGATTAAATGAACTAAAATAATATAATAAAATCAAAACGGAGTATTATAATTAATTTAAAGCTATTTAAAATAAGAATAAAATGTAACAAAAAAGTCAATAGTGCGATTCGGAACGCATTATGACATATTTTTAGGTATTAAATTAAAAAAGTACTTTGCCGCGCTAAGCCGCAAAAAGCGATTTTCTACGCCTAAACTGATTGACAAAACCTTCTTTTCAGAGCGTGTGAGGTGAAAACAATATTATATTTAAGTTAGGTATAAAACTAGATCCTAATCCGAGCTTATGCATGCCTAGTAGCTTCCAAAAGAAAAAGAAATAAACTAAAACTAGAGATTGCTACATAAAATGATGAGAAAGGAAAATAAATCATTGATAGATAGGGCAGCATTAAATTAAACCAATCAGTAAACAATTAAAATAAATTAACAATTAAATTAAGCAAAGGTAGAAATGAAAAAACAATTAAATTAAACAGAATTGAAACTAAAATATACAAGATAGATAAACAATAAGATTACAATACCCACCTCAATCTGGTGTACAGTAGTGCACTTGCAACTGTCTGTCGACGGAACTGAGGCAGAGTTAGGTGGAAAAAAAAATAATAAAAAAAATGTTTATTTCCATTTACAATTTGAACATTACAAGCTTCTCTTTAAGCTTTATGGGCCTGTGTTGAGAAGCCCCGCTCCTCCATAATTATTATACATACTTATGTGAAATAACAACCAAGACTCTTGTAAAGAACTTACAATGTGTGTTTGTGTGTGTGTGTGTGTTTGTGTGTGTGTGTGTGTGATGTTTGTGTTTTAATTTTGTATGCGTGACCTATAGATTTATTATTTCAATTTAGCGTTAAAATAATAAATCCATTAGGTTACAAATAAAAGTAGTGAAATAAAAGGTGGAAGATATCGATGTCTCGGCACAGAATACTTAATAGTACAAGTAGTCTCGGTTAGTGTCAAGAACCTCATTGTATAATCGTTTTAAATCGCGTCCTTTTCTCATTACCATCGCGCTTCAGTCGTCTAGCCCTTAAGTATTTTACCTACTTTAATTTAAAGTATAGGGCTTATTACAATAGGAATAAAATCGTAATTCATATAGTACAAAAGTGTGTACGAGTGTACCAGAGGTCGTTGACACCATTCCAATACTTTTTCCGACCGGTTTTGGTCTTAATCACCTGACAATAGAGTATTAATTTCAATAATGACAGGTCGCTATGGTGTTTACGGAGAGCGTGATAAAATTAGGGTCATATTGTATGAATTCGTCAAGCGGAATTGAGCAGATAATATTGGACCTTTGATATGAAATTAACAACTTCTATGATTGTTTTTTATTTACGAGTACATCAGTTGCTTCATACTATTATTACTTATTCATTGTTTACTTATAAATGCCTACGAATAGTGATAATAAGATTAAGCATTAGGAAACATTAGGAAAATACTTAGGTTACCTTGAGAGAAACACTTTTGAGTAGTCAGCAAAGTCAATTTAGTAATTTATTTAGATATACTTTATCCTAAAACGTAAAGCAACTCTACTCAATCATAAGAAATACCCAAGAATAGAACTAAAACTATAATATGGATGATTTTAATAATTATTTTTTATTATCGGCCCAAACAATTTTATTGTTGTGAAAACGTTGGTCTATTTATATATTCGCTTTTCTATATAAAACAAATAAAACTAGATTTTACCTTGAACAGCAATAATAACATTTACTACCCCTTAAGGTATCGGTAAGTCTTTGGAATACCTACCTATATATGTTTTGCGGTAGCTCATCTTATTCGCAACGTCTCGTCATTCTTTAGATAAACGATGTTTGAATTCACTAGTTTTCAATAGTTACGGTCAATTGACTTATTTAGTTCAAACATATTAAAGTCATACTCAAAATTTTCTGCATTTAAATTATGAATTCTATAAGGCAAGTCGTCAACTTGAACACTAAAGTCGTGATGGTTATGTTCATGCTGAGGTAATTCAGAATGCAAGATTTGTAGTCCGCCTTGAGCATAATAATATGTTAACTACAGCTATAATTATAAATGTGAATTCAGAGTGTTTGTATAAGTAAGTACTTCTATTAAATAGGGGATTCATACACGTGTAGGTACATTATTTTTATCTCTCTATAAATAATGCGCAGGCCACATCCAAAGTATTCGCGAGCAATACAAATCTTTGTAAGTTCGAGGAGTGAATTTAAGTACTAAAAGACGCGAAACGTGAGTGCGTTTCGCGTCTTAAAATATCAAAAATACTTATAATTATAGACAAAATTTTCTTTAAAAGTATTGCTTTTACACTAATCTGATGCATGAAATATTATCCCAAATTCTTTGATCTGACAACATGCATCTATCACTCCATCTGAAACTCTTTTATAACACTAATCCTTGTCCACAGTATCCCCAATTCGGGCCACAAACGGCGGCAGTGTGCACGCGTCACCAGCGCGCGAGTTGTCGCGCGACACCCCCGACTACCAGTACGGCAGGTTCGATGCCAGCGCGCTGCACATCGCACACGCGCTCAAACAGACGGAGCTACAGAAGGCCTACCACAGGCCGAGGGAGAAGCCTATAGATTGCTATCTGGTGAGTAAGGCTGCATTGCAAGACCTTCGCGAATCCCTGTCCACAGTCTCCCCAATTCGCGCTACTAATGAAAGTCGTTCGCAAATCCTAGTCCATTGTCTCCCCAATCGCGCCACACACGCCGGTAGTGTGCAAACTGTCGCGCGACTCCCCCGACTACCAGTACGGCAGGTTCGAAGCCAGCGCTCTGCACATCGCACACGCGCTCAAACAGACAGAACTGCAGAAGACGTACAGGCCGAGTGAGAAGCCTATAGACTGCTGTCTGGTGCGTAAGGTTCTCCACGTTGGAGGACGTTCGCGATTCGTTGTCCACATCACCCAACTCGCGCCACAAACGGCGGCTGTGCTCGCGAACTGTCGCGCAACACCACCATAACGTAACGTACCACACGTTATGTGTTGTTAGCAAACCTTATTGCGTTCCGTTGCCTAAAGAAAAGCGTTTATAATACCAACACAAAAATTTACTTGGCCATATAAAGCTTATCTGCAATATATTGTGCTTTGTTTTGTCAAAAAAATTAAACCTATGCTATTTTCTTTTATGGCACATTGATCTAGCTTACCTTTTCCACGATTATTAGAGTGAATCTCTTCGGTGGAGAATGAATTTATTTAAAAAAGAAAATTAATTGGTTATTGTGTAATTTCCAACAAAAGTAACAAAACACTTGGAGATTGGCTCGTTAGGTTGGCCGCTCCGCTCCACAAATCTAATTATGGTATTTCGTAACGAATTTTTGGACCATGATAATTTATTATTTTGAGTTTCTTTCTTATAACGCTTGGTTTTATGGTTAATTTTGCGGTAGATGTTTTATGTTGTCTAAAGAAAAAAACTGAAATTGAAAAGTGACATACGCTAAACGCGTGGCAGCAATCAACTTAGGAACATATGAGATTTTATGTAAGTTATTATTTTAATAAGCCATTTCTGTTAGACATTCAGCTGTCAAAAAAATAAATAAAGATGTCAATTGAAAATCAGCGTCGGGTCTCGCTGATCGCGCAAACCCGACATATGCTGAATTGGTTTCCTATTTTGACGCAGCCGTTTGATTAGTTTCTTTTTTTTTTATTCTTTCCTCTCATAATTTTCTAATGTCTGTGTCAAATAAATATATTTTCTTTCTTCTTTCTTCTTTCTTTCTAAGTTATTTTCATACTATGCGGTAATTTTCCAAAAAGATCTATTCTTAACCTTCCCCTAATGACGGGATATTTCCGAAATTAAAACAACTGAATACCTTTATAAATCGTCTTTTTTGGTATCTTGATAGTCTAGTGTCTTTTACATTGAAAAAGTAAATATCTTTTCAAGAAAAACAACTGAATACCTATATAAAATTTCTTTTTCACCTCAAAAGCTCTGAAAAGGAGGTTTTGTCAATCAGTTTAGGCGTAGAAAATCGCTTTTTGCGGCCTAGCGCGGCAAAGTACTTTTTAAATTTAATACTAAAAATATGACATAATGCGTTCCGAATCGCACTATTGACTTTTTTGTTACATTTTATTCTTATTTAAATAGCTTTAAATTAATTCTAATACTCCGTTTTGGTTTTATTATATTATTTTAGATCATTAAATCATAAAAACAATAACTATAAGATTAAACTATTTGTTATAAAGAAATTATATTAGGCTGGGTGAGATTTCACAACCTATGATTGGATTTCGGAACGTGACATAAATCTTTATTTTTAAATTGTCTTTGTCTTGTACCTCATGTCAGTGTCAACATTTACGGAATCGTTTTTATTCTTATTAATAAGTAACAATATATTCCTACTTTGAATAACTTTGAATTAACTATAACACTCCCTTTTTTATTATTTTAGTTTTTAATATCATTAAAACAACGAGAATAAGGTATATTTAGATTAAACTTTATGTTAAAAGATTTTTTTACCGGAAGTTGACCGCGGAAACAACTATAAAATATTCCTCGCTGTTGTGAGGTGAAAAATTGTGTGTTGCGCTCGGCACAAAAGTTTTAAGCGTCTTGTACCTTTGAAATCCTCGCTTCGCTCAGGATTCAACTCAAATCCTAGAATCCTTCACTTGCTCAGCTTTCAATAGAGGTAACTCGCCGTTAAATAACCAACTTTCCAGCCTTGCATAACAAATAACTATTTTTGGTATCTTGATAGTCTAGTGTCTTTTACACTGCGTACAGACTGTCACCAGTGTTCATAGCTATCATCTTTGCCTTGATTAAAACTTATTTAATTATCATATCTGCATCCCTAGTACACAACAGTGCAATATCTGTGAATGCATCTCGCATTCCTGTCCTTTGGACTATAACAGATGGCGTGTGCTCAAAGAATGCACTGTGCGTGGCACAAGCCAAGCACGACGGGCGAAATCTAAACTCATACGGCGCATATCGACATTAGGACGCTGCCTCGCGAGGCATCAGCAAATCTCCCTAGATTAAAAAGCGCTCATGGCGGCGCTTGACAGATTCGATGGCGTTTGGTAAACAACGTTTGGTTCGGCCAGGTGTCGGATCGGTGACCACAAAGTGGCATTACAACTGGGCGCTTCCATGCCTCGGAGGGCACTTCTAACCGACGGTCCCGGCTGTTAAAAGTCGTTAAGCCACGTCAAAGGCCTTTTAGACTATTTGATAAACTCTGGCACCAGAGGTGGCCACTAGTCCTCATACGATAAGAAAGAAGTTCTTCTTTGTTTCCATGTCGCGAATGCACGAGGCAACACACATGCGTCCCCTGAGCACCCTTTCAGCACGACCACCCGACAGCGAGCCGAGCAACGCTCGTGCGGCAATGTTCATATTTGGCTCGCGAAGCAGCCTCGCGTTGTCGGTACACGCCATTACATTGGCCGGCTGTTTTATCTGCATAAGATCAAATTTTTTACATAACAGAAATTCGTAATACAGCTTAAAAATGTCACTTAATAATATTGATGAAAATTTCAGTGAATGTGATTCGAAAATGGAATGTTAGCTTTCAGAACTTTTATTTATAAGAAAAAAAATGTTGTTACAGTATTCATGAATAATCATTATTCAAATTAAAGCGATTTATCGAATATCGTTATAAATTACTGGAAATATCTGAAAGTTATAGGCACAAAAAGTTAAGGTATCTCAAATATTACATGATTTTTTAAGTTAAGCAATTTAAGTAAGTTTAATGACAGCCAAAATATTCACTATTCGCTTCTCTATTCATTTTAAAAAGCATTGTAACGTTTCTTTCTTCTAAAAAGCTTTCCTACCTAAATAAAAACATAAGACCTAAGTAAAGTTAAATAAAAACGTCATTGGTTAAATAAGAATTTAACATCAGATTCCAAATTCAGATTCCAAATTCAAATTTCGCCATTTTTTACCGTGCTTAAAACTTCGTACACATAGGTATTCCATTGTACCACAGACAAAAATAATCTAGTGGAATCGGGAGCCGTCGTTGACCAGCGAGTAATCTAGCGTGACCGGCTGATTGCATGCGATGCGGTAGATAGTGCTGCATTCTTCAGCTCGCGGCACTTGTAGTCCAACCTCTGTGGCGGTTCATGATGTCATCATTATGGCGTGTATCCACTAAGCCCGACTGCCTTGCGAGCCCTTTTTAAAATTCCCACTCGCGAGCAGTAGAGAGAGAGCTCGTAGTTGGGTTGGCGGTGCTGAAAGGAAACGGGAACGGGACGCATGTGTATTATTTACCTCACGCGCTTGCGATAGCTATACTAATATTATAAAGAGGAAAGATTTGATTGTTTGTTTGATTGCATTGAATACTGAACGGATTTGGATGAAATTTGGTACACAAATAGTAGATATGAACATAGGATATTTTTAACCCGATATTCCCACGGGAACGGGAACCACGCGGGAGAAAACGCGAGCTGCCGCTAGTGAGTGTAGAGTGTAGTTTAGAGCTAGCGCAGACGACGGATAACGGAGGACTTTTTGTCCGCGACACGTCTTTATTGTTAACCAAATAAGATTGAACTTCGATCGCGAATATCCATAAAAAGTACGAGATAGTCTGCGTTATATATTCAACTTTATATTCTTAGTAATAAGGTCGTGTCGCGGACAAAAAGTCCTCCAATGTCCGTCGTCTGCGCAGGCCCTTAGACGTGTAGGTACTGACGCCGGCTCGCGAGCTGCCTCGCGGTCGCGACGTGGATACACGCTATTACAATCTCAGATAGTAGATAGGAGAGATTAAAGAAGTATTAACCTTTTTGTTGACCGTAAAACCTTTTTTGAAGAAAAAAGAGGTTTGATACTTAAATCCTACTTCGTACATATTATTTAATTGTACCACAACAGACAAAATAAGCTAGTGGAATCATGGTGACCGGCTGATTGCAGGCGCGGCAGATAGTGCTGCAATCTTCAGCTCGCGGCACTTGGGCACTTGTAGTCCAACCTCTGTGGCGGTTCATGACGTAATCATCGAAATAGTACCGTGGATCGCCGTCATAGACGAGATAAGAACACAGCTACATTGATGAATCCTGGTTCTTTTAAGAAAGTTAGTAATAAAGCGCGCGAAGGTGTTATCCAAAAATTAAGATTTGACAATAAATAATTTGGTAAATTGGAAGTAATTAAATTGATATACAGGGTGGAAAAAAGACGATCACTGGAGAGAAAGTACCTTAAATATTGATGTAAGCAAATTTTACCTAAAGGAACTATTCCTTCATTTTCAAAAATAAGTTAAACTGGATTCAAAGATTTTAGAAAAAATACATACCTGCACCGGGAATCGAACCGGCTTGTTTGAGAAAAAAACATCCTGTACTTTTATGGTGGTTATTCGATAGTGTTAAGTATAAAGATCAATTTAGCTTAAGTAACTTAACGTCATAAATTAAAGACAAAGCCAGGAAATATAAAAGATTACATAGTTCAATACATTATTCTATCTACCTCTTACTCACACTAACTAAAATAAAAATGAAGTTCACTTTAACTTACTTAGTAGCTCGAAAAATGAACCATATGAAGCAATACACTAATATTAATTATTAGGTTATTGACATTTTTGACTAATATGCACCATTATTCCATACTAAAGGCTATAAGACGCGAGTTCAATCGATGAATAAGTTTTTAAATATATGTTTTATAAGAGTTGTTATTAATTTTAGATACTATTCTACTCACACTAAAATAATCTTTATGATTAACACTATCGATTGGTACCATAAAAGTACACGATGTTATTTTTCTCATTCCGCCGCGCGCCGGTTCGATTCACGGTGCAGTTAAATGATTTTTCAAAAATATTTAAATGCAGTTTAATAAAAAAATAATTAAGTATTGTTTCCTTTGAGTAAAATTTGCTTACATCAATATTAAGGGTAGGTACTTTCGATTATATCGTTATAATGCTGGGGCTACATTAGTGGGCTGCGGCGAATATTCGAGAAAGCGCGATGAGTGTGGCCGGGTAGATCGTTGCAACGCGTAGTATTCGGCGAAGACGATGTGCTATCGGGGCACTGTCGGTAAACTGGCGCGCCATCAAAGGGATTTGTGTAGATGTACACAAAAACATCGCGTATGTTCGCCAATTTAGACAAGAACATCGCGTATGACCGTACACGAACATTTTAATGCGCCAACGCGACACGAATCTTCGTCCGCTAATGTAGCCCCAGCATAAGGAACGATTTTCATTCAATTCAATGCTGCCTTTTTATCTTATTTAGTGGCCAGAATTCCCTCCACATTGAATAGAATTATAAAAAATGCCTGCTTAATAAGCAAATGTTCAAGATATCCGACTTCATTAAAATATAAATTGACGAAGGCTTCTAATTTGCAAACAAATCGTATCGTCATAATATTCATAAATGTTTTCCTACAAGATTATAATCACAAACAAATAAGATTTCAGAAAAATATTTTAATTATTTATCGCTGGCAGAAATATTTAACCAATATTAGGTTCAAGTTTCTCGACTCCAATTTGGCCAGTGAGTGACGTTATTTAGTTGATTAAAACAATAGTTATTTGTTATACAAGGCTGGAAAGTTTGTTATTAGCGGCGAGGTACCTTTATTGAACCCTGAGCAAGTGAAGGATTCTAGGATTGAGCCACAAGCGCAGCGAGTGGTTCAAAGATTGAATCCTGAGCGAAGCGAGGATTTCAAAGGTACAAGACGCTAAAAACTTTTCTGCCGAGCGAAACACACAATTTTTCACCTCACAACAGCGAGGAACATTTTATGGTTGTTTCCGCGGTCAACTTCCGGTAAAAAAATCTTTAATCAAAAAGTTTAATCTAAATATACCTTATTCTTGTTGTTTTAATGATATAAAAAACTAAAACAATAAAAAAGGGAGTATTATAGTTAATTCAAAGTTATTTAAAGTAGGAATATATTGGTAGTTATAAATAACAATGAAAACGATTCGGTAAATGTTGACATTGACATGATGTACAAGACAAAGACAATTAAAAAATAAACGTTTATGTCAAGTTCCGAAATCCAATTATAGGTTGTGAAATCTCACTTAGCCTAATATAAAATTCTTATAACAAACAGTTTAATCTTATTGTTATAGTTTTTATGATTCAATGAACTAAAATAATAAAATTAAACCAAAACGGAGTATTCTAATTAGTTCAAAGCTATTTAAAATAAGAATAAAATGAAACAAAAAAAATCAATAGTGCGATTAGGAACGCATAATGACATATTTTTAGGTTTTAAATTAAAAAAGGACTTTATCGCGCTAGGCCGCAAAAAGCGGAAATTTTCTACGCAGAAACTGAATGGCAAAACCTCCTTTTCCGAGCGTGTGAGGTGAAAACAAAATTAGTTAAACTTGATATGATTTATCAATTTTATTTTCATTTGAACAATTAAAATTGTATTTACTACTAGCTTTAAGTATAACTTAAAACTCAAAGTGAATCAAACAATATTGGCTTATTTTTAACTGCTAACCTAACCACCCCTAAATACTTACCAAATTATAGTCAAATCAACAATTTGGTAAGCGCATTTAGTAGATAATGGAAATAATTTAAGTACTTTTTGGTTGCTCCCTTTATTATAACCAGAGATCGGATAATCGGAGATATTTATCCAAACGTAGTTTTTGGCTAGGAAATTATGGAAGCGGCTTCTTAAAATATATTTTATTGCATAAATCCCGGTATTCCAGAAACTTTCGATGTATCTAAGAAACGGTGCATCGTACCACAAAAATAAGATATTTTCGTTCCCTTACGTTACCCTTAGACCCCCTCTCAGAATTTATATTTTGCAACATTAAAAGATTTTTTTAAAGGCTTTTGCAAGCAAGTAATGTTTATATGTTTAATCACTGTAGATATTGTATTTATAAGTCCTAAATTCACTGTTATTTTTATTTTTGAGATTTGTCACTTTTTTAGGGTTTTTTTTATTATTATTAGGGGTAGATAACGTTAACACCAATTCTTCACGGCACTATTAAGACTGTTTTATCACTGTAAATATGTTTTAATGATTATTTTATTTTTAAATGTAAAATATCACGGAGCTGATTTGTATCGTGACAGCGCCATCTGTCATTTCTCTGTCATCTGTCATGTATTCTTGACACAATAAAAAGATCATAAATCCAAAAATGTGCACAAAATTCGTCCACATCGCGTTTCCCTAGTAATTTCACTCGAAATTGACGCTGGCCCATACAAAACCGGATTTTTTTGATACAAAAGTGCATTCCATAACAGCCAGCACCTCAACTTTGAGCCGATTACTGAATATTACCCAAACTTAATTAAAAATTATATTTTATTCATTTTTATTTTCTTCTGAACAACCAAAATTATATTCACTAACTTAATAACTTAACACCTAAAATTTTAAAATCATCAAAATGATTACTAACCAAGTTTTTTAAACTTTTGATCGAAACGCTCGATAAAGCGGTAAATTTTCATAAGTATGTTAAGAATACAAACTGAATTAAAGCAGATTGTCAAGATTCTCATCACGAACGTATGCTCCTGGTGTGTCACTGCCGCCTGCGGCAAAGTCAGTGAAAACCGGACGCGTACCGGTATAGACAAGAGCACATATTGCTGTAAACAAATTTATGAGGTACTAGCGGCCGCCTGCGGTTTCACTTAAGTATTCTGTGGTTTCACTCGCATGGTTGCCGTTCCCGTGGAAATATCCACATAAAAAGTAGCCTTTTTTTTAAAACGACAGGGAGACTCTTAACCTTCATCATACCTAATGTTAAGTATTGATAAGGCTGAAGATGAAGAACCACTGAGGAACTGGCTGTCTTATCTCTAACTGCCGGAACACAACAATGCTGAAAACATTGTTATTATGGCGTCAGACTTAGATAAGATGGTGGTAGCTAGCCAGGCGGACTTACAACAAGTCCTACCACCAACCAAACCGAATACAAATTGTACCCCCGCTAGAAATCGAACCCGGGACCCCTGGGTCTGATACCGGTGGTTGTTACCACAGAGGCGGTTAAATATAGGTTAGCCTATGTTTTAAACCTTTAATTCAGGCTATCTTCTAACTGTGCGCCATATTTCATTCAAATCGGTTCAGTAGTTTTGCGTGCAAGAGGAACAAACATCCAAACATCCTCACAAACTTTGGCATTTATAATATTAGTAGGATAGGATTGAGCAGTGTTCCTACCGGGCGTAAACGGAACTTTTCCCTATAATATTTATTTAAAGTGACGATGACGATTCGAACTCTTTTTCGAATGTTATTCGTGCTGTTGGTAAAAAGTAAATGGTTATGAAATAAGCAACGCGATAGTTTTATACTCGTTTAGACAGGACTGGAATTCGAAACCTTCGGGTGTCCGGTGCTTTCCCAATTGGACGCACATCCAAAGTTTGCAAGTTCGAGTCCCATCTGATCAATGTTTGAGACGAGTCAATTTCTTTATAGTATTTTTATAGCAAGAAAATCATAAATAGCACGTCGGTCTTTAAATAGTAGATTTACTCAAGTAGTCAGCCAAGTAAGTCAAGCACACTGGTGACTCGACAATGTCGTTTCGTTGCACCGAAGAAGCGGTCAACATGTGCCTTCAACGATGACCTCGACTTGTCGCTTACACAAGACTGTATATGGGTCATGTAGAGAAGATATTTTTGATTTTACTTCTACTATTAAAATTCTAAATTATATTTCAAGCTTTCTATCTAGAGGTTTTTCTAGAAGAAAAATAATCCTAGCTTATTTTTGTTGTGGAGAAGTCGTATTTAATTTAACATACATCTACTACAGTATTAAAATTTAGGTTGTATTTAACTGGTCCAAAACTTAAATACTTACTATTTTTATTTAGGGTACAGAAATTAATAAAATATTAAAGTATATTGCACCAATGATATATAGAAACTTTTTTGCACTCTTATTTTACAAAAATAATTATTTAAAATTATTTATTCTATTTTAATTTGCGTTGCTATTTTATGTTTTAAAAATTTTATATTCAATGACGAAAAATTTTGTTTATATAGTGTCTTGCATGTTTCTTTGCTCTCTAAAGGCATCTGCAGAAAACCAGTGCCGTGGTGACGGTAACGTTATCATGGCTTATACTGAGCAGAGGCCTATTAGTACATAGGTTAATATTGTTTTTTTTTTATTTTTTTTTTTAATGTTTTTGTGTATGTTTTACCTGTACCAAATAAACGCTTTCTATTCTATTCTATTTTTTTTATTTCTGCTCGTTTCAATTTGTTATTTTCTTCTAAACTTTCAATAAAAAAAACGGATAATAGCAATTAGTCAATCTTTAAATTCATATCGACTGTCAATCATCGTAACCACAAACTTAATATTCCAAAAAGAAAACAAGAAAACCCGTGTAACAGTATTATTAATATACAATGTAAAATAGCATCTTTGAGGGTCCAATTCTAATACAATGCGGTGTCGTGTTGCACCGCGTGACAAGTGCACATACAGTGCATTTGTGAATAGAATCGGCGCGGCTTTGCGCCTCCGCGTCCTACAAACCGGCAAAATAACTATGATTTCCTACTCTTGCATACTAGTTTTTACTTACTTAGTACTAACTTTGTAACTATAAAATGTAGCTTTTGTCTTTGTTCGGGGTCATTGGTTATCTTTATATACAAAATTTCATTCAAATCCGTCCAGCTTTTACGCTTGAATAACAAACAAAAAACTTATGTGACGTACACTTCACAGTAATATACCTTAGGTTTACTAATTAAACTACCGAATAAACAATATTCCAAGCTTTTTTATGTAATAAATATTAAACAAGAAAATATACTAGAAAAAAGCAGTCTGATGTCGCCCTGACGCGATTCGAACCCGCATCCTTCGGAATCCGGCCCAATGCACTAACCAATTATCACATAAAAATAGCATTGTAAAATGCAAAATTAAAAATATATAATATTCCAAGCTGTTTTATCACTATAACCTTATTGTATAATTATGATCTATTGCATAACTAAGTTGTGTGTAAATACTTTATGCAGAGAGATATTATATAATAAAAAACCCTTATGAAGCCGTCATGAGAAAATATTTTAAGAGCAAATTATTTTCTAATTTTCGCTCCTTATTATTATTAATAATATTTCGTTTATTTATATTTTTCTATCAACCTGATTAGAAGTTATTAAAGATCTGGGGGTTAAAACGGACGCAAACGCTATATTGTTAAGTGAATTCACCGACACTTCATTTATTTGTTTAATTCCTTTGGAATTTGCTTCTAGTAAGTTTTCTTGCCTTTCAAAAAATTAAAAGCAAATTCTGCTATACTGGCACTGTCACAGTTCTAAACTCCTTATAAGATAAACAGTCTAATGAATTATTAGGGAATTCACTTAGGAATATTGCGTTTGCGTCCTTTTTAGACCCTTTTTATTAGTCGCAATACAGTTTAAACTTGAAAAGCAAATACAATAAACTATCACCGACCATCAAAAGTTACACTACTATTGGTCCTTTGAAATAAATTATTACTAGGGCGGTTACAAACTTGTACTATTAAGTATTCTGTGCCGATACTCGGGTTCGTCGATCGACGAAAAATTCCAAATTATGCGAAAATCTTTAATTGCAGTTTGTGATCATCACGTTTAACATTTTGTATATTTTATAGTTTTCGGAACAAATAGACTCGAGTACCTTTAATTTGATACCTTACTCGGCCGCGTACTACGCGCCAAAGTCCCTATCGAGTCGTCACAAATTTTGCGAACCTGAATTAAGTATATAGATTACCTACACACGACCTGTCCCCTAATTGTCTAATTTAAAATCTACTACAATCGCTTTCAGAGGTATTGTGATTGTGATATTTTCGTCTGTCATATTGCTTAGACAGTTCAATTTCGTTTATTCCATACCTTTTAAAACGCGTCCCGATCACAATCCCTTTCAAATGTCAAATAGTGACGGCCTGAATAACTTTCAAATTACGAATTGAAAGGGATTGCGATAGATTTTAAATTAGACAATTAGCCCCCTGGGCCCGTAGGCAAAGTAACATCGTTATGTAGCGAAACGATAATTCGATTCGTTATTGTCTATATTCGCCAATAGGCTATTTGACAGGTTTTGAAAATCCATTTTATATTATGTAGTGGAGTTTAAGGAACCCAGTAAAAGTTGTTTTTTTTTTAATTCTGGTACATATTTGCTGAAAAATATCAAATTAAAAATTCAATATTTAAATAGCGCGCCAAAACGCTACTTTGACAATATGGCGCTGCAATGGGTTCGGTGACGTCACTTGCCTGTATTCTGTATGTCATCCACATACGTAGTCAAACGAGGTTTACAAGCAGGTGACGTCATTATAAACTCGACGAATCAGGAGCGTTTTGTGTTACGTGACAAAACGTTTAAAAAATGCATTTTTATTTACGGATTTTTAAATAAATTTATAATTATTTTCAACTTACGTTAATAAAAAACCATTTTTAAACTCATAATTTATACTGATAACAGTAATTGACACTTTATTTTTCGCATTGTCAAATAGCCTATTAACTTGCGCTCAGACCACGTGATTTAGCACGGATTATGCCAATCCGCCAATCCTATACATTTAATTCTTTTCGAACTTCGTTATCGTTTTTCAGTTGTTACTTTGGCTACGGGCCCAGTAGGACGATCTAGGATAAAGCTTCTAACCATAATCGTACATTGTGTTATGTTTTGTAAGCAAGCAGTAAAAAACACAGTCATTTAAATTTTAAAGTAGTTAAGGAAAATACTAAGTTGTTTCAGAATATTATTGAACTACGGGCCTACCACCATCTATTAGAAATCATCATGTCACATGAACGTTTTGTTTTCGTTTTGTTTAGTTATATTGAAGTTGTCACATTTTGACACACTTTGGAGGGGATAATAGAGTACGTCACAAAAGTTTTGTCAAAAAACAAGCTTACTTTAAAAGATTTGTAGTATGAAATAGCATGGTAAGGAACCGTTCAAGTATTACGTAAGCACTACAGAGGGGGTCTTTGCTTTGCTTATTTTTGATGACATGGGAGGTGGGGGGGATCTAAATAGTGATTACGTCAGCAGTAATTATTTACTTTTTTACACATATCGTAACCCACAATTTGTCTATGCAGAAAACGAAATACATTTTCGGGGATTACAGTCCTCTATTCCAAACCTATTCCTTATTTTTAGACTTATAACTGCTCATAAATCAATCAATAAAATTGTACCAATGTTTACGTAAGCATGGGAGGGTTAAGAGCTTTGCTTACTTTTGCTGACGAGGGGGAGGGGTGGGTTAATAATTGCAAAAAATCTGCTTACGTAATACTTGGACGGCCACTAAGATTGAAACAATACCGCGTTAAGAGATGGTGGTAGTCCCCCTGCACTCGTGAATGAATACGACCGCAACGCTGCGCCCACGCTGCGTTTACATAACTTATCTCATTTTACGCTTAATTTGAAATGTTTACATTGAATAATCTTTGGATTTAGTACTTGTGTAATTTTAGCTTTGCTGTGTTGATATTTTGAATGGATCTAGGGAACTTTGGGTTAAGTTCTTTTACGTTGAAAGTTTGTTTTTGGGACGTTACATATAAAAAAACTGCTATATTTCAGAGTATTATTTATTCCGAGTTTTTAAGTGACATATGATATCAAAGAAGATGCCTTGGATTTTATTGGCGGAATCAAAAGCGTCACCACTAATGATATGTTTTATTAAATACTTACTAATATGTTGAGGCTTACAACAAGTTAAATCTACAAACTAAAGAAATCACATCTCTCTTGTCGAGTCATAGTTAACGAAATTTATGGTCTCAAAAACATATAAAAACTGCTTCTTCTTCTTTACACAGTCATATGGTGTATTTTTTCTCAATATATTTATTCATAACATAACAAAACCTAAAAGATTGCGTGTTTTAAATATTATTTTGAATAATTATGTAAAAGTGGCATGCCATCTTCGTGAAATGATCGATGGTGAATAATAAAACGCTAAATCATTGCCTTATTTGGTAAATCATAGATGAAACTGCTATAACTCATTGTATGACTAAACAAAATCTAAGTTAGACTCGTTCTTGTCATAATCATACACAGATTAGGGAACTTTTTTTTTTATTTTTTTTTTATAATCATGCGCATTCGACATTACAATTCAACTTCGTTACTGATTCAGATAGGACTTCAGCAGATAAGTAGGTAGATGTAGAATGGCAGGAACTACACATATTTATTTACTTCAGAAAATAAATGTATACTAATATTTACTATCAGTAATATCTGTTTACATTACAAGACAGGTTACATTTTATAGCAAAATCAAAAAAAAAAACTTCATACGCTTAATGCTATACTATAAATGAGGCGTACCTACGCTAGCGAAAGCCCTATCTAACATTGCATCGAAAACATCTTATAATGAATTTTTAAATAGAAAAATATTCGAAAAAATTAACTCGGCCACAAGTAAATTCTCAGATGGGACTCGAACCCACGACCTTTGGAAATCCGGTCCAATGCTCTAACCACTGAGCAATCGAGACTTGAAAACATCTATTGCGTAAAAAAAAAACTAAAAGCAAATGCAAACGCAGTGACACAACATCCTCTGGGGTGTAGTACAGGGTCTTAGTTTGACGACCCGTTTGGCGCAGGGGTACTAAACCCGCCTCCTACGTCAGAGGTCCCGGGTTCGATCCCCGGACAAGACAAATATTTGTGTGAATGAACATGTCTATTTGTCTTGGTCTGGGTGTTTAATATGTATATCATGTATGTATATACAAAAAAAAAGTATATAAGTATGATTATCCAATATGTAGTATCCATAATACAAGTTCTTCATGAAACTTAACGTGGGCTAGATAATTGGAGTGTTTGTATGAAATTCATTTCATTTATTATTATATTATTATTTAGTTAATGTTGAAAATAGTTAATAGTAGATTGTTATACAAGGGGCTATTGTAACAAAGTATTGTAACGAGGGAGTAAATACAAAACCGAGTTATAATTAGTTTTTAGCGCTGTGTATTACAGTCTACTTTTCACTACGATTGCGAGAAAATAAATAATCCGTTGATAATAAATTACGGTCACCAATTCAATTTGTAATTAGAAAATAGTACTAAAGAAAAGATGACGAGCCAGTATTTTTTTTTTTGTTTTTTTTTTGTAACCTTAACGGAACACGAAGTGCGATTACTCCTACCGCTATGTTGGTACCCCTGTTTTTAAGAAGGCGCGAAGGCGCGAACGAGCAATCATTATTTCAGCCACTTTTTAATGTTTGGACATGATTACAACACAGAATACAAAACTTAAAAAATGCAGGGAATTTTTAATAGTAGATTGTTTACAAGGGCTGTATGACACCCATAACAGTCGAGTGTTTTGGCGCCCGAACGAAGTGAGGGCGCCGATAGTTCGAGACTGTTATGGGTCCATACACCCGAAGTAAACACTCTACTTTTCATTTTGAATATGAGGAAAGTAAAAACAAACAGAATATTTCAAAAAATTTTTTGTAAGGTTTCTACGATTTTAATTATTTTATAATGTAGCAAAATAAGCTGTATAGGCTTCTGTGCCTTTGCCTACATACCTTTGGTAAATAAAAGTCCAAAGAGATTACAGATATCGATTTGACATGACACCCCCTATTCTTTTTTCAAATTTATTACAGCTCTAGGGCCGCCACATATCACTCATTTTAGGCAAGTTATGAGTTACTTTCAGAATATGAGACATGAAAAACATATTATATACTTAGGTAAACTTCTTGGAAGATAAAACAGAGGTATCAAATCAACATAGCGGCTTGGCAAAATAGGCAAACTCTATTGCCACGAAAAAAACATAGCGGCAAATGAACCTGCACGGAAGAGGTCGCGGTTAGTTCCATTTTCAAGCTACTTTATTGCTAGGGATTAAAATTCAATTTTACTCCCTCTCTGGTACGCTATAATGACCAACTTCTCGAGCAAGAGGCGTGAAAAAGCTATTTTACATCATGCGTTTATTGGTCAACCAAGCTAGAGGAAGTTGCCGTTGGTCTGACGTCTTACAAACTGTCTTACGAAACCGAACGTCACCGATTGTCAGTTAAGATAGTTCGTCATTGTTACGAGGAAACGCACGTTTATCTAGGAACACGCCAACAATGGAAAAACGATGCTTGTATAACGTGCTTAGCAAAATCTACTAGCAAGAGTGAAAGACAACACGCGTAGTAGAACCTTATTCATATTCTTTTTTATTTAACTCTAGCAGCACAGATAATACATTTATATGTAAGATACAGGTAATACAGTTTTACTTTCAGGTATAGCTAGTATCTTGGTTAATTCTCATTAATTAACTAATATAGCTACTGGTCGTCTCTAGTTTTTTACCTACGTGAAAATTACTAAAGAATGAAGTAATCAAATGCAGATGACAATTTAAGAGGTCCGACCCGACTTTTAATATTAAAGAAATCAGATTCATTACTTTAGTATGCCTAGACAATAAAGTCAAAACTACCCTTACATCTATCAGTCTAGCCCATTCCGTGACTACTGTCCCTGAAAATTCAAAAAACAAAATAACACCTAATATAAAACTAATAATAAGCGCTCTCGAATCCGTTTTATTTAACCGAAAACTTAAAAATTACGTTTTATGTGTTTCACATTAACAAAAATCAAAATATTTCCCCGACCTACAATGGAATTATGGGAGAATCAGCTAATTCGAGAATAATAGCGTTACTTGCACAATTTCTTTCCATAATTTTGTGAGTTTCGCCTAACAATGCACGAGTTTTTGGTCAAAAAGTCTTATTTTTTGTATAAAATAGAAGAGAATGTTAAGCGGCGTGGGAATAATCACCTTTTTGAACCAGATTGTGTCAGGTAAATGTGAATACCGTTTTTAAGTATGATTATGAACGAGTATTTTAACCCTTTCGCGAACATTTAAGTGCTATAGCAGTCATAACAATAAAAATCCTATTGTGTCTCGTTCACTGTCCGCGAAAGTGTTAACTATATAGAAAATCAGATCAGTAAACCAGTACCTAAGAATATTCGTGGTTAATGTAGGATCGTTATATTAAAAGGAGGTGATATAGGGAAATAAAGTTTCTATAAAGATCTGTCCACAGTCATCTCGTGACCATAAAAAGCTGGTGTCGAAACGTCGTCATCGAAAAAACCATATACATAGTAACACGAAATCTCAAAGAAATGTCTATAATTTCGAAACTACAGCCAGCTTGCAAACTTATGTATTTAACTAGCAATATACATACTTAGTCTACAAAATCCGCTAAATAATAAGTAGTAACCCAATAACGACTTTTTAAAAGAAACAACCGCCTGCGAAATAGATAAGGAACAAAACAGTTAATTCATCATTTGCTTACAGGACACCGCGAAGTCCAGAGAACAATGAAATATATTGAGATATTAAATAAAAACTAGAGAGCGGTAGCATTAAACATAAAAGTTGAACAAGAAAGAGACAAAATAGACGACATTTAAATCCTAATAGACAATGACAACTAATAACTCCTTTACAAATGGCGATGCGCAAGCGCAACACGGTTATGCTTAAGCTCGTGAATCAGGAAGTGCGCTTGTAAATCACCTGTTGCCATCAACAGTGAGACACCAGCGCCGTCTCGTGGGAACAACACTGGCATAGATAATGTAGGCGAACAGATGGAACACTTGGATTTGAAAGAAGAGGCAAAGGTTAAACTGCTAGTTGATTACTTATCTTACTGTGTTGCAAACAGATTTTTATTGAAATTAATTGAAAGTGCAGTTACATTGCTACGGCCGCATTCAATAATATATCCCTAACAAGAGATAGGCTCATCTTGGTTACGTTACTTAGCAACCACTGTTATTTTGGGCTGATTAACAAAAATATCTAGGCAACAAAGCTCTAGTAAGCCTATATCTTACTGAGGATAGGTTATTGAAACCGAACGTTAGTAAGATATAGATAGATAGATAAATAGTTTATTCGCTAACAACACACACATATACATTATATGCTTTAGTTGTCACATTGTTTTTTTACGAAAGCAGTAATGTGTCTGTATTTTCAATGAAACGTTGATAAAAACAAGTTACATAATCAGGGGGCTGGTCAATGAAAGCAATTAATACTAACTATTACTATAAAAGTCTGAGTTTTATACTTGTATTGAACTTCATGATTACAATTTTAGCCTTAGCAATGTTGTTAAAAAAAATAATTAAAGCCATCTTAATTAAAAAGCGTCTATTTTTTTTTTTCTTTATAAAACATCATCAAATGTATCTTAATTCTTAATTGAGAAGCAATCATTTGCCAACGGTTCTTTCACATGTTGAAGGTATTTACCTTAAATTGACAAACTTTTCTTCCAATATGAAAATCCGTTTAAACAATCCTTTCGGAGTACTTGAATACTTATATCTTTTACGCACAATCCAGCAAAGTTTACTTATGATAAAAATAATAAAAAAACTCATATTTTTGTTAAGTAAGCACTTATTTCTACAATGCACTAAGACTAATAAAAGTTTTGCACATAACATTACATCAAATTTATTACTCAATGATGTTTTGTCTCTGCTCTATTAAAGTGATATATGCTAGTAGTGTCGGAAAATCCGCATACAATAGCTCGATCACTCAACACCTCATGAAATAAAATAAACTCTAACTACGTGACTTACGGTTGAAAATGTCTCATACGGGTTATTTAATGTACTTAAAGATTACCTTAGATATATATTTTATTTAACTTTTTTAATTTGAAAATGTTGATAAGTTATTATAAATTAGGTATTATAGAGACTGATATTTTTTTTCTCAACTTTGTCTGAGTGAATTTTGCTCTCCGTGAAAATTTCGTAAAATATAGAAAAGCCCTTAAATTTTTCTCCCCATATCGGATTATTTGTCTTGAAACACGGTAATGTCTTTGAGTAACAGAAACACAGAATAATACCTGTACACAGTAGAATAGTTTAATTAATAAAGTGAAAACTTTAATCAATAAAATATTTTATAGTTAAAGACTAGTAACATTTGTTACAAAAGTGCTGCATTAGAGTAAAAAAAACTATTTAAACTACAGTGAAAACTACTTACTTTCTCCTTTTTTTATGATTTTGAATTTTTGCGTTTTTCAATGCTATTTTTATACTTATGATAAATAAATTTTAAATAGAAAAATATTGGAAAAAATTAACTCGGCCACAAGTGAATTCTCAGATGGGAATCGAACCCATGACCTTTGGAAATCCAAGAGCATTGGACCGGATTTCCAAAGGTCATGGGTTCGATTCCCATCTGAGAATTCACTTGTGGCAGAGTTAATTTTTTCCAATATTTTTCTATTTAAAATTTATCATAAGTATAAAAATAGCATTGAAAAATACTCGTATAAAATACTAGCGGCCGCCTGCGGTTTCTGGATATAACAGTAACCTATGTGTTAGTCCACTATTTGAAGTCTACATACCTACCAAATTACATCCAAATCCGTCAGTACTTTTGGCGTGAAAGGGCAATAAACAACCAAACAAACTGACAAACTCTCACATTTATAAAGTTTATAAGACTAGTAGGATAATAATAATATAAATAAGACAGTTTATATCACACCCACTAGTTATTTAATATGCAGGATACGAGTTTCCTTATGGTGGTTTTATAAACTAAATACCTATTTATGGCGGTGCATTAACCACTTCATGCATGCATGCATTGCATTAACACATCATGTGGCTAGACCAGACCGCTAGGGAAATCAGAGGTATAGACGTCTTGTACTATTAACTAGGTATTCTGTGGTATAGGGTATGTAACTGCTACTTGGCGAAAAACGTCCAAAATTAATATAACATAAAATGTTTGTGGCCACAGCAACAAAGTTTTCAGCATTGTTGTGTTTTGGTGGTTGAGTTAAGGCAGCCAATTCTTCTGTGGTTAACACATTTTTTCACTTTGAAAGTGTATATCATTCAAACGGTTGACTTTGAGAAAAAACTGTTTTAGGAAACTCAATGTAATTTTTAAAGACCTATCTATAGATATCCCACATGTATAGGAGTGATGAAAAAAAATTTTTTGCTTCAGTTTCATGTATGGGAAGCCCCCTTTAATATATATATTTTTTAATTTTTGTGTAAAAACCGTAAAGCGGTTTACAGAATACATCTATCTACTAAGTTTCAACTGTGTAATCCTCATAGTTTTCGAATAAAGTGGGTGTGACATACATCGGACATGACGAATCTATAAGGGTTTCGTTTTTTGCCATTAGGCTACGAAACCCTAAAAAGGACTTTACTTTAGTTACTTACAGACTAGGAAAGTTGAACGCAATTTTATTAGGTGATGTATGTATAAACGATTTTTTTATACAGTTATATAATCTTTTCTGTTACCAATAAATGTCACCGAAAATACATTTCGTCTTATAGTAAGAGAAAGAGGGGGCAACCCTTATTAAACGTTACGAAATAGCAATTACGATCAAATTCAGTTTACAAGTAATGTTTCCTTAAGGCAGTAAGGAAAACATTTTTTTTTTTGCATTTTAGAAAGTTAATGGGATTCAATGACGTTTTCTAGTAAATAATGAAACCTAATTATTGAAAACTAGGAAATTACGTTATCATGAAAGTGTGATCCTAAAACAAACATACCTACTTACAAATAGGTGTTAATATTTTTAAGTGAAAGGGATTTGACTTGACTTTTATTTCATCATCAGTTCCACTTCACCAAATGGTGCATTCCGGAAGCACATCCATAAGTTACTATAGAAAACACCGAAATCGCTATAGGAGTGCCTATAATATTTGAAGAGTTCCCTGGATTTCTCCAGGATCCCATCATCAGATCCTGACATGATGACAATGGGACTACATGTGAAGTACACCCTTTCGAACAAAAAAAGAATTACTCAAATCGGTCCAGCCGTCTTCAAGTAATCGAGTAACGTACATTAAAAAAATTAAAAAAAAACGATTCCGTCGAATTGAGAACCTCCTCCTTTTTTTAAGTCGGTTAAAAAGGCTAGGCTCTTTTCCGAAAAATGACTTTATTTAATACGTGCGAAAATATTACAGTTGGAAATGAGATTCAAAGTATATTGAAAACGTATGTAACAGAGTGTTTACATAACCGAGAAAACATGGCTACCAACGTGATAGCCTCGTTTAACCTACACGGCTCCCACACGTACCCTATAAACAATTAAATCAATTTAGATAACTCGCTGTATATCTAATAACCCGTAGGTCGCTGGTATTTCGTATTTTTTTATCAAAGTAACTTAGCAGGTAGGTATATGGTTGTGCCAAAATAAGTGGAAAAGTGCTAATAGAAGTCATTGTGAAATTTTTCGTCCGTCCGTCTACCGTCGAATATCTGTATTTCCGACGAACTTATGTGCAGATTTAGCTTTATTACACTCTTTAATGTCTAGATTAACCTTTTTTTTATAAATACTGGGGAAACGCTTTACGTCTGATCTTTGCGTTTGGTGAAGGTAGAAGCGCGCCCCTCTCAGTAACTTCAGCTACTAAGGAACATCTCTTTCAAAGGTATTGTGATTGTGATAGTGATTTATGGAACTGTGTAACTTATATTCGCAATCCCTATCGGAACGAATGATGTTTTAAATGACACTTCATTTGACAATTCTTCATACATTTGAAAGATGTTTTCGTGTGTCACTTTGCTTAGACAGTTCAATTTCGATCATTCAATACCTTTCAATACGCGTCCCGATCACAATCCCTATTAAATGTCAAATAGTGACAGCCTGAAGTATGTAAATATTAAATGAAGATTTTAAAATTAGACAATGTAGCCACCTGGTTATCCCTTTTTTTATACTAGGAGAAATGCTTTTACGCATCCCTCGCCCCCAGGTGCAGGGACACAGAACAGAAAAATCTGTTCTGTGTCCAGGGGCGTTGGTATGTTGGACTCTTGGGTACTACCAACTAAAACTCCTAGTACTTGCCCTCCTGGCCGCCATTGGTCACGGGGGGTAGGGTTCGCAATCACCCCTAAGACCAGGCGGAGCCCCGGTTATCCTATCTCTAACTGCCGAGACACAACTAAACCACAGAGGCGGCTTAAGTACAATCAGGGAACTTCATAGCATATGATACCCCTATTAATTAAATCATTAAAGCTTAACGCACAATAATAACCCCTAAATCTCTTGCAATTAGATCACAATTCAATGTAGCGCTACCCAGCCCGAACAGGGAGCATACCGCTTCGCATCTCATATCGCAATATTGTTTCAATCTTACCATGCTATTTTGTACGCCGAATCTCTTAAAGCAAGCTTGTTTTATGACGGAAGTTTTGTGACGTCTTCGCTGAATCATCGCCTCCAAAGTTTGAAGTGTGTCAGAATGTGACAACTTCAATAAAAACAAAACGCAAACAAAATGTTCTTATGGCATGATGGTTGCTAATAGATGCCGGTAGGCCCGCAAAACGGTAGATGCGGCTGACTGCACCTTCCTACGTCATTAGTATGCATGCAGTAATTGCAGCGGTGCAGTACGGTTATACCTGCCCTCCAGATGCAATTATAGGTTCTACATATGTATTCATTATTAGTATACGATAGAGGAAACCTGTAAGGTTGGCAAAGGCACGGGAAATATATCTTATACTTCGCGACCCCTTAAATCCCTTCAAAGGTCCATCTTGAGAGTGAAATGTATTAACTTCACTCTTAAGGCCACACCTCGACAATGCCACTCAAGGCATTGTTAGGTCTTGGTCCTGGTCCTGGCTGGGTCTAAACTCTAAGATGTTATCCACAAAATTATCTTTATTCAAATAAACTTGAGCGTTGAGCTCTTTTGTTTGTGAATTAGAGGTGGTTCACAAATGGAAAAATACAATGATAATTTATTTTAAAGATTTTCTTTTATAATAAAAAAAAAATTAAAATGTTTATTAATCAGACTACTATAAGGTCCATTATTGTTAGTAACAATGAAAACTTACCAGCTATGTTAGTACTTAATAATACATTTTTAATTTTGAGCAAGTAATTTGGCACATGTGCTCGACTAGCGGACTACCGGCGATGGCCTGCAGAACGTTGTTGCTGCTACCGCGAACCCGCCGTAAAAGTGAGCCTGCTTTTTTGCGTAGTATGGTGGGAAAACTGCCAACCTTTGTGTACGCGAACATGCTGGACGCACTGCAATATCGCGGCAGCCCCAACAACGCCCTGAAGGCATTTTTGTAACTGCTAAAAACAATAATTGCGAAAATAAAAATATTTTCTTTTTCCCTAAATTTACATTACAATATTGTGTATATTATTAAACGTAGGTATTTAAGAGCTCCTCCCAAAAGTGCTTTGATTTACTTATGATAAATTTTAAATAGAAAAATATTGGAAAAAATCATCTCGGCCACAAGTGAATTCTCAGATGGGACTCGAACCCACGAGTTCTAGTCTAAGTTCGAGATATTTTTCTATTTAAAATTTATGATAAGTATGAAAATAGCATTGAAAAAATGTAAAAATTAAAAAAAAGATAAATTACTTTGATCCCAAAAATGAAGTAGTTAAGTACCTACTAATAGTCTGTCCCGGATGTTATACCCCGTAACTAAGTAACAACCATTAGTTTGTAGATTTTTTCCACCTCCTCCGATCACGTCCTCTTTTGTCGCCGTGAGTAGCAGAGGAATGGTGACGTAACCACTTCAAGACACAAAACAAAAAGTTTTCAAAAGGCCATTTCCCGCCATACTCAGTAATCTTGTCTGACTCGCTAAGGTTGCTATTATTGATTATGTAAGTTTTACTAATTATACGCCCTATGTACGCCTTTGACTCAAAATGCCAGACACGTAAATTGTCAGAAATCGCAAAATGCCAGATACGCAAAAGAAACGCAGAATGCCAGATACGCGAAAACTTATAAATGCAGAAAGCCAGATATGCGAAAAGTCAGAAACCCAAAATGTCAGATACGCGATAAGCCAGAAATGTGACATTATGGAATTTTATTGGCACTATTTTGAACTCTGCTTGTTCTCAAAAAAAACCTGTTTGTAATGTCAATATTCCCTACTGCTTAGTTATTTGGACAATTGCGACCAATATAGCGACTGAATACTTCTGAAAGTGCCCGAGCATGCCTGTAAACAACGTTAATGATTGCCTGCGTGAAATGATGTTTTGTACTGAGTTTTCTTTCTGCTTGTGCGCCCACCGTCTCACGTATTTTGTGCTCGCATCTCATTCCAACCTTGAGAATGCCATAAAATACCTATTATGGACCGTGCGCTACTAACCATACATACTTTTTTTAAGAAATGACCTAAAACGGACGCTCTGCGGTCATTTGTAAGCTAAAACAGTTTATTTGAATATGATTTTGTTGCTGTAACCCGCTTTATAACTTCCGTGGTCGCTTTAAAAGGTGACTGAATCGATTATTTTTTCGAAATATATATTTTCTGTGAACAACTGTACCTATAGAACATTGTGGGTGACTTGATTTAAAGATCCTACATACTTTTTTTGCATATTTCAAAATCAATTAAAGTTTCAGATCCATTTGTGTCAATTCTCAATATCAAACATGCAAAAAAAATTATATCATCTTCTTTAAAACTTACTTATATCGTTTTCGGGTCTAAAAAATATTTGGAATGGGTTTCTCGGAAGTTCCCAAGTAATTACGTAAAGGTTTACGGCTAAAGCAAAAAAATATTTACTAAAACTGTAAAACATATGAGTAAACTGGCTTATCTAATGTGTGAATTAAGGCAGTTTTATAACTATCTTCTTTAGATTTGATTTGAATCTAACTTCGAACGTGCCAATACAAATTCGATTAATTTCAATATACATACTTTATTCTTTACAAACGGTAAGCAAAATAGTTAATTAATATACTATCTAAGTACCTACTCAACTATGTATACTATCCATGATACAAGTTTTCAGGAAAATGTGATAAAATCAAATCAAAAGAACAACAAAATACTTATAAAAAAAAACTCGTCAAAAGAGTTCAGATAACGCTATATTAATATCCCATGTTATTCAAACTCCTTTTTAATAAGTTTTTAACAATAGAGGCGGCAGTTTGCGAACGTGTTCCCTCGGTTGTAATCAACTTTTTAATTATTTTTTTTAATCGCGAGAGCAGTGATGGCGAAGGCAGTGATGCCGCGCAGCCTACCGCGTTCGTTGACTCGCGGAGCGGCATAGAGAGAAAGTTGTTAATTAAGAGCGCGGGTGATTGGCGATTGTGTAATGGAACGCAATAGGGATGGTATGCGGGCATCAGTCGATCTTGAAACTATTTGGATTTAAAACGAGAAGAAATGATGAATGTCTGAGAATTTATAAAAAAGAGAGCTGAGGATGTACGTTCATTTTATTAGCATTAACTAGTGTTCTCGTCTCGAGAGCTCGAGAGCTCGAGACCATACATAATTCTGGACCAAAAACGACATAATTAGCATTCCAAAAAATTAATATGAGTATCTGAGTACGGCAAATTGTTATTTATTATTATTCCAACATATTGGATGGATTTGGTAACGTGATTATAATCACCGAAAGGTAAACTTTATGATGTACTTACTAGCACCCTAGTACTAGTTTCAGCCGCGTGGTTCCCGTTCCCGTGGGAATATTGGGATAAAAAGTAGCTTATGTTTTAATCCAGGCTATCTTCTATCTGTGTGCCAAATTTCATCCAAATCGGTTCAGCAGTTTTTGCGTGAAAGAGTAACAAACATCCATCCAAACATCCTCACTAACTATAGGAAGTACCTAGGCTTAAGATTTTGCGTACTTATTTTTATTTAAACCTGACCCAAAGGTCACTGGCCATTGGCCGTGGGTAACCTTTCAAGGGATCCTTACAAACTCATTCATCTTTCTAGTGACACCTGAATAGCATTCCATTTCAATATGGCGGCTATAGAAGGAAATTTCTTCGACTCAACAATGACGTAATTCGCGTCGTATTCGCCGATAAATCGATTCGATATGGTAAACCACAAAATAGATAATTCTATGTTTAGATTCCTTCATTAAAGTGAAATGTATGAATGTGGAAAACTATAAAGAATTAACAACGCTTTTATAGGTAAGTACCTATTGGTGGTTAGTGCATTGGGCCGGATTCCCACGGGATTCGAACCCGCATTCGAATCCCGTCAAGGCGACATGAGACTAGTTGCTTTTTTAGGGTTTCGTAGACTAAAGGCAAAAAACGAAACCCTTATAGATTCGGTCAAACCGATGTATGTGACACCCTTTTTATTCCAAAACTATGAGGATTACACAGTTGAAACTTGCTAGGTAGATGTATTCTGTAAACCGCTTTACGGTTTTTACACAAAAATAAAAAAATAATAATTAAAGGGGAATCCCCATACATGGAACTGTTACTGAAAATTTTTTTTGTCATCAAACCTATTGGTGTGGGATATCATTAGATAGATCTTTAAAAAATACATTGAGGCTTCCAAAACAGTTTTTTCTCAAAGTCAACCGTTTGAAAGTTATACACTTCCAAAGTGGAAAAATGTGTGTCGTATAATAAAGTGTTCTCTGTATAGTTTTCCTATTAAAATTATCAAAATAAACTACTAAAACACAAATTATAAGAATGCAAAATGATCCATTAATGTGTCTTTACTATGGAATTTAGAGGATATGTTTTTCAATCGGACATAACTTGTTTACCTCAAAATAAACCTTTATTACCTATAATAAAAGAGATAATGGTATCGATTCGGCTAGCCCAATTAGACTAAACTAGACTAAATTTAGGTTTAGTGCTGTCAAACTGGGTTTTGCTATTCGGCAAAGGACTGGAGTAAACTAAGTTTAAGTTTGACAGGACCAAAGGTGGTAAGTCGTTCAACTTAGCTTTTTTCTATTCTGTTGTACACAATTTACGCCAAAAATATACTTGTATTAGAAGTGTCAAACTTAAAAACTGGTGTCGACTAATGTAATTTAGGATTTCAAATACGTAGTTATTGCTTTCTCTGTGTTAAAAATGTCTGATTTCGTGATAGCAGTTCTTATGGATTTAGCGGAAAGGTATGAAAACAATATGACAACAGTAATTATAGCTCTGAATTTCATTCCTAAATCATCATCACTTATCTCGATTTTTTAGGCACTATGAGGAAAGGATCCGATTAGAACGGATAAGGGACTGCTCGAATCCCTTACATATCGCGGACGCAAAATTTCAAAAGTTATTTCCTTTACGGCACCCGGTTTCTGCCCTTTTCTTCTTAAAAAATCGCCGATGTCTTACTACAACTATGGATTTACTATATTCTAACTTAGACGGGTTAGCAAAATGTTTACATTTCCGTTTTGACGTGAAAAATGGACAAACAAACAAACAAACACACTTTCACGTTTATAATAATAATAAAGTGTTAACGTACGATGTATTATTGGTCATGATCGCCGACCATGGTCGGCCAACCTATACTCGGGGCTATATAATACTCGAGAATTCGCAGTATGGCTAAATGTCTTCGCCTGTCCTACAAAAAGACATATTTTTTTACGACTACTCAAATTAGTCGAACTTTAGTTCTGTCAAAATATTTTTTTAGTTTAGATTGGCGTGTCCAACTTTAGACTAAAACTTGATTAAAATTAGATAATTTTTAAGTTAGTTTAGTTTAGTCGTGTGCACAACCGAATTGCCACCACTATAGACTTAAGCACATATTTTTTGTATAAATTGTTTTTTTGTATACTTTGTGTTTTTATCATAAAATATATATCTAATTAAGTATTTCGGAAAAAAAACAAAATGCATTCAGTCCATCGTCTGCTGAAGGGTGAAATGGTTCCAACTGGATGATGACTGATCACCCGACCGGCCTTGCTGGTGTCCCCCTCTCCAAAAATAATAAATAAATAATAAAATCGTCTGCTGAAATAGCACCCACGCCTACGAGGTATTACGAGCTTACATACTAAATTAGGAAAATGCCGTAACCTTATACGAATGTATACGTTTCAATTTCACATAAATAACACTTTAAACGCACATAATTCACACTTAAAGCTCGCGAGAACAGCCACGTTAATAACGCGAAATAATTTAGCAATACGATACTTATGTCAAGGACATTTGAGTAGATTAAATGTTATGCGTGGTATAACGACACACGTTAGTTTAATTGATAGTAGAAATAAATACAAATACAAATAAATGTATTTCCCAAAAACAATAAATACAAGGCATATTACATCTACCTAGCCTCCACACTAGGCTGGGCCTGTCCTGTGGAGGTGGAAGCGTTTACCATTACACTTTATTTGGCACTATTTGCTTACAAACAATAACAGGGGCCCGATTCTCGCGCCTTCGACATCTCGAATTCGACATTTTTTGGAGTCAAAAATCTGTATTAAAAGGTCACTAAAACCAATATTAGACATCATAAGATTATCAAAGTTATTTTAAACTAACGGTTTTTGGTGTAGAAGAGATTTTACTTACATTTTTAATAAAGAAATTAAGGATATAAAAATGTCGAATTCAAGATGTCGAAGTATCGAGAATTGCCCCCCAAGTCTGAAATTAACAATCTCTATAGCAGTAAAGAGGCGCTATGCATAAGAACAACAAATAAAAACCAAATAGTATATTACTCGTTGTCCCGATACATTGTGTTGTGGCAGTGTGGTGAGGGAGGTGTCCGTGTGCATAGAGGTAAACAATCTATTGGACTATTTTAAAAGATTTTAAAGAAAGATTAGTAAAAGATTTGTTTGTTTACGGAATGTACAGACAACGGCAATATACAATAAGTATGTTGATTTTTTTCCAGTTAATTCCGAACTCAACGGCTAAAAGTCTGTCAGTTTGTCTGTCGGTTAGATATCATAAAGTTGAAGTCAATTGGAGAAATTTGACCCTTTTGTAAAACCTGACCTACTTTTGACTGTAGTCTACAGCTCATTAACCTTTAGTACGTCTGTATTTAGAGAATGCCTTTAAAATATGTATGAAGTAATAATAAACTGAAAGTAAAGAGATAGGTTCGGAAAAATACTGAACTGATTTCGAAATTTTAGAAAATGGGACCCACTTGGGAACGTTTGAATCATTACAATCGGTCCAGCCGTCTTTGAGTAATCGATGTACATACATAAAAAAAATATATATAAGTTATTTCGTGGACATTGGTGTGGGTTATATGCTGGTATAACAATGATGTATTTTAATTTTAGTTAATATTACTTAGCATATAACTGTTTAATGTCCCAAATTATAAAAATAAAATAAAATAAGCGACGAATAGATAACCTCCTTCTTTTTTTGAAGTCGGTTAATAAATACTTACCATACAAAAGTTTGAAAACAAAAACTTTTGGGGGTGTTGGCAAGTAGAAAGTTTAAACTTAATAAAAAAACTACGCAACTTTTGCCCTGCTTTCTCGTGGTCCCATGATTTTGTCCCATTAATGGGACCACGAGGGATTTATTATTTCTCGTAGTCCCATTACTATTTAAGGTTGTAGAAATTCACTCCTGTTTACAATGTGTAACAGAATTAATAGCTAAACCAGAATATGACAGAAAAGGACCATCAAACTAAAAAATCTTTTTCTATAGGACCAACTCTGAAATCGCGAATAAAAATCTGCTGTTTCATACAATAATTAATAATGAAACTCTTACTGTTCTTGATGGTGATTCATGTAAATGTGTAAAAAACTGTTAACAAACCCACAGACAATGAAGTTTTTTTTTTTTTTTTTTAAGTTCCACAGGTGTTATTGTTACCTGTTATTATTGTATGTCTTTAATTTTAATTCCTTTTTATTATTTTTATTGTAATGTGTTTTCTTATTTTGTTCCCCGATTTCATTTTATTATTGTATGTCTTTAATTTTAATTCCTTTTTATTATTTTTATTGTAATGTGTTTTCTTATTTTGTTCCCCGTTTTTTATTTCTATGTTTATCATTAATATTTGTTTTTGTTTGTAAACGAACCCGTTATATTAATTTGGCTCGCAGTCCCACCAAAACGGTACCGACGGAAGATCAGCGCTGGCCAAAAGCCATGCATTATGCTGAGTCGGGACCGTTTTGGGACAAACGGTTTTTCGTCTTTTATGTGTTTTTGATTTTATTCGATTGTACTGTCTTGTGTTTGTCCCAAATAAACTTACTTTTCTTTCTTTCTTTCTTTCTTTCAAACTGTATCAATGAGTGTCTGAGTGCTGGCTGTTTTCCCGAATCTCTCAAAGTCATAGTCATAGTCATAACATTTATTGCAACATGTTGGTTATTACAGATGGTAAATACATAAAAAATGACCCATAAACATGACCCTGCAAGGGTGGGAAAAGTGAGCCCAATATTCAAATCCGGGAAAAAAACTGATCCTAGTTACTACCATCCAATCTCAGTATGTATTGCCAGTTGTCTCGGAGATCTTCGAAAAAATAATATTTAACCATTTAGATGAGTACCTAAATGAAAACAACATTCTTTATGACAAGCAGTATGGATTTCGCACCAAATCGAATACACAATCGGCCTACATAGATTTAATTACTAACTTAAAATGCAAAATAGACCAAAAGCAAATAGGACTAGGGATATTCATCGACTTATTGAAGGCGTCCGATACAATAAGCCATTAGTTATCTATATAAATCAAGAACTTATCGATATCGGAATTCGGAATACACACAAAATTATTGAATCCTATCTTTCAAATAGACATGATATAGAAAAAATATGTGAAACTAAAAGTAATCCGAAATTAATAATACTAAGCTTCAATCCTTGGGCCAATATATTTTTTAATTTACATTAACAATATAAAAGAACTAAAATTAACAGCGGAATTAACATTATATACAGACGACACTTGTCTTTTTCAGTTCGGAAATGATATTTATTTCCGAACTGAAAAAGACAAGTGTCGTTATACCATTACAAATATTACAAATCAAGCTCAAAAGGACCCCAATATTTTACATACCTGGTTTCAATATAATTTGCATCTAATCGATTTGGTCTTAATTTTTAACAAATTGAAATTGCAGTTGAGTAAAACTAAAAAAGTACTTAGTACTTTCATAAACATATTTCGTCACGAAACTGGTAAATATATTTTTAAAATCGTTGATAAAGCACCACAATAGCTTCAAAATCACGGCGACACCATTAATCAAGTTATTTTTCTACTCTTTTACCAGTAAAAAAGTAGTCTACTTACGTCATTAAATAAGTGTCAGTAAATTGTATTGCTTGTTGAGGACATTATTTTAAACATTTAATTTATTTAAAATAGTTATGCGATAGAAATAACAGTATACGTTCTCTATAATATACAGGGTACAAGTACAATACGGTTGGTAGTAGATGGTAAATAATTTGAAAATGGTTTATATAGGAGGGTACATACAGGTGATAAAATGGGGCAACGAAAAACAATACTCCCTCGTGGTCCCATTAAATAATAATGGGACCATGACAAACAGTTATTCCTCATGGTCCCATTAATGGGACAAAATCATGGGATCACGAGAAAACAGGGAATTTTTGTATGTTCTTATTGATGCTTTTCGTGAATCATTAGGTGGCATATCTCATGTCGAAACCTTTGAGACCCCCCAGTTATGAGACTCATGAGACACAATTGGTATTCTATGTTCTCTGGACACCAACCGGTGAACTGCTAGCAATTAGTCTCATTTGTACCACTAGTGGTGCACCACGAATTAAAACAATCTATATACTTAATTCAGGTTCGCAAAATTTGTGACGACTCGATAGGGACTTTGGCGCGTAGTACGCGGCCGAGTAAGGTATCAAATTAAAGGTACTCGAGTCTATTTGTTCCGAAAACTATAAAATATACAAAATGTTAAACGTGATGATCACAAACTGCAATTAAAGATTTTCGCATAATTTGGAATTTTTCGTCGATCGACGAACCCGAGTATCGGGTTGTAACCGCCCTAGTGCTAAACAATTTTAAAATAAAAAATACCTACTGACATGATAAATCATAGAAAAGCATTACCTATATTTAAACTATGAGGTTATCAGACGGAACTATTAAATGCATATAAATTATGTCAGACTCTTATTTCGGAGTCACGTTCACTGGCAACCTTTAATCTAAACAAAGAACATTTTTCTTAGTGACATATAAGACCAAACTTGATACAAAGAAAACCTTGATTTATACATACTTTCAAAGTTAGATTTAAAATAAACTTGCAGTGCTATTAATATGAAATTAGTTTGTTTGAAAACTCCACTTTGTACAAAAAAGTATCTTAATCTACTGTAGATTTTTCAAAAAATTGTTTTTTTTTACATATCAAAACTTTTGGTTTGGTTTTTCAGACATTTCAAACCACGAGAAGTCCATTTTGAATTGTATATTTTTTTCATCTTTCAACGCGTCTTGCATATATACTATAACAAAAATTTAATAATTACGTCTGTAGTTTAATTATAATGAAGGAAAATATAAAGGGTACTCAATTGCTATCAATTACAAGAAGGAAGGAAAATTAAGGAAAGCATTAATAAACAAATAAATAATAAGTCAGACAGGAATCAGATAGGTAACTGACTGATACTGAAAAATAGTTTTTAGAGATCCGTAGTCAACAAAAAGTTCACAAAATAGTGACTCTTCTCTTCTCTTGATACTAGACAGCTCATACTTGGCATAGAAAATTGTCGTAGAAATAAATAATTCACGCTGGCCGCTGCTGACAAACTACTACAATAAAATATTGGAAAAAAAATACCGCTTTTTACACCAGTGTGTTAATAACGTTCTGAAGTATGTGATGTAGTCTATTTATCTATGCTAATAGATATTAATATCACCATAATTATATAAAATTCATGCCACAACTGCACACCATAAACTGCATATCATGCTATAATATGTTTATTAAACTTCGTAAGTATAATATTTATCACAATCAGGCCATCTTCGACAATTAAATCTGTTATTGGAGTGGCCAAGCATTTTCTTACGAAGAATGTTAGAAAAACTGCGCAAGCGCATGCGAGCACCGTGGCGGGACGAAAGCGGAAAGTACTGACGTACCTACGCATCTTCAAACCGCTTATTTAGTTCGTTATTTGGATAGGAATTATGGTGAAAATGAAATGGTTACTTTACTGTGGCTATGTGTCTTTTTTATGAAAAACTGGGTCATTTTGCATATGAAAGAGTGAAACATTAGACTTTTTGATGGGAGGAAAAGACTTTCCCTAAAGTATGCAGTAATGACTTAATTTGAATATGATTTTTTGAAGTTTGCATTATCAATGCTATCTTTTATGAATTTAATAGAAAATAATAATAATAATTTATTTTCAATAATAAAAAAGTTACACAATTATTTCTTTACTTAATACAAACAGTCGCTTACAATACTCAGTAATTTAACGACACTAGCACCCTTACTAAGTTGGGAAAACAACTTGTATAAAAGGTGCTAGGCCCAACCCTGATAGGTGTGAAAAACAATCGTATTACATAATTATATTTGCGTGTGTACGTAACTTAGTGCTAGTTTATTGACAAATAAATTATTTCAAACATAAAGAAAAGGAAAAAATGACCTTTGCCTAATGAAGGGTATGTAAATTAGTGAGTGTAATTGGAAATGAGGGACATGATGTGTGTGTGTGTATAAATGTGAGTTGTGTGTGTGTGTGTGTGTGAGTGTGTGTGTGTGTGTGTGTGTGTGTGTGTGTGTGTGTGAGAGAGTATGTGTGTGTGTGCGCGTGTGTGTGTTTGAGTATTTGTCTTGCATTGCTTTATGCAATATTTTATATAGAATCTATAACCAATTAAAAACGTTGGTTGTATTGAGTCAACAATAAGTTTTCAGTCTCGTTGTAATTAAGCGTGAGTCTCGTTGAAATATTAATAAAAAACTAAAAAACCCAGACGGGTTTTTTAGTTTTTTTGATGCAGACGCATCAAAAGACAAGTTAACTGAAAAGAAGAATATTTGTAACTCAATATCCCGTCAAGAAAATTACTGAAAATTGTTAAAGAAAAATAAAAATAAATAATAATAAAAAACTAAAAAACCCGTCTGCATCAAAAGACAAGTTAACTGAAAAGAAGAATACAAGATCAAATATTAATTAAACAATCAGTCGGAGGCATAGAATTTAATAATAACTAAGTGGAATAATTCATAATGCCTTCATCTTTTCATAAACTTGTGTTTTAATGCAGGCAGGTTTTTTTTTTATTTATATATTTTTTTTACTTGCTTTATATTGTATTTTTATATATTACGGTCATGGTATAACTTTTTGAAATCCTTATGATAAGTCCTTGAATTTGATACCCATTTTTAAGAATAGTAAAAAAAATGTTTTTTTTTCACTTCTAATAATAGCACTCCACTTATCTAAGAACACTTGGACAGTAAAAACAAATCTAATGATATCTTCATTATAGAAATCCGTTCAGCCGTTTCAAAAATATGAGGTGGTATTATACAATATTACATTTAAACATGCATGAACGCGCGAAAAAAATAACCCTATCCTTGCAGTCGGGTAATAGTAGATTGTTTACCAAGGGCTGTATGACACCCATAACAGTCGAGTGTTTTGGCGCCCGAACGAAGTGAGGGCGCCGATAGTTCGAGACTGTTATGGGTCCATACACCCGAAGTAAACACTCTACTTTTCATTTTGAATATGAGGAAAGTAAAAACAAACAGAATACTCAAAAAAAATTTTTGTAAGGTTTCTACGATTTTAATTATTTTATAATGTAGCAAAATAAGCTGTATAGGCTTCTGTGCCTTTGCCTACATACCTTTGGTAAATAAAAGTCCAAAGAGATTACAGATATCGATTTGACATGACACCCCCTATTTTTTTATTTTTTTTTATGATTTTGTAATTTTTGCATTTTTCAATGCTATTTTTATACTTATGGTAAATTTTAAATAGAAAAATATTGGAAAAAATTAACTCTGCCACAAGTGAATTCTCAGACGGGAATCGAACCCGCGACCTTTGGAAATCCGGTCCAATGCTCTAATGCAAACTGAGTTAATTTTTTCCAATATTTTTCTATTTAAAATTTACCATAAGTACCCCCTATTCTTTTTTCAAATTTATTACAGCCCTAGGGCCGCCACATATCACTTTCAACCCGCATTTTAGGCAAGTTATGAGTTACTTTCAGAATATGAGACATGAAAAAAATTACACATAATCAGCTGATATTACCTATTTCTATTTCTTCCGTTAATAAAGGCAATTCGCAAATTCTCTACTTTAAAATCTGTTAAATAGTATTGTAAGTTTGACACATGTATTCACCCAATGATAACTAATCAAACAACCGCTAATTGATTCGTTTAAATTGATCGTAAAAACTGGTATCCGAATTTTTGCCTCTGGCAATAAAACCGACTTAACAAACATAAATGAAATCACTTTACTTCTATAGTTAATTAAGATAAAAAAATCTGATTAATTTATACTAATGCGATACATTATAAACAGCTTTATATTTTTATTACCTAGTCAGTTTTTTATTTTAAATTAAAAATAAACACTTCTACGGTGTGGTCTTCATTTTATTAATTTTGTGACTGTCATTTGTTAACGTTTATTCATTTTCTTAACAAATCGTATCTATTTTATTTTAAGTATTGCTCTCGCTGTATATAATATACTTACTTATTATTTTAATTATTATATAAAAGAATGCTGAAGGTACGTAATTCAGATTTGTTACTCAGATTTGTATATTGAGGAAATTAAGTAAAGAGTTTTAATTAATTAATAATTAAATTGTATGTATTCAAGTACTTAATTAATGATTTTGTATTTTTTGCATTTTTCAATGCTATTTTTATACTTACGGTAAATTTTAAATAGAAACATATTGGAAAAAGTTTACTCGGCTCGGCTCTTTGGACCGGAGAGCATTGGACCGGATTTCCAAAGGTCGCGGGTTCGATTCCCGTCTGAGAATTCACTTGTGGCCGAGTTAATTTTTTCCAATATTTTTCTATTTAAAATTTACTTCAAGTAATTACTTCACACATGTATCAGGTAACTTGTAAGTAGTTATCCGAAATTTCCAAGTTGCCTTATAATTGAGTTTTATAGGAATTGGAAAACCGTAGCTTTTATAGCTATAATATATCATCACTTTTCTTACACACAATCTTAATTTTTTTTTTAGTAATACCCAAAAATTCGTAGTTTTTAACAAAGGTACCAAATTTGCGTTATTACCCCGATAGTCAGTTGTCTCATCACACTGATATAACTGCGGTAACCACGCCAAGCAAAAAACTAGTTTCAGATAAACCTGTTCCAAACATTAAGGTCGTTTTTCCCGTTACGTATTTATGAATTATCACTTTTATGAGTGTTGACTGCGCTGTAACGCCGAAATTCCTGTAAGTTTGATGTTAAAAAAAAATCAGTTAAAAAAAAGTTAGTTTGACTCGTTATATTGTCAAAAATATCACATAGTCTACCTTAACTCTAATTTCCATTATAAATTCAAGAAATTATATGCAAGCTTTCGATGGAATTTTAACTATCAATACTAACTTTTCTCTAACTAATCTATGAACAAAAGCTAACTGAGGAAAACAATCAATTACTTTAGAAACAAAACAACGCTCCCTTAAAAAATCTCTTTGGTAAATATACCAGCAACTTCCCCGTTGGTACAGTCGGGTTTCACCAGTAGAGTTTTTTTAGGGAGCGTTATTTAAAAACGTAATAGATATAAAGATACGTATCAAACAAGAAACAAGCAATGTATCACATAAAAATAGCATTGTAAAATGCAAAATTAAAATGTTATAATTAGATGGCTGTTTCATCTAAATCGATAGTCAAACATCTGTAAAGTTGTTTCTTTCGAATGCGCGGATATTTCTCTCATTGATGAAGCGACGGTGGCCAACACCGTAGAACGGTGAATATACTAGAAAAATTCGACGTGTCCTCATAGGTCTCTGTAGCATAATTGGTTAGTGCATTGGGCCGGACTCCCAAGGATGCGGGTTCGAATCCCGTCAGGGCGACATGAGACTAGTTGCTCTTTTCTAGTATATTTTCTTATTTAATATTTATCACATAAAAATAGCATTGTAAAATGCAAAATTAAAAAGTTATAAAAGAAAACGTATATATTACAAATAAAAGAACATCAACAGGTATTTCATTTAAATAAGAAATCATTTCTTTAACCTCAGTACCTTCCGAAAAAAAAAATTCCCAAAAAAACTCAACCGAGAAGTTCTCCTCTTGTAGGTTTTAAACAGCTGCATTCTTTTCTAACCATATGTTTGTTCGTTATCGTCAAGGCCAAACTCAGTAGCTAATGATCTTGACCTTGGGACCTAAGTGTATCATTTGTTGAGCAAATTTGAACCCTCGCTGGAGTCCTATGGCCAACGATTGCCGTTTACATAACCAAGAGTTGCAGAAGTACCATTGTTTTAATTCAAGAGAATGACCCAACTATTGATTGTTATATTTACCTACACTTTAGTGATTTTATTACCTTTGTTATATAAATCATTGATTTTAATTAAAAAAATTACATTATTATTTTACATTCTCCCTTTTTAAGTCTGAAATAAATCTCTTGGATGTATCAATGAAAGAAAAGAAAGTTGATAGTATTGATAGCTTTATTTCTTGTTTTATTCAAAAGTTAAATAACTTGTACGATGTATAAATGGCACAATCTTAAACCAAAGCTTAAACTATGTATACAAACAATACTTAAGTATTACCTATCAATGATTTGCGTATGGCAAATTTTTCGCTCAAATATTGGATGGCTTACACACCTTTAGAAAAATTAAAGCATGTATAAGTTTTTTTTATCTGAGATATAGTTACGGTCATATTTTATCGTAAAAAATAACAATTAGGTACGTTATTTCTTCGACCGGCCCCTCATGGCTTGTTAAGATAAAAGAGTAATCAAAACGATATCATTAACTTTTTATCTATTGAATCTGTGTATCATTCTCGATTACTGTTTATCGTGGTACAAGCAAAAAATTATAAAAAACATGTAACGTTATTTAATAGCGTGTACGAAAGTCGAAAATTGTCTTAAATACTTAAATCACACTGATTTGATTGATTTATTTAAGACAGTTTTCTACTTTCGTACGTTTCGTTGAGTAGTAACAAAAACGTCACCTCTGATAAGATAATTTCTTAATAACATTTTTATCAACTAGATTTAAATGACTTCACAACCAGTCTTACGAGTTACTAATTAAGTTCCCTCAATACATCACATTCTGAACACACCGAACTTGCTGTCTCTAAACGGAGCATTTAATGCAGCAGACAAACTAAGTCCTAAAACTCTTCTCGTGTCTTTCGGGGCCACAATACCATCATCCCATAGTCTAGATGTACTGTAGTAAGGTAGTCCTTCCCTCTCAAATTGAGCTTCCAACGGCCCTCTAACCTTCTTCTCGTCTTCATCTGTCCACTGTCGACCTTCCCTCTGGGCCTTTTCTCTCGCCACCAACGACAATACAGTTGCAGCTTGTGGGCCACCCATCACTGAAATCCTAGCATTAGGCCACATGTACAAAAATCTAGGAGAATAAGCCCGTCCACACATGCCGTAGTTGCCAGCGCCAAAACTACCGCCAATAATTACAGTAATTTTCGGGCCTTGGAAACAACTAACAGCCATTACCATCTTCGCACCGTTTTTAGCGATACCGCCCGCTTCTGCCTCCGCGCCGACCATGAATCCTGTTATGTTTTGTAAAAATATAAGCGGAATTTTCCTCGCAGCACACAACTGAATAAAATGAGACCCTTTTAAAGCTGCTTCTGAGTGTAGCACTCCATTGTTTCCGATAATACCGACCGCGCGGCCATACAACGATGCAAATCCACACACTAGAGTCTCGCCATACAGTTGCTTGAACTCGTGAAACCTACTTCCATCTACAACCCTTGCGATCACTTCTCGGATATCAAAGGGACGCTGAATGTTGGCTCCAACTATACCATGTAAATCGTCGATATCATACACAGGCTCGTCTGCTGACTGGCTATATATTCTAGTTCTTTGATCATTATGCCAGTTCAAATTTGCTACTGCATTCCTCGCTAAATGCAAAGCATGCTCATCATCTTGAGCATAATGGTCAGTTACCCCGGATCGGCGACAGTGCAAATCCGCTCCGCCTAAGTCTTCAGCCGATACGATTTCACCAGTGGCAGCCTTTACTAGAGGTGGACCAGCCAGGAAAATTGTCCCTTGATTTTTTATGATAATACTTTCGTCAGACATGCTAGGAATATAAGCGCCACCTGCCGTGCAGGAGCCCATTACGACTGAAATCTGCGGGATTCCTTCCGCCGACATATTTGCTTGATTAAAAAAGATCCGACCGAAGTGTGTCCGGTCAGGAAACACTTCCGCTTGATCCGGTAAGTGAGCGCCACCGGAGTCAACGAGATAAATGCAAGGAAGCCGGCATTCCTGCGCGATCGTTTGAGCGCGCAAATGTTTCTTTACACTGATGGGAAAATAGGTTCCTCCTTTAATTGTTGCGTCATTTGCCACTATCATGCAGTCGCGACCGTGAACTTTGCCGATTGCGGTGACGATGCCAGCGCACGGCACTTGACCTTTGTACATGTCTGTAGCGGCCAGCGGGCTCAGCTCCAACACGTCGCTGCCTTCGTCCACCAACCGGTTGATCCTGTCTCTGACTAGTAGTTTCCCCCGGGCAGTGTGCCTCTTGACCGCCTCATCGGGGCCTCCTTTGATAGCCGCTTCAGTTTTCTGTCGGAGCTCGTTGACTAGCTCGTCCATTCTCGCCTTATTCTCTTGGTAGTAGGGGTCGGCCTTGTTCGGCTCGCTGCCGACGATCGTCGCCTGGCTGAGCTGGCGGCATTGCACAGTAAGCCGGCGTACCCTCCTGACTAGTTTGAGCATTATTGCTGTAAATAACAAATAACAAAGCGAAACACGACCGGTCGGCGACTCGCTGCCGCGCCACTGACGATAGCGTGTACCGTTATCTATACGATTAAGTCGACAAAAACAAATTCTTTACGCGGCCGGCCCTCGTTGATAAAAACATCATTATGTATGAATGATAATGTGGCACTATTGTGTTCGATAATTTATGCAATACGGAACGGTGTAGGTATCATTGAGAAATTCACTTTAGTCGTAAAAGTTGATTTCGTAATACACTGCACTAGATAAAGGACAAATGATAGCTATTGAAGTACAGTCGCACTTACTTCTCAGTTTGGTAAGGTCGTGTTTTGAATACGTATTCAATCATTGTAGCACGACTTGACCCACTTACTGCCGGCGAATGCTGAGCGATGAACTACGTACTTGCTACTAAATAAACTCAACTGTCATAATATCTCTTAAAGTTAGCCGATACATTTTCTAAGAAATCGTGGATAGTTGCTTATGAATTTATACATTATGTTTAATAGCACAATCTGCACAATAATATCGAAATAATGAAAGAACGAAAATTTATGTTTAAATTTGACATACAACCATTCATGTGTATAATAATTACGATACCGCAACTGAACAAACGAACAAAAAATCTATTATAGTACGTGTACCTATTAGTACCGGTGCTGTTACTTTATCAGTGAAATCAAACAAACGTGTCTCAACGACGTACGTACATTTTCAGTATCACGTATTACGCTATTTACGTAAACTCAGTTTCATTAGTTTGTTTTTTCGGACCATTTTTGCAGACAGCATAATTTAATTTCGGACCATCTCTCAGGCCCCGAGTTATGAATAGTTATTCACTTAACACATAATAGTAATTCAATTATTCTCTGGACACTGGTGTCCTGCTAGCAAATGACAAAACAACACAGAATTAAACTATTACTGTCACAGAATGAACACTGCAAATTGTTCTGTATTGGAACAGTCATCAAAGTCTCCAACCTGTGATATGCAACCAGCCCCTGATCAAAGAAGCCACGCCATTGGTATGTCTTACAGCGGGAGATAATATAATTTAGATCATCAATGAATGACGACTTTGTTATTTAAGACCTATAGCGCACTAGGCGGCCTGGCTGCGATAGCCAAGTTGCGGCAGCCAGGTAGCGGCAGCCAGTCGAATATACGACGGTGTACGGGAGCCCGCGCACTAGGCAGCTACGAAATCCTGGCTACGGTAGCCAATTGGCTGCGAGCAGCCAGAGCGAGTGTAGGCAAATGTATGTGGCTGCCGTCGCCGCACCGGCGCCGTCAGTTGCGCAATTTTTGTAGCAGCCAGACGTGTATTTTCACAAAATAACTTTTGATACGGAAAAAAATCGGGAAGTGACGGTTGGGGGTTGGCTGCTATAACTGGCTGCTCAAATAATTTGGCTGCGCAACCAGGCTGCCTAGTGCGTGATAAATCTTAATGTTCAATGTTTTCATTAGCTTTAGTTACGTGTTCTTAGGTACAATCTCCGCATTTTATTTAATATCTATGGGTGAACGACACCATTTCACTTTCACGATGACCCGTCATCGTCAGGTGGAAGCACTTTCTTTCCGATGACGTGTGATACGAACATTGACAACACACTATTTTATTGTTTCTCTATTGATAGAAGACCAACTTACATTACTTCGTAATATAAACCAAAATAAAAGATGAATCATCAAACATACACATATTATACCTATACCAATCGCTCAGTGGCGCAGGATCAAAATATGACGAAGGTTTGCCGGGCCTATTTTTTCCAAAAAATCTTCTAATTGTATGGTGGGTTGCAGGGGTGGGATTTCTAAAAGGGGAGCCGATGGGAATCGGTATGTATGGACCCTTCACCACTGCTACCGCTACATACCTCAATTTTAACTGTAGGTAAGTACTGTAGAGATCGTATTATGCCACCGCACTACAACGCGTTTGCGCTTCTTTAATAATTGAAGCGATCTTTATATCGCCACTGTTCTTATATTCAGTATTAATTTAATAATGTTAATTCACAACATTTAAAATATATTTTATCTGACAAGGCGACCGTCCATATCTACGCAATACGGGCCTCTCTTTTCTTGATTTTATCATCAACAGAACCAGCCAGTAACGGCGTGTAGCGGCCTGCTTGTAGTGCAGAGACATATACGATCTCCACAGTACCTATACCCTAAGTTACCTACCTCCTCTCTAGCTAAATGCTTGGACGAATTAACCCGTCCAAGGCTAAATGTCATTTAATTATTACAACAGTTACATTTAAGTTAAAAAGTTTAAAGACAAAAGACAATCCGCTTAAATTTTACATGAACATGTGCATCCAAAAGACATTTAAATCGATAAAGCTAAATTGAAATCGCCCATACCTAAGCTGTAAAAAACAATACCACAAAGTAAATATCATGAAAAAGAAGCTAAAGCAAATTTAACAAAATAGAGAATACAATAACGCTCAATTGGTTTAACTATTAAACCGAGTCGCTAACCACCGGAATACCTAACAGTTAAATGATAATGGTTATCTAAACGCAGACTGCTCAAAGCGTGTAATTGACACACAAAGCCAATCTGCTACATCCCGACTAACGAGTAGTTTATTACAGTTATAAAAGGCTAAATTATTACGTTTTAGCATTAAAAATTATTTAATCGTTATAGTTTTGTAATGCGCATATTCATTACGAGATTTCACACTCCAAATCTTCGATGTTTCGAGATACAATCTTACGACATGCGAAATGTTAATTCTTTCACATTTATTAAGTTTACATATTAAAAAGGTGGAAATTATGAGTAATAATTTTAGTAGTGTCTAATTATGTATAATTAATTAGAAGCTTTTCGACATCGCACATACTTGTTTTACATTGCGTACGCGATTTTTAATTACTTCGCAATTATAGACATGACGAAAAAATATCAACTACTTTAGTATGTATAACTGTTTTTTTCAAAGAAATTTTCACTATATTTATTATCCATAATTTTTGCTTCAGGATCGCGATGAACAAACCAAATTGGAAATGAAACATCGGCAAGAAGAAGATGATCTGTACAGAAAATTCTCGAAGCACCGTGAAGAAGAAAACAAAAGAATAAGGGAAGAAATACAGGTAACTATCATACTTACTTATCGGAATACACTCGTACTTTGATAACTGAATAAGGGATTTAGCGTAGTAGGTATCCCTGTTGTAGATAAAAAAAAACCGCCAAAATACCGCTTCACTTTTTTACTATAGACCTACCTGATATAGAAAAGAGAGCTAAAACGGCAGACGAGCCGATTCCAACAAGAAGTAGTCAACCGCTTCCGGCCTAAGATTTATGGAAGTTAATCTTCCTTTTGTACCTATGTGCTAACTTACCTCCATTGCTGATTTCGTCGACTGTTTTCCTGGAAGGTTTGCGTCTAACAGCCGTTCCCAATAACCTATCATTAGTAACAGATAGGGTTACTATAGTTTGGTTGCTTAGTTATTTCTGTTACATTACAGGAAATAACAAAGATTGCCTAGCAACTGAACAACAGTAGGCCTATCTCTTACTGAGGGTAGATTATTGGGAATGGCCGTAAATGTTTCTTTTCTAAATAAAAAAGAAATTAAAGTCGAAATATCGCTTCACTTTTTCACCATAGATCTGCTTGTTACCTATTTCAGAATGAATGGGAAAGAGAGCTAGAACGCTTAACGAGCCGGTTCCAGCAAGAGATGCAGGTGAAGAAGCGGCGGCCGGACGCGGAGATCGGCGCGCTGACGCTCCGCCACCAGCAGGAGAGAGCGGATCTGGAGAAGAACATGACGCTAAGGAGGGATAAGAAGAAGGAGAGTCTCACCAGGAAAATGTTGGAGCATGAAAGGTAAGGGACTCCCACTGAATATACCTCTAATTTAAGCTCTCGTTATATATTGCCGTTCTGATGTCATTTTTAGAAGAGTTTTTAGGTTGGGTGGAAAGGAAAGTCCTGTTGGCAGTCTTAATTTAATCAAATTCGGGATCTCTGATCTCCTTAGTACTTTTTTTGCTATAAGTGGATTCATAATATGGTCTATTTCGCTGTCAATATTAATTTCATCAGTAACCTGCCAATTTGGAGGTCAAAAACAAATATCTAGACAAATATTATGCAGATCATCCATACCTTTTCATCAAATTACGTAATCGCAAACTGTCTGGTTAAAAATATCATATTTTAAATGATCCAAACAAAGATCGCCATAATAAATGAGTATTTTAGATGCATTTCACTGACCAAACTAACCATTTTTTTATCACACCAGGGCTGCAACAGCAGCACTAGTGGAGAAGCAAAGCCACGAGATGATGGAACTGATCCAGGAACGTCGCTCGGAGTATATGGCAGAGTCTTCCCTGTACCTGGACGGGGAGGAAGCACCGCCGTACCCCTCTCGGGCTCCCGCCCCTCAACCACCCCTCGTCTCCAAGTTCCACATATATACTGACCCCGCGGAGTTTGCTGATGTGGACAAAATAGCTATTTCGGTAGGTTATCCAATAATTAACCATCTTAGCGGGCCCACTGCTGAGGCACTGGCCTGGATCGATAAGGAGAATGAGTCATGACTCATTAATGACCCACCCTGCGAGCTCAATGCAAATACACCCGGGACCAACGGCTTAACGAGCCTTCTAGGATCGTACGTAGACAATCGCAGAAGTTGCCGGTAGTCCACTTTTCGCACAAAATCCCTTGAACGGCTGTCGGTCAGTGGGTGACGTTGTAAGCCTATACGACTGCCCTAATCGTGAATACAAATTGTACTTCGGAGAGTGTGCAATTGAGCTGCATGAGCTCATCCCGCCAGCTCTTTTTTACCACCGGGAGTTTGGACGTGAAAGCTTTTCTTTCAGAAAGTGGAATTCCCTCCCTGCCGGCGTCGGTATTCCCGGCAGCCTACAGCCTTGGTATATTTAAAGCTCGAGGCTTCTTCAAGGCAAGCTCGCTCCATCCTTGCCTCTTCTTAATCCTTGAACCAGAATGAGGACAAGAGTAAGCCTATTTAAAAAAAATATATATACTTAGCCTAAAAGTGGTCGACTGGGAATTTCCGCGACTATACGCACAGCTGCGCTGGCACTGGTTGCATGCAACTAAGCTGAGCTGAGTTTATGGTGACTGACTCAATTACGCTAAGCTCATGCAGTAGATACTCCCAACAGAATACTAACGATTGCTTGTTCTTAATTATATATTTCCTCAATCGTCAACCCATCCAGGTGAAATATATTTTTACAAACGTCAATAATAAAAAATAATGGATCGGATGATATTCTCCGATTAACTCTCTCTTAGGAAATATTTACAACCACTTTCGATGACCAAAGATGGGCAATAAACTGCAGTTTAAAGAAAACAATAATTATATTAGTTACTTATATAATTTATTGCACGCAACTCTCTATGTAATAGTGCGCATTTTTAATATGCAATAAAAGATATTGTTCTATTCAACTAACATTTTATGCTCCAATGCTATGGCAATTCTATTATGACTTGAGCTGAATACCCTTTCGGTTTCAAAGAATACGATACGTAAGTATACCGGTACTTTAAATCTTTAAATATGAAGAATTACTACTACCTATATAACTACTACAAAATTGACCGAAGCGTTATTTACTTGTACCTTATCTTCATCAGACGCTATCTTTTTTTACCAACACGAAAAACTTTGTAGTTTTTCATTTGTTTTCGTTTTTATTCTACAATACCTGGTTGCACAAAAAAGTTTTAATATATCCCCATTTAAAAACCTTACATAACGTTCCCAGGTAGCGCAAGAAGACCAAAAAACCTTCACCGACCTAGTCCGGCAACTAGTCGGCCGGTGTGCAACAGACGTCGAGAAGGCCCGCACCATATTTCGGTGGATCACCGTCAAGAACCTGAACAACATACAGTTTGACGACAACCTGCGAGGAGACTCGCCCCTCGGTCTTCTGAGAGGCATCAAGCACGGCACTGAGAGTTACCACGTACTGTTCAAGAGATTGTGCAGGTATGTTGATTTCCATCGTTACCTAATAAAAAGCTTGTGTTAAGACTGATGCAATAACGAAGTGATTAGTTGAAGAAAAAGCCAGGAAAGAAAATCATTGGTTAACGAAAAGTACCTCAACGAGCCCTTGGTTACTGTGATCACCAGCCTTTGGACATTTTACACTGAATGTACAAAATTTTAGACTATTGAAATTAATAACCAATTATATAAATTGGTACATATAATGAAATACCAAGACCCAAGACTTAAAATCAAGGTAAATAAAGTGAGCAGAGTCTCTTTTCTGTCCACCCTAAAATGATAAATCCGTGTTAGCAGACATTATCGCAGTAAATATTAAACAAGAAAATATTTATCACATAATAATAGCATTGTAAAATGCAAAATTAAAAAGTTATAATTATCGCAGCAGTTAGACAAACCTTCTTTCTCTTCCATAGCTACGCAGGTCTCCACTGCGTAGTGATCAAAGGGTACAGCAAGTCAGCGGGCTACCAGCCCGGCGTTCGCTTCGAAGACAACCGGTTCAGGAATTCATGGAACGCTGTCTACGTCGCTGGTGCCTGGCGCTTTGTGCAATGCAATTGGGGAGCCAGGCATCTTGTCAATGCTAAGGATGCACCAAAGCCTGGGAACAGAGGGAAGAGCGATAGTCTGAGGTAAGCCTAGAAGAAGAATATCCATATTTGAAAATGAATTTTGATGGAAATCTTGTAAACTCTTACGTTGTTTTCTTGTTACTCTTACTCTTACGTTGCCTCTATGAATCTCTTTGAACGCTGCCTGCGTCACTGGCGCTTTGTGCAATGCAATTGGGGAGCCAGGCATCTTGTCAATGCTGATGGATGCTCCTAAACCCGCGAACAAAGGGAAGAGTGATAGTTTGAGGTAAGCCTAGAAATTGAATGACCATATTAGAAAATGAATCTCGAAAAAAAATATTGGAAAGCCATTTACGTTGCCAGCAGGGCTAAGATGAGCGCCGCGACTAAGAGACGAAATTTATCTGGTGATGTCTGGTGCGCTCATATCAGTACAGTGTAAGTGGGACAGACAGTGCTCTTAGGCGATATGAGATTCGAGATACTTTTGTCGCGGTGCTCATCTTAGTTAGACCTACTGGTGTATCTCGTCGTGGCATGCTGGTGAACGTCGCTGGCGCCTACCGTTTCATGCAGTGCAACTGAGTGCCAGGTATCTTGTAAACGTCCTTATCTAAATCCAGTAACAGAGGGATGAGTAAGTGATAGCTTAAGGTTAGCTTCGAATTAGAATATTCAAGTAAAATTCATGCGCCCCGCCTAAGCACGGTACCAGCAGAAATAGTGAAATGCGGAAGTAAACTTTGAAAAAGTTTATTTGAGGGCTGAATACTTTGTTTAATTCCAATTATTGGTGCTAGACCGCTATTCATAGAACTTGAATTGGGGGGACCTTCTTAACTACTGCTAAAACAAAAAATTCGGTCTTGCGATGCGTCCGCTAATTGCTCCTCACTCTGTTCTACCCCCTCTAAATCACTAGAACAGTACATTCTCCATCTAACTTCCAGATACGAGTACGACGACCACTACTTCCTGACGGACCCTCGCGAGTTCATCTACGAGTTCTTCCCGCTGCAGGCGGACTGGCAGCTTTTAAAGACGCCCATCACATTGCACGACTTCGAGGAGCTGCCTTTCGTCCGCTCGCTGTTCTTCCGCTACGGCCTCTACTTCAGCGACCCTAACACTAAGGCTGTCATGTATACTGACTCCACAGGTAAGTGAGGCCGCACACCAGAGATACATTTGTGTTACAGTAATTTGCGCCACATTTGAAACGCGACACAATTATCGACCCCCTATATTTGTATGTAAAAACCCGCACATCAAGGACACATTTGTAGTAGGTACAGTTTGTGGCGAGACGTTGGCCGCGCCACGCGAATTCAAGATCGAACACGTTCGTTTTATGTGGCGCCAAAATGAAAGACAACTTTGAATTTTATGTGGAGTTTATTGCAGAAGTTGAAAAAAAACCTATTTTATATAATCACACACTCAATGACTATAGTAACAGACGAATGACAGAAATTATTTGGACTAAGATCGGCGAAAAGTTCAATGAAAGGGGTAAATCTAATACAGTAAAGTAAAGTAAAAGCACCTATCTATACCGTGTAATTATTTTGCCATTAATTAATCGCCACATAAAAAAATCGTGACGTCGTCAGACGATAATGTCGACATTCTGTTGCTAATGCCACGCTACAACTGTGCTTCCGATGTGCGCACACATGATACATTTGTCGCTGCGTAAATTGTGCTGCGGTAAATGTATGTTGCATGTAGCGTAGGGCGCCGCGGTGTGTGGCGCCTCACTAAGAAGTTTGATGCAAGCTTGCCAAATTAGTGGATTTTTCGCGAGGAAAACTCCAACTTTTTTGTGTTGGGGAAAAATAAACCCATAGTCAAAAATTGTATTTCGGAGAAAACAAAAATCGGGTTTGGGTAAAAAAACCACATATTTTCATACAAATATCATTTTGAAAAAAATATGAAACTCACGTCTGGCAGCCTTGGTTAGGCTAGCCTTTCTTTTAGAAGTTAATGTGGGTTATCTATTCTTTTATAATATCTGCATCCCATGACCCCTGGAAAGGCGGGTCTGGGTTCCAAAAAACAAAAAAATAACACACAATTTAATTAAAAGTGCGTTTTAATCGGTATTCTTACCTAAGTTGTTTTATTTCAATCGTAGTATGTAATGAATATATTATGCCCCATTTTTAGGTGCGGCGACTATGCGCATAGCCATGCCGGCACACATGCAGAGCTCTCTCATCTTCCACTACAACCTCAAATTCTACGACACGGAAGGCGACGGATTCGACGGAGTCAGTCTCAAGAGATTCGTGATGCAGGTAACATAACATTGACAACGTTACACTGACATGTTTCAGCCTTCAAATAGACCTACGCACCGCTACCCAAAAGATGCGTTACTACTTCAAACACTAGTCAATGCCCATATTTAGTCTTGCGCATAGGTCAAGTTATACGTGCCCTATACTTACCTTACCTCATATAATAAAAAAAACTGGCGGGAAATAAACAACTACGTGCGCACGCGTACTAAAGCTTACTTTCATTATAATAGCAAAATTGTACATTTTCTGGCGCTGGGTTCGTTAGTGTCGCTTAGCGGCCATAATAATTCCGAAACGGTAGGTAGATACATATCGTCAGTGGAAAGGCAAAATTACTTAAACGCCAATTTGGCCAAAATGAGTTATATATATATTCGGAATCAGCGAATTTTTCTGCGTCGACCTATCTAGGTATCATTCTAATCAGAGCACTTTTGTGGCGCTTCAGTAACCGATAAAAAGGCGGTTTTCTTTGTTTGCTAATTACTGAAGCGACACATTTTTCGGTCTTTTTTTAACGATTGGCGTTTAAGTCATATTTAATTCCTATAAATTCACAATTGTCTTTCTAAGCAAAATTTACTTTCTGCATTTTTTTTATCGATGCATTCTAAGTATTTTTGCTCTTCTTGTGATTAGAGATAATCTAAGATAAGTAATTTTGATTACGTCAATCGGAAAGGGTATGGCGTTTAAGTAATTTTGCTTTACTACTTTCTGACTGCTACTGAGAAACTTTGTAGGCTTTAAGAAGATATGGCAAATCATTTTTATCGAGGGAATGGGCGTTTCAGTAATTTTGCCTTACTTTTATCGAGCAAGATTGTGAGCTATCAGCAACTTTGTTTAGGAATTCGGAGTAAATTTTCTCTAAATGACTATCCAACACCGGCCACTAAATTTTAAATGGGACTTAATATTTACCCTAAGACTACCCCGATAAGATGAAACAGAATGACTTCGCTCTTGTGGACCATGACTTCCAACCCAATAAGACGAAACCTAGCAATAACGCTCCCCTCTTGAATCCGTATTGGTTATTGGAGAGGTTTGACCCATTAGTCTCTAGATGCTGTATTAACCTGTCTAATTTAATTTAAACTTTAAAAAAACCTTAACCTTATTGAAGGGCCTATAGGGTGGGAGGCCGAGGGATCGGCTGGCCATCGACCATCTTTTGTCTAAACACGAAATTTACACTATTCCCAGACCCGCAAAAATAGGCTGGCTTCCAGGAATGTGGTCAGGAGCTCAACATAGTATTCCCCGAGGTGATTAAATGCTATGGAGAGAATGCGTTCTGGCACGCCGTCAGGACCCCGGGTCCTTCTTTTCCCCCTTAGTCGGTGCATGGCCAGCTCTAACTCCTCGAGCGTAACTCGCGAGTATTCCTCCAATTTATACATCATTCCTCGCTGCGGCGGCAGTGAGGATAGGAACTTTTGGCAGCTCTGATGGAAAAGGTAGAAGTTATCTCCTCCAGTAGTTCAGGTTTGAAAGTGTCGGTCGGTGATGCTGATTGGCGTGGTTTGCTTTGTTCCAATTCCGTAGGACCGTCAAGTTTTTGGCTGTGTTATGAACCTGATACAGCTCTTCCTCTATGTCAAGATCCCTTCTTCTTCTACTATAGCGGTGACGAATATAAGATCTTTTGGCTCTTACACAGGATATTCGCGAAGTGGCCACCTCCTCATTCCACCTATATACCCGTTACTTGGTGGGTGGATATCTTACTCTTGCCATTGAGGCGTTGTATTATAGCCGACAGACACTTTTCCATCTTCCTGGCCCTTTCTATTGTTCCCGTAAAGGTATCCGAAGCAAAATTCAATGCTCGAGTCAATAGCTTCCTCCTTTAATTTTTCTTTATCGAGCTATATCTATCACCTGCATTTGACGAAGGTGCTAACCGAAAACGAATATAGATAAGGTCTGTACCCTTAGTACGAGTTATCGTCGATTGCCAGACACACTGTTTATGTCGGTAAAGCAGTCGATGTATACCTATTGTATATAAAAGAGACGGAGTGATAGTTTCCTAACAAATATGATTTGACAAACTCGTACTTAGGGCACTGAAAATGTTTCCACATATTCGATGGCTCTCCATCTTTGTATAAGGTTGGCAGTGCAGGAAGGTGAAGGTGATTGTGAGTGATCCACCAATGATCCTGTGATCCTTTCACATACGTATGTTGTGTGAAATAAAACAGGGCGAAGAAACAACCCTTGGCAAGTTTCTTGCCAGCTCGTCTCATTACAAGGTCTCCCGCCATAGAATTTGAATTCCGATGGCGTAACTTCTATGACGTTCATAAGTGCTTGTAACAACCTAAACTGAATAAATTATTTGAGTTTGTGTTTACTACTGCCAATCCCATTGCGCAGAGAGACAATACACAGTATGGTTCCGCAATTACAACTACCTACGTCGATCAACCACTCCGTCGCCGACTGGATCATGGAGTGGTGCAGTGGTTGACGTATCCTTAGAGAAAGATTATGTGACCTCTGTCCATTAGTGCGTATCCATAACCTCCACAGCTTAGGCGCTGATCGTCCCCTTGCGAGAACTGAATTTCCCCCTATAGTTGGCGGAGGAATACAATTCCTTCCATCCATCACATTTTGCATCAGCATAAATGCCACATTTTGATTCAAAGGAGCAATAAGCGGCGTTATGTCCTCAATAATTTTGTTGCTGTTCTTTTAAATAATGTTCCATTATCAAATTCTTTTATTATGAGTAAAATAATTTGATAATGGCGACGTCTGTATTGGTAACGTAATGTTCTAAGTATCTAACCGACTTTAATTTGTGCATTTCAGTCTTATTTCAGTAAAATGGATGCTAACTTTCCAAATCAACAATAGTCTTCAGTGTTTTCATTGTAGTTTTCCAAAGTATTATTAACTTATAACGTCATTTTACCTGAATTGGAAGTACGACAAACTTACTTTTAAGTCATTATAGCAAAGTTACATAAATACTGATCACCTTTTAAGACGTTGTGATAGACGCGTGAAAATGGAAGATGTATCCTGGAAGTAACTCTAGTTCACCAGCTTAGCAGTAAACTAATATTGAAAGTATTTTTACCATACTTCAATTTCTTTATTTCTGTGTTATCAGAAATTATGAACTATAAATAAAATTTGACTTGACGGCTTTAAGTAAATCTGCCTTGCTCTGAAATGAGGCTGCTTTTACTGAACCGCCACTTATTTCCTAAACTTCCATTCAAAATTTGAGCCACCATACTATTAAAAATAAAAAAATAAAAAACTTGCCTAAATCAAGTTATTTTATTAAAATCGGATGAGATTAAAAAAGATATGATTTTTTTTGTGAAAAATAAAACTTTAAATGGCTTTTTCTCGAAATGGTGTTTTGGCGTTTCAGTAATTTTGCCTTTCCACTGACGATATGTACATATTAACTCACATTTTTTTTATAGTTTTTGATAATATTTTCTTTGACGTTCATAAGTGCTTGTAACAGCTTAAGACTGAATAAATGATATTGACTTTGAAAACGTACACGGGTTTCAAAGTCAAAGACAATGTCATTTATTCAGTCTAAGCTGTTACAAGCACTTATGAACGTCAAAGAAGCTACGCCATGCATCGGTTCTTGAACCCTGTGGCGAGAGACCTTGTAACGAGTAGAACCGGCAAGAAACTCGTCAAGGGCTGTTTTTTTCTCCCTATTTTATAACATACAGAGTCGTCAAATTGAAAAGTGACCTAACATAATAATATCAATAAGGTCGTGTAATCCTAGCATGAAGAGCTTTTATCGACCCTCGTAGCTTGATAATGTCACTGTCCCTCTCACATCTTAGCGGGACAAGCGAGATATCATCATGTCATATCATATCGCGTGATATAGCGGTGGTCATGCTAGGAGACATGGTTGTGAATTGTTGTCAAAACGTTTAAATAACTTGTATTTTCTCAAAATGCTTGGAAACGTGACCATTATTTTGACAACCTTCTTCGAGATAAATCGATATTGCTGTACTGGCCAAATACCTACATGCGAACAGCGGCCGGGAAAAGTTGTAAGTTAGAAAAGTCGTGTTTAGCGGCCAAATAAATTACATAGTAAACTCATATCTGTCGTGTAATTAAAAAATGGAACGATCTGTTACTCCGAAATATGGCAACCAAGGAGGTAACTTATCAAAGGTTTTATTTAAATTTCGAACTAGCTTGCAAATAGAAAGCTGTTTTAAACAAAACAAATGAACACTTACACAACAATTTACACGTTCGTCCATCAATTCCTCTTTTGCTGGCCGCTGCAGTAATGTACTATTCCTGTCGCAGTCGGTGGTCGGCAACGTGGTGTCGTTCCGCGTGCACGCGCCGTGCAGCGGGGCCTTCCTGCTGGACATCTTCGCCAACGCCGTCACCCCGCGCGAGTACCTCACCGGCGAGCCCATGAAGTTCAAGAGCGTTTGCAAGTTCAAGGTCAGTCTAGTGTTCTTTTAAAACACATCGCTCAATTGCTCAGCTGAAGTGGCAGTGGACGAGACATGTAGAAAGAAGAAAAGGGGCGGTCCCCTGTTCTTTTCTTCTTCTCGCGCCTTCGACATGTTTGGAGTAAAAAATCTGTATTAAAAGCTTACAATAAGCAAATCTTCGACATTATAGGATTATCAAAGATAATAAAATTAAAAATAAATGATTTTGAAAGTAGTAGAGCATTTACTTATATTTTTACTAAAGAAATTAAGGATATAAAAATGTCGAATTCGACATATTTTAACGCGAGAATCGGCCCCCAGTTAGTCCTTGGGGCGGAAGGTTTCTGCCTCACAGGAGCCGTACCGCGCAAGTGGCATCGGCATCGAATTTGGCTTCATTTATCAGATGGATGTGACACATTGCTGCTTCTTTTTGACACAAATGAAAACTTACCAAAGACGAAGAGCAATATGTCACATCCATCTGTCAAATGAAGTCGATGTTAATGCTGACGACACTTGCGCGGTAGGGGCCCGATATGTACAGTCATTACACGCTTCGTCCACTAGTCAATGGTAAGAGCGTTGACAAATATTTATTAACTTTAGCTTTTACAAATATGCCCCTTCGGAACAACGCCATAAGGTCTATAATAACCACATTTCGTTACCAGATCTGCTGCGCAGAGTTGCAGACTGTGATGGTGCCGCTGCCGGACTGCGCCAGCGGCGAGTGGGGGCCCACCAAGGCCACCCGGCTGTTCGGCCTCGTGCCCATCACGCATCAGGTAAACGAACCATTCCGCGGTACGATTTTAAGAAAGAAAGAAATAAAATTTATTCGTTTAAAACGTGGTCGCGGTCGCGTGCCGCAGTCGCCAGGATCCGAATGTTACCTTAAGGCGGTACCCCCACCGAAAGTGGCGCCGCGTTGAATTTTATTTAATATCGTAATTCTAATTCAAAATTTTAATAAAACTAAACGTGGAATTTTTAGAGCCCATAGTCTAGTATTTTAAGACGGTATCATTACATTCCCTCGTAGTCACTGCTAGAAGTAGATAGCAAAACTGCTAAAAGTGGCCGTTTTTGACATATTTGCTATCTACTTCTACGAATGATTATGACGAGATGTAGCGATACCTTCTAAAAATACAAGACAATGGGCTCTAAAAATTCCACGTTTAGTTTTATTAAAATAGTGAATTAAAATAGTACAGTTAGGGTTAAACCACATCTATCAGCACGCTATCGCCTGTGATAAATTTTAAATAGAAAAAGGTTGGAAAAAAACAACTTCGGTAGCTCAGTGGTTAGAGCATTGGACCGGATTTTTAAAGGTCGTGGGTTCGAGTCCCTTCTGAGAATTCACTGTGGCCGAGTTGATTTTTTGAATATTTTTCTATTTAAAATTTATCATAAGTACAAAAATAGCATTGAAAATCATAAATTATTGGCTGTTGCATCTTAATCGATCGTTAAACATCTGAAAAGATGTTTCTTCCGAATGCAAGGATATTCCTAGCGTTGATGTAACAACGTTGGCATACAACTCTATCGCCTTTTCCGTCGCTCCATCCTTTTCAGTCGCTCAGAACCGCTTTTGCTAGAGCGAGAAAAACCCACGGAATGCTTCAGCATGCGTCAGCATCGGCGGTGCAATAGCGTTCCCTCAGTCCTTCTCGCTTTGACAAGTGACGGTTCTGTGCGACAGAAAAAGATACGGCGACGGAAAAAGGCGAAAGCGTGCCGACAGGTGTGGTCCAACCCTTATTTAACACAATGTTACATGACTAGGAGGCGTTAGTATTCGCGGGTCGGGAACTCGAGATCCAGTTCCGAATGTCGCGTGCGCTCGCCGACTTCATGGCGACGCTGCACAAGAACGGCGTCGACGAGAAACGCCTCTCCAAGTACGTGCAGCAGAACGTCTCGGATGACATCGTGTCCTTCTACATCACGTTCCCCGAAGAAGGTATGGCATTTGGTTACTTTATTTTAATATGTATTGTAAAACGTTAGGTGCATATAAGGTACAAGGATAGTTGCTAGGGGTTGCTACACAAATAAGACCGTTAAAATCGAATAATGTAGAGTTCGGGAAATAATATCATTACTGCAAAGATAATAGTTATTTGTTATGCAAGGCTAGAAAGTTGGTTATTTAGCGGCGAGTTGCCTCTATTGAAATCTGAGCAAGTAAAGGATTCTAGGACTGAACCACGAGCCGAGCGTAGCGAGTGGTCCAAAGATTGAATCCTGAGCGAAGCGAGGATTTCAAAGGTACAAGACGCTAAAATCTTTTCTGCCTAGCGCAACATACAATTTTTCACCTCACAACAGCGAGGAACAGTTTATGGTTGTTTCCGCACTCAACTTCCGGTAAAAAATTCTTTAAACATAAAGTTTAATCTAAAAATACCTTATTCTCGTTGTTTTTATGATAAAAAAAAACTAAAATAATAAAAAAGTATTATAGTTAATTCAAAGTTGTTTAAAGTAGGAATATATTGTTACTTATTAATAAGAATAAAAACGATTTCGTAAATGTTGACACTGACATGAGGTACAAGACAAAGACAATTTAAAAATAAAGATTTATGTCACAGTCCGAAATCCAATTATAGGTTGTGAAATCTTACCCAGCCTAATATAAAATTCTTATTACAAATAGTTTAATCTTATTGTTTTTATGATTTAATGAACTAAAATAATATAATAAAACCTAAACGGATTATTATAATTAATTTAAAGCTATTTAAAATAAGAATCAAATATAAGAAAGAGTCAATAGTGCGATTCGGAACGCATTATGACATATTTTTAGGTATTAATTTAAAAAAAGTACTTTGCCGCGCTAGACCGCAAAAAGCGATTTTCTACGCCTAAACTGATTGTCAAAACCTCCTTTTCAGAGCGTGTGAGGTGAAAAAATAATTTTAGATTTACGAAGAGATACTGTCCGATCTGAAACTTCCCAAAACCTGCCGATTTATAACATACTTAACTAAATTTTATTAATAAAAAATTTAATTGTTTTCTTAATTATTATTATAAATTTAGAATATGATTTAAATTGTAAAACAATCAATTAATTGTACGCTATCACGGCCGGACGTGCCAGGACATAGCTGAACAATAACTGTAAACTGACATCATTTATTATGTATCTATGTTTCACAATAAAGATAAGAAACCCCAAAAAAAGGAGCAGAAAAAATCTACGCATATATAATAGGAACAGACTATTAATCCTCACAATTACATATATTAAGTAACTATTTAAATATTTTTTTGTTATTATCAGGTCAATACGGTTTAGACATCTACACGAGGGAGCGCGGCGGGCCTACAGCGATTCATCAAAATGGCTCCACGGAGAAAGAAAAACATCTTCTCACGCACTGCTGTAAATACCTCATCAACAGTAGCAAAAGAAATTAAAATTATAAGGGTCAATTCATACTAGCGCAGAGTCGAAGGGCATCGAAGCATCAATATGTAACTACATAGCAAATATACCCTTATCTCCACATACGTAATGCACATATTCAGACTCGCGAAATCCGTCGAACGCACGCGAATTGTTTCAGTTACTTCGCTAGTTTGACGCATCCATGTGTTTCCGACTCAGCGCTAGTTTGAAATGACCATAAAAGGAAATATTCATATGTAAAAGTACGTATGTTATGTCATCAAATTCAATGTAATATATTTTTACTAAATTAAGTTAGCATATAAAAGAGATATTTTTCTTTAAGTGACGAATGCTCGTAAGTTAACCCAGAAACCAGATGATATTCGCAGTCTTCCAACGAAACTGCCAAAGTAAAATTAATCTTATGATTCGTGTGGTTGTGGCGTGAATCGGTTGCATTTTAATATTATTATTGAAGTAATGTATTATTTTACACGAAATATACCCAAATGTAGATAACTAAAGGTATGTTAAGATTAATAAAAATCCGTCCAGTTAAGATAAAATACTTTTATTATTAATTACTCTAATATTCAATACAATGACATTGTAAATGAATAACCGACAGAATTAATAAGAATTTATATAAAACATATAATTTTTAAGAATGAGAGGTTGTGTAGATGCAATTAAATTGCTGTTTTAGATAAAGATTGCTTTATATTCGCTATTGTGTATAAACTTTATCGATTTAGGGAAGTGTTCGAAGAAGTATTTTATAGTTTTACATATTTAATAAATTATAATTCACAATCTATTCCACAGTGTTCATATAAAATAACGTGAAACACATATCTCATACACTCAAAACAAACATAAAACAGAATAGATTGCTCTATTTTATTACCACAGACTCAATATGTCACACGCACAAAATGAAATATAGCAATTTATCATTCTAGTACATAGAAAGTAATGCAATCAGTAACAACTAATTTATAATGTATTTTTTTATGAGACGCGGCAATATAATAATGTAAATTTTTATAAAATATATGGCATGTTATTTTTCTAAACTTAATTTTTATTTCAGATCTTAATTTAAGTCTTTACATTATTATTTGAGCACCAACATCAGTGGGACGGCACATATTTATAAAATTCTTACGTAATTACGCTTAAAAATAACTATTTTACGTCATATAATGTCATATACACAACAGAGCCGTGCTCCAGCACTTAGCATTCTAAAATTCATAATACTAACTTACACAACACAACAAAATTATTTACAACCGACAGGTTTCTCTTAATATTTTGAACTAAGTATACAATATTAAGATCAAAGTTAATAAACTCGGTGAGCTACAGTATTTATTACAAATCTATGAATTAAAGGCAAAGACAGAGCTGTAATAGAAATTGACGATAATGCAATAGACAAGAAATTAAAATAATTTTTATTTTGATAATTTGCATTTCGAAATATATAAAAATGTATGCGTCATAGTTACTCCTAAGAATATTAAATTGAATCACATTAATCTTAACCTACATTTATAAACATTTCATTAAAATATCCTTCAGCAAAATGTATAATTTCACAACCTTGATGAATTGTTAATAAAAAAACTTTTTCACAATGTTGGTAAGTTAGTTGTCATATCAGTCTATTTCAGTTGGATTCTAAAAAAAATGTAGTCAAACTGAGCAGGCGACGGATTATATGCCTCATTAAGTTCGCAAATCTATTGCTGTTGAAGATCATAAAGTTCAACTTTTCTACATAAAGTCGTGCAAAAAGTGATGTCCTTTCGCCTTCTGCACAGTTTAGAACTGAGGGCTAATTAAAATCTATCGCAATCCCTTTCAATTCTTCCTTTGAAAGATATATCATACTTCAGGCCGTTATTATTTGACATTTGAAAGGGATTGTGATTGGGACGCCTTTTGAAAGATATTGAATGAACGAAATTGAACTGTCTAAGCAAAGTGACAGACGATAATATCTTTCAAATGGTTGGAGAAGTGTCAAATGAAGTGTCATTTAAAACACAATTCGTTCCGAAAGGGATTGCGACTATAAGTTGCACAATTCCATAAATCACTATCACAATCACAATACCTGTCAAAGGGATAGATTTTGAAATAAGACAATTAGGGGGCTGGTAAGAGAACCGATAAGTAACAATCAAAAATTTCACTTTCAGTATGAGATTCAGTCTTCGAGTCAATATTTTAAACAGCATAACAACGAATATCTATCTAATCTAATAACCTAATTAATTACATCACATGTATAAAATTAAATAATTACATTTCAACAAAAAAAAACATGTACCTACAGAATATTGAGTTATTCAAAACTATCAAATCATCTCGATTACAAAACCTAAATATCAGCTCAGACAGAGACATCGCGACGCAACGCGGCTTGGAGAGGCCAATGGTTATGGGCTGGACCTCGCGACATCGATCGTGAACACAGTCCTAACAAGAAAATATACTAGAAAAAAGCAACTAGTCTCATGTCGCCCTGACGGGATCCCGTGAGAGACTAGTTGCTTTTTTCTAGTATATTTTCTTGTTTAATATTTATCACATAAAATATCCTAACAGTTTTTGCTCTGCATCATATCTTCTAGGTACTGTCAAAAGCTCATATACTTAATTTAATATAATATACCAGTGATAAAAAAAATATCATCATTTTGACTGCTAAAATGTATGTAAATTGATTAGTGGTGTGCGAAGGATAACTAATTTTTACAAATTGAATGTCGTCAGGACTTACTAGACCAGTCCTTTAGTAGCGTTGAGCGTAGCCCGCTGCTCTACGCCGCGAATCAATGTGCCGAGTAGACCTTCCATCTCGTTTGCCGTTTCCCGAAGCTGGGTGTTGTCGAAACACGAATCTGAAAAATTAGGAATAGTTATATAATGGATGCCAATTTTTCTGACATTTCATTTACATCGGATTGGACACAATAAAGTTTAGTGCCTGTTTCACAATGTCCGATTAAGAGATACTTTCCAGATAATGACAGTTTTGTATGGACTATCTCTCAAGTAACAGCTAATGAGAACCTACTTACACATTGTGAAACAGGCCCTAAATCTTTATGAGCTGTTGTGAGAATTGTGAGATGAGTGTGAGTGAATTAAATGTAGGACCTACTAAAATAAAAGACAATCGCAAAATAAAACGAATAATAATAATATATTTTTTATTTTCCATCACACAATGGTCACATTAGGTACTTAACTATTGACCATAAAGTAACGAAGATGCTACACTACTACTCTCACTTATTAATAAAATAACGGAATATATGAATAAGCGCATCCCGTTGTCAGCAATATTCTTCGACATGAGCATAGCTTTTGAATTTGTTTCCCATGATCTACTCCTACACAAATGCGAAATTAATGGAATCAGAGGAGTAGCATTAGCATACAACTGGATTAAATCCTATTTACACAATAGAAAACAGTATGCTTAAACATTGGGTCATGATCATGACAAGCAACATATTATGAACACAAACAGATCGAATGTGTTAATAACTATGGCGTTCCTCAAGGAAGCATACTTGGACCATTGCTCTTCCTACTATATATAAATGACCTTCCAGACATCACCAGTTATCCGTGTATACCGTTTACTGACGATGTGTCTAGGGTTATACCATACAGTGAATCAGTTGAAAACTACAACAATTAAATCAGTAAAACTGTAGTTTCAATAATAAACTGGTTAAAACAAAACAATTTGAAGGTCAATATTGATTAAATATACAATTACTATAATACAATTTATAAACAAAAATGGTTCTAAAAAAGATATCACAGTAACCTATGAAAACGAAAAACTGACAGAGGCAAATGAAGTTACTTTTCTTGGCATAACGTTAGATGATAAGTGCACATGGGAAAACCACATAAATAAATTCCAGAAAAAAGTTAACTTATATGCTTACGTTCTACGGAGATTGGGTAAGACGGTAAATAAGGAAACTGCACTCCAAGCATACTATGGTGATGTTTGCTCAATACTAAGATATGGCATAGTCCAATGGGGAAATTCTTGCCATATAAATAAAGTTTTCATTGCCCAGAAATCCTGCATTCGTGCGATATTTGATGTCGACAGTTTGGTTTCGTGTAGATTACTATTCGTACAATTGAAAGCTTTAACGGACCCTTGCTTATATATATTCGAGGTGTGTATGTGTGTGAAAAATCACCCAGATTTATTCGAGTCCCTGTATAATATTCCACGTAAATATAGCTGCAGGCGCCCAAATAGACTGGTGACCCTGTGATGAGGACAGCCATGCGTTCAAGTAACTGCCATGCAATGGCCATTAAATTTATAACAGCCTACCAGCTGACTTAAAAGAATTACAGCTGTCTCAATTTAGATATAAGCTAAAAAATTGGCTGGTCGGAAATAGTTTTTATGATTTGACCGTATATTTTGACAGCAAAAATGTCATTTAATTATAATTCATAATTTAGATAGAAATGACATTGGTTTATGTATTTTTATTATTTGTTTAGAAATGACATTGTTTTTATTAATTAATTAATCAGTAATTTAATTCAATTCTTAATTTTTATTCAGCTAAATAAGTGATTATGTAATTGTTATTATTGTAATCCATGTTTGTTTGTTGCATGCCCTGCCTGGGTGAATGTGTATCACACTCTTTCTATTCTACGAATGACAACTAGTTATTAGATATTGATAACAACCTGTAATGACAAAAGTTAGAACAATATAAATGACTTTATTGTATTATTATGTCATGACTAAGTCATTAAAGTTGGTCCTTCGAGCCGGATCAATTATTACCTCTACCAATATTTGGTATTTAAAAAACTTACCATCCACAGCAAAGTTATTAGTCAAGATCTGTTGCAAGCGATCCAGCACTGTGTCCAAATCAGCGTTAAGTTCCTTCATCTTGTCATTGCTCGAGGCGACGCTACGGATATCTGCTGCGTACTTCCTCTCGGTCGCCGATATTGATTGGTTTGTGTCTATTTGTTTACTAAGCAGGTTGGGAGCTTTGTTCACTGTAGGATCTGACTCTGTAAAATATTTATTGGTATTTAGTAAGTAGTAAATAGCCTATTATAACATCACCATGTAATTAATTAAATTTCGCGTATACAACAGCCACATCCCAACACATAAATACGTTGAAGAAGCGTTTGCTTGGTGCGTTGCGATGCGGCCCGCCCGTAGAGTGCGATAGTTAAAAAAAGAAGTAAAAAAGTGATGTAGTAGGGTTTTCGTTATGCGATGCGGTGCGTTTCGGCCCGCCTTAATACAATGTGCCTGCCTTTAGCAGTATTGTGACTAGACGTTCAGATATGGACAAGCAGACATCTCTAATTGCTGCTTTTCTTTCTTGACTTTGAGTCAAGAAACAAACACTTTCTTTTCAAAGTATCCAGAAAGCTATCAGTCGGAACATCATGTTTTAGTGCTGCCAGTCCTTCGTTTTGGCGACAAAATAAAGTAGGCAGAAATAAAGATATTGGCTTAAAAATAAGGAAAATAAAAGTGCTACAGTCATTTATCATTCAAATTGATACTCACCAGTATACCAATGGCTAATGTCGTTCATCGAAACCGTAGATATACTATCCGAAGTGGCGTGAACAACCACAGGTCTCAAAGCATCCCCTGACATAGTCAGCAAGTTCTGACTGTCCGTCTGTTTGGAAACCACGGAGAAGTTTCCAGAGTCCAAACTCAAAACACGAGGCTGAGTTTTTAAGCTATCGGTGACTTTTGATTGCTTTTCGTCAAGTACTGGTATCGGACTAAAGAGGTCAAAAGCTTGAGGTCGATCAACCTTGTCCTGTTTCTGGCTTTCTATTGGAAGGTTTTGTGAATTCGATGATAAGTTTTCCTGTAATAGAATTATTTTAACTATTTAATTTTTCTACTTACATTATACTTATCTGAGTAGATAGATAGAGCCAAGATATGTTTGCTTCATATAAATTTACAAACTTACTAACAGAAAATATTAGTACTCCATATTTTTAAGCCTTTCGTGTACGTCACTAAACAGACAGTAATCCATAAATGACAGATAATATTTAAAACATACATTAGCTTGATAACTATCTCAATAACTCTTCTATACCTTAAGTACTTTAAGCCGGTTTATTTGAGTTGATATTTGTGCCCAATGTGAGTCCACTTTTCTTTTGATTCCATCTTCTTCTGGAACTTTTGCTACACTATGTATCTGATTGGACAAGTCTTTCAAAGCCCTGAAACACAATTTAAGCTATAACAGTGAATCAGAATACCAGGTTGAACTTTACAGAACCGTAAATTTTCCCAATCGTTTTTTTTCAATTGAACCTTAATGCATCAGATGTTGAGTTCTGCCTATCGAGCTTCAAAAGATTGATTCTTCGGACCAAAATTTTGATGCGATATAAAGGGAATATGGACTGTATTACAATGATGAATATAGCCCTTTAGTAGGTTAAAGAGGTGGTTATTTCTTATGGCAAGACTATTTAGACGCAAATACAGTGGTGGTCACATAATTAACGACCCTAGATGATTTTCATACAATCGAGGTAACTTTGGAGCCTTGGTTCTTTGCCAAGGATTGACCGAACTGTGATCTGATAATGCCATCCAGGGAGTGAATGGAGGAGATCCAGATTGCTTAACTGATCTGATCAACATTCTAAAAGTTCGCCTAGCAGATCAGTTGGGTATATACAGTAATTTGGATCTCCTCCATTCCACTCCCTGGATGGCCATTATTAGATTACAGCTCAGTCAATCTTTGGTGGAGAACTAAGGCTCCAAAGTTAGCTTGGTTGTATGAACATAAATCGACTACACTTTGACTCGTAATTAGATGCAGTAAAATAACAGCTCCAGTGTGCCCACTTTATGACAAAGTAAAACTAGTGACGTGCCAAAACAATCGTTTGTTCAATTGAAATTCAGTAAAAAATTGATGTTATTACAAAGATTGGTAGATAATAAATTAAATATTCAGAATAGAAAACTCATTTTCACTATGAAATCAAATTATATCTATAAATCAGATATTATTAGTGTTGTTGTGCTGCCGAATATCAAGAATTAATATGTAAGAGTAATACATGCACAAGTTTTATTTCAATATTAATGTGTCATAATTGATTGGTAATTATTCGATCCGATCCGATACTCAGATGGATCAGTTTTCCCGCTCGCCGCTCCGCTAGTGGATGGAAGGCTGCACCGTCTTGTGTTTGCGGGTGAACGTATACGTACTTATTTTGGGTTTCCAACTGCACGATAATGTCTTGTAATAAAGTAGCCGGACTATTATTGACACCGTTCCCGGAAGCTTTTCCCACTGTCGAAGTAAATATAGCGGGTTTGCCGTCACTCTTCCTTCTCACTGGACCTTGATTCTCAGCTTTATCTATACTTTTCTTAGAGGCCTTTTTCGTCATTTTTCTCTTTTTCGTCCGAGTGCAAAAGAAGAATCGTTTCATTCCTTTTATGAAGCTGAGACATTCTGCTATTTTAACCTGCAATTATTCAAGACATTAACGTGTTAAAACTAGGAGGTCAAAATAAATAATACTCTTGTTCCCATTTTGGAAAATTATTATATTTTCTAAAGTGGAGAAAAACAGATAGGGTTAAGACGGTATTCTTACCTCTCCATCAACAATTTCATTTATCACATGGCTTTTCTTGTGGCCACTTACAGTCGTCAAATCCTTGTCATATAAATAACACTTCTCACAAAAATATGTTTCATCACATTTGGAACATTTGAATTTTAACATCTGAAACAAGATTTGTCTATTGTCAATATCTTTATGTTACTGAGTTCCCCAAATCAAATGATATCAACGATTAAACGTACAACTAATTACCTAATTGAATTGTTACAAAAACAATTGGCAGTTATATCTATTTTATCTCACAGAAGCATTCAACAACGCACTTAAAGACAAGGAATAAGGTCTAATGTCGTTAAATTCACATGCATTCGTGAGATAAAAGAGAACATCAAATATTGATTGGATATGGAGATGGGACATTGCTTACAAGTTAAAACAATTTATGACATCATGAAATATCATAAGTTCAGAAAAGTGGTGAAGAAAAGTGGTAAAGTTTTGCATTGTAATGGTGGGCTTACTAAAAGCAAATGGTGGCAACTGAGAACAACTGAAAATTATCGGAACATTCAAAAGCTAAAATAATACCGAATCATTTGACAAAATCAACCTTATCTCAACAACTTAAGGTGCACTTTAATTTATTCTCAGACGCCAAATGAAAATACACCTTAATGTTTTGAGATCAGGTTGATTTTTTTAGATATTTTGGTAGGTTTGAATGCTCCGATCATTTTGACGCTGGGTGGAACAATGGGTTGCGTACACAACGCGCAGCAAAGGTTCGCAGTTACATTACTCCTGGTGGCCAGCACTCGCTGCATGACGGGTAGACTGTTTAGACTGTGCCCTAAGTCTGCTATTTGCTTCAAGGATGATGTAATAGACTAGAGAGTTATTAAATAAATAAATAAGTACCTGTACAATGGACTGCGTACACAACGCGCAGCAAAGGTTTGCAGAAACATGACTCCTGGTGGCGAGCACTCGCTGCATGACGGGGAGACTGTTTAGTTAGACTGTGCCTTAAGTCTGCTATTTGCTACAAGGATGATGTAATAGACTAGAGTTATTAAATAAATAAACAAGTACCTGTACAATGGGCTGCGTACACAACGCGCAGCAAAGGTTTGCAGTAACATGACTCCTGGTGGCCAGCACTCGCTGCATGATGGGGAGACTGTTTAGACTGTGCCCTAAGTCTGCTATTTGCTACAAGGATGATGTAATAGACTAGAGAGTTATTAAATAAATAAACAAGTACCTGTACAATGGACTGCGTACACAACGCGCAGCAAAGGTTTGCAGTAACATGACTCCTGGTGGCGAGCACTCGCTGCATGACGGGCAACCATCGAGCGCTCGCACAGCGCTGCACGCCCCACTCCGCTACTGCACGTGCGCTCACGCCGAGCATGCCCGCACTCTGTACAATACAAATTATATAAATAAATATATAACCTACACCTATAAGTTTTTTATATTATAGTAAAAAACACCCCCCCTGCTAGATCAGCTATGCGATTCTGTAACAAAATCCGCGATCACGTCGACACCAAACTCACTCGAGACGTGTAAATAGCAAACGACTTTAAAACTTAGTAGAGGGGAATTCGTGTACAAGCTAGGAGTGAGTTTGGTTTTGTTACAGAATCGCATAGCAGGTATGCCAAACATGCGCATGCGGCCCATTGTAGGTCTGCTTGCAGCCCTATGGATGTTTCCATATTTTATATTATACTTTTAATTATTAAATAAACTCTGGTATCTATGACTACCTGTGCAATGTGTTTATTTTATTCTTCTTTATGATTCTACGATTTATTTATATGCATTGGGCACACCAATGATTTTGAGTTTGACATGGCTGTGCTAAATGAACCGACAACCTGAGAAAGGTGGCAGGTAGGGTCTGGATGAAAAAAGTGGGAAATCGTATCTTGTGGTTCCATTGCGCCATTCTACAAATTGTGTGGTGTATACAAGCGCTGGCTCTGACATTATTATGATAAATGGGACAACCCATCATTAGTATAAAGAAATAGAGGAGCAATCTGACAAGTTTCATAAATGTATTAGATTACTTTAGCCAATGATATTATGACATTATATGAGTGTACTTGAAGCAGTCATAATACGAGCTTAGAAAATTGGGAAGAGCCTATATTGGGTCCAAATCGAATTGCTATCTCATTCATTTCCATGCTTTTTTGTGTCTTTTGTCCTACTTGTCAGTAAAACATGACAGTTGCCTTGGTCACTGATTTGACCGCAAATTATTATGAAGGTAACATATCTATCTAGTATAAAATATCATTGACTTTGACATTTAAAATACTTTGCTGAACATACCTTGTCAAAACAACTATTAACATCAGCCTGCAAGTGCTCCATAGTACATCCAAGGTACTGTGATATAGCAGTGACATACGCTAAGAGTGCAGCAAGTCGTCGCGGTGAGACGCAGCCATTATGGTCAGCACTACAATTTGCTAAAACTGTCCACTTCTCTGATGCGGGATCTTCACTAAGTATTATTAGAAGTGTTTTGGCAGCTAGAACTCTGATAGGCTCCTTTCTATCCCTAAAAAAGATGATTAACAATTGATATTACTGAAGGCAAACCTTTTTTCTGTAACTGTTACTCTCTTCCGTCTGAGGAGCCCGAAGCGCAGTGGTTCGCGCGCATGGCCTGTGATTGTTGAGGTAAAGCATTTTTTGCAACGGGATGGGTGACCAAAAATTACTATCGCGAGCACCTATGTGCTTTGGAAGGCACGCTAAGGCTGTTGGTCCCGGCTCTTTTGCAGTCGTTAAAATCTCTTAATCCGCATTGGGCTTGTGTGGTGGTCGCACGGCCCATTCTCTTTATCCATCCATATAGAAGGTCAGTGCCCCAGCAGTGGGGACATTAAAAATGGCTGATGATGTTACTCCCTTCAATGCAAACTCAATTAACCTCTCAGGCCCGCATTATGAGACACAATAGATATTCGGTTCAATTTGTATAGTTTGGGTTTGATGAATTATAAATACAACACATAAAGTACAAAAAAAAAAGTTTTTTTTTTATGATTGACGGGGAGACTCTTAGCCTTCATCATACATGATGTTAAGTATTGATAAGGCTGAAAATGGAAGCGAGCCTCGCCCGGAATCCTCAACCACTAAGGAACTGGCTATCTTATCTCGAACTGCTGGAACACAACAATGCTGAAAACATTGTTGTTATGACGTCAAGCTTAGATAAGATGGTGGTAGCTAGCCAGCCGGGCTTACAACAAGTCCTACCACCAACCAAAAGCTAAAACTACACTAAAAACTACACTACACTAAAGCTTCACTAATTTGCACTACCATGTCTTTCTACTATATATATTTTTCAGATGTACAATACCTGTATTCACAAACAATACTTGTCTTAGTAACACACAATCAAACCAATCACAGAGACCTATTCAAATGATATGGCTCTGTAAAAACACAAAAACACTCCATGAATACAGGTGTTAAAAGTACACTTGTACAGTTTGACACAAAGGACCAAACAGTAAGAAATAACTTACTTGTCATAAATGTTTAAAAGTAGATTTATCAACAAATCTACTGTCAAGTCAACATCTCCGTCAAAGAGGCCTTCTTTCTCAGCAGCAAAGTAAATGTCGGCGAGAACAGCTTCAAGCTCCGCTGTATCCAGTGATAGACTACTTTCTGAAAGAGTGAGTTGATGCCGGGCAAACACTCCAGAACTGATCCGCAGAGGTGGCACTAAGGAATTTAGATTAATATTACACAAGATTATTATTTGGACATAAAATACACCTTAGATTATGCATTTGAACATTGCACTTTACATTACCTTCAATCATATTTATCTCTGACATGTCCTAGGTTAGCTGAAGAGATCTCTTATAGAGATAAATTCACCCTTTGCCCACATATTGTAAAACATTTCTTTTTATGTATTTTTTGTGCAATAAAGAGTATAATTGAAAATGCATGTTTTACAGACAATCTGTTTGGCGCAGGGGAACTAAGCCTGCCTTCTGCAAGGTCCAGGGTTCGATCCCCAGACGAGACAAATATTTGTGTGCATGAACATGACTATTTGTTTTTAATATGTATATTTATGTATGTATTTAAAAAAAAGTATATAGGTAAGTAATTATGTTTATCCGTTAGGTAGTAACTTATTATTAATTATTATTATTAACGTGGGCTAGATAATTGGTGTGTTTGTATGCAATTATTTATTTATACTATACTGAAGACTAAATGGTCTGAGTTTTCATACTTTAAACAGTTTTGATCAGGTTAAATGTCTTGTCCTTTTCATTATTTGTTTTTATCAACAGTTGGTTCTATATTCCAGAGTATTATAATTAGGAGAAGAAATTAAATTGCCTCCCTAAACTAAATAAGAACCAACCTCTTATTAAACCAAAATATATGTTAACAAATTATACATATAAAACTAGTTCTACCCCGCATTTGATTTTGGCCGGGTACCCACACAGGCATCCCAAGAACACCCTACGAAAGTTTCATTACAATTTTATCAATGGTTTCAGAATGTGTATGAGACAAATATACAAACATTGATCTTTAATTTAAAGATAAAAAGGAAGGACAAAAACTGAATTCTTACCTCTTAACTGTTTTTGCAAGGCTGCTAACTTGAATGCTATTCTGTAAGCACTGTACTTAATACCATCATAATCTTCAAAAGACTGTAGAATTTTTAGAAATTGCGGGTGATCGTATTGCTGTTTACCACTTGTATCGCTGTAATAAAAGTGTTTATTGGTATCAAATTTTATTATTGATCTAAGCAGCTGCTAGTATTATTCAATGTAATCTCTTGCGTGGTCTAAAGTTTAGGCAAGTAGTTTTTACAAAATGCATGGATCCAGTGAAAGTACTCACTCGATATAACAAGGGTAGCCAACCTCGTTTTCCAATTTTCTCCAATTTTTTAAAGCCATTGTTGAAAATTACAAGTGAGTCACAGAACACAGAAACATCGCATTTGTAGATCTATCTATCTATAAACAAAAACTCTCACAACCAAACCAAATCCATGCAAAACATGAAATTCTATTTTTTTTAACTGCCATTTATATTCAAAAATACTGTCATTGTCATTTGTCACTGTCAATGTCACAGTTCACAGTCAATGTCGTGTTTTCTTTTTTACTTTTATTCATTTGATAGTGGATAAACCGATTCTGCTTGTTTCGCTGTTGATTGCTCGCGTGAATTTCGTAAATGCTTTACCCATATTCATTGAGTTTTGGACTGCGAACATATAAAACATGGAAACATTTCTGACGCTCGAAAATGACACCACGAAAAGTGCCTTATGTGGGCGGCACCTTTAAGAACAGGGGGGCTATCGCGTAAAATATCTGGGTATGGATATGGGCTTCATTTGACATTTGAAGCTCATAAAATTACCTTATATGGTCATTTAACTGTCAAATGATCCATATTTTTTACGCGATAGCCCCGCTGTCTTATTTCCCGGATCACTATGGTATGTGCCGTGGTTGAAGTTAAAATTTATAAAAAATGCCGCCATGTATTTGTGAAGTGGTGCAGAAATAGCACAAATGATTCTTGCAAGTCTTATGCGATTACTTTTCACATGTAAGTACTGCGATTTCTACAATAAAACTTAATAAAAATAATTTTGTATCCCATACAGGGATGTGATTATGCCGAATGAAGTAAGTAATGTTAAAATAACTAAAGTATGTTTTTCAATATCTGATTCAAAAATTACAGATTTTGTATTTTTTTTTTAATATTTGTCTTTCTATTTTTTTTATTACGAATATTGTTGTTTTTATAATTCTGATTGAAACAAAAATGTTTAAGATGCGAAATTTCACGCACAATGAGTATGCTGCTCAAATAATGCGCGGAAATTAAAACTACTTTTCGGAATCAGGCGAACAACGAACAACAATATTTTTTGTTTTTTCTTTTTATCTAAAACAGCTTTCTATTTGCAAGCCAGTTGGAAATTTAAATAATACATTTGTTAAGTTACCTCCATGGTTGTCATATTCCGGAGTAAAAGGTCGTTCCATTTTTTTATTACACGACAGATATGAGTTTACTATGTAATTTATTCGGCCGCTAAATACGACAGATATGGATTTTCATACAACTTTTGCCGTCCGCTGCTCTCTAATTGGTCTAACTAAACTTGTGTCTTGGAAACCGGAAACCACGACGGTATCACTTGAACAAATTAGTTCCAGTTACTTTCGTAAAAAATATATTTATAACGTAGATTTTGTTTTGCGTTGCAGATGGCGATATATTCTTTTCTTTGACTAACAGCTCAATATTTCTAAAAATAACAAAAATTTAAACATGGTAAAATATTTATAAATTTTCTAACATCTATTAATAAGAAATAATTAACATATTGCTTGATTAATGTTGCATAGTTAATCCAAGCTCTGTGTTGGCAAAATTTCATGACACGTCGCATTCTATTCGTTCTCGGCACCAGTGCTGAATGAAAAATAGCCAATCACAGAGCATGCACCGTGTTATTTAATAATGGCATAAATAGCGAAACGCTGCCTATTACCGGCCTAAACCCACCACTTTTAAGGATGTTTTTTCCGTGTAGATAATTTTCGTGTATTATCACTTGTCTAATGTGTGCGTATCTGTCTTGTGTGCAACGGGTATCAATAATTAGGAGGCTTGCATGAAGGGGTCTTTTTGTTGTTTGTGTGACTAACAAAATATTCCTAAGGTAAGTGGCTACACTCATCAAATATTGACTGATAAAATGTCTGATGAGGAACCTCCCGACTTGAGGTGGTGAGTCTTTTTTTGCCTTGGCAAGGGATGGCTCCCAACTTATTATTCACGCCATCGCCACTGATAACTCAAAAAATGGATACGGATGGTCTCTTCTTTAAAACGCCCTGCTTCAATAAGTTGCTCTGAGGTTACTTAGCAAAAAGAAATATGAAACCATCCGAATCCATACGAAACACATATGTAAATCCTGAGTTCGAGGGAAACTCCTCGCCTATATGTAACTCAGAGGATAATGGTCCCTTTATTTTTGTCTCACGGAAGGAAGCCGACTCGTCGGTCTAAGCATGCGAGTATTGAATTTGGCTCAACTCCTCCACAAACGGAAAGTCCAGGGCATTGTCAATGGTGGAATCACTTCTGTAGGCTGTAAGAAAGTTAGCATTGAGATTAACTCTGCTGAAATGGCAAATAAATTTATCAATGACAATCCCGTAGATGAAACCCTTGTTTGTCAGATTACCAAATTCCACATTTGTCGTATACGCGGTATCCCTACAGAGTGGTCCTTGGAAGAGTTCTGCCAAGGTATCACCTATGCCCGTAACTGCGGACCAGTCATCAAAATTATGCGCCTTAACGAGAAAACTAATAGAGATGGAGCAGTGCATTGGATTCCGACAACCACGGTCATCATCACTTTCCAGGGCCGATAAGTCCCGGAAAACTTATATTACTACCAGATGTCATTAAATGTCGAGACATACAAATTGCCTACCATTCACTGCTGGAAAGTGCTGCAGATTTGGCCATGTTACTGAGCGATACAGGTCAACCGCTAGATGCTATAAATGCTGCCAAGACCATACTGGTGCCTCTTGCTCAGTAATAGATGCTCAGGCTACAGGTCTCTTATATAGAGGCAGTCATAAAGCCATTGAACCTAACTTCCCGAGCACTCACGTCAAAAGGCTATCAAACTTGTGATGTCGGAAGAAAACATCAGTTTCACAGAGGCCTCCCAACGTTTCCGCCCATATCGCCCAACATATGTGGAAAAAGCAAGTGCATCCCCATCATCCCCAAACCTACCTCATTCAAACATTCCCAATTCCCCAGATCCAAGCCCTTTCAAGCCATTAAATTCCCCCTCACATATCTATAAAAAATCCATATTGATTCGAAGATCTCCTCGTCCTCCTACTCCTCGTCACTACTAGCCTAGCCCGCGAGATCACTTGCACCCCCACCTCCTCTATGCCTAATGGTAGCTGGCTTACTTGCCCGCATCAACGGTCAAACTCCCCCTCTCCTAATGACAACCTAATTGAGCTGATGGTTTCCACCATGGTGTGCATGTTGGAAAGATTCAGCGATGCCATACCGCCCAATGTCTTATCTTTACTGGAAGTATTTCTTTCATCTTTAAATAAAAACGGCCAAGCTAATGCAATGGAACTGCATGAGCATCAGGCATAAAAACTTTTTCTGCAAATACAAACCAGATATCTTTGACGTTTCGGGGACATGGCTTAAACCGGGATCCCCTTTTAGGATACCCGGGTATGTTTGTCTTCGGGATGACAGAGGCGATGGAAAGGGTGGTTCGGCCATCCTGGTTAAGCGAAATATCCCCTTCTCTCAAATTCTTTTCCCCCATTCTGAAGAGTACCAGCCCCCATATCGCGTAAAAAATATGGATATGAATATGGGCTTCATTTGACAGTTGAAGCTCATAAAATTACCTTATATGGTCATTTAACTGTCAAATGAAGCCCATGTCCATATCCATATTTTTTACGCGGTGGGGCCCCAGATATAAAAGCAATGGACATATCCTTTATCTCCATTTTCATTCGTTATCAACCCCAATATAACCCGCCCCCCCCTGTTCTCCAGGGGATTTCTTCACCGGGGAATTGGGTGAAATGGTTCCAACTAGGGAGACTGATCACCCGTCCGGCCTTGCTGGCGTCCCCTCTCCAGAAATAATAATAATAATAACCCCAATATTATTTTAGAAATAAAAAATATGTTATCATCCCACAGTAAAAGGCGAAAACTTGTACTTGGCGACTTCAACTGCCATCATCCTCTTTGGGGCTCCATGCCTCGGCTTCCCTGATAGAATTTGACGATCTAAGTCCCTGTATTTTTAACGATGGATCCGAGACACGCAGAGTTGCTTCTGGGCAAAAAAAGAGCTGCGTGGACCATCTTTAGCATCTCCTGAATTATCCTCTCGCTTAACCTGGAAGACCTTGACCCTTTCACATGGCAGTGACCATATCCCTATCTTATGTACACTCGACTGCCCTCCTCCGCCAAAATAGACATCCCTCCCCTCCTCAAATATAAAACGAAAGAAAACGAAGCAAGCTGACTGGGAGATATTTGCCGCCAGTGTAGATTCAAAATTAGACCGGTTCCTATACTCAAGCTGACAACTACATTGAAATGTATCGTTTATTTATAACTACCCTAATCGAAGCAGCAGATGAGTCGATCCCTGTAAAGAACTCCGCGCGTAGGTTTATCCCATCGCCTCCGTGGTGGGATACTAAATGCACTGCTGAAATCAAGCTACGCAACGAAGCTGAACAAGAATTCACATAGGAGCTGAGCTGTATGCTAAAGTACCTTAACTACAAAAAAACCACTGCAAAATCAAAGCGTGTACTTTGCAAAAAAAAAGCTCTCGGATGGCACAACTTTTGTGAGTCGTTATCTCCTAGCACCCCTGCCTCCACCATCTGGAAGAAAATTAACACATTCCGTAGATCGGTAGATACAACTTGTACCTCATCCAATGAGTCAAACTCCTAGTTCCCTGAATTCTACAACAACCTTGCTCCCCATTCTGTCCGTTGTAAAGGTTCCCTTCCCACATTCACAACCCAACTCATCCGATTCGATGGACTCCCCTTTCTCCTTTTCAGAGCTTTTTAACGCTCTTGACGGTTTGAAGGATAGCCCCCCAGGAATAGACGGGATTCCTTACTTCTTTGTTACTCATTTATGATAGGTATCTGATAGGGCCAAGAAGATTTTATTGGACATATTTAATAATATTTTCATTAACGGACAACCTCCCGATTCCTGGAAATCTTAAATCGTGATTCCAAACCTGAAATCGGGAAAGAAACCTAAAGATTCTTGCTCATTTCGTCCTATCGCTTTATCATCCACTCTATGTAAAATATTTGAGCATTTAATTAAAGATAGGTTGAAATGGATAATTGAGAGTAAGGGCATCCTTTCCAAAAATCAGTTCGGTTTTAGGAGTGGCATGGGTACCCTAGACAATTTTAAGCATTCTCTCTACAGATATCCGCCCTGCTTTCTCTGAGACTGCCACGGTGGTACCTAGGCGTCTTCTTGGATGTGACCGCTGCATAGCAAGCAGAAACTGCATCATCTGAGTCTTCCAGCGAGGGTGACCAATTTCATATGTAACTTGCTCATGTCTAGGACCGTCTACCTACGAGTCATAGGAGAGCTGCAGCCGCCGACATCGCTTTGGAAAGGTCTGCCACAAGGATCGGTCTTGAGCCCCTTACTCTACAACCTTTATACACACGTCCTGGATAAAACTGTGTCCGACTACTGCAGCATCCTACAATATGCAGATGATATCGCCATAAACGCTTCATCCAAAGATCCCGAAGAGGCAACATCTGAAAATTGACTCAGCCTTATATTACCTGGACAATTGGCTCTACGACCATGGATTATTCTTGTCACCGGCAAAATCAAAAGCAGCTGTCTTTACCCGTAAAAGATCCATCCGGCACAACTTTGATATTTATTCTTAAAATTAGGGAATCCCTATTAGAATGCTCTAAATCAAACACGGAGGTTGTTTTGGCCTGGATTCCAGGGCACAAAGGAATTGAAGGCAACGAAGTTGCGGATTTGTGCGCCAAAAATGACATTCATGCGGAGCAACATACCGCAATGAATGTTATACTCGAGACCTACGCTGTCTTTAACCCCACATCCCAACAAAACCCTGGTTCATCCGCCTAAGACTAGGCCACGTATGCACCCTTGTGTTTCTAGTCAAAATCAGTGTTAAGGATAGTTCCCTCTGTGAGTGTGGCCTGGATGAAGGAACTCTCGAACATATCTTCTTTGACTGCCCTAAAATTACCACCTCACTAGTCAACTTACTAAATAAAAATGTCTGCCGTCCTGTCAATATAAAATACATATTATCTCAAGTCCTTTCACCCGCATCCTGTGCAAGTTCCTTAAAATAATTAAAATAAAACTGTAAAAATATAATTAACCTAACACTTATCTACCAGGGAAAAATCTGGGTATGGATATGGGCTTCATTAATTTGACAGTTAAAGCTCATAAAATTATGGTAATTTTATGAACTTCAACTGTCAAATGAAGCCCATGTCCATATCCATATTTTTTACGCGATAGCCCCCCAGTAAGGGCCACAAACTATATAATGATCCCAAGGGCCGCGCGTATAAAATATGGAGGTGTGATTGATTAGCATATTTATTTAGATTTATATTAAAAGGTACTCTCTTGCAGTTAATAAGTATAATAGTACCTACTCACAATTCATAATTCTTGTTTTTTTATCTTGACCATTCCTTTACCGTGGTACAGTTGAGGAACTTCCCGGTTGACCAGTACAGGTTTTTAGGGATCTTTATTTAAAAAAGTAATAGAAGTATAGAAAACGTTTAATTACAAACAATAGAACATCAACAGGTGTTTCATTTGAATAATAAATGATTTCTTTAGCCTAGTAGTTCGCGGAAAGTACTAACTATCCGCGAAAACGTTTCCGAAAAAACCTCTACTGGTCGACCGGGAAGTTCCTCGATTGTACCATCAATGGTACCGTGGCAACAATATTTTACCGGTTGACCAGAAGAGTTTATTTAGGGAGTTTTATAAAAAAAAATTAAGGTATATAGAAAATGTTTATAGCACAAATAATAGCACATGAACAGGTCACCTACTCTTGACGCGATCGCATTGAGATTGAATTAATATCAACCGTCAGTAATTATGACTTAAAATAAGTAAGTAAACGAAAAATTAATACTTGAAAATAGTAAATAAAGTTTCATTTTAAAAGTAATCATTTTTGACATTGAATCTCGATCTCGACGCGATCCCGTCCAGGTTGAAAGATATTAACATACCTCAGGTCGTCACTATTTGACATTTGAAAGGGATTGTGATCGGGACACGTTTTGAAAGGTACCTATTGTATGAACGAATTTGAACTGTCTAAACAAAGTGACAGACGAAAATATCTTTCTTTCTTTTTTTTTATTTTTTTTTTCCTTATGGCTTTCTTCCGTTTTCCACAGAAATTCCGCCAATGTCCCGTAATGAGAGATAAACGTTTTTTTTTTTATATAATAGATTGCTCGGTAATAATCTATTTTGTAGAGTTTTGGATCCAATTCCTCCTTGAGCCTTTTTATCCATTATTACAAGCCCTATGGACAAACAAGACATTACAACACTACAACACGGGATATATATTATTACATATGAACATTAAGATAAATATAATTAATAATATTATAATTACAGTTTGATATTATGTAATTTTAAATATTTACAAAGGGTTAAGAGCGCTGATAAATCCGAAAGTGAAATAATGTTGTTAACATTGATAGGACGAGGCACTTTAGATGGTAATTGTTCATAAAGTGATGGGTGTTTAAGACAGTTGAATATAATGTGGTCAACTGACCCTTCCTCTAAGCCACACTCACAAGTGGAATTGTTGAGAATGTGTATTTTGATGAGAAATACGGGAGTAGTAACATGTCCAAGTCGGAGACGACAAATAGTCGAGATAACATGTCTAGGCAAATCTCGGAATTTCCAGAACCACGGTTTTTTTGGTATACTGAGTTGTAGAGAGTGGTAATGTCGACCTATCAACCTAGAGTTCTGCGTCCATCTCTGTTTCCATTCACAATCAAGGGTAGTTTTAGCCAATTGCATGGTGTCTGCGGAATAATTCTGCAAGCGGGAAGGGTTGCTAGTGTTTGTGGCCACCTTGGCCCATCCATCAACTATTTCGTTGTCTCCTTAACCCAAGCTAGGGCTACAGCGATGTTGTAAGTGTGACACTCGAGGAGTACGTTTTTAATTTGTAAGATAACTGGAGAGGGTGATTTGGTTTTAAATTGGTTAGACAAAAGGGCTTCCAGACAACTTTTGGAATCCGTAAATATTATAGATTTATCCAGCTTATGGGAAAAAATAAAAGAGACCGCTTCCAAAATGGCTACGACTTCACCTGTAAAAACTGAAGCTTCTACGGGACATTTAAAATTTAGAACAATACTACATTTTGGAATCCAGACAGCTGATCCAACGCCTCCATTTGGGTTCATCTTGGACGCATCAGTGAATATCGGCAACCATTGTTGCCAACCCTCATCCAAACGCTGCAAGAATTTGATGTTTGCTGCAGGATCATCTTTATCTATTCCGAAGTTCAAAATTATGTTGGGAATAAGTGTTATAGCATTAAAGTTAGTTTGGAATAAGGGGTGTGAGTCGAATTGTACAATGGGATGTGACAGGGATGACAATTTCCTATAACTAATAACCGTCCTAGGGTGAGTCGTGGTTACCCAGTATGGTGCATTATCTGTAAGGTGGGATAGTTTTTGGAGGCGCCACAAAGGGGATGGGATCTAAGTTGGAGGGTTCTACAGATAAATCTATCTGATAAATATTGGCGCCTAAGATCATGAGGTGGATCGGCACATTCGACCTGGAGCGCAATCCCGGGGGAGGACTTCATGGCACCAAGAATTATTCGTAAGCACTTTCATTGGATTTTATTTATTTTATCGGTGCCCTCCTTGTTGCAGGGCTCGAGCAGGAAAGAGCCGTAATCGAAAAGACTGCGGACAATGGCGTTGTATAGCAGCTTTTGAGTATACTGGTAGGAGCCCCACCATACTCCGGAAAGGGACTTCAGCACATTCACTCCTTTTTCGCACCTTTGAGCTATTTCATTAAAATGGGGAGTTCCTGTCAGTCTAGTGTCCAGAATCAACCCTAAAAATTTAACCCTATGCGCATTAGGTATTACTTGATCTTCAACCTTGACCTCAATTGGCGGTAACTGCCTTTTTCGCGTGAATATGATGGTGTTACTTTTGGACGGCGAAAGAGTGAGCCCATGGTCGTCTAGCCATTGCTTAAGGTAGTGAAGGGCCGAGTTTAGTCTCTCTGTAATAACCGTAGGATCTTTTCCATGGACATATAAACAAATATCATCTGCATATTGCAGGATATTAGCGAAGCTCAGCACACTCTCCTCGAGGTCATATGTGTATAGGTTATATAGCAATGGGCTAAGGACGGAGCCTTGTGGTAACCCCTGCCAAACTAACCTAGGAGGGAGGCAATGATTGCGGAACCGGATCTTTACTGATCTATCCGTAAAGAGGTTGTATATGAATTGTACAAGCTTCACAGGAAGACTCAATCGAAGTAACTTCTCCCTGAGCACCGGAAGCTGGACATTGTCATAAGCGGCCGAGATGTCCAAGAAAGTACCAACAAGAAATTCACCTTTTGTAAAAGCAAGACGTATATCTGTAGTTAATACAGAGAGACCATCCAAAGTACCCTTGCCTTTACGAAAGCCAAATTGGGTTTTAGGCAATATCCCATTACTTTCGGCTAACCACTCCAGTCTATTTTTAACCAGGAGCTCCAAGACTTTACATACGGTAGGCGAAAGAGCAATGGGTCTGAATGACTACATTAGGTTTCTTGCCTGGTTTAATTAGTGGGATAACGACCTGGGATTTCCAGGACGAAGGGATTGTCCCTGTATGAACCACCCTGTTATAAAGGTTCAGTAGGTATAGGAGAGCGGCAGGACCAAGATGGGATATGAAGGAGTAAGGAATGCCATCCTCTCCGGGTGACGAGTCTTTCAGATTGCGAATAGCTCTCCCAATCTGCTTTCTTCGTATTATATTTACGGAGAGATGGCGGTGGAGGTGAGGGGAGGGAAGAGTTAGGTTTGGCGATAAGGATAGGGAAATAATCACTACCAAAGGTTTGAAATAACGTTTTCTAGTTCAAAACTGGGGCTAAACATGGGGAGCAGGCGGTGAGATCCACTGCAGATCGCTCATCTTGGCCGGGGCGTACTCTTCTAGTTGGACTTCCGTCATTGAGTACACAGAGGTTGTACTCATCAAATAGATCCAACAAGTGTGTGGAAAATGAGTCGCATGAGGGAGAACCCCACGAGGTGTGATGAGTATTAAAGTCTCCAAGGACTATTAGAGGTTGGGGTACACATAAGAGAACTGATTGAAGATCAGGTATGAGTGAAGGGGACGGATGAGGGATGTATATTGACACGAATGAAATGTCCAAAACTTTAGCAGTAACGACGTTAAATGCATCGCTGTGACTAGGGAGTGAAATTTGCGAGTAAGTAAGACTCTCCCTAATTAGGAGAGCGCTTCCAGCGTAACCGTCGACTCTGTCATCCCTGAGACAGGCAAAGCCTTGCTCTCGAAACCGAGAGTTCGGCTTAAGCCAGGTCTCAGAGATGGCAGCGATAGCAACTGAGTTCTTCTGCAATAAGAAATTTAATTCGTGTCATAAATTTCGTGTCGTACAGTTCCATTGCAGGAACTGAGGAATATTCTTCGGGTGATTCCTGGGACTGGGAGCCATTGGGAATAAAACGATTTAGTATGCTTAACTTCTGGGCAACGTTGGGCGGTATAGCGTCATTGAATCTAAAAAGGATATAAGGATAAAGTGGGAAGTCCCCGCAGCTGGGTCAGGTACCTCCCTGCTGACATGGACTATATACGGACCTTGGTCGTTAGGGCTGTATCTACGAGTTTCCTGTGAGGAAAGGCTAGGATGCATATAAATTGTCTGTACAGATGCCGGAGTGTCAATGTCATTTAGATTTCGTGATCTTTTGTCCAAATTTGGAGTAGACTCCAAAGGTAATTTGTAATTTCGACTTTCGGATTTATCAAATACAGTCTGGCTAAACAAGGGAGGAGATAAAATTTCGACATCTGGGGGGTCAGGTGGATCAGGGGGTTCAGGATCCATTGTAGGAGGTAACCCTTAATAGGGCAAAGGGCAATTGCTTACCACCTCAGCTTTTTGACCATAGAGCAAGAGTTGATTTGTGTACACTTTCTTAAATTCAGTACCTAGATATAAAAAAAAATGATTACCACCGATATTTCGGGTACTTGTGATTATATATTTTTAGATTTTCATAAATAATGTTAAAAAGGATCCCAATAAACCTATAATAATGTATAAATAATTTATAAATAATTAACTCCGCCCTATTAAGGGTTAACTTTTGGCTGTCAGAAGTTAATGTTAGTAAACACACTAACTAAAGCTGGAATTAGTATAAAAACGCTCACTAACTTAACACTCACCGACACAAAATATAAACAAAGAACTCAATTTAGAAGAGAAAATCGACGGAATGTAAACGTAAACACTGAATTTACTCGCGCAACACGTGTATCATTTAATTCCGACCTACGGACCCCGATAAATCCCAAAAATATCTTTCAAATGTACTTATAGAGAAGTGTCAAATGATTTGTCATTTAAAACATCATTCGTTTTGAAAGGGATTGCGACTATATGTTAAAGAATTCCATAAATTACTATCACAATCACAATACCTTTGAAAGGGATTGAGACAAGGTGCTTTCAGCTAAAAAAAATTTTTGTCGAGTAGGACATTTCTTACACAGTGGGTCTACGGGGAAGAAAATGTTTGTTGAACTATCCGCGGACTCACTGTAACAGCAGTTTCATCAAAAGTTGGGGGCAAACTAGTGGTACCACGGGTAAAACAAGAATTTAATTTCGGAAATGGTACCATAAAATAAAATATTAATTAGTTACTCTTTAATTTGGTCCCATTCGTCTCTCGTGGTCCCATTAATTAATGGGACTAAATCCTGTGACCACGAGAAAACAGTTTGATTAGGTACCTTATCTATCACATAAACTTTCTAATGATACCACGGCAAAAAAGGATGTACTACGGTCAACAAAAAACAATATTGACCGTAGAATCACGATATAATGGAACGACTGCGAAAAAAATTTACGACAGTCACATCATATGGTACTGTCTAAATCTATGGTCTAATGGTACCACGGCAAAGGAATTGCCTTGACAGTTGACTTGACTGACTGACCATTTGAAAAATCTGGGGCTTGAAACCGGTCTGAAAAATAACGGGTAATTGAGGTTTTCCATTAAGGTTTACACAAAAACCGCTTCCGACGTTTTTGGAATGAAATGAGGACACCTCAAAAACCTAAATAAATAGGTTTAATTCAAAGCTGCGAAATGTACCGGTTACTGGCGAGGCGATCAGGCTAATAACGAACTTCCGAGTGTAGACATAAGCTCGCTAGTCGAGTTTCCACTCACGCGCTCGCGTTGGGCGAGCGGTATTTCAGATAAGTGGCGTAGCTTATGCCTACGTAAGGAAGGTTGCTATTCACTTTGCATTATAAAGAGCAGACAGAACCTCTATAAACCGCTTAATTGATTTAAAACCCTTCTAATTTAGCTATTAAGTAATTTTTGAGGTTTCTATTCTTTCTTTATGTACTCGCTGCCGTGCCGGTTTGAAAATTAACTGGATAAACAAGCCCTGAATAGAACATAAATAAGTAAATAAAGGAGAAATAGGACGAAGATTTTTCTGTCATTTTCGTGTTTGTTTTTTTCATATTTCTTCCATGCCGTAAAGAAAACAAATTATGTATGTAATAAAGAATAACAAGAAAAACAAAACGCTTTTTCAGCTTTACGGTGCAGTACGTTTTCACTGTTCGATTCGTAAAAAAACTATATAAATAGCCAATCCTGGTTGAGAAACTAGTGTTTACAACTTGTACTGACCAATCAGAGTAAAGTAAAATTTTGTAATTTAGGCTTCCATTTTCTCTTTGTAAAGGAGACGCCATTTTGCAAGCGTCACTTGGCGGCGTGTGCGGTTTCAGCATTTTAGTGAATTAGTCCATACACAAATCATAATATAGATTTGTTTTTGTGTAATATGTCTTATCAGTCTAGTGTAGCGCAGGATTCATTAGCTGCGGCACAATTAGAAATGGCCGGTAACCCTAATGCATTGGCTTTACGTCGGCCATTCGACCCAGTGGCTCACGATTTGGAAGCGAGTTTTCGCCTGACAAGATTTGCCGATTTAAAAGGAAGAAGCTGTAAAGTCCCCCAGGATGTCTTGGGAAAACTGGTGGAGTCCTTACAACAGGACTATTCGCAACAGGATCAAGATCAATTCATGCATGTTGCGATACCGCGAATTGGCATCGGTCTAGATTGCTCCGTGACGCCACTAAGACACGGTGGTCTCTGTTTGGTGCAAACTACTGACTTTTTCTATCCCTTAGTGGATGACCCCTACATGATGGGTAAAATCGCATGTGCGAACGTCCTGAGCGACTTATATGCCATGGGTGTTACTGAGTGTGACAATATGTTGATGTTGCTTGGAGTATCCACGAAAATGACTGAGAAGGAACGTGACGTTGTAATTCCACTCATCATGAGAGGTTTCAAAGATTCTGCTTTAGAAGCAGGCACCTCTGTAACTGGTGGACAAACTGTTATCAACCCCTGGTGCACCATAGGGGGGGTTGCTACCACTATTTGTCAACCTAATGAATACATAGTACCAGATAATGCTGTTATGGGAGATGTTTTGGTTTTAACCAAACCCTTGGGTACTCAAGTTGCAGTTAATGCACATCAATGGCTAGACCAACCGGAGCGTTGGAATCGTATCAAGTTGGTTGTATCTGAAGAAGATGTCCGCAAAGCTTATCATCGTGCTATGGATTCTATGAGCAGATTGAACCGCATTGCTGCTCGTCTCATGCATAAATACAATGCGCATGGATCAACTGATGTGACTGGATTCGGTCTCCTTGGACATGCTCAAAACTTAGCATCACACCAAAAGAATGAAGTTTCTTTCGTCATTCATAATCTGCCTGTGATTGCCAAGATGGCAGCTGTGGCTAAGGCTTGTGGAAATATGTTCCAATTGCTTCAAGGTCATGCACCTGAAACATCAGGAGGACTCCTTATCTGTTTGCCCCGTGAACAGGCTGCTGCATACTGCAAAGATATTGAAAAGCAAGAAGGCTACCAGGCCTGGATCATTGGAATTGTGGAGAAGGGCAACCGCACTGCCCGCATCATTGATAAGCCTCGAGTGATCGAAGTACCAGCTAAAGATTAAAAAGTTTAAAATCTCGAGACATTTTAATATACTTAAAATTTTCATTATGACATCAGAGTTGGACAAATCTTACAATTTATTTCAGGAACTGTGTTCCCTAAACTTTTTAAAGATTTTTATTTTATCAAGACACTGTTCTGTATGATAATAAACAGTTAAATAGGTTTATTATTGATGCTATATGAAGCTTTTAGCAAACTTTGTCTAGTGACTATTCGGTGTTTATATTTAGTTAAGATATCAATAATAAAATTAAGAGAACAATTCCATTAGGTACTTGTAAACCTAACATTTGTTTGCAGCTTGTGAACAATATCTGCAAATTGTGAGATAAGTATAATTATTAGAATAAAGTTATTTTTCAGTCAACTGATGCTGTTTTATTTGATTAACCTTTATAACACTAACCAAATGCAAAATATTCTCCATTTCTGAAATGAAGTACCTATTTACTCTTTCATCATATTTTTTGCCATACAAAGATTTTTAATAGATATGAAATAAGAAAATAATATTTTTTTTTATCTTAATTTATTCATAAATGTAATCTAAAGTTACATTGTGGAGGTTAACATGGAAACTCATCCAATTTTAGCCTGTAAATATGAAAAAATATGCCTTTATCTTGTTTATAAAATGCACTTACACCACAGTTACTGTTTACATTAAGGTGGTACGACTTCCATACAAACAAACATTGCACATTAATTGGTTCACCATACATTAATAATTCATAAATACATGTGTAACTAACTCGTTTTAGTTATTTGTTTGCACGAAATTATTAAAAAAATGTACTTTCATACATGAGGTATATAAATGTGATGAGTCACACACACATACATAGAATTATTGAAATTATAAGATATTAGTTAATTTGTGATTTATGTATGAAAGTACATTTTTTTATTATTTCGCGCAAACAAATAACTGAAACGAGTTAGTTGCACATATATTTATGAATTAATAAGGTATGATGAACCAACAATTGTGCAATGTATGTTTGTATGGAAGTCGTACCACCTTAGAGCTAATGCTCATAAGAGATTAATATCTCAGTGACACCTTGACAATGTTGCCAACTGTATTTATATGGAATTGTAACAAGCAATAGTTGCCATGCCTTGGTATGAATTATGGTGCCATGTAGCTGACATCGTCACTGGCATCTTGAAAAGTACTAGCTCTTATATTTTTGGTGAAGAGTCGACAGAAGATAACTCTCAAAATAGTATAAAAGTCTACAGTAAAAGTTAATTTCAAGGATTCAGGATAGCATGAATGCTACAAGCAACTAGTACTTCAAAAATAAGTAATGGAACTCCAACCAAGTTATTGCTTTTGGAATAAAGTTAAACTTAGAACTAGCATTTGCAGAGAAAACTTAAATTTAACACAACTCGCATGTATCAGTTTTTCAATCTTCTAGCAGCTACCTAAAAATAAGTGTTGTTGAGAACAGGATTGCACTACTGTTTCTTCATAAATAATCATAACAAATGTTTGCATTTGTAATACAACTCCATCACTTAAGAGTACTGAACACATCTCAATTTGATTATTTCATTACATTCTTAATTTTATTTTATACTTCCAGGTGCTTACCATCAAATACATTTATGATGAAATTGCAATGTAATTCTGATTAAAGACATACTAATGCTGGAAAGAATTCATACAAGAGTAAGCCAACACAAACCAGAAAATAGTAAAGTAAAAACCTTATAATGCAATATACCAAATGGCACAATCAATTTCAATGTTCACCATTGAGAAATTCTGAAATAATAATATTTGATCTAAAATTTTATAAGTGCCATCACTGTAGAGTCTATAACCGAAGCACAAACTTTGCGGTGCAAGTGTACAGTTTCAGTTGAGGCATGGCTTTTTACGGGGTCTGCTGTCGTCACCATTCTGCTCGATATGGCTCTGATCACGTTTCTTTGGAGAGCTATTATTCTGAAAATGTCATATAAATCCTATAAATATTAAAAATTTGAAAGGGTGGATGTTTGAGCTTTGTTACTAAATGACAGAAATACAACTGAACGGATTTGGATGAATTTTGGCACACAGATAGTTAAACTTAGTCTGAATTGAAAATATGTCGGATGCATTTTGTCAAAATAGGACTTGTGAATATAGTATTCACGAGTCCTATTTCGAGTGCAAACATGGTAAATGATTACCTTTATATTAAATAAATAATTTAATTCATCAAATCTGGCGGCTAATTGTCTAATTTAAAATCTAACGCAATCCCTTTCAATTCGTAATTTGAAAGATATTCAGGCCGTCACTATTTGACATTTGAAAGGGATTGTGATCGGGACGCGTTTTAAAAGGTATGGAATAAACAATATTGAACTGTCTAAGCAATATGACAGACGAAAATATCACAATCACAATACCTCTGAAAGGGATTGTGATAGATTTTAAATTAGACAATTAGGGGGCAGAGCTGAACACCGGTGTTCTGAGAACAATAGAATATCTATTGTCTCATAACCTGAGAGGCTAAGAACATTTCTAACAGCAAGAGATTACCCACAGTAACCTCATTTGGTATGGCATTAGTTAAAAGTGGTTAGTATCTACATAATTAATAAAATGTGGCACTGATAAGAAGTAACAAGATAAACAAATGATACAAAAGAACAGTTCCTTATAAATCTTAGGTTTAATGAATATGTAAAAGCTGAATATGGTTTATATGCAAAATAGTTTACCTTTTTTTCCCACTGTTGGTGTAGATATCTTAGTAGTATGTTTGTCTTTTCCGTCACAATTACTGTAAGAGAGAAATAAAATTGTAAAAACCACTTGCTTCTTATAAGTATCGATTAGTTTTATTCACTTAGTAGATAAATTGACTTAATAGTAAGACAGTTATAAGAAGGCATGGGAGAACACATGGTCAGTTTGTTGAAGTGATGACTTAAAAAGTAGTCAAATCTTGTTATTAGTCATTATGTGCTTATAGTTAGGCAAGGTAATTAATGAAACAGATACTCAACTTTGTTCAGAAGGAATATCTTTAGTTTGGAGGTATATCGATGGCCTTTTCGAACAATTCCTAATTCCATGGTCTGTGTTGAATAGCGTGAAGTTATGTTCGTCGTACGAGGGCAGGTCCTTTAGAAACTCCATCACCGACTGTCGAAAATACGCAAATGATAGGAACAAGTAGAAAGGCTGCCATCACAAGGACTTAGCAGTAAGCACGATTCACTTGACACTGCTTAGCACCCAATACTGGATAAACTTACCATTTTTGTGAAATTGCAATGTATTTGATGTTACAATTAAATAATTTCAATCGCAAACGGGAAATATGATAGATTATTAAAATAAAAAGAAATCTCAGCGATCGCCCACAATAGCAAGCAACCAGATGAGAATGACAGTATTTTTTTTTGTAGTATGAATGAAGTATTCACTGAACTATAGAACATACTGCCAAACTGTTTCGATGGATTATACATTAATATTTTTTTAAATGCTATGGATTATTGTTATATTTCATGAATTTAGATAGGTAACTGAAATTAACATTATTTTCTAAAATAGCATTGATTTTTTTGAGCAACTAGACTGAATGCTTCATGTGTCTTTGCCTGTCCAAGAGTTATCAAAGGTAAATTAATTTGGCGCGTAATTTAAAATTTAAAATAAAATACTGTGTTAACTGACCCAACGGCATTTACAACAAAATGTTCAATTTGATAAATTCAAACTTCAATAAAACTTACAATCCAAATGGAAAACAAAATGCGCTCTCCGATATAAAAAGACTACTTACATCCCGTCATACTGAGGCTCAAAATAAAGCGTGTGGATATTTGGTAGAGGTAATAAGTAGATATAACAAAATTTCCAAAGAGAGATCTCGAATGGTGGAATATTTACTGGATAACGATATCACAGTATTTCTGTGTGAAGCAACGTCCAATCTAGATTTTTCTCTTTTTAGGTTTGTAAAAAAAGATTTATACTACCTACTTATTATTTATTACATTTTTCCAAAATACTTTGTATAGTATCTGCTTTATATTTTGTTAGGTCGTAATCAACCGTGCCAGCGCGCCGCCGCCGGTACCTATTGCTTACATTAAAAATAATACATTGTCCGGAAAAGCGTATTCTAGAAGCGATTTTACTTTTAAGGCGATATTCGAAAAAAATATGCTGAAGCGAGATAGCAATGAGAAAACGACGCGAACGGGAGCGAGACCGATTTTGCAGATAAGGCAAAAAAAACACAAAATCACTTCGTATTAAAAAACTACAGCGATTAAAAAAAAATGCTTATATACGATCCTAAATATTATTGGTGTCCACTTATTAAACCAATTTCCAATAGTGTGAACAACCCCATTTAATAATTTTCGTATTTTTAGAGGTCTTTTCGAAAATAAAAAGTGTCGAGGCAAAATCATAAAATCATGTTTTTGAAACTATACGAATCTAGATAAAGGTATGAAGAAATGTATGTTATTACCAGATTTGTAACAACTGTAACCGTGCTATAGTTTTATATCAAAAAGTCCATATTTTTCCGAGTAGCGCCTTAAGAACAGTCCACTGAACAAGTAGGTAATCACTACGTTTTTTGAACAGTCCTTCATTGTGGTTAACGTTATACTCGTACAGTTTATTGTTAACCACAGAGAAGTAAAAATTGTTGCTAGAATTACTTACTATATAGAAAAAATGCCAGGCTAACTTTAACCAATTTGGTTGTCAAATCCTAAACGGTGGAAAAATGTCCACCATTATAGATATAGTTCTCGTTCAAGTTATAGTTAGATGGTGCCATCCACCCTTCGTCTCCACTTTCGCTCACACCACACATCCCACACACTCGGCTCACAAGTTGTTACTAGGCTTGGTAGCTCAATTGGGAGAGAGTGGACCGGAAATCCAAAGGTTCCGGGTTCAAGTTGAGGACAACTTGTGAGCCGAGTCGATGTTTTCTAATTTCTATAATTTTTCTATTATGGAAAATAGGTGTTTATTTTTTCTAATTTAATGCAAAAGAATTCAAACATTCAAAACTAATTAACGGAGTTATAGGTCTATACTGTCATGCTTGCGACTGCTATGGCGGGAGCGCCGGTTCTTCGCCGAGGAACACGCGTCTCACTCCATGGCGGCAGTGCTCCGCGCTCTGGCACACTACTCTGGCAGCGGGTCTTACGCTGCTGTGGAGTTGTGCTTGCATTTCTTGTGCGACCTGCTTGAAGGGTGAGATAGACAACATGCGTGTTAAAGGGTAATACCTACTGTCATGGTTGCGACTGCTATGGCGGGAGCGCCGGTTCTTCGCAAAAGAGCACGTCTCACTCCATGGCGGCAGTGCTCCGCTCTCTGGCGCAGTACGCTGGCAGCGGGTATTACGCTGCTGTGGAGTTGTGCTCGCATTTCTTGTGCGTCTCTCTTGATGGGTGAGAGAAATACATACGTCTTACATACCTATTATACACACAATCACGCCATATTTATATCCTTTGCTGGGTTGGCAGAGTCTCAAAGGTGCCGCCTGAGAGTGAAATTAATTAACACAACTCCCATAGCGACACCTCAACTTACCCATATTTTGGCATTGATTGGGTAAACAATTGTGACAGGGTGTGACTATTGCCTACATAAGTGTTTTCGAATGTACTCGACCCGTCTATGATAGTAGACTTTTACTATCTGCCCCGGTAGCTGTTGGAAACGCTCATGGCCGCGCTTGACAGACTGATCGTATTCGTTCACGTTTGTTAAGCAATGTTAGGTCCGGTCAGGTGTCGGATGGGTGACCCTAAAGTGGCATTACAACTGAGCGCTTCCGTGCTTCGGAGGGCACGTTAACCTGTCGGTCCCGGCTGTAATCATCTGTCGATAACAGTCGTTATGCCAAGTCAGAGGCCTTAAAGGCGGCCTACTGATAAACTCTGACACTAGAGGTGGCCACTGGATGATTATAATCATCCTCATACGATAAGAAGAAAAAGAAGAAGAAGATGTTGGTTGTTTTTCTTTCACTTACCATTTTGTGGATATAATATAAACCAATTATATTTTCAGGATCAGCTCATTCGAAACAATTTCTCCCCTATCCCACCAAAGCGCTTACAGCATTGAACAGCTTCTGGCAAGTCTTAAAGCCCTCGCGACAAATATCAATACGAATCCTAAAGCAGTTCTGTCTAGCGCTTTAGTGCTTCATGGTCTAGTGTCGTACCAGCCTGATAGTATTGCGCTTCGAGGTGCTACAGCTGTGGCGCTGGTCGAGGTTATGCAGAAGTGGTTCGGTTTGATAATGGGCGTGATGAACCATTCAGTGCTAATGGGGGATAATGAAGTGTCTGGGATGTCTTACGTTGTGGTGTGTCAGCTTGGCGTCGATGTTTTGAGGTGAGATCAGTTTTCTTTTACTATATAGGTATGGTATCCAAACATTGCTATTTTGTAGCCTTTAACTATGAACCGAAATAAGTTTAGTTGTGTACTTTACAATTTACCTTAAAAGTTAAAGATAAGTAGTAATTTCTAGACTAGGCAAACATTTTTTTGAATCTCATTTTAAAACAATTTCCTTACATTTTCTAGACTTACCAAGATATTACTTCGTAACGAACATAAAGTGGACTTTGTACAAGCAATTTTAACTGACGACCATGAGATTAATCTGATTAAAGAAAGCGCTTTTGAAATGCAAAAGTCAATTCGGAATATTATTTCAGAACTAGTTGTTTTCACGAAGGCAAGTCAGTCACTGTAATAATAAGTAGATACTTTTATTTTATCAATTTATCAATACATGCCTCGAACAGCTATTTACTTACCTAATTTTTTTTGAGATAAAGTTTTGTTCATATTCAATAGGAGAATCAGTCGCAAATAACCACTGAAGAGTACAGCGTCTTCTTGAAGTTCCTGCTGATGTTCTTCCAAGAGAATTCGAGTCGAGATGTGCTGTATGAGTTCTGTGATGTCCTTTTTTCAAAAAACTACCTTTCGATGCTGCCTCACGCCCAAATTGTTAGGTACTATAATAATATTAAACAAGAAATTATATATCACATAAAAATAGCATTATTAAAAAGCTGTTGTTTGGTACTTATATAAAATACGTCTCTAAGGACTTCGGTCCAACTTTGGCCCAAGATCATGGTCCAAGCTATATTTCTTGAGCAAGAGCCCTACATTTTCACTATTGGTAGACTGACCATTAACTATGTGGCGACAATACTAATATTGTGAAACCTCTAAAGCTTTCCCCTTCTGCTCAATAAATATTTATAACAATAATACAGTAAAATAATGTGAAATAACTTCTTTTCGAAATTGGTATAGGTAGTTAAGTGGTCATGGATCATTAGAATTGCTTAAAATAAAAGCAAAATAAAACAAAACTATTTCAGAAACGATTTAGCAGTACGTAAAATGAGTACCCTGGTTCTCGGCGAGATGCTCAAGGTACTGGCTGATAAGTATCTCACAGTGGATGAAGTTGAGGCTGACGGTGACACGTGTGCGAGAGATATACAGGTAAGAGAAATATCGCTCATAAGTAGTTTGCCATTTCTTTGCCGCCATAGAATAGCACTACTACACTTTCTTCTCTTGTGGGTTACATAAGCACACATCAGTGTTACGCCATTCAGACTGAATTAAATAAAACAAACAGAAAAGCCCTTGACGAATTTCTTGCTGCTTCTTTTCGTTACAAGTCTCGAACCTTTTTTGACGATCATTTTATTAGCCTTACCTACCTATAGTAATAGAAGGGGTTTTCCAATCCAATTAACAAACCTGGGTTGACACCCTCAATCGTCAAGATTTCAGAAGATACTGCCCGACTTCTTAAAGGTAGTAGGACTATCAGCTCACAACAGCACCCACGTGGTAAACAAAGGTAATAACTGTATGCAAATAGTGTTGTTCTAGGCAATTTCTGATACGTTACGACTGTTACGAAAGTAGGTACTGGCAAATTATTCAAATTCCATGTTTCAACAAATCCTAGATTTTGTCATTAAATAAGGAAAAGTCCTCTTCTTTCACAGATGGGTTTAGTAGAGTTGCAGTTCGGGATAGAGAAGCCACAGAGCATCGGTTCGCAACTGCAGAAGGGCCAGCCATACAGCCTCCTCATCTACATTTACTTCTACTGCCAGTCTTCAGAAAAGTAGTCTTTATTTATTTATACTTTCATTACCTAGCTAAGAACAATTTTATTAGGTGGTCTAACTTTGAAAAGAACAATGGCAATGTCCCATACAAAATTTTATCTTACAATTATTTGAAGGGTCTTAAAAAGGAAAAAACATTGCTAAGGTTTGAGAAAACTAAAAGAATCTCGTAAACAAAACTTGAATTATCCTGAACCAAAAGGTGGATTATAATGTTGTTTTCAGGGGTTCGGAAACTAACCTCAAAAGTCATAAGTCACTGATTTAGGTTACTATTACAAAATTTAAATTAACTATTCAAAATGATCTAAACTACTTAATAAAAACACTATACTTACAAAAAAATTGTGAGTGGAAAGCATTGACTTGTGAAAAGACATATGAAATATCTATTCTCAATACAGAGTGCTACCTACGTCATTCAGATGGAGGACAATGTGTATACCTACTATTATGTTCTTCTGTATTCTACCTTAAATTTTAATGTCTCCATTTTCTAAGTATGTTTTTTCCATATCAGCCCAGAAGAAGCAACGGCTCAGCTGCTGCCGTACTTAGTGGAGCACATCCTGAGACTGCCGAGGGGATCCAAGCCACCGCCGTACATTATCAAGGCTTTGTGGCTTGTATTTGCTGTATGTTTCGTTTCAAAATCGTACTGATAATTTATTAGAAATGCGAAAGTTTTCGAGGATGTTTGGATGCATGTATATGATGTCTGTTTGTCTTTCACGCAAAAACTACTGAACGGATTTATATGAAACTGTACGACAATATTCAGAATGACACATAGGCTACAATTTATCCCGATATTTCCATGGAAACGGGAACCACGCGGGTAAAACCGCGTACGGTCGCTAGTTATAAATAAAATGTACTCAACGCGTGATCTTACAAATACAGTAGAAAAAAGGTACATTAAGCTTTGTATATTGAACTTTAACGCGTTCATATTCCAGCTGAAAAACATTCTGCTCTGTCGATTAAGGTGGTACGACTTTCATACAAACAAACATTGCACAATTATTGGTTCATCATACCTTAATAATTAATAAATACATGCGCAACTAACTCGTTTCAGTTATTTGTTTGCGCAAAATTATATAAAAAAAAGACGGGTTGCACTCCGGGAGTGCCGGCAGAAGTGAAAACTTGATTATTAACGTTGAGCATGTTTGATATTTTTGTAATTTTTTTTTTAATTTGCTTAAAGATCGGTGTAGCTTTTACAGGAGGTAATTGGCGCCTAAATAATAATAATAATACTAATAATAATAATAATAATAATACTAATAATAATAATAATAATAATAATAATAATAATAATAATAATAATAATAATAATAATAATACTAATAATAATACCTAATAATAATAATAATAATACTAATAATAATAATAATAATACTAATAATAATAATAATAATAATAATAATAATACCTAATAATAATAATAATAATACTAATAATAATAATAATAATAATACCTAATAATAATAATAATAATACTAATAATACTAATAATAATAATAATACTAATAATACTAATAATAATAATAATACCTAATACCTAATACTTATACCTACCTAATACCCGCCTAAACGAAACAGTAGGCCCAGGCATACATTTTCGCCGCGCCGTAGAGAGGGGATAGCTGTCTACTCTCCATCCGTCCTACGCTTTTTCGATCAGGTCACGTGTCCTGACGCGAGTTTTAGATTTTATACCCATTACAGAAAAAGTGCTCAACGCCGCTAAAGAAGTTTTCACTTCAAAAATGTACTTTCATACATAAATCACGAATAGACTAATATCTTGTAATTTCAATAATTCTACGTATGTGTGTGTGACTCATCGCATTTATATTTCTCATGTATGAAAGTATATTTTTTTTATAATTTCGTGCAAACAATTAATTACTGAAACGAGTTAGTTGCACATGTATTTATGAATTATTAATGTATGATGAACCAATTAATGTGCAATGTTTGTTTGTATGGAAGTCGTTATTTAAGAATTAGTGAAGAATCTTTAAAATTTCAAATTGTAACGCTGTTTTTGGAAGATGTGGCCGACCACGGTTTTATCCGCGTGGTTTCCGTTCCCGCGGGAATTACGGATTAAATAAATATAAATTGAAAATTTAAAGTACCTATCTTCTTAATATTTTTTTAACAAAGTGGGTTATTGTTACTAAGATTTTATTTTTAATTATTAAATCAACGTTACCTTATTGGTCATACAAAAGACATCAACGCAATGCCTATAAAAATATTATAAAAAGCAAAGTTACTTCAAGAACGATGGGATCGATTTGGATGAAATTGAGATAGTTTATACCCTGGATTTTATTTTATTGATTTTATACATATATATCCATGGGAACTGGAACCACGATGGCGAAACCGTGGGAGCACTTTTAGATAAAAAATGAAACAAAACTTCAATGCAGATGTCGGTAATTTCAAACGAGTCTCTACAATCATTGGACGAGCGAGTATACCTGGAGAAGGCGACAGACCACCTGGTTTCCATGCTACAGCCAGACCCTTCCGTGTTTTACACCCACAACCCCGCCATCTTGCTGTGGTGCTTCACGTCGCAGAGGATACCTAACTACGTTCGCATAAATGTTGTAAGTATACAAAACCCACGTATCTGACTTCAAAAAAAGAAGGAAAATATATATTTTTTATGTATATACAACGTTTTCAGGGACGAGTGAATTTTTCTCGTCCATGGTAAATATTAATTATATTTACCACGTCGGCGTTCTTTTTTTTTTATTAATATTAAGGCCTAATATCTATCTTGTAAAATTGTAAAGCATCATACAAAGGCTCGGTATCGCATACTTAGAAATAGATATATAAGGAGATAACTAAAAGGTTTTAGATTTTTTTTCCAAACCACCTTTTGGGAGGGGAATTCCAGTAGAGTTTCAAAGTGATGATTGATTCCATAGAATAGATGGTTAGGCTCTTGATTTGTCGATAGTTGGGAAGCTACCCTAGCTGTAGGTAGCTGCTGCACGATTAGTCATGTAACGGCATTCAAATTAGTGCCTTCTATACTTATGTAGTGTAAAATAAAAAATCAATATCTATAGAACTTTTTACAACCTAAAGAAACAGCAGTTTTCGCCAATTATAAAAATCTTTAAATCCTTTTAGTTGTCCCAATGGTTACAAACAGAAGACTCATTACCCTGCGACCTCACCACTGACCCATCAGTATGGGAATTGCTCCTGAATATTCTCATACAGAATAGGTATAAGTCCGCAGTCCTCAACTGCAAGGAGGCACTGGAGCAGTGCTTGGAAGATGGCACTGAGGATGAGAGGCAAAGGTTCGCAGGGTTGGTGTGGGAAATGCTGCCGAATGTGCTGTCCAAGACGCTCATTGATTACGACTCTGAAATAGGTAAGAGATAATACAATAATGTAATAATATTTATTATTCCTCTTTCGCCAGCCGATGCCCAAAATTGAGTTTTCATTACACCTTCCCACAAGAAAGACATTGATTGGGTTAACAATAGGTATTTTTTTGCAAATTTCGCCTCTGTGGTCTAGTGGTACAACCACCGGTATCAGATCTAGGGGTCCCAGGTTCGATTCCCAGCGGGGTTACATATTATATTCGGTTTGGTTCTGGTGGTAGGACTTGTAAGTACGCCTCTCTAGCTACAACAATCTTATCTAAGTCTGACTGCTCTGCCATAACAACAATGTTTTCAGCATTGTTGTGTTCCGGCAGTTAGAGATAGGATAGCCAGTTCCTCAGTGCTTAAGGATTCCGGGAGAGGCTCGTTTCCATATGCAGCTATATCTTACTTAACATCAGGTATGATGAAGGCTTAGAATCACCGCGTCGATCATTAAAAAAAATTCAAAGTTTAGGCAGAGCGTTAGAAATAAAAAAAAGTTATATAGACTATGGTATAGGTATAGGACTTGCAGCTGCGTAGATTTTAGAAGCATGCCTAAGCAAGGGAAAAGCCAGAGCTCCAAAACTTGCATACTTATTTAGTCTTTAGAAATTTGAAAACATTAGGGTAACAAAACAAATATTCATTCGTGATTGTAATCAAGTGGAGCTGATGAATTCAGTTTGTTTGACTGAAAGCAAGCTGGGGTTTTTGGCTTAAGAATATGGTAGACTGGTCTCTGTGTCCACCTTGGTATGGTTACCTTGTACTTTTGACGGTTTTGGTAGCGTTTCCTAAATAACCTACTACTACTACAGTCTATACAGGGTGGAAAATTAAGACGGGTCAGCAAGGGCAGATATTAAACCGTTGCAGCTACATGACAACGATCTTAAGAAACCATCCTTTATATTTTGAGAAATTTTGAACTATTTTTATAAATTTTGAAAAAATCCCATTAACTTCCATTTTCATTTTCCTGCTGACTGTAACTGTGACTGTACGTCAGCAGGAAAATGGGCAGTTCTCAAAAAATATTTTTTTCATTACATTCGATCCTGTTTCTTGTGAGGATTAAAACACTCTAAGACACCAACGGAGGTACTCCTACCTCCGTATGTTTCTAGTACTCATACTAGAAACGTCAGAAATCGCGAAGATCGCGAAAAACAGGCGCTCCGCGCCCGCGATTTCTAGTACTCATACCACAGTAGGTATCAAAGTGTTTTGATCCTCATAAGAAACAGAATCGATTGGCATAAAAAAAATATGAAAACCGTTTTTTTTCTGCTGAATGTACTTATACTTTTTCGAAATCGGTGAATGCAGTTAAAAATTGATTAAAAAAATTAAGGATGGTGTCCTAAGAACGTTTTCATGTAGCTACATCGGTTAAGGTACCTGCCCTTCGTGCCGCATTTAAAATTTCCAACCTGTATATCTCCTCTTTCCTAAGTTTTAGTTACGCTGTGCTACTACTATGTATCATGCTGCCTCTTGTCATGATCATGCCAAGATCTGTTACAAAATTTCTTCCCATTTCAGATACCAGCATCTGTCCTCTATTAGAACTGGCGACTACCCTGGTGCCTTCCGAAGTAGACCAGACAGTCTGCCTCAAAATAGCTGTTCTCATCACCACTATATTCTCGAAGAACCTGGTCCACTCTAACGAGAGTTTAGAGGCCAGATTCTATTTCGAGTTCGTGTGCTTGAAATTGAGTTTATACCTACTTGGTTTGGCCAACAATCAGAATGATAATAGAGGTAAGTATATTATTATACTTTTTCATAGAATGCGGGCACCCATCTTCAACGCTTGACAAAAATATTTGGAATATTTTGGGCATAGTATATTTCGTGACCAAATAGACCGTTAACAAGAGACGCGGTTACATAACCCTCCGTTTCCACTGGCAAAACATTTAAAAGAAAACATGTTGTAAAACATAATGCGACCGCTGAGAGGTTCATTAATGGCTCTCGATAGTAGCTGTCAAATAATGCATTTAGATAGCCGCAATACTTATACGTTTACAACATTTACTTGCAAATGTTTCGCCAGTGGAAACGGGGGGTTACAAGAACCTTCTAATATCTGTGCGCAGACGCAACACTGAGAAAAGTCTCTGCGCTAATTTTTCACCAATTGTTCCAGTTCAGTTCCAAATAGAATTATCTATTTTGAATTTTGAAGTTGCGAGTACAGTGTTAACGGTTCCTAATGCTAAATATCAAACTAATATAAATAAAATACATGAGAACACTGTTTGGCACAGCTTTAATAGCGAAGCTAAAGCTCTAATAGCTTACTAATATCAGCTAAGTTCACATGAAAACTTTTATACTCTACTAGCGGCCGCTCGCTTTACACCCGCGTGGTTCCCGTTCCCGTGGGAATATCGGGATAATAAGTATTCCATGTTCATAACCAGGCTATCTAATATCTGTGTACCAAATTTCATCCAAATCCGTTCAGTAGTTTCGGAGCCTTTTCAATGCAAACAAACAATCAAATCTTTCCTCTTTATTATATTAGTATTAGATTGCTTACGGGATGCCCCTGGGTAAATCTACAGGCGGTTTGAACGCCGTCATTGTTCTCAACATATTTTCATATTTTTAGAGTAATAAAATTCTGTCCTCGTGTCCAGTTACGAATATAGGTCCCAGACGAGTAGCGTTTAGCAGCATAACCTTAATTATTTTGGCACTTATGCGTAACACTTTATATGTCGAGGACAATGACGGCGTTCTTACCGCCCGTAGATTTACCCCCCTTCAAGATTTAAGTCCTATATTTTTTGATTTTGTATTTTTTGCATTTTTCAATGCTATTTTTATACTTGTGGTAAATTTTAAATAGAAAAATATTGGAAAAAATTAACTCGGCCACAAGTGAATTCTCTGACGGGAATCGAACCCGCGACCTTTGGAAATCCGGTCCAATGCTCTAACCGCAGAGCTACCGAGACTTGCGAACCACCGTCGAAATTCTCCAATACTTTTATATTTTTAATACGCTGTAGGCCAGCGTTGTCACATCAATGCTAGGAATATCCTTGCATTCGAAAGAAACATCCTATATTTTTCCTATTTCCCCTGCGTTTTGTCTATAGTATTGCTCACATTTACCAACCGCGCGGGGTTCTTGCCACTGGCGCTGTCGGCTGCCAACAGCGCGGATGACAGGGTGGCATCCGCGGCGTTGCAACTGCTCTCTTATGTCGTGCACTACTTCACTAAGAACAAATACCAGGTAAAGTTACAACGAGACTTCTTAAAAATCATTAATTTGTCATTGGCTAAGGGGACACCGGTGTCCAGAGAACAATGTTTTTTTTATGAAGTACGGGGAGACTCTTACCCCCATATTCTAAGTCGTTCCTCCAAAACTTTTTACACTCCACTCAACCTCGTCGTGGGTAAAAATGGTAGTGTGCGCTAGGCCTAACACGGAGTGGCTACGTACTCTTTGGCTCCTCCAGGTCTGTAATGTTTGATTAAAACCAGCTTTATTATTAGACTTGTTTTATTTCTTATTTGCTAAGGTTTACCGATTACAGATTCAACCACCATATTCGTTCTTCTTCCTTACGGAGTTATAACTTAGAATACCGATTTCGAGGAGTATTTCGAAGAGGTATCAATGAGGTTTCGTTAAGTCGAGGACGAGTAAGTTTTGGAGGAACGACTTAGAATATGGGTGTTAGCCTTTATCATACCTGATGGTAAGTATTGATAAGGCTGAAGATGGAAGCGAGCCTCTCCCGGAATCCCCAATCACTTAGGAACTGGCTATCTTATCTTTAACTGCCGGAACACAACAATGCTGAAAACATTGTTGTTATGGCGTCAGACTTAGATGAGATGGTGGTAGCTAGCCAGGCGGACTTACAACAAGTCCTACCACCAAACAAAATCTTTGTTGTCTCTCATAGCCTGAGAGGTTAATGTGAAAAGGAGTTTGAGTTTTTCTGCTACAGGAAATTCTTGTTATCGATTTTACATAGCTAACGGACTCGTTCATTGTTAGAGCGCTTACGCACTTACGTTAGAGAGTAGAGTAGAGTTACGGTAGAGTTAGAGCGCTTACGTTCGTTTTAACGAATTATTAAGGAATGAAAGGAGAACGGGCGGGAGGTTCGCATTCCAGCGAGGTCTCGAGATAATGTGACCGGGTAGTAACTTCCTGTCTTAGGGCCTGCGCAGACGACGGACATTGGAGGAATTTTTGTCCGCGACACGACATTATAACTAAGAACATAAAGTTGAATATATAACGAGGACTATCGCGTACTTTTCATGGATATACGCGGTCTAAGTTCAATCTTATTTAGTTAACAATAAAGACGTGTCGCTGACAAAAAGTCCTCCGTTATCCGTCGTCTGCGCTAGCTATAAGTACTACATCTCAAATCAAGCAATACGACACAGCTTCATTAAGTTTTGTTTTCTATCTGTAAGGGCCAAGAATAAAGAGATGAAGAAGTATAAGATTTTTTATATTTTTTACAGCCCCAATCAGTGCTTCAAGTGGAAACCCACTCGATAATCAAATCCCTTCGTCGCGACAGTAGCAGCGAGCGAGGGGCTTGCCTACTCCAACTAATATACACGGTGCTCAACTCTGGGGCGCATACACCGCTCGCTCTGGCTCTAGAGCTGGACACGCCACCGTCTGCGACGCAGCAATGTAACGGGCTGCGAGCGCTGATGTTAAGGATACAACTTATGTTGTGCTGCAGGGTGGGTTTGGTTGATATTTAGTTCTGAATATTTAATTAGTTATACATCATCAACCATTTGATGGCCATTCTCCGATTAGCCAGTTTTTACGTGTCCGGGCTTATATATCGGTAAATGGTCTTGTTCTGTTTTAACCGCCTCTGTGGTCTAGTGGTACAACCACCGGTATCAGACCCAGGGGTCCCGGGTTCGATTCTCAGCGGGGTTACATATTGTATTTGGTTTAGTTGGTGGTAGGACTTGTTGTAAGTCCGTCTGGCTAGCTACTATCATCTTATCTAAGTCTGACGCCATAACAACAATGTTTTTAGCATTGTTGTGTTCCGGCAGTTTGAGATAAGAAAGCCAGTTCCTCAGTGGCGGAAGATTCCGGGAGAGGCTCGCTTCCATCTTCAGCCTTATCAATACTTAACATCAGGTATGATGAAGGCTAAGAGTCGCCCCGTCGTTCATAAAAAAAAGTTCAATTAGTGCATTTTTTTTAATTTAGTTTACAAAAACTGAAGCCTCAGTTAAGCCATTGTTTTTCAACGAATTGTAGCTATGTGTATTATAGCAAGACTATGGAAGCATAATAAAGCTCGAGATAACAAATGAAAAAAAAAAAAAAAATTTGAAACCCTGCATATCAACATTTTGAGGTTCCTATTAACGAACGAAATTGATAACCTATCTGTAGATATGGATAGGGCTATCTGAGATAGTTGCCTAGGATACTGGCTTCATTGCCTAGCAACCGTCGTTATTTTGGTCATATTTACAAAAATATTACAGGTAACTATCTCAGATAGACCAATCCATATCTACAGATAGGTTATTAATTTCGGGCGTAAGTCGAATGTTTGATCCGATATTGGTGTTAAACTTACCGTTATTATACGTTGTCAACTCAACATTAAGATAATTTCACTACCAAAAAAGAAAACAGACGTATTAAATTAAAGTACCAAGGTGCCTTGTAAAGAACCTATACCCAATTTTCATTCCGAAACAAATCATATTGCTTTGTACAGGAATCTGAAACTCAATCTTTAGCTGGATGGAAGACATTATCGTCTATATTCAAATACGCAATCGTTTCTAAGAACGACACCAAATTGGTCGCAACCCTCACATCTCAGCCATGGACTCACACTTTGATAAATTTCCAATTAACGCAGAATGTCACCGTAGAATTTTTAACATTTACCCAAAATTGGTTAACGCTATTAAAAATAACAATGAAGAAAGGTCAAGAGGAAAAGAAAAGACATCTAAATAAGGAGAGTTTTATAGCGAAAACTATGTTTTCTCTAAAGAAGAATTTGATTATTGACGCCGACGATCACATGAAGGAAGCTAAACAGAAGATTTTAGGTATTGTGAAGGAAATTATAACTGATTATGGAATCAATGAGCACAATACTGTCTACAAATAGGTATTTTTATTAGTAAATAAACTAATTAGTTTAATCAACAGAAGTCAAACTCTAATAAGTACATTACTGCGCAATTAAATGATTATTTAATTATTAATATGTTTTTTTATTGAATGCGAAAGTCCTACGGGAAAAGATGGGACTATTTTTAAGAAGACTCCAGATTTCAGATTATGAAAGTAGAGTCACAGTTCAGATAATCTTTTACTATATACAGGCACTAGACTTAAGCGCGTGCTGCGCACGTGTGCAATCCGTGAGACAAAATTTCTGACCTTTGACCTTGATAAGGTCAATTTTAAAAAAATATTATATTTTCCGGCCGACTACATTCTTTTGTGATTTTTGAAGCTATTAGTGAAGGCTGTAGGTGTTATACTCATGGTGCTGGAGGGAACATTAGAATGGATAACACGGGCCATCTATACTATCAACTTAAGTAGGTACAGTCGGAGGAACTTCCCGGTTGACCGTTTAAAAAGTTATAGATATATAGAAAACGTTTATATCACAACTAATATTAAAAGGTACTTATTTCATTTGAATTATTCTTACGTATCCCAAAAAAATTACTGGTCGACCGGGAAGTGCCCCGGTTGTACCTATTTAAAACTTTTGCTATTTACGCTATGAACCCAGAATTCAGATAAGGTTAGTTTGGTCACAGACAATCTTTAACTTTAACAATTCCCAGGGTTACGTTACCTCAAGTATTGATTAATACTTGCGGGCCTACCGTCATCTATTAGCAACCATCATGTCATAAGAACATTTTGTTTTTATCGAAGTTGTCACATTCTGACACACTCCACACTTTGGAGGCGATGATTCAGCGAAGACGTCACAAAACTTCCGTCAAAAAACAAGCTTGCTTTAAGAGATTCGTCGTACAAAATACATGGTAAGATTGAAACAATATTGCGATAAGAGATGGCGGTATGCTCCTTGGACTTGATGACGAATGTAACTAACAATCAATTACAAAAAAAGCATAGTGGATCGTCGTCGTCGTCGTCGTCTCAGCCACATAACACCCATTGCTGGGTATAGGCCTCCCCCAAAAGGGGGGGGGTTTGCCATAATCGCCACGCTTGGCAGGCGGGTTGGCGATCGCAGTATGGTCAAATTTGTAGGAAACACTGCTGCCCGTCTCCTGAAGGCTGAGTCCCTTAGTCGCCTTTTACGACACCCACGGGACGAGAGGGGGTAGTGCTATTCTAAGCCGACACTACACAGCTATTCTGATAGTGGATACCCATTGGTAATGTTACGCAAACAATAAGCACTTTCTATTTTATAGATTGCCCAAAAATATGCCATCACTTTCCCTGATGCACTTTCCAAAGGACGAGTGAAATTATATCGGTGGGACCTACGTGCGCATGCGACGAATTCTAATAGCAATGAAAGCACACAATAGATATTAATTTATTTATCGATGCGCCGACGATGAACAATCACATCGTTAAAATGTGATGCAGGTGTAACGATTACTTAGATAGTAGTACTTAGATTGTCATACATTGAAATGTCTGAGTGGGTAAGAAATTTAAGGTCTCATGAATGAACTAAAGCAACATTATCTTTCCTCTTGGCAATCAGATCAGACTAAAGTCAACAGATGAATAAGTTTTACAGTTTTAGTTAAAGTATAGATTTTTTTTATTTTACTCGTTACGAAAAGAAAACTCGCTTTCTAATAATCAAGTTATATTTTTCTTGATCAAAAATTTTATAGTTTAGTGGAAAACTTTTTTCCATTTAATCTCTACATGTTTTTATTTATTTATAATCATAGCATATGACACGTATGATCTTATCTATTAAAGTACCTATCTGATATCGAATAATTGAAGGAAATATTATCAGAATAGAAGTCGTGCAGCTTGAAAATGACCTGCACTGGCGCTCCCGGAAGCGTTCCGACCGATTGACAGGTGATTATTGCCCGGCGTGTTTACTGCGTTAGAAATAGGGCTGCAGAACTAAGTAGCTTTATACTTAGTAAAAAGTTAATTGTCATAACACAAGCTGAACTAAGTTTCTAGCACGTAATAAAAGAGATGAAGGTAGATAATCATGAAAAAACAAACTCGGGATACAGAAACGTTTAATAAACATTGTTAATTTATGTTCACTCCAAACCGTAAAGTTTGCCGAACTTATTACGAACAACTTTTTGTATGGAAGCAACCCTGAACTTGCAAGAATAAACATCTGTTTCATACATTCTAGCAGTATTTAAATAAAATTTTATATTGTATTTTATAAACAGACACTAAAAATAACACAACTTTGGAAAAGACTTCAAGAAAACCTAAAACCCGACTAATATACTAGCATCAATAGTTTAGAATGCGTAGTACATGTTTTTCTCTCTCAGTTGCCGTCAGGTAAGTCGAAAATTGCATCTAGCGCAGCGTTTCTTAACCTTTTTCAGTCCCCTAGAAAAGCAAGCACAATTTCAAGGACCCCTCCCCTTCATATAAACATACAGGAATAAATTTCGGCCAATTTATCCACTCAATACCTCAAAACTGCACTTGTTTTCACTTCAGGGTCGGTCGTATCCTGCCTGCTGGCGCAAACTCGCCGTGCTAAGTAAGCATCGCGATTATGAAAATTGCTGCCATTTATTTATTAATTTAAATATCAATGGGTAAGACGGGCGTCGGACCCCCATATACATTAGTACTCAGGTACCCTCAGGGGGTCTGAAAACCAGGGGGTTAAGAAACACTGGTCTAGCGGAATAGGGGGAGTCTACGGACTTCGCCAACAACATACAAGAACCTAACTTGCACTAAGTATTCAACTAGGGCGGTTACAACCCGATACTTGGGTTCGTCGATCGACGAAAAATTCCAAATTATGCGAAAATCTTTAATTGCAGCAGTTTGTGATCATCACGTTTAAAATTTTGTATATTTTATAGTTTTCGGAACAAATAGACTCGATTATCTTTAATTTGATACCTTAAAGTCCCTATTGAGTCGTCACAAATTTTGCGAACCTGAATTAAGTATATAGATATTCATAGGTACTCATGAAATGTGTAAGTTTCTCAGGAAACACCCTAATTTTTAAACGAAAGTTATAGACGCGCCCCGGCGCAACTTGCCTCACTATAAATATAACCTTTTGCAAATTAGATCAAAATTAGCATTGCACACTCACCCATTGCACACTCACTCACGCATTGTCCCTACCCGATGTCCATTAAAATCTTCAATAAGTTGCCGGAGTATCTGAAGGCCGAAACGGATATCGGTGTGTTCATTTGCTCCTTGAAAAAGCTATTTGTAGGAAAGGCTTACTATTCCTGTCTGCTCTTCTCCTATTCGTTGCCTTTCAAGGTGCATACGATACATTGGTGTTTGCATGTTTTGTTTAGCCACTAACCCCCATATTCTAAGTCGTTCCTCCAAAACTTTTTACACTCCACTCAACCTCGTCGTGGGTAAAAATGGCAGTGTGCGCTAGGCCTAACACGGAGTGGCTACGTACTCTTTGGCTCCTCCAGGTCCTTACGGAGTTATGACTTAGAATACCGATTTCGAGGAGTATTTCGAAGAGGTTTTCAATGAGGTTTCGTTAAGTCGAGGAAAAGTAAGTTTTGGAGAAACGACTTAGAATATGGGTGTAAGTCACATGTAACGCAATTTGTGAAATAAATAAATAAATGATAGTGACAGCCCTTAGATTATCAACACAACACCGTCGCCATAGGGCCTATCTGCACGTTGTCACGATGCGTTTAGGAGCCATTGCACAACTCGTATCATACGATTAACGTTACGACGAACTTGCGTCACACACGCTGAAGTAATTGAAAGCGTTTTAGGGTGACAAACGAATTAATTTAATGGTTTTCTTCCGCTTTCTCTCATTACATTCGAATAGTTGAACTGAAATTGTGTTACTGCGATATTACGTATAACAATCTTCATTATAAGGTTAATTTGATTTGGTGTCTCACCGAAAAGTTTATTCAGACCATTTTTCAGTGAGTTGTCTGCAAACAATTTGTTTGTTACACTTCCAAACGCGACGTTAACTTTAATTAGGACTTTACATATTCGTAGGGATGAGGTAAACATTTTTTCTAGCAAAACGAATAAATACATTAAACGACATTATTATTTCGGATTTTCTTTTTCTCTGGTCAATGACACCTTTATGGTGTGTTCTAATATTTAACTTAATAAGAACAATTAACTTACAAGAAGTTATGTAGTCCAAATTTGAAAAATGGAAATATTGATTAAATAAATAATTGCATACAAACAATACAATAATAATTGCATGCAAAAAAACAAACATCAATTATCTAGCCCACGTTAAGTTTCATGAAGAACTTGTGCTTTTTTTTTGTTGTTTTTTTTTCTACTGTTCCCCGGCCATAGTTCGCCAGGACCATTTAGCTATTTTTCTCTTTCACTCCAGCCCCGTATCGCGTAAAAAATATGGATATGGATGTGGGCTTCATTTGACAGTTGAAGCTCGTAAAATTACCTTATATGGTCATTTAACTGTCAAATGAAGCCCATGCCCATATCCATATTTTTTACGCGATAGCCCCCCAGTTCTATCTTCTATGGCTCTCGTACTTGAATTCTACATAACATGTGCTTTCTTTCATTCATCATCTTATGTACCGTACCGTAACAGGTGGGTGTGTTCCACCACCGGTCAAAAACTCCAAAACAGTTAATTCTTTCAAAAATCAACTTGAAAAGCATTTACTTCATTTGCAGAAATCTAACACATAGGTGGCCGTCTCGTACTTTCGTACTTACATCTGTATTTCGTGCATTCGGTATTTTGTACAGCTGTATTTGTTGCGGTTGTAACTAGCAGTTTCTCAAAATGTTTAAAATTTCCTAAAAGGGACACACACAATTGGTGATTTTATGGATATCGTAATAGTGCAACTGTTAACTTCACTAATATGTTGATTTAAGATACACAATTTTGATGTTTGTTAATACGCATATAACTTTAATATTGTTATTATATATTTACTTTTGATACAGCTTAAATACTAATTTTAGGTATAACTATAGTAATCTTTACGCTATGCATGTGCCGCAAAATTGTCACTGGCACACGTTGGCGCTACGGAAGACCAGAGCTGTGGCCTTGTGTCAGGTCATAGCATACCTGAGTAGCGACCAATTTGGTTATTTTATAGTGTAATGCAATTATGTAATATTCCTACTGTGTAAAATAACCATTTAACAATTTTTCTTTCTTTTCTTTCTTTCTTTCTTTCTATTCTAACTTTTTTTTATCTATATACTGAATTCAGGTTCGCAAAATTTGTGACGACTCGATAGGGACTTTGGCGCGTAGTACGCGGCCGAGTAAGGTATCAAATTAAAGGTACTCGAGTCTATTTGTTCCGAAATCTATAAAATATACAAAATGTTAAACGTGATGATCACAAACTGCAATTAAAGATTTTCGCATAATTTGGAATTTTTCGTCGATCGACGAACCCGAGTATCGGGTTGTAACCGCCTAGTTAAATGCTAATTTTACTCAAGGGGTAAATAAACGTATTCTGAGCTGTTTTATTACTTCTTACTTTTACACTTTTATACATATTATATATATCCTTTTCGCAGAAGTTTTACGCAACGTAGTACGCTTACTAGTGGCAATATTCTATTTTGCAGTACAATTATTCTACTATCATTTTCATTTTACTATTTCTATTATTACAATACTATTAAATACTTGTTTTTGGGTTTTACAATTTTAATCTAATATTACATTCATTCTTAAGACTATTATTCAATCACTAAAGCAGTATACAAAATCCATTTGTCTTATGTCTATTGAACAATTCTCTAACAGTTTGCTAGCCTTATCTTATTCTTTCTAGTTTCCTTCTTATCTTAATCTTCTAAGAACTTGTGTTAGGGATACTAGATAACGAATAAACATACATATATACTTTTTTGTAAATACATACACAATATACATATTAAACACCCAGACCAAGACAAATAGACATGTTCATGCATACAAATATTTGTATTGTCCGGGGATCGAACCCGGGACCTCTGGCGCAGAAGGCGGCTTAACAACCAGTTTCTTCTACTACCAAAGCGACGAAACTGAAACCAAGCCGAGTTTTCGTTAGTTAATCTAATCAGCCCTCAGGATGTTGAAATTCTATTAGGTACATTGGAGTGAAAGTTTACCAAAAATTGTCGTCTGTCCACCCCTGTCACATTTCGGCAGCCCCCCTTTCCCACCACTATGCTGCGCAGTGAGCCGCGCAACAGTCGCCGTTACCAATGCGCAGAAGTTGCTAGCTAGGCGGCGTACGCGCAGGTTATACTTAGCTGAAGAAGTATTGAATCTTGGTGAAACTAAGTCGTGTTGTGACAGTGATGTGTGTTTGACTGGTGATCTTTTAAAATATGCGGACTGTTTATTGTGCGAGAATGTACGGTGAGTAAAATAGAAAGTATAATAAATTATTGTTTTTATGTAATTTGTAATTTAGTTATTATAGCTAATATTATTATAAGCTTATTCCTAAATACAAGGAGGAAACTTTTAGTCAGTTTTGACGGCATAATTATATGATGTGCTTAATATATTCTCTTTCGTAACTACAATTTAAATCATATTTTGATGTGAATTAATATTAGAAAGTTGAATTTATAAGACAATAAAAATTTAAGTAAAAAGGCAAAAAACAAAAACCGCTTATTTAAACCATTTCCGTTTAGTCAGAAAAAATATAAGGAGTAAGTACTTACCTAACCTAATATAATTTTCTCATATCCGAATATGTCACAAATCATACTCTAACCCTCTGAAGCTTTTAGGACCCTCTCCTAAAATAAGAATGAGTACTTTAATATAAACCTGTAGATCCTTATTTGCGGTCGCTTGTACCCAGTAAATGGTTCGTTCCGGAATCTGCGCCGGCGGATGTTATAACGAGGTAGTGTTTAAATATTCATCACTTTATGATTAACTGCAATCTGCTAGTCGCTGCACCAGATCTAGGCCCGGACGGTAGCGAGATGGATTAGAAGAGCATTTAGTCCTAAGTACATATTGAGACATGACTTTTATTAGGTTGGGAAAAAGTCTTTTCGCCTAAAGTTTGTATGAACTTGCAATGAAATCTCTTAGTTTATACTATTTGTATCTGGCTGGTTTCGGTATCATTAAAAGTTTAAATTTTGAAGAAGCTAGACAAGTTCAAATTAAGAAAATATGTGATTTTCATTTGTTTGTTTTTCTTACTGTCAGGATGAGTGAATCTAATTAAGAAATTCGATACATTTTACTACAAAAAAGGTAAAAATGCAACGCAAGCCGTGAAATAAATTTGCGTTATTTATGGTGTCTGAGAGTATAATCCGCGAGATCTAAGCTGAGCTTTGCATTTGTGTGAGTGCACATAGTTAGTTTGTAGGTATCGTGTAAAAAAACAAAAAACAGAAAAGCAACAGGTGTTGCTACTAGTACATCTATGTGCATCACACAAATGCAAAGCTCTGCTTAGACCTCGCGGACTGTAGCACAAATTGGTTTTAGCGTTTTCAATCCGAAATTTTGATGTCAAAGATGCACGTCGCTCTGTTCGGTCGGGTATTACGGATAAAATGGATGCCATTTTTGAAAAAGCGGAGCAAGATCGGCATGTCAGTAGTTATGACGTAGCTGAAGAACTGGGAATTGACCACAAACAGTTTTGGCGCATTTGAAAAAAACTGGGTACACAAAATAGCAAAATTTGTGATTCTTTATTACTTCGTAATGAAACCGAACCATTTTTGAAAAAGCTGATAACTGGTGATGAAAAGTGGATCACGTACGACAAGAACGTGCGAAAAAGGTCGTAGTCAAAGGCCGGCCAGGGTTCACAGACTGTGGCGAAACCCGGGTTAACTCGCAACAAGGTGATGCTGTGTGTATGGTGGGATTGGAAGGGCATTATTCATTATCGATTCTGATATCATTATCAGACCATCGATTCTGAACTCTACTGCGAACATCTGACGAGATTAAAGCAAGAAGTTGAGAGAAAGCGGCCAAAATTAATCAACAGAAGGGGTTTGGTTTTTCATCATGATAACGCTAGGCCTCACACATCTTTAGACACTCAGCAAAAATTAAAAGAGTTTGGCTGGGAGGTGTTAATGTATCCGCCGTATAGTCCTGACCTTGCACCTTCAGATTCCCACCTGTTTCGGTCTCTTCAGAATTCTTAAGGCAGTATCAGGTTAACATCACGAGAGGACTGCCAAAACCACTTGTCGCGGAACTTTGATCAGAAGCCCCAAAATTGCTATAGCAATGAGATCACGCAAAACGAACAAAATGGCACGTACATACTTTAGTTAAATGTAAATAAACTATATCAAAAAATGATGATTTCTTAAAAAATGCGAAAAATCTTTTTCCCCGACCTATTATGATCAAAATAGGAAGAACACGACAACTATAAGTTAAATATTATGACTCAAAACCTGGAGTTCATGGACTATGGGTATGGTAGGTACAGCCAGCTGCACATCAGAACATTTTTTTTATGAACGACAGGGAGACTATCATACATGATGATGGAAGCGAGCCTCTCCCGGAATCCCGGAATCGTCAAACACTGAGGAACTGGCTATCTTATCTTTAACTGCCGGAACACAACAATGCTGAAAACATTGTTGTTATGGCGTCAGACTTAGATAAGATGGTGGTAGCCAGTCAGGCGGACTTACAACAAGTCCTACCACCAACCAAACCGAATACAATATGTACCCCCGCTTGGCATCGAACCTGGGACCCCTGGGTCTGATACCGGTGGTTGTACCAATAGACCATAGAGGCGGATGCACTTCAATGTTTCATCTACATTCGTCTGCTTCCCGGATATGAAACTAGTTCGTACTCCCGACGCCATTCGCTAGTTAATAATGTCAAACGGCGACACTTGGTTAAACTGTGTGGTACCTAAGACCCGTTTGGTAGACATCACTTGTACCTTCGCACCAGTTCTGCAACTGGTTTGATGCACCTACTGACCGAGCAGTAGCTATTATTTTTAACCCCATTAAGAGGAATAAGAAATCATGACAAGTACGGTCGGCTCAATGAAAATGTTTAACATACTTGGAACCGTGTCATAATGAAACTTCTTATAACTTAACGTGTCATAATGATTCATGGATCAATATTATTAAATTAAACTTTGATTGCCATGTATCACCACTGTGGGCTAAGAATACAAGTGTCACCACTCCCTCACATGCCTGGGATGTCGTAAGAGACGACTAAGAGGTTCGACGCATAAACACCACGAGAGAAGGAAAACTTGAAATAAACCCTCTACCAACCCGTCTGCCAGCGTGGTAGCAGTAGGCTATTAGCCTCCTATGAACGCCGCAATAGGCGTTAGTTAGGAGAGGCCTATGTCCAGCAGTGGACGTCCACAGACTGATGATGTATGTATGCATGTAAACTTTGATTTTTTTATACAATACTATGCTCAACATTTTCATGGGGATCTAGTTCCTCAACTAAATCGTGTCTTGCGTTTATGTCTGTTGTATGAAGTATACTGCGAGTACGATGTTATTATATTACTAATATTATAAAGGCGAAAGTATTTCAGTTTGTTTGTTTGTTACTCTTTCACGCTAAAACTACCGAACAGTTTCGGGTGAAATTTGGTACAGAGATATTTTTTATCCCGATATTCCCACGGGAACGTGATCTACGCGGTAGAAACCGCGGGTATAGTTTTTCATAAATTGTTGGACACACGAACCTACTGCTACACTCGGCAGCAAAGAAATCGAACCACTGCTTATTTTCATACAAACATGCTCTCTTCTCGGTCTAGTGAATAAAAAGTATGTGTATTTCTGCAAAGATTTGGGTGTTGATGGCGAGATCAAATGTTAAACTTTGCCAGCCACAGCCACTCGGCACACAACAGTTACTCGGCTGTCGGTATTTAGCAAAATTAATGAAGAAAGTTTGCGACTTTTTATTACTTAGCGTTCTTTACTTTTATTGGTAAACATTACAAACATACTTACGTACCTACTTATCTTTATAGGTTAAGCTCGTTTTTGTTCAACTTTACCAAGTGAACCTTCTACTTTTATAGATGACAATGAGTAGGCATTTAATAATATAATATCTTAAAATTTTGTGTTCATCCAAGTCATTGTCCAGCAGAACGATTTGTCTAAGCCGTAGAAAGCTAAACGTGATCGAATATTGAGTTTCACTTGCATTGTTCTATGATCGGTGCAATATTGAAACGATATCTGCATCTCATCCTTAAACACGATACTATTGTAATAAACTCTTGTCTTTCAATAGTTAATATATTTACTATTTAGCGCTAAAAAATACCTACCTATTCATTCATCAAACCCGAACCGGACACCGGTGTCCATGTCCAGTGAACAACGGGATGTATTAAACAATAAGAACAATGTGTCTCAGAATCCGAGGCCTGAAAGGTATATCATTTATTTTATTTTGATGAATTAAATTCATAAAATATTATATTTTCTATACTGCAATTTTAAATAAAACAAGTTTATTTGTCAGAAAATGTGCCTTGATCTTTATTTTAAAATGTTAAGTTTACGAGAAATTTTTGTAAACAATACATTAATTACCTGACAAAAGTAGTAACTCAACTAAAATTCCTGCTAAAATCAACAAACGCTTCAAAGTGAATTAAAAAACGTCAGATACATTAATTGTTTCTGATACACGATAACGATTTGATATAATTATTTACATTGGCGCTTTAAAAAAATGGTTATTCTTTATAGAAAATATACCTACACATCCAAAGTGTCTAGGTATCAAGTACTTTTTTGACTATAAAAAATATCCAATGCATGTTTATCAAATGTAGTCTTTCATACTGGCGTCTTATTTTAATTATTTCTTTATTGAAGAAGTTATATTTACAAATGGAATCACAACCGATCCAAAAAAGTTAAAGTAATAATCCTCTATAGCGGCTATACTCTAAAACTACTAAAACTTGATACCTAGCTACTTCGATGTGTGTACTTAATAATTTTCTAAGCATTGCGTTGATCTGTCTTTTGTATGTCCAACATCGTATTTACTTAGGCAACATGTAAATTATTGTTTACTTTATTTGCGTTTTCTATTATTATTTTGGCTGGATATTATTTGATGAACTTCGTGACTTTCTTCAAAATTCTGTCAAAAAGTTCTTAGATTTTTTTATTTTGATAATATCTTACAGGTGGGATTTGGATAAGAAATGTAGAAGAGTATAATCGTAATAAGTTAAATGAGATGTCAAATAAAACATCTCTGACATAAATAATTTAGTATCACAGTACTCAAGTAGTAAGCGCAGAAAACTTACTCATGCAGGGCAACCGCATTTTTCCCAGTTGCAATCAACTTTTATTATCATGTTTCTTGTTTGCTGCCTTTTCCTAAGAAGTGTTTGTGATATCTATGTAACTGTGAATATGTGGTGAGTGAGTACCAGTAACTTGAAAGACCTAATTTAGTTTAGTATAGCTTTTAGTGTGGCGTATTATTACTTAACTCAATTTCTATCATTTGTGGCCTATTTCACATTGATTAACATTGTTTAGTCAACTTCAGTTTACGACATTTATAGGTATGAAATCTAATTTTATAGTTCGAAAGCAAGTGTCATAAATAGGTAATTAGTAATTCCAAAATAATATTCTGCCACTGCAAGCAATCCTTTTCTAACTTTTCCGCAGATCAACGCAATACTAGTTTGCATTTGTTTAGAATTTTCACTAGAGTGTTTTTAGGGTTCCGAACCTCTAAAAAAAGGAACCCGTATAGGATCACTTTGTTCTCCGTCTGTCCGTCCGTCCGAGTGAGTGATCTCGAGAACGAGTTCAAATTAAAACCATATATTCAGGTCAACAGTCTGTTGGAGGTGTAAAAAATCATACTTCTAAAAAAACGTCAATAAAGATAGGGTCGTTTATACCCCACAAAAAAACGTATATTTCGACTCTCGAGGGAATCAAAATTCATAGGGTACTTGTTGTACCCGTTGACCTAGAACTATGAAATTAGGCAAGTAATCTCGTCTATTACTACAAATACAGGAAAAAACCTAAAACTATACATTTGTAATTACATAATAAAAATATATTCTTTAGTTTCGGAAACTGAATTTCGGGAAAAACTCGGGAACGCATAGAAGTATCGAGTTGAAATTAAAACCATATATTCACGTTAACAATCTCGAAGCTGTAAATAATTAAACTTCAAAATTAACGTTAAGAAAGGTTAGCCCATTTATGCCGCAAAATCAAAATTCATAGCTTTCCGTTCACTTAGAACTATAAAATTTGGCAAGTAATATTGTCTTTTACTACAGGTACAGGAAACAATCTGAAAACTGGACCTTTGTTATTAAATCATGAAAAATTTTGTCTTAAGTTTTGAAAACAGTATTTCGGGAAAATTCCTGAACTGTTTATAATATTATGTACCTACACTCTTCTTCTTAAGCTTTCTCTTCTTTTAAAGCGGTCATGGCTCCGCTTGACAGACTGATCGTATTCGATCACGTTTGTTAAACAAAGTTCGGCCCGGTCAGGTGTCGGATGGGTGACCGTAAAGTGGCATTATAACTGAGCGCTTCCGTGCTTCGGAGGTCACGTTAACCGTCGGTCCCGGCTGTTGCAATATGATTACAGCCGCTAAGCCAAGTCAGAGGCTTTATAGGCGGCTTGATAAACTCTGACACCAGAGGTGGCCACTAATCCATACTGGATAAGAAGAAGATGTACCTACTTATTATATGCGGAACCCTCAATAGGGGAGTCCGACTCGCACTTGTCCCGTTATTTGTTTTATTAACCCTGACCTGAGCGGGTGTCCTAACTTACTTTCGTTAAGAAAATAAGAAAATAAAAAATGTTTTATATTTATTTTGAAATTTACGATACATATCCATGGAAACTGTAATTAACGAGTGCTCCCAACGTGTAATAGTAACCCGATATTACATTTACGGAAACAATTACACACGCGAGCAAGTTATGTTGTTTGGTCGTTTCTACTGGACCGATAAATGTTTAGAAATACATGTAAGCTCTTATGTAATTGATTATATGTATAAGATAATATAAGAAAAGAATTGTAATATGGGTAAAAATATATAAAAGAAACGATAAACGCTTGTTTAAAGATGATGCCATGTCATGGCATGGTAAGCCAGCCTATATTATAATGTGACTTGAACGTAATACCTACAGATAGGTATACATTATACCATATTACTAATCAACAAGGCAAAGGTTATTTTCATTAAAGGGGTTTGAACCTATCGGCATTGTCACCGGTCCGCTATTTTGATTTTTTTTTCAATAAATTGAAAAATTAATTAATCTTTCATTTCATATGATGAACAATGATATGATGATATGATGAACATTTCATATGACGCAAAGATGAACAATAAATATTATACAATATAATGGCTTAAAGTGTCAGGTTAGTGAAATCATGGGAGTTAAAGATACAAAGGTATATTCTGGGCAAAGAATACTAACTATTACTAGCTCTGGGTTGGCATTTACTATTTTTTAGGGCATTATATATCATAACATTTTTTTTTCCTCTGTGTGTCACCTGTTCATTTATATAAGCTATCCGACCAAGACAATTAGGCGCATGACAGGAATGCGGTTTTGCACTTTTGGTACCTGCAGCCCACTTTTATCAACGCAATTCTCCTATCATCTGGTTTTAATAGCGCTACTGTGATTAATAATTGATTACCGCTTCTTAAAATATTGGTCTTTTAGTTAGTTTTTGTAATTTTTCTCAGCTGTCAAGCGCCTAATTGTTCTGGTCGGACAGTATTGTTGTTATACTTTGTTAAAAACGTGAACAAACTGTTATCACTGAAGTGTAGGTCATAATGGCAGTTTAAATTGTAGGAACACATACAGGATTTTCAAATCGATTAAGTTTTAAAGCAACATTATCAGCTAACGTCGTCACGTCACAGTTGTCACTTTCTGTTCTAAAGGATGAATTTTGTAGAGTTTTCCATAATAATAATTAGCTCCAGACACGCTACCTTAAATGGGACTTTGCATTTCTGCTCCAATAAAGAAAGTACCGTATTGAATACGCACCAGTTTTTCTGCAAAAAGAAAACTGACGTAGCGAGCCCACCGCGGTAACTTAGAGCGAGACGAAATGGTCGCAACTGCAATATACATTGCAGCGTGTATTGCATTTGTTTTTCAATCTTAGTAGTGTTAACATAGGCTTGGATAGCGAAAATAGCGATGGTATCTTTACATAATATTCCACGGTTAGCGCACACGGCTCAGTGCGATGCTAATCACGTCAAATGACCGAAGCGCTCCTTTTTCGGTCACTAATTAACTTTCACTGAGTGAAAAGTGTTAGTGTACTGTTAATACTGGATACTGGACTCCTAGGGCTTGTTGTAAGTTTATTTTTCCATTCACAAAGATCTGAAGATCGGGATTCAATCCCGCAACCTTAAGGTTTTCTGTCCACTGCTCTCCCAATTATGATACGGTTACTTGTCACGTCGAAATGTTCTAGTACTCTAATAGCCGAAAATCCAGGGGTCCAAGCCAGTGTAAGCAACTTGAGTTAGTTGTTTTTTTTCTAGTAAGGGTACAAGATATTTATTTATTTATAATTTACAAAGATATTCATCGTAGTTGAATCTATTACAGTGTTACAAAAATCAGCATAGATTTTAATTTATGTAGCAATAGATTTTGATTATGAGAAACTCGGTGGCGCAGTTATTCGCTCGTACGGCCTTCAATTGTGGCGGTCAAACAATTTTCTCAACGTTCGGTAACGTAATGGGTGACCAAAGATTTACTGACTCTTCTCCTGTATGCTTAGGACGTTGTCGTTGGTCCCGGCTTCATTTTGCAGTCATTAAAACCCACCACCGTCCGCGTGGTGGGTCATGGCCCTCCTCCTTATCTACCCGTAAGGGGATGGCCCGTGCCCCAGCAGAGGGAACATTGAAATGGTTGATGGTGATGATGATACCTTATCTTCAAGGCTTGTGTTTGGAATAGAAAAATCTTTAATACTAGAAGCTCAGCTCATTCGCCATCCGCAATAGCATGCAAATATACATATTTAATTAATAATTATGATTAATAAATTTAAGTTCTACATAAAATATTATTAAGTAACATTAATTGTCATATTTGTTTTTAGTCATCTTAATCACAAAGATCACAGAATCACAAAGTAAAATTTTAAAATGACAATCAGTTATCGTTTGAAATGAAATTATTATAGAATGTCAAAATTACACATGTCAAATCAAAATAATTATTTATTACAATTTAGAATGTTGGAGTTTCACCCGAGTTCTTTTCGTAATAACACGTGTTGTGAGGCTCCATTTTTAACTCAATCTACCGTACAATTTCTTTATATTACGAAATATATTTACTTGACATTGGCAAAATTAAGAATTAAGAAAGAAGAAGAAGAAGAATGTCAAATCAAAAGAAGAATACAAAAAACATACAATTATAAATATTTAATTTTGCATTTTACAATGCTATTTTTACCGACTTCAACAAAAAAGGAGGGAGGTACTCAATTCAACGCGTATCTTTTTTTTTTTTTTTGTCTGATGTATGTATACCGATTACTCCGGTGTTGGTGATCCGATTTTAATAGTTGTTTTTTGTTCGATAGGGTACACTGTCAATTTGGTCCCATATAAGTCTCATTGAGATCCTATGATAATCTTCGGAGATATGGGGCCTAATGTCATGGAAGTCATGAAACAATTATATCATCCAGGTAATTGTTAGATTCTTGTTCGAGCTGAAGTTTCACGCAATAACTACTGAGCGGATTTTGATGAAACATTTATAATTCTTTTTTTATATGAAATAAAATGGTTTATGTGTGGTCTCATATAATTTTTACAGAGATTTGGCCAGTAGTTTTTCAGAATCCTGAAAAATATCATACACGTTTTTGCAAGTAGTCGTTTACCTAGATGATATCATGGTTGTGTATGGGCTGATTTTTAGTGTAAGTAACGGCACATGATGTAACTAAAAAATCTGAAATAAAAAAAAATTATAAAAAAAATCAAACCGACTTCAAAAAGTAAAAAATAAAACTTTTGGAGTCGGTGCTAGCTAGCTAAGGCAAAAAAAATATATAGTTAATAGAAGTGCAATGTAGAATGCCTTGGCTGGCACCGACTCCAAAAGTTTTATTTTTTACTTTTTGAAGTCGGTTTGATTTTTTTTTATAAATTTTTTTATGTGATAAATATTAAACAAGAAAATATACCAGAAAAATAATAATGATAAGGTTCTATGACGAACCGTACCGCTGCTATGTCGCTCTTTAGCTCTATCATGAGCGGCCTTTATCGACTCGATAACTCGATAACGTGTCACTGTCCCGCTCAGATCTTAGCGTAGTAAGCAAGACGGCATTATGCTCTATATCATATCACGTGATATAGCGGTGTTCATGCTAGGGGGGCTGGTAGCGTTACATGGTGTGGCGTGTCATAGAATGATAAATGCCTGTTGTCCATTAGTTATGCTTTTGTTGAGCTGGTAGGGTCGACTTCAATATAACACGGATCATTTGGCAATGAAAGTTACTGCGTACTAATGGTTGTTAATAGTTTTTTATGTATTTAAATTTTTTGCAATATTTATCTGCTTTCTGGGGCGAATCTTACGAATGAGGTAGAATAACGAAAATGATTCTGTCATGATTTTGGTAGTTTGTCTTTACTAATATTATAAAGAGGAAAAATTGTTTTTTTGTTAGTTTGTTTGCATTGAATAGGCTCCGAACTACTAAACGGATTTGGGTGAAATTTTGTACACAGATAGAAGATAGCCTGGTTATGACCATAGGGTACTTTTTATCCCGATACTCCCACGGGAACAGAAACCACGCGAGTGAAACCGCAAGCGGCCGCTAGTGAGTCTATATAATCAGAAGTTAAAATACTGCTTAATAATCGTTATTGTAGACTTTTTACCAAGACGCACACACAGTGTTCTTTTTTCCCCAAAAATCGGACATGCTTGTTTTATCCGTTCGTTTTATAGATTAACTGTACCCCTATTACGATGTTTGCTTAACATGACATTTACAGTAGGCTTATTACGAGTTTGGCAAACTCGACGTTACAGTAAACGTTAATGTAAAATGTAGCTCTGTCTCTTTTATATTTAGCGACTGTTTTACCGACATGAGCAGTGTATCCGATAGTCTACGCTCACGAGTCCTGTAAATGTCATGTTAAGCAAACTCGTAATAGGGGTACTGGACTCGTGAGCGTAGACTATCGGATACACTGCTTATGTCGGTAAAACAGTCGCTAAATATGAAAGAGACAGAGCTACATTTTACGTTAACGTTTACTGTAACGTCAAGTTTGCCAAACTCGTAATAAGCCTACTGGATTCAAAAGCCTGACTGTTACTTGCATTGTTTTTGAACTATCTTAATTTAAAGTTACAGTTCCGGAAAAAGGCAAAAATTAAAAAAAAAATCTGATGATTCTAGCGCCCTATCCACTATCCACAAAGTCAAAGATTTTTATTCAAATGACTTATAGATAAGTGCTTTCGAATCGTCCAATTTTTTTTCCTACCAGCCATTCAGGACATCTTTTAACTGATACGAAGAACGGCCGCCAGAAACTTATCAGCCTTAACAGAAACAACAACATTTACAATGGAACATGTTGTTGCCAAACACAAATCTACAATCTTGAAACATAATTAATATAAGAGGAAAATTTTCTTATACTCAGTTATTAGAATATTTTCCTTTTATACAATTACAATAGTCATGTTTTATGTTAGTATCACTTCCATGCATTTTGGTCTTTTAAATAGTCATCTACCTTGTAATAACCTTTGCTTAAGAGCGTTTTTTTAACATATATTTTAAATTTATGCAAAGGCAGCTCAATCACTTGTTGTGGAACTTTATTAAAAAAGGCTATGCCTTTTCCCAAAAACGAGCGACTGCATTTTTCAAGCCGAAATCTTGGAACGGCAAGCTTATTCTTGTTTCTAGTATTAAAATTATAAACATCGCTATGCTTAATAAATAAATCGTGATGTTTCCTTACATATAATATATTATCATAAATGTATTCTCCCGCCAAAGTTAGTATATTAATCTCTTTAAACAATTCTTTAAGAGAATCTCTCTGTCGAAGGTTGTAAATGGCGCGCACAGCTCTTTTTTGAAGTATAAAAACATTTTCTATATTGGCTGCTGAGCCCCACAGCAACATGCCATAGGACATTACACTATGAAAATAACTAAAGTAAACTAGTCTTGCCGTTTTAATATCAGTTAGGACACAGTCCTACTATTATAGATGCCATGCGACATCTTTGCCTATAGGTATGTTGTCCGAACAGGCGGGAGAATCACGAAATAAATTTGGCGTCGCGACCGTGAACATCACACCCGAAAAGACACACGCATTCATACAATGACCGATCTCTTTCATAGGGCGCTAGAATCATCAGACCCTATCGTGTCACTCTAAAAAATTCACGAAAAAATTACCAAAAAAAATTACCTCTTCCACCTGAGGTAATAAATTTGTTAAAGCCTTTTGAAATCCCATGCAATGATGACGAGAGTGATGATGATGATGGAGAACTGGATGATGACTATTTTATACAAGCATCCTTTCCCATGAAACAGATAATTACGAGACGTAGTATATATTTAAGGAAGATTTTTTTTTAAAGATGGATTCCGGAAAATTCCGGGTGCAAAATCGCCGAAGTTCCTCGGGTTTTTGAATTTGGGTTTTTTACTGATAATAGTACTTTTAAGTATCTTTATATTAAAGCTATTTACAAATTCTACTTCACCAGAACAAAGTCAGAAAAAAAATAAAGTTGCTAAACACTTAACATCAATTTGCTCGGCCATCTTAACACTTAGAGATTTTAAAATGGGTTCCTAAAATGCTTAATGGGCTTCACAATATAATAACACGCCGCCATCTTTCCACTAAAGAATAAAGAAAAAAAATGTTTTTTGTAGTTTTGCCTTTTTCCGGAACTGTAACTTTAAATTAAGATAGTTCAAAAACTATGCAAGTAATCTTAATGGTAGTTTTAGTCAGGCTTTTGTATCAATTTAATCTATAAAACGAACGGATAAAACAAGCATGTCCGGTTTTGGGCAAAAAAAAAACTGTGAGACGGTACGGAGACTGTATATGCGTTTGGGGTGAGAGGATGTTTGTTTGTTTGTACAAGTCAATGTTGCCATTTATCTCCAAATCTACTAGTCCGATTTTGATGCGGTTTTCAGTGATGGATTCGGGTTTGATTGATGCATGTTCTTAGTTAGACACTGTTACGGTGACAACTCACCAGGGGGCGCTGCAGTAAAGATATTTTGTTTGTGCAAAACCAAAACTGCTAGTCCGATTTTGATGCGGTTTTCCATAAAGGGTTTTATGTAGTACAGTGTACATAATATATATGCTCTATAAAAAATTTGAACCAAGGCAAAATTAAAAAAAAATGAAAAACTAACGATGTTTAAAACATAATTAATAAAGGATAAAATAAGTTAATAACCCCCGACTTAATTATCCGTCAGGGGCTGCCATTAAATGAACTAGCTTTCCAGTTTTATAGTAACGTCTGTTTGTAGGGCATCACTTTCACAATGATGTGAACATATTGGTTTATGTCATGGATTTACAGAAAGCTCGGTTAAAACAAACCATTATTTTATATCCTTAATGTTAAGTATCTTATGATTTCATCGTAGCTTATTCAATCTAGAAGCACATCTTTAATTCACGTGTTACGGGATGAACCTAAACCCAACTGATTTACCCCATAACCAGTACGAACACTAAAATGGGGTCAAAACGTCAGGAAATCCTTAAAAAATCATAAAACTCGGTTTTGAAACTGCGTCAGTTATTATTATAAAACAGCACTTTTCAATCCGTTAAGTACCTACTCTTAATAATTTTTGAAGTGAAAACTTCTTTAGCGGCGTTGTGCACATCGGATGTTTTGATAAAATTTTTTGGGATGGGTAAAAATGTTAAAGTCGCGTCAAAACACGTGACCTGATCGAAAATCCGTAAGACGGAAGGAGAGTAGAGCGCCGACGCGGCGTAGGAGAGGAAGTAATATCCCCCTCTCTTTCTACCGCGCGGCAAAAATGTATGCCTGCTCCTGCTGTTTCGTTTAAGCGGTTTTCACTTCTGCCGGCACTCCCCGAGTGCAACCAGTTTCTTTTTATTCAAATTTTACGATTGTTTTCGATTTTATTCTTTAAATGGCTCATTGTTTTCCTGACTGCGTATTTAAAACCCTAGGTCAAGTAAATAAACGTCCATAGCAGTTTCATAACCGTTGACACCCGCGTCCGTGACCTTCGCCGCATCCCAATGACTACGTAGTCAGCGTCACGTCACGCCCGCTTTCCTCAACGTGCCGTGACTACAAAAATATGATCCGGACACACTCGCACTTTCGTTTTGTTTGATTCTTTGTGCAAGGTTTTCTCTGGCTTTGTTGCTCAAGTAAGAGTTTATTGAATAGTTTTTTTTTATAATTTGGTACATATCTTTTAAAAAATACCATGGCAATGTCATTGTGCCGGCTTTGAATTGCCCTCTCATATAACATATACAAAATAAAGTTCTGAAGAAATATCTAATCAACACTCGTATAATACCTATGCCGTGTGGTGCCTAGTGACGGCCTAAGAATACACGTGTCACCACTCCCTTACATGCCTGGGATGTCGTAAGAGTCGACTTAGAGGCTCAACGCATTGAACACCTGTGCGAGAGAAGGAAAACTTGAAATAAACCCTTTACCAAACCCATCTGGCCAGCGTGGTAGCAGTAGGCTAATAACCTCCTATGACCGCCACAATAAGCGTGAGCTAAGATAGGCCTATATCCAGCCGTGGTCGTCCACAGGCTGATGGTGATGATGATGATGAACCTATAAGCCTATAAGCTCTAACAAAATTCATAAAAAGCTTTCTTCTTGGCGTATCGACTCCGTCTCTTATATCTGTGACCAATGATATTATAATTCTTTCAAAAAAGTCTGTGAGGACGAACACTTAGCTACCGAAACAGCACTATCAGTAGCTTTGTAAAGAACCTCGCGTGTACGGATGTAGCTAGGGAAGCGCAGACAGGTCAAAAGATGTGCTACCTTTTGACTGGTCTTGAATAATTAATTAGGAGTAGCGGTCGTGATCACTCCAATACTCTCATCTGTTATTTTTTCAACCAATTGACATATCGTACTTACGGCGCCCGATTGCAAACAAAAGAAGATAAGGAAAACACCTATTGGCTGAGGGAAGTGCCTGATATAGATAATGTAGAGTTCAATATTTAAAAGAAATATTTTTTTTTTTTTTTAATCTTCTCCGTACATCACCCATCAAAGAAAATCTATAGTTACCTACTAAATCTCATTAGCCACCCTATATAAGAACCAATTTACATGCACCTTCATTACACAATACACGTAACCGCTTTTCCACAGACAAAACATTAGCACATCACAATGAGCACGTTCACACGGGTGGTGGAACAGAAGCATGCCTTTTTGTGATCCCAATGAAAGTGATTTGTGAAGAACGGAACGTTGTAACTAATCAATTGTTCGAATTAGCGTGTGAAGAGGATAGGTCATCGAACCTTTCGAAATGTTTGTTACGAAACTTTTGAAGTGAAAACTTCTTTAGCGGCGATGGGTAAACAATGTTAAAGTCGCGTCAGGACACGTGACCCTGATCGAAAATTCATAAGGCCATTTACCGTTGACATATTTCAAATTACATAAAGTCTCACACTTGAAAGATCTACGTATATTAGTGAATAACAACCATTACATAAAGATCTCTTATTCCTAACAACTTTCATATTGTTGCCAGGTCACTTTTAATGGATTTACCTGCCAAATCAAGTTGGTCTCCGTTTTCATCAACTTTTTATGAAGTTGTGGTCAAGATATAGTGGATTTTCGATCGTTATTTTCCTTTAAGCGGTTTTCACCTCTGCCGGCACTCCCAGAGTGCAACCCGTTGTTTTTTTTTTGAGTCTAGTGACCCGTGGTTTCGCCAGAGCGGTTCCCGTTTTGTAAAAATTACGGGATGAAATGCCAAATTTCATACAAACTCATTCAGTCGTTATTGCATGACCAAACAAATAAACATTCAAATATCCAAACTTTCACATTATATCCGTGCCTCAATTTCCGTTGTCTTAACTCAAGATAATGACTGGAATGTAGGTATGAAACCACACTGAAATTTTCAATGATTTTCTTTTATTCGTATCCTCTATATATGGAAGACTGTGCACCGTATTCCTTCTAGATAAAATAAAATACCTACTTATTATATTATAAATCGACACCTGCAAGCAAGAACATTTTAACTCAGTTTTAGGCAGTATTGAGTTAAGATGATATTCATACTAAGCAATAAATGCATTTTTTTTACACTTATCATCGTACCTATATAAATTCGTAAAAATGTAAAATCTGCATCGTGTAAAACGTCTTAAAAACATTGTATCTCAGACGTAAAATTATTTTATTCAACAATTTAAAATTTAACGAACATATCAGTTTCATACAATATTGATTGTATGTCGGAGTTACAATGTAATTTTACAAAGTATATGAGGACAAATTTTATTGTAACTCACTAATTATATACAATAAATATATATATGGCATCAAAATGATACTAGAGTTTAGGTCTTACCACGTTTACTTAAATGGTCAAGGTCGATTGGCATTAGGACTTATCCGAAATTGCTAAGATTTTTTTTGAGCTTTGTCGTGCTCTCCTGTAAAATGCCAAAAACTGAGTTACCATGTTCTTCCTTGCAAGTGTCGAAATCACATTAGAAAAACAGAAGTTCACTAACAATCAATTCTAAATAATGGGTATTTATATTTTGCACATTTTCCTTACTCAGTATTAGCTCTACGTTAATTCTGCGATGGACAGTAACGGTGCCTTTTAAGTTTTAAGGGAGCCCTTGGATGGTAGTAGGTAACATAGGAAAGGCATCCAAAAGTCTTAACAATTTATTTGAGAATAGTACTCATAGCAAAAAATTCATAAATTGTGTCATTATGAATGAAAATTATATATATTTATAACACGTTACATAAAACTTCAAAAACAATAAACGAGAAATATGCGTTTAAAATGCGGTTGAAGTCAAGTTATGCCATTGTAAAGTATTAAGTAACTATAAGTACCAATTTAAATATAACTTAACCCAAATATTTGGCATTGTAGTAAAAAGATGCATCTAACTAAAGAAGTAAGAACGACTTAGTTAAAAAAAATCGTAATATTACCTACATAAAGAATATTATGTTAAAAATGTAGACCTGTCATAAATGTAATGTATAAATACCTACATGAAAAAATCATGTTTCTAATATAGGTAAATATATATTACATATTCGTAATTTCCACAAGATTCATAAACTTTAGATCTCGTCAATTGATTCTACAAACCGTAAAACCGTTATAATAATCTATAAATAATGTACCTCAAGTTTCACTTACAAAATAATGTCTTCATTTTTAGTAAACCAAATTTTCTAAGCTAGTGAATTAAATGGTCCTTTGTGCGTTACTCTATAAAAAAAACATAAGTCTCGCCCAAGGCGCAAGTGGCACACAGCTCTCTAACTAAAGAACAAATTTGCTCGAACAGTGGAAAGTAAATATCAACAAACTACTGGTTGACACTAATTTATTCAGAACCGTGTCCACAGTAGTGTTTATAGATCTAGATATTTTTATTCGATCAGCTTTCGTCTTTAATACGATTCTTATTTGATGTTCTACTTAAAGAATGGCCTGTTAAAACCCTTATTATTGGGACCACGTTGAGGTATTGACTTAAATAACGAACTATGAAGTGTTAAAAATACAAGCTTTTAAGCCTACACAATAAAACATAAGAGTGCTCCAACAAATTATTTACCGATGATAATAATAATACCTATATTCAAGTTAGGAAAATCAATGTGTCAGAATGAAAGCGAATCAAACAATCTAAAAAATTTATGATAGTACACAACATCTTTTTATAACATTCTAAACAACAAATAATTTCTGTGCACGTCTCAAAGAATGAAAAAAAACAGCCAACCCTATATTTAAAAACGCCATACTCTTGCAAAATAAAAGGTATATACAACAACATTGCATTGCTTGCACGTTGCGGTCGAAGGTCTGTAGGCAAATTTTTCTATAGAAATCGCGTAATAAAATTGAAAATGAGCAAGCGAACTTTTATGCACGGCTAAATATAAGTAAGAGTTACAATTTTATAAAAAAAAACCGGCCAAGTGCAAGCGGACTCGCGCACCGAGGGTTCCGTTTAAAAATTTCAATAATATTTTTTATTATATGGTGTAACAAAAAATTTACGGTTTTCGCAATTTTTCCTTTATCTGTACTATAAGACGTTACTTCGTATCAAATTTCAAGATTCTAAGTACCCTGTAGGTTTTGATTCCCGTGCGAGTTTAAAAAATTTGCGGAATTTTGCGGCATGAACGGCTGTATCTTTTGATTGCTTAGAAGTTTGATTTTTTCACAGCTCCAAGGGACAGTAGACCTGAGTATTAGATATAAATTTCAGTTTGATACCTCCACGCGTTCCTGAGAAAAACGGTCTTGACAGACGGACGGACAACGAAGTGTTCCTATAAGGGTTCCGTTTTTTCCTTTTGAGGTACGGAACCCTAAAAAACACCCAATTTACTAGTTATGGCGGTTTTGTTCGACTTCTAAGCGATTTGATCCGTCTATTGTTCACTAGTTAACTTAACCAGCGTAAATGCAAATTTCACTTTCAATTTATTTCTATGTGGCGCTAACTAGAAACCGGTAATTCGAGTAATTTAGGGGAAGTGGCCGACAGTTGAGCGACAATCTTTTCCGCCTGACTTCCACTTTAGTCTCATTATTTTTAGGACTTCCTGTATTTTTTCTTTATACATCCATAAGCACTAAAAATGACATCTAAAGAAATACAAATAAATATGAAGTAGGTGTTATAAATCATACCATGAGAACGACTGCAGACTTCCGAATACGCGTTTTAAAATATTACTGCAGACAATTTTGGAAAATACGTGAAAATTACGTATTTTAGGTTTTTTATTATTTAATTATAAATTAAAACAACGGGACTAAAACGCGACATTTGTTATGTAGTACAACTATGTACTTGCAACTTGAAGTTTCGGCTATGTTGCAATAGCCGTGGTCACAAGCAGTCTGTTTGTTACTTAACAAATGTTGCGTTTTAGTCCAGTTGTTTTAATTTATAATTATAATGTAACGCGAAAGTTTAAAATCTTATATTTTTATGATTTATTACAAAAACATGTAGATTCGTAGATCTTTATTTCTTAGTACCTTACTTTTAAAATATGTAAATCACTTTGAGAACTTCAAATCTTATGTTTTTGCTTGTATTGTCACGTTTAGTTCAAAACTTGAAGAAATATTACATTATTGTATGTATTTTTTCGTCATCAGAGTTTTTTTATTATTTGAATTCGGGTGCGATATCAAATGTTTTATAGATAGAAAAAAAGTAAATCTAAGTAACTGCATGCTACGACTAAATTAAAATGTCTCTCGTCTACAACAACTAACTGAACGTTAACCAAATTAACATTTAATCAGGAGCTTCGTGATCGAAATGCATAGTGCCGTAAACCGACTAACTATGTAAAAGCACTTTTATTTTCATACAGCATAAAGTTATTTTTACATTGGCGGCGAATTGTTTTCTCAAGCGAGATGAGAATGTGGTAGTTTTCTCGAGTTGAATATCTGGAGTGAAACGAGCTGCCGAGCGAGCCGTGACGGTTACGTGGAGGCGGGCTACCCTCGCACGACGCAGAGTTAACTAACTCTGCTAATTCATCAGCTTAATAAGATGGATGACGAGAAGAAGTAATGGCAGAGGTGAGTTCGAGCTGTTGGATTGACAATAGCCCCTCCCTACGCAAGTGACGAATTGAGCCGTAACGGTTACGTGGAGGCGGGCCGCCGCCGCATGACGCAGAGTTAACTAACTCTGGTAATTCATCTTAATAAGATAGATCATGAGAAGACCTGATGGCGGAGGTGAGTTCGAGCTATTGAATTGACAATCTCTACTCAAGTGATGAATTTTGCCGCCACGGTTACGTGGAGGAGGGTCATCTTCGCACGACGCAAAGTTAACTAACTCTTGTAATTCATCCTCTTAATAAGATGGATCACGAGAATACGTGATGGCAGAGGGGGGTTCAAGCTGTTGGATTGACAATAGCCCCTACTCAAGTAACGAATTTAGCCGTGACGGTTACGTGGAGGTGGGCCGTCCTCGCACGACGCAAAGTTAACTAACTCTGGTAATTCATCCTCTTAATAAGATGGATCACGAGAATACGTGATCGCAGAGGTGGGTTCGAGCTGTTTAATTGACAATATTCCCTACTCAAGTGACGAATTTCGCCGCGACGGTTACGTGGAGGCGGGCCAGACTCGCACGACGCAGAGTTAACTAACTCTTGTAATTCATCAGCTTAATAAGATGGATCACGAAAAGACGTGAGGGCAGAGGTGAGTTCGAACTGTTGGATTGACAACAGCCCGTAGGGGGCTAAATTCGTCACTTGCGTAGGAAAGTGACGAATTTAGCCGTGACGGTTACGTGGAGGTGGACCACCCTCGCGTGAGAAGCATGGTAATGCATGGATCAAAAGATGTGATGGCGTTGGTGGGCGTGGTCCGTAGCCGGAAAAAAGTTAACTAATCAAGTAGCGAATTTTCTTTACGTTTGTAAGCTAACGCAAACCAAAAAGTTCTTTTGCTATATTCCAACTACTTAATATATCTCACAGCTTCTTTTATGAAATAGGTCTATAATACTGGTCGTCTTGATCTTTGCAATCAGCTGTAGGGTAGTAAAACGGTTTATCAGTATATTCAGTGACACGGACGGGTAATAATTATTAATTGGTATTTTATTTTATACTTTATGCTGTAGCTTTAAGCTACAATGGATGTGTAAATTCGAGTGCGTCGACTCAAACTGCAGTCAGATCGCGTGATCACGCCATCTGTCTGATGGATGTAAGTAATTATCAGCATTATAAAATAGCAATATTTCATTTAAATTCATTTGCATAACAGCTAGGCGGTCGTTAATTATCTGCTAAAAGCACTAACGTGTATTTTCTTTTTTTGCTTTGAGTATTGTGATTCTAAATTATAGATCATGCGAGACAGGTGAACATTTTAATATAGAAGTCGCCCGCGACTTCGTTCATGTGGAATTTGATTCTATCGCACTTCCGCTTATATTGGACTTGCGGCCGTTTCGTCAGTTTTGTTCTGTTTATATGATGGGGATAAAAAGTAGCCTATGTGTTAGTCCACTACTTACAGTCCCTACATACCAAATTTCATCAAAATCTGTTTAGTAGTTTTTGTGTGAAAGAGTAACAAACAAATAAACTGACATACTTTTAGATTTATAATACTAGCGACCGCCCGCAGTTTTTTATAATAACTGGGCAGGCATTTAACTACCATCGTGCTTAATAAACAGGATGTGTAAGGTGTTGCATGCTTGCCCAGGAAATGCCTATTCACTCTCGCCTTGAAGAGGGCAAGGTTGTAGGAATCGGGGAATACATGAGCAGGCAGTGCATTGCACTCTTGTTCGCATAAGAAATGTCAACGACGTACGGGTGATATAAGCTAACCTGCGTCTGGTACCCCGATGGTCGAAAGGGGCTGGAGGAACAAGGTCGTGCAGTTCTCTCACACATTTTGCAAAGTGTGTGTGTGTGATTAGTCCCAACACGAAGCAGAACAATCGAAGACCTATTTACTGACGCTAAAAAAAGGGCCAAAAAAGTAACAGCGGATCATGATTCGCATAGCATTACATAGGAAATATATAATTTCATGAGATAATATCGTAGGGAAGTTGATAATTTAACAATCTGACTAATTAAAAAAAAAGTTATGATTAAAACACCTCTTTCCTGATACCATTTCATGACTTCCTGACAGTAAATTGTAAATCATAGGTAAGTCAAGTTCACCATAATAAAAAACTAGTTATGAGACGTCAGTTGGTATGGCGTAATTTTCAAATATTAAACAAAAACGTTTATTCATTGCCGGGAACTGCTATTTTCGGCGCAGAAATTAAATGACAAAATCTCCTTTTCCGAACGTGTGAGTGTGAAAACAAACAAACTGCATACTTTCGCATAGTAGGATATTGCTGGTGGTAGGACTTTTTTTTATGAACGATGGTGAGACTCTTAGCCTTCATCATACATGATGTTAGTATTGATAAGACTGAAGATGGAAGCGAGCCTCTCCCGGAATCCCCAGCCACTGAGGAACTGGCTATCTTATCGCAAACTGCCGGAACACAACAATGCTGAAAACATTATTGTTATGGCGTCAGGCTTAGATAAGATGGTGGTAGCTAGCCAGGCGGACTTACAACAAGTCCTACCACCAACCAAACCGAATACACTATGTACCCCCGCTGGGAATCGAACCCGGGACCCCTGGGTCTGATGCCGGTGGTTGTACCACTAGACCACAGAGGCGGTTAAAACTTGTTGTAAGTCTGCCTGGCTAGCTACCAGTACCACCTTCTTATCTAAGTCTGACGCCATAGCAACAATGTTTTCAGTATTTGACGACCTGTTTGGCGCAGGAGTACTAACCCCGCATTCTACGCCAGAGGTCCCGGGTTCGATCCCCGGACAAGACAAATATTTGTGTGCATGAACATGTCTATTTGTCTTGGTCTGGGTGTTTAATATGTATATTAGGTATGTATGTATTTACAAAAAAAAAAAGTATATAAGTATGTTTATCCATTATCTAGTATCCATAACACAAGTTCTTCATGAAACTTAACGTGGGCTAGATAAATAATTGGTGTGATTGTATGCAAATATTTATTTATTGTTGTGTTCCGGCAGTTAGAGATAAGATACCCAGTTCCTCAGTGGTCGAGGATTCCCAGAGAGGCGCACTTTTATCAATACTAACATCAGGTATGACGAAGAATAAGCGTCTCCCCGTTGTCTATACTATATAATATATAATCTATACTAATATTATAAAGAGGAAAGATTTGTATTTTTGTATGTAACGAATAAACTCAAAAACTACTGGACCGATTTTGACGAAATTTGGTATAGAGAATCCTTAGACCCCAAGTAGTAACATAGGCTATAAATGATCCAAAAATTCCCACGAGCATGGGAACCACGTGGGTGAAACCGCGCCCGGCCTCTAGTAATAATAATATATAATATTATAAAGAGGAAAGGTTTTTTTTTTGTATGTAACGAATAAACTCAAAAACTACTGGACCGATTTTGACGAAATTTGGTATAGAGAATCCTTAGACCCCAAGTAGTAACATAGGCTATATGATCCCAAAATTCCCATGGGAACGGGAACCACGCGGGTGAAACCACGCCCGGCCTCTAGTTCATAATAAAAGGAGAAACTATAAAATTATAGCGAAAAAAGAATAAAGAATTTTAAGTTGAAAACGTCTCAAGCTTCACTCATGATAATTATTGTATCCACATTTTGATTGAGGTTGAACTTGAGACGTTCTCAAGTTCAACCTCAACGAAATTCTCAATTCAGACACCGGCATACATAAGCCCATGTTGTTTTCCAAAGAAAAAATTATTTACTTGTATGCAAAACGTCACCAAAATTGATTTTGTTGATTCAGTTTCAGTGAGTGAAATTGATTAATAAAATGAACAGAGTAAACCGAGATGTTAGTTGAAATCTATTTATAATCTTTGAATGTAGTTTAAAAAGCTATAGTAGGAAAAATAAGTAATTGTATCTAAATCTATTAAACTAGAGAGACTCGTTCATATTGCTCAGAGCTGTCAATTTTTATTTCTTCTTGATTAATACCAAGCATATTTTTTTGTTATGTAAAAAAAGTTCAATCATTATTTTTAAAATGCAGAACTAAGTATCGATGATGCTGTCGTATCGTTATGATATTTGAATGATATTTATTGATTTTCGAAATAGTTTTTTCATCAATTGATAAGGCTGAAGATGGAAGCGAGAATCTCCCGGAATCCTCAGCCATTGAGGAACTGGCTATCTTATCCCAAACTGCCGGAACACAACAATGCTGAAAACATTGTTGTTATGGCGTCAGGCTTAGATAAGATGGTGGTAGCTAGCCAGACGGACTTACAACAAGTCCTACCACCAACCAAACCGAATACAATAAGTACCCCCGCTGGGAATCGAACTCGGGACCTCTGGGTCTGATATCGGGGGATGTACCACCACTGGACTTTGTTACATTATTTATTTTAGGATATGCTTACACACATTTATTTAAATTACATCACACATTTGGTTTTCTGAATAATGAAAATAAATAAATAAATCAAAAAAACATTGAAATTAGCAGAACGAGTCTCTGGTGCACATCCCTGATGCAAAAAGATGACATTTAGTTCCACTACAAGCTGTCGTCGCCGTCATAGTGGCTCAATCTTCAATAGTACTCCGCAGACTATTGTGATACGGCTTTTCAATTTGCCTCCCGGAAGTCACATTCGATTGTGGAAGATAAAAGCATTGCAAAAAGACGTTTAATGAAATTGTTTCATGTTATGAAAATGATACGAAGGAAAACAGTCGGACCATTATTGGGAAACTAAACGACATTACATAATTATTATTGTGCACAATTAATGACAATCACACGAATGGTTGTCGTAACGTTATACGAGTATATGGGGATCGATATCAGTCTGGTTAGGGTAGTAGTTGCTAGTGATCGAGCTGGGAAGGCAGAAAAAGAAAATTTCCGCAGATCTCAAGGGCGAATGTTATCCCGATACCCTGTGACCAACGGCGGTCTACGCAAGGCAAGCTAGGCAAGCTGTGGCTAGGCAAGTACGGCCCCTGTACCATGGCCACCGAAACATGATATAGCGTCTTATTGACACTCGATCGACAATGGACTTTGTCGATGATCGACACAAAAGACAAAATCCATTGTCTTTTGTCGGGTAAACGAGATAAATCGTTATATCATAATCGAACGACTTAGAATATGGGTGTAAGAATCTATCAGGGAAAAACGGAGTATTTCCATATGCGCAGACATAAGAATACGAGGATAGGCAGAGGAAATTACAAAGGTACAGATAAGTTTCAATATTTATGATACATTTTAAATAGGTAGCTCAGTGGTTAGAGCTGTTGGCCGGATACCCAAAGGTCGTGGGTTCGATTTCCATCTGCGAAGTTGTTTTTTTTTTCAGTATGTTTCTATTTAAAAATAGCATTGAATAATGCAAACATTAAAAAAATCATAAAGTGTAAATATCTTGGATGTACAGTTACCGATACCAACCAGAGACAGGAGGAGATCCATATCCGCATCTAAAGCGCCCTAAGATGCTCAGCAGCCCTTTATAAAATATTAACGTCCAAACTCATCAGCAGAACAACCAAGATTCGAGTCTACAAGACAGTCATAAAACCAATCCTGATGTATGGATGCGAGGCGTGGAAGTTAACCCAGAAGGAAGAAAACAAGCTCTAGTGGCTGAAAGGAAAATCCTGCGGAGAAGGAAAATTCTGGAACCCACCGGAGAGAGGATGATACCTGAAGGATAGTCAAAAACAAGGAGAACATAGAAGTCCTGATGTCCGAGCCCAACATCATCGGAATGATTAAAGCTTCGCTGGCTCAGCCACGTTGAGAGAATGGCATAGGAACGATATCCCATTCTAAAATGCAGAAACGTGCATACTTGTGGCGACAGAGTGGCAAACGCCCGGTTGGACGACCCAGGTATCGATGGATCGACGAAGTCCGGAAGGATCTGAGAAATCATCAAACAACCAACGGGAACATGTCGCTCAGAATAGGGAGAAGTGGCGCAGCTTAGTGTCGAAGGCCAAGATTCACTTCGTCGGTCAAGTCGGTGAGCCAACGAAGAAGTAATACTATTGGAAATTGGTATAATTTGTGGACACTAATAATAGTTATTTGTGATATATATTAATATCTTTAATCACTGTAGTTATTTAGTACAAAGCGATTTCGTTGTTATTTTGCATAATATGCAATATCGGTCTTGCTCCCGCGCGCGTCCCTTTCTCATTATATATTAGTACCTCGCTTCAGTCGTATGCGCCTTAATGATCCCCGATACCCGTTGTTGTAAGTAATTCGGTATTCTGTGACGTAAAACTATATGGTTACGAAATATAATAAAAACTTTCACTACTTGTCATAAATACGTCGTAAACTTGCCGTATAATGCTACGTTTTAATTACGTGTCACATATTTATGATTTCATTATGCTATGTTTTACAGTTACGATGGCGTGGTGAGTTTAGATGAAAAATATTTATTAAATCATATTGAACCTCAAATCTACCAACCTATGATATTGTTATTAATAATATTATTCATTAAGGTAATAAATAACAACATCTCAATCCGATTGATAGTTTCAGCACGTTCAAAACAAAGATTTAGATTTTTAAAGACAAATAATAAACAAATAACGTATTTGGATTATTTTTTCCAGAGATCGGGGGATGAAATAAATGTACCTATTTCACATGAAATTACATTTATTTCATCAGAAAGGTACATACCTTTCTGTATAAAAAGGATACTTAGGTACAAACAAACTTCAGACTGAAACGAATACAAGACTTAGGCGGCCGTTGATGTCTTTTCTATGGCTGGTTTCTGAAATTTCATGTTAAGAACGGATCAAACCTCACTTTTGCATAGTATGGAATTTTGATAAATATACGTGTTTTCAATCTATACTAATAGTATAAAGAGAAAATATTAGATTGTTTGTATGCATTAAATAGGTTCCAAAACTAATGAACGGATTTGGATAAAATTTACACAGATAGTAGATAGCCTGGTTATGAACATAGGATTCATTTTATCCCGATATTTTATCCCGAGCGGTTGGAAGTGCTGAAACTTACAACACTGAGAGACCGCAGGATCCGTGGAGACCTAATCGAGACCTTTAAAATACTTAATGGACACTACGACCTCCACAATCTTCATAACTTATTTAAGCGTAATCAGAACCGTTACCTTAGGGGTCACAGCTTCAAACTCAGTACTTCAATCGCAAACAACAACCCATGCAAACATTTTATCAGTAAAAGAGTCGTCAAAGAGTGGAATAAGCTTCCGGAAGATGTAGTCCTCGCCTCTAACGTCAATCAATTCAAAAATCGACTAGACAGATATTTAGAATTTAAATAATGAACAAAACGCATAGATAGCAGGATACAGGCGCTATCAGTTGTTACAACTGCTAGCCTGTTAATAATAATAATAATAATATTCCCACGGGAACGGGTACCACGCGGGTGATACCCCGAGCGGCCGCTAGTCGTAAATAAAGAGGTTTAGTAACCTTATTATGTAGTACTTAAGTATTGTCATAAAAACTTAATACTTATATAATTAGGATTTAAAATTCATAAAGAAAGTTCTGTACCTTACTATGGCACGTTCAATAACTTGCCTTTCAGCGAGCATGTTAAACAAATTAAAGAATCAAAACGTGGCTCCTGCGTCGAAATGAAAAGCACGTACCCGCGCGCACGCACGCGAAAGTAACGCCGCATGTACCTTTCACAGTTTTCCAACACGGTACATTTTTTTTATGGAAACTATTCCGAGATATGGTGTTGGTCGATTGCTTTTTTATGGCAATTAACTTTGTACATTTGACAATGACGGCTTACGCGTTTAGAAACATAATAATTTAACTGTACGGTACGATATAGAAACAACTCGCACGAAAATAGGCTCACAACAATTATACTGGAGGATAATATAATAAATATTTAACAAGAAAATATACTAGAAAAAAGCAACTAGTCTCATGTCGCCCTGCCTGTCTCTCTGCCTGTATCTCATGTCGCATTTTCTTGTTAAATATTTATTACATAAAAATAGCATTGTAAAATGCAAAATTAAAAAGTTACAAAAAGGATAATATAAGTTTAATTCGGCGTTAAAGATTAAGGGAAAATATTTTTTTAACATACCTACCAAAGTAATGTAAGCTAATATACATAATATTAGCTTACATAATATTACTCACATTTTTTATGATGAATTGATAAGTCCATCCATCCAATTGATAAGTCATTTGGGTATAAGTACATATTATCTCACATACACGTTCAACAGAGTAGGTTAGGCTTTACAAACTTTAAAATTTGTCAACATGTGTACTTCGACGCGCTGTGGACTGTACTTCTGATTATTTTTTTCCTTTATTGCTCGCACAATACCTTTCAATAGATCGATGTCAAGACGCCGCCGCCCCGTGGGAATCTAATTTCTCGGTCAGCTGGCCGGTTCTGCTCTAGATGTTTTTTTACACTTTGGCGGAGAAAAGGGCTCTTTCGTTTATCCGTGTTAGTCAGGTGTTAGTATGTTGGAGCGTAGTATAGTTTGGTAGAGTAACTATCGAAGCTATTTATTCTATCGAATTCTATATACTTAGGTACTCGTAGATTTTTGAGCATGTGAGCAACGACATCCTACTAATATTATAAATGTGAAAGTAGGTATGTCAGATTGTTTGTTACTCTTCAATATGGAACTCAAAATCTGTAAAGATCTTTTAAATAAATGGTTACTTACACTAGATTATGAAGACACTGAGGCATTCTTAAATAAAATAAATTAATTGCTGATATATTATGTATAGGTGTGAGGTGGGAATTTAAATTTATATATACACGCACTCACACACACACATCCCGATATTCCCACGGGAACGGGAAACACGCGGGTGAAACCGCGGGCGGCCGCTAGCTAGCTCTGAATAAATGAACACGCATTTTCGATGTTCTAATTAACAACTTAAGCTGTAGAAAAAAACATTTCAGTTATGGTTCGTAAGAAATTATAAAAATAAAGTAAAACATGCTCATACAAAAATCATACAATCAGAAGAAAAGTATTACAGTTAAGCGCTTTTCACATTTTTTATGATGAATTGATAAGTCCATCCATCCAATTGATAAGTCATTTGGGTATAAGTACATATCTCACATACACGTTCAACAGAGTAGGTTAGCCTTTACAAACTTTAAAATTTGTCAACATGTGTACTTCGACGCGCTGTGGATTGTACTTCTGATTATTTTTTTCCTTTATTGCTCGCACAATACCTTTCAATAGATCGATGTCAGGACGCCGCCGCCCCGTGGGAATCTAATTTCTCGGTCAGCTGGCCGGTTCTGCTCTAGATGGTTTTTTACACTTTGGCGGAGAAAAGGGCTCTTTCGTTTATCCGTGTTAGTCAGGTGTTAGTATGTTGGAGCGTAGTATAGTTTGGTAGAGTACCTATCGAAGCTATTTATTCTATCGAATTCTATATACTTAGGTACTCGTAGATTTTTGAGCATGTGAGCAACGACATCCTACTAATATTATAAATGTGAAAGTAGGCATGTCAGTTTGTTTGTTACTCTTTGACGCAAAAACTACTTAACGGATTTTGAAGAAATTTGGCATGTAGGGACTCCAAGTAGTGGACTAGCACATAGACTACTATTTATCCCGATATTCCCACGGGAACGGGAAACACGCGGGTAAAACCGCGGGCGGCCGCTAGCTAGCTTTGAATAAATGAACACGCATTTTCGATGTTCTAATTAACAACTTAAGCTGTAGAAAAAAACATTTCAGTTATGTTGCGTAAGAAATTATAAAAATAAAGTAAAACATGCTCATACAAAAATCATACAATCAGAAGAAAAGTATTACAGTTAAGCGCTTTTCAGACTACGCTATAATATAATAGCATAGCTTATAGCTCATAGCACAACGATATCGCTCACCATACATTTACTTAGAACACGTTCACACTTATCTATAATATATATTTTAGGCTTACTATACGCTGTCTAAGTAAATGTATGGTGAGCGATATCGTTGTGCTATGAGCTATAAGCTATTACATTATAGCGTAGTCTGAAAAGCGCTTTAGATATGAATTCATTCATTCACTAGCACTAAGATTACTAATGTCAATCCATAAACTACGAAGTTATCAACTTTGATGAAGTACAATTAACTTCTTAGGATCCATAAAAATAAAAAAAGATTTTATTTACCGTCATTTTAACATAATAAGCGAAGATTTTTCTGTAAACTTAAAGGAAATGATATCATTTATGATTTTTAATTTTTGCATTTTCAATGCTATTTTTATACTTATGATAAATATATAATAATCAATCGATCGAATATAATTAATCGATCGTTAAACACCTGAAAAGATGTTTCTTTCGAATGCAAGGGTATTCCTAGCATTGGTGTGACAACGCTGGCCTACAGCGTTTTAAAAATATAAAAGTATTGGAGAATTTCGACGGTGGTTCGCAAGTCTCGGTAGCTCAGCGGTTAGAGCATTGGACCGGATTTCCAAAGGTCGTGGGTTCGATTCCCATCTGAGAATTCACTTGTGGCCGAGTTAATTTTTTCCAATATTTTTCTATTTAAAATGTGTCATAAGAAATGAAATCAATTTTGGTTTTATTATTTAAAAAATTTCGCAATCAAGCAAGTAATTGTACTTATTCGTGAACCGAAATACCAAGTTTCACGCCTAATTCATAACAGTGATTACATTTCTTTAGTTGTTCATTGATATCATGAGTCATGCATGCGAGTATAAGTCCAATACAATACAGCGCTAATAAGAAGATTACTAGCTTTCTCACAAATACTCTAATCACTGTCTATTTACTCAATTGTGACTTGCGAATAGTTTTTGTCCGCCTATCTTACTCATAATAGCACAAAGGTATAGAAAGTGTGACAACGATAATGCGGTAGCCACTATTAATTTGAAATTTGATACTACCGAATTACGGAAAATTATTGTGGATTTTCTTTGCCCGTAATTTTAGTTAGGTGGGCGTTATAATGACACTTTCTATTATTATTTTTACCCACAATGGTGACCGCTCTTGTGACAACTGAAGGTTTACTTAAGTGATTACCTGTCCCTTTTCTAGCGGTTCATAAAGTAATCATGAAGTAATGATCGGAGATGCCCCTATATATTCGGTAACTGTTAATAGCGTCATGTGACTAAACTGTTAATAAAAAAAAAATACCGAAGTATAATTAAAAATTATAATCTTATAATATGAGTGATGGTAATGCTGGAGTACGAGAGCGAAAAATATAGTACCCTTGTGGCAGCTGCTTATTTTTAGAGCTGGGGGCGTACCATGACTCTTGACTAAAAATAAGCAGCTTACAACCTGAAAATAACGAAAATAAAGGTTATTTTCAGTTTGTAACAATGAGACGCCCCAGCCCCCCTAGCATGACCGCCGAAACGCGATATGATATAGCGTTTTATCCACACTCAAACGTCAAAACCCATTGTCTTTTGACGGTTAAACGTGTTGAAGCGCTGTATCATATCGCGTTTTGTTGGTCATGCTAGGCTAGCTGATAGTAAAAGCCTATACGGGCATAATTCGAAAACTAGTGTATCGCCTCCTACATAGGCTAGTGATCTGTCACTATGACCAATGCCAAATGTAGCTTCACTGAGGTGTGTATGAGAGTTGATCAGTAAAGTAACACAAAAACGTTATTAACACAAATAATAGATTATTTCTAGGTATTTCATTTGAACAATTACCTAATTATTTCTTTAACCTTAATACTTTCCGAGAAAACGTTTCCCAAAACTCGCCTGGTCAACCGGAAAGTTCCCCGATTGTACATGCAAAACCTGAGAAACCCTTTTTTACTCTCAAGCTGCACGGGTTAGCACGAAAAACTATCGAAATAGTATCGAGTAAGTATCGAGCACGCAATGTTAAAAAATGTATAGGAAATCCCGCATGCATCACACAAAAGACAAGCCAACTGAAAAGATGGAAACAAGATCATGGAAACAACATGCGTTTTGCATAGAATTTAATAATAAGTCGAATCATTCATCATGCCTTAGACCGCATGTTGTTTCCATGATCTTGTTTCCATCTTTTCAGTTGGTTTGTCTTTTGATGCAGTATGAGATATTATTTAGTTTTTTAAATTTATATATTTTTTATATGGGTAAAAATGTAGTTCCGTTTACGTCCGGTAGGAACGCTACTCAATATATCATACTGATTTTTTTTTACTTTACTACCTCGATACTCGAAAGTTATTCATGCTAGGCCTAGTGATGTATGTACAGTTACCTGCAATAATATTAGAAACACTGAGCAATCTTGTCACATTACATTATTAAATGACATTTGTTGATACAGAGAGCTTTGTTCCCGTGTGTTGTAATGTGATAAGATAAGGTTGTATAGTGGATATAATATATTGTTGCTCGTGACGAATTGATGTATTTTTAACCGCCTCTGTGGTATAGTGGTACTACCACCGATATCAGGCCGTATCCTGTTACATATTGTATTTGGTTGAGTTGCTGGTAGGACTTGTTGTAGGTCAGCCTGGCAAGCTTAGCTTCCACCATCTTGGCTAAGTCTGACACACAACAATGTTTTCAGTATTGTTGTGTTTCGGCAGTTAAAGATAAGATAGCCAGTTCCTCAGTGATTGAGGATTCCGTGAAAGACTCGCTTCCATCTTCAGCCTTATTAATACTTAACATCAGGTATGATAAAGGCTAAGAGTCTCGACGTCGTTCATAAAAAAAATGTACCTATGTATGTTGTTTATTTCCAGGGTGGCGGCTATGGGTGTTGGCGGTGTCGCTGCAGCTCCTGGCTGCAGCAGTCGGCGCCAGGCACCACCGCCGCTCCATGCCCACACAACAGGTGCGTCCACCCAATATGTAGACAATGGACTAAAGTACGGCCATTATAATAGGTCACATTTGTCATTTCTTTATCCACATCTTCATACGTATATGCACAATACTCAGAAACATTCAATTTCACACACACATTCATCCTACACACACACACACAATACATTCCAATTACCACACTACACAACCACAACAATGTTACGCATACTAATACATGTAATTTGTAAGCTTATATTATTATATTGCATTAATAGGTAAGTTTAACTTAAAATCAAAATTAGCGATAAGAATAGCATAAACACATTTATATACTAGTTAAGTTATGCAGAGCGTTGTATCCTGGCACAGGCGATAACAAGCCTAAAAGGAGGCTCCGTTGAATAAAAAAATTATGCAAGTTTTTATAAAGAAATAAATATTTTTTGTTTTGTTTATACATACGGGCAGCACACAAAAATGTGTCTTATTCAGTCAGTGTAAAAAGTGCCTCATAAAGTGACTTATTACCATGGCTCTACTACTGGTTATGTCATAGGTACTATACTATAGTCTGTTTTTTTTAACAAACGAGTACTGAGCATGTCTCTCGCACATTTCCGATATTAACAGAGTGAGGGTAATTGTTAGGGGTAAGGCTAACGCCTTTGTTCTTGTTGGTGGTTGGACATGGTTGGTGGAACGGACTTTATCTTGATTACGTGGACCAATAGCAACGCCACCAATATTTTCGGTACTTGGGTACAAAAAACAGACTATAGTAGCTCCACGTTTTGCAAGAGCACGTTAGAAATTACACTTGCACTTGTACGAAAACTCCGCCGTTGGTACGTGCGATGCAACATAAGTGGCTCTCCGCACTCTAAACAGTCGAAGCGTTCATGGTCGCGCTGATCGTATTCGATCACGTTTGTTAAGCAAAGCTCGGGCCGGTCAGGTGTCGGATGGGTGACCGTAAAGTGGCATTGCAGCTGAGCGCTTCCGTGCTTCGGAGGGCACTTTAAACCGTCGGTCCCGGCTGTTTTCATTTAATTACAGTCGTTAAGCCAAGTCAGAGGCCTAATAGGCGGCTTGATAAACTCTGACACCAGAGGTGGCCACTAATCCTTACTCGATAAGAAGAAAACTGCCTACAAATGGCCGAAATGACGCACACACACAGAAACGCGCCGCTACACGCGCGCTTGCGACTGTAGGGTGTCGCACCTACACAACTGTTATACCAGTGAAAACCAGTCAGATCGAGCGGTCGGCCGTGTAGTGATAGCGAGCGGTGTGTGTGTTTGTGTGACCGCGTCACATCAGCCGAGTGCAAATACTGTGTATGTTTAGACTGTGCTCTCAGCAGCAAATTGTAAAGCCTTTATCTTTTCTTTAAAATTTTGAACAAAACAGATTTCATATTAAATTAAAATTCTTTGACGATGATGATTTTTCAATTCTCAAGTTTATTAAGTTAAATATGAATAACAAAAATTACTTACTTTATTTGATTAGAAATATAATAAAATAAAATAAAACAATGTTTCAGGTGTCAAAAGGAGGCTGGAGACCTGTCGTCGGTTCGGGCGGCTTAGTATACAGCGGATCATACAACACCGCACCACTACACGCGCCTTCATACAAAGTCCCTGTGATAGACGGATATCCATCATCGGCACGTCCACTCGTCTCGAGAGACTCCTCAAAACTGACGTCAATAGCACAATCTTACAGGCCAACTACCCTCCGAACTGTATCTGCAGCACCACCCGTTCCTCCCGCAAATCAGCCAATCAATTCTTACCACAATCCTTTTGCTTTCAACAACAATTTATCATACAAGTTCATACAAAGCTTTCCTGTTGAAAACATCGTTATTAGAAACCCCCAGAACCCTTACGCCGCCCGACCAGTCTATTCCAAATATCCCAATAAAGTAAAACAACAGAACACAATATTGCAACAGCTTCCGAATGTCCAACCGATACAGTTTGGACAATATCAGACAGGAAACCCTATCGTTTTCGGACAACCAGTAGAAGGTTACGCAAGACCTATTGACAACAAGCAAGCGCAGTCGGAGACTGAGATCTATAAACCTGAGGTATACAAACTCTCAGACAGTGATACTGCACCGCAATCTATAAGCCAGACGGTGAAGACAGCTCAGCAGCAACAAGCTCAGCAACAGCAGCACCGTCAGCAACATCAACACCAACAACAACAGCATCATCAACAACAACAATATCCGCAGCAACAACAACATCAGCACCAACACCATCAGCAACAGCAACATCAGAAACAACAACATAAGGAACAACAGCATCAGCAACAACAACAATACCACCAATCACAACAGCAACATTACCAACAACAGCAGCAACACCATCAACAACAACAGTTCCTGATCGGAACACCGAAGACGCCCTACTTTACATACCAGGACTCGGCATTTCCACCGAGCATTTTAGGTAGGTAACAATTTGATGAATAGGATTTAATCGATTTTAAAAGATTAGTTTTATATTGGAAAAGTACAACTCCAATTGATTGGAAGAGCATGTGGACCGGAAACTCAAAGTTGCTGGTCTGTGTTCCATCAAAAAAAAAGTGTATTTCATACTTTTAAATGTGCAGCGTAGAGTGACGTAGTCTTTGCTATTCTATATAAAATTATAAAAGAATACTCACACTTAGAATGTTCGATACGTGAATTTTATTTTGATTGTTTCAGGTACATTTGGCTCATTTGGCCTGCAGTCCGTGAAGGGAAGAGATCCAGTGACCCCGCATACTAAAACAACGTACTTACCTCCTCAACCTTCAAAGCATACTATATTCAACTCATTCGGCTTCACGCCTACCTTTAAAACTACACCAGCCGTTTACAGTCCCACAACTACTCCGAAATTCCTCACCACACCTAATCATCTGCAATTTAGCTCGACTTTTAACGATTACAATAATATCAAGAATATACCGACGCAACCAACGAAAATTTCAGTACCAGTGAAAATTGATCCTAATGCAAACAAAGGATCATTCAAAGCCAGTCCTCAGGACCCATTTTCAAACAAGCATTACGTGAAAGGTTATAACAATCTGGCAGTTACCACTTACAATCCTATACAGACAACAACCTTAGCTAGCAACTATTTTGATTACAACTACCAGCCACAGCAGAGCCCACAAGTATCAACTTACTTTGACAAACCAGTTCAAAGCTTTAGCTATCAAAAAAAGAAACAGAAAATTCACGACAGCGTCACAGCCAATAATAACCAAGCCGCGCAGCAGTACGCCAGCGCACCGATATCCAGACCCACTTACGAAGTGACAGAGACTACTGAAGCTGATAACTATTACACGCAGTCGTCGCCCACAGCTTGGACACATTCATACGACGGTAATCTTAAAACGACAGAAGAAACTGTGACTAAACAATTATCACCCGATTTAGGTTTCAGCAAACTCACAACGACCTATGTGCCTGATCTACCTGAAGAATACGCCATAGTGACCGAAGCCGATAAAGGTTTTGAAAACTCTTTGAGCTACGATAATCAAGTCGAATCTCAAAGCAGGCGGCCTCTAGGCGACGACTTCGAACCGATCGGCAAGCACAAACTCAAGGATTACTATTACAAGGTGTCGACTCCAACTTATGAAGTACACGAGTACTCTTCACGAACGAAAAAACCCACTGAATCATCTAAACTCACCACACCGCCGGAAGTTACTACTACGAGTGTGAACAAAGAGAATACCAATGAAGCACCTGCTGATGCTTTGCCCACGCTTCCACCGAATAAACATTTTAAGCGCCCATCTTCATCTGAACCCTTAGACAAGGACAGGATTCGTAAAAGGAATAAGAACAGGAGGCGCCGTCCGCCTCTAGCTAATATCAACCGTGAAGAATCTACCACTAGCACCCGTAAATATGTTCAATCAACTTCTGAACAGACACAGACTACCGAACCTGAAGAAGTGCATACAATCAGACCAAGAATTCGACCAACACATTCCAAACCACAACCAAACTTAACAACTCCCAGTGTCACAACAGACTTTACAACAAGCGTAGTTCCAACTATTTCACCTACTGCGCCCACTATAGTAAAGAAAAAACTTGTACGCCGACCACTAACAACAGCGCCTGATAGACTTGAAACCACAACTATATCCATTAAAGATTATGACACTAACAAAGAATCACCTATAATGAAAATTGCAACACGTCCACAGCATTCAAAATATAGTTTAAATTATGAAACACCAGACTATAGCCACAAGCAAGACGAAAAAGATACCCCTACAAGTGACGTTGCAGTTAGCTTAAGTGATAGTCTTAAAACAACATCCGAAACATCAAAATCATTCGCATTTCACAAAGACGTCAAACCCATTGAAGCCAAATTAGAAACAACAACTGAATCAAATAGAGCTAGCAACGAAAATACAGAGAGCATAACTACAACACGTACCGAAACCACCGCTAAAATACTGAGACCGAGACTTAAAAACAAATTTAATCGACCGCGTTTCAGTGTTAAAGACTATAGGAACCGTTTAAGCTCAACCACTAGTACAACTGAAAAGTCTACGGAATCCACACCCAGATTAAGATTCCCCCAAAGAAAAACACCAAGCAATGACGGCGAACACGAGACTACAACAGAGAGGAAAAAATTCACTCCTAAAGATCCAAGACAAAAGCAGACAAATGCCTCAGAAATAAATGATGAACCCGAGAAAGACGTTCCTGTAAGCCGATATAGACAAAAGCAGACTACGGTAGAAAACACTGATAGCACTACCCAAAAGATATCATCGAGGATCCGAAATGGTTCGCGTAAGCCGAGGCCCACTGAAGAAACACCAGAATCTGCCACAGTTCACAATAAAAGACCGTTGAGGAAGAAAATTAAAGACTCTGACATAGGAGAATCAGTGCAGGACATAAGCGTAACTGAGACAACAGTGCACTACGACCACAGGAACGATATAACCTCCGAGAGGACCAGGTCAGAGAGTGCTATCATGAAGATAGCAGACAAGAAACATCATCAGGACCCTATTGAACACTTATTTGAACATTCTAAAAGGGTTTCGGACCTAACTCTTGCCGCAAGCAAGGACTATAACACTCCAGGAATGTTCAAAACGGTCGCTTCGAACAGCAGACGGATACCAAGTTATTTCACTATCGCCACAGACGACCCCATCCTACCGATAGAAGCGTTCTTCCCCCAACTTAACCAAAAGAAGGAATCGTAAAGTTCCTAGACTCATATTATTAAGTTTGCAAAACCAAATCTTTTCTTTCTGCCAAAGTATAAAACTTCAATTTAGTGGTGCTAACTGGCTGTTTTTGTATTGTTATGTTATGAATCACTTTTCGATAGATAGTGACGTGTTGTAAGAATATTTTTATTATGCTTTAGCATAATAGACATATCAGGACACTTCCGAACTCTTGCAAAGGTAAAGGTTGTTCGTTTAATAATTACGAAAGGGATCAGAACTATTATCTATCGAAAATTTGCAGTAATATCATATATTTATTTATTTCCAGTGTAAGTAATTGACCTGAAATTATGACTGTTATTTTTTATAACTTAATACGTTGTGCTCATTTAATTTAGCTTGTAAGTGAATGTATAATTAGACAAATAGCATGAATGTTGGGTCTGCGTCCATTGGTTCAAACGCATAAAATTTGTGTGTGTGAAACTGCTACTGAGCGTATGTAGAAATAATAATTTTATTTAAAAACTTAGGCGTTAAATGTGTAAATAAACTACTTCTATAACAGTATAGAGCTTTATTATTTTACCTATAAATATCAAAAACAATTATATAGACATATAATTACGCAGCGTTTGCTTCGGATTCCATTTTTCCCATTTTCTGGATGCATTTGATCGCTGCCTGGTGGATACTTTTATCTAGGGTATCTAAACAAAAGACAGATTCCAAAATTAATCTAGGCTTTAATTCTTACGTACAAAAGTCCAAAATGTATATGCATTTGTATTATAAAATACTTACATATCTTATGTTGACCTTTAATCGGGAATCTGAGCCGCAAACTAATGGGGTTGGAGCAGATGAAGACGTATGGGCTATCGCTCTCTCCTTCGGGATATCTAGACGAATACAATCTTTATTAAAACTTCAATCAGTAAGCATTTGTATAATTTGATACTTAAAAAATAACACCTGTCTCTAAAAACCTTTGCTTATCGAAGGTAAATTAATTATTCAATTACAATTTACAGACAGTATTGGAAATAACAACTTTAAGAATAGTATAATTATGCTCTGTTTAATAGGATAACCAAAGTAGAGTCAGAGTAATCTCTTAGAAAACCAGCGAAAAAAGGTCGTAATGTCGTTACTATCGTGTAAAAAAAATGGTCCTTCATGCAACGGATACTTACTTCTTTTGATACTCTTCTTGGGGCAGGCAGTCTTCAACAGTCACGCAGCCAAGCAGGCAGCCAGTTGGGTAAAACGTTGGGAATTTAAGTGGTTTATCTGTATAAAATGAAAGAAAGCTTAGGTACGAACCTTTTTATTTTTACTTATGATAAATTTTAAATAGAAAAATATTGGCAAAAGTCAACTCGGCCACAAGTGAATTCTCAGATGGGACTCGAACCCACTTTTTATTTTTTTTTTACTTTGAAGCAACACTGAAATCGCGAAAACTACATACATTGTAGTAGATTTAAATGAAGTAATGGGTTTTTTTACGAGATTTAAACAAAGAGTTTAGGTTTAGGTTTGTATTAAACATGCAATGGCGAAGATTTAACACATAGACATACACTTACCCGGGTAAAGCACCCTGTACTGGTTCTCCAAAGCACTGATGATGGATTGGTCCGGCTGCTTCGCGGTGGAAGCGATCCACAGCCGCCCACGGTGACTGCTGTACCACGTGCGACCTTCATGCCTTACAATAATAATAAAAAAATGTTTTACACTTTTGTAATAATAAGGCGGTAAACCCACTGCTCGGCGCTCCGTCGCGGCGCGCGGAGGCGTGGATTTTAATATTGTATGCAAATGTCAAGTATTTGTATAGAAAACCGCGTTGTTCAATCCACAGAAGCGGGAGCGCGGTTGGCGGACTCCGCCGCTCCTCGCGGAGGCGCGGCACTATCTATCAGAGGGTCGTATTATTGAAACAATCGAATAAATGCTTTTGAATGACACCGCATTCGCATTCAAATCTTGCGATTACGTATGCGATAAATGATTCGATTGTCTTAATACAACAACCCCTGCTGCGCGCCAATGTGAGAATGGCCTTATGGTATTTTTAAACAATTAAAAAAAAACATTTTCGCTAAACTTTTGAAGCGCATAAGTATTTCACGATGAAAGAAACGTGTTCCAATGTGTTATTTATTATACCAAAAGTCTACGCAACACACCTAGTACTTTTATAGATAAGTGTGTATTTCAATGCTGCCTTATTTCTAATAGAAATAAGACAGCATTTACTATATAATTCTCCGACCCTATTCGGCCGCTTCGGAATGAAGTGGACAAACAACTTTTTTTGGCTCGGTGCGGGGCCCGCGCCCTGCAGTGTCCACTTGTTTTCGCAAATTGTTCACGTGTCTTCTGTAATATAGTTATAGATTATAGACTGGCTTTGCACCAGTATGCAGGTGTAAAGCCAATAAAATAATTTTTTTTTTTTAATGGTACGGAACCCTTCGTGCGCGAGTCCAACTCGCACTTGGCGGTTTCTTGAATTTACATTGCATTTATTATTACTTATTGAAAATGAAATATTAGAAAAAAAAAACGACCCATCCTTATGAAATAAACGCTGACTCACAGCGCGTAAGAAGGTTTAGAACGATTCGACGCTTACTCTAACGACTCCGTAGGTCAGCGGTCAGAGCATTCGCCCGGACAGTGAAAGGTCGATCCCGGCGGTGCTACTTGGAGGATGGGTTGTTTTTTTGTAATATTTCATTAGTATTTTATTTTCAACCATTTTCTTCGCATACCTACAAAGTAGAATTTATATTAAAAACTAGTGGACGCCCGCGAATTCATCTTCGTGGAGTTTAGACAATCACGTGACTTCAAACTACAAAATAATTTGTATAACTATTAATTATTTTTATAAATGGCGATTAATATCGGGATAAAATGTAAGCCTACCTATGTTACTCTGGAATAATGAAACTTTACTTAAATGAAATAATTTTTAAAAATCGTCCAGTACCTACCTAGTTTTTGTATTTATTCATCATGCAATTTACAATAAACAATATTTTCAACATAAGTTTTTTTTAATTTATTTATTCAAAACCCGTTAACATGCCTCTATCTATACGTCAACTGATTTATTACATATTTCCCTTATTATACTAATTTTATTTTCATTAATGTTTCTGTTATATTATTAATATTCAAATCTTGAAAAAAAAAATCTTAATCACGATAAATTTACTTTTATACTACACTTGCCGCCCGGAGAGACATTAAACATTTATAATATTGTATTGCGAATCCAGATTTGTAAAACAGACCGCTTCGATTTAGAAAATACAAACCGAATGCTCGAGATAATAGCAACTTATAAAAAAAGAGACGTTGCTAAGCCGCGCGAGTCACTGAACGTTACTTAAATACACTTGCATTTATTATAGCTATGCACGTGTGTGTGTAAGTATAGACGAGACGCGTCGTGATTGGTTAACGCGGGCGAGAGTGGCGAGAAGCGGCCGCGCTGCGTGCACGCAATATCGCCCTTAAGGGTGGTCCACCGTTCTTGACCGAAATTGTACAACAGGGTTTATGTATGAGTATAATTACTATGGTGTGACTCACATCTTAATCCCGTCCACCAGCAGACTGGCCCAGGGCTGGTGCATGGACAGGCAGCGGCCAGCGTCACCCATTTCTTGCAACTCAGCGTCCTGCACGCGCGCGCCCGGACCTAGCGCGAGCACGGCGGCGTAGCCTGGCGCTTCCACGGATGGGTCGAACTGGTGTATGGGATATTGGAGTACTTCAGCATTGGTGTATTTTGCTTTTAGTAAGTTTGGGGAGAAAAATAAGTCATAATTGTGGAAAAATTATTGAACTTGGAGTAATTTGGGAAGATTTTTGGGAATGAGGATGTCTAAATTATTTTTTGGCCGAGACTCTTAGCTCGATATCTTGTCACCGTTTCGCTCACATTTTAGCGATTAAGTATGATAGCATCATGCGCCATACTATATCGCGTGATAGCGGTGTTCATACTAGGCAGCGTCCCACATCGCCCATCTAATCGCCCGTCAAACTGATGTATGGGACATTGGAGTCGTTTAGTATTGGTGTCTTTTGATTACATTCTAGGGAGTTTGAGGAAAAAATTGGCAAGTATGGGTGCAATCATGGGTCAGTTTGGGGAAGAAATAGCGTAAAGTTAGACAAGAATTTGGTGGAAGAAAAATAAGGTGAGTTAAGAGAAATTTATTGAACTGTGAGTGAGTTCGAGAAAGTAATATGAATTTGGGAATACATTTTTGGGAAAAAATATACAGTACATCTTTACGAATGTTGATCAGATCAGATATTAGGTTGGGGTAGTATTTGGTGCTGATTTGTGAGTGAGCTTGGGGGTAAGATGATAGCGGAGTGGGTTGACTTTAAGAAGAAATATGCATAATGAAGTGAAATGAAATTAAAAAGAAAGAAGTATTTGTATGGAAAATTACACAAATCCTACCTGCAACAGTTGCGCGTTAATACCCGGCGCGACGTCCCTATCGGCGGCGCCGCCCGCGAATAGTGCGTGATTGTAGAACTTGGCGTCGTTATCGTTACTAACGCGAGCCATGTCATGAGTCATGGCTGAGTTTGAGATAACATAGGGTAGGTTTGCAGAATGATGGTTTGAGGAAAAAATACGGTAAGTTTTATGAAACATGGACAAATTTGAGGAAACAAAGGTAAGATTGGGGAAACAGGGGTAACGTTTGGGAAGAATTTGGTTGGTTTGGAAAAAAATAGGGAGAGTTTGGGGAAAGCTGGGTTGACTTTGGAAAGAAATATGTGCATAATTAAGTGAGATGGTTTGTATGAAAATAAGAGGTGACTGTATGAGGAGTACACAAATGCTACCTGCAACAGTTGGGCGTTTACACCCGGCGCGACGTCCCTATCGGCGGCGCCACCCGCGAAGAGCGCGTGATTGAAAAACTTAGCCTCGCCGCTGTCGCGAGTCATGTCGGCTATCTTCTGCTCGTCGACGTTATAGTCTATGGTGTTGTCTTCTACCACTTGACGACCTATGAAAATATGAATCATTTATAATTAGATAAATAAACGCCACATGACATGTGTCATTTATTCACGTAATATAATGTCTATACATATTTTGTTTATATTTTTTTGCTTTGACAATACTATTTTGCGAAAATGTTTTTAAATCTACTTAAACTTACTTTATTTGCTTGTAAATTTTTTGGAAAAAAGAAAACTTTTGAATGTCGACAATAAGCTTTATACTCTTTCTTTCGAATTTCGACAATAAACTTACCGGCGAAGTCAAAAGTCATATATACCAATACACAGTAATCTCACCAGCGAAATCAAATGTCATCATTGCAAATTGAAGTAATCTTGATAGCGAAGTCAAAGGTCATCTATGACAATAGACAGTAATCTTACCAGCGAAGTCGAAGGGCATCTTCTTAGTCAATCGCGAGACGTGTTTCTTCTAATGAAGCGAGCACTGGTATTTGTCCAACTTCACGCACTCGGCGGCGCGGCGCTCAGCTGCACGCTGTTCGCATTGAAGTAGTCGTAGTCCATATGACAATCGACAGTAATCTAACCAGCGAAGTCAAAGGCCAAGGTCATCTATGACAATAAACAGAAATCTTACCAGCGAAGTCAAAGGTCATCTTCTTAGTCAGGCGTGAGGCGTGTTTCTTCTCATGAAGCGAGCGCTGGTATTTGTCCAACTTCTCGCGCTCCGCGGCGCTCAGCCACACGCTGCCCGCGTTGAAGTAATCGCTGTCGTCGTCCGTTACGTGCGTGCGCTTCTCACTATAGGTACATTTTATCAACAAAAAATTAGCGGCGCCACTAATCAATAATTAAATAATAATTAGAGATGAGCCGACTAGTCGGTTGCAAAAAAAGCAGACTAGTCGGATTAGCCGACTGCTGCCATGCAGGGCAGAGACTTTAGTCTTCTTACACCATAACTTGCCCCTAATTAAAAACATCTTAATTGTTTAACTAAACTCATCTGGTCTCGTCAAAGTAATCATTTTCGTTTACCACTTTTTAAATGATATCTGTACCTGATTTCATAACCTACAATTTTTTTTTTTGGTCGACGAATACAGATTTTTAGGGAAACGTTTTTTCGTAAAGTAATATAAAACCTAACTGTGATTCTAAAACAAATAATTAATAAATAAAATAACAAACACTAGGTTACTTAACGGTATGAATTCAGATAAAAAAAGGTTTTATAGTAATTTGACTTCTTGATTTAAGTCCAATTATTGACCGAGCGAGCGAAGCGTCTCAGTTTTGAGATTGGCCATAAAATGCTTTTGTCGCATTGTCCGTCTGTTCTCGCCTACAGGTCGCATTTTCAACCGATTTTGACGAAAATTGGCACACAAGTTCGTAGATTTATTTAAAAAAAAATATCGATCACCATTTTTTATTGAGGGTAAAATAGGGGGAAAAGGGAGGAGAAGAAAGGAAGATTGCTGTAGCGTTATTTATCGACGAATATCAATCAAAGCGAGGCACACTACAAGATGTAATGTAAAAAATTCCAAAGGTGCAATAAAATCCGAAGGAAATTAAAAGAGGAAAAATTAGTTGTAGCGTTTTATATAGACGGATTTTTTTTTATATACTTTTCGGTAAATTTATACCCCCACCAATATTACCAACAAACTACGCAGTCTTTTACGCCTTTGCAAGACGAACCCGTTGATACCAGTTTTGATCTCCTAACACCAAGGGAACGCGAGTAGTCGCTAAAACTTATTTTGTTGTAACTAAAGTCTACGGTAGGTAAGCCTATTGGTAAATTCATGTACTTAACTAAAATTTGACTTTATTTGTTCCACAAACTTTTTTTGGCCTTGCATTTTCATCATAATAATTTATTATTAATAAAGCAAGCGCGGGCTACTGTTTTCACAGAACCACTAGTTTATCAATGGTAGCGAAAGAGAGAGTTCCTATTCCTAGATTGTATGATAAATTGTCAGATTGATTTAAAATATAAAATAATAATTGTAATACTAAAGATTTTATTTAAATCGCCCCTATTTAAATATTTTTAAGTATAAAAATAAGAATAAAGTAATAGGCCGACAGGTCGGTGCTTTTTGCCGAATAGTCGCCGACTACAAATGTGGCCGAATAGTCGGCTTCCCCGACTAGTCGGTACATCTCTAATAATAATAAATAACTGCATACAATCACACCAATTATCTAGACCACGTTTAAGTTTCATGAAGAACTTGTGTTAAGCATACTAGATAACGGATAAACATACTTATATTTTTTTTTTGTAAATACATACCATAATATACATATTAAACACCCAGACCAAGACAAATAGACATGTTCATGCACACAAATATGTGTCTTGTCCGGGGATCGAACCCGGGACCTCTGGCGCAGAAGGCGGGTTTAGTACCCCTGCGCCAAACAGGTCGGTCAGTTATCAACCATTTAACAAATATTTCACTATTTCCACTTCTCAAAAGACACTAAAGGTTTGACAGCAGAATTACCATCTTGTCAGTCGTCATGTTGCCTTACATTGAAATTGTTATTTTGTTCCTAGTTTTCTACTCTTTTTTGTCGTACTGTATATAATGTGATGATTGGATAATAAAAATGGCATGATGGAAGTGTCACATTACCTGGTCCGATCAAACTCCAGTAGCCGGTTCCTATGCGTCATGGCGGCCTCCCAGCCCTTGGGCCGGCTGCGTTCCATCAGGGTCTCCATTAGTTTCGCACTTGCTTTGGTTTTAGCATTCAACTCCTTCTGCTCTTCTGGAGTGCATACCTGGAACATGCAAATATCTAAGTTCCCCTAGCTAATTTTAGCTGTGCTTAGTTATGTTCTTACATTATTCAATAGAAAAAAGATTTGCGAAAGGTTAGGCAGATTAGAAGTAATAAGCAATCTCTAGCTATGTAAGATAGGATTAGTACAAACAAAATTAAGTTATTTTTATTTTTTTTATTCTATTTTTTCCAGTCTATCTGCAATCAGCCCCATAGCTTTAATCAGTATTAATTTAAAAGTTCGGGTATATTCACATCCTCTGATGCGTCACCTCGTGTATGCATAAGTTACCACTTGTGAGATTGGTTATATTGATGCTATCTGTTTTCTTTTTAGCCTGCATGTTGATGTTCTGCTGTCTAGCAGTGAGACAAAATTAAGATAATGTACAAAAAAACAGACAGCAATACATAAATACAACAAATTTTAGTATCCAAAAATTTTTAACTGAAAAGCTTACATAATGAGGCTTAACTTCAACTTTCTAACTTTTGTAGAAAACCATTACATAGTAAGTAAGTAAGTAATATTTATTTGCATAAAACACGGTACAATTCAGTTCTTAAAATTCAAGTACATGCGTGTTTTACCGACATATCGATAAGCAAACTTGTAATCTCGTCATGCTCTAAAATACTATGTACAGGGTGACCACTTTTTACTACAATCAAAATTCCCTGACTTTTCCCGGTTTTCCAGGCGTATTTTCAAGTTTTTCCCTGACCATAATCTTAAATGTAAATATATAATTGGACTACATTTTTGACTTTTTGCAGAATTATCTCCTAGCAAATTACAATTTACAAATACAATGAAATAATACAAAAACGGAAATGATAAGAAGTAGTATCTGAATTGCTCAGTTGGTAAGAGCAAAAGCATAGTTATACGGAGGTAGTGTGTTCACATACAACGTCAGGTGACGTTTTTGTACAGTTTCATTATATTTATAAATTGTAATTTGCTATCAGACAGTTCTACATTTCCCAATAATTCATTTAATTTTTGACCATTTTTGTTAAAAACTGTACAGGAAAAACCAATTGAAAGGTAAGTACTGTTTCAATCTGACAAATTTATTGGATATCAAATGTATCTTAGCATATAATAATCCAGCGACAAATGCTAGGGGAACACTTTAAACGGGCCTTAATCGTATTAGTACCTACATCAGTTATCATGTTTATTATGTATTTGAAAAATAATAACAATCTATTGCAACTTGGTAATCTGTTTTTCCAATAACGCAGCTTCTTTGGCAGCCCGGGACCGCTAGAGATAGCGGCACCATGAAAACCGATACGTACACCACTCGGCCACGGAGGTCGTCAATTTAAGTAGATATTATGTATATATATGTATTATATGTGCATACAGAGACAATTTTTATACCCTGACGCTCTGTGACCTCTTGGACGCGTCCAAGCCAGACCATTATTATGTATTTATATGTACGAGGGGAGGTCAAAAAGTCCGCGGAATGGGAGGGATGGAAAAGGTAGGTTCATTTGTCCAGCTAGGTATTGATTGAGCACCTCATCACGAGCATATATTCCAAATTTAAACGTAATCGGGTCATTAATATTTTAGTAATTTAACGTGCAAGCCAGTCGGTAGGGAAGACAAAATCAAACCAAGATTTTTTTGTCGCCCTTTGGAGCTCTGTAGCGAGATAATGAATGAAGTTACAGTCCGTAAAATTAAAGTGAAAATGAAAGCTATGTTCACCACCGTAATCGTAGTCGAAGAAGTAGTCGATACAGTGGCATTCCACCGCCCAAGAGGGCCGAGTTGGAAAATAAGTCGGATGTTTGCGGCAGATTTTTTTGTGTATTTTACTCATCGACTATGTAGAATACGGTGTTAATAGAACCGTACAATACTAAGCTTCATTTCAAGATTCATCTGAAGGGGTCCATAAAAGAAAAATAAGGAGAAAAGGTTTGGTCTTTTGGTATGAAAATGCACCTGCGCACATGAGTCACGTTGCAACGGCGTTTATTCACCGATGAAGCTTCGAAAAACTTCATCCACCTTTTTATATTCCAGACCTGGTCCCAAACAACAAATTAAAATTTACTGCAATGAAAAGAAAGGTGCATGTAAAAAAATATACGGCGACTTAGAGGTGAAGTCTGTAATTTCTACTCAAATTAGAAATATTTTTATTCGAACTAGTAATCAATTTATATGAGCAATTTCAGAAATGTATTTGGGGTAGTAAAGAAATAAACTTGAAAGAAAAAAAAATTTGGTGCTTCACTGCAACCAACTTCCCCCCCATTCCGCGGACTTTTTAACCTCCCCTCGTATTATGTACGTACAGAGACAATTTTTACTCCCTGACCTCCATTAAATTTCCCTGACAATTCCCTGACTTTTCCATAACTAGCGAAATTCCCTGACTTTTCCCGGTTTTCCAGAAAGTGGCCACCCTGTATGTAATGTTCTCCATACATTAAATTAAATCAAATTATATAAAAAAAAACACTACCTACTACAGTTCAATATTTAAATATCAATAACCAAGTACATACAAGAAACAACACAAATCTCATCTCTCAGCATGTCACTTACACACAACAGTATTATGTCCATTATTGATGTATCGGATGTCAGAAAATACCAGTCAAAATTTAAAATGTCAATATTTAAGATGTCAAAATTTAAGATGTCAATAATATACATAAAGAAAAAAAAAGAAAAATAAGCATAGTCAATCGTACAGCTGATCTACAACTTCAAAGTTCTCCAATTTATTTTGAACTTGATTAATGTAAAGTTCAAAGTTGATTGAAGTAACTCAAGAGTTTCAAATCAGTTACATAAAGCAGATAAGTATTTCATCGCAATATTCAAGGATTGGACCAATTTTCCACATTCCAAAAAGCAGATAAGTATTTCTTTGCAAAATTCAAGGAACGTACCAAGTTTCCGCAAAAGAGGCATGGTCCAGACCCCTCCTGCTTGCACACAACTCGACCACAGTACAAACAGTTGTTGATCAGCTCATGTTTAGACGCTTGACAGTCGCAACGGTGGCGCCCTGAATTTGATATTGCAAGAGATTTAAATAGAAAATTAGCATCTGAAGTCATCGCAAAACTGATGAGAACATAATATTTTCATACACCCAATTGAATAATTCGTCACTTGCTAGCAGGACACTGGTGTTCAGAGAACAATAGATAATCTATTGTGTCTCAAAACTTGGGACCTGAGAGATTAAAATTATAATAAACTACCGGCCGCCCGTGGTTTCACCCACATGGTTCCTGTTTCCATGGGAACATTGGGATAAAAAATACCCTATTTTTTTATCTAGGATATTAGTAGGATAATGCTACCTTTTATCAAAACAACTTGAGCATTCTTCCCTTCTTGGGAATAAAGATTGACATATTTTGTTTTCTTCTTTGATTTGGTATCGGGATCTACATCTTGATTTTGAGGAGAAGTCTCCTCTACAGATACAAAATCTTGCTGTTTCTGCTGTTTATTTTTTGCAATTTTCTTCTTTTGTTTTGGTAGAGAGTTGCCTGTGAAAAGGAAATAGGTATAATTGGGGAACTTTCCAGTTGACTAGTAGAGTTTTTTGGAAATTGTTTTCTCGGAATGTACTAAGGTTAAAGAAACAATTTATTATTAAAATGAAAAACCTATTAATGTTCTATTATTTGTGATATAAACATTTTCTATATATCTATTACTTTTTAAAATAAAGCTCTCTAAAAACTCTTAAACCTCTACTAGTCAACCGGGAATTTCTCCGATTGTAAATAAATATGGAAAACAATTTATACTTCCTAATAAAATGCATATTATGATGCTGAAACAGAGATCATAGCACATACAATATGACAGCAATTATTTTTATTCTGAAATTTTGCAGCACATAATATCACAGTAAATACCTTATATGTCACAGTATACACCTTGAATGATTAGTTAAGGCACTCTGAGAGTTGTAAGACCTGTATTGTAAAATAGGTACACTTATTTTTCAAATAAAATAAAGTAGGATGTAATGTGTAATTCATAGTGTGTATTCATACAATACTGTTAGCCAATATGTGGTATGGTCCCTGTATGGTCAGCATTGTAATCATGGTTTACATTTGACTGGGTGACTTATTATTGTTTTGATGATGAACGTGAGTAGGGAATTTAAACATACCTTTTGCAGGAAACTTCCGTTTTGATAGTTCTGATACAAAATTCTTGTGTTGGGGATTATCAAAGTCGAGCAAAGTTTTCAAATATTCCTTTAGATCACCTTCGTTTTCAATCGAGAGTATGTAACTGTAACAAACATTTGTTAAAAAAAGGAATTGTGATACAATATTGTGAAATAAAAAAGTAGGTACCTTATCAAATCTTCAGGCACTTCAAAGTCTAAAATTCTTGATAATCCTTCTGCTATCCACTGTTCCATGTTTGAGAATAACTAGGTAGGTACACAATCTAAATTAAACTATTGAAATCGCAAAAGCCACAACTGTTAAAATGTACTCTGTGAGCCACAAGCCACAACAAAATCAACAAATCAAATCTACACTTTTTTTGTAAAGGGTTACCCACAGACAGGGTTGGTAGATTGGGCGATATTTCGCATTTTGGGCTACTTATTGAGCGAAATTACGACCTGCCAGCGTAGCATGCGCACCGCGACTCGCTGTCGACGCTTATCTCGCGATGTCTGTCCCGCTCATATCAATACGGTGTGAGCGGGACAGACAAATACGCTCGCGCAAGAAAAGTGTCGAGAAAGCTTTGTCGAGGTGGTCATGCTACGCATGCAGGGCCCCTACCGCGCAAGTGTCGTCGGCATCGACTTCGACTTCATTTGACAGATGATTTTGACTAGGGCATGTAAAGGTTTTCAATTCCGATATTGATTTCCGATATCAGAACTCAATACCGGAATTCCGATATTAATATCGGAATTGCAAATTTTCGACAAAAATTTATTATTTTCTTTGTAAATTGCAGATTTCTTTTTGAAATTGCACTAACTAGATAGGATGTTTCATTGAATACATTAAACTATATATATATATATATATATATATATATATATATAATCTTATCTTAAGATATTTAGAACACTTCGAATATGAATGGAAGGATTGGTGGGAGAAGTAGGCTTAGGCAAACATATCACGATCAGCCCCCTTATACTTGACGCGATCGCATTGAGATAGAGATTGAATTAACTTCAAAAACCAATTATGAGCTTTAATAAGTAATTAACCTAAAAATTAATACCTGAAATAACTAAATGAAGAAATCGATTGTAACGCCAATCAAAGTTGAATCAACAACGAAAATCAGTAATCATTATTGACATTCAATCTCGATCTCAACGCGATATATGTAACTGCTAAAAAGTATATGAAGCCTAACCTAAAATAAAAAATATATAAATATTTGATATGAAAATTATAAACGGCCAGATTATTGTGTTTATCTCGAACTTTTGCTACTTCCACTCCACGACAAGTGTGGCCATGCAATAATCACCTTTCTCGCCGTGTGTTGAAAGGTGACTATTGCTTGGCCAGTTTGGCCTTACCATACTAAGTACGAAATTTAAACTTTTTTTAGCGTTACAAGTGTTACAACACTAAAATGTGGCATTTATTGACAGGGCAGTGACAGTTTATTTCTGTCTGACTGACTTTGACAATTGAAATTTAACGTCAACATTCATTATTTTTCGAAATTTTGGAATATCATAAGGTTTAATATTCCGAAAAGGTTGGTATGTGTTCTTTGTTTATTTAATTTTAATTAACCCTCCAAGTTCTATTGTTTTCTAGTCGCTGACTATTTTTGACTGTTTGTTGTTTACGTAATTTTGGTAACCTTAGAGGTTAACAATTTAATTATTATTTATTAAATTTAAACATTAACTCTAAGATAGTTTTCAAGCTTTTGTTCTATAATTCCAGGTCTTCACCATGTCCATTTCTCCATTTTTCCGGTCGCCGTGGACTGACCTGACTGGAGGTATAATCTCTCATCAGATGTTGGGAAAATGCCAAAAGGAAGAAGGTCGCTATATGGACTGCTTAGAAGCCTATGGCTTGGACCGCGGCCGGATCAAATGCGCCAAGATCTTTGAAGATTTCCACGAGTGCCAGACAATGACCAAACAGTTCAAAAGATTTATAGTAAGTGCATTTTTGATTTTTCTTAGAAACAACTGGTATTTAACCACTGTCAGTATTTTTATTATGTATGCAATTAATTAACAACAGCAACCGAAAAGCTAGTTTCATATGGTGTGTGATAAATCATTTTCATTTAGGTACTTGTTAATAATCTGTATGGACGTAATATACTAACAGGACTGAGTACTTGCAGCTGAAAAGAAATAAATAAATACATGATTTTTGCAATGTGAGACTGCATGTTGCAATCTATTTTATTTAATAATTAAATAATTTCAGATACATGGTTGATTATTTACCACAAATCAAGTTTTTAGATGTATATACATATTTAATTTCTACCTACTTACACTTAATTCATTTAAAAAAAATTGGTAACTATAATTTTTTTCATTATTTAGAAATGGATGATTACAAAAATTATGAAATAAATAATAGAAACAGTACAGAAATCAATCATATATTTATTTGTTATAAGTTATTTATTAAGCCTTTATTTACTTGAAAGAACTACATTACAAGTTTATTAGTTATTTATTTATAGTTACAACTAATTTTGGTTTTTATCTTTTGAGTTTGCAGCAGCATCCTTTGCAAGTCTGCCCCTTCCGGACACAAAGGCCTCCTCCAGTCTGTCCCAATTCACCCTATCTCTAGCCAGTGTTGGCCAGAGTGGGTCTATCAGGTTACAATATTCGTCTGACCATGTTCGTATTGGCCTTCCTCTTTTTCTATCTGTTTTTTCTCGAGGGGTCCATTCAATAAGCTTCTTTGTCCATTTGTTTCTTGGATCTCTCATTATTTTTCCAGTCCATCTCCATTTTAGTGATCGGTCCGATCACTTGTTATAAGTAGTTGTTATTCACAGTGTAAAAGCTGGAAGGTTCAAAGTGACGACTGCATACAACTGAATTCTTTATAATTTTCTGCTTTATGTGTATACTGCTAAGTCACATTTCTATACTTTAACTGCAAATAATACAGTTCATTTTTGTAAATGCAATTTTTCAGAGTACTCAGTCCTGTTAGTATATTACGTCCATGTTTGCACCAGATAACTTAACAGCTGATTGTCAAATCCTATACATTTTTCCATCTATAAAGTAACTGTAAGGTACCATTAAAATAAGAAGGTGCTCAAATTAAATATTCTCTAAACTTAATAATGAGTTGAAAATAATGATATATTTTTATATATTTTGTCATAATTACTTATCTATTTTACTTAATTTTTCCTTTATTTCCAGGCACTGAGAGATGAAAGAGATAGGCAAATAGCCGAGGGTAAACTAAAGGGAGATGAGAAATATGTCAGCCCAAGGATTGACAGTTACTAACACCATATTTTAGTCAAGTGTATAATTGACACATAGTTATTGATTTTATTGTATTTAAATATCTATTAAAACACAAACAGCTTTTTTTTTATTATTTTACCTTCTAAAATAAAATCCACCTCTGTGATACCTACTTAAACTGCACTATGTAATGGGCAAGTTAATTTCATTTGTTTATCTCAATATAACAAGCAAAAGATTTCTCTAAGATTATGAATTTTTGATTTCCAAGAAGGTTATAGTACCTATATTTTTATTTTAATATTTCTTACTTCAAAATTGACAACTTAATGACACTGCTGTAAACTTGACAGTCTTGACAGTGTCAAACAATACCGAAAGCATTGTGTATTTTTAAATTAAAATCTTTACAGTGGAGGAAAAGATAAATTAATTTTATACATCATGCAAAATATTTCGCCATTTTTTCGTTCGCCTTTCACTGATATTACTGGAGGCATCACGTCTCACCAGATGCTTGGCCGATGTCAACACTATGAGAAGGTATACACAGATTGTATGGAAGCCTACGGGTTGGACCGCGGTATGAAAAAGTGTGTTTTGTACCTTGATGATTTTCAAGAGTGTCACAATATGAATAAGCAATTAAAGAGGTTTGTTGTAAGTAAACAAAGATATTATTTACACTGGTAGAATGACAACCCGTTTCTAATGACCGATTTACACGGGTCAAGTCTTTAGTGAAGTTGGTAAGTACTCGGACAGTGGCGAATCAACTTCGCTTGCAAGGTGACTTGCAAGTGGATCCATATAAACCGCTATTCTGTTTCACTGTACAGGCTCGGTCGTTATTCGCTACTGTAGTTGGCCCGTGTAAATCGGGCATAAAGGCTCGCGCTTACTATAGAGCCACATCGCAACGCATAAATACGCCTTTCTCCAGTGCGTGCGCTACTGCGAGGCGACTCGTCTGTAGTGTGCGATAGTTAATAGAAAATGCACGGAAGTGATGGAGGATTTTTGTTAGTCGTGAATAATACGGTGCGGTGCGGCCTACCGGGCCCTAAGATGCGCCAGCCTTTATTCGGTATCCAGAAGAAGCACAGGCTTCCTGTTCAGACGCCAAGTATGTTGTTGTTCTAATTCAGGCAAACCAACCAGTTTATTCAATTTTCACCTCCAAAAAGGTGAACCGATGATCTGTTTATGATCACAAGAAACTGCTGGATGTGTGCAGCGCGCGCAGGGCTAAACTGCTGAAAGTTATGGAGATCCTTGTATGGGAGGCCTATATCCATCAATAAGTGTCATGTGGCTGATCTTAATGATGACCACCAGATTTCTCCTAATTAATTTGATAAGGCAAATACGAAGATTGTTAAAGTACCTGTAGTATGTGATGTGCATATAGGTAATACACACACTACAACTGCAAAAGTGCAAACTCACTATACTTGCAGTGGTGGACACATAATTAAAGACACTTAAAGGATATTAAGTTTTCAGATTTTACCTACCCTAAATTTTTTTTATTATAGGTCATACATAATTTTAATACAATTTAAATTATTCTTACGGTAATCGTGAAAGGTTTAAAATGAAATAAAGAGAGATGTCGTATTTTAAAATTTTATAACATTTTACTTTATTGCAAGCAGTAAGAACTAATACAAAGACTTGGCCAACTAATGATGCAATGACAGCCCGACACCGTCTAGGCATTGAATCGATCAAATAATTGCAGATTTCAATCAAAATCTGCTCCCATATAAATCTGCCTATTTAAATGCCGTGTAAAGTTGATGCACGTTTTTTGCCACTATGTTCGTCACACGGGACCACAAGTTTTCGATCGGGTTAATGTCGGGACTGTGCGGTTGCCAATCTAAAACTATTCCTGATTGGCTCCTAAGAAATTCTTTAACCACTGCTGAAGTGTGCTTGGGATCGTTATCGTGTTGAAAAGTTCATACCACCGGCAAATGATCATCGGTACCTATATGGTAGGTAACATGGTTTCTTAACTATTATTATTATTGGAATTTATCCATGTTACCTTCTATTTTTTAAAAGGTCCTCTGTCACTAGAAAAGCATCTCCAAACTTTGATATTAACCCCTCCATGTTCGACTGTTTTCTTTGTGTAGGTACCTCGGATCCATTTCTTTGTTTAGAGGACGCCTCACGTAAACTTTTCCACCAGAGTTAACCATCCACTGCCGTCCTGTCCAACATAATTTTTTGGCGAATTGTAACCTTGCTCTGATATTTTCTTTCTTCAAAAGTGGGATCTTACGAGAAATTCTTCCAAACAAATCCGCCTCACATAATCGCCTTCTAACCATTCTTGCAAACACTCCTCTAGACCCCTCTGCACCAAATATTTCTAAACGAATAACTTCTGATCCTTTGAAAGGGTCTTTTTTAGCCAACGATGCTATTCTTAAGTCTTCTGGCGAGGTCGTTGTTCTCGGTCTAGGTTTCCTAGGCACATTTTCCGTAGTATTAAACTTCTTAAATGCCGAAAAGCGTTCATAACCATATCTTTAGAGCATCGCAAGTGATCTGCAATTTTCCTGTACGACCTACGATTAACCTTAGTCATAGAAATTCAGAATTATCTTACTTGTAAAAGGTTGGCAACTTTTCTTTTTACCATACTGCCTAGTTAAACTTAAATTTCAAAAAACTTAAAGCAAGGTTAAATCTGAGCTAGTTTTTGCGTGTCACGAAAATTCGCGTCTTATGGAAAAAATAAAAATGCTCCTTTTTATTAGGGTATCGTAGCCTAAAGGCAAAAAACGAAACCCTTAGGTATGGATTGAAACTTGGTAGGTAGATGTATTCTGTAAACTGATTTTTTTTTTCATTAAACCTATACGTGTGGGGTATCTATAGATAGGTCTTTAAAAATTACATTGAGCATTCTAAAACAATTTTTTCTCAAAGTCAACCTTTTGAAAGATGTACACTTCCAAAGTGGTAAAATGTCACAGCCACTTTATTAAAAAACTATGAAGATTACGTAGTTGAAACTTGGTCAGTAGATGTATTCTGTAAACAGCTTTACGGTTTTTACACAAAAATTAAAAAAATATGAATTAATTTAGGGCTCCCCATACATGGAACTGTTACTGTTTTTTTTTTTTTTATCAAACCTATACGTGTGGGATATTATTAGATAGATCTTTAAAAATTACATTGAGGCTTCTAAAACAGTTTTTTTTTCAAAGTCAACCGTTTGAAAGTTATACACTTCCAAAGTGGAAAAATGTGTCCCCCCCTCTAACTTTTAAAATAAGAAAGTGCAAAATCAAAAAAAAAAAAGATGTAAGTAGATCTTTATAAAAACTTTCAACAAAAATTGGTTTGAACGAAATATTTTAGTAGTTTCAGAGCTATAGCGCAAATATAACTTTGTCATTCATACAAACACTATGAAAAACAAAGTTATTTTTGCAGACGAAAAATTATAGTGGCATTTTGGCATTAATAAAACTTTATTGCACACGATACAAAAAGAAACACATACAGAGTAAATGACAAATAAAAAACTATTTATAAAAAAATTAAAACCGACTTCAAAAAACTAAAAAGCAAAAAATAAACCTTTTGGAGTCGGTGCCAGCCAAGGCATTCTACTTTGCGGTCCAACTATTTTATTTTTCTTGCCTTGGCTGGCACCGACTCCAAAAGGTTTATTTTTTGCTTTTTACTATTTTGAAGTCGGTTTTAATTTTTTTATAAAAAGTTTTTTATTTCACAATTTTTAAAGGTAGAACAGGGGGGCTACCGCGTAACTTTATGGATATGAACATCATACGTTTTGCGGAACTTTAAGTCAATATTGTAAAAAAAATTGCCGCTATCAGATCCCCGTTTAGTGACGTCAGGTTTAACAATAGCTAGATAGCAACGTTCAACAAAACAAAGAAGCAAAAATCTATCAAAATAAGGAATTTAATTGACAGATGAAGCCCATATCCATATCCATATTTTTTAGCCGGTAGCCCCCCTGGTCTCGTAGCTACGCTAATAACCTTATGTCAACTCCTCATTACCTTTTACAAAGCTGCTTTTCCCGGTGCAGAGACGTTACTTATTGAGGGTTTATAGCCTATAGGTATGTTGGCGAGGACCATAGCTATTTAACAAAAAAGTTTCATCAAAATCAGCTCAGTAGTTATTGCGTGAAACTTCAGCTCGAACAAGAATCTAACAATTACCTGGATGATATAATTGTTTCATGACTTCCATGACATTAGGCTCCATATCTCCGAAGATTATCATCGGATCTCAATGAGACTTATATGGGACTAAATTGACAGTGTACCCGATCGAACAAAAAAACAACTATTAAAATCGAATCACCAACACCGGAGTAATGAATGTGTGTGTCTACAGCTTCCTCATAAAACATAGATAAATTCTAAGCATGCCATATTTTAGTGCATATTAGGAGCAATAAAATCGTGTCAGTGATATTTTAGGTGCAACCATAACTTCGTTACTAGGAGTTTTTTTTTGTGTGTTAGCTGGAGAAACGTGTCCCCAGCTGACACATGCCGTTTTAGGGCAAACCAGTGAGGTTAGGGCTTTAGACTATATTCAGGAATTTAGTGCACAATAGGAGCAATGAGATCCAAAAAAACTAACCGTCACACTCAAATACTGTTGAAACTACGATCATTAAAGTGTGTGTTAGCTGGAGACCCGTGTCTTTGGCTTACACACACCTGTATCTTCGTAATTATTTGAGGTAGGATTATGTTTTATACCTCAAATTTTTGAGTCGAATTGGAGCAGTAAGCTCCAAATTTTTCTAATCTCTAGCTCGAATAGTTTTTAAGCTACGAACCGATAAGCATGTGTAAGCTGGAGACACGCTACACGTTTTGAATCACTGTAACCGTATAAGTTAGAGTCTCGTATTAAGAATCAAATGATACCTTATAATAGGTGCAAACGGCATGCAAAATTTCAAATCACTGGGCTTCTTAGTTTCAAAATTATAGGCAAAAAACTGGTTTCCCGCCAAAAAATTCAAAATAAATGGCTCAGACGCAGCTAAAGCGCGGTTGCCGTTCCGTGTTGCTACACTGTTGCAATCGACTTTGAACCTAACGGCTGGTATTAATTCGAGTCACTTTACTTTGCGCTTTCGATCGTTTTAATTTCTGTTTTGAGAATTTCAGACCAGCACCCCGACCGCCTAACGGTATAGCTTGTGCTATTGCTATAGTTATCGATTTTTCAAACCTCCTACAAGGGCTCTCGCTGACGCTATTACTTTCATACTAAAAATGCAATAGTGAATCCAATAGATGAATAGAAATATGTAGGAATTAGCCAAAAATACTATCTTTGAACGGTTTTATGAGAGTTTGAAGTTTGATAGCCATAGCAATACCAAACGCTATACCGTTAGGCGGTCGGGCCTCAGGAGCCGTCCGATATATCTACGCTGATTACAAACCATCTATGGTAGTTACTTATAATTGAACTATCTGATTCTCTTATGAAGTAGTTTTTAAATGTTAGTGTTAGAAAATTCACAACATTTGTTGATATAGGGCATGGATGATGGGCAATTTTCTATGAAACCTGGGCGTTAAACCAACAGAAATGGAACTACTATTTAGTACTTAGTACTAGAAAATATTTTCTTGTTTATTAACTATCATAAGCCCCCAGGTTTGCTAGAAAATAACCAGAGCGAAATACACTATCTGCACCTAACTATACTTTTTTCTCTCTTATTAATTATGAAATGACGAAATGAAAGGGATTGCGATTTTTAAAATTAGACAATTAGCCCCCTGGACTTGAAAAATTTTTGAGCTTATTCTTTTGGACTTTTTATCATATCAATTGATGCTGAAAGGGGGTTTTATGGGTTACGTAGGGGGTCAAAAAAATCCTTATTTACGATTCGTAGCCGTCGTCATTTTAAAGATATTTACATACTTCAGGCCATCACTATTTGACATTTGAAAGGGATTGTGATCGGGATGCGTTTTGAAAGGTATGGAATAAACGAAATTGAACTGTCTTAAGTAAATGTGGCAGACGAAAATAACACAATCACAATACCTCTGAAAGGGATTGTGATAGATTTTGAAATTAGACAGGGGGCAGTATCCATAGTAATTTCACTCTAAAATTTGGATAAGTCGCTTGCCATACAAAATCGATCGATATTATTGATATTATTATTATTATTGAAATTTGAAGCTGAAAGGGGGTTTTATGGGTTACGTAGGGGGTCGAAAAATACCTTATTTTTGTGCTACGATGCACCATTTCCAAGATATATCAAAAAATATAGAAGAGCAGCGGAGGACTTCGATACTGTTTTTATATTCAGCAATTATTTTATTATTTTACAATATTTTAAAATATTTATTTGACAAGGTAACTGTATCTACGCACGACGGGCCTCTCTTGCTTAATTTTATTAAAAACAAAACCAGCCAGCAACGGCGGTGTTGCGGCCTCCTTGTAGTGCGGAGACATGTATGATCTCCACAGTACTTAAGGTACTTCTAGATTAGATTAGGTTAGAAGTGATGTGCCGTTCCCGGGAATATTGGAAACATTGGGAATATTCCCAGAAGCGTTCCCGGCAATATTCCCAAAAGCGGAAATTTAGGGGAAAATTGCTTGTGTTGTATTACAGTATTTTTTTGTTGTATGCTAACCATTCTATTGGCAATATTACAAGGCTTAATGAATATGCCAAAGGTTAATTATCACTTATGGCGAAAATTTCCAATGTTCCTGGGAATATTCCCAGTAAATTTCCAATGTTTCTGGGAATATTTCCAATACCCATATAGTTAATTATAGTAAAACTGTAAACGATCCAATTCTATGCATTGAAAAGAAATAATAGAAAAAAATAACTCCCTCCAGGGGTCTTCTTAAACGAAACAGATACCAAAAATATAGCTTTTGAATTTTTTGTCTGTCTGTCTGTCTGTCTGTCTGTTGTCCGCGTTTCACGCAAAAACTACTGAACGGATTTTAATGAAGCTTTTTTTGTTATACAGCTATTGGTCGTCGCCAACATATAGGCTATAATTTATTTTGAAGATCGCAATATTTAATGTGGAACCAGTCAAACTATGAGAGATATACAAATACGGTCTTAAGGAAAATTGTTAAGCGTGATGAGCATTTTCTATTGACGTACAAAGTTTGAATATCTGGTACACCTGATGTGGAACCCTAGCAGCCAAGTTAAACTATATGAGATACAAACATAGCGTCTTAAGAAAAGTTGTTTAACGTAATGAACATTTTCTATTGACGGAAAAATATCGAAGGTCTGGTATACCTTATGTGGAACCCTAGCAGCCCAGCTAAACTATAAGAGATACAAATATAGCATCTTAAGAGACATTGTTCAGCGTAATATGTATTTTCTTTTGGCATACAATCTATACTAATATTATAAATGTGAAAGTGTGTTTGTTTGCATGTCCGTCTTTCACGTGAAAACGGAGCAACGGATTGACGTGTTTTGTAGTATGTGGGTAGTTTAGGAGCTAGAGAGTGACATAGGCTAATTTTAATCTCGGAAATATATCACTTTCCCTTGGGCGAAACCGCGGGCGGTAGGCTATGTGATATAATTTTTTAATGTGTTAATATGCATTCATAGCTCTGTACTAATATATAAATAAAAAAGAAACAAAAGCTTATTAGCCTAAAAAATTAAAAATGCTGCCGAAAATGGCTCCGTAATTTTAAGCATAACGTTTATTGTCATAATATCATGTTCCATAATTTTAATACCAATAATCATCATGTTGCATAATATTATCGCGACGCATAATTTAAAAAGTCCTAATATAGTGTAAGCAAGCAACCCCTTCAAGCAAGCGCATGCACATACTTGTTGTTGCGTAACAGTGGGATTAAGAAGAAAATATAAATAGCACAGAATTTTTACCATACTTGAAAATATATTATTTTGGAAACTTTGGGAAAGTTTCCGGAAATATTGGGAATATTCCCGTAAGTTTACAACGAGTAAATTACTTGGAAATGGGAATATTCCCAGCGGCACATCGCTATTAGAACTGTGACAAAAAGACGCGCGAATCGAGCTAGAATAGCAAGTGTGCCGCGGCAGTGGCCGGCGAAATTCCAGAGACGACAGTTTTTTTTATAAAAGTACTAAAATATGAATATGTAAAACCTTTTGCAACACCTCGATTGCGAGTCCCGGATTATTTTATAATAAGTACCATAATGCTAAAGTCGTTGTTTCCACACTATGTTATCGACTACTTTTGCATTCCCGAATTTTTAGGAATCCTGGGATTAATTTAAAAAAAACAAAATGTTTTAAGATGCTGCTTCCACAATTTTTCAGCCAAAAATTAACTTTATCCGATCACTAGTTATGGTGAATATTAATGAAATTTTAGGAAATTAAAATCACGTGAACCATGAAAACATTATAATTATATTTGTCAAAATGAAAAGCATTTTTAATTTAAATATTAATAATAAGGTGTTAAAGTTCGCCTAATTAAATTCCCAGTTTTACCGGAAAAAAATAGTATTATGGAAGTCTCCGATTTTTGTCTTTGTTCTATAAACTATAGATAAATATACTCAGCCTATTTCGATCACTGAATTAATAAGAGAGAAAAAAGTATAGTTAGGTACAGATAGTGTATTTCGCTCTTGTTATTTTCTAGCAAACCTGGGGGCTTATGATAGTTAATAAACAAGAAAATATTTTCTAGTACTAAGTACTAAATAGTAGTTCCATTTCTGTTGGTTTAACGCCCAGGTTTCATAGAAAATTGCCCATCATCAAAGTCAAAGTCAAAGTCAATATCATTTATTCAGTCTAGGCTGTTACAAGCACGGCGGGAGACCTTGTAACGAGAAGAACCGGCAAGAAACTCGTCAAGGGCTGTTTTTTTCTCCCTGTTTTATTTCATACAGAGTCGTCAAATTGAAAAGTGACCTTAAATATCAGTAAAGTCAATTTCCATCACAAAAAATACTAATTATAATATTACATTTTATGGTTATTGTAACCGTAAACAATTTTCAACTGGCAAAGAAAGACTTATCTATCATACATTACAACATTTCTCGCATTACAAGATTACTGTACTGCAAGTTGTGAGGAACATACAGGTCAGTATCAATTTATTTTAGAAAAAAAAAAAACTTTTAAGCACAACATTAAGATAAGCAGACTGAAGTAGAGCCATTTCCGCTGGCGGCACCCGTTCACGAGCATGACGCATGAACCAGCCATTGCTTCGCTCAACCATATTTTAGGGAACGTAACGACCCGCCTCACACGACACCGCCGAAGAAACGTTTGAGTGAGCATGACGTACTTCAGGTACTTATGTTAAGCTGTATAAATATATATTTAAAAAAAAATAACAACAGCAAAAAAAGAAAGATAAAAGTGCATTAATGTAAGACACAACCTACAATGTTAGTAGAAGACGCATCAGCTGGGTCATAATCACAAAGCATATTTAAAGTAAGTTAAAAAAAAGAATACTTTTATATAATTGGAATAATTTGAAAACATTATTTATTTTTATTTATTCTGATCAAGCAGTGCCACGCGTCTTAACTGAAAGCAACATAAATAGCATAAAATGAAAACAAAAATATATATCTCAACACATTTTAACACAAGCAGACATGAGCAGACCCATCCCGCTGGCAGCACCCGTTCACGAGCATGACGCATGAACCAGCCATCGATTCGCTATTCGCATCCATGCCCTATATCAACAAATGTTGTGAATTTTCTAACACTAACATTTAAAAACTACTTCATAAGAGAATCAGATAGTTCAATTATAAGTAACTATCATAGATGGTTTGTAATCAGCGTCGATATATCGGACGGCTCCTGGTCTGAAATTCTCAAAACAGAAATTAAAACGATCGAAAGCGCAAACTAAAGTGACTCGAATTAATACCAGCCGTTAGGTTCAAAGTCGATTGCAACAGTGTAGCGCACGGAACGGCAACCGCGCTTTAGCTGCGTCTGAGCCATTTATTTTGAATTTTTTGGCGGGAAACCAGTTTTTTGCCTATAATTTTGAAACTAAGAAGCCCAGTGATTTGAAATTTTGCATGCCGTTTGCACTTATTATAAGGTATCATTTTATTCTTAATACGAGACTCTAACTTATACGGTTACAGTGATTCAAAACGTGTAGCGTGTCTCCAGCTTATACATGCTTATCGGTTCGTAGCTTAAAAACTATTCGAGCTAGAGATTAGAAAAATTTGGAGCTTACTGCTCCAATTCGACTCAAAAATTTGAGGTATAAAACATAATCCTACCTCAAATAATTACGAAGCTACAGGTGTGTGTAAGCCAGAGACACGGGTCTCCAGCTAACACACACTTTAATGATCGTAGTTTCAACAGTATTTGAGTGTGACGGTTAGTTTTTTTGGATCTCATTGCTCCTATTGTGCACTAAATTCCTGCTTATAGTCTAAAGCCCTAACCTCACTGGTTTGCCCTAAAACGGCATGTGTCAGCTGGGGACACGTTTCTCCAGCTAACACACAAAAAAAAAACTCCTAGTAACGAAGTTATGGTTGCACCTAAAATATCACTGACACGCTTTGATTGCTCCTAATATGCACTAAAATATGGCATGCTTAGAATTTCTCTATGTCTTATGAGGAAGCTGTAGACACACACATGAGTAATGAGTATACATTATACATCGGACAAAAAAAAAATGGGTTGAATTGAGTACCTCCCTCTTTTTTTGTTGAAGTCGGTAAAAAAGAGGAACACACAATAGGAGGCCTTATAGCTACGTAGCAGTCTCTTCCAGGCAACCTTGGGTGAGAGACGAAACCCTTCATGTGCGAGTTCGACTCGAACTTGGCCGATTTTTTTTATTTAAAATTTAGAACATGAAATACACACTGTCTTTAATTAACTGACCAGCGGAAAATGTATTGAAAAAGTTTGTTTTACATTTCGAAAAAGAATTAAGACTTAGGTACCTACTTAACTATTTGCTAATATAACTTCTTTGCTGTTTTCTGTGTGTTATTTATCTGTGTGTAAACTAAAAATTTAGTGAGTAGGTACTTTAGGAGAGTTCACAAGTGACTCGTGACGCGTGCGTGTTGTTTGCATTAACTCGAAACTTACGAGAATTAATTAATAAGTGAAGTCATAATGGTGAAATGGTCCGAAGAATATACAACTGTTAAGTTTGTGTCTGAATATGTAGTTCACGAATGTTTGTGGAGCGTTAAAAATAATTTGTACAAAAACACGCTCCCATATTCGTTATGGTTTATTTATTTCAAATAAAATGTCTTCTTCTATTTGTTCCATTATAGCACTTAGTATTTTGCGTAGAATAGCGCGACGTTGTTGATTGTTCATCCTGGCGACGAAATGACACTACTGGAAGAAATATAAACGTTCACTCGCACGCGTACTAAAGTACTCGTACTAAAGCACTTGCCTCTCTAGTTGTACTAAAGAACTCTCCTAAACGCTAAGATAATGTAAACCGGGCTTAAGCTCTGTATTGTATTTTACCATGCTTCTAGTAAATAAATAAATTGAATTGAACTAAGCATATACCTACATTATGGAGGAGGAAAGGTATTAGGTAAGGGGACACCACGCTGGAGATTATTGTTGTTGTTGTTTGTGTCCTAGGGCAGCCCACTGCTGCATAGGCATTCTGAAACAGGGAGAAGCTTAAGGTCATACATTTTTGACATCCATTTTTGTCGGCCATCCCATAACAGACCATTGTAAAATTTGCTTAACCATCAAAATCGCGTGCTAACATAGTAGCCCTCCTCTTCTCTGTCATGGAGATGGGATATTACCTGCTTACTTTTAGTTAAATTCTTGCGTCACCTACTGTCTCAACTGGATTTACTCATTAAAATAATTAATTTAATAATACTTACTAAGTATTAGCTCCCACCCGCGGTTTTATCCGCGTGGTTCCCGTTCCCGTAGGAATATAGGGATAAAAAGTAGCCTATGTTCCTTTCCGTCCTTTTAACTAACGCTATGTCAAAAATCAAGTGTACTTATTGGTTATTTAGTTAGGGCGTCAATCAAGGAAGGCCAAACAAACGCACTTTCGCATTTATAATATAGGTATATAAGGTGTTAATTTATCAAGTGCCGAACAAGCAGGGACTGCTCAGGTCAACGATATGGAGCATAAAAAATAATAATTTTAAAATTAATTCTAACTTTCATATTTTAAGCATTAGATAGCTATTGAATATTCAGCATAAGCAAAACCAAACGTAAAACAAAATTTGTTTTAAGTAAGTAACCAAGGAAATGGGTGATTTAGCTATTTGAGTCGCGGGCGGTCGAAATCAGAAATTTTAATAAAAAAATATATAAGTAGGTAAGTAAATTTTTTTTTTGCCAAAATTGTGTTCTATATCGCTGACCTGAGCAGCCCCTGTTCGATCGGCACTTGATAAATTAACACCTTATATACGTACTTATTAGCTTATTATTTCAGGCTATGCGAGACGAACGAGACCGGCAGATAGCAGCCGGAATACTGAAAGACGACAAAAAGTATGTTTCTCCTAGAATTGACAGTTATTAGTTATTGGCAAATTAAATGAGTGAGTGATTTATATTATCATTGTCTTATTATTCTGTAATGTTAGTAGGTAACTTAAACGTTATTTAAATAACTTATATTATTAAGTGTCCTTTGATAGTTAGAAAAGTAAAAAAAAACCTGAAACATGCGGGAAGTAGGTACTTACAGGCAGGGAACTTCCCGGTTGATCAGTAGCGTTTGGCATACGATATTTAAGGTTAAAGAAATCATTTCTTTATAAAATGAAAAACCTATTAAAGCTCTATTATTATTTGTGATATAAACGTTTTCTATAAGTCTATTACTTTTTGAGATAACTTTCTTCAAAAAACTCCACTGATCAACCGGGAAGTTCCCCGATATACCTAAAGCAAACAAGCTCCGACGTGTCTCTTTCAAATAGTTAAAATAAACCGAAAACACTGGCTTTCCTGAATAAAATCTTAATTTGATTTAACAACTCGATAATTTAAATAATTTATGTATATGTACTCCAGCTGTGGGTTGCACTTGGATCATTTTACTTTTTCGAGTACGCTGTACTTCGGAGAGTGTGCTCAGGAGCTGCACGAGCTCATATCGCCATCGCCCCTTCTTCCATCGGACATCCATACGCACTGCGGACCTTTTCTTGGTGGATATTCCTAAATGTCGCACAAAGCGCTAATCAACATCTTTTATACTCCGCACAGCAAAGGAGTTTGTCCCCTTGGTTGCATTTGCATTGTTGTTATGGCGACAGACTTAGATAAGATGGTGGTAGCTAGCCAGGCGGACTTACAACAAGTCCTACCACCAACCAAACCGAATACAATATGTACCCCCGCTGAGAATCGAACCCGGGACCCCTGGGTCTTATACCGGTGGTTGTACCACTAGACCACAGAGGCGGTTAAAAGCTTAATTGACAGCTAAATTTTATATGAAAAAGATGTCAAATTATCTGCCATACCTATATGCTATCCATAACTTATCAGTACTTAGGTGATGAAACCGGCCTTAATTATCCAATATTCAGTACGTTAAGGTTTACCTAGGTAAGCATATCCGTGTGGCCGCAAAGACCCACTCGACCAGAGCGCACGCAGTTCTCTCAAACGGAGCTTAGGTAGAGGAAGAGGACCCATGTCCCATCCGATTTCAGATGAACTTCAAAACTGGAATTTTAGATAGGTTTTTATTTTTTAATTTACATTGCTATACTTATTTATGTGATAAATTTTAAACTAGAAAATATAGAAAAAAATTACTCGTCTCCATATCCCTCAGACAGGACTCGAACCCGCAAAACTTTTGGGAGTCCGGTCCGGCCAAAGCTCTAATCATTTTATATAATCATATGGCGTATTGAAAATAATTGGAAACTTTGTTTTAGGTTCATCACGTGAATTACCGAAGGTCCCTTCCTGCTTTTTTTCATTATTATTTTATACATGACTTCTAGAAAGTTTAAATAAAAAAAAATTGTAAGTATAGGAAGTATCTAATAGGACCGGACTCTAAAAATCTCGATAATAAGTTTTTATTTATTAACTAGCTACATCGAATGATCGCAGCCTTCAAAATAATTTAAGCACATGCTTAATAACAAACTAGGTACCTACTTAAGTATATTCAACTTGAATTCTGTTTATGATTTCTGTTGCTCGACTCAATAACACTTAATTATGTATCTTTATGTAGAGGTACGTATTTCAATAACTATTTGAGTCGCTTTGATCAACACCTTTTTTGTGTTTGCCAAGTCACGGCCGGTCGGACGCTTTTTTTGTCCGGAATTTTGGCGCCAAACTACTTTATAATCAATCATTTAGTGTCCTACACGATCAATAAGGAATCAATTTCTGTGATTAATATTATTATCTCTGGCGCAGTTTCATGGATCAAACGTGACTTGTTTTCGGTCCGCGCGCGGCGGCCCCGCTCCGATGTTGACGAGAGCTCTTGAAATTCGTATTTATTTATGAGGGGCCTGAATAGGTGAAAATGTAACGGACAGACTTGGGATTAGGGCATACAGAACCGAAGTCGGTTCCAAGTTTTTTCGATACCGGTACTGAAGGGCGATGGAACCTGGAATACCGGTACTCCCGGTGCTGAGAAACCCCGATAAAAAATAATCTATTTTTGTCATAATGATCGATTTAGAATGAGTGCTTATATAAAAACGTTAGGAAAACAGTTTTCACGGCTCTTGCTCGAAAAGTTGGTCATTATTGCGTAGGACAATAAAGTAATTTGAAAACTGCGACCTCTTCGTTGCAGGTTTATTTGCCGCTATGTTTTTTGTGGCAATAGTTTTCCTATTTTGCCAAGCCGCTATGTTGATATTCCTGTTTTATCTACCAAGAAGGTTACATATTATGTTAGTACATAATATGTTCTAAAAATTCCCCTGCATTTTTTAAGTTTTGTACTCTGTCTTGTAATTATGCCCAAATTTATTAAGTGGCAAAAGAAATAATGGTTGCTCATTCGAGCCTTCGAGCCTTCTTCAAAAACAGGGGTACCAGCATAGCGGTAGGAGTAAACGCAACTCAGAATGCGTGCATTGCGTTCCGTTAAAGTTAAAGAAAAAAAAACTAAAAAGAGACTGGCTTTCTGATCGTAGAAATTATTATATAATAAATTATGCAGTAACCGTCAATTACTCGTTAATACATTTTCTTTTATCGTTTTGTATTTCTCAGTTTTGTATCCCAATCATTTAAATTGTTTTTTTTACTATTATTGTAAACCGAGAGTATTGGTTCTCCGATACGATGGTACCGGTACCAGTTAATGTGCCACAATGCCGGGATTCCCGGGAAATTTCGGAGCCTGGAGTTCCCGGAATTATGCCCTACTTGGGATCTGGTGCACGTTTTTATTTTAACACGATTCCATATTCGCAGTCATTCAGCCACTGAAAGACAAATGACGTCGGCTCCGAAGTAAGTATTGTTTATATTTTAGATATTTTTTAGCAACTAAGGATTAGTTCAATTAGTACCGAATTACAGAATATGACGTTTAGGTAAGTATTCATCCAAAATCAAAATCAAGCGCTTAGAAATCGCTGAATTATAAAATATTGGAAAAAATCGACCCGGCCACAAGTAAATTCTCAGATTGGACTTCAATTGGATTCAATTTATTTCTTATTAATTTTAGTCATTTTCTATAGTTTCAACTCGTATCGTTTTCTCATTTTCATTACTGGGTAGGTATCAATCAATACCTAGCATAAAAACTGGTCGCTTCCAAAGCTATTTGAAGTACGCCAATTAAAATTAGAAGTAGTCAATTGACAGGTAAATTATAAATCAACAATATTATAATGCGACATTAGGCGCCCAGTCATTGAAGTTCAATGGCCGATTGCGTCGAAATATGTCCGAAGGTTGTATGCCACGCCAAGGTAAACACAGATCGGTGCCCTCTGATTAGAACAAAAAAATTAACGATTAAGTCGAACCTTACGGAACTAATGGAGGTCCTCGACCTTTATGAGATTTTTGAACCAATAACTGGCGTTGATGGGTGTTTTTTATCCAGGGTAGGTGACAGCATCCGGGTGCTGCTGGGTTCGGGGCCGAAGAACCCATTCTGACTTTCGAACTCTGAAGAATTCGATTAAAAAAGACGATCAATTAATACCTGCTATCCTTAAAGTCATTTGACACATTTTATTGGTGTGCTTGTACCTACTTGATCCCAAGAATGTCATGATCGTGATAAAGAATCTTGGGATCACATAGAAAAAGGTTTCACAAAACGTTCACCCATCAGACAAGAATTTCTGACGACATCACCAGCACGATGTCGTCAGAAACATTTATACTAATACGTAGGTACTTTTGTTTATTTTGCGCTAATACCAAATTAATTATTAATATGCTTCGAAAATGTAGTTTGATTAAAAATAAAAATTTGTATAGGAACTGAACGATTCTCCGAAATCGCTTCGTTAAGTGCCTAGGATGTAAGACTTTTTTATCGATGACTAGCCTCCGTACGCGGTTACATCCGTGTAGTTCCTGTTCCCGTAGGAATATCGTGATAAAAAATAGCCTATGTTACTCTCTGTTGTTTCATCAATCAAGTCAATTGGTTACTTACGGTCGGTTTCAATAACTTATCTACAGTAAGAGATGGGCTTACTAGAGCTTTGTTACCTAGATATTTTTGTTATTCAGCCCAAAATAACCCGAAATAACAGCGGTTGCTAAGTAACGTAACCAAGATAGGCCTATCTCTTATTAGGGATAGATTATTGAAACCGGCCGTTAGACGTCTTGAAGAAAGGACAAACAAACCCACTTTCGCATTTATAATATTAGTTAGGATAACTATTTATATATTTATTGTGTTGCGCCTTTTATGAGATTTTGAAAGGCAGAGACAGAGCAATAATTTACTATTCGACGGTTCGGAAGCATGAACGCCTAAGCAATCGGCCGGTCAAACATATGCCTCACGCCCCCATCACAATTTACATTCTAGTAGTGATTGTATTTTCATAGAAGTTATCCATTAAATCAACTAAATCAAAATTAAACCCACTTTAAAATTACTTAAAGTCTAAAACTAATTAACTCCACGTGAAATAAAACAATAAAGACGGTGCATATGCCGGTCTGAAGCCTGAAAACATAAATAAAATAAAAAAAAACGAAGAATTTTTTTGTTGTAACTAATTTGAATTGAACTACAATTAAATTGCTTACTAAACTAAACACATCTGAAGAATAAAAATAACTTAGTTAAAATTCGCCGAGTTCGGTTGAGACGACCTTGTAACCTAGTTACAAAAAGCTAAAAAAATTTTTAATTTGAATGTTTCCCTTTTAAAAAATATCATATTTATTACGTAAGTATGCTTTTTTTTTTATTAAACTGTTGTATGGTGCACATGGTTTTGCGGTGACCCTAACTTTCCTTATTATTAAGTGTTTTATCTTATATATTTACCTAATAGTAGAATTTTCAGAAAATGCCATAATTCTAAACTTAAGTTTTTATACTTAATTAAAATAATTTTGCATTTTCAATACTATCATAAAGACAAATTTTAATAGATAATACTAGAAAATAAACGATTCGGCTCACATATCCCGAGAAAAAATTAATTAAATATATCAATTAAAGTTTCAACTTTTGTGGCGAATAAATTCATTTCATTTTGCCTATTGATCAAATATAGAAAAAAAAAAATTACTTAAAGCAAAGTTAATTATTGTATAAATATTGAAATAAATCGACTCGACCACAAATTAGGTATTCTCAGACAGGACTCGAACCTGCGACCTTTGGGTATCTAGCCCACTGCTCTGACCACTAAGACCCGCTAGCTCAGCGGCTAGAGCAATGAGCCGGATATCCAAAGGTCGCAAGTTCGAGTCCGGTCTGAGAATAACTCGTTTCTATAAAAAAAATATCATACCTAAGTATAAAACTAACATTGGAAATGCAAAAACTTAAAAATCGTTGCTAGTAATTGATGACAGATTCGACCCCCGAAGTGGAACAAGAAACTTTTGGCATTTAGTCTACCTTTGCCGAAGTATTTGACCGACAAGTAGTCCGGTTATGGTAACCGATTCGGTGAATGAAAATGGGATAATCGTTTTAACTTTTGTTAATAGTTTTATTGACATTGACTTGTTACTGAGTATTATTTTTACATAATTGTGTAATTTTCTAATAATACTTCTTGATAGTTGTTATTTGGTAGTAGACTTAAGAAACTGTTCAAATAATCTTTAAACTTAACTTAAAGTTTTAAGTTTTTTAAAGCGCAACAATAATTTGGAAAAAAAATCCGGATTTCAACTTTTGATTCTGAATCAAGCAAATCTGATCTGATCTCTGAAAATCATTATAATGTTACTATATTTAGGACGCAAGACTAAAATAGTATGAAATGGAAAAAATCGATGCCTTTTCCCGATTTGGACTTCTGGTTCTGCAACGCTTTAGACAAATTTAATTCTAACTTTTTAATTTTGCATTTTCCAATGCTATTTTTATATGATAAATATTAAACAAGAAAATATAGGTACTAGAAAAAAGCAACTTGTCTCATCTCGTCAGGGCGACATGAGACAAGTTGCTTTTTCTAGTATTTTCTTGTTTAATATTTATCAAATTAAATTCTCTAATCTAGGGGTAAATTCTCACGCTCGTTGTGATATCTCGAATTAGACATTTTCTAGCTGTAATTTCTTTAGTTAAAAATGTGAGTTCAATCAGTAAAATGTAATTGAATTCGTGATGTCACTGCGCGAGTTATCTTCTGGGGCCGACATTTTCAAGAGCCACAAATCTGTAAAATTTCTCTGAAAACTATTTTTGAAATTACAGGGTTGTCGCAGATCGTTGAGACTAAAACATTTTGAAAGCAGAGTTTTCACATACTCGTCCATTAATAATGCTTTCGGCTAGAAACATTACGATTTTGAGATGTCGAGGTACAGCGAGAATAGGTCACTGAAAGTCAGTCCAAGTTTGTTACTGGAGTTTGTTATGTTATCCGATATTGCTATTACTTATTCATACAAGCATCGGGCGTCGAAATCTATTTGGAAGCCGACCGTATGCTAATAATGTCCAGCCCCAGGTAGACATGACAGCACGACCCACAAGTGTGTCGTATTCGTCACAGATAGTTTTAAATGTTTTGTGAAAACTGAGTTTTTATTCCTGTGGTTATTTTAGGAAAAATAAGTAGACAAGCTTGCGTTTTTTATACTACGAAGGTACAATCGGGTAACTTCCCGGTTTCCCGGAGCTTTTTTGGGGAAACGTTTGCTCGGAAAGTACTGAGGTTAAAGAAATAATTTATTGTGCAAATGAAATACCTGTTAATGTTCTATTATTTGTGATATAAGCGTTTTATATATATCTATTACTTTTTCAAATTAAGCTACCTAAAACAATTCTACTGGTCAACCGGGAAGTTCCCCGAATGTACTTGCAATTTGCCTTAGGAGATTTTTTGTCGTTTCCACGAGGTTCTACTAATTTAGTCCTACTAGTAAAACCACGAGGAAACCGTCCGTGAATAAGCCCTTAAAAATAGCACAGTAAATCTATACTAATATTATAAAGCTGAAGAGTTTGTTTGTTTGAACGCGCTAATCTCAGGAACTACTGGACCGATTTAGAAAATTCTTAGACCATTAGAAAGCTACAATTCTCCCGAATGACATTTTTTATCCCGGTATTCCCACGGGAACGGGCACCACGCGGATAAAACCGCGAGGATCCGCTAGTGTGAGAATAAAAGTCATAAAGTATCGAAGTTGTTCAATTTATTTCATTATCACAATTCATTAGTTTTGGTTCAGCAGTTTTAATTAGTGATATGGACAAACAGACTTACTTCCGTATTCTGCAGTCGGGCGCATTGGAGTGCGCAGACAGTCAGTCGCGCCGCAAGGTGACCCGCGCTGGCGGCTGTGAAGGGGACCCGCGCTGCGACCGGGTCACCGCTTCACATTCACACTTTGAAGTTTTACGAGCTTCCGTTTGTTAATGACTCATTAATTTGAGACATTTTACGCAATTTAGAATAGACAAAATTTAATGTCTTTGAATAGTTCAAATTCAGAATCTGTTTTCCTCACATTGATTTGCAATCAAAAATTATATCAGATCCAAATAAGTGTGGCTGATATGGCGAATTTTAATGACTTTATAAACTTTCATCATCATCAGGTATTTTTAATGTCTCCACTAGGCCCTGGCATTTCTTATAGATGGATAAGGAGAATGAATAAAATAAAATCTTTTGAATGACCGTAGGTCCACCGACAGAGATTTGATGATTAGATATGCCCCAACAAAGGTTAAAGACCTATTCGGATTTGAAATTAAGGATTCTTTTTATACTTCGTGTCTGTCTACACAAGAGTAGCCGTACCGCGCACTAAAAAAAAAACTTGCTAGCCTTTGCTAGACTCAACCTTCCTCACCGTGCCAGACACATCAATGATGCGACAATGTTAATGGAAGTAACAAATTTCTGGTTTCTGTAAGCATCGCGTGGACCACCATTACGTTGCAGAAGGACAGGAATGTTCTGTGGTGCACTTCTGTGTTCGACAAATGGTACGAGATTCAAAACGATTTTGGCGGCAGTTAAATAACTTTCGTTATATGGACAAGAGAGAACAAAAAAAGCATTGGAGTTACGTTCTCCAAAGCTTTTTTGTTCTATCTTGTTTTTTGTCATGATATCTTATTGTAAATACATTTTGATTGAAAAAAGATCAAGCGTGTCGTGCTTTCTCCGGGTTTCAGCTGAAAATCAGCGATTTGTGAATATGACGCTGAGCTGCGACCCTTGCGTACTGCTTCGGCAAACACACATTTTTACTAGGGTATGTTATATTTTGATCTGTATGTGTTTTATTCTTGTTAAACCGTTGCGTTATTTACTTATTTTACGTGTATAAATTTGTGATATTATAAAATGAATAGGTGTGTGTGTCTGAAGTAAGAATAAATAATTTATCTATCTATCTTCTCCAAGCTAAAGCCGTTAAAAAATCGGCTAAATCCGTTGGTCTCGGCTGCACTTGCCATCATTAACACATACAGCATTGAGTTTGAAGGGCGGCATTTGGCGATCGCTCATCCTTATTTTTTAAAGATATTTCTTATGATGATTAGATAGGTATAGCTAGGTACGTGTAGGTACCTAACAATTAACATGACTATATCACACTACCTAGCAAGGACGTTATACGTCATTTGCTAGCAGGCCTACCTATGTCCAGAGAACAATAAAATATCTATTGTGTCTCTTAACTAGGGGCCTGAGAGGTTAAGATGGAAACGTTAAAAATAATGACGCGAACGCCCAAGGTAGCCACCCGTTGCTCAGGTATATCGAAACATTTATTTTATGCAAATACTTTTGATACTTAATTGTAATCAAATTAAAGACATTTCGGAAACGTCCGATCATGTGGTGGCACGATGGAACACTCTCATTAGCATTCTTGTCTCGGACGGCGGACATTTTAAATTACGCTTTACTACGAAAATTATTCGACGGTGAATCACCTGGGCTCGTGTGTTCCGCTTTTATTTTAATTTGTACGAGTAGATTGGGCGTATTTTAATATTTTAACAAGTACCTGCACAATTATTGTTTATACAGTCTAGAACTTAACAAACCCACCAAAACTTTGTTTTTTTAAATCTTTACCGTTAAGTATTTAATTTTGTTAAAAAAGGGTAACAATAATAGTACAAATAAAGTTTCGTTTGCGTGGTCATACCGATTTTTTGTAAACTTCGAAGTTAAAATCCAAAAATCTAAACAAGTAGACGTAGTTATGCACTTACGAGTAATTTTTAAATTGTAATTCTAATTTTTTAAATTAGAAAATATGCAAATCGCCTAATTAAAAAATACCTATAATTCAACCGCTTGGACATATTTTATTTAATTATTTTGAACACGTATGTATATTAAATATATCGGCGCGTTATTGCATCACCTTTGAAATATTTATTGAATACTTCAATAAAATAACTTAAGTAGGTAGTGCCTAGTTAAGTTTTTACATGAGGTCATTGAACTAAGAACGTCCAACTTTAACGCATTTAGACATATTGAAGGTCAAATCATACTTATTGCGCCTATAAAGAAGTTATTTTTAACCGTCATTATACTCAATTTAACTTTCGTCTGAAGACAAGCTTGATAATGTTACATGTAATTATTTCCGATGAAAATGTAGCTTTGAATTAGAGTGGTGCAGACGGTCTGAAATGGTCTGAGATGCTAATAGACTAAACTGCACCTCGCTAGTTAAAAAATATGTTCCTCAAAAGTCTAACTTATTTCATGCTGCCATCTTCAAAATTCAATGTTGTTTCTTTTACGAGAAACTACTTTTTAATTTTCTCCGTCTAAAGTTAAACCAAAAGATCACGTTTTCTTCAGATCTAGGGGTTCAATTACGATTTGAAAGATAGAGCATCGAGCTTTAGTGAAAACTGCGCGGATCCCCGTCGCTGTTCACAGGCGGATTGACCGCCGCATTTAGCGTCACTGACACTCCAACCGGGGGCGGCGTAACGCATACAGGGTCAAACCGCCGGCGCCGGCGCCACTGAAAACCGCTTTTTCAAACTACAGAAATGGCTAAATTGGGTGGTTTCCCGGTATAGTTTAATTTTGCGCCGGACCTTTAAAAATACCTACAAGAGCAGTAATCTTTTGCGGATCAATATTGAGTAAACAACATAAAATAAAATTATAAGTAGGTACCTAATTATTTTTTGAATAAAAAGTTTTTTATTTCACTATTTTGAAAGTTAGAATTAGTCCCTTAAACTAAAAAATAGCTTCATGCTCGAAGAAGTCATGTGTGTAAACTGTAATCTTTACGAAAACAACAGTATTTTCCAAGATTTCCCGAAAATTACTGAACCGATACGTAAGCACATCTTATGTTTTGGGGCGCATTGTTCATTGAAATAAAAAACATTTACGGATATCAAACGCGCTATATTTCCACGAAGTAAGTTGTAATTGTCCGTATTTGTAGGTTTTTTAGGGGGTTTTTTTATTTTCCCGATGTTTCGGCACTTTTACAGCTGCCGTGGTCACGAGATGATGACTTTTATTACTATAACTTACTATGCTTAAAATGTCGAATTTAATTTTAATTATAATTTTATAAATTTTTGTAATCATAATCATATGTTGTGTGCTATAAAATGTACCTACCTATGGACTCCTTAGTCTGAAAATAAATGATTTTTATTTATTTATTTATTACTGAACAGATTTCAAAATTTCACATAATAGGACCAACTTGGGAAAAAACCTGATGTAATAACGTTTGAATTACAGACCTATATCAAGATAGACGGTAACAGTGTACCTACCTTACGTGTAAAAAGTTTGATCCACCGTCAAAGTTTTCCGAGATAAGTCAGTCCGCTTGAGACCATTGCCATGAAAACACGCGTTACTCAGAAACGAAAATGGTTAATTGTGCAGTGCTTTCTCGAGCAAGAGCTCGTCAATAACATTTCCACATCACTAAATCTCGCTCGTGACATCATCGTAGGTACGAAAAATTCGACACGCTAGGTTCTCATACAGTTTGAAGCGCTCTTTTCGTCTATCTCGATATAGGTCTGTGGTTTGGATCATTTTAATCGTCATTCATAAACACTTTCAACGAAAATTGTTTGAATGAGATAGAAATACTTATAGCACATTTTCCAAAACCGCAAATATAACTTTGGCATTTATACAAACACTATAAAAAATAACGTAATTTTTGCAGACGATTACGGAGCCCTATACTGCGTGTAGTCCGACACGCACCTGGCCGATTTATAATATTGAAAATGTTCATGTTTTCCGGATCGAGTAAAGTGCCCCGATTTATGAAGTTGAGACATTTGCCTGTAGTTTCGCAGATATTTTATGAGAGGTACGCGGATGGGCCTATCTATGTCAAAATGTGCGTCTGCCGGCTTCAAAGTGCAATCTGTATTCCCAAAATCGGTCGGTAACTTTTTGAGATTTTTTTTAAATTTCAAAATATTTTGACTTGGATGGAGAATTTCCAAATAACTGTTTTTGAGCTCGCTATTCAACAAAAAAAAAACTTTTTATAAAAAAAAATCGACTTCAAAATCTAAAAAGCAAAACTAAGCATTTAGGAGTCAGTGCCAGCCAATGCATTCTACTTTCCTTTTTTATTTCACAACTTTTAAATGAAGATGAAGTCCCGTGCCTTCATTAATTACCTCATGTCAATATTGCGCTCTGCCTTTTACATAATGCTGCTTTTCCCGGTTTAGGGACGTTATTTATTGAGGTTTCCTGGTACTTCATCATCAGCTGTACTTCAGCACATGCATTGAGACGAGCATAAATTGCTTATGAACCACATAAAAGTAATCGTATCGTTTCCGTGAAATGCTAAGTATTTAATGGTTCCGATGATCATTTATGGTCATCATTATCAGTTCCACTTCACCAAATAATGCTTTCCGAAAGCATAGTATGCATTGAGTTACTAAAGAAAGGATCGAAATTGCTATAGCAGTGCATAATTTGAAGAGTTCCCTGGGTTTCTCCATGATCCCATCATCAGATCCTGAACTAATGACAATGGGACCACCTGGAAAGTATACGCTTTCGAACAAAAAAAGAATTACTCAAATCGGTCTAGCCGTCTTTGAGTAATCGAGTAACATAGATAAAAAAAGATTCCGACGAATTGAGAATTTGAGAACCTCCTCCTTTTTTGAAGTCGGTTAAAACGGTATCTCGGGTTCTAATTAATCTACAGTTTGAGCATTCTTAAGCAGACGAGCGGACAAAGCTAGGTGGTAGTAGGCCCCTTACGCGCGAGTCTGTCTGCGTTCCGTTCACTATCGGTCGGTTTCAATAACCTATCCTCAGTAAGAGATAGGCTTACTAGAGCTTTGTTGCCTAGATATTTTTGTTATTCAGCCTAAAATAACCCAAAATAACAGCGGTTGCTAAGTAACGTAACCAAGATAGGCCTACCTCTTGTTAGAGATAGATTATTGAAACCGACCCTAGCGGTCGGTTTCAATAACTTGTCTACGGTAAGAGATAGGCTTACTAGAGCTTTGTTGCCTAGATATTTTTGTTATTCAGCCTAAAATAACCCAAAATAACAGCAATTGCTAAGTAACGTAACCAAGGTAGGCCTACCTCTTGTTAGGGATAGATTATTGAAACTGACCGTATATCGTCACAGTATGATTAAAAACCGGACAAGTGCGAGTCGGACTCGCCTACCGAAGGTTTCGCACAAATTTTTAGGTACCTAACCTACCCAGGTTCATAATATTATAAATAGGTAGTTCAGGAATTGATTCTCGCAGTTTTTTCCGATTTTTTCCCGAAATTCAGTTTTCAAAACTTACTAAATTTATCACGATTTAAATTACAAATGTCTAGGTTTTAGATTTTTTCCTGTACTTGTAGTAAAATACGATATTACTTGCCGAATTTCGTAGTTTTATCTCAACGAAAAGTACCCTATGAATTTTGATTCCTATAAAACTGTCGAAGTATACGTTTTTGCGGCATAAATGGCCTTATCCTTTTTTAACATTAATTTTGATGTATGATTTTTTCAGAGCTTCAAGAGATTGTATTTCAACTCGATCCATCCACGCGTTCCTGAGTATTTCCCTAAACTCAGTTTCCGAAACCAGGCTATATTTTTATGATTTAATTACTAATGTATAGTTTTTAGATTTTTTCCTGTATTCGTAGTAAAAGACGATATTACTTGCCAAATTTCATAGTTCTAGGTCAACGGAAAGTACCCTATGAATTTTGATTCTCTTGACAGTGTCGTAGTGTACGTTTTTGCGCTATAGGTCAACGAGAAGTATACCCTATGAATTTTGTTTTTTTTTTTCACAGCTCTAAAAGATTGTTACCGTGAATACGTGGTTTTAATTTCAACTCGATACCTCCACGAGTTCCCGAGAAATTTTTTTTTTCACATATTTTACGCATAATTGTTTTAGTTCAATATTTTGCATGATAGCCATTGAAATGAAATAAACAAACTACCTATGCCTATATACATTTATTCTCAACATTGTAATGAAGAATTATTATTATTTATTTATTATTTAGAAGGAGGGACGCCGGCAAAGCCGGACGGGCGATCAGTCACCATAGTCGGAACCATTTCGCCCAGTTCCCCAAAGTCCCCTGAAAAGATCAGGGGAGGGCGGGTTATCATTTACCCCACCGGCGTCGGGACCTCGAACCTACCTGTGCGCTTGCAGTACCTATTGAGTTGGCTTATCGTAAGCTGCTTTAAATCCTCTTCTTTCAGCTTGTCTACTTCAAAGAGTTCCAAGCGTAGCGATGCGTACATCGGGCATTCCGCCATGAAGTGATAGCTTGTTTCTTCTTTTTCTCTGCATTGTGGACAAATAGGGTCCTCTGCTCTCTTAATCACTGACATGTGTCTATTTAGAGGGCAGTGTCCTGTCAGTACTCCTACGAAGTTTCTTATGTCTCTCCTACCCAGTTTTAATAGCTCTCTGGTTTTCTTTTTGTCCACTGATTTGATGAAGATCTTGGACTGTCTGCAGTCCTTTCTGCTCATCCATCTTTTGTTAGTTTCTTTCATTGTCCTGATCTCAATGATGTTTTTGGTAATTTTGTGTGAGATTGGCAGTCTTGGTTCCGGCCCGATGAACGGTTCGTCGGCCCCCTTCCTAGCCAATGCATCGGCTTCCTCAGTGCCAATGTTACCTTCGTGTCCGGGTACCCAGGCAATTTCTACTTCAGCCAGGTTTGCGAGTTCCTGAATGGTTTGTTTGCACTCCTTTACCAGGGCTGAGGTAGTCTCCGTTTTGTCAAGGGCTTTGATAGCAGCCTGACTGTCGCTGTATATTACTATTCTTTCTACGTTGTGGTCGCTTATCACACTTCTAATCATTAGCGCGCATTGCATTATCGCAAATACTTCCGCTTGAAATACACTTGTGTATTTTCCCAGATTTAAGGTGGCTTTTCTTGTGTCGGGTTTAGCTATGTACACTCCAGCTCCCGATAGCATAGTTGATTCTTTCCTAGACCCATCTGTGTAACATATTGCAGTGCAATCCAGATCGTCTTGTTCTGTTTTCCAGACTTCTCTGGATCTAATGCTTACCCTGTATTTTTTGTCGAAAATCCTTTCCTTATTTATTAGGTCGTTGTTAACTAATATCATAGAAAGGTTTTCTTCGTAGTTTTTGCCTATTTCTGCGTGACCTTTGTCATTGTTTCTTCCTTTCCACAGATTTGTGCTTTTCAGCTTAAACCATTGTTCTGTGGCTCGCTTTTTTATTTCCAATTCTATTGGACCGAGGCCTAGTATCATTTCTAGGGCGGCCGTGGGAGTAGTTCTTATAGCTCCTGATATCATGATGCTGGCTAGTCTCTGTACCTTCGTGAGTTCTTTCCTGTTGTATTCTAGTTGCGCCTTGTGCCACCATACCAGGGCACCATGCAAAATTGTAATGAAGAATATCGCATACTTTATTTTGCGCCAGAGCTTGGCAATTTTATTACAGATCGAATATACGTTTAGATAAAAAAGAAACAATTTTTCGAATGTTTTGTAACGAAATACGAGGGCGGGTCAATAAGTCCGTGACTTTTGGAATAAAACACAGATTTTTTGATAAATAAATAATTTTATTTTTCAACGTAGTCTCCCTTGAGCTCTATACACTTTGTCCAACGCTTCTCCAATTTTTATCCCTTCCAAAAAATATGATTTGTCGAGGTCCTCAAAATAGGCCTTTGTTTGCAAGATGACTTCATCATTGGAGTCAAATCTTTTTCCACCAAGCCATTTCTTCAGGTTTGGGAACAAGAAGTAGTCACTCGGAGCCAAATCTGGAGAATAGGGGATGAGGGAGCAATTCATAGCCCATTTTATGGATTTTTGCCATGGCAACTGCACATGTGTGCACCCTTGCATTGTCTTGGTGAAAAAGAACTTTTTTCTTGGCCAAATGAGGTCGGTTTTTTTTCAAATCGTCATTGAAGCGGTCCAATAAGTTGGCATAATATTCCCCATTGATTGTTCTTCCCTTTTGAAGGTAGTCAATGTGGATTATCCCACATGCATCCCAAAAAACAGTCGCCATAACTTTATTGGCTGACAAACCCACCTTGGCCTTCTTTGGCGCCGATTCACCCTTAGAAACCCACTGTTTTGACTGTTGTTTGGTCTCTGGTGTGTTGTGATGGATCCATGTTTCGTCCACGGTTACAAAACGGCGCAAAAACTGCTCCATATTGCGATTAAACAACGCCCAACCTCTTTTTTTTTCTTTCTCAAATTACTGGGTAGTCTGATAAAGATAGCTGTCAAACACAAACTAACTGACGACGCAGCAAGTTCAAATTTTGATAGGAGTCAACTGACAGATTGACAACTGACAGATTAGTTGCCTGTTGACAGGAGTAGTGTTGCTTTTTCAGTAGAGGTCAGAAATTAAAAAATTCACGGACTTATTGACCCGCCCTCGTATTTCCATGATAGCTATTGAAATTACACAAACTATATAGTTACATACACGTGTTGCTTTACGTACAGTCATCCCGTGACCACGGCAGCTGAAAAGGTGCCGAAACGTCGGGAAAATAAAAAAAACCCCTAAAAAACCTTTAAATACGGACAATTACAACTTAGTTCGTGAAATATAGCGCGTTTGATATCCGTAAAAGTTGTTTTATTTCAACGTGTTGCTTTACTATGAGATGTGAGCGTCGAAAGTATCACGTTGCGTAAGTTAAATATTTTTTTACTGCATAAAAGAGTGCTAAAAAAGAGTCTTTAAAGAGTCGTAAATGAGCACCAATATTGCATAAAATTGGTTAATCTCACTTACCGATCGGTGAATCATCTTTATTAAGTTTAAGTAAGTATACCTACTTGAATTTTAATACTGGGAACGTGTGATCCCGCAACTATTTAAATTATTACGTAATAATAACAAAATTGCAAAAATATTAGGAAATAAAATAAATTAATACGAGGAAAAACACATTAGCACAAATATCATATAGGTTATTTGCGTAGATCATTACGAATCAATTCATTGTATAGAAGAGATAAATTTGCGTTTCATTAATTGGAAATAATTTGTATTTGGTATGAGACGAAACAAATAAGACAGTTCACGATTTAGTACCTACTGAGAGATTAAATATAATTTACCAGGTAGTGATATAGTTCAAAAAATTTCAAAATTTCGAAAAAATTGTCGAGGCAAAATCTTAAAATCGTGTTTCTGAAAATTTATAAATTTGGATAAAGGTATGAAGAAATATACCTTATATATATGTTATTACCGGATTTGTAACATCTCTAAACCGTTCTACAGTTTTATAACAATAAGTACGTTTTTTCCCTATAACATCTTCAACTAAACGATTACCTACGGTACCTACCTTATCCGAATACTTGAAAATGTAGCCTTCCGCCCGCGACTTCGTTCGCGAGGAATTAAGTTACAATACAATCCCGTTTTATTCCCTATCCCGTGGGAAATGCAAAATTTCAACTTAAGCGGTTCATGCATTTTGGCAGTGCGTTGTCTGTCAGTCAGTCACGGTATTGTTTTATTAGTATACTAGCCTTCCGCCCGCGACTTCGTTGGCAAGGATGATTTTCGCGTGAACTTAGGATGTTACGTGATGGCGCCACCTATCAGAATAAAAAGTATTCTATGCCCATCTCCAAACAATTGTTTAAGTATACCAAAGAACAATGTACAAAATGGACACCGTCCCCGGTTTGTAGCACTTTGAAAACTATCTTAATCGATAATCCCCTCATTACTTTATTGTATGACAGCAAAACTCAAATGTCTGTCTGAAAAAATCTATATCGACCTGAAGACATCAGAACCAAAACAATTAGTTTGCTATTAAATGTCCCTTATTAGTAAAAATGGCATTACCTTGCCATTAATTTTATTTTTACTGTTTGTGACCCCCGCTCTGGGTCGTTTCTGGTGCAGAGGTTGTCTATTGCCATCCAACGCGGTAACGCGGCCAGCGTTATGGGCACATTTGCACCGGGGACTACTCGGGGCGGTCTATTAGACTAATAGACTTAGTAATATTTTTTATATTGCTGTAACCTAATACTTATTAAATGTATTATATTAAAAAAAAAAAAAATTAAAAATATGTAATATTAAAAAAAAAAAATTAAAAAAAATTTTTACTGTTTCAACACTTATTTATTAGGGTTGAACCGAACAGGATATAACGCCTGTTAGTTACTGTAAGGGGCAGTACACACATATTCGGGTCGGCATGAATTGGCACAGCCGGGAGGCAAAATCGAACATATAAAGATCAAATTATGGGGAACAGTTGATAGCCCATATCCATTCGGGAAGCTCTGCCGAATAACAGTGATACGGCATTAATACATGGATTTTCGGGAATTAAAAAGCCAAATTGGGTCAAAAGCATGTCGATCTGGATTGCTTTGGGTTGGCTTTGTCGTTTAATAAGGCCCTGAGAAACGCACGCCGCGCGGACCGGGTAGCAAAAGAGAGAGGTATAAGGGTCACTACACACTTATTCGGGCCGGCACATTAGGTCGGTAACATAATTGTTGAACGACAAGGCCGACCCTAACCAATTACCACTTGTTCTATTTTATCCGCTTGTACCGGTCGGGAATGTGCTAATCCACCCTAAGCTCGAATGGAGTCATTCGAGCTTAAGGTGGATCCGCATATTTGATTCAGTATAGTATTTATTGAACGACAAAACCGAACCGAAGCGATTCCAATTGTCATTAATTCGGCACAGTTAGGCAATTTCGTTCGGGTGTTGTCGCAACAACAATGTCAAAACGACTGGCTCATGTCCAGTCAAGTCCAGGCCTACTTGCTTTATCCGGGCGGCCCTTACCCATTCATGCCGACCAGAATATGAGTGTAGCGCTAGCGCCCCTAAGGTTTGCCGATTCCTTGTTCTCTTATCGCTTGCCTATCTGGGTAGTGCTGTTATTTAGTAATGTTTAAGTAGTTCAATCTTCATGGTCAATGGAATATCCGCATGGCGGCGCGGCGTTTATAATATTTATTACGAAAAAACACAAAACGGCAAAAATATTGTAACCGATTTCAGTCCAATCCGATCTAATGCCGCCTCACTGTTGTGTTGAATGGTTCCCTAAAAATGTATCTACATAATATTATGCATGGATATTATATTCGATTTTGCCGTCCTGTGCCGATTCATGTCTATCCGAATATGTGTGTACCGCCCCTAACTGTAACAATTATAATAAAATGAATGGTAATGACGTACAATTTTATTAATAGGGAACATTTAACAGCAAACTAATTGCACTGGCTCCTGGTGTCTTTATGGCGATATAACTTTTTTCGGACAGCTATTTCAGTTTTGCTGTCAAACAATAGAATTATGTGGGGGTTCTGGCCCTTCGATTAAGACAGTTTTAAAAGTGCAGCAAGCTGTGGACGTTTTGAGTATTGTTCATTTTATCGATGCAACGGCATACGCATGAAAAAGAACAGTGCCAGACATACAGAGTCACTTTTGCTTATTAGTGTGAATAGAAAAGTATTTCATATCGCGAAGTATTGTAAAAAATATTCCAAAGCTATGATAAATTTTAAATAGAAAAATATTGGAAAAAATTAACTCGGCCACAAGTGAATTCTCAGATGGGAATCGAACCCATGACCTTTGGAAATCCAGTCCAATGCTCTAACCGCTGAGCTACCGAGACTTGCGAACCACCGTCGAAATTCTCCAATACTTTTATATTTTTTTAATACGCTGTAGGCCAGCGTTGCCACATCAATGCTAGGAATATCCTTGCATTCGAAAGAAACATCTTTTCAGGTGTTTAACGATCGATTAAGATGGAACTGCCAATAATTTATGATTTTGTAATTTTTGCATTTTTCAATGCTATTTTTATACTACGATAAATTTTAAATAGAAAAATATTGGAAAAAATTAACTCGGCCACAAGTGAATTCTCAGATGGGAATTGAACCCATGACCTTTGGAAATCCGGTCCAATGCTCTAACCGCTGAACTACCGAGACTTGCGAACCACCGTCGAAATTCTCCAATACTTTTATATTTTTATTACGCTGTAGGCCTACATCAATGCTAGGAATATCCTTGCATTCGAAAGAAACATCTTTTCAGGTGTTTAACGATCGATTAAGATGCAACAGCCAATACAGGAATAAAACTGAGAACTATACATTTGTAATTAAATCATAAAAATATAGTGTTTAGTTTAGGGAACTGAATTTCGGGAAAAGCGGAAACGTGGTGGTTGCGAGTTGTTATTAAAACCATATATTTACTTTAACCATGCTTTAAGCTGTGCAAAAATCAAACTTCTAAATTAACGTGAAAAAAGGTAAGTAGTGGGCCAAGTATTCCACAAAATAGTAGATTGTACCAGGGAGCAAAATAATATTTTTACGGCGAGGGCGCTTTTTTTAATCCTGAACGTAGCGAGGGATTCAAAGTACGTCGCCCGAGCCAAAAATATATTTTGCGGCCGAGTGATACACTCTACTTTTCATCCCCGTCTATGAGAAAAAGATATAAGAGGCGTTTCTAGATACAACTAATGAATATATTAATAAAAAAAATATTAAACACCAGTATAATGTTATAATGTTAAAAAAAAATAAAGTCATAGCTTAAAAATAAATATTAATATTTGTATCACATTTGTTGCATCTGTTTTAATATTTTCTGGTGTAAAAATAATACTGTCGCTGCTTGTGGAACTCATTTTTCGCAAATATCACAAAACACTGTTTTTTTCAATAAAGTCCAATACAAGGGTAATACGTAGTTCGCGCGTTTTTCATATTTTTCTTTTTTCTTTTGCGGCGCTACACGCGCCGGTCACCTAATAATCGTATATTTTTGGTCACGGAGCACTAAGGAACGATGTTAATGTTCGAAATTCAAATCTCATTACTGCCCCGTGAAAATGTCTCTTGGAGAAAAGACTTACTTTGCTCGCACTTTTAGGCGAATCAATCAGCGTTTTTGGAATAGATGTTTTCGACACTCTTATGGAAATCAAAATTCATAGGGTGCTTTCCGCTGACCTAGAAATATGAAAGGCAAGTTATTTCGTCTTTTAATACAAGTACAGGAAAAAATCTGAAACTACATATGTAAATTCTACATGTATATAGATATAGAATAAGAAAAACGAAAAACTGCAGCGTCCTACAATGTTCATGCCTAAATGTCTAGTAGTGGGTATGTACTTACGTCTAATAGAAAAATAGAAAAAAACAGCCCTTGACGAGTTTCTTGCCGGTTCTTCTCGTTATAAGGTCTCCCGCTCCATAGGGTTTGTGAACCGATGGCGTAGCTTCTTTGACGTTCATAAGTGCTTGTAACAGCCTAGACTGAATAAATGATATTGACTTTGACATTGACTTTGACTAATGACCGTATGTATACTTACATCAAGTCTACACGTGTCTTGATATTTCCGGTTCTACTCCCGTGTTTATGTATTTTTCAGCTGTCGTGATTTTTACTGAATACTTGCAATTTCCATAAAATAAGGTTCTTATAACATAAGTTTATTACCTATGGTTTTCCTTTATTTATCTACCACGTTTTCACATTTTTCGGGACCATTTTGTTTGTTTTTTATTCATTGTGTTATCTAATAAATAATAAAATGTTAGTTACGGCCGGTTTTACCGATATATCGGTAAATATTAATTGATAGATATTTTCATAGATATGCTGTTATTTTTATAAATTTTTAATTAAACCGTTAACTGTCAAAAAAGCAATTATCTTATATCTACTGTCTAATTCTAAAATCTTATTACTCCAATTTATTAGGGGTCGGATACCGATGTCGGATCGGACGGTGTGGAAAAACGTTAATAAAGCTCGGTGGCGCTTGTGGCGCCCCAGTTTCCGAGGGAAGAGCAAGCCACGCGCGCGAGTCTCGAGCTCCTTCCGCACAGCGCGTACGCAACCTCCCGCGAACATTTTCCCGCGCGGAAAACTCTTTTCAATCTTAGAACGCGGCCATTTTGAGCTGTTATATTTTTAATTTTTGTGTTGGGAACTCTGACTGTAAAGTTTTCATGCGTGTAACCTTTTTTTGAAACCTTGGCTTAGTTTATCGTTACAATCAAAAGTTTTCTTAAAAAAAGATTGTGCATAACAAGTTGCCTTCTATGTTGAAATATCTTGTAAAAATCCAAAAATGTCTATTAAATACATGAAATATTGTCTTCTTGTGACTATTCATGTGACGACTTTGAGTGCGTTCGCGAAATTGACTCAATCTACAGACCGAATTTTAGTACCAAAACTGGATGCCCCTGAAAGTCTTGTAGAGCCGCTTGCAGAAGAAATTTGCTACGATTTGGAGATCTATCAAAATGAGGTAATTATTTATGAAGTACTCATAATACTAATAATATTGTTTTTAATAATACTATTAAAAAAAATATTATTCTCGAATTCAATCTAAAAAACAATTCATTCGCAAAAAAACAATTTGGAATAAAGCTTATGGATTACATACGACAAACAACTCATAATGTTCTATAAAATACTTTTTGGTAGGTAACGGGATACTAGCTCTAGCATCTAAAACTGATTTTTGGAATTATTTAAAATATTTAAAACTACTGATACAAACACAATATCAATGCTATTATATCAATATCAGTGTAATTTCTGATTTTTTGTGTTAGATTTTCATTCGAAAGAAAATCTAACACGAAAGATCAGTAATTATTTCCCACCTCCATCTTCTCATTTCTAGTCCAATTTACGCAAAAGACATTTAACTGTGTCTTAGGATCTCCCATGTAATTTCTCGTACTCGTATTAAATCAATAGAGCCAGTCTTTTCTATTTTAATCAATGTGTTATGTCATCAATCTGCACCGTTATCATTGATATGTCACCGCATAGTATCACCATACGACACCATGAATACGACATCACCATTTAGATAAGGGAACTATGGACTCCCGTAAAATGCACACTACCAATATAAACTTATGCGCACTTCATATTGAGTGGAATTTGCGAAGTTCAAAAGCTTTCCGACGTTATCTGAACACAACACCTACTCGATTAATAATAACAATATTGTTGTATTACTATACTCACTGGATTGTCTTATAAAGTCTTTTTTTGGAACGAAAATACAAAATTATTCACATCAGCATCAAGATTATCGAGATCGGCAATGAAAATGACACCGGGTTTCAAAGCGTATTAAAAAAATTAAGTTTCAACTTAGATATTAATTTACCTTATGTCCGCCATCGTAACTGAGTTTCACAACCAGTTGTCTACGAGGATTTTTTACTCTTTCATGGTTTAGAACTTGTCTAGTGGTCTATATAAAATATTAAGTTTGGTTTTAAGTTTTTTTGCTTTCAGCCTCTACAGTAGGTAAATAGGTATATGTAAATATATTATGGTTTAAAAATCTACTTGAATGTGCTAATTTCTTTAGATATTTATAATTTTTAATGCTATCTTATAATATGATTAATCTTAATAGTAAAATACTAGAATATATCTACTCGGCTCACAAGTTATTCTGAGGCGGGACTTATGGCTGTGTAATAATGCTTCTTTCGAATGCGAGGATATTGATGAACCATCGCTGGTCTGACGACAAAAGGATAGGTGTAGGAAAAAGTATTACAAAATTTCGACGTTTGTTCAAAGAATTGGTAGCTCAATTCCCTATTGAGCTGAGGAGTGGACCGATTTCTTTGAATAAGTAAAATAAAGGCGAGAGATAACTAAAAAAACAATTGAAACTTTCATATCTTCCATAAAGTAAAATATAGAAGTTTCTATTTTGCTTATTGTTTTCTAATAAGATAAGACATCAACGCGTTCAGAATTTTTGGAAAGAATATTATATTTAAAATCATTTTCACTATTCACGGGAGTTTATTGTTACTAAATTGTTATAAACCATCTACTACAATATGTATTTCGTTACGGCATTTTTTTATAAGCCTGAAAACCTAGAGTAGGTCTGTGCGACTTGCGGAATAGGTGACCAATATCTTGAGCTCCTTCGTGCTTCGGAAGACTCGTGCATTGGTCCCGCAGTCTGATAATCTAACTTAAGCCCAAGTGGGAATTTTGGGATTTAATGAAGCAGATAAGATTTATTTATTTATTTATTTATTAACACAAACACAATATCATGACAGGACATATCCCAATTCGATAAAGTGGTCCCTATTGCCTATAACATATTACATATAATGATACTTTGGAAAATTCACTCAGAGAACATGAAAAAATATCAGTCTTTTGGGAAATTTCGTTGAGTGTGTGCAGAGCGCGCGTGATCGGGGCTTTACTAAGCAAATTAGTCCTGCCTCATGGTATCATCAGCAGCCGTGGCTGTCGCCTCCTCCCCACATAATTGTCAGGGGCCTGCAACCTCACCTCCTTTAGCAATTCCGGATTTGAAATTTTACCCCGCAATAATTTAAATAAATATACTACAAGTGCCAAGTCCCTTCTAGCCGCCAATGTATTATACCCAACCATACCCAGAACAAATAAGGTTGGGTACATTAACGGATAGTAGGGATACACACCATATAATTTTAAGTACACATAACGCACAAATTTGTTTTATATTTTCTCCAACATGTTACTATATTTAGTTTCATGTGGCGACCATATGACTGCGTTGCATTCCAATTGACTCCTAATGAGTGCATTATATAATGCCGTAATGGCCTTTATGTTTGTGAAATTTTGTGCTCTTCTCTATATAAATCCTAAACTTCTATAGGCTTTTTTACAAACAGTAACTATGTGATTACGGAATGTCAACTCGGTGTCCATAAGCACGCCCAAGTCCCGAACTGTTTCAGTTCGCTCCATCACTTCTCCAGCCAGTTGGTATTTATATTGTTGTGGCTGTTTCATTTTAGTAAAGGTTGTAATTGAGCACTTTGAAGCATTGAAAAGCAGTAATATATGGAAGGATACCTTACACCCTATAAACTTTATAGTTACATCCTAGATACTTTATAGTATAAAGTATCTCCACCATTTATGAACTTTATGTAAATTACCGACAGCCTACAGCAGTCGATCAGATTAGTAAAAAAAGTTGATCGTCAGAAATAATCGAGCACATCATATTAAGGTAGGATGATTTAATTGCATGCTAAAAAGTGTACATTACAATATTCTGACGTGAGAGCAATACAAACTTGCAAAAACAAACGTTATCTCGACATTTTTGAGCGTGGTTAGATTTATTTTCAATAAAAATAATTCAAGGATAATGGAAAAAATTAAATCTGACAATATCCATAAGCCGAAGTATCGAAAATAATTTTTAAAGTTTAGTTTGTGCAGTTAAAATTTTTTGATATGAATATATGTTTTATTTGAAAAAAAACTTGTTTTTTGTACTTCCGCGGTATTTTACATGAATTTCATAAAAAAAACAGTACCTACTAAAAAGCTGAAAAATATATACTTATTATTTTTTAAGTTTGTCAGATTTACAACATTCTTCTTATAAATGGTCAGAGTATGTAACAGCACGTCTCGAGCATACAAGGTGAATCCTCAGTTTGCAGAATTTTGAATCTGAGCTTCGTTGAGGGTCACTTAACATTCTTTCCTAATATCTGACGATCTCGAATATTTTTTGAAGTGAAAACTTCTTTAGCGGCGTTGTGCACATCAGAATTTTAAATTTTTGGGATGAGTAAAAAATGTGAAAGTCGCGTCAGGACATGTGACCTGATCGAAAATTCGTAAGACGGAGGGAGAGTAGACCGCGGCGCGGCGTAGGAGAGGAAGTAATATCTCCCTCTCTTTCTACCGCGCGGCGAAAATGTATGCCTGCTCCTGCTGTTTCGTTTAAGCGGTAATCACTTCTGCCGGCACTCCTGGAGTGCAACCGTTTTTTTTTATTTTATTTTCCTTCTTCCAGACGGCCACCCTCGTCGTGTAATCAGGCAGATTAACATATTTTCATTATTAGAGATACATGGGGTATACGCGATATCAATAGCTGATGTGCTCGAGTATTTCTGTGACAGTTTTTTTAAATTTTTGTAAATGTATAGACGCTCCCCCACCATTAAAAGGTATACATCCTCTAAGATTTTTTTCTTCCCATCATCTAATCTTCACATTTCATATGTCTCGAAACTGCTTGAAATAATCCCCAATTAGCCTATAGACCTCTCCTACTTTATTAATATCACCTATATAGCAATTAATTTCGTCGCTGTCATTACTGTCATATTTTGATACTGTATTGACAGTCACAACAGCGACGAAACTGGAAACCGAAACGATATCTAGTTAAATAATCAGCCCTCCGGCTACATTTATGGCCTGCGCAGACGACGGACATTGAAGGACTTTTTGTCCGCGACACGACCTTATTACTAAGAACATAAAGTTGAATAAATAACGAGGACTATCGCGTACTTTTCGCGGATATACGCGGTCTAAGTTGAATCTTATTTGGTTAACAATAAAGACGTGTCGTGGACAAAAAGTCCTCCGTTATCCGTCGTCTGCCCTAGCTCTTACAGTGGTTATAACTACACCTACTATTTGGCATTGGACCCGTGTAGTAAATCATTTATTTATTTTTAAAGACACTTGCAAGCTTACATACAAAACCCAAGACGCAAACAAGGTACAATAAATAATAAATTAATTATATAATAAATACATCGTCAATAATAAGTAATTAAATCGGAATTAAATGTCACATAAGTATTACAATATTAATTTATAAAAAATATAGGCGTATAAAAACAGAAAAAATAATAATAACAAAAAACCTACTTATGCTTAATTACAAGAACTCAATAAATATCATGGTCCATCTTTTGGATAAAACGAGCCAAGAGATCAATGATAGGGAACAGTTAGTTCGGAAGCATTTTAAAATACCTAATCGATTAAATAACAAAACATTAAAATATTTTAGATTTATGTTAAAATACTTTCACAATAGCAAAATAAAAATTGAGTAATATGATCTTTTGCAGTGTCATTTTTTTACTATTACCTATTTTCGTACTGCTGACTCATTAAAAAATCATTGTTTAAATATGTAAGTAAGTATGTAATATAATTAATAATTTAGTAACATTGTTAGTTTAAATTAAATGGTTTGCAGTGCTTAGGAAGGTACCTTATATTCTCCCGACAAAGTATTTTCTGAAGATATTTCCGACAAAGTATTTTCTGAAGACGTTTCGGAAATACTTTGATATTTCCGAAACGTTGGGAAACCAAAAAACCCTAAAAAAGCTATATCCATAAGCAATGTGCTAACGGTGAAATATATAGTCCACTTAAACCCGTAAAAGTTGTTGTATTTAAAAAAAAAAATGTGACTGTTGCTAAAAACAACTACTTAGTTACTTATAGTTCTGTGAGAACAGTAGACCTCGCTTGCAAAGTTAGGGCGGAAATGCTATATTATAGTACAAATTTTAATACCTACATAAAGTAATTTGCGCAACAAAGGTAACGAATAAAGTCAAATTTTAAATCAAATTTCACGTCCTTAAATTTTCCAAAAGGCTTACCTTTGTAGATTTGAGCAAAATAGGGATAAAAGTTTTAGTGATTAGTCCCGTTCCCTTGGTCCTAGTCCTAGGAGGTCGAGTCTTGTGTCTACGGGTTCGTGTCGCGACGGCGGTAAGGATAGCGTAATGAAATTTCCAAAAAGGTAAAAAAATTGAAATCCGGCCATATATAACGCTACACCAAACTCCCGCTCCACTCCACTCTCCTCCGTTCGTTTATTATTTTTTTAATTTCACAGCGTCTTGTGTAGAATGAAACCTTAGTGTGCCTCTAAAATTTGGTTGAAATCTGTCGATAAATAACGCTACAGCAAATAACCCCCTCTTCCCCCCTATTTTACCCCTAATAAAAAATCGTGTACGTTAATTTTTTTTAAATAAATCAATGAACATGTGAGTCAAATTTCATTTGAAAAATGCGGCATGTAGGCGAGAACAGACAGACAGCCAAAAGCATTTTTGGCCCATCTCGATACCGAGACACTTCGCTTGCACGGTCAATTAGTGTTTAAATCGATCAGACAAGTTAAATATCTTTGGGAAAGATCCATTTTGTAATGATGCAGGAAGAAAGTTAAGAATGCAAGCAATCACAAAGAGGGGTATTAAACGTTTTATTTCTGTGGTGATGTTGACAAACAAACCGAATGCGCGATGATTCCACCAGCAGCGATCCCGACTAGGAATGTCTAGACTAGAAATATCGATAAATTGAAGTATTTTTACAATGTTGTAGTTAAATAGATATAAATATAACTTTTGCCTTCGCTACGAATATAGATTAATTAGGTACTGATACCTATCAATGAAACAATCTAAAACAAAATTGCAAAATTCTCAGAATGTCTATGTTGATCCTACTAATAACTATTGTAGTTAATTGGCAAAGTTTGTTCTTTACTCAATCACACGTAAATATTTTGCGAACAGACAGAACATGACTATATAACTATACATACGAGTAGGATAACGTTTATGAAAACTCAATTAACTATTAGGTAAGCACCTCGTAGTTTTTGGTAACGAACAATTATATTTTTTAGGGTTCCGTACCGACATCAAAAGTATATTTTGAAACGGTTTTTGTTATAATTACGGGGTTTTATTAATTTGTTATTTTTTGGTTTTTGTTTTCATTTTTACTCGGTTTAGTCGGTTTTTTTTTTATTCTGAATTTCCGGTCCACAATCCTTTGAATGCTCTCACCAAAAGTTCAAGTCCCGGCTAAGCAATTCGGCAACTAAGTTGTCTTAACTTAAAATGTAACATCTCTAGATGATTGAAGACTAAGACAAAGTCAAAAGAAATAAGTCAAAGTTGTTATAATTTTATTTATGTACAATCGGGGAACTTCCCGGTTGACCAGTAGAATTATTTTGGGTAACGTTTTATCTGAAAGTACTAAGGTAAATGAAATAATTCAGTATTGAAATGAAATAATTACCTATTTTGATTAGTTGTGAAATAAATGTTTTCTATACAACGTTATTTTATGTTTACCCAAAACCTCAAAACCATTTGTAGAACTCGTAATAACTAACAACGTTTAGTATGGAAGTAAGCCTTAAATCGCGAAAAAAAAACAGTTTTTTCATAAAAACATTTATTAGAATTTTGCTAAAATTTATGAAACAGCTGATTTTTATTCGCGATTTCAGGGTGGATCCCATAAAGAGAGATCATTTATTTGCTAAGAATAGGGTACAAATAAAGATGATTTCAAATAAATTGATAGTTTCACCTACTCAGCCATATACAATAGCATGCCGGTACCGTTTTGGGACAAACTGTTTTTTTTTGTACTACTTTGATGTGTCTTAATGTCGTGTTGGTCCCAAATAAATATAATTTTCTTTCTTTCTTTTCATGCAAATATTACCAAGGCAAGATTAAATACTAAATAATTATTATAAATTCTTAATATTTTGCTGATGACTTAAACTTATACAGATTTTCATTATTATACATTGTACACATTCATATTTATTAGTACGCAAAGTAATTTAAATGTCAATGTTAGTACCTACTAGAAAGTTCCTCTTAATAATGAAATCTAAAAATGGTTTTGAGGTTTTGGGTATACATAAAATAACGTTGTATACATCTCTACTGGTCCACCGCGAAATTCCCTGACTGTACGTAACAAATCGATAAAGTAAGGGTCACAACACAACCCTAGGTCCGATGGAATCGTCCATGGAACGTCTAAACAACGGCGCGCACGCAGATACAGCTTTAGAAATTGCTCACCTGAATTTCATTTGAATGTAACGTGGGGAAATATGATAGATTATTCATAAGAAAAAATAAACACCTGAAATCCAAATAAATACCTAAAAAAGATGGAAGGAGTGTGTGATAGTGTGATAAGATATGTAAGTGAAAGGGAATGAGGAGCTGACAGGTGACATAAGTTAGTGGAGTGGAGAAGAACGTACTGCGCCGACCCCAACCTAGATTGGGATTTGACGACCGGCGCGGGGTACTATAACCGCCTACTGCGTCCGAGGTCGGGTTCGATCCCCGGACAAAACAAAATATTTGTGTGCATGAACAAACATGGCTATATTTGTCTTGGTGTTTAATACCTATTAATCTTTTGTATGTATTTACAAAATCAAAGTGTATAAGTATGTTTATCCGTTATCTAGTATCCATAACACAAATTCTCATGAAACTTAATATGGGCTTGATAATTGGTGTGATTGTACGCAATTTTTTTATTTTTTATACACTTTGGTCATATTAGCTGCTAGATGCAAAAGCATTGCGCGTATGTGAACTATGGTACTGTTAGGCATCTCTTAGGTGTATTTAAAGTTGTTTATTCGCCAAAAACATTTTAGTTTCTAGGTTAAATGACAAATTTAGTATTCATAATTTTGTTGAAGAGCGTAGGTAATGATATTATGTGTGTAGGTAATAATATTATATGTATGTAGTAATAAAATATTATTCCATTATTGTTTTTCAGGCTATTCCGCTGTTTCACGAAAAATGCGTGAATAATTTTATCCGTAAGTAATAAATCCTATTTCCTACTATTACACTCACATATTACATTACAACTACATACAAACTATTGCAAACATAGGTACTCACTTTGCGACTCTACAGGGTGGAAAAATCTATGGGCACTGGAGGGGAAATACCTTAAATCCTTTAGTTAGCTCATTTTACTGAAAGGAAACATTCCACTTCAAATTCAACGTTCCAATTCAAAGTAGTTCCATTCCTAAGGTAGTTTTAGGAAACCATCCTTAATTTTTGAGAAATATTTTTATTTTATTTTATTTTTATTTTTATTTATTTGGGAAACAAACAATGTTTTAATACTAATACATTAAATAATATAAACAAACAAAAATCATTTAAGTTTCCACCAAGAGTTAATACATGCTGAGCAGTGTAGAACAAAATATGAAAAGAAATTGTAACAATTAAATAAATTAAATACTTACACATTAAAGTTATACAAGAAAAGTTAACTATTTAGGATATTCCTTATTTTCTGTTTATAAACATTAATACTATTATTAAACAAATCAATCGAGTCGAATTTCATATTATAGTTATAGCAAGCCCTGTACAAAAATGTGTTAGCAGCATAATTTGTCTTAAAATTATTAGGAAAACTGAACAACTTTTTATTTCTGGAACTAGCCCTTGGGCATCTTATAAAAGATTCACGGAATTTCACGGGAGAACTTCACGGATTTAGAAAAAATAATACAGTCAGCAGAAAAATATGCTAATCGATCCTGCACGTTATGAGGATCAAAACGTTCTAACTGAGGTATGAGTACTGTAAAGTCAGAAATCGCGAAAAGTATTTCCACATATTCGCTAAGAAAATAAGTTCCATCAACGATTCCATCGTCGGTGAAGCGGATACCGCGGTGTGTAACACGAGCGCGGCAAGAGTGTTTTTATGCGTTTTTCGGGATTTCTGACGTTTCTAGTACTCATACCTCAGTTGGTGTTTTAGAGTGTTTTGATCCTCGTGAGAAACATAATCGATTGACATATTTTTTTTTTGTAAACTGACTATTTTCCTGCTAACTTGAATTTTTTTTTTTTAATCCGTGAATGCAGTTCAATATTACTCAAAAAAAAATAAGGATGATTTCCTAAGAACGTTTTCATGTAGCAACAACGGTTAAGGTACTTGTCCTTACTGCCCTGTCTTAAATTTCCACCCTGTATATTATTTACAACTCATTTTGGCCAAATTGGCGTTTAAGTAATTATGCCTCTCCACTGACGACATTATTGCTTAAACACTTTTTCCAAGCCAAACTCGACTGGGCTTATAAACTGTGCGTTAAAAATCCGGAAAAGTTGTATTATGGTACTCATGGTCCAGGCCCTCAAGAGAACAAAACCGGGCTGCCTCCGCCACTGCGCCTACGCTGCCGTCGACGCTCAGTGGTAGGGTACAGCGTGGAGCACAGCGGTGAAGGAACGCCGCTGGTCGTCTTCACGTCTGAAAACACGACGCTTCTGAATGTAAGTTTATATTACGTCACGTCACGTCATCATCCTGTAGACGTCCACTGCTGGACATAGGCCTCTCCTAGGTCACGCCTATTGTGGCGTTCATAGGAGGCTATTAGCCTACTGGTACCACACTAGCCAGACGGGTCGGTAGGTCGGTTTGTTTCAAGTTTTCCTTCTCCCGCACATGTGTTCTTAGGCCGTCACCACACGGCAAGTTTATTATATCTACTCAATGATGTTTTGTAATAGATATGTTACCTTCATAGTAATTTGCGTTGAAATCTGTGACGGAGACTGCACACATTGACAATTGACACGTAGGACAAAAGACACGAAAAAGCACGGAAATTAAAGAGATAGTAAATAGAATTCGACCCCATATAGGGTCTTCCCAATGTTTCACAATGCGAGCTCGTATTCGAGCATCTGCTTCGAGTACCTACACACTTATAATATCATTGTATCTACTGTATTAGTTGTAAGTTACTAAGGGCCGATTTTTTAATGCTCAGGTTAAAATTAATCCTCTGACATCGTAATATACTGCCGAATAGAATGTTTTTTTTTACGATAGTCATTTATTTTAGTTTAAGTAATTAAAATCTTATTTTTTATATTAAGTTTGGTTACGCTGATAGAACTATCTGTTGAACTAAATTAAATTTTGGAATAAGGAAAGAATTCACCCTATAATGAATAAAAAGTTTTGATAATTAAAAATCGCTCAATTCTAAGACTATTTCAATGTAGATGATTTTTATTTATTTGAGGATCTACAAAACTTATGACATTCGAATACTGCTTTCACTTTAGGAGTTTTTCAATGCAATACTATATAGGTAGTATAAGTAGGTAAGTTTACCAGTGAAAAATCATTTAATTATCTTTTCTCGTTTCTAAAGCGTTTGTTTTCTCATTTCACAATCGTTTTAACAAAGATTACAACTATATCTATAAATTAATATTTCCGCATTCCTAATTGAGATAGGTTAACAATTTAATCTTTCGTATGAATACTTATTATGAACATTTGTAGTACATTCAACTCTCATTATGAATATTTACACACCCGTATAATTTATAATGCACTTCAAAATTCTAACCATTTTTTTTTCATATTAATTAGTGGAAAACCCAACGTTAATAGTGATCACGTGCATGTTTACGTTTTGCCTACAATAATCTATTTTTTCCGACAGTTTCCGGAAATTTATACGAAACTAAGTCAATTGATTCATTAATGTATTCTGATAACTCATTGAGTTACTGGTTGACTGAGTTACTTACTGTTTGTTTTACCAGCTCCGGTTAAACGCCAATTAACTTAAACCCCCCCCCCCCCCCCTTCTAGTATTATCATAATAGATTATGCACTAAGGGGATAAATCAGTGTCTTTATCCCCGAGGAGCATACTCTACTTTATACACTTACTGTATGTTTATAATTTATTTTAAACCTCACACGCTCTGAAAAGGAGGTTTTGTCAATCAGTTTAGGCGTAGAAAATCGCTTTTTGCGGCCTAGCGCGGCAAAGTAGGTCATAATGCGTTCCGAATAGCACTATTGACTTTTTGTTATATTTGATTCTTATTTTAAATAGCTTTAAATTAATTATAATACTCCGTTTTGGTTTTATTATATTATTTTAATTCATTGAATCATAAAAACAATAACAATAAGATGAAACTATTTGTTATAAGAATTTTATATTAGGCTGGGTAAGATTTCACAACCTATAATTGGATTTCGGACTGTGACATGAATCTTTATTTTTAAATTGTCTTTGTCTTGTACCTCATGTCAGTGTCAACATTTACGGAATCGTTTTTATTCTTATTAATAAGTAACAATATACTTCTACTTTAAATAACTTTGAATTAACCTATAATACTCCCTTTTTTATTATTTTAGATTTTTATATCATTAAAACAACGAGAATAAGGTATATTTAGATTAGAATTAGAATTTTTTACCGGAAGTTGACCGCGGAAACATCCGTCAAATGTTCCTCGCTGTTATGAGGTGAAAAATTGTGTGTTGCGCTCGGCAGAAAAGTTTTTAGCGTCTTGACATATTTTTTGGTATTAAATTAAAAAAGTACTTTGCCGCGCTAGGCCGCAAAAAGCGATTTTCTACGCCTAAACTGATTGACAAAACCTCCTTTTCAGAGCGTGTGAGGTGAAAATTACATTTTAAAGAGAGGACGGACGGAGAAATTTATATTGTTACGCGCGTATGTAGAAGGCAGAGTTGGAGTTTACGCGTCGTTCAGGTTTTGGTTGCTTAGCAACAGTTGTTGATTTCAATTCCTGTGAAAAATATATTTTGACGTAACTAACTATATCCTTTTTGCTGCTTTTTATTAGGGTTTCGTAGCCTAAAGGCGAAAAACGAAACCCTTATAGATTCGGCCAAACCGATGTATGTATGTCACACCCTTTTTATTACATTAGCGGTATGGCGTGCATGAAAGGTGGCGTTGTATGTATATTTTTTCGTAATTTAAAAAAAAAATGGTCTTTTATAAATGTTTAAGCGACTTCAAAAAAAGGAGGAGTTTATCAATGTGTCGGGATTACAAGTGGTATTTTTATGTAGTAAACCACTGCGCCTCCTCATACCGTACCTACATTAGTTTTCAGAAAATATTGAAAACGCTGTCGTTTTCGCCGACTTTAAAATTATATCAACTTAATTATGATTGACCTTAACTTTAACTACTTAGGTACGTTAGTAGCACACTGGCACCAACTTTGGCGTATTTATTGTAAATGGATTTTTGAAATGGCTGTCATGACCTTTTTGTTCTTACTAAGACAGGCCTCAGCACTTTAAATGGCTAAAAACGAATCGAAATGTAGGTATTACATTAAAGGTCGGTTTCACCAACTACTGATAAGTTATGGATAGCTTATGTGGCATATAATTTGTAATTTTTTTAATATAACAAACTGTCAAAAGATTTGTCAATTAAACTATCCAGAACTTATTCGTAGGTGTGGTAAAACCGGCCCATAAAGTTGTTTTGTTCTGTGGATAGAGCAAATGGTAAATGGGGTAAGAATGGGTTCATGTTGTCCAATCATGATTGATGTGATGGTATGACTTCCCAGTCGATCAGTAGACTTTCTTATGGAGTGTTACCTATTTCTATACGTGTATACTATTTTGCCAGCTGTATACAACCTACGTAAGGGAAATTATGCGGATTAGAGTAGTTAAGTAACTTTCGCTACTTAACCACTATAGTGCCGTGTGGTGACAGCCTAAGAATACAAATATCACCACTCCCTTACATGCCTAGGATGTCGTAAAAGTCGACTTAGAGGCTCGACGCATTAAAAACCTGTGCGAGAGAAGGAAAACTTGAAACAAACCCTCTACCAACCCGTCTGGCCAGCGAGGTAGCAGTAGGCTAATAGCCTCCTATGAACGCCACAATAGGCGTGAGCTAGAAGAGGCCTATGTCCAGCAGTGGACGTCCACAGACTGATGATGATAATGAACTTTCGCTAAGGTCGGTCGCGGGGTGGGTGACCAAAAATAACAATCTTGAGCAACTCTGTTAATTTTGAAGGTGTGTTACAAAGCCACATTGAAACATGACTGATGAAACTAAATCACAGGCATCGGCTATCTAATCATTATCATCACAACAAAAAAAAACAAGGTTGCCTGGAAGAGATTGCTATGTAGCAATAAGGCCGCCTATTATGTGTTCCTCTTTTTTGTCATTTTCTCTGTATGTGTTTGTTTTTGTATCGTGTGCAATAAAGTTTTTATTATTATTATTATTATATTAAATACACCTACCCAAAATGCCGCTTTAATTTTTCGTCTGCAAAAATAACTTTGTTTTCATAATGTTTGTATGAATAAAAATATTATTTGCGGTTTTGGAAAATGTTCTATAGCTCTGAAACTGCTAAACCATTTTTCGTTGAAAGTTTTTATAAAGAACTACAGCATATATTTTTTTTAGATTTTTCACTTTCTTATTTAAAAGTAAGAGGAGACACACACATTTTACCACTTTGAAAGTGTATATAATTCAAACGGTTGACTTTGAGAAAAAACTGTTTTAGGAACTTAAATGTAATTTATAAAGGCCTATTTATAAATACCCCAAATGGATAGGTTTGATGAAAAAAACATATATTTTCAGTTTCAGTTCCCCCTTAATATATATTTTTAATTTTGTCTAAAAACCGTAAAGCGGTTTACAGAATACATCTACCTACCAAGTTTCAACTGTGTAATCCTCATAGTTTTGGAATAAAGTGGCTGTGACATACATCGGACTGGCAGACATGGCGAATCTATAAGGGTTCCGTTTTTTGCCATTAGGCTATGGAACCCTAAAAACGACTTCAAAAAGATGCTACTTTGCATTTTAATAGGTACTTTTACTTTTAGTTCTATTATTAAATATAGGTAAGTACGTAGGTACTGGCGAATTGATAAACTTCTCTATTGAAAGCGATAAGATGATAAGAATGTAATTAAATGGTATCATGTGATAAGTATTCTCTTCAAAAAGTAAAGAATATAGGCGACTCAATATAGCCTCTTCCTTTTATGAAGTTGGTTAAAAAGACCGCCTTACCAAAAATTTCGTCGGGAAGGATTGCAAACGATGTTCCGGTTCTCACACGAACGAAGTTGCGGGCACAGCTAGTCTTAAATAAAAATCTATGTCATGTACTTATATGTTTCATAGCGATCTCATTGTAATGAAACTTTGGTAGGGTGTTCTGAGGCCGCCCGCGAGGGTTCCTGTTCCAAAAAATCTATATAGCTATATCCTTATACATTACGTGGCATTGCAAAGCATGCCGGGTATAGCTAGTATTCTAAATCATAAAACAAAAGCAATAATAAGTAAAGTAACACTTTCAGTTGCCGTACTCTTTCCCAACGACGCCCAACGAAGAATTCAATACAATCAACATCGAGCCTAGGCGTTACAAGTCCTGGGTCACTATACTGTACTACGATGGAAGCCACACCTCCTGGAGACGAGGTCCAGACGTGGAGTCCTGGAATATCACGGGGAAGATGCGACTGATCGATTACGTCATCCATGTGGAACATCATGCAATAGATGAGAATTCTGAAGTAAAAACAAATTTTACATGGAATTCTTACGATGGTATGTGTTTACTGTTTAGCCTTTTTTTCGTTTGTTCCCAACGAGTCACACCAAAACGACTCACACAAGTCTATGGCGGCACCTACCTGACGCCGCACATACTACTACACACGGAATATACCTACCGTGACAACAGATGGCGCTGACAGCAACTCGGAATGGGATACAAAGAACATGTATGGACACCTACATCACGCAAGCGCAGTTTCACCGAGCCACTCACATATATACAACATCCGACGATCATCTGTCGGACCGCGGTCCCCGGACTACCAACACCCAGTCCGGAGGAAGAGCTCACCATTTGACCTTCCTACAAGTGGTTTACCATCTACCACGCTTTTTCATACCTCCACCATCATCCCTACAAGTCAATTCCCATCGAGTCACATTGTTATTCATTGGGAGAACAATTTATAAAAATAATTCTCAACGAATCACAGTTACAGTCCGAAGGTAGGGATATAAGGCGTTAGGGAAAAAATCTGCTCAACCCGTTACACTTTGACCGAGGGATTTAATTAACTTTTCAGAACATCTAAAAAAAAAAAAAAGCACTGTAAGGCTTGTGTTTATGGGATACTAGGCTAACGGATATAAATACATAAAAAATATACATATATAGGTATTTATGTATAGAAATATTTATAAACACCCATAACTCAGGTATAAATGCTCGTATTCATCATACATACATTTGCCCCTACCGGGATTCGAACCCGGGACCTCAAGAGTAAGCGACACCTTGAAACCGGTGTACGTACTCTACCACGGAGGTCGTCGAAAATAACTTCTGGTTAGCTATGCGACCCTCATATTTTTACCTAAAATATTCCATATCTTCGGCGTGTGACTCGTTGGGAATTATATATATTTATTTTATATATATATATATATATATATATATTTATGAACGACGGGGAGACTTCATCATACCTGATGTTAAGTATTGATAAGGCTGAAGATGGAAGCGAGCCTCTCCCGAAATCCTCAATCGCTGAGGAACTGGCTATCTTATCTCTCTGCCGTAACACAACAATGCTGAATACATTATTGTTATGGCGTCAGACTTAGATAAGATGGTGGAAGCTAGCCAGGCGGACTTAAATGTGTGCTACTAGCATGTGCTACATGCAATATGCGAAAATTAAACAAGAGCCTACGTTATTGGAGTTTCAACACGTTACAACATATTCCAACCTTAATATTACAATATCAATACAAACCATGTTTTTTTTTTCAGAAGAGGACGTGTGTTTCCATTTTATAAATCACTGCGATGGTCGGAGCACAGAGAAATCGATATCGGTGAGCTTATGAATTTTAATACACATCCAAACGGCCAGCTATTTACATATCCAGACATTGGTAACCGCTCCAGACACTCGGATGGCATCATTTTGTGACCGCTTTACTTTGCGCATTGTTTTGAAGCAAAATTTTATGTTTCTGTTGTAAGAGAAACGGACTGAAGCGAGTCTCGGGTTTGAATGTTGTTTCATTCGTTTTCGGTATCCATCTATGACTATGTTTGACTGACAATTAGCTTTTCAGTGTGTCGTCATTGAGGTCCCGGGTTCGATCCCCGGCAAATTTCGAAAATCTAAACTTTTCTACATTGTCTTTGGTCCATCATCGTTTCTGATTTCTATAACACTTGATTGCTAGTTCGTTTAGTATTAGAGATGAGCGTAATATATGAGAGTTCTTTAAGTTATTTTTGCTTGCGAGTAGAGTCTGGCTAATGGAACCTGGCACTAAGTATTTTTCTGGACTTTCATTATGGCAACAATTTCACGTATAAAAAAATCAATGTCACGTGGTGGAGAGTAACTGTTTTTAGGTTTTTTACTTACCTTTTTTCAGTTTCAGCTTTCTTTAGCCAGACTTTAATTAATAGACACCAACGTTGTTGTTGTTAATTGTAATTTTTTTTGACATCATTATTTATTATTATTTCAATTCAGCCTAGCATGAATCAGAGCTTCGTCTTATCTGGACTGCCACTACGCACAAATTGCACTGTCACTTTAAGTGGAAAGTACGGACAAACGCGATTCACCTACCAAACACCCAGTTGCAAAAGCTTCCCAAAATGTGTAGGTAAGTGGGTTCTTATAAGTAATACCCTTGAACTCTTTTAAATTTCTTCAGGAATTTTACTTATGTATGTGCACTGATCAGTCCCGAGGTTTTCGAGCCCATTTTCATGGAAATATAACAACTTTTATGGATTATAGCGATACCAACAAACAGAGCGGTTTGAGTTCAGTTTCATGGTTATTTTTGTTGCAAAAAATCATTCATCTATCTCATTTCGATTAATTAAGTAATTGATGTAGTTAAAGGTAAAGTAAAGGGGACCGTTTGGCTTGAGAGTGAAATGGGACCGCATAAATTACGGTGGTTAATTTGTCTAAGAAATTATGGGATATGTAAATAGTTGCGAGTGAATTATTTTGAATTTGTTGGAACTTGAATGAGGAAATTGTGGGTAACATGAAATAATGTAAGAAAAGTTGATTTTTTTTTCATGTTTTTTTGCTATACGATCACTGGGCATCTGTCATCACTTTTTATTAGCCTACAAATCAGTACGGCACTAATAATAATTTGAAAATAAACAAAAAACATTGTAACAAGGTCAAAATTTTTACATGACAAGGCATATCTTAAATAGCGCATACAACTTCTACGGATGAAAACGTTTTAAACATAATCTTATTTAATGTTTTTTTTTTCGACGTTTCGACACCTTTTCATGAGCCGTGCGGTCATGTTTTATTATTCAATGATAAGGTTAACTTTAACTTTTTTTATATTTAAAATTTATCATAAGTATAAAAATAGCATTAAAAATGCAAAAATTCAAATTTTCTATAGAAGTTAAGTTAAAATTTAAAGCCTATAAGGCCATCTCGCTATAACACACATCTTTGCTATAGAATACAAGAAGGCGGCCAACATATCAGTGACGGCTACGGCGGGTGAGTCCGGGTGGGACGTGGCGGTCAGCTGGGCGCGCCCGCGCACCGGCCCCGTGCGGTACAACGTCACCGTGTTCTATGGACACCACGTCAAGAGCGTGGATGTACCGGGGGTAAGCATTAGAACACCTTACTCTTTTACTAAAGGATACGAGAAGGCGAATAAAATATCAGTGGTGGCGACGGTGACGGCGGGTGATTCCGGATGGGACGTGGCGGTCAGCTGGGCGCAACCGCGCAACCGCCCCGTGCGGGTCAATATCTCCGTGTTCTATGGACACCACGCTGAGATCGTGGCTGTACTGGGTGTGACCATTACAAGACCTTTAACTTTGATTATCTAACTCTGTTGCTAACAGATTTTGACTGAAATGATTGGAGTGCAGTTTACATTGCTGCTTTAGTAAAATTGTTGTCACATTGAGTTTCACTAAAGCAGTAATGTGACTCCACTTTCAACCAAACATTGATAGAAATAAATTACATAATCAGGGGGCTGTTCAGGGGACAGGTCAACAATATATCAGTCGCAGTTAGCTGGGCGTGCCCGCGCACTCGCCCCGTGCGGTACAACGTCACCATGGTCTATGGACACCACAACGAGTGCAAAGATGTGCCTGGGGTGATCATTTCACAAGATACCTACTGCTGGGTATAGGCCTCCCCCAAGGATCTCCATGACGATCGATCCTGCGCTGCTCGCATCGAGCTGCTTCCTGCGAATTTCAATAGAAAATTCATTCGTTCTCCGGGGCCTACCCATGGAGCGTCGTCCCGAACAGTCGCTATTTCAGAACCTTTCCGCCCCAACAGCCATCGGTTCTTCTCGCTATGTCTCGTCCACTGCTGCTACTTCAGGTGAGCAATCCTATGAGCAATGTCGATTACTTTAGTTCTACGAATATCGATCACACCGGGAAACGCCGTGCCCGCGCCGTGCGGTACAACGTCACTGTGTTCTATGGACAACACGTCGCGATCAAGGATGTGCCTAGGGTAAACTAAGCATTAAAACACCTTGCATCTTCGCTAAAGAACATCAAATCAACAACATATCAGTGGCAGTCAGTTGGGCGCGCCTGCGCACCTTCTCCGTGCGGTACCACTATACCGGTGTCTTTGGACAACACGTCGCGAGCAAGGACGTGCCTGGGGTAAGCATTAAACACCTTGCATCTTACTTAGCATAAGAACATCAGGTCAACCACATATCAGTGGCGGTCAGCTGGCGCTATTTAAATTTGCATCATTTTCTCAATATAGTAATATTTTTTGTCAGAACGAAACGTCTGCAACATTCGTAGGCGTAGAAGGCGACGGGTACTACGACGTAGCAGTGGGCACCGTCTACGAGAATCGCACGGCCTACACGAGTGTTGGAGCTATGTTTCCAGGTATGATATATTTATTAATAAATGTTAAAAAATGGCTCGGAATTATTTTGATTAACATAGGTACTGTGCAACTGTTATCTATCACTGACTGCTGCCATTACATTTATGGTTATTTGGTATATTACATTTTAGAAGACATTCAAATTATTGTTAAAGTTCTTGTAGAGCTCTCCTTTCGGTATAGGCAAGCATTCTCCGAGCTGTAACCTAGAGTGTCTATAATATTTTTTTGCTGTAACTCCACCTCTCATCATGTTCTCCTTACTTCGCCCGAATTTGGTCCGTAGCCTGCTCAAGGACTTCTAAGTTGTCTATGGTAGATCATATCCGGGGGAGTCGCCTGGTCATTATTTTGGGATATTAATATAAAATATGTTGTAATTTAATATTTTCATTCAATGCTATTTCATGAAAAAGAAAATGAGAGAATCCCGTCAGGGCGACATGAGACTAGTTCCTTTTTTCTAGTATATTTTCTTGTTCAATATTTATCATATAAAAAGAAAATTATTTGCTCGTACGGGACCGTAACCCAGAACTTGTAGACTAAGTAAGTACATAGTTGTGGTTTTTTTTCTAGTATAAGACATATGATTAAAATGTATGATGACCAGGAACTTGTTGCTATAGATCCAGAAAAGGTGAATCGTCTGAACGCATCGGCGACGTCGGCCGAGCGCGGGTGGGACGTGGCCGTGCGCTGGACACCGCCACGAACGCGCGCGCGACGATACAACGTCACTCTGCTGACGCAGAACCTCTACAGAAGTACGGTGGTGCCTTGGGTGAGCTATCATCCTCATGACGTAGTAATGTAGGGACGGGCGAGCGCGGGTGGGATGTGGCCGTACGCTGGACTTTGCCATGCACGCGCGCGCGGCGCTTCAACATCACTCTGCTGACGCAAATCCTCTACAGAAGTATGGACGTGCTTTGTGTGAACAATCATCCTTATGAGGTAGTTATATAAAGGTGGGCGACCGCGGATGGGAGGAATCCGTGCGCTGGGCACCACCACGGACTATACAACGTCACTCTGCTGACGCAGAGTCTCTACAGAAGTATGGTGCCTTGAGTGAGCAATCATCCTTATAAGGTAGTAATATAAAGCGCCCCTATAAAACGTCACGCTGCTCTCGCAACGCCTCTACCGGATCGTGGACGAGCTGAGCAATATGAAGTTATCATAGGTAAGGTGAACCAGCTGATAGTGTCGGCGAGCGAGGGTGTGACGTACGTCACAAGCAAAAATCAACAGCAACGTTGCTGTCAGATCTCATAATGCCTCTGCAGGAGCGTGGACGTGCCTTGGGCGAGTAAAACATTATTATGAAATAATCATAGTAGACCATCAATATAGGAATCACGAACACTCCCACGAGTCTTATGCATACCTGAGCTAGCCGAGCAGACTACTCCTTGGAGTCTAATAAAGACTGTTGTCCCCAAGTGCGTATCAAAATTGGCTCCCAACGTGGGGCCGAGGAACCGTCTGAACGCGCCAGCCAGGGTCAGCTCGCGCCTCTACAACGACACTGTGCTCTCGCGATGCCTCTACAGTACAGGAGCGTGGACAGTGGCCTTGTTTGAGCAAAAATTCATTAGGAAAAAACTAGTTAAGAAAGGTCGCATACATATTTAAAACAAATGTTAAACTGAAAAAACCAATTTATGTACGAGATTAAAATACTAAATTAAAGTCATCATTGAACTCATTTAATATTATACAGTCACACTAAGTCAATAATAGAAGGACCAAGTTGTGTAAAAATCAGATTAAATTTTGCCTTGTAACAGAACGAGACGTCAGCTACGTTCGTGGGCGTAGAAGACGATGGCTACTACGACGTAGCAGTGGGCGCCGTCTACGACACCCGAACAGTCTATGCGAATATTGAAGCCATTTTTCCAGGTAAGGGGATTATAGTCGTAAGAAGTAAAAACAAATCTATAACAAGTTCTAGTTCAAATTCCGGATTTGAAAAGCACAACAACCATCCTCTAGCCTAGATTCTAGACCAAAACGGTTAAAAGTTCTCCTATGTGTCTTTTGTGTAAAAATAATGTCCTATATTATGTCCTATTAATGTCCTATTAATTGTTATTAACAACATTTAAAAAAGCTCGCGTTTACCTTTTAGGGTTCCGTAGCCTGACGGCAAAAAACGGAACCCTTATAGATTCGTCATGTCCGATGTATGTCACAGCCACTTTATTCCAAAACTATGAGGATTACACAGTTGAAACTTGGTCGGTAGGTGTATTCTGTAAACCGCTTTACGGTTTTTATACAAAAATAAAAAATATATGAATTAAGGGGGGGCTCCCCACACATGGAACTGAAACTGATTTTTTTTTTCATCAAACCTATACGTGTGGGATATCATTAGATAGATCTTTAAAAAGTACATTTAGGTTTCTAAAACAGTTTTTTCTCAACGTCAACCGTTTGAAAGATTTTTTTTTATTTATTTATTTGTGCTATAAATACATACAGAACATAATTTACGTTAATAACTACATTAGTCTAGGACTGTGTCGCAGTTATTAGCGCCCACCTCGAACCTTATCTAACACTAACAAATAACTAACAAAAGGTATGTGATAATTAATCATTATAAATAGTAACTTAGAATTAACATGCAATGCTATGTTTATGTGTGTGTGTTTGAGTGTGTGAGTGTGTGTGTGTGTGAGAGTGTGTGTGTGTGTGTGTTTGGATAAAGGGGGGAGCGGTTAATATATATATATAATATATAGATATACACTTCCAAAGTGGTAAAATGTGTGTGTGTGTCCCCTCTAACTTTTGAAATAAAAAAGTAAAAAAAAATATATGCTGTAGATCTTTATAAAAACTTTGAACGAAAATTGGTTTGAACGAAATACATTTAGCAGTTTCAGAGCTATAGCACATTTAAAAAAACCGTAAATATAACTTTGTCATTTATACAAACACTACGAAAAACAAAGTTATTTTTGCAGACAAAAAGTTATAGTGGCATTTTGGGTAGGTGTATTTAATATAATAATAATAGAAACTTTATTGCACACGATACAAAAACAAACACATACAGAGAAAATGCAAAAAGAGGAACTGACAATATATCGGTCTTATTGCTACATAGCAATCTCTTCCAGACAACCTTGGGTGAGAGACGGAACCCTTCATGCGCGAGTTCGACTTACACTTGGCCGATTTTTATTTATACCTAAATAAGCATATTTAGCTTTATGTTTTGTATCTATTCTCTGACCATCGGTACAAAATGCTGAAATTAAATGACACGAAACTGTTTGCACATAATAATAACCGAATTACATCGGCGATCTTCCATTGCGTAACGCCGATACTTACAACAAGTTCTACCACCATGAACATACATAACATACTTATCTATTGAAACACAACGGCACTAAAGCGCATTAAAATTGTATTGTAAGTCCCGACAAGTCGATTACCAGAGGTGGACCATCTGTTATGCCGGATATCTTTAACACTATTGACGGCAGTTTTTTTTTTCCTTAAATAAGACTAAAATGGGACTATATCCTCAAGAGATATTTAAAAAACAGACGGGATCCGGCCATCTTGACGTTCATCAATATATACCCTCACTAGGAACCGAATCCGGGATTTTTGGTTCGGTTTCTTGGTCTTCCGGGGTCTTGGTCTGATACTCGTGGTGTTACCACTAGATAACAGAGGCTGTTATGTGTCCCGCCCACTGCCACTATTATCTGAGAGTTTCTATAGTATATTCTCACAGGCAGTGTGTTTTGTGGCAGAGGCAGAGCGTGCAAGCGCGCTGGGCACGGTGGTAGGCGGTTCGTGGTCCGCGCTGTTGGCGCTGGCCACCGCGCTAACCGCGCTGCTTATGTTCTGGCGACGCCGCGCTAATAAACGCAAGAATCTCTACTTTACGGTATGACCACAGAATAAATACTGTTATGGCTCATTCACGTTCATTTGTCTTGCAAGCTCTTGTTTCCAAGGATTATACAATCATTCGCAATTTTATAATACTAACATTTGATAGTAGTATGTACCTACTGTGGAGATCGTATATTATATTTCCGCACCACAAACAGGTCGGTACAACGCGGTTGTAAGCTGTTTTTTTTTAAATAAAATTAGGTGATATGCCTGTCGTGCATAGAGATAGAGATAGACGGTCGCCTTGTCATAAATATATACAGAGTGGAAAAAAAAGTCACTGGAGGGAAAGTACTTATCTTTAAATGCAGTTTAATTTATTTTTTAAAATGAAGGAATGTTTCCTATGTGTGAAATCTGCTCTCATCAATATTTAGGGTACTTTCCCTCCAATGACCGTCTTTTTTCCACTCTGTATATTTTAATGACAAGGCGACCGTCTATTTCGTCTATACGACTGGCCTCTCTCTCCTAATTTTATTTTAAAACAAAACCAGCCAACAAAGGCGGTGTACCGACTTGCTTGTGGTGTGGAAACATAGTATACGTTCTCCACAGTAGATACAGTAGTATCTACTGTGGAGACAATATGTGGCAATGTGTGGCAACAATAGGTAAGTAAGTATACCTACCTATTGTTGCCACATACTTATTTCGAAAAACTAAAATACAAAAATAAATACTCAATAGAATATTTTTCCTCAGGAACCCGAAGACAAGCTTCCAAAAGAAGGCATATGCGAGGCAATAGAATCGGAGTCAGGCGCGGAAGACGCGTGGGAGGTCCGTCCGGAGCGATTGCTGTTCCACGAAGTAGTGGGCGAAGGTGCCTTCGGGGTCGTGCGGAGAGCCACGCTAGCGCCGCACGGGAAGGAGGTCGCCGTCAAGATGCTTAAAGGTGGACATTTTGTAGGTTTTTTGTGTGATACCTATCAGGGAAATGGGTCAGAAGTGCTTGTTACTGCATGGTAGTAGACAACCTTCCGCAAGAAGGCTTAGGCGAGGCAGTAAAAAACTTGTCATTGCTTCCACGAAGTGGTGGGCGAGGGGATCTTTGGGGTGGTGAGATCTGAGGTCTTGACTGAATCATTTTCATCAATCATCTTGGCAAGATCATTTGGGTTTTGGATTTAAACAATTCATTCACTACAAAAACAAATTCATTTCTTGTTCAAAAAGAAACATTTATCAATACTTCGAATAACCTTCGCAGACTTCCCAACCCTGGACGAGATCCGCTCGTTCCGCGCAGAGATGGAGCTCATGAAGAGCGTGGGCGCGCACCGGCACGTGGTCAGCCTCGTGGGCTGCTGCAGCGGCCGCCGCCCGCTCATCGTGGCCGAGTACTGCGCGCGCGGCGACCTGCTCAGCTACCTGAGGTCGGTCTGATGAAGGGCACGCGGTCAGCCTCGTGGGCTGCTGCAGCGGCCGCCGCCCGCTCATCGTGGCCGAGTACTGCGCGCGCGGCGACCTGCTCAGCTACCTGAGGTCGGTCTGATGAAGGGCACGCGGTCAGCCTCGTGGGCTGCTGCAGCGGCCGCCGCCCGCTCATCGTGGCCGAGTACTGCGCGCGCGGCGACCTGCTCAGCTACCTGAGGTCGGTCTGATGAAGGGCACGCGGTCAGCCTCGTGGGCTGCTGCAGCGGCCGCCGCCCGCTCATCGTGGCCGAGTACTGCGCGCGCGGCGACCTGCTCAGCTACCTGAGGTCGGTCTGATGAAGAGCACGCGGTCAGCCTCGTGGGCTGCTGCAGCGGCCGCCGCCCGCTCATCGTGGCCGAGTACTGCGCGCGCGGCGACCTGCTCAGCTACCTGAGGTCGGTCTGATGAAGGGCACGCGGTCAGCCTCGTGGGCTGCTGCAGCGGCCGCCGCCCGCTCATCGTGGCCGAGTACTGCGCGCGCGGCGACCTGCTCAGCTACCTGAGGTCGGTCTGATGAAGGGCACGCGGTCAGCCTCGTGGGCTGCTGCAGCGGCCGCCGCCCGCTCATCGTGGCCGAGTACTGCGCGCGCGGCGACCTGCTCAGCTACCTGAGGTCGGTCTGATGAAGGGCACGCGGTCAGCCTCGTGGGCTGCTGCTGAAGCTGTTAAAACCACTTGCTCCTTCGTGCTGCCTGCTGATTCCGTTTCAATAACCTATCCTCAGTAAAAGATAGGCTTACTAGAGCTTTGTTGCCTAGATATTTTTGTTAATCAGTTCAAAATAGCAGCGGTTGCTAAGTAATATAACCAAGATAGGCCCATCTCTTACAAGGGATAGATTATTAGATAGATTATTATTATTACTACAATCAACGCTGATCTTGCACAATTTTTTTCCTGGAGTAAGTCTTTTAGTCTGACTCTTAATCCGGCTAAGACTCAAACCATCATCATTGGTAGCTCTCATTTTGTTTCGAGGATCGATTTCCAGCAAATTCCGGTAGTTTCCTTAAATGGCACAGTTATCCCTTTCTCCAGCACTGTCAGGAATCTAGGTGTAATTTTCGACGAAAATCTCATGTGGAACAAGTTAGAAAGAAAGTTTTTGCAGCGTATGGTTCATTAAACCGGTTACGAAATTTCTTGCCGACCAGTAGCAAAATTACTCTGGCACAATCCCTTTTGCTGTCTATCCTAGACTACGCTGATGTCTGTTACACTGACCTGTCTGAGGCACTGCTCGATAAGTTGGAGCGTCTGCAGAATGTCTGCATCAGATTCATTTTCAATCTTCGCAAATATGACTACGTGTCGCATTTCCGCACTAAACTTAACTGGCTCCCTATTCGCCGGCGCAGGGACTTACACACTCTCAAGCTTCTCTACTATATTCTTTTCCTACCTTCTTCCCCTCCTTATCTCAAAAATTGCTTCTCTTTTCGCTCCAAGTCCTCAATCTGCACCTTACGTTCTTCATCTAACTTTACCCTAGAAATTCCTCGACACTTTTCCGATTTTTTTCTATTCATTTGCTGTGCACGCCGTTCATTTGTGGAACGCGCTTCCAGAGGGTATCAGAAAGGCTCAGACTCTGGGATCCTTAGGCAATCAAGTCAGAAGTAATTTCCTTTCTCTTTCATAATTATTATTTATAGAATTATCAAATATTTCCACTATCGGTATCTGTTAATTTATTTGTAGTATATAAGTATCTGTTTCTCCATCCTCTTATGCACCCAATCCCCTATTACCCTATTAATTATTTATCTCTTTCACCCAAGGTTGTCTGGAAGAGATAGCAATAAGGCCGCCTATTGTATGTCCTCTGTTTGTAATTTTCTCTTTGTGTTTGCTTTTGTACGAGTATTGTGTGCAATAAAGTCTTTATTATTATTATTATTAAAACTGACCATAAATGGCGGGGGTAACACATGCAGAGTTAACCTCCAAGTAAATGCACTATCGGAGTCTACCATTAATATTTAAATATTTACCAATCAATATCAAAAATATTTTTTTAATTTTAGATGCTCATGGGACGTGATGGTGTCCAAGCGACACGTCAAATACTACAACAACAACATAGACAGTTCAAACTATCGAAACGACTTATTCAAATGCAAGCCTCTGGAAGAACATTCCAAGCTAGTCGTCAACAAACTGTACGATCTTCAGGGCATCTGCGACACGGAACTTACGACGAGGGATCTACTGTCTTTTTGTCGACAAATCGCTATGGGCATGGAGTTCTTGGCTTCCAACAGACTCGTCCATAGAGACTTAGCAGCGAGGAACGTGCTAGTGGCTAGTGATAGAACACTTAAAATCACAGACTTCGGCCTATCAAGAGATGTCTATGAGGAGAACCAGTACAAACAGAAGGGTAATGGTAAGATGCCTATGAAATGGATGGCGTTGGAATCTTTGACGCATAGGATATACACTACAAAAAGCGATGTGTAAGTTTGACTTTCATAATTTTTTATTTGGAGTAGGTACTCGTAAATCTTCTAGGTTTTGCAGATGATTTTCCGGCACGCACTTTCTTGACTAACCATAAACTTTCCTAATCTGACCGCCTCTACTATAGTAAGAGTAGGTAAGGTAAACTATTTTCGCAGTAGTAAACTATCGAATGCTATATCGGTGTTTTTATTTTATTTTATTTATTTAGGTAACAGTCTTACAAAATAAGTAACAAACTAAAAATATACACAAACGCCCTGCAGTACCATTAAAATTTAAAACAAGCAATATTTTATTACAGAGAACACTTAACATTACTTTGTACTTAAAAAGAAGAAAGTTATCTAATAATAATGATATTTTAAGTTAATAACTTCCAGTATGTATATAACGAAATGCAAAAACAGTTTCATGTATGAGTACCTACTAAACACTTAACTTAATTTATAATTTTCTGCAGCAATAATTTAAAAAAATAGAATTATTTGAATAAAATTGAAGTTGATAGCACCTCGCGAACTAGTCTTTTATATTTTGTTAAGCTAATCGAAAATATGTCAATTCAAGTGAGCGCCTTAAAAATGTTTTTTTTTGTAATTTGTGTGATATGGGGGAATGTAAAAAGTACTTTTGGAACGTGAGGAAGGACGTGGAACTTTGAAGATAATTTTGTCTAGAAGTGTTGTTATGGCGTCAGACTTAGATAAGATGGTGGTAGCTAGCCAGGCTGACTTAGAATAAGTCCTACCGCCAACCAAACCAAATACAATATGTATCCCCGTTGGGAATCGAACCTGGGACCCCTGACATGACTGGGACATTTCACTTGTTCCTTTAGTCGTGGTATTCGTGGCACAAGATTAATGGTGGTGTATACTTCAGGTGGTCGTTCGGCGTGGTGATGTGGGAGGTGGCGAGCGTGGGTGCGAGCCCATATGCGGGCGTAGCGGGCGCGCGCCTCCCGCGACTGCTGCGCGCCGGGTACCGCATGCCGCGCCCGCACCACTGCCCGCCCGCGCTGTACGTATGCACGACACACTACACTAGTGATGTGGGAGGGAAGCGTGGGCGCCACCTCCCGCGCCTGCTGCGCGCCGGGTACCGCATGCCGCGCCCGCACCACTGCCCGCCCGCGCTGTACGTATGCACGACACACTACACTAGTGATGTGGGAGGGAAGCGTGGGCGCCACCTCCCGCGCCTGCTGCGCGCCGGGTACCGCATGCCGCGCCCGCACCACTGCCCGCCCGCGCTGTACGTATGCACGACACACTACACTAGTGATGTGGGAGGGAAGCGTGGGCGCCACCTCCCGCGCCTGCTGCGCGCCGGGTACCGCATGCCGCGCCCGCACCACTGCCCGCCCGCGCTGTACGTATGCACGACACACTACACTAGTGATGTGGGAGGGAAGCGTGGGCGCCACCTCCCGCGCCTGCTGCGCGCCGGGTACCGCATGCCGCGCCCGCACCACTGCCCGCCCGCGCTGTACGTATGCACGACACACTACACTAGTGATGTGGGAGGGAAGCGTGGGCGCCACCTCCCGCGCCTGCTGCGCGCCGGGTACCGCATGCCGCGCCCGCACCACTGCCCGCCCGCGCTGTACGTATGCACGACACACTACACTAGTGATGTGGGAGGGGAGCGTGGGCGCCACCTCCCGCGCCTGCTGCGCGCCGGGTACCGCATGCCGCGCCCGCACCACTGCCCGCCCGCGCTGTACGTATGCACGACACACTACACTAGTGATGTGGGAGGGGAGCGTGGGCGCCACCTCCCGCGCCTGCTGCGCGCCGGGTACCGCATGCCGCGCCCGCACCACTGCCCGCCCGCGCTGTACGTATGCACGACACACTACACTAGTGATGTGGGAGGGGAGCGTGGGCGCCACCTCCCGCGCCTGCTGCGCGCCGGGTACCGCATGCCGCGCCCGCACCACTGCCCGCCCGCGCTGTACGTATGCACGACACACTACACTAGTGATGTGGGAGGGGAGCGTGGGCGCCACCTCCCGCGCCTGCTGCGCGCCGGGTACCGCATGCCGCGCCCGCACCACTGCCCGCCCGCGCTGTACGTATGCACGACACACTACACTAGTGATGTGGGAGGGGAGCGTGGGCGCCACCTCCCGCGCCTGCTGCGCGCCGGGTACCGCATGCCGCGCCCGCACCACTGCCCGCCCGCGCTGTACGTATGCACGACACACTACACTAGTGATGTGGGAGGGGAGCGTGGGCGCCACCTCCCGCGCCTGCTGCGCGCCGGGTACCGCATGCCGCGCCCGCACCACTGCCCGCCCGCGCTGTACGTATGCACGACACATTACACTAGTGATGTGGGAGGGACTTTTATACCTTTATACCCAAACAGTGGAGCTAATACACCTGTAACAATAAAAAAATATATGGTCCGTCGAGCCGGGCTTCCAATAACGTTCGTTACCTTTATCCTTTAGGTATGAGCTGATGCTGTCCTGCTGGAGCGCGCACCCTCGCTCGCGCCCGACGTTTCCCGAGCTGCACGCGCGACTAGACGAGCTGCTGAACCGCGCGTGTGCCGGACACTACCTGCGGCTCGACCTGAGCGCGCCCGAGCCCGCGCCGCCGCCGAGGAACTACGTGGCAATGATCATCAAGTATGTCACACTAGCGGCCGCCCGCGATTTCACTCGCATGGTTCCCTTTCCCGTGCAAATATTGAGATAAAAATAGCAGCTTATGTGTTAATCCACTACTTGAAGTTGCTACATATCTACCTTACATCCAAATTCGTTCAGTATCTAGTTTTTGCGTAAAATAGGAACAAAGAAACAAACAAACTGACATACTTTCGCATTTATTATATTAGTAGGATAGTAGGATTAGTAAGATTGTTAATATTGAGCGTTTTTCGACTTGCCGACATGGCACACGGCAATGTCATCGGCAACGACTCGGGTTTCGGGGAAGCAAGCCGAAGAAAATAAACATTCAAACCTAACTGACAGCTCCATACGTGCTGAAAAGTCTTACCTCATAGGGCAAAGCCACATCTAACCGACTTAACGTCGCCGATCTTCCGTTGCGTATTTTACACGACTCTATCTATGGTCGCATAAAAATACATCTTAGGTTAAATGTGTACTATGAGAAATGTTTAAAAGGAATGAGTCGGCCGCCGTTAAGTTGGTAATTCACTTTAACTATAAATACACGCTTAATAATAAATATTTCTTACACTCACACCAATTAACCTAGCCCCAAAGTTAGCACTTAACAAACAAACAATTAAATTAAGTAGTCAATTACTTAGATACACTAATTTGAAATTTACCGCGCGTCACTCTGGACGACTTATTTTATCCACTCACGAGTTCACGACTACGTTTGGCGATTTCATCAGCGCCAGCAAGTTTCATAAAGGCGGGGCGCGGCGCGTCATCCCGTGCTCGGTCCCACCTCGCGTTCGTTATTTGTAGGCAGATATTACGCAGCAAGTTGGCGCTTTCAAAGACGCCAAACAAGAAATTTGTTTTCGCAGATTTGAAAAGTTATTGAAAGTTTCTTATCTGGCAATCGGCAAATATAAGCAATTAATATACAAATAGTATAATATCCTCATTGATTATTAGTATTTTAGTTTAATACTTACTGAAAGTTCATTCAACCTGGAGCAAACCCAAGACTACACACCAGGAACCGCCACTGGTTATCTTAGTACTGCCGACCGGAAAATAAACCATAACAGAAAGGTGCGCTGATACAAATAGGTAACTAGACTAGACTTATGTAGGTACTTTATCCTGGCTTTCCATCAGCCGTAGCCGGGTTAAAGTCCCGAACGATTACGAACTCTACTTATCTTCGTCCTAATCTTCGGAAAATGTTACCAAATCAATAATTAATTATTTAGTTAGTTTAATAACCACTGTTATTAATTTACAGAAGCAAGTTAGGATGGTCTCGCGGGGAAACCTATGAACGACCGTTCCGGGCAGTGCAGAGCAATCACTACTCCTCGCCACCCTCCCCCCTTGTGCGGGCACCAGTCTCCTGATCACATGAAATATAACATTTGTTTGTAATTATTAATTTTTAAGTTGGGTTCCTTTCGACTAAGGGCGATCAACAATCAACTCTAATCGTGTTTAAAACAAATGACTAAAATATGCATCCTTATATCCCTAGCAAGGTGTCACAAGTGCAGTTTGTATGATCTGAAAATGTATGAACATCAGTCTCAAAGCCTCAACTCAAATACTACATTTGGCTTGTGTCTTATGTCCCGACTACACCCTCCGTCCTGCCTGCGCCAACCGGTTTGTGCAGGCATACTCTCAGGTAAGACGTTGCGTGTAGCCGGGACATTAGATGTTGTCCGGAAACAATAGTGTGACAGGTTCTTAGCCCATCTCCAACAATACTTTTAAATATGCCCTGTCTATTGAGGCATGCCACAGCTAGCGCATTCTATATTTTTGTTTCGCTCCCAGTCCAGAATCGGGAAACATAACACTGAAATCGTGATTAGTAACAGTTGGTAAAATTCGCCCGTAGAAGTTAGGCGAATCACGTTTTTTCAGTTACCGTAGTAAATGAATGTCTGTGTACATATCCAAAGATCCTCTAGTCGTTAATTGAAGAGTATACGAAAAATAGACCTGGATACTTTGGAATAAAAACCTTTCTTAAAAACTCAATTCTTATTTTAATGTTATTTGCTAGTGAAGGCACGTAAGTTTTAAGTTTCAACTTTATATAATATATAGGTCGTTTCACGCAACGGAAGCGCGGCGAGACAAAAGATGCTCAGTTACAACACCAAGCAATAGTATACCAATATCTACTCGCACTTATGTCAAGTTTCGTGGCCCGACCTATACCTTGAAGATCAGATTGATCAAATGTTACATTGTTGTGCTGTCCATGCATAATTCGCAATTGATGTAAATGTCCGACGGAGGACGAACTGATGGTAAAAATACTATAAGCGTTATCGATGAAAATTAGACTTTAACTCCTAAAGTATACTGTTAAACATATTAAACAAGAAAATATACTAGAAAAAAGCAACTAGTCTCATGTCGCCCTGACGGGATGCTTTTGCATGAGACTAGTTGCTTTTTTCTAGTATATTTTCTTGTTTAATATGTATCACATAAAAATAGCATTGTAAAATGCAAAATCAAAAAGTTATAAATATACTGTTAAAATTGACATTCTCTTATTTTAATCTGTTCTTATCGGTCTGCGCCAACGCTTTGCTTTCCGATACCTAGTATGTACTATTATTAATCTCGGAATCATTGTACAGTCGGCAGCAGCTACGGCTTTACACTTGACCTTGAGAGCGCCCTTACGTCGCTCGTAATAGCGGCGGTTTTTGTAGTGCAAATGTAAAGCCGTACGTGATGTTGACCGTACAATTACTTTTGATATCTTATTTAGATAATATGAATGACTAAAGATTATAATAAGAAATGATTGTATGTAGAGATGAAATTGCTTGAAGTTTGCTTTATGAACTACAAAGAGGCGATGACGTCACGACGAAGCGAGAACGTGATACGAATTAGTGTTTCTTGTCAAAGAATTATATCATACTTAAATGATTATATATGTGCTAACACGCGGCTGTGTCTCAATGAGATAAATGTGATAGTAATATAAGACTTGCCTATGTTCATTTATAGTTCAAAGTAGTATTTTAAGAAGTTTCTCGTAACATAAAGTTAACTTTGTAAACCGATTTGACTTCCTTAAATTTTAAACTAGACTAAATAGTATTTTTGTAAGTAATTTAGTTTAAGTACCCAAACCAATGCTTTCGTTTTAATGTTTATTGAATAAAACATAATTGAAATAAATCATATTATATTACTTTACACATTTTACAATGATATAACTTATTCTAAATACAAAAATATCCATATTCATCATTTCTTAACATCACGTGGTGCCAAAGTCTTCTTTCTTTGACCTCGCGTGTTCCGAACTATAGCGTAACGAAGCCACAGGAACTTTGAATTAAAATAATCAATTACTGCAAAATAAGTTCGATACACGCTCAATCAGTGGATTACCATGAGATCCATAAGCGATCAAAATTCATAAATGCAACACACTGCGTCTAGGATTGCCTCACTCAAATGGTCGCCTATTTGTTGTTTATCATCTCATGATATAGCCCAGCCTTCCTTTCCATGTTCACTTACACCTATGACACACAGGACGTACTCAAATGTGAGCAAAACATAAGAGCGATCATAAAATTTTCTAACTCTAGCTGCTTAACTCTTTATGATATGGCTTTAACCAATAATATTTTTTTATATATATTTATATGTATTTTAAACTGTATCACACTAAATTCATTATCTACATGCCGCTTAACTAATATCAACATGCAAAGAAAACTATGGAACAAATTTTGATATAAGTATAGTCTTAAAAATATACATAACATAAAATTTCAAAATTACGAAACTTTAAAAGGTAACATAAATGGAAAATTATAATAGTAGCCTATTTCTGACATTCATTTCTAATTATTTAATATGATGATTTGCATAAGATAAGGCTAAGCCTTTTGGTAGATTTTAAGCGCTAAATTAGAATAACAAAAGTAACACTAAATCCAAAACTGGCATGTTGCGAATATTCGCAGCCGCGTCTGAAATTTCCGCAACAACCCTAGTCCCAAATTGAAGTAGTTAAAGCAGTATTTTAATGATTCAAACCACTAAGCAAAATATTTTTTTATACAAATATAAAAGAAATAATAAATGAATAATTGAGGAATGGCAAGATCACCTAAGATAACAGACTTTATCAACTAAAAAATAATTAAGAGGTTCAAATCCGAATTACTATTTGTTTTATTTTATTTGTTTGGAAAACTTATCTTGTATGTTATGCGAGAGTGAATATGCATTTCCTGAGCAAGCATGCAACACCTTAGACTACATCCTGTTTGTTAAGCACGATGGTGGTCAAATGCCTGCCCAGTTCAGGGTGACCACTTTTTACTACAATCAAAATTCCCTGACTTTTCCCGGTTTTCCAGGCGTTTTTGCAAGTTTTTCCCTGACCATAATCTTCAATGAAATAAATATAAAATATATAATTGGACTACATTATTGTTTTTTTACAGAATTATCTGCTAGCAAATTACAATTTACAAATACAATGAAATAATACAAAAACGGAAATGATAAGAAGTAGTATCTGAATAGCTCAGTTGGTAAGAGCGAAAGCATAGTTAGACGGAGGTCGTGGGTTCACATCCTACGACAGGTAACGTTTTTGTACTGCTTCATTGTATTTATAAATTGTAATTTGCTATCAGACAGTTCTACAATTACCCAATAATTCATTTAATTTTTGACCATTTTTGTTAAAAACTGTACAGGAAAAACCAATTGAAACAGTACCTCTGACTAATTTATTGGATATTAAATGTATTATATAATATAATCCAGCGAGAAATACTAAAGGGAACACTTTAAACGGGCCTTAATAGTAAGTACTAGACACTTCAACGTTTTGTGTATTATGGTACAAAAGCAACGAATTGAAAAACCTAATTTTTTGTAGTCGGTTAGAGAAACCTTGGGTCTAACTGAAACAATCAGTTATCATGTTTATTAAATATTTGAAAAATAATAACATAATCTATTGCAACTTGGTAATCTGTTTTGCCAATAACGCAGCTTCTTTGGCAGCCCGGGACCTCTAGAGATAGCGGCACCATGAAAAACGACCTCCGTGGCCGAGTGGTGTACGTACCCACTCGGCCACGGAGGTCGTCTAATTAAGTCGTTATTATGTACTTATAATGTATTATGTGCATACAGAGACAATTTTTATTCCCTGACCTCCATTAATTTTAACATTGACAATGATTTTTTGTTCGCCCCAGTAGGCCCCCATTTTCGCTGAAAGTGCGACTCGCCCTGATACCCTGAGGTTTAGGGCCACGAGGACGTATGAGGGCTCAAAAGACGCGGAATCCGAAGGGTTTTAAGAATATGTAAAAATTATTTTGGAAAAGTCAAAAACTTTTTTGAAAATCGAAAGCAACCGACTTTTTTCGACTGGAAAATCGTGTGTTTTACAGAAAATTTCCGATATCTCGATAACGGGGCCGAATTTCAAAAATATGTAAAAAAAAAGCACTTCGGTATTGAACCAAGGAACATTTTAGGTCATTACACTTTTTTCGATATTGGTGACGGTTGAGGCTGTGGAGGTACCTTTAGCCGCGAGCGCGGCGCGAGGTGCGATAACACGCGGCGAGCTGCTCGCGTGCGGCCACAAGAACGTATGAGGGCTCAAAAGACGCGGAATTCGAAGGGCTTTATGATGATGTAAATATTTTGGAAAAGTTGGTATTGAAAAAAAAAATTTGGGTTTAAAAAAAAAAATTTTTTGACTAGCAAATTACGCGCTCTTAGGTACTGAAAATTCGACGGGTTTCAAGATAATGAAAAAAAACTCTTGTCTCTGTCCCAGAAGCGCCTCACGTATGACTTTCCCTGACCTCCATTAAATTTCCCTGACAATTCCCTGACTTTTCCATGACTAGCGAAATTCCCTGACTTTTCCCGGTTTTCCCGGTTTTCCAGAAAGTGGCCACCCTGCAGTTATTACAAAAAAAAAACTAACACGATTGCAAAACGAGTTATTATGTCAAAACATGACAAAATCCGCTAGTATCAACATAATTGACTTTTCACATCGTATGTATAAATTGAATAATAAGATTTATTAGGCACATTGTATCAGTTTTAAAAAATCTAACATCAACATCAGTAAATAGGATATGGAAAAGATTGCAAAATTATTGAATCCCATATTTTAATATCGCATCGCATTAAAATAAACCGGTCATTGAACAAAAAGATCTGAAAATCTTACTGGGCAACATTTATATGAAAACATTTATATGCATGCAACATTTAGGTATATGATACTGCAGTTTTATTTTTAATTAGAAACAACTGGATAAGCCAACAAAAGACTGTATAGTACCTAATATTCGATTGCTTATCTACAAAACTATTTGTCATCAGAATCCAGCTCTAATAACATACTATCATTGGAGTACTGTCAGATTCTTATATCTAGATACTAGACTGATGTTAAAAACCGACGAGTATTTGCCTCAATCTATTTCTTTATTCTATTCATACAAAAGTGTGAACTCTACCCCCACTTGCATATAAAACTTACATCTAAAACATATAGGATTACAGGTGTCTAGTAAATATGCCCATCGGGAAGAGATCAGCTTAGACCAGTAACCAAGCAATTTGAACAATATTAAATAACTGTTAAGATCCATAATCGCATGCGTTTGCTCACAATACAAACCGGACAGACGTGACTATCGTAAACTGGTCGCCTGCCCGTAACTAACACGTATTCATAATACACATCAACTTTGGCTGATAATACTAATAGTGCGCCTACGCTAGTGGTGACATTATTGTATATTAACTCACATTTAGTGACCAATACTCGTACATTAAATATCTCTATTTATACATAAGTACATTAAATTTTTCACAATTGAAAACCCTTCGTTCACTATGAATTCTTGGTGTGTTTTCGAAGATATAAAAGGTTTTGGTTCTTTGACAAATAAAATCAGCATATTTTAAATCACAAAAGTTATTCCTCCTAAATCAGGAATTATTCATTTAAGACCTATGTTCAGTCGAATTTATTTAGACAATATCAAATAAAAGTAAAACCGCAATCTAATTAAACACGTGCTCTGAAATATTAATGCTATGTCTTTTTAAGTAAGAATAATGATTTTATTGTATTTTTCATAATTTGCATTATATCACCCAAATTCCATGATAATTATTTTTTATATTCTTATAAAGCGATTTAATAATTTGTCATGAGCAGTAAATATAATAACGATTAACGTACCTAATTTTGCAAAACATTAAAATTCCTTTAATTTTAGCTAACCACTAAGCCGAACAATAACAGACAAAAAATCTTTTCACATCATCACATGATATTCACAAAACATCTGTTGACATTTTAAATACAGTGCGAACAGTTCGCGTAGTTTCAGTGTAGTAATTTGTGTAACCAGGAATTATTTTAAAGAAGTAAAATCAACGGTATCACAGATAAAAACTATATTACGGTCGTTTCGTCGATAAAAAGTAAACTACGCGAAAGATGCGTAAAAAACATTTTTTTATAACCTTATACCAGACAGTCTGCTGATTAACGTCAAATCTACGCCAATATTAAATTACCCAAATAAAACTATTATTCTGTCATACTCTTATTCAGAATAACTGTTTACAAGAATCGTATTGAAATTGTATCTCAGTATTTGAATATCTCCTTGTAAAACGCTAGAAAACTGTTTTTAGCCATACAAATAAAGACAAGTGATACGTCCTAATAACACTTCAAATGAGTAAAATAACAACAGTTTATTGTCATTTAATTTATCAATACTGTCAAAATATCTCTCAGATAAGATATTCAGAACATATCCTGTCGATCGTGAAACAGTGCCTTAGTAACATAAGCAATCGGACAACATTTTATCGACAGTATTTGATTTCACTAATCGATAGTCTGTCTCACGAAAGAAGTCACATGAGAGGCGCAGCAGTCGTCTCCAACATTAGAAAACAAGCTCTATTAGTATGCCAAGCACATTATTAGTTCCGGTTATTTTCTGTGGGACTTGTTTCGTGAGACAGACTACATGTTGTATGTAAGTATTGTCATAGTGATGTGTTGGGTGTCGGCTTAGTGTCAGACTATAGTGTTGCGCTTACGCGTGGTTGGTCAGTCGATAGGAGGCGGCTGCGCGGGGATGTTTGAAGGCGGCGCCGTCAGGTAGCCGGCGGTGTGCGGCGCGGCTGTTGGAAATAGAGAGTGGTGAAGTTACATTATTGCATAATAGAAAAATCGATGCGGGCTAAAAAAGATGGCGGTACATATTTCGGAATTCTACTAATATTATGAATGTGAAAGTATGACAGTTTGTTTATTTGTTTGTTTGTTTGTTCATTGTACCGAGTGAGCGTAGGGCAGCTCGGTCTCGTTAGCACCCCCTCTCGCCCCGCGAACCCCGCACGATTGCTCTGGCAAAATGTGTCCGTCAGACGACTGTATGCATAGACTATTCCATCTGTAATAGTATTATAAAGAGATTGTAAGCCCCTTCGTATACAACGATATTCAAATGTATACCAGGTGGCGTTTGACTAAGCCATTTATGCTATGTGTTATTGATACAAAGATTTTTTTAAAGTTATAGTCGTAAATAATTCCATAACACAGTCGTAGTTTGAGACTAAAATTGCTTTTCTCAGTCCAAAGTTATACTATAAATGTCCTGTCCACGGCTTTTAAAGTCAACTGGTCATGAAGTTGCATCGAGTGCTGGAGGTCTTCTTCGAAAACCAAGCATCTAAATATTAATTTAGTTAGTAGTATAGTTTCCATAGTATTCTATAGTAGTTGCTAACACTAACATGTGAGGGATGGGGGCGGTGCAGGAGCCGATATGAACAGCCACCTGATTATGTAACTTGTTTCTATCAACGTTTGATTGTGCAGTCACATTGCTGCTTTAGTAAAAATCAATGTGACAGCTATATTACTAAAGCAGCAATGTAACTGCACTTTCAATAAATTTCAATCAAAATCTGTTAGCAACAGAATTAGAATTTTGTTAGCGTTTTGTTTGTTGCTCCTGTATAGGTTTCAGTAGAGAAATCGTCGCTACGTTCGCTAGCTTCTCTTTGTCGCCCGAATTCGTCTTAAGCTGTACGTATTTACTCGCTAGTTTCTATAGTATTTGCTAACGCTTACTAGCCAGTGAGCGATATAAACTGATCGTGCCGCTGCGCGGCGTATTGCTCCCACACGCGACTTCGCGCTAACAATCCACGCACACGCTCGCCATGTCGTTGCCAGGGAGAACGAGCCATATCTTCACCTACTAACTGTTACTTCTTATCGCCGTGTAAAAGAGAACGAGCCAGCAACTTAACCTGTAACTGTCTAACTACTGCAACTTATATACCAGCCAGTGATGGCTAACTTACTACTTACACTTACCAGCCAGTGACGGAGGAGCAGATATGAACAGGTCGTGCCGTTGTGCGGCGTATTGCTCCCACGCGCGATCGTGCACTAACGTATTATCCATGACTAGAGTTTCCATGACTAGAGTTTATTTGGTGTCAAGGAGAAGGAACCATCGCCTTCACTCACTAACTGGCTATCTACTGATACTCACCAGCCAGTGACGGGGGCGGCCCGGGAGCCGATATGAACAGGTCGTGTCGTTGTGCGGCGTATTGCTCCCACACGGGATCGTGCACTAACGTATTACCTAAGTGGCTAGAGTTTCCATAGTATTTGGTGTCAAGGAGAAGGAACCATGGCCTTCACTCACTAACTGCCTAACTACTGATACTCACCAGCCAGTGACGGGGGCGGCGCGGGAGCCGATATGAACAGGTCGTGTCGTTGTGCGGCAAATTGCTCCCACACGGGATCGTGCACTAACGTATTACCTAAGTGGCTAGAGTTTCCATAGTATTTGGTGTCAAGGAGAAGGAACCATGGCCTTCACTCACTAACTGCCTAACTACTGATACTCACCAGTCAGTGACGGGGGCGGCGCGGGAGCAGATATGAACAGGTCATGTCGTTGTGCGGCGTATTGCTCCCACACGCGACTTCGCGCTAACAATCCACGCACTCGCTCGCCGTGTAAAGGAGATCGAGCCATCGCTTTCAAAGCGCCCACTAACTGCGCAGCTGTCTGCCCTTCTAAACGCCCTTCAAGTAAAGTCAGCAGCTCCGAGATCAGATCCGTTTCTAATGCCTGACAGGGAACACGAAAACATTCAATCAAATATATTTGAAAGAAGAAAATTATAAAAAAAGGTAATAAAGGTGTATTAATTTCCAAAGGTCGTGGGTTCGAGTCCCATCTGAGAAGTCACTTGTGGCCGAGTTGATTTTTCCAATATTTTTCTATTTAAAATTTATCATAGGTGTATTAATTGTTTGATTGTACCCAAATATTTCTACTCAAAAAATGCATAGTAATATAAAGATAAGATAAATATTCTTTATTGCACTATTTTTTATTTGCATAAGACACTATAAAAGGAGAACAATTGGCAGCCTTATCGCTAATAAGCATCTTCCAGGCAACTTATTTTCAGCAATAGCTAAACTAATTATAAGTAATTCATATTCCAAAGCTGTAAACAACAAAAAATGTCAATTACTTTTTATTCGACACAAGTCTGACGCCATAACAACAATGTTTTCAGCATTGTTGTATACCGGCAGTTAGAGATAAGATAGCCAGTTCCTCAGTGATTGAGGATTCCGAGAGAAGCTCGCTTCCATCTTCAGCCTTATCGATACTTAACATCAGGTATGATGAAGGCTAAGAGTCACCCCGACGTTCATAAAAAAATATTCCAAGTATAGGCACAGCGTTAGAAATTCTTAGAAGTTATATAGACTATGTTAGAGGTGTAGGACTTGCAGCTGCGTAGGTTTTAGAAACATGCCTAGGCAAGGGAAAAACCAGAGCTCCAAAACTTGCATAGTAGTCTTTAGAAGCAACTGGATAAGCTCTCCATTAAGTATCTCCATTTGAGGAAAGTTTCTCACACTGCTTAGTCCTATTTTGAATTCAAGTAACATTAAAAAAAAAGGTTGGAACATATGAATACCTGCGACACTAGTCGGTCCGTGTTGACGTTAGTGTTGAATATAGTGGCGAGCGCGTCGCAAGCGCAGCCCACCACCTCGCGGCTGGCCTTGATCGCGCCCTTCAGGCCCGCCATCACGTCGGTTTGGCACAGCGCCACTACTACCGCCTGCGATATTACATTCATACAACTCAATAAAACTTTGAATTTTCATGGTCACCACAGACCTATATAGAGATAGACGGTAAAAGTTTACCTACCTTACGTGTAAAAAGTTTGATCCACGGGCAAAGTTTTGTCCAACCTAAGTCATTAACGGTCGGTTTCAATAACGTATCCTCAGTTAAAGATAAGTTTACTAGAGCTTTGTTGCCTAGATATTTTTGTTAATCAGTCCAAAAAACACAACTAAACCAAAACTGGCTGTAAATCTATTTCTCATCACTGAATCTCGCTCGTGACGTCATCGTAAGTACGAAAAATTCGACACGCTAGGTTCTCATACAGTTTGAAGCGCTCTTTTCGTCTATCTCGATATAGGTATGTGATGGTCACTGACACCATAACTGTAGTGCTATATATTGCACTACATAGCATATAGTTATTAGGAAAACGGGAATTGTATTACGCAGTATTCGCGTGCGCTCGCGGGACAGTTCGCGCTTAGGATAGTTGTATAAGCTTACTATACAATGTCACCCACTAATAGCCTTTATGGGAATTCACGCGGTAAGTAGACAACCGGGAATTTCTGCATTTCTGAGACAGCAGACCCTACCAATACTAAATGTAGGGTCGTTAAGGGAGAATGATGTTTATACATTTCCGTCTCAAGCTGAATCCAAAGGCGCACAAGCTTCGCCGAGAGCGGGTCGAGTGCAGACTAGCGCTGCCACATATACGGAACCCTGTCAAGCCGGGTATCCACTATGTTCGCACGCCATTTGTGCTCCGCGCATCTGCTACTGCTCTGATAGAATAGAATAGAATAGAAAATTGTTTATTTTGTTGCAACACACATATGTACATCTGGTATTTAGGTAGACTTCTTACAAATAACGTGCAGCAGCAAAACAGGGTCTAGGCTCCATGTAGTATTTTCGCCCGTGGGATGAGCGAAACTCGATTTTCAGCCTTCACCCTATGGATGGTACGGTACGCGCATCTCCACAAGAAACACCCATGCTTCATCTGCGAACTGCCTAAGCTTCGTTGCACGAACCAGGAGCTCAACTTTGTGGAGCAATTGCCGAAGCGCCGAGCACGAGGTTCACGAACCTAAGTCGATACCAAGCTTCAAGTATACAGTACCTGCGTGTGCACCAGCGCCGCCAGTATGGGCACGCAGTGCTCGGGGCAGGCGGGCAATAATCGCGCCAATCGAGGTAGTTCGCCCAAAGACGCACAAGCCTCGCCGAGAGCGGGCCGAGCTCGTACTAACGCTGCCAATGCTGCCGCACACACGGAACCGCGGCTTCCCTGTCAAGTATAAATACACTATCAACCGCTTAATTCAATCAAAAACATTTAAAGCTACCCCGATGACAAAGAAACTGTCAATCATTTAAAAAGACGTGGAAACAGAGCTTCGTAAATAAAATCATCATCGGAGTCGACATTTGCCTTTATCACTTTGGTGATTGAAGTAATCAACAATCCTTGGCTAAACATGCACGACTCTGTTGTTAAAAGCTGCTGCAGGAATCGCTTAGGGCTTCGCAATGATTAATGCGGATGTTGTAGGAACAGCATAAGGCCTCCTACAACCACTTCGCCAGGAGGCGCCCATTCCTCTTAAAACTTTCGGTCTTTCTCTATTTTATGTTCTCACTTACCTCTGAAGTATTCTTGGCTAGAAAAGCTAGCCTGTCTGCTAGTAGAACCTGTAGGAATCGCTAAGGTCTACGCAATTACCAATGCAGAAAATATTATTGTAGGAGCAACTTGAGATAGACGCCTCCTACAACCATTTCGCCAGGTGACGCCCATTTTGCCTAAAACTTTCATTATATCTGAAGAAATATGTTCTTACCTCTGAAGAATCCTTGGCTAGACAGGCTAATGTCTCAGTCAGTAACTCTTGTAGAAATCGCTTAGGGCTTCGTAATGACCAATGTGGATGTTGTAGGAACAACTTCAGGTAGACGCCTCCTACAACCACTTCGCCAGGCGGCGCCCATTCCGCTTCTGCGGCGCTTCGGTCTGCGCTCTCGCGGTCTTCGAATAAGGCGTTTGGATCTCTAAGTTGAGTCGATTGGTGTCTGCAGAGACCAAAAAATATTATGTTTATGTAATTATGATAATGCATTTACATAAAATGTAAATGCAAAAGTTTGTGAGAATGGATGGATGATTGTTACTTTTAAACGCAAAAACTACTGAACAGATTTAGAAAAAAATCGCACACAACTAGTTTATAGCCTTAATTGAGACATAGGATAAGATACTTTTTATCACGATATTCTCATGGGAACCAGAATCAGGCGGTTGAAACCGCCAGCGGCTGCTAGTCCTTACCTATTAGTATAATAAATGCGAAAGTTTGTGAGGATGTTTGGACGTTTCACTTGTTTGGTTGGATGTTTCTTACGCTTTCACGCAAAAGCTACTGAACCGATTTGAATGAAATTTGGAACACAAAAGATAGCCTGGATTAAAACATAGACTACGTGTTCTCCCGATATTCCCACAGGAACAAGAACCACGTGGATGAAACTGCGGGCTGCATCTAGTATTAAGAATACGAAAGTTTGTAAGATGAATGGATGTTTGTTACTATTTCAGGCAAAAATCACTGAACGGATTTGGATAAAATTTGGCACACACACAGTAGATAGCTTGAATTAAAACATAGGATACCTTTTTATCCCGATATACGTAAACCACGCGTATGAAACCTTCATTAACCTTCATAAACATACCGTCTTCGCAAGGGCGCTGGCAAGAGCTGGATGAGATGGATGGAGAGTAGCCGCGGATCGTGCTCGGCAGCATGCACTGGGACATGTCTATGTTCAACAGTGGCCGATAATGAGATGATGGTGAAGACCTTACTGATATGTTAAGGTCACTCTTAAATTTGACTACTCTGTATGAAATAAAACAGGGAGAGAAAAAAACAGCCCTTGACAAGTTTCTTGCCGGTTCTACTCGTTTACAAGGTCTCCCGTCGTTTGTAAACCGATGGCGTAGTTTCTTTGACGTTCATAGGTACTTGTAACATCCTAGACTGAAAAGATGATATTGACTTTGAAGCATACCTGTCTCGTAGGCTAGCTACGTGCATAGCAACCCGTGTCCTAGTCTCGTCGCTCCACACCAGTTCCGGATGTTCGTGCTGGGCATCGAACATATGTACCGCGCTAGCCGCTGCCCCTTCTCTCATCGCTTCGGCAAACACGCCTGGCATGTACCGAGCGATCGTGAGTCGAACCTGTGGATGGACTTTTCATTGTTATGTGGACAACAATTATGTAATATTTACGATTTTTTTTAGGTTCTTTTTTATAAATAACGACCGATTTCAAGAAACTCTAAGGGATATGCCAATCTTAATTTAGTTATTCTTTATCGATAATAACCAAAAAATCTAAGTAACCATCTTTTGCTCTAGATCAAAAGGTTAAATCAACTAAGCTTAGGAAGTTTGTTATTAAAAATCATTCGTAAATCGATGTTTCTCTTTGATAAAATAGATCACTGACAAAGAAATAACAATATTGGCAATTTGCAGTTTTAAAAATTGCATTAGAAAAATTTCAATTAAAATGTATTATATATGCAGGATATCTTACTTTTGGTCCATGTAGTTTATCTGACATCATACGCGCTAATATTTCCACTGCAGCTTCTCTAGTCTCTGGGATTTTGCTATTGCAAAAGAGATCTAATAAATATATCACAGCACCTGCAAAAGAAAAAGAACTGTGAAATATGATATCGAAAGAAAGTTTTACAAGTTGCATAACCATACTAGCCGTTATATATTTAAACTAACCGTACTTCCTTATTGCAATACAAACAAAAACACGTTGTAAAGGTTTAATACGGTTTCTGAGAAAATGCGTTATTTGATAGTTACTGTAGTGTCTGTGGTCATTTTCTCGAAAACCGCATTGTAATATGCAGCATGTTTTTTTGTAAAGATTTTGCAGTGCGAACGCACGTTTACGCTATTACTCTTTTTTTAGCATGTGCTTCTTCTGTCTCAGTCGCTGGATTTCGTAGCAATAGGCTATTTGACAATGCGAAAAATAAAGTGTCAATTACTGTTATCATTATAAATTATGAGTTTAAAAACGGTTTTTTATTAACGTAAGTTGAAAATAATTATAAATTTATTTAAAAATCCATAAATAAAAATGCATTTTTAAACGTTTTGTCACGTGACACAAAACGCTCCTGATTCGTCGAGTTTATAATGACGTCACCTGCTTGTAAACCTCGTTTGACTACGTATGTGGATGATATGCAGAATACAGGCAAGTGACGTCTCCGAACCCATTGCAGCGCCATATTGTCAAAGTAGCGTTTTGGCGCGCTATTTAAATATTGAATTTTTTATTTGATATATTTCAGCAAATATGTACTAGAATTAAAAAAAACAACTTTTACTGGGTTCCTTAAACTCCACTACATAATATAAAATGGATTTTCAAAACCTGTCAAATAGCCTATACTAAAATGTAGCTGTACTCTGCGCTTGCAATAATACACTGGGTTAGCGGCGCGATGTCCTCATGCTCATGCTGCCGCTACATCACACCACTGACCTTTAGCGAGCGCCTCCCTGACGAGCGCGGTGTTGGCCAGCAGCGCCGCCAGCGCCGACAGCGCGGCCGCAGCGTCCGCGGCGTGGCTGCGGGCCAGCGGCAGCAGCGTCAGCAGGTGGCCCAGCACTCCGCTAGCAGCGATGTCTTCGACGCACTCGCGGCTGCCGGCGGCGGCTCGCACCGCCCGTAGCGCGCCCGCTTGCAGCAGCGGCTGCGATCGCGCCGAGAGCAACCCGAATATCAAACCGAATTGGCCTATGCACTGGATTTCTACACCTGCAAATTGATAGTGAAATATTGTAGTTATTTACTAGTCTCTTGTGAACGATTTATTTAAATAAGGTACTCCAACAATGTACATACAATGACATGACATTATTTGTCTGGATTACAAAAAAAAGTGGTGCAAAAGTTTGAACTGTCATGTGATGTCTTCTTCAAACTACCAGATCCTCCTTAATTAGAAAATTATATTGGTAAACTTTATAACACGAAGGTTGGAAATCAATGTCAATCAATGTATAGTTAATTTTCTGTAATCTTACCTGGGTTCTTAATAATGACGTTGGCAATGCCAGTAAGGGCTAACGTGAGGTGTTCCACTCTCTCCTGAGTCATGTCCATTTTAGTTTGTTCCTCAATGAACTTCAGCAAATCTAGAATCAACTGTTGCGGATTCTGTGGAAAGTCGGATATTGTTAACATTCAGTTTTATAAATCTTATTTTAAGAGATAGTTTTCAAATTGGCAATCGAAAAGTTTCTATCCTCTACTGAAGTCTTAAAGCACAATGGTGCCAATATTTTGAAGGCTTGCTGTACTGCCCCCTGCCGAGGGGCCTCTACCAGATATATGTGAGGTTAATGATGAGGAAGTGGAAATACCCAGTTTCGAGGAAGTCTATAGGGCAGTTAACAGGCTTAAAAATAACAAGTGTCCAGGGATCAATGGGATCGCATCAGAGTTGTGTAAATATGTAAGTGCGGTCAATCACGTCTGTATGAAATTATTGTTAAGATCTGGAAGGAAGAAAAACAACCCACCGAATGGAATATGGGTGTGATCTGTCCGATCCACAAAAAAGGATCCAGGAAAAAGTGCTCCAAATACAGAGGCATCGCACTGCTACCCACCGCACATAAAGTTCTCTCGTACATCTTACTGAACCGCCTTGAGCCTTTTGCGGAAAAGATTCTGGGAGACTACCAATGTGGGTTCAGACGGAACCGCAGCACGATTGACCAAATCTTTCTCCTCAAGGATCTTATGGCGAAGAGATGGAAATATGCAGAGTAACCACGCCTTTTTCGTTGACTTCACAAAGGCATATGATAGTGTCGATAGGGAGGTGCTCTTTTCCATACTAAAATAATTTAAAATACCAGCAAAATTTGTGCGAATGGTTCAGACTGCCACAGAACACAGTCAGATGAAAGTTAAGGTAGGAGGCGATCTGACAAGAAAATTTAATGTGGTAACTGGGATTAAACAAGGGGACACCCTGTCGCCAATGCTATTTAACTTGGTGCTCGAATACGTCCTCAGAAAAATTTTGACACTTCACGCTGGAGTAAAATGGCAGACACAAAGTCACAGGCTACGCCGACGATTTGGAAAACAGAATATCTTCACATGAAGAGATTTGGGACCACCAGATTAAAAGATGAAGATCTGGAAGTGGGTAATACGAAATACAAGGGTGTGAACACATTTAACACGAACACCAATAGGAGAGAGGAGGAAATCAATATCCGAATCCAAAACGCCCTACGATGCACAGCTGCACTCCACCAGGTGCTAGTATCTAAGCTCCTCAGCCGAAAGACGAAGATCTGTGTCTACAAAACTATAATTAGACTAAATCTAAACTAAATCTGCCCTACTCCGAAGGCTTGGACAACTAGAGAGAATGAGGGAGGATCGCGCGATTAGAAGAGCATATGTTGGACGACCGGCTGATAAGCGGCCGGTAGGTCTTCCAAGATACCGCTGGAGGGACGTGGTGCAGGACTTGTCAGAGCTGGGCGTGGCTGACTGGCAACAAACAGCATAAGACCGGAAAGAATGGCGTCTTTTGGTGTCGGAAGCCAAGATCCACTTTGTGTCGCTGAGTTAGCAAGTAAGTAGTCGAAATGATGTAATGGTAAAAACGATCCCCAAGAGGCCTCTGACGAACAGGGATATTTAAATGAGAGGCCTCTAGGAGGCCTTTGTGAAACAAGGGGCTAGCAAAATAAACACTGTTAGTTGTCAAAACGGCCATCAGATCGTGCCGCTATTATAAATCTTACCTCAATCGGCCAGTCGGGCTGTTCATTGTAAATGTCGATATACACGCCGCCCACACACACGAGCCCCTCGTGCGCGGAGTAAACTAACGGTTCCACTAGCGGACCGTCTTCGTCGTCCGATAGGCGAGTGTTTCTGAGCGTGTCTTGTAGCTCGGCTCGTGTGCTGTTGTCCCACACTAAGTATGGGTTCTTCCAGTTGGATGTCAGCGTTTTTAGGAGCTAGAAAAAAGTGTTGAATGTAATCGTATGAAAATAATTATTAGTAAAAAAGGCCCTAACGTTTATTCAACTAATCGGTTCCACAAGCGGACCGTCTTCGTCGTCCGATAGGCGAGTGTTTCTAAGCGTGTCTTGTAGCTCGGATCGCGTGCTGTTGTCCCATACTAGGTATGGGTTCTTCCAGTTGAAGGTCAGCGTTTTTAGTAGCTAGAAGAATGAAAATGTTGTGTCTTAGGGTCTTTTGACATGCTTTACGGTCGCCGTGTAAGTGGCCGTGACTTTGTCGTGCTTGCTCTTTCAGGATGTGAAAAGGCACTAAGGTTTAAACAAAGAATGTGCCGTCTTACTCATACATAAAAATTAAAGTGATTTCAATAATATTTTTCTAATCCTACAAGCTAGTGGAATAGCGGATCGTCTTCATCGTCCGATAGGCGAGTGTTCCTGAGCGCGTGTTAGGGCTCAGCGCGAGTGCTGTTGTTCCATACTAGGTATGGGTTCTTCTAGTTGGATGTCAGCGTTTTGGCAGCTAGAAAAAGTGTAGAAATATACACAATATTGTTGTGTCTAACGCATAATTACGAGAAAACATTTTGTAAATAGTTCGGACTATGAGAGGATATATAAGAAGACTCGATAGGATCTGTCAAATGATGCACTCTCTTAGCGACGGTATGATAATTTTTTTTGCAGTTTCACGCACGGTAATGTTTTAAACAAAATATTTATCGTTTTACTTATAAAAAAAATAATTCTTTTAAATACTATTTATGTAATCGTTTTCTTTAATCTTCTTCTTCTCTTCTTCTTTAGCCGTCGTCAACCAATGATTTGGTGTAGGCCTCCTTCAAATACTTCCACCTTTCTCTGTTTTGGGCAGTTAGAGTCCAGTTGCTGCCCGCCACCTTTTTGATGTCATCCTTCCATCGCATTTGTGGCCTCCCTCGTGGTCGTTTTTGGTCCGACGGCCTCCAGTCTAGGAGTCGTTTGCACCAGGATTCTTGTTTGCGGGCAATGTGGCCGGCCCATTCCCACTTGAGTCTCGCCACTCTAAGGCCTATGTCAGTGACTTTACTCTGCTTTCTGAGCCACTTGTTTGTTTTTCGGTCCCTCAGAGTGACACCTACCAACTTTCTCTCCATTGTCCTTTGCGCCACCCTCAGTTTATATATAGTATCCTGGGTGGTAACCCAGGTTTCCGCTCCGTATGAAAGAACGGGGAGGACGCATTGATCGAATATCTGCGCTTTCTGGTGGGCTGTTAGTTTCATTTGGAAGACAAAGTCCAATTTTGAGAATGCTGCCCAACCAAGTCGTATTCTTCTGTCGATCTCGTTACACTGGTTTGCTTTCCCCAATTTCACCTCCTGGCCTAGGTACACATATTTTTGAACCCGCTCTATTTCCACTCCCCGTACCTCGATAGGTGTTGTGTTGTCAGTGTCAGTGGACATAATCTTTGTTTTGTCCAGGTTCATCTCGAGTCCAACTTTCAGGGATGCTGCTTCCAGTTCTTCGACCATCACCTGTAGTTCCGTCGGGGTGTGTGAAAACAAAACTATGTCATCTGCGTATCTCAGGTTTGACAAATATGCCCCTGAAATCGAAATCCCTCTTTTCTGCCAGTGTAGTTCCTTAAACACATCCTCCAGAACCAGTGTAAAAAGTTTAGGCGATAGAGTATCTCCTTGCCTTACTCCTCTTTTTATATTGATGAAGTTTGTGAGTTGTGGAAGGGACACTTTCATTTTGGCGTTTTGGTAGATTCTACTTATCAATGCGTTGTACCGGAAGTCTATTCGTGCATTTTTTAATGATTTTTTGACGGCCCAGGTTTCCACACTGTCGAAGGCCTTCTTGTAATCTATAAACGCCAGCCACAACGGCATTTGGTATTCGGTAGCCTTTTCTATAAGGACTCGGGACTGTTAGGATATGTTCTACAGTACTGTAACCTTTTCGAAACCCTGCCTGTTCTATTGGTTGGTAAAAATCTAATCAAGTAGTTAGCCGGGTTGTGATGATTTTCGAAAAAAGTTTGTACGTCTGTGATAGCAAACTAATAGGTTTGTAATTATTTAGATCAGTCTTACATCCTTTCTTGAACAGCATGATGACAACAGCACTATCCCAGTCCTCTGGTATTTGCCCTGAGTGGAGACACTTGTTAAAAAGTGTAGCTAAGGCTTCCAGTAGCGTGTCGTCACACTCCTTCAACATCTCGGGGAGTATCCCATCCTCGCCACCTGCTTTTCCGTTTTTAGTCCTGGAGAGAGCCCAGATTATCTGCTCTTTTGTGATATCGGGTATATCTTCCGAGCCCACATTCTGTATTCGGGAACATTGGTTGTTGCCTGCTTCCCCTATTCTTTGCGTATAAAGGGCCGAATAGTATTCTTCTACCACTTTCTGCGTTTGTGCTCTCTCCATGACCAAGTTTCCTTCATTGTTCTTCAGTTTCGTGATTATTCGGTTCCCGGGCTTGAGCTCCTTTCTGAATACTTTTGGTCCCTTGTATTTCTCTATAATGGCTTGAACAGTTCTTTCTTTGTGGTCTTCAATATCTTTCTTCACTATGGATCTCACCTCCTTACACAGAGCTATATATTTATCGCCATGGCTTGAGTAGGACATTAAACGTCTTTGTTGCAATAGCTTTTTAGCATTTTCAGACAGTCTACTTTGACGATTATTTATTATTTTCGCTACTTTTGATGCAGTTTGCAACATTTCCTGATTTAGATACTTATTAAGCTCATCGACGTCTAAATCTTCCAGAGGCTTGTTTTGGATTCGTTGTTTCAGCAGTGTCCTATAGCTGTCACCATTTATCAGTAGCCGATTCTGGTCTATTTTTACCGTCTTAGCTTTCTTTATAGAGGTGTAACGTTCGAGTTTTGCGTTAAGGTGTAGTTTCGCTCGTATAAGTCGATGGTCACTTCCGGTGTTAAACTTGTTCAAAACAGTAACATCTTTAATGATGTACTTATGACTGCTAAAAATATAGTCTATTTCAATTTTTGTATTTGCCTCCAGGTGACATCCAGGTCCATTTCCTTTCCGGTCTTTTTTGGTAAAACGAACTCATGTGGTATAACTTGTGACATTTGATAAAGTTTACGAGCATTGTACCTCTGACATTTCTTTCCCCGTATCCAAACGATCCCATAAAGGTTTCAGATGGTTCCTCCTGTTTCCCAATTTTCGCATTAAAGTCAAACTAGAAAAGAGTATGTCGTTTTTCTGGTTTGGAAAGCTTTTTCAATGTCTTCGTAGAGAGTATCAACTGCAGCATCTGTTTCAGTACTAAGCTATTAAATCTATTAGTGGCACCAATCTCGTGTTGATCCGGCTCGGCGAGTCTCCGACACAAGTAGGGAGTGAGTAGCTGTGTAACGCGTACTTGATGGGCGCGTCCTTCGCCGTTTGTTCCTCCAGTGGGTACATGTTATATCTATAGTTGTATCAATACAATGTTAAACAACATTATACAACTGACTGATCTCGTGTTGATCCGGCTCGGCGAGTCTCCGATATAACCCCATCGCGATTCGCACGGGTTTGTTAACGTAATCTTGGTGAAGCGCGTAAAGTTACTGACGTTTGAGCGGTAAATTGAATTTCAATTTAGTTTTGTACGAAAGTAAAATGTTACGAATAATCAAAAGTCGTAGAATAAATGTTGTTGTTTATGACGTTCGCTATCAAGTCCCGCGAGGTTGATTTTTTTTTACATAACCTTGTAATTAACACTACTTACCTCGTGTTGATCTGGCTCAGCGAGTCTCCGGCACAAGTAGGGCGTGAGAAGGGTGTGTAAGGCATCCTTGATGCGCGCGTCGTCCGCCGTTTGTTCCTCGTGCGGACCGTACATCGCTGCGAGAGCGAGAATGCATTGCTTCGCGAGTTCATTCGCTTCTTCCTATAACAGAGACTTGTGTGAGAATAAGAAGGCTTAAAGATGTGATGCTCTAAGCGAATTTAAGAGTCGAAATGCAAAGACAAAGTTTTTGACTGATTGTGTGCAAGAAAGCAAACGAACGCGAACTATTAGGGACACGTAAATAAGGTCATAAGTTCAGAAAATCTGTCGATTGCGAAGGTCACAAAAGTTCAGAAAATCTGTCGATTGCGAAGGTCATAATAAATAACACACTGTAATATTTATAAGTTTTTCTAAAATATGTACTTAAAAAATATATGAGCATTTCTTTTTCAAAATCTTATTTATTTATTGGAAGACCAACTGCTTAACCTAATACATTAAAAAGCTTTAATATAAACATAAAGTCATAAATAAGACACAGTAAAAATGAAAAACTAGCCTAGCCTAACTATTGAATACACACACATAACTTAAAAATATGACTAATATCTAAGTGACACATTGTATTGAGCAGCTTTTTTTATATTTTGATTGTCTTATAGCTTGACTGTTTTCTGACCTGCTTGTTGGCCTGGTCGGCGCGCTGCACGCCGGACTCGTGCAGCGTGTAGTCGTACTGCAGCGCGGCGGGCAGCAGCGCGTGCAGCGCGCCGGCGCGGGCCAGCAGCGCGCGGCACGTCGCCGACGCCGCTAATGCTACCACCGCTTCGGCGCCTGCGCACGCTGTGTCTGGCAAGTGCTATAATGGGAAAAAGTAAGAAAGGAAAACTTAAAAAGACTGCGTAATATGATTAACGGCAGCTTTACAAAACTGTAAACTTCTAAGAAATTCAAACCCAATGTAAACCAGCCAACCTAACATAAACACTGCTGATATGGCGCATGATGCCGTCTTGCTTACCCAGCTGAGCTGTGAGTGTCACGTTATCGAGCTACGAGTCGATAAGACCCGCTAATTCTAGGGCTACAGGCATTCTTATGTATCGCACATTACCATAATCTAAACCATAATCCCAGACCAAAATCTGGCCATAACCATAACTTAACACTCTTCGTGTGACAAGACCGGCTTCAAGAAGGTGGAAAGGAAGAGGAAGCCCACCCACCGTAACCTGTGCGGCACCGCCCCGACTGGACACAACAACCTGCTTCGTCCGGCCATCCCGACAACGCTGCTGTACGTGTCCCGCTTGCACTACAGCGCGAAATCTGATGATATCGTGGACTACATCAGAGACAAGTAGAGGTTTTCAGTTCCGCAAACTGTCTTTGCAGTTCAGTGCATATGTTGGCCCCTCTTTCATTGTGCCCTTCATGTCCTGACACTTAAACGTACGATCTTATGACAGCATCCGACAAAACTGTCAAAAAGACTAAGTTCTGAGTCTCGGCACTTTGGTGTCTGCCATCAACACGCTAAAAAGAAGAGAGTATACTTACTGGTCGTCGCAACAGCGGCACTATATCGGCGCAAAGCTGCGGCATTTCGGCACAAACTTCGCGACAGGCCTCGAACCCGGCGGCGACGGCGAAGCATCGCGCGCAGTGAGCGCATACCGCTGCGCTAATGTCGCCCGGTTTCGTGCATTCTGATAGCACTGGGACGCAGCGCGACATCGCTTCGTGCAACACCTGGATGTACAAAAGTTCGATCAGTAACAGAGTATTATAATATTGAGAAAAGTAACACTGACAGGCGGGTAAATAATCGCAGATAACATTTATCATCACATCAAGTTGTGGTTTTAGTATTGAGGAAAGAAATTCACTCGACAGGAGCTTATATAATTGTAGTCAACAAGATTTCAGAATATGTCACAGTCCGTGAGTAACATTGTTCGCCTTGTAAGACGAGCAGACGGTGAACTGCAACCTGCGGATGGTCAGAGCGTTAGTACAGTCGATGGCAGCCGGCAGAGCAGCCTTTGCGTCGAGCGCGAAATAGCTGACGGCGGGGGGGTACAATCATCGTAGCTCACAGTCACACCTACATTCAAATCAAAGCTTTTTGGTTTTTTGTCGGGCTGGAAGGAGTTCTAAGTTCAGCAGTGGACTACTAATGGCAGATGATGATGACGATGACCCCTTTTAGACAGCAGTACTCGCGCACGAATTATTTACAGGTGTTTCGAGTTTATGTGTCGTTACAGCTGACTATTATTAAGGCAAAGTCATGCTTAGTGCATTACTTCTATACTCTTATTATGTTGTCAACCCACCTGCAGCCCGCCCTCTCGTCGCATCTCCTCGGTGTTGAGCGTGGAATAGCTAAGGGCTTTCTTTGTTAGTCTGCAAAGTTGACTAAACTGACTAAAGCTGCCTAAAGCTGTCGTAAATTCTAAAAAGGGTTATCGATCTTTTCGGTGTCGAAATTATGCGAAACCTGCGCTGTAACTATTTCGGATGTTTTGAAATTCTATGTAAAAAAGAACTGTGTATGACCGAGTTGCTCAAGCACGCAAAATACTAGCTTTGTTCTGAGTACCCACCTGCAGTCCGCCCTCTCGTCGTAACTCTACTATGTTATATATATACTATACGATATTTAACCGATCGACTAATAAACTTATTGAGCGACAAAAATACTAGGTGGGCGACTTAGTCGCCAATCTAACCTAAACTAAACCTGTTTTTTCCGCTGCCAACCTATTATTTCTGCTACCCCAACCTAATAATTTTTAGTGGCCCGGTTAATTATATTCCATAACTAATATCCGAGGGCTTTCTTTGTTCGTCTGCAAAGTTGCTCAAGCGCGTGAAGTCGGTAGGTGTCAAGCCTACCTGTAGCCCTCCCTCTCTTCGTAACTCTTCAGCGTTGAGCGCGGAGCAGCTGACAGTGGCGTGCGCGAGCTCACAAGCAGCAGGCAGCAAGGCCGGCGCGTCACCAGTAGCGAATAGTTGTTCCGCTTCTGCTTCTAGTCGGGCGGTGCGGAGGAGTTGCGGATAGCCCGCGTACTTGTAGGGGGCCAACACTGTTAAAAACATTATTGTTGAGATTCTGTCACTTCTGAGGCTAGATTCTCAGGTCACTCGAAATATTTCGTTATAAATTCACGTAATGCATATTGTGTGCGTATGGATACGAAATTAGTTCGAAAGTCACACGAGAATCAAACCCCTGGATATAGAGTACGTATATTGCTGTTTGATCTACTTTCAAAAAAAAAGAGAACACAAAATGTCTTGATTTAAAACGTAGGTTTTATCATCACCGCAATTTGTTGTCCGTTTCACTGCACATCTTACGGTTAATTGCGTTCAAAAAATTAGACTTGATAAAAAAATTTGGTAACAAAAAGTATGATATAAATAAATTCTGACCAACAAGAGAACTCATCTTCATTCGTCATGGTCAGTTTTTGAAAAATATAGCAAATATTATAACGTAACGCAAAAGTTCAAAAGTGTTTAATATAGATTGTTTTATTTAGAATAAATACATACTATCTGAATACCGCCTGAAGAGTATCGTCTGTGTGCGCAGTATGAGGACGATATTGTTCGCGTTGGGTCCGTCGCCCGTCCAGACGTTCCTGCTGCATAAGAACTCGTATGCTTGGTTTACAGCTTCGAAGCGATCCTGGTAGGATGAGTGGAAAGACATATAAATATACTTAAAATTTAATATGAACTAACCAATGTGAAGTAAGAAAAGCCTCGAAAAAAGTCCTTGATTTTTCTCCTTATGCTAGAAGGACATCTACACATGTCATATACATACATTTCTTAGTAAATACATTTCTACAGAATGCTGATCAGATCAGTTGGGTGTGTATAGCGAACTGGATCTCCTTCATTCACTCCCTGGATAGCCATCATCAGATCATCGCTCGGTCAATCCTTGGCGAAGAACCAAGTTTTTAAAGTTACCTCGTTGGTATGAAAATCTATTGGTGTCCTTAATTATGTGGCAACCACAGAATGTATCAACCAGTGGACAGTGGGGCTAAGTCTACACTCACGCGGCCTGGGACGATTGCTGCGCGGCTGCCTCGTCATACTGATTCCCAGTGAGACCAAGCGCTGCAACAGCTTTGCTGGCGGTCATTGGAGGTTTCTTCTTTACTTCGCGCCGCCGCGATATTGTTTATTATGTATCCTATCAGTGGTAAGTCTTAGTCTACACTCACACGGCCTTCCGGATTCTTATCGGGGTGGAACTGTTGCGCAAGGCGATAATAGGCCTTGCGGACAGCTGCTTCGTCGTGCTGATTGCCAGTGAGACCGAGAGCTGCGTAAGCTTCGCTGGCGGTCATTGAAGGAGGCTTCTTCTCTACTTCTCGACGCCACGCTTCGAGGACGTCTTTTAGTAGTGCCACCTGGTAATCATAACATTGCGGAGAGTAAGTAATTAAGTCAGAAAATTCTGTGATTAGAGATTTTCCATCTGATACCATTTTAGATCTTCTAGATTTAAGATTGTTTGTTATTTATCATATCAGATTCATAACTTAAAACACTACCGTAATAGATTCTTGTAAAGATTCTAGGAAATAACAAATAGGCGGGGATTGCCAAGTATGGGGCAGGTGGTATGAGTACAGGTGGAAATAGACAACTGCAGATATAATCCTTACCGGATCCGGTATGGGCCAATCCGGGAACCGATGCATATCGCACAGATGCCGTAAGTAGAATACGTTGCAGAACAGCTCTCGCTCCAGATGTGGGTACCGGACGGCGGGGATGGCCAGGTATGGGTAGCGGGCAGCCACGTGCGCGCGCAAACGGGGCGTGAATTCTCCTATGTGAGCTGCTACTTTCATTATCAGGATACGCCTAGGACAAATGATGGTAGGTAAATGTCGACATAAAACGAGATAACAGACGAAAAGTGTGTTTGTTAATGTTTGTATCTTGGTTTGGTTGGAACTTTATGATCAGGATGCGCCTGATGAGTAGTGATAGTAGTGGTAAGAAGGTAAAAGTCGAAGAAATCATTTAAAGAAGTACAGAGAAAAGACATTATTTACAGCTCCTACCAGTGGTACAGATTCTCCAGTAAGAATTGAAGTAGAACAATACTATACTCGTTAATTCAATGACACATTAATAAATGAAATTATCTTCAAATTGTTAATAAACTACCTTTTTTGTGTGGTTATATGCATAAATCACGTACCTCATTTCAGAGTTCCAAATAGCCTCAGGCGTGTCCCATTCACCGAGGAATATCTGTGCGAACTTATCAGCACCGTGGTTCTCCAAGTAACACACCATCGCTTCCGGCAGCAGCTGGCCGAGGATCGACCGCTGCATTATGTCCGAACTTGTCTGGGAAAAATTAAAAGCTTTGAGCAAAAGTGCATTTAAATGTGAAGTAATTAAGTCGAATGTTACATGTCCGAACTTGTCAGGGGAAAATCCAGAGCTTTAAGCAATAGTGCACCTTATTGGAAGGGAATTAGGTTGAGTATTTCGTTATTCGATATTATTTTGATCACTAAACTTAGATTGAAGACTGCACAAAAAACAGATTTTTCAAACTATGAGTATAGCGATAGAAATTAACAAAACGGCTGAATATCTTTTATTCATACGTCCCTTAGAAACCACTGATTTTGTAACTAGAAACTAGAATAGGGTTTTTCTATAGCCTTTTAGAAGCTTTGAGAATCGGTTTCACCAACTATCGATTATATTATCGTGGTTTAAAACATACCCAAGTAACACATTTGGTGACAAATAGCTTGCATATAGTATTTCTTTGGAAACTTTAGTAATAAAATCCCCCGTGATTAAGTTCTATTAAGGTAGTTAAAACCTATAAGCAACCTGTATGTTACCAAAGGGAGAAAAATTGCAACTTATTTATAGATGCAAAAGCGATGCATAAGAGTTCAAATTGTTACCCTGAGTGGCACTTGGAACTAACGGTGCAAATTGCGCGCTGCTAATGAATGATTGAACGATAAAGCGATACCGTTCATTCGTTGAGTGACAAATGAGATTCTAACAAGTCTTATTTTTAATTTGTGCTATTGTGTTGTGACAGCATTCGGATATTGCATCTATTTGGTGAGTATTAAACATTTATACAGCCAAGATACAGTTAATAGTATTAACGCTTACTTTGCTAACGTTGGAAAGGAGCTGGCCACTAAACTCATAGTTAATAACTCTAACTACCCCGTCCTACCAATTAATGACAATCACGTGTCCAATTCCATTGTTATGTTACCTACGGACGAGCAAGAGATAAAATCGCTTATCTTGGGACTTCGCGACGGATGTGCAGTAGGTGTAGATCAAATTTCGGGCCGTCTACTAAAGGAAAATTTAGATTATCTAGTTCGACCCATAACACACCTTTGTAACGTCTGTTTAGAGTCTGGTGTGTTTCCCGACCTCTTAAAAAAATCACTTATTATACCTATTCACAAGGGTGGCGATAGAAGCTGTGTCGGCAATTATAGGCCAATTTCGCTTCTTCCGATCCTATCTAAGATATTAGAGCGACTTATGAACAAACGTCTGGTTGACTTCCTGGAGAAAAATAACATATTGTCACCGTCACAGTATGGCTTTCGCTCCGGTAGGTCAACTGATGATGCAGTTCATAATCTCACCGATTTCATAGCCACGAATCTTGACAGGAAGGAAAAAGTCATAGCAATCTTTCTCGATCTTGCGAAGGCGTTTGACACGGTTTCTGTCCCTATCCTAGTTGACAAGCTGAAAAGAGTCGGAATTAGAGGAGTAGCACTCAAGTTGTTTTCCAGCTACCTCACAAATCGCACACAAGCAGTAAGAGTGGATACATGGATAAGTGACGAAACACCAGTCTTGTATGGGGTGCCGCAGGGCAGTATCCTCGGGCCAACCCTGTTTTTATTGTACATAAATGATCTATGTCAAAAACATTTAATAAACGGTAAAATCATTGCCTTCGCTGACGATACTGCCCTGTTGTTTCACGGGGACAATTGGACTGATGTTTTTGCTCATGCACAGTCAGGACTAAATATAGTTTCCAACTGGCTTACGAATAATGTACTAAGTCTAAATACTGATAAAACCAAGTATCTTGCCTTTTCCATTAAACGCCAACAGCTCCCAGCGGGACTATCGCTTGTGAAACATACGCCTTCTTGTTCATGCGTATCTACTCTTCAGGCCAATTGTTTATGCCCTAATCTGCAATCCTCAGAGACTATTAAGTATCTTGGTGTTTACATCGACGAAAATTTGAGCTTTCTTCCTCACATTGAACTCCTGGCAGGCAGAATCAGGAAACTGATTTACATCTTTAAATATCTCCGCCATGTTGCAGATTTCAATGTAATGAAATCTGTCTATTTCGCTTTGTGCCAATCAGTTTTAGGATACTGCATCACGGCTTGGGGCGGAGCTGCTAAAACTCATATTCTCAAGGCCGAGAGAGCTCAAAGAATGGTGTTAAAGGTTGGTGCTTTTCTCCCCCGCTTGACTCCGTCAAGTGAGGTATACGAGTTCTGGAAGGTTCTGACTGTGCGACAGCTTTTTATTTTATCTATAGTGCTCCGCAAACATTCCCAGTTGGACTACAATCCACTTCTTAATATTAACAACCGTCGAAAAGGAACAGTCTGTGCTTACCTGGGCTGCAATACACAATTCGTCCAACGTTTTTATTGCTTTCTCGGCAGCTTTCTCTATAATAACATTAACTCACGTCTCTCAGTCTATCACCTCCCAAGACATTCTTGCAAAAAGAAAATTTCTCAATGGTTACAGCAGCAGACCTACTCTGACACAGAAAATCTTCTTGTGCCCGTAAAATAAAACCCATTGTATAAATAACACAAATAATTAAGCACGCACCAGAAATTCAGTTACCATACAGTAATATATAATTTACATAAACTCACATCGTACCCACACACACACACACACATACATATATACACTCACACACACACACACTTACACACACACAATATATATATGTATCTATAACACTAAAATCTAAAATGTTCATAGTGATAATTATAATTTTAAGTCTACTAGTTATACCATCACATCTTATGATCTCGATTGCCTCAAATGTCCGAGATGGTGGGAGCCTGATGACCTGTGCTTACGGGTATTTTTTACCTATTTCAGGCATCAGTCTCACACAAACTTAGCTAAGATTAGTACCTGAGATTAGTAAACTAAGAGTTTGTGATGAGAAATAAAGATTAATTTATTATTTATTATTATTATTATTATTTATGTGTATAACGCAGGATAACATCATGAAGCCCTTGCAAATGGTTTTTTATCGTGAAACCATGGTATATTTACTTAGTAAATTTTGATGCGCCTTCGATCTAATCAAAAATTATCAAAAAATATGCGCTGATCAAATAAATAAGATAATACTTTATAAAAATTTGGTTGTTAAAAACCTTACATTATGGTTTCACAAAAAGTATAATGTCAAGCTACATCAGAAACAGTTATCAAAACTCGTTTTATTTTATGTTATTGTAATAAAATAACATTCAACAAGATGCTTTTCAAGGACTCCATTTTTAAAAATGGCAATTTAAAATAGACCTTGTAGTTCATATTTTCACTCATTTGTTGCCTTATTGGAGCTCTTAGGACCAAAAATCACTCATTAGTACCTAGTAGTGATTATTTTCACTTTACAGATCTCGCTGTCTATGCGTTGAATTGGGGATCCTCAAGACGGGTACAAAACCCATTTATGAAGGTAAATAAAGTAAAATGTACTTAACTTGTAAATGTTGGCTGGAATATAATCCTCGACTTATTTATTAGATGCCCGATTTCCTACTGATAGTTTTAAATTTGAAATTTTTGATTAACAGTTCTTCTTTACAATAAAATATCCTAGTACCTACACTAATAGGTTCGAACTAACTTGTAATTAAGTAATTTTTATCAATTTGTAGAACTAGGCATATAATCACAATATTAGTGTAAAAGGTAATAGTGTAAGTTAATATTTATTCGATTAGATGAACTACTTAATATACAGGGTGTAACGGAAAGGAGGTATCAAGCTTAAACAGGATAATTATACTAGTCATACTGAACAACTTTCACTAAAGAACTTAGGTCGAAATATGAAAACAATTGCTTTCTTTAGTAAATTTATGACAAGCATATTTTTTATATTTCGATCTTTTTCTGTATGACCAATAGAAGTAGTTAGCCTGTTTTAGGTTGATACTGCATTCCGTTACACCCTGTACTACGCGTTCGCTTCGAGTTGGCCGTTACCTCTCATCTTGTCTCACCACACCGCCTTCACAACACACGAGCGCTGGTATCAGACAAAGTTGAGGTGACGTGGCTCGTGGAACCTCTAATATCCGTATAGATATTAGCCCAAATTGACAGCTTTGATTAACAATTAGATGATTTAGCCGGCAATATTCCAAATAAGGGAAAGTCTCACAAAATCATAGTTGACAAGTCTACAACGTGAATCGAACCCCGGTCTGACTATTAGACACCAAACTTCAAAATCAATATTTGCGTAATATTGTTACAGTCAGTCAATCAGAGCAACAGTCTCTAGATAAACAAACTGAGTACCTAGTCTCGTATTTATAATAGTTTCGTTCCGCTTTTTGTTAGGTTCACAGTTCTTTTAGGTACTTACTTCTTCTTAATTATCCGTAAAATCTACTGTTTGATGAGGTCCCCCAATAGGGGACAAATACCATACTCGCCACGCTTGGCAGACGTGTTGGCGAGCGCAGTGTGTGTAAGGTGTAACATTAACATCACAGAGAACGCTGCTACCTATTCCCCGGTTTTCCTTTAGCCGCTTTTACGAACCCACGGGCAGAGACGGGGTTATTTACTTACTTAATTTTAATGTATAGGTAATGATGTTTATTTTATTTTGCATAAAAATATGTACCTAATTTTACAATATTTTTTTTTCAGAATGCCGTTTTCGATAGATGATACGATTGAAAACGGTTCCAAAAAACTATCAATTTGTCCAAAGGATGGGTGGATAACGGAATTTTAAGTTGGCCTATTATGAAGACTTCTAAAAAATGTATGGTAAATTTTAAATAGAAAATAAAAAAGACGTGATCACTCCATTCAATTGATTAAGATTTAAGTGTAAAACAATTACTTAACTTAAATTGTGATGCTGCAGTTATCCTCAAGTAAGCTTATAATTATGAGATTGAAAATAAAGTTCGTGTATGACATGAATTTGAATGTGTTTTATTTTAAATCTTAAAATAACTTAAGTAAGTAAGTATAAATAGGTATAGGTAAATTAATCAATATTGTGAAAAGGTATGAAACAAAGGTTACAAATGCATTTCTTTTTTGTATTTAATAGCTACTAGTTTATATTTTATATCTTCAGGAAAACGTATACATTCGGTAACATTAGTTGACGTTAATTTATAATGATTATATTTTACATTGAAAATCTTAAGATAGGAAGACGAAACAGGAAGCCAATTATGCCAATAGTGACCAGGATTGACATATATTGTATCAATCTGTCTCTGAGTGTTCATGAGCATTGGGTCTACTGGAAGCAAATTTGGATTTATAGTGTTTATAAGTGTCGCTAAAGATTTCAAAGCTGAATGGCTTATGTTATTTTCTATAGCCCATGCTCTAGTTCGTCGTTCGATCGACTCGAAATTGATGAATCTGTTTGTAATAGAACAACTTTTTACTAGGTTCACTGTCATAATTTTCTTCGAGGTCGGTTTCCTCAAAAGTTTCATTATTCACATTATAATTTTCAGCCATATTTCCATCACTTGTTTCAGTCGAATTTCCATCAATAATTTCAGTTGAACTTTCACTAGGATCAGGACTGCAAAAAAAAGTTTATAGTATAAACCTGACAAATAAGTACTGTAACACTCCTGTGTCACAGGAGCGCTATTTTAATAAATAAAACGATGATTATCTCGGTACTGTTTTTATATTCAGTAATAATTTTCACATTTTTTTATATTATATTTTATCTCAAGGCGACCGCGCATGTCCACGCACGACACAGCTCTCTTTTCTTAAATTTTTCATATTCAAAACCAGCCAGGTACAGGCCTGGCCTGCAAGCAATGCGGAAACATAGACGGTCTCCACAGGACCTACCTACAACTCGAAAATCAAAATACAAAAGACGTCCAAAAGGGTAACACATTAATATAAACTGATCTTGCCTTGCCTACCAATCTGTCATAATATACCATGTATAACGTAAGTATAGATAAAAAAATACAAAGTGAACTAAGTGATTTGATAACTGTTTTATAAACTAATCAATTACCTAAAACGTAGGAAATTTACTTAAACACAAATCATTCTCTATTTAAATACATTATTATGTACGGAACCTACGATAGTGATAGTAAAATTCTCTTGACACAATCACACAAAACAGAACGCCTCCAAGTTATTATAATAGGCTTGTTGTACCTTTTATTATGTATTTAATTAATAATTACTTACCTTTCAACAATTGGAGTAGGATCTTCTTTTGATTGTTTCATAACATTTTCATGGTCTGCATTAGTACCACGTGTTTCCACGTCCATTATATTCTTGAATGTACGTGCAACTTGCCGATGATAATTACGACATCGTTTAACTTTTTTCGACTTCACAGTATTCATTTTGAGTAGTTCTTTTAGCAATCATGACTTTTTTTAAACAGAAACTTTGAGTGTAATAGAATTAATTTATAAACAAACATAATATGCACGTGCCGACTGAATCGCAATTAAAATAAGTTCTACGTTTCTATCTTTTAGAACTGTTAGATCTTAAGTGGTTCTAAATGAGAAAAAATTGTTTTCAAGAACCATCTTTTGGAACCGATCTACGCGTTACAGTGGCATATTAGAGTATATTAGACCTTACAAAGGCAATTACACTAGGTTCCAAATGAGCTACAATAATAACTGTTAAGCCACTACAGGTGATAAATAACTCATATATACTACTTATTTAGTACTAAAGATGCCAAATAAGGAATAATTACCACCTATTAGGGCATAGTTCTTTAGGGGGGATTTGAAGATGTTATATGCCTGTTTGAGTTCTAATGGAGAGAATATTAAAACCTTTATGCGTCTATAAGTAATAAATTCGGCTTAATGCTACTCTAAGTAATAAAGCAGGAACAAAAGTCACTCAAAAGCAACTGTTAGTGATAAGAGTTACTCATTTGCAAATTCGAGTGCAGTTTGCATCTCTTAGTAATACCGTACCCTCTTGCATCACTTATATGCTACCAACAGTTGCAAAATAAGTTCCAAAATTCACTAACGTGCTACTTGGGTAGTTCTTTCCCTTTCTGACTGAAAAGCAATGACATTTAAATGACGCATAGCGTTAATCGGTCGGTTAATAAGTTGGTAGACTAGGGCCTAAGTGATACAAAAAAAACTATCGTAAGGAATGAAGATATGATATTAATTTGTAAAGCATCACCGCAGAACAATAATCTGTTGAGTCTCGCTTTCTGATGCCTAAGAGCTTAAATTAATATCATAAATCATGCCTACACCTTAATCATTAAAAAGTAGACTTTCTCAATCACCCTATACCCGTACATACTCACTTGGTCAGCTCTAAACGCCTGCTTCATGTGGGTTAGTCGCAGGAACCTGGCGATGGGTAGCAGGTTCGAGCCCGTGTACAGCAGCATGAAGTAGAACACGCCAGTTAGGTATAGCTTCGATATCTCGGGGTTGTCTTGCATTATTTCATAGAGGAGTGTTGCCACCTATAGAAAATAAAGTAGATTCTCTTTTCAGTTGGTATTACCGTAATTTTTACAGATAAACATTTACATTGCATTAAAATTTGTGTCACACACTTTTGTCTTGGAGCTACCAGAAAATTATCAAGAGTTATTTCTATGACAATTGTCAATCAATTATTAAATTGACAAACAATTATCAATTTAACCGCCTCTGTGGTCTAGTGGTAACAACCATCGGTATCAAACCCGGGGGTCCCGGGTTCGATTCCCAGCGGGGGTACAATGTGTATTCGATTTGGTTGGTCATAGGACTTGCTGTAAGCCTGCCTGGCTAGCTACCACCATCTTATCTAAGCCTGACGCCATAACAACAATGTTTTCAGCATTGTTATGTTCCGGCAGTTAGAGATTAGATAGCCAGTTCCTTAGTGATGAGTATTCCGGGAGAGGCTCGCTTCCATCTTCAGCCTCATCAATACTTAACGTCAGGTATGAGGAAGGCTTAAGAGTCATCCCGTTGTTCATTAAAAAAAACCTATTTTATCATCAATGCCCACACAAAGCCGAGACATGCAGCTAATAAAACTCTGTCTATTGAAGAGTAATTCTAATTCGCACTTAAAAGCTTCCGGGAAACTTCCCGGTAGGAAGTATAAGGGGGCATTATTTAAAAAGTAATAGATTTAGAGTAAGCGTTTATTAAATATAAAAACAGTATTTTAGCTTTTTATAAACCTACATAGTGTACTAAAATTACATGCATTACTCGACATAAAACTATTTTACCTTTTCAACTAATATAGGGTCAAACGTAAGCAGCAGCTGCACGACGTGCGCCAGGCACGCCGGCTCCGAGAGCAATCGCTTCACTTTGGGCAGCGGCCTTATTACCGCGTCCTCTTCATCCCTTGAAACAATATTACAACTTAAAGTCAACCAAGGTAAGGTAAATTAAAATTTATTCAGTCAAGTCATCTTAATGTAACTATGTAAGTATATTGCAAAAAAATTTTTTTTTCATTTATGAACTTTAATTTAATATGTGACAAAAACAGCCCTTGACAATTTTATTGCCGGTTCTTCTCGTGACATGGTCTTCCGCGGTAAATTTTATTTTGTAGCAATACATTTAGAAAGAAGAAGAAAGTTATTTAATTTTAGTTTAATCTTCTACCTCGAGCATTCGATATGTTTTTGCAGTGCGCTGCAAGACTCGACTTCTTTGAGGAACTGTTTCACTATCTCCTGTAGTGCCTATAATATACTCTATGGACAAGTTGGAAGTGTATGCCACTGACTCCACCCTCCCCTTGTAGTACCCAACGTACCTGCTAGGATAGTATCTCGCGCAGGTAATGAGTAGTTCCAGTACAGTAGCAGCGAGAGCGCTCTCGTCTAACACTGATGTCCCGCGCGCCGACAAGCTCCACTTCAGCTGCGGAACCGCCCCTACTGCCCGCCAGCCTTCCATACTGTTTGCCCAGCACTTCGTCTTGTTGTTGATCTCTCCGGACTTGTATAGGTCTTTCAACTGTCAAAGTAAAACAAATAAACGTCATGTTTACAGCTAAGACAAATGGCAATACAGAATACAATTACACTGAGATCTCCTTTTAAGTATTAATATAATATAAGCCTTAATGTAGGTCTTATTATAGCAGTACTTTTTGAATAGCTTATTACTGAATCAAGACCATGTTATGGAGTAATTTATTCCCACCACACACAAAAATCAGACGGGTAGTGTTTACTTTAAAACCCCCTCAGGAAAGTAACGCGTAGGATGACAAAATCTGGAAAAGTTTTGTCTACATTGATTGTCATTCTGGACGAACTCTCCGTAGTTCGCCCTAGGTATAACGAGATTTGTAAATGCGATTTTACACTATATTTAGGGTTCCGTACCCAAAGGGTAAAACGGGACTCTCTAACTAAGACTCCGCTGTTCGACATCCGTCCGTCCGCCTGTCTGTCAGTCTGTCACCAGACTGTATCTCATGAACCGTGATAGTAAGACAGTTAAAATTTTTACAGAAGATGTATTTCTGTTGCCGCTATAACAAGAAATACTAAAAAACAGAATTAAATTAATACTTAAGGGGACATTTTCCAATATAAGAGACAAATTTATTTGCCGTTTTTATAGCTAAACTAGCGGGCCGCTCGCGGTTTCACACTCGTGGTTCCCGTTCCCGTAAGAATATCGGGATAAAAAGTATCCTATGTTCATAAACAGGCTATCTACTATCTGTGTACCAAATTTCACCCAAATCCGTTTAGTAGTTTTTGAGATTATCTGTTGCAAACAAACAAACAACCAAATCTTTCCTCTTTATAATATTAGTATAGATAATGGTACGGAACCCTTTGTGCGACTCGCACTTGGCCGGTTTTAGTTTTTTATTACAAAATCTAATAGGTCACTTGTGCTTCAAAGATGCTATAGAATAGAAGGAACTACTTTAGCGTTTACATTAAGTATCGATTGTCGATCTCACCTGCTAAAAGCTAACTGACCCCATCCTCTAAACTTTGTCCCCATACTCCAGGTTATACACATATATACTCGTACCATTCTCGATCGCCGCCTCCCTGTTGCCCTTCTATCACGTTGCTCTGGGCCGGCACGGTCTCTCCAGACGTGTGTAAGGGTGGTATTCCACTTATCCAATGTACTCGTATATTTGATCAAAGAAATTGTATGACTTCACCAACTGTATTGAATGGGATTCTATTGTGTATCTGTCATTTATACAGTAGGGTGAACATTTAAGACGGGGCAGTAAGGGCAGGTACCTTAACCATTGATGCTACATGAAAACGTTCTTAATAAACTATCCTTAATTTTTTGAGAAATATTGAACTGCATTCACGGATTTTTATAAAAATGTACAGCCAGCAGACAAATGGTCAGTTTTAAAAAATATTTTTTTTTTATGACAATCGATCCTGTTTCTCATGAGGATCAAAACATTCTAAGACACCAACTGAGGCATGAGCACTAGAAAACTCGCGCCATACGCCGCCATACCCGCTTCCCCGACGAGTACCTTTGTTGATGGAACTTATTTTCTTAGCGAATATGTGGATACACCTTTTGGCGATTTCTGACTTTTATGGTACTCATACCTCAGTTGGTGTTTTATTAGACCGTATAGACTATAGATACTCATAAGGAACAGGATCGATTAGCATCAAAGTTAAAAAAAAATTACAGTACAACAGGAATTACAATATTTCTCAGAAATTAAGGATGGTTTCCTAAGAACGTTTTCATGTAGCTACAACGGTTAAGGTACCTGCCCTTCGTGCCCCGTTTTAAATTTCCACCCTGTATATTAGACAAAGAACTTGGGCCAAGATATTGGATTAGTGGAATACCACCCTAAGTGGGCTTTATTGGTTCTACTAATATCCTTCCCCAATCAAACTAACAGGCTACATACTCTGAACTTAAGCTCCTTGCTCCAGATTATAATACCAATCTTGATCGCCGCCCCCCTGCTGCGCGGGACCTCCTATCGGGTTGCTTTGAGCTATATATATATAACTATATATATAGCCCAAAGCAACTTGGCCCTAAAAGATACTATTGAAAAGAAATCGGAATCTCACCAGCCGAAAACTAACTGGTCCCATCCTCTGAACCTTGTCCTCTTGCTCCAGGTTATAATATTATTCTCGACCGCCGCTGCCCTGCCGGGACCTTCTATCACGTTGCTTTGGGCCGGCACTGTCGCTCGACAGTTTGCACAGATAACAGCATATTTAACTTGGTCCTAAAAGATACTGCATTAGGAAATCTCGCATCTCACCTGCTGGAAACTAACTGGCCCCATCCTCTGGACCTTGTCCCCTTGCTCCAGATTGTAATACCATTCGCGATCGCCACCGCCTTGTTGCGTTGGGCCTTCTATCACGTTGCTTTGGGCTGGCACTGTCGCTCGAGACGTGTGTAAGTGGGCTAGTGTCATTAGTTCTACTAATATCCTGTAAAATTTTAATACTGATGTTTTGATAAATATTAAACAAGAAAATATATTTGAAAAAAACAACTTGTTTCATGTCGCCCTGACGTGATTCGAACCCACATAAAAAAAGCATCTCTAGCATAATTGGTTAGTGCATTGGGCCGGATTCCCAAGCATGCGAGTTCGAATCCCGTCAGGGCGACATGAGACAAGTTGCTTTTTTTCTAGTATATTTTCTTGTTTACTACACAAAAAAAGCGTTGTAAAATGCAATATTAAAAAGTTATAACTGATGTTTTGATTTCAATCTTTGTAACAGTTTCCGTGATTCGACACATTCACAGAAACAGTTTCAAACTAATAATAAATAACACAATAAAAGCTAAGCTATGCAGCAAATCTTCTTCAACTTACTTAATTCCATTCCATTCTAATATCTCGCTGACGTTTCTCCTATGCAGAATTAATTTTGATAGAAATTGTACTAGTCTATCTCTTTCCATTCGATCACAAGTCTGGAACAAAACACCGGCTGTTATCAAGCTTATTGAAGTGAAAAAGCACTAAAAAGAAAGCAATGAACTCACTCTGTCCAGCATTTGTACTATGTATTTGGTATCTGCGAATGGGCCGATGTCTTCAAAGTATCGGCCGTAGACTATGGTCATGGCTTGTAGACACATGCACTTCATCTCCACTTTGGGCGTTGATAGGAACCGATGATAGAGATCGTTGAAGAATTCATATCTAGAACAAATGAATGGGTATTAACAGCACTTTTAGATTTATATGCCATCATGTAGTACACGAAAAATAAAAAAATACTGTGTTTTCATTTCTTCAAATGGTATATTTCTAGACATATGTAACTTTTTGACTTCGGGACGACGTTTTATTTCGTGACGTCACGATATAACACTTTGTATGCAGCTTTTTTTTTAATAATAACTGGGCAGGCATTTGACCACCATTGTGCTTAATAAACAGGATATGGCCTATTCTTGATCTTGATATTGCAGCTCACGCTAGACCGATTTGATCAGAGTTGCCTTTTTTGTATGAAACGGTATAGAATGATGTCACGCAGAGCGCGCGAATCTTGAAGTTTGAACACTTGTAAATCCGAAACTACATAGTTTACGCACACATTGACGCGTGTACACACGATATGTGTTGTAGTAGGCTTCGCGCGCGATCAGTCGTAAGGAGTGCCGGGGGCTGATACAACTTACGACTTCCTAATGGAGCCGGAGCTGTCGTCGCTGTCCCGCTGTTCCAGCAGTATCCTGAGGTAGGAGTCATCGGTGGAACTTGACCTCTTTCTGCAGACACTGGTAGTGGACTTGACTTCTGGATTAAATAATTCTACAGATAAAACTACAACTTACGACTTCCTAATGGGGCTATCGTCGTTGTCCCGCTGCTCCAGCAGTATCCTGAGGTAGTAGTCACCGATCTTGACCTCGTTCTGAAGACATTGGTAGTGGACCTCCAGCTCGGCGTGGTTCCAAGAAGTGAGGGTATTCCCCGCCACCTCGCGGTCGCACATGAACGAGCGCAACTCACTCTCTAGAGCGTTCCGAAGTTCTTCCCGAGTCTGTCATAATGATTCAACGCTATTATTATAAACCAAATATTTTTTTGTTTAGAATAGTCAAGATACGTACTCTGAGGTGTAATTCTGGTATCATGTAGTCTAATCGTACTTCAATCGTGTTTCAATTGTATTTTTTTTACACTAGAAACAAGACCATTGAATTAAAATACCAGTGTTACTAAATGTTGGCAAAATTAAACCCCAGAGCATTCTGTACTTTGCCGTTAACGTAATTCTAATAAAATACCAAAAAAGGTTTGAGTCATTTATATACAAAGTTAAGCTCTGATTTTGTAATTTAATTATCGTAAATAAAACAGCTAATTTAGTAAACTAACAGACAGCAGAAAAGAATTTATATTTGTTTAAAAAATCTGTGTAAACAAGTTTACAAATTATTTAATAACCTAATGCTGTATCATGTCCAATTTCTCATCTGTTAATGTCTATTATTCCGTACGTTTTATGTTGTAAACTTACCGTATGGTTCCATATCAAATTCGGCAGCGCATGGTCCCTATGGAACTGGTAGTAGAATAGCGGCCAGTTTGCCGTAGATTTGAGCCTCTCTCTCCGTCTGCGTAAGACCACGGGTCTCTCTTTGGCTTCCTTCGCCGCCCCAACTGCAGTATTGGCAGCCCCACGCCCTGTCTTCTGGGCCCAATGTTGGAGCGCTAGAGCAGCGTAATGCTGGAAACGGACGCTTTTTAAATAAGATTGTATTTATAGATTAATAGGTGAGGGGTTAGCAGAGCAACTAAGAGGTAATTGAGGGTGAAAAATGTATAGTTATCACAATGGGCATTGGTCGGGTCCTATGGCGGCTGTACAGACTCGGTGAGACACTACAAGACATGCTGAGTGCGAGGAAACGTCGCCCGCTCTCACTCATATGTTGGTTTTTTGTGCCCAAGACAAAGAAACTCGGCATTGCTGGCGAAGAACGCCACGAGTTTTGCTATACACTCTCTTCTCTTGCGCACTTCAGTGCACAGCGTTTTAATAACAGCAATACCTAACGCTTCGATCCTTTTGGAGTTCCCAATCGCAACTGAAGAAACGAGTACAAGGATGGCCTTCGGGTGGAGTTTACGGTGAGACATGGCGAATGCACTCTCGCGAAAATTTACAGCCGCCAGCAGCCATCACATGACTTTTTCACGGAATCATTTCGATTATGTGCTCATTTGGTTGTAATTCTGTTTTTGTCATGTTATTTCAAATATAGTTTTATATAAGCTGTTGTGACCATCTCAGTTTATTTTAGTTAACGAATTGTCGATTAGAGAACGACGTTTAAATAAATCGTTCTCCCCCTTTCAAGTAACAACAAACAATTGAAATGCAATGACATATAAATGACGTTTGGTGTTAATCGGTGGGTTAAGCTGTTGGTAAACAAGTTTAGCTAACATTCTCACCTCCAGATGTTTCTCCACGTACTTGACCTGCCTCTCCAAGGCCTCCCAGTGCGGCGCGCGTTGCTTCACCGTCTGTTGAGCCAGTTGTAGGTTGTCTCGCTCGTCTACTCGTTCTTCTTCTAGTGCAGCCGCTGGAGGGACTTCGGTTGATTCCAGGAATGCGAGAAGTCCTGACGGCTGTTGGAGAATGGTGAATGTTGATTCAGTTGGTATTTAGTAATCTACATATTTTATTGCGATCCTTTTACGATTTTCTCGTTATTTAAAACAAAGTCTTTAAACAAATTTGCGACCATGTCTTTGAAAAAATCGGCGAAGTGCGAGTCGAACTCGCACATGAAGGGTTTCGTCTCTCACCCAAGGTTGCCTTGTAGATTGCTATGTAGCAATAAGGCCGCCTATTGTGTGTTCCTCTTTTTTATCATTCTGTGTGTGTTTGTTTTTGTATTGTGTACAATAAAGTTTCTACTACTATTATTATATTAAATACACCTACCCAAATTGCCAATATAATTTTGCGATTGCAAAAATAACTTTGTTTTACATAGTGTCTGTATGAATGACAAAGTTATATTTGCGGTTTTAGAAAATGTGCTAGAGCTCTGAAACTGCTAAATATATTTCGTTCAAACTAATTTTCGTTGAAAGTTTTTATAAAGGTGTACAGCATATACTTTTTTTAGATTTTTCACTTTCTTATTTTAAAAGTTAGAGGTGGGAGACACACATTTTGCCACTTTGGAAGTGTACAGCTTTTAAACGGTTGACTTTGAAATAAAAATAGTTTTAGAAACCACAATGTAATTTTTAAAGACCTATCTATACTTATGGTAAATTTTAAATAGAAAAATATTGGAAAAAATTAACCCGCGACCTATGGAAATCCGGTCCAATGCTCTAACCGCTGAGCTACCGAGACTAAGTCTCGGCATTGGACCGGATTTCCATAGGTCGCGGGTTCGATTCCCGTCTGAGAATTCATTTGTGGGCGAGTAAATTTTTTTCCTATATTTTTCTATTTAAAATTTACCATTAGTATAAAAATAGCATTGAAAAATGCAAAAATTACAAAAATCATAAACCTATCTATATATACCCCACACGTATAGGTTTGATGAAAAAAAAATTTTTCCGTTTCAGTCCATGTATGGAGAGCCACCCCTTAATATATATTATATATTTATTTTTGTGTGAAAACCGTAAAGCGGTTTTACAGAATACATCTACCTACCAAGTTTCAACTGTGTAATCCTCATAGTTTTGGAATAAAGTGGCTGTGACATACATCGGACATGACGAATCTATAAGGGTTTCGTTTTTTGCCATTAGGCTGCAAAACCCTAAAAACGTATAGTTTAAAACTACTATAAGGCACAACGCAACACGATGTCGCGCCAACTGGCGTCTATGGTGTAAACTCGCCGCGGCGTATAGGGCTGTGAACAGGTGGCGCCGTAGGGCTGCCTCTGCTAAAGCCAGAGCATAGGTACATACGCTCCAGGTGGCGATGGTGTTGCACCCTATTGCGGCATAGAAAACTGAGTGCGAGAGGGCCCACCAGGTGGCGATTGTGCAGTCAGAGCTGTCAACAGGTGACGTGGCAGGGCTGCTACATGTGGCGGCTCTGTATTTTGTGAAGTTACACTCACCATAATGCGTTTTGCGCAGACGCATGTCCCATTAGACACAACGCAACAAAATGACGCGCCAAATGTCTATGGTGTAACCTCGCCGGTACAGGGCTGTCAAATTCAAGTAGTAAGCACTCACCACAATACGTCTTAGCAGATTATGTGCTGGAGCATATCCCACAAGCCACAGTGCCACTAAATGTCGCGCCAAATAAATATATATAATTTAACTTCGCCGACGCGTTCAGGGCTATCCACAAGTGACGCGTCAGGGCTGCCTCTGCTAGCGCTGGCGCTTACAAACGCGTTCCTAAGCGCCAGATGGCGATAGAGTAGTCAGGGCTAAATCAAGTGACAACAGTATATGTCCAACAGTGTGATATGTCATGTTCTTACCATAATGCGGGGAAGCAGATTGTGCGCTAGATGGCGATAGTGTAGTCAGGGCAGTCAACAGGTGGCGCGGCAGGGCTGCTACATGTGGCGGACGCAATATTAGGTGAGGTTAAACTCACCATAATCACAGAATACTTAATAGTACAAGTACAGAAGGTTCACTTCGCAACTCCAATCAAATAAATTGCTAGTCTAGCTCACGACGCAATAAAGTCCAATTCACGTCGCGCTGCGCTAAATGCCTAGCATTATATTCACCTACATTCTGCGTCTCTTTCTATCGCGTAACTCGTATTCTTTCTGACGCAGCTAGGGTTGCCTCTTTGTGATTCATTTATTTATAGGTAGACTTTGTGTCGGCATATGCATAGTATAATCAAAAGGTAGATATATTAAAGGTTAATAGGTACCTACCAAAAGTTAAAAAAAATTAGAAACCTACCTATAACCTATAACGACAAAACAGAGCGTTAGTCTCAAACATCAGAAATTCGTTTAATTCTATCAAACTCGTGAAAGATTATTACACCAACCTACGTTCCTACTTATTTTCGTAACCTAAGTAGGTAGGTACCTACCTATTTAAATATTAAACCTACGTAATAAACCTAACATGAATGAGAATTTCATAATAATAATAACAACTTTAAAGTAGAACTTGCCTTTCATCGTCCTTAGGGAGCGTAAAAAAAGTTAACTTTGGATCGCGATTCGTGTTTAAACAGTTAAACACTGCACAATATTTACGAGCTTTTTTTTTACGTGTTGCCATTTTAAATTTAACTTATTTTAAGGTAGTTAACTACGGAAAGTAGGTGACAAACAAAACTCGCGCGTGCGTCACTGCTCGCTCGTGAGTCCCTACTAGATTGGCCCCGCCGGAGGGGCCGCCGCGCGTAGGTATGTTTTCGAGCATACACGGGGAGTGAAACAGGCCTGCCATAATGCGACATTGCAGATTATGCAAGTGTCTATAGTGTCAGGGCAGTCATTCAGTTTGGACTGACAATCACGGAGCAAGTACTTACCATAATTCTTCAAAGCAGATTATGCGCGGGCGCATGTCCCACAAGCCCCAACGCAACAAGATGTCGCGCCAAGTGCCTATGGTGTAATCTCGTCGGTGCATACAGAGCTGACAACAGGTGGCGCGATATGGCGGCCTCTGCCAATGCTAGGGCTTCATTCGCGCCACCTTACAGGAACGTTACGTGTCAGCACGTTACAGGAAAAGGCAACGTCGGATGGAAACGGTGGAATATGTCACGCACTTACCATAATTCTTCTTAGCAGATTATGAGCAGGTGCGTGACCTACTAGCCACAGTGCCACCAAATGTCGCGCCAAATGCCTATGATGTAATCTCGCTGGCGCGTACAGGGCTGTCAACAAGTGGCGCGGTAGGGCTGCTTCTGCTAAGGCTAGCGCTTGCATACGCGCCCCCACGGAACCTCCGCCTTCTTCGATTAGTGCGCGCATCACTAGCCCTGCGCCTTTTACTATCGCCATTGATGGGTGCTGCAGGCAAAATAACACTTATGAAGATTAATCATTTAGGTTCGAGTTCACCAACTGATTTACCAACCAATTAACGCTCAAATTAATTTAAATGTCATTGCCTTTCAATTGTTTCATTTAAACTAGAGACAGAATGATACTTTAAACCATGTTTATCAGATCAACAGTTGATGAACTCAGCTCTTAGATGCATATAGTGTCTGCTGGACTTGACGAACGATTACTAAATAACAATATGGTCGCCAATAAATAAGATTTTAGATATTCTCACTACCGCCACACAGTGACTACAAATTACTACAAACTGTCAATGACAAAGCGCAGACTCACCTCAAATAATTTGAACAGGACGCGTCCTTTATTCGCGACCATCTCCAGCAGCTGATCGAACTGCTTCCCGTCAGTAGTCTCACTGTACGGGACGCACAGAGCGAACGTCAGGAAGTCCAACATGGCCGCCACTACCAGCGCTCCGCTGCCCGAGGTCTGTCACAACGTTAAAATATGTTCTATCATAGTGCTAACGAACAAGAAATTAGAAGACAGCCAGTTAATGCCATAGATTTTGTCTATAGGTTTGAAAGGATCTCTAGCAGCTGGTCAAACAAACTGTTTCCCGCCAATACTACCCGCTGCCCGATGTCGGTCATATTAATGTTAAAAATGTGTTATATATTATTGTTTTTTAATACTTTTAATTAGGGCAGTAATGACTTGAATCTTGAGCGCTCGAAGAACAAGTCAATATCCTTATAATAAATCTTAAATAGAAAATATATATATATTTGAAATTTTGCATTTTTCAATGCTATCATATGCATCTAAGAATTCACTTGTGGCCGAGTTGATTTATTCCAATATTTTCTATTTAAGATTTATCATAGCATTAAAAGATGCAAAATTTCAAAAATCATAAAAAAGTCAAGATCCCTTTCCACAACATTTCCAAGTAGCCAATAACGACATCAAAATGGGAGTTCCACTTTCACTTCCAGCATGCAACACAAATCAAACTTTAAATAATTAAAACTGCGGATTTTTCGCGTAATATGCAGGGTTCATCCTAGAAATTACCACGTAGTCCCCCACATGGGCAGCAGTCCCTCCAGCAATGGCACGGAGGACAATGCCAGTTGCTTCTGTCTTAAATCCAACTCCTGGTGCTAAGGTTACCAGCATTCACAAACATTCCCGAAGCCAAATGTATTCATTGTCACTCACTCACTTCAGAATAGACAACGATAATGCACAGAATTTGAATCCGACTCCGCTGTCGAATGATGATGAGCACGAGGCTGAGAACAACGCTGCTATACTCACCTCGTGATTTTGAACAGCAGTCCTTCCAGCATGCGTAGCATGAGCACCTCGACAAAGCTCTCTCGACACTTTTCTCGCGCGAGCGTATTGTCTGTCCCGCTCACACAGTACTGATATGAGCAGCAAAGACATCGCGAGATAAGCGTCGACAGCGAGTCGCGGTGCGCATGCTATGCTGGCTGGAATGGCCCGGAAGACAGCATGCTGCCCTTGTTCAGTTACTCCTTTATTAAATCAAACTCCTGGTGAAGAGAAGAGCAGGTAAAAAGCTGCAAGATCACACCGTTGATACACTTACCACATGGTCTCCCCACATGGACAGCAGTCCCTCCAGGAATGGCACGGAGGACAGCATGCTGGCCTTGTTCAGTTGCTCCTGTCGTAGATCCGGTTCTTGGTGCATGGGCTGCATCAGAGCGCAGACTGCGTCTAACGCCGCGTGGGAACAAGCAGCTGATCCACGACGTAACGCCGTTACCACTGCACTACCGATCCACTCTCGGAAACTGTCGGAAAATACGTTGAATCACCAAATGAGGTCCTACCATCAGAGAGAGAGAGATAGTACGAGTTGACATTTACTGTGAAAGTTTTCGACATGTCGGTGATGTCGGTAAAGCAGTCAAAGAAGAAATAGAAAGAGTGAAAGAAAGAAAGAGACAAAGTGATAGTTTTTGAAAACGATTATAGCCGAACTCCTACTAAGGACACAGGGCATCGGAGGCCTAATTCAGTGAACGTTTAGTCATTATGAAATTTTAAATGACTGTTACACTGAGAACTAATGGCGCTATCAACCACAGCTGGTCCAAAAATGTCATGATTGGTCAATTTCTTGCCAAGTTTTAACTTTACTTAACTAATCAAAAGATTTTTTGTACCAGCAGAGTTGGCGCCATTGACTTGAGTGATCTTTTACTATAAATAGCAGTACAATTTAAACACGATTGAGATACGATTATGACTAAACGTAAACAGAATTTTCTCTGGTTTTATCATAGTATTGAAATTATGTTTATCTTAACATTTAAATTTGTAACTATATATACCAAACACAAAAAAAAGGTTAAGTGGACAAATATCAGATTCTAGAAATGCTAGATGAGTTTAAAACTCTGGATTCTATGAATGTTGGATTCTACAAATGCCAGATTCTACAAATTCAAATTCTAGAAATGCCAGATGAATTTAAAGCCCTGAATTCTATTAATGTCAGATTCTAGAAATGCCAGATTCTACTAATGTCAGACTTTGTATCAATAGCAAATACCAGTTATCTAGTGTCCATAACAAAAGTTGTTAATGAAAAACCAGCCTTGGGCCAGATAGTTGTGTTGTACAAAATTTATTTGTAAAAAAATGCACACTTGTTTTCGCCCCGCAGGCAATTACTCTCAACTTCTCCAATATCTAAAAAAACATTTAAAAAGGAGAATGAAGAAGATTATTTGCCCAAAATAACGAAATAGACGAAAATTTTATGCACACATGAACGAACTTATTTATTTTGCTATTGATACTAAAATCTAACATTAATAAAATCTGGCACTTATAGAATCTTACATTTATAGAATTTGGCATTTATAGAATCTGGCGTTTCTAGAATCTGACATTTGTAGAATCTGGCATTCATAGAATCTGGCGTTTTAAACCCGTCTGGCATTTCTAGAATCTGACATTTTTCGACATCAAAACAAGGTAAAACAAGGGTTTTAGTAACATTTGTAATCATTTCAAGTTAATCACTCACCCAGGTAATGCAGTGAACGCAGCAAACCCGACTTTACTAGCACATAGACGGCGCAACGCGTGAAACAAGGCTTCAAGCTCCCTCGGTGGCAAGTTCGCGCTCGACGTGGAACTCGACATGAGCGCGTTTAGGGCTCCCGTGATCAACTTCTCTTTGTTCTCCGCAAACAGTCGCTACAGAACCAAAAACTCATAACAATAGCGCTTACTTTTCATAAAGTGCTTATAAATAATTCCCATAAAACACAGCGACTTATGGTTGGATTCTGAATTGAAAATTTCAAGACCATCTGAAACCGCACTTGTAGATATTGGGCGTTTCCAAACACGCGTTTTGAAGACTAAGGAGTTCTATTAAGATGTACAGTCACGAGCAATGACACGTTTATGTTACAGTCAAATCTCATAACTGGTCAAAACCACTTTTGGCTGCAAAAAACAGTCAAAACTGGTTTTTGCCTTATTTAAAGTTAAGACTATCGGTCAAAATTCATAAAAAGTTAAGTTTGTTATTGAAAATTACCAGGAAAATCATCAAAAAAATGTTACAAAACAATTTTAAGGTGTAAAGTTTTATATGCTTTGTGCATACAACATTTAATCAGCATTGTACGAGACCTGGGAACTGCAAACACGCAGAAATACGAGATTTTGCAGTTAAAAGTGGTTTTGAGCGACGTCCTTAGTTAAAACTACTTTCAACTGTGAAAAATATTCAAAATTGTTTTTAACTAAAGGCTTCGGTCAAAACAACTCTTGCCTGATTTTTGCACTCAAAAGTGGTTATAACCGGTTATGAGTTTTGACTGTAACATATACACTTTACAACCTTATCGAAATGACGCACACGGAAACAAAGCTTTCTCTGTCCACAAATGTCATTCAATATTGTAATGTGACAAGGTTGCTTAGTGTTTCTATGTCGTTGCACATGACTGTACACATTCAAACGCGGAATTCTGGTCATCTGGTTTCAGTAAAATGAGCCGCTACTCAAGCATGATATAGGAACAATTAGTTTTGATTTGAGTTTGAGATGTTATCCACATGAAATTCTAAATTCAGAATCCGACCATTTAATTAAGTATATATTTTAACTAAAATAATTTATTGTATCTTCTTCTCCCTTTAACAAAAGTACTACATTACTAGTTTATTTTAAAACATGAGTGCGACTGGACAATAATTAATGGTATTTACAAGAGAAGACACACCGAAACCAAAACCCAACTGAATGACAATAAGGATTTAATGAGTTTGAGCTAATCTGTGGTCTGCACTGAGGAGGATAACACAGAATAATAAACAGATGACTATATATGTAGATAAGTTACATTAAAACGTGGGATCGCGGAAATGGATTCCTGGCGAATATACTTTCCAAAATAAAGCAGGTGATTTCAGTAAACAATGTTTAAAAAAATTAACAATTCAGAAGGCAAACGTGGTAGGTAAACTAAACATACAACAAGCGGCCGCACGCAGTTTTACCTGCGTGGTTCCCGTTCCCGTGGGAATATCAAGAAATCATTTCTTATTGATCGCCTACATCGTTAAAGGATCCTGTATGCGAAATTTCAGCTTAATCGGTTCAGCCGTTTGGGCCGTGCGTTGTCTGACAGACAGTCACTGTATTATTTTATTAGTATTGCAAATAAAAAGATAAAACCTTACGGTATGGAAAAATATTCACTTTTTGAAAAAAAAACTTTTGTTTAATATATCAAACACACAAATAAGATGTTATTTATTATTCTGTGTCCCTCGATAAATATCAATGTTTATTTAAAAAGGTGTAACAAATAATATGATGAGGGACTTACAAGATCCCACGTAAGAAACAGCCACAACAGGGGGCGGGCCTACACGCACACAACATAACTTTTATACCGCAATATAAAAGAGCAACATAAAAAAACTGTGCAGAAAATAAAAATAAATAAGCAATAATAATAAGAATAACTTGAAACGATTAATGACAGACTGAAATCAATAACTTTATAAATATGTGATATAATCAGATATAACCTTATCAGAAGTATCCATCCATATATTCGACAAAATCAATATATCAAGTTTTCTTTTGGTTTTGTGAAAGAAACCTAGATATCTTGACGACGAAATTATTTTTTACAAATTTACACAGACTATGGGGTTCAATTCCCTCAATTGAACTGTATTTATTGGACTTTTGTCGAAAGCAGCCCCACTTTAAGGTAGTAATTAATTATAAAGCCTGTCTGTTGGTGTGCCATGCCAGGGCCTGCTATGCACGATGCAAACCTAATAGAAGTTTTGAATGGTTTTATGATATAAATATTATCGCTTGTTCATGGATAAAAACAAAAACAATAAACATAATATAATCTCTCAGCGACAAGTTGAATGATTTACATCATTTTAAAGTAAGTTCTGTTCTATAAAGTTTTATACAGGAAATATACAACTACTTCTAAGATTAGATATCAGAGAAAAGAAATGAGTAAAAAAGTATGAATCAGCAATCGTTGTGTTAAACGCTGTTACTTCAATGCGACGCACATCAAATACCTTCTAACTACTTATCATCAGCTTTTGATTTTGATACCCTTTGGCGTTTAGAGAATTCATTAAATAAAGAACCAGTTGTGTGCTCTATCTAGGCCACAGCTCACTATCCATCAGTTGTTGGCCTAATGTTTGCCCATACAAATTATAAAAAAAAGAATTTAAGTTTGAGGCTGTTTACTATTCACTTTATTAAAAATTCGGTACCCACATAAATATTGAAAAGCAATCCACAAAATTAAAGTTTGATCATTAATTTCAAATGCAAAGTTAATAATACTACTGTAAATCAGTTGCATTGCAGTGAAGTAACAGTTCCATATGAAAATGCGAGTAAGTAGCATCTGTGAGAGAGACAATGTTTTTGAGTGAGACTCACGTCCTGGCTGACGGAGTAGTTGAGGCCGCTGTAGCCGACGTTGGCGTTGAAGCGCTCGATCACTTCCGCGCGGCACATGCCCACGGGGTTTTGAAATAACCTGACGATATTGAATTTCTTTGATAATTATAAGAGCCGAATTGCAAATTGTTTTTCTTTGTGAATTTTAATGAAATTTTCATTAAAACTCTGCTACGATTGGTACTACTGGTACAGATACAGAACGAAGTCTTTAGAAGAAGAATTTTTGAAGCGATACTATATTTGGCGACCCCCAGAGGAGTCTCTTTGGAGAATATCTATTATTACAGTGCGCTAGGTAGCGCAGTGAAGCTCGGAGGAACTTGGTAACGCAGTGGGTTGCACGCTCGGCCTGCCATTATGGCATTTAAATAGTTTTGTCAATGATCAAGCATGGGATAGGTAATCTAAAAATGTATCTCGAGCTTCTCTGTGCTTCGGAAGACACGTTCAGCCGTTTGTCCCGGCTGTATTTGCAATCGTTAAAAGAAACCCTACAGCCCACATTGGGCCCACGTGGTGGGTCATGGGCCATTCTCCATATCCATCCATAAGGACGGCTTGTGTCCCAGCAGCGGGGACATTAAAATGGCGAGCTAAGAGCGTTACCGTAGGTGGATGGACTGGTCACCTCGTCTACAGGCATGTGTAAGAGCCGGCTATATTACTGCGTTGCAGCGTCGCACCGCATAATTATCCGATGCGCTGCCATACCGACGCTATAAAATTTTATTTTATGCGCCGTCGCAACGCAGTGTTCTGGCCGGGCGATGCTCGCGAGGTGTGTATGTCGGCATCGCGAACACGTGTGTTTGGCGTCTACTGGCGTATCCTATACAGGGTCGAAAAAATCTATGGGCCCTGGAGGGAACCACCTTAAATCCTTTAGTTAGCTCATTTCACCGAAAGGAAACATTCCTTTATTTTCCAAAATAAGTAATTTTGTCCACCCTGTATATACTGGTGTGTTACCGTAGGTGGTAGATTTTAGACTTCTTGGAAGCCTCCAGGCTAAAAGAGATATTCTTCTAGAAGGCGAGTTACTATATATATAATAACACTCTTTCACACGCACGCACAGAGATGAATACACACATTCACACGTACACACACATGCACATACATTCTCATTCAAACATACCTATGCAAAACCAGACACACAATCGCACATCTGCACTATTGTTTATACATTTTTATGTATATGACATCCAGGTGTCAATAAACTAAAAGCGGTCTAGTTAAAAAACAGCGTCAGTGTAATACTTACTGACACAATGCTGAACTAGGTCCCTAGTGCAGCCGTGGGACAATTTATTCAAAACTGTAACTTTAAATTAAGTATTTATTTTTTTGTTAAGTATCCTTTTTATTGTATTATGTTAATATCACTTCTATGTCCTTCGCCTGTACTAAATAAATGTTGTGAGTGAGTGAGTGAGTAATACAATAGATATTTTAAGTCGCAGTGACTACAGTTCCCACTACTGTTAAGCTCCTATATCCCACAATAATAATAATAATACCGTAGGTGGTTGGACTCGGTCTCCTCGTCGACGGGCATGTGTATTGGCCCCAGGCGATGCCCCCGAGGCGTGTATGACGATCGAACGTGTACGTCACGTTGTCCAGCACCGCGAACGCCGTCTAAAAGCGATGCTACTAGTGCGTCCCTGTGAAAACAGTATAATATTTATAACTATTGCTAGGCGCTTTAAAGATCTTGGATGACCTGTAACGATCAAAAGAAAAGTACTGACGCTTCGGACGAAATTAATAACCTATCTGTAGCAGGGCTATCTGAGTGAGATAGTTACCTAGGATACTGGCTTCGTTGCTTAGCAACCGTCGTTATTTTCGTCATATTAACAAAAACATCCTAGGCAACTTTCTCAAAATAGCCCAGTCCATATCTACAGATAGGTTATTAATTTCGGGCGTTAGTCGTGTACTTTCAGTGATGAACTATTCGCGTAATGTGGCGCTTAACCTAGCTTGAATTCTGTTATAGTACTACGTGTAGGAAAAAAAACTTTAATTTCCTCTACTTAGCCATAGTAACTAAGCCTGCAATTAAAACATACCTTTCACCCGCCAGATAAGTGCGTGTCTGTCCGTTCAGATACTCTATGGAGAACTTTTGTGGGTGTTCCGTATCGCGTACCAACGCAAACACGTCACTCAGGGGACGAAGACAGACAACCTAAAAAAAACAAATATAGACTAAAATCACAATGTAGGCATTGAATAAAACAATACAACTTTTACGGATTAAAAAACGCTTTTTTTATTAACGCTTTTGGTTTTAGATTGCGAATTATTTTAAGGTGTGTTGGATTTCCCGAGATTTCGACACTTTTCCAGAGGCCGTGGTCACAGAATGACTGGCTACTTAAGTAAAAAGATGATGATAGTCACGATTTTATTGTTTTACTAGCAATTAAATGTAAGGGGGACACCAACATCTTTTGCCCCAAGCCAACCTCACCTGCACGCGGTGCATCCTGCTGGCCGACGAACGAGGCTCTGGCGACCGACTGATGGCGGTATATCCATCCCATTAGGCGTAGCTAAATGTGACAGGCCGGTGAAGGGCAGCAGCGTCACCAGTGCGATAAGCTACGCCCTGCGATCGCCAACCCGCCTGCCCAGCGTGGCGATTATGGGCAAACCCTCCTATACACACAGTCACAAAGCCACGGCCCCCAATTCCCGGCGGTCCCGCTATTCCTGGTCACGGTGGCGACCATGGTAACGGCGGGGCAGGGGGTGCTAAGAATCTCCGGGTTACGAGAGGCCACCAAAACCAACTGACCCTGGCGACGTACAACGGACGCACGCTACGGCTAGACTCGCATCTGGCGCAACTCGAGGTGGAACTTGGGAAAATTAGGTGGCACATATTAGGGTTGTGTGAAGTCCGAAGAGAGGGGGAGGACACCATAACCCTCGAATCGGGTCACCTAATGTACTTCCGAGAGGGAGACAACAATCCCAAGGTGGCGTTGGGTTTCTGGTGAATAAGTCCCTTTCTAACAATGTTGTGGAAGTGTCCAGTGTGTCGAACAGGGTAGCGTACCTCAAGTATAGCCTCAAGGTGGTGCAAGTGTACGCACCGACCTCGACACATTCGGACGATGAAGTGGAGGATATGCTCGATGACATATCGAGGGCCCTCCACTTCACTACCAAGACCCAGTACACCGTTGTCATGGGGGACTTCAACGCTAAAGTGGGAGTACAGAATTGCAGCGAATCGGTAGTAGGATCCCATGGATTTGGAAACAGAAATAATAGGGGGCAAATGCTCGTCAACTTCCTCGAACGGGAGGGACTCTTCTTGATGAACTCTTTCTTCAAGAAACAGCCCCAAAGAAAGTGGACGTGGCAAAGCCCCGATACTAAGACCAAAAATGAGATTGACTTTATCATGACGGACAAAAAGCACATATTCAGAGACGTCTCCGTGATCAACAGGTTTAATACCGGTAGTGATCAGCGACTTGTCCGAGGCACTCTGAATATCAACTTTAAGGCCGAACGTGTCCGTTTGATGAAGGCCAGGCTCCGACCAACACTGCTTCAAACCATGACAGGATCTGAAGTGTACCAGTTAAATCTGGAGATCCGATTTGCTGCCGTGGAAACCACAACAGACGTTAACCAGAACCTCGAAAATGTGGTTCGGATCCTCAGGGAGGAAGGCACGAGATTTTGTAAAATGCAGCGTAAGGGCAAGAAGTCAAAGCTTTCGGAAGAGATATTAGGACTCATGAAGGAACGACGTGAATACCCACCCGTCACTTCGTCAGCAAAGCGGACTCTAAACCGAGAGATCAGCAAGCACGTACGGCGTGACCTCCGGTGCTCCAATACTCTTTCCATCGAAAGAGCCATCGAGCAAAATCGGGGGTCAAAGGTGTTCGTACAATCTCTTGGAAGAAGCCACCTGACGAAGTTGACCACAGCAAGTGGAGAAGTCGTTTCTTCGAAGCCGGCAGTCATTTCGGAAGTCGAAGACTTCTATGGCCGGTTATACGCATCGCATGCATCTCGACCTGATCCCGAAAATGAGGAGTCTAGAGCCAAACTAACACGCCATTTCACCGAAGACCTGCCAGCAGTCAGCATTGGCGAAATCGAGATCGCTCTGAAGCAGCTTAGGAATGGAAAAGCCCCAGGAGAGGATAGCGTTACGACAGAGCTATTAAAAGCAGGAGGGAAACCCGTACTGAGGGAGCTCCATAAGCTTTTTAACGCTGTCCTTTTCGACGGGAGAACTCCAGAGGCGTGGAGTGTGGTCGTACTGTTCTTCAAAAAGGGAGACAAGACCCTGCTGAAAAACTATCGACCCATATCCCTTCTAAGCCACGCCTATAAGCTGTTCTCAAGAGTGATCACTAACCGTCTTGCGCGAAGACTCGACGAATTCCAACCACCGGAACAGGCTGGGTTTCGGAGCGGATTCGGCACCATAGACCACATCCACACAGTGCGACAGATTATACAGAAGACCGAAGAGTATAATCAGCCCCCATGTCTAGCATTCGTGGACTATGAGAAGGCCTTTGACTCGGTTGAAATCTGGTCCGTTCTGGAGTCCCTGCAGCGTTGCCAAGTAGATTGGCGATACATCCAAGTGATGAGGTGTCTGTATGAAGCCGCCACCATGTCCGTCCAAATACAGAATCAGCAAACGAGGCCCATACCGTTGCATCGAGGAGTGAGACAGGGGGATGTTATTTCCCCGAAACTGTTCACTAATGCAATGGAGGATATGTTCAAGACGCTGAACTGGAAAGGACGTGGTATCAACATCAATGGCGAACACATCTCTCACTTGCGATTTGCTGACGATATCGTCATAATGGCAGAAACGCTGCAGGACCTACAACAGATGCTGAACGACCTGGCTGAATCTTCTTTACGCATCGGCCTACGGATGAACTTGGACAAAACCAAGGTCATGTTCAACGAACATGTTCTACCGGAACCGATTGCGATACACGGCGCCGTTCTCGAAGTTGTTCAGAAATATGTGTACCTCGGGCAGACATTGCAGTTAGGTAGAAACAACTTTGAGGACGAGGTGAATAGGAGAATTCAGCTGGGTTGGGCTGCATTTGGGAAGCTACGTCGAGTCCTTACGTCGTCGATCCCACAGTGCCTAAAGACGAAAGTCTTCAATCAGTGCGTCCTACCCGTTATGACTTACGGAGCCGAAACGTGGACACTGACGGCACGGCTGGTCCACAAGTTCAAAGTTGCTCAGCGGGCTATGGAAAGGGCTATGCTCGGCGTTTCTCTGAGAGATCGTATCAGAAATGAGGTGATCCGTCAGAGAACCAAAGTTATCGACATAGCCCACCGGATTAGCAAGCTGAAGTGGCAGTGGGCTGGCCATATTAGGCGTATAACCGATAACCGTTGGGGTAAACGAGTTCTAGAGTGGAGACCGCGTCTCGGCAAACGTAGTATAGGACGTCCTCAGGCACGGTGGAGTGATGATTTGCGCAAGACGGCTGGTAGGAGCTGGATGAGAGAAGCCGAAAACAGATCTCAGTGGCGTGCACTTGGAGAGGCCTATGTCCAGCAGTGGACTGCGACAGGCTGATGATGACTAGCAATCGCCCGCGTGGTTCCCGTGGGAAAATCGGGAAAAAAGTTGCATATATTTTAATCCAGGATATCTTCTGTGTGCCAAATTTTATCTAAATCAGTTACGTAGTTTTTGCGTGAAAGAGCAACAAACATTTATAATATTTGTAGGATTTAATGAACAGTATGCACGAAAATTTAATATGACATTCACACACCTCCTTTATGTGTATGATTAGGGATAAGAAAGAAGGTCCAAAAGAATTGGTGTGTACAACGCATCTGGACTAAGAGACCGAAATACTGGCGATTTGAATAAAAGAAATATAATTAGTTCTAATAGTAATCTTACTGAGTAAGTCTGTGGATCTCTCTCCAGTATACAAGTGTCGGATAGACACATTGTTCGTCTCATCGGCTCCATGTGACGCGCAGGATTCACTTTGTGCACCATGAATTCGCTCAGAGACGTCTGATGCTGGTCACCACTAAAAATAAAAATGCCTTTTTTCAACACGAAGTGCTTATAAAATGGTAGTTTGGTGAATATATTTCTAACACTTAACTTTTTTATGAGCAACGGGGAGAGCCTCTTTAGCCTTCATCATACCTGATGTTAAGTACTGATATGAATGAAGATGATAGAGAGCCTCTCCCGGAATCCTCAATCACAGAGAAAATTACAGTCTTATCTCTAACTGCCGGAACACAACAATGCTGAAAACATTGTTGTTATGACGTCAAACTTATGAATAAGATGGTGGTAGCTAGCCTGGCGGACTTACAACAAGTCTTACCACCAACCAAACCAAATACAATATATACCCCCCCTGGGCATCGAATCCGGGACCTCGGGTTTAATATGCTCAAAACACCTATCAGAGAGTTTTAATCAATAGTTCTATTTGGTAGCTTAGTAAATATCTATCGGATTAAAAATTATCCTATGTTGATCTCCAGGATCCAAGTTATCTCTATAAAAAAACATTTTATAAAAATAAAAAAAACCGACTTCAAAAACTTTTGGAGTCGGTGCCAGCCAGGGCATTCTACATTGCACTTCTATTAACTATATATTTTTTTGGCCTTAGCTAGCTAGCACCGACTCCAAAAGTTTTATTTTTTACTTTTTGAAGTCGGATTGAATTTGTTTTTATAAAATGTTTTTATTTCAGATTTTTTAGTTACATCATGTGCCGGTACTTACACTAAAAATCAGCCCATACACAACAATTGCATCTAGGTAAACGACTACTTGCCAAAAGGTGATTGATATTTTTCAAGATTATGAAAAACTACTAGCCAGATCTTCGTAAAAATTATATGGGACCACACATAAACCATTATCTTTCAGATAAAAAAAGAATTATAAAAAACTGTTAACAACTGGCGAAGTTATGGTAAAACATACATTTAAAAAAAAACTGTCGAATTGAGAACCTCCTCCTTTTTTGAAGTCGGTTAAAAATACATTAAAATCGGATCAGCGGTTTACATATGAAAAGTTAACAGACAGACAGACTTTTGAATTTATATTAGTATGGATAGTGGTATTATATATACAATACGTGAAATACTTTTACAATAAAATGATTGACATGCATTTACATAATATACCTGATTGTACCAGTCTAACATGATACTAATATTATGATAAAATTAGATAAGTCCGCAAGGTTGTATGATTCATTGTTCTTACTAATTTGGTCATTGACATTACATTTTAACAAGCACTAATTATTATGCATGAATTTAAAACAATAACAACTTCACTCAAATACATAAAACACAATCAAATGTTTGCAGGTCTCTATTTTAAAGTTTTATAATATAACACATTTATCAGTTGAAATATAACATTACAATCATCTTGTATTGTATATGAATCAGGGGCGTGCATTGGTTTTCCAGCGTAGTAGGCACTGTAGATTAACTTTGCAATTATCCTATCCTGCTACCGAATATTATAAGTTTGAAAGTTTGTGAGGATATTTGGATGGATGAATGTTTGTTACTCTTTCACTCAAAAACTACTGAACTGATTAAGATGAAACTTTACAGCAATGTAGCTTATACATCAGAAAACCACATTGTATGCAAATATTTATAATTATCCTGATATTCCCACGGTAACGACAACCACGCGGCGAGTGAAACCGAGAGCGGCCGCTAGTCATAAATGATACGGTTCGTAATATTTAGTACGAATATTAAAATGCTGACGAGTTTGATTGTTTGAGCACGCTAATCTCCGGAACTACTAGTTCGAATTGAAAAATTATTTTTGTGCTGGATAGTCCATTTATCTCGGAAGGTAATAAGATATTTAGTATCACGCTACGATTAATAAGAGCAGAGCATTAATGTAAAACGTTGCAAAAACGGGAAAAAAAAATATTACTTTTGGGAGCTTCCTTTGCGGACGGTGTGTAAATGGTTAAAGTTACGTAAAAATCATGTATGACGAAATTGGTCCCCATCAAAAGTTAAAAAAAAAAGTCCGCGACAGCATATGTCTATGTTTTATGGTTAACTCACTTTAACCATTTTTAAGACAATAAAATTTGTTCTAAACTAATGTATTATTTGAAAAGTTGTTTTCATAAACATGATATTAATCCTTATCTAAATAAATACGTTAATCATCACAAAATTGTCCTTTACATCATTTAATTTTAATGAATATCTTAGGAAATATGATAGTTTAAAATAACTCCTCAACAAAATAATTCGCGACCAAATTCATTTGTTAGGTAGGCTTGCATACTTTATACTGATATATTCCGGAAGTTTAAGCTAGAACGTTACACGTACAAATAGCGCCCTTCTTGCCGTGGGCGGTTTATACTTGAGCAATACTTTTTCTAAATAAGTTGTATTCTTGTATGAAACGCTGCTTGTTTCGAGTAGGCAATTTCGAGACTGCCTACCGGTAGGTATTCAGTATTTAGCGTAAGGAAAATCTTAGTAGGTGAGTGTTGAATAGAAGTTTAAACTAAAATAAAATAACTTAACACTTATTGTATATTTATTTAAGTTTTGAATGAGGTAGGCACTGCCTAATTGCCTATATCGAATGCACACCCCTGATATGAATGCAAATCCCAACACAGTTCATTATATTTATCATTCAGTAATATTAGTGCACAAAAAATATAAATATTGCTAAAAATACAAATTTCTTAAAAGCAATGAAACAATCAAAAAGCTTTTTATTTACCTGTACTTTCCAAATCTTTGGTTGTGATAGTCATCCAAAGTAATATTGGTGGACAACACTTTGATGCTGATACTCAGGGTCAGGTTGGCCATCTCTAGCATCTTGTTTATGATCATCTGGTGCTCCATAGAGTTTGAGAACAGATGAAGGCGGCTATAACCCCCCACCGCCAGGACAAAACCACCAGGAATATCCCTGACCTAGTAAATCAATTTTTATTATACTCAAGCGATCTTAGTAAAATAATGTTTGTAAACATACATTTGGGCATTTCTTGTAATTATTTCACAAATACATTATATTTCAATTAACTAATACCATTATATCAATCTTGGACAACAAAAGTAAGCTATTTATGAAGTGCACATATTTTTAAAACATGTAACTAAAAGAACTTTTGAGGTAAAGTATGGTGGGTGGGTAGGGTGGTTTGTTTACAAACATTATTTCCGTAAAATGGCTGAAGTATACAATATATATATTGGTAAATGTAAAATATGTTAAACAATAATCAACTGATAATTTTTAATCAAGTAAATATACTAGAAAAAAGCAACTTGTCTCATGTCGCCCTGACGGGACTCGAACCCGCATCCTTGGGAATCCGGCCCAATGCACTGACCAATTATGCTACAGAGACCTACGAGAACACGTTGAAATTCTCTAGTATATTCACCTTTTTCTACGGTGTTGGCCACCGTCGTTTCATCAATGAGAGAAAATATCCTCGCATTCGAAAGAAACATATTTACAGATGTTTGACTATCGATTAAGATGAAACTGCCATCTACTTATAACTTTTTAATTTTGCATTTTACAATGCTATTTTTATGTAATAATTTTTAATCAAGTAAATATACTAGAAAAAAGCAACTTGTCTCATGTCGCCCTGACGGGACTCGAACCCGCATCCTTGGGAATCCGGCCCAATGCACTGACCAATTATGCTATAGAGACCTACGAGAACACGTTGAAATTCTCTAGTATATTCACCTTTTTCTACGGTGTTGGCCACCTTCGTTTCATCAATGAGAGAAAATATCCTCGCATTCGAAAGAAACATCTTTACAGATGTTTGACTATCGATTAAGATGAAACTGCCATCTACTTATAACTTTTTTATTTTGCATTTTACAATGCTATTTTTATGTGATAATTTTTAATCAAGTAAATATACTAGAAAAAAGCAACTTGTCTCATGTCGCCCTGACGGGACTCGAACCCGCATCCTTGGGAATCCGGCCCAATGCACTGACCAATTATGCTACAGAGACCTACGAGAACACATTGAAATTCTCTAGTATATTCACCTTTTTAAAAAATACTTACTGGGAGAACCCCCTGGATATCACAGTATGGGTAACTTGCTAATAGTGTGTGTGTTGAGGGGTCCAGTTGGTCCAAAGCACAGGGTCCAACCTCCAGCACAACTGGCAAGCGAGTACCGCTCCAGTGATGTTTGTAAGCTTGATATCTCTACAAACAACATTAAAAACATTTCTTAAACAGGAAAAATATGTAAGTTAAGGAACCAAACTTTTAGGAATGTATTTAAGGGTTTCAAACATATTTCATGTTTTTTTCCGTTATGCCTTATCATTATAGTAAATGCTGTGCCCTTGGGGAACTAGGTGAAATGGTTCCAGCTAGAGAGACTGATCACCCATCCAGCTTCATCATGCTGTGCCCAGTGATTAACGGGGCTCAAACTTAGTGCATTTCTTTATTGATTGTGTTATTTTATTTGTGTATGTTTTGGTATTTTCTCTGTAATTTTAGGTTTATAGAAAAAATATAAATTAAGGTATAAGCACAACAAGTAATAGATTATTGAATGTATGTTAATGTGTATTGCTGTGTTTTTTTTTTTAATTTTGTTTTATAGCTCCATGCATTTCCTTGTCTATAAAACACTTACAAAAACATCCTTTGGTTTCTCAGCAAATAGGTGCCTGTATTTAAAAGCCTCTGTCAAAATGAGACACTTGTGTTCAGAGGAAAACTTCATGGTGTCTACTTTCTTCTCTTTCTTCATGACCAGTGTGAAGTCATGGTTGGCAACAGAGTTGGAGTGCTTTGAGGTAGCCACCGTTACGACATCCGAGTACAGCCATTTGTTGGTCACCTCTAGCCGATCTGGGTTGTATGTCGTGATTCCGTGTGTGCCCACGGAAAATACTCTTTTGTACTTCCCCTTCCAAGCATGTTTGGTGACGAGGAATGATGCCACATCTTGGTTATCTTTTAAGGGAATCATCTTAACATTGCCTGAAAATAAAACACGTTAGCCAATTACGGGTACATTATTATACAGCGAAGAGAACGCACGTTTCTTCTACTTGTGATTAACTGGGTTACAAATTACAATCACTTGGGTATAGGGAAATTCCAACATATTGCCAATGTAGACGAACGTTAAATCATTTTGAAAACCCGTTGCACCTTTGAAACCAGTAATTCTAAAGTTGCGGAAAATACATTCTATGTGAGTATCAGCACGATCCTCCCCTTTGTAAATAGTTCGGGAAACAAGGCGCTGAGGACGTGTAAACAAGGATTGTGGATTGTATTTTAGTATTAGTACGACTGTCACAGGGCGACGAAAATACTCACAATTTATAAAATAATCGACACGCTTTAAACGGTTTTAGCTAACGTCGAACAAGAGCCACATAATAAACAAAATAATCATAAAATTTGAAACAAGACGAGCACAGGAAAAGACCGTCCAATCATTCATTTGACACTGACAGTTATAATACTTTTAGTCATGTATTGCCATTGCAAAAAAAAAGTATAACCACAGATTAGGTTATTTTCTCTCACGATCGATTGTTTCAGATGAAATATGATGGTACAGTACAGTAAGACTTTTCGGAATAAAAAAGTACTCTAAAGACTCAATTAGATATTAAATTATACAATTTCAAAAGTATGTGTGTATGGGTATTTACTATGATTTTATATTTTAAGATGAACTGTCATCGAATGAAAGTTCAATTACTGTTCTTTTCAATTACCAGTCTACAACACTACGATTGTCATTAATAATGTCAGGTAACTGTCAATGTCAAATAACACGTTCAAATACCAATAAAAAGATACTGTTCCATTTCCTGTTTAACGCTACCAAAGGTTATTTAAAGTTTATTTACTATAAAAATCGGAGGTTTGTCCTTAAGATTAATCTTCGTTGATGAATTTTATATATTTGAATTATATTATTATTGAAAGTTATTTTACCAGTAAATTAATTAACTTACTTCATTATTTGTTATAGTAGTTTTTAAACGGACTTTTATTCTGTTGCCGCAGCTGTGAATTTCTCTTCTCCTTTCATTTCATCAGCCCAGCCACGTCTCCGCAGCCATGGTTCTAGATTTAGACCTTTTCCGTGCTGACAAAGACGGTGACCCGGACAAAATCCGTGAAAACCAGCGCAAACGGTTCAAAGATGTTGGTCTTGTGGATACCGTTGTAGAGCAGGATACACTTTGGAGACGATTGCGCCACGATGCTGACAACTTGAATAAGCTGAAGAATGTGTGCAGCAAAGAGATTGGCCTTAAAATTAAGAGCAAAGAACCGGAAGGATCGGCGGACGATCCAGTGCCAGCCGAAATTGCCGATAACCTCGTCAATCTTACAGGCGATCAGCTGAAACCACTTACAGTAAATCAAATAAAAAAGGTTTGTTTGTAACAAATTAATTAACTTTCGGTCAGAGAGTGCCCTTCAATTAAGTGCAATTCCTTTGTGCATGCGTAGTATCCCAGTAGTTTATATCGAAATGATACAAGTTTTGTTTCAATAAGTTTTGTGATTACTATATGATTCAATTTTGATGATGTTATTCCAGGTCCGTGTTTTGATTGATGAAGCCATAGTAATTAATGGGCAAGGCCTTTTAGCAGCTGATAATGCACGGCTAGCTGCTCTTAGAGAGGTTGGAAACCACCTGCACTCTTCAGTGCCAGTAGATGATGATGAGGACCATAATGCAATAGAGAGGACGTATGGTGACTGTGCCTTCAAGAATAAATACTCTAGATACTCTCATGTGGATCTCATTTGTATGATAGATGGTAAGTAAGCCCATTAATTATAAATGACATTTTTCTTTTCTTTTATTTTCATTCTTACAATCACCTTCTTAGCTATAATTAAAATTTACTCTCAAATACGTAGGATAGGTATAGTACAACCAGTGATGTGTCACCACATACATTATAACTTCAAATGGTAGCTAGTCTTTTTCTCTTTAGTTGGAGATCAGTGTTTGGGAGTGTACCCACTAGAAAGTTGTTTTTTTGCCTGCCTAATCAGTGTTTGTGGATTTTACAGGATATGGCAATTTGCTCCTAGCCGGACTAGGTATTTCTAAGTTTTTGAGTATATCTTAATTTTTAGTCATCCGGGGGGCCTTGATTTGAAAAACCTTTTTGAATGAAAATATTATGAAATTAATTAGAATCAAAAAGTAAAAAATAAGCAATAATCAATGCCTTGGTGCTTGCTTTTGCTTGCCTTGCTTATTTTATACTGTTTTGATTTTATAAGGCAATTTTTTTTCAGATTTTATTTCACAATATTTAAAGTTAGTGTAAGTCTCGGACTTGACTACACTACTAGTTTGAGTCAATCCATAATAAAATGAAAAAACGACAGTATTTTCAAGACTTCCTCAAAACAACTAGTTCAGGCATTCTCGAGTAATCGGTGAACATACACATAAAATATATCTTTGCAATGAATTGATAACCTCCTTTCTTTTTTTTAAGTTGGTTAAATACATGTTTTGAAAACAATAAATTTTAATTGAACTAGATGTAACAACAGTTGAGTAAATAAAATTTAATTATGTCTGTTATTGCATTGAGTTGTTAAGTAAATTGAATTGTATAGCCTCATGCCTTAGTAAATTTTATATGCTACAGTTTTATTTAGAAATGCTTTTTCTCAAAGATTTTAGCTTAGCTTGGTTGTTTGTGGTGTGGATCCCATGTATATAGAGAATAAGTCAAACAATGCTTATCTGCCAACCTCTCTTTGCTGGTGTGGCCTGTGCATTACGTCGCGTCGTAATATCGACGTGTTTGGAGTGCAAAGACATGCTGTTGACTGTACCTAAATAAGGGGTTAGGGCAGTTCTTCCCAAACTTATTTGTACTGTGATGCCCTTGGGAATTCGCATTTTTTTACGATGCCTCTCATCTCACAACCCCGTTTAAAAATACCTCTACTACCCTCTGTTAACGAAATAAATATTTTTTCATTTTTTTCAAGAACAAAGCCAAAACATAGGCATAAAAAATAAATAACGACTACAACAATCAAAAATAAAAAAGTAAGCCTTTTGAAGTCTGTGCCAGCCAAGGGATGAAGTATAGAAGTCGGATGTAGAATTTAAAAAATGCACCATTGATGCCTTTGGTGGCACCAACTCCAAAAGTCTTATTTTTACATTTTCGATTTTTGAATTCTATTTTTTTTTTATAAAAAGTATTTTATTTCACAATTTTATAAGTTAAAATTGTCCTGTACTTGCCTACACTACTAGTTTTAGTCAAACCGAAATGAATAGGTTTGTGTCAAACCGCTTGGCCGAAAAAGGCAGATTTTTTTCAAGATTTCCTGGAAAATACTGAACTGATTTATTATAATATAACATTTGAATGATTTCAATTGGTTCAGGCGTGCTTGAGTAATAGGTGATCATACATAAAAAAGCAATATACGCGACGAATTGATAACCTCCTCCTTTTTTGAAGTCGGTTAAAATCAATAAAAAGAGATATTAATGAGAAGGATGTGCTTGCTATTCTGAGCATTTTCATGACTCGGTCGCATCGACACGCGACGCCCCTGGAAAGATTCTGCGACGCCCCAGGGCGTCGCGACGCACAGTTTTGGAAACCCTGGGTTAGGATATTGTTTCATGTACTTAATGTTACCATAGTAAGAGTTTTTGAATGTCTAACCCTTCTGTTCACTTAAAAGTATTAAAATCATCTTTTATTTGTTTATTAATTCACAGGAATGGATGGTGAAAGAGGGGCTGCGGTCGCCGGCGGCCGAGGCTATTACCTCAAGGGCCCAGCAGTGTTCTTGGAACAGGCTTTGGTGCAATTGTCCTTGAGGATTCTACTGAAAAAGGGATACACACCTTTATATACTCCATTCTTTATGAGGAAAGAGGTAATTATAATAAATCAATCAAATCAAAATAAATAATTGCATATAATCACACCAATTATTTAACCCACATCACCCCACATTAAGTTTAATGCAGAACTTGTGTAAACATACTTATATACTTATTTTTAAATACATTTTTAATATACGTATTAAACACCCAGACCAAGACAAATAGACGGGTTCATGCACACAACTATTTGTCTTGTCCAGGGATCGAACCCGGTACCTCTGGCGCAGAAAGCGGGTATAGCACCTCTGCGCCAACCGCGTAAGTGGCATCGGCATCGCTGTCGACTTCAATTTGATAGCCGACGGCGTTTTCCTGCAGCGCGACTTCAACGTTATCGTCCTAACAATAAGACACGTTTTTAATAGTCAGTTATTACTAGACTTTGTGTGTGACCGAGACAGCGCTATAGCATCAGCACTCGCGTGTGAAGAGTTGCGCGCATATTCGACGAGTCACTTACGCGTAGGGCCACAGAGGGGTTATTCTCTAACGCTCGAAATAAATAACCTATCTGCAGATATGGATTGAGCTATCTGAGATAGTTGCCTAGAATATTTTTTGTTAATATGACCATGTTAACTACGGTTGCTAGGCAACGAAGCAGTATCCTAGGCAACTATCTCAGAGAGCCCTATCCATATCTACAGATACAATTTCGGGCATAAGCAAACATCGACGTTGTTGCCATGACTAAACGTCACATCAGCTGTCAAATAGTACCTAGGTATATGAAGGATGTTTGCTTACGCCCGAAATTAATAATCTGACTGTAGATATGGATTGGGCTATCTGAGATCGTTGCCTAGGATACTTGGTTCGTTGCCTAGCAACCGTCGTTGTTTTGGTCAAGTTAACAAAAATTTCCTAGGCAACTATCTCAGATTGCCCTATCCATATCTACAGATAGGTTATTAATTTCGGGCGTTGGAGAATAACCTCGCAGGTCGTAATCATCGTCTATATAATAACAACCAAACACTAAAATTACCTTGCACTACCAATCAACTTGTTGGTGAAAGTATGATAATAATAAGCTTTTTAAAATCACTTGCATGATCCTTACTCCTTGCACAGACAAAGTCCGACTACCACTATTTTTTTATAAAAGTATAATAATTTACATTTTCAATTTATCATATTATTAGGTAATGCAAGAAGTAGCACAACTAGCGCAATTTGACGAAGAACTCTACAAGGTTGTAGGCAAAGGCTCGGAAAATAAGGGAGATGTTGCTATTGAAGAGAAATATCTGATTGCTACTTCGGAACAGCCCATTGCCGCCTACCACAGGGATGAGTGGCTTTCTGAATCTTCACTGCCAATCAGGTAATAAAATCCTTGCATATAATATTTAAATATTATTCGAACAACGAGGAGCCCTTGGTGCAGTGGTTCGCGTGCTCGGCCTGCGATTGTTGAGGTTAAGTAACTTTCGCAATGGTCGGTCACGGGATGGGTGACCAAAAATGTATTATCTCTATCTCCTTCGAGCTTCGGAAAGCACGTTAAGCCGTTGGTCCCGGCTGTATTGGCAGTCATTAAAACCCACTAATGGCCCGCGTGGTCGTTCATGGCCCTTTCTCCTTATCCATCCATAATAAAGGCCAATGCCCCTGCAGTGGGGACATTCAAAATGGCTGATGACAGCATTCAGACAACATTACATACATTGCTCTTATACCGAGATAAGTAGCCTAAATACCTTGTGTTATGGATATCGAAGACAATGCAGATACATTTAAGCTAATAAATAATAACACCCAGACACAATGCAAACAAACTCTAGTGACGATTGAACATCAAACTCCTTAATATACTTACAATGCAATTCAAAATCAATTAGAGGTAGTTATTAGTCTTACGGAATTTAAAATATTATTGGCTCTTATGACGTCCCTTAATCATCAATTAATTTATATAATTGTGCTCAGATATGCGGGGCTGTCGACGTGTTTCCGCCAGGAAGTAGGATCTCACGGTCGCGATACCCGCGGCATCTTTCGGGTGCATCAATTTGAAAAGGTAATATTTTAAACTACTAACTAATAAGGAAAAAAGTTTTATTTCATTGAGTAACTCCTACGTGAGCGACTTGATGCGAACACGAAGCGGCGCGGTACGGCGCGAAAAACATACCGTCAATCATATTTACTTGACACACGTGCGGCAACAAGATGCGCAGTGACAGTGACTAGATTTGTAGTTACTGCACATCTTTTGTTTCGCTGCGAGTGACAAGTGATTTGTCGGGATCGGGAATTTAGAAAGCTGCGTTTGGTCACATAGAGACACTTCAATATGTATCGACTGTTTATTGTTCACACGCCGCACCGCGCCGTATCGCGTTCGCATCCAGGATCGCTCACAAAACCGCCTTAAAATAGTCATTTATGAAATAGGCTGATTAAAAATAAGAGTCTAACCTAAACTAATGCGCCAGGTAGAGCAATTCGTGCTCACATCACCCCACGACGATGCCTCTTGGAAGATGATGGATGAGATGATCGGCAACGCTGAAGAGTTCTGCCAGCTGTTGCAACTTCCATACCGCGTAGTGAACATCGTGTCAGGAGCTCTCAACCATGCCGCGGCCAAGAAGCTGGACTTGGAAGCGTGGTTCCCAGGGTCTGGAGCGTTCAGGGAACTGGTGTCTTGCAGCAATTGTCTGGATTACCAGGCTAGAAGACTGCATGTTAGGTATGTAGTCTACGCCACAGCCTAAAAGCTGGACTTGGAAGCATGGTTCCCTGAGTCTGGGACGTTCAGGAAACTGGTGTCCTGCAGCAACTGTCTGGAGTACCAGGCTAGAATAGTGCATGTTAGTTATGTAGTCTACCAAATATTTACAATGCGTTTCTTGCACCTCTTGTTGGTTAGTGTCTTAAATGGTTGATTTGAAATAGTAGGTAGATTGTGTTACAAGGGAGCAATATTATATTTTTACGGCGAGGGCATTATTATGAATCCAGAATGAAGCGAAGGATTCTAAAGTAAAATCCAGAGCACAGCGAGGGATTGCATGGGAGGGATGGCAGCCCCCGACGATTTTTCTTGCGTTTGTAATTTATGAATAGGTAGATAAAATATCTCTTTTTTAATTTACAATGGTTAATTATAACAGCATTCCTTTTTTTTATGTTTTGTTTTGTTTTTTTTATGTATGAAGTTTTTACATCCGTCATGGTTTAAAAAAAACGTTACATACTGTTGACATCCTGCTAATAAAGTTTTTAAGAACTCTTCAACTGCTGACTTATCCAGTTGCTGCTGCGCTGGTGCCCTGATGGTCTTCCACCAAGAAACATGTAAAACAACCTGCTTTGAAATGAACCTTTTGGATGTTAAAAACCGAATCGAAACCTGTTTAGTAGATTTAAGAACCTTTCACGTACTAACTTATCTGGTTGCTGCTGCGTCCCCTGGCCGTCTACCAATATGAAACATGGCTACGAACCTACTCTGAAATTAACGTTTTGAATGCAAAAAAATCGCATCGAAATCGGTTTAGTAGTTTTGAGAATTCTACAAGTGCCGACTTACCTAGTTGCTGCTTTGCCCCCGGTGGTCTACCACCATGAAACATGTCTACGAATCTTCTCTGAAATAACACCTTTCGAATGCAATAAACCGCAACAGACATACACACAAAAACAACCTCTACCCCCAAACGCATACACCGCCTCCGTTCCGTTCCGTCCGTCTCGTGGGTAAAAAATATATTTATATGGCGCCATTTGTTCTGTTTGCCATTGCATAACGATTAAGATTATTTGACCCTATTTTACACCATATTCACCGAAAATGTATGAAGTTTTCCCGTTAAAAATGTTATGAATGGCATTTCAGTATTATCACCGAAATTACAGATACGGCCAGACGAAGAAGATGAACGCAGCGACTGAATACGTGCACATGTTAAACGCTACCATGTGTGCCACCACGCGCGTCATTTGCGCGCTGCTTGAAGTTCACCAGACGGAGGAGGGAATCAAGGTGAATACCATATTAGACCTTATTCTTCATGTGCAAGATACTAAGTTTAGTAACCACATGTGCGCCCACCACGCATGTCATATGTGCGCTGCTTGAGGTGCACCAGACGGAGGAGGGCATCAAAGTGAATATCATAATATAATTTTGCATTTTGCAATGCTATTTTTATACTTATGATAAATTTTGAATGGAGGAATATTGGAAAAGTATTGTGGCCGAGTTATTTTTTCCAGTGTTTTTCTATTTAGTATTTATCATAATGACTAACTTTTGCCACAGATTATTATAACTTCTAACTTAATTTAAATAAAATTATTGTACAGTACAGGTAATCGATCAGGTTTATGTTATGGCTAAGTGAGTGAGTGTTATGAGTATATGTGTAAAAGGTTATTATTAAAATACGCTACGACATTTGGTAAGTCAAATTGCCAAATGACGTACCGTATCTCGGTAGTGTATCGGTGTATTGGTGATGGTGAATAAGGGTATTTATGTTCTGTATGACTGTGTGCGTTAAATTATATTATGTGTTCATAAAAAATGTGTTTATAGTTACGTAGTGTCTGAGGGTATGGGTATAGGGTATATTATGTTGGTAAATAAGTACATAAACTGTATCCACGAGAGCTGCTGCCGACAAACTGTTACGCAGTTTGGCAGATGTGATTTTTTAATTTGTGTACTTTTTATGTGGAAAATAAATAAAAAAAAAAAAACTTATTTCCTCATGTGTAAGATACTCAGGTCAGTAACCATATGTGCGTCCCCACTCGTGTCATATGTGACCAGACGGAGGAGGGCATCAAGGTAAACACCATAATATACCTTATTTCCTCATGTTTAAGATACTGAGTTCAGTAACCACATGTGCGCCAACAGGCGTGTCGTTGTGCGCTACTCGAGGTGCACCAGACGTAGGAGGGCATCGGGCAATGTGTTCTCATAGGTCTCTGTAGCATTGTAAAATGCAAGATTAAAAAGTTATTATTAGATGGCTGGTTCATCTTAATCGATAGTCAAACATCTGTAAAGATGTTTCTTTCGAATGCGAGAATATTAAAAGTATGTGAATATACTAGAGAATTTCAACGTGTTCTCATAGGTCTCTGTATCATAATTGGTCAGTGCATTGGGCCGGATACCCAAGGATGCGGGTTCGAGACCTGTCAGGGCGACATGGGACAAGTTGCTTTTTTCTAGTATATTTACTGTTTAAAAACTACCACATAAAAATAGCATTGTAAAATGCAAGATTAAAAGTTATTATGTCTACTTGTCTTAGTTGGGTGTTTAATATGTATAGAAAAACGTATATAAGTATGTTTATACGTTATAAAGTAACCATAACACAAGTTCTTTATGAAACTTAACGTGGGCTGGATAATTGGTGTTTGTATGCAATTATTTATTATTATTATTATTATGTCCATGTTCTGTATAATTGCGTAAAATTATTTGTTGCTTATTACCAGTGTGCTTAGTGCGAGTTTTTTCTACTCACGGTCGATTGTGACCTCGTTAGGTTTTTGTGTTATATTTATTTATTATCGTGTCGATCATTTTTTGGCTTTAGATTTTATGAGACCAGTTGCGCGACACTGACCGCATTATCGGTAGCGCTATACAGGTCCTCGCGTGTGCAGGTTGATGGACACGCAGGGCAAGACAAAAGGTGTGCCATAGTCTGTGGGGAGGTCCCACACTCGCAGGTGTTGTCGGAGCCATAACCCCATCGGCACGTTTTCTTTGCTGCGGCCGACCTGGGTCCGGAGTCTGTTTAATGACCTCCAAGTCGGCCATGGGAGATTATGGCCCGGTGGTGAGCTCTCTGCAAGTGTGGAGAAAGTTGAGAGCGATGCCCGGTATCATTCCTCCCAGAGTTTGATGCGAGCATGGGAAGCATTACCATCGATCGGCGTCTGAGTTGCGTTGGTTAGTCCATGAAGTTATAGTGTAGTCCGTGACGTAATCCGCTAGATGACGGGCCGCTAATTATAAAAAATCGAAGCGTTCACGGTCGAACGTTAGTAGAAAAATGTCACTAAGCACTCACTTTATCCTGTCAATAATAAATAAAATAAAAGATTACTTAGAAATAACTATTATTATTTCAGTCACATAACAAAAAACTTCGTGAGATTTAATTAAGTTAGATTCAATTAAGGTGATTTGATATTCTGTAAATTTTCATCAGACTTCATTCTATCAATTATATCCCACCACAATGAGTCACAATGTTAGCCTTTGATAAGAGCAAAATTATTAAAGATTACGTCATTTAATGTGAATGTCATGATGGCGAAATCCCGGCATAGACATACAAAGAGACGTTCACAATATGTTAGTATTTGTATGTACAAATAGGAGCACAGGAAAATTATGATTGTTGTTCCTATTTTTTTTTCTTTATACAGGTGCCTGAAGTACTGAAACAATGGATGCCGGAACAATATCAAGAGCTCATACCATTCGTGAAGCCAGCTCCTATTGACCTAGAAGCAGCTGCGGCCGCAAAGAAAGGAAAGAAACGAAACGAAAAGAAATAATATGAAATAACCAGTGCCAGCGCCGACTCAGCCATTCCCGCCAAAACAGCATTATTTATTTTCTAATATTATTTTGCTAGCTTAAATTTTATACACGATTACATTTAAATGGGATCACTGGAGTCATTGTTTCATTTACATCAAACACTTCTATCTTATCGCGAATTTATATGACACAGTGTATTATACTGTGATGTGTGTAGTGTATTTATTAGATTACATTGCTGCTACATTTAGACTTCAAAGAATAACTTTGCTTTACTAAATAAAACTCTTAAAGAACTTTCATTGTTTATTGTGACAAAATTTATCAGTACACAGACCGATATGCATTTACAAACTTACTCTATTTACATTCATTTTGATAAGCAGTAACTTTCAATAATTTCAACTTGTAATTACGTCAATAATACAAATTAACAATAGTGTAATGAGATTAATGTCACGGAACCCACACTACAACAATAATCCTTATGTTAATGAGCCTAATGATGATTCCACGCTAACCAATCATGTTTATTTAAATCTCTCGTCCTATCACATGTTTTGTCCTGCACTGCGTTTTCCAACACCTGTACACGTGAGGATCTATTCAAAACTACTGATAGTGCTGTGTGGGTGTCTGAGTTCTGGTCATCACACATATAAAAGCCTGAGTCGACACAATAAGAAGATTTAAATTGTATAAATATTATTATTATTCTATTATAGTATTGAAAGGATTTTCATCATGACATGCGTGAATGGAACAAAATAAATGTTTTGATACTTGGGTGTATAGCACTATTCCTCACAATATTTAAGCAGTCATTTATGGTTCATACTAATTTTCATTAATTACATTTCATGAAATACAAATAGTATAATACTATTTCAAAAGCAATGAACACCCTGTATTAAAATACTAATAGTGTGCTTACAAATTTCAACATTTTAATTACTCAGATAATTAAAAATAATCAATGCAAGACTAGTCCCAGTCCCAGACCATTCCCAACAGTGGTTTAAAAACTTATATAGTTTTTTGTATATATAAGCTAAATGTTTTTTATTATACATTATTATTTTAGATACATTTATTACATTTAAGAACTTTATTATGACTGAATAACATTTCTTAATTGCCTTACAGCATGGCACTAGTAATTTAACACCACTTGTTTTTGTATATTTAAATGGAATTAATGATAATGATCTTATTGTCTAGCACCTATACTAATCAAAAAGAGAATATGATAGTTACTGCCAAGTACAATAATAGCATAGTTCTAAAGACAACATGTATCTACTGAAATGAATCAATAACTACTTTTAAAAATAACAAAAAAAAACCTAATTAAAGCAACTTTCTACCCCACAGTATTATTCCAAAATTTCATGCTGAAAGTATGAATCAGGTCACAAAAGACTACACATATAGTATATGGTGAATACAAATTTAAAACATTGTAAATGAATAAATAAACTCTGCCTACCTTCATACACAATAGTCAGAGTAAATGCAGAAGCAAGGACTACATTAACAATCCTAACCAATAATAAAAAAAGGTTTAAGCAAGTAACATAATTATAAGTTTACATATTTTATAGTGACATTTAAAGTCATATTATATAGTATATAGAACATCCATTATTCTCACTCCACTCTGTTCCTTTTATGTATTTGTCTAAATCTTTCTTTGATTCATTCTGCCATTCCTACTAGCATGCAAGTTGAGCTTTCTGTCTACATTTATGCATTAAGGCTCGCAGAGTAAACTGCTTGCGAGCCAATGTACGAACTTGTTTCAAAAATGTGTCTAGATCAATCACTTCTTTTCTCAATGCTTCTCCCATGTAATAAATGGCATCCTCTAAAGTAGCCTCTTCAGCAAAAGCATTAAGAAGCTGTGAATATAATGGTGCAGTAGTTACAACTGCTTCATCAACATCTATCCCTTCTTGCTCCGCCAAACGCTCTACTGCTGCTTGAAGCTCCTTCTCTTTTTCTTGTAGGATAACCACATTTTTGTCCAGCTCTGACCGTTCCCTCTCCAGTCTTGACAATATATCCTCAAGCCTAGTCTTCCCTTCTCTGAGTTCATGCTGTGTTCTTCGTAAAGTTTCAAGCTCAGCCTGTGACTGTTGAGATTGTTCATTGAGTCTTCTCCTCATTTTATCTATCACAGCTGATAGCAAAGAGGCTTTGATGTGTTCTTCTGTAATTGTCCCACCAGAAACATTTTGGTCAGCACCATAGCTTGAAACAGGAGGGTAAGGGGTTGTAGTACCCGGAGGAGGACCCGGTAAAGGATATGGAGCACCATTAGTATTGACGGCGCCAGGGTAGGGAGCGCCATAGCCAGGGTAAGGTACATTTGAAGTAGTAGGATATGGTGATGCAGTAGGATAACCTGGTTGGGCAGCTGCTTGGGGGAAGGGGTAACCAGCAGGCTGTGGCATAAACGAGTTCACGGGGTAAGGAGGCCTAGCTTCAGTTCGCGGTTTAGAATACACTGGGGGTATCTCTCCAAAAGCAGTAATCATACACTGAATCAATCTCTGTAGAGTAGATCCATTTGAATTCCATTCATGCAAATATGGCAAATAAACTTTTCCATTGCTGTCTACGTACTTAGAAACCTTGATAGACATATCTACCGTTGGTTTGACAAAACACAAAGGGGCGTTTTGAGGATGTGTGTCCATAAGCCAAATACACACAGGAATATTGTAGTAAGCTCCCTTATAATTAACAGGAATCGTACCTTCGAGGTTGAGTAAGTCTTTCCGCGCACCATTATTGAACACAAAAGCTTCCAAACGATAAGCCAAACTTTTGTACACTTGAATCAGATTTATTACTTCTCTTGAGGTGTAATCACGATGCTTGTACTTAGATAAGTATTGCTTCAGGATTGCTTCGTCATTTGCCATTGCAAAGCCTACAATGCAAATAAGTTGCGATTAGAAGTTCCAACACAAGAATATAGAAAGAATTATCACAAAAAAATCCCAAAATCCACAATTTACTACGATTTTCATGAACTCGTCAATTTCTTTTTTTTTTGTTTAGTTCGATTGACAGTCGGTCGACTCGGAGAAACCAATGAAATGACGTCGACTCGTGACGACTTCAAATTAGACGAATGGGGTAGAAGGAAGAATGGAATCTGAGATTGAATGGCAAAATGTACTCTGTGATGGCGCCACTACCGCTGGTACAAAAATCTGTTGATTGGTCAATTACATGTCAAAATGATAGATATGTCAGGTTTTGACTCATAGAGATACAACAGTTTTGACTTGACCTAAACCATTATGGCTCATGCTACCTACGGCCAGACAAAGCGCGTTGTCACGAACTTTTGTTTGCCGTTTTCAAGACAAGTCTGGCCAAAAAGTCACATTTCAGAAAACGGACAAAAAGGGATTTATTACCTGGCGCCACTTGTCGTGGAAGTAGCAAGGGTTCGAGGCAACGCGCAAGTCTGGCCGTAGCAAAACTGTGCGATGTGACAGTGCGACAGAAAAGAGTAGAAAAAAATTAAGGGGGCGCTAGTCTTCTACAACTAGCAACACTAATAATACTACGAAAACAAGTTTGATACTTGATATATTTTTATTAATTATTTGTTCTATTTTTGTAAAACCACTAAAACATTAAGAACCTAGTAACCTACCATTTACCACTGAGGGGTAACCGGTTATCGCGCTAGATCTTTCACGCTAAACTCTATTTTACGCAGCTTAGCCTTAGTCAATGTGTATGAATGAATTTAGCGTTTTATGTCAAGTGTCTCGAGTCTGTTATACTCAAACTTTTTGACACTTTTGTGGATGGTAGAGCGCCATGATGACCTGTTAGATGCAAACCTCTCCCAGTTGGTGGTTTTCTAAATTCGCAAAGAATTAACTAAACACTCCTACAACTATTCGATTAACTCGCAGGGCCAACCGTACTGTAGCATCTGCGGCAGGATATTTTAAATTTGGTCTTGCCAGCCACCTAAGAGCCCACATCAGCCCCCCTATCGCGTAAAAACATGTGGATATGGATATGGGCTTCATTTGACAGTTGCAGCTCATAAAATTACCTTATGTGGTCATTTAACTGTCAAATTAAGCCCATGTCCATATCCATATTTTTTACACGGTAGGGCCCCTAGAGGCAAGAATTATAGCCCTAGGATATTACAATAAAAATAATAAAAAATAAGTTAGGGTCGCCGGCATCGAAATCAATGAGGAGGACTATATTATATATATAATTTGTATGAATGAATTAGAACAAATAGTAACCTTCGAAAATACTAGAGACAATACTATTTTCTAACTTTTCATTTTCAGGTATAAAATCCTACACAATCATTTAAAGTTTTAATCCAAAATCCACTTGTCTGCCTGCCTGCAACCAAGTTGTACTAGGCAATTGAGATTTTTAAAGTAATAAATGCTAAATATTAAAAGAAAGAAATAATTATCTCTTTTGCTAAAAAAATATGACTATATAAGGTGATTTTATGAGCTTCAACTGACAAATGAAGCTTATATTCATATTTTTTACGCGGTAGGCAAGCAGATCTAACTGTCTGAAATAGATTAAATAAAAGACTGGAATAAAGTTACAAACTTTATTTAAACATATTAACCAAGGACTCAAAATCCAAATACTTACGTTGGTACATCACACTTCCATGCATTTTTGCGACTGTTGTTGAAATGTTCTAGCACCTTATTTAATGCTTGCTTCATTTTTTATCAATTAATATTCATCATAAAGTTCATCATCATCATTGACCTAGTCGTCACCAACTTTTAACAACAATTTAATTCTTATTATTCTCTCACACAATAAATACACTTACAAAGTGCAATAAGAATGTAATGCAGTGAGATCTGTTTAATAAGAACATAACCAAACATTAAATATTTAATTATAACGTATTAATTTAAAATGTTCGAAATACTTCAGTCGCGCTATAAAATTACATGTTTTTGTAATTTTTGTTTACTTCCCTATAACCACCAAGGTAAGAAAAAAAAATATAAAAATTATACTTATGAGGGTAAATTCTTAGCGAATTAATTTCTATGATCTATTTAATACTTCGTGAATACGTGTCGTGTAACTTACTTACTTGTAAAATACGCTATTCGTTTGTAAACATCTTCCTTAAACCTTCTGGCTTGAATTTCTGCCAAGCAACGCAAAAACAGCTTTTATATTATATCACGGGCACCGCTACGACTAATTAATTTAGTTGATAGTCTTGGAGTTTGTCACAATTTCTGCGGAGGTTGCTATTGCCTATTGCTTTGCTACTTTTATCAGGGCATGTTTATTCAAACCAGTACAGCAGCCAGTACGTAGAAACCGTTTTATTAAGGTTTGGCTCTTAGAAAGAACCTTAAAAAGACCGGTTTCATTAAAGAGTTAAATTAAAAGGGTTTTGAATCAATTAAGCGTGCCGTGTGGTGACGGCCTAAGAATACGAATGTCACCACTCCCTTACATGCCTGGAATGTCGTAAGAGTTGACTAAGACCTGTGCGAGAGAAGGAAAACTTGAAACAAACCTACCTTAAACTCTACCACCCGTCTGGCCAGCGTGGTAGCAGTAGGCTAATAGGCTCCTATGGAGAGGCCTATGTCCAGGAGTTCACGTCCACAGGCTGATGATGGAAGCGGTTTTAAGAATTTTTTTCTGTTCTTTATAAGTAACTAAACACAACGGGAGAATATGAGCGCGTGTATGTAGTAGTAGGTTCATTTCGCATTTTGGATGAAGCCGGTTTATTTGGGTTTTAGAAGGCTCTCATCAGGGCTTGAAACCGTTTGAAGTTAACTGAGGTTTTTGATTTAGGTTTTTACAAAAACCGCTTCCGACTATCAGAATGAAAGCGCTTCAAAACTCTAAATAAACCGGTTTAATCCAAAGGCGAGGCGATCTTGCTAATAGCGACACTACGTATGTAGACATAAACGAAAAAGAGGGGATTTATGTATTCCACAACAAAGACTTGGATTGTTTTCAAGAAATGCTTATTGTATGGCCATTCGGGTACACAATAAATTACCTGATAAAATAAAAATAGGTATTAAACTTGACTAAATTCAGAACACAATTATTTCAGTTTTTTATTGAATAAAAGGAATAAATTTAAACAGCGGTTGCACTCCCTCCCACTCAAAGTACACCTCACAAATATCAGAGGCTTTCACTTAAATCTCGTTCCAGTCCATCACCATCGTGAGACTGAGAAATCTCAACTACTGTTCCTCACCGAGACGCAAATCAAATGTCCAGCTGACGCGGCGTACCTCAGCTACCCCGGGTACACTCTGGAGCATCGGTTCTCATACCCAATGCCGGAGTCTGTGTGTACGTCCGCGATGACATTTCTTTCAAGCGTCCCAAGACCTATGAGGGGTCCAAATTTTCAGTACTGTGCGCTCGGCCACGGTATATTTTCAATCGACACAAGAAAATAAAAAGCAAGGTTGTAACCCTAATTCCTGTAGGTCACGTGATAGATCAGAAAATTTTATTTTTTTTGTTCAGACAACAGAAGTACTTGTTATTGATTTGCCTTTTATATTTTTACCATTTTAAAGTGCAAAGTAATGTTATGCTATTTACATTTATGCCAGGTCATCTTTATGACAATTCACGTTACGCGTTTATTCACATTATGCGTATTCAGTTATGCTATTTAAAAATTATGCGTACTAAAATGTATGCCAATTTCAATTAGGAGTATCATGTTACGCGAATTAATATAAACCCTGTTGTATTGTTTGTACAAAAATGTAGACCAAACAAACTGTTAAAGGAGTTTTTATACTGTTACTGGATATTCAAACTATTTAACTACGAGTGATTTGAATCTTGAAAAAGAGAATAATATGTCATTTGTCTAGTATTGTCATGTCTCGATTGTGAAAATAAAACAACGTTTATATGTGCTATATTTTTATAATCTTTCTCGTAAAGTGTTATTATTCTCCAAGACTGTGTCCTAAGGCGGACACCACTGACTCTCTGCTTACACGTATGTGTTAAACAATATCAGGTTATCGGTCCCACCTACAAATATGGAGAATTTCGCTAAATTACAAATTGGGTTGTTGGAAGGGAAATCAAATTGGGATACTTGGAAATATAAAGCCACCAGTCTGCTACGCACCGTCCCGGACGCGCTGGAGGTAGTGGAGGGCTCGTTCAATAAACCCACAGAACCTATTCGTCCAACAGATACAGATGCAGTGACCACGTACAAAACAGAACTAAACCGTTTTGTAAAAGCTGACGCAACTGCTCTGCTTATCGTTACCACCAATATGAAAGAAGAGACACTTCGAAAGGTCATGAGATACACGAATGCGAGAGACGTATGGCTTGAGCTACATAGACTATTCGACGGCATGGATGAAGACAAGTCCTACAATCTCTGTATGAGCTTCTTTGGCTTTAGAAAAGATCCGGCAGATGACATAGCCACTCACATGTCGAAATTGAAAAATATTTGGACGCAGCTTAATCAGGAGTTAAGTAAGGACAAAACCGGGGAGCTACCAGAACTGCTACTCCTTTGCAAGATTCTCGATACGCTCGACGAAACCTACTTTTCTTTCAGAAGCAGCTGGCTATTATTACCTAAATCTGATCGCACCATCGAAAGCCTTACAAGTCATTTATGTGCATTTCAACGAGCTTTGCAGAGTAATAACGTACTTCAACAGGAAGCTCTCGTTTCAAATTCCGGCACTATGTCTACTGCAGAGAAGAAGGATAGAAAGTTGAAATGCAACTACTGCCAAGCTATCGGCCATCGAGTGAAAAACTGTCAGAAGTGGATCAGAGACGGCAAGCCTCCGAAAAGCAGTAATCCGCAAGCAACACCTTCTACCTCTAAATCCGCTAACATGATCCTGATGTCTATCGATAGCACAGAAGTATTTTCAATCGTTCCCGACATCGAAAACTGGTACGTGGATAACGGCGCCACGAGCCACGTGACAAACCGGGCTGATTTATTCCAAACCTTCAAATGCTTTGACGATATCCATACTGTAACAACTGCTGATGGCAAATCGATTTATGCTAAGGGAAAAGGTTCAGTAATCATCGAAGCAAATGTAAGAGGGAAACTACAACGAGCGACCCTTCAAGATGTTTGGTACGTTCCAGCCATTTCAAAGAATTTATTCTCAGTACTAGCACTTCAGGACAGGATTCCGAACAGCAAATTCGTATCGACGACAAAAGAATGCAACGTCTATGTCAACGACGAAGCGTGCTTAATAGGAAGACGTAAGAAGGAAGGTGGATTGTACAAACTAGACTTAAAAGTTGTACACCCTGAGAACCCCGCTGAAGTCTTTGCAACGTTCAATACTATGCAACTATACCACGAGCGGTTCGCACACCAGAACAAGAGGCACGTGAAAGCTACAGTTAAACGCGAACTGGACTTAGATCTTCCTCTTGATAAGGAGCTGTGCGAAGGCTGTATATTTGGAAAAGCTCATAGACTTAAATTCGGTACGAGGACCCGAGCTACCGCGCCAGGAGAACTCGTGCACACCGACGTTTGTGGACCATTTCAACCAAGTTTTTCAAAATTCCAGTACTACGTGTTGTTCAAAGACGACTATACAGGCTATCGTATGGTATACTTCCTGAGATACAAGTCAGAGGTTAAGAACAAGCTCGCGTTAATGCTAGCTCAGACGAAGAATCTAGGATATACCGTGAAATGCCTGTTAAGCGACAACGGTGGCGAATTTGACAACAAGTCCATTAGAGATATACTAGACTCCCATGGAATTCGACAAAGACTGGTAATGCCTTACACACCAGAGCAGAACGGTGTAAGCGAACGTGAAAATCGCACCTTGGTTGAAACTGCGAGATCCATGATGTACGCGCACGAACCTATGCCACAAGAACTTTGGGCAGAACTGATAAATACCGCCGCGTACATTCTCAACAGAACAGGTCCGACAAACAACAAAGATAAGTCACCGTATGAACTTTGGACTGGAAAAAAACCGACCGTCAAACATCTGCGTATCATAGGATGCAATGCTTACGTCCACGTTCCAAAGCAAAAACGGAAAAAAATTAACAAAAAAGCCATAAAAAGACGACTTGTCGGTTACGATGAAGATGGCTACCGGGTTTGGATTACTAGCGGAAAAAGTAACAAGCTCGTCCGTTCACGTGATGTCACTTTCGATGAAAGACCGCTTCCTAACGAAGATGTTCACCCAGCTTGTGTAAGTCACAACGACGACGCAAATACGAGGGAGTACATAATACAGCTGCCGATGGGTAACTCCAACAGTAACGAGGAACCGGCTCCACTTACTGAAGTACATCATGATCCATTATCAGATGAACCCGAGGAAGACTTCGAAGATGCTGAAGATAATGTCTCTAGCGATCATGAACTTGGCCTTGAGGGAGAAAATTTGGAACCCTGACCAGTCCAAGAAAACCAAGTACATGAACCCGAACTGGTCCAAGAAGACCATGTATACGAACCCGAACTCGAACCGCATCACGATGATCCTGAAGCAATCGACTATGACGCCGAACCGCCGCGTTACATTTTGCGCATCGCAACGAAATACGACGACCTGAAAGATATAATTACTACGTATGTATTACAGAGACGTACCCGTCGAATTTCGCTGATGCAATGGATCGTGACGACAGTGTAGAATGGAGAAAAGCGATGCACAGTGAAATGCAGTCACTGAAGGACCTCAACGTGTGGACGGCATGTGGTCTACCGAAAGGGAGAAAAGCGCTTCCTTGCAAATGGGTCCTACGAACAAAAAGAAACCCAGACGGCTCCATTGACAAATACAAGGCACGACTCGTTGTGAAGGGATTCAAACAAAGAAAAGGAATCGACTACGATCAGACTTTCAGTCCTGTCGCACGCCTTGCGACTGTCAGAGCATTGTTGAGTGTCAGCGCTCAAGAGAACATGCATTTAGTACAATTTGATCTTGCTACTGCGTTCCTCAACGGAAAGCTTGAAGAGGAAATATACGTGCAACAACCCGAAGGCTTTAGCGACGGAACGACTAAGGTCTGGAAACTTAACCGAAGCTTATACGCCTTAAAACAAGCTCCAAGGTGTTGGAACTCGTGTTTTGAAAGCATTTTACTTGATATGGGCTTTAAGCCATGCGAGGCTGACTGTTGTCTATACAGTAAAGAAACAGATGGCAAGAAACTATTGATCACGTTGTACGTAGATGACGGATTAGTAGCCGCAAGTAATGAATACTTAGCGCAATCATTTCTGTTATATATTTTAATCTATGGCATTGGGGCCTCTACGGAGGTACTGCGCATGCGCGGTGGCACCCGCGTTCCCGCCATGTCTTAAATGTTGTGGAAAATAAAGGCAGTCAGTTTCTAGCAACCAAACTCTTTCATTTCGCTCTGCCCGCGTATTTAACAGTGGCGACGAGGAACCCGCGATTTTCATAAAGTTTAAGCAGTTTTCAGTCAAAATCATCATGACTAGTGTACAATTTGGATTTCTTAATACCTTCGAACACAATGTACAAACATGGAAATCTTATCGTGGTCGACTCTTACAATATTTTGTAGCCAACGACATAGATGATAAAGCCGACTCCACGGGCAAAAGACGAAGAGCGATTCTCCTAAGCGCCCTCGCTGAGGGAACTTACAAGCTGGCAACTGATCTCGCATTACCTAAAGAGATCACAGAAGTACCGTATGAAGATATATTATCAATTCTAGACTGTCATTTCACTCCAAAACGAGTGGGATTCGGTGAGCGTCACAAGTTTTACGAAGCATCACAACAGCCGGCGGAATCCCACTCGCAATGGGCAGCGAAATTGCGCGGGCTTACGGCCCATTGTGATTTTTTAAATGTAGAAGAGGCACTTCGTGACAAGTTTATAATAGGAATGCGTCCTGGACTCGAAAAAGAAAAACTATATGCACAAAGTTTAAAGGAGCTAACTCTATCAAAAGCCTTAGAATTGGCGGAAAACTTAAGTTGTGCTACCTCGGGCAATGACCTCGCGTTCGGCGCTGGCCCGGATAATAATAATATTTACAGCATTACAAAAACGGGAAGAAATGAAAGTGAACGTAAAAAGTGTAGTGTTTGTGGATATTATAATCATAAAGTGTCGGAATGTAAATACGCGAACTACGTTTGTAAAAAGTGTAATGTAAAAGGCCATTTACGTAGAGTTTGTTCGAAAGTGCATTATGTTGAATTAAAGAAAAATGATAAAGGTGACGAGGACGATGGTAAGCAAGATATTTGTAGTATTCGTTCTAGAAAGGGGGAGCCCATGGTGGAAACGATACTTATCAACAAAATTCGATTTAAATTCGAAGTTGACAGCGGATCCGGAGTGACTGTAATTTCTGAAAAGTATTACAAAGAGCATTTTAAAGACGTGCCATTGTCAATGGCGCGTAAGCAATTAATGACTTATAACGGAAGGAATTTATCGTGTATAGGTATTATTCGTTTACCCATTACATACGTAGGGCAAACACATGAAATAGATTTTTATATAGTCCGTAACGGCGGCCCGCCGCTCTTAGGTAGAGATTTCATTTCACGATTTAAATTACAATTAATGCCAATTAATTATTGCGAAGAAATTGATTCTATAGTAAAGCATTTACAGTTAACTTACAGTGAGTTATTTTCGGATAAGTTAGGTAAATTTAACAAATATAAAATTAAATTATTATTACAAGAGAATGCGAAACCGATTTTCTTTAGAGCGCGTCCCGTTGCGTTTGCTTTGCGAGATAAAGTTGGAAAAGAAATTGATAGATTGGTTGAGCTAGGCATTCTCGTTCCGACAGAACACTCTGACTATGCGTCACCCGTAGTGCCAGTGCTGAAACGCGATGGGTCAGTTAGATTGTGTGCTGATTATTCTGTAAGCATTAATAAACAGTTACTGATAGAACAATATCCTTTGCCCACAATCAACGAATTGTTCTCTAGGCTTCACGGCGGTCAACAATTCACTAAATTAGACCTTATAAACAATTTGTTTTGGATGAGGAGTCCCAGGCACTAACTTGCATTAATACTCATCGAGGATTGTATAAATATACGCGTTTGGCATTTGGTTTAGCGTCAGCTCCCGCTATTTTTCAGAGGGCCATTGAAAATGTTCTATCGGGCTTAGAAGGAGTACTGTGTCTGATGGACGATATTCTTGTCACAGGTGCTGATAGTCGTCAACATTTAGATAGATTAAACGCAGTTTTGAAACGATTACAAGATGCAGGGTTAACCTTGCAAAATGACAAATGTGAGTTTTTCAGGGATGAGATCAGTTATTTAGGTTATATTATTACTAAGGATGGACTAAAAAAGTCACCTGAAAAGATAAAAGCTATGGTGGAAGCTCCCATACCATGCAATGTGAGTCAATTACAGTCGTTTTTAGGTTTAGTTAACTACTACCGTAGTTTTGTACCGAATGCTTCTATGATACTAAGTCCTTTATATGAGTTATTGAAAAAAAATTGCAAATGGAAGTGGTCTCACGAGCATGATGTAGCGTTTAGAGAAATAAAAGCTATACTTACCTCTGGAAAAGTTTTAGCTCATTTTAATCCTAAGGCACAGTTAATTTTAACTGTAGATGCATCGCCTACCGGTCTGGGTGCGGTTTTATCTCAAATCGATTCGGACGGTATTGAAAGGCCGATATCGTATGCGTCGCGCACCTTAAATTCCGCGGAAAAGCGTTACGCCCAAATCCAGAAGGAAGCTACTGCTATAATTTATGGTGTGCGCCGTTTTCATCAATATTTATACGGTAAATCTGAACCCTTTATACTACGAACGGACCACAAACCCTTAATATCCATTTTTGGTCCGTACAAAGGTATTCCGGAAGTGTCTGCGAATAGGCTGCAGCGGTACGCATTGTTTCTTTCTGGCTATAACTACAAAATTGAATATATACGCAGCACGGATAATAACGCAGCAGACTATCTATCTCGTGCTGGCGCCCCGCTCACATTCGCGAACCCTTCCGAGCAATGTGACGGAATTGAGTTAGCATGCGATCGCGCTACCTATGTGTGTTTTGTAGTAGACGGTAGCATGCCGATCACCCTGATTCAATTACAAGAAGGAACTAAAAAGGACGACATTCTAAAGCGAGTTACTAATTATATCATAAATGGGTGGCCGGCAAAAGTTAACGACACACGATTGAGACCGTTTTATCTATGTAGATCTCAATTATCATTAGAAAATGGGTGTATTATGAGAGGACACAAAGTAGTTATTCCCGAATGTTTTTATGATAAAGTTTTAAGTGAGCTACATTCATCCCATCTAGGTATTGTAAAGACCAAAGCAGAGGCCCGCTCTAAATTGTGGTTTCCGGGAATAGACCAAGCTCTGGAGAGAATTATAAACTCTTGTGAGGTGTGTATCCAGTTACGACCAACCCCACCTCGTGCCCCACCATCTCAGTGGGAATTCCCGCCAAACCCTTTCAATAGGATACACATAGATTTTTTAGGACCAATAAAAGGCTGTGTTTATTTAGTTATAGTCGATGCTTATAGCAAGTGGCCGGAGGTATACAATATGACGAACACAAGTTCCTCTAGTGCGGTGATTGAAAAGCTTTGCGATTACGTATCAAAATTCGGATTACCTAAAACGTTAGCAAGTGACAATGGCACGGCTTTTTGCTCACACGAGTTTGAAAATTTTTGTTCATCAAATGGAATTAAACACATTACATCACCAGTATACCATCCCTCTAGTAACGGTCAAGCAGAAAGTTTCGTTAAAATTGTAAAAAAAGGAATAAAATCTTGTTTAATGTGTAGTCGTACTGCGAGGGATGCTAGACTAAAATTATTAAAGTACCTAATGGATTATCGTAATTCTATCCACTCTACCACTGGCTTCCCAAGTAACACAAAAGTGCTGAATAAAAGTTGAGTAAGAGCAATCATTTAGAATACAAGCTGAATACTAAACTGAATAACGTCTGAGTACCATCTATTCAGATTTTATTCAAACAAAATAGGCCCCAAATTAAAATGCTTAAAGCTTAAAAACGTTTGAGTGACTACTGAGTAGGAGCTTAGTAATAGTACAATTATCGTAATAACTTCTGAATAACAGCTGATATTGCTTTTATTAAGCTCTTAAACCTCAAATATTCAGTTATGTCGAATTGGTTATTGTTTTCAGAATTTACTCAGCAATAATTTCTTGTTAACTATAATACAGATTTTTTTCATACAAATCGTGGAATTAGATGACAATCAGTTACACATTTTTAATGTTGGTGAGTAATTATTGACATGCAATGGTGAATTTATTAAAGCGGTAAGTAAAGTTTCATTAATTAAGTTAAGGGTTTGCTACATGTTAATTCTTAGTGCGCAAATTATTTTGTCGTAAATAGTGTATGATTTTTTCGATAATTTTTGACGCGCTGCGTTAATAATCAAGATAGGCGATTGTAAATATTATTTTCGTACATGCATGCTCGGTCTGCCTAAAATGCTTAATGGCGAAATTTCGAATTCTAGCAATTCCAATGCAACACACGATAAATTGAATTGAAAATTTTGTAGTTATAAGATTAAGCATTCAGATAATCTTGTAATTATAATTATTTACAAAGATTTTAAATGGCGATCGCTTGTTTTGCTTTCATTGCTTAATAAAAGTGCACAAGAGTCTACTTACTATGATTTCACTTGAATAAAGTCATTTCACTACGCTAACTTCTGAATAACAATTGAATAGTTGACCACATTTCTACATTACTTCGAATTTTTAGGGTTCTTTAATCGAATGTTTTTTTTCTAATGTGGAATAGGGTTGGCCGATACAAATCGTACATAGATATTGAAACGTATATTAGACCAGTAGTTTTTGAGTTTATTCGTTACATACCTGAATACATACAAAACATTCCTATTTTTAATATTAAAGATAAAGATAGATAAATAAATAAATATACCGCCTTAGCGCGACCGCCAAGTGTACGTACAAAAACCGAAATGGTACCTACATACGCCAGCTTCATTTCTCTTATTCTGTGCACCTACTCGCCTACTTACTCGATATTGGTTGGTTTAAATGCAGTGGAATAAGCTTTACAAAATAATATAATATTTTTTTGTTGCAGATCGATCCTGTGGCGAATATTATAGTAGCCCCCAGTCAAACACCAAATCATGTAATTGCCGATGATAAAGGTGTTATGTATACAGTAGTCTCCGAAGGAACCTCAAGACAAATTGAAAATGTAGCCACGCAGCAGTCAGTTTAGTTTAGAAGGAATCCACAATATATACGCGATACAACAACTTATTATGAATAATCAGGATAAAATAATGAAAAGACTTGCAGAGCTATCTGTTCAATTGAGGAAATGAAATATAGCTTGCCATCAAATTCAACAACTGTAATACCATTAGGCCAAGCGAAGGGCATAGAAGTGCAATCCTTCATGTTTAAAGCTATAAATGATACTTGCAATATAGAAATACTGGATCAAGAGCTATCAAACCAGGAAACGTTTGAAAAGCTATATATCTATATTCTATTGTATATTCTAAATTACTGGGAAATGGCAATAACTGTGCTTACAGGTTGCTGGATATAATGTTTACGAAGGAGTTGTTGTGCAAATGTTCCTGGACTGGAGGGAGTCGTAATTCGTCTGATGTGAAAATAGGATTCAAGGCTTTCAAAAAGTAATAATTTATTTTTTCTCGTGTTTACGATTTTGAAGGACGTAATTTTTAATTGTTGATTTTTTTTATACTTAAATAAAGAAATATATTTTTTACTTCAATTTATTTTGTTTTAATTTGGATCTTAACCTATAGATACTTTGTGCAAGAGAGGTACAAAGTACAACTCATTCCATTCCTATATTCACTCTGTACTTCATCTATCACATGAACCATAATGGTCCTTATAATGTTCAACAAAATATAATAAAAGTTCTTCTGCCAAAGGCAAGGTTTTCATAAATCTTGGAAGAACATTATGGTTATGCCGCAAAAAAAAAAATGTGAATAAGCACTTTCAGGCAGCACCTGTGGCAGTATAGTAATGCTTAAATAATACAAAAATGATCTATATTCTGAGGCCTTCCAGTGAGCCAGTTGATCCAACCCTCTCATAGATCGGTGAATTTTCGAAGGCAATGTGCGGTGATTTAAAAACATTGTAACATTATTTATATCGCTTGAGCACCACTTGGTGTCATATTTGCCAAAATTCCCATCACACCATCCGACCATTAATCTTTTCATTACTCCCAAGTCGTCTTGGGACGTCTTGGTCGTCTGTTCTATCTGGACATCTACTGTCAAGAAACACGACAGTGTGGGATTGGTGAGAATACTCTCCTACTGTCACACATTTTATACAACCATGTTTTCCATTAAAGTTGCAAACACCTAAAAAAATAGGTAGTGTATCAGGCCGGTTTTTACCGACTTCAAAAAGGATATATATGTTACAGCCAAAGAGATAAATTCAGATAATATATGAAATAACTTTGGGGAAGGCCTATGCCCAGCAGTGGGCGTCGTATGGCTGAAATGATGATCTTATAACTGGAAAATATACATAATAAGACTCGAATAAGTATTGGTAAAGATTATTAATAATAAGAAGCATATTTAAAGTTCGGTGTGCCTATGATTTGGTCAGAACTATTGGGTAAAATATCTGGGAATCTTTTATTTAATGTTGCTGCTAAATCCTTTAGAGCTGCTTGAGTGATATTTTTTTTGACAGCCCATTTTCTAATTCCCTCTCGAAAAAATTTTTTCATGTGTTCGGTACATTGTTCTTCTTCGATATCTGTACAGCTGTCATTAGATGCATAATCTACGTAAACTGTTTGACTGATTTGATGTACGGAATCCTCTTCGTTACATGACAGCAACCCATGCTGGCTGGAACTTGGCTCATATTTGTTCATACTATTATCACAAATCTTTTGATGACTAGAAACACTTGAACGATTGCTACTATTGATTTTTAAATATTCTTTTAACATTTTTCTTTTAATATTAGGTACCGGTTCTTTTATGTTTTTTCCACGATTTTCGCTCCATGTTGATGCAAACAACATAAAAAATATAGCTTCCAAAGATATTTTAACAGCTGATATTAAGCTATTTGTGCGGATAGAACGTACCTGTGGTCTTTAATTTGAATAAGTTAGTTTAAAACATACTGTTATGCCGGTGAAAACTTAATAAAAACTTTAATAATCTTCTTTATTCAGCAGCTGAATAACTGGTAAAACATGGCATCTTATCCAGTAAAGGCATAAAATAATTAGCACACTTTACATTTATTAAGTATCAAGCTGTATAACAGCATTATGTAATAGCTTTATTCAGATTGTTATACTTTATGCAGCAATCAGCTGATTCAAACGCTACTAGCTTAGTAATTATTGAATAATAGCAAACAGATTATGATTATTCAGATAAATGCTTCGCTAGGGGCTTTTTTTCAGCTCTAAGATACCTAGATTGCGTAAAGCTTAATAAAACTTGTATAATAGTCTAACAAATATTGTTTATTAAGTTTAAAGAAATAAAGTACAAAAATTCAGAACTTATTAAGCATTAAGAATTTTAAGAGCCCAAACTCAACTTAATTCATCATTCAGATATTTCTAAGGCTCTTATACAAACGATATTCATCTTTAAACTGTAAAGTTTTCTAAATGTGTACTGTTATTTTGCTTGTGTGTTACTTGGGTTATCCCCTGCTCAAATCGTGTTTGGTCGTCAATTAAGAACACGGTTAGATTTAATAAATCCCAAACCACCGTCATCCTTGTCACCGGATCTTTCTAATGTTGTCAAACAAAAACAGTGTATGCACAATAATACAAAAGGAAAGGATAAAACTAAGTTGTTAAACATAAATGACCCTATATTGTTTAAAAAGTTTGTGAATGCTAAAAACTATACGTGGTGTGAAGGCATTATAGTAAAACGATTAGGGAAAGTAATGTATTTAGTAAAAGACATTGTCAATTCACGGTGTTATTATAAAAGACATTTAAACCAATTGGTCTTATTTAAGGGGACGGTTAAAAATAATGAAAGAATGAACATAGCCTCACCAGTATCGTCATGCCCGTCGTTATTAGAAGAGCCAGTGATGGCGCCACCCGCCATTTCGTTGCTGCCAGTAGCCCCACCTACATTAAGCTCACCGATTCCTGGGACTGCGTTTAGTGACACATCGTTGTCTCGATCTTCTGATGTCATATCGCCTAGACAATCGCCTGAATCAAGTAAAAGCGTGGCCGGAGGGGGGAAAGGAGACGTAGACGTACCGGACATCACCCCGTCGTCGTCGTCGCAGGAACGCGACAACATAGAAACTCAAGCAACAACAGAAAAAGAAGTACAAGAGGCGCATGGCATTGACGTAGAACAAGCTTCAACAAGATTGTTACGTAACCGTCCCCGTATAGATTACAGCAAATATTTGTAGACTTATATATTTTAGCTATGTTATAGTAAGACTCTAGAGGGAGGAATGTTATATATTTTAATCTATGGCATTGGGGCCTCTACGGAGGTACTGCGCATGCGCGGTGGCACCCGCGTTCCCGCCATGTCTTAAATGTTGTGGAAAATAAAGGCAGTCAGTTTCTAGCAACCAAACTCTTTCATTTCGCTCTGCCCGTGTATTTAACAATTTCTTAATGATTTACGGAAACGTTTTAAGATAACGTCGAAGCCCGCTTCATATTACCTAGGGCTACAAATCGAAAGAGAGAAGGATGGTTCTGTCTTTATTAATGAAGAAGCCTATGCAAAGAAAATATTGGAGCGCTTTGGGATGACAGAATGCAATCCTGTCACAACACCCACCGAGAAGGAAGCTACGACTATTCTATCAGGGAAAGACGAAACCGTGAAGTATCCGTATAGAGAAGCAGTCGGTGCTTTAGCATATTTAATGGTCGGAACACGTCCTGACATTGCATTTGCAGTGGGTGTTGCCTCCCGAAAATTGGAAACCCCCTCCAAGGAAGACTGGCTTGGTGTAAAACGGATTTTGCGTTACATCAAAGGAACGTCTGCCTATGGAATTAGGTATGGACAGCACAAACCAGGAATACTCGAAGCATTCAGCGATGCTGACCATGGAGGCGATCGAGAAACCAGCCGATCTACCACAGGCGTAGCTGTCGCTATGCAGGAGGTGTGATATCTTGGCTTAGTCAACGGCAAGCGTCCGTTGCTATCTCTACTACCGAAGCCGAGCTAGTAGCAGCCAGTGAAGCAGCCAGAGAGTTGGTTTGGCTAACCAGAGTAATGCAGGAGTTAACTGAACTTAAGCATATTCCTACACTATATGTTGACAACGAAGCAGCAGTTCGCTTGGCACATAACCCAGAGTTTCATAAGCGAACGAAGCACATTCGTATTCGACATTTCTACGTTCGAGAGCAAGTTGCTGAAGGTGCAATGGAAGTCCAGAGAATTGGCACTGCAGGATTTTAACCAAAGGACTACCGCGGCCAAGATTCTCTTTCCTTTGCCATGCCCTTGGAATAGTATTGAATAAGGGAAAGTGTTAAAGGAGTTTTTATACTGTTACTGGATATTCAAACTATTTAACTACGAGTGATTTGAATCTTGAAAAAGAGAATAATATGTCATTTGTCTAGTATTGTCATGTCTCGATTGTGAAAATAAAACAACGTTTATATGTGCTATATTTTTATTATCTTTCTCGTAAAGTGTTATTATTCTCCAAGACTGTGTCCTAAGGCGGACACCACTGACTCTCTGCTTACACGTATGTGTTAAACAATATCACAAACAAATGTTGTATGTAATGTGAGATAGTACAGGACATTACAATACAATAAAAACCCTAAATACGAGCGAAATTGGTGTTAAAATCTACCGTTTTTTCACTGAATTTTATTTATGATTCAGTAACAATATCGTTATTATTCCGATAATGATATTTGAACATTCAATAATTATAAAAATAATATGTACAGGCCGCAAGACGTGTCGCAGTAGCTAATTTTGGGTGTCAGCGGGAAACAGCGGGACGTAATGCTGCGCAAGTAAGCACTCGCAGCTAACTCGGATTCGCAATTAAGTTTGGCGCGGACTATACAGCTATACAGTCAACAGCAGTTACGGCTTTACACTTTGACCTTTCGTAGTGAAAATGTAAATGTAAAGCAACCGAAGCTGCTGTTGACTGTAGATGCCAATAAACATGTTTTTATTTCAAAAAACTCATTATTATTCAATTAAAATCATTTCAATTGGTTTTGATAATCGTGCAGCACTAAGGCGTAAAAACTAAAAATGTCAAAGTGACATTTGACAAAGGTCTTTTTCTTTGGCGAGCCGTGAAGATCCACAGGTCGTGGAAATTCTACTCGTAACAAATCCGATTTAATCGGACTAGTGTTAATTTGTAATCGCGTGAATTGTTTATAATTTATCGCCAAAATGCCGCCTAAGTTCGATCCTAATGAAATTAAAGTCGGTAAGGGTATATTCTGACTTAAAAATCTCGACTTAGGTTATGTGTGATTGTGAGTGAATGTTTAAAGTTATCTTTGTCAATTTGCAGTCAACTTGAGATGTGTCGGAGGAGAAGTTGGTGCCACTTCATCGTTGGCTCCCAAAATCGGTCCCCTTGGTCTGGTAAGTACCTATTTGGCATACAATTAACGTTTAGCAGTCATGCTACTAAAGTACCTTTAGAAAGGTTACCGAAAGAAACACTTGAAAGAGGCAAACAGATGTTTGGACTGTTGTCATTTGTTAATTGTTGTTATAAATGATGATTGAATGATCCTGGGGGGTGCCTCCCTACCAGGCGCGTCCTTCCGGGTGGCGGATGGAAGGAACCCGCGACTCAGGATCCTTTCCCTGTCGCGGCTACTCCGAATGTCCAATAAGGAGTCGCGGACCAGGCCATGTGTTGCCGTGGGTTTTCTAAGTATCATTTTATATTGTTATCCGTTATTATGTTACAATAATATTCATTGATACAACCTTATCACTTTATACAAGGTGGCCTGTCTGTGCAGTGGATAATTTCCTGGAATTATAAACAAATTATGTTTAATTACAGACTTTAATCAATGTTTATTGTTGTAATTCTTACCGTACACCCTGACAGGTTAAGACATTTCCATGGTATCTACAACAAACACAGACCCCGGGAAATGATACGCTAAAAATAAAGCCAATCCATTGTTCTCTGGAGTCTGGACACCAATTAAAATACATTCATCTTCTTAAATGTTTGAACCTGTCAATTGGTTTAATTATTACCTTATTTTTTTATTATGTGTAGGAATAACAATGACAAGGTATCAGAATCCTTGTCAATGAAGACGAAGACTGGTAAGTATGTATTGTCATTTTACTACAGAAGAATATACTTAATTTAGTTTTTAATTCCCCAGTCTCCCAAAAAAGTGGGTGATGACATAGCAAAGGCGACTGGTGACTGGAAGGGTCTGAAGATCACAGTGCAGCTCACCATTCAAAACAGGCAGGCGCAGATATCAGTGGTGCCTTCAGCTGCTGCCCTCATTATCCGAGCACTCAAGGAACCGCCACGTGATCGCAAGAAGCAAAAGAACAGTGAGTATTATATCATTGATAGAATATAAAAAAAATATTTTTTACTTTGCATGGGTTTGCTCTTGATCCCAATCAAGCCCAGGGGCTAAGTCAGGATCCACGATGGAGCAAGCTAACCCAGAAGGTGCCTATTCACTCTTGCTTTGAAGGTGGTCAAGTTATAAGTACTCGGAAATACAGAGGTAGGGAGGGAGTTCTACTCCTTTGCTGTGCGCAATAAAAGATGTTGAGTAGTGCTTGTTGCGACATTTAGGGATATCAACCAAGAAAGGGTGGAATCCCGCAGTGCATCTGGATGACGGGATTGAAGAAGGGGGTGGCGGTTTGAGCTCATGCAGTTCCTGAGCACACTCCAAAGTATAGTCTGTAAAAGACAGGCAATTTTGCGGCGGCACAGAATACTTAATATGGCGGCGGTGAACTTGGGTGTGAAACTTGCTCTTCAGCAGTTCTTTGTCGCCAATCAGCCTCTAAGCTCTGTGTTGGATTGTGTCCAGTGCATATAGTTGGTATTTCGCTGAGCCGTCTCAGAGGTGACTGCAATGTTCCATCCAAGAGCAGACTTGACTTGATTTAGGATAGTTATCATTATATTGGCATCAAATTAAATTTATATAAAATTTTGGAATATTGGAAATTTTATTTAACTACAAGTAAAGATAAAATACTATAGCACTAATCTTATCATTGTAAACAGCAATATCTCAGAAGTTTTATTCTTTTCCATTAATTTTCAGTAAAGCACAGTGGCAACATCACCCTTGAAGATGTCATCAGCATAGCTAAGGTCATGAGACCTCGGTCCATGGCCAGGAATCTCTCTGGGAGTTGTAAGGAGATCCTCGGCACAGCACAGTCAGTTGGCTGCACAGTCGAAGGCAGACCGCCGCACGACCTCATCAATGATATCAACAGTGGCGCGCTCACCATTGACGAATAAATAAATTAAGGATTTGACCTCATTACTGCTTTTATTTACAATTCTCTGTTTTTTTAGTTATGAAGTACTAAAATGCTTGTAATAAGCAAGTTACACAAAAAATCCAGCCGATTGTTCGCTCTAGCCCTGCTCTTGCCTGTATGGGTGAACAATGCTCGTATTAGAAGGAAGTATGTAAACTGGGTCGATAAAATAGTTGAATTTAAAATGGTATTAGATATGTTGATGTAGAAGTTTGAGAGGCTCAGGTGCAGAATGTCCACTCGACACGAGACGTATTTTTGAATCATTCGAATTTCTCGTACGAATTAAAGAAAAAAAATGAGATTGAGAAAATTGGCCAAGTGCAAGTCGAACTCGCACATGTAGGGTTTCGTCTCTCACCCAAGGTTGCCTGGAAGAGATTGCTATGTAGCAATAAGACCGTCTATTGTGTGTTTTCTCTGTATGTGTTTGTTTTTGTTTCGTGTGCAATAAAGTTTCTATTATTATATTAAATACACCTACCTACATACCTACCCAAAATGCTACAATATTTTTTCGCCTGCAAATATAAGTTTGTTTTTCATAGTGTCTGTATGAATGACAAAGTTATATTTGGTTTTGGCAAATGTGCTATAGCTCTGAAACTGCATAATATATTTCGTTCAAACTAATTTTCGTTGAAAGTTTTTATAAAGGTGTATATATACAGCATATATATTTTTTTCTTATTTTAAAAGTTAGAGGGGGGGGGGACACATTTTTTCACTTTGAAAGTGTCAGTGTCAATGTAATTTTTAAAGACCTATCTATAGATACCCCACACGTATAGGTTTGAAGAAAAAAAAACTTTCTGTAACAGTTCCATGTATGGGGAGCCCCCCTTTTTTTATTTTTGTGTATAAACCGTAAAGCGGTTTACAGAATACATATACCTACCAAGTTTCAACTGTGTAATCCTCATAGTTATGGAATAAAGTGGCTGTGACATACATCGATTTGGCCGAATCTATAAGGGTTTCGTTTTTTGCCTTTAGGCTACGAAACCCTAAAAAAGAGGTAAGTTTCGTTCTTTTCGTACTATCACGTGTTGTGAGCCTCCATTTACAGTATGTACAATTTCTATAAATACTACAAAATGTATTTACTTGACATTGGCAAAAATTGCAAATTTTATCGCGAGCAAGTCATGAGGTGAATAAAAAAAGAGTACCTATCTTTGCAACAGCAACGCGACAGCAGAAACAGTGCGGCCACTACCGAACAAACGATGAACTACATTCGATAAATTATTTTTTCGTTGTAGATAGCTGCGTCTCTTTACGTGACGATTCTGCCACTGCCAATATCAGTTGGAGAAAGAGACATTCTGTGAAAGAGACCTATTGCGTGTAACTAGGGAACATTATGAGAAGTGGACATTCTGCGCCCTTGGACGAATCGTCCAAGTTGCGCCTGAGCTGTTTGAGAATTAAAGGAAAAAATCATTTGATAAAAAGTGTTTGTTCACTATCACTGCCTTTTCTATCACTGTCGTTTTCACACTGAATGGCTTTGCATTGTGCCTTGCTGCATATCCTGTAAAGAATGCAATATAGTGATATCACTATCTCGCTTCCTGCACCCCGACCGCCTAACGGTATAGCTTGTGTTATCGCTATAGCTATCAAACTTCAAACTCTCATAATATAATCGTTCAACGATAGAGTTTTTGTCTAATTCCTACATATTTCTTTTCATCTATTGGATCAAATATTGCATTTTTAGTATGAAAGTGATAGCGTCTGCGAGAGCCCTTGTAGGGGGTTTGAAAATTCGATAGCTATAGCGATATCACAAGCTGTACCGTTAGGCGGTCGGGGTGCTGCTGTCTGTCCCTATCGTCCCTATGTATGCTTAGATCTTTAAAACTACGCAACGGATTTTGATAGGGTTTTTTTTTAATAGATAGAGTTTATACATGTGTATAATAACCTTAAATATAGAGTAGAGAAATACTGTAATTTTTGAGGTTTCTAATGTGATGTAAATGATTACACAATGACGAATTGAAAGGGATTGCGATAGATTTTAAAATTAGACAATTAGCCCCCTGGACTTGAAGAAATTTTGAGCTTGTTCTTTTACTTGCTTGTTACTTTTTATCATGTCAATTGATGCTGAAAGGTGGTTTTATGGGTTATTTAGGGGGTTGAAAAATACCTTATTTTTGTGCTATGAAACGTACATCATGTACGATTCGTAGCCGTCGTCATTTTAAAGATATTTACATACTTCAGGCCATCACTATTTGACATTTGAAAGGGATTGTGATCGGAACGCGTTTTGAAAGGTATGGAATAAACGTAATTGAACTGTCTAAGCAAATGTGACAGACGAAAATATCACAATCACAATACCTCTGAAAGGGATTGTGATAGATTTTGAAATTAGACGATTAGTTTACTTAGTAATTTCACTCTAAAATTTGGATAAGTCACTTGCCTATACAAAATCGATCGACATTATTGATATTATTATTATTGATATTTGATGCTGAAAGGGGGTTTTATGGGTTATGTAGGGGGTCGAAAAATACCTTATTTTTGTGCTACGAATCGTACATCATGTACGATGTTCCATAAAACCCCTTTCAGCATCAAATATCAATAATAATAATAATATCGATCGATTTTGTATGGGCAAGCGACTTATCCAAATTTAAATTATTTTTATGCTACGATGCACCGTTTCCGAGATATATCAAAAAATATAGGAGAGCAGCGGAGGACTTCGATACTGTTTTTATATTCAGCAACTATATTATTATTTCACAATATTTTAAAATATTTATTTGAAATATGAATATGTAACCCCTTTGCAACACCTGGATTGCGAGCCCCGGATTATTTTATAATAAGTACCATAATGCTAAAGTCGTTGATTCCACACTACCTACTTATGTTATCGACTACTTTTGCATTCCCGAATTTTTTGGAATCCTGGGGGATTAATATTAAATACAATTTATCAGCCAAAAATAACTTTATCCGATCACTGGTTATGGTGAATATTAATGAAATTTTAGGAAATTAAAATCACGTGAACCATGAAAACATTATAATTATCTTTGAGCAGTTGTGTCAAAACGAAAAGCATTTATAATTTAAAAATTTAATAGTAAGGTGTTCAAGTTCGCCTAATTAAATTCCCAGTTTTACCGGAAAGAAAATAGTATTAAGTCTCCGATTTTTGTCTTTGTTCTATGAACTATAGGTAAATATACTCAGCCTATTCCGATCACTGAATTAATAAGAGAGAAAAAAGTATAGTTAGGTACAGAATTTATAAAAGTGTATTTCGCTCTGGTTATTTTCAAGCAAACCTGGGGGCTTATGATAGTTAAAAAACAAGAAAATATTTTCTAGTACTAAATAGTAGTTCCATTTCTGTTGGTTTAACGCCCAGGTTTCATAGGAAATTGCCCATCTATCATCCATGCCCTATATCAACAAATGTTCTGAATTTTCTAACACTAACATTTAAAAACTACTTCTTAAGAGAATCAGATAGTTCAATTATAAGTAACTACCAAAGATGGTTTATAATCAGCGTAGATATATCGGACGGCTCCTGATCTAAAATTCTCAAAACAGAAATTAAAACGATCGAAAGCGCAAATTAAAGTGACTCGAATTAATACTAGTCGTTAGGTTCAAAGTCGATTGCAACAGTGTAGCGCATGGAACGGCAACGGCGCTTTTGCTGCATCCGAGCCATTTATTTTGAATTTTTTGGCGGGAAACCAGTTTTTTGCCTATAATTTTGAAACTAAGAAGCCCAAGCCCAGTGATTTGAAATTTTGCATGCCGTGTGCACCTATCATAAGGTATCATTTGATTCTTAATACGAGACTCTAACTTATACAGTTACAGTGATTCAAAACGTGTAACGTGTCTCCAGCTTACACATGCTTATCGGTTCGTAGCTTAAAAACAATTCGAGCTAGAGATTAGAAAAATTTGGAGCTTACTGCTCCAATTTGACTAAAAAATTTGAGGTATAAAACATAATCCTACCTCAAATAATTACGAAGATACAGGTGTGTGTAAGCCAGAGACACGGGTCTCCAGCTAACACACACTTTAATGATCGTAGTTTCAACAGTATGTGAGTGTGACGGTTAGTTTTTTTTGGTTTTCATTGCTCCTATTGTGCACTAAATTTCTGATTATAGTCTAAAGCCATAAACCCCACTGGTTTGCCTTAAAACGACATGTGTCAGCTGTGGAAACGTTTCTCCAGCTAACACACAAAAAAAACTTCTAGTAACGAAGTTATGGTTGCACCTAAAATATCACTGACACGTTTGATTGCTCCTAATATGCACTAAAATATGGCATGCTTAGAATTTCTCTATGTCTTATCAGGAAGCTGTAGACACACACATTACTTTTCATCCCAAAACTCCCACGAAAACAGGAACCACGCGGGTGAAACCGCTGACGGCTGCTAGTTAATAAATGAACCTAACAAATTTTTTAAATAATAATTATTATTAACAGGCTAACACTGATAGCGCCTGTATCGTGCTATTTAAGCGTTTTGTTTATTATTTAAATTCTGAATATCTAGTCGATTTTTAAATAGATTGATGTTAGAGGCGAGGATAGGGTTGCCAGATGCCCCGTATATTACGGAATACGGGTTACCCCGTTATTCAGGTTCAATCAGGCATTGTTAATACAGAAACCCGTAACCCGTAATTGAGAAAATAAAATACGGAGTAAGTAAAGCTCCTGTATTTTGACTAATTCAGCCAAGAGCTGGCTGGCGAAACCAAATGCTGACGTTTTGTCAGGCTGGCTGGCGCAAAATGATGGTTTTTGACTTTGTAGTTTAAAATCGCCATGTTTAATTTTCTTTTTTAACGTACAAATATTTATTTACATTAGCTTTTTAAAATGAAGAGTGTTTGATGAAAAAAATATCTTCTTAAAGAACTATTGTTTTAATTGACTCCCGTAACGTTGGTAGCCCTTAAGTCAGGAAGAAGCAGGTGAGGCGGTGGTCCCTCTCCCTCCCTTCTACCGTCCTCCCATCGAGCTTTCGAGTTCGGTGGGAGGACGGGAGCTGCCCCCTAATTGTCTAATTTAAAATCTATCACATCCCTTGTGAGAAAGGGATTGTGAGTTTGATATTTTCGTCTGTCATATTGCTTAGACAGTTCAATGTCGTTTATTCCATACCTTTTAAAACGCGTCCCGATCACAATCCCTTTCAAATGTCAAATAGTGACGGCCTGCTGAATGTCTTTCAAATTACGAATTGAAAGGGATTGCGATATATTTAAAATTAGGAGCCCAGTATAACCGTTTGGTATGCGTAAATGCAATGCCCTCATTCCAAAAAAAAAAGGTATAGGCAGGTGGCAACCTAATGGTGCTTTCAGACGCGTGCCACGCAGCGTGGCATGCAACCCGGCATGTAGCTCGGCGCGCAGCCCGTGTGCTTGCGTGGGCCAAGCAGCGCTATTCACACGCTTGCGGGCATGCTATGCTAGGTTAGTCTGCGCAACTTGTTTTGTTTCTCTAAATAGTCTGTGGTCTGCGCCAAAATGTAAGACGACGCGGACGTACAGCTTGTGGGAGCTACTGCTTTAGGCTTACTCATAATTACTTTACTCTTTGGGCTTACTCTATTTTCACTGGAAAAAGAAACAAAAGCTAATATGAACTAATGGACGAACGTGAACGTTCATATACTTCGAATGTGCAAGCGATACAAACGCAACTGCGAGCGTGTGAACAGGTACACTACACAAGCAAGCACAAACACATTCAGCTTTTGAACTTTTACAAAAAACCGACAGTCGTCCCGATCGACGGCATGCACGAGCACAACTACGGGCGCATGCACACAAACAGCCTGTTTACACGCTTGTGCCCGTGCTTGTGCCCGTTGAATGTCGCTTTGAACGCGAGCGTCTGAACGCACCACTAGGCGAGGAACTACATCATCTGGAAGCTTATTCCATTTTTTGATGACTCTGTTAATGATGAAATGTTTGCATGGGTTGTTATTTGCGATTGAAGTTCTGGGTTGTGACCCCTAAACGGTAATAATATAAAATATATATTTATAAGTAGCTCACCTTCACCTTTAGTTTGGGCCCAGTCAATGGCATTATTTTGGCAGTGGTACGGAGGATGTCTGATTGCTTTATGCCCACATAATTTGCAGTTGATGGCTTATGTCACTTTTAAATTTCACAGTAAAGAGAATTTCCGTCACTGAGGATTTAGTTTTACTAGAAACCAACCAGCAGGGCTATCGCGTAAAAAATATGGATATGGACATGGGCTTCATTTGACAGTTAAATGACCATATATGGTAATTTTTAAAGCTTCAACTGTCAAATGAAGCCCATATCCATACCCAGATTTTTTACGCGATAGCCCCCCTGTGCAGTACTTACGACACAATTATTCGAGATTAAAATTAAATTGTAACTAAATTCAAAGTGCTTTTCATACATTTTTGTAAGATTTTAAAATGATTCTCAGTGTCGGTCTCGGTCTCGGCCGAGACTTGTTTACATTCTCGATCTCGGTTCTCGGCAGAAAAGTGGGTTCAGTCGGACCCTACCTCCGTTGTTGATATCTCTCTCGGCTCGGATTAACCTCTGTGAAGGACGCAACAAAGAGTATGTAATCACTACGTTTGGACGCAATGAAAAATATACTTTAAGTGCAATGCAAACAATACAGTTCATTTTCATAAACGCAATTTTTTTCCAGTCCAGTGGGCCTACCACGAACCATGAGTTTTTCTTTCCGTTTACTATACAGCAAACGGGAGATATTTTGTAAGAGAATCTGTAGTTCTGGGCAGTAGTTATGCCCACGCCCACTAGAGGCGCTGTACTGTACACATTCTCATACAAAATGTCTCCCGTTTACTGTACAGTAAACGGGAGACTCATGGTAGGCCCACTGTTAGTACATTACATCCATTTCTATGATCGGGGATCAATTTTATAATCTTCAATCAACTGTCAAATTAAGCCTCTATCCGTACTTGATTTATGACGCGTGGGCTGCGTCTGAAACGCTACATAGAATTTTGACCTTTGTAAATATTGGAAGTAAGTGTAAGCTCCACTTTGACCTGCAACAGCAAATTCATGGCAACAATCAACAGAGCCGAGCCAGAGCCAGAGCCATTGAATCCGAATACATAGAAAAAAAAAACATTACAAGCAGAAATGTCAAAATGGCGTCAACGCAGGACGCTTGGTATATTTCTTTACTTGGTTTAGCAGAACATTTCCGTACCTCAAATCCTCCTGACATCAAAAGTTGTATTCAGTGTTTACAAGCCGTATTCAATTTCAAGCCACCCCAAAGGGTCGAAGCCCGAACTCATTTACAACTTGGTAATATCCTTCTGACACACACTAAAAACATCGACTTAGCGAGGACGCATTTAGAGCAGAGTGTAAGTTTATTTATATTAATTATGGGTTATAAAATGCAAGTTGCAATAAAGGGTATTATCCAGCGGAGATCAAATACCGTGTAGTATGATCCAACGACGTGTAATTGGAAAGTGACATAGAATGTAAACAACGAATTTGAAGTGGGTCAGTGTAGTGTTTTGGTTACAGTGGTGCCTGTCCCAGACGATAAATGGGTTCGACGATGTTAAGTTTGAGGCGGCAAGTGTGCTGGCTGAGCTGTTCGAGCAGCAGGGCCAGCCTACTCACTCCAAACCCATTCTACGGAAAGCCATCGAGTTGTCACAACATAGTGTATACTGGCACTGTAGATTAATTTTTCAATTGGCTGTGAGTATTAAAAGTTTTATAATGCTGCACTTTTTGCCTTCTTACCTACTAATTAATGTAATTAAATAGAATTAGTTAAATTATTTTATGTATTTGGAGTTGTGGTTTTATTGACCAAGTAATGACCAATACTTTCATAATTTTATGTTATGTCGTATTAGTTTGGGCTGAATGTCAGTAGAAGTATGCATCTTAGATGTTTCATATAATACAGGTGTGTGTTTGTAATGTTTTTAGCAAATACATGCCACAGAGCGCGAGTATGAGGTAGCAAGCAGTTTACTGGGTGTTGGTGTGGACTATGCTCAGATTTCAAATGCTGCTTACACAAGAGTGCTCTTTCTCCTCAGTAGAGTAATGGTAAGTAACATAGTATCCCTTACAACTGAAATGAAGTAAGAGCAATTATTCTACTTGTTCTTAATTTTCCAATGTAAAAATCTTGGAATGCATGTTAACTAGGTTATTTCTTTACTTGTGACTTCTTAGATATAACACAATGCAGCCATGATTACAGGATCAACTATTCTTTTCACCTCTTTATATTATTATTGGAAATTTTAAATACATTTATATATTTTTATTTGTAGTTGCTGTTGATAGACAAGAAAATTCAAGAAGTGTTACCGTTGCTGAACCAGGCTGGACACCTTGTGGACTCTTGGGCTGGAAGCCCACACCAGAAAGAGTACCTTAAAGTTTTCTTTCTTGTTTTACAGGTAATGTTCCTTTTTGGGTTTTTAGGTCACATTTTTTTATTTAAAGCTTTTTTAACTACAATGATGTAATGAACTATATATTTAATTTTAACTAATATCATGTTAAGTATCTAGAAACAGGGTTAATTGACCAGATTTCCAAAGGTCATGGGTTCGTGTCCCATCAGAGAATTCACTTGTGGCCGAGTTGAGTTTTTTCCAATATTTTTAAATTAAAAATTTATCTTAAGGGTTAATTGGTTGAAAAATTGTAATATAAAATTGAAAAATGTATTTATATAAATTATGTAGTATATAATATGTGTAAGCAGCCCTTATAGGTACAAAACAATAGTTGAAATTTTAATTACAATTTACTAAATGACAATTGCTTAGAATTTTTAAAAAAATGTTTTCTAAACATATTTTTGTATAATTACTGCATTAATAATAATAATAATATAATAATAATTAAGCTTTTTTATTTACCAGATCACAATATGGTTGGTTTACTGCATTATATGAAATAAATAATACTTATGCCTTAGCAATAAAATGTTTCTGTGTAACAGCTTGTAGGATCATTGTCGGAATACAAAAGAAAGCCAATTAAGATGAATCTAATTTTGCATTTTTAATGCTATTTTTATAGTTATGATAAATTTTAAATAGAAAAATATTGGAAGAAATCAACTTGGCCACAAGTGAATTCTTAGATGGGACTCGAACCCACAACCTCTGGAAATCTGGTCCAATGCCTATTAAAGGGAAGGGCACTTTTTACGTGCCTAGCCTAGATAAAACATCTTTGCTTGGTATTGTATTATACTAACAGATTGATGAACAGAAAGAGAAGATAAAATATGATTTGTTGAGTGGTCAACAGCACGTGCGGCTTTATATTTGCACTACGGAATCTGCTACGCTATTATGAGCGAGTAACATTAGGGCGCTCTCAAGGTCAATCAATAATTAACAAAAATGTTATTATAAAATAAGAATTGGCGGCCCTTATCGCTAAAAAGCAATTGCTTATAGGCACCTGTATCACCGCGGCCGAGTGAGCGACTAACTAAAGGTAATTTTCTCGCTCAAGAAACGTACAAAAGATAAAACATTCCGTGTAAACAAGACAACGAGAGATGCAAATATTTGTAGTTCTTCGCTAGCTGCTGACACCGCCGGCGAGTACTCGCTTTCCTAGCTTGTAGCTGACCGAGAAAAATTCATTCGCCGGGCGATACCCTGTTTCACCGCGGTAAAGCTTAGCGGCCAGAGCAGTGTGACCAGGAGCCGTATTTTTTAATCACTCGAATTACATTCGCATACGGAATTTCGCATGATCAACATGCGATTTTTTTTAGAGTGATTAAAAAATACGACTGCAGATTCAGAATTTTTTCAGTACATTTTCAAATATTTTGTAGATTTTTCCGAAAAGCAGAATTTTGCGCTAGGAATCAGTATTTTTTCATGTAATTTGAATAAATAATAAAGTTATGCAATAGCAAGATTTTTTAGAAGTGTTTGTGATTAAAATACATTTCTTTTTTACGATAATGCATGAATAAAAGATGTTTAAAAATTCGGTTTTTTAATGGGCATATACATATGTTTGGCCTCTAAGTCGGTATATTTCAGTATTTTTGAGGTTCCTCGGTATTTCCGTCAAATTTAATCTGGTCACACTGGGTCAGTGCTCACGTCAGCTCACGTCAGCCGCTCTGACATTTCTACCTTGAGTGCGGATATGACTGCCTTGAGTCTGAGTCCTATAATAATTATTATGAAAGTAGTGGCAGTAACTAGCAACGCCGAGCGAGTAAACACCCTAAAACAGATGACAAACGCTCGCCAGCCGCACAAAAACACTCGGTGATGGCCAATCGAGAGAACTATAACTCGCTGCTCGCCGCTTGTCATTTGTTTCTAGTTTCTAGCTTTAGTCGCTACTCGCTCATCGCCGGCGCGCGGTTGGACAGCTGCCATAGGCATCCATTAGTGAATGACAGTAATTATAATTTTAAACTTGAGTAGTGTTTAACTATTCTTAAGTCTTGAAGAGGAGGAGCGAGCCCATGGCGCAGTGGTTCACGCGCTCGGTCTGCAATTTTTTGATTTTTAGGTTAAGCAACTTTTGCAATGGTCGGTTACGGGATGGGTTACCAAAAATTTAGGATATTGAGTTCCTCCGTGCTTCGGAAGGCACGTTAAGCCTTTGGTCTCGGCTACATTTGCAGTCGTTAAAACCCACCAGTGCGTATTGGGCCCGCGTGGTAGGTCATGGCCCATTCTCCTGATCCATCCATAAGGAAGGCCGGGGCACTGGCCTTGTCCTGGCCAGTGGGGACATTAAAAATGGCTGATGACGAAGAACTTGTTTTATGGATACTAGATAACGGATAAACACACTTATATTAGGTTTTTCGTTAATACATACCTAATATACATATTAAACACCCAGACCAAGACAAAAAGACATATTCCGGGGATCGAACCCGGGACCTCTAGCGCATAAGGCGGGTATAGCACCCATGCGCCAAACAGGTCGTCAAAGTTAGTTTAGTAAGTTATCAAGTTAACAGTAAGGAGTTATACTTATAGAACTATTAATTAATTATCGCGCCAACATAGGTCGCGTAGTCAGCTCATCATACATTTGTACGGAATTGTATGTGCTTGTTTTTTAGTATTTGTTGTTCTAGCAGCAACAGAAATACATTATCTGTGAAAATTTGAACTATCTAACTATCACGGTTCATGAGATACAGCCTGGTGACAGACGGACAGACAGACGGACGGACAGCGGAGTCTTAGTCATAGGGTCCCGTTTTACCCTTTGTGTACGGAACCCTAAAAAGTAAATGAATGTCATTAGTTCATATCCGGCTGGAAAGACCACGAAGAGATGTATGGGTCTTGAAGAGCGTAGAGTAGAAAGTAGCAGTTGTATATAAATAAAAAATCTGTGATTATTATAAATAAATATTTCGTACACTCACACCCAATTAACCTAGCCCCAAAGTAAAGTAAGCACTGTAAGGCTTGTGCTATGGGATGTGTAACTAATATAAATACCTACATATTTTATTTATTAAGCCTTTATTTACTTGAAGGTACTACATTAAAGTTTATTAGTTATATAAAGCAGCATCCTTTTCAAGTCTGCCCCTTCCGGACACAGTCTCACAATTCACCCTATCTCTAGCCAATGTTGGCCAGAGTGGGTCTATCAGGTTACGATATTTATCTGACCATCTTCGTATTGGCCTTCCTCTTTTTCTATTTGTTTTTCTCGAGGGGTCCATTCGACAAGCCTCTTAGTCCATTTGTTTCTTGGATCTCTTATTATTTTTCCAGTTTATCTCCATTTTAGTGATCGGACTTTAAAATAATAATAAATAAAATAAAAGTTTATTTTAAATCATGACATGTAGGTATACAAAAAACAGTTATGCGTTAATAACCGTTGTAGTCATAAGACTGAGTTACAGTTATTAGCGCCCACCTCAAATTAGACAGGCGTTACAGACATGATTTTGATCTTAAAAACAAATAGAAAACAAAAAACATAATATGGTATGTGTGTGTGTGTGCAAAGTGAAAACTTTGGTTTCCACGTCTTTCCATTTTTAACTTTAGAATATGGCTTTTTCCAAGGCCAAGTTTCGCATCCATATGTGAGTATTGGAAGGATACAGGTGTCATATAATTTATTTTTTGTTGCAAGGGAGTAATGCTGGTTCTTCATTATGGTTTTAAGTGACCAGCATCTTTTCCAGGAGTTTGTGACTCTTCTTTCTATTTCGTCGTGCATTTGATATTTCATAGACATTAGTTGTCCCAGGTATATTCCGTTACATATTCAACTTGTTCCTCGTTTACTGTGATTGGGTCACACGATCTGTTTGTCATGGTTTTGTTTTTGTTTGATTCATTGTCAGGCCGACTTTTCTACTCTGGAACGCTAATTCCTGGATCATTGATTGCAGATAATCTGGGTTGCTACTAATGGGTACAATGTCGTCTGCAAATCTAAGGTGGGTGATGTTTTCGCCATTTATGTTCAGTCCTTGATCATCCCATCGCAGTTGTTTGAATATCTCCTCTAATACTGATGTAAATATTTTTGGTGACAATGGAGATCTCCTTGTCGGACACCTCTTTTAATTGGGAAAGTGTTGTGTAACGATGCCATTTCGTTCTAGCCTTATGGATGGATGAAACCTCTATAATGGTTAGAAACTCCGTAGTCTCACTCTATGGTAATCAAATTATATTTTTATCTGTTCTGTCTAAATTCAAATTTTCTCCGTTCCACGATTTCTGTTCGGCTCATTTTGACGTAATCTTACAGAAGCCAGCAGGCTAAACGCTGCTTTTAAATTATATTTTTATAAACCAACCATAAAATATTTCTCTAAATACATCAGGAACCCGATACACGGGTTCCTTATTCCCAATAATAAAAAACAAGTATCTGTGAACGATACTTTTATTTCGTCCCATTTTATTAACGAGTGCGGCGGTTCCGACGTTCCGGCGACTGTGGTGCTGCCGGACTAGGAGCCCCGTCACAGTTGTAATCTACAAAGGCCAAGTACAAGGGGTAACCATATTCTTGACATTTCTTTATTATTTGTTTCAGTGTGAGCATGTGGTCGAGGGTTGAGAAACCCGATCTGAATCCAGCTTGTTCTTTAGGTTGTTGTTCGTCTAGCCTTGATGATATGCGATGGAGAATAATTTTAGCAAATATTTTGTACACATTGGACATGAGACTAATAGGTCGGTAGTTGGCTATATCGTCTTTCTCTCCTTTTTAACCGACTTCAAAAAAGGAGGAGGTTATCAAGTCGAATGTTTTTTTTTTTTTTTTTTTTTTTTATGTATGTTCCACCATAACTTCGCCAGTTGTTAACAGATTTTTAAAATTCTTTTTTTATCTGGAAGAAAATGGTTTATGTGTGGTCCCATATAATTTTTACGAAGATCTGGCTAGTAGTTTTTTCATAATCCTGAAAAATATCAATCACCTTTTGGCAAGTAGCCGTATACCTAGATGACATCATTGTTGTGTATGGGCTGATTTTTAGTGTAAGTAACGGCACATAATGTAACAAAAAAATCTGAAATAAAAACATTTTATAAAAAAAATCAAACCGACTTCAAAAAGTAAAAAATAAAACTTTTGGAGTCGGTGCTAGTTAGCTAAGGCAAAAAAAAATATAGTTAATAGAAGTGCAATGTAGAATGCTTTGGCTGGCACTGACTCCAAAAGTTTTATTTTTTACTTTTTGAAGTCGGTTTGATTTTTTTTATAAAATGTTTTTTATGGATCAGTACTATGTTGCTGTTTGTCCATTGCGTTGGAATGTATTCTGATTCTAGGATCTTGTTAAATAGCCTTGTTAGTTCTGTTAAGGTCGCAGGCAGTAAAAGTTTTAGTGTCTCATTTGTTATGTGGTCAGGGCCCGGTGCCTTGTCGTTTTTCTGAGTTGTGATGGCCATTGTTACTTCACTCTTGAGGATAGGCGGAATTGGGTCTTCTTCCCCATCTAAGTTAGTTGTTATGTTTGTGTCCCTGCTTGAGTATAGTTCCTTGTAGAAGTCTGTTGCGACTTCGATAATTGCTTTTCTTTACGTAGATATCTTGTTATGTTTATTCTTCATAGTCGGTATCCATGTCTTAGACTCCTGAAGTTCCTTTAAGGCTTTTTGTATTCCTCCTGTCTTTGCAATATGGCGGTTGATGCAGTCGAATTCTCTCTTAGTTTTGTCTTTTTTTTATACTGGCGTTCATTTCCTGGCTTATATTTGCTATTCTTTTTAGGATGTGTTTATCTTTTTTACTCTTAAATAGTGATTTTCTCGTGTCTAGTAATTGCCTTGTTTTTAGGCTTTTATAATCTTTTTTATTATTATCTTTTTTATTAAAAAGATTATCATCATCATGATGATGATGATGATAATCTTTTTTATTGAGTGATTTTGGTTTCTTCTATTTATATATTTTCTCTATTCCATTTTGTATATCTTCTGTATTTCGTTAGTTTGTTGATTTTTCGCTTGATTTGTTGTTTTACTACACTCTGATCTATAAAGTCTCCTTGATTTTTTGTTTTGTTCCGAGTCTAAGGTTGCTCTGACTAATCTATGGTTGCTATTAAAATTAAACTGGTTAATTACTTGTACGTTTTTAAAAGCTTTTAGGTGGTTTGTCAGTATTAGGTCTATTTCGTTGCGGTATTTGCTGTCTCCACTTTTTCCATTTTGTCCATTTTTTTGAGGGTTTTTTGTAGAAAAATGTGTTCATGATTGCTTGATTATTTTCTTGACAAAAGCTGATTAGTCTTTCCCCATTCTTACTTCTCGTTCCAATGCCATGTTTATCAATGGTGTTTTCTTCTCCTTGTCTTTGTTTGCCTGTTTTCCCATTGAAGTCGCCCAGTATGATTATGTTTTTATCGGCCATCTTAAGGGTCTTTGATAATTCGGAGTAGAATGAGTCTTTTATGGCTTTGTCCGCCGCCTCTGTTGGCGCATAAACTTGTAGTATGGACCAGTTGTTCTTATATCCACCTATGTTTATTCGCAGTATTGCAATTCTCTCCGAGACGCCGACAAATTCAAAATTTTTTATTTTTTTTATTTTTATGATGTACGGGGAAGTTCTTAGCCTTCATCATACCTGATGTTAAGTATTGATAAGGCTGAAGATGGAAGCGAGCCTCTCCCGGAATTCCCAATCACTGAGGAACTGGCTATCTTACATAATCTTTAACTGCCGGAACACAACAATGCTGAAAACATTGTTGTTATGGCGTCAGACTTAGATAAGATGGTGGTAGCTAGCCAGACGGACTTACAACAAGTCCTACCACCAACCAAACCGAATACAATATGTACCCCCGCTGGGAATCGAACCCGGGACCCCTGGTCTGATACCAGTGGTTGTACCACTAGACCACGGAGGCGGTTAAATGTGCTGCCTCAAATGTTTTTTTATCATGAAGCCAACTCCATATAGTCCTTCTCTCCTATTGTGTATAATATGTAGTCATCGTACTCTTCAATGTTTCTTCCCATTCTTCGCTAAGCCCTAGGATGTTGTCCCATTTGATGTCTTTGAGCGCAGTGTCAAGTTCTAGGAGTCTCTCTGTGGTTCTTAGTGTCAGGGTGTTTAATGTTGCGATATATATTTCGTTTTTGGCATTCTCTTGTTTGTTTGGTTTTGAACACGTTGTTTGTTTAGGCCATATATTTGCTCATATGATTTTGTTGTTGTTATTGTTTTTGTTGTTGCTTTTATTGCTTTTGTTACCAAGACCGCTACCCTCCAATACCTACATATAATTATTATAAATACCCATGACTCCGGTACAATTGCTCGTATTCATCATACAAACATTTGTCCCTACTGGAATTCGAACCCAGGACCTCAGAGTAGGCGACACCTTGGTGTACGTCCCACTCTACTAGCTAGCTAGACACTGATGTGCAGAGAACAATGGAATATCAATTGTGTCTCATAATCGGGAGACTGACAGGTTAAATTAATTGTCTACTACAAAAAACTGGAGCTTTGCCTTTTACGGCTGGATTTAGTGGTTAGCTCCTTTAAGTGTTCTCTCACTTTATTAAAGTTATCTTTCTACAAAATGTCTTATCCCAATTCTTGATTTATTCATAAATTCTTCTTTGTCACTCTTTGCACAGTCTTGCTCATCTATATTATAAAAAGATACTTTGTGCAAATGTTATAAACGCCAAAATGTTTAATCTGATTCTCCTTTTATTTATATATATTTTAAATACTAAAACTAAAGAAACATTCATCAATTCACAACTATAATGAAGCTAATATATATCTCAGGTATGTCACTACTTAATGGCCGGTCAAGTCAAGAGTGTGAAGCCCTGCTTGAAGCAGCTGCAGCAGAGCATTCAGACGATCATGGCGCCCACGTGGCCGGACGACGACGGTGAGTTTGTTACTTTATTGTGGACCTTATTCTAAGGTGTGAGAAACTATTGTTAAATGGATACAATCAGGGCCACATGGTCATCTTCCCAAAGTAGCTCCTTATGTTGTCACCTTCCTAAGACAGCTTACAAGAGAAGGTAACTAGGGACTACTAAGGACTGTAACTTTTTGTTTTACGACTTTAAAATAATCGAATTGTTAAGTGCTAAATTATGAGTTTTGCTCTCTTTAAACAAATTTTAAATGACAGGTGTCGGGCATTTCTGGCTCGTGACGTCACATGACTGTATTGTTCTCGTTGCCTAATTTATAAGGCCCCATATCTCGGAAATTATTCAAGTTATTTTAAAATTTTCATATCCTATATCCTATTGAAACTAAGGTAGGTGTAGTGGGCATGAATATCGTAATCACGAAACATCGTAATACCGGAATCTCGGAACGCGAGTTCCGATATTGAGTAATCCAATATCGGAATCAGACAAATACTTTATTTGAGTTCTTAAATCCGAAGACGACACATGGAGGTAAAATATAGACTTTAGACCTATATTATTATACCTGTGTGTGTGTCGTATAGCGCACTTAGTTATATGCCATGCCAGCTCACTGTGTATCATAGCGGGCTCATTTGATTTTGCTGATTTGGGCATAATCTGATCTTCAAGGATTTGTAATGAATGAAAATCAATGAACGACAGACAATAGAGGTGAAAAAGGAATTCATCTAACATCAAACGGCAACAAGTATTTTAAATCAATTTTGCAGACCAATGTTGAATGAAAGTGGGCGTGTTCTTTCGTCGGCCAGATATTTTGCATTAAATACGAAGCGAAAAATGCTTGACGCTTTGTTGTTCTTGAGAACACACTACGAAAAAAATTTATTTAAGAAAATAATTGCTGTTCATAAGTTTAACAAAGACAACATTACGTCTGACTCCCAGGCCGGGTGGAATCTCACTTAGATTCCGCCCGTGGAACGATTAAGTTACAAAAAGCTGAACGGTCGTTAGATGGCGCTACTTTCACTATTTAGTAGTTTTTATTTTTTTGTAAATTTTTCTTTTTATCTTTTTAACTCAAAATACTTTTCGCGCATTCTATAAATAAATATTGAATTTGCGAAACAAACATTTATCTTTTTGTAGTACATAAAGCGCTTATGACCGCGCTTGACAGACTGACCGTATTCAATGACGTTTGTTAAGCAAATTTCGGCCCGGTCAGATGTCGAATGGGTGACCGTAAAGTGGCATTACAACTGAGCGGTTTCGTGCTTCGGAGGACACGTTAAACCGTCGGTCCCGGTTGCTGTCATTTGATTACAGTCGTTAAGTCAAATCAGAGGCCTTATAGGCGGCTTGATAAACTCTGACACCAGAGGTGGCCACTAATCCTCACTCGATAAGAAGAAGAAGAAGTACATAAATCATCCTAATATCTCGAGAGAGTGTTTCTGTCTCCCAATTTTACTAATCACTCACACATGCATACCTTATTTCTGAGTTTCATGTAGTAGAATATTTCGACCCAGCTGAAAATAATCAAGTAGCCCAGCAGTCTACGTACTCGACTTAGATATCAAAGAGTTAGGATTCGAAACTTCTGATTATAGGTTTTTTGTTTTTATTAACATTACAATATTAATTTTGATGTATAAATTGCAACAAATGCAATTGCAACTTTTTTAAATTGCACAAGTGACAAGAATGTAATTGATACTCTAAATTTCAAGATTTCTTAGTGAGTTTGCCCATTATAATATCTTTATTTTTTTAAACCACTGCTGAACCGATTTTGATTAAAATTGCAGTGTTTCCTCTTTCAAGAAAAAAGTGGTGGTGGTTGTTGGATCATCATGTTACCGTTTTCTATACTTCTATACTATATAAATTATAAAGAGGAAAGATTTGTATGTATGTATATAATGAATAAACTCAAAAACTATTAGACCGATTTCAAAAAATCTTTTAGAATGCTACACTATCCCTGATTAACATAGGCTATATTTTATTCCGATATTCCCACGGGAACAGGTAAACCGCGAGGATCCGCTAGTTGTAAATAAATTACAACAAATAATTTACAATGTTTTATTGCACAATACAATACTATTATATTAGATTTATTTAAAATCAATACATTTAGCTCCTTTCGGTATATTATAAATTTGCGCAAATGATCATATTTTGTCTACTTGTTTGTTAGTTACAATCTCCATTTTATATTATAATAGTTTTGGAATCAAGTTCGAGACGCCATTTTATACTTACTCTTTTTGTTTACGTATGTGGTGAAATTTTACATCTTGTAAATCTTGTTAAATTCTACCTTTAAAGCTTTAATTTACTGCGATAATTTATTATGGTGATGTAAAATCTTAGAAGCTTGATTTTTACAGTTCGAGGGAACCATAGACCTTAGATACTCCACGTGTTTCTGAGGATTGAGCCTTTAAAGGCACAGAAATACAGACGGACAATAGATCATGTAAAGGTTCCATTTTCACGTTTGAGATATAGTTTTTTTTAATCATTGTTTTTGGTAAAGATGTGATTTAGGACTTTAAGCTTTCACGTTCCATTAAAATTATAAATAAAAACAACGGTACTAAAACGCGACATTTGTCATATAAGCAGTACAACTATGTACATACTTACAGCGTGACAATTCTGCTATGTTGCTATAGTCGTCGTGGTCACAAACAGAATAAACGTCAAGCTCTATGTACATAGTTGTACTGCATAACAAATTTCGTATTTTAATTTATAAAGATACTGATATTATAAAATATTAATACATAAAACATGTAAGTAAGCAAAAATGCCCCAAAAAAAATACTATTAAGTACTTACCTCATAATGAAATTGTATTATTCAACAAATACTTAATTCGCAAAGCAGCGCAGCGAACACCGGGGTTGCAAACTATTAAATATCTATTGAGTTTCGTTTTCCGATGCCTGAGATGTTATAAAATAAAAAGTGCTAACCACTTGTGTATCTTAAATATGTATTATGTAATGTTAAGTACAATCTAGAAAAATAAGTGCTGAGATAGCGCTCACATTCATTCATGCGTTGTACGGTGAAAATGTTTTTAAAGGCTAACTGACCAATAATTGAGGCAAATTTAATTATATTTGTGCGCTATTCGCGCAAATGTTCATTCGAGCAAACGGCTTTTCGTGTAAGAGTCTTTCGCGTTATTAGCTTTTCGCGCAAATGTCCTGATTCATAGTCGAAACAACAATAGTCAAGTGATATGTGACGTCAAATTCATGTTTTGTATTTGGTTTAGTCTATGTTTATCTCTATCCCATTATCATTCTTATGATGTTTTGAATAACTAAGTGAAAACATCATAAGAAGTGATACTTGAATAGATTGTTTTCTTAACTTTCTTAACGGTAAAATCAAAATTAAGTCTGTTATTATCATTACTAGAAGACGCATCAGCTGTGTCATAATCACAAAGCGTGAGTTAACAAAATACCTTTTTTGTAATTGGATTAATAGGAGGAATATTATTTATTTTTATTTATTCTGATCAAGCAGTGCCACTCATCTCAACTCAAAACATAATAAATAACATAAAATCAAAACAAAAAATATGTCTTAACACATTTCAACACAAGCAGACATGAGCAGACCCATTTCACTGGATCACCCGTTCACGAGCATAACGCATGAACCAGCCATAGCTTCGCTCAACCATATTTTAGGGAACGTAGCGACCGACGGGTACCACACCATTGCAGGAATGTTTAAAGAGAGCATGACATACTCAAGCACACACGTGCAGGCAATACCGTGCAGTCCAATTTTTTTTGCATTTCAATGATTTTTCAGAACTGCACGGGATACCGTTTTGATATGGCATCTCATACTGCGGACTGAGACCAGGCCAGCCTCCTTACAAAAAAGTTTAAACCCCTTTTGTTACAGCGGTATGCGGCAGCGCGGCGGGCGAGTCTTTCGTATGGCTATCGCGGCAACAGCTATACGTTTTGGTGTATCTGGTGACGGTGATGCACTCCGCGCAGGCCGGCTACATGGACAAGGCGCACAAGTACACGGAGAAGGCGCTCGCGCAAATCGACAAGCTCGCGTGTGAGTATTGAATCATCGAGGTTTGAAATCAGTTGATGTCATAGGGGTTTGAAAATATACCTACTGTTTTGGTATACTTACTGTGTACTGCTCCATACTATTACTTTATAAAATAAAAAACTAACAGCTTTTGAAATATTTTTTGTGTCTCATTTCTGTACCTTACGAGTTAATATTTTTTGTCTAGCGAGTGGCTGCAACGAGGAGACTAGCGGCGTGAGCGCTCGAAGCGGAGCGACGCTAGCGTGGCGACTCCGCATGGCGCTAGTGGAGCACGCCGCCTTGTGCCGACTGGTGGCGGGCGGGAAGGCGCACGCGCTGCACGAGATAGCGCGCGCCGCCCACTTGCTCACAGTGGCGCCCACGCGTGAGTATACAGCACACACTAGTAGTGTAGCGCCACTCCGCATGCGCTAGTGGAGCACGCCGCCTTGTGCCGACTGGTGGCGGGCGGGAAGGCGCACGCGCTGCACGAGATAGCGCGCGCCGCCCACTTGCTCACAGTGGCGCCCACGCGTGAGTATACAGCACACACTAGTAGTGTAGCGCCACTCCGCATGCGCTAGTGGAGCACGCCGCCTTGTGCCGACTGGTGGCGGGCGGGAAGGCGCACGCGCTGCACGAGATAGCGCGCGCCGCCCACTTGCTCACAGTGGCGCCCACGCGTGAGTATACAGCACACACTAGTAGTGTAGCGCCACTCCGCATGCGCTAGTGGAGCACGCCGCCTTGTGCCGACTGGTGGCGGGCGGGAAGGCGCACGCGCTGCACGAGATAGCGCGCGCCGCCCACTTGCTCACAGTGGCGCCCACGCGTGAGTATACAGCACACACTAGTAGTGTAGCGCCACTCCGCATGCGCTAGTGGAGCACGCCGCCTTGTGCCGACTGGTGGCGGGCGGGAAGGCGCACGCGCTGCACGAGATAGCGCGCGCCGCCCACTTGCTCACAGTGGCGCCCACGCGTGAGTATACAGCACACACTAGTAGTGTAGCGCCACTCCGCATGCGCTAGTGGAGCACGCCGCCTTGTGCCGACTGGTGGCGGGCGGGAAGGCGCACGCGCTGCACGAGATAGCGCGCGCCGACCACTTGCTCACAGTGGCGCCCACGCGTGAGTATACAGCACACACTAGTAGTGTAGCGCCACTCCGCATGCGCTAGTGGAGCACGCCGCCTTGTGCCGACTGGTGGCGGGCGGGAAGGCGCACGCGCTGCACGAGATAGCGCGCGCCGCCCACTTGCTCACAGTGGCGCCCACGCGTGAGTATACAGCACACACTAGTAGTGTAGCGCCACTCCGCATGCGCTAGTGGAGCACGCCGCCTTGTGCCGACTGGTGGCGGGCGGGAAGGCGCACGCGCTGCACGAGATAGCGCGCGCCGCCCACTTGCTCACAGTGGCGCCCACGCGTGAGTATACAGCACACACTAGTAGTGTAGCGCCACTCCGCATGCGCTAGTGGAGCACGCCGCCTTGTGCCGACTGGTGGCGGGCGGGAAGGCGCACGCGCTGCACGAGATAGCGCGCGCCGACCACTTGCTCACAGTGGCGCCCACGCGTGAGTATACAGCCCACACTTTAGTAAGATTTTTTATTCAGTAGAGTAATTTGATTTGTCAATGTCACTTTGTAAAAATAGCTACATTTTAATTCAGCAATAAGCTTACAAAGTGGCATTGACAACCTGTCAAATCACACTACTAAATTAAAAATCTGACTATAGTAGCGTAGCGCGACTCCGCATGGCGCTAATGGAGCACCCGTCAGTATGCTGTCCATAGATATACATAGAGTACATATTGACTCAATGACCCATTGGGTGTTAACCCTTCCTACTGCACTTAGAGTAGAGTCGAGGGTTTGATCCTTATATGGGACATTTTTGTTTTGTTTTTTCTTCTTCGATATGGCCGGAAAAAATTACAATGGCGACACTATACAGGCTGGAAATTTAAAACGGGGCACGAAGGGCAGGTACCTTAACCGATGTAGCTACATGAAATCGTTGTTAGGAAACCATCCTTAATTTTTGAGAAATTTTGAACTGCATTCACTGATTTTGTAAAAAAAAAACATAGTGAGCAGAAAAATGATGAGATTTCGAAAAAAAAAAATTTTTTATGGCCATCGATCCTGTTTGTCATGAGGATCAAAACACTCTTTGAAATCAACTGACGTATGATCACTAGGAAAGTCAGAAATAGCGAAAAACTATTTCCGAGTCCTTACACTGTTCTTCGCGCACACCTGTATACGTCTACTGCGCAGCGAAGTTCAGAGTCGCCAAGTTCACTGATGCCAGATTGGGGGAAACCCCCCAAATTTTAGGGGGGGTTTCATTTCTTGTGGGGGGACAAGATTTTTGGGGGGATTTTTGGAGGGACAAAAAGGTAAGAAATAAAAAGAAAAGTCAGTGTCAGCTTTCATTTACCAGATTTTTTTTTATTGTGTGCTATTTTATTTTATTATCTCTTTTTGCCTTTGGAGGTATTTTCTTTAAAACGTTTATTTTGGGGGGATTCCTAGTAACATTTGGGGAAAACCCGATACTGTCATCTGGCAACACTGGCCAAGTTATTTTGCGGTTATTGTAATAAGGTTGTGTCGTTTGCAGCGTGCAGCGCGGCGGCGCACACACCGCAGCTGCACTGTCTGCTGGGACTCTACGCCATGTCCATGAACTGTATGGACGCGGCCGAGGCACAGTTCCTTACCGCCATACACGTGAGTCATACACACACAACACACACACACATTACATGGTCTTCTTACCATCGCTCGCGGTCTCCCGTTCCCGTGGGAATATCGGGATAAAAGTATCCTGTGTGCATAACCAGGGTATCTCCTATCTGTGTACCAAATTTCATTCAAATCCGTTCAGTAGTTTCGGAGCCTATTCAATGCTAGCAAACAAACAATCAAATCTTTCCTCTTTATAATAAATAGATAAATGCGAGAGTATGTCAGTTTGTTTGTTCCTCTCCTTTCACGCAAAAACTACTAAACGGATTTGGATAAAATTTGGTATGTAAGGAAGTAGTGGACTAACATATAGGCTACTTTTTATCCCGGTATTCCCACGGGAACGCAAACCACGTGGGTGAAACCACGGGCGGCCGCTAGTAATATTAAACATTCTAAGGTAAATGTGGCTATCGGTAAGATAATTATCTCGATAGCTATATTCTAGAATATTGTAGACTTGTTGAAAAGCTTAAGACAAAAATGTACTTTAACTAGGAGTTGAGCTAATATAGATCTGTTATGTTGCAGTGACTTAACTTCAGTAGCTGGTTATGTTGTCTCTATCTGAATTCGCCTTCATTAGAAAGATAAACGTGTCTCACCAACTCTCTGTCCGTTCAAATAAAACGCTAAAATAACACGGCTTATATTGACATTTATTCCATGTATCAGTCAGTTTATATTATCATACAACAATAATAATATTTCTACCATTTGCAGATGTCACAAGAAAGAGATTTATGGATGTTCGCGAAGCTCAACTTGGCGATAGTATACCTGCGAGGGAGGAGAGACAACGACTTGGCACAACTCATGGAACAGGTCGGTGGAACGGCGTGAAAGACATATCATTGAGATTTTATTGATTCTGATACCAAACTTGTTTATTTTTACTTTATGTGTCGTGTCGTTGAAGTAACCAGTAAAATCTAAAGCTTTCTTGCTTTCATATCCATATTTGCTTAAATTAATGGAGGCACATGAAAACTCAACTTATAAACCGAATGATACGGATAAAGCACTTTTCCCATTCAAGTGTTTCGTTCGTTCGTTCGTTCCCATTTAAAAATTTTTTTTTACATTCAAGGCTCTTGAAAACATTTCAAAAATGTTTGAATGCAGTTTTGTTTCTTTTAGAAAATAAAGGAATGTTTCCTTTCAGTACAATGAGCTAACTAATGGATTTAATGTAGTTCGCGCCAACATGCGTAGCAGGAGCACCTCGACAAAGCTTTCTCGACGCATTTCTCGCGCTAGCGTATTATATGTCCCGCTCACACCGTACTGAATGTGAGCGGGACAGACATCGCGAGATAAGCGTCGACAGCGAGTCGCGGTGCGCATGCTACCCTGGCAGGGCCCATAGATTTTTTCCACCCTGTATTGTCGTGTCGTGTTATCAACGAGGTATTGTGTGTACGCAGGTGAGGCCCGAAGCGCTACCGGCGTACGCGCACGGCTTGCGCGCGGCGTCCTACTACGTACTTGGACTGCAAGCATTCTTCCAGGCGCGGTATAATGAAGCCAAGTGAGTATAGTAAATTAACTATCTACTGACGAAAGTACATATATTATAGTTCTGCGATCTACTTATAGCGTACCATTCAAACAGGAATAAGATGAAACGTGCCCCATTTTGTGACGTCATTCTGTCAAACTAACTTCACTATAGTTCTGTATCTAAAAAAGAAATCAAGAAAGAATAAAATAAAAACCATATTCGTTATATGTATTGTATGTAAGCCGAATTTATATTATTAAACTAGTGGCATAAAATTAATGTAGCGACACTAATTTTCATCAACAAATGTACGTGTAAACATCAAGTTTCACAATGCATACATCAATTTCACGACACTAAAAAGTTTCGTGAATTTACTTTCCATTCATAACAATAGTTTCGTAATGTACTTTAACTAAATTCTACTTTAGCGAAGTCCTATCTGTTACATCGATTAATTAATACTTTTTTGCAAAGGGTACTTTCGTGTCTGAAGTTAGCCAACGGCCTATTGTTATCTGAATCGCATAGTACTTACAAAATACAAAAACTTGTAAGTACCTAACCTACATCTTAAATTATAATACCACAATCTACTAACGAAGTATAAAGATTTCTGTTAAATTGTAGTGCCACAATCACAATCTACTGACGATCAGACATAAAATTTTTCCGTTTACTGTTCAATTTCAACGATTAAAACGTACATTATTTCTTTTTGTATTTTGGTTTTAATTTGTATTTTGATACAGTTTATTTTTCATTTTTTCATGACGTCGGTTCATCTACCTACTACTACTTACTACTACTAATCAGGTCAATCAAAGACTAAGTAATGTCATCAATTACTGCAATTATTTCACCATCTATGTCTCTTCAGACGGTACCTCCGGGAGACGTTAAAAATGGCGAACGCAGAAGACTTAAACAGGCTGACCTCCTGCTCGCTGGTACTCCTGGGGCACATCTTCCTGTCGATCAACAACTCGCGCGAGAGCATGAACATGGTGACGCCCGCCATGCAGCTCGCCAGCAAGATCCCCGACGTGCACGTACAGCTCTGGGCCTCCGCCATACTCAAAGGTATATGACACCCACTGCTGGGTATAGATAGGGCTCCATCAAGGATCTCCACGACGATCGGTCTGCGCTGCCCGCATCCGGCGACTTCCCGCGACCGCGAACCAGCATTCGTTGCAGCCGAAAATCAAACTCCCATCCTTATTTCCATCCCCATACATTTCCGAACGCATCTTTTGCCTGCTGTCAACTGTCAAATGCATGTCACATCACTTTGACATGTCACATTCTAATCTAGAGATCGAACAGGCGCGCTCGCCCATCCCTATGTTTTTATAGTGAAAAATCTCCAAGCAGAAAGTACCTTACCATTGATTCTATAGCTTTAAATAAACCGCACTGAAATAGTAACGTAATATTCGTCCTAAAGCAAAGACAAATCCTAAATCCCATAAATGGCGGGATAAAGAAATAGCAACCTCCAACACGTAGCATGCGCACCTCGACAAAGTTTTCTCGACACTTTTCTCGAGCAAAAGGGACAGATATCGCGGGATAAGAGTCGACAACGAGTCGCGGTGCGCATGCTACGCTGGCAGATCGTCGTTATACCTTGGTACGGTGTTTGAGTCAAATTTTGTTTTTCTCCAGCATAAAGCAAAGAAATGACATAAAAAGGCAGGAAATATGGCCAAAACAAAAGACCTAGAGCCGTATTACGACCTTTTATTAGAAGTTGTTTTGTCATATATTTTTATTAGAAAAATACCAGACAAAATCGACACGTCGACAAGTTTTCCTAAGTTAATCCCATTTTTCTACTTTTTTTCTAGTATTCTTCTAGTAAAAATTAATCATTGTGAATGCAAAAATGTAAAAGCTCATTAAAATCAAATATGTGTCTAATGAGTAATCTTTTCCCGCAGACTTGTACCGGCTAGCGGGCGATACGGAACGCGAGAACGAGGCGTACCAGATGCACTGCAATTTCTCGCAGGCGCTGCTGAAGGACCACTTCCAGGCCACGCAGCTGCCCCAGCACGCGCTCGTGCACTGGACCGCCGGGCCCCCGCCCGCCGCCGCGCTCCCCGCGCCCACGCCGCCCTAGCCCGCCGCTGGCAGCGCTACGGCCGTACTGTCTACGGACAATGGCAGTGCTACATCCGTAGCGCATTGATGCGGCCGTCGTAGCACACACCGCGCCCGAGCCCGCTACGGCAGCTGGCAGTGCTACGTCCGTAGCGCATTGATGCGTCCGTCTCGTATCACACACCGCGCCCTAGCCCGCTACGGCAGCTGGCAGTGCTACGTCCGTAGCGCATTGATGCGTCCGTCGTAGCACACACCGCGCCATAGCCCGCTACGGCAGCTGGCAGTGCTACGTCCGTAGCGCATTGATGCGTCCGTCTCGTATCACACACCGCGCCCTAGCCCGCTACGGCAGCTGGCAGTGCTACGTCCGTAGCGCATTGATGCGTCCGTCGTAGCACACACCGCGCCATAGCCCGCTACGGCAGCTGGCAGTGCTACGTCCGTAGCGCATTGATGTTCTAGCACACCGCGTTGAGATGAACTAAATTCGCTGCTAACAGTGCTACGCTACCGTGATAAATCCTCGTACACTCGCTGCGACTGACTCGTACCAAGCCCGACGCGTCCTATAGCCTACGGCAGCTGACAGTGCTAGGTCCGTAGTGCTCTGATATGTCGTATACACAAAAACACCTGTGAAACCGGTGAAACCTGGCATCTGCCAAGGGTGACATTTTTTGCGCTGAGATAGACTTCATACGCCGCTGACAGTGCTACGCTAATGCTTCAAATCCGCGTAGTACACCACGCTGCGTCGCGACTACACTTGTTAAGCGTCCGATGCGTCCTAACCACAAACCTATATCGAAATAGACGGTAAAAGTGTACCTACCTTATGTGTAAAAGGTTTGATCCACGGTCAAAGTTTTCCGACCTAAGTCAGTCCGTTTGAGACCATTGCCATGAAAACACGTTACTCAGAAACGAAACTGGTTAATTGTGCAGTGCTTTCTCGCAAGAGCTCGTCAATAACATTTCCACATTACCAAGTCACGCTCGTGACGTCATGTTACATACGGAAAAGTTTGAAGCGCTCTTTTCGTCTATCTCGATATAGGTCTGTGGTCCTAGCCCACGCATGCCACACGATGCGTCGTAGCAGCATTTAGCCCGCTACGACTACTGTCAGAGCTACTCTCGTAGCACGCTGATGTTTCATACCACATACAGTGGTGGTCACATTATTAACGACACTAGTCGATTTTCATACAATCGAGGTAACCTTGGAGCCTTGCTTCTCTGTCAAGGATTTGCCGAGCTGTGATCTGATAATGGCCACCCAGGGATTGAATTGAGGAGATCCAGACTGCCATACATTACCAACTGATCAGATCAATATTCTAAGAGATGTATAAAAACGCGAAAATAGCATAAAAATTTATAGAATTCCTGAAACTGAAAACTCTTCCTTTCAACTTTTAGAATGTTGATCAGATCAGTGGGTGTGAATAGCAATCTGAATCTCTATTCACTCCTTGGATGGCAATTATCAGATCACAGCTCGGTCAATCATTCGCATCCACGGCTCCAAATTTACCTCGATTGTATGAAAATCGACTAATGTCGTTATTTATGTGACCACCACTGTATCACGTCTCAATGGACAACACGCGCCAAACTTGCTCTTATGGCCAAGCCTGCTACGCCCGATATCAGTGCTACGCGTGTGTCAAGCCGGTACGTTAGATTGAAGTCGGATCCAAATGGCATTAGTGTAGCTACACTTTAGTCTGTACACCAAAACGAGCTAGAACTAAGAGAATTTGCCAGCTCGGGGTTGACTAAAGATAAGGTGGATTGCCTATGCGACTTATCTTGACGAGGTTTCAAGCTGTCGCTGACTCAGAGGTCCCGGGTTCGAATCCCGGTAGGGGCAAATGTTTGTATGATGAATACGAGCATTTGTACCTTATTAATGGACTTTTATATATATTTCTACACAAATACTTATATATGTATAATTATATGTATTTATATCCGTTACCCTAGTATCCCATAACACTAAGGGCCTGTTTCACAATCTTAAAGTTAGTTCTGAGTAGCCTACTTGACAGATGATTTGACAGTTGTAATATGAAAAATATGTCAAATTATCTGGCAATTATGCTACTCCGAACTTACTTTTAGATTGTGAAACAGGCCCTTACAATGCTTACTTTGGGGCTAGGTGAATTGGTGAGTGTAAAAAAATAATAATGTTATGTTATCTTCCGCCAATCCAAAGCAAGCTGATTGCCTTTGCGCCTATCGTTTCGGTGAACAGACTACCATTCAGATGCTTCATGTCACAAGTCTTATCTCAGCGTTTGTGTCCGGTACTGTGAGTGCAACAGTGGACCTTGTGTACAAACAATAGTGATCAGTTCTTAACGAACACTGGTGAGTTCGAGCTACCGACTGGAACTTAGTGATTTGATAGTTGTAATGAAACAGTTTATGCACTGGTGAGACTTGTTAACGTAACTACAAAACTGGACTTTAATAGCATGTAAATAAAATACATAATATCAAACTGTCAATGTATCATTTAACCACAACTAGATGGCAAATTATTTTGTTTTGCTTAGACATTTAACATCAATTACTTCAAATATTATTGTGAAGTCGCTTTTAGGGTGCCTGCTTACAATAACTTTCAATGTTATTATGTTTTTATGTATTTACTAATACTAGATTATCTTTAGATGTGTAGGAACGTTTACATCTCGCCAGTGCACAAGTACAATATGCTGTAATTGGCCTAATAAAAGACATTACCAGACAAGTGATATTCCACCAGTGAGTAACAGAATATAGTGATAGCATGGGTGTTTCATGATCTGATAATCGAAACTTGTTTGTATGACTGTCACTTCCAACTCCATACAGAAAATGAGAAGACACAGTCAGTATGATATTTAAGTAAGTTTCTACTTATTGTAAATAGATATATATTATTTGGAAACTTAAAACAATGATTTATTTTCGTATATAGAATTTTAAAATATATACAATGATTTTTTTAGTGAATTACCTACTTTTTTTTATAATTACTTAGTTTTAGATTTATGTTTTGTGTCCTCTCATTTTCGCATTAGCTTTGGAATAGATTTTGTATGATAATATCCCCTTCCATTTCCATTATTTGAATGTAAATTAAGTTTATTATTTGTAACAATGTAATGACAATAAAATCATATCAGACTGTGTGTCTGGGTGGGCGTCTGTCTTTCGACATCACTGTTGAGAACATATTAACTGTTGACCGTAGCAGACCACGCATATACGTTTTTATTTGTTTTCCCAATGCAGCCGTGCGATTCTGTAACAAAATTCGAAATCACTTCGACACCGAACTCACTCAAGACGTGCAAATAACAATCGATTTTAACATTGTGCACAACAGATAGTATAGGAATGTGTAACAGTAGAGGCGAATTCGTTTGCAAGCTAGGAGTGAGTTCGCTGTCGAAGTGATCGCGGGTTTTGTTACAGAATCGCATGACAGAATAACAAATTCGAAATTTCGGGATTTTCCAGATGTTTGGTTTTTCACTCAAAATGGGGATTAACAATAGGTTCATTAAATCACTCTAAGCTTTTTACAGTATAGCTTAAACGTATTAAAACTGAGCTGTATTTGTTTTATTCAAATACGATAAGTAGTTTCGGATTTATAAGTTTCAAACTTCAAGATTCGCGCGCTTTTTGCGTAACGTCATTGTGTACCGTTTCATACAAAGAAGGCGACTGTGACCAAATCGGTCATGCGTGAGCCGCAAGCTGCATACAAAGTGTAATACAGTGACGTCACAAAATAAAACGCCGACCCGAAGTAAAAAAATAAATATCTCTAGAAATATACCACATAAGAAAAAAATAAAAACATTATTTTTTTATTATTCATGTACTACATGATGGCATATAAATCTTATACTGTTAATCCTCATTAAGACTTAAATATAATACGTACGATACAAACGCTGTAACAGCTGCGAAAAGAGAATTCAAACGTATACATGTGGAAGCCTCCTCAACTTGATGTAAAGCAAGCAAGCACTTGGCGGACGAAGACAGCTTGCTACTTTTGTTCTTTATAGCGATACTAGTATCCGCCCGCAGTTTTAATCGCGTGGTTCTCGTTCCCGTGGGAGTATATCGGGATAAAAAGTATCTATGTCACTCTCCGTCCTTTCAACTAGTTCTATGCCAATAGGCGTGAAGGAAGGACAAACAAACACACTTTCGCATTTATAATATTATTAGTTAGGAATTAGGAAGGATTAGGATGTAAAGCGTTTAGAAACAAATCACAGTATCTTACGGAAAGAGGTTTGAGACTCACAGAATTTTGCGTGGGTGTCTTTTGTTTTTGCACACTTAATGCTTCGAATATTTGTAACTACTACATATTTCTATTAAAATTTGGGAGTAGGAGCTGTCTTCACCAAAACGCACTTGCGGCGCGCTTGCTATATCAAGTCCCTCCCATGAGTAATAAAATAAGTCTTTAGTGTAAGTTTGGAATATTTTATTTACAACATTCATACTGTCCTTTTTGAATGTAATAAAACTAGAAATAACTATTTTGAACTTACACTTTACTAGTTTGGCCCATAATCTTATTTTGTTTGGATGTAATGAGGTTGCTGGTGACAATCTTAATATCTTCATTTAGGTTAGACTTTATTTAAACTAGAATGTTAAATAAAGCTTAAATTTAATTAAACAAGACTTGTCAAGACACGTCTTGTCTTATCAAATTATTTTAATGTTATCTGATAGATAACTTTGTCTCGATTATTAACTTGATGGCAGGCAACCTCACCCTTTGTTTAAATTGGCGTGGTGTATTTATGTGATCTCATTCATTGATCATTATCATCACATCATATTACGATACATGTAATCATATGCAAAGGAGATATTGGACAGTCACGTGCAATAACATATAAAAAAGGAACCTTGTCATATTAGAAAATTTAATGACATTTATGAACAGAGAGAGCTTTGTTCCAGTGCGCGTCAACGCGTTAAGGTTGTGTAGTGTATAGGTACTTATCATTGCTTGTGACTGTACATAAACTAGCATTTTGTTTTTATATTCTTTTAATTTTTGTACTATTGATTGATATTACTTTTAAACTTGTTAACTAAATCAATATTTAAGGTAAGTAAATTTGTAGAAGCAATTCTTTATAATTAGTTTAATAATTCATTATTATTTGATACCAGTTGCAGTCTCTTTAGTTTTCTCAAAAGCTTTGCATATGCATACATTGTCATACATCTAAATTGATTATTTAGAATTTTTGTATCTGTAATTTATAGTTAAATCTAAAACATCTTTACTTTTGTTATAAACCTGCATTAAGGTACGATATAAATGATAGTGATGTGATGGCGTGTACGATTAGTGTTGTAACTCGCTTTTATTTAATATCGTAAAGTAAGACATGACGCCAAAGGAGAGAGAGCATAATAATGTCTTATTTTGCACAACATGTAGACGAATTTTGGGTAATAATAGTTCCACAATTTTACGGACTGATGATAATTGTACATAACGTGTCAAATATGAACTTGAGAAAGAACAAAACATGTCTCATATTTATTATTAATTTTTATGGTAATTTTCTTAGAACATTGTTAGGAGTGAGCGAATGTTGTTGAAGATGGTTAATTAATTTTAATTATAGCATTTGAGTATTGATCACTTATTTTCTTATTTATGGTGTTTCAATGGATGAATGAAACTTAATTATTTTAGTCTCACCCATTGTTACGACTTTCCATGTTCATATTTTTTTATAGGTAGCGTAGGGTATATTGCTTCCGGAACGATCACGAATTCATCCGTTGAAGCATAGTTATGTCGACCTCGAGCACCGTTTGGTTGACGGTGAAGCAAAATTGAAACAGTTATAATTCTGTATACCATTTTATTTTTAATAACTCCCATTAAAACAGTTAGATGTGGCCTTAAAGATAGGGGTACTCTTACTGTTGTTAATATGTAAATAAAAGTTGAACTATTGTAAATAATAAAATTATAAAATATATGTTTTTTGCTATAAAAGTAGTGTTTTTATTTTACATTATACAAAGTATTACTTTACTACCACACTATACCACTACACTATCTAAAAGAGCTGGGGCGTGGCGCACAGCGCGTCACTGTTAACAGAAAGTAACTTTAAAGTAAGCACATTTTTTTCTGTTTGTTGTTAATTTCTTGATATGAAGCAACAAGTTTTTTTTTATCAAGAATAGGTGTGCTTTGTGTTGGTTTGAACTGATGGAAACTATGTTTACTGGATGAGAGTAGAGCTCGGTGGCGTTTGAACATGCTCATGTCCAGCAATGGACGGAACGAGATGAGCTGATGATGATATTTACAGAGTAACAGCCTTAACTGAACTACAGGGCTACGTAGCCGTGCAGGCATATTCGCTGCATATGGAGACCTCGCCACCAGCGGGCTGCGAGTAGTGGCGCGGGTCGGGCGCGAGGTTGTTCTTGCGGTAGAATGTGTCCCGCAAGATGGCGCAGCGGCCGCGGTTTACGTCGCGCGCTCGCATGCGGGACTGCTTCTGTTGCCACCCGTAGTCCCAGCTTGTCACGATGCGGAAGAAGTATCTGATTGGTGACGATAAAATAAATGAATGCGTAGACGATTTTAATTAAGTACCTGCTTGGTCGCGTAACGTAAACGATGTTTGTAAGGGCTTTGATAACGGCCTCACATTTAAAAATATAGGTTATACAAGAATCTAACTAAAGTGTTCACGATCGAACGTGAGGTGAAAATTTACGAATCATTTTACGCTTTCAATTCAGATTCTGTAGATACTTTTCTTACAGTACACTTTTATATGTGAAACGGCTTACTTGATGAAAAAAGTTCAATGTTCCTTGCTAGAATCAGTACCTTATGAATATGTTAACAGACAACGAGAGATATTACACTCGAAGGAAAACAATATTATTATGTATGGATACTGACTTATCTTCCGGCGATTTTTTATTTCTGGCTACGAGATATCTGTGCGCGGCGCCCTTCTCTGTGCTCCCGTACAGCAGGTCCAGGACTTCAGGTTCTATTGGCGTCATGAGGCTGTCGTCTTCCGCGGGCTCTAGTATTCGCGGAGGTACTTCTTTTGGCTTCGCTGCAGCCTCATCATATATCTGAAATTTTGAATGACTGGCAGAATCCCGAGATTTTACCAGAGTTTTTCCCTCCCGTTCTTTTTTTTATTTATTTTCTATTAACGACGACTCTATTCTTCATTATACCTGATATTAAGTATTGATAAGGCTGAAAATGGAAGCAAGTCTCTCCCGGAATCCTCAACCACTGGCTATTTTCGGAACTGGTTATCTTATCTCTAACTGCCGGAACACAACAATGCTGAAAACATGTTATCATGTCAGACAGATAAGATGGTGGTAGCTAGTCAGGCGGACTCACAACAAGTCCTACCACCAACCAAACCGAATACAAATTGTACCCCCGCTGGGAATCGTACCCGGGACCCCTGGGTCTGATACCAGTGGTTTTTACCACTAGACCACAGAGGCGGTTGAGTTCCCGTGAGAATATGAGGTCAAAAAGAATGCTGTCCTTTTATTAACTGTATTCAACATTTGATCATCATCCACCTTTTATGCGTGATTTAGTCATAAACAACCAAACTTACACGCTTATGAGGATTAGCTAGCAGGAGTTCTGTTGACCGATCTACTAAAATTTTTCAATAGAAAAAATCGACTCGGCTATAAGTTATTCTTAGACAGGACTCCCCAATATTTTTATATTAAAAATTATCATAAGTATGAAAATAGCAATGACAATGCAAAAACTAAAAAAATCGTTAATTAAAACTTTTAATTTTCAATATTTGTGACAATGTGGAACTACAAGTCGAGCTACTTCGGTCTACTACTTTGGTCAACTAGACTACTGCTACTAGAAGGTCCCGCTGGTACACTTTATCTTGAATACCTACCTTCAACAGTTCGTTAGCGAGAGCAATGGAGGCGTCAACCTCCCTCGCCTGCCGCTCCTTACGATCCCTCAGCACGTCCATCAGGTTATTCTGGTACCACTGCCGGATCCGGCGGCTGGACCGGTTCATAGCGTCAGCGTAGTAGGCGTGAGTCATTTTAGCGATGTGTAGGGTATAGTTTTCTACTGAATTGAGCTTCCCATGTGGTGTAAAACGAGAACACGAGAAATTTTGAAAGAATTTTAATTTTGATCCTATTTACTAAATAAGACTGGTGACAGTGTCTAATATGACATTATCTGACTTATATCACAAAGAGTAACAAGTTTGGAATGCGTTTATGAATTGCGATTTCATGATAGGAATGTAAACGAATTTTCAAATATTTTGATATAAAATAATTTATTCAAATAATTACTTAAATCTAATATAATAGTCCAATATTTAAGAGGAATGTATGTACAGTCAACAGCACGTCAGGATTTCCATTGGCACTAGGAAAATCGCCGCTGTTACGAACTATAAAAAGGCGCAAGTCCAAGTGAAGCCTGACCTATTTACATAACAAAATTTTCTATATTTATAATAACACTTTCAGTTTTGGCTCTGAGATCTGGCAGTTCTTCGGCCCATGACAGGGCTGCCGCCCATCTGCCGGAGCAACCCGCGGAGGCCCTTCGCCTCCCTGACGCCGCAGTCCAGCTGCTCGGACGGGATCGCACAGAAGTCGTCGACCAGAGGTAAAGGTCCATTCAGCCTTTCCGAGTATTGTGCCAGGCGCGACTGGTGGCCGATGGGCGAAGTCTTTTCTGTTGTCGTTTGTTGTGCCTGCAAAATGTAAATAAAATGGTGATATTTTGAAATAAAATAACTTTTATGGATTAATTAAACCATGATTTAATTCTCAATTAACAGTATGCGCGAAAACGTAAGAGCTACATCTGGCAAATACGCCGCTTTTCGCGCGCCACTCGCGAATTGTTCGCGCGCAGAATGCACGCCGTTACTGCAACTGTTTGGTGCGCAAGTCATTGAAGGCTCGTATAGAGAGCGCGAGTGTGCGTGCAACAGATTACAGAAGCTTAAGGTGGTACGACTTCCATACAAACAAACATTGCACATTAATTGGTTCATCATACATGAATAATTCATAAATACATGTGCAACTAACTCGTTTCAGTTATTTGTTTGCGCGAAATTATAAAAAATATGTACTTTCATACATTAGCTATATAAATGCGATGGGTCACACACACATACGTTTTAACACACAATTATTGAAATTATAAAATGTTAGTATATTCGTGTTTTATGTATGAATGTATTTTTTTTATTATTTCGCGCAAACAAATAATTGAAACAAGTTAGTTACGCATATATTTATCAATTATTAAGATATGATGAACCAATAATTGTGTAATGTTTGTTTGTATCGAAGTCGTACCACCTTAAACGAAAAGTTCGAGAAGTGGACGCTCCCTGTGCTTTAAGTAATATTTAGCTATTTTATTTTGTTTAGAAGAATTTAAGTTTAGTAAGCCCTACTGTTACAAGAAAATTATAATATTTTAAATGCGAAAGTATGTCAGTTTGTTTATTACTCTTTCATGCTAAAACTACTGAACGGATTGGGTTGAAATTTGGCGCAGAGATAGTAGATAGCCTTGATTGAAAAAGTATCCTTTGATTTTTTTATCTGGATATTTCCACGGGAACTGGTACGCGGGTAAAACCACGGGCAGCCACTAGTATACGATAATAAATATATAAACTAATAATATCTTCAGTCTTACCTTTCCTTTCAAAGCAGCCAGTTCATCTTGCAGCCTTTTGACTAGAGCAGCATCGCTCTCATAGCTGGTAAGGGTCGGCTGTGGCATGCACTGGAACACTGTTGCCAGCAGGTTGTGGAGGGAGACCAGCACGCTGTCTTGCCAGGCACGCGTGAAGTACAGGCTGAAGGATGGGTTCTCTTCGGGCTTTTGTATATATGGCAGCACTAAAAACATTGTTCAACTTAAATATATGTATTTTATGATTTTTTTATTTTTGCATTTTTCAATGCTGTTTTTTTACTTATGGTAAATTTTAAATAGAAAAATATTGGAAAAAATTAACTCGGCCACAAGTGAATTCCCGTCTGAGAATTCACTTTTGTCACACAAATTTACCATAAGTATTAAATATATGTAGTTGGTTATCAGTCAACCTGGGTAATTAAAAACAGAAGTGATAGGAAACAGTCATCATAACTCCTTCATAATATGAAAAGAATAAAATTACATTATACAGAATTATGTATTAACACTCTCATTCCCAAGATATTATAACAATAAAAAATCTATCGTCCGACTCCACATGGAGTTCTCAGCATTTAATGGGTTAAGTGACTTTATTCTTTTGTCCGTTTACATTTAACCTGGTTGCCTACAATACACAACTAAGGTTGCCAGATGGCCAGGAATTCTGGGAAAGTCCCGGAATTTCAGTGTCCAGTAATAACACTATATTGTCCCGAAATTCACGAATGCTAGTTTTTTCCCACAAAGTTACGACAACACGGGGTGCGTGCGGACTAAGTATGCATATGGCAACCCTATACACAATACAGATAATAAATACAATACTAAGATACTAGTATAGATATCATAATCTTCATATAATCTACACAACAGCCACTGCCAATAATAACCCTGGCTCTTCTTTCCATTAGTTGACATCGAGTATCGAGTTCATATTTTTTTCATGGAAAGAACTTATAATTCGGAACTCGAATACAAATTTTCAAAGCGAGGAAACAAATACGTCGCGAGAAATAAATTTCTAAAAATTAAGTTTTTTTAGGTTACAAATGACAATTTTAACATCATTTAGACCCTGTGTTGTCATTTTTCAACATAAAAACGTGTTTGACGTCAGCCCGCTAGGTTGGTAGCACTGCTAAATTGTCGCAAATAGCTCTAATCCAATGCCGTAATGCCAGTAATAAAAATATGTTCGGACCGCCATTTTGTGAGTTTTGACATCAGAATAAGTGACAGAACCGAATTAGTCAACCCCGACTCGCTGTGGTACTAGTCTGCCCTACCCCAAGAGTGTTTTATGAGCCCGGAGGCGCGGAGGGAGAGCAGCTCCCACCCGCTGTAGTGTAACGCAGGCATCATGCTCACCGGAGCGGCTGAGGCTGGTCGCCGAAGGCGACCAATAAGCCGAAGCTGCGGAGAGGAGCATGTAATGCCTGCATTACACTACGTAAGGGTGGAGGAGCTGTACTTCCCGCAGCGCCGGAGACGCTTAGAACCTATAGTTGTGACATATTAATTTTATAAAATGTAGTATGTACGGTCGCCAGCACGTCGGGTTACTACAAAATGTCAAAATTTATTAATTGAAACTGAAACTGTTGGACATAAGGTTGAATTTAATTTAAAGAAATTTGACAGTTTGTAGTAACCTGACGTGCTGGCGACTGTACTTAATAGCTTCACTCGCTGATAATATGATTTTTAAGGGCGAAATTTCCGCGCTCCCACATTTTAGAGGGGCGGGGGTGTGTACCATTTGGGGAGGGGGGAGGGGGGGGGGGTACACCAACAGGGGAGGGCAGCTATCCCCCTCCCTCAAATTCGAGGTCAACTAATGGATATTAGAAACTTTCTTAGCAAAAAAAAACGATTTTCAGGGCAAAATTTTAAATTCTATAAAAAAAAAAAGTATAAACGTCCGCGCCTCCAGATTTTTAGGGGGAGGTAAGGAGCCCCCCCTCCACCCCCCCCCCCCTTCCCCTACCCCGAAATTCGATGTCAACTAATGGAATTTAGAACCATATAACTTACTAAACCAGTCCCGCCATTCGTTCTGTCCTTGTAACTCTGGTAGCATTTTAGCCAAGAAGTCTGCAACTTTCTCATTTCGCACTCCACTAGTGCTTTGAGCTGCCGTGACGAGATACAACTTGTACAAGCTATATTCCAACTTTCTGACCGCTGAAATCAGTAAAATAATGAATGATATAGTGGAATTCTCAATGAAATTCATTGATCACAAGACATTTGATTTTCACATACCAGGTTGTACATGAATTTCTAATTTTGAGAAAACTAAACTATCTAGGTGGGACCAATACTCTTTTAGACCATTTAGATCAGAAACATTGATGAAATGCAATATTTGCTCAATTATTTTGTCTACCCTGAACCCTTTATCTTTATCCGCCTTTAAATCACTGTCAAAAGCCTTTACAGTGGAATTAAAACCTCTAAACAATAAATATTCACGAACTAATTCGTCTACACATTGTATATGAGCCATTATTTGAAATTGTGTCCTTGAATCTTTAACTTTGTTTTCCAAATGCAATCCAATGCAAGGCAAGCAATTAGCAAGAAAGCAAAGTGCAAAACAAACCAATTTATTCAAATGACAGCAGTTGTCAATGTCATTGTCAAATAACAGTAGGTGCTCCAATTTCACCAACCTTATGAAAAAACATGATGCGTTCCGCTGTTTTAATTTTTTGATTGTTTCTTTTCTTTAAATATATGTTTTTGCGTGAGGGGTGCGGTACATGAACTTAAAACCGTATACCGATGTATTGTAATTTATTGTGATAATATTCCGAAATTGATATTTTCGAAAAGCGAAATCATAGATGGATTTCTAAATTGATATTGATTAAATAACACCACAGATTTTTTTTTTTTTTTTTTTTTTTTTTTTTTTTTTTTTTTTTAATGGCTTGTACGGTTTGTACACTTGCCAACGTCAAGTAAAAAAATTGGGAAACGGAATTAATTTTTAGAAAGTAGGAACATAACGGAATTTGGATGGGATCAGGAAGGCTTTTTATAATAGGTAAATATATATATATATATATATAGATATAGGAAATGATTTACAGTTTTATATTATTAGACATAAGGAAGGATAAAATACATTTATATATGCTGCTATCTATAACAGATAACAGAGTTACAATATTGGTTGGCAATGGAACTCGGAGCGATTTTAATTCATCAAAAAAATCATCTCTTTTGAATTTCGGACATGCAAAAATAATATGGTTCAAATTTCCCTCGTCCAACCCGCACTCACACCGGGGGTCGTCCACAATACGGAGCTTGGCAAGATGGGATGGAGTACATGTGTGACCTAATCTCATGCGTATAATGATAGAGGTTTCCATCTTGCTAAACTTTAAAACAGAAAACCATGGTTTAGTAGGAATATTATTTTGAACTTGAGAATAAAATCTGCCTTTACTTTGTTGACTGTAATCCCATACACTTTTCCAATTGTCTTGTAAAGTTAACTTGGGAAGGGCTAATAAGTCCTGGCAATAATTTTTATAAGGGAAGATATCTCCGCATGTGACTGCGTCATGAGCAAGTTTATCAGCAATAACATTGCCATCTATGTCTGTATGTCCAGGGATCCAAACAAACTCTATGTGTAATCCCTGATCAACACATTCTTTAGCAATTTGTCTAATATTGAAGATTAGGGGAGAATAAAGTTTTAATGTAAATGGATTCTTTTCCAGTGCCTGAAGAGAACTTTTTGAGTCACAAAAAATTACAGTTTTATTCAGTTTCATGGTTTTGACATATTCAATAGCTTTTAAAATTCCAAGACATTCACCCGAATAGACAGATGACTCTGGGGGTATCTTCACTTTTTGCACAATATTATATTGTGAATGGTATACTCCTATACCAACACACTCTGATGAGGTAGATTGCTTAGAAGCGTCACTAAATATAAAATGGAAATCTTTGAACTTTGATTGAATAAGCTGTTCGAATTCAATTTTAGCGTTTTTATTTTTATCAATTAAATTAAAATGAATAATGAGCGGATAAATAAGCGACTCATAACTTACAGTGAACAATGGAAGCAAGTCAGATCGATATGTAGGTGAGTTTATAGATATATATTTTTGGTAACTAACCAAAAGGCATGGAGGTGATTTGTGCGTCCAGTAACTTGAAGTTTGATATAATTCAAATAAGTACTGTAATTTAGGAAAAAGTGGATGATTAGAAAACTGTAAAGTACGAAAAAAGAAATTGTCGCACAAAAATTGTCGTCTGAGATGTAACGGGGGATCGCAGCATTCGACTTGCAATGCATTGGTAGGACTAGACTTCATGGCTCCAGTTATTATTCGTAAGGCTTTATATTGTATAAGATCTAATTTCCTAAACGCTGCAATATTTCCTGGTTCCAATAAAAATGTACCGTAGTCTAACACGCTACGTATAAGGGCGTTATAAACTAATTTCATCGAGTCAGGATGAGCTCCCCACCAAACGCCCGTTAAACATCTTAACATATTTAATAAACGCTCACATTTATTAATAATATATTCACAGTGTTGTACACCCGTAAGTTTAGAATCTAAGATTATTCCTAAGAACTTTATATGAGCCAATACCGGTATGACTGTATTATCATAATTCAATTTTATGTCTGGAGGTTTATTCATGCGTGAAAAAAGAACAACAGCACTTTTAGATGGAGATAGTAAAAGACCATTTACGTCCAACCAACTCTTTAAATTCGCTAATGCAGCTGACAAGGTGCAGGTTAAAGTATTTATTGATGAATTAACACTATATATTAAAAGATCATCTGCATATTGTAACATTTTTATGTTCTCATTAACACAAATATGAGACTGTAGATCATAAGTGTATATATTATACAAGAGGGGACTAAGTACTGATCCCTGTGGAAGGCCTTTGGAAACAGTTCTAGTGAAAGTGACATCATTTATATATAAATTTATTTTTCTTTCCGAGAGCATATTCATAATGAAATTTATAAAAATTGGGGGAATTTCTAATGATTCTAATTTATTTCTAAGTAAGTTAAGAAGTACACTATCGTAGGCAGAGCATAGATCAACAAATACGGCTAAAAGTGAATGGTTAATAGAAAAAGCAATACGAATATCAGTGGTGAGAATAGCTACGCTATCAATTGTACTCTTGCCCTTTCTGAACCCATATTGGGTATTTGCTAAGAGACCTTTACTTTCCAAATACCACTCTAATCGATTCTTAATAAGATGCTCAGCTAACTTTAATAATACTGACGATAGTGCTATAGGTCGCAATGCAGCCACATCGGTTGGTTGTTTGTTAGGCTTTAAGAATGGCAACACTGTTTGTTCTTTCCAAGATGGAGGAATATTCCCTGTTTGCATCACAATATTTATTAAAATTAAGTAATAATTCAGTGTATCATCACAAATATTATGAAGAAATGTGTATGGTATGCCATCATTACCTGGAGCAGAGTTTTTCGAGTAATGGATGATACCTTTTAACTCGTGCAGAGTGAAAGGGGCGCTGAGACCTGTTTGGGTATATTGTGTTATTGAAGAAGTGGGCATACTGTTATCAAGAACCCAGGGAGGGGCCAATTTATCAAGAAAAGCGTCGGCTAAACCAGGCGGAATGGTTGCAGAAGATTTATTATTAGTGGCAGATTTGAATCTATTAATTTGTTGCCATACTAAACTTGGAGGAGTATTGGGGGAAATCGAGGAACAGAAAGAGCGCCAGCCTTCAAACTTCTTTTTTTTGAAGATCTTTTTTGTTTCAGCAAGAGCTTTAGACAATAATTCGTAATTGTCATCCGACATGTTATCCCTATACCTAAGCTCAGCTTGTTTTCTGTGTTCTATTGCACTGGTGCATTCACTGTCCCACCAAGGGGGAGAAGGAATCTTATTACAACTACTTTTTTGGGGAAATAATTCGTTGGCAGCCTCAATAAGAACTTTACTAAAAGCCTCAGCACTTTCTATCTCGGACCCATGTTGAACAACCGGGAGTAAAGAAAGTTTAGATTGAACAAGAGATTTATATTTTACCCATTCTTTGTTATCCTTGTCAGGAAGCTTGTGTTTTAAATGAGAGGTCCTTCTGATGTTTATAGGTTTATCAAATGGAAAGGTAATCAAAATGGGATAATGATCACTACCATGTGTGGATGAAAGAGTATCCCATGATAAAGAACTTGCAAGTGATGGAGTGCATATGGACAGGTCTACTGCACTATCAATTTCATTTGATTTTGTTAATCGTGTAACTTTACCTGTGTTCAAAATACACAAATTATGATAATCCATTATATCTATTATTTCTTCTCCATAATTATTTGTTTTAGAGCTACCCCAACATTGATGATGACAATTAAAATCACCTAACACCAAAAAGGGCTTAGGCAAGTTAGCAAGTATTTGTTTAACTTCATTAAGTATTGGAAAGGATGGATGAGAAATATATATTGATACAATACACATACTATAGGTAGGTAGGTTCATGACCATAATAGAAATTTCATCATGATGTACTGTTATGGGGAAAAGAGAATATGTTATTGAATCCTTAATAAGTATGGCTACACCACCCCAGCCATCCTGTCTATCCTGGCGGAGTGTTGTGTATCCCTTGACTTTAAACCTTTGATGTGGTTTAAGCCATGTTTCAGATAGAACAAAAAATAAAGGTTCAAATTTATTGAGAAGATGAATAATTTCACTTTTTTTACTAAGAATGCTTTGACAATTCCACTGTAATATTTTAGCTCGACTGTCCATTTTGACTTTGTAGGGATTGAATTATGGTTGTGATAATAGAAGCTACGTTGGTCGGTGTATTAATATTAGTACTATTAGTATTAAAGCAATTGAACAAGTTTAGAATCAATTTGATAAGTTCAGACACTGAAATAACTTGTGACTCGGGTTCTTTGTCAGTTTTACTAAAACCACACCCATTAGCTGGGGATGGCATATTGTAGTCCTTAATTAAGTCATTGTGAGATTCTACATCATATCCAGGACCTAACCTTGGTGGCGAACGAGGCTTGAGGAAAACAGTTTTTTTGTATGACATTGATTCTGGTAAATTCTGAGCAGATTGTTTAGAAAATGTGGGCTTATTTGATGAGGAACTATTAGCAGCAACATAAGAATATAATTTTGACACACTCGGGAAGCATTTAGATGCCTCAGCATATGAGGTGCAATTATGAGCCATATAATTTTTTATCTCCTGCTGTCTTTTGTATTCTGGACATGATTTATTAGTTGCAAAATGAGAGCCTTCGCAAGAGCAACAAATTGCATTTACATTCTCTTCTTTATTGCAGGATTCACCAGTATGATTTTCTCCACATTTAAAACAACGCGGCTTAGATCTACATTGAGTCTTTGTGTGACCAAAGCGGCAACAATTGTAACACTGTATGGTAGGATAAATGTACAAGTCCACTGGTAATGCATTAAAGCATACAAAAATCCTTTTTGGTAATACCTGTCCATCAAATGTAACCACTACTGCTTGCGAAGGCTTCCATAGTACTGATCCATCTTGAAAAACTTTGTAATTGATACGTCTTACTTTAATGATTTTGCCACATCCAATTGGAACAGAAATATTGTCCAGAATATCTTCTGGGGACCACTCGGAAGGGATTCCTCGAATAAGCCCCATTCTAGTCACATTAAAAGTTGGTAAAAATGCTTTCATCTTTTGACTTTCCAGATTTTTATTTTGAATAAAAGAATTTGCAGATGTGTATGTAGAAAAAGAAATAGTAATTTTATTGCGGCCAATACGTTTTATACTACCATTCACAATATTTTCAACTCTGGTGTTTTTTAGGAACCTGCCAAATGTCACAGGGTGTAGAAAGGAGCCATCATTTGGGGCAGATTCAATTCTCTGAACATGGATTACAAAGGGAGCAATATCTGTTTCATTGTAGAGCAAACGACCTATAGGTGAGGGTGCGGGCGGCATGGGGGGAAAAGATAAAGATGAAGAGGCAGGAGTGGAAACTGATGTATTGGGTTCCGTAACAGATTTTTCCTTAACATTGTCAATCCTTGGAGATATATTACAATGACAATCATTATGATCTACTTTAACATCGGAACCATGAAGATGGCGCCGTTTTTTGTTACAATGTTTGCAAACGTGTAAACGACTACGTTTACGCGACCTGTTTGAGATGGAGTTGTCAGTTTCCATTCCTGACTCATTGGACAAGACCGTAACAAATAATCCAGCCGGGGGAACTTCGTCCCCCGGGTCCGGAGGATCTTTCATAGTAAAGGTTTAGACTTACCAATTTTCAGCTACTATACACAACACATAAAATATACAACTAACTATAAAATTTACACGAAATATACAATAATTATTATACAGATGCAGTAAATTAAGCAATTCTGATCACCAGTATCACGGTAATTAATTAAATAAAAATTCAAACTAAAATTCGCGTCCGAACAGTTGAACGTTTCCCGCCTTTTTTTCACACCACAGATTGTGACATAAGAATATATCAGTAAAAACCAAAGAGTAAAGTAATTATAATAAAAACCCAAACTCAAACATCAAAATACTATTTTATGAACGTTACCATTATTTACTTTCATTTTATTGCCAACAAAATAAATATAAAAATCAAAATGTCAATCGCCTTCAATTTCAATCAGCTGTCGAATAGTCGATCTTTTATTATATTATTTAGACTGTAGGCATGTTTTTTTTAATATGAGGGCTGATACATGAGACTTGGATTTTATACTAAGTTGTAAATTATAGTATTGAGGTGGTGTAAGTGTTGTGCTGTGAGCGATGGTCGTGTTTTGGGTGTAAGGGTGGCGCCCAGCCAAGGAGGTTTGTCGTCGGGGCCTCAGGCATGCAGGGGCATGGCGGGCGAGGCTGCGGGCACGTCGCGTGGCCTCCGCGTCTACAAGATCGTGGTGCTGGGCGACGGCGGAGTCGGCAAGTCTGCAGTCACTTTGCAGTTTGTGAGCCACAGCTTCCTAGACTACCATGACCCTACTATTGGTAAGTCACGCACTGCTGTTTTGATGTATCTAAAAAGCAAATTCTGTCCTAATATTTTCTACTGAGCCATAGTGAACACTCATGATAAATGTAACATGCCTAACCAAAAAATTCACAGAACTTGTTAAATCTAATACTTACTGTTCCTTCTGTAAATGTTTGGCTTGTCTTACAGGTTTTGTTGCTTAGTTATTTCTGTTAAACGATGGAAAATAACAAAGATTGCCTCGCAACTAAACCACAGTAGCCCTATCTCTTACTGTGGATAGGTTATTGGGAATGGCCATTACTTTATTTCATTATTGTATTTTTAGATATAGATAGTGTAGAAAATCTGCGTTGTATCTGCGTTGTAGTGTAGAAAATTTAAACAATACAATAATTTATACATAATTTGTCTAGCTATAATTGAATTAGTATGTAACCTAAATCCCCAGACGAACAACCTAACAAACTGTTTTAAACTTTTTATTTCCATTATTTTCAGAGGATTCATACCAACAGCAAGCAGTGATTGATGGTGAACCAGCTTTACTGGACATATTGGACACAGCTGGTCAGGTACGTGTTATAAGTTTATTTCAAATAACATATTTTATATTCAGTGACTAAGTGAGAAAATGTTGATTGTTTAGTTATAATAAGGACACAAGGTGTCTTAAAAGAAATAAACAAGAAAGGCATAGTTCTGTCAAAAGAACTGGAAATTGTTTATTCTACTTCTCAGTGGATTCCTCTAAGTTGGCGAGGTTGGTGCCGCCAAAGCAAACATGAGCAAAATAAACACTTATATAGCTTTATCTTCATTGAATAATTTTAACATGCAAAATGGCTCAAAAGCGCTCATGGCTGCGCTTGACAGACTGATCGTATTCGATCACGTTTGTTAAGCAAAGTTCGACCCGGTCAGGTGTCGGATGGGTGACCGTAAAGTGGCATTATAACTGAGCTCTTCCGTGCTTCGGAGGGCACGTTAAACTGTCGGTCCCGGCTGTTGTCATTTGATTACAGTTGTTAAGCCAAGTCAGAGGCCTTATAGGCAGCTTGATAAACTCTGACACCAGAGGTGGCCACTAATCCTCACTCGATAAGAAGAAGACATGCAAAATAATCAATCAAAGCATTATAGTTATATTAGTAAATTATTTATAAGATAGGTATGTACACTCATTATTTGAATTTACCACACGAAACCCGGCCGCGCACTTATTTGAAATTCCCGCGCAGCGTAGCAGCAGCTCCGGGCGTGCATAATCTCGTGACTACGTTTGGCGATATCATCGCATTCGGCGCCAATGAATTTCATTCAAGCGCCCCGCGCGACCTCCCCCGCGCCGCACTCGTCACCTGCCTTGTATGCAGATATGACGCGGCTGGTTGGCGCTCTGAATGTTGCTTATAAGAATTTTGTTTCCGTGGAAATTTTGATTATAGAATGTTGTTTGGTTGTTATTTTCGACATGTAGTGACTTTTTATCACAAAATAAGTAACGCATCTTGTCATTAGTATAAGTGTATCTTCTCATATAAATACAAAAAAATATATAATGTCCTTTTGGATTAAGATTACATATTTCAGTTCAACAATTAATGAAAGTCCTTATTGAGAAAAAAAAGTACCTAACTTAACGCGGGTGAAACCGCGAGCAGTCGCTAGTTTAAGATAATTATGTAATTGGGTTTATACCCGTTTAATTATGTTTAATAATGATAATAAATAATAATAACATTGACTTATATATTACTAAATTCTTTTGATTGATATGTATTTTTATGAATCATGAAGTACATGGGATGAGGAGGTACTTGTATTATTGCTGTATAGCATGTGGCACTCTCTTGTGGAAACCATTTTTACCAACCCTAAACTGTCAGCTGTCGAATTGAATGTTTTTTGGAGTTGCCAATACCTTACGGTACAATGGCAAACAATTTTTTATTGATCGGCTTGGCTTGCCTCGCCTAGTTTCAGGGCTCAGCGCGCAAACTTGATTGTCATATCATAATACTTTTCAACAGGTGGAGTTTACAGCGATGCGTGAGCAGTACATGCGTTGCGGCGAGGGTTTTGTGCTGTGCTACTCGGTAACGGACCGGCGGTCGTTCCGTGCGGCTGCGGAGTACCGGAGACTGCTTGCACAGGCCCGCCCCGCAGAACGTCTTCCGCTCGTGCTGGTTGGAAATAAGCTAGATCTAGCACCTCGATTCAGACAGGTAACAACATTTAAAACAATCAGATAAGTACTTAAACTGTGTTGTAATAAATCGTGTTTTTCAATGCAAGTATTATAAATAAATAAAGAGTTTAATGAGCATTGAGCAGCATGTTTTGTCATTTCATTAATAAAGCATTTTTTAACATGTATGGCTTTACTCTTGCACTACGAAAACCGGTGTTATTACTCGTATGAGCGTCACAATGTAATTTATTTATTAAATTGTCACAAAACAGATTTACAGCAATAATACACATCACAAGAACAAAATAATATAATGGGCTGCAACTCCAAACATATGTGCCAACAGCATGATTAAACAGACAAGTCTATACAATAATACTAAACAATATTATTTGAAAACTAGAATTAAGTAAATAGATTAAAATGCTGAATTGTAAAAAAAGAATATTACAGGAAGTAAATTATGTTGATTAATTGTTTTGAATAGGTTAATTACATTACAATTAATTTTAGAATTAATTACATCATTAAAATGAATTACATTGCAAATTAAAATCTTAAACAAATACATTGTCCTTAACCCAGTACATAATGCCTGACAGGCTGTTGACGGTCCATTTGACAACATATTTTATAGCTAGAGTTGCACACTATTATAACCCCCTATATTACTATCTTAGCTTTATTATTTCCTCTGTGTTTGCTTAGAATGGGATTGCACTATCCTTTTATAGGTTTTGCAATGTAAGTTAAAGTAAGTTATATTATTCATTGTCCAATATGTGATTGCACTAGCGAATTAACGGCGAGCTGCTGTAATGTGTTATAATTTTTTTTCATCTAGTAATGCTGTTCTATGTTATTATTTTATTGAAATCAAATTGCATGTCTTTGTATTTTTATCCAAGTGTTTATTACTGATTAAGTATTAACTGCTTAAGTTTGGTTAATCTGTTTTTTCATATATACTCTTGTCATATGTCCCTGACGGTGATCCTGTGTTTGTTATACAAACAGTAGGTACACAAACATAGTATCACATCATCATACAAGTACCAACCGCTTTGCTGACACATTTCTTATGCGAACCGCTCAAGAATGGAATGCACTGCCTGCTCATGTGTTTCCCGATTCTTACAACCCTGGTCTCTTCAAGGCGAGGTCGAATAGGCATTTCCTGGGCAAGCATGCAACACCCAGTTCCACATCCTGTTTCTTAAACACGATGGGGTCAAATGCCTGCCCAGTTACGACAAAAAAAAGAAAAGTATATAAGTCACTTATAGGTGATGTGATCATTGTGAAGAGTTTAGTATATTCAGTTTTTTTGTTTCTGTTTAAGTATTTAATAATGAACAATAATTTGACAGGTTAGCACAGAGGAAGGCAAAGCCTTGGCCACTCAGTTGGGATGTCCGTTCTTCGAGACGTCTGCTGCGCTGCGGCACTTCGTCGACGACGCCTTCTACGCTCTTGTCAGGGAAATACGGCGACTCGAGAGACAGAGACAGGTATGTTAAATGTAAAAGAGCTCTCAAACCTAGCGACGTTATTTATGCAACACTATAAAAGCATCCCCTAAATTCATTCTCTCGAACCTGGGACCTAAGGATGGTGACAACAAGAAACAAATTCTAGCCGGTCAACTTCGGAGGGCGCTATTTGTGATCGTTAAGATAGTTGGAACAACTTTGATAATTGAGATAATTTTTTTTCATAAGCACAAAATGGCACAATAGTGTCACGAAAACCTTTTTATTTTACGATTTTTGGCATCCGGCCACCTCTATTTAATTTTCATGAAAGATGGATGTCCGTTTTATCGTGAGATTTTTCCGCCATCCTGACGTTTATCGGTATTCCAATCTGTCATTGTATAATGCAGTCGTCTCTGATGGGCACGGGCATATCGGCGGGCGGCGGCGGGCGGCGGCGCTGGCGGCGGCTGCGCAGCATATTCGCGCTCGTGTTCCGCCGCCGCCGCCGCCACTCCTCGCCCTAGCGCCCCGCACGCTCTCTCCTCTGCCATCGCGCCGCCGACTCTGAACCCAACGTCTCCAATCTGTGAACTAGAACCACCAAAAAGCTTCTGCGCTCGGCACGGGAGTTCCAAAAAGTTTCTACGCTCGGAACGGGAGGACCCACCGAAAAGTTTGTACACTTAGAACGCGAGTGCCCACTAAAAAAGTTTCTACTCTTGGAATGGGAGCACCCACTGAAAAGTTTCTACACTTGGAACGGGAGTTTTTTGTGCCATATCGCGTGATGAGAGACGTGCTAACCATCTTTTTTAACTCTAATAGGTTGATACTAGTTATTGTTTAATTTTTGTCTAATAATGTGTATACTTTTATTAACCCTTCGAACTATTATTTCTGTTGAATTGTTTAATTATTATTGGTGCAATAATACAGACTACAGCCGTAAATTTAAAACAGTTAATTGAACCCTGTATATGTTACAATAAGGTTCAATATGTATATTGAGCTGAAAGAATTCAATTGTTTCTCAGTTGTATTTTAAAAGTACAAAATAATGTCAACAATTTTATTTTGTTATTCAAATTGATTGTTTACAATGTAGACTTAAAGTATGTGTTCCTATAAGAACTAGTGAGAACTGTCGTAATGTTTTGACAGAAACGTCCTTCCTTCCTCTACCTCAAATACATTTTAAATTGCCAAGTAACTTCATATTAAAGAAAAAAGTACTTGATAATTAATAATTATGTTATGGACGTTTTAAACTAAACGATTTTAAAAGTTCAAGCCTCAGAATTCCTAAATTAAATGAGTAAAATGAGGCCTATACAAATACAAATATTGCTTTTTTTCGTGCATTTAGTAAACTTTAAGTTAGTCTTACAATTTTCTCAGACCTCTATTTCTTGACAAACAACTATATAAAAGGCTATTAGTTTTAAAATTCGGTTCTTTTAACATCGTGCTTATATCTCTAGTGATAATTAGGCCTAGACAGTATTTACATTTAATTATTGAATGTTAAAATGTTTACCATATCTTAAATATCTATTAGTCCAATCATAAATTTAATAATCTACAAGTGAATTCGATTGGACAGTTACTAATTTTCAATAATATATAAACCCCAGTGCCACAAATTATTTAAAATTTAAAATATAAGTACTTAAATGTAATAAGTTTAACTAAAACTATTTGCTCTCTTAAGTCTTAGAATTTTCTACTGAATTCAAAACCATATTGCAATCGAATTGTTATTTGGTGTACGAATCCTGTATAAAGTATAAAATGTATTAGAAATTGAACTTAAGATGGTTTGTATAATTTTTTGGCCTTATTGTGGCTTAGAAGCAGACGTCTTCCGCTACAAGGAACCCATGAAAGCAATATGTAAAGTAGAAATTTTGGATCAGTAGCGCTGTGTTGAGCCATTGGTTATTGTTTAGATGTAAATCATAGCTTGTACACGGAATAGTATTAGATGACCCTTGTCTTGTTATTCGGAAATATAAGGAACACTATAGGACCTTCGTAGTACGTTAATAAAGCCATACATTCATTTTGTTAACCAAAGTAATTCTAATTAGTTACCAATGAGTCGGTTCGCTATTATTAACCTTATAGTACAATTAAATAATGTAAGTGAGAATTATCGAGCTCTTCGTTTTAATCTGTGTGACAGAGACAGCAATAAGTATATAAAAGTATATTTATAATAGTGTATTATCGGTGTACCAGAGTACCCTTCAGTGTCGTGAACGAGTGACGTGGTAATTGTTGATAGGTCGATACGCACAAATATTAATGTAGTTATGGTCGAGTGATGATGTCGTGTCCTTTTTGGGCGGGGTTACTGGTTGTAGACTATGCTATGTCTCACTCTTTAATCTTCAAAAGAAATACTGACTATGAAAAATAGCAGTGAAACTTGACGCTCTTTCAAGTTATAAATGATTTTCTATAACTACCATTTATTTTTTTGTAGTAGAATTGTTTCAATCACGGGCGTATATCCACTGAATATAATACAGCGATACTACATTTGCAATCAAGTTCCAATCGATTCGTCAGCTACTCGCCGTAGTGTCTAAAGGAATATGAACCTTCGTGTCACACGAAACATTTTATTTAGACACGCTAGCAGGTTACGGTCGTCAAAGTTTCAAACTTTTCGCTGAATATAATATTTTTTGAGAGTGAGCATGGGTGCTGCAACTATTATCTCTCCCGTAAATAGTTAAGCGTACCGCTGGCTGGCCCGCATGTGATGACGTTCACCCAGTGCAATAAGACGGTGTCAAACTAGGGTATTTATTCTTCAAAGTATTTTTAAGCAACCCGAGCTTTGCCGAGAGAGGCGTCTAACGCCTACTGCACACCTAATTGAATATAAGAACCTAATTTAGACCTTATTTACAATTTGTTGAAAACTATATTTGATATATTTTTAATGTTTAATGCATTTTGTTTTGTAACGTACTATCACAGGGAGCTTCGATACGTAGATTTTACTTCCGGTTTTAATATAAGATAGGTGTCTATTAATATTTACAGTATTTTAAAGAGGTCATGATTATTATTGTCGGAATATCCCTGTGAAAGTTCGCTTAATTTAACTGACATGTTAATGAAATAACAAAAAGTACTGTATCACTAATAGGTTCTTAATCTAGTCATTATTTTGTATAGGTAAGTAGGTGTTCGTCTTTACCTGACGTGAGAACCGACTAGAAGAGCGAAACGGTAATCTTATAGAATGGAGAAGTTTCCTGATGTTGAAAACATTATATTTCACTGAATGGGATTAAAATATAGTTCAAAACTAATAAGACAATGATTTTTTTTTGCGCAGAATTGACTGTGGCCTCAAATATAGCGGTTACGTCACGCCATTTCCTTACGTCAGCGCACCGCCCTACAAACAAATTACCAGCGGGCCGAAGTGGCGTGATGTCACACGCAGAGCCGTTAAGCGCAATTTTAAGACCCCATAACCTTTCTATTTATATTATAGAGATATTTTCATGATTCTTTATAGTTATGTTTAATTTTACGTATGTTTTCAAATTTGTTTAAAGGAAAAAGAAATGGAAACTTCGCCATTCGTTCGTAGTAACTTCCGTCGAATAGTCTTCATATACTTCCTAGTGGCCATTGTATTAACTACCGTATTTATTAGTGTTTTAAGGTTGACAATAAGTTTGTCTCGAGGTAGGCTTAAAAGTCCCATTATCGTTTCGTTTTTACTAGCGTTTTAAATGATAACATTGTGTGTAGTATTAGTGTTATTCGGAACCAATCCTCGTTGTTTGATAGTGATGAGTTGATATGAGTTCTGTGACCAAGTTATAGAAGAAAGGCCTAAGTTGCATAGTGACAAATGGGGTGGACGAAAATATTTTTCGTGACCTTTCTCTTATTTGTTGATCTTTGATCATAATCATAATTTGCCTTTGGAATCGTCTTTTGACGATAAACTAACAGTTTGAGCAAATCTTCAAACGAAATAAAAGGTTCTTTGCAATAGTTTTACCGGCCTTGGCGTCTATGACTTTCAGCCGACACGAAAGTATTTAAGTGCATGCATATATCTATCGTATAGATCAGAGTAATTAACAAATAAAAGAGAAGGACAGTTCCATGATGCTTTAGTCGTAAAACCCCGTAGTGTTTAGTAGACTAGGTAAAAATATAGATTGTTGTTCATTTGTTTTACATTAGAATTATTAGGCTTCGTATTTGTAATTAAGATGTTTTAACAATACATAACAAATAAAAATAATTTTGGAAGTTCTTGATATATTCAAAAGTAATGTTTGGCGCACTTTAGGTACCTAGTTGTTCAGAGCCCGTAGTCAATGCGTATTCGAAATTGACGAACGTATATTTATAATATTTTAATGTTTGATTAATATATTCCATAGATTTAGATGTTTATTGAGAGTATATTGTATTGTCGCATGTAGCGTTTTGAACAATGATACGAAAGATGTTACGCGTTTTGTGTACAAATTTTATACGTTGAGAGATTGTTGTAAATTTTGTTTATTTTTTGTCAATGTATTGATAACTTGGTACGAAGTTCATAGTGCCATGTACGATTATTGTATTAATTTGTTACGAGAAATTATTTATAACACCATATAGTACCTTTCACATTTGTAATTGTTTTATGCTGATATCTAAGCAGTGTGTAGAGATTTTGTTGAATAAATGTCATGTTTCGAGTTCTGCAGTTTTTTAATCACTTAAATATTGTTATCTACCCATTATATTTAAGGCTGTTCTCTTGTTTTACGGTGATGGACTTGGTTGTTTAAGTCAGGGGTGGGTCAAATAAACCATTATTTTTAGGTGACGCGTAAACAGTAGAAATAAAAGCTTTTTTAGAGGAGTTCTGTGATTTCTTTAGTTGGGTCCTTAGTTTTTCGCAATATGACGAAGTTTTATAAAGGTAATCTTTTTTTATGAGCTGGTAATTAATTTTAACATCCTTTTAAATGTGAACTGTATTATTTCACGAACCAAATTAATTCCAATTTGTTAGGTGCATTATTTTACTATAAAGTTATTTTTAATATCGCGCTTGCAAACATTTGAGGGTGAGCCAGTTTTCTTTTGAAATAAAATATTGAGCTCGCTTAGGTTTTATTTTTATAACCGACTTAAAAAAACCGATTATCAAGTCGTCGCATTTGTATACATATTTGATTAATGTATGTTCAGACATTTGGCTGCCGCAGCAGGGATTTCGTGGCTGCCTATGCCTAGTGCGCGAGCAATATGATACGTCGGCAATGTTCGACTGGCTGTTGCAGGCAGGCTGCCTACTGCGCTTTAGAGCCATTGCGTCATTACTAAGTTGAGCGACAAAAAATCCGTATGTGATGGGCTCTTTAAAAATTGCGGAAAAAATATATTTAATTTAATCTAACCTAATGTTAGATAGGCGACTAATGGCCGGTTTCAATAATCTATCCCTTACAAGAGATAGACCTATCTTGGTTAAGTTACCTAGCAACCGATGTTATTTTAGGATGATTAACAAAAATATCTAGGCAACAAAGCTCTAGTAAGCCTATCTCTTACTGAGGATAGGTTATTGAAACCGACCGTAAGTCGTTCACCTAGTATTTATGTCGGTCAAATTTTTTTTTGTAGATCGGTTAATTACAAAGTAGGTACCCTAAGTAAAATTAGGGCAATTGTCGCTAGGATGACTATCATCATTACCACTACTTGGAGGTACCTATTTCAAAGTACGGTACTCGCCAGCGGACAGCTAGAGCACTGTTTTCCCTCCCCCCACACGTGCGGGCGGTGTGGCGTACTATCGCCACAGTATATAAGGTGTTAATTTATCAAGTGCCAATCGAGCAGGAGTTGCTCAGCTCAGGTCAACGATATAGAACACAGTTTATACATATTTTAGTTATTTAATTTTATTTAAGAATTTATTTAACTTTCATATTTTAAGTATTAGATATACCTATTGAATATTCAGCATAAGCAAAACCAAATGTAATACCAAATTTGTTTTAAGTAAGTTACCACTACTAGTTACTGGTAGGAAAAAAAAATGGACGATTCGAAAGCACTTATCTATAAGTCTATTTGAATAAAAATCTTTGACTTTGACTTTGACCAAGGAAATGGGTGATTTAGCTGTTTGAGTCGGTGCGGTCGAAATCAGAAAATTGAAAAAAAAAACTTTTTTTTGGCAAAATTGTGTTCTATACCGTTGACCTGAGCAGCTTCTGCTCGATCGGCGCTTGATAAATTAACACCTTATATACCTAGTGGCGAGAGTACCCGTGGAAGGGGAGGGAGCCACGCTACTGTGCCGTAAACCTTCGTTAATGGCACATAAACCCTTCAGTGTATCCGAGACGAAGCATCCCTCCGACAACACGACGCCAAGGTTCGTGAATGACTATAAATGAACTATAAATTTTATCGAGGGTTATAATTTTGAGAGTTCTTTTTTCGTAACGGTATGACTGTAGACCCAAGAGTTTTTACCAGTAGAATTTTGTAAGGCTGCGTTTTTAAGTTAACATATTTTTTATAAAAAGGGTTAACATATTTTACCTACTATAAAACTTTTTGAGCGTCAAAAATAGTATCTAAGCGACTTATTTGCCAATCCTAACCTCAACCTATTTTTTCCTAACCTAAACTAACCCAACCTATATTTGTTGTCGCTCAATTTAGTAATTTTACTAGACCGGTTTATTATTTTCCTTACAAAAATGCCAATCATCATCATCATTGATCAAAAGTGATCAAGTCCACAAGTATGTACATACGATAGCAAGTCGGATTTTACAGTTTGACCTTGAAAGCCTGCCCTACAATCCGGGACAATGGCCTCGCCAGCTTAATTGGAAGTGCATGCTCATCAAAGTTTCGGGTTCGAGCCCCGTCTGAGCGTGTTGGAGACTTCTTGTTACCTTTAAAATTTATTCGTAACATAATGTTTCCTTGTTCTATCAATACCAATAGTAGAAAGAACACCTAAAACAGGAGTATGTATTGAAATCTCTGTTATGTCTAATTCGTACATTAAGGCCTCTCGTAAAATTAACACATTTCGGTAATTGTTTTGTGAAAGGGATAAATAAGTTTACGAGCGACAGTTAGCCGCAGATTGTGCGTTAACGCCTACGCTGGCCACTTCAGATTTTGTGTACGATAATTCGCTGTCACGTAGCATTTAAAGGTAATTGAATTTTGAGGGCTCTTTTACGGTTCATTTTCACTTGGACGCATCTATGTTTATGACTTCAAAAAGTAGGATTAACTACTTTTTTTTAATTGACTCCGTGACTCTTAATTATATTGATAGATGAAAACCTTCTTCGAGATAAATCGAAATTGCTCTGCTGGCCAAATTCATGCGAGCAGCGGCAGGCAAAAATTGTATGAAAATCCAAGTTTGTATAAAAGTCTGTCAGTTTTGAAGATATCTTCAAATTTTGTATTTAGGTTGACGATTGAAAATGAACATTGCCCTATGTCAACGTTTTCGGAAATTCTACCACCAAAGGGGTGAAAAGGGGGATGAAATTGTGTAAGAAAAGTCCTTTATTTTCATAGTAAAAGTCACTTATTTTTTATTAGGCTTATAGTTTGATGTTAAATACAAAAATTCCCATTTCAAGAAATCAACCCCTAAAGGGGTAAAAAGGGTAAATATAACATTATTACCCTAAATCGATATGGTTATCGTTATTGAGGTTTTATGGGATGTTGATTGCAAAAATGTCATCGATTTGACGTCCGATGTGGTGGACATGAATCCACCCATATAGGTTTAAGAAAAGGGTTAAAATTTTGTATGGAAAAGTAAACTTTTACGGTTCATTTTCACTTGGACGCATCTATGTTTATGACTTCAAAAAGTAGGATTAACTACTTTTTTTTAATTGACTCCGTGACTCTTAATTATATTGATAGATGAAAACCTTCTTCGAGATAAATCGAAATTGCTCTGCTGGCCAAATTCATGCGAGCAGCGGCAGGCAAAAATTGTATGAAAATCCAAGTTTGTATAAAAGTCTGTCAGTTTTGAAGATATCTTCAAATTTTGTATTTAGGTTGACGATTGAAAATGAACATTGCCCTATGTCAACGTTTTCGGAAATTCTACCACCAAAGGGGTGAAAAGGGGGATGAAATTGTGTAAGAAAAGTCCTTTATTTTCATAGTAAAAGTCACTTATTTTTTATTAGGCTTATAGTTTGATGTTAAATACAAAAATTCCCATTTCAAGAAATCAACCCCTAAAGGGGTAAAAAGGGTAAATATAACATTATTTACCCTAAATCGATATGGTTATCGTTATTGAGGTTTTATGGGATGTTGATTGCAAAAATGTCATCGATTTGACGTCCGATGTGGTGGACATGAATCCACCCATATAGGTTTAAGAAAAGGGTTAAAATTTTGTATGGAAAAGTAATGTAAAATAGACATAGCGACTTTGACCGCGATAGCTTTGGAGCATTTTGTACTACTTTTCTATTTACACTTATCCATGCGCTCATATTATAAATGCTAAAGAAACATTGCACGTCTGTCTAGCTGTTCTGTTTTACGCGTAAACCGCTGAATCGATTTTAGTGAAATTTTATATGGACATTACTTGAACCGTAGAGATGGACATAAGATACTGTTTACTCTGATAAATGCTGATAAATGGCACACTTACGCTAGTGAAACGTGGTCGCTAACTATGGGTCTGATAAGAAGGCTCAAGGTAACCCAGCGTGCAAAGGAGATGGCTATGCTCGAAGAGGGAAATGAGAAAATCCAAACTAAAGTAACCGACATCGCACCAAGGATTGCTTAGCTGAAGTGGCAGTGAGCGGGATACATAGCGAGAAGAATCGATAGACTGGGGCGGAAAGGTTCTGGAATAGCGACCGCGCACCGGCCGACGCTCCGTGAGTAGGCAAGGCGGCCCCGACAAGGTGGACCGATGATCTGGTGAAAGTCGCGGAAAGCCGCTGGATGCCCGCATCGCAGGACCGGTCGTCGTGGAGATCCTTGGGGGAGGCCTTTACCCAGCAATGGGTATTATGTGGCTGAGACGACGAAATGGCACCACCACGCGCCATCTTAAATCCGCGCGATAACCTAATTGCTCGCGGACAAAGTCGCGGGCGGAAGGCTAGTACTATAATAAACTAATATCTGACGTGTTATTAAAAATGGAACGATCTTTTACCCCGAAACATGGCAACCAAGGAGGTAACTTATCAAAGACTTTATTTAAATTTCGAACGGGCTTGCAAATAGAAAGCTGTTTATTGAAAAAATAAACAAATGAGCACTTTAACACTGGAATGTACTATTTAGATAAAAGATTCTGCTTACTACTTAATTTTAATTTATGCGCATTATTTGAGAAAAGTACTATACAAGCCTTGACCACAACCTAGGCATTGATGGACTTAGACGTATGTGTGCTTCGGCTTCGCCTCGGCCAACATTTACACGTTCGTCCATTAATGCCTCTTGCTGGCCGCTGCAGTAATGTACTATTATTATCTATCGACCAAAACAATAATAACACTAGAGAATATTCTTATGTAGGTACCGTGTTTGCTTGCATATAAATGATTTGATTTGATTTGATGAAGTAAGTATAAATAAATAAAAAAACCCTTACTTTTTTTACTAATAATATTTCTCTGTGCATTTGACCATCAGCTTGCTTAGTACCAACGGGATGTTGTTGAAGGTGTTACATATGCTTGCCCAGGAAATGCCTATTCACTCTCGCCTTGAAGAGACCAAGGTTGTATGAATCGCGGAATATATAGCAGGCAGCGCATTCTATTCTTTAGCGGTTCGTTTAAGAAAAGTGTCTGCAAAGCGCTTGGTACGGATAGTTGGAATGTCTACAATGTACGGGTGATAAGCTAAATACTAACGTTTATTATTAAATTGCATGTTTGGTGAGCTAGTATGTGTAAATAGTTGTAAAAGAGCGCATAGCCCGCCAACAAACTATGTTCATAGTTTGGCGGGAAATTATTTAGGTGATTATTGTAACATATCACTTGATAAATAAATAAATAAAAAAAAAAAACGAGTGTGCTTATGACCACACGACTGAAGTGAAACTTCTTTCGCTCCATCTGTATGTATATATATATATATATATATATGTGTGTACAATATATACATGTATACACATAGATATACGGAACGTATTTGGCTATGAGAGGAAGAGAGAAAGAAAATGTGCGCGCGCACTGCTGTCTCTTGCTTATATCCCCCACTTAACTTCCGTTCGCCTTGCCCGATCACACTTCGTAACGCTTACGTCACGCGTTCGCCAGCTTACTCCCCAAGTCAAGCGTGCGTAAAGAAGTTTCCCCACTTAACTTCCGTTCGCCTTGCCCGATCACACTTTTCGTAACGCTTACGTCACGCGTTCGCCAGCTTACTCCCCAAGTCAAGCGTGCGTAAAGAAGTTTCACTTCAAAAAAACGAGTGTGCTTATGACCACACGACTGAAGTGAAACTTCTTTCGCTCCATCTGTATGTATATATATATATATATGTGTGTACAATATATACATGTATACACATAGATATACGGAACGTATTTGGCTATGAGAGGAAGAGAGAAAGAAAATGTGCGCGCGCACTGCTATCTCTTGCTTATATCCCCCACTTAACTTCCGTTCGCCTTGCCCGATCACACTTTTCGTAACGCTTACGTCACGCGGTCGCCAGCTTACTCCCCAAGTCAAGCGTGCGTAAAGAAGTTTCCACACTTAACTTCCGTTCGCCTTGCCCGATCACACTTTTCGTAACGCTTACGTCACGCGTTCGCCAGCTTACTCCCCAAGTCAAGCGTGCGTAAAGAAGTTTCCACACTTAACTTCCGTTCGCCTTGCCCGATCACACTTTTCGTAACGCTTACGTCACGCGTTCGCCAGCTTACTCCCCAAGTCAAGCGTGCGTAAAGAAGTTTCACTTCAAAAAATACCTCGATGGTGAAAAGAGGCTGGAGGAGCAAGGTCGAGCTTGACCCTTACACACTCTCCAAAGTGTACTCTATAAAAATTAACATATTTATAAACATGCAACTCTGCAACGGTGACTGAGGTTCTGAGGTTCCGCCTCGGCTAATGCACTTAGTTTCCGATGAGCTTCCTGGCATCGATTCCAGTACTTAACTAGCAGTTCAAGCTACAACATTCAGGCAAAGACAGTATTATCTTGTACTATTTAGTATTCTGCGGTATACCTACTAAATGTTTTACACCTAATTATATTCCTTTCTTTTACCACTTTCAGAGTCATAGTTACGTAAAGTTAACTAGGTAAGTACTAAAACTTATTTTAAATTAAAAATAACAGTTTTAGTACTTACCTACTTTTTTGGACGACGAAAGCATACTTCATTGTTCAGTGTTCCATTTAATTCTGAATCAGAATTGAGACCATTGTAGCAAGTAAGTACTTAAAACAGATTACATCTTTGGGAAAGTGCTCGACGCGTCAGCCCGTCAGGACCTGTTGCGTGTCTGTTGAGCTTTTCCGACGAAGACGGCTAGTATTTCGCCGGTGTTTGGGCGGGAAGGTCGCATCGCTGCGTCCCTTGAATCCCTAGCTACCGAATTCGTAACTAAATTCGAATGAATAACTGTAAAGTATTTTAAGTAAATTCCTTGACTAAAAAGTGCTAAGACTAAGTAATGAGCTTGTATTAAAGTACGTGTTTAGTTATAAATACCGGTTTACTTTATAATGCTATCAAGAGGTTAAATTATTCACCTAACAATGAGAATTTTATAACGATATGTTTGTCGATAACAATAAAAACAGGTGATCAAACATTTGCAATTTGCAACCAAAACTTTTTGCAAATAAAAAGAAACAAAAAAAGCGCGCGCTTTTACTTTGCGTTCGGAAATTATCTGTGACGAATTAAAAATGAATCTAATCACGGTATCATGTTGCTGCGTCTTTATCCCGGTGCTATCAAGTACTGTGCAGCCGGAGACCATTTACAAAGTGGGTGTCCTGATGGCTTCCCACCTGGACTCGCCGTTTGATCTGGAGCGGTGCGGCCCGGCTGTGGACTTGGCCCTGGATAAGGTCAACGAAAAGTTTTTAGCACACCATGGCGTTGAGCTGCAGAAGGTGCAGGGCAGGTAATATTACTAACTAATCTATACTAATAAAACAATACCGTGACTGACTGAAGACAATGCAAAGCCCAAACGGCTGAACCGCTCAAGCTGAAATTTTGCATACAGCTTTTGCTTTCATAAAAACCTCAAAAGCCTTGAGCATAGACAAAAGGTTGCAAGTTTATCGGTTTTTACCGACTTCAACAAAAAAGGAGGGAGGTACTTTCAACGCGTATTTTTTTTTTTGTCTGATGTATGTATACCGATTACTCCGGTGTTGGTGATCCGATTTTAATACTTGTTTTTTTGTTCGATCGGGTACACTGTCAATTTGGTCCCATATAATTTTTACGAAGATCTGGCTAGTAGTTTTTTCATAATCTTGAAAAATATCAATCACCTTTTGGCAAGTAGTCGTTTACCTAGATGACATTGTTGTGTATGGGCTGATTTTTAGTGTAAGTAACGGCACATGATGTAACTAAAAAATCTGAAATAAAAACATTTTATAAAAAAAATTCAAACCGACTTCAAAAAGTAAAAAATAAAACTTTTGGAGTCGGTGCCAGCCACGGCATTCCACATTGCACTTCTATTAACTATATATTTTTTTGGCCTTAGCTAGCTAGCACCGACTCCAAAAGTTTTATTTTTTACTTTTTGAAGTCGGTTTGAATTTTTTTTTATAAAATGTTTTCATCGGATAAATTTCAGTGAGTGTGCAGCTGAATTGCACAGCTAATTCTACCATCTCCTTTTTTCCATCGGACAACCAGACGTTCAAATATGCGCCACCGCTTTATGGTTGATATCCCAAAGTTCCGCACTAAACGTTTTGCGTCAAATTTTATTATCCGTACTGCCAGACAGTGGAATTCTTTGCTTCAGTCTGTGTTTCAATTTGGGGGCCTTCAAGTCGTGTGTAAATAGGTAGGTATCTTCTAGGCAAGCGCGTTTCATCCTAGATCGCATCATCGCTTACCATCAGACGAAATAGCGGTTAAGCGCTAACCTATACATAATAAAAAAATAATAAAAAAATACAGGATCCCTTAACGGTGTAGGCGAGCACTAAGAATGGATTTTTTGAGAATCCCACGGGAACGGGAACCACGCGGCTGATGCTGCGGGCGGCCGCCAGTCCTAGTTTAGATGTCTGTTACAATCACGCGGTAATGGATGAAATTTGGAAACTACTGAAACGATTTCAAAATAAAAAACATTTTATAAAAAAAAATCAAACCGTCTTCAAAAAGTAAAAAATAAAACTTTTGGAGTCGGTGCCAGCCAAAGCATTCTACATTACACTTCTATTAACTATATTTTTTTTGGCCTTAGCTAACTAGCACCGACTCCAAAAGTTTTATTTTTTACTTTTTGAAGTCGGTTTGATTTTTTTTTATAAAATGTTTTTATTTCAGATTTTTTTGTTACATTATGTGCCGTTACTTACACTAAAAATCAGCCCATACACAACAATGATGCCATCTAGGTATACGACTACTTGCCAAAAGGTGATTGATATTTTTCAGGATTGTGAAAAAACTACTAGCCAGATCTTCGTAAAAATTATATGGGACCACACATAAACCATTTTCTTTCTTTAATTATAAAAATCTGTTAACAACTGGCAAAGTTATGGTAGAACATACATTAAAAAAAAATACTTGAGAACCTCCTCCTTTTTTTGAAGTCGGTTAAAAAAATGGTAACAACTTACTTGGCAACAACAATAATTTCAATAGCTTCAATCGTATTCGAATGATCGGTAAATGACATAAAAAAATGTAATAAGCGAAGAATTGATAAACACCTTCTTTTTGAAGTCAGTTTAACCCTATTAATGTTATAAATCCGAAAGTATGTCAGTTTCTTTGTTTGTTTCTTTGTTCCTCTTTCACGCAAAAATTACTATATGGATTTGGATGAAATTTGGTATGCAGGAACTTCAAGTAGTGGACTAACACATAGGCTACTTTTTATCCTGATATTCCCACGAGAACAGGAACCACACAGGTAAACCGCGGGCGGCCGCAAGTACATATATAATTACCATAATACCCAGATGCAGAACATCACAAATTTTCATTTATTTATTTATTTAGAAACTCAACAGCTTTTTTTACAAAATCAATTAATGTAACTTATAATTATTAGACTCTTAAGCCAATTACAGAGTTTCGTGGCATTTTTAGAGGCTATACAGAATAAAGAAAACTAACAGTAAAATTCTAGTTATCTAATAGTGACAAATTGCAAATGTATTAAATTATTTCTTTAATTTGACTTGCATGCTTATACAATTTATGATCATGATAACTTGATCATAAACATATCTAAAATTAGCTTATAGTTAATGAATTACTTATATTCCAATTTTTATTCGAAAGCTACAAACAGACCGACAAATTAACTAATACAGACTTTAGCAAAAACAATAATATGCTTATATAGTTACTTACATTGTTACATAATTTAAACTGTTATATATTTTAAACTTTAAGAAAGAAAGAAAGCAATTACATCAAACCACCATGTATGGCTAGCCGTTCATAATTATTCGATGCAACTCCCTTTTTAGTGCTCTTTTACTAAGATTGAAAAGATCAATACAGCTAAATTTTTTGTTATATAAAGCAGGTAAGCGATTCAATACAGAATTCTTTGTGTAGTTGGTTCGGGACCTAGGTACCAGGAAAAGAGGTGTTACTCTAGTGCGGGTTTTGGGCGTACGGAAACCGACTCCAGCAAGAAGATTGGGTGTATCCAAATTATTGTTTAAGATGTCGTAGAGTAGACACATGTCCATTAATTCACGGCGAGACTCAAGAGACAAAACGTTATAGTGGCGACAATCATCTTGGTAATTATTATGCCATTTCTGTGTTTTATAATTCAGATGTTTTACAAATTTTTTCTGAACTCTTTCCAGCTTCTGTATATACTTTGCATACTGTGGAGACCATACAGGACTCACGTATTCCAGGATACTACGGCAGTAAGCGTAATATAAAGTCTTTAAGCTTTCTGTTTTTAAAAAACTTACATGTTCTTTTAATAAATCCTAAATTACGATAAGCCTTATTGGAAATATAATCGATGTGCGTAGAAAAAAGCATTTTTGAATCCAGATATACGCCAAGATCTCTGATTGTGTCTGTCCTCGCAATAGATTTTCCGTCGAAGCTATATGGAAACAACATCGGCTGTTTTTTACGAGTGAAGCTGATGATTTGACACTTATTTATGTTGATCGATATATTATTTTTTTTGTAATATCTATGCAGAGCATTAAGATCACGCTGTATTAGTACACAGTCCGAGTTCGATCCAACTTTCATAAAGACTTTTTTGTCATCTGCATATAGCAGGTGATTTGCATTCTGAAAACATTCGTAAATGTCAAAAATGTACGCACAGTATAGCAAAGGGCCGAGGTGTGACCCTTGCGGTACTCCAGATGGAACATGAATATAATCCGACCTAAATCCACCCAAGACAACTGCCTGAGATCGGTTTGTAAGGTAGGACTCAATCCACCTGAGCAAGTCTCCTCGAACACCCAGCCTATAAAGCTTGTTAAGCAGGATGACGTGATCCACGCGATCAAAAGCTTTCTCAAAATCCTAACAACAATATTTGTACCGAGTGCAGATCGAAGCATGGTCAGTGAACATTGCTCAGTAGCATGGTCCATCCATTGCGCTGCTGTTCAAGTTCAAGTTATTTTTTTTTATAAATCCTGTATGATCTCGGTAAGCAGGTAAAGTGAGTTTTATCCTATATTCTCTTTTCTGATAGGTTGGTACCCCTTTTATGTCAAGAAGGTGCGCACGCGTTAGAAACATCATTTCAAAACTATTTTACTTTCATCGCTTTCTAATGTTTGAGCATGATTTTGAAACAGGAACCCAAAACTTAAAAAGTCTGCATCGAATTCTTATCCTAAATTAACTTAACCTTATGACAGAAATCGACAGGGGTACATACCAGCCTAACAAAAAAGGGAATATACGATGAAACGCACTCTACCTCAGCGAACAGGGGGTTATTCTCTAAGCAAACATTGACGCTGTTGTCGTGACTGAATCTGAATTTCATATCAGCTGTCAAATAGTATTGAAAATGGGGCTATCTCAGCTGTTTCAGCCGTCGTTATCAAAGATGTTTGCTTAGAGAAAAACCTATCTGAAGACCTGTTTGGCGCAGGGGTACTAAACCCTCCTTCTGCACCAGGAGTCCCAGGTTCGATCCCCGGACAAGACAAATATTTGTGTGCATGAACATGTCTATTTGTCTTGGTCTGAGTTTAATATGTATATTATGTAGGTATTTACAAAAAAAGTATATAAGTATGTTTATCCGTTATCTAGTATCCATAACACAAGTTCCTCATGAAACTTAACGTGGGCTAGATAATAATTGGTGTGATTGTATGCAATTATTTATTAATTAATTTATCTGAGCTTACATTTAGAAAAGAATGGGGGTTCGATTTCTGTCCGAAAGACGAGTTATTTATTCTTGTTAATTTTTAGTAATATATAAGTCGGTAGAGAATCAGTGGTGCAGCTTGAAAGTGAAATAAACATCACTCTCATAGCCGCACCACAACGGCGCCACATTTGGCTTAGACCCTAAGATGTTGTCGCCTATGTTAGTTTTCGAATATACTATGTACAGTAATAAAAATAAATAAAATAAAATAAAATAATTTTATTTCCGGCAGTGTCCATACAATATAAATATGTAGCTAGTATTAATAAGCTAGGCTTTTATTATCTGCAGTGGAAATTAGCAGCTGGCACATTCTGTTTTTCTTTAACTCCCAGGTCAGCATGGACCGAATAAATCAACATAATATATCAATTAATTACAGATAATCGCTCAACTATGATAGTGTCTGTACGTTACGTATGTAGAGAATATAAGTAAGCAACATGTAGACTTTCGAGGACATGCTTTCAGGCCGTAGAGTCATTCCACGCATGAGAATATTTACTCACATCAAAAGCGTCTAGGTACGTTTTAGAGTATCTGATATAGAATTAGCTAGACCTAGACTAACATAAATATAGAGGTAAAAAAATAGGGTTTCGTATGTACATACTGCGTTCGATAATTATTAAACACAAGCGGCCGCTCGCGGTTTTACCCGCATATCGGTATCGCTGTAATTTAACTTTTTGCCTCGTAAATGGTTATTTTTAGTAAATTTCAGAATTTGAATAACGAAGCGATTGGATTTTTTTTTGTTAAAAATGTACTGTTTGATCTCTAGACTATTTTGATGTTTAAATCTCGATGATATTTACTTGTGTATCATAATTGAAATCCATGTAATTCAGATGAATTTATTAATGCCATAACAATGGGATGTCAACTGAATCCGATTTATATAATAATAACCCACAACCGAAGTGTAGTTGTGATGGAGATTAGTTTTTGTACCCAACTCATGTCAAATTATAATTTTATTACAACTGATATAGAATGAGCTAGGTACATACCTAGACTAACATAAATACAGAGGTCAGAAAATAGAGTTTCGTATATATATGCGTTCGATAATAATTATCAGACATTTCTGAGACTCTGCATTTTTGCGACACAATCGGTTTTGAGCTGTCTGGAATTTATAAAATAACTAGCACCAAGCGCCAACCCGCTTTGCGCGATTTAGATTTTAGTCGTCATTTTTATTGTATAAAAAAACATTTTAATAAAGTATTGCATAGATGGCAAAATTGTGTTTATAGATGGATGTCATGTTCGGCTTGAGTCGTATTCTGCTTTCGTCATGTTCTGATTTAGTCATGAGTTACTGATATTTTTATTTTTGTTAGTAAAAGCCTATCGATAGGACTATTGTAGTGGGCTGGCAGCCTGACCCTATCGTTTTTGGACAACATCCGAAACCAAAGCAATCCCAAAATGTGGCTTTGTTGATGTGGATCGTTGTTTATAATTATTTTACTCTCGAGCTGCACCTTTGATTAACCTTTTTGACCTTTGGTATTTGGTCTGCCAGCCCCGCAAGGGGTATTTAGCGTGAAGAGGTATATGTATGTTTAGATCGTAAAGGGGAGCTATTGGTTTAAAACCAGATCGTCACTTTCAAACATTGTCTCCAAAATAATTATGAACTTCTTTCTTTTTTTACATAAAAGCATAACGATTTACGATAGCAATGGTTCCCTTGAACTCCTTTGTTTATCTGTCGTACAACATCAGTTAATGACATAGATCTGATTTAGGGAAAAGCAGCTTAGACCCTTGTTTTACGGGTACCAGAACAATCGAAGGTAGGTACTGTGGAGATCGTATATGTTTTTGCACTACAAGCAGGCCAGTACACAGCCAATGCTGGCTGGTTTTGCTTTTATAAAAAATAAAAAAGAGGAGGCCTGTCGTGCCTAGATATGGACGGTCGGCTCGTCAGTTATAACATTTTAAATATTGTGAAATATTAATAATTATTGAATAAAACGATAATATCAACTGAAACGAGCGCTTATTTACATCTCGAGTTACATCCCCGCTACACACACAAATATACTTACTACAAATATAAACGAAGGTACTACGAGTATAATATGTATTCGACATTGAATAAATACAAATGTTCAATATGTTGGTCCCGCATCGGATCGAACCTATAACCCCTGGCTCAGCAGGCATGATCAGAAGCCCTATTGTCAGCTGTCATCGCAATATCAAATAACTACATAATAAAAATTAAAATAATCCAATTAATAATTAAAATTCATAGTACATAATAAAAATAATCCAATTTATAATTAAAATTCATAGTGATAATAATAATCTTATTTGTAATTAAAATTCATAATAATAGTGATAACAAATATATTCAGTTTCAAGACTCATTCTGGCATTTCAGTGACTCAAATTGAAAATGTTGCACAAGGAATTCATTTTATTTGTACAAAAAGGGTTTTCTAAAATAGCCTAGACGTTTGGCTAGTGTCGTCTTTACAGAAAGCATATCGCATAATATTCCGGTGTTAATGATAGGGGGACCGGTTTTTGATATCCCATATCTTGTTGGCAGTTATCCATCGTGCTCCGGGGCAATCGCGCCAGGCTTGGCTGCAGATATGCACTTCAAGGACGACGTGATAGCGTTCGTGGGTCCCGCCTGCGCCTTCGCCCTCGAGCCCGTGGCGAGGCTGGCTGCTTACTGGAATACACCCATCATCACCGGCATGGGAGACCAGGTCAGGCTTTAGGTCTTTACAATGAAGTGGAGTAGTGGCTTAGAGCTTCGGCGCATTCGCCCCTGGCTTAGCTGCAGATATGCACTTCGAGGACGACGTGATAACGTTCTTGGGCCCCGCCTGCGCCTTCACCCTCGAGCCCGGGCGACGCTGGCTGCTTACTGGAATTCACCCATCATCACCGGCATGGAAGACCAGGTCTAGAGAGGCTGCTTAGATTGACTTAGAGCTCCGGCGCAATCGCCCCCGGCTTGGCTGCAGATATGCACTTCAAGGACGACGTGATAGCGTTCGTGGGTCCCGCCTGCGCATTTGCTCTCGAGCCCTAGACGAGGCTGGCTGCTTACTGTAATACGCCCATCAACAGCAGTATGGGGGATCAGGTAAGGGGTTGAAACCAGTAGTTCCTCACAAGAAGCTCAAAGGTGCAGTGGCTTAGAGCTTTGGCGCGATCGCTTCCGGCTTTTCTGCGGACATATACATCAAGGACCACGTGATAGCGCTCATAGGCCCTTCACAATATTCCTTCATAATGAATTGAAGACTGGAGATCAATGGAGTTGTGGCTTAGAGCTCTGATGCGTTCGCACTGGTTTAGTTGCGGTTGCGGCCATGCACTGCAATATGACGTAATAGCGTTCGTAGGCCTTACCTTCGCCTTAGCTATCGTACCACTGGAACACGCCGAACGTCACTGGTATTAATGTCCCTACTCTAGAAGGGTTTATACGTACCTTCCCTATGGACAGTTAAAGAGATTGGTGGTGTTTTAGTGACAGCAAATAGTCCAATACTGTTTACCGTCAGCATATAGCACCATTTCGTGGGCCCGTCTCGCGAGGGCACGCCAACCTCGCTTACCGCAAGCTATGAGCTAATGAGCCTCTGCTGCATTAAATCTGTCTAGACACTCATAAACCCGCTTGGTCCAACTAGCCTCTTATGTTCATCTTTAAGTAAGATTTGTGTCATTTTAATATTTAATATCATTTTAATATTTTCTACCTACATAATTTCCTAAGTAAAAGATTCATCCTCTTTCTACAACCATCACTAACTTATTATATATAACCTACGAGCTCCCGCCCGCGGTGTCACCCGCATGGTTCCCGTTCCCGTTGAAATATCGGGATAAAAATTAGCCTATGTTACTTTCCGTTCACTTAACTCTATGCCAAAAATCAAGTCGATTGGTTGCTAGATAAGGCGTCAAGAAAGAACAAACAAACACATTTTCGTATTTAGGATATAAGTTAGGATTAGGATGTTTGCTCTTGTCCCGATTGTATTAGGATAGGAACCTTACAACTGGTAGATTAATAGTTTACGTTTTCTTTGTATGGTTGCTGAAAATCTTACTGGTTTTATTATTAGTTAGCTGGCGTTTTAAAGAGTGGCAAAATACGCGACAAACAATGAAGATTGAATCTTAATACAAGGGAATAAAAATGGTTTCTTTTGAAGTGTAGTAAGCGTCTAGTAACCGGTACGTTGACACAGCTCTCGCTCAAACACAATTTGACGATCGCTTTAGGGTATTGACCGACGTTGGATAGAAAACTCACTTCTATTAACTTTATAAACATATGTTTCATCCGATTAAAATGTGTTAGCTTTCGATAAAATAAGTTTCTGTATTACGTTTTACTGCACAAATTAGTTCAGGAAAATTCTTAATCGCGTAATGCAAGTTGTGAGAGACCGTAAATGCATAATATGCATAAATTATTTGATAAAACAATACACGCATACATACATATGCCCTTGCGGGGTTGTGAATCATCTAAAGGTGCAGATTGAGGGTTAAATGTATAAAGATCACTCTCAAAATAGTCACACCTCAATAAAATAACAATAGACCAAACAAATATATAGGTAAGTAAGTATAGATAGGATAGACAATACATATCCGTCAGTTTTTGCTATCTCCATCTCTAAGAAAAAAAAAGAAAAAACATCTAATCCAGTAAAAAGAAATATACACAACATTGTTATCACATTATTATAATAAAATAACAAGCTCATATTGCAGACTGCATTGCCTCGTTCTATCGCAGCCACATGAATAAAGGAAAAGTCGTTGCATTTCAAATGACCATAATACAACCGACTACAACGTACTTCTACACGACTACGGACGCTACGAGCTACGAGATCGTAAAAATGTGAAGATGCTACGGCGTAGCACAGACCCTTTATCATTTTTACTAGGTTGGTAGGCACTTATAAAAACGCAGTGAAACTAAATTAGCATACTTATTTTTTTTTTACAAACGAAGCATGTGGTGTACATAAATCTCCTCTTTTTATATCTCATATATAACAGTTTGTAGGAACTAACCTCTGGAAATACTGAACTGATTTTGAAAATTCTTTTACCAGTAAAAAGAGCTACATTATTTTTTAGTGACATTGGCTATATTTGGTTGTAATTAATAATATTTTTAAGTGTGAGGCAGAGGTCACGCTTGGTCACGCCAAAACTTGAGAATGACTGAACCCATTTAGCTAATTTCTTCAAATATTCCTTGTAGCTTGAGGCAGATTTTTATGATGAGAAAAATTGGTATCCACGGAGACGGCAATCACGCCAGTGAAGTCGCAGGCAGTCATTGGTATAATATTAATAATATAATATATCCAGATTTATAATTGAGTTATTAGCTAAAATACGGCCTTTGTCTATTTCTAGCTAATGTTTTCTGTAAGTAATTTTATAAATTAAGCAAGTAGACACGTGTTAGCGTTATGAAAGGTTGTAACGTATCAATTTATTAAGCTTATTAACCTTTGCTCTATGGCAGACGGCAGAGTGGAGGAAAGTTGCTCGGGAAGCTATTCTTGATGGAGCTTTTCATGTTTTATATCTATTATAATACACATACATTGAGTTGCTGGTTCTGTGGAACTTAAATGTTGGCCCTTAATAAACCAGAATGTAAAGATGTGTGACATAATCATCTTTGGTCTTTAATTACCTATACTAATATTATAAAGAGGAAAGATTTGATTGTTTGTTTGTTTGCAATGAATAGACTCCAAAACTACTCATCGGATTTGGATGAAATTTGCCAACATCATTAATGTTGGCCCTTAATAAACCAGAATGTAAAAATGTGTGACATAATCATCTTTGGTCTTAATTATCTATACTAATATTATAAAGAGAAAAGATTTGATTATTTGTTTGTCTGCAATGAATAGACTCCAAAACTACTCATCGGATTTGGATGAAATTTGGTACACAGATAGTAGATAACCTGGTTATGAACATTATGATACTTTTATCCAGATATTCCCACGGGAACGGAAACCACGCGGGTGAAGCCGCGAGCGGCCGCTAGTTTGAAATAAATCAGTAATTTTCGGAAGGTTTTGAGTAAAAACAAGTCCATTGTGATATATTTTCATCAGAGATATATAGAGCAATATTTAAAAGCGAATGCTGTTGTGAAATAAATAAAAAAAATGTACTGTCGAGCAGTATAATCCGTTAATCCGGTTAATCACGGCGCCTGCTCGATGCTTCCGGAAATATATTTATGATTTATTTCCATTTTAATTTGTCGTCTATCTGGAACATGCGTAACGGGACTCAACGCGACATTTATTATGTAGTACAGTACTTACAGCTTGACGTTTCGGCTGTGTTGCTACAGCCGTTTCATACTTTCTGTGTGTCTTTCTTTGTAGTTGAGATATAATTACAATGCCCGGGGACTATTAACAATGCCCTTATTAATCATATCATGTATTATTATGTATTTACTTAATTACAAAGAATAATGAAGAGTATAGGTCAACCAAAACACGGGAATGGGTGTGTAACTCTATAACAGAAAATATTGCAGCATAATATTTCCTTTCTTGGTCGTAATATAAAATCTTTTGGGGTTCCATCTTTAAAAGTTTTTATATCTCAGCGCATCCATCGCAAGGAAAAGGATTTAACTTTTTAATCTTATGGAATAGATTAAACCCTTGCTTGTTTACTTTAATAATATCCAATAATATAACTAACATACTGACTATCTTGAAGTTTATCTGTCGGCTTCTCGCTTCGTTGGCGCGTGCCATTTTTTCCGGGTTCACATAGAAACCGTAATTTTGCAAAAAAAAGAAGCATATTTCTTTCGCTATAGTTCATTAAAATGTATTCTATCTACAGAAATATGCTTCATCTGTAATATTAAAAGCACCCTCAAGTAGGTATCATTCCTATTCTAACTTTACTTGTCCCTGTTTTTAATGTAACGAATTGCATATAAAGTTACAAATCGCCTACATATTCTATTTCGATGAATTTCAGTACAAAGCATATTGAAGAAGAATACAAATATTTTTTTACGTTTTCTGAAAAGTTTGAAACGGATATTCCGTAATGAATTTGTATTTTCTTAGGGATTCCGTTTCAGGAATCCCCTTGAAAATAACGTTACAATTTTTCCCTATTAATCTCAGATTAAACGTTTTCAGCTTCTTAATTTACTAGTGTCGAGTGTTTTTTTTATATATATTAAATATTTTTTCGCGACACTTGTCTGGTTTTGTATTGAATGTGGGGTTTTAATTAAATATGCTAACATTAACATTTAAATTAATAGAGGGGTAGGAGAAAGAAAATATCTTTTTATTATTAAATTCATACGATTTAGCGCGTAAGCAACTTTATTTAACGCATCTAACCTTATCTATTGTGATGACCTGCTCGCACAGACGCCAGCTGGCTGAAGATGCCCGGTTCAGCTCGTGCTGCCACTCCAGTCCACTGCATCAGAAGACAATCCGGGAAATGAGTTTTTAAAGAATGGTGTTAGATTCCTCACGGCTGCGGGACATTGTGCCATCAGGTTTACGCAGGTTACCTACCGTTAGGGGTGATTGCGAACCCTACCCCCGTGACCAATGGCGGCCTGGAGGGCAAGTACTAGGAGTTTTAGTTGGTAGTACCCGCCCAGGTGAGTCCAACATTTCGAATCGCCCCTGCACCTGTGGGCGAGGGATGCGTAAAAGCATTTCTCCTAGTATATATATATATATAAAAAAACGTTTACCTACCTACCGTACCAGGGCCCTGATTGCTAACAATCTGCCCCCTAGCATGAACACCGCTATATCACGCGATATGATATGGCGCATGATGCTGTCTTGCTTAGCCCGTTACGATGTGAGCGAGACAGTGATACGTTATCGAGCTATCGAGTCGATAAAAATCGCTCATGCTAGGCTAGCAGGCTTGTCTAACGGATCTACACGACATGCGCTCACCCCCGAGACCTATTACAGATTATCATTTGGACTTACGTTACGTTGTGCGTGTACTATACGTATAACGTGACACCCCCTCGTCTGCCCATCACTGTACCTAATAATTACGAAAATGTGATTTTTACCAGTTGGATGCTGCGTTCCTTGCAACTACGACGAAATATCGGGGACGTGATAGCAAACACAAACATGGTACCTAAGTATCCCGTTTTTCGTAAAGTAAAAGTCCCACAGGAGAGACAGCAGAGCCTAAAATTCAATTTATAGTAATTACTAAAGTAAAAGCTTCTAAAAATTTGAGTAATCAGTAAACAATTATTGTTATCGTCAATGAAACGCAAAATCCCCGGGTCGCGTGTCCAAAGACGTTAATTAAAATGTCTAGAGAGATTGCTTTCAAGGTCTGACAGAGGTTTAAGGACATGACCGTTTCGCCAGGGCTGCCAAAGAGTCGTAAATACCGCATAATCACCGGGACACTGAAACTCCCAAGAATGTAAAATAATACTCCTTCATAAATCAAGAGTAGGATTAAACATTTTGATAGCGTTTAGGGGACTGTAACATTTAATTATTAGATTTTGTCTATTTAGTAGCGATGTTTATGTGTATTGTTACGTTTTTCTTAAACAACAGCTGCATATATTTAAATGTTTTTTTTATGAATTCTGGTATGGGGTTTGGCTGCTTTTTCTGCCAAAGTAAAACATACAGGGGCGAAATTGGGTAAGATAAGGTTTTTACTGGCAGAATCAAAGCCACGCAACCGAAGTACCAATGACCGGTATGTTATATAAGTCAGTAACATTAATTACCAAAAAACTTTTTTAAAACTCAGCCAGCAGGCCAGCATGTATGTATGTAGAATCTGTTAAGCAAATGCGAACACATATTATGACAAATAATGTTAGGCGTATTTAGGGGCACCCAGTCTGCGTCTCTCTCTACTAACCTCCAGGAGAAAACCTTGATTAGACATTCGTCATCGTCATCAGCCATTTTTAATGTCCCCACTGTTGGGGCACTGGCCTTCCTTATGGATGGATAAGGAGAATATACAGGACATGGAGAATATAGAGATTATACATTATTATGAATTGTTTCCGTCCATACTGTGGGTTGTCTGGAAGAGATCGCTTTAAGCGATAAGACCGCCCTTGTAACGCTTCAATTCATTAAAACTTTATTGTAAATGTAATATGTACATGGTGTTATAATAAAGAGTTATTGTATTGTATTGTAAAAGATAACAAACATGAATGTATGTTTATGAACAAGATGGCATGCGTGTATCAAAGAATCAATAGACATTTTCAATAGGTGCTCAGTCGCAGCCCTAGCCCGTATCTTGTCAACTAATTACTGCGTTTAGTTGCAGAGTGGCCAACCACTCCGAACTTTATGTTTCATTACGAAATAAACGCTTTTGATGAAGGCTATAAAGGTTCCAGACTCCAAAATCTATTAAGGTGTGCTTTGAAAAGAACTTCAGTATCATATTTCTTCTTGATATAGGGTTTAGACAGCCATTTAATAATGAAGATAAAGCTGTAGTAACTAGGTAACGGTAACTAGATAGTGTGTAGGTATATATATTTTACGATAGTAGAACCGATTTGGTCCTTCAAGATTGGAACGGAATTTTTCTAAGTATTAGCCTCAGGTGTCTTCTATTATTTTACGTGTGTTAAATATTTTTTTGCCGGCCACCTTTATATTTTTTTTGATATAACAAGATAGATCACAGCCTCTCGACACTTCGTCTCCGTCCCGTTTTTCATACAGAGAGCCGGTATTCGCATTTCGCTCGCCTGAGAAATTTGGCAACGTCGCACTCGCACATTTATTTCGTACATTATCGATATTAAATATCGATGAAATTATCGATATTTCGATCAATATCCAACTATCGAAATTTTAAGGTTATATCAATATTTATAAGATATCGATTTAAGTCCCTGTGCCGTTCTTCTATACGGCTTAGGTTTATGACAGTCGGTTTAACGGTGGTAACAATCACCTGTATCTAACCTAAAGGTCCCGGGATCGATTCCCAGCGGGGGTACATATTGTATTCGGTTTAGTTGGTGGTAGGACATCTTGCAGGACCGCCTGGCTAGTTACCACCATCTTATCTATGTCTGATGCCATTACAACAATGTTTTCAGCATTGTTGTGTTCCGGTAGTTAGAGACAGCCCTGACCGTCCGTCTCCGTACCTTCGTGGGTACTGTCATAGAAATGCACTTAATTCAGAATCTGGTATTCAGCATGTGTGTGCCGCTTTATTGAAATGTTTGGAATCAAGCTCGTTCTGAAATAAGATTTTTATGTGTTCCGGTCCGGAATTCAGAATGCTCGTCAGCATCATTCTTACGGATCGATTTTAAAAATTCAGATTCTGAAAAAATCAGGACGTGTGTGGATCATAGCTATATTGTATGGAATTCTATGAGTTCTGAATAAGGATGCTGATTTAGACAGCCATTCCGGATGTGTGAGGCTAGCATAAGAGACTCCCTGTTGTTCACAAAAAAGGGGAAAAATATAGTCGAACGAATTGAGAAATCTAGAAAAAGTCGACCCATCTGACACTTTGGTTTCCTGGACGAGATTCGAACCCGCGGTTGCAGATTCGAATAAATTTTGGGTAAATATTTATCATATAAAATAGCATTGTAAATGCATAAAAATCAAAATTGAAAAATTTGTTCAGTGTTCAGTCGAGATAACATAATTGATAGACTGTCAAACCTCGCATTATTTTATAATATTGGTACGAATAAAACCTTAGAATTAGAAATACGTATTTATACAACGATGTAATAAGTCCCAAGAAAATACACTTTATAATACGCCTTAACGCTAAATTGGGCCGAACGTGAGGGCAAAAGAAACGTACATTTTATTTGTTCATTTTCCGTAAGCACCCGATTAAATCCGAGCACCATCTTTGTAAGAGCTTATATTTTTCTTTCAATAAAAATGTATGCGAGCTTCCTAAACATTCAATTCCATATTGTATTTCATATAATTAAAGTAAGGGTTTACTTGATAGCTGTTTTATTAAATTCCTAACCGTGTTTGAGTATAAATCGATTTATTGTAAATGTAAATTATGGATTTGGTTAAAGAGACTTCGTCAGTTTTTGTTCGCGAACGAAAATATACGCAGTAAAGTAATTTGTACTTTAATGAATACCGTAAATCGAATTTGAACTTTGAAATTCAGTATGATATTTGGGCCTTTTAGTATTTATATCGTTATTACTTTGAGGTTAGAAAATAGTGGATTGTTACCATTTTTAACATTATGAGTTAAACGCTTGTTAAAAGTTACTTTTATTTTAATAAATAAAGATCTTTTCCTACATTTTTCACAAACATTAAACATCGAAAGTTAAAGATTTATAAATAAGATTAATAAAACAACATTTAAATTGTGAAATATCATAGCCGGGTTAATGAGGTTTTCAAATCAACATTACACCATTATGAGTGGGACATGCACTAAATGAATCAAATAATGATTTAGGGTAGGTGCACCAATGAATGAACACTTAAGGCAATCTTGAATTTTAAAAATTATCAGCATCTATATCTGTTTCGCTTTACTATAACATTGTCACTATTTGTGTTCAACATTTATTCAAGATTAAAATAAAATGTCATTTATTGACATTGTTCGGGACGGCCGGCAGAATAGTGCAATAAAGTGAACAATAGACAGTGACTAATAATTGTGGTAATAAAGTTGTATTGTGATGTGAAATTTCGTGACTAGTTATAAGTGTAAAATCTATTGAATTCGTTGTCTATTAGTGTTTTATAGTATAATAATAAGTTTCTTTGTGTTTGGAATGTATTTAGTCGATAATATTTGCAGTTAGTGTTTTTCGTGTATTGTAAAGCTTGTTCGTGTTGTACTAGTTTGTATGAAAGTTTTATGCAGTAGGTATTTATAGAGTAGGTATTTACAAATAAATTATCCCATGTTGATAAATTGATGTTACGCACATAGCGGCTAATTAGACCTTCACGATAAGGTATGATACATAAGAGTTAAGTAAATAGCTGATAAGATATTAAGAAATAAAGTATATTTTTTCGTGTGTTTTCTCATTTCCCAAAACGATTTATAGGTAGATTAGAAATAGTATTGAACGTAGTATTGAAACTGTAACTTAACTTGATAGCAATAATTTTTTAGAATATTTTAATATGTAACATGTAATATTGTGACTGATAAGGAATTGTTAGTGATAAGAAACGTCGTATGTGCATAGATAAAATGAGATAAATAAAGTTGAAAACTGGTGAGCTTGCGCGCGGCTCTCTATACGCCTTTAAGTAGCTTAGTGAGAGTCGGGTTTCTATGGCTACGGATCATCACTTGTCCCACTCTCGCCTCAAGACTCTGAAAGAGACAGCAAGCAAGCTCTCCTAGTTCCTGGTACAACAAGCTCCTCTGCGTTTTACTTCGCAACCCAGCACCCAGTTTGAAAAACCGTACGTCTCGCCCTCCGCAACGATACAGTCCACTGCCAAATCCGAGCGGGGCGTGCGGTACATTTTGGTCCATTGCGAGCCGAATATCGAAGAAACGCAGAAGCCATGCCTGTCACAAGATCGACCAGCGGAGGAAGGAGCCACCGTGAAGAGGCCGGGAGTGAGGACGCTACCGCGTCAAATCCGTCATCGGGGACCACCGAGTCCGGGACCACTATGGAGTCCACCACGGGGACCAGCGAAGCGACAACCACCGTAGTGCCGACCGCAGACGTCGCACTATCTCCGATACCGCAAGTCGCCGTTGGAAGCGCCGCCGCCGCCGCCGCATCGAACGCCGCCGCCGCCGCCACGCCGTCCCACCGAAGCAAGAAGTTAAGGAAGGCTCAAGCAATCGAAGAAGAATTAGCTTTAGAGCAAGAAATATTAGAAATGAAGATCGCGCTAAGCATTGTAAAGAAGAAACGCTTAGCAAACCGTGTTGCCGAAGAAGATAAAGAAGATAATACGTCACACATCAGCGAATCCGACGCCGATGTGAATGAACGAGTCCGATCGTGGATAGAAGAGTCCACACCATTGGCAATTAGCGACAAGCCGCATTGCCCCGCCGAGTCCGCCGCCCCCGCCGTGTCCGCCGCCGCACCCGCCGAGTCCGCCGCCGTGTCCGCCGCCGAGTCCGCCGCCGTGCCTGCTTTCGTAACTGGAGGAACTACATGTCCACGAGTACAACCAGTCGCCGTTACGAACAGCATTGAGAAGATGACGTCCGCCGAGCCTGCCGTCGTAACTGGAGGAACTACGTGTCTACGAACACAACCAGTCGCCGTTACGAGCAAGATAGAAGAGATAACACCGCCGTGTCCGCCGTGTTCATCGCCGAATCCGATCAATGTAGAAATCGGGAACATTAAGGAAGCCGTCATCGCCCTAGCCGAGCGCTCTCTACGTCCGCACATGCACAGCGCGTCCTCCGAGCTACCTAAATTCGGGGGAGCCTTTCAAGAATGGTTCGCGTTCAACACCGCCTATGAAGAAACCGCCGCGCACCACTCACCACTTGATAACAAATCAAGACTAAGAAGATGTCTCTACGGCCGCGCCAGCACCGTCGTCAACAGCCTACTGAGCAGCATCCAGAGCACACCGGAAGACATCATGAAAACCTTGGAGTGGAACTTCGGAAGAGCGGAAACCATAGCAACGCACGAGCTCGAACGACTACGAAACCTACCGAGAGCGGGCGACGACCCAAAGGACCTTATTTCGATGACGTCACGAGTCAAGGACGCCGTCGAAGCGCTGCAATCATTGAAGAAACAACACTCGCTGTACAACGACGAAGTGGCCAGAACGATAGTAAAGAAAATGCCAGGTTCAGTACGCTACCGATGGTATGAAACGTGACAAGAAATGACAGAAGAAGATCCGCCGCTCGTCCAAATTAAGAAGTTTCTACTTAAATACGTGGGAGGATGCGCCCAGTACGCCGACCCCGAGATTGCGAAAAATGAACATAAGCCAGTGCCGACGTCGTATCAACAACAAAGAAAACAGCGAACATTTGCGACTCAAGACGCCGAAGAGAGCGAGACAACACTGCACGACAGAGATAGAAGATCGCCGTCGTACGGGGGGAGAAAATATTATGAAGAGAGGGGGAAGAAAGAAGAGCGAGACAGAAAATGTATTATCTGCGAAGAGAAACAACACAATATTCGAGAATGCAAGAAATTCAACGAAGCGGATATAGATAGAAGATGGGACTTAGCGAAACAACATCAATTGTGTTTCCGTTGCCTGCGTTTTAGAAACAAGTCTCACAGCTGCAACATGAACCGCTGCAACATAAATGGGTGTCCGGCGCGACACAACCGAATGCTACATCGCGAAAAGAAAACTGAAAATGTGAAAAAAGAAGCCGAAACAGTCACTACAACGTGGACAAATATGAAGTCGAAGTCGTATCTGAAGATGGTACCTGTACGGGTGTCTGCACCGGCGGGAGAGATTGATACGTGGGCGCTACTGGACGACGGGTCAACAGTGACATTAATCGACAGCAACCTCGCTGACGCCATCGGCGCGCGGGGACCGATCGACCCACTCCATATAGAAGCGATTACAGAGAAGAATTTGAATGCGTCCCGCTCTCGTCGAGTTACAGTTACACTACGCCGCAACAACGCCGTGGAAAAAATACACGCACGCACCATCGACCGCCTACGCCTGTCACCACAACAAGTCAGTGCGAAGGACATCGAACGCTGTCAACACCTGCGCGGGATCGAAGACCACATCAAGTACCCGCACGCGGAGCCCAAAATCCTGATCGGTCAAGACAACTGGCACCTACTGTTGGCTGCAGAGGTACGAAAAGGGCACCGCGACCAGCCGATCGCGTCATTGACACCACTGGGTTGGGTGCTACACGGCGCGCACACACGTTCCATCGGCCAGCGTGTCAACTATGTACACCACCTGAAGGCCATCGACGAAAACATGGATGAACAGCTGAGACAACACTTCGCGATCGAGAACATGGGCATTGAACCCAAGAAGCCGTCCACTGACCCTGAGCAGCGCGCATTGAAAATCTTAGAAGAAAGTACCGTACAGCGCGCCGATGGCCATTACGAAGTGGCGCTACTGTGGAAGAGCGACGCCGTGACCATGCCGGAAAACTATGAAAATGCCGTGCGCCGCCTCCACTCAGTGGAAAAGAAGCTTGAAAAAGATGAAACACTAAAGAAGAAATATAGTGAACAGATGGAAGCATTGATCGAGAAAGGCTACGCCGAACCCGCGCCCGAAAAGCGGGAGGTTGGCAAATCGTGGTATTTACCGCACTTTGGAGTAACAAATCAAATGAAGCCCGACAAACTACGCATCGTGCACGACGCCGCCGCCCGCACCGGAGGGACATCGTTGAACGATCAGCTGTTATCCGGTCCGGATCTACTACAATCACTTCCGGGCGTACTTATGCGCTTTCGTCAACACAAGATCGCCGTGTCCGCCGATATAGCGGAAATGTTTATGCAAGTGAAGATTCGTGAAGAAGATCGAGATTTTCTACGATATATATGGAAGAACCAAGAATACAGAATGACTTCACTCATATTCGGAGCAACATGTTCACCGTCGACCGCAATATTCATCAAAAATAAGAACGCGAGCAAGTTCCAAGAAAAATACCCAGAAGCCGCCGCAGCGATAGTAAAAAACCACTACGTCGACGACTACCTCGACAGCTACGAAACCGAAGAAGAAGCCGCGCGCATAGCAACACAAGTACGAGAAATACACCGGGGCGCGCGACTTGAATTAAGAAAATGGGCGTCGAACTCGCCACCAGTATTGAAACAGCTGATCGACGACGAGGGGTCAACGACCGGAGATAAGAAAACATTGGCGGACGGGGCTAGCAGCGAACGCGTGCTGGGACTAGTTTGGAGGCCGGACACCGACGAGCTGGCATTCAACCTGGATCTCGCACGTATACCGAAAGAAATGTTGAATCGAGCTGCACCAACGAAAAGAATCGCGCTGAAGATAGTTATGTCACTCTACGATCCGATGGGGCTCGCCGCGCCAGTGACAATAAAAGCCAAACAAATACTACAAGAAGTGTGGCGCCGCGGCACCGAATGGGACAATGACCTCGACAGTGACCTCAGTGAACAGTGGCGAGAGTGGATGTTACACCTCGAAAACCTACGCTTCGTGTCCGTACCAAGAAGATACCTACACTACAGCGACGCCGTGAACCTACAGTTGCACACGTTCGTCGACGCTAGCGAAACCGCGTATGCCGCAGCGATATACTGGCGCGCGGTCACTCCAGAAGGTCACGTGACACTCACCTTAGCAATGGGAAAAGCTAAGGTCGCTCCACTGAAGCTAACATCGATACCACGCCTCGAGCTACAAGCAGCCGTAATGGGAAGCCGCATGGCCGCGGCAGTTATAGAAGAGCACGACCGCAAACCCGACTCCAAAACGTACTGGACAGATAGTAAAACCGTTCTTACTTGGGTGAAAACCGGATCGCGCTCATACAAACCGTTCGTCGCGCATCGCATCGCCGCCATTGAAGAAAACACCGCTGTACACGAGTGGCGGTGGGTACCTACGAAACTAAACGTCGCGGACGGACTTCACTAGTGCACACAGATGGTACGCCGGACCGAGCTTTCTACAGAACGACGAGTCAGAGTGGCCAACAGAACGAGTAAAACCGGGGGAGCCAACGGGTGAAGAAAAGTGTACCTACACACGATCAGCTGATTCAAGAAAAATAAGTGAATGTGTTCCCGACCCCGAAAACATATCGAAATGGCTTATATACCTACGAGCTACGGCGCGAGTGCTACAGTTCATCGACCTCTGCAGACAGAAAAAAGAAAAGGTCAACTACAAAAGAACGAAGAAAATCGAAAAAGGCGATAAGGAATACAAAATAACAACTGATAAGAAAACAGTTGATAAGAAGTTACGCAACGCGACGCCATCTACCGGAAAAAATGTGCAACGACGTTATCACCACATTGATAACGCATATCTACGTCGTGCAGAAGATTTGATAGTTCGTGCAATACAAGAAAGTTGTTTTTCGAGTGAAATAGAAGAATTGAAGAAAGAAAAGACAGTTTCAAGAAATAGTCGTCTCTACGCGCTCGCCGTAACTTATGAAGATAACATAATAAGAGTGAAGAGCAGAATAAGCGCAGTTCGCGACGTCACCGCGACGGTGGCGCCACCCGTGACCGACGGCAACGACCGAAGAGTGAAACTGTATATAGAAAATGTACATAGAAGATTATCGCACGCCGGGGCAGAAATGACAATCAACGAGTGCCGACAACATTATTGGATTTTACGTCTACGGCCCGTTACAAGAAAAATAGTCAACGAGTGTGTGTTGTGTCGCATAAGAAGAGCACAACCGTCGCAGCCATCTACTGGGAACCACCCACCGAGTCGACTCGCACATCACCAGCGGCCATTCACCTACACAGGGCTCGACTACTTTGGGCCACTGACCGTCACCGTGGGCCGCACGCAGCAGAAGAGATACGTCGCGATATTTACGTGCCTAACTACCCGGGCCGTACATCTGGAAGTAGCGGCATCACTCAGCACCGACTCGGCGGTCATGGCGCTGCGGCGCATGATATCTCGACGGGGGTGTCCGACGGAGATATGGTCGGACAACGGGACCAACCTGCACGGCGCCGACAAGGAGCTGCGCCGCGCCATCGACGAAGCCACACACTCAGAAGCAGAGAAGAAGATGATCAGCTGGCGCTACATACCACCTGGGGCCCCGTTCATGGGGGGCGCCTGGGAACGCCTGGTCCGATCAGTCAAGGTCGCACTGGCAGCCACACAGCAGAGTCGCCATCCTACAGAAGAGGTACTGTCGACACTACTCGCAGAAGCGGAGTACACAGTCAACAGTCGTCCGCTCACACATGTCTCCGTGGACCACCAAGACGAAGAGGCCCTCACTCCAAACCACTTCCTGCTGGGCGGGTCAGCTCTGACACCCGCACCCGGCAGCTTCTCCGACGGGGACCTCATCGGGCGCGCCAACTGGCGCGCGTCTCAACGTCTCGCCGACCTATTTTGGGCGAGGTGGCTACGCGAGTACCTACCGGAGCTCCAGCACCGGCGGGAGCCCCACGGCAAGGGCCCCGCACTGCAGCTGGGCGACCTGGTCCTCATCGTGGACAACACGCTACCACGAAACACCTGGCCCCGTGGAATGGTAACGGCGACCTTCCCGGGGACCGACGGCGTGGTACGAGCGGCGGACATCAGAACGAGAGGCGGCATCCTTCGACGGCCAACAAAGAAGCTGGTCATCATCCCCACGGCAACGGCGGCCGACCCTTCACCGACAACTGGATGTAACGACGGCGGCGGCGCCGGCGTTACACGGCGGGAGAATGTTCGGGACGGCCGGCAGAATAGTGCAATAAAGTGAACAATAGACAGTGACTAATAATTGTGGTAATAAAGTTGTATTGTGATGTGAAATTTCGTGACTAGTTATAAGTGTAAAATCTATTGAATTCGTTGTCTATTAGTGTTTTATAGTATAATAATAAGTTTCTTTGTGTTTGGAATGTATTTAGTCGATAATATTTGCAGTTAGTGTTTTTCGTGTATTGTAAAGCTTGTTCGTGTTGTTTATGAAAATGAAAGTTTTATGCAGTAGGTATTTATAGAGTAGGTATTTACAAATAAATTATCCCATGTTGATAAATTGATGTTACGCACATAGCGGCTAATTAGACCTTCACGATAAGGTATGATACATAAGAGTTAAGTAAATAGCTGATAAGATATTAAGAAATAAAGTATATTTTTTCGTGTGTTTTCTCATTTCCCAAAACGATTTATAGGTAGATTAGAAATAGTATTGAACGTAGTATTGAAACTGTAACTTAACTTGATAGCAATAATTTTTTAGAATATTTTAATATGTAACATGTAATATTGTGACTGATAAGGAATTGTTAGTGATAAGAAACGTCGTATGTGCATAGATAAAATGAGATAAATAAAGTTGAAAACTGGTGAGCTTGCGCGCGGCTCTCTATACGGTATTGCCTTTAAGTAGCTTAGTGAGAGTCGGGTTTCTATGGCTACGGATCATCACTTGTCCCACTCTCGCCTCAAGACTCTGAAAGAGACAGCAAGCAAGCTCTCCTAGTTCCTGGTACAACAAGCTCCTCTGCGTTTTACTTCGCAACCCAGCACCCAGTTTGAAAAACCGTACGTCTCGCCCTCCGCAACGATACAGTCCACTGCCAAATCCGAGCGGGGCGTGCGGTACAGACATATTATTAAGATAATCGACATTTTATGCAAAATCCCCCAAAACCTCCAGTAAATGAACACCAAAATTCAGCGAATGAACATTTTGAACTCCAGTGAATGAACGTGTAGCGGTAACTACTTATCTAAGAGCTAGAGAACACAATTATTGCAGTCTGAAGCTTTATTTGTATTATTGCAGCAACAAGAAAAGGTTGTATTGGTAATACATAGAAATATCACAAAACATATTATACAGTATGTATGTTCATTTATTGGTTCATATAACCAGTAAATGAACATAGCAAATATATCATAGCTCATTGATTGGGTTAAAAAAACAACTGATCGAACCACTGAATGAACACCTGTTCATTAACTAGAATGTGTTAGTTTAATGTGTGTTAATTTTGATTTTTATGCATTTATTCGAATCTGCAACCGCGGGTTCGAATCTCGTCCAGGAAACCAAAGTGTCAGATGGGTCGACTTTTCTAGATTTCTCAATTCGTTCGACTATATTTTTCCCCTTTTTTGTGAACAACAGGGAGACTCTTATGCTAGCCTCACACATCCTGAATGGCTGTCTAAATCAGCATCCTTATTCAGAACTCATAGTCCAGTAATCGAACACCCCTTTATTTTTATAAAACACATACAATTATAAGCTTCTATATATCACATACAATTGAGTTCTATTGATTATAATAATTATTGTTCTATCTTATTTATTATGCACAATTCTTTTCAAAGGCACTTGAGTAACGTGAACGACGCTGATTTAAAAATGCAATGCCTTACCCGAATCCTTAATTCTGGCTCATACAAAAACAGTACACGACAGAACGCGTACACTTCAAACAGTCGTCATATTATTGTGACTGCAGGGGGCCTACCATCAACTGTAATGCGATTCATTTTAGGTTACTTTCAGGTAGTAAGTGCGGGACGCCGCTAGACGCGCCATATGGCAGCATCCCACTCTCACAACCTACAATGAATTGCATTACAGGTAAGGCCCCAGGTCACTGATAAAAGTTTGTTTAACCATTTTACATAATAAAATGTTACCGTTTACAAAAAACATATCGCGTTCGGTAGAAATCTTTACTTTTCTTATTTTATTGAAAAAAAACTCACCTCTATTTATTCACTGGTCATTCACTGGTGCACCTATCCTACTTGTGCAACCTTTCGGAAGCTTTGCGCAGATTGATTTAAATTGCAGAACTCCTAAAGGTCAGAGGATCAACTCTAATCAGTGCCAGTCAACGTATAGATGCCTCTGTACTTATGTACATGTATTAGCAATGTGGACCTACATCTGGAAAATGTATTCGTGAGTTCACTGAGTAATTTTGTCATTACAGTAAACGATGATGTTATGTTGTTGTTGTATATTGTTTTTCTTTTTTTTACGAAAATAAATAACTGAAGTTCACACAACCTATCGCGAGATGATTAGCATGATGTTGTTTTGTTATTTTTGGGTTCACTTAAGTAAAAGCTTGTCATAAAAAGGCTGTATAATGCCAATGAATTAAGCGATCTCTTATAAAATGAAAGACGATTAAGTTAACCATCGTTTTTTACCTTTTATATTTTAAAATCCATGGTTCCACCACGCCTGTTGAGTAATAATTGTGTCAGCTCAAAGTGACCACCTAAACTTTGACTAAAAAATGATAATTTAGAATCGATTTTGAAAAGTATTTTATGTCAATGGATATTAAATTTAATAAACTTTTATAAAGTGTAATTGCAATCTGCAAAAAACTTGTAAAGTTTACTATTATTTGCAAATTACGAAAACTTGTCAAAAAAACCGCCTTGTCCGAGTAAGCGTCTAAAGCGGCCAAGGGGTAAGGGCAAAGTGGTTATGCCAAAATATATCAAGAAATTAAATTAAATTAACAAAAATAAATTATATCTCGCTTTAATAACGATAAAAAGGAAGACTATATACTAAAGATCCAAATTAAACAAAAAAATCAGTTTTTTTTTAAATAAATAAATATATATTTGCATACAATCACACCAATTATCTAGCCCACGTTAAGTTTCATTAAGAACTTGTGTTATGGATACTAGATAACGGATAAACATACATAGATACTTTTTTTTTTGTAAATACATACTTTATATACATATTAAACATCCAGACCAAGACAAATAGACATGTTCATGCACACAAATATTTGTCTTGTCCGCGGATAGTACCCCTGCGCCAAAAAGGTCGTCAGTTTTAAAACTGTTCATACGTCATTACTTAAATCTTAAGTGTTAAACTTAAGTCTTCTACATAAAGTAACATAATCAACATCTGTACTCGGTTTTTTTTTTGCATTAGATCCTAATGTAATAAGAACAGTTTTCTTTACTAATGTGAATACGGCATAGCGCGGTCACTTGGCCACTTTGCCCGGAGTGCTTTGCCTTTTTACACAATTTTGTTTTAAAAATAAATTCAGCTCACATTATTTATTCCATGTAGAAACAAATAATAAACAAACAAAGCCAAATAGATGACTTGCAATAAAAACATTGAATTCTAAAGAGGTTTGATCAAAATAGGTTGAACATACAATGTATTTTTGACAAAAGCTCTAATACCTTGCCCACATCGCCGCGGCCACGGGTTTGCTCCTATCACTACCGTATGACTGCTCGGTGCAGGGCGGGGAGTTGGTTCTAGGGCAGCTTTGCCTCCTATGGCCGCTTTGAGCGGACTTCGTTACATTTTCCCCCTATTCGTTACATTTTTTAATTGGTGCAGTGATTATATTTACATAACATTACGACAGCTTAACTATCATAAAATGCACTTAAAAATTATATTTTTTTTCTATAAATTAGGGAAAATTGCGGAAAAAAATAATCATTAAAATTGAAACATTTCTGAAACAATGCGTAGTAAAAATTGCAGAGCAGCAGAAGCACTAAAAAGTCAAGGTTCAACCAAAGAATCTGTGTCATGAAGCATCCTTGGCCGAAGACTTCAGTTAAATGACACTTTGACATTTTCATACACTACAATATCAAAGATTTCTATGAAAACTCTTCACATAACTTGAGAGAAAATTATTAAATAAGGTCAGGTATTTTTCGACATGTTGTTGAAATGATTAAACCCTGATTAAACCACATAGAAACACTGTTTCCAGTAAGTTAGAAAAACAACTTTATTTATCAGCTGTTGCTCAACAGAGTCGGAGGAGCTCGTAGCGCAGTGCGCGCGCTCGGCCTGCGATTTTTGAGGTTAAGCAACTTTCGCAATGGTTGGTCACGGGATGGGTGACCAAAAATTTACTATCTCAAGCTCCTCCGTGCTTCGGAAGGCACGTTAAGCCGTTGTTCCCGGCTGCATTTGCAGTCTTTAAAACCCACCAATCCGCATTGGGGCCGCATGGTGGGTCATGGTCCATTCTCCTTAGTTTTTGTAAGTAGTTAAAAAGTAAATAATGTTTTTTTGACTGCCCGATAAATAAATAGGTATGAAACGCCTTTGTTATCTGTATGCGTAGAACGTAATATTTTAATTTGATATTAAATCCAAACTACATACCTTCTACACCCATCAAAGACACCTACTCGGCACTCCCTCGAAATTCGATTCCATTACGATGGATAGAGTTATTTGCGCACTGTAAGCTTTGGTCAAGGGTACAAACAAATCAGTGTGAAAGGCGAACTTGGCATTGAGGCGGATTAGATGGGAACCCAATGGGGCGCGCGGCTCGTCGGCCGCAGCTTGATTGCCACGTGCCGATTGGATTTGCTGACGATTACCAGTGACGGTTGTGACGGAATGCCCATTTCAGTATCAGTATGTTGAGTGATTTGGAATCGAGTCGGCAGGAATAAGAGTTTGTTTTTAAAACTAAAAAAATCTTTGACGACCTCCGTGGTAGAGTACGTACACCGGTTTCGAGGTGTCGCCTATCTGATGTCCTAGGTTCGAATCAAGGTGAGGGGAGATGTTTTATGATGAATACGAGCATTTGTACCTGAGTCACGGACGTTTATATATATTTCTACACATAAATACTTATATATATATTATGTACCTATAATTATATGTATTTATATCCGTTAGGTACCCTAGTATCCCATAACACAGGGGCTAGTGCTTACTTTGGGAGTAATAGTTAGTATTCTTTGAGTGTAACAATTTTTTTTAAGACCTGCCTGATTAGTTCAATGTTCAATAGAATAGGAAGTAGACAAGCTAATTACGCTGATTGCGACGTGCCGACGATCGGCTGACGATTACCAGTGACGGTTGTGACGGAATGCCCATTTCAGTACCAGTTTGTTGAGTGATTTGGAATCGGGTCAGCAGCAGTAAAAGTTTGTTTTTTTTTAAACCTGCATGACAAGTTCAATGTTCATTAAAATAGGAAATAGACAAGCTAATAACAGTGCTCGCCATTAAAAACTCAAAATACTGCAACCTCAAGTACAGCAAGTTATAATAAATGAAACGAGATGAAATAATAATAAATATCTTTATTTCACAATCAATTTATGTATCTTATTTTCTTATTGCACAAATGTATAGCTAAACTAATGATTAATGACTTTTTTGACTTTTGATAATCTTCATTGAATTTTTTTTATACAACGTAATTTTTAAATGAATTTAATAATGTACTTTTGACTTTTTGTATATTTTTTTAATCTTATTCTAATTTTAATTTCATTTTGTTAATTTTAATAATGATTGTATTTCTTTTATGACATATTTTATTTAAATTTTAAGATTGTAAGTGATAAATGTGATGTTATGGACCTTTCTGAAATAAATATATTTTATTTTATTTATCTTTATTTTTAAATTACAAAATACAAAAGCAGCCAGAAAAACCTTTGTGAGAGGCTGGAGTCTACTACTACTATACTAATAGGTTCCTCACTAAGGACCTGTGTTACTGATCTCCAGGCTCTCACCCCGCTTGGATTAAGCATAGGTACCAAACAATGAAACAAAGACGGTTATAATAAAATAATAAATATTAGAAAAAAATACGGAAGTTTTCTAAAGCTAAAATTTTAAGAACGTAAATGCATATGGATTTTGTTTATGTAGTGAAATCATTGTGTTTGTGATTATTATTATTCATTTGTGAAGATTTTTACTTTAATTAAAGGCTTTGACGACCTCCGTGGTAGAGTGGTACGTACACCGGTTTCAAGGTGTCGCCTACTTTGAGGTCCCGGGTCTAAATCCTGGTCATGGATGTTTATACAGGATGGAAAAAAGACGGTCATTGGAAAGTACCCTAAATACTGATGTAAGCAAATTTTACCCTAAGGAAAAATTCCTTGATTTTCAAACATTAATTAAACTGCATGTAAAGTTTTTTTTTTAAAGAAAACGTGTTCTTTGTGGTACCAATCGATAGTGTTATGACGTGTATATATATACATATATATACGTTGGTATATATATACATGTTTGGTATATATATGTATTTATATCCGTTACCCTAGTATCCCATAACACAAGCCTTACAGTGCTTATTTTGGGGCAAGGTTAATTGGTGTGAGTGTAAGAAATATTTATTATATTTGATATTTCATTTCGCTTCAGCGAACTGAGACAGTTTTCTACGTCTTTTAATACTTTGGTTCACTCGGCGAACTTTTGAATTTTACAGTTTAAGCGGAGGAAGTCCATGTTGTTTCATTTTACTTTTAGTTAATTGAAATACTCGTTACGTCAAGGTAAAAGTTCTATTAAATGTAGACTCTCACTATTCAAATTAACTATAAAATTTATAAAACTGCATTTATGGTATTACATTCTTACTTACAAAGACAATAACATACCGACCGATATAAAATAGTGATAGAAATACAGTTAACAGTTTGATTCACACAGAGCTAACTGAAAGTCTGGCAGAGACCTCTTCTGATTTCCCAAGAGTACTCCGTTGATTCCTCGGCACACTTAACAAAAAATCTCAACGAGCTTACGTGCGGATCTGCTGAGAAAATCCTACAAAAAGGACGTTTCTTGTACGGCTATTAAAGTAATACGTCGTCGACGTGTGACGGGTTATCTGAGAAGAACTTTTTGTTGCAGCCTCCTTCGGAAGGCGAATTGGCCGCACCTGCGAGCATGGTCAGCCGTATGCATCGACTAAGGAACTTACGCAAAGGAATTAAGGTACAATTTTCTTTTCACCTCACACGCTTTGAAAAGGAGGTTTTGTCAATCAGTTTAAGCGTAGAAAATCGCTTTTTGCGGCCTAGCGCGGCAAAGTACTTTTTTTAATTTAATATCTAAAAATATGTCATAATGCGTTCCGAATCGCACTATTGACTTTTTTGTTATATTTGATTCTTATTTTAAATAGCTTTAAATTAATTATAATACTCCGTTTTGGTTTAATTATATTATTTTAGTTCATTGAATCATAAAAACAATAACAATAAGATTAAACTATTTGTTATAAGAATTTTATATTAGGCTGGGTGAGATTTCACAACCTATAATTGGATTCCGGACTGTGACATAAATCTTTATTTTTAAATTGTCTTTGTCTTGTACCTCATGTCAGTGTCAACATTTACGGAATCGTTTTTATTCTTATTAATAAGTGAAAATATATTCCTACTTTAAATAATTTTGAATTAACTATAATACTTCCTTTTTTATTATTTTAGTTTTTTATATTATAAAACAACGAGAATAAGGTGTATTTAGATTAAACTTTTTGTTTAAAGAATTTTTTACCGGAAGTTGACCGCGGAAACAACCATAAAATGTTCCTCGCTGTTGTGAGGTGAAAAATTGTGTGTTGCGGCTCGGCAGAAAAGTTTTTAGCGTCTTGTACCTTTGAAATCCTCGCTTCGCTCAGGATTCAATAGAGGTAACTCGTCGCTAAATAACCAACTTTCCAGCCTTGCATAACAAATAACTATTTTTTTTTTAAAGTTAGTTCACAAATCATAGTGTCCTTCAAAATAGCTTTTAGCATTTTTTTATATTTATTTATCAACGGAAACCAACAGCTACTTTTACACAAAAGACATAATATTAGCCAATACAGTTTCCACAATAACATGAGCAGACGTGCAACAGTATTGAAATTACTTCTTTGTTGTAAAAAGTAAACTGAAATAAAAAAAAAGAACCTATAGCTAATTTCTTTAAAGCTACCATTTACCTGCCACACCTACGTATCTAATCTAGTCCGAAGGTCGTTGGTGTGTTTAAATCCAGAATATTTGACCCTAAACTATGCAGAGTGCGCTAATCGCTGTGGGGTTGTTATTGTAAACAACCATGTTAGCTGTTTGAGTCCGTGTTTGCTTGCGTGTAACTGTCTTCCCAGAACTCCAGAAATACTACGCAATAATTTCGTATACTAAACCTCTAGCCTGATAAGTATACAGGGGTTACAGAAATCCATCACAGACAAGCCCAAAGTGCCCATGGGTTAATTAAAAGTTGATCAGATTTCTTACACCTCATCTTTCTTTTGTACAATCAGCCAACAACACTATTTAACGACAAAGGCAAGTACCCGACGCTGACGCGGATGTCGTACTGCCAGTGCCGGCTGCCGACTGTGTTCATGAGCGTGTTCGAGCGGTTCGGCTGGGCGCACGTCGCGTTGCTACTCGATAAGTCGGACTTGTTCTCGCTCACTGTTGGTAAGAAAGAGCCAAAAACTCATCTTTATTGTACTTTTATCAAGTGCTATGTACTATATTATGTCAAGCGTGTTCGAGAGGGTAGGCTGGGCGCATGTTCGCGCTGCTGCTCGACTAGTCTGACTTGTTCTCGCTCACTCTGAATAAGAAATGGTTTTGTTACCTACATCAATTGACGATGTTCAAAGACCAAGGCAAGTACCATAAAGCGTAGACAAAAGTAAGTATGACAGTCAGCAATCAACGAATTGTTACTAACCGTGATTAGTTGACTAGTAACATTCGAAAAAAATAGATTAAGTATTTGGAAAATTGCAAGTCCTTAATATTATTTCTTTAGAAAATATTAGTATAACAGTGTAGTAAAAAAATTTAAATGTGTTTCAAAAGAAGGGTCATAATTTCTCCCACTAAATAAATATTTACCGCAACATCATATTTCCTGTTATTTTACCAGCTATTTGGGGCACAGATAAATTCAATTCTAACATCGTGACCCGAATCACCAAGAAAATTATTGCGGCCATTAGTAAAATTTTGGCTTAATATTATGGTTCTTCAATCTGGCATTTTAACTAAAGTATAAGTCTTTGAAACAAAGCTTTTGAATTATTTTAGACAGGAATCCTTCTGTTAATGATGAAGCTATGCTAACCTTTTCGTTTTATGTTTACTTCTTAACAGCAAACAAAATAAGTAGGTACGTTATTTTACTTGGTTTATTGTGCACTGCGCTATGTACTAAGGACGTACTTATTGCGGATTTGTGGAATAATGGAACCTGCATACGCAATGTCACGCATACCCACCCATCCGGGGTATTAGAGCCTTATCCTAACTAATGTTATATATGCGAAAGTGTGTTGAAATCTGCAATAATTTGATCGCTTCAATGCCTAGCCGGTGTCGGTGTCGGTTGACATGCAACAAAATCTTAATAACGTGGTTTTATGTTTTTATAGGTAAATGTCAAGTTCGTTTCAATTACAATATATATTTTTTATCGTTACTTAATTTGTGTCTTTAATTAGTTGGCCAAGTCTTTGTATTAGTTCATACTGCTTGCAAAATGTTAAATTTAATAGAAATTTAAAATATGACATCTTTCTCTTTATGTCATTTCAAACCTTTCACGATTACCGTAAGAATAATTTAAGTAGTATTAAAAGCTCCTATTGCAATATCATAAAACGAATAGGGTAGGTAAATTCTGGAAACTTAATATCCTCTAGGTGTCTTTAATTATGTGAGTAAGTATAGTTCCTCTAAATTATAAAGTAATATTCCACAGGTAAGAGTTTGGAGTGGGGTTTGCGTAAAAAAGGCATTCTCAAGGCAGTGCGGGAGTTGGACGGGAATGAACGGGAGTCGTGCGAGACACTGCTGCGTGACGTCAGCATGTATGCTCGAGGTAAGAGTGCAATCCATACGTGGTCCATACTGCAGCGCCTTACATACTTATTGCTGGATGTATAAATAAAACAGTAACACCCATTTGCACTGACCTTAAGAAACGCCTAATACTATTCTTATCTTTCTTAATCTTAATAAAAAAAATGTTTTGCACTTACCTTTTAAGACGTTCATAAATCCACTAAGCTATTCTCAACTGACGGGCGCAATATCGAGCGCCTCGTCGTCGTCGTCGTCGTCTCAGCCACATAACACCCACTGCTGGGTATAGGCCTCCCCCAAAAGGGAGGGTTTGCCATAATCGCCACGCTTGGCAGGCGGGTTGGCGATCGCAGTATGGCCAAGTCTGAGTCCCTTAGTCGCCTTTTACGACACCCACGGGATGAGAGGGGGTAGTGCTATTCTAAGCCGACACTACACAGCTATATCGAGCGCCTAAGGCTTATTATGGTTATCTTAAAATAGATAAGAATAGCCTTAGGCGAATCTTAAGTTTAATGCAAATCTGTGTAAGTCACTGAAACTACTTTTCCGGATCTTACCGCGCATTTATTGATCGCTTGGTTTCGAAGTTTAGTGTTATTTTTGGGTTTTTATGATTTTCCGTCGTTTTGGCACCTTTTCTGGGTCCGTGGTCACGGGATGACTGCTTATATTTACGTCCACTCCACACAATGATTTTGACATTACCAACGAGTGGCTATCGTTTACAGTGGTGCCCTGTGGCCCCTGCTTTATAGTTTCAAAAGTTAGGCTCACTTGCGCCCAGCTAGGTTAACACTTAACTCAGAGTTAGATGTATGACAAAGTAGCATTAAGGCGATATAGTAATGAGAAAGGGACGAGCTCGCAACGACAACGATTTTGCAGATGGGGCGAAAAAAACGCGAAATCACTTTGTAGTAATAACTCTAGCGATTAAAGAGAAATGCAACTACACGATGATTAATATTATTGGTGTCTGATTGTTGTCCACTAATTTAACTAATTTCCAATAGTTTAAGTACTTAAACCCATTTGAGAATAATCTTGAAGTTTCGTATTTTAGAGGGTTATTTCGAAAAGAAAAAGTGTCGAGGCAAAATCATAAAATCGTGTTTCTGGTACAATCGGGGAACTTCCCGGTTGACCAGTAGAGTTTTTTTGGGAAACGTTTTCTCGGAAAATACTGAGGTTAAAGAAATAAAATAAATAAAATTCCAATGAAAACCTATTAATGTTCTATTAGTTGTGATGTAAGAGTTTTCTATATATCTAAAACAACTCTGCTGATTAACCGGGAACTGTACATTACAAATCTAGATACTTACAGGTATAAAGAAATATATTATATCTTATTACCAGATTTGTAACATCTCTAACCGTCATATAGTTTTATATCAAAAAGTACCTACATATACTTTTTCTGTAAAGCATCTTAATTCTGAGTTAAGTAAACGTGTTAACCCAGCTTGGCGCAAGTGGGTTTTACTTTACTTTTGTAAACGTTAATAACTGTGAAATAGTATGTAGGTAAGTTCGGAAAAAAGATTTTCTTTTTGTTTAGGTAAGATGAGGGTTAATTAGGGCATACAGAACCGGGGGAACATGTTTTTTCGGTATCGGTACTGAAGGGCGATGGAACCGGGAATACCGGTACTGAGAAACCCCTATAGAAAAATAATACATTTTGTCATATTGAGCGATTTTGAATTACTGCTTATATGAAAACGTTAGGAAAACAAGTTTTATCAAAAAATATATCGATTTTACAAAATTACATTACAAAGTACAAAGATGCATTATTTTGTAATAGGTCAGCGCTTGACCATTATCTCGCCTGATGGTAAGCGATGATGCGATCTACGATGATCGCACTAGCCTGGATATTCGGAAACGACTCAGGCAAGGAAATTTTACTCAAGCGGCACAGTTGTCAAAATTTGAAGCAAAATGCGAGACTTATCATAACTTTTTGTTGGAGATTAAGTGGTGGAATAAGTCTGTCCATTTCAGCTGCACACTAACTGAAATGTATCCAATAAAAAAAACGATAAGCTCACAACGTTGCTATTTTCCGTCTATGCTCAAGGCTATTAAAAAAAGATTGATAAATAAGTAACGATTAACTTAAAAAGTCAACTATACACTAAAGGTTCATTTATATCTACAAACATTTTCGTTCGATATCCAGACACATAAACCAGCCGGGAAGCCAATATGATGGAAGGTCGCCAAAAAGGCTTTAATTTCAAACCATGTTAAAACATCAAGAGAGACAGCGTACCCCTTAACATAATAGAAGTTTACTGATCTCAGGAAGAAATCCCCGTCCCTTCAGGCGACATGAGACTATTTCCTTTTTTCTAGTATATTTTCTTGTTTAATATTTATCACATAAAAATAGCATTGTAAAATGCAAAATTAAAAAAGTTATAATTGATCTCAGGAAGTTCGATATCCAGAGACAGCGTACCCCTTACCATACCTCTAGATTGTTTCACCTATTTTGAAGGTCGCTCACAAGGTCATTCTTTTAAAGCTGGAGAGAAGCCTAGCCTACGACAAGGTGTATGTGTACAGTACACATTCCAAAGAATGGGCGTTCCAATTCCAGAAATGGGCATGTTAATTGGCAGGGTCAGCACCACTGCCCTTTTAAGATCAAGGTTTGCTGTACATTGGCTAGGCCTTTAATTAACAAAGGCGGGGTTAACTGAAAAGTATAAGACTTAAGAACTAGGGTTGGTGTACCTTCAGGACCATTAGATTTATTCACGTCTACACGGTATGACAGATGCGATTTTCGACATAAAAGTCCAATTACTGGGTAAACCAGGTGGTACAACATGGCCGGTTTCTTTTTCGAGACAGTAAGAGCTAAAAGATGATTGGATCTAAATTTTGATTTATTGAGGGATAATCTGGCTGAAGTGATTGCAAACACGGCCAGCCGAAGGTATGGTCATAAGATTATGTTTAGTAAATAATAACCTCGAGTGCTAACATTCTCATAGAAAGCCTTTCCGATCGTGGAAATTATAATTAGAAACTACGCAGTAACTGTCAATCACTCGTTATTGCATTTTGTTTTATCATTTTGCATTTCTAACCCATTCATTTGAACTGTTTTTTATTGAGAACCGAGAGTACCGGTGCCAGTTCATGTGCCTCAGTACCGGGATTCCCGGGAAATTTCGGAACCTGGCAATTCCCGGGACTATGACCTATTTCTAATTATGTCGAGGCGTCAGGCTCGTTGCTGAGAAGCGAGATTTTCACGGAATGCAGTTTGTTGAGTTTATGGTGATGTTATTTTTGTTTACTACTTTGTTTATCAACTTTATCAACAAAAGAAAAATAACCTTGTCAAACCAAACCGTACACGTTAATTATATGCTTTGAGAGGCGGATTAAAAAAAATATGCATAAATAAAGTAGGCAACTACGAGTATGTAAGTAGTTATTACAAAATTTACAAACCTTGTCCTACTTGTCCTAGAATACTCTGTAATTTATTGACCAAAAGGGTCATATTTCGCCACTATAAAGGATGATTTAGTAATTCAGCATATTCGGCAGGGGTGTAATTTTGTGGTCATCGCTACATTCACTGACACACGCTTGAATAACCCCATCATGTCCATGTCTGTATTATTATTACTTTGGCCTTTTTTATATTTTTCCCATCAAAACTTAGGCGACTTTCACCAACGTAACTAATGCCGGGTTTCTATAACATACTAACGGATTGTTTTGGCTACGGACAGTTAAATTTTGACATTTCTTTTATGGAGAATGTGTCAAAAATAACTGTCCGTAGCCATAACAATGCGTTAGTATGTTATAGAAACCCGGCATAAGTAAACACATCTAGAGCTTATCTGTACGTAGTACTTGTTGCTTCCATGAGCTTGCCATTTCAGTCATTCGTTTGAAGTCAAAAGTGTCAAAAATCTTAAGTATAAAAAAATAAACCTTTTTAACCGACGTCAAAAAAGAAGGAGTCTATCAATCCATCGCGTATATATATTTTTTTATGTATAACCGATTCCAATGATTCAAAAACGCTAGGTTTGAACCCAAGTTGGTCCCATTTTTTAAATTGGTTCAGTATTTTTCAGCAAACTTTGAAATTGTTTCAGTATTTTTTAGGAAATCTTGAAAATACTGTTGTAGTTGTGTGTGTATTAGTTTCTAATATGTCGCAAGATGGCACTGCTAGATACTTAACTGCGACGACGAGTTCATTTTGATTTTAAGTAAACTAGATGGCGCTATTCTGGATATTAAAATTGTGAATAAAAAACGTTTTATAAAGAAAACGAGTATTAAATAAGCCTTATTTTTTACTATTTGAAGTCGGTTTTTAATTTTTTTTATAAAAAGGTTTTTGTAATAGCATGACAGTTTTTCCACAGTGGTCATACTGAGCGTTCGAGGGCCTTTGGTGCGTGAGTTTTTGCTCGCGGCCCATTCTCTGGGCATGACCCGCGGAGACTGGGCTTTTCTGGACGTAGAAATATTCCAGGTAAGTAGACATAGCAACATTAACATTAGTTTATTTAAATAAAACAACTTTTACGGATATCAAACGAGCTATATTTCCACGAACTAAGTTGTAATTGTCCGTATTTTTTGGTTTTTTAGGGGTTTTTTGATTTTCCCGACGTTTCGGCACCTTTACAGCTGCCGTGGTCACGGGATGACGAGAGTCCCTAAAAAACCAAAAAATACGGACAATTACAACTTATTTCGTGGAAATATAGCGCGTTTGATATCCGTAAAAGTTGTTTTAGTTCAATGAACAGTGCGCGCCAGAACATAAGATGTACGTATTAGTTTATTTAGTTAAAGTTTATTCCATTCCTTGCGGTTTTACTCGCGTGGTGCCCGTTCCCGTGGGAATATCGGGATAAAATATAGCTTATGTCACTCGGAAGAAATGTAGCTTTCTAATTTTCTAAATCGGTCCAGTAGTTCCTGAGATAAGCGCGTTCAAAGAAACAAACTCTTTAGCTTTATAATATTAGTATAGATTTGCTTTGTATAAGATCTCGTTTTATGAAAAATACCATGTATATTGTTGTCTCTTCTACTCTAACTTACCCGAGTTAGTTGTATCGAATAGTCTAACCCAAACAAGTCATGCCACTCAATGCAATTTCAACGTACCTTCATGTCACAGCATGAAAGTTCTGAGCGTCTAACTATAATCTTCTAGACTGCACTCGGTAACTTACCACTAGTTTCCTGACATTATGACAGACTTATCTTAATAAAGTCCCAAAGTTTCTTGAGTCTATGCAATGCAGTTAGCTATCACGTTGACGTCGAGACACTTCCCATCGTCCTTCAATAGGTTTTTGTTAAAATACTTTGCACATGAAAGGATGAACTAAAGAAAATTTACTTTATTCAAGAAAAATCAAATAAAAAAGACATAAAAATAAATACAAGAATACAATAACATTTGTCTCAAATGTGCCAAAATCAGCTGTTCCTTAAACTTTGGTCGAGTATGTATTGTGTTTTTCAATCACTTGTTTCTCGAGCCTCATAAAAGTTGTTTGTTTTAATGAGCAGACTCACACTTCGGAGTTTCTCTGTATTTCAAAGTTCAATATGTGTAAGGCAGGTGTCTAAAAACTGGCAATAGTCCAAAAGTCCCTTTTCAGATGCATTATTAATTAATGTTTATAATTTATATACACACATGAACACTGTCTAAGGATATTATGTTATATTCTTCATAACTCAAAAACTATCTATAAGTACAGAAAAAGTTTGTATGGGGGAAAAACCCTGCTTCCGTCTTTAGAAAAAAAAATGTAAAACAAAAGAGTGCATGAATATTTAGCTCGTATTACCAACTGCTCGTCACTCCATGCCAAAAACTCTCCATTAAAGTCTTCGTCCAAGATTGCCACGCTGCAAAGCTGGAACTCGAAGTGGTGTGCGAGAGTGAAGACCGACTACATGTTAACTTCCCCTCCCAGTTTGGTCACTCACTAACAATAATTCGTGGCCAGATGATTCTTTGAACCATTTCCATAGCCATTATATTGGGTTGTCTCCTGGCGATATTTTGTAGAAAACGGTCATGTAACTAAGAGTGGTAACGCGTTTTCTGCCAGAATGCCGTTCCGCAACATCTCTCGTGACACGATAACGTGACCATAATCAGGAGATCACGTTTTGGTGGGATCGAAGGGTCAACTCAAGTCAGTCAACAACCATGCGTTGGATAGCGCCAGCTTTCAACAAGCCTGCAGCTCTAATTTGTTCTTAACTGTTTTAATGTCGACATGGCATGATAAAAACAAAACAAACTTTCAATAACAAAAAGCTTAAAACGCCTTTAATTTCCAAAAAAATATCCGGTTTGTTTATAAGAAAAAATAATTTTTGCGAAACTTATATTCAAATGATCATGCACTCTTGCTTCACAATTTTTTAATTATATTTTTTTTATTTCTAAAGACGGAACCCAGGAGGGTTTTTCCCCATACAAACTTTTTCTGTACTGTAGATAGTTTTTGAGTTATGAAGCATGTAATATAATGTCCCTAGACAGTGTTGATGTGTGTACCTATCATTATAACCTACTTATATCATTATAACCGCATACCGCGTTATTTGAACAAAATTCACGACAGATCCAAACTCGGCACCAATTAATCGATATAATGTATAAATAATGTAATTACTTTCAGAGTTTGAGTTTGCATAATTTTCAAGCAGTAATCAATTTAAGTTTTACTTCATGAACCAAAGATTAATATTCGTAACGAGATAAATATTTTCAATAGTTAAGTATTAGGTAAATAATATTTTCTATAAAATAATTCAATAGCGATTTCAAACATTCTGTAATAATCAGACTTGATTTTCTTTCATCTATCAGTTGTTTTCTTTTGTGTGATTGCAGTCAGTACTGATATACTTGATGAGAAAAATATTTGAGTATATTCTGAATGTAAAAAGATATTTTATTTTTATTTATTTTCCCAGTAAACCCAATCACATATTTATTTTCTATAAACAAACATTGTTTCAAAAATATGGGTCAAATTCAATTGAAATTATTCTGCGTCGACTTTTAGCAAATAATACTAAGTACTACCACATTTGGTATTATTACAATTAGTATTTGTTTAACACATTAGTATTTGGTACTACCAAAGTAATTTTAGTTTTGTTTTAAAATTGAGCATGGCAACTTTTTATTAAATGTGTAGTTTTGTGGAGAAAACTTACTCTACATTTTATGTTTAGCAATAAGAAATGTAGTGCTGGCCTTTGTTAAAGGGACTTATCCATCTAAATACCCGTACGATATTATTTCTATATTCCACCTCACGTAAGGAATGAATTTCATTCATTCATTATGATTCATTATTTCTTTACAAGGAATGAATTTCCTTCTGCATGATTTAGTCTTTCTCTGTACTCAAATCGTACGTTTCAGAGTTTCGGCGTTCAAAAAACCTGAGAAATATATAATTCAGCTTTATTTGATTGAACAGATAATCATTAATGCTTTTTCAATAAAATCTTATTTTATGGAATACCTAACAGAACCTATTGTCTCTTCCAGTCCCCAAACTTTGCAAAGTTTACAGTAACGAAAATTTTCCAACCAACCCTTCAATATAATTTGATTGTAAAAGTATTATGTCCTACGTCATAATTACGACAAAGAGCTAACATCATTGTGTAAACTAATTAAATATAGGGTTGCTTTATATTTATGTAGGACTTCCATTTGAAATGGTTTTTGAAAGGAATTGTCCTCAAAGGTTCTGTAGAAACTGTGTAATTTTTATTATACTAGTAAATTAGATAATGGAATGTTAGCACTTACTGAGTATTTAATTTAAAACTCATATTTTATTTCTGCAAGTTCGTAACGGGAATGGAATCCTGTAATAAAAAACCCGTATTTTATTCTCATTAGAATAATAGTTGTTGGAGTATTAAGTTTCTCGTTCAACACTACATGATATTAAAGCCATTATCATAATTACGACTTCGAAACTAATGTGTTTTTTTTATCAAGAAATACCTACGTGAAGCTCCCTGATGTGTTTTGACTGTGACTATACAGAGAATATTGAGTTATTCATTTCGGTCTTATTAAAAGTTGAATATTCATCAATATTTTGGGTCTAGCATTTTCAAGATAATTTTGTCAATAATCCAGAACACATTTAGGCTACATTTCAGTCTAGTGTAAAGGGAAGAATAAACGAATCTCGATCTAAGGAGTACGTGTCTTTTATTCGGTAGGGGTCTTAAACTTTTCACTTTGATTACTATTCCGCGCATGCAGCCAGCGTTTTCGTCCTCGTTCATGTGAAATTCAGAACAGGTAAAGTTAAATACACTTTTTTATGTTTTCACTTGACTTTTGTGTGATATGTAAGTACGATAGTACTATATCAGAGGAGGTGAGAATGCGCTCAAATAGACTAGACATCGGATTATATCCATTTAGTGGGTAGAAGACTTGGTTGTGGCCACTTTAAGCCTAATTGTGGACACGGTCATTTAATTTTGATGGCTTTCCTTAGGCCTCAAGCGGGGTCGACCTTAACCCTATCTTCTTTTTGACTCTGTATGGTCATTGTTATGGAAATTTCATTTGTAATGGAAAGTGACCTTATACAAATAATACCTGAGGTAATTTTTCAATTTACCGAGACAAAACAGCCCCTGGCGATTTTCTTGCCTGTTCTATTCTTTACAAGGTCTCCCGCCGTAGGATTGTGCATACCGATGGTGCGTACAGCTTTTTTGACATTCATAAGTGCTTGTATCAGTTTTAATTTTATGCATCCATGAGGACGGCCCTAGCAGTGGCGACAATAAAATGGCTGATGATAATGTTAATTGAATTGTGCCAGGGCGGGTACTGGGGCGAGACGGGCTGGGCGGCGGGCGACGAGCGCGACGCCGCCGCCCGCGCTGCCTACGAGGCCTTGCTCAGGGTATCCCTTAAGCTGCCCACAGGAGACCGCTTTGACGACTTCGCTGACGCGGTCAAGGCGAGGGCGAAGCACCACTACAACTACACATTTTCAGATGGAGAAGAGGTTCGTAGAAAAATGAGTACTAGTAATCATAAATCACCAAAAAACACAAAAAAGTCTAGAAGTTCGTAAGTTGATTTCACGTGTAGGCGCCCTTTCTGTGCCAAACATAGAAGCAGCCCAAACATTTCCCTCGTCAGTCCCTTTGTACGATTTTCACTTACTCGAGTTGAAGAAATTATTTTCTCGTAACAAACTTTTTGTTTTATGGTATTCAAACCAACATCAAGAGACACCAATGAGGTGAAAATAATCTCAAGGGAAATAGAAAAGTCGCCAGGTTTGACTATCATTAAATGAAAAGATCGGTTTTAGCACCTACCGATATCCTGACGTTCATAATATAAAACTGAAGTTTTCTTTATTGTGGGTCGGGGACTCAACTGAATATCAGAGACTAGGAAAGAACTTAAAAAATAACGTTCAATAATTAAATATTTTGCAACTTTTGTACTTTTTACACGCCCTTGCATTTTACGACATACTTATTCAACTAACAATTCGTTGATTCTTTGCGACGATATACTTTTAACTGTAGCAATGTACTTTGCCTTATCGGTCCCTACCAAAGCACCATATCATATATACTCCAAAATAATATTGAAGTCCACTATAAAAAGCTTTTTACGCGCCATTTCCTAAAGTACCATATTTCCCCGGCAACTTATCGTCACTGTCTATTTCAAGTATCTTCACAATGAAACTGGCACAGGTAGTGAAATAAAGCGGCGTCTTTGAGATACGCCCTTGTCGACCAACCTTCTCGGATCTCATAACCTCATTGTTGCGATCACTATACCAGCGTCATTGCATAACTTCCAAGGTATCTTCCGACAAGATTCCTCTTAATAAATGCTGGCCTTTATTACTCTAAACTTCACTAACATTGTTCTACTTTTCAGTAAAGCTACCATTAAAGTTCACCAACTGATTAACTAAACGATTAACGCCAAATTACATTTCCTGTCTTTGGCAATTTACATTTCAGTCATTTGTTTGAAGTTTAAAGAAAGAAAGAAAGATATAAAATTTACTCGACTAAAACAAGATACAACCAAACCATACAACTTACAGTATAAAAATAACAATTCAGTGGAATTGTTCCCCAACCACATTATCACAAAAAATGTGACGCTGATTTTCAGGTGGCGCCAGTAATAAAAAGATAGCACTTTCCACAAGAACAAGCACAACAAATTATAAGAGGCGATAGACATTCATTATCAGAATGTATATCGCCTCCTTTAATATTATGTAAAAAGAGAAAGTTGTTTAAAATTACTGTAATCGACAGTTGGTTAAATAAAAAATAATCGTGGTTTAAAACATAATCAAATGAAATTCAATAATATTTAAATGCTAAATCGATCGGTTAATCAATTAATAACAATAATAATAATTGCCTTGCATTGTGCCCTATTCGAAAATTACTAATTTATTAAACCGCTTGTATTGTATTCATTATTTTAATTCATTATGGCTTTTGATTAGTAGCACTTAGCACTAAAGTAACTTTTTTTTATATTCTTGGGATTAAAACTGAAAAGTCAAGAAGCGTGACCGCGACCTTACTACTTGTAACCACTTTCTAAGTGATTCAGTTTTCGGTGCCACTATAATATACAGAAGTTTCCATTATTTATTTGAATGTAATAAAATGTTTTAATAAAGGTAAAGATGAAACGAGCTTTCAATTGTACTTATGCAGTAAATTTTTAGGTAAATTTCTTCATCGGAGCCTTCTACGATGGAGTGTATCTGCTGGGTATGGCTCTGAACGAGACCCTGACGGAAGGAGGCGACATCAGGGATGGAAGGAACATCACCAGGCGCATGTGGGGCCGGGACTTTCATGGTCAGTTGACTGTCAATTGTTTTGTCATTACTATGATGTAGACCTTCTTCTAAGATGGAGTGTATCTGCTGGATTTGGCTCTGAAAGAGATCCTGACGGAAAGCGGCGATATCAAGGATGGACGGAACATCACCAGGCGCATTTGGGGCCGGGACTTTCATGGTCAGTTGACTGTCAACTGTTGTATAATCACTATGGTGCAGTCAAACATCTACGATGTAGTGTATCTGTTGGGTATGGCTCTGAACGAGACCCTGACGGAAGGAGGACATATCAGGGATGGCCGGAACATCACCAGGCGCATGTGGGGCCCCGACTTTCGTGATCAGTATACTGTCAACTGTTTTGTCATCACATCAACTAAGTACCTACGTGATAATAGTCAAACATCATAAACATGAATGACATTTGGTATACTAAGTTAAGAATTTTCGATTGGGTACACAGTATAAAAAAATATTTTCAGGCACTTACCCCCATATTCTAAGTCGTTCCTCCAAAACTTTTTACACTCTACTCAACCTCATTCGAGAAATTTGGTATTCATAATTGCAAAAAATCTCCTCCACTAAATTTTTTCCTCACGTACACGAGTGTAAAAATTAGAACTCTTTGCTAGAGTCGAGGAAACAACTGTCAAACTTTGCGACAGACAGTGCCTTTGAGAAACCTCGAGAATATTTACGCCATTTTTTCTATTTGTGAAATTTTAAGTGAAATTTATTTTGAAATCTATACCCATCCCTCCATTCGAAATGTTTCCATAATTTAAAAACCCCCGACTTAATTATCCGTCCGGAGCTACCATTACTTGTTAGATTTTGATGCGGTTTTCAATTATGGGTTCGGGTTTGATTAGTGCTATGTTCTTAGATAAGTGTTACGGTGACCACTCACCAGGAGGCGCTGCAGTAAACATTTGATTGTGCAAAACCAAAACTATTAGTCTGAATTTGATGTGGTTTTCAGTATTGGCGGTTATTAGTACAGAGTACATAATATGATCACTAAAAAGCTTGAAAAAAAGCTAAATTTTAAATTTTGAAAGCCTACTACGGTTAAAACGTAAATGAAAAAGGTTAAATAATAAAAAACCCCCGGAGGCTGCCATCACTATTTTAAAGTTCAACAAATGTAAATAAATATTACAATAAAATATCTCCAGATATTCACGTCACTATAAAACTGCAAATCTAGTGCACTGCAGTTTTGGTTTTGCACAATCAAATGTTTACTGCAGCGCCTCCTGGTGAGTGGTCATCGTAACACTTATCTAAGAACATAGCACTAATCAAACCCGAACCCATCATTGAAAACCGCATCAAAATCTGACAAGTAGTTTTGGAGATAAATGGCAACATTGGTTTGCACAAACAAACATTCTCTCAGCCCAAACGCATAAAACCATCTCCGTACCGTCTCGTCGTGGGTAAAAATGGTAGTGTGCGCTAGGCCTAACACGGAGTGGCTACGTACTCTTTGGCTCCTCCAGAAAACTTGACTCCTTACGTCGAGACAGAGTTACGATTTAGAATACCGATTTCGAGGAGTATTTCGAAGAGGTTTTCAATGAGGTTTCGTTAAGTCGAGGACGAGTAAGTTTTGGAGGAACGACTTAGAATATGGGTGTTAGTGTGTAAGAAAAAGAATCGGGTCGCTCCAAAATTATTTATTTTATAAAGATATAAAGCTAAGTAGGTTAGGTAAAACCACCAATCGTGGACGGTATAAGGATAGTTTTCCTACTCTTATCCATATGAGATAACTCATAATAACTACAGCTGTAAGAGTACAAGCAAAAAAAAAAAAAATTATAGGTGATTACTGTTTTAAGGAAAAGTTTCAATAATGGGTTCAAAAAAAAATTATTCCCTAAAAACTAAAAGCCTTTTCACGTCCTAAACATGGACCGGCGAGATCCATTCATGGACCCCCAGTCGTGGACAATATTACTCAAAAGATTTATCGTTTAACTCTTGATAACTCAGGACATAAAATATAAGATATTTGTACCTACTTATGTTCCGATTTTCGATGCACAAGAGCTCAAGCTACTTAACTGCGTAATTGGATTAATTTTGTTATTTTTATATTTATTTATCCTTATTAAACGGATAACATTTTGCAGTTTAAATTGATAAAAGCATAAGTTGTCTTACATTTACCACCTGTCATCCTACATCAAAATAAAATAATAATGTAGCTTTAGCACTATTTATGATAAAATGTCCACGATTGGGTTAGCCAGCGCACACTGAACCAATCATGAACACCGCCTATAAAAAATATATAATAAGATGAAACACATTAACTAATAGAGCTTTTGGGAAAAAAAAAATTACGACTCAGGCACATTCAATTCTAAGAAATAAATACTATTTTCTTATCGAACCTCGCCGAAAACTTTAAATGTTTAATTTTTTATACAATACATGATCAACTTCTGGCAAATGTTGATAGCATGTCAGAGGTGTGGCTTGATCAAATAAGTGTTCACAGTTGCAATAAAGCACTCAAGTTTGGTTATTTTTTATGGAATTTGTTTAAAATGTACAGCATTGGAGCGTGGTCCACGATTGGGTATTTTACCTTAGGTTGTTGTTGTTTGATTTTATCGTAGAGAGTAATCTACCTGAGAATGTACTTCTTTACTACTTAGGCACTTATACTTTTCAAGTAAGTACTTAGTCCGTCGGAAAGAATATTGTCATGCATCTCCTATATAAGAGTTTGGAAACTACTTGAAGGAGTCCGTTTGACTCACTTAGGTCGCTTTATTCAAAGTTAATTGTATCCGGATACGTCACCGGTTGTATTTTAAGGCTCGCATCAAACCTTTGTGATGTAAAAGCCCTTACATAATGTAACGCTTCAAGGAATCTCGAGAAACCTACCTACCTACGCGTTTGGGGCTGTTTTAATATTTTCTTTCGTTTTTGTCTAGGGATAACAGGCCATGTGCGGATCGATTCCCTCGGGGATCGCGATGCAGACTACGCCATACTAGACTTGGACCCCGTTACGGGGAAATTTGAGGTAAATAATATGATATCATTAACGTATTTTTTTTAGTTAAATACTGAAAAGGCTTTTAGTCAATTAATAAATACATTCCCTCGCGCCACAACACCCTTGCGGGGTTGATCATAGGTGCAGTTTGAGAGGATATAATAAATAAATAATTGCATACAATCACACCATGTATCGAGGAGCCCGTGGCGCAGTGGTTAGCGCATCGGTCTGCGATTGTTGAGGTTAAGCAACTTTCGCAATGGTCGGTCACGGGATGGGTGACCAACAATTTACTATTTGGAGCTCCTCCGTGCTTCGGAAGGCACGTTATGTCGTTGGTCCCGGCTGCATTTGCAGTCGTTAAACTCGCCAATCCGCATTGGACCCGCGTGGTGGGTTATGACCCGTTCTCCTTATCCATCCATAAGGAAGGCCAGTGCCCCAGCAGTGGGGACATTAAAAATGGCTGATGACGACGACTGACGACACCATATATCTAGCCCACGTTACGTTTCATGAAGAACTTGTGTTATGGATGGATACTAGATAACCGATAAACATACTTTTTTCCTTTTTTTGTAAATACAATTAAACACTCAGACCAGACAAATAGACATGTTCATGCACACAAATATTTGTCTTGTCCGTGGATAGAATCCCCGGACGTCTGGCACATAAGGCAGGTATAGTACCCCTAGACAGGAATCTGTAAAGAATGGAGTCCCCTCACTCAAAAAAAAAAAAAAAAAAAGGTATAGTACCCCTAAATTCCACAACTCAGACAATAGTAAAGATGGAAAACAAAACATTTACGGTCGGTTTCAATAACTTATCTACAGTAAGAGATAGGCTTACTAGAGCTTTGTTGTCTAGATATTTTTGTTATTCAGCCCAAAATAACAGCGGTTGCTAAGAAACGTAACCGAGATAAGCCTACCTCTTGTTAGGGATAGATTATTGAAACCAGACATTAGTTCACTTAGCAAACTGCCTGACATCCACGTACATATATTTAACTAATTGATGACCATAATAAAATGACATAATTATTCTGTATGGTGGATCGCTGGAATAGGATAAAGTTGGATAAGGGAAGCTGATGGGAGTCAGTATGTATGGACCCGTCGCAACTACTAGCGTTGTATATAGCTGTTTACTTTCCTTTTTATTTGCTATGGAAAAAGATGAAGTTAACATTTGATTAGAATCAAATTATATTTTGTTGTTTGCAAATAAATGTTTATTTTTAGTTCTTACTCGTACAATAAATATTGTATTAGCAATAAAAAAGCATTTTGGCTTACATAAACCTTAACTAAATTGTCTAGGTCTAGTTCAAGGGAAATAATAATATGAAAAGTTCAAGTGTAATCAAATAATCTGTGAAACTGATCGAGCCGCTGAATTAATATGGGGATGTGCGTAATCTCGAATTTTATTTTACTGTTATACAGGTTGGTTAGTTAAGACAACTATTCGTGATCTTTTATCTTTCTAGGCGTTGTCTTTAATTTTATAAACTATGTACTTAAACTAAATTGATCTTTGTGAATAAGACTATCGATTGGTACCATAAAAGTACATGGTGTTATTTTTTTCTAATTTAAGCCGGTTTGAATAGTGGGGCAGGCAAGTGATTTATCAAAAATCATTGACTGCTGACTGATTACTATTTTTTTTTAAATAAAGGGATGTTTCCTTTAAGTAAAATGAGCTAACTAAAGGATTTTCGGTTGTCCCCCTCCAGAGCCCATAGATTTTTTCCATCCTGTATATTTTGATCTGAAACACACTCTGGCGCAGAAGAAAAATAAGTTCAAATGTTCATTGTAATGTATAGAATCTATCTAAATAGCTTGTTTATTTTTCAATGGCTATCGTGGAAATATTTTAAAATTGCCACGCTCTGGCGCAATAAAAAGTATGCCATATTCTTCATTACAATGTGGAGAATAAATAAATGTAAGTACATAGTTTGTTTATTTCAATTCAATATGGCTATCATGCAAAATATTGAACTATGTAAAACATATGCGTTTAATATGTGAATTTTTGTAGTCTGTTGTTGAAGTGTAATGGCTTTAAAAGTTCCTTTAAATAGTATCAACAGTGAATTAAACGAAAAAGAAAAAAAAAAGAAAAAAAATTTAATTAGTTTCGAAGTAAAATAAATGTTTTTTTGGTGGTTAGGGTTTTAGGCCGCAACAGTAAAATATTGTTTTGTTTAAGTTAGATAGTTTTTTATGTCTAATGTTTTTTACGTAACTCTCCCCTAAAATTCTATGGAAGGTTAGGAATGTTAGCCACGATTATTGAGAATCTTGAATATTAATAATTGATTGTCCTAATAAATCCTTAATTGTGAGACTAGAATCGTTTGCGCCAGAGCTTGGTAAAATTTGTATGGGCCGGCCGTGACGAGTCTCCTTTCTCTCTGACGGTTAGTGCGTCGTTCTACCAGGGCCCCACTCAATATTCGTTATACCCATAGTTTGGGAAACCCTGGATTAGAGTAATACCTTTGGTATTTCTAATCCTTATAATGAATTCATACAAAGAAAAATCGATAGTATAAGAATAGAATAAACTAAATCGATTAAAATCGAGCGCGCTGCTCTTGAGTCATCAATAGTTGTCAGTAGCACAGTTAGAGTTCCCCATTAATTTAAACCCAACTTCTTCCACGGGGACTTTTTCCCTTACAAACTTCGCTGATTTATATTTGCGTCAAAAGGTCCAATCTATCTCTAAAACAGAGGGTCTCCGAAAACCAAACGCGGCAATCGGACGTACGTGTGTTTAGACTTTTCAGGATCATAAAAATATATAAATAAATATATTATTATGCCGCCTTGTCTTTTAAGAAAGATAGAAACAAGATCAAATATTAAAGGCAAATATAAAAATATGTTGTTCAACACAATAACACGCAGTCGGAGGTATGACATTATAAATGATCCTTATTATTATATGTTGAACAAAATATGTTTTATATTTGCCTTTTATATTTGACTTGTTTCCATCTTTTTAGTTTTAAAGTTATAGTTATTTTTATTTATATCTTTTTAGTTAATTATCGGTCATGATACCTATACCTTTAATTCGAAACCCAATACTTCAATATGTATTCTAAAACTTCACTTCGAATAATAGCACCTCACAGCTGCTATGTTGGATTTTTTAACATCACTTACTAAGAACACTTGGGCTATCAAGTCAAATCTAACGACATCTGATTTATTGAAATCCGTCCGGCCGTTTTAAACATAGGAAGGAGGTAATAAGGAATGTTACAAATAAACAAAACATACAAGATACGCGCGTAAAACATTACGTTTTTCGCGCGTACCTTTGCAGTCGGGTAATAAGGTCCAATATTCAATACTTAGATCGTATAAGGTCCATCTAAAATCCAGTCCAGCTGTCGCGGTCTGGTCTGTTTTTCGTAGTTGACACTCTGAATTCGTGAAAAGGCTGAACAAACTTACTTACAGGGTTACTTTTACGAATATATAAGTGTTGATGTTAAGCGTTCAACAAGTGTCTAATACAATTTAAATTTATTTGTTTAATAATTCGAATCACTTTTAGTCCAGCGACTGGAAAAGTGGAAACTATAATTGCGAATCAAAAGTTTAAAACTAAGGTCTATTCATTGTCTCGGAAAAAGTTAGACGGCGTAGAATGGAATAATTTAGGTCCCAAGTGTCCATTGTCTGGGATTTGCGAGGTCTGAAGGCCGTCGACTTACCAAGAGGGTCCCGGCACTAGAATAACCTGAACAGGAAGGTACTTTAATAGGAGCTAAATAGAATCGTACTTCGTACGTATAGAGGCTGTTGTTTATTACAAAACTTCCAAGTATTTTAACGTCATAAACATATATAATAAACAAGAATTTTACTATTAATAATAAGGGTCTGTTGCTCATTCTTGGGCGAGCAAAAATTATGTAATTTTATGCATCTGTAAAATGCTTGTACTTTCACTATTTAATTTACTTTCTTAGCGGATTCCGCCACCAGAGGCAGAGGCGCGGAGTTATCTGTCAGAGAATCGTATTTTCGAAACAATTGAATAAATGCTTTTGATTAACACCGCTTTGCATGCAAATCTTGTTATTTCGTATGCGAAAAGTGATTCGATAGTTTCAAAAATACAACTCCTGCTTCTCCGTCGCTGCGCGCGTGATCCGGTGCTCCGCGCTCCGCGGCTGGGCGTGGTACCAGTGGGTGAACCGCCTCAGGGTATTAAATATCTACTCCTCTATTAAAAATGGCATAATGAACTAATTTGTGGCAGGTGGTGGCGTTCTATCATGGGCTGAACGGCAGCTACAAGCCAGTGGCTGGTAAGGCCATTCATTGGCCGGGGGGGCGCAGGGGCCCTCCACCAGACAGCCCCCGTTGCGGCTTCCTGGGGAACGACCCCATGTGCCAAGGAGGTACGGATCATGAGCTATTTTTGTTAGATGGTGGCAATCTACCACAGACTTAACGGCAGCTACAAGCTTGAGGCTAGTCAGGCTATTCAAGTACGGGGGGCGAATGGGCCCCCCACCGGACACTCCCCGGTGCGGTTTTCTGGGGAACGACCCCAGGTGCCAAGGAGGTAGAGATGATGACCAGGGTATTCACAATAGGATCATGACCTATTTCTGATTGGTGATGGCAAATACCAAGGGCTAAACGGCATCTACAGGCCGGCTGGTGCGGCCATCTACTGGGGAACCACTTCATGTGCCAAGCAGGTAAGGCCAGATAATATTCAATAATGATTATGAATAAATGTCACAGGTTCCTCATCACACTCTAATTAACTTTATTTAGCTTGAAAAAGGAAAGTTGACGCAAATGGGCAAAAAAAGGAAATTGATTGCCCAATCAAATTAGTACAGACACAGGCAGACCGTAGCAATTTGATTATTTACAACAATAGCCATTGATTCACAGTTCTGCCCACTGAGTTGTAGAGGCTATACACTGATAGAGACTAGGTTTATAACACATTGCCTTTGTTTAGTTCACAGTATTATTATCAAGTCTTACAGAGGAAACCAAGGCCGAGAGAATTTAAAAATTCCCCATGAAAAGTAGTAAGATATAAGTAGTAGTGTGTATTACAAGGGAGCAAAAGAATATTTTTACGGCGAGGGCGCTATTTTGAATCCATAACGAAGCGAAGGATTCTACAGTAGAATCCCGAGCATGACGAGGGATTCAAAGTACATCGCCCAAGGGAAAAATAGTTTTGCCCGCTAAAAACTCTCATACAGAAAAGAGCTACTTTGCTCCCGCTTATCGAGGAACAAATTGACGCTTTTCGAATGCAAGGGATGAAAAATTTATCGATAACTCATGGCTTGATCTAAAATATAAACGAAAATACAGATTTATCAACATCTACGCTAGAATAATATATGTAGGTAATCGTGCCCCATTTTGCATTTAGATTAATCTGAATACGAACAAGAACTCATTTTTCTAATTCATGCCATTACCTTCTACAAGAATTCTATGTAACGAAACTGAATTGTGCTCATTTACGTAACACGAATTTATTGTAGGAAATGGATTTTTAAACAACACTGTACCGTAATACAAATATACATGTAAGTTGTGCTTACATAATAATATTTTGTCTTATTTATTTGTTAACACTTCATTGTACCATAGAGTTTATAACAACACACACAAAATTTTACAAAAAAATTAAAAAAAGGAGACATACAATGGGCGGTTTTACCGCTAAAAGCGATTTCTTCCAGGCTACCTCAGGGTGGACAAGATAAGAAATAAATTATAATGGGGTAATTGAAGGTGAACTGACGTAATTAAGAACCACCTAAGTGCTCTACTCGTATTTTATAAACGAAGATTCAATACCGAAATTAAATATTAAAAAGGTTTTAATGTGTTTTGTTAACAAACATTCGAACATAATATAAATATATATACATATATGTTTTTGTTGCTAATTATAATAATATGGTAATTTTGGACGCTGCTAAGAGGCCCAAACAGTGATCATATACTGTTTCATCGGCTTAGCTATATTCCTAAGCTTCGCAGTGACGGCGGCTTGCGTCGCTTACAAGTAAGTAAAAGCATTTTCACCTCACTACAACGAAAATGTACGATATAAACAAATTGTACGTCGACCATGCCGATCGTTAAGATATTGAACTTATTGTTTTTGGTGTCAACAAAGCAGTAGACAGTGTATCTTTTTGTTCATCTCCTGAAGAATATGAAACCTTTTAAATTTGCTCCATCGCGTGTCGTCGGCATTAAATACAACTTTTCATTCAAAGTATTGACAGGCACATTTGAAACGAAGAATACGTCGTCGAAATATATTTTTCACCTCACACGCAAAAGGAGGTTTTGTCGTTCAGTTTCGCTTTTTGCGACATAGCGCGGTAAAGTACTTTTTTAATTTAATACTTCAAAATTTGTCAATAGCTTTGAATTATTTATAATACTCCGTATTGGGTTTTATTATATAATTTTAGTTCATTGAATCATAAAAACAATAACAATAACTATTTGATAAAATAATTTTATATTAGGCTGGGTGAGATTTCACAACCTATGATTGGATTTCGGAACGTGACATAAACCTTTATTTTTAAATTGTCTTTGTCTTGTACCCCATGTCAATATCAACATTTACCGAATCGTTTGTATTGTTATTTATAAGTAACAATATATTCCTACTTTAAATAACTTGAATTTAATGTTATAGGTACTCCCATTTTTATTATTTTAGTTGTTTCATTAAAACAACAAGAATAAGGTATATTTAGATTAAACTTTTTGTATAAAGAATTTTTTAGCGGACGTTGTACAACCATAAAATGTTCCTCGCTGTTGAGAGGTAAAAAATTGTGTGTTGCGCTCGGCAGAAAAGTTTTTAGCGTCTTGTACTTTGAAATCCTCGCTTCGCTCAGGATTCAATCTTCAATCCTAGAATCCTTCACTCAGGTTTCAATAGAGGTAACTCGCCGCTAATAACCAACTTTCCAGCCTTGCATAACAAATAACTATTCTTTGAACGTTGGAATACACGTGTTCGTAATTGTTCTTAGAATGTTTGTTATTGTAATCAATGTTAATTTTAGGTTTGCTTAAATCGAAAATAAATAACAATGATATTTGAATTAAAAGATATAATGTGAAAACGCTGCTTCTGAAGCCGCTTTACAATTATGCTGACTACTTTTTGTCTGTAGTTTAATATTTTGCATTTTCATGACTATTACTTTTCATCTATCCAAACATTTCTTCGAAGAGCACTATGCAAGGAATATTATTGGCATATATTGTCTGATGTATATTTTATTACGTCAGTGCCCTGTCGGCGTATGCTATCTTCATAAACTATGCATCAGTTTCTTTCCCCAACTTTACTAATTAGAAAGCTGTGAAGTATTCTATCACATAAAATACTTACAAAGTTTTGTATAACTTATGCGTAGTTTTATAACAAGTACGTAAAAGAAAATCCTAGCGTTAATGATTGTATTATAACTAACTTGTAAATACTTATATGTTGATTATGTGAAAACTTTTTGTATTTTCAAGGGAATATTTAGCAAATACAGAATAGAAATAAGTTGTAAAGCAGTATTTGATTCTTGATGATTATTCAAATTTATGTAATTAGAATCATTTCGCCCTATCCTACGGAATTGAATTTGTATTTGAAAGAGCATTTACAATAGCGAGAGTTGAAGAAAAATTGATACTGTCAGTCCCGGTGACAATACTTTTTTTTGTGAGAAAACGACCGCTCTGCACCTTCTACGAGGAATTAACAGTCAAAGTTGAATACACGATATCGTAAAACTTCAAATTGAAGTACTCTGCAAAATTCGAGCTTCTCTCTCTTTTAAATTTTAATGTTCCCAAAAAAACTCTCCGTCATTTTAATGCGTTCTACATCCCTCATTCCAATACCAACTATAGGCAAAACTCTTTTATACTACGTGCGAGCAAGTGTTTCAATGCGTTGAGCGAAAAACTTGATATAGATCCATTTAATTCTAGCTGTAACAGTATTAGACGTAACCTTACAAAATTGTTAGCCATCGAGTACTAATTACTTTTTCTGTTATTATTAAGTCACCACGGTGACTCGTGATGTTAATTGTTTTTAGTAATATATATATATTTTTTTTGTTGCATCCCTAGATGTAAATCCAATATGCATGTTCAAAATTGTTAACTGTCTGTGTTTAGTTGTGTGAATCTGTAATTGGTTTAATGTTGCTAGTTTAAATGTTTTCCATATTTGATTCGCCTGTAAAAAAAAAAAAAAAATAGCTGTAGAAATAAACCAAACAAATCAATTTGCTTCGTTGACTCGGCTCGCGCTTGGTAACCAAATGTCCTTTTTACTTTTGATTACAATATAATAAAACCTTATTTTACGGTTACTCAAAAACTCATCATTACGAACATATTCTGAAAGGAAGCAACCTTGAAATCACGATAAAAAAAGCCTTTTCATTCATTTAAAGCGAGTTAAAATAAAATTTTGTATGAAACCTCTGTTTTATCGTATTTCAGGATTGCTTCTATACAAAAAGTTGTTCTTAATGACGAGTTCTACAAGAATCCCTCAATAACAAAAGCACACTTATCACTTTGAAACTTACTAAAAAAGATTGGACAGCGCCCTTTCAGTAACAATGTAACGTTACGTCACGAGTTACAAACAGTCGCATCCTACTACTCGTACATGGATGAAATATATCGTTAGTTTTTATCTTACCAATTACTTTTTGTTTCAACTCGTCCGCATAGGCAAGCGCGCATAGACGCCGAGCTGAATAATACGGCGTGGCGCGTGCGTCCCGAAGAAGTGCTGGTGGAGGTCGGCACGGGGCTAGGCGCCAGCCCCGCTCTGCACAGCATCAACGAGGTTCTGAAGGTAATGACTTATGACACATGACTTACACGAAGGAGGTCAAAGCTTTGGCCTACGATTTTAGTGGTTAAACACAACTTTCACAATGCTCCGATACGGGGATGGGTGACCAAATCATTATCATTTTGGAGCTCTATTTTTGAATCGCTCGTATTGCGACTTAAGACACGAGTCGCACGCTTGTTTCGCTGGGTGAAGCGATTGTTGCGGTCGAGCGATTAAACAATACGGAAATTCGTATGTCGAATGAAAATCAGTAGAAGCTAAGCGCTCGTACGAGTGAATTAAAAATACAGTTACTGCACTATTGTATGCGTTTCTACCATCAGCCTTATCAGCTTAGCGCTACCCCGTCGTAAATAAAAATAAAAACAATATGCATTATAAACTAAAATTGTTAATGTCATTACTTCGTTACTGCATGACAAATTTTAAATAGTAGAAAACGAAAAATATGTCGCGTAATTCCGCAAGAAAAAATGCAGATGCAGCCCAGTGACACACCTTGCACCTTCACCGACTACTCTACACGTGTTTCGCCCACACACGGAGCATCCTCAGGAGTTGTTAGACCGTGCCAATCTCAGCACCGAGACTCGGTGCTGAGATTGGCACGGTCTAACAACAACATCATATGGATTTCCGCCAAGTAACGCCTGATTCTATCAAATAAATTTTAAATATTCAAAAAGCTGAGAAAATGAACTCCCTTCTTTGCTTCTTGAAACTCCCTAAGATATTTCCTTAATCTTGGGACTTGACTAGCCTAGTTAGAAAGACTTCGTTTTACACGTGTAGCTAATCATACCAATTAAGGCCATCCGTAGCTATCGTGTAAAAAGAATTAGTTGGAGAATCGTAACCCGTACAGTAAGAATAGAACTGTCGCATTTTCAACCTAAGTTTCATTTAAATACTGTTAGGAATCGATCGAGTTACATCTAAAAGCAGTATATTGTCTTGTAAAGGCTTTGTTCTCGTTTCGACATGAAAAATTCAGATCTAATGTCGCTTAAGTTCATGTTTAAATCTGATTCTTGTCGGTTCCAATCTCGAGTCTTTCATTATTGAATGAGACCTTACGATATTAATATCTGAAAAGCAGCACAATATAATATGCTTTTTCCTTTTGTTTGTATATTTAGAAATGAGTTTATTTTCTATTTTCGTTATTTGCTCTAAAGGAATAGCTATTGGTTACTCATGTAGTAGGAGTTTTATAAGCTTTTAATAATAAAGCTTTTAATAAATACTCTCTTACCAACTCTTTCAATCGCCTTAAATGGAGCGGTTTCTTTAAGTATCCTGACGGCGTACTTATGACTTTTGTTTTTTAGTTTCAGATTAAGTTTCCTTTCAGTTCAAACAGAGTTGACTTGAAAGTTATTTTTTACTTTTTAGGGTTCCGTACCTCAAAAGGAAAAAACGGAACCCTTATAGGATCACTTCGTTGCCCGTCCGTCCGTCTGTCAAGACCGTTTTTCTCAGGAACGCGTGGAGGTATCAAACTGAAATTTATATCTAATACTCCTGAGTATTAGATATAAATCTCAGTTTGATACCTCTACTGTCCCTTGGAGCTGTGAAAAAATCAAACTTCTAAGCCAAAGCAATCAAAAGATACAGCCGTTTATGCCGCAAATTTCCGCAAATTTTCGAAACTCGCACGGAAATCAAAACCTACAGGGTACTTCCCGTGAACATAGAATATTGAAATTTGGTATGAAGTAACGTCTTATAGTACAGATAATGGAAAAATTGCGAAAACCGTAAACTTTTAATTACATCATATAATAAAAAATATTTTTGAAAATTTTAAAGTTACTTATATACCTACATGTTTGTACGGAACCCTCGGTTCGCGAGTCAGACTCGCACTTGGCCGGTTTTTCGGTTATTGTGTTATTTTATTGTTCTTCTGATCGTTTGCAATTAATCCTGTAGCAAGGTAATGCCTATCAATTATTCTTTTAAGTAATTGAAAACTTGTTAGGTACTAACATAAAATATTCCCCAGACCATACATTAGCAAGTATTATCCATATTGCACTTTCAAATAGAAACGTTTTAATTATAACGCTCCTTAATTAATTGCAAGTAGCAATAACAAGGGTAATTACATAATTGAACATCCCAGCGGGTCCATTCGCGTTTGTTCCGGTCACCAATTAACCGGATGGCTTCGGCAATGTTCCGAATAGCCGAGCATTCAACGCTTTCGATCGGAAATGGGACTGAACGAGCCTCTTGTTACAACGTGATCAACTTATAGTTTAACCAGTTGAATATTTTGACCGCTTAAGAAGTTGGTATTTTTTAAGAAGAAATAAACTGTACCTATAATGCATGCTTCATTGTAATTGTAATCATAGAAGTGCTAAGTCAATCCTAATCCAAAATTGATACTATAAATACGAAAGTGTGTTTGTTTGTCCTTCCTTGACGCCCTAACTAAGCAACGAATCGACTTGATTTTTAGCATAGAGTTAGATGAAAGGACGGAGAGTGACATATTTTATCCCGATTCTCCGCCGCTCACGGGAGCGGAAACAACGCGGGTAAAACCGCGGGCGGAAGCTAGTAAATTATATTTTCTCCTTCTAGACGGACGGACAGACGGACAACAAAGTGATCCTATAAGGATTCATTTTCTATTTTGTGATACGGAACCCTAAAAAGGAGTGATTATCGCGACACCTTATATCGTCTTTATGGTTCAGGGCCGCCTAGACATTTCTAGAACCTTTGTTAGAAGCGCCTCTAGAAGACAATAGATGCATGCTTTTGTTAAGGTCTGACAATGAGTGCAAATTTTCTAAATAAAACTTATAGCTTTAAGACTTTTATATTGATACTAGCTTTTGCCCGCGACTTCGTTCGCGTGATTAAGATAGTAGCGCATTTATATTGAAAGTCACAGATTACCAATATAATCTAGGTTCATCGGCCATGCGATTCTGTAACAAAACCCGCAATCACTTCGACACCGCATTCCTAGCTTGCAAACGAGTTCGCCTGAATAAATTAAAACATTAAAGTCTTTTTATCCTGGTTTAAGGTTCCCTAAGAATTTTCTCCAATGTCCACGCGTACGAAGCCGCGGGCGGAAGCTAGTCTATACCTACTAATAAAACAATACCATGACTGACTGACAGAATAACGCACAGCTCACACGGCTGAACCGACTAACTGAAATTTTTTAACGAAGTAGGCGAGCACTAAGAAAGGATTTTTTGGTATTCCCACGGGAACGGGAACCAAGCGGGAAAACCGTGGGCGGCCCCTAGTGTACCTACTTATATGGTTAGATGGGGTAATGATGTAATTGTATCTATATTAAAATTTAAAAGTTCTGTAGACGGTAGACGCTTCTTAAGCGTGTAATTTTCCCGTGTGAAGCTGGGAACTTCACCAAGTTTAGAACTAGAACTCGACACAATACAAAACGCTGTGTCGGCGTGTTTTGGGTTTAGAGGAGCAAGCCCGAATGTCTTACATAATCAAATGTTATGTCTTCGCTGCTACAGCCTATTTCAACTAGGATAATTCCTGAGACGTTTTAAGTTTAACAGTTTTTGAGATGTCCCATATCAAAATCCTACCGACCTATCTATCTATCCTGGTTCGATTTTTTCTAAGAGTCAAGTCTAATGTCAAGTCACTTTTCGAGAAATTGCATGTATTTTATTACTATTCCGGCCACGTGGAATCCAGTTACATAGCGTAACTTACGAGTATATCACCCAAATTTAACATAATAAGGTATAAAAAGTATTGTATGTGCTACTTTATTTGGTAAAATAAAACAAGCTGTCAATGAAAAAACATTTGATTTGTAGTATCAAAAAACTCGCTGTGTTTTGTTTTGTTTAAAATTCAAATAACCTCGTTTTTCACAAATGAATAGGGACAGTTATCGATTCTGTTGTGTCTCATTTCTACCCTGTTCCAAATCACACAATACACTACTTTAAAAATTAAATATTTTTTTATCGTATTCAATTAAAATGTAATTAAAAGACACAGATTTTACTTTTATGATTTTTGAATTTTTGCATTTTTCAATGCTATTTTTGTACTTATAATAAATTTTAAAATTGAAAAATATTGGAAAAAAAAAATTCAATTTAAAATTTATCATAAGTATTTACAGATTTTACTATATATTTCCGGAGGTGTAGTTTAATAACATTTTATATTATATTGCTACAGTAAATGGCAAAAACGCATTTCTTTTCAAAAATATTTTGGTAACATAGTATACGCAATCCGGACAAACTTTGAAGTGTCACAGGAATCATCCTAGTTGAAATAGACTAGAGACTTGTTTTGCGATGTCTGTATGAAAAGCATTATTTGAATTAGCCGATTATTTAAATGTTGATAGAATACAATTAATATTCGCAGGACTTGTTTGATTGTCGGGGTCCCTAGCACCAATGAACATTGGAAATTGGAATTATGTGATATTGTGCACTCATTCAAATATAATGTATAGCTATCTATCAAGCAAATCATCAAATTGTGAATGTGTGTAGTCTTGACTCTTGGTCACAGATATAATGAAAATTATCATTGCATTGCCTATGGAACTAAATGTCTAAAGAAAAAGTCGGTGATTTTTGATCCTTTCGATATATTTTCCGCGAATTGTTAAATTGTTGTCATTTATTAGTTTTATAATTTATAATTTCTTTTGTATTTTACGTCACAGTAGGCACAGTAGGTGTATAAAGTAGAGTATGCGCTTCGGGGATAAAAGTGTCTTAGCCTTGGGTAGACTTGAATCCTTCGCTCCATTCTCCTTACTACAATTCTGGATGACCAGAGTGAGCGTCACGGCGTGAACGGGCAAGAGACCGCAAGGGACATAGAGAGGTGGTGAGCGAGCTGTATGTCGGATGAGGCCAAGACCCACTTGGGTTGATGCGCCAGAGTCGGTTGCTCTTGTAGAGCCTCACAGTGCACGAGGTCAGGTTGAGCGAGGGCGTGCTCACTCCGGAAGCCGCACCGCTGCTGCGACTCGCAATCCACCCAAGGGACAACTGAGGAACGTTTTGTTTATCACACTAGTAGCCCTAGCATGAGCGGCTTTTATCGATACCCGTAGCTCAATAACGTGTAATTGTCTCGCTCACATCTTAGCGTCTAAAACAAGCTAGCATCATGCGCCATATTATAGCGTCTAATTATACCACACGGTATACGGTGCCGTTCTCTGAATTCAGAGTGGTTCTTTACACTGACCGGACCGGGCCGGTCGCCGGCCCGTTCGACCGCCTTAAATAGTGTTGCCGAACTATTCCTTTAGACTATCGATATTGTCCTATAATATCGAACATCGATATTGTTTTATTATATAGGTATACAGCGGAAGATTCTGTTTCTTTGAGTCTCAGGAACTACTGGTTCGAATTGAAAAATTCTATTTTATATTTTGAACTTTGCATTTTTTAATACAATTTTTTACTTACTTACGATAAATTTTAAATAGAAAAATCGCTCGCTACAGCTCGCTCACCACCTCTCTATGTCCCTTGCGGTCTCTTGCCAGTTCACGCCGTGAAGCTCACTCTAATCTAGCATACGCACGGTCGCACGGTCGCAGTGACTACAGTTCCCACTGAAACTGCAAAGACTCTAACTCCTTTATACTTAGGTAATAATAAGATTTTAATTTGGGCTATTGCAAAAGAGCGTGGTGTAAGTCAGGAGTAAAATGTAACAAAACTTCTCAGTTGTCTCTGAGGTGGAGTGCGCGTGGCAGCAACCGCGCGGCCTCCGGAGTGAGCACATCCTCGCTTAACCTGACATCTGTCACCGTGGGGCTCTACAAGGCAACCAGCTCTGGTGCATCTACCTCAACAGGTTTTGGCCTCCTGCGACATAAAGCTCACCACCTCTCTCCGTCTCTTGCGTTTTCTGGCCAATCCATAGCGAAAAGCATACAGTTTACCATACACTGGTCATGCAGCATAGGTACAGGTAGGGATGTTATTGGTAATAAATAAGGAAGTGGTTTCAGTCAGGGGTAATGAGAAACCAAGTTTCCCTCAGTCACAGTTTATTTTGTGTCTCAGTTGTCTCTGGGGTGGAGTGCACGTGGCAGCAGCGGCGCGGCCTCCGGAGTAAGCACGCCCTCGCTCAACCTGACCTCCTTCACCGTAGGGCTTTACAAGGGCAACCGAGTCGCTGTCAAGAAGATCCACAGGAAGAAGCTGGATCTGAATAAGAAGCTTTTTTGGGAAATAAAGCAGGTGAGAGGACTTTTTGGATCCTTACATTTGTTCGGATCTTTAGCTGTCTTTAAAATTCGTAAAAGTCTTTATAATTTATGATGTAAGTACATAATATTTATTTTATTACAATGACAAGTTAGTACGTAAGTCTAAGTACCTATTAAATATGATTAAAATCCAATGTTTTAATCTGCTTCAACTTCTAACTAGGGTAACCTGTACTAATCTTGGCACCCCCCCAATCATTGGCACTCTGACATTTAAACGCAATTATTAAGAAATTTTCATGGAAATACAATGATATAATTAAAATCTTACATTGCAACACTCAAATTTTATATTAGATCTAGGTACCAGATTAATATGGCAACACCAGTACTGAAAAAAGGAGCCCGCGGATTTTTTTGTCGTTTTTTCATGAAAATTTTAATAGATGTGATAAAAAGGAGGTACCTATACAAATAATATTGTTATTATACTTTTTACTATTATAAATAGTAATATTTTTTTTGTTGATATGTTTATAAGTGATATTACACTTTTTATTTATAGATATTTATTTTGTGATTAATTAGTGTGCTATTAGTAAAAAGCTTATATGGAAGTGCAATGATTGGCACCTATGCCAACCGTATAGTATTTTGAATGGGATTATGGTGGCAAGTCTTATTATCGTGTATCTTTATATTGCATTGTGCCCCAATTGTGATCAATTGTGGCCGCTGAACCGGTTGTGGCCGCTGTTAACCATGTGGCCACATTCACCTGATAGTGATCAATTTTGACCACTTATCTAATCTAATTGTGGCCAAATGTGGACACAGAGGCAAATGTTTTCACTGATCCAAATGTGGACATACAAATTTGGATCTAACCCAAATGTGGCCACTGACCCAAATGTGGCATCTTATCCAGATGTGGCCATTGACCCAAATGTGGCACTTACCCAAACATGTCAAACAAATTTAAATATGGCAACTGATCCAAATATGGCATTAACGATTTACAGAAAACCACAAAAGAAACAACAAAAACAAAAAAAACAGCAAAAAAGATAGTGTGGTTTCAGTTCCAATCTTTGTATCTTATGGCTGCCAATGATTGTACTAAGAGTGCCAATGACTGTACTTTTGGCGGATATTAGACATTTTCTCATTTTTTTAAAAACAGATTTATACGTACTTAATGTTTCATCCATCCATCATCCATCATCAGCCTGTGGACGTCCACTGCTGGACATAGGCCTCTCCTAGCTCACGCTTATTGTGGCGTTCATAGGAGGCTATTAGCCTACTGCTACCACGCTGACAGAAATAAACATATACCAAAGAATAATTTTAAAATAGTAAATCTTGTCTAGTATGTTATAGAAATAATAATTAACAAATGTAGGTAAGGTTTTTCTTAGTGCCAATCATTATACAGTTTACATACGTACATCTTATGTTTTGGCGCGCACTGTTCATTGAAATAAAACAACATTTACGGATATCAAACGCTCTATATTTCCACGAACTAAGTTGTAATTGTCCGTATTTTTAAGGTTTTTTAGGGGTTTTTTGATTTTCCCGACGTTTCGGCACCTTTACAGCTGCCGTGGTCACGGGATGACTGTCATGACATGAAATTATCAATAATGTGTAAATAAATCTGTGGCATACATTCCAAATAGGTAGGTACTGAATTGATTGGTAGTATCTAGATAAATCTAAGGTACCTCATAAACGTTCTCTAAAGCTTTTAAGAAATTTTACCTCTATTTCTGAACTCAGATCCGCGGGGTTTTTTTTATGAACGACGGAGACTCTTAGCCTTCATCATAGTATTGATATGGCTGAAGATGGAAGGGAGCCTTCCCAGAATCCTCAGCCACTGATGAGGAACTGGCTATCTTATCTCTAACTGCCGGATCGCAACAATGCTGAAAACATTGTTGATCTGGCGTCAAACTTAGATAAGGTGGTGGTAGCTAGCCACGCGGACTTACAACAAGTCCTACCACTAACCAAACCGAATACAATATGTACCCCCGCTAGGAATCGAACCCGGGACCCTTGGGTCTGATACGGTCGCCCTGGGTCTATTATTACCTATCTTTGCAACAGCAACGGGGCACCGATAAGTAACGTATCACCATAGCAACAGAACGGTTGCTAGTGGGATAAGTGCGGTTGCTATGGTGATACGTGACTTGTCGCTGTAACGTTGCTATCGCGTTGCTGTTGCAAAGATAGATAATAACCCTGCCTTTATTTGTACCTAAGTCACGTTTATATATATTTCTACACATAAATACTTATATTATAATTATGAAATAAACATTTTTTCATTTTCATTTTTCATAATTATATGTATTTATATCCATTACCCTAGTATCCCATTACACAAGCCTTACAGTGCTTACTTTTGGGCTAGGTTAATTGGTGTGAGTGTAAGAAATATTTATTTTTTATTTATTTGTGCTCTGGTTTTGTAATCGGAGCGACATAGTGGCATGTTCGTGTCAGTAGTACTTTAAAACCTCGGTCCTCGATATACCGATAGTCTACTTGGCACCTCTGGACAGATTGCAGCACCGCTAGGCTTTCTCATAGTCCATGAACGCCAAGCAAAGTTGACTGAGTGAGCCGTAATAACTGGCCAAAAAAACTCAAGACCTGCTTATATGATTATAACTGTATGCATACATTTAATTTGACCAATATCGGCACATGCCAAGGCGGCGTGACACAGACGGTGAACGTATCTTTACTTATTAAAATTTTAATACAACGATAATTAGGAAATACGCGGTAATTAGTATACGGTACTTAGAAAATGACAGGTTTTGTAGAGTTTGCAAATACTGGCCTACTATAACATACACAGGTCAAAGTATTGTGTCTATTTGAATAAGCAACGAGGATCTAATCTAATCAATCTATTCAAAAAATAAGTGCACGGTAATTAGATTTATTTATTTATTAATGATATGGTAATTAGGCATTTATGTGCTTCGTTGCAAGACGTCGACACACAAGAGGCGTCCGCCTATTCGCAAGTCCCAGACCAAGCTGAGAGTTCTCGATGCGTCCAGTAGTGATTTGCCAAATACTGTTATTTAAGGATGAGCACGCATGAACAGAAAACGTCACGGTAAGTATAACTTTAGGTCGGACATGCGGTCACTTAATGATACACATGGCCTAAAACTATTAATTAAGTCCTTGTAAAAATTACAGGCAAGTTTCAACATTAGGTCAATGAGCGGACACGTTACGGTAATTATAACGAGAACAGGGGTTCAAAAATTTATTTAGCCAGATCGTGTCTTAACTGAGGCTTAAGTTTCTGTGCACACCGCTAGAAGAGAATGCGTACTAACTTAAGTAAATGCACTAATTGAACTAGAGCTAGACCATACTTACCGAAATACAAGCCCGGACACGTAAAAACTGGCTAATCGGAGAATGGCCGCTATACGTGAAATAAATCCTACTCTTACTGTATTAAAAATTGTGAAACTGTTATTAAATTAATTGTTTTAGCTTCTTTACGTGCTTTCAACGAATTCCCAAAAACAAAAAGAATTATATTAAGATCAAAGGTTGAATTGAGAATAAAAAACATTTTTTATTTTCCTTTGAGCGTTGACCAACTTTCTTTGACTCGTTATCGTTTGTATACATATTTCCAAGTTAGGAAAAAGTTCTAGCATTTCAACCAAAGTTGCCTGTTGCTCAACAACAAAGACTAACTAAAGCAGGTGTTTTGAACTTTGACTTATTTGTTGGTTAACATTGGGTAGTTTACTGGTTCGTTATCATAAATTTTCACGGTCAAAGGTCGATAGAACTTGGTGAAGTAAGATAACTTAGATGGAATATAACAAAACCTTAAATAAAACCAAAATTTTGTAAGTATTAAATTCTATAATATATTAGGTACCTACTTAAATGAATTAATATATTTTTTTAATTTAATATCGATGCTTGTTATGATTGGTTTTTGGGGTTCCGTACCAATTTTTTTTTTATATCGAATGGGTTCGCTCTTGATCCTAATTAAGCTCGGAGGCTTGGACACTCATTTACGGTGGAGCGAGCTAGCCCAGAAGGTGCCTATTCCCATGATTTGAAGATGGACTATTATAGATTATAGATTAAGATGGGTTATAAGTACTCGGAAATACAGACGCAGAGAAGTAGTTCCACTCCTTTGCTGTGCGCAATATAAAAGATGATGAGTAGCGCATTGTGCGATAATTAGGAATAACAACCAAGAAAGAGTGCGTCTGAAAGACGGTCCGTCAATCTTGTCAGTTTCAATGTCCATATTCTTAATTTTTTCTTTTTTTTTAGCTTGCATTGTTTTTTTACTTTTGATGAAAAATGTTAAGAAATGCCGTTCCCTCGGAAGTTTGAAATTATTCTATGTAATAGAAGTTTATGTACAGGTTACAGGAAAAATTAAACGATGACTCTAAATAGCATGTTATTTCAGAAATCATGAAAAAAGTGATAAAATTAAATATTTATATATATGATGGTACGGAACGCTCGGTGCGCGCGAGTCCGACTCGCTCTTGACCGGTTTTTAGATAGGTATCTTTTATATAACTTTGAGATATAAAAAAAAACAGTGAGACTGTGGCGTCTGTATTTCTGGTATACACCGAAAGCGCAAAGGCTCCTTGGAAATGGAACATTTCACATGAGGAAACCGTGGGTGTTTTATCGGCGTGGGGGCGCTTGTATCGCTTGTCTGCTCTAGTTTTATTTCATCACTACCTAAGAGTTATCCATGACTACTGAATTATTTACGTCTATATTTCTGGTTTTTGCCAAAGGCTCGCAATGTCTCACACGAGAACACTGCGCGCTTCATCGGCGCTTGCGTCGACTGCCCGCTAGTATTCGTGCTCACCGAGTACTGTCCCAAGGGCTCCTTGAAAGACGTCCTCGCCAACGAAGAGCTGCAGCTCGATTGGAACTTCAGGACCTCGCTCGTACACGACATCGTTCAGGTAAGATTGGGATAAAATCTACGATCAAATTTTTTGTGGTATTCTTGTATTGTCATAATAGGCATAGTTTTTGACTCTATATTCAACATATTGAAGCATTAGATTCATAGATGAGAGTTTAAACTGAAGAGGTTAAACATCTTGAAAATGCTAAACATATGGGTACATATTTGTCATGAGAATTTAATTAAGTTTCTGTCACGCTTTGCAGATCCAAATTTAGAGCATTTTGAATCATGCCCATGGATTCGAATAAATAAAAAGACACGTCCTTATAAACGTATAGTTGCCAACCTATTTTATGGAACTAAACTGAAACAGTCATCAAAAAAAGGGATCAGTCAGAGCAATCTTTACATCTCCATCTACAACATACAAACCGATATCCAATTATGGATGTTAACATGTCATTTATCACGGCATTTACATAATGAAGGCTTAACCCACATACGATTACTAGGGCATGTGTTACCTCCACGGCGGGCTGGGTGCGCACGGCAAGCTGCGCTCCTCGAACTGCCTCATCGATGGACGCTTTGTCCTCAAGATCTCCGACTACGGCCTCAACACACTCTGCACGCCCACTGACTTGATTAAGGACGACACATACTATTACAGTAATTATGCCTCTAATGAATCGTGCTTGTGACATAGTTGCTGTGATACAATTTACATTTGTTAAGACAGGGAAGGAAGGATTTTTTTTTGTGTTCTTTAATAAAATCAAGACATTTTCCTCGATCGGTTTTTGCAAGAACGCTAGATGTATTTGATTATTTGGCTATAGACTTCTGCCGGGTGAGTTTCTCTCAAATACTTTAATTACATATTTTAGTATTTTTTTATATAATTCCCGTATCCTATAATGGGTGTAGTAGACCGTACTACAGTAGAGAAAGTCAGGATGTTTGATTTTCCGCATAACTGTGAGACAAAATAAACACAGACTTCTTATATTTAGTTAGAACCGTATGTTCAATTGCAGTTTTTCCTACCGGTATGAAATTCTATGTCCAGCATCAAAAGTTTCTGATGAAGGATTGCTAATTATATCTAATCATCAGTATTTTGAGAGACAATCATTCAGAAGTTTGGAGACTGGCTGACAAAAGTTTGTTTAGTTAATATAGAGCGGTCTAGCTGTTCTTCCCTTCCAAAACTTTGTGTCCGGCGTTCAAGTTTCTAAAGATGATCTACCGACTAACCAACTTCCCAGTCGTTCAGTAGTATTTTTAGGGAGCGTTGTTGTTTATAGAAAAAGATTAACACAATTATTAATAACATTCATAGGTAAAGTACTTTTCGAAAACACGTTTCCCGAACAAAGCTCTACTTTGCGACCGAGAAGCTCCTCAATTGTACCTTGAGCTATCTGTGTTCTCGTATGTAGAACTGCTCTGGACAGCACCAGAGCTGGTGACGGGCAGCGTGTACCCTGGCGCGATGGCCTCGCTGAAGGGAGACGTGTACAGCTTCGGCATCATCCTGGAGGAGATAGTGCTGAGGGCAGGACCATTTCACCATTATACTCCTACACTGTCTAATAAAGGTCAGAGATGCCATCTTTTAACTTTAGGAAATATTTCTAGTTGCTTAACTTTTGCGTTGTATTTATATAATAATTAATAAGAGAATATTATTAATTTTCTTATTCAGGAATTCAAAACTTCGACGTTTCCTAAAATACCGGAGTTTTGTTATTCTTTGACATGAAATATGTTTGTAAGGTATGATATAAAGTTTAAGTTAAACTTTTCATAGATAACTAGCTAGGTAATTATTATTTCAACTTGCTTCTAAGAAGTTTGGTTAATTAGTACTATTTTTTTGGGTTTTGAATAAAGGTGTACTCACGTTGCTTTTTCTTCAAAATGCTTATTTGTGTATTTCCACTAATAAAGCATGTAAATACAAAAAAGTAACTACACTACAAAGTAAATCTAGCCTAAAATAGTTACCGCCCCGTGCTGAAGCTCACTTTTTTTAATGAAAAACGGGAAACCTCTTATCCTAAAAGATAATTTAAATACCTGCCTCGCTTTACTTCCTTAACCATTCGGTTTCTGGGCCCCTAGCCAAAGTAACAATTCAAAAACGATACATAACGAAGTTCGAAAAGAATCAAATGTATGGGATTGGCGGATTGGCATAGGCCGCGCTAAATTACGTGGTCTTACCGCAAGTTAATTGGCGAATATAGACATTAACGAATCGAATTATCGTTTCGCTACATACCGATGTTACTTTGTCTACGGGCCCTGGGCCCCTACCCAAAGTAACAATTCAGAAATGATAACGAAGTTCGAAAATAATTAAATGTATGGTATTGGCGGATTGGCATAGGCTGCGCTAAATGACTTGGTTTTACCGCAAATTACTTGGCGAATATAGACAATAACGAATCGAATTATCATTTCGCTACATAACCATGTAACTTTGTCTACGGGGCCTGAGTCTTTTACTCTCTTTCTTATCCTTGACAAAGCTGCCGCTGACTGCCCGCTGCTACGCAGAGAAGCACCTAGTTGACCGCCACCGTTTCTAATCTTACACAGAAATAGTATCGCGAGTATGTGCGCGGCAGTCGCCCCCGTTTCGTCCAGTGGTGTGCGTGAGCGAGGTGGGGGCCGCGGGGGGCGGGGGCAGCGCGGCGGCCGAGCTGCTGGAGCTGGCTGCTCGCTGCTGGGCAGAAGCACCAGATGATAGACCAACCTTTGATGCTATCAATGCTAACTATATCAAGTAAGTACCAAAGCATGATGAAATGGTAATAGAGTAGCCCATTCTTGAGCTTTGCGATTGGTTTAACAATTTAAATAAAAGGAATGGTGATAAAAATCTACTTTAATTGACCTCGACCATCGACTGCGGGATTAAGTTAGTTCCTTGGTTAGGACACTGTATTTTCTATTGCCTTCCTAAGATAAAATCATGATAGAGCCAAATCTACGCTACGTTCCCTAAAATATGGTTGAGCAAAGCGATGGCTGGTTCATGCGTCATGCTCGTGAACGGGTGCTGCCAGCGGGATGGGCCTGCTCATGTCTGCTTGTGTTAATATGTGTTGACATATAAATTTATGTATTGACATATATATTTTTGTTTTCATTTTATGTTATTTATGTTGTTTTGAGTTGAGACGCGTGGCACTGCTTGATCAGAATAAATAAAAATAATTATTTATTTTCAATTATTCCAATTATATAAAAGTATTCTTTTTTGGTAACTACTTTAATTACGCTTTGTGATTATGACCCTGCTGATGCGTCTTCTAGTAACATTGTAAGTTGTGTCTTACATTGCACTTTTATCTTTCTTTTTTATTGCTGTTGCCATTGTAATTTTTATATTTATACAGCTTAACATAAGTACCTGAATTACGTCATGCTCACTCAACCGTTTCTTCGGCGGTGTCGAGTGAGGCGGTACGTTACGTTCCCTAAAATATGGTTGAGCGAAGCGATGGCTGGTTCATGCGTCATGCTCATGAACGGGTGCCGCCAGTGGAAATAGGTCTACCTCAGTCTGCTTATCTTAACTTGTGATTAAAGCTTAAATATTTTTTTCTAAAATAAATTGATACGGACCTGTATGTACCTCACAACTTGCAGTACAGTAATCTTATAATGCGAGAAATGTTGTAATGTATGATAGATAAGTCTTTCTTTGCCAGTTGGAAATTGTTTACGATTACAATAACCTTATAATGTAATATTATAATTAGTATTTTATTTTTGTGATGGAAATTGACCTTACTGATATGTTAAGGTCACTTTTTAATTTGACGACTCTGTATGAAATACAACAGGGAGAAAAAAAACGGCCCTTGACGAGTTTCTTGCCGGTTCTTCTCGTTAAAAGGTCTCCCGCCGTAGGGTTTGCAAACTGATGGCGTAGCTTCTATGACGTTCATAAGTGCTTGTAACAGCCTAGACTGAATAAATGACATTGACTTTGACTTTGATACCAAGAGCCATTATAAAGAAAAGGCTATTAATATAAGGATCTCGGAACGTCAAGAAAAAAACATCACGATCCCGAAACTAAATACTAAAAAATAAACTTTTGGAGTACGTTAGTAATAGTGAACTCTTTGGTACCAGCCAAGGCATTCTACATTGCACTTCTATCAACTATATTATTGTTTCTCTTGCCTTGGCTGGAACCGACTTCAAAAGTTTTATTTCTTAGTTTTTGAAGTCGGTTTTGGTTTTTGGGACCATCTTTGAATTTTGTTTTTTGAAATAAATAAAGATTTATTAAAATTGGTTGACAACTGACGACGTTATAATAAAACATACATAAAAAAATATATATACAGTCAACTTGAGAACAAACTTCTTCTTTTTTAAATCGGTTTAAAAAGTTTTTAAAAGGATATAACATTTTGCATATCCAAGGGGCTACTGTGATAACCTGATGGATGATCTGCTCCGGCGCATGGAGCAGTACGCGAACAACCTCGAGTCCTTAGTAGAGGAGAAGACTGAACAGCTCTCGTTAGAAAAGAGGCGGTCAGAAGAGCTACTGTACCAAGTATTACCGAGGTGAGGGTTGTTATAGGATTAGATTTAAGGCCGATTTCTCCACCGACAGATAAGTTCTGGATAACTCATCTGGCAGATAATTTGACATATTTTTCATATTACAACTGTCAAATTATCTGCCAGTTAAACATTTCAGAACTTATCTGAAAGTGGCTCTTATTATTTTCAAATCATTTTTGTATATTTCTTAACTGATTTTTCACAATTATCAGAATGTAAAATCTCTAAAACTACTACCTACCTTGCTAGACTGATGTTAAAGTTTATTTTAACTGTAGAAAGGTACTTTTATTTAACCTTGATAATAAATAAAAGGGAGCTTCATCTTCAACATTATCAGAAAATAAGTTGTCAGTTTGTCAAATAGCCAACATTTAACAAACTGACATCATCCTTACCATAACCATTACCATTAGGTATATTAGGGGTCGGTCGGTGCAGTACGACCTTTTCCTCCATTCCACTGTGTCGTCATCTCCTCATTCATTATCTTTGTCTGAGGGCCTACTAGACTAACTAAGTCAGTTTGCGAAGTTTCGGGTTTACCTTCTATGTCACATCAGATACATGCCTTTACGTTAGTAAAAGCTATGAATTTTAACAAAGTCTTGAGAACAAACGGTCCGAAAGTAACCCAAAACTGCGCAAACGGACTTACGAGAGGCCCTCTGTACCGGTATATATTTTTTTTATGAACGACGGTGAGACTATGTAAAATCTCTATGTATATCATCAGGCCAGTAGCACAACAGCTGATGGCCGGCGAGATGGTGCAGCCTGAGAGCTTTGAATGCGTGACGGTGTACTTCAGCGACATCGTGGGCTTCACGGAGCTGTGCGCCGCGTCCACGCCCATGCAGGTGGTGGACCTACTCAACGACCTGTATAGCACCTTCGACAGGATCATCGGCTTTTACGACGTGTATAAGGTTGGTATTGTATTCTATTCAAGTGCGTGCTGACGGTGTACTTCAGCGACATCGTGGGCTTCACGGAGCTGTGCGCCGCGTCTACGCCCATGCAGGTGGTGGACCTACTCAACGACCTGTATAGCACCTTCGACAGAATCATTGGCTTTTACGACGTGTATAAGGTTGGTATTGTATTCTATTCAAGTGCGTGCTGACGGTGTACTTCAGCGACATCGTGGGCTTCACGGAGCTGTGAGCCGCGTCCACGCCCATGCAGGTGGTGGACCTACTCAACGACCTGTATAGCACCTTCGACAGAATCATCGGCTTTTACGACGTGTATAAGGTTGGTATTGTATTCTATTCAAGTGCGTGCTGACGGTGTACTTCAGCGACATCGTGGGCCTCACGGAGCTGTGCGCCGCGTCCACGCCCATGCAGGTGGTGGACCTGCTCATCGACCTGTTAGCACCTTCGACAGGATCATCGGCTTTTACGACGTGTATAAGGTTGGTATTGTATTCTATTCAAGTGCGTGCTGACGGTGTACTTCAGCGACATCGTGGGCTTCACGGAGCTGTGCGCCGCGTCCACGCCCATGCAGGTGGTGGACCTGCTCATCGACCTGTTAGCACCTTCGACAGGATCATAGGCTTTTACGACGTTTATAAGGTAAGTAAAGTTCTGTTCTATCCTACTACACATACCTAGCCTCACGCAGATAAATTCCTTTGTGGTTGGCAAAGTATCAAATAGTTAATGCGGAGCTCGAAATAGTAAATAAAACGCTTTTTTAAACTGGTTGAGACTGAAATCTGTTTGAAGTATAGCCTACAGTCGGCAGCCAAATTTTAAGAAAATATTACATGTTGACTGAATCATCCTAATCACAAACGTAATAAGACCGATCTTGTAGGCCGCCTGCTTATGGCGCTATACGATGACTAGCGATGAAGCGAGATAGCAATGAGAAAACGACGCTCGCGGTAGCGACACCCATTTTGCAGATTAGGCGGAAAAACCACGAAATCAGTTCGTAGTAAATAACTAGTATAGCGATTAAAAAAGAAAATGAAACAACACGATGCTAAATATTATTGGTCTCCATTAATTACAATTTCCAATAGTATATATGCACCCCCATTTGAGAATAATCTTGAATTTTCGTATTTTTAAGGGTTCTTTTCGAAAAGAAAAATGTCGAGGCAAAATCATAAAATCGTGTTTTTGAAATTTTACAAATCTAGATAAAGGTATAAGGAAATATATATCTTATTACCAGATTTGTAACATCTCTAACAGTCCGACCTATAGTTTTATTACAAAAAGTACGTACTTTTTCCGTATAGCGTCTTAAGTTTGACGTGCTTTCGCCTGTACTTTAAAACAAAAAGCTTTTAACTTGAAGGTCGCTCGTCAACTGACCTATGGAAATACGTAATGAGAAATTTTAATTACGAATTCAGAGGAGCACGAGACTGAATAATTATGAACTTGAGCACTCAACTGCTGCAGTCCACTGTGTACAAATTAGAGAGATTTTAATTAAGTATTACTACTAATAAGTATTTGAATTTTGTGAATTTAATTGATGTTTTTATCAGACATCTGGTTTTTTTATTTATATTAATCAGATCGGTCAGATCTAGCTAGTAGAAAATAAATAAATCTTTTTTATTTTACTAAGAAAACATGAAGGGGTTTTGGTCGTGGATTTTTATCAAGAATATTTAATGTGTAGAAATACTACAGGTTCATCTTACAATAAACATGTTCTTGTTGATTTTTTATGATGCTAAGCTTTAGATATTTGCAGCTTAAGAACTGAAAATACACCGTCTGTTTCAAATGGTAGAGGTAAATAACTTCTTAGGTTCTATAATTATCTTGGTTGTAATTGTAAACGTACGATTTTAGCTCTATTAGTGGATTACGTGTTCCTGAATAAACATGAGCAAATGAGACCTGATTAAGCAATATTGTTATTCAAGGTCTCGCTAAAAGCTTAAGCAAAGTAAGTTTTGGTAAGGCCTTATGTCTTAAGCTGGGGAATGTACTGAACAACCGACCCTGTACCAACAGTAACTTAGTTAAAACTATAATTACGGCCAATTTTGTTACTTTGTTATAGTTGTAAGATTAAGATAAAAATATACTACAGCTGCTGTTGATTTTACTATCAATAATTCAATTAATTGTAAAAGAACGCGATATCCGCCCGATGGCCCACGCAGTGTTCTAGTTCGTCTATAGACACCGCTCTACGCTCGTTAGTAGTTGCACCATGATAATATTGTAACACTTGACCATAGGGGACGCCTACATGATGGCGTTTGGCCTTCCGAAAGCGTAACGGCGTCTTGCACGCTCGCGAGTTCTGCCTGATGACCCTTGCAATATTCGAGGCGGTGCGTTAGAACGTCGTCAGAACGTCGTCAGACACCCCTTCGCGCGATAGTAATTTAATTAGTTATAGTTAGGTACCTGTATAACATGATAGTATTGTAATACTTAAAGGTGGAGACTATAGGGGACGCCTACATGGTGGTGTCTGGCCTCCCAGAGCGTAACAGCGACTTGCACGCTCGCGAGATCTGCCTGATGGCTCTCGCTGTCGTCGAAGCGGTGCGCGGATTCGTCGTCAGACACCGCCCTACGCATCGTTTGGAAGTGAGTATTGGGTATATGCCCCCGCCATCTGCATTAATTATTTTGTTTAGCTCTCGGTATCCGAACTTTCCTACTACTTGTTAATTGTTTTAATTGTGTAAAGACTCAAATCAATGTCTCTTCCTATCTTACCAATAGCAATTTCCCACAGCGAAATAAAATATTTGAATCATGTTGGACTCGAACCCACATACGTTATCGGCAGTCCTCAAAATATATTTTTCGTCATATTCTGAGTGAAAGTTGTAGTCCTAAAAATGTGTGTTTAATAAATTAAATGTAAGTAAGTGTGGCCACTTAGCCTCACTCGATAGGAAGAAGAAGAATGTAATTTGGGCATGGGCAATCACCGTTCTGTGACTTAAAGTTTATGGGCATTTTATGCAGATTTTAAGAAAAGTCTAGGAAAACAACATAAAAATGTGTCTTTCAACTTTATTTTATTAGTTAATTAAGTAACAGGATTTTAGTAAGAATACTTACGTCGTAACAGCTTTCAATTAGACTGCCATTTCTGCGGCAAAACAAGGCATTCCATCGAAATCGTATTCGGGATTCTATGCACAAACATCACTATTCGATTAAAACTTTTTAAAACTTTTCAAAACTTTTCCCGTCAGGGCGACATGAGACTAGTTGCATTTTTCTAGTATATTTTCTTGTTTAATATTTATCGCATCATTATTCGATTTTTTGCAACGGAATTTCGAGAACTCACACTATAAAGTACTTAGTTTTCACTCACTCACACCTCGTACTGTTTATGAAAAACTATTAATGTGTGTGTGGCCGGCTTTATCGACAGGTAGCGAATGCAGAGACCGATCATAAAACATGATTACATTCAAAGTGATCACCACAAATACTAAGTAAATAGAGGAAATCTAAATAGAGGTTAGAAGTTCTTATAAGCAGCAACCCGCGGTCACATTTCGAGAAAATAGTTACTCAAAAGCAGACCCTTGCATACATGACGTCCCTCAATCAATGAAATCAGTATTAAATTCGATTCGTTAAACTTCTAACTACCTTCTTGGGTTCTCTGGCGATCTTGATTGGTGGTGTATAAAAGCAATGATGCCCTAGGTCCGAGTGGGAGTCCATTCGGGTCCCGTGTGCGCGGGAGTGGTGGGGGTCAAGATGCCTCACTACTGCCTGTTTGGGGACACGGTAAATACGGCCAGCCGCATGGAGTCCACTGGACAACGTAAGTTTACAGCAAAGTGGGCTAACAACTCTTGACTAAACATTTCTTTGCAGTTATTACTTTTTATTTTTATATGATAAATATTAAACAAGAAAATATACTAGAAAAAAGCAATTTGTCTCATGTCCCGTCAGGGCGACATGAGACAAGTTGCGTTTTTCTAGTATATTTTCTTGTTTAATATTTGTCATCTGTTTGCAGTGTTTGGAATCAGAAAAAAAGAATCAACTTAAAGTTTATCTAACGTCTAAGAATATTTAGTTGAGTTTAGTTTTGCATTGTTCAATTGTATTGCATAAAAGTTAATAAAGTCAAATCAAAACAAATTTATTTATTTGCAAAATATGGGTAGGTACATAATTAAGGTCTTACAAGTCATAAGAACGCCATATTTAACCATTCGGCATGCAAAATTTTCAATGGAAAAAAAACACAATACGCATTAAAATATCAATCACAATAGAGTCGAGGAGTATTATCTTGAATAATAGGTAATACTTAGAACTAACAACAGTCACTAGTATTAAAAATTTTCCATATTAAAAGGTAATCAAAAACACCAAGAATATTCAATTTCATTTTTTAACATTCGATTTAAAATAATAATAATAAATATGTAATACAATAATAACCATGTCATGCAAATGTAACCAAAAGTCAAAAAAGTGTTTTATTCTTTCTTCCGTTAAAAGTACCAGTGCCTTTTTTAATTTGTTAATTTCTTACACTGAATTTTAATGTGGAAGGAAGATTAGTAGATAGACATAACGGCACGGAAAACAGTACGAACGAATTTTTTTCTTGTAGCTCTCCGAATCCACCTTAGTGAGAGCACTCGAGCCCTCCTCGAACAATGGGGAACATTCGCCGTGGAGCGCCGAGGGGAAGTGGAACTGAAGGGCCGAGGACGGATGCTGACACACTGGCTGCTGCATTGCTCGGAGCCGGAGGCCCGTCTAGTAGCACAGAGTCCCCAACCTCCCCCGCAGTATCCTATACTGTTCCCATCTCTCCCCCAAGCACCTATCGCCTTACAAGTGCCGTATTTAGTCGTGGAACCCCCTACACTAGCCGCTTGAAGTTTTAATTGATGTTGAGAGGATTTGCTGGCCACTAGCTGCTGCAATGGTCGGGGCCGGAAGCCTGTCTAGTAGCGCAGAGTCCCCAACCTCCCCCGCAATTCCCTATACTGTTTCTATTTCTCTCCCAAGCACCTATCGCCTTACAAATGCCGTATTTAGTCGTGGAACCACCTACTCTAGCTGCTTGAAGTTTTTATAGATAGAGGATTTGCTGACTCACTGGCTTCTATGCACTGTTCGGAGCCTGAAGCCCGACTAGTAACGTAGAGTCCCCAACCTATCCTATTCTATCTTTTTCAAACCTTCTCCAAACTCCAAGTTACAAGTCTCAAGTGCCATATTAGGAGTGTGGAAGCGCTAATTGTACTAGTTAGAACTGATAATGTTCCTGAACGTCCTGAAAAGTTAGTAGTGTTACTTGTCAATTTAGTAGATTTTCCTATGTACTGTTTTACTTTTAAAGCTAAAAAAATATGTTACACTATGAAATGTTATGTAGGATTGCCAGTTAGGGCGAAATAAGTTTATTATTCCAGTAGCAATGCTACTAATTTGTATTGTGTAGAAAAAATGTTTTGTATTTAAGTCATTATAATAAAGTTTTGAATTATTTAAAAGCTGTCTTATATCATATCAGATAGTACATCCGAGTCGTTCTTTATGTAGTCGTTAATTTAATCAGCAAACAAACGGGAGAGTTACAAGTTAACTGAGTATTTAATGTTCCGCTGTTAATTTAATACCGAGGCACATAACGACCGATAACATTTACATTTTACAAGCTCTACTGGCGTAACGAGTGTGTCTGACGAGTCCTTATGTTGGCGGTACTATAGTTTGTAAGTGCTTTTGAATCTTTATCATGATGCATAATTAAGGCTTTTGCTATGTTATTTTGTGATTATTCAAAACCTCAGAACCATTTCTAGAATTCATCATAAAGAACAACAGATTTCTATGGAAGCAACCGTAAATACAGTTTCATACCTTTAGCCGAGTTCAAAATAAATAGTAGTAAATAACTAATAACTGTTTCTTTCGCAATTTCAGGGTTGTTTCCATATAAATAGTTGTTCGTAATGATTCAGTATTATAAATAGTTTTGAGTAAACATAAAATAACATTGTAAAAGACAATATTAAAAAGTCTTTTTATTTTTTGCCTACTCACAATGTAAGTGAACTTGCGATCGTAATAATGTATTGGCAAAAAATGTTACAGGAAATTACAAAGGACTTACTAGCACTAGAACATTTTTATATTCATGGCTGATGTAATAAAATACAGAAAACTTCTTAGTTGTATTTTGTTTTCATTCTTTTTTGTCTAAGCACTTATTGGGAAAAGGAGCGTAAACATATACCTAGTTATTGAAGAAACGAGTAATCGATGTGTGTAACTAATTCATTGACATGAACTGAAACCAAAGAGTAGTAAACTTTACCTTGCGATTTACATATATACCTATTACTTATAGTGTTTATTTTTGGGCTAAAAGTTAAAGGGGAGGTTGTGTTATGTGTTGTGATTGTGTTGTGATGTGTGATTTATTTAATTTAAAGTGTTAGCTCATTTATTTGGATATATAACCTACCTAAGCAATGAAAAACAAAGAAAACAAACTAAAGTAATGTTAATAACAGTAACATTAACTATTGAGCGTGTACTAAGCTCAGCTCGGCGATATCAGCTGATCGGGGCGCTCTACGACAAGAAAAATAAATAAATAAAAGGTTTTGTTCTAAATATAGAAACCTCCCCTTGAACTTTGGGCACATAAAACATAAACATCTTTTATAGTTAGCATAAATAGAAAGTGGTATACTTTGATGCTAAAATGAATTGTAATGTTTAGAAAAACTTGGTATCCAGCTCAGTCTGTCGAGTTTTATTACAATTTTATTCTTGTTTAGTACTAGTTTACGGACATTTCTAGATTACACAAACTCATATTTTGCGCTTGAGTTGTGTTCACATGAGCTTGTATTGTGAATTCCGCTCGTGCGACTTCATTTCAAATTATACTTCAGCGCTTCATTATAAGTAACCGTACAATCACTAGTGACCGCCCGCGGTTTCACCCGCGTACGCGTGGATCCCGTTCCCGTGGAATATCGGGATAAAAAGTATGTACTTAGTACTTTTTCTTTTTTTTTTGTATTTTTGCATTTTTCAATGCTATTTTTATACTTATATACAGATTTGTAACATCTTTAACCGCCCTATAGTTTTATACCAATAAGTACCTACGTACTTTCTCTTAAATAATCCGTTTTACAGCGACAGCCCTTTTAGTATCTTGGTGGAGCTATTATTAAGTTAGAGTAAAATATATTTTAGTAGTGAAACTTGAAAGAAAACATTCTAATAAATATTTCTATGAAGTTAACAACAAAAAAAATATTGTATTCAGGTGGCCTAATATTAATAGTAAGTAATATTTTCAGTCAGAGTGCTTAGTGTTTAATTCTCAACCTTAATTTCATTGTATTATGGCTATCTTTCAAAATTTAACTCTTACGCTATGGTAACGTTTGAACATTTTTAAACTCACACTTCGCCCTCAGATTAAATTATAATTTATTACTGGGCTTAGTCATTATAATTGAATTATTGTATTTTAATTACTTACATAAGATCTAAGTAAAGAATACTTACTATGGTCCAAGTATCAACAGTTACTACCATCTAATAAAATTATTACATTTTCATTTATATAACAAAATACATAACTATTGTTATTTTCTAAGGAATGTATCATTAGGTAATTGTGCCAGTTAGAAGATGTGATGTGACTTTTCAGTTACTATTTCAGCTATTGTAACTTCTTTTACCATGTACACTCGCCAAGACTTAAGAGTTTAACAGTTACTAAAAAAACATAATAGGCACGCGGGAGCGCTCAAAGTCAAAAAGTTAACTCGATGGAGCTGTCAAATGAATCAACAGAGATGTACAGTCAACCGCACGTCACACTTTTCAGTTTTTTGTCCTCATATTGCTCTAGTAGTGACGGTGATTTTTGAAGTGCAAATGCAAATATAAAGTTTCACATGCGGTTGACTGTACCTAAAATATACAATACCTAATAATAAGACACAAATGCGTTTTAAATGTTTTCTTTATTTTATTATATAATTAGTTATTAATTATTATATATAAGTAAATAGATAAATTATTATACGATCTCTTGTTTGACTCAATGAGATGTAGGTATTCTTAAAACGCGAAACTATTAGTCAGAAAATAATAATTAAGTAATAAAATAAAGATTCGTATTTAAGACTATTCTATCCATAGTAAAATATGTTTTTATTTTGACTGTTGTCTATAAAGATATATTTGTCTATTTTTATATGGATGTTGCTATTATAATGTTGCTTTATAGAAAGTTAACAAAAATGTACTATAAATTAATGCTTCTAATAATTTTTACTTAGACGTCAATTAAGCTAGAGGTAATTTTTATTATACGAGTATTATTAGCACAATAAATGGTTTAGTTTAAAAAACTGTTTTATTTTTAATTCACATACTAATATTAGGAAAAAACAGAAAGAATATTGTACGAGTTGTCTTGTCCTCCTAACTATCAGTAAATATTAATATATAGGTAATCATAATAGTTACTTCACTTTGAATAAAGAAAGTACTAAATAGATAAGGACTCGCCTATCTAGCAAACTTAATTCTGTTCTTGTTTGGTCTATAATCCCTTATTTTGTACCAAACTATTTCCATCATAAAAGCCACGTTTGCCAACATGTAACCGAGAAGAAGGCACAAGAAACAGCTAGCCGTCTGTTGAATAGTCAGGGCTGTAGCTTCCGATGACTTCATAGATAAAAATGTGGGGCTAAGAACAGCTTCCTTGGACAACAAGCCACTCTCCATGAGGCGTGGAAGCCACACTGCAATAGGCCTGGCAAAAGGAGAGTGACTTTTCATCCATATCACTAACGGAACTATCATTATAGAATCAGGAATAACATAGCCACATATATCCTGCTTCTTACCCAACCCCAAACAATAAGCCCAAGCATATTCGCAAGAAGTAGCTAGAACGAAGTCGACTTTCCCTTCAATTACGTTAGTAAATACGTCTTCAAATTTATTTTCTGGTACTAATTCGAAACCGTCGCGTATAAAATCTTCATGCTCAAAATGTGTGAGAATGCCTGCCCGACCACCAAACCTGTATCCGTAGTCGACTGCTTCCTTCAAAGTATCAAACTTCCCAACCATCGTATCTGTTTTTAAAGCAGCGATAAGGACGCTTTGATAAGCGCTCCTGATCACAAAAGAAAACCACATCCAAAGAGATATTATGTAAAAGTCCCTAAACCGCCTCGGTGCCAAACGGATGGGTTGCCCCGTCATTATTCCCCAAGATCTTAATGCGACTCCGTATAGTTTATCAAACTTCCTAAAATATCGATGACAGAATCTTTTCAAAGGTTCAATATTTAAAATAAACGGTAACGACTCTACAAAAAATGTAAGGGACATAATAAATACCCACAAGTATCCGTTTAAAGGCCATAAGAGTTTCCACCAAACCGGGCCGGGTGTGAGCGGAGGCGCGATCCACGCGAGGCGCACTCTAAAATATGGATATGAATAATCCAAAGATCCCGTTTTGTCTTCTCCAAGTGTTACGGTGCTGATAGAAATATTACTCAGCCCTGATATAACATCGTATAGCGAATCGGACCAATTCTTGGCTCGGTCTGACTCGATGCTGACATAATCTCTCTGGGTTATTATAGGCGTAAAATTCATGACATCTCGCAGGATTCTCACTATTCCCTTCTTTATTAACTCTAATGGGATCTTTTGCTCCGTAACTTTATGATTTAATTTGTTAGTGGATATATAAAGCGGGCAAGCTTGCATGCTTCGCATTTTATCTGGATAGAGGTCAATATTCGTCGTTTCATTACAGAAAGTTATTAGAGTCGGTTGCGTATTTTGACATTCCAAATGGTTTTTATAAGGGTAATAGGTGTAAAGTGCAGTTCTATTTTGTCTTTCTGATGCAACTATAACTAAATTAACGATGTAGTAGCTCCATAAAAAACTTGCTATTTTATCTAATCTCTTTGGATTTGAAAGGATGAGTATTAAAAAATTTGCTCCACTGCTCAAAAATGTGCGCCCTTTTAGATCGGGTTTCAATTTCGATATAATTTTAGCGAAGGAAAGAAACGACTCTATAATGATCACTACTTGCTTGGGAGGAATATCGTCTTTCTTTGTTTCGATAATGACGCAGCCGTGGTAATGCTTTAAGAAATTGTTAACGTAAGTTCCTTCCACATCACTTTGCATAATTGCAGTATTTAGGCGGTAATCAAAATTTTTGTTTGCGATTTCCAAGCCACAGTTGATGACGTCATCTTTCTTTGTCGATTTACTTTCATCGATGGTCAGTTTTGATAGAATGTATTTTAGATTAAAGATTAATAATACCAGTTGATATTCCATGTTACAAAAGATTGTATCGGTACTGCAGAAACTCGCGGTTAGGAAGGAAGTTGGTTAGGGAATGATTGACTAATGATGCAAAGTATTTCTTGAACAATAGACGGGTGTTACCTTTTACTTCTAAAACTGTCTTTTACAACAATGAAACGGGTCGTAAATCATCTTTTGTTTTAAAATTGTCTGCTAGATTTTGTGATTTTTTAAGCTTTTGATCGATGCTTTGTGTAAATGGACGTGCAACAGAGTTACAAAGGAAATGTTTTGCCCGTATCAACATGACGCACCTGCATTACATTTTTTGCAATGTTTTGATGAAAACAGAAGCAAACTAATTAGTTTTAAAAAGATTCCACAAGCTTATTACGATCTAGTTCAGAGCCATTTAGTACTAAATTTTTCATATAATAAATATGAAGCACTAATAACCGCCTACTGGGGCCTGTTTTACGAAATTATTAGTTTACTAGTATTAGTTATTAGTTCTAATAAATCCTGTTTCACGAATATTTTTATTAGACTTGTAATTAATAGTAATAGACTAATAAAAATATTAGTGCGGATGGGCTTTGTGGCACTATGTTACCCATCCCATAAGAGAAATCAATAGAGATTTTTTTATATCAGTTAATTTCTTACGTGCCATGGGTTAAAGATGATTGACTTACTTTTAGTTGACAAAGGCACCACAAATAGCTAGGATAAAAAACAATATCTTCCAATTTTTACATTGAAAACCAAATTAAAATCATTCTCCTGCTTCATACTTCACCATACGTCATACTAATAATATTAGTGCAAATGTTGGGTGGTTGGACGTTTGTCACTCTTTCACGCAAAAACTACTGAACGAGTTTGGATGTAATTTTGCACACATATAGTAGAAAAACTGGATTAAAACACAGAATACTTAAATTTAACTCTAATAATTTATGCCAATAATTTTTACAAGTGTCTTTAGACTAGTAGATTTATCCGTGTAATTTATTAGTGCATGTGACGAATAATTTTTTCGTGAAACAAAACCGAGTTTACTTGGGTAATAATTCAAAATACTTATCAGTTGAACACTAGTAACCTTGGACGAACTAGTAACTAATACTATACCTCTGTAGTTTCATGAAACGCACACTAGTAAACTAATAGCAAATGTAATAATAATATTATCAGACTAATAAGTTTCATGAAATAGGGTCCGGCTATACCCGCGGGCGGAGCTCTTGTTAAATGTATCATATGTCCTTTTTCAGTAAATGGTGTCCCTGTTCACAAAATTCCATCTGGATCAGTTCAGATATTTACGCGTAACAGGGATCAAACAATCCTTCACAGGAATATTAAAAAATTTGAACTTTGTTACTAATGTAAATTATTGGACACCTTCAGTCCTGAAACGCATTCTCTCAGGTACTCAATGTTATATACTGAACTCAGAATCAATCGCATAATTATTCGTATAATATTTCATGTTACAATTATTAATAATTACCAGTAGTTATTAATGGTCAATGTAGATAAATAAACCTTTGAAATTTAACATTTTTTCGGTTATTATTAATAATAAACAACTGGCTTTCGTTAAAGTAATTAAAAAATAATATTTGAACGAGGAGATATTATTTGTAGCTTTAAATGAAATGATACCAGTGTTTAATGGCAGCCTGACACAGCGTTTTGACCTAGCAAAACGTCAACCGACTTCTTGAACATTAATTACATTGACCAAAAGTCAGTTGCAATTAAGAATAAGAATAAAGTTAATTTCGTTAAAAAGTTTTATGTTACAATAGCTAGTAGCTGGAATCTCCTTTTAAGCTCAACAGCTGTACCAGGAGACTCCGCTCTTCCAAATGTACGATGTTTTATGTATACAATTTACAGTCTGCACAATATTAATTAAGCTTTGTACTATATTAAACTTAAAATACTAAACAATGTGCGTTTCTATGTGTGTTAGTGTTTATAAGTGTGTTTGTGAGTGTGAGTACGTGTGTGCGACCGCGCGCGCGCGCGGTGTGTGTGTGTGTGTGGGATGTGAATCACGTGTATGAGTGTGTGTGCGTTTGTGTATGTGATGTTTATGCGAGTACTAGCAATCTAATTTAATTTGGTATTTATGTATGAAAAAGTGTGCTAATATGTATACATACTTTAAATTATGATTAGTTGTTGATGAAAATGACGTTATTTTATAAATTCTTAAACCAATTTAAATTTGTAAGTTCTCATTTATTTCTTGTATAAAAAGTTCTGTTTTATTATAATCAAGACCCTTTAACCAAGTATATAATATCTTTTTACAATTATTGTATGATTTAGAATAGATATCTAATTCTATATTAATTTTATTATATATTATTAGCTGACAGACTAGTATACTGTGCTTAGGTTAACATTGTTTTTGTTTTTGGGATTTTAACTACGTTTTGTTTTCTCCTACTATCTTTTATTTTTGGAACTAACAATAGGCTTTTGTAGATATCTAATTCTATATTAATTTTATTATATATTATTAGCTGACAGACTAGTATACTGTGCTTAGGTTAACATTGTTTTTGTTTTTGGAATTTTAACTACGTTTTGTTTTCTCCTACTATCTTTTATATTTGGAACTAACAATAGGCTTTTGTGCTTTTTAATACAATATATAAGAGAAGTAGCTTTTTTACCGAAAGTAACCCACTGTCAAGATAAAGCTGATGGGTGGGATACCTATAAGGCTTAAAATACATGGTTTTGATTAAGGCACGCTACGAGCGCTCTACCTCTATAAATTTCGTTTTAGCTGCACCACCCCAAAGATGAATGCAGTACGTCAAGATAGAGTCAACCAGGGCAATATATATCCTGTTCAAAAGGCTATTATGGGAATCCTGTTTTTGATTTGTCTGGTTTTTTCTTGGTATTACGTGCCTTAATGACCGAAAGACCCAAGTTAACTTGCTCTCTCTTCCAGTTGCTCAAGGTGGGGATACCAGGACAACCGCTGATCCAAGATAACTCCTAAATACTTGTAGTGCGAAACTTTATTAATGAGAGGGCAGTTGGTGTCTGAGATTTCATTGCAACCGTGTATTTTTATACAGAAACTGTCATCAAGTTGATTGGATTAATATATGCTGAAGCAAACGTGTTTAGTTTTGGTGGTGTTGAGTGAAAGTAAATAATTTTTTTTAGCCATAAAGAGATTCTAGCCATTCCTATCCCAGCACTCGTTTTTACTGCTTCCCAAGAAGTCCCAGTGAAGACAACGGCGATATAATCACATGAATCATTAATATAAATTAGGAACAAAGTGGGACCCAATACGCTACCTTGAGGTACACCGTATGATATCTTTATGTCTTCACTGAGATAGCCCTCCAGTTTTACCCTTTGTTTTCTTTCAGAAAGATAACTTTCAAAAAGATACTCTGGATTCCAATTCTTGTAGCTTCTTCACAAGGATAGAGACGGAAACAGTATCGAAAGCTTTTTTGATGTCAAGGAATACTTTTAACACTTATTTTTTTTATCTACTTGTTCAGTTACTAATGAGCTTAAAGATATTACAGCATCTTTCGTGGATTTGCCTTTTCTAAACCCGTATTGTGATGAAGACAAAATATTAAAATTATTAAGATATTTAATTAGACAACTGTTGACCATTTTTTCAAAATTTTAGATATAGTAGTCAGAATTAATATGGGTCTGAAATTATTAACGTCATTTCCGTCCCCACCCTTGTGAACAGGAGTAATAACAGATTGTTTTAATGGGGCAGGAAATATACCTTTGGCAAAGCAGAGGTTTGCTAAATGTGTTAGTACAGAAACGATATGGTTTCGCACATATTTCAATTATTTTGTTGGGATGTCGTCCCATCCAACTGCACTGTTAGATTTAAGGTTCATCAACACAGAATCCACTTCATCACAACCAGTGTATAGCACGAAAGAATTTAATTGTCCCGGCAGTGTTTTGTTTTGATTATCGCATACTAGAGTGTGCTGAATTTGTAGGGCAATCTTCTGACTATACTAGCAAAGAATTCATTTACATGCTTAGCTGATTCTGTGGTTGAAACCTTAGCATTAATTAGATCTGTGTTTTTAGATTTGGATTGATTAGTATATGTAATTTTTTTTTTCCAAAACAGCTTATGGTCAAATAGGGAGCTGGGAGTTAGATAAGAGTTCTCTTTCATATTTTTTTTAATGTTATTAATTAATTTGTTGCAGTAGTTTCTATAAATAGTGTAAGTTATTTTAAGAATTTTGTTGTGTTAATCCTTTTTCAAATTCTTTTGTAATTTGTTTCTATTATTTATACACTTAAGGATAGCGGTGGTAATCCATGTTTTTATTATACGTTTGCTTTTTGTATAAGTGTTAGTGTTGTTTTTAATCAAGTCTGTTAAGATATTTATAAGTATATCGGTTAACATATTTGGATCATTGCAAAACAATAACTCAGCTCCTTTCATTGTTTGTAAATATTTTTGCGCATTTTCATCGTCTAATTTAGTCATTTTTTTGCTTTATTAAGTCGTTTTGTTTTAGACAAACATAAAAATGTTGTTAGATAGTCTGTGATAGATGTATTCATTACTGCAATGTGTGTTGAAGCTTTATTTCTATCCATTTTCAACATAAAGTGGTCTAAGCATGCACATTCTCTAGTAGGTAATGTGTGACCACTTTATCAGAGTTTGGTATATTGCCATACCAAATTCTGATAAAGTGTTCAGGTAATTTAATCTGTTCCGATATTCTTGAAGAATATCCGGATTCTTTGGCCTAATATTGATATTTATATCACCAGCAATTATAATACTTTTGCTAGTGGTAATTGTCTCCAGATGCGTGCTAAGAGAATTTAGAAATGGTTCAATATTGTTGATAGATGGTGAATGATATATACATGGATATTATAAGATATTTACTTGTATGCAAGTTGCATGCATTAATTGTATCGTTTTACTTTGGCTTTTAATGAAGACTTGATGATATAAACCGTAACGCCGTCATTTTGGTTCAGCTGGTAAGTAGTATAAAAGGAGTTATAATGAGGTATCTTTGGAATAGGCTGTTTTTATCAAGTCTGTATTCAGTCAGAATCAGTACATCGACAGCAAAGTTGAAGGTTGAGACATTAATTAAAAATTCATCGAAATTACAAAAAATTCTTCTGATGTTTTGTGAGATGATAGTAAGATCATTCTGTTTTACATTTATTTGATTTCTAAGATCAGAAGCATCGCATGCAACAGCAGGAGCTATTTCCATGTTGTCTATTTCGGCCATTGTTTGTAAGGACTCGCCCATTAGTAAAGTAAAATATATCAGTGTCATTAAATAAATGTGTTTTGTGTAATTTAAAAAACTGATTTACGACACCCACGGGATGAGAGGGGGTAGTGCTATTCTAAGCCGACACTACACAGCTAAATAATAGTAACATAATATAATATATACAATACCCAATAATAGCAGGTATAATATTATAATAATAATGTCCCATTCTAGTGTTGTCTTTATTCAGATTCATCCATTTGAAAGGGAATTTCAAATAACGCCGCTCTGTTAAATTACGGTCCGTAAGCCCCGTATCCTAGCAACCAAATATCGAATTATGTACACAAACAAACGTTGGACGTTCTGTTGTAATCATTGAAGGGTTTCATTTGTTTTTATTCGAAACATTTACTGAGAGCGTTCAAAATAGCCATGAATTTTAATCTGTTCATTAAAAACAGTTGAATGTGCCATCATAAAACTGAGTTCTGCATAATGCGAGAAGTAGAGATAGTACCATTACTATGTGATCGTTCTTAATACATTTGTTGAATTTATAGTGTGCTTGCTTGCTTGCATTGCTATTGACGCGAGACAAAAATATAAATACCTACCATTCTAACACCATTGTAACATAAGTCGACGGAAGGAATATGGTAGTGATTATGAAGATATGGTGTTTTCTAGTGATAATAATATGTGTAGATAGTTATAAAATGTCCTGCAATAAGAGTGAATATTTCGACCCGAGTTTAATATCTTGCCAAATGTGTCCGCAAAACGTCTCAATGGTCACATCTGCCGATGGTAAGTAACTATGTACTTAAATGAGTAAATGCTGGTCTGTGTTTAAATTAATTAGGGATATATAAAAAAAATGTTGTATATATCGGGTCTCATTTTTTACATTAAAGCCAATGGAGAAATATGGTCATCGTGGCCATAAATTATGGCTCATTTATCTAAGTAACCACAAACGCAAATATACATTTTTATTTGAAAAAGTTATTAAGGCACTTATAACTTTTTAATTTTGCATTTCACAATGCTATTTTTATGTGATACATATTAAACAAGAAAATATACTAGAAAAATCCCGTCAGGGCGACATGAGACTAGTTGCTTTTTCTAGTATATTTTCTTGTTTAATATTTATTAAGGCACCTTTAAAAACTCTTTTTTGGGTGTCCAAACAAGTCCTTAAAGGAAAATTTCGTAGCCATCTACAAGAAATTTCATAGTCACCTACAAGAAATTTCGTAGCCGTCTATTAGAAATTTCGTAGCCACCTATATGAATTTTCGTAGCCACCTATATGAATTTTCGTAGCCACCTACAAGAAAAGGCGGCCTGAAATTTCCATCTGTTTTTCGCGCGACCATCAACCAAACCTTGTTATTTCGGTTAAGAAAAATGTAAAATGAAAATCTTATTATGATATGTTATTGTATAAACTCAGTCCGGACAGAGCTATTAAAAAAAAGACGCCACCTTGTATTCAATACAACTTACCAAGGTACCTTGTATACAAGTGGCAAATATTTGATAGATATTCCCCGTTTGCGTACAAAGCGCTTTTCTTCATCTTTTATTATACGCACAACCAGATGAGAAATTCCCTGCCCGCGTTTGTATTCCCGGTAGCCTACAGCTCTGGTATATTTAAAGAAAGCTCGAGTGAATAGGCTTCTTCTATGGAAGCTCGCTCTTCGGCCTCTTCTTAATCTTTGATCCAGAATGAGGCCAAGAGTAAGCCTATTTTAAATAAAAAAAATCTTTTCAGGTTTCTCATGTGCTTGCGAAGAGAACAGCGTCCCTGCCGGCATAGGCCGCTGCCGCCAATGCAACTCCACAGAGGTGGTGTCAGCTGATGGCACCGCATGCGTGCCGAGGAAGTGCCAAAGTGCCAATGGCAGGTTTATATGTAGAAAGTGTCCGAATGACTACATATCGGGTGAGTGGTCAATAATGTGCTGAAAAATATTTGTGCGGCGACAGCACGTTAGGCTTTATACTTGCAGTACGAAAACCGCTGCTAATACAAGCTACATAGGGTGCTCTCAAGATCAAACTGTGAAAGGGCACTACTTATAATAAATTGCAAAGGTATATTTAGCGAGGTGATTGATCAAAACAAATTACTAATGACATACCTAATAAAATCTCTTTAAACATTTTAGGTGCATCTAACAGGTAGCATGATCTTGATTTTGTTAAACCTAGTTAGACCATAAAAAACGTTAACATACTAAATCTAGATTAGGGTTTAATCCAGGTTTAATAAGCACGATTTTTTAAATTTTGTTTAAATCCAAAGAGTTACCAGAACAAAGCTAAGTCGTCCTTTATTTATTAAACCTTTCTCTTTTTTATAAAGTATCGACTTACTTGATAGATAAAATAAAAAAACTGTTAAAAAAAAATCTTTCATGATACTGTAAGACCGTGGACTTTAAACGCACTCATATACTTTATAGACTTCTCTTTTGTGAGTTGTATGGTATATAAATGATTAATTTGAGAATGAACAAAGGCCACACAATGAACACCCCTGAAAGAACGTCGTCATGGCAACGCGTCTTTCAGCCTGGATTGTACAACTTTGGTGGCTTCTCGAGTTTATGAATATTTATAATAATAAAACAACATTTTGCGAAATACGTATACCTACAGTATTTCGGAACATAAAAAATAATATTGCAAATATTGCAATTAAATATTACTAACGACTTGAATTCAGAAATAAAGCCGCCGCTTTTGATGTAAATAAAATGAAAACATAAATATCAGACGACATTACTTTATTACTTAAATTGATTTATATTGGTGCGCATTGCTACAACTACTTAAATACCGCGCTTCATACAAACGGATCGAGAAAAATGAGACCACTAATTTGGACGTTTTTCTTCAACCAACTGACTCGGTTGCTAGGGATGATTGTTGATACCGTATACCTTTGTCACAGTAGACTGTGCCGTTTTTGTCGAGTAAAACGGTCAAGTGCTAAATGTATGAAGGCGGTATCAAGTTGTAGCAACGCGGAGAATGCGGAGACCAATAATAAGTCTATGATTACTTACATATCTCGATCAACAACCTCGAACTTGAAGCAAATTAGCTCGACTATTATTTTTTTCATATATAGAGCAGAAGCCCTTTTGTGACCACTAACTCACCTTGACCCAACGATATGTAGGTAAATATGACATCCGAAGTTTTCTGGGCTATTTAAATAGTTATAAAATTGCCTAGAAACTGAACAAACAATTATTTTTACGTTTTAGTGTCTGTAATAGTTTGTTTTGTAAACTACAACTGGGCTATAAAAAAAACTGAATCAAAATTTTATGGGAATAAGTAAATGGCAACAACCCCGCATCGAACAAAAAAAATCGCGTAAATCGGATAAGATATCTCGGCGTAATGGGTGTAAATATCAACATAAAAAAAATATACCAACCGAATTGAGAACCTCCTCCTTTTTGGAAGTTGGTTAATTAACTTTTCCTTGTTCCGAATCAAACCCCGACCCCAGTCTACTGAGTCAGGACTACTTAATCTCGGATCGAACTCAGGCAGGATCCCTGACCCAGGATAAATAGTGAATCCGACAACAGGCCAGTTGAATTTGATTAATTTGCGCTGTAGTATTTTACAAATCCAGACCTTTTACGATGTTAAGGAATTTACGAACACATACCCTTTTAGAACAAAGGGAAAATAACAAAAAAAATGATTACTTTAATGATATTTTGCGTTCAGAATAATTTAAGTGTTATTTTCCAGTGACCCAAAACTTAGACGGATCTCCAAGTAAAGAGGTGGTATGTGTGAAGTGCGCTCGAGGATATAAGGCCCAAAACAACGCGTGCGTCAAGTGCCCCGCGTGTGTCTGCTCTAAGGCAGAGGTGGCGGTGAAAGGGGCGTGCGTGACGAAGCGGTTCCTCAGCGAACGACCGCGGTATGAAGGCAGCATGCCAGCCAGTACGCTCATGGAGGCGGTGAAAGATGAATACTTATGTATTGTAAGTGGCTTTTTACATTCTAATAAATATACCCTCACACCATATTTTATAAAATGCCATAGCCAAAACGCAACGACGCCACATTTTGCATTGTTTGGTTCTAAGTTGTTATCCCGAAACTCTTCTCTCCTCTTATCACTAAAGTCGATTAAGCTTTTCTTCCCAGACAGGTTTTTTCTAAGGTCGTATTTTATCTTCTAGAGCAATGGCATTCTAATCTAAAATTCAGTGACAAATTCTACTTAAACAACCCTTTTTTCAACGAAAATAGTAATATTCATCATGTAGCATGTAGAAGGTGTTCACAGCAAAAGTTACCTAAGACTGATCCGATCAATAGTGACATGTACAAAATTAGTTTCAAACAACAAAATTCACAGAAAGGGGATCTTGTGGCGTGCCGGGCGCTGGCCGCCGGATGTGTGCGAAACTTCTACAGTAGCGACGCTGCCGGCGCCTGCCGGCTGTGGTTGCAGCCTAAACTAGCCCCGCCTAGAGGTTAGGGTTGATGCAAATATTTTTATGCATTTTTTTGTTTTTATTTATTATTTCCACATCGAAATACAGCATATGTTTACATTTTCAATCGCAGCAAAAGAAACCTTACAATTTAGTAAGTATAAATAGATTTATGAGATGGAAGATGTCGTAGTCCATGAAGACACTGCAAATTATTGTACGTCATCGAGAAAGCCTTTTAGATTCACAAAACTTTGGCCTGCCAATAGGCAACCTTTTTTGTAACTAGTGTGGGGAATGCGTTAACGAATGCCCCGTCCGGTAGCGGATAGCGGTTTTATGTGGAACTCGCCTAAGAGCCAATGTTCATCCTGGCAGGTTTGGTATTTTTTTTACCGATTCATGTTTTAAACACTCAAAATACAGTGTTTAAAACTTGTTAACAAAATATTTTCCTGAATAATCTTCAAGATTAATATTAAACAAGATAATATACTATATTATTTTGTTTAATATTTATCAAATAAAAATAGCGTTGTAAAATGCAAAATTCAAAAGTTCTTCTTAATCTTCAAGATTATCAGAGATTTCTGCCATCCTTAAGCTTCGGTGGCTTTTAGTAAACACGAACGGCCAAAGCCTTATAAAGTTCCTATTAAAAAGCCGATCAATTACCTACCGACGTGACATGACGGATATTCGAGAGATGAATGGAGCAACAAACTGTTATAATGTATTAACTATAATGTTTTTAAAAATAAAGCTCTTGCTTGCAAATTTTGCCGCAACACTTACAAATTTTATTTTAATCATTCAGTGATATTATAGTAGACCTTTTACACATTTTAGTAAATTTTTTATTGAAAGACCTCGATGTTAAGTATCTGGCAATGAATGACGTGGTTTTTTTTTTAATATTCTGAAGAAAAATAATCATCCTTTATTATTTGATGAATTTAGGTTGGTATTTTACACAACTTTAGTACCAAAGCCACGATAACCCAAACTTCATGATGGTCCATCGTTCTTACCGGTGTTGGTTGGGAGCATCCGTTGACAAACTTTCAGCTTTTATAAAATAAAGAAGGAAGGTTTAGTTAGAAGGTTAGGTTTAAACGTACATTTTAATATTGAAATTTTTATTGAAACATCATCTACCTGCATTTATTTGAGTCCGAGATAATTCGTTCAAGCGTTGCGTTACGATATCGGCCCCCTTCCTCTTGACGCGATCGTATTGAGATCATGATTGAATTAATGTCAATCGTCAGTTATTATGACTTCAAACAAATAATTAAACTAAAAATGTATACTTGAAATTAGTTAATAAAGTAATTTTGTAGATACTCTAGTAATCTATTTTAGCGGCAATTAAAATCGAATCAACGTCCAAAATCAGTAAATAATTATTGACATTAAATCTCGATCTAATCGCGATCCCGTCAAAAGTAACCCCACAAAACAAACTATAATAAGATAATTTCTCGCAAACATTTAACAAATGATCATCACATCAATGGGTGGGAATCGAACTCGTAATCATTCAGTAGGTGCGATCATTATCCCTGTACCATCAGGTAAGGCTTATTCTAATATTATGTTCCTTTTTAAGGTCTACCTGAACTTGTGATAGCCCCTACCGTTGGTGATAGCAGACCTGGCGAATTCGTTCTGCCACATGGCATGGTATGTTAGACTATCATAAGATAATGAGCAAGCAAATAAATTAGGCCTTATATATAGGCGTTTTTAGTATAAAATACGTTTATACTAAAAACAAAACTAGTCTACAATTTGCTCAGACTGGAGACTTCTTACTTGTTTCTTCTGCTGCTGCTCATCACCTTTTACAAAATGCTGCTTTTCCTGGTGAAGGGACGTTGTTTATTGAGGAGTTCTCCCGGTACTTCATCATTAGCTCCACTTCATCACATGTATCGAGTCGAACATAAGTTGCATTACATGAGAGTAATGGTATCGCTTCCGTGAATTGCTAAGTATTTAATAATTCCGATGACCATTTGCGGTTTTCATCATCAGTTCCAGTTCACCAAATGGTGCTTTCCGGAAGCATATGCATGAGTTACTATAGAAAACACCGAAATCGCTATAGGGGTGCCTATAATATTTAAAGAGTTCCCTGAATTTGTCCAGGGTTCCATCATCAGATACTTACGTGATGACAATGGGACCACATGGGAAGTATACCTTTTCGAATAAAAAAAGAATTACCCAAAACGGTCCAGCCGTCTTCAAGTAATCGAGTAACATGCATAAAAAACAAAAGATTCTGACGAATTGAGAACCTCCACCTTTTTTTGAAGTCAGTTAAAAATAGCAAAAGTATTGTTTTTAAGGTATAGGTCCTTTTTAATCGACTTAAAAAAAAGCAGGGGTTCTCAAGTCGACGGATTTTTTATTTTTTTTTAATGTATGTTTACCATAACTTCGCCAGTTGTTAACAGATTTTTATAATTCTTTTTTTATCTGAAAGAAAATAGTTTATGTGTGGTCCCTTAATTTTTATGAAGATCTGGCTAGTAGTTTTTTCATAATCCTGGAAAATATCAATCACGTTTTGGCAAGTAGTCGTTTACCTAGATGACATCATTGTTGTGTATGGGCTGTTTTTTTGTGTAAGTAACGGCACATGATGTAACTAAAAAATCTGAAATAACACATTTTAAACTAAAACATTTTATAAAAAAAATTCAAACCGACTTCCAAAAGTAAAAAATAAAACTTTTGGAGTCGGTGCTAGCTAGCTAAGGCCAAAAAATATATAGTTAATGGAAGTGCAATGTCTTGGCTGGCACCGACTCCAAAAGTTTTATTTTTTAGTTTTTGAAGTCGGTTTGAATTTTTTTTATTAAATGTTTTTGGAGGTACCTATAGAAAATGAAATAATTTTTATTATCATTTTTTTATGTCGCTTATATATAAGTACTGAATTAACTATTAAATTATAAAACCGTGGAAATTTGGTAAGATACAATTAAAATGAATAGTCTTTGTACTATCTGACCAAGACAATTAGGCGCCTGACAGCTGGGAAAAGCTTAAAAAATCAAAATTTCAAAAAGCGGTAATCAATCAGATAATAACTGTAGCGCTAATTAATCACATAATAACAGAAGCGCGGTGATAAAAGTAGGCTGCAGGTGCCAAAATTGCAAAACCGCATTCCTGTCATGCGCCTAATTGTCTTGGTCGTGTAGTACAGCACTTCTATTTTTAACCGACTTCAAAAAAGGAGGAGGTTCTCAATTCGACGGAATCTTTTTTTTTCATTCTATATGTACATAGGTATTTTGAATTTCAGGATTCAATGTTCTTTATTCTAACGGTGTACACGTATGAAGGAGGATTCAATATTGTTCAGTTAATGACAGAAAAAAAGTATTCCTGTTTTTTTCCCGTTGAAGTCAATATTGGAACTGATACTTCGTTAGTATTTCGTACATGTACCTAAATAGGTAAATTCAAATATTATATCATTGATAACATTTTAAAATGATTTTGTTTTATTTTCAGCTTTGATTGTAACATGAATATAACGGATTTGATATCAATCGATAAAAACAGTACGTATTCTGTGTACCTCAAAATGGGAGGCAGTATAAAGCCTGTACCAATATCTATGAGGAAACCTGGAGACTACCATGTCAAGGTAACTTTACTGAAACTATACTGAAAATTGCAATTACATCTTAGATTCTTGCACCTGCATAGATAATCTGGAAAATTGAATAACAATCCAAAATTGTGACGATCGGAACGCATCGTATAAGTTTTATTTTTGACAATCTTTAAAAATTTTGTAAGTGAAGATTTTATTACCCGTATTAACATCTACTTTGTGGATTGAAAAAAAAGAAACCAAAATAATGATCTCATTATCTAATAATTTGTCAACTGTATGATCGTATTTCGATAAAAATATAAGTTACACATGCATCTTACCAAGAAAATAAGAGTTAGTTCACATTTAAGGCAACGTCATCAATCGTATTCATAATTTTCATTATAGCGAGGGTCTTGGAGCAGTGGCTATTTCAGGAGGTTCTTCCTTGTTGGCTACTTGATCACATCGAGCAATGTCACCACTATGGTGTTTCTGCAGACGCTGGTGATGAAAATTCAGTAAGTACTGTACCTCCTAACTAAAGTAGGGAATTTTTAGACTTCTAACCTTAATAGTCCGGACTGAGTTTAGACACTAAGTAATCATAAAGATTTTCATTTCACATTATTCTGAACCAAAATAACAAGGTTTGGATGACGGCCACGCGAAAAAAAAGACGCCACCTTCCATATACAATCAGGCATTGTCTTTTCTTGCAGTATGAGAAGTGATTTTGTCGAAGTTTCGCAAGATAGAAATCAAAAGAGCAGAGCTAATGTTTCATAAAAATATACGAGTGGTTATAGTTACTTAGTACAACGTCAGTATTAAATTGTCTACCTCTGGTGGGATTATATGTTTTGCTAGGTGCCGTATCTATTAAGATATTGGTTTCTTTTCAGATAAGATATTACTACTTGATGACTTTTTAAAGTTGCTAAAGAAATAGTTATTTGTTATGCAAGGCTGGAAAGTTGGTTATTTAACGGAGAGTTACCTCTATTGAAATCTGAGCAACTAAAGGATCGTAGGAAAGATTGAATCCTGAGTGAAGCGAGGATTTCAAAGGTACAAGACGCTAAAAACTTTTCTGCCGAGCGCAACACACAATTTTTCACCTCAAAACAGCGAGGAATATTTATGGTTGTTTCCGCGGTCAACTTCCGGTAAAAAAATCTTTAAACATAAAGTTTAATACCTTATACCTATACCTTATTCTCGTTGTTTTAATGATATAAAAAACTAAAATAATAAAAAAGGGAGTAATTAGCAGAAATATAATCTGAAAAAAAAATCAGTTTGAGTTGATTACTCTGTTGTGGCTTAATTTGTATTTGATAACACCTTAAAATTTTACTTTGGCGTAGTTATACCTAAAGGTGCTGAAAAAAGTGAATACAAAATGATTGGATAAGATTTTAATTTAACTTGGTTTAAAATAAAGTGGTGGGTATATTATTTAATGTATTAAATTATGGGCTGGAAGTTAAGCCATTAAACACGCTTACAAGTTTTACATAAAGTAGACACTCAGGTCGCGTAAATCAGAAGAACGTTACACAAAAACTTTATAAAGCATACAGAATGATGCGGTTGTATGAGATTTGGAAATGAATGTTTTTCATCCGTGGCTAAATCAGCTCAAAAATAACTAAAGTCGGTTTTTTTAATTCAGTAGAGTAATTTGACAGGTGCCAATGTCACTTTGTAAAACTAATACTGCTTTAAACTGTTTTTTTTATTATTTAAGACGGGGAGACTCTTAGCCTACCTGATGTTAAGTATTGATAAGGCTGAAGATGGAAGCGAGCCTCTCCCGGAATCCTCAACCACTGAGGAACTGGCTATCTTATCTCTAACTGCCGGAACACGACAATGCTGAAAACATTGTTGTTATGGCGTCAGACTTAGATAAGATGGTGGTAGCTAGCCAGGCGGACTTACAACAAGTCCTACCACCAACCAAACCGAATACAATATGTACCCCCGCTGGGAATCGAACCCGGGACCCCTGGGTCTGATACCGGTGGTTGTACCACTAGACCACAGAGGCGGTTTTCGTAATGATTAGCGCATTTCCAGTTCCAGTTCAGTAAATATTGATTCCATTCACGCACACAAATTCAATATTATAATTATAGCTACATTTTAATTCATCATTATTTTCTCAAAGTGACGTTGACAACCTGTCAAATCACTCTACTGAATTTAAAATAGGTGTCGAGGTACTTTGTCATTAAGTTTTGAGCTCTTTCTGTTGCAATCCAGTGGCTTTTTTACGCAATCGTTATGATGACATATTCTCGTTTCAAACGTATAACCTAATCACTGAAGCCAAGCAATAAGAAAAGTCTTTCCTATTGTTTAACTTATGAAAAATATGATTGGTTTAGTTTTTATTTCGTCATAGTAATAATATTTATTTTATTTAATCTAAAAAATAATAAAATGTAAAGGTGCACTTACGCGTAAACATTTCTGAAATTAAGGAAAACACGATGGTATAAAAAGGGTTTTTCAGTAGGAAATCAACTAGGTACGTGAAATCTATGGGTTATCCGTTAAATTCATAAAAAAATGATTTTAATTTTTATTTGAAAAGGTATTTTACGTTATAATATTAGATTTTATAGTTAGATTGTCATAAATTTTATTTAGTTTTTCTACAGATTATGTATGTAACAATGAAAATTTATAAGTAGGAGCAGTGCGACTTAGGTAAAATATCGAACTTAAATTTTCGAGTTCTAACTTGCTGTTTTCATTTGAGTTTTAGTTATTACAGTTTATAACTTAGGTATTTAACTAACACATAACTAGTCTTATGTTATCTGAGCTATTACCTATGTATTTTTATAGAATTAAAAGAGACAGCAACATGGCGAGTTCCCTTCGCGTGGTCACCCTGGTAGAAGCCCAGTACGCCACCAAGAGTTCACTCTCACCAGCAGTGGCCACGATCCTGAGGGTGGAACACGACATGCCCAGCGCGGGGATTCGAAGGGGGCTGGAGGTGTGATCAATTTGTTTTTTTATAATAAAAAAATGTGCCAGCTGCAACTAGTAAAAGCGTTCCAGTCCTGATAGTAAAAGCCTGTCAATGGACATGATAACTAAGTCTAATCAAAAACTAGGTGTAGATGATGGGCTTGTTACCTAGCTGTCACTTTTCTTTCTGGATAACATCTTTCATCCACCCAATTCAATACCAAATGTGACTTCGTTGAGGTGTGGTTATGAGACAGATGTTTAACACTGAAATTAAACAACTTTTCCGGACATTAAACGCGCTATATTTCACGAACTAATATCTAATTTTGTCCGTAGTCTTCCCGCGACCAGCTGGCTGGCAGCTGAAAAGGTGCCTAAATGTCGGGAAAATCAAAAAACCCCTAAAAAAACCTACGAATACGGACAATAAGATCTTAGTTATAGCGCGCTTAATATCTGGAAAAGTTGTTTTATTTCAATGAACAGCACGCGCCAAAACTTAAGATGTATGTATGATGTTTAACACGTTTTACCCCTTTGATGCTTGGCAAAGGGATTTATGGCGTGTTTGTATGTATGTAACTTCTTCAAATTCAATCTTGTCAGAGAGCCAGTAGATTCCAAAAGCGTCAAGTCCAAAATATTAAATAATATAGGAATCGATTTTTTTTCTGTTCGAGTAACACATGGAATTATGTTGTACGTCGGTGGTGCTAGTGTTATGTATGGTGGATTTTTTTCTCTCACAATTACTCTATGTAATGTTAGTAGATTACAATAAAAACTAATTTTCATTTTGAATTTAGGCTTGTTTCTTCACAACGAACCAAGTCCGTTGGACTTGGCACGTTAACAACACAAAGCTGAGCTGGACTTAGTGCGGTTTCAAGACACGACTAACTGCCATTTTGAATGGTTGCGTAGCTCTAGTAATGAGTAATTAAAAAAAAGTGAACATCTTGATTTATTTATTAAGCATAGCGATGTCCATAATTTTAATAGTAGAAATAAGAATAAGCTTACCGTTCCAAAATTTCGACTTGAAAAATGTAGACGCTCGTTTTTGGGGAAAGGTATAGCTTTTTTTAATAAAGTTCCACAACAATTGATAGAGCTGCCTTTGCATAAATTTAAAATATATGTTAAAAAGTCACTCATAAGCAAAGGTTATTACAAGGTAGATGATTATTTAAAAGACCAAAATGCATGGATGTGATACTAACATAAAACATAACTATTATAAATTGGATAAAAGGAAAATATTCTAATAATTGAATATGGGTAAATTTTCCTCTTATATTAAATATATTTCAAAATTGTAAATTTGTGCTTGGCAACAACATGTTCCATTGTAAATGTTGTTGTTTCTGTTAAAGCTGATAAGTTTCTTGCGGCCGTTCTCCTTATCAGTTAAAAGATGTCCTGAATGGCTGGTAGGGAAAAAAAAATTTTGGACTATTCGAAAGTACTTATCTATAAGTCTATTTGAATAAAAATCTTTGACTTTGACTTTAACGACTCTCCGATTGCTTTTAAATCGAACACTAACTAATTTGTTGTTGAATAGGCGTCAATTAGTTTGGCCTATTAGTAGCCAGAACTAAAAAACAGATTTAGAAGGTAAATTGTTCCAGATTTGGGGCGGAGTGCTGGGGACGTTGATGTCCTTGTACGCGGTGGTGCAGTGGCGAGGAGAGATGCGGAGGGGCGGGGTTCATTTCTCGCTACTTCCACTTTTGGCTGGATACTTGGCTGACGCTCTGTACTTTGTGAGTCGATGTGGTGATTTATATTAAAAAATTGTTAAAGTTCAAGTTATTAAACGAACAACTAAGTAGGTCTGTAACTATAGTTGCCTCAAAAATTTAACCATCTGATAAATAAAAAAAACCGGCCATGTGCGAGTCGGACTCGCTCACCGAGGGTTCTGTACAAACCTGTAGGTATATAAGTAAAAGTTCACCCATCACGACAATCGAGTCATAGTTATGGTATTTTTATTGCAAAATGAAACATAAAATTTTCAAAAAAAAATATATGATGTAACTAAAATATTACGGTTTTTGCAATTTTTCTTTATCTGTGCTATAAGACGTCACTTCGTACCAAATTTCAAGATTCTAAGTTCACGGGAAGTACCCTGTAGGTTTTGATTCCCGTGCGAGTTTCGAAAATTTGCAGAAATTTGCGGCATAAGCAGCTGTATCTTTTAATAAAAAAAAAACGAAGTGATCCTATAAGGGTTCCGTTTTTTCCTTTTGTGGTACCTACTTGAAACACAAGTACCTATTAACTTACGTATACACGAGGTGGCACATCAGAGGATGTGAATATTACCTGAACTTTTTAAGACACAAGAAATCTGGTTAAAGCTAGTGATCAGCTGATTACAGATACTGATACAGAGCCATCTGATTAAAGCATCTGATTAAAGCAGCTGATCAGTGGGCTGATTACAGATACCTACTTTCTACAAAAGAATAGAGAAGTAAAAAAATCTGATAGATGAGAAACTCTCCATTTCGTCGTTCGTGATTCTAAATATTATATTAATTCAAAGAATAGTAAACACCGAAAGGTAAAGTGTTTCTGGAAAAAAAAATCGAACAATATTTTCCAATCACGATAAAACGAAATTTTACAAAGCTCATAGAAAATAATTTAAACGATAATTCTGTTATTCTCATTAAATCTGTTGTGTCGATCACTTTATTCAAATCTCGCTTTTATTTATCGGGAGTTTCTTACGAAGTTTTTATCCTTGAAAATGTCTGTTGCTCTGAATCTGAAGCTCTGTCTCGTTACCTGGCCAGCGACATCGTAGACTTTTAATGAAATTCTGTTATAATCCGCTTTTCAATCGTCCCTTTTCATCTTTTATTCGTTGTCTTTTAATTTCCCGTAGGACAGAGATTAATTGCTCGAGCCAAAATGAAATGGTATAGAAATTTACAGGAAATACTAGGGTAACTGACCTTTTGGTTTCATGCGTTTGAAAACTGTATAAGTACTTACGGAAATATTAAGTATAAACAAAGTTGTATTGTTTTATCATTAAAAATAATAATTCGTAGTACTATCAAGTATGTATTTTTATTACGTTTACTTTTTTGGAAGATTCAAATTTTTAAAATACAAGTGGCGCGTTATTGTACTTATAGATAGTTGACAGCACATCAAAACGATGACGACCCCTGTGCCACAGTGGTACTAAACCTGCCTACTGGGCCAGAATCGTAGGTTCGATGCCCATCTGGGACAAATATTAAAATTGGAGACGTATTTTTTAATCATATTTTATTATATATTGAATCGTATTTTATTCGCATACGGAATCTCTAGATTCGCATGCCTTTTGTTAAAAACCGCATGATCGCATGCGAATCTTGAAAGATTTGCAATATAAGTAGAATTATTTAAAAATACGACTCCTCGGCCAATCACGATAAAAAAAAACAGTTGGATTGGAATTGAAGTACAACTTTTACGAGTTCCTTCTTGCTTGTAGTAGGATTTATCGTTTAAAAACACTTGATTCTGATAAAAGATAAACAACAATCCAAAAAGAATAGCGTTGCTTGAACCTTTTTTACTTGAAAAAGACTGTACTGTAATCCAACTTCATAGCAAGAAAAAAGTCGTACAATTTGCAGTTCAATTTCAATCCAACTGTTATTTTTTATCGCGATTGGCCCCTGAACATTTTGTGACCCTGTGTCTGGGTGTTACATAAGTAATCCCTCCGTTGGTTTTGATATTTCGTAACGTAAATGCTTCTATTTAATTTGGAATCAGATCAATGTGTGTGATGTTGTTTAATTATATCTAGGCATTATATTGCCATTTACTGTACCAACCAAAGTAATCTTACTGTGTGTCAGTCGGTGTGGTTTTCTACACTGCATGCGCTGGCTGCGGAGACAGGCACCCTGGGCCTCACGCTGCCGCTGGCAAGCAGCGAAGAACACGTCATCAAAGCTTTTGTGTTCTCTACCGTCGTGTTAAAGGTATGTTTTATTCCTAACTATTACTTGTATGACTATTGCTTGTATGAGCTTGTATTGAGCTATGCAGTGTCGGCTTAGAATAGCACTGCCCCCTCTCATCCCGTGGGTGTCGTAAAAGGCGACTAAGAGACTCAGCCCTTCAGGAGACGGGCAGCAGTGTCTTCTACAAACTTGGCCATACCGCTAACCCGCCTGCCAAGCGTGGCGATTATGGGTCGGTCATTCTCAGCGAACCTGATTTTTGAGCGTATGTACAAATATCTACTAAGTCTTTAATTTTTCGGGACTGATTTTCTTTTGGGATTAGTTCTAGTAGTTATTGGATAAGAAATGGAATTATATACTCTTAATTTGGTAAAACATCAAACAACCCACATTGGCACACCACGATTTTATTATTCTGTGGTAGGTATATTGTAGAAGTTTCAACTTTCAATGAAATCACTTGTTTCAAGGGTTTCAAGAATCTTAAAATTGTTTGTTAGTACGTAAAAAAGTATTTTAATTTCGCTGTTTTATAAAAAAACTATGTTTATTTAATATTGTACCTACTCTATATTTAAAGTTTAAATCTGTTGAATGTTTTATTAGATGGTTTATTTTTTTTTGTTTTAAATGAGATTTAAAAAAATTGAATATTGATTGAATATTAATTTTAAATGCGAAAGTATGATTGTTTGTCCTTTCTTCACGCCCTAACTATACAACCGACCGACTTGACTTTTGGCGTAGAGTTAAAGTTGAAAGAACGGAGAGTAACATTGATTACTTTTTATTCTGATATTCTCACGGGAACGGGAATCTAGCGGGTGAAACCGCGGGCGGAAGCTAGTATTGAAATGATATTTTATTTCATATTTAAATTCTTACAACGATAAATACAATGTTATCTACTCTCTAAAGTTGTTTTAATTACAGGCAATTAATATAGTATGGGTCAACTGGAAACAGTGCAGTTGTGACATGTTCTTCTTGGATTGGACTGAATACAACCCTTCATTCACAGGTCTGTAAATCCATACATATTATATATTATAAATACAATAATTATTGGGAAAGTAACTAAGTAGCCGACTATTTTCACGCTTGAACCATTTAAAAAATTGCGATGATATCTTTTTTATCCTTTGCAGTGGAGTTAAAATGTGGAAAGAACTAAAGTAAAATAAATAAAACTGTACTGGAAAACTTCATATTTGCTATGTAATAAACTAAGAATTAAAGAGTGTTTTAGCTTTTCTCATTTTACAGTCTATCTACGCATACGAAATCACGAATGGCCGTTAGTCGTACCTAACTCCGTCAATAATGTTGATTGAATTGTATTTTTTTTATCCTTTTCCAGTAGACGGGACATTATATAATCACAGTGCCTGGAGAGCAAAGACTTTAGCAAGAGAATGGAGTAGAGTGCAGACTCTGAGGAGAGTTCCTCCAAGCTACACTGCCGTTGTGGCTTTAATAATTATATACGTAAGTTATTAATCATATTTTATACTTAAACACTTTTGCTCAGACGTGTCCAGCTGGATTTCGTGCAAGATAATTATTTAGGTTTAAGACATTTATTCTCATTAAGAATTACACATTAATTCACTTACATGAGAACAACACAATTAACAAACAAACAATACATATTCTAGAGATACGTACTTATGGACGGTAGTTTTAAAAACATTGTCACAACAATTTCACGAGCACCGCGAGCCTCAGGCATCGGGCGCAATGATAACAAAACATTGATGTAAACAAAAAAAACGCTCAGCGCCACGCTAGATGTGGCTTATTTAAAATAATTTGTTATGTTTTAAGACTAATTCATTTTTCTTTTTGTATTGTTTTAGATTAGATGTTTGGTATTGAAAGTAATCAAAGCTTTATTTTAAAGCTTTTATCATTTTGTTTTAATTTGAATACGATTTTTTTATTTTTTTAAATTGCCGACAAAAGTGCAAGTTAAGTGCAAGTGCAAAGCATTAATACAAATGATGGTTCGGTTATATTGAGACTTTTAACCGACTTAAAAAAAAGAAAAGAAAAAAAGGAGATTATACCTATTTATTATTGTAGATTTATTTATTTGAACTTATGTAATGTTTTAGCAGTTTTTTGAATGTGTTAATTGATTGGGTTTCTTTAATGTCCTTGGGAAGCTTGTTATAAATTTGTGCACCTTCAAATAAAATATTTCTTTTGCCATAATTTGTTCTAGGGGACCGTAACACTAAATCATTCGCATTTCTTAGTTGAATTTTTTGTATTTGCCTCTTTTTTGTGAAACTAATTTGTATGTGTATATTTTTAGTTATTATTTTACGAATCAGTAAACAAGTGTAATATGTGTATGTTTGTGTAATATTAAAAATTTTTGTTTCTTTGTAAATTTTTTCTGTAGATGTAAAGTAATTATAGTGAAAAAGGATTTTAATTAATCTGTTTTGTGCTCTTTGTATTAAGTTTATATGTGATTTTGCGGCTGTACCCCAGACCTCGATCAAGTAGTCAATGTGAGGCTTAATAAGGGAATTGTATATAGTGTAGCGCACTTCACGTGGAAGACACCTACTGACACCTCTCAAAGCTCCGGTTAGAGATAATAATTTGGCTTGAATTTTATCAATATGAGGTTTCCCACTCAATTTACTGTCAATAATGAGCCCTAAATATTTTTCACTATCAATTTGGTTTATTTTACAATTATTTAACATTAAACATTCATAATCTGAAATCTTTTTGTTTTTAGTTTTAAAAATTATGTAGTTTGTTTTGGCAATATTAATAGTTAGCAAGTTGTACTGAAACCACTCATTTAGTAAGTTCAGGTCACTTTGCGCATCTTTGATTATAGTTTCAATCGAAGGACCAAAATACAACAAGGATGTGTCATCAGCATAAAGAGTTACGTCACCTTTAAGACCAATTTCATTGATATTATTAATATAAATTAAAAATAACAAAGGACCCAAAATTGATCCTTGAGGAATTCCGCAGGTTACAGGTTTAGGTTGACTTTGATGATTCTCTAATTTTACGACTTGCTTACGTTCTGATAAGTATGATTTTAAGATATTAAAAGCTGTTCCAGTAATGCCAATTTGATTTAACTTTTGTAACAATATGACGTGACTAACGGTATCGAAAGCCTTTTTAAGGTCTATAAATATGCCTAATGCTATATTCTTTTTATCCAGATTGGTTTTTATTTTAGTAATAAGATCAACCGTTGCTGAGAGAGTGTTTGATTTTGGTCTAAAACCATACTGTTGGCTATAGAAAAAATTAATTGAATTTAAGTGCTTCTCTATTCTGTTATACATTATTCTTTCAAAAATTTTGGATAAAACAGGAAGTACTGATATTGGTCGGTAGTTTCCCGGATTAGTTCTCATACCCGACTTAAAAATAGGAGTGACCTTTGCAATCTTTAGGCTATCGGGAAAAAACCCGTTTCCAGGCACTTATTTATACAGTTTGTTAGGTCTTCAGCAAGCAAATTTTTTAAACATTTAATACATTTAGTGCTAATACCATCGATGCCTGAGGACGTGTTGCTATCTAACTGATTACAAATTTTTATAACTTCTTCGGTAGTGGCTGGCAATAGCTGTGATAGTTCCTGTGAGTGAGTACCAGTTTCCATGTTCTTACTCGGATGATACTTCTTTGGTATTTCATTTGCTAGAACTTCACCTATAGTTGAGAAGTAGTCATTGAAATATTCACAGATTTCTTTCTCATCAGTAACTATTTCCGAACCTCTCTGCAATTTAACTGGAGCAGCTGACTCCTTCACTTTATTTCGAGTGAGTTCATTTATAAGTGACCACATTTTGGATGGTTTGCTTCTACAATTTTTAAAGTTCTTATGAAAGAATTAGAATTAGAATTATTTGCGAGTATGAACAACACAAACATTTGTCTTATTCTGTATGTTGTTCTTGGGTCACATAATTGGTAAGATTGTAATAAAATTATAATGATTACACTGTATGAAACTTAATTAATGAGAATTCACACAATAACTATGTTAAACCTTTGTTATAGTGAGCACAAAAAGTAAATAACGAAATTACTCCATACATTCTGCCGTAGCCGTTAAAGAACAACTTCGTTATTTACTTTTCAACCGAAAATTAGGTGCCAAAAGTTAAACATTTGTTTATAACAATTTAATTTTGCTTTTTACAATGCTATTTTTATGTGATAAATATTAAACAAGAAAGTATACAAAAAAAAACAACTTGTCTCATATCGCCCTGACGGGATTAGAACCCTCATCCTTGGGAATTCGGCCCAATGCACTAATCAATTATGCTACAGAGACTTAGGAGGACACATCGAGTTTTTCTAGTATTTCACCTTTCTACGGTGTTGGCTACCATTCATCAATGAGAGAAATATCCTCGCATTCGAAAGAAACATTTTTACAAACGTTTGACTATCGGTAAGATGAAACAGCCATCTAATTATAACTTTTTGATTTTGCATTTTACAATGCTATTCTTAGGTGATAAATATTAAACAAGGGGCGGGTTCGAATCCCGTCAGGGCGACATGAGACAAGTTGTTTTTTAACCGACTTCAAAAAAAGGAGGAGGTTCTCAATTCGACGGTTTTTTTTTATGTATGTTCTACCATAACTTCGCCAGTTGTTAACAGATTTTTATAATTCTTTTTTTATCTGAAAGAAAATAGTTTATGTGTGGTTCCATATAATTTTTACGAAGATCTGGCTAGTAGTTTTTTCATAATCTTGAAAAATATCAATCACCTTTTGGCAAGTAGTCGTTTACCTAGATGACATTGTTGTGTATGGGCTGATTTTTAGTGTAAGTAACGGCACATGATGTAACTAAAAAAATCTGAAATAAAAACATTTTATAAAAAAAAAATCAAACCGACTTCAAAAAGTAAAAAATAAAACTTTTGGAGTCGGTGCTAGCTAGCTAAGGCCAAAAAATATATAGTTAATAGAAGTGCAATGTAGAATGCCCTGGCTGGCAAAAGTTTTGAAGTCGGTTTGAATTTTTTTTAATAAAATGTTTTTATTTCTAGTATATTTTCTTGTTTAATATTTATACATTGTGTTCCGACGGTTATAACAACTATTTTTATTGAACACTGGCTGGCCCGCGAACTTCGTACCGCCTGAGAATAAATAAATGTCACAATCATTTAGATTGTTTAGTTATTAGCTGAGTTATATTAACTTTTTTTTTATTGACGTCACGCTATGTGGTAATCATTTCTAACTCGTAATCGGGTTGGTGCACCAGTGAATGAACAGTGAGTTTTTCAATTAAATAAGAAAATGAAAGATTTCTACTGAACGCGATATTTTTAACCGACTTCAAAAAAAGGAGGAGGTTCTCAAGTCGACTGTTTTTTTTTTTTTATGTATGTTCCACCATAACTTCGCCAGTTGTTAACAGATTTTTATAATTCTTTTTTTATCTGAAAGAAAATAGTTTATGTGTGGTCCCATATAATTTTTACGAAGATCTGGCTAGTAGTTTTTTCATAATCCTGAAAAATATCAATCCCTTTTGGCAAGTAGTCGTATACCTAGATGACATCATTGATGTGTATGGGCTGATTTTTAGTGTAAGTAACGGCACATAATGTAACAAAAAAATCTAAAATAAAAACATTTTATAAAAAAAAATCAAACCGACTTCAAAAAGTAAAAAATAAAACTTTTGGAGTCGGTGCTAGCTAGCTAAGGCCAAAAAAAATATAGTTAATAGAAGTGCAATGTAGAATGCTTTGGCTGGCACCGACTCCAAAAGTTTTATTTTTTACTTTTTGAAGTCGGTTTGATTTTTTTCTAAATGGTAACGATTTACTAATAATTTTGAATAAACGTTGAACACTAATAGAGACGAAAAGATGCTGAAAATTTTTAAAGTTCAAGATCGCCTACTGTGTTGGCCTAACACGGAGTGGCTACGTACTCTTTGGCTCCTCCAGGCCCTTACGATGTTATGACTTAGAATACAGATTTCGAGGAGTATTTTGAAGAGGTTTTCAATAAGGTTTCGTTAAGTCGAGGACGAGTAAGTTTTGGAGGAACGACTTAGAATATGGGTGAGACAGTTGAAATTTTCACAGATGATGTATTTTTCTTGCCGGTATAACAACAAATACTAAAAAACAGAATAAAATTAATATTTAAGGGGGCTCCCATACAACAAATGTGTTTTTTTGCCGTTTTTATAGATAATGGTATGCTACCCTTCGTGTGCGATCCGACTCGCTCTTGGCCGGTTTTTTTTACTTATTAACTAGGTAATACAGTTATAAAAACTATTTAACTTTGATTTTTCTAGGATCGTATCAGAAAAACAAAGGCATCAACTAAGTGTATCAAAGAATCCACATTTATTTTATAGCTGATGACTCCATGGTTAAATCACATGGTTCCGAGCCGTGGCTACAGCTGGGCTGCCGCGGGCGCAGCCTGGTGGGCTGGCTACATATCGCTGCTGGCTTGTCGCTGGGCTCTAGACAGGGCGGCCAGTCCACCACCAGCCGCGCTGTCGAGGGTCTGCAAGGGTCTAGGCATGTCACTTCTGGTGTTCCAAGAGGAGTATTACGCTCATTACATACATGGAAGGTACGGATAGCTCATCAATCTTTGCATTTTGACAAGTACGAGATAAGCCACGTAGGGCAGACGATCCGGTTCTGGCATTCCGGTACCCTGATGGTATGGCAACATAGCGCTGCTGATTTGTCGATGGGCTCTAGACTGGACGACCACCGCCAGCGGTGCTGCTGATGGTCTGCAGGGCTTAAGGCATGTTGCTCTTGGTGTTCCAGGAAGAGATTACGCTCATTACATTCATGGAAGGTACTTAGTCTGGACACCTTATTAAGCTTTACATTTTGACGAGTGCGCCCTTACCGCGAAGATTTGATGACGGAAGTATTTTTTAATAATGTATCGCTTTAAAAGCATAATAATGTAATTGTTTTGTTGTTCCAAATAAAATAACAAATAGCATAAAACTTTGATTTCCAAAGTGTGCGCGATGTTCCATCTTTTTAATTTAAAATAATGTAATTGTTTTAACATGTTTACGTAGTTGTCGCCATCTTTTAAAATTTCGCAAATATTAATTCAATATGAAGCAGAAAATCAAATTGGCCCAAATTATAAAAGTAAAATGCATACGAAAACTTTTAATTTTCAATTTAAACTTCTATTGGCATACTTTTCTAATTACGTTAACTTTTAATGGATCTAAGTGAAAGACCTAGAAAGTTTAAGATACCTGAAAACTCGAATTTATCTACAAACTGTTCACGAAGAAAGACGTAAGAGTGAGATGAATTAAATTAATATGCCATCGGTTTTAGGTTGTCAAGACTTTGTATTTGTGTCACAAAGTTTGGGCACATGTGGTTTTTGGACAACTTTTAAGTAACAGTTATCTTGTGTAAAAAACAGTGTAATTTGGTGTTTTTGCGAAATGTTTATGGGAAATTAATTCGGAATTAAAGGAGTTTAGATGTAACGTGAGTAACCAGCAAGATCTTGAAACATAATTAAGTATCCGAATTCTTGCTGGAATTCTGTATTTCATTTCATTATTATTACTAGATATTTATTACTTTTATTTTTCAGAAGCGATGATAATAAGGACATGCGAATGATGGCAGGACCACTTTCTATGTGCCGAATTGTAATGGCTCCTCAGTTAAGGTACCTACCTATGCCGATTTTTGTGATCACCTATAAGTACCTACAGTATTATGTACTCTTCTATCTCATAGAAAGACGTTGATAGTTAACCAGACATTGACAATATTAAAATTCCACAAAAAATATTAAATGTCGCTTATTTTCTATTTCAGGATAGTCTACAACCAGCTATCGAGCTATAATTTAGGTAAAACTCCATCTAGGTGATAAATATTAAACAAGAAAATATACTAGAAAAAAGCAACTAGTCTCATGTCGCCCTGACGGGACTCGAACCCGCATCCTTGGGAGTCCGGCCCAATGCACTAACCATCTAGGTGTTTTACACAAATATAATCCTATTTGACTAGTAAATAAAAACTTTCTTTTGATCGCCAGTTTTTATGCTAATAACAAGTATTGTCCATAGCCCACAATATGGAGGGATTGAGCTCATTTTTTATACATTCAATGATGTGTCCTTATATAAATTTATTCATACCGCAGATGACTCGGACGCTATGGCCAAACAAGCTCTCCTTTCGAAGCTCCTTGCGGCTTTCTTTGAAAGGGTAAGGTATTTTTTTTATATAAATAAATAACTTACCCATTTGATAGTAGCCGCATGCATATTGCCAATTCTAGACGGTTTTATTATGTCATACTTACTTAGCTTTGTTATGAATGAGTTATGGATTTTTATCTGATAATCTTTTTCCTCCTTTTCAATGAGACAATTTTCCATCCATTATCTATAGTTCCAGTATAACCAGCTTTGCTTATGTATAAAGAGAGAATATATGTGTGGTTGTACGAAAATTTACCTCTTCGCAACACAAACCATATAATTCGTATATCTTCCTATAACATTCGTTCGAAATAGAAACTTGTTACACTCAGAGCCTATTTCACAATCTAAAAGTAAGTTCTGAGTAGCTTGGTTGGCAGAAGATTTGACATAAATTGTGAAACAGGCCTCAAAGTAAAAAAAATCGCACCTTTTAAAAAAAATCTTAAAAACGTTATTAGCACTTTACAAATGCGTAAATAGCATGTACCCCCACCACTAGGGACCTCGTTTTAAAGCCTAATAAATAAACTTAAAATAATAAACAACATTTCATTGTATTAAAAAAAAAGCATAATAACACAAATGTGACATTATAAAAATATGCAATTTTGTTCCTTATAAGGGCCGCTGGTTGGGAAATTGTGCTACAATTGGTGTTAAAGGGTCAATGCAGGTACAATAGGGGGTGATGCGTTATCTAACCGTTCAGAAAAAAGTATTTAATTAAAGTGTTTTAATACAAAAAGCATAATTTAGGAGTTACTTGTATCCTTTTTACGTACATTATATGTTTATTATGTATTGGCGTGCACTGTTCATTGAAATAAAACAACTTTAACGGATATCAAACGCAGTCATCCCGTGACCACGGCAGCTGAAAAGGTGCCGACACGTCGGGAAAATCATAAAACCCCCTAAAAATACGGACAATTCCAACTTAGTTCTTTTCGTTTCCTTTCGAATATGTAGATACATACAACATTTCCCTAAATAAATTTATTCCAAATAAGGTTTAACTAAGTTTAAAAATTGAGTTTTTAATAGGTGCGATTTTTCTGATGGTGAGTGTACTTTAGTTACTACTAACTAGCACAACAATTACACTGTCGTCAATAATAAATGGAATACTAGGTTTGACTAGGTACAGACGGAGTATTTCGCGGTAAGCCAGTAGAGTCTTTTAGGGTAAAATTTAAAAAAAAAACAAATATTTATGTAATACGCTTAAATTACAAATAGTAGAACATTACAAGGCATTTCATTTGCATAACAAATTATTACTTTTCGAAAAAACGTTTCGCATAAAAACTCTACTGGCCTACCAGGAAGTTCCCCGATTGTACTCCTAACGTTTAAAAAAGAGCCTATTATTTTTATTAAGGGCCCGCTATAGGCCAACGAAAATCAGATTGCTTTACATGATCGTCTGTAATATCAATATTAATGAAAAACCGAATTTCAAATTAAGATGCAGCAAACTACAGGACTAACACTAGTGACTATGTTACTCAAAAACACGATTGCATAAAATTTTCTCGATAGAAAAAAATTGCGAAGTTGCCTCCAAATCACTATAATGAACACGATAAACTGCTAGTATTCAAGTAATACATTAAAATAAAGCTTGGAACTTTTTAGTATAATTACACTATAGATAAGGCGGGGCTTATGTTATATATTTTTTGTAAATAACCTTTAAATATCCTTTAAAAAAATAATCTCCTTCATTTCTTCATTCCGGACCGGCCGAATGGGGCCGGAGAATTATATAGTAAATGCTGCCTTATTTCTCATAGAAATAAGGCAGCATTTACTTTGCAGTTCGCCGTTGCAGTTATTACTTTTGCTTTTGGCCTAGAGCGTGCCCTTAAGTTATATGGTGCTCTCATAATTATGTCATTGATCATCTTTCTTTTTCCATCTTTGTTAAAGGTCTGAAAATCATTTCCCCATTCATTAGCACCTAAAAAACAAAGAAGCATTAAATATTCCATAGAATAACTAATTTCCCAGGCACTGGACGGGCTGAACTGGGTAGCCAGTGAGCGAACAATGTTGGAACGGTTACTGGACGTCGAACTAGCAGAGAGGGAATCTGGCACCACTAGTGTTATGCTGTATGACCCAACGGATAGTACGCCCTCCTGCGTCGGACTTACTTGGTAATTAAGAATTTTGGTTGTGGGTGCAAAAGGCTAACTTACGCCATCTTTCTTTTAACCGCCTCTGTGGTCTAGTGGTACAACCACCGGTATCAGACCCAGGGGTCCCGGGTTCGTTTCATTTTTTTTTTTAAATAAAAGTATTAGACCAGGAAGGGAACATCTTTGTATGAAAACAACGCAGTGACTCGAGTTATGTGTCCGCGAGTGTAGTATGGTTCGAGATTAAATTAATTACCTACGTTTCATGTTACTACCAATTTGTGCACCCAAGTCTATTTCTTTGAGTCTCTACTTTTCACTGCTTTTTTAATTTTCTCTTTGTAACTTCAAACGTAGTCAAATTAAATTGGTTTTGATAATGAATTTGCGTAAATCGAGGTGAGGCAAATTAAGGCATTGTTATGTTCTTTAAATAAATATTTCATCAAACAGTTCGTGAAGATTGAAAAAAAATAGAAAAAATGTTTGATCATGACTACTTGATTCACGACGATTGTTAATGTTGTTTTATTTTAACATAAAATCTCAAAATCTACAATTCCCTGAAATCGCTAAAATTTGTATCAGGTGGGGCGAGGAATGGAGTCTGGGCTCATGTGATGCTATGTTGTTCGGGTTAGTCGTGATCACCACCGATCAACCACTCTTGGCGGCTTTGACAACAGTGGCTTCATGGCAGGTAATATTACTAATAATACAATAAACCTGTGGGAAATTAAACTAAACTAAACTCTACAGTACATGTTGATTGAGTTTATTTTTATTACAGATTATGCAACGGCTAAGGCATTTATTCGGTGAGCGGAATCAGAAGAGAAAGACTAATGTGGATACGACTTTATAGAAAAACGATGATTTAAAAAGTCAACATTTGGCCATGCAGTAATGGTATAGCTAGCAATTATGCGAGCAGTGCTTATTGTGTTTTTGGCTGTATCATTTAGTACGGATGTGTTTGAAGAAGTTTTTGGACTGAGCTATGAAGACAGTGGGTATCAAATGACAAGGATGCCCCCATTGAGAGAAGCTGACAACGAAGAAATAATCAGCATTGAAGACTCGGTTCGTAGTGCAAGTGACGTAGACAAAGATCAGAACCATCCCCAAAGAGCAGCTCCAATGACTACCACAGCACCAACCACAGTGTCTACTAGTACTACTCCCATCAAAGTCATCCCGCGAGGATCGTTTTTCGATTTTCTTGTCCGTATATGTGGTGCTCTACTAAAACATTTTAAAATTCACCGAATTCGCAAATACTTTAACATCCTCGGCAAAACCTTACGTGGGCTCGGATCGGGGTTTTTCATGAAAATGGAAATAGATAAGTTTCGTAAATTCGTCAAGAAAAAGTCTCATTACTCAGGAAAAATTTTAAAGCAGTACGTTACTAACTTCGTGCACATAATATCTAGTGGGAAACCATGGATGAACCAGTTCTTTTTTGCTATGAACCCTATTTTCACTATTTACGACGACAATTTATTGCAAGATTACATTTACCAACTAAAAAGATATGGCAGAGGAGAAATAAAAATGATTGGCGATAAGACACGGTGGGTGTTCAAAGATTTCATTTTTAGAAAGTATTATAAACAAAAATACGATATCAGTAGAGATATAAAACTTAAATTTAAACATGCCGTCATAGAATATGAGAGAAGGCATAAAAATAATCGTTAAAAAGAAAATGGAACGGCCGTTTTTAGATGTTTGTTAATTTAAAGCGCAAAGCGTGAAATTAATTTCATCGGCTTTTACCTAGAACTTTATTAAATTTTAAGCGAATAAGTATGAAGTTGCGTGGATTGTGTTTATTTGTTTTGTTTTTTACTGTAAGTTCCGTGACGGTACTCGGAGTACACTTCCAAGGCGCTATACGGTCCCACCACAGGTTGGCTTTTGGTGACAGACTATCAGTACAGGCTGGTCTGAGAAGTCGCACCACTTTTGAAAACTTTTTAAGACAATATTTAACTGTAGTAGCGGGTCTACCAAAGAAAAAGTTATCGAATTACTGCAGAATATTGAGCCGAGAATTACAAAAACTAGATTTCAAATATACAAAGAGATTGTCGAAACACTTGAGAGAGATATCTAAAATGTATAGAGATGAACTCCGGGATGAATTGATTTCGTATATAGCTGAAATAGACAAGCCGTTTACTTTTAGAAAACAGTTTTTATCAGCGATGAGTGAAGCATTTACCGCGCAACATGAACTTATATTCAACGACTATATGTACTCTTTGGTAGAATACGGTAATGACGTCAAGCTATTTGTTCACGAGGAAACTCGAAAATTCGTCAGAACTATCGTCGATGCTGTAATGCAATTGAGTAGAAAAGATCGCGATGATATAGAATTAAAGTTAAAGAAAACCATAAAAGAGTATTTTAAGAATAATTGAGAAAGTTAATTAATAATAAACCATGCCGTACGTAATCATGACTGACAAGTCACTGAACCGATTTAAGTAGTATCTAATATCGCCTTTTATAAGTCTGTATTATGTTCGTACCTAACTACTCTTAAAGTAATGAAATATTAAAAAAAACCAGATCAAAGCAATTTTATTTTATTAACCTACTTCCATTATAATAGGATTTTTTTCTACACTTCAAGTAACCTCTCTTCATTTTAGATTAAAAAATACTCAATTGCTTGATTTTATATTAAATTACGATCTTAACGGTCAAAAATCAGTAATCATAAGTTTTTTATTTTGATTCTTATACGCCAAAAATACCTCAAACGGAACAAATTTTTTTGTTAGCGAAAATTACCACTTTATTTAATATAATTTCTAAGATAGGACTTTTCGCCAATTTACTTGTGTTGTGGCCGAGTTGCTTTTTTCCAATATTTTTCCATTAAAAATTTATCATAAGTATAAAAATAGCATTAAAACTGCAAAAAATAAAAAATCATAAACCTTAGTCATTTTTAAAAAAACAGATTGCCCAGTCTTCATACAATGCTTGTACATGACTTTGTACTTCCTAGAAGTCTTTGACGACCTCCGTGGTAGAGTGGTACGTATACCAGTTTCAAGGTGTCGCCTACTCTGAGGTCCTGGGTTCGAATCCCGGTAGGGGCAAATGTTTGTATGATGAATACGAGCACTTGTATCTGAGTCATGAATGTTTATATATATATTTCTACACATAAATACTTAAATATGTATAATTATAAATATTTATATCCGTTACACTAGTATCCCATAACAAAAGCCTTAGAGTGCTTACTTTGGGGTTAGGTTAATTGGTGTGAGTGTAATACAACAAGTTAGAGATAAGATAGCCAGTTCCTCAGTGGCTGAGGATTCCGAGAGAGGCTCGCTTCTATCTTCAGCCTTATCAATACTTAATATCAGGTATGATGAAGTGCAAAAGTGTTCCCTTCGTACATAAAAAAATACAAAAAAATTGTGGCATTAGCATTTGTGGTAGTAATTACAACAAAAAATATTAGTATGGAAAACGAACTTTCGACAATCGGCAATCGGATATCGAAAATCGGCATTTTCATAGGTAAATACCTAATATTATGATTACGAATGAGAAAACACGGTTCACGTAAGTGGCATTTTTTTTATATAGCTATATAAATAAAATATAACGTAAACTAGTTTACGTACAACCACTATTCTGTAAAAAAATCTAGAAGTGCGAGTACGAGTTTCTCTAACTTGGTGGCGTATCGCATTTTGAGTAAAATTAGCGGCCCCTCATGCGCCATCTAACAGAATACGCTACCAAAAAGAAAATCTATGTGTAAACGCAGCGGAGACTCTCGTCATTCAAGTTCGTTCATTCGCCGAAAGCATCCGCTACATCAAGCGCGCGACAAAGTTAGGCGGTCGCTCGAAGTCAACGCCATAACTTCTCGATGGTTAACGTACACAGTGTGGCACCGAGTAAAGCTTTGAGTTAGGCGGTAGAGCTGCCGCGGTCTACAGCAAAACGCCCAACGACATACAGAAACCTAACGCACTCACGATTGACCGTGACCGTGAGTCACTGATCAGCCCCGTATCGCGTAAAAAATATGGATATGGGCTTCATTTGACACTCAAAGCTTATAAAATTACCATAAGAAAGAATGAAGCCCATGTCCATATCCATAACCATTTTACGCGATAGGGCCCGTGTGCTTAGGCCCGTATTCCAGAACGTGACTCAAGTACGTACATCTTATGTTTTAGCGCGCACTGTGCATTGAAATAATACAACTATTACGGATATCAAACGCGCTATATTTCACCCTACACCCTTAAAAATACCAAAAAAATCGGACAATCACAACTTATTTCGTGAAATATAGCGCATTTGATATCCGTAATAGTCGTTTTATTTCAGTGACTCAAGTAGTTGAGTACAGTTAGAAAGGGACGTCGCTACATACGATGAATAAGCGCGTCCCTTTCTAACTATTCTTAAGTATAGATCACTGCTTGAGTCACGTTACCATCGCGTGAGAGTATAATTTTGACAGATAGCCTTAGTGCAAAGGGACTAAGGTTGAGAATTAAACTCTATTCGCAAACTTCGGCGTAAGCTAGTAAGGTGAAAAAACTCACACTATATAAGCACTCTGGAATACGCGCGTATAAGTCACTTATCATCATAGCAATCGCACGTATAACCATAGTATAGCGTATAACTGTGGTGATTCGTGACTAATTATCGCTGTCGCGTTGTTGTTGCAAAGATAGGAAATAGTCCCGGGGCCTTAGTGCGAGTTTTTTCTAGTCGCGGTCAATCATGAGCGCGTTGGGTTTTTTGCATTTCATCAATCGCTGTCAATTTGTTTTTTACATTTTTAACACATAACACAACACAACTACTGAACGGATTTGGATATTTGGCACACCGATAGTAATTATAGCCTGGATTAAAATATAGGATAGGTACTTTTTATCCCAATATTCCACGGGAACGGCAACCACGCAGGTAAAACCGCGGGCAACCGCTAGTATATAGATATATAATATAATAGCCTTTAAGGTTTTATAGAACTTTATTTTAGATCATTTGTCGTGTCCGCCGATATGACGTAACTAGTTTACATTATGGCTACTTACATAAGTATAGTCACCATCAGATACATCGTAGCCTTGGACGAATATTCGTCCAAGATCGTAGCAGACAAGGTGACCAAATACATCTGAACATTTAAAATGCCAATAGTTCCTTATACTCTAAACATCATTAATATCGCTACATTCAATAAGCCATTAATATATAAACAACAATTTGTCAATAATTTGTATACAGACTTATAACCATACATATCTAAATAAATATAACGTTATGCGACAATACTTTGTCGGTTTTACTGCGATACTACGCTACTGTGACACGACTCCACGGCGACACTACGCTAGCTCAACACGACTTGACTGCGACACGATTTCACTGCGACGGGACTACTGCGACACGACTTCACTGCGACACGACTTCACTGCGACTCGACTTCACTGTGACATGACTTCACTGTGACATGACTTCACTGCGACACAACTTCACTGCGGCAAGACTTCACTGCTGCACGACTCCACTGCAACACGACTTTCCAGACATTACACTATGCTACTGCAACAACAAATTATGCCAACAAGACTTCACCGTGACCCACTAGCGTAGTGTCGCAGTTCAGTTTCATCAAATCTTAGCACATCTTACTCGCTCCGCTACTTACCTTAGTTAGCATGTAAATACATGTTAGCTGCATAGCACATCTCTGATGCCTTAGGCATAGCATTTTATGTTATATTTTGTTCAGATATTTTTGGTTGTATGTCAATATATAAATTATTGACAAGCTGCTGTTCAGATATTATTGATGTTATGAATGTTCAGATATAATTAATGATAGTTTAGAGTGTAAGGAACCTATTGGCATTGTGTCTGTATTTGGCCACCTTATCTGCTACCTTCCTCAATGGATGTATTCTTTTTAATAAATTATTGAAATAAGTAGGTAAATGTTATAATGTTGTTGGAATTTTAACATAAAGAAATTTTCAGCCGAATGATTTTGTTGATTACCTAATTCAGAATTTGTATTTCACGTCTTAAGCACATAATATGTATATGGAAATTTTATCTCCATCATTCTTGGTAAGTAAATTTATATTTTATACTTTGTTTTGGGAATTACATTTGAATCGCACTCTAATTACTATCTAACTTTCAAAAACTTTTGACATTCCCGGCAAAGTTTTAAAAAGTATCCTTATAGAAATGTCTATGGATAGATATAGATAGAGATACTTCCGCTTTATTTTAAATGGTATTCTCAGCTCACTACAACGATGTCTTTAAACCCTGTGCCATAGACTAAAACCGGTAAATACCGCAAACGTCATTGAAAACGAACTGATTGATAATATTTTAGAATGGCAACTCCATTGACATCGATGAACAAATGAAATACGGCAACGTCACGCACATACAAAAGTGGTGGTGGACTGAAAAGTGATTGTTCATTCGGCGTTTCAAAAAATTGTAAATTCACGAATTGTAACTAGATTTTTTTGATAAAATGGCTGACAATAAGAGGTAAGTTTATATAATTGAATTGTGAGTGACCAGGAATTGTATTTATCCATCATCAAAGCTTACATTCGATGGATTACACTTGTAAACTTATATTCAAAAATTGGCTTGTCATCATGTCTAGAGTTTATGAAATTGATATTATTTCTGATATTCGTTTATTCACCATTGAATCGATTTCTTTTTGCACCAAATTGCTTTGTGATGATGAAAATTACGATGCGTTTTTAGCTAAAATGCTTATACTTTGAGTGCTAAGACGAGAAATTTTCATTTTATGCAGTCCCGATGATCTCTCCACCGCGATCCTGCGCCGCAAGGACAGGCCAAACAGGCTCATCGTCGAGGAAGCCGTCAGCGATGACAACTCTGTCGTCGCATTATCACAGGTCAGGCCATTACCCCCATTTTACTACAACACAAGTATACCCAGTGGCATCAGTGCAAACACCTATACAAAGAGCCTGAATGATTTAGTAAATGACAGCTTAGGTTTTTAATTAATTTTACTGTAACAAAGAACAATAGTTGATGATGAAATAATTTCTAAGCACAATCCAATAAGCATCAAATAGTGCTAGTCACTCTAACCTATAAAATATTCTTAGTTATTGATGCTAGTGTTACCATATTACTGTCACCCACTTATTACTATATCATTTTATACAATTATATCATTGGCTCCTAACTTCCTATTAGCATTTATAACAATTAACTCCATATGTGTGGTTCAAATTGCTGAAAAAAATCTTGATGACTTTCAATTGGCCCAAGGAGGCTGTATGTAAGCTGTAAAATCTAAATCAAAAAGTCATGTTGTGACTAATAGAGACTGTGTTATACATGATAAAAAGCGCAATCCATACATGGATAGCATACATTTCCCTTTTCTAGAAAAAATAATAATTCATCAAACCTGAACCAGACGTGTCCTGAATAACACGGGTGTCCAGAGAACAATCAAATAGTTATTGTGTCCGCAGCCTGAAAGGTTAACAACATTATTTCAATATTGTGATAATATCAAATGTCATTGGGCTGGCTGCAGGGGCCAATAGAAAAATAATAAATAGCTAAAACATAATATCAATAAGTAATGTGATGTAAACAGGCACCTTTTTTATTATTTTTCATCAGATACAACTTAATGTTGAACTATTTTGATGACTTAATAGTTTCAAAATAAACAAAAGAAGTATATCTAGAGTATTAATTCATTAATCTTATCTTTTTAAGTCAATGTAATCAATAAGATAAGATAAGATAAGATAATGTTTATTGACCAAAAAAAGGTTATATATTGTTACAAATAATAACCAACTTAGAACTAGGACATGTGTACAAATATTAATATTTATAAGCCTCTGCTGCCGAACTAGGCTAAGCCTGTATTTCAGCATACAGCGCCATAAACCTCCACGGACGTTACCAGTGAACTAGTCAAAGCAAGTCATGGGAATATGAACATAAATCAAATATAACAAAAAAAGAAAAATCAAAAGAAAGAAATTAATAAAAAATAACAATTTGGTATAGCATCTAGTGTGAGCAAATATTGTATGTGAAATGCGTGAGTTTGGTGTGAAGTGTGTGTGTGTGTGTGTGTGTGTGTGTATGTGTGTGTGTGTGTGTGTGTGTGTGTGTGGGTGTGTGTGTGTGTGTGTGTGTGACTAGTGTGAGTGCACCTATATATTTTATCTTAATGAATCTGCTCTTTCAATTGATTATAATAATCACAAGAGACTCTAATAAAGCTGTAGTATGACTTAAGGCACCCCCCCTTCTAATTAAAACTTACCATGATTTTAGTATTATGTATTTTAAAATAATACAAATTAATGTATTTGAAATAATACAAAACAAAACTGGCTAAAATAATTAAATCAATATTAACTTAATTCAGTAGATTTTTTTTTGTACAGTCAACAGCATATATAGCTTAACACTTTGACCTTGAGACCGCCTTTACGTGGCTCGTAATAGCGGCGGGTTTCGTTGTGCAAATATAAAGCCGTAGCTACTATACAATAAACACAAAGTTAGATACAAACGGCGGACTTAATACTAAAAGTATTCTCTATCAGTCTACCAGTCCAACCTTCAAAATAGGCATAAAATGTTTGACAATATATTTCTTTATAAAATATTAACCTTATTGATCTGAAGCAAGAAAAATTTTGTGAGCCGTATGCGTATGTCGCAGGATAATTAGATAAATCGATTTTTTGCGAAAATCCTAGGGATATTGCGACAATGTTGTTGTCATTTCTCAATCCTACTGAAAAAAGATAGGGTTTTAAGACTGCGAAAAGAATTGCTGGCTATTATGACATCTTGGTTGATTTTTTATGATTTTGAAAGTTTTGCATTCTATGCTATTTTTATACTTAAGATAAATTTTAAATAGAAAAATATTGGAAAAAATTAACTCGACCACAAGTGAATTCTCAGATGGGAATCGAACCCACGTGCTTTGGAAATCCGGTCCAATGCTCTAACTGCTGAGCTACCGAGACTTCTCAGTAGCTCAGCGGTTAGAGCTCGGTTAAAATTTATCTTAAATCTTGGTTGATCGGACCATCCAAAACAACATCTTCTCTGATTGGTTGACGACTTGACGTTTCAAATGTCAATTGATTCTCTCACATATAGTAAACTTTCTATGAACCAATCCAAATAAGAGTTAGCAAGAAAGTAAAAATTAAGCCAATCAGTTAAGAATATCCAAGGTTACTAAAGCAACCCGTATTTTTGCAAAAACCCTATCTTTTTTCAGTAAGATTGAGAAATGTCCACACCATTGTTTTTGAAGTATCCCTAGGATTATGGCGAAAATTCTATTTATCAAATTATCCTGCGACACGTATAACAATGCGATCCTCTCGCAAGCAATTACTATTTGTTCCCCCACAACCTACAAAATTATACACATGAAACTCTTTTATTTACCGTCCCACCAACATATTCAATAACGACTTTAACAATGATTTATTTAATATTTCACTTTGTAACCTGAAGAAAACTTTAGCACATACTTAGGGAAATGTCTATTGATTAATACAGCTATACTTACCTAATAATTAACCACAAAAGTTATCTTTATCATCCTCATAATCGCTTCATTGTTGTTTAATCTGAACTTGTAAAACTATCATAATTTTTATTCTATACTTAGGTCTTTTTGGACTTTTTTTTCCTAATAAAGTTCCTGAAGACTCCACTTATCTGCTATTGTTGGATTGTGTAGCCTTGAAGACTTTTAATTGACTTTGATCTTTCATTTTAATAACTGCTGTCGAGATTTCTGGAATGACATATTCAAGTCATGGTCATAATTATTATATTTAAAAATAATATTTAACTCCTTGAGATACAATTATTGTTTCATATTATAACATTTCCCCATAAGTTTTTTAACAAGTTGCTATTTAAAATTAGTTAAATATATTAGCACAAAGTATTGCATTAAATTGTGATAAATAGTTAAAATTATGATGAAATATTTAAAGGTCTGGTACAATAGCCAGAAAAATGGCATAACAACCACTCTTTTTTATTAAGTAAAGCTTATTAAGAGTGACTGTTAAGTCTTTGACTAAGGACTAAATTCTGATTTAACTTAAAAAAAAAACCAATAAAAATAAATATTTTATCAAATTATTTTAATTTAAAAACACTGTTGTATTGGTCACTAATAGATTGATAAATAAATTTGTGTCTTCTTTCATTTTTCTATCTCTATATAAAGTTCAAACCAACACGGCTGATATTTTTTTTAGGAAGTTTCTGTCTTCTGAGAGAATGAAATTGATAAATCTGAACCTGAATAAAGTATAGTGTGTAAATTTATTTTAAGATTCCTAATTCCAACACAATTTTCCACCTAATAGGCCAAAATGGAGCAGCTACAACTATTCAGAGGTGACACAGTTCTCCTCAAAGGCAAGCGTCGTAAGGAGACAGTTTGCATCGTTCTCTCAGACGACAACTGTCCTGATGAAAAGATCCGCATGAACCGCGTCGTGCGCAACAACTTGCGTGTACGCCTGTCAGACATCGTCTCCATCGCTCCGTGCCCGTCTGTCAAATATGGAAAGCGTGTCCATATATTGCCCATTGATGATTCCGTTGAAGGATTGACTGGGTAAGTACATATTTTGACACATTCGATTGTTTGTAATAGCAAAAAAAAATTGTGTATGTTGCTATTAAACAAATAAAAAATATTTAGTTTAGTGGCTCAGAGTCCTGAAGTAAGACTGTGTGATTCCTTTTATACAATATCTCTACTTCCTCCCCTAGAATCCTGCTCGAAGTATACCTAAAACCGTACTTCATGGAAGCGTACCGACCACCATCCACCTACCACACGTTCATAGTGTGCGGGGGCTTACAAAACATTCTCGCATCTACTCTAAAAAGCTATTTTTATATCTTACATTGTTGGCACCACGAATACACCTTCGTTAATAAACACTATGTGATTGAATCTTAACAAAATTCCCCTTTTTCCCGTAGAAACCTGTTTGAAGTATATCTCAAACCGTACTTCATGGAGGCCTACCGGCCTATTCACCGCGACGACACGTTCATGGTGCGCGGGGGCATGCGCGCTGTCGAGTTCAAGGTGGTGGAGACGGATCCGTCTCCGTACTGCATTGTGGCTCCGGACACTGTCATACATTGTGAAGGAGAACCCATTAAGCGTGAGGTGAGAAATGTTCTTTTTTGTGTTTTTGTAAAGTATAAATCATTTGATACTTGTGTCACAGTCACAGTTTTTTTTTTATTATTTAAACAAAAAAATCAGGCTTTTTAGGCTGCTGACTTGACTTTTGACTAAACTCTTCCTCAGTAGTGGAGATCAAGTCGATTGGTTGCTTATTTAGGCACTTTCGCATTTATAACATTAGTTCGGATTAGTAGGATTCCTTAATTATTAGCTTGCTAATTAGTATATTAATATATTTCAAATGAATAAAAAAGAATCGCCACTGGAGTCTAAATTTAATTCAAAGATACAAGTTTACAAGTTCTTGAACCTTATCTTCTCCCACAGGAAGAGGAAGAAGCTCTAAACGCTGTAGGCTACGACGACATCGGCGGATGCCGCAAACAGCTGGCCCAAATCAAGGAGATGGTGGAGTTGCCTCTACGGCATCCATCGCTCTTCAAGGCGATCGGCGTGAAGCCCCCACGCGGTATACTTATGTATGGACCGCCTGGTACCGGCAAGACCCTTATTGCCAGGGCTGTGGCTAATGAGACCGGTAAGTTAAAAATATACATTTTAGCGATTAAAATATAAAAAATATCTTAGTTTATTTATTCATCAGACCGGAAATGTAAAGAATGCGAGTTTGAGTCCCTTCTGAAGACTCATTGTTTTTGGCTGCCTGGTACACCGGCAAGACTTAGCGCTAGGGCTAATGAGACTGGTAGCCTCTTTTGAAGTAAATCAAGGAGATCGTAGAGTTCCCAACCCAATAATATTGTATTTTATGTTTTCTGTTCGTTTGGTCTCAGTTTAAAACTCCAAAATTCATTGCATCTTTGAGTTGATGACTTGTTTTACAACTGGTTTTAGAGTTTAGACGACAAATAACTCGCGTTCATGCAAAAAGAACGCTTAACTATGGAGATAGAGTATATTTTTCACTTGGTTTCACACGTGTAACGAATTTTCTATCTCTATTTCTCAGCATCTTTTTACATGACATGAGGTATAATAATTCAAACTACATTTTGAAATAACCTCTTTATCTACCATCCAGGTGCATTCTTCTTCCTGATCAACGGTCCTGAAATCATGTCCAAGTTGGCCGGCGAGTCCGAGTCGAACTTGCGCAAGGCATTCGAGGAGGCCGACAAGAATTCTCCAGCGATCATATTCATCGATGAGTTGGATGCTATTGCTCCGAAGAGAGAGAAGACCCACGGTGAAGTGGAGCGTAGGATTGTGTCGCAGCTGTTGACTTTGATGGATGGTAAGTTGGTGTTGTAAAAAAATTATGTATAGCTTTGGGCCCGCGTGGTGAGCCATCATGGCCCATTCGTAATTAATAATTAGTAATTAGTAATCTTGTTGGTGATCCAAATAAATTAATAAATATTACCTCATTAAATATTCTTACATATTAAATATTACCTCATACACTTATCATAAAACTAACTTCGGGATAAAATAAATAAATAAAAACGCTTTATTGCACATGAAAGGAACACATAGACACATAAAAGACAGTATAAGGGAAAACTCACAAAAGGCGGCCTTATTGCTAAGCAGCAATTTCTTCCAGACAACCTTGCGTAGAATAGTAAAAAAGTGGATAAAGAAAAAAAAAAGAGTGCGTGCAATTTTTGAAGAGAAAAGAACAAAATGTACGTAATAAAAATTGCAAAGATTTATTTATTTTTATTTATTATTATTATTAGTTGCACGGGGTGGCGCCCAATTACATAACTTTTTTTTTTTTTTTTTTTTCCCTTTATCTGCGATCAGCCTCTAGGCCATAATCAGATTGTATATCGTTTAAGATCAATTACATAACTAACTTAGTTAATTTACATTTAGAAAAACAAATATCAACAACACGATGAGATATGTATGACACAACACAGTAATAAACATAAAAATTGCGTTTACACTAAACAATTAAAAAGGACATCCACTTTCACAGAATGACAATCATTGCAAAAGTGTGTTTGTTTGTCCTTCATTCCAGCCCTAACTAAGCAACCAATCTACTTGATTTTTGACTTAGACTTAGTTGAAAGGACTGAGAGTAACTTTACTTTTTATCCCGATGTTCCCACGGGAACGGCAACCACGCGCATGAAACCGCGGGCAGAAGCTAGTTTTTCTATATGCAGAAGGAACTTTCATGTTTTTAATTTTTACTGCTCTTTCCCCCATTTTAGGCATGAAGAAGTCCTCCCACGTGATCGTGATGGCGGCTACCAACCGCCCCAACTCTATCGACCCTGCTCTCCGTCGTTTCGGCCGATTCGACCGCGAGATCGACATCGGAATACCCGACGCCACCGGCCGCCTCGAGATACTGCGCATTCACACCAAGAACATGAAGCTGGGAGACGACGTGGATCTTGAACAGGTCTGTTATATCTATAGGTTGTTATAGTATAGTATAGACCGTAATCGTCCGGGGGGGCTAATGGACAACATTTCAAAAATATATAATGCAAATTTTCCTAGGCATAATAAAACTAGATGATAAAATACGAGACACGTATTTTTTATTTTCATTTTAAGCATTATATTTGTGTATTAAATCCGTATTTCAAAACTTGCTCATTCTAAAAGAGCGTAAGTGCGTTCTCAGGAAGTTAAATTGGTAAGGCTGTTGCTTATTTCGGATTAAAAAAAAAACTGACGTAATGGTTCTAGTAGTGATGTGACAGTGGCAGAACTTAAATATCGATAACTAAGTAAAAGTTGTAATTTTCGTTATTAAACCAAAACATGTTTTAAAGATTAACACTGTGGTTAAGATAAAAAAAATATTTAAATTTATACGCACAAATTCGCGTTCATGAACAATATAAAAAATTTGAGTATTTAGAATTGAAATGTTTGTTTATCAAACCATATTCAAATTTAAGGTCTGGTATTTCATTAGTGGAACAAAAAAGAACCACTTCGTTAAACACACACAAATTTCTGACCCGTCGTCCACCTGCCTGGTGTCGCGTGGTGGTTTACCTAGCAAACATGAAAAGTAAATCTATTCAGAAATAATCATAAAAAAACAATGTATTCCAAAAAACTCAAAACAATCACAAACTGTTTTTTCATGAGGTTTTTATTGGCATTATGTTAATTAGAGAATATCGAATATCGAATATCGATATCTTAGATTTTGATCGCTCTTTCACTACTTGAATTGACTGTCATTGTCAACTCAGCCAGAGAGAACCATTTTTTTTTTTTATATTAGACATAAATGCAAAGGAATGACGGGATCAAATCTCACAAATTACCGATCAGAAAATTCTAAAATAAAACTGTGAGCTTATGACACTAAAACCTCGAAATGGTTTTTTTATTTTAGTGCTTTATAGAAAATGAAATGTTGTCCATTGTCTAATTTTAAAATCTATTTCTTCCTTTCAATTCGTCATTTGAAAGATATTTACATAATTCAGGCCGTCACTATTTGACATTTGATAGGGATTGTGGTCGGGACGCGTTTTGAAAGGTATTGAATGAACGAAATTGAACTGTCTGAGCAAAGTTACACACGAAAATATCTCCTGAAATGTATGGAGTATGTGTAAAATGGTGTCAATTCGTTCCGAAAGGGATTGCGACTATAAGATACACAGTTCCATAATAAATCACAATCACAATACCTTTGAAAGGAATTGTGATAGATTTTTAAATTAGACAATAGGCTATTTGACAATGCGAAAAATAAAGTGTCAATTACTGTTATCAGTATAAATTATGAGTTTAAAAATGGTTTTTTTATTAACGTAAGTTGAAAATAATTATAAATTTATTTAAAAATCCGTAAATAAAAATACATTTTTTAAACGTTTTGTCACGTGACACAAAACACTCCTGATTCGTCGAGTTTATAATGACGTCACCTGCTTGTAAACATCGTTTGACTACGTATGTGGATGATATGCAGAATACGGGCAAGTGACGTCACCGAACCCATTGCAGCGCCATATTGTCAAAGTAGTGGTTTGGCGCGCTATTTAAATATTGAATTTTTGATTTGATATTTTTCAGCAAATATGTACCAGAATTAAAAAAAACAACTTTTACTGGGTTCCTTAAACTCTACTACATAATATAAAATGGATTTTCAAAACCTGTCAAATAGCCTATTATGGGGCAGGGCCCGTTTACACTATGACCACTTACTGATTCCTTGCTCAAACCACGCCAATGTCGTATTTGGTTTCCACATTTTCATAATTTGTTTTCTCTACCAAAATTTTACTTATTTAATTGTTATAATGGTCAAATGCCTGCCCAGTTATTTATATTTAAAAAAAACCTTAGTATCTTATTACAGTGTAAGAAATATTAATTCATAATTTATATGTTGCCCCATAGATCGCGGCAGAATCCCACGGTCACGTGGGCGCGGATCTCGCGTCTCTATGCTCCGAGGCGGCGCTGCAACAGATCAGAGAGAAGATGGATCTCATCGACTTGGAGGACGACCAGATCGACGCTGAGGTGCTCAACTCGCTCGCTGTCTCTATGGACAACTTTAGGGTGAGTTGGATTTAGTTTCAGTTATTTGTATTACGAAAATCGACTGACGTAAAATGTAGTAATAATACAGACACTTTCTACACAAGAATACACAAGAGTAAAAATATAAGTTGATAGTAAAAACCTTATTCTTGTTGTCACACCTCAACTACGCCACATCTTGTCATTCTTTAAATTTTGGGTCAGAAATAACTTAAAATTCGATAAAGTGATAAACTATTTGAAATAAAACAACTTTTACGGATATCAAACGTGCTATATTTCACGAACTAAGTTGTAATTGTCCGTATTTTTAGGTTTTTTAGGGGTTTTTGATTTTCCCGACGTTTCGACACCTTTTCAGCTGCCGTGGTCACGGGATGACTCATATTTGATAGACTAACACGGTAAACCCAGGCTTTAGAATTGAGCTTTGGTTTCGGCAAGCCATGTGTTCTGTTTGGAGTGCGATTGCGTAATGTTAAGGTTTGACAGTTCATATGATATTCAATCGACTGCAAATTGTATGAAATGAATTTTATTATGGTACAATATGAACTGTCAAATGAATTGGATTGACTTTACGCAATCGCATAGCAGTTTTTCTCGTTCTATCCATCCCATTCATCACATTTATGAATTTTTGATTTACTAATTCTCTATATCAAGTAAATATAGCTTATTTTCTTTTCCGGATAATCGAAAATGAACTTTATGAATAAGACTAAACAAGCTTTCAGGAACTTGACAGAAACGCATTCTCTTACGGCCGAAATTAATAACCTATCTGTAGATATGTATAGTTGCCAAGGATACTGGCTTCATTGCCTAGCAACTGTCATTATTTTGGTCATATTAACAAATAATATCCTAGGCAACTATCTCAGATACCCCAATCCATATCTACAGATAGGTTATTATATTAATTTCGGGCGTTAGCGGCCACACAGTAACTTTACTAGCCAAATGTTTTCTGCCCATTCAGTATGCGATGACCAAGTCATCTCCATCGGCGCTCCGCGAGACAGTAGTAGAAGTACCAAACGTATCTTGGACCGATATCGGAGGGCTGCAGAACGTGAAGAGGGAGCTCCAGGAGCTGGTGCAGTACCCCGTGGAGCACCCCGACAAGTTCCTCAAGTTCGGCATGCAACCGTCCAGGGGAGTGCTGTTCTATGGACCGCCTGGTTGCGGTGAGTTATTATTAACCGACTTAAAAAAGGAGGAGGTTCTCAATTCGACGGAATCTTTCTTTTTTTATTTATGTTACTCGATTTCTCGAAGACGGCTGGAGTGATTTGAGTAATTACGGGTATACTTCCCATGTGATCCCATTGTCATCATGTCAAGTTCTGATGATGGGATCTTAGAGAAATCCAGGGAACTATTCAAATATTATAGGCATTCCTATAGCGGTTTTGGTGTTTTCTATAGTAACAAATGCATAGGCTTCCGGAAAGAATCATTCGCTGAAGTGGAACTGATGAAGAAGACCACAAATGGAATCAGACCTATATAAGCCGAATTTAGTTAGCCGAACTAGGGGCATAAAATTTATGTGAACACTAATTTTCATCAACAAATGTACGTGTAATGTACATTAATAACACACTAAAAAGTTTCGTGACATTACTTTCATCATGCGCATGACAATAGTTTCGTAATGTAAATTCAACTTTATCGAAGTCCTATCTGTATTTGCAAACGGTACTTTCGTGTCTGAAGTTAGTCAACGGCCCGTCCTATTCTTATCTGATTTGCACACGCTCTAAGCGCGAAATAGGCGCAACTATACTATATTTTTACTATATAGACTATATAAAAATAAAAAACAATATTTTTTTTTACTTTACAAACAGTACTTCAATTCATTAGTTAAAATTGTAATCCTACTAATTTTATAAATTCGAAAGTTTGTGAAGATGTTTTGATGTTTGTCACTCTTTCACGCAAAAACTAATAAACCGATTTGGATGAAATTTGGCACACAGCTAGAAGATAGCCTGGATTAAAATATAAGCAAATTTTTATACCGATATTCCCATGGGAACAAGAACCACGCGGGTGGAACTGCGGGCACCGCTAGTAGAGTATATAAATTGGATTAATTTGTCCACAGGTAAAACCCTGTTGGCCAAGGCTATCGCCAACGAGTGCCAGGCCAACTTCATCTCGGTGAAGGGACCGGAGTTGCTGACCATGTGGTTCGGTGAATCTGAGGCCAATGTGCGAGACATCTTCGACAAGGTAAGTTTTACATTACTTTTTTAAACTTTATAAATTAAGGGAGTTTTAAAGATGCATCTTTATATTTTGACTTTTTGAATTGCAATATTGAGGTGTTTTTTTTTTCAAAGTAGTCCATACATTTATTTTTGTACGTTGTTGTATTCGGGAAACTAAGCGAACAGTGAGCGAACCTATCTGCATGAAGTGAACCGATTTCGCTAGTATACTTCTTATCGTATGAGGATTCTACTTGTTATCGTATGAGGATTAGTGGCCACCTCAGCCAGCGTAGCATGCGCACCGCGACTTGCTGTCGACGCTTATCTCGCGATGCCTGTCCCGCTCATATCAGTACGGTGTGAGCGGGATAGACAATACGCTCGCGCGAGAAAAGTGTCCAAAAAGCTTTGTCGAGGTGCTCATACTACGCATGCTGGTGTCAAGAGTTTATCAAGTCGCTTGTAAACCTCTGACATGGCTTAACGACTGTACATAAAGCTATACAGGATCAACAAACAAAATAGTACGGTCATGCCGCTGTTGCCGCTTCAAAGTGCTCTGTTAAAGGGGTTGTGCAGTGCGTATTTAATATAGTATTTGGTTACAGTGAGAGAGCGGACTCTCGTATCTCTCACTTACTGGAGTCACAGTATGCCTATTACTATTAACCGAAACGAGCTCTTCTCTTTCCTTCCCTTCAACCAATCACTAGCAAGCGGATTGCCTATGTGCCTTATCTTCGGCCAATCATGAGCGAGCGAATTATCTCAGTACTAGCTCGTTTCAGTGAACAGACTATATCATGAGCGGCTATTATCGAGACTCGTAGCTCGATAACGTGTCACTGTCCCGCTCACATCTCAGCGGAATAGCATCATGCGCACAGACCTATATCGAGATAGATGGCAAAAGTGTACCTACCTTGCGTGCCAAAAGTTTGACCCACGTTCAAAGTTTTACGACCCAAGCCAGTCCGCTTGAGACCATTGCCATAAAAACACGCGCCACTCAAAAGCGAAAATGGTTAATTATGCAATGTTTTCTTGCTAGAGCTCGTCAATAACATTTACAGATCAATAAATCTCGCTCGTGACGTCAGCGTAGGTACCAAAAATTCGACAACCTAGGTTCTCATACAGTTTGAAACACTCCTTTTTTCTATCTCGATATAAGTCGGTGATCATGCGCATCGTATAATATGAAACACTGTTGCCAACAGGCTCGGTCAGCATCGCCCTGCGTGCTATTCTTCGACGAGCTGGACTCAATAGCGAAGTCCCGCGGCGGGTCCGTGTCGGACGCGGGCGGCGCCGCAGATCGAGTCATCAACCAGATTCTGACGGAGATGGACGGCATGGGAGCTAAGAAGAACGTGTTCATCATCGGTCAGTAATTATTTTGTATTTTTTACTAGTTGTAGAGGTATGTTCAATAGTGTGTTCTTGCAGCACAAGGGGTTTTTATCTTTTCAAATCTGGTTTTGGCATCGTTGACCAGATATTTACCGAAATACGATGCGGCATCATGGCATGGTTTTCAAGAAGAATGTCTTTCTGCTGCATAATGCAGACATTTTTGCAGTAAGAAACACTAGTCCTGCAGCTAACTAGAAATATTACCGTTTAATAGCAAGATTTTCAGTAGTAGAATGCCCTTCATCTATAGGCCTTAGGTCTACGACAATTGGTTTATACCGCCTCTTTGGTCTAGTGGTACAACCATCGGTATCACACCCAGAGGTCCCGGGTTCGATTGCCAGCGATGGTACATATTGTATTCGGTTTGGTTGGTGGTAGGACTTGTTGTAAGTCCGCCTGGCTAGCTACCACCATCTGACGCCATAACAACGTTTTTAGCATGGTTGTGTTCCGGCAGTTAGAGATAACATAGCCAGTTCCTCAGTGATTGAGTATCCCGGGAGAGACTCGATTCCATCTTCAGGCTTATCAATACTTAACATCAGGTATGATGAAGAATAATAAAGTCTTCCCGTTGTTAATAAAAACATGTATGAACTCGCTAACCACCGCCCGCACTGATAGCTACGCGTTATTCAAAAACGTCTTTAATTCTTACATTTTTGGCTGTCAGCGTGCGGTCAGTGCGCCACTAAAACCAGCCTTTTTATTATTATTAGTTTTCCGTATAGGTGCGACGAATCGGCCCCATATCATCGACCTCGCTATTCTGCGGCCTGGTCGTCTAGCTAGACCATGAAGTTAAGCTTACATTCCAAATACTAACTTGAAGCAAAAATTCTATGTAGCAGCATCTCTAGAGAATTAAGTCTCTTTCTAATACTATTATAATTCCTTCCACCACCACTTAAAACATACACAGTGGTCACATAATTGTCTGGTGTGTATAGCAATCTGGATCTCCTCCATTCACTCTCTGGATGGCCATTATCAGATCACAGCTCGGTCAATCCTTGGCAGAGAATCAAGGCTCCGAAGTTACCTCGATTGTATTAAAATCGACTAGTGTCGTTAATAATGTGACTACGACTGTATATGCACCATTTATATTGAGATCTCTAAATAGAATTTTGGTTTCAAGTAGGTATTTAGAGTGTTAGCTCCACCTATGCCTATAACTTTATGGTATACATCAAACATGGATGAGAAGTCGCGCCAAATTTAACATAAATTACCATTAACTTAACGATTATTACATGAGCTCTAAACAAGTTTTATACTCCTCGTAGGTGCGACGAATCGGCCCGATATCATCGACCCTGCCATCCTCCGGCCGGGTCGTCTGGACCAGCTGATATACATCCCGCTGCCGGACGAGAAGTCGCGCGAGGCGATCCTGCGAGCGAATCTACGCAAGTCGCCCATCGCTAAGGAGGTGGATTTGACGTATATCGCTAAGGTAAAGTGTTTTTATAATTATTGTATTAGTTAGAAACCTAATAATAAATGTGTGTGTATTTGTATTTAATACGATAAAGACATGTAAGGTGGAAAGTTAAGACGGGGCATGAAAGGCAGGTACCTTAAACGATGTAGCTACATGAAATCGTTCTGAGGAAAAAGGAAACCATCCTTAATTTTTTGAGAAGTTTTGATCCGCTTTCACAGATAAAAAAAAATGTACAGTAGCACAAAAATTTACAGTTTTTTTTTATGCTAATTGTTCCTGTTTCTCATGAGGATCAAAACACTCTTAGATACCAACTAAGGTATGAGTACTATAAGTCAGAAATCGGAAAAAAACGCTAGAAACACAGTCCCCACGCTCGCGCCACACAGCAGTCGCATCCGCTGCCATCTACGAATGCCTCTGTTGAAGGAATTTATTTTCTTAGCGAGTGTGCGAAAGTAGTTTTTCGCGATTTCGGAATTTTCTAGTACACATACTTTAGTTGGTATCTAAGAGTGTTTTGATGAAGCGCCGCGGTGCGGTTTCGGGGGGTTGGACAACGTGGTTTTCTATACGAATTGATGACAAATATTAAAATCTGCGACAGAGCGCGGAGCAGTGGGTTTACCGCCTAAGAACGTTTTCATGTAGCTACAACGGTTTAGGTACCTGCCCTTCATGTCCAGTCTAAAATTTAATCGAAGGCACCAAATCAAGCCGAGCATTGCTTTGTCGGAAATCAATATTTATAGGTCTATTTTCTTCAGATTTGATAAAAATAAATATTTGTCGAGTACATAGTTGATTAAGAATTTGTTCGTTAAAAAACCGCCTGTGTTAAATCTCATAAGATTAATATTCCTGTGTAGGTGACGCAAGGCTTCAGTGGTGCCGATTTAACCGAGATCTGCCAGCGCGCTTGCAAGCTCGCCATCCGGCAAGCCATCGAGGCCGAGATCCAGCGCGAGCGCACGCGCCACACGCAGCCCGCCGCCGCTGTTATGGACGTACGTATATACGGATACATATTACTGATTTATTGATATGAACATTAATCTACCAGCAAGAGTGTTACATTTACTTCGAATGTTGAAAGAGTCATTGAATAATATATGCCTATTTAAAGAATTTGAGATACCAGCCCCCTAATTGTCTTTAATTTATCACAATCCCTTTTAATGATATTGTGATTGTGATAGTGATTTATGGAATTGTGTAACTTATAGTCGCAATCCCTTTTAGAACGAATGATGTTTTAAATGACACTTCATTTGACACTTCTCCATACATTTGAAAGATATTTACGTCTGTCACTTTTCTTAGACAGTTCAATTTCGTTCATTCAATAACGTCCTAATCACAATCCCTTTCAAATGTCAAATAGTGACGGCCTGAAGTTTGTAAATATCTTTCAAATGACGAATTGAAAGGGATTGCGATAGATTTTAAAATTAGACAATTAGCCCCCGGGTGAGAAAAACAGTCAATGGGAATAAGGGGTATCCCCATTGACTACGTGCGGGATTTTTGAGTATTGATAACACAATATGCGTACGTGTTTTAAAATTTCAAGTTGTGAATAAAGTTTTTTGCTTATATGTAGTACAGCCACTATGTTTGCACAAAAGTTTGTGCATTTTATTTATAAATAAACCTCTCATTGTACAGATGGACGAAGAAGACCCAGTCCCTGAAATCAGCCGCGCGCATTTCGAAGAGGCGATGAAGTTCGCGCGTCGTTCAGTGTCAGATAACGACATCCGCAAGTATGAGATGTTCGCGCAGACGTTGCAGCAGAGCCGCGGCTTCGGGACCAACTTCAGGTCAGTGTTTTAAAGCGTGAACTTAGCTATAGTTGCTAGTATATTAGGCTAGGAAAGGCGATAAGTTCGCTCGTCGCTCGGTGTCGGACAACGACATCCGCAAGTACGAGATGTTTGCGCAGACGGTGCAGCAGAGCCACGGCTTTGGAACCAACTTCAGGTCGGCCTTATGGTGCGTGAAGTTAGCTAGATTTGTACTAGCGACACACTAGTATTGTAGTTGTGTGTTGTCAAACACCTAACAACAAACTTCTTACCAAATCTGGGAGGCAGGCGTTTTGTTAGCAAAACAAGCAAACATGTTATCCAAGGTGGACAGAAAAGATCTCCGCGTTCACCTGCGGGACGAGGGTGTTCTTCATTACATCTAATTATCATCGTTGCTTGCGTATATTGAGGACATTTGTTTTGTTTCGTTTGTTAAGTCGCAGGAGACTGAAATGATTTTTAAACATGTTTGGTAAACACGTTTTTGTTTTATTTTGAGCCACCTAAACATTATTATGTATTGACAGATTCCCCACGAATGCTGGTGCGGCAGGCGGAACTGGCACGTCGGGCGGAGATCAGCCCACCTTCCAAGAAGAGGGCGGTGATGACGACCTCTACAGCTAAGCCCTCGTCCACTGCCCACTACCCACTGTCTCACACCTGCCGCTATCAAGAATATACTGTATTATGTACACACACCTACCGCTATATGGAACCAACTGTATACTGCACTAAAGTTACCAGCAATATGTAAAGTCCTTTTTCCAAGTCTTGTAAACAATTCCTTGGTACGGTCGACAGCAGATCAGCCTTTATATTTCTCCAATTGACTTTCAAGTCGAGTCGCAACAAAGCCTTTGGTAAATTGGCCGCTAGTTTGTTTCAATTTGATAAAATACTAAGTATGAGATTCAATGATATGAGATTATAAGTCGCATATATTTTGTTTCAATTTAAAATTGCGTATACTTCATTATACTGTTACAAAGTATTCTCTGTTTTCTCTTGCAAACAGAGAATAATTCGATAATAGTCTTGCAGTTGTGTAACTTTTAGCGATTAATCGGTACATTCACTAGGTCCACACCCACATGATAATTTAGATCTCTGTGATGGCAGTTTCTCTGTGGGAGGTTAGCGGCGACCGGTCTACAGTTCTAGGACTGACATTTTAGTTAAGAATTCGAATCGGTTTAGATCCGAACGGGATAGACGACGGGCGTCTTAGTACGGAGGCATCGTATAAGATTTGTGAGCGCGCAAGTTAAACTGCGCGCCGGTATATACTGGTAACCTTTCAAATGTAAATGTATTTAATTTTGTAATTCAATCGATAGCATTTGATTCTGTTCCGATTCGCTTACATTTAGTTGTAATCAAATAATGTTTGTGAATGTATCGCCCGCCCGGCGGGCACGAGATCAGCACTCTTGTTCACAAATTTTTCTCTAGCTTTCCGTACTGAGTTTATGGGTGGATGATAAAGTTACTGATACCAAATTCGGAAGCGATTCTCCAGAAAATGTTTGTGAATGAGGAGGGGACGTATGATATATCTAGAGTAATTGTTAACTGTATTGCCAGATCCTGTGTGCAAGCGACGTTCGGGACGGTTGCGCTGGCATCCGCGCCGACATTACACAATATCGCAGTGATTTTATAATAAAAATTTTATAGACCTAACTTGCTCTTTTTTTCCGCTTTCTGTAGAACCCTAAAGATTTGGTGACTGTGAGTTTGCAAACGTCCAAATTTACCTATCGCGTTTGCGTTAAGACATTAATTCTTAACCTTATTCTCATTGGATCAAGGTCTATTTGTCAAAATTTTACTGTTACGCGATAGTAAAACGTTTGACCATTTGCAAACTCGCACTTATTTTACTTACGAAGCAAATTGGAATTAGTGTTAGAAGTCAACACTTTTTCTTGAACATAAATCAAAGGTAAAAACCAGCTTTTACGTACGGTCAACAGCAGGTACGACTTCACAAAACTGATTTTTTTCCAATCGACTTGAACTTCAAAAAGTGTTTGTCGTAAACCGCTGAACCGATTTTCATGAAAGGACAAAGGGCGGGAACGGTACAAATGTCCACCATGAACGAGACCTACGTAATGCTGGGGCTACACTAGAGGAAACGCCGATCGCGATGATACACGTTTACGTTGGTGTAACCACGACTTATCGCGATAATTTTACAACTGCATTTAACGGCGTTAGTTAGTGTATGTGTGTTATACGTGATAGATAGTACACTCAATACCTTACTGAATATATTTTACGAGTTCAGTAAAAAAAAGCTGAATATACAGGGTAACTTTATTTTCACAGTCAGTCGTTAAAAAGTAAGGCGCCTAGGTAAAAATGAGTAGTAATTCCTGCGAACATATAAAACATGTTCGCAGAGTAATTCACTTAATATTTAAGCGATAAAAGGAACAAATCGTTTAAGCCTTTACCGATTCCTTGCGTATCCCACTTTTAAGGACTTTTGTCCATGGCGGCTAACAAATATTCTGCGACGCCTCCGTGCGTCAGCCGCCACCCATTAAAGTGACGCCCTTGCGCGTCTTCAGCCATGAGTGCTGTGAAGTAGAAGAGTGCTGCTGCAAGTAATGGCAACTCCCGCGCCATTATGAGCTTGCCCATACAAATTAGCTGACTCAATGGGAGTGAGCGATTCGCCCGCGCGGGATTCGCCTCAGGCTGGGAATACACGTCAGATTATTCTCTCCGAGTCGGATCCGATAGTCAGATCAGACATTCAGAAGGCGTCTATTGCCAGCCTAAGCCTGCGTCCTGAGTGAGGGCACATCGCGCATGCTGAATCCGCCGCACACGAAACAGATAAGACACATCTGTCCGTAGTGCGAACGGGCGCACTCATGCTAAGTGTAGTACTTGCTGACCCTAGCATAAACACCGCTATATTATCCCTTTACAACCGACTTGATACGATCGTGAGAGTTTATTTTCAAAAATTCTGGCGCGAATGCAAATCGACTTTTCGAAACGCAACCGGCATCGATCGATCGTGATTCGTGAGACTATCCTTTTCTTGGAAAAAACGCGCGCGGGCCCTTGCGAACAAGTTTGAACCCGTCAATCGCCCGTGACCACAGGGAAGGATGGCTACGTTTTTTGGTGCGCGAACTCGCCCGGGTAAGTTATTCATTTTTCATTTAATTAATGCAATTTCTAATGTTTTTTTTGTGTGATTTACATAATAAAGTGTTGTTTTATACGTATATGTATGTAATTTAAACCTAACACGCTTACTTTGGCGTATACTGTGACTTAAAATCAAGGACGCACGAACGTGTTGGTTAGGTGATATGTCCTAAATGGAAATTCATACATTTTTGTACCTAAAGATGATTTTCTAGTATGTATGATTGTTTTTGTTAATTTTTAAGATTACCCCTCAAGGATGACGAATTGGCTCAATTATTGGCGGATGGAAATGACTCGGAAATCGAGGAAACGAGGACGACGATATTGTGCCGAGAGTCTTGAATCGCCTAGGTGAGAGTGGATCTGGTTCTGGCGATGAGTCATCCGAAGTGGATGAGGCACCACCACCTACTCCAATAACATCGCGAAGCAGGGGCTCCACTAGAGGCAGATCAAGAGGACTGGCTACTGCAAGAGGTAGAGAGCGGGGTATGGGAAGAGGGCAAGCTAGAGGAAGAGAACGGGCTAGAGGAAGAGGACAGGCTAGTGGAGGAAGAGGGACAGGTGAGGAGAGGATGTGGGTAGAATATGTCTATACAAATAAAAGTCATGATTACACTATTACGCAATAATAAGATCTCATGTGATTCCAAAGTAGATATAAGTACTTTAAAAATAATACTTGTGTTGATTTTTATAAGTTTTATACCAAAAAAGAATAATGTAAGTAAGAATTAATAAATGATAATAAATAAAGACTGATGATGGACTGATGATTATAAACACTGTTTAATTAATTTAATTTCCATTTAATACCAAAACATATCCCTAAACTAGATATGACTCACTTCTCGAGCTATCTCCTAAGCCCCACGATCGTGACGGTAAGTTTTCAGGAAACCAGAGACTTCAGGTTTTTTTTTTCTTAATTTTTTACATGACACTTGGGCACCGATGAAAAAATCATGCGAATTAAAAAAAAGTCGGAGTAAATTATTTTCTTCGGTTGTAAAGGGTACGATATGATATAGCAAAATGCTGTCTTACTTACTCCGCTACGATGTGAGCGGGACAGTGACACGTTATTAAGCCGATAAAAGCCGTTCATGCTAAGCCTACAGGGCCCCATTTCACGAAACTTATTCGTATAATATTAGTCCATGGACTAATATTTTTTATACACCACCTGCATCTGTAGCACGTAATAAATATATAGTATTCTCAATTTGAAAGTAAGCTATTAATGCCCGGAGGGAGCTAATGTTGTATGGAAATTGAAATTATGTGATATTGTGCGCTTATTCAAATATAATGTAATAGCTATCTCTTTTATTGCCAGTCTTTTTCGTGTCTTTTGTCTTACTTATCAGTAAAACATGGCAAATCATCAAATTGTGAATGTGTGTAGTCTTAACTCTCAGTCACAGCTATAATGAAAATTATCATTGCATTGCCTACGGAACTAAATTGTTGTCATTTTTTGGTTTTATAATTTATTAGTCACAGTAGATGTATAAAGTAGAGTATGCTCATCGTTTATAAAAGTGTTTTAGTCTTGGGCAGACTTGAATCCTCTGCGTCATTCAGGATTCATACCATAATTAACTACAGAATCCTTCATTTCGCTCAGGATTCATTATGCTGCCCGTGACATAAGATACTGCTTTATTCCCTTAGTGCATAATCACTATTATTAGTTTACTAGTGTGTTTCATGAAACTACAGGTAAATAATAAGTTACTAGTGAATTATTACCCAAGTAAACTCGATTTTGTTTCACGAAAAAAATATTTGTCATATACACTAATAAATTACACGGATAAATCTACTAGTCTAAAGACACTTGTAAAAAATATTGGCATAAATTATTAGTTAAATTTTCTTATTGGAATTAATATCGAGATAGAAAAGTAGTCTGTGTTTTAATCCAGTCTATCTACTATATGTGTGCCAAATTTCATCCAAACACGTTCAGCAGTTTTTGCGGGAAAAGTGATAAACGTCCATCCATCGATCCTCACTTTTGCACTAATAATATATATTAGTATGACGTTGATGAAGTATGATTTTTATTTGGTTTTCAATGTTAAAACGGGAAGATATAGTTTTTTATCCTAGCTATTTTTGGTGCCTTTGCAAACTAATGTAAAGAGACTTTATAATTTTAAGTGAATAAAGTCTGTTATTGTTTTTAAGTCAATAATCTTTAAGCCATGGCACGTAAGAAATGAAATGATAAGCCGGAAGGAATTAACGTTAATGGATGGCCTGCTAATGTAGCCACGGGAAGCACTACTCCAATCCGAGGCGAGCCGTGCGAAGGACGCCTTTATATTGATGACGTAATGACTCAGGATGAAATGGGAAGTTGAATACATTGCGTGAATTGATATATTAACAAACTTTTTATTTAATACCCGCAGTCCTTCTTTCGAAAGATTTCTTCAAGTTCCGGAGAGTGAACTATCAAGTTCCTAAGAGAATATGCTCGGTGCGTTGCAAAGGAGCTGGACGTTTGCTCCATCGTAGCAGGAGAGATCGACCCGTCAACAACCCGAAATTCTCCCTGTTTCATATCTTTCATTATTTCACTATATAGGCGGTCTATCTCGTTGTCCGAAAAGCAAGTGCATAAATTGTCAAACTTATGATCTGAATATTGGGTGCCGACGTTTCTTGTTTTGCTTTCTACTACAACTGTTTCTGGAGGAGTGCGTTTTCCTTGCGCTTTCTTTACTAAATGCTTCAGAGTGGGTAACGTAATCCGCTCGTAATGAGGTATTTCTGGGGATTGAAAAACTGACATATTTCGCATGTAAGCTGGCAGGTGTTCTTGTAAATTCTTTTTGGCCGTTTTGGGACACTTGCATTTCTTAGGTGCGACGTAATCAATGTAGCTTTCCCATTTCGGTTGTCTTTCGTGCCTCAATTCATCGCATCTTGCTTCTATTTTCTTACCCGAAAGAATAGAGTGCACGGAAGGCTGTTTTGATGTCCCCGCGACTCGTGTCTGTGGTATTATCTTCGTTGCATCTAATCGTGTGCAGAAGCAGTGCGGGATTCCACAGACGCAGCATTTAGTCTCCAGATTCCTCAAGTTAGAGCGTTCGTTTTGAAGGACTTGCATGAGGGAACCTTCCAGTTTTAATTCTTGTAACTGCGTCGACGAAGTGATTTTCACCGGTACATCATAAGGATAATCGTGGTCATCGACAAAATCATCATCGTCCCCGCGTTTGCCATGAATGTACTGTTTTATTTTATTGGTAAACATGTCGAAATTATCGCATGCAGCGTATATGCACTGTTTGTTGACGACTATGACAGGTAGTTGTGAAGCGCTGGATGTACAATGTTTTGGACAAAGATCCTGGTCCAGAACGGGTTTATACCCTTTATCGCAAAAAAGGAAGAAAGGATGTGGTCGCGGTATAGGAGTGTGGAAATTGTTCTCTTCAGGTATAAAAATGCTCTCGACACTCGGGTTTTCTATGGCTTCATTTAGTTGCAACATCATTAGCTTTTCCATATTTATGAAAAATTCTGCATGATCCGGCAATGTATTTAGACAATAAGCAACAAATATTTGTAGCTTTTTGATGACTTCGCATATTTTCTTCTGCCAAATTCGGTTGAATTCTTGCCGCTTCCTTTCCTTCTCCTTTGCGTGTGTTATTTCAAAGTCCCTCAAAGCGATTTCTTCTTTCAAAACTTTAGATTTTTTCTCGTGTTGTTGTTTTGAAAGTTGCATTTCTTTTTCACAAAATTCTCGTTCCTTTAAGGCCACGTACACTCGACACGCCAGATTTTGACATTCCAAATATTGTCTTAACTTCTCTATGGTTAAATGTTTTTCTACGTTGATGTCGTGTATTTGTTCTACCATTTCAGTCCGTGATTTTTCAAGATTCTCTATAAAGGCAGCTTTTAATTCAGCCTTTTTTTTGTCAAGTTTCTCTGTGTAAAAGTCGTAAAGCTCAGTTGCTTGCTGTTTCATAAAGGTCTTCAAACGTAAGGCCATTTTTTGCCGTGTTTCCTCTTGAGTTCTTTTAATTTCTTCAATAGCGGCATCGAATAGTAAAGCTTCTATTTTATTAATTGAAGTTGAGTATAAAGTAGTAAACTCATGGAAGGCTTTTTTGATTATTGAAGAATTATATTCCGCAGCTTCCTTAGATTTGATATCCCATTGCTGTCGGCAGGCCTCTTGGATTAACTTCTTCCAGTTTTGGTCACTTTCGAGCAAAGCTTGTTTTTTTTCTTCATCCATACTTTTACGATGGAGTGCCAGTATTTTTTCTCCAAAGAAGTCGATACCCATGAATCCTAGCTTTGCGAGGTATTCTTTCTTGATTGGTTGGAGAACGACTCTGCCTTTGAGTATTTCAGTGGGTGGGACGTACCAGTCGCTGCCGCCTCCTTTCATGGGAGGTTCGAGGCCAGCCAGGACCTTCAACTTTGGTCTCATCGATTTGAAATAAACTTCGGCGAGCGGAGGTGACATCTTGTTCTTCATGATGCTCTGTGTTGGCACCTGTTCCCGTTTTAAGTAACATTTTCTTTGATAATAATTGTCACTGAGCCTGAACATAATTTATGAATAAATAAAATTAATTACAAAAACATTTCAAAAGTAAATCCGTCAAAATCAACCGAAGTCTATTGTCAAAGTAAGAGTAAAAAGTGTCTATAGTATTTGGTAAAAATGACTATCTTGTGTATCCTTTATAAAATACACTATGAACACTGTAGAGATCATAATTATCTCTTAGCCTACGTTCACAACAATGGTGGCTGGATAGGTGGCTCGCTAGGATAGGTGCTACGCTATGCTATGCTATGCTTCTGTTCACACCGGCGGATACATTCATCGAATGGGAAGATGTCTTCTGTCTATCTAAAACTGTGAAACGGCTTCTGCTTATTGAAAATTCAAGTTTAAAGTCCTATCAACGTAATCAGCGCTCCTGCTGGGTACATGAGATAAATAAGATCAGCTAGGCGATTGCGTAAAGTGAATCGTATTAATTTGACAGTTCATATTGTATCATATGATATGTAATTCCATAAAAATTGCAGCCGATCGAATACGATATTACTGTCAAATACGATTGACTTTACGCAATCGCACCCCAGATCGACGAACGGTGAATTTCATCTACTGTACAAACAATTACGTAATTATGAAGATAAGTTTTACGAATACTTACGTATTAACATAGAACTGTTTGACCTTCTGTTAAGCAAAATTTCAACTTATCTTCAAAAAGTAAAAAAAAAACTTCAATTTTACGCCACGTAAAAACGGTAAAAACACGCCTGTTCGCTTAGATAGCCGCCTGGCGATTAGCCACAGCGAGGCGCGAACGATGTGAACAACGCAGTAGTAACACGTACGTTCGTTCGCATGGATAATTCATCCTGGCACCTAGCGAGCCACTAGGCGCTTAGCGTGGCACCTATTGGTGTGAACGTACACTTACACAAAGGCTAGGTTTTCTTCAAGGCAAAGGTTTTTCGCCAGTGCAACATTGATTATAAATTATTTTTTCTGTTTTTCTTTGGAAAACAAAGCAAAGTCTACTTCTACCTTCACTCCCTCAAATGTCTCCAAAGTTATCTCCCTTTGCCCACTAAAATATCAATTGCACAGTCACTCATTGTACCTCTTCTTGACTACGCCGATGTTTGCTACTTAGACGCCACCGAGCAACTTCTAAACAAACTTGGGCGGCTCCAAAACTTTGCCATTCGCTTCATTTTCGGTCTTCGAAAGTATGACCACGTTTCTAGCTTTCGGAAGGATCTCAAGTGGCTCCCAATACGCCTGCGCAGGAATCTCAGAATACTTTGTCTCCTCTTCAACATCCTTTATAATCCTTCTTACCTCCGTGACCGTTTCTCCTTTTCTCATTCACCTGATTCTCCATGTCGGTCCCATACCAAATCCCTCCTGAAGTTCCCATCCCATCACTCTGATTTCGCTTCCTATTCCTTCTCCGTACATGCCGTCCGTCTCTGGAATTCGTTGCTGGCTGAGATACGAGATTGTCGCACAATATCTCTTTCAAAAAACGTGTGAAAGACTTTTATCTGTCCTCTTGTCCTTAGCACTGCATACGTAGCATGAGCAGCTCGACAAAGCTATCTCGACACTTTTCTCGCGCGAGCGTATTGTCTGGCCCGCTCACACCGTACTGATATGAGCGGGACAGACATCGCGAGATAAGCGTCGACAGCGAGTCGCGGTGCGCATGCTACGCCTGCTGATCCCTTTCTGTCTTTCTCTTCGCATTATATGAATTATTTTATAGTATTATATGTATTTATAGGTTTATTTTGTATATATTATATCTAAGTATTGTCTATTTATTGATAATTTTGTTAAATTATTTATACCTATAAATATTACACACTCTCTGCCCTTCTCAATGTCCTTTCCTTTCACGGGCCGGCTGGAAGAAATTTCAATGTGAAATAAGCCGTGCCCCTGTACAATAATTCTTTAGAATTGTTTTTTTTTAATGTTTTGTGTACAAAATAAATAAATATATTTCTTTAGTTGTAGCTTGTAGCTTTATGCAAAATTTCTAATTGCTAAAGAATAGAATAGAAAGTAAATTACAAGTCAAAAATATTTTTTATTCTTACAAAATTATAAATACTATTTCTCTTATAATCTATAAAATCAGTTCATAACAATAACTAGGTCACTTCACCAACCGCCATTTTTTGTAACAATGTCATAACGTGGCAGAACCTTTCTTTGATCTCCGACACCGACCGGTGCGGTAGTAGTTCTACTATTCGCCCAAACACATGTTCCGTATCAGCTTCGCATTTGATTACTTGCAACATCGTTTTATCTTCATCCCTTGTCCAATTCATATTTTTTAACTCTACCGCGTTAGATTTTACTCGACGTTCTGGCATTTCTATTTTAGCATGCTTAGCTTTCGTCCCTTCATCTTTCTTTAGACACGATCCTCTATCTTTCCTATCTCTTTTGTTAGTATGTTCATCCTTTTTATCTTTGCAAGCCTTCTTGTTATTCTGTTTGGCTTTTGTGGTTTTAGGGCTATTTAACACGTTCACCGCGGAGTCTTTAAGCTTGGTGTTATCGTTGACGTCTTTGATGTTTTTGGTGGGCGATTTAAGTTGTTTCTTCGTCTTTTTTGGGGTTGCTTTGACGTTTTTGTTGGGTCGCTTGGGGGAAGCTCTCTCATCACCGGATTCGGGTGGGGAGAGGTGGCAGTGTGCAGGCGCGAGACGTCTGGCGTGCACCCGGTATGGTTCCTTACTGTAAGGGTAGGTGACGCTCGCGGAACGAAGTAAACGGCCGTGCTGCAGGAACACTCGCCCGTGGAGATACTGAAATAATAAAAGACGAACTGATTCAGTAGCACTTACCTTATGAGAGAAAATCTTGTGTTTTTTGATTTCCGAGCAATGAAACTAACCTGGCGAGTTTACTACACCTATAGCATCTGCTCACCGAGACTGTTTGTCGATACTTATCTCTCTGTCACTTGTCGGTCTAACCCGCTCATATCAGTTGGGTTGGCACGAAAAACTATCGAAATAGTATCGTGTATGTATCGAGCAGGTAATGTCAAAAAAATGTATAAGAAAATATAGTTCCGTTTATGTTCGGTAGGAACGCTGCTCAATATCTCATACATTTTTTACTTTACTTCCTCGATACTTACTCGAAAGTTATTCGTGCTAGACCTACAGTAGTGTGAACGGGACAGAATCTGCGCTTACGCGATAAGAGTCCAGAGTATTTTGTCGGGGTGCGCGCTATGGCAAACATCACCCTGACTTCAGGGCGTCACTCATTATGACGAGTGAGTTTGTCGGGTTGACGACGGCCGACTTTTTGACTATTCTGTCTATCCTGCTATTTGCGCCAAGCTGCGTCATGGGTTCGATCGCCGCCCAGAATTATTATGATAAATAAATAGTTAATAACACATATGGGACAAAACTGCTACATATCTCGACATCCGATCAATTTATGTAGTTTGTCGGATATTGATACAATTAAATTAAACCCATTCTTAAAATTTCCCTGTCATCCCTTTTTCGTCGTAATGTCAATGTCTCTGTCAAATCTTTCAATTTCTTATGCTGCGTATCATAAAAGTGTTGAAATAAAGATTCTCACCATTGTGTCTAGTCCCTCTTTGATGTCGAGTTTCCGCTTCTTGTCTGCTTCTTCTTGAAACTCCCACACGTCGTAACCAGTGTCGGCGGTGAGGAAGCTCTCGTGTATGGTATCCGTCGAGTTCTCATACGCGCTGCAAATATCATTATTTATTGGCATGGCCATTGGCTATCCGCTCGTACGTCTACGTGTGCGTGAACGTGTACGTATACGTGCTACGGGTGTAGATAGTGTTATGGAAAGTTTTAGCATAAGAGGTGCTGTTGAAACTACAATGATACTTGTACTTGCACACAGCTTAAATATAATATGCTGATTGTGTACCACATACCTTATCGAGATAGACGGTAAACGTGTACCTACCTTGCGTGTCAAAAGTTTGAACGCCGGTCAAAGTTTTCCGACCTAAGTCAGTCCGCTTGAGACCATTCCATGAAAACACGCGTCACTCAGAAACGAAAATGGTTAATAGTGCAATGCTTTCTTGCAAGAGCTCGTCAATAACATTTCCACATCACTAAATCTCGCTCGTGAAGTCGTCGTAGGTACGAAAAATTCGACACTCTAGGTTCTCATACAGTTTGAAGCACTCTTTTCGTCTATCTCGATATAGGTCTGCGTTGTGTGCACACGACAACAGGTCATGCTTTAAAGTATGACATTGATTGCGCCCTTATGACGTTTGTAATAAAGGCGATTTTATAGTACAAGTAGGTATAAATGTAAAGCCCGTCTTGCTGTTGTTGGCTGTATTATGTCAAAAATAGTATCCTACTTCGAAGCGCTCATGGCCGCGCTTGACAGACTGATCGTATTCGATCACGTTCGTTAGGCAACGTTCGGCTCCATGTCGGATGGGTGACCGTTAAGTGGTAATATAAGTGAGCGCTTCTGTGCTTCGGAGGGCACGTTAAACCGTCGGTCCCGGCTGTTCGCATCTTATAACAGTCTTTAAGCAAAGTCAGAGGCCTTATAGGCGGAGTGATAAGCTTTTACACTAGAGGTGGCCACTAATCCTTATACGATAAGAATTGTCCTACTAATACTATAAATGCGAAAATTTTTGTGAGGATGTTTGTAACTCTTTTACGCAAAAACTACTAAACCGATTTGGATGAAATTTGGCACACAGATAGAAGATTGCCTGGATTAAAACTACTTTTTATCCCGATATTCCAATGGGAAAGTGAATAACGTGGGTGAAACCAAGGGCGGCCGCTAGTTAATTATAAACAGAGGTAGAATATGTAGTTAGTTATGATGAATAAAAAAACAACCATCCCTTCTTAGAAAAACCGTTTGTATAAATCTGATATTCTTTGTAGTTTGGACTTTTTTATCTCAGCAATAAGTTATTATCAGTATTGAACTAATGATCTGGTATTTAATTGATTTCTGCTACATCAAACAACCAACTCTTTAATCTTTAGAGGACTGTTTTTAATACACACATACATTCAAGAATGTTAAGTCTAAGATGTTGTCCAGAAACAATAGCGTATTTTTAAAAGGGAATCCTGCTAATATTATTAATGCGAAAGTATGTCAGTTTGTTTGTTTGTTACTCTTTCACGCAAAAACTACAGAACGAGTATGTAGGGACTTCCAATAGTGGACTAACACATATGCTACTTTTTATCCCGATATTCCCACGGGTACTACGTGGGTGAAACCGCAGGCGGCCGCTAGTATTATAAATGAGAAAGTATGTCACTTTGTAGTCTTTCACGCTAAAATTACTGAACCAATTTGGATGAAATTTGACACAGAGACTAAGACGAGCTCGAGCAGTACAAGAAAAACTACGTGCAAATTTGGGTGATCATGTATTTCGACTTCCATAATGACAAGCCCTTGTTTTACATAAACATATAAAAAAAAAGATGACACTAATAATTTCGAATTTATAACATATTAGCCAAAGAGAAAACCAAAGAGAAGGCCATGAAGGCTGTAGCCAAGCTTGTCGGTAACAGAGACAGTAGATAGCCTAGATTAAAACATGCTACTTTTGTGCCGATATTCCCACGGGAACAGGAACCACGCGGGTGAAACCACCGGAGGCCGCTAGTTAGGTATATAAAAATAAAACTTACCTGTCTGGAGGTCTCTCATCAGGAAATAATGATTTGAACAGCTCTATTAGACGGGGATGGGATCTCAAATGGGGTAGAACTCTGGTCTTCATCTCATCGCTACTGCCATTGTTGACACCCATACTCAGAGCCCTGAGGATTTTCCTTAGAACTGTTGGCTTGCGATAGAAAGTGCTCTGAAACAAGAGCTATCATGTTTTAGTCTATCCTAGTATTACTTACAATTTATTCCAAGTCAACATATATCATATATTTATACTTAGGGCCTATTTCTCCACTTATTGATAAGTGCTGGATAGCTTATTTTGTAGATCATTTAATATATTTTTCATATTACAACTGTCAAATGATATGAGAAATAAGCTATCCAGCACTTATCAATAAGTGGTGAACCCGGCCCTTAGAATAAAGGCCGGCTTAAACATCTTTTATATATTGCTTATAAATTCAACTATGTAACCACAACAATTATTGTAAAAAGAATAATCAAGTGAGGACTGATTTGCTATTTTAACAAATTCAGTGCCACATATATATAGCGTTACACACTTCAACTTCACAGGCCAGTGTATCTGTGAATATACACCATGCAGAACATTTTGTATGGGGACTTTGTAGCCCCGGCCCTGACAAATCGGTTGGTGTATTTGGGGTATAAAAATGTGAGATATTTTTTAAGATATGATTTTATACAAATTAAACTAAAGACTTGTAAATATTTTTGGACTTGCCTTGGCACTGAATGTGTTAAAGCCCAATAATGAAAGACAAATTAATATCACAATAATAAATAATAAGGCAAAGGAAAGATGTTGTTACTGATTGGTACCACAGAGATGCCAAAAAAGAAAAGAGAAAGCCACTGAAGATGGGAGGATGATCTGTTAAAGGTGTCAGGCAAACAGTGGACAAGAACAGCCAGAGAGGGGGAGAAGTGGAAGAGTTTGGACGAGGCTTTGCCGGAGGGCACACAGAAGATAGCAATACCTAAACTAAAAATATGCAAACTTGCTAAAATAAAAAATAAAAGCAAAGGAAAAAACAATTGCAAACAAATGAAAAAGACAAGGATCCAATGCATCATAAATAAGTTATTGTAACCCTTTAACAACACTTAAAAATAACCCAAAAACATTGTGTATTCTTGTCAGATATTTCTCAGAAGTTTTCTGAGAAATCTATTCCTTAAGCTAAGCTTTTACATGGACAAAATGGAAAACAACATACACAGGTTTTCTAGAGGAATTGATACAGCATGAATAAATCAAACTGGGCAATTAACTATACCATGGGTTTCTAGATCCTACTTATTACTTATCTATAATAGAACATAATGACTTCGCCTTGCATTGTTTATAAGAAAGTTACACAATCAACTTACATGTAAAAGTCCTATGAAACCATTTAATTGTTCCATCATAAAGTGGTCCATAAACCGACCCACTTTTGCTGCTTGTCCAGGTTTTAAAAACAATAAAAACTCTTCTAAAATATCTTTATGCTCTATACCACACAGCTGCTCTATTTTTCTGTACAGATCCACTGGAGTTTCCTTTGTTGGGTCGAATGTTTTAAGTATACTTTGGAATTCAATAAATTTCTTGTTAGGCACTGACGAAAACCGTGATTGGACTTTAGTATAGTATGATTTAACCAAAGCTGGAAAAGAAAACATTATTTTAGAGGCCAATATTGTCTAAAATTATCAAAAAGAGAAATGGGTATTTATACAGTAGCACTTCCAAATCAGATCATGGCCTTACCCGTCTCTAAAGCATTATTATTGAATTTAGGCGGTTGCTCTTTCTTCTTTGCAGTACCTTTTCCTTTTGGGTCTTTCTGTACTGGTTTTGTAGACACTTTGACGACTGTGGCAGGCAGGGGAGGAGGCTGAAATAGGTATGTCAAATTATTATCATATTTCTTGTTAAAAATGGCGACGATGTATGAAAACATAATCGCAAAATATGTTAGGTAATTCCAACTTTAAATTCTAAATATCTTCAAATAAGGGTGATGTCAACTTATCATAGATAGGGCCAATTGATTTCTAAATGAAGATTTAACAAGAAATGTGTGGGATTACATAAAAATATTGCTGAAATCTGATAACCATACCTCTGGTTTTATAGGTGGTTTTGCAACCAAATTTGCATTGAAAAAACTTGTACTTGGTTCAATTTTATTGCCGTAAGCATCTTGACTCTCTCGAGAAAACAAAATAGGCATAGAAGGCAGCATCTGGCCGTTTCTGGTGCTCCTCTAAAACGAAAACGCAGTACCACTTCACAATGATTGCGATTTTCACATAATATTCCGAAAAAACTAAAAGCACTGATAATATTAACACTCTATAATTAAAAAGAAGATAAAACCAAATAAAGTATATGATAAAAAAAACATTTTTGTTTGTGTATTTACGCAAACAATACAAGCTATCGAAAGAATGGAAACATTTTTGACAGACGGAAGGAAGAACGATGAGCATGGGCGACGCAAATTGGCGGCTCTACCGTTTCATTTTAAGATATTTTTTACAATTTCTGGAGATAATTTAAAACTTTTCATTCAATTAAATAAATTTAAGATAGTTGTAGAGTGTTGTTTATATTCGAAAAATTATGAAATAACCCTGATATCCAGAAGATTGAAAGTATTACAAGTATCGCGAATTCTCCGCTGCAGTGTCTACGTGACCTGCCTACTATTACGCGCGTGTTTTAAAAAAAATTAAAAATATGAAATATTATGATATTTAACTTATTATGTACTTACTTATATAAAGTATAATGTGCGTACACATCATTTTAGTGGATAAGTACTTATTCCACTATTATTTATGATATTTATTGGGCTTAATAAAAAGTTTTAAGAATCCTATTGTCTCCCATTGATGAGAAGCACTTACAACACATAGGTATAAGTTGCTTAAGTATTTTAATTTCATAAGGAATATTCATATCATGTGTATCATGCAATACGTATTTGAAAGTTACTTGTTATTCTCAGACAGAACTCGAACCTGCGAGCTTTGGGTATCCAAGAGCAGTGGGCCGAATACCCAAAGGCGCGCAAGTTCAAGCCCTGTCTGAGAAAAAACGTTTTTCCAATATTTTTCTATAAAAAAATTATCTTAAGTATACAAATAGCATGAAAAATACAAAAACTTAAAAATCATGAGTTACTTTTTTATTATTAAGTTGAATGCCTGCTGAAGAAGTTATAATAACACTGTAATGTCTTATTGAAAGCTCAACCACGAGAAAAATCATTATTAACTAAATTATACCTACGTTGTATAATTTTACCAGAACGCAATTTTATGTACTTAATAATAAGGTAGACAAATAAAAATGGAGAAAATGACCGCTGCTTCTGTGGTCTAGTGGCAACCTGGCAATACCACCGAGCACCGACCGCGGTGCCGCGGTGGGCCGACAGAGGTCCGTGGTTAGAAACCTAATGAAGATAATAAATTTGTCGATTGGTCGGAGACTTGATAGCTAAGTCTGTCGCCATAACAAGAATGTTTTGTAGCGTTGTTGCGTTCCGGCAGCTGAGAGATATAATTACCTATTCCAATTCCTCAGTCAGTGGATGAGGATTCTGGGAGAAACGCGATTCCGCCTTCAGCCTTATCAATACTTATCATCATTATGGGATGAAGGCTGAGTTTCCTAGTTGTAGATTAAAAAAAAACAACTTTGAGACTTCGACATACTTTTATGGCACGAAGGTGTACTGGGTATTCGGTTGTCGCATTATAATAGGAGGCTTTGGTCACTTTTACTTGTCAGTCAGGTATCAAAAACATAATGTGTAAGAATGTCAAGTTTCGTGAACGGGCTCGCCACTCAAAATGTGCTTATAAGCACATTTTGATATGTTGTTAAGATATTACAAAAGAAATAAAAATAAAAATAAGTTCATAAAATACTTATATGTACCTACACTATACCTACCTAACACTACCTACACTGTTACCTGACTGACAAGTAAAAGTGACCAAAGCCTCCTATTATAATGCGACAACCGAATACCCAGTACACCTTCGTGCCATAAAAGTATGTCGAAGTCTCAAAGTTGATTTTTTTTATCTAGCAGGGCCACTGACTCAGATTTATTGTTACCAAATTATGTAGGTACTTCATTAATTCATCAATGAAAAAAAATCGTTATTTTGGCAATAAATAGGTATAAATAAATATATATTTTTAATGTGGAGCTAAATGGAGCGCAGTGGTTCGCGCGCCCGGCTTGCGATTGTATCTGTTTTAAGCAACTTTCATAATGGTCGGCTCAGGATGGGTGACCAAAAATTATATGTCGAGCTCCTCCGTGCTTAAGGGAGGAACGAAGGCACGTTAAGCGGTTAAACCCCGGCTGTATTTGCAGTCGTAAAAACCCACCATCACCAAATCGCATTGGGCCCTCTTGGTACGCCATCCATGGTCCATTCTCCCTATCTTACCAGAAAGAAGGACCAGTGCCCCAGTAGTAGGGACATTAAAAATGACTGATGATGCAATTTATTGTTAAACAAACATACATAATATTCAGATTAAACCCTCAAATTATCTCAAAGTTATCTTCGAAAACGGCTAGGCTAATGAATCACTAGACTTAGACTATAGCGCGGGTTCGATTCCGCATCGTTACGCATTATTAAATAAAAATCATTTTACTCAGTATTGTTTTAGTTTATTTACGAATGATTCTAAAATACTCGTAGGTAATGAACCTTTATTAAAATTTTCTTTAAATGAAAATTTAAGAAAATATTCGTATTTAGCTAGACCGCAATTTCTTTTGTTAATATTTAAACTTAGGTAGGTAGTTCTATTAACATGTCCAATTTTCAAGTTATATTTGTAATTGTTGTTCTTGACCTCAGTACACCTATAGAATTATTTATGGGTTTTTATTTTATATAGAGCGGATATTGATGCCTTTGTTATTGCCCCGTTGTCTGGTAACCACATCGATTTTGCCATTGCTGCTTTGTCAACGTATCAGTAAAGAGCATTTTTGTGCAGTCCTAAGTTTAAAAATGTTTGAAGTTTTCTGTTGGATTGAGTTATCAGTTGACGTTTACTTGTGATTTTAAAGGCAGCGTTTGGCTAAAATGGCGGCAATTCTACCTGCTGGATTGAGGAATGGGGTAAGCCTTTTGTTTACTTTCAAAGAAGCCCTAATAGCTAGAGTAGGTAGGTACATATTACAGAAACAAAACTGGAACACTGCCAGAAAGAGGTTTAATTTGTCATTTGCTAACAGGACACCGGTGTCCAGAAAACAATAAAATATCTATTGTACCTCATAACTCGGCGCCGAAGCACAGATTAATAAATAGTTTCTTCGTCGATGGGTTAAGTGGTCCAATGTTATTGAATTGATTTAAAAGTTTCATACCTCTATCTTTTATTTCACACTAGAGGCCGGGCGCGATTTCACCCGCGTGGTTCCCGTTCCCGTGGGAATTTTGGGATCATTTATAGCCTATGTTACTACTTGGGGTCTAAGGATTCTGTATACCAAATTTCGTCAAAATCGGTCCAGTAGTTTTTCAGTTTATTCGTTACATACAAAAATACAAATCTTTCCTCTTTATAATATTATAGTATATATAGTATAGATTTGTTGTGCGCAGCATTACAAAAACCTTACCTATAAGTAATAGGTCTCATCTCTCACTCATCTCATCAGGGGGTCAATTCTGCTAAATTATTTTCATAATGGTCTCTCAGTGGTGTTTCAATAGTAGTGTTTATTAACACTGTTGTAACAAGAACTGTGTAAAACAGCACTACCATTGAAACACCACTGGAATACCATTGTGACTAAGCATGAATTACCAGTAGTTCGCCAAAAACGCAAACAAAAAAATCTCAAACAATGTCATTGTTCTGCAAGGTCAATGTTGCATTGATTGCATGATGTCCTCGTTGTAGTTGGAACTATTTTTGTCATCATCAGACAGAAACATAGAAAAAATCATGTGCATCTGTGTGAGCGACGTCGAACAATTAAATATTTGTTTGAACGCCGCGCGAACATTGAGAGACAAAAAGTTAGTAAAAGAGTCGCGCTGCATTAAATAAGGACGAAGATTGCGAGAAATTTCTCCCGCGGAAGCGAGTGAGCGAGACAGAAATAGAGTCTCGCTCTCTCGGCCGCTCGTGGATTGTCGGGAACGTTCGAGACGCACACGTCGCGAATATTCCATGCGATTCTCGACTTTCCGCGGGCGGTATAAAAGCGGCACGCAGCGCAGCGTATACCATAGTGACTTAAAAAGTGTATTTAGTAAGCGCATCCGGAAGTGTTCAAAGAAGAGTTTGAATATAAGTGTTCAATAAGAGTTCTGAAGAGTAATAAGAAGTGTTCAAACAAGTGCAGCGAATTAGAAGTGTCAAGCGTGAACTGTTTTAAAGGAATAAAAGATTTTATATTATTTGCAGATTAAGTGCAGATAATTTTGTGATCGCGGATTTAGCAGGTTTATAATCAGTATTAAAGTGACTTTGATTCAGTGCATTTATTTAATAATAAAATATACTGTGTTAAATAATAAATAATTGTTTATTTGTACTGATCAACGGTTCTTCAGCGTATCATTGGACGTAGTGGCATTTTCCAGCCAGCATTTACTAAGTGTCAGTTGTGTGACTAAGCGCTCGTCCACGACATATTTTTGGTCCTTCGAGCCGGATTTGGAGACGAAGAGCATGCCGAAGTCTACGTCCATTACGAAGCGTTCAAGAAGTAAAAGAAGAGCTAAAGAGTCAACTCGCGCCGCACCATATCACGAAGTTATACAGCATCGTGAAGAGGATACTTCTTCATCAACACCTGAAGAGAATCTCAACCCCCAACATAAAAGTGACGAAGTGCGATGCATTGAAGACAATGCTCAATTATCGAAAGTTGAGGGTGAACTCATACCGCAACTTCTAAATGACGAAGAGTCGTTGCGGGGGAGTAGTGTCGGCATACGTTCCGATGCCATCTCCAAGAAAAGAGCAGAGGTCAACGCAAGGATTTTGGTGGCCAGAAGGGAAATGGAAGCCGCTGAAGCCAAACTTAAGATGGCGCGAACAAAATTAGAAGCTATAGAGTTGGAACTACTTGAACTTGAATCTGAAGTTGTGAGTGTTCACGCCGAAGAGTGTCTCCGTGACTACGACCGACGAGTCACGCAGGAAATGATTATAGAAGAACCAGTCAAAGAAACGAGGCTCGTGCAAGAATTAGCTGAGGCGATTGCCAAGCTCAGCGAAAGGTGGAAGAGTTGTGAAAGTGTTGAGCTTCCACACTTTAACGGTGCCAGCGAAGAGTGGCTGGCATTTAAAAGGTCTTATGTAGATACTGCCAAAGACTTCAGCGCCACGCAGAACTTAGCGCGACTACGAAGAGCTTTACGAGGAAGCGCCAGAGAAGCTGTAAAGAGTCTTCTGTTCACTGCCGAAGATCCGAACGCAGTTTTGAAGGGACTAGAAGCGCGCTTCGGCAGACCTACGGCTTTAGCATTGGCAGAACTGGAAAAGCTAAAGAAGCTTCCAAGAGTGGCAGCGAACCCAAGCGACATATGTATATTCGCCTGCCAAGTGAAAAACGCCGTCGCAACTATTAAAGCGCTTGGGAAAGAAAATTATTTATTTTCTCCGGAAACTGTGAAAACTGTTATTGACAAGATGCCATCAGTTGTGAAATTTCGCTGGTTTGACTTTTACAAGAAACATCAAGATGAAGTGTTACCAGAGTTGATACTCATCAGCAACTTCCTGGAAGAAGAAGCAGCTGTATGTGCAGACTTCGCTCCACTTGAAGAGTTCCCGGAAGCGAAGTCCAGACGCCCGCATAGAGCTCCTCATGAAGAGTTTTGGAAGCATAAGCATTGTGGACTATGGAGGAATGAATTGATTATGAAAGAAAACTGGAGGCGCCCCCACTTGGCTCCACCTGGAGAGTCTCCGGAACAGAAAGGCAGCGGGCCCCATAAGATGTACCACGTTCGCGTCACTCACGAAGGTTCCAAGGAAGACGCGAATATTTGTCCGGCGTGTCAAGGAAACCATTACCTGCTGCAGTGCAAGATATTTAGAAGTACCAGCATAAGTGCGAAATGGGTCATGGCAAAGAAGGAACATCTATGTTTTAAGTGCTTGAGATTTAGACACTCGCGCATCAAATGCCGAGCTGCCACGTGTAAGAAGTGTGGAAGATGGCATCACACAGCGCTGCACTCCGATATACCTCCAGCTAAGGTAAATGAAGAGCCACAATCAGCTATAGCAAAGGAAGAGCCACCAATGACAACAGATCACCAAGGTGATGATGGGTGCCCCCCGCCGTGTTTCGGAGCTGGACGTCGTCGCATCCAAGAAGAGAGGTGCTATGCACCGCGGGGGAGAATGTGAGCGACGTCGAACAATTAAATATTTGTTTGAACGCCGCGCGAACATTGAGAGACAAAAAGTTAGTAAAAGAGTCGCGCTGCATTAAATAAGGACGAAGATTGCGAGAAATTTCTCCCGCGGAAGCGAGTGAGCGAGACAGAAATAGAGTCTCGCTCTCTCGGCCGCTCGTGGATTGTCGGGAACGTTCGAGACGCACACGTCGCGAATATTCCATGCGATTCTCGACTTTCCGCGGGCGGTATAAAAGCGGCACGCAGCGCAGCGTATACCATAGTGACTTAAAAAGTGTATTTAGTAAGCGCATCCGGAAGTGTTCAAAGAAGAGTTTGAATATAAGTGTTCAATAAGAGTTCTGAAGAGTAATAAGAAGTGTTCAAACAAGTGCAGCGAATTAGAAGTGTCAAGCGTGAACTGTTTTAAAGGAATAAAAGATTTTATATTATTTGCAGATTAAGTGCAGATAATTTTGTGATCGCGGATTTAGCAGGTTTATAATCAGTATTAAAGTGACTTTGATTCAGTGCATTTATTTAATAATAAAATATACTGTGTTAAATAATAAATAATTGTTTATTTGTACTGATCAACGGTTCTTCAGCGTATCATTGGACGTAGTGGCATTTTCCAGCCAGCATTTACTAAGTGTCAGTTGTGTGACTAAGCGCTCGTCCACGACAATCTGGATTGAGAGATCCTTTTCTAATTTTGCTTAAAATTTGCATCAAAATGTCACAAATTGTCAAAATTCCTAACACAAATCAAAAAAATTGTCACTCATAATAAGGGAAGAGAAGGAAGTAAGTTTGGCGAGCTAGCTTTTATGGTAGGTATTAGGTACCGAACTGCCTGACTAAATTACCGGGAAAAGTTTTTTGTTACACTTAGATTTAACTTCTCCCGACTTTGACATCTGCAAGGGTTGCACTGCAATTAAAATTACTGCGCACAAATTGTGCAGTTTCAACATCGCAACGCAACATCAGTGAGTTTGGTGAGAGCCTGCCTAGAATGGACAAAATCGGTTCATTATTTCCAGAGATTACTTCCAACAAACACTTATAAATAAGCACATCTTTTTAGATTAGGTGACCTACCTACATATAAACAAGTATAAGTATAGACTGTGGTTTAATATCTGTAGTGATACCTACAGTAATACAGGGGGAAGAATTGTTGTTTACAATACATAACGTTATGATGCTTCTTACGGTATATCATGATGATAATATCGAGAAACGGATGTTAAGCAACATTACCTTCAGTACTTACTACTTACATATAATTAATAAATGAAATTAACTTGTGAATTCATAGCCCTCAAACAAAAGGTACTGCGTACGTGACGATTGTTGGCATACCTCTTATTGTTTCGACGTTTTGTATCGGCTTTGTGTAAAGGAAACGTTCTAAGTAAAGTACTGCCTTCCTTCTGGATGTTCAACCAAATAGTGTGGCTTTGTTCGTTAGCTTGAGAGCATCTGTGTGATTGATAATAAAAAATAAAAGTGTGAAGTGATGGCTGATAAAAAGGATACTTTCGTTGAGAATGACAGTGATACCCCTACGGTGACGGTGGAAGAGATCGAGGTGGCACAAAACGCGTCAACGGACATCTTTGACAAAGATAATAATGTAATTTAATCAGTGGAACGATTGATCTACTTACGTAGAGTACACTTTCTATACTTCAATGAGCATTTAGGGTAATGGGTATCAAAGAATATGGTTAACGTTATTAATCTTAGAAAATAGTCGGTGGAACCAGTACCTTTGGATTAACTAACAAAACCTTAATTCCATAACTCGATAATAGCAATCACATAAGCGCGTTTAGTCAGCCTCTGATGTGGTTTGACAGTATGAGTGACCAACAATTTCTTATGTCGATCCGAAACAAAATATTGCTTTTCGAAGCATAGTGACAGAGGAAGCTTCGAATTGCACATAAGCGCCTCTTAAATACGCATTTCGCTTTGTGCCTGCGTGGTGCGGTGAGTCATTCCATTCATGATGACCAACCATCTTACCCTTTCAAAAGGAGGCCTAGGTATGCCTAGTAGTGGGAACATTAAAATAATTGCTGATGATGATAATCAACATTCGAATAACGGGCCCGATGACGCTGTGGTACTTCCTAATTCCTACATATTGTGCTGAGTGGGGTGATGGGTTCGATCCCATTGATCTTCGATGTAACTACATATACATAGTACTCTTTGCTTCCATGAACATTAGTTTTTGTCATTTAACTGATGTTCCCCTCTACTGGCAGGCAGACGTATTATAAGTTAGAAGCACAGAACAAGGAATAGAGGTAATGTTCTGTGGTTAGAACAATACAAATTTTATTGCGTCTTGTTCATTGCTAGCGAAATGTTTATAATAATTATATATTTATTAACTAGCGGCCGCTCGCGCTTCACCCGCTTGGTTCCCGTTCCCGTGGGAATATCGGGATAAAAGTATCCTATGTTCATAACTAGGATATCTACTATCTGTGTACCAAATTTTATTAAATCCGTTCATTAGTTTCAGAGACTATTCAATGTAAACAAACAAACAAACAAACAATCAAATCTTTCCTCTTTATAATATTAGTATAGATAAATAAGATTACCTATAGCTAATACCTATACGTTGGTTCTGATATACGTAACACGAGTGCTATTTACTAACAGTCAAAAATGTGTAATGTCCAAATTTTTTAAATCAAATTTTTTTTTGTTATTGGTAAAAGATGGGGAAAGGTCTGGACGCCAACCGGTATGCGACGAAGAAGACGGTGGCCCAGGGCATGCTGGACATCGCATTGCTGACGTCCAACGCCTCTCAACTGAAGTACGTGCTGCAAGTGGGGCCCAAGCACGAGTTCTACACACTGCTAGTGGTGCTCATATCTATCTCTATCGTGCTGCAAGTAAGTCAAGAGCTAGCTCTGTTTTGTTATGAATTTTTGGTCTAACGAGTGCTTGGGCAACTGACCGGGTAAATCTACGGGCGGTTTGAACGCCGTCATTGTCCGCGACATATAAAGTGCCACGCATAAGTGCGAAAATAATATAGGTTATGCTGCTAAACGCTACTCGTCTGGGACCTATATTCGTAACTGGACACGAGGACAGAATTTTATTACTCTAAAAATATTAAAATATGTTGAGGACAATGACGGCGTTCAAACCGCCCGTAGATTTACTCGACCACAGAAAACAGGATGTGTTCTGTCTGGACCCTACCGCGAAAATATACAGCAGGGCAGATAAGGGTATGGAAATACCCATAGATCATGGGTTTCAACTGCAAAATCAAGCCCATATCCTTACCCCTTTTTTTACGCGGTATAGTCAGATGTGTTTTGTGGTGCAAATGATTCCAAATACTATTATTATACATTTGCTGTGAATGCTATACTTATAACTATTACTTTGCTGGCTCAGCGACCTCATTTTCTTATATGATAGCTGATTGACTAAAAGAAATCAAAACACTTATTATGAGATAAACAGCAAAAACAAGTGACATCAAGGAACTGAGTCTTGTTTGCCTCCCACCCCATTCAGCATCTGGACTCGATGGGCCATATCATACTCGTCTTGCAGGATCTATACAACCAGCAGCAGTAGGTGCCTTCCTTATTTAAAAAGCCAGGTCAAAAGTAGGTACCTGGAATCGGTGAGTAGGTGCTGAGTACCTATTTACAAGCAGAATGTATTAAGAGTAGTTAGAAGAAGTAAGAGAAATGTAAAGATCCTGGAAATAAGTCTTCTTCTTCTTCTCGAAGTGATCTTTGTCTGCTTCTAAGAGAGACAGACATGATTTTATGTCATAAGTTTAATCTTTTAGAGTGACTTTAGTTCGAGAATGAGCCATGCTACCATAGGTGGCGATGGGTATGGTGATGCTGTCGCTGAACCTGCTGCACGACTGCCGGTTCCACCTGCCGCGTTGGCGGGGCTCCGCCCTGGGGGTCAACTACGCGACCACCGCCGCTGCCTTCGTCGTCACTACACTTAACGTGCTTGTAGCCGCCTTCGACTCCTCGCTCGCTTCGTACCTGGAAATTGACTATGCGTAGATGTTATGGTGGTGTGGGAAGACAGATTTAGACAGTGTTTTATAGATATTTTGGTTTCGAAAGCACATCATTTTCCAAGAGTTAAGATGTTTTTTATAAACGGATTTTCCGTATGTACTAATAATACACTAAAAATTTTTACGAATCACAGGTCTTTAATAGTAATGAATGATACGCGTATGTTGTTTTTACCCTACTTAGTTTTTGAAAATTAGTATCTTTACAAACAGTGTAATTAGATAACTATTGTATTGTGCCGAAAGCAAAACACAAAAAATCGTTTCGTAAGATAATAATCTAGATATTTCTCAGAAGAATTTTATCCTTGTTTTAGCTTGTGGTCGGGTTGATGTTCGTGGTTATCGGCGGTTTGGACTTGAATGACCACAACGACCAGCCTTCAGCCCTCATCCTCAATGACGTCATTGTCATATTCATTTTTGTTATATCTGTAGCCAATATTGTTATTTCTGCTTTCGGAATAGAATACTCAAATAATCCTTTAATTTTAGAACGTCTCAGTTATATTAATAACGAGTATTTGAAAAAAGGAAATTTAACCGCTGTTTAAGATTTAACGTTAAGTAATTAAACATAACATAGTAACTTTCAACTAAGCTCAATAATAAAGTCAATTATACCTCAAATGATAAAATATCATGGCATATAATACAAGTCCAGTGTTGTGTAACTGTTTTGCTAATTAATGAATACTGCCTTGACTTGATTTCTAGCGTTCGTTTGTTCAACGTTTTGTGGTTTTTTGTTTTATAATACTTAAACGTCACTTCTTTTTTAAATTCTGTGACTTTTAAAACCAAGTGAAAGTTCTCAGGCCTGGGCCCAATTCTCATGCAATCGAAAAATGTTCACAGTCGTGAAAAAAAGTTCCTATTTTGTTCTTTTTTTCAAAGTTGATACTTTTTTTGGGTTCCGTACCGCAAAAGGAAAAAACGGAACCCTTATAGGATCACTTCGTTGTCCGTCCGTCCGTCCGTCCTTCTGTCAAGACCATTTTTCTCAGGAACGCGTGGAGGTATCAAACTCAAATTTATATCTTATACCTACTCAGGTCTACTGTCCCTTGGAGCTGTGAAAAAATCAAACTTCTAAGCCAAAGCAATCAAAAGATACAGCCGTTTATGCCGCAAATTTCCGCAAATTTTTGAAACTCGCACGGGAATCAAAACCTACAGGGTACTTCCCGGGAACTTAGAATCTTGAAATTTGGGACGAAGTAACGTCTTATAGTACAGATAAAGGAAAAATTGCGAAAACCGTAAATTTTTAGTTACATCATATAAAAAAATATTATTTTGAAAATTTTCAACGTAACCCTCGGTGCGCGAGTCCGACTCGCACTTGACAGGTTTTATTATGAATGGGAACTTATTTCGATTTCTCACTTGTTTCTCACAATTATCATCATCATAGAGACAATAATTTACTTTTACTTGGTGCAGGTGAGCGCGGGAATCCTGGCGATCGTTATGACCTCTTTGGATGTAGAGAACAGTGAAAGACAAAGGAAGATCTCATATTTGCTGTACCACGTCACCATTGGTATGATGACGGGAGTGGTATTCTGTGACGTCATCAAAATGACCTTCGGCCTGGATCCTGCGCTCTCTCTGAAAGATGCCCTAGGGAATGGGACTGCGAACTTTTACGATTGGTTTTTTAAAATTAAACATTAAACAAAATGTTTTTGTCAGTTTAAATGACTAAGTGCCACGTTTTAGTCGTAAAGTAGCTAGGTATTGAAAGCGCAATAATTATCTTAATATTACATTGAAATTAATGTGTCTTTAACACAAAGCTATGCTTATTCTTTAGTAGTGGCGAGGGGTGGAAATATGGCGAAGTTAAGCCGGACCAAGAAAGTCCACAAATCGGACAATAATAAACATGAAAAATTCTTCCCTTTGTTCACTTTGCAACTGCCTCGCACTCCACATATATTCAACTAATGGTGACAGTAATTAATGACATAATTATTGTGATCTGCATTGAGGATCGCTGGGGTGGCGGTTTCTTAAAAGGGAAGCCGATGGGAATCGGTATGTATGGACCCTTCGCCACTGCTCTTTAGGTGGTTAGGCCACCCCAGGGCCACCCACATGCATTAAAGAGGCGATTTCACACTATTATTTTACATTAAAAAAATCTACTATAGGTACTTTTATTTTACTATTTATTTTATTTGGTTTTTTCAGTTTTATTCTACGTGGAACATACCTACACTATTTTCATATTTTTTTTATACTTATTGTAATGTTTTGATCTTTTGTTTTGTTTTTCTTTTTTGTTTTATTTTCTCTTTTTTTTTCTTTAGGTGGTATCAGCCGTAGTGGCCGTGGTGTTAGGCGCTATTTTTAATATAAACCGACTGCCAGACTGTCGAAGAGCTGAAATCCTCAATGACACCAGTCTCTTTTTTAAGATCATAAGTATCAGCGTCAATATTGTTATAAGTGTCCTTAGTTCTATAGAAATAGATAGTTTTAGTATGGTAAGACTGTAATTTATATTGATAATATTAAGTACATAATTATCTCGAAGGAAAAATAAAGTTGCAACTGTAATGTAATAATAATCTAAACTGTTTATTTATGTGTAGATTTTATGTTTGTGTATTTTATACAAAAGAATCTCGTTCGATTACCTAATAAAAGCTAACCTTATGTAAATCCAAACCATAGATTTATGTTTCACGAATCTCATCCAACTGTCTACATCATCCGAGATTGTCTATCAATAGGAAACCGATTTCACCGACTGTTGATTATGTGTCTTTTCAAATACGTATACAAATAAATTACTGCAATGCAATTTAAAATTATGTTTTCATTAGGTACCTAATCGATCAGTGAAGCAGTTGGTGAACTCGGGGTCTAAATCTTATTGTAAACCATCGTTCAACTTTAATCAGTATGGCGGTAGATTATATGTAATGAAAATAATATTAATCAACATCTAGGCGTACATAACATAAAGTTTTGTCTACTTAACACGGTAAGACCGATCAGCTGCTTATTTTTACAGTTGGCCAAAAGTTTCTGTCTACAACGTAATGTCATTGATAGTTTAACGTAGATAAATACCTAGACAAAACATAGCCACAAATAATAAAACTTAATGCTACAGCGTAAAAAATATGGATATGGGAAGCCCATTTGACAGTTATATATGACCATATAACGTAATTTGAAGAGCTTCAACTGTCAAATGAAACCCCTATAATATTTTTACGCGGTAGCCCAGGCGACAATGCGACATGTAATGTTAGACATAGGTAGCTAGGTAGGTAGTTAGTCCCGTTTGTATAAATTTTGATTTTCCTTTCAATCTATAATACTCTGTAATATTAATTAACTTTTAGTAATAACTAATTAATGTATACTAAAGGGTTATTGTGCAGCTGGTAGTTATAGCTTCAAACAATTGGACTTACTTACTTATTTTTAGGACATTGCTGTAATAAAAATAAATTATTTAATATTTCGCAATAATAAGCAAGTACCTAAAAATCACAAAACACAATGTGTAAGTAACGTGTAACCCAAGAAATCGCTCTTGTAAAGTAAATCTAAAAATACAATTTTTGAAATAAAATATTTTCTATTTTAATTTGTCTTATTGTTAGGAAATCCTCCTCTAAAAAATTTATTAAAAACACTGATATTATTTTATGTTTTTTAAGTTTGCAGCTTATTGAATGCTATCTATGATTAGAAAAAATCCAGGCCACTGCTCTGTAGCTTAGTGGTTAGAGTGATTTGACGAACGAAACGCATCATTGACATAAGTGTCAGTGTGACATTAACATTTCTCATGGACGTCACGTCACCGTCACGTCACTGTGCGAAAGTAAAACTTGTTGATTTTTTCAATGTGTTTTTAATCAATATTCATTCCAGCAAGTGCTTTTACAACTTTCTGCAACTCAAATCTCCCGGATCATACCTATCGTTGTAACTCGAGTTAATTTGAGGCGTGTCATCCAAACGTTCGTGTCACAAAGCTCAGAAAAAGTGAGCGTCGAGGTTGCCGCACCGCAGCGAGATAACGAGTTTGCATTTTGTTGCCCCCGATTTGCGATTGTCTATTCAATACAGTCAGTCAGTTGCTACAGGCTGTGGAAACAAGACGTTGAAATGGCCAGCGGTAGGATCGTCGTTTACGGTGGGCGCGGGGCGCTCGGCGCTGCTTGCGTGAATCACTTCAAGTCTGCCAACTGGTGGGTTGCTAATGTGGATCTCAACCCGAACGAAAGTGCGGATTGCAACATCACCGTCCCTAAAGACGCCTCGTGGGTCCAGCAGGAAGAATACGTGGTGAATGAGCTCGGTACCGCGTTACAAGGTCAGAAAGTGAATGCTGTCATTTGCGTAGCCGGCGGTTGGGCTGGTGGAAACGCCGCCAAAGACCTCAGCAAGCAAACTGACTTGATGTGGCGGCAGTCTGTGTGGAGTTCAACTATCGCCACCACTCTCGCTGCTAAGTATCTGAGTCCAGGAGGTTTGTTAGCCTTAACTGGAGCTAAAGCTGCTTTGGAGGGAACCCCCGGCATGATTGGATATGGCCTTGCTAAAGGTGCTGTCCACCAGCTTACAAAATCATTAGGTGCTAAGGATTCCGGCCTTCCTGAAAACTCACTGGCTGTGGCTATACTGCCAGTCACATTAGATACTGAAATGAACAGAAAATGGATGCCTAAGGCAGACTTCGGCTCTTGGACACCATTGAGCTTTGTGGCTCAGCTATTCGACAAATGGATCAAAGGAGATGAGCGGCCACCAAGTGGGAGCTTAGTTGCCCTTGTCACCAAGGATAATGTGACTGAATTAATTGTTCAGTAAATCTTGCCAAATAAGGATAAATTGAAACAAGCATAATGTTGTGACAATAAGAATGATTCACAATAATAAATGTGTAGGGAACTAAATGCATTTAGCATTTATGTATCTGCTAATATGCTTTTAATGTTTTAAGTTATTTAGTTAATTTATCAGATATTAAGGGAACAAATCTCATTAAGTGTATTAGATGTGTATTGAATGTATAATGAATATATGAATTTGTGATTACAAACTGAATGTTATAATGTGATATACTCTACAAAAAAATTATACTTAAATGTTGTTTGAGCTCAACAATGTCTTTTATTCAAGCCTTTTTCTTGACTTTGATAACAAGGTCAACCAAGAGCAGTGATATGATTAACTTCTAGTTTAAATAAAGTGTGATGCAATGTCTAAAAAGTAATTACATTTATACATAATCACATTTGTTTTTAAAAATTCATATAGATTTACTACTTAACTATTTGACTAACGCATTTTCTAGTAGTAAACAAAATCTCAAGAATAAGCTAAGACTATTTTATTATTGTCACTGTATTCATAATACGATTTTAATATATTTATTTCCATAAATGTTTAAGTAGAAATAAAAGAAGTTCTGTTTTTAACAAAGACAATACCTGTTTAGATTTACCAAACCAAGTAGGTATCTGTTAGGAGTCCTAATCAATTTTATATTACGAATGTTCGCTTGACAGGTAAATTACAACTCTGTTGTTGTCGTAAAATTTCCCATAGCAAAGTAGTTTTTTCCATTTTCCTTCCTCTGACGTCATGCATACGACTACGAAAACGAAACGAAACAGTGTCTCGGAAATACCCTTGCCCTGCCCTATAACGAATGTACATACAAATCTATATCTACTAAAATACATAGGAAAGCTGAGACCCTTATCTCTGGAATCGACCTACTCTCTAATCTAAGCGGTTTGCGGAGTGTCGGGTTACTGTCGGTTCGGATCGAGAAGTTCTCAACACTTTATACCTTATCATTTATGTCGCATCATCAAATGCAAGGCTTTAGTTAGAAAGACCGTCCGATCTGAAAGTACTGAAACCGAAACTTCGCAAACGGCTTGGTAAGTAGTAGGTACCTACTACCTAGGCCATCTTGTAAGGGTAAGATTTGTCTTTTTATTCGAAAGATATACTTATTTCATTTTAAAAACAGTATTTACTTATTTATGTAAGTCGGTGAGGTTGTTGCCCCAGTTTATGTCGCTCGTAATAACTAGTGTGACACAATCACTTTCACTTTCTATTTGTTGTTTGAAAAGTACCTATCAGGTAATTGGTGTGAGGTACAGTAATTATAATTGATCTTTGGACTGTTTTTTCTGTTCTGTGGTCCATATAGAGGCCTATTTATAAGTAATTGAAAGAGACGCCGCTGCTGCTTGTCTCCTGATGGCGGTTTTACTAAGTCGCCTTCTACGACACCCACGGGAAGATATGGGGTATATAGTGCTATTCATAAATATGATTGACGGTCACGGTAAATCGTCTCGGGACTGAGTCGGGCTTCCGAGCGTTGTGATTCCTTGGCTGCCACTCGGTTGCATGCAACCTGTCATGGCATCAACGTGTCCAGAAGACAGAAAAATATGGGATATTACTATATTAGGTAGTTCGGTTCGTGCTACGGCCGAACCTAATCTCGAAACTTGCACGGTATACCGTGAGGATCCCTTCTGTAGGTAATCCAAGCACTAACTTTGCTTGGATTACAGAAGGGATTTTGAATAAGGTACGGACGATTTAAAGAGACATTGCTGCTGTACAAATTGTAGGAGTTATTAAAAGAAGCATGATGCTGGGTTTCTTCCAGGCAACCTCGAATAGAAAAGTAATAAGAAGAAGACCTAAGGGAGTAGGTGAAATTAGTTGATTTATAATAACATTTAGATCATCATCTCCAATGAGGCCCGAGATGCTCTAGATCTAAAACTAAATATGAGGACCCTCACGACACCTACTGCTGAGCTGAGTATAGATAGATAGGATCTCCGCGAATATTATAATGACGATGAAAAAGAAACAATTTTTAAATTTAAAATATTTATTGTCATGGCTGACTTACAAATAGAGCGAGTAAACTTACGAGTTCCACTCATTTGCTTATGAATGACATTACATCTACACGAGTATAAAATTGCCAAATATTAAAAATATTATAATTAATTATAAATCTAAACCACTATAAATAAATAAAATCTTATCTATTATTAAAGGTGTACAGAAATTAACTGTTGCGCTTTCGATAGACGACATGAAGATAAAACTCTTAGTTTTTTTTCTAATCGCTGGATTTATTTAATATAGTTTTGTAAAAACTATTGTTTATATGTAGGTACTATGAAAACAATATTGATGATTTATACACTTTACTTTATCTTCACTGGGAAATCTAGTTATGTTTAAATAAGGTATTAAACAGATTTTCAAAACCCAATTACCTACCTACCTACTGAATCATTAATATGAAATAATAAATACTTAGATAGTCCACCATTACAAATATTTGTTGTAGGTAGTAAAATGTAGGTGTGTGTACACTTGACTACTTTTTTACAAAACAAATTGCGTATTTTGGATAATTTTCGACTACCTACTTTGACTTTTTTTGCTATGGATTTAACGATGTGTACAAAAATATTATGTTATTGTCAGCGGCAATAATTTTACAAGACACCAAATTTAATGATTTTCCGTCCGTAGTTTCGTAAAAAACGTATTCATACAATTTATTTGGAAAATAATAATTGAATATTAATTATTATTATGCAAATACATACAGAAATAATCCTTCTCGAGGGAGTACCTATAGCTTAGATTAAAACACAATTAAATGGTTTTATTCAAAATAAATAAAAATCTCCCGTAAAATCATTCACCTCCAGTTCCAATTTGGGACCTCAGCGGTATCATAATGTTTTTCAGCTTACGTTGAAAATAAGGTCTTCATGAATGTTGTAATGTTGAAGCTGCACTTCAGAACTATTATTTGAGTATTTTCATTTTTCAAATTAAAAGTAATAATATAAGAAAAGGTAATTTTGCAAATTGTCACAGTAAAAATTTCATCGCCATCCGTAACCAAAAACCCTTGGATTGTGAATGTAATCTAACATGTTATCTAATATGTAATCTAACATGTACGCCAGCCGCGGCCACTGAGCGAGGAAAACACGCGTTTACCGCTGATTAAATTATTTCCGATCTTCTTGTCATCCATAGTGCTTCGTAAAGAAATCATTTCATTACTTTCGTTCTATTTCACAAGTTGATACAGTAAGTAATACATTATTGTCACTTAATACATTTTGTCTTTTAAACTAATTTTGATAAATATCTATTATCGTATTGTAATGAATTGAGAAATGACGATATTAAAGATTATGTGTGATTTTTTCATTCATTACCATCCGTTCCCTCCATTTTTTAGCAGGACGGTATTGAGCTGTTTTGGCTAAGAACGAAATATTGTTTATTGCATATATTAAAATTTACATGTTTAAGTAATCCAAACATACTGAGAGCATGTAAATGTAGTTTAGTGTATCGCAAATTGTGCTGTTAATATTTGTACCGGCCTGATTACTTGTTCCATGTCAATCTCTGTCTTGTAAGTTACGTTTCATTACCATCCAACCAGTGCAAAATTTCAATATTAATAATTTTCTCAGTAGTTAAATTAAATAATAAGATTTCATTTCCCCTTTTTTTTAACTCCACAAGTGACAAACTTTATTCGAAATTTGACAAAAAAAAGATATAGATTTATTTCGTTCCACCACACAGTTCTATTTGTACGGAATGACGAAATCAACCTTTTACTGTCTTATATAGTAGGTACTAAAACTACTGCTACTTATACTATACAAGCGACTAAATTAATACTCAAGTATCTAGTTTATTCTACTAATGAGGTCGCTTTCTATAGTTTACAACATGGCAATTTTAAGTAAAAAGTTTAATTTATCGCTTTATATTTTTGTGAGTTTCCGTTGTGTTTAAAGACGGAAATTATTATACTTTATGTCCGTTTGTTACTTTCTAAGATAAGTTTACTTTGTGTAGTAACAAAAAAAATCCTTCCTGTTTCTTGTGGAGACGTGACACAATTTTGCATAACTTTTCATTCATACATGTAGATTTAGGTTTATTTTTTAATTCTTACTTTAGTGTTACAACATAGTAGTAATGTTACTCAATAAATCAGGATTTTAATTCAATGAAGGTTTTACATCTGTGATTTAATGAATACGCGGACAGTACAGTTTAAAAAAATCTTAGAAATATCTATGAAAAATTCGACTGTTTCCTAACCCATTTAACACTTCAAAGTTAAAATAGGCGGAATGTAAAAAAAATCCCAACATTTTATGGCGAATAACGTAAACGTCCTTACATAAAAAGGTCCGCTACACTATTTTACCGTCCGATGACGGCTCTTACGGTGTTCTTCAGGATATCTGTGACTAGCTCTGTGGTGCGAATGATCTTGATGCCGATTTGGTCTATGAAGGTGATGGCGGTGGTGAATGGAGGGGGGAAATCGGAGCTCGTCGGCCGCAGCGGGAACCGCGTTGGGATCGCGTCGGAACCGGCGCCTGCCCATGTCATTGGAGTAGGTCTGGAAGTTTCAGGTTGGTAATGTTAGAAAAAATATATAAAATAATGCTAGCATTCATCGTCAATCAAACATGTTTCAATAACCCCACTCATTTGGCACAGGCCTTCCTGTGTTGGCCGAGTTGTGGAATGCTAATAACATTTATTTTGATTTTCCACAACTCGGCCCAAGTGGGCCGAAGGCGTGGGTTGTGACAAAACCAATGAAACCCCTCTTTTATCCTAATCGTTGCCTTTTTTTTGCTTTTGACTTCATTTCCAAAATGGAATTCATATGTCATTTATGTACATACATCATGATTTCACAAGAATACCAAAAACTTCATAAGTACGTTTTTTCGTATTTTTCTTCTTTTTTTTTTTTTTTCTTTTTATTTTGACACATACAGTCAGTAGTACAAATAACTATTAAATTAAAACTTACATTATAGACAATGAGTGTCCACCATTACTATTAATGTTAAGTAGGTACTTGCTAGAATTTACAGATATTTTTTGCAAACTTAAAAAATATACTTAATAATAAAATACTTGATACAGTTTTTTTGCTAAAACTTAGAAAAACAAACATATATTGTGTGGTAGAAGATAACTTTACTATTTTAGATAGGTATTCAATTAATTTAATGAGAAGTGATAACGAAACATATAGAAATTATTACATAAGTTGATTTATCAGATCTTTTTTCAACGTGTTCAATGAGCTCTTGAAAAGATCCATATTATGAAATTCTTTATTGTACATGCGAAGACAACGTGGAAAATAACTATTGGAGGTATAGTTTTTCTTGGTTCGAGGTGGAACAAAGGCATGAATAGTGCGTGAGGAGCGTGCGGGAAGTCATCATTCATTGTCTTAAATTACTTCGTGATAATAGAATATAATAAAAATAATAATATAATTAAAGAATAGAAAATCATGAATTTGGATTTGATTTTGGCTACGATTTATACATGGAAATGTTAAAATCTTAGTCAAAAATAAATCCAAAAGTTGCATACTGACCGTATCGAGTACCTCGACGAGCCTTTCCTCTGCCCTGCAATGCACTCATGCAACAAACGATGCAAGTACCGTATGAGGTAGACCCTGCCACCCAGTAAGGAGAAAACCTTTCTATTAGCATGCTACTCTACCCAACACACTACAATGGCGTACTCTACCCAACACACTACAATGGCGTAGCTAGACTATGGTTATAACAGTAAATGTCTTCTCTTTAGCATTTTCTAGCATAGGTTTAGATTAGGTACCTATGTGTCGCACACAACGTAGATTGACGAAGTTCCACTGTTTTGTAACCAAAACTATTAGAACATAGTAGCTGTTTTTAAAACGATATGAAAATGTAGTATAGTTTTTTAAACTAATATCATAAGTTTATAATTATTTTTGTCTTAGTAACGAGTAACTAAAGGTATGAAAAATTCTCAAGTTTCTTACTAAAGTCTAACTACGCCGTTAAATAATAATCAACAAGCAAGCATAAAGCTATGACTTACTTACTTTTCGATTGTAGAGTGTGCGTTGTTAAGAGTTAATGGTCCAGTTAGTAAGATTTAGTAGTAACTTTACTGAATTCCTTTATAAAAGGACGTACTTTATTGTATATGTTAACGGTGCTTTGATAAAATTAAAGTACAATGGTTTAACGAGAATCTTGTTAAGGTAAATAGACAGTTTGTTTTTCTTTGACATGTCAACAGTAAATCATAATTCATAAGCGATTAATCAAATGACGTCATTACAAACAATTTGTTGTCTAGAAATAAAATGCGATTTACTTGTCTATGTGAATCTTCAGAGTACTTATATGAATCATTTTTTAATGTAGCTATATTATTATTATTCATAACGAGTCGGGAATATTTTATGATTTTGTAATTTTTGCATTTTTCAATGCTATTTTATACTTACCGAGACTTAAGTCACGGTAGCTCAGCGGTTAGAGCATTGGACCGGATTTCCAAAGGTCGCGGGTTCGATTCCCGTCTGAGAATTCACTTGTGGCCGAGTTAATTTTTTCTAATATTTTTCTATTTAAAATTTACCATGAGTTGGGAATAGTTATTAGATATTAACCCGAACTCAGACATGCCTAAGTATATCACTACCTATACTTCCGTCCTGTCCTGAATCGAATAAATCCGGATAAATAATAAAGCTCTTTCTAACGGTACGGTAACACTGCCCTAGTCCTAGTCCGGAATATTATTGAGAGTAAAATTTTAAACGAACGCTTTTGCATTTGGAATAATAAGTTTGTCTTTGTCCCTATTATTTACATTTACATTTACATTATTACCTACCTGGTAAAGAAGATCTAATTTAAAGGTAACTTCCATAGTGAGCCCATACTTATGCTAGAAAATCATTGCTAAGGAATTTTAATGATATCACCCAAAAGTATGTATAATTTAAAGTGTATTTATTATTTGTTAGTTCTGTAAGAAATACAGAACTAACAATTATTTTACTGTTTTGTCACTTGATTGTAATATATTTAGAACACTTTGTCCATTTTACTGTATTTTTTCCAAATACGTTATGTTTCAATTAATGAATCAAACTTGGACTAAGTTCATAAATGACGTGCATATTTGAAATAAACATCGCTAAGTTGGTTTTGGGTGAATTGTTACATCGGTAACCTTGGTACTAATAAGGCATTAATCAATGGTTAGTAAATACTGAACCACAGAATAAGTATTTATAGTACAACTGAACTCAAATATACCTCAAAATTGTCTTGGGATCGAATATTTTTTTAACGATAAACAAATATCCAATTAATATTATCAAATGTCGTTTTTTAGACCGGGTTTTTATTTTAATTCTTTCTATATCCAAATTGAGACTATCTGAGTTTACAAAGAAGAATCATTAACAATCCAAAAAAGTTGATTTAATAATCCTTTAAAGGGTGGAAAATTAAGACAGGTTAGTAAGGGCAGATGTTGCAGAAACTGTTGTAGCTACATGTAAACGTTCTTAAGAAACCATCCTTCTAGATTTTGAAAAAAAAAGTACAGACAGCATGAAAAGGGCAGTTCTCAAATAAAAATTCCAGATTTTGAAAAAAAAACAGTCAGCAGGAAAATGGGCAGTTCTTAAAAAAATATTTAATGTCATTCGAACCAGTTTCTCGTGAGGATTAAAACACTCTAAGACACCAACGGAGGTTTGAGTACTAGAAACGTCAGAAATCGCAAAAACGCAAAAAACAGCCTCCCGCGCGCTCGCGCTACACGCAGTCGTAGCCGCTTCACCTACGAGTACCTTTGTTCATGAACTTATTTTCCTAGCGAATAAATGGAAATAATTTTTTGAACTGAATTTTTTCTGCTGTTTTTTTTTTACAGAATCGGTGAATGTATTTCAAAATTTCTCAAAAAATTAAGGACGGTTTCCTAAGAACGTTTTCATGTAGCTAAATCGGTTATGGCACCTACCTACCCTTCGTGCCACTTTTTAAATTTCCACCCTGTATATATAGCGGGAAATTAAAACATACTTAATCCCTGGACTCTTTTGATGTGTGCAAATTCAGAGGACACGTCCTTTTATGGATTAATTGATAATAATTTTATCGAGTACAATAGCTATATTGCTTACAATTTTTTTTTCGGAAGTTGGTTGAAGTTAATATACTGAACTAAACGACTAAAATAATTTTCAGAGGATAAGTCCTTTCATGGATTCATTTGGTAATCATTATATCGTGTCGTGTTTATGTACTAAACCTCAATTAGTAGTGAAGCTAATTAATGCCAGATGCATTATTTAAGGTAGTTTTTAAACAATTTTAATGGCCATTTATTTATGCAAATTCCTACGTTTGTCATAATACGCGTATTAATAATTGACTTAATTTAAAGATATAAAGTGGTAGGTAATCAATAAATTGTTTTTTCCTCTTATTATTCATAGAAGTCATCTTCGGTTCTTTGGATATTCTTTTCTCAGTAAAGTTAATGATATACCTACACTCACCGGCACATTTAATGTGGCCATTAAATGTGCCCCGTAATTTTCATACAAACATGCTGACTTTGCGACTCTAGACATAAAATGTCAACATATTTCTGCAAAGATCTGTTTGCTAATATTTGGGTTAAGCATTCGACTGTCCAATGAGCACTTTAAAGAGTTTTAAAAATCTCTTCCTGTTTCCATGGCTTCGTTTAGGTAAGCAAAGCATTACTTTATGGCCATATCACATTGTATAGAATCTGATGAAGCACTCATTGAATTAAACCAACTTTTACGGATTCAGGTGCATTACATAGTGCTAAAGTAATAAAAAAGTTTTACGGATTAACCGTAAAACTTTTTTATTTCAATGATGAGTGCGCGAAGAAACTTAAAATGTGATTATGAAGCAATCATTTTTCTGCCTCTATGGGTAAATGCATGGTTTCGGTACTCATTAAAATTGCTAATTGGACAGTTGAACGCTTAACCTAAACATTACCTTAACTTTACTATTACCCTTGCAGAAATATGTTGACATTTTTATGTGTAGAGTCGCAAAGTGAGCATGTTTGAATGACAATAACGGTGTGGGCCATTAAATGTGCCGGTGAGTGTATTACCTTGGGTTTTTAGAATATTTGAATCCAAATCAGTTCAGTAGTTTTAGCGTGAAAGAGTAACAAACAAACAAACTGTCATATTTTCGCATTTATAATATTAGTAGGATATATTTTATGAACAACAGGGTCATCTTAGCCTTCACCATACCTGATGTTAAGTATTGCTAAGGCTGAAGATGGAAGCGAGCCTCTCCCGGAATCCTCAACCACTGAGGAACTGGCTATCTTATCTCTAGCACAACAATGCTGAAATCCTTGTTGTAATGGCGTCAGAATTAGATAAGATGGTGATAGCTAACCAGGTGGACTAACAACAAGTCCTACCACCAACCAAACCGAATACAATATCTACCCCCGCTGGGAATCGAACCCGGGACCTCTGGGTATGATACCAGTAGAACACAGAGGCGGTTAGTTTTTATGGCTGACAAAAACATCCTGCCTTGACTATAAGACAGTGACCCTAGCTTTATATTTTAACGCAGAATAACAATTTTATTATGTTGACGTCAAAACTTGGTTTAACATGAATAAAAGCGCCTAGGTATGTCTATAATACCTGTTTTAAGATGTGATTAATATAATAATGATTATGTTTCTGTAATTTTATTCTACGTAAGTCATTAATAATACACACTGCTGTGAAATTCCACTCAAATGTTGGCAGTGACAAAACTAGTCGGGCACTAAAATAATAATAATTATATTTTTTCTGTTAGTGTTGTTATGGGAAAAAGCACAAGAACCATGGAAATAATGTTGTATGAAGTAAAGATGTTAGTGTTGTTGTTGTTTTCTATGTTGGTTTGTTGTAATGAACAATATGATAAAGTTAAAATACATCAGATTAAGGCTGAGTTGCACTAGTTAACTTTAACCGATTTATGGTGGTCAAAGCTGTCAAATCTTATTGATTTTTCCTTTGTTACAATTATAGTTATCGTTAAAGTCAGATGGTGCAATTCACCCTAAGGTTTGTAAATGTTAAGTTTCTTTAAGTAGAGTAGGTACGACAGTATAACACCAATCAATTTCCAAAATTGGTAGTTTCGTCAATCAAACAAAATACGTCAAACAATAAATAAAAGAATACTTTTTGGAAATGAATCAGCTACAATTTCTTTTAAAATCAAGGGCTATAAACTTTTATTTTGTATTCGTAAAGCATCTCTTTTGGCACAAGAACAAATAAAAATAACTGTTTTATACTTTTGTGTTCGTAAATTTCATGGTAAGTTTCTATAAAAGATTTTAGAACTTTCCTCAGGAAATCATTAACAATATGAAATCCATAATTATTCTGTGAAAATCGCAAAAGGAGTGATTTTTCAGTTTAGAGTACTCTCATATTTTTGAAAGCGCATTCTTAATTTTCTCTAGTATTGATTTGCACCCGTTCGAAGGAGTTAAGGTTTTGTAGTTATTATGTATTTATTTGTCAGACTGTAAACAGATTGATAACTTTATGTTGTATAACTAACTACAATTTACCAGAGAGATAACGAAACTCGTTAAAAAAATCAATATGCGAAAAAGCATTATAAATTATTATTAGCAGTAAAAATTAGCAGTAAACATTTAAAATTCAGAAAGGCGGCTGTATACGGGAAAAAAAAAAAAGTTGATCGCCCTGGTCGTGATTTAATAATATGCTAATGGATCTAGTTATTCCAGTATTATGTTACTAAAAAACAGCAGCCGAGATTATCTATACTTAAGTAAGTAATTAATATTTTTAACGAATTACGAATGACGTCACTGTATCTTTTGAGAAGTTTTATTGATGGAGCTCTATTTTTTAGACTCAAGATTTAATTATTATGTACGTACATACAACCACTTTATTAAAAATAATAAAAATAAATTGTAAGTAGTTTTTGTCGCTTTTTCGTGTAGATTAATTAATACAGTGACGTCGCCAAATCTTATTATAAGATTATAAATAAAATAATGACTAAACACTTAATTATAAATCTCTGCTGTTGTTTTCGCATTGAGAATATATCAAGCTCTATGAAAACCACGACAATAGTAATAAAATATAAATAAAAATCAATCAGGAAAAAGTATTTTCAATCACACTACCATGCTGACAGTACACAACCATGCTAATCAAATTTCTACTTTATTTCGGTCCAAAAAGGTTTAATTTTACCTGGTGGTGGGTTTGAAGGTGTTGGGTGATATGGCTGGCCTGGTGGGCCGAGGAGTGAACGCTGCGGCTGTTGGGCTACCCATCATCACCTCTCCATCATCGCCGAACCTGGAAAATGAAATATTTTATGTGAAGAACACGGCACGTGGCAACAATGGAAAATAGAAAATTGGCGTGATTGGATTTTGCAGTCTTTTATTAAGTCTTTTTTGGTGTTAGATTTTTAAAGCGCAGAAACTTACTATGTTTAATGTGTAGCATTATGTAAATTGAAAAAATCTAAATGATTTTATAAAGTCATAGTTTTTAATGTGAAACGTTCTATTTTTCCTCGGCAAAAATGCAACACCTTAGACCACATACTCTTTATTAAGCACGATGTTGGTCAAATGCCTGCCCAGTTAGAGATGTACCTATTAGAATTTATATTAAAGCAGCTCTGGAAAGACAGAATAATAAAAGAGTGCTAATTATTATTTAGAAGTACTCAAAGGAAATGTACAAGAAGTATCAACCTCCTATTATACTGAATATTATGTTTTCTTTGCACACAGCACTAAATTAAATCAGCTTAGATTGATAGCGATTGTTTCACGTGAGGGTTTCAATTAAGGTCATTATATAAAAAAAAAACAATTAGCCATAGATCTATATACCTGCAGTGTATAAGAAGGGATTTTAAACAATTCAGAAATACCAAGATACAACGACATCTAAAAATACTAAATGAACACCTTTATACCTATAATACAATGTATTTTACATAAGGCTAACGTGGCAAGTTTCTTGATCAGGTTGAATACAAAAAATGTTAGTTGCGTTTCCGAACACAAATCTAATAGAGTCGATACCTAGTTTTCCAGACTAGTGGATTTTCTCCTTCCTCTTGCTGTGAGGCGAAAAGAGTTGCCATGTTTGTGAATCTCATTAAAAATAATAGTTGAATAATAGTTTTTACAGCGTAGTAGGTATCGATTTAATTACCCTTATATTATGTTCCTATAATATGTGACAATGGCGTGTTTTATGTGTAATTAAGAGTATTTTAATTATAGACAAATTTATAGTTCATCATGTCGTCATATTATGAAGCATGACTGAGAGGTGATTAGTGTCAATATTACTTAAGTAACCGGTGTAAAGGTGAAATGCATTATGATTGATATTATAGATAGTATTCGCTAACATTTAAAATAAAAAATCGGCCAAGTGCGAGTCGAACTCGCACATGAAGGGTTTCGTCTCTCACCGAAGGTTGCCGGGAAGAGATTGCTATGTAGCAATAAGGCCGCCTATTGTGTGTTCCTCTTTTTTATCATTTTCTCATGTGTTTGTTTTTGTATCGTGTACAATAAAGTTTTTACTATTATTATTATTAAGTGTATTAAATACACCTTCCCAAAATGCCACTATAATTTTTATTTGCTATAGCTCTGAAGCTGCTAAATACTGCACACGTATAAGTTTGATGGGAAATGTATGGGCCCCTCCTTAATATATACATTTTTATTTTTGTGTAAAAACCGGAAAACGGTTTACAGAATACATCTACCTACCAAGTTTCAACTGTGTAATCCTCATAGTTTTGGAATAAAGTGGCTGTGACATACATCGGACATGACGAATCTATAAGGGTTTCGTTTTTTGCCATTAGGCTACGAAACCCTAAAAAGGATGGTTTGAAATTGCTTGAACGCATGAGCGAATTTAAAGGTTTTATTTTATACCTACGTTCAGAGGGTAGCTTGATTGGTATAAAATAAAGAAACTAACCGCCTTATTCTTAGAACAATAAACGTTTTTTAACACTAAAGTTTAGTGTCACAAAAACGTTTATTATGTTTAGTGACTAAACGATAGTGTTATACTGAAAGATAGTGTTATCTTTCAAATAATTGTGAATTGCTTTTGAACAAAAAAAAAGACAAAACACACGCAGTTTTAGTTATGCAATTATTTAAATGACATTTATTTTGTTTTGTTTTTAATTAACTAAATACTGTAATGGCAAAATGTGTACCAATTGTATAAAGTCAGTCAGCACCGTAGTAGTCATATTAGATTAGACAAAAAAATAAATTCAATTTGAAAAATGTTCACCATTTTTGGTAATGATAATGATATTATATGGCAGTGGTCATTGATCAATGATACATTATTTTAGCCGCTACATCGATGAATAATTGTTTTGAAGAAACCCATTTTTTGTAGTTACAGCTAAGGTGGCTATTAAACAAATTGCCTGTATTCTGATTGTTTTTGTCGATACACAAAAGAGGAATATGATAGCAATAGTAAGTTTTAGCATTGCTATGTGTTTTTATCATAGGTATTACGGTGGTAATTGTCTATAAAAATATTTAAATTTTTAATGTCCAGTTAAGTATTCTGCCCCTTCTTGCACTCACTAAGGTCTCATCACAGGTTTAAATTTAGTTCAGGACGATTATGTTGTGGTACATTTTTTTTTTAAAAGTTAGTTGCAAGTCTCGTAAACCTCTCGTACTCTAAACAAACTATCGGTACTTTTTGTGAATGTCAACTATAATATTTAAGTTGTGTTGTAGTAGATTATGACTAGAATTATGTACTTATCCATTGTAAATATAAAAAATATGCTACGTTTTTTGATTATTTGATAATGGAAGTTAAACAATAATCGTAGTTACTTTAAATAATTATTCGTGATGTGCTTATAAAGCCAAGCTTAGGCATTGAATTATATTTTAGCGATGCAAATTGTAGACTATTTAAGAGATTATATTTGCGAATTTACGTGCCGGAACGGGTTATTTGGCAGTCAAGGAGGCATTTACCAAAACCAGTCAGATTAAATCATTATTCGGCAAAAAAATAATATGTTTTTTGTATCATTTTTTGTTTAAAAAAACGTACTACCTAACTTCGGCATTCTATCTTCTATTTAATGATTTTTTTATGTGTGATAAATATTAAACAAGAAAATATACCAGAAAAAAGCAACTAGTCTCATGTCGCCCTGACATGAGACTAGTTGCTTTTTCTGGTATATTTTCTTGTTTAATATTTATCACATAAAAATAGCATTGTAAAATGCAAAATTAAAAAGTTATGATTTTTTATGTTTTCATTTTCAATGCTATCTTATATGATTAATAGAAAAATACCTAAGCCTGAGAATAACTTGTGAGCCGAGTTGTTTTTTTAGTATTATTATTCTATCTTCGTTGAAGTTTAATGGTTTGTCATAAAATGTATATAGATACTTCGGTAAAAAAGACGGCATTGCTCTGCTTTTCACGATAAAGAAAAAAAAATCAAACGGGTTAATAAAAGTTCTCACAAAATGTATACACATAGAACGGTCAAAACTTTTAAAGAATGTTCATTGTTCTGAATGAATTCACGTAATTATTGAAGATCGTACATATTTAATTGCAGTTTCTCTCGTTTTTAAGAATGGATATTTTTTTAAATGCCGTTTTCCTTGAAAGGTTATTATTTTTAATTGTTACAACCGTCTCTATGTCACATTGTTACAATCGTAGTATAATAGGTTTGTTGGTAGATTCTTATTAGGTTCGGTTAGGCTGGGTGAAATGGTTCCGATTAGGGAGACTGTTCACCCGTCCGGCCTTGCTGGTGTAGTGGTGTCCTCAGGGTGTCCCCCTCTAAATAAATTGGTTAGGCTATATTTATATTCTCGTAACTTCATTAATGTGGACATTTTAATAAATACGAATACAGATATTTATAGCTTAAAAGCCGCTAAAAGTTCACCAAAATCATTTCGTGTGCTTATGATAAATATTAAATAGAAAAATATTGGAAAAAAATTAACTCGGCCACAAATGAATTCTCAGATGGGAATTGAACCCACGACCTTTATAAATTAATCTTTCTTTTTTAAATTCACCGCAATACAATTCCAGCAAATTCAGCTTAATTCCAAAAATAAGTACGTATATAGAAACAATTATTTGTTTTGGTCAATTCGTTTTGATGCGTCTCAGTTAGAACACAACACTGCATTTTTCGCGGAATTGAAAGATTTTACCGCAAAAAAAATAACCTAAAACTTAAACTTAAAACTTATGTTTTAGGTTTGACCGCACGCAGGCGAAGTTGCTATCAACATACTTTGTGTTAACAAATTATGAGTTTTGTTCCATTAAAATTTAATTTCCTGTATTATTTATGTTTATGAAGTCATCTTCTTCTTATCTTCTTATCGAGTGAGGATTAGTGGCCACCTCTTGTGTCAGAGTTTATCAAGCCACCTTTAAAGGCCTCTGACTTGGCTTAACGACTGTAATCAAATGACAACAGCCGGGACCGACGGTCTAACGTTCTATCCGAAGCACGGAAGCGCTCAGTTGTAATACCACTTTACGGTCACCCATCCGACACCTAACCGGGCCGAACTTTGCTTAACAAACGTGATCGAATATGATACGTGATCTTTACATATTTTGCGTGATAATTGACGTTGTTAAAAGTCAGTTAACTGTTAAGTAATACCTATCTATAAGAGTTATGTATAGGTCAGTTATATGTTATGCTTGTAAAGGTCGATAAAATGTACCTACGAGTAGGTACCTACATAGAATACGATGACTATACTAATTGTGCTACTTTGATGAGAAAATTATACTTGGTCATTAATGATAATGGCGTAATTATCTGGTACTTGAAAATTATTTGCTCAGTCTACGAATCGTCTTTCATCCGGTTTCTTTTATTTTATTGTTACTGATTGTGATTTGTTTTCTTTTTAGATTTGTTTGAGAATTTGTTTTATAGAAGAGGTATCTCTGGAACTACTGAACTGAATTTAAAAAATGTAAGGTAAGCTACATTATTTGAATATGATCTAATTTCATCAACAGTAAAAATGTCTGACGCTCTGAGAAGTGGGCACGGGTGCCATTTTAGTCAAGAAGTTAGAAAAAACGTCAAATACCATTGTATTTGACGTTTTTGAAATGTGGTTCACACTCCATTGAGTGTGAACCACATTTTACCATCTTTATACCTACTAGAAAAAAAAATAAGCAAGCATAGGTATTATAACTAGGATGGGAAATGATGAAGCCATGTATCGATCGTTAACGGACTAAAACCCTTTAAACCAACCATACTAGGCTAACTCGTTCGTTGCAATTAGATCCCTGACCGTTAACCAGCCAGTAACCGTGTTTTGTACCGTGAGCAACAATAATATGTTCCGTAAAACCGTAAATTTCTCTAATTGAGTTTAAACTCTAATATGATGGTAGCTAAGAACATAATTGATTGATGAAATTCAACATATACTGGTACCAATCGTGCTGAAGACTGTACCACGATTATTGGCACGAAGTACTTTGCCACACGCGACTTTGCACCGCCAAATAAATGCATAATCGTGTGACGCAACAGAAGCGAATCTGTAAGCGCTACGAAAGGTTTTTATTTAAACATAATGCACCCGCATGCTAATACAGTCACAGACAATGGTAAAAACTTGTATTGTTTGTGACCAATGACCGTTTGAGTTCTTGCAATGTTTGCTGTTGCCTGAAAGTTGCTAGATTGTCTACCAGCTTACCTAAAAGATCATATTCTAAAAATAGTTATTTGTTATGCAAGGCTGGAAAGTTGGTTATTTAGCGGCGAGTTACCTCTATTGAAATCTGAGCAAGTGAAGGATTCTAGGATTGAACCAAGAGCGTAGCGCGTGGTTCAAAGATTGAATCCTGAGCGAAGCGAGGATTTCAAAGGTACAAGACGCTAAAAACTTTTCTGCCGAGCGCAACACACAATTTTCACCTCACAACAGCGAGGAACATTTTATGGTTGCTTTCGCGGTCAACTTCCGGTAAAAAATTCTTTAAACATAAAGTTTAATCTAAATATACCTTATTCTCGTTGTTTTCATGATATAAAAAAATAAAATAATAAAAAAGGGAGTATTATAGTTAATTCAAAGTTATTTAAAGTAGGAATATATTGTTACTTATTAATAAGAATAAAAACGATTCCGTAAATGTTGACACCGACATGAGGTACAAGAACAAGACAATTTAAAAATAAAGATTTATGTCACAGTCCGAAATCCAATTATAGGTTGTGAAATCGCACCCAACCTAATATAAAATTCTTATAACAAATCTTATTGTTATTGTTTTTATGATTCAATGAACTAAAATAATATAATAAAATCAAAACGGAGTATTATAAATAATTTAAAGCTTTTTAAAATAAGAATCGAATATAACAAAAAAATCAATAGTCCGATTCGGAACGTATTATGACATATTTTTAGGTATTAAATTAAAAAAGTACTTTGCCGCGCTAGGCCGCAAAAAGCAATTTTCTACGCCTAAACTGATTGACAAAACCTCCATTTCAGAGCGTGTGAGGTGAAAAATAAATTACGTAACGGCCTGCACCGACTTTGTCTGCTTACGTGGAAAATCGTAGCATTTGTAGCGTGACTTATTTTTTATTTAACATATTGAAACATTTTACTCATCTAACCGTATACATTTCTAAGTGTGTTTATTCTGTTCTATCTTATAGCTTTTCAATGGGTCTATAGTGTTAGATCGCACACTTTTACTAACTATAGTTTTTTTTATGCCTTCAAAATAATTTTTTTTACGATTGTACTGCATCCATAGCGTAATTCTTTTGTAATATAAATATAGCGTGGTGGATAAACATTGAGAAGCTATTTAATTGTTTTCTACATTAAACGATACGTAGCCAGTGAGTAGGGATTGAGGGCGAAATATTATGTAATTTGTAAAATCTGAGGTTTATATTTGCAATTTGCACGTCATTTTTAAAAGTAGGGAAGAAGGAAAAAGCTATACAAAATGTATCGTAATTTAGAAAAGCATACGCGGTCAAAGACACGGGCGTCGTAATATGTGATAAATTATTGTTAGAAAATTATAATTAATATAATAATCTATGCTCAATTGCTCAGTATATAGTTACTGTTACTATGCGAATTTAATGATTATGTCTCTAGGAAAAAAAAAACTTGTATCTTTTGTTTTATTTGTATGATTTTGGCAATTATAAGTTATTATTTTTAACGGACTTCAAAAAAAGGTGGAGGTTCTCAATTCGACGGAATCTTTTTTTTTGTTTTTTTTTATGTATGTTACTCGATTACTCGAAGACGGCTGAACCGATTTGAGTAATTCTTTTTTTATTCGAAAGGGTATACTTCCCATGTGGTACCATCATTGTCATCATGTCAGGATCTGATGATGGGATCCTGGAGAAATCAAGGGAACTCTTCAAATATTATAGGCACTCCTATAGCGATTTCGGATCCGGAAAGCACCATTCGGTGAAGTGGAACTGATGATGAAGACTGATGATGATGAAGCAACTTGTCTCATGTCTCATGTCAGAAAGATGTTTCTTTCGAATGCGAGGATATTTCTCTCATTGATGAAACGACGGTGGCCAACACCGTAGAAAAAGGTGAATATACTAGAGAATTTCAACGTGTTCTCGTAGGTCTCTGTAGCATAATTGGTCAGTGCATTGGGCCGGAATCCCAAGGATGCGGGTTCGAGTCCCGTCAGGGCGACATGAGACAAGTTGCTTTTTTCTAGTATATTTACTTGATTAAAAATTATCACATAAAAATAGCATTGTAAAATGCAAAATTAAAAAGTTATAAGTAGATGGCAGTTTCATCTTAATCGATAGTCAAACAGCTGCAAAGATGTTTCTTTCGAATGCGAGGATATTTCTCTCATTGATGAAACGACGGTGGCCAACACCGTAGAAAAAGGTGAATATACTAGAGAATTTCAACGTGTTCTCGTAGGTCTCTGTAGCATAATTGGTCAGTGCATTGGGCCGGATTCCCAAGCATGCGGGTTCGAGTCCGGTCAGGGCGACATGAGACAAGTTGCTTTTTTCTAGTATATTTACTTGATTAAAAATTATCACATAAAAATAGCATTGTAAAATGCAAAATTAAAATAGTTATAAGTTGTCTTATGTCTAGTTATAAATATTAGGTATTTTTTGAAAATAAGAGTGTTTCTTAATTATCTACCAGTTAACAACAAGTTGCAAAGTTTTCTTAAATTTTTCACTTTCTTATTTCAAAAGTTAGAGGGCACATATTTTACCACTTTGGAAGTGTACATCTTTCAAACGGTTGACTTTGAGAAAAAATTGTTTAAGAAACCTCAATGCAATTTTTAAAGACCTATCTATAGATACCCCACACGTATAGGTTTGATGAAAAAAAATGCTATATTTCTAAAACTGACAACCATATTTCGTTTAAACCAATTTTCGTTGAAAGTTTTTATTAAGATCTACAGTATATATATTTTTTATTTTTTTCACTTTCTTATTTCAAAAGTTTGAGGGCACACATTTTACCACTTTGGAAGTGTACATCTTTCAAACGGTTGACTTTGAGAAAAAATCGTTTTAGAAACCTCAATGTAATTTTTAAAGACCCATCTATAGATACCCCACACCTATAGGTATGATGAAAAAAAAAATTTCAGTGTCAGTTCCATCCATTCCCTTAATTAATTTTTTTTATTTTTGTTTAAAAACCGTAAAGCGGTTTTCAGAATACATCTACCTACCAAGTTTCAACTGTGTAATCCTCATAGTTTTGGAATAAAGTGGCTGTGACATACATCGATTTGGGCGAATCTATAAGGGTTTCGTTTTTTGCCTTTAGGCTACGAAACCCTAAAAACACGTTTACATAAAGAAAATGTTAAGTAATTTTCCGAGACTTTCCTTCCAGTAAGGAAAACATCTAAATTCTTGGTCTTCATCCTATTTGTCGCACGCTAACCATTTGCAAGGCATAGCTGACCCGCACTTCCGGCGACCTCCACGAGATCGTCGGGCCACCTTGAAGGGTTACCTATAGGTCACTGACCGGTGCGCCTTATTCCATTTGATATTACGTTTTAAAACTATTAGAGCCGGTGGCACCACCTACTGATAATTTATGTGGCAGATAATTTGACATATTTTTCATATAACAATTGTCAAATCATCTGTCAATTAAGCTATTCAGGGGGCTAATTGTCTAATTTTAAAATCTATCGCATCTCTTTCAATTCTTCATTTGAAAGATATTCACATACTTCAGGCCGTACCCATTTGACATTAGATAGGGATTGTGATCCGGACGCGTTTTGAAAGGTATTGAATGAACGAAATTGAACTGTCTATGCAAAGTGGCAGACGAAAATATCTTTCGAATGTAGGTGGCGAAGTGTCATTTAAAACATCATTCGTTCCGAAAGGGATTGCGACTATATGTTACACAATTCCATAAATCACTACCACAAACACAATACCTTTGAAAGGGATTGTGATAGATTTTGAAATTAGAGAATTAGGGGGCAGAACATATTGGTGAAACCGGCCCTTAGTATTTCAATGTACAGGCACCAACAAGTCCGGCTTTACACCTACTTAAGGTGCTATACGACTTAAGCGGGATAGTAATGAGAAAATGACGCGCGCGGGAGCGAGACTGATATTGCAGATTAGGCTAAAAAACCAAGAATAATCATTTCGTAGTAAATAACTATAGCGATTAAAGAGAAATAAAACTACACGATGATTAATATTATTGGTGTACACTAATTAAACCAATTTCCAATAGTCTAGGTAACCGTATTTGAGAATAATCTTGAATTTTAGTATTTTTAGAAAAAAATCGAAAAGAAAAAGCGTCGTGGCAAAATAATAAAATCGTGTTTCTGGTGCATTACAAATCTAGATGAGAAGAAGGTATGAAGAAATGTATAACTTATTACCAGATTTGTAACATCTCTAACCATCCTATAGCTAAAAATAAAAAGTACAGACCTTTTCCGTATAGCGTCTTAAATGACGAATGAGAGACATGGACAATTTCAAGGACAGAATGTAAAGTCTGACTTACTATCGTGTGTACATTCTAATACGACAGCTGTAAACAAACCAAATATAGCAACATCAAAAAACAATGGCATGTGTTGTAGTGCGCTGTCGCCTTGTCAATCAATTCCCGCCCTACCGGTGGCCTTATGTCCATTTCGTTACATATCCCGCCCACTGCCACTTCAGCAGAGCAATCGTCTCACCCTGGGTTTCTATAACTTACTAACAAATTGTTTTGGCTACGGACAGTTACAGTTACAAGAAATTGACATTTCTTCTATGGAATATATTTCAAAATATGACTGTTCGTAGCTAAATCAATCCGTTAGTAAGATATAGAAACCGGGGGTCGGAGGATGTATGCAGTTTTAGTTCTTCTCCTCATTACAATACCGCGCAGGAAAACAAAAAATAATAATTAAGAAACGCTCTTATTAAGAAAAATACCCAACGACAATTTAATACTCACAAGAAACAGGAAATGAACAATTTAAATCTTTAAATAGCATTGATATCAGATATTTCTTCATTTGACACAATGACGATGACAATAATTTCCAAATATTATCAAACATTTTCTATAGTACCTACTTACCTACTTACTTACTTATATTAAAAGCATAGCAAACCTGTTAAGTATAACTGGTGTGGGCGGGGTGGAGATGTCGGGCGTCGGCTGCGTTGATGGCGGCGCGGGCGGTGCTGTAGCCGCGTTCGGTATCCTCGCTGGTATCACCTGGAGCGGCGGCAGCGGCGGCAGGGTTGGGGCCGGCGCTGACGATGGGCCAGGATCGCTGTTGCCCGCTGAAAATGAGTCGAATAAATTTTTATATTAGAAAAAAACGACTCGGATCACAAGTTATTCTCAAACTGGATTATCCTTTGGGTATCCGGCCCACTACTCTAACCACAGAGGTACCGAGCTTTGCTATCTTTTTTATGTTTAAAAAAAAGCGTGTTTGATTCCCTTCTGAGAATAACCTGCGAGCTGAGTCGATTTTTTCTAATATTTTTCTATCAAACGTTTCTCATAAGTATAAAAATTACATTGAAGATGCAAACACTTACAAATCATAAACGAGTAGAAGAATTATACAATTTCATGGCATGGTGGCGCAGTGGTTAGTTCCAAATGTGGTGTAGGTGGCCACTATTGTCGGTGACGGGAATGGTGACCATTAAATTAGACTCGAGTCTCGAGATTAGATCATGCTACGGAGACAACTGTTTAGATGCATTTGTAATTGATAATACCCACTACGGGTAATGGCCCTAGTATGTAATTCATTTATTAAGTTTTATTCGTAATAAACAAAACTTCTGCTTTTTGGGCTTACATTTTTTTTGTTTTACACGTATTATTCGAATGGATAACCTTAATATTACTCGTTACGGAATAACCTGTTTTACAATGTTATCGAGATCAAAATGCTAAATATAGTTTTGAGATTTAACCTTCTGAAATTATTTGGAAAGTTTACATTTTGGATGATTTTAACATTGCAAAAAAATGGTTTCGGATTCGGTATTCGTCTTTTTGACATGTTTTCTTACTCAACTTAAATATACTCAACAGTATATTGTATTAAAGAACTTTAATAATCGAATTATCTATTACTTAATAAGATATAGCCATGTATTTTTTGTAAGCACATTCCGATCACAAAAAATACAAAAATCAATTGGCGCTCGTCAAAAATAATTACGACCCATAGTTTTTTGGACCAGACATTTCGGGTCATGTTTTTATATTATCTTTAACATGGGTCTATGACCCTAACGGGACCTCAGTAAGCTTGGGTATACCAAAAATTTTCTTTAATATACAAGTTTTATTGATTTTAATTGACATCAGTAAAATGAGATGCAATGTAAACTGTAAACAAGAAAAGGTCTCTCCTGCATTGCAATTCTTAATAATAATTTGCTTTTGGTATCCAATGTAGAAGTCAATGTTATCACATAATTTAGGAGAAAAAACATAAAACGACGCGATGCCAATTTGCAATACAGAAAACTTCGATACCAATTGTTGCCGTTGGTTTCGACTGCATTTGCACTATAGTTGAATGAAAGAAACCTATCAATTCGCATTGGGCCAATTAAAAAGTATTTGAAGTCCAATTGTGCATTCTAGCTGATGAATACAATTTTAAAGATTCAAGTTTTGCATGAGTAAACTAAACATATTATAAAAGTAAGGTCAACAGCAGTGTTTAAGTCTTTGGCATTGAAACATGCTCTTAATATTAAGAAGATTTTATTTTCAGTTTTTTACACACTCTAATGATTATTATGAAAACAAAGCTCTAATAGCCTGCCATTAAAGTCTATGCTTAAAATCTGGTATTAGTGCGCTTAATTTTAGTCTAGATTTATTTTTAGATCATCACTGTCATGATCTTTATTGTTAAAAATCCTTGTGGGAAAACAGACTTAAAGTCATTGGCATAAAAGTGGAAGTGCAGCTGAGGTCACGGCCTCACATTTGTCACGTAATGAAAGAACCAAACATAAGGAAAAGAACACTAATTGCTATGAAAAATTGCGTGTCATACATAACCTACTAATGCAAAAGCAATATTTATTGCATTTTTGTTTGTCAGCAGCAACTGCAGAAAGTTTGGGTCAATTTGAAATATCTAGAATATCTTCTGTATAGATAGATAATCTTTTAGAACCGGATTCATGCATCGGATTTTGAAACTTCGGATAGTTTTAGATATCTACTTTCGAGATAGGTAGGTAGCTAATGATTTTCATGAAGTCTGATGTTTCAGTCAGCTATGGACTCTGTCTGAAACATTTCAGACTGTGAAATAAGTAGGTAAGTGATAATTGACTTTAAAGTCAGACACTTCTTTTATTATTATACAATTTATGCCTATTATGTTCCTTTTAATCTCACCATTTTGGGTTCTGTCTCTGACTAAACTTTTGAAATATAAAAGCTTTAAATCACAAGTATACGATAAGTATTTTGAAAATCATTTGTCAGCTATGACTCAGCTTTTAAATAAATGCGGGGCGGGACCAATTTCCTTTTTGGATACGTCTTGAGATTGTCATATGTTCTTTTTTTTACAATGAAAGAGTACTCGTAACATTTTAAAATCTGCGATCAATGATCGAAAATTAAAATGTGAAAAACAAAAAAGACATGATGTACGGTCAACAGCAGATCAAGCTTTGCAAAACTGTAAAATTCTTTACTCAATTTTGAACTTTATAATGTTATAGAATCATAGAATCTTGGGTTCAGAATTGATTGAAGTATGCAGTTTTGTAAAGCTGCTTTTGACTGTACCTGACTACCTAAAGTTTTGTGACAGTCAGGTACAAGATATGACGACGGCTTCGTCCGCATAAAATTATAGGATAAAAGGTTATCGCGTAAACTTAGGTTATCGCGTGGTGACGCCATCAATCGGAATAAATAGTACGTATCATATGTCAATCTCCAGGGTTCAAGTTATCTCCATACCATGGTTCAGGGGTTAACGCTTGAAGAGGTAACAGACAGAGAAAGTTAATTGCGCATTTTTAATGTTAGTATGGATTTGCTCCACTCACCAGATCCAGAAATGGTGTTGAAGTTTTCATTGGCCAGGTACTCCTCGAAGTACCTGCTGAGGTCCCCAGTGGGGTCCCACCGGGACGCAAACTTCGCCCATTCCTCCGGAAACTCGTTCTTCAGCCGCCTGATCACCTTTACGGCCGTTTTCTTCTGGGTCTCCGTGCATCTGATGCACTTCGTCCTTAAAGCTTCTGGTAATATTCCTGAAAATGAAAATAACAACTTTATAATTTTTTTGCTAACTTGTACTTCACTTACAAGTTTTTTACTAGTAAGCTTATCATTATTTTTAGGGGTTTTGCAGCTCCAGTAAGAACAGTAGTGACTGCGATATATGAGATCTAAGTATATTATAACTCGTCTCCTACTTTGGGTAAGTACTTAACTTGCAAACCTTTGCATGGGTGGCAAAAGGTTTGCATGTTAAGTATCGTTATAAGCCTGTAATTTTAATTGGTAGTTGATCAGACAGATCCTATGAAAAAGATCTCTAATCGCAAAAACATTTTGGGTCATAAAGGTTATAACTAGAATTTTGTTAAAAACTGGCAGGTTTTAATTATATCCTTTCAAGTTTTCAATATGTTCTAATTATATAGCGACGTGTTATTTTCAAATTGTGTTGTTTGAAGTAATAAATTGGGATAAAGAAAAAGAACATAAAAATTAAAAGGTGACCCTTGCCTTGATTATATTTTATTATGTCAACAGGTTTTGTAAGAATTATAGCATTAATATAAAAAAATAAATGTCAATAATCTCTCTTCTCTTAAACGAAGAAAATCAAAAACTCAAAACTTCGTGATTATTTTTACTTACTAACAAAGAGAATTAACTTATTAAGTTTGAGAAATGATTGTACAAATAAAAATATGTAGTATATGACGGGACTTTATAGAGGACACATAGCTCTACTACTGAGTTAAAGGGTAGTTATAGACATTTGTCTAAAGCTTTGTAAGATCGCTTTGTCACGTTCAATCTGTTTGTCACGACTAGGTATACTTATCAAATGCAGGTAGCAATATCTCGTTTACAGAAGGTCACCGATGTATTTTTCTATGACAGAATATGTGAATTACTAGCGGCCGCCTGCGGTTTCACCTGCGTCGTTCGTACGTTTACAAGTGTAAGTTAACAAAAGAACACACTCGCGTTTATTTTATGAAAATAATGTAAAGTTTGTTAGGTACGTTAATGATTGCTTTTAATTATTATATAAATTGACATGCAAGACAAATTACATGGATCCATGTTTTTGTAAGTAATAATTTAACCACAGGGCTTAGCTGCCTTGTGCCGGCACCGTTAGCATGGAATAAATTATAGGCTTTTGCTACGGAAAATAAGTGATTAAAATGCCAATACTACAAAAAATAAGTTTTCCCGTTGTTTTAATAACCTTTGACTCTTATGTGGAAAATATATAATTAAATTGAACAATAACTATTATCGTAAAATCTTTAACCGAAAGTTTTTTTTGACCTATAGCAACCAATATTTGTAAGTTTAGTTATTTAGTTTGTACGTGCGAAAACATAAAATAGTGATTCATTGTTATTACTGTCAACTTTCTTTTTATGGTTTGCTTCTTCAAATTGCTTTGCAATATTGGTAAAAACTTTAAAAATTACGTTCAATGTTATATTTTCGAAAATAGTTCCTAACTACGAATACACATTTTATTACGAAGATGTCAGTATTGGTCTGTCCTGGTATTTATAGATATAAACAAAAGATTATGTGTGTTACATTCAAGTTGCGTCTATTATGTTCCATACAACGTGCAAGGAATTTTGAAAGACGTTTTTTGTTATTTCCTCATTTAAAGAAAAACTTCGTCATTATTAGGGCTCCGTGCCTTATAAGGAAAAAACGTAACCCTTACAGGATCACTTTTTTGTCCTTCTTTCGGTTTGTCAAAACCCTTAATTATCTCGGGAACACGTGGTATTGAGCTGAAATTAAAACCTTGTAGACTCAGATCTACAGCCCCTTGAAGCTGTGAAAAACAAAACAAACTTGAACTTAACATAAAAAAAGATACGACCGTTTATGCCGAAAAACGTATTACTTCTACACGCTCAAGGGTATCAAAATAAAGTACTTTCTGTTGACCTAGAACAATGAAATTTAGCAAGTAATATCGTCTTACACGTACAGGGAAAAATCTGAAAATTGCAAAATATAGTCTTTATTAAAGTATCTTATTCTTATTTACTTACATACAATTTTATTTCACATCGTCACTCGTTGCCAAAACCACTAGATTTTGTGTGCCATGAGAGGTCACAAGTTATTTATATATTATATATATATATATATATATTTATATATATATATATTATATATTAGGCGCATGACAGCGAAGAAAAACTTACAAGAACTAACTAAAAAACCAATATATATATATATAATAATAAGAAGCGGTACTCAATAAGTTAATCACTGTAGCGCTAATTATTCACATAATAGGAGAATTGCGGTGATAGAAGTGGGCTACAGGTGCCAAAAGTGCAAAATTATGTAAAAAACAAATCATGAAAACAGAAATACAAAACGTGGTTAACTAACACTATAAATAGGCAGGTACTCAAAGTTATTGCACGAACATTAGTCGACGATTTATGTTATTAGTTTATTTATAATTTGTTGTATTTTTATGGTACTTTTTTATTCAAATCAAATCAAATCAGTTTATTGCACTCCATAAGTATACAAGGTCTTAAAAATAGGTGAGAACATTATGGGTCCGTATTGGACATGACAAATATAAGTAGAGGGCACTATACTCATTTTTGTTACAAAATAAAATTATTTATTATAAAAAACATAAGATAATATTGCTAGAGTGTATTTTGCTAATTTCAAATATTATTTTAAAGACGTATCGGTCAAATACTCACTAACTGTATAATAAGTTTTGGTAATAAGTAATTGTTTAAGTTTATTATTGAATTCTTTATCTTTATCTGTGTCTTTTATATGTTCCGGTAATTTATTATATATTTTTATAGCCTATACATTTAGGTACTGACGAAAGGACTAATGTTGGTGCAATGCAAGGACTCTGCATCCATCATTACATTTGACTGAGAGTATGTTAGGTAGTTCCGTTCTTGTTTTTAGGATATTATTTTAAATGCTTTTTAAAATTGGAATTATTAAGGGTAAATATTAAGTACTTCGTTTGGTAGACTATTCAAAATTTTAGTTAGTATATAATTATTATAATTTCTTGCACCATATAGATTCTTATATCTACACATTTTAATTTTATTTAATAGTTTTCTCAATCTTTCATCTCGTATATACATTTCTACGTTCAAGCTCGGAAAAAAACTGCAAGACTCGAATTCTGAACTCTCTACAAAGTACAGAACCCTCGGTGGGCGAGTCCGGCTCGCACATTTCCGGTTTTTTACTTTAATCAAGAAAAGTCACACCTCATTGAAGTAGTTTGTTTACGGAGTTTTATTTAGATATGAACAAAAACTTTTTATAAATAATAATTAGTGTATAGTTAAAATATTGTTAATGTTATGCTTAAGATTCAGTTTTCGGCAACAAGATGTGTTAAGTAATATTTGTGATGGATGTACAAACAATATTTAATGATATGATATATCATATCATATATAATATATATGTATATATATAATGTATTCATTATATTTTAGTTTTTTAAATCAAAACTCACTTAATCGATATGCAACATGAAATATTAAGCTTTTAATCAATCCGTTACATTTGAATTATTCATTATTTATTGACATAAATAAAAAGTTTGCAAATGCTTCATTTAATAGTATAAATGTACAGTCACGAGCAATAATATGTAAACACTACACCTTATCACATTGAAACACACGAAAACACACCCTCTCTGTGTCCACATAATACACACATTGATAATTGATAAGTAAGACAAAAGACACGAAAAAGCACGGAAATTCAATTTGAACCCGTATAGGGTCTTCCCAATGTTTCACATTGCGACCTCGTATGATATTGCTCCAAGTACACACTTATAATATCATTGACCACAACTAAATTGGTACTGAAGTGTTTGTATCTATTGAAAAGGGTACAATCTACGCTGTACACACACAGGAGGGCAACACTTGTAGCTGTCATTGTCAACGATAGATTGACAGATGACATATAGTTAGGCGGGAGTTTTGGTGGAGTGCGGATGAAATTGTTTTATATGGATAATATTTTTGTTCTTTTATACAAATTAATCAACATTTCTGAAAACTATTATTATCATAAATATTGAAAACGGTGCTTTTGATGAAGATGTTTTAGTTTTACATAAATATTATAATATTAATTTACATTCTTCTTCTTTTTATCCAATGGCCGTGCCCTCTTGGATTTCGCCAATGTCAAGTTAATTTACATTCAATGGCTTGATCTTATTTTCATTTTGCGTTTGATCGCCGGAATGTTAATGTCATATATCGAAACCAGCGTAATCATGGTAAAACTTTAATAGGTGATTGTTTTCCCAATAGATCATTGATCCATCGTGGTTTCCCATGGCCAACTACGACAAAGGAGCACAGCGACACAATAAAAAACTATATCGGTATGCTAAGTAAAATCTTATTGTTTTATGACATTTATGCTACTAATTACTATATTTATTTATCACTTTATCAAACAAGAAAATATACCTACTAGAAATAGCAACTTGTCTCATGTCGCTCGCCCCTCAGAGCGACATAAGACGATTAGGTATTTTTATGTTTGCTGTTTTAAATTTTTGTCCGACCCGATGGTAAAAATAGACAAACTACTAAGTAAGCCGGGTTGGTCGGTTTACGGGTGGTTAGGATTTGTGTTTGTGTCATTTATGTTACGCGTGGTGGTTTTTTGTTTGTTTAGCAGATGTTTTTTTTATTTATATATGGAAAATGTTAATATAATACTAATGTACGTAAATTAGAAACTAGTGGTTGAATTAAATCTACTGGAATCTCCCCGGTCCGTCAAACACCAAGCGGTCCTCGGAGACCGCGCTCCCCACGGGACTTTAAACTCTTTATAATGAAGCTTAGAGATGATTTTATTATGAAGAAGTTAAGCCATAGAGAATCTACGATAAAATCTCTACACTCTTGAGTAAAAAAGTTTTCTCTAATCTTTTTATCTATCAATGAAAAAGTGTTACTTTTCGCGTGTTGGATCCGATGGTAAGTGCAATTACTTATTGGAAAACTGTTACGTAAATGTCTTATTCGGTTTTATACTAATTAGTATTTTCCTTTTGTGACGGAAAGGAAATTGACCTTACTGATATGTTAAGGTCACTTGTCAATTTGACGACTCTGTATGAAATAAAACAGGGAGAAAAAAACAGCCCTTGACGAGTTTCTTGCCGGTTCTTCTCGTTACAAGGTCTCCCGCCGTAGGGTTTGTGAACCGATGGCGTAGCTTCTTTGACGTTCATAAGTGCTTGTAACAGCCTAGACTGAATAAATGATATTGACTTTGACTTTGACTTTGACTTAGACTTTGACTTTATAAAAGAATCTTATAAGAAGAAGAAGTATACTTATCGAGAGGCAGTGGTCGGTGGGTTGCCTTTTCTACAGAGGCTTGTATAGTCAAAGTTCACCTACTGCTATGATACAATTACGAGTATATTGTGTTGCGGAGTACTGACACACTACAAACAGCACACCCGCCCCAATCGCAGTGCTAGCAACATTACACACGCCAGTAAATCACCATTGTTGGGTTTCAATAACTTTATTTATTACCATAATATTTACTGGTAAAAACCTTTTCCTCTTTACATTACATCTCAAATTATTAATACACAACTCAAATTATATAATTTAAAAAAACTGAGAAACCTGCCTGCTTCAAAAAACAAGCTAACTCAAAAGATGGAAACAAGATCAATCATAAAAGGCAAATATAAAAATATGTTGTTCAACATATTATCATACATTAAAAATTATTCGACTTATTATTAAATTATATGCCTCCGACTGCATGTAATATGTTAGCAAAATATTTTTATATTTGCCTTTTAAAATTGATCTTGTTTCCATCTTTTCAGTTTGCTTGTTTTTGAAGCGGGCGGGTTTTTTAGTTAAAAGCTAAATTTATATATTTTTTATTTATATCTTTTTAGTTATTTATTGATCATGGCATACATTTTTTTCTAAAGATCAGCCCTTTAATTTGAAATTAAAACTAAATAAAGACGAGAGATTATTCATAGTTATTTTGTTAAGTTTGCAAACGAACTTAGAAGTGTTTAGACATACGATGATATTTATGTCGAATACCATGAATAGAATCAATTAACGAGGTATAAACGTAGATATATCAAAATAATCGTTTATTTAAGTAACTGATGTATTTTATGATTTTTTAGTTTTTGCATTTTTCAATGCATTTTTTTACTTATCTCTTTCGAACCAGAGTCACACTCGTGACTTGCGATTTGAAAAAATCAAACGTCGCGCGAAGTTCGTTTCTACGCTTCAAACCGGCGCCACATGATCGTGCGTTTGTCAAGTAGCCAATGAGAAATAGTTTTCGCGGCAAAACAGTTTAGTAGGAGCGTGCGACCTGCCAAAATGGCTGCGTTCCCTGATCCCCGGAAACAACAACGTAAGTTTTATTGGATATATTGAGTTTTTATTGCAATTTCTTATATCTGCATACCTATGTTTTTACATTGGCAGATGCATGAAGTAACATATTAAAGCAAAGTTTTTTGTTAGATATTAATAACTATTGATAACGCTATGAGCAAAAATGCAACAGCACGATCGTGAGCTTTGGGTCTTAACAGTACTAGCGCACTAACGTGACTTTTTAAAATGATGTGTGTTTTCTAAGTATTTTATTTTATTTTAGGTTTGCCTTTAGATGATGATTATATCCTAAGCTTATTGGAGGATGGCAACTGCTCGGACAAAGAAGTTGTCTATGGTGATGAAGAATTTGTGGTGCCACTCGAACTTGAAGTCAGCGAACCTGCTGGTGTCTAATACGATTGGGAATGCAGATTACACCACTTTCAGGCCCTTCAGGCCGTCTCAGTTTTGGGCAACGCCAATCTTGTCACTAAAACACAGGCTTGTTTATTCAATGTAAAACGGAGTCCTCTCCAACTGAGTCCGACTTTTCAGGGTGTATCCATACCGATAACTCTGCAACTTCTTGGCCTGAACCTGTCTTCCAACCTGAACTTTGACGAGTACATTGACTACATTGCGAAGTGTGCTGTTAGGCGACACTTCTCTCCGAATCAGCTGCTCCTTTTACACAAAGCCAGATTCGGGCGTCTATGGAGTATTGCTATCACCTGTGGGATGGTTCTGCTAAGTATCAGCTAGAGCTTCTGGAATCGATTGAAAACCGTGCCAGGAAACTCATTGGAAACTCAGCATTGTGGCCACGGCGGATCTTAAGGAGAGCCTCAGTCACCGCCGCAAAGTTGCACGTCTATCGGTCTTTTATAGGTTGGAGAGTGAGCGAGAGAACTGCACGCCCTTGTTCCTCCTGCCCTTTTCCACCAGACGTAGGTTAGCTTATCACCCGTACGTCGTTGACATTCCAGCTATCCGTACCAAGCGCTTTGCTGAAACATTTCTTACGCGACCCGCTAAAGAATGGAATGCTCTGCTTGCTCATATGTTCCCCGATTCCTACAACCTTGGCCTCTTCAAGGCAAGAGTGAATAGGCATTTCCTGGGCAAGCATGCAACACCATAGACTACATCCTGTATGTGAAGCACTATGATGGACAAATGCTTGCCCAGTAATTGTTAAAAAAACAACCTAACGAAGAACTCTAACCGTGAGCCTGTCGCTATTGCCGAATGGAGGTAGAAAAAGGAAAGCTGCAAGAAGTAATATACAGAATGAAGACGAAGCTGGTCCATTCAGTTCAAAAAAGGGTAAGAAAGCGATCAAAGTTAAAGTTAATCAAAGTAGACGGATTTGGAAAAAAAATATTTCAATTGCATTTTCTTTATATCGCCGATAAAGCCGTTTATGTTTTATAAAAATTAAAGTTATATGTTATTTTAAGTCTAATACGTTTAGAATGTATGTTAATTTGTTGTGAAATCTATCTTAGTTTGCCCTAAGGCATGTTAGGTCCTAACTAGACTGTGATTGACAAAAATAAAAATATATTTTATAATTAACTGTTATTTTAATAATCTGCACGAAAACAAATCAATTGTTATACTTGCCATCTCAGAATTCTCAGAAACAGTTATATATTAATGTTTTTCGAGGCAATAACAAAATGTATAGCGTTCCTGAATCCAAATGCCCTGAAATACTACGAACTCACTATCGTGAGCAGACTAGTAAAACCCAGGACTCACGATCTTAGCATGTACGTTTTAGGTTTGTTTGTAGAATGAGATTTTTTTTATTATTTTTCACTTCAAACGTAGTAACTAACCATACGAAAATCACAGAAATTTAGATGATCAAGGAGAATAAAAATCTCAGGTCCGAAAGGGTTAGGATAAATTTTAATTAGAAAAATATTGGAAAAAGTCAACTCAGCCACATCCATGTCATCTGAGATGTGGCCTAGTTGATTTTTTCCAATATTTTTCTATTTATTTAACATGAGTATTTTATATATTTGCAAGGTTACATACAACATTTACAAGCTGTTAAAAATAGTGTCAAATATTATATGAATGTTATTGTTATTTTCTATTTTTAAATATTCAAGGATCATTAGAGCAATAAAATGAAACTAGTGATTAATTTTGCAAAACCCGCATAACCTCGCACGCTAAAAATAAAATAAAATCTGTACAAAATGGAAGCACTACGTTTTTTAAAACTGCCAATGATACCTACGTCGAAATTTAATTACGTGACCTGATAACGTATTGAGTTTTTTCAGAACTTTGGGTCTACCATGAGTTTTCCGATCCGTTTACTGTATAGTAAACGGGACGCATTTTGTATGCGAATCTGAACAGCGCCTCTAGTGGGCAGTAGCAGAACTACAGATTCTCATACAAAATGTCTCCCGTTTACTGTACAGTAAAGGGAAAGAAAAACTCATGGTAGGCCCACTGATAGTCTGAAGTAACCAAATCAAAGTAAAAGTACTTGTCTATACTAATATTATAAAGAGGAAAGATTTGATTGTTTTTTGTTTGTTTGTTTGCATTAAATAGGCTCCGAAACTACTGGACGGATTAGGATGAAATTTGGTACACAAATAGTAGATAGCAATTTTAAAAACACAGGATACTTTTTATCTCGATATTCCCACGGGAACGGGAACCACGTGGGTTTGTGAAAACGCGAGCGGCCGCTAGTAAGATATATTTTGTTAAACTATGTATTTCATCAAGCTTCGCAGACTTTCACTGAGTGTCACCTAGAGTGTCTATGGTATTTGCTGTCAATAATCACGTTAAGCTCTAATCATGTCTAAAACATCGTTCTATCCGTTTGAATTGAACTGAAATAAATGAATGAACTGTAATAAAGTAACATTATAATCCTGTTTAGTGGGCATGATTATTGATAGCTGGTGAAAGTCTTAGCGGTGCTTGAAAAATCATAAGTTAACGTAATCTTGTAATCGAGTTAGATTAATGATCTTGGTTGGGATTAAATAATCATAATATTATGCGTTTCTTATTATAATAATATTAGTACTATGAAAGCACATTAAGTTGAGTAACAGATACTGTGGACACAGATAGATCATGTTGACGATATCAACTATTTAACTTCGCTGAAATTATTTTATACTAAAATTTACTTAATTTGACACAACAGAATACAGTCATGAAAGCAAAAAGCACAATTAGTAAAAAAGGTTAAGTACCTACTAGACTGGACTCCAACGACATGCGTCATCATTAGAAACAATTATTTATATGAGAGAGAAAGAAAAAACAAAATAAAATAAACAATTATACAAAGTTAATCATACTATCTTAGACTTATTATAGACTAGCTGCCGTGCGCGGTTTCACCCGCGTGGTTCCCGTTGAAATATTGCGATAAAAAGTATCCTAGTTACCAGGCTATCTACTATCTGTGTATCAAATTTAATTAAAATCCGTTCAGTAGTTTCGGAGCCTATTCAATGCAAACAAACAAACAAACAAAACTTTACTCTTTATAATATTAGAATTGATTTCGTACAAAAAGGGCGAAATTACTATACAAAAGTTTTAGGCAACAAAAAGAAAAAGAAAACTAAGATACAGTGTTTACCATGATAGTCTTAAAACTATTAAGTTTTAACGCGAACGTTTAACGTGTATTAACACGACTTAACTAAGTATATTATGTAAACTTCTTCTGAAAGCACCTACTCATTGCAAATATATGAATAGATATACTATACTATAATTAATATAATCATAGTTAGGTAAAATAAGTATTATTACTGTGGAGTTAGCACGAAATAGTATCGAGTAAGTATCGAGCTCTTATTGTCAAGAAATGTATAGGAAAATGTAGTTCTGTTTACGTCCGATAGGAACGCTGCTTAATAGCTCATACATTTTTTACTTTACTTCCTTGATACTTACTCGAAAGTTATTATGCTAGGCCTACAGTTGACCGTTTCCTATAACAATTTGTCATTTCCTGTTTAATTTTGACTCACAGCTGTAGGAAATTCACACACGCCTATAAAAGTTAACAACTACAAACCTTTTGAATCGATACAAACAAACTTTATCAATAGCATCGACACAAAATAAGTAAGGCGATAGTGGGCGCCCAAGCAGAAAGAACAATCAGAACGAAGTGCCATTTTTCTCGCATATACACATTGACGGAACATTTACAGACATTCCCAAATAAGTACTGTTGAATAAGCGGAACCATGAACAAAATAGTAAGGTTCTTTTAAAACAAATAGCAAGGAGTTTCACTTGGTTTTAATAAAATTCCACAATTTCACAAATAAAAACTACAGGGTGAAAAAAGTAGCGAATCAGGAGGGCTAGCACGAATTTCGATATAGTATCGAGAAAGTATTCGAGTCGTCACGTCAAAATAGTAGATTGTTTACCAAGGGCTGTATGACACCCATAACAGTCGAGTGTTTTGGCGCCCGAACGAAGTGAGGGCGCCGATAGTTCGAGACTGTTATGGGTCCATACACCCGAAGTAAACACTCTACTTTTCATTTTGAATATGAGGAAAGTAAAAACAAACAGAATATTCTAAAAAAAAATTGTAAGGTTTCTACGATTTTAATTATTTTATAATGTAGCAAAATAAGCTGTATAGGCTTCTGTGCCTTTGCCTACATACCTTTGGTAAATAAAAGTCCAAAGAGATTACAGATATCGATTTGACATGACACCCCCTATTCTTTTTTCAAATTTATTACAGCCCTAGGGCCGCCACATATCACTTTCAACCCGCATTTTAGGCAAGTTATGAGTTACTTTCAGAATATGAGACATGAAAATGTAGTTTACACTCGGTAGGAACTCAAAACGTCATACTTTCTTAATGAAACTTTTTCGATACATACTCGAAACTCTCGTCACTCTCGAAAAACTAAAACCATCTGGAATTTCATTATTTTGTGGCATCGATGACCATGCGACCATTGAAAGATACCGCAACTGCATTAGGAATTCATTCGACGCGTGTTCTTGATACTCGCTTGTTATGGCATGGCCTGTGATTCAAGCGTTACTTGTAGATTGTAGATCAATTAGATCATTATCGGTAAATATTTATGTATATTTAAAACATGCACATATTCATATTATAAAAACAAAACAATTTTTGTTTATACGAGAACGCCGATATGATATGATTTGCGATTTTATACGTTTAGTTTATTTGTATTTTTTATTTTTAAAACTCATTAACACGAATGCGTAAACACATAAAGTAATAATTATACAGGATTGAAGAAAACAAATGACTAGCCTTTGCGCATAATAAAACGTAAGTATAAGTCAACCATAGTCAATATGTACTCTATTTTAAACATAAGTCTACAGGAATAGGTACTTTACCAAGAGCAAGTGCAAATTAGCTAACGTGCCTTTGGTTAAAAGCATGAAGCTGCCACCTGAAGTGCTTTTAAAGCTATGAACATTAAGTTTCTATTTGTGCAGTATAATGTAGGGAGAAGTCAAACAACTCTCGAAGGCCACGACCAGATGTAGAATCCAGTCCCTAGCCTCAAAGGCTAACAGGTGTAGGTAGGCCTTCTAAATGCACGCCTGGCTTAACATCCATTATTCACTTACGGACAATGAGAAGATTGAACACAGTACACAGATTGATAACTGTTGGTATTAGGACCTTAATGGCACGGATAAGATGAAACTGTATTAGGAAGTAAAAAAACATTCGAACAGATTTCAACCATAAAATAAAGTCAACATGTCTTTTTTTAATCCGAGCGTGATTTATCGGTTCGAAATCGAATACTTAACGAGTTTTGAGAAAACATTTCGCACTTACAAAAATCTGCCATTTCGTGTTACAAAATTGTATTATTTATTGTGGATTTTGAGATGTTGGAATCGAGGATAAAATAAATCTGTCTTCCTGGAAACCTAATCCTAACTAATATTATAAATGCGAAAGTGTGTTTGTTTGTCCTTCCTTCACGCCCTAACTAAGCTACCAATCGACTTGATTTTTGAAATAGAGATAGTTGAAAAGACGAAGAGTAACATAGGATGCTTCTTTTATTACGCGGTTGAAACCTCGGGCGGAAACTAGTATTGTTATTAAAAGTTACCTAATTGGAAAAAAGATATCAAAAAATGTAAACATATAATAAAAGTCTTTAACTTGTCCATTAGAGTTGCATTATGTAGCTGCGTAAAATTGAAACCACATTTTTTATATTCTATGCATATAATCGAATAGTAGGAAGTTTTGCTTTTATATAACAGTTTTAGTTTTATATGCATGTAGCGTGCAGTAAGCAATTATTTATATCTGTGACTGTATCAGGATTCATCCTTATAAATTTATAAATAATGTATAAAGGTAACGCAGACTCACAAAGATATTCTTTGTCTAAAGTTCCTATTCACAAAGTTGTCATCATTTAATTCGTTGTTGAAAATAAAAAAGTTTTAGAAAATGAAAAGTAGAAAAAAGACAATGTTGCATACTAAACATAAAAAAAAAATATTTTCTGTAAACCATTTCAATTATAACTCGAGTTATCTTTCAGGTACCTATAGTAAACAATACGTAACTAATTGTTCCCTGTAGGCCTAGCACGAAAAACTTTCGAGTAACTATCGAGAAAGTAAAGAAACAATCGTATGAAATATTGAGCAGCGTTCCTACCAGACGTAAACGGAACTACATTTTCCTATACATTTTTTGACTGTAGAGGTATTCGATACGACTTCGATATTGAGAAAAACGTTGAATAGTTTTTCTCAAAAAACGGGTAAAGAACAATTCACATTTACAAACACATGAATAACAAATGCACATTGTATGAAATAATTTGAAACCTTTTTATGATTTAGGAATTAGGCGTTTCTTAAAAGAATGGAAATCAGGTAAAATCTCAGTTAAAATGTTTTTTCATTTTCAAAGACAATAATAGTTTCTCCGTTACCTATGTTAAAGTTAACAATTTTCTTCTGTAACCAAAACACGAAGTCATTAAACTGATACCCAGTGCCAAACTTAAGACGGTCTGTATTTTGGTGACCTTAGCGTTATTTAGCTAACGGCATAGGCCCATTGACATTCTTTAGACCAATTATAGCATGCCAGAAAGTATGTGGGCTTTATTATTTTAGTGTCATGTGAAAAACAAAATATGCTGGACCATTATTGCCAGCTTTAAATAACGGCATATTATCATTTTATTATTTTGCATTTTACAATGCTATTTTTATGTGATAAATATCAAACAAGAAAATATACTAGAAAAAAAGCATCTAGTCTCATGTCACCCTGACGGGATTCGAACCCGCATCCTTGGGAGTCCGGCCCAATGCACTAACCAATCATGCTACAGAGACAGGTCTCTAGCATAATTGGTTAGTGCATTGCGAATCCCGTCTGGGTGACATGAGACTAGTTGTTTTTTTCTAGTATTTTTTTTTTATTTAACGGCATATTACTCGTACTTATTTACTGCAGAGAAAAACACGTTTTCATGTCATGTTTTTTCGAAAGATACCTAACATCATCATGTTGTATTTGCCTTTCTTAAATATCTGGAGGTATTAGATGTAGCTTAACCCTTCATCCATCCATCCATCATCAGCCTGTGGACGTTCACTGCTGAACATAGGCCTCTCCTAGCTCACACCTATAGTGGCGTTCATAGGAGGCTCTTAGCCTACTGCTACCATGCTGGCCAGACGGGTTGGTAGAGGGTTTGTTTCAAGTTTTCCTTCTCTTGCACAGGTTTTCAATGCGTCGAGCCTCTTAGTCGACTTTTACGACATCCCAGACATGTAAGGAAGTGGTGACACTTGTATTCTTAGGCCGTCACCATACGGCTTAACCCTTCACACGAGCCTAATGCGGATTGGAGGGTATTTCTCCTAAACCTCAGAATATACAAGTGGAATCAACTTTTGCGTGCATTCTTAAAAGAGGAGGAACTCGAAATTAATTAATTTTGGGCACCAACTCCATGTCAGGACATAGAGAAAATTGCTAGATCGTATACCTACTCCTTACAGAACTTAACAACCCTTCAATTCATTCTATTGAAAATTTTGACAGCCATTGGGGTCAGAAAGTGAGGCTGGAGAACCAATTTGGCGAAACACAGTTGTTTGCTTTATCGCTTTCTCCTCTTGTACTCCAAGTGGTGGTTCATACAATTATTGACCCACTATCACATTGGCGTGAGAAATACGCATTTACAAACAATGGTCGTGTGGACTGAGTGTGACTACGACACAAATACTTCGTTCAATATAAACACTGGTGAGTTAGATGAAAACTATGTTCAAACAATCAAAATATTTATCTTTCTGCACCTACTCTTGCTGCAAGGTGTGTGCGGAAGGATATAATTATTTTCTATTCATAACTTATTACATTATAGAGTTCCACCAGGTGACGGCCACAAAACGTTATCAATGAAAATTCGCACCATTTTGAATTGTATTTAATAATTTAAATGCAGGAGGGATTTATTTTTATATAAATATGTTTAGTTATTTATCGGTCATAATATACCTTTTTGAAATCCTTATGATAGGCCTTTTAATTTGATACCTATATTGAAGTATTCTAAAAAGAAAGTTTTTTTCACTTCAAATAATAGCATCGCACAGTCGCTATGTCTTTTTTATTATGATTTACCTAAGAACACTGGGCTTGGGCTGTCAAGACGAATCTAACGATAGCTTAATTATAGAAATCCGTTCAGCCGTTAGAAAGAAATAAGTTAATAAAGCATATTACATATAATCATACAAACATACAAACATACAAGATACGCACGAAAAACATAACCCTTTCCTGGCAGCCGGGTAAAAATAAGAGTAAAGTTTCGAATCTTCATTTCATTCTCTACTTCAATTAAACAAATACCATTATTGCGTTAACGGTAACTGACCGTGACTCCAAAAAGGGTCAAGGATTTTTACAGTTATGGCCGTTTTTGCAGTTCAAACACATAGTACCACAAATTTTAAACGAGAATAAAATTACATTTAAATACATATTACTGTTTAATTAATTAAAGGTAATTTTATGTAGAGGCGCTAGCAAATCAAGCTTTTCGTTTTTTTTGGTTTACCTTGAGCACGCATTTGTTGCATTTGTAGTGTACCTATTAGCGTATTCTCTCTCAGTAGACCTTGTCCACTAGTTCCAGGATGGCAAAACTAAGATATTTTTCCTGGAGGCTCAGAAGAAATTTGTACTATATTATCGGCCCGGATTCGTTTGATTTTTATTTCATATTTTTGTGTTGATATCTATGGCAATGATCTAATTTATCTCTAGCTTCCAAATCGCATTTGACAAAATAGCGACTCCATTGCTAGCATTGAAAAATATTTATAATTTTTAATATTTATAATATTTATTTTGATTACGAGAAAAACTTAGATATTTTTTTCTCGTAATCGAAATTGCAATAGTCCAGTCAGTAGAACTTCTGAATTATAATTCCCAGTAGTCCAGTTAATGGATTTTTTGGGAAAAATATCTTAGTCTCATCATGGCATTGGACTACTGGGAATATACGTAGACTGTTAAGTTAGTTCTGTCGACTGTAAAGAACGCAACTTTAACCGCAATCTATCATGCGTGGCGTAGTGCATGCGCGAAACGACTCATCCAACTGTGCCGTGACCGCCTGAGCATCGCCGGAATGCGCCCGGCGAAATTGTCAACAGAAGCGCTTGGTAAATAGTTAGAAACAAGCTTTTCACTTAAGTAGTGATGCTCGTGGATTCTTAAAACTTGTACTGACTTGACTTGTTGACTTGTCTGTCCTACCAATTAGGTAACTCGTAAAAAATTAAATGGAATATCTACCTTGACACGCTCCAGCCGTGTTAAGCAAGACCGATGTACAGAAAAAAAAAGATAAATGATAACTCACTATGTGGTTACCAAGTTTATTAAAGTATCTCCAAGGTCGTGAGTTCAACGGGAGTCGCTCAGTGTTTCGCGAGAGTAAGAGCTAACTTAGCTTTAGCGTTCTCTCTATAGAATAAGCAAGATTTTAGATAAATATTTATCCAGAATCATTCACCTAAGAACATCAACAACTGCAAAAGAATACCTCACAACATTGTCGAGTGTTATCGACAATAAAAAGACGTTATTACACTTGGCTAAATTCAGCATCTGAATTCAGTAGTTTAGTAGTATATTGCTGGTTTCGATTGCATCACTTGCTAAAAATGAGCTCAAAGAAAGCAATGTACTGCTAAACTACGAAGAACTGAGTTCACCAACTCTCGATTAGATAACCGTAGTTTAAAACATCGTTCTGTCCCTTACAACTTCAAACAAATGGCTGAAATGCAATGACATTTAAATGACGTTTGGCGTTAATTGTCCGGTCAATAAGTTGGTGAACTCGAGCCTAAATTCAGATGCTAAATATAGCCAAGTGTAATAAGCGCTTAAGGCAAAAGAATGAATATTCCAATCGTTTAGATTGACTGAAAAACAAAAGATACAGTTGGAAATGTCAACGTTCAAGGGACGCTGGGATTCCATACAAGACTAGATCAGCGAGAGATAAATTGATATAAAAAAACTAACAACAAAATTTATTAAGTAAAAAACTCATTAATTTAATGAATATCAGGCATAAACATTGATCTGATTCCGAAATATTTAACATAAGCTCTACTGTTAAATAAAGTCTGAAAATGTTGACCTTGACCTTACCCTACAAGAAGTGCTGCGGGCATACCATCATCTTGAAACCATCATGTCATAAAAACGTTTTGTTTCCATTTTGTTTTTATAGACGTTGTCAAATTAGACACACTCCCGATTTTAAGGAGATGACATCACTCGCCGTTGTGTCGTATGTGTGTTTTATAATTCCATACGTTTTAAATTTGATATCTTTAATGGTTTCCTCGCCTCAGCCAAGCGTTGTATAAAAATGGCTATTTAGTTGTTATATATGTTTGTTAGTCACATTTTAGTTAAGTTTAAAATTAAAAGTAAAATATAGTTTTTATAAGTAGACTTAGGTAGTCTTCATTTTGTTTGTTTTCTAAGCATGCTGTGCTTACTTCCAGTAGGGTAAATCCTAGTAAGTTAATTTTTCATAAGTAATTATTTGCCTAGATTATTGTGGATTGTACCCAGTTTAGTAAGCCAAATAAAAAAAAGTACGAAATAGCATGCTAAGATTAAAATAATACTGTGTTAAGAGATGGTAGTAGGCCGGCTGGTTTTCGTTGTACAAATGTAACGCCTGACCTGCCATTTATTGTACATCATACAAACATTCTCCCAAGGATCCAGAGAATTAAAAGAAGCTTAACAGTCTTTACTAAATGTACCTTGTGTAGACGCCCCACAGGGTTTTGACCGGGTATAGTTAGTAGTAAGCCTAAAATAAAACTGACTACTAAACATACCCAGTTTGAGGTGTCGTAATCGGGTATATTTATGAGCTATCGATTAGTTATTACTTACTACTATATATATCTGGACAGAGCATCGACTGACTGATTCATCATAGAGACTAAACTACTTAAGTTGAAAAATAGCAATTTTAACAGTAGTTTTCTTAAGAATGAAAAAATTACATTTGGCACATTCTAACATTAGCATTAAGACTATGTTGCCTTTTAAATTTTTTTGATTTTTCAAATTTAGAGATAGAGGATTCGATTCTTAGTTTCACCAGACCTCTCGACGACGACCTCAACTACAACGATCTTTTTTGCAAACGCTTTCTATTAAACGTTATATTTTGAAAAAATAAGCTGTTTGCCTTCGGATATTTTATTAATATTTTGTTTGTAGCCGGTAAATTTTTGTTTTGCCTTCATATTAAAAGGGGAAGGTATTAAAACTCAACTCCACTATCTATACCCGGTTTCGGCCAAGTAAGTTATTGTGTCGAAATCGGGTATATTTAGTAGCGCTTTGGTGTTTTGAGGTTTCTTGACAAATTGGATCTCCAAACTATACCCGATGCCGGCCAGCTCCATGACGTCACCGGCATCCCACAAGGTACATTTAGTAAACACGTAACTTTGTAAGCGAAGATTGCTCGTAAGCACGCGACGTGTTTTATTAATTGAAAATAGATTTATGAATAAAAGATTTTAATTTAAATTAATTATGAATTACTTAAATGTAAAAATAGAATGAAAATAATTTGCAAACTACAGTTAAAAAAAAAATACTCACGCATCTTCAATTACTTATTCGCAAAGCCTAATGTCCCAAGAAAACCACTTCTTTGTAAATTACTTCCTCTTTGCGAGCAAATGTGTCGAGTGTTATTTTAAACATTTGTAACAAACTTTAAATAAAAACTAATAATGCGACGTAAAAAATGTAATTTGTGAATTCTTTAACGCGTTGATGTCTTTTCAAGGTATATTTAGAAAATTGTATGACAGGCGGGAGTTGTTTTCTAGAGTCTGCTAGTTATACGGACTCGGACTCGATTTTTGACTCAGATGTCATTGCGATGTTTTGCATTTATGCTGCAGGAAAATAAGGAATAATATTCTAGAATGCGTATGACAGCATAATTAAAACAAAATGATATGGTAACAAAAGGATATCAGCTACAAAGAGGTCTCTTTAAGTTTTGTTCGCGGTCTGTTATTAGAAAGATTGTAAGACGGAAGAGATAATTGCAAGTATCATGTCATGCCAGCACCTACTAGCATTGGTTCTAGTATTTTATACTGGCAACAACACATTTGACTTTGCACTTGACCTACGAAAACAGCCGCTATCACGAGTGACATAAGGACGCTTTGAAGGTCGAATGTAAATCCTGACATATGCGGTCTATACAACAGTAATCATGCTTTATATGTCAACCTACACTTTATAAGGTAGTGGACTAATTTATAGAATATAAAATCTAATGTACTTGTTTACAGCCGGTTGCTCCAAAATTCATTTTACTAATTCGTGAAAAGTATACGTAATTTTCTTGTCAACGGCGTCAAATTTCATTCATTTTTAAAACTTGGACAAGTAAGCAAATTACTATATATACTTTTCACAAATTCGTAAAATGAATTTTGGGTGCAACCGATTGTTAGTGTGAGTGTGAGAATTTCAGTATTTTTCGGTGTCAACTTAGTATTTCTGAAGGTTAGCTCAAATTGTTTGTTGATCTTTAATAACTAAGTAATTTTTTATCATAGTTTTTCGGTCAGTGTTCCGGTCGGTTTTAGCAATGCAACGGGTTTTAAAATATCATAGTCCGAAGGTAAAGCCAAAGAATTACTAACTATTGCTTATTATATAATTGATTTTGATTAGACTAAAAAGCACTAATCACAAATTACGCTACTGAATAAAAACGCAACTATTTTGGAGTGCATGGCGTTGAAGATGTTATTTTAAATAGATACTACATATTACTTGTTTTTTATCGTTTTATGTTGCTTAATCAATGCCAATTTATCACACTCATTTTGTACGAGTATTTTATTCATTCAACTAACAGTAATGCAAATATTTTGATATTTATCGAAATTTCTCCTGTGACGGCGCCAGCACCATTTTTGCAAATACCATCACATACTCAAATAATGAATAATGCATACAACTCGTTTTCGGAAACAAGATCTTTCTATTGCAATAGTAAAATAACGGGAATGTGCGTGTTTGCTAGTAGTCCAGGTATGCAGGTCAGAACATTAACAGTGAAAACAAAAAAATATTGCTTAGAAACTGTATTAGTGAGAAAATAGTAGTATGTCGAAACGAAAAATTAGGGCTAGTTACTCCTCGTTTATCTGTTTATTTTAGACCTATCGCGCACTAGGCAACCTGCTGTTGACATCCAGTCGAATATACTCGTATTACGAGACGGTGTATTCGCGCGCACTAGGCAGCCAAGGACTCCTGGCTGCGGCAACCATACAACGCACCCGATGCTAGGTTTGTGTTACAATTACGAGTTACAAATTTCTACAAAGTGATTTTGAAACTCTACCAACGATTACGATGGTGCTAAAAGCATCCCTTGCTAGGGTCTGTAATGGGATGGGTGACCAAAAGATTTTTATAAACATTAAAAGTCTGAAGCTGTTGGGAAAACATTTACTGTTATCTTATAATGCACCTGACTTTTGTTATTACTTTATACAAGTATGACAAGGTTAAACCTAGAAATACCAATGCTAGAATGCTAAAATTGTTGCATTTATCTCGGAATGGATACGGTTTAGAAATGTGCTGTCTTAGTAACTATTGTTCGTACTTAAATACTCTATCCATTTAATAAGGTCTGAATGGTGTGCAGACATTTTCGAAAAGGCGCCAAAACTAGGCATTTCCCTTTGAACTCAGTAATCATTTAATTTATTGTAAGCATTCTCACGACCACCACTAAACGATTATATTTTTTAAAACATTTTCCGGTAATATTTTAATTCTGAGATTTTAATCGGTATTGTAGGAATCTAATATTTTCTTAAACAAATTATACAATCATCTCTACATCGCAAACTTAAAGATATGCTTTGCATAATTCTAATAGCTCCTAATCAGTCGCAAAGGAAACTAGTTTGAAACTTGTCTGATTTGATATCAATTTGCATTAATCAGGAAGTCAGTATCAGGTGAATGGACATTTTTTAAAGGTCAGCTATGATGTAGTATTTAAATAATTACTTCAATAATAATTTGTGATACTAACGACCGCCCGCCATTTTCTATTAAATCCTGTTCAGAAGAACCTTAATTTAAATTCTTCAAGAACCATATCCTATCCTACTATATAATATTTGGATGTGAAGATGTTTGGATGCTTGTTACTCTTTTACGCAAGAAATACTGAACTGATTTGGATGAAATTTGGCACACAGCTAGAAGATAGCCTGGATTAAAACAGGCTACTTTTTATCACGATATTCCCACGGTAAAGTGAACTACGCCAGTGAAACCGCGGGCGGCCGCAAGTATGTTTAATTATTATCTTACAAGTGGTTTGCGCCATATAGCTCGTACGGGGTTGGCAGAGCTAAGGTACAGCTCGACGACGCCACATTTGGCTAAATGTTGAAAGAAAGAAGAAGAAGTGACAAGTTGCCAGCTCATCCTATTCAACAGTTTTCGAATGTCAGATGATAGGCTTTTACTATGTGCACTGGGAAGCAGGCGCATCATAAATTGTTTTTTTTTATGAATGACGGAGAGAGTCTTAGCCTTCATCATACCTGATTTTATTTCGATTCCAGGGCCCTTACTTTCAACTCTTTGCGATTCATTTTTTTAGGTTATCTTTAGGTTGTGAGACTGGGGTGCTGCCATACATAAAGCGGAGTCTCACTCTTACTACCTGAAAATATTACTACAATATTACTTGCCAAATTTCAGAGTTCTAGGTCAACGGGAACTACTCTATGAATTTTGATTCTCTTGAGAGTGTCGATGTATACGTTTTTGCGGCATAAATGACCTTACCTTTTCTAACGTTAATGTTTAAGTTTGATTTTTTCACTGCTTCATGAGATTGTTAATTTGAATATATTTTAATTTCAACTCGATACCACCACGCGCTCTCGAGATTTTCCCGAAATTCAGATTCCGAAACTAAAGACTATATTTTTATGATTTAATACCAATACCAATCAATATTTGCATGCATGCTATGTTAGATTTTTATAAGATAATCAGCAAAGCATGAGCACTTTATTCTGTACAGCCTTGGCTCACCATCATTATACCGTGTTTTTTGCAAATAAAATATCATTTATTATCCTTACTTTCAAATGTATAGTTTTTAGATTTTTTCCTGTATTCATAGTTATAGGTCAACGGACAGTACCTTATGAATTGTGATTCCCTTGAGAGTGTCGAAATCTACGTTTTTTTGCGATATAAACGGTCCTATGTTTTTGTTACGTTAATTTACAAGTTTGATTTTTTACCCCATCAACAGACTGTTGACTTGAATACCTATATGGTTTTAATTTCATAAATAATGAGATAAACGAGGACAGACGGACGGATGGGCAGACGGACAACAAAGTGATCCTATAAGTTCTTTCATATTCTTTAGAGGTTCGGAACCTTAAAAAGAGCCTTTTCTGAGCCTACCAGCATTTAATTTTTATATAAATAGTTATAGATAGATACTATACTTATAACTATTAGTTTTTATGAGCTTAATAATATGCGATAAAATATAATATCATTTTGTGTGAACAACTTATAAAAAGGTCAACAGTATTTTGTTAAATATATTTTTTTTATTCGTTAACGCATTGTATTAGGATTCGGAGTAAATAAATATTTGTGAATTCCTAATGAGTTTCAATTTTAATTATTCATACAGATGCATCTTGACAAGGACAGACGATGCATAAGAAATCAGATAAGCTAATATTATGAATTAAATAATCGTTATGTCTAAATAACAAGGTTGAAATAAGGAAACTAATCATAACTAATGTTATAAATGTGAAAGTGTGTTTGTTTGTTTGTCCTGCCTTTACGCCCTAATTGAGCAACCTATCGTCTTGATTTTTGGCAATAGAGTTAGTTGAAAGGACGGAGAGTAACGTCCTGCCCCCCTAGCATAAACACCGCTATATCACGCGATATGATATAGCGCATCATGCTGTCTTGCTTACTCCGCTAAGATGTGAGCGGGACAGCGGTACGTTATCGAGTTATCGAGTCGACAAAAGCCGCTCATGCTAGGCCTACTGGGCTACTTTATATCCCGATATCCCCACGAGAACGAATACCATGCGCGTGAAACCGCGGGCGGAACTAGTAATTAAATGTTGTTTCTTATTTAGACACAGATGTTAGTGTAAAAACCACAACAAAACTGTTTCCGGCGAACATTTAAATATTTAACTTAGTTTAGGAAGTTATAGGTAGGTACATTTGTTGTCTGTTGTGTCAAAGACAAATTCTTTGTTTTTGTTTTAGTTTAATAAACTTTTGTAACTTCCGCACTAATTAAATATCAGTACACATCGTTGATAACACAAAAAATATCTCTAATTTCTATTTTGTTGTTGTTAGCTGCGACTGCACCTTTTAATTTTCTTAAAATGGGTACTAAATTCATACCTCACTGGGTAAACATTTTTTTTATTTATTTATGATAGCATTGTGAATGAAAATGGAAATTTATTAATTGGCTATACTTACCAGTGATTAATATTTCCTGTTTATCGTACCTTTTCTAACGTGATGCGTGTGTTGTTTAAATTATGCATTTCTTGATATATATAATAAGTCTAAACGTTATATTGTGTATTAACAACTAAAATTACTTAGAAATTCAGTAAAAAAATCTTACTTTTCAGTTGTTTTCCTTCAGGCGTGCATCGCTGGGCGTTGATAAGACAATCCACATAATTCCTAACTAGCCTTTTACTAGTAAACAACGCATCCAAGTCTAAATAATCGTATCTTCTATCATATTTCGGCAAAATCGCTAAATCGTTCGAATTTTGTTGTCCCGCCACAACATAAACACAAACACAAAGAAACAACACTGCACGCATTTTTATTTCTTTTTTTGTAATCACTGACCAATCTGACCATAAGTTCGTAACACTTTTCTTTTTTTCTAAACGGCCAGGTTCTCGTGTTCGATTTTCAAAGTTTGTTTTTTACGGTCTGCACTGAGAGATTGTTCCCGCGCAAAATGACAGCGGCGTTTGACACGCGTGCGCAGTTCGCGCGTTCTTAGTGTTATGGCGCTTATAGTGGTGACCTCCACGTTATAAGATAGTAGTTGTGACTCTGCCGGCTTTCTTCAGTATCAAAGGATCAGTGAGATAAATTAATGTAGGTACCTAAGTTGCGATTTCTTAAAATAAAATTGTGCTTAGCTTACATGAAATAATAATGATTAGGTCCCCTACTGTGTGGGTATTGTAGGCAGAACTTAGAAACCAAATTATTGCGATTGAGGAAGCCTGTTTGTCTGTTTGCTTTTCACGCATAAACTACTGGACTATTCGGAATATCCCAGCGGTCCTATTATAAATTAGTACTGATCTTCATTTTATGCAGTAGTAGTACTGCTTGTGCAGAAAGTTATTCGAACCCAAATGTTTCTTACTTTTTCTAAGCTATTTATTTCTTAAAAAAAAATATGGTAAGTAAGTAAACATCACTATTATTTACCAAATTCAAAAAGTCCCCCTTCCCTCAACTGACGAATTGACTAAGTAACTAGATTTTAATAAAATTAATAAATGTAACGTTGATTACAAACTTTACTTAATTAATTACCTACTACTATACTGTGTTTATGACTTCTTAGTTCTTTTTATAATTTATCGGAGCAGGAAGTTGATTTCCAATAAGTGTATAAATGTGGAGAATAATATAACAACATTGTGCGGATAGTATTTTATACTAGCTTCCGCCCGCGGTTTCACCCGCGTGGTTCCCGTTTCCGTGAGAATATCGGGATAAAAAGTATGTTACGCCTGTTTTACTCTCCGTTCTATCAAAGAATTCTATGTCAAAAATCAAGTTAATTGGTTGCTTAGTTAGGACGTGAAGGAATGACAAACAAAGACACTTTCTTTCATATTTATAACATTAGTTAGAATTGATTCCTTCTTCATTAGTAGTGGTCTTTGGCTACGGAACTCTATACTGAACGTGGCCGTTTTATTATAAAAACTAGCGGCTGCTCGCGGATTCACCCGCGTGGTTCCCGTTCCTGTAGGAATATCAGGATAAAAAGTAGCCTATGTTACTCTCCGTCCTTTGAAAATGAAAATGAAAATAATCTTTATTCAGTTACAGGAGATTACATAAACTTAATTAATATTGGGATCGCCAGTTAAGTGCGAAGCACCTGTGTTAGGGAATCCCGCTCTTCCATAACTATTATGGTACAAAGTTAGTTCTCCAGGGTAATACTAACCTTTCAACTAACTCTATGCCAAAAATCAAGTCGATTGATTGCTTAGTTAGGACGTCAATAAATGACAAACAAACATACTTTTGCATTTATAATATTAGTTAGGATTAGGATTAAAATTTCTGGCGACCATCGACGAGAAACTATAGGAAGTCTACAAAACATAATCAAGAGTTGTTTTGAAATTTCTCTTACTCGATTATCGTCTACCGCACCTGCAATAGTTTTGCGGTATCAAAACGGCGGATAATGGAGCATTTACGTCAGTTCATAAAAATCACAATCAAATAACGTCTTACGTATTCATTTGTCCATTGAAAACAGTGGCCAGGAAGAGCCATTGTGTGCAGCCGTTTGGAACAGACTTAAGAGATTACTATGTAAAATTATTAATATTGAGAAACAGATACTGCACAATACACGAACGCTAATGTTACTGACCTTACAAAATTGGTCCCAAGTTCCACTCAACTAACGGAAAGACGCATGAAAACATAATAGTCCCATTGGAGTTCTTTTTGTAGGGGAGAGAGTTATTCAGACACCTAGTACTCTTATCCTACTCACTAAACATTCACCTTGAAACTGACTGTCAATCGGACAAGTAATTACGCCTACATCTTTGTAATATTTTGAAATAAACAAAATAAATTATGCGACAGTGTTCACTGGAGAAGAGTGCAAGTGGTAGGGGGTTTGCCGTGAGCATGACATATGAATTACGCAGGAAGATGCAATCACGATCAAATGCAAATATACTTGCACTGAGGGATTGTGTCAAAATGTGACAACTTCAAAAAAAACAAAACGTTCTTATGATGTGTTGTTTTAGGTAAAGGTAGGCCCGCAGGTTTGCAAATTGCCATTACAGTGCATAATCTTAAACACAACAGTTGAGGGACAATTTCAAAAATCATTTTTATTATATGTATTTTGAAGATTCAACAATGCGAAGACGTTATCCTTTTGATTCTCCCCCAATAAACTTAATCAACTGGAAAAAACACTGTGGACAGTCACACTTGCGGAAGGTGACTTCTTGGGTTTCAAACAAAAAGGTTTGATAAACAAAATAACACTTTGCACCAACCAAAGAATAAAAAAAGAAAAAGGTTTCTCACTATCTGAGATAGGATTAGCATTGCAGAATACTAGGCATTGTCTTGCGTACCACAAATTATAGGACTACCATGGGTACGGGACGATTAGATCTAATTATTGTCTGCTCCATAGATTGTGTAACTATAGTAATACATAATCTGCGGTAATGGCTGCGCTTGCGATCCTTTCATTAAGGTAGCTATGCATAATTTAAATTATAGCTAGATAAGATAAAGCCCGATATTATATAAACATAACTGTATTTATTATTTTTCCGTTTTACGTTTGCCTTTACGAGAAAACAATGGGAATAATTACCGTTTGATGGTAATAAAGATTTTCACATAATATCTACATTCTACATAGCTTATTTAGTTACATCGATAAAGTGAAACTCTTGCCAGGGTAGAGTGGTAAAGATGTATAATATAACTATCGTAGGTACTCGCAATTCGTATGACAGAATGTATAGTATTTTGTTGTCACTTTCTAAAATATAGTATAGTACTTAATCAGTGAAGAAAGATACCTAATTTGTCAATAAAATAAATAAATATGATGTCTCTATTCAGCAGTAAAATGAGTTGTTTCTACGAGGGGACGTATTTAAGTTCGCGGAATGGGGGATGGCTGAGGTAGATTCATTTAACCAGGTTGCTACTAATTCAGCTTATCATTAGTTTATATTCCGATTTAAAACTTAATCGGGTCATTAACTTTTAAGTTGTTAGCATCCAAGCAAGTCAATCGGGAAGCAATCGACAAGTATAGACACAGAATACTTAATAGTACAAGTACAGAAGGTTCACTTCGCAACTCCAATCAAATAAATTGCTAGTCTAACTCACGACGCAATAAAGTCCAATTCACGTCGCGCTGCGCTAAATGCCTAGCATTATATTCACCTACATTCTGCGTCTCTTTCTATCGCGTAACTCGTATTCTTTCTGACGCAGCTAGGGTTGCCTCTTTGTGATTCATTTATTTATAGGTAGACTTTGTGTCGGCATCTGCATAGTATAATCAAAAGGTAGATAAAGATTAAAGGTTAATAGGTACCTACCAAAAGTAAAAAAAAATAACAAACCTACCTATAACCTATAACGACAAAACAGAGCGTTAGTCTCAAACATCAGAAATTCGTTTAATTCTATCAAACTCGTGAAAGATTATTACACCAACCTACGTTCCTACTTATTTTCGTAACCTAAGTAAGTGGGTACCTACCTATTTAAATATTAAACCTACGTAATAAACCTAACATGAATGAGAATTTCATAATAATAATAACCACTTTAAAGTAGAACTTGCCTTTTATCGTCCTTAGGGAGCGTAAAAAAAGTTAACTTTGGATCGCGATTCGTGTTTAAACAGTTGAACACTGCACAATATTTACGAGCTTTTTTTTACGTGTTTCCATTTTAAATTTAACTTATTTTAAGGTAGTTAACTACGGAAAGTAGGTGACAAACAAAACTTGCGCGTGCTCCACTGCTCGCTCGTGAGTCCCTACTAGATTGGCCCCGCCGGAGGGGCCGCCGCGCGTAGGTATGTTTTCGAGCATACACGGGGAGTGAAACAGGCCTGGTATAGAGAAATAGTAGATTGTACCATAAGGGAGCAAATACACACAAATTTTTGGCTCGGGCGCCGTACTTTGAATCCCTACGTTCAGGATTCTACTAAAGAATCCCCCGCTACGCTCGGGATTCTACTCTAGAATCGCTCATTTCGCTCTGGATTAAAAAAAGCGCCCTCGCCGTAAAAATATTATTTTCACCTCACACGCTCTGAAAAGGAGGTTTTGTCAATCAGTTTAGGCGTAGAAAATCGCTTTTTGCGGCCTAGGGCGGCAAAGTACTTTTTTTATTTCATACCTAAAAATATGTCTTAATACGTTCCGAATCGCACTATTGACTTTTTTGTTATATTTGATTCTAATTTTAAATAGCTTTAAATTAATTATAATACTACGTTTTGGTTTAATTATATTATTTTAGTTCATTGAATCATAATAACAATAACAATAAGATTAAACTATTTGTTATAAGAATTTTATATTAGGCTGGGTGAGATTTCACAACCTATAATTGGATTTCGGACTGTGACATAAATCTTTATTTCTAAATTGTCTTTGTCTTGTACCTCATGTCAGTGTCAACATTTACGGAATCGTTTTTATTCTTATTTATAAGTAACAATATATTCCCACTTTAAATAACTTTGAATTAACTATAATACTCCCGTTTTTATTATTTTAGTTTTTTATATCATTAAAACAGCGAGAATAAGGTATATTTAGATTAAACTTTATGTTTAAAGATTTTTTTACCGGAAGTTGACCGCGGTAACAACCATAAAATGTTCCTCGCTGTTGTGAGGTGAAAAATTGTGTGTTGCGCTCGGCAGAAAAGTTTTTAGCGTCTTGTACCTTTGAAATCCTCGCTTCGCTCAGGATTCAATCTTTGAACCACTCGCATCCTTCACTTGCTCAGATTTCAATAGAGGTAACTCGCCGTTAAATAACCAACTTTCTAGCCTTGCATAACAAATAACTATTTTCTATTTCTGGTCCAGGCCTGTCTCCCAGTGACAAATTAGATTGTTTTTACTGAGAATGAGCTGTCTGCTATAACATACCACCGATAAAGTGTCGAAGTCAGCTATTTCGACGCAAAGGACAAATGTTTTTGTTCAATAGTTTTTACAAATTATTTGAGCGATTTCAGGAATTGATTAGGATTCAGGAGAAATAAGTTGAAAGGGAAAAATAATTTGGTACTTTTATTTTCACTCTATATACCCTACTCCGCGAAGTAAAAAACCTCGTATGTTTGAAATATATTAAAACAATAATGCTTTTAACCTTCATATGCAGCAAAACATGTTTAATCCTACTAATATTATAAATGCGAAAGTATGTCAGTTTGTTTATTTGTTTGTTCCTCTTTCACGCAAAAACTACTTAACGGATTTAGATAAAATTTGGTATGTATGAACTTCAAGTGGTGGACTAACACATATGCTACTTTTTATCTCGATATTCTCACGGGAACGGGTACCACGCGGGTGAAACCGCGGGCTGCCGCTAGTCCTGTATTATACATGTATCTCAAAACATCGAAAAGTACCTATTGAATTGTATAAAAGAAAGTTGAAGGCGTATCCCAAATGGCACGATAGAATGTGTCATGTATTGTCTGTCTATCAAATGTCCTAAAGAATGTTTTTGTTACCAATATTAGCATAAAAGAAAATCGTGCAGGTTTATTTATTTTTCTAAATTGTTAATTTTAACAGTACAGTGTCAATGAAAAACGAAAATGGGTATTGGAAAGTATGTAACTGGGGCGTATTTACAAAAATATTGACTGACAACTTTCTTACTACTTAATGCTAATAGAATAACAAAAAAATACTTAGGTGTTTTCTTTTCTCATAACAAAATATACTTTTACGAGAGAAACAGGAACCTACATTTTCAACTTATGATAAATTTTGAATAGAAAAATATTGGAAAAAATCAACTCGGCCACAAGTGAATTCTCAGATGCGACTCGAATCCACGACCTTTGGAAATCCGGTAAAATACTCTACATTTTCAAGTTTCCTGGAATAATCTACAGGGACACTTGAAGTCTGAGCTGTGTGTACAGCCACAGCACGTCAGACTCTATTCTTCACTGCGAAATCCGCCGGTATTACGACCGATATAAGGGCGCTGTCAACAGTCAATGTTGTGGACTGTACAGGCAATAATCTCAAACTTTACATTTTCACCTTGATCGCCTTTATTACGAACGTAATAAGACTTTGGTTGTACAACTGTTAACACATACAATTTTCGAGTAGTTTCATTGAAGAGAAACAACCACAATTATTGGCAGGTATGTACGAGTAGTAGGAGCTGTGTAGTGTCGGCTTAGAATAGCACTACCCCCTCTCATCCCTTTGGCGTCGTAAAAAGCGACTACAGGAACTCGGCCTTCAGGAGACGGGCAGCAGCGTCACCTACAAACTTGGCCATACTGCGATCGCCAACCCGCCTGCCAAGCGTGGCGATTATGGCAAACCCCTTTTGGGGGAGGCCTATACCCAGCAGTGGGTGTTATGTGGCTGAGACGACGACGACGATGTACTAGTAGTACCACTATTATGGTTATTTTGAATGTCAAGAGCATTTGATAGTTTTGAGTCCAAAAGTCTTTTGACATCAAAATCTATTTGATGTCGGAATCATTTTATGCAAATAATTGATGAAACCGTTAGTATATTGAAAATAATCATCAAAATATTTTCGACACCATTCCAGGGCAACATCGGAAAATAAAAAAACTAACAAAATAGTTACGTTACCTAAATAACCAGTGCGCATTTCAATCCGTTCTAAGATTGTTTTATATCTACTGTTACATCTACTGTTTACTATTAATATATTAATAAAAGTTATTCAACTATTATCGATAGACTGAGAGGCCTCAGAAAATCTTGTATAATATTAAACGGAAATTTGCATGTAAAATGGATAAAATAACAACAATCTATTATTATCCTCATCATTTTAGCTAACAAAAATCATCATCTACGCCCACATACTTCAAATTAATTAAACTAGTTTGGTTTGTTTTCGCGGATTTCCCACATTTTAAGACAATTTGATTTATCTCATATTTTATATTCATAATTACCTACGTGAACTTTTGTTAAATCCCACTAAAGTAAGTTACGACTTATTTACATACGAAATGTGTTTTTTTATTCTTTAAGTGAACAAAAGTATACATCGATATGGCTCCGAGATAAGTAGCTTCTGCACTGTATAAAGGGCAGTAAAACGATAGAACTTAGAAGTAATCCATACTATAAATATTCTAACTAATATTATAAATGCGAAAGTGTGTTTGTTTGTCCTTCCTTGACGCCCTAACTAAGCAACCAATCGACTAGATTTATTCATCTATAGAGTTTTTTATTCTTTTTTTTTATGGAAATAGTGAGGACAGAAAGTAACATAGGCTACTTTTTATCCCTATATTCCCACGGGAACGGGAACCATATGGGTGAAGCCGCGTGCGGAAGCTAGTACTATTGCGAAAGTTACTCTGTCTGTCTGTCATCTTTTCAAGCCCAAATCGTTGAACCGATTTTAATGAAATGTGGTATCAAACAGAGACCGGATACTTTTTATTTCGATAGATAACGGCACTGAGGGATAACTTTTAAGTCCGCGCAAAATCCTAATTCCACGAGGACGAATTCGCGGGAATCCTCTAGTTCAAATATAAATAATAACACCAAGACACGTAATTCAAACAAGAATGTTTGATCCGGGTTGGGTTTCGACAGGTCAGCAGGTAAGTAGGAATAATAAGTATCATCGCACCGTACGGCACATGGATCTTCTTGTTGATTCCTTTTTAGGGTACCTTAGTAAAATCAACAAGGAATCCATAAAGTTTCGTCATGTCGGCCTGTCTATCAGAGATAGTAGATAGCATGGATTAAAACATAGGATACTTCTTATCCCGATATTCTCACGGGAACGGGAACCACGCGGGTAAAACCGCGGGCAGCGGCTAATCGTAATCATATTTACGACAATAAGGATAATTTATGTAAAATTGTGTAAACACTAAAAACTAAACGACAAACTTTTTTCGGTAAAGAGTAGGAACAAACATTCGTTTGGAATAGAAAAATACTCAAGCCTCGACCTTCACTGTGTACTCGTACCTATGACTAATGTTGCCATAATAATTATTTAATCTTAGTTGTGCAACGTGATGCGTTCATACCAGCAATGTTCAGTACTTAGTACAAAATAACAGTCTGCATTTGTAGCAACTGCTTTTGCCGCTCCGCTGGCGCCTATCGCAATCAGTACATCAATTTTAATCATACATACAACATACGAACTGCTAGTATTCAAGACTTTACGACGTTGCATTAAGTTGCATTTTAAGTGAAATTTGCTAGTTTTTGTATGATGTTGATTGTACCGTGGCGTCTGATTTTGCGGAGCAATCGCATGTAAAGTAATTTCCACGTGACATTAGCGTTAATCGCTTATAAATGCATGCTTGCAAATAGTTGACTAGAAGGTGAATTGAAAGGAAGTCATTTTTCAGAAGAATTGATAAAAAAAGTTTCAGTTTCATTTCAAATGAGTCGCGTGGAAGTGTGACTGTACATAATAAAGCGACTGTAAAATGACGTGGTCCCGATTAAATTATTAAATTTATCAAATATACTTAACCCTCTAACCCTCTCAATTTCGTCGTCTGTTGTGTGCTGGGTTACTTGATAGGTACTCATAGATATAGTAGTCCCTCTTGTTTATATTTCTGGCTTATGAAACAGGTATATTTTTTTGTTTAAGTTAAGTTGTGGATAACGGTGTTGATTGTCCAATAATTATTTCTCATTATTTCTCATTTAATTATGTAACACACATTGGTCAATTGTTTGTTGTCCCAAATAAATGGAAAAAAAAACCCTAGGTCACTAACCATTCGTAAAAATGACGACGGTACCTTGCGCATTTAGCGTTTCGGTTAGATCCCGGCCCCCGCCAACCCGCCCGTTTCTAGTACCTTCCTAATTCGCATTATTAGTGACCATTTCTAAAACAAATTATATTATTTCATTAAGAGAAAACTAAGACTGCTAATTAAGGTCATTTCATGTCATAAATAAAGTTGATTAAATAAATATTGATGTTTTAATCCGTCGTAAAAATTACGAATGGTTAGTGATAACGTTTCTCGAAATTAGGGTTAGTGAGCTAGGGTTAAAGAAGAACTATTGAAACGGTAAGTGGCGACGCTTCTAATTAAAGCTGTGCGCCAAATATGCGCTTCTGAACTCTGTCAATCTAAAATAACTCCATTTCTAACGTTAATTTTGAAAAGTGAGTTAGATTCACACCTTGAGTAAGTATATTTATAGTGTCTGTGACACAGACTTTCACCACAATTTTTTTTGCTTTTTGTGCTGTCAAAGTTTTGGTCTTCGGCAGAATTATTATGTAATTCACTGTTATTCTAAAACCCTTTATAGTGTCGTTAAATTGGATATGGATCGTTACAAACCAATTTATTGCTCTTAATAAAAAACTAACTATGTGGTTATTTTTTATCTAATGTAAAATAAAAACGAAGCAGTTCGCACAAATATAACGATTATTGGTGGCCGGAAGGCTTTCACTTCAACTGTTAAAATCCGCGAAATTAGATAACTACCTACTTGGTGCCGATGTGGTGTCATTGCGTAACTTAAAGTTATTCGGAGGTTTACCATTCAAGTCCGTAGGGGGCCTACTTTATTTAATCTACGATAAATGACAATCGTATTCTAGTGGCTATACTTACAAAGAGGCCATTTAGGAGGTCCCAAATTTTGATCCGCAAATTACAAACAACACTGAAATATTATCATTGTATAGATACTCGTAGTTAACTAAGTATTCGATTCTTAGTAACTAAGGATTCATTATAGGTGTAAATGGTGTAATATTAATTTGTTTATGACAGAATAACTTGCCTTGCGACGATAAAACCCCAGGAATAAGACTATACTAAGTATAAAACTAATTACGAAAAAAGCTCCAACAATATCGCCAATATTTTCGTAACAAGATCTCAGTAAATTAACGAGTATTAAAATAATTATGTTTACTTCAATTTTTTACGTGTAGTTGGTTACAATGGGTCTTTACCCAAAAATTAAAATCAAAACGCAAATTCTAAGAAACATTACTTTTCAATGAGTATAAATTTTCAATGTAAATAGTGGTTTTTTTATCGTTTAAAACTATTTTGGGTTTGAGTGGCATCATGTTTTATCCAAACAAAATCTTATTGAAAGACAAATGTATATTTTTTTAATAAAAATAATCGTAACTGCTGACTCGTTGTAAAAATAAAATAATGAGTTATTTTAAGCTTACTCATAACTCGTAAATGTCAAGCGGTCAATGCACCTCGCAAAACGTTACATAAACAAAAAAGCTATCGACATTTTGACCACTAATTTGATCACGTACTACAACTTTTACTAAACAAATAACTTCTTCAAATTCTTTCAGTATCTACCTAATGTTTTCTTATTCAAATGAATGTTTTAATTTACTGCATAAAACAGCTTAGAAATTAAAGCGCGCCTTTTGAAGTGCATGTAATTTTGTTTTCACCTCAAACGCTCTGAAAAGGAGGTTTTGTCAATCAGTTTAGGCGTAGAAAATCGCTTTTTGCGGCCTAGCGCGGCAAAGTACTTTTTTAATTTAATACCTAAAAATATGTCATAATGCGTTCCGAATCGCACTATTGAAATTTTTGTTATATTTGATTCTTATTTTAAATAGCTTTAAATTAATTATAATACTCCGTTTTGGTTTTATTATATTATTTTAGTTCACTGAATCATAAAAACAATAACAATAAGATTAAACTATTTGTTATAAGAATTTTATATTATTCTGGGTGAGATTTCACAACCTATAATTGGATTTCGGACTGTGACATAAATTTTTATTTTTAAATTGTCTTTGTCTTGTACCTCATGTCAGTGTCAACATTTACATTTATTTATTTTAATCGTTTTTATTCTTATTAATAAGTAAATATATATTCCTACTTTAAATAACTTTGAATTAACTATAATACCTACTCCCTTTTTTATTATTTTAGTTTTTTATATCATTAAAACAACGAGAATAAGAGTTATTTAGATTAAACTTTATGTTTAAAGATTTTAGCGTCTAGGCAGAAAAGTTTTTAGCGTCTTGTACCTTTGAAATCCTCGCTTCGCTCAGTAGGCCTAGCATGAGCGGCTTTTATCGACTCGATAACTCGATAACGTGTCGCTGTCCCGCTCACATAGTAGCGGAGTAAGCAAGACAACATGATGCGCTATATCATATCGCGTGATATAGCGGTGTTCATGCTAGGGGGGCAGGATTCAATAGAGGTAACTCGCCGCTAAATAACCAACTTTCCAGCCTTGCATAAGAAATAACTATTTATTGGATTTGTCGACGTTTCCAGCATCAGATTTAAGATGTGCTTATTATGTTTTAAGTCAAATCGTTGAAAGGTACATTAGTCTAGAGTTCTAGGCATTTAGTTTAACTTGTTGAGTAGAGATCATTGGGCGCATAGCTATCTACATATACTTATATAATAAGAGGAAAGATTTGTTTGTTTGTTTGCATTGAATAGGCTCCGAAACTACTGAACGGATTAGATGAAATTTGGTACACAGATAGTCACAGAACAAGAAAAAGAAGTCTCTTTTAATGTTCTGTGCAGACAGTAGATAGCCTGGTTTTATTGTCCCGATATTCCCACGGGAAAGGGAACCACGCGGGTGAAACCGAGAGCGGCAGCTATTTTATCATAAAGGGTTCCTCAGTGCAACTGTCAAGTTTTATGTGCTTTTTTTAAACATTGTTGAACTCGAAGTCCATTCCATCTCATTATGTTTTTATTGCCGATAATTATTTGCTATATTTTTTGCCCGTATTTATTATAACTAAATTAAATGGCTTATACGTTATTCTTATTCTTTACATAAATTAAAAAAAAACCTGTCTCAGGCAACTACGTGATATGTAACACGTTGTCACATACCTTTTATAAAAACCTTTGGAACGACACCGATGGTTTAAACATCTCATTAAAAGAATAAAAATTCTTGTCATACATGTACTTATAGATTGATTGAATATACATATCTGTATTACATACGTATATTATGCACACCTGCATTTAATGCATCGCTTGTCTTGTGTTGCACAAACGTAAATCAGATCAGATTGCAATTAGTCTTTACCTTCTGCGCAGTGCGCACATTAATTAAAGGCATAATAACATTAATAAAATGTATACTTAATAATTTGAACATTGTCACTCAAAAAAATGAAATAGTATGTGTGAATTTTATTGTCGCTAAATAATTAGGAGATATTTTATCGGAGTTAGTAATTTTCACGTACGCAAACAGACGCGGGTCGTCTAAAATACAGGTTTTTTATTTCTTTACGGGAGACAACTAAAACAGTAGTTATGGTAAATTTTAAATAGAAAAATATTGGAAAAAATTAACTCGGCCACAAGTGAATTCTCAGGCTGGAATCGAACCAGCGACCTTTGAAAATCCGGTCCAATGCTCTAACCGCTGAGCTACCGAGACTTGCGAACCACCGTCGAAATTCTCCAATACTTTTATATTTTTAATACGCTGTAGGCCAGCGCTGTTACATCAATGCTAGGAAATATCCTTGCATTCGAAAGAAACATCTTTTCATGTGTTTAACGATCGATTAACATGCAACTGCCAATAATTTATGATTTTGTAATTTTTGCATTTTTCAATGCTATTTTTATACTTATGGTAAATTTTAAATAGAAAAATATTGGAAAAAATTAACTCGGCCACAAGTGAATTCTCAGGCTGGAATCGAACCAGCGACCTTTGGAAATCCGGTCCAATGCTCTAACCGCTGAGCTACCGAGACTTGCGAACCACCGTCGAAATTCTCCAATACTTTTATATTTTTAATACGCTGTAGGCCAGCGTTGTTACATCAATGCTAGGAAATATCCTTGCATTCGAAAGAAACATCTTTTCAGGTGTTTAACGATCGATTAAGATGCAACTGCCAATAATTTATGATTTTGTAATTTTTGCATTTTTCAATGCTATTTTTATACTTATGGTAAATTTTAAATAGAAAAATATTGGAAAAAATTAACTCGGCCACAAGTGAATTCTCAGGCTGGAATCGAACCCAGCGACCTTTGGAAATCCGGTCCAATGCTCTAACCGCTGAGCTACCGAGACTTGCGAACCACCGTCGAAATTCTCCAATACTTTTATATTTTTAATACGCTGTAGGCCAGCGTTGTTACATCAATGCTAGGAAATATCCTTGCATTCGAAAGTAACATCTTTTCATGTGTTTAACGATCGATTAACATGCAACTGCCAATAATTTATGATTTTGTAATTTTTGCATTTTTCAATGCTATTTTTATACTTATGGTAAATTTTAAATAGAAAAATATTGGAAAAAATTTACTCGGCCACAAGTGAATTCTCAGGCTGGAATCGAACCAGCGACCTTTGGAAATCCGGTCCAATGCTCTAACCGCTGAGCTACCGAGACTTGCGAACCACCGTCGAAATTCTCCAATACTTTTATATTTTTAATACGCTGTAGGCCAGCGTTGTTACATCAATGCTAGGAAATATCCTTGCATTCGAAAGAAACATCTTTTCAGGTGTTTAACGATCGATTAAGATGCAACTACCAATAATTTATGATTTTGTAATTTTTGCATTTTTCAATGCTATTTTTATACTTATGGTAAATTTTAAATAGAAAAATATTGGAAAAAATTAACTCGGCCACAAGTGAATTCTCAGGCTGGAATCGAACCAGCGACCTTTGGAAATCCGGTCCAATGCTCTAACCGCTGAGCTACCGAGACTTGCGAACCACCGTTGAAATTCTCCAATACTTTTATATTTTTAATACGCTGTAGGCCAGCGTTGTTACATCAATGCTAGGAAATATCCTTGCATTCGAAAGAAACATCTTTTCAGGTGTTTAACGATCGATTAAGATGCAACTGCCAATAATTTATGATTTTGTAATTTTTGCATTTTTCAATGCTATTTTTATACTTATGGTAAATTTTAAATAGAAAAATATTGGAAAAAATTAACTCGGCCACAAGTGAATTCTCAGGCTGGAATCGAACCAGCGACCTTTGGAAATCCGGTCCAATGCTCTAACCGCTGAGCTACCGAGACTTGCGAACCACCGTCGAAATTCTCCAATAATTTTATATTTTTAATACGCTGTAGGCCAGCGTTGTTACATCAATGCTAGGAAATATCCTTGCATTCGAAAGAAACATCTTTTCAGGTGTTTAACGATCGATTAAGATGCAACTGCCAATAATTTATGATTTTGTAATTTTTGCATTTTTCAATGCTATTTTTATACTTATGGTAAATTTTAAATAGAAAAATATTGGAAAAAATTTACTCGGCCACAAGTGAATTCTCAGGCTGGAATCGAACCAGCGACCTTTGGAAATCCGGTCCAATGCTCTAACCGCTGAGCTACCGAGACTTGCGAACCACCGTCGAAATTCTCCAATACTTTTATATTTTTAATACGCTGTAGGCCAGCGTTGTTACATCAATGCTAGGAAATATCCTTGCATTCGAAAGAAACATCTTTTCAGGTGTTTAACGATCGATTAAGATGCAACTGCCAATAATTTATGATTTTGTAATTTTTGCATTTTTCAATGCTATTTTTATACTTATGGTAAATTTTAAATAGAAAAATATTGGAAAAAATTAACTCGGCCACAAGTGAATTCTCAGGCTGGAATCGAACCAGCGACCTTTGGAAATCCGGTCCAATGCTCTAACCGCTGAGCTACCGAGACTTGCGAACCACCGTTGAAATTCTCCAATACTTTTATATTTTTAATACGCTGTAGGCCAGCGTTGTTACATCAATGCTAGGAAATATCCTTGCATTCGAAAGAAACATCTTTTCAGGTGTTTAACGATCGATTAAGATGCAACTGCCAATAATTTATGATTTTGTAATTTTTGCATTTTTCAATGCTATTTTTATACTTATGGTAAATTTTAAATAGAAAAATATTGGAAAAAATTAACTCGGCCACAAGTGAATTCTCAGGCTGGAATCGAACCAGCGACCTTTGGAAATCCGGTCCATAAGTATAAAAATAGCATTGAAAAATGCAAAAATTACAAAATCATAAATTATTGGCAGTTGCATCTTAATCGATCTGTTATATCCCAAAATTGTAAACCAAATTGCTGAGTTAACCGTTTTTCGCTGACACAGCAATTTGGGCACCTACGCTTCCCGGTGACTGTCTCTGCGAGACAGTCTACTCGTAACTCGCGACCAGAGTGGTTGTTCCGCAAACCCATTCCCAAATTGTTATCCGGGAATCAATTTGTATCATCCCTGTTTCCCAAATATATTCGTGTTCTCATAATCAGTTCTTTTTTAAAAAGACAATCGTTTTCCCTGATATAACAGTGGTGGCAGCGCTAAGGGATCTCAAAAGGTCCCCGGTACGCCTTTTTAGTACCTATACAAAGTGAAAGTGAAAGTGGAAAAATCGAAATAAAAGTGAAAAGTTAAAAAGAAAAGTGGAAAATCGAGTAGACTCCATCCTTTTTCATCTCTACGAAGTTTTGAGTTCATTTTCATCCATCGTTCCGGCACTTCCTGTTGTCTGCAGGAATCCTTTTCCTGCCAAAACAAAATCGTTTCAAGAAATGAAGCTACGTGTTTTGTGAGTGAAATAAATCCTTATCAGTGCAGTGCATATTCGTGCTATCGCCTTGGGCGTCGTCGCAGTCCAGACTGTACGCCCACGCATTTCCGTTACTTCGTCGCAGTAGCAATTCCTAAGAATTATTATACGATACTTAAATTGCAATTGTCTATCCTACAACCTTAAACTTAGAATCTTATTCTGTCGTCAATTTATTAACAACACTTTAGTTATTCTTTGGGTATCCTAACTATTTTATTTTAATTTGTGCGTCCTTTTTTTTAAAATGTCTAAAACAGAACCCAAAAAGGAAATAAAAGATCAGGAAATATCTTTAAATGTAATACTTAAATTCATTAAGCCATTCGATGGCTCGCGAAATAAACTAAACGCATTTCTTACTAACTGCGATAACGCAATTTCACTTGCGTCTCCACAACAAGAAGACATTATTTTTAAATTCATTCTGAGTCAGTTAGAAGAAAAAGCGGAAAGTGCATGTGCCATCAAAGATTTCGATTCCTGGAACTCTCTTAAAGAATTCCTTAAGAACCAATTCGGAGAGCGCAAACACTACGCTCATCTACTAACTGATTTGCAAGAATGCAGGCAATCAAGTTCAGAATCAGTAAACCAATTTTCACTTCGCCTGGAGACGTGTTTGTCAAAATTGTTAACAGAAATTACCATATCCAACTCAAAGAAAAGCGAACTTGTGGGTAGATTGGCTGCCATGGAGGAATTGGCTCTTCATACATTTACCCTTGGGCTACATCCGCGATTGTCCAACATTGTCCGATGTCGCGATCCTAAAAATCTAAATGAAGCGATTAATCACGCTATTTCAGAGGAGAAAATTCAACAGTTTTCTTTTCGACACTACAATAACGCCAATTCCAAACCAAAATCACCGAACCATGTAGTCCAAAGCCAAAAACCTCCATCAAGGCCAAATTACCCCAACACAAATTCCAATCTTAATCAATCAAGGGACCAACCATTCTGCAGATACTGCAAAAAGTTAGGTCACCTTCTGGAAAATTGCAAACTTCGGGAATACAATAATAAGAGATTTAATAGTGGCAGTCAGACATTTACTCCTGCTCAACCTTCAACTTCTAGCTTCAAACCAAAATTTTATCCCCACGTGAACTTTGTTGAAAATGACCCTCAACCAGTCCCAAATAATAATAACGATTTAAACTAAGCAGTGTCCCGTCTAGGTGTCGCACGGGGCAAGATCCAGTAGAATACGTCGACACCATACAAGTAAGTGCATGTAATTTTCCTACTAAGTCCGTGACCCATGGACAGGGTAACCAGCCCCAAACTCGTGGTCACTCATTCTCATCCGTGACCCATGGACAGGGTAACCAGCCCCAAACTCGTGGTCACGCATCTTCATCCGTGACCCATGGACAGGGTAACCAGCCCCAAACTCGTGGTCACGCATCTTCATCCGTGACCCATGGACAGGGTAACCAGCCCCAAACTCGTGGTCACGCATCTTCATCCGTGACCCATGGACAGGGTAACCAACCCCAAACTCGTGGTCACTCATCTTCATCCGTGACCCATGGACAGGGTAACCAGCCCCAAACTCGTGGTCACTCACCTTCAGCCGTGACCCATGGACAGGGTAACCAGCCCCAAACTCGTGGTCACCTGAAACAGAAAAATGACATAGTTAATCGTAATCCTAATCAAGTCTATGAAATAATATTAAGAGAAAAGTACTTACCACATATCAAAATTGAAACCTCAGCTACGGCAAATCCACTTACCTTCTTGATCGACTCCGGCGCATCCGTTTGCGTGTTAAAAAAGCAATGTTTGTCAAATTTATCCATGTTAGAAGATGATAAAATAGCTGTAAAAGGAATCGACACTAATGATGAGTGCATCGAAAGTCTTGGTTGCTTAAATTTGAAACTCTATCTCGATCCAGAACTTGAAATCGTCCACAAATTCCATGTATTTTAAAATATTAATTTACCTTATGATGGTATTATAGGGAACGACTTTTTTAAACATCACGGCTGTAAAATTAATTACAGTACAAGCCGTCTAGAATTAAATAATCATAATATTAGATTATCATTCAACGAACCAGTTTATATTATCCAACCTCGTACAGAAACAGTAATTGAATGTACGGTTAAAAATCCCGAATTACAAGAGGGTATCATATTAGACCAACACCTTTCTGACTCTCTTTTAATATCCAATTGTGTAGTTAAAGTAAAACTTAACAAAAGAGTTAATATATCCGTCCTCAACGTTTCTGAAAATCCTATCCCTGTAAGCTCTAACCTTCAACTAACAATATACCCTGTAGAAGAAGAGAATTTGTATCTAACACATTCTGAGAAAAGTGCTTCAGAAAGAACAGAAGAAGTTCTAAATTTATTACGCGTATCACATTTAAATAACGAAGAGGCCAGTCATCTTTACAATATCTGCATTGAGTATTCCGATATATTTCATTTAGCAGACGAAAATCTTACTTCAACCAGCGCCATTCAGCATGAAATCTCTACCAGTTCCTCTATACCCATTAACGTTAAATCTTACCGATTTCCCGAGGTGCACAAAGAAGAAGTAAAATCTCAAATTGAAAAAATGTTACATGATAAAATTATTCAACCTTCTATTTCTCCCTGGTCTTCTCCCATTTGGGTCGTCCCAAAGAAGATCGATGCTTCCGGGAAAAGAAAGTGGCGCATTGTAGTCGATTACAGGAAGCTCAATGATATAACAATTGGAGAAAGTTACCCCATACCTCAAATCAACGAAATTCTTGACCAGTTGGGTAAAAGTAAGTATTTTTCGACGCTTGATCTCGCCTCAGGCTTTCACCAAATTGAAGTAGCCCCACAAGATGTGCCTAAGACAGCGTTTAGCGTCCCTGAAGGGCATTTCGAATTTACGCGCATGCCCTTTGGTCTCAAAAACGCGCCTGCAACATTCCAAAGGCTCATGAACACAGTTCTTTCTGGTCTTCAAGGTATGCAGTGTTTTGTATACCTCGATGACATCGTTATCTATTCTTTCGATTTAGAATCGCATATCAACAAATTACGCTCCGTATTTGATCGCCTGAGAAAGTACAATCTCAAACTACAACCGGACAAATGCGAATTTTTTCGCAAGGAAGTAACCTACCTAGGTCATACCATCAGCGAACAAGGGTTGAAACCCAATCCCGAAAAAGTCAAGGCAGTAAGCCAATTTCCTGTCCCCAAATGTCAAAAAGACATTAAATCATTTCTAGGATTAGTCTCTTACTATAGAAGGTTCATCCAAGACTTTTCCAAGTTAGCCAAACCCCTTACAGTCCTTCTTAAAAAGGATATTCCATTCGTATGGAATAACCAACAACAACTAGCATTCGAACAGCTAAAAACCAAACTGATAACCGCGCCTATTTTATGTTACCCTGATTTTACAATTCCATTTATTCTCACCTGTGACGCATCCAACTATGCAATTTCTGCAATACTATCACAAGGCGAGATGGGAAAGGATCGCCCAATCGCTTTTGCTTCTAGAACGCTTAACAAAGCAGAACTAAATTACAGCGTTACAGAGAAAGAATGTTTAGCAATAATTTTCGGAACAAAATCTTTCCGACCATATCTTTATGGTCGGAAATTCAAAATAGTGACAGACCACAAACCTTTGAAATGGCTTTTCAATCATAAAGATCCCGGGTCCAAACTAATCCGATGGAGGCTAAAGCTCGAGGAATATGATTACGAGATAGAATATAAAAAGGGTAAATCTAACTGTAATGCAGATGCTCTCTCTAGATATCCCGTTAATCCTGTTCAAGATGAAATACTTACCAAAGAAGAATCCAGTCGCGAGAATCAACCCGTTCTTCCTGAAGTCGAAACTACTCCTGTTGGAGAAGCCCCTATTAGTGATACTAACCTGGATAATGCTGATATCCCGCCAATAAATCCTGAAAGTCCCGGTCTGATTGACTTACCTGAGCTTCTTAACTTACCTAGTGGGTTCAACCTTCCCGATAATTTTGAGATTCCTGATGACTTTGATGTAATTCCTTTAACTCCTTCAAGTAGTCACAGCGATGAGAATGATGATACTTACTCCAAATGCCTGAAAACATTAAACAGTAAAACATTTAATTCTAATACTAAAATCGAAGAGCATAATCAAAATTTATTAAAATCAGATGTAAAAAATATTATTATACCTACCTCTATAGACCTTGATGAGTCTAATCACTATGTGTCAGAAATAATCGCTAATGGTTTGATACCTGAAGAAACACTTTCCAAAGAAAGAGAATTGAATTCTTTTTTATCATTACAACATGACAACATTAATTACTTTTTCCTTTTTGTTAAAGTCCATTATTTTGATAAAAGTAGCTATGAGGATATCTTCAAAAGTCTGAAAAATTTGAAAACTGAGTTATTATCAAAGAACGTCATAGATGTCGCCATTACTGACTTTCGCAACCAATTTGATGCTCACAATTTCATTAAAATATATAATATTATCACGTACTTATTCCATAACACAGGAATAACAATACATATATATAAGAATACTATCATATATCCTAGTACTAGCGAAGTTACAAGAATCCTCAAGGAGAACCACGACATACCCATTTCTGGTCATCTAGGTAGTAACAGAATGTTAAGTAGAATTCAAGAAAGGTACTATTGGCGTAATATGCGTAGTGATGTGGAAAATTATGTACGTAAATGTGAGCAATGTCAGACAAATAAGGCTTTAAGAAAAGTTAACAGAGCTCCAATGCAAATAACCACAACATCCACACAACCATTCCAACGGGTTGCATTGGACATCGTGGGGCCTTTACCTGAAGCTGGTGGGAACAAACTTAAATATATTTTAACAATCCAAGATGACCTGACCAAATATTCCGCTGGTTACCCAATGCCAAATGCAACAGCGGCAGAAACTGCCGAATGTCTTATCCACTTTATTTCTCAATTCGGTATCCCAAAAACTATATTAACCGATCAAAGCACTAACTTCACTGCAGAACTTTTTAAACAAACTTGCACCTTTTTAAAAATAAAACAGCTCTGGTCTACTCCATACCACCCACAAACTCAAGGTGCTCTTGAACGGAGTCACTCGACTTTAAAAGAGTATCTGAAATCTTTTGTTGATGAAAACCAAAGTAATTGGCCTCGATATGTTTATACAGCAATGTTAACATACAATACTACCGTCCATTGCACAACCAACTATACCCCATATGAATTGCTTTTCGGGCACAAACCCTATATTCCCTCTTCTGTCTATGACACCGCCTTAGAATCAACCTACAGTGATTATGTCCGTGTTCTGCAACAAAGATTGCAATTTTCAAGAGAAAAGGCTATCGAAAATATACTAAAATCTAAAATGACTTCAAAGGCTTATTATGATAAACGTTCAAGTCCAGTAAAATATAAATCTGGGGATATGGTTTATGTCAAGAACCATTTGCGTCTTCGCAAAGCATTATCTCCAATATGGAAAGGACCCTATAAGGTAGTAAAGATCAATGGTAACAATACACTTACCTTACTCATGAATAGGAAACATGTGAAATACCACTACGACGAAGTCAAGTTGGCGGAAGTTAATGTCTAGATAAATCTAAAATTATTATTAACTATTATCTAAATAAAAATATTATATACATAAAACACGTTGGTACTTATATAAATAATAAATGTATGATAGTTAAAAATGTATAATAATAACATTATATTATACATATGAATCTATACATATATAAAATAATTTAATAATTGTCTGATTTCTAGAAATAACTAAAAAAAACTTATTGAAATAAGTATACTTAACTATATTTGTAATTATAAATTCATATCGTATTTCAGAATCGCTGCAGCAAGCTTTTGTTTGGGCATGACCCAAAGTATTCAAGATTATGTCCAACCGATAACATCAGGGCCTGGAATACATTTCGATTATTTAGGTACTGTTAGAATTAAGAATAATAGGTTAAACGTTGTAATGCCCGTAGACATTTCGCATTTTAATACACACTTAGAGAATATAAACTTAGCTTTTAGAACAGTTAAAACCCTATGCGAGCAAGCGAGAATTATGAAAGAGATGGAATGTATGAATATTTTAGACCCGCTGACTACACGGTATCATGATATTATAAAACAATTAGATTCTGTTTCTCATCTACTAGAGAATAGAATGAAACGCGAAGCCTGGATAGGAGGAATGGGAAGCATAATCAAACAGGTATTCGGTAATCTAGATGAAAATGACGGGCTAAGATACAATGAAGCAATAGCAGCAATACAGAACGACCAAAAGAAGCTAGCATCTCTGATGAAAAATAATATATTAATTACATCCTCTATAATTTCTTCTTACAATCAAACTTTACACCAAATAAAAGCAAATGAAGCAAAAATTAATCAAGCTATTGATAAACTTACCTCGAAACTTAGAAACATAACTAATGTCTTCGATGATCTGGAAACGCAATCTGAAATAAACTTTATATTTAATAGTTTAGAAACAGCACTACTTACCTTATCCTTCCAAGTTGAAGATGTGACTGACGCTATCATGTTGACCAGTCAGAACACTATTCACCCGTCGATAATAACACCTGCAAAGCTACAAGAAGAACTATCTAATAATTATAAACACCTTCCAAATAACTTACAATTACCGATTCAATTAGATATTAACACTATAAACATCATCCAAAGAATATCTAATGTGTTGTGTTACTATGTAAGTAATAAAATTGTATTTATATTACAAATTCCTTTAATAACCGTTGATGAATATAAGTTGTTCCAGACTACTTCTTTGCCTGTACCTCATAGTATTAGTGAACTCAATAGTTTTAGTCTTGTAATTCCCGACGCAAAATATATTATACTAAGTAAAGATAACACAAAATATAATACATTAGAAAACCTAGTAAATTGCGATGTTATGTATCCTGGCAATTATATTTGTAAAATTTCAAGCCTTTATGTATCTGACGTAAAACCTAGTTGTGTAAGTGATTTATTGATTAAAATAGTTAACAAAGTCCCAGATGAATGTAAAACTAAATTTATAATTGGCAAATTAGACCTGTGGCAGCCTTTATCGAATAACAAATGGATTTTTGTTCAATCAGAATCAGTAAAGTTAACTCTAGATTGTCTAAACAAGAAATCTTTCGAAATTAACATCTTAGGAGTCGGAATTTTGTCACTTCCTAGATATTGTACCGGCTACACGAAAAGTACAGTGTTGTTTACGCAAAATGATGTTTTAAATATAACCTCACCAGTATTGTTCACAGAATTCAGTCTTATAAACGATTCGTGTTGTAATTTAGAGAAAATTCACTCCGTAGTAGAAAATTGGCATTCACTAAAACTAAAAAATGTTGAACTTAGAGATATGAATTTAGAAAACAGTAACCTTAAAGATATTGTCATGGATTTAAATAAGATACAGGAAAGTCCACACCTATTAAAATATAGTACACATTATTCTGTAACAACATTTATTATAGTGCTAGTTCTGATAAGTTTTATTTCATATTAAATAATAACTCACTTTTGTAAACACGGAAACAACCACCCTAGTAAAACCGTTTTGTTTAAGAAAAAAGAAACTACTAAAACATCTGAATCAGGCTCAACTTCCGACATGCCATCATGTTCGGTTAAAATTATGAATTAGCAGTAACTAAAGTTTAAATAAACTTCGGCATGGTTTTCCGAAGTTTATATCTAAAGGGGGAGGTGTTATATCCCAAAATTGTAAACCAAATTGCTGAGTTAACCGTTTTTCGCTGACACAGCAATTTGGGCACCTACGCTTCCCGGTGACTGTCTCTGCGAGACAGTCTACTCGTAACTCGCGACCAGAGTGGTTGTTCCGCAAACCCATTCCCAAATTGTTATCCGGGAATCAATTTGTATCATCCCTGTTTCCCAAATATATTCGTGTTCTCATAATCAGTTCTTTTTTAAAAAGACAATCGTTTTCCCTGATATAACAGATCGTTAAACACCTGAAAAGGTGTTTCTTTCGAATGCAAGGATATTTCCTAGCATTGATGTAACAACGCTGGCCTACAGCGTATTAAAAATATAAAAGTATTGGAGAATTTCGACGGTGGTTCGCAAGTCTCGGTAGCTCAGCGGTTAGAGCATTGGACCGGATTTCCAAAGGTCGCTGGTTCGATTCCAGCCTGAGAATTCACTTGTGGCCGAGTAAATTTTTTCCAATATTTTTCTATTTAAAATTTACCATAAGTATAAAAATAGCATTGAAAAATGCAAAAATTACAAAATCATAAATTATTGGCAGTTGCATCTTAATCGATCGTTAAACACCTGAAAAGATGTTTCTTTCGAATGCAAGGATATTTCCTAGCATTGATGTAACAACGCTGGCCTACAGCGTATTAAAAATATAAAAGTATTGGAGAATTTCGACGGTGGTTCGCAAGTCTCGGTAGCTCAGCGGTTAGAGCATTGGACCGGATTTCCAAAGGTCGCTGGTTCGATTCCAGCCTGAGAATTCACTTGTGGCCGAGTTAATTTTTTCCAATATTTTTCTATTTAAAATTTACCATAAGTATAAAAATAGCATTGAAAAATGCAAAAATTACAAAATCATAAATTATTGGCAGTTGCATCTTAATCGATCGTTAAACACCTGAAAAGATGTTTCTTTCGAATGCAAGGATATTTCCTAGCATTGATGTAACAACGCTGGCCTACAGCGTATTCAAAATATAAAAGTATTGGAGAATTTCGACGGTGGTTCGCAAGTCTCGGTAGCTCAGCAGTTAGAGCATTGGACCGGATTTCCAAAGGTCGCTGGTTCGATTCCAGCCTGAGAATTCACTTGTGGCCGAGTTAATTTTTTCCAATATTTTTCTATTTAAAATTTACCATAAGTATAAAAATAGCATTGAAAAATGCAAAAATTACAAAATCATAAATTATTGGCAGTTGCATCTTAATCGATCGTTAAACACCTGAAAAGATGTTTCTTTCGAATGCAAGGATATTTCCTAGCATTGATGTAACAACGCTGGCCTACAGCGTATTAAAAATATAAAAGTATTGGAGAATTTCGACGGTGGTTCGCAAGTCTCGGTAGCTCAGCGGTTAGAGCATTGGACCGGATTTCCAAAGGTCGCTGGTTCGATTCCAGCCTGAGAATTCACTTGTGGCCGAGTTAATTTTTTCCAATATTTTTCTATTTAAAATTTACCATAAGCATAAAAATAGCATTGAAAAATGCAAAAATTACAAAATCATAAAACAGTAGTGCTTTAAGAAGATATGATTTTTCCCCTCTATACTTATTGTTTCAATAAACAGATTTAAAACACTCTTCATTTTAAAAAGCAAATGTTAAAAATATAATTGCATGTTCAAAAAAATACATGGCGATTTTAAACCACAAAGTCAAAAACCCTCATTTTGCACCAGCCAGCCTAACAAAACGTCAGCATTTGGTTTCGCCAGCCAGCTCTTGGCTGAATTAGTAAAAATACGGGAGCTTTACTTACCCCGTATTTTATTTTCTCAATTACGGGTTTTTGTATTATAAATACCTGAAAAACGGGGTAACCTGTAAAATACCGGGCATCTGGCAACTCTAGACGCGGAGAATGTCACGGGGCGCTGCTAGTAGTACCACAACCTTGAATTATAAATATAATGCACATACAATATTTCTATACATCACATTTAATACATTGCTCTGATTCCAAGATAAGTATATAGTTGTATGGAAATCAGAAATGAGATTTTATCACACCATATCCTGTTGTGTAATAGAACAATATAGGTACGAGTAAATAAAGTGTTTTTAACAGAGTTATTACACAGTCATAATTAGTTCTGCACTTTTTAACAAAATATTAAGGTAGGTCCAGATATCCGTACCGTACCTTCGTTTCGTATCAGGCGTTGCGATCAAAATTGGTAGTCTAAACGCCTGTTTGGTACGGTACGGGTGATACGGGCGGGCGCGACAAGTACGCTTCGGTCCATCGCGAGTCGGCGCGACTTATCTGGACCTACGAAGTACTCGTATAGTCTAAAATTCTAGGTTTAATACACGGTAGACACAAAAGTTTAAAAGACAAACCTCTTTTATGATTCCTGTTTCAAAAACTTTCTCTTGGCGCCAAGGCGTTTACTACCTTGATATTGGCGCTCTGCCATGCGCAAACGCATAAAAGAAAGGAGAAAGTCCTCTGTATCAAGCACAGGCTCGTAAATGCAACCGAGTAACGGGAAAGGACCTTTCACCACTTCACTCCGGTTCCAAGTAACTGCACATTTTTTCTTTTCATTAAAGCCCACTTGCACCAACCTGGGTTAATGTTACTTTTGCATTTACGGATGTTTCAATTCCCTCAGTATTTTTTTTTTATTAATAACGGGGACACTCTTCGCTTTCATCATATCTGATGTTAAGTATTGATTAGGCTGAAAATGGAAACGAGCCTCTCCCGGAGGCCTCAGTCACTGAGGAACTGGGGGCCTACCGCCATGTCTTTGCGCAGTATTGTTTCAATCTTACTATGCTATTTCGTACTACGAAGCTCTTAAAGTAAGCTTGTTTTTTGACGGAAGTTTTGTGACGTCTTCGCTCAATTACTTATCACCTCCAAAGTGTGAAGTGGGCCAAATGTAACAAACTTCAATAAAAACAAAATGCAAACAAAACGTTCATATGGCATGATGGTTTCTAATAGATGGAAGCACGTGGTTATCTTATCTCTAACTGCCAGAACACAACAACGCTGAAATTTTTTTGTTATGGCGTCAGACTTAGATAAGATGGTGGTAGCTAGCCAGGCGGTCTTACAACAAGTCCTACCACTAACCAAACCGAATACAATATGTATCCCCGCTGGGAAACGAACCCGTGATCTCTGGGTCTGATACTGGTGGTTGTTACCACAAGACCACAGTGGCGGTTAAAATGGGACCTTTAGTTTTATGATGGAATATAGGTGTGCTGTTCTGAATTTTTTTACGCCCCCCTCGAATTGCATGAAATTCAATTAATGTAAGAGATGATTTCTAATTTTTTTTATATTAAAATACCAGCCATCTTGTCTAAAGTTAAGAAGTGACTTCTATATATCAATTATATAATTAAAAAGACGCATAATGGCGGTTTCTTGCGCCATTTGTTGGGGGAAATCGAGCAAAAATCACTCTAACTTTTTTTATATAAAATGATAAAATACTTCTTTCAAAAGCGGGGGGACGGGGGATTCCCGACGAGGGATAGTAAGAAAGGTATGTCTAGGTTAGGTTAGGTTAGAAGTGTGTCCACAAAACGCGCGAGCCGAGCGAGCGGATCGAGCGTGCCAGGGCAGCGGCTGGCGAAGCATCAGAGATGATTTTTTTTAAATAACTACAGCATGACGTGTGTCCAAAAAACGCGCGAGCCGAGCGAGCGGAGCGAGCGTGCCGCGGCAGAGGCCAGCGAAGCACCAGAGACGAAAATCGAGACGGCTTGCTCTCACAATGGCATCTCTCTATCTCGGCTGCCGGCAGCGTATCACCGCCGGTTCACCAGCGCCGGCGCCGGCAGCGGAGGAGGAGGCGGAGGCAGAGGAGGCAGATAAATGTTTTTTCCTTCATTCTTAAGAATATGTCAGTCAGTACAGACCCTAGAACCCTGACATTTTTCCGTACCCGTCATACGTCCTCGTCTTTACCTGATTTTTACATTTGCATACGTATATTTTTAGTATCATATTAGATAGATAGATTTTAGTATCATGTTACTATTCAGATGTAAAAACATCAATATCAACCCAACCCATTCGATGTTTCAGATAATACGAACAAAAAATATAATGAAGCTGACAATGCAGGTACACCCGTACATGTTTTGAGGCTGTTTTTTTTTCTTTTATCGGTAATCGTTATTTTTTACATCCAAACGTTAGCCTTGAAAAAGACAAAACTAATCACTTAATGTAATCGAGAATGAAACTAACTATAGTGTCTCAACAAACAAATTGTCATTTTTTTATGATTTCGAAGCTTCATTTTGCAATTTTACAATTTAGGAAACATAACTCAAAAAATTACTCACCCAAGAGCGAGGCGAAGGCGAATAGGTTTTTTCTAACATAAAATTTTAGGATGATACTTAAAAGATTCATACCTACCACGAATGCCTTGTTAGCAGAGCGTCAAAGGTGCAACCAGGGGGTGAAAAAAAAGTTTTAAAAATCACTCTCATAGCCACACTTCAACGACGCCACATAATATAACTAGTTAAGTTCTTTTTAAAGTCCTAACGAGTGATATCTGGGTGCTTACCGCTATATCTTAGCGCGATTTAGCGCAGTTAGTATTGTTTCATTCTTATCATGTTATATCGTACAAATCTCTTAAAGTAAGCTTGTTTTTTGACGGAAGTTTTGTGACGTCTTCGCTCAATCATCGCCTCCAAAGTGTGAAAATGTAACAACTTCAATAAAAACAAAACGCCAACAAAACGCGTACTTATGACATGATGGTTTCAAATAGATAATGGTTGGCCCGCTAATTAGGACAGCACACAAAAATCTAAGAGTTAAGTTAAATAAGTAATTAATTACGGAAGTTTACAAAATGGGGCATGACGTTACAATTTGACACGCGATGGATTTTATAGTGTAATAACTTAAAGGCAAAAGCTTGTACATAACTATAATAAAAGTTATTGTGGTAGCATTAAAGAAGACCTATACACCACACCGAATCTATATAAAAAAAAAAAATTCAATAGTTTTTTTCACTTATCCTTTTGCCCCTTTACCCACGTGAACGGGATGATACTGATTTTCCCAAAAATAAAAATATAAAAAATCCTTTTGGTGCTCGCCTACATCGTTAAAGGATTCTGGGGTCTTACCGTATAACGTGACAAAACATGTTTCATTCAATTTCTTTGTTTTTTTAGGAACATAACAAAAAAAAACTAATATTATTGTAATTTATAACGTCATTCTGATACGTATTCTGGTTTCACTATGATTTTATAATAAGAAGAAATATAAGAGGCTGAAACGCTATAAATCACAAAATAAATAAAATATAACCGCTATATAATGTAGGTACTAACGGCACCTTATGAAGCTTGACAGAAGATCTACGAAAATCGCTACTATTGCGTACGTTTTAGGGACGTGCTAAGTCAACATGGAAAGGTCAATGTCTGTCTTCTGTTCTACAGGAGATTAAACTTGTTCCCGTCTTACGAGGAGTCGAAGAATGTAGTATGGTAGGTGTAAATGCCCTGTCAGGATCACTACACTATATAACAACAATTAGTTCTGTGCGAACAGTAGACATCGCTTGCAACGTTAGGGCACATCCGCCCTAACTTAGCAAGCTATATTTTAATGCAAAATTCAATACCTACGTAATGTGCGCAATAAAAGTAACGAAGAAGTCACTGTCACCTACTCAAACCTTAATTTGGGTTTTAAGGAGCGATTCCAACAGTATTATAATAATAATAATAATAATAAACTTTTATTAACTGTTTAAATGTACATAACATTAGTTACCGGATTCCCCTTTTAAGCTCAATTGCCTGTGTCAGGGGGCACCGCTCTTCCTTAACAATGAATTCTCTAGGATAAACAGTTTACACTAAGATGATACTAAATTAATGTAAGTAGGTAAAATCTTTAATTATAAACAATCCAAAGCTTGTGTGTGTGCGCGCGCGTGTGTGTGTGTGTTTTTTTGTGTGTGCGTGAGTGTGTGTTGTGTGTGTGTGTACATATGATATATGTTCAAAGATAAATATATACTTTTTAATATATATATTTTTTATATTATTATTATTCAGCTTTTGTAATCTCAGCTATATCATTTTTAAAAGAAGTGCCTCAATTTCCTCATAGTTTATATTATCTAGCCATTTCTTTAACAATTTCTTACATTAAAGGTAATTTTTGCTATATATGTCAAGTTTGCTGCTGACCTTATTGTAAATAAATACCGAAAGAACACTGTATTGCCTGGAAGCAAAAGTGGTATTATGTGTTGGGACCTCTAATTTCGGTCTTCTTTTTTTTGCAATTGTGGGATCATAAGTAAGAGTCTTATGCTTTCTAAGAACTGTATGAAATATGAATAATTTTCTTACAGAAAGCAGTCCACAAATTTCATACAATAAATCAGTTCCAAACCGTTGCTTCTTAAAATACATTATTTTTATGAGCCTACGTTGTGCCCGTTCGACCTCAAGAAAACGTGTCTTGGCAGCACCTCCCCAGATGGATACACAGTATCTGAGGATCGATTGAACAAGAGATATGTATATGTCTTTAAGTAAATATCTCTCATTACCCCCAGGATCATTATTTGCTCTTGGTACTACGTGTCTTAATGTCTTAAAAATCCATGTTAACTTGCGAATTCTTTGAGCGACATGTTCAAGGTACGGATACCAAGAGAGTCTTTGGTCCACCAGAACTCCGAGGTATTTAGTTTGTGCTACTTTTTCAATGGTGGGTCATGGGCAGGTTGGTTTTTCCCTAGAAGAGCTACACTGATGTATCTTTACCTCAAAGTTTGTGTCAGGCTGAGCGTTGTCGTAAATGCCAAAACATATATAATTACTTTTTGCAGCGTTCAGTGTAAGGAGGTTATTACGGAGCCAAATACCTATTTGTTCAAGTCCACTCTCTGCGTCTTTTCTAACCTCCTCCCAGCTTTTTCCAGTAAAGACAATAGCAGTGTCATCCGCATAGGAGAAAATCTTGGCATTTTTAATAGACATGCTGCACAGATCGTTCAAATATATTAAGAAGAGCGTAGGGCCAAGAACACTCCCCTGCGGGACCCCAAAAGACACTTTCATGCTCTCACTGGTATAGGTTCCCAACTTGACCACCTGTTTCCTATCTGTCAGATAGTCTATAAAAAGTTTTAAAGGGACTCCTCTGATACCGATGACTTCCAACTTGTGTATAAGGAATTAATGACCTAATGTTCTTTATGTACATAAAACTGCTTAGAACACGTATATAGCGCAAAATTTTAACCGACTTACATAAAAGGAGGAGGTTCTCAAGTCGACTGTATATATATTTATATATTTGTATGTTTCAATATAACGTTGAACTCAGATCATGTAAGATTTTAATGATCAAACAGATCAACAATTTAAAACTTTTGCATTTAAATTTTATATTAATCCAACATCGAAATCGCAAACTCTTTTTTTTATCTGAAAGAACATAGTTCGAGTGTGGTCACATTAAATTTTTACGAAGATCTGGCTAGTAGTTTTTTCATAATCCTGAAAAATATAAATTACGTTTTGGTAAGTAGTCGTTACCTAGATTACGTCATTGACATTGTGTATGGGCTGATTTTTAGTGTAAAGCACGGGACGTAATGTAATGTAACTAAAAATTTGTGAAATAAAAAAGCTTTTATGAAATAAATTAAAATCGACTTCAAAAAGCAAAGAATAAAACTTTTGGAGTCGGAGAGAATGAGTTTTATTTTTTGCTTTTTAAAAACGGTTTAAACTTTTTTCATACTTTTTTTATATTTCAATAATGCTAAAAGCTATAAAAATATGTAGCATTCCATACTCCAAACAAGTTTGGCTATCTATAGATACTTTAAAAGTGAGCATAATAATGTTTTTTTTATATATAGGTTATTTATTAATAATGAGGATCTAGACTACAGTTATTAAATAGTAGGCGTGTGAATATGTATGTTATGTCTATAACCACAAAAAAAATAAAGTTTAAGTGTAGAGTTTCGTCGGTTTACGAATACTTGTGATAGTCCAATTTCAACAAAACATGGATTGATTTATAAGAAAGCTTTAGGTAACGGTTTCTTTTTATTTTTCAATTTATACTTACTGAAATTGCATGAGAATTATGGTATATTTTTCCTGTCTGTTAATTAACTAAAAATAAATATCCAATTTTACGCCTACTTGAATGTGTTAAGTCATTTTACTTTGAGAAACTTAACCCTAAACATTATATAAGGAGTAAACTTTATTATTATCTACGATCAACAATACACACCGACACAATTATTATTATTTACCTTATCTCTATAAATGAAACAGCTTTTCTTTACAACTTATTTTTTACACCTAAATTTTATACTGACACATATTTGCACAATATTCTGTGAACATTTTAAATCCAAATTCAATTAATTTAAGCCAAAAAAGTCGAAGTAGGTACCCGACTTTTTTTGTGTATACAGGGTCATTATTTCCAATTTTTCAAGTTTCACTCAGAATCTGTAAATGAACTTTTTCCTAGAAACTTGGATTAAAAGAGTCAAAACTCTTCATACAAAGCTCAGACTGATCACGCGATCGATTTAGTATGAGAAGTTCAAAAATTGTTCTCGTATTTCGACCCATATTTCTAGGAGAAAGTTGTTCACTGACCGATTCTGAGTCAAACTTAGGATAGTGTTTCTAAAATGACCCTGAACTTATTACCTATCTGACACTTACACTATTTTCAAAAGCCGTACCTAGGTACTAGAAATATTCGACACGTCTATCGCTGTACTGTCGTCACTCAGTCTTCATCGGCCTGACACCTAGCCTCTTCCCCAGATCTTCGTACAGTTGGATCATATTGGGTGCATATGTGATCGTCCCTTTGCTGTGCGTCTGCGCAGCGTTCTGACGCTCCTTGTCACCTGGCGCGAGCACAGGTAGGGAGGGGTCCGCCTGTGGAATAAGTATTTTCATGTAAATGTAAGAAATTGGCAAAACGTTTTTGGTTGGTTGCAGGACTTGTTGTAAGTCCGCCTGGCTAGCTACCACCATCTTATCTAAGTCTGTCTGACGCCATAACAACAATGTTTTCAGCATTGTGGTGTTCCGGCAGTTAGAGATAGGATAGCCAGTTCTTTACTGGTTGAGGATTCCGGGAGAGCCTCGCTTCCATTTTCAGCCTTAACAACACTTACCATCAGGTATGATGAAGGCTAAGAACCTCCCCGTCTTAGAAAAAAAATGCATTGAAATTTAAGAAATAGGTTGCGTGTAAGTGTAAGACAGGAGCTAAATAACATGTATGGATAGGATGGACCACTCTTGGGGGCGAAAGGTGCCTACATTACTCCTAGTATAAAAAAGAGTGGACCACTCTAAGGGCTCGGTAACCGATCATATTTATTTCACAAACGTGTTTGTGAAATAAATATGATCGATGATGATTTACCAATTTCCAGAAGATAAACTCATCAAACAGCCGCAGACGGTCAAATTTTGGCAAACACGAAAACCTGTCAGCAATTTACGACATCTGACAGCTTACGGGGCGCTTTACGCCATATGGGCGCTCCTATGAGCTTATTTCAGAATGTTCATATTGTAAAAAAATAAACATGATATTTTTTACACAGGACCAAAACCAATGGTTGTTGATTGGGTTAGCTTTTCACGCAAAACTACTGAATGGATATTAAAGAATTTTATGGATATTATATCCGCTATCCCATCAATTAAGAATTCCTACAATTTATTGCGGAATAATGTCTTATATAATTATGTTACTGTAGATTCAACGCCAATGGAATCATTCATCTGTTTTTTACGGTAGTTTGCTCTTACCGGCTCCGTACCCTTCAGATGCTGTAAGAAACCGGCCATCCTGTCTTCGAAGCCAAGCGTGAACTGTCCAGGGTCGATGGCGATAAAACACTGCCCCAAGTTGGCTGTTTATTGTCATTTCAAGTCCTTACCGGCTCCATACCCCTCAGATGCTGCAAGAGACCGGACATTCTGTCTTCGAAGCCAGGCGTGAACTGTCCCGGGTCGATGGCGATGAAACACTGCCCTAAGTTGGCTGGAGGTGGAGGACTATTGTCGTCCAACGTCCATTTACGGATTTGGTACGTCGATAACGAGCCTGAAGAAAGACGTTATCATCACAATCATCAAACCATATAAGTAGATACCACAAGAAAATATACCAGAAAAAATCAACTAGTCTCATGTCGCCCTGACGGGACATGAGACTAGTTGCTTTTTTCTGGTATATTTTCTTGTTTAATATTTATTACATAAAAATAGCATTGTAAAATGCAAAATTAAAAAGTTATAATTAGATACCACAACTTTAATTGATCAAATTATCATTTGGAGCATTAGTACGCAGCAGAGGCAGCTTTAACTGTCACGCGTCGCCATTCCTTGGGCAAGATACAGATCCAGCCCACAGACCCCTTGTACGGTTTTTATTTCTTCGCGTTATCATGGTAACCTGACTGCTTTCGAGGCGACACTTCTATCAATACTAATAACACGCTATTTCTAATCTCTTTCTTATTGTGCTGTGGTGCCGACTTAGTACAACCGTAATGTGTCACTACTCGCGTCCACTAAACGCGACCACTAGTGGCTCGGTCAAGTCACTAGACGCAACCATTAATCGCCGCCACTAGTGGCTGAGTGGCAAGTCACCAGAGAAGAAATCGTCTCGTGTGGGCGAGTGTGCAAAAAGCGAAGTGAGCCACAAACGCGGAAATTAGGTGGCGAGCGCGAGTGAGTGGAAAAAACTCGTAAAAAGCTTGTGGTCGCGTTTAGTGGCCGCGACTAGTGGCTCAATTTGCGTTTGTCTTTTTAGTTACTTTATTTTAAGCATCAGAAATCTTACTCCCCGTAGAAGAAGAAAACATGCGTGATCGAATCTTTATCTGAAGCATAAGTTACAAATATATGATACTACATAGGATAATAACACCCAGAAACAGAACAAATATAAATGTTCATCTAAGTATATCCCGGGTGAAGAGGGGATTGAACCTAGTGGATATGGATATGGTGGTTAACCTGATAATACGGAGCACAGGACCTCGATGAGCAAGGAGAGGGCGTAGCCCTTGTACCCACTGGTTTGTTCGGAGCCTCCCAAAGGCAACAGACGTAAAGTCTTGAGAGCCTGCCAAAGAATGAATTAAATCAGCCTATTAATAATTGGAAATGATAATTGTTGTAGGGAAGCTAGATAAATGGTCAATATTTCATTGAAAGAAGAAGTAAATAATTAAAAAAACGGACAAGTGCGAGTCTAACTCGTCCGCCGAGGGTTTCGCACAAATTTGTAGATACCTACCTAGCAGTGGCAAAGGGTCCATACCGACAGATTCCCATCAACTTTTAGAAATTTTGCGAGCGGTTACCTTCGCCATATTTTGATACCCCGCCACTGCTACCTAGGTACATAAAATTATAAAAAGTTTAGGAATCGAATCTCGCAGTTTTTCCGAAGTTTCCCGAAATTCAGTTTTCAAAACTTAAGACTAAATTTTTCATTATTTCATTACAAATGTCTAGTTTTCAGATTTTTTTCTGTACTTGTAGTGAAAGACGATTTATAATTCTAGGTCCACGAAAAGTATCCTATGAATTTTGATTTCCTTGAGAGTGTTAAGACACACTCAAAAATCAAACTTTAAAAAAGGTAAGCCTTTTTTAAAATTCATTTCGAAGTTTGATTTTTTCACAGCTTAAAAAGATTGATAACGTGAATATATGGTTTTAATTTCAACTCGATACCTAAACGCGTTCTCGAAATTTTCCCGAAATTCAGTTTCCAAAACTAACGACTATATTTTTATGATTAAATTACAAATGTATAGTTTTAGATTTTTTCCTGTATTCGTAGTAAAAGACTATATTACTTGCCAAATTTCATAGTTATAGGTCAACGGGAAGTACTCTATGAATTTTGATTCCCTTGAGAGTGTTGAAGTATACGTTTATGCGGCATAAATGGCCTTACCTTTTTTAACGTTAATTGTGAAGTTTGATTTTTTTTACAGCTAAAAGAGATTGTTAACGTGAATATATGGTTTTAATTCCAACTCGATACTTTAACGCTTTCCCGAGACCGAGATTTTCCAGAAAGTCAGTTACTTTTTGAAGTCGGTTTGATTTTTTTTATAAAATGTTTTTTTTACGTTAATTTGCAAGTTTCATTTTTTTAAACCTTCAACAGACTGTTGACCTGAATATATAGTTTTAATTTCAACTCGATACCTCCATGCATTCTCGAGATAAATGACGACAGACGGACGGACGGACGGACGGACGGACGGACGGACAGACAGATAACTATAAGGGTTCCTTCTTTTTATTAGAGGTTCGAAACCCTAAAATTCAAAACTCTTCTCAGTAGGTAGTTAGTTATTGGGTGAGTGAGTTATATCATATGCGACAGTATCAAAGTTGGTATAATAGTTATTTGTTATGCAAGGCTGGAAAGTTGGTTATTTAGCGACGAGTTGCCTCTATTGGTACAAGGTACAAGACGCTAAAAACTTTTCTGCCGAGCGCAACACACAATTTTTCACCTCACAACAGCGAGGAACATTTTATGGTTGTTTCCGCGGTCAACTTCCGGTAAAAAATTCTTTAAACATAAAGTTTAATCTAAATATACCTTATTCTCGTTGTTTTAATGATATAAAAACCAAAATAATAAAAAGGAAGTATCATAGTTAATTCAAAGTTATTTAAAGTAGGAATATATTGTTACTTATTAATAAGAATATAAACGATTCCGTAAATGTTGACACTGACATGGGGTACAAGACAAAGTCAATTATAATTAATTTAAAGCTATTTAAAATAAGAATCAAATATAACAAAAAAAGTCAATAGTGCGATTTGGAACGCATTATGACATATTCTTAGGTATTAATTTAATAAAGTACTTTGCCGCGCTAGGCCACAAAAAGCGATTTTCTACGCCTAAACTGATTGGCAAAACCTCCTTTTCAGAGCGTGTGAGGTAAAAAATATATTTTGTAACAAAAAAGCCTTGTAAGATTTTAGGAGCCAATTCTGCTGCTCAACACTTTTTACTCGGGATTTATACATTTTCGCCTCCTCTTAAGTATGTCTTATCTGTCTTCCTTAATGTTAGTTGGTTCATTCTACAGATATTTTTACCAAATCGGCGTCAGTGGTGGTTTGGCCGTCGGGACCCAACGCCCACCCATCTGGTATTGGCTCTTCCTTATGCACTTGCATTTCAATCTGGAAAAAACAAACAACAGTTGCTAGGCCATGCAATACGACGTATTATTGCATTCGATGCATGATAATTTTATTGGTATTGTATGTAATAAAGCTGAAGGGTGAGGTAACTAGAAAAGTCTTGGAATATATATAATAAACCGATCGACTAAAAATTACTAAATTGACCGACTAAAATACTAGGTTTGGTTGCGGAAAAAATAGGTTTAGGGTAGATTAGATTTGATTGATAGATTGGCGACTCAGTCGCTCACCTAGTATTTTTTGTCGCTCAAAAAGTTTTTTAGTCGACCAAAAGTCTTCTTGTATAACTTATACGAATACCTAAGATTTTACCATTTTATTGTATTTTACTACGTTTCTTGTAAATAAATTAATTGATTTATAGATAAGAAAAAATAATCTTTAAGAAGCTTATCAAACTCAATATGGCTGAAGGGGCTGTGTGAGCCGGCCATTCGGCCTATTTATCCACTTGTATACTATTCGGCCGAATACCGAATATGTCCGTACTATTCGGCCGAATACCGAATACTTATGTTCTCGAGATCTCGCCAGATTGATGGAACTTTTTGTTATTTCTTTATTCATTTAGAAAAAAGAAATATTTTTATAGAATCGTGTCTTATGGACCCTCTTCGCCACTGGCAGACATACATACCTTTCCAACTGCGACTGCCGTGGTGGCCATATCAACTCCCAAGCTATCATTACCCGTTGCGGGAGCAAACATGGCGACAGGGTTCGTCCCACAGGCTGCCTGAAAATGAGAAAAACGGTACAAAGGCTGAGTAAGGGCTCCTTCACATCTGGCTGTTCGCGCGAAGCTCAGCTCTAAAGCAACTTGCTTTAGAACGCAAGAAATAGGTCGCCTCTGTGGTCTAATAGTAACAACCACCGGTATCAAACCCAGAGGTCCCGGGTTCGATTCCCAGTGGGGATACATATTGTATTCGACTCGGTTGGTGGTAGGGCTTGTTGTAAGTCTGCCTGGCTAGCTACCACCACCTTATCTAAGTGTAACGCGCCATAACAACAATGTTTTCAGCATTGTTGTGTTCCGACAGTTATAGGTAAGGAAGCCAGTTCCTCAGTGGTTGAGGAGTCCCGGTGAGGCTCGCTTCCATCTTCAGCATTATAAATATTTTTTTAACATCAGATGATGAAGGAAAGCTAAGAGTCTCCCCGTTGTTCATAAAAAAGTGGTTAGAAATTATAAGACTTCGTTGTGGTCACCACCTAGTGTAGTGATTTGCGCATTGACAACCAGTCCAAAAACATGTGCAACGACGATATCCTAGTCTGAAATGTAATCTTGCAATGAAATGACTTTGGATGAATTGAAAAGGAATCAGAATTTCCAAGAAATTTTATGGCATGCTTTGAATATTGCAAGTTAAGTATTTGAGAAGGTACTTGAAACTTGGGATTTGAATATAGGACTAAATCGGGACGTTATACAAAATTAATAATGATTGTACTATCGGGAAACTTCCCGGTGGACCAGTAGAGTTTATTTGGGAAACATTTATTCGAAAAGTAATATGGTTAAAGATATAGTTAATGATTTAAATGACATGATACTAATATTATAAAGAGGAAGATTTTATTGTTTGTTTGCATTGAATAGGCTCGGAAACTACTGATCGGATTTGGATGGAATTTGGTACGCAGATAGTAGATAGCCTGGTTGTGAACATAGGATACTTTTTGTCCCGATATTCTCACGGGAAGGGGAACCACGCGGGTGAAACCGCGAGGTATAGTGGGTGAAACCGCCAGCAAAGGCATCCATGGTGCAGTCTACATTGCACTTCTACAATTGTTTATTTTGTCCTGATTCAAATGACCTGACTCCAAAAAGTATATTTTGAAGACGGTTTTCGGTTTTCGTTGTAACTACGGGTTTTTTTTTATTTGTTTTCGTTAATATTTTTTACGTTTTGAAGAAATTTTAGTTTAATATGCATTTTTTTGTTTGATAAGTCCAGTACTTTTCACCAATCGTGAGAACCATAAATTGCTTAGGCAACCATAATGAAGGAATCGTATTTTACCCGTGAGATACTTAGTATTTAATAGTTCCGATGACCATGTGTGGTCTTTATCATTCGTTCCACTCCACTAAATGGTGCTTTTTGGGAGCAAATAAAAACATACGTACGAATTGATAACCTCCTCCTTTTTTGAAGTCGGTTAAAAAAAACTACTGGTCAACCGGCAGTTCCCCGAATGTACGAGCAACTTACGTGCTTCGCTCGTGTCGGCACTAAGACTGGGGAAGAGTTAGTAAAAGCTAGACCAATCAGCCCTTCACGCTCCGCCTTCATCGCCCACCAGCCTGCCATGCCAAAGTGGTTGCTGTCTGCAAGAAGAAGATAAGAATAACTACAAAAACTTCTTCGACTGGCCTTTTTAAACATACCAATTTCTTTTTCTGAATGAAAGATTGGATCACGAAAAAGAACGTCCTTTTCCATGACTACACTGCCTTACCTTTACTTAGCCGCCTTACCTGCATCAAAGTACAGAATATCAAACGGGATTGACTTACTTCTTGCCGTAACAAATCCGATACCAGCTTCCCTCGCTTTCTTCATCGCGAGCTCCATGCAGAAGTTGCTGATGGTGGAGCCGAGGGCGTTCGCACCATCCACCACAGCCGTCGCTGCTGCCTCGTGGACCACAGAAGGTTGACCATGTGGGTCGGTAGATCCATTCTCTATGTCGTTTATATAAAACGCTGTGAAAGAACACTCTTGTATAAGGGACTTGTAACGACGGATGTTCGTGGAAATATAAAAGGTTAACTGACGTAATATATCTACAGGTTTTACTTGTAAGGCCTTTCAAAATTCCCAAGCGGTATAAACTGACAGAAAAACTAATCACTTCCACATTTATAACACTAGCGGCCGCCCGCGGTTTCACCCGCGTGGTTCCCGTGGGAATATCGAGATAAAAAGTAGCCTATGGTTTGACACTACTTGAAATCCCTACAATACCAAACATCCAAAATCGCTCAGTAGTTTTGCGTGAAAGTGGAACAAACAAACAAACGGACAACTTTCGCATTTAAATATTAGCTACTTTGGATGATAATGAAGTAAGACGCAAAAAGACGCTGCTGTGGACGTCCGTCCCGTTAAGACTGGACTCCCTTCTTTTTCTTCAACACCCCAGTCAAGGTAGAATTCAAAGGAAAAGCGTCTAAACAAAAGAAAATTTGGTTGGTGGTAGGATTTGTTGTAAGTCCGTCTGGCTAGCTACCACCATCTTATCTAAGCCTGACGCCATAACAACAATGTTTTCAGCATTGTTGTGTTCCGGCAGTTAGAGATAAGATAGCCAGTTCCTCAGTGATGAGGATTCCGGGACAGGTTCGCTTCCATCTTCAGCCTTATCAATACTTAACATCAGGTATGATGAAGGCTAAGAGACTCCCAGTTGTTCATAAAAAAAAAAAACTTACTGAGTCTGTTCAGGCCATGGCTAAAATGCCCTGTTATATCAGCATGAAGCAGCAGCGCCGCGTGATGTTTGGCTTCGCTCTCCGGAGCCCCCACGGCCACCAGACATTCCTCCATGAACCTCCTCACTTCCTCTGTCTGGACCTTCGCCATTATGACTGGTTTGGAGAAAGCGCCTCAGACTATATAAGTGAAATGGATCATAATGCGGTTACCACAGGGTGCTTGTTTAGGACCGTTTGTTGTTTTAATTGTAATAAGTATTATAGTATATCGTTAAACATTTCGAAGATACCTTGTACTTACTTTTTATGCAAATTGCTCTCATCAACTTTTAATTTCATTGATCTGTTTAAAACTAAGAATAGACGATTATTAATTAGGTAAGTAACAGGTAAGTACTACTAAGTCGGATTTTTTATTCAGTAGAGTGATTTGACAGGAAGTCAATGATGTCACTTTGTAAATATAATGCTGAATTACAGTGTGGCTATAATGATAATATTGAATTTGTGTGCGTGAATGGAATCAATACTTACTGAACTGGAACTGGATCTATCTTTGAAAAGCAGTATAAGGAAGGATAATTTTTATTATATATTTTTTTTATAAGGACGACCTGTTTGGCGCAGGTGTACTAAGCCCACCTTTTGCGCCAGACGCCCAGAGTTCGATCCCTGGACAAGACAAATATTTGTGTTCATAAACATGTCTATTTGTCTTGGTCTGGGTGTTTAATATGTATGTGTGTCCGTTATCTAGTATCCATAACTAATAGTATCCATAATCTTACATTCAGCACACATTTATAATAGAATAAATAAAATTCTCAATTTTCACCCTCTAACATTAAAAACCTGCAAGAACACATTACAAAACTGGCTACAGACTAAAAATTATGATGAAATAGAGAATCTTATCTAATAAAACTAGTAAAATAATAATAATTAAAAAAAAAACAAATTCGTCACAAATGCAAACACGAACACACATACAAACCCCCACACACTCTTCTTTAAAACACACACACACACACACACAAACGCACACAGACACACAATTAACCGAGCCCGTTACAATTATATTGTTTATATTGTTTGTTTTGTAACTGTAACTAAGGGCATTATCTTTTTTATAAACGCACATTGAAATACATTTCAAACTTAAAAAAAAATAAAAAATATATATTTTTAGTTTAGCAGTTACCTACTTAAAAAATATAAAATTGAAACAACAAATGTATCTTTTGTAATCTTAGAAGGAGCGGGGCTTTAACACAGGTTTTATACTTAAAAGGGCCCTCAGCCATTATGTTATGTAATGTACTTAAAAGATACTGAATAAATATTTTTCATTTTTCATTTTTTCATTTTCATAACACAATTTCTTAATGAAACTTAACGTGGGCTAGATAATTGGTGTGTTTGTATGCAATTATTTATTTATTTTATTTTACAAAGTGACATTGGCACCTGTCAAATCACTTAACTGAATTAAAATCCGACTGTAACTTCAAATGTACCATAAAACTAAATTACTGATTAAGTTGGCTGAAGTCTTCGTCAAGAAATTTCCTTTGCATTTTAATCATAATTTTCTTTATAAGGTAGCAAGCAAGGTCATAACAACTCTTTATTATTCTCTATTGTCTTCTCTATTGTTCGTAAACACCATCTATAGAGTTTCCTTACCACATAGTATCAAATTGCGGGTATAACAGAAATTTTCCACGTAAACAAACTTTAGAATAAGATGCATTACCAATAACCTTTAAGTTTTACGTTGAAATATTATTCATTTATTTGTTACACATGACCGATTAAGCCCTTTGGGCTTGTAATCTTAGCCTCAAGCTTCAAGCCGGGTTGGCATGATTAAAGCAAGTTGTTTATAACACGTGTTTTAAACAGTTTTAAATAAATCAATGTTTTGTATTATGTGGTTAAAAAAACAGTTTAAAACAAGTTTTAAACAATGTTAAAACATTAAGAAAAAAACAGGGTCTAAAACTACTTTTGATCGCGAATGGACAGTCATAATAGGAAAACAAATAAATATATTTTACGTTTTTCTAATTAAAATTTATCAGTAATATATAGGACGCTAAATAGTTTGTAATGAAACAAGTTGAGTCTATCTATGTATATTGATATAGTCACTGAATCGATAATAATTAAATGAAGTACTAGATAGTAATTCAGTCACACGTTCGTCCCAATGGGACGAATCACTGAATTGAAAAAATATATTATAATTCATTCTGCGATTCGTCCCATCTATTCTTTCTTTAGTATTTGTAAGCAATAAAACTTTGCTTGTGTGGTTGGACGAGCAGCGAAAGTTCCTATGTCGGCCGTTCAAAGAAATTAATTCAATGGATTAGTGGGTATTACTTTTATTTAAATATATATTTTGAGGTTTTTTTCACAATGATGGAATGCACATCAGAACAAACAAGGTAAAAGCGTTAAGTGTTCAGTACTGATAGATAAAATCGAGTAATACGTCTACGCAATGAAAATAAATCTTTATAAACTGATCGATTATTGTTAATATTTATTTAGGCGAATTTGAAAATAGCCTAGAACTGAAAAGTTAAAAAATCATTTTTTATGATTTTGTAATTTTTGCATTTTTCAATGCTATTATTATACTTATGGTAAATTTTAAATAGAAAAATATTGGAAAAAAATTAACTCGGCCACAAGTGAATTCTGAGACGGGAATCGAACCCGCGACCTTTGGAAATCCGATAGGTGTGTCAATGCGATAAGGTTGTATGGTGTTGTATAGTGTACCTACATATCATTGCTTGTGACTCACTTGTGGCCGAGTTAATTTTTTCCAATATTTTTCTATTTAAAATTCACAAGTTGTGACTACAAAGTAGGTAATGAACTTACGATGTAGTCCTTAGAATATTCTTAGCTATTTTTTCTATAGTACCATTTGAGTTAAGTAACTTTACGATAAAAAATGACTGTTATTGAAAAAACTTTTCAAACAATAATATTACAAGATTGTACTATAATAACAAATAAATGACTTACAATTATTATAGACGTTCTTGAGGAACTGAACACATTATACTGATAAGAATTACAGTAAGATGAAATATTCAACTTCGTTAGCAAGTTTTATCATTTTATCTCACTTGACTTTTGTAAACAATGTTACCTCACTGATCTATACAACTAATTACGAGTTTATGAAGTTTATCTCAACAGATGAAATAGATAAGTAATTTCTGGCAAAATGCTTAATAGCTGTGATGCATCGTCTACTGCACGCTTTAATTTGGTAGTTGTTATACTACTTACTTACGTTATTATATCTTTACTTAAAATCATAAAGTAATACGAACAAATTTTTGTAAGCAAGCAACGCTAAAATCGTGAAAAATGTCGGCTGTTTCATACAAAAGTTATTTGAGCGCTGTTAAAATTTATGACGTAGCTAAAACAATGGTTTATTGTGCCTTTCGAAGCGCGGAAAAAGTTCGATAGAATAAATATTGGTCACCAATCCAATGACTATCGATAGCAAAAGTCTCTAACTGCCATTTGAAGTGCCTGTACATAAGCGCGCGGCGTTTGTTTTTGCTACTATAGAGTGAAATTTTTGCATATTTTGTCAAATCGTTTTTTGAAATTGCATTAGTGTGAGTACTGAAAAGGCGCTAGCTTTGGTTAATCAACCTAACCTAAACCTACTTTTCCGCAACCAAAACTCCCTATTTTTAATCGCTCAATTCAGTAATTTTTTGTCGATTGGTTTACTATATTCCGTTATAAAGGATTTTATTTCTTTTTTCATTACAAGGCTTTTGATTGGGACTATAATTTTACCATTTAAACTATTAAAGGACAGGACCCTTCAGAAGAAAACAAAAACTCCTTCAATAAATAAACTAGTCAATTCGCTTTATCTAACCTTTGCTAATAGTAAATTGTTATACAAGGGGCTAAAATGACAATAGATTTTAGCGCAGTGTATTACACTCTACTTTTCACTGCGATTGCGAGAAAATAAAATAATCCAATCCAATATAATTTTGAACAATTATATTATTAAAAATTGAAAGTACAATTTGTACATTTCTGGATATATGTATGTATAGTTGTTCGTGTTCGTATCATTGCATACCTATGTGTGGTCTAAGGGGATGAACATTGATATTTTTTTATAGTTCGTCAAAATTATTATAAATTAAAACAACGGGACTGAAACGCGACATTTGTTATGTAGCGTTTTAGTCGCGTTGTTTTAATTTATAAATATAATGGAACGCGAAAGTTTAAAATCTTATATCATCAAAATTGGTTAGAAAAACTCCAAAATTAGTTAGAAAATCTCCTTCCGAGAACTAATCAACACGTATTTCTATCCTCCACACCAACCATGTTTTTGGACTTTAACGGCAACAAATTCATAAAGATTTTATTTCCTTTTTCTTCAATCTCTAAATTAGAATATTCATTTTCATTGGGTAATGACATTTTGAATAACTATTGTAATAAATTAGGTCATTAATTATTTTAAAATTGTATGTAAAGAATTCGCGCCATCAACTTTTTTTCTTCCGTAGGTACACCATAAAGTTTGCACACATTAAAGTGCGTTTGCACTGAAAATAAACGATGAAACTCGTATATTCTCTTTGCCGCTATGTTGGTACCCCTGTTTTTCAAGAAGGCGCGAAGGCGCGATCGAGCAACCATTATTTCTTTTGCCACTTTTTAATGTGTTGGGCATGATTACAATACAGAATACAAAACTTAAAAAATTCAGGGGATTTTTATTATATATTATACACTAACATAACTAACCTTCCTAGTAGATAAAACTGGGGTATCAACATAGCGGCTTGACAAAACAGGCAAACTCCTTTGCCCCAAAGAAAACATAGTGCCAAATGAACCTACACTATCTTTAGTGCATGTTTATTTGCCACTATGTTTGACCTCTTGGTCGCAGTTAGTTCCATTTTCAAATTACTTTATTGCCCTAGGGATTAAAATTCAATTTTACTCTATCTCTGGACCGCTATAATGACGAACATTCAGAGCAAGAGGCGCGAAAAAGTTTTTTAAAAACGTTTACTTCGAGTAGTAACAAATGACAATCAGACTGTTATTTTACTAGCAAAGTTGAACAATTTGTTATCGCTATGTGGTCAAGGGTAACTGGTTCTAGGTATATGTGTAAATTTATGTGTGTCAATTTCGTTACATGGACATATTTAAAGTGGGTTTGCTTCAAAACAGAACTAACAGGATTCTGAATTACATTATAAAATATCGAACCACCTAACTCCTAAATAATAAAAACGTAAACAGGCGTAAAAATAATCCTACTAATATTATAAATGCGAAAGTATGTCAGTTTGTTTGTTTGTTACTCATTCACGGTAACACTACTAAATGGATTTGGATGAAAGGCTCAGAGGTACCTATAGTAGATAACCTGGATTAAAACCCGATTTCATTTATCCCGTTATTCCCACGGGACCAGGAACCAGCCAGCGTAGCATCCGCACCGCGACTCGCTGTCGACGCTCATTTCGCGATGTCTGTCCCGCTCATATCAGGACCTCTATTTTTGAATCACTCGTCGCGCGAGTGGCGAGACGAACGAGGAGGCGATCAGGCGATTAGCGACCTTGCATGCGTGGACATAGCACGCTTTTCACTTTGCCGCTCGCGCGCTCGCGTTGTGACGCGGTACTACAGGCGAAAAGCGAAGCTATGTATATAAGAGCAAGGTCGCTTTTACGGAATACGGAAACTCAAACGTCGCACGAAAATCAGTAGAATCCTCTAGACGAGTGAATCAAAAATAGAGCTCCTGTACGGTATGAGGGGCTGACAATATGCTCGCGCGAGAAAAGTGTCGAGAAAGCTTTATCGAGGTGCTCATGCTACGCATGCAGGCCGGTGAAACCTCGGGCGGCTTAGAGGTACTTTTGCAATATCACTTTCACAATTCACACATGAAATGTCAGTTTCGTCATACAAAAATTGAAAATTCATATGCGATTTCGAATGTTTTTGCAAAAGTACTTAAGAGAATAGTACGTCTGGTTACCTCTAAATACAAAACCATAAAAAAAAACAAGTATGGCCACTGGCACGGTTTCTAAAATTATGAAACGTTCGATTACTATTGAAAAAAGGGTAAGTTAAGTTTGAGCTGTTTAGAGAATTTTCACCATTGCATGTTTTTGTTTTTAATAATTGATATTACATTGTAATTTTATTTTGATATATATATTTTTTAATTCAATATTTTTTACTTATTTATATTTTGGTCAGATCTAATGATTTTACAATGAACATTGGACATTTGTTGTATTTGCACATTTCGATGTGCAAAACACGTATCCTTCGGTAGAAAAATATGCGGAAACTATGTACTTAAAATCTATACTGTATCATATTCTAGCAAATAAATGATTAATTTATTTATTAACAGTATCCTGAAAGTATCCTTTAAATGTCTTACGCTAACACATTACTTATTAGGTATAAATAAAAAAATCCATTAAAAGTTTCCATTATTTACCTAGTTTGAGAATTTCTTTGTTACGAGTACTAACGTAAAATGCATTAAGAACAAAGATACCGCTTGACTAGAGATATACTCGTAAACATCATTGTGCTATCGGTCATTGTTTTCTTTTTATTTGTACAAATGGCTTAGTTAATAAACAAAGTTTTGAGTAAACCTTATCAAAAGGTAAACTAGTTGGTGTGTTATTTGATGAAATTACGTAATTTCTATTTTCAGTTTTCTTATCCAGGTTTTTAAATTTTTTTTTACTCTAACTATTCTGTGTTTAGGTTTTCGTAGCCTAAAGGCAAAAAACGAAACCCTTATAGATTCGGCCAATCCGATGTATGTCACAGCCACTTTATTCCAAAACTATGAGGATTACACAGTTGAAACTTGGTAGGTAGATTAACCGCTTTACGGTTTTTACACAAAATAAAAAAAATATTAATTAACCCCCATACATGGAACTGACACTGAATTTTTTTTTTCATCAAACCTATACGTGTGGGGTATCTATAGATAGGTCTTTAAAAATTGCATTGAGGTTTCTAAAACGATTTTTCTCAAAGTCAACCGTTTGAAAGATGTACACTTCCAAAGTGGTAAAATGTGTGTCCTCCCCTCTAACTTTTGAAATAAGAGAGTGAAAAATTAAAAAAATATATATGCTGTAGATCTCAATAAAAACTTTCAACGAAAATTGGTTTGAACGAAATATGGTTGTCAGTTTTAGAAATATAGCATTTTTCCCGAAAGGTTTTGAGACATTTTTTAATTTTTATCAAAACTATTCCTGAGGCATATCTATAGATAGGTCTTTAAAAATTACATTGAAGTTCTTATTACAGTTTTTTCTCAAAATCAACCGTTTGAAAGATATATACAAGAACGAAGTTATTTTTGCAGACGAAAAATTATAGTGGCATTTTGGCAATAATAATGATAATAGAAACTTAAACAAAATACATAAACAAACGCATACAGAGAAAATGGCAAAAAAGAGAAACACACAATAGACGGCCTTATGCTACGTAGCAATCTCTTCCAGGCAACCTTGGGCGAGACGAAACCCTTCATGTGCGAGTTCGACTCGCACTTGGCCGATTTTTAATACATATTTTGTGTAATTAAATATCACACTCTGATTACGATAGTAAGCAAGGGAGCTTATTGGATTAAGTTTGTTCGTTTGTTTGTATGTTCCTCTATCACTCAAAAACTACTTTATGGATTTGGATGTAATTTGGTATATAAGGACTTCAAATAGTGGGCTAACACACAGGCTACTTTTGATCCCGATATTTTTACGGGAACGGGAACCATGCGGGGAAACTGCGGGTGACTGCTAGTATTATAAATACGAAAGTTTAAAGATGTTTGGATGTTTGTTACTCTTTCACGCAAAAACAACTGAAGCGATTTGGATGAAATTTTGCACACAGATAGAAGATAGCCTGGATAAAAACATTGGCTTCTTTTTATCCCGTTATTCCCACGGGAACGGGAACCACGCGGGTTATGTTACTCGCGTCTATGTTATTTCCGTCCTTTCAACTAACTATACTAAAAACCAAGTCGATTGGTTGCTTAGGGCGTGAAGGAAGGACAAATAAACAAACACATTTTTCTTATAATATTATTTAGGATTAGGGTAAATTAGGATTTTATTGCTATTGTCACCTGCGATATCTTTTGCATGCCATTGAACTATTAAGCTAGCGAAATGCATATGCATAGATGATCTATGATATGATAAGATAGTATATGATATACTTATAACAAACTAGATTTATTACCTATAGGTACTTATTGTTTTGCCTGATTTGACAGAGAAAGCAATTCATATTACAAATAATGCAGGCAACCATGAGTCTTTAAAAAAATTACACCTAGGGTATAGAAAAATATTGTATATATTTATATTAACTTGTGGCCGAGTTAATTTTTTCCAATATTTTTCTATTTAAAATTTACTCTAAGTATAAAAATAGCATTGAAAAATGCAAAAATTACAAAATCATAAATTATTGGCAGTTGCATCTTAATCGATCGTTAAAAACCTGAAAAGATGTTTCTTTCGAATGCAAGGATACTACAGCGTATTAAAAATATAAAAGTATTGGAGAATTTCGACGATGGTTCGCATGTCTCGGTAGCTCAGCGGTTAGAGCCTTGGACCGGATTTCCAAAGGTCGCGGGTTCGATTCCCGTCTGAGAATTCACTTGTTAATTTTTTCCAATATTTTTCTAGTTAAAATTTACCCTAAGTATAAAAATAGCATTGGAAAATGCAAAAGTTACAAAGTCATAAAAAAACAATAACACCTATTGTTGCATCTAACTAGTGCGCGATTAGTTAAGTTTTCAAAAAGTCAGACATCTAGACTTAAATCTTCTGATATTGTATTGATATCGTGTGTCGGGGCAGTACAAATACGTATGGACTGACAGGAAAAAATATTGGGTCTTTGGGCTTAGTACGAGTAACTTTCGAGTAAGTATCGAGGAAGTGAAGTTATAAAATGTATGAGATATTGAGCAGCATTCCTGACGCAAACGGAACTACATTTTCCTTTATTCGTTACTTAAGTATCGAGAATTCGAGATTATCTTCGAGATATCGAGATTCATACTGAAATGTTTCGCTTTACTGCAGAATCACCGTGCCATTGCTTAATTGCATTTTTATACGAGTATAAGCGCTAAAAGAGATCACAAGAGATAACAAGAGAAAATCAAACAAAAAGTAGGAATGCTTCCTCTTCAGGGGAACTCTTCCATTACCTACGCCTACTTTTTCTTTGCAATTTTCATTCAAAGATTAGTAAAAATTTAATGTATCATTTAATTTACTGTGAACAGAAGTTCACCAAAAAACATCGCCGATGAACTTTTTTCATGAAAAAAATGGTGACCGATTTTAATCTTGGTTTTCCTTAGATTTTGAAAAGTTACAGCAGACATTTTCCGGTTATCATAGCAAAAGTTTAACGATTCGTCTGTACGATAGGGCTCAAGGGATTAATTCGCAAATGTGTTTCTTAATTTATACTGACATTGTGAACTTATATCTGTTATAACCCGATGTTCACATTAGTCAGTGTCCCTCAGCCAGCAGGCAGGGCTACACGCGTTTACGGTGATGTCTAGTTATTTCTCAATGAACCTAAAACATCTGTGATTAAAGTTAAAAATCGACTACAATTTTCTTGTGACCTCATCTTAAGCATAGTTTGGTAAGTTGGTGTTTTACAATTCAAATTCTGTATTTTCACATCGTGTTTTTCAATAAAAAATGAACCTTATCGCCTTGGGCAAGCCTTTTGAGTGTCAACGTCCGAATACATTTACGATTTTTCAAGGACTCCTTGTCTTCACCTGTGTCTTGGTATCAGTTATCAGTTATGTTTGTTTACTAACTCTATTATGGATACTCAATCGTTGCAACTACTGGTTGATTGTTCAATAAAACTAGGTAGATACCAGTGGCGCGAGGGTCGAAATTAGAATTAGAATAATTTCACAGACTGTGATTTTTGTTCTACATTGGGCTAATTTCACATTTGATACTGTATGCTCCTTGTAATGAAATATGAAATATGATGAATGAATATAATGATAGCTAATTGGCGATTTAAATGAAATGCCCCTAAATGAAATTACTGTCGTATGATTTTCATTTCTGGTAAAGTACCACCCTTTCAAACAAAAAAAGAATCATTCAAATCGGTTCATACATGACCGAGTACCTATTGAGGTAATTAGTATTAAATAATTCCGATGTCCACGTGTGGTCTTCATCATCCATTCCACTCCACCAAATGGTGCTTTATGGAAGCAACTGCACGAGTTACTTAAGAAAACACCGAAATCGATGTAGGTGTCCCTATAATATATTATGCAGAGATATCATATATGCAGGAATGCAGAGTTCCCTGGATTTCTCCAGGATTCCATCATCAGATCCTGTCTTTACGACATTGGGACCAACTTGAAAGTATACCCTTTCGAACAAAAAAATAATTATTCAAATCGGTTTATAAATGACCGAGTACTTAGGTAACAAACAAAAAAAACATACGCACCCTATATCAAACACAACCTCCTTCTCTTTTTGAAGTCGGTTTAAAAATGGCCACAAAGGGGGCAGTGACCAAAACCGGGGCTTTTGTCGTTCTGCCTTACCTGACATGAAAATCATACGTCAGAATTATTTATAATAGCATTTCATTTAAATCGCTAATTAGATATCAATCATATTTAATTTTCATTATTATTTGAACTTGTGAAGGGAAAGAGCAATCTGCGATTTTCACAGTGTTAAATTGAAACAGTAAATTTAAAAGGAAGAAGCAGGTCCGAATAAACAAAAAAATATTTCATATGATTTTTCACTCACCCATAAATGTTCCATGCCTAGTCGAAATGTGATGAAGGAAGCTGGACCAAAATTTTCTCCAAATAAATATCTTAACCGTATGGTAGATTGGTGGGGTGTGATTTCTAAAACGGAGGCCGATGGGAATCGGACTGTATGGACCTTTCGCCACTGGTAGGTACACATTTTCCCAATCAATCAACTAATGATAAAAGTCATTTGTATTCTGATAAAGAATTCGTTAATTGTAATTTTCTCGTCAGATGTTACATTGTTTTTCTCTAGTATAGAGCTTATCGTATAAGTTAAAAATAACAATAATATTGATGATTATAGGTTTATTTAATTAAGTAAACAGATAATACGAAACAAATAATAAATAATACGCAAAACGCATTTAAAGAATGCTATGCACAAGGCGAAGCCTGTGTCGATGTCGTTATAATCGGTCGATGACACAGAAAACTCAATTAACACGAGGTAGGTACTTTAAATAAGGAGGTTCACTAAAGTAGTTTCATTCATTCATTCATTAAAATGACGTGTTTCTGTTTATATACCGTGTTTTCTTTCTTTGTGCCCAAAGTTAAGGGGGAGGCTATCTTATGTGTTTATAACAAAATTACGAAACAATATTTAATGCTTTTTTATCGTTTTTATTTTATCAAGTGTTAGCGTCGGTCGTTTACTTATTTGGATATTAAACCTACCCAAGCAATGAAAAACAAACTTAAAGTAATATTAATAGTAGTAAAAACAACTATTGAGCGTGCACCAAGCTCGGCTTGGCGATATCAGCTGATCGCGAAGAGATAAGATGAATTTTTTTTTTTTTTTTAAAACGTCAAATTTGATCTAAATACATAGTAACATAATCTCCCCCTTAACTTTGGGCACATACAATAAAAACTCCCCAAACTTTGACAGTATAATTACTTATTATTAGCATTAACCAACATCCTTTTTTTTAGTGTAATTATGGCAGTTTTTAAGTAAGTATATCAAAGAGTGATTTTATTTATTTATTATAGGGATAGTACACAGCATTAGAAACATTCAAATAATCTTAAAAAATTGTAGGCCAATTACGACTATCCTGCGGTTTACAATTCAGCTTGCTCGAGATCTGGATGCCGGATGTTATTTAATGAGAAATAATAATAATAATATAAAAAAAAATTAAAAGCCAAGTAACAAAAACAAGTGGAGAAAAAAAAATACTTTAGAGAAATTAAGACCATAAAAGTTTAAAAATATGTATATACCCAAGGGCAATCATAATGTAGCGTATGTTTATTTATGTCCTAAATATTTATTATAATATTAATTTTATTTTATACCTACATACATTTTACACACATAAACTTAAGGTTAAATGAATAATAAATACTACGTAATTACTCCAAAACGTATCCTCGCGCTCACCACATACGATACATTATCTATCATGCAAGTAGAATGCAATAGGTATTTGTCATCAGTTAACATATACAGTTGTCAGTTGTCACCGCTATTAGAGTCACATAAGCGTAATTTAATTTAGATAGAAAGGAAGAAACTGATAGAAAGACATTGTCGTCGAAATATAATAAAGTAAATTGAATGGCTGTCGGCTAACAAAGAAAAACATTTATTTATTTTATAATCTGACCAGTTTTAGGTTAAATATTCTTTAAAAATATTAATATTTCAGGCTCATTCCTCTGAATTCTGGATATGTACTTACCCCTGCGAGATCTTTTAAACTTTATGCGTAATAATGATGAAAAACTAAACGGACCAACCGGCCGAGCGAAAAATTCTAAATGGGCCATCATCTATTAAAAACGTTTTGTTTGAGTTTTGTTTTGAAGTTGTCACATTTTGACATTATTCTAAGATTTTGACACACTTCACACTTCACTACGGGACGTTGGCGGAATTTCTGTGGAAAACGGAAGAAGCCAAAACTAAAAAAAAAAAAAAAAAAACACTTCACACTTTGGAAGCGATGATTGAGCGAAGACGTCACAAAACTTCCGTCTAAAAACATTCTTCCGGTAATTGGTGTATCTTTCATTACGGAACGTTGGCGGAATTTCTGTGTAGAACGGAAGAAAGCCATTACAGAAATTGATTGAAACAATATTGCGCTTATAGATGGCGGTAGACCCCCTGACATTATTACAAAGAAGTGCGATATAGTTATACAAATCTCTAAAATCTTATGATATGATAAGCTTTACATTACACTATCTTACATTTTACTTTAATCCTCCATCCTCATTTTCCAGAACGCTAACCATGGGTAAGGTGGCAACAGCAGACGCTCTACGTTTTATGACCGACTGTCTGAAGGCGGTTGGGGCCGCGGCGAAGGCGTCTGAGCAGCAAGCGGAGCTACTCATCCAGGCTGACAGGATGGGTCATCCGAGCCACGGGCTAAATAGGCTAGGTGAGGATGTAAACAATCTACTTCTCCATCTCCAGTTCTCCACCATTTTTCAAATTAATAACCGCCTCTGTAGTCTAGACGTAGCAATCACCGGTATCAGGCCCAGGAGTCCCGGGTTCGATTCCCAGTGGGGTTACATATTGTATTCGGTTTAGTTGGTGGTAGGACTTGTTGTAAGTCCCCCTGGCTAGCTACCACCATCTTTTCAAAGTCTGACGCCATAACAACAATGTTTTCAGCATTGTTATGTTCCGGCAGTTAGAGATAAGATAGCCAGTTCCTCAGTGGTTGAGGATTCCGGGGTAGGGCTTGTTGTTAGTCCGCCTAGCAGCTAGCTACGCTATAGCTACGACTACCACCATCTTTTTTCTAACGCCCAACAATGTTTTCAGCATTGCTGTTCCGGCAGTTAGAGATAAGTTAGCCAAGTCCTCATAGGTTGAGCTTTCCGGTAGAAGCGCGCTTCCACCTTCAGTCTTATCATTAGTTTCACCCGCGTGGTTCCCGTTCCCGTAGGAATATCGAGATAAAAATTATCCTATGTTCATAACCAGGCTATCTACTAACTGTGTACCAAATTTAATTCAAATCCGTTCAGTAGTTTTTGAGTTTATTTGTTGCAAAAAAACAATAAATATTTCCTCTTTATAATATTAGTATAGATATACCTATTTAACATCAAGTATGATGAAGGCTAATCGTTTCCTCGATGTTCATAAAAAACAGTCATAAAACGTGGAATCTTATTACTCCTTGTCCCTACTGAATGTGTCACCTGCCCCTTATTCTGTAACTCTGACAGCTTTAGGGCAACTGGGTTTGTCATATTATGGTTAAATTGCATTGCTGCTTTTTTATAGAGAATCGTTACATTAACAGCCATTATAATATACTTACACCTTATACCAAACTCGGTTGGCTTGAAGCTGTACCACGAGCGTACAGATAACAGATCAGGTATTATTGTTTTAGTATTTAATAACCAACCTCGTTATCTGTTATTATTAATGATGAATTCTTAAAAGGTGTGTTGTTTACTTTATCTACTTTATCCACTGTAGGGAAACTCAAAATGTTTTGTTTCGCTACCAATCAGTAAGCACATCGGTAGGATTTTTCACCCCCAACAATTCATATCTTGAAGAAAATTCAGTTAGGTACAATCGGGAAAGTTCCCGGTTGATCAGTAGAGTTTTTTAGAAACGTTTTCTAGTAAAGTACTAAGGTTAAAGAAATCATTTATTTTTTTTAATTAAATTCCTGTTAATGGTCTATTATTTGTGATATACACGTTTTCGATATATCTATTTTTTTTTTGTATTTTCCTGTTGTCACCAAATAGGCTCCTCCAGAATACCAGCGTCTCAGTGGCATGCTCCGTATGTCACTGTGACATTGCTGAGGATGGGGCCTAGTTGGCCGCGCACTTTTCTTTTTCTTTTATTTATTTAGTTTTTATTATTTTGTGTCTGTCCTATAAATAGTTTTTCTTTCTTTCTTCTTTCTATTACTTTTTTAAATAAAGCTCCCTAAAAAACTCTACTGGTCCAATAATTATGAATTTATGATATTTTTCTTGGTTGGACTCCAATCAAGAACGATTCAAATAAACAATTCCATTTTGTTTTGATAATTTAACATTATACCCATTCAAAATGTTTTTTAAATGAGATGCAATACTTATACTTTGGTTGGACGTATGACCACGAATGATAGATGAATTGAGTAAGTACTTAGTAAAATAAACTTTTGTATTGGCAAGCTCGCCCGGATGTAACTATCATTATTTATAGACTCCAATCATTGAAAGCGCTTATAGGGCTCCATATACGGAACGATCCGTCGTGACGACCGATCGTAACGACCAATCGTAATGACCGATCATCGTTCACAGTTTGCCGCTCACACACAAAAGTATCTTCTCAACACACGCTCAACACATCATTGTATAAATTTCATATCTTCTGCGAAGTAAATCCTCCGTTCTGAGATATGGGCTTCTGATTTGTGGAAACAGTACAGAAAATAAAAAGGCCTATAATGCACAAAAAAGGTGTGTACGCGCAATATGTAACATAGCTCCAGATGAACCATCGGCCATATTTTAGACTTTTAAAGATACTGCCGCTATCGTGTATTTAAATTTTTGAAGTGGCAGTATTCACATACCAAAATAATTTCGTAAAATCTAAAGATCTAACATGTAGGAGTAACAGAAACCCAAACAGATTAGTACTAGGCACAGTCCCGAAAACAACGCGTTTTCTTAAAAATTGTTATGCGATGTGTACTACCAATTTTAACCATATACCCGAAGACATTAAAAGTTTGCCACAGAGAAAATTTAAAAAAGGTTTGCGTCAGTGGCTACTCGAAAACACGTTTTACTCTGTAGATGAATTTTTGATGTCAAAGCGAAAATAGGAATTTGGTTTAATGCATGGTCTTTCATTTAAGTAATTTCATTGTATCATAATTTTTGTTTAGTCAATAACATATACACAATAAAAAATAAGGATGATAAATATTTGCATGCTGTAGTTACGGCTAAATAGGTTTTTAAGCGACATTGTTTTATTACTGTATTATTACCAATTTTAATGTACCCTATTTATGGCAAATAAAGATGATTATGATTATGATTAATAAGGTTATGATCCTCAAATACACTAACGATTGGTCGTTACGATCGGTAGTTATAGATTGGTCGTTACAATCAATCATAGTATAAATTTCAAATCGTCTGCGATAAAGTAAATCGTTTACGATCCTCTCATACACTCACGATTGGTCGTTACGATCGGTCTGTTGCGACGGATCGTTACGACCGATCCTTCCGTATATGGAGCCCATAAGGTGCCATAAGTCGAAAGCAAAGGGTCAATTACCTACAATAGTTAGTATTCTTTAACCCTACTCCGTAGTAAATTATTAACCCACTGGCAAGCAACAGTCAATTTAGCAACAAACTACAGACAACTTTCATCACTGATTTAATACCATAAGGAAGAAAGGAAAAATATTCACAAATGAATTTTGGTACTTTCCAGAAATGTACATTAATGATATCCTGTCTGGAGCATGCCAGCCTAACAACGAGCCAAAGGTAAATTATTTCTGTGAAAATCAAACGTACGGTCACTCTTTACCAAACTGTCGGTCGACTTTGAACTTACCATGTTAAACTGAGTTCAAAATCTATTAAAGAAATGTTTCAGTTATGTAAAGTCTGATGTGCTGTTTTCTATACAAGACTAATCATTCATCTTATGTAAATATTGTAAATGCGAAACTATGTCAGTTTGTTTGTTTGTTCGTTACTCTTTCACGCAAAACTACTGAAGGAAACATAACCGCCTGACCACGGAGCAATCGCCCAAGTTCCTTCATAAATTTCTATAGAATATGAAAGAATAGTACCTTCATACATTTCTATAGAATATGAAGAAAGTTCCTTCATACAATAATTATTTCTATACATTTGTTTTAGTCGCTAGACGCTTAGCTATTCGCACCGCGCGAGTATTCGCCATGGCCCATGTCCCGTGGCCAGGCGGTAACGCATCATGCAATATTATAAGTAATGCAATGCAATCCTTGCATAGCGAAAATGCTGGCGACCAAGTCGTCAAGACAGTTGTAGTACCTATGTATTAACTCCCTACGTAGTGGTTAATTCGTCCAAGTACGTAGGCTTGGACGAGGTTAATTCGTCCAAGCCTACGTACTAACCTTTAAAGGTTGCTGCTGACGCAAAATTATGTTGCTTATGAATTGTGATGCAGTATCTCTTTCTCATATCGCAGTATGAGGATTAGTAGCCACCTCTGGTGTCAGAGTTTACAAGCTGCCTATAAGGCTCACTGACTTAACGACTGACAACAGCCGGGACCGACGGTTTAACGTGCCCTCCGAAGCACGGAAGCGCTCAGTTGTAATGCCACTTTACGGTCACCCATCCGACACCTGGCCGGACCAAGCGTTGCTTAACAAACGTGATCAAGTACAATCAGTCCTCCAGTCCAGTTCCTTCCTCGTAGTCAAACTTAGTAGTCAAACTGATTTTGAAGTCGTTAACAGCCATCCACTAATCTTCATTGTGGTGGATCACACTGAAAAAAATACAGCCTTTGACGAATTTCTTGGGTATCAGGTATCCCGCCGCGCCGTAGGGTCTCTGAACCGATGTCGTATCTTTGGCATCCGTGCTTGCGCCGTTGTGCCGTAATGTGCTTGCGACAGCCTTGACTGAATAAATCATATTGAATTTTAAAGAGCCCATTCTCATATTTTTATTTTTCATAGGTACTGAAAGAAAGTACGTCTACGGCATGGGTGGACGCGAACAATGTGCTTGGAGCGACCGCCAGCCACTTCGCAATGGATATTGCTATTAAGAAGGCAAAGGAGACAGGAGTTGGCTGGGTTTCTGTTAAAGGTAACATAGCTCAATTAATTTATATGATTGCCTATTGTAGAACGTGGTCGCCCATTCTGCAAAAGCACTCCATTATCACATAGACTTGTACCTTCCAATTTTATTATGGTCCAATATGGTTTAGCATTCCCAATGCGAATACTTGATATTTCTAGCGGAACTACGAATCCAATATTTCATTCGCAAAACCAAGCATAATGCTTTTACTTTGCGTGGAAAAATTGTTCCTGGTCTACTTAGAAAGTGATATACGATTCTACAGCCATGGGGTCTATAGAAGGACTACACAGGAGTTTTAGTGGGTTAGTTAGACATCCAATTTTTCCGTAGCTTTCCCCAGATAGGGCAATAACATCATCCGCTGAAGATGCGTCATATACTCTACAGGTCAAAAATCAAAACGGCCCATATGTTACCGTGATAAACCATGGTTAAATCCATGTAACCTGTCACTCTTGTTTCCCCACAGCATCACAAGCCTGATCAATGTCAAATATGGCCTCGTTGAGCTGCAGCATAGGTGCAGCGATGTTTTTACTCTCAATCTGCATCTTTGATGCTCTCACTGCTATATAAGCCCTCAATGGATAACTATATGTGTGAGATATATATATTACATCCTTGTAGAATTTGTAAATATACCGTGTCTCTATTTTCCATTCCAGGCTCAAACCACAACGGTATGGCTGGCTTCTGGGCTCAGAAAGCAGCTGACAAAGGTCTCATTGGAATGGCATTCACAAACACTTCACCTTTGTTGGCACCAACCAGAAGTAAACACGTAAGAAGTCTAAACTTCTATTCTATTCTAATAATTTGTCATTTGCTAGCAGGACACCGGTGTCCAGAGAACAATGAATGATCTATTTTGTCTCTAACCCGGCTTCTTGAGAGGTTGACCAGACAACTGGCCTTTGACCCATAAGAATTGAGAATAAACATACTGCATGTTTATGGTCGCAAACGTCGAGATTGTCGCAGCAGCCTATGATGCACATCAAACCCACAAAATATTTGAACCAGTATTACAATCAGTGATCGATATAACAAAAATGGAACATGCTTACACAATATTTCTTCTCCAGTTCAAATATACAAATACAAAATAAAATTTTGACCCAGTATTGCACTCAGTGATCGAGAAAAATGGAAAATGCTTGTTTACACAATCTTATTTCTAAAGTTCAAATATACAAAATATTTATTCAGCAAGTAACATGGTATACACAAGAAGGTCTCAATAATTAGGTCATGTCCGCTACACACACCTTACACCGATTATTAGGCAAGCAGAATAGGTATAAATTGGAAAAGAAGACAAAAATATAATAATGTGTGCAGTATCACTGTCGCTGTTATCATTTTTGTTAACATTTTTTAAATAATTCTAGTAAAGGTGCTTTAAAGATAATAAGGTGTCTTGTTATCAAAGAAGACCACGATTATCCAATCTATTTTCATTGCACCATATCGACTGCCCAAATAATGAGTGTATTGTGTTCATGTGTGTTATGTTTGCATAGGTACCTATGAGCTTGAATTAATAGTTTTTGTTTGACATTCCAGCCGGCGTTGGGCACGAATCCCCTGTCAGTGGTAGCGCCGGCTTCTCAAGGTGAATCGTTCTATTTGGACATGGCCACCACCGCAGTCGCTGTTGGAAAGGTCAGTAACTAATAAGTATACAATTTTGATATAGTTCGTACGATAGACGCTAAACAGTAGCGCGCTAAAGCATAATATGGCCGCAATTGCGTGTATCTTCCCGATGAACCCTATAATATAGATGGCGCTGCTGGCCACATAAACAATAAGCTCTGTTCATTATTTATTGGAAAAATAGTTTAAGTTTAATTAAGTGCTTTAGAACCATTTATTCGTTCAAGTCAGTATACAAATATTGTGTGAAACTGTTATCCTCAAGAATCTTCAAGGAACTACCTTAAAAAACGTGACTGAAATAATGTAAATTGAAAAGTGAAAAATATTTGTGGAAAATAGTGTTAAACTAAAAAATTCATAAATACTACATATTGCCTACAGTTATAAAACAAAATAAGCAGTTAAATACTAAATAACCAACCCAAAGTACAGTACATTTTAAATTTAGTATTTGAAAAAATCGTTAATCAAGTTATAAACCAGTGCTAAGTGAATAACTATTAGTGGTGTTTTTTCGGATCAAAAGTAAAAAATAAGTGTGTTGAAGCGGAAAAAGTGACTATAAACCTAGATTAATCTACAATTCCTGATTTGAAAATTATTTATCCAAAAATCTCTGAAATCATTAGTCACTAGCGACATCTTGTGTGCAGTGGCAATAGCTAAGCGACAAGTAAACACAAAAGCAGCAAACTATTTGTATTGACTTTTAGTTCAAATCCTATCTGAAAGATGGCTCTCAAATGCATCAAATGTAATAAAGCTATTATTAACAAACAATATTTGGTATGCAAACATTGCGAAAATGTTTTTCATTTAGATTGCTTAAATATACCACTTCAACGCTTCAGATTAATGACAACAGCTAACAAAAAAAGCTTCCAATGTACATCTTGCTGTTCAACACCAAAGAAGAAGATAATAGCACCAGTATTATTGTCTGAGCAAAAATCTGTGCCTACTAATTCATGTGACGAAGAAGAAAACGTTACACAGCGGATTAAATATAATATACCTACTAAAAATTCGTTCGATAGTCTTTCAGATGAAAACGAAGAAATCGAAGCTGAAAATTCTGCTCTCACATTAACATCTATGGATTTAAATAGAAGCTTTTCAACTTTGCGTTCCAGTTGTCTCGATGACGTTATTGAATTAAAGGAAAAAGCAAGAAAATTAGAAGAAAAATTGGAAATAGCTGATAATGAGATAGCAAACTTAATTTCAGAAAATAATGTGCTTACAAATAAGATTATACAATACGAACTTAAAATAAACCAACTAACTCACATATGTAAAACTACACCAAGAAGCTCAAATAAAAACAAACGTAAATTAAGCACTTGTGACTCAAAACTAAACCACTCTGTCACAGAAAACTCTCAACAGCATCAATACATTGATAGGTCATGCTTAGGCACTTCACTAACAGAGGGCGCTTCAGCTGCCACCGTCAACTCTCCAATAGAGGGCGCTGTTACCCTCACTGTCTCAGGAAAGAACCAAACCAATGTAGACGATGCCAACTCACAACCAGTGTTGGCGGCAGCGGCGACAGATGGCGGTAGGAGTACTACAGACAATGTTGGTTATACACAAAAACATCGAGTAGCAATTATTGCGGACCAAGCTGGTTATGGAATGAGAGGAAAACTGCAAGGACTACTGGGGGATGATTATTTAGTCATATCGTACTTAAAAGCGAACGCTCATATAAACGAAATAATGTACACTTGTGATCAAGTTTGTAAAGATTTTACCAAATCAGATTATTTAATAATATTAGCCGGAACTAATGACAATAATTTATTAAAATTTCAATCTTTTTTGTATTACAAGTTACACCACCTTAGTTACACAAACGTCGTGGTTGGTGAAATCAAGCAAAATAGACATTTTAATGAAAATAAATTAAATGACTTAGTACAATCAATATGTGAACAATTTAGACATGTTTCCTTTGTGCCAATGGATTATAACTGTATATATAATAATTCCTTTAAGAAATATAGAAACCTAGATCTCATATCGGGTTATATACTAAGAGAAATGTTAAGACTTTCATATAAAAAATAATTATGTAAATTATATAATAAAATTACATTGTAGCACAAAAAGCAAATCTTGTGAAAAAAGAAAAAGTGTCTTTGATAACCATACAGTACCCGACTTAAGAAAGAGTTCTATAGGCGTACAAACCGATAGTAATGAATTGTCTCAGGTTGATGTGTTTTTTCGTGAATAACGAGAATCATGATAATAAATCACAGTGTCAAACTAATTCAACTGAGAATAATGTTAACCTACGAGTGTTCTGCCAAAATTTATGTGGTATTAACAATAAAAAACTCGAATTGGAATTGTATTTAGGTCATCAAAATGAAAAATATAATTATTTATGTATAACTGAGCACTTTTTGAATAGTGAGCAAATATCCCTATTTAATTTTAATAATTACAGTATTGCGGCTCATAACAGGTCAAATAAAAAAAGAGGTGGAACACTTATTCTGGCTAGTAAAGATAATAAATATTTTGATTTATCTATTTCTAAAAGTTTGTATAAGATGGATAGCTTTGAAATATGTTGTGTTAAAGACTTGGGGACTGATATATGTATTTGTTGCTGTTATCGAACACCTACTGACAAAAATTTTGATGAATTTATGGTTAGATTAGAGAAATTATTGGAATATTGTCTGAATAAAAAATGCATTATTTGTGGTGATTTTAATATTGACGTAATGACTGATAATAGACAAAAAACTGAATTGATTAATCTTTTGACATGTTTTAACTTTAGGCCACTTATTTTTGACGAAACTTTTATACGAAATAACTCACGTTCTTGCATAGATAATATTTTTACTAATATTTCTGACGACAATGTATTACATTCAAAAATAGACCACAATTGTTTATCAGATGGACATGCTGGAATATCATGCAGCGTTTCTGTATCTAGTCATGGAAAAGGAACTAAAAATTTGGTGCTAAAAGGAGTAAGACGAGCATTCACAAAGAAAAATAAAGATAATTTTAGACAGAATCTATTGAAAGACAAGTGGGACGAAATGGGAATCAATGGATTTATAAAAAGATTTAATACCTTGTTTCAGACATGTATAAAAAAGAAAAAAAAGGTAATTAAATTGAATCAAGACACAGAATTACGATGGATTACGAAAGGCATAAAAACATCTAGTCAAATGAAACGTTTTTTATGCATGGCTAAAGGAATTTTGAACGATCCTTCGGTGTCAAATTATAGAAATTAATATTTGAAAATATATAGGAAAGTTTTAAGACAAGGAAACAAACTTGCCATAGAAGAAAAACTAGCTTATTCTAACAATTTACCTAAGACTGTATGGAAACTAGTAAATAGACATAGAAATTTGACTGGTCCAGCGAGATCCCAAATGACGCTTAAAGTAGATGGTAAAGTAGTAAATGACTCGAAAATGATTGCTGAGACTTTTGCACAACAGTTTGATCACAGTTTGAATAAAGTTTCTGTAAATGAAAATATGGCCTTGAAATTCCTTAGTCAATCAGTAGAAAAGGTCAGGGAGGATATGTGTTTAAGAGCTACTGATGCAGCCGAAGTTAAAAAAGTTGTTCAAGGAATGAAAACTAAATCTTCCTGTAGTTATGATGAAGTGCCAATCACAATAATTAAGGATAATATAGACATACTTGCAGAGCCACTTAGCTTTTTTTATAACAAATGTATGGAAGAGGGTGTGTTCCCTGACCAGTTTAAAATTGCGAAAGTGGTTCCAGTACACAAAAAGGGCTCTAAGATGGATGCGAAAATGTATAGACCAATCTCCCTACTGCCTACCTTGTCAAAAATATTTGAGGCACTACTAAAAACACGACTGATGAACCATCTTAGATTAAACAAGATAATCAATGATTCTCAATTTGGTTATAGAAGAATGATGGGGACACAGGACGCTGTTGACAAATTGTTGAGTGATGTTCTTAGCAAAATAAATGAAAAATTAAAAGTAGCTGCACTTTTTCTTGACATGAGTTCTGCCTTTGACACCGTAAGTCATGAGTTGCTGTTAGATAAGTTAAATCATTATGGTGTTAGAGGAAAGGCTTTAGATCTTTTTGAATCTTATCTGCAAAATAGGAAAATGTTTGTAGAAATTAAATCTGTTGATGATGACATGTCTGAAATTGTAACCAAATCTAAGATGGTAGATGTTAAGGTTGGTGTACCACAAGGTTCGGTTTTAGGCCCCATTTTATTTATTATTTTCATTAATGACTTTAGTAATAATTTATCCAACTCCCATGACATGGTTAATCCTATCCTATTTGCAGATGACACAAATGCCGTTATTTCAGGAAACGAAATAGAGAGTCTAGAACTTAAAGTGAATTTGACTATAGAAACTATGAGTAACTGGCTAGCAGCAAATGGTCTAATAATTAATACAGAAAAAACAAATGTTATGTTGTTTCAAAACAAGGTTGGAAATAAAGTAGCTCTGAACGTTGAACTTAATAATAAAAAAGTCCAAACTGTAATGGTCGCAAAATTTTTGGGAATAAAAATTGATAGCCTTTTCAAATGGAAAGACCAACTGACTGAAATTGAAAAAAAAATAAGTTCTGCTTGCTATGTATTAAGAAGCTTACGTGATGAAGCAGATTTAAAGCACCTCAAATTGGTATATTATGCATTAGTTGAATCAACACTGCGCTATAGTATATTATTTTGGGGCATTAGTTATAACTATAATATACACAAAGCTTTTGTTCTACAAAAAAGGGCTATACGTACAATGGTTCGCATAAGACAACAAGAATCATGTAGGAAGCATTTCAAAAAACTTGAAATCTTGACCGTTCCTAGCTTGTATATATTAGTATTGTTGACGAATTTCGCTAAGCATGTAATCGAATACGAATCTGAAGACGAACGAAAAATTAGAGAAAAGACAAGAAGGAAAAACTTTAAAAATAAATTAATACCCAGGTTAGACATAGTTAAACAAAGTACATATTATCAGTCAATACTAATATTTAATAGATTACCAAATGAGTTGAAGATTTTATTATATAAGAGTAGCTTTAGATCAAATTTGAAGTTGTATTTACTGGAAAAATGTTATTATACAGTAGATGAATTTTTTAATGAAAACAATAATTAATGAGTTAATCAAATGTGTTTGGATGAATTTACCATCATATTATTATTATTACTTTAAATTATTTGGACATTCATTCATATTCAATCAGGTTGACATTATGATCTTATTTAATTTAATTTTACATTTTATTATTGTAATCATGATGCATGACATTTATTTTAATGATTTATTTAAATTTGACATGATTTTATATTTGATGAACTTTTACTTTTCATGGTGTGTAAACTTAGTTTTAAGAAATTTCCAGTGTTTTTAAATATTCAACACAATGTACATTGTTCAGAATAAATGAATTGAATTGAATTGATGCGCCGAGAGTTCTTACGATAGACGTTTTAAGTGCGCTTAATGCTGCGGCCGCATCAGGGCTTATCGTTCCGAAGTATTGACCGATAGAGTTAGCACCGCCACAGATCAAGAGAAAATGTGTCAGCGCGCTAAAGCAACTGGCCGCACTTGCGTGTATAGTGGCATTGCACGAAGCGATACACGCAGGTGCGGCCTCAACAGAAAGAGGTTAGCAGAGGGAGGCTGCAAAACTTCAGGCGTAGAAAACGTGATCGCCGGCGGCGCCGGATTGTACCCGCTATCTATTCTGTGCTTGACTGTTCTAACTAGAACAGAATAGAATCGGTCTGTAGCCGCGCTTACCGCGTTTAGGTCAGAATAACAGCTACAGGTTCAACAGAGATAAGTCATACCTACCTACCTAATAGACAGATAACACGCGTGGGTGAACATCAGATTACGTCTGAAATTTCTATCTCAGACGAAATCTATGGCGTATTTCTTTTGATATTTTCTATAAGTGAGATAACATACATTGTAAACGACTCAACTCTACGTAACTATATGTTATTTCTCCATAAATAACATCAGGAGTTATTACGTTTAAGCATTTTAAAAATTACATCGCCAAAGATATTAAAATAATGTGCCATACAAATAATTGTTAAAGCTACATATAGTTCAATATTCGTAATAATAAGAAAACCTGTTCAATAGGAGAATTTTTGGAAAAATGTATAAGAAATTAGGCGTTTCAAAAACAGAACACAGTGAAGGACGCCCCAAAGAGCTTAGATTTTTGACCTTTGATATTTTTAGGGTTCCGAACCTTAAAAGAAAAAACGGAACCCTTACGGAACGTATTTGTCCGTCTGTCCGTCCGTCTGTCGTCCGTCGTCCCGTCCGTCGTCCGTCATCCGTCGTCCGTCGTCCGTCGTCCGTCGTCCGTCATTTAATTAAAGTAAAGAAGTTATAATGTGTGTGTGACGATTTCACTTTATGTCTTACTAAATACATTATCAAAAGTCAACAATTGCTTAAGTTTTTTGATGTATGAAATGAAGATGAACTTCTAGAAAAAATATTAATAACTACATATTCCGGACCTATTCAGATCAATATTTTTTTATTCGTTCAACTCTTTTAACTTGTTATGGGAATCATTTTATTATGATGTATACTTAATAGTTGTTCTTATGCAATAGTGTTTTCGTCACAGTCTAGCTTTTTGAATTTTTTGATCTGTCCCAAAGCCGGTCCCGCCCTACTATAAAAATGCACTGCGCTTACATTTATGCGCCTAGGAAGATGGCACACTATTAGAAGTATGTGACGATCCGTACTAGAGAAATACCTGAAAGGTCAGCTCCGAGGCGCGTTTCGTATAATTATCTCTCACTGTGGCCTACATATGTAGTCCGCGCGAGCGCTCTAGTGTCTGGTCAGGTGTCGGACGGGTGACCGTAAAGTGGCATTTTACAACTGAGCGCTTCCGTGCTTCGGAGGGCACGTTTAACCGTCGGTTCCGGTGTTGTCATTTGATTACAGTCGTTAAGCCAAGTCAGCGGCCTTAGGCGGCTTGATAAACTCTGACAACAGAAGTGGCCGCACTAATCCTCACACGACTAGAAGATTCGAAAAACTGACATTTTTATTAATGGCAATACTGGTTTTTAGAATGAACTTAAACAAAAAAAAACTTGACCTCAAAAGTTTAGGAAGGTAGGTACTATATTCGAAGTTAACATGGGTGGACAAGTGCAAAACACGAAATCTGATATTCACCCGCGTGTGCTGAGCTGAGTCAGTCAGCGAACACGTTCGTTCATAGGTGTGACACGCCATGTCCACCATCAAGCCGCAAGATCAGGCCGACAAGCACTATTCTCTTCTTCGACTCGTGGAACATTAAAATATTACTACCTACCTATAAACTATACTACTATACGATTCTAACGTTATTACAAATACTTTTCCAGATAGAAATGCAGCTCCGCAAAGGTGAACCCATTCCCAGCGGGTGGGCGCAGGGACCCGACGGCCGGGACACCACGGACTCGGAGTTGGTGAGTGATGGCCTGCAATTACTGCCGGCTGCTCCTATTTTGTTGGTTAACTAGCTTCCGCCCTCGGTTTCACCAGCGTGGTTCCCGTTCCCGTGGGAATATCAGGATAAAAAGTAGCCTATGTTACTCTCCGTCCTGTCTACTAACTCTATGCCAAAAATCAAATCGATTGGTTGCTTACTTAGGGCGTGAAGGAAGGACAAACAAACACACTTTCGCATTATAAAATTAGATAAGAAACAGAATTTCATTGCACACACGAAGGTGTTATTGAACTGTAGTACCTACCTACTGTACACAGTACACGTAGGTCACAAATTATTAACGTAGGTTTACACGAAACAAAAAAAATGCTTCTTTCGGTATGTTGGTATATTGACGGGCCATTCTTCATGGTTCTTCAAACATACCAAATTCCCTCAATTTTCTGCTGATTTTGAAGTAATGGTTTTTAAAAGGTTCAGAATTTATTGAAGAACGAATGATAATTTTCACTATGGTCAATCAGTTGACAATTCATTTTTAATTTGGGATAGTGCTGTGCAAGTTTCAAAGGTGAGTGACCCTAATAATTAATGAAAAAAATCGTAGCGTTCAATCTTATTTAAGCGGAATCATTTATACCATTTTGCGATTTTTCTTACCTCATAATGATTATTACTATTGTTATAATAAAGCTTGCATGTAGGTAGCTTGTAATTTTAATTTACAATCAAGTAAAAAAAGGCGGATGGATCCTTTTTCATGCAGCACTTAAAAAAAAAAACTTTTACTACAGGCTTTCAAAACCAGTTGCCTGATGCCACTGGGAGGAGGAGAGAAAACCTCAGGTTACAAAGGATATGGCCTAGCAGCTATGGTGGAGTTGTTCTGTGGAATTTCCTCTGGTAAAGATCATCTTATCATTCTTTTTATTATCGGTTAGTCTCTTACTAAGATATGGAAATCCTAAATGTGATCAAGTACTTCCTCTTGAATTAGTAAAGCAAAACTGTTCTTTTTCTTCTGGTGTAGGTAATACAGGCAGGTTGACCTTAACGTCATTAGTACTCACAGATTATCATGGCTCTTAACATCGGTCGGTAGGTCTATTCTGAGACTTTTACAGACTTTTATTCAGAGGTAATTATGTAATTTTGACAGATTCAATCGACAACAAGCATATTATATGATAACATTGTTGCTTTTTTTATAGAAAATCGTCGCATTGAATTACCCACCTCTGTGGTCTTGTGGTAACGTCACCCGTAGTTATCAGACCTAGAGGTCCCGGGTTCAATTCCCAGTGGGAGTACATATTGTATTCGGTTTGGTTGGTGGTAGGACTTGTTGTAAGTCCGCCTGACTCCAACGTCTTATCTAAGTCTGACGCCATAACAACAGTGTTATCAGCATTGTTGTGTTCCGGCAGACAGAGATAACATAGCCAGTTCTTCAGTGGTTGAGGATTCCAGGAGAAACGCGCTTCCACCTTCAGCCTTATCAATAAAACAATAATCCTAAAGATCGCCCTATACACCTTGTAATCATTACGCTAACCCCCGCCCGCAGGGTCCAAGTACGGACACCACGTGCGGTCGTGGTCGCACGGCGGGGACGGCGGGCCGGCCAACCTGGGGCACTGCTTCGTGGCGGTGGACCCCGACTGCTTCGCGCCCGGCTTCGGCGACCGGCTCGCTGAGAGCATACAGTATTGGAGGCAGCTGGAACCGGTACTTGATACATTTGCTTATGATTTTTCTGGTGCATTTTAAAGTTAGCGAGAATTGCGGGTGGTTGTGGAATTATTGATATCAATATACATATTATTATTAAAAATTATAAAAAATAAAACAAAATTATAAATTTTTTTTGTTACAGTGACTGAGATTTTGCATCGTACGATTTAAAAAGCATATATAGTATTTGTGTCTGTATTTTTTCCAGACCGAGCCGGACTTGCCAGTATTAGCTCCTGGCGACAAAGAAAAAAAATCAGCCAAAGAAACTACAGAACGCGGAACTGTATCCTACGTGAAACAACAGATTGAATCTAGCGCATCCCTAGCGAAAAAATTAAATGTAAAGCCTATGAATGTCCTTGACTGGGCCCAAAACTGATCTTTTAATATATTCGTACAAGCCATCTGATTCTACATCTCATAGTCGATCTTTTTAACAATATTATGTTTTAAGTAGTTTAAGAAAGTTCATTATAGTGCGTTTTACCAAAAACTGTCAGGTGATAAACCATTTTTTGACACGGTAAGTATTTGATCAGGTAAACTAAATAATACATTTATTAAAACCACAGATTACTAGTAATCAATACTGAATTTTCAACTACTAAATAGTTAGTTAGGTCCAACCTGATATTATTACTAAATAGTTACTACCATAACGGTGTGCCATTCAGTACTTACCTTGATAAGGTATTACTGTCAATATGTCTAATTAGCACTTCTAAACGGTAAAAATGAAATAGTTATGATGAACATTATTAGATTTTTTCTTTATTTGTATATTAGTTATTTATAAATTAAACCAAATACCTACTTACAGGACTTTACGTAGTAAAATGTAATCCATAGTAATATAATCCATTAAGGGCTGGTTTCAATAATCTATCCATAACAAGAGGTAGGCTAACCTTGGTTACGTTACTTAGCAACCGCTGTTATTTTGGGCTATTTTAGGCTGATTAACAAAAATATCTAGGCAACAAAGCTCTAGTAAGCCTATCTCTTACTGAGGATAGATTATTGAAACCGACCGTTAATCGTTATTTTTTTTATTCGCTACTTAAACATATCATTAAGTTACCACTGTCAATTTATTAGAATATAAAATTAAAATATTTTTAATAAAGAATGTTTCTTGTTTATCGTTTATTTTATTAACAATACAGGTTCTTGAAGTAACGAAAAAGTAGAGTCTATCCACGGGACACAAACATATTTTTATGAAGACTAATATTTGTATTGGTCTGAGTGTATGTTGTAATAAAAAGCATTATACCTAAATACCACAGAACAGAAAAGTGCTAAATACTATAGATATGGGTATAATCCATTGTTTAGCACCCATCATAGCTGTGCTTAATATAAAAATAAGATGGTGTTGTGTTAAAATGTATTTCATCAATTATTAGTAATATAAAAAATCCGCTCTGTATATGTCTTATTTTTTTAAAAGGGCTACCATCTATTATTTGTTATTCTAATTACAATGGCAGGTAGTATTATATTATAAAAAAATAATCGAATGTCCAATAGATCATTTCATTATTACTCTGCGACCGGTGCTATTTTTGATTTGACCTAAAATCTTGTGACACCTTTGCCAATTTGGCTCTAATGAGTGTGTGGTGCGAGTGTTTTTTAGTTCACTGAATCCCTCCTCTAAGTTTCTTATTTAGAAATTAGTAAGATAGTTTTAAGAGTATGAAAAAGCAGAGTACAGTCAGCGTGATCAACTCAAGTATTCAAAATATGATGACAACCAGTAGCGGCGCTAGGCGTCGGCGACGTCGGTGACCGCCGACGGCCTCGCGCCTGAGGGGGCCTCGCAAAAAACTTTAAACTCACAATATTCACACTCACAGTTCCAGTCAGTAGTCAGTACAGCTTCAGCTGAGAGAATCTTCACAGAGTTAAAATTGATTAAGACCTACTTGAGAAGCACGATGAGCCAAGAAAGACTATATCTGCGTTATCAGTTCTATTAGCGGCTAGACTTAGCTATAGCATTTAATCCTGAAAAAATCAGTGAGGCTATTTGTGTAATTTGCCATCTTTGATTAACAATAAAACTTCCTTACATATAAGTACATTCGTTTTTAATTCGGCTCATGTACTTTAACGTTTTCTTTTTGACTGGGCAATAAAAGGGGCCTCGCAAACCATGTCACGTGTCGACGTCCACGTGTGGTCTAGCGCCGCCACTGATGACAACGTCATATAACACTGTATGGAGTTGTCATTTTTAAGAACACTATGGTTGTACCGATATATTTGATCACTTTAGATGTTTCTGATTATATGAGCTGTGTCTATATACAGTATGGAAATTTAAAACGGGGCAGTAGGAGCAGATATTAAACAGTTGTAGCTACATGAAAACGTTCTTACGAAACCATCCTTTATTTTTTGAGAAATTTTGAACTGCCTTCACAGGTTTTGAAAGAAATGTACAGCCAACAAGAAAGTGGGCAGTTCTTAATTTTTTTTTATGACAATCGACCCTTTTTCTCAGGTCGATCAAAACACTCTAAAAGACCAATGGAGGTTTGAGTACCTACTAGAAACGTCAGAAATTGAAAAAAAACGCGAAAGCTCGCGCCCTGCACTCGCGCTACTCGCAGTCGTATCCGCTTAACCTAAGAAATTAATTTTCTTAGCTAATGAGTGGCAATATTTTTTTCGCGATTTCTAACTTTTCTAGTACTTATACCTTAGTAGGTGTTTTAGAGTGTTTTGATGCTCATACGAAACAGGAACGATTGGCATCAAAAAAATGATTTTGCTTTTTGCTGACTGTATTTTTTTTTTTCAAAATCTGAGAATGCAGTTCAAATATTCTCAAAAAATTAAGGATGGTTTCCTATGAACGTTTTCATGTAGCTACAACGGTTAAGGTACCTGCCCTTCATGCACCGTTTTAATTTTCCACTCTGTATATAATGCTGACTGTATTGGCTGGCTGGTACAGCTCCCAGGGAGGTGTTCCAGCGGGCGTGTACCCCGCATCAAACGACAATTTCCTATATCCCCTGGCGATTCTGATGACGATCCGCCTCTGTGGTCGACGGAGCAACATCCTATTTTCGGCGGTCAGTTTACCGGCCCAGAGAGCCATGGACCTTAACACTCCGGCAAAGAGTTTCCGGCATGAATCCCTGGGTCCGCTAAGGTTTGGCAGAAGACGCCCCAGCGCGCCAGCCGCCTTCGTCACTCTAGGGGCTGTAACCACAACACCTATCTAAGAACACGTACGAATCAAACCTGAACCTATCACCGAAAACCGCATCAAAATCGGACTAGCAGTTTTGGTTTTACTCAAACAAATGTTTACTGCAGCGCCCCCTGGTGAGTTGTCACCGTAACACTTATCTATAACATTCACAATCAAAACCAAACTCATTACTGAAAACTGTATCAAAATCGGACTAGTGGTTTTGGAGATACGTACTTAACATAGGTTTGTACAAACAAACAAACAACCTCTCACCCCAAACGCATATACCGTCTCCGTACCTTCGGGGGTAAAAATGAGGTTAGTACTAATAGTTTGTCTTTCCGTCGTGGTTTCACTAGACATAAATAGCCAAAATAACGTAGGAAGGTACTTATCTATACTTAAAATAAGAATCAAACTTGAGCGTTTTTAGAATTAATGTCTGTCCGTCTGTCTGTATGTCTGTGTGACTGAATGAGCATCACACCAAAATCACTGATCAGAGTCCACAGAATTGTATATATGTTTAAAGTCCGTATCTCAACTTACCGTATAGGCTTTATTTTATCAAAATAGGTCCACTCTATCAAAAGTATTTACATTTTTAAAGAGAGGACGGTCGGAGAAATTAATATTGTGACGCGCTAGTAATATATAAGTCAATGGTGACGCGTGTATGCAGAAGGCAGAGTTGGAGTTTACGCGTCGTTCAGGTTTTGGTTACTTAGCAACAGTTGTTGATTTTAATTCTTGAAATAGTTTTGACGTAACTACTACATCCTTTTTGCTGCTTTTTATTACTTTAGCTGGAGGCAGTACATGAAAGATGCCGTTGATTTCTGTGTATTTTGTCGATATTTCTAAAAGTTTTACCTACTCTTATACATTTTAAGCGACTTCAAAAAAGAATAATTTTATGTGTCATTTTATGTAGTCAACAGCCCTGTTTTCTCGTGGTCCCATAATTTTGTCCCATTAATGGGACCACGAGGGATAACTATTTCTCGTGGTCCCATTAAAATTGTGCTCCTAGGATTTTGACCCATAATGGGACCACGAGGGATTTACTATTTCTCGTAATCCCATTACTATTTACGGTTGTGGAAATTCATTCCTGTTTACAATGTGTAACAGAATTAATAGCTAAACCAGAATATGACAGAAAGGGACCATCAAACTGAACAACTTTTTCTATAGGACCAACTCTGAAATCGCGAATAAAAATCTGCTGTTTCATTCAAAAATTAATAATGAAACTCTTACTGGTCTTGATGGTGTTTCATGTAAAGCCCTTAAATGTGTTAAAAACTTAATACTTCAATCGTTAACAAACTGTATCAATGAGTGTCTGAGTGCTGGCCGTTTTCCCGTCTCTCTCAAAGTGGCAAAAGTGACCCCATTATCCAATACGGGAAAAACTGATCCTAGTTGCTACCATCCAATCTCAGTATGTATTTCTAGTTGCCTCGAAGATCTTCGAAAAAAAATTATATATTTACCCGTTTAGATGAGTACCTATGTAAGTGAAAACAACATTCTTTATGACAAACAGTATGGATTTCGCACCAAATCGAATACACAATCGGCCTGCATAGATTTAATTACTAACTTAAAATGCAAAATAGACCAAAACCAGGACTAAAAAAATAGGACTAGTGCCGTGTGGTGACGGCCTAAGAATACAAGTGTCACCACTCCCTTACATGCCTGGGATGTCGTAAGAGTCGACTAAGAGCGGGGATACATATTGTATTCGGTTTGGTTGGTGGTAGGACTTGTTGTAAGTCCGCCAGGCTAGCTACCACCATTATATCTAAGTCTGACGCCATAACAACATTGTTTTCATTATTGTTGTGTTCCAGCAGTTCAAGATAAGATAGCCAGTTCCTCAGTGGCTGAGGATTCCGGGAGAGGCTCGCTTCCATCTTAACCTTATCAATACTTAACATCAGGTATGATGAAGGCTAAGAGTCTCCACGTCATTCATAAAAAAAACTGTTTACCAACATCGGTTTACAACGAATGCTATCCAGCTTAGCTGATGCTTCAGCAGTAATCGGTCTTGATAAGAACATAGACAAGACGAAAAAAGTCTCAAACCCATCTGAATTAAAAGACCTCAGGCCAATAAGTATCTTACCATTCCTCTCCAAAATCTTGGAAAAGGCAGTCTATACACAGCTCTGCAAGTATCTTGAAGACAACCACGTTATCCCTTCATTGCAGTCTGGGTTCCGTCGAAATCACAGCACATCTACGGCACTTCTTGAGGTTGTAGATAATATCCTTTTTGAGCAGGACAACGGGCGGGGTACTATTCTAGCGCTCCTCGATTTCTCCCGCGCTTTCGATAGTATAAATGTACCTCTCCTCTTGACCAAACTGGAGTACTATGGCCTTGATGATGTCTCTGTGAGATGGTTTGATGGTTACCTTACTGGTCGACTACAGTCCGTGAAACTGGCTGGACGTGATGATGGCTCTGCGGCATGCTTGTCAGACCCGAGACAGACGACGCACGGCGTACCTCAAGGTTCAATACTTGGTCCTTTACTTTTCATAGTGTACACAGCGGATCTCGTGAATGTAATCAAAGAATGTAGGTACCATTGCTATGCTGACGATGTACAACTTTATATCTCAACGAGTCCCGTCGCTACTCAAGAGGCTTGTCAGAAGCTAAATTCAGACTTGAACCGAATTGTCAATTGGTCAAGGGATAATGGATTACTACTAAACCCAGTTAAGTCCAAGTTCATGGTGGTCGGCACAGATTCACAGATTGTAAAAATGTTGAACTTTAATCCGATTGTGAATATTGGTGGACAGCTTATAGAAAGAGTCGATGAGGCCCGCAACTTAGGGGTGACTTTTGATAGCAGGCTACGATTTGAAACTCATGTGCTGAATGTGGTCAGGAGTTGTATGTACCGCCTGAAAATTTTATATAGGGTCCGTAAGTTTCTAAGTGAAGGAGTTCGCATTAAATTGTGTGAGTCATTGATTCTTTCCCGACTAAATTATGCCGACGTCGTTATAGGCCCTTGCTTATTATCCAGGACCAAACGCTTGATCCAGCGCGTACAGAACGCTTGCTGCAGGTTCTGTTTTTATATACCTCCCAGGACTCACGTTTCGCCTTACTTAAACTCGGCAGGCATGCTTCGAGCAGAGTTGCGTAGGAAGCTGCATTTTGCATGCCTTATTTTTAAGATCATCAAAAACAGACAACCTGAATATTTAAGTTCTCGTCGGCTTATGATAGGTATGGCGGCATAAGATCTACCCGTATACCTCTGGCCAACCACTCACACCGCACTGCGGCTTTTAGGGGCAGCTTTCGCTTTCAAGCTACTAAATGTTGGAACGATCTACCACCACCACTTAGAGCTCTAACTGGAGTATTTACGTTCAAAAATAAATTACGTTTCGATTTGCTAGAGCTCCAAAAGATCCATTCATAGCGACGTCGAACCCCTTTCACAGCTAGATATTTTTTTTATTACTTTTTATTTATTTATTTGCATTAACTTGTTACTAAACTATTTATATTTTATTTAATCTTGTAAGTCATTCATAATCCTACTGGTTTATAAGTCTTCCGCGCAATCCTTTCCCTTCCAATATATATATTTTTAAGACTATACTTTTTGTTTTTTTTTTTAAGTGCGTCATTTTCACCATTTCCCGCCCACCCATCAATAGGGTGAGGGCTGAAAATCGATGTTTCGCTCATCCCACGAGCGAAAATACCACATCGAGCCTAGACCCTGTTTTGCTGCTGCACATAGAGGCATCCGCACTACGTCTGACGAAGTGATTATAAAAATATGTTACCTATTTATATGATGTCTAAAATACCAGATGTATCTATGTGTGTTGCAACAAAATAAACAATTTTCTATTCTATTCTTTTCTATACGAAAATCATGTATATTAGCCTCATTGACCCAAGAGACGGATTAATGTTAATCGGTCCTCTAGAAGTTGTTCAAGAATACGTTTATCTCGGACAATCTTTGCAGATAAATAAAAACAACTTTGAGAGGGAAACAAAACAGATAAATACAACTGGGATGGGCAGCATTCGTCATATTTTCTCATCGTCGATTCCACAAAGCCTTCCCTGCCACCAGTGCGTCCTTCGCGTAATGACGTACGGAGCCGAGATATGGACACACTGCGGGACAAGTACACAAATTTAAAGTCGCTCAGCGAGCTATGGAGAGGAGAGGGCTATGCTCGGAGTTTCTCTGAAAGATAAACTCAGAAATTAAGTTATGCGACAGAGAACCAGGTGACCAACCAACATAGCTCAAAGGATAAGCAGGCTAAAGTAGCAACTGGTCACATCGCATGAAGCCGTTGGGGTAAACGAGTGGAGACCACGTTTACAGACAAGGGCAGCGTAGGGCGCCCTGCAACAAAGTGGAGTGACGACCTGCGAAAGGTGGCAGGCACTGGATGCAAAAAGCTGAAGACCAGGCTCAATGGCGTGAGCTAGGAGGACCCTATGTCTAGCAGTGGACGTCTACGGTACGAAGTAAGTTTCAGCTCAGCGCCTTGGTCCTTGCGCTCTAGGCTCTAGCCTTATTAGCCTGTGGGTAAATCAGACCCTGGTGGAGATTGAGATACTGAGTTTATGTCAGCTATGCTTACTTGACTTGCGTTTTATAATGTTTTTTTTATGTGTTGTGTAATCAATAAAAATTACGCATAAATATGTTCAGAGTGGTGGGGGAAGTAAGTGATGGATGCTATGCTATGCGATGCCAGGATGCTAACTATACTTAATATAACTATAGTGATAAAATAGGGAAACAGTTTGTTCATACGGTCTCGGAGATTCACGGCTGACGGAGAGAAATCGGATGACGGAAAACGGATGTAGTGCGTAAGCAAGCTACCAAAGGTAAGTATATAGTTCTACGGCTATAACGCAACGGACCGCATTTTCACGGATTCGAAACGGACGTAGTGCGTACGCGCTCTTGTTTATGAACTTGTGAGACGTGATCTAATAATTTAAAGATATTTGATTCGATATCCTATCAGCTTTTGCAATCTGAATCATACACCGATCTTTGACGCTTCTTTTTCCGCGAATAGGTACCGACTTCAAACAAACAACGACAACCAGTCAGTCATCATTCGTTGCTTGTATCGTGTGTCGAATCGATTGTTTCCGTCTCGTACCTAACCTACTCTATTCGATTTACTCTAAAATAAAAAAACAAAAAGCTGCGCGCGCATATTAACAATATAATTTTGAAAACTTAAAAAAATATTATATATATATAATATAAATTCTAATCCAAGGTCATAACAAATATTTAAAAAAAATATTATATCATTCGTTCTTTACTTTCCCATCACAAATTCCGCGATATTTTTTTCGTGAGTGAGGTTAATCTGCTCTTTCGATTCGACAAACAAATATAAAAAAAATCTTGTTGTTTTGATGAGAGTCACTGAATTTTTATTATTTAGTTCAATAAATAAAACAAACGACAGTGTCGTTGAATGTTGATAAATACTGACTGCTCACAGAATCAGTGACAGTAGCGGAAGCTCGGCGATATTGTGCAGTTGTTTTCTTTCTGTGTTTTAAAATAAAATACTTTTCGAATTTTATATGTTATACTAGTTTTCATAATTTAAAGTTATAAAAAATCCAGTGCTTGTGAGTGTTTAATGCAGTTTCCACTATATTTGGATTGAAAGCGATTTTTTACAAGGAAGATAATAAAGGTAAGTTACATAGATTTAGTCAAATTATGAAACCACTTTTGGATTTTAGATTTACCTAAATCCTAATTTGTAGGTAGTCAGAATTTCAGAACACCAATTGTGTAACTATAATCTCATGTTCTTCATTTAGCTAGCCCCTGTTATTGTTTTGATTGCAGGTCCAAATGTTAAAACCTTTGCCCACATCCTTTCAGCAAACCACAGCCTTTTGGAAATCTTATGTCCTCCTTTGTTACACCTACTTATTACTATCATTGAATAAAACATGATAATTCAGATTTGTTTTCTTGTTTAATCCTAAAATAATGTTATCACAAGGAAAACGTAAATTAGCTACCCTAAATAAAGTTTGCCACCATTTATCAGAACTACAATAATGAATATTTTAGATTTGTTATTTTATTTCATAGCATTACCTACTACACTTTCAACACAATTAGGCACATGACAGCTAAGAAAAACATACAATAAATAACTAAAACCAAAACTTCAAGAAGCGCTAATCAATTAGTTAATCACTGTAGTGATAATCAATCAGTAAATAGGGTAAATTCAGTGAAAGAGGTGGGGTACAGGCTTTGAAAATACGAAACCGCATTCCTGTCATGCACCTAATTGTTTTGGTTGTGTACTAAAAATGCAGCTAGTAAAGTAATCATTTATACGGAGTTTCACATAAAAACATAACATCCTTAATCTACAGTGAGGTACGAAATTAAATGTATAATAAAGTGTGACTTGTTTATAGCTGTAAAATTAAATACACATTAACATAAGATTAGTTAACATAGTTCAAACTTGTTGTTTGGTTTTACATTTATATTTATGTGTACCTACTATTCAAGTAGGTTTGAAACATGATAACATTTAATCATATGAAATATGTAATTCAAGTTGAATTTAGTTTATTATTACTTACATTGTTATTGATATGTTTCAAATGGGTACTTAACTGTATTACAGCATATTATCAAGATCTCTTATTTCAATAACTATTGCTTTGTATAATTGAAACAAAGCAAGTCTACGTAGCTCAGTGGTAGAGCATTGGACCGGATTTCCAAAAGACTCCAAGAGACTCGAGTCCATTCTGAGAATTCACTTGTGGCTGAGTTGACTTTTTCAATATATTTCTATTTAAAAAATATCATTTAGGTATAAAAATAGCATTGAAAAATGCAAAAATTCAATAATCATAAAAAAGCAATAGTTATTTTTTTAATTATAAACCAATAATTTAAATTCTAATCCGATCAAGATTTTTTCTATTAATGGCATTATTTTTGCTTGCTTGGTATATTCATCAAATTAATAATATATTTTATTATATGTCTTTGAGTATGGAGTAAACAAAGTAACCGCTGGTTTTCATTTTGACCATTTAAAATATGTCTACTACATATACCAGTAATGCATATAGCAATAATCATTTTTTCTTTCTTTCTTTTTTTTTCTTACTAATGTACTTGTCACAAATTTTATGGAAGGCGTCTAATTAGTCAGCTAGTTTGTTTGCACTCAAAGTACTGATGATTACATGTTCATGAAAGCGAATTTGTTAGCAAAGCGGTAACTAATGATTTTATTTATAATTAATTAAAAAGGCCGGTGGTTTTATAACTACCTCTTTAACACTAACACACAGTTTCTTAAATGCATTTCATATATAAAAGACTGTTTTAATTTTATTAACAGCCTGTTTTAAAACTGGCTGTTACACAGAGGTTATATATTTAGTCCATCACTACCCTTGCTTAAGTTATTGGACTTTATTTTGATAATGATAAACAACTAACAAACTATCCCTATGTTCGTTCAAAATCCTAGTTATGTAATTTTTCTATTTATTTATTTTTTGAATTTTTTTTAGTACTTAGGTACTTAAAGAAAGCCAAAAAGTACATTATATAATTGTCAAAAATATATTTTAAAGATACTCCTTTTTTATTCATCAATAGAACTGATTCCTTTTATTGTGTTGCTATGCCAGTCATTTTTATTTATAGTTCTAGCCCTGTGTTTTTCTTTATTTAAAAGTTGAACACCAATGTAATATTTTTGCCAGTCAATCATTGACATATATTACTAGCGCAGTCAATACTGAATCGAGTCTTATTATTTTTATTTACAACAGAATCACTTCCTCTTTTTTTCCTGATACTATATTATAAGAATAATTTTGTTTCTTCTGATAAATATGCTGATGTGAAAGTAAGAGGAAAACTGCTCTTTCTATTAATATTACCCATGGACATGGTCCCTTCTGAAGAATTTAAATTAATTATTTTGAGTAGTGTAAATTTATCTGAATAAGTAGTACAAAGTTTATCTGAATAAGTAGTACATTACTATATAATTTTTGCGCATGACGGTTACCGGTCATATTGCAATTTTTTCGACAGATTTAGAGGTGGTTAAAATAAGGTACATTTCACATTTCTTCTGCTTTTGGTGTCATGATTTGTTAGATTATGAGTAAAGATAAAGTAATTCATTAATTTCTGAGTAAATATTCAAGATTTGCATTTTCTGCTGGTAGGAATTGATAGCAATTAGTAGATACTCTAAATGTATGGAGTACCTAATATTAGCCCCCTGGGCTGGGTTGGGTGGGTACTTAATAACAGCCATGTCTTAATAATCAGGGTTGTCACAAACTTGTTCGAAGACTAAGTTTAGATTTCAGTTGACTTGAGTTAAAGAAATTAAGTGTAGGTAGGTAGTTGAAGAGTGCCATTTCCCTAATGTATGGAATAAACACAGTACGTAACCTACGTAAGTAACGGCAGGTGTTCCCAGGCTATTTTATATGTTCAGTTCACAGATAGAAAATAGCCTGGATTAAAATATAGGCTTCCTTTAATCCCGATATTCCCACGGAAACGGGAAACACGTGGGTGAAACCGCGGGCGGCTGCTATAATTACCTCATTTTTATTGGTACTAAGGTTTTTGTTGCTCCCTTTTTAACTTTTATCTTTTGTACGACTAACGATTTAAACATTATACAAATTGTAATGTATATGTTTAGTAGAGTAGAAGTAAGAGAAATGTATGTTCCGAGTACCTATCTAAATTTTGTTATCTATTAATAAAAGACTGACTTTATTTTATGCTCATATATTTTTTTTCAAATATGTTCAGAATGCAATGCAGCACAAAAACTTATAAGACATGACCCTATGCTAGGCTGATATTCGGTGCACAAATGGCTGACAAATAGATACAGACCGGCTGGAATTAGAGACAAAGGGTATTTTTCTGTTTGACATTATTTAAAAATATTATATGTAATTTACGATAAATCACCTTAATAGATATAATTCTCCATTAAATAACCTACCGTTAAAAAAAAATATATACTAGTGTTGACCTATAAATTTATGCAGAATATTTTTGTTAACATCAAACTTGGACTAAAAGGCTGTTATTCGGGGCATTCCACCCTATGTCAGTTTGTTTGTTTGCTATTCTTTCGCGCCATAACTACTAAATGGATTTGGATGAAATTTGGTATGTAGTGGACTAACACAAAGGCTACTTTTCATCCAATATTCCAACGAGGAAGGGAACCACACGTGTGAAACATAAATTACATTTTCGTGTTTTACTATCTAGTTTAATGAATATATAAATCTAAGACCATTAAAACTGGCTTATCGGTAATGCTACCTGACGTTAATTAACAGCTGTGTGACTATTTAATTTAACTAATGTTTACTTTATTATACATATAATTATTATTTCTTTCGTTTAATCAACACTGGATAATATAACACATACCTACATATCGTAATCATCTTGTTTATAAATTTTCTATAGGTACCGTGACTGTTTTCATAATATATATGAACAATATTGACGAGAAACTTGATTGGCGAAGTAAATCATTATGAGATAAACTATATTTTTCTTTACGTATCTATTGTTTCATAGAAAGAAACGCACTGTTATGTCCGAAAAGAGAATAATTGTGTAGATACGTAGTTTCTTTAATAGAGTGCTTACCTATTCTATTGCGTCTATTCTTCAAAATATGGTACTCTACTTACCTGTTTTTACTTCGAGTGCCAAGAGATTCTATTATAGATTTAACGTATGGGATTTTGCAATTATAAAGGAGCAATCTCCAGATCTCGTAAAGGGATAAAATCCGAAATGAGGTCATCCGGCAGAAGACCAAAGTGACGGATATTGTCCGTCAATGTAGCAAGCTGAAGTGGCATGGCAATAGGCTGGGCACATCAGCCGTAGAAGCGACGAGTGTAGGAGCAGACGAGTTCTTGAATGGTGACCACGTCTCGGCAAACGTAGTGTAGGTAGGACGCCCGCCTGCTAGATGGATCGACGACCTAAGAAAAGTTTCGGGTAGTGGGTGGATGAAAAAGGCGGAAGATCGTGTCTTGTGGCGCACCGTGGGGGTTGGGGGAGGCTCACGTCCAGAGGACTGCAATAGGCAGAATGATGATGATAAATCCCCAGATCCTCCAGTATAACTGCGATGTTACAAATTGGCTCTCTTTCTGGGCCCCGTAACTAGACTCGGACCAGAGCAGACTACAACTAATAGGTAGTATTTTCCGTTTCATAAACATCATTATATTTCTCTTCATGGAACACAAAAAAAGAGGATAGGTGCATGGCATTTGTAAACTGTCCATAGGCATGCAAATTCGCATCGACGCCGACGACGCCTGGATCTATCTGAATAATTTCAGTATGATATACATTTGTCTTTTTTATAAGCCGGTTAAGATTTTTGGAAGTTTACAAACAATGGTTCCCTCAATCACGGAACGCCCTCTCAAATCAACACACCGACTGTAAAATCTAAATACCATCTTAATCTTCAGTATCAATAGTTATTCACAAAACAAATAACAGACAATTCCATTGAAAATTTCTTTGTTCCAACGGTCCACTCAATCGAATTTCGGAGTTTAATACCAAATCATACATTTTATGTGAAAGAATGTTTCTCTAAAATCTACAGAAATGCAAGCAGACAAGTTTAGTGGCGTAGGGTCCATACATTACGATTCCCATATCGGCTTTCCTTCTAGAAATACCACCCCAGCGATTCTCAAGATAGATTATAAAAATTTTGCCATTCATTATTGTCACCAATTAGTTAAATATACCAGTGCCGTGTGGTGACGGCCTAAGAATACAAGTGTCGCCACTCCCTTACATGCCTGGGATGTCATAAGAGTCGACTAAGAGGCTCGACTCATTGAAAACCTGTACTAGAGAAGGAACACTTGAAACAAACCCTCTACCAACCCGTCTGGCCAGCGTAGTAGCAGTAGGCTACTAACCTCCTATGAACTCCACAATAGGCGTGAGCTAGGAGAGGCCTATGTCCAGCAGTGGACGACCACAGGCTGATGATGGACGTTGATGCCAAGCAGTTGCAAGATGAACAAAATATTTTATTTTCCATGTTTATAATTGCTAGATTTGTGAATTTTTCTTGGTCCGGCTTACTTTCGCCATATTTTGACCCCTCGCTACTGACTGAGATAATATATATTCTATTGTTCTCTGGACCCCAGAATATATAACAGGGACACCGGTGAACTGCTAGCAAATGACGAATTAAAAATAAGAAAGTGGAAGACAGAAAATGCATGGATCCGGACAGGAAGACGAAGAGACATTCTCGTACCTACTCATAATGATATAATGTAAGTGCCATATTAGATAGAGGATCCACAACATATTCGTTAACTAGTGCAGGAAGTACATATCGGTCGTAGTGTGGGGCACAGCGTGGCTGATACCAGAGAGCGAGCCTTCCTGTTTCACACGCTTTTGTTGACTCTACACGACGCGCCTCGATTTCATACGATTGGTGTTGTCAATAGGAATTGATCGTATTTATGTTTTTACCATTCAGGCTTGATATGAGAGATTCTGAAGAATTACGTTTGATTATTCTCCGATCATCGACAAAAGGGTACCTATAGTTAGATATAAAAACTTCATGGTATTATTGTTTTGCTTCATTGGGTGTACTTACATTTATATTAACTGTTCTCGGAATATTAATATTCAATATCTTTAATTAATTACCTACCTTTAACTATTAGTAGTTAATTACGGAGCTAAGCTTTATTTTTCATTTTACACCAATTCAATTACTCAATAGCTGTGATAATCCATTTAGTAATAATGGATTCAAGGCTTTCCGTGTACTAAATGTGAGTGTTGTTTGTTTTATTTATTAAAACTAATTAGAACTTTTTATGGCTAAAGTTGTATTCTTGAATCGTCAGACTCATCTTTAACAAAGTAGAATTTAAATAAGAATGGCATCTTGTGCTGTGTGCCAGTAGATAACTTCTTTTTATGAACAATGGAGAAACGCTTGGCCTGCATGATACCTAGCAGTTAAGTCGGTAATGACAAGATAGGCTGGAGGAGGAAGCGCGTTTCCGAAATCCTCAACAACCATTGAGGATACTGTGTAGTGGGGAGGTATCCTATCTCTAATTGCTGGAACGCAACATAGTTTTTGTAGCATTTGTAGACTTAGATAAGATGGTGGTAGCTAGCTACTAGCTAGACTAGCTAGCCAGGCGGACAAATATAATAACCCGGGACTTCTGGACCTCTTATTTTTGAATCACTTGTCGCGCGAGTGGCGAGGCGAACGAGGAAGCGATCAGGCGATTAGCGACCTTGCAAACGTAGACATAGCACGCTATTCGCTTTGCCCCTCGCGCGCTCGTGTTGGTAGGCGGTACTACAGGCGAAAAGCGATGCTATGTATATACTTGCAAGGTTGCTATTACGGAATATTGAAACTCAAACGTCGCACGAAAATCAGTAGAATCCTCGAGACGAGTGAATCAAAAATAGAGGTCCTGGTTCTGATACCGATGATGTAACCAACAGACCACAGAGGCGGTTAAAACGATTGTAGGAAATCAGAAGAGACTAAACTAACCTTTCCTTCACGTCTTAACTAAGCAACCAATCGACTTAATATTAGGCGTAGAGTTAGTTGAAAGGACGGAGAGTAACATAGGCTTCTCTTTATTGGTTTATTCCACTGAACAAGGAAATTAATGTTCTGTGGGATATTCCCACGGGAACAGGAACCACGCGGATGAAACCGCGGCCAGGAAGCTAGTATTTAACATAAACGTGTGAGTAATCTTGAGTTTGAGTTTGTGTAGATTTACGCCCGAAATTAATAACCTGTCTCTAGAAAGGGCAATTGGGTATTTGACATAGTTGCCTAGTATATTTTTGTTAATATGACCAAGATAACGATGGTTGCTAGGTAACACAACTAGCCTAGCCTAGGAACTATCTCCGATAGTTAGAATAGATCTATCTATCTATTTCTAGAGATAGGTTATTAATTTCCGCCGTTAGAATGTTTGTCATCGAATTATTAACTACACCAAGTCTTTCTGATTTATCTTGACGACTGCTATAAAAATTAAATTTTAATTAACAATTTACAAACGAACATAAAATAGTTATCTCGATCGCCTACCGTCAGTAGCAGAGTACTGGAAGTCATTGATAACATGCAATTCATAGTCACTGTATGGCTGTATGTAATATAATATCACGAAAAGCCGTAAATAATTATGTAATGGCTCAGTGGAGTCCTACCTAAACTAATAAAGTTGCAATTATATTATAATGCTACTATTAGGTAAATTGTGTATGTCGAGGTGTTAAGGTACTCACACGAACATGCCACCATGTCGGTCCGATTACAGAAACAGAGCACAAATTCCATCCAACTGCAGCGAGGTGTGAGACAGGGAGACGTCATTTCTCCGAAATGAGCTGCGTTGGAGGACATCTTTAAGCTTTTGGACTGGAAAGGAGCGGTATCAACATAAATGGCCAGGCCTTTCCCTGCGTGTTCGAATCAGAAATGAGGAAATCCGCAGGAATACTAAAGTTACTGACATCGCTCGAAGGATTGCTCAGCTGAAGTGGCAGTGGGCGGGGCACATAGCGAGAAGAACCGATGGCCGTTGCGGCGGAAAGGTTCTGGAATGGTGACCGCGTACTGGACGACGCTCAGTGGGTAGGCCCCCCACAAGGAGGACTGACGATCTGGTGAAGGTCGCGGGAAGCCGCTGGATGCGGGCAGCACAGGACCGATCGTCGTGGAGATCATTGAGGAGGCCTATACCCAGCAGTGGGTGTCATGTGGCTGAGACGACGAGGTAAATTGTAAAGTTTTTTTTATTATATATATTATAAAGACATCGTTCGTGATCATCTATCTATAATTTCAAGTGTATTTTGTTAATAAGTAATAAACAAATTATAGGTACAAATATAAGTACTTAACCAAAGTAATCCATGATCTCATCGTCCACCTGACTACTCTAAAATTTTTGTTTGGATACTGAGGGGATAATTCTTGTTTTTCCGAGTTCTCTTTGATATTGAAAGGAAAAAAAAACGTGCATAACCTAAATTGATGTCACCGCTGCGCATAAACTTTATGTCAGTACCTAATTTAATTATTGACCGTATTTTGCCTGCCATATTATGAAATACCGCTGGAAATAATATTAAAAATGCACGCTTGAAATAACTCTGCAAACGTAATCTTTATTCCATGTGGTTGTTGTCAAGGTCAGAAATTGAATGGTTTTTGATTAAGAAAATCAATCATGGTCGTTGTTCGGCGTATTACTAATCAATGCCACAAAGTTAGATCACAGAATAAGCAACAGATCATGCATGATTTAGCATTTGAATAGCTTACTGAAAATCTTATCTTGCTAATCTATACTATATTACTATAGAACGCGCTAATCTCAGGAACTACTGGTTCGAATTGAATAATTATTTTTGTGTTGGATAGTCCATTTATCGAGGAAGGCTTTAGGCTATATAACATCACGTTGCGACCAATAGGAGCGAAGCATCAGTGAAAAATATTGCAAAAAACGGGGAAAATTATCCATATTTGAGGGCGTTGCGTGGGCTGCGTAAACGGTTCAAGTTACCCAAAAAATTACTAACGTAGTGTGACCAGCAGTCTACTATTAAATCAAATGAGACGAGTATATAATATGTATGGGTTGCCTCCTAACCCGAAATCTAAAAGTATCGTTAGAGTTATCCTAATCCTAACTAATTAACTAATATTAACTGTAACTAATATATATAAATGCGAAAGTGTGTTTGTTTGTCCTTCCTTGACGCCATAATTAAGCAACCAATCGACTTTATTTTTGTCTTAGAGTTAGTTGAAAGGACAGAGAGTGACATAGGCTTCTTTTTATCCCGATATTCCCCCGGGATCGAGAACTACGCGGGTGAAACCGCGGGCAGAAGCTAGTATAAGTTAAAGGAGTTTTCAATGAATCGATGATGGTAATGTATTCCTCATACAGCTGTGCCTGTTTGTCCGTCATATTTTTGCCTCTGGTTACCTATGTCTGCCGATAACCTTGGTCAAGTCTTGATTATCAGCAATTGAGACGGCGGAAAGTCACTAATTGCGGGTACTTGCACGATTGCATCATTACAATTTACAATGGAGCGAAAATATCATTTTTCTTATCAGTTTCTCCGTGGCTATTATAACAAACGACATTGTTAACGTTTTTGCTATAAAAAGGTGAGACGTGTGTTTTAATTGCAGTTTAGAAAAAAAAATACGGCACTAAATCAATCTCTGAATCTCTGCATTTTTAACCGACTTCAAAACAAGGAGGAGGTTTCTCAATTCGACGGAATCTTTTTTTTTATGTACTAGCTTCCCGCCCGCGGCTTCGCCCGCGTGGACTACACGACTTATGCTATTGTGGGTTATCCATAAGAGATAAACATATACCACCGCGGAGTTTTTTGTAGACCTTTTCAAGGTGTACAAATACTTAGTACATTATTTTGATAAATCTCGTAGGGTTCAGCCTGCGTTTGCAATGTAAGCGGAAAAAATATAATCATTTACGATATCACATTAGAAACCTCAAAAATTACAGTATTTCTCTACTCTATATTGAAGGTTGTTATACATATAAACCTTCCTCTTGAATCTCTCTATCTATTAAAAAAACCGCATTAAAATTCGTTGCGTAGTTTTAAAGATCTAAGCATAGGTACATAGGGATAGACAGCGGGAACGATTTTGCTTTATACTATGTAGTGATGTTACTCGATTACTCGAAGATGGACTGGACCGATTTGAGTAATTCTTTTTTTTTTCCCGGTAATTTCCGGTACTGGGTAGGCTCCAGTACCGGGAATTCGAAAATCCAGTTCAGTTCCGGTACTGCAAACCCTAATATTAATAGAGAAAAGATTTGATTGTTTGTTTGCATTGAATAGGCTCCGAAACTACTGAAAGGATTTGGAAGAAATTTGGTACACAGATAGTAGAAAGCCTGGTTATGAACATAAGATAATTTTATTCGATATTCCCTCGGGAACGGGAACCACGCGGGTGAAACCGCGAGAGGCCGCTAGTTTTCTTGAGATTTTGATACTTTATAAAACGACTCTAATGCATTTGCAAAGTCCAAACTTTAATACCATTGTAGCCGTCGAAAATCGTTTTATCTCCATCTCATTAGGTCAATTGGCTAACCCCAGTGTCATCGTAATTGAGCCAATGAACGAAACCTTCTCACAAACCAAATGAAATTTTTCCACTCCACGTTTCATTAAATAAATACAAGATAAATACGCACGGTTATTATTAACTATATTCGGGTCAATTGAATAACGATAACTGGATACTGATAACACAACTTAATTAATCCAAATTGTTTTACTTTATTTATTATTTTAGTCACATAGGTATTTTCAATTTTGCTTTTTGGTCTAGTTAGATATCTAGTCAGTCTGTAAAGTTGATACCATATGTATCAACTTTACAGAATAAGAAATAAGAACTTTACAGGATAAGAATTTAATTAAACCATATAGTACCTATATTAAAAAATATAAAGTAATTGGTAGGCAATACGAATAATATTATCAAATCTACCTATGAGCTACGCCATCTTTCAGTTCCGTGATTCAACAACCTTTCACGTGAGGAAGGGTCGTGCTGGAGGTGGAAAATTCTCTACCCCAGATATTTTCAGAAAGGGTAACTAGATGGCGCTCTGAATGTGGCAAACATATTTTTCCTCAAGTAAAGGGTGAATAGATTACATTGACAATATTAACAATTCAACGAAAGTTTAAAAACATTTTACTATTTACTATGCATGCAGTCTTTACCTATAATTGTAATGACATCTAGTTTTTTTTTTTTTGTTCTTTTCGTTTTTAATTTGGTGGTTTATTATGTTGGTGTTCAAATAAATAAACTATGCAAGTGATTTTTGTGGGTGGAATCCGATGACGCAATAGTTTTGCGCGATTATGTCGGTTTAACTTTGTCAGTTATAAATAATAGTCGGTCATAAGATGAGTAGTGATCATTTATGTAAAATTGTAATTAGAAAGAAAAAATCTTACGATACAAAAAAATTTAGAACAATGATAATTTTTAAATCGAAAAATATTAGAAAAAGTCAACTCGGCCACAAGTGAATTCTCAGATGGGACTCGAACCTACGACCTTTGGAAATCCGGCCCAATGCTCTAACCAATGAGCTACCGAGACTTAAGTCTCGGTAGCTCATTGGCACAGAATACTTAATAGCCCTCAGTGATTAGAGCATTGGATAAAAATAGGTATAGGCAAAAATAGGCATAGGTATAAAAATAGCATTGAAAAATGCAAAAATTCAAAAATCATAAAAAATTTGTACAAGCAGTAAATGAGACGGTTTGTCCCAAAACGGCCCGGACTCAGCATGATGCTTGGCTTTTGACCAGCGCTGGTCCTCCGTAGGTACAGTCATGTGCAATGACATAACCTAAGTAACACTAAGTAACCTTGTTACATTACAATATTGAATGAAAGTGGACAGAGAAAGTTTTGTTTCCGTCAATGCGATAAGGTTGTAAAGTGTATAAGTACATGTCATTGCTCGTGACCGTGACTGTACCTACCGCCCTATTGTACCGCTGCTGTCACGTTCACTTTACCGTTGTCACGGTGTCTAAGTCACCAGTCAATATTTTGTGGTTGCTAATTGGTTAGCAACCCCGGTTATATGATAATTCATATGCCTGAAAAAGGTTGATAACGGCGACTTACGGCCGAAATTTATAATATATCTGTAGAGATAGATAGGGCTAGGGCTAGATAGTTGCCTAGGGTACTCGTGTCGTTACCTAGCAACCGTTATTTTGGCCTTATTAACTAAAACTAGGGCGGTTACAACCCGATACTCGGGTTCGTCGATCGACGAAAAATTTCAAATTATGCGAAAATAATGACACTTTTTAATTGCAGTTTGTGATCATCACGTTTAACATTTTGTATATTTTATAGTTTTCGGAACAAATAGACTCGAGTACCTTTAATTTGATACCTTACTCGGCCGCGTACTACGCGCCAAAGTCCCTATCGAGTCGTCACAAATTTTGCGAACCTGAATTAAGTATAATAGATAATACTAGGCAACTATCAGATAAAGCTGACTACAGAACATAATACAACATCTTGCCTACCAACCCGTGAAAACAATCCAACAATTGTTATTAATAGTCAAAAATATAGCACAGTGATAGTAACATGTACAATAGAATAGTTTTGCAACTAAATGTAGTACTCATAACGGAATTTCAACGGTCTGAATGGTGTAGCGACAACCGTATAGCCTGACCCCCAAAGGTCAAAACGTTTTAACGCATTAAAAAGTCTTTTATTGACAATTATCATAAATGTAGCAACAAAAAATACTATGATGGCACGTCTTAGAATACTAAACTTTCACCAACGTCACTAAACACTTTTAAGAGCTTATCATATTTAAAATTACATTGTAATTTCAGTCATTCGTTTGAAATAAAAAATGACAGAGTGAAGTTTTAAATATTTTTAGCTCTGAACGTATTTTGTGGCAGTTGGTGAAAGTCGCCCTAAGTTATTGAGCCAATTAATGAGTTGTTTGTGACATTCTTTTCAAGATTTCCTGAACTACGACGCAAGTCTAACCCTAAAACGTTGTCATTTCCAGCGCTTCAGCCGTCTTCGAGTAATTGGTAATCTGTGAATTTCCTTTTTTTTGAAGGCGGTTAAAAAATTGGTGGCATTGGCATTTTTCTTTAAAATAAACAATTAAAGCGCAAGTTAAAAAAAAAGGATAATTCGGTTACCTTTGTTTAGTGATTAGTAATATGACTTACTTATGTATTTCGAAACATGAACTACTAGAAAATCATATTTCTATATTAAGTATTATACTATTGCCATAGTAGGTATAGATAAGTAAAGTAGTTGTCGTGACAAAGTGTTTGTTTACAATATCTGAAACTGAAAGCGTACCATGCCCATTCAATCAGAACCAATAAAATTAACTGTGCATTGCTTTATGTTTTTACTAGCTTCCGCCCGCGGTTTCACCCGCGTGGTTCCCGTTCCCGTGGGAATATCGGGATAAAAAGTATCCTATGTTCATAACCAGGCTATTTACTATCTATGTACCAAATTTCATCCAAATCCGTTCAGTAGTTTTTGAGTTTATTCGTTGCAAACAAACAATCAAATCATTCTTCTTTATAATATTAGGATAAATTAAATTTACGTTTTATACTACTTGTCTCATAAAAATATGTTTTAAAAACTTAAGAGAGAACTGTAGGTAAAGTTACAGAAGGTAAAGAGCATTAAGCTAATTAACATAATGAGGATGAAGTAGACAGCTCGCAGATGCAAGTGGCCCAAAGAATATTTTGCACACAGCAAACTTATTATTTTTAACTCAAAATCTTTTATTTTTTTTTTGCTGTAAAATCGATTATATAATTGTTAACCTTCCTAGTGGGAAACAATTACTTACATTCAATTGACATAAATTCGTTGCCGTACTTTAACTTCTTTTTAGTATTGAGTTTAGTACAGTACCTACAGAAGACAGAAAAACATTATCTCTCTTGTTATAATTGTGTTGTGATGACCCGACTGATAGAAATTGCTCTCAATCTCAAAACAAAAAGTACATTTTTTACAAATCGGCGTATACGAGGGTTGCCATCCTATCTAAGTACTCCTTAATTTACCTCCGGATATTTTGGATTTTAATATTAAAACGTACAAGTAAAACCCATTATAATAGGTTTTGTTTGTTTGTTAGAGCGTGGACGTATTGTATAGATGTAATAATAGGTTCCACGTTTCACCGTGGAAATATAAATAATAACACAAACTGAGCTGCAAATTGTAAAAATATATTGAAATTTAAGAAGATGGAAAAAGCAGAATAGATAAAGAGCTATAATAGACAAAAAGTATCTATAGAAAATAAAATTCTAATGTTGGAAACTCCAAAAATGTTATTGTATGTTCATGTTCATAAATAAATAAAAAATGCGTCCTGTTTTCCCAGAACATGTCCTATTTTTAAGGTGTCCTGGGCTGTCCTGTATAGTTTTCAAGCATCGTCCTTTTTTTTTAAAGAGTTGTTAATGGCCTATGTTTTAAAATTCGCGGGCCACTACTTTCTCCAATCGTTTTGTCACTAGGGCCGCTTCTTCTTTTTCTTGGCGTGTCGACTCTGGTTTATATTTGTAAGAACCAAAACCAGCACTGTCTGTCAGTGGCCTTGTAAACGTCCTCGCGTTTATAGCGCTACCTACGGTTCTATATAGAAAAAAATAATAGAAAAGTATTTATTTTGACATAACACAATGGTACACATTAACACAAACATATTACATCGCAGTAGAAGTAGGAAAATTACCAATATAACAAAAAAAATGAAAACAAACAAAATCACAATCAAATAAAATCGCGTACAGTCGTACATCTTATGTTTTGGGATAACGGGATGGTCAGTCATCCCGTGACCACGGTAGCTGAAAAGGTGCCGAAACGTCGGGAAAATCAAAAAACCCCTAAAAAACCTAAAAATACGGACAATTACAACTTAGTTCGTGAAATATAGCGCGTTTGATATCCGTAAAAGTTGTTTTATTTCAGCGTACAGTCGTGTGATGACAAAACTGTGCTCAGCTCAGTATTAGCAGCAAGCAGCAGATAGCTTGCTGCACTGGTATTCTGCTGAGCACAGAAGTGACGTCAGAAACGAACAGAATAAAAACGTAAAACATTAAAACATATAAAATGCCAAGTGTGTAAGGGCCCCAATACATGCCATGTCATCTACAGACATAGTCCTGGCTTTTAACCGGAATGTCCTGGTTTTTCTACCTTTAAATCCTGGATTTCAAAGTTTGGAGATGGCAACCCTTGGCTAGTAAAATAATTGTATTCACAATTTAGTTCATATCAGTAATTCAGTACAGACACTTAAACTAGATTAGGAACGCTTTGAAGTAGGTATCCTAGTTTATTGAGTACCTATACTTATTAGTCAATATTTAATTTTAGATTATGAGCTTGACTAGACTAGCAGCTAATCACCAAAATGAACCTTAATACCTTATCTTGAAGTCCTAATAAAAGAGTCCACAAGTCAAAGGTGTAAGAAAGAGATAAAGGCTATTTATAACCGTTAATGACGACTGCCAATTAATTCTAGGGTTTTATTGCCCTTGCAATATCCGCTACTCTCTACTCTTCGGGCCAAATATTATCATCAAATAAAATAAATAAGTTGTTTCGTTAATAAACCACTTTTATGAGATACATTCAACCCACAAAAAACACATTGTTATAGTTACTTATATTGAAGTAACGATAAATACATAATCAAAGAAAAGAAGCAGTAATGCATTGCTTATCCTATGGCGCCTTGGACGAATGTATGGCGCTAATAAACCTACTTCCCTAAAACAAGTACACAGCATGTACTTTCATATTCCTGGAACCTCACCAGCAAGAGCTATTAATAAACGGTTTTCTTTACGTCCCCACTATTAGAGTACTGGCCATCCTTACGGATGAAAAAGGAAAGGAGAATGTACCAAATACCACATGACCACCACGCGGCGGCGGTGGGCCTTATGCAAATGCTAAATAAGTAGGTTTTTTTAAAGTTGCTGTAAATAAAGCTAGGACAAACAGCTTAACGTCCTGCCGAAGCACGGAGGAGCTCGAGATAACAAATTTTTGATCCCCATCCCGTAATCGACCATTGCGAAAGTTGCTTAACTCCAACGAACACCCGCCTCGAATTAGTTAGAGTAGGTAGTTCAAGCTATACCTAATTTATTTATTTAGGAACACCAGTATTTGTTAACAAGATATAAGTACATATCTCATCAGGCTAAATCTTAAAACTGCTAAGTGCTACAAATTTTTAAAGTGAACAACACATGCAAATTAACTGCCTAAGTGTGGTCGACCTAAATGTTAAAAGCTTTTGATCCAGGAGACAACATGACAGACGTTAGTAACCGCATCCAAAGCCAAACTCACGAAATAATGGAGAATGATACGTTTTCCTTGAAATTTTCTTCAAATTGAAAACTAATATGGTTTGCTTTTGCTAGCTTAAGAGTTGATATAGTTTTAAGATAAAGAAACATTTCTCGCTCTCGCTTATCAGCGTAATTCCTAAAACTTCATTATAAAGTGTAAAATTAATCATCAATCAACCAGATTTTAGGGAAAACTATATATTTAAGGAATACACGTAAAAATATGTATACATAATTTTTTAAATACTTGACACAATACATTTTTGTTGCAATCTAAAAATTTGTTATTTTGGGTGGAGTGGAGAGTGGAGAACAGGAAGACTATAATGTAATGTTGTCGCCTTAAGGGCGGTGTAAAAGACCAACTTTACCACCCTTACGGCGACAACATTACCACCATAGATTTAGAATCTACGATTACCACGGTTAAATGCGCCATTATGACATTTCCTTAAATTTTGACAAATAATCTGCCCGCTTACTCTGGACGGAACTGAGTTCACATTAGGATCGAATCAACGTCAAAAATCTGTTATTTTGGTATTTTGAAAACGGTTGCTATGGTTTCCATACTACCGTTTTGACATTATTTCGATCCTGATGTGAACTAGATTCCGTCAAGAGTAACCTCCATGTTTAGAAAACTGCGACCAAAAATACAATGATTTGTCAAACAATTTATTATTTAAATCGGGGTCCTTTTTAAAGTTTACGGCAATGGCACTCGAGACTTCTACACGATTTATGAACCAACAGATTGAAGAGTAGGCTTGGAGGTTTAAATAGCTTCTGGTGCAGCCATAAAGCAATTTATGTGCCACAGGCACTTCATCTAGCGGTTCATACTTCCATTCAGGTGTTATAACGAGCAAAAACTTTACAATCTAAAATCAATCAATAATAACGTTCAATTAGCTTGGGGGCGTCCAAGTGAGATATCGTGTGATTTGGCTCCACCTCCCCCCCCCCCCCCCCCCCCCTCCCCCCTCTCAAGTGAGATTGTTCAAAATGCATATTTAGGGTAAAGACGACGACGGTAGGGATAATCTATGCTTTAATCGTTTTTTTTTTAATTTGTTAAAAAAAAATGTTCAACTATTTTTATTTAACAGTAGGTAGTTGACTAGTATTTAAGATAACACGTTTGCTCAATTCAACCCAGCTTTCTTCCCCACGTGAGATTGGGTGAGAATCAGCTTGACCCCCTCCCCCCCCCTAAAAGCCTCAAGTAATTAATGGACGTCCCCCTGCTTGTCACTCATGGCTTGAATAAGTATAAGTCCAAAACTCATCGCTGCTGTTAAGGTGATTGTTCCCATGTGGACAATGTAGATGTTGCGGGAACTTAGTTAACCAAACCATTAAAACGGATATAAACGGATATTCATTATAACTACGAAACCTTATCAATTCCTGTGTTTGACATAAAATCACCAGGAGTACAGTATCGCCATAATCTTTAAGCTTTACCGTGCAGTTGGACAATTGGAGATGCTGCCACCCTCTTTTTAAAAGCCGTTTTTATTAATATCAAATTACTTATTACGAATAAGTTTATACTTACTTCTTCTTTCTTAATTAATGGCGTGCTCGCGTTAAATACGCGAATTTTGCCAATGTCAAGTAAATATATTTTGTTAGGTAATACAGAAATTGTACGGTAGATTGAGTTAAAAATGGAGCCTCACAACACATGTTATTACGAAAAGAACTCGGGTGAAACTCCAGTTTATACTTAAGCTAAAAATATATCAAGAAAATTTTATCACTTCAATTAAATCTTATTAATTTGTTAAGTTTCTCGTCGCAATATCGCTTTGCAAGACTTTTGCAAAAATTTTTAAAGGACCATTTTTAAGTTTTCACATTAAAGTTGAGAGGTCCAACTGTCTAGTAAAACTTTGTTTTACCGATTTTATCACTGCATGTTCAGCAAAGTGCAGTATCTCATTTTCAGATTTATTTCAAACTAACTTAGTCTTGCGATGTTTCCCCATGCACATATTTAATGCATTAGTTACCTTTGTCGAAACCCTAGCAAGAGACGCAATTTGCATCTGATGAATTAGTAAATATGACGTGAGATATTTTAGCTGTCGAACCTTTACATTAATTTCCAAGGCACCTTTCAAACCCTCATAAAAAGTAATGAAAACAATAACCTTGGCACATAATGCAGTTTTTGGTTCACGTCTCCTCGCTTCTAATCGTAAAAAAAATAAGCAAATATATTTGATACTTAGTAAAGTTATTTATCTATAATTATTTAAGGAGATACACACTGACTGCCCTTCCCTATGCTCTTTCCTCTTACGGGAAATTTCAATGTGAAATAAGCGGTGCCCCTGTACTATTATAGTCTGTCTACCTCTTTGTGTTTTACAATTGTGTGTGTACAAAATAAATAAATACATCATACTATTACCTACTTACCCATGTACATTGTATAGATTAATAAAGATCAGACAATATCACAAAGCGTTTCGGGATTCAGAAACGAAAAAAAAAATTAAGAAAATGAATAGGTAAGGTAAGTAGGTTATATAGGTCTTACAGACCGCGACTCCTAGAAAAACACTTGATGACCATGGATATCGTCGATTATAATATAACTTGATCGTATTCACTTCTCCGGCGGCTGACTGTAGACATTTATCCAGATTCTCTTAGAAACTTTCATAATGTGGTTACGTTATATGGTCCCAATCTTTCTGAATATCAAAATTCATCGCTATCCAAAGGGTCTCCAGAAATTCGAACAAGCAAACAAAAAGTATACCTAGATTCGTTGGGTTTCTTGACTTGTTTCAAACTTTGGAGTTTATTATTGCACTAGCTTCCGCCCGCAGTTTCAACCGCGTTGTTCTCGTTCCCGTGAGAATATCGGGATAAAAAGCCTATGTTACTCTCCGTTCTTTCAACTATCTCTATGCCAAAAGTCAAGTCGATTGGTTGCTTAGTTAGGGCGTCAAGAAAGGACAAACAAACACACTTTCGCATTTAGAACCTAGTTAAGATTAGGATAATAATCTCCAGTAACTTTCAAAGTTAAAGGTTCTTGATACAGCTGATCTTGTAGACTGCTAGCTTTGTTGCCTGCCAGATATTGCATAATGTAGACTGTCGTAAAATGTACTATAATGGAACCAAAATTCCCGTGGCAGCTAACTCTCAAAGTGGAACGTTCAGGTAAGGCCCGCGGCTCGCCTCCAGCGGACACAAGTCTCGAGACGGTACCAAGGCTCTAGAGATGTACCACAGACTTACATAACCAATATCGAACACTTTTTTTTTAAACTCGTACTTTATTTGTAACTTATCTTTTTTTAAACTCACTAACTTATCGAGCTTCAAATAAATGAATTTCGAAATATGAATAATTCTTGAAACTGTTAAGAAACTTCTTTCACATTGGGCTGAATTTTCCATCTTCGGATAAAGTTCAGTTTTCAGCCTCGGTACAGGCAGCTGTTTCGTTCATAATTCATAACCCAACCTATATGACAATTACAAACTGAAAGAGATACGAATGACAATTCATCTATATTTCCATATAATACGGTAACAGAGAAATAATTTCTATCTGAATCGGCTAACATTGGAAAATCGGCACTAAGTAATAGGTTTATATTCAGCTAGGCGATTGCGTAAAGTCGATCGTATTAATTTGACAGTTCATATTGTATCATATTAAATGTCATTCCATACAAATTGCAGCCGATTGAATACGATATGAACTGTCAAATAAATACGATTACCTTACGCAATCGCACCCCGGATTTGTTTAATATTTAGGGCATAAGTACCTATACCAGATAAATTTAAAAAAATCATTTGCAACGTTTTTTTTTTAATTACATCGATCAAGTATCCAACACTATTCTACTTTATTGGCAATTTTCTATACCACTGCACCAGATTGGACAATGGACTTCCAAATTTCGTACCAAAGACAATGCAGAGATGCTTTTCGGACCGAATAACAATCTGTCGTGTAATGGAAAACAATTGAGTTTTTTTAACAACGCTATCGTTAACACAACACAATAGCAATACTGTAGCTACTTCCTGAACAAGGTTTTTACTATTGTTAAAATATTTTATTGCCGTCACACATAGTTATCAACATTTTCGTTGTAACGTAAATAAATAGCTTGTTATTTTTGTCATGACAAGCACTCTTATCATGCAATTTTCTAGTAAAAAGTTTGTAGTTAGATGGAAGAAATAATGATCTCACATGTAAACGTTATGCATGAGTTACTAAAAATAAGATATACATTGTTTTCGGTTTGGTTGGTGGTAGGACTTGTTGCGAGTCCGCCTGGCTAGCTACCACAATCTTATCTAAGTCTGACGCCATAACAACTTGGACGAATTAACCACTGGACGCGTAACGAGGACCGCATTCGCCTTTACCCCTCTGTCACTTACCCTGCCTTTTAGACACAGTAAGCAATATGGCGTTGTCAGTATGACGCGAGATCTCGAAGTGGAACATTATCTCAAAAATGGGTAAATACGCTGATTTAATTTGTAAAAATCATACCGGACAATCAAAACATTTTTCTTTTCACGCGTAAGTATAATTTCAATCTATTAGAGTAGCAATTTTTCGTAAAATAAATAAAATTTGGTATGTAAACAAAATGTAATACGTCATTTCAAAAAGTAATCATTGTACTTGTAAATTCTTCAAAGATATTGCATAAGTAATTTGGTTGGGTTATATGTATCACTCATTCAATCAATTGTCATTTTTATGTCGTATAGGGCTTGAACATATCGATAAACATATCGATGTATGTAAATGAACGAACGAATCCAATTTTAATGTAGGAACTATTCAAATTAATTTCAGATTTACAGTTGAACCCCTAACAAGAAGAAATTGGGTGGAACCGGTACGCAGGGAGATAACATGGACGAGGACTCAGGTCTTAGATAACATCTAAGGTCTGATGATGGAGCCAGAAGATAACTATAGGAACTCTGTTATTACACGACGCAACCCTACGAACTTTGAGCTCGTTATATTTTAAATATAGCTTCAAACTTAAAAAAGGTGCTTTTTTCACCCGCATGATTCCCGTTCCCGTGGTAATATCAAAACATCCTTCCTTAGTGCTCGCCAATATCGTTAAAGGAACCTGTATGCAAAATTTCAATTTAATTGGTTTAGCCGTTTGGGCTGTGCGTTGCCTATCAATCAGTCACGGTATTGTTTTTTAGTATTAGACTTATGTTGTACATTATCATAGTGTGTTGTACATTAACATTTAAAATTTATCATAAGTATAAAAATAGCATTGACAACGCAAAAATTCAAAAATCATAAATTATTAGCTGTTGCATCATAATTGATCATTAAACATTTGTTTTTTTTCTCTTTCGAATGCAAGGAAGGATATTCTTACAGCATATTAAAAGTATAAAAGTATCGGAGAATTTTGACAATTTTGCAAGTCTCGGTAGCTCATTGGTAAGAGCAGTGGGCCGGATCCCAAAGGTCGTGGGTTCAAGTCCCATCTGAAAATTCACTTGTGGCTGAGTTCATTTGTTCCAATATTCTTCTTGTTAAAATTTATCATAACTGGTGGTTACATTTATTATTTGTTTCTAACATAGACCTTGTTAGGTCACAGCAAGAATAAAATTAATTATATTTATATTATATAACGTATGTACGTAAACTATATTATACTATTTTTTCATCTTTAATTATTTTAATGTAAATATCGTTTTATTATATTCAAGTAAAATAATCTTAAAACTACAATAAACTATTGGTTGAAATATTCTTGCAATTAGTATTTCAGCTAGTAGTTGCTAGAAAGAAACTGCCTTGGCTTTTTCTTAAATGTAGGTAATTTATATGCGATGTTTTGTTGATAACTTCTGGGAGTTTGTTGTCTAAGGCGATACTCGAAAAAAATATGCTGAAGCGAGATAGCAATGAGAAAACGACGCGCACGGGAGCGAGACCGATTTTGCAGATTAGGCAAAAAAAAACACAAAATCACTTCGTATTAAAAAACTACAGCGATTTAAAAAAAAAGCTTCTATACGATCCTAAATATTATTGGTGTCCACTTATTAAACCAATTTCCAATAGTGTAAGTAACCCCATTTAAGAATAATCTTGAATTTTCGTATTTTTTAGAGGTCTTTTCGAAAAGAAAAAGTGTCGAGGCAAAATCATAAAATCGTGTTTTTGAAACTATACGAGTCAAGATAAAGGTATGAAGAAATATATATGTTATTGCCAGATTTCTAACAACTGTAACCGTGCTATAGTTTTATATCAAAAAGTCCATACTTTTTCCGAGTAGCGCCTTAAAACTGTCATAGCGTATGCTGGACTATGGTCCAGTTTAGCGTATGCGCTATCCAAATGCTAGTCTACTATTTCTAATTTGGGTTTAGGTTGTGCTAATTTTATACGGTGGCGTAAGTTTTGAGATCTTTAATAAAGTGAAAACAAGTTTATATTTTTTCTTACAAATATGCATATTTCTTAAATGTAAGAAATGAAAGAGAAAATAAAAAAATAAAATGTTTTAGTCTTAACGATCTTTGACAATCCTATAATGTCGATGATTATTTTTAGTAAGTATACTTAGATTTTTTTTCTCCAAAGAAAATGTCGAATACGAGATGTCACAGCTAGAGAAGCACACAGGGGGCTAATTGTCTAAATTTAAATCTATCACAATCCCTTTAAATTATTCATTGAAAAGGTACATATTATACGAGCATCGCGCCACAACTATTTGACCTTTGAAAAGGATTGCAATCGATTATAAAATTAAACACTTATGGAGCGGTTGCTATTGTGTATGTCCTATACAAAGGTTCTGTAATGAACTAATTACCCATATTTTATTTTATATAAAAAAGCTCGAGTGATTGAAGAAGAAGTTAATGTAAATAATGAATTATATTATTATATAAACCAAATATTAATGATTTTTACTCACATAAAGAGTGTTAGTAAGTAATTTGTCAGTCTGCCTGGCTAGGACTACCATCTTAACTAAGTCCGTTCCGGCAGTTAGAGGTAAGATAGCCAGTTCCTCAGTGATTGAGGATTCCGGGAGAGGCGCGCTTCCATTTAGTACCAGGTTGCATGTATCTACCTATTTTTCACGAAAAAAACCCAAACACACGCTTTGGAAACCATATTTTATAGTTTTTATGAATTTGAGGGATTTTTTTAATGAAGTTTTCATATTATTAGGTGCTTTTTATTTTTTCACGAAATAAACAATTAACTTACTAATTTCTTCAAAACACACATGATTTATTAAACTCAATAGGTTCATTCATTCACTCCTTACTTATCGTGCTTTTTATTTTTCCACGAAATAAACAATTAACTTACTAATTTCTTTAAAACACACATGGTTTATTAAACTCAATAGGTTCATTCATTCACTCCTTAATTATCGATTACTTCAAGCACTACTGTCATTATTTGACATGAGTAATCGCCCGTCACCCCCGCAAGAATTGGTTGATCGTAATTTCATACATTCTTCTCGGGTTTCGTGTCCAGTGGTTAATTCGTCCAAGCATAACAACAACGTTTTCAGCGTTGTTGTGTTCCGGCAGTTAGAGATAAGATAGCCAGTTCCTCAGTAATTGCGGATTCCGGGAGAGGCTCGCTTCCATCATCCTTATCAATATTTAACATCAGGAATGATGAAGTCTTAGACTCTTACCGTTTTTCATAAAAAAGCTTTACAGCCTGAACTTGACCAAGTTTTAATGACTAGTAGTATTTACAGTAGTTTCACGCGTGCCAAATATTAAGAAACAATCATATTTAACTTCCCACTTCAGTGATTTCACCGTCTATTTAACATGAATAGCCAGGAATCCTCTTCCAGAATTGCGGTCATCCTGACTAATGTCAATCTTATGCATTCCTGCGACTATTAAAAAGCAGTTCTAACCCACGTCACTTAAATCTGAATTCTGCTCAGGGCTGGCATGCTTTTGTTGAAAATTATAATTATAATCATAACTGTGCTTTCGTGTCACTCTTCCTTCCTTCCTACATTGTTGTGTGATGAACCGTGAAATAAAACAAAACTTCTTCTTCTTAAATCTAAGAATAGCGCTCTTGTCGGTGGATTATTTTCCATTCCTCTCTTTATTCTGCCAATGACTTCACTTCCTGCCAGCGTAGCATGCGCACCGCGACTCGCTGTCGACGCCTATCTCGCGATGTCTGTCCCGCTCATATCAGTACGGTGTAAGTGGGACAGACAATATGCTCGCGCGAGAAAAGTGTCGAGAGAGTTTTGTCGAGGTGCTCATGCTACGCATGCTGGTACGACACAACATTAACTTTCTCCTTTATTTGTGAAATATAGCTATATTAACAAAAAATGTTTAATTAAAAATAAAGTTCTCTTCAAAAAGCTTCCTACAATTCCACAGCTTTGATATTTCTATTAAATATGAACTTTATTATTCCGCTTATTCGTCCGCTTAGCTTGGACTATATTTTAGGAAAGAAACGGTTTAAGTAGATGATTTTCCATCAAAAAAGGTTTTCGCTCTGATCACTTAATGATTTTCATACAAAATAAATACTTATTTAGGGATTATTTTAGTAAATCTTTTCCGATTTTTTTGTATGGGGGTCTTTGAACTACTTACTTCAAAGTCTCATACAATAATAAACCAATTTTTTTTTAAAGACTGCTCAAAAAGTTAAAACAATCTTATCACAAAAATATAAAAACACCGTCAAAATGTTAAACATTCTAGCTTTTGAATGAAAGAAATATGGGTCAAGATTTACAATAATAATCCCGGTGTTTTGTATGAAAATTATTGAGTGTCATTAAGTGATCGCAGACTTTTTTTTATGTGTGTATAATACCTACCAATACTGAAAGAAGTGGATTCTTGAAAGGGTTGACTAAGACAGGCCCGTAGCTAGCCATGACAATGTGAAGAAAATCAAAATCGTAATGAACCGCTTTTGTATTTAGCGTAAAAAGGCGGCGACGCGTGACTGCCAACTTAGGTTCTACTTCTAACTTATTTCCTGTATTCTGAGGGTTCGTTTGTTATCAATTCCTAAATGGTGTAGTAATATATAGGTATGGGCCAAGTGAGCAATTCTAGATACTGCGTGTAGCCGAACGGAGCGACCTCGGAATTCGTTAATTTCCGCTCCGCGAAGTTTCCGTCACTCTGATTACTTCCCTGCTAAGAAATTAATAACTAATGCAATGTTAATTATTTGAAACACGTTTACTGTTGAAGAATATTTAAGCCTGTTGATAAGAAATACTTATGATTTAAAAAAAACTTGTCCCGTCTTAACATGTTGGAGACAAGGTATTTTATCTATTTTCTATAAATATTATATTAGAAAATTCAAACTTTTCTAATATTTTCAGTGATTATAGAACTTTTCTTAATCATATGCGTATGATTGTCTTTTCTCATAATCTAAATACTCTATTTATCCCTAGATTAATGTAATAATCAAAATCCGCATTGTGAATATTCGCAACAATAAAACTCATCAGCTTTATTATAAACTAATGTAACTATGTAGTACAATATTTACGTTATCCTCCAAAATATTTATATATTGGATAAAAGAATGGATGTTGTTTGTTTTAAATTCCTAAAGTTTTATAATATTGACTCATTCGCACTGAAAACAACAAAAATGTTTACCGGCAGAGAGAATAACATTTAAATAACAATAGACAGATTTGAAAACGCAAGAGAGTTTGACAAATTAATATAAAAATAAATAAAAAATAAAGATTGGAAAAAATAAATTCTGGTTAGGAGTCTTTATCTGTAGCCTTAGTCACTTTTTTATTTTTGGGTTTTTATGATCCTATTGAAATTAAGCAGTTTTACGATGCTTCTACTAAAATTTTCTTTTATTTTAGCTCTTGGCATGGAGCCAAAACATCGATATTAAGCTACACCATGCGCGTGGAAGAATCCTCGTACACTGGTGCCTCTATTAGATTTGTCAAAAACGCAGTCTTAACTCCTCTAAAACACCTCTCTGGAAGGAAATCCTCAAATTGAAAGGTCTCTCCTCTACCTCGACCCAAGACGTCATTCCAACTTCAGGGAACCTACCGCCATCTCGTATCCCAGTATTGTATTAATCTTACCATGCTATTTCGTACTACGAATCTCTTAGAGTAAGCTTGTTTTTTGACGGAAGTTTTGTGACGTCATCGCTCAAATGTGACAACTTCAATAAAAACATAATGTTCTTATGACATGATGGTTTCTGATAGATGATGGTAGGCCCACAGAAACGCACTTCACATTAAGCACCTGATGAATAAACGCTCTTGTGAGACGAGTCGGTATTTTCTGTTATTTTTTTAGTAAGAACTATCATATCAAATAGCATTGTAAATGCAAAATATAAAATCATAAAAGCACTTTATGGTTGTTTTAATGACTAACGTTACATACCTATCTATTGCCTATTACTTCTAAGAAATGGAATGCCTTTTTATTAAGGTAACCTGTACGGTATAATTTTGGTTAAATCCTGTTACTTGTACTATGAAGTATTCTGTGATCCTGTGCAAGAGGCATGGCATACTCGAGAGTGCTCGAGCTGAGGCCACTTTTGCAGCGTGGCATGCCAAATATGCATCACACGAAATCCTGCAGGAACACATTCCAACTTACGGCTTGTACTTAGTTTAACATAAGGGAAATTTTTAATTATTTTTGTCTTGATGAAATTTAAAATATATATACTTATTTCTTAGTATTATCGGCGGCCGAGACTCACTTTGGGATGCTGCTGCGCCATTTTAGTCAGTTATTTCTTAGAAGCAATTTTTATTGGTAATTTGTGTTACTTAAATAAATAAAACTTTAAAAAGTGAATAGGTAACTTTTAATAATATGTTTCTTTTCATTGTTTTGATTACTTATTGTTGTAGGTACAGGCAGTAAATTTTATTTACATTAAAAATACAAACCCTTCGGACCTTTATTGATTTTCAATATTCAAAAAACACTTTTGGAAATTCTCTGAAAGCGTAATGGAAATGTTAATAAGAACTGTTAAAAAATCTCGGCACCTGCCTTCAAGAAATATCGTCTGCCATAAATTGTGATGAAGGAATAATTTCGCAATTTATCAAGCTTTATTACATAATTTCAGTTAATGAACACCACAATAGATAGCCCATTTCCAGGTGTGATTTTCCGTCCCTTGTTTTTCTTTTATTGAAATGACAAAGAAAACCATTTTCGCGGAGTCCGTCCGCAAATGTTGTATGAAATCCTTTCGAAACTTGTGGTGTTAACTAATGTTTGTTATTTATTAACCGACTTCCAAAAACATGTTTTTTTTAAATATATTTATCTCGGAATGCCAGAAAATTCGGGAATGCAAAATTAATCGGTAACAGCTCTCAGAATTGACTTTTACATATTTTTCGATATATATCGGAAATGGTGCAACTTAGCACAAAAATAAGGTATTTTTCGGCCCCCTACGTTACCCATAAAACCCGTTTCAGAATCAATTAACATTACAAAAAGTCCAAAAAACATGCTCCAATTTTTTTCAAGTCCAGTCTAGTTTCCGTGGTAATTTCACTTGAAATTGTCGGCTTAGTCGCTGGCCCATACAAAATCGATCTACTTTTTTGATACAAAATGCATTCCATAATAGCCAAAACCTCAACTTTAGGTAAATATGCATCTGATTATCCGATCCGATCATGAATGACCGATAAATAACTAAAAAATATATAAATAAAAAAAACATACCTGCTTCAAAAGACAAGTCAACTGAAAAGATGGAAACAAGATCCAATATAAAAATATTTTGTTCAACATAATAACATGCATAAATCATTCATAATTGTTATGCCTCCGACTGCATGTTATTATGTTAAACAAAATATTTTTGATTTGTCTTTTGAAGCAGGCGTGTTTTTTTCCCAAGTTCAGCAATGTTATTGCATTTCAGTTGTTTGTTGGAACTGTTGGAAGTTTAGACAAACAAAATGATACTATAAAATACTCACAAAAGCACTGCAACTTACAACAATTATCTTTTCATCTAATTTTTGGAGGTTTTGTCATTCAATTTCTGCGTGGAAAATCTCATTTTCCGGCCTAGCGTGGTAAAGTATGTCTTTAATTTAAAACCTAAAAATATGTACTAATGCGTTTCGAATCGCACTATTGGCTTTTTATGTTACATTTTGTTCTGATTGTAAATAACTTTGAATTAATTGTAATACTCCGTTTTGGTTTCATTATATTATTTTGTTCCTTAAATCAAAAAACAATAACAAGATTAAATTATTTGGTATAAGAATTTAATTTTTAGGCTGGTTGAGATTTCACAACCTATGATTGGATTTCGGAACGTGACATAAAACTTTATTTTTAAATTGTCTTTGTTTCGTACAGTGAACAGCAGCTACGCTTTACATTTGCACTTCGAAAATTACGAGCGAACGTAAGGGCGCTCTCAAGGTCAAAGTGTAAAGCCGTTGCTGCTCTTGGACTGAACCTAATGTCAATGTCAACATTTACCGAATCGTTTTTATAGGTACATTTATTTCTAATAATTTTGAATTTACTATAGGTACTTTTTTATTATTTTAGTTCATTAAAACAACAAGAATAAAAGGAATATTTAGATTAAACTTTTTGTTAAAAGATTTTTGTTGACCGTGAAAACACCCTAATATTTTCTTCGCGGTTGTGAGGTGAAAAATTGTGTGTTGCGCTCGACAGACAACTGAAACTTGTCTGTCGAGCGCAACACACAATTTTCTCGTACCTTTGAAACCCTCGCTACGCTCAGGATTCAATCCTAGAATCCTTCGCTCTGCTCTGGTTTCAATAAAGATAACTCGCCGCGAAATCCTACTTTCTAGCCTTGCATAACAAATAACTATTATTTAGATAAAGTCTGAACCTTAGAGATTTTATGAAGATTAACTGACAAATATTATATCACCTCACACGCTCGGAAGAGGAGGTTTTGACATTCAGTTTCGGCGTAGAAAATCGCTTTTTGCGGCCTAGCGCGGTAAAGTACTTTTTAATTCAATACTTAAAAATATGTCATAATGTGTTCCGAATCGCGCTATTGACTTTTTTGTTACATTTTATTCTTATTTTAAATAGCTTTGAATTAATTATAATACTCCGTTTTCGTTTTATGATATTATTTTAGTTCATTGAATCATAAAAACAATAACAATAAGATTTAACTATTTGTTATAAGAATTTTATATTAGGCTGGGTGAGATTTTACAACCTATGATTGGATTTCGGAACGTGACATAAATCTTTATTAACCGACTTCAAAAAAGGGAGGAGGTTCTCAAGTCGACTGTATTTTTTTTTTTATGTATGTTCCACCATAACTTCGCCAGTTAACAGATTTTTAAAATTCTTTTTTTATCTTGAAGAAAATGGTTTATGTGTGGTCCCATATAATTTTTACGAAAATCTGGCTAGTAGTTTTTTCATAATCGTGAAAAATATCAATCACCTTTTGGCAAGTAGTCGTATACCTAGATGACATCATTGTTGTGTATGGGCTGATTTTTAGTGTAAGTAACGGCACATAATGTAACAAAAAAATCAGAAATAAAAACATTTTATAAAAAAAATCAAACCGACTTCAAAAAGTAAAAAATAAAACTTTTGGAGTCGGTGCTAGTTAGCTAAGGCCAAAAAAAATATAGTTAATAGAAGTGCAATGTTGAATGCTTTGGCTGGCACCGACTCCAAAAGTTTTATTTTTTACTTTTTGAAGTCGGTTTGATTTTTTTTTATAAAATGTTTTTATTTTTAAATTGTCTTTGCCTTGTACCTCATGTCAGTGTTAACATTTACGGAATCGTTTTTATTCTTATTAATAAATAACGATATATTCCTACTTTAAATAACTTTGAATGAACTATAATACTCCCTTTTTTATTATTTTAGTTTTTATATCATTAAAACAACGACAATAAGGTATATTTAGATTAAACTTTATGTTTAAAGATTTTTTTACCGGAAGTTGACCGCGGAAACAACCATAAAATGTTCCTCGCTGTTGTGAGACGTGAAAAATTGTGCCGCTAAATAACCAACTTTCCAGCATTGCATAACAAATAAATATTAATAAAATACGAATAACTGCACCATTTTCTCTGCTTAAATTTGTATGATTTTTATCTAAATCCAATGTTTTACCTAATCTTAGTATAATCCTTGCTTGAACCCTATATCAATTACTCTTATCTACTTGTTTTTTTTTTCAGATAACAATGTTTCATAACGCAGCCGAAGTGGGAATGAAATAGTAAGTATAATAAAAGATTTTTTAAGCGCAAGTGGTAAGTACCTACTGTACTGATTTCTACTTAGCCGGCTCGGGTTCAATCCTGATTCTGAGGGGTTATTCTCTAAGCAAACATCGACGCTGTTGTCGTAACTGAATGTCACATTTGCTGTCAAATAGTATTGAAAATGGGGATCATTTGTGCTTGGAGTATCACCCGAGTTCTTTTCGCAAGAACATGTGTTGTGAGACTCCATTTTAACCGTACAATTTCTACTATTTTAATTTATTAAATCTTATAAGTACTGGCGAAATCCAAAAGGGCACCGCCATTGAATAAAAAGAAGAAGATTGAAAATGGGGCGATCTCCGCTGTTGCAGCCGTCAATATCAAGGACGAGAATAACCTATCTGAATGTATACTCTGATACGTATACATACTGAAAAACCTCCGATTTTTTGTTTTGGCAGAAGAGTGTGCGCCATCGAGTCCATCGTCATCAATATTAAATAAATAAAACTGCAAAAAAAATATAGTAGGTATAGGTAATTAGGTTTATTCTGGAAACCAACTCAACTTATACATGTTGACGTCCCCCACCCCAAAACCACTCCAATAAACAAACTACTGATGTGCATGCACGGGATTTTTCGTCAATTTTCAATTGCGTTCATTCGTCGGCAAGTCGGTACACCTCAATATTCGGAGAGGGCCCTCGAATTCGGCCAAGAGGCCAACTAGCGAAATTGCAGAGTGATGCACAGATAACTCTGAGGGCAACGCGCCATTTTTAAAAACCACTCGGTTAGGCAGACTACTCATGGTGGCAATTACGGAAACCATTAAACTATAAAATAAAAACAGTTTTAAAACCGGCGTAGCAGCCTAATATTGGCGTAACAACATTATGAGTGGCGGCTTATTATCTTATTAAGTTAATTTGTTTTACTTGGTAAACATTTTTGCAGCAAAGAATTTTGATGACATCGTGAGAATAATGAGAAAAATTAAGTACTTAGATTTTAAAATCTGTGTGGTCGACATAAAGTGTTTTTTTTTTAATATTGAGTGTCAATTGCTTGAAAGCATTGCCATCTAATTTTAGCTTATACTATCCGACCAGAACAATAAGGCGCATGACAGCTGACAAAAATTTACAAAAACTAGGTAAAACGCCAATATTTTGAGAAGCGGTAATCAATCAGTTAATCACTGTAGCGCTGTTATAATCAGATAATAGGAGAGTTGCGGTGGTAGAAGTGGGCTGCAGATGCCAAAAGTGCAAAACCGCATTCCTGTCATGCGCCTAATTGTCTTGGTCGGATAGTACTAATAAAATAATATCGTGACTGATTAACAGACAATGCACAGCAGAGCCCAAACGGTTGGACCGATTAAGCTGAAATTTTGCTTACATCCCTTGTAATCCTATAACGATGTAGGCGAGCATTAAGAAAATATTTTTTGATATTCCCACGGGATAGGGAATAAAACAGGATTGTATTGTAACCTAATTCCTTCGCGGATAGTCAACGGCGGAAGGTTATGTCATAATTATATTTATGAAACGTCTCGCGTGTCGTATGAATCTTAATGAGTAAATTATTTATTCTCTGTAATGAGGAAATTCGAAGTTTTTTGTTTACGTGTCTTTCTTTCTTATTGAACAATTGAATATCGGCCTCGCCTATCGACATATGTTATTGTTATGCTCAAACGTTTTGTTTCCAGCAGTGTCAATTATTATTAAGGAATGTTTTTATGCAAATAACGTGATGTGTCGGTTTTTTTTTGTTAAGACAAAAATACCGAGTTCTAAGAACCTAAAGACATTAAATAAAATTATAATAAAATACTCACAACTTGATAATCATAATCAAAATATTATTGTCTTATCCAGTAATGACAATCGACTTTGTATCACTTCTACTTACAGCTGTCATCAATTCTAAATAGATAGGTACTGATAATTCACGGTAAAATGATACCGTTGTATAAACATGAATCCACACTGATTATCAGCGTCCACTGTTCGTGCTCTATCTATATAATATAGTAAGTATTATCTGAGCTGTAGTTGCGACAGGAGTAGGTATCAGTTGCCACTAATATTATAGTATAGTCTGTAAGTTTGTTTTGTTCAATCAATCACGCCTAAACCGTTTAACGGATTTAGATGTTTTTATTTTATTTTGATATACAGCAACACAAATGTATTTATGTAAAGATTAAAACAAATGTACCTATGTAAAGACAATCATCACTCGTAGCGTCCACATCAACGACGCACAGTGTGAAATTGTAACACAATGTACATTGTTCAGAATAAATGAATTGAATTGAATTTGACTTTAGTTGCGGCCATCCTTGTTTTATTCCTTTTTCTTTAGATCCCTCTTTATAATTGAAGACGTCAGTTGATAAAGGCACTATGTAACATTTATGAAAAACTAATTTTATTATCTGGATAAAGGTGTTAAGGGCTGTTGTAACATATGACCATTGCATTTCATATTAAGAGAGCATTGAAACAATAAAATGGAAAAGGTCATATGTTACAACAGCCCTTAACACCTTTATCCAGATAATAAAATTAGTTTTTGCATAAATGTTACATAGTGCCTTTATCAACTGACGTCTTCAATTATATCTATTAAAACTCCCGTAAGTTTATTATTAATAGTTTTGAAGCAAAGAAATAAATCGATAAACTTCCATAGAAATCATAGAAATGCATTTCTTTCATTTCTATTAATGCTTTCTGATAAAATGCTTTATAAAAAGATAAGCGACAGGTTTAGCCATCAAATGATCCAGCGAAACTTGAACAAAACGGCCTACTGACGTACTATAAGTACTCATAATTGTGATAATTTTATATTATTTTTCTCTACCAAATTTTTGAACGGTCGCATTTTTAGTAAAAACATATAAATTATTCGCAGTAAGTACCTAAACAAAATAGTAGATTATTATATAAGGGGCTAAAATTACCTATTGTAACGAGGTAATAGAAACCGAGTTACAATAGATTTTTAGCGCCGTGTATTACACTACTTTTCACTATACGATTGCGAGAAAATAAAATAATCCTATATGATGTTAAACAATTATCTTATTAAAAATTAAAAGTACAATGCGTACATTTCTGGACATATTTAGGTATGTCTGTATAGTAGTTCTTATCATTGTACAGTCAAGGTCAAAAATATAGATAGAAGCATCTTGACTGTCTATATTTACTGATCTAAAGTCCCATAACATTGTATTCTACTAATTTTAAATAAATATGTATACAATATTGGAAACAAATATATGGACCATGAGCATTAATATGTATCCAATCGAAAACACAAATTTATGTATTCACCAGTATTAACTCGACTACAAACAAAACAGGTTCGAAATTTGAATTTTGTCAATCACCGAAAAGAGTGCCTACCTGTCAATGATGTTTTGTCTATTTCATTTGACGTCATCAGTGAAACAAAAAAAAACTTAATTAGTTACTGTTTTTCATTGTTTATTCAGTAAGGCTAAGCGCGCACTACGTTTTTTTACACAAATGACGAATCTCTGCTTCTATGTCATATCAATTATTGCTCCAAATGACTAGTTTTAACCTCACGTAGCAATTTTATTCTTGGCCGGCACTTTCAGTAAAAGCCCAAAAATGAATAGAGCCTGAATGATCTCCTTTCAAAAACGTCAATGAGGTCAAAAATTGCTTGCACCTGCTTTTTTAAACTAAAGATCATTAGACAATTTAAAAAAACTGGTGCAAGGGATTTTGGACCTTATTGACATTTACAATTTTTTTATTTATAAAACAGTCATATGAGTGAAAGAGAATATGAAAGAAGCCACCAAATTTCAAAAATGTCAATAAGGTCGATAATTGCTTGCATCTGTTTTTATTAACTAAAGATCACAAGAAAATGTTTTCCTACCTTTACTTGTTTTCCCGACATTATTTTTGTTTCCCGAAATCGTATACGGATCGGATAATGAAAATCATATCATATGATTTTTTACATGCTATTCATGAAATGTTCCATGCCTAGACTCTAGTCTAGTAGTATAGTAGGTAAGCATAGTTCACACTTTCACAGGCGGATAATTATTATTCGCAACAACTAAAATTCGTAGTGCGCGTTTAGCCTTAGTACTTGATATTTATATTGAAAAATCTATACTTATTATCATGTGGGTATATATTAATGATTACGTTGTTGTGTCCAAGTTAATGAGAAACCTGTGGATACATATTATTGCACTTGTCTATTTACCAAGTAATGTTCAAATTGTTGTATACTTATTTTTGTAGTTTTGGCTGTTTCCATATCTATAGTAATTTAGATGGTTACATTTTGTGGCAACTTGTGGTGTATACATGTCGCAGAGAAATGAGGATAACAGAGATTTCACGAAATCCCTTGGTATACTACGAAATCTACCAGTGTAAAACTAAATTCTGTTTCTTGTGTGCTTTCTATATCTATTGTCAAAAGTTAGCAGGAACATTAGATTCCAAAAATATTTTAGGGATAGTATTGGAAATAATTTTTTTTTTTTTTATAAAATTGGGTGTTCTGCTGGTATATTAAAGGATTGGTTATCCCGAAACTCAATTCAAAAAGCAGATACTATATTCGCAGATTCAGTGCCACAAATTGAACTGTCATTGCGAGAGTTAGCTGGAAGAGTTTCTACATTTGGAGGGTAAGGCTTTAAAAAATGTAATTGTGAAAAATCAAGGGTCCTAAAAGATGTATTTGCGAGACACAAAATGTTTTATGTAATTCAAGGTGCCACAAATCGCCGCCATGTTTGAATAAATAACAAGGCTTAGTCGAATCACGCATACCTACTGTTAAAAGTCTATTTTCTTATGTTCTTTTTAGCTAACTTGAAACTTTATCTATAAGAAATACATATCTTTGACCTTGACTGTATGTGTGCTTTTATGAGATGAACATTGATATTATTTTGAAAGTTTATCAAAATTAGTTAGAGAAACTCCTTCCGAGAACAAATCAACGCGTTTTTCTATCCTCCACACCAACCACTTCATAAATTCATAAGTTTAAAAGAAATTGGACTGTGACGGCAACATTTTCATAACTATATTTTTTTCCTTTTTCTTCAATCTCTAAATTAGGATCTTCATTTTCACTGGATGATGACAATAATTTGAATAAGTTATGTAAATTAAATTAATAGGTCATTAATTATTTTAAGATTGTATGTAAAGATTTCGCGTCATCAACTTTTTTTTCCGTACACCATAAAGTTTGCACACATTAAAGTGCGTTTGCACTGAAAATATACGATGAAACTCGTAGATTTTCTTTGCCGCTATGTTGGTACCCCTGTTTTTCAAGGAGACACGAACGAGCAACCATTATTTCTTTTGCCACTTTTTAATGTTTTGGGCATGATTGCAAAACAACACAGAATACAAAAATTAAAAAATGCATTAAATTTTTATTATATATTATGTACTAACATAACTTACGTACTAAGTAGATGAAACAGGGGTATCAACATAGTAGCTTGGCAAAACAGGCAAACTCTATTGCCACAAAAAAAAACATAGTGGCAAATGTACCAGCACTAAAGAGGTCGCAATTCCATTTTCAAATTAACCTATTATTACTTTTTTTTATTTATTACCATACAATATTGGAAATTCAATACAAGTTCACGACATTCACAAAAAACCACGCAGGTTTATACCAGGAATGCGTCGCTCGGACATCATTTGCACACGATATTTATTTAATCTAATTGTTCGCAGTTGTGCACATAGGTATTTGTAATACTTTCTAATACTACTGTTAGGGATTAAAATTCAATTTAATGACCAACTTTTCGAGCAGGAGGTGTGAAAAATTCAAATGCTACAAACGTAAAACTTTAAACTTATAGATTTTCGATTTTTTGAGGTAGGATTGTCACTCATAGAATATTGACAATAAGTATATTTTTGTTCCATAATATAACAAAATCGATCAACACAACAAAGATCGGAAACGTACTATTTTCTAGTTTTTTTTAGTACATCTATTCTAGATTAGTATGCATAGCCTAATATATCCTTCCTCCTAATATTATAAATGTGAAAGTATGTCAGTTTTTTGTTTGTTTGTTACTCTTTCACGCAAAAACTATTGTACGGATTTGGATAAAATTTTGTATTTAGGGACTTCAAATAGTGGACTAACACATAGGCTACTTTTTATCTCGACATTCCCACGGGAACGTGAACCACGCAGGTGAAACCGCGGGCGGCCGCTAGTATTTCATAAATCTCTTTCTAATTTAAGTATACAGTTAGATTAAAAGTTACGTTTGGCAATAAAAATGCGAAATCCCAATTGTCAAAAAATACTACGCGCTCGTTCCGAAAATACAACGAGGCACGTAGACTGTTGTTGTTGTTGATAGTAGTCATTATACAGATAGTAGTCATTTGTAACTTAATAAAATTTTAATTTAAAAAATTAATGCTATATTATAAATTTTTAATTTAGCATTTTACAATGCTATTTTGGGTGATAAATATCAAACAAAAAAATATACTAGAAAAAACAACTAGTCATGTCATAGGCGACATGAGACTAATAGTTGTTTTTTTCTAGTATAGTAGAGACACCAAAGAGTACGCGCTACCAAAGAGTACGCAGAGCTTCCCGTAGATTTTTTTTTTTCGGAATGGCAACACTACTGCCACATGTGAGTGGCAGCTGTCAAGCCGAGGTGAAGGACGCCAAATTGCATCGCTAAGGTATTTATTAACAATTTTATAGCTAAAAATAGATTATTGAGGTGTTTGATCTTAATTTTCTAGATTTTTAAACACGATTTGCAAGGGTTGTGATTAATTTGCATCCATCGACTGTTATTTTACTAGATATTTGTGTATCCAACTTTGATGCTTTTAAGAGGTTATGTCACCATTACACGTGCTTTGAAAAATATTAAGGTCCATGCCCAAAAACGCATATTAGCTAAGAGTACGCACCCAAAGAGTACGCATGCGTACTCTTAGCTTGACTGAAACCAATGCTATCCAAGCTCCTGAAGTACAGTTATCTCCATCGTTGCTACCTACGCTCTCTGATGAAGGCTTGGAAGAATTATTATATTGCACTCAGAAAACTCCAGACCTTGATGATATTTATGATACTCATGATGTTTGTCAAAATATATCTGCAGAGGAGCCGACACCGTCCACATCAAGTGTTCGTCAAAATATACCAGTTAATGAACCAATACCATTCACATCAGGATTAACAAAACCTTCTGACATTCGGCCTCTGCCAAAGGCAACTCTTCAGTCAAAGAGAAACATGAAACGGAAAAAAACAAATTTTGACGAGCACACCGTATTGTATTGGTATTGGTATTGGTGATGGGCTCTTTTCTCCGCATTTAGACTCCCATTTGGTCCGTTATGCGTGAACATAGCATCGGTATGGCTTGTCAAGCCATCCCAGCTCCTTCCAGAAGCGCAGAAGCCTCCTGGGGCGTTCACAGGTTTCTAGGAGCGACCTCACGTCTTTGAGGATTTCTGCCCGTTGTGCGGCCAAACCCACGCACACCGTATAAAAACCAATTAGAAGAAGAAAAACAGACAGCAGAAAGAAATAGAAATAAAAAAACTGCAGATAAAAGAAACAAAAAACCAAGACTTCTAGAAATAATCCACAACTGTTGAATACAACAACAGGTCGAGAAGTTATAAGATGTCCCCTTTGTTTTGGAATCTACGTTGAGCCGCCGCAAGAAGATTGGATCCAGTGTGGCCGATGTACTGCTTGGTGGCATGATGAGTGCACAGACTACATGGGATTTGGGGTCTTCACTTGTGACAATTGTCAGGAGGATCGCGCTGTCGCTTTGCGCACTCTTAGCTTGTATGAAGGGTTGTCACTGCGTACTCTTTGCAACACAGCACCCTAAGAGTACGCACGGTACGAGTTTTAAGTTTAAGACTATTTTTTATTAATTTGAGACTGTTATCTTTGATTAATGATTACTATTATGTTCCTAATTGACCAAAGCTTCAATTTAATAATAAGTACAAAGTGTAATTGTAAAGCCGATTTTTTTATAAATAAAAGTTTCTAAAATGCGCACTCTTTGATGTCTCTACCCTATATTTTCTTGTTTGATATTTATTATTTTTTACTAATAAACCAAAAACTTCTTTGCCAACCCCATTTCCATAGAAATTTGAAAAAAACTTAGAAACGCATTATCTCTGAGGTCTTCTGGTTTGAAAATGTATTTTTTTCACAATTGAAAGCATCACTACCCTAGTTTAGTTTGAAGATAGAAAATAAATGCGGCAGATGAATAGTATTTTTTTTTTCTTCAATTTACAAAACATTTAATTTCTTGGTATTTTGTACAAATAGAAACTTGACAAATTTCTTTATTTAATTAAATACGTATTTTAATACGACACTTCACATACCTATATTTTTCCTACATACGTTCTATTAATAGTTCCAAGAATAAAATTAAAAAGCTTTTTTTTTTCTATTACTGAAATTACTAATATACAAAATTCTGAATCTTCGAAATTAAGCCAAATATATATTTTTTGGTTTTCAAGTATGCTTGTATTAAGACCTATCATAATAAAATATAAACTGAGGAAGGCCGCAACTAAGGTCAAAATTCACACTGTGCGACGACGCCACATTCGGCATGAAGAATAAGAATAAATTATTTTGCTAGAAACATCGTTACAAAGTTGTCGTTGTCATAATAATTGGCCAACGTGTTTCGCTCAGCATACAGCATGCAAAGTTTTAAAGATTCGTAGATCATACAAAAATCATGTAAAATTTTAAACAAAAAAAACAACGGGTTGCACTTCAGGATCGGGAGTGCCGGCAGAAGTGAAAACCGCTTAAACGAAACAGCAGGAGTAGGCATACATATTCGCCGCGCGGTAGAAAGAGAGGGGGATATTACTGCCTCTCCTACGCCTCGCCCCGGCGCGGTCTACTCTCCCTCCGTCTTACGAATTTTCGATCGTGTCCTGAAGCGACTTTAACATTTTTTATCCATCCCAAAAATTTAAAACTCTGATGTGCACAACGCCGCTAAAGAAGTTTTCATTTTAAAAAATATATAAAACGTATGTCATTGCACGGTAAAACAGATTTCTTATAAAAAGACAAATTGCTTTGGATTAAGACATATTCATTAAATACAAGAAAACGATCCTCTCCCTATAGACGCTAGACAACAATTTCTTCGTGATAGTAAAAAATATTCTCAATAATATTTAGTTGTTACAAGAATAATAAATTTAATCCAAGACATGTTGTTTCATTCAAGACACCGCTATTTGTACAGTCAAGTAAGTGGTATTCTTCATACGAATAATCTTCTTTATCTCTAATAGACTAAACTTACTTAGAATAAAAAGAATAATAAAAACCCCACACACGCAAAAGATAAATCTCAATCAAAGTAACTTGTCATTGATTTAAGGTAATTTTAATTTGATGCAAGAAGATGGATATTTCTTGATTTAAAATAAGTCAATTTGATTGATATAAATTTAAATAAGTCTTGAAATAAAAATATTTATCTTAATAAATAAGAAAAAAATTGTCTGAGTAAAAGATGAGCAGTATTTTTGTTTTAAAAATATTACATTGGCCTAAGTAAATATATTTTTAGAATAAACAAATATTTCAAGAAATTGGACATTCTTACTTAAAGAAATCCTTTTTTACCGTGATGAATATAATATTGCAGAAGAATCAAGATATTAGTTAGGACTGGGTCTAAGATGTCTGGAAACAATAGTGATGGCTTTTACTATCTGCACTGGTAAGATCGCAGCTCCAAAAGGCTTATTTTTTGCTTTTTAGTTTATTGAAGTCGGATTTAATTTTTCGTATAAAAGTTTTTAATCATAAAATTTATTATTCTTGATCATTTTGATCTTAATTTAATATAAAATCAAGCAATAGATGTACCTTTTAATCACAGGAGTGAGGTTTTCTAGAAGTGTAATTTCATAAATAAAGACCTTTTATTTTGTTCTACAAAATAATGAAATAAATCTGTAACGTAGAACTGGAATCAATTAAAACCTAATTTCATTGTTAATTAATCCGGGGCGAGTACTTTAATAGGTATTATATTCGATAAATTTGAATCGTTATAATGGAATCGATCTGGAAACAATTAACTATCATTATCTATATAATATTAATCTATTGATGCAAATGATTGATTTTAACAACCCTTTTATTACCCTCTTCCCCAGTAGTACTAGGTAATTATTTATTCATAGTTATTTGCAATGATGCTTATGAAATCATAGTTATTTGCCAACACATTAATTGTTTTTTTTTTCATAAGTTATGGATATTTTCATAACAAAAGAAATTTTACAATGTAGTAGTTAGTATTTTAATATTTATGATTTTTAATGTTTTCCTGCCTAAGAATAACTTGTGAACCGAGTCGAGTTTTTCTAGTATTTTTCTATTAAAATTTATGAAATAGTATTAATAACATTTTATTACCTTTTCGTCGTCTCAGCCACATGACACCCACTGCTGGGTATAGGCCTCCCCCAAGGATCACTACGACGATCGGTCCTGTGCTGCCCGCATCCAGCGGCTTCCCGCGACCTATGCTAACCTATTTATTACCTTTTACTAACAAAATATTTACACCTTAATATTCATCGTGTATTAAATTTATTTATTTATCTTTGGATGAACAGAACCAACTGTCGTCATATTTTGTCATTTTATTATCTATCTAGAAACTAAATAAGCTTTTCTTATATATTCATTCCAAAAAGTCTAGAGCTATGTCAGTTTATTACACATAACCCATGATGATACTATTTTAGTACTCAATTCCGATATCTGTACGTCCTCGTTTCGTCGTATCACATCCGTAGGAGATACACACATAGCTTTATGTACTAATCCATAGTGGCAGCATTGCCTAGACCAGGTTTACTCAAACTTCTTGCCCCAAGTACCCCTGTCGAATTTCTCAGACGACAGTGAATACCCCTTAACCCTAAAGTAAAGAAAATCCACCAAAAGAAGAAAAAAAATTTTTTTTTTTTAAATACTTGCCTACGTATTTTTTTATTGCAATGAAAGTTAACAAATCATTCAGTGTCAAAAAGAAATAAAAGTTATGGATGGGTATTTTATTATTTTCGTTTTTTGCATTTTTGAATGCCATTTTGATACTTATAATAAATTTTTAAATAAAAAAATATTGGAAAAAAAATCAACTAGGCCACAAGTGAGTTCTCAGATGGGACTCGACTATACGCCGCCCCGGCCGTTGCTGGCTGGTTTTGTTTATAATAAAATTAAAAAAGGGAGGCCGGTCGACAGTAGATATGGACGGTCGCCTTGTCAAATAACATTGTAAAAATACTAAATTGATTAAATAGAAAAACAGTATCGAGTTAAACATCGTTTTAATTATAAAAATAGCACGCCCCCGTTACAGTACCCATTCAATGTTGTGTTGGGACTGGACTATCTATACCTACAGGGAATTTCCAAACTCCCCAATAGCCCAGTCGGGTTTTAATGGGACACGTTTTTTCGATAAGCAATAAGGATAATGAAATAATTTATTATTCTCTAATCATTAAAGTTAAAGTAATGGTTTAAGGTTTTAGTTCATGTCGCATAAAAATCATATAGATTGTAGAGACAAACTATAATTTCAATGCGACATGAACTTAAACCTTAAACTACCTGTATTTCTATTCTGAGTACATTGTACAAATGTCCTAGAGGTGGAGACCTGGTGTCTTGTATTACGGGGTGTTTTCATACAACCTATTTCAAGCACCAGTCTTCACAAATAAAATAAAAAAATTGTTTAAATCTCACTTAAATTAACTGTAAGTAAATTATACTACATGTTTGTGTCATTAAGTAAGCTATGGTGTAGTTACTTTCCATATACTTATTGTTTGTTTGTGAAGAAATCAATAAAGATTATTATTATATTTAATTAAGTTTCCGCAGTGCTTTTTTGCTTACTGTACCAGAAAAGCCATACCTGCTTAAAGAGAGACCTCTTTTCTTTAAAATATTCGATTATTGACCATCATAACTATCTACGTAGGTATATGACAAAAGAAGTAGTGTTATGAAATCTAAAGAAACCATCGAGATAGAAGAATGTCATTATATTTACTGATAAGCAAAACCCAGTAGTATCAGGTTTTGGTATAAAATACTTTAAAAATAGGGGCTTAGAGAACAATTTAGCTATATAATATAGATCCGTACTTATTCGAAAAAATATAAAAGAAGTTTTCAAAGCTATTCTTAGTACTTTTCTGAATTTCAAGGAACATAAAAAGGTATATACATAATGACATATTTTCATTCATTTGCCTAACGTTCATTGGATAAATGAGGTATGTCACAACTCCAGAAATTGCCTTTTGGAAGTGTCACCTAGATCCTTATTAAGGTGACGCGTCCGCCCAAAAGTTGCAGCGTCAGCAATGGACGTTGCGCGTTGGTGAGAATAAATGAGTAAAGTGTGTTCTTCTTGGCGTTTCGACTATCGCTTTATATATTTTGTGAGGACCAAATTCAGCCACTGATAACGGACAACAATTATAAGAGAAATAAAATTAAAGAAAACAAATTAAAGTATTTCGAGTTTAAGTTAAATAAACCTCGATAACGCATTGATTAGGCTTAGAATATATTTCATTATTGATTTTTAAAATATGTTCTTAAAGAGTTTTTCTTATGGTGTACCTACGTTTACGGAAAAAAACAAGTGGTTACATTGAATTTTATTACAGATAAGTTATTTTTCCCAAGTTGAAATGTAACTCACAATAGCCACAACACAGAAATAATTTAGTTTTTAAAATTTAATACAAATAAATTAGTTTTTCTTACACAGCATAAAAGATTTCAAAACCAATTACTCGTCAAACCAAACCCATGCCACCAATATATCCGAAACCACTTTTATCGGATCACAACCAAAACCGTACCACCAATTCAAGTAACCTATATCCAAACCACTGTTTTATATTCATGAGCCCGTAGTAGGAAGTTAATTCACTTTTACTCTATCGCCTAGGAGCTATTAGCAGTATATTTGTCTTATTAGTAGTCGTCTCGCCGGTGGCGAACATTAATAAGTTCCACCATTGGTATTCCAGTACCGTTTGTAGAAGTAGCCTGTTTAAAAGCGGAGCCTGCGTAAAAACGCTTTAAAGTAGCGGACGTTTTAAAAGGGGACAGTGGAACGTAACGTTTAGAGCTAGCTCAGACGACGGATTACGGAGGACTTTTTGTCCGCGACACGTCTTTATTGTTAACCAAATAAGATTCAACTTAGACCGTGTATATCCGCGAAAAGTACGCGATGGTCCTCGTTATTTATTCAACTTTATGTTCTTAGTAATAAGGTCGTGTCGCGGACAAAAAGTCCTTCAATGTCCGTCGTCTGCCCAGGCCATTATTTTTATTTTACAGCTGTTTCATGTATTAGTGTCGTAAGTACCTACCTGGTGATAGAAAATGCATATCAAGAGTTAAAGTACTTGTACTATTAAGTATTCTGTGGTTAAGACTTCGACTGCCGTGTGGTGACGGCCTAAGAATACAAGTGTCACCACTCCCTTACATGCCTGGGATGTCGTAAGAGTCGACTAAGAGGCTCGACGCATCGAACACCTGTGCGGGAGAAGGAAAAGTTGAAACAAACCCTCTAACAACCCGTCTGGCCAGCGTGGTAGCACTTGTAGGCTAATATCCTTCTATGAACGTCACAATAAGCGTGAACTAGGAGAAGCCTATGTGCAGCAGTAGACGTCCACAGGCTGATGATGATGATGAAGACTTCGATGTATCAATCAACCCGAACCGCCTCAATCGCAGGCCGAGCGATAACCACCAACTGACTGCACCTTCCACTTTCTTCAAAAACAGAGTCGTGATACGATATTTAAGGTAACAAAACAACACCAATTCCGTGACCAGCCCTAGCAATATTTGATATAGATAATTGCACAAGTTTTAGGATTTTCGAGCAAAACTTCTTTGTTGTGAAATATTACGAGCTAAGAGCACACCGGCTCCATAATGTTTTTTTATGAGGATTGTGTAGTGCCGATACGCGTCGCGAGTCCTTGAGTCGGTTGCCTACTTTTTCCTTCTGAAAATAATTCACTTATGCGGCACGTCAAGCCGTCTAAATAAATATGAATACTAATGACTAGCGGTCGCTCGCGGTTTCACCCGCGTGGTACTCGTTCCCGTAGGAATATCGGGATAGAAAAGTATTCCTATGTTCATAACCAGGCTATCTACTATCTGTGTATCAAATTTCATCCAAATCCGTTCAGTAGTTTCGAAGCCTATTCAGTGCAAACAAATAAATAAATCTTTCCTCTATATAATATTAGTATAGATAAAGGAAAATGACCAATGAAGTATGGAGCTTTGTTTCAATTTGTAGATGTCGCAGGATAATTAGATAAATCGATTTTTTGCAAAAATCCTAGGGATATTGCGAAAACACGGATAATTAGACAATGGTGTTGTAATTTCTCAATCCTACTGAAAAAAGATAGGGTTTTTGCGAAAAAAACGGGCTGCCTTAGTAAGATTGCGAAAAGAATCGCTGGCTTTTATGAAATAAGAACACTGATTGGCTGATTGGACCATCCAAAACAACATCTTCTCTGATTGGTTGACGACTTGACGTTTCAAATGTCAATCCTTTCTCTCACGTGTAGTAAACTTTCTGTGAACCAATCAGAATAAGAGTTTAGCAAGTAAGTAAAAATTAAGCCAATCAAAGTTGTGAATATCCAACGTTACTAAAGCAACCCGTATTTTTGCAAAGACCCTATCTTTTTCAGTAAAATTGAGAAAATGTCAACAGCATTGTCTAATTATCCGTGTTTTTGTTATATCCCTAGGATTTTTGCGAAAATTCTATTTATCGAATCATCCTACGACATAGACATTGTTCCCGAATTAATCTCCCATCATTTTGTAGTGTTTTGAACTTAGATTCAGTTAGAAAAAACCCCATAGCTTATTTTATTGAAAACTGTCAACATGATTTCATTTGACTTTGTCTTATAGTATGCATAACTATGTTAGACATAATTATTAGTTTCTGTAGTATGTAGGTACTGATTTAAGGCAGTTAGTAAAAAAACTTATTTAAACGAAACCATGTTTGACCATTTTCCTTTAAATATTTTTTTATTTTATTTTTGGACTAGGTACGTGAAACTGAAATGACTCAGTATGATGTGAAGTACTTAATTACTCGATAAACTGCCATGTGTTCTATACTGGCAGCGGACCACGTGTTTTTACTAAAGCGCACAAATATTCGGAGAATACGTGATGGATACTCACGAACTCGGTAGACCATTGAGGAAGATGTGTTCTTAGAAATACCACGTGTAGTCAAATCAATAAGGTATGTGAGATTCAAATGGATGCAATTGCATTTCAGATTGCATGATAAACCCGCATTGTACTAAGGTATGTGTTTGTCTCGCCATGAGTGGTTATGGCAATAGTTGTACCCTTAATTTTTACCTAGGCATTCCATGACTAGCAAGTACAAACCCGTACCTAAACAAATCTGCTTTAATTCACTTGAAAAGATATCAACAGAGGGATTTTGTAGGAAACAAATTAAATGTCGTTTTTCACAGTAGCCGCATTCATAAACTGAATGGTCCGCTAGGATGAATCAAAGGCACCCACTGCTCATAAAAATAAGGTTTGAAATCAATCGTTTCAAGTTAACATAAATTTTGCTTCGCATTTTTAGATTGAAAAAATTGTGCATCCATTGAGGGATGAATGTTGACCGCGACTGAACTTTTAGTTGGAAACGCATTACGAGATTAAACACAAAACCGGCCACGCCATCGTCGGTACAACATGGCATTTCTACTAATGGTTCCCCTATAGCAAGTCTGTGGAAAATGATAAAAATGGGAAGCATATTTTCACATTGCCCGCGCTTTTGAAACCGTGAATACCTACAAATAAAAAAGTAAGTTTGCTCACTTGTCTCTTTGATAGACCAAAAGTAACAAAAACAAAGATACCAATTTACTACCTCTTTGGTTAAATTACAACAAAATTATTTACGAAGCCGTTCCAAACATGAATGGAATGTCAAAAGAAAAGAGAATCATGGCAGTTTTTAAATTTTATAAACCAGTGAATCGCGAAATTAAATATTAAATTATCTCAAAAGGCAGCAGTCGTAGTTTTTGAAGACTACATACTTTTGTTAAGTGATGTATAAGTAGGTAATTCTTTCATATCTTACGTTTCTTACAAATTATTCTAAGGATTGTCTAACAACCTGACCAAAGCTAACAAGGGTAGGTATACTCTTTGTTGATATTATTATGTTTAACATTGACAATGTCTAAAGTAAATGTTAAGACAATGTTAAAGATAAATATTTGATGTTTATCAGTTATTGTTATTCCACAGAGATATGTGTGTAATCTTAATTATCAATATTGATAAATAAATGTTTGAAACTAAGAATGAAAATTCTTGAATAATTTAATAAATCAATTCTCATACTTATTTCATACTTTTACTGATTTCTGTCAATTCCTAAAAGATATCGAATCAAGCAACATAATATAACAATTATTTTTAAATCAAGTTGATAGCTTGAGTTCTACCCTTGGACGAATTAACCACTGGACGCGTAACGAGGACCGCGTTCGCCTTTACCCCTCTGTCACTTACCCTGCCTTTTAGACACAGTAAGCAATATGGCGTTGTCAGTATGACGCGAGATCTCGATGTGGAACATTATCTCAAAAATGGGTAAATACGCTGAGTTAATTTGTAAAAAACATACCGGACAATCAAAACATTTTTCTTTTCACGCGTAAGTATAATTTCAATCTATTAGAGTAGCAATTTTTCGTGAAATAAATAAAATTTGGTATGTAAACAAAATGTAATACGTCATTTCAAAAAGTAATCATTGTACGTGTAAATTCTTCAAAGATATTGCATAAGTAATTTGGTTGGGTTATATGTATCACTCATTCAATCAATTGTCATTTTTATGTCATATAGGGCTTGAACATATCGATAAACATATCGATGTATGTAAATGAACGAACGAATCCAATTTTAATGTAGGAACTATTCAAATTAATTTCAGATATACAGTTGAACCCCTAACACGAAGAAATTGGGTGGAACCGGTACGCAGGGAGATAACATGGACGAGGACTCAGGTCTTAGATAACATCTAAGGTCTGATGATGGAGCCAGAAGATAACTATAGGAACTCTGTAATTATAGGACGCAACCCTACGAACTTTGAGCTCGTTATATTTTAAATATAGCTTCAAACTTAAAAAAAGGTGCTTTTTTCACCCGCATGGTTCCCGTTCCCGTGGTAATATCAAAACATCCTTCCTTAGTGCTCGCCAATATCGTTAAAGGAACCTGTATGCAAAATTTCAGTTTAATTGGTTTAGCCGTTTGGGCTGTGCGTTGCCTATCAATCAGTCACGGTATTGTTTTTTAGTATTAGACTTATGTTGTAGGTACATTATCATAGTGTGTTGTACATTAACATTTAACATTTATCATAAGTATAAAAATAACATTGACAACGCAAAAATTCAAAAATCATAAGTTATTAGCTGTTGCATCATAATTGATCGTTAAACATTTGTTTTTTTTCTCTTTCGAATGCAAGGGAGGATATTCTTAAGAAGCAAGTCTCGGTAGCTCATTGGTTAGAGCAGTGGGCCGGATTCCCAAAGGTCGTGGGTTCAAGTCACATCTGAAAATTCACTTGTGGCCGAGTTCATTTGTTCCAATATTTTTCTTGTTAAAATTTATCATAAATTGTGATTATATTTATTATTTGTTTCTAACATAGACCTTGTTAGGTCACAGCAAGAATAAAATTAATTATATTTATGTATGTACGTAAGCTATATTATACTATTTTTTAATCTTATAATATTTTTATTTTAAGATCGTTTTATTATATTCAAGTAAAACAATCTTAAAACTACAATAAACTTTTGGTTGAAATATTCTTGCAATTAGTATTTCAGCTAGTAGTTGCTAGAAAGATACTGCCTTGGCTTCTTCTTAAATATAGGTAATTTATATGCGATGTTTTGTTGATAACTTCTGTTTGTTGTTTAAAACTGTCATAGCGTATGCTGGACCATACGCTATCCAAACGCTAGTCTACTATTTCTAATTTGGGTTTAGGTTGTGCTAATTTCGTACGGTGGCGTAAATTTTGAGATCTTTAATAAATTGAAAACAAGTTTATATTTTTTCTTACAAATATGCATTGTAAATGGATACTAGAGTTGAAATTAAAATGTTTTAGTCTCAACGATCTTCTAATGTCGATGATTATTTTCAATAAATTTTAGTATACTTAGATTTTTGGCTCCAAAAAAAAATGTAGAATACGAGATATCACAGCTCGAGAAGCACACAGGGGGTTTATTGTCTAATTTTAAGTCTATCACAATCCCTTTAATTTTTTCATTTAAAAGGTACATATCATTCACATCTCATCACATAGCATCGCGCCACAACTATTTGACCTTTGAAAGGGATTGCAATCGATTATAAAATTAAACACTTATGGAGGGGTTGCTATTGTGTATGTCCTATACAATGGTTCTGTAATGAACTAATTACCCATATTTTGTTTCATATAAAAAAGCTCGAGTGATTGAAGAAGTTAATGTAAATAATGAATTATATTACTATATAAACCAAATATTAATGTTTTTTACTCACTTAAAAAGTGTTAGTAAGTAAATTGTAAGTCCGCCTGGCTAGCGACTACCATCTTATTTAAGTCGAGTCGTCCAGTTAGAGGTAAGATAGCTAGTTCCTCAGAGATTGAGGATACCGGGAGAGGCGCGCTTCCATCTTAAGCCTTATCAGTACAGTACTAGTATTAGGTTGCATGTATCTACCCATTTTTCACAAAAAAAACCCAAACACTAACGCTTTGGAAACCATATTGTATAGTTTTTATGAATTTGAGGTATTTTTTAAATGAGATTTTCATATTATTAGGTGCTTTTTATTTTTCCACGAAATAAACAATTAACTTACTAATTTCTTTAAAACACACATGATTTATTAATCTCAATAGGTTCATTCATTCACTCCTTACCTATCGTGCTATTTATTTTTCTACGAAATAAACAATTAACTTACTATTTTTTTAAAACACACATGATTTATTAAACGCAATAGGTTCATTCATTCACTCCTTACTTATCGATAAAAAAATTATCGATTACTTCAAGCACTACTGTCATTATTTGACATTAGTAATCGCCCCTCACCCCCGCAAGAATTGGTTGATCGTGTTTTCATACATTCTTCTCGGGTTTCGTGTCCAGTGGTTAATTCGTCCAAGGTTCTACCTGAGACTGCGTCCGTGTCTAATTTTATAATACTGTTTTAGAAGTATACTGTACTGTACAGTAGTGTTAGCACGAAAAACTATCGAAATAGTATAGAGTAGGTAAGTATCAAAAATTTTATAGGATAATGTACCTAGTTCGTCAAGGTCACCCAACGTGCAATGGAGAGGGCTGTGCTCGGCGTTTCCCTACGTGATCGAATCAGAAATGAGGAGATCCGTTAGATAACTAAAGTAACTGACATCGTTCGAAGGATTGCTCAGCTGAAGTGGCAGTGGGCGCGACACAAAGCGAGAAGAACCGATGGCCGTTGGAGCGGAATGGCGACCGCGCGTGGAGTGGAGGAGTGGGCGCGACCGTTGGATGCGGACAGCACAGGACCGATCGTTGTGGAGGTCTATACCCAGCAGTGGGTGTTACGTGCCTGAGACGACGTAACTAGTTCCGTTTACGTTCGGTAGGAACGCTGCTCAATATTTCATACATTTTTGTACTTTACTTCCTCGATACTTACTCGAAAGTTATTCGTGCTAGGCCTACTGTACCTATCAAATGTCACTAATACTAGTATGTAGACCTCCTTTGGTACCACAATCGGATTTAGATATTAATGTTGAAAAGTCTAGGTACTTACCTAATTCTCCAAAAAGAGATGACTGCGGGATTATCACGATCAATTGTGTACATTGCTAAAAGTGTAAATAAAAACACCCCTTTCTTTAAGATTACTTTTTATTTATATTCCTTAACAAAAAGAAGATATCCACTCCTCAAAATATAATTTAATATTATTATCATAATACTTTTTATACAAGCAAGCAATATTAACATTTTTTTAAACAAATAACAATCAAAATAAGTAATTAATTGACCAAATGTTTAATCTAATTTTAAAGTACATTTTACATACAATTGCATATTACATAAGTGCCTATACGTTGCTAATCAATAATTTTATTGGTGTCAAATATTTGCCATAAGTCATTTATTTTAATTTAGGTGTTTTCTTATTGTTTATATTACTACTTAGTCTATAATTGTTCTCAAAGCAATAAAAAATACCATTCAATAACCATATTGCCAAAATAATATTGATCCTTACTGAATTTTTAATAAGTAATGAGTAATATTTAAAAAAATGTGATAAAACAAAGAAAATATGTGCTTCTAATAATTTTGTAAACACCGATGACCAACGTGGTAGTACCTAGCTAATATGTAAAAGAAGTCAAAAATAAAAATATCTGGTTATTAATTATGACATTTGAATTAGACTACAAAAAATTCAGTTTGTAAAAAATCGTTTTAAAATAAATTATATACATTATATATTAACTATATGTGATACATCCACGTTATTTGAAACCTTGTTTGGCTGGCTTAAAAAACAAATTTTTAATTTACTGTAAATACATATTTAATTATCTACCACGTTATAGAAGTCGTTTATAAAACTAATTATTACTGGAATAAAAAAACCCAGCTAAAATTTAAGGTACATATAACAATACTAACATCAGTTTTATGTTTTGCTATTTCAGGGTCGCCTCCAAACCAAAAAATAACCGTAATTTTGAGCTCTATAAAAATATGGTTTTGAGCATAGATTTATCATTGGCGTTGCTACAAATACATACCTCGCTTCATACAAACAACGGATCAAAATACCATAAATTTTGACTTTTTCTTCAACCAACTGATTCGGTTGTTAGGGATGATTGTTGATACCTTATGCCGTTGTCACAGTAGACTGTGCCGTTTGTGACAGAGTAAAACTGTCAAGAGCTATATGTATGAGGGCGGTATCTAGTTGTAGCAACGCAGAGACCAATAATAAATCTATGGTTTTGAGGTTGTTAGTAAAGATCAAATAATGTTGTAGGTTTTATTTTACATATTACCTAAATAAAGTGTTTCACGTTGACTTTGAACACGTCCTATGGGATTTTTAGGGTATAATTTCGTACTCTATTTTCGTAAGTCGAATTGAACCTACCTCATATTAACGGTACGTTTTTACTTATTCTAGTCATAAGACTCTTCTGAACTTGTAATATACATATTATAATTTTATTACATTAATAAGATAGGTAGAAGACCCGGGTGTGGCGATAGATATGATTTTCGTTATTTTCTACTGAAAAAAAATAATTGAAAAAGGCGATACTTAGTTTCAAATTTTTATGTTTTTTTAACCGAAAATAAGGTCTTCTTATTTGTGTTTTAATCACAAAATACACGTACAACCAATACTTACAAAAGATCTGCCCCCTCGGATATTACCTATCGTTGCAAGAGCATGCTACAGCAATAATTGATCAATATTTACTTTAAAATCGCAAATTCATATTTCGAATCAACAAAAACAAAACTAATGATGTTCCACCATTCATCATCAATTCACATTGCTCTTACAAAAATAGGTAATAAGGGGGCTGAAAGTAGCCAAAACCGGATCGTCTAACCCACCATCTTATTGTACGTAGGTACGTTCTACATAAGCTCACGCTATTTCTAGGTCGTAGGCTAAATTGTTAAAAAGAATTTTCGTGAAAGTCCTAGGGACATTGCGAAAACAAGGATTATTAGACAGTGGTCACGACATTTCTCAATCTTATTGAAAATGGATAGGGTTTTTTGCTAAAATCTATTTATCAAATCATCCTACGACATCTATAAAATATCGAGATATTAAAATATCGTTATATTCAAACAACAAAGTTGATATTTATGTATGATTTACCCAAAAAAAAATTGTTTTTAGATTTTAATAAAGAACTAACGAAAATCACTTTCACTGTGATTGTGTGGGACTTACAAAATTGTGTGCTATATTCAACAAACACTTTTTGCATTTTCGTTTTCAAAAATAATAAAAATAAAACAAAAGCAATCGTGTTTTACCCTTGGACGAATTAACCACTCGTCCAAGGTTTTACCTAAACCATCTTAAAACGGTAATTGTTGTAAAATATGCATTTAATTAGGACTGTTATAAATGCGGGGCCCGTTTTCCGTATAAGTAGGTACATATAAAATATTAGTTTGGTGAATCTTCAATAAAAGTGCGTCAGACAGAACTCTGTCGTCGTCTTTGGGCAGATTTCGTGTATAGCAACGTTCACACAAACATCCCTACTCAACAATACCTATTAAGTAGGTACTGCTGACTACCCGTTCTTTATGTGTCCAATTATAGTTCTTTGTTATGCAAGTCTGGAAAGTTTGATTTTAGCGGTGAGTTACCTCTTGTAGCCTACCTCTCTCGTAAACCTGAGCGTAGCGAGGGTTTCAAAGGTACGATACGCTAAAAACTTTTCTGCCGAGCGCAACACAATTTTTCACCTCACAACAGCGAGGAAATTTTTAAGGTCGTTTCCGCGGTCATTTTTCCGGTAAAAAAATCTTTTGACAATAAGTTTAATATAAATTTTCCTTAATGAAAAACTAAAATAATAAAAAAGGGAGTTGTATGGTTAATTCAAAGTTATTTAAAATAGGAATACTCTAATGACAATAAAAACGATTCGATAAATGTTGACATTGACATGAGGTACAAGTCAAAGACAATTTAAAAATACACGTTCCGAAATCCAATCATAGGTTGTGAAATCTGAAATAAAATAATATGAAATTCTTATAACAAATAGTTTAATCTTATTGTTATTGTTTTTATGATTCAATAATATAATAAATCCAAAACGGAGTATTATATTTAATTCAAAGTTATTAAAATAAGAATTAAATGTAACATAAAAATTCAATAATGCGATTGCGATGTAACGTTTATGACGTATTTTCCTTTCTAAATTAAAAAAATAGTTTACCACCCTAGGCCGGTAAAATCCGATTTTCGATGCAGAAATTGAATGACAATACCTCCTTTTCCGAGCTCGTGTGGTAAAAATACTATTTCAGCGTTATATCATGATGCTATGACGAATGATTTTCTGTCAGGATAAAACTTAAGCTTGGAGCAGCACCATCTTTTACTTTGAAATTCCTTATGAAAAGTCTCTGTCATCCGCGTCCGTGAGCTTGCGACGTGGTATGAGATATAAACAGGATTAAGTCAAGATTCCAAACTAAGTATATAAGATAACTTGCTTTAAAATAATAATCTGATACAACTATTAATATACTTATTTATTTATAAGAAAAATATTGTCAATATTAATTTTCATTTAAATGTCTTCATGATACTTATGATAAATTTTAAATAGAAAAGTTGTCTTCATGATATTTTGTCTCATTTATTTGCTTAAAGGTTTCCTATTCATTTTTTTGATAAAAGGACGACGCTATTCTAAAATAAACCATAAAAAAATAATACAGTGTAACAAATTTCGTTATAATTAATAATAACCTTTTCGTTTCCAAATTAAGCCTTTAATGAATAAAACTTTCTTGCGTAGAGTAAAAACAATATAGAAGCAAACACTGTGATGGATGATTGAGATGAATAATATAAATTGGTTAAATAAACTAACTTACAACTGTATCTAGCAGTGGCGAAGGGTCGAAATGAAATATAGCCAAGGTAAGCCGGACTAAAAAAAAATCACAAATCAGACAGAATTATACATGGAAAATAAAACATAATGTTCACTTTGCAACAACACAAAGGAACCCAGTAAAAGTTGTTTTTTTTAATTCTGGTACATATTTGCTGAAAAATATCAAATTAAAAATTCAATATTTAAATAGCGCGCCAAAAAGCTACTTTGACAATATGGCGCTGCAATGGGTTCGGTAACGTCACTTGCCTGTATTCTGCATATCATCCACATACGTAGGCAAACGAGGTTTACAAGCAGGTGACGTCATTATAAACTCGACGAATCAGGGGCGTTTCGTGTCACGTGACAAAACGTTTAAAAATCTCCATAGTGGATCGCTGGGGTGGGATTTCTAAAAGAAGACGATGGGAATCGGTATGTATTATGGACCCTTTGCCACTGGTATCTAGATTCTAGATCAAACTTATTCCTTTGTTGATGAAATATATCGACGAATTAAATTCTATTGTCCTTCATTTTGTTTTATGTGAGTAACACTTATCTATTAGTAGTTAAACTGTCCGTAGACCTAAAAACTAAGAAATATTCATTACGTATATATTTACCTATTTGTTCCACATAAACGTGTTAAAATAAAATATTGCAAGAATACAGGTGGTCTATCTGCGTCCTTTTTCGATAATGCGAATTATTGCAATGCGGTGTCTTTGTTTCGGATGCTTTTTCCGTGCGACACCTTTTAGACCTTGGCACGACGCTTGAGAGAAGTTTTGTCATCATCGGATAATAATAATTATAACTTAATTACACACACGAGTCATCATCTGATCCGATGTAGACAAAACTTTCCGTCTATTTAATACAAATGCCTCGGCTTTTGGAAATCATCTCAGTACTCGGTAACGGACTTAGAAATTGTACCACCACCTTAGTTAGAGCTACTCTCGCTACTTGGTCCTGGTCATTATAACTTGGTGTCTTTCAGCAGCACCGCGGCTTCGTACGATGGCAGACCGCCGTCGCTGCGCTCAGCCGTGCAATGCTGGTAGGACCGCAGCACGTCCTAGAACATCAATTTAAAATTTTGAATATACAGAAAATTGTTGATAGTTTACCCCGTCTCTACCGTCTGAGACTTCATTTATATTTTGACAATTGAAAACCTTTTCCTCTGTTGCTGAGTACTTTATACAAGGAAACAACGATAGTTTTCTTATTAAGGGTGATTAGTATGAAAACATGTTGATCAGGGAGATCTTTTTATATAGAAAACGTAGTTAAAGTTGTAGCCACAAAAAAACATATGACAAGCTAAAGAGTTTTTCTAGTTGCTACAAATATTTAATTACGAATAAACCTCACAGATGATTGTAAAAAAAAAACAGAAAATCACTGAAAGCACTTACGTAGTAGGTTCATGTTTTTTGCGTAAATAATAGCGGATAATTGAATTCTACATGATACACTTTAAAGTACTGTAAAGATGCTTCAATGATTTATTCCAAAGAAAAAATGTGATACTCATAATGATGATAATGGTAAAATAATAACGAACAACATCGAAAAAATGCAAAAGTAAAGTTATTTTTCCTACTCTTTACATGTAAAGAAAAAGACAGACAAATGTTTTAGCGTAACCAGGCTGTAATATTGAAATTAGTCAATTTTTACTTTCTCTAAACCTCTTTTAGGGAATAACTACCTATTATAAATTCCAAAGTGCGACCTTTCCATGCATAAACAACTGAACTCGTAGATTTAAAGCGAAAAATTCTAAATCTATGACTGAACTATAGTCGGATTTTTAATTCAGCTTAGTAATTTGACAGGTGCCAATGTCACTTTGTAAAAATAATTCTGCTTTAAACTGTTTTTACCCGAGACGGTACGGAGACGGTATATGCGTTTGGGGTGAGAGGATGTTTGTTTGTTTGTGCAAGCCAATGTTGCCAATTATTTCCAAAACTACTAGTCCGATTTTGATCCTGTTTTCAGTGATGGGTTCGAGTTTGACTGGTGCATGTTCTTAGATAGGTGTTACGGTGACAATTCACCAGGGGGCGCTGCAGTAAAATATTGTTTGTGCAAAACCAAAACTACTAGTCCAATTTTGATGCGGGTTTTCAGTGATGAGTTTTATGTACGTAGTACAATATACATAATCTTTCTTATCGTATGAGGATTAGTGACCACCCCTGGTGTCAGAGTTTATCAATGTACATAATATCTATGCTCTCTTAAAAGTATGAAATAAAAACCAAAATTAAAAATTTTGAAAAACCCACGACGGTTATAAACTGGATCTGAGCAAATCATTACGAATTAAAACTTAATTAAAAAAGGATAAAATAATAAAAAAAAAGACGGGTTGCACTCCGGGAGTGCCGGCAGAAGTGAAAACTTGATTATTAACGTTGAGCATGTTTGATATTAATGTATTTTTTTTTTAATTTGCTTAAAGATCGGTGTAGCTTTTACAGGAGGTAATTGGCGCCTAAATAATAATAATAATACTCATAATAAATAATAATAATAATAATAATAATAATAATAATAATAATAATAATAATAATAATAATAATAATAATAATAATAATAATGATGATGATGATGATGATGATGATGATGATGATGATGATGATGATGATGATGATGATGATGATGATGATGATTAATAATAATAATAATAATTATAATAATAATAATAATAATAATAATAATAATAATAATAATTATTATTATAATAATAATAATAATAATAATAATAATTATAATAATAATAATAATTATTATAATAATAATAATAATAATAATAATAATAATAATAATAATACCTAATACTAATACCTACCTGATACCCGCCTAAACGAAACAGTAGGCCCAGGCATACATTTTCGCCGCGCCGTAGAGAGGGGATAGCTGTCTACTCTCCATCCGTCCTACGCTTTTTCGATCAGGTCACGTGTCCTGACGCGAGTTTAAGATTTTATACCCATTACAGAAAAAGTGCTCAACGCCGCTAAAGAAGTTTTCACTTCAAAAACCCCGACTTAATTATCCGTTGGGGACTGCCAGTAAATGAACTATAGTTTTGTAGTTTTATATAGTTATATTCATGCTGAAATTTATATTAGTGATGGCAGCCCCGACGGGTAATTAATTCGGGGGGTTTTTTTTAATTATTTTATCCTTTTTTAATTACGTTTTAATTCGTAATGATTTGCTCAGATCCAATTCAAGTTCAGTAAGTATTAATTCCATTCACATACACAAATACAATGTGAACACTACTACATCATAAGGCAACATTATTTTTACAAAATGACATTTTGGCACCTATCAAATTACTCTGCTTAATAAAATATCCGACTTTAGTTTTGAAAGTATTTGCATTTCAGAGATAGATTGCACCTTACTACCTTTTAACGACAAAATAAATAAGGCAAGCGATAAGAGATGACAATGTTGTTTGGTAAAATTGTAACTGAAAAACACATAAATTAGGTATGCAGATTAAGTCGCCAGCATATTTAATTTCAATTTTTGTGTACTGATCGATAAAAACTTAAAATATTGCGAACCTGTGACCCGTGGCAGCCGGGCTTGTGTTGCAAAGGCACGTCTAGATCCACTACAGTCTCGTACGCCGGTGGGGGACCTGGCACATCGGCTTGTAACTGGAAAAGAAAAATAAACAGAAATTACACCAAACAACCGTTCATCCTCATCCTAACTAATATTATAAATGCGAAAGTGTGTTTGTTTGTTTGTCCTTCGTTCACGCCCTAACTTAGCAACCAATCGGCTTGATTTTTGGCATAGAGTTAGTTGAAAGGACGGAGATTAACATAGGCTATTTTCCGGATATTACGGGAACCTACGTGGTTCCCGTTTCCGTGGTAATAATCTTATACCTCTACACAAACCCTGTCCTGACAAAGGCGAACACAACAAAAAAATATTATCCGGTTTAGTCTCAAAAGTTATGCGCTTACATACATTTAGGTGATTTAATTTTTTCGTCTTTCACGCCCTAACTAAGCAAGCTATCAACTTGAGTTTTGGCATATAATTAGTTATAAGGACGGAGAGTAACATAGGGTACTTTTTATGCCAATATTTTTAAGGGAATGGAAACCAGGCGGGTGAAACCGCGGGCGGCCGCTAGTTAATTATATAACAAACCCCATATCCACCGTTGGGAGGCCTTTGCTTCGCTTTAAAGACTGTGCCAAGCGGGACATGACTGCATTTAAAATAGATCATCAGGACTGGGAGGGGGATTGCAAACAATCGGTCCATGTGGCGAAAGTGTGTCGCAGAGGGTCAGAGGTCATGCGATGAGACCTGGTTCAGAGCCCTAGCGGATAAAAGGGAAAAGCGCCACCATAGCGGCACTAACACACCAGCCGTAAACTTCCCCTGCCAAGCTTGTGGGAGAGTATACCGCTCTCGCATCGGTTTGTTAAGCCACGTAAAAAGTTGCCTCCGTGGCACTGCTATAAATCGTCTGCAATAGACACAAAGGCCATTGATGATGTCTACCGTGGTTATTATCACTATAGCAATAGTCTATTCTATTTAAAGCAGAATCCTACATACGGCAACAAATGAGTTAAGCCATTTTAGCTCCAAACGCTACGGGCGTTTAGTCTAGCTTGCCTATGAAAATAGTTCCTACGCTACACAGCCTAAAACAATAGTGGTCAAATGAAACTTGTTACGCGTTTGGACTAATTCTGTACTGATTGGCTTTTGGATTTGAATACAGAGCATTAAGCTCTCGGCTACAAGCTACATGCTACGGTTATTCATGAAGTTTGCCTTGGAATGAATTGGTACGGTTCGGCATGATGTCTTTTCATGAGAAGTTTAAATTTGATTAAATCTTTTCTTTTTACAGATGAACAAATGAAGTCTAAACCGCAGCCTTGAACGGAGATATAATTTTCACTGTTATGGTAAGTTTTATTTTTAATTGATTCATTGGTCTGTGAAAAAATTACTATTATATAACCTCAAATGAAGCATTTAAATTGTTTTATTTGTCTTTGTGTACCTAAATATGAAGTCATGTCAGTACGCGTAATTAAGATTTGACCTATAGGCTTAAATTATCAACGAGTGAAAGCACACTAAACAACTTTGCCGTACTCGACGGCACTGTAGTCCCTTTATTACTATGGATGGATCTTGATCCCAATCAAGCCCAAGGCTAAGACAGGATCCACGATGGAGCGAGCTAACCCAGTAGGTGCCTATTCACCCTTGCTTTGGAGATGTAGGGGTTGTAAGTACTCGGAAACACAAACGCAGGGAAGGAGTTCCACTCCTTTGCTGTGCGCAATATAAAAACTGTTGAGTAGCGTTTGTGCGACATTAGGAATGTCAACCAAGAATGCGTGGTAGCCCACAGTGCATCTGGAGCTCTATTTTTGAATCGCTCGTATGACTTAAGTCACGCTTTGTACGCTTGTTTCACTCGACTGCAACGAGTGAGTGAGGGCACTCGTTGCGGTCGAGCGATTCAAAAATACGGAAATTCGTATGTCGAACGAAAATCAGTAGAAGCTTAGCGATCGACGCGCGACGAGTGAATCAAAAATAGAGCTCCTGGATGTCCGATGGAAGGAGGGGGATGGCGGTATGAGCTCGTGCAGCTCCTGAGCACACTCTCTGAAGTTCAGTCTGTAAAAGACCGACAGACAGGCAACTTTGCAGCGGTGAGTTTTGGTGACCTTTCTTATGGTTGGTCTTGGGATAAGTGATCAAAAATGTATTTAACTTTTTAAAGCAGCCTTCCACATTAAGCTGGCCGGCTGGTTGGCTGGCTAGTCGTCGACGGTTGGTGGTGGGATAAGTTACCAATTTCTTTAAATCGTTTAAAGATACCGTGCCGTTTCCTTCATAAATCCGCATTGGCCCGCGTGGGTTCATTCTATGCATCAAGAAATCCAGTACCTCTGCTTTGTGGATAGGTATCGTTTTGTATAAGTATTGAGAATTTAAATTTAAACCAATCTTAATGGGTAACCGCATTCCTAGAGCTTACTAATTTGCACGGAATCCTAAGCTCGAGAGTAAGGCATGCACTGAAGAGTATGCTTGGCTTAACACGTGGAGTGGCACCGAGTGTTTGCGCTTCGATCACACCGTGATTTGTGGGCTTAAGGAGATGCCTATACCGAAGGAGGTTTATATGAGTTAGGAAAATGATTTTACAAGGAAATAAATAGGGTACGATAGGGGCACATGGGTACGCAGCCCAATATCCGAATCACGATTCACGATAATCGAGCGACTTTCTGTTGTCTCGTGACAGTATTGTCTCAGAAATTTTACCTGCATTTCTTGAAAAGGGCGAGAAACGGAGTACCTACCTAAGTAACATAGGTTAGGTTTACCTACTACAGTGCGCTTCCACTGAGGAAGGAAGGAGCAGATCAAAGCAGTTTTCAGCTCAACTGTCAAATGTATGAAAAGACAGCTCCTTTCGCTCGTCTTCAGTATAGTGGAAATGCTACTTAGCTCGCATACGCCGTATCGCTTATTCTTCCGTGGTTAATTACACAATACTAATACAACGGGATAAAAAAACGCACCCGACAATTTTTCTACTTCTGGACGTTCATATAGCGGAAAAATCAAGAGATAAGCACGTAACTACTATAACAAAACCACAGACTAGAAAATTGCCCAGGCAGCCTCCCGAGCCTGTAGGCAGTCTACCAATTACCATTTAACCGCTAACGCGATTTTATTTCGCGCCGTCGATCGTCAAATCCGGAGCAAATAGTTCCCGGAGGAAGGTTCCCGACTGCAGTTTCACTAAATGTGCACTCCATAGCAAATAAAGGCAGTTTCTCTACTGCCTACCTTTACGGCTTTGGATATAAGACTTTTATGACCATGTTAAAGGGACTTAAATTTGCTTTTATCGGATAATCGTGAGACATATCTGTACTTAGTTTTTTTATTTATTTAAAGTCCATGAACAGACTGTAATCAGTAATTACTTTACAATATAAAATATAAAACAAGCTACTTACATTCAAATTTATAGGTATATTTTCCAGCTGACAATACAAAAAAAAACATGAAGGCAAAAAGAGTCACGTTATAAGCGAAATATAATTAATTCATAAAGTTTAATCAGTAGTAAAGTAACAATCAAATAGCTCAGTGCGACAGTGGCAGTTGCATAATACAACTATGTATTTGCACGTACGTACACTGACTGGTAGTTTTCAACGGATTCCCAAATAATCGAACGAGATATATCGTGCATTTAATTAAAACCACTAGAGCCGCCTATCTGCGAGTTCAGAGCCGAATTCAGGGTATACTGATAAATATTAAACAAGAAAATATACTGGAAAAAAGCAACTAGTCTCATGTCGCCCTGACGAGATGACATGACATTTTGCTTTATTCTAGTATATTTTCTTGTTTAATATTTATCACATACAAATAGCATTGTAAAATGCAAAGTTAAAAAGTTATAATCAGGGTATACTGTCATGATACCAGCAATCTAAAGTTTATTGCCAATATTACCTACTTCAAGATAAAAGGGTAAAAATCCCGCAAAAATACGCAGTTGCATGAAAAATATCGGGGACTCGAAAGCAAATATTTGACAACCGTTTGGCGCAGGGGTACTAAACCCACCTTCTGCGCACGAGGTCCCGGGTTTGATCCCCGGACAAGACAAATATTTGTGTGCATAAACATGTCTATTAGTCTTGGTCGGGTGTATATATTATGTATTTATTTACAAAAAAATGTATCTAAGTATGTTTATCTGTTATCTAGTAGCCATAACACAAGTCCATGATACTTAACGTGGGCTAGATAATAAGTGTGATTGTATGCAATTATTTATATTTATTTATTTAAATACAAACATGGTAAAAATCTCGTCAATCAATCAATCAATTTCATATACTTACTTCATATAGCTTTACAAGTTCTGATAGTACGATAAAATGAGTCCAGACACTTGAGTCCATTGAAAGAAGGGCCAAGAAGCTCATCGGCAACGATGATTTATTTAATAAACTAAAGAGCCTTGAACATAGACGGAAGGTTGCTGGTCTATCCGTATTCTATAGGTTACATTTCGGGGAGTGTGCAGCGGAATTGCACAGCCTCATTCCACCATCCCCATTTTTTCATCGGACAACCAGACGTACAAATAGGCGCCACCATTATATGGTTGATATACCCAAGTGTCGCACTAAAATACCAATGGCATTAGAATCTTATTCAAATGGAATGGATCGAAAATATATTTTATCATATTTTAATGTATTTTTTGTGTAAGAAATTTATTTACAAATTAGTAGACATTATAAACATGTAATCAAATACTACAATTCTAAATATTGGTATTATATATCTTTATTCGCTCCATGGTCCTGGGTCTGACACTGATTAAATTCTTATCAGCCTGCCTGCATCCACATCGAGGCGTGGATTGTTGCTTTTAGTTTGTAATACCTTAACCAAGAAGGGCATTAATATAGCCTTTTTTTACCTATCGGATTTAATTTATTATAAGTGTAAAGTTTATTTTTATTAGTAAAAAGTTTTGTTTTTCTTCTATTTAAGAACTACATAATAGAAGAAGCAAACGAAGTTTTTATTTAATCAAAATCATAGTATGTCTTTTGTTTTTAACAGGATACGATTCATGTTGTAGACTTGTAGGTGTAACTCACTCTTATCTTTTTATATCGCAAATACCGGATAAAAGCCTTTTATATGTATTTTTAAATCCAATCAGTATCAAAATGTGTCTGACATTTACGATACAAAAATAAAACATTTTATTGCACAACCCATCTCATCTATCACACTGAAATGCTTCCATCCAAAAATAGTAAATATTAAATGTCCTTTTAAACGATTTTGGTTATCTGTAATGTTTTTAGAGATGATAGATGATAGATAACCAAATCTTTACAGTTTTTCCTTAACTATTATTGCCACAAAAGTGGTTTGGTACTTGCTATTTTGAATCTCAGTTTCCGAACAAAAGACGGTAACTTTTGGCAAAAACCTCAGCTCGTGACCGAATGACGCTTAGCTTTTTACTGTCCACTTTAAGTGCTAAGTAGCTTAGTTCAAGCTAATCGGAGACTATAGTGAAATTATTTATAGTGAACTGAACTGTTGACAGCTGTATAGATCTACTTTGGTTAGAAAAACTCAAGATTTTTTGTTAAAAAAAAGGTTAAAGCTCGTTCGTCATTTTAATTTTAGGTTAGGAATTAAGGACTGCGGAATAAGTTGATACTCTACTCTTAGATTTATATAAAAAATATAGATTGATATGATATTAAATTTTGTACTACGATCGACGCTTTGAGCTAAATAATTTTTTCTTCAAAATCACTACGATTTGGTATTTAGCTAGAGTAAAAGCAAAGACATGAATATTGATAAATGTTTTATTTATATTTATAGTATTTTATTTTTCACTCAAGTGTCTTCAAGTGTTATCACTTACAATCGATTTCGTTTTCAGCAAAGCTGAACCGTTTAATATCGATAAAACGCTGCGTTTGGCCCGCGGAGCAATTACAGCTAATGCGATTTTTATCAGAGTCGGCCGACAAATGATCGCCGCCCGCGGGAGCGAATGAGTACAAATTATTATTGTTGGCCTGGGAAATCTTGCGATGCGAACGTGCGCCATGAAATCTTAATAGGAACGGGATAATCACAGGCGGTGAATGCGTTCGCGGTTACGAGATGACAATGTAGTGAAGTCACGAGACGTTTTGTGGGGTTTGGGTGGTTGAAGACATCGATTACGGTGAAATAAAATACGAATTACAACAGAAACAGCTTCAACTGTCGTCGTGTTTTCTTGTCAGTTCCTTAATGGAAAGGCACACTGTGCGATTTTCCAAATAGCATCCCCTCTAGCAAAGAATATATACACTTACGTGAAAAGAAGCGACACTTGAGCATGTGTGCTCGTAAAATCTCCCGTAGCTATGTGTGCGTGTGTGGTGGACGAGCGCGGGTGGCGGGGCGTGGAGCCAACATCTTCTTACTTTATCTGACAGGTCTGTGTCACCTCATTTTCTTTAGTTAAAGATAATAATAATAAAGAATTACTTACAAAAGAAATTGAAAAATCCTTATAATAGTTTAGTAGGCAATTTTCATTTCTTATGAAAATAATATTTATTGAACCTATGTATTGTTTCAAGTGCTTCCACAAAGTTTTTAGGCTTCTTGTTGCATGCCTATTAAAATAATCAATCAATTTCGCGACCCCATTTGTCTTTGCCTGCAGTTTCCCAATAATAAATAATAATAACAATAATTTATAGTTAAATTGTAAATGTCGTTACTTCTGGCAGTTGGCAAGTTTTCTTGGGCACGATCTTGTCAGTTGAAAAAGTCTAAACGGTAAGGAAAATTTGACGATTTAAAAGCTTAATAATAACTGAGTATTTGAATCAATATATTATTATTATAATAATTGAATATTAAAAAAAACAAACCAACTTGCAACATGTCTTTGGCGAAAGTCAACATTTTATTTTAGTATTAACCCTAGCGTCTACATGGTTCGGCTACTCGCCACTGGAGCCATTGGCGCTGGTGGCGCTCGATCTCACACGTACACGGGAGTGTGATGGCACTGCCTCTAGGGAAATGATAGGTTTTTGTTTCAACCGTGATTGATATCACATTTCGGATCCACACCGGTGTGCGCTACTGCACATTTTTTCTTTCATTGTAGAATTTTGATTTGTATAGAAAAAGCCGGAGATTCGATTGAGTAACAGACATCCAAACTTTCACATTTTATAATATTACAATATTAGTGCTAACTCTGTAGTAGTGCACATAAAGTGCCACTGAAAAAGTTAAATCCCAGGGCCCGATACTAGTGGCAGCTCCTACAGAGCACTCCACGAGCTTTGTTAATCTGTTCATGATTGTTTACGCCGCGGACGCTTAGGGTTCTCACAGAAAAAATATAGATAATCTTGTGTGATGTGTTATTCTTGCAAATATACAGAGATAGTAAGTAATAAGTCCAAGAATAAATATATATTTTGATATTGTACTGACTACTGACTGACATAGGTACAATCTGAATCATTATAAGACTGGACAAATTTAACAAAATTTAGGCATACAAATAGTTATTTTGGTGCGTCTAATTTTTGTTTCTAAAGTTTAATTAGACTGAAAACTGAAATAAGACGAGGAATGAGCCTTTTGCCATTGATCATAATTTTAAATTGCTACATTAACCATTTCTTAATTTCAAACTTAAATTAAATGTCAAACTGTATTTTGACAACCCTAGATGTAACTGACCGCAGGCTCTCACCTGGCGAGACTTCAATTTAGTTGTTTGCGCTCTAAAATATTAATTATCAACAAACAGAACGACAAACTGTTCTTATAGTTTAACAAGTTCATTATTGAAATAAAACAACTTTTGCGGAGTATTTATTGCGATGTATTTATTTATCTATCTATATACTTAATTCAGGTTCGCAAAATTTGTGACTCGATAGGGACTTTGGCGCGTAGTACGCGGCCGAGTAAGGTATCAAATTAAAGGTACTCGAGTCTATTTGTTCCGAAAACTATAAAATATACAAAATGTTAAACGTGATGATCACAAACTGCAATTAAAGATTTTCGCATAATTTAGAATTTTTCGTCGATCGACGAACCCGAGTATCGGGTTGTAACCGCCCTAGTACTAATAAAGCTGAAGAGTTTGTTTGTTTGAACGCGCTAATCTCAGAAACTATTGGACCGATTTAGAAAATTCTTAGACCATTATAAAGCTACATTTCTCCCGAGTGACATAGGCTATATTTTATCCCGATATTCCCACGGGGACCACCACGCGGGTAAAACCGCGAGGATGCGCTAGTAATATATATTTGGTACTAAAACCAAAAAAAACGCAAATAAACCAAAAAAAAATTAGTACCAAATAAATATTTCGGGTAAATACATCGTACTAAATACTCCGCAAAAGTTGTTTTATTTAAATTATGAGTGAGCGAAGAAACTTAAGATGTGCTTAAGTTCATTATTCATAATCATAACAATATTCTAATTCTGAAATATGTGAGAGAATAATTATTTTTAAACGTTAACAGACATTATTGACAGACAGTATCGAGAAAAGTAGCTTAAGCACTTGTGTTATATTTCATGGTTTTACCACAGTCTACAGATATGTATAACTTCTCTGTGGTTTTACTTTCATGTTTGTTAGAAAGATTTCATACTTATGATGGACCCAATCGATTAATGCCATAAATGTACAAATTACTATAATAATTATTATTTTAGCTATTCCCGGTTGTATCCAGCGTTAGGTACGCTGGATACAAAAATATTTGATTCTTCGTGTGAGTTTTACTATTTCCAGTATCTACATACTTTCCCTTATTCACAATGTATTTATATGGATGTAAACGCAAATGTTCAGCAGTTTAGCAAATGTTTATCCTACTCGGGAATCAAATAAATGACCCATGGCACAGTCAGGATGCTCAGCACCACTGTGCCATCGAGTCTCTCAAAATTTTACGTTGACTTTGTCAAGACTCAAAAAGGAAGTTTTTCAATCTTATCTTAAAGCACATTTTGCTGTTTGTTTCCCAGCACTTATCTACAAAGTATCCTCAAAACACATGGATGTACGTTTGTTTAGTGGAAAGTTACAAATGCTTATTCTATATTCACACTGCATTCTTAAAAAAAATCACAGCATTTTCTGTTCCAATTGTTAAACAGTTTTCAAACCAAGAAGTTCTAATAACACGATTCTGTTTAAAACGCGTTGATGTCTTTAATTCTGCTTTTTCTAGCATCTTTTTTGTAGTATTTTTATAAATATTCAACATTTGTTTTAACTGTGACGAAAATGTAAACCAATGCATAAAAGGCCGAAGGCTTAGATCAACAGTAAAGCTTGAATTGCTGTTGACTCAACTTAAAATAGCCATAACCAATTTATGGAACATCAAACTTAAAGGATAAAGAAACGGCCGGATACAGCAATCTCATACGATTTCCTTATTCGAATGCAGCAAAAAGTAGCAGCATGATTTTATTTATTTCGAATTACCAGTTATAGACGCAGCAGCCGGAGGAATCCAGGATATTCTGTTTACATTCAATCTTGCGGAAAAACGTGATTTGTCGGCCGTTGCCGAGTTCATAATTTCCTGAGTTGCTAGTGTTTTTTTCAACAATTTTTTACTTGCGCAAGAAAAGATTTGGTCACTATAACGCCCCCTATACATACATCAAACGAAATTGTCCAGGGATCAAATACCTACGTTTTAGAGTATTGCTGCTATTGAGGATTATTATTTTAACTTTTTCCGCTCGTTGATGCTTCTTTTTACTATTTCACTATTTGAATAAAGACACGATTAAAGTACGAAGCCAGTCTAGAAGACTAGATTTAATATAATTTTGAGAATATTTTATAGTTAAAAATGTACTTGATCCCAGTAAACTTTTGATGTGTGTAAGTACTAGTTGTACGTAGTACATATTACTTCCATGGTATTAGCTGATCAAAAAAGATGATAACGCCAAAAGATGATAACGACTTTTTTAGCCGGCATCTTTCAAATGACCATAGAAAAACTAGTGATACGTGTACTGGATTACGACAAAATTATAGATCATATGATTGAAATCTCAGTTTTTCAAGTGTCTGAATAAAACTTCAAATTCGCAGTGAAGCATATTATTTAAAGCTTATTTGTCTTAACGAATAGGTATTATTTAGAAAGTTTAGTGTGACCCTAAAAAGTTGATAACTTCTTACAATGTCTCTCAGAATGTGTGATTGTGACTCCAAATCTACCCCCTCAACTCAAATAACACGTTTACTATGGAAATTACTGTCAGATTATTATGGATTCCGTATAAGTTACCAAAAAGTTTCTCTAGGGGCAAGCCGGTGACCGTGTCACGACACTATGTGACCCAGAGGGCTAATAATGGGCCGCAGTGGCCGATAAGTCGGAGTGTCACGGAACGTCAGGAGGAACGATCTAGTAATGCCCTACTCGAAGCCAACTGGGTCAGTTTTATGTTATACTTAAAGGTTGGGGTTGCGTGGATATGTCGAGCTTGAATAACCGCACTAATCAGTGATAAAAAACTCGGTGATAAATATTAAACATGAAAAATGCGGGTGACGGGATGCGGGTTCGAATCCCGTCAGGGCGACATGAGACTAGTTACTTTTTTCTAGTATATTTTCTTGTTTAATATTTATCACATAAAAATAGCATTGTAAAATGCAAAATTAAAAAGTTATAATTAGATGGCTGTTTTATCTTAATCGATAGTCAAACATCTGTAAAGATGTTTCTTTCGAATGCGAGGACATTTCTCTCATTGATGAAGCGACGGTGGCCAACACCGTAGAACGGTGAATATACTAGAAAAAATCGACGTGTCCTCATAGGTCTCTGTAGCATAATTGGTTAGTGCATTGGGCCGGACTCCCAAGGATGCGGGTTCGAATCCCGTCATGGCGACATGAGACTAGTTGCTTTTTTCTAGTATATTTTCTTGTTTAATATTTATCACATAAAAATAGCATTGTAAAATGCAAAATTAAAAAGTTAAAAAACTCGGTATTTGATCATGCGCTAATTGGTGCAAAATCTATCGAATAACCAAAAATATCTAGCTTAAATTCGCAAGAAAAAATATGCAAGATGCAAATAAAAAACTGTGAGTGACAAACCATACACCGTCACCGACTTCTCTACACGTGTTTCGCTCCCACACGGAGCATTTCTCAGGAGTTTTTAGACTGTGCAGCACCGAAATACTCAGTTCAACGACTCGAATTTATCATATCGCATTAGCAAGGTTATCACATTTTCTTTTATCCTACTAGTGCTTTTAATATTCTAGGAGTGGCTGTAGCTAGATATGATTTTTGTTTACATTGTTTATTACTCAGTCACGCACGGCTGAACGGGTTTGGCTAAGCTACCCAGATAATTTATAACTTGGGTTAAAAACTTAGGGAGTTTTTATAACGGCCAAATGTTTCCTAAGGACTTTCCGTGAAATTAATTTATAAAAAAAACATGAACTACTTATGTGGTTTTAATTTCCTTATTAATGATTCGCCTATGTAGGTAGAATAATTACTTTACTCCTTGAATTACTTTACTAAGACTTTACTCTTTGAGATAGAAACAATGTATGTACAGACACCTGTTCATACATTGTTTTTGAATCACTCGAATTACATTCGCATGTGAATCATGCAAGATTCGCTTTCAAGTGTGGTGTTAAACAAAGGAAGAGTATTCAGCTGTTAATTCAATTTGCCTGACTGTATCGGGTAGCAGTAACACTTTCAATTATAGTCGGTGCCCTTTCTCCCGTTTACGCACGACTGACTTATGAAATGTATTGTCCGGTTTGCTAAGTACTTGTAGCTACTGGCTAATACCTACGCAGCTACGCAAAGACATGTAAAAACTAACATCGACTGTGATTTGACCTGCATGATTCACGTTACCGTGGAAATATCGAGATAACCTATGTTTTATTACGGCTCATGATACTGTGTGCCTACCGTCATCTATTAGAAGCCATCATGTCATAAGAACGTTTTGTTTGCGTTTTGTTTTTATTGAAATTGTCACATTTTGACACACTTCACACTTTGGAGGCGATGATTGAGAGAAGACGTCACAAAACTTCCGTCAAAAAACAAGCTCACTTTAAGAGAGTCGTAGTACAAAATAGCTTGGTAAGATTGAAACCATACTGCGCTAAGAGATGGCGGTAGGACCCCTGGTTTTTCTGTATTTTTTTCTGGTTAAGAGCAGGATGATTCGACAGTTTCCCTAACGATATGACCCATAGAAACAAGAAAGTGTTTAAAAGTACATAACAAAGTAAAGTTCACTGTCATGTGTCATTAATTTACCCTTTTGCGCGGAACAGAAGCAGGCCTGTCTCACTTCCATACAAGCGGCGCAAAATCCCCGAGATATTTACCTACTATTCTGGAAAACAACCTAATTTCAACCTTTTGCATTGCGTATAACGTTCATACAATAACTGTCTGCCGTCTCGCTTCAATCTGCTAGGGCTGTCAGGGGTACTACTTTATCTGTGAAAGTAATCTTTTTTGTTTTTCTGGTGCCTCCATCACTCACGACACAGAACTGATAGATTTCCAACAGATTAACAGCACAGAATATACAATAGTACCTTACGGTATTAACAGTTTACTTTTGTTTCGCGGATGCGTGCGCTGCGTGTGCGACTAGTCGAGCTAGTGCCAGCCTATTGAGACTAGTCCGGTGACCGGACGCTTGCGTTTATCATACCTAAACTCGGGAGTGAAATTTCTGTACCGTAAGGTATATATATTCTGTGACAGAAGCAGTGCATTTCCTTTTGTTCGATTTTGTATTACTGCACGTTGACATGGCAAAGTGCGTGTTTTCGAGGCTAATTTTCTTCAGTCGGTACAATGTGTATCCTTCTAACCCGCCGTTCACACGTAGACGTGTCTGATTTTGTTTAGGTATATGAACTGTCGGATCTTAATATCGGATGCACGTGTGATTCATATAAATTATATTGTGACTAAAATCGGATCCGACATGACTCCGTGTAAACGTATCGTTCTTGTGTTCTGTGATGTGAACATATTTATATGTCTGATTTTGTTTAGGTATATGAAATGTCGAATCTTAATATCGGATGTACGTGTGAACTCATTCATATATATTATATTGTGACTAAAATCGGATCCGACACGACATCCGTGTGAACGTATCGTAAGATCTTTCTTGTGTTCTGTGATGTGAACATATCTACTGTCTCCAAATATTTGTTGCTGGTTGTACCAGGCGACTGACTGCCGTATATTCTCAAAACCTTTTATGAATGATCGCCCCAGGCGTTTTCCTTTCATTTTACTGCAGCGTAATTAAACACAATTTTGCAAAGCAAATCAAAACTGTATTTAATCAACTTCATGCATTGATGCTGTGTAAATAGAACAAATAACGCATGACTAATAGAGGCAAATTAATGGGTTTGACATATCAATATTTCTAATAGGTATAGTTACATCAATGTACTTAACCATTATTTAAACTGTAATAAAACTGCTATTAAATAACAAAAAAAAATCTATATAAACTGGAAACATGAATATTTCTTTAAAACTTTTATTTAATCTGTTATATAGGTGTAATATAAATATCATTTATATGATATAAATGATATTTTTATTACACCTATAAGCCACGCCATGCCGTGTGCTTTGCCCAAACAAGAACTCGATATAACAACTGTGCAATTATGTGCCTTGCCCAAAAAACTCGTTATAACAACTGTGTATAACAACAATTATAACTTAGCATCCACGTGACGTGAGGATATGGTTTATTCTGTCAGTTATGATTGGTCGGTCGCGGGATGGGTGAACAACAATGTATTTTCACTAGCTCCTCCCTGCTTCGGAAAGCATGTAAAGTTGTTGAATCAAATCATTTTTCTCCACTATTCCGCACCGAAATTAATCGATACTTCAAATATTCATTTATGATGCATTTTACATTATATGGTTTATTCAGATAGTCAAAAAGATAGTCACTGTGAAGTGATTTCTTGTTTTTTTTTTTGCCTAATCTGAAAAATCGGTATCGCTCTCACGTGCGTCTTCTTTTCATTACTATCTCGCTTCAGACGTTCTGCGGCTTCAGCGCCTTACCAACATTTGGAACAGGGCTTCTCCATTGTCTTGAACTCTTAGGTCCTTCGTAAATATACAAAGATACTCAATTCTAAGATATTCTGCGTTTTCGGTATCCAACGACGCGTGCCTGTGTACGAACATCTATGGATTTGTATCGCAGTAGTCGCTTGGATACTGAATTCGCCGGGTATCGCAAACTTCAGTATCCTTGTGTATGAAGGGGCAAAATAGACGCTACTGTTTGATGATGTCACAACGTGACGTTTAGTTCTCGTCTAAAGGTTATGAAAAAGGTTATTAAAACATATGAAAGGCATTCTGACATTCAGGTCCGGTTGCTCGTAGCTTAGCTCGGTTACGCTAACTTGAGGGTTAAACTGTGGTTAAAGTAAAATTAAACGGCGGACAAATTTAAAAACGTTGTTGAAGCAGCGGTTACTTTAACGAGCAGTCAAATGACAGATTTAACGGCAGTCAAAATAACCGACAGGGTGGGGGTGGTTTAAAATTTTGACATGTGTAAAATTAGTAGTTATCGCTTACCTGCCATTTTTAGGTTATTTATTTAAAATACACTTGTTTAACCCTTGTTTAATTTCACCGCCGCGTAAAATATTTTTGGGCAACTGAATGCAAAGATAACCGACGTATTTTTTTTTTACCGCAGTCAAAATTGACATCAGTTAAATTTTAACTTTAACTTTACTATAATATTTGAGCAACCGGACCTCAATTCAAAATAAGAGTTATAATACAACACTAAATAATAGTCACGAACGTTGTTGCCCATAAATAGCTTTTAACAATAGTGAAATTAATCACTAATCATGATTAGATGCAGCAGCTAATCAGTCATTGTGATTAAAATGCAATCAACGATGTCGATGGCGGTCGATAAACCTTAAGTACGACTGATTATAATGTTATACGAGTGCGATAACAATACAATAATTTACACTTCATTTATACAGTAGACAATCAAAACCTATAAGAAAAAATGTCGCTACATTACTTAGGTAAACTAGATTAACAATATTTTACTGTCCTTGAAATCAAAATTGGAATCCATTGTCTTAAAAACAATGTAACATAATGAAGGGGCACGCCATTACGTTCTGTCAAAATAAGTGAAACTAATGATAAATTTTAAATAGAAAAAAAATCAACTCGGCCACAAGTGAATTCTCAGATGGGACTCGGATTCACGACCTTTAGAAGTCCGGTCCAATGCTCTAACCACTGAGCTACCGAGACTTGCGGACCACCATCGAAATTCTCCAATACTTTTATACTTACTTTTAATACGCTGTAGGCAAGCGTTGTTACATCAATGCTAGGAATATCCTTGCATTCGAAAGAAACATCTTTTCAGATGTTTAATGATCGAATAATAAGCAACAGCCAATAATTTATGTATGTGTGTTACATAAAATATGTGAAACTTTTTAATCTATACTTATAATAAGAATCAACGTTCGGCGTGTCTGTATATTACTTGGATTTGCAAAAATATAGTTTGGGTGACTCAGAATTAGCAGCAGAACCAATTTCTATATTTTTTTTATTTTTGTCTGTCCGTTTGTCTGCCGTTGCAGTTTTTCGATATACAGTTGTTACGCGTTTTGAGTTTTTGTCTTGATATTATAGTTTTTGAAATATTGCTTACGTAAAATCTTATATCGATACGATATGATATGTATTTGATAGCTGATTTTGATATATCGGTCCCATGTCTAGTGTATGTACGAGTATATATATACATAGGCCACTCAACGTACGTATAGCCCAAAATGGGGTGGAGTGCGTGAGCTGAAACCTAAGCGATTTCTTCAGGAAGTTGTTCAGGGTGCTTAGGGTGTAAGTAAAGATACTAAAAATCCCCGCTTCTAGAAGATGCGCCGGAGTAGGGGAAAGGTCCCACTTTTCAGTATTTCGCATATATATTAAAAACGGTGCGTCTCGTAGAGCAAAATTATCTGCCATGAAAGGAAAGCTCATAAAATTATCTACAAATTTTATTTAATAGTAATTTTTCGAATTCCTACCCATTTTCGAACTACACGTTCTGGAGAAGTGTTAATTTTAAAATACTTTTAACAAACATTAGCTTCTGCCTGCTACTTCGTTCGCTTTATTTCGGCATGAAAAGTAGGTAGGTAGTAGGTAGATTGTGACGGACTAGCCCCTTACCGGGCGAAGTACCTCTGCTCACCAGACAGTCTCTGGGAAGCCGTCTCTGACGTGAAGACACTGGGAGCATTCCTGGTTGAACTGGGATGGCTCCAGTGATCCGGCCCGACACCCTCCAGACGCAAAATAGGCGCAAAAAGTCGTCGAGTTGCGGAAACCGCCCGTATTGTATGAAGAAGAAGAAGAAGTAGAAGTAGTAGGTATATATTGTTAGCCTAGACCCTAATCCACCTACCAAACAAAGGACATCAGGCATTCTGGTCCAAAAAAAAAGAAGTGAGCGGCCAGACCCGAGATTAATTTTAATAGGTAGTTAATACTAAGGCCTAAAAAAAATATATGGACCTAACCCTGTCACCACTTGAACTGAGTAGCTATTTCAAGTTAAAAAATCTGGGCAAAAAAAAAGTGAGCGGCCAGACCCAAGATTGTTTACAATAGGTAGTTATTACTAAGGCCTTAAAAATATATATGGATCTAACCCTGTCACCGCATGAACTGAGTAGCTATTTCGATTTAAAAAATCTGGACAAAAAAAAGTGAGCGGCCAGACCCAAGATTATTTGCAATAGGTAGTTCATAGTAAGGCCTAAAAAACTTAAAAGGACTTAACCCCGTCACCGCATGAACTGAGTAGCTATTTCGAGTTAAAAAATCTGGACAAACAAAAAGAGAGCGGCCAGATCCAAGATTATTTCCAAAAGGCTAAGGCCTAAGAAATATAATAGCTTTAAATCGAAATAGCTACTCAGTTCATGCGGTGACAGGGTTAAGTCCGTATAATTTTTCTTAGGCCTTTATTTGAACTACCTATTGAAACTTGGGTGGGGCCGCTCACTTTTTTTTGTCCAGATTTTTTTGACTTGAAATAGCTACTCAGTTCATGGGGTGTCAGGGTTAAGTCCTTATAATTTTTTAGGCCTTAGTATGAACTACCTATTAGAAATAGTCTTGGGTCTGGCCGCTCACTTTTTTTTTGTCCAGATTTTTGTGACTTGAAATAGCAACTCTCTTCATGCGGTGACAGGGTTAAGTCCGTATAATTTTTCTTAGGCCTTTATTTGAACTACCTATTGAAAATAATCTTGGGTCTGGCCGCTCATTTTTTTTTTGTCCAGAGTTTTTTGACTTGAAATAGCAACTCTCTTCATGCGGTGACAGGTTTAAGATCATATAATTTTTTTTGGGCCTTAGTATGAACTCCCTATTGAAAATAATCTTGGGTGTGGCCGCTCACTTTTTTTTTGTCCAGATTTTTTGACTTGAAATAGCTACTCAGGTCATGGGGTGTCAGGGTTAAGTCCATATAATTTTTTTAGACCTTAGTATAAACTACCTTTTGGAAATAATCTTGGGTCTGGCCGCTAACTTTTATTTTGTCCAGATTTTTGAAATCGAAATAGCGACTCAGTTCATGCGGTGACAGGGTTAAGTCCGTATAATTTTTCTTAGGCTTTTATTTGAACTACCTATTGAAAATAATCTTGGGTCTGGCCGCTCACTTTTTTTGTCCAGATTTTTTGACTTGAATTAGCAACTCTCTTCATGCGGTGACAGGGTTAAGTTCATATAATTTTTTTTAGGCCGTAGTATGAACTACCTATTAGAAATAATCTTGGGTCTGGCCGCTCACTTTTTTTTTTGTCCTGATTTTTGAACTCAAAATAGCAACTCAGTTCATGCGGTGACAGGGTTAAGTCCATATAATTTTTTTTAGGACTTTATAGGAACTACCTATTAAAAATAATTCCGGGTCTGTCCGCCTAATGTTACTTGTGTTTTTGCCCAGAATGCCTTATCTTAAATAGCTTCTCAGTTCACGCGGTTACAGGGTTAAGTCCATATAATTTTTTTTAGGTCCTAATATGAACTACCTATTAGAAATAATCTTGGGTCTGGCCGCTCACTTTTATTTTTTGGACCATCTTTGTATGGAGATTGCCTGATGTCCTTTTGTCCAAATGTTGTGGTTTTTTTTTTGTTTATTGAAAACCAACAGTGTTATAAATATAATTAACAAAAATTGTGTACACTATTAATAGTAAGACCAATTACAGGTTTCCTTAAAAATTTAAGCCAATAACTCAAATAGAACAAAAAACAACGACACAAAAATATCAGCCATTGTATTAATGTAATACAATGTAATTGTAAACATTGTGTGTGCGTGTGTGTATGTGAGTGTGTGTATGTCTGGATGTATTTCGTAATAGAGTTAAATATTTAACGTAACATAATATGTTAATAGCATAATATTCGTAATAGAGTAAACATGATATCAAGCAAAATTATATCAAAACTTATATGAAAATCCAACAAATATGAACGCAGATGTTGGTATATGGTATACATCCGCGTGAATTCCGTTCCCGTAAGAATATCGGGATAAAAAGTATCCTAAGTGGTAATCCAGGCTACAGACTACCTGTGAGCCAAATTTCATCCAAATCCGTATAGTAGTTTTGAGTTTATTCGTTCCAAAGTATTTCTTCTTTAAAATATCAGTATGGATTTATGAGTTTTCATTAGAGATGGGACTATGACTTTGGCCGACTAGCCGACTGGCCAACTAGTCGGTTGCAAATGGGCCGACTAGTCGGCTTATCATTATTAGCCTCTTAAGCCAATTACAGAGTTTCGTGGCATTTTTAGAGGCTATGACTTTGGCCGACTAGCCGACTGACTGGCCAACTAGTCGGTTGCAAATGGGCCGACTAGTCGGCTTATCATTATTAGCCTCTTAAGCCAATTACAGAGTTTCGTGGCATTTTTAGAGGCTATACAGAATAAAATAAAGAAAACTATAGTAAAAAACTAAGTTATCTAAATAGTGACAAATTGCAAATGTATTTAATTTTTACTTTATCATAAACCTATCTATAACTAACTAACTTATAGTTAATGAATTACTTATATTCCAATTTTTATTCGAAAGGTACAAACTGACCGACAAATTAACAAATTAACACAAACAGCATACAGACTTTTTAAAAAAAAAAACCAGCAACCATACAGGTTATTTATTTTATGTGAATTCTCAAAATTTTTTAAATAATTGTATTTGCTTTAAATATCGTACATTCGAGATCTTATTGGATACAATATGGGAACTTGAAAAACACACACAAAGAAAAACTGTGAACCAAACAATGAACAACAAACAATTTTTTTTATGTTATCCACTAGCTTTCACCCGCGGTTTCATCCGTGTGGTTCCCGTTTCCGTGGGAATGGCCGGATAAAATAAATAAATAAATATTGCCATACAATCACACCAATTATCTAGCCCATGTTAAGTATCATGAAGAACTTGTGTTATGGATACTAGATAACGGATAAACATACTTATATACTTTTTTTTGTAAATACATACATAATATACATACTAAACACCCAGACCAAGACAAATAGACATGTTCATGCACACAAATATTTGTCTTGTCCGGGGATCGAACCCGGGACCTCTGGCGCAGAAGGTGGGGTAAGTACCCCTGCGCCAAACAGTAGCCTATTTTACTCTCCGTCCTTTCAACTAACTCTATGCCAAAAATCAAGTCGATTGGTTGTTTATAGTGCGTGAAGAAAGGACAAACAAACACATTTATAATATTAGTTAAGTTATGAATGGTATGATTATTTATATATTATTAATGAAATTATCTTTAACTGGGTTATTGAAGTTATTGTAGGTGTTTTGGTGCGAAATAAAACGTAAGTGGACTGTATTAAATAGGTTATATAATGATAAAGTTCTAGACTAATTGTTAACAAAACGGTACAATGGACGCGACGTTTGCGTGGCCGGTCGATCGCGAAGTGCCGAACGGGCCGCGGAATCCCCCGCTCGCCGCTCAGCTAGCGATGTGACGTTTGTGCGTTTGCGCATGAACAGTAAATAAGTATTTCTTTTTAATTAAATATTGTCGGTTAATATCAATACGATTTAGCCTTTAGTCATAAGGTAATTGGATTGTCTCGTATCCGTATCCCACACAGTGAAGCCCTTGGTAGTGGTTACTTAACCACCTGAGGACTCAGACACTAAGCACATTAATTAACTAGTCGACTATTTAGTACTTATTTATCTTTAGAAATAATCCTAATCCTAACTAATATTGAGTATAAATGCGAAAGTGTGTTTGTTTGTCCTTCCTTCACGCCGTAACTAAGCAACCAATCGACTTGATTTTTGGCATATAGTTAGTTGAAAGAACGGAGAGTAATAAAGGCTACTTTTTATCCCGATATTCCCACGTTAACGGGCATCACGCGGGTGAAACCTCGGTCGGAAGTTAGTGCAGAATAATTTGGCCCGATGCGATGCCGTAGCCGTAACGTGCTGGTGTAGTACTAAACTAAGCTTACCTTCTGCGCCAGGGGTCGTAAGTTTGATCTCCATTCTCCACCCGGGACAAATATTAACGTGATGAGAATGAGCATTAATAGTTTTGTTCCGTGTCTGGGTGCTTAAATTTATTTGTGATATCCGTCACAAACTAGTTGGCTACTTATCTCGAAATCATATCAAATGAATATAAAAGTAGTCTGATATTTATTTATTGCGCGTGCGACCATAAAATTTTATTTAGACGGAATCAGCAAATTCCAATTTAAGATGTGCTTACAGTAAATTCCATTTAAATTTTAATGGGTTTTTACGTTATCGCTGCCAGGCAATCGACTTTAGTATAACACTGTCTACGCACACGCGAAACGTACGCGTTCTCCACATGAGGTCGGACGTTCAGTAAAAACAATTATTTAATACAATTGTGTAAAAATAATTATTTAATTTGCTATTGTTCGTGACCTCGCAGTTATTGCAAGCCTATTCGATTGTCAACGACTCAATCTTGACTGCAATCAACAAACTACGTTTTAGGGATTTTTATGTCATCAACCGCACGAATGAACCTGATAACCATAGGATACTATGCAAAGCAATGCTGCTCAAAACTTCAACGTCAATTGAAAGGCAAAAAACTATTTTAGCCGCAGTTTGTGACCCTGCTGTTAGCAGCGACTGCGTTATTGCAGGTCCTCAAAGTCAAGTGCATTTTTGACTCTACTAACGATGCCTAAAACTTGACCTTCAACGAAAGCAACACTATATTGTAGGTACTCCCAGTTAGGTGCATTGTTGGCTCCACATATCAAGCGCATTCGATTACTACGACTCAATCTTGACTGCAATCCGCAAATTAGGCTTAATGGCATCAACCTCACAAATAACCCTGATAACGTATAAGATACAACGCTGCCCAAAATCGAGTCGGTGCAGCCATGGCAAGAAAAATAAAAGTTAAAAGTGCAATGTGCTCTACTTTAGCGTAAAACGTAAACCATTGTATATTCTACTTGTAATCAGTCAGTATTATTTTTTTTTTTTTTATTTATTTGCATAAAATATGATAGGTAATAGAAAGTTGTTATAATTAGGTTTCCAACATATTCTGTCGAGTGGTTCGACGTGCAAATATTTTGATAAAGTGATACAAGTTATTACAAATGCTAATAATCCAGATACAATTATTATAAATACAGTTATCAATAAGTCAATAATTAAATTGTCAATGTGATTAACGTAAAAATGACAGAAATTATATTACAATTTGTCAATCATAACTACAAATATATATTAAAGTTCCTTCTAAATTTTGAAATGTCAATGGTTGTATCGTTTAAATAGTCATCTAGAATACAATAATATGTTTTTTCAATTAGGACGTGAAATAGTTTCCCTTTGAATTTATTAAGTTTCAGTTCCTTACGTACGAGTACGAATTGATATTAATCTATCAACGTTATCGATGGATATGAAAAATAGAAAAATTTTTGAAAAGGAATTTATTTGCCAAACTCGTACTCGGGGTACAATATCATAAAATTATAAACAGTGTTAATACAGTATCCTTAATATTAGCGTAAACCATTCAGTCCTGCTTCAGATTTCACAATCAAAGCATACGATTTCAGTTAATTCAGTAGACCTTTAATTCAATCTTTAATCCCATAAAGTATAGTATTCTACCAAAGGACTGACACAAAGGCGTATCATTGTCGTAAAAACTACACGCGGGGCAAAAACCGGCTAAAATGAGCTCCACGACAGAATTTCACCGTAATGATGTTTTTTGTTGGACTGTGACCTTTAGGTCGCATTAGGAACGCACGCGTGCTGACCGCAAGTACGACAAATACCTGCTGGTTTATTTATATTAAGTACTATGTATCTTTTATGGGGTTTAATAGTGAAATGTAAGACAAAGGACAACAAGATTCAAAATATAAGAAAAGGTTGACTTGAGACTTGTAATAAGAAGTTCTATCTAACACATTAATTGGTCGGCTTCTGAATTGAGAATTCCGTCACAAAATCGTTCTTCTTCTCAGTCAAAAGATGTCGTGGGACATTATTCACTATGACCACTTACCGATTCCTTGCCCAAACCACGCCAATGTCGTACTCGGTTTTAAAGTTATTTTACTTGGTATTAATTATTTTAATAACCATACAATCTGTGACTATCATGTACTTGTACAGTAACTCTATAATTTGTGAGTATCATGGAGAAAATGAATTTTGAAAATGTCAAAACCAAGTACGACATTGGCGTAGTTTCAGCAAGTAATATCTAAGTGGTCATAGTGAATCCTTATTCTCTATGACCACTTAGCAATTCCTCGGGCCCTTGCCCAGAATGACTGGTAGGAAAAAACATTGGACGATTAAAAAACGACTACAAGTAGCCAACAATTAGCTGTACAAACATAGATTTATGATTCCATCTGACTATCTTTACAGAATTAGACAAAAGCGTGATACAAATTGCAGATATTAAATCAATATCGGCGTAAAATCAAGTAACCTTTTAGGTACTTGATTTCTATTTGTGTGTAGTTGTGTATGTTACGAGTTCTATTTGTGTTACAAGAAAACAAAATTAGGTCTTAGGTCTTAGATCAAGTGCACCTGTGGATATTGCAATTGCAAGACGGCTGGCAATCAAGCTTGATATAACCTATGTTCTGCTGCAGTTCAATATTAGACACGAGGTTAATAAAGTCAGTCATGATTATTAAACATTTATAGATTATATTAGATAAAAAATAACTGTTTACCATAGATTTGTCATTAGTATCCGCGTTACTACAACTAGATACCGCGCTTCATACAAACAATGGATCAAACAATGTGACCAGAAATTTTGGCGTTTTTCTTCAACCAACTGAATCGGTTGCTATAGATGATTGTTGATTCCAGTAAAAATCATGAATTATCGTTTTTATCTGTTAAACAAATTTTTCGTTACATTGCGAAAGGTCAAATATGAAAGTAAAATCTTCTTTTAAAGACTTAGTGGACTCTAGACAGAAATACCTTGAGTTCTTATTTCATATGAATTTGATATTCATTTCATCTCATTTCTGTGAACGATGATCTAGATTATAGATAGACAGACAGACGGTCATACAACTGAGCCTATAAGGAAAGGTACCTTCTTTGGAAACTGCAATAAAATCCAGGAAAGAATCATAAGATATAGGAGCCACGTGTGTGGACTGTTTAAGGTGCAATAAACAAAACTGTTTTGGTAAAAGAGTTTCATTTTTATGCAATGTTCGTTCCCGAAATGAATAATAGATGAATGTATAAATGAATAAATAAAGTATTTGTTTACTATGAATATATATAACAGCGCGTGTTGATATAAACAATTAATATTGAATGAGTATTTTAAAAGTACAGAATTGCTATGGTTCATGTATGAATAATCAGACGGAAGTACAAATTGTACATAAAAAATACTGGTATCAACAGCTTTTAGCGATTTTATTGTCGTACCTATTGAAATACATTCAAGCGTGGTCTATTTGGTTGCATTGTAAGATAACAAGAAATCAGTTGATCAATATGTTATTGCTAACAGTGTATGTATACTGAGCATAGGAATTCAATAACATACATATTACATACCTATTAAGAATTATTATAATAGGTATGTTAAGGAATATTAGTCATTCGCCACTCTTAAGTTTGTGGTTAAAGTCAGAAATTATACAATTCCACCTTTTTTACGTAGGTAAGTAAAACAAAAAACTACTACTAAACTACTGATCTACCGAAATTTATGGGAAGAAGTCAATATTTTCAAGTAATTTTGACTTATTACTTCATAAATGTCATGAAAAAAGTATTCCATCAGTAAGAAGGTTGGGGAATTCCTTTGTGCTGCAACCAAGATTGAGTCGTGGTAATCGAATGCGCTTGATATGCGAACAGCCAACAATGCACACCTGACTGTGAGCACCTGTAATATTCAATTTTCAATTCTATTAATTTATTCCATTTAACAATAAAATTGTGTAGGAAATGCATGGATGGGTTTAAAACTTAAACGTAGGTAACTAATAATTATTATAAATAAAAAAATCATCATGGCAAAATTCAATCACATTAAATTCATAATTCTAATTTCAACCATTTTGATGCCGTCCATTTTCAAGCGTCAATAGGTGGTAGACCGTAGAAGTTACAAGAGTCAATGTAGTCGGTAAATGCCCTATGATCGCGGTAACTCAAATGTTTAAGGAACTTTTTCTGTATTATTTTCTATATTATTTTAAGTGAAAACTTCTTTAGCGGCGTTGTGCACATCAGAGTTTTAAATTTTTGGGAGGGGTAAATAATGTTAAAGTCGCGTCAGGACACGTGACGTGATCGAAAATTCGTAAGACGGAGGGAGAGTAGACCGCCGCGCTAGCGCGGCGAAGGAGAGGAAGTCATCTACGTAAATAGTTACGAAAACGACACTATTTTCAAGATTTCCTGAAAACTACTGAACCAATTTCAAAATTTCTTAAATAGGATTTCTTAAATTAACTGGGGCACAAACAAATCTGATGTAATATCGTTTGGACCCCAAGCACTAGGGCACTAACGTCGAACCATCGGGTCTTTTACCATCATCCCTGAATAACCCATAAGGTTCCAGAGATAATGGGTTCGAACAACCTAAGGGCACGCTTAACTATATCGTTCATCGCACCATGCCGATAGGCGCGACCGGCGCTCTTGACGCAAATGAGCCCATGGCGTCCGAACTGGTCCACATCGTCCATTTACTTTTTTAAATAAGCTTCTTAAAAAATCTACTGGTCAACCGGGAAGTGCCCCCACCACGACTGTACTTAGCTTTTTACTAAGCGATACTTGTTTGGAATAAAAGTTATAGCGCTCAGTTATCCTTGTACATAGAACATACGGAACATGTGATAAAACGTAATAAGAAATTTCCAAGTTTATGTTTAAGAGAAAATAAGGTTTAAAATGCTTTACGGCGCAACGTAAAATGTCTCCTTCAATAAAAGTGCATGAAAATTTACGAGCATCTCCGGGTGAAGTCGTTCCGCACGCCATGTGGACGTGCGACACTTTACTTATAATAATTTGACATACAAGATCTAAACAATAAACATCACTATATTCTAGTACATTTTAAATAACTAGTAGCCGCCTGCGGTTTCAGCAGAGTGGTACCCGTTCCTTTGGAAATATCACGATAAAATGTCCTATGTTTCAGTTCAGGATATAAACTATCTTTACTGCCAAATTTCCAGTCGTTCTTGAGTTTTAAATGGTAACTAACCCGACGTTGTTGCATAGAAGTTTGGAATTTGAATGATTGTTACTCAATCACGCAAAAACGGCTGAAGGGTTTTGATAAAATAAGTCACACAAATACTTTAAATCCTGGATTAAAATACAGATAGGTTTTTATTATATTTTATCCCTATATTCTCACGGGAACGGGAATCAAGCAGGTACATATTTTTCGTAATAATACGACATCTAATTCAATTTACAACTCCGACTGCCATGGGCATCAAAATGTCTATGGTTAGGACATATCAAGGTAAGGACATTTCGTCCATTTCAAATCTCGCTCATGCAATATTTAGTATTTTTTTCTGTTCACTGTTCTAACTTAACCTTCCATTATCAGCCTGTGGACGTCCACTGCTGGACATAAGCCTCTCCTAGATCACGCCTATTGTGGCGTTCATAGGAGGCTATTAGCCTATTGCTCCCACGCTGGCCAGACGGGTTGGTAGAAGGTTTGTTTCAAGTTTTCCTTCTCGCGCACAGGTTTTCAATGCGTCGAGCCTCTTAGTCGACTCTTACGACATCCTAGGCATGTAAGGGAGTGGTGACACTTGTATTCTTAGGCCGTCACCACACGGCACCTTAACATTTCCTATAGCTAATTGTTCTTATACATGTTATTAATGTGTGTATTTTATTCAGTTTACATCATCATCTCGACATTACTGTATACATACATACAAGAGTACAACATACACTATTAAAGGATAAATATAGATTTCCTTTGTTCTACAGAATGTTTACTAAAATAGCTCGTTCTATCGAAAAACCTTTAATAGTTCTCACAAACAGCGTCATAAATTACACCGTTCGATGAGACATTAATGAGTGGATAAAATCGATGAGCGACACTGAGAGACCTTCAAAGCTGTGTCGTTTTTGGTCTTCATAAATAGTCTGTGACATTTTTATTACTTTTACGATAAGTTAAAGAAGTTAAAAACGAAAGAAAGAGAGTAAACTTTTAAGATACTGGAATACCTTCAAAGCTGTGTGTTTTGGGCTTAGTAAATAGTCTGTGACATTTTTATGACTTTTACGATAAGTTAAAGGAAGTTAAAAACGAAAGAGAGTAAAGTTTAAAGATACTGGAATTGGCACAATAGCTCCTTCGTTCTAGTGGCGAAATTCATAAAAGTGGTGTACGACACGAACCCCGAACTTTGGTAAGAACACAAGTGACAACATATCGTTAATAAACTATCAAATAAAGCATCCAAATAATTCTCAATTTTGTTTGTTAACGGCGGGGTAGGTTTTCCGGGTATATATTGGAACGCCCTATTATTTTTTGCCTTAATGGCCTTTGGCACACATATTATAGGCCCGATTTTTTTCACACAATTGTCAAACACCTAAATTAATTTAGTCTATTTTCATTTCGCCATATTTTTGCTTCCCAAACTCATCATTAGACATAACCATTCATCAACCCTACTGTATCCAAGTACTAAATTATGAATCGCTCAACACCGTTACGCCTAACCATTTCCGTATGTGAAATTGATGAAACAATTCATTCATGTGACGAGTATGCAAGCAAGCAGGCATGCAAGAGGCAAGCAAGCAGGTATGCAAGCAGCCATGCAATCGGCCATGCAAGCAGCCATGCAACCAAACGTGCAAGCGAGCATGCAACCAAGCATGCAAGCGAGCATACAAGCAAGCATGGAAGCATGCATGCAAGCGACCAAGCAAACATGCAGCAGGCAAGTCTGTCACGGCTCCGGCGCTGCGAGCCTCCGGCGGTCCCACGCGAGCTTATCATCGCAGATGGTTTTAGCTCACCACCGCAGCTTCGGCTTGCTGGCCGGCGAACGGCCAGCCTCATCCGCGGAGGCAAGCTCGCGGTCGCGCGCCTGCGCGGGCTTAAATTACACTCTAGGGGTAGGGCATACAAGACTGCATGTTAGTCGGTTTTTAGGCGATTCGTTTCTGACACTGACTAGTATGCAAAACTATAATAGGGGTAACAATACGTATGCGTAGTAAGTTATTATGTCAAAAGATATGTATACTAATAAATTTTAGGACACTGAATATTAGTGGTTTTGATTATTAGGGATTTTAACCTTAGGCCAAATTATAACAATACGAAATAATCTATTATGCTAAACAATAATTGTGCTTAAGAATTTTGTACCAAAGAAATACGGCGAGATGAAATTAGGACTAATGATTTTAGGCGTGTCGAAGGGCACCCTGGTTTTCCCCTTTATAGTATTTACACACGTAACGTAGATCAACTTGAGTGGTACACTGGCGTCGAAGATATGCGGAAGTAAACCTGAGGGTCAGGTATACTTGCGCAAGACTTCGATGCGCTGGCTATAGCGATCATGTGAGGGAACCATAAGTAGTTGTACAATGCAGCCTCAGCACTGACGATGTAAACGCCCACAGTCGGGCGCCTCCTCCGGCTTTTCAGACGCCAGTGACCGTTTCCACCATCCTCTATACTTCTATAGTAGAAAAACCTATAAGGTACAAGCGCCGCGTCAGCACTGACGGTGTACACGCCGTGCCGCGGCAGTCGGGCGCCTCCTCCGGTTTTTCGGAGGCCGGCGATTATCGCCAGCATCCTCTATACTTCTATTGTATAAGAACCTATAAAGATACCTGTACAAGAGCCGCGTCAGCACTGACGGTGTACACGCCGCGGCAGTCTGGCGCCTCCTCCGGCTTGTCGGAAGCTGGCGATCGTCGCCAGCAGGCAGCGCAAACCGCCACCAAAACGCCGCACAGTGTCGCACTGCGAACAAACAAGGCGGTTCAAAAAGTTTTATTAGATAGATTGTACCTTAGGGAAGATCCACTCCATATTGAAAATAGATCTTGAAAGGCGGCGAAATGGAAAATGAAAGTTATTTTTTTCAACGTGGTTAAAGCGCGGCTGTTTAAAGAATGTGTTTCTGACAGGTCATGTCAGTTCTCTTTAACAAATTGTCAAGTAAATAAAGCTTACTTTCGAATTTTACTTTTCCGCATAATCGAAATACCTAATACATTATTCACTGGGCTAACGAACTGACAGGAATCTTTCGAAACTCATTCTCACAACAGCAGAATGTGTTGTTACAAACAACGTGTCTTTATAATAAAAAAGTAATAAACACGAGTTAAGTGATTTTATACCTTTCAAAGGGTTTACCGTTTAACGGTCGTAAAAATATAATTAAATCACGTTTACATTGGCGGTGAAACTGTTAACGACATTAATTTCAGTTTGTTTGGTTATGGTTGTAGCAATTTTGCTAATAACTAATCAACAAGTTTGAATTTTATTTTTTTATACACTTGCAAATTGTACGAAATTTTCCCGGATTATTTCAACTTTGATGTTATTAGATTTAGAATGTATAGTTTATTATATTTCAATGTGGTAAAGGATAGTAAAGAAGAGATTTTTTTTTGCTGTTCTGTACTTAGACCTCTTAGTTACCGTCATGGTTTTCATAATACACATTATTAGAAAACATTGAAAATAATTCCTCCGCATCTTTTGAAAGTCTTTTAAAGTGTTGAGGAAAAATTAAAGAAAACTATTTTTAACGAGATACCGTATTTACCAACTCATAGAGTGCTTAACAAAGGCATTACTGTATTAAAGAGATTACTAGCAAATCAGTTATAGTGAGAAAGTTAAATACAGCTACAACTCGTGAAATTGCAAATAAATTTAAGCGAAGTGATCGCAGATTACAGGCGGTAGCGAGCGATCGGAGCGATTAGATAATTAGCTGTAGCTGCTTTAACTCGATTGCTACATCGCGGCGTGTAGTGATTTTACCAAATGACTAAACAGTTAAGGTTACCAAGCTCTTTTGAGATTAGGTATACCTATTCCGATTTTTATTTTGCATTAATAAATATACCTGCTGAAGGTTGAATATGTTGTGCAAAATACAAAAGCTGTATATGTCGTAGGATGATTTGATAAATAGAATTTTCGCAAAAATCCTAGGGATATTGCGAAAAGACGGACAGTGGTGTTGACATTTTTCAATCTTAGTGAAAAAAGATAGGGTTTTTGCAAAAATACGGGTTGCTTTAGTAACATTGGATATTCTATACTATGATTGGCTTAATTTGTGATTGCTTGCTTACTAACTCTTATTACTCTTATTAAATCACGTTACGAGTCGCTGCGACCGCACAGACAAACTCGCAAACTACCTCTTGTATATTTTAAAAGCTCCTATAATCCTATAACAAGGCTAACTTTTGCCAAAACTAAATTTTTTTACTGGCAACTCCGCTAATCTGTTCGATTTTCAAAAGTTCTTTCCACATTACCGTCATCGGATTCCCGCTGCAGTAATCCGCTATAGCATGCAAATGGGTTCTCTAAGCACACACACAGCGATTCTTATCTACGTTATAGCCATTTACGCGACAATAAAAGTAATTTCTACCGAGGTTTAGCTGCTCTGCGTCACAGCCGATTGTAATAATTTTTAATATAAAACCAGACAAACGTTAATGGAGTAAATTAATTACTCACGTAATGTAACTCTGGAAATATGTCACCGTAAAGTTCTTTGCTTTAGTTGAAAAGATGCTGAATAATTTTGTGAAATTCTCTTGCACTTTCAAGAGGATGGAGCGAAAAATAGTCAATCTCCCATTTTATTTTTAGCGACCAAACGCTTACAAAATTATTGATTTTGCTCTATCGCGTCTTGTGAATATTTTTTCTTACTAAATTGATACAGCAATATTTTTGAACATAAAAAATGTGATGTGATGGCATCTATAATATAGGTGCTATTAATACTTAATTAGACGTGTATAATAATTGTAAATACAAACAGCAGTAACTTTTTTTTTTTCAACCGCCCCTTTTCAAAAATAGTCTGTTACATAAAAAAATCAAACCTTTTTTCGTAGTTCAAAAAACAAAATTACTTTACAACTCATAAAATGTTAAACTTTACATTGAAACTTTTTTCATTGCAAACTTGAAACATCTTTTCAAAGAAAACGTTCATTGCGTTTCCGGTCGTCGTTTATAATGTTTCCGGGTCGCATCCGCCCCGCCGCCGGCCTTGCAACCCTACTCGATCGGTTTCCTTAGACCGGGGTCGTTTATACCCCAAGTGGCTCGAATCGGTATCACATGTCGAATTAGCGGCCACTAGCGATCACTTAAATTGAATATAACCCAAGATACTCCTGGGGATAGGAGTTAATTATACAACAATAACAAAAATTAGTTTTTTTTTCGTTTGTATACATAGAACACAGAAAATAATATAATTTGCACGGGCAGTATTGAAAAGTATAAGTTGCATTCTTTTGTTATAAAAATAGATCAGATATAGGTATTACTGTCGTCCAATTATTACGTTTTCATGTTTCCTGTTTTATTTTATGAATATGCTTACGTTATGGAATAAAATATCAAAAGAATTTGTAACAATAGTTTCGCTTCTCTATGAAACTGCCTGCAGCAAATATATTAAAAAAAAAACGATTACAATTTATTACTAACATAAAATACATACTTGCCCTTATACATGCCCTTATACTGTTATCCAAGTTGTTTAAAACCATTTAATGTGCTTTTTGCGTGTTTGGTTAATCGCAACTTCACATCCGGTGAGATTACGAAAACACCCAACAATTTATATTATTCCTTACGTTTAAGAATTAGTTTAATCAATATGTGTTACTTAATATAGTAATAAATTATAAACCAGTTCTTACTTATCTAGCCATAATTTAAAGAAAATAATAATGTCCCAGTGGCAGAAATATTTTTAGACATAATATACTTAAGTGATACTTCTTCATTACTATATAGATACTTTGATTTTTAAAACGTGACCTGCCAACCTACGAGTAAACTCGTAGTATACAATAGATTTTCTATTGTGTCGAGACCTAGGCAGTCTGTTAAGAAGTTTATTTTTTGTCGGCTTCTTAGTGATTATACAAAGTTGTTATAATTATGAAAAAGTAAGTAACAACTATGTAGTGTTTGTATCTATGGAAAAGGATTCAATCAACGCTGTCTCACACACACAAGAGGGCAACACTAGTAGCTGTCATTGTCAACGATAGATTGACAGCTGACATATAGCTAGGCGGGAGTTCTGGTGGAGGGCGGATAGGATTCGGCTTCAGGATCCCTGGTGTGTTGATACGTGAGCCTGTCTTGGTGTGAGGGTGAGCCAGTGGAAACTTCTGTAGGATTGCAAATCCTATAAACCTGACCCTCGCATTTTCCTATTTATTTGTCTTCAACAAACTGAAGGTCATTATTATTGAATTCACACATGACTAATGTTGGAAATAATGTGGAGTCAGATCTAGGACTAAGATATATGTGATATTCCTTAGACGGCCACGCTCGGCGGAGTTCTGACGCCTGCTTCATTCAGCTAAACTTGCCTTAGTGTAGGCTCGACAGGAATAGACACAGATCGAAGCAGAAACAACAATGGACCTTTACTGTTAAAAACAATAGGTCTATGTAGTTCGTGACTCCACTGTAAAAGGCTAAAACAAAAACTAGTCGAGGACACGAATAAATTGAAGAGAAAACTTTCGTACAAGTTAAGGGACTGACTAATATGAAATCAGCAAGACAAGACATCGGCTAATACTATTGCACCTACAATACTTATACAGGTACTAGCTTAGGCCCGCGGTTTCACCCGCGCGATTTCCGTTCCCATGGGAATATTGGGATAAACAGTAGCCGATGTTACTATCCGTCCTTTCAGCTAACTCTATGCTAAAAATCAAGTCGATTTTTTGTTTAGTTATGGCGGGAAGAAAAGACATACAAACACACTTTCGCATTTATAATATTAGTTAGGATTGTTAGGAAGGATAAAGTATAATATCAGAATATTGTCTAGTTACTTTTTGTTACATTTCAAGTTAAATATGTGTATTTAAAAATTCAAAACAGTCCGACATAACTTAATTGAGAAGTAGACGACAAAGATTCTTCGAGCACATTTAATTTTAAGAAAGGCTGCGCGCACCTGCGCTTCGCCTTAATTATTTAAAAGGGGGGGCCCCTTAGACCCCTACCCTTTACCCGGTTATGTTATGTTTAATCTCGGCAATAAAACTTGAAGGAAAAATTTACTCATCTATAAAACTTCTCGGATGTGACCACGAGATGTATTGGTGCCTGCCGGCCATCATGCCTGCTATAGTTATCATCGTAAAAATGTTACGAGCCTCTCCTGCGACGCTATCCGTATCTGCAGGTGTGTTTTCAAATCTGGACTAACGTTTTACGACATTCGGTTATATCGGTTATAGTCAGTCCGAGTGAAATAAAGAAGGGCGCGTGCGACCAACCAATTTACTCATCGAACTGAATAAGTAATTGTTTGTCACTTCATTGCGTGTGAAATTGTTTCTATAGTTTGACTAGGTTAAGTTGGATTTGTAATTTTTGTTTTATTTAAAGCAATAAAATATATTGTTAATTATAAATAATTAATGCTATGGGTACCAACCTCACGAAAAATATATTGACAGTATAATTTGAAACTTCCGCGTGGCCGGTCTCCGGTTGGGTGTGGTTGTAGTAATGTTTGGAATGTGAGACGGCTGCGACGGCCGCTAGCCGCTGGGAGCTGCCCATGGCCCAGCCGAGTGGGCTGCGCTGGGCCCCTACGCCGCCCACGCCCACCAGCCACAAGCAGCGCCAGCGAGCCACAACCGCACAGCGCGGCGCCGCCTGCGCGACTGCCGCGGCGAAATCCCGCTTCTTTTTTCAAAATCCAATTTCTTTTTTATCCTTCTTCAAAAACTCAAGAAGTTTTAATCATACTCTTTTTGTCCAGCTTCCTAAAATCAGGTTTGCGCATTCTGTAATTTCCAGCCGCTGATCTGAAACAATAGAAGTTGTAACTTAAACATAGCAGTCTATTTTCGGTCGATTGTCAAATTATACATTCAAAATACTTCGCCAAGTTAAGCTTAATTGGATTCAGAAAATATTTTGTGCTGAATGACGAATTGTTTCGTATTCAATGGTGGATGGTGCGTGATCTAACTGCGAAGAATGCCTTCGTCTGAACTGGAATCGGAAAGAACAACGAAACTTTAATTAACCGAACACTTACAAATGATTTGCACAAAAGAATTCATCTAGATTTTCGGGAGGTCCTAAGTAGCTACGAATAACTTGAAATTCGTGAACTGAGGAATTCGGAATTTGATTAAGTGTTAATAGGTTGTTAGTCGAAGATCGTGTGCATCGTTGCGTCAAGCTGATAATATGGTATTCTGGTGACCATATGAGGCCTTCGCGGCCTATATATCTCGTCAATCTCCGCATAATTTGGCACAAGATATAATGAAATAGCGTCTACGATTAATTGCAAGCGTAAATTATGATGTGCCGCGGTCGCAGGACTCCGGGCAGGAATTATTAACGATGCCTTCGAGGTACCTACTGAAATTATTGCCGGAGCTACTCTGCATAAGTAATTAAAATTAATTTTAAAGCCTATAACTTAAAACTTCTACTTTATAAGTAAAATAAAATCTGTTTTTATTTAAAGTTCAAAACATGAGATTTTGTACATACCAATATTTTTTTACATTTAATAGCAAAAGAAAATCGCAGGTTATACCTGAGTCATTTCATGGTTCCCCAACTGTTGTGAAAAGAAGTGTTTATTTCACTATACAATAAGATAGGAATTCAAAATAACATAGTTTTCAGTGGCTGAAGAATCCCATTTCCTCAAGCATCGCCTTTAGATTATTTCCATGTAAACGGGAAGAATGTAAACATAATAATTACTGCTACGATAAAAGGGTTCCCGTGATAGATGTTCTTAGCGAAATTAAGGGTGTCGGGTTAGGGTACCGTAAATAATTCGACTCTACGTGACGGTGGAGAATCCTTAAGTACATTTTGTGTATTTATTAACTAGCGGCCGCCCGCAGTCTCACCCGTGTTGTTGAGATCAAAAAATCCTTTCTGCGTGCTCGCATACACCGTTAAAGTATGTAATGTATGCAAAATTTCAGCTTAATCGGTTCAACCGTTTGGGCTGTGCGTTGTCTGTCAGTTAGTCACTGTATTGTTTTATTAGTATAGATTTCCGCCCACAGGTTCGTCCGCCATTGGATTTTCCAGGAGCGCACACAATATATCATCCTCTAAGTATTCCATTCCCTTTATAATATAGGTTTACTAGTAGAGCCTAAGACATTAAATCCGCCTTTTTACAATTTGTGCATAAAGTATAAATAAATAAAAATACAGGATGACATCTTTAATCTCTTCTGGATGGAAAGTACGTGGATCTTTAATCTCTTCTGGATGGAAAGTACAAATACTTGAGATAGCTTTTCATCAAAATAGACACCCTTTATTTTTAAAACGAAACACAACTCCATTATGTTTTTTTTAATAAAATACTTTCGCTACTCCCTAGAATCGAACCAACTAAAATCGGAAAAAATAACAACATGTATGTGCTTTTAAGGCATCAATAGATACGTCCTTCGGCTTGGTCTAATCTATACTAAAATTCGTTGAAATCCCACTAGATAATTCCATAGTTCTCTAACGCGTTCAAATAAATAACTCACAAACCGTTCAGCTTTTTTACCTTAATCTGTTAAGATTACAAAGTAAGTTAGGATATTGTTTGCTTATAATGCGACCTAATTTACACTCGTTTTTTGTTGCCCTTTCCGGAAAACCCGGAAAAACAAATACCGTACATATTTATTATTATTATATCACAATATACGGTTATTATACATCAAATATATGTATTGAAGCGAATATGCTATAGCATATAATCACGCAATACTATACACAAGGAACCCCCAGAGAGTCCATAAACGGATAACATTAACTGATAACCATCAAAGTTTCTTGTATTTTCCGTTAACTGCTTCCTGTTTTATGATTTTGTAATTTTTGCATTTTTCAATGCTGTTTTTATACTTATGGTAAATTTTAAATAGAAAAATATTGGACAAAAATTAACTCGGCCACAAGTGAATTCTCAGACGGGAATCGAACCCGCGACCTTTGGAAATCCGGTCCAATGCTCTAACCGCTGAGCTACCGAGACTTAGCACTTGTGGCCGAGTTAATTTTATCCAATATTTTTCTATTTAAAATAATGCTTCCTGTTTGTTAGGGATATACCAATCGCTATCAGTTTGAAATCACGCTGCAATTACATTGCTGCATCCATACAATTCACTGTGCTGATTTTAGGATGTACAGACAACAGCACATCAAGATATACCTACATAAGCACATCTTAAGTTTCTTCGCGCACTCATAATTGAAATAAAAAAAGCGGATTTTTAGTGCACTATATTTACCCGAAACATATATTTGGTACTATATTTTTGGGTTTTTTATGGTATTTTGGTTTCCCGACGTTTCGGCACCTGTTCAGTTGCCGTGGTCACGAGTTGACTGTTGTGTCAGTCATGTCAACCCAGTGACCACGGCAACTGAAAAGGTCCAAACCTACATGTCAATTTTGACGGATTTTCACCAACCGATTATTGTAGCCAAAGAAGACAAAAAAGATATAACTCGCAAACGGACACGTTTTCAAACGTGAAGAAATTCACAGTCCTTCAATGGGAAATGTATGGTTCAAAGAACTCAAGAATGACTTAAGAAATTGTAAGTTGCCGGTCAAGCTAACGCCTTGATGGAAGCCCTGATGGCGGCGCTTGACAGACTGGTCGTATTAGATCACGTTTTTTAAGCAACGTTCGGTCCGGCCAGGTGTCGGATGGGTGACCGTAAAGTGTCATTACAACTGAGCGCTTCTGTACTTCAGAGGACACGTTAAACAATCGGTCCCGGCTGTTAACAGTCATTAAGCCAAGTCAGTGGCCTTACAGGCGGCTTGATGAACTCTGACACCAGAGGTGGCCACTTGTCCTCATATCGTACGATAAGAGAGAGAGATTGTTTAATCTGATTTATGTCTTGTTAGTGATCCATAAATATGTAAATCCGTTTAGTAGTTTTGGCTTGAAAAGTGAATGAAAAGCAGACAAAATTTTCAACACCTACCTACGAGTATTTGTTTGGATGTCAATAACCTTCACAAAATCGTTACTTTATAATTAATAGATTAAAACAACACACTGAGGAGACAGTTGCTCTATGAGGGTTGACGTGAAATGTACATTCGTCCTTAATTCCCTATTATCGCTGGGTCATCGCCCGGACACATTGTACTCTGGCGCCCAACGTGGGGTTAATAAAATACTACTTACTGTGCTTCAACAATTTTAAGTCGAGTTTTTAACAGTTTTTTATAGAATCAGGCTTCACCAGGCAGAAATTCATGTACAGGGTAGAAAAAATTTATACTAACTACCTTAAATCTTTTAGTTGGCCCATTTTAATGAAAGGAAACATTCCTTTGTTTTTTAAAAGAAACAAAATTGCATTCAAAGATTTTTTAACATTTTCAATAGAGGCTTGATTAAAAGTGCTTTATTGTCCCCTTTGAGTTTATAAGTTGAGTTTTCATGTGATTCCTTTAATTTAATTTACTATGTTTGTTAGAGAGAGTTAATCCTTTTGATTGACTCTATCGATTGATGGTATAAAAGGAAAGAATGTTATTTTTTACAGATTTTCGATTAATGGGTGTGGGAAGCGTATTTTTTTTTCAAATGTACAACGTAAAATGTTTCAATACAGTTGTGTTTATGGTAAATTTTTAAATAGAAAAATATTGGAAAAAATTAACTCGGCCACAAGTGAATTCTCAGACGGGAATCGAACCCGCGACCTTTGGAAATCCAGTCCAATGCTCTAACCGCTGAGCTACCGAGACTTGCGAACCACCGTCGAAATTCTCCAATACTTTTATATTTTTAATACGCTGTAGGCCACCGTTGTTACATCAATGCTAGAAATATCCTTGCATTAGAAAGAAACATCTTTTCAGGTGTTTAACGATCGATAAGATACAGTTGTGTTTCTTTCAAAAATTAAAGGAATGTTTCCTTTCAGTAAAATGAGCTACCTAAAGGATTTAAGGTAGTTCCCCTCCAGGACCCATAGATTTTTCCATCCTGTATATGAAAACAAAAACATGCAAGATTGCAACGCCCGCGGCCCGCTCGCATTTATTATATACTTTAAAACTTAGACTATTTTCTTCATCAAATTTAACTACATTTTCGTTCAGAAGGCACGATAAAGAATCAAGTTGATTTTTTCTAGTGACTTTTGAAATACACATTTTATTTCATAAAAATAATATTGTAATAAAAAAAAAACATTAATACATAATTATTGAATTTATACATTGGGAACAATTTTGAATCAGAAAATAATACTTCTTAAAGTTTTGCTTTTTTATGGTTTTTCCACCTTTATTTTCTTCTTGCTAGGTGTGCCCAGTAAATTAGCAGTCGGCGAAATAAATCAAGAAGCTATCAGTTTTTCAGTATTATTTTTATTTAACTTAATGATACAGCTTAATGTTCTTATTGTAGGCGTAAAACATACTTAGTTACAATTCACATGATCGGTGCGAGCGAAGTGAGAATCCTGTTAGGAGCTAATCTCCAGCTGTTGCTATATGCTTTCTTGATAGAAATGAGACGTTTTGATTATAATGTACATGTATTATATGGAACGTTTGTACTTGTTTATATGTATTTATAAATTTTAATTGAATCCGGTTTTCTTTTTTAAAAGTCTGTAAGATATGAACAATAAAAGCTAATGTGAAATTAGACATATCTCTAAAAGGAGAGAAAGGTCAGGATTAGTAAAAAATAATTTAGATTACCTATACAAAATCGCCATAATTCATATTGTTACATCAAGCAATTTGATTCAAAGTAAAATACATAGAAGTTCAGGAAACTTTTGAAAAAGTAGATATGATGAATAAAACCTTACGTGTGTGAACTACATGTTTTACTCACTTTTGCTATTTTACTTTAAGGCACTTTCTCATTTAAAAATAAAAACTACGTTAATTTACGTACGAGTCAAACCTAAATCACATATTTTCTTACAAGTTTTCCCTCCTTTAGAGTACTACGAAGTTCCGAGTTAAACTTTAAGAACAAGTTTGTAACTAAACCATGTCAGTCTCAGTATAGAACTTGATTACGTGGTTTTACTTAGACATTGTTTATGTCAGAAGTCTTAGTGTAAAGTTTTAAAACATGCAAACTTGCGCGTTTACGTAAACCAACTAAGTTCCTAAAATAACTTTAAGGTATTATGGTGATTATTAACTCAATTTATAATACCAGATAATTAAATATTAGTAAATTAATATTAACGAATATTTCTTCAAATGAGTAACATTTGTTGAATGAGTATGTGGTCTTTGGAGCAGATAATTTTTGTACAACCTCAAAACTTAACATTTGCGCCGTGTCGTGATCAGACAGGAAAAGTGGAAGCACGCAACCAGTGGCTCCTCGAAAACTACGACGAAAAATATAACTAGATAAACAAATTGTTTTCTAAACAGTTAAATTAAAACTCATTTTAATGTCTACTGCGAGTTAAATTAAAACTCATTTTAATGTCTACTGCGGGGTACTGGACTTCTCAAGAATCGATAAGGAGAATTATGATAAAAAAAACTGCACTCTATTTTTAAATGAGCTATATAACTTTTTGTCACTCCTGATATATTTGAAAATAAATCGAACATTCCAATTAAAACACTAATGAGCTAAAGAGTAACCTTAACCGACCAAATTTACCATCTGAACTAGTTTTTAAATTTATCGCGGTAAAAGATCACTACCTCGTTAAATTACGAAGTTAAACTTGTACTAACTTTTACCGCAACTAAAAACGTACCTTTGCTTTAGCTGAAACCACTTAAAAAACTGATAATAAAACCAAGTTCGGAAACACCGCGCACTTTTCACTAAACGCGCGAAAACTTTATACAGGCGCTGAACACGTGTTCCCACCCCGGAATATCGCGACCGAATGGTTCTAGTTGGATCCAAACCACCCCGGGGGCGGCATTGGCCAATGTTTGTAGAATAGAGCCAACATCCTACAGCTAACACGTAAATAAGCCAGACTGCATAGCGCGGCACATTAAAACTTAATCGTTAAAAAACTTCTTTCACAAAACCTTTTTTTGTTAATATTTTATTTTTTTAAATACATTTACAAGAGCTATTTGTTTTTTACTCTTTTGTTTCTGTCGTTCTTTATTGAATATTTGAGTGCCAGTGGTTTGATATTTTATCTGTATCGAAGAATTTTCGTTTACTAGGTACTGACATTTATCAACACATTGAAACTAGAATATTTATTACCGTATAATTAGTTCCCATCTGATTTGAGAAGTGCGTGTATTTAAGCTTAACGAACTATTAAAAACAGATTAGACTAGTTTTAACATACTTTTTAACTCTTACTTTTAACTTCAACCGTTCAATGTTTTTAAATTTTCATAGTTCTCATTAGACGGAACATCATAAAAATACAGATTTATTAAATAGATCTAAAAATTGTAATATAATATATAAAACAATGTGTATTGGACAACTATATCATCTACATGATAAGTTTTGTAATGACTTTAATCTTAAAAGCAAACTCCTAATTGAAACAATACTAACTTACTACTCACCCACACCTGGTAAACATTGCCCGTCGGCGTAAAAAGCGCTTTTCTTCATCTTTTATTACGCGCACAGCCAGACAGTGGATTGTGGTGCTATACCCTGCCCTCGTCTGTATTCCCGGCAGCCTACAGCCCAGGGAGGCGATTCTCACGCCTTCGACATCTCGAATTCGACATTTTTATATCCTTAATTTCATTAACAAAAATGTAAGTAAAATCTCTACTACTGTCAAAAACCTATAGTTTCAAATATCTTTGATAATCCTATATTGTCGAACATTGCTTTCAGTGAGCTTTTAATACATATTTTTGACGTCATAAAATGTCGAATTCGAGATGTCGAAGGCGCGAGAATTGGGGGCCTGGTATATTTAAAGCTCGAGTGAATAGGCTTCTTCTACACAGTCTCGCTCCATCTTCGGCCTCTTCTTAATATTTGATCCAGAATGAGGCCAAGAGTAAGCATATTTTAAATAAAAAAACTTGCAAAACTTCCTCGACATTCGATTGTTCCAATTCGAACGTTGGCCAAACATTTCACAGACGTTGGCAATCCCGCCGTCTGGCCGCTCCCGTCACTCCCTCTCGCGTGTTCGGCGCGTCACGCCGCCGCGACAAGGTACGTGAAGGCTATTGTTGTTTAGCGTGACGTCACTCCGTCACGCGATGCCCTGCCCTTACACTTGCACGGCCTATGTGTTTGTTTTAACTGTTTTTTTAGACCGTGTTAGTTGAAAAGTCGATATATTACTGTGTCATTGTTTTACTGCTTGTATTACTTTGTTTTGAAGTTCGTGGCTTTCTTTCTTTTTTAACCGATACTTGATATATTTTGATGTAGTGGTTGTAGGTTTTATTAGATATCGCTAGCGGTTGTTAGTGCGCGTCAACGGTAAATGTCACGTACTCATACAAACTTTCATATTAACCCATTAAAATGTTAATTGCGCTTAAAAATTATATAAACTATGTGTCCAATTTGTTGCCATTGTTCAAATTTACTTATACCAAACCATCTCAATTCGACTCGTAGACTCGTAGTAACTACGAACGACTACGACGTAGTTCCAAATCCTTTACAGCAGACCGAAATAACAAACCTTTAGCTTTATTATGTTAGTAAAAATATATTATTTTGTTACTTAATTAGTAAAAAATTATAATTTAATATAACTAGTAAATTGTTTTTCAAATTTCAACACTTGACAACAATCCAACAAATTTTGTACTTTCAACAACTAATCTTTTTTTTGTACGGTCTATTTGATGTTTAATATAGTCAGAGGGCCAAATAAAATTAAAGTGCTAATGTGTAAATCTGACTTAATTTTGACAAAACCTTATGTCTGGTTATGGATTGTCTACGACAGAGAATTTAATACTAATTCAAATGCTAATCTGGCTATCTTTGCTATCTATTCACAATGCGTAAATATTCGACGACTTCATTGGTAGTGTGGTACGTTCACCGGTTTCAAGGTGTCGCCTGCTCTGAGGTCCCGGATTCAAATCCCGGTAGGGGGAAATGTTTGTATGATGAATACGTGCACCTCATGTATGAGTATTTGTATGTAATTGGTATGAGTGTAGAAATATTTATTTTTTATATTTATAAATGCAGAACATATAGTTATATCATGCTCTGAACTGAATCGATCAGACAGAAAATCCTTCAAATGCGCAGCGCCTTACTTTTCACTTCGATTCAGTTTCGTATAGAAAAGTCAGTTGGACCCTTGTACGCCAAAACTGTTAAATTTATTGAATTTGTCCATTAGGACTGCGTCATGAAATAGTTTCTGGTTACGGAACTCTTGACGTTGTTCGACACCGAGTGGCGTTAAATCGAATAGCCCTACAGTTCGATATGGTGTGCCCTTCAACTCTTTTTCATTTAAGTTTTGTGATGATTAGTAGTACAATTTTGTTAAAGTGTAACTATAACGGTACCCGCAACTTATTTCATGTGGACTTACTATTCAGACAGCGCGATCGGACTGAATCAGAACCTACAAAGATGTTATATTGTTACAAAAATACCTACATCACTTATATCCTATGTAAAATCTGGGAACACCTTTATTATATCATGGTTAATTTTTTTATTTTTTTTATTTATTTATTTATTTAATGTTTGGAAGACCAACACCGAGTAGACAGAGTTGATTTTTGACATAAAAACAGTAAGGCAATAATAGGTCTTCACGTATATAAAACATATTTTAAATGGTTAAGTGTAGACAATAAGATGCTCTTGGAAAACTTAATCTAAAACTATTACAAACTAAGACAGTGCCTATAATGTGATTAGTTAAAGTTACTTAAATTGAGTAAGAGTAATTATTACACTATGCTCGGGAATCCCCAATCCCCGAATTATCGTATGTACAATTGTATGTACGCTATAAACAAAGAAAATTGATTATGTTTATCCATTCTACCGCGGAAATAATTTTCGATGGGTTGGCAGGTCGGAAAAGTCACGTAATTTTTTTTTGTCTACTAAATGTTTCACCGATCGCTTAGTCTTTAAGTAATGACTCTTGAAATAAGTTGTAGGATAGTTACATCAGTATAAGTAAATATTTTTTTTAATGAATTTTCAACTTTATTTGCTACGTAACGTCGGTTTTCTATAAGGAAACTTGATATTTACCTATTTATTTATATTGTCCCGTGGCATGATCTATAAATATTAAACTTTCAAACAAGAAGCAACATCACTAAGTTATAACCGCCTCTGTGGTCTAGTGGTACAACCACCGGTATCATACCCAGGTCCCGGGTTCGATTGCCAGCGGGGGTACATATTCCATTCGGTTTGGTTGGTGGTAGGACTTGTTGTAGGTGGTAGGACAGTAAGTCCGCCTGGCTAGCTACCACCATCTTATCTAAGTTTGACGCCATTACAACAAAGTTTTCAGCATTGTTGTGTTCCGGCAGTTAGAGATAAGATAGCCAGTTCCTCAGTGATTGAGAATTCCGGGAGAGGCTCGCTTCCATCTTCAGCCTTATCAATACTTAACATCAGGTATGATGAAGGCTATGAGTCACCTCGATCCAACGTCTTATGAAAAACAAGTCATATATAGCATGATTTTGTGTCACGTACAAAAGCAAATCAATTTAATTTTTAGAGCTGCAAATATTTTTTGCCGACCCTACCCTGGTCAGCACTATCTTAATTGAAACGCAACCCCGCACTCATTATACTGACAAAGATACTACATACGAGCTCACCTTTACACGCCGCGTGCCATATTGAACTTTATGTATTTATCATAAGTGCCATTATTCATCCCTCAAGGTAGACTCACTGTGACGTAAGAGAGTCGACCGAATGCCTAATTAAGTTTAACAACTATTTAACGGGATTCCCGTCTGAGAATTCACTTGTGGCCGAGTTATTTTTTTCCAATATGTTTGTATTTAAAATTTACCATAAGTATAAAAATAGCATTGAAAAATGCAAAAATTACAAAATCATAAATTTAACAACTATTTTTATTAACTATTTTTGTAACTTTAATGGCGTGATTTGAGGTTGAAATAGACCGTCATTTATTTTTCTACTAAATTACTTACACTAATTTGAAATCAGTTGCAAACTGTGTTTTATTTATAGGAAATATTGTTATACTAACTGCTGCCCGCTACAATGTTTGATTTCTTTCGTCCTTTTAAGATTTGTTTTCAAGACAAATATCACGATATCTACATATATCTCGAGATTTTAAAATCTCTATTATTAAAAATTAGGTTATTTTCATGGGGGTCACTATATCTGCATTTACGAAGCACATAGTCAAAAGGGCCATTACATCACAAAGTTTTATCAGCTCACCACAAGGAGTGGCTGTACCCGTACCAGAAATAATAAAGAGGTCCGTAGAGCAGAATAATGTGTAAGGTTATGGAAAAAGTACTGAACTGAGAGTTGCTCTCGTACCTAGAAGACAATGACCTCCTCAGTGACCGTCAATATGGCTTTCGCCGAGGACAATCAACTGGGAATCTTCTAGTTTATGTGATGCACTGCTGGGGCGAGGCATCGATATGCACGGCGAAGCACTTGCCGTGTCACTCGACATCTCGAAGGCTTTGACGGGTCTGGCACGCAAGTCTGCTGCGCAAACTTCCTGCGTATGTTATTCCCGCTGACTTTTGTATTTGAATAGCTGATTTCCTGACTGAACGGCCGATCAGAGTAGTCATCGATGGCTGCTCCTCTGACTCAGTGGCAGTCTATTCTCTCTGCGACACTTCTGCTGCTTATCAATGACCGATCTTTCATGGAGTATTGCAGTCACCTCTGGGACGGCTCAGCGTAATACCAACTAGCTGCACTGGACACGATCCAACGCAGAGCTGAGAGGTTAACTGGCGACAAAGAACTGGTCAAGAGCAAGTTTCACACCCTAGCTCACCGCCGCAAAATTGCCTGTCTGTCGGTCTTTTACAGACTGTCTTCGGAGAGTGTGCTCAGGAGCTACATGAACTCATACCGCCATCCACCTTCTTTCATCAGACATCCAGACGCACTGCGGGCTACCACCCTATCTTGGTTCATATTCCTCCTTAGCTTTCGAGCTTGATTAGAATCAAGACTGAACCCATTCGATATAAAAACAATATTACCCATGAATAAAGTAAGATTATACTTATAACTTTTTGATTTTACATTTAACAATGCTATTTTTATGTGATAAATATTATACAAGAAAATATACTAGAAAAAAGCAACTTGTCTCATGTCGCCCTGACGGAAGTTAAGATTATACTCTCAAAAAACTTAGAGCAATTCGCTACAATAACTTAAGGTATTCGGACAATAGCGACGTGTCTGTTGCAATTTATCAAAACGTCCATCCGGCGAGATGGGACGCGGGATCGAATCTGGACGCATTTTTCTGATGTTCAGGTGATAACAAATAAGGACGCTCTCATCACATTCGCAATAAGTACAGCAGTATAGTATTATATAATCTGTTGTACAGCTTTTGTGTAGCAACTGTTTTCGATGGGTTTTGCCAAAACCATCCCTTGCACTCAAACGTACTACTGTAATTCAATTCAAAGAAGGTTAATTACATCGTACGTAATACTTTTGCTTATCACCTTACGGGCTAGTGAGTTAGTAAAAAAAGTTAGTCAGATAGTAAAACACAAAATGAAATATTTTGAAAAATCCGACGACGGTCGAATCGTAATTGAAAAAGGATAAAATAATTTAAAACCCCCGACTTAATTATCCGTTGGGGGCTGCCGTTGAATGAACTATAGTTTTGCAGTTTTACAATAACGTGAATAATTGGATTTATATACAGGGTGTTAAAAGACAGATACCGAAGCCGTAATATATGCGTAGTGTACATCAAACTAAATAAGAATACTTATGTGAAAATAATTGCTGGGAAACGACTTTTATTTTTCGTTTTAAAAAAGTGGGTGTTATTTTTACACGCAAAAAAACACGTGCAACGACTTATGCGTGTGTCTAGAGGGCACGAGTAAGCGACCGGGATCCAGTTTCTTTGATTGGTTTTGATATTCATTGCAGTTTTGTAACTCTAAACGATAATCTTTAAAAATTAATTTTGACTTTGATCCTCAATCACTCCTTAACTAGGAGGTTCCCAGATTTGGCCCCATACAAGAAAATGATTGTAACGATGGGTAGAATACGTGGTTTTCGTTTTCGTTATGGGTCTTTTAATACCCTGTATATTTATTTCATGCTGAAATTTATAATAGTGATGGCAGCCCCCGACGGATGATTCAGTAGGAAGTTTTTAAATTATTTTATCCTTTTTCAATTACGTTTTAAACGCCGTAAGTTATTTAAAAAAAAAAATACTTTTCATTAAAAACTTTTTAGAATGCATAGATATTATGTACATTGTACTACATAAAACCCATTACTTGTTTACTGAAAACTGCATCAGAATCAGACTAATAGCTTTGGTGTTGCTGAAACAAATGTTTACTGCAGCGTCCCCTTGGTGAGTAGTCACCGTAACACTTATCTAAGCACATGCAAACCCAAACCCATACTGAAAACCGCATCAAAATCGGACTAGTAGTTTTGGAGATAATTGGCAACATTGGTTTGCACAAACAAACAAACAAACATCCTCTCACCGTCTCCGTACCGTCGTGGGTAAAAAAGAAACAGAATATTCTCTAAAATATAATACAAGTTTTTATATAATGTTATAAAAAGCCACTTATAAATAAGGTGTAATTTTTTATCATTCCTAAATAATAGGTAAGTACTCGTACTTTTGAGTCTCCTAAGCATACAAAATAGTGCAACGTCTAAAGACTACAAAGTTATTGAAAGGCGCCATCTATCAAAATGGGGACAATAAACATTGAATGATTAGTACTTGTAGTCAAATACTATACAGTTTCTATAGTATTTCATATAGTACTTATACGATCAAACGACGAACGTCAGCAACTTAAAAATATTAACACCGACACGAGGTCACTGACATGAACTATTCAAACTGAAAATCTCACCCCTTGTAAAGTGCAAAGCATATTGACTGGATTGCCAGTCGCACAGACTTTTGAGTTTTATGTACTGCCTAAATATATTTATAAATCACCTAGCAAGTATATAAATAAAATGTTGTTGCTTAATTTATTTAATAAATAGCAAACGATTAATATTTGCAGTTAAGATGTTTTTAAAACCGATGTAAGTTTCGAAATATTTCTAGTATTTTTGTGTCAAAGACGTGTTCGATCGCTTGTAACTTGTAATTCATAAAGCAGTTCAGAAATAAATTAACTTCAAACTATAGGTACCTATTATGTTATATATAACAGAGACGGAAGCTAACATCTATTACGACCAACGACCACTACCCTCAAAATTAACAGTACTAGCTAGGTCACCTAATCAAATGTCATAGACTTTTTACTCGAAAATAATAAAAAAAGTGAGTGCTTTGCTGTCAAAATATTTTCATACCTGCGTCCGACGTGAAGAAAGGACAAACAAACACACTTTTGCATTTATAATATAATATTAGTTGAGATAAACAAACGCCTTTTAAAATATCTTTACCAGGAATAGAATTTCCACAAATCGATTCGTAGTTTTCCAGAGCATGAAGTTAGCATGTTAATATTTTAACCTACCGGCTATTTTTACCCGACCGCAAAGGAAGGGTTTTTCGTACGTATCTTGTATGTTTATATGTAATAATCTTTATTACCTCTTATCTTTCAAACGGCTGAACGGATTTCTATAATTAATTATAATGTCACGTTAAGATCAATATGAATATTTGTAAGCTCTTTTTTAAGTTTTGTTACTACTTAATACAAAATAATCCTGTAACAGTGAAAGCGTAAAAAAAACGTTCGAGTAATAGTCGGCGAGATACCTCTATCAAAACCCTCGCTACGCTCAGGATTCAATCTTTGAACAAATACTCCAAATGACGAATACGTGCATCATGAACTTCAGTTTTATTAATCCTAACTCTGTCCTTCAAGCCCTGATTAAGCTACCAATCGACTTCATTTTTGGCATAGAGTTAGTTGAAAGGAGGAGAGTAACATAGGCTATACTTTTTATTCCGACATTCCCACGGGAACGGGAACCATGCGGGTAAAACCGCGGGCGGAAGCTAGTACTGTTAACTACGTTTATTTGTTGATTTACGCCCGAAATTAATAAACTATCTGTAGGTATGGATTGGGCTATCTCAGATAGTTGCCTAGGTTATTTTTGTTAATAAGACCAAAATAACGACGGTTGCTAGGCAACGAAGCTAGTACCCTAGGCAACTATCTCAGAGAGCCCTATCCAATCCATATCCAGAGATAGGTTATTAATTTCGGCCAAGTTAATAGATTATGTTGATAGGTTAGTTAATAGATTATGTTCATCGTACAAAGGCCTGCCATGCCTTAGGCAATTTATTGTAATTACTGGGTGGGTAATTTAATTTTTATTAAAATGCTGCAAAATGTCTAGATCGCTGACTTTCAAGTACACATCAGCTGTTACACGTTGCCTTTGATGCCGCCTTTATCGTGTATGTATTTAAGCTGGTTCTCGTAACGCAAGTGCAAACCTTGACGAACTGCCGACTGTCCCTAACCCTTACGCTCCCTACGTGGTGACACTTAACAGATTTCTATTCAAAGACCACAAAAGACAGGCTGAAAGGTCGAGGGCTCTGCACTTCATTTTAAAGATCGTCTCAGCCAGTCTCGTATTATGTGAATGACGACCTTTTGATGGAAATGAAGTGTGTGCGTATATAATTTGCTAGATAAAGTTATGGAAGCAAGAGCTAGTTTTTATCTGTTAAAAAATTCAATAAGGAGAATTTCTGAAGTTTCTGAATTTCTCAAAAACATGTGCTTCGAGTATTTGTCAGTATGTGTGACGGACTGAATTACCTATATGCCTACTAGAAATAAAGAAGATTCTAGCAATTTCCTGAAATGCTAATATTTATAGTCGGATTTTTAATTCAGTACAGCAATTTGACAGGTGTCAATGTCATTTTGTAAAAATAATGCTGCATAATGATTTGAGTTTGTGTACGTGAATGGAATCAATGTTACTAAACTGGAACTGGATCTGAGTAAACTATTACGAAAAACGGTTTAAAGCTGGATTATTTTTACAAACTGATATTGGCACCTGCCAAATTACTGAATTAAAAATCCGACTATAGTCAGTTCGTATCTTCGTGTACCGTCCGAGTTAGTTGGGAGAGGTTTATGTTAAATTGCATTGTTTATATTTAAATTAGATGATAATGTTTACAGAAATTATTCACATCCGAACAGACGCATTCATAAATATACCTACCTATATTACAAACCGCAATTAGGAAAATCTACCTAACTTTCTTGAGAAAATAATTATTGATACAAAAATATGCATATTATATTTATTTTTTAACTCGCAGACGATAAGTGCAGACTGCAGAGATGCAAACTATCGCATAAACTACGTAAGCCGTATCGTATCAACGCAAGGAGTAGAAAACTGATCGATTCCCATGAATAATAGATCAGCTCATACGCCTGTGATGACGTGTGTTCTGCTGTGGTTGGGTTACCGAGGCAATAGCATCGGCCTGTTATTATTATGTAACTTTGACAATAATAAAATTATAGAAATTAAAATCCAAGGAAAAATCTTTTTTAGAACTTAGGCCGAAACCTTACACGCGGATCCTCGAAAAAAAATTTATTGAAGGCTCTTAAATTGGCATTTTTTCTTAAATTAAGACCTACGGAAATAAGACCTGCGGGTCCAAAGTACTTTGGACTAGTGACCTAGTGCATATTTTTAATTTAATAAAATCTAACTCTTTTTTGTCTTTAGCTTCTATTCATGTCTTTCGGGTTTAGTTGTTATTATAGAGGTAATTAGTAGCAGTAGCAGAAGAGTCCACCAACTTGAAATACCTATTTCAAACGCCATATGAGTATCTTTACGTTTGTATCCATAAACATCTAACTATGAGCTATTTAATGCACGTCAGCACTGCATTCAAATTTGTATAGAGGGGGTGAAACATTAATGACTTCTGACTTTTACAAATTATACCATCTATTTTTATAGTGAGCGCTCGGTGAATCCATATCGATATCTATCAATAAGTTAACAGTATTGTCTAGTAGTATTCTCTTCCATGAATACATTCACTGCTCAGGCAGATGGTGGTTCCCCAGGGAGGTTCCCGCTCGTGTCAGCTGACGGCATAAAAACCTCCGTCGACACAACTTCTTAAGTTTATGCACTCCTGGTACTTTCGAAGGTGAACATAAAGAAATCGGATACGTATCGTGGAAAGCTTTTTATGATACTCTAGTCTGCTAGTGTAGCATTTATGGAAATTATATTTGATAAATATTATTAAATTCAAATAACTTTTGATGATTGCGAACGCGTGTGGTTTTTTTGTTTCGCCGTTATTTCCGCCCTTGCAATGCAAGGTCCCTGTAAATAATCAAACTAAGTAACACAAAATCTTTAACTCTGAATGTGTGACATTATTATACCTAATCGACAAATCCTAAAATATAGTAAGCACCAATATTTTAAACGTTGAAGCAGTTGCGATGTTCTTGCAAATTATTAGCACAGAGTGGGTAGTGATTGATTGTACTGTGACGGGGACGTAATTCTAGATGTAAATAAGCGAGTGCTTGGATTGTTATTATCGTTATATGTAGTAAAAAATAATATTTGTCAAATGTATAAATATTGTTATTTGACAAGGCGACCGTCCATTTATACGCATGACGAGCCTCTCTTTTCTTAATTTTTATAATAAACAAAACCAGCCAGCAACGGCGGTGTAGCGGCCTCCTTGAAGTGCGGAGACATAAACGATCTCCACAGTACCTACTGAGCCACGGATCTTCTGTTATTATCAATAATAATAATTGTTTATCATAAAAAGAATATTCCCCAAGTTGCGATACTAACAACGAACGCCAATCCGTCCCGTCTACCACTCGTAAATATTGCACCAGGCCACTGAGAAACTTCGGCGCGCTGCCACAGACCTGCATACTTTAAAAGGTTCCCCGCGAAAATTTGTGAATAGAACCTTTTCAGACGCGACGGCTATAGACTTTTAAAGCTCACTTCATTTGCCTTTGCGCTAAAATTATATGAATAAATATTTAATAACATCGGACTTGAATTAATAATATAATTCGCGCCATCTATTATTGATTTACATTGCAAGCAATCGTAGTAAAACTATTTAATTAAATTATCAAAGTCGATCTATGTAGGGGCAAAAATACAGAACTGGCTTCGTTACCATTTTATTAAGGTGCACGAGACCGCAGGGTTAGACTTAAGGCGCTATACGACTGAAGCACGCGCGCGTTAGCGAGACCGATCTAGCAGATTAAGCGAAAAAACCACGAAATCACTTCGTAGTAAATAACTATAGCGATTAAGAAGAAATAAAACTACACAATGCTAAATATAATTATATAATTGCAGGATATAGGGGCTATGCAGCTCTAGTTGGAACTGTAGTCACTGCGACCTATAAGATCTATTGTAACTCGCCACCTTCGTTAAAGTATCTCTTTTAGCCTGACGGCCTCCAGGAAGTCTAAAATCTTCCTAGCTCTGAGAGATTTTGGTTCCTCTGGCCGAATTATATGCCGGCCCAGGGGGATACTGCGTTTCTGAATTAGGGGTCCGCAGTCACATAGGAGATGTTTGGGTGTTTCTCTTTCTAATCCGCAGTAACGGCAAACGTTAAATATAATTATATAAGGTGTTAATTTATCAAATGCAACACAATTTTGGCAACAAAATTGTTTTTGCTTATTTTTTATGAAATTTTCTTATTTCGAGCGCCGCGACTCAAATAGCTTAAATCACCCATTTCCTTGGTTACTTCCTTAAAACAAATGTTGTTTTACGTTTGCTTTTGCTTATGCTGAATATTGAATAGGTAGGTATCTAATGCTTAAAATAAAAAAAGTTGAAATAAATTCAAAAATTAAATATTTTTTTTATTTTTTTTATTTTTGTTTGTTTAAATTGTGTTCTATATCGTTGACCTGAGCAGCCCCAGCTCGATCGGCACTTGATAAATTAACACCTTATATATATATATATATATATATATATATAATAAATAATTATTATATATTCTTGAACTTATATATTTTAAGGGAACTCTTCGAAAAGAAAAAGTGCCGAGGCAAAATTATATAATCGTTTTTCTGACAAATCTAGATAAAGGTATGAAAAATCATATTATCTTATTATCAGATTTGTATAATTTCTAACCATCCTATAGTTTTATAACAAAAAGTACGTACTTTCTCCGTATAGCGTCTTAAAAGTTGGACCTGTGTTGTTCGTAGTAGCAAGGGTTTTTGTAGTGCATTTGGGAAGCCTGACGTGCTGTTCACTGTACAAAGAAACCCACTTGTGTAAATATTATTTAAAAACGCATTGAATGCGTTCACTATGATTTTCATTATTGTTTGAATAAATACTGAAGAATTATTATGTTTTCTTTCTTTCAGATGTTTGACTATCGATAAAGATGAAACAGCCGTTATAACAAATTATAACTTTTTAAAGATGTTTCTTTCGAATGCGAGGATATTTCTCTCATTGATGAAGCGACGGTGGCCAACACCGTAGAACGGTGAATATACTTGAAAGATTCGACGTGTCCTCATAGGTCTCTGTAGCATAATTGATTAGTGCATTGGGCCGGACTCCCAAGGATGCGGGTTCGAATCCCGTCAGGGCGACATGAGACTAGTTGCTTTTTTCTAGTATATTTTCTTGTTTAATATTTATCACAAAAAATAGCATTGTAAAATGCAAATTTAAAAAGTTATAATTAGATGGCTGTTTCATCTTTATCGATAGTCAAACATCTGTAAAGATGTTTCTTTCGAATGCGAGGATATTTCTCTCATTGATGAAGCGACGGTGGCCAACACCGTAGAACGGTGAATATACTTGAAAGATTCGACGTGTCCTCATAGGTCTCTGTAGCATAATTGGTTAGTGCATTGGGCCGGACTCCCAAGGATGCGGGTTCGAATCCCGTCAGGGCGACATGAGACTAGTTGCTTTTTTCTAGTATATTTTCTTGTTTAATATTTATCACAAACAAAAAGTTCTTTAATAGATGATGGTAGGCCGGCTGAGGAGCACTATTGTTCTTTTGTAGAAGAACTTATTTTCATAAAACATGTGAAATAGCTACGTTGGACAACTTTACAGGTTTTGCGGGGTCTCTTATTACAAAGTAATTCAGTTAGCTTTCTGTTTGTTTACTTTTCGCGCATGAATTACTAAAGAAATGGTGAATTTTCGATTAGACTATGGAGTAGACAAAATATATTTGAATTTGATTTGAGGATGTGGCTTAAAGCTCAAAAGTTGCGCCTGATATTCAGTTTCGCTTATTAATAAACAAGCCATATCTGACAACATCACATTGGTTACGTAAACTGTTCGGATTCCGAATTTCCGACATAAACAGATAGTCCGTCTAATGAAAATGGCACTGAAAAAAGCAGGGAAATAAAAAAAAATTAAAAAGTCTCTGTCACCACGTGACATTGATTTTTGATATGTAAAATTGTTGTCATACCTACTTAAACTTTAAAATTATAACGAGTGGCACGATTTATTAGAAGACTACCCAAACCAAAGAGTATGTAATCACTACACCCAAACCAACGGAAGTATTACAAACTAGCTGTATGTACCCGACATGCGGTGCAATGCTAGGTAAAGTAAGTATAAATAATAATATCTATTTTTTTTTTGGGATTCACGTTCGTCCCCAGAACATCCTAACAAAATTTTACTCCAATTGGATCAATGGTTTCGGAACGCATAGAGGACAAATAATTATACTGTCGATTTTTTTTTTTAAGTATAACACCCATACAAAAAAAAAGTATATCACATAAATATTTGTTTCGGGTGGCGATCGAATCTGCGACCCTTGACTCTGTTGTGTTCTGTGCTCAGTAGCAAGCTGAAATTCTAATTCAATTAGAAGTCTTGTTACAAAGTTGCCATGTGCCTATTGTGCATGAATTCACCGGCTGCCGCGGTCAGTGCAAGACCGCCCATCAAATATGCAACTACCTACATTCCGAAACCACTTTGACTTTTTTGCCTGTGATGAATTTATCAAATTTAATATTTATGTTATTTGTTTGACCTGTCTCAAAATTTAAAAAAGGGGACTGTTACCGAAATCGAACGATTTCCCTATTTTTACACTACGTGAAAGGATAATTTAGCATCCTGGATTCCACTTACTTCCACCACACACCACGTAGAACATTATATAAGCATAATTTTTATTAATTGCACAACACATTTTTTTTAAACAGAATTAAAATCGCGAGTCGAGTAAACATGACTGACATAAACTCGCGATTTTGTTTGATTATTTAGAAAATTTGTGTTGAGAAATCAATAAAAAAAATTGCATAAATTTGTTCTACGTGATGATGGAAGTAAGTGAAGGCCAAGATCCTACCTTATCCTTTCACTGATAGTGTTAAAATAGGAAGTTACGTATCGGATTTGCATCGCAGCAGTGCGTAAGCGATATCTGGATTCTGTCCGAGTTAATGAATCCGTTTGTTCACGGATCGAACGCAGTGCGTCAGCGCTCAAACACTGTTGTCTGTCAGTTGGTCACGTGTTTTGCTTGCAAACATAGTTGTGTGTCGACAAGGTCTTTTCAATATTACCTACGTAACAGTTTCTTATATAGCTTATATGCTTGTATTTCTGCGACTTCTGTCGACTGCATAGCATAGACAATGCATAGAGATGCAAAACGGTGATCAAACATTCAGAGACAGTTTATTCCGAGAGCTGCGAGATAAATGTTTGCGAGATCTTAAAACAACAAGAATGTATAGAACTCAGCTAAAGCTCCTACGTCGCGATTAGAATAATAATATTATAAATACTGAAATAGCCTTGTATGTCTGTTTGCTAACATTCTCGTTACATTGGGTGCGCGCGAAGCAAAACGAAGATAAATACCAGCTGCGTCTTTTCATACTTAGGTACTTACTTATTTTACACTGCGAATATACATGGCTGTGGAAAAAAGGCGATCTTTGAAGAAAGAAAAAATATATTTATTGGCCACAACTAACATTAACGAAGGAATATAGAAAAAAAATTAAACAGTTAAAAAAACAAGTCAACATTAATGTTCTTGAATATACGGGTGAGGCCAACGGGTAGGTGCCTCAGCTATGCTTTTGCACCATTTCGCAGAATACCGCAGGAGCGCTGGCAACTCCCAGGACGGAATGATATTATGACAGAATAAAAAGAGAAAAAATTTAATGATTTAAGGTTTGTTCATCTTTACAAAATTATATACCTAAGAAAAACACAGTAACCGTACGTTACTTTCGCAGAGCGGATACATTCTATCAAGCAGGCTGTAAGTCTGTAATAAATTTCAGGAAAATCAGTTGAGGATGACCTTCACGTAAATAGGTAACCTACGTAAGTAGTACCTAACAAACAATTACAAATTTATAATACGTGCTTACTAGATAACGTACTATTATGTGTCTGATGGCTGCACGATGATAAATAATTGGCTAGGTCTATATTTAGCGTGGCAACACTAACCACAGAGTAAGTTTGCGAAACTCCTCAACTGTGCACCAGAGACGTCATTACGTTGTGTTTACGATTATTAGCCTGTGATGCTCAGCCCTTGAATTAAACAAGGTGGGGTTGGGAAATGTGGAGAAATTTTATACTTGTTTATACTTTACTAGCTTTTGCCCTCAACTTTACCCCGTAAACATGCGGAAAATCAATTTGAGCATTTGACCGGGAGAACTCTAGTCGCCATTAATAAACTATGTCCCCCCCCTTCTAAACCGTAAAATTTTCATTCCTTCCTTAACGAGAGCGATGTTTAACGTAACTTACTTTCACATCTCTCATGTTCGGTAAGTATTATTACCTCCAAATGGGGCTTGTAGGTGACTAATTAGCGCTCTAGGGTAATAATGTAGTTAGAAAAGCCCTTAAAAAAACACACTTCAGTCGTCGTAAATATAAGCTACGTAATGATTTTTATAAAATTGTATACCTACATAATAACCATTTATATATATTTGCTTGTTTTTAACTTTCCACCGCTGTCACTTCCTGTTACTTTCGAATTTGTATCAACCAACAGGTAACTTGTTTTTAACCGACTTAAAAAAAGGAGGAGGTTCTCAATTCGGCGGAATCTTTTTTTAGTTAGGATTTTCGATTTTCGGGCTGTAAAGAAAATTAGCAAATTCTATTTTTTTTTTCTAAATATTGGCTTGGTATTTTAAGAATTACTTGGTGAAAAGGAAAATAGTGAAACCTTAACAATAAGTTTTACGTATTCTTTGTGTAGGTAATAGTAAGTATTTACCTACATGCAATTTTATTGTTTAGATGCGTGCGTCTTGAGCGTTGTTTGTTATTCTGTACTGTGCTTTGCAAAATAGTTTTGCTACTTAATACACTTAGCCCAAACCGGCGAACAGCTGGGCAAAGAGAAGTGACCTAAAAGCGGCGTCGGAGTGTCTTTTCAGCCTGCGCCTGAAATAGACGTACAACACAATCGGCTGCCACATTGATGTAGTGTTATATTCTCGAGTTATGAACGAAAACAACAAAGTATACTTTATCTGAGTAGATAAATGTATGTTACTCGCAAATGAATGTGGGGTTCGTTATATAGCATAATTATGTTCTTTGTTTTGAATGTGAAAATATATCTATTATGCTCTTTCAAAATACTCATTAGTAAAAGACCAATATGTATACGACTTTACATTTATAGTAGGTAGTGGAGTTTTCTTATAGTGTAGGCACGAGAACTGAAAAACTATTTAATAGCTTTATAATTTCGGTTAACTGTGTGATAATAGTTATAGATACATTATTTTATAACATCTACATGTACATTATGGTTTTGCAATAAACTATTGAGTATTGAGTATTGAGTTCTAACAGGAAAATTTCTTTTTGCACGTAACCTAACCCTACTACAACAACATTGGTCTCTTGTTTCAGCTGAGCAAATAAGCGCGATGAAGTCGTGGGGCGAGTCGATAGGGCGCGGCGCGTCGGCGCACTTCTCGCGCGTCGGCAGGCTGCGGCGGGCGCTGGTGGTGCTGGCCGCCGCCGCTTGCACCGCCGCCGCCGTGCTGTACTGGCGCCAGCAGACCAACGAGCTGACCCACCGGCCCATGCACAACATGTACGCGTGAGTCGACACTGTACCAATACCTAACACAACCACTTCTCGCGCTTCGCCCGGCTGCGGAGGGCGCTGGTGGTTCTGGTCGCCGCCTCTGTACTGTACTGGCGCCAGCAGACCAACGAGCTGACGCACCGGCCCATGCTCAACATGTACGCGTGAGTCGACACTGTACCACTAGCTAACACAACCACTTCTCGCGCGTCGGCCGGCTGCGGAGGGCGCTGGTGGTTCTGGTCGCCGCCTCTGTACTGTACTGGCGCCAGCAGACCAACGAGCTGACCCACCGGCCCATGCTCAACATGTACGCGTGAGTCGACACTGTACCACTAGCTAACACAACCACTTCTCGCGCGTCGGCCGGCTGCGGAGGGCGCTGGTGGTTCTGGTCGCCGCCTCTGTACTGTACTGGCGCCAGCAGACCAACGAGCTGACGCACCGGCCCATGCTCAACATGTACGCGTGAGTCGACACTGTACCACTAGCTAACACAACCACTTCTCGCGCGTCGGCCGGCTGCGGAGGGCGCTGGTGGTTCTGGTCGCCGCCTCTGTACTGTACTGGCGCCAGCAGACCAACGAGCTGACCCACCGGCCCATGCTCAACATGTACGCGTGAGTCGACACTGTACCACTAGCTAACACAACCACTTCTCGCGCGTCGGCCGGCTGCGGAGGGCGCTGGTGGTTCTGGTCGCCGCCTCTGTACTGTACTGGCGCCAGCAGACCAACGAGCTGACGCACCGGCCCATGCTCAACATGTACGCGTGAGTCGACACTGTACCACTAGCTAACACAACCACTTCTCGCGCGTCGGCCGGCTGCGGAGGGCGCTGTTGGTGCTGCGCTCCGCCTCCTGCACCTCCGCCACCGTGCTGTACTGGCGCCAGCAGACCAACAAGCTGACGCACCGGCCCATGCACAACATGTACGCGCGAGTCGACACTGTACCACTAGAAGAACCACTTTTCGCGCGTCGGCCGGCTGCGGCGGGCGCTGGTGGTGCTGGCCGCCGCCGCCTGCACCGCTGCCGGCGCCGTGCTCTATTGGCGCCAGCAGAAAAACGAGCTGACGCACCGACCCATCGACACTATGTACCATAGCTATGACGCGCGCTTACCATCAGCATACTGACTGACAGCCGAAATGTAAGAACGCGTTATTCAAAAACGCTTCCTAGAAGTTTATACATTTTCGGCGCCGACACAAGTACAGCGAGCGGACAGCGCGACACTAAAACCAGCCTAGCCTAAAAAAAACGCGGTTCAGTTTTAAGACTGCTGCTGATGGATTGATTTTAGAAAATAATTTTAACACTTCTATAAACAAAGGCCATTACGATTAAATTTTCTATCAATTGTAATATAAATATAAAAATAAATATGTATTTATTTATTTATTCTTTAGGAACAAACAGTTACAATTTATTGAGTTTAAATTGTAACTGTTTGCTCCTGAAGAATAAATAAATAAATAAATTTCCATATAATCACACCAATTATCGAGCCCACGTTAAGTGTCATGAGAAAAATGTTCATGCACACAAATATTTGTCTTGTCCAGGGATCGAACCCGGGATCTCTGGCGCAGAAAGCGGGTTTAGTACCCCCGCGCCAAAAAGGGCGTCACTTATGGCATGCTTTATTTCAGCAATTACTAACCGTCATTATCTGTATCTTTTTCAGAGGCACAGATCCGCAATGGACATGGATCTGCCGGAACGACCGGTGTGAGCGACTACAAGCTTCAGAGACTACAACGTTACAGTCACTGCAGACGTGTAACATGCTGTGCGCTTCGACTCAGCTGTGGCCGCAGCCCACAGGCCCCGTGAGCCTCGCCACCGCCGCCGCGCCCGTCAGAGCAGACTCCTTCTACCTCAGAGTCATCAAGTCCCCATCGAACGAGGTCACCGAACATCTCAACGACGCCTTCATACTTATGCGAGAAGACATGCGCTCCTTAGAAAAGAGTGCCAACGGCGAAAGTCGGAATGACGTGGGAACCCCGCGCTCTGTTCACGTGCGCGTCTGGGTCAACGGCACCGGAGACACCCGTATGCGACTCAACACAGATGAGAGCTACAAACTGACTCTCCGACCCCTAGGTACCACGTTAACAGTGGAAATACACGCCAATTCATTTTGTGGAGCTCGACACGGTTTTGAAACGCTGTCGCAGCTGGTGTGGCTCGACCCGTACGCGACTTCTCTGTTGATCCTCGAAGCGGCTACCGTAGAGGACGCACCACGGTTTAATTACAGAGGCCTCTTGTTAGACACGGCGCGGAACTATTTCCCGGTAGCCGATTTAATGAGAACTATAGACGCGATGGGGGCGTGCAAATTGAACACATTTCATTGGCACGTTAGTGACTCACAATCGTTTCCGTTAAGATTGAATAGTGTCCCGCAGTTAGCTCAGCACGGTGCTTACGGTCCGAGCGCCATTTACACTATGGACGACGTGAAAGCAGTGGTGCGCCGCGCGAGGCTTCGTGGTATTCGCGTACTGCTGGAGGTCGACGCTCCGGCGCACGTGGGGCGCGCCTGGAGCTGGGGCCCCGCCGCCGGCCTCGGCCACCTCGCCTACTGCGTCGAGGTCGAGCCGTGGGGCGCCTACTGCGGCGAACCACCTTGTGGCCAGCTGAATCCCAAAAATCCCCACGTATACGACCTCCTCGAGCGCATCTACGCTGAGATCATCGAAGTCACAGGCGTCGACGATCTGTTCCATCTCGGAGGCGACGAGGTCTCCGAGCGCTGCTGGTCGGAACACTTCAACGATACGGACCCCATAGATTTGTGGCTCGACTTCACAAAGCGCGCTATGAGCGCCCTTAAAAAGGCGAACGGAGGAAGAACTCCCGAGCTGACGTTGCTGTGGTCGTCGCGGCTAACGCGGTCCCCTTACCTCGAACAGCTGGATTCGAAGCACTTGGGAGTACAGATTTGGGGTGCGTCCCGTTGGCCCGAATCGAGAGCGGTTCTCGACGCCGGGTTCCGTTCGGTGATCTCGCACGTGGACGCGTGGTATCTCGACTGCGGGTTCGGCTCGTGGCGGGACAGCAGCGACGGCCACTGCGGGCCGTACCGGTCGTGGCAGCAGGTGTACGAGCACCGGCCGTGGACGGAGGAGGGTTCGACGGGGGAAGGGTTGGCGTGGCGGGTGGAGGGGGGGGCGGCATGTCAGTGGACAGAGCAGTTGAGTCCGGGCGGGCTGGACGCGCGCGTGTGGCCGCGCTCGGCGGCGCTGGCGGAGCGGCTGTGGTCGGACCGGGCGGAAGGCGCGGCGGCTGACGTTTACTTGCGGCTGAACACTCAACGATCGAGGCTGGTGGACCGCGGGGTCCGAGCGGCGCCGCTGTGGCCGCGGTGGTGCTCGCACAACCCGCACGCGTGCCTCTAGCCGCCCGCCCCGGCTGACGTCACGCCCGCTTCTCCGGAAGCTGATACTCGCGTCCGCGCCCCTAGTGAGCTTGGCGCACTTCGAGGCTGAACCACCGACGTATTAAGTTGTAGCCCATTTTGCGACGGGTGCGATGTTAGTCGAATACGGATTCACCCACTTCGATTAAGTGGAAATGTCGATTGCTAAATGACTTTTGTTATGAAGTTAACCGATGATATTGTTTATCATAAGAGTAGATAGAAATTTGTACAGGCTTTGATAGTTTAACTTAGCTAGATCTGATGATTGATTTATCTAATGTGCTCCAACACTACCATAATATATCATCACAAAATGTATACTTCTGAATTCTACGATAGCTAAAAACGCTGACTGGTCGCAGTATTTCTTCCTTTGCGTTACTCATTCATTAGTATTCATTCACGACCTTTAATAATAAATAAGCGTAATAATATGAAGTTAAATAATCAAAGTTATAATAAACAAGAAAACAAAATGTGTACTGAAAGAGTCGAGTGTTGTGAACTGATACGAATCACTAAGGACATAATATACAGCATCTAGTTTTAGAAGAATCTAACTAAACGCACTAGTTACCGCATTACAATTTTTTCATACTTATATTTTATTTTTCTTTAAGGTCGTTACTGACCTCATCGGCCGCCTAGCCGCCTTATACGCTGTACCGAAAACGTACCACCTGGCCTTGGCCGGCTGTCGGCACGGCAAGTACAGTCACGAACAATATTATTTTAACACTATATCACACTGAAACACGGAAACAAAGCTCTCTGTCCACAAAAGACATTAAATGTGACAAGGTTGTAAAGTGGTTACATATTATTGCTCGTGAGTGTACAAAACTCCCTTTGTCGCGCAACTCTTCATAATCTTCAGCGAAAGCAAGTGAGAAAGATCACACTAAGCACTCTGTAGATGCGAATGACAGTGGTACAGCTACTATGCCGACGGCACTTAGATAATCTGAACCGTCGTGTCGTGTTTTTTGCAACGATTTAAATGATCTAAACAGACAAAAACCTAACTAGTTGTATCTTCAGGGCATATGGCTATGCGGCATAACGCAAAACTTACAATTTTTACGTATAAATGTTGAAAGCCACGCATCCCTTTAAATGAAGCCTAGATAATATAGACAATTAAAATAGGGAAATAGCTTTATGGGTGCGTGGTTTTCTTCTTCTGAATCAAATGTTTTACTGCCACTTTGTCACTTTTAATGTAATGTATAGATGGTTATTATAGCTAGGCGACAAAATAACTAGGTAGGTATGCTATATCAGGAACTATTTATTATCACGGACTATGACATTTTAGAATAATTATGTTGTTATTGCTATAGTTCTGTTAATAATGTTATAAAGAGGCGAGGAAAGTGCAACATCGTTTAAGTATGAAAGTACTAACCTGATTTTGATGAACTATGTTAATTTATATTTTCTTAAAGTTGTTAATAAAACTTATCAATTCATGCAAATGTGACTTTTGTACTTTTTTTGTTATTTTCTTATAGCAACACAACGCAAACAATGGCATTGAAATTTTTTCATAATAATAACTTGTAAAGTGATGATTTTAAATAATATAATTCTTTTGTGGATTCTACCTCCAAACTTTAATTTGCTATGAACTTTGAGTATTTGTAACTTATATTTTTACTAGTACTAACAGAATTAAATTATTAACATCACTCAATAATGAAGTGAAACATAACAAAAATGTTTTGAAAATCTATAAAAAAAAACTTAACCCATACTACGTCACAAATGTGCACAAAAAGTGCATGTGACCTATTTTTTATATTTTTGTAAGTGAGATTATTTGTTATTTTACTAACATTATTTGTTATTTGCCTACATAATTGATTATTTTGTGCGATAAGAAAAGCTTATTAAAGAAAATTAGACTTTTTTGAAATTAAGAATACTAATATAATTTTTTAATGTAGTTTTAACACATCACCATTATATTTTCCTCTAATTTGTACAAAACTTGTTGTTGTTATATCTACCAATGTATTACATTTATGTAGTTTTTTAATAAATAATTTATTTTGTACATTTAATACTTATTTTAGAAAATTATTTATTTTTTGCGAATACTTTATTTATCATTAAAATCGAGCGATCTTGTTTTAAGAATGACTTAATGTTTTATAATAATTATCAATTAGTGTGATCAAGGAAATGGCACAATTTTGTACATTTGTATGTAATGTTCGGTGCTAAAGTGATTCTCGTGGTGTACTTCTGTGAAATAAAAGTAATTATAAGAATAAATTGTTTCATTTTCTGAATAAACTAAGGTCAGCGCTGGTTAACGGTGAGTGGCGGTTGAAATTGGATTGTAGTAGCTTGAGAATAAGGTTGAAAAAGATTGGCGCACCTTATCCGAAGATCAGGCTATCCTCGAATAGCAACTTGAATCGCGTGCAAGTCAATTTTAAACCAAAATATGTTAGGTGGCGTAAAACTAATTTTAATTCCACATCTAACCGAATTTGCGTAGCCGATCTTGCGTTCCGTAACGCCCATACACTAATCTCGCATCGCATCGTACATATTTATATGAGGAAGCGTTTGACAATCGAGGAACTTCCCAATAGATCAGTAGTTTTTTTCTTTTTCAAAAAAACTTTATAAAAGGATTAGATTTAAGGAATCGTTTTTATCACAAATAATAGAACATTAATAGGGATTTCATTTGAATAATATTTCTTTTTCGAAAACATGTTTCCTGAAATAAAAAAACTAATTACGCAACGGAAGATCGGCGACGTAAAGTCGGTTAGATGTGGCTTGGCCCTAACCGTTGATGCTCATAATCAGAAATGTCAAAGTCATCTTCATTTATTTACAATTATTAGTCCTAATACTTTTAATCTCTCCTCTCACTTTGGGGGAAGCCTAAGCCTATACCTAGAAGTGGGTGTCATATGACTGCAATTATAGTATCGTAAATTAAATGAAACATATTTTAAGTAATAATAATAAATTATTGAATTTATTAATCAAATATTTGTATGTCACACTAACATAAAAGAAATATCATTTTTTCCTGAATAAGCTGAGCCTTCTGCTACGTGGTGTACCCTGGAAAGAAAAAATAATTCAGTTTCATTAAGTAAAATCTAACCACTTCATTTTTTCATAGGATAAATTAACTTAACGACTGAACACAAGAAGAATGGTTTTAAATAATCCCCTACCGCGCAAGTGTCGTCGGCATCGACATCGACTTCATTTTACAGATGGATGTATTGCTCTTATTCTTTGGTATGTTTTCATTTATGTCAAAAAGAAGCAGCAATATGTCACATCCACCTGTCAAATGAAGTCGATGTCCCTACCAAGACGGAGACGTGGCGCTGCTGTAGCGATGGACACAATGCTAATATATAGTGATAATCGTACTTTAAACCATAGTGCTCTTTAACACAGTTCTTTTTTCAACAGTTTATAAAAAAACACTACATTTGAAACACTTTTAGAAAAGTTGTAAGGTAGACCTCATTTTGTATTATGATATTTGTGTCATACAAAATACTTCAAACGAGTTTCAAACTACACTCGCGAGCAAAAATGGAATCACTGGAATCACTTACTTGGAATTGACTCTGCGCGATCTTGAGTACTTAATAACTAGTTAAGAATAATAAAAATGGTACCATCTTAAAGGTTAAACTGTTAACTTTAAATTGATACCAAATTCATTTAAATCGCATCAGTATTTAAGGAGATATCCCGGATAAGGTGAAGGAATTTTGGTACCATTTTTATTATTCTTAACTAGTTATTAAGTACTCAAGATCGCGCGGAGTCAATTTCAATTAAGTAATTCCATACTTTTGCTCGCGAGTGTAGTTACTTCAAAATATGCATCTCTTTGTTGAAATTGCAAAGTTGATTTTCTTGCTACTTCGAGCAGGACAAATTTTACCAGTCGTTTAAATAGTTATTTGTTATGCAAGGCTGGAAAGTTGGTTATTTAGCGGCGAGTTACCTCTATTGAAATCTGAGCAAGTGAAGGATTCTAAGATTGAACCACGAGCGTAGCGAGTGGTTCAAAGATTGAATCCTGAACGAAGCGAGGATTTCAAAGGTACAAGACGCTAAAAACTTTTCTGCCGAGCGCAACACACAATTTTTCACCTCACAACAGCGAGGAACATTTTATGGTTGTTTCCGCGGTCAACTTCCGGTAAAAAAATCTTTAAACATAGAGTTTAATCTAAATATGCCTTATTCTCGTTGTTTTAATGATATAAAAAACTAAAATAATAAAAAAGGGAGTATTATAGTTAATTCAAAGTTATTTAAAGTAGGAGTATATTGTTACTTATTAATAAGAATAAAAACGATTCCGTAAGGGCCTGCGCAGACGACGGACATTGGAGGACTTTTTGTCCGCGACACGCCCTTATTACTAAGAACATAAAGTTGAATATATAACGAGGACTATCGCGTATTTTTCATGGATATACGCGATCTAAATTCAATCTTATTTGGTTTACATTAAAGACGTGTCGCGGACAAAAAGTCCTCCATTATCCGTCGTCTGCGCTAGCTCTAAATGTTGACACTGACATGAGGTACAAAACAAAGACAATTTAAAAATAAAGATTCATGTCACAGTCCGAAATCCAATTATAGGTTGTGAAATCTTACCCAGCCTAATATAAAATTCTTATAACAAATAGTTTAAACTTATTGTTATTGTTGAAATAAAACAACTTTTACGGATATAAAACGCGCTATATTTCCACGAACTAAGTTATAATTGTCCGTATTTTTAGGTTTTTAGGGGTTTTTTGATTTTCCCGACGTTTCGGCACCTTTACAGCTGCCGTGGTCACGGGATGACTGGCTACTTATAAGTCTACCCTCGAAAAGTTAATTTATTTTCGTTCGGATACGGTTAGACATTTATTATTGTTATTGTTTTTATGATTCAATGAACTAAAATAATATGATAAAACCAAAACGGAATATTATAATTAATTTAAAGCTTTTTAAAATAAGAATCAAATATAACAAAAAAGTCAATAGTGCGATTCGGAACGCATTATGACATATTTTTAGGTATTCAATTAAAAAAGTACTTTGCCGCGCTAGGCCGCAAAAAGCGATTTTCTACGATTAAACTGATTGACAAAACCTCCTTTTCAGAACGTGTGAGGTGAAAAAGCTATTTTCATTGCTATAATCTCTCTAATTCGATCTGTTGGGACCCGGTGGGAAATTTCTTAGTAATGTACCAGTACCATGAGCTTTTCTTTCCGTTTACTGTACAGTAAACGAAACGGAAAACTCATGGCAGGCCCACTGGTGGTATTTCAAAGATTATTACTACGAAATTTCTCTTTTTAGTCAATCCAACAAAATTAGTTTTAAAATTTATCGATGATAGGTTGGATGTTGCGTGGCCCTAATTTGACGTTGTTCTCTGATTTAGGCGGGAAATGAATCCGCGTCATTCGCTTACAGAGTGAACCCACAGATCCAACCAATACTCACTTCGGTAGTGTCATTCTTGTTGGAACGGAACAGCGAGCGGAGACGCGAGGGCGTGCTAGTCTTTCGCGACAACTGCGGCTCGGGCTCCGAACGCAGCGACTCGCGCAATTCTGAATCCTGTTTGTCACAAAAACAATAGATTTTAGCGCTAAATTCTTAAATTTATAGGCAGCATCACGATATCATGAAATAAGCCCGAAAAGACGAAAAGAAGTGTATAATATTAAAAACGGATAGGCTAGCAACCTTTCGTCTATCATCAAAGATTTTGAGTTTATTTTAAATTAGATCATCGTTGCCGATGAGTTTGTTAGCCCTCCTCTCAATGAAATTGAGCGTCTAGACCTGGTATTGGGCGTGACTATTCAAAACTGTTGGATACATATTTATGGTATTTTTTAATTAATATATATATTTTAAATATATTGTCTATGCTCATAAGTAGTTGTCAATGTCATTTTGATCTCTTTCCAATATAGCTCAACGTGAAAGCACGCTTTGTTTCATTATCACTTCTTTTATGGTCCTTTGAGCCGGATTTGAACCAGCGACCTATGGATATACAGTCCACCATTGAAAACGGTACTCTATACACGACCGAACTAGCATTTGGTAGTGATAGAGCAACAGCTGTTCCGGCGTAAAGTACATTCTCAACTTACCAATGTCTAGTTTTTGATGCTAATTGAAGTTAAACTACATTTATTTATTGTAATAAAAAGACATAATATCAATTACATTTACCACACAAATACAATTCAAAAATACATAACATAACAATCACATTAGTTAGCATGACCGCGATATAATAAAACTATTTATCGCGTTTACCTGTCAAAAGACAATGGATTTCATAACACTCGAGTGTCGATAAAACGGTATATCACGCGTTAAATATTGTGTTTAGGAAGTCATGCTATGGAGGCAGGTATGACCAATGTTTAAAATAATAACATCAATTTGCACTAAACTTAAGATCGCTATTCTTATCTATTTTAAAACATTAATATTAAGAGTAGCTTAAGCTTTAGGCGCTCGATATTGAGAACGTCATATGGTAAGTGCAAAGCAATTTTTTATAAAAAATAGCCTTAGTTAGGCGATTTTTAAGATTGCTGCAAATGGGTGTAAATGTCTTACCGTGGCAGAGACCCTTCCCGCTTGCTTGCTGGGCGTGGGCGGGCCGGGCTTCTTGTACGCGGTTATGCCCACTTCCTTCCGCTGGTTGCGACCGCCCAGGGAAGCCGCGCCAGTGCACTGTTGGACAAAATATACGGCTAACAACTTCAACTTAGACTGAGGCCGCACCCAAGGGCCTGTATTCACTATGACCCCTTACCGATTCCTTGCTCAAACGCCAATGCGCCACGCCAATGCCGCATTTGGTTTAGACATTTGCAAAATTCGTTTTCTCTGTGATACTTATCAATTTTAAAGTTATTTAACTTGTTTAATAATACAATCTGTGACTTCATGTACTTGTACAGTAACTCTAGAAAATGGATTTTGAAATTTTCAATACCAAGTACGACATTGGCGTGTGTTCAGCAAGGAATAGCTAAGTGGTCATAGTGAATAAGGGCCCTGGATGCACGCTTAGCGCCAAGAGGTTAATATCTTCCTCGTCAATAACGGGTGCAAACCGAGTTTCCGCAGGGTAGGAGCTCTTCGAATGTAGCAGGCAGAGAAAGTTACGATAGCGCAGCTCCGAGATCCTCGCGGGGGAAGACCGTTTGCCACATATCTACTATACGAATTAACCACTGGACGCGTAACGAGGACCGCGTTCGCCTTTACCCCTCTAGTCACTTACTGAGCCTTTTAGACACAAAAAGCAATATGGCGTTGTCAGTATGACGCGAGATCTCGAAGTGGAACATTATCTCAAAAATGGGTAAATGCGCTGTGTTAATTTGTAAAAATCATACCGGACAATCTTAAACGACGCAACCCTACGAACTTTGAGCTCGTTATATTTGATATTTTTAACTATGTGTTAAGGTGTATATTACCTTGCCATCTTGACAATAATTTGAGAATTTATTATAACAAAATTTTGCAAAAAAAAAAGTGCAGATAATCGGTTTTACCCATGAAGCTATAGAGAATACTGGAGGCCAAACTCAGTTCTTAAAGTTGAAGCCAAGTAGGTATAACCTCAATTGACCTTTCGTTGGACTCCAGTGTGGCTATCTCATAAATCTAAATTTGCCCGGAGCCTGTTTCATAATAGTTAATGATATTAATTGCTAATATTATTAGACTCATAATAATAATAATATTAGTAAGCATTTTTCTGTTTATAAACTTTTTGACATCACTGATAAATGATATCTCTTTGACGTCACTAATATCATTAGACCTGAAAGCTTATGGAATCGAAGCCAATATGAAAAACTTAAACAAAGAGAGACTACTTTGCAACCGCTAAAATTAGTTATAACCTTTAATAAAAAATTATACGCAAAAATTAATTATGCTATAGGCGTAGCAGCATACGTACTTAGCTGCAAATAAATAGAAATTCGTAACTTTTGACGCAGTCATTTCAATTTCATTATTTAATATTCCCGAGTTGTAATTCAATCTGTAATTTGTTAAATTATATTTCATTAAAATTAAGCTATTTCCATAAAATAAATTAAATCATCTCAATATTGTTTTCTGAATTTCCTCATTATTGTGGTATCCGGCATCCTCGTGCAATGGTAACACCGTATGTGTCTATGTCAATCAATCAATATGGTGGATATCAATTTCTAATTTTGGCGACTCGAAAGTTGCGATTCATATTTAAATTTTATTTTGATTTGTAATTTTTTATTTAATATTGATTCCATCTTGATTTTATTTTGATTTGAATTTTGATTTTATTAGGAGGACTATTTTGATGTAATTATTTAATTTTAATTTTATGATTTTATTTTTATAATTATTTTGATGAAGTTTTTATTTTAATATGAATTTAATTAATTAACATTAAGTATATTATATGGACACTGTCTGAAATAAAATGATTTTATTTTATTTATTTTATTTTTATAATACGACGTTTCTTGCTATCAAAACGTTATTCTATTCTGCATTTAAAAATATTAGGTCTTAAAGTATGAAATTGCCATATTGTAAGAAAAATTTTAGGCAAATTTGAATTTTCATACTAAGTACTAAGATTTTGAATGATTTGAAAATAGCTTGTATGTACTATTTTTTTTATTGCATTGAGCTAATTTAATGTAATTAGATTCTTAATTTAATGTTAAGAATCAAATGAATTTAATTTAAAAAAAGCAAAATTAATTCACATTTAGCCACCGCGATTTTTCCCTTAATACCTAATTCCGATAATACCATTCGTCTATTCTACCGTTACTTCTAGCATAAACTGGGTATATAGACATAAATTTGAACTGATAATTCTGAAACATAATGACAATTTCATATTTAGACCAAGATACGAGATAGACCTATTATTATCATCGTGTAAACTGTACACATGCATACCTACACTACTATTGATACGTTTTTACCTATATTACTAGTTTTAATCTTTAAACTTGTCTCCTTTACATTGTAGTTGTATGGACACCCTATTTAGAAAGAGAGGAGGGGGACCTATGGAGCGAGATAGAATGCAGTCAAGGTCATTTTTTTTTGCTTCAAGTAGGTATGAGGAGTTTGGCCTCCAGTATTCTCTATAGCTTCATGGTTTTACCACTTAGGGGACGATATAGCTTCAAACTTAAAAAAAATTTTGCTTATTTCACCCGCATGGTTCCTGTTCCCGTGGTAATATCAAAAATCCTTTCTTAGTGCTCGCCAACATCGTTAAAAGAACCTGTATGCAAAATTTCAGTTTAATTGGTTTAGCCGTTTGGGCTGTGTGTTGCCTGTCAGTCAGTCACGGTATTGTTTTTTAGTATTAGACTTATGTTGTACATTATCATGGTGTGTTGTACATTAACATTTAAGTATAAAAATAGCATTGACAACGCAAAAATTCAAAAATCACACATTATTACCTGTTGCATCATAATTGATCGTTAAACATTTGTTTTTTTCCCTCTTTCGAATCACTTAAAAAGTGTTAGTAAGTAATTTGTAAGTCCGCCTGGCTAGCGACTGCCATCTTATCTAAGTCCGTTCCGGCAGTTAGAGGTAAGATAGCCAGTTCCTCATTGATTGAGGATTCCGGGAGAGGCGCGCTTCCATCTTAAGCCTTATCAGTACTTAGTATCAGGTTGCATGTATCTACACATTTTTCACCAAAAAAACCCAAAAAAGATATAAAATATGGTTTCCCCTTTGGAAACCATATTTTATAGTTTTTATGAATTTGAGGGATTTTTTTAATGAGATTTTCATATTATTAGGTCCTTTTTATTTTTCCACGAAATAAACAATTAACTTACTAATTTCTTTAAAACACACATGATTTATTAAACTCAATAGGTTCATTCATTCACTCCTTACTTGTCAATAAAAAAAATATCAATTACTTCAAGCACTACTGTCATTATTTGACATTGGTAATCGCCCCTCACCCCCGCAAGAATTGGTTGAACGTAATTTCATACATTCTTCTCGGGTTTCGTGTCCAGTGGTTAATTCGTCCAAGCGGACGGGCGATCAGTCACCATAATCGGAACCATTTCGCCCAGTTCCTACTATACAAATTATCTATAGTAACTAAAATATCTTCTCTTTTTAATATTTTATAGCTACCTTAATATCTTCTTCATCTATGGCTGGTGCAAACTGAGTCTCCGCAGGGTATGAGCTCTTCAAATGCGGCGGGCAGAGAGAGTTACGATAGCGCAGCTCCGAGATCCTCCCGGGGGAAGATCGTTTGCCGCTAGGTGTCGCAGCTAACTCTTTGAGCCATCGGTTGTCAAATACCTCGCCCTCTTCATCCGACATGTGGAGACCGCGACCCTCTATAATTACATTACATATGGTTATTTTTGGTTCCACAAATACGTTAAGTTTCTGAAACTTAGATCAAACTTGGATCTTATTCGTGTTTTTGAAGTAGTCTATTTTCACGATTCGTTTCTTTATTTGACTTTGCCTTTTAAATGCCTGCCATAGTCGTTTATTCCATAAACAATAATATTGTATCGGAAATTTCAAAATCATAATTTAATCAAAAACATATTCAAATAAAATCACTAATTTCACGACATATATAACAAACCGCTCAAGACGCTCATCACGAATCGTGAAAAATTATAGATAAGCTTAATAAATCACAGATCGTCTTAAAACACGAATCGTGAATGTTTTAAATGGGTGACGTTGTAAACCTATACGAATGTCCCGAGTGCATACAAGTATCGCCTTAAACGGTCGATCGGAAACATTAAAATTATTAGTCGCGGAGAACGACTGCATTACATTGCTTTTTTTTTTAAATAGGTATCTCGTAATTTTACCTCGTTTGTTGGTATTGTTGTGTACTGGCAAGGACCGCAAAGAGTGCGCGTCGGATGTTCGCAAAGACTCGTCTCTCGGCGGAGGAACCAATCCAGACTGAAAGCACCATAATTTATGTACAGCCATACTATTATCGTAGACATTTAAGTACTTTGATCTAGAAAAGGGTTGAAATTTACCGAGTTGTACAGTCTACAGCAGGGTCAGACATAACGAAATGTTGAATATGCCCAATTTGCTGGGTTAGACGTTAAGTTCGGAATCGGATTGAATAAATATAATGGTCACATTGCATTGGCCTACTTTTCCTGTTTTTTTTTTCACTATAAAAATCTTATAGTGGCCGCGCTTTCAACTGGTGGAATATCGGAATAGAACCTTTCCCAAGTTTTCATCCAGGCCATAAACTATCTACATTCAGACATTTTGCGCGATTGAGAAACAAATATCCAAACTTTTTATATTATTATTAAGATTACAATATACATACGGAGTGCACGTGTTGCAATGACATGAGTGATCCCGTTTTGTGCTTCCTCCGCTCCCATTCCAGTTCATCCTTCTTGGAGAGGAACTTCTCCCCGACGCGCCACAGCTCCGTGGTCAGCGCCTTGATATGCTCCTCATACGCCTTGCTAGACTCCGACAACTTCTCCCGAGTTTTACTCAACTCTCGCTCCAAAGCGTTTATCTCATCTCTCTGCTTCTCATTGAACACATTTATCTGCTCGTGGTACAGTTGTTTCTGAAAATGATTCCATAATTACTGTATTTATAAGTCACATCCATCATGCAAGCTCGCAAACATGCACCAAAAGCATGCAGAAACACAATCAATTACCTTGTTTCGCCGATTGCTCGGCAGCGAAAGCATATACCAAATACTACACTACCAAACTCTTATGTTTTAATGAACACTAAAAACAAAAACTAATAAATAAAACAAAAGTATCCATTAAAACATACTTTATTCAATAAATAAATGACTTTACAAGTCGTGAACAAAAATAAATAAAAAAGCCACACCGATCAGTTATCCATTTGGAGATAAAACCACCACACGACCTGATAGAGCAATATCAATAACAGTATGGGTAGTATACTGACCATTTTCGCCTTCATTCTGTTGAGCTTGTCCTCATATTCGGCGCGGACTTCCATCACTGTGACGGATTGAGCATCTCTCGCGCCCTCTCCCTTTTGTGCTCGAACTACTTCCTCTAGAAGCTTCTGGAATGAGTTCTCCAGCTCTTCCAACTGGACCTCCAAACTAGCATTCTGGAATGTCGTGGAGGCCATCGACGCTCGATCATCATCGGTACTGAACGCCTGCTTAATTTTCTCCGGTGAAATGGTCCTGCTTATGCTTCTCTCTACCCATCGCTCCAAGTTCATGATACATTCAGCGAGATCCTGCATCACCGCAGCGTATCCCCTTTCTAGCTTGCACATTGTAGCGTCGTTTATATGACCGTCGAGGTTCAGAATCTCGCGTCTAACTGTCCTCTGCACAGACACTACCCTACTCAACTTCTGCGTATACAAGTCCTTCACACTGCCGAAAGTCTTGAAGCCCACAGATAGCTCTGTCAAAAACTTCTTCAGATTAATAATCTCCGACTCGTTTATCCTGTTCACTTCAGTCAGCCTGTCCCTTTCTTTTTGTAGCGCGATCTGCTTCTCGGAACACCGTCGTAGATGCTTGTCAGTCGTCTCCAAGAAGTTCTCTAGATCTTCCATTGTAATTGTGCCCGCGTTTAAGCTTCGACGCAATTCGTTGTCACCGTTAGAAGAGTTGCCGAAGTTCGTCAACTCTTTCAATACTGCGTTGGATTTGATTTCCGATATCCTCTTCAATATAATTGCCTGGTATTTCGCGGATACTTTGATGATTTGGCTAGCTCTGTTTTCGGTGATGCTCATTTTGTTAACCTGTTTCTTTAAATCTGCTATTTCTTCATTCTTTTGATGAACTATTTTCTTAAGTTGGGTGGAGAGTTGCTGACAATTTTCCCTGCTGACCTCCAGCTCTTTGGTGATGTCTAAAAGTTTGTTCTCGGAATCTGCGACTAAAGTCTTTAAGTACGTGATATCACTTTGGAGGGTTGTGATCGTCCTGTTTTTGTCATGAATAATCCTTTCTAAGTCTGAAATGGTCTTAATACTCTCCATGGATGAGTGTGTAAGGTCTGAGGTTGTGTTATCTACCTGGTGGTGGAATTCGCGATATTCCTTCTCGAGTTGACCCGAATGTTTGTGGCTTCCAGTCCTTTCAGAACCAGCAGCAGCATCTGTAACAATTGATTTTTGAAGTTATTATTATTGTTCTCTTTCTCATATTAACGGTATTTGTTGTCGTTTGAATACTTACAAATGTCCCTTTGACCTGTAGCTTTAACCCACTCCTCGTTCCTGAGAGCTCGCGCCGCGTCATCGGAATGAACATGATCCACTTTCTGTCTCAATTCCGCCACCATCGCTTCTTTAGTATCCACTTCAGTCTGCAACTTTTCTCTCAAATTCTTCTCTTCAACCAATTCTTGTTTAACGGAACTTATTAATTCATCTCTTTCTTTTAAAATTTCGTTGTAGTTATTCGTCATAGACTTCAATACCTTTATTTCTCCTTCTAATTGAACTAATTCTTTTTGCTGCTCTTCGAGTTTTGTTTCTGCTTTGAGCTGATACTCTTGTAGAATCGAACATTTATTGTTAAGATTTAACTTTTCCAAATCGTTACCTTCTTTTTCGCGTTTGATAGCTTCTTCCAAGTTCAATATCACTGGAAAATAAGCAATAAAAAATTAAAGCATTTCTATCTCTTGATTTAAATATGTTTTTTTTATATATAAATATTTATATTACCTTTTTTGTCATTTTCAACCAAATTAATTAGTCTTGTATTATCGTTTCTCATTTTAGCCATCTTATCTGTAAGTGAGCCATCTTCTTTAACGATTTGAGCTTTCATTTCATCAACAGCCTGCATATATTCATTTTTCTCTTGTTCAAGACGGTTGTAAGCTTTTGTTAGAACTTCTACTTGGTTGTTCAAAGCTCTAACTTTTTCCTCAATTTCAATAGTTAACTTGTGTTTCTCTTCTAGAGTGCTTTCGAGATGCTTGTTTATTATAACTTGTTCATTATATTCCTTTGTAACACTTTCCACTTTTTTATTGTATTCAGTTTCCTGAGAATCTATCAGTATTTTTAATTCATTATTGTTCACCTCTATTGACGCCAGATCTATAAACATAAAAAATAGACAATCACTATACAGCTAACTAATGAAATAATGTTTTTTTTTAATGTAACATAAATAAACATAATCATCATCAGCCATTTGTTTATTATAATACAATTAGATTATGTACGAAAATAGATACATACCGTTTTTACATTTTAGCAATACTTCTTCTAATCGATTGTTTTCTATTTGCAATGTCTCCATTTGTGTAGATTTTAATGTGATTTCTTTTTTCAATGTATTTATTTCTTCAGCTAAGCTTTCTTTCTCAATTAACAATATTTTATGATGGTTTTCCTTCTCATTCACTAATTCATACAGTTTTCTAATTTTAGTTTCAAGAACAATTTCTTTTTCTTGTAATATTTGCTGCGAACTTTTCTTTTCAATGTTTATCAAATCTTTTAAACTTTTGATTTCTTCTTGTAATGCCTCATTGACTTTTAGATGCTCTGAAGTATCTTGGTAAAGTTTATCTTTATGATCTGCGACAGCTGATTCCGAAACACGAATCATTTCTTTTAATTCATCTCTTTCCACGTTAAAATCTGTTAAACACTTTTCTTGAGCTTGTTTCAGAGTGTGAACTTCATTTTCCAAAGTTGTAATTACTAGAACAGAAAAGTAATGAATATATATTTTTTATTTATACTCATAAACACATATATTGTAACGAAATAAAAAGTATTACCAGTTTTATTATTTTCGACAATATTGGCCAATTGTGCGTTCTCATGTTTTAATTTGTCGATTTCATTATTGTACTCTTTAGTTTTATTATCAAGTTGCGTTATAACTGTTTTGAGTTCTTCTTGTAATGCTTCATTGAGTTTTATATGTTCTGAAGTATCTTGGTTAATTTTATCTTTATGTTCTGCGATAGCTGACTCCGATACACGGATCATTTCTTTCAATTCCTGTCTTTCTACATTAAACTCTGTTATACACTTTTCTTGTGTTTGTTTTAGAATGTGAATTTCATTTTCAAACGATGTGATAACTACAACAAAATATAATTATATTAACTTAGATTCATTTCTATTAACACATATAGTGTAATAAAATAATAAATAATCTTACCAGTTTTATTATTTTGGACAATATTGGCCAATTGTGCGTTCTCGTGTTTTATTTTAGCGATTTCTTTGTTATACTCTTCAGTTTTATTATCAAGTTGCATTATAACTGTTTTGATTTCTTCTTGTAATGCCTCATTTACTTTCTGATATTCTGAAGTAACTTGGTTGAGTTTATCTTTATGTTCTGCAACAACCGATTCAGAAACACGGATCATTTTTTTCAATTCCTGGTTCTCTACAGTGAACTGTGTTATACACTTTTCTTGTGCTTGATGCAGAGTTTGAACTTCATTTTCCAACGATGTAATTACTAGAACAAAAAAGTTATGCAATTTTCTTATTTATAATCATTAGCACATATTCTGCATTGAAATAAAAAGTCTTACCAATTTTATTATTTTCGATAATAATGGATAACTGTGTGTTCTCATGTTTTAAATTACCAATTTCCTTATTGTACTCTTGAGTTTTATTTTCAAGCTGCATTACAACTTCATCTCTTTTCGCTTCATACTCACACAACTTGTATTCAAGTATTACTTTTTGTTTTAATACAGCTTCTAATTCAGTCGATAACATTGAAAGTTTACTTTCTACTTCTGCTTTAAGTTTATCTTTCTCATCAACTTCATGTTTTAGTTTTTTATTCGTTTCTATTTGTTTATCAAGTTCCTTGGATATTCTGTCGACTTTGTTTAGAAGCTCAGAGTTTTGGGAATCTTTCTGAATTTTCATTTCATTATTATTTTCTTCTATTAGAGCGATAGCTGAAAACAAGTGCAATAATTCCAAATTATTAAGTCGGTTAGCTAATACAAAATTTAAAGTAGAGCCCCATGAGAGCGAAGCTGTCGAAAAGAGGTTTCATTTTGAGTATATGGCGCGAACTAGAAATGTTAAAGTTATAAATATTAACACAGCGCAGCGTTCCTCAAGAGGCTATTCTTTATATAACGATTATAAAGGGCCATCTTGAGCCCTTGTCAGAATTCTGACGCCCTGAGAAGGTAAGTAAAACAATACCAAATAAATCAATACTTTTAAGAAATACCTAGGTAAAAAAAACCGTTATCCTAAATTATGAATAAAGAATGATGAAAAATATGTAGGTATATACCGTCTTTACATTGCTGTAGTGCAACACATATTTCATGCTTTTGTGTTTCCAACATTTTCATTTCAGATGTTTTTAATTCCATTTCTGTCTTCAATGTTTTTATTTCAACAACAAAATTATTTTTTTTGGTATTAAATAATTTCTGAATATTTTGAATTTCTGTTTTAAAATCCGCCACTTCTTTACACATTGAAGCTATTTTCGTTTCCTTCTGTTCAATTTCTTTTTCATAACTTTCTTTTTCTTTATTTATAGTTTCTTTCAAAATCATATTTTCCTTTCTAAGATCAGCGCTTACTTCTGCATGATCAGTCAATATATGGTTTTGATTTTCTTTCTGTTTTTCAATAACAGATTTACAAACTCCTATTTTATGTAGGAGCACTTGTTTATCAGATTCAAGTTCATGGATTATTTTTTCATGATGTTGCTTTTCCGTTTTCAAATCATCTTCTAGAGATGATATTACTGTAAAAGGTAAATTTCATATTATTCATCAATGTAGTAATTTACAAACCTTAAATTAAGTTATATACTTACCAACTTGGTTGTTGTCAATTGTTTTAAGTAATTTAAAGTTTTCAGCATTAAGTCTGGCAATTTCATTATTTAGTTCTACTATATTAGTAGACATTTCTGTAATTAACTCTTTTATTTTAGTTTTATCATTTTCACTTTCAAGTTTCAGTTGCTCATTTTCGTTTGTTAGTATTTCCAATTTTGTAGTGGCTTTTAAAACACTGTCTTCAATTTCTACAATTCTTTTGTTCTTATCATCAAGCTCACTTTCCAATTTTCTTATGAGCTCAACTTGCTCATGCATTTGTTTAGAAACATTATCGGCTTTATTTGTAAGTTCAGTTTCTTGTAAATCTTTTTCAATTTTAAGCTCCTTATTACTTTCGGCAATAATTTCTTTATCTAAAAATAGATAATATAGGTTATAATTAGAATTCATTCCAATTATTAACAAAACATTTTACAGTAAATGTTGCATCATATACCATTTTGACAAATCTGTAAAAGTCCTTCTAGTTCATTGTTTTCGATTCGTAAATCTTCTAGCTGTTTCCGTTTGATGTTAACGTCTTTTTTCAGTTCACTGATTTCATTCTCCAAATTTTTATTATGTTCTCTCATTTGTGCTATTACTACAAAGAAGAATAACAAATTTATCATCGAATGCAATTAGTGTTACAATAATGGTGATATTTGAAAAGAACTCAGAATTACGAACCTTGTCTGGATCTCTGCGAATCATGCTCCAAGTCCTTGCATCGAGACTCTAGGTTTGATAGTTTGCAAGTCAAAGACTCCATTTCTGCTTTAAAGATTTTTACATCCCTTTCCATTTCAATTTTCTCTTTTTTCAACAGTGCAAATTCTGAAAAAATACGATTTAGATTAATTCAACAATCATTTAAAAACAATTCTTATAATCCATACTATAGTGCGATCGACTCACCATCACTACATTTTCTCAAAACACCTGTTAATTCCTTGTGTTGTGACTCCACCATCTGTTTTTCAGTTTCTCTCGTAACAATTTCCTCTTTCAATTTGTTTATTTCACTGTTTAGGTATTCCTTTTGGTTATCCAACTCGTTTTCTAGCTTTTCTTTAGTATTTCTTTCCTCGGATAATTCTTTGATAACGCCTTTATACATTTCTTTATTTTCTTGTATCTTCTTTTCTGCTGTCGCTTTTTCGTCCGCAAATTGATGTTTTAATTCTTTAATGTCGCTTTCAAGTGTTTCAATTACTTTGAGATGGTTTGAAATCACTTCATTGGAGCTACATTTCTGATCCTCCATAAGTGATTCAGTTACTGTCACTATATTTTTAAGAACTAATCTTTCAGACTCAAATTCACTTATTAACTTTTCCCGATTATCTTTTTGAGATTCAACTTCCTCTTCTAAAGATTTTATAACTGTAACAACAAATACATTTGGTTACACCACTAGAATCAGTAGTATTAAAAGTAAAAAAGTAAAAAACTTACCATCATTATTGCTATTAATGATTTCTTGAAGCCTCTCTTTATCTTTCTTTAATGAATCTATTTCTATTGTTTTATCTTTTAAATAATTTGTAAGCTTGGTCACCATTACATTAAGATTTTCGATCTGGCATTCGTAAGAATTCTTTAATTTTTCAGTCAAATTTTCACTATCTGTGAGTTTCTCCTGCAATGAATGGACTTTGACATCAAGTTGTTGCTTCACATCGTTTAGTTCGTCGATTAGTGACTGATTCTCTTGCTGAAGTGTCTGAATGTCTCTAGCCCTGCTCTCTAAAACGGCAGTATAAGATTCTTTTTGCCGCGACATTTCTGCAAAAAGAAAATAAATAAATTGTTTATAATCTTGAACAGAAGGCGTTAAGTTTTATTTAAATTTACAAACTTACCACCATGCGTCAGTTCAATGGTTTTTGTCAAATCTATGATCTTTGCTTCATAGTTGTCCATGTGCTTCTTATAACTAGCTCTTTCTTCACTTAGAATATTATTGAAATTTTCAATATCTTTGCACTGTTCATCAAGTCTATTATCACGAAGTTCTATTTCTTTATTTAATGCGTCGTTACTTTCTTCCAGGTGTTTGTATTTGGTTGTGAGCTGCGACATTGAATCTTTAAAGTAGTGCAGTTCTCGATTTAGCTCTTCTGTATAAGTATAGTTGTTGTTGAGTCTATCCATCAGACTTTCTATTTCTTCATTCTTTTGCTGTAACATAGTTTCCGCATCCATATTCTTACCGTTCACAAGTTGTAGTTCATTACGGTATCTTTCTACGATTTCTTCTTTTGCTTGTTTTTCTTTTCTCAATTCTAAGTGAAGACTTTCAATCTGTTCACTTTTTTCGCAAACATTGTTTTGTAATTCAACCAATTCGTTGTTTCTGTTTAGAACTTTTTCATTCAACTTCATTATATGATTTTCGTAGTCTTCTTTCATCTTTAGTTTCGAATCTTTTTCAGCTACCAATTCTAACTTTAGATTTTTGATAATGCCTTCTAACTTGGTGGTTTCATCATTGAGACTCTGTAACAGAGATAATTTCTCTTCTTGAAGGGTCTGTATCTCTTGCATTTTGGATTCAAGCACCAATCTGTACTGGTTGCTGTTGTCTTTAAGTTTCTGTTCTAATTCATTTATTTCATTGTTAAGTCTACTGTTTGCGTCACTGTATTGTATAACCAACTTATTCTTAGCTTCAATCTCTTCATTAATACGATGTTTCAAGTTGAAAATGTTGTTATCTTTCTCAGATACTATTTTGTTAAAAGATTGTATTTCTGTTTCACTCTTCTGTGTGAAATCATTTAGCTGCTCCTGTTAAAATTACAATGAACAAATTATAAAACAGTATAATGCCAAACTGCTCAGGTCAGTTATATAGAAAGTTTATGCTTACTCACCTGTAACGATTGTATCTGTTGCTTTAGAAGGACAATTTTGGCTCTTTCTTCACTTAACTGTACTTCTACCACATTGGCACAGGCTTCGCTGCAAATGGCTGCAATAAACCATAATAATAATTATTATATAAAACACATTTGAATATGTGTGGATGCCAGGTAGTTGCAAAGTGAACAGAATGTTTTATTTTCCATGTATATTTTTGCGACATTGCAACCCCTCGCCACTGGTATTTACTATAGTACTATGTATATTATTTTGGTATGTGATAACAAAAAAAGGTATAATATATCTATGTTACCCGTTATCTATAAATACTAGTTCTTAAATAAAACTTATCTTGGGCTAAGATGGATTATATCGTGTCACTGATCCTGTTCCTCCACAAGCTAGCTCCTTATAATGTGGAAATTACAAAAATAAGAATGGGCAAAGATTCTACTCACAAGAGTTATGCGTCAAAGAGTGTATGCTGGCATCAGGGTCATCGCACTCGAATTGGCTGGAATCCAATCGGTTGAGCTGGTGGTGCTGGCGCAGCTCTTCTACCAGATCCTTGAGAGATTGCACGTGGCGGCGCTCCACGCTCAACTCTTCGGATAGTTGGATCACACGGGCGCCCTCTTGTTGGCTCAAACTCAACCACTTATCGCGTTCTTGTTTTAACTCATTTACCTATCAAAATATTCAATTTGAAAGAGACAAAAAAAAGATCCAGGTGTGATCTGGACAAGAAGGATACACGCAAAGATAGATAGAGGTGAAGGCAATAGGAAGATGCCAGTAACATTTAAATTAAAGAAATTGTAACTTAGAAGAGATAATAATTCAATATATCTGAACAAAATGATTAGAACAAAGATTTCATCTAAGTTATTCCACAACATGTTATGGGAACAGGCTAGGAGCTTATGGTCTTTGAAGTGGATCACGCACTGGCGTGGTAGTGCGTACCGTACGTGTTTTGTATATAAATTTGGAACTTTTTATGACCACACTGCGGGCACGAGATCTGCGACGGGTGGAGATATGAAGATATGGCAGGAGCGGGGCGGCGAGTGACAGTCGATCGCCCCAATCGCCCCGTTCCGCTCTCCATATGCTATGTTTTGTTTACATCGCTGCCAAATCACCGCCCCGCCACGCTCCTGCCATCGCTCCGCCCGTCGCAGATCTCGTGCCCGCTGACTTAAACTTGGTCAAGTGTGACGCATAAGCTTATAATAGTGGAAGATTTTGTTTATAATTAAATTAACTGTTGTTGCATGATAAACTGTAATAAAAAATAATATTTAATCTCCTTCTTGGAGACTTATTATTTTTTTTTATTCTAGTACATCTTATCTTAGAAAAACAGCATTTTGAATGCAAAAAATAACATAAAAAGTAAAATGAACACAGAATGAAAATGGTTTTTCTTCACTTTTCCAATAGTAAAGGTACCAAAACAACAACACATCTTATACCTATAACAATTTACATTACAATATCAACATGTCTAATCATACCTTAGTCTTATAAGCATCCCTTTCATACAATGCGTCTTCGAGCTGACCCTGAGTCTGCACCAGGCGTTCCTCGGTCTCCTGAAGTTCTTTCATCAGCTTTGCAGTCCCCTCAGCAGATTTATCCCCAGCCTTCGACTCGGATTCTTGACCACAGCACAAAGATATCTTTGCTTTTAGGTTTACTATTTCCAATTTGTATTGCTCTTTGTCTTTGGCTATAAAATAATAAAGAAAACAGAAATCTTTACAGTCAATAATACAGATATTTTTATTTATTTATATGGTAAGTATCATTATCTCAAATGCCAGCAATCCAGCATGTATAGCTGAATTTCTCAAAGTGGGCGATGACGCCGCCTTGTTGGCTTTGGTGACTTAGAGGGGCCCCCTCTAGGTAAAAGGCCCAGAAAAAATGTGTTACCTTTGAAGGGCCAGGGACGTTTTAAAACGTCGCCCATTCCGCGCCGCCAACGACCAATTGCGTGATAAAACGCTCTCATCTCTATTGCTATTGAGTCGCGTCTTTTTTCGTATGCGGTTTTCGGCGTTAAAATTCGGCATAAAATCCCCGTTAATTCTATATAAACACAGACTACAGTTTTAAAACGTTCCCGGTCCTCCATGATGAGGTAAAGAAAAAAAACCGGCCAAGTGCGAGTCGGACTCGCGCACCGAGGGTTCCGCAAAATATTTTTTATTATATGATGTAACTAAAAATTTAAGGATTTCGCAATTTTCCCTTTATCTGTACTATAAGACGTTACTTCGTACCAAATTTCAAGATTCTAAGTTCACGGGAAGTACCCTGTAGGTTTAGATTCCCGTGCGAGTTTCGTAAATTTGCGGAAATTTGCGACATAAACGGCTATATCTTTTGATTGCTTTGGCTTAGAAGTTTGATTTTTTTACAGCTCCAAGGGACAGTAGACTTGAGTATTAGATATAAATTTCAGTTTGATACCTCCACGCGTTTCTGAGAAAAACGGTCTTGACAGACGGACGGACGGACAGACAACGAAGTGATCCTATAAGGGTTCCGTTTTTTCCTTTTGAGGTACGGAACCCTAAAAAATGGAGGCGTTCTAAAATAACTAATTTTTCAAAGTGGGCGATAAATGTAATTAATAAGTTTGAGCACCACTTACGTATAGTAAGGTAACTATAAAAGATTATATACAATATAAGAGACAGCTTCAAGTGTGACAAGCTTAATCGTTGCACTACAATGCATTCTTTTATATTGGAGGCACACTCAAGAGTGGCACAAAGCTCGAAATAAAATCAGATTTAACCCGTGCCCTTTGTCCAAAGTGTCACGTGATTTGTCAGATGGCCTAGTATATTGCTCAGTATACTTAAAAAATCAGATAAAAACCGGCTAACTGCGAGTCGGGTCACCTAGGAGGTGGTAAATAAAAAGGAAAGTTATATTATCAATTATCTGGTTGAATAACATACAGAATTAAATTTTAAATACGACACTGCAAAAGCCTAAAATAACTAGGATATTTTTTATCAGTAATGGTCATTATTGATAAAAAATATATGCTTGTCACCTCACCTCACTTCAGGCGCGACAGACGATTGAACTATGCGCGGAATAAGAACATCGTAAGAGCCAAATCAGTTTTTTTTTTTCAATGTACGGCTAAAATATAAAATATTGGCTCAGTTCTATGCATCAAATTGGAAGAAATCCATTCTAGTCGAAAAATATACGTAGCTTTGAGATTTTTTTCTATTGAGAAAATTTGTTTTTTTTTTACACGAGCACTCTATTCCAAATATGCTCTAATATATATAACATACTTTTTTAGGGCACTTTAATCTTTATTTTCTAGTGTAAAAATTTAATCTGCATGTACCGCCTCTTAAAGATAGCGCCGCCCAGAAGGGCCGGGTCGGGCCGCAACGCAACGCAAAAATAAGTCTAGCCCGTCTAAGTTTTCTATGAAACATCGTCTACTAGCGCAGGACGGACCGCACGTAGGGCATGTAATATCGGAAGGTTTTCAATTCCGAGAATGATTTCCGATATTAGATCTCAATGTCGGAATTCCGATATTAATATCGGAATTGCATATTTTCGACAACAATTGTACATTTTCTTTGTAAATTGCAGATATCCTTTTGAAATTACATTAGGTAGGATACTGGTTTGAGTAAAATAGAGTACAATATAATCTTATCTCAAAACATATTTCCACTTTTATTTGTTCTTAGACACCAAATGAAAGTGCACCCTAATGTCTTGAGATAAGGTTGATTTGTGTCATTTTGTTAAGGTAGTTTTAGTAGGTTTGAATGCTCAGTTTCAGCTCATTTTGACGCTGACTGTGCCATATTTTGTAAATAAATAAATGATTGAATTTACTTAAATATTGACTCCGAAAATATATAAGGCGAATATGAATGGAAGGATTGGTGGGAAAGTTCGGCTTAGGCAAGCATACCACGATCAGCCCCCTTACTCTTGACGCGATCGCATTGAGATTGAATTAACGTCAAAAGCCAGCAATCTCTATATCAACGCGATCCCGTACTCCTGTCAAAAATAACCCCCTGATCAAGAATCTTCTAAAAAAAGCCAAGTAAGAAGTACAGAGAATAAACAGCTTGTATGGAAAGATTGATCGATGTGAAAGAAGTACTTAAGGAACGTGACACGTGGAGGTAATTCTTGACCGTGGCTCCGTAATCTAACTTAATTTATTTTAAAGTGTGCATGCAAAATAAGTCTGTCTGTCCAGCTTAGCTGACGTTATAGCAATAATCGGTTTTGGTGTGAACATTGATAAGACAAAAATCGCGTTTAACAGCCTTATAGACCCAAGACCGATTAATGTAACTGGTGTACCTGTCCAAGTCCAAGTACCGTGGGCAAACCTTGCAAATATGTAGGTAAAAAAAAAACTTTAAGAGGGAAACACATAGAAGAATTTAGCTGAGATGGGCAGTATTCAGCAAACTTCGTCACATCTTCTCGTAGTCGACACCACAAAGCCTAAAGACAAAAGTCTTCGACCAGTGATTACACATGATGACTTACGGAGTCGAAATATGGACTTGGACACTCACGGTGGGACTAATTCACAAATTCAAAGTCGCTCAGCGAGCTAAGGAGAGGGCGATGCGCATCGCCCTATCCTTTTTTCTCAGAAAAATAGAATAAGAAATGAAATTATTCGACAGAGAACCAAGGTGACTGACATAGCTCAAAGGATAAGCAGGCTGAAGTGGCAATGGGCTAGTCACATCCCAAAAAGAACTGTCAGCTGTTGGGGCAAACGAGTTCTAGAGTGGAGACCGCGTTTAAGCAAACGCAGCGTAGGGTGCCCAGCAACTAGGTGGAGTGACGACCTTCGAAAGATGGCAGGCAGGAGCTAGATGCGAAGAGCTCAGGACCGGGTTCAATAGCGTTATTTAGGATAAACCTATGTCCACCAGTGGACGTCTACGGGCTGACGATGATGCCAATAAACAGTAAAGTTAAGGAAAACATTTTTTTTTAATGCCCAAATCACTTAGCTAAATCAATAATGAATCCGCTATCGCGCTCTGCGCTATACAGCACACACAGCTATAATATCTGTAGGTTAAAAGTCTATATTTTACCTCCATGTGTTGTCTCCAGATTTATTTAAGAACTCAAATATAAATATTTGTCTGACTCCGAAATTATGATATTGGATCACTCAATATCGGACCTCGCGTTCCGAGATTCCGATATTCCGAGATTTCGATATTCATGCCCTAGCCGCACGCATCGCAACGCACTTGTGGAGAGTATCATAGTGGCGCGGTCCGTTCCGATACGACCCGCCCCGATTCGCCGCTAAAGGACGCCAGCCTTTAAGCAGCGGCCGTACCTGCGCCTGCCCCTGTCGTCCCGCCCGTCCGGATATATATCGGGCCGATAGACGCTACAAAGTTAGCGCGCTAAAGCATGTAGCTTGCATGAATCATACCGAAGTATGCGCCGATAGTTCTTACGATAGACGTTATAAGCGCGCTAATACTGCGGCCATGCTGCTCCTGCGCCTATCGCATATCGACCCGAAGTATTAGTCGATAGTTCGTACGATAGAGTTAGTGCGCTAAAGCATGTGGCCGCACCTGCGTTTATCGTGTAAACATGTAAAGCTTGATGTGCTGTTGACTTTACTTGAGAAAAACGAAATTGATTTTGTAGTTTTGCAGAATTGCCACATATTATCCCCATTGCTTGACAAACAAGCAGGCAGGGTAAAGAAAAGATGGGCTTATGACATTGTCAAAGTCACAGGGAAGAAGTGGATGGAGGCTGGCCAAGACAGAAATAAATGGAAAAGGCTGGAGGAGGCTTTTACCGTACAAGGGGACTAAATCATGCAACTAACAGGAGTAACACAACTAGTAATAACCTGTTAGTTATATATAAATATGCATTTTATTTATGAAAAATATATTTGTAAAATGCTTGTATTGCTTGAAATAAATTGGACAAAATCAGTTTCTGTAACAGGCATAGGGGTAACAATTCTGAAAAGATTAGAAACCAGATTTTTTTATCAATGACAGGGTGACTCTTAGCCTTCATCATGCCTGATGTTAAGTATTGATAAGGCTGAAGATGAAGCTAGCCTCTCCCGGAATCCTCAATAATAATGCTCATTTCAGTCTTATAAGTACTACTTACATAGCTTCGCAACCCTGAGGTTTGTTCTAGCAAGTTCCTCTTGCAAATAATTACGGTCGAAACGCTCAGCATCAAGCGCTGCCTGCAGCCGTCGCACTTCACTGTGGAGCGAACGTAGAGCTGGTGGCGTTTTGGAAACCGTGTTACGGGTGCTACTTTCTTCAGCTGCGATTGTATCATTACTACATGCATCTAGAAAAAGAGTAAGAAATTATTAATTAAGACTGTATTTATATTAGATTTAACATTCTGTTTATGGACACTTTTTCTTTTGTTATTCTCTTACAGACCAATAACTAAATAATTGTTAATAAAATGTATTAAGGATCATAAAAATGAAGTGTCATTTATAAATTGTTTAATTATATAATACAAGTAAACTCGGTCTCACCAGTAATAGCAGCCTGTACATCCTTATATTTTATTGGGGAGCACTCCATCAGGCATTTACTGAACCTCAGTATCACCTCCTGATCGTCACTGCTCAGTTTACTGCACATTGCATTTTTAATGTTGATGTCTTTAGAATTCACACAAACAAAAAACAATAATAGTGATGCAACTATGTACAACTCCTCATCAGTATTGGCTTCGACAGTTCCATTAGAGAAAGTAAATTGTGGATATTTCTCCTGGATAAACTCTTCAACAGTATGAGCCTCTAGTGTAGCTGACTTTGATTCATCAAGATTGAGATTTTCTCGCAAATGCGATATAATACTGAGAAGTGCATCAAGAGTCAGACAAGGCTCATTATCGTCGCTTTCAGTGAAGTAACAGTTTATCTGAAATCGTCAAAAAAGAGCCAGGTGAAGTGCTGTTTAAAATAGAACAAAAACGTTATACGAAAAAGACAGCTGTGTTACCCATACCCAGTTGGTAAGTATATTCTTCCATTTCTGTAACATGATGAACTTATTCACATATCCAGCGTCAACAATAAATTTCTTCTTTTACAACTTATGAATAGATATAAACAAACAATTTCATAGCAGTTGTATTGTAAAACGTAGTCACCGTTGCAGTTTGTTTGAATCGAATTTGTTTTTTTAAATCCGTTGACAAACGAACGTCACTTGCTTTGCTTGAAGAGCTCATCATTCTTCATTCATTCGTCAAACCATAGAGAAAAGTTACAATGCTACCAACAATATAACTTCAGTTTGTCTTAGTGCGTTTTCGTTTACATATTAGGATTATATCGTTAAAAATTGTTTTCTTAATATCTTTGCGATTTAAGAAAGGTTTCGATTGAGGTTTTTACATAAACCGCTCCCAACGTATTTGGAATGATAACGCGTAAACCTAAATAAACCGGTTTGATCCAGTCGCGATAAGGTTCGCCTTATAGAGGTTATTCTTAACTTTCAACTACAATAAATACAAAAGGCATATTGAAACCTGCGCGCGACGCGACATAGGTAGTAGGTACTTTTCGCAACTTTGGATCAAACCGGTTTATTTAGGTTTTTGAAGCGCTCTTATTTCAAATACGTTGAGAGCGTTTATGTAAAAACCCTAAATCGAAAACCCCTATTAACCACTATATTTAAACCGGTTCTAAGCCTTGTTATACGTGTGATCAAAGATCATTGCTTAATACACACAAAGGCTGAAGGCATTATAAGCCAAGGCCGGTAAAAAAAATTACAGTGCCTTGCCTTGACCACAGATTAGTTAAGTACATAGTTGCCTTTGACATTTGGCAAAAGTTTTGATGTTTCTTATTTGAGTTTTAATTTAATTTTTCGGATACAGTCCGAAAGGAAGGCTATTTTGTTGACTGAATGGTTATCCACAATTAATACTACTAAAATTACCAACGATAGGAACATGTCGCCTACCCGTGCAGCTGGTTTAGTTATCTTCAGAAATACGAATAAAGCAGTTCAATTTCTTATGCTACAAACCTCGTATGGTGAAAATCACTGGACTCCTCCAAAAGGTCCGTTGTACTTAATCAACTGATAAAATTTTAACTCCTACACTATTTCGATTATCAAGAAACACTACTAAACACTACTTTTTAAAGACCTGTTTTCTTAATTTAATTAAACTTAATGGAGTTATACCAACTTGTTCAAGGTGCTATCCAGATAGGTACTTTTCTTAAATTAAGTATATCTATCTAATAACCGAAGAACTTCATTTACTTACTAGTACAGAGATGGACTCGCAAAGCAGATGGCCCAAATAAACTTTTTATTCATTGTTTAAAAACTTATTTATCAACCAAAATAAACTCTTTAAGACAAATGAAAATAGGCTACTTTGGTTGATAAACAAGTTTTTAAAAATTATGCGTAGAAAACTTCTAGAACAAAAACCAATAATGTTAGCCACCCGATAAGAGATCCAGTGATAGTTCAACATATTATTCTTAAATATAAAAAATCTGAAATCAAAACTTTTGCACCGGAAACTAGGTTTTTTTTTTGTATGAGATTTGGATCATTTCCTTTGACATTGATATCAATAAATTATGAATAAAATACATGCTATTTACAGGACATGTTGATCCTGGTGAATCAGATTGGATAACTGCCCTCAGAGAGACACAAGAAGAAGCCGGGTTATCAGAAAATGATTTGGAAGTAAGTAATATTTGATTTCTCAACCAATACCTACTGTTTTTATAACCTTTTGTGATATAGGTAATAAGGCACAATCAGGAAAGGTCCTGGTTTGACCAGTAGAGTTTTTTGGGAAACTTTTCTCGGAAAGTACTAAGGTTAAAGAAATAATTTATTATTTAAATGAAACACCTGTTGATGTTCTATTATTTGTGATATAAAAGTTTTAAATATAGCTCCCTAAAAAAACTATACTGGTCAACCGGGAAGTTCCCCGATTGTACACAACTAATTATAGTAAATAAATTTTCTTTCAGATTTACAAAGATATTTCAAAAACTTTGAATTATCAAGTCAAAAACAGCCCAAAAGTTGTTGTGTACTGGTTGGCAAAGTTGAAAGATCCAGAGAAAGAAGTCACACTTTCCAGTGAGCACCAAGATTTGAAATGGCTTTCCCTAGAACAGGCACAGGAGATTGCGGGCTATGATGATATGAAACAGTTACTTGCAGACTTCTATGATAAAGCTACTAAATTAAATTAATGCTACTTTTAAGTTTTAAAGTTGTCCATTATAATATTGTTATATTTTTTATACAGGTTTGCTTATTTATTTTAATTGTTCTTACTTTGACTGGGTTTGCTCTAGATCCCAATCAAGCCCAGGGGCTAAGGCAGGACCCACTATATATATATATATATATAATGCATTAATTTGTGTTCTACTAAGCAATAAATGCAAAAAAAAGCAATTGATTTCTGTTAAGTAACAACGACTTTCATTTCATTTACTAAGTCATTCCAGTCATGAGATGTTAGCTAGAAGTAAGTATCAAGTAAAACATTAATTCACCTATGTGCTATATTAACTTACAGTCACACAGACCTATATCGAGATAGACAAAAGGAGTGCTTCAAATTGTATGAGAACTTAGCATGTCGAATTTTTCGTACCTACGATGACAACACAGCGAAACAAGCGAGATTTAGTGATGTGGAAATGTTATAGACGAGTTGTTGCAAGAAAGCACCGATTCTAAGTATCGCATGTTTTCATAGCAATGGTCTCAAGCGAACTAACTTAGGTCGGAAAACTTTGACCGTGGATCAAACTTTTTACACGCAAGGTAGGTAAACTTATACCGTCTATCTCGAAATACGATAAACCTATGGCATGGTGCTAAGCTTATGTTGGATTTATATTATAGCTTGCTTCTCGCAATTAAAAGTATTTGATTCGTTATTGAGAAATCAAATCCATAGGCAGTAATTTTTATAAATGCTTTTTTTTGCCTTCTTTTGTGAAGCGGTTGGCCGACCTTCCGGACGCGGGGGAGGGAGGTAGTGAATCCTTCATTGGATACTCCACAGCCGGCTGTGAGAGTTATTTATTTAAACTTTATTGCACAAATACAGTAAATGGCGGACTTAATGTCCTTAGGCATTCTCTACCAGTCAACCGGAAAGGATGTAAAAGAGATATCCAGGCGGCAATAAAAAAGTTGAAGTTGAAAAAAGCTGATTTTAAAATAAACGATATTGAACACATTAAACATATGTACCTACTAAACTACGTTAATATAATACATAGATACGTATACATACATATATAAATACAATATTATATCGCAACATAACATATAATAATCAGAGATGACGAAGCTAAAGTACAGAACTAAAGTAATGTTCTCGGGCTAATCTCTTATAAGCGAACATACTGGAGGCACTACGTATGCTAAGGGGCAAAGCGTTCCAGAGTCGTACTGCCGAAAGAGAAAATGAATAGGGGACAAAGCCGGAAGAATGGGAAGGAATTTTTAATAGAAGATTGCTGCTAGAGCGAAGTTCACGTTGATGAGAGTCACCCAGAAACTGAAACCTGGATTTCAGATATTCTGGGGTAAGTGGATCGAATAGAATGTTATAGAGAGTACACACAACGCGAAGGTTCCTACGCTCTCGGATAGGAAGCCATTTGAGTTGCTGACGGTAGTGGGAGACATGGTCATACTTTCGTAACCCATATATGAAACGGATGCAGTTGTTAAGATGTCGAGACGTCGTCAATATGAGTTGTATTACTACCTGAAAGTAACCTAAAATGAATCGCATTACACTTGATGGTAGGCCCCCAGATCCTTAACTTTATGTGAGAAGGGTATTTCAACACCGTTGTATTTTAAGGTAGTTAAGTCAGATAAGTTAAGGCGTGAGATTTGTCGAGAACTGCCAACCACAATCGCTTGGCATTTGGCAGTATTAACAGAAATACCATAGTTGGACGACCATTGAGAAATCCAACCGAGATCACGGTTGAGTGACGCAATTGCAACGTTCAAGTTATGAACATCATACTGTGTATAGAGTTGCAAGTCGTCAGCATATAGATGGAAAGAAGAGGAAAAATGGGCTGTGAGAGAATTAATAAATAACGAGAACAGAAGGGGGGAGAGAATACCGCCTTGCGGAACACCAGCCTCCAAGTTGCACCAGTCGGACAGTGTCCCATCAACACGAATAGCCTGCTGGCGTCCGCGAAGATAAGAAGCAAACCAAGATAGAGCAGTGGTGGAAAGATTTAAACGAGAGAGCATAGTAAGGAGTAATTCATGATCGACTGCGTTAAAGGCGTTGGAGAAATCTATCAAAAGTATCAAACCTAACACAGTCAGTCGTGAAAGTTATGTCGGACTCTTACTGGCTAAACACTACCTAATGGCTGGTATCCCTGGAAAGGGACGGCAGTCTTCATCGGAAGTGACCGTAACCTTGGGAAGGGATACGGCGTGGGCGTCACTCAAGTGCGCATAGGTACCGCTCTGAGGGGCTTCTTCCCAGTAGGGGACTTCAGCCGTATGAGGACGGGGTTTTAAAATGCGAGGGAACTCTGTCTTAGTACTAACCTTTTAATGACTTAAACACTGAACTAATTTTGTTGAATTCAGTATTAAGAATACCTTGAAGGTCCTACTTCAAGATATAATTCAGTTACTACTTTTAATCACAAGGAGAAATTATCACTTTATACCTATTTCAAAGTATCGGACATTTTTTTAATTAGGTATTTCTTGACGTGCGATGTGCTGTCGAATTTTAAATTATTTTCCTTCTACATAGTAGTAACACGTAACACAGTCTTTAGTTACACTGTGGTAGTAAGGTCACAGATTACAAAATAGTTACTACGTAACAGATACTTCACTCAGTAGAAAATTTCCAATACCTACTGCTATAATAGCCTACTCCGTCGCGTCAGCAACCGCTGCATGCTAAAATGTGCCTAAATGCTCAAGCGTACAGTTATGATTGCTTCGCACCGCGCAATCGCAGGGCTGCCTCTTCAATAAAATTAAATTAACATAACTTTTGTGTCTATGATAATGAGAACTGTGAATATGTTCTGACTATAGATGGTAGTTTAAAATTGTATCGTTTATAAAATATTGATTTTATATATTTGTGCTGACTTTGCAATACATCTAGATAAAACATAATTATAGAGGTCAGTGTGTAGGTAAAATATAAAAAAACTTTAAAGTTACGTGTGTTTTATTTTTATATAATTTTTATAAATTTCTTACCCTTTCTGAATTCTCGGTTATTAAATTTTAGTGTAGAAAAAATCCTGAATCTAATAAAAAGTTTTATTAGATATTGCTTTGGGAAACAAGGGCAGGGATAATCAAAATGTATGTTATTTAAAATTTCATAAAGAGTACCCGGCCTTTGTTTCATATTTTTTTCAAAATTATTAAGAATCTCTTACATATTATAAAACGCATCTGTTGGCACTTTTAACTTTCCGTAAAAAGACGATGTTTTGTTGAATGCTTTAAAATGGATAAACAATCTATTCGTAGATTCATTTAAATCAGGAATGTTCTTATAACTTTTTAATTTTGCATTTTACAATGTAGCATAATTGTTGTGCATTGTGTGTGTGCATTGGGCCGGACTCCCAAGGATGCGGGTTCGAATCCCGTCAGGGCGACATGAGACTAGTTGCTTTTTTCTAGTATATTTTCTTGTTTAATATTTATCTCAGGAATGTTCTGTACGAATGTAACGATTAAAATTGAACAACGTGCTTGCGCTTCGCTTGCGAAAACCGCACTGAATTTGGTTCGCAAGCAAACGGCCCAAGAACGCTCGACCGGGCCGGTAGGTAATTAAAGCGCGCAAGTACATGGAGTGACGGAGCCCTAAGGTTTACACTGGATTGCCAATTTACACACCACTAGCACGAATGTCGAGCTTATATCTACACATGGAAGGTCCCTATTCGCCTGACCATCTCACCATAGCCTCAATACTACTCGTCCAAATGTGTAAATCCAGTTTTAGATTTTAGCTCACTAGTAACACTGCTCAGCTGATTGTCAATCCACAGATTAGCAATAGTGTCAAATGTAAGATTACAACTGACTTGTAATGTCACTGTCAGCCACAAATTATATAGTGTACTGTCAGCCATGCCTGTGTCTGTGTCAGTCAGTGTGACCATTTGTGGCAGATTTCTGCCATTTGGGCAGATTTAGCACCTGAATTTTAAGTGTGGCAGATTATGCCGACGATTTAGAAAAGTGGCAGAATTTGGCAGATTTGAAAGAAATCTTTAAAATACTTAAAATTAATAAAGAATACCTTGAAATTTGACAAATTTTGCCAATTTTTTTCACTGTATGATTTAAATTTATGACTATGTATGGCAATTAATCTATAATAAGGTTTCATCATTAGTTTCTTGATAAGTAAATTGTAGTAGAACTCCTTCAAATTCCTTATGAAGTAGCATTTTTTTTTTTTTGGTCATTTGAAGTGGAATATTGGTTTTCTGGTGATTTGGCAGATTTTTTGCTCGTGGTTTGGCAGATTCGCCGTTTCTGAGATGGTCACACTGGTGTCAGTCACGTCACGTGTCAGTCAAACAAACAACGGTTGTTGTTTTCCGCGCCGAATTTATTAATTATTTTATAAATACTGATAAAAGTTCATATTCTGAAATTATTGTAAAAAGAAAAATGTTTTGATATTCCTCAATCAGAAGAAGCAAATAAATAGTATATAGTAAAATGTCACAGTGTAATTCGGAGACTCGGGACACCGAAACAATAGATAATAAAGATGAAAACACTGCATTAGACGACGAAAACGACAGAAATAAATTAAGAACTAGAGGAAAAAAGCGTAAAAGGTAAGTTCTAGTAAGATTTTAGAACTATTTTCCTAGTGGTTCCTACTGATTTTGCTTTATTCATACGCAAAAAAGTTGTTTAAATCTTTAATTTCACAACAGCGCAGCCTTTGATCATCCAACGCTGGGCTTTGCTGTATAAACCCCAGCGTAAAATAATATCCTAGAATGTTGCGTCACTACATCTGATATCATTTTAGGAAAGGAAGCAACAGCAGTTCAGAATCAGCAGATGTACTTCCAGAGAATGCTCTGGAAGTGGAACAAAATCTTATTGCATCTGCAGTGAAGAATAACCTTGATGATGTCAGTGTTAAGAAAATTTTGAAGGTAAGGATTAATGGGTCATCTGTTTTCTAAACTATTTAAAAAATAAGATGATTCGAAACTCTTTTTTTAAATACTAAAGATTATTTTTTGACCTGACTACAGTTATTGTAAGATGTAGATTACAAAGATGAGTTTTGAGAATTGATTACATATTAGGATGGATTACACCAACTAACTTTAACAATAACTGTAACTTTAATGGTGGAAAAATGTATAGAATTTTACAGCATTGATAATCATAAATCTATCTGGTGCAACTCAGCTTTGGTATTTTATTTACTTGTGCTAGATTAAATATTCTAGTTATTGTTTTATCTTAATTTATTTTTCCAGAAAGTAGTAACTAACGATCATGTGTTAGCACTTGTTAAGTTACGGGAAGAAGAGGAAGAATCGAGTAGAGAACAGAGTGGTGTGAGGCCCAAACTTACTCGAGCCAAAGTCAAGTAAATATATTAATTTAAATAAATGTTGTTTATTGTAGTCATAATTTCCTGCAATTTTTGCAAATATTAGTATTTAGATACTGTTACAATGAATAGTAAATATTCAAAGCCTTATAAAAGGAAATTACACATGTTGTCCATTAATTTATTTAAAATAAAATTATTAATTGTAATAACTAACTCCTTAAATAAAATTGTTTTTTTTTTTGCATTTAAAAGATCTGATATAATCAAATGATAACAAACGTTATTTAATTTATCAAACCCGAACCGGACACTGGTGTCCAGAGAACAATGGAGTATATTGTGTCTCATAATCCAGGGCCTGAAAGGTTAAATAACTGTTAACAACTTCAGATTTGAATGGAAAGGAGACGGTCCCACTTTCCATAGAAAGATTTCACTAAGATGCAGCCACCAAAAAGTGAATGATAATCAAAATAATGTAAAAATAGAACTCGTGAGTTGAAAAAAATCATCTAAGACTAGCCGATTCTTCACATTTTTTTTGTTAGCTTGAGTCTGTGCTCGCATAAGTGTGAATTTTGAATGCGCGCAAACATCCTGTCAAGCTTTTGTATGTCATAATGACCGGACAGTATTTTATAAGTTTCAATCATATCCCCTCTGTCAGGCCGAAGTACGGACAAGCTAAAGATAGTAACTTTTTGGTCACCCATCCCGTGATCGACCATTGCGAAAGTTGCTTAACCTCAACATCGCAGGCCGAGCGCGCGAACCACTGTGCCACGGGCTCCTCTGTCTCATTTCAGTTAAGGGAGTCTTATTTATTAAGTAACATTTCACAGGGAGCTTATGAAAGTATCTCCAAGTACAGCCCCATGGAATTTGGAGAAAATCGAACTGACCCCCATCAAACACATACCAGTGAAGACTCGGCCGGAAGTGAAGGCGCTGATTGCCCAGGACCTGCCGGAAGACGAGGATGACGATGAATATGAGCCGACAAATGATGACGTACCTGTAAGTTTTCTTTTTAAATGAAAAGTAGGTAGTTAACGAAGGACAGAGTCTAGCTGACTACATTTGAACATTGATCAGGGTTACTCAAACTTAGGCGATTCACCCACTGGCACCGCGCCCCGCCTCCGCAAAGCGCGTAGCAGCTATTCCGCGGTCGGCGACGGAGAAGCGGGAGTTGTATTTTTGAAACAAACTAATTACTTTTCGCATCGCAAAATTTTAAATGCGAAAGCGGTGTTTTACAAAAGCACTTATTCGATTGTTTCAAAATACGACTCTGACAGATAGCTCCGAGCCTCCGCGCCTAGTGGCGGAATCCGCTAGCGGACCGCGGTGCGGTTTTGGTGTGTTTGACAATGCGGTTGTCTATACTAATTGATGACATTTGCATACAATATTTAAATCCAGCAGGGCAGTGGGTTTACCGCCTTATTGCCCTACGTCAAATCAAGAAAAGAAAATCTACCTGTAGAAAAAATGTAGTCTTTTATTTACATGAAAGTTAACAAATACAGTGTCAAAAAGAAATAAGTATTAATGGGGTGGTCTGTTTCGTGTCGCAGATTGAGTCGATGTGAGGAGTACTTTTAGTCAATTTTAACTTTAGCCGCCATTACGGAATGGGCAAATTTTTGCGTAATTTTCGACTTTATACTAAAAGTTGAAAATGACGGCCACTTACGAAAATAGTAAATTTTACAAGAACACATTAAGAGACACAAATCTCATTATGAAACGTTTCTAGCTAAATTATATCGGAACCGAGATTTCAGAAGTTTACTGACTTGAAAATTATTATTGAGGTAAAAAATTATCAAAAAAATATATTACTTAAGGCAAAGTTCACTCAGATATATGTCTTGATTGTGATGCCTTAAAACAGTAATAAAAATTGAGTGGCCGCTGAAGAAAACATTATGCCACTGATTCATAAAAAATTACCAAAACCCCTTTTCCGCGTACCCCTACTGTCTAATGGCAAACCCCTAGGGGTTCGCGTACCCTACTTTGAAAACCCTAATTATCCCTCACAATTTCTTTGAAAATATTTAGTTCTTTTTTGTTTGTTTCTGCAACAGAGTGATGATGATCAAGGTCTTGAATCCTGTAGTGATGTTGACTCTCAACCTCGGACTCCCGCGACGCCCAAGAGCGTCAGTAGAATCAGCCCTAAAGTGGTCAAAGATGGTCCTTTTAAAGTGCCTCAAGTAAGTAAAGATTACAAGTAAATTTGTTTTATTGGTGTTATCTTTTCTTTCTGCCTTTTAGCATCTTAGACGACATGTTTAATGTTTATTTATTTATTTTTATACATATATATTGCACAATGTTTGTACATGTTGTTGTGTCTGTTAAAGCTGAGAAGTTTCTTGCGGCTTATCTATAAGTCTATTAGAATAAAATAAATAATTGCATACAAACCAACACCAATTATCTAGCCACGTTAAGTTTCATAAATAACTTGTGTTATGGTTACTAGATAACAGATAAACAGACTTATATACTTATTTTTTTTGTAAATACATACATAATATACATATTAAACACCCAGACCAAGACAAAATTAGACATGTTCATGCACACAAATATGTGGCTTGTCCAGGGATCGAACCTGGCGCAGAAGGCAGGTTTAGTACCCCTGCGCCTAACAGGTCGTCAAATCTTTGACTTTGACTTAGGGCCAGTCCAGGCTGACAGGTTGCCGCAAAGAGACCATCTCGTTATGAATTCAAAAAGTTGCTTTTGAAATGAAATGTTCATTGGTACTTGAAATAAATATTTTATGCTGGTTGACTCGCGCCGTTAGGGTTTTGATTTGTGTATTTCTTTTTTTTTATAACAGTTGTGTTAAAAGCAGCAAAGGTTGATTACAGAAAAAATCTATTAGGTACATAATTTTGAGGTGACAAAAAAGATGACACTAGGCTTGCAGTGATACCATACATAACGCCAAAAACATAAACATAAATATATAAACATAAAGTCCAAAAATGTTGCGTTCACTACCGAATCTTTTCTCCAGGAAGTATCAACACCAATTCGCCGCAAACTCGACATGGCTGAAGAGGAAGCCACCATAGCTCTCCGCACGAGATCCAAGCTCTGCTTATCAGAGACGCCCATAGAGCACATAGAGAGCTCATTCGTTCCCCCCGACGAGCTGCCTGTACCTCCTGTAGATGATCACCTGTGGAATGACTTCTTGAGCGAATGCCTTAATCCTGCGTCCGTGTCGAGGAACGAAGATGATGATGAAACGGATCCGGAGTATAATGTTGCTGCCGACCCAGACGCACGTAAGTGTGCAAAAAAAAGATATCTGACTAGTACCAGGGCTCCGTCACGCCATGTACTTGCGCGCTTTAATTACCTACCGCCCGGTCGAGAGTTCTCGGGCCGTTTGCGGACCAAATTCAGTGCGGTTTTCGCAAGCGAAAACCGCACCAACAGCACCAAACAGCAAGAACCACACACACCGAAAGCAAGCACGTTGTTCAATTTTAATCGTTACATTCGTTCGAACACATACCTACGATGCCGTCTGGTGCCTTATGTGCACTTATATTTTAAGATTTTTACTTTAATGATTTTTTTATTATGTATCTAGATGTATTGCACACAGTCAGCACAAATTTATAAAAAAATATTTTATAAACGATACAATTTTAAACTACCACCTAATAGTCAGAACATATTTACAGTTGTCAATAAAAAGTTCACAAAAAGTTATGTTAATTTAATTTAATTGAAGAGGCAGCCCTGCGATTGCTGTGGGATCGCGCGGTGCGAAGCAATCACAACTGTACGCTTGAGCATTTAGGCACATTTTAGCATGCAGCGGTTGCTGACGCGACAAAGCGGAGACGGAGAGAGACTATAGTAGCAGTGGGTATTGGAAATTTTCCACTGAGTGAAGTATCTGTCACGTAGTAACTATTTAGTAATCTGTGCTAGTACATTCAGTGCCGGTTTTACTACTACCAGCTCCCTAGGGTCTTTTTTCGCCCTTTGTGATAAGCGGTAACCCTCTGGATGCGGGGGAGGAAGGTGGTGAATTCTCATTGATACTCTACAGCCGGCTGTGACAGTTATGTCAGACTCCTACTGACTAAACACCACCTGAATACGGCTGTTGCTCGGAAAAATAATTCAGCTCTATCTAAAGTGACCTCGCCCCTTGAGCGTGTCTCATCAACCTCTCCACTGCCTTCCTAAATATCCCCCTTCCCCTCACAAAATCAACAAAATTCTCTCTCGGACTGCGGCTCATTCTCTCGGAATCTCACCCGAACGTGCTGATCGCGCCGACAGCCGCACAATAGGCTATTTGACAATGCGAAAAATAAAGTGACAATTACTGTTATCAGTATTCATTATGAGTTTAAAAATGGTTTTTTATTAACGTAAGTTGAAAATAATTATAAATTTATTTAAAAATCCGTAAATAAAAAGGCATTTTTTAAACGTTTTGTCACGTGACACAAAACGCTCCTGATTCGTCGAGTTTATAATGACGTCACCTGCTTGTAAACCTCGTTTGCCTATGTATGTGGATGATATGCAGAATACAGGCAAGTGGCGTCACCGAACCCATTGCAGCGCCATATTGTCAAAGTAGCGTTTTGGCGCGCTATTTAAATATTGAATTTTTAATTTGATATTTTTCAGCAAACGTGTACCAGAATTAAAAAAAACAACTTTTACTGGGTTCCTTAAACTCCACTACACAATATAAAATGGATTTTCAAAACCTGTCAAATAGCCTATTAATCTATCCTAATATATCCCATCCCTACATCCTAAAACACCCATCCACTCGTGCCCAAGGACGGGTGTGTATACACGGCACGGCACACATCAAGCGAAAGTAGAGACTTCCGTAGATTATACCCGGGAAACTAATTTGAACCCGAACTTTCCACGACGACGAAGAATCACGGAGCGCACGTCTCCACTGAAACCATTGGCGATACAGGTCTTTTTCTATACAGTCTGTTCTTTGGCGTAGTTTCTTTGTCATTCACAGAATTCACACGTGCTTGTTAGCCCGACCACTCACCTGCTGGTTTGAATTGAAACCGGGGTCTAATTTTAAAATCTATCGCAATCCCTTTCAATTCGTCATTTGAAAGATATTCACACACTCCAGCATGCGTAGCATGAGCACCTCGACAAAGCTCTCTCGGCACTTTTCTCGCGCGAGCGTATTATCTGTCCCGCTCACACTGTGCTGTTATGAGCGGGACAGACATCGCGAGATAAGCGTCGACAACGAGTCGCGTTGCGCATGCTACGCTGGCAGGCCGTCACTATTTGACATTTGATAGGGATTGTGATCGGGATGCGTTTTGAAAGGTATCGAATGAACGAAATTAAACTGTCTAAGCAAAGTGACAGCCGAAAATATCTTACATATGGAGAAGTGTCAAATGAAGTGTAATTTAGAACATCATTCGTTCCGAAACGGATTGCGACCATAAGTTACACAATTCCCTAGATCACAATCACAATACCTTTGAATAGATTTTGAAATTAGACAATTAGGGCGGGTTCATCATCACACACAGCCCCGAGGGTTGATTGTCTAGCTAAAAACTGTTTCAGTTTCCAGTTTCTTCGCTTTTGTGGCTGTCATACAGTATGAAAATATGACAGTAATGACGGTGACGAAATCGGTTGCCAAGTGCTTAAGCAGCCTGCGTTTTCAACCGGCGCGCAATGTTGGCCGGTTGCTTGCTGACCATAGGCTTTGCCGGTTCGGCCCGGCAGGTGTGTGACGAGTGGTATATTTTGTATTGCATTGTGGCCTTCCGGTTTGAATTATTTAATAACTAGAACCACAGAAAAGAATTGAAACCGGTACGTGAATAATTGAGCTTATCCCACGTAAGTTTTGAACGAGTTTGAACTTTATTGCGTGGTTTTAGGGATGTTCGTCCGAAGGCTTCCCTTCGTCAGTTAAAAGAACTGTCGGTGTCAATTTATTCCTAACACAAAAAAATAAACATCCTAACACAAAAAAATAAACATCTAGGGTAAACTGCCAAGCATTATATTTTGGCTAGCAACTCCTTTTGGCTGACCTAGTACTTGCTGACTTGCGGAATAGGTATTTTTTCTGATCAATCAGTTATTGGTTAGACGTTTTTGCTGATAGATGAAACAACTGCTATAAATAAAATAACTAACTAATGTCTAAATATAAATAACGTCTATTAACAGTTTGCTGTTGATATTTATCTTTTTAGACGACGAAGACGAAGAGGCATTAGAGAACACGATAATCAAGATCTCGAAGAAGGAGCTGAATGATTTGGTGACGGAACTGTTCAACATAATGCCGGAGACCACGGTGGACGACGAGCTTACGAACATTGCCAATAGTGTGCTCACTGACCATAGCCATAATGAGGTAATTATTGAAAGTATGGCTAATTTTTTTTTGCAATTATGACCTCTAGCTGTCTTGCTTACCCTGCTAAGATGTGAGCGGGACAATGATACGTTTTCAAGCTATGAGTGTCAATAAAAGCCCCAGCCAGCTCGTGCTAAGGCTATAATGTAAATTTCAATAAGAACTTGTGTTATGGATCTAAATAATGTATACACATACTTATATAAGATGTTAATTTATCAAGTGCCGATCGAGCAGGGGCTGTTCAGGTAAAGGATATAGAACACAATTTTGATAAAAAAAAACAAATGTTTTTTTTTCTTCAATTTTCTGATTTCGACCGCCGACTAAAATAGCTAAATCACCCATTTCCTTGGTTATTCACTTAAAACAAATTTTGTTTTACGTTTGGTTTTGCTTATGCTGAATAATCAATGTCTATCTAATGCTTAAATCTGAAAGTATAAAAAAAACTAAAATTTATTTATTTTTTCCATTTTTTATTGTTTAAATTGTGTTCTATATCGTTGACCTGAGCAGCCCCTGCTCGATCGGCACTTGATATATTAACACCTTATATACTTTTTTTTTAAGAATACATTCATAATTTACACAGTAAATAGGCCAAGGCCAACAAATAGACATGAAAAACATTTGTCTTGTCTGGGGAACGAACCTGGGACCTCTGTGCAGAAAGTAAGTATTTAAATTATATATTTTTTCAGACAACAGCAATAGCTACTTGCTGGGAAGGCAAGCAAGAGCCTTTATCTGATGAAGAGCGACCTTTGAGAATAAGCGAGAAGTTGACAATTGAACAGAGAAATAGCACAAATAAGTTGTCTATTGGCAAATCTGAGCCGGTAGAAGAAGACCCTCTGGCTCTCGATGGTACAGAACCAACGACTGAAACTATGGAACAAAATTGTGAAAAGCAAAATTCGCCGCTGATTATACCGTAAGTTATGTAATGATATGTACTGTATGGTGTGACCACTATACATTTGAGATGTAGATAGATAAGTTGAAGTAGCAGGAGTGCAGAGAAATCGCGGACCAAAGTTAAAGTAAAAGGTATAATCACTTGAAAATATGTACGTAAAATATACAAATGTTATGTTGAGTTGGTTGTACTTTTCTCTATAGCAGTTAGTTGTGCACTGATATGTAATTATAAATTAAATAATAATGTAAACAACGCGCGACCACAGAAATGTAGGGCGCAGCGTAAGCTAAATAAAATATTATTGTAGTTATGTATAGTTTAAGACTGTACATGTACAATGTATAAAGGTACAGTTAACATAAACGTGTAAAGATTCAAAGGTACTTTTATAAAATGTTTACTTGAATAATGTAATTTTTTAATGACACTTTCGATGCTCCGTCCCTTACACAGAAAATGTACATGCTAAGGAGCGCGATTAGTACTTGTTTATGGGCGAAGAGTGCATCTAGCACACGTTAAAGACAACAATTTTGTCCTTTAGCAAATATGGATAAGACTGCGTTTATCCGTACTGGGCTTTGTGGCTCATGGCCCATTCTAGTTATCCATCCTTAGGAGAAGAGAAAAATCGTATGAAGAACACGGAAATATTTTTGTTTTGCTTGCCTAGCTGTTAGTATGTCCGTCCAGTTTTCGTTGGATTTTAGTTTTCGTTGGATTTTAAAATAATTAATGGTTCTGTATATCATCTATACTAATATTATAAAGCTGAAGAGTTTGTTTGTTTGAACGCGTTAATCTCAGGAACTACTGGACCGATTTAGAAAATTCTTAGACAATTAGAAAGCTACATTTCTCCCGAGTGACATAGGCTATATTTTATCCCGATATTCCCACGGGAACGGGCACCACGCGGGTAAAACCGCGAGGATTAGACTTAAGCGCGTGCTACGCATCAGAGTTTTTTTTACCTTTGACCTTGATAAGGTCAATTTAAAAAAATAATAATGTTTTTCCGACCGTCTACATTTTTTTGTGATTTTTGAAGCTGTTAGTGAAGGCTTATACTCATGTAGGTGTTATACTCATGGCGCTGGAGGGAACATTAAATGGTTTAAGAACTTTATTTTCTCATAAAGAATTACAAAAAAAATCACTTACTGAGAAAAAACAATAATTTATAACTTAATAATAATCGAAACAAGAGCGTGCACTATTAAGTAAAGAATTTATACAGTTTTGAATCGAAACTTAAATAAAAAATTAACGACGGGTAATCGTAAAAAAGACACGGTGTTCGATGTAAACTTGTGACAAACATGACTTAACCGAGCAACCAAGGATCTAAGGCGCGTACATGTATTCTGGATGCGGCATGTCGGTACCAGAAAATGTACAAAGCTGTTACTGTTGTTTAATCCATTTGTTTTAATGTTTATATTATTATTGTTGTTATTGTTTACGTATATAATATTTTTAAACACATAATGTTCAACATATATTTATATATTTCTTTTTTTTTTTTGCCGAAGTGCTTTCTTATTTTATTACAAAGATATTTACAATTTTTATTATTATTTCATATTTATTGATTTTGATTTTTTAATTGTCTTTTAAAGCTTAACAATGATTTTGCATCTTTAATTTCCCCAGGTAGTTTATTGTATATTTTTACGCCTTCAAATTCGATATTCTTTATTCCGTAGTTAGTTCTTGGAGTACGTGAAATAAGATGATTTGCACTTCTTAGTTTCATTTTTTGTATTCTATCTTTTTTATGGAACGATAATGTCGAATGGATCTGTTTGACATTAGAATGGATAACACGGGCCTTATATATAGAGATAATAATAAAGGTGGTTGCAAACTAAGACTTAGTGAGAAGACATGAATACAGTTTGTTCTTGAAAATGGGAAGTGACTTCGAATGACGGATCTCATACGTAGATAGGTTATTAATTTCGGCTGTTAGTCCGTGTCCATTTTCCATTGACCGAATGTTCATTACTATAGCACCCCCCAAGGCGTGGTCCGCATAACGGTAGAAGAGCAGCGTATGGGAGTGGCGCCCTTGCCAACTCCGGCGCCTCCGCCGCTAGTGCTGCAGACGCAGCCCGAAGCGCCAGCGCCCGAGCTGCGCATCACTATCGCCGACAGACCCGTGGTGAGTCACTCTGCTATACGGACCAGCGGCCCGACCGCCTAGCGGTATAGTTTGTGCTATCGCTATAGCTATCATATTTCAAACTCTCATAAAACCCTCCAAAGATAGGTTTTTGGCTAATTTTTGCATATTTCTATTCACCTATTGGATTCACTATTGCATTTTTAGTTTGAAAGTGATAGTGTCAGCGAGAGCCCTTGTAGGGGGTTTGAAAAATCGATAGCTATAGCGATAGCAAAGCTATACCGTTAGGCGGTCGGGGTGCATGACCTCTATTTTTGAATCACTCGTCGCGCGAGTGGCGAGGCGATCAGGTGATTAACGACCTTGCAAGCGTAGACATAGCTCGCTTTTCGCTCTGCCCGTCGCTATTACGAAATACGGAACCTCAAACGTCGCATGAAAATCAGTAGAATCCTCGAGAGGAGTGAATAAAAAATAGAGCTCCAGCTATTTATATTGATTTTGCAGAGTGATCTTTCGGTTTTTGAACTATGTAGTATTCTGTGGCCCGAGCCCGAGTCAGCTAGACTGCGTCACCGAGAATTAGCTGTCTAGGTGCACCAGGCGTTTAGGATCAAAAGATGCATTTTTTTATGAATGACGGGGAGGCTCATACCCTTCAACATACCTTGGCCCTAAGTTAGTTAGGCCGCGTAAGTGCTGTCGGCATCGCTATCGACTTCATTTTGATAGCCGACGGCGTTTTCGTATAGCGCAACTTCAAGGTTATCGTCCTAACAATAAGATTCCTGTTCAATAGGCAAGTAATTCTTGACTCTGTGTGAATCAGCGCTCGCGTGTGAAGTGTTGCACCCATATTCTCATTCCCGGAATCCTCAATCACTGAGGAACTGGCTATCTACTTAACGTCACTGAGGTTGTAGAATACTGTTGGTCCATCGAGCAGAATTGAAATAATTATTCTCTAAATTGTTCTAGATATTACCGGAACAAATACTGATTGTACAGCAGCAGCTTAGGCAGCACATACAGGTGGCTACAAGTAACTTCTTGCAGCTGTTCGTGAACCCCCTGCATTGGGCTATGGCGCCTACTTATAAAGAGTACTTGGTAAGATAATATGGAGTGTTTTCTTAGTGATAAAGTTATTCATTTTAAGCAGACGGACAGGTTTAACACACACTAAAATACAATAAAGTCACAGTAGCTGTTGAAGCGCTCATGGAAGCGCTTGACAGACTGATCGTACTCTATAACGTTTTTTAAGCAACGTTCGGTCCGGTCAGGTTTCGAATGTGTGACCGTAAAGTTTCGGTCCCGGCTGTTATCATCTGATAACGAAGTTAAGCCTTATAGGCGGCTTGATAAACTCTGGCACCAGACGTGGCCAATAATCTTCATAAGATAAAAAAAATGAAAATATTATTTACTCAATTGAGCATATTACACGTATTTTTGAATTGTCAGAAAGAAAGAAAGATAGTGGCTCGCCCGATTCATTATAATTATTCTATAGATCTTTTTTATTATTCCTATTTGACAGTTTTATTTGTTTGTTAATTTTTTTTTTTATTTGTTTTTAAATTACGCAAGGACTTTTGTCTATCGTCTATCTACTGTGTTATCCTTTGGAGTCTGTAATTGGTTTTACAAGTAATTTTCTATGAAACTACCAAATACATAAGTATTATTATTATTTTTTAACAGGAGGCTTTAGTAAAAATGGCGGATTCGAACCCGCAATCAGTGGTGGACGTTTGTAATTTGCGGCCGGCAATGGAATTGGTCGAGCAGTGGGAGCTGACGGTAGCTAAAGACACACCAGAAAACACCGCCATGGTCGCGTGAGTATACAGAAAGTTATATTTGTATGTTAATATATTTGTATGATTGTTTGTTTCCTAAATATATTTTCTAATACTCTGACATCTTTGTTAATATTTTTTATATCATGAAACTGAAATATTGCTTTTTTGTTTTCAGATTCATCCAAAAAGAAGCAGAAAAATGGTAAGAGCGAAAATGACATTACTTTGTTCTGTTACGTTGATGTCATACTACACACACATCGCCAACAGCCATTTTTATGTCCTCACTGCTGGGGCCCTGGCCTTTCTTATGAATGGATAAGGAGAATGGGCCTTAACCCATCACGCGGGCCTTATGCGGATTGTTGGGTTTAACAAATGACTGCAAATAAAGCCGGGACCAACGGCTTAACGTGCCTTCCGAAGCACGGTGGAGCTCGAGAAAGTAAATTTCAGGTAACCCATCCCGTGACCGACCATTGCGAAAGCTGTTTGACCTCAACTATATGAACAAAGGTCATATCCATATAGGCTCCTCTACTACTACATAATAATAACCCCAATACCCATTGTTTAAAATAATTTTTTTCGCGCATATTTAAAAGACTACTGATTTTGTGACGACCTTCGTGGTAGAGTGGTATGTACACCGGCTTAAGGTGTCGCCTACTATGAGGTCCTGGATTCGAATCCCGGTAGAGGCAAATGTTTATATGATGAGTGCGAGTATTTGTATCTGAGCCGACGTTGATATTATATTTCTACACATATATACTATATCGTCGTCTCAGCCACATAACACCCACTGCTAGGTATAGGCCTTATTAGGGTTTCGTCGCCAAAAGGCAAAAAACAAAACCCTTATAGATTCGGCCAAACCGATGTATGTCACACCCTTTTTTATATGTATAATTATTTTATTTTATTTTATTTTATTTTATTTTTATTTTATATTCACAGGTGAATCAACAGTTATTCTAAGCACTATAACAATTTAAATATGACACAGAAAACCATTAACAGATTCACACTTATAAAAACAACATAAATAGAATAAAGGCACCGTTGAGCTACAAGTTCCGACGACCATCACTTATAGCTAGGTTACATAATTAGCCACCAGAAAAAAGAATAGGTAAAACTAAAGACACATTTTTATAATCATACAAAAGGATCATACAAACGGATATAAATACATAAATTATATGTATTTATATCCGTTACCCTAGTATCCCATAACACAAGCCTTACAATGCTTATTCTGGCGCTAGGTTAATTGGTGTGAGAGTAAGAAATATATATTATTTATTATTTATTTGTCCAGGCGTCGGAGTATGTCTCAGAACAGGCCGTACGTGGGCATGTTCCACGAGACGTTCAACAAAGTGATCGCCAACAGCACAGTATTCCTGTACCCGTACCTGCTGCCACCCATGCCCGTTGCTGCGGACACCCGTCGACGGTTCAACTATTTAGTTTCGGAGGATGAGTAAGAACTCACACTTGTTACAATAGTTATCTTATTATATTATAAAAGTGAAAGTATGTGAGGATGGATGGATGTTTGTTACTCTACTCTTTCACTCAAAAACTACTGAACTGGTTTCGATGGAATAAAGCACACGGATAGTAAATAAATAAATAATTTCATACAAACACACCAATTATCTAGCCCACTCTAAGTTTCATGAAGAACTCATGGATAGTAGATAACGGATAAACATACTCATATACTTTTTTTTTGTAAATACATACATAATAATAATAATAATAATAATAAACACTTTATTGCACACAATACAAAAGCAAACACAAAGAGAAAATTACAAACAGAGGAACATACAATAGGCGGCCTTATTGCTACATAGCAATCTCTTCCAGGCAACCTTAGGTGAAAGAGATATATATAATTAATAAGGTAATAGGGGATTGGGTGCATAAGAGGATGGAGAAACAGATAATATACATATTAAACAGACCAGACCAAGACCAATACACATGTTAATGCACACAAATATTTGTCTTGTCCGGGGATAGAACCCGGGACCTCTGGCGCAGAAGGCGGGCTTAGTACCCCTGCGCCAAACAGGTCGTCATAGTCACTCGTAGAAAGCCTGGATTAAAATGTAGGATACATTTTATCCAGACATTCTCACGGGAACGGGACCCACGCGGCTGAAATCGCAGGTCACTAGTTAAGAGTAATTACCACAACTAATTTTTTTAGTTAATTTAAAACTTTTAATCCTTACAAACAGTACAGCTATTTTAAATATACTATTTTTTACACAAAAAACTTTCCCCCTCACAGATTAATCGCCCTCGGCTTAGACCAGTTCTGGCAGTACGTTGAAGCGAACCCGGACCTTTACTCCAAGCCGGGCCGATCCCACCCGCGCCACCGCTGGGGGCTACAAATAACAACCGAGTTGCTGATCAAGTACATGTTTCCGTGGCAGCAGCAGAGAGCGCTGATGTCGCATATTATGACCTTGAGGAGGCAGAAGAACAATGAAAACCCTATATCTGTGAGTAAATTTACATCTCTTTAGGAACATCTTGAATTTTCGCACGAGCTTTGCGTTTAGAAACAAACTCATCATCAGTCATCCCGTGACTCCGCCCCTGGAAAGGTGTCGAGACGTCGTCGGTTAAAACAAAAACCATAAAATAACATGCAATTTAAATGTAAGCTAAGTGTCAATTTCTCGCTGTGCGAATTGTGGCGATATGGTTGAAATACCCGACACGTCACATCGCGATCACGCTGGTGCCAATTGAGTTGCTGTTCAAGCACATGTTTCCATGGCAGCAGCAGCAAGCGCTGATGTGGCATTTTCTTTTTCTTCGTTAAGGTGGTACGACTTCTATACAAACAAACATTACACAATTATTGGTTCATCATACCTTAATAATACATAATAAATACATGCGGAACTAACTCGTTTCAGTTATTTGTTTGCGCGAAATAATAAAAAAATTGTACATTCATACATAAAACACGAATATAATTTCAATAATTCTACGTATGTGTGTGTGACCCATCGCATTTATATAGCTCATGAATGAAAGTACATTTTTTTATAATTTCGCGCAAACAAATAACTGAAACGAGTTAGTTGCACATGTATTTATGAATTATTAATGTATGATGAACCAATTAATGTGCAATGTTTGTTTGTATGGAAGTCGAACCACCTTAAGGAACAAACAGTCACATATACGTCGACTGCGGCGATGCACGGACTGCCACTCAGCTTGACTCGCCGCCGACCGATCGCATCGATAAACAATGTTCCTACTATCGAAGTATTAACCGATCGTAAAAATCAGCTGTTAACAATGTCTCAGGACAAACAAAATCATAACTAGATAACGCAACTTGGGCAAAAAAAGGAATGGGACTTCGTTCGAAGTCCTCTAACATTCTGGTAATATCCGATAAGATTGTTAGTGCCCATTATAAATGTAAGAATCATAATGTTTTTCTAAGTGAAATCCCAGCTGGCAATTAAGATAAATGACCTGATAATAATCGATATCGTGATAAATGATTACGTAAATACCGGTTAAAATAGTTGCTATCATATAGGTTATACTTACGGCTACAACTTTAAATAGTGGTGTGTTGCATGAAAAATAATTAGTTGAAAAACTTAGGCTTGAAATATGAAAATACAACAGAAGTAATATATCCGATCTATTTTTTCTTATGATATTTAATGTCATTAAGTTCATAAAATGTGCGTTTTGCCACAAAGTAACAATGGGTTTGGCATGTTTGGAAGATAAACTATTTGTAATATAGTGCAAGAGTAAAAAAGTCACTTGTGCTTAGTATTTAATTCATCAAGATCAGATTGACTTTGTATACGAATAACTTTACGATTCTCTTCTTGGAGGATATTATGGCCTTGAGGAGGCAGGTCGACAATGAAAACCCTATATCTGTGAGTAAAATTTCTCAATAGGTCGCTTGACTACGTGCACGTGCAATCTGGCACGTGCAACACATTTACACGTAGTGTCAGTACACACACACACACACACACACACGAACACACACACACACACACACACACACACACATTACACACACGCATTTATCAAATGTTATGTACAATAGATTGCGATCTATATTAGCCAGCCAGTTTGTTTTTGAGAATATTATGTTTTGCTTTTGGAGGAATCACCAGCTCCTAAGATATACAGGATTAGTCCTAGTTTAGGAGTTGGGGACCTGTAGGCTTATTACGAGTTTGGCAAACTCGACGTTACAGTAAACGTTAATGTAAAATGTAACTCTGTCTCTTTCATATTTAGCGACTGTTTTACCGACATGAGCAGTGTATCCGATAGTCTACGCTCACGAGTCCTGTAAATGTCATGTTAAGCAAACTCGTAATAGGGGTACTGAATCATTAACGTTGTAATTGTGACTTTTCTCAATAATGAGTACCTATTATTTTAGTTCTACAATGTTATTGTTTGTTGTTAAATATAAAGTTTTTATTTATTTATTTATAACTAATGCTGGCACGAACAACACATTTACACATAGTGTCTGTGAATGAACGTGCGACGTGACGTTGCACTGCATGGGCCTGAAGAGTAATCTGTCTCTCTCGAGCAAGGTCAGACTTAGGCCTCTGCCTAGAATCTTGCGGGCAGAGCGGGGCGGACCTTATGCGTAAAATCAACAACGACAACGAGCAGAGCGGTGCACTCCAGTCATGCGGTGACCGCCCGCGCGTCTGCATTGCAGTGTTGTGCAATTTATTTTTGTGACGTGTCGATATGTCCTCGGAAGTGCTAGAGCAAATTATTTCAGCAATTTTTGAGAGGACACCGATATGGAACAGCAACCATGTGAACCATAAAAATAGAAGAATAATTAACCAGTTATGGGAAGAAATTAAAAACGAACTGAATATTGAAGGTAAATATAAAAATGATTTATTATGTCAACAAAATAACTAGTAATTAATGCGATTATCTACAAAATATTCTTTGAATTTTTCACGAATATATTGTGCTTGATAATTCGTTCGGGCGTTTGTTTGTGATCTTATTTGTATTATTTCTTGATTCAAATCGACATTATTATAGGCAATATCATTATCACCGTTCTTATCTCGGATAATGTTATGCAACAAACAGCTAGTTTTGATGAGTAATCTTGCGTGACATTTGTTTGTCTCTATAGGTGATCTGAAAATATGCCACTTGGATCTTAAAATTCCGAAAGCACACTCAATAGTCTTCCGAGCCCGCGATAATCGCTGATTAAATAACTCATTTTGTGCATTAAGTACGCTTTGAGGATAAGGTCGCATCAGATAGGTTTTAAGTGGATATCCTTCATCTCCAATAAAAACCATTGGTAGAATAATATCTGAACCGGGTAGATATTGTGGACGTGGTATATTGAAGTTATTACTTTGAAGTAAATGGTTCAAATTAGAGTAATGGAATGTCCCTGCATCGCTTTGTTTTCCTCTTCCTCCAACTTCTATACAAATGAATCTTTTGTCTGCATCCGCGACGGCTTGCAAGTGCATAAAAGTAATGTTTATAATTATAATGCGATGATCCAGCTAAATTAGGATTTTTTATTCGACAATGTTTGCCATCTATAGCTCCGATGCAATTAGGAAATTGCCATTTTTCATAGTATTTTTCCGATATTCTTTTCAATAATTCTTCCGTCGGTTTTGGCATATGTAAATCTACTAAATTTTTCCATATAGCTCTACAAGTGCTATAAACTATGTTGGTCACCGTTGTTTTTCCCATTCTGAATGACAACGACAGTCTTTTGAAAGGCTGCCCACTCGCTAAAAACCTGAAAATCAAAGCACAGGTATGTTAAAATTACTATGTAATATACAGTCTGTTCATTCTATTGTTTCAGTGCCCGATTTAAAGAAAAAATGGAAAAATATTAAAGATCATTATAGAAAGGAATTAAAGAAAATTCCTGCTCCTCGATCAGGAGATGCCGGATATGTTAATCAACCCTCGAATTGGCAATACTTTCCTCAATTGAGTTTCTTGCGTGATGAAATTCTACCAAGTGTTACTGAAGGTAATTTAAGCAGCACTGAAATAAGTAATCAGATAAGTAATGATTCTATTGAGATAGAAAACATAACTGAAGAAAATTTTCAAAAAAATACAACTGTTCGTGATGAAGACACTTATTTTTATCCACAACAAGCTTCTACATCCTCACAAAAGGCTTCTATATTTTCACAAGCAGCTTCTACATCATCGCAAGACGCTTCTAAATTTTCAAGAGAAGTTTCTACTTCACAACGGTCAAGAAAAAAGAAAACAGCGAATGACATAAGAACTGAATTTTTAGAATTGGAAAGAAAAAAGATAAGACTGCTGGAAAATGATTTATCAAATCAAAGTAGAAACGAGGCTCCTAGACATGAGAATAAGTCAGACGACTACTACTTTTTTATGAGTTTGCTTCCACAAATGGAAAAATTCACTCCAGTACAAAAGTTTAGAGTAAGACAAAAAATTAATCAAGCTCTTCTAGAAGAGTTAAGTGAAAATGAAGGTTACAGCTCTTCTAATGAACCATATGGATATTACACAGCCAGTGGTACAGACAGAGGTACTACAGTCTAAATACTGAATACCTACCGATAGGCAGTCTCGAAATTGCCTACTCGAAACAAGCAGCGTTTCATACAAGAATACAACATATTTAGAAAAAGTATTGCTCAAGTATAAACAAGGGCGCTGTTTGTACGTGTAACGTTCTAGCTTAAACTTCCGGAATATATCAGTATAAAGTAAGCATGCCTACCTGACGAATGAATTTGGTAGCGAATTATTTTGTTGATGAGTTATTTTAAAACTATCATATTTCCTAAGATATTCATTAAAATTTAATGATGTAAAGGACAATTTTGTTCAAAATTAAATACTTGTGATGATTAACGTATTTATTTAGATAAGGATTAATATCATGTTTATGAAAACAGCTTCTCAAATAATACATTAGTTTAGAACAAAATTTATTATCTGAAAAATGGTTATAGTGAGTTAACCATAAAACATAGACGAACTTTTTTTTAGAACTTTTGATGGGGAATAATTTCGTCATACATGATTTTTACCTAACTTTAACCGTTTACACACCGTCCGCAACGGAAGCTCGCAAAACTAATATTTTTTTCCCGTTTATGTAACGTTTTACATTAATGCTCTGCTATTATTAATCGTACCGTGATATTAAATATCTTATTACCTTCCGAGATAAATGTACTATCCAGCACAAAAATAATTTTTCGATTCGAACAAGTAGTTCCGGATATTAGCGTGCTCAAACAATCAAACTCGTCAGCATTTTAATATTCCTACTAAATATTAAGAACCTTATCATTTATGACTAGCGGCCGCTCTCGGTGTCACTCGCCGCGTGGTTGCCGTTACCGTGGGAATATCAGGATAATTATAAATATTTGCATACAGTGTGGTTTTCTGATATATAAGCTACATTGCTGTAAAGTTTCATCTTAATCAGTTCAGTAGTTTTTCAGTGAAATAGTAACAAACATTCCTCCATCCAAATATCCTCACAAACTTTCAAACTTATAATATTCGGTAGCAGGATAGGATAAGTGCAAAGTTACAGTTCCTACTACGCTGGAAAACCAATGCACGCCCCTGACTACAGTTCAAGAATAGGTATATCAACCTTTTAATAAAAATATTGTCAAAAAATAACAGAAGTGATTGTAGAAAAAACTAATCATCGTACAAATGAAAACTGTGATTTTAGAGATAAATGACTTTTAGGTATAAGATTATAATTATCAATCTTCAAATGCGTTTCAAAAACAAACTGTTTTGTTTCTTATTTCATACGAAATGTACCTATTTTATCATAGATAAATAATTAAGGCTGATTAGTGTGTATTATTTCATTAAAATGATTTTATGTTTATGGTAATGTTCCAACTTAAGACTGATGCCAAATTATTTACTAAAGAAGTGCATCACATTTTATTTTTTAATATCAATAAATACTTGCCCTAGCGTCAAGTATAATTTTTCTGCTGCAGATATACCTCTGTATCGTTTTGGATTAATTCCAGAATCTAAATCGCCCTTGATAGCTTCAAGAGTATAGTCAAAAGTTTCTACACTCATTCTGGTGTAGTCGTAGAATTTGTCGGGGCATTGTCTCTGTTCGTCATAATTTCGATAAAACTCGCCTTTTATTTTCCTTGCCCTATAGTAGGGATTTACTTCTTCTTTTGCCCACAATAAATCGTGCGTTAGGAATAAATTTGACTCATAAAGATGTTGTCGCCGTAGTTCAGACATTTCGTTCGCGAAAAAAACAAATATCTCGACGACACAACCACGAACACAACACTGCGCCGCTATTGTGTCGCACGATCTGCCCGCTGGCTTCGAGAACGGGTCTGCGTTGCCCGCCCTACTCCTGCGTCATTAGTGTGAGTACTGAGTACTGATAACGCGCCAGCTTTCGGTAATCAACCTGTACCTATATTACCTGAAATCGACCTAAGAATTTTGGTCCTCACAAATATAAGCCACAGACGACACGCCAAGAAGATGACCTAAGCAAGCACATCTTTATTGTCGCGCGTACTTTCATTTAGTAAAACATCTTTTACGGATCAAGACGTCATCATCATCAGTCATCTCATCATGTGACCAAGGCCCCTGGAAAGGTGTCTAAAAGTTGGACCAAATCTATCAGCACGCTATCGTCTTTTTTCGTCGCCCTATCCTTTTCTGTCGCACAGAACCGTTACTTGTCAGAGCGAGAAACACTGACGGAAAGCTAAAGCATGCATCAGCATTGGCGGTGCAATAGCGTTCCGTCAGTCCTTCTCGCTCTGACAAGTGACGATTTTGTGCGACAGACAGAAAAGAAAAAGCGAAAGCGTGCTGACAGGTGTGGTCCAATCCAACTCTAAACGTCGGTAACTTCAAAAAACCAAAAAACCAACCGACCAACCAATTCTGTCATTACGTGGAATCAAACCCGGACCTTTACTCCAAGCCGGGACGATTCCACCCGCGCCAATGCTGGAGACTACAAATAACAACTTCTTAGCTGATCAAGTATATCTAGTCTAAACTTAATAACGCCTGAAATTAATAACCTAACTGTAGATATGGATAGGGCTATCTAAGATAGTTGCCTAGGATATTTTTGTTAGTATGAACAAAATAACGGCGGTTGCTAGGCAACGAGACCGTAACCTAGGAAACTATCGGCCGGTTTCAATAATCTATCCCTAACAAGAGGTAGGCGTATCTTGGTTACGTTACTTAGCAACCGCTGTTATTTTGGGCTGAATAACAAAAATATCTAGGCAACAAAGCTCTAGTAACCCTATCTCTTACTGTAGATAAGTTATTGAAACCGACCTTATATCATATAGCCCTATCCATATCTACAGATAGGTTATTAATTTCGAGGGTAAATCAATTCAATTTTCAATTTGTCGCAGAAATTCTTTGCTACGGGCAAGGTGGAGCCGGTGAAGCACAAGCTTTTGCCCTTCAATCCCTCCCTGACGCTGTATGAGCAGCCCGAGCACGAGATGCCGGCCTGCTGGCTCAAGTACCTCGCCAAGACCAGCAAGCGATTCAAGGTAACTAACTATATTGTTAGGCCCGGGGGCTAATTGTCTAATTTTAAAATCTATCGCAATCCCTTTCAATTCGTCATTTCAAAGATATTCACATACTTCAGGCCGTCACTATCACTATTTGACATTTGATAGAGGTTGTGATCGGGACGCGTTTTGAAAGGTATTGAATGAACGAAATTGAACTGTCTAAGCAAAGTGACAGACGAAAATATCTTTCAAATGTATCGAGAAGTGTCAAATGAAATGTCATTTTAAACATCATTCGTTCCGAAAGGGATTGCGACTCTAAGTTACACAATTCCATAAATCACAATCACAACAATACCTTTGAAAGGAATTGTGATAGATTTTGAAGTTACACAATTAGGGGGCTGGTTCGATTCTCGAGCAAAATTTGTGTATCCTACTAATATTAGAAATGCGAAAGTATGTCAGTTTGTTTGTTTGTTCCTCTTTACGCAAAAACTGGTATGCAGATACTTCAAGTAGTGGGCTAACACATAGGCCAATTTTCATCCCGATATTCCCACGGGAACGGGAACCACGCGGGTGAAACTGCGGGGAGCCGCTAGTGTTGTATAAAAACATGTCTTTTTTATGATCGCCATAACAACAATGTTTTCAGCATTGTTGTGTTCCGGCAGTTAAAGATAGCTATCCTATCTTTATCTTATCAGTTCCTCAGTGATTGGGGAGTCCGGGAGAGGCTCGCTTCCAACTTTAGCCCTATCAGTACTTAACATCAGGTACGATGAAGGCTAAGTCTCCCCGTACTTCATTAAAAAAAAAATCACAATGCTATTTTTATACGATAAAATTCAAATAGAAAAAATCAAATCGGCCACAAGTGGATCCCGTGAAGTGAGTTTTCCCATCTGAAAATTCACTTGTGGCCGAGTTGATTTTCTCCAATATTTTTTTATTAAAAATTTATCATAAAAAAACATGTCTTTTTGTTGGGATGTTTATTTTAAAATTTGCTTTTTATTAGGAATAAACACAAGTAACCAAGTTGCAATGCGTTGCTCAGATCATCAGATGGCACTTGAAACCGCAATCTTTGGATTTCTTGCCTTGTAAAATCGTACAATTTAACAATAATTTCATTTGCTACCCACACAAGACGAATAGGCAACTTTTATAATCGCTTGAGAAGAAAGTTTAACGACCGAATTTTTTTAACCTGTCTCTAGATTATCTATATAAGGCTATCTGAGATAGTTGCCTGGGATATTTTTTGTTAATATGACCAAAATAACGACGTTTGCTAGGTAACTATACCAGTAACCTAGACAACTATTTATTTATTTATTTCGCTAGGAAAACTTACAGCTCTAAAATAAATACAATGTAGTTAAAGACTAGTAGTAGACTATCTCAGATAGCCCTATCCATATCTACAGATATGTTAATTTGCGGCCGTTAATCTGCATAAAATTCACGCCAGTAGTAAATGACTAATATTAACCTCCTCCTAAAAAACTGATTCAAAACTAGTACACCACTTATATGGACAACCATCTTTCCCTTCATAGCTCTTCAAATGGGCCCATCGGCGAAAACAAATAACTTGTCAAGAACCAACGGGCGTAGATGTAGTATTAGGGGCAACAGCCGAGCCCCTCCCCAAACGCCCTTTACCAATAGACTTTACCAAAGAGATCCGAAGAGCGAAACTAAACCCGTCCCCACCAAGGCCAGTTTTGGCCGACAAATTTGACATCGACATAGAAAGAGAAAATCCCACAAATGTTTACAAGCTTGTCCCAACGAGTAGCGGACACGAACTCGTTCCAATACACATGACTTCTAATGACTCTGATATTGCTGCCAAATTCACGATAGAAGACAACAATATGAGTATTGACATGCTACCCGGAAGGCAGGTCGGAGAAACCAATACGGTTGACAGCAATGTCGCTCCTATTAGCAGTGCAATAGAAGTCAATAATGCACCAAAAAGTGTTCAAAGAAAATCAGACGAAAACCATTGCACCTGCTGCAGAATACTAAGAGAAATTTGCAAAGTAAAACAAACTGTGATAACCGATTTCTTTAGAAGTAAGAATAATAATATTGTAAATAGAAGTATTTGTGAATGTAACTCTAGTAAGTATCCTACTATAACAAAGAGATTAAGGCTTTTGATAAAGAGGTATAAGTTTAACTCGAAATTGCTGTTTGAAGATATACAAAAGAAATTGAAAATTAGGAAATCGCAAAATGATGAAGAAAATGCAGAATTAGAGGGGAAGCCAGAAGAATACACTATGGAAGATATGGGTAAGGTACTTACTATAATTATTTTTTTGCCTTGTATGAGTCAATAAATATTTTTCTTTCTTTCTTACTTTCTCTATAATGTGAAAGTAAGGGGTTTGAACCTTTTGGCCTCGTCACCGGTCTGCCATTTTGATTCTTTTTTCAAAACCTATATAAATGGATATCCCTATAACGTAAAGATGAACAAAAATATTAAGCAACATAGTGCACTAAAGTTAAAGATACAAAGGCGATACTTTGGGCCGGAATATTTCGTTTTTAACCGACTTCAAAAAAGGAGGAGGTTCTCAATTCGGTTGGTATATATTTTTTTTTATGTATGTACACCGATTACGCCGAGATTTCTGAACCGATTTCCATGATTCTTTTTTTGTTCGATGCAGAATAGTTGCCAATTGGTCCCATAGAAATTTGGTTTCGTTTGACCCAGTACTTTTTATGTTATGAGCATTTTTATATATTTCATTTCATTGTTGACTTGGACGATGTAGTATTTACGATAATTTAGTTTATAATGTACATGAAACCTTATTTAATCTAGAAAGAACTCTGCTGTAGTTTACAAAACAGCCTATTACAGACACTAAAAAGTAAAAAAAAAACTGCTTTAAAAAAAACCGACTTCAAAAACTAAAAAGCAAAAAGTAAGCCTTTTGGAGTCGGTGCCAGCTAAGGCAAGAAAAATAAAAGAATAGGAGCTTAAAGTAGAATGTCTGGGCTGCCACCAACTCCAAAAGGCTTATTTTTTGCTTTTTAGTTTTTGAAGTCGGTTGTTTTAACGCAGTTTTTTTTCCTCTAATTATCTGGCTAACGTGACACTTTATGGCATTATATATCATATTTTTTTTTGTTTCTCTGTGTGTCTGTAGATATATGTACAGATAGGTTATTGATTTCGGGCGTAAATCCGTAGTTTGAGAAGTCATTTAAAAATATTTTCAAAATGACGTATCACGATAATACCTATATAAATGAACAGGGCTATGTGAGATAGTTGCCTAGGATTTTTTTGTTAATATGACCAAAATAACGACGGTTGTTAGACAACGAACCCAGTATCCTAGGCAACAATTTCAGATAGTCCAATCCATATCTGCAGATAGGTTATTAATTTAAATTCTTTTTATTATATAAAAAATTTAATCTCCATACAAAAATGTTCAAACCCCTTTGGCTGCGTATCCATTACCTTTTGTCCTTATGCTGGTGTACAGATAGATTAGAAAAAAATCGTCTTTTCAGATGTTATAATTACTCTAACTAAAGTTTCTTGTTGATTGATGGTGGTTATCCCATATAAACGTTCTTGTCTATATTCCCAATATGTTTATTTTGGTGAAAAAAGCCTCCAAATCACAAACTTTACAGCAAACCGAATTATAAAAAATCTGTAAAGCATTGTATTTGAAATCTCAAAATTATTCTTTACAGCTTTCGTGACCGCATTCCAAATGAAGCTAACGATACGTGCCTCAGTGGCCAGAAACGCTCTGATCAAGAGTCGAGTGAATAACCTCTTTTCGAGATTCGACCTCGACTGGGGAAACCCCATCAAACTCGCTATAGAACTAGAAAAATGTTTTGCCTTAGAAATGGTGGATATGTTAAAAGAATTCATGGGTTTCCTAAACCCAGAACAGGCGGATAAAATCAATAGCTTCAAAGACTACTTCATTCATAACTGCGCTGAGGACTTGGTGAAGAAGGTAGAAGTAAGTATATGATGTGAGTATGGTCGCATTTTATTCTTGAACAGTATAGAAACTCCAGAATAAATCTTCCCTTATTTTTTTGTTTGAGTTCGTCCGCTAGGACTAAAGGTCGCTTGTTTTACATTAGCCTGTAGAAATGACGCAGGCAAATCGTATGATTCCGCGTTTTACAAACGACGTCGTTGGTTTACAAACGCTCGCTGTTTTGAAAAATGCCGAAGGCAAATTGACGACTCGACCGCATAACCTCAAAAATCTTGTCATTGTTTTTTTACAGCTCCTACTTGTGAATCTTAAAATTTTCTTAATTTATTTATAGTAAATGTATTTAAAACAATGTTTTTTTTGTAAAATGTCATTTGAACACGTAGTGTTTGCACTTCTTTCAATATTTTTCTGTGTCACAAAACCACTACTAGACACCATTTTTATTGTTCTGATTAAGAGCGCCGCTCGTAGTAAAGAACTAAATACTTTAATTTGCCGCGTCATTTTGTAAACGGTTATTGAATTTTCCATCAAAGGTTATGGCATTTATATAATGACAAGACGCTTTACAATTTGCCTTCGGCATTTTGCAAAACAGCGAGCGTTTGTAAACGAACGACGCCGTTTGTAAAACGCGGAATCATACAATTTGCCTGCGACAGAAATAAGAGATTTAACCGCAATGAACAAAATCTCAAACATCAACCTGCCGGCCTAACGAAAGCGTCTTTTATCGTTATCGATAACGTGTCACTGTCCCATTCACACCTTGCAAGACTTGCCTAGCAAGACAACATGCGCCATATCATATCGCATGATGAACTGTACTCACCCATGATCAGCAATAAAAGAAATAATAAATATTTAAATAAACTGAAAATACCCTTTACTAAATTACTTCTTGACAAACAAAATCTAAAACCATGTACATATAAAAAACATAGATTTTTTTTTACAGTTCATAAAACAATTTAAAAAATCCTAATTAATCAATGCTTCTATGACTTAAAAGAATTTTTTGAATATAAGTAGATAGTTTGAATTATTGAAATAGATTGTTATTTACTATTTCTCAACATGCTTGGAAATAGGAGCATTATTTTGACAACCTTCTTCGAGATAAATCGATATTGCTGTACTGGCCACATACATGCGAGCAGCGGGCGGCATAAAATGTATGAAAATCCATATCTGTCGTGTTTAGCGGCTAAATAAATTACATAAATAATCTGTCGTGTAATTTAAAAATGGAACGATCTTTTACTCCGAAATATGGCAACCATAATCTTCTTCTTTCTTAAAATTAATGGCCTGCTCGCGATGAAATTCACGAATTTTGTCAATGTCAAGTAAATAAATTTTGTAGTCTTAGAAATTGTACGGTAAAATCTAAAAAAATAGTGATTACTTGCTCAGTGTCAAATTATCAAAGTTCCAACCATAACTTATCAGAGATTTATTTAAATTTCGAACTGGCTTGCAAAGAGAATGCTATTTAAAAAAAAAACAACAAATGAACACTTACGCGGGAAAAAATATTGTTGTTCGTTGTTCGTCTGATTTCAAAAAGTAGTTTTAATTTCCGCGCATTATTTGAGAAAAGTACTATACAAGCCTTGGCCACAACTAGGCATTGATGGACTTATTTACACGTTCGTCCATCAATACCTCTTTTGCTGCAATAAATATATTATGATTATGATATAGCCGTGTACTGTACATGCACTCACCCTAGCATAAACACCGCTTTATGATGTAGCGCATCATGCTGTCTCGCTTAGTCCGCTGTGATGCGAGTGGGACAGTGAAACGTTATCGTGTTATCGAGTCGAAAAAAGCCGTGCTAGGCCTACTGAGGGGCCTGTACAAAGTTCCTCAATTAGTTTTTGTAAAAAAATCTGCTAAATAAAAAGACAAACATGCTCAACAATTTCACTCTCACACAACTTTCAGGCCTCGGATTATGGGACTCACATAATAGATTTTCCATTTTGAGTTTTTTAGGGATTTTTTGATTTTCCCTAATATTTGACCTAAATATATAGACAGTTAGATCTTAGTTCGTGAAATATAGCGCGTTTAATATCCGGAAAAGTTGGTTTATTTCAATGAACAGTGCGCGCCATAACTTTGATTTTCCATTGTTCTCTGGTCACCGGTGTCCGGTTCGGGTTTAATGAATAAAAGGTTTGGTGTGTCATTAGACTGAAAAGCTTTTTTTGTGGTAGGAACAAGTAAAAGACGAAGACACGAAATTAAAGCTGCTATCGCAAATAAGCGCTTTCTTCACCGGCTGTGATTGGACAGCCTGTTCGATGTGCACGGCGCTGCTAGAATTGCAGCGCGCTTATCCATCGCTGGCGCGCTACACGTTCGCGCTATTTCCACACGCGAGGTGGCGACATCAGTAAGTGATGTTTATTATATTAGTGGTTGTGTATAGGTCACGAGAGGACTGCCTGTTCGATGTACTGGGCGCTACTAGAATTGCAGCGCGATTATCCATCGCTAGCGCGCTACATGTTCGCGCTGTTTCCACACACGAGATGGCGTCAGTAAGGGATGTCTATTATATTAGTGATAGTGTACTTAAAGGTCGTTAGAGGACTGCCTGTTCGATGTGCATAGCGCTGCTTGAATTGCAGCGCGCTACACGTTCGCGCTGTTTCCACACGCGAGGTGGCGACATCAGTAAGTGATGCTTATTATATTAATGGTTGTGTATAGGTCACGAGAGGACTGCCTGTTCGATGTACTCGGCGCTACTAGAATTGCAGCGCGCTTATCCATCGTTAGTGCGCTACATGTTCGCGCTGTTTCCACTCGCGAGGTGGCGTGAGTTAGTGATACCTATCTGTTAATGTTAAAATATGATAGTGTATAGGTCGCGATTGGACCGCCTGTTCGATGTGCTCGACGCTATTAGAATTGCAGCGCATTGCATATCTATACTTTTTTTTTTGTAGAACAAGCAGAACCTGCCTTCTGCGTGAGAGCTCCTGGTGTACCTGCCTTCATGCGTAGCGTTATGTATACCGTATGCCAAAACTGAACTGACGCGCTCACCTGACGCCTCGCGGCCCCCCATCCGGCCTCAAAAGGCTCGATGAAAGGCCGGGAGGAGGTACTACCAGCTAAACCCCTCACTACTTACTCTCTCACCGCCGTAGGGTCCTGGGGGACCGTGGTGTCAATAGCCCCTTCGAACCGGCGGCCGGCCCGTTTTCGGGGCCCTCTCGCGGCGGAATTAGGTGGGCAAACTGCCGCCTCCTTCTTTCCATTCGTCTGCGTCGGACGATTCTCATGAGCCTCTTCTTCGCGAATCCGCTCCGATGTCTCCTTTTGCGAGATGACGTCCTCGCAAAAGGAGACTGCTGTCTCCCAGGATCCCTCGGTGGCCAGCATGGCGCGTGCCGTGAAGGGCAGCGAGAGATCGCTCCCTATCGCAGCCACCAGAATGCCGCGCTGAGGAGCCCAGGCAGGGCACACCGCAAGGGTGTACTCCGCACTGTCCTCCACGCGCCGCACTCATAGCACTGCGGGGACGCCTCCCTTTGAATCTTAAACAGGTACTTTCCGAAGCATCCATGTCCGGAAAGCACCTGGGTCAGCCTAAAGGTCAGCGTCCCAAACCTCCTACTACACCACTCTTGCAGGACTGGACTGACCGCCTCGACCGTCCGTTGCCCGGCCAGGTCCGTCTGGAGTGTCCTCTGCCACTACTCCATCAGCGACGTTTCCGCCCTCCTCCTTATCTCTGTAAGCTCCTCGGGGGCCAGACGGTCCCCTCTTTGGATGACATCTCGTCGCTCTAGATACACTTCCTTGATAACATGGGCGTCTAGCTCCCAGGGAGGCAATGCCAAAACTGAACTTGTTACAACTTACAAAATTGCCCAGTTTAATGGAGTAAATTCATCATCTTGTATAATGTCATATTTAACAAACGCTGCTTTATCTAACAGGAATAGCGAATCGCCGAAGGACGTAACAAAAACAACCAACACAAGTAGTTCAACAGAGGTAGTCAACAGTGATGAACGCACGGCTGCGACTACGGACGTTATCGAAGAAAACGAAGCAAACGCTGAGGAGGACTACGAGGAGCAGACGTGTGCAGACTACGAACTACGTATCGACGAGAATGTTGACATTCCAACGGCGGCGAACTACGAGGCAGATCATTCTTCAAGGTTTGTTTGTACAGCCGCGAGAAATTTGTATGTAAACACTATACAACCTTATGACATTAAAATACACGGAAATAAAGCGCTCTGTGTCCACAAATGTCATTCAATATTGTATTCTTCCCATCGTTACTATCATTTTCTTTTATGGGGCCGAATCTGGGAACTTGATAGTTAAGGAGATATTAAGAATCAAAGTCAATATTAATTTTAAAAGGTTATCGTTTAAAGTTACAAAACCGCAATGAATGTGAAAACCAATCAAAGAAACTAGATGCCGGCCGCCTACTCTTACCTTCTAGACACTTTTATGGCGTGTAAAAATAACACCCATTTTTTTAAAAGGAAAAATAAAAGTTGTTTCCCAGCAATTATTTTCACATATTTTTCATTAGTTTGATGTACACTACGCATATATTACGGCTTCGGTAAAGGTCTTTTAACACCCTGTATATTGCACACTCTACCTATGCAATACAGTTATGTTTTATTTCTCACGAATTTAACTAGTTTCAACTCTATTAAGTGGCTAATAAGGTCTCGACGGAGGACGTTAATTGTGGGTATTACTCCCATCATAACTAGAAAAATAAAAAACCTGGCACGGGGCGCCACTTTCGTATTTCCATTGTTCGTATTTATGTCAACTTAGGTTAAAGAAGCTAGTTCATAAGTTTTCCGCAATATAACGAGCTATTTATTTTATTGGTCAGATTTCAATATTGTTTGCTTTATGTACTCCTGTGCTTAGAGACGCGCCCCTTATTACCTGTCTTGGCAAGAGCAACGGAATAGCAATAATTGCGCGATAAATTCTCTACGTCACGTATCACCATAGCAACCTCACTGTCATTACAGTGTTGCGTCTACCGAACAATAGATGAACTAAAATCACAGTCATGTCCATTCATTTAGTTCCTGTTATTGCTACCAAATTGTTTTTGGCGCTGGCATCCTAGCAAAAACGTATAGTAATACCATTATTTAACGTTCCGCGTCTGCCGCGCGATAACCGAAAGGATTAAAAAAATATTTGTAAATATCTAGTTTTACCTTTAAATATTTTCTATTTTATTTTAAATCAGTGTATCAAAATATTTTATCATTTTCATATCTCTTCAACAGTGTCAGCGAAGAAGATACTGATAGTCATGTTATCACAAACTCAGTACCTGATCCTGAACCTGAACCAGAAAATAATCATATCACATCAGTAATAAAATCAGTAAGTATTACGAATAAAGAGTCAAATTCTGTACTGGAGACATATTTTTGAATCATTCGAATTTCTATTCACATACGGAATCGCAAGATTTGCATGCGAATGCTAAAATCCTTATTTAGAAATTCCAATTCGCATTGGAATCTGCAACGAGTGGTCCCGACCACTTTTTTTTTAGGGTTCCGTACCTCAAGAGGAAAAAAGGGAACCATTATAGGATCACTTCGTTGTCCGTCCGTCCGTCCGTCTGTCAAGACCGTTTTTCTCAGGAACGCGTGGTGGTATCAAACTGAAATTGATATCTAATAGGTCAGGTCTACTGTCCCTTGGAGCTGTGAAAAAATCAAACTTGTAAGCCAAAGCAATCAAAAGATACAGCTGTTTATGCCGCAAATTTTAGAAACTCGCATGGGAATCAAAACCTACAGGGTATTTCCCGTGAACTTAGAATCTTGAAATTTGGTACGAAGTAACGTCTTATTTATTTATTTATTTATTTATTTACTGGAAAACCAACTGCTTAACCTAATACATTAAAAAACTTAAATATAAACATAAAGCGATTTACAGGTCTTCACAAATAAGATACATAAAAAAATATATTAAACTAGCCTAGCCTAACTATTAAATATACACGTACACATAAATTAAAAATATGACTCATTTGTGACACATTGAATTTAGCAGCTATCACTGAAAAATAAGCGGCTTACAATACGCCTAATCGACGCCTCGCTACTGTTAAACAGATCAAGATTTACCCGTTTCGAAAGGATATTAAAATTATTACTCGCTCGCCAAAGAAAAGAGTTCTGTCTAAAGTTTGAAGAAGCAGGGGAGGTGAATAACAGAGGGTTATACCTAACTGACTTGGGGGTGGCTCTAAGCGTGAGTTTAGATAAAAGCTAAAGTACAGATAAAGGAAAAATTGCGAAAGCCGTAAATTTTTTGTTACATCATATAATAAAAAATATTTTACGGAACCCTCGGTGCGCGAGTCCGACTCGCACTTGGCCGGTTTTTTATTCGAGCGAAAGAAATTTTGACGTTTAACACTTAATGTCATTTTCAAATTGACATTGACATGACGGATAGTCTGACAACTTAAGAACGTTTCCAATTCGTTTTTTGAAATTGCATTATTGTGAGTACTGTGAATGTCCGTCCCAGCTTTCGTTAACCGACCTGTAGTCCATTGTATCTGCCGGCTGTCGGAGTTACAGAATAGACCTACTTATTGTGTCAGGTTATATATATATCTATAAGATAAATTTGTTTCTACTTAATCAAGCCAACTGTTTTAGTTGCCTTTTTTTTAGATAAGAGTTGTAATACATGTGAGGTCTAGTTTTTAACTACATTGATTATATTTTTATATTTTTCTCATATAGGAACTGCAATCATCGGGTGTCAGAGAAACACTTCATATAACTATAACTAAGACTGAATTAATGGACAACAGTGAGTCAGATGTGTCCATGACAATCATGTCGGAAGATGAGTCCATCAAATCAGAACCACTGGAGTGGAAGCGTGAAGAGGACAAACTCATACTGGAGGTGTTGAAACAGCATCTAACGCCAGAAGAAAGACAGGAGAAAACCATTCTAGAAACAATAGAAGAAAAACGTATTGTTCAAATTCTGACTGAGAGCCTTACAGATAAATCATCGCATGAAGTCAAAGAGAGAGTGATAAGTATCTTAAAATTACTAGTTATGGGAGAGTTGTAAAATTGATCAAAAGCAAATAAACGCTTAACTGTTTAAATATGTATTTTATTATTATACTCTTCATAAAAACAGTTACACAATAATTTGAGAAATATGTACAAATGAGGAGCCAGCCTGAGACGTGTAAGGCGATTCACCCACTGGATATGTGTTGTTTATAAACAACTCTAGTAAATTCTAAAATACCCATATTTTCTTTAATATTTTTATAACATATGTGCTGTACTTAGACGTTGTTTTAATAAGTGGGTTAAACAATCGAATTGCTTTTCGCATACGAAATCCCAAGATGCATGCGAGATCGGTGTTATAAGAAAGTATTTGTTGGTTAGATTTATTAAAATACGACTCTCTCTGACAGATTGCTCCGCACTAGGTGCGCAATCCGCTATTGTGTTGGATAACGCGATTTTCTTATACTACTTCTTTTTTTACAAGTAACTGGGCAGCCTTTTAGTCTAAGGTGTGACATGCTTGCCCAGAAAATGCCTATTCACTCTCGCCTTGAAGGGACCAAGGTTGTAGGAATCGGGGAACACATGAGCAGGCAGCGCATTCCAGTCTTTAGCGGTTCGCATTAGAAATGTGTCAGCAAAGCGCTTGGTACGGATCGCTGGAATGTCAACGACGTTCGGGTGATAAGCTAACCTACGTCTGGTACCCAGATAGTGGAAAGGGGCTGGAGGAACAAGGTCGTGCAGTTCTCTCGCACACTCTCCAAAGTGAATCCTATTAAAGACAAACATGCAACTTTATGTAAACGGCTTTTATCTTTCTAGGCTTTGCCTTTGATTTTAGATACTAAGTTAATGAAACAAAGTTGATCTTTATGAATAAGACTATCGATTGATACCATAAAAGTACATGGTGTAATTTTTTTTCTAATTTAAACTGGTTTGAATCCCGGGGCAGGCAAAATATTTATCAAAAATCTTTGAATGCAGGATTACACATTGTTGAAAATATAGGAATGTTTCCTTTCAGTAAAATGAGTTAACTAAAGGATTTAAGGTAGTTCCTCTCCAGGGCCCATAGATTTTTCCATACAAAATTGACAAAATTACTTTTAAATAGCACACGGTAGTGAAACGTGATCGCTAACTATGGGTCTGATAAGAAGACTCATGGTCACTCAGCGTGCAATGGAGATGGCCATGATCGAAGAGGGAAATAAGGAGATCCGTAGGAGAACTAAAGTAACCGACATCGTACCAAGAGTTGCTCAGCTGAGTGGCAGTGGGCGGGACTCAGCGAGAAGAATCGATGGCCATTGGGGCGGAAAGGTGAGTAGGCCCCCGACAATGTGGAGTGGCCCCCGCAGGATGCGGGCAGCGGAGGACCGATCATCGTGGAAGTCCTTAGGGGAGGCCTTTACCCAGCAGTAGGTGTTATGTGGCAGAGACGACGAAATGAAATTGTGTAAAAAAAGCCCTTTATTTTGAAAGTAAAAGTGCTTTGCTTTTGTACCAAATGTACCTATTTTGTATATTTGAGTTACAAATTATTTAGGTTTACGTTAAATTACTCATATTTAAAACTGAATTATGTATTTATTAAGCTTATAAAGCTTTAAATATGATTTATAAAATCTAAAATGGAATCTTTATCCTTCGGTTCGGATATAAATTTTTCACTTCACTTGGGAGTTTTTTTTTATTCACGACGGGGATTCTCTTAGCTTAATTCGTCCAAGGATGTTAAGTATTGACAGGCCTGTTTCACTCCCCGTGTAGGCTCGAAAACATACCTATGCGCGGCGGCAACTCCGGCGTTGCTAATCTAGTAGGGACTTACGAGCGAGCAGTGACGCTCTCGCGAGTTTTGTTCGTCACCTACTTTCCGTAGCTAACTAGTTTAAAATCGGTAAAATTTTAAATGGAAACACATAAAAAACTAGTTAATATTGTGCAGTGTTTAAGTAATTGCTTAAACACGGATCGCGATCCAAAGTTAACTTTTTTTAAGCTTCCTAAGGACAATGAAAGGAAAGTTCTACTATACAGTGGTTATTATTATTATGTCACATTCATGTTAGGTTTATTATGTACAGTGATTTCAAATATATAAGTCAATGATTATGTAGGTTTACTATTTATATAGGTACCTACCTACTTAGATTACGAAAATAAGTAGGAACGTAGGTATAAGTACTAGGTTGGTGTAATAATCTTTCACGAGTTTGATAGAATTAAACGGATTTCTGATGTTTGAGATTGACGATCTGTTTCGTTCTTTTTATGTAGGTACTAAGTGTACGTACCCACCTACCTACCCAACTACATACCCACCTATTTAGTTATGTTCACATATTTTTTTGTTCACTAGCTTATCATGGCATGGTTGGTTAGAGAAATAGGTAGGTACTAAGTACATCTTAAAGTTATGTAGAAATATATATTTTATGAATTAGGCTTACCTATTTTTGAAGACTAGTCTAGCTCGCGCCATGGTTCTGTTCAACCTTGTGTTGTGTGTGGATCTAGGTACCTACTTACCTTCCTGAATACTTAGTTCGTATTTTTTGTAGGATATAATTAACGCATTTTTTTACTTCAATATATCTTTTGATTATACTATACACATGTCTAAACAAAGTCTACCTATAAATAAATAAATTACAAAGAGGCAACCCTAGCTGCGTCAGAAGGAATACGAGTTACGCGATAGAAAGAGACGCAAATTGTAGGTGAATAAAACGCTAGGCATTTAGCGCAGTGCGACGTGAATTGGACTTTATTGCGTCGTGAGCCAGACTAGCTATTTGTTTGATTGGAGTTGCGAAGTGAACATTCTGTACTTGTACTATTAAGTATTCTGTGGTATTGATAAGGCTGAAGATGGAGGCGAGCCTCTCGCGGAATCCTCGACCACTGAGGAACTGGCTATCTTATCTCTAACTGCCGGAACACAACAATGCTGAAAACATTGTTGTAATAGACTTAGATAAGATGGTGTTAGCTAGTCAGGCGGACTCACAACAAGTACCACCAACCAAACCGAATAGAATATGTACCCCCGCTGGGAATCAAACCCGGGACCCCTGGGTCTGATACCGGTGGTTGTTACCACTAGACCACAGAGGCGGTTAAATACTGATAATATTGCTTGTCACCTTTAGTACCTACCATACTGAAATGTAATGAAACATTTGTTCATTTATCCTTAATTTTATATACTTAAAATAAATAATATAGAAGTCCTTAATTGGCCAGAAAGTAACTGACTGCACATAGCAGTATTTATTTTGATCATTATTTTTTGTCGCTATTTTAAGCAAGAAAACATTTATAAAAAGAACTAGATATTTAGTTGAATAATGGATTACAACAGCAGTGAGACTAAAGAGAATAGCACACTGACCTTTATATTACAGAGTACTATTAGAGGTCAGCAGTACAGGTAACGACTTTATTTCTGTGTACTGTTTTTTTTTCAGTTTTAATTGATTTCACACAATGAGATTTACAAAGTTTTAGAAAATGACATATTTCACAGCGACTGCAAGTGCGATTTCATACATCTAATAACAGCCGTAGATTTTATGACAAAGAGAGACTAAAATTAAAGTAAAATAAAAGACGCAAAGGAGGAGTTAATAAACAAGAAAAATGAGTGCGTGTTTAAGTCATTGTACCATAATCAATTCGGTCCCGGATTCGCATCAGCGTTGATTTCACGCGTGGACAACTCGACAAGTTTGCACGATGAGCCGTGTTAGGCCTCTGCCTCGAATCTAGCGGGCAGCGGGGCGGCGGCGGCGCGACTGTGGAAACGCTCGCCCCGCACCACCCGCGCACCGCCGTTTTCGATAGTCGCGCCGCGCCGCCGCCCCGCTGCCCGCTAGATTCGAGGCAGAGGCCTTAGAGTTTATTTTGTTGCGCATGATAAGCTACTTGCAATTGCAGCAAACTGTTTTTGCAGGATCGTCTTTGTGTGGGCAGTTCGGTAGGCTGTGATTCTCCGAGCAGTGGGGGCATCTTAGTGCTTTGGTTACACACATGGCTTTTATGTGACCAAACTGTTGGCAGCCAAAGCACTGCAAAAAGGGTAGAAAATTCTTTGGCGTGCACGCGCACACAGTCAAGGTTGATTTTCACTTGTTTGGCAATGGCTCGGAATACTTGTGGGGTGGTGATGAAGACTAAGTTGGTGAGATTTGGGTTTCGGTTGTTACGGGAGAGTTTATACTGTTCCAGTTCCAGCTTCAGCAATGGTGGGGTTCTGTTTTATAATGAATTTGGGTATATCCTGTACTTTAACAATTTCGGTGGAACTTTACTCGAACTGTACTAGTACAGTGCGAACGAAAAAAGTGAACCGGAGATTAAGCACAAGACTAGCCCGTATTCTATTCTGTTTGACATTGATGGATATTGTGACGTGAGGACATTTTTAATCTAATCTGTCTGTAATTGATTGACATTGACGTTACCATTTTTATTAATTTCGCGCAAAATAGCGTCTGATAAACTTTTGTATATTTCATAAATTCGATAAAATGGCACGCAATTGTAATGAAAATGACGATGATAGTATTGATCCAGCATCTGTAACGTCTAATGTAAAGAGTACCATCAAACAAGTGAGTATTGCTGGATTATCCGCTCAACCGGAAAGGTCAGTCAATAAATATTGATTACTGATGCTGTTACCTGTTCCTAATATTTCAGGAAGTTATCAAAGATCTTCTTAACGGTTCGTTTCAAGATAACAAAACAAAACTGGGCAATGATGCGTTATCCTTGGTTGTGGAAGTGGCAAAATGTCTTGTCACTGAAACATGCCTCAGAGCATCTAACCAGGCATTACGGGAAAGTTGTGACAAGGTTGACCTGGAGCATGTTGAAAAGTGTCTTCCACAATTGGTTTGTACATAAGTATATTTGATTATAACTTGTTGAATTCATAAAATATCACGTGGGTCCCAGCGTTCTCATATAATGATATATTTATTGTGTCTCATTTTCCTATACCTGATGCGTTAAAGTCAAAGTAGGTACATGCTTCATACAAAAAAGTTATCACACAATACATATAGAGCAAGGTACATCTATTAGGGAGGGATGAGTCGGGGATGGGATTAGGTCTCCCTTATAGGGAGACTCTGGTCCGGCCATGCTGTTGTCCCCTCTCCAAATAATAAAGGTACTTCTATTATACTCATAGTAACACACAATTTAACCTTTCCCTAGAAATGAGAAGTGGTAAAATATTATAATTATTTAAGTTGTTCTTACCACACAAAATAAATCATTTAATTTTGTTTTTATTTCAGATGTTGGACTTTCCATAAACGTTGAATAAACCTACCACCTACCATGTTTCTGCCTTCCCGTGAGTGAAGAGCCCGGTGATGAGTTCTAGATATCTTCTAGATTACCTCTAAGTGCTCAATCAATAAGGTTCTTGAGCAATATGTCTTGTGGTTGTAGTCTGTATTATCCAAATTATAATATTGTAGAGATACCTGGTGCTGTGAATATTATTAAAATTGTTAGACCATTAATTCAAATTAATTTGATGATGATTTCAATTATTAACTTTTTTGTACTAAACATAGAGTTTAAATAATTAATAATGATAGTATAGCTTCAAGCATGCTTTGCAAGTACAAAATTTGATGTAAAAATGCTAAAGCAATATTTTTATAATAACTCTTGTCATTCCTTTTTTGCTTTCTGGATTGTGTATATCAATGATAAAGCTGATTTATACTTTACTCTAGCCAATTTACGGAAAGAAATATCTAAAGTTTTTATTAATATGTGCACTTCAATAATTAATAATAATAATTTCGATCAAACTTGAGCAACTTAAATTGACTAAATTTAAGTTGACCAAGTTTGACCGAAACACGTATCTGTGGAACAATTACGAATAATGCAAGGCTTTTTTATAAGCATTCTTTCTCGAAGTTGTGCTCCAGCACAATTTAAACAGTTTTTACCCTGCCTACAAACGGCCGAATGACGCACTTACAAAGATACACGGCGCTACACGCGCTCACAACTGTTTTACCAGCGTGCCAAACCAGCAGTGCTGTAACTAAGCTTTTATGCGCTCCGTGCTGTTCGTCATTCAAGCCTTAAGACACCCCGGGCACCCTGTTATATCGCCGTTCATAGACAAAACAACAATTATAGCAAGATCCTAATACTTTGAAAGTACTGTTTTTCACCAAAGTTCCAAACTGCCGGGCAATTTTGATGACAGGTCAGGTCGGTCATTTCTGCGCCCTACGCTTGGGCACCCCCGCCCCAGTTTCGGCACTGAAAACCAGTGAGATCGAGGTGCCGGCCGTGTAGCGATAGAAAGTGGCGCTTGTGTGTGAGCGTGTCATGTCGACCATGTGTAGACAGACTTAATGTTTGGACTGGCTGAAGTCTAATACAATATTTTGTTTCATGAAGCTCAAATAATGATAATATTCTTACTTTAAACCTGTCTTAATTAATACTTTTGGTCATTGATCTTGCCTTAATGTACCTTTGATTTGTAGTGGATTAGATGTTTATGTTTATCTTAGAATTCGCATTTTCTCTTGATTGCAAATATTGATGTTAGATTCCAAAATATATTAAAAGTGTATTTTCATAATCTAGTATTTTTGTAGTTTTCTTTCCCCCATGAATAAGTGACAATTTATTCAAAGAATTATTCATATCTAAGTTTTAGAACACCATGAGTATTCTTTGATGAAGAAGAAGGGAAACCTTAAAATGAATAAAAAAAAAAATTAAGGGCTTTCTTCTGTTTTTATTATACAAAGTATTTTCAGAGCCTGTTCTACATTATGCTGTCTCGAAATGTCTCGGCACTTCTGTTTTCATTACTTCAGTAAAAAATACAATACATACTTTCATAGCAGTGGAATATTTCAAATTATTATACATAAATCATTACTATTACAATTTAATGTGGCATACCATTTCTTGAGAATTAATTTGATTCTGTGTATTATGTACGGCTCAAGTATTTTATCCCATTCCATAGTAATATTTTAACTTCTAGGTATACTTCAAAGATTTGAGGATCGAGGCAAAAACATTTTCCAGGTCTCGTGACCGTAAACTATAGTCCAGAAATCTTCATAATTTCTAAACCTTAATAAACAACAGTAACATGCACCTGAGCTTTGTTGATAAAAAACTAATTAATTGGTCAAACATAGCTGAAGGTGGGTCGAGATATCCGTATCGTACCAGCGTCGCGATCAATAACGCTAGTTTGGACGCCTGGTTGGTACAGAATAGTGGAACGGCGTCTTGATACGGATGCATGTATGTACGCTCTAATCCATCGCGAGTCGACTTTTTTATCGCAGCGACGTACTTTGCGTCCCGAGTTTTTGGATCACTAGTAAGTCTATCACAGAGGTACGATATGGGCAAAAGAACAAACCAACCATCTTAAAGTGACCAGCTTCTGAGATTGTAAATTAACACATTAAACTTCAAGCACACAACTTTGTTGACAAAGAACCTTAAAAATTGGAGTGCCAATGTAATGTCTGAACTTCTCTTCAATTTAATTGGTGAAATCGCCAAGCAATAAATTGAAATAAATAAGACTCCTGGAAAATGCCCAAAGGAATAAGCTATTATTGTCTACTACTACAGCTATTTTTACAGCCAAGTTACATTTTGAACCATTATAGACATTTATTGTTATAAAAATATTTTTAAAGGCGGATGTGAACACCACTAATGCCTATGACTATTAAATCTACAATATTCCAAATATTGGCATAATATTCATTAGTAATCATTATATATTTCAAAATTGTGAATTGTGTTGAACATCCAACCTTTCAAGGTTAAGATAAGAGACCAAATGTCTCCAGGACAATGAAATTTATAAACATAATCAATGAATCCTTTGGAAATAACAGTAGGTAAGCTATCAGTAAAATGATTTCCTTTTGATGATTGTGACAAGATTACAACCCAGCACTCGCAGAGACAAGCCAAATCACAATAAAATAATAATAATTATACAGTCTGACAAAGCTTATAAGAACGTGGACGGGGGCGCTGTAACTGTCAAAATGGACGCAAACAAAGATGGCGGCGTTATTTCTTTTCTTTGCCACGTTCAATATAGGCCATAACATAGTGCAATAAGGCTTATAATTAACGCGGGCGAAGGCGCTGCACAGCTGTCAAAAATTACGCTTCATGTTCCTTTTTTCCACGTTCATTATAAGCCTTGTCGCACTGTCTAACTGTATGTATATAGTCTGAATATTTCGCCATGATGTAGGTATATTATTATACTTGTAAGAACTAGTAATAAAGAAATATTTCGAGAACTTCTCGACAACTACTTATGTACACACTAAGACTACTATACTGTACTACTTATGTACAATACAATCAATCTTACACAGTTACGCCGATCGCTTACCCGTGCATTTTACAATTTGTATCTATGAACTTCTTTAATAGCTATACATATCTAAACGGTATATTTTCAGACCCATTACGGAAGTTTTATCATTTATTTGAATACTCAATTTTCAACTTCTAAAGTACTCTAGGGTGCGAAATAGTCACAATAGAAAAATACAATAAATATACTCAAAGAAAACCTTACTTCTATAAAATATAAAGGGTTATAATTCATGATACAATCTTATGAGATGTAAGTGTATATTTCACGATTATCGCAAGAACTTTTTGATTGTTTCCATGTTAGTGTTTGAAGTTACGTAATTTTTTATAACATACGATTTGTGTTGTTTACCGTATTCTTCAAAAAAACTAAGCCAGTGTTGTGGTTTTGTCCGTGTTACAACTATGTAGTTCCATTCCATTGTATCATACTCCTAGATGTATACAATAGGGTAATAGAATGTCCATGTCTGATGTGCTCGCTCATCACGTCATCACCCTACACATATCCATCTGCAGTGCTTCGTACGTAGTACCGTATTACAGCAATACAATAAGCCTGTCTGTTAATTATCGGACAAACATGTGCTTATTTACAGACAAAATATCTTTAACCATACTAAGATACAAAATATACTTAATTCAGGTTCGCAAAATTTGTGACGACCCGATAGGGACTTTGGCGCGTAGTACGCGGCCGAGTAAGGTATCAAATTAAAGGTACTCGAGTCTATTTGTTCCGAAAACTATAAAATATACAAAATGTTAAACGTGATGATCACAAACTGCAATTAAAGATTTTCGCATAATTTAGAATTTTTCGTCGATCGACGAACCCGAGTATCGGGTTGTAACCGCCCTAGTACAAAATCAATTTTAGATAGTTTCATAGATATTTTGAACTGTCTTTACTGATATCACTTCCGCCTTTTTAGAAACAAGACTAGTAACTACGCCTATAGCACCTCATACACATATAAGGTTACTATGACAACACATATCAAGCATCTAATATTTCACATAAGGAGCTTTAGTAGCTAACCATCCTAGCACCTTGTCATTGTAAATACAATAAGTACTACAGACATGTATCATGAATTGGATCACTATATACTGTACACACAACATCACATTATTCTAAGCAAAGGAGATGGACCAAAATGTATAGACCAAAAACCAAAATCGAAACGTAATCGATCATATAAAACTGTGTGCCCAAGGATTCCCCCGAACTACCTTACTAAATGTGTCCAAGTTGCAACATCCTAATCCATGGGTATCGGAGCTATGGGCTGTCCTTTCCAACCTTAATTTAGTGTTACATCTAAATACCTTTTTGTTGTTTACTTTCCAATTACTTTAAAACTGTATGTACCGTATTATTATGCTTTATGGAACTATTAATATTTTCTTTTTGGCAATATCTCTGTATGACTGTTTGTTTCCTAAATAAATAAATAAAGATATTTATAAAGCTGCGGTAAGGATTTAGACGTGACGTGAAGTCAAGAGACAGTGGCGGTAACAAATATATGAGCTTCAGTCTCGAAGTTTACGGCGTGACGACGGATGTTTAACTATTTGGTTCAGCTAGTCTAAACAATCTTTGCACTGCCTACAAATGACCGAAATGACGCACTCACACAGATACGCGCCGCTACACGCGGTTCAACCAGTGAAAAACCAATGAGATTAAACCGCCTCTGTGGTCTAGTGGTACAACCACCGGTATCAGACCCAGGGGTCCCAGGTTCGATTCCCAGCGGGGGTACATATTGTATTCGTTTTGGTTGGTGGTAGGACTTGTTGTAAGCCCGCCTGGCTAGCTACCACCATCTTATTTAAGCCTGACGCCATACAAACAATGTTTTCAGCATTGTTGTGTTCTGGCAGTTCGAGATAAGATAGCCAGTTCCTCAGTGGTTGAGGATTCCGGGAGAGGCTCGCTTCCAATCGAGCGTCCGGCCGTGTAGCGATAGCGAGCGGCGCGTGTGCGTCAGAGCGCGTCGTATCGGCCGAGTGCAAAGACTGTTTATATGTTTAGACTGTGGTTCAGTGCAGGCAGACCGATGGAGTAGCAAGGAAGAGGCCATAATTGCTATCAATTGAAACTCGACTTTATTTGCTTCAGTATAAAGTTGAAATGGTAGCACAACTTCATGGATACAGGTGTCTTGTAAACTTTTAAAAGTTCAAATTAATTTCCAAATTTTTTGTATGTGTATGATACCTAAATCTACAATTAACAGATACATATAAGTATACCTAAGCAGGGCAAATTTTATAGTCGACTAACATCCTTCGACCTCAATTAATTCATAAGGGCCTTACAAATGGTATTTCGAAAGTGAACTGGCCTCATCATTCATCTACAAATGAATTGTAGTGCTATTTTTCTAAGATAAATTTTATACTAAAAAGAAGCAACTTGTCTCTTAATGAGTCACTTAATGGTAGTAATTGCTCTTACTAGACTAAAATTCATTTTACAAAAATCATTCTGCACCTTACAAGACTTATTTTCAGTAATTTACATTTTTGATCTTTCATCAAAATTTATAGTTAAACACATCAGCAACCAGCTGAAATAAAATTAGAAACACGAAATGGGGCTCACCAAACTTCATAGTTCCGATTTAAAACAGGTCCATATCATCATTGCACATCACTTCGAGGAAGTCGTCATCTTCGTAGTCCTGCACTGTTCGTGGGTCCGTCCGGTCGGGGAGTGGGGATAGCGGGCGCGCGGGGGAGGGGGGAGCGTCCGTGTGAGCGTCAGTGTCGCTCGAGCACTCGCGCGCGTCGGTCGCGGGTGAAGGCGGCGGGTTGGAACCGTGTTCCGACTGCACTGTCGCTTCACCCCGTGACAATAACGAAGGTAACTCCGAATCTGTAAGTTTATAATTTTTTTAGACTCCAGTCAAATTAAACCCATCGGAATCCAGCACACTTGTAGTCAAAGGCTTCTTAAAAATAGAACAAGTGCGCGAAATAATTAATTATATAAAAGAAAATTAATCTATTAATAATAAATAAATAATTGCATACAAACACACCAATTAACTAGCCCACGTTAAGTTTCATTAAGAACTTGTGTTATGGTTACTAGATAACGGATAAACATACTTATATACTTTTTTTTTGTAAATACATACAAAATATACATATTAAACACCCAGACCAAGACAAATAGACATGTTCATGCACACAAATATTTGTCTTGTCCGGGGATCGAACCCGGGACCTCTGGCGCAGAAGGCAGGCTTAGTACCCCTGCGCCAAACAGGTCGTCGATCTATTAACTATTTCGAGTGGTAGTTTCTGTAGAAATCTAATAAGCTTAGTGGAGGCGACCAAGGCTGGATTCAGATTCAAATGTGCATACAGAATTACAGATAGACCATAACCACAGACCTATATAGAGACGTAAAGAGCGCTTTAAATTGTATGAGAACCTAGCATGTCGAATTTTTCGTACCTACGATGACGTCACATGCGAGATTTATGATCGGTTTCAATATCCTATCCTCAGTAAGAGATAGGCTTACTAGAGCTTTGTTGCCTAGATATTTTTGTTAATCAGCCCAAAATAACCTAAAATAACAGTGGTTGCTAAGTAACGTAACCAAGATAGACCTACCTCTTGTTAAGGATATATTATTGAAACCGGCCGTTAGTGATGTGTAAATGTTATTGACGAGCTTTTGTAAGAAAGCACTGCACAATTAACCATTTTCATTTCTGAGTGACGCATGTGTACATAGCAATTGTCTCAAGCGGACCGACTTAGGTCGTAAAACTTTGACTGTGGATCAAACTTTTGGCACGCAAGATAGGTACACTTTTACCGTCTATCTCGATATAGGCCTGTGAACATTACCAAACGAAATAGTACATAGGATATATTTTTTAAAACGAAATCCTCACTAGAATGGGAATTCCGCGGGTAAAACTGTGGGCGCAGTCGATGATATTCAATACAAACAATATTCAAGTTACAGCAACAAATACCTGTAAGACTCTGTTTGAGTTGCTCCACGACTTTCTGCCGAGTATTGGCGCGAGACTTCTTGATTTTGCGAGCGGTCTCGCGACGGTCGTCATTGAATATTTGAGTTACCGTCTCTTGGGACACATCGTCGTCGCGTTTCAGGAGGAAGAAGAACACCCCACCTGCGGTACGGCGACGCGTTCCATTCTGAAATATTATTTTTCATTTGAATGGAGATTGCATATTGATAAAATATTATCTGTGAAAACTTTGTGACCTTAACAGACCCTGTATCACGATTCAAGACACAATCTCATATTACTAGTTACACTGAGTGAGTGAGACGCTGTATGGCAGTGTCACACTCACTAAGTTCACTCACTGGACCTGGTATAGGGGGGCAGAGCTTCTTGTCTACTTTCACACAAATTAAATCAGGCGCATAAAGATTTGACCCCACATTATTATGTGTAAACCCCATATGTGTGTAAAAACAGTTTAAACTGTTTTACACAAATGTGGGTATGTGGTTGCGCAAAACTGGGAAGGCAGAAAAATGACTTTTGAACAACAGGATTCATCTTAAACTTAGTTATACAGCAATTCAAGATGCTATTTGTCCAACGTCATTAAAACCCGATTTTAGACTTTGGTACACAATAATGGGCCACAAATATCCCATTCAATGATTATAATAATAATGCTGGTAAGCTTAGTAGACTTGTATGATTACCTAATACACCAAGAGTGGGAATTCTGTTTTGGATGTCTAAAGTCAATTAAGAAAACTTTACTGGTTTAAAGTTGATTGTTAGAAATATTGCTTACAATATCTTACCATGACAAGCATGCCTCCATCAGCCTCGACCCTTTGTGTAGCTTTGTATAGTTCCATGGCTTTGTGAGCACCTAACAGTTGAACTATCCTTCCTAGAAGATAAGAATAACAAGATTTAAAATTAAATGGAGCAATCAATGAAATAACAAAACTTTAGGGCCAGTTTCACCACTGACAGATGAGTTCTGGATAGCTTATATGACAGTCATATTTTGACAGTTGTAATATGAGAAATTCCAAAAGGGCACCGCCATTATATAAAAAGAACAAGAATATGAAGAATATGTCAAATTATCTTCCAACTAAGCTATCTAGAACTTATCAGTTGGTGGTGAAACTGGCCCTAATTCTCCTTTATTAAGTCAGGCTGTTTTAATAATTGAGAAAGACTCAAAATAATCTTATATGAGTATAATAAATGTGAAAGTTGGATATTATTTGTTACTCTATTATGCTAAAATGGCTGAAGGGATTTAAATGAAATTTGACATTTAGTTTGCAGCCTGGAATAAAACATACAATCGTTTTTATCCCAGTCATAGGTTTGATTAGTTGAGAAAGACAAAGAAGAATGCTACTAAATGTGAAAATTTGGATGGCCATCAAAAATGGCTGATGTGATTTGGATGAAATTTGGCACACAGTTTGCAGCCTGGATTAAAACATAAGATACTTTTTCTGGATTAAGCCAGTAATTGAATATAATGATCAAACAACTTTTAATGGTACAGCTGCTATAACATTATAAATTAATAATATAAAATGAGTCTCACCAACTAATTCTTTCTTTTCTTCCGCTAATTTATCAGCTATCTCATTTGCAATTGCTTCGATTGGATCCTCAGTGGTTACTAACAAATCTGGTAAGAATTTGGGAATTTGTTTGGCTTCAAATTCCTGATGACTATTTACTCTTTTGCCGAGTCTCAGTTTCACATTAGCTCTATCAGACCTCCTCCTTTTGTTTGATGTGCGATCAAGACTATCATTATCATTAGTGAATACTTTTTTTGATACATAGTTGTCATCTAATCTATATTTTATAGTATAATCATAAGATTCTACACCATAATTGCTGCCCTTCTTGGTAACATCACAGCCAACCATGTCTTCTGTTAATAAGTCCTCCTACAAACATAATATGCATAGACAATATAGTAATTAAGACAATTATTAGAGGTCAAGTGCAGACTTATCTATTGTAAAAAACCATAATTTCATAGTCTAGTAGTAGTAACAGTAAGAACCAAATCACTTGTAAAATAACATAGCAATTTTAGTTTTATGAGTAGAATTCTCAGGCTCTTAAATAGTGATGCTCTGTAATAATGATACAAATTTTGTGTCAACTGTATGAACATTATATGGGCCACCTACCTGTAATGCTTGACACCAGACATTATATTTATCTTTCTTGTCCGTCTGCCCCTGCGGCTGTGGTCGTCTCGGTCTCAATTTAGTCCGTTTCGGGCGTCGTCGCGGTTCGTCGTCCGAATCCGAGGCCGAAGACTCTGGCCACGAAAGTTCATCGCTCTGGTCATCTTGGATTTGCATATTCACTAAAGAGGGTGGATTGAAGGCTTCCGGCCGAGTCAGGGGTATATACGTGCCTTCTTCCACATCCGAATCTTCCAACTGAAATGAACAAACAACGCCATACAAATAAATTATACACCCAAATGTCATGACGTGAAAACTTTCTCAGAACTTTTTTATATTGACTACAAGACTTCTAAAGTAAGCCGCAGGATAGTAAGAACGTAAAACATTTATCAGCATTAAAAATATCAAAGAAATCGTTCCTAAACTACACAAAAACGGTCTGTGTAAAAATTGCATTCTAACCTCTCCTTCTTCCCGCTCGTTGGATACTTCTACATCCAATTCTCCTTCTGTAGTTGACATCATGTTCAGGAGATAAAATTCGGGTCAAAAAGTAGAAGGTCATCAAATATTTTGATGAAAAAAGCTATTCCGCCTTTTACACTTTGTTACCTGTCAACAAAAATCAAGTGACATAACAGACTATAAATTATCAGACAAAACTTATTATTAGAGTACCTGTACCACGCACTAGAGTTAAATTAAAACCATAGAGATGTGTAACAATAATTGTAGATAAGGTGGAGTTAACACTTCCAATATTTAAACTTCACAAATAGAAAGGTATTCGTTTTTGTTTGTAGTGTGTCAAAGAGTACATGTAATCACTACGTGAGTGTCAAAAAGGTTTCCAAGTTGCGCTATTTGTATTTTATATATCAATATGCACCATATGTAATTAAATAAATTATTATAATACCATAATTACTATAATGCCTATGGAAAACACGATTGTTACGAAAGGATAATATTCAATAATAAATACCGAGCAACAAGGAAAGGAAAAATATCACTATGTACGTATTTTATAACAATATTTTCGTTCTAAATTAGCCATTAGGTTTGGATCCACACCAAAATAATAAAAAGAGCCAGTTTCGCAATCTATCTTGTGTGGTTAAAGTTAAAACTTTATTTTCAAACAACTTTATTTTACAATATTTTAGATGAATATAAAAAACTGGAAGAAACGTTTAACCTATTATACTACTGCAATAAGTTACTGTTCAACACACAATAGGTACAATTTAATTAAAGTGCGGTACCATGAGTCTTGCCCCAGGTCCAAAGGTATTCTTTTTTATCACTGGCAAGAACAAAATTGATTTTAAATACCAATACCATTGACTTGTACTGTTGTATCTCTATGACCAATACACAGTGTTTTTTTTTTTGCCCAAAAATCGGACATGCTTATTTTATCCGTTCGTTTTATAGATTAACTGGATATAAAAGCCTGACTAAAACTCCTATTGAGTTTTGCATAGTTTTTGAACTATCTTAATGAAAAGTTACAGTTCCGGAAAAAGGCAAAAATACAAAAAAAAAACTTTATTTGCTCGGCCATCTTAACACTTAGAGATTTTAAAATGGGTTCCTAAAATGCTTCTTAATTGGCTTCACAACATAATAACACACCACCATCTTTCCACTAAAGAATAAAGAAAAAATGATTTTCTTATGTTTTGGCGCGCACTGTTCATTGAAATAAAACAACTTTTACGGATATCAAACGCGCTATATTTCCACGAACTAAGTTGTAATTGTCCGTATTTTTAGGTTTTTTAGGGGATTTTTGATTTTCCCGACGTTTCGGCACTTTTACAGCTGCCGTGGTCACGGGATGACTGTAACAAAAAACCTAAAAATACGGACAATTACAACTTAGTTCGTGGAAATATAGCGCGATTGATATCCGTAAAAGTTGTTTCATTTCAAAAATGTTTTTTTTTGTATTTTTGCCTTTTTCCGGAACTGTAACTTTAAATTAAGATAGTTCAAAAACTATGCAAGTAAACTTAATGGGAGTTTTAGTCAGGCTTTTGTATCCACTTAATCTATAAAACGAACGGATAAAACAAGCATGTCCGATTTTTGGGCAAAAAAAAAAACACTGTGCGATACCGCAGACAGATGCAGAGATTACAAAATATTTATCTGTGAATTGTAGCTTTCTGTAGTGTAGAAGTCGGTTAATCACGTGATTTGATGGATATTCATGATAAATTTTAAATAGAAAAATATTGGAAAAAAAACAACTCGGCCACAAGTGAATTCTCAGATGGAATGGGCTGAGAATTCACTTGTGGTCGAGTTGTTTTTTTTTTTCAAATATTTTTCTATTTAAAATTTATCATGAGTATAAAAATAGCATTGAAAAATGCAAAAATTCAAAAATCATAAATTTGATGGGTATTTTACCGGAAATGTATGAAATCTATGTAGGTAGGTGAAAACAGAGCTTGGAACTGGTTAAAAAAATACCGGCTAATAGAGGTTTTTGATTAAGGTTTTCACATTAACCGCTCACAAAGTATTTAGAATGAGAGCGCTGCAAAAACCTAAATAAACCGGTTTGATGCAAAGGCGGTGATAAAGAGAACGTTAGCAATTATCGGCCCATCTCTGTTCTTCCGGTCCTAGCGAAAATTCTAGAAAAATTATTAAATTACCTTGATGCTAAGAATATTCTGTCCCCTAATCAATTCGGGTTTAGACGCCGTATATCGACTGAAGACGCAGTAACCTCCCTGAGTACACTTTTATCACAAAACCTTGATAAAGGTGAAAAATGTCTCTCAGTGTTTATAGAACTCAAGAAGGCTTTTGACACCGTTTCGTCTACTATCCTTTTATCCTTTAAAAAAACTTGAAAAGATAGGTATTAGTTACATAATTTGGACTACGCTGAAACTGAGGCTTTACTCCATTCATAAAGGAAACTAAACTAAACTACCAACATTCAAACAATCAATCAAGAAATCCACATGTTCTTATCCACATCTTCATACGTATATGCACAATGCTCAGAAACATTCATTTTCACACACACATTCGCCCTACACACACAATTACACAACCACAACACATGTTACGCATACTAATACATGTCATTTTTAAGCTTATATTATATTGCATTAATAGGTAAGTTTAACTTAAAATTAGCGATAAGAATAGCATACACACATTTAATTACTAGTTAAGTTATGCAGAGCGTTGTCTCCTGGCACAGGCGATAACAAGCCTAAAAGGAGGCTCCGTTGAATAAAAAATGTATGTAAGTTTTTATAAAGAAATAAATAATTTTTGATTTTTTTGATTTTTTTTTTTATGTAAAGTTGTGAGAAGTACCTACCTATGACGCGTCGCGCGCACGTATCAACCTGCATTTTGTATGTATTGCAGTTGAAAGATAAGAAAAAACCGCTATATTATACCATTGATTTACAACCCTTTTAACTTTGCTCTTTTATGAAACCGGAATTTTTAGCGAAACCTTAATAAAATGCTCCCTATGTACTTGCTGCTGATAAGATTTGAGAATTAACCGGTTATACAAGCCCTGGGTGAAAATGATGGATATATGAAATGATAGCTAAGTTTTATTTATTGTTTTTTATTCTACAGGGCCGCTTTTGAAAATATTAGTAAAATATTTGCTCAGCCTGAGAATAGGCAATCGCAGATAGACTTTGGGACTGTGAGGCTACCTCGGCATAGATCAACGATTGTTGACGACTACGAACCAAGAGACCACAGAGAACCTAAGAGCCCTATAAGGTTCAGTATATTCGATTGTATGATCGTAGGATGATATGTTTTTTTTTTATAATAAGTATCTTTACGATAGCGGGAAGACGTCCCGCGGGGTTATTACCCATCTTTGCACATAAATGCGATAGCAAAAAATTGCTTTACTTCCACAGACCTATATATAGTAGGTCTGTGTTTACGTCACTATGGTAATACGTGCGGTTGCTTAGTAATACGCGCGGTTGCTATATTGTTACGTGACGTTATGCAATTTTTGCTGTTGCATTGCTATTGCAAGGATAGGCTGGTTGTGCCAACTATTTGGGGTCATGGTCCAACTGCTCCGTTTAACCAGTTAGATTGGTTGGACTACGGGTCCTCGATAGTGGTCCAATTATTTTTTATGAACTACTAACAGATTCTTAGTACCATACCTGAGTTTAAGAATATAGAAGTGAGCCTCTCCTGAAATCATCAATCACTGAGGAACTGGCTATATTATATAAACTGGCAGAACACAACATTGCTAAAAATATGGTTATTATGGCGTCAGACTTAGATAAGATGGTGGTAGCTAGCCAGGTGGACAAGTCCTACCACCACCCAAACTGAATACAATATGTACCCCCGTTGGGAATCGCACCCAGGACCTCTGGGTCTGATACCGGTGGTTGTTACCACTAGACCACAGAGGCAGTTTTATTGGCCAATTATAATGTTAGTTGGACAATAACCCCAAAACCCCGGTTATAGCCACACAATCCAACTTATGATGATGATTGACTTTGACTCTATAACAATAAAAAGACTTTACAACCTTGGTACACTTATACCAGCAGCCCTACCGCGTAAAAAATCTGGGTGTGTATATGGGCTTTGACAGTTGAAGCTCATAAAATTACCATTTAAGGTTATCTCACAGTCAAATGAAGCCATATCCATGCCCAGATTTTTTACGCGGTACCTAGGTCCCAAGACTTTATATAGGAACATGACAAAATATTTGAGTAGTCCTTAGGCACTGGTACAGTGGGTACAAACTAACAATTAATTAAAATCCTTATTGTACTACAATTGTTTAGCGTATGGATGGCATACTTCAACTTGATACGCACGGGATTCGGTGCAGGAATGCTTGGCTTACCCATGGCCGTCAGCCAGGCTGGAATAATATTCGGCACAATCCTTATGATATTCATTGGATTGCTAATCACATATATGCACTGGACATTGGTAAGATTAGACACTATCACTATATCTTGTTATGCTGCGTACAGACAGACCAGCATAAGGCACAACGAACGCCAACGAACGATATTAGGCGTTGCCTGCTGCACGTTTGTGGCCTTCGAAAAACAATCTAAAGTAAAGGATCACTGGCAGCGATTCCAGATAGTTGATTATCTAACTCTGTTGAACAGATTTTGATTGAAATTTATTAAAAGTGCAGTTACATTGCTGCTTTACTAAGATAGTTGTCACTTCGATTTTTGCTAAAGCAGTAATTTTAAACTTTCAATCAAAGGTTGATTTAAATAAGTTGCATAAGCAGGGGACAGTTCACATTCGGATTTTTTTGATCATGTTCGTGTCTTTCAGATCATCTCTGATAGAGACAGAAGGAAAAACAGAACCCCTTGGCTGGCGTTCGTTGGCATTCGTTGGCCCGGTGTGTATGCAGCATTACACCAAAGCGGCTAGCACCACAGAATACTTAATAGTACAAGTACTAGCACGCAAACCAGCTATAAACTCGCTATAACTTCGCTGCGTTCTTGGAGCCTTAGAAACTAGTACAACTAAGGAGTGGGCAAGTTGCCTCAAAAATTATTCAGATACTAGCTGTGCCCGCAACTTCGTTCGCGTGAGAACCGGAAGATTGTTTGCAATCCTTCCCGACAATTTTTTTGGTAAGGCGGTCTTTTTAACCAATTCAAAAAAGGAAGAGGCTAATGAGTCGCCTATATTCTTTACTTTTTGAAGAGAATGATTAACACATGATACCATTAAAGTACATTGTTATCAACTTATCGCCTTCAATAGAGAAGTTTATCAATTCGCCAGTACCTTACCTACGTACTTACTTACCTACGTACGTACAAATAAAGAATTTATTATTACTATTATTATTACCTATATTTTATAAAATAGAACTAAAAGTAAAAGTACCTATTAAAATTTTAATTAGCATCTTTTTGAAGTCGTTTTTTTGTTGTTGTGATGATAATAATTAGTTAACCGATGCCTTTGATTTAGTTACTTCAGTCATGTTTCAATGTGGCTTTGTAATTATTTTGTGCCTTCGAAATTAACAAAGTTGCTCAAGATTGTTATTTTTGTTCACCCACCCCGCGACCGACCTTAGCGAAAGTTACTTGACCACTATAATCCGCATAATTTCCCTTACGTAGGTTGTATACAGCTGGTAAAATAGTATACACGTAAGAAATAGGTAACACTCCATAAGAAAGTCTACTGGTCGAATGGGAAGTCATACCATCATAACAATCATGATTGGACAACATAAACCCATTCTTACCCTGTACCATTTGCTCTATCCATAGAGCAAAACAGCTTCACGGGCCGATTTTACCACCTACTATTGGTTTTACTACCAATAAGTTCTGATAGTTCAGTTGACAGATCTTTGACAGTTTTGATCAGGAGTTGGTGAAATCGGCCCTTAATGTACCTAATACCCACATTTCGATTCGATTTTAGCCATTAAAACTGCTGAGGCCTGTCTTAGTATGCCTGTCTTAATAATGTTTTAAAATTATTCCAATTATTTTCGAGTAGATATCGGAATACTTTGTGGTGTATATTTGTACTGTGCCGCTACTCTGTTCCGAACCTCATCTCATACCTTAGAGACCATTCTAAGCCCCAGCTGTGGCCGCACTTTCATTCCAATCCTAATTTACAAAGCGATAAGGTCAATGTGGCCACAACTGGTTCAGTGGCCCACCTGGCCACAGTCGGCCCCCTAATTGTCTAAATTCTAGATTTTATATGTATATATTATGCAAAAAAAAAAAGTTATATATATATATATATATATATATATATATATAGATATTATAAGCATAATATCTCATGTTTACAAATAATTTTTCGTTAAAATAAAGAATGTCTTTATCTTCTCCCTAACGCTAATTTAGCATTTTTTTCAGCTTCATTGCTTGAATGAAATCAGTCGCCGCCTCAGAATACCACACGTATCGTATCGTTACGGATTCCGTATTGCTTTACTGCACGGTCCTGAAATATGTCACGGTATTGGAAGACATGGGCCGTACGTTTGAATTAATATATCCTAGTTTAAAATTTTAATCTCAACTGTGCTGTGCAATAAATAATAAGCAGAGATCTGAGTGCTTAGTGAGTTTTGTCACTTACTCGCTTACTGAAGTTTGCGAAAAGAGAAAAGAAAAGAAAACCATAAAACAATGTTAAGAGAACAACAATGTTGAGAATTAACCTCTTCACATTGTTTTATGGTCTATCTGACAAAATTTTACTCTTATGCGATGGTAACGTTCGGACATTTGAGAACTCACACCGGGCCCTATGAGATACGGCACACGACGAGCCCAGTTATGGCCACTCTAAGCCTTATAGCATTAATGTCAGAGTGGCCACAACAGGGGTTTCTACCTACGTATCGTGTATAAATTTTGCGGCGTGAATTGCCTATGATAAATCTTCCTACGTTTTTAACTTAAAGTAAATAGAAAATAACTTACGTTATTCCGAACTTCCAATATTTTTGTTTCAGAACCATCATTGCAACTTTTATGTTATTGAGCCAGTTGGGAATTTGTACTGTCTTAGTGGCTTTTACTTCAGACAGTTTAAAAGATGTTAGTATTATGCCATTAAAATAACACCCCATGTCATCCACTGGGGATCGTTATTCTTAACAAAAAAGGAAGGAGTCAGTCTCCGTGTCTTTTAAATTCATGAAGCGTGTTGATATGGCTAATCGAACAGGGAGGTTCGGCCGGCTAAAATTATTAAGATTTGTCGCGATCTTACTCTTGACGCGATCGCATTGAGATCGAGATTGAATTAATTGATGTTGAACAGGTTGAACTAGTAGTAAATAAAGTAATTTTGTACTCTAGAAATGAGTTTTAACGACAATCAAAATCGATTCTACGTCGAAAATCAGTAATGACTATTGACTTTCAATTCAATCTCGATCTCCGCGATCCCGTCAAGAGTAACCCCCCAGGTTTTCAAATACACCCGATGCTCCAATACCGGTCAAACTTTTTGTTGAGTATGGTAGTCACAGACCCTGCTGTGGTCTCTTTAAACCTTAAACATGCGTAAATAAAGTTTAAATGAAAGAGACCACGAACGGGCCTTAAAATGGCCACATCTGGGTCGTAAACCCTACACCTAGCGCCATTGTTACCACTTTAATTGGCTGGAGCACGGTTAACGAGTTACGGGTTTTGAATTTTCTATTTATTATAAAATCGTGTTGTTTTCTTTTCATATCTAAACTAGTTAATGGATTGGATTGACGTCAAATATGCTTTGCTTACACTCTTGGTGCCATATCTTATTTTGGCATTTTTTATGAGGACTTTGAAAATTATTAGCTATGTTTCTTTACTCGGTAAGTCTCACAAAATGATGTGTTAAATTAGATTTTATTTTGCTTAGTAGGTACCTCTGTCCGAGCTGCCTGCTTACACTATCTTAGCACAAGTTATGTGGCGTTGTACGCACGCACGACTGACATAATTACAGAAATCTTGAATATCAGAATTTAACGACGTTCTTGGCTAATTATATTAGTTAGTGTATTGGTTTTTGTTGATTATTCTTAATGATTAGGTTGTTGTTTTCTTTTTCAGGTAATATATTTAATTTAGTTGGTTTAATTCTGGTATTCTATCAGATATTTAGGGATCCTCCACGCAAAGAGTTTAGAGCTGTTGAAACTAACACAGTTGCCCTGTTTTTCGCTTACGGGGTCATGCTTTTTAACATGACCGCTGTTAGTGTGGTAAGTGTAATAAATTAGTTACTATTTTGATGAAAACTAACACACGGCACTGCATGGTCATACTGCAAGTTGGGTTGTAGCCCCTGTTATGGCCAGTGCCCCTGTTGTGCCACTATGGATGAACCTTAATGCTTTGTGTAAATAATTCGGAATTTGAATTTACACAATAGATTTAAAGTCGCGTAGCGCGTAAAGTCAAGCGCGGTCACCGGAGACCGCTTCGTTGTAATTGAGTTAAAATGATTAAATGCAAGTAGCCAGAACTGGGCCTTAAAGTAGGATACGTACATCTTAAGTTTTGGCGCGCACTGTTAATTGAAATAAAAACAAATTTTTCGGATATTAAACGCGCTATATTTCGCGAACTAAGATCCCCCAGGTCACCTACCCTAATTGCGGGTGACTCGGAGTAGTAAGAAATTTTTAAAGATTTATTTTTACTGGTACCTAGTTGAACTCTCTTTGTTTCTAGATCCTTTCTCTAGACAGGGCGTTAAAGAATCCCAAAGTGTTGACGACAACTTACGGGGTGATTAACGTCGGTATGCTGGTGCCTCTGGTGGTGGCTACCATCTTCAGCGTCACTGGCTACTGGGCCTTTGGCTCCATGGATGAGAACATTCTCAGATCGCTGCCCTATGACGATGAGTGAGTACTGACGTTTCATCGAAAAAGTCCTTTCCTTTGCCGCTATGTTGCTTTTCTAATTTTACCTGTCAAGACGGCAGGGCTTGTTTAACCGGTTAATTTTCAAACGCTATTGGGCATTAAGGTTTGGCTCTACCTTCACCATAAAAATACCGGTTTCATTGTAGAGCAAAATTAAAAGAGTTTTGAATCAATTAACCGGCTTATAAAAGTTATTTTCTTATCTTCCAACTGCAATACATATAAAATGCAAGTAGAATCGACCTCGCGACGCGACGTAGACTTTGGATCAAACCGGTATATTTAAGATTTAGAAGCGCTCTCATCCCAAATACGTTGGGAGCGGTTTATGTAAAAACCTTAATGAAAAATCTCTATTATTCGGTATTTTTTAAACCGGTTCCTAGCCCCGCAAGAAGGTAAAAATGAAGGTGAAAGAAAGCGCCTTCTTCAAAAACAGTGGAAGGTCAAGGTACCATTCCATTTCAATTCACATTATAAGGAGCACTGCCCCCGCATTCCGTAAATCTGACAGCTTCAGTGGATAAATGAGGTGAAAATTAATTGCTACTTTTATATGGAGACTTGTAACATTGGTCTTTACTGTAACATACAATGTGTTTACGCGCCAAATTCAATTCATTATTGAAGTCTGAAGTTATCGGTAGTCGCAGTCAGGGCTTGAAGCTGGTTTAAAAATTTCGGTTAATAGAGGTTTTTGATTAAGGTTTTTACATAAAATGCTCCCAAAGTATTTAGAATGACAGCGCTTCAAAAACCTTAAGAAACCAGTTTGATCCAAAGTCACGAAAAGTACCTACCTATGTTGCGTCGCGCGCAGGTTTCAACCCTTTTAATTTTGCTCTTTCATGAAACCGGTATTTCTTAAGGTTAAATTAAGGCCAAGCTTTAATAAAACGCCCCCTTAGCTGCTGATTAGGTTTGAAAATTATCCGGTTATACAATCCCTGGTCGGAGTTGCAGAATAAGGGGCCTAACTATTAAGGGCTCTCCACATTCTCGGCAAAACTAAACGAAACTTGCGGAATGCGAGAGTGGAGTTCTCGTGTTTTGCCGAGATGTCTCGTCTATATTCGCCTTCTATCCGTTCGGTGTCGGTACATCAAAGGATACACAGCTAGGTTTGTGTTAAGACGAACTCTCTCTACATTCTCGCTCTCTCGCGCCAGTCGGCCGTCAGTCACATCACAACAGTGAGCGCACGATTTTTGTTATTAAAAATGCCCGTAAATTGGAACTACGAACTTGAGTTTTCGTTTTTAGAACTCAATCAAAGTCATCATATAATATGGGACCTTAAGGAATGGAAAGATATTTATTTCTTAGATTTTTTTTGTTTTTTTCCTAAAGTATTTAGGGACTTTTATTTACCACAGCTTATGTCAGTGCCATTGTACCCTTTTCCATAGATCTGCAAATAGTTGTAATAAGCAGTGGTGCAGCAGCGGCAGATACTTTTTTTAAGACGTCCATTTCGTACAAGCGTCCATTTTCAACTGAGCCAACCGAGAATGTAGTAGATAGACGCTCTCGTGTGGTTCCGCCAAAGCCCGAACATAGACAAAACATTTGGGTTTTGGCATAATCTTGAATTCGATCGCATTAACGGTCGGTTTCAATAACTTATCTACAGTAAGAGATAGGCTTACTAGAGCTTTGTTGCTTAGATATTTTTGTTATTCAGCCCAAAATAACAGCGGTTGCTAAGTGACAGGCTAAACCAAGATACGCCTACCTCTTGTTAGGGATAGATTATTGAAACCGGTCGTGAAATAACAACATAATCAGAATAGTGATGGTGGGAGAAAATAGTGTTTTTAGATGACGTTTTTAAAATAACAATTCTTAATTTTGTCATAATAATATACAGGACAGGTTAATATTATTTTCACCTCACACGCTCGGAAAAGGAGGATTTGTGATTCAGTTTCCGCGTAGAAATTCATTTTGCGGCCTAGCGCGGTAAAGTACTTTTTTAATTTAATACCTAAAAATATCATAATGCGTTCCGAATCGCACTATTGACTTTTTTGTTACATTTTATACTTATTTTAAATAGCTTTGAACAATATATTCCTACTTCAAATAACTTTGAATTAACTATAATACTCCCTTTTGTATTATTTTAGTTTTTATGTAATTAAAACAACAAGAATCTATACTATATTTTAATATTATAAAGCTGAAGAGTTTGTTTTCTGAACGCGCTAATCACAGGAACTACTGGACCGATTTAGAAAATTCTTAGACCATTAGAAAGCTACATTTCTTCCGAGTATTTTATATTTTATCCCGATATTCCCACGGGAACGGGCACTACGCGGGTAAAACCGCGAGGATCCGCTAGTATGGTATATTTAGATTAAACTTAATGCTTAAAGATTCTTTTACCGGAAGTTGACCGCGGAAACAACCATAAAAAGTTCTTCGCTGTTGTTGTGAGGTGTACCTTTGAAATCCTCGCTTCGCTCAGGATTCAATCTTTGAACCACTCACTATGCTCGTGGTTCAGTCCTAGAATACTTCACTTTCTCAGATTTCAATAGAGGTAACTCGCCGCTAATAACCAACTTTCCAGCCTTGCATAACAAATAATTAATGTTTTTACAAGAGATTCTTAAAATGAATTTTAAAAATATTAAAGTCGCACGTGCCTTATTATAATAATCAGATAGGTCAACATGAGCGGATTTTATCGACACGATAACTCGATAACGTGTCACTGACCTGCTCACATTGTAGCGGAGTAAGCAAGACAACATGATGCGCTATATCATATCGCGTGATATTCGGTGTTCGTGCTAGGAGGGCAGGTGTGCATGTGCCTTAATATTTGAACGTTAGGGAGGGAACACAATTGTTACATATCGATAACTAGCTGTTGTCCGCGACTTCGTCCGCGTCAATTTCTATTATTATGATCGCGATTAAGAAGTTTTTAAATAAAATATTTGTCAAAGGAATTAGCAGGTACCGTAAAATGACTTCAGAAAAAAGATAGACATACACTGTCGCGGACATTTTTTTAGATCATTTAAAGAGGAATCATTCTTTCATACATATTTTTTGGGTAACTTGAACCGTTTACGCAGCGCACGCAACGGAAGCCCTCTATTTGAGGGCTTCCGTTTTTGCAACATTTTTCACTGATGCTTCGCTCCTATTGGTCGCAGCGTGATGTTATATAGCCTAAAGCCTTCCTCGATAAATGGACTATCCAACACAAAAATAATTATTCCATTCGAACCAGTAGTTCCTGAGATTAGCGGGTTCAAACAAACAAACTCTTCAGCTTTATAATATTAGTATTTTTCGACCTCTCCCTCCACCCGGGGCTGCAGCAATTCTTTAGGTTACTAGGTAGTCACTTTCTTTACTTTTCTGCAATCATTCTCTTTAGTTTGTTATTCTCTAATCATAATAATAAGTACATTTTATACATTACTATATAATTTGTGATTTTATTTGCCTTTTTTGTGAATGCAGTGTGAGTCTGGCTGCGATAGCTTTGTACCTGCTATCGGTGGCATTTGCTTACCCTATCCAGAGCTTCCCGGCTATCTTTATGATTATGAAGATAGTAAAGAACCACTCGGCAGAGCCGCCATCGGATTCTAAATTGAAGATTTGGGAAACGTCTTCCAGACTTTTCTTTGTACTTGCAACTTGTGAGTGTTCGTGAACAATCGAGCTAGCAATCCACTATACGTTATGTATAGTGGATATACTAGCTTCCACCCGCGGTTTCACCCGCGTGGTTCCCCTTGGGAATATTAAAAAGTAGTCTATGTTACTCCTTCTGTCCTACTGTCGTCCTTTCAACTAACTGTAGGACAAAAATCAAGTCAATTTATTTCTTAGTTAGAGCGTGAAGGAAGGACAAACAAACACACTTTCACATTTATAATATAGGGATTAGGATTAATACTTATCAGTAATTAGCTTTTGGTAAACTACAGCGACTGATAATACCGCGAAGCTATGCCTTTATACAGTAACTACCTGCCAGTGCTATTATTTATTGCTTATGCACTGTAGTGAGTGTGAGTCAGTCATTTTATTAGTAGCCGTAATTTCTTCTACTTATCATATTCACCCCGGCCCGGACTAAGACGCTCGTTCTACGACTAATATAATATATAATAATAAATATCGGAACCATATATTTATGTCATGCTGTCTTGTATACCTATTTTGATTGATTCCGTTCCATAATATTCCCTACAAATGCTGTAATTAAAGATGCCAATAGTGTAGTATGTAGCAGTTTAAAAAAATGTATTAAAACACGTTTGAATTTTAAGTTTTAACAGCACGTTTAATTTGTTAATAAAATTGTTTTCTTTTTTATTCCAGTTTCTTTGTGTTACTTTGTGCCATTTCAAGCACCGATCGTGGCGTTTGTAGGCCATCTTTGCACAACTATGCTAGCCTTAGTGTTTCCAGCTCTCATGGAGTTGTGTATCAGATACCCCGACGATTTTGGAAAGTTCAATATTTACTTGATCAAGGACGTCTGCATTATTATAGGCGGACTGTTCACGTGGGTCGTTGGAGTCGTGCTCAGTGGTTACTTAATTTACATTAGAGTTCTTTCATTGAAATCACCTAACGCTGAAGATTAATAGGTTGTTATGCTCCAATTTATGCTATAATAATATAATCAAATTTCATTGTAAGTTACAATATTTATGTTATTTAAATATATATATTAATTAAACATTAATAATTTCATTTAAAATCTTCGTTTAATTCAAATCAAATCAATGTATTTATTTACTAGAAACATGGTAAAATACAATACAGATCTTAGATGTTCATAAAATGTCCATTCATGTCTCGCCGAATCAGCATGCAAATGTCAAAAATATAATTAAAAATATAAAATTAAATCAAATTATCTGCAAAAAACAAAGTCATATACACAAAAACTATACATTATCACAGTCCGAAATACTCTTTATTATGTCTTTATATGTTTGCAGTAATAAAAATAATCATCAATAGAATAAACACATTTTTCTTGTAGCCATAGCTTCACTGACCTACGGAACTAACTGACTAAGTGTTTAATGTACAGAGTAGTTTTGGGATTAGCACTATATGTAAGCCTGTCTTGATACCTCAAGCTCCTGTTTGAAGTTTGTTGCATTTCACAAAACATACCAAATTCAAAATGTACATACAAGGCAGTGTTAAAAATTAAAATTCGCAATTTACGAAATAGTGGTTCACATGATTTATCTGGAGCCAAACCATGCATAGCTCGAATACATTTCTTCTGAGCGACAAAGGCCCTATTTACATCAGTACTATTACCCCAAAGTAGCAATCCATAGTCCAGTGCATAGTAAACATATGAATAGTATGCTATTAATAATGATTGTTGTGAATTAGTTCTACGAAGTTTACTGAGAAGGTAGATATAGCTATTAATTTTGGTACATACCTTATCAACATGAGTCTTCCAATTTATATTCTTATCTAACATAATTCCTAAAAATGTTGTTTCATTAGTTTCTTTTACAGGGTTATTTTTATAATTTATACAGAGATTATTAGAAGGTGTACCATAATTATTAAATTGAATAAAACATGTCTTATCTAAATTTATACATAAATTATTTAATGTCGCCTAATTAGAAATTTCGTCAATGGTGTTATTTTAGTTCATAATTATCAATTTCAGAATTATTATCAACTGTAACAATAACTGAGATATCATCAGCAAATAATACACATTTACTCGATATAAAATCAAAATCAAAATCAATATCATTTATTCAGTCTAGGCTGTTACAAGCACTTATGAACGTCAAAGAAGCTACGCCATCGGTTCACAAACCCTACGGTGGGAGACCTTGTAACGAGAAGAACCGGCAAGAAACTCGTCAAGGGCTATTTTTTTCTCCCTGTTTTATTTCATACAGAGTCGTCAAATTGAAAAGTGAGCTTCACATATCAGTAAGGTCAATTTCCATCACAAAAGAAAATACTAATTATAATATTACATTTTATGGTTATCCTAACCGTAAACAATTTTCAACTCGTAAGGAAGGACTTACATTTAACATTTCTCGCATTACAAGGTTACTGTAGGTACTGCAAGTTGTGACGTACATATCGATAGCAATTTATTTTAGATGGTACATCTGGTAGGTCATTAATATACAAGGTAAACAAAATTGGGCCAAGCACCGTACCCTGAGGAACTCCAAATGCATTATGCCTCTCACGAGATTTAAAGGAGGTTATTATCCTTTTTTCATAAATATGATTGATTTCAACATATCACATAAGTAAGAAGCAATCCAATTCAACACTGGTCCTCTCAATCCAAAATTCTCCAATTTCTCTAATAGTATTTTATGAGACACAAAATCAAAGGCCTTTGACATGTCAAAGAAGACTACTGTAACTTTCTTTTTATCATTGACACCTTTAGCTACATTACTTATAAGATCATAACATATTTGGAGTCTATTGATGAGAAATGATACAAAAAAGAATGTTTGTGTTTATTTTCTATAGTATCGTTAATAGTAGCTTTATGGTATTCGGTAAAATAGCGGAAAATTAAATCAGAACTTACATATTTTCCGTAGCATCTGAGACATTTTTATTGATTAAACCAACGAGTTTTTCTGGCTTGAAATACTAATAAAAACCTATTATCAAAGCGGATTTAATTATCAACATAATTTGGAAAAAAACATATAAACAAGTCTTTGTATGTTCGTCCTCCATAGATTCCGTAACCAAGCATAACATTTATAGAGCAGGGAGGATAGTGCATTGATAGGAGTAAGGGCGCTCTTTCATTAGGACACATGGTTGCGTTGCGCCACCACGGTACCCTTCATAGAACTCTATTCATTTTGTTGGTGGCTGGCGCAACCATGCTTGCGCAACCATGATGTCCTAATGGCCCTGGGCCCTGGCTTGGATGAAACTTGACGAAGTACAAGGCTATATCAAGGTAATCTTTGGATAGCGACGACCTGTGAAGGTCCTATGCACCAGCACCAGTGGAGTGCCCGTGAGATATCTACCAACAACAATAACGTAGTACCTACATATTGCAGGAATCTCGTGACTCACAATTTCGATGGCGAAATGCTGCGTGTATCAGAATGTAGTGATTAGGTACATACTCTTTGCGTGTATCCAACGCATGGAATTATTAAGTACTACTTAGTTAGTAATAGTTTAGTTAGTAATAGTTATCATTCTTTGGTACTACGTAAAGTACCTACGTATAGTAGTACTTAATAGTTCCATGGTAAAATCAGCCCGCTACAAAAATTACATACTATTTGCTCTTGTCAAGTTGTCAACCAATGAATGTCAATGATGTGAATAAAAAAGACGAGGAAGGGTTTTATTAGCTAAAATATTATCAAAATATCTAATTACATATTAAATACTTTTTTACTACTTTTAAATATAAACCACATGTGCTAATTCTGCTATTGCGTATCTGGATCAATGTTTGTTAATAAATGTTGCATTTGAAGACTTAGCTGTAAAAACAGCATGCTTTACAGCATTTTATTTTTAGTAAACTGTTATTATAATTCGATTATAGCATTAAACTCGCCGTTTGAGTAAGTTTTCATTTTATAGATAACATGTTTGCTGATAGTATGTAATTAATATTACATATTTTCATCAACATAATTTATTTACAGAGAACCACTGCCGCTATGGACTTGGGAATGTATAAGTGAAAAATGTGTGCCCTTCCGGGTGATTGATCATAACACTAAGTTGCAAGCGCTTGAGACCTGCAACAGGTTATGTGCTACGGTACAGATTTGGCCCCAGCCAACGGGACTGGTAAGCCTGTCTACGACAGCAGTCCCGATTCGAGTAAATTTAATTCGTCTTCAAATAGTGGCTTCTCCATCTAAATTAATGAATGAGCATATTGAGCATGCTTTTAAACTCATGCGTATCGACTTGGGGGCTCTAGAAAGAAAAGCACAAAATTTTAAAGAATGGCGTTCTCTCATGGTGCGCGTCTCATTAAACGGCAGTGCAGATCCCCGTATGCGCTTGACTACAGATGAAAGCTATAAATTAACCTTGCATCCCATCCAAGATACGGATAACTCTTTAATGGTCGATATAATAGCACAGTCTTTTTGTGGCGTGCGGCATGCTTTTGAAACGTTATCACAATTAATCTGGCTTGATCCTTATCACGGTTCTTTGCTAATTTTAGAGGCAGCTAAGATAGAAGATGCCCCAAAGTTCAACTACCGCGGACTGATGATTGATACTGCTCGCAGTTACTACCCGCTTAAAGTACTACTTAGAACCATTGATGCGATGGGTGCCTGCAAACTGAATACACTTCATTGGCACGCAAGTGACTCCCAAGCATTTTCGCTACAGTTACGTAGTGCTCCTCAAATGTCTCAGCTTGGATCTTTGGGACCCACTGCGACCTACTCAATAAAGGACATCAAAGCAGTGATCAATCGTGCTAGATCACGCGGTATTCGCGTGATAATTGAAGTGGACACTCCAGCTCATGTAGGCCGGGCTTGGAATTGGGGCGAAGAAGCCAATCTTCAGACGCTAGCACACTGCGTCGATTCAGAACCGTGGACAACTTACTGCAACGAGCCTCCTTGTGGACAACTCAACCCACGTAATATCCACGTTTATGAACTTCTCGAGCGCATGTATGCCGAAATAATTCAGCTCTCTGGAGTAGACGATATTTTCCACATCGGTGATGACGACGTTTCGGAGCGTTGCTGGGAGGAAAATTTCAATGATACTGACCCTATGACCCTCTGGCTGAAATACACACAGTCTGCACTGCGTCATCTAGAATTGGCCAACGGAAAACTACCAAATTTAACCCTCATGTGGTCTTCGCCATTGAGTGACTACATAAAAACCCATTTAAAAGAATTTACTCATTCTTTAGGACTTCAGTCGAGAGAGGTAGCATGGGCGCATAAATATGTGAGGGGTTTGCGTACTGTCATATCTCATGAGGATGCTTGGGATTTGAATAGCGGAGTGGGCCAATGGTATGAAGAGACAGGCGGTACACCATATAATTCTTGGCAACGGGTTTACGAGCACCGTCCTTGGTCTCGGAATGCTGAGTGGCGCGTAGAAGGCGGGGAAGTGACTGTATGGTCCTCTTCAGTAGGTAGTGGAGGGCTAGATGGTCGCGTATGGCCGCGAGCGGCTGCACTAGCAGAACGGCTATGGACGGACAGACCAGAAGGCGCCACGCGACCAGTGCATGCGCGCCTTGACGTTTTCCGCACACGTTTACATAAACGAGGCATAAAAGCTGCCCCCATTTGGTCCATGTGGTGTACTCATAATACTTACACTTGTGTTTAATTGGTAAACATCTTGCGACGCCTGCTTTGAGGTCTCGACTTGATAGTCTATTTCAGCGTGCAATTAAATCATATATATGTATGAATTTTCTTTTAATTGCCAACTAAATAAAAACAGTTACAAGCATACACTTTATATTTTAAGATATAAATGAAACACTTCTATTCTATTAGACACTAATAAAGAGGCTGTATTTATGTTGAGATAAATTTGCTTTCAAGAAATGCCATAAAATACAAAATACTTTCATCATCTAAGAAGACATCGATATCGTCTTTATTCTGCTCTATCTATTTTTAATCCATAACCGAAAACTCGGATCAAGGATTGTTTTTTTTCTATTTTGTAGTAAAATATCTGTTCACAAGCATATTAATAATTTCACTGACTTATATCATAAAATAAATATATTTTTTTCAAAATATCAGCGTAAAGGGGCTCCCACATGGTTGCAAACACGCCTCCAACAGAGGCACAACAACTGGTACCGTCGACAAACAAGTAATATTAAAATAAAATAAAGAAGAATGGTCAAACATGGTTTCACTTTGTATCAGTATCAAATCTTTTTCAAAAAATAAGTTCTTTTTTGAGTAGATGCCTTAAATAAGTAGGTACCTACCTACTACAGAAACTAATAATTATGTCTAACTTAATTATGCATACTATAAGACTTAAGTCAAATCAAATCATGTAGACAGTTTTCAATAAAATCTACATATATGAAACAAAGTCTTGGTATTTACATTAGGTAATAAAAACTTAAGAACGGCTGGACCGGTTTTTATGTGTTTGGATTTGTCTTCGAGCGGAGTAGGATAAAAAGTATAAAAAATATATATATTAACAAAAAAATCCATCAGTCAAAATATCAGTTCAGCTGATAATTTATTATAAATTATGGTGTTAAAAACCGCAACTGACATCGAGTATTATTATTATAAAAATCTCTAACAACTCATTTAATGTTGTCTATTAGTAGGGAAGCCCAAGCGGGGATTTCGGGATTTACTAAAGCGCGGCAGTTTAATATACGGGGGGATACCTTGTACCCGATTAAGTACCTCCACCAAATATGAGCCCCATAAGGCCGCCCGTCGCGGATCTCAAATTTTTGAGTCGAATTGGAGCAGTAAGCTCCAGATTTTTCTAATCTCTAGCTCGAATAGTTTTTGAGCTACGAACCGATAAGCATGTGCTGGAGACACGTTACACGTTTTGAATCACTGTAACTGTATAAGTTAGAGTCTCGTATTAAGAATCAAATGATACCTTATAATAGGTGCACACAGCATGCAAAATTTCAAATCACTGGGCCTCTTAGTTTCAAAGTTATAGGCAAAAAACTGTTTTCCCGCCAAAAAATTCAAAATAAATGGCTCGAACGCTGCTAAAGCGCCGTTGCCGTTCCGTGCGCTACACTGTTGCAATCGACTTTGAACCTAACGGCTGGTATTAATTCGAGTCACTTTAATTTGCGCTTTCGATCGATTTAATTTCTGTTTTGAGAATTTTAGACCTGTACCCCTATTACGAGTTTGCTTAACATGACATTTACAGGACTCGTGAGCGTAGACTATCGGATACACTGCTCTTGTCGGTAAAACAGTTGCTAAATATGAAAGAGACAGAGCTACATTTTACATTAACGTTTACTGTAACGTCGAGTTTGCCAAACTCGTAATAAGCCTACAGTAAACGTTAATGTAAAATGTAGCTCGGTCTCTTTCATATTTAGCGACTGTTTTACCGACATGAGCAGTGTATCCGATAGTCTACGCTCACGAGTCCTGTAAATGTCATGTTAAGCAAACTCGTAATAGGGGTACAGGAGCCGTCTGATATATCTAGGCTGATTACAAACCATCTATGGTAGTTACTTATAATTGAACTATCTGATTCTCTTATGAAGCAGTTTTTAAATGTTAGTGTTAGAAAATTCACAACTTTAATTGTTGATATAGGGCATGGATGATGGGCAATTTTCTATGAAACCTGGGCGTTAAACCAACAGAAATGTAACTACTATTTAGTACTTAGTACTAGAAAATATTTTCTTGTTTATTAACTATCATAAGCCCCCAGGTTTGCTTTAAATAACCAGAGCGAAATACACTATTATAAATTCTGTACCTTATTATACTTTTTTATCTCTTATTAATTCAGTGATCGGAATAGGTTTATAGAACAAAGACAAAAATCGGAGACTTACTTAATACTATTTTTTACCGGTAAAACTGGGAATTTAATTAGGCGAATTTTAACATCTTGTATTAATATTTAAATTATAAATGCTTCTCGTTTTGATACAACTGCTCAAAAATAATTAGAATGTATTCATGGTTCACGTGATTTTAATTTCCTAAAATTTAATTAATATTCACCATAACCAGTGATCGGATAAAGCTGTTAATTTGTGGCATACACTTACATACATGCTTATCGGTTCGTAGCTCAAAAACTATTCGAGTTAGAGATTAGAAAAATTTGGAGCTTACTGCTCCAATTCGACTCAAAAATTTGAGGTATAAAACATAATCCTACCTCAAATAATTACGAAGATACAGGTGTGTGTAAGCCAGAGACGCGGGTCTCCAGCTCGCACACACTTTAATGATCGTAGTTAAAACAGTATTTGAGTGTGATGGTTAGTTTTTGGTTCTCATTGCTCCTATTGTGCACTAAATTTCTGACTATAGTCTAAAGCTCTAACCTCACTGGTTTGCCTTAAAACGGTATGTTTTAACTGGGGACACGTTTCTCCCGCTAACACACAAAAAAAAACACCTAGTAACGAAGTTATGGTTGCACCTAAAATATCACTGACACGTTTGATTGCTCCTAATATGCTCTAAAATATGGCATGCTTAAAATTTCTTTATGTCTTATGAGGAAGCTGTAGACACACACATGATTATGATACAGCACGTCTGGGACATAAAGAACCATATATATCTTAATCTGACGCGCTTGAGTATTTCAAATTGGTGATTTTTTTGCACATTACAATAATTGTTGCGATTCTGCGTCACATCGAAATCGTCAGGTTCACTTAACACCCCCTTGGAAAATCTGACGCGCTCGATATTTATTTTTTATTTTTCATTTTCAACCCTTACGTACGACAACCCGCATCATGCAAACGATCCGATTAACATACGTACATTATTAAAAATACGTAGGACATTGATACTATCAATATCTGACGCCCTCGAGTATGTCCATGCAACAGCTTTTTTTTTACATATTTGAAAATCTATAGCCGCTCCCCTACCGATGAAAAGGTATACATTACCTATAAAACATTTGTTTCCCCTTATCATCTAAGTTTTGCAACCCAATAGGTCTCTATGACGCTCGAGTAAATCCCCATTTAGCATCGTGGACTCCCCTACTATATGGTTTGTATTGGAAATAACGCGAAACGTATGCGGTGCCTGATGAACTACATTGTAAACAATTCGTCTTTTTATGATTTTGTAATTTTTGCATTTTTCAATGCTATTTTTATACTTATGGTACGAATTTATGGTAAATTTTAAATAGAAAAATATTGGAAAAAATTAACTCGGCCACAAGTGAATTCTCAGACGGGACTTACCATAAATTCGTCTTTTCCCAAAGATCCCCATACTCGATGCTGAATGTATTCAATCCAATGGAAAAAAATCTAAAGAATTCCACCAGACCAAATAGATGATATCGTAAGTGCCGAGATTCCCGTTCACGAAGCAGGTCCAGGCCTATATGAGGTTATAATTACAAATATGATTCATGAACAGTATGGTTGTAGCGCCATTGCCTCCAATCACCGTGCAATCCTTGCATGGTCATCGGCAAGTGTTCCCGATATCCACGGAAATTAATGTCGAAGACCGTCACTGACAACGATGGTTATCCACTGTATCGGCGTCGATCACCCGTTAATAACTAACGGTCCAATTATGGGTGCCGTTTCGGTCGCAAATTGTCGCTTGGTATAACAGTTTTGGCAAATAGTCTTTTCGCATAAATTATGATAAGCATAGTTTTAACGAACGCAGAATTGTTTCATCAGAATTTCGACGGTGGTTCGCAAGTCTCGGCAGCTCAGCGGTCAGAGCATTGGACCGGATTTCCAAAGGTCGTGGGTTCGATTCCCATCTGAGAATTCACTTGTGGCCGAGTTGTTTTTTTCCAATAGTTTTTCTATTTAAAATTTGTCATAAATTACAACTTTGTTTTTTTTTACATCGTCAACACAGCAAACTGTAGACCCTGAATACTGAATGGTTTTAATTTCAACTCGATACCTCCACACGTTCCCGAGATAAACGAAAACGGGCGGACGGACAGACGAACAGCAAAGTGATCCTATAAGGGTTCCGTTTTTTCTTTTGAGGTTCGGAACCCTAAAAATTACAATATATTTTTCCAAATATATGTATAATAATATTTAGTTAGGTTAACCATTCGACTGTCCAATTCGCACTATAAACAGTTTTAATAAACTCTTCCGTTTCCAAACCTTCGTTTATAAGGCCATATCACATTGTAATTGTATGGAATTTGATGAAGCATCAATTGTTCTGTCTGACTCTATAGAAAAATGCATGCAATGGTTTCGGACGGCACTCATTCAAAATTAATCGGACAGTCGAACACTTAACCTAAATATTAGCATACAGATCTTTGCAGAAATATATTGACATTTTTATGTATGAAATCGCAGAGCGAGCATGTTTATAGGAAAATAACGGAGTGGTGTAAATATATGTACCAACCGCCCCCCGAGAAGTGTACTATTAGTGATGATTAATTCATCATTATCATATCATATTTTAAAATTTTATTATTTATTTACTGTCTCAGATGATGAATGTTACTCTATGGCTCCATGCCTTATGAGAGGTCCATTTACATCCTTACTCATTTTATCCGAATATATTATTGTGAGCCCAACATTGCAAATTAGGAAACGGAAATAGTAAACGACAAAATTTGTCTATTGATTTATTCATGTGTGGCAGCTTTATCGACAGTTTTCTAATGTAAAGAACAACGAGTACAGTACATCATTATTACATTCATAATATTACTCTAAATTCAATTATTAACCATGTTATTTATAATAATAAATTCGTTTATACAGATGATTCATGGTCGGGGAGGCTATCGCGTAAAAAATATAGATATGGACATGGGCTTCATTTGACAGTTAAATTACCATATATGGTAATTTTATGAGCTTCAACTGTCAAATGAAGCCCATATCCATCCTACGCGATAGCCCCCCGGGTAGGGCTTAAGCTGAAAAAAAATATCGGACGTGGCTGACGGCCACGGCTGGTAAGTGTGAACAGTCTTCAAGGGATGTTGCTTGCGGACGCGTTCCAAAGCCTATTCCACAGAGAACGGTAGACGAAGAAACATGTCGAGTATTGAAAGTGTAGGTGATTTTTTTCGAATTAGCGGCGGCTGCTTTATGTTGTTCACACAGAAAAAATAAACAGAAGCGTTTGGGTACATGAGATAAATAAACAAAGAACAGAGTCTGGTGAATTCCACACTTATTGCGACATTGAACAGAGATGAGAGCACGGACATGTCCCGCACCCCGTGCTTACCTTCCGCGGACGTTTTCGGCTGACAAAAACATCGCGTGCCAGATTTCTGCTTGTTCAAGAACTGAACGCTCAAGGTCAGCCAAAGGTTACGTCTACGACTTACCTCCGATAGTTTGCACACCTTAGTGTACCTACATTTATTATCTAGATACCTATAAATCGCGTCGCCGTGTCCGTCAGCCGCGTCCGATAATTTGATTTCGTTCAACGAAAACTTCACTAAAATGTAAAGGTGGAACACATGAATGAATAAATAAAAAAAGTATTGACTTGTCTATAGCCAATCCAATATGGCTGCTGGCGCTGCTGTTGCTGTGTGTGTTGCTGCTTGCTGTTGAACGTTTCAACTTTCAAGCGTCCGTCCGTCACAAGATATGGCGTTTTGAAGTATTTTTTTAAATGTTAATAAATGTCAGTGTAGTTTAGATAACTAGATTTTAATATGAGCAGATATTACGATTACGGCAACGCGATATCATGGTAAGTAATAAAAAGTTGAGATTATACTGACAACCATTCGTGTGCGTTCTCGTTTTCAGATATTTTGCTTGTTGTTACCCCTAAACCACGCGTAGACAAATATTTTGTAATAATTTATTAAGTTCTTTCAACAATTTTCACAGGTCTAAATTAGTTCCAATACATTTTAGCTATAAATTTACAAACCTTGCGGCTGAACGTGGTCAGGAAATAGACGAATTTAATTTAATGTAACCAAAGTAAAGAAAATGTAACAGATTTTATAACTAATTTCTTGATAGCGAAACTTTAACAATCCATCTCTATTAAACAGTTTACACATGTATTTATTTACTCTGACCAATTTCGGTAACAGGGAATTTCCTCCCCCAGAAATTCACAAAAATGTCCCAACTGTTTACTGTTGCTATAAAATACACAATTATGATTCTTCCACTCTTTACCCTTAAATTCTGTGGACAATTCCAATAAAATTAACATTCAAAAAGCTCTAACTATTCCTACTTCATTGTAATTTTAAAGTTTCATAAGTATTGTAGTTTGTAGCTTTGATTTACCAATGTTTTTACTTTAAGTTTGAACTAACAGCATGACCCTGGAAAGACTTTAAATCAATATAAACAGATAGTTGGCTACAAAGTTAGTTGGTAGTATCATCGCCATCTAAGAGATAGATACATTGTGATCCTCTAGGACTAGGTGGTCCCTTTGTAAAAAAGCATTTTGTAAGAGCATTTTATAGTGAAATGCTAAACATTTAGAGGACCTGCTATTATAATATTTATTTCTGGAAAATTTCATTGACAGGACAGTCATCTTATTTCTCTTACAATTAGCTCCTGTCTTTTTAACAGTTGTGATCTGTCTTGAACACTGTTAATGCTCTTTCTCTCCTTAGCGATGCTACTTCACAGCTGCAGTGGAATAATATTACTGAATATAAATAATTGGACCGCCAACATTCTAAAACATTATCAGCAAATGCATTTATGGTTTGTTTAGATGATAGGTAGAGCTGTAAGACATGTTTTAACCATTGATGACTATAATTAGTAATTATTCAATTGCAGATGTCATTCGGACCCTTTCTTTTTAATTTCAATTCCAGTTTGTGGTGTAAGAGAAATAAGGAGACTCGCAGTGCTGATATGTTCACTACGTCGAAGAAATTTTCCAGAAAATCATTCAGTTTGTATCTTACCTTATGATAGTTTGTCCGTTTTCGGACTCGTGAATTTCAGTTGACATGAGATGGTCGCACGTCAACAATGGTTAAAACACGGTCTTCAGCGAGGGTAGGAAGCGCGGCTCCGAGTGCTCCCCCTGAAAATGGAACCAGTTCCGAACTTAGAGCGCGGCTCAAAACCACTGAGAACGGACACCGCTCACAAAAGAGCACATCTAGGCAAGTGTCAGGTTGTTCTCGCGTTTGCCTCGCATCTAGTCGTCAGCATGCCCCAACAAGCCCGTGGTTGTGTTGCCTCTGCTGCCTATGTTGCACATCACAAGTGATGGCATATTCAGACAACTTTGATGCATGACTAGGGCTTCTGGTGGTGGGCAGTAGCTTTTGAGTTTTAGTATAATATCGCTAAAACAACTAAAATATGTTTATGTTCCATTACTCTATAGTAATATGTAACACAGCCACATTTGAAGTTGCAAAGGATTTATTTTATTTATGTTTAATTGTCAAAAGTGGTTGTGTTAAATTACTATGTTGAACAAATTGTTGGCTAAAACTAAATTTACATAAATCAGGTGTTACCGGATCAATAGCTATACATATAATTTTTTCTGAAGGAAAACAACAAACCGAAATATATTCCCTCCGTATCAGAAGGACAAATTAGTAACAGGTCCTCGTGGGATAAACAACATAAAAGTAAAACATCTGAAAAGAAACAACGGCATGTTGGGCAAAAGGACTGGCATACACTGATGCAGAAAATAATTTAAAGACAATAAGTTACATACTTAATATATTTTTATATAATATACCAAATAAAACCCTTTTTTCATAGGTTTTTAGTAACTAAAATGCATTATTTTATCCTATTATTTTGTCAGAGAGTTTAGCAATTGTACTCGAAAATAATGCTTTTTTTATTTTGTGCAAGGTAAGTCCTTTTATCCAATTTTTTATTTTATTTCTGACATTGTACTTGTATGACGATTTTAAATTTCAGACGTTTTACTAGTAGGTTGTTTTACTTTTATGTTGTTTTATACCACAAAGACTTTTTACTAATTTGTCCTTCTGATAGGGAAAATATTATGCCTCATCATAACCCTATCCCTTCCTATTTCTTTTAAAGAAAACGTTTGTGTATACTACGATTTATACACATTAGGATATGTCCAGATATGTTCTTCTGTTCGTACCATACCTTCGTTTCGCATTAGCGTTGTGATCCAAAAACTCTAGCTGGATGCAAAGTTCGTCGCTGCAAATATCATGTGTTCATTTCCTTTGAACTGGGGCGGGGCGAAAAACTTAGTCGCAATGAATCGGAGCGTACCCTGTAACCGTATCGAGACGCCCCGTACCACACAGTACCGTACCAAACGGGCGTTCAAACTAGCGTTCTTCCCTAGTTCTAGAGGTACGGTACGGATAAAAGAACATGTCTGGACCCACCTTTATGTGTTCATTCCATTGTTCCTGAATTTATTAGACTTACATCACTAACAGTTGACTGAAAGCTGCGGTCCCACCACGGCTAGTATTCAAACAGACCAAGCCTGTTACAGTTGACAGACAACAGTGCGACACGTCAGCCTAGCTCTGTGCGCCTTTATCTCTATGAAGATGGACAGACCTTGGGACCACAGCTTTCTACTTTGCCACTGAGAAAGGTCGTTAAACTTTGAAGTAGTTATACCGAAAAAGGGCGACGCAATGACGTACCAGGATTATTATGAGAGTACAGTTTGGTATGGCCGTTTAGCGATCTTTCTCGCCATACATACGAATCGGCAGGTAATCAGCTTCCTTATTGTGCAACTCTAATTTCAATCGCTTATATGTTATATGTTAGGTTGTAAAACACTACATCCATTTCTGAGACAAACTTTGAATGTTGAGTTACACAATTAGAAGCCAGAGGCCTTACCATCGGCCGTTATAGAGCTACATAACATATTTTAATAAAACTTACTCATCTCCAAATATTACTTTGATATTGCTCTAAAAGCTTTATGGGCCTGGAACTCTATCGCGCATTTGTTTTTTTTTTCAATATACCAAAACATTGTCGTTGAGTTTTAATTTTAATAGGATAAGCCGGTTGGCGCTAGTTGGTATTTTAGTCGTTGTAGCCCAAAGTCCTACTAGTAGTAACTGTAAAAAGTCCTAATGGTTCTGAATTACTGGTCAGTCAATTAAAGCTGGCACGTTCCAGTACTCGCACTTATGCAATTTAAAAAAAAAATGCATGAAATTTCGCTCTATAGTAGCAAGAGCAATACAATAACTGTCTCCTTCATACTCATAAGTTTGACCGCGCGCGAGAGAGACAGCCAGACTATTCTTGATGTGATGACCATGCAGTGCAACGCCGCACCGCGCCGCGACACTTCGTGTAAATGTGTTGAACGTGCCAGCTTTAGACCAACCGACCTGTACTATGTTGGATTAGTGCTTCTGGTAGGACTGTGGGCTTAAGAGGCTAGACTAACTGGACAGCAACTTGCGCCTAACTTCACAGATTCCATTAGCTTCGAATCGCACTGTAACCTAGGCAAAAGACGTTCTATTAAAACCAAGTCTCACAATGTCCTTTCTAACCAACAGGAACAATCAGGCTATGCCTTCCGGCGGCAGCGGGCACAGCGGCGGCTCGCAGGGCAAAGACCCCCTGGCGCCCGCTTTGCCCGGCTCCCGCAACATGTACCAGCACGCGGCGGTCACCGGGTACAACCCTCAGGACTCGCGCGCGCAGCCAATGCCGGTTACTGTAAGTCAAGTTGTGGTCGGAGGGTAATTGCGGAGAGCTTACCTCATTTTGCATTTCATTTAAGGGTAAACTGTCCAATTAACGGCACTTCAACACTACAAAACTCTTCAAATAACATTTGAGGAGTTTTTAAGATTATTTACAGTAATTATTTTACAAGCATTTAAACAAAAAATATTTTTTCTATTATTACTCAATGAAGTTCCTTTTGGTATTGCAAATGTTCTTTGAAACAACACAGCTGTTGATTGAATGATTTATCTTTGTTTCATTGCTAAATTAAGGGTGCCATGTCAGAAATAGGACAGTTTCCTCTACCCTTTCTCCATTATTAGAAGGTTCAAATTGTAGCCGACGCGAGCTGCAGCTGATGATATGTTTCGCTGCAATCAATTTTACAGCAAAGCAAAGTCTAAGATAAGATTAAGAATTGAAAACAAGTATAAGAATTCAATTCATTTTTTTTTTCATTAAATCCAATGTATTGCTTAAATATGGGTCATACATATGCCTGAAATAAAATGATTTTAATTTACTTAAAATTTTAATTGGTATCAACTGTTATTATATTTTGAAAGAATTCTTTTTTATGCAATAATTAACACAATTTATGAACAATTATTTCAATCTACAGGTTTATACATCAGCCACTGAAAGAATGTTTGTAAACAAACATCCTATACTTCAAAAGTATTTTTTAAAATACACATTCTATAAAAATATATTTTTATGTTGTATGGCATTTATTTCTGAAATATATCTGTGAAATAATTACAGATATTGCACAATTTGTTATAAGAAACCTATTCTCATGACATTCCATAACAGCACTTTTATTCTATTTAGATATCATTCATTACAAGCCTGAATTATTCTATAGCTATACTACCATACAATTCCTCATCATAAAAAATTACCTATCGTTTCATTAAACATCGAAAATAAAAAGAGTACCGAAGTCAAGCTCCTAATAAATCTACTTGATTTTTCATGACAACTCGAGCATGCTGCTAGTGTTATAAGTTTGTTTTCTTTGGACTTTTTTGTGAAAAGAAGTTTACAAAAGCTATCTTTTTAACCTACCTTTTATTTTTCTGGTAAACCCTCATTTTGTAAAATGAGTAAACGAGAGACACTAATAGCAATTTAGAAAACTGCCTGGAATTAAGACGTCATATTAACTACCCTGTTTAGCCTGTTAGAGATTGTAGTGAGAGCTCTATATGTGTGCATTTGCTCATAGTCCTATGCTTGACTTCTATACTCTCTTAATTTACGCTATTATACTTAACAACTCACTGCGCTTGGGACTAACTTATGCATGTGAGTTGAAGTGGTTGGGTAAAATGAGACAGAAGCACACCGACAGGCGCGGCAGAACCCGATGTACGCGGGCGGCATGTACCACGGGTACGGGCACGGCGCGGGCGGAGCGACGCTCGCCCCCATGCCGTCGCCCTCGCCCACTGCGCCGCTGCCGCCCTTCCCCGTGCATCCAGACGTTAAGTTCAAAAAGTGAGTATTGTCATTAAACAAATCTGTGGTTTCACTTGAGTTATGCTAGGTTATGTTGGTAAATTATGAGTATGACACGACACGAGCGCACTTCGCTCGTCGCCCTCGCCCACTGCGCCGCTGCGGCCCTTAACCGTGCATCCAGAGTAAATCAGATACTTCCATAACTTACTTTAACTCGAGTGAAAAGTCAGCCTCTGTCTTAGGGCCTGCGCAGACGACGGACATTGGAGGACTTTTTGTCCGCCACACGACCTTATTACTAAGAGCATAAAGTTGAAATATAACGAAGACTATCGCGTACTTTTCATGGATATACGCGATCTAAATTCAATCTTATTTTTTTAACAATAAAGACGTGTCGCCGGCAAAAAGTCCTCCGTGATCCGTCGTCTGCGCTAGCCATTAGGCTTAAGCTTAAACCACCCGTGTTATGACCAGTTTCAACAACATTATCCTAGTTATATTCCAGAGTAAAGTGGCGAGCGAAAATATGAGTTCACACAAATTTTCGCTCACCACATTACTCTGGAACACTTTTAGAATTCTTTGAGGCTTATTAGGAAATTATAATTATTATTAATTATAACAATTTTGGCATTTCCTGCGCAAGCATGTTACACCTTAGACCACATCCTGTTACTAAGCACGATGGTGATCAATTGCCTGCCCAGTTTTACTTGTAATTTAAAAAAAAAAACCCCGGCCAAGTGCGAGTCGGACTCGCGCACCGAGGGTTCCGTTTAAAATTTTCAAAAATATTTTTTATTATATGATGTAACTTAAAATCTACGGTTTTCGCAATTTTTCCTTTATCTTTCTATAAGACGTTACTTCGTACCAAATTTCAAGATTCTAAGATCACGGGAAGTACCCTGTAGGTTTTGATTCCCGTGCGAGTTTCGAAAATTTGCGGCATAAATGCCTGTATCTTTTGATTACTGTGGCTTAGAAGTTTGATTTTTTCACAGCTCCAAGGAACAGTAGACCTGAGTATTAGATATAAATTTCAGTTTGATACCTCCACGCGTTCCTGAGAAAAACGGTCTTGACAGACGGACGGACAACGAAGTGATCCTTTTTTTTATCTTTCCTTTTAGTTACGGAACCCTAAAAACATCAAAATGTGTAAAATAATTCATACAATATTATAATTATTTATTAATTACTAAAGGTTACCCTTCTACGACGTGCTGGCGGAACTGATGAAGCCCTCCACGATGATGCCGATGCAGGCCGGCCGCATGCAAGAGGGCACCTACATCTTCCACCTGACGCCGCAGCAAGCCTCAGAAATCGCGTCTGGCAAAGACATAGTTGGCACAAGCAACAAACTCGACTATGTTATACAGGTATGTTGACAGTAGAGTTCACTTTACTGTGCCCTCATTTTCGTAAACTGAAGGCATCTGTGGGGCTACCATGAGTTTTTCTTACGGGAGACATTTTGTATGCGAATCTGTACAGCGCCCCTAGTGGGCAGTAGCAAAACTACATATTCTCATACAAAATGTCTCCCGTTTACTGTACAGTAAACGGAAAGAAAAACTCATGGTAGGCCCACTGATCTTCAACCTGACGGCCCCGCAGGCCACAGATCACGCCTGGCAAGGACATAGTCGGCACAAACAACAAACTCGACTATGTTATACAGGTGTGTTGACAGTAGAGTTCATTTTTCTGTGCCCTTATTTTTGTAAACAGAAGTCTTGACATCTTTCACCTGACGCCGCAGGCTACAGAGATTGCGTCTGGCAAATGTCATAGGGGTGTTACACAGGTTGCTTAGGATATTTTTAACCGACTTAAAAAAAAGGTTTTGAATTCGTCGCGTATATATTTTTTTTTGTGTATGTTCCCATTTTTTAAATTTTTTAAATCGGTTCAGTAGTTTTAAAGAAATCTTGAAAAACTGGCGTTTTTACGGTCAAGCAGTTTGACTTAAGGTGGAACGATTTTCATACAAAAACAGTCGAGATAATCTTGGTAGATTAACAGAATTAATACTTAAATATATGTGCAACTATTTCTTTTCGGGTATTCATTTGCGCTTAATTAATAAACAAACATTGTTTCATTCAGAAATCACCTATAAATGAACACAAAATTTTTGCAAATATTACGTGTGTGTATGTGACAAATGTCGTGTACGTATACAAAAATCGCGACGTTGCCATTCCATGCGGCTAAGACGCGCAACGCGCGACGTTGCCGCTCTTACGTTTGTCTCGATTTAATAATTGTTTAAATTTCTCTTTACTAGATTTTTAAGCTGTGTTGCCGTTGCGTCCCAAAAGAGATGAGTTTCGTCAGTAATAATTTACTTTGGGATTATGATATAAAGTTGTGATTTGTAGGATTTATCCTGACTCCGATTTTGAAAAAATGCTAAACACGACTTTACATTTTGTTTTTTATGCGTAAAACTTTTTTTCTCCCATCACTGTCAAAAAATGGAAAATAAGATTTTATAAACAAAAAAAAAGAAAAGAAAATTTTATCTGCTTTGTGCAAATAAAATTTACTTGTATTATGTAACGTACTTAATATTTAAATAATTTATTTTTTCAAATAGGTATTAAATTGTCCGGAATCACATCTACGTACTGACAACACCAACCGATCCATATTTGTCATTTGTTTATAGTGTTTTTTCGTTGTGTTGTTGTGAGTTTTGACTAGGGATGGTCAATACTACTGACTAAAATTTCAGTGAAATGAAAATGAAATATAAACGAAACTTATGAAATCTTTCAAAACGGTTTGAAATATTTCAGTTTTGAGTGATATTTATTTTCTGACTAGAAATGATTTATTTTACGTACATCTTAATGATTTAACGATCTTAATGATTTATTTTATTATTAATATTACAATTTTAACGTATTAAATGATAATAACAGACTTAATTTTGATTTTACCGTTAAGAAAGTTAAGAAAGCAATCTAAGTATTCAAGTACTAATTCTTATGATATTTTTACTTAGCCTTTTAAAACATCATAAGTATGATGATAGGATAGAGATAAACATAGACTAAACCAAATACAAAACATGAATTTGACGTCACATATCACTTGACTATTGATGTTTCGACTATGAATCAGGACATTTGCGCGAAAAGCTAATAACGTGAAAGACTCTTACACGAAAAGCCGTTTGCTCGAATGAACAAAGGTAATTTAATTTGCCTCAATTATTGGTCAGTTAGCCTTCAAAAACCATTTTCACCGTACAGCGCATGAATGAATGTGAGCGATCTCAGTACTTTTTATCTAGATTGTACTTAACATTACATAGTACATATTTAAGATACACAAGAGGTTAGCATTTTTTATTTTATAACCTCTCAGGCATCGGAAAACGAAACACAATAGATATTTTATCATTTGCAACCCCGGTGTTCGCTGCGCTGCTTTACGAATTAAGTATTTGTTGAATAATACAATTTCATTATGAGGTAAGTACTTAATAGTAATATTTTTTTGGGACATTTTTGCTTACTTACATGTTTTATGTATTAATCTATACTAATATTATAAAGAGGAAAAATTTGTTTGTTTGCATTGAATAGGCTCCGAAACTACTGAACGGATTTGGATGAAGTATGGTACACAGATAGCGCATGAATGAATGTGAGCGATCTCAGTACTTTTTATCTAGATTGTACTTAACATTACATAGTACATATTTAAGATACACAAGAGGTTAGCATTTTTTATTTTATAACCTCTCAGGCATCGGAAAACGAAACACAATAGATATTTTATCATTTGCAACCCCGGTGTTCGCTGCGCTGCTTTACGAATTAAGTATTTGTTGAATAATACAATTTCATTATGAGGTAAGTACTTAATAGTAATATTTTTTTGGGACATTTTTGCTTACTTACATGTTTTATGTATTAATCTATACTAATATTATAAAGAGGAAAAATTTGTTTGTTTGCATTGAATAGGCTCCGAAACTACTGAACGGATTTGGATGAAGTATGGTACACAGATAGTAGATAGCCTGGTGTCTGTAATAGGCTATTAGGTAATAGGCAGGGTTTTTCTAGATTAGATAAGGTTTCATGTACATAATAAACAAAATTATCCTTTATATTATAACCAAGTCAACAATGAAATGAAATATATAAAAATGCTCATAACATAAAAAGTACTGGGTCAAACGAAACCAAATTTTTATGGGACCAATTGGCATCTATTCTGCATCGAACAAAAAAATAATCATGAAAATCGGTTTAGAAATCTCGGCGTAATCGGTGTACATACATAAAAAAAAATATATATATATACCAACCCAATTGAGAACCTCCTCCTTTTTTGAAGTCGGTTAAAAATACTAGCGGCCGCTCGCGATTTCACTCGCGTGGTTCCCGTTCCCGTGGGAATATCGGGATAAAATATAGCTTATGTTAATCAGGGATAGTGTAGCATTCTAAAAGAATTTTTGAAATCGGTCCAGTAGTTTTTGAGTTTATTAATTACATACATACATACAAATCTTTCCTCTTTATAATATTATATAGTATAGAAGTATAGAAAACGGTAACATGATGATCCAATAACCACCACCACTTTTTTTTATTGAGGAAACACTGCAATTTTAATCAAAATCTGTTCAGCAGTAGTTTAAAAAAATATAGATATTTTATTGGGCAAACTCACTAAGAAATCTTAAAATTTAGAGTATCAATTACATTCTTGTCACTTGTGCAATTTAAAAAAGTTGTAATTGCATTTGTTGCAATTTATACATCAAAATTAATATTGTAATGTTATTTAAATAAACAATAATAATAAATAATAAAAAAAACTATCATCAGAAGTTTCGAATCATGACTCTTTGATATCTAAGTCGAGTACGTAGACCGCTGGGCTACGTGATCTTTTTTAGCTAGGTCGAAATATTCTACTACAAGAAACTCAGAAATAAAGTATGCATGTGTGAGTGATTAGTAAAATTTGAAGACAGACACACTCTCTCGAGATATTTGGATGATTAATGTACTACAAAAAGATAAATGTTGGTTTCGAAAATTCAATATTTATTTATAGAATGCGCTTAAAGTATTTTGAGTTAAAAAGATACAAAGAAAAATTAACAAAAAAATAAAAACTACTAAATAGCGAAAGTAGCGCCATCTAACGACCGTTCAGCTTTTTGTAACTTAATCGTTCCACCTTAAACTAGTAGTTGCCTATACTACTAGCTTTAGTCAAACCGAAGTGCGGGACATATTCTAAGTTAGAAAATTGAGTTTTTTGTTTTGTTTTTTATAAAAAAACGACTTTAAAAAGTAAAAAAATATACCTTTTGGATTCGTTGCAATATAGGAATTCTAAATTGCACTTCTATTTTTCTTATCTTGGCTTGCACAAGTTTTGCAAACTTTACAAAAATAAGAGTTCATTTTTTTCTTTTTCTGTAATTGTTAATATGACCAAAATAACGACGGTTGCTGAGCAATTAAGCCAGTATCTTAGGCAACTATCTTAGATAGCCCTATCCATATCTATAGATAGGCTATTAATTTCGGGCGTAAAAAGCAATGGATCAATGTGATCTATCAATTTCGGCCGTTATTGTAAAGTAATCGTAAAATGTCCAATTATTCTAGAGTTCGACTGGGGCCCAATTTTGCTTACTATACTCATATTCATATTTCAATTGTAGTACTGTGCTACACAGATTATATTTTTATAGTGTAAAATCACAACAATTGAAACTCGATTGAAATACGATTCTGACTAAGTGTTTACAGAATTTCCCTGGAAAATCCCATCTTGTGAAATTCATTCGCAAATCATTAGACAATTTACTGCAAAATAACCTGACTAACATCTTTAGTTCAATATTTTTATTTCATTTATTTGTTACAGGCACAGTTGAGATTCTGTCTTCTCGAAACATCATGTGAACAAGAGGACTATTTCCCACCTAGCGTTAATGTTAAAGTAAATAATAAAATGTGTCCACTGCCAGTAAGTATATTTTTAATTTATTGTCTATCATAAAACTGTGTATAAATCTGTATGTATGTATCCCGTTAGGGCGACATGAGACAAGTTGCTTTTTTCTAGTATATTTTCTTGTTTAATATTTATTACTGTATGTATGTTTTGTCACATGTCCCAAACTGTTGTTTTATTTTAGTTTCTTGCATAAACTAACAAAGTTTAGTAATGATTTTATCGAAAAACATTATTCAAAATATATTATTTGAATGATGATAGAATAAATGTTTATCCTATGATGGTGTTTATTTACTTTATGTACAGAATGGCGTAAAGTTTTAAAATCAATTTTTAAAAAACTTTTTCTTTTCATCGCAGAACCCGATTCCAACAAACAAGCCAACCCCAGAACCAAAGCGGCCGCCTCGACCCGTAAACATATCCTCTCTGGTCAAACTATCGCCCACCGTAGCCAACACAATCCACGTGACTTGGGCGGCTGATTTCACACGCGCTTACGTGCTTAGCGTGTTCATGGTGCGCAAATTGACTTCTGCTGAGCTACTACAAAGACTCAAGAATAAGGGCACCAAGAATCCCGACTACACGCGATCCCTGAGTGAGTATTGTGATGTTAGCTTATTTACTAGGGTTTTTACCGGAAAATACTAAACAGGATCTTCGTTAACCTCGGCCGAGCTGCTGCAAGAGATAATAATAAGGGAATACTGTACAGGATCTTCGTTAACCTCTGCTGAGCTGTTGCAAGAGATAAGATTAAGGGAACCAAGAACTAGGATAGTCCTAGTTCTTGGTTCAATCGCCCAGTAAGTTATCAACACTCAAATTAAGTTAGTCCTTACAACCCACGTGACTTGGGCGGCTGACTTTACACGCGTTTACGTGCTTAGCGTGTTAATGGTGCGCAAATTTATTTCGGCTGAGCTCCTACAGAGGCTCAAGAATAAAGGTACCAAGAAACCTGACTACACTCGATCACTGAGTGAGTATCACAAGGATTAGAGCCATGTTACAACACTTCTCTTAGCAGTCATACTAGACAGGATCCTCGTTGAGGTCGGGCAAACCCAGATTACTCATGCTCATTCAGCCCGTATGAAGTATTAAATTGGTGAAACTACTTCTTTATGTTTAAGCCAAGTCAGAGGTCTTAGGCGGCTCCTCTGTCTTGGCTTGTGACGTGTTGAATCTTGACACCAGAGGCGACTTAACCTCATACGATAAGAGAATAGACTTCTTTATGTAACAGGACAGAATATGTCCGTTAAGTCTCGTTATAAACTAAAACCCATAGGTTTTAGTATTTTTTTTGTAGCTTTTGTTTGATTTCCCAATCGATTTGGTAGACAAAATTTCATTTGCCGAAATGTTATTTTTCATTTACTTTTTATTGTGACTGTTTGCACTACGAATATGTACGCAATACGCACTACGAATATGTACGCAGGACAAAAATGTAAAACTTCAACATCATATTCCTTTCTGTACAGTCAAAGAAAAGCTCTCCGAAGACTACGACAGCGAGATCGCCACCACATCCCTCCGCGTGTCCCTGATGTGTCCCCTCGGCAAGATGCGCATGTCGTGCCCTTGCCGGCCCGCCGCCTGTCCGCACCTGCAGTGCTTCGACGCGTCGCTGTTCCTGCAGATGAACGAAAGGAAGCCCACGTGGCTGTGCCCCGTGTGCGATAGACCGGCGCCCTATGACTCGCTCGTGGTGGACGGGTGAGTGAATGCTTCCCTTCTTTTCTTTTCTTTGGTTAGACCCAATTCTGTAACTGCTGCGGAGGCTTCTAGGTAAGTTGGCGTATTTCGACTTTGCTGTTCCTGAAGATAAATGGAAGCTGCCAGGCTTGCTTAGAATGGAATGCTAACAGCTTGCATTTGGAAGCACTTTCTATCTAGCCAGCAGTGAGTGAATATTTCCCTTCTTTTGGTTTTCTTGAAGGATACCCTGGTAGATCTCCAGCCAGCCCAGCTCAGACAGGAACGCTTTAAGCTTTTTCATCTTAGTGACTACTGCTGGGAGGCTAAGGTAAATTTGCGCTTGTAATCTATGGATGAGTGAATACTTTCCCCTTCCTTTAGGAATCAAGGGATAAAATTTGTCTTATGTTTAGAAGACAAATGTATAGACGACAAACATAGGTACAAAGATTGATTTTTATTTATATAGATTAGTAGGATTTATCGATATCTTCGAACTTTACTTAATAAGTGGCGCTGGCTGCCCGCTCATCTCCCGCTCTTGATAAGAACTTAGAACACATTCGACAATCTTCCATACAATTTCATACGAAGCCTCAATTATTTAATTGACACGCCGCTGTCTATTCACTGAATTTTGCCCACAAAACTCGGGAGTGATCTGATTAGTAGAGAATAATTATTTGCGAAATATTTGGTGATGCCAGAAGGAAAAGAAGCAAGAGCCTACGACAGCCAGACATTGGTTATTTTATAAACCGTACTTATTTTCAAAATTAACATAATCCTTCTTCGTTACCAACGAGATTAGACATATGTTTCTTGATCACTTCACTATTTCTAACGTTTTACTTTCTATTTACACGCTCCACTGAAATATGATGTCCATTAAGTGCACGCCTAACCAGCAGCGAGCCTCATGTTTGTTGATCACTCCATAATTTCTAACTTTGTTTGTACTAGATATTTGATTAATGGTGCTTCTAAAGGGACTATATTTTTGCTCAAATGTGTGGCTTGGTTATATGCATCTTGCTCTAATCTAGGGCGTAAGTTAGCATTTGAAAGCAATACTTACCAGCCAGAATGCAGAAATATATGGCACGTTAAATCAATAAATATTTGATAAACATTAAACAAGAAAATATACTAGAAAAAAGCAACTAGTCTCATGTCGCCCTGACGGGATTCGAACCCGCATCCTTGGGAATCCGGCCCAATGCACTAACCAATTATGCTACAGAGACCTATGAGGACACGTCGAATTTTTCTAGTATATTCACCGTTCTACGGTGTTGGCCACCATAGGCCACCATAGGTCTCTGTAGCATAATTGGTTAGTGCATTGGGCCGGATTCCCAAGGATGCGGGTTCGAATCCCGTCAGGGCGACATGAGACTAGTTGCTTTTTTCTAGTATATTTTCTTGTTTAATATTTATCACATAAAAATAGCATTGTAAAATGCAAAATTAAAAAGTTATAATCAATAATTATTGTAATTATTTTTTATTTGCACGCTCAATGTAGTACAATCTACCCGCAGGTACTTCCAAGAAGTGCTGACCTCTCCCCGGCTGGCCAGCGAGTGCAACGAGATCCAGTTGCACGCGGACGGCAACTGGAGCGCCCACGTGCCGCCCGCCAGGGCTCCCGCGCAGACGCAGCCGCAGCCCGAGCCTGTTACGCTCATTGCCGACGACCTGGGTATGTACCTATAATAATAATTTATTAAAATAAAACGCAATTTGTCTCATGTCGCTGAGACAAGTTGCTTCTTTCTAGTATATTTATTTGTTTTAAAATTATCGCATAAAAATAGAGATGTTGCAAAATTCAAAATTAAAAATGTTTGTTATGGAAAAGTAAAACAAAGCTTTTAATCTGAAATATAACTTATAAGCCATGAATGAATCTTTCACATCGTCGTCGGATCGAGCCCCTAAAGTTATGTATAAATATAAAAAAGATATAAAAAAATACATTTTGTATAAAAGATACTATATACTACTCCGCCTAATTTAGAAGAACAATATTTGCAAACTAAAGTGGTTCGAACATTTGTATGGAACTTGGCATAACTATACAGTCCGCCATTTTATAAAAAGCGCCATTTTTGAACTCAAAAATCTCAGAAACCGTATTCTTTAGAGATTTGATCACTGAAAACTTTTTTATTGTAATTACTTACTCTGTCGATTGACATCCGTTTCATCACTGGCCGTGAAAACACGTTTCTTTCAAAATGGCGGGTAGCCGGGTATGCCAACGAGGTTCGATGCCCTTTATTCATTCTCATTATGATAAATATTAATAGAAAAATACTATGAAAAATCGACTCAGCTAGCATGTTATTCTCAACCGGAACTTAACCCACAATCTTTGGGTATCCCACTGCCCTCCCAGAGCAGCCCAGAGCTACCGAGCCACATGACGATACTCAAAGGTTCTCAACATTTGGTTATCATAAGCCTCTGTAGGTTCAAGTTCACCGTGAGAATTACTTGTGAGCCGGCTGAGTAAATTTGTCTAGCAGTTTCCTATTGATATTTTTTTCTTAAAAGACAGCAATCTTTCACAATCATAAAATTCTTAAACAATGTTTGTGTACTTAATGTTGTCGTCGTTCTATAATGTTGTGTAAGCTGTAACTAAGTTTTTCAAAACCTTAACTTATTAAGAAACTTTCATTGATCTAATAACAACAGTCAAATAATAATGAAATACCCACAGAACAGAAAAAACAGTAGAAGTAGCATGAGACGGGTCTCTCATAGAAAACCTGCGTACCCTGGGCGTAGCCAACTCACACAAGTGTAAAATAGCATCTTCGTTGTGATTGGTTAAAAAAACGCATTCCGAGTTGAACTCTTATGCTATACAATTATAGTTCATAATTAAATAACAGCGTGAAAGTGCCAAGTAGTACATCTATTCTGCGCAAGGTAGCGCTACAGACAGGCTGCTAATAGCTTTGCTTTTGCCATGTTGATTACGCTATTCCACACTAGATGGCGCTTTAAAGAAACAAGCTTAGTGATTGATTAGGGTTGGACACAATTAAGTATATCGATACGTCGATCAAAACCTAAGCACGAGTTTCGGCAAATAAATTGCCAGCGAGGCATTAGATTCGCTGTAACTACAAAAACTAGTGATTGCTCATCTTCTGTCTTTCCGCACGTGGGTCTTAATAATTGCCGGTATCGTTATTAAGATTTGAAAACAAGAAATTAAAATGATTTTTGTAACGTTATATTTTACTAACAGGGTGATATACCTAAACTCAATACACCGTTACACGTTACACACACAAATCATGCATAACGCTGTAACGCAAGATTACAATATACAATAAATATAGCAGCTACATTTTGTAATCTTGATTTATGTGTAATAATAATATAATATAATAATATATATTTGCATACAATCACACTGATTATCTAGCCCACGTTAAGTTTCATGAAGAACTTGTGAAGAATTTTACCATAAGGCAAACGCGGTTTTCCAGTGAATCTGTCGAGGTGTCGAGTTACAGAATAAGGGGACTGGTTGGTTAACCGACTAAGTCTCTTATCATACTACCGACATTCAATCAATATCTACTTATCTTTATAACTCAGAACCACCAATCAGAAACACCGATAGAAACATTTTTTTGATGGAACTTCGAGCTCTCTGTGCTTTGCTATTAGCATTAATCTGAACGCCGGCCGCCGTACTGAAATCGCTTTGGGAACTATACTCCGCATAGGCATTTCAAGATTTTAACAGTTCCATGACTGTAGTCGCCATGGTCGTAATAGTAGATAAAAGTTAGAAGAATCTTGGTAAACATTAAAAAACCCTTTCATAAATCAAAGAATTTGAAATCCACGTCCATATTAAAATTAAACGTTGTTTTTGTATTATTTGTATCAATGTTAATTCACAATTTGCAAAATGGAAATGCCTATTAGAAATCGGTCGCAAATTACCTGCATCTATACTTATCGATATCTGTAGTCTATACGATAATAAGGCGCATCACTAATTGAATAGCAAATCGCCAATCAATTTAGTGATGCACCTGAGCATACAACGAGAATCCCCGGGAATTAACTGGTACCGGTATCATCGTATCGGAGAATTGGTTTATACTCTCGGTTCTCAATAATAGTAAAAAACCATTCAAATTAATGTGTTAAATTTATGATTCTTTAACTGATGCATTTTTCAATGCTATTTTTATACTTTTGATAAATTTCATATAGAAAAATATTGGAAAAAAACAACTCGGCCACAAGTGAATTCGCAGATGGGACTCTACCCACGACCTTTGGAAATCCGGTCCAATGCTCTAACCACTGAGCTACCGCGACTTGCGAACCACCATCGAAATTCTCCAATACTTAAAAATGGCAGTGGTGGCGACTCTGCCAATTTTATTTACAGTCACGCCCATTATTTGTAAGATAATGGATAATTTTAACATGGTTTGAAATTAACGCCTTATTGGCAAACTTTCATCATATCAACTTCCCGACTGATTTGTGTGTCTGGATATCGAACTTCTTGAGGTAAGTCAATTTGAGTTCTCATTGCTATTCAGGTTCAGTACTCGTTGTTGACTATTTCTGCTACATACTCAAATTAACGATCTGCTAATTCATGGTATTTTCTTCTAATACAGACATTTAGCTTGTAAGACTAAAAAGCTTTGCATTACTGGCAAAGGTGAGAAAGTACTTCACGCTTGAACATTTGCTCAAACACAAGCTCGATTACATGCTTAATCGAGCTTGTGTTTATTAAGCATGGAGTCTCACTTTTGAGGTGGTTTCCCAATACAACCTTTACACGCTTCAGTTAGAGAGGACGGTTCACATTTCGGTCAGTGTGCAGCTGAAATTGTTAATCTCATCCCCATCACCTACTCTCAAAAAGTTATGGATATCTCAAAGACACGCGCTCAGCATTTATTAGCTTGAGTGAAACTTATTTATCGGAGTCTGTGTTTTGGTATATCCAGGCTAGTGCGATCATCGTAGATCGCATCACCGCTTATCTACATGGTATCAGTGCAGTAACCGCTGTTTGCGTCATATTATACTGAACTGAGATCAGTAATGGCATCACATAGCATGTGTTGCTAATAACAAAATTAAATATTATTCTATTATAATCTTACCATCAGGCGAGGTAAAGGTCAAACGCTGACCTATCTATTACAAAATGATGACTTTGAACTTTGTAACATGTAAAATCTAACTTTGTGATTCCTACTTATTGCTTGATAATACTTGTTTTCCTAAAGTTTTCATATAACCACTCATTCTAAATAGCTCAATATAACAAAAATAGATTATTTTTCAATAGAGGTTTCTCAGTACCGAATACCGGTTTTCCCGGGTCCATCACCCTTCAGTACCGGTGCCGAAAAAAACTTGGAACCGACCGACCCCGGTTATGTATCAGCGATAAGGCGCATCACTAATTGAGTGGCGACCAAGTACGACGAAAAGCATGCTTTCAGTACTTCGGATTATGCTTAGAAACTTCTAGAAACGGTAAACTGTACATTGAAATATACACCTTAAGAACGTAGACGGAAGATTGGATTCAGATTGTTTATTATTAAAAATATTACAATTTGACTTTTTTGTGAAAATAAGTGAAAATAACAGAAAATATGACTTACCGATGATATGTTATGCCTCCTTTAGACTAATTAGTCTCTCGGCTATAATTTTTACACTTCAAAACTGCACAGTATGGCATTTTTCTAATTTTTCTCTATATTATTCCGCGTGGAGGTTACGATCGCGACTGAGTAAGCAAAACGACGATGTACTTGAACATAGGCAAACCTTTGCTCATGTGGGGCTACGCGGGTACCGCCCACTTGCGACTTCTACTGTTTTTTCTGTTCTGTGGAAATACCACCTGTATTACACCTTTTACGTGTATATTTATTATATTTTGTTCTTGATACTCTAATGTTAGTAAGTACAAAAAAAATTGTATATTTGTTTGAAATCTACTAAAATTCGGTGTTTTTTTTCGACGACAGCCTGAGTTTTACTCTCTTCCGCAGAGTTGATATAAATCATTATTACTTCAACGCTAAGGCTTTGGCTTGAATAGTTTTAGCCAAATGCCTAATAAGTATAGGCAAATACTTAATAATAAAAATACCAAAGACTTATTTTGTTACACATACATAGTGTTAAAAATGGACTTGCTTTAAAAATGAGGCTTTCGCTATCATCAGTTTTAAACCAAGTCCAACTTTGTAGAGTAACATCATAGACAAAATAAAAGAAATACGATTTGTGATTTCGTATAACACTGTAATAATTTGTTAGAAGTGACATGTGTGCAAGTGCCGTGAAGTGGTTTTGGATGATTTTCCAAAGGGTAAGTAAGTTCCTGTACCTTTTTTTTAGTTTTTATAGTTGTCATGTCATAAACCAATATATTTTTTTACCGTAGTATAAACCGATTTCCAAAGTGATGTGTAATTTTTTCGCGCGTATTGTATTTTCTTCACGGCGTTATTAGCTATTGACATAAAATACACATCATCACAATGATATTTTGTATAGTAATCCAATCATGCAAATAGCTTGTCGCCGAGTTATTTTTTCCAATATTTTTATATTTAAAAATTTATCTTAAGTATAAAATAGCATTGAAAAATGCAAAAATTAAAAAATCATAAAAAAGAAAAATATGCAAATAGCTTTAGTCTTTTTAGGGTTCCGTACCCGTAGGATTCAAATGGAGCTCTATTGCTGCCACATGTAGCCGTATATTCGTCAGTCGACTGTCAGAAAGCTCTAGCAACTACGCCGTTGAACACAGACCTATACTGTGCCTTTGAAGCTACAGACTTGTCAGTTTTCATATTTGCTAGCACCAAAAGTGGCTTGCGAAGCCAAAGCCAAGCAAATAATATATAAAAATATAAATATTTGCATCAACTGCTTGCCTGTCAAATAATAATAATAAATAATATAAAGGAGAATTGATATCGCCTAAGATGCGCAAAGCCGGCGCTTTAAGCAAATATGCATTAAAATTTATCTTTTTAATTATGGTTTCAATTTTTTTTTATGAATTAGGAATTAATAAAAAAAAACAGTTTGGGTTTTAAAAGTTAAATAATATAAAAAGCTACACTGACTTCCTGTAACACCGTTGTAGTTTACTCAACGTTTTACGCACAGCACAAATCTCACTTTGATCAGAAATGTAGGTTAAACGGAGCATTACTCAACTCAACGTTAAAATACTTTCCGCAAAAGAGATTCAAGAAATCGAAGAAAATAACACGAAAATAGTTTAAATAGCGCTGACAGCTAGCTCAAACGCAACCACAGACTAACTCTATTAGAATATTGTAAAATAACAGAGTAGAGAGCGTTGCATCGTATATTTCTTTTGTCGCCATATTGGTAGACTCATAGATTTAGAATGTACAAGATACACAATGACGGCTCGAAGATGAGACAAGAAAAAATATGTGCATGTGTTGATGAATGTCTATGTGCAAGTTAAAAATAGTGCTGTCCACGATATACTTTTACATTGTCGATTGTTTCAGTTGGTAGGCTTTTTATACAGGCAATTAAATCGTTTGCGAGGAAACCTTGGTCGTACGTCACGTTACTACCGCCAATAGAAATAAATTAAGTACTTTTTCTCAAGGACTTAGATCGAAATTATTGACTATTTTGCGCAAATATCAAAGGATATAGTCAAATATACTTTTTAAATATTTTAGCCGAAAATTATAGGCAAGTAGTTACGTTTGTGTAAATGGTCAGAAAGCAATTTGTAAATTAACGATTAATAAAAAAACGTTTTAAAACCTGTTTTGCGGAAAATGCTCAATGATTGATGTAAATGATTTATTTCTATTAGCGGCGCTAGTGTAAGTGACGATCCATCTCAACGCTTATAATCGAAGAGAAAGCTAAAAATAAGAATTCACTAATTTGACTGTCACATTGTATGCTCTTTCAATGTAGTGAGACGTATAGGCTAACATATTAATACAATAGTACATGTACCTACTAAATTAAAACACTTTACTTTTAATTACCATGGTTGGGGAGAGAAGAAATTTACTTGGGGAGATTGGGAATAGAAGGGGAAAGATGCTGGGCCACCTGTTACAACACGACTGTTTCATTATAAACATACTGGAAGGGAAAATGGAGGGAAGGCGAGGGAGAGGTAGAGCTAGAATGAGCTATATTTCACAGATAAAGGAGAAAGTTAATGTTGTGTCGTAGCAGGAAGTGAAGTCATTGGCACAAAAAGAGAGGAATGGAAAATACTCCACCGGCAAGAGCGCAGCTCTTAAATTTAAGAAGAAGAAGACTGTTTATTAATTTTTTTATACACACAAAATTTTATTTTGCGTTTCCCTATCTAAGGGCAATGCCTAGTTTTGGCGCCTTAAATATTTTTCGCTTCGCATAAACATCCATGGAGCGTGGGAGGGAGAAATCCTAATCAAGTTCTAACCGCCCGAGAGAGAAAGTGACAGCAAATAAAGTACCGATATGTCATTATTTTCACGAGTTAGAGGCCACCCGGTCTGTTCAAGGTCGCGGTGGAATTTGTGCATTAATTTGGAATGTATAGTCAAAGCCAATTTCTTTAGCTCATCATAGCTTCATCGTACTCAGCTGTGCGACTTATTTCACTAGTGGCTCTTCCATTCACTATATTTACAAATTTTTGCAGTAAATTGTTGCGGCACACGACCTCAACATAATTGCGATTATTTACAAGCCCTGGCCTTTTATTTAATTCTTTGACAACCTCTTGCAAATAAAAAGGCGGTTAGTAATTTTCTTAAAACCCTGTTTTTTATATTTTTCGCTTGAGACGTGTAATGCAGTATATCAATTCATCTTTCCTTGGAGGCAGTATTAGACTTGAGGGCCCAGGAATTTTTTCCATAAGCGGGGACAATGTCACTACCTCCGTAATATCTCGATAGACATAAGAAGACCCCGGTTTCCGACGTGGTAATTGAATCTGTGAACAAATAGTGTAAATTGTACACCATATTCTACAGCTATACATATTGCATTTAATATTAGCTAAGTGGAGTCCCAAGAATCGTACTAACAAGTATAAATAATGTTGGTATCGAGTCTTTCATTAGGACACGGCGATGTTTCCTTTGTGTGAAACATTTGCCCTCAAAATGTTTTCTACAGATAGTGGAATTCTTACTTCCGAGTCCAATCTGCCCCCTAATTGTCTAATTTCGAAACCTCACACTCACTATCACTATCAAAATCCCTTTTAAAAGTTTAGTGCTTGTGATAGGTATTTCTGGAATTGTGTAACTAAAAGTCCCTTTTTCGTGAATAATTTCAATATGACACTTCATTTACAGTTCTCCATACATTTGGAAGGTATTGTGTGTGTAATTTTGCTAGAAAATTAAAAAAAAACGTCAAAATTAACTATTTACTTCACTCAATTATCTTTCAATACGCGTCTCAATCACAATCCCTATCACATGTCATAAAGAAACGGTGTGAAGTATGTCAATATCTTTGAAATTACGAATGGAAAGGAATTGCGATAGATTTTAAAATTACACAATTAGCCTCCTGGTCTATTTATAGTCCGCATCCATTTTTCACGCAATGTTGGATTGCTTGGAAATCTACAAAATATATCGGTTACTGTATTACTAAGTTTTGAAATCTTTTTCGTAAAAATGAGCTCTTAATTTATATAGTAATTCAATTTTAACTCTAATTTAAGAATAGATTAACAGTAATGTGTGGCATCAGCAAACTATCTTTTTACTACTTATCTCCGATACATATCTTGGCTAAATAACTGTATTCATGTCACGATGTCACTAAAAAACGATTACGTTTTTATCGATACTCGTGACGTCACCGTTTTGTCAAGCACTAGCGTAACGTATCAATTTACTATTTTATATAATTTCTTTGCAAATATTGTTTATAATCACGATATATATCTACACAGAACAATGCAAATTAATATTCTATCGTAAACATCCTTTTCTGAGCCGATAACTGGCAGAAATTTGGCAAAATATGGTTTGAAAACTTCCAATTACAAAATCGTATTTACCTGTGAAAAGTGTATTGATACGGAATATTGCGCCTTGTAACTTCACATACACGTACAGAATATGTCACCATAATTGCAATTTCAATATTTTTAATTGTAATCGAAGGATTACTACAAAAATGCATAAATTCCACCGCGACATTGAACAGACTGGACGCTAGGGCCTCTTACTCGTGAAAATATTGACACAGCTGTACTTTATGCGTTGTCACTTTCGCTCTCGGGCGTTTAGTACTTGATTAGGACTTCTCGCTCCCACGCTTCGTGGATCTTTTTGCGGAGCGAAAAAATTCTAAATCTATGGGTAGACCTGTTTAATCTGTCAAAAGATTAAGCTTATTTATTAATTATCTGCAGTTTTTTAATGTTTTGGATTGTCTATTATTAAAGAAACCATACCCAAACATAAGAATGTGTAAAATGTGTCAATAAATGCATCTTTTGTGTCAGTGTTTGTGTCCAATGTTACGATATAATAAATGAGAAAACCAATAAAATAAACAAAATATCAAAATGTAATATAGAATTAAATATAAATAAATTATTTTTTAAAGTATGGGTGGCAGCTCTCCGTTTGTTCTATGTTGGCTATGATGCGGATTAATTTCTTTTGCATGGTGAGTAGCACAGCCGCGTCCGTGCTGTTGCCCCACAGCACCACTCCGTAACTTAGCCAAGCATGCGCGTAGGCGTAATAAGTAACTATTGCCGTTTCTATATCGGTAGTCTTTTTTACTTCGCGCAGTGCATAGGAAAAGCTTGATAGTTTAGATTTAATTTTTTGTACGTGGGCTTTCCAGTTAATGTGCCTATCTATAATTAGGATTGCCAACCACCCAGTACCCCAGGAACTAACTTAAAGAAAAAACGTGATTCTTGAGTGTGTGGAAAATTTCGACTCGGAATGAAATATTAATGTTGTCCAAGTTTCTTATACATCATTATTTGACTGAAATTGTATGTATTTGTGGTACAATAATTACGATGGTCACCCAGCGTGCAATGGAGCTAGGAATGGGCTATGCTCGGCGTTTCCCTACGTGATCGAATCAGAAATCAGGAGATCCGTAGGAGAACTAAAGTAACTGACATCGTTCGAAGGATTGCTCAGCTGAAGTAGAACAGGGCGGGACACATAGCGAGAAGAACCTATGGCCGTTGGGGCGTAAAGCGTCTGGAATGGCGACCGCGCACAGGGCGACGCTCCGTGGGTAGGCCCCCGACAAGGTGGACCGACGATCTGGTGAGGTTCGCGGGAAGCCGCTGGATGCAGGTAGCGCAGGACCAGACCAGACCAATCGTGGAAATCCTTCGGGGAGGCCTATACCCAGCAGTGGATGTCATGTGGCTGAGACGACGAATTACGAAAAATACACTAAGATTTGATTACAACTATTCGGTCTACAACACACATTGGGCTCTTATGGCTAAGGATATTTGTTATTTTGTTTATTTATCATAAGATTTACACGCCTCATTAAATCTATTGAAGTAGTAAAGTCTAGTATTTTAATTTGAACCTAGATTTTGTAGACCAAAACAACCGCATAGGTGGCATGTTTGGCTGTCGACAATATCCGTACACCTTTGATCTCTAGTTAGCTAGTATTTGAACCTGCCGGGCTACCGCGTAAAAATGTATGGATATTGTGTTCTTCAACTGTCAAATGAAGCATATTACCATACCCATATTTTTTAATCACTCTGAATTACATTCGCATACGGAATCGCAAGATTCGCATGCGAATTCCTTCGTTTAACAGCATTCTATTCATGCGAATGTAATTCGAGTGATTCAAAAATATGACACCTGGACCTTGTGGTTCCCAATAACACTTTTGGACTTTTTGCTTGGATTCGATTTCTACGGCATAGTGCTATTTTAGTATCGCTGCTTTACGCTGTGCACACACGCTAGGTTATGCCTGTAAGGTCAAAACCGTCATGCAAAAGCTATCGTCTATTGGCTTGACGTAAATTTTAGCTACTAAATCACGTGATAACCGAACGGATGAACTGAATTGGACGAAATTTTGGCACACTGGTTTTTTTTGTAATCTGGATAAAAACGACGAATACATTATAATTATCACGAAATTCTCACAGGAACATGATATGAAATGTGAAAGTTCAGATTTTAGCCAATGACACTGTTGGAGAGCTAAGTGGACTGTATGTGATTTTAATGGGAGGATGATGGAAACACTCAGTTTATGACTAAAAACTAATTTAATCACAAGAATCAACTGATACAAAAACACAAGGCAAGGAGACACTGACAAGTAAAAGCAAAACAAAACGTCATTACAAAAATATAAATTGATCGTATCAAAAAAGGTGGCATCTCAGCCAGTCGCCAACATACCGGACCCCCAGTGGAACACTAACAACCAGCGGTGGCTACTGGCTGGGAAGCAGCTTCCATTAAGACTAGCTTACGGGCCGGTCGGCGCAGTATGCCGCCTTTAGTGCGGACGTCTGCCACGCGGACCGCTCCGTCTAGCCCTAGGTAGGTTGACACTATCCTTCCTAACGGCCATAGGCCACGAGGAAGGGTAGGGTCGACGATCAGCACCACGTCTCCCTCACTGAAATTTATTGTGTTGGTGGAGGGTCCTCTTGCTCGGAGCGTGGGCAGGTACTCGCGCAGCCATCGTGCCCAAAACTGATCTGCCAGACGTAAGCTTCGACGCCAGTCGCACCTTCTGTCTAAGTCTGCATCTGTGAGCGTGCTGGTCCAAGGTGCGACTGAAGAGGAGCCCAGGATGAAGTGGAAAGGTGTGATCGCTTCTGGTGAGTCGGGTGAAGATGGCACATATGTGAGAGGTCTCGAATTTATTATGGCCTCTGCCTCGAGGAGTAGTGTGGAAAGTACATCTTCTTTTAATACTTTTTCGGCGAGGCAGGCTCTCAGGGCTGTCTTCACGGTTCTCACCAATCTTTCCCACGCTCCGCCCATGAACGGTGATGCCGGTGGGATGAAACGCCATTCGATTTTGTGGTTTGTGGCGTATGCTTGCACTGCGTCGTCTTGTAACGAGCGTAGCTCTCGGGAGGCTCCGACAAAGTTGGTACCATTATCGGTAAATATTGTTGAAGGCGAACCTCGGCGAGCAATAAAACGTCTCAGGCTCATAATGGCAGCATCTGATGAAAGTGAGGTGACAAGTTCTAAGTGGATGGCTCTCGTTACTAGGCAGGTGTACAGCGCGACGTAGCGTTTTTCTCGGCGTCGGAATATTGTGACAGTGATCGGACCAAAATAATCTAGGCCAACGTGCGTGAACGGCCTCTTGTGATGGTCGAGTCGCTCTTCGGGTAGATTGCCAATTCTAGGTTGAGCAGGTTGGCACTTCCACCTTCTGCATTGGAGACAGGCTTTGGCTACGCTACGGATGCTGTCTCTTGCTTTGAGTATCCAAAACTTCTGCCTGACCTCATTAAGGACGAGTTCGTTAAAACAATGAGCGGCGTGAATATGCTCGTGAAGGATGAGAAGCCGTGTGACGTGATGGCGACCGTCCAGAATTGCAGGCGATATGGCTCTCTCACTCACTCCTGGCGCATACTTTATCCGTGAGTCCAGTCGCAGCAAGCCATCATGGTCAAGAGTCGGCGCGAGTTTTGCTATTCGGCTGTTTTTGGGCACGGGCTGTGAAGATTCGACTGCTTTCAGCTCATCTGGGAAGCTATCTTTCTGAGCTCGTTGGAGTATCATCTTCTCAGCTGTTATAATGTCCGCCGCGTGAAGTTGTGAAGGAGATGTGGTGCCGTCGACGTATAATTTAGAATTTCGATCTAATGGCCGAGATAGTTTAAACCGGAACATTCGCGCACCATGGAGAACACGGGCGGTGGCGCGCAAAAGGCGCAGCCAAGAGCTAAAACGCGTCGCGTCAGGTACTGGACTCGAGAACGGGACGTCGAGGAGCAGCCCCACCAGCTCCGACTTTAACTCGAGATCTGGTAGAGTCTCCTCGATGTCAGCAACTCGCTCGGTCGGCCAAGCGTATGGCGGCTGTAACAGAAACGGGGGACCTGTAAACCATCGATGAGACTGTGTGAGGTTTAATTTTTTTGGTTTTGTGGCATCGTCGGCGACGTTGAGAGAGGTAGGGATCCACCTCCAGTTGGACGGGTTGGTGGTTTCCAATATCTCTCCCAACCTGTGAGCCACGAATGGTTTAAACGCCCGAGCATCACTCCGAATCCACTTGAGGACGGTGGTTGAGTCTGTCCAAAAAGTGGTTTCGGAGGGCTTGATTCGATGAGCTTTCAAAATTGTTTGCGCGAAACGAGAGGCTATAAGCGCAGCTTGTAACTCAATGCGTGGAATCGAAACCGGTCTTAAGAGTGAAACGCGTGCTTTACTGCCGATTAGAGTTGTAGATACAGAGCCGTCATCGTAAGTAAAACGCCAATAGGCAACGCATGCGTAGGCTTGTTCGCCACCATCGGCTACTACATGCAATTGTGTATCTACTAAATCTGTCCTAGTCATATACCAACGAGGTATTTTTATGTTGGACGCGACCTGCAATTGTGAAAACCAGTCTTCAGATTCGCTTACGTACGTATCGGGGAGCGGTGAGTCCCAGCCGACCCCTGCCCTCCATAGTTTCTGTATCAAAATGCGGCCCCAGATGATGACAGGCATTAAAAAGCCGAGGGGGTCATAGACCTTCATGACGTTAGACAATAGACTTCGCTTGGTTAACGTGTCGGCCGGTAACTGCGAAACTGCGCGGAAACCCAGTGAATCCTGACTTGGGTTCCACTTAACACCCAATACGCCGACCTCGCTACTAGGCGGTAAATAGACGTCGGAGGTCGCGTCGCTTCGAAGTTCCTTTGGGATAAGTGAAAGTGCTTCCGGATCGTTTGACGTCCACGCGCGCATCTCGAAACCACAGCCTTTATGAACGGTGACTACATCGGCGGCCAGCTGCGCCGCGTCGGCGACACTGGAGTGGCTACCTAGATAGTCGTCCATATAATGGTCGTCAATTATTGCCTTACAGGCGGCGGGGTACTCGGCTTGGAATGTTTTAGCATTTTTGTTTTTAATGTAGAGTGCGATGAACGGACTTGAAACCGCGCCGAAAATCATGGAGGACATGCGGTACTCTTTCAGCACGCCGTCTTTGTTACGCCAGAGAAAGCGTTGGGCGTCTCTGTCTCTTGGAGCAATTTTTATTTGAGGAAACATCTCTTTGATGTCACCGTTTAGAGCCACGGCGCCTTCTCTGAAGCGGAACAGGATGTCCAGAAGAGAACAAAGCAAGTCCGGGCCTTGTAGGAGCAAACAGTTTAAACTGACACCCTTCGTCATCGCTGCGGCGTCGTGGACTGCTCTGAGCTTCTTCTTTTGGGGGTGAAATACGCCGAAAATAGGCAGGTACCAGCGAATGCCAGTGTCTGTATCAATGCAGGAACCATTTGGAGGTTTTCTTTGATGATAGGTGATGGGTTCGCACTCTTCAGCGTAGCCTTTTGCGATAACATCACCTATGAATTTGTGAAAGGCTGTGGCAAACGATTCATCTTTCGACATCTGGCGTTCAAGGGCCTTGAAGCGGGACAAAGCCTGCGGGTAACTGTCAGGTATAGTCTTCGGCAGTTCTTTCTTCCAGGGTAGGCCAACCTCAAAATGTCTGTCATCAAGTTGGCGCGCCGACGATTCGACGATGTCTACGGCTCGTTTATCGTCATCGTTTGGGCGAGGGGCGCTTTTCGTTATGCCTAAGGCATCGATGTCGTATTGACTTTTGATGAGAATGTCTAAATCGTCCGATACGTGGTTCACGAATTCGAGTGGCTTAGACGAAACGGAAAGCGCGCCGTGAATTACCCAACCTAACAAAGTCCTTGAGGCGACAGGATCGCTCTTCTTGCCGCACCGCACTTCGCGACTCAAAGACAGGTGCCAATCGGGCGCACCAATGAGGACAGTAGGGGTGACGTCAGTGTCAGTGTACGAAAGTTCGTCGCATAAGTCAACCAAATGATCGTAATCTGAGAAGTTAATTTTGCCTGGGTGTTGCGCGCGCAACCCCAGAGGTTTGATCGCCCGCGCGTGTTTCACTAAATATCGGTCAGACAGGTTTCGACCTCGAATGTAAAAGTCTACGTAACTTACGTCGACTTCTTTCGTCATACCACTGACGCCTTCGATACGCAGCCGCTCCTGACAGGTGGGTTTCGCGCCGATGCGCGCAGCAACCTCTCCGTCAACGAGCGTCGCGGTACTGCCCTCATCGAGTAACGCCGTCGTGTGGAACTCGCCGTCAGGACCCTCGAGTACGATCGGGACTACCTTCAGCAGCCCGCGAGGACGGTCGGTTGACCGCGAAGTCCCTGTGGCATCAATCAAAGTATCAGACGTATTTCCAATTTTGACAGATGGTTCAAATTCGTTGGTTAGATTGTCAACGTTGACAGCAGTGGTCGATTCGGCAAACAAAGTTTGAATGTTGTTGCATTGGCTGTTAGATACGCTAGGTTTGGAGTTTGCTGTCACTGTGCCGTGAAGGAGCGCGTTGTGACGTCTCGGGCATCCGTCTACTCCACAACGTTTGGCGCGACAAAAATTCCAAGTGTGTGGACTGGACTTCAAACACCGGTAGCATATCTTTGTCTCACGGACCCATCGCCATCTATCGTCTATTGAAAGCGCTAAAAAGACTTTACAGGTTTTAATGTTGTGAGGTCCTTGTTTACAATAGGTACAACGCTCGGGCCCTTTGCTGCTAGATACGGTGGTGTGAATTGTTTCCTTCTTCAATTGAAATTTATTAGTAGGATACGGTGTGTTCTGTGCCTTAACCGTACTGTCAGCAACAAAGTTATATTTCAACTGTTTATCAGCCTCTACTAAAAGAAAGCGTGACAAAATTTCTAATTTTGTGAAATTTGGTTGATCGGATGCATAAATGGAAGCAAAGTCTGTGAAACGAGCGCGCGTGTGCTCGCTCAACTTTACCAATATGCACCGAAAGAGCTCTGGTGACGATAAATACTCGCTCTGTTTAAGCAGTTTAAGCGTTGTCACGAAATTGCGTAATTTATTTGCTAAGCGGTTTAAGTCTTCGGGAGAACTTAGCTTAGGACTGTTGCGTAGCTCGGCGACCTCGCGGGCGACGAGAAGTTCCGGGCGCGCGTACGTCTGCTCCAGGGCCCTCACGATGTCGTCCGGTTCCCCAGAAGTCCACAGGAGAGACGCCACGGACTGGTACGCCGGACCGCGCACAGCGTTGTTTAAACGATCTAAGTTATCTGACGGAGAGAAATTAGTTTTAGTTCGTTCGTAACTACTCTTGAACGCCATCCATTGACTAACTTCGCCCGAGAACGTGACGAGTTCGGGTCTCTTTGGTCTGTTAGAAAAAGCGTTTATAGCTTTGGTAAGCTGCGTGACAGGGCATTCAGACGTATTTAATTGTTGTGTCACGTCGTTGTTGTAATTGTTACCGGCGGCGCGTGTAACTATCGACGGGGCTGCAGGGGTGACATTCGGTACGTAGAACGATACCGTGTTGGTAGGAGCGGCCGGCTGTGAATGTTGTCCTTGGGGTTTACCCAAGGTGACAGTCGGTGCCTCACCAGGCATGTTCGCGGTAGTTACCGTAGCCATGTTCTGCTCGAAAACCCACGTAGCAGTGCGTTTTGCTGAATCACAATGAGAACGTGAACAACGGGATTTAGATGACTTATCTGATGCTTCCAAAGCGGCTAGTCTGGCTTGTAGCTCCGTCGCTTCCACCTCAGCCTCGAGACGGGCAAGCTCGCGCTCGCGCTCCGCCTGCTGTCGCACAAGCTCGCGCTCGCGCTCCGCCTGCTGTCGCACAAGCTCGCGCTCGCGCTCTACTCGGCGCCGCATTGCGTCGGCTTCGATGGCCAGTTTCTGAGCGCGGACGGTCGCCGAAGACCTCGAGGAGTGAGTGCCGCTACGAGAAGGTGCTTTGGCATTTGCGTCTAAATCCGAAATAGATCGAACACTTGGGCGATTTGCGAGGCTAAGTTGCGCCTGGTCGCAAGAGTCGGTGCCCACGGGCTGTGTGGACGAACTAGTTGGCAATGCCGAAGCACCCTCCGTGGCTGTGGCCGAAACCGGCCGGTCGCCACCCGGCGAGTGTGCGGGTTGCGTCCGCTCGACTTCCATGGCCGAAGCCGGCCGGTCGCCGCCCCGTGAATGTTCACGACATTCGGGCTGCCGCCGATCGACTTCCGTAGCCGTGTCCGCGTTTGCCTTGCTTTGACTGCGTGTTTCCACCATGGTGAATGAATACAAATGACGAAATTACTGTTTACTAGGCGAAATGAAAAACTTACGTCAAAATGAAAATTTTGAAAATGGTTTGTTTTTATGGCGAGAATGGACCAAAATGTTGGAGAGCTAAGTGGACTGTATGTGATTTTAATGGGAGGATGATGGAAACACTCAGTTTATGACTAAAAACTAATTTAATCACAAGAATCAACTGATACAAAAACACAAGGCAAGGAGACACTGACAAGTAAAAGCAAAACAAAACGTCATTACAAAAATATAAATTGATCGTATCAAAAAAGGTGGCATCTCAGCCAGTCGCCAACAGACACAAAATCGTTGAACAGATTTGGATGTAATTTGGCACACAAAGAGTTTGTTACCTGGATAAAAAGAAATAAGCGGGAAGGTAATAAATATATTTTTCTCAAGGAAATTATACTACAAATAGCTTTACATCTACCTCTCAAAAATTGTACATACGATTACGTTTATTTTTATAAGTATATTTAGCTGTTATTTAGGTTTAAGAAACGATAAAATAAACTCATTACTATAGACATAGTATTGACATTGTAAATACGGTCATTCACCTACAGACATTGTAAATAACTGAAATATTTGTAGTGAAAGTGTAACTCTAAATACTTTATTTATACCTAATTAACGAATATTGTACAATCGCGGAAGCTGCCAGTAGTCCACTTGCCGCACAAAATCCCTCGAATACGAATGTCCAATTCTAGCGCACGCTAATATCGCAGAGGTGGTCAACCGAGAATTTCCGTGACTGTACAAACATTTATTGTTACTGTCATCTATTTTTCATGTAAGGCGCCACACACACACGACAAAACCAACTGCAGCGGTCGACAGAGCCAGCGGCTGCTGTCAACGGAGCCAACTGCAGCTGTCGGCCGTACAGTGCGACTATGATTATAATGAATGCGGTCGGGGGCGCTGTAACTGTCTAAAATTGACGTACACAAGATGGCGGTGTTAGTTCCTTTTTGCCACGTTCATTAAAGACCTTATCAAAAGTGCAACAAGGCTTATAATTAACGCGGGCAGAGGCGCTGCACAGCTATCAAAAATATAAGCCTTGTCGCACTGTAATCGATAATTTTGGTAGGCGCTGTCGCCAGCAACGTACTGCTCGTGTGCGTGGCGCCTTAATTTGATTGTATACCAAAGTGAAATTTTTTTTTACAATTAATGTATAAATTCTTTACTTACACCTACCTACAATTATTGTTTTGGGGATTTTTCCTTTTTTAACTATAGCTTTTATTACATGGCTTTGTACTAACAAAAGCAATAGCAAGGAACGGAACCTACCTATCATAACTTCAAATTGGAAACTGTTGTGATCACTGTTGTGAATTATTTTTGGGCCGTGTTCTGAAAGTTCCAACCGTTCCGCGTTCCAACAATAAAAATTGGTACACGTATGGATTAGGACATAGTACCGGGAATTCCCCGTTCCGAAATTTCACGGGAATCCCGGTACTGGGGAACATTAGCTGGTACCGGTACCATCGTATCGGAGAACCGGTACTCTCGGTTCTCAGCAATAGTAAAAAAACATTTTAAATTAATGGGTTAGAAACGCTAAACGATATTGCAAAATGTATTAACATGTAATTTTCAATTACTGCATAAGTTCTAATTTCAATTTCACTGTTCGTCATGCTTTCAGTTCGTCAGCTTTGCAAGCTGGTACTCGAAGTTGTATGCTAGAGTGAAGACCGACTTCATGTTAAATTCTCCTCCCAGTTTGGTCACTGGCTAACAATAATTGGTGATCAGATGAGTCTTTGAACCATTTATAGCCATTATATTGGGTTGTCCCCTGGCGATTGATTTGGATAAAATTAGTCGCTCAAAACTGAAATACTTCAACCCGTTTTGAACATTATATTGTTTATTTTTAATTTTCATTTCCTTGAATAATTTCTCCTTTTTCTTCTTAATATTTTTCTTTCTATTTAATTAGACCTCTAGTATTTTATTTCTAGGCTATTTTCAAATTCGCCTTAATAAATATTTACAAAAATTGATCAGTTGATAAAGAAAGATCTATTTTCATTGTGTAGAGTAGACGTACTACTCGTTTTTATCTCTAATCAGTACTTAACACTTAACGCTTTTACCTTGTTTGTTCTGATGAGCATTATTGTGAAAAAAAAAACTCAAAATATATATTTAAAGACATCCATTGAATTAATTTCTTTGAACGGCCGACATAGGGACTTTCGCTGCGGGACATTACCTACCGCTTGGCAGGGAATTACCTATGAAGAGAAAAATGTTTCCGAATATCCAGGTTAGTGCGATCATCGTATCATCATCGCTTACCCTCAGACATTATAGCGATCGAGTGCTGACCTATCTATTATAAATAATGGGACCTTGTACTTTTTGTAACTTTGTAATTTTGACTTTTATTTATTTAAAACTTGTTTTCTAAACGTTTTCATATAAGCACTCTTTCTGAATCGCTCAATACGACAAAAATAGATTATTTTACTATTGGGGTTTCTCAGTATCGGGAGTACCGGTATTCCCGGTTCCATCGCCCTTCAGTACCGGTACCGAAAAAACTTGGAACCGACCCCGGTTCTGTTTGCGCTAGCAATTTACATACATTCCTTCATTTCTAAAAATTAAAAATATCTATACATATTGCCAAACTAATGATCCTAATCGTTTTATCTCGCAATGAGCGAGATAAAACGATTTAGTAGCCCATCCTTTTTAGGGTTCCGTAGCCAAATGGCAAAAAACGGAACCCTTATAGATTCGTCATATCTGTCTGTCCGTCCGTATGTCACAGCCACTTTATTCCAAAACTATGAGGATTACACAGTTGAAACTTGGTAGGTAGCTGTATTCTGTAAACCGCTTTACGGTTTTAACACAAAAAAAATAAGGGATATATGGAATACATGGAACTGAAACTGAAATAATTTTTTTTCATCAAACCTATCCGTGTGGGGATTCTATAGATAGGTCTTTAAAAATTACATTGAGGATTCTAAAACGATTTTTTCTCAAAGTCTACCGTTTGAAAGATGTAGGTACACTTCCAAATTGGTAAAATGTGTGTGTGTGTCCCCTCTAACTTTTGAAATAAGAGAGTGAAAAATCTAAAAAAATATGATGTAGATCTCAATAAATACTTTCAACGAAAATAGGTTTCAAGGAAATATAGTTGGCAGTTTTAGAAATATAGCAAATTTCCCAAAGGGAACTGAAACATTTAAGATAAATTTTAAATAGAAAAATATTGGAAAAAATTAACTCGGCCACAAGTGAAAAAATGCAAATAAAAATAAAAAAGGAACTGAAACAATTTATTTTTTCACTAAACGTCTTCCTGTCTTTAGATAGGTTTTTAAAAATTACATTGAGGTTCCTAAAACAGTTTTTTCTCAAAGTCAACCGTTTAAAAAAATATACACTTCCAAAGTGGTAAAATGTTACAGCCACTTTATTCCAAAACGAGGATTACAAAGTTGAAACTTGGTATACTCTGTCTCAATCCAATTTAATGAAAAGGTAAACAAAGACGCCATTATTCCGACCATAGACTTTTTAGTGATGTGGTAAAATTTGACATTTATAAATCGATAAATTAATTGATTGCTTCGATTCGATTAATTGAATAGTATTATGTTGGAGCTTCGCGTTAGCGTTAGTGAAGAGTTTTTAGTTTATTACTTCTCAAGCCTCGGGAGATGGTGGTGTTTATCGCGATTATAGAGAAATAAAAGGCTTATATTGAACCGAGTAAAAATTACTAATTTTTTAAATTTCATATAAACACATCATCATCACAATAACAAATTGACAAGTGACTTTAACATAATATATGTAGGGTCACTTACCATCACACATTTATCATAAATATTAAAACAAAAAAAAGAACCCGGTAATCATAGCAGTAAATAATTTTCAATAACTTAGGAACTAGACATCTAAAACGTAGTTTCTTTAAAATACACACCAACCAACTTAAAAGTATTTAAAAGAAGCGAATAAAATACTACAATAAATAACTAAACAAAGGTAATAAAACTTTGAATACTTTAAGAACACAGAGTCAATATTACGCAGTGTTATACAAGCCACGATAAATTAAAACTACCTAGTAAAAATAAAACAAAATCAGCCTATTTTGAGACAAGCAGTCAAGAGCAGACCCATCCCACTGGTGGCACCCATTCACGAGCATGAGGCATGAACCAGCCATGGCTTCGCTGATCACGGACTCTATTCTCACTCGTTAGAAATTATATTTATCTTTCTTATCGAAAAATATATTTTAAAAAGTTGTAAAATAATTTTCTACATCATATTCATGAGATTACACATAAATATTCTTCGATTAACATTTAATTATAGTCGATAAAACGGAACGGTTTTTCCTATGTAGGCATACCTATATATTAGTAAAATTTGCTTTTTGCTTTTCTTTAAGTAAAATGATTCTACTTACGGTAAAGTAGCAATGACATCGTTTCGGCAAATTATGCACACGGAATTCCGCTATGTCCCAGCCCTAACGGACCCGAGAATATACTTTTTTTATATTTGAGATTTTTGTGATAATTTTAATCAATAAATACAGTGATATTTTATCTTCGATAACATAACTCGATTCATAATCGATATATTTGAACAAATAATAGAACTATCTGTTAGACATTTTACGTCAAGCACTATGCGAACATAGATTAGACAATATTTTTGCTTCAATAAATAACCTCACCTTTCTTCTTAAAATTTTCAACTAAATTTTAAAAATGTTTAACAAACTACGATCTTCGAAACAAATTAGTGAGATATAAGTTGAAACCTTCTAATTACTTATGAATGTGTTTTTAAATCCATTTAGTGGCCGAAAGTGTGAGAATTTTTAATGAAACAGGTTTGTTTACATTTTCATTAAATTGGATTGAGACAGAGTATAGGTAGATGTATTCTGTAAACCGCTTTATGGTTTTTACACAAAAATAATGTATTCTGTAAACCGCTTTATGGTTTTTACACAAAAATAAAAAATAAATATAAAGGGTGGGCATTTCCCCATACTTGTAACTAAAACTGTTTTTTTTTTCATGAAACCTGAAGTCTAAAAATTACAAACTAATTAAAAATGCTTCAGATCAAGTTATTTTACACTTTCAAAAATCCATAAATATATGAAAATGGCGAACTTATGAACCTGTTGTAACTTTGACTTTGAGTAATCCTACAACTTATGTCATAAATCGACTATTGCTCCAAACGACTAGTTGTAACTATACGTAGCAATATTTTTATTGCACTCGGAAAACGGCCCAAAAATGTATGTCTGAATGATCTCCTTAATGTTTAATAATAGTTAATTTATTATTTACTCTTTTTATTTGTTTAGGGGAAAAATCATAGAAAATTTTCGTAGCCGAAAAAGAAATCCAAACCAAAAACACCGTATATAAGTACGTACTTATATACGGTGTTTTTGGTTTGGATTTCTTTAAATTACATTGCTTAATCACAACATGTCTATGATACTTACGTAAGTATCATAGGACATGTTGTGATTAAGCGAGACGTTTTAGTTTTAGTTGTAAGAACTAGAAAAAAAGGATGTTTCGATGGAATAAAAGTATGGAGTGACATTACACTCAAAACTAACCAAAGAAACATATTTGTTTATGTATAATATAAGTAACCTAAAAAATCTGAAAACAATCTCTGAATTCATACTTTGCATATATCTAAGTACCAGCAGAATATTGAAAATAAATATATTTTTATAATTTTATACTTATGGATTTATTTTTAGTTTTGGAACTACCTTTAGTTGATATGTTAGTGATTCCCATGCCATGCCATATTATGTTAAGGTGATAAAAATAAAAGAGATATTAAATTAAACAATTCTGTTTTTATTTTAATAATCAGAAATCCTTCATTCACAAATCCGATAAATAATACTGAGTCTGTACTGATAATAATAAACATTAAACTATAATACTGAGTCTGTACTGATAATAATAAACATTAAACTAAGCGGACCTAAAGTCGCCCAATTATTGAAGTTTGGCAGAACGAGAAGAAAAATACTTTTCACAAGTTTTTCATATAGACTGCTTTACCGACATGAGTAGAGCATCCGACTGTTGTCGAAAACGTTGCCAGTAAATGTCGTACTAAACGTTCTTAGCGGGTAAGCAAGCCAGCATTATGCGCCATATCATATAGCGGTGTTCATGCTAGCTAGGGCCTGGGCACAGATTATTAACTTGCCTGCAACATCTCGAATTCTACATTTTTGTAGCCATAATTATCTAAAGTAATATTATAAAGAGAAAAGATTTGTTTGTTTGTTTGCAACGAATAACCTCAAAAACTACTGAAGGGATTTGGATTAAATTTGGTACACAGATAGGAGATAGGTTATGAACATAGGACTTTTTATCCAGATATTCTCACGGGAACGGCCCCGGTATCGCAGTTGAAGCTCATAAAATTACCTTATATGGTCATTTAACTGTCAAATGAAGCCCATGTCCATAGCCATATTTTTTACGCGGTAGAGCCCCGGGAACCACGCCGGTAGTCTTTATTAAAACTGTAAGTGAAATCTCTGCTGCTGTCAAAATGCATTAAGTGTCAACGATCTTTGTCAAGCCTATCCTATTATATTGAAGATTGTTTTCAATAAACTTTTAATAAATATTTTTGGCTCAAAGTATTCGAGATATCTTTACCGAAAGAATAGCCCTCCCCCCTGTCCTCACGAGTGCCGATCTCATCATCCATAAAAAAATTCGCGCGGTGACAAGTGTTTGGCTTTTGTGCTTCTTCTTCTTATTTGTGTCTCTTCTTATTTTTGGTCTGAAATGTCGCAACAAATGACTACCTCCACCTGATGTAATGTGGTGCTAGAGTTCAGACGCGAAGATAGCTGGTGCAGAAGTTCAAACTGCCAACTAATGGGGAAGAAAACTCAAAACTTATAGCACTTTCACCGTCAAAATCTGTTGATTAGTCAATTACTTGTCGAAATGACAAGTACGTTAAGTTTGTAGTTTGGACTTGCTCAAACCAATCATCTGATTTTGGGTATCAACCAGTGGCGAGGGCGCCATTAACTTTTAATGTGTCCTGTGTATTTTACACTATTTCTAATGTCAAGATGACTGACCATGCCTAGTTTTCTCTATAATCAATTTATTTTGAAGTTTAAGTAAAAGTACTTATGGTAAATTTCAAATAGAAAAATATTGGAAAAAATTAACTCGGCCACATTATTCTCAGACGGGAATCGAACCCGCGATTGGATAATTTTTCCAATATTTTTCTATTTAAAATTTACCATAAGTATAAAAATAGCATTGAAAAATTTACCGCAACATTACCGCTGTAGCTGGCTGGATTGATTTTGAATACCAACTTATACTTCATATAAGAAAGAACAACATATAATTCATATAAGATTTCCTCACAATACTAAACATCATGCTCAATTCCACAGAAGTAATCCCCGTCGAAGGCGGGAACGGCGGCGGCGGCAAGCGCGCGGCTGTAGGCGAGACTCGCACGCCCAAGCCTGCTGAAGCGGTCGTTGACCTCACCTCTGACTCCGAGGACGAATTGCCTCTGAAGAGGAAGGTGCCTCAGCCCAAGTCCACTCCGCCCGCGCCCGAGTCCACCATAAAGACCGACGAGCCCTACAACACCTCGTGTAAGTAACTACAATATGCCACAGAACGGTTATGGACCTCACCTCTATCACAGATGAACTGCTTCTGAAGAGAAAGGTGCCTCAGCCTAATTCCACTCCGCCCGCGCCCGAGTCCACCATCGAGCCCTACAACACTATACCGTGTGGAGCCTACAACCGGGGATAATATTAAAAACGGAGGCTCTATAGGTCACTAGTAATTGAATCATTGTGGTCTCAACTAATTAAAACCAAATCTTTACTTTTTTATTTTTTCTAACAAACTTCGAATCCACGTAGGTATTGGTTTTTCTGGAGTGTTTTTTTTACTCAAAGCCATTTTCACACTTAATTACAAATTGTGTAAATAAATCCAATTCAATTAATTTAAACTGAAACCAAAGAAATTCCCATGACAATATTCTGACTTTATTAATCAAAATTATTCTTTTAAATTTATACTCTTTACACTGTTTTTTTACAAAAAGATCATAATGTAAAATGCGTTGAATCCATGGAATTAATAGGTACTACGTACAAGTACTTAAAAATTCCATGGCTGAATCTACTTGGCACAAAGAGTATACTTGGTATTGGTTGACATGACAAGTCATGCATAAAGAATAAAATTGTAAACAGATAACTGTCATTGCGATATTTAATAATAAACTACAGATTTTAATTAAATTGAAACAGAGATTTTATGCTGTGGGAAGTAGCGGGGGCTGTTGCTATTTAAGGAATTAAAAGTAAATTTTCTAATGGTAGTCTCTAATGGATACATGATGTTTTAGGTAAGTTTTTTTTAATGTCTCATGTACCACGATAAGTTCGCAACGTTAGAAAGAGTGACAAACATCCTAACATCGTTTTCGCTTTTATAATATTAGTAGGATTTATTATTGTTTGTACAGTGGAAGTAGTGTCTTCGAGCGGCTACCGGTCCCCGAGCGCCGGCGGGGGCGGGGGCGGGGGCGGCGCGGTGATATCGCTGGACAGCCCCTCGCCCCCCGCGCCCGCGTCGCCGCAGCCCGACCCGCTGCCCGACCACCCGCACCTCTCCATCACACCCATCGAGCGATGTGAGTATACCATGCTCCGTATGCACGACTGGCTAGAATCGATTTTAGAATAAAATAAGCTGTGTTTCAGATATTAACGATTTTTTTTATTTTATTTAAAAGGCATATGGCAATTTGTATGGAATATTCCGCTCGAATTTCCGCCGCGGCTCCTCACGGTGGCATTGATCCGAGAAGTCTAATTTTCGATGACTGTCGCATAAATCTGGCTAAATTTAATCAATGGCCTTGGTTATGTTGACTGTGAGGGTATCAGTCGGTTGTGGCTTATTGGTAATAGACCTAAGATTTCAGCAAACCCCACAAAAAAGGCCGACGAGGTCAAATCTTGGTGGCAAGTTTACAACACCTTGAAAAAACAATGTTTCCTATATCGTTCATGCAGAATTTCCATTGTGGGTATGTTGTATGACACACAGGGTCGTCCTGTTAGCTTCACAGAATGTCTACGTCTATACTGTTAAGTGTGGGCCAAAATCAACGAACTGTAGCGATGCCATTGACAGTGATGTCCTCACCAATGTTGACGAAAAATAAGAACCAATCACGCCTCCGACCCAAAATCCACACTAATTATAGTAAATAGTAACTGTTTTTGGATGCACTATCGCCATCGCCAGGTGAATCTAGTGTGAGTTAACATAGTCCAACACCAATCGTACATACACCAATTTTGCTTATTAATACAGCCCTTTATCAAAAAAGCACCTTATCACTAAAGATGATTTTTCGCCTGAAATTGTTATTTTTTTGCCCAAGCTCTTAGAGGCCCGGTTAGAGGAAGTTTCGGCGGATATTAAAACTTTAGTATATACCCTAGTAAAAGCCATACATAGAGCTTTCCATTAAAAAATAAATTCGTTAATACCTCACACACAGCTTATTTTATTCCATTCCAAAATCCACCCGTCCTTATTGGAAAACCCTATACAATATGACTCCATTTCAGATTGCTATACACATAGTGCATAGTACCGGGAATTCCCGTTTCCGAAATTCCCTGGGAATCCCGGTACTGAGACACATTAACTGGCACCGGTACCATCGTATCGGAGAACCGGTACTCTCGGTTTTCAAGAAATCAAATGAATGGGCTAGAAACGCTAAACGATAAAACAAAATATATTAACGAGTAATTGACAGTTACTGCATTATTTCTAATTATAATTCCCACGATCAGAAAGGCTTTCTTTGAGAATGGTAGCACTCGAGGCTATTATTTTATCGTTGACATATAAATATAATCTTCTGACCATACCTTCGGCCGGCCGTATTTGGAATAACTTCAGTCAGGTTATCCCTTAATAATCAAAGTTAAAAAACTGGCTAAGCTTCTCGGAAAAGAAACTGGCTATGCTGTGCCATCTGGTTCACCAAGTTATTGGACTTCCACAAATTATCGGTTTCCAAGTTATCGGAATTCCACATCTGACAAACCAAAGTACGAAAAGTATTGCAGCAGTAGGGCGTGAATAAATCCAATGGTCCCGATGGTACATCAGCCATAGTTCTTAGGACTTATACTTCTGAGTTAACCCCACCTGGTTCACCAAGTTATTGGACTTCCACAAATTATCGGTTACCAAGTTATGGTTCGCATAAGACAACAAGAATCATGTAGGGAGCATTTCAAAAAACTTGAAATCTTGACTGTTCCTAGCTTGTGTATATTAGTATTGTTGACGAATTTCGCTAAGAATGTAATCGAATACGAATCTGAAGACGAACGAAAAATTTGAGAAAAGACAAGAAGGAAAAACTTTAAAAATAAATTAATACCCAGGTTAGACATAGTTAAACAAAGTACATATTATCAGTCAATACTAATATTTAATAGATTACCAAATGAGTTGAAGATTTTATTATATAAGAGTAGCTTTAGATCAAATTTGAAGTTGTATTTACTGGAAAAATGTAATTATACAGTAGATGAATTTATTAATGAAAACAATAATTAATAAGTTAATCAAATGTGTTTGGATGATTTTACTTTCATATTATTATTATTATTATTTTAAATTATTTGGACATTCATTCATATGGTTGACATTATGATCTTATTTAATTTCATTTTACATTTTATTATTGTAATTATGATGCATGACATTTATTTTAATGATTTATTTAAATTTGACATGATTTTATATTTGATGAACTTTTACTTTTTATGGTGTGTAAACTTAAGTTTTAAGAAATTTCCAGTGTTTTTAAATATTCAACACAATGTACATTGTTCAGAATAAATGAATTGAATATTAATTAATGAAAGAATTATCGGAATTCCACATCTGACAAACCAAAGTACGAAAAGTATTGCAGCCGCAGGGCGTGAATAAATCCAATGGTCCTGATGGTACATCAGCCATAGTTCTTAGGACATACTTCTGAGTTAACCTGGTATTAACAAAGTCACTTTGGGATGGTTCTCCTTATACCAGCTTACACATTTGCTTGAGTCCATGGACAAGAAGACAGAAAGTAGGCGAGCTTAACGATTTTTTATTGAATACATTTCGGTTAGTTTACAAATAGTTAATAAAAACTATTTTAAAAATTACAAAATAATGCGATTTGGTACTTTGTAATTTCGACTTATTTTTTATAAAACTTGTTTTCCTAACATTTTCATATAAGCACTCATTCTAAATCGCTCAATATGACAAAAATATAAGGACGTACCGGTATTCCCGGTTCCGTCGCCCTTCAGTACCGTTACCAAAAAACTGGGAACCGACCCCGGTTCTGTATGCCCATTACACCTACCCAACTGATCTGTTACTGATATCATTATGATCTTAGATACTGCATTCAATGACCATCATCAGGTTTAAGTTTGCTCACCGACTTTATTTATTGCTTATTTAAGTTGGTTACATTCCAATTTTAAAGACCTCAGAACATTGTTAAATTGGTGTTTCTTCATAGGTTGAATCAGTTATTAAATGTTATTTGTCTCTAACAGGCACAAGCAACAGCACAGAACGCGAGGAAGGCGAGGCGACTCCTGCGCACTGGCAGCCCTACGCGGAGACGGACAGGGAGAACCACGACTCCTATAGAAGGTATTTTACAGAATCCATATCCAACTATGAAAGCGCTAAGGCTTACACGTCAGATTTTTCTGTCCGATAGTCGAAGCCGATATTCTGATCAGCCAATCCAATGTTGCTCGTGCCATACATTTGTTGCACACATCCGATCGGACGTCCGACTCGGAAGGAACGCTGTGTGCATATTTCTGTACAACTTAATATACGTCCGATTCTCCTTCCTATTTGCCAGTTGACTCTGTAGCGCATATTATTTTACTCTTTGGACTGAGTTTAGAAAAAATCGGACGCAAAGACGCAAAAACGGACTTGTATTGAGTAAATAAGACGTCTTAAAATGTCGTATTTGTTCAAAAACTAAAATTCCTAGCTTACTAATACAGGAAAAACAGGCAAGATACTACGCCTACAAATAAATGAGAGGGCAAGGGTGTGTTACTTTTCCATCTATTTGCAGCAGCAATGCGGGCGTTGCCTCTTTCTTTTTTTTTTACTCAAATGTTAAGAACTTAAAATATTGCATTTGAATTTAATGATTATTGTATGGGGCTTAATAAATATTAAATGGTGTGGTAAAAAAAAATCTAGTTAAAATTCGGAAAATTTGTGTTGTTTAAAAGCAACGCTAGTAAAGTCTAAAATAGCCACATTATCTTCCATATTTTTATAAATTATGTGTTGTTCTTACGCGTTGTTTTAAAACGACAGTAGTAACAAGTGGGTTAATTAAAAAAATCAATTAACCTAGCCCCAAAGTAAGCATTCATTGGATGGCTTGTGTTATGGAATACTGGGGTAAAGGATATAAATACACATACATTAATATATTGGAGTAGAAATATATATTAACGTCCATGACTCAGGTACAAATGCTCATATTCATTATACAAGCATTAGCCCCTACCGGGATTCGAACCCGGGATCTCAGAGTACCTCCTTGAAACCAGTGTACATTCCTCTCTACCAAGGACTGTGCATGTTTTCCTTGCGAAAGGAAGCTAGAAATTTTTGTTTTTATGAATAAATACAATATTTTAAAGACTCGAAGAATCTAGATCTCAATCAAGTATATTTCTAGTATATACTCTTGTTCAAGTTCAAGTTTATCACATACTTAACACACACACACATAAAAGTACCAGTGTAAATGCAAAAAAAACCTAAATGTTACATTTATAAAGTAAATATACATTTAAATAACATTGCGGCCTCGTTTTCAGGTACTGACTGAGGGAGAAGAGTGGGCGCCCCTCGTACGCCGGCGACCATTCTTCTGAAGAGGATCAGGAGGCGTCGTATCCCGAGGTGCCTCTCCTGCCGCCTTAAGCGTACGCTGGCAAACCCGACCCTACCGCGATCGGAATAAAGTCGCATAACCTTAAGCATATCTCTCAAAATTCATTCTCTATTACTATAAAATCGTTCGGTGAACTGTGTAGAAGTGGAAGAGCGCAGACTGCTGAATACGAATGGACGGTGGACACTAAGTAAAAAAGTGACGATATAAAAATTCCAGTAAAATCTAGGTGATAGATTCTACGTAAAATAATGTGGTCGAGTGTTTCTACTTTTTGATAACTGGCATAAAGCTCCTTTGTAAGATAAATAAATACCTACATGATGAACACAAAATTTAAAATCTTCCGCCATCTGAGCGTGGTACGAATATTTACTTGGATATTGTGAATGTTAATTCGTGAATTTAATATTATTCATCATAACTGATAAATTAACATCAGCATTGTAAATGGCTCTAAATATTCCATGTCTTTTAGGGACCTTATTTTCTATTTGTACAGCTACATGATTAAAACAAAGCCTTAGTATTAATGTTTGCTTTTCAGTTCTAAGATTATTCTAATTTATTTATGGTAAGGTAAGGTGTAGCTTAATTTGTGTATATTGAATAAGTTGGAAATTCAACCGAGTTCTATGACAAACCGACACCTGAAAAATTTATGTTTTGTGTTAAGACGTTACAATTAAGAAGTAATAGAATAATAAATGTAAATATGCTCACCCTTGTGTTTCACTATAAAGTCAAAGTCAAAGATTTTTATTCAAATAGACTTATAGATAAGTGCTTTTGAATCGTCCAATTTTTTTTTTCCTACCAGCCATTCAGGACATCTTTTAACTGATAAGAAGAACGGCCGCAAGTAACTTATCAGCTTTAACAGAAGCAACAACATTTACAAAGGAACATGTCGTTGCCAAACACAAATCTACAATCTTGAAACATATTTAATATAAGAGGAAAATTTTCTTATACTCAGTTATTAGAATATTTTCCTTTTATACAATTACAAAAGTCATGTTTTATGTTAGTATCACTTCCATGCATTTTGGTCTTTCAAATAATCATCTACCATGTAATATCCTTTGCTTAAGAGCGTTTTTTTAACATGTATTTTAAATAGAAACCTGCTTATTCTATTTTTCTCGGCTTTGACAGTTGTTAGAACATATTATTAAACTCTTAATTTCTGTAGACGGTGCTACAAGGCTTACAATGAACGTGGCATAAAAAAAGAACTAACATGAAACTTAATTTTTGACAGTTGTGCAGCACGTCCGTTCGCGTTAATTATAAGCCATAACACACATGTGTGCCACAAACATCAGTGGATAAGGCCTTTAGTGAACGTGGCAAAAGAAGGAACTAAAACCGCTATCTTGTGTTTACGTCAATTTTTTACAGTTACAGCGCCCCCGTCCACGTGCATTATAATATAAGACTTGTCGGACTGTACAGCAATTTTTTTTCTAGAAGCTTTAAAATAGACCATTGATGTAGTCATATTGTTTAATGTTGGTTACAGGAACCATTGATAGTAGGACTTTAGTATTTTAAGAGAAAATATTTTCTCGTACCTATATAACTACTTTACCGACAACATAGGTCGGCATCCGATAGTTTCGATATAGTTGATCGTTTGAAAAATAGTGGCGTTTATAAAAAAAAAAGGCCCAAGATCCACTTTGAGTCGCTGCGCCGTGGGAAGTAAGTATAGAAAGGCCATTCTAAAGTGTTTTTTATTATTTTATTAAAGCCTTAGCATTGACAGCTAATAAGACGTCTGCTCCTGTTTTTTCCCCCTTTCCGTTTTTGACGAATTTCGATATGCGAAGACGAAGACCCCAGAAGGATTTAATTTATTTTTCATTTAATAACCCAAGAAGGATTCGTCTCTTTTCAATATAATTTAATAGTGTATTAAATTATATTCCAATTTCTGTAAGTCCTTTCTTCTGTAGGTTCTTTGTCTGTGTAAGTACTCCAATACATTTTGCCATACATTGAATAAAAACGCAATATTTAACAGCATGAATAACAACAAGATAGTATCAACGAAGATTCAGTTTTGCCTACCACCCGTGCTACCAATGAAGAGTTCAGAGACTTTTAGCCGACAACAAAAGATACTATATATGTATGTACATACCTCACAATCAATGGCGCACCTCCTGGAATGCCCCATGTGCTGTGCCCTACCACCTGCAGTATGAAGGACCTCATGGAGGCGGCAGCAGACAACCCCATCCAAGTTGCTGTCCACTGGGCCAAACAGTTTTGAATCATCGACACGAAGATTGAGACAAAACGGACGGCAGTAAAGATTTTGGAATAAAAACATTTTATAAAAAAAAATCAAACCAACTTCAAAAAGTAAAAAATAAAACTTTTGGAGTCGGTGCCAGCCAGGGCATTCTACATTGCACTTCTATTAACTATATATTTTTTTGGCCTTAGCTAGTTTCATTTTTTACTTTTTGAAGTCGGTTTGAATTTTTTTATAAAATGTACATGTACATCACTACACCGCCGTTACTTGCACTAAAAATCAGCCCATACACAACAATGTCATCTAGGTAAACGACAACTTGCCAAAAGGTAATTGATATTTTTCAAGATTATGAAAAAACTACTAGCCAGATCTTCGTAAAAATTATATGGGACCACACATAAACCATTTTCTTTCAGATAAAAAAAGAATTATAAAAATCTGTTAACAACTGGCGAAGTTATGGTAAAACATACATAAAAAAAAAAAAACAGTCGAATTGAGAACCTTCTCCTTTTTTGAAGTCGGTTAAAAATAGTTTGTTTCGTTTGTTGATTTTAAGGTACGGAACCACAACAGTCAAAAATATTGTATTGACGACAGCGACGAAATAATAAAAGTTGATGAGAAAATAAAAATTAGGTGAGTAACCCTTATGAGAGGAGAGGAGACCTATCTAATCCATTACATCATTATTTATTTAATAATAATATTGTCAAATTATAGTCCCTACATTTGATGAACTTTAATAGTTACTTTTTAATTTGTTTATTTCAGTTTCGTTAGGTCAGGCTGTCCTTTGGCTTGTCTACTGCTTCCTATTTATTTACGTTATGCAGGTGTGTCGCAAAATCACAATCGTATTTTCTATTTCAATATTATCAAGCGCAATCTTCCGTGGCTGTCGCAGTGGTCGAAGGTCTACCTTTATTATACGAGGAGAGGAGCCCTTCTTGTATTTTATGCCTCCCGCTTAATAAACTTGCGTCCCTGTCAGGTGTGATGCAAACGGTATGTGCATCTCGCTTGCTCTCACCCAGCACGCCGGGGGACACGTATCGTTCGGCGTTCCTCGCTACACAAACCAAACCGAGTTCCGCGCTCGGCCGCCGACTCGAACCGGCGCTGACGTGACGTGCGTCGAACGAACTACGCTAGTATTTCCACTGTGAAATCTCCAATGTTATTTGTTTATACTGTATTACACCGTGTAAGCATCGAATATCTATACCGTTTGGATTGACTAACTGACAGCGTGGTGTACTGTACGTGTGTTTGTGAGCGTCGACGTCAAATACTATTGTGAAAACGGGTCGGCCGTGTTCGTTTATGTGCTGAATGGTGATTAAAAGTAATTTGCTTTTACGGTGTTGAGGTTCGGCCGGTGCGTATCGATCGCACGTTCAGACACAAGTCACAAAGCCGGTGGTTTGTTGTGGCTGCTCAAGGTGGTGCATCGCAATCGCAAGGTGAGTCTCCCGTACTGCTGACGGCGGCCTTTGGTCGAAACGAATCTCTAAGCTCACTTCCACCGCTCGAAATGCACGCGGTGCCGCTGGGACGCCTTTAGACTAACGAGCAATGAAACTCAATTAACAAAATTAACCTCAATTTTGATAAAAGAAGGAATGACAGAAAGACGAGTTTCCATACTGAGAGGAGATTTTGCTTCGTATTTGGTTTGGTTCCTAAAAACAGAGTTATCAATGTATCTGTAGCGACTGTCAGTTTATGTTATTATTGCTCTTTTACTAAAGTTAGAAGTAAAATTTAACCCCAATTAATTAACTACAGATTCTAAATAGAACTGTCTCACTTACCTATAGCAAGACAGACAGCCAAGCCAAGACATAATTACTAGAGATGTACCGACTAGTCAGTAAAACCGACTATCCGGCCACATTTGTGCTTGCTTGTAGTCAAAAAGCATCGACTAGTCGGGTATTACGTTATTCTTATTTTTATGCTTAAAACAAATTAAGCAGGGGATTGAATTGACATCATTAATATTATAACTATTATTTTATATATTTACGCAGTCTGTAAATTTTTAGTACAATCTAGTAATATCAACTTTCTCTACCACAGACATAGTCTGTGTTCTCTACATTTGGTAAGTAATTGGACGAACTCAAATTATAATAAAATCTTTTTATAACTGCATTAAGAACATTTACCGTTACTTTACGTAACCTAATGTTTGCTATTTTTACTAACTCGTTAACAATCAAAATTAATGAAAAAAATATTTTTTTACTAGATGATATAAAAAATAATTATGTTATGAAATTAAATGTTTACAGTATAATTTATTAAAAAGTGGTAAACAAAAATTATAAGTTCGATGAGACCATGTGTCTTAAATATTCTAATTAGGGACAATTTATGGTGTAAGAAGGCTAGTCTCTGCCCTGTCAGGCCTGCCTGTCTCACTTCTATACAAGCGGCGCAAAATCCCTGAGATATTTACCTACTATTCTGGAAAACAACCTAATTTCAACCTTTTGCAATGCGTATAGCGTTCATAGTACAATAACTGTCTGCCGTGCGACTAGTCGAGCGAGTGCCAGCCTATTGAGACTAGTCCGGTGACCGGACGCTTGCGTTTATCATACCTAAACTCAGGAGTGAAATTTCTGTACCGTGAGGTACATTCTGTGGCCCTGTGTGACAGCAGTCGGCTTAGCCGACTAGTCGGCCTTTTTGCAACCGACTAGTCGGCCAGTCGGCCAAAGTCATAGTCGGCCCATCTCTAATAATTACCTATTTGTTCGCCCACCAGGAAGCCACACAAGGATCCCTGTTCGGCTTCTAAACGTTACCCTATGCGATTGTATTAAGGTTCAAATTGCTAAATATTGCGTACCGCATTTTCAGTATCAAATCCGATCCGAATTAGGTGAACCTTTCAAGTAGGTAGGAACTTATCACAGTACTTACTTACTTAGTATTGTTGACGAAATACATAGTACGTAGGTAAGTACCTTAACGTTCATTCATAAATAGCTAGATAATCGTGTACTCACAAGCACCTTTACTAGTACAATAGATATCAATGAAAAGTTAACTGCATGTCAAAATTTACATGTCGGCCGTAAGTCATAACATCAGTCACTCGTAATTATTGTAATAGGAGCTACCTACCTATCGCGTAAAAATATGGGTATGGGCAACTATTAAGTATTCTGTGGTATGGGCTCTTGGACGAATATTCGTCCAAATATGGGCTTCATTTGACAGTTGAAACTCATAAAATTTCCAATGGTCATTTAACTGTCAGATGAAGCCCATGTCCATACCCATATATTTACGCGGTAGGGGTGTTTTCGTAGCGCAAAATAATGTAAACTTGACGTAGCTCTATTACGAGTTTTGTCAACGATCCTCGATAGCGTCTAACGTATAGACATTTGTATGAAAAATTGTTCGCGGTCACGTTTTTTATACAATTTGGCAGATGCTCCTGTAATTTAGTTACTCCTGTAGTTTACAGGAGCTGTTACGGCACTCACGGAACTTTTTTCAGTGAGAAGGTATTTTATTGAATTAAAATTAATAAATACACGACAAATTTTAAAACAAATTGATGGCAAAGCATTTTTTTGGTTAGCAAATAATTTACGCGGCTGAACGAAACCACAGAATACTTAGACGAAACGAAGAATACAATGAAATAACAAATTTGGATAGAGGCAATTGCAAACACGGAAAAACTAACATTGATTGAATTTGTTCCCCCAAAAGCGCATAATCTATAGGTACTAATATTATAAAGCTGAAGAGTTTGTTTGTTTGAACGCGCTAATCTCAGGAACTACTGGACCGATTAAGAAAATTCTTAGACCATTAGAAAGCTACATATCTCCTGAGTGACATAGGCTATATTTTATCCCGATATTCCCACGGGAACGGGTAAAACCGCGAGGATCCGCTAGTAGCTAATAATTGTGCCTGCTATTACGACAACACACAACTTTGAAATCGACTTAAAGAATTAAACAAAGTAGCAAAAAGTAAAAGATAAGATAATATAGCTGTATTTATTTTGCAATGATTCCACGTAGGTAATAATTAAAATGGAACTTATATTGCAAACGGCGCCTATATGGGCTCATTAATTGAATTGTCGACAACCAATGCCCTTTTCGGATATTGGTTTGTCGCTTCTCTCTAAAAAAGTTTCCTATTTTAACAATGAAAATATTTTAGATTTTCCATAATTTCTTGGATAATTTTTAGGTAAGCGGTCTATTTTTTTAACGCAAAAGCTACGTGTATCGCCGGCGAAGTAATTTCATATTCTCAGCCGATACATAGCAACTAAAAGATCGACTTATCAACAATTAACATTTTCGTGTAAATTAATACTCTGTGTACTTGTACTTAGTATTTTATTCTGTGTCTGTGATGGCACTTGACACTTGACTGACGCGGATACTATGATAAAATTCAACAGGTCATGAATTGTTGGAATGTGGATATTTAATTCACGTTTCTGAATTTAGTAGGGCTATAGACGTCATGCAAAAAATACTTTTTTTAATTTCTCTATTTTTGTGTCAATTGTAGTTGTCTTTTTGTCCTTATCGTCATCATATAGACAGAAAGAGATAGTGACCATTTTACGTTACGTAATCAAATTTATGCCTTGACCGACGCTGCCTTCTCACTTATTAACGTACCATTTATCGTAGCGCTTACAAAAACTCATAATACCGATACGATAGTTGGCGATTCGAGCAACGTATTTACTTTAACAGCAGCTGTCACGTCACTTGCGTTTACAAGAACAACTCATAATAGAGCTACTGTTAATGACTGTACTTCGTTACCCATTAACGCAATCATAAATGCGATTAAGTAAATAATTTATAAACTGCAAGAAAGCCTGAACACAATTACACAGCTTACATTTACTGGTATCATTTTTAGGGTTCCGTAGCCTAATTCAAAAAAACGGAACCCTTATAGATTCGTCATGTCTGTCCGTCCGTCCGTCCGTCCGTATGTCACAGCAACTTTATTCCGAAACTATTAAGATTACACAGTTGGATCTTGGTAGGTAGATGTATTCTGTAAACCGCTTTACGCTTTTCATACAAAAATATAGGTATATTAAGGAGGGAATCTCCATTCATGGAACTGAAACTTAAAAAAAAAACAAACCTATACGTGTCTGTCTATACTATAGATAGGACATTAAAAATGACGTTGCGGTTCCTAAAACGATTTTTTCTCAAAATCAACCGTCAAAGGGGGTGGTCCCACCCTCTTTAACTTTTAAAATAAGAAAGTGAAAAATCTCAAAATAAATATAAGTACCAACGAATCGAAATGTAGTTAGCAGTTTTAGAGATTTAGTTACATTTTCCGTAACCGCAGTGTGTACTACACTTCATCTAGACTTACACTGACGGACATGAAATCTAGATAAGATCCTCTAAGATATTTTTAGGGTTCCGTACATTAAAAGGAAAAAACGGAACCCTTATAGGATCACTTCGTTGTCCGTCCGTCTGTCAAGACCATTTTTCTCAGGAACGCGTGGATGTATCAAACTGAAAGTTACATCTAATACTTAGGTCTACTGTCCCTTCTTGGAGCTGTGAAAAAATCAAACTTCTAAGCCAAAGCAATCAAAAGATACAGCCGGTTATGCCGCAAATTTTCGAAACTCGTACGGGAATCAAAACCTACCCGTGTACTTAGAATATTGAAATTTGGTACGAAGTAATGTCTTATAGTACAGATAAAGGAAACATTGCGAAAACCGTTAATTTTTGTTACATCATATAATAAAACATATTTTACGGTACCCTCGGTGCGCGAGTCCGACTCGCACTTGGCTGGTTTTTTTAATGCCATGTGCCACAGTGCCACTCAATGTTTAATGTTTTCTGCTATCTACCCTAATAAATAGTGTGGTCATTGTGCATCACTTAAAAAAAATACAATAAATTTAATTCACAGTACTTGGATCACCTTAACAAACCTACCGACTCGATATCTTTTGATAACAATGGAATCGAGCGCTACAACTACAATAGGTAAGGAAAACGCTGTCAGGGTTGTCCACAGAACATTAAAAGAGGTTTCCTTGATCTGTGGGGTTGTCCACCTTATCGATAATAAGTGGAGTTGAGACAGCCCTAGAAGAAAGCAATTCAATACTTGCATTGATATTAAAGAAAGGCGATGTCCAAAATTGTATGAAGTCTGGGCCACTGGATAGTTAAAAACACGATAAACAGTTTCTAATTACTCAATTTTGTTAATAATACATTTTAATTCAAGTAAATTTTGCTTATATCTTGTAGATGGTAGAAGTTTTGTTTAGTTGTCTGGTCAACATAACCGATGTATTAGTTATATGTGTAATATGGTAGAAACTCTTTTGGCTAAATGTACTAAAACTATGTTTTATCTTTATTGTACTATTTAATGCTGTATGTTTTCCTTAAATAAATAAATTTCTTGAAAATCGCATTGTTTTCTGGAAGGAACATTAAATAAAATGCAAACACAAATCAAAATACATCATGGCGGAAGATTTCATTTTTACCGACTTCAACAAAAAGGAGGGAGGTACTCAATTCAACGCGTTTTTTTTTTTTTTTCTTTTTTGTCTGATGTATGTATACCGATTACTCCGGTGTTGGTGATCCGATTTTAATAATAGTTTTTTTGTGCGATCGGGTACACTGTCTATTTGGTCCCATATAATTTTTACGAAGATCTGGCTAGTAGTTTTTTCATAATCTTGAAAAATATCAATCACCTTTTGGCAAGTAGTCGTTTACCTAGATGACATTGTTGTGTATGGGCTGATTTTTAGTGTAAGTAACGGCACATGATGTAACTAAAAAATCTGAAATAAAAACATTTATAAAAAAAATCATGAAGGCAGCTTGACATTGGAAAGGCATGCCTACACGCCACCAATAAGACCACAACAACTGCTTATGGTTCAAGGACCGATCGCATGTTAGAAAAAGAACAAATATGAAAAAAAAAAAAATCAAACCGACTTCAAAAAGTAAAAAATAAAACTTTTGGAGTCGGTGCTAGCTAGCTAAGGCCAAAAAAATGTATAGTTAATAGAAGTGCAATGTAGAATGCCCTGGCTGGCACCGACTCCAAAAGTTTTATTTTTTACTTTTTGAAGTCGGTTTGATTTTTTTTATAAAATGTTTTTATGTCACTGTACAATAGAATTACAATTGAACACAGAGTAGAACTCAATAACAGTGACACTGACAGTTGTTTTTAACGTCGAGTTCTCATAGTTCGTTGACTCCTTATTTCGAGTAAAAAACATTGATTTGTTATTAATAATAACCACTTAACCATGCATTATACAAAATTAGTTGTATTTTTTCAGAATCAGTAAATTTTTCCTCTACCTTTGAAGGTGAGACGAGGCCCAAATTGGGACACGTCCTTTTCGCAATTCGCGACGTGCGATGTTTTTCTACTTAATACAAACTTTTTTTTATCGTATAGAGTTTGAGAATCCATAATTGAACATTATATGGCAAATAAATAAAGAATTTCAAATCGCGCAAAATGAAATCGATAGTAATTTACAAAAGACCCAAACAACTTTTTGTCAAAATCGCTTCCATTGTTCGATTAAGTATTCCGTCTGTGCGGCAGACATTTTTTCCTCCTCCTCATGTATCCTTCGACTCGTCTGGAGTGCCTAGTTATACGTGGTCGTACGTGCAGCGAACATCGGCTAATAGCCTCACATTCTGAGTGAGTAATGCCCTTACCTAATGGGATAATGGCACGCCGCGCCGGCCGCCGCGCGCTCGAAATATTTATAAAACGGTCCGAATCGCAGCCCGTCGTCGTGTCAACACGCAGGTCGGCGTTTGGCTGTTTGGTGTGTGCCTTTGCATTTAGAAAAGAAGCCGGTAATGTTAGAGTAGGCTCAACATCAATATAATAGGCGATTACGTAAAAGAAAAGTGATCGTATTCCTTTGACAGTTCATATCGTATCGTATGTCATGCCATACAAATTTTGACGAATACGATATGAACTGTCAAATGAATTTCGTATTACAGACACACAGGACGCACTCAATGTCCAAGGCACTTAGAAAGCTTAGGCCCGTATTCTAGAACGACACTCAAGTGGAGATCTCTTCTCAAGTATAGTTAGCAAGGGATGAATGTATTCGTTGCATGTATTTGCACCCCTTTCTAACTATACTTGAGAAAAGATCTCCACTTGAATGTCGTTCTTGAATACGGGCTTTAAAATGCTGTCGGTGTCATGAAGTTACCTATAGGTATAAGCGGAGCTAACATTCTGAACACCTACCTACTCTCTAGAGAATTCTCTCTTTCTAATTAATTTTGTTTTCCTTTTTTTACCACTATTAGTGAAAAAATAAGTTAGCATCTTGGTCTTCACTTACTTCCACCACCATGTAGAACAATTTTATTTACGAAATATGATTATATCTATTATTATGTACATTGTACTACATAAACCCATTACTGAAAACCGCATCAAAATCGGACTAGTCGTTTTGGTTTTGCTCAAAGTAATGTTTACTGCAGCGCCCCCGAGTGAATTGTCACCGTAACACCTATCTAAGAATGTGCACCAATCATACCCGGGGGCTAATTGTCTAATTTTAAATCTATCGCAATCCCTTTTAATTCGTAATTTGAAAGTTATTCAGGCCGTCACTATTTGACATTTGAAAGGGATTGTGATCGGGACGCGTTTTAAAAGGTATGGAATAAACGAAATTGAACTGTCTAAGCAATATGACAGACGAAAATATCACAATCACAATACCTCTGAAAGGGATTGTGATAGATTTTAAATTAGACAATTAGGGGGCTGAACCTTTCACTGAAAACCGCGTCAAAATCGTACTACTTAGTAGCTTTGGAGATAAATGGCAACATTGGTTTGCACAAACAAATGTTTACTGCCACGCCCCCTGGTGAGTTGTCACCGTAACACCTAACATACACCAATCGAACCCGAACCCCATCAAAATCGAACTAGAAGTTTTTGAGATAAATGGCAATCATTATAAATATGTTTATCCGTTATCTAGTATCCATAACACAAGTTTGATTTGGTGTGATTGTATGCAATTATTTATTTATCATTGGCATGACAATGCCAATCATTGGTTTGCACAAACAAAAATGCTCTCACCCCAAACGCATATACCGTCTCCTTACCATCGCGTCGCGGGTAAAAAGTTCCTAGTCAAAGTTGATAAGTTGAAAAATTATGAGCTGGTAGGAGTATACGTTACAGGAAGAAATTAAACTTAAGCTTATAATGTCGAAGCCATAAGTCTATTAAGCAGTTTAGAAGACTACAAGGCGGGTAACACAATATTTAGGCAGGTAGGACCTACTCATCGTTTTGGTATTGATAGTTTTTGTAGTGTCGGATTTCGGGTTAAACTTTGCAAGGCCTTCTGGTTGTTTTATACATACATCTATAAAATTCGTGGTTTTAATTTCAATCTAAGTACCTATACCCTTGTTTGTAAATAAATTAACAAAAATAAGTGCACAAAATGTTATAATAGATAGGCAATTTTTTTGCATCATTAACAGAACGAAAGAAATGCCATCATATCAAAATATCCTACATAAGTACTTAAATGTCATCAGAAAAAAAAACATTTCATCAAAAATTTCGCAACTACTTTTCAATCAGAAATTGTAAAGATATTGTTAAAATGCAAATCAGGCATTTGTCATGGTTTATGCAGATTATTCTACTTCATAAACTATTACGAGTTTTGTCAACGATCCTCGCTAGCGTCTAACGTATAGGCATTTGTATGAAAAACTGTTCAGTAGCTCTATTATGAGTTGTTCCTGTAAACGTAAGTGACGTGGCAGCTGCTGTTAACGTAAATACGGTGCTCGAATCGCCGACTATCGGATCGGTATTATGAGTTTTCGTAAACGCTACGTTAGCTGGTACGTAAATACGTGAGAAGGCAGCGTCGAGGCATAAATTTGAATACGTAACGTAAAATTGTCACTATCTCTTTCTGTCTATATGATGAGGATAAGGACAGAAAGACACCTTTACCATCGAGCCAAAAATAGAGAAATTAAAAGAGTACATTTTTCATGGCGACGTATAGTCCTACTAAATTAAGAAATGTGAAGTAAAGCTTCACTGCCTGACTATGTATGACCTTTCGCATTTTATCATAGTATCCGCGTCAGTCAAGTGTCAAGTGACATCACAGACACAGAATAAAATATTAGTACAAGGACACAGTGTATTAATATACACTAAAATATTAGTTATAAATAATCCTTTATGTAGTTGCTCATTATCGGCTGAGAATATGAAATTACTGCGCCGACGATAAATTGATATATTTTGCATTAAAACAATAGACCGCTTACCTAAAAATAATCCGTCAAATTTAGGACAATCTAAAATATTGAAAAAGTATTTTCATTGCTAAAATAAAAAACTTTATATGGAGAAAAGAGACATCCCAAGACCCGAAAAGGGCCTTGTCCACAGTTCAATTAATGAGCCCTAAGGCGCCGTTTACTACGTTTACTACTGAAGTTCCATATTATTTTATTACGTGGAATCATTGCAAAATAAATACAGCTATATAATTATTAATATTATTTACGACTTTGTTTAATTCCTTACGTCGACTTTAAAGTTGTGTGATGTAATAGCAGGCATAACTTAGCTTAATGCGCTTTTGGATAAGAAACAATGTTAGGATTTTTTTCAGTTTTCGCAATTTTGCCTCTATACAAATTTTGCTAATTTATTGTGTTCTTTGTTGCGTTCAGCCGCGTAATTTATTTTCTAACCAAAAACAATGCCTTGTCATCAATTTTTTTCAAAATATGTCGTGTATTAATTAATTTTAATCGAATATTATACCTTCTCACAGAAAGAAATGCCGTGAGTGCCGTAACAGCTCCTGCGCGCGCGGCGCCACGGCGCCTATGGGCTCATTAATTGAACTGTGGACAACCAAGGCCCTTTTCAGGTCTTGGGATGTCTCTTTTCTCCATATAAAGTTTTCTATTTTAGCAATGAAAATACTTTTTCAATATTTTAGATTGTCCTAAATTTGACGGATTATTTTTAGGTAAGCGGTCTATTGTTTTAATGCAATATATATCAATTTATCGTCGGCGCAGTTATTTCATATTCTCAGCCGATAATGAGCAACTACATAAAGAACGATTATTTATTTATCAACTAATATTTTAGTGTAAATATATATATATATATATAATAATACACTGTGTCTTGTACTAATATTTTATTCTGTGTCTGTGATGACACTTGACACTTGACTGACACGGATACTATAATAAAATGTAAAAGGTAATACATAGACAGGCAGTGAAGCTTTACTTCACATTTCTTAATTTAGTAGGACTATACGTCGCCATGAAAAATGTACTCTTTTAATTTCTCTATTTTTGGCTCGATGGTAAACGTGTCTTTCTGTCCTTATCCTTATCATATAGACAGACAGAGATAGTGACAATTTTACGTTACGTATTCAAATTTATGCCTCGACGCTGCCTTCTCACGTATTTACTACCAGCTAACGTAGCGTTTACGAAAACTCATAATACCGATCCGATAGTCGGCGATTCGAGCACCGTATTAACGTTAACAGCAGCTGTCACGTCGCTTACGTTTACAGGAACAACTCATAATAGAGCTACAGAAATACTTACGTCACTTAAACGATTAATGTTCTGTACCTCTATTACGAGTTGTTCTTGTAAACGTAAGTGACGTGACAGCAGCTGTTAACGTAAATACGTTGCTCGAATCGCCGACACCCGAATCGGTATTATGAGTTTTTGCAAACGCTACGATAGCTGGTACGTAAATACGTGAGAAGGCAGCGTCGAGGCTTGAATTTGAAAACGTAACGTAAAATTGTCACTATCTCTGTCTGTCTATATGATGAGGATAAGGACAGAAAGACACCTTTACCATCGAGTCAAAAATAGAGAAATTAAAAGAGTACATTTTTCATGGCGACGTATAGTCCTACTAAATTAAGAAATGTGAAGTAAAGCTTCACTGCCTGACTATGTATGACCTTTTAAATTTTATCATAGTATCCGCGTCAGTCAAGTGTCAAGTGTCATCACAGACACAGAATAAAATATTAGTACAAGGACACAGTGTATTAATATACACTAAAATATTAGTTGATAAATAAATAATCGTTTTTTATGTAGTTGCTCATTATCGGCTGAGAATATGAAATTACTGCGCCGACGATAAATTGATATGACCGCTTACCTAAAAATAATCCGTCAAATTTAGGACAATCTAAAATATTCAAAAATATTTTCATTGCTTAAATAGAAAACTTTATATGGAGAAAAGAGACATCCCAAGACCCGAAAAGGGCCTTGGTTGTCCACAGTGCAATTAATGAGCCCATAGGCGCCGTTTACTACTGAAGTTCCATATTATTCATTACGTGGAATCATTGCAAAATAAATACAGCATATATTATTATTATTTACGACTTTGTTTAATTCTTCACATCGATTTTGAAGTTGTGTATTGTAATAGCAGACACAATTTAGCTTAAAATACGCGTTTGGATACAAATCAATGTTAGGATATTTTCGGAATTTTGCCTCAATACAAATTAGGTAATTTATTGTATTCTTTGTTTCGTTCAGCCGCGTCATTTATTTTCTAATCAAAAAAATGCCTTGTCATCAATTTGTTTCAAAATATGTCGTGTATTATTTATTTTAATTGAATAATATACCTTCTCACACAAAGAAATGCCGTGAGTGTCGTAACAGCTCCTGTAGACGTAAATTACAGGAGCATCTGCCAAATTAGTAACTCATAATACCAAATTGTATGAAAAACGTGACCGCGAATCGTGAAGCTTACGTAACAGGAGCTGTTAAGTCAACTTATGTCAACGTTGTCAACTCATAATACCATTTTTAATTCAGCTACTCAGCGCTTGGGGCTCTGAACAGTTTTTCATACAAATGTCTATACGTGAGACGCTAGCGAGGATCGTTGACAAAACTCGTAATAGAGCTACTGTACCCCTATTACGAGTTTGCCTAACATGACATTTACAGGACTCGTGAGCGTAGACTATCGGATACACTGCTCATGTCGGTAAAACAGTCGCTAAATATGAAAGAGACAGAGCTACATTTTACATAAACGTTTACTGTAACGTCGTGTTTGCCAAACTCGTGATAAGCCTACTGTAAAGCCAGAAATACTCAGTACTCGAATAATGTTGAAATAGAATTTAATATATTCCTAATTGTTTGATTGTCTGATATCTGTGTTATATTTGAACGGTTCCTTCCAAGTTCCACACGATTATGATGTTGCACTTATAGCAAAAAGACAATAAAATTCGACGTGCTATAACAAGGCACCAAAGCCGCCATGGAGTGGCTGGAGTGCCCTACCCGGCGTCGAACCGATGGCTCTCCACAATGATAAGTAAACACCACCGTATCACAGAATACAACAAACACTCGCGTAAACAATGACGATTTCGACCTTACCTAGGGTTGTCTCTTCTTAGTTAACTACTACAACAGAGATTTAAACATGATTATTGAAAATTTAAACGGGTATTAAACGCGTAGAAACGTGATAGGTATTTCACCTACCTAACTTTCCCGACGTTTCGGCCAAGTTACATCCGTGGTCACGGGCTGACTGTCAGCCCGTGACCGGCCAATCAATTTCAATTTTCAATATTTATAATGCAACGCGAAAGTTTAAAAGTGTATTAAACATGATTGGCGAATTATAACTTTTTAAATTTACAATTTACGAATTAAGCAACTTTTCTCATGGTAGCTCTGACGGGCTCTGACGGGACGATATGAGACAAGTTGCTTTTTTCTAGTGTATTTTCTTGTTTAATATTTATAACATACAAATAGCATTGTAAAATGTAAAATTAAAAAGTTATGATTAGATGGCTTCATCTTTATCGATAGTCAAATATTTGTAAAATGTGTTTTCGAATGCGAGGATATTAATCCTCTCATTGATGAATCGAAGGCGGCCAAAACCTAGAAAGTTTAATCGCTAACTAATAACATGCTATAAAACTACACTACACTTACTGTGAATGTAACCAAAGCTAAGTATAAAATTACTACTAACCAAACATTGAAGACATAATTTATTTATTGACTGTTGAAAAAGTTATCAGCCCTACTCTTGCCCTCACTCGACGACGACACGGGGTGAGAGAGCGACATTCCACGAAATAGGGTTACCAGATTAACAATTAGAAAATTGCGGACGTTATTATTCGAGCTGGAGGGCGGGCGAAGCTGAATCGCGAATCATTAATGTAATATTTGAGTTGCGGTCTCAGTTGTCAATTGGTTTAAAATTTATGAGGATCCGAGGATGGGTGTGGAATTTAATTGTAAAATTCGTTAAGATTATTTCTTTCCGAAAATTCCACGAATATAGCACAATGGAAATATCCGTTCGTTAAAATCTCGTTTTCCTTATTACCTGTCGCTTTACTTATCGGTGTTAATATTTGTTACATAAAAGTACCTGTTGTGTATATTTTTATAGGTAAAGACAAATATTAATACGGTGAAGAGTTAGTAGGCAAATATAAAAAAAAAAATAAGCATTAGATGTTTGGCATGATTAGAAAAATATTGAACCAATAATGCCGTGAATTAAAGGGGGTGATATCGTAATTCATAATTCATAACTTAATCTATACTTAATAATATATATACTTAATATTATAAAGCTGAAGCTGAATTGCTAATATTTTTGCCAACTTTTTGTAAACATACCATTGGCAACCACCGCTGATTTGGACTCTTCACCAGCGTCTGCAGTCTCGTTGCTTGAAAAGCATGTATCTGAATGTAGTTCATTATTTAATTTTAGATCTATTAATGCTGGGGACATAATAAAGGCTTTCAGATCTCTTAAAATTAAAACAACCACTGATTTATGGGGCATATCTGTTACTGTTCTTAAAAGTATTATTTACGCTATTGCCCCCTTTCTTGCTATCATTTTTAATCAATGTATATTGCACATGGAACCCTTCCTGATCTAATGAAATTAAGTAAGGTAATACTTTTATTCAAATCGGGAAATAGAGAAGACCCAAGTAATTATAGACCAATATCTATATTACCCGTCTTAAGCAAAATTTTTGAGAAAATCATGTTGGAACAGTTATTGGCACATTTTACCTTAAATAATCTCTTACATAATAAGCAGTTCGGTTTTACGAAGGGACGGTCTACAACAGATGCTGGGGTTGCACTTTTAAAACATGTTTTTGAAGCCTGGGAGAAGTCGCAGAATGCTTTTGGCGTATTCTGCGATTTATCCAAGGCTTTTGATTGTGTGGATCATCAGACGCTGCTGTTGAAACTAAATCATTACGGTGTAAAAGGTGATGCCCAAAAGTTAATACTGTCATATCTCAGTTCCAGAACTCAGACCGTTGATATTAATGGAGTGAAATCTGCCGGCTCCAATATAAAACTAGGCGTGCTACAAGGCTCTATTTTGGGCCCTTTTCTGTTTTTAGTATATATTAATGACTTGCCTTTCTTTTCGAAAAGCTTATGTGAGATTGTCTTGTTTGCGGATGATACTTCTTTAATATTTAACATTGATAGGAACAGAACTGATTTTGACGATGTAAACAAAACACTCTCGCAAGTACTGGCTTGGTTTAATTATAATAATCTACAGCTTAATGCAAAGAAAACTAAATGCGTTCTTTTTTCTTTACCGAATGTTCAGAAAGTACCTATGGAAATTGTTATGAACAATGAAAAATTAGATTTAGTAGAATCAACAGTCTTTCCGAGTGTAACTATGGACTGTAAACTTCAATGGAGTCCGCATATTGCAATACTAGCTAGCAAGCTTAGTTCTGCTGCCTACGCTGCTAGAAAAGTCAGACAACTGACTGATATAGAAACTGCTAGGATTGTGTACTTCAGTTATTTTCACAGCATCATGTCGTATCCTTTTGTGGGGAGTAACAGCTGAAATTAATACTACAAAAACGAGCTATAAGGGCCATTTATCAACTGGGTTCCTGAACATCTCTTCGGGAAAAATTTAAAGAAATTGGTATACTGACAGCTGCTTCTCAATTTATTTTAAATTGTATTCTTTTTGTACGGCGTAATATCAACCTGTATACCAAACATGGTGATTTGCACGATCGTAATACTAGAAATAGAAATAAACGTATTATGCCTCGGTACCGATTAAAGGTCTGTGGACCTTTTATGGGTCTAGGTATACGTATCTATAATAAAATTCCAGATAATATTTTAGACTTGCCTTTCGAAAAGTTTAAGATGAATGTAAAAGATTGTCTTCTCAAGAAAGGATATTATACTATAAAAGATTACTTGAATGACAGAACAGCTTGGTCATAAATATTTCGTTTTATTTTTCGAGATTGTAGCCGTGTCATTCAATTAGTGTTTAGTAAAGTGTTAGATTCAACTTTTAACGCAGGTAGCTTAAATACGTCATGCTCTCTTTAAACATTTCTGCGGTGGTGTCGTGTGAGGCGGGTCGCTACGTTCCCTAAAATAATAATATGGTTGAGCGAAGCGATGACTGGTTCATGCGTCATGCTCGTGAACGGGTGCCGCCAGCGGAAATGGGTCTACTTCAGTCTGCTTATCTTAATGTTGTGCTTAAAGGTTAAATTTCTTTTTTCTAAAATAAATTGATACTGACCTGTATGTTGCAGTACAGTAATCTTGTAATGCGAGAAATGTTGTAATGTATGATAGATAAGTCTTTCTTTGCCAGTTGAAAATTGTTTACGGTTACAATAACCATAAAATGTAATATTATAATTAGTATTTTTTTTTTGTGATAGAAATTAGATCACTTTTCAATTTGACGACTCTGTATTAAATAAAACAGGGAGAAAAAAACAGCCGTTGAAGAGTTTCTTGCCGGTTCTTCTCGTTACAAGGTCTCCCGCCGTAGGGTTTGTGAACCGATGGCATAGCTTCTTTGACGTTCATAAGTGCTTGTAACAGCCTAGACTGAATAAATGATATTGACTTTGACTTTGAAGAGTTTGTTTGTTTGGACGCGCTAATCTCAGGAACTACTGTACCGATTTAGAAAATTCTTAGACCATTAGAAAGGTACATTTCTCCCGAGTGACATAGGCTATATTTTATCCCGATACTCCCACGGGAACGGGCACCACGCGGGTAAAACCGCGAGGATCCGCTAGTAATATTATAAATACGAAAGTGTGTTTGTTTGTCCTTCCTTGTCGCCCTAACTTAGCAACCAACCGTCTTGATTTTTGGCATAGAGTTAGTTAAAAGGACGGAGAGTAACATGGGCTACTTTTTATCCCGATATTCCCACGAGAACGGGAACCATGCGGGTGAAACCGCGGGAAGCTAATCGTAATATAAACATTGACGAATCAAAATACCACGACCACGACCATAAATTAAATCATTTATCAGAAAATATCACCATTATCACACCAAACATTGTAAGTACTCGAGGTCAAGAGATCAACTACTAATTCCATCGTTCATCTCAAACAGTTGAACAAAAGTAGTAAAAACACGGACGACATACGAATGCCCGTAATTATGAGTCACCCCTACAAATACGAGTCGAGTCGGCGAAACTTGCCCAAGTTATATTGGAACAAATCTATTCATTCAGTACGTGGAACGGCAAAACTTCATATAACGCTCTTTGTATGTGCGATGAGTGCTTGAGAACTTTTAGTTACGTTCGGTTATGCAAAGTCGTTACGTGTCTTGAAGCGTGTAAGTAGATTGCAATATTCCAGATAAAGTAACGAATGCAATATGGTTTGATAACTGATGTAGTGGGAAATTTACAGCTTTTATATTCACCTTTGATGTAAAATATGCAATTTTTTGTTATTTTGATGATATCATGTTTGTTAGAAGAGTCAGGATTCATACTTCAAATTTGACAAGTTTATAAAGGTTAGGTATTTTTGTAATTCTGGGCTTTGTTTTCTGCAAATGAAGTGGTTCTATGGATAAAAGACTCAAAATATTTAATATTTTATGTAGACGACTTATCAACATGTCTATTTTATTACCAATAGCGAGGTAAGAATCCATTTTCAAGACGATTATGTTCACCAGACTTCTTTATATCTAAACTCTAAAACTAGAATTCACAGAAGTTTTTTTATAAGAAAAATTTTTTCAAACAAGAATAATAGGCATAGGTACCTGTAATTGAGTTTTCACAGTTCACTTAACAGCATTGATAGAATTATTAACCAGAGGCGTATCAATACTGCAAATCTGAAAACAACTAATTTGCCAAAAACGCTACTAAAGAAATTAATTGGCGGAAGTACAAAAACATCCTTTGTAATTCAAGGAAAAAATTTGTTGCCTCCATTTAGCCACGAATTTGCCTGCTAACCAATCCGTCACGGTTGGTCACACATTTAAATAACCATTGCATATTTGTGATACCGATAACCGTTTATTTATTTCGGTTTAATGATAATTATAGCATACATTTTCGCTTATTTCCTGACTTTTTGGTAATAAACAAAAACAAACAGCATTTTATCGCTGAATTTATTTTCAAATATTCATTTGCAGTGGACATTGATCATGTTTGTTTTGGCAATGTTTCATCCAAAAAGATACGCTAAATAACTAATACGAAAAAACTGGCAAAAAATTATCGGAGATAGATTCTAGTTTATAAAACGCTAATCAGTTGGACGGGGGTTCATCGCATAAATGATTGCCGTTGATTGCGCGCCGTCAATAAAGCAATAAGAAGCGGCGCGTCGTGTTTTGATGTCCGAGCACACGGTTCCAAGGGAATGTTAAAACATCGCCTCTCCATCCGATCCATCGCCATCTGAGATCGTGTACTTGCTCGACAGTCGACTCCAAATTTGTAAGTTTTTTCGGCAATCGCAGCGCCGCGGGAGCGCGACGGGCGGCTCGCGAAACACTACCTCTTTGTGAGCTGAGCAAAACTTCGCTATTCCCTTTCATGGAATCGCTTATTGTGCACCGTACTTATTGCCTCGCCTCGCTCTTTGTAACCCCGAGCCCAACGTTGTTCAAGAATACAATTGCGATCGCCTGGAGGCTTTTCAATCATATCTTTATTGTTCCTGTGGTATCCGATATGTTTTAACAAGCGTCGTTCAATGGTCACTCTCTCTTTTGGAATTCCTGAAGTGGTTTTTAAAATTCCATTACTCACGCTACTAAATCTGCGATTGATATCTTTAACGGTTTCTGACTCGATATGATCTTTAAATTGACAAAATCAATGGACTCGACTAATAAGTGTACCGTTATCTGTTATCTTGTCGTATTTTATCAGGCGGGCGGCGAGCTGGCGAACGTCGACGTTTCCCAACAAGATCTCTATTAAAATCACGCTCATTTTATTAGAGCCGAGACGAGAGCGGTTTAATTAAACACCGCATCGGCTGTATATGCGCCTGGTGCGCCGGGACTCGCGCCCGCTCTACAAACGTTTTCTTTTTTTGTTTTTTTTTCTCGTCCGATTCCTTTTTAGACTTTCCCTTTGTCCCTTTTGTTGGAGCTTTCATAGCCTTCTGTTTTCCGGGTGGATTAATTTTAATTTGGATTGAAACGATCTCGGATTTTTTACGTCGTCGGTCGGTGAGTTTATTGAAATATTTTGTTGGACATCCGTCGTCGTTCTATGGATGGAATATTATGAGAAGGTTGAGGGGTCGCGGTCGCGGGATCAGCCGCCCACTGGCAATTTGCTGGCGGGCCGAGCGAGGCCCACTCGTCGCACACCGAGATGTGTTCTTAGACTAAACGCTATGCTAATGTAATGGGGCTCCATTTGATAGCAGCCCACGGCCAATTTCAAATTTTCAATGAGACGTTTGTGCCAGCAATTTTGTTATCGTTGATTTGTTCATCAGTTTCGACTTATTGACATACGCATAAGCTAAATTGCTAATGCCAATGATTGTATCGACGAATTTAAAGGTTTGGTTTATTACAATAATATCAATCACCTTCATTCACTTGACAATTTATGTAACATTTAGAATTAGATATTTATAGCTAATTGTTTGAGTAGCATTATAGCTATATTATCTGTGATTAAAATGCTACTGTAAAATTACATTGAATGCTTTCTGTATGCCGACTAGTTTTACAACATAATATTATTATAAATTGTTCGAGATTTGATGTTAGAAATATAACAAGACAGCTAAATTCGAAGTTTGACGACGACAGGCTACCTACGACGGATTCTCGGTAAATATTTGCGGTCGCTAATTCGCTCTGTGAGCATTGAAAGGTTTTTGTTGTCGCTGGTGATTCGTCTTTGAACAGTTTGATAGCCGCGATCCGTGCTCGTGACGGGCGTCCGTCGACAAATCACATTTATGTTTGAACGTTTATGCAACGAGCGAGTCCCCATGTTTAACACTCAATTCACGTCTGTTTCTCAAGCAGGTTATGCCTTTTCGCTTGGTGAAACCGGTACGACATAGCCGCACTCGCATGTGTGGAGTGGCTGTTGGTAGCGATCGTAAATCACTGTGGCCCGCGGTAATGCGTAGATAAGAGCTCTCTCATTTGTTTTCCCATTTCCCAAGAGAAATTTCTTCGTTGTTGTCGCGCGTGACGCCGCGGCCGTTACACTGGCTTCATTACGAACCTTTACCGGGGTCACATCATGTGAATTGATTGCTTTCGAACCATCAGTGGCTTTATGTATCTCATTACAAATAGATGAAGACCCCAGGTTGGTACTCAACTTTATTATCTAAACAAAATTTAAATTTTATTCAGATTGTCTTCACCATAAGGGTACCAGTAATTATCCAAATGAATTCATATAAGCTAGAATAATTCTAATATCATTGGTCTTAATTTAGACCGTTGCCAATCCATTCGATAGATTTCAACAAATCATTATTTATAAGATATATTATTTGTTCGCGATTAATTAAACAAATAATCAATGCAATTACAATGGGCAAGCCGCCTTGGTCCGGTCCGCACGCCATCTCGTTTGATTAAAGGCAATTACGGTGTTCACGCTATAATACCCCGATTCCCGGATAACCGTACCATTTGCATGAGACGCCTCTTTCATTACCATGCCAGGAATTGCCATACCGTTTCGCCGTTTCCATGTTCGAATGCTTTAATGGCTGAAGGCGTGGATGACTCTAATAGACGCCACAACACAACTAGCTTTCCGTTGTTTAGCAAATTACAACTGTCAGCGGCTGAAAAGAAAATGGATTTGTTTGTAAAGACGTTCCATTTAGTTGATTGAACTGGTTCTTCTAATAGATAATTTTTCAATGGTTTGATGAAAGTTATTATTCGTTTCTTACACCGACAGATTGATAGAGGTATTTGTATTGACATAAAAAACTTTATATTAAAAATTAAAAACCGACTTCAAAGTAAAAATTAAACGTTCTGGTGTTGTTGCCAGCCAAGGTAAAAAAAAAGTAATAGAAGTGTAATGTAGAATTCCTTGGCTGGCACCGACTCCACAAGGTTTATTTTTTACCTTTTTATTTTTGAAGTCGGTTTTTTTTATAATAAGTTTTTATTTTACATTTTTTAAGTTAGAATGAGTCCCGCACTTCGGTTTGACTCAAACTAGTAGTGTAGGCAACTACTTGTTTTAGTCAAACCGCTTGACCGAAAAATCGACAGATTTTTTCAAGATTTCATCAAAACTACTAAACCGATTTTAAAATTTAAAAAGTGGGACCAACTTGGTAACATACCCGATGTTATAACGTTTGAATCATTTCGATCGGTTCAGGCGTTCTCGAGTACCTAATCGGTGAACATACATATAAATATATATTTATACGCGACGGCGACAAGGAATTTATAACCTCCTCTTTTTAAAATCGGTTCGTTTTTTCAGCCACATAACTCCCACTGCTGGGTATAGGCCTCCCCCAAAAGGGGGGGTTTGCCATAATCGCCACGCTTGGCAGGCGGGTTGGCGATCGCAGTATGGCCAAGTTTGTAGGAGACGCTGCTGCCCATCTCCTGAAGGCTGAGACCCTTAGTCGCCTTTTACGACACCCACGGGATGAGACTGGGTAGTGCTATTCTAAGCCACTACACAGCTATCAAAAACGATTAAAAACTACTTATCTTATAATTTGATTTACTATAGAAAGAAATTAACGATTTCGACGGCGTTAAAAACTTTAATAGAGTTCTATTATGTTTCAACTGCTTTACAAGGTGGGACAATGGAGAAAATTAGTTTCGCAATATAAGTATCGTCTAAAATACGAGAGCATATTGCGAAGATAGAAGTAATTTATGTTGATTGAACTGGTTCTTCTAATACATTATTTTTCAATGCCTTGATGAAAGTTATGATTCGTTTCATATATCGAAAGATTGATACCTAGAGGTGTTTGTTTTGTTAAAACTACTTATCTTATGATTTGATTTTACTTCATACAAAATTACCGATTTCAACAGCCTTAAAAAAAAATAAGTTTGCTACACGAGGTCGACGTCGAACAAATGAGAAAATTATTTTCGCAATTTAGTATCGTCTAAAATATTGCGATGATTATTAAAAGGACCTTATATAATATTCTTTAATCAAACGAAAAATTCTCCGTGTCTTTTTTGGGAATCCTTCTCCTGTTTTGGTTCCCGTCGCGCGTCGATTAATTGCAAATCCTTGTTTTTGTACAGTTGATCTAGCAGTACAGGCGCATGGTCGGCATGCAACGCGTTGTGTTGCCAACTGCCGCTTAGTGACTTAAAAATTCTAGCCACTATTTTAGCATGTTTTGCAGCATTAGGTTGGGAGTTATTTTTCATTTGCCCAGAATATGTACAAACAGCAAACTCAACACAACAAGACACATATTTCTCATATCTATTGATATTATGGCGAATTAGACTAAATTATACTTAATCTAAAAAGTAATTTGGGTGGTATAACTATTAATTGAAAGAAAGAAAGAAAAGTAAGTTTATTTTTTCTATATATTCCCTTTTTCAATGGCTTTAGCCATCTTTATTTCACTTATAGGCTACACTGGACGCGCGAAGGTCGGCGGAACCAGTTTGGCGGGCCGCCGCAAGGTGCCACGGGCCAACTTTAAGTGCACTGTATTAGCATCATCGCCCGCCCTTTCATGTCCGCTTATCTCCCGGTCTAGCCGATTCAAATGAGCCTATTGAATTGTACAGAGTTGCAACACGAGCCCGCACGCCATTACGCACAGATAAAAATATTTTCTATCAACATTCTATAAAAAACTCTTTTTTATCATATATGGCAAGTACTTCTATGGTTCTCATCGTTTAAGTACTTCGCATTGTTTGAATGAATACCTGACGTAAGTTGTTGTGGTTAGGAGTTTATGGATGATTAAGTATACTTTAGTTAGGGTTTATGAATTGTTTTCCTATATGACTACTGACATCACCCTTTATTTATTTTCACATTTCTCGTCCTTTTTGTTTCAATAATGATTTCATGTTTTGTCATGATTGAGTTACTATACAATAACATTATCTTACTTACTTATAATAATTATATTTAAAATTTAAATCAATAAAACATTTAGTATTATTTGTCATCTCAGCTACATGACTGACGCCCCATTGCATGCTCACTACCATAATTACGAAAAACTGGATTTTCATTAAGTTTGTATTTGCAATCGAGTCCCCGATATCACCGATATTTTGGCGACGATCACGGAGTTAAAATAATAATACTCATCAGGATAGGCTGGAACAATCTTCGTAAATAGCTTTGGGATGTGAGGACCATGCCATATCTTTATTTTATGATTTTAATTTTTTGCATTTTTCAATGCTATTTAAATACTTATAATAAATTTGAAATAAAAAAATATTAGAATAAAAAACGTGGGTTCGAGTCCCATCTGAGAATTAAGGCCGAGTTGACTTTTTCCAATATTTTTATATTTAAAATTTATCAAATGTTTTATTGATTTAAATTTTAAATATAATAATTATATGTAGATAATATAATGTTATTGTAACTCAACCATGACAAAATGCATGAAAGCTAATTAATATCAAATACTAGTGGCCGCCCGCGGTTTCATCCGCGTGGTACCCGTTCCCGTGGGAATATCGGGATAATAAGTAGCCTAGGTGTTAATCTACTACTTGATGTCCCCACACACCAACCAAATTTCATACAAATCCGTTCATTAGTTTTTGCGTGAAAGAGTAACAAACAAATAAACAAACAAACTGACATACTTACACATTTATAATATTAGTAGTAAGTAGTATTGGTAAGAAGTAGGATAGAATAATTTTATTCTAATATTTTTTTAAATAAACTGATTAAGAAAGAATTTGCATAATATTACTTACTTGCTTATTTGTGGCGCGCCAGATATCTCTTGCGTTCTAGTTCTAGTCCGTAATGGAAAACTGAAAAGTTAATTAGCTAAGTAAGTTTTAATCCAATATATTGATAGAGATAGTGACCCACAAACCATTTTTCCATATTCATCCCATTTCATTTCCCAATTCATCCCACGCCAAAAACTAATTTATTTGTTCGTTTTAATCCAATATTTTTTTATAGATTTTTTATTTGGCTTTTCGTTCTTATTTTCCTCGAGGTATTTCAAAAGTTATAATCCACAAACCATCTTTCCATATTCATCCCATTTAATTTCCTCATTTATCCCACGTCAAAAACTTTTTATTTCTTGTCCATACCGTTCCATTCCTATTCCACCTAGCGCCAATTCTCTGCTTTGAAAATTGATCTTAATAAATTACTATTTTAATTAATAGCACAGCCTACGGATTTTCGTGGATATGTAATTATATTTTCATTATTTGTTATTATGTATTGCTGTGGCTTCTCCTATCAGAATCTATAGTTATAATAAAAAAATATTGTATATTTTATCTTGATTCCGTTTTTATATAATTAGAAAATTTACCTCGAAGAAGACAGAAGAGTGTTGCAATCGGTCTACTTAATGCTAAAAACGGAATATATTTTCTTTTTAGCCCACGAAATGCTAAATAAATCCTTGAGGAAAACTGAAAGATACTATTTACGAAATATTGCCGTCCCTGACTCAATTCAATACAGATTTGTATTATTTTTAATGAGGTACGCCCAGCCCTTGAGTTTCATTTTATATTGAAAGGAAAAGAACAGCTATTATATAACAAGTATTTTTATACAAACAAATTGAATAACTGTCGTGAAATTTAAGAAATATTGAGAATAAGAATGAAGGAAAGCCTTGAAAAAATATTAAAGTCGTGTTTTATTTTACTAGACTGAATTCAGAATTCAAAACATGTATCAATTAATGTAATAAGTAATGTGCACTGCATATTACAATATTTATAAAAATAACAGTAACATGATACAATCATTGATCTAATCACATACATTTAGGTTAGGAGTTAGGACAGAGTTACAAAAGAATACAAGAATGTGATTCTTAATCATTAGTGTTTTACTTACTAAATCATTTATACCTATATTTAATTGTTATCTATCATTCATATCTTTTAATCACTTTGTTTGATTAAGTATCAATTGATCGAGAATCGAACAACAAATAATTTTAACTGCCACTGTATTACCCATTTTATTAAGTAATATACACATCAAATGTGTCTGGGGATCAAGTACTTTTTAACGAAAAACAAATATCCAATTAATATAACCAAATGTAGTTTTTAGACTAGCTTCTTACTTAAATTCTTTCTGTAGCACGAATAACTATCGTAATAGTATCGAGCACGTAATGTCAAAAAATGTATAGGAAAATGTAGTTCCGTTTACGTCCGGTAGAAACGCTGCTCAATATGTCATACATTTTTTTTACTTTACTTCCTCGATACTTACTCGAAAGTTATTCGTGCTAACCCCACTGTATTCAAACTGTAAAGTTCACATAAAAAGAATCATTACCGATCCAAACAAGATAACATAATAATCCTCTAAAGCAGCGATACTCTATAACGTACTTGATCCCTGGACCCTTTGAGTGTGTACTTTATAATATGACAGCCTACAACGTTTTCTATAATTAATTGTCTATAATACATCTAAGAAGAGATTAAGTGTTATGATTATGACCTAATTGCCCATTATAATGCGAGTTCCCTGACCGTGAATGTATGCCGGACACTGTTGCGGAATACAAACTTTACAGTAAAGTTTTTAGGAGATATTTTAAGATAGTTAAAATAAAGGTACAGAAAAAAACAAAAACGACGTGAAGCGAGTGAACTCAACTATTGGACTTGACATTATTGTGTCAGAGTTACTCCGCAAAGTCCGACATCACCTGGAATTCCAGAGAATAATACCCGGCAACGATTCCCTTTGTTTAATTTACTGGGACAACCGACAAAATCTGGAGGCGCGAGGGTAGGTATGGTTTCCATAACAACACGCGCCCGGCAGTTACTCTCCCCCCGCGCCGGGTATCGATCCCAGCGTCCCCCGCGCGCCCCGCGCCACTCCAAATCAAATTACAGAGGAACGACGCGAGGTGGCGTAGCTAGTACTCGGGTACACTCGGCCGACTCGGCTCTCGGGGACTCGGACCGAGTGAACCCGCGTGGCGAGTCATTCGCATTTCCCGCGCCTCCCCGCCCCCGGCTCAATCAACTCGGCCGGCAGGCGTAATAGTATTTTAATTGTATTGGCGCGCTTTTCGTCAATCGCCCTTTATGGTGTTGCCCACGCACATGTTATTTCGTTTCTATACCATACAAACCCGATACGTATTATTATATAGGATTGAAGAGGTTATTCTTAAGTTAAAAATATATTCCCTCTCTCGGAGGTACCTACTTATTTAACAGTATCAAAGAAGTGTAAACTATACATAAAATTACGTTTGTAGCTTAGTATTAGTAGCTCCGTCAAATCAAAATAATATTTATGGCTACTAAATTATCTTTAATAAAATATGTATTATATTGGTAAAACTAATTAACTACCTTTACACTACAACACATAATTATCTCTTAACTTTATTAGTAATTACCAAAGTCTAACCATAACCAGTAATCAATGATTAAGACTAAAAAATAACACATAATGGCATGAAAAACCAATATGTAAAAGAGTACAGCTTGGCGTGTGTAAACAGAATTCTATTTTAAAATGAACACTGCAAAACGATCGAGTGCCGAATCGGTTCCGCTTCACACAACAATCCGCCACAATGGCGTGCCTCGGCGTATCGCATTGCCAAAGAATTAAACCTCTTATTGTCAGCGACCGTAAGAACAATTAATAAATTTGTTGATAACCTCTCGATTGGGCCCTGATGTACATCATGTGACAGAGTTAAGGCTAACAAAATTCTTATGGACAATTTTATTGCGATCGACAGTGAAATCGATTATCGTATCGCAAGGGGCCGACAGTCGCTCGGGGACATTTTAATGAGGGAATGCCGTGATGCCGAATGGAGTAAACCAGCGGGACATTTGTCTCCCTCCGAATAATGGAAAAGCGCTGAAAGGGTATTTATCAAAACTGCCGGGGCTTCTCGTTGGCTTATTTTATTTGCAATATTTCTTCCGTCGTTAAACGAGACACAATAAAATTTGGGGACCGCATAAATACGAGCTGCCTGCCTATTCACTTTAACTTTCCTGCGTATGTTTGGCTCACTATGACAAAGTTTACTCAAATACGGCGCGCTAGTTCACTCACAACAACAGTCGTCGGTTGTTTTTGATAGCCATTTTCCGCGATACGGTAAATTTGTTGTTAAATGATGCCTGTGTGTTGCGTGATTGTGATGAGCTTGTTTTTGGGTCGACGCCAATAGTGCCACACTCGCATCGGCGAACATTCTCAGGGAAACGTTTTTATTGACTCCATCAGACTCATTCTAGTCTCATTTATCACACCATATGATACGATTGTCAAACAAAACATATTTCCCACGTTCTTTATGCACTGGTTAGGCAAATATAATCAGAATTTCAAACCGTAGAACCCGGTATAACTTTTTAAATTGCTCATGCAGTGTTCTAAATCAGAATTGTAAATGTCGCTGGATTTCCGCCAACATTACTTTGTTTCCAACTATCTCAGTATTCATAACTACCTAACTAATCGAAATGCGGATTTGTTTTATCATGGCGCGTTAACGAGTAGAGCGTGGCCGGACTCGAAGAGGCCGAGATGCTATTAAAGTAAATAATTAGGTCGCCGCCGCAAATTCGACGTGGAGCACGTGTAAGTGTCGAGAATTCGAGATCAGTGAAGCGATACAGAGTGACCTCCGAGGGTCGTGGCGCGAATCGCCAACCGGCCGCCCGCTGCTCGCAACTTAACTACGGACGTGTAGGCATTAACATGAGTAGAGGTGGAGACCGCTAATAAACACCTACGACGCCATGCACGTACGAAACCACTTCGTGCAGACACAAATTGCTTTTGTTCACCATCGAACGTGCAGTGATGGAGGCTGCCGGAATTATACCGCGGACGCCGACTTACAATGAACCCACTGATACTTAATTAGCTCCTTAAAACTTTTACCTTTTCTAATGGAGCTGGCTTTATGCAAAGTTGAAGATCGTTAAAGACATGCCATTGAAAACGAACTTCACCGTTAGAAAACTTGTTTGAAGAGAAACCTTTTGTTCGATTCAAAACGGTAAGAGCATGTCTGTTCAATTTTAAAAGGAAACATTTCTGTGCAAAGTTAACTAACAGATGGTTTTTTGAATAAAAAAATAAAAAAGTGGCAAAATAGAATCAAAGCTTAAATCAACATAAACATAATCATATTTTATTTGCTGTTGTAAACATAGAATGAAAGATAAAAAATTACGTCGAACCCTTTGTAAAGCTTGTTATCTAATCTTATTGAAATAGAAGAGGGAAGGTTAGTGGCTAAAACATCAAATAACACTGCCATGTTTCTTATTTTATTTTATCTGCCGAGAAGATAATATTTTATACGCGTTATCTGTTCGCCGCCATCGCATTCGTGATCAGAGTACTAGGCGAGCATAAAGCTAAAAGAGCGATTTGGCTTAATAATATCGTCCGAGGTGGTTTTGACACGCGTGGGTGAGCCTAATGTGTAATGTATGTATGTGTGACTGGGCTATTGAGCGATCGCTAAACTCGGTATTGGGTTTCTTTAGTGAGACCATCGGTGTGTGGCATTATTTATCATCAACAAGGGAGATTGGTTGCTTTTAATGACTTGAATTGAAATGATTATCAACTTGTTACCTTACTTTTCAATTATTCACGACACTAGAGTAGATTTCCTCAGAAACGATATAATAAAACTTTCTAATTTCGTCCAAACAACATCAAAATGTAAAATCATGTTTAAAGTCGTGCCAGTAATAACCAACTATTTGTATGAAACATGATGACTTTTCATAAATACCTAATTTTATATTGTCACGCAAGCAATGAAATCGCTGATTGAAAAGTTTCTACCGTAAAGAAAATATCTACCTCCATATTACTTTAGTTCATTCTATATTTACCCATTTTACCATTGAAAACGGTTAATATTCTCTTTCTACATCTAATTTCACATTTAACCATTCATAAACTTAAACTATTACTAGTAAGTAGGGTGATATCTTATCAATATGCGGCTTTGAAATTGTTTACTCCAGTTAGGGGAGTACAAAGGATCTGCCGTCGGATCGTATTTCATTTCACACAAAATGGATTCCGCCTCTGAGGCAAAAAATATTTATGTTGTATCAAAAGAAAGATCGAAAGTCTTCGCGTGAGCGAGGCGGTTTTGTAGGGTCGCCAAGTTGGGATCTTAGTACTAACACATCTTATTATTATAGAAAACAAAAATATTTTCGATAAGTTAATATTCTCGTTTATTAGATAAAATGAAGCAGCAAGTTTCTACTACCAGTGAGTGTACTGAATTTAGAAAATTGGATGAGTTTAATATAAGCCAAAGAGATCACCGGAAAAGCTAAGTAAAAGTTCAATAATGTATTTTTATTTTTATCCGCCTTATTAATGAAGTTGAAGAACTAAACAAAAACCTTACAGCTAAATAAAATCCTTAACAATAATATCTAATATCTTCAGACGCAACAGTCAATTTAGCTTCTTCACCCTAAAGTCCTGCAAAAAATCGTTGTGGGGAATCCTACATTAGGGTGGTCCACGAGGGATTTTTATCGTTCCACTTTCTGCCAACGGTAATGCCGATCTAACGCCACTCCGGAAATATTGTAATGTTGCATGAATACGAAATTTATAACACCGCACGTTTTACTTTATATTGGGTGTAAAATCTTTGTGAAAGCGGTCGCGTTGTGTTAATACGAGATTTGGGTTATTTGTTCCGAAGTCAAAAGCTTGTGCTGGATGTAGGTACTGAATTGAAACTTGATGGAAATAAGATTTGCCAAGAAAGATGTCATAATGTTGCGGTCAGTAGCATCCTTTTTCTCCATTCTAAGAGCATTTTACAACGTATTTATTTAGCCAAGGGGATTTAACTAAGGTAAAGGTAAATAGACGTTTTCGCTCAATCTTCGCCTCTAAAGTGTGAATTGTGTCAAAAATTCAGAATGTGACAACTTCAACAAAAACAAAACGTTCTTAAGAAATAATGGTTTTTAATAGATGACGGTAGGCCGGCTGTTCACTGCAATTGTCAAAATTATTTGGGGCGACACACGCCTCGATTCCTCGCTAACACTTATTTTAGTACGGAACAATTTTATTACAAAACGTGGTCGTGTAATTTATTATAAAATGCGCACGACCATGCTAAGTGGATTCATTAGGTAACCTACCCAAAATAGAGAAAACATGTTGGACATTTTTATACAACTTAACTTGTTTCCACAAACATTGAAATTTGTTAATAGACTATTTAAAACAGGTCTGATAAATGGAGTTTGATATATCATTAGTACTTTGTATAATATCATTTTGTTTTCGTATAATACTATTGATGCTATTATACCGTTTCTTAAATAAGCCATAAATAAGATAAGTATCAGAATTACTTTGTCCATTGAAATACTTATCCCACGCGCGAGCATTCAAAGCAAATAGCGATATATTTAACCAAATCGCAAATCATACATATTAATGAGGTGTAGACTTAATGGATTAAAATATAAAAGTTTATGAATCAAATTATCATATATTAAAATGTGTCTTGCGAAGTGATATAAAGTTAAACGAATTCAAATAGACCAAATTTATTATAATGAATAAGAAAAACAAAAGAGTCTATAAACTTCCGACGCTCGGTTGAAAACAAAGAATGGAGAGAGAGCATAATAAATCGTGGGTGGGTTTCGTGTTTACTATTGTTAAACTATTGGTGTATTATTTGTCTTGTGTATAAATTTATGCAACAATCTCATCAAGATCGTAGTGTGAGCGATAACACGGAATTGACAGAGCACCATCAATCACTCGGCTAGTCGGCGAGTGGGTCGATCGAGTATCGCGTTGCATTGCACTGCTGTGGTTATCGGCTACAAATTGCTGTCGCTCTGATGATGAACAATACGGCTCGCATGCGAGTCACACGACTAAATAAAGTAACACTACGACCTGTAGGCGCTCAAATAGAATCCTGCTTTAATAAACAATCTCACGTGGCGATGAACAACGCGTCGTAACTCGCACGGAGCAGAAATATAATACCACCGTCGGCGTAACAATAGTTAAAGGCATTTCAAAACACAAGGTAATAATATTGTGTTCTATAAATGGTGAGCTAAAATCGTGTTCAAACACTTCATAGGGCTACTACAACTCAAACTTTGAATAATAATCGCCATATTATGGTCAGAATAAATTGCACTGATTTCAACAATATGATTCGCATATTTCGCATAGTCTATATTTCTTCAGATCAGATCACTAACTACGTTCTAAAATTAGCAAAAAAAAAACAATTAATTCGACATTTCATCAAGCATGTGTAATTGATAGATAGCATTAGGTTGCGAAGTCAGGTTAAAAATACCCAAGATAATATCAGTATTCAAAGTAAGCCCATGTCGATTATAGCTTCCGGTATCTCTTACGGTCCATTGTATGCATTATTGTTCGGTTGTGTGAAGGCAAACCTCCGTCCGGTTCTCGGAACGCCAGCTGACGTTTCAGGGCTCCCTACTCGTCCCACTTAGGTTACTTACAATGTCAATAGCCGCTTTAACCATTGAACCAGCAACTTTTTCCAAAACAGCACAAATCGCATTAAACTGTGTGAACATTGTCACGTTTTGATTAATCACCGTTTTGCCTTGGTTGTTCTGTAACTTAATATCGTTGCCAAACTGCCAATTTGATAAGTAAACGAAAAAATATCGATAATACAAACCTACTTATATTAATTATTTTGTTGTTACATCATTCTTTTAATGTGGTATTCAGATTTGGGTATCGAGTAATAATACCTTTTTCCTACTACCCAGCAAGTCTTTATATATAACTCAAACAACAAAGAACGGGCTGCCGAGATATGACAAAGGAATATGAGAAATATCTGCGCACGTACAATCCGGATCACATCGGACTCGATTTATATTGAAAATATTTCTATCTTCTTGAATATCCGAATGCTTAAATAAGAGATCGACAGAGAAAATGTTTTTAAGATCATGTTCAAGGTCAGTTTTTTCCAAATTAAGAAATAACAATAGGATATTCACATTGGTTAATATTATTAAGCTTTTTACTTATTTATTATCTTATCTATTTGCTTTATGGTGAGTCAGAATGAAGCTATTCATAATGTAATTGTCAGTTGCTGTGTTTGAATTCATCCCTTTGCCGGAGATCTCTTTGTCATTCTTAATACAAAAGCATTTAAGGAGTCTCTTTCAAAAGGGCCATTCATTTTAACAACGTAGATGAACCTGAGAGACAGTTGAGATTTAAGTGATTTCCACTGATTTATGAATAATATCGCGTTTTTATTTTGTTTTATCAGTAAGGAAATCTCTTATTTTATAAAAAAAAATTCCATTCCAAGCTCAGCCAAACCGTAAAACGTTTTGTAATTAGAGTTTCGATTGTTTAAAGAATGTTCAAACACAAATAAACTTTACGAGTCCGGAGTTCAAACATAACTTTTTATTATCTCACATGTTTTCTTCAACGCACGCACACATCAGGATAAAATTGTTTTTATCGCCTCATGCCGCCCGCGCGAGGTGATGCCTTATTATTATAATTTATTCAATAAATTTGTCAATTAAGCCTGTCTGCGGCAGACGATTATCTGTCATTAATAATGTTACAATATGAATAAATCTTCAATCAGACCGGAATATCCGTGCTGCCACTTTGTTATCCCTTCATGCATAAATGTTTGAGTAATATTTTGGGAGCCATATTTCCGTTGAACGAATCCCTTTCTTTCTCCGATTCCCCTTGCCACACGGTTCCAGCGTCCTCGGTGCCACGTTGCACCGCTCCGTGTTATATCTTACGTCCCTTTCCAACTTTATGAAAAAGTCGTGTTGTTGCACGCCGTTCGTTTCATTACGTTCTGTCGAAAACTTTTCTCCCGTTTTAAGTGTGTGTGAAATACTGTAATATTGACTCATCTATTGGCTATAACATGACATGTTATGAATTTGCAATAAATAACCCACCGTTAAGGACGTTTTGATTTTCTATATTTACGTTCAATATATTTGCGTATAATTTTACACTGTACTCTTCCACTTAGTGAAGCGTGAAATGGTTTTTGCCGCGGTTAGAGCATCACGATCAGAATTTATTCAGCCCGCGGGTCGCGGCGAGCGATTTGACTCCGGCACCGCGGGCGCTCGACGACTCGCGTCTCGGGTGTACGAACCGAGTCGACCACTCGCCTCGTGTCAGTATTCGTGCGGCGTGCACTTATAACGCGCGTTTATTTGTACCTTGCGTCCGCATTTCTTTGACTGTGTAGTGTGTATCTGCTGTGACTATAAAATTCATGTTTTGGTGTGCAGTGTGTGCTGATTGTTTCCTTTGTCTCTCCGTAGGTGTCGAGCGGAGCGCCGATCGCGACCGGGATGCCAGTGTGTCTAGTGATGGTGCATTGAGGTCGTGCTAGTACCTACCGAGTAGTGTCAGTGTAACTAGAGTGCTATAAAGTGCTGAATGGATTGTGTTCCTCTTGGATTGCCCCCGCGAGTCTACAATAGATCTAGTTGGGAACGGTAAGGCTTTTTCAAGAATGACTTAGTCTTTTACAATAACTTTATAATCTTAAAAGTAGTATGTAGTTAATGCATGTTTAATCTACAACTCTCTAAACATCATGAATCATCTATGAAGATCATTTAAAGACGTATGAGTAGAACTAAACACTAGTTTTTAATGCGTGTAGCATAGCATTTAATATCTCTTGTCATACTTAATCAAAACTTCCATTCACCAATTCACCATCTGTCGTCTGTTTTTCGTTCATCCGTAGCTAACAATAGCATTCTACTATATATGTATACGAAACTTATATTTTTATTCATTGGCTTTTTACTCAATCGATACCGTTTTTGTTCATTTCATTAGTCTTCGAAACAAACCATTTTTTGTATTTTGTTTCTTTTCAATTTGTCCTTTTTTTTGGCCAGTGTTGCTTTTTCTCAAGTTTGAAATTCCTATCAATTTCAAACTTGAGCCAAAGCAACAAAAGATACATCAAAATATCACAATAAACCATTTATTAGTATGTTGCACTTTAACAACCCTTAAAAATATGAAAATATTCCCTTATGGTGATAAGACAGTGTAATGGACGAAGTTCTTCGGTATGGTAACAACCATAAATTAGAAAAGGATTTACTAAAAAATAATATGCAGTGTCCAATGAGCGGCGGTTATATCATCAGTTGACATAAAACTCGTTTTGTTCTCTTTGGGTGTAATGTGCCCAATATCCTCGTTAAAAATACAAACAATACCTAAATAAATTAACTACACATGTTTTTATAGTTTTGTTTTATGGGATGAGTTCGGAATGCGAATGGGATGAGTTAGGAATAAAAATGGAATGTGTGTATGGAAAAATTATGCGTGGGATGTGAATGTGACGTCATGGGATAAATATGGAATAACTAAAGCTAGATTGTATTTAAACTTCGACAAAAAATTGCATTATTGGCTATAGTAGTGATGTGATGTGATTTCTATGCCTCCACATAATCATATTAAATACGCATGAGGGGTTTTATTACCGTGTAATAAATAGCACTGATTGGAAATACTAGATTTATCACAACGATAAATTGAAGGCAATAACAATATTTATCGAGTAGTACGAGGTTAGGTGAATACTAGTACAAACAATACCTATTTTTTAATTACTATTATTATTTTACAAAATAACCTTGTATAAAGGCACTATAAAGGTGTTAAGTTTATAGCTGTTAGGTAAAGTTGCGAAGGCGTCAAATTGTAGTGTCAAAAACTTTAAACTGTAAATTGTAAATTTTTCTTTACTTTTAGGTATCTTTATATCCCAAACCTTAAGGTTTGCATGAGACCATATAAATTAATATATATAAATATAAAATAAATATATTTCAAATCATTCTTTTTACTTTTATGTGCTTTTTACTTATATGTAAACTACGTTTATGTGTGGAAATGTAAAAAACTTTTGCTTTGAAAAAATATTTTTATTAGTTGAAGCTAAAGTTATGGGATATAAAAAAACAGGTTGTTTATGCAAATTAAATGAAGTCATAATAATTAGGTATGTATTATTTATTATAATAGTAATAAAGAAAAAAGTAGGAACCAAACATAAATGGTATTGCTCACTACAGAAACAAAAGTTTAGCTACTTAACCTAAAAAAAATAGTAATATAATGGATTGTTACCGGTGTACTTACTTAACTGATAAGAAACACGTTACACGACAAATAGTAACTTAATTAACAGAACAAAAGTTGTATTATATATTGCACATTAAAATCAATCAGTTCAAAATAGTTCTTAATACAATTAAAAATAAGGTTCAGTTTGTATATTTACAAACTCGTTAAGTGTTAAAACGGTGAGCGGTCGGCCGCGCCACTTCTCGCTTCGCTGAACTTTTGAAATTAACACTGTTATTTCTGTCTACGTGTAAGCATATTTATTTATCTCCTCTTTAATCTGACACTAGTAGTTTCACATAGTTGTTAATTTATTTTTATCTCTAAAATCCTAAATTATATAATAATATTTTGGGATTTTAAAGATAAACTAAAGACTATTTTAAACTGATTGATTTTCATGCACAATATATAATACAACTTTTGTTCTGTTAATTAAGTTAGGTACTATTTGTGTTTCTTATCTGCTATGTAACTACACCGGTAACAATCCATTATATTAAAGAGCCAACCGTATCTGGTCTTACAGTGTGTGATTTGGGTTGAGACTTTAATTTATGGATACTAAGGTCCCAAGCTGGGCCCTGTTTCATAAACCTTGACAAGTCTACAATTTGTCAACTATGCTCGAACATACTTTTTTGTCACTGATCTACGCTATTTTTAGCTTTGTCACCATTGCAGAAGGTAGGTTTCTATAAAAGCAATCATACAGTTCTCTTTATCAAAATACCATTACGAACTCTTTCGACCATGTGAGAATTTATAAAAGAAAAATATCTGTCACTCCTCATCCTGACACAGATCAAGGATGCCTATCAAAAAAGTGCGACAATTTGACAAATATGTGAGATTTTCCGATTACAAATAATAGGCAAACCAAATGTTTTTTGAAACGTTAAATTGTAGAATTTTCGCGACAATTTGACAATTATGTCGGCTTTTCCTATAGCACCAATGTTTTATGGAACGTACAATCGTCAAATAGTCACCTGTCACCTGTCGCTGACAATTTTATCTTTATGAAACAGGGCCCTGGTGGTTTCTTCCAACCATCATCTCTATTGAAATTTGAATATTTTTCAAAGCAAATGATTTTTTACATTTTACATTTCCACACAAAAACGTAGTTTTGTCTTTGTATGGAAAAGAATGATTTGAAAAATAATTTATATGCCCTTTGATTCATTACATGGTCTAATGCAAACCTTGAAGTTTGGGATACAAAGATATCTATTTCGCAACTTTACATTAACGACAATAAGCTTAACACCTTTAGACAAGGTTATTTTGTAAAATAAATATAATATTAGTAAATTTTAAATTGAAAAATATTGGAAAAAAACAACTCGGCCACAAGTGAATTCTCAGATGGGACTTCTTGGATTCTCAGAATTCACTTGTGGCCGAGTTGTTTTTTTTCCAATATTTTTCTATTTAAAATTTATCATAAGTATGAAAATAGCATTGAAAAATGTAAAAATTCAAAAATCATTAATAATATTAGTTAGTAGAAATGGATATTACTTTTCGGCTGATAACTTTTCGCCAGTGACACAAGATAAATACTTAAAATTATTGGAAAATCCACAGGAAAGTCGTAAATTAAAAATATACTTACTTATTATACTTTTTAGTTTTTGCATTTTACAATGCTATTTTTATGTGATAAATATTTAACAAGAAAATATTTATCATATACTTACTTAGTTTTTTTTATAGTACTAATACAATTAACATTTGAACGTTCAATAAAAATCTATCAGTACGACGCTATTATTTCCACGTGACGCCATACTAATACAAGTAACAAGATCAGGAGGAAAATCAAGGGGCTTACGTCGAGCTATTGTCAAAGAACCCTTCTCAAAACGTACTGAATTGTATTTTGGCGGATCTATATCGAATGAATATGTCTATACGTGTACAGACGACAGCAGCAGCACGTCAAGCGTTACATACAGGGTGTTAAAGAACCCATACCGTACCTAACCGTTATATATGCATAGTGTAGATCAAATAAGAATATGTAAAAATAATTGCTGAGTTATGACTTTTATTTTTAGTTAAAGAAATGGGTTTTATACGTACATCTTATGTTTTGGCGCGCACTGTTCATTGAAATAAAACAACTTTTACGGATATCAAACGCGCTATATTTCCACGAACTAAGTTGTAATTGTCCGTAATTTTTAGGTTTTTTAGGGGTTTTTGATTTTCCCGACGTTTCGGCACCTTTACAGCTGCCGTGGTCACGGGATGACTGTGTCGGGATGAACGTCGCCTAAAAAACCTAAAAATTACGGACAATTACAACTTAGTTCGTGGAAATATAGCGCGTTTGATATCCGTAAAAGTTGTTTTATTTCAAATGGGTTTTATTTTTACACGCAACGAAACACGTGCAACTACGTGTGACGTGTGCGTGTGTCTAGCTAGAGGATACGAGACGTCTAGTCTAGTAGGTACTATAACGGGGGCGGCTTTATTATATTAAAACGATGTTTAATTCGATACTGATTTTATATTCAGAAGTAATATTCGTATTTTTACAATATTTTATAATAATTTATTTGACAAGGCGACCATCCATGTCTGCGCACGACGGGCCTCTCTTTCTTAATTTTACTATAAACAAAACCAGCCAGCAACGCCGGTGTAGCGGCCTCCTTGTAGTGCGGAGACATATACGATCTCCACAGTACCTACTATTATACTCGTATATTCTGTGGTACGAGAAGCAGTACTAACCGGGACCCAGTTTCATTGATAGGTTTTGATATTCATTGCGTAGTAGCTTTATACGATAATCTTTAAAAATAAATATTGACTTTGATCCTCAATAACTCCTTAACTATCAGGTTCCCAGATTTGGCCCCATACAAGAAAATTATAGTAACGATGGGGGAGAATACATGGTTTTCGTTTTCGTTGTGGGTCTTTTAACACCCTGTATTTACCTTGAGAGCTCTAATCACGTATCCAAGGAAACCTCCTTGGTTACGTGATTAGAGCTTGAGCTGTGCCTATACCCTGAGTATTTTTTAAATAATTTGTATGAGATTATGTAGTTTTGCTACTGGCCAATAGAGGGTTTGTAGGTACAGTCGGGGAACTTCCCGGTAGACAAGTAGGTACCTAGAGTTTAAATAAAAAAAAATTAAGTAATAATTTAATAAGTAATAATTTTACAGTTTTGTGATTTGAAAATCCCCCGACTGTACTCATATTCTAATAGAGGTACAAATTGGTTTCCGGAAATCAAATTCATGGGTTTGGCTGTATATATGTATCGTTTGAAGATATTAGTTGCTGCCTTCTTTAGCTTAGTAAACTTTGTCTATTGCCGGGAAATTGCCTTTATAATTTGGGAATAATATAATGCAATGAAAAATATATATAAGTTCTACAAGTTCTTTCCTATTTATTAAAGAATAGCGGCCGCTCGCAGTTTCACCCACATGGTTCCCGTTCCCGTGGGAATATCGGGATAAAAAGTATCCTATGTTCATAATCAGGCTATCTACTTTCTGTGTATTGTCTGTTTACCGTGTATTCGTTGCAAACAAACAAATAAACAAACAATCAAATCTTTTCTCTTTATAATATTATTCTATAATATAACAAAAATTGCGATTAATTATCCGAAAATGGTGACGCATTTCCCAATCTTACTGTAAAAATATAGTTTTCTTTGCGAAAACACGAATAGCGTAGTAACATTGAATAATCTATACTCTCTATACTATATTGGCTTGATTTTTGCTTGCTGGCCATCTCTTATTCTGATTGGTTCCTAGTTTTACTCTGAAGCATTGAGGAATTTTTTGACATGGACATATAAACCAATCAGAATAAAGGTGAGCCAGCAAGCAAAAATCCAACCAATCTAAGCACCTAAAGCATATCCAACGTTATTAACACAATTCGTATTTTCCCAAAAACCCTATTTTTTGTCAGTAAGATTGAGAAATGTGGTCGACATCTAATTATCCGTGTTTTTGCAATATAAGAGAGAGAGAGAACAATGTTTATTGACCAAAGAAATTACAAACAAAACAAGAATACAAAAATAAAATACAAATCACATAACAATGGTCAATATAGGTCCTGCCTCAGGTTGTGTCTAATAACGTAATATCCCAAGAATTTTCGCGGAAAATTCGATATAGGTATCATATTATCCTACGATATTTACATGGCTTTAAGGTTCAAAATGGCCACAAAAAGGATGTCTACACTCTACACCATACACACACGTCTAGTACTATTATATATTATGGGTCTATCTACACTATACAGGTGGAAAAAATCTATGGGCCCTGGGATTCTTTAGTTAACTCATTTTACTGAAAAGAAACATCCTTTATTTTCAAAAATAAGTAGTCCTGCATTCAAAGATAAATCACCTGCCTGTCCCGGGAATCGAATCGGCTTAAATTAGAAAAAATAACACCATGTACTTTTATGGTACCAATCAATAGTCTTATTCATACAGATTTAGTTTCAGTAACTGAGTATCTAAAATCAAAGGTAAAACCTAGAGAGATAAAATATAACTAATGGCCGGCGCAGACGACGGACATTGAAGGACTTTTTGTCCGCGACACGACCTTATTACTAAGAACATAAAGTTGAATAAATAACGAGGACTATCGCGTACTTTTCGCGGATATACGCGGTCTAAGTTAAATCTTATTTGTTTAACAATAAAGACGTGTCGCGGACAAAAAGTCCTCCGTTATCCGTCATCTGCGCTAGCTCTAATAGTTCTAGATACCTTGCCCACCCTTTAGTATTGTACCCAAAAAGTGTACTCCTCGAGTATCGAGTTAATGGTGCATATGAGTAGGCAAAAATTGTAATTAACTTAAAACATTAAAATCTGTTTATTGCTGCAAATGGTTCTAATTTCGCGTCACCTAAAAGTTGAATAAGAGAACTTCATTTTGATTTTATTTCGTGGGTGTAAGTAGTAAGTAGGTACTTATGTACAATACTAAAGATTAGTGATCTTTTTTATCTTTAAATTTAGACACTATGTACTTAAACTAAATTGATCTTTATGAATAAGACTATCAATTGGTACCATAAAATTACATGGTGTTATTTTTTCTAATTTAAGCCGGTTCTAATCCCGGGGCACGCAAGTGATTTATCAAAAATCTTTGAATGCAGGATTACTTATTCTAGAAAATAAAGGAATGTTTTCTTTCAGTAAAATGAGCTAACTAAAGAATTTAAGGTAGTTCCTCTCCAGAGCCCATAGATTTTCTCCACCCTGTATAGTAGGTAGTAGTTATGTATAACTATATTTTTTTAATATATCTAAGCTTTATATCGTTAAAATTGAAATGTGTGTAGGATTTGTTTACATACCGATGAACTTACTCATTGTTGGTTTTTTAAATAATATTTGTGGTACGAAATAGGCACTCGTGTGTGCCAGAGTTTTTATAAAATAATATCCATATTCTAAGAAGTTTGATACAAAAACTCTTGATAAAATAAACAAATATTTGATGGCAAATATTGCGAGAGTTATTAACGTCGTCTTATCTCAGTTTACTAATATAACTTCGGCTCATAATTTACATAAAATTTTATATGTAAGTATAAATAGCTTCATAAAGTATTTTGCGAGAGATTTATTACACTGAGTTACGTTATTAGCAAATAATTGGCCTCAGGATATTAAAAAAAAAAAATGGAAACTCCGTGTTGCTTTTTTAGTTAATTGTTTATAATACTAACCTATACGTTATTTGTAGTTTCGTTGACAAGATTTACCAATTATACTAACACCCATATTCTAAGTCGTTCCTCCAAAACTTACTCGTCCTCGACGTAACGAAACCTCATTGAAAACCTCTTTAAAATAGAGAGAGAGAGAGAGAAATATTTTATTAACACAAAAGACCATAATACAAAGTACACACAAAACATGAAAACGATACAGATTAAAAAGCAACACAAAAACACATTACAAATAACACAAAATACAATAATATGGCCTTCAGGTCAATAGGGTCCCCGCCTCAGCATGTGTTGCCATGACACTAGATGTGTCACGGCAACGCTGGTATTCTGGCAGGGCCCGTTTGGTGCGCGGTACAAAAAACAGAGGAAACAAAAACGAAATTAAATATAAAAATATTAAATTACACCTATAAAAAAGTAAAAAAAAAGAAAAAAGTTAAGACAAGCACATTATTATAAAATATAAATAAAAATAACACAGTTAAGTTAATTTACAACACCAAACTTTATAGCATTATGATCTCTGACCTTGGCCCGTAAACCAACGCAGAGCTGAATTGTACAAAAAAAAAAAAGAAATGAAAATTATGTCGCTGTCACGTTGATTATTTATTTGTTTGTTGTTGTTTTGCGAAGGGAACAGTGAGAGATTTGCGACGAACTAACATAAAAATAATAAATAAATAAAATAATAAATAAATAAAAAATAATAACTACTATAATAAATACTAATAACATAACTCCGTAAGGACCTGGAGAAGCCAAAGAGTACGTAGCCACTCCGTGTTAGGCCTAGCGCCTTGGACGAATTAGCGCACACTGCCATTTTTTACCCACGACGAGGTTGAGTGGAGTGTAAAAAGTTTTGGAGGAACGACTTAGAATATGGGAGTAAGACTTAATTTTTTAAAAAGCTTTTTAGCCTTAAACCTCTATGAAAAGATGTTGATGATTGTTAGTATTTGTACAATCCTAATCCTAACTAATATTATCAATGCGCAAGTGTGTTTGTTTGTCCTTCCTTCATGCCCTTACTAAGCAACCAATCGACATGATTTTTGGCATAGAGTTGTTGAAAGGACGGAGAGTAGGTTACTTTTTATCCCGACATTCCCTCGGGAACGGGAACCACGCGGGTGAAACCGCGAGCGGCCGCTAGTATTTAAATAAAGTTAATTCTAGCTATTAGAGCTAGATTCTAGAGCATTGGACCGGATTTCCAAAGGTCGTGGGTTCGATTCCCATCTGAGAAATCACTTGTGGCCGAGTTTTTTTTTTTTCAATATTTTTCTATTTAAAATTTCTGAACGAATTCTGTTGCCGCTTCTTAAAGTTATTCGTTTTCTAATTTTAGCATTAACGTTTACCTACTTATCTTATGTAGCCTCTTTGAATTCTATTCCCTACAGAAAAAAAATTCCATTGCATTAAGGCTATCTGTCAAAATTTTACTCGCACGCGACTTAACGTTTGGACTTTTGCAAGCTCACACTAGGCCTGAAGTATGTAAATATCTTTCAAATGGCGAATTGAAAGGGCGATAGATTTTAAAATTAGACATTTAGCCCCAAGGTCTTCCCAATATTTTACAATGCGAGCTCGTATGACATAAGTATCTGCTTCAATAATATCATTGGCCATCTGCAAGCCTCACATTAAGTTTACATGACCGTTACACTACGGACGGTAGACCCGTCATATCGTTTATTAGATGATATGATCACAATAGGGCCCTTGTAGCCGACCAATCCGACCGTAGCTATGTAGGCCGCGTCCGACAGCCATTGCTGTTTGGCTATGATTATTGGTCTACTATCATAACGAACGACCGCAATGATCTGGTTGAATTACCTAGTTTCTTAACTATAGCGTTTATTTGAGTCTAATATTCGCGACCTTATTTCCTTACCTTGATGGTTCATCTTTAAAAACCTAACTCAAACACGAAAGTAACACTTTCTGAAAGAAACCTTCAGCCCTCTCTGACACTTCAAACCATTTACATGACCGTTACAGTACGGACGGTAGACGCGTCGTATCGTTTATTAGATGATATGACCACAATAGAGTCCTTGTAGCCGACCAACAGTATAGTTATGTAGGCCGCGTCCCAGCCAATGGCCTTTGGCTATGAATTATTGGTCTATTCACTTGTCACAGTTGTCACAACGACATCGACAGCGATGATGTGGCTGATGCGACCAGCCTCGGTCTATCAAACGAGAAACCACTGACGTAGGTGGGCTTTTATTTTATTGGACATACAAATGCAGTAAACAGCGCTTAGGTTTGGTTTTAAAAACATGTCACCTTTCTACAAGCTTTTGTTTAAATTGCACAGTACGTATTATACAGGTAGAGTTCGGGCTCTCGGACTCGTTACTACTATATTAATTTTGACAAGCATTGTAGTCCTAGATGAAAGGTTTGATGTTAGACCCAGAAGGTGACCATAGGAATTTGATAAAACTACTGAAGCCCATCGAATATCGGCTCGTTTGATTCGTCTTGACAAGTACTACCTATCTACTCTGGTCCAAGATTACGTCTACCAAAGAAGACGGAAACTGAATCGGTTACATCTAGTGGTTCTGTGTGAACAGTAGACCTCGCGGATAGGTGTCTATGCTTTATTTTAATGCAAATTGTAATACCTACATAAAGTAATCTTGCGCAATAAAACTAACGAAGGAAAAAATTAAATCGAATTTCACGTGCTTGAATTTTCCAAAAGGCAAATACCTATGTAGACTTTTGAGCAAAATAGGGGTAAGAGTTTTAGTGATTACTCCCATTCCCTTGGTCCTAGTAGTCCTAGGAGGTCGAGTCTGGTGTATCCGTGTTTACGAGTTCGTCTCGCGAAGGCGGAAAGGTTTTGCATAATGAAATTTCCGAAAAGGTTGATATACCCAAGAGTCGCACTAAGCGTTTTGACTCGAAATTCATCATCCGCACCGCTAAAGAGTGGAACTCCTTGCCTCAGTCTGTGTTTCCTGACACTTACAATTTGGGGGTCTTCAAGTCACGAGTGAATAGGTATCTTCTAGGCAAGCGCATTACATTTACATCCTAGATCGCATCTTCACTTTCCATCAGGCAAGATAGCGGTCAAGCGCTTTACCTATCTAATAATAAATAATAAAAAAAAGATCCAAAACCTTAAAATCCTACCATATATAACGCTAACAGCAAACTTTCCCCCCTCCAATCTCCCTCCCGTTCGCGCTTCGTTCGGTCAGTCAATTATTAAATCGATTTATGATAAGAAATACAACCAAACATCTTCTGTTTTCATTTTAAAATCAATACTTTCCTACTGTCACTATGCTGTAATGAAACAATAAAAACATGAGGTATTTTGCAGTGCAGTTCCAATTTTACTAGAAAATTATAGGTTGTTTTTCTAAGCTGTGAGCTTAGTAGCGTGAGTCAGGTAGATTATTGTAGCTGCTCTGTTCTTCGTATTTTCTGTAGTTTTATTTATTCTGTAGGAGTTATTTCTACTTAGATTATCAACACTATAAATAAATAAATAAATATTTCCATACAATCACACCAATTATCTAGCCCACATTAAGTATCGTGAAGAACTTGTGTTATGGATACTAGATAACGGAAAACATACATGTATACTTTTTTTTTTTTGTAAATACATACATAATATACATATTAAACACCCAGACCAAGACAAATAGACATGTTCATGAACATGTCTATTTGTCTTGTCCGGGGATCGAACCCGGGACCCCTGGCGCAGAAGGCGGCGTTAGTACCTCTGCGCCAAACAGGTCGTCAAACTATGAATTTACTTTTTGCAAAAAGATTTGTCTTCAAAGTAGGTATTACTTAAATGCGTTTATTTGAATTTCTGTTCTGTCCAGTAATTAATTAAGTACAGTACCACACCAGTTTTTTTCGGTTAAGCACATAATTTGCATTACAGTCAAAATGTTTAAATTTATCATTGTACAAATTATTCATAGCAGCAATAAATCAAGTTTTATCTAAAAGAAATAACTAAATTAAATCATGTATACCTACCTAATAAGCGAATCAATAACTTACAAGGTGGACCACGTACCACGTTATCAAATTGTTGAAATCAATCGCGTTCGTAACAATGCCAAATAATAAAGAACATAGAGCTGTCTGTTTCTTGTAACTGGACTCCTATTATAAATAAATGGTTGTAGTTGTATGGTTTTTTTTTATATATAAATATGAAAAATCGTTTGCGTTCCCATATGACATATTGAGCTCTTTATTGCGTCAACTGTTAGTAAAACTTGTAACCAGATAGTAAATTCAGCCATTCATCTGTATAACCAGTAATCAAAGGATATAATCGATTTAAGTGGTCCCCCAATCGTGCATGACAGGAATTCATATCTCAAAATCTAGATAATATTTTACGGCTGCGATCCGGATGTTACCTTAATTCGTTATGATTATTTTTTTATTTCGTCTTAATATCGCTTAGAAGATAGAACCCGAAATATAATCAGACTCAGTACAAGAACTCTAACCTACAAGGCGCTCCTAAATGACTAGGAGATCCCAAACATTTTCCTCCCATGTTAAGGCGACTGAAGATAATCCTCGACGACATTGCCGCTGCGGGCACTCGTTTGACGTTTAACTAGTTTTTAACGTCTACAACACGACGAGACCGGATAGAATATTCATCTAAATCAATTTACGTTCACCTTTTTCACAAAGAAATAGCCTTCAGTCTCGTTCCATTCTACTTTATTTTATAGTCAGAGTTATCAAAACTTTATTGAGATTAGAATCCGACATCTTTTCATAACGAACCCCAATTAGTTTGCCATTAAACATAGATCTCGGTTCCTACTCGTCATCTTATTTACTTCATTATTTTTCCACGATTTATTGTATTATACTAAACGCTTGTGGCATTACGTTATAATAGCTATCCGTTTGTTAATTACTGTTTACCTACTCATAGGATTCTTATTGAGTTATAATTAGAAAATCGCTGAATAGCTTAGATACCGTTTCGTCGATCGTCGTTCGATCAATGTTTGGGCACGACCGGAAAAATAAAGAAAACACCTACAATATTATATGTTGCCAGATTGTTCTAAAAACAAATATAATATTTATTTATTTATTTATACTCTACCAAATTGACCAACGAATCACCTTATTGTTAATTGTCTGTCGGAGTTAAAAGTATAATGGGATAAGCACTACAAGCAGTATAATTTCTAAAATATAGTTTATTTTGTAAGTCTCCCATGCTGGACTCGAGAGTGAAAAAAAATGTGCCAGCTGCTGGTTTTAGCTTTTCAGTGCAGATAGTAAAAGCCTATCAATGGACAGGGTATTTATTCCTGTATATTAATATTATAAAGAGGAAAGATTTGATTGTTTGTTTGCATTGAATAGGCTCCGAAACTACTGAACGGATTTGGATGAAATTTGGTACACAGATAGGAGATAGCCTGGTTATGAACTTAGGCTTTTTATCCCAATATTCCCACGAGAACGGGAACCACGCGGGTGAAACCGCGAGCGGCGGCTAGTAAACTAATATAGGCGATAGGCTGGCAACCTGTCACTATTGTTTTTGGACTATATCTTAGAACCAACCAATGTCAAATGTGGCGTCGTTGAGGAGTGGTGTGGCTGAGAGTGATGTTGATACATTTTTTTTACTCTCAAGCTGCACCTTTGATACTCTCCCAACTCCGGAAGGGTTAATGGCGTAAGTTTATGTACTTATGTATGGTTTTGTTTATTTTGTTTCAATTTGTCTTTGTTGTTATGTTGTGTTATCTGCCAAATCGCGCACTAATGTGCCCTGCCAGAATACCAGCGTTGCCGGGACACATTTTGGTCACGGCAACAAGTGCTGAGCCAGGGACCCTATTCGACCCTAAAGACCTTATTTTGTTAATTGTTTTTTTTTGTAAAACGCTAGACTTGAAGCTCCTCGAAAGATTTATAAAGTCCTTCTTCTCCTTACGTAGCCCACGATTCAGTTAAAGACTGGAACCAATACAGAAGCACGCCTATTTAGGAAACGGAAGTTGCAAAACATCACTCGAGCCAAGAATAATCGAGTTTGTATGGATAAACTGATGAATGTTAATGAAGCTAGAGAAGTATGTCAGGAACGTGACACGTGAAGGTCTGTTATCTCTGTTTTCCGGGAAACAGGGCGTGATAATGATAATAAATAAGTACTTGATCATTATTTAAGTATTACTCCATCCATTCTCCAACAGAAATCCGGAATGAACCAATTTTTTGTTGTTCAATTTGTGAGTTTAATAAATATTGTAAGATAAATAAGCAGAGTAATTAATCAAAAAAGTAATTTCCACTACTATAAATCATTACTGCATTATGCAAACATTTAGTATTAGCAGTAATTTTCTCAAGTTTACGCAAAATCCACTCGTAATCGTTGATAGCATCGCATTCTGATTACAATTTCCATTTACTTTAATTGATTATGGTCATAATCTTATCTAAAGAAGTATAATTAGTTTTCTTATTTACTAATATTTTCTATAACAAGCAACAAGTTTGTATTACTTAACAGTTTTAATTAGATTTATAATTGCTTGATTCAACAAATTTTTGTTAAATCCAATACAGAAAATTAAGTTTACAAATTGCTTTGTCTGAGTTGCGTTACCCAGATAACTTTAATTAATAGATTTATGATTGTCAAAGCTGTCAAATCTTGTACATTTTTCCATCTTTAATAGTTATAGCTAAAGATACCGTTAAAATTAGATGGTGCAATTCACCCTTTCAAGCATTATGTTCAAATAAAAGTTAAAGAAATTAAAATCATGGACCTGCCACTCTGAAAGTAAACAAAAGAACCACGGAACAAGTTAAAGCACTAGACGTGCCTTGTCATAAATAGGTAGTAGCAGCTACAATTTATTATATCGCGTATTGTAATAACCGTACTCGATCACCGCTGCGCTGTCGCACCGAATATGCCGAGCACGCGAGCACAGACATTGTTTAATAATAATATCATAGCCGCACAATAATGTTTAACACGATAATGCACACCGCTATTACCCTCGTCATTATTGCTACGTATAAAGTGCTGCAATTTACCGGCGAAACAACAATTTCGTTCTAGCGGAATAGTTACGTCATTACGACGAACGTGAGATAATCTCTGCGGGATATTATCACGGCTCACATCGTCCCAGATTAACTTGTAGATGGATTTCGTTGTAGAGTTGACAGTGTCGACACGGTAGCTGTGAGCCTCTTGTTGCTGTCGAGTGCCGACTCAAACGACAATGCTCTATGAAATCATTGCGTGATCTATCAACTTGCTTTGTGCAATATTTGTGCTCTCCACAAGTCCTAACCATCAATTTGCTTTGTGCACTTTGACGTTCCACAGAACAACTAATATTGATCATAACAACTCTTTTGACCAACGATTAAGTTAATATTAGAGTTAAGACTTGTACTATTAAGTATTCTGTGGTTAAGAGGAAACACAAGGGCCGTTTTTCCATACAAACATAGTCCCCTCTTTCCTCCCTAGATAATTCCGGTAGAGGTACATTTTTTTCTGAATATCTATGACCATCATTAGCTTGTCCCTATGATTTCTTTTTTTTCATAAATTAATTATTAAAAGATGAACATTCAAAACCAAAAAAAAGGGCCAGATTTTCCGCTGTGTTTAAACACCCAGAAATCAAATTTGACTAAATTGTATAAAAAATGAAAACATAGGAACACTGCTAAAACCTTTTCCCAATTTTAATGAAAAAGTACTTAAATCGGTTAAATTTTTGGAGAAGGAATCAGGGGACTACGTTTCGTTGATTTTGTCTACTTTTTATATGATTTTATTAATTCGCTCGCCCTTGGGATTTCTTCTTAACTTCTAACTACTAAACAAAGCGTTTTGACGAAAACAAACAAAAAAATATTGTCTTTGACTTCAAGTCGGTGTATGGGCCATTAAACTCTTGGATCGCGCACGAGAAAGCTAATATTGATATCCAGAACATATTTCTGCGGTACAAGCAATTTTTCTCTTGTAAAGTGCACCTCTGCTCCGGGTTCGATGCTCGGGCAGAGCGCCAAGTAGCTCGGCCGGTCTGTAAATCACTGAGGCAACACTTCCATGTCAATCGTTTTGTTCTTATTTCTGCGGCGATAAAGTCGAAATTCCTCCGAAAACATTTAGTTATCACGCTCGGAGTACCAGGCTGGCATAGCGTATAGGATGTGTATAGGATCTTCCAATCAGGCGGGCTATTGACAAACATACGGCCGGGGTATAATGGAATACGTAGCGATTTATCTGCGCCTTTTCGTTCCTTTTCGCGTGGATGCATTCAGTCAGACGGAATGTGATGTGCTCGGCATTACGGATTTATTGTCGCCGTTTTGGATTTAAACTGAGCTTTGATTGAAGCCAAAAAGAAGATTGATAGCTAGTGTATTGAATTATGCATTAATTTTTGTTTAATTGGACAAGAAACGAAGATCGCTTAACGATATGTCATTATGTTAATGTTTTGTTTTCCAAAAACTGATCTTAATATTAATGAGTCACACTAACACCGGTAATACTGTATGTATTGTTTGGCTTTCTATTGTACCATATTTTCCTTGTTTTTTGTGGTGTTATGATGACTAAGCAGCAGTTTTTAAAACCAGGCACTAACTTTATATGAATAAAGATATTCAATAAAATTATCTCCGACGTTAGTTAAGTTGAAATGAATTGGCTCTAACAAAAGTTTACTTACCAACAAAACCTACTTATCACACAACTAGCTTCCTATCGCGGTTTCACTCGCGTGGTTACAATATTAAAAATAAATACGGTAACCAATTCGATTTGTAATTAGAGAAATATCCTAAATGTTTCTAGGTACAGTATAGTATTAGGTAATTGAATTTGGTTTCATCAATCAAATGTTTCTAACCTTAGGTATTATTGGTTTAATATAATCTGTGCTACAAACTCAATTACGTTTGTCGTTAACGTTATTCCATGTGGTAGGTAGGTAATACTTATAAAAGGCATGCAAATTACTGCCGAAGAAATAAATAAATATTTTTATGACATCCTAGTTTCCTGTCAGAGACTACGATAAATACCTCGGCTGTACCAGGCTCGCATAAGCGCGTGCGTCATAAAAAAAGTTACGACGAGTTATCAAAAGGGGCGCAGTAAAAGCAGCAGCATCTACGTCATAAATTACCCGCTGGAAGGCCTGTGAGCAATCACACTCCTCGTAGCTATGACTTCCTAGTACTCGCAAGAGTTTTATTAATTTTCTTCTCTTTATTAAAAAGTACCTGGTACAATCGCGAAACTTCCCGGTTCACCATTAGAGTTTTTTAAGTGAAAACTTCTTTAGCGGCGTTGTGCACATCAGAGTTTGAATTTTTTGGAATGGGTAAAAAATTTTAGAGTCGCTTCAGGACACGTGACCCTGATCGAAAATTCGTAAGACCATTTACCGTTGACCTATTTAAAATTACATAATTCTCACACTTGAAAAATCTACGTAATATAATACCAACCATTATATAAAGATCTCTCATTACAACCAACTTTCATATTGATGCCAGGTCACATTTCAGATTTACCTGCCAAATCAAATTGGTCTCCGTTTTCAACAACTATCTAATGTTCTATTGTTTGTAATATAAACATTTTCAATATATCTATTACTTTTTTTAAATAAAGCTCCCTAAAAATCTTTACTGGTCTTTACCGGGAATATCCTCGACTATACGTACGACAAATCTTTTTTCACTCATATAATTTGGTTATGTTATATTTTTCCATATGTTAAAAGGTTGAAGTGCTAGCATTAATTTTTAGTAGAAAACAAAACTATGGAGTTCCAGTAAAAAACGGGATTAAAATTTTCTGTACCTACAGTAAGTAATGTGAGATGCACCAATTACAATTAGTTTAACAGAGGGCCTAGTGCGAATTTGCGAATGTCCAAACGTTACCATCGCGTGACAGTAAAATTTTGACAGAGCCTTAATGCAAAGGGAATAAGGTTGAGAAATAAACTTTATTCGCAAACTTCGGCGTAAGCAAGTAAGGTGAGAATACTCACACTAAGCACTAACACTCTGATTTCTCGTTATCATAGCTCAAAAGCTTAGGCCGGTAAATGTACATTTGATTTGATTAAAAAGCAATCGATGTATGTATCTCACATCCTTTCTCTATAAGTCTATAGAAAACTTCATAGACTTCACCAGAACAGAGGTAATTGCCTACTCTAACAGACACATAATTACTAACTTTATGGAGTTTCATGTTTTAAGAGATTCCGAGAATCATTTAACTCATTAATTACTTGAATAGACCTTAAAGTGATAAATATTAAACAAGAAAATATGCCAGAAAAAAGCAACTTGTCTCATGTCGCCCTGACGGGATGAGACAAGGGAAGGCAACATGAGACAAGTTGCTTTTTTCTTGTATATTTTCTTGTTTGATATTTATCACATAAAAATAGCATTGTAAAATGCAAAATTAAAAAGTTATAAAGACCTTAAAGTGTCAAAAAATCCTAAATTAGACTATAATAAACAAGGAAAAAACAACATTTGTTTCACTTTGGATCTGCCTGGCATGGCCTCCACGTAGGTATATTTAAGTAAATTGGTGACAATATAAAATAAATAATGTGACATAATTATTATGATCTGGTCTTATCTTCCGCCTGGTCTTAGGGGTAATTGCGAACCCTACCCCCCGTGACCAATGGCAGCCTGGAGGGCAAGTACTAGGAGTTTTAGTTGGTAGTACTCCAGGTGAGTCTAACATTTCGAATCGCCCCTACACCCAGGGGCGAGGGATGTGTAAAAGCATTTCTCCTAGTATAAAAAAATAAATAAAAAAAGGCCCCTGGGACCGATGGGAATCTGAATGGACCCTTCGTTCGCCACTGACATCCACACGAAAAAATTCGCGCCCGCTATGCTCTTTCTTAAGCGTACATTGATATTTCAGCCATCTAGATTTTGTTTGTCCGAGGAATAATTCATTATTTGAAAAAAAAAAAACGAATAACCAAACCAAATTATTAGCTCCATGGTATTTATGTGGATACGTAAAGTAAAGACGAAGCTTCATAATTATATCATGAATTGAAAATTGTGTTTTCACTTTTATCATTTGATTATTTATTATTATTAAAGTATCAATATTAATTATCTTCTAATAATCTCATTTCAATGAAATTAAATGATAGTGTGAGCTAACCCATTCTCTAATATTATAATTCATTCGGATGGGATAATACATATTAATTTCGTGCGATGAGTCAAAAGTAGTATAGTAGGGTTAAACAAACTTCGAAAGATTTTAACTTCAAAGTCTCAATGATATGATAAAATCTGTATAACCTGTTCTTCCCACACAAGGGTAGAACTTTGACCACAGAACAGCTTTGACAATATTAAATGTGTAGATATAGAATAAGACTTTTTATTTTTTTATTTTGTTAAAATATTTTACATATTCAAGATATACCTAATTATTTAATTATATCGCTGATTGTATACCATCCAAAATAAGTTGCTTCCAGTACAGAACCAAAATTCAACCACAAATTCAAGGTGTTACAAAAATACCTATAATCAGTACTTTTGCAAAATCACTTTCGAATTCACATTTGAATTTAAATATTTTGATTTCAATTTTAACTCTGGGTAGTTAACCTACTTTGTTAAATCGTTAACACACGGTAATAATATGTATTTAGCGGTTAAGCACTGAAGGCCACAAATACCAAAATTGTATCATTATCACTTTATATTTTGTTTGTGGTAAGTGTTATACGTTATTATTCTAAGGCATTGAATTAACTCTTTGTCAAACAAACACAAAATTTGTACCTAAGTTTAAAATGTACCTCGTGGTTCCCGTTCCCGTGCGAATATCAAAAATCCTTTCTTAGTGCTCACCTACTTTGTTAAAGAATCTTATATGCCAGCTTAATCAGTTCAGCCGTTTGAGCTGTGCTTTGTCTGTCAGTCACGGTATTGTTTGTTTTATTAGTAAAGAATTTAATTTGACAAACTAATATTTTCTTTCGATTTTTGTGCAACAAACTTATAAGTACAGTCAATGGCAGCTACGGTTTATACGAAATGTTAAATTAACTTAACGGCTTACGTGTTAAAAGTTCCAAGTCGACTGGATAAAGGAACTTTTGTGAAGCCGTGCCTGCTGTTGACCGTGCAAATAAAACAAAATTTGCTGTTAAAAATCATTAACTTTGGCATGGCCACAGATTTAGAAAATCGGAGGTAACATTCTTAAACAGGTCATATATGAACGGTAGTAAAATTATAAAATCAGTTTGTGATGATATGTATAAAAGCCCCATTACTATTGTTTTTAATCATAATGGGACGCGAAAGTTTAAAATCTAATATTAAAGTAGTTTCTGAAACTTTTGCAAAAAAAGTTTGGTTTTGCTCACAATCACTTAAATAACTTATAATTTTTTTTTTTGCCTTCTGGGCTTCGAACGCCAACATCAAGCCAACTTCGACCTCTTCAAATGTTTAGATCTGCGAAGCCAACGCCAAATTACAGATCGTCAGCATGTAAGTAGCTAATGATGTTGCTAGTGATTGGTTGGTTAAATATTAGGGGGCCGAGCACACTTCCTTGTGGAAGACCGTTTTCATCGTCAGACCGCCATCAACGTTTGTCCGTTGAATGTCTCTGAATGAATCTGTGGAAACAACGAGACGGTTATGTGAAGAAGTTCGCCTAGGACCTGAACGGACTTTGTGATCGTCAGTTCTGGATACCTCTCAAGAGTATCTTTTTGAGTTGACGGTGTCATAGGCCGCATTCAGGTCCTCCAATATTAAGTACCGTGGTAAGGAAAGTTAAAAACGTGTCTGGATTGGTTCATGAAGATTTCCATTAAGTGCAGATAATGACATTTACCATTACCTATTATTATGATATACTGATATACAAAATAAATTCAGAGTTATTCAAATAAAATGTTAGCAAATGTTTAATAATAGAACAGGAATTTATTGATATCTTAAAGATTAAGAAGAGGTAATTTCTTTTACCTAGTTGTCATGTCAGTGTTATCAGCCCTCAGAAGAAAGATGTATAAAAAGGTAACGAAACTACCGTTTCATACCAATAACGAATGTTTTCGCCTAGTTAAGTTGTCATTATAACTCTGCTAGCAGCTTAGTAATAATCACGATTTACATAATAATATCAGTCTTATAATACGAGCGATTGCTTAATAAATCGTGTTAAATAAGCATAGCTTTTGCTCTAAGCAAGAGGTTGAGTTTATGCTTCACTTTGTGAGAGTACCTGCTTATCTTGACTGTTTTATGACTATTTTACGATTATTGCTCCTTTGAATTGGTTATAAATGTGAACGATATGAATTTCTATAAAGGAATGATTTTATATGGGCATTTCGTTTAAGTACCTTACTGGTGCATTCTCATGATTGTCTCATTCTCAAGATGACAAAATTAAATCACTGCAAGAATTATTTCTGCACATACGACCATCTCGGGGCTCAGCGCATGGCTAGGACAAAATAGTTGCCGAAAATCTATAAAAAATGCGAAACAGCTTACAATTACTTTTTCGATGCATTTGCAAGATTTAGGATGAACGAAATTTGATACGAAATGTGCAGTATCTATGTAATTTTTATACGAGTATCATAATATACCTATTTCTATCTTTAATTGGCAAGTAACACAAAAGTCTTTTCCGTTTCTCGCCATCTAAAGACAGAAAAAGACTGCGCACAGTTACAGAATTTAAAAATTTCAATGCGATTTCATTCATCAATCGACATCGTCGGCACATCTGAATAAACTTTGGTCTTCTATAAGTTCTTCCTAATAAAATAGCGTCTTTCAATAGTAGAAGGATTTGCTTGACCGTCGGTGGTTGTTGCAGGGCTACAATGGTGTGTGTGTGTGCGGGGCAGCGGGGGGCGGGCGCGGCGAGCCGGCGCGCATGGCGGCGCCAATGAGGGAGGGCGCGCCGGCCGGCGGAGCTCGCCCCGCGCCCCACGCGCACCCCGCCAACTTCGAGTACGATGACAACGAGTGGGACATCGGCATCGGCGACCTCATCATAGACCTCGATGCCGACATAGAGAAGACCGACGAGGCGGGCGGCATGGCGGCGCGCGCCGAACCGGACGCGCAGCGCACCGCGCTCAAGATGAAGATCAAGCGCACTAAGCCCGGCACAAAGAGCTCCGAGGCCAAGCACGAGATCGTCAAGTCGAACGAAATGAACGGCGAGCCGAAGCCTCCTACGACTGCGGCCGCCACGCCGCCCGCCGCCGCGAAGCGCGGCTCGGGTGGGCACCGGCGCGACAAAGCGCGCGATAAGCACCACCACCCCCACCCGCCGCACGACGTCAACGGCGTGCCGCGGGTGCCGCCGCCCCCGAACGCGCCGGGTCCGCCCGCGCCGTCGCCGGCGTCGCTTCCCCCCGTGGCTAGTCCACAACCTACGCCTAATAAGCAAGAGGCCAGGCCGGCGTCCGCGGTGGCGCAACGGCTGGAAGCCAAACCCCCTGCACCGGCGCCCGCGCCGCCCGCCGCGCCGCCGCCCGCCCCCGCGCCCGCGCCCGCGCCTTCGCCTGCGCCCGCGCTCCCGCCGCACGCGCCCTCGCCGGCTCCCACCAAACCCGAGCCGGACGACTCGCGGCAAGACACCTCCCAACCACCACCGGCCAAGAAACAAAAAACAGAACCTAAGGTATTTTCAACTCTTTTCTCAATTTCGCTTTACCAATACATACGCCATGCAAATTAGGTACGTGACTGTTGATGGAAAATCGATCCATGATAACGCGCATTTTAATGAGTGCTAGTGATAGCTTCAATAAATAAAGCTGATAATCATACATAACAGTAGGAATCCATTAGGACAAAGGATTAATATTTAAATGAAATATCCATTGTAGTTCTTTTGAATAGGTGATACAAAAGAACGATGACAATAGAAATTATTCCACTTAAAACTCTTTTAAAAATATATCAGCTATCTATCGCCTACTCACTCATCCTCCCGTGCTTTATCGAGTCAATCGACGGCGATAGCGATTATCGTGCTATACTGTGTTACTACTCTTATCGCGGTTGTATCCGATTGTTTCGGAGTGTATTTAATTGTCGAGGCTTAGGGCTGTTTGCGAGCTTGATTGAGTGCAAACGTTCGTGGGGAGTAATCCGCGCTGTCGCCCGCCGCATTGGTTCATTAAATCACCCTCCGCTGCTCGGACGCCCGCCGACGTCACAATGCCGCTGCACTCCACAAATTAATACGATTGCGGCCTCTGCGGCGACGGCAAATAAACCTTTGTGTCCCCGCTCAGATTGCAGACGCTTCCACTTAAATAAATACTAATAAAGTTTCTCCTGGTACTTAATTAGCGGTGAAACTCGCTGTAACCAAGAATAAAACTGACGTCTGTAGCTCAATCGCCAACTTATGCACCTGCATTGAAGTCTTTCACAACTCGCGGCGCATCATTAATCAAGACGACGTGACTTGAAGTTATTGCCAAAGGTTCATGCAAATTACTGTCGAGTCTTATGAACTTATCACGTTTAACCACATCAAATTATCCTATTTTGTACCTGGCAGTGCGACAGCTGCTTGAGCAATGTTAGATATTGCAACCACAATATTTTACGGTTCGCGTCAAATTGCTTTGTGAAGGTATATTTCATCACCGGCTTGAGATGGGGTGGGTCCCTGTGCTTTTCTTAGTTATTATTCGGCGGAGGGGAGACGCCTCGCATCTCGGTCTCCGAAATTCCATTCATTAATCACTGTCAAGGGCTCTAAAAATTTCTAAAGTGCTTGTAGAATCAATTTACGTTCGCTCCCTAACTGGAAAAGTTTCAGAGCGTGATAATTAAAGACGAGATATCAATTTGGAGTCCTCTAAATTCTACTTGCGTCAATTATTTTCTTTTGTCGCTTTCGGAATTACGCTGCAGCCTTTTGTTTTAGCCATGAACGTCATAATTGTATATGGCTCGTCGAGTCAGGAGGCGTGACGAGAGCTCCATATTATTTAGTTTACACAACATCCATAAACCGTAGCGACTGCTGCCTGCGCTGTAGTTAGTGTCTCAATACGTTATTATTACGACTCGTTTCAAATATGGGGTGACTCCCTCATCAATAAAATGCTTTCGATTCCCTTTCTCCCTTTAATATGCCTATTTGGCTATAAAAAGACGGCCTCTTTGTGAAAAGTTTTCAATAGAAATGTAATGTTTGTTGTGAGATATAAATGTGTTGACTTATGTAATGTAACTGTACACATGATCTTAATTTTGAATTTCTGGCATTGTTATTTAGTCTCGAAACTAACGAATGCTCTATTACGTTCAATGTGAAACGTAAACATCTAAAAATATGACTTTGAACATGTTTAAATTGCGTAAATGAGTAATCTACCAATTTTGCTTCCCATAGTAAAGTAAATATCTATACATATTTGTAGGTATAGCGTAGTCCTTCCTTAGTAACGAGTAAAACATTTACACTAGTAATTTTAATAAAGTGATATTAAAGTTGGCCAGCGCACAGCTCGCCGTGACCTCATAATCGCAAAGTCAGATGTTATCGTGTCTAGACCTATTCGTATCTGTTGAACGCCCGTCTCATTTGATTCCATTCAACGCCGAATAAAAAATGTCTTAATGCATTATTAATGTGTGAAATTAATAAGATTTCTATCGGAATCTCTTGGGGAGCATGATCTTTAACATGTTATACGTCGACGCGAATGAGGTTAATAGCTAGGCTCCGCTCGATTATACTGATAGCCCTGAATAAATTTACATGTTGATTGCCCCCTGATCAGGGCTCGCCGCTAAACTATCTGCTAACTGGCGGTCGGTCTCATCGCATTAAATAAATACGTCAGCAGCCCTCCCCGATTCCCAAGACAATCTGTCTTGTAACGCAAATTGTTTTCTGTTTCATGGCGCTAGTCACCATGAAACTAACAAGAGCTATTAATATCATGTCGGCTTGTCGCAAACGTTGGCTCATCAAGCAACGCTTATTACGTTATTTATTCATTCAACATCTTTATCGCTATGAAAGAATTGAATGTCTGTTTTGTAATTGCGGACATGTGCAGAATCGAATCAAATGAAAACTCGAATGATAAATATTGATGAATTATTCGCCCCAACGACTTTATTTAAATATCGTGCGGAGGTATCGCGTTACCTGCCTCGGGCGTGTATCATCGTTTATTTCATAAAAACGTTATTGCTTTAGCCAAAACGCTTCAACATCACGGTCAGATCGTGAATTAAAATTTTAATAACGAATACTCGAATTGATTGATGCGATAAAATAAATCGCCTCTCGAACCGGCCAGCCCTCGCACAGGGCCGTGGAACGAATCGTAATAATTATTACGACTGGCCACAATAATTACTTTAGCTCTTAGATCATTAATGCCAGTAAATGGATAAAGAGTAGATACTTTCATTAGTCTTTTATGATAATTATGATGATACGATCCGTCGTTAATATAAGAAATAATCTGTAATGAAAATAAGAAATATTTCTCACATGTTTACGTGGTATTGTCTTTCACATTGAGAATGGTAAGATAAATATTGATTCTAATTGGCATAAAGATGCGTAGTTTAGGTCCATTACAATTCCGCTCTCTCACGCACTTGTCGTCTAATACAAGATCACAATGAATTATGAGGTAGTTAAAGTAAGGAAGCGGATGAGAAATAAATTATTGAAAAAAGTAATGGAATCGTTATGTATTATGTCGTAGTAGGTATTGTGTATAGTAAAGTGAATGACTAAGAGAGCAGTGACTCGAGGAGTCGCTCAGCTGCCGGCGACTACTGTGTAATTATTATTGGCGTAATTAGGATGTGAAGCCTGCGGCGCCGACAGCCAGCCGCTCTAACAAATGCCATTATTATTTCCGCTTCGCATTACACTCCGCCGCGGTTTGTTACGTTCTCGTTTATTATGTCATGAACAATTGAAACGATAATAAATATTCACTGCGGCAAAGCAAATTGATTCAACGTTAATTGTGCCGGTGCGAGCTATCACGAGTTCACGAGCTATTTACAGTTACTTATTACTTAACGGTTTTGTAATTTGGAGGCGAATGTTTGAATGGTTCGCTGTATTAAGACGCTCTATTGTAGCGTCAATTAACGCTTCAATCTGTCGTCGGGTAACACATCCTTTGTGCTCACAAAATTCCTCCGTCTTAGTTGTCACAAACCCATTTAAGTTCGTTATGCGGTGTTCGTTCGCCGGTCGGGTCGGACCGGTAGCCCGACCGGTCGGGGGTCGAGTCAGCTTGTCGGCATCGGCGTAATCCCCAGCTGCCGTATACCTGGCTGTCTTCTTTGTTCGAGTGGAAAGTTTTGCTTGCAGCGTAACTTTAGATTTCTTATAAACCAACTGCCGAAGTATTGAATGCATTTTGTTGGATAAACATAGACCAAGTAATACAAAAATGTTTTTGTTTCTTGAAATAAAATGATAGATTTGAATTTTTTTGTAACGAAGACGGACATATTAACACTCTAGTTTTTTATTTCTTCTTTAAAAATTAAATCGGCGATCTAAATGAAATCACTGACGGAAATAGCTTCGAACAGATAAATGAATTCCCTGTAGATTCCGACAGGTTGGTCGACTAGTCCGCCGACTAATAAAACCTTCACAAACATAATACGGGGGAGCCGAGGATCTACAGTTGATTTTTTGTTATATTTTTTATAAGCCGCTATTTTGCCCTCTTTTGTGCCCGTGTTGTTTACTAATGGGTTCTGCTGGGTACGACTTAAGATAATAACTCTGGTTTTTCTCGCCCATGTGTCGTACAGAGTTTTTGCCGCCGGAAATTCGAGAATGCTGTAGGGTTGGATTAAAATATACTTTGTTGATTTTTGTACTTAATCTGTGAACGGGCGAGTGTTCGCATACGACCATGTTTTTGTTTTATTTCACTTTGTTGGCAAACGATTACCGCTTTTAAATTCACTTTCGTGTCGGTCGGATGACGTGTTTGTTTTGTAAATTATTCTTAATAGTCTCTTTTATTTTTTTTCGCTTCTTTAACGGTAGCCTTTATAGACTTGGCCATGTCTTTATAAAAACAACTTTTTTAAATGTCATCTCTTTTTTTAAGGAGCTCACTATTTTAAATGTTTTTTTACTGAATAGGCGCTTGCTTACACATACGTAATCATCGTTCATCGTCACTTAATAATTTACGCTTTTATCAAGCTGTAAAATTATATGATATTGTTAGCCGTCTCATATCATTGCTTCGGAAGGTAATATCTCTACAATTCCAACATTAAATTTCGTTTCGAACATTCCATTTGGTAGATTACAATGCGGGCTATTTAATTACCAACAGATTTCAACAGCGAGGGTTCGCCCTAATTCATCGAGCCGAGCAATATCCAGCTGTAATCGTTATCGCCGCTTAATCAATCACCGCTCTCGTTTAATGCCCCAATATCCTGCGGTATCCAACTAACAATTACATGTGAGGGTCCCGTTATCCCATATCACCGGACTCCAGCGCTCGGTGCCAATAACATAAATTGTCACGGGCGGTCGGAAGCCCCGCGCCCCGCGCCCCCTCCGAGATTGCCGTCGACTCGACAATCGATATTCAATCTCTTTGACGTTTTATACGCTCCCTACTTTCTTACTTTGTGTCGCCGTTTAGGACATGATTGGGATTGAAGCCGGCATTCCTCGGCGCTTTGATCGATCTCGACCATTCTTCTTTTGCTCATTTTCTTGTACAAATTTTTGCGACGACCATTCACGCGTTTTGTCGCGCATTCCCGATGAAGTTTTGTTTGTTTTATTTCGATCTTGTGCCAACAAGATAAACGCAAACTTTGTCTCTTGTACAGACTTTTCGAAGCGTTCTCTGATCCGATATTCATGTTCGTCGGTTATTAACGTCGAGCGTTCGCCTCGTCGACTCCGGGTACTTTATAATAATATTAATTCAGAAGATAATGTAATTTTCCGTCGCGAAATGTTTATTAAATCCCGCGTCAAAAGCTTTTACGCTTACGATTTCGCCGAGCTCATAATTACGACATAGTTGAACTAATTAGCGAATTCTGAGCGTGGAGCAGCCATCGGTCGGAGGTAATTACGAATCCGACCCACGTCGCTTATCCCACCAAGTTATAATTGAAAGCTCGGTGGCCCAGAAGCCGAGAGCGGCGCTTGTATCGCGTTATTAGGTGCGCATACGTAATTTGTTTGTTAAAGACGGCACGCAGTTATATACCCGCTGTGAATAATTTAAATTCATCCCCTCGCTGGGCCGCGGGGAGGCGCGGCGGCCGGTATCGATTGCGTGTTGTGTATCTGTGTCTGTGCTGTGCGGTCCAACCGCCACTTTCGGCGGCTCCTGCTCCCCTGGTACTACGGGCATTAGATCGGGATTCTCGGCTCGTTGGCTCGGCGCGCCGCAAAGCCCCGCTATCAACTTGACACGCCTAGCTTTACCATCTTTACAGCTGCTTCACAAATAATACTTTTTCAACCCAAATGAAGAACAACCGACATCCCTTTTCTGCGTTCACAGATGAAATTCCGAGTGCATAAATTATTCATTAACGTCGGTCCCGTAATGTACCGTTGCTAATTATGTTTTAATTTCCATAAATTGTATTCAAAAGCGTTCAGAAATATGTGAGCGAGCATACGGGGACGGATAGGTAGTTTAGTGACCCAATAAAATCGATGTAGTATGTGAATTTTATTCGACGATAGCTTATTCTGCGTAGCGTTTATAAATATTTGAACGTATTCATTTGCGTTTACGATACGTTTAAATTGTACGGATATTGGTTCAGTTGTGTCAACTTTGATATAAAAAGAGCCATCGATAGGCAAGAATATTATAATTCTAGTAATCGTAGTTAATTCTGAATGTTTGTTTCCATAACATTTTGATGTTGTGGCAGCCCACGCGTCTATTTCTAAATCCAGTATATAAAAAACGCCCTCACAGCCAGAGTTTCTATTTACGTAAAACATTGAGGCAAAGCCAAAAACATCGTGCGTCTTGTTGACATGAAACTTCTCGCCAAGCGGTTGAATATTCGATTGGAATTTTGAGCAGCCGAAATGTTAAGCGATTAGTAATTGAAGAATTGGTTAGTAATTGCTTGCTTTTGTCAACAACTGAGTTTAAAGCAAATGATGAGTGTTTGGCTATTTTTAAACGTCTTCCATTAACAATAATGTTTATCATTAATACAAGTAATGGGCGTTTATCAGCATATCAGCAAATAGACTGTCCATTATATAACATTCTAATGAATACAAGGGCGTGGGATCAAATGTTACAACTAAAGTTATCGACTTCGAGATTGTTTCATCAGTGTTATTTTGACGTTAATAGTTGAAACAATTAATTGAAACAAACAGCAATAGCAATTATATCGTCAACATAGAATCTTAACTACTTAGTAGGTTGGATTGGATGTACTCTGTCTGTCCGTATAATTCCAACTTATGTGCCAATACTGACAATGGAGATAGATAAAATCTTGATTTAAGGATAGAAGGATCGAATATCATTATTAGTGGTATTTATGATTTATTACTTAGTGGGAAACAAAAGTACAAACAGGTTTATCTAAAAAGATATTGGCGTTGTTATCTTTGATAAGTCTCCAATGTAAATTCATATGAAATTATGAACGAACCAAAATGTATAGTTGTTACAGGTTTCTAGAGTTATTGCCATGAGAAATACCTTTTACTTTCGTTACACAGTACCTATTTGATGTTATAAAGATTAAATAAAGCATTTATATTTTCTCAAGCGTAACCTTTTACAGAATTCAGTGCCGTAAAAGATATATAAAAATACTCGCCGCATTGAACTCCCGGGAAAATACATTTCTTTACATATTTCCTGCTTCATCCGTTATCGGTTCTATGAAAATACACGAGAATCGAGATATTTTATTGGCTCTGTTATATATAAAAGTAGCGACGCGGGGAGCATAATACCTAGGTTGTTCCGAAACTATTTTGAATGGACGGCTAATTTCAACACAAACCTCCTTTGTGAAAATCACTGGCCACTGGAATATGTACTTTTTTTACTTATTTTTAAAGATTATCTGTCACTCTTATTTTGTTTGCAACCATAGTGATTACATTTACGTAGTAACTAATACCTAATCTGTGGATTACATACTCTTTGTTTGCAACAATGGACGTCTCGCGGGAAGCTTTTCGTGCTATGGTTTTCTATGATTCAAGGAATCTTAAGAAAATTTACAAGTTTCGTGAATTTAAACGTGGTCGAGAGAACTTAAACGGTGACCCAGACCCTGCCGACCACCAACTGCAGTAACTCATGAAAACGTCATCAGGGAAGAGTGGCTATTGCGAGACAATAGACATATTACACATCGAGAGATACAGGCTAAACTGAACATTGGATCACAGGCAGTTTCCACCATCCTGCATGAACACCTTAAAGTTGGGAAGCTTGCTTCGCGATGGATACCTCATTCTCTCACCGATGAGCAAAAATGCCGTCGTGTTTGTAGGTGCAATAAATTTGCACCAATCAACACGACGGCATTTCAGAAAAGTTCGAAGGAGGAACTTCGCAAAACGTATTATACATTCTTGCAACTGACGAATCATGGATATATAGCTCCTCTCACGAAGCAGCAATCCACGCAATGGGTGTTTGAAGAGGACGATTTTCCCACAAAGTTGTTCGCGGTCGGAGTGTTAATAAAATAAAAGGTTTTTTTTTGGAGCCAGTGGACCAGTAGCAGTAATTTCGCTAGAAGACCGTAGAACAGTTACTAGTGAATGGTATAGCGAAGTTTGTCTGCCTCAAGCTTTCGGGGAGTTGGATAGCGAGCGCCCAAGGAGCGGCGTCCGAGGCATTCTTTTTCACCAAGATAACGCGCCCGCTCACACAGCTGCTAGAACCATGGACTATTTTACAACTTCGGGTGTACAAATGTCACCCCATCCTCCGTACAGCCCAGATTTAGCTCCATGCGACTTTTTTCTTTCCAACGGTAAAAAAATGCTTCCTGTCCTGGGCGAAAATTTAGCACTGCAGACGAGGCCGTCAAAGAATTTCGGCGGTTATTTTTCGACCACCCGCAAGACACTTTTTTTAATGATTTGAAAGCTGGTTCACCCGAATGCATAAGTGTATTGGGATTGGAGGGGGATATTTTGAAAAGCTGTAAATAAACTTTTTTTATATTCTAACTATTTTTCATTGCACTAACTATATTTGGAACAGCCTACGTATTATTAGCGTGCGCTTCCACAACCGTTGAATTGAACGCTAAATTATTTTTATAAATGAACACTCCGACTGACAGTGTATCTGATAAATGCACCAAACAAACACACTGCCCATGTCTGAGCAAATTGACTTAATTGCTTATTTATGTAGCCACATCGGTCCAGTTTATAGCGGAACAATTAAAAAGCAGATGTAAATATAGCGTTCCAAGAAAAACGCCTGTCGACCAAACGACTCCCGTTTTATTTCAAAACTCGAATTTTCTGAGCGACTGATGAATTTCGTTTTATATTTACGTGTCGGTATGCTTCGGCGCGCATCACACTCGTTATTTATAATTCAATGCGAGTTTACGCTGCAACTTCTTTACATCTGTTTTATTATTGGCCATCTCTCTGGTACACGGCACGGCATTATGTGTAAATCGTCGTAGCGAGTTTCTAGCGCGATGATCGCTCATTTTATGCGACATGACTTATTTATTGGTGTACTAGAAAGCTGTTTTGTTGACACGGAATAAAAGTGACGAGGGGTGTGCGTATAGGAGCGTGGGTAGAGTCGCCGTGAGCTGGCAAATGGCGCGGAATTCAGTCGCGGTATAATTTGTCGAGCGTCAGTCGGCGGGAAGGGCGAAGTGAATAAAGTTTGCAGCGCGTTAATTACCAACAGCAGGCACGTCTTAATGAGACGGCTTCTTTAATGAAATACCGGCGCTACATGCCGCCCGGTCCGGTTCTCATGCGACAATAACCACTAGTAACGCATTCAATTTTAACTGGCTAATAATTACATAGATCGTTGGGTAGATAATTGAAATCTCGTGAATAACTTGGCCGCGGCTCTTTTCGTGCGTCACATCGCGTGAACATATGGGTATGATTACAAAAAAAAAAAAAATAAGATATCGAAACTTTGTTTCTCGGAACGGACGAGCACCGAAGCGTGGACTTGACACGATTGCAATATATTTTGTTCGTTAGTTAGACTAACGGAACATCGACTTTTTGAATGCACTATGTTCATATCAACAACTTTACCAACAAAATTGGGAAATTGCTACGTACAATTTGTTGTCACAATCACAAAGAATGATAGCGAAACCAAGAAAACCACCAAACGCTCCCAGTTCATATAGCAATATATTAATAAGTCTCATGCCGATACTGCCCAAAGTAATCGAAAAAAAAACTACTAAAAACGACTGAAACCAATACTCAAAAAAGTAAGATCATATCTGATCATCAAATTGGCTTTCGGGAAAGGCATTCAACTGTGGAACAAGTATATAGAGTGATACACAAAATCAGAAAATCTCTGGAGAAAAGAGAGTATGCTCAGCTGTATTCTTAGACATACAACAAGCCTTTCATAAAGTCTGACACGAGGAATGTTGTACAAACTTAAAACCCTTTTACCAAATATGTTAAATACGGAGAGTGAAAAGAATACGCATAGCTATATAACATCAATGCTTCAGTACCACTAGGTTCGGTCCATGGACCAGTGTTTTATACAAAATACACAGCAGACCTGCCTACAATAGAAGATGTTGTTACTGCAACATATGCAAATGACACATCATGCCCGGCTAGTGATACTAAACTGATCTAAGTGTAGCATCATTCAAACTACAAGAACAACATGATAATATAGATGGTTGGCTACAGAAGTGGAGAATGATACCTAGCGTAAGCTAATCAACACAGTCACACTAAGCTCACTGCGAAAAGGTGACTGCCCACCAGTTCATATAGTTGATGGCGCACTACCGAGACATAATTGTGTAAATCTGGGGTTACACCTAGATAGAAGATTGACTTGCGCTAACCATATTAAGGCAATAAGAAAAATAATGAAACTAGAGTTTCAATTGCTGCAATAACTGTTAAACCATTGTCCCTAAGTAACCAACTCCTGGTAAGTATACAAAACAATCATAAACCCATTTAGACATATGGTTTATTACATAAAACATAAAACATAAAAAACCTGCACAGAAATAGAAAATAAATAATAGCTTAATTATAGATGTCAAAAGTGTAGTTAGTATTAACAGCCCCCTAGCACTAATTATCAAGTCCTGTCTGAATTATCTTTGACTCGACAAGTAAAAAAAAAAATTACCTAAAAAGTTTTACCATATTTGGTTCCTCCATCTTCTCACAAACACGCAGGCATATGTTTTCAATTCTTTATAAGAAAGTAGGATGACCAGATTTTTTTAATTTCAAGAACCTCATCTTCTTAGTTATTGAACAAAGTAAATAAAAAACACTGTCGAAAACTTTTTCTTTTGTTCGTGTCCCATCTGAGCTGGTTGGCGAAAACTTTTTTTTTCCTAGTGTTAATTGTTTATTTGTAACTGCTATAGAAATACTAAAAGTCATAATAAAACAACTGCGTGTGTGGGGATGTACGTCGTTTTTACACTCATAAAATATACAATTTTAACATTAAATTGAATAGGTATAAAATATAAAATAATGTCATAAATAATAATATGTCTTTATGTCATGATTAGGGTTTTCTCGAACTCGAGAAAACTTGAGAAATTGGCTTTGTTCGAGACGAGAAAAAAATGACCGGAACTCGAGAATTCTCGATCGTATTTGCATCGCGCTAGACGTAACAAATAAAAAACAGACTTTCGGACGAGTCAATTAAAGCTCTAATATTGTTGAAACAGTTGAAAGCCTATATTCTAAGACAAAATAAGTTTCCTAATTATTTAATAGGCTAACTATGCTTCTAGACTGTCAATAACTTTAAGTTTTACTGATTAGATTTGCAATGCAAGTAATTAATGATCTCAATCGAAAATAATAAGTACGCATATATATGCTATGGCAATGTTATGTTTGACTAACTGATTTAAAAAGAAAAAATTATCTACTGTTGTTAGGTTAGGAACCTAAATTACTACTAATTTTGTGAGTAGAATATTTTATTCACGAAGCGTCGTATTTGTTGTTTAATTTAAATGTTTTCTGTTTGTTTAATTGTAGTAACAGATTTTTATTTTTACTTATACTTAAGAGGGCACCACTGGGAAAAAAATCTTAGTGTTTAAATTAATATGAAATTGTAAATTATCTCTGTAGCGTTAAATCATTACTAAATGTTGTATCTGAGCTTAGCTTACCTTTTTTGCTACAATTTGCCACTTTTCGCAATATAAGTCCATATAATTTGTGCACTGCAGAGAGGAAATTTACAGTGTTTTTTTTTATTTAAGAACTATTATTTTTACCAATGGCATTGCTCCTGTGCAGAATGCGCGCTAAAGTGCCCTTTATGGCTTTTAGAGATTATTGATGAAAGTATATCTTAAAATAAGATTTATTTCATATTCACGCAAAATATGCCGTAGTTCATGTATGCACAAAAATGTTAGTGCGTTACTACTATATTGACTAGATATACATAGTATAGCTTAGAAGAATCGTAAAGAATAGAATACTTAATTTTGCAAGAATGTGGTGTAGTCACGCGCAATTACATGTATGTATACACTTTACAACCTTATCGCATTGACACACGGAAACAAAGCTCTCTCTGTCCACAAATATCATTCAAGATTGTAATATGACAAGGTCGTTTAGTGTTTCTATGTCATTCCCACGTGACTTCATTAAACATTCACTCAGTTGGGCATGCACAATTTTATGTATTGTATTTAAATCGATGAAATGATGATTTAATATTTATAGTGTCCAAATCAATTCAAATTTAACTAAATAGGGATATAATCACAAATCATAAATCAATCGTTAATAATGTACTTACGTTACAAAGACTCGAGACCCGAGAAAACTCGAGAATTAAGCGTCGAGAATTCTTGAAACCCGAGAAAAAAATAGTCGAGAAATCAGAAACCCTCATGATGACAGAGTGAATCATATCAAATTACAAAAAGCGAGACATCCTATAACTTACGGTACCAGATGGTCACCCTAAAAGGAGACCATTATTCCCAGACTCCATCCGCTGCCGTTTTGGTACCGAAACCGGTTCGCCAAGCTAATTTATAAATTAAACACTTAATTACATCTCGTTGGTCATTTACGCTGGAGGCGAGCTCAATAAAAAAACTAATAGGACCCCGCTGTATCGATAATTATACATAATTTATTTTAAATTACTATATAACCGCCTCCGTGGTCTAGTGGTACAACCACCGGTATAAGACCCAGGGGTCCCGGGTTCGATTCCCAGCGGTGGTACATATTGTATTCGGTTTGGTTGGTGGTAGGACTTGTTGTAAGTCCGCCTGGCTAGCTACCACCATCTTATCTAAGTCTGACGCCATAACAACAATGTTTTCAGCATTGTTGTGTTCCGGCAGTTAAAGATAAAATAGCCAGTTCCTCAGCGATTGAGGATTCCGGGAGAGGCTCGCATCCATCTTCCGCCTTATCAATACTTAACATCAGGTATGATGAAGGCTAAGATTCTCCCCGTCGTTCATAAAAAAAAAAGTATACATAATTTATTTTAAATTACCATATAAGTCAGAGTCGGTATTAACTCCCACGCGACTAGAGATTCATGACTAAATTTCACGTTATGATATTAAAAGATTATGAATATTATGATTCTAACAGAAGTGCGAAAAGAGTGGGCAAGCTTACAAGCACAACAAGCTTAGTTTTTTTGTAACGATATCATGAATATGTAAGTAGTTAATTTGAATTTAATCACGGTCTTAAAAGATAATCTCTTTAGTTGAAGGAAATCTTCCATCTATAATGACTTGATAAAATTCGTCGACGACCACGACGTTGTTTGCGTGGATTCGACTAACAATTTTGCGTTATCCAATGGGATCTAGAGATTTCACACAGTTAAAATAAGTACCTTCAATGCTGACTCGGGTAATCAGTTATCTCTATGCAAAGTCTGTTCTTCTGTAGTAATCGTGTGAAAGGTTAACTGACAAACGTGTTGGTACAGACACTGATTTGCATTTTTACATGTAGTCAATATAAATAAAAATATTTTACATTAGCCTTCTTTTCCTTTCTTAGAATAGGTTGTCGCGTGGTGGCGCAATCTAAAACAATCAGCTCAACAAAGCTCGGTCAGGCCAGTGGGTCAATTCTGTAAAATTTTGGTCATAATCGTCTCTCAATGGTGTGTGTAAATAGTCGTGTTTATTTACACTGTTGTAACATGAACTGTGTAAAATAGTACTACCATTAAAACATGATTGGAATACGATTGTGACTAAGCATTAGCAGAATTGGGCCCCTGGTGTCGTTAAACTGTCGGTGCCGGCTGTTGTCTTCTGGTATCGGTCGTTAAGCCGAGTCAGAGGTCTTATAGGTAGCTTGATAAACTTGAAACACCAAAGGTGGCCACTAATACTCATACGATAAGAGAAGAAATCAGAATAAAAGTATCTTAATTCTTTCTCCAGGGTTCAAGTTGTCTCCATCCATACCAAGTTTCATTTATATCGGTTCAGTGGTTTACTTGCGAAAAGGTAACAGACAGACAGATTTACTTTCGCGTTAAATATAATAATTGATGTGGATTATAGATTTCACTTCGCTTCATCATCAACACTATTTTCATAGATTTATTAGATAATCAGTTCTAAACATTCTATGTGTAATGGAATGATCCTCGAACTACAGTCATTTGTTTATCAGTGACGTAATAACGTCGATTGTGTCAGCGTGTCGCATTTGTTTTCAATAGAGCCGTATTGTAAAAAAATCTACGTAAAATTCCAATTAGTGGCCATGGCGAGCCTTAATTTACAAATTCCACTAGCTGTTATATAATGATTTAATATAATTATATCGATTTTATAATGATATTAAAAAGCTTTTCCAATTGGCTTTGTATATATACCACTACCATTGGCTTTGTGATTTGTATGCAAATTAAGCAAAAATCAATTACTTCAATAGGTTATTTCGATTTTATTTGATATTAGCACACACAAAAAGCCATGATGACATTGGGTGGATGATTAATGCCAATGTACGACGATAATTTTGATAATTTGGAGACTGGATTCAGTTTCATAACTTCAAGTTTATGGACGTTTTCATATGAAAGAAATATTATAAGTTTTCTACATATCTATACTAATCGATACTAATATTATAAAGCTGAAGAGTTTGTTTGAACGCGCTAATCTCAGGAACAACTGGACTGATTTAGACCAAATTTCTTGGACCATTAGAAAGCTACATTCTCCCGAGTGACATAGGCTATATTTTATCCCGATATCCCCACGGGAACAGGCACCACGCGGGTAATACCGCGATGATCCGCTAGTTATAAATAATTCTCTTTAACATTTCCCATTTTATTACATCGAGTTAAAAGAAAACCACATTGTGTCCGAGTTGTGTGAAAAAATATTCTAAAATGTATATAAGTCTCTTTTAGAGAGACCATAATGCAAAATGGAAACATAGTGTGTTCACTAAAAATATAGGATATACAGTTTGGCAAATTCTTACATCACAAATTAACGAAAAACTAGGGCGGTTACAACCCGATACTCGGGTTCGTCGATCGACGAAAAATTCCAAATTATGCGAAAATAATGACACTTTTTAATTGCAGTTTGTGATCATCACGTTTAACATTTTGTAGTTTTCGGAACAAATATACTCGAGTACCTTTAATTTGATACCTTACTCAGCCGCGTACTACGCGCCAAAGTCCCTATCGAGTCGTCACAAATTTTGCGAACCTGAATTAAGTATATAGATTATTCAATTTTGATCGTCTCTAAGTACTAAAAGTGTCGCCATAAAGGTAAAATGCAAAACATAAATGTAAAAGCCAGTAAATTATAAACACACGACAGAAAAAAATACATGTTTCTTATTCACGGTTATGAGTGAGCAAAATGTGACAGACATATAAAGAATGTAGGCGTCGAGCGGCGTCATTATATCGTAAATCAGTGTCGACGCGACGTAATTGGCTCTTGGCTGCTCGCGGCCTATCGACTATCTATTCCCGCGACTATCGACATCGGAACAACACTATAACAATCGGTTGTTAACACGAAACGTGCACTGTACAGTTTGAAGCGTAGTCTTTTGTTATCGTTCTATTGAAATCGTTTGTTAGTTTAACAGTATCGGTAAAACTATTCACAAACTATATCGAGATAGACGGTAAAAATGTACCTTGCGTGTAAAAAGTTGGATCCACGGTAAAGTTTTCCGAACTAAGTCAGTCCTCTTAAGACCATTTTGCCATGAAAACTCGCGTCACTCAGAAACGAAAATGGTTAATTGTGCAGTGCTTTCTTGCAAGAGCTTTTCAATAACATTTCCACATAACTAAATCTCGCTCGTGATGTCATCGTAGGTACGAAAAATTCGACGCGCTAGGTTCTCACAGTTTGAAGCGCTTTTTTCGTTTATCTCGATATAGGTCTGTGCTCTGCCACCTACCATATCTTGTTGTTATTGAGGAATCAATTAGGTAATGAATGACATACTTAATTCGCATATTGCGCATTATCTAAACGATTACAACAATGATAAAGATCCTTATACAGTCAGTGACACGTTCGCTCTTAATCGATTTAAGCCTACTGCATTTCTTGAAAATTCATTTGATTAATCGATAGTTTATTTCACAGACTACCCAGAAGCTATTTTAATCGACATCGTATTTTAATTCGATTCGATGTCGGTCATGACATGAGACAGCCACTTGATCACTGGCCACTGGCCACGGCCACAATGGCCAGTTTCGACAGTCGACACCGTATCATACATTATTTTGCGACGAAAAAAGGTTTCGCAGGTATTTTTAAGTAGGCACGTTTTCAATAGTTCAATGTGGGGTGGGTACCTACCTAACGTAGTGCTATAAAGCGGTGTATTAAAAAAAATATACTAAAATAAAATCAATGAAGCAAATATGTAACAGTAGCCGCTACATATTTTAAGAAACTGCGTGATTTACGCGCTACTTGGAGGTGACCAGCCAAACTGACATCAGAATGGCTGGTCAAAAAAAAATTAAGATTCCTAATAATCTAAGTTATGAAACAATTATTTAATATGTGTAGCAAATATAAGCAATTAAGTAGCAATTGTTTATTTAACTCTCATCACAGCTAAATGCCATAGGCAACCAGTTATTCTGACGGGGACGAAGCATAGACTATTTAGAAACTATTTTAATCGTCATATTTCGATCTATATCGCTTCACTGTCGGTTCGGTGACGGTTCCCGATCTTTGGCCACAATGGCCAGTTTCGACAGTGACTTTCCGGTCGATTGATTGGTCCAATTTGGTTCGGTGACTGGCTAAATGTTGATTTAACTGTTGTTTGTTGTATATTTCCATACAATCACACCAATTATCTAGCCCATGTTTAGTATCATGAAGAACTTGTGTTATGGATACTAGATAACGGATAAACATACTTTTTCTTTTTTTTGTAAATACATACATACTATACATATTAAACACCCAGACCAAGACAAATAGACATGTTCATGCACACAAATATTTGTCTTATCCGGGGAACGAACCCGGGATCTCTGGCGCAGAAGGCGGGGTTAGTACCCTTGCGCCACACAGGTCGTCACTATTCAAATATCAAATATCACTCAAAAATCAAATATTCACTATTTATCTTAATAAATACTGAAATTTCTAAAATGTAAACCTATATAAATCAAGGTAAGATAACCATGTTTCTTAAAAAAAATCTACAGGTGTCTGTAGAATATAAATTAATAATTAGAAATAATTCGGGTCGTGCAGCAAACTATATCTAGTCAACGTAAACGCTGCAATTAATCTGAGTGTAAACTTTGTCGCGTTACAGAAGGTAAATTTAGAAATTAGAGGGAGATGAATGGACTAACTGGAAATGGAAAACTAAAGAGATAAACTATGTTAAAATGAAGGAAAGGGTACGGAACTAACAGGATGGGAGCTCAGGGGGCATGCTGAGCGTGCGGCGCACAGGACTGGTAGACTAGCGAATTGCGGCGTCACGACGAAGCGGCTGTAGTGACGTGTAGCGACGCAAGAAGTAGGTGCGTGGCAGGGAATAAGTGCAGAGGCGTTCCACCAGGGTATGGCTGGAGACGCGACATGGTCGCACAACTGTTTCTCTCTTGCGTTAAAAGACTTGCTGACTATTTGCCGACTTTTCATTCTTGATTTATAAGAATTTGCTGACTGTTGTAGACGATCATAAACTGGTAGAAGATTGTAAACTTGTAAAAGACTGAAGGTAAACTGACCCAATTTCTGTACTGTGGCGTATTTTTACCCTGGGGCCTGTTCATGTTTCAAAATATTAGTCTAATATTATCAGTCTTAGACTAATATTAATAGTAATAATTATTAGAGTCTGCTTCATAAAAGTACAAACTAATAAAATTAGTTATTAGTGTAAACGCTAATATTATTACCCAGTAGTAAACTGTTTCATAAAAAAAATATACTAATATTATCAGATAATACCATGAGTTACTTTTCATAAGTCTTTCTAGTTTAATAAATCAATTTATTAGTGTTTCTAAAATACTTTTAAATTAGTGATTCGGGGTCAAATGAAAAAGAGAATGTTATTATGAGATGCCCGAAGATATTTAGAAGGAGAATTAGCTTTAATGATTTTTAGTTTCTTCTATAATAGTATAGTACCTCTTCTACATGGTGAAATGTTTCTTTTTGACCTTTGCCAACATAGGTTTATTAAGTATTCGAAATCTATGAAGTTATAGACAGAATTTACTGTCCTTTTTGTCTTTGTTTGAAGAAATATTGAATTCAGATTCAAGTACCTGACATTTGCGAAGCACAAATTTTACTTTTACTTCTTACTTATTATTACACTTAAAAAAATAAGTTTGTAGGTAAAACCAAGCAACTTGATAAACAGCTTTACACATTGTTATAAACCATTTGCACCCAACCCGTACACATTCCACGTAAAGCATAATATCGCCGTGATAACAGTGAAATTAAAAACGCTGACGGCGTAATTGATACGGCACGGTGACGGTGGCTACCGTACAACCGTACCGTCGCTCGTATCACGTTCCAGTCGTAAAACGTACCCAGCTAATGCGTACGTAAGCCGGCTGGGGCGATAAATCTCCACATTCTCGACTTTAGAAAGTGACAGCTAATATTCTCGAATATTTACAATCCACCTCCTTTAATCCACGTTAATCCTCTTAATGGGATCGCATCAGATACTTTTTTACTGGAATACCCAACGCTTAGACGATAAGTACACGAGTTTCCCCCAACAGCAAGTTCTCAAACTATCGAACATTGTTGGTGACGAGTCTGCTGTCTTTATTATAATTTTCGAGGCAATATCCTACTACGTAGACGAAGGGGGGCTGCTTCACTATCTCGTCATTTCTGATTGCCTGGTACATTAACCCTTGCCAATATCCCAGTGTCGTCGCGTCGTAGTTTTATAATCCAATTTGCCCATTTTGTTTTGCGGATATAACTAAACCACTCGGTAGAACCACTATGCAAAAAAATTGTATACTTGGAATGGATTCTTGAGTATTCTGATCTGAATTAACCTAAATCGGTATCTCTTTTTAATCCACAATCATCCGCTTAATAGGATCGCAACAGAGACATTTTTTACTGGAATTCTCAACGCTTAGACGATAAGTACACGAATTTCCCCCAACAGAAAGTTCTCAAACTGTCGAATATTGTTGGTGACGAGTCTGCTGTCTTTATTAAACTTTTCGAGGCAATATCCTGCTACGTAGACGACAGAGAGCTCCTTGCTTGACTGTCTCTTTATTTCTGATTGCCTGATACATCTACTTTGCCAATAGTCTTTCTCATCGTAGTTTTGAAATTCAATTTGCGCATTTTGTTTAATGGCAGAACCACCAAGCAAAAAAAATTGGTTTCTTGGAACGGATCCTTGAGTTTTCTGAATAACCTAAATCGGCTTAGTTAAGACACAGTCACGCTAGCTATGGTATGAGAATGCGAGTTACTCAACCAAGGAGGTCGTTACAATAATAATATCCATTAATCATTCAACACTGTATGCTTTGGTTTAGCTCAGCAAAATTAATGTTTGCCAACCCAACATCGTCTTGAAAGTTATGTTGATAAGATAATATCTCTCGCATAATAATGTGTACACTTCGAGATAAGCAATTCAAGTAATTTGCTCAACTAGTAGAAAATGCGGTGGTCCACTAACAGCATATTTTTATCTTTGCAGGTAAGACAAAACTGGACGGGCAGGTGAGTTTTGCTCTATTTGCGGTCTTCAATGGACATGTGTGACTTTATTATTACTGGTTTTATTACCACGACGGACAAACAAGTCTACGAAACGATGGCTCATCTCGCCGGGATCGTTCCGTCACCCGCCCTCGGTGTCGCTAACGACGTCGATAATGTTAATGCTTCACATTAGACGTCCGGTCCGGTTAGCGATAAAAAAAGAGTAAGAATTTTTACATTCCGTTCGCGCTTATTTGCGTTCTCGTTTATCATATCGCTGAGTAAATTTAAACAAGGAAACAACGGTTCCGCAGCAGTAAATTTGTCATAAAACATACTAGGAACGTTGTAAAAACGCTATCGTGCGATTGTTTGCGGAGTCGACGGTGCGTGTGAACCCGCTGGGTTGTCGCGGCCAAACGACCCACATCAGAGCCTATTCAGCCAGAATTGCGCGCATTAGGCCCACATTAAGGTAACGTCTCGCATTAACACTCATAACAGTAACCCTCACTGAAGCGAATTGCTATTTATTGCAGCAATTTTAAAACGACAATAAATAACAGAGCGCACCATTCGAGACGCACTCACGTCTTACTTATCGCCAATTTTATTGTCGCTTTGACCTATCAACGTTGCATATAAAAGTTAATAATAGATGTGAGTGTATTGGCGAGGTAGCTCGACGTTAATCTGGAGATTTCAGCGCTATGACACGAATGCGAGGCGATAAAGCGAGAGTAAAACAGTTGATGGCTGATTGATTCATTTTAGTGTAGATAAAGTCACGTCGTGAGAGACATGGTTTATGGCGATGGGTTTATTGTCTCGACGCAGATATAAAGAGGTCGAGTCGAAACCGACGAACGCCCTCCCTTTCCCCTCCCTTTCCGCCTAATGGTCGTCCTGATATTTACTGCTTTAATTTTAAATATACTCATTTTCCAACCATTGTTTTATTGGCAGTTACAGTTTTTATTTGTTATGGACTTTTCTTCAAATTAACTTTGAAATGTTCAGAGAGAAAATTCAAATGGAGATACCTACCGCTATCTCTTAGTAGTGCAATATTGTTTCTATTTACCATGCTATTTCGTAGTAAGAATCTCTCTAAAGTAAGCTTGTTTTTTGACGGCAGTCTTGTGACGTCTTTGCTCAATCGGCGCCTCCAAAGTGTGTAGTATGTCAAAATGTGACAACCTCAATGACAACAAAACGCAAACAAAACGTTATTATGTCATGATGATTTCTATACTTAGATGATGGTAGGGCCCCGCTGGATGACATGGGTATCCAAGAGTTTGGACACAGGACAGAACAAAAATAAAACCGTGTAGTAAGGTAAGTTCCGCCCGCCGGTCCGGTCATTTGCATCGAAGCTTTTCCAGGAAAATACTGGTGTGGCCGCGCACGCCGCCTGGATACCAAACCAAAACGGACCGATTGCGACGGGTTCGTTGCACCTTCGACCTTATTGACATTGCCATAATGCCACTTTTATAATAAAAACAACATAAAATGCGAAAGATAACATTATCGACTTGTTCGCTTCTAATTATTACAAAGATTATAAACGCTTCACTCCAACTTATCACATAAAACATTTGTAAATGTTATGCAATTTGTACGGTTTTAGATTAAAGTGTCAGATTACAGGATCGCATAAATCAAATGGACTGCAAACACGTGATGTTTTGCTAAAAGGAATCTCGAATGAAAACTAATAATTTAGAAACCATCGTTAATTAAAACCTTATACATTGTCTTCTTGATGCGTATAGCTGTCTCGCTTCACTGATGTTAAATATAATGCTTGTACTATTAAGTATTCTGTGTATAAGGGTACTAATCTTGGCACCCCCCAGTCATTGGCACTCTGACATTCAAACGCAATTATTAAGGAATTTTCATGGAAATACAATGCGTCTTCTGATATTATTAAAATTTTACATTGTAACACTCTAAAAATTTCATATTAGATTTTTCTACCCGATTAATATGGCAACACAGTACTGAAAAAAATAAAGATTTATATAGTTAGATTTATTTTGTGATCATAACATTAATTAATTAGTGTGCCAACTATTAGTAAAAAGCTTATATGGAAGTGCAATGATTGGCACCTATGCTACTTGTACTATTAAGTATTCTGTGCCTATGCCAACCATAGTATTTTGAATGGGATTATTGTGGCAAGTCTTATTATTGAGTATCTGTTTATTGCCTTGTGGCCCAAATTGTAGCCGTTGAACCGGTTATGGCCGCTGATAACCATGTCGCCACACTCACCTGATAGTGATTATTTTTGACCACTGATCTGATCTAATTGTGGCTACAGATACAAATGTGGTAACTAACACTAATGTGGCCATTGACACAAATGTGGCCACTGATCCAAATGTGACCACAGACCCAAATTTATTTACTGATCCTAATGTGGCCACCATCCAAATGTGGATTTAACCCAAATGTGGCCTCTGACCCAAATGTGGCAACTTATCCAGATGTGGCCATTGACCTAAATGACACCCTTACCCAAATGTTGCCACTGATCCAAATGTGGCATCTGATCCAGATGTGGCCATTGACCCAAATATGGCCACTGATACAACCAAATTTGGCCATTGATCCAAATGTAGCCCTACCCAAATGTGACCACGAATTTAAATATGTCCAAACTGATCCAAATATGACATTAACCCTTTACAGAAAACCACAAAAGAAACAACAAAAACAATAAAAAGTGTTGTGTTGAGTGTGCATAGTGTTGAGTGCCAATCATTGTACCTTATGGCTGCCAATGATTTTTAAATTCAATTCAATTCAATTCATTTATTCGCAGATAAGGGTAGGTAACACTGGTAATACATGTCATAGATAAAAACATCAGAACAGCTACTAAGGTAAGCTTATTTTTAGACGGAGGTTTTGTGACGTCTTCGCTCATTTATCACCTCCAAAGTGTGAAGTGTGTCAAAATGTGACAAATTTAATAGAAACAAAATGCAAACAAAACGTTCTATGACATGATGGTTTTTAATAGATGATAGTAGGCCCGTGAAGTTAATATCTTATTGATTTTCATATCTTCGCCCAAGTATATTTTAATTTTATCTTAAAGTGAAGGCACGTGTTACCTCTTTAGCACCACATTAAATCCTATTGGTTGATCGGCTCTGTAACTGTACAAAGTTTTAATGCCGCCCCGAGCAATCGTGGAGCTATGCATGAATAGTAATGGCGCACATCTACCGCTCGCGGCTCACTCTACAATGTTCCTTTGCAACCGCTCTGGCTTTTAAAATTTTAATACTGTAATTTGCGAGCCGTGAAGCACAGACGCTTGCAATATTTGCATTGCAGTTACGTAATTCACTTTGCCATCGTATTTGTTCTCTATTACTTTTACCCGTGTTATGAGTTATTACCGCGAGTGCACCGTTTCATAATGAACGCCCGACGCTCTGCCCGCTTCCGTCCCGACGTAATGTGCCTCTAATTACACAGCCCTACTTTTACCCCAACCACGTGGGAACAAATCGCTCACTCCAATTTTAGTTGCCTTGCCACATATCACGGTATGCGTGTAATCGCTCCAATGATACGTTTTAAAACGCCCTTTTTTATACATGACCACTCGAATTCCATCAAATCCGAACGCGAGTTTCACAACAAAGTTTCGAGGGGCCCCACAGTTTTATCTCTGTATAAAATTGTATTAGTTAAAATTTCTTAACTTTGGCACCGTAAGCGTTTCTACGAATTGAACTTCGACGATTCTTTGCGAAATTAATAAAGTTTTAATTGAATTCTGTCGGAAAGCAATTTTAGCCAGCGCCGAGTCTGTTTAGCGTTTCAAATAGGAATTTACTTTAGTGATTTCTCGTCGTCGTCGTCGAAGCCCGCGAGCGAACGTATTGTGATATGAGGGGGCGATTACCGATTTCTGGTCACGTGTTTCCAATTCCTTTGTCCGATGTCAGGAATCCTCAGGCGCTCCACGTTCCGTCAAGATGGCTATCGGAGACATCCCAATGACTATTTCTTGCTAAATCAGCAAACAATTATGTCATTTCTTTTACGAGTAACAGCAGTGTTTCTTTTGAGGCTATTGTCTTTTGTTTCTGATTTACCGTGAACTTATCTCTTCAGATCAATGGCAGGGTAAATAGAATATTGATATATCATATTGATCAATTTAGGTAAACTGTTAAGGCATCTTTGAAGATCTTTAGAGAACAGAATATATTCAAAAAAATATTTTTAAGTTGTAATGTAAAGAACTAAATGCTTCTAAACCTTAAGAAATGTACGAGTATGTTACTCCAAAACCTGTCCATGGAAACAAATGATCACATGACGTGCACGTAGGTACTCAATATGTAACTAATTGGCTGCGGTGCGGTTATCAATTACCTATTCAAAACAATGAATCAGTAGCATGTAGCAGCGCTTACAATCACTCACATCCATCTAGAAAAAAACATTCGCAGTTTTTTATCGCAACAAATTTCTCGGCGTGGATTTTGAATATGACAGAAATAAATGAGACGTCTTGTAGTTGAAATAGTGCGACGATAGTGGGGGCAATCAATCATGAAAACTTACGAATTGCAACATTTATATAGATCTCCGTCATCCCACTCGTCGGAGATTTATTTTCGCTCACGACACCTTTCGGCTCGCTCCAGCCGTGGCCCTTTGAAGTTACTGCGAGGGATAAAATTCATGCCGCTCTCCCCTCCCCTGCTTTTAATTAAAACAGCATGAAGTTTAAAAGTGTGCAACGCTTTTTGTGAAATCCTGCTTATGGCTGTTTCAAGATAATTTAAAACGCGTTCTTTGTTGAATAAAATCGGGTTGCGCTGCTTGTTTATACTTACTCTTTTTTCACTAGCAATTAGTGAAACTTCACTGGTTACCTTAATGACTTCATCTTATAAGTTTCATTTTAATTCTCGTTTAAAATATTCATCAAGTTTTGTATAGTTATTACAAGATTTGTCGGTACTGATAAGAAACTTGCGGTTAACTTTTCCGTTGAAAACATGACCACTTCAAATAAAGTGTGAGCGTTAAAAGCTATTACGGAAGCCATTGTCCGAGCTCCGAGACTGGCTAGAGTGTGATCTGCACTTAATCCTGTGTACGCGGATAACAGCGCTAACAATGTGATAAACCAGCTCCCGACGCGGCGCTCCCTCGCAATAACTATAAACTATCAACCACAAACGTCTGCCATCTTGTAGCCGGAGCCGATGAAATATCCTCGTCTCCCTCTTACTCCGACCCCGACGATTTTCTGTCTGCCTTACCCACCCAAACATACTGAACAGACGAGCGAACCAAGCACTTTTACAGAATTTTCCGAGGAATACGATATATCGCAATTATCTTGAAGCGACAGCTCTCTCTTCACGAAGATGTTAGTTTTATGCTAGCGTAGATTCCATTGTTTTCTCTGCAGTCCATCATTACAGCTTTTATAACCAATGTCTAATAGGCTGATTCTTAACCTGTTGTATAGAAACGGAAAGATAAAACTTGCATGAAATTATAATAAATTAGCTAAAATATTATTTAGTTATTCGACTTCTAAAACATTGTTTCCTTTTCTGGTTAATTAAGATTAATGGTTAATAAACCTGTCACGGTGCTGGAGTTTAGCGTTTTATTATATCTAAGCTTGTTAAATTTGTAATCCATAAAAGATAAGTTGTCGCTCGTTTGCTCGTTCTCTTTTCACGTCGACGAGCTGAATACCTCCTCAACTTCGTATTCTCCTGGTATTGGAGTTTAAATTACACGAATTAATCCAGGCGGGTACTTCGCCTTCCCGAGGGATGAATGGTGCTTTACGGACTTTATTCCGTACAGAATTTTGTTTCGCGCCACTGATTTCTTTTCCAATTCCAATTCGTAATGTGGGACAGATAGACCGCATTTTTAAATTAAATTTGATAATTCCCATACGGTGTGTTTATGCTATTTGGTAGTATAGTCACAGATTACTAAATAGTCACTACGTTGTATAGTAGCCGTTCCATTTCCAGATTTATAATGAAATTGATATTATTTATTGGTATTAATTTTTATGTTCGTTCGTATGCAAGGCTTCTAGAATCATCTTTGTTAGCAATCAATTTGCAATAGTAAGAGGAGATTGTAAATCGATGTTAATAGAAACTAGCAGGTTGATAAACTCTGTTTCATGATTTTGCATACCGTTAATATTGCTTTCCTCGCACTTCTATATACGAGTACATACAAATACACTATACATACATCGATTTCCTCAACCAAGAGAGATCAATCATTAACAACATTTAAAAATAAGTTACTACACATGCCGTTACAAACATTTGTTTCATATTTTACTGTTTGAAGAATCTGACACGAGTATTCGTAAACTATTGTTGTTTGTTCTTCAGTTATAATGTGTTCTTGAAAAGCGCGCGGCAATAAAATAAATATACATTAGTTTGACGTTGAGCGTATGCATTGCGGCTCACAAAGAAATACTTTAGTGATTCAGTGTTTGAAATTAGTATGGCGATCACAGAGCACTTTCTCAATGGCGCGATGTACCATGCATTATTGATAAGGCGCTCCGAGCAGACGCGGCCCCGGCGAACCCGCGACACATCCACACCATTTTATTGTTATAAATTATTCTTTTACCCTACCACTTTTACTGGCATGTCAAATTATTCAACTGTACCTACGTGCGATAACATCTATTTCATATCTGACTATTTACATCATTCTATTCAGCCGAAGTGGGAAATTTGTTAATATGGATGGAATTGCCAGATGCAAATTCAAGAATACTGAATTGAATTCGTGCCAAGACATTCGAGTGAAATGAAGCAACACAAATGGCCACAGTTATAAAAATCGCAGTAATTTTGACGGGCGCATTATTAAGAGTGACTTTTAAAAATAAACTATAACTATACGAGTGCATTTGGGTAAAAAAAACCTAATGATTTAGCGTTTATTAAGTTTTTAAAACGATAAGCGTTGTCGACAGGTTCTCACTGTTAATCAATTACACACGCCGTTGGCCGCGTGCTTTTTCGCTTCGTAATGGATACCACAAACACACGGCCGGTAACGAGAACGCAGCAACGAGCCAAGCCAACTGGCTTCACGCACGAATGCCCCCACAAGTGCGAGGCTGAGGCGTACGGTTCGTGCCGACGATGTTGCCAGTGTAGGCGCGTTGGCCGTTTTTTCTCCGTGCATGTGTGGCTAAGGCTGGCCGCATGTTATCACAATTTGTGATGCTTGTCTGATATTCTGCTCATACTTTTTACGAGAGAACGACTATCAGATTTTGTCGTATCGAACTTTTGAATTGCTAGATGCACACCTTCAGAATGTATTTCAGAATTCCTGAAAGATCACTGTTTTGCGGACTGACCGATATCCAACAATCCAACCCCTAGAAATAGACTCCATACTCATTTTCAAAATGCCTGCTTCCAGAAATTATCTTTCAAACATGTGGGGATAACATGCAGCTGGCCTTATATTCCGCTTGTGGGGCGCGGACAGCATCGCGTGGCGTGTTAGCCCGCTGCCATTTTACGAGAGCTCCGCTTGCGTGCACAGCGTCGTTTTTGTGCTCTCTTTGCTTTATTGTTTTCGTTTGGAACTACAAAAATGAGCTTCATCGTTATTGTTCACTCCGCTTGTCTTCGGCTTACGCTGAGCGGTTTGTTCGATCCGACTCATTACCGATGGCATCATTAAATGCTCCAATCAAGTTTTTCTCGTAAAAGCTTTATCCAATGATTCATTTTGCTCGGTTCCGTTAAAGATTACATTGATTGCTATCCATTGAAGATGCCGTCGAAACGAGATACGGACGATCGGTCACCGAGCTAGGGCTTTAAACGTCATACAATGAACGATTGGATTCGGTATTGCTAAAGGGGTCTCAAATTTACATAAGGACGTCGAGTTAACGTCCGCGGCCCAAATAAAGACGGAAAGTAATTTGCATATGCAAATATCTTGCCGTTCTCATGCAAATACCCGCTGTATTACAAACGGCTTAATGATACTTACACAGCCTCTGCGATTCCCTGGGCAACGTGCGAGCCGGCCCTATTTGTCATTCAATATCAGCCAATGCAATCTGACGTGCTCGTTTGATTTCATTGAATGCCATTCGTTTCAATTGGAAATCCAAATGTAGTTAATCATAAATTTTGCTATTTAGTATTCTACAACCACGATTTGGATTGTGACAAGATCTGAGACTTGAGGAGATAGGTTAGTATAGTATCTTTGTACTTTGGCCTTTGAAATCAACCCACGAGATACTTATTGGTTTTTCATATTAAATTGACATAGCAGGGGATGCGACCACTTGACTCAGACTAGACTTTTTAGAATACTTCTCTCAGTAACTCTTATTTTATCAAGAGTTCTTTTACATAGGTTTTTTTTCTTCTAATAAAAACGGCATACAACTTATGTTATTTGCAATCATGTGATCATTATATTAGTGTTAAATCTGAAGTCGTTTAACGCTACTTCTATTGCTTCCTCAATTACTTTCATTACGACTGTTAGTTAATTTGATTCTTTAGCCATTATATCCGATGACGCAGCATACGTCGCTCATTACCAATCGTTTGTGTATCTACATTACATATCCGCCATATTTTAAGCTTAATTCAATAGGAGACAAACGAGTTTCATCACTGGGAGTGTATCACATGCCTATCATTGTATAAAGAATTAGCTTTTTGCGGTACTTGTCAGCTTGACAGAGTGATTACAATAACAGTTGATGAGTGTCAATACGAAAGGCCGTACGAAGATATAATTGCTACAATACAAGGTTTATTGACTGTTTAATTGGTCTCGTCGCTAGAAAAGGCAACAGATGACTAATGACTCCGATGAATTAACATAAAAACACACTGCGCAATGCTATTATACATTTTATAACTATTAGCAGCCCAGATTATTTGAATGCTGATTATGTTTTTATAGGCTTTTACGTTTTATTTTGTTGTTCTGACGATAACGAACCTCGTGTGTTCCCATTGAAATAAAACAGTTTATTGCCCAGTTTTAACTCCAATTTTATATTGCACTCGGAAATATAAAACGTGCTCAGTTTTTTTTTAAATATTTTTAATTAGGAAAGCGGTGATTCCGTTCATTCAATAAAAATGAAAATGTGGCGTACTAAAACAAAGACTAAACGCTTTGCGACTGCTAAAAACTCGGTTGGCAATTGAACGTTGTTGCATGTAAGTACAGCCAAGCCTGTTATTTACTCTGTGCATTAATGTTTTATCTTCGCGCAGCAATGTCGTTTTATTGCCTTGCAGCGAATGTGCTGGCGTGTTCTCACTATTTTTATCACCACTTTCTTTGTAACTGCCGTTGGAAAATGCCAGCAAAGTAAGTTTTTTAAGCGGAAATTGTCAAATCCAAATGTGTGTGTGTCCATTATTTAGATGTGACAATGTAATAGTATCACTTATATTTAATTTTTATAATTTTGGTAAACTACTTACTTTTATCGTTTTATTTCGAATTAAAGTGGAGGACAACTTTGTTTTATGAGCAAGATTTTAAGATGTGCCACTTTTGTTAATTTTCTTTTCTGCCTTGTTTTTGTATGACATTAGGCTAATTTATTATCATATGAATTTTATATATCTACTTACATTTGAATAAAGTTACAGTCGTGTCCAGTTATTCCATTCTGCTCTACGCTAACTTACCATTTGGTTAAGTAACTTTATTGTAATTTCTGTAAATGGTTGTGTATTTTGAAATGAACTGTTAATCGACGCAAGGTTGGCAATGGGCATTCTAAAGGAGTTATCAGATATCGATATGCACAATAAACGGCTCGCTTCTCGGCCAGCATCCGATAACATCGACTATACAAATAGCGCTATTAACCTTAACACCGCTAAACGCGACATGTTCAGAACCGCTACTTTCTGTCCCGCTCTTTTACATTAATTTAATGGGTACTCTCGCTCTTACACGCAGCCGGCACGCGGTGCCATGTTTTAAATAACGTGTCGATGAATTAAAAAGATAAGGGTGAGCGTGACTGTACGTATAGCGGAGTGACGTAATAAGTAGTAATTGATAAAATAAACATTAGTTCTCGCGCCACGGGCGGGGCGGCGGCGATACCATCGTGGCTCGCTTCGAGAATTGAGCCAGTCGAGTTCCGATCGGCGTTCGATGACCCTTATATCGGCTCCGCTGAGATGTTAAGGCTTGTAAACTGATCTGAGTCGATATTGAAGCTCTCCATATTCATTTGTTGAATTCGCATTCCTGAGCCGCGTTTTATGAAGATTGATAGTTTGTAGAGGAAAGAAAAACGGCATGGAATTTATTTGTCAAAGAAAAGAAAGCTCTACGACGCACACAGATAGTAGAATCTCAACAAAATGTCTTTTTTACTATTTAATAATTTAGCTGCAAATTAGACGATACAAATGTTTGCATGAAAAATAACGTTTTACTGCAAAATAGACATGGTCGTATAATAGTTCCAAATTCCTGTTATACATCACATAGCTCACCGTCCAATAAATAAAACGCGCGAAACGTAATAAATAACGTTGCGGCAACGTTGTAGCGTCGTTAATCGCGCGGCTGCCGCCCGCGGACGACTCTATTTGTACCAGGGCGAAAGGAGTCGGTGGAGCTAAACGAACAAAGTATTGTACGGAATTTGTTTACGTTTCTGTCGCGAAGATTTATGCGAAGGCCTCTTTATTCGGATAATATTTTGGCATTATTTTATAGAAGAAATGGGAAAATTAATAGTTGAGATAAATTTTACGAAGCAGTTGTTTTAAATTGCATTTGATACTAAAGATTTTAAGAATTAAATAGATATTGGGAAACAAAATAATAGAGCTAAACTGGAAAAGCCCATATTGAAAAACGTAAGGGAAAATATTGGTAGACGTGACAAAATTTATACAAAAGAGTTTTTTTGTATTAACGAGACAAATCAGCCGCTATTACCTAGAAATTTGCAATTATCGCGCAGATATCGCGCGATCGATGCGGAACGTCAAAATAAAAATGGTATTACGTAATTACGTATGTGATTGCTGGGTAATCTCTTGCTGATGGTTTGTATAGCGACGTTTCACTCTCTCGCGCTCCCACCAAGGTGCGAGAGTGAGACGCCGCGTGTTGCTATGACGCTAGCGCCAAAAACAATTTGGTAGCAATAAAGGAATTAAATTAATGAATTTATCGTTTGTTCGGTAGATACCGCACTGTTGATACGTGACGTAAAGCAATTATCGCGCAATATCTGCTGACGCGTTGCTGTTGCATAGATAGGTGATAACCCTGCAGGTTTCTCAACAAATACTGAATTGAATAAACCTAAGCTTACAGCAATAAATAGTTTAAGAATTATGGTAGAAAGCAACTAGCAAGCAGGTAACGTATCAGAATACGTATACCATTCGAATTAAGTTTACATTTTCTCATTCATAACTCGATAAAACCAAATTATCTTTTTATTAACATCTCTAATGAACATTTTACGATAGACGTAAAAGTTGATTGCGTCTCGTTATTTGAGCGTTCACCGGAGCAATTGACAAAAATTGATAACATTTTTTTTTTAAATCTTGTTAAAATTATCAAATAAAAAAAGTCATTATAAACAAACTCCTCCAAATTAGAAACGTCAGCGCTTTCTTAGCGTAGCACAGCCATAATTCCATTTTGTCTACCAGGGTAACATGAGGCGGCGGAGCTCATTTCATAAGCCATAATGCGGCAGCTACACTCGCGCCCTCCTCGTGCGAGAAAGACAGAAGGGATATAAACCGCCCCTTGGCAGAATTTGAACTCTATTTTCTTACGAATAAAAATGGTTTTCGGTTAGATGACCACGTCGCGATGTCTTCCTGTCGGCAAACAACGTCGAAGTTTTCTGCTTCATTTATTAGCCGGCGAACGTCGACGTGCAGCCCATATACTGAGCATTCGCCACCCCGGCTCCTCCAGACGATTTATGGCTGAAACACACTAATTCCACTAACACTCCCCAATTTGAATGTTAATTTTTAACAATTTAAGACTGTTAGCGACTCATTATGAGTTACCGCGTCTGTTGAATTCCTAATGCCATAGCTCCTTCATTTCGGATTTACGCCTTCAATGTCTCGGATAAACGCTTGGTAATAATACGTATTTACGATTATTGTGCTTGCGAGGAACGCCACAGTTGTTTATTTAATAAAGACGACAGATACCTGTTTGTACTAAGACTAAGATTCTACTTTATACTTCTGCATGAATATTCAAAGAGCTTCAAAGATTTGCGAGAGGTTCATTAATGAGTACATAAAACTTTCATTCCCTTCGCTGAATAGTAAATTACAAACATGAATTATCTTTAATTTTAGTGTTTTCTTGTTCACAGGTAAGTCGAGGGTGTCATCGTACTGTGTAATATTCCGCAGTACTTAAGTAAGAAACAAACAATAGACTCTAAACATATTTCGTTACGAGCGCCGCACGAAATTAATATTCATTTCTATATTTACATACAAATAGATGAGTTTGCATAATTAAGTACATGTTTTCTGAGACCTTTGTGAAATTGCAGTTTTATTAACCCAAATGATGGGTTAGGTCACGTTTCTACCATTATGTTGGTACGATTGCTTATTTCAAATCGCCATTCCGCTTATTGTTAGAGTTTATTGTGTAACTTTTATCACCGCGGTTGTTCTATGGACAGTTAGGTTTGCAAATGTTTCGCCGTTTAAATAATAGGTTTCGTAATGCAAATGTTTACGTCAATGAATTTACTACCTATTTAGTTTTAAAGTTGAAATTAAACGTATCAAAATCAGAATGCAATATCCCAGTATTAATGATAATATGATATGTATATGCATATTTAAACGTCACGTAGTGTTCTCCAATTAGTTAGCTTTCCAATATACTTACCATCAATATTTTTTTTATGTTTTTTGTGTAAGTAATTAATTAAAAATACTTGAAATCTTGATTAATTCTGCTCTACATATTTTTAAAAGTTCTTAATTCATGTTTGTTAAATGAATGATGAAAATACTTTTGTTGAGACACAAATGAAAATACTAAGTAAATAGTTGCACTAATTGATTTTAGTTACATATTCTAATGTAACCAGTGAAGGCAAATAAAACTCGTAAATCCGACACGCAACTGCTACATTATTTACGGAGGGTACTTTGATGTTCTCCATTTTCTTAGTACCCTCCGCTTTAATTATTTCGCCGTGAGCCACCCCGGATGCGCCGTGAATTTTGAGAGGCTGTCACAAATGAACACTTAATAACAATCCAACGGAGTCTTATTTGGTATAATTAATAAGTTTCCTTTTATGACTCGACTGGTATTGAGTTGAAACTAAGATTTAATTGTTTTTTTATAGATTTCAATTCATTCCTTAACAAGAAACTAATGAGACAGGCATTATTAGTTGCACCCTTTTAGCGCTTAAACATCCATCTATCTATACATAAGCAAATCATATGCATAAATTGTATGATTGAAAACTGTTTCCTAATGAATATTTATAACTATGTAGGTAATTATATTAAGAAGATGAACTATGTAGGTACTGGTTACCGCTTACAAAATGGGTTAATTTACAGTACCTACACATATAATATTTGATTGACATAGGTAATATTATTTTTCCTTGTTTGTATTTTTAATCCCCGAGGCAGCGCAAAGAGGGGTATAACACCCCTCTTTGCGCTGCCTCGGGGATTTGAAGCCTATGTATGTCTGTCTGTCTGTCTGTACGTATATTCGTAGAGCCTAAACGGATCAAGCGATTTCAATGCGGTTTTTTTTAATTGAAAGCTAAATTAATCGAGATGGTTCTTAGCCACGTTTGATGAAAATCCATCCGGCCATTTATGGAGCTGGTCGACTGCCTGCCAAAACGGTAATAGATACAAAGGTGGTGCTTTGACTAAAATAATGTACACCCTGGTCAAATTAAGGTGCAGCACAAAAAAAACAAAATGGCGGCAAAAAAAATTGTCTTTCTGTACATAAATAATATTCGTAGTGCCTAAACGGATCAAGCGATTTCATTGGGTTTTTTTTAATTTTGTGTGTAACTTAAAAAGGATGGAATAAAAATAAAATTTTTAAATTTTTAAAAACACAAAAAAACTTCAAAAAATTCAAGAAGAAGAAATTCTCTCTCGGTCGGGGGACCACAAAAGGAGAAGTATTAAAAGGGTACTTATACGTTGGGGGTCCCCCGACCGAGAGTTTTTTTTTATTTTTTGAAGTTTTTTTGTGTCGGGTGTTTTTTATGTAAAATTAGTTAACTAACTAACTTATTACTTTCAATAACAGTGAAATGCAGAAGTGAACCAACAAAAGTTATACCTACTTTACTTCTGTGGTAAATATTTTAATAATAAATAATTAATTTTATGGTATTTTAATAATAACTAGGAAAAACGGTTAAAGCTTATTAAAACCAATCATAACTACATATTTTACGGCATCTAAATTGCTTGCTTAACAGAAAACATTAAAAGGAAGTTAGTTAATAATGATTCCTCATTCCGTATTTGGAATGAAATTACAGTATGTAGTAAGTACATGTTGTTAAAGTGAAAATTATGGACCATTTATATTATAACAGTTATAAATGATACAGTAACTGTTACTTACCCAAGATATGAGTGATAATCGTTTTTTTTATTTATTTACCTCATACAATATTCGAAATTCAATACAACAAGTTTACGACATTCACAAAAAACCACACAGGTTTATACTAGGAATGCGTCACTCGGATATAAAAACAATATTGGTAAGAACAAGATACCCGACGGGCGGGTAGGTCGCTGCAGGACGAAAACACACACCGGTACAATCGGGGAACTTCCCGGTTGACTAGTAGAGTTTTTTTAGGAAACCTTTTCTCGGGAAGTACTAAGGTTAAAAAAATCATTCATTACTCAAATGAAACACCTGTTGATGTTCTATTATTTGTAATATAAACGTTTTCTACAGATCTATTACTTTTTTAAATAAAGCTCCCTAGAAAAACTCTACTGGTCTACCGGGAAGTTCCACGACTGTACAGACAATACACACAGCAGCTGTTTAGACAAATAGGTATACCGTGTCAGTAAACGAAATCATGCACCCTTAAAGAGGCAGTTACAATTGTGTTATAAAATTTTGTTAACCCTTTAACCACCTAAGGCGGATTTATCCGTCAAGCATTTTCGTAAGTGTGGTCGTGCCTGACTTCCATATTTCTTTGACATATTTGTGTTTACATGATGTTCGTAATTTTATACGAACGGAAATTAAACTTTACATGTATTGAATAGATTTTCAGGGGTTAATGCTGCTCGCTTCCGTGGGTTTACCCGCGAGACCCCACAAGTGACCCCTGGGTGGTGCCAAACGAGTAGTTCTTTCCGGTACTAGGCTTCGGCTGTGGCTGGTCACCACCCTCCGGACTAAGTCGCAACGCCATACGACTTACTTAGGTCGTGTTCCGTTGTGCAGTCCGGAGTAGCCAATATAGGAGAGTAGGGTCTCATCTGCTGTGTGACTGTTTGTGACAACTAACTACTGACACATTGGGTGCCTGTCTTTGGAGGGTAGCGGCATTCGAAGCACAGTGCCGCCGCTGGCTGACCGCAGGAAGTTGGTAGCCCAGGTAACGGGTTAGCCTCCCGTGAAAAGCTGCCCCGCCACCTAGCGAAAAATCCATCCTTGCCGGTTGGCGACCGGATGGGAGGGCCAGGTGGCCATCACTGGGGAGGTTCAGGTGGCCCCGCGGTCTCGCAACTTCTCGGCCTGAACCTGTCTTCCAGCCTGAACTTTGGCGAGTACTCATCGACTCCATTGCGAAGTGTGCTGCAAAGGAACTGGGCGTCCTCTCTAAGGCTAGGCGATACTTCTCTCCGAATCAGCTGCTCTTTTTATACAAAGCGCAGATTCGGCGCTCTATGAAGTACTGCTGTCACCTGTGGGATGGTTCTGCTAAGTATCAGACCAGGGTACCAGACGCAGGTTAGCTTACCGTACGTCGTTGACATTCCAGCGATCCGTACCAAGCGCTTTGCTGACACATTTCTTATGCGAACCGCTAAAGAATGGAATGCGCTGCCTGCTCATGTGTTCCCCGATTCCTACAACCTTGGCCTCTTCAAGGCGAGAGTGAATAGGCATTTCCTGGGCAAGCATGTAATACCTTAGACCACATCCTGTTTATTAAGCACGATGGTGGTCAAATGCCTGCCCAGTTAATATAAAAAATAAAGATCCTTTTTGGAAGAAAAGATACAATGGTTATTGATGGAAAACGAAAATGGTTACCTGGGGTCTTACCATCAACTGTAATGCAATTTATTGTAGGTTGTGAGAGTGGGATGCTGCCATATGGTGCGTCTAGCGGCGTCCCGCTCTTACTACCTAAAAGTAACCTAAAATGAATCGCATTACAGTAGGCCCCCAGATAGTCAGACTGGGCGTTTCAAAGAGTTAAAATAAAAGGTAAAAATATAACCGTCTGCGCTAATAATACTGAGTGTTAAATTACCCAGTCAAAAAAGTCCATTATTTTATTGAGGAAGTGCTCGGCCGACGTCGTTAAACCCGAAGGCGATCAAATTCGGACCATTACGATTTTATACTGCCATAAACGGTACACGACTCCCGTCTATTTTATAATTGTACAATAACACACAGAATCCAGTTTCTGAGCTATAATAAACGAGAGAATTTAATTTAGTTTAGAGTTTACATATTATGATGTAGCAGAGTAGCTTTAGAGAAAAGTACCTAACCTACCTATTTAACAAATTGTGCTATGTTTGAGCGCTGAAACGAACATGCGAATATAATTTAACAGTTCAGTTTCAGTTTCAGTTCAGCAAATATTACTATTGTTTTTAGGAAATGAAACAAGTTTTACGCGTTACAGAACGCGTTTCTTTTATTTATTATCACTAATTATTAATAAGATAAGTTCGCGTTGTTGTAATAATTGTTGTAAAAAATGATTATACCAATCATCTGTTACGTTTTTTTATGTCAATACTCCATTCCATTAGTCTTATTCAATATTAGCAATCTGAAGATGATTAACTAAAAGATGCAAAGAATCATGAAGTACTATTAAGTAGCCTGTGCTACAACTTAATCCCTCTAAATAAATAACTCCAGGTAAACTTGTCTTAGTTACTTAATCTAATCATTCGATCATGTTTACAAATAAGCCAGACAAGGTAATACCAGCTATTAAAGGTACTAGGAGTCCATTATCCCTAGAGAGCAGCGCGTTGATTAGAAAGTTTGCGTGAGAATTAGCAACGCGGAGGGAGACGTAATAGCATTATCGCTACTCAGATATTCGCAGTGAGCCTTGGGCGGACTACTGCCAACTCAGACGGCTAAACTTATCCGGCTCATTAGAGCTTCTGACACATTCGCGAGCCTAGTAACTGAACTATTTATTTTATTAAAGCATTTTTGTAAACCAACTTATGCGACCTACTAAATATCCTTCAAAGTGAAATTAATTAATAGGTAAATCTTTTATAGCCTTTTTTAGTTTATTTCAAAGTCTATAAACATTCACATTTAAGACCAGCCCCCTAATTGTCTAATTTAAAATCTATCATAATCCCTTTCAGAGGTATTGTGATTGTGATATTTCATATTGCTTATACAGTTCAATTTCGTTTATTCCATACCTTTTAAAACGCGTCCCCATTAAAATCCCTTTCAAATGTCAAATAGTGGCGGCCTGAATATCTTTCAAATTACGAATTGAAAGGGATTGCGATAGATTTTAAATTAGACAATTAGCCCCCAGATTAAGTGAAGCTTGTCTCTTCACAAACGAACGGTCCTTAATAATCTTTAATCGCAGCAACTAAAGATACTCACTGCTTATTGCGGGTTACTACTGTAACTGTAGTGTACTGTAGATCGTGGAAATAATAAAACGCAATGTCAGTTACCGGTAGTAGTAATTGCGCGACTCGGCTATAATGTTCAGAATGTTACGTCTCGTTGCTTTCCTCGTGTAAATAGCGAAACAAAGAAAAACTCGGAAAACCTTGTTAACTTTTTAAAGAATTCGTTTGCTCCTCATGTATTATTCAGCATTCTGTATAGACACGCGCGCCGTCTCTGTGGTACATGTGTTTAGCTGGCGTGGCCACCGCTACCCTCCTCAAAATTGACATTTTGCAAAGTGCCCAAGTGCCCAACCCTTTGTTGCTCGGATGAAATGTGAATTTCAATGAAAACGGGGTTAAAATTGCCCAAGCCCGACAAAGCCGTAAAAAAAGAGATTTCATTACCAGTCGCCGTTGTTATGATTTTTGTATTTCACAACCTCTTGAAGAATCGTCAAGGCGAAGCGGTCCTTTTTCATTCTGTTTAATGTTCCCCCGCAAAAAGCTTCTATAATACTTTGCCGGAGAGGTAATTAACTTTAGAGTTGTTATTGTGTTTTTCGCTTGCTTTTACTCAATTAAAAATAATTTAAAATAATAGGTACGGGCACAAAGACAGCGCTCGGGACGCGGCCAGCATAATTTGAAGCAGCGCAAACCTCTGGAGTTAGCATCTTGTTTCATTAGCGCGCGCCTGTCTCGACAATATTTATACGCCTCGCGGATCATGAATATTTACGCTGTGGCGTGGCTTTAAACAGCAAATTTTGACAGAGCTATTTACTCTTTTGAAATATTAAATTAAACAGTGAATTTGTAGCGCGACTGTAATTAATTTGGTAGTTGTTTGTTGTCTGAGAGCTGTGCTGCGTAACAAAAGGAACGTTGAGTGCTAAACTCGTTTTATGCGTCCCCGGGGCGGGAGAAAAATCGAATGCTCGTAAAATGTGCTTGGAGAGAATAAATAACAGATCGAGTGCGGCGCTGGTCACGTGGCCTGCGTAATACGGATTAGTATGGGGCAAAGAATAATAAGAAATATTTTGGCCGCGTTACGAGCCGAGCGCGCCGGCAGGGTTCGCCGGTCGGATTTAGGGATGAATGGTTTCCTGGGGACCGCAACTATTTGCTACCCGCTATTATTACCCGCTGGAAAATGAGCTTGTTTTACTCAGTAAATACGTATTGGTAGGGTGAGGTTGTATAATTAATACTTTGGTGATTAAGCTTTGTGTATCTATGTCTACATAATTATTCACTGTACCTTACTAATAAAAGACATTTAATATTTCTGAGATTACTTGGTTCTAGTTCTGTTATTATTAATGAACGTAATTCAAAGAAGGTTATTTTCAATTAGTCTTCTAACTTTGAATTGAAAATTTCGAAAGCACTGAATATTAAGCAAATGCTGTCAACCTTTATAATATTTTAGACGATTATCATTATGTTGAAAATTTAAGTTTGTATTAACGTTATAATGCTTGTGTGGGTAGAAATCGTCGAGTAATCTTAAGCTTTCTTCAAGGTTAAGTTTACATCACACTTAAATAGTTTAAGTATTATAATGTATTAACACCGAGTTTTATGATAAAAACTGAGAAAAAAATATAACAGATACTTAAGTCAAAATAAGTCCTCTTTATTCTTGCATGGAATATATGGAAATCTAAATTATGTCACTGGATTAGATTGTGTCAACATAGGTAAGTTCTTTTGTACTAGTATAATATTTATCAAGAAGTTTTACATAAGAATTATCTTACTTGTTTCAATGGTTAAGTTCAAAACCAATTACCTACACGGATACCAATTGCCTCTTAATTTATTTGTTCTGCTAATTCCTACACTCAAACATATATTTCAATTAGCCGAACCTACCTGCCAACGAAAAGACCCGATGTTTTACCCGAAATAGAAAAAGCACTTAGCTAAATGTTTTTCAACAAATTACGGCGAGGGAAGCTCCAACACACAGTCTACAGATATAAATCTGATTATCCTCTCAAGCCCTGTGCTTAAATTAAATGGCTTTGAACGAAAATTACGATGTTTTCAAACGGTTTTATGCCTTTGTTTATTAGGACATTTTGCATTCTTTTCTGAGAATATAGGATGAAGGCTCTTGGCAATTCTCAGCGATTCCTTGCCGTCATTAAGCGCTTAAAGAGCGGAAAAGTGTCACAAACAAACAATAAAAAACTTTGTATTCTCTCGTTCGTATACTTATTCTGTTCCGAACTCCCGTTTGTCATTGTAATGTTGTATCCAAAATTGTACTTTAACTTTTATAAGAGGCAAAGGTATTTACTTGATTTATCCTTGTAATAAATATGCGGTTGATGTTCTACTGTTTGTGATATTTACCAAAACAATATTGAAAAATATAACAGTATTATTGTTATTTTTTTTGTATTAGTGGTTGAAATAAATCAAATTACATCAGGAATTCTGGGCCAAAAAAGATCGCGGCCAAACTCGGTATTAATTCCAATAGGTAGTCCGTAATTAGACCAAAAAATATATGGACTTAACCCTGTAGGTACTGTAGCTACGTTATCAAAGTAGTTATTATAGGTAAATTATAACATTAAAGTAGTGTGAGATAAAAACATGTTTTTATTTTTTAATTTATTTTATTTTACTAACTTAAAATGCTTTATTTCATCCAGTGACTTTTGAAACTCGTTTATTTAGATAAAAAAAACATTATAATAACGCAAATTTAAATTATTAACAATATCAGAGTCCCGTATAGAAATGGGATTTGAATAGGACTTGCAAAAAATAATTTTCTTGTCACGCATGTCGCACGCATGCATGCAGGAAATTGCGTGAAGTTAGTGATGCGAAGCTGCTGGTTTATTATGACACCCGGGTATGCGGGTTTGACCCTCATATGGTGATCGACATAACAGGAAAACAGCTCTTAGCTGTTTGGTTCCAAAACTACAGATTATAAAACACTTAACTGCCCTTTTAAACATGTATGACACCCATTTGCACTAAACTTAAGAATTGCTTAAGGCTATTCTTATATATTTTAAAATAAGACGTTCCTAACAAGAATAGCTTAAACCTAAAGCGCTCAATATTGTGTCCGTAAGTTAAGAATTAGCCTCAGCAGTGCATTAAAAAGCAATCTATACTAATATTATAAATAGGAAAGATTTGTATTTTTGTATGTAACGAATAAACTCAAAAACTACTGGACCGATTTTGACGAAATTTGGTATAGAGAATCCTTAGACCCCAAGTAGTAACATAGGCTATAAATGATCCCAAAATTCCCACGGGAACGGGAACCACGCGGGTGAAACCGCGCACGGCCGCTAGTTTTTTATAAAGTCGATAAAGATTAAGATAGATAAGAGTTGTCTTAAGTTTATTCTTAAGTTTATTTATTTATTTAAGGTACTCCAACAATTTACATACAATAACATGACATATTATGAGAAATTGACAATTACAGTACATGTATGACATTAATTACAGGTGTACTCGGCATTCAAAAACAAAGTCCAATTGTTGGTAAATTAAAAGGGTAATAACCCATTGACAGAAGAAAAATACTATTACAAGCTTAATTTAAGTATATAATATATTTTTTAAAGTAGGTAATTAATTTATTTAATACATGTGCATACTCTTGTTTAAAGCAAATGGGTGCGAGTGCTTTTTAATCTACAACGGGGTTACGCATAATCTTCACTTTCCTATTGAGAATAGAGAGCTGTAAAGTCGTGCTTCTTCGGGAACCCTTAACCACTCAGGAAATAATGTAATTATTTTATCTCACTGCCGAAAAACAGCAATGCTGAGAACATTGTTAATATGGCGACAGACTAGGTAAGATGGTGGTAGCTAGCTAATTAAGGCACTAAAGAGAACATGTCATACTGGCTACCACCAACCAACCAAACCGAATGCAATATGTTCTGGGATCGATCCCGGGATATCTTTGGATACTTTCATCTTCTGGTGGTGTTACTCGTAAACCACGGAGGCAATTAAATAGTTTTATATCTTTTCTGAGAGGTAATAAAGATTATTAAAAGGAATTTAATTGTGAGAATTCAAAATCCTGTTCGTTAAAAGGGCATTAAATTAATCAACATTCAAGTGTGTACTATTGACAACAGTTACAGGACTATATAGTTTAACATTATGTTGTTTTGCTTCGTAATAAGGGTGTTACTTGTAAAACAGCTGTTGCTTCTGTGGTGCTAACTGTACTTTAGCAATTAAACTTTGTATTTATCACTATAATCAATTTAATTCCGGTTTCGGTTTCCGTCGACAAATTAATGCTAATTGCTGGTTTGAATATTAAATAAGACATAAAGTTATTTTAGTTAGTTATATATAACCTATATAATGTATTGGAGTACTCTTTTCTAGTCTGTATATTTTTTTTATGGATTTACATAAAAACATCGTGTACCTACCTATATTGTGAAAAAATATAAATTCTTTCACATTTTCAAAGAAAACATTTGAATAGCCAATACTTAAAAAAATGTAGTCTAAACTTATTAAATGTTTTTTCTATTATTGTGAGCGTTCGAGCGTGATAATGGCTATAAAAAAACGAATGCTCATTTCTAATTTTATGGATGAATAAATTAAATGCAAATATTTACTGACTTAAAACAGCCGTGACCGAGTTTCAGCATACCTATTAGCAGTAATTTTGACAAACTTTCAGGGAATTAGAACAAAAAGATGCAAATGTTTTATTAACATAACAATAGACTTTAAAAGGTAAATTTTTCGTTTTAACTTTTCTTATAACTATTAAATCATTAATTATAGACAAAATAAATAACTTGAACGTAATGTCAACAATTACGTATTTCCTGTAACTATCGATTGGCAATAATTATTAACGCGTTCAAATTATAAATCCCTTCTCGAGTTAAGCAGTAAATAGGTGTTTCAACATGGGCTATTTTATTATTTATAGATATGTTATGGACCAGGTGATTAATGCGGGCATTATTTATAATGCACGAGCATTATGAATAATGTCTAGCTTTATCGGGCTAAGTGATTAATTACTATCTTAACTTCATTATTTATTACATTGCACGGTCATTATTATATTGCTACATGACAATTGGGCAATTTAATAATAAAGCTATATTAAACGCGGTGCGAGGGCGGGGAGGGAAGTACGCATGGCGTGACACGCTTTGACCAATCAGAGACCGCCATTCAGCTTTAAGAAATTTGCAGAAACAAGCAAATAAAATGTTGGATGTATCAAGCGTTAAATATCCCACGGCTGCAATTGGTGACACTGTAAGAGTCCGAGTTCCCGATGTTGATCGCGCTCGTAGCGATGGAAGAAATATGCTTGCTACAGTTATTGAATTAACAGCCAATAACCTTTATAAACTGGGAACAAAACAAGGTGTTTTAAATCAACTATATTCAAGAAACCAATTTACTGTCTGCAAGGAAAGATTTATTTCGCCTGAAGATGTTCCAGAGACAGAGATTTCGCTGAGAGAGTGTTGTAGAATGTCTTCTAAATGCGGAGGGCAAGGTTATAGTAGATGTGGTTGTAAAGGTGGTTGCAAGTCTGATAAATGTAGTTGTCGCAAAGCCAAAAAGTTGTGTACCTCAAAATGCCATCACAGTGGCAGTTGTTCTAATAAATAAACCTTCTTGCTACTTATTGTTTAATTATTGTTTTCAATTTTATGTTCTATTTTACTTATATTTTCATTTGATTTTTATTAAGAGAAGATGCTAATTATGCCAAATAATGAGTTTAGTCATTTCTATAAAACAAAGATATTATGTTGTGAAATTTTTGTTTTAAATTTAATTACATTTTATGTTATATTTTAATATGACTTTCCTTAAGTTTTAAATGCAAGAACTAGTGGATTTTTAAGGAAGAAGTCCTTGGTAATTAATCCAAATAAAGAGTCTGATTATTAAGGTTTAATATTTAGTTTATTTTAAGTTAAATGACAATAACAATAAAAAAATAGTAATTAAATATGTTTGTATTACTCTGCCCAAAATGTGATGGACAATATGTATAATGCCCGGTCAATTTGATTATTTGAATAATTATTATCAAATTGCCCTCTCATATTGCGCATTTTTCATAATGACCGGGCACTATGTATACTGCCCAATTTATCACTTGGTCCATAACAGATATACCAATTTAAACATTTAACGTTACAAGATAAAAGGTTTTTTTTTCGTAAGCAAGATTAAAGCCGTTACAAAGTTGTGAGATTAAATCTCCAACAGTATATTTTCCCCCCCGTGGTTACCCCTCACAATCTAGGTGTTCGCTCGTATTTATATTTATGTTAAACATCCCCTCCTGAATAAAACAGCTTCCACAAAGACTGGAAGAATATTAAAAAATATTCAGCCGACGTTTTTATAACACAAATGAGATTCGTAAGTACTCAGACACTTAAAGCACCACCTTTAATAGATTTTCTACGAATTACTTACTTACTTTATGTATATTTCATCAGTGAAGGTTTACCAATATTGAGTAGGTTAATATTTATAATTTGATATTTTTTTACGTTAAATCGAAACGCTTTTTCTTTTGGTTTACATAATAAAATAGTAGCTTTGATTAAAATAATTGAATGCCACGAGTTAAGAAAAAATATTTTGACCTGTTGAAATTGATTACGGTATAAATGTTACCAGTGAAAACAGAAAATTGAGCAGACTTTGAAAAAGTAATTAAAACATTTTCCAAATCACTGCGCTTTTGCTTTTAAAGTGTCTTTTAAAATAAGTTGTTTGCCGTGTTTCTTGCACGATTCATGGCTAATTAGAGGGTTAGCTTATAAGGGGACGGGAGGGGAATCTTCCCCCCAAGGTGCTTTAAAGTTCAAAACTAGACATTGTACAGTCAACAGCTCGTCAGTTTTACTTTGAGAGCACCCTTATGCCGCTCGTAATAGCGGCGCATTTCCTACTGCAAGTGTAAACCCTAACATTATTTCATCAAAAACAAACTTGCTACACGAACATAGATATTATTACGTAGGCGTTAAGAATATTCTCAAGATCGACGTGAAAAAGTTTGATTTGCGCTGAACTGTACATTATTTAATTATAACTGAGATTAAAAGTTTCTACTTCAAAACGGGAATTAGGAATATTAAAATTGAAACAAAAGGATAATTTTTTGTTTGCTTTTTACTTACGACTTAATAATGTAGTAGGTACCTGCTATTGATAAACATTATTAGTTCTACAGCTACTAAATAATTAACTACGAGCGTCCTTACACGCTACAACACCAAATCTGACTTATCTGATGACCAACACCAAGTCTGACTTATCTGACGAGCATTTCATCAATAACCATTGTGTTTTCCTCCCAAAATATATTAATTAGTTGTATGTATTGTAAAGTTTAAATTTCCCTTCGTATTGAATTGGAAACAGGCAAACACAGATTTACCTTTCAAAGAAAGATCACATTAGCTACGAAAATGCTTGGCCGATGAATCCGCCTCAGGTGGTTAAAGGGTTAAATGGCCAGCATGTTTTTAATTACAAGTTTATGAATGAGATTAAAATCTAGATAAGTGTTTATTAAAAAATGGCTATAATAAGTAACGTTACAAATTATGTTTATAAGAGCATTATTTTTATTCAGTTAAAGGCATTAGTTTTAAGTTTCAATGTGATTTAAAAATTTAAAGAATAATTAAGATTAATCGCAATATAGTTTCCTAATTTTAACACGTTTAGATGTAAGTAGAGACAGTATTATTAACATTTAGCTTAGAATCTTTCATTAGTGAACGGATTACACATTATAATTTATCAAACCGAGTCATAACTCTTTGGATTAAATCGTAACAGATGCATTATTTAGAATTACTTCACTAAATCCGTGTTATGTCTGTGCGTGTCAATATCAATCACGGTTGTCATCATATCGAGTATCGGCCGTATCGATATTCGTTTCACAATCGTGCATTTCGATCGAGGGATAGATCGTATTGCCTGATTACGATCGTATGCGCCCGTCCATTTGTAATAAATGGTCTACCCTACTCTATAGATTACATTTAGATATTTGTTCGTCATTACTTTCTAATTATGGCATTTAAGTTAATAACTTTTCGTTAAACGACAGGTTTTACCAGTCGCGTCGTTTATTTAATGTTTTTGAACTCCGTGTCAAAATAATTATTGTTTGTAGGTTTTTCCACGAAATCACTTCGTAGTAAATAACTATAGCGATTTTAATTCATCAAACCCGAACTGGACACTGGTGTCCAGTGGAATAATGGAATTTCTATTGTGTCTTATAATCCGGAAGGTGGTGTCCTGTCCACTAATTAAATCAATTTTTAATAGTATATGTAAGGGTGAATATCAGATTCCGTAGGAAATTTTCTAATTTCTATGGCGCAATGTTTTCAACATATTTTATATAAATGAGACGACAATCTTTTAAACGACTTAATAATTAATTTAGATCCTAAAATCTATAATAATCTTCCGAAAGTCATACAAGGCATTGATAATGTAATGAAATTCAAATTGGCACTTAAGCAATTTTTAGTAAATAAAACATATTATACATTGACCGAATACTTGTGACCCTGACATTTAAATTTAAATAATTGTTTAATATTAATGTTTTTAAATTTAATGGACTTTCTCTGTGAAAATGAATTTTGCACACCCATTGGGTAAGATTACAGCGCTCAGATTTTGTAAACACCACCAATGATTGTAAAACCTGTATTCTGCAAATAAATATTTTTTTTGAATTTGGAATTTGAAACATCCTGCCATTGCTTGATACAGGGTAAAAAGGGTGTAAAACTGACCTGAATAACTACAGACCTATTAGTCTGCTCTCGCAAACTTACAATCTTTTCTCGAAGGTTGTGGTTATATACCAATCGACTGTCTTGATAGCAGTACTTTTACCAACCTAGAAGCGCTCATGACCGCGCCTGACAGACTGATCGTATTTGATCACATTCGTTAAGCAAAATTTGAAAAGTAGTTTAAATTTCCGCTCAAATAATGCGCGGAAATTTAAACTACTTTTCGAAATCAGACGAACAACGAACAAGAATATTTTTCCCCGCGTTTAAGTGTTCATTTGTTGTTTTTTTTTCTAAAACAGCTTTCTATTTGCAAGCCAGATCGAAATTTTAATAAAACCTTTGATAAGTTACCTTTTTGGTTGCCATATTTCGGGGTAAAAGATTGGTCCATTTTTAAATTACACGACAGATAAGTTTACTACTTATGTAATTTATTTGGCCGCTAAACACGATAGATATGGATTTTCATACAACTTTCGCTAGCCGCTGCTCGCATGTATGTGGCCAGTACAGGAATATCGATTTATTTCGAAGAAGGTTGTCAAAATAATGCTCATATTTCCAAGCATGTTAAAGAAAAACAATAATCTGTAAAATTAAGAAATTCAACAAGTGGTGGTAAGGAAATTTCGTTAGGTATTTGAATACTTTTTTGTATTTTCGGTTACATTTTGGTAATTTTGAAAAATATACTTTACGCGAAATTCTATTTTGAGTCATGTTGCCGGTATCCAGATCAAGAATCTTCTAAGTTTAATAAAATTTTGATCCCACTTTTTGTATACATGCCACGAGCATGTTCAACTCCAAATGTTAAACTTTACCGGTCTTATTAAAAGAGGAGTAAAGTTACACCTTAAGTCTAAATCAAATGTTGTCTTTCACTTTCTTTTAGCGAATAAAAAGTGCAAGTGGAAAGCATCAGTTTTATTCCTATATTTACGGAAAAAATGTTTGTAAACAAACCGCCCATATCTAACCTCAAGAGTACTTTTTATTTGTACGTTTTAGAGAAGTGCACCTGGCATTATAGTCAGATTTTAATAGAGTAATTAGACTGGTGCTAATGTCACTTTGTAGAAATAATTTTGATTTAAACTGTTTTTCGTAACGATTTGCTCATATTCAGTCTTTACAGTTCAGTAAACATAATACTGTTCTGTTTGCGGATGATATCTCGATTTCAGTTACTACAAACAAACAAGACCAAGTAGAACAGCATATAAATGACATTAAAATAACATTAAAGCTAATAATAGAGTGGCTGGATAAAAATAATCTAATAATTAATCTGACTAAAACAAATATTCTTAATTTTAATAATTTTAAAGTTAAAAAGATAATTATTGATTATAATGGGATAAGCATAATGAGTCCGGAGAAGGTAACATTTTTAGTCCTGGAAATTAATCCTAAACTTGACTGGAAAGAACATACGGATAAAGTTTGCGACAAAATTAATAGATTCGCATTTGCTTACAAGTTAACAAGAATTGCAAATAAAGCTACTGCTACAACCGCGTATTATGCGTATGTCGAATCGGTTCTCAGGTACGGTCTAATAATATGGGGGAATGCAACAAACATTCATAAAGTGTTTGTTGCACAAAAGAGATGTATTAGAGCTATATGTGGCATAGCGCCAGATGTTTCATGTAAGCCTTAACTTAACTGTTACCTGCCTTTACATATTTGAAATTGGAAAATTTGTTAAAAGTAATAACCATTTGTTCACGCAAGCTCAACAATTAGGGACAACGAGAAGTCTTAGGCGCCCTAAAATTATCCTTGAGACTATTCCAAAAACAAAGCGATTCTTAAATATTGGCTTAGCCGCGTTTAGAAGAATATATAATAAAATACCAGATGACATTAAACAGCTCCGAATTTTTAAAATACAAATGACATGGATTAATTATTTTTTTATGAGAATGATGCACTTATTAATTTTAGTTTCAACTGAATAATACTAGCAATTTAAGTTAATATCATAATAATAAGAATAATAATTAAATAAAACGTGACATTATTTTAATGAATTATAATTAACATTGTTATTTGTTAGTACATTTTCATTTAGCTTGTAAAATTTATCATGTAAAGGTCTATTATGATACCTGTTATGGTTCTTTTGCATGCTGTTCCATATGGCTAAATAGTTTCATAGCTACTATTAATTTCTAAATTTAACACCAACATTCATGTACCCACCCTATTTAATGGTAAATAAAGTATTTGTATTTGTATTTGTATAAGTATTTATCAATTCCATTCACGTAAGTACATACATTCAATATTATCAATATACCTAGCTACTTTATATGGCAACATTATTTTTACAAAATGACATTGGCACCTGTCAAATAACTCTGAATAAAAAATCGGACGATAGTTAACTAAATTTTGGTATTTGAGGAATAATTTACGAAAATGTTCAAATGTACAAAGGTGGAACTTTATTCCACGTTTATTAATAAGATCGTACGTGTTTTCGACAGTACATGAGTATGAGTACCCAGAGTTAAATCGAAATGTATTAAAAGTTTAATCAAAGCTTTGGTTGAGTAGGGTCGCTCCGAAGGGTTGGCCTCAATACTAATTATTATTTATACCGCGTCCTCGGATGGACGCGCTCGGTATATTTTGATCTCATTCATTACACAATCGTCTATTTGAATAGAATTTCATATTGGCGAACCATCAAACAAGCGTACAAACAAAGAAAAAAACTACATTTAAAAAGAACCTCTTATCATATTTTTTTACGATAATAGGTTTGGATATCCAGACGTTTCGGCAAAGAATATAATATAAACACTTTCTACAGTTTCAATTTTCAGTATCTAGCGTGTTGTCCCAAACATTGGCGTGTTCAGTAGCCGGGATTGCAATTAAATAATATATTTATTTAAAAAAGCCCACAAGAATATTCACCTTAACACTAATAATAAAAATTCTATCATGCAAACGATACAATCGGCGATGTCTTAATTGGAGACCGCCACGACATGCGTTAAATTCTTACAGCTAGACTGAGCCATTGAATGGACTGAGCAGAGGGTGCGAACATTTCACTATAGTAAGACAAATTGTGTAGGCATTAAAAAATATATATTTTTTTGTCTCCTAATTGCTCAGATAATTAGTTGTGTTTGTGTTGTGTTCTAGTAAAACCACTGAAGATGTAAAACCACTATTTACTAATCTGTGATAAAACCAAGAAGACTTTGCATTTTTGGGAAATAAATATCTATAATCTTGGGTTCTTACTTCTGTTAAACATTATATTTAACTAAATATCATTTGACACCAAATATTACGTTGGTCCCAACTAGACAGTCTTTTACCCATATCAAGATTCGTTAATATAACACAGTGTGTTCTGTAACTCTCATCCATTTGGAGAAACATCAAAATAAACCTAGTAAGGTACTTAACAAATCACATGACTTCTTCAGTATAGCCAACTGCAAAGCAACCAAAGTCCTAATACCGTATTAAATCAATCGCCATTGAGGCAAAGACTCGCGCTACAAGTGTAGCTTCATGCTCTTGACTGTACCTACAATTAAAATTTTTCTCATCCTCCATAATATCAATTTGCCCCAATGGGCCATGAGCTGGCGACGCTCTTGGTCGGAACAGTGCTTGTTCTACCCCATTAGTTGGCACGGACACTCTTTGTCACCACTTATTCCGCATAGCACAGAATTAATGTACCGATCCGTAGGTGGCGTACAAACAACTCGGTGGGTGGGTATTTATCGTCTCTGGCACCGCTGCTTGCCATAAACGCAAGCACTGAAACGTGCTATTTCTCAAAATTTTTTAATGACAAATCTTTTCTAGTAACAATTAAATGCAAGCCAAATTTTCCCGGACGGTTTGATTGATGTGCCAGTTTTGGCGGTGTCTGTTCATTATGGTTGGAATCCCGATCGATTTGGTTAGAAATCACAATCAAATGGTGCCGGCGAAGCACGTTGGTACCGTTTCCTTTTGCGGTCGGCGGCGAGACTACAAATTAGCTCCTGCTATGTATCACAATGAGAGATCCCGATTCCCTTTGGCTTAATCGGTGTACAGCCCATTACCTTAAATGCTCTTTGCTCTTTTGTTTCTGAAGCTTGTGAATTGATTTAACTCTCGATTGTTTTTGCGTTGGACTTCACGGTTAAGGAGTTTGAAATTCGAACCTGCATAAAGTTTTTTCTGAGTATCCGCGGCGACGGCGGGGCAGTTCGTTTGTCAAGATAAAGTGGCAGCTGGCCGCCCGGTCCCTCGCCGACCCCACCGCGCCCATACAATGCCTCCCCAGCTCTCGACTCGTTCACGCCGACCATAAAGGATTTAATAGCGATATGGCGTGTCGAAATATTAATATGTTTGCGGGTAAACTGTCCTTATAAACTGAGAGTCGAGCTTTCGCCGTGGCGCGACCCGTGGGCGAGATGATAGCACATTTGTCATTCTACTAACAATAAAGCGTTTAATTTTGTTTATAGACGTCGCGTGGGCATACGATTATTGATGCGCTGTTATCGCTCTTAAGTCATTCAGACATATGGCTTTATATCTATCGCAGCGTCGCTGAATGCCAGCCAAGAGTATTCTCGTATTTATTTAGGTGCTTCGTTTCGTATTGATGGAGAAGATCATTTCTCTAAAAACAAATTGCTTCCAAACACACCGCTTTATCTATTCAGACGGATGCCGGAGTGAGCCTATTAAATTAATGGTTTTGGGGTCAACATCAAGGAAGTGGTACTTACGATCGTATTCGTTTTGTTTCGTTTTAAGTGCTTATTTTTGTTCATCATGGTATTCATGGCCCTATAGTGCTGACGACTTGTTTGGCGCAGGGGTACTAAACCCGCCTTCTGCACCAGAGGTCCCGGGTTCGATCCCCGGACAAGAAAAATATTTGTGTGCATGAACATATCTATTAATCATAAAAAATATAGGTTACATACCTACCTATACTTTTTTTGTAAATATATACATATTAAACACTCAGTTTATCCGTTATCTAGTATCCATAACACAAGATCTTCTTAAAACTTAACGTGGGCTAGATAATTAGTGTGATTGTATGCAATTATTTATAGTATATGATAATTGACGACCTCCGTGGTAGAGTGGTACATACACCGGTTTCAAGGTGTCGCCTACTCTCAGGTCCCGGGTTCGAATCCCGGTAGGGGCGAATGTTTGTATGAAGAATACGAGCTGGGATTGTACCCGAGTCATGGATGTTTATATATATTTCTACACATAAATATTTATATATGTATAATTATATTTATTATATCCGTTACCCTAGTATCCCTTAACACAAGCCTTACAGTGCTTACTTTGGGGCTAGGTTAATTGGTGTGAGTGTAAGAAATATTTAAAATAGATAATAAAATGATTGTACGGTATAAATTACATTTCCATCACTTGCATCAATATGGTTTCAACTGCATAAGACCTATAAATAAGTACCTAATATGGCGTTTGTGTCAATTATCGTAAAGAATGATAAAGTTTATTGACAACCGTAAGGTCTGTAAGTGTCAGAATGGAAATTTTAATTCAATAACCTCGCAATGACGATCCATTTTAATATCCTTTGGAAACACCTTGCCTCTGTGAATTATACGACGACCTAGCGACAACTTGAAACGATAACAAAACGATACCCACTTGTGAAATGGTTATTACGCAGATAATATCTGTCGAATCGAAAGTATCGGCTGTCATAAAATTTTGTTATTTTTCCAATAACATTTTGGAAGTCGACGTCTCCGATTCACTGGGAGTGCTTTAGTTCACAATTTGTGACGCCATTATCCGCGCGAGTGAGAAAGACGGCGATATCGCCGTCTTGTTCTCGTATCAGGCGTTGAATGTAAATGCCTTCATTTGATTATGCTCTCCGTCACGCTGTAAACGCTCTTTGCATTTATGCAATCCTAGTAAGTTCCGGAGCGAACTCTCGGTTACGGTTTGTCTGCTTTTTGAGTTATTATGCCTCTTACGTTAAGAATACTGGAAGAAAAGTGTACTTATTAAATCTATGTACCTACTTTTGTATTTCATGGTATAAGTTTTCTTAAGAAGAGCACTCCACTCAAACAGTTTCTGCCATTCTTTTAGATTATTTATTAACTACAACAATTTGAGCGTTTCTTTTAATATTCCGAAAGAACAGATCATAAAAAACTTATTGCCCGCGTTTACTTAGGTACATCTGCTCTCCAGGAATTAAGTCTCTGAAGGAGCGAACAAAATTACGACTCTCCGTTATTTAAATTAAACAAGAAGCACAGGTGCCTGACGACAACTCATTACTTACTATGGAAATATATTCTTTGATAAACACTACCTTTCTTCATGTAATCGTGATTTCATTCATAATTAAATCTTCTTTATCATTATTCCTTATAGAACTACGAAGATGAATTCTAAATGGGCTTGTCATATCGAAGTGTCAAAAATAACTCTTAACTTTTATAGTCAATCCTTATTGACTGTCAAAATTTGAATGTATGTTATTATTAAGGTGCCAAACCTTCATTTGAATTTGTCATACTATAAAGGAAGCTATTGCAAAATGCGTATTATATTTAATACCTATAGGTATTATTGTATTTGGACTATTACCACTCACATAACAAACAAGTTTTCGCCAGATGAATATTTGTTCAGTTCAATATTTGTATCAGAGGAATCGAACCTCGACGAATTGACCTCAAACAGAACATTAATAATCCTGATGTTTGGCAAAGTCAATTTCTCAATTAATTGTTTTGTGAACATTATAAACTATAGAATTGTCTCCAATCAAGAGTTTAATTTGCAATTGCAAAACTGAACCAAAGCAATTACGAAATAAATTCATCGGCTTGGCGTCTCATTTCACGCATGCATTAACAAGAACCAGCTGAAATTAATATTTTGTCCATTTAATACGGAACGCGTTAATTGAAAACACATGATTTTCCATACGGCTACGTTCTTTAATTATAAATTCGTTGTTTGTTTAATTGAATGATGTTTGTTTTCGGTTTTGAATTTGGAAACGTGTTCGTTCACGTTTGGATCAGGCTTACTACATTACTTATTAAATTATTAACTGTTTACATTTTGTGATTGTCTGTTATCATTGTACCTTACCTAAGCATATAAAAAAGATGCATTACCTACATTTCTTTTTTTTTAGGTTCATTTACTTCACTGGCTCTACTTCTGATTCTGATACAAGCAAACAAAACACCTATATGATAACTTTTTAATTTTTCAATGCTAATTTTATGTGATAAATCTTAAACAAGAAAATATACCAGAAAAAGCAACTTGTCTCATGTCCCGTCAGAGCGACACATGAGACAAGTTGCTTTGTTCTATCTAGTACATTTTCTTGTTTATGATTTATCAAAACACTTATGACATTATTTGTGACGTAATTTAAACAAGCTTCATTGCAAACTTCTTCTTCTTCTTATCGTATGAGGATTAGTGGCCACCTCTGGTGTCAGAGTTTTCAAGCCGCCTACTTGTAAGGCCTCTGATTTGGCTTAACGATTCTCATTAGATAGATGACATCAGCCGGGACCGACGGTTTAACGTGCCCTCCGAAGCACGGATGCCCTCCGTTGTAATGCCATAGGGTCACCCATTCGACACCTGACCGGACCGAACATTGCTTAACATACGTGATCGAATATGATCAGTCGATTAAGCGCGGCCATGAGCGCTACCGATAAAGCATTGGTAAAGCAAACGGAACCTTTTGTACCATACATAGCCTTCAAATTGTATTTCGTTAGATGAAGTATGTAGGTAATTGAATTTGATTATGGTGACCCATTGATAAATGCAATTTCAATTTCATTATAATTATATTCATTACTCATTGTTACTCTACATTATTTTGCACATGCGATTTGACACACCATTTTTTTCATTACTACCTATTCTGTCAATACTTATACCAAAATCATTATCATAGTTTCCTTTTATTCGCGCAAAATTATTAACGACTGACTTAAGACTAAAAAGAATAATATGTCAGTTTGGTGATCGACTATATTATATGACAATCTCTTCAAAATGTACTTACCTATTCTTTATTACGTTTTACATCTTGCAAATAAACTTGAAACTTTGAAGTATCCCTCAGGTGATATCAACCAGGTGAATTAAGTCCACTGAAGGTCTTTCATTAGGTCTTTCTTCACTGAAAGGCAAGAAGCAAGGCAAAAGGAATCTTGACATGAATAAAACCATTCTCTTCATCTTTCACAGGAGACAGCAGAAGTGTGCGTGGGGACGTCAGTTGGCACCATCACGGAGCCCGACTGCCTCGGCCCCTGCGAGCCGGGCACCTCGGTCACGCTGGAGGGCATCGTCTGGCATGAGACGGAAGGTGGTGAGTTGTTACTAGCGCACGAACGCACACCGTAGCGCCACCTCTTGCACGCTTATGCACGCTTGGTACCTCACATTGCTTCGCAATCCATTTCATTTCATAGTTGTCATCTTACGTCGTTACTCAATTTTACATGACAAATGGCTAAAGAATACTAACTATTACTAAGGCTATGTTGCACCAAACAGGTTTATGGTTGTTATGTTTATTCTTAGAGATTTCTAAGTAATTGACATCTCATCTGTAAAGCAGTAGCAGGAACTAAACACTGAAATGACAGCATAGCGATCTCATGAACAGTTCATTCAAATGTTTACTTACAAATTACAACCCTAAGGTTTTGTGGTAATTTCCAAGTTGAAGAACAACGCTAAATTTAAAATTAGCTCTTTATTTTCCGCTGATGTAACAAGTGCGTGAGCCCTGAGATAGTCTCCAAATGAGCCCTGAGACAGTCTCCAAAAGTTACATTAGGCGTTGATGTTCTGTTGAATTATAACATTAAAATATGATTCCCTATTTTTGATCTTGCAAGAAGTTTCTTTTCACACTTTTAAAGAAAAATGAGAAATTTAAGTAAGTTTCATATTTGTCTTGTAAAGGGTGACAATATCCAGCTGGTATATACTACAACTAAATAAATTATCGTATCAGTGATATCCGTTAAAAGTCTATGTATAAATTTTCCATATATAATTATCCTCGGTTGTTTAATCATAATAAATTTAATAAACGATGATTCGACAAAAAGTATTAATAATTGATAAACATGCTCGCTCTAAAGGCCATTATTGAGGCCAATAGCTCAAGTATTTTTATTGGCAATTAAACCATGGTGGTCGCCCAGCCCAACTCACTTGGAATGGAATCGAATGATTTATCAGATTATGACAGCCACATTTAATTCGTAATATCGATAAAACAAATTGATAAAACCCTTGTTTTCATTGTTTGATGTTGACGACTATTAAATATATTTTGGAAGCATGAAACTTGAGTATATGATTTGGCATTGAGCACCATTATGATTAGTAATAAAACTAATAAAATATGATTGGTAGTTTAGGCAATCAAATCAGAAGTGACTCTTTGTAATTTTCAACCTAAGATCTACTGGGTATTCTCGTAAGACTACTTATCCAAATGCAGGAATTTTGCCATAATTGCCATCATTGGCATTGCAATCACCAGATTTCAGAGGACGATGTTACCGGTCTTTTCTGATCCATTATTTTCTTTGCCCTTTCGTCGGTGAAAGGGGCTAGGTAGGGCTATTTTAGATCAGTACGGACATGTGGAACCTGATCTTTGTGGAAAATACGACGGTTATTCTGTTACATATTTACTTATTTTATTTAATCATTTAGACAACAAAGATCAATTTTTTGTTAGTAACAATATACTGCCTTACAAACTATGTTAGTGTTCTATGGCAAATTTTGTATACTATATACTATATATATACATATATATTAAGAGAACGTCGAAAAATAATAAATAACTTGCGGCTCTTCCAACAGAGTTTAATTCTAACAACAGACAGGAACAATTAGACTGGTTTTGTTTCTCCGAAGCCTTCTGTAGAGTAATTGCGACACGCCAACTATAATAGTCTGATTTATATCACCTTGTGTTCATTGAGTAATAACACCTTTTAACTTTATGTGGCCATTTGTCTACATGTTTCTTACTCGTGATTTTCATTAAGCATCAAAGTATGCATATTTATTTAAAGACTTCATCAACTGAATCTTTTCGATGTCTGACATAAATTAACATTATGAGCTAGCGTAGACGACGGATAACGGAGGACTTTTTGTCCGCGACACGTCTTTATTGTTAACCAAATAAGATTCAACTTAGACCGCGTATATCCGCGAAAAGTACGCGATAGTCCTCGTTATTTATTCAACTTTATGTTCTTAGTAATAAGGTCGTGTCGCGGACAAAAAGTCCTTCAATGTCCGTCGTCTGCGCAGCCCATATTTGGAAGCCTTTTTCAAGACAAATCTTTGTTAAAGCTTCAAATACAATGAAAAACTTGAATTTTATAACCGCTCGAATAACAATTATAATATTAACGGTACGCCGCCGGTGAAGTTGATTGGTAATTAAGTAAGCCCTTGTAAAGTTCAGATCGTATCTAAACTGGTCATTATAACCCCATGTTGCCGGGTTACTGACGATAGTCTAATTACTGAGCCAACGGGCGAATTTAATTGTTTTTTTATTAGGTCGAGTATTTGAAATTATGTTGTAAATCAATTAGCTAGTGTACGTTTTTTATTGAGGTTACAAGTAGATGGCGGAATAAAGCCTCTTAATTACCACTGCGACGTTGAATGGAAGCGCAACGGAATATTAAAATACTACACAGGATCAGTGTCAAACTGCTCTCTTTAATCAAGTGCTAAAGGCTTATATATAGGGTGAAAATGTGTGTGTGTAAGTAGGTATAACACACACACTACACCAGCAAAACGCTTGGATACGAAAAAACATTGTTTAATTTGTTATTTGTCGCGCGATTCGTGTCGTGATATAAATGCACAGTCATAGTTAATATTACCTAACTTTTCCGAGCGGACGCGGTTGCAATGAGGGTGAAAAGGTTGAATGCTCTTGACGTCAGGCTGTCTGAGCTGAGGGGGACATTTGTTTAAGAATTGAGGCTATTCATCTTTGCTAACACCACTAATCAAGATGAGCAAGATATAATACAGAAAATACTCTCGGAGTCCAAGAGTCCAATTTAATGTTTACCTGTAAGATATGACCCATCGATTATTGTGTTGGAATAGCGATGAAACAGAAGATCTCAGATGGGCACATCAGGAGGGCTGTAACACAATGCCGAGCCCCGACCTCGCTCGTAATTATTATAAAACACGATAATAAATCACCATCTGCTCCCTTCTGTTGCCACTTTCCAAATTTATCCGCCCGCTGGCTAGGGGGGTTGGGGGGTTGGGGGGGCGACCGTGTAATTCACACCCCTCTCCAACATTATTTATTTTCGGCTAATGGCGTCGACGATCTCACGGAAATTAAATATTGTTTACTGTACCGACCGCGTTATAATTTTATCACCACAAACTTTAATCATTCTCAGAATATAACGTTGGAATACGTTCCTTAATGCTCGCGCGTTTAACACGTAACCAGCTGACTTGGAGCTCAAAAAATACCCAAGAGACTGGTTTATGAGAGTGCACGTTAGCAATTAAGTGGATGTACTCCAGTACCCTCGGTCCAAACGACCAATTAGCGGACATATTTTATGCGTTTAGGTTTACCGACTTGCTCTTTCGAGTCTTTTAATAACGCATACTGTGATTATATTAACACAGGGATCGGATTAATTGCACATGGGAAGAAAACGTTTAGCTCAATTATGAACAAATGTATTATAACAAAGATTTACGCTACCGTAGACGAGCTCGAGGTAGGATAGCGCAGTGACTTAGCGATTTTGCTCGACGATTATGGCGGTTAAAAACTTTCGCTAGGATCCGTCATGAAAGGGTAACCAGCAATCTTAAGTTCAGAAAGGCAAGAACTTAGGTCCATCCACGAGGAATCTGTGAGGAAGATATGTGCCCTGCCCTATGAATACATTAAATAAATCATTATTGGTGATGATGACACGACATTTACGCTTAATAAAACCAGCAATCTTAAGTTCAGAAAGGCAAGAACTTAGGTCCATCCATGAGGAATCCGTGAGGAAGATTTGTGCCCTGCCCTATGAATACATTAAATAAAACATTGTTGGTGATGATGACACGACGCATTTACGCTTAATAAAACCAGCAATCTTAAGCTCAGAAAGGCAACAACTTAGGTCCATCCACGAGGAATCCGTGAGGAAGATTTGTGCCCTGCCCTTTGAATACATTAAATAAAACATTGTTGGTGATGATGACACGACGCATTTACGCTTAATAAAACCAGCAATCTTAAGCTCAGAAAGGCAACAACTTAGGTCCATCCACGAGGAATCCGTGAGGAAGATTTGTGCCCTGCCCTATGCATACATTAAATAAAACATTGTTGGTGATGATGACACGACATTTACGCTTAATAACTCTATATGTAAAAATCTGGCAGAAAGAGATCTAAAAACTTAAAAAGTGGACTTGTCAAATAAAGGGATTGATTTTGTTGCTATTAACAAATTTTAGCCGACCACCATTAACAACTTTATACATAAAAGCATTCGTCAATGAAAGACGTTACTTTGCAAACCGTTTTATTATCTTGAAACTGAGAAACGGCCGTCGGCTTCAACCAAACATAAAGAAAACAAAAGTCGTCTTTACTTCGCCATTAATGGACTAACAAAACGGTTCATTTGACGCCCACTCGCCATTTAACACTGTTGATTTCCGAAAAAGAGCAACAAACCCACAGACATTTTAGTTACATTCCCATTATTAAAAAATATCTATATCCTGCTTTGTTTCTCCAATCTGTCATCACAACGGTGCTTTCGGTATGAAATTTTTGTCAAAGTACCAGGACGTCAGAGAAACGCAGGATTTATAATACCTACATAGTTGGTTGGTCGGAACAAAGCGTTGCCCGGGAACACCGGGAAGCGAGGGCACGACGGCCATTAAGGCCGTTGATTACCGCGACCGCGCCGTAATTAGCACTGCCGAGTGAACCTATTTCACCGTTCTGTACTCCTGGTACTGCGACCGCTATCTAAATCGAAGAATTAATAACTAACTGTCTGTTTTTAAATCCAACAGTGCAATAAAGTGATAAAATCATTTGTTAGTTTGTCGGTAGCTGACTTTTAACGGCTAGTCGCAATAACCTATTTCTAGAAAAAGCTTTTTTATTTACAAAATTAATACCGACTTCAAAAAGTAAAAAATATAACTGGGACTAGGATAAGGATGTTTACTTCTAAGTAAGTTCTAAGTAGGTAAGTACTATTTAGGTAAGTAGGTTTTTATAATAACCTCAACTATCATCGGTGGGATATTGGTAGGGTTGCCTGCCTCTTCCTGACTTAAGGGCTACGGACGTCTAAAATACGGGTTTTTTATCTTTTTACGGGAGACATTTAAAACAGTAGTGTTTTAAGAAGATATGTTTTCCCCTTTATAATAATTGTTTAAATAAACAGCTTTTTAAACACTCTTCATTTTAAAAAGCATTGCAAAATATTTACATGTTCAAAAAAAAAATACACATGGCGATTTCAAACTTCAAAATCAAAAACCCTCATTATGCGCCAGCTAGCGCGAGAAAACGTCTGCATTTGGTTTCGCCAGCCAGCTCATGGCTGAAGTTGTAAAAAAACGGGAGCTTTATTTAGCCCGTATTTTATTTTCGCAATTACGGGTTTTTGTATTATCAATGCCTGGAAAACGAGGTAACCCGTAAAATACGGGGCATCTGGCAACCCTAGATAAAGGCCTATGTGAGTTACCTATACATATTTTTGTTAACATATGACCAAAATAACAACCAAGATTTAAGCTTATAAATTTTAACCGACTTCATAAAAAGGAGGAGGTTCTCAAGTCGACTGTAGGTATATTTTTTTTGGTAGCTGGCTGGCACCGACTCCAAAAGTTTTATTTTTTACCTTTTGAAGTCGGTTTTTTATATATTTTTTTATTTCACAATTTTTTATTACATCATGTGCCGTTACTTACATGTGCCCCTACACAACAATGATATCATCTAGCTAGGTAAACGACTACATGTCGAAACGTAAATTATATTTTTCAGGATTATGAAAAAACTACTAATAGCCAGATCTTCGTAAAAATTATATAGGACCACACTTGAACTATGTTCTTTCAGATAATTAATTAAAAAATATATTAAAATCAGTTGAGAATAAAAAATAAAAAAATATACAGTCGACCGACTGCTCCTTTTTTGAAAAATTATAGGCTTATCTTAGTTGTTATTTTGGTCATATGTTAACTAAAATATCAATAGGTAACTCTGATAGGCCTGTATCCCAAAGGTTGATAGTTTAGGTTATTATACAAACCTAGTAGAAGAAATAGTACTTACCTCCTTAATAGAAATACACGTCCTTATCCTAGTCCTAGTATTATAAATGCGAAAGTGCGTTTGTTTGTCCATTCTTCACGCCCTAACTAAGCTACCCATCATTTATTTTTAGCAAAGAGTTAGTTAAAACTATTGAAAGGACGAGGAGTAACATAGGCTACTTTTATCCCGATATTCCCACGGGAAAGGGAACCACGCGTGTGACCAACTACGTGGGTGATCATCTACCAATTGTACGAGTGCGTTTTATTAAAAAGAACGTACTTTTTAGACTTGGCATTCCTAGTTGCATGATTCAAATGATTAGCAAGTTCATTTTTATTTGAAAAATTGAAAATATATTTTTCTTTTTTTATCCATTTCTACGTGAATGAGTTGAAAATAAAGTTCAATTTACTTGAGTACTATTTTGTTGTTCAACTGTCATCGTCCCTTCACTTATACAAATCTAATTTTAAATGCAAACTAACTCCACTCATACTCCGAATAAGTACCGTTTACAAGTCACCATTTCGATACTGCGACAAATTACAGAAAACATGACAGTTTAATGATAGCTCAACGTCGCTATGCTAACGACCTATCTAATGACGTGTTGGCCATTAGGGCAGACCATAGACCATACAATCAGAATGAAAGAAAGAAAACATCACTAACAAAAAAAACAAAATGGACTCGAACCTCTGCCTGAGGTTGTTGATAAGCTTCTATCACATACGCTGATTTTTTTATGGAACGCGCTTCATTCTTCAGTGAATTTTAACAATAAGTTATAAGTTGGAGGAGATTCCTCTTGTTTAGATTGGCTCTTTCAAATTGTAACGTTTAAATAAGCTAATCTAACTTTACAATAATTTATGATTTTTAGTTTTCATTTTCAATCCTATATTATTGTTTTTGTTAGAAAAATATAACAAACAAAACATTACCTAAAAATAATACAGTACAAAAAAAATTTTGTTATAAAAATATTACAGTACAAAAAAATGTCTTGCCCCTAACAAGTTATTCGATTGGAAGAGCAGTGGAATTTCTAAGGGTTGAGGGTTCGAGTGCCGCCTGAGAATGACTTGTGAGTCGAGTCAAATTTTTCTAGTATATTATTTTAAAAATATTTACAATATTTTTAAACTAATTAAATAAGAGGCCTCTTGCAGTGACACTGCAATACCTTGGTGAAGGAATTTCTCTTGCCAACTCGTCTTTTTAATAGCATTGTATAGTCTATGGGGCAGACGAATCGAAGCGATTACGGACAGCCGAACAGAACCGGACGGCCTCTAATTTAACTTTTCCGTGACCGGAGGTCCGTATTAACCATTTACAAGGAAATTCCACCCCTAAATAATAAAAGTGCGTGGGGCGGTCGACAATTTCCTGGGTTCGCGCGCAAACTGGCTCGGAGCAACGTGACACCAACTAGAATACCGTTGCTTAGGAATTTAGTTGTCCATCTATTCAAATATAATGTTGTACCTACCTTTCTACCAAGAAACTAGGAGGTGGGGTGGCTAAAACTGTATTCCTCTTGACCATGAGTGAGGGATAGGTAGGTATTTTACTTTATAGGTACTTTATTAATATTTTACGTGAATATTCTAATTAAAATAAATTTATTATGACGACTAACAATTAAAATTGCTTTGAGACTTGTTTTCCCAGATTTTAAGCCATTTTCAGAATGAGTCCTTTTAAAAATAAGTCAAGGAATAAAGTTCTTTCCGGAATAGTTAAGTGATTCTCGGAACAAGTCCTACTGAGAATCTTTTCGGGAATGAAAATAAATATATTATTATGATTAACAATATTCAAATTGCTTTGATACTGGTTTTCCTAGATTTTAGGCCATTTTCGGAATGAGTCATTAACAGTCCTTTCAAGAATAAGTCATTAGGAATAAAGTCCTTTCCGAAATAAGAAATTTTCGGATAAAACTTTTTGAAAATAGTAATTTGAGGAATGGGTCCTTCAGAAGTGTGTCCATTTCCGGAATAGGGCATAATCGTACTAAACGTCATAACATAATTTTGCATTTTACAATACTTTTTTTAAGTGATAAACGTTTTATTAATCTCTACTTTACTTTGATTGAGGTTTACTACATTTTTCTCTTTGAAATTGACACCCTGTCCGGTAGCCTGGAAAATAATGCATAGCGTGAATTCCACCATTTTTAGTTGATTCAAAAAAATATTAATAATAAAGAAAGTTTACCTATCGACTGTGGCAAATTCCTCAAAATTATTTTTTCATTCGCTTTGTTCAACAAAATTTTCTCTTACCAATGAACATTTTCCTAAAAGATTTTTCTATCGTTATATCGCTATACGACTGAAGCAAGATAACAATGATAAATCGAGACGGATTTGGTAGAGGCGAAAAAAGCACGAAATCACTTCCAAGTAAATAACTACAGTAAATAAAGAGTGTGTCCACTAATTTAACCAATTTCTAATAGTATATGTAAGTTACCCCATTTGAGAATAATCTTGAATTTTCGTATTTTTAAGGGGTCATTTCGAAAAGAAAAAGTGTCGAGGCAAAATCATTAATTTCTTTACAAATAGTAGATAAGGGTATGAAGCAATGTTTATCTTATTACCAGATTTGTAACATCTCTAACCATCCTATAGTTCTATATAAAAAAGTGCATGCTTTTTCAGAGTAAGTAGAATAAACGTAAGTTCCCGAATTTTCTTCAAAAACACGATCGCTTTTGAATTACCTACTATTCTAAGAATTGACCACAAGTGTGATATCTAAGGAAGAAATATTTTACCTATTTGTTTATAAAAACATTACTGTCGAAGAAGCATCCAATTATTTGGATAACACGATATCTCCATTCTCCATCGTTTTATGTAAATCGCTTCTAGATAATGCTTTACGTGTCTATTGTTCATGAAACAATAAGCTGGTATTAAATTCTTTGTCTAACGATTGGACTGGATAGCAACACAACCATGAGCATTGGTATTTATTTTTTCTCAAACAAGCATGGAAATGTTGTCATTATTTTCGAAAAAAGAACACGCGAAGTATCGAATTTACGGACAAATAAATCTTCGTCTTTTTGAATTTGGAACATTACAGCGCTCCAGCAATGTTGTATGAAACGGCGTGCTGGAGTTGTTAAATACTCTTTGTAATGATCCAAATTAAAAAAAACGCTCCTGCAATGGATTTGATTTTCTTTGTCCATAAATTATATACTTCGCGTGTTCTTTTTTCGAAAATAATGACAACATTTCCATGCATGTTTGAGAAAACTTACTTAACGTAAATATTTTCTAAAAAACTTTTAAATTAGTAACTACATGAAAAAGGATAGATTCAGTTTTTAGAGATTAAAAAAAATGGCAGTAACAAGTTTATACTACTTTTTTTTAAATATCAATCCGAACCGAACACCGGTATCCAGAGAACCTCATAATCCGGGGCCTGACAGGTCAAATCTTCAAAATATGTAATACCAGAATATCGTTTCATTACCGTAGTATTTATGTATTTTTTTACTTATAGTTTGTTTCTTTTTAATTTCTTATTAACATAGTTCATCAATATCATTATTCATGAAGTTAGAACTTAGATGCTTTGCTTTTTTATAATATAAGGTAATTTAGTTAGTAATACTGTAGTGTGATGAGTAGATAAGATTAAAAAAGTGTAAGTAGTAAATAGTTGTTGATGTTCTGTGTAGTAGTACCTATTAGAAAATAATATCCTTTTTTATTATCAACCTAGTACAACCTATATAGAAAATGATTTCCTCTTACTTTATCAACCTGTACGAGTAGAAATAAAACCACTTTTGCGGAATATTTAGTGCGATTTATTTACCCGAAATATATATTTGGTACTATAATTTTTCGGTTTTTTGGTTTCCCGACGTTTCGGCACCTTTTCAGTTGCCGTGGTCACGGGTTGACTAGCTACTTATAAGTCTACCTTCACAAAGTTGATTTATTATTGCGTTCGGAAAAGGTTAGATAATTACTAATTAAATGTTAATAATTTTTACTATGGCAACAAATATTGAGTTTAATATTTTTATTTTGTTAGCTATTTAAATAATTAATTATTAACAAAAGAAAAAAGTAATGATTCTACTGGCAGTTCACAAATTGGGAGGACTTCTGAAGAAAGATACTGCCAAGAAAACTTCGAAAACCTCCACCTTTATGTTTGTTATTTATCTACAAAAAGAGCTAACCGTATCTTTAGGTCTTGCAGTGTGTGATTTGGGTTGAGACATCAATTTATGGATAATAGGGTTCCCAACTGATGGTATCTTCCAACCATCATCTCTATTTAAATTTGAATATTTGGTGATTTCAATAGCTTCGCGTAGCATTCAAGGGACGAATTTTTGTACCCTGGCGAGGATCTGTGGCTTATCAAACCTGCCAGCGTAGCATGCGCACCGCGACTCGCTGTCGATGCTTATCTCGCGATGTCTGTCCCGCTCATATCAGTACGGTGTGAACGGGACAGACAATACGCTCGTGCGAGAAAAGTGTCGAGAGAGCTTTGTCGAGGTGCTCATGCTACGCATGCTGATGTAGTGGTTGAGTCCCTCAAAAGCATGTTCACACACTGCAGACTTGTTTTCGCGCCTATTTTTAACATCAGCTACAGGTTCTCTAACGAGGGTTTCGGGTAAATAAATCGCACTAAATATTCCGCAAAAGTTGTTTTATTTCAATTATGAGTGCGCGAAGAAACTTAAAATGTGTTCTAGTACGAGTTAGTAGTTTAATTGCATGAATAAGCATTTTATGAAACAGAAATACAATAAAAAAAAATTACGTTGGAATTTGTAAGATGACCATGAAAACTGGCAAAAACTAAACTACTTATCAAGATACAAGCACCTACCTCAAACCATTTTCCTTGCCTTTCCTTTGTTATAAAAACCCTTTCAAAGTTACAAAGCTACTTATTTACAATTTAACGAGTTTTTATTACGCTATATAAAATGTCTCCGCAAAAGCCCGCCTGGGATTAAAAAGGGATTGTCCGAGACCGAGACCCTCATTTTTATCACAATTTGCCCATCTTGTTTACGGAAAATATTCCGCGGGCATGAAGATTAACTAACTCGTTCCGGAACATCAATAGACTCGAAAATAACATTGGACTCATCATAGAATTATAAAGAAACTTTTGTAAATATAAAAAGAAAAACGTGTTATGAATAAAGGGGGTCGGATTGATTAATTAAATTTGCATAAGTTGACACGCTAGAACGATAAGCACTGGGGAGGCATAAGCCGAGCGGGTGCCTCGGAATATGCGGTCGGAGTCACGTCCGTGCGAATGCGACCTCCAACCCCTCCTCATTCCCTAATATGCAAATGAGAACCCGTGACAAATTGGATCGAAACCTTCCTAGCCATACACTGCATCAATTTTGTTAGCGCCAAATCCAACAGTTCGAAACAACTAATCCTATTTCCTACCCCTCTTTGACTGGTATTGATAAGCCATAAATTTAACGGTACGCGTCTTTGTTGCAGGTGTTTTGGTGGTGAACGTGACGTGGCGAGGGAAAACTTACGTCGGAACTTTACTCGATTGCACTCGGCACGACTGGGCGCCGCCACGGTAATAATCTATTATCACGACTTCCGTAATAGCTGTTGAATAGCAATTTGTCAACGTATAATGCAATAGCTTGATTGGTATTGATTACAGATTTTGTGACTCGCCAACGGAAGAGTTGGACGCACGGACACCAAAAGGACGAGCGAAGAGAGGACGAGGCGCGGCCCCCACGGACATGACAAACTTCACGGAGACGCGTTCTTCGGTTCATAGCAAACTTAGAAACGGCGGCGCCAAAGGACGCAGGGCGCTGCCGTCGCCCACACCGTTCACGCCTCCACGGCCAGACTCCAAGCGAAAACGCACGTCAGAAGCGGAAGAGCGGCCCCCGACGCCGAAAGCGAAGCGTCCACCTCCAACGCCTTCGTCTCCTCCCCCGGACCCCGTCCTTTTGGAATGTCCTGAACCGAACTGCTCTAAAAAGTACAAGCATGCGAACGGCTTGAAGTACCACAGGTCGCACGCACACGGAACGCCGGACGACGATGACAAAGACGGCTCGAGTTCGGAGCAGGAAGAGCCAGCGGCTGAGCCGGCTTCACCGGCGCAACCTCCTTCCGAACCGGCGACCCCGGCGACGCCGGTGAAATCCCCCACTCCAGTTAAATCGCCTGAGGCGAAGGCGGAGAAGTCTCCTGAGAAATCGCCGGAGAAGGTGGAGACGCCAGCGGAATCGCCTCAGCCGGTACGCTTCCCGGATGAGTTCGCGCCGACGCCGGAGCCCCCTCCAGTGGAAACGCCACAAACGCCACTCGCTCCTACCACGCCTCCACCAGAAAGTCTACCAACCATGCAACCCACCCAATTTAAGGTGAGGATAGCCTTTCAGCTAATGTAGTTAGTTATCGAGTTTTCTTTGGAAAAGCATGAAACAATAATTTGCTCGAATACTTTTTGTAAACGTGGAACGATTCATCATTGAAGCTGTGCATGGTCAGAGCTGCCTTCGTAGACAATAGTTTAAACTAGGTAGATAAATTGTGATAAAAGTCCGAGTGATTACAATGCTATTGCAACACGAGTAACCCCATCTTCAGTATCAGCTAAACAAAAACCATGTTTTTCACAGGTCAAACCACGTTCAGCGCTAATGCCATCAGAAGAGCGGAAGTCCACGGAATCCGCTGAGGAGTCTCCCGGCAAGAGACGGAGGCGCTCCCCTACTCCCGGCGTGCGCTCGCCTGCCTACTCCGACATATCTGATGACGCTGCCCCCGCCGATCCTGCCGCTGACCCTGACCCAGCGCATAGACCCTTCCCGGTCTACCACCAGGTCAGTTACAGAAGCCTAGTCTACATTCCTTTAGTAGGAAACCGAATTAGTTCTACTGTAGATATAGTAATGCCATTCTATAATGTTGGCTTTGGAAGAAAAAATGGTTTATCAGAAGAATTGTTGCCAATACCTATAAGCTGATAGTTTTCGATACTGAAGACAAGAAAATAAATAAGAAGAAAATGAGGCAAATTAACATCTAGATACTGGCCTACCACAGATTGAATTTAGATTAGACCCTCTAGTTAGCTAGGTATAGACTCTACTCTAGCTAGAGAGCTCAAAATTTATCTTTACAAGAAAAGGCCCGGTTCTATCTCAAAACCAACATCTATTATAGCATTTTCAATAAGGCATATTAGTAAAATAATGCTAAACAAATTAACGTTTGGTGTGTAGTACTACGGCCAGCCACCGTACCTGCCCCCTGCACACGCGCCGCCGGCGCCGGCAGCCGACAAGGCCAAGGACGACCTCGCTAAAGGAGACCCCAAGATTGACCACAAAGTAAGGGGTCTACCCCCTCATTTTCATCCCCATTTTTCTTTTTTATTTCCTGTTTTTATGTTTTACTTAATTCAGTATAACTTGGACATGGGATCTACTATCTGAACTCCTTAACTTTTTACTAACTTTTTCATCTTCCATGGTTTACCCTTATTGTATTCACGTACTGCCATATTTTCCTTTTTTTTATTTTTTTTTATTTTCCATTTATTTCTCATAAATATTAACTGTAACAGACAGTTCATATTAATCGAGTTCTCTAAATTAAAACTATACATTCTGCCAAATCAGAACGCATGCAGCATGACAGTGCGTTCCCTTGTTCCTACTGCCCCACTATGACACTAAAAAGTTTTATGACATCGCGTGCCACGAGTATTCGGAAGATCTTTTTTACTTAATCTGTCTTCCAATCCATGTCTAGCAATCCAGGGTCTCTACCGGGCAAGTGTCGTAGGCATCGACTTCGTCTTCATTTGACGGATGGATGTGACACATTGCTCTTAGTCTTTGGTAAGTTTTTATTTGTGTCAAAAAGAAGCAGCAATATGTCACATCCATCTGTCAAATGAAGTCGATGTCGATGACGATGACACTTGCGCGGTAGGGGCCCAGCTTAGGCTTGGAGCTACTAGCATAATGTGAACCCGTCATTATCAGAACCAATCACAAATGGTTTCAAGTTATTATTTTTGTTACGATTCTGTTTCAGTCATTATTTTTATCACTAAACCTATTCTTGGGCAATAACGCATTTCTTTTCCTGTTTCATCAATTTATCTTTTATCAGTGTTGTAAAAGTGTTTTGCAGTTTTATTAACTCCTTTTATTTTACGTTCTATCATAAACTTTAAGACCTTCTTTAACAACTAAACTTTATTTCGTTCTTTCTTTTATTCGATCTCATTAATTTAATGTAGCAATAAACTTTTGTATTTATAACTCAATCTTATTTGAAACAAAGAGATTCAATTGAATCTTATTTAACCAGATATTCATTTATTCATAAGTTTGAAGTTTCTTAATTAAGCAAATTGATTAAAAGCATCCATTCAAAAATGTTAAAATTAATTTCTTTAATATTTAAAAACTAGAACTTGGGTTATTCAATTATTTTAATATTCAAGACATTACTAATCAAGTTTTAACATTTAACTTCAAACAGAATACTAAATTGATTGATGTCTTTGGCACTATAGTTCAACCGTTTATTGCTGGGCTGCCGATAATATCGCTGTGGGTTCGATTCCCATAGGACACAAATATTTGTGTTAGTTTTAGTTGGGTGTTTCTGGTGCTCCTAAACGGGCCATGGTTGTGCTCAAATGTGGGACCGGCAATATATGCATCTTGCTCTAGCGAGGTCAGCGTGAGACAGCAATAGATTGCAGCAAATTGTAGCAAAATATAGCTTGTCTAGGCACCCCAATGTATTCTAAGAAAATATTTACAAAAAGTATTTAAGCTGGTATTATTTTACATTCTCTTTGTCTAGTATCCATATAACAGAAAGCTTATGAACCTTTTATTTTCAGGACAACAAGCCCGACAATGCTCCCCAAAAGGTGTTGCCCCAACATTTCTACCCTTACAACTATGTCCCAAATTTTCCCTACAACGTGGAACCAGGCGGGCCTCCCCCGGGGCCCCCCTTAGACGACAAGGGAAAAGATACGGACCGGTCTAAGACGACACCCAGTCCTTTAGACAAGAGTAAACAGCAAAGGCCGCCTGAAGGCAAGGACAGCCAAGGCCGACCGAATGATAATCACCAAATACTAAAAGAAAGCATTGAAATGAAAGCGCAAATGGGGTCTTATGCGTTTCAAAGACCCCCGCATGCGAGAGAAGATGAATTGAGAAGGTAACTATTGTTGTTATTTTTTCCTGATTAGCTTGTATAAATTGGTGGTAGGCAGAAATTACCAGCTTTTACGTGCCACGTTCCTGACATGCTTCTCTAGCTTTATTATCATGCATCAGTTTTTCCGTACAAGTAAACACGTTCATTCTTGAAAATTTTCACCTGACCTTTCTCCAGAACATCCTCGATCTGAATGAATTTTAATTAAGGAAGTGATTTTAAATTCTTATGAAATTATAAAAAAAAGCAGAGTTATGAAATTATAAATAATTACTATTGTAATGTTACAAATACTAAAATAGTAAAACCGTTATCGATTTAATTACTTCTTGCCAATGGAAACACAAATTGGAATTTACTGTTTTTCCTGTTTCCTTTTATTAATTAATTGGTATTTAAGGTGAAACAAATACCTATAATTTATAGTTGGTTTTGAATAAATTGGCTATTGTTATAGTTATTTTTCCTCATATTATCACTTTATTTCCTAAATCAAGTACTTAAACGAAATGAAAGTTTCAAATGCTAATATAGCCCCTAACTATACATTATTTTACATTTAAAGTAATGTGTTCCAAATTAATTACTTAGGTAGTATTAGATAAAAGTATAGATGCATATAGGACTTTAACTTCGCTTTTAGGCTATATAACAGTCTTTATACCTACTGTTACTTTGAAACATTTTAAAAACAATTCATGGTAGGTTTCCCCGAAATCGCCTACGTGTAGGTACTAAGTACGTTTGGAATTTGGATGATTGTGGATGGATTTGGATGAAATTTTGCGTTTTATCACTGTACGTTTATGCGTAGGTATTGATTTTAATAATCATAACATATCAATTACTAAAATTATAAAGAGGAAAGATTTGTATTATTTGTATGTTTGTAACGAATAAAGTAAAAAACTGTCGACGGATTTAGATGAATTTTGGCATACAGATATGATAGCCTGGATTTTAGAACATAGGATACTTTTTATACCGATATTCTCACCGGAACGGGAAACAAGCGAGTGAAACCGCGAGCAGCCGTTAGTTAAATTGGTTAAATATAAAGAAAAACCACCTCCTTCCAGATACTACATGTCGTTAGAGCAGCGAAGGAAAGACGGCGGCGAGGGCAAGCCCCCGGCGGGCCCCCCGCCGCAGGGCCCCGGCGCGTCCCCCGCGCGGGCCCCGCAGCAGCACTCGCTCAAGCCGCCGCAGAAGGACAAGGACGATAAGCCCAAAGAGGAAGTTAAGGTAGGAACCAAGATTTTGGCTGCAAATGCAAAAGAGATCTGAATTAAAAGCATTGTAATATACAACGATACTTTGGAGGTTTGAGTCTGCGTTCATTTGTAGTAGGTATAGATTCTATATGATAACACGAGGTTTTTCCATTATGTCGAAAAAACCTGGGGTTTTTTTATAACAGACTGATAAGTAAAAAAATCTATTGTAGGTGTTGTATTCACACGAAAACATGGACAAAATCGAATAATTTAAGATTTTATAAAAAGATAACAGACAGTGAATTAGTGCACCGGTCAATTCCTTCATCATGCCCAGCTGCAAATGTTTTTTGCCCTTGTTCCCCTAAGTTTCATAACCAGTAATGATAGAGAACAAATAATTCCTACTCCAAAACCGGGTTTGCATAAACTGTGAAATATAAGTGTTTATGATTTTTAAATTTTTGCATTTTTCAATGCTATTTTTATACTTATGATAATTTTAAATAGAAAAATAATGAAATAAATCAACTTGCCCACAAGTGAATTCTCAGATGGGACTCGAACCCACGACCTTTGGAAATGCGGTCAAATGCTCTAACCACTGAGCTACCGAGACTTCAATGGTTAAAGCATTGGATATTTGAGAATTCACTTGTGGGTGAGTTGATTTTTCCAATATTTTTGTATTTAAAATTATCATAAGTGTATTATCAAATCAAATTACTGCGAGGGTCCTAATAGGACTTAGCGCTATGCAACTTTGCACTATTCCCGTTTGTAAAAAGCAAATGTAGGGATGTTAGTCTTCGTGCAATGTGGAGTTTATATAAGCCTTTGAGGAGATATGTGGCTGTGATTCAGAGGTATATTGGAGTAATGTGTTCAGCACTTGGGGAGCTACCGAGTTAAAAAATATGGGTATGGTAGCGGACGGAGGCAAACAGAAAAACCAGGTGTTCGCTTGATATAGATTATTCGTCTCTTCAGCACGACCACTAGGTACTACATGAATTATTTGTTTAATGGAGAGACGTTATGTCATTTGTTTGATCAAGTGCCTTTCCAACGAAGGAGTTAGATGTAGCAATGAGTTTGCATTGCTACGACAGTGCAACACAGTATGGATATGGGCTTTATTTGACAGTTGAAACCCATAAAATTACCAAATATGGTAATCCAACTGTCAAATGAAGCCCATGTCCATATCCACATTTTTACCCGGTAGCTCACCTGGCGAAAACCTATATTACAGCCAGTGGAAAAAACTTTGTTTTTTTTTCACAAAGTACAACCAATCTTAAGTAGTTATTCAAACATTGTTCGATTTTCAACGTTTTATAAATAGGTTATTCGTTCCTGGATAAAATCCTACTAATACCTAGGAGCTTCCCTGAGGTATCATTCCACTCGGTTAGCGATAACTATGGCTCAGTAAGTGATATTACGGAGTCATGTCGTTCCTATTGTATGACAAGTGACATATGGACATTTGTATCACCCTTGGTCCTATCACATAACTGGTCTATTGGTTCTGTGAACAAGGCATTAAAAATTCCTGCTACATAACCTGGGGGCTAATTGTCTAATTTAAAATCTATCGCAATCCCTTTCAATTCGTATTTTAAAGATTTTCAGGCCGTCACTATTTGAGATTTGAAAGGGATTGTGATCGGGACGCGTTTGAAAAGGTATGGAATAAACGAAATTGAACTGTCTAAGCAATATGACAGACGAATATATCACAACCACAATACCTCTGAAAGGGATTGTGATAGATTTTTAATAAGACAATTAGGGGGCAGGTTTCGCAGCGGAAAATCTCTTTCCTCGTACATTACCGGACCCGTCGTTGGTTCTGTACAAGGCATTCAAAATTCCTACTCCAAAACCGGGTATTGTAATAGCAATTATCATTCTTCGTACATAACCGGCTATTAAGTTGGTTTTGTAGAAGAAAAAAATCCTTTTACAAACCCGGTTTTGGAGTAGGAATTATTTGTCCTCTCTCATAACTGGTTATGTACGGGGAACAAAGGGGGTTTTTAAATATCGAAATGACAAGACAGATATATTTTTTCGTTATTGCTAGACAGTAATTTAGAGAACTTTCCTAAGATTTCTTATTTGTTTATCTTTCACTGTTACTTAAATAATCAAACCTACAGGACCAGCTTTAGTTTTTGTTATTTTTAATGAAAATAAATCTTTCCCAGGTGAAGCAAGAAGGCCAGAAGCCAACCACAGAGACTCAAGGTCCCCCACCTCCGCCAACCTCGCAATACTACCTCCCTCCTTACATGCAGCCGCCCCACTACGGGGCCCTTCCCTTCGACACGGTCTACCGTCCCCCCCTCAGCCCGATGCTAGTGGGGGGCTTCGGGGGTGGATGGACTGTGCCGAGATACCACGCGCCCGAAGACTTGTCGAGGCCTGGACAGCCTGGGAAGCTGGAGCTGCTGCCCGGACATGGGGCGCAGTACTACGGCGGCCATGGGGCTCATGGGGGCCATACGGGGCACGGCGGGCATACTGGACATTCGGGTGAGTTCTGATCATCATCATCAGCAATTTTAATGTCCCCACTACTGTGTCACTGGCCTTCCTTATGGATGGATAAGGACAATGGCCTTTCTCAGGCCCAATTCCTGGAGTTGCTTCCGAGACATGGGGCGCAGTACTATGGCGGCCACGGGGCTCATACTGGGCTTTCGGGTTAGTTACGATACCTACTTGCAAGTGATGACAAAGGCTGTGCTAAAAAAATGGAGTCCAGCGATCGACTTCAGCGTTGGAATGCTACTAGAATGTGAACACTATAATTCAGTTCAGCACTGGACTGGATTGATTCGTTGCATTTCTGTACTGGAATAATGTGTTTTGATGTATAAACAATTGTTTGTTTAACTTTGGACTTAAGAAAGTCTATTGTTACCATCACTATTCACTACTTTGATATAACGAGGAAGGAGTCTTCAAATTAGCCCACATTGAAAGACTAGCTTCGCTTGAGTCCCCAGGTGATGTTGCATCCCGAATATTTTATATTTATCGATGTCTAATAATGTTCCGATTGTGTTTAGGTCACGCGCCCCACAAGATTCACGAGCTGCAAGAGCACGCGAAGTCCCCAGCGGGTAAAGGCGGCGCCCCACGTACGGACCCGCCCAAAGAACCGGCGCGAAGCCCCCCGCCCCAACGCCACGTGCATACCCACCATCACACACACGTAGGGCTCGGCTACCCGCTCTATCCGCCGCCCTACCCCGGTCAGTAATACATAAGTAAGCCCATGCACTCGTACGCGCTACCACACTCGCCTACATACACACACACACACACATGCCCGTGGGGCTCGGCTACCCGCTCTACCCGCCCCGGTCAGCAATACATATAGTGGTGATCACATAGTTAACGACACTCCGATTTTTATACAATCGAGTTAACTTTGCAGTTTTGTTTCTCTGCCAAGGATTGACCGAGCTGTGATCTGATAATGGCCATCCAGAGAGTGAATGGAGGAGATCCAGATTGCAATACACACTCAACTGATCTGATCAAAATTTTAAGAGATCTATGGATATGTTTAAAAAAAACGCGAAAATAGTATAAAAATTAATGGAATTTCTGAACAACTTACAACTTATTTATACTATTCAATTTATAAGATTAAAGAGTGGATCTGATTTATCGAACCGACCTAACCCGAAGAGATTATTTTGAGGCTGAACTCCTCAGTGGTTTGAGGATTCCGGGAGAGGCTCGCTTCCTTCCCTCTTCAGTTGTTCCCTGTTGTTCATAAAAAAAATACTTTTTATCCAATTTGGTATCACTTACGAATCGTCTTAGATTCCTCTGTGCCTAAATAGGATAATGTACTTAATAAGCGTTTCAGGTAAACCTAATTGACGGTTTCGCTTTTGTATTGCAGCAGCGGCAGTGCTGGCCAGCACGCAGGCGGTGGTGAACTCGTTCCCGACGCCGCCCAAGTGAGCCCTGACCCCGCCCCCCATCGGACCCGCCAGTAGCCATAATCCAAAACACTGTGATCTCGCGTAACCCACGAAACGTGTATGTGATGTGCGCTTTGAATGTTCTAGTGACGATAGTTAACTGTTTCGTGCCGAGTGTCGTGTGGACTCCCGAGTGGTTGTTGTGTTCGGAGGCGCTCGGACTCTGTCGCCTCCGCTCGTGTCCGATTTGTTTTATATGTTCATGTTTACTAGTGAAAGCACAAACTAGTTTTGTAAATATTAGTGTTACATGTAAATTACGTTACGTCGATAGTTCACCGCGAACGTTTAATGTAATATAAACATCGAATTCTCCGATTCTCCATCTGGGCATTGTACTGATGTTTGAAGCCCCTCCTAAATTTTTAATATCATGCGAATACAGCATAGTAAGATCTTTATTTATGAATACTGCATTCCACAATGAAAGCGAGCGTACCTAGATTTAAAACGCGTTAGGTTAATTGATATAAATTAAGTAAGTACGTATAGTGTAAGTTTAAAGGCGTCAATGTGATCATTACATGAGTCGTAGCGTGCACAAATCATACTCTATCTCGATTATAGTGATGAATGACTTATAATATAAAATGTAGAGAGCATCATAGAGTCGTGGAGTGTTTGGGCATTGCTGTATGTGTATTGTATGTTTGGCTTTTAATGATAAATATAAATCTCTTAGTCCGATATTCTTACATACAAGGGATTAGCGTTTCATTAATTACTATAGTGGTTCCACATACGGCTTAGATGCAGCGACTTATGTCAAAATCTAGCCTTTTATTTGAACCAATTTTCAGCCTTTCTTTCCTGCATCTAACTTGAGCGCCTTTGTGGAAGCACCATTGTGACATATTGTTTGCATTTAGTCTCCCAAACGTTTGGGGCCATGCTGATCTTAAAATTACAGATATCAAGAAAGATAAATTAGTAAATCTGACAAATGATCCTCGTAATAGCTCTCTCGTTGTTTGTAATTTTGGATTAAAGCCAGCATCAGGCAAATTTTCATACCGCCTAGTTGTTGATTAAAATATCGCGCGGTAAGATATTGTTCGATTCAACGGTCTTCCAATTGATTTGAGATTTTATGATTGATTTATTACCTAATTATTGTACTTGCATTTGTTTATTTCTCACTAAAAAGGAAATGATGCAGAGTTAATTATGACTATATGAAATATGGCTACGTTTAAAATTATAGAGTGAATTGATTCGAAAATGTTTGATGGATCGCATTTTACTAGATGAACGTTTACACGTTAGATAACCTTTAAAAGTCATTGTAGTTTAACAATATTATTTTCATTGAAATTTAGCCATTTTACGAACGTACCTGTTTCACATTCGTGAACTTATTAACAAAACAATAATTATATGATTGCACAGGCCTAAATACCTACTTTTTACAAGAAACCAGTGACTTAATAAAAGTTTCGATTTTATATCAGCAATGTTCTAGACACAATTCTGTAAAATATATTTTTAATTATCATGTAGTGATCAGTAGAATTGATATACAACACTCGGTTGCGACAGATACTTTATCTGTAAAACTAATTCAATGATTATCGGCCGGTTTCAATAATTTATCCCTAACAAGAGATAGGCCTATCTCGGTTGTGTTACTAAGCAACCGCTGTTATTTTGGGCGGATAAACAAAAATATCCAGGTAACAAAGCTCTAGTAAGTGTATCTCTTACTGGGGATGGGTTATTGGAACCGGACCGTATATCTGTGTTTTCGTTTATTCACTGGTCATTACCGAGATGCGATTATAACAACTGCATTTTACCTATGTGTAAGTAAACAATTTTTAATTGATCCTAGTATGAATGTAATAGGAGAGCATGAGCTAGAAGGAGCTATCATGATCTCAAACGCAGCGCTCGGTGCATCTGTGAATGCATAGACTGATCGTTTCATTTTATTGTTAACAATCTAGTCAGTACATTTTGTTCAACAAATCACTTCAATTTAACATCATTGAAATGTTTATTATGAACAGGACATTTTATACTAAGCCACGTGTCACCTTTTATAAAATGGCAAAATTTCTCAATCGATTCTAAACTCTATGTCTTACTAATTAAGGTTCAAAAACAATCAGTGGGTTTTGACAGTTTTGTAAAATCTGATGTACTGTTGACGATTTTATTGGATAAACTTCCAAATTATTAGAATAATACATTACATCCCGCGAGACTATATTGTGAGCAGAGTCGATTTTTTCTATCAAAATTTATCATACAATTTTAGTCAAAGCCAAAACTTTTCATGAATCTTGGAAAATTACGAGTTGTACTTAGGTTTCTTGACAATAATCTCATGCCAAATAGTCTGTCCTTAGTGTATCTGTACTGACTAGATTGAAGTGACGCGTACATGCGATATTACGCTTTCATTATTTTGTATCGGACACCAGTGCAGACTTGGTTATACACGTCATTGTATTTATAATGTATCGATATAATATGGACATTTGTGTATTTTTTGATGTAACTAAAGCCAAGTTTGATTTTCTTAGAAAAGAACTCGAAACGTTAAAAAAGGAATAATAAAGATAAATTATTTCTTATTCATGTGTTTTATTTAAAAGTCCTTATATTATGTTGCTTACAGGATAATGTCATGTGCAAAATTATGCTTGGAAATTGTGACGATTGACTAGTAGATACAAATAGAGGATAAGTAGGTACATTGAATATCAAACTACGTATGGTAACTTACAATTAGACGGGATAAATAAGTGTATTTAAAAATTAAAGCTTATGACAAAATAAATTACAAAATTGAAAAATTAATGTGATAAATATTAAACTAGAAAATATTTATCACATAAAAATAGCATTGTAAATGTAAAAAAATTTAAAATTAAAAAGTTATAATGAAAAATTAATTATTAAAATAAAATACTGTTAATCAACTTTGATATTAGTCGGTAGGTTAGATGCATTATTTGCAAATCAAATGTGTTATAGATAGGTAAATTAACCAAAATTAGGGAGATGAGATCATACCCTGGTTTCCGAGAAAAAAAACAATGTAAAATGAGGTTTACTTTGAACAATGTTAATCTAAGTGTTTACTTAGATTAACATCAATGGTTTCATCGAATTGGTGCAATTTCAACATCTATAGGTTAGTGTCAATCTTAAAAACTAATAAAAAAATACAAAGGCAATACTTGTGGGCACTTTGGTACATCTGTACATGGAAACAGATTCAATGTAAATCAAAATACTTAACTATCAAGTAAATTAATGTTAAAACATGGGTAATACTATATGTTATTATTCAACACTCGCACTTATTTAGAACCCTGTAAAAAATCTTACGCGTTCCGTACCTACTCTGTGAATAAAACTCTACATTATGTTATCTCATAATAAAATCACAATTTACATGTGTATTGTCTACAACACATTATTATATTTTGCTCTTGTAGTTCCGGTTTTAAAAATGTTTCTTTATTCGGTAAAAAGAACCAAGATTGCCAAAACTTCAATCCATTTTAATATGTTTACCAAAATATCACAATTTGATAAGTATGAGATGAGTATACTAATTGTGAGATAAAGTTGAATCAGAAAATACAGATACAATCATTCATCGTAACATATAAATGCAGTTTATCGAAGCACAGTTACAAATGTCTAATCAGTTCATTACATGATTCAAATCCTATAAAAATCATATTCAAAAATATCTCTAATAATTTACTAAATTAATACATATATATTGCAATACCAAATAGAAATATATCGAAATTTAAAATCACCTAATGTTAATATTCACAACCAGCTTTACAATACACAGGAATTTTCCCCAGAGGTTATTCCTAACGGCCGAAATTAATAACCTATCTGTAGATATGGATAGGGTTATCTGAGAGAGTTGCCTAGGATACTGGTTTAGTTACCTAGCAACAGCTGTGTTTAAAATTTTCCTATACCTATATCTATTTCTAGAGATTGGTTATTAATTTCGGGCGTTAGTCTATGTCATCAGGCCTCAGTTGCCTTTCTCCTTCACTGAGGAATATTTGCATAGCCTTATAAAGGAGATATAAACCTAACAGACGCCTTTCTTTTAAAGGCCATGACGCAGCTACACCATAGTAATTGCCGACTTTTAAATTTTTCAAATTGTTAACCCCTAAAACGTCAATCATGGCGGCCTCGTAAGTGTATGCTTCTGCTGGAATAACGTTTTGGAAAATGTGTAGACAGATGACACCAACCTTGTCGGACCAGATATCCAAGATTTTCTGCACTTTCTCGTCTTTGGAGGTTTTGAAGTCGCGCTTCCATAAAGTTAATGCTTGGTAGAGGTGGGAATACGGTCTTGATCGCTTACCTGAAAAGATAAGGTTTATTTATTAAGGTATCATTATTTCTTATGGTTCTTTTAGCACCCTTTTATTTAGATATTTCACGAAAGGTTGTCTGGAAGAGATTACTACATAGCAAAATGCCACCTATTGCGTACGTTCACTCTTTGTTCGTCTTTCGTCTGTTTTTTTCATACCGTGTGCAATAAAGTTTGTTATTATTAACTCAACCATTATTATTATTCATTAATAATTATAGGCCAAGAGCCCGCGACTGCCAGACCTGCGTAATTATATCAAGTTTAAAAGTTTCTCAGTTTCTGAATTATTTATATACTAGTTTCTGCTCGTAGTTTCACCCGCGTGGTTCCCGATACAAAGTCCTTTCAATTAACTCCATGCAAAAAATCAAGTCGATTGGTTTCTAGTTAGGCACGAAGGAAGAAGAAACAAAGACACTTTTGCATTTATAATTTTAGTTAGGATTTATCCGCAATAATATGTTTTCGAATAAATACACGTATAAAATAACATTTATACTGTAACGAATATGTAGTGCAATTTTTAACACCCTTATTTACGTAGTAACTATTTAGTAATCTGTGCCCTTATTACTTACTACCTATTAGCTGCCAACCAAACCCACCACGACGACTCGACCCTGATAGTCGGGGATCGTTCTTACCGGGGGCAATTCTCGTGCTGTCGTCTCAGCCATATAACACCCACTGCTGGGTATAGGCCTCCTCCAAAAGGGGGCGTTTGCCATAATCGCCACGCTTGGCAGGCGGGTTGGCGATCGCAGTATGGCCAAGTTTGTGCGAGACGCTGCTGCCCGTCTCCTGAAGGCTGAGTCCCTTAGTCGTCTTTTACGGCACCCAAGGGATGAGAGGGGGTAGTGCTATTCTAAGCCGACACTACACAGCTGCTCTCGTGCTGAGTTAAGCCGAATTCGAAATTTTTCAAACCATTATTTCTTTATTGAACATGTAAGTAAAATCTTTACTACGGTCAAATACTTTAGTTTCAATGATCTTTGACAATCCTTTAATGTTGAAGATTAAAATTTTGATGTAAAATTTACTCAAATACATTTTTTTTTTATAAAATTAATAAAAATATTAAATGACCACGTTCAAATCATACTTATATTACAAATACCAAAGTGTCTCAGTTTGTTTGATTGTTACTCTTTCACGAAAAACTACTAAACCGATTGGGATGAAATATTGCACACAGAAGATAACCTAGATTAAAACATAGGCTACTTTATCTATCGCTATCCCGATATTCCCACGGAATCGGGAACCACGCGGATGAAACCGCGGGCGGCAGTTAGGGCTGATAATAACAATTAACTAAATGCTTAATGATCCAATTCTCGATATCTATACTAATATTATAAAGCTGAAGAGTTTGTTTGTTTGAACGCGCTAATCTCAGAAACTACTACATTTCTCCCGAGTGACATAGGCTATATTTTATCCCGATATTCCCACGGGAACGGGCACCACGCGGGTAAAACCGCGAGGATCCGGTAGTAAATAATATATTGTGTGCTAAATTAATCTATTTAAATCAAAACGAATAAGTAGTTCAACATAAAATAGACCTTACCTTTACCAACATAAAAAATAGAGTTCACAAAAGTGACCCATGACAAGTGCGTCGACTGTTTAGATGCCTTCGAAGGCAGATCGTTGGTCACCCTTGGGTCCAGTAGCAAGTAAGTGAAAGAAGTTTTAGCGGACCCTTCCCGCCATTTCTTCGACGCGTTTGCGAAGTCAGCCTTTAATTTGCTCTCTAATTCTATGTACGGAGTAAGGTTCTTGGTCCACTCGTCTGTTCGTAGCGATTTTTCCAATTCTAAACTGTAAGCTGTAAAGAAAAATAATGTTTGCTTTGAGTTTATGTTGAACGATAAAAGTGATTTTGAGAGTAAGGGCCTTTTCACAATCTAATAGTAAGTTCTGAGTAGACTAGTTGGCAGAAGATTTGACATATTTTTCATATCATATCTGCCAAAAATTCTGGTGGGTAAGCTACTCAGAACTTACTTTTAGATTGTGAAACAGGCCCTAAGTATAATTATATTGAACACCTTTGGGTAGTACAATTTTAGTTATTAGTTTACTGGGTAGTTTAACTTTTCGCAAAACCATTTCTAATTAAAAATAAAATATTAAAAATAACAATTGATCAATTTAACTGGAATTTCGCTCATTGCTGTTCAAATGACAAAGTCATGAGTCATCTATCAATTTATGTCAATATTTTAAGAAAGTCCTTTTTTACCAAAGAATAAAAAAAAACGATCTTTCAAAGAGAATGCATTAACTATGTAGCACCAAGTGTCTATAGTATTCGATAGCACCTCCTCGTATGTAAGTAGAGCTAGAGGTAGGGGTAGTGTAGGTAGTACGTATGGCGATTGAAGTAATAGTAAGTACTACGACGTAGCACTTATTACTTCAATGGTGGTACGTACATCTTTAGTGAAACAATTATTGAAAAACACTTTTTTTTTGAGCGACGGGGAAACTCTTAGCCTTCATCATAGGTACCTGATGTTAAGTGTTGATAAGGCGGAAGATGGAAGCGAGCCTCTCCCGGAATCCTCAATCACTGAGGAACTGGCTATCTAATCTTTAACTGCCGAACACAACAATGCTAAACATTGTTGTTATGGCGTCAGATTTAGATAAGATGGTGGTAGCTAGCCAGGCGGACTTACAACAAGTCCTACCACCAACCAAACCGAATATAATATGTATCCCCGCTGGGAATCGAATCCGGGACCCCTGGGTTTGATACCGGTGGTTGCACCACTAGACCACAGAGGCGGTTAAAAACACTACATTGCCCTTAAGTTCAGGAGATGTTATATTTTTATAAATAAATAGGTATCAGCAGACCTTCTACTAACGGTGATTTATTTTTGTAAAGACAGACTTGTAAAGATTGTTTACAAAACTACCTCAAAGACACAGACCTCTATCAAGATAGACGAAAAGAGCGCTTTAAAACGTATGAGAACCTAGCGTGTCGAATTTGCGTACCTACGATGACTTCACGAGCGAGATTTAGTGATGTGGAAATGTTATTGACGACCTCTTGCAAGAAAGAACCATTTTCGTTTCTGAGTGACGCGTGTTTTCATGGCAATGGTCTCAAGCGGACTGACTTAGGTCGGAAAACTTTGACCGTGGATCAAACTTTCGACACGCAAGGTAGGTACACTTTTACCGTCTATCTCGATATGTCTGTGCTCAAAGATATGAATAAAAAAATCTTAAAGGAGGTTTTGATATTAGCATTATACTTATGTTATGTCAAAAATAAATAATTACATCAAATACTGCGGCCTTATCGCATCAAAACGTGTTTACGTTGTCGCGACGCGTCTCGCGTAGCAATAGCAACTTATTTCGGGCGAGCGCGAACGCCCTTCTCCCCTCGTTCCGCCATCGCAGCGCGTCTGTCGGAAACTTGCTGGAGGGAGGGGGCCTAGTCTACGCATCGCGACAAACTTCGTGTGGTTGGCTAGTTGGCTACGCTTCGCGATTAGTTCGCGCGGGGAGACTCGACCTTGAGCACTGTGCACGTATTCTTGTAATATTCTCACTTATATTTGTATAACTGTACTATGGAATGGACTAACGAAAAAATTCTGGAATTAATAGAAAATTATGAAACGGAACCAATCTTATGGAATCCCCATGAACGAAATTACAAGAAAAAGAGTTTACACTACGACGCATGGCACAGAATTAAAAACAATCTAAGCTGGCGGGCTACGGTGGACGATTTGAAAAATAAAATGAAATCGTTAATGGCTTATTATAGAACGCACGTAAATAAATTTAAGAAGTCGTTGGAGTCACCCACGGACGAAGTTTACCAAACGAATTGGTTTGCCTATTCCGCAATGCATAGTTTTCTTGAAGCTATATACGTGAGTGAGCCGACTATATATTTACAGGTAAGTTAACAAAACTAGTTCCTACCTAAAAAAAACTTTTCAAATATGTACTTAGCATCAGAAGGCTTATTTATTTTACATCAGGGTAGGGGTGCGAGTGCGGCTGCGTAAAATATACCTTGCCATGCTGTTGACTGTACGTAAAGGTAGAGAGGAGGCCTAAATAAACGTGCACGACGACTATATTGGGTGCAGGTGATTCGCGATAGATGCGATATCTAGCGACTAGCTGGACGCATTCAACGAAGGTCGAAGTGGTCCTATTCTGCAAGGCGCGGCGTTTGCGTAAAGTTAATCGCATTCATTTGACAGTTCATATCGTGTTGAATGACATTGTATAATATAAGAACTGTCAAATGAATGCGATTAACTTTACGCAAACGCTGCGCCTTGCAGAATAGGACCACTTCGACCTTCGTTGAATGCATCGAGCTAGTCGCTAGATATCGCATCTATCGCGAATCACCTGCACGCAATATATGTCAATGCCTGCACGTTTATTTAGGCCTTCATCCCACTTTTACGTACAGTCAACAGCATGTCAAGGTATACACTTGCACAACAAAAACCGCTGCTATTGCAAACGATATAATGGCGCTCTCAAGGTTAAACTAAAGCGTGTGCTCTCATGGCCAATGGTCAGCTGTCGTGTGGTGTTTTTTAGAGATAATCTTTTTTGATAGAAATAAATCAACTAAGTTTTCAGTAAAAACATACTTATTACTTAAATTATAGAAATTATAATAAAATTATAGAACCGGCAAAGGGATAAATTAGACTTTGCAAAATGGAAATAACTAATTTATTCGCGAAAGGAGACTTAAAAGGATTACATACAGTCCTGCCTGGACATTGAATTGAGCTATTATTACGACGACGTTGACCTAGTCCTACATCGAACATACGTAAGTATGATCGGATGGTAGCTCTCTTCACTGCGGTTATTTTGGACATTTATAATGTTTTTCCTCTTTACGACCCGAGGTGGAAACCTTGAATGAACAAAACGTAACAAAATTCAATAATTCTTTTTCATCTTTTAATACAGTGAGACATATTTTTGAATCATTCGAATTACTATTCGCATACGGAATTGCAAGATTCGCATGCGAAAACTAAAAACCGTATTTTTTAAATTCCAAATACACATGAAGACGCCACTCTTTACTGCCGTGTTCCTTCAAGTGCGGCCAACCAAAGCCAACCGGCCGCACTTCACTCAGTTCCTTGCTAGCTCTTGAGCGCCGATGTATTGTTTGTTTCAAATCGAAAAACCTTGAAAACTCATTAAATATGCCCACTTGTGCGTTACGATATTGCTGTAATAATTCAAGTAATACAGCAAAGTGCAAAGGAATAACATTCCATCGGTGAGTAACTAGATAATCATTTTAAAAATTAATCCGAGCAAAACATTTACCGGAGACGCCATGTTACGTCATTTGTCAATTTTGTCATAGAACAAAAGTTCAGATGTGACATTGGTTATGTAGCAAGTGTGGATAGAATTAACTAAAATAGTAATTTTACACGTATTTAGAAAAGAACTGACTGTATTAAAAGACGAAACACAATGATTGAACTTCGTTAGAGATAATTTTTCACTTTTTGTTTTTTCAAGGTTTCCACGTCTGGGCCGTAAAGGATGTAAAGATAGGGAAAAATGGATAAAATTTGTCCAAAATAACCGCAGTGAAAGGACTTGGTTACCATCCGAACATACTTATGTATGTTCGTTGCATTTTCGTAAAAATGATAAATATACCACACAAGCGGGAAGGACTTTTCTGAAGAGATGTGCTATACCTTGTATTAATGTAAGTAACACTAACTAATATAGTACCGGTAAAATTAATTAATCTTGTCGGCTACTCGCTGCTTAGAATCTGAGAACAAATGTACTATTTTTCTGATATCATACATAATACTTCAATGGCCGGTATACTCATTTGCGAACAAATCTCATTTAATTCACATAAGTTACCTGGATTCTGACAGGGTCATTAAATGCGAAGTGCTTGAGCACAACAGAAAGGCTGCCTCATCCTAAAGTATAATCTTACACTCGGATTCCCGAAAAATGTTGGCAAGAGCCTCCTTTCCAAAATGAACTGATATATAAATATAAAAAAGCTACATAATTAGACGCTCCTGAGCAAAGTTTATTATTATTACTAGGTACAAAATTATCTAAAAGTCTGCAATACATGGAACTGATAAGCAACATAATGACTACTATATGTTACATAACAGTCAAATCAAATAAATAATACCTAGTTTGGTAGTATTAAGTATTAGTATTGAATGTAGATATCATTATATTTATTATTTATAAACTATTACTACAGAACTATACGGCTACATTTTTTTGTATCAAAACGTATAGCAAACTCTGCCTACTAGCCTCATTCAATTTATTTTACTACTTTCCCGTTGAACCTATTGAATTGGATATAAAACAAAGTGTCGCCTCTGTGACGGTGATATCGCATCTATGCCTATCTATGTGGGATTGGCTCAGGTGCGGCCGTACCAAAAGATAAGCGCAGGTGCGGCCGCCGCAGCAAAAGATTTTTTCCACTCCGTCCATTAATTATAGAAAAAAAACGTGCATTGTAAATAATAGTATTTTTTCAAATTTCTCAGTTGATTATTAGGATGTTTATATAAAAAAGATATGTCTATGACATAAAATGGGCCCCAGATTTTAGTCTCCTTTCCTTTGCATAGAGTGCGATATAACTGGGTGCACGCACATTTAACCGAATTATACGCTAACGAATTTGCAATCGGAACGCCTACCATGAACCAATTTTGATTAATTTTGACATAGACCTAGCGAAAATTTGAAGGAATCCTATTCTGTATCAGAAAATAAGTGATCTATATGATACATATTAAACAAGAAAATATACTAGAAAAAAGCAACTAGTCTCATGTCGCCCTGACGGGACAGGGATCCCGTCAGGGTAAAATTAGGTAAAATCAGGGTGCATTGTAAAATGCAAAATTAAAAAGTTATAAGTGATCTATATTCAGCTATCTTATGGAAAGATGGCCTACCATGAGTGTAGAATATTTATTTTTGGTGGGCCTATCATGCGTTTTTCTTTCCGTTTATTGTACCTACAGTAAACGTTGTGAGAAACGTAGTTCTGCTACTGACATACAAAATGTCTCCCGTTTACTGTACAATAAATGGACACTGACATCCCAAAAATAAATGTTCTACTGATTTAACTCTTAACAATTATTAGCATAAATACTAGAAATTTTCTTACCTAGTTAGGTACCTATTTATGAAGAAGTGACATTGTACAATCGGGGATCTTCCCGGTTGACCAGTAGGGATTTTTTGGGAAACGTTTTCTCGCAAAGTACTAAGGTAAAATACATTATTCAGTATTCAAATGAAATACCTATTAATTTTCTATTAGTTGTGATATTCACGTTTTTTTATGTATTTTTACTTTTTTTGATAAAACTCCCTAAAAAACTATTGGTCCATCGGGAAGTTCCCCAACTAAACAATAAATTATTTCTGAAGTCACCCCTTTGAAAACCGACATTGAAGCTATAATTTCTGTCGGCTAACGTCAAAATACTTAACTATTATATGTTTATAGAAGGGTTAACTTTCATTGTGTAATGGTAGTATAATAGGGGAATAATTTTACAAAAAAATAAAAAGATGAATCGTAGGTAAACGTTTTCTTCTATATCTGAAATCAACTTATATTTCGACTTTTGTATTAGAATCTTTTTTTTCAGATCGGTGAAGATATTGAGGAGACAATAGTCGAAGATACTATTGAGAACAACGACGTAATAGTTAGAGAGCTTTGCTTAGAAGACGAGCCAAAATCAAGTGCCAGAAAAAGACGAATAAGGGAGAAACGACTTAGTGCAATTATAGATGCTAAACAGCCAAGGCAAGTAGCTCTTGAACACTCAACAAGCAAGTTGGAAGATGAATATGACACGTTCGGAAAATTAGTTGCAAGTAAAATAAGAAAACTACCAAATCAGAACACGCGGGAAATACTTATGAATGATATTCACAATTTAATATTCCGAGCAGGCATGACTGATCGACTTGGGCAAACCGCATCTCAAGAACAAACTCAAACTTTTTTGCTTTCTTCAAATACACCGACGACGACGTCCCCTTAACGTTATCATTAAAAATATTTCCGACCTAAATCAAATCAGAGCCTAACACTAAGGTCCTCAAACACTAAGGTCCTAATAGTGCCTTCTAATCTAGAGTTAGATCGAACAAAATCTCAACTCAAGAACAAGACAAAAACGTACGCGGTACATTTATACATTTATTATTTAATTAAATGAAGATTTGTGTAATTTAGCTACTTCGACATTTTTGTTTCGACTCGAAATTGGTTGAATTTTTCTATGTCAACATGATGTTGTTGTTATTAAGTTAAAAACAGTACAAAATAAATTACTTAATTAAAATGTATTAACAAATAGAGTTTTCAGTATGCAAACAAACCTCATTCTTTTAAACTATCAAAAATGCCAAAATATCAATCTATTTTGTGGGAAAGGGTTAATTAGGTATATCATAATTTAATAGATATTTCACCCCAATCAATATTGACATAATGCCTAATATCTTTATTTCTGAACAGTGAAGAAAAAATACACAGAAAAAAAAACGAATTAAGAAAGTAAATAAAACATAAGCCTTGTGAGTAGCATTTGGCTGGTACCATTTTTTTTACTTTATATTTGGTCGATTTTTGATTCTCCTTGCCCTTTGATTTGAAGCTTAAAAAAGGCACGGCGGCGGGGCTATTACCTATCTTTGCAACAGCAACGCGACATCAGAAATTGCGTGATAATTGCTTTACGTCACGTATCAACAGTGCGGCCTCAACCGTATAAGCGATGAACTACAATGTGCATTCATTTAGCTCTTGTTACTGCTACCAAATTGTTATTGGCGCTAGCGTCCTAGCAAAACGCTGCGTCTCATTCTCGCACCTAGGTAGGAGCGCGAGAACCATCATCGAGCGATTAGCCAGCAATCACATACGTAATACTATTTTTAATTTGACGTTCCGCAGCGATCGCGTGATATCTGCGCGATAATTGCAAATTTTTAGGTAATAGCCTCGAGTCTATACCCGCTCACGGAGCTCTTCAGCAAGGGCAAAGGGCGAGAGACGGATTAAAATAATACCATTGTTTTTTATAACATCGTTTTTTATTTAGTAACAATTAATAAATTCTGTTTAAAAATACACACAATGAAGTCAGCTTATCGCTTAAATTAGTTATCGAGTCCATTGATAGGCGGTTACCATCTGCACTAGAGTACTTGCAGCTGCAAAGTCGGATATAATGACTTCGCTTACAGTGACATGTCGCTTATTATGACCCATTTTTAATACAATTTGTCCGTTTATAATGACCGACATGATTCTTTACACCTACATACCTTCGGTCATGTTCGTTGATTCCCGACGACGTTCAGCACGTGGCTGGTTTTTGTTTTGAATCTCAGTGAGTTTGACAGTTGAAAGTCACGGATTCGTTTTTAGTATATTTATCCTATGTAAAAAAAATACATCTCAACGTGTAAAGCATTTACGATTGAGGAGAAAGGTGCAGGTGCAGATTAGAAAATGGAGAATTTTCACACAAATACTTTGTATGACGTCCGCTTAGTATGACGTATTTGTCAATTCCCTTCGATGTCATTATAAACGGATTCCACTGTATTATCATTAGGTATGATAAAAACTAAGCGTCTTCCCATTGTTCATATTTATTTAACTATTTCTAGCCAAGTGCTCCCGTACTAAGTTGCAAAGCTCCCCAATTGCCAGCTTTATTTCGCCAAGCACCTCATTTCTCCTAATTTCGACTAGCAGTCTTTGCTCTTCCAACTCATTGATTCGGGTTCTTGGAGCAGCGAGGCGTCGCCGGACATATGGGTGTACTCGACGACTTCGAGTGCTTGATGCTGTGAACAAGGGAAATATTTTCTTGACAGTTTTCTGAAACATGTTTAATGTACTACACGCTCCTTCATGACTGCGCAGTTATCACAAACCTATATCAAAGAGTATTTACACTTACGCGAAAAGAAGCGACACTTGAGCATACGTGTGCTCATATCTCCCGTAGCTATGTGTGCGTGTGCTTACATACATCTTCTTACTTTATCTGACAGGGCTGTGTCTGTGTCAACTCACCATACGCATCAAGGATTTGTTTTTTTAGTTAAAGATAATAATAATAATTACTTACAAAAAGAATTCGAAAAATCCTTATAATATGCTAGGTTTGTAGGCAATAATTATTTCTTATGAAAATAATATTTATTGTAACTATGTATCTTTTTAAGTGCCTCCACGACGTTTATGAATTACTTTGATGATATTATCAGCCCCACCGAGAAGCCCATAGGGCGTTTTTGTTATTATATTAAATAAAATAAAAATAAATATTCGCATACAATCACACCAATTATCTTGTCCCACGTTAAGTTTCATGAAGAACTTGTGTTATGGATACTAGATAACGGATAAACATACTTATATACTTTTTTTTGTAAATACATACTTAATATACATACTAAACACCCAGACCAAGACAAATAGACATGTTCATGCACACAAATATTTGTCTTGTCCGGGGATCGAACCCGGGACCTTTGGCGCAGAAGGCGGGGTTAGTACCCCTGCGCCAAATAGGTCGTCATATTCTATAAATAATATGTAAACAAAGATTGAAAGCTTCTTGTTGCATCATACCTATTTTAATAATCAATAATTTTCAAAAAATAAACCCAATTTGTCTGCACTTTCTTAATAAATAACCCCTTATTTATAGTTAAATTGTAAATGTCGTGACTTCAAGCAGCTGGCAAGTTTTCTTGGGCCCGCTCTTCCTGTCAGTTAAAAAAGTCTTAACGGGCGTAAGGAAAATTTTGACGATTCAAAAGCTTAATAATTACTTAGTCTATTTGAATAAATATATAATTATTATAATAATTAAACATTAAGAAACAAACCTATATTTAATTATTAACTTACAACATGCCTTTGGCTCAAGTCAAAATTTCATTTCGGTATCAACCCTAGCGTCTACATGGTTCGGCTCCTCGCCACTGGAGCCATTGGCGCTGGTGGCGCTCGAACTCCCACGTACAGGGAAGTGTCATGGCACTGCCTATATCGAGATTAGACGGTAAAAGTTTACCTACCTTGCGTGTAAAGTTTGATCCACGGTCAAAGTTTTCCAACCTAAGTCAGTCCAGTGTTTTCATGGCAATAAGAGAACATTGCCATGAAAACACGCGACACTCAGAAACGAAAATGGTTAATTGTGCTTTCTTGCAAGAGCTCGTCAATAACATTTCCAATTTTTTTTTTAAATCTCGCTCGTGACGTGACCGTAGGTACGAAAAATTCGACACGCTAGATTCTCATACAGTTTGAAGCGCTCTTTTCGTCTATCTCGATATAGGTCTGTGGCAGTCCTGGACTGCGCAGTCATGAAGGAGCGTGTAGCCGTACATTTTGTACAGTCAAAGGCATCTACGGTTTATACAAATTTAGCGGCCGCTCGCGGTTTCACCCGCGCGTGGTTCCCGTTCCCGCGGAAATATCGGTATAAAAAGTAGCTTTACGTTATATATATATAGTTAGAAGTTGGAGTAAAATTTCTACAGACAAATACCGTTTTGAAAAGACGTAGTTGCAGTTGACTGTAACTCTCTTTTCTACTGAATAAAAAATACCTAAATACTTACTTTGCTGAATTGTTGTTGGCAACTTCGAATTCTGTGTCTCTGTGGGAGTTGAGGGTTGCTCCTGGGTCCTGGGTCTCCTGAGTGAGCGTGAAGGTTGAGCAGGACCAGATGCAAGGGTGGGTGAAATGGCTGTTGGCTCTTGTCTTGGAGGTGGACCCTGTACAACAAAAAAATTATGCCATTCACGGAGGCAACAAAAATATAATGTTGTTTCAGTAATTTATTATTATTAAATAAAAAAGTATCTGAGCAAATTAGTTATAAAAACAATATTGTTGTTTTTTTACCATTGCAATAAACTTACTATCATAAGTTGCTAATTATTACCTTTGGAGAAGCACGCACTCTTGCCTCGGTTTGCTGTTCACCAAAACCCTCTCCCATAATTGAAAGTATTCTTTCAGTTTCGGAAAGAGTTGGTGCTACCGCTGGGCCTCCACCTGTACCATATGATAACTGTCTGGCAGACACAACAGCTTTTTTGGCCATAAGTTTTTTATCAGCCCAAACCTAAAATTTGGTAATTTAGATAATTTTAGTTACATAGAAACTAAAGTCCTCCTACGGATATTTTTTTTTTGGAGGATGACTGATTATATATTGCATGCACTTTACTGATGACAAGACCTAAAAATCTTATTAATATTGTCGAATAATGTTAATACATTATTCTACTGTAACTCACCCTTTGCCACTGCTCCACAGACTTTATGCAACTTCCCATCGAATTGAGGGAGTTGCACAGGCACTCCCACAGCAGTTTTACTCGTGATCTCCCCTTCAATCGTCCTTGAGCCAACTCCTTGTTATTATTCATATAATTGAGGAGAACCTCTATTTGAGCTTGAGTTGCTGTAGACACTTCACATAGGCACAACACAAACAAAACAAAAAATTGCCATCAGTTGCGAGCATTGTACATTAAATTTATAATTAATTTAATGTACAAGAGTTGCCAGAGAGTATAAATAAATACTATAGAAACTCACTGGTGTCTAGTATTTTGTAAAACGGAGTGGTTACATGCTCTTCAAATGAAAAATGGCAAAGACATGATAAGGCCGCTATTCAAACACAAAATACAAAAATAATTCAATTATATAATGAAACTCATAATACCTATATTGTTAAAAATTTAGTCATTTTATAATTACAGCAATATCAATATTTGTTTATTATGCTTGAAAACCACAAAACCTGGCAATAAGCCGCTGAAAAAGCGCAATTCTATCGTCGTGTGCCTTTCGTTTACGAATATTGTCAATGATTCCGTCTGTAACTTATGTATCCGAAATCATGGGAGTAGGTTCCACTCCATAGTTTCGGGCTACTTACGGACGGGCTCGTGTCTAAGTTGACGAGCTTAGTGAGACCTCCAGCTGTGGACTCTTATTGGCTGATGAGAATGATGGTGATGATATCTTAAAAAATTAAAAAAATCAACTCACTTTTCCCCTGACTCCTAACCGCAATAGGATTTTTCTTCAACTCGTGCAGTTTCTTCAGATACAGTGTTCTCGTTGAGTCCTGTATTGGCCCAGGGTTGAATCCAAGTTTGATCAATTCCGCCCTCAAGGTGTTGTTATCGTATTCGACTGATGATGGAAGTGAAGAGGCTATGGATAGGATTGTTTGGTCTGGGCTCAGGTCCACAGTATTATCTTCGACAGTAAGCCTGTAAAAAAAAATATTAAGATTTTTATCAATTCAGTCAATAATTACAAATTCCAGTTAATTACTAACTAATTTACTTGACTAATCGCCTCATAGTCATTTATTTAAATTGTCAAATAAGACCAGAAGTTTATACTCAATCGACAATTACATATTTTTATCAGACCTGTTAGTTGATTACGATAAGTTTTATTGATAACGATATATTATCGTGCGTCTAGTGTTATATCAAAGCTGATTTATTAAGCTGGCACGTTTAACACATTTACCCGTAGTGTCTGTGCCTAAGAGCGTGCCGTGACGTTTTGCACTATTATACGATTTATCGGCCAATACTTCGGGACGATAGGCGCCAGTGCGGCCGCAGCATTAGTGCACTTACAGTGGTCGTCACATAATTAACGACACTAGTCGATTTTCATACAATCGAGGTAACTTTGGAGCCTTGGTTCTCTGCCAAGGATTATTTATTTTTTTATTTATTTATTTATTTGTGCTATAAATACATACAAAACATAATTTACGTTAATAACTACATTAGTCTAGGACTGTGTCGCAGTTATTAGCGCCCACCTCGAACCTTATCTAACACTAACAAATAATAATTGATATGATAATGGCCATCCAGGACGTAAATGGTGGAGATCCAGATTTCTATACACATCCAACTGATTCTAGTACTGATAACGCGCCAACTTTTGGTAACCGACCTTATAAATAATGTGGTTATTATTTCATTTTTAAAGATTGTTCTACTTTCAATATCGAATCCATACTAATATTATAAAGAGGTAAGATTTGATTGTTTGTTTGCAACAAATAAACTCAATAACTACTGAACGGATTTGGATGAAATTTGGTACACAGACAGTAGACAGCCTGGCTATGAATATAGGGTACTTTTTAACCCGATATTCCAACGGGAACGGGAACCACGCAGGTGAAGCCGCGAGCGGCCGCTAGTTAATATTATGTTTGTAATTCTACGGGCACACCTGTGCCTACCGTCCCAATCTATCGGGTCGATAGCTCCGATTAGCGGTTTCACACAAGGCGATTTTAGTTGATCAACTCTTATCTTAGACTTGAATCAACAAAACTTGAAAGGTAACTTTTTGAATCGTTTTTTTTGCGTCGATTGAATTAACCAGGTGTCAATAAACTAAAAACGGTCTAGTTGAAAACCAGCGTCAGTGTAATACTGACATAATGCTGAACTAGGTCCCTTTAGTGCAGCCGTGGGACAATTTACTTTATACTGTAACTTTAAATAAAGTTTTTTTTTGTTACGTCTCCTTTTTATTGTATTAAGTTAATATCACTTCTATGTCCTTCGCCTGTACTAAATAAATGTTGTGAGTATGAGTATGAGTAATTAAAATTGTGTTCCGACGGTTCAAATCGCACGCGATTTAGTAGATGGTAAACTAAAATCGCCTCGTGTGAAACCGTAATTAACGACACTAGCCGATTTTCATTCAATTGAGGCAAGTTTAGAGCCTTGGTTCTCTGCCAAGGATTGACCGAGCTGTGATCTGATAATGGCCATCAAGGGAGTGTATGGAGGAGATCCAGATTGGTATACATACCCAACTGATCTGATCAACATTCTGAAATATGTAAGGACCAGAGTTTTCAGTTTCAAAAATCCATACATGTTTATGCTATTTTCGAGTTTTTTTTAAATATATCTATCCTCATGTATAGAAATCTGGATCTCCTCCATTCACTTCCTGGATGGCCATTATCAGATCACAGCTCGGTCAATCCTTGGCAGAGAACCAAGGCTCCAAAGTTACCTCGATTGTATGAAAATCGACTAGTGTCGTTAATTATCTGACCACCACTGTAAGTGCACTAATGCTGCGGCCGCACTAGCACCTATCGTCCCGAAGAATTGGCCGATAGATCGTATAATAGAGTAAGCGCGATAAAGCATGTGGCCTCACCTACATGTATCGTGGCATTACACGAACCTTCGGGGCGATACACGCAGGTGATGCCGTAGCATCAGAAAAAAGCGATGATTGTTATTACTCACACCACAGACGACGATAGTAATCTCTTTTCAATCAAAACCACATCTTCTTCCTTATCCTGGTATTTATATTCCTCTTGCATGCTCCCGATGACGATGCTGCCTCCAGAGTAATTGCTACTCACTCCACTACTAGCAGAAGACCTCCTAGTATTCATTGCATGAACATCCGAGACCGAAGAAATATTACTGTACAAGAATTCATTTGTCTTATTCTGTACAACAACTAAAGCTTTATCCAAATCGACGTGAGAAGCGTCATTCGTAACTAATGAAGATGTATGGTCAAATGTCAACATATGCTTAATATCGGAACATAAGGATGCAATGCAGTTCTTACACTTCTTCAAATTACTCTTACTGTTATAGTTCTTATGTGTAATACTGTTGGGAGAGCCAGGCAGTGAGAAGTTCTCATATATGCTCATTCGATTCTTCTTCGAATCTGAAGAATTGTCGTGATTGCAGAAGCAATCTGTCAGGTGTGCGGTCGATTCTAGACGTTGAACACCACTTATATCAACATTGTAAGGTAAATTTTTCGTCAAACAAGTCTTATAACTATTATTTGTAGTATTTAATTCTGATTTGTCTGAACTATTGGTATTGAGATCAAAAGTAATGTTTTTGGTAAAGTCACTACTTTTCCATGGAACCGACTCATTTTCTATCAGGTACGAATCTCCAAGTATGGTAGGGTATAGTTTGTTTATCACATGGCTGCTCTTTTCACACCAGTCACGAACCATATCTGATTTTCGAGGTGCAGTGCTCTCACACAAATGATTCTTTTCTATTGGTTCATATTCAGCAACAATTTGATCGGTGGCTACTAACACTTTGTCTGTGAAAAAGAATAAGAATAAATGATGAGTGAGATATGCATGACTAATGTTGGCATATTTTCAATAAGTTTAATCTATATAATCTATACAAAGAATAATCTATATTAAACAAACGAACAATCAAATCTTTCATCTGTATAACAATACAGAGGAAAGATTTGATTGTTTGGTTGTTTGCATTGAATAGGCTCCGAAACTAATGAACGGTTTTGAATGAAATTTGGTACACAGATAGTAGATAGCCTGGTTATGAACATAGAATACTTTTTTAACCCGATATAGAGACATGTCATATATTAACTTAATTCTCTACTGTAAGTTATGAATAGTGTTTACTATGTAAAATAATATGTATATACTCCAGCCATCTTACGGAAAGAATGTTTGTAAACAAAGATTTGCACACTTTTCGTCATTATTCCACAAATACGTAATAATTCAGACATCTAATGCCATATATCAAACTTGAACAATGTAAGTAAGCTATTAATTAATTGCACATATTTCTAAAAAAATAAAATAAATAAGTACTTTTGAGGTTAAGTATGGGGGGTTTGTTTACAAACATTCTTTCCCTAAGTATAGTTACCTATAACATTTGTATCTTGTATTGTGTTAAACTTTGAAATAATGAATCTAATTTCAAGACACATACCTAAATCTAAAGTATATGCACATTGAGATCCAAATGAGTCGTCGAGTTGGTCCACAACATTGTGGAGGTAGTCATACACAGCCCATTGCTGCTCTTTAGCAGCGTAGTCAAACGCTGAGTGGCCGTCCAGGTCGTGGCGGGATGGGTCGCCGCCGCAGCCAATCAGTAGCTTCAGGTTGTCCACCCGACCCCAAATGGCCGCTATGTGAACTGGAGTTATCCCATCATCATTACTAGAAAATGAAATATAAAGGCATGTGTTACTAACAACAATCCTACTAATATTAAAAAACTCGAAAGTATGTCAGTTTGTTTGTTTGTTTGTTACTCTTTCACGCTAAAACTACTGAACGGATTTGGATGAAATTTAGCACAGAGATAGTAGAATGCCTGGATTAAAACATAGGATACTTTAGATCTGGATATACCTTCGAGAACGCGAACCACGCGGGCGAAACCACGGACCGCCGCTAGTTTACAGATAAAAGAGCAAGGACCTGCTATGGAATTGCGTAAGCTAATCGTATTCATTTGACAGTTCATATTGTATGTCATTAGTGTCAAATACCATACAAATTGCAGCTGATCGAATACGATATGAACTGTCAAATGAATACGATTGACTTTACGCAATCGCACCCCTGCACCCCGACCGCCTAACGGTATAGCCTGGTCTATCGCTATAGCTATCAAACTTCAAACTCTAATGAAACCCTTCAACGAAGCGGTTTTTGTCTAATTCCTACATAATTCTATTTATCTTTTGGATTTACTATTGCATTTTTAGTATGAAAGTGATAGCGTCTGCGAGAGCCCTTGTAGGGGGCTTGAAAAATCGATAGCTATAGCGATACCAAAAGCCTTACCGTTAGGCGGTCGGGGTGCTGGGGTGCGATTGCGTAAGGTAATCGTATTCATTTGACAGTTCATATCGTATTCAATCGGTTGCAATTTGTATAGACTGACATTTAATATGATACAATATGAACTGTCAAATGAATACGATTGACTTTACGCAATCGCCTAGCTGATTCACCACCCACATATAAGTTTTGGATAACATATCTCATCACACAAATTTTTCATATTATAACTCTCTCAATCTTTTAAATATTTTAAATGATGATCAAACCTCCCAGTGTAACCTACAAGCAGCCATTAAAAAGTGCTACTTAACTTTTGGTCAATTCATTTTAATAGTGAACAGAAGGTATAATCCCAAGAGGGTTATAAATAACATAATTTGAAGCACTTTTTAGACTACGCTATAATATAATAGCATATAGCTTATAGCTCATAGCATAAAGATATCGCTCACCATACATTTACTTAGATAGTATGTCGTCGTCGTCGTCTCAGCCACATAACACCCACTGCTGGGTAAAGGCCTCCCCCAAAGGGAGGGTTTGCCATAATCGCCACGCTTGGCAGTAGGGTTGGCGATCGCAGTATGGCCAAGTTTGTAGGAGCCGCTGCTGCCCGTCTCATTAAGGCTGAGTCCCTTAGACGCCTTTTACGACAACTACGGGATGACAGGGGGTAGTGCTATTCTAAGCCGACACTACGCAGCTAGATAGTGTATAGTAAGCCAATAATATATTTTATAACTAAGTGTGAATGTGTTCTAAGTAAATGTATGGTGAGCGATATCGTTGTGCTATTGAGCTATATGCTATTATATTATAGTGTAGTCTGAAAAGTGCTTCATATAGCAAAAGTATACAAATGAACGCTTCAACATCTACACTAATCTTTTCTGTGATTCCTATGAGATAAGTTAAGTGCAATTACAAGATATTTTGATGAACCCATTTTGTCAATCTATTCTCAAGTATCTTGCTGTCTAAATTATAAATATATTATCAATATTCCTTATTTATTCATTGAATATTGGGGCGTTATTATTATTATTATTATTATTGGGGCGTTTTCTTTGTAATAAAAATACTTTTATTTGTAAGCAGGCCCCTGCTTACACAGGTTGTTTAGCGAGTTGTTTCCATAGTTAATCCTAACTTCCTTACTACTTAATATAATAAATGCGGAAGTGTTTGTTTGTCCTTTCTTCATGCCCTAACTAAGCAATGAATCTTCTTGATTTTTGCCATTGAGTTTGTTGAAAGGACAGAGCGTAGCATAGGCTTCTTTTTATCCCGATACTCTCATGGGAACAGGAACCACGCGGTTGAAACCATGGCCGGCTGCTAGTTAATTATAATAAATAGTAAATGTTCTTACCAAAGATTTGGGTCGGCCCCATATTTTAACAGTAGTTCAGTGCATTCTTTGGACTTCTCTAAAGGCTCTATTCCGGTAGCGAGATGCAGCACTCCAATGCCTTTGCAGGGCAGCACTTCATTGATATTTACTTGGCAATTCTTCAAGAAACTCTCAACTGACCTGGAATCAAAACAGAAACCATAATAATTTGCGAGTCTTTGATCATCAAAAAATTTTTTTTACATATAACAAAATATTGTTTTGATGATCAAATATTATTTTGATATTCTATTTAGATTTGATCGTAACTTGTGAAATACAATGCACTTCAAATCCATAAAAGTTGTTTTATTTCAATGATCAGTGCACACCAAAACTTAATATGTACGTTAGTTCAATATTATGAAATCATAATGTTGTGATTAATGAAATATTGTGCAATATTTATAGTTTATAGTTTTCATAAGAATATTTGGATTTTTGTTACATATAATTCATGTAACTAGATTTAATACATATAGTTATTGGTCATGAGGCCCTGTTAATATTATTAGGAGTAAGATTTTACAGAATGGAACAGCAGAAGAGTTGCATGAGAAGTTAAACACTTTCTTAGCATATAGCAATAAATACCTAGGTACCAGTAAAGATGTATTATTAATAAAAGTACGTACCTTGTGTCACCACATTGTATCAAATCGTATAATTTAAATAATTCCCTGTACGTCGTACCCATGATCTAAACATAAAAATACTGATATAAATTATAAATTTTTCCTTGTTGGTGTAACAGATCATTTCCTGTGGGTTGGGTTTCCGATGACTTTCACTTCAATACAATACACTTTTAACAAAACTTAACAAGTTCCACAATTCTTCAATATTTAACACCCAACATCGTTAAAATATCGGCACCGGGCAGGTGTAGAAATATCTACATTTTTATTCGTTTGTTTTTAGTAAATTTTCAAATTAACGTCAAATCAAATGGTTTTGCTTTTGTTTACGTTCGTTCGTTTTTCGTTTCGTTCGTTCACGTACAAAAAAAAAAAAAAACTGTAACTTGTACTTCTCGTTTGTTTGTTTGGCTTGAAATGAAACGTTCCGTTCCACGAGAAATGCATACCTTTAGAACTATTTCAATTTGCAAGAATATGAATAATTTTGCAATAAATTATTTACTAATTTCATAAATTGAGTGTTTACTCAACAGAATAAACCTTATGGAAAGTTAGCTTCAAACTAAATGTTAATTATTACTTTTATGATCGGCGACAACGTTATCAATAAAATTGTAATCAATAATAATCTGCATTGGACGTTACTTCCTTAAATTGATACAAAACAAAAAACCTTCATAATGAATATTAGCACAGTTAATAAATAGGTAATTAATTCTGTGCATTTGACTCTCAACTTTAATAAGGAAATTTCGAAGTTTTCACAGTGATGAAACGAAATGTTACTATTCTATTTTATGAAGTCGAAGTCGAAAAACCGTTAGTTTGAATCGCCTCCTGCAGCCTGTAGCGTTTAATCTATACTATCTATATTACTTGTATTTAGTATTTTATAAGTAAGTTAGTTATGTACTCTAAGACCTACCACTGCTGACGAGTGGGAAAGTAAAGTATTTAACCTCTAACGCCATCTAACACCAATAATATTGTGGAGAGATTATTTGTATCCGACTTATGGCTTTGTTTACACAGGTGAAATTTAAATGTTGCAATCGCGATGTAATGTCTGTATGTAAGTATTAGAGATGCGCAAAATACTTCACTGAAATGTAAAGAATGATATAGTCCAATTGGACTAGATGAAGTATACTCATCTAGTTCATTTAGTTCACTCGGCTCAGTACTTCAGTAGTCCATTTGAGTCACCTTGTCATTAAGTTCAATCGCGTCATTTCATTCTATAAATATTCGTAATTAATATTCACGTAAAACTAAGGCTTATGTTTGCGCAATAGGTTGTTATTTTCATGCACACTTTCAAATCATGAGACATCAAATTGAGTTCGGGCCGTGCAACTATTTCGCTTCCACATGCGGTGTTCGTAATCTATCCGGTATACTTGCTAAGTGGACTAGTTCAATTGAAGGATTCATTCAGGAACGACTCAACTCTAGTAAGTATCTAGGGGTGATGTTAGTACGCCAGTAGTAAGTACGCACCACTTCACCCAAGAGTTTTGCTTTGTCATCATTTCTAGTACGGGTAAAGGGTCTCCGGGGTTCGATTCTTAGGGAACTGGAGGATACATTCGGTTTGGCTAATGTTCAAAATCTACTGGCTATTTACAACCATCCTATCTCTGATGCCTTAACATTTTCAATCAAGCTTTACAATAATTCATTGTATTTACAATGTGCTATTTTAAATTGTCAGGCGTGCAACTTCGTAATAGTTTATTATTACTTAAATTTAAAACAATAATGTCTCATGATGTCTGTAATACAGTTTTGAATGCGGGTGATGGTATTTATTGCTTTAAAATTACATTAGGCTAAATACAAACTCAACCTGTGGCATATTTGGCCAACGAAACCTTAGCAATCGCAATACAAAAACACTTTTATTCAGTATAGTAACGTGTTTAAGATCAAATGTAAATGCTGTTGAAATGTTGACTATCCAATATAGTTACCAGCAACGACATAGAAATCTGTACGTTTTACTTACGTAACAAATGAGTTGTTAATTAATGTTATCTCTTTAAAAATGTAACGTTTAAACACTTTGAACTATTTTGGTTAGTAAAAGTAAGTAGGTAGGTACTTATCTACGTACTTTGACAACATCGTTGTGGTGATTGCTATGTGTTGTATGTGACTGCTGAGATATAGGTACCTACCTACCAAAATTACCTAAAAGCAATCAATGAAACTGTGTCCCGGCTGCCTATTCCCAGGTAGCACAAACGCTGTGTAATTTTTTTGTTAAATAGCATAGAATCATTTAAAGGGTGTGTAGCCGCGATTTATACAAAATATAGTCGGATAGAGGCATACTTTATGGTTAATATCTTTTTTTTAATATAAGCTTTATAAAATAGCTGTGTAAACGTTTAAACAGCGTTTTTAAGTTGCTGTCATTTAACAGAGATTGAAATAAGCTATGTAAACGTTTTCATGTCAATTTTGAAAAGCAATCGTAAAAGAGCTTCCTACGCAGGCATTAAGTTGTTATTTTCTGTATAAACGTGGAGTAATTTACTGTTATAGTGCTTTAAGTACATATACTAGTGTTAAAAATCACGAATACTCAACTTCATACTATTATTATGAAAAAGCACTGTAAGTTACATTTAAATAGCTTTTCGCCACAAGGAATCGATAAAATGCTGATTAAAAGTTGTCATTATTCTCACTAATTTGCCAGTCGCTATTTTTGTGATAAATTTGTTACTTATATAGCAATAAAACACTGTTAAAATGCTTTACCTAGATAAATTTATAAAGCTTCAAGTGCTTATTTGTTTCACCAATAAAATTCAGTACTACCGACGCGACGCACTCGCTCAGATAAAAATGCACGATTTTCATTTTGCTGTTTTTTGCTTATATCATAGCTCATAGCAATTTAATAGCTTCTTTACTGGCTAACGGCAACATAAATGCTAATATCGTAGCAAAGAGCAACGTAAGTGCTCAAATTTAGCACCCTTCATTACAATAAACAGTATTAAATACTTTTTTGTAATATAAACAGCAACGCCATTTTTTGTAGTTTCTTTTCGCAGATTAAATCCTTTAACAAATATAAAATTTATATTCCTTGGTAATTACAACTAAAAAAGTTATGTTTTGTTAACCAAAAGCTTTGTTTAGCTGTTATAAAACGTTTCTTTATACCATTAATGAAAAATGTTATAATAACTGCTTTTAGCATTTTTTATTTTTATGTATTTATTTCTTTAAATGGAAAAATATAGAGGGCGCATCAAAAATTTACATAATAACATGAGTATAAATTATCAGTAAAATTTAATTTGCATAAGAAATAACGCTTCTTTACGTGTCACCACCATCAAAAATACCGTAATTTTAATAAGTTCGCCATTAAAGTAGACAAGACAAATTCTGTAAATTGTTAAGAAGTCATAAAAATTTTAATTCGCTTTGTTCGGCATTATATTGCTTCAAGTTGCAAAAACTTACATCTATATAATTTGGACCTAAATAAAAGTTGCTTATCAAGCAATTATTTGACATTTAAAAAGCATCGTAAATAGCTATTTCACAGCTTGTATGCAGCAGACAAATGCTATATAAAGTGCGCCCAAACCAGCTGTGTAGAAGCTGTATAGACATTTACATACACATTTATCTGATAACCACTGCAGGCAAAGGCTGTAACAATTACGTTTTCATGGCTTTTATATCAACTATTTGTGCTATCTGGGTTGGAACCCTCTAGACCAGTGGTTCCTAACTATTTCAGAACTGTAACCATAACTATTTATTAATCTGTGCTGTAACCCCTAAGGCCTGTTAATGAAACAGATTTTGAAAAGCTATTCAAAATAACCCGGCTAAATGCTCTTGACTCCTACTAGCTCACCGAACCGTTTTTCGAGAAGTATTAGAATCTCCCGGGGCTTCTGCTACTGCTCTTCTGCTCATGCATCCTAAACCAAACGGCCTCTCCCACGGCCTACCTAAAAACGGCTCTTCTTATAGCCCCGGACAAGAGATATTGGACCTTCAGTCCGTATTTTGCAACTAAACATAGAAGGATCTTCCCAAAACAAATGTGATTACCGGCTAAAGTGGCACATGAATATAATGCCGCTATTATCTGCATTCAGAACACCATATTATAGACAAGGAAACTGACTTTTATCACGCAGAGGTGCCATTGACGGATATAAAATCATGGGCTACACGCTCTCTCCTATACATGACTCTTCTATCTATGTAGTACCTCTCTATCTATATCTCTCTCTATCCCTCTCTATCTATCTACCTCTTCTATCTATATAGTACCAAAAATCTTCTTTAAACGACCAACCTTAACTCTGCCAAGTCAACCCCACCCCTCCGTATTTCTGGGTGACTAAACTAAAAAAACGAACGCAGGAAACAGTTGCATACGGGCTGAAACAAACAACTTGCACCTTATTTTTGACCAATAAGATAAAAAGAGCTTAAGGGCCCGCTATAGGCCAACGAAAATCAGATTGCTTTACATGATCGTCTGTAAATATTAATGAAAAACTCAATTTCAAGTTAAGATGCAGCAAACTACATAAACGATAGGTGAGTACTACAACAAGTGGCGCCTCTGTCCGAACCCTGCGAAAACAGAAGTAGGAGCTTTTCATTTATCTAATTCCTAGTGCACAGAGAGCTCGATGTTACTTTTTGTGGAGTATCGGTTAAGTTCAACCAAGCCCCAAAATACCTTGTCGTAATACTGGACAGGTCTCTAACCTACAAGCACCAAAGTAAATATTATCAGAAGTCTAGCTGGTTACCAACTGGGGAGCCTCGGTCTCAGTCCTACGGTCGTCAGCACTTGCGCTAGTTTACTCCGTTGCCGAATACTGAGCACCCGTATGGTACCAAAGTGCGCACACCTGCAAGGTCGACAACCAGCTCATTGAAGACATGCGTATAATAACCGGGCTCATTAAAACTACCACCACCTGACTGGACTACGTAGGTTCAACGCAGCTGTTGCCGAATGGGGAAAGAGTCAAAGGCCAAACATACCAATCCGGGAGACATTAGCACATCTTCCAACCCATGTCTTCCGTCCAGATCTCATATCTGGGCCGACGAACGAGTCAAAGCTCCATTCAGCCTGAAGGAAAGGTGGTGTTCTTTTTGGGACCGCTTTGACCACTCGAACAAGTTCCTTATTCCTGACCAAACTAAAACCCGCAGGAAGCGATGGTGAACGCGCAACTTGGGTCAAATTAAATCGATTCAGAACTGGACATGGGCGTTCTATCGATCTACCACTTTTACAAATGGGGAAATAAGGACTTGCCAGCGTGTAATGCGAATGCGGAATCTCAAATCAGACCCTGCGCCACGTTGCAGAGGACTGCCCAGTTGCCCACTATATACTGTCTCCCTGGCGGCCTGAGAGAACTTCACCACCTGACGCCCGCTGCCAAAGAATGGCTGTTGAACTTCAATATTAAGGTCGCTGGAGTTTCGCCATTCGAAATTATGATGATATTATTAAAGTGTAAAAACGTTACAATTGACACACAAGATATGATTATGCCTAAACATTATCATGACATGAGCTGTTGTGCGGTTTGCGGTACTTATCGAAAAAATGCTTTTAATTTATTGATTAGATTGCAGTTAGCGAAAGATAGTAAAAAAAAAAATATTTTGTGAGAGTAGCCAGTCTAAAATAGAGGCGTTAGATTAATTACGTAAGTATTATAATTTAAGACAGGAAAGCCACATCTCTGTCTGTATTATACTATTATCATTGCCTCTATTTATACAAACCGTGTTTTTAGGGTTCCATAGCCTAATGGCAAAAAACGGAACCCTTAAAGATTCGTCATGTCTGTCTGTCCGATGTATGGTATGTCACAGCCACTTTATTCCAAAACTATGAGGATTACACAGTTGAAACTTGGTAGGTAGATATTCTGTAAACCGCTTTACGCGGTTTTTCACAAAAATAATAATATATATATATATATATATATATATATATATATATATATATATCAAGGGAGCTCTCCCCATACATGAAACTGGAACTGATATTTTTTTTCATAAATCCTATACCTGTAGGGTACCTATAGATAGGTCATCAAAAATTACATTGAGGTTTCTAAAACGATTTTTTCTCAAAGTCAACCGTTTGAAAGATTTACACTTCCAAAGTGGTAAAATGTGTAAAATGTGTTATGTAGAGATATTTTTTTAAAAGATATAATTATGCTGTAGATCTTAATATAAACTTTGAAGAAAAATGAACGAAATATAGTTGGCAGTTTTAGAAATATATAGCATATTCAATTTATTTTATTTTATTTATTTATTGAAAAAGATTCACCAACGACATATCTTTACACATTACAATTTAAAAATTAAAACCTGACTAGGCCAAAAGACATGCCTTTACGGTGAATACAGCATTTTTTATTTTCTTATTTACTAGTTAAAAATTCAAACATAAACGTGTCTTTAGACAGGTCTTTAAAAATTACATTGAGGTAACGTTCCTAAAATAGTTTTTTCTCAAAGTCAACCGTTTGAATGACATACACTTTCAAAGTAGTACAATGTGTGTCCCCTCCGCCTCTAACTTTTAAAATAAGAAAGTGAAAAATTCTATAAAAATATAATATTCTGTAGATCTTTATAAAAAATTTCAACGAAAATTGGTTTGAACGAAATATATCAACAGTTTCAGAGCTATAGCAAATTTTCAAATATAACTTTGTCATTCATACAAACACTATAAAATCAAAGTTATTTTTGCAGACGAAAAATTATAGTGGCATTTTGGGTAGGTGTACTTAATATAATAAAAATAATAATAGAAACTTTATTGTACATGATACAAAAACAAACATACAGAAAAAACTACAAAAAAGAAGAACAGACAATAGGCGGACTTATGGCTACATAGCAGGCAACATTGGGTGAGAGGCGGAACCCTTCATGTGCGAGTTCGACTCGCACTTGGCCGATTTTTTATGTCCCCTGCGAACTTAATGTACCTAAATTATGTAGAAGTTCTCTTTATTCTCAATTTAAATAATTAGCGCTAATTAGTTAATTTTATAGCATCAGAAATTTGATCACTTCGGAAATTAGCACGATATTACAACGTTTCATAATTTACAAAGGCAGAGGTTTTTTACTAGCTCAGTTTTTTTTCTAAATCTGCCATTACGGTTTATTGACACATGCAAGAAGTAGTGGCATAGTGCTGCTGGTGACATTAGCATCTTTGCGGATTCTTCTACGTGCAAAGAACGGATAATGTCGATAGCCTGCTGTGTGTGCTTATCAACTCAAGACTACAAAATAAATACCTTAACTAGGTTGATGCCAGATCAGGTTTGCGCTTTGTTAAAGCACAACGTAAACGTGTCCACAGCACCGGACGTGTTTAAAAAATATAAGTTAAAAGTTTTCATCGAATTAAAAAAAAAGCAGTTGGCCCACAGATTAATAAATAAATAGTCTGTCCATCGCTGACCGCTGTTGTTTTGTTTGGCGGGAAAAAAATACATGTAAGTTTTTGCAAATTGTTTTGGTGATTATAATTTTATTTATTTATTTCTAGGAATACCAACTCATGTATAACTAAGTACCTATTTAGTTTGACTTACACTGTTTTTATTTGTTTTACTCAGGTATGTTAGGCACTTATTATTACTTATTTACAGTTATTTTTTAAATTCTCGTGCTGCTCGCTGCTCCCATGTAATGCGTGGTAATGTGACAATGACAACCTAAGAGTAATTAGAATAAACGAAACAAAACTTTATGTAGACCTGTATTATATGGAGCAGAGGTACAATACCAGCAGCTTTTTACTCAGAGGTGGCGGGTTCCAATCGTACAGGACGACTATTTGTGTGTATGAAGTATGAACGTAACGAATGTATGTACCTCCATAAGGTAAGTAAGCTTTTTCGCTATTACGAATGCGAGTTGGTATAAGTATGTGTTTAATTTTAAACTTGGCAAAAAGTTAGGTTCAAAGGGTGGGCAGTTGGGCACAATAACCCCACAAAAACAAAAGCACATAGAGTTATAAAGTTGTTGGCACAAAAGACAATAAAAAATATTTAAGTACTTAGGACTTAGATATTTATCAAAATTTTAAATTATTATGGTACAGTCGGGGAACTTGTTGACCAGTAGAGTTTTTAGGGAGCTTTATTTGAGAAACATATCACAAATAATATAACATTAATGGGTATTTCATTTGAATAATTAATTATTTTTTAACCTTAGTACGTACCACCAACTATTAAGTATTCTGTGGTACCACAGAACTTAGCTGTGTAGTATCAGCTTAGAATAGCACTACCCCCTTTCATCCCGTGGGTGTCGAAAAAGGCGACTAATGGCCTGCGCAGACGACGGACATTGAAGGACTTTTTGTCCGCGACACGACCTTATTACTAAGAACATAAAGTTGAATAAATAACGAGGACTATCGCGTACTTTTCGCGGATATACGCGGTCTAAGTTGAATCTTATTTGGTTAACAATAAAGACGTGTCACGGACAAAAAGTCCTCCGTTCTCCTACAAGCCCACCTCCTACAAACTTGGCTATACTGCGATCGCCAACCCGCCTGCCAAGCGTGACGATTATGGCAAACCTTCTTTTTGGGGGAGGCCTATACCCAGCAGTGGGTGTTATGTGGCTGAGACGACGACGACGACCATAGAACAAGGAAACTTAGTACTTTGCGAGAAAATGTTTCCCAAAAAAAACTCTACGGTCAACCGGGAAGCTCCCCGATTGTGCCTAGTAGTCGTACACATGGTCACCTCACCACTCACCGTGTTAATTTATAATGTCTATTAATTATTAACTGTGTTAAAAATCACAAATCTACAAAACCCGATATGATAGGTGCAGTGGTTTTATTTTTAAGATAAAAGAACCTCAACGTGCGGACGTAACTTACCGCAAAATGTTTGTTAGATACCTTGGCACAATTTCCTTAATTAAACCACTATCTATTATTATTATTTGGCTTATTAAATAATATCGAGCTTCGCTCCGAGTCTTGCAAAAGTATTAGGTAAGTTAGTTTAGTAGGTACTTAGGTACAAACAAACTTACGCAAAGTAGACCTATTTAGAGAAAACTACGCATTCTTCTCTCTGTACTATTCGACCAAACCAATTAGGCGCATGACAGCTGAAGAAAAATTAAACTAACTAGAAAACCAAATATTTGTGAAGTGGCAAATCAGATAATCACTGTAGCACTAATTATTTAGATAATAGAAGAAGTACGATGATAGAAGTGGGCTGCAGGTGCCAAATGTGAAAAACCGCATTCATTTCTGTCATGCGCCTAATTGTCTTGGTCGGATAGTACTCACTCAACTTCAAAAGATTCGACCCTAATGCAAAAAGAACCCAATGGACCTTATTTTTAGTTCCCATTCGACCTTCTAAAGTAAAAATATCATATTAAAGGTGCATTAAAGGTCGAATGGGCAGTCCATTCGACATCATCCTGGCCTTGCTGTTCTGTTAAAGTAGGTAAGTACTTTTTTCTAAATTCGAATGCGAATTCGAAAGTAATTTTTGCAAAAGTAGGACTTACTCATCAGAATGGCAAGGCAAGTTAATTGCTTGTTAAGGGCTAATTGTCTAGTTTTAAAATCTATCGCAATCCCTTTCAATTCGTCATTTGAAAGATATTTATATACTTTAGTTAGGCCGTCAATATTTGACGTTTGATAGGGATTGTGATTGGGACGCGTTTTGAAAGGTATTGAATGAACGAAATTGAACAGTTTAAGCAAAGTGACAGACGAAAATGTCTTTCAAATGTATGGAGAAGTATCGAATGAAGTGTCATTTAAAACATCACTCGTTCCGAAAGGGATTGCGACTATAAGTTACACAATTCCATAAATCACAATCACAATACCTATGAAAGGAATTGTGATAGATTTTAAAATTAGACAATTAGGGGGCTGGTAGTACCTATTTGTTCGATTTACATACAAAATGTATGCGCCATGTTCGCCTCTTTCTTTTTTAAGCTGATTAAAATTGTGGTCCAATGGGACATGTTTTTTTATAGAGGGTCGAATGGGTACAATTATGTTGTAGATGAAGTCGAATCTTGAGGGTCCAGTGGGCACTAGACCCAGCAGGTGAAACATAGAGACATACACCGATTTGCACTAAACATTAAGAATCGCCTAAGGATATTCTTATCTTTCTTAATCTAAACACCACTAACCATATTATGACGTTCTTAAAATCCACTAACTAAGGCTAGGTATTCTTAACTTACGGGCCCACTATGGAGCGTCTAAGATTAAGCTATTCTTAATATTAATGTTATATTAAAAGACTAGCCTTAGGCGATTCTTAAGTTTAATGCAAATGGGTGATTTTTTAGTTCGATATTGACATGAAAGTATTTTTTTTATTAGGATCACCTACTTAGATCATGGAGCAATGAAAGCAACATAAGGTGTTACCGACTGTACGCACCTACACAAAATGTCAACGACTCTACTGAGTGATTAATTTTTTATTAACATGTTTGCATTCCTCAGATTCAAAGTAAATTTTGTAATGTTTGGGTTATCATATCTGGAATGGAAAACATGTACCTACTTACCTATAAAAAAACAGCTTTCTTATTATTGCTTTGTTATGAAGTGAACTGTATGTATATTTTGTAACTGTGTATTTTTTTTATTAACGCAACTCACGTGCTATATATATAATAAGTTCATTCACCCTTGGTCAAAAACTTGTAACATTCCTAAAAGCTATACAAGTCCAATTAGTACAAAATCCTGGTTTAAAGGCTTGAGCCGAGATGCAGTAAAGTCGTCTTTTTCGTACGCATATGATTAGAAAAGAACAGAGAAACCGGCACGCGGCAGGATGTTGACCCCGTTTTGATTACGGTCTCGGTCGTTGAAGATAATCGAGTTCAATTGCGATAATGCACATCAAACGGACAGACAAAAACACTTGTCCTTATCAACTACTGATCTAGAACGAATGATCTATAATTTGATTGACATCTTGTATCTATCAATGGAAACCTCATTCTATTATAATAAGAAACAATACTTACCTACTTTAACTTAATAAAGTTTTTTAACGCGTTAATTTTTTTATCGTAGCTTAATTTTATTAAGCCTCCTGACGGACTCTTTGGTCTCTTGGCCACATTTTTGTTAAGAAATGTTCCATTTCTACTATAAACCAGTATCCAACCCACCCACACCCATCGCGCCGGCCCCAATACAGGTTTTTTAAGTTTAAGTAAGTTTTAACGATTGCAAATACAGCTGGGCTGGGACCAACGGTTTATCGTTCGATTCGAAGCACGGAGGAGCTCGAGATAAGATAATGCATTTTTAATCACCAATCCGACCGAAAATGGTGACCGAACATTTCGGAAAATACCGCCACAGGCCCTGGCCAAGAGCGCGAACCTCCGCGCCAACTGCACCACAGCTTCCTAAATTGTATGTCAGAAAATTCATGCAAAATCATGGAACGTCCTATTTTCTTTCAGAATTATGGCCTTACCATGGCTGGTATTTGCTTTCGGGGTTCCCTCCATCCTAGCTCTGGACAACGGACTTGCGTTGACGCCGCCCATGGGCTGGCTAACCTGGCAGAGATTCCGATGCCTCACTGACTGCGAGCTATACCCTACTGAGTGTATTAGGTAAACTAGTTTTGTTCATAATATACGGTATCGAGAGGTAGAGCTCTTGGGGTTTCTCTGCTCCGGACCTGTGAGGCAATTCTTTAGCTCTGACAACTTCAGTAAACAACCGAGTTTGGCAAATAGTGAATAATCAAGTTGATTTTGACTGTAGCAGCCTTTAAAGACTGAGAGCGAGCTCCCGCTTGATAGGAGCATTAATTCGAGGCATCACTTTGAGCGCGCTAACGCTGAATGTAGTTTTGATTTCACAACTTTGGTTGTCCACTGAAGCTGTCCGAGTTGCAAAATAGGCCTGCTGATCTTACTGGTAGTAAAGGAAGGAAGTGGGTGCTAGACCAGGAGGTGGAGTTGCCTACAAGCCGTCTGCTCCGAGGGTGGTAGATTCTTCCAGCTTTAAAATCGTGGGTTTCTTCGTTGCCTATTAACCAGAGTAGGTAAGGCATTACCTAAATATCAGTGGCGAAGGGTCCATACCGATATTCATCGGCTTCCCTTTTAGAAATCACATGCCACTGACCCACCATACAGTAAAAAGATTTTTTGGAAAAAGATGGATCCGGCTTACTTCTAACCTTCCGCCATATTTCTAACTTTCACCACTGCTAAATATATCTAAGTAATGTTAATTGGAGTTTTTTATACAAATATAAAGAGGTCAGGATTCACCCTATCAAATTAAAATTTTATCTACCAGTTTAATGAAGTCGTCGATGTAAAAATTGTCTCGTAAGCTTGTCTCACACATTTCAGCGAGAACCTTATAATGCGGACGGTGGACCTGATGGTGAGCGAGGGATACCTCGACGCTGGCTACGAGTATGTCGGCATAGACGACTGCTGGTTAGAGAAGGAGCGGGGGCCGGACGGCCGTATGGTGCCCGATAGGAAGAGGTTCCCAAGCGGGATGAAGGCTCTCGCCGATTATGTAAGTGAAATACTCAAATATGTGGCCTATGGCCTATAAGGTGAATGCTGATGCCGATGGAAGGAGCTATGGCCGGTCACGTTAGCGCGCGCCGGCGGCGGCGGCGGTTTGGTCGGTGTCCGATTGAAAGTGCTTCCCCAGCGGTATTTATGACACGCGTATTCCTAAGTATTTACACATCTCTCTTAGTTTTACATACCGCTACCGATATGGCACACTGCTGCCAACGCTGTCCGGTCCGGCGATCTCGAGCTCGCAGTCACCAATGCCCTGCCCGCCCACATCAAAGTGTTTGAGTCTTTTACATGGCATCGATGGAATGGTTGGAGAAGAAGCGAGTACCGGACCAGACCCGATAGGAAGTGGTTTCCTGGCGGTATAAGGCTCTTGCCGATCCATATAGCATTCAAAACCGCCGGCTCAAGTTAGAGATCGTGTACACCGTATTAGAAACCGTTGATTTTAGAATGCAAAGTTTAAAATTTAAATCATAATTATTTACGGAATATATATATATACCTAAATCGATCGAGTAAAAGTTACTAAATTGAGCGACTAAAAATATAGGTTGGGTTTGGGTTGCGGAAAGAATAGTTTTAGGTTAGGTTAGATTGGCGACTAAGTCGCTCACTCCCCTATTACGGAAATAATGTTTGTAAACAAAGCGCCCATACTTAACCTTAAAAATTTAACATTTTAGAAATAGGCATATGAAATAAGCAAGCTATTATTGAGCTGCACATGCACTTCATTAATAGCTCTAAAATAAATACAATGTAGTAAAATATTAATGGGTGACTAATGGGGCCATTTACAGGTTTTCACTTATAGGTAACTAGAAATTGTGGAGTATATTGAGTAGTAAACAACAGATGTCTAATAATTGATTAGGAGCAAAGTGCGATCAGCTAACAAATACAATACAAATTACAAACACAAATCAAAAACCGAAAAATGAGGTGGTAATCAAGCGACGCTCTTCAGCAGTTTCATGTGAAAGAAGATGTCAACCGCGGGATGCTCCAAAGAGAATTTATTTAATTATTCAACAGCTCTACAGAAAAATGAGTTCTTTCTATAATTTGCGATGTTTACCTAACTGCCGATGCCGAGGAGGTGTGTTAATATAAATAATTCAATCATAATTTATATGGTATTGGTTGAGTGATATTTATTGTATTTGTTTGTAGAATAATCAAATGTTTGTTTACAAACATTCTTTCCCTAAGATGGCTGGAGTATAGTATTTGTGTCGCTCAAATTTTTTTTTAGTCGATCGGTTAATAACTATCCATTATTTACTAGTTGTTTAACAATAGAGAAGACCATCAGATCTTCATAACAATCAAACCTGTTTCACCCAGATACACAGCCGCGGCTTGAAGTTCGGCATCTACCAGGACTACGGCAACAAGACCTGCGCAGGCTACCCGGGCGTGCTGGGCCACGAACAACTCGATATAGACACCTTTTCGGAGTGGGACGTGGACTACCTGAAGTTGGACGGGTGCTATATAGAGCCGAAGGAGATGGACAGCGGTAAGTGATAGACAAGTGAACATACGAAACTATTTGAGCATCTGTTTTTGTCCTTATCAATACCTTGCGGCTCAAAGGGCGTAACCAATACACGACTTTTCAGGAGAGCCAAAAAACTAAAATTTAAATTTTGTATTATTCACAACTTTGTTGTTATTGATACCAAAAGTAGTTAATTTTTGAGGTGCATAATGTTAAATCATAACATTTTAAGAAATATTTGTAATTAAAAAATTAGCTGGTGAATACGCCCCACAAAATCAAACATGACACCTTCGTGGAGTGGGACGTGGACTATTTGAAATGGACAGGCGTTTATGATATGAGTGATTGAAGATCTTATTAAGATAAGCGACTGGACGTTATCATTAGCCATTTTTAATGTCTCAACTGCTGGGCCACTGACCCTCCTTATGGATAAATAGGGAGAATGGGCCATGACCCACCACGCGGGCCTCATGCGGATTAGTGGATTTTTTACGACTGGGAATGCAGCTGGGACCAACGGCTTAACGTGCCTTCCGAAGCACGGAGGAGCTCGAGATAGTAAATTTCTGCTCACCCATCCCGTGGCCGACCATTGCAAAAGTTGCTTAACCTCAACAATAGCAGGCCGAGCGCGCGAACCACTGCACCACGGGCTCCCCACCTGGCTGGGCGTTGACACCGTTGTAAAGGGGGATAGTGCTAGGTGACGTGACGAGGCTCATCCGAGTGATTGAAAAAATGAGTATCGGAGTAAATATGTGGATATTTATGAGTGTTTGGGCTGATGAGCCACGACCAGCTGAACATGGACAACTTCGCGGAGTGGGACGTGGACTAAATGAAGCTGGATGGGTGCTTAATAGAGCCGAAGGAGATGAACAGTGGTAGGAGATGAGTATGCGAAAATGGCACAAGTATATGAATGTTTGGATATATGCGTTTAATCATCCGAGTCTGAGTAACAAGACGTGCGTGGGCTGCTACCCAGGCGTGCTGGGCTACGAGCAAATCGATGTGGACACCTTCGTGGAGTGGGACGTGGACTACCTGAAGCTGGACGGGGTCTAACTAGAGCCGAAGGAGATGGACAGTTAAACAGTAGTAGGAGACGAGGTTGCAAGCACGGAACAAGTACCAATTAGGGCATGTAATATCGGAAGGTTTTCAATTCCGATATTGATTTCCGATATAAGATCTCAATATCGGAATTTCGATATTAATATCGGAATTGCAAATATTTTTCAAAAATTGAAAATTTTCTTTATAAATTGCATATTTCCTAAAGAAATTGCACAAATAAGGTATGAGATTGGATTGACTACAATAAATCCAATCTGAACCTACTTGTCTCTGAATTTACTTTTTTTGCACAATTCATTTGAAATTTCGTAAGTATATCCTTTTATCTCACAGAATGGCGACATAAAACTAATGCCGAAACTAAGACGAAAAAGCCGGAAAATTTGCCCATACCTAGCAGTGGGTGTCATGCAGCTGATATTATGATGATAGTTATGGCGTCTGGAACTACTTTCTCAACATCTTGCTCTTATTCCTCAGTTATTTCGTTCAGAGTGAATAGTTGTAAAAAGTTCCTATAAGAAACATTAGTACTTCTGATAGTAGTTCAGTCTCCTACTGTGTCTTAATACGGATGAAACAGACAAAGTAAAACGAAAATACGCGATGAATATTTTATAAAAAAACAATTTTTTATTTTCGAGGTTTGTAGGGACCGACTATTGATAATTCGATAACAAATAAATTGAAACAGCATAAAACAATTTTTTAAATGACCCTGAATTCTTTGTAATAAGCACGTAATTCAACCTCATTTCGCACAAGAATTTGCTCCGTATTTTATTGCAAAATATCTGGCCGACGAAAAAAAGCGCTCACTTTCATTTATCATTGTTCGGCAAAATTTATGTAAGATACTTGTTTGTTGGTGTGTTATATGGACTCCTCTTCCACCTCTATTGTCGTACATTGCTTTTTCATTAATAACAAATACCAAATGATCAAATTATTCCCAAACTAGCAAAATCAATAGTGAGGCTATGATGCACAGTGCGCTGGCACTGGCATGGCATAGCAACAGGAATATGGCTAAGCGCGATATCGGCGCTATACAACATACACACAGCTATAATATAGGTAAAAAGTCTATATTTTACCTGCGGATTTTAAGAGCTTAAATATAAGTATTTGTCTGACTCCGATATTATGAGTGGTCTATCTGAAGCTTCAGATACTCCGGCCGGGTGTAACATAGAGCCGAAGTAGATGGACAGAAGTTGTGATCATCTTTGTCTGAGACCTGAGTATATATGTAAAAGATATTTGAGTATATGAGTGTCTGAGCATATGGATGTCTGACCATAAGAATTTATGTATATTAGGGCAACAAGACGGGCGTGGGCTGCCCGGGTAGCCCGGTAGTGCCGGGCCACGAGCAGCTGGACGTGGACTCTATGTGTCTGTTTGAGCATCTGACGCGTCCTTAACAGTCTAAACATAGTCGAGGTACTCAGCCGATATGACGCGCTCACACACACGCACCGCTCGCTATCGCTACACACGGCCGGCCCCTCGATCTCACTGGTTTTCACTGGTAAAACATCTGTGTGGGTAAGTCATTTCGGCCCGTTGTAGACAGTGCAAAGACTGTTTAGGCTGTGCCTCTTTTCTTTAGCTTCTGCAAGCAATTTTATAAACAAGGTTTAATTCTCTTTCCAGGTTATCCAGCTTTCGGCAAGTTGTTGAATGAGACTGGCCGTCCAATTCTTTATTCTTGTAGCTGGCCGGCTTATCAAGAGGACAACAAAATACTGGTTAGTTATTTGAGGTTTAAATTATTAAAATCGAATCTCATCAATGAAGATAACTTCTTAAATTGCGAATGTGGTTAATTAAGTTCTTATTGCTTGATGATGTGTATACCGTACTTTAAAATAGGTACTTAAGTATATTATGTAGGTATTTTTAGGGTTTCGTAGTCTAAAGGCAAAAAACGAAACCCTTATAGATTCGCCCAAATCGATGTATGTCACAGCCACTTTCTTCCAAAACTATGAGGATTACACAGTTAAAACTTGGTAGGTAGATGTATTTTGTAAGCCGCTTTACGGTATTTATACAAAAATAAAAAAATATATGAATTAAGGGGGGGCTCCACATACATGGAACTGACACTGTATTTTTTTTTCATCAAACCTATACTTGTGGGGTATAGATCTATAGATAAGTCTTTAAAAATTACATTGAAGTACCTGAAACAGTTTTTTCTCAAAGCCAACCGTTTGAATATAACTAACTACACTTTCAAAGTGAAAAAATGTATGTCCCCCCCCCCCCCTCTAACTTTTGAAATAAGGAAGTGAAAAATCTAAAAAAAATATATGCTGTAGACCTTTATAAACTTTCAACGAAAATTGGATTGAACGAAATATATTATGTAGTTTCAGAGCTATAGCACATTTGGCAAAACCGCAAATATCTTTGTCATTCATACAAACACTATGAAAAACAAAGTTATTTTTGCGGGCGAAAAATATACTTAGTGGCATTTTAGGTAGGTATATTTAATATAATAATAGAAACTTTATTGCACACGATACAAAAACAAACACATACAGAAAAAACACACAATAGGCGGTCTTATTTCTACATAGCAATCTCTTCCAGGCAACCTTGGGTGAGAGACGAAACCCTTCATGTGCGAGTTCGACTTGCACTTGGCCGATTTTTTTAACTTATAACAAGATGTATCACTTGCTATATTTATTCATTTGAATATATATTATGTACTTACACATAAAACTTTTACAGTGATCGCCCACAGGATGGCTGACCAAAAATTCATTTTTCCATTCATAACATTCAGCTCTACACGTCTAGAGAATAATATATTCTGGTCAGCTCCAGTGTAGTAGGGACATAAAATGATGGTCTTTTATCCCATTTTCGTAGCCGGACTACGCGTCGATCGCTCGGCACTGCAACTTGTGGCGCAACTGGGACGATATCGACGACTCGTGGTATTCACTGGAGAGGATCATGGACTGGTTTGGGGACAACCAGGACCGGTTAGCTCAACACGCTGGGCCGGGACACTGGAACGATCCAGATATGGTGAGACTTGAGCATCCACATGAGGACGTATTAGTTCCAAAACTTTTATTTTAATCACATTTGTCACAAAGTGAGAAACTTCCTGGTAGACCAGTAGATATTTTTAGGCGTTGTTTCGAAAAGTTTTAAGTTCTGTAGAAAAAGTTGATTTCCTATCGTTTCGACGACAAAATTATATTTCAAATAGTAGATACAATAATATTATAGGTAGGTATTTAATTTGAATTATAAAATTTAAGTATTTGTTTAAAACCTTACTTATCGAAAACACGTTTCCTGAACAAAACTCTCTGGTCTACCAGAAAGTCCCTCGTTGTACGTAGCGACCAACCGACATACGGCACCAGTATGTCGGTCGGTCATCTGTGCAGTTAGATACGACTCCTTTTCGCCGAGTATTAAAATAATTGTCTCCTATTCCAGTTACTGATCGGCAACTTCGGTCTGAGCGAAGACCAAGCTCGGGTGCAAATGGCAGTATGGGCGGTTCTTGCTGCACCTCTACTCATCAGTGCAGATCTCGCGACTATGAAGCCGGAGTTTAAAAAGATACTCGTCAACAAGGATATCCTCGCAGTAGACCAAGATCCGTTGGGAAAACAGGGGCTTCGAGTCTATAAGGTAACTTTTTGTAAAGTTTTTGTTTAATTTTTACTACAAATGGACAGACAACAATAGTTATTTGTTATGCAAGGGTGGGAAGTTGGATTTCGCGGCGAGTTTCCTCCATTGAAACCTGAGCAATCGAAGGAATCTAGGAGTCCTGAGCGTAGCGAGGGTTTCAAAGGTACGAGACGCTAAAAACTTTTAATAATAACAACAAATTATTTATAATAACAATAAAAATGATTCGGTAATTAATGTTGACATTGACAATTTGACTTGAGGTACAGTACAAGACAAAGACAATTTAATGAAATTGTAACTGTGAGCATGATTCTAATATTGTAAGTTGAAACATTTTTGCAAGGCCCCCTCATGCGCGACTATAGCGCCGCCATTGGAAAATGTTTAGGATTTTACAGCTTTGACAACCATTAAAGTATTTGTGCAATTCAGCCAAAAACTTTTCTTGAATTTGTGATGCTGTCGAATATATATCCTTGTCCATAGTTTAATACCATATTTGTTCTCAAGGAGACCGTCAGGTACTACTTGCAAAGGAACACCCCTGTTTATGGCTGTTTCCTCGATCTCACAAAGGCTTTCGACTTGGTGTCCTATAAGATATTATGGCAAAAGCTAGCAGCAACCGGATTTCCGGAGGAGCTGGTCAATCTTTTTCAACATTGGTACGATCATCAGGAGAACTTTGTGAGATGGGGGAAAGCGATGTCGGACTCCTATAAATTGGAATGTGGCGTAAGACAGGGCGGATTAACCTCGCCAAAGCTGTTCAGCTTGTACATAGACCAACTGATCGTTGGACTCAGCAGCATGCATGCGGGGTGCTCCATTGACGGTCGCATGATCAATAACATAAGCTACGCGGATGACATGGTGCTGCTGAGTCCTTCGGTGTGCGCGCTGCGGGATTTGCTGCGTGTCTGCGAGACCTTCGCTGAAGGCCATGGTCTCTTATATCATTGCAAAAAGAGTGAGATAATGGTTTTTACGGCGCGTAGTATTTCTCCCGGTTGTGTGCCGCCCCTCAGGCTATACGGTAATGAACTTGTGAGGGTAAATAGTTTTAAATATCTGGGTCATGTGGTCACTCCTGACCTTAGTGACGATAGTGACATAGAATGGGAGCGTAGGGCGCTGGCTGTCAGAGGTAATATGCTGACTCGCAGGTTCGCACAATGCACAGTTGATGTAAAAATCACCGTGTTCAAGACATTCTGTCAATCATTTTACACAGGCGGCCTGTGGTCGGTATATACTCAAAAAGCGTTCGGCGCCCTGCGTTTCTATACAACAACTTGTTCAGGATGTTGGTGGGCCTGCCTAGATTCTGCAGTGCTTCTGGCATGTTTGCAGATGCACATGTGAATGACTTTCACGCTGTAATGCGCAACAAAATTTCATCTGTTAGAGGTATAATGCTTGGCGGCCCCAGCGACATAACAAGGTTACTGGCTAACAGACCCGACAGTTTTTTACAGAGGCACTGGGTTTCCGCCCTGATTAATCCTAAGGCAGAATCAGTGTATCGCATCAATTAATATTTTACGGGACATAATTATTTTTATAGTAAATTGATAATTGTTAACAGTATGAATTTTAATAATCAAATTGAATGGACTTTTTTGACATTGTGAATTGAATTTGAAACAATTTTTTGACATTATTATTATTATTATTACTAATTAAATTGATTCTTCATTTATACAAACATAGTATTTAAGTATTCTTTCCATTATTGTTTTACTAACAACTCTGGATCTATGGTATCTGATAATATATCATTTTAATTTTTAATTTTAATTTTTATCTAGAATTAGGTAACTAATTATCAGATTTTTTTCTGAAAAGGCTAGATTTCATGTCTGTGATGTGTTCACCTCGCGTTTCAATCAAACGACAGTTTGATTTGAAATCCTGGTTTTGTTGCGTGTTTGTGTTAGTGTAAAGATTAAATTCTCGCTTTTATTCTTTACCACTATGATCTTGTCGAAACTTAATGGTGATAACGTATGCATATTTACAAACTTACACTCGGCCCATTGAATACAGGAGAAGAAGATAGCGATTTGGTCCCGCGAGCTGTCTTCAGGGGAATTCGCCGTCGCCTTCGTCAGCCACCGCACTGACGGCGCCGCTTACATCTACCGCTACCATATTGCTGACTGCAAACTGCCCAACAACACTTACGAAATACAGGTAATATAATATTCATGAACGGGGTAACAGAAAAATACTTCAAAATGGGTCGTTTTTACGAACATTCTTTTTAAAAGTTGCCTGAAGTGTAGTAGTAACACGACCGGTATAAGACCCAGAGGACCAGGATTCGAATCCAACTCGATTTGGTTGGGACTTGGGATTAGATATGGTTGGGACTTGTACTAAAGTCCTAGCTATAGACGCCTTCGTCAGTCACCGCACCGACAGCGCTGCATACATCTATCGATACCATATTGCTGAGTGCAAACTGTCTAACAACACTTACGAGAACAGGTAAAAACAGCCTGTATCATAACAGGTAAAATCATATTTATCTAACAACACTTACGTTGTATCAACAACTGTGGTAACATGTATCAGATCAGATCCAGAAGTAGATTCGGTCGGGCGTTTGGAACTGAGTCACCGCATCGGTGGTGCCGTCTTACGATATTGCTGACTGCGAAGTCTGCGAACTTCCCAACGACACTTAAATGAAACCGCATATTGAGCCACTAGACGCTACCACTTATCGCCGCCCTAGTGGCTGAGTGGCCACAAATTAAAATTTGAGGGGCCTATACCCAGCAGTGGCCCAAGCGGCAAAATTTTCCTATAATCGTTGGCTTATAAGATTAAAAATCTTATAGCATACTTATACAGGCATAGATTGAGATCACTGATCTTATAAAAGTAGCCTACGATACGATTTGCACTACAAGCACATTCAATCCTATTACGTAGTCTTATAAACGCTTACAAGAACATCGTATAAAACTGTTAATGCTACAAGCGCTTTCGATCCTGTTACATAGTCTTGTAAACGTTTAGAGGATTTGATTATATGATTCTTATAGGTACTAGCAGTCTTATAAGTGCATATTATAATGATTATTAGCAGTGCTCCTATAAATACATTGGGTAAGACTATTTAATCTTTTTAACGTTTTGTTTTATTGTTCTATAAGAAAAGTTGTCCTGTAAACGTTTGGGTCTAGGCTACTATAGGTCGAAGATACTATAAGATTGATTTGTCTTTGACGTGACTGCTAATGGATCACTAGCACCGCACTTTCATTCGTGCTGCTAATATAGGTAAGAATTTACTTATACGTGTCCTGCGTATGCTATTACTAGAGTGATTGGTTGTCCACAGCCATTTTGTTTTCATGCTGTGATGTTTGTTAGTGTTTCAAAAAACTACATGAATGGATTTTAAAAAATGGAATTAAACGCTGTGGCAGTTATAGAAGAAGAGTTGCAAAAAATGTCTAGAAATGAAATCCAGGTCAGAGTTCGAATCGATAACTTCCAAGATTGAAAAAGAGTCTGGTAAAGTTTGTGATGGTTCCGTACAATATAATATGGAAATAGACCCAATAAAAAACTACGACGCTGATTCATCTAAATGTTATAATCAAGAAGATTATAAAAGTGATAGCAGTGATAGCGAATCTGATGACCATAACCGCACTGCACTGACTTTGATGAAAATTCTGAATTGCAGGAAAATATAAAACAATGGGCTGTTAAGAATAATATACCTATCACATTCATCTTTGACGGACTATCTGTGATTTTAAATAAAAGAATAAAATTTGCATTACCAAGGGATGCCCGCACACATCTCAATACTAACAGTAAAAACTATAATTACTAGCGTAAGTTACAACTCACACCTGCCAAAGGACGTTATTTACTTTTATGATTTTTTGCTAATAAACTAAATATTTTATTGATAGAGACCATAAAAGTTAAATTGTCAGTATGGATTTTAACAGAAACCGATTTACGAAAGCATTTCCATGGTCGTTTAAAGGTATAAATTAAGTTATTGATTAACATACATGGAAAAATATGATCAATTATATAAATGCATAACATTAATCTTAATAAAATTTTCAAAGAAATGATATTATGATAAAAATGTTTCAAAGTAGTTTAAGCATTGATAATATTATTCATTTATTACTATAAGTACATCTATTCGCATACGTTTACTTCTGTTGTTTTTCTCATAAGGACCCCTAAAACAATAAACAATATGGTGTCCATTATACTCCTATAGTAACATTAACTTTGACTAAAACACATTATAAAGCTCCTGATAAATGCATTACAATATGGAGCCGATCCGGTCTGATGACAGCTTGTATTTATTAATAAATTAATGAATAAACAAATAATAACTGTGATTACTTTTGAGGCGCTTAAAAATATGTTTATTTTCATCGATTACTTTATCAATAAAACTTATTTCGCAAGTTCATTTCTTTATATAACAGTGAAAACACAAACAGGATCAACCTATTTTACTATAATGAATAGTAAATAAATTACGTAACTTTTGCAAATATTTTATTTTCTTCTAAATTCAAAGTCACACTACACCATTACTAAACGAATGCAAAATTAACGCTCTAGTTATGGCATTACGCTGACCACTGTTGGATCAATTACGCTTGTAGTAGCATACGCCAGAACGTTACAGGACTAATCACGCTGATTCAGTGCATTTACCAGATCTTTATAGGACACCGTGATCTTGTAGATGCACTCAATAAAACAATAATAAAATCAATTTGCACATTACCGGACTGTAACAAAATTACTATAGGACGAAATATCCTATAAGGTGCGCCCAAATCCAGCCCTATAAACGTTAATATGATTACTATAGGACTAAAAAATATGTAGTCTTAGGATACTTATAGGATTGGATTTTGCTGCTTGGGGGGTGTCATGTGGCTGAGACGACGACCAAATATCAAAATTTCAATAGAGATTATGGCCGGAAGATTCCACCAGCGTGGGACCCTATTATCCATAAATTAAAGTCTCAACCCAAATCACACACTGCAAGACCTAAAGATACGGTTAGCTCTTTTTGTAGATAAATTACAAACATAAAGGTGGAGGTCGGCCCGCTTTCGGAGTTTTCTTGGCAGTATCTTTCTTCGAAAGTCCTCCCAATTTGTGAACTGCCAGTAGAAACATTAGTTTTTCTTTTTTTTGTTAATAATATATAATTTAAATAGCAAACGAATCAAAATATGAAACTAATAATTGTTGCCATAGAAAAGAAAGAAAGAAAGAAAGAATAAATCAAGTTTGTGAAGGTAGACTTATTTTAAGTAGCTAGTCAACCCGTGACCACGGCAACTGAAAGGTGCCGAAACGTCGGGAAACCAAAAAACCGCAGATAAACCATAAAATTTTAGAACGAAATATATATTTCGGGTAAAAAAATCGCACTAAATGGTCCGCAAAAGTTGTTTTATTTTACGCCCTGTGCAGCGCCGATGTTATACTAAATGTATGAAGAAACTCGTCTGCAGCTTGTGGTCGCGTTTAGTAGTGTGCGCGTGTGTAGTAGTTAGTGGCTCAATGTGCGCTTGCTGTAAGAGATACAGGTAACGACTAGTAGCCTATAAAGTGGTAACACTATGTATAAGCGGGGCTATCGCGTAAAAAATATGGATATGGACATGGGCTTCATTTGACAGTTAAATGACCATATATGGTAATTTTATGAGCTTCAACTGTCAAATGAAGCCCATATCCATACCCAGATTTTTTACGCAGATCCAAAGGTCCCGCCTGGTCCAATTTGGTTGGCACTTGTAGGTTACCAAGTCGATTAGCTACCACGCCTTTGTTAGCCATACAGCACCATATTGCTGACGTGCAAATCTGAATTACGAACCGAATTTACGTCGCCGATTTCCCATTGAGTAATTTACTCGACTCTATCTCTCGACGTACCGAAGATACGTTTGTATCGATGTGATAATGTTACTTTTGTTATTGTGATGTTTATATTGAATAATGTTATCGCTCAATGTCATGGGTAACAGAAGATCGGCGACGTAAAATAGGTTAGATGTGGATTCCGTTGGATTATAATTTGGCTTTTTTTCTCAGGATTTGTATAAGGAGGATGTGAGCAGAATTGTGAAACCGGATGAACAATTTACAGTCAAGTTGAACCCTACTGGTAAGTTATCTTTTTTATAGTGATCTAGGTTGTATTTGTGCTGTCTGTTTCTTCTCTCTGGGTATAAAACAGGAAAATAGCAAACACTTTTTTCATGATGACTGACACTTTCTTTCTTTGGATGGAAATAAGTGTTCTACCATCAATGATCGAAGGGATTAGGCTTCAGAATTAGATCAATTACATTATTAACTATATTTTGCCATAACAGTCTGTCCGATGGCTCTCGCGGCTAACGGACGCATAAAACTTTAAACAAAACCCGTAAAGACCGTTTCATTGACGCTTCAGCCACCTTCAACATTCGCAAAACGAGCTCGATTTCTCTAGAGATATGGAAATCACATTTTAGTTACAGTAATTTTCCCTTGGAAATTTTTATATGAAACGGACTATGTCCAACCTAGAGACCATTCCCATGTTTTATGACTCTGCGTGCCGCCCCGCCGCTGTTGGATAGACTACCTTAAATTTATAGAATCGCCGCTATATTACAGAATGTTTTGTTATAATATTTATGATGTAATGTAATCTTTTCAGGTGTAAAATTCTACAAATTCGTACCTCAGAAAGCCCCTGAAGAATTTGCAAAACAGAAAGTTATTGAATCGGTTGAAGGAAATGAACTAGGAACTAAGGAAAGTGTATAATGATAGTATGTAGGTACCTGAATTTTATGTATAAGTGAATCCCTAATTGTAAGTTGTATCAATAAAAGGTATTTTTAATCCTCATTATTTAATTGTTTGTCATCCTGGGCCCTTATTCACTATGACCTGCTCAAACCACTCCAATGTCTTACTTGGTTACCACATTTTTATCTCCATGACACTCACAAATAAAAAAGTTATTGTACAAGTTTATGACACTCACAAATTACCCAGTTAGGTATTATATTAGGTTGGGGAAAAAGTCTTTCCGCATATAGTATGTATGAACTTTTTATAAAATCTCTTTGGCTATAGGTACTATTTGTATCTGGCTGGTTTTGGTATCATAAAAGTTTAAATAAGATAATTCCAAATTAGTAAAATGTGTGATTTGCATTTGTTTTCTTACTGTCAAGATGAGTAAATCTAATGAAAAAATTCGATACATTTTAAAATTGTACTTCAATAAAGATAAAAATGCAACGCAAACCGCGAAAAAAATTTGCGATGCTTATATATGGACCTAGTGCAGTGTCTGTAAGAGTAGCACAAAGCCGGAAATTTTGATGTCAAAGATGCACGTCGCTGTGGTCGCCCTATCACGGATAAAATGGATGTCATTTTTGAATAAGTGGAGCAAGAATGGCATATCAGTAGTTACGACGTAGCTGAGCATCTGGGAATTGACTACAAAACAGTTTTGGCGCATTTGAAAAAAACTGAGTACACAAAAAAGCTCGATATTTGGGTATCTCACGACATCACTGAACCGTGTACTTAATTCTGATTCTTCATTACGGGGTAATTCTTCGAGCACCCTTTTTTTAGAGGTCTCACGCTCTTTATTCCTAAACTATTGTTTATACAGCGTAGTAACATATACTAAATGATTCTTTGATTATAGATATACACAATTTCAGTCAAAAAATTGCGATATGTATTATATTAAAATTTACAAAAATTTACTTTGTTACGAAAACGGGTGTAAAAAGGCTGTTCTCCGCGTGTCACACTCTGTTCGCCTTAGAGCAACGATTCAGAACTTCTTTGTCTGACAAGTTGTAGGTGGTTTTATATTAAAAAAAAGCGTATCTAAACCACGTTTCGTCCTGCCAAAAGTGAAAAAATCCCCGATAAATACAAAATAAGTTAGAAAACATTTTGTCCCTGTCACACGTTTTAGCATATTATCGAGCGTCCGACATAATGGCTCACATCTTTGAACAGTGTTGACTTTTAGATACAAGTTTTAGTTCATTCGATCCTGAGCTAGAGTGTACTTTTACAATTGTTGGAATGGTGATGCATAAGGGAACAATTCCTTAAGTATGTAATTACTATAAAAGTATCTATTTATTTAGTGAATAGAAAAGTTCACAAATAATGGAATTAAAATACTACTTAACTTAAATATTTTATTTGGTTTCACTAAAAACTCAATTGGTGGAAACTACAAATAGAATCCTACATGTACCTAATTGAATTCAACAAAAATAAGTATATTCAACACAATTAGTGTACAGTTTAGTGTTCTTTGAGAGTCAAACTGATATTGCTACCAACTTGTAGTGACCCATTTCTGAGTTTAACTAAGAGTGAGATGTGGAGAATCATTAAAATTTGCCTTGTGGCACACTCTTCTTCAGAACCCAGATTTGCCAGTATCCCTTACTTTGTATGGATTGTATGGTTGAATCCATCTGATATAATGTTAATCAGCAAAGCAAAGAATTAGAAATAAACATATTTATTATAATTTAAATTCAATTTTATAACTCAGCTGCCACAGTGGAAAGAGAAATTCTTCATTGTGTAGACTGGTAAATCGCTTGAAAGCACTCTGCTTTGTCCTCTTTTAATTGATTGTACTAGGTCAGACTGACAATGACTGTAGACCTTAGATAAGTACTTAAAATTTATATTAAAAATATCCAGCTGAGGCCGGAAGAGGATTGACCCGTCTGGAGTCGAGATCCATTGTATTGAGCGGGGAGGTGCTCGTACCTAGCCGGTAACAACTTAAATGCACTAAGATGTAGATAACAAATAAACTCATAATTGGTTGCGGTTATTGACTCTCCATACTTAACTCCACAGTGATTATTACTTTATGTTTCACAACTTACCTTTTATCACTGTAGTACTTACATTCCATAGACTGACTCAGAATGATTCTTTACCTAATATAATATATATTTATTAAAACAGCTGTGAGAATCGGGGTATTTTAGTATACTTTCTTAAGGTATTCTAAAATCTAAGTCCTTTAGTTGTCATCAGTAATTTCTTTAGGGCTATAACAACATCTAGGAAAATGTATACCTAAGCTTATAGGTAGATTCATATAAAAAGGGTAATAACTTAATATCAATTTTCATGGTCAAACTATTAGAGAAACTTTTATTCTTTATTGTTGTTTAGTAAAGTATTAGTTATAATAGCAGAGATATTTAAGAAACAATAGGACAAGTTAGTATTAATTATTAGGACATTAGGGATAGAATGCTAGTTGCAATGCTGAAAGGATTTGGATATGCTACGGAATACAATCAGGGAAAACCACTAGAAATCACGAGCCCTTTCAAACTATACAAGAGCATAATATTAACGAAATAGCGTTTCAAATTAAGGTTAGGATAGGATAAGCAAAAATTAAACAGAGTAGATTTTAGGTCAAAATAAATGATATATCTTCAACATTAGTTTAAGCACCTAAGCATATGATAGGAGGGGTAGGTACAACCACCGCAGCTTAGGCTTCGGCAGCCTCAGCCGCTGCGGCTCGCTCATTGCCACCTGCCTGCTCCTCAGCACGCGGGCCGCCTCACCCCTACGCGCCTTCGCGGGCATACAAGACCACGGGCAGTCGGGGTCAACTGAGTCGGTTTTGAATATTATTCGTTTTTTTACTAACTGGTTATTATTTACATAAAGTTAGCTAAAAATAAACGTTACAAGACGTGTATTATTATGTCAAATAAAGATTATGTCGAATGATATTTATAGTTTCATGTGTGTGTCTACAGCTTCCTCATAAGACATAGAGAAATTCTAAGCATGCCATATTTTAGTGCATATTAGGAGCAATAAAAACGTGTCAGTGATATTTTAGGTGCAACCATAACTTCGTTACTAGGAGTTTTTTTTTGTGTGTTAGCTGGAGAAACGTGTCCCCAGCTGACACATGCCGTTTTAGGGCAAACCAGTGAGGTTAGGGCTTTAGACTATAGTCAGAAATTTAGTGCACAATAGGAGCAATGAGAACCAAAAAAACTAACCGTCACACTCAAATACTGTTGAAACTACGATCATTAAAGTGTGTGTTAGCTGGAGACCCGTGTCTCTGGCTTACACACACCTGTATCTTCGTAATTATTTGAGGTAGGATTATGTTTTATACCTCAAATTTTTGAGTCGAATTGGAGCAGTAAGCTCCAAATTTTTCTAATCTCTAGCTCGAATAGTTTTTAAGCTACGAACCGATAAGCATGTGTAAGCTGGAGACACGCTACACGTTTTGAATCACTGTAACCGTATAAGTTAGAGTCTCGTATTAAGAATCAAATGATACCTTATAATAGGTGCACACGGCATGCAAAATTTCAAATCACTGGGCTTCTTAGTTTCAAAATTATAGGCAAAAAACTGGGTTACCGCCAAAAAATTCAAAATAAATGGCTCAGACGCAGCTAAAGCGCGGTTGCCGTTCCGTGCGCTACACTGTTGCAATCGACTTTGAGCCTAACGGCTGGTATTAATTCGAGTCACTTTAGTTTGCGCTTTCGATCGTTTTAATTTCTGTTTTGAGAATTACAGACCAGGAGCCGTCCGATATATCACGCTGATTACAAACCATTTATGGTAGTTAACTAAAATTTAACTATCTGATTCTCTTATGAAGTAGTTTTTAAATGTTAGTGTTAGAAAATTCACAACATTTGTTGATATAGGGCATGGATGATGGGCAATTTTCTATGAAACCTGGGCGTTAAACCAACAGAAATGGAACTACTATTTAGTACTTAGTACTAGAAAATATTTTCTTGTTTATTAACTGGGGTTGGGGTCAAAAAATTCCTTATTTTTGTGCTACGAATCGTACATGATTTACGATTCGTACCCGTCGTCATTTTAAAGATATTTAAATACTTCAGGCTATCACTATTTGACATTTGAAAGGGATTGTGATCGGGACGCGTTTTGAAAGGTATGGAATAAACGAAATTGAACTGTCTAAGCAAATGTGGCAGAGAAAATAACACAATCACTGTGAGCGACGTCGAACAATTAAATATTTGTTTGAACGCCACGCGAACGTTAAGAGACAAAAAGTTAGTAAAAGAGTCGCGCTGCATTAAATAAGGACGAAGATTGCGAGAAATTTCTCCCGCGGAAGCGAGTGAGCGAGGCAGAAATAGTGTCTCGCTCTCTCGGCCGCTCGTGGATTGTCGGGAACGTTCGAGACGCACACGTCGCGAATATTCCTTGCGATTCTCGACTTTCCGCGGGCGGTATAAAAGCGGCACGCAGCGCAGCGTATAAATAGTGATTTAAAAAGTGTATTTAGTAAGCGCATCCGGAAGTGTTCAAAGAAGAGTTTGAAAATAAGTGTTTAATAAGAGTTCTGAAGAGTAATAAGAATTGTTCAAACAAGTGCAGCGAATTAGAAGTGTCAAGCGTGAACTGTTTTAAAGGAATAAAAGATTTTATATTATTTAAAGTGCAGAAAATTTAGTGATCGCGGATTTAGCCGATTTATAATCAGTATAAAAGTGACTTAGATTAAGTGCATTTATTTAGTAATAAAATATACTGAATAAAATAATAAATAATTGTTTATTTGTACTGATCATCGGTTCCTCAGCGTATCATTGGACGTAGTGGCATTTTCCAGCCAGCATTTACTAAGTGTCAGTTGTGTGACTAAGCGCTCGTCCACGACAATCACAATAACTCTGAAAGGGATTGTGATAGATTTTGAAATTAGACAATTAGGGGGCAGTTTCCATAGTAATTTCACTCTAAAATTTGGATAAGTCGCTTGCCATACAAAATCGATCGATATTATTGATATTATTATTATTATTATTTATATTTGATGCTGGAAGGGGGTTTTATGGGTTACGTAGGGGGTCGAAAAATACCTTATTTTTGTGCTACGATGCACCGTTTCCGAGACATATAAAAAAATATAGAAGAGCAGCGGAGGACTTCGATACTGTTTTTATATTCAGCAATTATTTTATTATTTTACAATATTTTAAAATATTTATTTGACATGGCAATTGTTCATATCTACGCACGACGGGCCTCTCTTGCTTAATTTTATTAAAAACAAAACCAGCCAGCAACGGCGGTGTTGCGGCCTCCTTGTAGTGCGGAGACATGTATGATCTCCACAGTACTTAAGGTACCTCTAGATTAGATTAGGTTAGAACTGTGACAAAAAGAGGCGCGAATCGAGCTAGAAAAGCGAGTGTGCCGCGGCAGTGGCCGGCGAAATTCCACAGACAGTTTTTTTTATAAAAGTACTAAAATACGAATATGTAACCCCTTTTGCAACACCTGGATCGCGAGTCCCGGATTATTTTATAATAAGTACCATAATGCTAAAGTCGTTGTTTCCACACTATGTTATCGACTACTTTTGCATTCCCGAAATTTTTGGAATCCTGGGATTAATATAAAAAAACAAAATGTTTTAAGATGCTGCTTCCACAATTTTTCAGCCAAAAATTAACTTTATCTGATCACTGGTTATGGTGAATATTAATAAAATTTTAGGAAATTAAAATCACGTGAACCATGAAAACATTCTAATTATTTTTGAGCAGTTGTATCAAAACGAAAAGCATTTATAATTTAAATATTAATAATAAGGTGTTAAAGTTCGCCTTATTATCGATTTTTGTCTTTGTTCTATGAACTATAGGTAAATATACTCAGCCTATTCCGATCACTGAATTAATAAGAGAGAAAAAAGTATAGTTAGGTACAGAATTTATAATAGTGTATTTCGCTCTGGTTATTTTCAAGCAAACCTGGGGGCTTATGATAGTTAATAAACAAGAAAATATTTTCTAGTACTAAGTACTAAATAGTAGTTCCATTTCTGTTGGTTTAACGCCCATGTTCCATAGAAAATTGCCCATCATCCATGCCCTATATCAACAAATATTGTGAATTTTCTAACACTAACATTTAAAAACTACTTCATAAGATAATCAGATAGTTCAATTATAAGTAACTACCATAGATGGTTTGTAATTAGCGTAGATATATCGGACGGCTCCTGGTCTGAAATTCTCAAAACAGAAATTAAAACGATCGAAAGCGCAAACTAAAGTGACTCGAATTAATACCAGCCGTTAGGTTCAAAGTCGATTGCAGCAGTGTAGCGCACGGAAAGGCAACCGCGCTATAGCTGCGTCCGAGCCATTTATTTTGAATTTTTTGGCGGGAAACCAGTTTTTTGCCTATAATTTTGAAACTAAGAAGCCCAGTGATTTGAAATTTTGCATGCCGTGTGCACCTATTATAAGGTATCATTTGATTCTTAATACGAGACTCTAACTTATACGGTTACAGTGATTCAAAACGTGTAGCGTGTCTCCAGCTTACACATGCTTATCGGTTCGTAGCTTAAAAACTATTCGAGCTAGAGATTAGAAAAATTTGGAGCTTACTGCTCCAATTCGACTCAAAAATTTGAGGTGTAAAACTTAATCCTACCTCAAATAATTACGAAGATACAGGTGTGTGTAAGCCAGAGACACGGGTCTCCAGCTAACACACACTTTAATGATCGTAGTTTCAACAGTATTTGAGTGTGACGGTTAGTTTTTTTGGTTCTCATTGCTCCTATTGTGCACTGAATTTCTGACTATAGTCTAAAGCCCTAACCTCACTGGTTTGCCTTAAAACGGCATGTGTCAGCTGGGGACACGTTTCTCCAGCTAACACACAAAAAAAAACTCCTAGTAACGAAGTTATGGTTGCACCTAAAATATCACTGACACGCTTTGATTGCTCCAAATATGCACAAAAAAATGGCATGCTTAGAATTTCTCTATGTCTTATGAGGAAGCTGTAGACACACACATTATAGTTTCTAATAATTATTGCACTAGGGCGGTTACAACCCGATACTCGGGTTCGTTAAATCTTTAATTGCAGTTTGTGATCATCACGTTTAACATTTTGTATATTTTATAGTTTTCAGAACAAATAGACTCGAGTACCTTTATTTGATACCTTACTCGGCCGCGTACTACGCGCCAAAGTCCCTATCGAGTCGTCACAAATTTTGCGAACCTGAATTAAGTATATAGATTAGTTAATATGGCATCTTATTTTATGGCAAATGAGAGTTATAGCTAGTAAATGATTATATCATGCCTTATAAGAATAAATGAGAATAATGCAAACGATTATTATGACCGAGAATCATTATGGCAAATTAAATTATTGCAAGGAATATTATGAAAAACAAGACAATACCCAGTTATTTTAATTGATAATTGCTTTAAAATTTGACATCGACATACAAATCTTTGTAGAAAAATACATACCTTGTTAACAGGGGCGTGCATTGGTTTTCCAGCGTAGTAGGCACTGTAGATCTAACTAGTAACTTTGCAAATTATCCTATTGTTAATTATTAAACCGTTAAGTAGGCATGTTTGTATGGAAATAAGGCAGTGGCTCGATTTATTTGCAACTGAATGTGTAATTACAATTTGTCGATTAGAAGGATCGACATTATGTAATTTTCTTTGTTACCTTCAATGCATAAACTGATGTTATGCTACGAAGGAATTGCTATGATCTATGATTATGACATGACTATGATTAATTAATACCTAAGTTAAAGAAAATTGTAGTATAATAGACTGCTTACATTATGTATGTATCACGGCAAGGCCTTTTCCAGTGTGGTACTATAGATGAATTGATATTAACTAAATTAACTTTCTACATTTAAAGGATCTTATGTTTAGGATTGATACAGTACGAAACGCAAAGCAAGGCCTCACTGTTTGACTATTTTCCCCTACAATACACTGACGATCAAATGGTGAAAAAAGAACAAGTAACCCCCACCCTTTTTTTAATAAGTCTCTTGTGGAGTGGATAAGTCCTTCCAAAGATTCATGCACTAGAGTTGGGTAGGACAAGCGATATCGATGAGTTTGTATCAATGGAATTTCGAACTGTGAGTACCACCTTACTTTGTACCACCTTAAATGAGGTGGTACAATGTCATATGAATAATAATAATAATAATAATAATAATAATAAACCCGCAGGGCAGCTTGTGGCGAGCTGTTGGTGAGTGGCGACACCACGGGTAAACCGATTGCTCCAGAGAGTCGGACGCGGTCCTCGCCTCTGGCCTGCCAGAGTGGATTTCAAGAGGGCCCGGACTCTCGCCCCTGGCTGGCCTTCAACCAAAGATCAGGGTAGAGTCGCAAGAGCTATACGCTCGCAGGGTGGAAGTGAAATATGCATAAGACGCGAGTTGGCACACTGTCCCTTGTACAGTGGGTAGAAAGCGGTGCACACCTCTCTACACCCTTCAGTTGCCCGCGCCGGTGTTGCGCCCCGGCCGGCAGACGTCGGCCAATTTGGGGTGCCCATCTAGAGGGCAGCGAGCCACCTTCCGCCGACGGGTCGAGTTGTGAGATGTAGGAAAAGGCGGAAGTCCGTTATCTCACCCCATAGCCCGATATCCCAATCCACTAGCCTCGCACCCAATAGCCCAATCATTTTATATATATTTATGCTCACTTCTATTAAACCTGTCTCAAAGGGCCTCTACGTGTTGGACCCATGTCCCCACGCAAGCCTGGCAAAAGGACCGGGCTTTGCCCGTGATACAATGCCGAGATACATAATAATAATAATATATATTTATTTCACCAAAGAAAAAATACATTGATTGGCAAGTAACAATAAGACAACTGTAAACATAACCTAGTTCTTATATGTAATAATTCATTGATTGAAACAAGCCAATGGTAAACATCTGCACCCGAACTAGGAAACCTGTATCTCAGGTGCAGTGCTCTTACTCTCACTATTTACAATACAAGGTTTAACCAGAGAGGCAAAATGGTATAAACTAAAACTAATAATGATGATGATGATGATGATGACATTTGTAAATGATTTGCATGCTATTGTATTAGCGAAACATGAGTACTTTTATTGTTTTTTGTGATCATTTTATACCATGTTTTGTGCAAATAAACGATTTTATTATTTATTATTATTATTATTATTAAAATGAAGAGATGATGAATGAGACCATTAGTACGAGTGGTCAGTGGAGTTGAACTGATAATCTACAAACACACAGTGTTTTGCTATTACAGTGACATTACTACACAAACAACACATTGTCATGAGTGAGTTGGTATACAAGTTGTATATTCTATGTATGAAAAATACCAAGTATTCTATGTATGCAAAAGCAGTAAGTTCTATGTAAGTAAAAGTGTTGCCGTGTGGTGACGGCAGATTAGAATATAATTTGTCACTACCTCTACTCTTCCCGCGGGTGTCGTAAGAGGCGACTATGGAACCACACTACAAAATTTGAATTTGTCCGTTATGGTGGAATCAGATGGTTAATTTTTTGTTCATTTTCGCCTTACACTCGATACCTTTTACTCGAAATGAAATTCTAAACACAACAATAATACAATCATTTTGAATTTCTAAATGAAGCTTTCATTGGAGTGAAGTTCATCCGAGTGAACCGTCTGATACCAGCATCAGCGTCTCGTATCTAGATTAGAGCGGAGCTCTCATTCATTCAGCCTCATTTGAAGTGCGACAAAATATATTTTTGAGGTGATGGGACATTCATTTTGTATGGGACATTTGAGGTGCCTCTTGTATGAGTTACACAACTCTATCATGCATTTAATTTGACGGTACTCTGATCTCTATAATGATCTGCATTTCTCCTTGGTCTTTTTGTTCTTCAGTTTCGTTTAAGTCAACCGAGTGTTCATTTCTCGACCTATCGCGCGTAGACTTAATCTATTTTATTTATCACACTATTCTGAAGTTGAGAGTAAGCGGCCGGAATTAATCAACAGAAGGGGTTTTTCATCATGATAACGCTGGACCTCACACATCTTTAGCGACTTATCAAAAATTTTTAGGTTCCGTAGCCTAATGGCAAAAAACGGAACCCTTATAGATTCGTCATGTCTGTCTGTCCGTCCGTATGTCACAGCCACTTTATTCCACAACACACAGTTGAAACTTGGTAGGTATTCTGTAAACCGCTTAACGGTTTTTACACAAATAAAAAAATATACGTATTAAGGGGGGAAATATATGAAATGAAATGATATATGCTCCCCCCATACATGAAACTAAAGCTGAAATTTTATTTTTCATCAAACCTATACGTGTGGGGTATCTATAGGTAGGTCTTTAAAAAATTACATTGAGGTTTCGAAAACGATTTTTTTTTTCAAAGTCAACCGTTTGAAAGATGTACATTTCCAAAGTTGTAAAATGTGTGTCCCCCCTCTAACTTTTGAAATAAGAGAGTGAAAAATCTAAAAAAAAATATGCTGTAGGTCATTATAAAAACTTTCAACGTAACTCAAAATATTGAGCAGTTTCAGAGCTATAGCACATTTTCCAAAACTGCAAATCTTTGTCATTCATACTTCAAACACTATGAAAAACATAGTTATTTTTGCATACGAAAAATATAGTGGCATTTTGGGTAGGTGTAGGTAATCGGTAGTCAAGTAAATGCCCTAATTACTTAATAATAATAATAATAGAAATTTTATTGCACAAGATACAAAAACAAACACATACAGAGAAAATGACAAAAAAGAGTTACACACAATAGACGGCCTTATTTCTACATAGCAATCTCTTCCAGGCAACCTTGGGTGAGAGAGACGGAACCCTTCATGTGCGAGTTCGACTCGCACTTGGCCGATTTTCTTTATTTCTAGTATATTTTCTTGTTTAATATTTATCATAAAAATTATGTTTTTTTAATTTTAACATTTTTCAATGCTATTTTTCTATTATTACAATTTATCATAAAGAAACATTATTTAGAAACCACTTATTTAAAAAAACGTGTTTTACTTCCTAAATAGGCATCCATTCAGCATCTGTGGAGTAGCAAATATGGCTCCTCGACGCTGGTCTTCCATGGACACCAAGGGAGACTATGGCACAGGTAAATACACAGAACAAGGAAAAGAGGTAAATACATCGTCGTCGTCATCACCAGCCATTTTTAATGTCCCCACTGCTGGGGCACTGGCCTTCCTTATGGATGGATAAGGAGAACGGGCCATGACCCACCACGCGGGCCCAATGCGGATTGGTGTGTAACGACTGCAAATGCAACCGGGACCAAAGGCTTAACGTGCCTTCCGAAGCACGGAGGAGCTCGAGAGAGTAAATTTATGGTCACGCATCCTGTGACCGACCATTGTGAAAGTTGCTTAACCTCAACAATCGCAGTCCGAGCGCGCGAAGCTGCGCCACGGGCTCCTCAAAAAAAAAGTATCACATTATAATATTTCATTCATATATTTGTAATTAAAATTAAAATAAATTTTCAAAACATAGGTACCATGTTTGGGCTCCTCTAGATATGATACGTTTAAATATTTTCTTTTAAAATATGGCTCAAATGATACATGTATCAAATCCCAAGAAAGCAATTTTGAAAATGTTTTCATTTAGTATTTTTTATTTATTTTTCATTATTCATTTTTTTATATAGGTACTAAATGTTAGAATTTCTAAAATTGCTGTCTTGGAGTTAGAAATGAGGATATTACGTATCATTTGAGGTATATTTTACAAAAAATAATTAAACTACAAAGTATCTGGAGAGTCTAACCGTGGTACGTTTTGCAAATTATTTTAATTTTAATTAAAAAAAAATCTTGATGTGATGTTTTTTAGAATCAGCATAAAATGCCGTTTCATTTGATAGGTTTGAAAAAAAAGCCATACCAACGTATTCCAACGATACACATTCATACATTCGGAAAAACATACAAACACTATAAAATAGAAGTATTGAAAGTAGGTATTTTAAGACAGGATATCCGCCAGATCTCCATATCATTTCATTGCCTTCTTATGTAAATGTAATGTAAAACCTATTTAATTATTTATCTATACTAATATTATAGAGCTGAAGAGTTTGTTTGTTTGAACGCGCTAATCTCAGGAACTACTGGACCGATTTAGAAAATTCTTAGACCATTAGAAAGCTACATTTCTCCCGAGTGACATAGGCTATATTTTATCCCGATATTCCCACGGGAACGGGCACCACGCGGGTAAAACCGCGAGGATCCGCTAGTCTATTATAATCCCAATTTAGATACTTTAACCTAATCAGGTAGCTAATTTTATAGGTGCAGAATTGATTATTTTAGAAATTAGAGAACGTTAACTTAATTTTTATTTTAAATAGGTTTGCTTTTATAGTAAACTTATCTATAATTTTAATTCGGTAGCTTAATACCTACTTGAAAAGGAATATGATAAGACATATTAGCGTCTTTGCGGGATCTTCTTCGTGCGACGAACCAATAAAGTGCGTTGCCTGCTGTGTGTGCTTAAGCTTATCAATTCATACTCAAGCATGACTACAAAATAAATACCTTAACTAGGTTGATGACAAGTGGTTTGAGCATTGTTAAAGCCTAACGTTCACTTCTACTTAGCGCTAGGCGTGTTTAAAAAAATACATAAAAGTTTTTCATCGGTTGCATCAAAGGAAACGTTTGCGCTTGGCGGCTCGGGCTGTTTCCTTGACGGAATTTAATATACATAGGTAAGTATGTAAAGTATTTATGTAAGTTTAGTGTTATAAAATTATTTGCTTTAGTTATGTTAGATAGGTATGTACTTAAGTCGGTAAGTCTAGTATAGGACTCACTCACAACCTATTTTAGTAATGTTACAAAATCTAAAATTTCAGCATTGACGCACAGAACAAATTAGTTTAAGTAAATATAACTCAATTTATTTGAGCAATTTCAAACATCTGTTTCAATAAAAATTTAGCTGCTGAAGGATTGTTTATGTAAATAAAATGTATTGAATTTTTACCATAAACACTACTAGTTAATAATAATTATTACATGCTACATTATAATAAAAGCTACACTCTAGTTCGATTTTAGTTCATCGGTGGTGGATCCTGTGGTGGTGGCAGGCAACGCTGTGCTTTAACATTCGTAAGTATTGATAACCACTTATATTTTACAAACTCATTTCGTTCCATTACCCTGACGTCTTGTTTCCTTTCAGAATATGGCCTTGCTATGGCTAATTTTTGCTTGCGGGCTTCCCTCCATCCTCGCTCTGGACAACGGGCTTGCGCTGACACCGCCTATGGGCTGGCTCACCTGGGAGCGATTCCGATGCATCACGGATTGCGAACAATACCCTACTGAGTGTATTAGGTAAAATCTATTTTATTACTAAACGGCAGCGAAGGGGTCAAATAAGTATTTGGAGTTTCCCTGTCCGAAATTTGGCAAGTAATATCGTCTTTCATTACGAATACAGGAAAAAAAAATGTAAAAACCACACATTTGTAGTTAAATCATAAAAATATAGTCTTTAGTTTCGGAAACTGAATTTCGGGAAAAACTCGGAAACACGAGTTGAAATTAAAACCATATATTAACGTTAACAATCTATTAAAGCTGTGAAAAAATCAAACTTCAAAATTAACGTTAAAAACGGTAACTAAGGCCATTTATGCCACAAAAACGTACACTTCGACACTCTCATGGGAATCAAAATCCATAGGGTAGGTACTTTTCGTTGACCTAAAAGAATATCGAATAATAAGAAGACCTGAAGTAATATCGTCTTTTAATACAAGTACAGAATAAAAACTGAAAACTAGACATTTGTAATAAAATTATGAATAATTTCTCACACTTTTCCATTTTTTTTTAGACTTTTGCAACCATGATTCACATACGCCATAATTCCCTTAAGTTGTTGACAGAGCATCAAAGGTTCAGTTTGGGAGTGAAATGTAAAAACCTCAACGACGCCACATTTGTTGATTGTAAGCTAAGATGTTGTTCGGAAACAATAGTGATAGGTGGCCGACGACTCTGTATGAAGTAAAACAGGGAGAGAAAAACAGCCCTTGACGAGTTTCTGGACAGTTCTTCTCGTTACAAGGTCTCCCGCCGTAGGGTTTGTGAACCGCTGGCGTAGCATCTTTGACGTTCATAAGTGCTTGTAACAGCCTAGACTGAATAAATGATATTGACTTTGAAGTTGCCAGCCTATCGCCTTTATTAGTTATCGAATATACCCTGTCGATTGATAGGCTTTTAATATCTGCACTGGAAAGATACCAGCTGGCAAATTCTATTCACCCCCAGCCCCAATCTATAATGGGAAGGAAGATCTTGACGGTTTTGTCAGTTTCATTGCTATGTTACAATCTGTTAGCAGTTAAGTCGTTCGTACATCCATGATAGCGCAATAGTAAAGTCCAATTTCGTCTCCGATAGTGGAAGATTCTCCCAGTTTAAAAAAAATGGTCTTCTGCGGTACCTAGGAGGATTCAGTTTTTTATTTTGTTCACTCCAACTTGCTCCGACTTGCTCCAAAATGCAATGCTGTCTCTCCCATTACAGCGAGAACCTTATAATGCGGACGGCGGATCTGATGGCGAGCGAAGGGTACCGCGACGCTGGCTATGAGTATGTCGGCATCGACGACTGCTGGTTGGAGAAAAAGAGGGGGCCGGATGGTCGCATGGTGCCCGATAAGAAGCGGTTCCCAAGAGGGATGAAGTTTTTAGCCGATTATGTAAGAGAAAAGACTCAATTTTGAAAGATATTTGGCGTGGTTAATGCTGGTTGGTTGGAGATGGGGCGAGGCTGCATGGTGCTCGCGGGCGATTCCGAAGCAGAATGAAGGCGCTGGTGCATAATGACTCAAGTCCAGAGACTATTAAAATAAAAAAAACCAGCGTCTTTATTAATACCAGGACATATGCTGAGCCGAGTTCCTTATCAAGTAGTAACATAAGAAAATGATTTTTGTGTGTATCAAATAAAGACTTTTCTCTCTTTCTTTCTTTCAAAAAATATAACATAATTATTTACTTGTTGTTCATATTAAACATGGAAAAAAACCTTTAGATCTTCCAACTTTCTCACCCAGATTCACAGCCACGGCTTGAAGTTCGGCATCTACGAAGACTACGGCACGAAGACGTGCGGGGGCTACCCGGGCGTGCTAGGCCACGAGCAGATGGACGTGGATACTTTCGTAGAGTGGGACGTGGATTACCTGAAGCTTGACGGGTGTTACGTAGATGCGAACTTGATGGATAGCGGTAGGTGACGAGTGACTAGTCTATGATCATATTAGTGATTGAAAGACTAGACCCTCAGGTCTAAGGCTGAGTTGCACCAGTTACTTTAACCGATTTATGGTTGTCAAAGCTCTCAAATCCTATACATTTTTGCCCCGTTAAAGTTATAGTTATCGTTAAAGTTAGATGTGCACCATCCAGACGTTCATGTTTGTATGATTGTCAGTGTTTGATTATATCGATACCGTTGGGCTCGATTGGCGTAAAGGACAAAACGTGGGTTTTCAGGAGGCAAAAACAAAAAAAAAACCCGCATCCTTGGGAATCCGGCCCAATGCACTAACCAATTATGCTACAGAGACCTATGAGTTGAGGACACGTCGAATTTTTCTAGTATATTCACCGTTCTACGGTGTTGGCCACCGTCGTTTCATCAATGAGAGAAATATCCTCGCATTCGACGACGACCTCCTAGGTCTCTGTAGCATAATTGGTTAGTGCATTGGGTCGGATTCCCAAGGATGCGGGTTCGAATCCCGTCAGGGCGACATGAGACTAATTGCTTTTTTCTAGTATATTTTCTTGTTTAATATTTATCACATAAAAAATAGCATTGTAAAATGCAAAATTAAAAAGTTAAAATTAGATGGCTGTTTCATCTTAATCGATAGTCAAACATCTGTAAAGATGTTTCTTTCGAATGCGTGGATATTTCTCTCATTGATGAAACGGCGGTGGCCAACACCGTAGAACGGTGAATATACTAGAAAAATTCGACGTGTCCTCATAGGTCTCTGTAGCATAATTGGTTAGTGCATTGGGCCGGTTCCCAAGGATGCGGGTTCGAATCCCGTCAGGGCGACATGAGACTTGTTGCTTTTTTCTAGTATATTTTCTTGTTTAATATTTATGCTTTTCAATGTCAAATAATTGCTTGATAAGCAACTTTTATTGAGTCCAAATTATATAGATGTAAGTTTTTACAACTTGAAGCAATATAATGCCAAACAAAGGGAATTAAAAAGAATGATTACTTCTTAACAATTTACAGAATTTGTAATCTTGTCAAATTTAATGGCGAATTTGTTAAAATTATGGTATTTTTGAAGGTGGTCACACGTAAAGATGCGTTATTTCATATGCAAATTAAATTTTACTGATAATTTATACTCATGTTATTATGTAAAATTTTGATGCGCCCTTAATATTTGTCCCTTTAAAGAAATAAATACATAAAAACAAAAAATGCTAAAAGCAGTAAAGTCGGTTTTTTCTTGCTTGTCTTAAAATGTAAACAATCTTGACAAGACTTATTATTGAATTGTAACGAAAAGAAACTAAACTACATATTGAAAATTGAAACGGGTATTAAACGCGTAGAAACGTGATAGATATTTCACCTACCTAATTTTCCCGACGTTTCGGCCAAGTTACATCGGCCGTGGTCACGGGCTGACTACATGTTAATGTCAATCTATACCTTTCATGACAAAACAACTATTGTGTAGAAAGATAATTTTGTAATATCATTCTTTGTTTTATGTTCTTTGAAAACCTGTAAAAAGACACGTAAAGATTGTTTACATTTTAAGACAAGTAAGAAAAAACAGACAATATTTATAATATTTTTCATTAATGGTGTAAATAAACTTTTTGTAACAGCTAAACAAAGCTTTTGATTAACAAAACATAACTTTTTTTAGTAGTAATTACTAAGGAATATACATTTTATATTTGTTAACGGATTTATTCTGCGAAAATAAACTACAATAAAATGGCGTTGATGTTTATATTACAAAAAGTATTTAAGACTGTTTATTGTAATGAAGGATGCTAAATTTGAGCGCTTACGTTGCTCTTCGCTACGATATTAGCTTTTATGTTGCCGTTAGCCAGTAAAGATGCTACTAAATTGCTATTGGCTGTAACATAAGCAAAGAGACAGCAAACAGAAAATCATGCATTTTTTTATTTGAGCGAGTGTGTCGCGTCGGTAGTACTGAATTTTATCGGTGAAATAAATAAGCACTTGAAGCTTTATAAATTTATCTAGGTAAAGCATTTTGACAGTGTTTTATTGCTCTAGAAGTAAAAAAATTTTCACATAAATAGCGGCTGGCAAATTAGTGACAATAATGACAACTTTTAACTTTATCGATTCCTCGAGTCGAAAAGCTATTTAAATGTAACTTACAGTGCTTTTTCATTATAATACAAAAAGTAGTTTTAAATCCTGTTTTTTCTTTATGTTTTTAATATTACTATAAACTGATATTAACTAAACTGTGATACGTGTTTTAAATCAACTTGTTTTAATCACACTTGTAAACTACAAATGACTCTTTACAGCTCTTTACCAATACAAATAAAACATGAAAATGAAATTGAATTGCGACATTAACTTCAAATACCTACTAAAATTAATAAGAATGAGGTACGTAAGCCTTTCGTAGGAAGTGAAGTAAAATATTAATATTTTTATTCATAAAAAAGCCAATAAACAGGGTAAGAAACTGTTTTCAGAAATGTACGAGTATTATTTGATAAAAAAAAATATTAGTGTTATTTTAATTAAGGCCCATTTCCGCCAAACTAGGTTAACATTTACCTAACTCTGAGTTCACATGCAAAAGCAGCATAGAGTTAAATGTAAGTTAACACATTTCATTCAGAATTAATTTACGCCGATTGGTCCAACTTACAACTAAGTGTTTCATTTAAGAGTTTGAATGCATTACAAATCTATTACTAACCACATATTTAACAAGATCTTAAAAGACGAACGCATTATAGATTCATTGTTTTAAATATAAACTAAAGGTAGTTTAAGACAATTGATTAAAAAATAACTATTACATGTAGGTGGTAAAGGACAATCATAGTATTATTTCGATCGTATAGTATGTATATAGATCGTGAAGGCGAACTGCAAAAAAATATGTGTCTTACAACCATAGCTTATCGTTGATAGTTTTGGTGGCGCACTGTTATTTACGTCACAATTCTTCTGAAAAATTTGCTTAGCGGTCTAAAAGTTGTTGGTAGTAAAAGACATTTTTGGCGAATATCGCCAAACGAAATATACAGATCGATAGATAATTAAAAACTGAGTAAGACTGTGTGAAAAGTGCTTTACGCCCTATTGTCGTTTACGATGTTTGAGCCCAGAGGTATCGATATGATTGGTTGCTCATATAATATATTTTTTGAGCATTTGACTTTATTCAATGAGTAATGTGTGTTTTGGCAAGTGAGTGATTGAACATAGGTAATGTTTGTGCTTAAACTGTTTGAGCATCTGACGACTCTTTTTGCCGACCAAAAGCAAAACCAAATCAAAACTATTTTTAGTTTGCTTTTTCTGCAAGCAATTTATTACGAAGTTTTAATTTAATTTTTAGGTTATCCTGCTTTCGGCAAGTTATTGAATGAGTCTGGTCGTCCTATTCTATATTCTTGTAGTTGGCCGGCATATCAAGAAGGCACCCAAAAACTAGTGAGTTATTTGAGGATACTAATTATTATAATGATCTTTATAAGTTAATAGAGCTCTGATCACTTACAAAACTGTGCTTAGGTGTGCTTACATATAATAGATATGTGTTTGTAAATAATTGTGTGAGATAATAAAATATATTTTAAACAGACCAAGATGCAATACTTCTACCACCTTAATCATATATATAACGCGCAAATCGGATTTTAGTAAAAATGACATAAAATCCAACTCCCATAGTAAACAGTTTTTCGCAGACATAAATAATATAACTACACGCAAAGATAAACTTGACTAGAGCCGTTCGTTGGTCCCGTTCCGACCCGGCTGACAAAAAACCTAACTACTAAGGTACTTACGGAGTTTTATCCGATCTCTTATTGGACAAAAATTTCGTATTATATATTTTTAATTTTGCATTTTACATCCGCATCCTTGGGAATCCGTGCATTGGGCCGGATTCCCAAGAATGCGGGTTCGAATCCCGTCGGCGTCGGGGCGACATGAGACTAGTTGATTTTTTATAGTACATTTTCTTTTCTAGTATTTATCAAAAACTCAGTAGTTATGTATATGTCGTAGGATAATTAGATATATCGAATTTTCGAGAATTACCTAGGAATTTAGCGAAAACACGAATAATTAGACAATGGTGTTGACATTTCTTAATCTTACTGAATAAAGACAGGATTTTTGCAAAAACACGGGTTGCCTTAGTAAGTTTGATTGGCTGGTTAGACCGCGCAGAACAAGATCTTCTCAGATTGGTTGACGCCTTGACGTTGTTTTGCAAACTAGGAACCAATCAGATTACAAGTTAGCAAGCAAGCAAAAATTAAGCCAATCAGCGTTAAGAATATCCAATCTTACTGACACGACCAGTGTATTAGCAAAAAACATTTTATAAAAAAAATTCAAACCGACTTCAAAAAGTAAAAAATAAAACTTTTGGAGTCGGTGCCAGCCAAGGCATTCTTCATTGCACTTCTATTTTGGCCTTAGCTAGGTAGCACCGACTCCAAGTTTTATTTTTTACTTTTTGAAGTCGGTTCTTATAAAATGTTTTTTTGTTCAGATTTTTTAGTTACATCATGTGCCGTTACTTACACTAAAAATCAGCCCATACACAACAAATGTCATCTAGGTAAACGACTACTTGCCAAAACGTGATTGATATTTTTCAAGATTATGAAAAAAAATCTAGCCAGATCTTCGTCATGAGACAACACATAAACCATTTTCTTTCAGATGAAAAAAGAATTATAAAAATCTGTTAACAACTGGCGAAGTTATGGTAAAACATACATAAAAAAACCGTCGACTTGAGAACATCCTCCTTTTTTTGAAGTCGATTAAAAACCATAAGTATCTTTTTTTTAGAAAGATTGAAAAATTTCGTCACCATTGACTTATTACCCGTGTTTTCGCAAAATTCCTAGGATATTTGCGAAAATTCTATTTATCAAATTATCCTACGACATATATAATAAATAATATAATAAAATATTATTATAACTATGGAGTTTTTTGACCAATCAGAGATCCGATCAAAACTCCGTAGTTGTATACGTTTTGCTTAAATATGCGGCCCGTTGTGGGACTCATGGGTCATGTTACGATCTTGAAGCATGATGGCCCATTTGCTATTCATACGTAAGGCCTGTGCCTCGTAGTCCGTAGTGGGGACATAAAAATATGGCAGTTGTTGATATGCCGTATGTAGAGTAATAGCACAGAATACTAACTATTTCTAACGTATAAATAACCCGTTTGTGGCTCGTAGCCCGACTACGCGTCGATCGCGAAACACTGCAACCTGTGGCGCAACTATGGCGATATCGACGACTCGTGGTCGGCGGTGGAGCAGATCAGCGACTGGTTCGGGGACAACCAGGATCGCTTAGCTCAACACGCCGGCCCGGGACACTGGAACGACCCGGATATGGTGAGAACCCGCTAGATATCCTGCCTGTCCACCAGAGATGTGCTATGTAGTTATGCTACGAGGATGTGAACGCTAAGTTACGAAACTCTGTGACCTTTTCCACTGATGCTAAGCTATGTAGTGTAGCAGTGATATCAAACGCATCCATAGCAACGTAGCATAGCAAATCTCCGGTGGTAGGGTACCTTAAGGCTGATTTCAGTGACTAAAATCATAAAACCAAAAAGACCAAGGGGATGAAAAATCGATGATCGCTCCATTTGAATACCTACTATTTGACAGCTGGATGTGACATCAGTCATGATCATGACAAGCGTTGGTGTGACGCTTAGTTAGAGAATAGCATAGCAAATCCCCATCCCATCCCTACCCCATAGTTGCTGGTCATAAGTAGTTGGTGTTTTGTTGGTAGTTTGCTCACGTAATGTGAAGGGACGCCCCAGGGGTGTAATTTTTTAAGACTTAAGCTATTTTTTTTAATTACTATTTGCATTTAAATTACTCAAATTAACTATCGTGTCCCAATTAGATACTAGGAACGATGAAGAAGGTATGGAGATGAAGGTATGGAGATATAGTGCCAACCACCACACCGGTGGCGGCCTCGAAGAGGGCAGATGGGAATAAGGGTTAACAATACGGTGCTTTTTTCCACCCAAAACCTTTTTTTTTCAATTCCAGTTAGTGATTGGCAACTTCGGTCTGAGCGAAGACCAAGCACGCGTGCAGATGGCAATATGGGCGGTTCTTGCCGCGCCGTTGCTCATCAGTGCTGATCTCGCCACTATGAAGCCGGAGTTCAAGAGGATACTCCTCAATCAGGATATCATTGCAGTAAACCAAGATCCGTTGGGAAAGCAGGGGCTTCGAGTGTATAAACAGGTAGGTAATTTTTCCTCATATTAAAATGTCACTGTTGCTTTAACTAGCAGTACTGTTGTTCATGGATGTAGGCATCGCCACTATGAAGGATAATCCTTAATAAGGATATCCTCGCAGTAGGCCAATGCACATTGGGAAAGGGCTTCGCATGTATAAGGAAACCTGAGTTTTTTGTTTAGTTTCGTCACAATTGCATCAGACTTTATGACACTGTGCCCACTGTTCTAATACTATTATATATTCTGTGTCACTGTGTAGTGTACCAGCAGCGCGGTACGCCTATACTGGGGTGCGATTGCGTAAGGTAATCGTATTCATTTGACAGTTCATATCGTATTCAATCGGCAGCAATTTGTATGGGATGACATACGATATGATACAATATGAACTGTCAAATGAATACGATTGACTTTACGCAATCGCCTAGCTGGTCATTTAAATGGTAGCTTTGATGGTAAAACTTTATAAGAGTTATCGTTAAGATCCTTTAACAGTCTTCCAAAGTCAAAATTATTTATTTGGATTCAAATTAAGTTTTGAATCTTCGTATATTTTTTTCCTACAAATTGACAGTTTTTTTTCCCCCAACCAGCCAAAAATTTTACGAAAAATTGCTACTCTATTAGATTAAAATTGTACTTACGCGTGAAAAGAAAAATTGTTTGATTGTCCGGTATGATTTTTACAAATTAACACAGCGCATTTACTCATTTTTAAGATAATGTTCCACTTCGAGATCTCGCGTCATACTGACAACGCCATATTGCTTACTGTGTCTAAAAGGCTCAGTAAGTGACTAGAGGGGTAAAGGCGAACACGGTCCTCGTTACGCGTCCAGTGGTTAATTCGTCCAAGCTTGTAGACCATTAATTGTAGTAGACACATAGAATAATAACGAGTAGACAAGTTGGAATTGGATAAGTTGGATTGCACCATAGATTTATGATTCGTCTCCGCTTTGCTACAGTGGAGACCAATCATACATCTACCATAGACTTGGACGAATTAACCACTGGACGCGTAACGAGGACCGCGTTCGCCTTTACCCCTCTGTCACTTACCCTGCCTTTTAGACACAGTAAGCAATATGGCGTTGTCAGTATGACGCGAGATCTCGAAGTGGAACATTATCTCAAAAATGGGTAAATACGCTGAGTTAATTAGTAAAAATCATACCGGACAATCAAAACATTTTTCTTTTCACGCGTAAGTATAATTTCAATCTATTAGAGTAGCAATTTTTCGTAAAATAAATAAAATTTGGTATGTAAACAAAATGTAATACGTCATTTCAAAAAGTAATCATTGTACGTGTAAATTCTTTAAAGATATTGCATAAGTAATTTGGTTGGGTTATATGTATCACTCATTCATTCAATTGTCATTTTTATGTCGTATAGGGCTTGAACATATCGATAAACATATCGATATATGTAAATGAACGAACGAATCCAATTTTAATGTAGGAACTATTTAAATTAATTTCAGATTTACAGTTGAACCCCTAACAAGAAGAATTGGGTGGAAGCGGTACGCAGGGAGATAACATGGACGAGTACTCAGGTCTTAGGTAACATCTAAGGTCTGATGATGGAGCCAGAAGATGGCTATAGGAACTCTGTAATTAAACGACGTAACGCTACGAACTTTGAGCTCGTTATATTTGAAATATAGCTTCAAACTTAAAAAAAAAATGTTGCTTATTTCACCCTCATGGTTCCCGTTCCCATGGTAATATCAAAAATCCTTTCTTAGTGCTCGCCAACATCGTTAAAAGAACCTGTATGCAAAATTTCAGTTTAATTGGTTTAGCCGTTTGGTCTGTGCGTTGCCTTGCCTGTAAGTCAGTCACGGTATTGTTTTTTAGTATTAGACTTATGTTGTACATTATCATGGTGTGTTGTACATTAACATTTAAAATGTATTATAAGTATAAAAATAGCATTGACAACGCAAAAATTAAAAAATCATAACTTATTAGCTGTTGCATCATAATATTGATCGTTAAAAATTTGATTATTTTCTCTTTCGAATGCAAGGAAGGATATTCTTACAGCGTATTAAAAATATAAAAGTATCGGAGAATTTCGAAAGTGGTCCGCAAAACTCGGTAGCTCATTGGTTAGAGCAGTGGGCCGGATTCCCAAAGGTCGTGGGTTCAAGTCACATCTGAAAATTCACTTGTGGCCGAGTTCATTTGTTCCAATATTTTTCTTGAATTTATCATAAATGGTGGTTACATTTATTATTTGTTTCTAACATAGACCTTGTTAGGTCACAGCAAGAATAAAATTAATTATATTTATGTATGTACGTAAGCTATATTATACTATTTTTTAAACTTATAATATTTTAATTTTAAGATCGTTTTATTATATTCAAGTAAAACAATCTTAAAACTACAATAAACTATTGGTTGAAATATTCTTGCAATTAGTATTTCAGCTAGTAGTTGCTAGAAAGATACTGCCTTGGCTTTTTCTTAAATATAGGTAATTTATATGTGATATTTTGTTGATAACTTCTGGGAGTTTGTTGTTTAAAACTGTCATAGCGTATGCTGGACCATACGCTATCCAAACGCTAGTCTACTATTTCTAATTTGGGTTTAGGTTGTGCTAATTTTGTACGGTGGCGTAAATTTTGAGATCTTTAATAAAGTGAAAACAAGTTTATATTTTTTCTTACAAATATGCATATTTCTTAAATGTAAAATGGATACTAGAATTGAAATTAAAATGTTTAAGTCTCAACGATCTTCTAATGTCGATGATTATTTTCAATAAGTTTTAGACTTAGATTTTTGCTCCAAAAAAATGTCGAATACGAGATATCACAGCTCGAGAAGCACACAGGGGGCTTATTGTCTAATTTTAAGTCTATCACAATCCCTTTAAATTTTTCATTTAAAAGGTACCTACATATTATTCACATCGCATCACATAGCATCGCGCCACAACTATTTGACCTTTGAAAGGGATTGCAATCGATTATAAAATTAAACACTTCTGGAGGGGTTGCTATTGTGTATGTCCTATACAATGTTTCTGTAATGAACTAATTACCCATATTTTGTTTTATATAATATAAGCTTGAGTGATTGAAGAAGTTAATGTAAATAATGAATTATATTATTATATAAACCAAATATTAATGTTTTTTACTCACTTAAAAAGTGTTAGTAAGTAAATTGTAAGTCCGCCTGGCTAGCGACTACCATCTTATCATGATTTATTAAACTCAATAGGTTCATTCATTCACTCCTTACTTATCGTGCTATTTATTTTTCCACGAAATAAACAATTAACTTACAAATTTTTTTAAAACACACATGATTTATTAAACTCAATAGGTTCATTCATTCACTCCTTACTTATCGATAAAAAAAATATCGATTACTTGAAGCACTAATGTCATTATTTGACATTAGTAATCGCCCCTCACCCCCGCAAGAATTGGTTGATCGTGTTTTCATACATTCTTCTCGGGTTTCGTGTCCAGTGGTTAATTCGTCCAAGACCATAGATGATCTATGGATTGCACCATCTTATTTTAACCTTTTGTAGGTATTACCTTAAATATGAAAAAATGTATAGGATTTACAGCTTTGACAACCATAATTAATCTGTTAAAAATATCTGTTCATACTATTGTAGGTAGGTAATACTAATACAGGTGCTGATAATGAAATAAAACTAACAGATTTTTTTTATTGTACAATGTGGATTTATTTGAAAAAAAGAATAGTTGTGATTTCGTGTCGTATGTCGTCTACAGGACAATATAGCGATTTGGGCCCGCGTGCTATCGTCGGGCGCCTACGCCGTGGCCTTCGTCTGCCACCGCACCGACGGCGCCGCCTACATCTATCACTACTCTATCGTCGACTGCAAACTGCCTAACAATACGTACGAGATACAGGTAACCTTTTTTCTGTTTAAGTTACCTACGCATATCTAAGATTATGCTGCTTCTATTATAGCTATAGATCAGTGGGTCTACCATGAGTTTTTCTTTCTTTACTGTACAGTAAGCGGGAGATATTATGCATGAGAATCTGTAGTTCTGCTACTGCCCACTAAAGCCGATGAACACATTCGCATACAAAATGTCTCCCGTTTATGTGCAGTAAGCGGAAAGAAAAACTCATGGTAGGGCCCACAGATAGAACATTGCAGATCGCGGCTTCCGGGCGGAGCTAGTCCTAAGCTTCTTTTGTAGCTAATATACCACCTCAGTTCTATCACATTGGAATGCTAATCCAACATGCTGGGTCCGTCGGTTCCGAATCCCATCCTCGTCGCTATTATTTAATATACCTCTAGCTTGGGGTGTTAATTATAATAGCACAGTTTAGATTCACTTATTTTGTTATTAAACTAAAAGGTTGGGAAATAAGTTGCTACGCATTTTTAAGAAAATTCAAAAAAATATTTACCGTAATTTATTACATTTAACTAAAGTATGAAGGTGCCATTTGTTCGATAACTTTTTGTCATTTTGTAGGTAGTGACAAAATTTTGGGCTTCTGATCAAAATACCGCGACAAATGGTTTTGACAGTCCTCTCGTGATGTCAACCTGACACTGCCTAAAGAATTCTGAAGAGACCAAAACAGATGGAAATCTGAAGGTACAAAGTCGGGAGTCGGGACTATACGGCGGATGCATTAATACCTCCCAACCAAACTGTCTTAATTTTTGCTGAGTGGCTAAAATGTGTGGGGTCTAGCGTTATCATGATGAAAAACCACACACCTTCTGTTGATTAATTCCGGCTGCTTTCTCTCAACTTCTTGCTTTAATCTCATCAGTTGTTCGCAGTAGAGTTCGGAATCGATGGTCCTGCCTGGTAATAACAGCTCATAATGAATAATGCCCTTCCAATCCCACCACACACACAGCATCACCTTGTTGCGAGTTAACCCGGGTTTCGCCACAGTCTGTGAAGCCTGACCGGCCATAGACCACCTTTTTTGCACGTTCTTGTCGTACGTGATCCACTTTCCATCATCAGTTATCAGCTTCTTCAAAAATGGTTCTGTTACATTACGTCGTAATAAAGAATCACAATTGAGTACACGGTTCATTCGTTTTCTTTCAGTGAGCTCGTGAGGTACCCAAATAACGAGCTTTTCTGTGTACTCAGTTTTTTCAAATGTTTTGTGGTTAATTCCCAGTTCTTCAGCTACGTCGTAACTACTGATATGCCGATCTTGCTCCACTTTTATCGAAAATGGCATCCATTTTATCCGTAATAGGGCGACCAGAGCGACGTGCATCTTTGACATCAAAATTTCCGGATTGAAAACGCTTAAACCAATTTGTGCTACTCTCACAGACACTGCAGTAGGTCCATAAACATCGCAAATCTTTTTCGCGGCTGGCGTTGCACTTTTACCTTTTGGTAGTAAAATTTTAAAAGTATCGAATTTCTTCATTAGATTCATTATCTTGACAGTTAGAAAAACAAAAGAAAATGACACATTTTTCTAATTTGTTAAAAATTTAAACTTTTAATGACACCAAAACTAGCCAGTTACAAATAGTGTAGCCACAAAGAGTTTCTATTACAAGATCATACATAATGCGAAAAGACTTTTCCCCAATCTAACATTTCTTGGGAGCAATTTACAAAACCACTTCTATGCCGCCGGTAATACCGCAAGCTTAAAAGCAAAATCTCTACGGAGTTTTGATAGCGATCTCTAATTGGTCAAAAATCTCCGTAGTTAGATATTGCGGCAAAACCACTATTCAGTATTTTGTGGCAAAACTAACAAGGTACATACGGAGTTTTAGATATGTCGCAGTCGGACGCAGCAGATCGTAGTGATATTGTGAGAGATTCCGTGATTTATTATAATTTCATGGTATTTTGTCAATCGGAAAAAAAAAGAAAAATGCGAGTTAGGTATTATTAGATCAATCTGAGAGCGGATCAAAACTCCATAGTTTTTACGTTTTGCTTAGATGCGAACCGGAAGGTTCAAATCAAGTTTGACTATAACTGGTACAGATAAAATAATAGCTTTCGAGGTCGACGGGAGAAGAGAGGGACCGCCATCTTCCGGCCACAACACAACGCCGTGGTATTGGCGATTTCTGACTTTTCTAGTACTCACACCTCAGTTTGTGTCTTAGGCTGTTTTGATCCTCTTAAGAAACAGGATCGATTGACATCAAAAAGATTTTTATAAAATTTAAAAAAACTGCTGACTGTAGTTCTTTTTTCAAAATCCGTGAAAGCAGTTCAAAATTTCAAAAAAAAAATAGGGATTGTTTATTTCTCTCTTTATGTTTTATGTTTATGTTTATTTAGAACGTTTTCATGTAGCAACAACGGTAATGGTAGTCTGCAACCTTGGACGAATGGTTAATTCGTCCAAGTCTGCAACCCTTCATGCCCCGTCTTAATTTTCCACCCTGTATAGCAGTGGCGAAGGGTCGAAATATCTATTTCCAAAAGTTATTGCAATTGTATGGTGGATCGGTGGGGTGGGATTGGCCGATGGGAATCGGCAAGTATGGACTATTGTATATTCTGTGCTTCTACGTCTATTAAACTAACGCTCCCTAAAAACTCTAGGTACCTACTGGAACACCGGACATTAAATGCATAGGTACGAGAAATGTGTAATAATCTGCGGAAAGCGAAAGATCGGCGATTTAAATTCGGTTAAGTGCTTAGAATAATGTTAAATGTTGATTCAGTCCAATACAATTTGCCTTTATTTCTCAGGATTTGTATAAGGAGGAGGAGAGCAGAATAGTGAAATCGAGTGAACAATTTACAGTCAAGTTGAACCCTACAGGTACGTTATCTATTTTAGAGTAGGTACAGCGATCCATGGTCCATGGGTTGTGTTGCGTTTATATTTATGTTGCAGTAAAAATTCTCATAAGTATTGTCATTTATCGTGAAACGGCGTGCGATTAAATCGTGATGAGATTATAATGTTAGGTAACATAGCGGAAAAGGGAATATACGATGAACGAATATATCCCTTTTCCGTCACGCCCCTGTATGTCAAGAAGGCGCGAACGCGTTAGAAACATGATTTCAAAACCATTTTACTTTCACCGCATTCTAATGCTTCTAATGTTTTTTGAGCATGATTGTAATATTTATAATACCACAGAATCCAAAACTTAAAAAATCTGAATCAAATTCATAACTTAAATTAACCTAAGCTTTTGAATAGAATAGAATAGAATAGAAAGCGTTTATTTGGTACAGGTAAAACATACACAAAAACATTTTTATAAAAAATAAAAAATAAAAATAATAACCTATGTACCAAATAGGCCTCTGCTCAGTATAAGCCATGATAACGTTACCGTCACCACGGCACTGGTTTTCTGCAGATGCCTTTAGAGAGCAAAGAAACATGCAAGACACTATACATATAAACAAAACAAACAGATATCGACAGGTACCAAACCAATAGCGGAAATGGGAATATACGATGAAACGCTCTGTAAGAGCCGATTTCACGTGAACGTCAGAATCGCCGGTCAACAGTCGTATTTAACTTTGACTTGACTTTAACTGCCGACAGATAAGCTAATTAGAACTTATCTGTCAATGTTAAAATTAAACGTTTACTTGACTGTGCTGTGCCACAGCACGATGCAACTTTTTTTAACGCTTTCTTAATCTCTTAGAGGAAAACTGGGAAATAGCCATTTCATAGGTCATTTAATGATGTAATCTTTTCAGTTGTGAAATTCTACAAATTCGTACCATTGAAAGCCACTGAAGATTGCGTAATACAGAAAGTTATTGAATCGCTTGAAGGAAATAAACTAGGAACCAAGTAAAGTTTAGAATGAAATGAAGGTACCCGAATGTTTTGTAACTACCTAATATTATTATAAGTCTATCCCAATTCCCAAATAATGATGTAAGCTGTATTAATAAAAGTTTATAAGTCTGTTTTTCTTCATTTATTTTGTTTATCATCCTGCCCCCTAATTAATTTTCTAATTATGTGTCAAATTTTCAAATCACAATCCCTTTCAAAGGTATTGTGATTGTGACAGTGATTTATGGAATTGTGTAACTTATAGTCGCAATAGCTTCATTGTCGCAATCCCTTTCAGAACGAATGATGTTTTAAATGACACTTCATTTGACACTTCTCCATACATTTGAAAGATATTTTCGTCTGTCTTTGCTTAGACAGTTCAATTTTGTTCATTCAATACCTTTCAAAACGCGTCCCTTTCACAATCCCTTTCAAATGTCAAATAGTGAAGGCCTGAATTAAGTAAATATCTTTTAAATGACGAATTGAAAGAGATTGCGATAGATTTTAAAATTAGACAATTAGCCCCCGGTCCTATGTCCATTGTCCATTTTTAGGGTAACATTATGAAGACTCATCTACACACTAAAAAGCCGGTTCATAAGTAAGGTGTTGTAGGACCTAATATACTTGAAGCAGCAGAGTGCGTAGTGCTAGATTTTTTCTACTCACAGTCAATCGTGAACGTGTCGATTTTTGTATGAAATCAGCGGTCCGCCATCTAGCGGGTTACGCCACGGACTACATCAACGCCATATAAAAACTTAACGCGCACACTATCGACCGTGAAGAGTACGTTGCTACTCGCGTCGAGCCCCGCTCCGCAGTAGCAGCCTGCCGTGCCCCCACGGGTAAACCAAGACCAATTTGAACTTTGCCGCGATATAGACGCTCATCTTTTTGCACGGTGGCTTTACAAGAGGGAATATGGCTATTATCCATATCTGTATCCCTCTCTATTTGTATCTGGAATGGTTGGGTTAGATACCCTGGAACTCAGAAGGGTTATGAAGCTTTTTATACACTATTTGGCCATCATACGTAACAAGATAGATAGTCCAACGATCTTAAGTAAAGTAGAGCTATTGGCTCCCAAGCTGTCGCCAAATCTACCAACTGATTAGGTCATATCGAATTAAACTAACTTTAATTATATGGTAAACTGCACCGAAGTACACACACACTTTTCTGCCCTACAAGGACACCGATAACACTAACTGTATTGTCCCTCTGTATGTACCTGCACTTCAGTGCATACATACTTTACTGAGCTGATAGGATATCGACCCTCTGTATACTTGCACCGCAGTGCATGCAAACTATGCTGCCCTACAGGCTAACCGATAACACTATCTGTATCGACCCTCTGTATGTACCTGCACCGCAATGCACACATACTTTACTGTTCTGATATATGGGGCTGGTTCCCCTGGGGCTGGTTCCCCTTGGAGCTGGTTCTCCTGGGGCTGGTTCCCCTTGTAACTGGTTCTGGGGCTGGTTCCCCTGGGGCTGGTTCCCCTTGGAGCTGGTTCTCCTGGGGCTGGTTCCCCTTGTAACTGTTGCTGGGGCTGGTTCCCCTGGGGCTGTTACCCCACGATGGCCTCCAACCTTCCCCTTACAGCCATCCCTTACCTCACACAACTGATAGGTTCCTGATCACCTATTACTACTGATACTGTTACTGGTCACTGATTCATAACAACACACACTTCAATCACAGTACAACTGAACGTACTGAATCTGGTAAGCAAAACACTGATTTGGTTATCTTCAACAATCACCGCAGCAATTGCAAGATTACGCATCTGACATGTAATACAACAAAGTGATCAATTATATCGACTTACCGATATTCTGCGCTTACCACAAGCCACAGGAACACACTCACAATACAAATCAGTCTTGAATTATTTCTAATAAGATAATGAATGTTACTTATTTTCTTGTTATCTTGTTTGTTATCATCATTAGCGCCAAAATTCAAGAGAGAAAACTTTTGACATATCAGTGTTGCTAACTAGAAATTGTTGCCAGTGTAATGACAGGTTAGGTTTTTTAATATCGTCGATTTAGGATCGTGATTGTTCACGACACAAGCGTCTATGTTGGGATAGGGAGGGGAACGGTGGCTCCAAGGCGACTTCCGCGACTTTTGAGGAGGCCCACCACGCGCACTAGCTACGCAGCGCACGCGCCTACCACTCGTGCTTTGCGTCTCATTAGAGATATGCTCGTTCAACACTTTGAGATCGATCTATTTGCGGACTGTTTTGGCCAATTATGTAATAAGGCACTAGTATACATAAGTGGTACCATAAAATGAGTTCCCTGGTTGTTTAGTTTTGACATACAATGTATTTTGATAATAATTGATTGATATTGATTCTATTTATGCAATTCCTTCTGACATGCTGCGATTGTACTTTATTCACAGATGATTTTGACATTTATTATGGACATTTGTATTTTAATATTTCTTTATTCCATAATTTTTTGACATACTGCGATTATTTCTTAGTTTATAGATGATTTTAACATTTATATTTTAATATTTTTCCCTAATCAATAATTCTCTTTGACATGCTGCGATGGTACTTAATATAGTTCATAGACGATTTTGACATTTGTATTCTTATGTTTCTTTGTTGTATTCTTTAATATTATTATTTTTTGACATAGTTTTCAAGATACCCCTTTGACAAATAGTATTGTGTAAATTTTGTACCTATTTATCATTGTAATTTTTTTATATTCTGCAATTTTAATTTATTTTGGATTGTTACTATAATTCTACGAATAATAATGAACTTATCCTAACTTGCTGGCGTTTTGGGCAAACTGTAAGCCAGTAAGTACACTGTTTTTAATAAATAAATAAATAAATCTGTGTTAGTGTTGTCCCAAATTGTGTCTCCAAAACCCAGTTCCAAGGGGTTTCACAGAATATTTTGTGAAAAATATTTCTGTGTACCCTCACTTTCCAATCTCACCCTTTTCCCCCTCCAAACACTACACCTCTTCTATCTCCCTTACTCTTTATCCCACTACCCACACGTGACTTTTTATTCTTTCGTGTGACTTTTTCGTGTTGTGTCGTACTTGTCGACTTCATTGGTGTCGACAATGAAGTCCGGCAAGAATAGGACTAAGCGCGATCGGCCGGCCGACAACGACGGAGACAACACCTCCCGCGTATCGGCCCCGCCTGTACCAGCGCCGCGACCATCGCTGGCGCCGACCTCCTCAAAAACTCCGACGCCCAAACCCAAACCAGCGTGGTATGAGTAGGACCCTCGACTCCGCTCGCCATCGCCCACCGCAGGGGACGAGAAGCGCCCCCGTATAGGGCCGTCTCCCCCATCCCGTCCTCCGACGCCGGAAGAGTACGTTCCCGTGAGAACGTGGAGCGACCCCGAGTTACATCGCCACCGGACTCGCATCCCGGAACGAGCACCTCAGCCCCCTCCCTCCCCCCGACGCCACTGACTCGATGTCGTATGCCGCGCTCGAGGAGAGTGAGCGATCGCCGGTGAGGTCCTACGCCCAAGCCGTAGAGACCCCGGCGTCGCCCCCCCGAGCGTCTCCGACCCCCACCCAATCTCAGCCGCCCTCGCAGCCTCAGCAGGCCAGGGGCTACCCACCGATTGTGGCTGACTCACTGCCCAACTGGACCTCGCACTTTAAGTGCTTGAAGGACCGGCTGGGTCACGTCCCCAATGCGCGCCCCTTTGGTTGGGAAAGGGGTGCGCTTTCTACCCAAGACGCCGGAGGAGTTCAGGTGCGTGCAAGCGTCCCTGACAGAGGCGGCGAAGACGGAGCCAAGTCTCAGCTGTTTTTGCTACTCGCCGTCCACCGACCGGCCAACCAAGGTGGCCATCCGTGGCCTCCCCGCGTCTACCGACCCCGAAGACATCCTGCAGGCAATGCGGGACCTAGACTTCCCCGCCCAACGCATGCGTCGTTTTTCCGACGCCCCCGCCGTGGAGATCCGCCCGGCCGACCAGGCCGACCGAGCCCCCCCCACCCCCTCCCTCTGTCCCTATTCCACATGCGACGGAGACTCGAGCCCCGCCGCAACCCCAAACAGCCCCCTTCCAGGTAGCACAAATAGTTGATATAAAAGCCATGAAAACGTAATTGTTACAGCCTTTGCCTGCTGTGGTTATCAGATAAATGTGTATGTGAATGCCTATACAGCTTCTACACAGCTGGTTTGGGCGCACTTTATATAGCATTTGTCTGCTGCATACAAGCTGTGAAATAGCTATTAAAGATGCTTTTTAAATGTCAAATAATTGCTTGATAAGCAACTTTTATTTAAGTCCAAATTATATAGATGTAAGTTTTTGCAACTTGAAGCAATATAATGCCGAACAAAGCGAATTAAAATTTTTATGACTTCTTAACAATTTACAGAATTTGTCTTGTCGACTTTAATGGCGAACTTATTAAAATTACGGTATTTTTGATGGTGGCAACACGTAAAGAAGCGTTATTTCACATGCAAATTAAATTTTACTGATAATTTATACTCATGTTATTATGTAAATTTTTGATGCGCCCTCAATATTTATCCATTTAAAGAAATAAATACATAAAAATAAAAAAATCTAAATGCAGTAATTATAACATTTTTCATTAATGGTGTAAAGAAACGTTTTATAACAGCTAAACAAAGCTTTTGGTTAACAAAACATAACTTTTTTAGTTGTAATTACCAAGGAATATAAATTTTATATTTGTTAAAGGATTTAATCTGCGAAAAGAAACTACAAAAAAATGGCGTTGCTATTTATATTACGAAAAAGTATTTAATACTGTTTATTGTAATGAAGGGTGCTAAATTTGAGCACTTACGTTGCTCTTTGCTACGATATTAGCATTTATGTTGCCGTTAGTCAGTAAAGAAGCTATTAAATTGCTATGAGCTGTGACATAAGCAAAGAGACAGCAAAATGAAAATCATGCATTTTTATCTGAGCGAGTGCGTCGCGTCGGTAGTACTGAATTTTATTGGTGGAACAAATAAGCACTTGAAGCTTTATAAATTTATCTAGGTAAAGCATTTTAACAGTGTTTTATTGCTATATAAGTAACAAATTTATCACATAAATAGCGACTGGCAAATTAGTGAGAATAATGACAACTTTTAATCAGCACTTTATCGATTCCTTGTGGTGAAAAGCTATTTAAATGTAACTTACAGTGCTTTTTCATAATAATAGTATGAAGTTGAGTATTCGTGATTTTTAACACTAGTATATGTACTTAAGCACTATAACAGTAAATTACTCCACGTTTATACAGAAAATAACAACTTAATGCCTGCGTAGGAAGCTCTTTTACGATTGATTTTCAAAATTGTCATGAAAACGTTTACATAGCTTATTTCAATCTCTGTTAACTGACAGCAACTTAAAAACGCTGTTTAAACGTTTACACCGCTATTTTATAAAGCTTATTTAAAAAGAAAGATATTAACCATATAGTATGCCTCTATCCGACTGTATTTTGTATAAATCACGGCTACACAACCTTTAAATGATTCTATGCTATTTAACAAAAAAAATACACAGCGTTTGTGCTACTTGGGTGTTCCCAGCCCCGCCAGCATCAACGGCGGCCACTAACCCCCTAACCCCCACCCTAGTTTGTGTAAGCCGTGGCCTGCTCGCAGGCGCACGCTGGGCCACCCCCCTAGGGGGGTCTCACCCGGTGTGCAAACCGCGCTGAGGGCCGCGCCGCAAACCTCCAGTGGGAGCACCCCTCGTCCGCAGGACGGCCGCGTAAAGCGGCACTCAAACACCGCGGGGCTGTAGCCCCGTCGAGAAGAAGCCCGGGAAAGGAGTGAAGCACTCGACCCCGAACACCCGCATATGGCGGAAGACCCTGATGTGTATCGACCGTGAGTGGAAAAAAATCGCACTAACAGAACATTCACTTCACGTGTCACGTGAACATAATATAAAAGTCAAACTTTAATCAATTCCCCTTCCAGCCAGTGGTCTAACTAAATACTTAAATTCAGAACAAAAGCAATTTTATAAAACTACCGATATAGTCAATTGCGAAACAGCACCGTCATTCATGCTGTTGATTAACTATAAAACCGTTGTCAGTCTGTCTTACATCCTATAATAAAGTACCTATCATTAATTACGTGTTCTTACTTATCTCTGAATTCTGATAGGTATCCACTTCCACGCGATAAAAAATAACGTGATAATTAAAGTAATTCATAGCAATATGTTTGTTAATTCACCATTTGATACTCGTAAGATTGTTTATCTTTGCTACTTATCATTATCGCGCTAAAAAGATTTCATCAGCCTCTGTAGTTTGTTTACCGTAATAATTAGGAGTTGTAGAAATACCTAGGCGTAAAAATATGGATAAAAATTACTTAATCACCGACACGGTTGTTAGTAAAATACAACATCATTGTGTCTCGTTCACTGTTCTCATAATACAACAGTTTAATCTGTGCTAACATTCACAGAACAGAATACAAGAGAGATTAGTGGGACCCATGATACGTGTTTAGTAGGCTGACACCAGAGGTGACCACTAATGGCTTAGTATGCACCTTATAATTACTTAACTCTTTGGTATGCACACCGCGTTTTTCAAACGCGCCGTTCGCCGCTCGTTTACTTGTAGCGATACAGACAGAGTCAATCTGTGACACAGTAGGCGAAGGCGCTCCTCGCGTCAGACTGCTTTGTTGACGGCGCGCGCGTCGACGAGAAGACGGAGCGTTTAAATAACATGGTGTGCATGGACCTTAATCTTCAGAGTACGATATGAAAAAGTAGGCTAAGAGAAGTGTAGCCTCAAAAAATCCATTGGGCCGGACTCCCAAGGATGCGGGTTCGAATCACATAAAAATTGCATTGTAAAATGCAAAATTAAAAAGTTATAATTAGATGGCTGTTTCATCTTAATCGATAGTCAAACATCTGTGAAGATGTTTCTTTCGAATGCGAGGATATTTCTCTCATTGATTTAAGGCGCTACTCGGAAAAAGTATGGACTTTTTGATATAAAACTATAGCACAGTTACAGTTGTTACAAATCTGGTAATAACATATATATTTCTTCATACCTTTATCTAGATTCGTATAGTTTCAAAAACACGATTTTATGATTTTGCCTCGACACTTTTTCTTTTTGAAAAGACCTATAAAAAATACGAAAATTCAAGATTGTTCTTAAATACTTACACTATTGGAAATTGGTTTAATAAGTGGACACCAATAATATTTAGGATCGTATAGAAGCATTTTTTTAAAATCGCTGTAGTTTTTTAATGCGAAGTGATTTTGTGTTTTTTTTGCCTAATCTGCAAAATCGGTCTCGCTCCCGTGCGCGTCGTTTTCTCATTCTATCTCGCTTCAACATATTTTTTTCGAGTATCGCCTTAACGACGGTGGCCAACACCGTAAAACGGTGAATATACTAAAAAAAATCGACGTGTCCTCATAGGTCTCTGTAGCATAATTGGTTAGTGCATCGGGCCGGACTCTCAAAGATGCGGGTTTGAATCCCGTCAGGGCGACATCAGACTAGTTGCTTTTTAAGTTTATTAATCCGTTGTGACTTGTGAGGATCGTATTACGCCCTTCTCACTAGTTTCGCAAGAGTGGGCTTATTCTAGAGCAGGAAGTTATCAAAGGTGAACAAGAACAAGCGAATCGCCAGCGGTAGCGAATCTGGCTCTCGCTCTAACTTTAGTTTTTAGAAAGAGAGCAGCGAGAGCAGATCCGCTGGTGATTTGTTGCTGTGATGTTGTTGGTGTGAAAAGGGCGTTCACCTTTGATAACTTCCTGCTCTAGAATAAGCCTACTCTTGTGAAACATGGAGCAGACTCGCTCTTTTTTCAATTTGTCATCCACTGTTAAAAATCTACTTTATTCAGTTTCTAGCCTGGCTGCAACTATAGCCTTTGGTAAGTGCCTTTGTGTAAAATGTACGGACCAGCTACTTAAGACCTATCGAGTAAATTATCGTAAACTAACGGCCACCCGCGGTTTCACCCACGTGGTTCCCTTTCCCGTCGGAATATCAGAATAAAAAGTAGCCTATATGGTAAATTTTAAATAGAAAAATATTGGAAAAAATTAACTCGGCCACAAGTGACTTCTCAGACGGGAATCGAACCCTTTGCGCGACCTTTGGAAATCCGGTCCAATGCTCTATTTCCAAAGGTCGCGGGTTCGATTCCCGTCTGAGAATTCACTTGTAGCCGAGTTAATTTTTTTCAATATATTTCTATTAAAAATTTACCATAAGTATAAAAATAGCATTGAAAAATGCAAAAATTACAAAATCATAAAGTAGCCTATAGTCCACTGCTTGAAGTAGGTACTTGCATACCAAATTTCATCCAAATCCGTTCAAGACTTTTTGCGTGCAAGAGCAACAAATAAACAAACTGACATACTTTCGCATTTATAATATATATAGTAGGATGCATCTTCACTATTTTGGTACTTTTACTATACGATTGAGGCTCTAAGTTTTAAATACTTCAAACTTTATTTGACACTTTACTTTTTAAATGACAACAAATGCCCCTGGCAGTGACGTTGACGTGACGTTCTGACATTTATTATATATCAAAATCGAAACGAAAAGTTTAGTTTTTTGTCTGATTGATTTGTATAGTGAATTTTAGATATTATTTGCCTGCAAAGAATACAAAAAGTTGGTAAATAAATAAAGGCAGATAGCTGATAAAACCTTTTCATAACTGTTATTAGCGTCGGGCCACCGTAAATATTTATAGGGTGATCTTACGCACGCGAAGAAAGCTGGTTCTGTAGTAGGTCAATGATGTACCGGTAACATCGGGATTGCTTACGTCGAAGGCAGTCAGACGCCTCTGCAGTGAACTGTGGCGGGGAGCATCAGTCCGTGTCCGTAACTGTGCCGGTAACACGTCGCGCTTTAACTTGCGTGGTATCGCTAAGTTTTCCTAAACCTAGTCGCGGAAGATAACCCTCAAGATGGGTAATCGAGTCGAAAACGTGGGCATACTAGCCATGGAACTATATTTCCCATCACAATACGTAAACCAAACAGAGTTGGAGAAATTTGATGAAGTGTCTTCAGGGAAATATACAATTGGACTTGGCCAACATAAAATGGGATTCTGTTCTGACAGGGAAGACATAAATTCTCTCTGTCTTACAGCTTTACATAGGCTTATAGAGAAGAACAATATTGATTTACATGATATTGGGCGTTTGGAGGTTGGTACAGAGACTATTATAGATAAAAGTAAGAGTGTTAAGACTTTCCTGATGACCTTATTTACTAAAGTGGGTGCTACTGACGTAGAAGGCATAGACACAACAAATGCTTGCTATGGAGGCACAGCAGCTCTGTTTAATGCCATCAATTGGGTGGAGTCTTCGTCTTGGGATGGCAGAAAGGCAATAGTTGTAGCTGGAGACATTGCAGTTTACGGGAAAGGCGCTGCAAGGCCTACAGGAGGTGCAGGGGCTGTGGCAATGCTTGTTGGACCCAATGCTCCACTAGTATTTGATAAAGGTGTACGTGCGTCCTACATGACACATGCATATGATTTTTACAAGCCTGATTTAGCATCAGAGTTCCCATATGTGGATGGGAAACTATCAATCAAATGCTATCTGAGTGCTTTAGATAATTGCTATAATTTATTCTGTAAGAAAATGAGAAAGGATGATCCTAGTTTTAGAGGGTTGTTGAGTTTGGATGGAATGTTGTTCCACTCACCATATTGTAAATTAGTGCAAAAATCTTTAGCAAGAATAAGTTTTAATGATTTTTTAAATTGTGCTCCTGAGGACCGTGAGAAGCAGTTTCCAGGGCTATCAAGCTTCAGTAATTATAAATTGGAAGACACATACTTTGACAAGGATGTTGAAAAGGCTTTTATGACATATAGTCAACAGTTATTTGATGAAAAAACAAAACCTTCGCTTCATATAGCAAGAAATGTGGGTAATATGTACACTCCATCATTGTATGGAGGTCTACTATCCTACTTAATTAGCAAATCTCCAGAGCAACTGATCGGAAAGAAGTTTGGTTTGTTTTCTTATGGTTCTGGTTTAGCATCTACCATGTATTCTATGAATATTTGTAACGACATGAGTGCAGGTTCGAAATTGGCTACTTTAATCAATTCACTCCATGAAACTGTCTCATTGTTAGACAAAAGGGAAAGTGTGGATCCAAAAATATTTTCAGACATAATGGAGAATCGTACGCAGAACTATCACACAGCTCCCTATAAACCAACAGGGTCCATAGACATATTATTCCCTGGAACATATTACCTCGTCAATATTGATGACCAAAGAAGACGTACTTATGAACGTAAAGTTTAACTTTTAATAGCTTAATTTTATTTGTGTGTGACATAATAGATAATGGTGCAAGAGAAACATTGTGGAAAATCTGTGTATTGTAAATTGGTGATTTGAATTGAATAGACAATTTTATATAGTTAATTGGTTTGTTATGAATTTGATAAACTTTTATTTATAATTTTTTCTAAAATATTCTTGTTAAAACTTTTGTTTAATTGTACATATATTATTCTTTGTATGTTAACTACTTACCTACTTGTTAACTATTTTATATGGCATTTAATATGAGTATCAATTAAGACATTTTATCTATACAATTATCACTGTCTGATGATTGTTTTTTTCTTTTCCTTATCTAAGTAATGATGTTGATGTGTTTTATAATTAATCCCAGTCATGTACACAGAATATAGCAACATTATGAAATAATTGTTTCTATTGAACAGATAAACACAGCTTTAAATTGCAAAATTCAAGTTATAATTATTATGATTGGCACTTCAGATTAATTATTTAACGAATTTAAAACAGGTATTTTGAATTCTTTTGGTGCATTTTTTAAAATTAAATTTCAATTTATCAATTAAAAATAAGTAAGTATGCATTTATTTACAAAAGAAATGTTAAATGACAATTCTTTTTAAGGGTGGATTGCACCATCTAACTTTAACGATAACTTTAACTCTAACTGTCCAAAAATGTATAGGATTTGACAACCAAAAACTAAAAAACCTGCCTGCTTCAAAAAACAAGCCAACTGAAAGATGGAAACAAGATCAAATATACATTTTGTTCAATATAATACAGTTGGGAGGCATGACATTATGAATGATTCAACTCCATTTCGACTCTTATTAAATTCTATGCCTCCGACTGCATGTATTATGTTGAACAAAATATTTTTATATTTGATCTTGTTTCCATCTTTTCAGTTGCCTTGTTTTTTGAAGCAGGCGGGTTTTTATTTTTTTAATTAATATATTTTTTATTTACTTATATCTTTTTTGTTATTTATTGGTCATGATATTGGTACCTTTTTGAAATCTTAAAGATCAGCCCTTTACTTTGATACCCATAGAGCCGTTCATGCTGCAAAGTGTTTTTAAATATGCGCCAAAGATCCACCATTTTGTTTTTTTTTTATATTGATATACCCAGTGTCAGACGAATCCTAATCCATCCAGCCGTTGAGGCCGCAGAGCGTGTTAAACAATTAGGTATATATTTATACATACTCTCGAAAAACATAACTCTCCTTCTGGCGCTAGCGATAAAAATCTGTTAAAATTAACTGGTGCAACTCAGCCGAAGTGTTTTATTTTCTTGGTAAGGGCATGTTTAGGTAATTTATGATGGTGTTGTAAATGTTGTATGTTAAACCATAAAATGGGATGATTTCAACATTATTATTTATTTATTTAAGTGAAAATGTTTTTAATTTGTAATAAATGACATCATGGGTGCTCATTCCACTTATTTTCTTTATTAGTGAACTAGCGGCCGCCCGCAGTTTCTCCCGCGTGGTTACCCTTCCCGTGGAAATATCGAGATAAAAAGTATCCTAAGTGCTTACTTACTCCGATGGCGCGATGACCCCGAGGTGGATCTTGGCCCCCGACATCAAAAGGCGCCACTGCTCCCTGCATAGCGCGACCTCCTCCCAGTCGGGCAGAAGCAGCTTCCGTAGGTCTTTGGCCACTTCGTCAGTCCAGTGGTACCTAGATCGACCGACTGGCCTGCGCCCTACTGGCCGGCCCAGGTATGCTCGTTTGACTGCGCGACCGTCCTCCATTCGCAAAACGTGGCCTAACCATCGAAGCCTCTGTGCTTTGACCTCACCAAGGATATTTGGCTCGGCGTACAGCTCGTCCACTTCAGCGTTCTTTCGGATTCTCCAGCTGCCGTCATCGGTATGGACCGGTCCGAAAATCTTACGGACCACCTTTCTTCCCGTGACGAGAAGTTTTGTTTCTTCCTTCTGTGTAAGAGTCCAGGCTTCGCAACCGTACATTGCCTGATCACGGTTTTGTATATTCGGATCTTTGTGCGTCTGCTCAGCAATTTGGAGGTCAGGATTTTGTGTAGAGCTGCACTGCAACGTAGAGTGTTTTGGACTCGGATATCTATCTCGTTCTCTCTATCGTTAGTATCAGTTACAGTGCAACCTAGGTACCTGAATTTTCGTACGCCTTTATAGGTGGTACTCCCAACAACCAGATCCTCGGGGTTTTGCCTAGTGTTTTTATAACGGCGCATGTAAGGGTATTCCGTCTTTTCGTTATTAATATTGAGATTGAGACCGATCCTAGTTGCCTCTTTTCGTGGTATCCTACCGCATCAATCACCTGATGTTTTGATTCTGCAAGTATAGCGAGGTCGTCCGCATACCCGATCACCTTATGTAGTCCGTTTAACTGAACTCCGCCGTTTAGTATGAGCACTTTTCTGATAACGTGTTCGAGCGCTAGATTAAACAGAACTGGTGAAAGAGCATCTCCTTGTTTTAGTCCACTATTCACAAAAAACGGGTCGGTTAATTCGTTATCAACACGTACTACCATGTTGCTTTCTTTGGTAGCCGTTTGGATAAGTCGTACCAGCTTTCGTGGGATCTTAAAGTTCTCCAAGATGCTGTATAAGGCAGATCGGTCGATGCTGTCATAGGCCTTAGCAAAGTCTACAAATACTGAGTGGATGTTCTGCGCGTACTCCCATTTCTTCTCCATCAGTTGTTTAAGGAAAAATATTTGATCAACTGTACTTCGATTGCCTCTAAAGCCACATTGATAGTCTCCAAGAATTTTCTCAGAGAACGGCTCTAGTCGATTAAGCAATATGTACGATAGTACTTTATACGCAGATGGTAATACTGCTATCCCTCTGTAATTATTGCACAATTTCCTGCTTCCTTTTTTGTAGACTGGACATATAATGCCTGTATTCCACTGCTTCGGTTGCTGCTCTTGGTCCCAGACGTATTTAAAAAAAATTGAACATCATCGTTTGTGTGACTTTTCCGCCATATTTCCACAGTTCCGCAGGTATATTATCAACACCAGGAGCTTTGTTGTTTTTAAGTCTGAGGATAGCAGACTGCACTTCCGCAAAGCTAAGTGGTGCGATTTATTCTTCACCATCGTCAGTTCCTGGGCTCCCCACTTCTACTACTTGTTCAGGAGATGGGCAGTTAAGAAGATTCTCAAAGTACTGTCGCCACATTGTTTTTATACTGGGCTTGTCCGATACTAAGTTTCCCTTTTCGTCCTCCAGCAGCTGTATTGTGGGTTGATATCCTTTCTTAACAGACCCAATCTCTTGGTAGAATTTCCTCGCTTCATTTGCTCTGATTATAGATTCCATGTTAGTCACTATATCTTCCATGTGCTTTCTTTTAGCTCGTCGTATTACGATTCTGCATTGGGCCCTAGCTTCGTCGTACCTTCCTCCATCTATCGTCTTGCTCGGCAGCCAATTTTAGTTTTCGCCTCTTTTCGATGACCTTCGTGCACTCTTCTGTCCACCACTGTTTCCTTTTACGCCGCTTTCTCTTTCCCAGAGTTCTGATTCCAGTGTCTCTGATAATTCCACTCAGCAATTCCCAGGTACCGACTATGTCGTCTACAATTTCCAAATCTTGAAATCTATTCTTTAGTTCTAATTCAAATTTAGTACGTATTTCTTTATTTTTAATATTTTCCAAATCAATTAAAAGTTCCGTACTTTTGGGTTTTTCTAATTTTGTGTTAATCTTAGTAACTATTTTTATGTTCAGCATATAGTGGTCACTATCGCAATCCGCGCCTCTTTGCGATTTTACGTCTTCGATAATACTTTTGTGTCTGTTGTATAAGGGCGTGGTTAATTTGCTTAACTGTGTGGCCGTCCGGTGATTTCCATGTGCCTTTGTGTATGTATTTGTGTGGGAACGTGGTGCTTTTGATCACCATGCTTTTTGAGGAAGCAAAACTGCGGCCCGACCGCCTAACGGTATTGCTTGTGCTAACGCTATAGCTATCAAACTTCAAACTCTCATAAAACCCTTCAACGATAGGGTTTTTGACTAATTCCTGCATATTTCTATTCACCTATTGGATTCACTATTACATTTTTAGTATGAAAGTGATAGCGTAAGCGAGAGCCCTTGTAGGGTGTTTTAAAAATCAATAGCTATAGCGATAGTACAAGCTATACCGTTAGGTGGTCGGGGTGCGGATGAGTCTAATGCCGTTATCGTTTGATCGATCATGTTTACTGTGTTTCCCAATTGTTGGTAAGAACGCATCTTCTTTGCCAATTTGAGCATTAAAGTCTCCTAGCAAGATCTTGACATCATATTGGGGCACTTGGTCAAACACGGTTTCAAGTTCTTCGTAGAAACTATCCATTTTGTCTTCATCAGATGTCTCAGTGGGGGCATACGCATTGATGACCGTGATATTAGAGAACCTTCCCTTTAGCCGGAGCACACAGATCCTCTCGGAGACTGCATCAAACCGAATAACTCCAGACACAATATCTCCTGTCAACCATGAATCCTGTTCCATTGACGTGTTTCCCGTTTGAATTACCACTATAAAACAGAACATATCCTTCGTTAAGAGCGCATTCGCCACTACCCGGCCATCTGACCTCCTGAAGAGCTGCTATGTTGATGTGATATCGCTTAAGTTCTTTAATCAGTTGGTAAATGACCCCGGGTCTGTAGAGACTTAGCACATTCCATGAAGCAAATTTTCCGTTATTCTTCGCCGTTGGTCGTCGTTATGGGTATCCGGTATTTTATCTTTTGTTGTCGGTTTCGTAACATTAGAATTTCTACGTGGAGGGATTGTCAGCCCCTCGCACGACCCCCGAAATTCTGGGGGACCAAACCCTCCGTTGGTCAGCGGGCCCATCGGGCCTAGCCGATAGCCTAGCCAGGCTGTACTACAAACCGTTCCCCAATCCGCCACCCGGGGGACGCTCCCCTACGCCATGAGGGCAGCGCGGGGATCCTAAGTGCTTAGAATAATTATTATAAGCCTTTACAAACACAAACAATAACTAAAAAGCAAAAATTTTGACTTTTGGAGTCGGTGGCCGCCAAGGCATTATATTGCGGTCCCACTCTTTTATTTTCCTTATTGCCATATTCTTTGCTTTTTAGTTTTTTGAAGTCGGTTTTCTTTATTTATAAAAAGTTTTTTAATTCCTTAATTTTTAAAGGTAGGTAGAAGTCCCGAACCTACACCAATAACTTTATGACAACTCACCACCTTTTACAAAATGCTACTTTTCCCGGTGCAGGGACGTTAATTATTGAGGAGTTCTCCTGGTATTTCATCATCAGCTCCACTTCATCAAATGCATTGAGACGAGCATAAATTACTTATGAACCACATTAAAGTAATCGTACCTATGGCTTCCGTGAAATGCTAAGTATTTAATAGCTCCGTTTTTTGTAACAGTGATGGGGCGGCAGGTTGTGTACAGTACCTACACGGCACATCAGGTTAACAGTTACAAAAAATCTTTATTCATCTCATACTACTTTACACCATTTCAATGTTTAAGATATCTATAGACATTGTAAGTATAGTATGAGATCTGGAGCCCGAACCTTCTCACGTCAGTCTTGTTGAGAATTTCAAGTTGAGAACGTCTAAAACTTAACTCAAAGCATATTATAATTGTGCATGCATGTCATGCATGTGTTACGGTTTCTCAAGACATTCTCAATTTCAAATTCTATTTTCAATGCTATTTTATATGAAGCTGATAATGAATTGCTACCTATCTAACGCTGAGCTACTACCTAGGTAGCTCAGTGCTCAGTGCCAACGATTAGAGCCAGGCAGTACACAGAAAGTCTGTGGTTAGAGCAGTAGCAGTAACTATTTATTAATCTGTGGCAGTAGGCCGGAAACACCCAAAGGTCACGGGTTCTAGTCCCGCCTGAGAATAACTTGTGGGCCGAGTCGATTTTTTTTTCTAGTATTTTTCTATTAAAATTCAAATTAGAAAACTGACCATATGAATAAGGTGTGCTCAGTCAACATACATTTTAATATTGATGTCCTGTCACCTGTAGGTACCTAAAACATATACACGGCTATTTTTATTCCGTATCTAAAATTTTTAAGTTTGACTCAGAATCGGTAAGTGAACAACTTTCTCCTAGAAACATGGGTCGAAATACGAGAACAATTTTGGACTTACCATACTAAATCGATCACGTGATCAGTCTGATTTGTATGAAGAGTTGAAAAAAAAAATCCTATTTCGAGCCTAGTTTCTAGGAGAAAGTTGTTGACTTAAAAATTTTAGATAGCTGTACTGTTTAAAAATAACCCTTTATAGGCTCTCTTGATTTACATGTGCTGCCGGTGCTGCCTCTATGGCAAAAGAATTTTTTACCGTTGTTGACTGGTTTCGCACCTTCACAGTTCATTCATGTTTGCTTTGTAGCCAAACATACAGAAACGATAAGTCTTATACCTACAGATAGGCCCAACTTATTTATACAAAGTTGTTTTATGTTTAGGGCCCCAAAACCTTGACTTTGACGACTGTTTGGCGCAGGGGTACTAAACCCCCCTTCAGCGCCAGAGGTCCCGGGTTCGATTCCCGGACAAGACAAATAATTGGGTGCATGAACATGTCTATTTGTTTATAAATTTTTAATTTTGCATTTTACAATGCTATTTTTGTGTGATAAATATTAAACAAGAAAATATACTAGAAAAAAGCAAATGGTCTCATGTCTTGGTCTGGGTGATTAATATGTCTATTATGTATGTATTTGCAAAAAAAGTATTTAAGTATTTATGTTTATCCGTTATCTAGTATCCACAACACAAGTTTTTCATGAAACTTAAACGTGTGTGGAATGTATGAGTTACATCTGGCAGGACACAGGACGTGTTGTCTTCTTTCTCGGGGTTTCGGTCCACGCCTCAGCAGAGAGCACAAATTAAATAGATAGTAATATACGAAGACGCTCTACTTCGCGAAGTAGAGCTGCGTTTTCATACATTTCAAAAGTCAGCTCTACTCTTCTGTCAAATGTAGAGAGAGTTAAAAGCACAGCTTCTCTACGCTTCGTGAAAACACCATCCTCATCGTGTCCCTTTGGTGTTTGTTGCTCCATATAATTTCTTAAAATCAGGTGGCAGTAAGTGATGCCTTCAAATAAAACGGTCGTGTTGCGGCTTTTGGCGCACAGCATCAATATAGTAGGTAGGTAGGTACAAAACATTACTCATCACATTTATTAATATACTAGCGGATCCTCGCGGTTTTACTCGCGTGGTGCCCGTTCCCGTGGGAATATCGGGATAAAATATAGCCTATGTCACTCGGGAGAAATGTAGCTTTCTTATGGTCTAAGAATTTTCTAAATTGGTCCAGTAATTCCTGAGATTAGCGCGTTCAAACAAACAAACTCTTCAGCTTTATAATATTAATATAGATTTTGTTCTATACCAACCAAGTACCTTCCTTAAACTTCTCATACATTTTACAATTTCTTGAGATTGTTTACAGCAATACCTAACGAATAACAAAGTCATAAAAAAATTGTTTGAAATGCAAAAACACATTTTTTCGTGACGCCAAAGGTTGTTATAAAAAATAACAATAAAAAAACCGGAAGATGTAAAAAATAAGTTTTCCTCAACATTCATAACATATTGTTTGTTTGATTTATTTTAGGATTGCAATTTAAATGCTATCTTTGATAAATTTCAATTGAATAATACTAGATAAAATCGTCTCGACTCACAAGTTGTTCTCAGAAGGGTCTCGAACCTAAAACCTATGGGTGTCCGGTTCACTGTTCAACTGCTCTCTCCCAATGCGGATCGTATTTAACCGCCTCTGTGGTCTAGTGGTTCGATTCCCAGCGGGAATTACATATTATATTCGGTTTCATTGGTGGTAGGGGTAGGACTTGTTGTAAGTGCGCCTGGCTATCTACCACCATCTTATCTAAGCCTGACGCCATAACAACAATGTTTTCAGCATTGTTGTGTTCCGGCAGTTTGAGATAAGATAGCCAGTTTCTCAGTGGCTGATTATTCCGGAAGAGGCTCGCTTCCATCTTCAGCCTTATCAATACTTTACATCAGGTATGATGAAGGCAAAAGTCTCCCCGTCGTTCATAAAAAACCATCTACGATGCTTCTGAAGTTGTGAGTCGAGATGATTCGCGGACTTCAAAAAAAGAAGGAGGTTATCAATTCTTTATTTATATTTCAATGTTTTTTTTTTATATTGTATCTTCATCGATTATTCTAAGACGGCTGGACCGATTGGAATGATTCAAAGCTTACATCTGGTATGTGCCCAAGTTGGTCTTATTTTATAAATTTTGTAATCGGTTTGTAATTGTGTAACTTGTCATCTGTGATTATGTCATCTAGGTAAATGTGACGAAAACGACATTTTCAAGATTTCCTGAAAATAGTGTCGTTTTCGTCACATTTACTTATACTTATGACATAATCATAGATGACAAGTTCATAGTTCCGATTTTTATACTCAATAAGTACTCAATACTCAATAATTTATTGCAAAACTATAATGTACATGTAGGTGTTATAAAATAATGATGTAAGACCAGTGGTATGGAGCCGGGTGGGCATGCAATTAGGGCTAGAAGAGAGAGGGGCCGTATTTCATCTAAGAAACTATATGATGTTAATTTGAATTATATTTATCATTTTGCAGAACCAGAAGATGTATGATCAATAAAATATTCATTAGTACTATAGTAACATTTACTAGTTATAGTAGCTCTTTTAATATTCGTGTAAATATGGCATCACTGTTTTCATTTTTTAACCGACTTAAAAAAGGAGGAGGTTCTCAAGTCGACTGTATTTTTTTTTAATTTTTTTTAAATGTATGTTCTACCATAACTTCGCCAGTTGTTAACAGATTTTTATAATTCTTTTTTTTATCTGAAAGAAAATGTTTATGTGTGGTCCCATATAATTTTTACGAAGATCTGGCTAGTAGTTTTTTCATAATCCTGAAAAATATCAATCACCTTTTGGCAAGTAGTCGTATAAGTAGATGACATCATTGTTGTGTATGGGCTGATTTTTAGTGTAAGTAACGGCACATAATGTAACAAAAAAATATGAAATAAAAACATTTTATAAAAAAAAAATCAAACCGACTTCAAAAAGTAAAAAATAAAACTTTTGGAGTCGGTGCTAGTTAGCTAAGGCCAAAAAAATATAGTTAATAGAAGTGCAATGTAGAATGCTTTGGCTGGCACCGACTCCAAAAGTTTTATTTTTTACTTTTGAAGTCGGTTTGATTTTTTTTTATAAAATGTTTTTATTATATCGGTAATTTATTATATATTTTTATAGACGAACAGAAGGTACTTGAAGATGTTAGTTTTTATCGGGAATTTGGTAATTTTAATTTATTTTTATGTCGTAACGTGTACTTGCAGGGTATATCTTCGCGTTTTGTATAAATTTGCATATCTCCAAAATATATGCTATTGCTGGGTGGGGTTAATATTTTATAAAGTGTGGTCTGCAACTGTCAGTCTGTTCTACATTAGCTATTATACGGACTAGTTTTTTTTAAGAATGAAAAGAGATCCTGCATCTGTGCTGGTGCCCCATAGAATGATACAATACCTCTGAAAGGGATTGTGATAGATTTTAAATTAGACAATTAGGGGGCAGAGCGCACGTATGAGATGGACTTAGTAGCGTTATCGAAATGTTCGATCTCAACGAATTGCTCTCTATCCCATAGGTACGAAGCAAACCATTTATGGGCGGAGCCGCGAAAACCTATCCCGTACAATTTATTAAGTAATATATTATGCTTAATAATTGTCTTTTTTAATTGCAACGGAAAAGAGCCTTCGTTAAATGATTGGTTTATTAGTTTTGTAAACGGTAATCTTCTGCGCATTCTTTTAATAGATTAGGGGTTCGTCTATCCTTTAAGTGTAGGACTTGTACTATTTAGTATTACTGTGGTGTAGGTAAGTGCGGAACTTATTCTAACTTTTAAAATTGTGAAATTAGAAAAAAATACCGACTTCAAAAAGTAAAATAAACTTTTTTTGAGTTGGTGCCAGCCAAGGTAAGGACAATAAAAGTACCTAAATAAGTGCAATATAGATATACACAGATACAATTAAGATATCGTTTAGAGAGCCCAAGTATGTGATGTTAAAAAAAACCTACTTAACCAAGCGGCCAGTGAGGTGCTATTATTTGAAGTAAAAAATAAAATATATTTTTGGAATACTTCAATATGGGTATCAAATTAAAGGGCTGATCTTTGGGATTTCAAAAAAGTATTATCATGATATTAAATATATATATATAAATAAAAAATAAAAAAACCCACCTACGCCAAAGGACAAGCCGACTGAAAATATGGAAACAAGATCATATACTAATTTTATTTTTTATTTATATATAATTAAATATTAAGTCGAATCATTCATAGGTTATATAGGCCATTATATTCATCAGCTGTTTCATACACAATTTTATTTTATCTCTATTATAAAAAAAATCGCAGATACGTATAAGGTGTCAGCTACCTAACATTTAAACGCGCAAAACATTTTATAGTGAAAAAGTGTTTGCAGAATAAATACATATTTATACGATATTTTTACTTCGTTTTTGAGCTATTTGAAATGACAATAGTCTGCTGTGAACCCGTAACCTTGATGCTAAGAATACCACAATTGTATAACAAAAGGCAGGAAACAGAGATGTCAATCTACGAAGGGAAGGATGCGTAAATAATGATAATAATAATATACTGACTTACATTAGTCAACAAGCAAATGATTTAGGTATCTGAATACTGTGTAGATCATGAGGTGCCTTAACTGATCAAAACAGAGGCCTTACCGCGCAAGTGTCGTCAGCATCGACGTCGACTTCATTTGACAGATGGATGTGACATATTGCTCTTAGTCTTTGGAAAGTTTTCATTTGTGTCAAAAAGAAGCAGCAACGTGTCACATGCATCTGTCAAATGAAGCCGAGCCGATTTCGAGGCCGACACCACTTGTGCGGTACGGCTCCAGATGCAAAATCTCGAGTAGGTGCCTACTAATTAATAATTGACTAATTGACACTATTTTATGTAAATTCAATTATTAGACATTGAAAAATAGCAAAATTGACATTTAATCACAATCTAATTTGAACTCTATATTTTTGACACCGACTAGTCCACCTGAGGTTCTTAAAACTATTTTGTCTGTAAAAAATACAAATAGTGTAGGCTACTATGATATATCCACCTTAGCAATAAAAAGTTGCGCCATACATCTTGCCAGCCCTTTAGCTCATATTATAAAGATGTCATTGAGTCAGGGCATATTTCCAGATGCTTTTAGTTTTAAAATAACTAAAATAATACCGATACATAAGAAAGGTAAGCTACTGTCATGAAAAACTATAGACCTGTAGCTCTTGCGCCAGTTATTTCCAAAATATTCGAAAAAATTATATACACGTTGGTTTATTAATTTTTTGAGAAATTTAATGTATTTACACCACATCAATACGGTTTTCGTCGTAATAAAAGAACTAATTTAGCAATTTTTGACTTGCTTAAATTGGTAACGGATTCAATGGATAAAAGAAAGAGCATCTGCGCCATATTCATGGACATGTCGAAAGTTTTTGACTACGTTGACCATAGCATACTCTTGCAAAAGCTCTATATACCATTACGGAATACGCGGCGTGGCACTAACGCTATTTGAATCGTACCTCAGTAACAGAAAGCAACAAACTGCTGTTAAAAGTATTTGTTAGGACAAAACAAATTAAATAGAGCATCTATTAAAATGTAGAGACGTCAAGTATGGGGTTCCTCAAGGAACAATATTAGACCCTCTTTTATTTTTAATATACATTAATGACATGCCTACAACCATTCAATATCCCATGACTTTATTTGCTGATGACTGTACTATATTAATTAATTGTAAAGATAATATGAAAATGACATTACTTTTACATTAAACCGCATAATTGAATGGTTTGAAATGAATAATTTGAATATAAATATTGACAAAACCAAAATAATGCATTTCCGTCAATATACAAAAGCACCAAACCTGACCATATCGATACCTTGGGGCTCAAAGGGCGTAACCACCAAAACACGACTTTTCAGGAGAGCAAAAAAACTAAAATTTAAATTTTGTATTTATCACAACTTTGTTGTTATTGATCCTATAAATATGATTCTTACACCAAAAGTCGTTAATTTTTTATGTGCATAATGTTAAAACATAACATTTTAAGAAATATTTGTAATTAAAAAGTTAGCTGGTGAATACGCCCCACAAAATCCAACATGAATGTCTTTTATGCCCCATAAAATGACTGCTGCGTTAGTAACGCTGTCTTTTATGCCCCATAAAATGAGTGCTGCGTTAGTAACGCAGAGTGTAACCACCAACTTTCAAAATGAAAACTGTAGTTTTTATCGATCTGTTATTAGTTATTCAACTTTTTGGGTTTATATTACAATACTTACAACTGTTTTTAGTAAAATAGGTCAATTTGGCAACCCTTAGTTCATCAGAGGCTTGTATTCTATTCTGATATTTATAAGTAGGGAAGTTTTTTTTTTACTTTTGGAATGACAAAATAAATTTAGTATTTTATAGTTAGTTACTAGAAGGAAGATAAGAGTAAAAGGCTACTATTGCAAAACAATCTTGATTGTTGGCTAGTTCTGACGAAGGTAATAAATATTAAGACAAATTAATTGGAACTACAAGTTATTTTTAATGATTATTTTTAACAATTTGCTACACAGCCAGTAAGGTTTAACTAACCTTAAGCTACAAAATTTGCAAAGCTTCACAGCTTTGTCAAATGTTAGGCACATTAAAGCAATGATTGTGGCTTTAAAATTAAACCTAGTTTTGGAGGGCCTTAACATGGGTTATAACTAAACTTTTTAAGAGGAATGTGTAGCAAACGGTCTCCATACAAACGGCGATAACGTTTCCACCCTCTAAACCTTAACATACAACAATAAATTATGATGAAATATATTAAATATATTCTTTATGGCTTTAAGTCGTACAGATATACGCCCTACATTTTCATTCGAGATTGTCGTTTACGCCCAGTACTTTGATGATGCCTAATAATTATTGCTTTAACGTCCAAAAATACAAAAAAATCTGCATTACCAGCCTTGAAATTTGGGGTCGTATTCACCATTGTTTTCCGAATTTGAGAACTTTAAAAATACTGTTCGATAGCGCAGAAAAAACTGAATAAGATGGCATTTAAAACTCATTTTGACCAAAATGGTGGTTACGCCCTTTGAGCCCCAAGGTATCGATATGATACCATAGAACCAGTGACTACAACAAAGTTTTTAGGATTACATATTGACTATCAAACCAACTGGCAAACTCATTCAAATGATTTCTGTACACGCTCGAGTAAATTTGTCTATACACTTCGAACACTATCCAAAGTTGCTAATCTAGAGACAGTATTAACTGCTTATAACGGATATGTCGCCTCTATTTTACGCTATGGAATTATATTTTGGGGCAATTCTGCATGTAAAGAATTAGTTTTTTAAACACAAAAAAGTGCATTGGCTATTAAATCTTTAAAACGTAGGGATAGCTGTAAAGAACATTTTATTGAGCTAAAGTAGAATCTTTACAATACCATCACTGTACATATACGAAACTGCAATGTTCGTCAAGAGGAATCCACAACTATTTCCCACAATATCAACTGGCCAGTCAGAAATAAGCAAACGCCATGGAAATAAGTTAAGTGCACCTATGACTAAAACAGCGTTAAAAGGAAATAGCTTTTACTGTATGGCAACTAAAATTTTTAATAAACTCCAAAAAAAAAATTGACTAGATTTCGTAAGGACTTATTAACATTATTAGTTAAGTAAAGCCTATTATACCATAACTGAATTTTTAAATGACAAATTTTAAATTGTTATCTGTTATTATAAATTGATTTACTGTATCTGTGACTTAATTAAATACTTTTAACTTTACTTTTATTGACATTAAATTACATACTTATGTGAAATTTTTATAAATACATCTTATTTAAATAATTTAATAGATTGACATTCGATGCGCCTGGCTTAATTTATATGTATTAATATGTAACTTCTTAAGTCTTTCAATCTAATTTAATACTTATTGTTACTAAGCATAGGTAATCAACAATCCAAATTTGTACGTCTAATAATGGCCAAGCATAGTGATACTTTTTTTTGTAACACCATCCTAGCTTAGGCTCCAGTCCATCCAAGTACTTAATACAAATTGTTTTCGTGTCAAATATTGTACTTTCTTTGTATTTTGGTGGAAATAAACTTATTTTTATTTTTTTATTATTTTATTATTTATCTGTTTGTAATTTACTACCTGTGTTTATAAATAAATGAATTTCTAATTTCTATTTTTATTGCGATTGGGGACTTAAATAAGACGAAGTCCTATTAAAATTGTAGTCTTCTTCAACCCTTTTTTTTGCATTAGTAATTTATTATTATTATTATATGGTGCTTTTACTTGGACTAAGTATTAATATTAATTATTTACATAAGTAGTTACCTAGCAAAACATAAATCATTGCCTAGTATTTGTTGTAAATTCAGGCTGATACTAATTCCTCATAAAAATATGTAGTTACAAGCCGAAAATAAATATTGCAACAAATAATTTGATTTTGATCTAGGTAGGTATCATTAATTTGGAATAATGATAAACATTTTGGTTATCCATCCCTATATATGTCCAACAAATCCATACATCTCTTAGAATGTCGATCAAATCAGTTGGGCGTGTATAGCAATCTGGATCTTCTCCATTCACTCCCTGGATGGCCATTATCAGATCACAGCTCGGTCAATCCTTGGCAGAGAACCAAGGCTCTAAAGTTACCTCGATTGTATGAAAATCGACTAGTGTCGTTGATTATGTGACCACCACTGTATTATCTATATATAAGCATATAATGTACGTCCTACTTACTATCCTATCCTACTAATATTATAACTACATCACAATCACGTAATTCGCCCGGTATGGTTTTCTTAACCCCGTGGGTTGGCAGATATCACTCTTTCTAATCTATCATAATAACAGAATTAACTTACGCATGAAACGAGTCAAGGGTCAAATACTTCTCGATTGCTATAAGCAACATGATCTATTACATAAATACTTACATAGTTAAGTATGTTCTTACTTACATGGTTTATTTGATTTAGTTTGAGTAAAAATAAACGGTTTCTTTTTTGTCAGAACGAGCATAACATTGTACTTTAAGGGAATGTCATTAAGAAAAACAAATAGAAGTTTACGAATACCACGTCAATTCAATACTGATAGGCAATATTGATTCATAAAGGAAAGGTATCGTTAATTTACGCTATAGGTACTAAAAACTGACAAAAACTATTTAATTTTAAATTTTTCATAAAACTTGTATTCAGCTGTGTCGGTATCGGTAGCAGACAGAGCTCTAAAATATGTATAGCACCTATAAAATGATTAAAGCTACTAACTGCGTGTAACAACAAACGACAAGAGTTTGGCGTTTATTATTATTACCCCTAATATCTTTGATAAAATTTCACACCTAAATAAAGTATTTATCAATTTTGACGCAATAATATTATTATACAAAACTTTATGATTGCGATAATATATAATTCTTTATTTCCTTGTTTCTATTTATGTCTGGACTCTACATGGAACAGTTTTGAGTCCTTTGATCATTAGAAATACACACATAGTTTTCTTAAATGATTCAAAATAAAAATTTCGAGGTATACTTAATTACTGCTAAAACGTATCTCGTATCGTCAGTAAGATTTCAAATAAATTTTCTTACTGGCAGTAAGATTGAAATCAATCCTCGTAAGGTCTGCTTGGTGGGTCATGCTGTCATGCATGACCTATTCTCCTTATCTATCCATAGGAAAGGGCACATTAAAATTATGCATATTAATGTCCCCAACAGTTGGAACACACATAATTCTAATGATGATGAAGATTGACTAACATCTTAGCATTCGTCTAAATTTTGTCAGACTTTAAAATTTTAATCCAAATTAAATAAATAAATTCAATAGTACTTTGGTATAATGTTTATAACACAGTGTATGATAATTTTGCTATTTTTGATACGGATATTTTTGGGTAGGTTTTGAACAGTTACCATAAAAACAACAAAATGGTCCTGCATACCAATAATGATGGCATAGGTAGGTGTCATTAGAAATCTATATAATTTAATATAACTTCTTTAACCTCTAAGGCCCCGAGTTATGAGACGCAATAGATATCTCACTGATCTCTGGACACCGGTGTCCCGCAAGAAAATGATGAGTTACATCAAAGTAGCTTTCCGATGACATCTATTCCGTCGTTATTGTTCCAGGACCAGACCCCATTTATGCCGGTTCTCCTTACCGATTAAGATTATTTAAAACTTTGTTTATTTTATACCAACGAACGTGTCTAGATAACAAAACCAAAGTTTTTTCCATTTCTAAATACTTATAAGTAGGTACTTTATAAATTTTATATCCTGCTTGTAATAAATCATTGGTTTTATTTATTAGATGTCACCGTAATAAAACAAACTAAACGTAGACGTAGCGGCACTATAAAGTTATCAATGACGATTTTATGGGGTGCCTACCATTAATAAAATAATTTAAATTTGTTTGATATCTCGATTACTTGATAATAATTGCAGATGAAGTATAAAAGAGCCATGAAAAAATATTTGGAATATCAATTTGATCTTACGTCCAACGCAGTGGTAAGTACTGAGTAGTACTAGCCTTCAGTTCGCTATTATGAGTTATTAAGGGTGTCGAAGGGCTGACTATCTTTATGAGATATTTCTTTAACAGCTTTTGGTAAATTCCCCTATTAGATCCTGTTATCATCCTCATCTAAACCACTCTTCCCGTAAAGTGTGTAAAGTCATTCATTACATACTCGTATAGTTAACTAGCAGCCGCCCGCGGTTTCACCACCGTGGTTCCCGTTCCCGTTGGAATATCGGGATCAAAGGATTGTCGCAGCTATCGTTTTATATAGATCCATCTGAACCAAACTTTGCAAATCTCATAAAATAAATAATGTGTTTCCTTTCAGAAAATAAAATGAAATTCTTCGTTGCTTTCGCTGCTCTCGTGGCTGTTGCCATCGCCAGCCCCCTGAAGCCAACTTCCAACGATGCTGCTCAGTTGGAGGCCATCATCGCGGCCATCCAGAGCCCCAACACTGACCCCGCCACCGCCGCTCTCCTAGAACAGCAGCTCCAAGACATTTACGGCTTCGAACCCATCCACGTCGGACCCGCTATCGTCGAAACCGAGCCTCACCCCATCCACGTCGGACCCGCTATCGTCGAAACCGAGCCCCAACCCATCCAAGTTGGACCTGCCGTCGTTGGCCCCGTGAAGCCCGAGGCCCACCCCATCACCACCCTTCCCGCTGAAATCCCCTTCCCCGTCTTCGATGAAGCCAGCCCCGTCGCCATTGGAGGCACCCCAAGCGGCAGCCCCCTCGTCCAGATCATCGTGAATGTCAACTCTGCTTCTGACGTCGCCGCCCCTGTTGCTGCTTACCCCATTGAGGACATCATACCCAGTCCTATCAACATCGTAGATCACGCTCAGGAGATCATCCCTACCCCTGTCCACATCGTTGAAGCCGCTCAGGAGGAAATCATCCCTAGCCCCGTCCACATCGTCGAGGTTGCCCAGGAGGAGATCATCCCCAGCCCGGTGACCATCGTCGAGGTGGCCGATGCCCCCGCTGAGCCCATCATCATCGCCAACCCCATCGTGCCTGTCCCCGTGATCAACATTCCCGAAACCATCAACTAAGTCCTGCAAGTTTGTAATCGAGCTTAGAAACGGACTGAAACCAAAATTTTTCATGAGATCTAGCTTAATATTACGTCTGTAATACTTTCTGCTCTGGAATCAAATTTGTCAGCTTTTGATCAATAAAGATATTGTTTTTATAAAATTATATACTTTTTTCTTAAAACCCTAGTTTTTGGCCACATAATGATTTTGGTATAAGAGTATTTTAGGAACTTTAAATTGATTGAAGAAGATTGATTAGAATTTTCTCGGGACGTCTCGCGTGTGAGGGATGTCGGTTAGCCACCGCAAGAGTTACTTAGTATTACAATATTAATCACTTGCACATTACATTACATCTATGTCCCAAATAATCCATAACACTATAAAATCTATGGTCAACTAAAAACTTTGTCAATCTTGATTTAAATATTTGTATATAATAATGTCCGTGATTCTTTTATGTCAATTGGTAAATTATTGTAAAATTTTATAGTCATAAAAAGGCAACTTTTCAAATAAAGTGCTGTTTTTGGAGTATTACAATTATCCAATCTATTACAATTTCTGCTTGAATTTAGATACATTTGTTTTGCAGTACTAAAAAGATGCATATTACTTTTAGCAAAACTACAGCATTCTAAAATATACAGGGATGGCAAAGTTAACAATTTAAAATTTTCAAAAACTGGTTTACAGGAGTCATATGGAGGTATTCCCGCTATGGCACGGATGCACTTTTTTTGTGCTATAAACACTTTATTACAATCCACCGAATTTCCCCATAACAACAAACCATACCTTATAACAGACCCCACATAAGCATGATATGCCATAAGCGCAGTTTGTACAGAAGCTATTCGTCGTAATCTACCAAGTACATACACAAATCTATTTAGTTTGCTGCAGACCTTTTCTATCTGTGCTTTCCAATTAATTTGTTGATCAATTGTTATTCCCAAAAATGATGCCATGTCCGTTTCTGCTATACATTCCGTATTATATTTAATTCTTATGTTATGATTTTGATGATTCCTATTTTTAAAATCAATATAGTTGGTCTTATTAGTATTCAATTGCAAATTATTATTTTCAAGCCATAAAGCAATATTTTCTAGTGTATTATTAATTTCAGCTTCGAATACAGTATCGTCACTCTTTTTAGCGGATGTTACAATAATGTTATTATTTAAGCAGCTTATTTGAACACATTGTTGTCGGTTTTCCAAATATGATTTAAACCAAGACAATGTGACTCCCCTTATTCCGTATTGGTTCAAATTTTTGCAATAAAATACAATGCGACACAGAGTCTAAGGCTTTTGTCATGTCAAATAGTAGTAAGCAAGTTTTCAAACTTTATCAATATTTTTCACTACGTTACTTATAAGGTTGAACATTGCTAATGTGGTTGATTTATTTTTAAGAAATCCATTTTGCTCCTCTTTAATAATATTAAATTTCGTCGCTTAGCTAACAATACCGCGCAAGTTCTCAGGAGAGACAAAAAACTGATTATCTCCTTAAAATATTATGAAGGCATAGTGGGATATTTACATTAATAGGTATGTATTAGATTGTATTATGACGTAATTAAGTTAAAACAAGTGCATTTAATACTGTTTAGATAGAAGGTTGACTTATGCGGTGTTAGTTTAACAAATTGAAGACTTTTGCGGTGTTCTAACATTTTATTTACTTAGAATTTAAGTAACAAAATTATTTTTAACGCTCACAAAGCAATTTAAATGCTTGTGAGAATTATAATCACAGAATCATAATTATGTACTACCTTACAATTTCAACAAAATACTGAACTTACTCTACAAATTATACCAAAAGTTTCGTAGTAACTATGTATTAGATAATACAATTATTACATAAAAAGTCATTCGTTTTAGTTTTGAACTAGCTTCTATTCAGCCTGAGGTAGTCCTAACTTTATTGATAACACAGATCAGTAATAGAAATTTTTCAATATTATTGTAATGTCTAAAAAGGCTAGTAGCAACAATATTAGAGAGCATTATAGATTAGCTTTGTCTTAAATTTATATAATTTAACTAAACATAGTACTTACTCTAATTAAGGATGGGTTAATCACAATGCGTAATTATTAGTCTTGGATATTAACTACCTAGTTCTGATAGTCTTACGTAGTCCTAACAAAATAGGTAGGTGTAACATAGTTAAACTGTTTCACTTATAACAAAATAAAAAATGTTAATTCAAAAATATTAACCTTAAATAACATAAAGACAGTCGCTATCAAAAATAAATGTTGGTAATAATAATATTAGTAAATAGAAATAATTATCAAGAATTGAATTCTCTCTTTAGCATAATAACAATCAGTTTTAATCATCAATCAGGTGGACTTTAAGGTAGACATACTTTAAATGGTAATTCGTCGTAAAATGAATGACAGTTAGACGGTAGTACCTACTGCTTTTAAAACTCTAAAATTTCAATAGAGACGACGGTTGGAAGATACCACCAGCTTGGGATCCTATTATCCATAAATTAAAGTCTCAACCCAAATCACATACTGCAAGACCTAAGGATACGGTTAGCTCTTTTTGTAGATAAATAACAAACATAAAAGTGGAGGTCGGCCAGCTTTCGAAGTTTTCTTGGCAGTATCTTTCTTCGAAAGTCCTCAAAATTTTGTGAACTGCCAGTAGAATCATAATTTTTTTCATTTGTTAATAATAAATAATTTAAATAGCAAACAAATCAAAATATGAAACTCAATATTTGTTGCCATAGTAAAAATTATTATTAACTTTTAATTCGTAATTATTTAACCGTTTCCGAACGCAATAATAAATCAAATTTGTGAAGGTAGACTTATAAGAAGCTAGTCAACCCGTGACCACGGCAACTGAAAAGGTGCCGAAACGTCGGGAAACCAAAAAACCTCAAATAAACCGAAGAATTATAGTACCAAATATATATTTTGCGTAAATAAATCGCTCTAAATATTCCGCAAAAGTTGTTTTATTTTAATTATGAGTGCGCGAAGAAACTTAAGATGTGCTTATGTGTAAAATATAACGTTTCAATCATAACAACTATCACTATAATAAACAATTAACGTTGCTTACCTTTTACTATCACTATAATAAACAATTAACGTTGCTTTCGTTGATAAAACCGTGAAAATCTATGATTTTTTTGCACGATCACACGTTAACACTAAACAGTATGGCGAACTAACGACTTATGCGGTTTTGACACTGCCAAAGACTTGCGCGGTGCCAGAATCATTCGAATAACGCGCTACTATTGGATAATTTTGATTTTTCTGAAGCGTCATTGGGTGCGCGCCGAAAAGATCTTTCTAATGGTGGTCTAAACTTCATTAGGCCAATTTTCGACTTGCGCGGTATTGTTAGCTAAGCGACGATTTGTCATTATAATCAGTCAACCTACGATGCATACATTTCTCATAAATTTTTGAGTATATTGAAATTAGAGTTACAGGCCTATAGTTACCTATTACTGTTTTATCTCCTTTTTTGTATAAAGGTATAACAATATAAATTTTTAGCAATGTAGGAAAAATTCCTTGCAATTGGTGCAAGTTCTTCAGAGCAAAACATTACTACATACCTTTGTTACTACTTCATCATAGCCTGCAGAATTTGTGTTCTTAAGCGATCTAATAATGATTTTTATTTCGTCTGGTGAAGTGGGTCTTAGGAAAAAGGAATGTCCGTTATAGATTGTTTGAATTTATATGAATTGTTTATGTCATTTTTATTTAATCTATTAGTTGTGTCAATGAAGTAATTATTAAATTTTGTCGCTATATCTAAAGGCTCTGTTACTCTTATTATCAATATTTAATTCTTTGATAGCATTATTTTTAGATGTCATATCTGTTACATTCACAGACATAGATCTAAATAGACGACGCAAGTACCGCGATTTGTATGAAAACCGAGCGTGCCACTTTTTATGTACTTATAATGACGTCTACGCTAATAGTGATGGGAAATCTCTTTCCGTGCTAATGTTAAGTCGATCGACTAAAGTATTCTTTAGTCGATCTGCGTTGCAACATTCATGTATTTTAGATGCAAGTCATTTTAGTTAATAATGAATAGGTAAAAACTTTCCAAGTCTTAAATTTTAACAAGGTTATAATTCAAATAATTTTTTTCTTTACTTTTTTGCATTCACAATGAAATTTGTATTACCGAAAAAAATTAAAATGAAGTTTTAGAAAAAGCCGTCTCACAACTAGTTCCGATAGGACTCGAACCCACGACCTTTAAGTGTCCGGGCGAATGCTCTTTAAATACTTCATTTTCAAGCTATATTTTGTATATTATCGAAGGTGATTATTTTTATTAGATAGCAGCACAAAATATATACACCACTAAATTTTTATTAATACAAAGATTTTAGGGGATGTTAGTGTCCATTTAATATGAACAACTTTTACTAAGGGACCAATCACAGAATTGGGAAAAAAAATTAGCTGTTCCATAGAAAAGTACAACATCGACTCCACTATAATATATGGAACGCTGATTTTTTTTCGCAATTCCGTGGTTGGCCAGTAAAAGTGATAGTAAAAATTGTTCATATTGATGGACACTATCATCCCCTAAAATCTTTGTACTAATTAAAATTTGTAATAGGAAAACATAACGTGCGAGGAGAAATAAAACTAGAAAAATAAAAACAGCAAAATTTTAATTCACAACTAGTATTCTTCATAATGTAATACTGAAGGTAAATTGTACATTTTGAACTGGATTAATTATGATTTAAAATTAACAAATACGCCCATACATGTTATTTAGGATCAATTAAAATCCAAAAAAAAGCGCAACATTTAAAAATCACATTTGACAACTTTAAAATACATCATTATAGACTTCTCCATTGTTCATCAAACTATAGTCTTACACTTCACACTTAATCACATCAATATATCAATAGTTGGATGTGCTGTTTTGGTCAATAGTCGACGCTTTTTCCCTTCAATAAAGCTGGCTTCATTAAAGTGTATTCAACAAATAGTACTATATTTGGTTGGGAACCAATCTTTATTTCCCATCGCGGCAATCCATTTTTCTTTTAAATTAGGATCATTCGGAAAACTAAAAAAGGTTAGTGTTATTTCAATTTTTTGTTTTATTTTACTGAAACAAAAACTCACTTCCCAAAAACACGTGAAAATTAAACCGTAAAAAACCTGTATAATGAGCAAGCGAAGCGCAATGTGCAAGGACTAAAACTGTACCCCATATCTAAATAAGAACACTCAGGCAAGCACCACTGTTCAACTGTTATGCAGTTTTACCTGCCATCAGCTTACCTAAATTACTTGAAAGAATACAACTAAAGGTCTATTCGTGCATGTGGTACTTAACAAACACGCTTTAACTCCTAAGCATTAAGGAGTTTACCTTCCATCATCAGCTCTCCTAAACAACCTGAAAGAATACAAATCTAAATCTTTACGTTTCAACGATATTAAGAAAATTATCCTCTAACTGTTAACCATTGAGGAGTTGTACCTTCCAGCACCAGCGTATCATCATGAGATGATAACTACCAGATGCAAATACTTGAAAATCTTTAGAAAATATATGAAACACCTAAACTAACTATAAAATTTGAGGGTTTTTCTTCATTTCCCCTGGATCCCTCCATCAGATCCTGACATGGTAACCTTGGTAACAATGGGATCATCTCAGGAGTAAACTCTATCGAATAAAAAAAATCATTGAAGTAGATTAATAGTTCGTGAAGATATTGACGCGTAAAGCAGGAACAATCAGTGGACAACAAAGTGTTTTTTCAGGATTCTAAAAAAACTTCTAAACCGTCTACTGTAAATTTTTCATGAGACCAAATTGATACTTTGGTCTATCAGATGAAAAAACGAATGGTCAAAATCGGTTAATAAATGGCGGAGTTATCGTGGAGCATAAATAAAAAAAAATTACAGACTTCTTGATAACCTCCTCCGTTTTTCGAAGTCGGTTAAAATGTTTGATAAGTAAGGTGTGCATGCATTTTAAGTTTTTTTTGTGCAACGAATTGTCAATCCAATCAGTCCTCTGTTTTAAATATCGATTATAATTTATAATCGAGAAATGTGTTTTAAAGAGTGGACATCATTAATCGATTACAAATTTGAAAAGCTACGCGTAGCGCGGTATAAAATACTTACGCTGTTTCGATATTCATTGCCTATTAACGCAGTACGTTAAATTTACCGCGCTAAGTAAAACCCGCAGTCTATTACGAATTAAGCGGCATAGACGCGTTTGTACATTTTGTGGTTTCAATAACAAAATTTATTAATTTTAATATAAATTAAGCTTAATTTTATTATAAAATAAATTACTTACCGGTGGAAGAAAACGTCTCCGTTTATTCGGTTACTCGCAGATGTGGTGTTTTTACAGTTCTTAATCGCACAATTAGGAGTTTTTTCAAATTTAAGATAGCGTTCCAGCTGTCTGTCACTGAGATAGCGGTCGGACGCGGACTGAGCCGTCATAAGTGTTTTTGGCTTATGCTGGGCACGCGAAGTAGATACAGTTGCGTCGTCTATTTAGATCTATTAGAAATTTTGTGAAAAAAAAAAAAATTGTGAGATTGTCTTGTTTGCGGATGATACTTCCCTTATTTTTAACATTGACAGAAATCAAACTCATTATGACGATGTAAACATGGCACTCTCTCAAATTCTTACTTGGTTTGATGCAAATAACTTACAACTTAATGCAAGGAAAACCAAATGTATCCAATTTTCTTTGCCTAATGTAAAAGTCCTGCCAATAGATGTTGAAATTAAAAAAGAAAAATTAGATTTAGTCGATTCAACTGTTTTCTTGGGTGTAACTCTTGACACTAAACTCCAATGGGCCCCACATATCGCGGCATTAGCTGGTAGACTTGGCTCGGCTGCATATGCTATTAGAAAAATTAGACAGTTAACAGATGTTGAAACTGCTAGGATTGTATATTTTAGTTATTTCCATAGCATCATGACTTATGGTATTCTTTTGTGGGGGACAGCAGCTGATATAAACACTATATTCATTTTACAAAAACGAGCAATAAGAGCCATTTATCAGCTAGGGTCTAAAACATCTCTTAGGGATAAGTTCAAAGAGATAGGTATATTAACAGCTGCATGTCAATTTATTTTGAACTGTATAATTTTTGTTCGTCGCAATCTATCAGAATATACCAAACATAGTGATGTGCACAATCTTAATACGAGAAATAAAAATAAACTTGTAATGCCTCGATACAGGCTAAAAAAGGTTCACGGATCTTTCTTGGGTCTAGGTGTAAATTTTTTCAATAAAATTCCACAATGTGTTTTGGATTTGCCTTTTGAAAAGTTTAAGATTCATGTAAAAGATTGTTTACTAAAGAAAGGATATTATACTATAAACTTGGACGAATTAACCACTGGACACGAAACCCGAGAAGAATGTATGAAAACACGATCAACCAATTCTTGCGGGGGTGAGGGGCGATTACTAATGTCAAATAATGACAGTAGTGCTTGAAGTATTCGATATTTTTTTTTTATCGATAAGTAAGGAGCGAATGAATGAACCTATTGAGATTAATAAATCATGTGTGTTTAAAAAAAAATAGTAAGTTAATTGTTTATTTCGTGAAAAAATAAATAGCACGATAGGTAAGGAGTGAATGAATGAACGTATTGAGTTTAATAAATCATGTGTGTTTTAAAGAAATTAGCAAGTTAATTGTTTATTTCGTGGAAAAATACAAAGCACCTAATAATATGAAAATCTCATTAAAAAAATACCTCAAATTCATAAAAACTATACAATATGGTTTCCAAAGCGTTTGTGTTTGGGTTTATTTTGTGAAAAATGGGTAGATACATGCAACCTGATACTAGTACTGTACTGATAAGGCTTAAGATGGAAGCGCGCCTCTCCCGGTATCCTCAATCTCTGAGGAACTAGCTATCTTACCTCTAACTGCCGGAACGGACTTGGATAAGATGGTAGTCGCTAGCCAGGCGGACTTACAATTTACTTACTAACACTTTTTAAGTGAGTAAAAAACATTAATATTTGGTTTATATAATAATATAATTCATTATTTACATTAACTTCTTCAATCACTCGAGCTTTTTTATATAAAACAAAATATGGGTAATTAGTTCATTACTGAACCATTGTATAGGACATACACAATAGCAACCCCTCCATAAGTGTTTAATTTTATAATCGATTGCAATCCCTTTCAAAGGTCAAATAGTTGTGGCGCGATGCTATGTGATGCGATGTGAATAATATGTACCTTTTAAATGAAAAATTTAAAGGGATTGTGATAGACTTAAAATTAGACAATAAACCCCCTGTGTGCTTCTCGAGCTGTGATATCTCGTATTCTACATTTTTTTTGGAGGCAAAAATCTAAGTATACTAAAACTTATTGAAAATAATCATCGACATTAGAAGATCGTTGAGACTAAAACATTTTAATTTCAACTCTAGTCCATTTACATTTAAGAAATATGCATATTTGTAAGAAAAAATATAAACTTGTTTTCACTTTATTAAAAATCTCAAAATTTACGCCACCGTACGAAATTAGCACAACCTAAACCCAAATTAGAAATAGTAGACTAGCGTTTGGATAGCGTATGGTCCAGCATACGCTATGACAGTATTAAACAACAAACTCCCAGAAGTTATAATTATATTACCTATATTTAAGATAAAGCCAAGGCAGTATCTTTCTAGCAACTACTAGCTGAAATACTAATTGCAAGTATATTGCCACCAATAGTTTATTGTAGTTTTAAGATTGTTTTACTTGAATATAATAAAACGATCTTAAAATTAAAATATTATAAGATTAAAAAATAGTATAATATAGCTAAGTACATACATAAATATAATTAATTTTATTCTTGCTGTGACCTAACAAGGTTTATGTTAGAAACAAATAATAAATGTAACCACCATTTATGATACATTTTAACAAGAAAAATATTGGAACAAATGAACTCGGCCACAAGTGAATTTTCAGATGTGACTTGAACCCACGATCTTTGGGAATCCGGCCCACTGCTCTAACCAATGAGCTACCGAGTTTTGCGGACCACTGTCGAAATTCTCCGATACTTTTATATTTTTATACGCTGTAAGAATATCCTTCCTTGCATTCGAAAGAGAAAAAAAAACAAATGTTTAACGATTAATATTATGATGCAACAGCTAATAAGTTATGATTTTTTAATTTTTGCGTTGTCAATGCTATATTTATACTTATGATACATTTTAAATATTAATGTACAACACACCATGATAATGTCCAACACAAGTCTAATACTAAAAAACAATACCGTGACTGACTTACAGGCAAGGCAACGCACAGCCCAAACGGCTAAACCAATTAAACTGAAATTTTGCATACAGGTTCTTTTAACGATGTTGGCGAGCACTAAGACAGGATTTTTGATATTACCACGGAAACGGGAACCATGCGGGTGAAATAAGCAACATTTTTTTTAAAGTTTGAAGCTATATTTCAAATATAACAAGCTCAAAGTTCGTAGGGTTGCGTCGTTTAATTACAGAGTTCCTATAGCCATCTTCGGGCTCCATCATCAGACCTTAGATGTTATCTAAGACCTGAGTACTCGTCTATGTTATCTCCCTGCGTACCGCTTCCACCCAATTCTTCTTGTTAGGGGCTCAACTGTAAATCTGAAATTAATTTAAACAGTTCCTACATTAAAATTGGATTCGTTCGTTCATTTACATACATCGATATGTTTATCGATATGTTCAAGCCCTATACGACATAAAAATGACAATTGAATGAATGAGTGATACGTATAACCCAACCAAATTACTTATGCAATATCTTTGAAGAATTTACACGTACAATGATTACTTTTTGAAATGACGTATTACATTTTGTTTACATACCAAATTTTATTTATTTTACGAAAAATTGCTACTCTAATAGATTGAAATTATACTTACGCGTGAAAAGAAAAATGTTTTGATTGTCCGGTATGATTTTTACAAATTAAATCAGCGTATTTACCCATTTTTGAGATAATGTTCCACTTCGAGATCTCGCGTCATACTGACAACGCCATATTGCTTACTGTGTCTAAAAGGCAGGGTAAGTGACAGAGGGGTAAAGGCGAACGCGGTCCTCGTTACGCGTCCAGTGGTTAATTCGTCCAAGACTATAAAGGATTATTTGAATGACAAAACAGCTTGGTCATAAATGTTTTGTTTTATTTTTTCGAAGTTGTAGCCGTGTCATTAATTTGTTTAGTATAGTATTAGATTAAACTTTTAACGCAGGTAGCTTGAGTATGTCATGCTCTCTTTAAACATTTCTACGGTGGTGTCGTGTGAGGCGGGTCGCTACGTTCCCTAAAATATGGTTGAGCGAAGCGATGGCTGGTTCATGCGTCATGCTCGTGAACGGGTGCTGCCAGTGGGATGGGTCTGCTCTTGTCTGATTGTGTTAAAATGTGTTGAGATATTTATATTTTTTGTTTCAATTTTATAAATTCTATGTTATTTATGATGTTTTGAATTGAGAACGTGGCACTGCTTGATCAGAATAAATAAAAATAAGTAATGTTTTCCAATTATTGTAATTAAGTATATGAAAGCCCTTATTATTATTATTTTTAATGTACTTTAAATACGCTTTATGATTATGACCCAGCTGATGCGTCTTCCAGTAACATTGTAAGTTGCGTCTTATATTAATGCACTTTTATCTTTCTTTTTTTTGTTTTTGCCATTGTATTTTTTATATTTATACACTTTAACATAAGTACCTGAAGTACGTCATGCTCACTCAAACGTTTATTCGGCGGTGTCGTGTGAGGCGGGTCGTTACGTTCCCTAAAATATGGTTGAGCGAAGCGATGGCTGGTTCATGCGTCATGCTCGTGAACGGGTGCCGCCAGCGGAAATGGGTCTACTTCAGTCTGCTTGTCTTAACGTTGTGCTCAGAGATTAAATATTTTCATCTAAAATAAATTGCTATCGACCTGTATGTACGTCACAACTTGCAGTACAGTAACCTTGTAATGCGAGAAATGTTAAATGTAAGTCCTTCCTTACGAGTTGAAAATTGTTTACGGTTAGGATAACCATAAAATGTAATATTATAATTAGTATTTTCTTTTGTGATGGAAATTGACCTTACTGATAAGTTAAGCTCACTTTTCAATTTGACGACTCTGTATGAAATAAAAAAGGGAGAAAAAAATAGCCCTTGACGAGTTTCTTGCCGGTTCTTCTCGTTACAAGGTCTCCCGCCGTAGGGTTTGTGAACCGATGGCGTAGCTTCTTTGACGTTCATAAGTGCTTGTAACAGCCTAGACTGAATAAATGATATTGATTTGATTTGATTATGTCTGTGGTTACATTGTTGATCCATCGCCACGCTGATCCACATATATTTTTACTTTTAGAAATTATTTTATTATTTGTGATTTTCTATTCTTGATATTTGATTCTGTTTTGGTATGTTTTATTTTTGTAGTAACTGAATCTAAGTTTTCGTTTATTGTAGAAACTAATTTTTAATCCCTTAGATATCCAATTAGGTTTCTTATTGAACTTGACTGTTACTTTGATTTTTGGAAAGTTAGGTTTGTAAAACAAAGTAAAAAGCTCATGGAATTTCGAAAATGCAAGGTCCGGATTATTTTCTGAATAGACTTCTGAAAATGACAAGTTTTGAAGACAATTTCTAAATCGCAAAAGGTTTTCATCAGAATAATCTCTCTTGAAATAAGTGGATCTATCCAAAGTAGTTTTATTTTTACCGGAAAACTCAGCATTTGCGCTGTTTCGTGGTCAGATAAACCCAATGGTAAAACAGTCCCGACTCCTTCCTTAATATTACTTATAATGTGGTCTATGCATGATAACTGTCGCGTAGGTTTTTTAATGTGTATTGTCAAATTGTAGTTTTCAGCGAGTTCGTTTAGACTTTTCGTAGCATTATTGGATTTCAAAGTATTAATATTAAGGTCGCCTGTGATTATTATTTTACTTTTAAGAGTTTTTGATGCTTTGTGTAACACAGTATCCAATTTAAAGATAAATTGCGATACATCTGACTTTGGAGTTCTGTATACACATATTACTAATAGTCTTTGACTCGGAGTTTCTATGAACCAACATTCAAACGTTTTCGGCACTGAGAATTGATTTAACCATTTTATTTCTTTGAATAGCATAATATATATTTTTTTTATTAGAATGCAAACTCCTCCTCTGAGTGTGTTGTATCGTGAATATGACGCCGCCAATTCATAGTTATTTATGCACACATTATTTTCATGACCGGATTTAATTAATGTCTCAGTAAGACATATAATATCGGGATCCATTTGTTTGTTGCGTAAATCTGAGAGCACTATTTCTAACTGTTCCCGCTTAGCTAACACACTTGCTATATTTTGGTGTAACAGTCTGAACTGATGAGTATTTTTTGAATTATTAACGAAATGTCTGATTTTAACTATTTACTGATATGTTGATATTAACTATTTAGTCATTTGTGGCAATAGTGCCTAAACTTCTACCTATTATGTAAAGAAATATTGAAAATAGCGGTGGCTTTGTTTGAAGCATTTGACGGCATCATTATGAGAATCCACTTTAAGAATTAAACATCTGGATTCTGCGACAAGTAGCTTATTGATTTGTGTTAATATTAAAATCAACCAAACTACATACCTATTACATAGAGATAGTAAATAACACCCAGACCACTATTGGCATTAATCGACTAATTTCTTTTATCAATAAAAATTGAATCGATTAAATTAATCACGATTAATATTAATTAAACCCGATTAATATTAATCGTGATTAATTTAATCAATTAAATTTTTCATCGATTGATTAATTGATAAAAGAAATTAGTTGTTGGAGTATTGTTGGTTCAATTTAAATCAATTGACGATTAACCCTAAGTAATCGTCATTCGATTAACCCAATCAACGATTACTTTAATTTTATTAAACATTGATTTGTTTTACATAAGTCATGACCATACATCATATTGACTAAATTCAGTTAGCAGTTGAGTTGAAAAAAAAAATAATGCAGCAAAATTATGCAGCGAAGACATGGATAATTTCGCAAAAATATTCATTAAACAGGGTGGAACCCTCCAATGCCACCCGGCCGGCCCGGAGGGAAAACCCTTACTCTAGATACTGAAGACATCACATCATTGATATATTTGTTTAGCTCAATGCATCACATACTCTAAATTGAAAATTCCTTTATGTTTGAGAAGAATCTAAACCACATTCAAAGATTTTAGAAAATACGCTTGCATTGAACCGGCTGAAATCCAAAAAAAACTACCCTTAAGCAAGCCATATAATATCCTAGATTAGCCATGAACTGACATGCATGCCTGTGCAGGCAAAACCTTCATGCAAAACAGAGTTCAATAGAGGCAAGTAGCTGCAAGACTGTTGGTTTGTCATGCAAGTATGGCGTCACCTCACCGGCAACACACGACGACATGGTTTGCTTTAGTGGTTAAAAAAAGGTAGGCAGGCCAAGCCTCCTGGTGGCCACTGACACTAATATTGCTAACTTGTCACTGATTAAATTAAAGCCACTGACCCAATTGAGACCTCTCTTCCATTGTGGCCACGGAGGGTTATTGTTGCCAAAATGTGGCCACTGACCTAAGTGTGACCACGGTACCAATAGTTGCCATAGAATCAATTGTTGCCACTGACCTAATTGAGACCTCTCTTCTATTGTGGCTACGGAGGGTTATTGTTGCCAAAATGTGACCACTGACCTAAGTGTGACCACGGTACCAATAGTTGCCAAGAATCAATTGTGGCCACTGACACAAATGTGGCCACAGTACCAAAAGTTGTCATAGACCCATAGAGGCCACTATACCTATACTTGTCATAAACCCAATTGTTGCCACTAACTCAAATGGGACCACTGTACCAAATGTTGTAACAGACCCGATTGTGGCTTTTTGAGGAATTTCAGAAAAATCTTTGAATGTAGATTTTTCCATTTTTTCCATAAAGTTATAATGAAAAGCAATTTAAATTACATTAAAAAAAATGAGATGTAACGCTCGAATGTTGTTTAGTTTCTTTTGTTACCTCTAAATTATGTACAGTGAGCTTGGACGAATTAACCACTCGTCCAAGACAGTGAGTGATTCAATAAAAGGTTTGTAAAATAACAATAAGCCAGTTCTTTTTACACTTATCACTAGGATGGACAAACAGGAATCAGTATCACATAGGAAGGCTTTCCTTTTTTGATAACAAGAAAATGGTGAAAACAGGATCTAGATAAGAACTGACTTAATCAAAATTTGGATTAATGATTGAGGATTAGGATTAACTAATCGTTAATCTGATTGACAATTGAAAATATTAATCATTAATCAATAATCGCGATTAACTTCTTAATCGTTAATTTTTAATCGCTAATCGGAGTAATTATTTTGCTAACACTGAACCAGACACACAACGTTTGTTCCAGGTAGGGTTCGAACTAGGGCATGCAGAACCGGGTCAGATTTCAGGATTTTGATACACGGTTCTTGTAGACAGAACCAGCTGCAAAATTTAATTTTTTCTTTGAAATGGAATAAATCGTAAAGAATATCGACAGGATAAGCAAATGTAAGAAGAAAAAGAATTATAAGAAGTAAGTATAAGAAGTATGAAATAAAATTGTTTAGATTTGTCTAGTCAACATACACATTCACTGATACGAAAACTTGGCCACATGTAAATTTTACTATATTTTGCATTTAACTGTATTTTTGACACTAAAATAAGGGTGCATTCAATAAGTTTAGAAATTATTGAACTAGGCACTTCACACCAATAAGTTCATTTATTGAATTAGGCATTTTTGCAGACAAAATAATTTTACACTTAAAATTTTAAAACCGTATAGAATTTTAAAAAAAATAAACTGGTTAATTGTGTTATGTTTCCTTCTTTAGCCCTAACAACGGCTCGCATTCGATCTGGCACGCTTTGAATGATGATTATGACAAAGCGGTATACTGATAATTTATAATCAAGTATATATACTAGAAAAAAGCAACTTGTCTCATGTCGCCCTGACGGGACACGAACCTGCATCCTTGGGAATCCGGCCCAATGCGACAAGTTGACATGAGACAAGTTGCTTTTTTCTAGTATATTTACTTGATTATAAATTATCACATAAAAATAGCATTGTAAAATGCAAAATAAAAAAATTATAAAGCGGTATACTTTTCCAAGCAGTCAGTGCTGCATTTCAAAGTTGGAGTGTCGGGTGGGTCTGTGGGTGGAATTTATCTTTCTTTTGAGCATGTCCCAAATATGCTCAATTGGTAAATTTGAAATAAATAAAAACATTTTATAAAAAAAAATCAAACCGACTTCAAAAAGTAAAAAATAAAACTTTTGGAGTCGGTGCCAGTCAGGGCATTCTACATTGCACTTCTATTAACTATATATTTTTTTGGCCTTAGCTAACTAGCACCGACTCCAAAAGTTTTATTTTTTACTTTTTGAAGTCGGTTTGATTTTTTTTTATAAAATGTTTTTATTTCAGATTTTTTAGTTACATCATGTGCCGTTACTTACACTAAAAATCAGCCCATACACAACAATGTCATCTAGGTAAACTACTACTTGCCAAAAGGTGATTGATATTTTTCAAGATTATGAAAAAACTACTAGCCAGATCTTCGTAAAAATTATATGGGACCAAATTGACAATGTACCCGATCGAACAAAAAAACAACTATTAAAATCGGATCACCAACACCGGAGTAATCGGAATACATACATCCGACAAAAAAAAAAAAAATACGCGTTGAATTGAGTACCTCCCTCCTTTTTTGTTGAAGTCGGTAAAAAATATTGGAAAAAATTAACTCGGCCACAAGTGAATTCTCAGATGGGACTGGATGGATGGGATGGGAAAAATTAACTTGTGGCCGAGTTAATTTTTTTCCAATATTTTTCTATTTAAAATTTATCGTAAGTATAAAAATAGCATTGAAAAATGCAAAAATTCAAAAATCATAAAAAAGTATGCTCAATTGGGTTTTAAGTCCAGAATGGTCTGGACTCTGGCCACTACAATTTTCGAATACCACCTATTTTGAGGGTAATTTGCAACGTGTGCGTGCATTATCGCGCTTTAGGAGCATCGGCCATGCCCAATGTATCCCGAATGTACCAAAACATGTTTCTGGAGAATCTCGTCGATGGTCCGAATCTCGGTATCGTCTCGAATATGAATGGGATGCAAGTAGGTATGTACTCCGGCATGCATAACCCATGTGCTTACAAATCTTATGCGCATACAAGCACACGAAATGATAAGCAGTCTCCGAATAGTGCATTTCCTGAGTCTTAAAAGCTAAGTACCTATTTTTATTTTGTTTGTAATACTATTTAAATGAATTAATTTTAAAGCCATTTTTAATCCCTGTTATTGATTCACCGCCATCCCTCAGATAATAGCGTCCATAACTCTTAAGGCGATACTCGAAAAAAATATGCTGAAGCGAGATAGCAATGAGAAAACGACGCGCACGAGAGCGAGACCGATTTTACAGATTAGGCAAAAAAAAACACAAAATCACTTCGTATTAAAAAAACTACAGCGATTTAAAAAAAATGCTTCTATACAATCCTAAATATTATTGGTGTCCACTTATTAAACCAATTTCCAATAGTGTAAGGAACCCCATTTAAGAATAATCTTGAATTTTCGTATTTTTTAGAGGTCTTTTCGAAAAGAAAAAGTGTCGAGGCAAAATCATAAAATCGTGTTTTTAAACTATACGAATCTAGATAAAGGTATGGAGAAATATATATGTTTTTACCAGATTTGTAACAACTGTAACCGTGCTATAGTTTTATATGAAAAAGTCCATACTTTTTCCGAGTAGCGCCTTAAGTTTTATTATTTATCAAGCGAGTAGAAATGTATTAATTACTAATCCTATATTAGTTTATCCCTCTGGATTAAGGCAATCTAACTGTCGTGTCCTGAAGATAACAACAATCATTTATAAATCAACTTTACAACATCGACACGTAATAGTTCAAATACTTAGTAAAAAGAAACGATAAAGGTAAGACTAGTAAGAATTGTTAAAAAAATGTTAATACAATCCTTCTTGGAATACCATTAATGTTGGGACCGTTTTCTTTTCATGATAGTTAAAACATGAAAAGCATTGTGTATTTGTAACTAACTACCATGTTTACTTTGTTGGCAAGTTATTCTTAATAATTAATTGTCTACAATATTAATAAACTACCAATAAGATTAATGTTCATTCTATATTCACAGGTACAAGAAATGAGGATCCTACTAATATTTTCTGTCTTTGTGTGCGTGACTGTGGCCGGGCCAACACGCTCATTGGCCAATCCTGAAGCTGGAGGGGCCGCCCCAGTAGTGGTGGCGCCTGTCCTCGGCGGTGCCGCTGCTGTAGTCACCCCTGCCCTCGGCGGAGCCGCTACTGTGGTAGCCCCTGTACTCGGCGGCGCAGCCTCCGTGGTTGCTCCTGGAGCCAGTCCTGCACCTGTCATCAAAGAATTCAAACCTATACAAGTCGGCCCCGCTTTTGTTGAGCAATTTGATCCAATCTCTGTCGGACCTGCGATCATTGATCAATTTGAGCCCATCTCTGTTGGACCAGCAGCTGTAGTGGACCAAGCAGTCGACAGCCCTGCCATCGCCTCTTCTATTAGTGCACCACTAGTGCAAATAATATTGAAAATCAACCAAGCTGCAGTGCCGAGTCCAGTAGTACCTGAAATCGACCCTTCACCCGTTTCTATTGTTGATGAAAGTGTACCAGTTGTCATAGATGAGTTTGAACCAATTTCTGTCGGCCCCGTAATCGTCGATCAATACCAGCCTATTTCTGTAGGTCCAGCTATCGTGGACCAATATCAACCTATTTCCGTAGGTCCCGCCCTTATCGAACAACACGAACCTATCTCTGTAGGCCCAGCTATTGTAGATCAATATCAACCTATTTCTGTAGGCCCCGCTATTGTAGGTCAACCTATCTCCGTCGGTCCCGCTATCGTAGATCAATATGAACCTATTTCTGTAGGTCCTGCTATAGTGGACCAATATCAACCTATTTCTGTAGGTCCCGCTATTGTAGGTCAACCTATCTCCGTCGGTCCAGCTATCGTAGACCAATATGAACCTATTTCTGTAGGTCCCGCTATTGTAGGTCAACCTATCTCCGTCGGTCCCGCTATCGTAGATCAATATGAACCTATTTCTGTAGGTCCTGCTATTGTGGACCAATATCAACCTATTTATGTAGGTCCCGCTATTGAAGGTCAACCTATCTCCGTCGATCCAGCTATCGTAGACCAATATGAACCTATTTCTGTAGGTCCCGCTGTTGTGGACCAATACGAACCTATCGCTATTGTTCCCGTTACTGTGGATCATTTGGATGACGCCGAGCCTTCTCCTGCCACCATTCCGTTAGCAAACAATTCTCTTGTACAGATTATTCTGAACATGATGAAGGCGTAATAAAAAATTTCACCAGCTTGTTTTCACTGAATTCTACTGAATTCACTAATGATTATTTTCTTTAGGTACGCTGTTATAGATTTCGCCAAAGTATGTGCTAGTTTAGGGCACGGTTTCGCCTGGTTTACACATATCCTGGATCTGAAAATTACCTGTCACTGTAAAAATACAACTGATTTACCCAATAAATTGCATTCTACTCTACGTTAACATATGTAATGTAATGGTTTGAAATAAATTCTTATTTTTTATGCTGTGTTTTGTGTTGTATCACTACAAACTGAAAAATATACAAAATATCTATATTCTGTAACTACAGGAATATAAAAAAAAATACCTGGGAAAACACAGACTGTTTTAAATTTTTTTAATTGACTATATCACAATAAAGATTATTAGAACCATAATCCTTATTGTGATATATAGTCAATTACTCACTACATAATAATATGAATAAATATACATTTATTAGCCCATACAACAGATTACAATAAAATTAAAAAGAAAAACAATACTCAATACATTTAAAATAGGTATAGGACTAGATCATAATCCGAGCTTATGCATGCCTATTATCTTCCAAAAAAAGTAACAAACTTAAAGTAGATATTGCTACTTTAAATAATGAGAAAGAAAATCATTGATGATAAATAGGCTTAGGATATAATTACTTAAGTTAAACAGAATTTATATACATAGTAGTGAACTTTGCAACTGTCGATGGAACTGAGATGAAATGACATTCATATTATTAACTTATAGTATATTGTTATGAATTATGGCCTAAATAGTTTTTTTAAAAAGGAAAAATCGATACTACAACAAAATTAAATTTAATTAAATACTAAAGCAAAAATCAATGTAATTAAGTAACACAAAAATGCCGAAACTGGAGATGTTGCTACGACGGAGGCGCGCGCAGAAATGAGAGCGTTCGCAGGGCGGCGCTGCCTTTTATACCCCTAGTTGGTATAAAATTTTCTCATCCATTACACGGCCTCTCCTGACAGGAGACCGTCCTCGGGCTCCGCTTGACTGGGCTTCTTGCATCAATCTAGCTCGGGCATGGAGAGTCCCACGACCGGTTCTTCACTAGGCGGAGTGTCGACCTGCTGCCCATCAGGTACGCTGGGTGCTTGCTCGGTGACGGCAGGGTCACGTGGCTCATCAGCTACACTGGACTGCGACTCGAGCCTTGTGCGATGTGACACTCCCGACGTGCTGGGCTGCTGGCCATCATCAACGGGGTGGTCGACTGGTACTGGCTGCTCGGTAGCAGCGAGAGTGGGCTCTGCGTCTTCATTGTCTGCATCTGTACAAAACAACAAATACATGCCCACGCCAGTAGGCTTAGTACACAAAAATCATGTTGACATGAGACAGAGGCACTACGTGAAGCTTATCTCTTTACTAGATAAAGTTAGAGGCACTACGTGAAGCATAACTTTATAAACGTTAAGTCAGAGGCACGACGTGAAGCGTAACTTAACAAGGCTAAGACAGAGGCACTACGTGAAGCATGTCTTAATTTAACCAGGACAGAGGCACGACGTGAAGCATGTCCACCAACAGTTGAAGGAACAGAGGCACTCCGTGAAGCTTATTCCAACACTGTTACAACAGAGAGTTAACTCACCATCGAAGTAAGCAGCACAAACTTCGGGGCTCCACTCTCCTCGCCACGGAATCATGAATTCCGCCGAAGCCTGAGTCGACTTCCCGTATGAACCGGCCAGGAGCTGCAGCTCGTAGCGTCCATGAGGAAGTGTCTTCAACACTCGGTATGGTCCACGCATACAGGAGTCCAGTTTACCGGTCGACTGCGCCTGTTTTCTAACAAAAACTAATGAGTTTAGCTCAAAATTACGTGCGGGCTTCCTGCCTTGATTCACATAGGCATCTTGTTTTTGCTGGTTCTGCTTCAACCTGTCCGACGCCCGTTGTCGACTCATTTCACGAAGAGCCTCGCGATTAGGGCTGGAACCCTCGAGAGCGAAATCTCGTACTATATTCCGTATAACTGGAGTAGCGGCGTCGATACCCACTATTAGCTTAAGCGCAGAATCTTGGGTAGTCGCGTGTTTGGTGGTATTTAACACTAGTTGAATTTTCCACATCGTGCTCGGCCACTCCTGCTGTCTATAGTTAGCCTCGATGCGTATCATGTTAAGCACCGTCCGGCAATAACGCTCAACTTGCCCATTCGCCTGATGCATTTCAGGCGTTATAAAGTGCGTCTGGCAACCCATTTCCCTAACCCAATTAAGGAATTCAGTACTTTGAAACATGCGACCTCTGTCAGCAACAATTAGTCTAGGCGTTCCGAATAACGAGATAACATTCTTAAAATGACGCTTTAGTTCATCGGCATCTTGTCGATACATTGGGTACAATAAACAAAACTTAGAGAATGCATCAATTACAATTAATATATGACGGTAACCGTCAGTTTCAGGAAGGGGTCCTAAAGTGTCCATATGAATGGTGTCGAAAGGGAGGTCTGGTTTATCCCAAGAACTAATAGGCTGTAATGGGGCTCGCGCTACTTTCTTATGGGAGATACATGTTAGGCAATGTGCAACATACTTTTGGACAAAACATCTTAAATTGGGAAACCAAAAGTGCTTTAAAATTAAATCAACTGTTTTATCTACCCCAATATGTTCATGTTCATCATGGAATATACGAAGGAGACTTAACCTATGGCCTTTCGGGATGAAACAAAGTAGTCTAGGAGGTTCACCAGTAACTGAATGTTTAACATAAAGCGTATCATTCCTAACAACGTAACGAGTTGCATCTAATTGTCCGTCTGTTAGTTTTTGTATCAGGTCTCTAGTCTCCTCATCCGATGCTTGAGCGATCTGAGCCCAATTACGCGGTTTTTGGATAGTACACACATTAACCGGGTTCCGACTTAAATAATCAGCGTGTGACATAGACGTACCCTTGCGGTATTCTAGTCCAAAATCGAAATCTTGCAGGTAAACCCACCACCGGGCCACTCTAGGTAATAAATCTTTTTTTCGTTGTGTGAGCTTTAAAGCATTGCAGTCAGTGACCACAGTGAAACGTTTACCTACAAGATACGGCCTAAAATGTTGTAACGCTTTAACAACAGCGAGAGTTTCGAGCTCGTACGAATGGTACTTGCCTTCTGCTCCTTGCGTTAACCTACTAAAATAAGCAATAACGCGCTTATAACCGGCCTCGTGAACCTGCATAAGTATGGCTCCGTAACCTATTGAACTCGCGTCTGTGTGAACTTCTACTGGCAAAGACGGATCATAAACCGCAAGAACGGGTTCACTAGTCAAACATTGGATCACTTCATTACGAGCCGCCCGTTGTTCATCGCCCCAGTTAAATTGTACATCCTTCCTTGTTAGCGCGGCAATACAAGCAGTTTTCAGGGCGAAGCCAGGTATATATCTGCGGAAGTAACTGGCTAAGCCCATAAACTGACGAACCTGCTTGATGTTCTTTGGTTCTGCAGAATCGGCTAAAGCTTTAATTTTATCATGACTCGGCCGTACCTGACCCTGAGAAATAGTCCGTCCTAAATACTCAATTTCGGTAACTAAAAATGAGCACTTTCGTAAGTTAATAGAAAACCCTGCCTTCGTCAACGCGGAAAGTACTTCACGTAATAGAACTAATCCTTGTTCGATTGTCATGCTCAAAATTAACACGTCATCGATGTAAACCAAGACGTCACCAGAATCTATGAGTTTACGTAAAGTTTTAGCGATTATACGTTGGTAAACAACTGGCGCATTTGCTAAGCCGTAGGGCATTTTGAGATATTCAAAATGCCCTTCGGGCGTTACGAATCCGGTAAGTGGAATTGACTCTTCCTGCACTGGAATCTGGTGAAAGCCAGTTGCCATATCCAGGCTTGTAAAATATTTATTTCGTCCTAACCTGTCTATATAATCGTCTATACGCGGTAATGGAAACCGATCTTTGATAGTTATCTCATTTAGTTTTCGATAATCGACACACATTCTGTCCGATCCGTCTTTCTTTTTTACTAAAAGAATAGGGCTTGCGTAATCAGAGTCCGATTCTCGAATGATTCCTTTCGACAGCAAATCATTAATTATTTCGCGAACTCGGAGGATTTCTGCATGCGAAAGGCGATACGGTCGATAGTACACAGGAGCATTACTATTCAACTTTATAGTCATGCTGCCTGTATTTACCGTAGAAGTCGCAGTACCGGTAATAAAGTGTCGAGAGAACTCGTTGACGATCGCTAAAAGTTGTTGCATATGATCGCAATCAAGAGAAGTTCTAATTGGAACAGACGGATCAGACCGAATCGTTAAAACATCGTTTGTATTATCGACCTTACGCGTAAGAGATTGACGGTCGCGGGTACGAACATATAGTACACCTTCTCTATTCAAAACGTCGGTACCCACAATCACAGGTGTATTCATGAATTCAGACGACACTACAAATAGATCTACCTCTAAGGTAATGCCATCAAATTCGATAGGTAAAGTTACATACGAAGTACTTTCAATTTCTTGACTTCCTAGCCCCTTAAGTATACGAAAAGTGGGTCTTCTAGCACATTGAAAATGCTTTAATAATGATAATGAAATTAGTGAAATACTCGAACCACTATCGATTAGAATGTCCACCGGTATTCCCTGAATAACGGCCACGATAACATCTCGATTGCGGGTAGTTTCGTTTTCACGACAAAAATTAACATCACTTTTATTCCGAGACTCAGATTTTTGTTTGGCAAAACACGTATCAATTTTGTGACCAGGTTTTTTGCAATAAGAACAAGGTTCTGATTTTAGTGACGAAAACACGGGCTTTGAATTCGAACTATTATTATTAGAGTTTGACTCAACATTAGTTTTAGAATTTTTATTGCAAAAAGCCTGCCTATGTCCTGATAAACCACACGTAAAACACTTTCCCTCATCTAGCCGACGTTTTCTCAAATTAACACTAGGAACGAATTTATTTTTAGTCACAAATGGTTGTGGAACATTTACTCTCATATAATTACTTTTGGAGGTACTTGGTTTTACATAAATTGAGAAAAATTCAACCAAATTCGTTGGTTGCAACTTTGCGTTTGTGGCGGATGCTCGAATGTGTGGATCAGTAATACCGCGTATAATAATTGCTGTAATGAGCTCGTCACTGAGACCACGAACGATACGTAAGCGAAGTAAAGAGCGACGGACATAGTCGGCGTACGTGGGGTAGTTATCCGAATTTGTCTGCATTACGTCATATAAAATGTTTGCAATATCAGGTGTTTTGGGACACAACGGCATAAATTCTTGTTTAAAACTACTCCATGTGCGGTCGCTTGTCACCCACTCATTTAACCACATTCGGGCATCACCCTTCAAACAATTTCCTATTCGCGAAAGGCATTCATAATCGCTCCAATTGTTTAAGCATTTGGCGCGATCGACTTCCTCACACCAGTCGTCAATATTGTGCAATTTAGGGTCAAAATTAGAAATATAAAAATGTTGGTTCGATCTCACCGTATTATTTATTGAGCGAATCGCATCCACGATTCGATCCGTCACCGTCGCAGCCACACTCACGTCGCTAGCTGCGGATTCCGGTGCCAACCGCGATGGACCCTCACGAGGTTCAGGTAGAACCACAGATGGCAGCATAGGCGGCGTACGGGAACTTCCCAGATGGCGCGCCGGCAGTGGCGGCGTCGTGGCACGCACCGGTAGCGGAGTAACCACCCGACGGTGCGGCGAACGTGAGTGGCGACGCGGTGACGGGGACTCCCGGCGCCTGCATGGCGGCGACGCGCGCCGAGGCGGCGGCGACGTGCGCCGGCGACGCGGGGAGCGAGACACAGGCACAGACACACCTGAAGCCTGCTTTTCTAAAGCTTTGAGTCGAGCCAGCATCGCCTTCATTTCCTGCTGCATTTTACCTTCAGGACTACGATCTCGGCGGTTACCATGGCGAGAATCTCGGCGACGGCTTCGACTACGACGATAGTCACGTTCCGACATTTTTGATTTTTACTTTTAAACGAAAATCTAACAGTACAAGAAAATAAGTAGATAGGATCGTAGATCCTATCCCACTTCTGATGTTATGAATTATGGCCTAAATAGTTTTTTTAAAAAGGAAAAATCGATACTACAACAAAATTAAATTTAATTAAATACTAAAGCAAAAATCAATGTAATTAAGTAACACAAAAATGCCGAAACTGGAGATGTTGCTACGACGGAGGCGCGCGCAGAAATGAGAGCGTTCGCAGGGCGGCGCTGCCTTTTATACCCCTAGTTGGTATAAAATTTTCTCATCCATTACAATATATAATATTATATTAAAGTACCTATGTATTGCGTATATAGTTCTCACGTCGTTGTTTTTAAGAAGTGTAGAATATGTTACCTTTATATATTATTATTATTATTTTCACTGTTATAGCTTTATTATCGATGCCCTATGTTACAGTATTAAGTGTTCCATCCTGTATTTTTTATATTGCAATAGGTAAAGATTAAAAGAGGCATTGATGGACGAACGTGTAAAACATTATGGAAGTCTATCAATGCCTAGTTGTGGCCAAGGCTTGTATACTTAGTACTTCTCTCAAATAATGCGCGGAAATTAAAACTAAGTTGTATATGGCAGAACTTTTATTTAAATAGTAAATTCCCGCGTAAGTGGTCATTTGTTTTTTTTTTCAATAAACAGCTTTCTATTTGCAAGCCAGTTCGAAATTTAAATAAAACCTTCAATATAAGTTACCTAATTGGTTGCATTGTTTCGGAGTAATACTGACGAACGGCCCGTAGACAAAGTAACATCGTTATGTAGCGAAACGATGATTCGATTCGTTATTGTCTATATTCTCCAATGAACTTGCGGTAAGACCACGTGATTTAGCGCGGCTTATGCCAATCCGCCAATCCCATACATTTAATTCTTTTCGAACTTCGTTATAGTTTTTGAATTGTTACTTTGGCTAAGGGCCCTGACCCTTTGACGACCTGTTTGGCACAGGGGTAACTAAACCCGCCATTTGCGCCAGAGGTCCCGGGTTCGATCCCCGAACAAGACAAATATTCGTGTGCATGAACATATCTATTTGTCTTGGTCAGGGTGTTTAATATGTATGTATTTACAAAAAAAAAGTATGTAAGTATGTTTTTTCGTTATGTAGTATCCATAACACAAGTTCTTCATGAAACTTAACGTGGGCTATATAGGTAATTGGTGTGATTGTATGCAATTGTTTATTTATTTATTTAGTAATATATTGTTACCTTTTTTAAATTACACGACAGATATGAGTTTACTATGTAGTTTATTTGGCCGCTAAGCCACGACGACAGATGTGGGTTTGCGTACAACTTTTGCCGGCCGCTGCTCGCATGTAGGCATGTGGCGTACAGCAATTTCGATTTATCTCGAAGGAGGTTGTCAAAATAATACTCAAATTGTTTGAGAAAAATAAATTACATTAACGCCACGCCAGTTCAGGTAGAATCGATAATGAATAACTTACTAGTGCCTATATAGTAGCTATAATTTTTATTTTAAGTTAGCTTCTATGAAATGCAAAGAATTAATGATTACCAGAGCGGCCGCCCGCCGCGGTTTAACCCGCGTGGTTACCGTTCCCGTGGGAAAATCGGGATAATAAGTTGCCTATGTGTTAGTCCACTACTTGAAGTGTCTAAATACCAAATTTCATCTAAATCCATTGAGTGGTTTTTGCGTGAAAGAGGAACAAAGAAGTCGGTTTCTTTGTTCCTCTTTCGAATTTATATTAGTAGGATTTAATTTTAAAAGAACCAATTTTAACGGGTTCCGTCTCTCACCCAAGGTTGCCTGGAAGAGATGGCTATGTAGCAATAAGGCCGCCTATTGTGTGTTCCTCTTTTTTGTAATTTTCTGTGTGTGTTTGTTTTGTATCGTGTGCAATAAAGTTTCTATTATTATTATTATTATTAAATGTATTAAATATACCTACCCAAAATGCCACTATAACTTTTCGTCTGCAAAAATATATAATATATTTGTTTTTCATAGTGTTTGTATGAATGACAAAGTTATATTTGCGGTTATAGTTATATAATTTTTAAAGACCTATCTATAGATACCCCACACGTATAGGTTTGATGAAAAAAAACATTCCGTTTCAGTTCCATGTATGGGTAGGGGGGCTACCCATACATGGAACTGAAACGGAATGTTTTTTTAATACATATTTTTTTTTATTTTTGTGTAAAAACCGTAAAGCTGTTTACAGAATACATCTACCTACCAAGTTTCAACTGTGTAATCCTCATAGTTTTGGAATAAAGTGGCTCTGACATACATCGGACAGTCAGACATGACGAATCTATAAAGGTTCCGTTTTTTGCCATTAGGCTACGGAACCCTAAAAAGGGAATCCTTCTAAGATCACTTTTTTGTCCGTCTATCCGTCCGTCCGTCCGTCTTCGTTTATCTCGAGAACGCGTGGAGGTGTCGAGTTGAAATTTAAACCATAATATATAACTATTTATAATGTTACTAGCTTTTTTTAAGATGGTTGTGCATTTATACATTTTTCCGAAAAATACGCCACTTCTATAGGGTGGGGTGGTGATACCCATAATAATAGCCATTTAGTGCAAGTTTGATTTTAACAAAATATTCTGCATAAACTTATAGGTCAACACTAGTTTAAATTTTTAAACGGTAGGTTATTTAATGGAGAATTATATCTATTAAGGTGATTGATCGTAAGTTACATAGAATATTACAGTTTTTTATTAATCCGAGAGTTTGTGGTCAACCATTTAATGTGAAAGTTGAGTCTCGCGAAACCCTCAATTTATCCAATTACTTTCCCATAACATTTTGTTGCTATTTACTAATTATTTACTTAACTATATCCATTTTCATTAATGATATTGCTCATAAAAGTTAAATTAAATGGACAGGACCCCAGTCGGTAAAAATAATAAGTTTCCACGTAATAAAAAAGTGGTATTTCTTATAAATAGAGGATTCTTGCACAATCAAAAATGTCCTGTATTAGCCTATCTGTACCTCCATACTCCATATATCTCGGGAACTTGACACTTTAGGGTAGGATAATATAATATTGGTATTTTTTTGTTTTTATGTGTATCTTCTATCCATCCATATAGGTAGTAAAACAATTTGAACGTTTGAACTTTAAATAAAAATCAAAATGGCGGACGATTAGATAGATATTATGCCACAAAAGTTCTATCCCCTTTGTATACGAACTTCTTTGTGCTTTTAATAATGCTCTCACCACCATTTGACATGGTGGATCATCAAATTATATTGGCTAAATTTGAAAAATATGGCATTCGTGGTCCAGCTCTAAAATGGATATCTAGTTATCTTTCAAATCGGATGCAATGCGTAGAAATAAGTAAAATAGGTAATAATGGAGAGGTTAATTCACACAGGTCACCGTTCGTACACAACAAGTATGGTGTTCCACAAGGTAAATGGGGCCACTTCTCTTTCTACTCTACATTAATGATTTGCCTAAAAATACAAACAACAAAACCATTTTATTTGCCGATGACATATCTGTAGTTGTACCATATTCCAATAAAGATGTAGAATATGACAATGCACTTAATGCAACTGTAGAGGGAGTTTGCAAATGGCTTGAGCATAATGGGCTTAGTGTCAATTGTTCAAAAACGACCTTTATCCAGTTTTCAAACTACAATCAGGTCGTCTGAAACCAAATATTATTTGCCAAGGACACAAATTAAATGAAGTTCATGAAATGAAATTTCTGGGTATTATACTCGATCGTTTCTGTAATTGGAAATCTCACGGCAACAACATATGCAGTAGATTGTGCAAATACGTTTATGCACTCAAACGACTGAGAAATATGGCTCGAAATAATGTAGCTATGTCTGCGTATCATGGATATGTGTCTTCAATATTGAGATATGGTCTGATATTATGGGGAAATTCTCTAAACAGGCTTTCGTCCTTCAAAAGAAATGCGTGCGGGCGATTTGTGGTGTCGGCCCTCTTGAAACTTGTCGGTCGTTATTCGTAGATTTGGGAATATTAACTTTGACAGGACTAAACTACAAATAGGAACGTTTGTAAGGAATAACCCACAACTTTTTTCACCAACAGATAGAGTAAATCCTAGACTCCGTCCTAGAGACTTGTATCGCGTGTTACTTCCACAACATAAAAGCGCTTTTTATGGTAAAAATTGTTATGGTATGACAATCAAAGTCTACAACCAGATTCCTGTAGCGATAAGTCAACTGCCCACTAACTTGTTCGTGTTTCGTCTACTTATGTGGCTAATAGAAAAATTCTTATGTAGTTTAAATGAGTTTTTTAATAATTAGTGAATTGCAATATTTTGACGTGATGAATGATGAATTGGATTTAATTTTAATGGTCTTAAGCTTATGATTTTAAATACTTATATAAAATAGAAATTAAAATAACGAAATTGAAATGACGGCAGGAATTAAAATGTATGTTATTAAACAAATTTATTAACAAAAGGTAATAATGTTATAAATACCAAGATTAATGTAAATTTCACAGATTATATATATATATATATATATATAATATATAATACTATATGACATACTTTTGCAATAATAATTGGTAATGTACAATTTATTTAAAGGACGTGAGTATTGTTAATTAAAATGAAAAATAATTTAATGTTAATTTCCAAGTAAAAGGCAATAGTTGCCCCGCATGTTTGCTGTGCCCTAACAGGGCGTCACTCGTACTGTACCTACCGATTTATGTAATACCTTTTTTAACTTGTGACTTGCAATCTTGTCGTCCAAGCTTGCAATAAATAAATCTGAATCTGAATCTGAATCTTATAAAATAAATCAATTGGAGTTTTGTTTTCGTTGGAGTTTCTATAGTATTTTTGGCACCTAGGGCCTAAATGAGTAGATACAAAACATTTTATTCTCAGAAAGTTATTTTTGTTAAGTATTCAATTGGGCTAGTCAATTGTTATTATATAAAAGAATTGTAAATTGTAAAAGAATTGTGACAATTCTTCCCTTACACTTCTTCCCTTAAGCTCCTTTTAGTCTTCTAAGGGGTAAGTAGAATTAGGACTTTAGGAGATGAAAGGTGTGTCCAAACTTTGTGTTATCTTTATATTGTATAAATGAGGAGATGCACGTGGGATGGTAGGCTAATGAGGATGTGATTCTTAAGTCTAAGTAGATCAGGATTTATTAAAAAGATAAATAGTATTGGGAATCGATTTATTAGTTTATTTCGTGGACATTGTGTGGGTTATATGCTGTTATAACAATGATGTATTTTAATTTTAGTTAATATTACTTTGCATATAACTGTTTAATGTCCCAAATTACAAAATAAGAAAAATAAATAAAATTGCAACTAGTAAACTTGTTTTTAGTTCTTAGCAGAAAACCCTCAATTTATGTTATCCCATTTTAGAAGTAGGGAGAGATTTACATGCTACAACTTAACAGATTGATTTAGTTCAGGGTCTCGGGGAGAACGACGGCCGGGGACGGGATGATGGCTTCAGGGATGACCACGGGTTCTGGCACGATGGGGCTGGGGAGCTCAGGGGCGCCGATCTCGATGGGAGAAGGGGCGATCGGGGTGGGCAGCTCGGGAGTGCCGATCACGATGGGCTGGGGAAGCACGGGCTTCTCGGCCTCATCGACGATGACGACGGGGGAAGGCTCGATGGGGTTCTCGCTCTGGTCGACGACCTGGATGGGAGAGGGCACGACCTCTGGGATCTGAACGACCTCAGGCTGGACTTCGCTCTGAGCCTGGTTGATGTTCAGGATGATCTGGACGAGGGGAGTGCTGGCTGCGGGAACTTGCACGGGGGAAGGGACGGGGGAAGGAGCAGGGGCAGGCTCGAAATGGTCAATGACGGCAGGTCCGACATGGATTGGCTCGAATTGGTCAATGACGGCAGGTCCAACCTGGATAGGCTCGAATTGGTCAATGACAGCTGGTCCAACTTGGATAGGCTCGAATTGGTCAATGACAGCTGGTCCAACTTGGATGGGCTCGAATTGATCGATGACAGCTGGTCCAACTTGGATGGGCTCGAATTGGTCGATGATGGCAGGTCCAACTTGGATGGGCTCGAATTCAACGGGGGCTGCACCGGCTCCGGGGCCGGGCACGACGGGGGCTGCGCCAGCGGGTCCAGGGACCACGACGGGTGCGGCACCGGCGGCGCCAGGGGTCACCAAGTAGCGGGTGGGCCCGGCTACGGCCACGGACACGAGAGCGGCAGCTACCAACAGGAACTTCATATTTACTGTGGAAGAAAATAACTTCATGAGTATGAGATACAAGAAATCGCCTTTTCATTTCGTCATTAACCGCACTGTTTGTAAAAAAGGGTGTTTAATGTTAGGATATAAATTTAGAAAAGTAATTTCAATTAGTCTTTAACAGCTTAGAAGTGACTTTTCATCAACAATCAACTTTTTAGGATAGTCACATCACATGTAAATATGAGCTTTTGAACTTCTCATTTCAACAAGCTTTATGAACCTAATACACATTCACTCTTTCACTAGTAGTTAAAGAAAAGTCACGTTTCTGTGAGAACAGAAAGTTAAAAAAGCAATACCCACTGTTGGTTTACAGTTGCAGTAACAAACTATGCTCGTTTCGGCCTCACTTGGAAGTTTTATACGAATTGTTATCAGCCCGATATTGCAATATACTAGTAATAGATTATAATTTCTTTGTTAATCAGTTTTTTATTTCCCTCATAATATATGGCTTAATTCCACACGTCGCCTTAAAACGATGACCTGATAATAACTTGTTTAAAGTTTATAATAGTACGCGGAAATAGTAGGCCCAAGGTATGTACACAATTATGTAAGCATTGAAGAAAATTTACAGGAGTTGAACGGTTTCAGGTCTTTCTTTAAGAATTTTTATGATCTAATGATATCAATTTTGTATTCTTAGGACCACTTGCTAAGCAAGGCTAACATTCAACTCAGAGTTAGATTTTTTTATGTACTTAAACAAAGCTTTACAACATAATTTTATATATTGGTAGCATGCAAAAAACCACTAAGGTTTATACCTGAGCTATCGAAAATTAAAAATAAGTAGGTCTAAGTAGATCAAATCACAAAAGTCTATTACTTATTAATACATGAACAATAGAAGTAATGGTGGTGTAATGGTGTTATAACATATCTAGAAAGTGTTTTTTTTAGTTTGTATTTAATATTGCTATGATTAATACTTTCAATTAATTAATGTCTTTATTTGGCGTTGCTTGTCGTCGGCCCGCGATCGGTAGTAGATAGGAACTACGAAACCTTAAAAATAGGGCACCACCGGTGTTTAGAATGGTCACAATCGGTTTGTCTTTACTTATTTATTACAAACATTTGTTGTTTATAATGCGGAGCGAGACGAGCTAATTTCCATATCTAGTTACTAGGCAAATCCATTTTTTTGTTTGACCTTTGAACTCAGCGAAAATCTGACTAACTAGTTAATATAATAGGTGTTTGAAGGTTCGCATTGAATTGTTTCAGTTTTGGGGGAGAAAACAGGGGACTTAAGAAACGATGATTTGGTCTACTTTTCATAGGAAATATTCATTCAATTCTCTCGCCCTTGGTATTGCCATAATACCACTTATTTATTTATTTAACTTTATTTTCAGTTTCAGACTTATAGTTCCACTGATTGCATACATTATAAAGTTTAGAGTAATAGCAAGTAGGTTACTTACAAACTCTACATTCTAGAATTACAACTTAATTATTTGAAAGGTTACCAAATTATGTTTACAAAATAATATTAATTTCAAAAGTATCATATTCTGAAATTAGATGATTAATAGATGTGATGCATTCCTGCTATCACAACGCGCAACATAGGTAACTACTACACGTCCAACACAATTAGGTGCATGACAACGATGAAAAACATTAAATAGTTCACTGAAAATAAAACTTCAAGAAGCGAACTTCTATCAGTTTATCACTGCAGTGCTAATTACTCAGTTGATAGGGTAGATGCAATGAAAGAGGCGGGGTGCAGGCTTTGAAAATACCAAACCGCATTTCTGTCATGCGCCTAATTGTCTTGGTCGTGTAGTACAGGTTGAATCTACGTTTAGTATTTTGTGTCACAACTACGCTGCATGCACATCTTAACTAAAGCTGAATAGCTTAAAAAAATAAAATTTTAACATTTTAAAAACCCTTTTAATTTTTATTTCATCCTTTTTAAATTACACACAAAATTAAAAAAAAACCGCATTGCAATCGCTTAATTCGCTTAGGCACTACGATTATTTATGTACAGAAAGAAAAAAAAATTTTTGCCGCCATTTTGTATTTTTTTGCTGTACCTAAATTTGCCCAGAGTGTACATTATTTTAGTCAAAGCGCCATCTTAGTATTTTTACCGTTTCGGCAGGCAGTTGACCATCTCCATAAATGGCCGGATGGATTTTCATAAAACGTGGCTAAGAACCATCTCGATTAATTTAGCTTTCAATTAAAAAAAAAACCGCATTGAAATCGCTTGATTCGTTTAGGCTCTACGAATATACGGACAGACAGACAGACAGACATAGGCTTCAAACTTATAACACCCCTCTTTAAAAAGTTAAAAAGTACCTACCTAATTATATTATGGCAACGTAATTACGTATGCAGATACTTACTAAAGGTTTCGATGAGGGTTAATCATTTTACAAAATCATGCAAATACAATAAATGTCAAATGACGCAATTAGGAAATTAATTTCGGTATGAAGTGCGAAATCGATAGCTAACTATCAGAAGTCATAAATTTATAAAATCTCTTGTCAGATTATTGAAAATTAGGAATTATTTGAGCTTATGTCTTCATAATTGAAGTTGATTGTTTTTCACTTCCTGCGGTAATATTGGTAGTCGATACGTCAATTTGTTGTATTGACATTTTTTATGACATGTATGAATTAAGTAGGTACCTGCTTAGGTACCTACTGTTATACAACCTTTACGCTGCATCTCGAAGAATCGGCCTGGGTATGGAACTTGTGGAAAACCAAGGTCATGTTCAATAAATACGTCGTCGTCCCCCAGAGCCATTTTTGTCGAAGGCACAACGTTCGAAGTTGTCAAGCAGGAGTATGTCTACCTCGGGCAAACAGTGCTGCAGTTGGGTGGAGACAATTTCGAGCGGGATCACCAGAAGGATGCTGCTAGTGTGGGCAGCATTTGAAAAGCTGCATCATATTTTCCGTAAACACTACCTTGTGGTATTGGCAAGGCATTGTTGCCTGAAGAGCAGGCTAGAGCAAAAGGCGAGTGATCATGTCTTACCGCGTATGTTGGGGGAGGCTTACGTCCTGCAGTGGACTCAACAGGCTGAATGATGATGATGATGGTTTACACTTGCTATTAACTGTACGTACAATCGGGGAACTTCCCGGTTGACCAGTAGAGTTTTTTAGGAAACGTTTCCTCAGAAAGTACTAAAGTTAAGGAAATAATTTATTATTCAAATTATATACTGTTAATGTTCTATTACTTGTGATATAAACATTTTCTATACCTACCTATATCTATTACTTTTTTTAAATAAAGCTCCCTAAAAAAAATCTTCTGGTCAACCGGGAAGTTACGGTGATTATCAGATTTCGTCTGATTTTTTTCTAATTTCAATGGCGCATTTTTTTATATTCTCAATAAATGGAATAACATAGCTTGTAAACGACTTAATTATTAACGAATATGTTATTTCTCCATAAATAACTTAAGGATTTTTTTAAATTTTAGCATTTTGAAAATTACGTTGCCAAAGAAATGAGAATAAAAACATTTTATAAAAAAAATTCAAACTGTCTGAGTCGGTGCCAGCCAAGGCATTCTACATTGCACTTCTATTAACTATTTACTTTTTTGGCCTTAGCTAGTTAGCACCGACTCCAAAAGTTTTATTTTTTTCTTTTTGAAGTCGGTTTGAATTTTTTTTATATAATGTTTCATTTCAGATTTTTTAGTTACATCATGTGCCGTTACTTACACAAAAAATCAGCCCATACACAATGATGTCATCAAGGTAAACGACTACTTGCCAAAACGTGATTGATATTTTTCAGGATTATATGGGACCACAAATAAACCATTTTCTTTCAGATAAAAAAAGAATTATAAAAATCTGTTAACAACCTGCGAAGTTATGGTAAAACATACATAAAAAAGTCGACTTGAGAACCTCCTCCTTTTTTTGTAATCGGTTAAAATGCAAAACCCGCACCAAAGTTAGTAGAATAATGTGCCATACAAATTATGTTTGCATACTTAAGTTTAAATTGATTTTGTTTATTTATATATAAATCAGTTATTAATAAATGAAACGACATGTATTTTAACCAAAGTGTTTATTAAAAATGAGGTACGAAATTTTTTTGATATAAGAACTGATTCTCGCTTGTATTAAATTGTATATCGACTTGTATTAAACACAACTAAAAAGGCATTACCACTACAAAATATATACATTTCTAATTTGTTTGATGTTCGAAATTTATATTATAAATGCGAAAGAATGCCAGTTTGTTTGTTTGTTTGTTCCTCTTTCACGCTAAAACTACTAAACGGATTTGGATGAAATTTAGTATGTAGCTACTTCAAGTAGTGGACTAGCACATAGGCTATTTTTTATCCCGATATTCCCACGGGAACGGGAACCAAGTGGGGCGAAACCGCGGGTAGCCGCTAAAAAGGTATAAATTATATTATATTATATAAGAAATATAACAAACAAAATGCACCCTCAAATACACAATTAAGTTAATAAAAGCTCTAAAGCACTAAAGGAAGAAATTATAAACGCTTTAGCAGAATTTTAAACCATACCCTAATTTCTTTGAATGCTATATAACCAACTTTCCAGTCTTGCATAACAAATAACTATTGTTATGCAAGGCTGGAAACTTGGTTATTTAGCGGCTATAGTTACCTCTTTTGAAATCTGAGCAAGTGAAGGATTCTAGGCGAGTGGTTCAAAGATTTCCGCGGTCAACTTCCGGTAAAAATATCTTTAAACATAAAGTTTAATTTAAATATACCTTATTCTCGTTGTTTTGATGATATAAAAAACTAAAATAATAAAAAAGGGAGTATTGTAGTTAATTCAAAGTTATTTAAAGTTGGAATATATTGTTACTTATTAATAAGAATAAAAACGATTCCGTAAATGTTGACACTGACATGAGGTAGAAGACAAAGACAATTTAAAAATAAAGATTTATGTCACAGTCCGAAATCCAATTATAGGTTGTGAAATCTCACCCAGCCTAATATAAAATTCTTATAACAAATAGTTTAGTCTTATTGTTATTGTTTTTATGATTCAATGAACTAAAATAATATAATAAAACCAAAACGGAGTATTATAAATAACTTAAAGCTATTTAAAATAAGAATCAAATATAACAAAAAGTCAATAGTCCGATTCGGAACGCATTATGACATATTTTTAGGTATTAAATTAAAAAAGTACTTTGCCGCACTAGGCCGCAAAAAGCGATTTTCTACGCCTAAACTGATTGACAAAACCTCATTTTCAGAGCGTGTGAGGTGAAAAAAATATCCTTCCGAAACACGTAGAACTTTGCACAGATCAACTTGTCGGCCGCGTTAGGTCTCGAGACTAAACGGAGCGGGGGCGGTAGGTAGGGATTGTCCACGTAACATGATGGCAGTATGGGAGACTGCACAAGAACACCATAGAAATTACACCACCAAAGTTTTTGGGCTAGACAAAATTTAATTAACAAAAAATTTTGATTGGTTGATAAAAAAAAATTGTCTTTAATGCTGCGTATAGTTCAATATTCCTTAATAAAAAAAAATAAAAAAATTAAAAAATATATTTCCATACAATCACACCTATTATCTAGCCCACGTTAAGTATCATGAAGAACTTGTGTTATGGATACTAGATAACGGATAAACATACTTATATACTTTTTTTTTGTAAATACATACATAATATACATATTAAACATCCAGACCAAGACAAATAGACATGTTCATGCACACAAATATTTGCCTTGTCCGGGGATCGAACCCGGGACCTCTGGCGCAGAAGGTGGGGTTAGTACCCCTGCGCCAAACAGGTCGCCAAATGTAGGGTAGAAATGTAGGGTAGAAGCTATGGTATCGGAGCTACGACACAACTAATTCTATTAAATCCGTTGCACCTACCTACCACCATAAATTAAACTTCTGCGGACTATTTAGTCACTGTATGTACCCGAAACATATAATTGGTACTACATTTTTGGGGTTAGTATGGTTTTTGGTTTCCCGACGACGTTTCGGCACCAAAAGGTGCACTGAAAACAATTGCCGGTCACGGGTTGACTAGCCACTTTTAAATCTACCTTCACAAAGAACTTTGTGAAGTAGACTTATAAGTGGCTAGTATCAAATATCTGTTTCGGGTACATAAACCCTGTATAATAAAAGAATTTGGAAAAGATATAAAAATAAGTTGGCGTTTTAAAAACAGAACAGTGAAGGAAAGAGCTTAGATTTTTTACCTTTGACATTTTTTTATAAATCTATATATAATACGGCAGTGAAGCCGCTTCTCCTCCTAAACTAAAAGTCGCACAATCAAGTGCAATACACCGTTAGAAAGGTATTTGTCTGAAGTGGTCGGATAAGTCGAGAAATTTAGCAAAAACTCAAATCTAGAGGGATTTAAACCGGATTTAATGGATTTTTAAATTGAATATAAAAAATGTGTTTTTTGCGCATTATGCGCACACGGGTTGCTCGTATCTTCTATTCGGAAAACTGACATTTAGTTTTTAGTAGTTTTTAGAATGAACTTTTACCAAAAAAAAATTGACCTCAGAAGTTTATGTTTATATTCGATGTTAAAATGGGTAGACAAGTGCAAAACACGAAATCTGAAATTCACCCTTACCCGACGACGTACCTATACCTACAATGGACGCAGTGTCACAGATTATTAAATAGTTACTAGTGTACTCTCGGGTCTCTCGGGCAATTAATCTAATTAGCTTAACTGGGTGCTTTTCCTTATTATAAGGTTAAAATTTATTTTTTACGGTGTTAACAAACTACTCAGGAGATTTGTCATTTGCTAGCAGGACACCGGGCGGTATCCAGAGAACAATGGCATATCTATTGTGTCTCATAACCCGGAGCCTCAGAGGTGAATTAAGATTTAGTTTAGAGGAAATTAGTTAGAGGAGCTTACCCCCATATTCTAAGTCGTTCCTCCAAAACTTTTTACACTCCACTCAACCTCGTCGTGGGTAAAAATGGTAGTGTGCGCTAGGCCTCACACGGAGTGGCTACGTACTCTTTGGCTCCTCCAGGTCCTTACGGAGTTATGACTTAGAATACCGATTTCGAGGAGTATTTCGAAGAGGTTTTAAATGAGGTTTCGTTAGGTCGAGGACGAGTAAGTTTAGGGAGGAACGACTAAGGCTGGTTTACACAGTGCGAGCTGCTGCCTTGCCAGTAGACAGCTACTCGGTTTGTCTACTCGTACGCCCGTAGCTCGGCTCGCCTTTGCTGTCTACACGACACCTAGCTACTGCCCAGTCCGAGACGAGTCGCGATGTCGAGTGAACTTGTTTTAATAAAAAAAACGAATGAAATATTATTGTCAGAAGACCATCTATCCGCAGCCATTTCGAACTCGATTTCGTACGTAGGCGTAGCACACAAAAAAAACACGGGTTCCACTCACAACTGTCCGGCTGGCACTGGCGAGCTACTGCCGAACGCGTCCAAACGATGCGAGGCGAGCCGCTGTCATGTGCGAGTTGCTGCCGGGCGAGCAGGCGAGTGAAAACAAAAAATGTTGTAGTAACTCGGATGCGAGCTACTGACCAACTCGCACGTACGAGTTACTCGTAAGTTACGTCCAAACAGTTCGAGTTACTGCAGTGCAGCTACTCGGCAGGCTGACTCGTACGCTAGCTCGCACTGTGTAAACCAGCCATTAGAGTAGGGTGTTAGAGGCACAGCGGTTAGAGCGTTTGGCCTGCGCTGCGTGGCTACAACTTTCGCAATGGTCTGTTACAGTCATACTATGGGTGACAAAATGTCTTATTTCTAACTCATTTTCTCCTTATTCATCCAAATTAGGCAAAGTTTGATGTGCTGTTCTTTGAATACGAGACATATTCAAAGAACTATAAGAAATATAGGCTGTTTTGTCAGATAAGTAGTTATATCTTAAACTTGCTTTAATCATTATTATTTATTATCCAAATCTACTAATAATGTATTGACAGGTGTCATAAATTTAATTAACAATGAAAATATTCCTTTTGTGCTAAAAGTTTATCATGTCATGTGAATTCCGGTGAAGATAATAAATCCTAAGCCCGAATAATATAAAAACCGCGTCAAAATCTGATGAGGTATAGTTCTTTAACGACATTATAGAATAATGTAAGTGTATCAAGCATAATTCAATTATTTAAAATATAATAACTATTGTTATAAGTGGCAGTTTTAATCCCAGCTATCGATCTATCATCTATCCCAATGATAAATTATCTATTTCAGGGATAGATTTATATTCCAGGTATGGATTATCTATCTTAGACTACGGGAGAATTCGATCGAGGCTAATATTATGGTATCACTGTTGTTGTATCTTGTTGTATGAATAGATAGAATTTTATGATAGGTCATATCGTTATTTTGAGATTTACAAGGAACTAGCTTCCGCCTGCGGTTTTAACGCCTGGTTCCCGTTCCCGTGGTATAAATATCGCTTTAAAAACTCTCCGTCCAGTGAAGTAATTCTAAAGTCGACTGGTTGTTTAGGGCGTCAAGGATGGACAAACAAACACACCATCACATTTATAATATTACCTAGTTAGAATTAGGATCATAATTATATTCTGATAAACATAAAAAGGATAGTTTCCCTTTACTTACACATCGTAATTTCTCCCAGTATTTTGAGATTAGACTTATTTTACAGAACAATGAAATTCCTGTTAGTTCTCGTCGCCGTGATCGCCGCCGCCTCATCGGCCGCCGTGCGCAGCCCGCTGAGCGCAGCCCAGATGGCTGAGCTGGAGCAGGTGATCGCCGCCATCAACAGCCCCAGCACCGACCCCGCAACCGCCTCCGCGCTCGAGCAGATGGTCCATGACTTGCTCGGTATCGACGCTAGCCCCATCGCTGTTGGACCCATCATCGTCGGCAAGCCTGAAGGCATCGCTGTCGGCCCAGCTATCGTTGACCAAGAACCCATCGTTCCCTCTCCCGTGATCGTCGAGGAGCATGCCCCCATCGTCCCCACTCCCGTAATCGTCGAGGAGCATGCCCCCATTTCGCCATCCCCCGTCATCGTAGCTGAGGAGGCCGCCCCTGCTCCCGCTAGCAGCGCTCCCCTCATCCAGATCATCCTCAACATCAACCAGGCCGCCTCTGATTCTCCCGTCGCCCCCCCCTCGCCAATCGTCGTTCCCGAAGAGCCCACACCCGAAGTGATTGTGCCTACTCCAGTGATCGTTGTTGACGAAGCCGAGGCTGCACCCGCGCCCGTGCCCGAGCCTATCATCATCGCTCCCCTGCCTGAGCCAATCATCATTGCTCCTTCCCCTGAAGTTATCGTGCCTGAGCCTATCGTAATTGCTCCTGCTCCTGAACCAATCGTCATCGCCCCCACTCCCGAAGTGGTTATCCCTGAGCCGATTGTGATCGCTCCCCTGCCAGAGCCAATTGTCATCGCTCCTACCCCCGAGGTTGTTGTACCAGAACCTGTCATCGTTGGGAACCCACCTATGCCCATTATCCCTGTAGAACCAGCCCCCATCGGTGTTGATCCTGCAATGGTTCTTCCTGAACAACTGAACTAAGAAATCTCATCGAACAAGATCTTATACTTACAAGTACAAATGTTACTCATGTGACAAGACAACAAACCTAAGCAAATATTGATATAAAATTATAAAAACTAATAAATGAATAAAAAATATTATTTTGCTTACTTCATGATACTTATCTGCTATAGGTACATACATTTATTACTCGTATCAAATCTTTATATTTGTAGCATACATTTTCATTATAGAATTCTGCTAATAAGTTTTAGTGCTTGTGATCACCTCAGATTTTAGAAAAGTGTCTTAGGTGTGTACTTATTACTATATTATAGGATTGTCGCAGGAAAATAAGGATACGAAATAAGAATAGAAAGAAATCCGGGAAATCACGAAAGTAGTAATCACTATACCCAACATCTTACCCAACATACATCATGTTGGGTATAGACATGTCAGATTGTATATGCTTTCTTTTTAAGCGACTTCAAAAAAGGAGGAGGTTCTCAAGTCGACTGTATGTTTTACCATAACTTCATCAGTTATGGTATACCGGTTCTAAAAGGTTTTTTTATCTGAAAGAACATAGTTCAGGTGTGGCCCCTTTTTTACATTGATCTGGCTAGTAGTATTTTACACAGCTAGTTAATGCAGCACTAAATGACACATGACGAATCATTACGGGCTGTCTAAAACCAACTCCCGTTGGTTTGCTGTATTCTCTGGCTGGTGTTGCTCCCCCTGAGGTCCGCAGAGATGTGTCTAGCTCTTTGGAACATCTTAAAAAAGAGACCGATCAGCGGCACTCCATACACCACCACGTGCCGGTGACACAAAGGCTTTCTCCGGAAAGTTCCTGCCCTGGACGGGGACGCTAAAGAAGTACGACTAAAACTCTGGAAGGACAAATATTCCATAGACTCATTAACTGAGCAGACTGAGCGACTCCGCCCATGGCCATGATCTACCCTGGGCAACTTGGAAGTCCATAAATAGGTTGCGGAATGCGGACCCAAGTTGGCCGAAGTAGGGAAAATATGCGCAGGTGGGGCTACAGCTCGGAGAGCGCGTGTCTATGTGGAATTCCTCCCCAGACCATGGTCCTTACACCTGTACACGCGAATACCTTATTGGTGAATTTTGACGGTGGTTCGCAAGTCTCGGTAACTCAGCGCTTATAGAGCACGGATTTCCAAAGGTCATGGGTTCGATTCCCATCTGAGAACTCACTTGTGGCCGAGTTGTTTATTCCAATATTTTTCTATTTAAAATTTATCATAAGTATAAAAATAGCATTGAAAAATGCAAAAAGTAAAAAATCATAAAATGTGTTATGGACTTATGGACTGATTTTTAGTGTAAGTAGGAAAGTAAGTACTGATACAATGTATGTTCCTTAAAAAATAGTAAAAAAAAAGCACATGAAAACGAAAAATAACAAATAAAGAATTAGCCCCTCAACACAAAATCGTCTTCAAAATACACTTTTTGGAGTTTTGGAAGTCTATGACTATACTTATTATGTTAGTTACCACCAATTAATTAACTATACCTAGTTAGTTGGTGGAAAAGAAAAAAAAAACAATACCATAGTTTTGATATCACATATATTATGTAAAAAAATATAAATATAGACGTAGTCTTAACAAATTAAGATTACCTAGTTAATAATTTCTGGAAGGGTCACAACTGGGGAAGGCACGATAGGGTTGCCAATTTGAACTGGGTCAGGGATAACAACGGGTTCAGGAGCGGGAGCGATGATGATGGGATCTGGCACAACGACAGGCTCGGGAGCTGGGACAATTATGATAGGTTCTGGCACAACGACGGGCTCGGGAGCTGGGACAATTATGACAGGTTCTGGCACAACGACGGGCTCGGGAGCTGGAACAATGATGATAGGTTCTGGCACAACGACGGGCTCGGGAGCTGGAACAATGATGATAGGTTCTGGCACAACGACGGGCTCGGGAGCTGGGACAATTATGATAGGTTCTGGCACAACGACGGGCTCGGGAGCTGGGACAATTATGACAGGTTCTGGCACAACGACGGGCTCGGGAGCTGGAACAATGATGATAGGTTCTGGCACAACGACGGGCTCGGGAGCTGGGACAATTATGATAGGTTCTGGCACAACGACGGGCTCGGGAGCTGGGACAATTATGACAGGTTCTGGCACAACGACGGGCTCGGGAGCTGGAACAATGATGATAGGTTCTGGCACAACGACGGGCTCGGGAGCTGGGACAATTATGATAGGTTCTGGCACAACGACGGGCTAGGGAGCTGGGACAATTATGACAGGTTCTGGCACAACGACGGGCTCGGGAGCTGGAACAATGATGATAGGTTCTGGCACAACGACGGGCTCGGGAGCTGGAACAATTATGATAGGTTCTGGCACAACGACGGGCTCGGGAGCTGGGACAATTATGATAGGTTCTGGCACAACGACGGGCTCGGGAGCTGGGACAATTATGACAGGTTCTGGCACAACGACGGGCTCGGGAGCTGGAACAATGATGATAGGTTCTGGCACAACGACGGGCTCGGGAGCTGGGACAATTATGATAGGTTCTGGCACAACGACGGGCTCGGGAGCTGGGACAATTATGACAGGTTCTGGCACAACGACGGGCTCGGGAGCTGGGACAATTATGATAGGTTCTGGCACAACGACGGGCTCGGGAGCTGGGACAATTATGATAGGTTCTGGCACAACGACGGGCTCGGGAGCTGGAACAATGATGATAGGTTCTGGCACAACGACGGGTTCAGGAGCTGGGACAATGATTATCGGTTCAGGTACCAACACGGGTTCAGGAATGACTTCAGGCTGTGGCGCTGGCGCGATAATGATGGGCTCTGGGATGTTCTCAGGCTTATCCACCACGATAATGGGAGTAGGCACAATAACCTCAGGGGTGGGGACTTCAGGTTCAGGTTTTTCGGGAGTTTCAGGCTCGGGAACAGTTGGGGACGGAACGACAGCGGCTTGGTTCACGTTCACGATGATCTGGACAAGGGGAGAGCTGGTAGGAGCGGGAGCAGGTGCGGCTTCATCAGGCACAATCACTGGACTAGGAACGATGGGGGATTCGCCAACGACGACAGGAGAAGGAGCGACGATGGGCTCTTCAGCGACATCAACAATAGTGATAGGCGAAGGTACGATAGGTTCATGCTCCACGATAGCAGGGCCGTGGCTGATTCCGTACAAGTCATGGACCATCTGTTCGAGCGCGGCGGCGGTAGCGGGGTGGGTGCTGGGGCTGTTAATGGCAGCGATCACCTGCTCCAGCTCAGTCATCGGGCTGCGCACGGCGGCCGACGAAGCGGCGGCGATCACGGCGACGAGAACCAACAGGAATTTCATTTTGCTCTGTAGACAAGTTTAATATCATAAGGATAGATATCTATCCCTTGTATAGATAATCTATCATTTTGCTCTGTAGTGATATTTAGCTAATTATAGCCATTAAACCCAATTAATAGATGAAAGAGAACGTGGAAGTATAGTAATATTTTATCTAAGGAAGTAAGGACTGTTCTATAACTATGAACATTCTTTATTCAGGACTTTTACGTTCTTGTGAGCGATAATAGTCGCTAGTACTAATTGTTTTTTTAATATCTACATAAAAAACGAAACAGGTAATTTTATAGTTATATAGCTGTTAGCTAGTACAATATTGGATAAATAATAGGTAATAGAAAGATCTAATAATAAGTTGTAGGTACTTACTTATAAATAATACTCACAACTTTGTTGAAATCTTTGCCAAGACTGTCTGCAATATTTTGACAAGCCTTTTTATATTTGTTGATTTTATCAATTTATTATTCAAATTACAATGCACTTATCTTAAAACTTCATAGAACCTTTTAGAGACATAATTATGAACTTTTAATGATGTGGATTTTAGACAATAAAAAATTATCAGGATAAATTGTGAGATACATACTTAACAGTAATAAAAGTTATCGGTAAGATGGTTACCCACAAGCTGGAAGTAGGATAGCATGTGTAATCATGGCTCAGCAGTTGTCTCAGGCTCAGACAAGTCACAGAGTTCAGATCTCAGAATCAGAAAAAGGAATTTCGTTCTGTGTCTTTTTTACTAGGATTATCAACGCAAAGACGTGGATTCATGTTTTGGCATTAGGTAGGGTTACCCTACATAGAGATAGATGCCTTAGAGATGGGGTGCTGGAGACGAACACTTCGAGTTTCTTGGACGTAACATTAACATCTCCATCCAACAGGAGCTCAGTATTAAACGGACCTATCGAGTTGGTCCAAACCCGTATCCTCAAACTTTTCGTATACATCTCAAGACGTGACAATAGCTCAATAGAACTTTTAGTCGTCCAAGGCAGAGTGGAGGGCACTAGACCCCGCGGACGATCGCCGATGAGTTGAACTGACCAAATCAAGACTTTGGTCGATAGGCCTCTTCATAAGTAGGTACACCAGATTGACAAGCAATAGGGCTAGATGGCAGAAGATCGTGAAGCAAGCTACATCGGCTTCTCATAATGATGCTGCCTGTTGATCACGACCATACCCTACATAAAACAGCCTGAGACCAGTACTTTTTGTACCTTTTTAGGGTTCCGTAGCCTAATGGCAAAAAACGGAACCCTTATAGATTCGTCATGTCTGTCTGTCTGTCCGTCCGTATGTCACAGCCACTTTATTCCAAAACTATGAGGATTACACAGTTGAAACATGGTAGGTAGATGTATTCTGTAAACAGCTTTACGGTTTTTACACAAAAATAAAAATAAAATAATATTAAGGGGGGCTCCCCATACATGGAACGGATTTTTTTTTTCATCAAACTTATACGTGTGGGTATCGATAGATAGGTCTTAAAAATTACATTGAGGTTTGTAAAACGATTTTTTCTCAAAGTCAACCGTATGAAAGATATATACTTCTAAAGTGGCAGATTGTGTCCCCCCCCCCCCCTCTAACTTTTAAAATAAGAAAGTGAAAAATAAAAATAAATATATGCACATTTCCGAAAGGGAACTGAAGCAAAAACTCTTTTTTTATCAAACCTATACGTGTGGGATATCTATAGAATCGTCTTTAAAAATTACATTTAGGTTCCTAAAACCGTGTTTTCTCAAAGTCAACCGTTTGACAGATGAGAAAGAAGAGAAGAAAGATTCCAAAGTGGTAAAATGTGTGCCGCCCTCCTCTATAAAAATAAGAAAGTGGAAAATCTAAAAAAATAATATGCTGACTATGTTGTAGATCTTTATAAAAACATTCAACGAAAATTGGTTTGAACGAAATATATTTAGGTAGCAGTTTCAGAGCTATAGCACATTTTCCAAAACTGCTAATATTACTTTGTCATTCATACAAACACTATCAAAAACAAAGTTATTTTAGCAGATGAAAAATTATGGTGGCATTTTGGGAAGGTGTAGGTAATCGGTAGTCAAGTGAATACCTAATTTTAAATAATAATAATAATAATATAAACTTTTTTGCACATGATACAAGAACAAACATACAGAGAAAATAATGTAATAATAATAAAATTGCAATAACAAACATGAGAAACACACAATAGACGGCCTTATTGCTACATAGCAATCTCTTCCAGGCAACCTTGGGTGAGAGACGGAACCCTTCATGTGCGAGTTCGCCTCGCACTTGGCCGATTTTTTTATATTACAATCTGCATTCATCAAAATTAACAAAATGGAGCCATGAATGCTGTGATGGAAACTAAAATTCTTTTTTTAAATATCAGATAATGGTCATTCCTACATAATGCGGTGCTCGTGAGTGTTGTATGTGGCAAAAGAAGGATATCTGAAAGAAGGAAAGTGAATGCGGTGAACTAAAGTTGAAAAATAATTGCAAATTCGTGATATGTGAAAGATACAGATAGTGTGAAAGAAGATGTAGTGACTTAGAAGAGATGTTATTATAAGTTGATTTAGTTGGAGCGGATGGATGAAAGAAGAATATCGAAAGAGTTCTACGGTGCAAAAGTGGAGATCGCTTGAAAATCGGGCAAATCTGTGATGTCAAATAAAAAAGAAGCTAAAGGGCCCGAAGTGGCAAGAATAGGGAAGATAATGTATGAAGAGAACTGTTGATTTGTGTAAGGGTAAGGAGATGTGTCTGGAAGGAGAGAGCGAAGTGTAGGTACCCCACCTGTAGAAATGAGATGAGTGAGGTGAGTGTCTAAAGACTAGGATACAAAATGTCAGGGACTCGGTGTTGGCAAAGGTTGCATGCACTCTCCTTTATTTTGTATTCATACTTATATAAAGGGTGGGCGGCAAAATAAATAATTTCCCTTATAGGAGCTTATTTTTTTAAATATACTTAACATTGTTTATTTTTAAAGGGGTGTCGGTGTGACTACGTACGCGTACCTAAGGCGTACCTAACTGGTTTTAAGTTATGTCAGTAACCTATCGCCTAATTTCTTCATCCGTCCGAAAACTACAGATTTAAAATCCTAGTTAAAACACTTTAATTAAAGATATACTTAACGAGTAGGTATTTATGTAGTTTATTTTATCTGTCTCCCTGTATTTACTGAAAATCAATAACATTTGCCCGCTATCTTTTCAAATAGCCACTTATCTTCATATAAGTGATCATATGACTTGTAAATTAAAATAGATAATAATTTAAATTTATGACTTGCGCGATAATCTGTAGACGATTACCTTTGAAGCTGGTATTAAGTTTTTCGTATTAGTGATTAAGGAAGATTATCGAATAATGCCTTTATTGATAAAATATTGCTAAATAAGTAATGTAAATAGCAAGCTGGCATTCTACTGCACTGCGGATGACCACCAGGGTTCCCAACAGTTTGGTATTCGACCGGACTGTTGCGTTTTAGAAGGAATTGTTGGGGTCAGGTCGCTAACTTCTGACCGATGCAATTTGTACGGTCAGAAAAAAAAATTGTGAACGCGACGTTGCTAATTCGCCGGTGACGGCGGCGTAGGTAGTTTTCTTAATAAAACTCTTTCTACTGAAACTGAAACAAATTTTAATCTGGTCATACTTGGTCAAAATAAAAAAAAAACACGTTAAGTACTAGTAGGACTTAACGTGTTGTCCGGTTATGGCGGCTGGAAAAGTTGGCAACCCAGATCACGACTAGTGGCCAACCGGAGTTTCCCGTTTCCGTGGGAATATCAAAAATATCTTTCTTAGTGCTCGCACGCCTACATCGTTAAAGGATCGTGTATGTAAAATTTCAGCTTAATCGGTTCAGCAGTTTGGACTGTGCGTTGTCTGACAGTCACGGTCACGATACTTATTGTTTTATTAGTACAGTAGATTGTTATTTATAACGCTGTTGGTTTTCTTAATAAATAAATAAATAGATTGGCTATGAGTAATGAGCTAATGAGTTATTTATGACCCACTACGCGGGTTCTATGCAGAAAGATTGCAAATGGAGCTCTGGCTCCATGCACCAACGGCTTTATCGTGCCATTCAATGATGCAGAAACTATATAATAAATAAAGAGTATAATAAAATATAATAAATGAACAAATAAATGTATGCATACAATGACACAAATTATCTAGCCCACGTTAAGTAAGTTTCATGAAGAACTTGTATGAAGAAATTGTGTACCTAATGGCACAGAATACTTAATAGTGGTAAAGGATAGGTACTAGACAACGGATAAACATACTTATATACCCAGACCAAGACAAATGGACATGCACACAAATATTTGTCTTGTCCGGGGATGAAACCAGGGACGTCTGGCGCAGAAGGCGGGCTTAGTACCCCTGCGCCAAACAGGTCGTAATATAATATAACATAATAAACAAAATAATTTGTTAGGCGAAAGTATTTTATACTTGCTAGAACTGTTGCTTATACGCCACAATCGCAAGCTGTAACGCTTACCACTGTATAAATCGTGTGACTTGACTAATAAATCAAACATTTATGTAAGTACCTACTTATGAAATAGTCGTAACTGACTGAGGTGCTAAGTAATTAACAAACTGGAATGTTTGCAAATTATCTCCTATACGGCGCGCAGGGAATCACACAAACTCAACTCAAGTCAAGTCAAAGTCAAAGTCAACATGTATTCAGTATAGGCTGTTACAAGCACTGTTTATGAACGTCAAAGAAGCTACGCCATCGGTTCACAAACGCAACGGCGCGGGAGACCTTGTAACGAGAAGAACCGGCAAGAAATCGTCAAGGGCTGTTTTCTCCTTTTCTCCCTGTTTTATTTCATACAGAATCGTCAAATTGAAAGTGACCTTAAGATATCAGTAAGGTCAATTTCCATCACAAAAAGAAAATACTAATTATAATGTTACATTTTATGGTTATTGTAACCGTAAACAATTTTCAACTGGCAAAGAAAGACTTATCTATCATACATTACAACATTTCTCGCATTACAAGATTACTATACTGCAAGTTGTGACGAACATGCAGGTCAGTATCAATTTATTTTAGAAAAAAATATTTAACCTTTAAGCACAACATTAAGATAAGCAGACTGAAGTAGACCCATTTCCGCTGGCTGCACCCGTTCACGAGCATGACGCATCGTCTTCTTCTCAGCTTACCTTACCAACTTTACCTTATAAACTGTACTATTTAGTATTCTGTGCTTATACGTCACTCTTACGAGTTCGATTCCTATCCTTTTTCTGTACACGCAGTCCGGCTTTGAAACGCTAGCCTGGGAGCGTACCCTCCCTCAAACTCTTTGTAGGTACAGTCGGGGAACTTCCCGGTTGACCAGTAGAGCTTCATTTAAAAAAGTAATAGATATATAAAAAATCTTTATAGCACAAGTAATAGAACAATAACGTGTATTTCATACGAATAACTTTTTATAACCTTAGTAGAAAAAAATCTATAACCTTAGTATTTTCCGAGAAAACGTTTCTCAAATAAGCTCTAGTGAGCTGAGAGAAAAGAAAAAAATTGGGGGCGCCACTAGTCAATTATTAGCAACCATTTCGCAAATATTTCACTATTTCCACTTCTTAATTAGTTCCTCAAAAATCAGTTTTGTCGTACTGTACGTTCCTTGTTTGTTAGTTTTTCTGTAGGTATTTGTTTCTTTTACCGTGTGTAATATAGCTTTATTAATAACATTTGTATTTGTTTTGTGTCTGGTGTATTATCGACTCAAGGGCAGGTATTGACCAATTAAGTACAGTTTTGTTAATTAATAAAACAGAGGGTCATGAAAGTTTCTTGAAGAGAAAAAGAAAGATATCTATACTTTGAAATAAATTGAGGGTGAAATATTGTAAAGCAAATCCAACAGCCTGAAGTAATAATCTTAGCAAAAAATAGTACCTCTAAACATACGAAAGTTCAATGGTCATTATTGTTTCCTTTGCCTTCCCAATATTGGAGTTAAAGAAAATTAAAAACAAAAGTGAACTGTCACTGTCAGTTAAGTGTCAATGTGAGATATGATCAATGTTGCCAGCACATAAATTTAAAAGGGTCGAAAACTTTGTTGAACTGGGCCAATTTTTAGGGGGAAAGGCCGAAATTGAAAAAAAAACCGACTTAAAAAAAGGAGGAAGTTCTCAAGTTGAATGTATTTTTTTATGTACGTTATAACGAAACTTCGTCACTTAACAACGGATTTCAATAATTATTTTTTTTATCTGAAAGAACATAGTTTATATTGTGTGGTCCCATGTTTTTTTAAAGATCTGACAAGGATATTTTTCATTATCCTGAAAAATATCGATTACGAATTGGTCAATAATAGTCATGACATAGATGAACGACATCATTGTTGGTGGCTGTGGGCTGATTTTGAGTGTATGTATGTAAGTAAGTACGGGACATAACAAGTAAATAAAAAAACTGTGGTATAAAAAAGCTTTTAAATATACTTAAACCAACTTAAAAAAATACTAAAACCAACTATAAAAAATTTAAAGATAAAGATAAAGATAAATTTATTTGCAAAAAACACGGTAATAAGATGTTAACAACAACAGTAATGTACAGACATGTTTTACCAAATTGGCATGCAAATATTAATGATTCAGCTTTAATGACTATATAAACATCAATCATGTCAAAAAGAAAATAGGATATTAATTTAATACTTAAGCAATATAATGTTATTTATTAATTAAACTTTATATATAATTTTATTCACCCAAATCATAATAACCAATGTCAAAATAAGAAAATTAATTAACAATGTATCCTTTTTTATAGCAATGCATGTCACAAAAGTTAAATTAAATTAATTACAGAAATATAAACAGATCTGTCACATTTCTTTTATTAGATTCCTATAATATGCAATTTTAGATTTTGAAATAAAATAAAATACATACAGTTTTACATTGACAAAAATTCAGCTATACTGTAGAAACTGTGCACAACAAGAAAATTCCGTAATCTTGATTTAAATACAGTTAAAGATGGTGACTCCCTGATCTCTATAGGCAATTTATTATACAACTTTATTGTCATTACTAGGCAGCTTTTAGAATACATTGCTGTTCTTGGAATATGTGCTAATACCAATCTATTTGCATTTCTGCTTGCACGGGGATATATTTCTTTAGCAGTCTTAAAAAGATGCATATGCTGTTTAACAAAAGTACACGATTAAAAATGTATAAACACGGAAGAGTCAATATTTTTAATTCTTTAAAATACGGTCTACATGAGTCGAAGGGTCTAATACCCACTAAAGCGCGTATACATTTCTTTTGAGTAATGAATGTCCTAATATTGTCAGTAGAGTTTCCCCATAAAATCAAACCATATCTTAACACAGATGCTACATAAGCGTGGTAAGCTGTAAGAGCCGTTTTTAAAGATACTGTTTGCCGCAATCGTCTGAGAACAAACACAAAACTGTTGATCCTACTGTTCACCTTATTAACCTGCTCCTTCCAGTTTAAGTGTTCATCAATTGTTATACCAAGGAAGGAAGCTTTTTCGTTTCTCTTTATTGATTCGTTTTGATATTTGATTGATAACTGCCGTTCGTCACTTCTGTAATTTTTACGAAATAATAAATAATTTGTCTTAGAGCCGTTTAGAACTAGATTATTTTGACGAAGCCAGGTAGCAACATGTGATATGGACTCATTTATTTCAAATTCTAAGCTCTGGCCCTTGTTTGAGGTAACTATGACTAATATATCGTCAGCAAACAGTACGGTCTTATGTGGTGTCACACTTGGTATGTCATTAATATAAAATAGAAAGAGCAGAGGACCCAGTACACTCCCTTGTGGAACGCCATAACTATTTATTAGATAATCAGATGCATGAGTAGTAAGAATACCATTTTTATTAATATTGTTAATTTCTACACATTGTGTTCTATTTGTCAAGTATGATTTAATCCAATCCAAAGGAGGTCCCCGGATTCCGTTTTCTTCGGAAACAAAATCGAAAGCCTTTGTCATGTCGAAAAGAAGAACACTTGTATCATTGTTCATGTCTAAGTTAGTTATAACATTATTGATAAGATTAAACATGGCTAAGATAGTCGACTTCCCCTTTTGAAATCCATTCTGTTCAGCTTTAATAATCTTAAACTTATCAATGTATTCCACTAGTCTTTTGTGCATGCACACTTCATATATTTTCGCAAAAATTGGTATAATAACCTTTTGGAGTCGGTGCCAGAGCCAAAGCAAACAATTAAAATATAAGTAATAGAAACAAGTGCAATGTAAAGTAGAATTCCTTGGCAGTTGGCACCGACCTCAAAGATTTTTTTTTCTTTTTAAAGTAAATTTAAGTATTTTAGAATATATATTTTAGAATAGCATTGTTATCTTACTTTAATTTTCCCCAAAATTATGGAAATGGCTGCGAAAGGCCGTAAATAGGCCGATGGCTGCCAAAGCCCGACATAGATTCTGAAGGGCCGATCTGGCAACACTGGATATGATATGTGTGACTGTCACTGTCACTGTCAGTTGTCAGTCAGCTTGTACATTACTTTCAGTCAGTAATTGACGAAATCAAATCAAAATATAACCTCAATCTATCGTTATTTAATGATTTTGTTTTAGAATTTGTTACTAAACTCATAAAAAATGAGAGGTAATACAGTTCTCTTTTCGTGTGCCAACCAGGCAAACAGGCGTAGACCACAGAAAGAACCTGTTCCCTTTCAAATGCTGCTGCCCCTGGAGCTAAGGAAGTTTGTATCTGGTAAAGGGGATAAGATGAAAGAAGCAGTATGTATGCAAGAAATGGCTCTTATGTTCGCATGTTTCAAGAAGAGTGAGTTCAACCAGGAAGAATGTTTGAAAGAAGTTTCTGCCTTTCAAACCTGTTACAATAATTACAGCCAGAAAATAGAAGTACAGAGAGAACAAGGCAAGAAGGGTATTCTAGTCCCAGGGGAGAAGAACTTAACCCATAGACAGTTGAACAAGCTTTTGAAAAGATTCCCTCCAAAGAAATGATTTGTGAATTATTAGGTTTCAAATTAAATAGGTTTGTCAAATTCAAATTAAATAATTATAGTTCTGTATAGTTTGTATTTATGAAATATAAGATGTCTCAACTTGCATTTTTTGTTTTTAATCACTCTATATAATATAATAAAGACATTTTTGTTCTAAAAACAATTTGTAAAATTGTTTTTAGAACAAACCCAACCGGACAGTGGTGTCCTCAAAAATATTTATTGGGTCTCATTATCCTTTACCTGGTGGGTTTTATTAACCTTTTTAATGAGGCACAATAGATATATTCCATTGTTCTCTTGACACCAGTGTCTGGTTCAGGTTTGAAGAATTAAAGCCATACTTTACTTTAAAATGTTTATTACCATGTTTCAGCTTGCTAATATAATATTGCTATAATTTATAATTAACTTTTCTTTTAGAGTAAAGTTTAGACATTGATCTTAAAATAAATCAACTTATGACTGTTACTTTGCTTTGTAATTTTCATAGGCTCATTTAAGTATAGAGCAGACTAGTATTATTCTTACATTGTGAGGTTGTTATGTAGAACTAGTAAAGAAAATGTGAGGCCTTTTATAATAATTTTGTTAAAATTTAAATCGGGCATAATTATTATCTAAACTTAAAAAAAAAATCACAACCTTGCAAATATTGTTAGTAATGCCTAAGTTTTCATCATAACAATGTTGGTATATACCTATTTTAAACATGCAGAACGCCTAGGATATTTTGGTATTAGGTAGGTATGAAACCGTTATTTATTTATTTATTTATACTTTATTGTACACACATAACTTAGAATGATAAAAAAAACAAAGAAAAACATACAATTGGGGGCCTTATCACTAAAAGCGATTTCTTCCAGGCAACCTTAGGATGGACAGGATAAGAATAAAGTATGATGAGGGTAGCTACAGGTGTACTGGGCGTAATGAAAACCAATATACTAAATCCAAATACATATAAGAGCATAAATACTTTATACCTAACAATAAACTTACACAATACTTAATATAAATTTATACTTAACCTAAAATATGGATAGGATATAACTCACAGCTTAGATCAGCAACATAACTAAATGGTGAGGTAGTGCTCTTTGACCCTTTTTTTAAATATGCTGACTGTTTGAGCAGCTCTTATTGACATCGGCAATGCATTAGAGAGCTGGACAGCCTGCACTGAAAAGGATTAGCTGTAAAACTTAATGGAATGCACTGGTGTTTCCAGTCGCAAGTTCTCTGATGATCTCAAGGAACGGGAATGGGGGTCTTTGACATATCTGAAACGATCTTTAAGGTAAGATGGGGTATTAGGATAGAAAAGAATATTGAATCTGTAGTAATGTATCTGTGTTAGGACTATATTTTTTTTACAGCCATCAAACATAAAATATGTATAGATAGCGCCCGCCCGCGTGGTTCCCGTGGGAATATCGTGATAAATTGTAGATATGTGTTATTCTGATGTATAAGCTATATTACTGTAAAGTTTCATCTTAATTCGTTCAGTAGTTTTTGCGTGAAAGAGTAACAAACATCCATCCATATAAACATCCTCACCAACTTTCGAACTTATTATATTATATTATAGTCTTTTTCAGCTAAGATGATTCCTTCCACTTCTGTTCCGAATCGCGTATACTATGTCAGCAAAATGTTTTTGAAAATCATTTAGTTTCTGTAGTAATTTAGTCAAAAAAATGTAATAACTACACCTCTGGAAATATAAAGTAAACTTAAAATCAGTGTCTATTAATTACATTTTAATAGAATATGATAGAACAATATTATATTTGTTTTGTAGTGCAATGTGCGATTCGGAACAGGGCAGAGTTGAGACAACAGAATTGACAACTGCCAATGTTAATTACTGTAATGTGACAGTGAAAAAGAAAATACTTAAAATTTTAAACGAAACAAATTTCAGCGAATTTTTTGATGCTACAAATTAAATGTTTCTTCTGACATTAACATTGACAGATAAATATTTTATTTTACCACTTAAATAAGCCCATACTTTTTATCAGATTCCACGTGGCCGGAAAAGTAATAAAATATATTGAAATTTCTCCAAAGTAGGTACATACTCATACAAAAAATTCGATAGATAAGTCGATTGGATTTCAATATGGGACATCTCTAGAACTGTCAAACTTGAATTGAAACATTACAGGAATCATCTTATTGTGAAAAAGACTATGGTAGGATAACTGGTAGGTAGCTATCAAAGGTGTGTTGTTATTTCTTCTAGGAGTAAACATTTCCCACTAAAATAAAATCTGTTAATTTAAAATAGCATTTATTTTTAATCTTAATAATGTCAATAGTATCAATATACTAAATGTAAATATTATTATGTAAAATAGCACATGATTATCACTTCGGGGCAGTGTGGATCCACTGTGGAGAGGAAACTTGAAGCTCAATGCGCCTCACTGTGATGAGTTCATCGTCGATTTCGTGGACATTATAGAACCTCTCCAATTCTTCTATTGCTTTATCTTCAAGCTGGAATAGACAGTATGGATGATCTTATCTATTTACATAGTATATAAGCTTCTATAGTTAATTTTAAACCTAAGGGCTCAATTTAAATTGCAGCGAAATAGAATGGGAGCGAATTTTTTAAACGAAACAGAAAAACAAGCGAAACAAACTATAATGAGCTTTATGTAAATTGTGTCAACGTTCAAATTAGACAGAAGCCCAGAAATCCTCAAGAATTCCGCGGAAGGCGCTCGTCTTACAGCGGCTTATTTTATTGGTTTCTATCTAATTTGAGCGTTAATACAATTAGCATAAGACTCTCAATTCTAATCCCATCGCAATAAAAATTGAGCCTAAAATCTAGAACTTGGACATATATGTTAACGTAATAATAACTAATAAGTACATTACCTGTGTCAATGTGAGCGGTTTTGTCATGATTCTTGACAAATCTTCTTTCTGCTTCCTTTGGTCAGTTAAAATTTGATTGAATTGTATAGTTTTTGCTTTGGGACTGCTACTGGCGACAGGTGGCTCACAAATCTTCCACGGATTCTTAGGCTTTTCTGGAGGACTTTCAATGACTAACTTATTAGTCAAGTACTCATTTATGTTTTGGGAAGAATTTTCACCTAGCATTGCCATTTTCTTTCTCTGCTTTTGGGACAGTTTTGGTCCAACATGACTTATGACGAGGTTGCCCTGAGGGCTTTTAGCCAAGTCTGCAAGAGGAGATTCCTTTGGAGACACAGACATTCGCGAAGTAGTCGGATTGTTCTCTTGACTTCTAGTTATAGAGCTAAAGGAGTTATTTTTAGTGAGCCTAGTGAATTGTTCAGTTTGGGGTTCATTTAAAATGTCTTTTGCGCTGCTTACAGCCTTTAATCTCGCTTGAATAACCTTTTGCTGTTTCTGCAAAGTCGAGGGCACTTCTATCCACTTCTCTTGTTTGTCGCGAGTTCCTTTCTCAGATTCTTTCGATATATTGCTGAGCGATAACGTAATGTCTCCAGAGATCTCATTCGACAAGTCTAGTGACGTCACCGAGCTCACAGATTCGTATCTCATTCTGGCTTTTTCGCTTTCCGTGTACTCGATCTTCTTCGACTTGCTTTTCTTTTTAATAACATCTAGTAGAGCTTCGTCCTTTTTCATTTCTTCATCTGTATAGTCTAAATTGACCGGGTAGTTTATTCCGAATTCTTCAATGACCTCATCACTAGGAGCGCAATAAAATGGTGTTATCACCCTAGACGACATAATAGGGTTGAATTTGCAGTAGTATTTAGATATATCATCAAGTAAACCTTCTTCTAAGACGTCTAATGATTTGTTTTCAAGGATGCTGGTCAAGTTTAGAGATATGAATTCCATGCAACATTGTTTGAGCTGGCCAGCGTTGTACGTGTGAGCAAATTGGCATAGTTCTGCGCAGTTTTTCAGTGTGATGAGGTTGGCTAGAGCGACTTCGCACATCTCCCGGAGACGCGTTATGAAAAGCTGATCAGCTACTATGAGCATACTGCAGATGAAATCGAGACTGTCCGAGGTTTCCACTTCAGGACATGAGTCTGTGTACAAGAAGTTTATGACTGGCAGAAGAATTCCATGGTTTATCGGTAGGTTGACTTTTGAAAGAAGTTTACTCTGTAAGAAAAGGGAAAAGAGTTTATTTGTTTTTGCAAGATTCAAATGCATTTAATTAGTAGTACCTAATTAGATTTTGATGAAAAGATTTGTAATATTGTAAACCAAATTATTATTGATTGTTTGGACTATTGTTGGTATACTGTAATGCAGTTTATAGACATCTGTCTAAAACTGATGTTTAGGATCTAAACATCAGTTTTTTCCTTTGGGATAAGGATGGTGTCAGTGTTTTACACAGTCCACTTGATAGTAAAACTTAGTCGACAGTGAACAGTAAATAGAAGATAGATCAAAGAGCTCCTATGTAATCTTATACATACCTCAGACCAAGAATGGAGGAACATGCCCTGAAAGTAGTCTAGCCTGGCGGCTAGCACGCATTTATGGGCGGCGACCAGTATGCCGTCTTTGGAACAGACGTTTGTGTCCACCAGTTCAGGGAAGGAATCTCGCTGCCAACACTGAGGTAGGTTCTTGGTGTATGTTGCAGACTCCTTTAGGTAAATAGTCCCGTCTCGGTAGCTGTGTACAAGGGGAATGTTTTGATAAGGTTCACAGAGTCGCTCGCTCACGCTCCGTAGCTGTACTTGACTAGCTACTTACGTATCGCCTGTAGACAAAACTTTTCTCGGCTACTTTAAGATTTTTGTATGGAGCCTGTTAAACCGTAGGTAACGGTTTCCTCATTTTTATTTCGATTGTTTATTTATATCGATAAAAACATTAAGTACTCTTTGAAAAATTATCCTAGTGTCAGGTTTCTATACTAATATTATAAAGAGGAAAGATTTGATAGTTTGTTTGTTTGCATTGAATAGGCTCCCATTGAGTTCTTTGACAGTTTATGTCGTAGTAGCCTTTGACTGTACCTTCATCAAACTAAGAAAGTTTAATATAATTACATTTTAAAATAGATTTAATTAAGTATGACCTTATGAAAATGATTTTCATCCTAAATAACTCTTTAACCACCAAGTTTTCAGATTTTGGCCCATAATAAAAAATAATAGTAATGATGGCGAGAATACGTGGCTTTCATTATCGTCAAGGGTCTTTTAACACCTAATATATAAAAAAGTCTTCAAAAAGTAAAAAAATAAAACTTTTGGAGTCGGTGCCCGCCAAGGCAAGAAAAATTAAAATATAATCAAATCAAATCAAATCAATATCATTTATTCAGTCTAGGCTGTTACAAGCACTTATGAACGTCAAAGAAGCTACGCCATCGGTTCACAAACCCTACGGCGGGAGACCTTGTAACGAGAAGAACCGGCAAGAAACTCGTCAAGGGCTATTTTTTTCTCCCTGTTTTATTTCATACAGAGTCGTCAAATTGAAAAGTGAGCTTAACATATCAGTAAGGTCAATTTCCATCACAAAAGAAAATACTAATTATAATATTATATTTTATGGTTATCCTATAGTTAATATAAGTGCAATGCCTTGGCTGGCACCGACTCAAAAAGTTTTATTTCACATGTTTTAGTTACATCTTCACTAAAAATCTGCCCATACACAATAATGATGCCATCTAGGTTAATGACTTCTTGCCAAAACGTAAATTATATTTTTCAGGATTATGAAAAACTACTGGCCAGATCTTCCCGACAACAACGTTATACTAAAACATAAATAAAAAATATATATATCATGTCGACTTGAGAACCGCCTCCTTTTTTTGAAGTAGGTTAAAAAACTGATACTGTTACTGTTGTTCGTTAAATAATCTATGTTAAATTACACTTACTAGAACTTGTCGAGCAGTTTGTGCAGGGTCATGACTTGCAGCCGCTTAGCGGCCGTCTGCACCAGCTTCACGGGGTCGCAGTGCGAGTGCTTGGGCGGCGTCTCCGTCACGCGCCGCCCCTTGCGTCTCTGTCTGTCCTGCTTATATACCTCGTATGCTGATACTTCGGATGGGTTTTCTATGAGAAAAATAATATTTATAGGTATGAAAAAAACCTCTTTTTAACAAACTTCAAAAAAGGAGGATGTTCTCAATTCGACGGTTTTTTTTTATTTTTATGTATGTTACGAGATTACTCGAAGACGGCTGGACCGATTTGAGTAATTCTTTTTTTGTTCGAAAGGGTATACTTCCTATGTGGTCCCATTGTCATCATGTCAGGATCTGATGATGGGATCCTGGAGTAATCCAGGGAACTCTTCAAATATTATAGGGACTCCTATAGCGATTTCAGTGTTTTCTACAGTAACTTATGCATATGCTTCCGGAAAGCACCATTTGGTGAAGTGGAACTGATGATGAAGACCACAAATGGTCCTCGGAACTTTTAAATACTTAGCATTTCACGGCAGCGATACGATTACTTTTAATGTGGTTCATAAGCAATTTATGCTCGACTCAATCCATGTGATGAAGTGGAGCTGATGATGAATTATCGGGAGAACTCCTCAATAAGTAACGTCCCTGCACCGGGAGTTGTCATAAGGTTATCAGCATAGGCACGGGACCTCTTCTATCTTTAAAAATTGTGAAATAAAAACTTTTTATATTTGCCAGCCAAGGCAAGAAAAATAAAATAGTAGCACCGCAAAGAAGAATGCTTTGGCTGGCACGAGTCCAAAAGGTTTATTTTTTGCTTTTTAGTTTTTGAAGTCGGTTTTAATTTTTTTATAAAAAGTTTTTTTTACTCTTTGGCTGGTTTAAAAATGGCGCTGACGCAAGCTGACCGCCGATGCTGACGGCCGAAATGTATGAACTCGCTGACCACCGTACGCGACTACATGTTATTCAATCAAATGCTTCCGCAAAGTCCATACCTTTTCGGCTGTCGGTGCTGACGGACAGCACTTGACTAAAACCAGCCTTAATATTGTATTATTTGTGTGCTGATACGTTTCTTGCGTCCCTTCTTATTGACAGCTAAAAGATGTGCTGAAAGGGAGGCAAGAAAATATATTTCGACTAAGGACTAAAGTACAGCTACTTATGTTTAGAGGCAGTGAGTGCTTTGTGCAGCGTCATGACTTGCAGCCGCTTAGCGGCCGCCTGCACCAGCTCAACGGGGTCGCAGTGCGAGTGCTTGGGCCTTGCGCCTTTGTCGGTCCTGCTTGTATACCTCGTATGCTGATACTTCGGACGGGTTTTCTAGGAGAACAATTGTATGAAACAGCAGGAGTTTTTTTGCGATTTCAGAATCACGAGTTGCCTCATTGTCGGTGTTTTACAGATTGTACTCCGGAGAGTGTGCTATTAAGCTACATGAGCTCATCCCGCCAGCTCCGTTCTCGTTCTACCACCGGGAGTCCAAAGGTACTGCGGGCTATCACCCCTACCTGGTTGATATTCCTCGTCTGCGTACAAAGCACTTCTCTTCAACTATTATTATGCGCACAGCCAGGGAGTAGAATTCCCTGCCTGCGTCTGTATTCCCGGGAGCCAATAATCCTGGTATATTTAAAACCTCGAGTGAATAGGCTTTTTAGGCAAGCTCGCTCCACCTTCGGCCTCTTATTAAATGTAACGATTCAGAATGAGGCCAAGAGCAAACCTATTTCATGTAAAAAAAAAATATTTTTTCACTCTTATCTTGTCATTTGCTAGCAGGACACCGGTGTTCAGAGAACAATGGAATATCAATTACATCTCATAACCTGGGACCTGAGAAGCTAGTATACGTCGCGCTGACGCATACTGACCGTCGGCGCTGACAGCCGAAATGTATGAACTCGCTGACCATAACACCGTCCGCGTTGATATTTACGCGTTATTTAAAAAGACTTCCTAAAAATCAATAAGCTAACGCGAAAAGAGCTACGTAATGTTTACGTAAATGTCAATTCGTACTAAGGGTACTGTAATGTTAGTGCTATTATCATATTCTGTGCTTGATTCTGTGTTTCTTGCGCCCGTTCAGCTAAAATATGACCTAAAATAGTGCGGAAACAGGCAAAATTTTCGAAAATGGACGAAATTGCTCGAAAACGCATGAAATTACTCGAAAACTGTTTGTGATCCGTATTTCATAACTATTCGAATTGAGGCAAACTTGATTTAGCTACAATTAATCGGTGAACAGTCAAAATATCTTACCAATAACCTCCACATCATCTTCAACATTCTCCTTCTCTTTCTTGATGACCGGCAGATCTTCCTTCCTTATCTTCAAGCTGCACGGGCCTAATTCAGCCACGTCACACGTTCCCGTATAAACAAATTTCAGAATCCTTTGGAACACGTCTGGGTGTATATGGTCAAGATTTATAGTTGGTTTCTCGCCGGGGACTTTGAGTTGGTCCTGGTAGAGTTTGTAGAGGAACTCACTGCTGGATGCTACAATGAATATGTGCGCTGGGAACAGGTTGAGGCCAACCTGGAGAGATTAGGAATTGTTGTTCACTTTGGTAAATCTGGGTGACACATGCAATTTTCTTTTATCAAATACTAGCTGTTCCCGGCATTCGTCGCAATGCCTCGTAAAATATAAATAAATTTTTTTTTGGGCCTGGGACCCTCGCGGGTGTCCAAAGATTTACGACAATGTTATCAATAGTTTCGGAACGCATAGAGGACAAAACAACAAAGATAGTTTTTTTATGTAAAAAGAAGCCTTACATGTATGATTTATAAGATTTTGCATTTTCAAAAATTTATCAGAAGCCTTAAAGTTCAAAGTCCATTGCAGAAAGACTGATTTGCTGTGGACCGTACATTCTTTACATATTGATTAAATAGTCCCAAAATTACAAAATACTAACACATTATACATACCTTGAATACAACATCGTGCAGGAGATCGCCATCGGCAGCCGATTCCATAAGAGACTCCATGTGTTTGGCCAGCCCTGAGGGAGACAGCTCTGGCAGAGACCGCAGACCGCATGTCGGTTTTATCTGAATGAATAAACAAGTCCTTTTAGACCTACAGAACTGTGACTAACTTCTTATTCTTAACAACTGTTGGTGTTTAAAGATAAAAATATACACCAAAAAAGTATGGTACTAGAGGCCGCCGCGATTTCACTCGCGTGGTTCCCGTTCGTTCCTGTGTGTGTATCGGGTTAAGAAGTATCCTATGTTTTCATCCAGGCTATCTACTATCTGTGTCCTAAATTTTATACAAACCAGCCCCCTAATTGTCTAATTTAAAATCAATCACAATCCCTTTCAGAGTTATTGTGATTGTGATATTTTCGTCTGTCATATTGCTTTGACAGTTCAATTTCGTTTATTCCATACCTTTTAAAACGCGTCCCGATCACAATCCCTTTCAAATGTCAAATAGTGACGGCCTGAATAACTTTCAAATTACGAATTGAAAGGGATTGCGATAGATTTAAAATTAGACAATTAGCCCCCAGTTTAGTAGTTTTTGCGTGAAAGAGTAACAAATAAACATACAAACAAACTGACATACTTTCGCATTTATAATACTTTATGCATTGTGCAATGTTGGTTGAACCCGATTTTATACTATGCCAGCGGTCTTAAACATTACATATGCAGTTTTCCTGACTTCATGATGATTCCATTGAGGTAAATAAAACTTTGCATTGCACAAGTTGCAAAGCAAAATGGCAAACGGATAGCGTGTCGCTACATACTTAAACTCAAGAAAACTACAATTAATACATACTTGTAAGCAAGCGAAGTTGAGTCCCTCGCCGTCCACAGCAATTGACACCGCTCTATGTACATTCGGTATCTTCGTAATCCTAACCGGTGTGCAATCATCCTTCTCCAAAAACTTCACAAGCGCTGACTTGTTGTTGTCTCTCTCCCTCTCCTTTTTGATTGGCTGCGGCTGAGTGGGCGTGGTCTTCCGCGATATGGTCCCGATGAAAGCTTCACCGTGTTTAGTCGTGAAGTAGAGCGCGTCGTGAGTTAACGTCACTTGGGTTATTACTGTTTGATGGCTTAGGCCGAATATACATCTGATGGCGGAATAGAAAAAATATAAAATGGAAAGTTATTATAAAATTATTAATTCGTATATACTTATTTATTAATTTACTTCATTCATATTTTATAGGATTTGGTCGCTTATTTAGTGTAAATTCATCAAGATGCTAGCAACAAATAGTATTGTTGTAGGATAAATTTAAAGTAAGCATCAGCACCTCGATTTTCAATTAAAAAAAACATTTATTATCAGAAAAGTATTAATTTTAATTATAGAAAAAGATAAGATAAGGTTCAAAAATTTAAAATCAATTGAAAGAGATGTCTTTCAAAAGAGATTAGAGTCAGCTCACACCGCTCACGTCGCCTATCGGTGTGTGCTGACTCTAAGGGCCATAGCAAACATGCGACTTTTGGCGACTATTTCGACGCTGCGTCGCGATTTCGCAACATTCTGAACTTTTTTAACACGTTCTATAAAATGTTTGATCAATCAAAATAAACTTTATTTGAATGGTACATAATCATAACTATTACAAACCTGGTAAGTTGGTTGGTAGTATCCTGCCATATGAGCAGTTGCCCAACAGTGGTAAGCAGTAACACCGTCACTCTTGAGTAAACACCCTGTTCGCTCACTTTGGCCTCCACACAAACTTGACGAAGGTTAATTTGCCTGCAAACAAATTACAGTCGTTTGTGGTTTTGATAAGGTGTAATTTCGCTATTACTATTGCTTACTAATGGCGCGAAAGGGCTTCCACACAAAACTGGGATGCGATGCGAGTTCCGTCATCGTATGGGAAGTTTTTGCGATGCGGTCAGCGAGCTCGCAGTTTCGCAACGCATCGCAGTTTTGTGTGGGAGCCCTAAGCCACATCGGAAGCAAAAAGATACACCTAATTCACCACTTAACTTACTATTTAGTGATCTTCCTTCAAATATCCCTAGTTCCTTCACTTCACTTACTTAATAGCAACCTTCTTTCCAAAATACAACTTCTTCTTTATACACTGTGTGGCGCAAAAGTAGAAGCACTATTTGGTTCAACTACAACTTCTTTCAGTGCCAGTACTTTTGCGCCTCTTCTTCATCACTTTACTTACTTGATAGCGATCTTTTTGCACATATACTTGTGCAGTAAGTACACATCGCCGCGACTCGTGGTGATGACCGTGGCAGCATCCGAAGCGCCGGCTAGCTGCAGACCGGCTTCTTCTTTGTTGTTTATGGATATTGCTACCTATAAACAATAACATATTATTCATTATTATTTATAGTTAAGAACTAAGTATATCAAAAAGCTTTCAACCAAAGAATACGGTCATGCCCAGTAGCCACCATCAGTTTCGCCTCCACTGGAGAGACTGGGAATTTTGTTTAAAAATTTCCCATTCGACACCAGTGGTGGCTAAGGCGACTGGGATATTAGTTTACAAATTCCGAGATGCTAAATAAAGACTCAAGTATTTTCCTAATTACTTTATACACAAAGATGTTGGTTCGAATGGGGATTTTTGTTTAAAAAATTCCCAGTCTCCCAGTGGAGGCAAAACTGATGGTGGCTAGTGGGAATGAACGAAAAATCATGATCATCACCAGCCATTTGAGTGTCCCCACTGGGAAACATGATCATCACCAGCCATTTGGGTGCCCCACGTGTACACCGCCCGTACGTTCCACACGACCCCGTGCGATTTCCCCGTGCACACGACATGGTGCTGCTAGTTGCGACAACTTTAGCAAAGGTCTTACTGTTGCCAGCTTCATGGATGTAGACAAAGAACCAAATTTACTAAAGAAAAACTTACTAATTTCAGCGCAGCTTGGTAGGTTGGGCGGTTTTTATAGACACTCGTAGCTGGACACACTTAACAAGACGAAATAAAGAAGAGCATCATGCGCTATATCATATTAATCGCGTGATATAGCCTTGTTGACGCTAGAGGTGCCGGACTTTCTTGATTGGTTTTTTGTGCTAAATTGTAAAAGCCACAGCGGAGAAAAATGATTCTGAAAATATTTTTAAAGATACTTAAAAGGACTCACCCGCTTCGGCCCGTTGAGCACCTTTTCCTCCTGCGGGTGCCCCAGCTGGCCAACGTTGGTGCCCCATGTGTATACCGCCCGTACGTTCCACACGACGCAGTGCGATCTCCCTGCGCACACGCCTATAGGCTGCGACAACTTCAGCAAAGGTTTCACGGTTGGTAGCTTAATAGATGTAGGGGTTTTGACTCCGGATTGGCTGACGTTATCGGTGCTGTTCAGCGAGTATTGGATCACCTGGAAAGATAAAAGGTTGTAATGTAAGTCTTGTGGAATAAAAGAAATGTTTCGATCAAAAAGATATATAAAATTATATCTTTATATATCATAATATAAATATTGTCATTATTTTTCGAAAAAAGAACACGCGAAGTATCGAATTTACGGACAAAGAAAATCGAATCCATTGAAGGACCCTTTTTTAATTTGAAACATTACAACCCAAAGCAATGTTGTATGAAACTGCTCGCTGGGGTCATTAAATACTCTTGTTGTGTTGTTTCGAATTCAAAAAACGCTCCTGCAATGGATTTGATTTTGAGCCATCTACCGCTACATCCAATGCCCACCTGCAAACCTCATCAGAAGTTCAACAAACAAACATAAATGTTACGGAAAAATCAATAACATTTTCTTTTAGCAATTGCCCCGATGTGACTAATGTAACTTTTAATATAAATTAAATTTATACTTAATATATTTATTTATTTATTTTTTTATAACATAACATTTACAAATCAATAAACAATATTTCCGGTGTTTCATAAACCTTTTAGATTTTTCTGAACACCGCAACTCATCGTCTAAAAAAGTTATTATCAAATATACATAGATATAAACAAAACACGCAACACAATCGAGCAAAACAAACAAGTTGGGTTTGTAGACTGTTCGCTCTCATCCCGACGAGCGACGATAACAGCCGAGTTGCACACGACGACGCGGCTCGGCTGCCCTCACTCGCATTGCCATTTTTACTTGATGAATGAGTGAAGGAATAGTTTTTTTTCTAATGCATAATTAATTATTATCGAGGATACAGTATGATGTTGTTAATGCGCAATATTAGAAATCTTGATATTCTTTGTATTGTTAAGATATTGTTACTCATTATTTTGCATTTTACTTTAGTTTTAGTTTTAGTTAGTGATAATTATTAAATATATAAGTATATAAAATATATAGGTATCAAAAACATAGTATAGGGATAGGTTTGTGTGGCTTATCATATTAAAATAAGTTAGTGTAAAATTAGATTATTTTATTAAATTAAGTTAAATTATCCAAAAAGTGTATTTTTAATTTTCTCTTTATATTTTTCTCATTAAGGTCGAATTTGATTTTTTTAGGAAGGTCATTAATCAAAGTAGGTATTAGGTGTTTATTTTGATATTTTCCATACATGTTATTATAATTGGGAACAAAAGGCTCAGGATTATTTGAGCTTCTCAGTCGCTCGTTGATCGTTCGTGAAATTTTTAGTTCCTCGTCAAAGTAGTGTTGTTTGAGTAAGACATATTTAATTTTTTCGTTTATCGGCAGAACTTTGCAGAATTTAAACAAGTCGCACTCGTAATTAAACTCGCTCATGTTTTTCTTCGGCACTATCGTTTTGAGGATACGTTTTTGTAGTTCGTAAATTCCATACATGTGAGACCTGCAAGTTCTCCCATAACTGCTGAACCCGTATTCAATTATGGACTCTGCTAGGGCATTATAAAGCGAAAGTAATATAGGGTAGGGAATTTTGTATCTTATTAAAGAAAACTTGGATAGTATAGCCCTTAATTTGTCGCACACTCTATTAATATGCGGTACCCATTTTAGCCGACTGTCTATAACGAGACCTAGATATGTTTGCTGGTCAACAAGCTCAATGAGATCACAACTACAGGTTTGAGTATCATCAATGTTACTATGAAGGCAGTCGTGGTTATGGGCGATTAGTCTCAGGTCGCATGAAGATCTGTTCCGAGTAGATGATATATACATCAATTTAGTTTTACTCGCGTTTAATACTAGACCAGCATCATGAGACCATTTGATTAGGTGCGTGAGGTCTATCTGTAGTTGTTGTAAAGCTAAATTGATGTCACTATTGGCTACCAATAAACAGGTATCATCTGCGAATTGATATACCTTACTATATTTTATAACATTATTTACGTTATTGACGTAGGTCAAATAATGCAAAGGGCCAAGTACTGAACCCTGGGCTGTTCCATGTGTTACTTTTTGCATATTGCTGAGTTCCTCTCCTACTTTAACACAAAATTGCCGATCTTTTATATAGTCAGCGCACCATTTCAAAAGAGGGCCGCGTATCCCACATTCATGAAGTCTATCAAGCAGTAGATCGTGCTTAAGAGTGTCAAAAGCCTTGCTATAATCAATAAATACTACAAGCACGTGCTTTTTGGAATCAAGATGGCTGCATACATCATCAGTAAAAAGGGAAAGCAATTGAGTAGTACTTTTTTGCTGTTGGAAACCAAATTGATTAGGATTCAAAATGTTATTAACACTATAGAAACTATGTATTTGCTTACTGATGTACTTTTCAACAATTTTGTCGAGAGTAGACAGCAGGGTAATAGGGCGATAATTTTCAAAATCTTTTTTGTAGACAGGCCTAACGATTCCTATTTTGAGCTCTGGAGGGTATTCACCCTTTTTTACACAGGCATTTATAAGATTTGCTATAGCTCCTGATACATTTTTCCAAATTGATTTAATATCAACTGCCCTTATGTTATCATATCCGGGAGCCTTATTTGTATTAAGATTTTTTATGATTTTAGATACTTTCTGGGCTGTGGCTTTTTCAAAACGCATACTTAAGTTGGTTGGTGATGAGTATGAATTGGCATTCAAAAGCGGTTGGTTACATTGAGGTACTATGTTGTTGACACTTGCACTAAATGTATCAGCGAATTTGTTAGCTATATTACCTGTTTTGAAGTTGATATTACTAAAAGCGTCTAATATTGTTTCGTCTATAGTTTTTTTTATTCTTCCGGTTATTTTGTTTAGTATTGACCATAAATATTGTATATTGTTTTTGTTATCATATATTTCCTTTCTAATTTGACTATTTTTTGCGTTTTCTATAGTTTTGTTTGCGTGATTTCTCGCTTTGTTGTATTTTTGCTTAACAATCATATCTTTAGTGTTTTTCAACCACTGCTTAAACCAATAATCTCGATTGTTACATGCATTTTTAGTAAAATTATTTACCCATGTGTTGTTAGTATAATTTAAGGATCTGTTTTTCATGCGAACATTCATTTTAGATTCATTATAACACTGAATAAAATTGTTTTTTATAAATGTATATATTAATGAAGGATTTTCCATACAGTTTGTCGCTTCCCAATCAACTTTATGCAATTTATCGGTTACTTTATTTTTATCGATGCAAATTTTGTATTTAGGAGCATGCTGTATTTTATTTTTTATCGGTAGTGGCCCTGCGCAGGCAAACGTAATCGCACGGTGATCTGCCAGTGCGGTTCCGAGCACCGCGGAGAACACATCCTGCGACAGAGACCTCGCGATTATGTGGTCTATGCATGACTTGCTGATTTTATTATTCTTTTTAGACTCGATGCGTGTATAGTCTGATATTACATTCACCAAACCGTATTCACTTAGCATTGTAGTGTATTTATGTTTAATGGGAGAGTTTACGGAAAGATCGACATTGATGTCCCCTATGATAAACAGATCCTCGTATTTATGCATTGAACGACATAGTTGTTGTAGTTCGTTAATGAATAAGTGTTTGCTAGTTTTTGGTGGACGGTATACGGCAATAAGGTTGCAGGTATAATGAGAGGAAGTAGTGATTTTAGCAGTCATTCCTTCGAAATGAAGTGTTTTTGTGTTAGATACCAATAAGTTATGTGTTTTTTTTACATACAATATTATACCACCTCCTCTCCTATTCGTTCTGAGATTACTGTACATATTATATCCGTCTAATTGAAACAAGTCACTTATTGAATAGGATATGTTAACTTCGGTAATTACAATTAAATCGATTGATGACTGACATGCAAGTATACAGTGTTCTAAACAAGTGAAGTTTTTTATAAAGGACCGTATGTTAATGTGGAAACAAAGAAGGTTGGTCTTAGTAGGTATTTTACTAGCAAATTCATTTATATTAGTACAGTTTTTTAGTCCAAGGAAATTATCTGTAAGAGCCATTACGAAATAAAATATTTACTAGCACGGGACAGTTAAATATATTTATAGTTGAGCGAAGAGTCTACATACCCTGTTTGACTAATTTAGAGATATCGTCTTCACATCGAATTATAACAGCCTCCGCCTGCTCATCCTTACGTACACGGATGATACCACCCTTGCACCAGATGTACTTATATTTAGACTTAAGTTGTCGTTTAGCCTCCCATAGAAGTCTCTTGTTTTGATACGATAGGGCTTCCCGTACGTAAACGGGCTGACTGGCGATAGATTCCTGCAGGTTATCCACGACGTCAGATGCCTGTAGTCTGTTCTCCTTGGCAGCTAATATCCACTTTGCCGGTGTTGTCTCATTCTTGAATTTAATCTCAATCACTCCTGGCTTCTCGTGTCTCCCCGGTAGGCGTTTAGAGCACTTAATATCACACAGCGGAACCGTTAATTTTTGAGCTATTTTTGAGATAATATTCGGCAGTGCTTCTGTTTTCGTGTAGGGTACATTACCTATTTCAAGGTTTTTAGTAAGCTGCTCTTGCTCCAGCTGCTTCATACGCTGTTCCAGTGCTCCAACACGCACTTCCAAATTATTATTTTTATTATGCAGTTCGGTATTTTTCTTCTGTAGATCTTGTATTTTAACTTTGAATGCCTCCATTGATTCAGTAAGCTCATCCATCTTGTCACTTTGATAATCAAGTGCTTTAGTCATGTCTCCAATTTCTTTACGGATTGCTTTCTCCATTTCTTTAGAGATATCTTTTAGCAATTGCTTAACATCGATATGTAAAAGTGTGTTTTATTTCCCTACATTCTTTTGAGATAAGCACTATATATGCCTCGGCGGAAATAATTGGCTGTCTCATATAAGTTGAAGTCCTCGCTTACGGCTCGGCCTTCAAACTCATACTCGACCTGCAATTACCTATTTCACGGCCTTTGCAATAATGTTATTTAACTAAAATATAACTTATACAACTATTTATAATAGTTTATTTAAATTATAGAACTAAAACATACATGTACTTACACCTAATTTATTAAAAAACAAACCTAAATCTAATTTAAATGATAAATTTTTACAATATACAAAATTATATTACTTATACATAAATTATACATTTAAAAATTATCTTTTTTATACAAACAAATTATCACGCACAATATTCATAAATACACCAAATTCACAAAATCATTCGATGATTTGCCGGACAATGTGGCACGTTCAATAGTCGTGATAGTAGGGACACTCGCACATTCCAAACGGTTACGCATTTCGCATTATTTATTTATTTATTTATTTTATTATACATCGTCCGAAACCCGTGTTGGCCTCGCTCCGTCGCTTATGTTTAGTTACTTACGCCATTATATTAGTTATTATCATTGTTATCTTCTGTGCTGTGCAAACTGAACTCTTTGCTTATTTTCTATGTACAATTCTTCTGATCTTCTTTCGGACTTTTTATATAAGAAAGAAATAAAATAAAATTTATTCAACTAGAAACAAGATACAAACATGATTTACACAATTTAGTCGAATTCGGTCCCCACCTCGGCTATTGCCACAACAAGTGTGACGCTGATTTTCAGGTAGAGCCAGTATCAAATAGATAGCACTTTTCACACAGAGAACAGACAACAAATACGTACATCTTATGTTTTGGCGCGCACTGTTCATTGAAATAAAACAAGTGGTGAGTCATCCCGTGACCACGGCAGCTGTAAAGGTGCCGTAACGTCGGGAAAATCAAGTAGTTTTATTCAAAAACAACAAATAATTAAAAATTTAAAGAGGTAACAGACAAAAAACACACTTATAATTACATAATTCCATAAATGGCATAAGTTATAGAAAGAAACACACTTAAAATAACATAATTTCAGGTACATACCTAATTTACTTCATAAACACACACACACACACGTTACATAAAAAAGGAAGAATAGGTGAAACAGAGAAAAAGAAAGACCTGTTGAAATAAAAAATAGTCCCTTACGCGTTTACGAAATTACATATTCATTGCTGTGCTTGTGTTTGCTTGCACAATATACAGCTTCACGTAAGTCGAGACATTTTTATTTGGAGTCATTCCTAAACACACCCACACCCATACACACGGTTCGGCAACGCTAGCAGCGCGGGCACCAGGTAAATAGGACGAGCAACACCAATCGGGTGGTCCTAGAATCTGACTCACCGCGCCACTCTCCATCAGAAGTACAGTTGCGTCTAACGTGACCGCTGCCTGTACACACGGCTCGGGCAATGCTAGCAGCGCGGGCACCAGACAAGTAGCACAAGTCACGTGGCCACTCTTATGGACACATAGACGCAACACAGGTCGCCTCCTCCTCATTAGATTTTGGAGTTGTTCCTAGAATCTCACTCACCGCGCCACTCTCCATTAGCAGTACAGTAGCGTGTAACATGACCGCCGCCTGTACACACGGTTCGGGCAAAGCTAGCAGCGCGGGCACCAGACAAGTAGCCCTCGGTCCGCCCGCCCGGGACACCTGGCCGCAACACCACACCTCGCCCCGCGACGCGCCCGAGCACACGTATACGCTGTGGAATTTGCCTAAGCACACCTGTCGGAAAATTGAGTTTGATAAGTATCGACATTAAGTTAACATGTTAATGACATTAATTTGGTGATGTGACTATTATTGCAATGCAATCAATGCCATTTTTCAATATACGGTAGAATCGATATGTTATTGTTTAATTGTTTAAAGAGATTAATATACTAACTTTGGCGGGACAATACATTTATGATAATATAGTATATGTAAGGAAACATCACGATTTATTTATTAAGCATAGCGATGTTCATAATTTTAATACTAGAAACAAGAATAAGCTTGCCGTTCCAAGATTTCGACTTGAAAAATGCAGTCGCTCGTTTTTGGGGAAAGGCATAGCCTTTTTTAATAAAGTTCCACAACAAGTGATTGAGCTGCCTTTGCATAAATTTAAAATACATGTTAAAAAAACGCTCTTAAGCAAAGGTTATTACAAGGTAGAAGATTATTTGAAAGACAAAAATGCATGGAAGTGATACTAACATAAAACATGACTATTGTAATTGTATAAAAGGAAAATATTCTAATAACTGAGTATAAGAAAATTTTCCTCTTATATTAAATATGTTTCAAGATTGTAGATTTGTGTTTGGCAACGACATGTTCCTTTGTAAATGTTGTTGCTTTTGTTAAAGCTGATAAGTTTCTTGCGGCCGTTCTTCTTATCAGTTAAAAGATGTCCTGAATGGCTGGTAGGAAAAAAAAAATGGACGATTCGAAAGCACTTATCTATAAGTCTATTTGAATAAAAATCTTTGACTTTGACTTTAAAAAATATTTTACTTAAGTCGAATATTATTCATATTTAAATCTAAACAGAAACAGCTTAATAAAATTCATTTACAAAGACTGTTTTATCGAATTCGGTTTTCAATCACAATCAACAAGCAAGCAAAAGAGCTTAATTGAAGATCACACCATTGCAATAATTTTATGTGGATGGTATTTAAGATTAGATTAGATTAGATTAGATTAGATAACACTTTATTTGCACACACAGGACAGAAACATACATGGAAACAATAATACGATAAGTTGTACAAAGGGGCGGCCTTATCGCTTAGCAGCGATCTCTTCCAGACAACCCTTTTTTTGTTGAGACTGGTCGATGAGTCAAATAGGGCAGATTGTGCGCAAAAAACAAATAAATAAAAATAAATTAAAATAAAAAAGGAAGTAGATTATTGAACTACAATAAAAATAATAATAAAAAAAAAAGATAAACATACACAATATGGGTAATAAACACAATAGAAAAAACGTAATAAAAATACATAAAATAAATATAATTTATACAGCTTAAGCGAAGTTGATGTAATGCGAGAAAACTAAATAAAAAGAAATAAAAAAAATAAAATAAAATAAAAAATACAATCATGACCTTCTAAGGGTAGGTCTCATGGGTTATAAAGAAAGAACTCCTTAACCTGGGACTTGAAGGAGTTTAAGGTTTGTGCACGTCTGATTGTTTCAGGCACGGAGTTCCATAACAGAATAGATTTAAAGGTAAAGGAATGACCGTAAAATTTGGTTGAGGTAGGGGGAATATAAAGACGGAGAGTATCAGAGGAGCGGAGAGGGAGATTGTGAGTGGAAGAAAGGAATGTGAAGCGTTCTTTTAGGTATAAAGGAGTCTTGGGATTGAACAGCACAGTATAGAGAAGAGAGAGGATGTGCATGTCTCTGCGACGTCGTATAGGAAGCCACTTAAGTTGTTGGCGGTATTGAGAGACATGGTCATATTTGCGTAAACCAAATATGAACCGTATGGAAAAGTTTTGCAGCCGCTCTAGTTTATTAAGAAGTTCAGAAGTAAGATCGGGATAACATGTATCTGCATAGTCAAGTAGAGGTAAGAGAAGAGATTGTGCAAGTGTAATTTTGGTGGCTGTTGGTAGAAAATTACGTAAACGCCGCAGAGACCCCGCCGCAGCAAACGTACGCCTACTGACCTCTGCTACTTGAGGACACCAAGACAATGTATTATCGAGCAAAATGCCCAAATTTCTTACCTTCTCAGCAAAAGGTACAGGAGTTCCATCAAAAACGATTGAAGGCAACTGAGTGGAGTCAACCCTAGACATAAAATAAGGACTTCCTATGATAATGCACTGCGTTTTGTTAGGGTTAACTTTAAGACCGTACATGTTACTCCAGTTTAAAATACGGGCCAAATCTTCGTTTATAATTTTTATAGCATCACACAAGTTCTCAATGCGTTCCTGGACGTATATTTGGAGATCGTCTGCATACAGATGGTAGGAAGAAGAAAGATCACAGGAGATAGTATTAATGAAGATTGCAAATAATAGAGGAGAAAGCACACCGCCTTGGGGCACGCCGGCAGAAGTAGAACACCACGATGAAAAGGTATCACCTATATGTACTCGTTGCCGACGCCCGTGTAGATAACTACGAAACCAGTCAATAACTGTTGGAGATACGTTTAAGGAACACAACATGCCCAACAAAATGTCAAAATCAACATTGTTAAACGCATTGCTGAAATCCAACAATGTCAGCACTGTGAGTTTTTTCTCTTCTAAACCAGCGCGTATGTCATCAGTAATTTTGACTAACGCAGAAGCCGTACTATGACCAGGACGGAAACCGGATTGGAACGGGTTAAGCAAGTGATTCGCGTTGAGAAAATCACTTAGCCGGCTATGGATTAGGCGCTCTAGTACTTTTGACAGGAAAGGAAGTATGGAAATAGGTCGGAAGTCGGAAGTAGGTGAAGGATTGGACTTTTTCGGAAGAGGGATAATTTGAGCTTCTTTCCATATGTGAGGGAAGTTTCCTGAGGAGATGGACCTGTTAAGGATTAATGTGATGACGGGGGTTAGGATGTCTAACAAGGGAATTATCATATTACGAGTGATGCTGTCACTACCCACCGCTGCAGAGTCAATAGCACGAATGTTCCTCTCAACGTCACAATCAGAAAATTGACTAAAAACAAAAGGAGCGTAGTCGGGTTTCGGCTGAGAATAAAGATGTAGCAAAATTTTTTCTTTGACTTTATTGTCAAGAGAAGATGATATAGAGAAGTGATTGTTTAATTGATCGATATTTAAGTCTTTTGGGATATTATTGTCACGTGATTTGCCGATACCCAACGTTTTTAGAAACTTCCAGACTTTGACCGGATCACCGCTTTCAACAGTTTTATGAATATGGCGCCTCTGTGCATCCCTACACACCGTATTGCAGCGATTCCTGATGAGATGATATTTGTCACGATTGTAATCAGAAGGGTTACACTTATATTTGGCCTTAGCATGATTCTTCCTATCCCTTAATGATTGGATGTCCTCAGTTAGCCACGGTTCTGGTACATGTTTCAATTTGACCGGCCGAAGAGGAGCATGAACGTCATACAATTGAATTAGCAGATCATTGAATAAACTGACTTGTTGGTCAACAGATGGTGCGTTTTCAATAACACTCCAATCTATCTTTTGAGCGTCTGCACGGAGATTATCCAAATTCATACCACCAAAATTACGTCGCAAAAGTATTTAATTGAATATCACACCATTATTGCAATAATTTATATGGATGGTATGAATGATGATTTGTAATTTTTGTGTTTCGGCCTTTCTAGCATGAACACCGCTATAATCACAGGATATATGGCGCATGATATTGTCTTACTTACAACGATATAATGTGATATGAGCGAGCTACGAGTGTCGATAAAAGCCTATGTTATATTTGTACTCTATGCGACTGGTATCAATGTAGCGTCAAAGAAAACAAGTGAAACCAATAATAACATTTATTAACAACTACATAATTTACATCGTCGGATATTGGTATCCCTCAGGAGGTATGTAGCCTCCTTGCGCACTGGGATTAGGCGTAAACTTATAACTTTGAAACGGGTTGACAGAAGAGATAACTCTTACAACTTTCTTAGGAGGTTCTTCCACGAAGGCTATGTTCTCTGTATACGAACTGGGAGGCAATGGTTCACCAGGTGGATTGCGGACCTTAGAAGGCAAATACTCTAATCCACCAGCTAAAGCTGCTAACAAGGGCTCTCCTCTTATAATGCAATACGCGAACAAAACCAACACACCATATGCTAGTAGTAATAGCATTACGTAGAATATCAGCTTCCCTTTATTCGACCCAATAGATTTACTGAGAACGTCGAAACAACCAGTCTCTACGTACGATTGTATTGAAGGATCAACAACCAAAGTACAGTCTTTTGAAACGGGCGTAAGCGCTGTTTTGTTCGATAATTTGCAACATTGCACGGGATACAATTTCTTGCTCTTCTTCTGCCAATTAGAATCAGTAAAGTCTTTGTAATTGTTCGTTCCACAACATTCATATTCCATCATTACGTGATTCCAGAAATAGGTAATCAAATCGTTTTCTAATCCATAGTTCAACTGTATGGTTTTTTCGAAATACTTTCGGGTCTTATCGCTTTTTGTGTAAATGTTGTACATGCCAGATATGAAGAACATCCAAAACGCTACTGAAGACATGAGAGTAACTAGAAATATGTATGATTTTACGGCACATTTGACTTGACACCCCGCGGCTAAAATTCCACAGCAAGAAGTCATCATAGTCAATATAGCTAGACTGATTAGTATCGTTGTCATTGGGGTGTACCAGACTCTGAGGTTTACGAATTCGGCAATATCACCGACCATGGGGCTTTTCGTGATCGTATAATTGACATCTTCGAAGAACTGTGTGTTGATGGCGCACCATAAGCAGATGCCAAATCCGATAAGTCCGAACATAAAGAAAAGGATATTCGTAAAACCTAGGCAGGTTCGAGGCAAGCTAACAGTGTGCATTTTAGTCCAATTTAAATACTATTACGAAAAACAGGAACCGTATATAATATAACTAAATGACATGTTGTCATTTGACGCAGATTTGACGATGAGATGACTTTCTTCTGGCAGAAAATCGAGTGTTTACATACTCTTTGCTGTCTGATAATAAAAAGGTTGCTTGCCAATAATGTTATAGCATAGATTTCTGGTAGAATTGCATATTTAAGTACATTTTTATACACCACCATCTGGTTGTTGATTACACAAGACTAAAAAAAACCAGGAGCACAGTTAAATTTGACATAAAATATCTTACTGAAGTAAAAAGATTACTAAGGATTATTTTTCATACTTCCGATCCATTTTTCTCAAAAAGTCGCAAAAAGTCGCAAATGTTTATAACATTATTCGGTAGCTTACTATACTAGGTAGAAGTAAAATAAAGTTTCAAAGCGGGGAAAGTAAGGGCTTTAGAGGAATATAATTTCATTTCACAAAAAAGAACGAAACTATTTTTTTTGTCAAAACTCTAAAAATTAGAAAAAAGTGTATTGGGCAACTATTATCTAGATTAATGAGCTCTATCTGTTTGCATTAGCAAAAATGTAAAAAGAGAAATAGGTCTCTAACTCACCCAAATTGCATTTTCGACCCACTACATTGGCTAATTCTGGCAGAACTGCAACTAATTGCGTAAGTTCATAGCATTACTCGATAGTAGACTACACAAGCTATATGGAGAAAAAGTTTCAAAGGAACATCTGCTATGGCTAGGCAAGAATGTAATTTTATTTGTTCCGCTCCATACAAAAAATAACAAACTATTATTTTTCGTCCTAACTATAAGGATTAGAAAAAAGCGTCCATATCAACAATTGTTAAGGTCTATGAGCTCTATACATCTGCATTAACTTTGGACCCTAAGTCACACAAATTGCTGTTTGGACCCACTGTGGGACGGCCGGCAAAAACAGTGTCGTAAATAGTGTTATAAAATGACACCTGGCCGCAACACCACACCTCGCCCCGCGACGCGCCCGAGCACACGTATACGCTGTGGAATTTGCCTAAGCACACCTGTCGGAAAATTGAGTTTGATAAGTATCGACATTAAGTTAACATGTTAATGACATTAATTTGGTGATGTGACTATTATTGCAATGCAATCAATGCCATTTTTCAATATACGGTAGAATCGATATGTTATTGTTTAATTGTTTAAAGAGATTAATATACTAACTTTGGCGGGACAATACATTTATGATAATATAGTATATGTAAGGAAACATCACGATTTATTTATTAAGCATAGCGATGTTCATAATTTTAATACTAGAAACAAGAATAAGCTTGCCGTTCCAAGATTTCGACTTGAAAAATGCAGTCGCTCGTTTTTGGGGAAAGGCATAGCCTTTTTTAATAAAGTTCCACAACAAGTGATTGAGCTGCCTTTGCATAAATTTAAAATACATGTTAAAAAAACGCTCTTAAGCAAAGGTTATTACAAGGTAGAAGATTATTTGAAAGACAAAAATGCATGGAAGTGATACTAACATAAAACATGACTATTGTAATTGTATAAAAGGAAAATATTCTAATAACTGAGTATAAGAAAATTTTCCTCTTATATTAAATATGTTTCAAGATTGTAGATTTGTGTTTGGCAACGACATGTTCCTTTGTAAATGTTGTTGCTTTTGTTAAAGCTGATAAGTTTCTTGCGGCCGTTCTTCTTATCAGTTAAAAGATGTCCTGAATGGCTGGTAGGAAAAAAAAAATGGACGATTCGAAAGCACTTATCTATAAGTCTATTTGAATAAAAATCTTTGACTTTGACTTTAAAAAATATTTTACTTAAGTCGAATATTATTCATATTTAAATCTAAACAGAAACAGCTTAATAAAATTCATTTACAAAGACTGTTTTATCGAATTCGGTTTTCAATCACAATCAACAAGCAAGCAAAAGAGCTTAATTGAAGATCACACCATTGCAATAATTTTATGTGGATGGTATTTAAGATTAGATTAGATTAGATTAGATTAGATAACACTTTATTTGCACACACAGGACAGAAACATACATGGAAACAATAATACGATAAGTTGTACAAAGGGGCGGCCTTATCGCTTAGCAGCGATCTCTTCCAGACAACCCTTTTTTTGTTGAGACTGGTCGATGAGTCAAATAGGGCAGATTGTGCGCAAAAAATAAATAAATAAAAATAAATTAAAATAAAAAAGGAAGTAGATTATTGAACTACAATAAAAATAATAATAAAAAAAAAAGATAAACATACACAATATGGGTAATAAACACAATAGAAAAAACGTAATAAAAATACATAAAATAAATATAATTTATACAGCTTAAGCGAAGTTGATGTAATGCGAGAAAACTAAATAAAAAGAAATAAAAAAAATAAAAAAAATAAAAAATACAATCATGACCTTCTAAGGGTAGGTCTCATGGGTTATAAAGAAAGAACTCCTTAACCTGGGACTTGAAGGAGTTTAAGGTTTGTGCACGTCTGATTGTTTCAGGCACGGAGTTCCATAACAGAATAGATTTAAAGGTAAAGGAATGACCGTAAAATTTGGTTGAGGTAGGGGGAATATAAAGACGGAGACTATCAGAGGAGCGGAGAGGGAGATTGTGAGTGGAAGAAAGGAATGTGAAGCGTTCTTTTAGGTATAAAGGAGTCTTGGGATTGAACAGCACAGTATAGAGAAGAGAGAGGATGTGCATGTCTCTGCGACGTCGTATAGGAAGCCACTTAAGTTGTTGGCGGTATTGAGAGACATGGTCATATTTGCGTAAACCAAATATGAACCGTATGGAAAAGTTTTGCAGCCGCTCTAGTTTATTAAGAAGTTCAGAAGTAAGATCGGGATAACATGTATCTGCATAGTCAAGTAGAGGTAAGAGAAGAGATTGTGCAAGTGTAATTTTGGTGGCTGTTGGTAGAAAATTACGTAAACGCCGCAGAGACCCCGCCGCAGCAAACGTACGCCTACTGACCTCTGCTACTTGAGGACACCAAGACAATGTATTATCGAGCAAAATGCCCAAATTTCTTACCTTCTCAGCAAAAGGTACAGGAGTTCCATCAAAAACGATTGAAGGCAACTGAGTGGAGTCAACCCTAGACATAAAATAAGGACTTCCTATGATAATGCACTGCGTTTTGTTAGGGTTAACTTTAAGACCGTACATGTTACTCCAGTTTAAAATACGGGCCAAATCTTCGTTTATAATTTTTATAGCATCACACAAGTTCTCAATGCGTTCCTGGACGTATATTTGGAGATCGTCTGCATACAGATGGTAGGAAGAAGAAAGATCACAGGAGATAGTATTAATGAAGATTGCAAATAATAGAGGAGAAAGCACACCGCCTTGGGGCACGCCGGCAGAAGTAGAACACCACGATGAAAAGGTATCACCTATATGTACTCGTTGCCGACGCCCGTGTAGATAACTACGAAACCAGTCAATAACTGTTGGAGATACGTTTAAGGAACACAACATGCCCAACAAAATGTCAAAATCAACATTGTTAAACGCATTGCTGAAATCCAACAATGTCAGCACTGTGAGTTTTTTCTCTTCTAAACCAGCGCGTATGTCATCAGTAATTTTGACTAACGCAGAAGCCGTACTATGACCAGGACGGAAACCGGATTGGAACGGGTTAAGCAAGTGATTCGCGTTGAGAAAATCACTTAGCCGGCTATGGATTAGGCGCTCTAGTACTTTTGACAGGAAAGGAAGTATGGAAATAGGTCGGAAGTCGGAAGTAGGTGAAGGATTGGACTTTTTCGGAAGAGGGATAATTTGAGCTTCTTTCCATATGTGAGGGAAGTTTCCTGAGGAGATGGACCTGTTAAGGATTAATGTGATGACGGGGGTTAGGATGTCTAACAAGGGAATTATCATATTACGAGTGATGCTGTCACTACCCACCGCTGCAGAGTCAATAGCACGAATGTTCCTCTCAACGTCACAATCAGAAAATTGACTAAAAACAAAAGGAGCGTAGTCGGGTTTCGGCTGAGAATAAAGATGTAGCAAAATTTTTTCTTTGACTTTATTGTCAAGAGAAGATGATATAGAGAAGTGATTGTTTAATTGATCGATATTTAAGTCTTTTGGGATATTATTGTCACGTGATTTGCCGATACCCAACGTTTTTAGAAACTTCCAGACTTTGACCGGATCACCGCTTTCAACAGTTTTATGAATATGGCGCCTCTGTGCATCCCTACACACCGTATTGCAGCGATTCCTGATGAGATGATATTTGTCACGATTGTAATCAGAAGGGTTACACTTATATTTGGCCTTAGCATGATTCTTCCTATCCCTTAATGATTGGATGTCCTCAGTTAGCCACGGTTCTGGTACATGTTTCAATTTGACCGGCCGAAGAGGAGCATGAACGTCATACAATTGAATTAGCAGATCATTGAATAAACTGACTTGTTGGTCAACAGATGGTGCGTTTTCAATAACACTCCAATCTATCTTTTGAGCGTCTGCACGGAGATTATCCAAATTCATACCACCAAAATTACGTCGCAAAAGTATTTAATTGAATATCACACCATTATTGCAATAATTTATATGGATGGTATGAATGATGATTTGTAATTTTTGTGTTTCGGCCTTTCTAGCATGAACACCGCTATAATCACAGGATATATGGCGCATGATATTGTCTTACTTACAACGATATAATGTGATATGAGCGAGCTACGAGTGTCGATAAAAGCCTATGTTATATTTGTACTCTATGCGACTGGTATCAATGTAGCGTCAAAGAAAACAAGTGAAACCAATAATAACATTTATTAACAACTACATAATTTACATCGTCGGATATTGGTATCCCTCAGGAGGTATGTAGCCTCCTTGCGCACTGGGATTAGGCGTAAACTTATAACTTTGAAACGGGTTGACAGAAGAGATAACTCTTACAACTTTCTTAGGAGGTTCTTCCACGAAGGCTATGTTCTCTGTATACGAACTGGGAGGCAATGGTTCACCAGGTGGATTGCGGACCTTAGAAGGCAAATACTCTAATCCACCAGCTAAAGCTGCTAACAAGGGCTCTCCTCTTATAATGCAATACGCGAACAAAACCAACACACCATATGCTAGTAGTAATAGTATTACGTAGAATATCAGCTTCCCTTTATTCGACCCAATAGATTTACTGAGAACGTCGAAACAACCAGTCTCTACGTACGATTGTATTGAAGGATCAACAACCAAAGTACAGTCTTTTGAAACGGGCGTAAGCGCTGTTTTGTTCGATAATTTGCAACATTGCACGGGATACAATTTCTTGCTCTTCTTCTGCCAATTAGAATCAGTAAAGTCTTTGTAATTGTTCGTTCCACAACATTCATATTCCATCATTACGTGATTCCAGAAATAGGTAATCAAATCGTTTTCTAATCCATAGTTCAACTGTATGGTTTTTTCGAAATACTTTCGGGTCTTATCGCTTTTTGTGTAAATGTTGTACATGCCAGATATGAAGAACATCCAAAACGCTACTGAAGACATGAGAGTAACTAGAAATATGTATGATTTTACGGCACATTTGACTTGACACCCCGCGGCTAAAATTCCACAGCAAGAAGTCATCATAGTCAATATAGCTAGACTGATTAGTATCGTTGTCATTGGGGTGTACCAGACTCTGAGGTTTACGAATTCGGCAATATCACCGACCATGGGGCTTTTCGTGATCGTATAATTGACATCTTCGAAGAACTGTGTGTTGATGGCGCACCATAAGCAGATGCCAAATCCGATAAGTCCGAACATAAAGAAAAGGATATTCGTAAAACCTAGGCAGGTTCGAGGCAAGCTAACAGTGTGCATTTTAGTCCAATTTAAATACTATTACGAAAAACAGGAACCGTATATAATATAACTAAATGACATGTTGTCATTTGACGCAGATTTGACGATGAGATGACTTTCTTCTGGCAGAAAATCGAGTGTTTACATACTCTTTGCTGTCTGATAATAAAAAGGTTGCTTGCCAATAATGTTATAGCATAGATTTCTGGTAGAATTGCATATTTAAGTACATTTTTATACACCACCATCTGGTTGTTGATTACACAAGACTAAAAAAAACCAGGAGCACAGTTAAATTTGACATAAAATATCTTACTGAAGTAAAAAGATTACTAAGGATTATTTTTCATACTTCCGATCCATTTTTCTCAAAAAGTCGCAAAAAGTCGCAAATGTTTATAACATTATTCGGTAGCTTACTATACTAGGTAGAAGTAAAATAAAGTTTCAAAGCGGGGAAAGTAAGGGCTTTAGAGGAATATAATTTCATTTCACAAAAAAGAACGAAACTATTTTTTTTGTCAAAACTCTAAAAATTAGAAAAAAGTGTATTGGGCAACTATTATCTAGATTAATGAGCTCTATCTGTTTGCATTAGCAAAAATGTAAAAAGAGAAATAGGTCTCTAACTCACCCAAATTGCATTTTCGACCCACTACATTGGCTAATTCTGGCAGAACTGCAACTAATTGCGTAAGTTCATAGCATTACTCGATAGTAGACTACACAAGCTATATGGAGAAAAAGTTTCAAAGGAACATCTGCTATGGCTAGGCAAGAATGTAATTTTATTTGTTCCGCTCCATACAAAAAATAACAAACTATTATTTTTCGTCCTAACTATAAGGATTAGAAAAAAGCGTCCATATCAACAATTGTTAAGGTCTATGAGCTCTATACATCTGCATTAACTTTGGACCCTAAGTCACACAAATTGCTGTTTGGACCCACTGTGGGACGGCCGGCAAAAACAGTGTCGTAAATAGTGTTATAAAATGATCAAAGACAGTGACTTATTGTGGTTATATAAGTGTTGTGTCGTGTTTGTGTAGGTTCTTGACACTAACCGAGACATCGATATCTTCCACCTAACTCTGCCTCAGTTCCGTCGACGTTGCAAGTGCAAGTTGCGGTATCGTAATCTTATTATTTTATCTATCTTGAATATTTTAGTTTCAATTCTGTTTAATTTAATTGATTTTTTTTTAATTTCTACCTCTGCTTAATTTGTTAATTTAATTTAATTGTTTACTGTTGGATTAAATTTAATGCTACCCTATTTATTATCAATGATTTTTTATTCTTTCTCTTTATTTAATGAAGCAATCTCTAGTTTAAGTTTAACCCTTAGCCACCTAACGTGGAGCACAGTTAAAACTTCCACCTAACGTCGGTCATGGTGACCGCTTGCATATAAGTACTATTATAAAGGTGAAAAAATCATAAAATGGCAAAAATCGAAACTACAAATTTTTATTCAGTTGTTTTATTTCAAATTGTTTCAATGAACTCTTCAAATTAATACTTCTTACTTCTTATTACTATTAATAAAAATTGACTAACGAATATTTTAACAAATTATAGGTTTTTCAATTAAGCTGAGTTCTAAGCAACAACAATCAATGAGACTTCTTAGTTTTTAATTATTTTAGTAACTTAAATATATAACCTCTTATATAAAACTATCAATGGCACAATTCAATCACAATCGTTACAAAATTACAACACCCTTACATTCACAATTTCTCGCGGCAACTACACACATTTTTTGAGAACACTCAACGCAAATTGGATTTTTGCACTGAAAACACAAATGGAATCTTTCTTCCTGTACCATCTGTGCTGTACCAACATGTGTAATGTGAGATAAACGTCAAGGTCTTGAACACATGTCTGGTTTTGATAGTTAGGTCTTATCTTTCTAATTTTTTCGTTAGTATGCTTTACAATTTCTTCTTACATATCATCAGTAAAAAATAAATGCCATAAATCGGATGGTGTTGTATTACTGTTCAAAACATCTCTGAAGTTCCTTTTCAATCCTGGAGGTTGCTGAACGATGTTGTGTTGCAAAGTCCTTGATCGCAAAACTGGAGGTTGAGACGACCAACGAAACCGATTTTTTCGAAATAGTTCCGGTATCTTGACAATGGAACATCATCATCGGAAGATGCATCATCAACTGGCAGATCATTTGTATCGTCATCTTCATTTAACTCTTCAACATCCAATTTCAGAGTCTGATTGACACTCACCATCAATGACGTGGTCTAATGGTACATCTTCTACGTCACTGTAGTCTTCATTTGGTAATTCCGGCACGTCCCTTTGATCCTCGGAATCTAATTCACACTCTTCGAACCATCTACTGATATTTTGATCACGTTCAGACATGATAAACCTAAAAAACAACACGAAAATGTTAGCACTAAAAGTAACGTAACAACCTAACGTCGGTCACCGCATGCGAAATATATTTACCTGTATTTTTTTATTGCGTGCACGTGTTGCTTCGTCGAGCGCAGGGCGCAAACTGGAGAGGGTGGGGGAAAAGTACATAGATGGCCCGTGTAATAACGGAAATATTTGAAAAAATATATCTCCTGAAGTCACTGTGACCGACGCTAGGTGGTTAAGGGTTAATTCTTTTCTTTTGGAAGCTACTAGGCATGTATAAGCTCGGATTATTATCTAGTTCTATACCTAATTTAAATATAAAATTGTTTGTTTTTTTTTTATTGTAATCTGTTGTGTTGTGTTGATAAAATAATGAAATTTCGTGTTCTAAAAGTGTTACTTGTAAGTGTGAAAACTATTGAATTCGATGAGTATTGTGAATTTATAATAGTTGTAAGTTTCTTTCTTTATGTTTCGTAAGATAATTTTTATAATATTCGCTATTAGTGTTTTTCATGTTTTGTGTCTTTTGTTCATGTTGTACTAGTTTGTACTGAAGTTTTATGTGATAGGTACTTATCTCGTAGGTTACGCACATAGTGCATACCGAGACCTTCAGAATTAAGTGTGATAACATAAGTAGCTTATAAGTAATTAAGAAATAAAATCATTTTTACTGAGCGTACAATCATTCCCGATAACATTTTATAGGTAGGTAAGAAATAGTATAGAATTTATGATTGTCAATGAAACTTAGCTCGATAGGAATTTTTTTTTAGATTATTTTGATATGCGATGTGCAATGTTATAACTGATAAGAAATGTCGCAAGTGCATAGTAAAAATGAGACAAATAAAGTTGAAAAATAGTGAGCTTGCGCGCGGTCGTCATTACGGTAATGCCTTAAAGTAGCTTAGAAGAAGACAGCAAGCAAGCTCTCTTGCTCCGCTGAAGCTCACTAGTTCCTGATTGCAAGCAAACTCCGCGTTTCATTCTCAACCCCAGCATCCCGTTCTCCGAAAGATAACCCACAACGAGTACCGTACGTCTTGCCCTCCGCCACGTAACTACGAACGCATACAGTCCACTTGTATTTCAAGCGGGGCGTGCGGTACACACACACTTACTTGTTCAATAAGTATAATGGCCTGCGCAGACGACGGACATTGAAGGACTTTTTGTCCGCGACACGACCTTATTTAATTACTAAGAACATAAAGTTGAATAAATAACGAGGACTATCGCGTACTTTTCGCGGATATACGCGGTCTAAGTTGAATCTTATTTGGTTAACAATAAAGACGTGTCGCGGACAAAAAGTCCTCCGTTATCCGTCGTCTGCGCTAGCTCTAATGGGGATTAACAGCACTTTTAGATTTATATGCCAAATCAAAAATATAAAGTGTATTATTTGATTTTTCATGTACATGAAAAATAAAAAACACTGTTTTTATTTTTTCCATATGTTGAATATTTCTAGAGATATTTATTTTTTTAACTTCGAGTCGTTTTATTTTGTAATGTCACTTTATAACATTTTGTATGCAGCTTGCGGCTCACGCTTGACCGATTTGGTCAGAGAGTCGCCTTCTTTGTATGAAACGGTATAGAATGACGTCACGCAAAGGGCGCGCGAATCTTGAAGTTTGAACTCTTGTAAATACGAAACTACTTATCGTATTTGAATAAAACAAATAAAGTTCAGTTTTTAAACGTTATACTGTAACAAAGTTTAAATCGATTTAATGATTTAAATGATCCCCATTTAAATGATAGTTAATAAAATGTCGAAACTCGCGTTTCAAAACATTACTTTTTTATTGGCATATAGGTATTCGCCCTGCAAACATTCGCCCTTATCGGTGTGATGTACATTTTTTACAAATTTTATAGATCCTTGGTCATTGAATCTATAAACACAGAAGGATTGTGCCTTCTGTGTTTATAGATTCAATGACCAAGGACCGTACCGCGCAAGTGGCATCGGCATCACCATCGACTTCAATTAACAGATGGATGTGACACATTGCTGCTTCTTAATGACACAAATGAAAACTTACCAAAGACTATGAGCAATATGTCACATCCATCTGTCAAATGAAGTCGTTGTCTATGCCGACGACACTTGCGCGGTAGGGGGCCAGCCTGCCTAGCATGACCATCATTATATCACGCGATATGATATGATACGTCATGCTGTCTTGCTTACCCCGCTAAGGTGTAAGCGAGATATAGGATTTTTATCATGCGTCAATAGTCGATAAAAGCCGCTCATGCTAGGCCGGCAGGTTTAAATGTAAAACATTGACCCCGATTGAATATTTAATGCACATATAAATCTATTCATTATCACTATACTAGTTTTTCTATATTATAATAATATTATAAAGAGGAAAGATTTGATTGTTTGTTTGAAACGAATAAACTCAAAAACTACTGAACGGATTTGGATGAAATTTGGTACAAATGATAGTAGGTAGCCTGGTTACGAACGTAGGATACTTTGCTTTTTTTAATGCAAAATTAAAAAGTTATACCTACTAATATTATAAATGCGATAGTATGTTTGTTTGTCCTTCACGCCCTAACTAAGCAACCAATCGACATGAATTTTCGGCATAGATTTAGTTGAAAGGACGGAGTGTAACGTAGGCTAATTTTATTCCAAATTCCCCTCGGGCACGGAAACCACGCGGGTGAAATCGCGGGCGGAAGCTAGTTGTAAATAATTAAGTTTATTCGTTTCAAACAAACAATCAAATCTTTCCTCTTTATAATATTACTAGCGGCCGTGCGCGGTTTCACCCGCGTGGTTCCCGTTCCCGTGGGAATTTTGGGATCATTTAATGCCTATGTTACTACTTGGGGTCTAAGGATTCTCTATACCAAATTTCGTCAAAATCGGTCCAGTAGTTTTTGAGTTTATTCGTTACATACAAAAATACAAATCTTTCCTCTTTATAATATTAGTATAGATTATAGTACAGAAAAACTATATTAATATAATTATAAGCAGGTAAAAAAAATAGCAAAATATATAGGCTACGTTTTATCCAAACAAACAATCAAATCTTTCCTTTTTATAATATTATTATAGTACAGAAAAACTAGTAAGTATACTATATTATTATAATTATTAGTAGGTATAAAAAAAATAGTAAAATCATATAGGCTACGTTTTATCCCGTTATTCCCACGGGAACGGGAACCATCAGGGTAGAAACGCGGGCGGTCACTAGTTAAAAATTAATGTGTTACCAAAAGCGCGTTTGAGTCCCTTACCTGTTTAATGCAAGTGTTGTTTCTGCTAAACGAGCCAAGCAGTTCCGGAGTGTTGCGTTGCTGCTGAGTGCCAGTACCCAGGGTGTAATTGGAGTTACTACCCCAGACATACACCTCGCTTGGTGCTGAGTCATCCAACTTGTGCATGTAGTGGCGATCGAGCGTCGCATGCTCTAACGCCTTGTAGTCATCTTTGTCTACTATGTCGATGCTTACGCCTGTTGAAAATGGGATTTTATAAAACTACTTTTGTTGCAATAGATAGGTCAGCGCTTTACCGCTAACTCGCCTGACGGTAAGCTATGATGTGATCTAGGATATAACGCGCTTGGCTAAGATGTTTATGCACACAGAGAGTTGAATTTTGTAATAATAATGACAAGAAAAGAGATGGCTAGCCATTATTCGGAAGTTGTCTGAATTTTATGTTAGGTTGAAGTTGGGACAGATTGGAAACTGTCAAATAGGATCTTGTGTTCAAAATACAGAATGCGTTGCGTTGCGAAAAGAAGTTCAATGCGTTTCGTTTAGTAAATATGGTGATCTACAGAAATTAACCTCATCTCATGCTCTGTCCCTTCCACTGCGCCTCCCTCTCAGTTGTAACTGTAAGATGGCAATATACATAAAAAAATGTATTTACCCATTTTCACCAATGACACAGCTGCATTAATTTGCCCGTAGAATATACTTCTATGGAGTGGCGTGTACCCTGATTCGCGGTCTCGAGCATTAGCGAAGGCCTCTGGAGAGTGGCGGACAAGCCACTCCATCAGTCTAAGCCTACCGCGAGAGGCTGCCATATGCAAAGCAGTGCGACCCTGAAATTCAATCACATTTTGCTCATACAAAAAGTATATAAACATGCTGAAATGCCCAAATATTATTTATTTTTATAGTCTTAAGATTGACTCCATAAAAGAAAGAGAGCCTTTACATATTAGGCGTTGACATGGCGTTGGCCGAGCGTTAGCCGCGTTGCATACTCCGCGTATTGAGCATGGCGTTGGGCCTGCGTTAAGTAGGGCGTTTGGCTCAACGCGGTGTATAATGTACGCGGCTAACACACGCTAACCTCCACGCCAAAGCCTAATGTGTGGAGGCTCTAAATAGTGCTACACATATTTTGGAAATTGGTTCTTACCTCAGAATCAAATGCTTTGATGAAATTGGCACATGTTGCTTTTATAAAGCTAGCCAATGCTTGGTCGCCGATTGATCTCTTAGTAATTGCACTGGTCAACGTCTGACCATGGCTGCGAGATCTGCACCTGCGGGTGCAGTCTACCTCCGCTTTATTTTTGCTCATTATTATTTAATAAGACACTACGATGTTTAGCAATGCTAACTTTGGCAGTTGTTGTAGTAAAATAAAACTCTAGATATGTACAACTTGAACTTTTCTTAAGCAGTAGTGAGAGAAATATAAGATCTTTTGCAGGTACCGGAGAGCTGCGCTCTGTAGACCCCGCAGGGGCTACACTGTTTGTCTAGCAGGACATAATGGTTTTGATTGCAATCTGTAAATGAAAAAAAAACCTTTATTGAAAAACAGTGGTTGACAAGAATAAAGGTTTTTACTTTAAAGCACTGCCCTGTTAAAAGTCTTAAACAAAAGTAAACTGACTTTGGTTGAGTCTGAATTTAGGAGAAAGAGGGCTAGGGGGAGGGAGGGGGTGCTCCTCTAACACCCCACCAAAGTCTTTAATGCGGTAATGCACACCACTTTTAAATGAATTATTAGTTTCTAAGATTTTTTTTTTCTAAATATTAATGAAAAAAAAAGGGTGCAATGATGAAACCTTTTATGGTGAAACTGAATAGAACTCCAGAAAATGAAGGCAATGTTGTGCTACAACAGCCAGTGACAGAACCTAATAAAGAAATAGCTGTAAAACTTACTACACATAGTCTTGACTAGTTCCTTAAAAGAAATAAAATAAAACTGTAGTGTAAACAAATTCCCCCCCCATCACTCCCTCTTGCTTTATAATATTGTGAATGTGTTGTGGAGTCCTGTGATTGTGCTGTGTTTGTTTGTATGTACCTACATCGTTTTTTGTTTGTTCCGTTTCAGACTCAAAGAATATTTTTTTTAGTTTGACTTAACCAAACCGTACATTCTTTTTAAAAAACCGAACATTTAGCTTATTACGCTACCTGTGTCTTTTTACTCGGACATTGGCAGAATCGTCACGTAAAACGAGACGCAGCCATCATAGCAAAAAAGTTGAAGTTGAAGTTGACTAGTTGACACATCTCTAATAATTATACAAATATAAGTATTTATGTATAGGAATACATATATAAACATCCATGACTCCAGGTACAAATGCTCGTATTCATCATACAAACATTTGCCCCTACCGGGATTCAAACCCAGGAACCTCAGAGTAGTAAGACACCTTGAAACCGTTGTATGTACCACTCTACCATGGAGGTTGTCGAATAAACTTGGATCAAATATCAGCGCCCACTGCGCCGCGCTCCGACGCCGAGTGCGTAGGCGCGGATTTTAATATTATATGGAAGTATGATCAATTAGTATAGAAAACTGCGTTGTCCAACACACCGAAACCACGCCGCGGCGCGGTAGCACGGTCCGCTAGCGGATTCCACCACTAAGCGCGGACGAATCTATCAGAGAAAGTCGTATTTTAAAAAAATGCATTTGAATAACACCGCTTATGCATGCAAATCTTGCGATTCTATATGCGAAAAGTAATTAGATTGTTAAAAAACTAAACTCCTGCTTCTCCGTCGCCGCGCGCGGGATCCGCTGCTAAGTAAACATAATTGGCAATATTATTTTTGCTGCAGATCTGGTAGGATGAAACAAAATATTTTTTACACCAGAGACCGCGGTGTCAAAAATTAGATTACACCATAGCAACGCTTTGCGAACTTTCTTCAAGGACAAATTATATTTGGTAAGGTGACACCGGTATTTTACGCTAATTACAACCAGTTATAATATCTCTTCGAGAATAAAGGCACCAAATTTATGTAACTTTTAATTGTAGTTATACAGTAATTAGGAAATACAGTTTTACCTTTACAACAAAACAGCTGTTCTTAGTAGATTCCTTTCGGAGACGAAGAATTGCAACATTATTCACCTTGAATAACTAATATTTAATAGCATGCGAGACGCAGTTAACTAATATTAACAAAAATTATTAAAACTTTTATTTTTATCGAGAAATCCACAATAAATCAAGAAAAAAATACGACTGCGAGAGCCAGATTGTGATTGAAATGACAAATTGATTGACATTACATTTCTTTTGTAAAGGGTTTTACCGGCCCTGACTTCTATGGTCTTCAGCCGGATTGACATTACATTTTTTATTGTAAAGGGTTTTTTATTCTAATGCTGTCTTGCTTACTTCGCTACGATATGAGCGGGACAGTGACACGCTATCGAGTATCGACTTATCGAGTTCGAGTAATTAATCCATAGAAGAATAGGGGGTAGGGGTGCCGATCTTTCGTTCGTTCGTAAAGTGAAAGCCCTTAACTCAGCAGGTGGCTGGTGTCCCCTCCCTCTAGTCCCTCATTCATGAATTGATATGATATGTCACTCACTGTCATTGTCATTGTCATTGTCATGTTCAGTGTTGCCAGATCGCCCCTGAGACGCCAATTATTGGCCCTTCAGAAACTATGTCGGCTTTTAGCAGCCATTATTGGCCTTTTCGGCCTTTCGATGTGAGAACACAAAATTTTGTGTTCTCCAATTTAAAGGAGAAACCGAGAAGCATGCGTAAAATGCAGTTGCTTGCTACATGATAAATTTTGTGGTCTCAAATGAATAATTCAACTATGCATAAAGATTACCAAGTCTACTGAAAAAAGGTCTATTAAAAAATATTGGGTGGGGCTCATTTTTAGTCGTAGTTTCTGCGGACAGCAAAACTTAACATTTTCTTCCGTAGCGTTATACTGTCCTTGGCCTATAAATAATTTTGCAACTTTTATTATTGTCATTCTGTTAGTGGTCCATGTTTGACAATAATTTACTGGTAACGTATATTTCATTATTTTACCTAAGTCTATCAGCACTTCTTAATGTCTCCACTGCTAGGATGCTGGCCTTCCCTATGGATGGATAAGGAAATGGGCTATGACCCAACACGCGGATCCAATGTGGATTGGAGGGTTTTAACGATTGCAAATGCAGCCCGGCCGGACCAACGACTTGCCGATACCTCAATAATCGCAGAACGAGCGCGCGAACCACTGTGCCACCGAGCTCCTCTTACTTTATCGTCATCAGCCAATGGTGACACTGCTGGGGTACTAGCCTTTCTTATTGATGGATAAGGAGAATGGGCCATACGACGGTGAGTCTCTTAGCCTTCATCATACCTGATGTTAAGTATTGATAAGGCTTAAGATGGAAGCGAGCCTCTAGCGGAATCCTGAATCACTGAGGAACTGGCTATCTTATCTCTAACTGCCGGAACACAACAATGCTGAAAACATTGTTGTTATGGCGTCAGACTTAGATAAGTCAGCTTTGGTAGGTTTTATTTAACGACTGCAAATTCAGCTGGGAAACGTGCGTGGTTAAAATGCCTTCTGAAGCACGGAGAAGCTCAAGATATAAAAATTCCTGGTCAGTGGTCACCCATCCCGTGACTAACCATTGCGAAAGTTCCTTAACCCAAAGAGTATATAATCACTCCGTTTTGCTTAACCTCAACAACGGGCTCGTCTCCTTTTACTCATTTTAAATACAGCTGTTCTTTAATTAAACCAGCTTTTTTACAATTTCGGCCTTTTTTGTTAAAAATCGGCCCCTTTCAACAAAAATTTCGGCTCTTTTTAATTTACGTGCTGGCAGCACTGGTCATGTCATTGTCATTCATTGTATCAATCTGTTATTGCGACTGAGACTATAATTTAATTTGTGCTGAGACTGCAGAAAGTTGTATAATCAGTCAGTTTTTGTTGAACGCAAATTAGGTACCAAAATTCCGTTTCTATCTGTCGAAAAGCTGTAAAATGTTACAAGCTATCAGCCTTGTGGCGACTTTGTCCAAAGCTGGACTGTCGAGGTAAGTACCTACTTTATGCAACACAAGTCATTGGTTGTGTTGTATGTTGTATTTTCTATTTTATAATCCTGCCTATAATTTGAAGTTATTTGCTTCAGGTCGTTGCCAGTTTTGTCAACTTCTGGTTCGCGTTTCGCCTCATGGGACCCGACATGCAAGAAAGAGGCACCCAAGATAGAAAACGATGCTGTTGTAGCATTGCCAGAAGAATCACGAATGAAGCGTGCTCTGGAGTCTACCATCGTGGTTCCTGCTAAGGTATTATTGAACTGATAGTGATAAAAAGAACTTAAAGTAAAAACCATAACACTATTCACCTATTTACATATTTGGTTATTGTCTCGTGAAGATCCTTGGCGAAGGTCTGTACTCAGCAGGGGTTGGCATTAGTAATTCGCATCCCGAATTAGGAATTGATAAGGGTTGATTTTTGTAGGGGTTGGTTACCCCTTTCAATTGACACCCCCCCCACCCCGCGGAGATGCCTGGTTTTTTTTTTACACGTGTTTGAAGTTACGTGTAACGGAACGTTATTTTACGTTATAGTAATAACTTTTAGGTTGTTTTATCCCTTATTTTTATTATTTAGTATTCATTTATTATTATTTATTATTATTCTTCATAAATATATTGTAAAAACAACAAACAAAATTAAAATAATTATTTTTATGAAAATAATCATGAAACGGAACGCATTTTTCCGCCATCTTGTATGCAGTCTCCACACAAGCAAAGTTGTAGTTTTTTCAACTTGGAATGAATAGTTAAAAATTAGTGACAGAACCGAATTAGTAAGCCCCGACCTCACGTGGTACTAGTCTGCCCTACCCCTAGAGTGTATATAAAAGCCCGGAGGCGCGGAGGGAGAGCAGCCCCCGCGCGCTGTAATAAATCGCAGGCACCATGTGCGCCGAAGCGGCTGAGGCTGGTCGCCGCAGGCGACCAAAAAGCCGAAGCTGCGTAGGGGAACATGAAGTGCCTGCGGTTTGTTACGCAGGGGCGGAGGGGCTGCACTTCCCGCAGCGCCGGAGACGTTCGGAAGCCTAATATTCAATGAGTCGACTTGTAGGTTATTGACCTTCACAAAAAAAAAACTACAGGTTTCCGCGCCTAGGGGTTGAGGGGGGAGGAACCCCCTCCTCCCCCCCTCCCCCCCTCCCCCTCCCCCCCCTCCTTTAATACTAAATCGGGATGCGAATATCTAATGCAACCCCCTCAGCAGTGGGTGTAATGCGGTTGAAATAATGACTTCATGAACATTTTAATAGTATTATAGATTTTATGTTGAGATGTTGTGATTACGATTGAACAAAATAACCCTTTCAAAATTTCAGGTTGATCTCACCCCCATTTCTGGTGTACCTGAAGAGCACATTAGAACTCGTCGTGTTCGCATCTACCAACCACCCAAGAACGCAATGCAGAGTGGTACCAACAACATCCATCACTGGGAAATGGAGTTTGACAACCGGCAACGCTGGGAGAACCCTCTCATGGGCTGGACTTCCACCGGTGATCCTCTCTCTAACATGAAAATCCAGTTCTCATCACCCGATGAAGCTATCGAACATTGCGAGAAAAATGGCTGGATCTGGTACATAGATGTCCCCAAGACAGAAAAGGAATTCAGACCTAAAAGCTATGGTCTTAACTTCCACTGGAACCGACGCACCAGAGTCTCCACCAAGTAAAAAATGTTAGTATATTGAAATTCTCTAATAATAATAGACATTTTATATAGTGAATTATGTTTTGATTTAAATTCTCGATATGCTTATAATATTAAATTATTAAAATGCGATAGAATGTTTCCTTTAAAAAAATCCAGCTTCATTATAGAGCTTCTTTTCTTTTGAGCTAGGTTTCTTCGAGTAAAGAATTTATTAGGCATTACATATTTGGTGATTTCAACAACTATGTTATTGATCAGGGCCAATAAAAACCATAATTTCTATATTTTCATTTAATCATAGTTTTCAACATGGTTAATTTTATATTTTTGTACCTCGGAAGAAAATCATATTTCGCAGGTCTCTCTTAAAGTTTTTATTTACATATAATACAAGTTACAACATATTTTACACAAACTATATTTGAATCATGCCCAACACATGTTTTTTATATATTGCAAATTCTCTAACTATCATAGATTTACATGTACAACACCGTACATAATTAAATAATAAAATTTATAAGTATTTTTTTCTAACAACCTTTTAATTACACTATTTATAGATAAAATTATGAAAAATTATTGCATTCTTTTTTTACCTATTTACATAGTAATGAACAATATTTCAGAATTAATGTATTCTATTAGAACAATATTATTATGATGTGTTTTTATTAATTTAAGATTCAATGTGAATGTGGGCTTTTGATCGAATTATTAAAAAGGTTCAAAGCAAAATGTAAAACTTGATATACAAAGCGAAGTAGTACAAATAGGTACATTATAATGTGTTAGCCTCTAAAATTCTAGAATTATATTGAAACAGGTATCGAAAATTTCTAAATACAAACAAATTCAAAAAGGTTTTGGTCAAGATTAAATTCAGATTGGGTATCTCATAAAATAATCGACGAAATTTGGTCCTTACGAAATGGGAAAATATCAGAAAACTAGTTATTCAAACCTCTCTCTATGGTATTAATAAATAGGAAAAGATTAAGTTTATAATTACGTGTATGAAAAGCTAAATCTAAAAGCTTATAGTTTGGGATTTAAATGAAATCAACAGCATATTCTTTGGTTAAATAAAATGTGCATACATAGGTACATATTATGCGTCAATTAGACTTGAATCTTTTAAAGCACTTTGTGCATTAATTAGTTGTACTAAATATTATGGCAGCTATTTTATTAATTCTATGAACAGAACAAACAATAAGTGGACGGGCTATATTCTAAAATTATGAGTTACTAATATGAATTTAACAAAATGTCGAATAAATTACACAACAAATATTAATGACTTGAGGCCAATAAGCCGTTGCTACCTAGCTAATAAATGATTCTATAACAGCCTGAACTTTAATTATATTGTCTCCTTATGAATACTTGCACTATGTACTATTGTTCAAGATGCTTCGTTCTTCTATCTGCGAATATCGTATTGTACTTAAGAGCCTATGTCATTAGGACACCATGGCTGCGCCACCACGGCTGCGCCACCAACAAAATGTATACCGTTGTATGGAGGGTAACTCACGGTATAGTGCGACAAGGCTTATAATTGACGTGGCAAAAAGGAACTGACGTCTTTGCCCGCGTTAATATAAACCTTGTCGCACATGCAATAAGGCTTATAATGAACGTGGCAAAAAAATGATAAAAGACGCCATTTTGTGTAATGTCATAGCAAACAGCGCCCCCGTCCAAGTTCAGTATACCTAAGCCTTGTCACACTATATCTCCTTGGTTGCGCAACCATGGTGTTCCGATGAAGTAGGACCTTAAACACATCACAATTTATAGGGATAACAGACGTTTATGATAGACGTCCACATTACATTTTATTTAACAAACTTCGTTTCCATTAAAGTTTAAACGATCTCAACGATTGATGCGCCACGACTAGTGGCTCAATGTGCGGGTGCTCTAATAAATGTACAGGTTTGAGATTTTCGGGAATAATGCGATAAAAATACTAACGACACTATACGATTGGTCTATCTGTCTGCAAAGTTTCATCCAAATCGATGAACGCGTGACAGTATAAACCCAACTTACGAACTTTCCCATAGTTTAATAAGAGAGTTTTTTCTAGTTTTAATACAAGAGTTAAAATCAGTTTTATTACCATTATTCTAGCAGCGGTGAGCAGTTGGTCGGTTGTATTATTAATTTTCATTTTTCAAATTGTACACCCACCGCAGTCAATATCCAGTCTATATACAGTAGGTATACAGGAAAAAATCTATGGACCCTGGAGGGGAACTACCTTAAATCTTTTAGTTAGCCTATTTTACTGAAAGGAAACATTCCTTTATTTTCAGAAATAAGTAATCCTGCATTCAAATTTAAACTAAATTGATCTGTTTAAATAAGACAGGATGTTAATATTTCTAATTTAAGCCGGTTCGTTTCCTGGGGCAGGCAAGTGATTTATCAAAAATCTTTGAATGAAGGATTACTTATTTTTGAAAATGGAATGTTTCCTTTCAGTAAAATGAGCTAAATATAGGATTTAAGGTAGTTCCCCTCGGCCCATGTACCTAGGCCACAGATTAATAAATAGTTACTTCGCCTACGCGGTCAATATTTTTTTATATATACCTAGAAAACCTTACGTTCCTTGAAAAGAAGACGTTATTCACAGATATAAGAACGAAATGTTTATTAATCTACTTTGTGCGAATCAATTAAATTAGCAAAGATCATGAAAAAAAACGGTTGATGATAATGCATTTCATTCATCCACAGCTTGACACATTTGTAGGTAGGGCAGAAAAATAAAAAATAGATTGAAGATTTGAATTTTTCAGAATAGTCTAAAAAAACTCAAAACAAAGCTCTGTATCTACAAAAGTCATTAAATATTGTAATGTGACAAGGTTCTGTAATGTTACTTTATTGCTCGTGACTGTACGTGTATTTTGCGCATTCTTTATTTTTTAGCTTTTTGTTTATTAATATTTCTGTCAAGCGGTGGTGATTCCATAAAATTATTATTTAAATGATAATAGCTTTGTGTGCGTAAATTGCAAGAGGCACTCAAATTAAAATAGCATTTTTACTATACAAAGTTGCCTACGCTAATTATAATACAAAATAATTTGTCTATCTAGCGAAATTGACGTTTCAATAAATTCATTTAAAGTTGCTATTTAAATATTACAATAACAGGTTTGGTTTTGGATCTTCCTTCACATAACTATTACTTGCACGACTACGAGAAATGTAAAGAGATGAGATTAGCTTTTCATTCTTTTTAGTGCTATATTTTATTTCTTGAATACTCTAAAAAGTTAACTAAAATACTTATTGGTAAAAAAAAAAATGCAAACTATATTTTAATAAAAAATACAAAGCTTGAATTAATTTTCTCTGGCTCGTTAATAATTTAATGGTACGTAATTGTATTATGAAAGCTGTTTATGACATCTTTTTACATTTCTTTGATTCGAAAAAAATGGTGCCACGCTACACTACTACTGCCTAGTTGGCTCAGCGCTGACCAGCCTGTATTTTCAATTAAAATTCTGTGATTTGAGCTGATTGTACCAATTCTTTTTACATTGTACCTTAGACGGTTGTCTACTTGCGGATGGAAGTTTGGAAGTGGTAATATCTAGCAGTTTATAAGCCAGCATGCGTAGCATGAGCACCTCGACAAAGCTTTCTCGACACTTCTGTCTCGCGAGCGTATTGTCTGTCCCGCTCACACCGTACTGATATGAGCGGGACAGACATCGCGAGATAAGCGTCGACAGCGAGTCGCGGTGCGCATGCTACGCTGGCTGGTGTAAAGCGGATTCATTTTCCAGTCTTAAGTGGCGTGGCTTCATTCTTTTAACATTTGTCGAAATAAAGACATTTTGATAACTGTCAACTTAAGCCCGTTATTCAACATGAAGCTACGTATGCGACGTATGATGACGATTCAGTCGTTCACATATACAAATACTATTTACAATAACAAATTCACTTACAACCCATCATTGAGACTAGTCTCACTTTAGCGTAACTACTTGAATTTGGGGCTACCAGATGTAATTTTTTCTTCTGTCTTTAATTTTTGCATTCAGCGTTTTATGCCAAATATAAACAAGGTCATTAACTAGACACACAATATCGAGCTGATCTAATGAAACAACCTGTAATATAAGATCGATCATAAATAATTATTAAACACAAGTCTAGAAAAAGTCTTGTAAAATGCAAAATTAAAAAGTTATAAAATGTCTAGAAGTTTTGTTTAACCAAATCATTACATTACGACATTTTCTTACGATGCTCATGCTAACGCTTGTTTATACTGAGATAAGTTTAAGTTTTCTCGTAAATAAAATTGACTGGTTCTTCTAATTTTACATCTGATAACCCTTTTTAAATCGCACTTGTCATAAAAACGGCTGTACAGACAAATCTGCACTAATTAAGCGCTAACTAGCAATCAATCTTAAAATACTATAGATCTGTAAGTATTAAGTAGTTGCCAGGAGTTGAATATTATATTCCCGCCTCAGATATCTTCGTCACCATATCTTAAATAGGTATCGAACGTAACTTACATGCTGCCGAAGTCTATATTTTGGGTTATATACAAAGTTATTTAAATTGCTTTAAATAACTTGGTATGTAACCAAACCTCTGCTTACGAAGTGTATGAAAAGAATACCATTTCCGTTACCTTCACGTGAATCATGCCCGCTGGCGACCTCATCCGCCATTATCTGGTTAGGGTTTCAGTGTAACGGCCCATTAAAAATATAACAGAACCATAATTCCTCTATCATCGCTGTTTGTTACTTCATTTTATGCCTTATAAATATATTTAGTGGTAAATACTTATTGGTACATGTTGGGTGCCATTTTAACAGTACCACGTTAGGCGCCATTTAAAGTATTCTTTATCTTCGTCGAAAAAGGTTTAAAAGTTTAAACAAATAATATTCAACTCCAGGCAATTTATTCGATTCGGTTTCTTGTAATAGTAAATAACTATTACATTTATTGGAATCGGTGAATAATCTAGGTAAATTTATTGCAACTTTGGAAGTTCCTGATTACTATTCATTCTATTCACTACCGATGCAGAGATAAAATAGATTAAATTTAGCAGTCTACTTCTTAAAACACTGTTTTATTTCACTGGATATGGCATTTTGTTACCTGCGTCCCTTTGTTGATAATCCGAAGTTAATATAATAGTTTCATAAAATTTGAATACATAACAACTTAATTGATGTATGGATTCTGAAAACTAAATTAGATCTAATTATCTCTACATAAATACGTTTCGAACCCTTTCTATTTGTAAATTTGATAAGCTACAATTAATTTTAAAATCACAAAATTACAATAGATCTCTCCTACCCATTGTATCTTTTTTGCGCGCGTTTTTCGTTCACATCAAAATTCCAAACATTCCACTAGATGGCCATGAATACCAAAAGTAAAAGCTCATATTCAGCCCTGAGCTTTAATCTTTTATAAGCGCCATCTAGTTAACTAATTTATACGCACACACTTGCAGACTCAACAAATCAGTTCATAATAAAAAGAAGTCTGCTTTAGGAATAATCACATTCTTCAAACTTTTTAATTAACCATTATACAGACTATTTAGATTAAATACTTTTTAAAACTCACCACGTTTTAAGGTGATTATCAGGCAACAATGGCGTTCATGAAATCTCACTACTTTCCAAACTAACGAAGATTAGTAAGTAGTTTTGATTCGTAAAAAGTCATTCGATAATTAAATGTATCATCGCTTAGAACTTACATCGAGAACTACAATTTTGACACTAAAACGTCCGTAAAATTAGTTGGGGGGCGGAGCCTCGTCGGGCTCAGCGGTCGATCAGCTGGGTTGCTCGTCGCTCTCTCGGTGCACCAGCACTCGGACGACGGTGGGGGGCGCGGAAGGTGGTGGGGCGGCGTCTGGTGACGCTTCCGTCACCAGAATGCTCACTTCGCTGTTGGCGTGCGGCGAGGGAGTACGAGCTCTCGCCGGTGTTGTAGCACGGCGCGCTGAATTCCTTCGCGAGCTTAGACGAAGGGAACCTGCGTGATAGTAGATAAAAAAAAATATATGTCATGTATTTAATTTTTTTTCTCACTCAAGTTTCTTATTACTTTGTCTTTAATTCGAACGTGTTTTGGATGCGTAGTTATTAAGAAAGTTTTGTTTTTGTTGCTCGTTCGGAAAAATTCACCCTCTTACCTGAGCTATAAAAATTACAAGCCTTTATATTTCTATTACCAGCCTTAATATGGCTGAAACTATTGGTAAACAAGTAAACACAAATAAAAATCTGTCATTTTTCGTCTTATATTACGGCTATATTTAGAAATTCTCATGGTTCTACCTATCGTATGTTATCTCATACTTCATTTCGTACCTTTCTCTATATCAATCGAAATAAAGCTTAATTGGGATAGCCGATAAAAATAAGTTTGAAATGTTTCTAAAACTATCAAATAAAAATGAAGAAAAACGTTAACTACTCCAAAATGGACGCAAGACACGGCATACAACATTCTTTCTACTAGGTACTTACCAAGTAAAACAAAAAATAGCAATCACATAGTCTGATTTGTGCTTTGTTAGTTAGATCAAACCTACATTCATATATTTATTTATGTACGGAAATATACATCACAAACATTAAGAAGAAAAAACAAGCAATCATGCAAAGCATCCACAACCTTTTGTTTGAACAGGAATTGATACAAGGAATTATTACTACTTCAAAGTTTAAACAACTAGTAGGAAGCATAGATATCAATATTCATGTCGTCCGAGGGGTAATAGCAAGTCTTTCATGGTCTAATGCTATGCAGTTCGTAGCAGGTGGTTTTTTATTTGCCATAATTTGATTGATTGTATTTTGATGTTCAATAACAACTGGCAAGTAAAAATATGATTAACCGCTTGCTGTGAACTGTTGTAGGTAAACATAAATCAATGCCATTACTAATAAAAAGTGTTTAGTCATACCCGGATTTTAGACGAACAATATGTTAGCCGTTGTATTTTCGATTCAAAAATGTGTGTTAAAATTTGAAATGTGTTTATACGTAACGGTTTATGCGATACATTTCCCTGATTTAAATTGCATACAACATTTCCACTCTTACAGTTCTCTCGAAGTAGCCAATCCACAATTGCTCTAAATTGATGACGGATTTCCACGGTTAATGTCGTTCAGCGTTGCTTAGTTTAGGCGTATTCATTTTTTATTAGTAGCTGGCTAATCTAACAGAGGAAGACACGAAAAGCATAACGTTACATATGAACCTGCGCGTTTTGGGCCTCCGTCTTCGTCCACTGCATCTTGGTGTCTCAGGAATAAAGGCAGGCCATACGCGGAGCGGCGTCGAGGCGGTGCTGACTCCGTACCACTCGCCGCCTGCCCAGACGTATGTATTTCACACTCTGACCTCTTTGCTACCAGAACCTTGCTCCATATCATCATCAAACCGTAGAGCATTCAACTCTCGTCAAGGTCGCATAAACTCTTAAACTTACATGCTCTTAACCTTTTCTACTTTATTTAAATCATTGGAAAGTGTTTTGGGCTAGTTCCGATTTTAAATTCGCTACACACCGCATAAGCTATATACTCGTATAACTCTGCTAAAATACTAAATACGCTAGTCGCTCCTACATTATTTTTACAAGAAAAAGATGAAAATAACAAAAGAATTAAATTAGCAATATGTCCCAATTTTAAAAAGTTTCAGCTTGCACCTCTGTCTAATGGCATGAGCAAAATTCATATTAAAAACAGCCTTCAACCGGAAAGTCTACCTATCTTGAAGAATTTTGCAGACTACCTATAAAGTTTGAAGATTTTTGTTACGCGAAGCGAATCTGGAGGTAGTACCTGTTCCCCAGGTGTTGCGCCTGGCAGCAGCAGCAGCGGAAGGTTTAGCCAGGCTCCTCCTAACTCGCTGAGGTCGGAAGCGTCAGAGGCTCTTGAAGACTTTCGGCTTGAGGCGTGGGAACTCCTCCGGACGTGAAGCAAGGCACTCAGGCGCCCTCCCCAGCCTCCACCAGGTGACCATTTTGTGCTTTCCTCTTCGTTCGAAGGACTGCGATTTTTTCGCCTGTAATATCGTTGGAGTATTTTTTATTAAGGTGCTTTTGTACAAAATTCAATACGAAAGTTATATTGTTATAAAAATTAAATAAAAAATTTAAAGAACATTAAAAGTTATTATATTTATCAAAGGCCGACGCATAAGTATTGTCAAATGATATAAAAGATTTTATAGTCTTAAGTTGTTCCCGGGGTACGAACGACTTTAGAGACCATAAATCTTAATTTATTATCTCCAAAACGCTGATTCAGAAGGCACTTTTATTGCAATTTAGAAACAACGTAAAATGAAATCCCTTTCATTACTTTTCCGCAATGTATTTTTTTTTAATTTATTGCATGGGTATTTACCTACATTTAATATTAATGTTTGACTTACTTGACGTATTCCCTCCAAGTACGTTGCACTGTTCTAGCTGCTTTATCTTCCCTCTTCCATATTCTAGTCGATGACACTATTTCCAACTCTTTTCTGGTGGGGAATTGCTTCTTAAATTTAATGTCCATCTGCTCCTGTAGTTGTCTGAACGTATCAGTTTCTTCCACATGCCCCAAAACATGTTTGACTAAAGCATGTAGAATGTCCAAACAGTGAATTTTATTTCCCCTTGCTATGGGAAGATTAAAACTAACCAAGGCTACCGTATTGGGTTTTGATATACCCAATGGGGGATCTAGAGAGGCTATGAAATCTGATAGTTGAGCAAAACTAATAAACTGAGTTGCGTGTGGATCGTATCTGTAATTCATAAAAAAGACATTATAACATTTATGTTACACAAGATAAACTTAGGCCTTAAAGTAAACCCAGTGAAATATATAGTTTTTTTACTGTACACACTCGTGTATAAGTATGTCTAGGTTACGCGTAGTGAAAAGAATCAATAGATAATTAAAAAGGTCCTTCGCACACGGCGTCGTATTGTAAGCGTATCGTAATACGCGCGTAGGACGAGTGCAATACGAGCTCGTACATGTTCACACAAGTCCGCCCGCGAAGCAGTGTTGAGGCGAATCGTAGGAGATGTTTATTGTTTGTTTATTGGCGTTGGTTGTAACGATACGACTACGTTTACGACCCGTGTGCGAAGGAGCAAAGATTCTGGATGACTGAGAAAACTTACTTTGACCATCTAATGTAGAACATCTCCAAATCATCTTCAACGATTCCAATCTCCTCTTCTTGATGCGCCTGATTGAAATTCTCCAAAATTATAGCGATGTACATGTTGATGACGATCATGTAGCTGATGATGATAAAGGAAGTGAAGTAGGTAATAGCGAGAAGAGGGCTGCCACAGTTACCGTTGAGATGGCCAACTTCACCTAGCTCGCACTCTGGGGGTTGAATCATCAGAGATGCCAATACGTCATTCCAGCCCGCTGATGTCATGAGACTGAAAAATATCATTATTATAATGTCTTAATTTATAATCATCTTAGTTCCTCATAAAGAATTTGAAGGGAAACTAGCATGAATATTCGTAGATTTTAATTAATAACGGAGATGCTGGCAAGGCTCTTTACAGCAATATAGTTACAGCGTGTTAACTTACCGAAAAAGCAGCTGCATGCTTCTGCCAAAGGTCTGAAAGTTGACTAAGTCATCCAAAGCGCCTTGCTCCTTCACGTGCCCGAAGACCGACATCCCGATGATGGCGTATATGAACGTGATCAGTGCCAGCAGCGCTCCGATGTTGAACAGAGCTGGTAGAGATACTACCAACGCAAATAGCAGCTTTCTTATGCCTTTGGCGGCCTGTTTGGAAGTTTTTCATAAAAAATCCGGTTAAATACGGTCCCGATTTGCATGATTTATTTTTATATGATGTGAAATGAGTAACCCTAAAATAATAATGCGATGTTGTGTGTTTCTAGTTACTAAACGTGTGATTGTTTAAATAATCATAATTACCCTTAGAATCCCACAAAATAATAAATAACAGAAAAATGCCTATCGAACGGTTTGTAAGAACAATATTTTGATTACTAATACTCACTTTAATCAGTCTTAAAATTCTCCCTATTCGAAACACTCTGACAACGCGGAGCAGCGTGGGTGATATGGGCAAGTCTATCATGATGTCTTCCATGACGATGCCTAAGATTGACGCTAGGACTAGAAGGAAATCGAAGACGTTCCATGGTACCGTAAAGTAATGATACCTTAGTCCAACAATTTTTACTATTGCTTCTGTAACAGAAAATGTTGAAAAATATTGTATTGCGGTTTTAGATAAAAAATATTCTATAAATGAATCATTTTTTCCAATACGTCTCGTCGGAGTTGTTGGAGACGAGTCGTTTAACTTAATATAAATTGATCGCAATTAATTAGCCGATAGAAACAAATAAAATCAGCAAACTTACCTAAACCGAATACTGTAGTGAAAAATGCGTTGCTAACTTCTAAAATGAAGAAAATTGAATGGGGCTGGTCGTAATGCTCTATTCCCATCGTGAGCATGTTCAAGAAAATTAGAACAAATATGGCTATTTCGAAGCGTCGCGAATTTGACAAATCGTAGAACATTGCAAGAAACTGGTTCCTCGGTCGCTTTATTACTTTTTGGGGCTTTTTTCTACCGAGTTTTTTCATTGCTGTATAATAATGCTTTTGGCTTTCAGTCAAGAACATCTCTAGCACTCCCCCTTCGTACTGAAATTATAATATTAATTAATTATTAAGTCTTGGAATTGTACCAAGTTCTGCGCAAAAGTTTTGATAATTATTGCTGCAAAATTTATAATTTCTTGGAACCACGCAGTCTATTGACGAAAATTAAGACATATTTTACGATTTATTAAAAAAAATCTAATAAACGTACCTTTTTCTTGAGCATATTAAAATTATCGATGATAACTCCAATAAACAGATTGAGAGTGAAGAATGATCCACATACAATAAAAATCACAAAATAAATGTAGGCGTAGAGATTAGCTTCTCTAGCTGGTTGGAGGTCTACTCCTCTCGCATCCACAGCATCAGCCATTACCTCCATCCAACCCTCAAATGTAGCCACTTGAAATAACGCTAGGTACGCTATACCGACGTGATCAAATGAAATTTTCGAGTTTATCCAAGTGAAATTATTGTAATAACACTCCCATTTGTCATTAACTATCTGTAATGAAGATCATGTATTAGGTCTACGAATAGCAGCGACGAAGACTACGGTAAAGAAAAGAAAATATATGAAGAAAAAAATATTCAAAAACGCATACTATACCAGTGTATTTTGTAGTCCCAAAACCTATTAACTGAAGTAAAAAAATTAAGATTCAATAGTTTTAGTAAAAGGTGTCAAATTGTGTTGATTCTTACCTCTAAAGGGAGAAGTTCACCTTCGTTGTCGACACATTTGAAGAACTTTCCTCCAAAGAATTGAACTCCCATTATTGAGAAGATTAACCAAAATACAAGACACACTAGTAAGACGTTGAAGATGCTTGGTATGGCGTACATTAACGCGTTGACAACTATTCTCATGCCTTGCCACCGCGATATTGCTCGCAATGGTCGTAATGCGCGTAAAGTTCTTAGCGATCGCAACACTTTTAAATTTTCATTTTCTTCTATCAACAAACTAAACACTGATACCTGTAAGAAATTTTTATGAATTTTATGAAAGCGAAGTGAAGCTAATAGAGTTCTAATGATAATAACAGTCACTACAGTTAATATAATACGTCTAAAGACAATAAGTTATTTGATATTATTTAAAGTTAGGCATTGGACTGATCTTTTCACCGTAAATATAAAATAAAAGAATACTTACAAACACTATGGTAAAGTCTAACAAGGTCCAGAAGCTTGTGAAGTATCTGAAGAACCCCAACGCGATCCACTTAAGGAACATCTCGATGACGAAGATCATGCAAAAGCCGAGATTAGTCCAGTACAAGATCCTCTTCAATGGCTTATTCTTCTCCAGATGGATATCTTCGAAGCACAGGGTGATGCTAGATGCGAAGATGAGCACCAGAACGAACCACTCGAAGGCAGGAGTGTCCACGTAGCGAAGAACGAAAGTCCGGATGAACATCCAACGCTGGCCTAATTTTGTTTGGATAAACAAGTCCCAACAGGAACATCTGAAGGAATGGAATGGACAAAATAAAAGCATAGCAGCAAACGCATGGTATGTGCCTCCTTCCGCGTGTTCAGCGCAATGGTCCTGATGCTACCTACGTAACAGTGAACAATGCCTCGATGCTTAAAATGTAACCTACGAAAAACAACCTACTCTGAAATACTTGGTAAAAATACAAAAAAATGCCAAAAGGAAGTAAGTGTTCTATGAGTGAAAATTACTTTGTTATTGTTCTTGCTTATACTTTTATCAATAGTAACTATCTACGTAGTTATTAGGCAGGTCAATATAGTCAAGCAGTCAATGAGAAGGCACATGCCGATTTCAACAATATTAGATGGAGGGTTTATGGAGCCATGCTAAACTGATTTCAGTAGAGAGATAAAGTCAACAACACTAAAAGTGGCGTTTATAGTAACTTTGGATGCATTAAACTTGAAAACATACGTCTCATAACATTGACGAGGGAAACAATCCTGCGGTATTTTTGGCTCCTTCTGTTTCCCGAATCCCGGAAAATTTCCCATCGCATCCATGTATTGGCCCTTTGAATTTTTCCTCCCACCTACGGTTAATTCATCTACATATGAGACTAAAGTTTGCCATGGGTGTTTCATTTCTTCGTCATCTGGTTTTTTCTCAGTTTCCTTACTTAAAAAGGTTGGAGTTTCATTTCCCCCTCTTCGCATATTTTCCGGCGTTGTTTTACTGGATATCTGAGCCATTTCATAATGCTCATTCTCATCTGAAAGTAAAAGTAAACATACAGTACACTGGTATAAAAATCGACGGTATGTCTATACTTTTATTCACCTCTTGAATCCGACGGCTGCGTGTGATATCCTGAAGACATCTGGTTTAATAGCTTTTGCGCTGCAATTTGCTCTATGGGGGTTGTCGGGTCTTCTAAATTTTCTTTGGAATCCTCCCTAATACTAGTAATTTTATGTTCAACTGCTAAATCACGAACATCTTGTAAAGTTTCTTGGCTACCGTGGTTAAAGTTATTACCACTTTGGTAAACTGGCGGAAATAAATCTGATCCTACTGGCCTAAAACCAATAAACAAGTTTTAATTTTGATTATGCCAATTACAACAAAAGTAGACTCGTATATAGTATTTTTATGCTTACCTATTTAACGCTTCTTGAAAACTATGACTGTAAATATTGTCATGTGGAAATAGTATGGTTTCTTGTATTGACGCTGAATACCTCTGCTCACTCGGTATAGACACCTTCTTTTCTTTTACGGCACGTTGTTGCGACATATATTCATTAACTAGCTCTTCTAATTTAGATTTTTTTTCAGTCTCTTTACTTCTCGATATAAGGAAACCTTTTTTTCTAACTATAGAACGTATTCTATCGAAACTTTTAGCTAATTTCGAATCCTCACCTACTTCCTAAAAACAAGAAGGAAAGCATATTTTGAAATTAGTGCGGTCGTCCAATTTGATGAAATTAGTAAGGCTGAAAGTAGTTATTACCTCTTTTTTATTCTTAAGCTCCTCACTGTTGAAACTATTGAGCAGTAAGGCAAGAAAGAGGTTGAGCACCATGAAGTTCCCCATTACTAAAGCGGGCAGGAAAATAAAGAAGCAACTTTCTGCGCCGGTTTCCTGCTCTGCTCTCATACAATCCCATAAAGGCTCAATCCACTCGCCACAAAGTATCCGGAATATCATCATGAACGAGTGAAAGAAGTCGTTAAAGTTCCACCTAAATAACATAATATACGTTAAGAGATACAATAAAAATAAAACTTCTGATGTAGACTGTAGATGGACTGGACGTGAGTGTAAAGGGTTTACGAAATCCACACGAAAACACAATATTTATAAGAAGATAAGATAAATACAGATATTGATAACCCATACCTTAAATCAGTTCAGTCTTTTAATAACGAATGTTTCTAAACGCCTTAAGAATACCGCCTTTTTTTGTAAATTCAGACAAACGTAAATCACACTTTAAATATTCCAAATAAAATAAACTGACCTCGTTTGTCTTTAGAAATACATTTTCTATACAGCTATAAGCTAACCGATAATTTTTTCCTGCCGATTCTAATTGGATAAATCTAAAAATATATACTTACCATGTTAATCGTTAACTTTTTGGGCAAAGTTATACAATGATTATAATATAATGTCAAATCTCTTCGGAGTACTTGTGAAAGTTTTACCTTATTAGCAAGAATTAGGGTATTATTGAAGAGTCTTTTACATAGTTTATCAATGGAATATTTCAATTAATTAGTACCTATGTATTGTATTGAATTATCGTAATTATAAATATCTTTTGATTCCAACACCTTTCGTATTGAATATTTTTGGAGAAAATGTGAAATAGAAGATGGGTAAAAAGAAAGCATGTCTGATTCATGATAGCAGAGAAAGTGAGATATGTATGGATTTTAGCAAGTTTAAGAAATTGATCATGCATTCGGAAGTATAGATATATGCCGCTTAATTCGTTGTTATCGTAATTCATACCTGGGCACTGGATCCGGCTCAAACTTGTCCGGGGTATAAGATTTGGAGAAAAGCTGCATTCCGATAACAGCAAATATGTATATAACTATCACTAACACGAACGTCAAATTACCGAGAGCACCGATTGTCGATATTATAATACTCAACAACACTTTCATTGTAGTCCATGACTGAGCTAATTTTAACACTCGTAACTGAAAAGAAAGTAATTTAAGTTAGTTAAATAACGAAACACGTTCAGATCTGTAGTTAAAAATAATTTGGTTAAATAGGTTTCATATTTGTAGATATATTGGAATTAAAAGTTATTGTCAGACTCACCAAACGAAGGCCTCGTAACACAGATAGGCCATCTACAAGCTCAAATATAAGATCTAACAGACTGGCTGACACTATAATCAAGTCAAATATATTCCAACCACAAGCGAAAAAGTCTTTACTCATCGCCATCACTTTCATTATACATTCTAAAGTAAATATAGATGTGAACACCTGAAAATAAATTATTCATATAGTATCATTTTACAACGTATTAAAAAGATCATAAAATATAAACAAATTACCTTATTTCCTATATCTAACGCTTGTCTAACGTTCTCACTCATTCCATGATGCTCCAACGCAAGAAAGAGTGTGTTGAGAACAATACAAGTTGTTATAAACAATTCGAACAGTGGATCTTTAACGATGCCGTAAAGACCATTTTGAAACTGGAGCCAGCCTTCATAGTCTATGCAGCATGTAACGCAGCATTCACAGTTTCTATCCACGAGTTCATCTGCGATCAAATTGAACTAATTAGTCAAGTAGAGATACAAATTCTACTAGACATTACATCGAATACAGAAGAAAGGAAAATTGAAGAAACAGATAAACTGCAAGAGCGAAAGCATAGAAAAGCTTTACGGAGTTTTTAAAAATGCGAAGCTTAGGAACTATAGTAAAATTATTCAACTGTTGTCTGTATAAGTACAAATATGCATGCAAAAGCGGAAGTTTAGGATTAAGACAGTACGCAGGAAAATGCACGGTATTAAATTTTGGAAATGCCAATGGTTGAATTTTGAAATGATTGTGTAGGTGCATTTAGAATTCCAGATTCTTTCAATTTGGTGTTCCCAAAGATCGAATCGCATAAAAGTTTGTGTGTAATGTTCATATAAAAGTTTGTTATAGGTATCTAAGACACTTAAATGCGATTCTTGATCTGACGAGACGACAGCGAAAACCAATCGCATTGTCACCCTGCAGTCTTCCTGTGGGGAACAGGGGTGGACTGGGGGGTAGAAGCGTTGGCGTCTGTGTTTACTAACCTGTGAAGAAAGTGCAATTTTGCTCGTAATTGCCCATATGAGATTTGTGCGTAGCTGCCAATAAACTGAGCTCATTAATTTTCGTCGTCTCCGCTTGCGGGAGGTCGGGCGCGCGCTTGTATGGCCAGTCCGCCCCTGACGATATTAATGAGGGTAGAAGCGAGATTGCAACAGTGTTTTATAAAATGCCCAATGAGGTTGTCATTGAGAAGTGAAGCTACTAGTGAATTATACCAGCCAACCGAAGCTACCATTAGACTCTTGCTAGAAATTGAATTCGAATTGGATCGAGAGTGAAATGATGACTTCTTTGACAATAGCATAACAATTGTTTTTATTGCAAAAGTTAATTGTATTATCTACAAATCAATAGCTTATTGAATTTTTATAAAAGGGGTAACAAAGGCCTTCAAATTCACTAAGCTACCAAAAGTAATGTGAAACCATTTGGTTTTATTGTGGCCATAAAGTTCCACAACCAGGCACAAATGGCTCACAACTAAATTGCAGATCAGTTAGGAATTAGTGAAACCTTACATAATGCTTCAGAAATCCAAAGTAAATATCTGTTTGCAAATGCAAGTTGAAACAGAGTGATTAAGTTAGAATTTCAGAAAATAGATAGAAAGGACTACATTATAATTCATTATAAGTAGGTATATTTTTATATTGCTGAGGTATTTTTACATGAACTAAATTTAGTAAGGAAGAAAATTGCAGAGAATGCAAGCGCGGAAACTTTACAATAGATATAAAAACCTAAAAGTTAATTGTTTGTTAGAAAATTTAGTAGAATGTTTCATGCATAATAATAATAATGTGGTGGTAGCCAATATTGGATAAATAAATTTATACTCTAGTCTACTATGATTTGTAAATTGAAGATTTCGAATGTGTCTTTCGTTTTTCTAGAATGTTTCGCTGTGTAGTTTTGATGTAACCTATTCGAAGGGTCCCGTGTTGGCAAAAGCAAACATTCTTTGACAGTGGTAGCATCTTTATCTCTGTGTTTTGTATTTCGTGCTTTAGTGTCTAAGCCGTGCCAATTGAAGGGATCTCTCAAGATAATACCATCAAATAAAGGATATTCTGATGAAAAATTACATTTCAAGTATTGGATATTTATCAGCTATATTGATGGTACGTTCTTGTTTTGTAGATGTAAAGCAGTGCAGTATTTCAATAAAAGGATCTTTACCTAGCACCACAATCTGATTGAGATAGTCTGGATTTAGTGGATATTTCTCTTGTATGCTGCCTTTTTCTGATTTCTTCGATTTCTCTGTTTGCTGCTCTGTTTTTCTTGAAGTATATTTTTGGTTTGGATCCTTTGTGTGTCTTTCCTAGGATACATTACAACCATCAATGAAACTTACTTATTGTTGAAAAGGCGGTCTACTTTATATTCTTCTATTCAACTAGCGGCCGCTCACAGATTCACCCGCGTGGTTCCCGTGGGATCGGGATAAAAAGTATCCTATGTTCATAACCAGGCTATCTACTATCTGTATACCAAATTTCATGCTGCATGTGTAACACGAGCATCTCGACAAAGCTTTCTCGACATTTTTCTCGCGCGAGCGTATAGTCTGTCGCGCTCACACCGTACTAATATGAGCGGGACAGAGATCGCGAGATAAGCGTCGACAGCGTGTCGCGGTGCGCATGCTACGCTGGCTGCTCATGATTTTTGAATTTATTCGTTACAAACAAACAATCAAATCCTTCCTCTATAATAATAGAATAAACTAGATTTTTAGAATATACACGGTTTGAAACTAATCTCTGACTCTGACATTCGAAATCCCTATTTCTAGTCGAAGCGAGAAAAATATAAGTGGCTTAAAACGGAAAGTGATAAAATACCTGTTGAATAGGGGGCACCGGTGTAGGTGGATGGTGGGTAGGGGCGGGTATGAGGTGAACCCTCCGGGGGTGGGAGTGGGGGGCTTGGTCGTCGGACGTGTGTTCCCCGTCGTCATGGTCGTCGACCACGCCGGAATCGTCCAATGACGACTCCCGGTTGTTGCTGTGGTCGCTAAGCTGACGACCGGCAGCGCTGAGCGCGCCGCGACCTGTGATTTTGGCTTCTATATTAGTCTATCCTATACAACTGCTATTTTTATATCCTTTAAGTATTTAATGAGAAACGTAAAATATTCAAACGGCAAAAAAATATTTTTCTAACCGAGATTTTACTTTTTCATTTCGTGCAAAAAATAGTTTCATCGCATTAATCACATGATCTAATTACAAGCCTGAAGAAGTAATGGGTGTAAAAAACACGTTGTATGCCTGACCAGAAAAATAAAATACCCGGCCTGGGGCGCCACTTTCGCGTTCATTATGTCAAATTCAGTAGAAGAAATTAGTTACTAAGTTTTCCGCAATATGGCGAGTCTTTTTATTTTATTGGTTCTGTCGTCTGGTCTGTCGACTGTACCTAGACTTAACCGAGACTAATTAAATTAGACAGAATGATATCCATTTGTTCTATGGTTTTTTCTTTTCCGTATGGGCAACTTTTGAAGGTAGCTCATTAGTACCGGACCCATAAGACTTACCTAAGGCATTGTCAGGATGCAACGTGTGTGGTGGAGGCGGGGCAGGCGCGGGCGCGGGCGGCGGGGGCGACGCACTCGGGCTCACTGACCTCGAGCGAGACCGAGCCCGGTCATTCCTGTCATAAAAAAATAATCATTAATGTACGGTGTTCTTAATTAAGCTAATTTTGTACATTATAACAACGTGATTTTTTTATTACTTGAGAAATTAGAGGGGGTAAGCCAATGGCCACACCAAATGTATAGAATGGTGAACGCGAACTCAGATTACATTTTAATTTGTCACACTATGCTGACAATACGTAGAGTACGGTACACACACATCAACTGGCTATGAAAAAAGAGTAGTCTTCGATCGGCTACGTGATCGATCGTAGCTATATCATCTCGTAAGTATCGTAGCAGTGTGAACGCAGATTGGCTACGTCGTAGCCAATTTTCAGCCAAACTGTTTTTCTTGCGGAATTAAGGTATATAGCTATGTTACCTTTTGCAACCCCCTTGCCCAAATTATCTGTCCTATCCTTCACTTTGAGAACGCGACGTGGCATGCTAAACAATCTGAGCGGTTGTCCTATTGTCAGGCAAATCAATTGACGAGATGCAAGTTTAAGTCCCGGAAGAGTAATGTGATACCCTAGGACTGTGCAGCATTTTATTTTAAAAAAAGGGACTTTTTCAATATTAAAAAAAGGGACTTTTTCAAGATGTGTTGTTCAATGTACCTACATGGTTTTAGGTTATTAAAGAGTTCTATGATTATAAGTGCCTTAGAAAAATTTAAAATGATAACTTTTAAATAAATTTTTTGCTAAGCTTTGTTTAAAAAATTCAGAAATTAGTTACAGTAAGTGAATTTTTCATCACAATGAACCGCGCTATTTACATTTTGCAACCCCTTTTTCCCAAATTATCTGACCTGTCCTTCACTTTGAGATGCGACGTGGTATGCTAAACAATCTGAGCGAACTCTGTTGTCCTATTGTCATGCAAATGTAACAGCGTTACGCCAGTTAACTGCAAATCAGGTCAACTGAGGAGGTGCAAGTTCAACCTTGGATGGATGGAAGAGGTAATGAGACTAAGAATTATGCAGCATCTTTTACTTGGAAAACTTTTTTGAAGATGTGATCAATCACAATATGCATGGTTTTAGATTATTAAAGATTTCTGTAGCCTAGCCTGAGAGGCTTTATCGACTCAATAACTCGATAACTTGTCACATCTTAGCGCAGATATAGCGGTGTTCATGCTAGGGGGGAGGGGGAGGGCTGAGATTATATTGCTCTAAAAAGATTGAAAATTATATCTTTTGTTATAATTTTTGCTGAGCATTCTTTCAAAATGTTTAAATAGATGCGGAGGAGCCCGTGGCACAGTGATTCGCGCGCTCGGCCTGTGATTGTTGAAGTCAAGCAACTTTAATGATCGGTCACGGGATGGGTGACCCAAAATTTACCATCTCGAGCTCATCCGTGCTTCGGAAGGCACATAAAGCCGTTGCTTGGTCCCGGCTGCATTTGCAGTCGCTCACCAATCCGCATTGGGCCCGTGTGGTGGGTCATGGCCCGTTCTTCTTATCCATCCTTAAGGGAGGCCAGTGCCCCAGCAGTGGGGACATAAATAATGGCTGATGACGAAATAAATTTTTAATCATAATAAACTGGGCTATGGTACATTTTGCAACACCCTTGCCCAAATTATCTGACTGGTCCTTCCCTTAGAGATGCGAGACGTGGTATGCTAAACAATCTGAGCGAACTCTGTTGTCCTATTGTCCTACAAATGTTAGTTAATTGGCGTTACGCCAATTAACTGCAAATCAACCCCCTTATTATGTAACTTGTTTCTATCAACGTTTGATTGAAAGTTTAGTCACATTGCTGCTTTAGTAAAAATAAATGTGACAACTATCTTACTAAAGCAGCAATGTAACTGCACTTTTAATCAATTTCAATCAAAATCTGTTAGCAACAGAGTAAGATAATCAACTAACCGGTCAACGGAGGAGGTGCAAGTTCAACCTTGGAATAGGTGTTATGATATGATACCTTAAAATTTGGCAGCATTTTTTTATAAGATAAAGAGCATTTGTAGATTTAATTATTGTTGCAGCCTAGAATCAATCTCCCATCCTTATTTCCTTCACCATACATTTCTGAACGCATCTCATGCCTGCTGTCAACTGTCAAGTGAATGTCACATCACTTTGGCATTACAGATTCAAAGCTAGAGATCGAACGGGCGCGCGCCCCGTGAATCTTCAAGCAAAGCTGCTTGAACGCTAGAAATCTTGATTTCTAGCGTTGACTTCATGAAACCGCACTGGAGTAGCAACGTCAGTAAACTAATTCAGGGACAATCTAAAATCCTAAATCGTTGCGGGATAAAGAAGTTGCAACCTCCAACATAAATTCTGGTCCTATTATTATAGATGATTTTTCGATGAGTTTTGAGATAAGATAATATTAAGTATAGATTTTCATTCATTCGTACTCATTTACTCCACATCAATTTCATCAATTTGTAACAACTTAAACTTAGGTAGACCAAATTTCTGATGATGATGTCCATTCATATACTTTTGCTAAGCAGTAAAGTTTTACCTAATTGGTTTAATTGATTTAATAGCTTTATCTCCAACTCAATGTGATCTACCTTGTTTTGACGATAAACAAAAATGAGCCCCGATCCGATCCCTACCAAGACTGTTCAATGTGAGCTTTCACGTCATCTTCGCCGTTAATATCTCCATGATATTACGTTAACGGTAGGTACTATTGGGGAACTCCCCGGTTGACCAGTAGAATTTATTAAGCTTTATTGAAAAAGTGAATAGATTTATAGAAAGCATTTATATCACAAATAATAGAACATTAACAGGTATTTCATTTGAATAATAAATTATTTCTTTAAAACTACTTTCTAAGAAAACGTTTTCCAAAAAAACTCTACTGATACAAACAAAGATTGAAGCCTTTAAAAAAGGTACCTATTTACCCACTAGTAAATTAAAGAAATCTAATAACAATATAAATTAGGTTAATTTAGCTTTATATATCCCTATGATGATGGTAGTTTACGATTCAGGTTGTGCCATTTCTGGCTAATGTCGCGGATATAAATGGATAATGCGGATTCACTAACCCTATTGCAGTAATGGGCGGCCCAGCGTACCCGGTACACAGAGTTGGAGTTAGGGCAATGTTTTGGAACCCGATTTTGCAAGAAAAAAAATATAATACCGCGTATATAAATAAAAAACTAAATAGCATATCAAATAACTCCCAGAATCTTAATTAATGTCAGCAAAGGGAGTAAAAATTCCTATTAGTAGTAAGTACAGTTAACAGGAACTACGACTTATACAAAATGCGCATAAAACACATATTTTATATTCAATTTAAAAATCCATTAAATCCGGTTTAAATCGCTCTAGATTTGAGTTTTTGCTAAATTTCTCGACTTATCCGACCACTTCAGACAAATACCTTTCTAACGGTGTATTGCACTTGATTGTGCGACTTTTAGTTTAGGAGGAGAAGCGGCTTCACTGCCGTATTATATATATAGATTGGATGATGGTACTTTACGATTCAGGTTGTACCATTTCTGGCAGCTGGCTAATGTCGCGGACATAAAGTAATGGGCGGCTCAGAGTGTACCTCGGTGCACAGAGCCGGAGCTAGCCGGTGGACTCAGGACCTGATATCAAATCGAGATTGTTAATAGCGTGTATCGACATTGCGATGCTGGCTAGCAAGCCATCATAAGGCGCGAGGCAATACACATGCGTCCCCTGAGCCCTTTCAGCACCCCTACCCGACAGCGAGCCGAGCGACGCTCGCGAGCGGCAGCTTTAAAATTGGCTCGCCAACCAGCCTCGCATCGCAACCTCCGATACACGGCATTTGACCTCGTAAGAGATTTTGCAATACCTCGTTTTAAAAAAATCAATACAACGCTGTTGTACTATATAAAATTATATATCTGTGTTACTATTAACTACGCCTTAAATGTAGAAAAAAAGTGTCGGCGAATTACTATCAACATTCTTATAATAGAAAAAAAATTAATTAGAAACAGTTTTGTAAAATATACAAATCCGAACTCACGATTAGAATTTTACTTTAAATCAGTTATATAACTAACCTTAACTCAATTAATCCTCAGGTGTGAAGTTGGAAATTCATTCAGTTGCCAGATTTGCCAGTAGGTAGTAGTATAGATATGAGTTACTATACGTATAACAGTAATATCATATGTTTTTTTAACATGTAGGTATTATGAGTATAAGGTACTGATGTCAAATAACGCCTGGCGTCAATTACCGTATATACTCTGAAAATTGTCTTTCGGTACTTGTAAATCTGTACTAAAACTATTCAAAATTCACCCTTATCATATATGCTAAGGTCTCTCGCCGTAAGGTCGATACTGGTCGCTGCGAGTAACTTTCCCGCTCCAAGGGCCAGTGGGCTTGCGTCGTTCGTTAGGGCTATGCCACACTGGCGGATTGCAAGCGTTTCCAAAGCGGAGCGGCCACGCAGCGAACACGCCGCGCGTGCGCGGCGAAGACGTCGCGGCTGCGCGGCGAACACGTTGCGGACTCGCAACGATATTGCCGCGGAGAGAAGCATGGACCTCATTTTTAACACTCATATACCGAAGCCCCCGCTCCCGCGCTACTTTAGTTATTACAAAGTAACGACTGTGAGCGGAGCATGGCTTCTGTTACTGAGTGTATCGTACGCCGCTCACTCGAGGCGGAAACGTTGCGAATCCGCGACGCATACGTTGCGCGTCCGCAACGTGTTCGCCGCGCGCGCACGGCGTGTTCGTTGCGTGGCCGCTCCGCTTTGGAAACGCTTGCAATCCGCCAATGTGGCAGCTCACTTAGGGGTGGTCTTTATCGCAGTGTATTATAAAGATTATGAAAAGTTTTTGCTAAGTACAGTCGGGAAACTTCGCGGTTCTCCAGAAGAGTTTTTTTGGGGAAAGAAATACCTGTCAATGTATCTATTATTTGTAATAAACTCATTTGCAAAAAAAACGGGCACCTAAGCAATGAACCATTTCAAATGTTAATATTGCTTGATAATTATAGGTAGTTTTATCCTCACAATTTGGTAAATTAATAAGAAAATAATCGTTTTCATCAGTATTTCATAAAATTTAGATACAATTTATGAGAAATAATGCTAAACCTCGCTAGTAGTGTATGTTCGCTAGTAGTGCATATACTCATGAAGTAAAAATAAAAAAGTTTTTTTGTTTGTTTTTCTTTAATAAAGTAAAAGCAGATAAATGTTTAGTATCGAGTAGACCCCCTCTAGCTAAAATCACAGCTTTAATTCGTCTGGGCATGCTAGCGAGTATATCCCGGATACTTGCTTGCGGAATACGTTCCCACTCCGCAGTAATCACATTCTTCAGCTCTCTGATGGTCTGCGGAGCCGGGTGTACTGATCTTACACGCCGTTTCAGAACGTCCCAGACATGCTCTATGGGATTGAGGTCGGGACTTCGAGCTGGATGCTCTATGGGATTGAGGTCGGGACTTCGAGCTGGCCAATCCAAACGACGAATGCCGACCTCTTGCACATACGCATTAACATCGCGGGATCGGTGGGCGCGAGCATTGTCGTCCATAAAAATCGAGTCTTCACCTAGAGCGGCCAATGCGGGTTGTGCATGAGGAATTAGAACTTCCGTTATGTATCGATGCCCAGTCAGTGAGCCGTTTTTAATGAAGACTAACTCTGTACGATCCATTGAATTTATTCCTGCCCAAAACATAACAGAGCCCCCACCATAAGGTGTGATTTCTTCTAAACATGCCTCTGCAAAGCGTTCTCCTTGTCTTCTTAGCACTCGCCGACGTCGATCTTCACCGAACAGAGATATCATGGCTTCATCAGAGAACAAAACCCTATTCCAATCTTCTTGAGTCCATGATTCACAATTTCTAGCGAACCTAAGCCTGTGAACTCTGTGCTCACGGAGTAATTTGGGGCCGCGGGCCGGGAGGTGACTGCGTATATTGGCAGCGAGAAGCCTCCTCCTGACCGTCCATAGACTAATATGCACATTTCTTACTTCTTGGAGGTTGTTCTTAAGATCCACATACGAAGATTTGCGATTTCTCAATGCGCGACTCACAAGAAAACGATCATCCCGTGGTTGGGTACATGGTTTTCTTCCAGAACCAGGCCTTCTCTCGACGGAACCAGTCTCTTGATATCGCTGCCAGGTCCTTTGGACTGTCGAGCGACTAACATTTAGCCTCCTAGCCCCGAAATATTGGCTACAACCCTCTCAAGCAGCGCGATAATTTTGGTAGCTTTTACCATTTTATCTACCATTTTTGATACAGCCAAAAAGCAATAAATAAAGCTTTGACAGTCAAGGATATGAAATTAATCGATAAAAATTGAAATTGAAAGTCGATGTTATCTTCTGGAACTTCGCGCCAAAACTGCAGGATAAAAATGGGTTTTCTGTAAAAATGAGCATCAAATGAAAATTTGAATTTAGAACGTACTTTTTTAAATACCACAGCATTTTTAAAACCGGCCAGTAACGTGTACAAACGATTGACACCTTTTTGGTATTGTATCGTTTTAAAGATAAATGAAAATCAAAACCGCCCGTTTTTTTTGCAAATGCGTGTATAAACGTTTTCCATATATCAATTAGTTTTTTAAATAAAGCTCCCTGAGAAAACTCTACTGGTCAACCGGGAAGTTCCCCGACTGTGCCATCGATATTTGCAAATATATTTTTTTACTAAAGTTTTACATCGCTACGTAACCTGCCTAATTACCTAAATTCGATGTATTTTTTTGCAAATATGTGAGACAATAATTATTTTCATTGTTGATTGGTCGTTGGTAGGTAATAACGCCCAACTGTTACTGCCGCCCTAGGCGCTAATACCCACAGAAAGAAAGAAAGAATGAAAGAAAATTATATTTATTTGAGACAAACACGATAATGATACATAAAAATAACACAAAAAAGGCACAGGTTTGTCTCAAAACGGTACCGACTCACAGCTTTTATAAACCTTATGCCCATTTTTAACCCCCGACGCAAATAGAGGGGTGTTACTAATTTGAGTGCTATCTGTGTATGTCAGTCTGTGGTACCGTAGCTTTTAAAAGGGCGAATGGGCGAAACCATCGAGGTTTAATAATGCCTACAGTACGTAATTGAATTGTCGGCATTTTCATTTGATATTAAGGTGAAATAATACCATATTTATATTTCTTTCATGTGCCATAAATGAAATTAAATTGAATAATACTAAGGTTAAAAATTATGAATTTGCTTTGGTTGACTTTAAGTGTCTATAGGAATTTTTAGAAAATTCTTAATTATATAGTTACTGTAAGAAAATACTCACAGGCGGAATAAAGCCGCTATAGTATTATATTACCAACAGCACTATTTTTGGAATTAGGTCATTATTTTGTAAAATTTTAAGAAGTTGCTACGTATTATTTCCAGGATTTATCATTACACAATAAAAAATGCTTTCACGCGTGCTATTTTCTATAATTTTATATTTTATTTTGCAGATATATTCAGGTTCAAAGTTAGGTAGGCGTTATTTGACATCAGCACCTTACTAGTAAAAGGCAAGTGATACTGATCATGTCTGCTAAACCAGGCTCATAGGTTTGATCCCCAAAAAATCTTGTGATAATTTTCTGTGTTATTTAAATTAAATCAATGTATCTTGTTCAGGTGTTATTATTTACATACTCGTACAAGGTGCAATAATAGTGTTAAAACGCATATAAAAGCAACAAATAGATACATAAAAGACTGTAGAAGGAAAAAGGTGACCTTATTGCTAATCGTAGCAAAATCTTCCAGGCGACCTGAATAATTGGAGTAGTAGTAAAAGTAATGCATGGATAAGATTTTTTTTTATTAAAATGTTGGGACCAAATAATATTCTATACTAGATATTTTACCTTTATAGTAATTTGCATTGAAATCTGTGACCAAGACAACTGTCATGTTTTACTGACAAATAGGACAAAAGACATGAAAAAGCACCGAAATCAAAGAGATAGCAATTTGAATCGGACCCCATATAGGGTCTTCCCAATTCTCACAATACGAGCTCGTTTATCTGCTTGAAGTACACACATATAATATCATTGGTTGGGCCCCAATATTACGGCCCTGTGGTAGGTTGTCTCCGATTCCGAACCATTTATTTATTGAAACAAATATGATTACCGAGTGAGCCTTCAGGAATGTTGCGTCATGCTTTATTATGAACACGGGTTTTGGCTGAAAAGCCTTTCAGTCTTTGTTCGCGATTGTAACGACCGTATAAATGTTTAGGTTCGTAAACTCGGCTTATTTTGTTTATTTGAATGCGATTTCGGGTGGCTCGTTTGTTGGTTTTTTTAGAACAGCTGTTTTATATTTATTTCTGGTCTCTTTCTGAATTTATGTAAGAGCAAGTAGAGAGCTTTGTCTTTGATGTCGGTGGATTAAGAGGAAATTAATAAAATCATATGAAAAATAGATAAAACCAACGATTCGTAGTCCCCTGATTCCTTCTCCAAATCTTAAGCGCCTTAAGTACTTTTTCATTAAACATTAAAAAGGCTTTAGCTGTGTTCCTATGTTTTCCTGTTTTTTTATACAATATAGTCAAATTTGTTTTCTGGATCTTTGAACACAGCGGAAAATCTGGGCATTTTTTTAGGTTTTTGAACGTTCATATCACTTTTAATAATTAATTTATGAAAAAAAGGAAGGAGAAAAAATGGTAGATTCTGCACTAAGGGGATAAAGCAGTGTTTTATGTCACGGGCAGCCTATTGAATCCTGAGCAAAAGGATTCTGTTCCGTTCTGTTGTTGTGTGAAGATGGCGAGGGAATTTTGGTATGAATCCTGAATGAAGCGAAGGATTCAAGTCTATCCAAAGCTAAGACACTTTTATCCCTGAGGAGCATACTCTACTTTATACACCTACTGTGCCTTTTGTGACGTTAAATGAAAAAATAAAAATAAAATTACAAAACTAATAAATGACAACAATTTAACAATTCGCGTAAAAAATACCAAAAAGATCGAAAGTCACCGATTTTTACTTTAGATATTTAGTTCCGTGGGCAATGCAATGATAATTTTCATTATATCTGTGACCAAGAGTCAAGACTACACACATTCACAATTTGATGATTTGCCATGTTTTAGGTACTGATAAGTAAGAGTAAAGACACGAAAAAGCACGGAAATGAAAGAGATAGCTATTACCTATATTATATTTGAATGAGTGCACAATGTCACGTAATTCCAATTCCAAATGTTCATTTGTGCTAGGGACCCCGATACATACAGCCCTTGGTCGAATCAATTCGTCCAAGATACAGCCTGATGGAGCCTCATAGGAGTAAAGTCTTTTTGAAGTGTCAGTTTTTTCTTTAAACATAAAGTTTAATCTAAATATACCTTATTCTCGTTGTTTTTATGATATAAAAAACTAAAATAATAAAAAAGGGAGTATTATAGTTAATTCAAAGTTATTTAAAGTAGGAATATATTGTAACTTATTAATAAGAATAAAAACGATTCCGTAAATGTTGACACTGACATGAGGTACAAGACAAAGACAATTTAAAAATAAAGATTTATGTCACAGTCCGAAATCCAATCATAGGTTGTGAAATCTCACCCAGCCTAATATAAAATTCTTTAGACTGACGACAATCATCGAAAAAAGTACAGCAGTGTCATATAATACATTTGTCTCTTTAATTTTGGTCGTGACAATCATAGGTTGTGAAATCTCACCCAGCCTAATATAAAATTCTTATAACAAATAGTTGAATCTTATTGTTATTGTTTTTATGATTCAATGAACTAAAATAATATAATAAAACCAAAACGGAGTATTATAATTAATTTAAAGCTATTTAAAATAAGAATCAAATATAACAAAAAAAGTCAATAGTGCGATTCGGAACGCATTATGACATATTTTTAGGTATTAATTTTAAAAAGTACTTTGCCACGCTAGGCCTCAAAAATGCCTAAACTGATTGACAAAACCTCCTTTTCAGAGCGTGTGAGGTTTCCTCTTAAAATGTTTCTATAAACTGCAATATTAGTAGTAGGCAGTTATTCTTAAATAATCTGTATCGCTTCAAATCTGTGTTACAGTGTTTTGTTTCGCACAAACCTAATTTATAATTACAACACAAAATATTTAAATATTACCTACTCTATCACTACATTATGATTATTAGCGTGATTTGCATTTTTTGTTATGATATTAACTAATAACCACTTACCCATAGACTTTCCAACTGCCAACATTTATTTTTATATTATAGTAGGTATTAGAGCATTGGACCGGATTTCCAAAGGTCGTGGGTTCGAGTCCCATCTGAGAATTTAATTGTGGCCGAGTTCGTTTCTTCCAATATTTTCATATTTAAAATTTATCATAAGTATTATTTTTGTCCCAATTGAAGCAGTCACACCAGCAGCAGCAGCGAAGCAGTAAGCGGGAACAGTGGAATTAAACGATGTTTCAACTTCACTTGGGTTTTATTTTCTTTAAATTAAATAAGTTTTATAATTTTACAATGTTGTTTTTAATAGCTATTACTAAAACTGACACACTTCTTGATAACTAGTGGACGGTACCGTAGTCAGCGATCGAATGACGCTCTGCCGACGCAGAGACCCAGCCCAACCACCGGTTGGGGTGGGGGTTTATGCGTCGTGTTGAAGTTAGCGCGAACGGTTTGGCGGGAATTGTAACCGGAAGTCTAAGTAGTAACTTTTAATCTTTAAATTAGATTGTATTAATAATACAAATATGACGTTAAAATAAAACAATGATTTATGTACTGCTACAGCTCGGCCATCCGATCGATATACACGTCCCCGTGTATAATTAGTTCTAGTTACAATGATATGCTAAAATAATACCTCGACAAAACACATCGCGGCCATGAGTAGACAAACTTTCAGCCAACAAAAAAAAACCTAATAATAATAACAATGATGAATCTATAATATATGGTATAAATATACATTCGACAACATTGTACCCCTAAAGGCAATACACTACCTACACCGTATACCGACAAGTAGTATTTAAAATAAACACTAGCCTAGACACATTACATAAGACTATTATGTTGTCATAATAGTTTATGATGCACTTTTCAGCAGCACGTTTTACATGTTACAATTACAAAATACATGAGATAATACTTAAACAAACAAGTCATTGTTTATTTAGTAAAAAGGAAACGTTTAGAATCGTATTTACATGACATTATTTGTAGCAAATATCTTATTAACTATATTTACAATGACAGCTCTTTCTCTATACAGCTTTAATATTACAATACATTATTAATGAATCGCTTCTATTCACAGCTTCAGTGGTCGTTCTACCTACTCCCACAACATCTTTTATCAGATCGCTACTATCTGTTAGAAAGACATATCGATAAACAAGCCAAGGGAGTGAATCGCTTCTATTCACACCCTCAGTGGTCGTAGATCGCTTCTATCTACTTCCACAAAATCTTTCATTAGATCGCTACTATCTGTTAGAAAGATAAATCGATAAACAATCCAAGGAGTGAATCGCTTCTATTCACACCTTTCGTGGTCGTAGATCGCTTCTATCTACTTCCACAACATCCTTATAATAAAATCACTAGGTACTATTTATTAGGAATAATAATTAACAATCGCTTTAGCTACTATTTTCGCCATCAGACGTATGTGGTGGCGCAAAAACTAGCCAGGGCTTCATTTTATCAACTGATATTGTAGCATTGTACCTCCTATTATTTTTCCTCGTAATAGGAGTATCCTCCACTATATACCGATTGTGATCTAAAACCTTAGATACTCTATAAGAGCCCTGAAATTTTGGAACCAATTTGCGACTTTGCCCAGTTGCATGGACGTCCGTTTCAAAGCTGACTAAATCGCCTACATCAAATTTCTTCGATGACTTAGCTTTGCTATCATAATATGATTTTTGTTGTTGTTGGTAGTTATCGATGTAAGAATCTACCTTGTCACGAATCTCTTTAATGTTATCATGTGTCACTGAATTAGGATCTAAGTATGCTTTTACTTTATTTTCGTTGACACCATTTAATTTAAGACCGAAAAGAGCTTCAGCAGGAGTACATCCTATGCCCCTATTGTATGTGTTGTTAAGGTCCCATTGTATTTCGAATATATGAGTGTCCCATTTGCTTTCAGCCTCACCAACACATTTAGCAGTTAGTGCCTCCAAAAGGGTTCGATTATATCGTTCAACTTGGCCATTCGCCCTCGGAGTTGCCACTGCGTTTAGGACATGTTTTATACCTGCGTATTCTACAAATTTCTTAAAACTGGTACTCGTGAAACTGATGATGATGATGAAACTGATATTAATCTTTTAGGTGCTCCAAATATACTAAAGTATTCTTTCAACTTATTAATTGAAACATTAGAGCTGGTGCTTGAAACGGGCTTCAAGGAAACAAATTTCGTGTACGCATCACTAATTACAAGAATATGCGTGTTACCTTTTGAGCTTTTAACAAATGGTCCTACATGATCTATATGAATCGTTTCAAAGGGTATAATTGTTTTTGGTATAGGATGCAAGGGTGGCTTAGCGCTTGCTATGGCTTTAGAGTAACTGCATTCCATACAATACATATTTATTTATTAACATATTTTTTTTACAAAATTTCTCATACGCGGAAACCAATATGATGCTTAAATTTTTGCTAATGTTTTATCTATACCAAAGTGACCGATATCGTCATGATTTTGTATCATTATTTGCCATCGGAACCCCTTTGGAACGACCCACCTATCACCTAGGTCAGTCTTTCTATAAAGCTTACAGCCTTTTATAACGTAATTCTCTTTTATGTCAGTTAGTTCTTTTAAGTTAGGACCATTTAAAATAGCAATAATTTGTTGAATATTTGGGTCAGCCTGTTGCGCCGTTGCAAGCCAATCAGCATCAACGCTCATTACGCTACAGCTTATTTCTTCTATATTACTTGTAATTGCATTGCGACTAAGCGCAACGACATGATTCATTGCTACACCTGGCCTATATTCTACAGTGAAATTATATTCTTGAAGTGCGATCCACCATCTCGCAAGCCGAGGCATCAAATCGCGCTTCAAGAACGTGGCCCGTAAGGAATTACAATCAGTGAAAAATTTAAATTCTTTGCCTATCAGATATACGCGAAACCGTTGCACTGACGCAACCAAAGCTAGAGTTTCTAGTTCATACGCTGTTAAATTTTAAAATTTTTATAAGTTACTATCTCGTTGCAATAAAATACCTGCTATTCCAAATTTACAAGCGTCCGTATGGACTTCAGTTTCAGCTTCGGGATTATAGAGAGCTAATACAGGCCTCTTCACGAGTGAGAATTTTAATAAGTTGAAAGCCATTTCTTGTTCATGTGCCCATACCCATTTTGAATCCTTCTTAAGCAAGGAGGTTAGCCTAGCAACATCTTTAGCAATTAAACTAGTATCAACGTCTATATCTCCTGTCCTTATGGGAGAATAATTATAATTGGATATGCTTCTAACTTCTAGTTCCGGTAAGTGCTCATAATCTATCCTAGCTGGCACACATCTAGCTACTACTGTTCCCTTTTTTAGTACAAACTCCTTAACAGAAGATCCTTTAATTAGTATTTCTCCAAAACCTACATTCAATAAAAAGATTCCCTGAACTAAGCAATGCTCGTTATTTACCATAAGCCTTAAGCTTTCATCTATATGTATAAACCGTACCTGTATAAACAGGACTTGACTTTACATTCACAGCGGTAAGCCCGTTCACCACCGTGTCTTTACTGCACAACAAGTCAAATTTAGGCCGTTTGAGGATGATTTCGAGATTATCAGAATCCTTTTTGAATGTTATATGAGGTTGTTCCGTGTAGGATTGTCCGACTAACAGTGGATAATTCATAACATCATCAGGAACTACGAAGATTCCAACTGTGGCTTCGACCCCGTCTATGACTATACTGACCATTGACTTCCACAAGGCTCTAACAGCACTCATACCAAACCCCCTAAGCGTTGGAAGATCACCTTCCATATTCCATTCGCAACCGAGATCTTTAGTTTCAGACTATTTTACTAAAGTCGCGTGACTGCCAAAGTCTATAAAGCAATGTTTACTTGCACCATTAACATTAGCTATTTTAAAATATTTGCTATCAGAGGATGTGTTGGAAAGCACCGACATAACGGCTCGGTTCCTATCCTTTGATGTACGTTTACCGTCATTAGTGCACTTTTCAGCTGTATGACCAAATAGAAGACACTTGTCACATTTTGTTATAGGCTTAGGGCAGTCCGATTTGTAATGTCCTTCACTATTGCAATTATAACATTTTATTGGCGGTCACCACCTACAACATCAATTTTCGCGAAATTTCTATTCTGTTTTCTATCGATAGCTTTTCTGTCTAGACTACTGGCTTATCCACCTTTAGAATTCCTAAGGTAACAAAGTAGTTTATCGTGCGTGTCGAATTGGGCTGCCTCAGCACCAAGCCTAACACCACGATCCCCAATGCCAAAAATTATGCAATCTATAGCCCTCTTACCAGTAATATCACACCTATTAAGTAAAACTACCTTGTCATGAAAATTATCCTCAAGATCATCCCCAAAGCGCGTACGTTTAGTCAACATTGAAGTCAGCAACTGGCCGTAATTTTCATGACTAGGAAAGGCAACTTTTAGTTCTGTTGCCATTCGTTCCAAGAAAACAAAAGAGTACCTAAGCCCTCATACCACTTCCTGGCAGTACCACATAGTTTAGGCAAAGCAAAATGTATAGTTTGCCTGTCGCTTCAGCTATAAATTGTTGCACACTCATTCACTTTATGCAATTTGCAATTGTTTGTTCTTGGCGAGCGGGATCAAACTCGGGAATAACATTTTTAAAAAAAGAAGTAAGCGGCAAGCTTTCATGAGTGGTGCCACCCTTTATAGCTTGTAGAGCTTCTATTAGTTGAGAAATAGTCACATTAGAAGGAAGTTGCTGGTCTCTATTCTGTGGTTCGGGTCGCTACGGGTTTGTAATGGAATTCTAGAGCGGCAACCACCGTTACTACTGCGTCTACTTCTCAAAGCAACAGCTTGAACAATTGGTACATGCCTATTCTCCGCACATGGTGCGCGACTATGTCGTGTCGTGATTTACAAAAATGTCGTGGACAGGGTTCCCTGGACTTGCGGTAATCGCGAGAACTCACCCTGTCGGGCACGCTTCCGGAACGGCGGCGGCGTTGATATTGAGACGTACTTTCCCGGGAACGTGACCGTGACTGCTTTCGGCTTGTACTTTGCTGGTTACGCGATTCTGGTATCCGCCTCCTCATTGCAGCTGGTCGATAGCGTGGTCTGCGTCTTCTATAACCACCGTCTAGATTGCCGCCGCTTGTGGTGCTTCTCGACGTTTTGCGACTGCGGCTTCTGGAGCTTCTTGGAGGCTGGCCCCCGAATGGACCCGGTAGTATAGATGGTTGATCGGCCATTGTCAGCTGTAAAACATAAACAACCAAGCAATTTTGTGTCGAAACTGGGTGATTTGTTTCATAACAAGAGTTTAGATAGCTGTCAGTAGTTAAATCGAGACTGCTTAGTAAAATAAAATTCACTTTTATATTTAAACAATATCCTCCTTTAAAACTCATTTTTTTATACACCTATCAATCAGCTTTAGACTAAGTCTCAATTTGTTTTATTCACCTAACGCTTAGATTTTTAATAACACAAAGAGAAAGAGTTTTTGCATCAACAAGTTATTTATTACAATTACAAATCAGCAATTTTGCAAAAATAAAAAAATTATAAAAGTAGGTAACGTAAACAAAAAAAAAATATGACAGGTACTGAAAATCACATAAATAGGCAAGGCACTTCAAATTAATAGAATAAATTTATGTCTGTAACCTTTTAAAACTACACTACAAACACAGCGTAAGAGTAGTTATAAAGACTGTGCCATAAGTAATAAGAAAGGTGACGTGTTAGAAACTCATCAAGGCAATTTAATAACTTAAACGAATAAATCAAAACACGTCGTTAATACTGCTTAAAATAAAATTTTTGCATAATTATTGCTTACATGAAAAGGTAAAACACAAGGAATAGTCGTGACGTGACCAACAGTAAGTGCGTGATTTAAGTGTAACGGCGTTATCAAGGAGTAGCCCTGACCGAACGCCAAGTGCATGTATAAAATGTAATAGCGATATCAAGGAGTAGCCCTGACCAAACGCCAAGTGCATGTATGAAATGTAACGGCGATATCAAGGAGTAGCCCTGACCAAACGCCACGTGCGTGTTCGAAATGTAACGGCGATATCAAGGAGTAGCCCTGACCAAACGCCAAGTGCATGTATGAAATGTATCAGCGATATCAAGGAGTAGCCCTGACCAAACGCCACGTGTGTGTTCGAAATGTGTTATGAAGGAATGAAGAAAATCTAGGAAACAAAACGTAAGAAAGTAGAGAGAAAGAAAAAAAAACAAAAATTACAGTACCTTTTCGCAGGTAATCCCACTTCTGAACTGAAGCAGTCACACCAGCAGCAGCAGCGAAGCAGTAAGCGGGAACAGTGGAATTAAACGATGTTTCAACTTCACTTGGGTTTTATTTTCTTTAAATTAAATAAGTTTTATAATTTTACAATGTTGTTTTTAATAGCTATTACTAAAACTGACACACTTCTTGATAACTAGTGGACGGTACCGTAGTCAGCGATCGAATGACGCTCTGCCGACGCAGAGACCCAGCCCAACCACCGGTTGGGGTGGGGGTTTATGCGTCGTGTTGAAGTTAGCGCGAACGGTTTGGCGGGAATTGTAACCGGAAGTCTAAGTAGTAACTTTTAATCTTTAAATTAGATTGTATTAATAATACAAATATGACGTTAAAATAAAACAATGATTTATGTACTGCTACACAATTAAAACATAACGGTAGCATTACAACATAATTATATTTGCTTGTGTTTACAGTATTTAAAACTAATCTTAGATATCTTCAAAAACTGCGGTGAATTTCGGTCTACAGTATTGCATGATTTATTAGGTAATGGAGGTCAGGCCTTCGCCAAGTATTTAATTAAACGGAAGAAAGGAGCAAAGAAGTATAACTAATGTATTCACCCTGGAAGGAATGAAAACGTAGCAGCAGAGATAAATAAAATATGACAGGGAAAAAACTCGGCTTGATATTATTGTTACACCTGTTCTGACCTTTCCTTTATTTTTGTTTACGAAATATTATACCTTTGTTGTATAGTTATAGAAAAGGAGGTTATAAGAGCATATCGTAATGTATGCATAGTCAGGAAAAAGTTTGGCAAATTTTGAAGAAACAAAACAGCAATCAAAGTTGGCAAGATTACTTCATACAATTAAGTGTCCAATAATATTAATTTCCACTCAAAATATTTATTAAAGGAGACGGTTTGGCCAATCAATTACATAAATTGGATCTGTCGGACTGTCGAACCATAGATTACGGTGAGGATTACTTAAGAGTAACTCAATGGGTAAACACAGCCTACTGGAATTGAGATTATCAAAGCAGAAAGTTAAGTGATAAGATAATATAATCCTTGGGACGGCCGAGACAAAAACTAACGGCCGATTGCTCCAAAATTCATAACTTACAAATTCGTATAAAGTGACGGAAAAAGTAAACGTATTTATATCTTAAAAACAAGTTATACTTGGTTGTAGTGTCTATAATATTTGGTTGAACCTCACTTGTGCAATACTATTACTTTGGAGAGACTGCATTGTAAGAACGTAAGATCGTAACGTGTGATTGAAAGAACCCTGTTTGTGATGGAAAAATAAAGTTATTTTTATTTTATTATTTTATTACTGCAGCACTGCCCAGCGGCCCGACCGCCTAACGGTATAGCTTGGCCTATCGCTATAGCTATCAAACTTCAAAGTCTCCTAAAACCCCTCAACGATAGGGTTTTTGACTAATTCCTGCATATTTCTATTCACCTATTAGATTCACTATTGCATTTTTAGCATGAAAGTAATAGCGTCAGCGAGAGCCCTAGTAGGGGTTTTGAAAAATCGATAGCTATAGCGATAGTACAAGCTATAAGGCGGTCGGGGTGTAGGTCTTTATCGAATCGAAGGCTTTCTCATAATCCACTAACGCCAAGCAAAGTAGTGGCAGATACTCCTCGGTCTTCTGTATAACCTGCCGCAGCGTATGGATGTGGTCTATGGTGTCGGTGCTAAAGCCTTTTCGGAACAAGGCTTGTTCGGGAGGCTGGAAGTCGTCGAACCTGCGAGCGAGACGATTCGTCATGACTCTTGAAAATAATTTATAGACATGGTTTTTTTTTTATGGACGACGGCGAGACTCTTAGCCTTTATCATACCTGATGTTAAGTATTGATAAGGCTGAAAATGAAAGCGAGCCTCTCCCGGAATCCTCAATCACTGAGGAACTGGCTATCTTATCTCTAACTGCTGGAACACAACAATGCTGAAAACATTATTGTTATAGCGCCAGACTTAGATAAGATGGTGGTAGCTAGCCAGGCGGACTTACAACAAGTCCTACCACTAACCAAACCGAATACAATATGTACCCCCGCTGGGAATCGAACCCGGGACCCCTGGGTCTGATACGGTGGTTGTTACCACTAGACAATAGAGGCGGTTATGGCGGTTTAAAAGTGAGATGGGTCTAAGTTCTTAAAACAGGTGTTATCTCCCTTTTTGAAGAACAAAATCACCTCACTTATATTCCATGCCCGCGGCGTTTTGCCCTCGACGATGACGGAATCAAAAAGCTTCTGGAGGATTTTGAGTATCGGCTTACCGCCCTCTCTCAGAAGTTGTAGTGATTCCATCATTGTTTTTGAGCTGTTTGAGAGCTATACTAATCTCGTACAGGCGGACGTCCGGGATATCTTCGGTGAAGTGTCGGGTAAGCTTGGCTCTGGGGTCTTTGGCCTTGCTTTCAACCGGTGTCTGCGTGGAATATAACTGAAACTCGATCTCCCTCAGGATTTCAGGTTTTGTAGAAATGGTGCGACCGTCGTCAGTTTTCAGCTTCATCATCTGGTTTTGCCCAATAAACAGATCTCTCGCGACCACTTTGGAGCCTTTATTCCGCTCGATAGCCTCTTTAATACGATTCGTATTAAATTGGCGAAGGTCGCTTGTCAAAGACTTAGAGATCTGCCTATTTAGCTGCCGATAACGATAAGCATCCGGTGAGTTGTGGAGTCTCTTTTCACGTCTTTGATCCATGAGTAGGAGTGTGTGGTCGGAGAAATTCTTTAATTTGAGATTCTTAAAGTACTTGGACCCTACCATCCGGACAGTATCCACGACCGTGTTGTGTTGTTATACGGTCTTGTACTTATACGGTTACTTTGTACGGAGCTAAATATTAAAAAAGAAAATATACTAGAAACAAGCAACTTGTCAGAGCGACATGAGACAAGTTGCTTATAAAAATAGCATTATAAATGCAAAAATATAAGTGATAAGTATAAAGTAAGTATACCTATTTGATAGTTTGTTCGTAGCGTTGATGAAATAAAATACTGATTATTTAAAATCAAAATTGAGAGTCAGATGTATCTTAAGATGAAAAAAAATCCGTTATTTTTGAAAAAAAAACCCACACAGTACATAACACAACACAACATAATCATACAAGCTAAAAAACGTAGTGATTACTTGCTCAGTGCATACAAGCAATAAATGACAAATCGAATGTCAAAACAGATAAATAAAGAATAACATGGATATGCGCGCGTTGCACTATGAAAATAAGTAGTTGTCTAGGTATAGAAGCATACATTATGTATATGTCACCATCTTTTTACAAGAACTGATTGTTTGTAAATAACGACGGTATTAACAAACCGTCAAATTATTGTAAACGCACAATTGCATTGATGATTTTTTCGATGATTTATAAAAAATCAATATCTCTTCGTTATATTGTACTTATGCGTGTTGCTACACGTAAACAACGTTTGCTCGAGAGTGTTTTGAGTGCTAAATACCAGTTTTTATTGGTTTGTTTAACATACAAAGTGAAAATTCATTGAAAATGAGTGAAACGGAGCCTGAGAGCGAAGAAATAAATGACCACTCTGCGCTAAGTAATTTTGAATTTGTTGATGAACAACTATTGCCAAAGCAATCCATGGGCCAATCAGTACCCTTAGTACGAATACAACACGTATACGGTAACTACGTGTAATTGTACTCCGTGCCATGATTGGTGCATTTGATACGGGTTCGTTTACAATTAAACGCAGCTATACTCGTTTGTTTATAAACTGACCGCAGGACACTATTTATTTATAAATAAGCGAAAAAAAACCGTTTTATTGCAAATCGTACGACCTGTTTAAAATAATTCGGCAGTTTATAAATACATACAAAAAGTACCAGGGTAGCATAACAAAGCAGGAGTTATATATATATTTACTTGAAACAATAAAATAAATATAATCTTAAAAAAAACCGTTTTATTGCAAATCGTACGATATGTTTAAAATAATTCGGCAGTTTATAAATACATACAAAAAGTACCAGGGTAGCATAACAAAGCAGGAGTTATATATATATTTACTTGAAACAATAAAATAAATATAATCTTAACTTACAATAAATATAAAATCAGAACTTCTCAAAACATCTAAAATAACTCCTGGTTACTTAAGCGACCTTGGTACTTTCAACTAAAAATATTTTAATTTAATAAGCATTCGTAACAACATTATTTAGAAGGGAGGGAAATAGTAATAAGCACAATTAAATGATTATTAAAACTTTTGTCGATATCATAATATTAGGTCTTAACTATGAAATTGCCGATTAGAATGAAGATTTTCAAAGAAAGTTCGTTTTCCATACTAACAAATTTTGTTATACCTAGTTACTACCGCAAGTGCTAATACCACAATTTTTTATGTGCTATCATTGTTTGAAGACTAAGCAATCTAATTCTATATTTTTATTTTTAAAATTATTTATAATTTATAAATTATATAAAATAAAGTAGTAAACTTTGCTAACAAAAAACGAAGAACCTTTTGAGGTATTTTTTATCGTATAAGAACAAAAATAATAACCATGAGATTAATTATTCTTCATCATTATAATCTCAATTTAATATAAAATCAAGCAATAGATGTACCTTTTAATCACAGAAGTAGTGAGGTTCTCTAGAAGTATAAGAAAAAAATCGGCAATTTCAAACTTTAACCCCTATTATTACGTTTCCTTCATGCTCTTCCCTATGGGTGCGCTTCGAGGAATTATTTAGGGGCGCTTGAAAATAGGTGCGCTTCGAGAAATACCTCGGATTGTCGTTTTACATTTTTAAGAGTTCGAGAGCAAGTATGCATACTGTTTGTAGGTATTTCAAGTCCATTATGGTTTCTTTGGTCATTGATTGTCACGTTGTACGGACACAACACAATTGAAAAATAAAACTACTATAGTGTAAAACGTATATAAAGTACTACACGACCAAAACAATTAGGCGCATGACAGGAATGCGATTTCGTATTTTCAAAGCCCGTATCCCGCCTTTTTCATTGCATTTACTTAGCTAACTGATTTATTAGCACTACAGGGATTAACTGATTAATTAGCGCTTCTTGAAGTTTTGGTTTTCAGTAAGTTATTTTATGGTTTTCATAGCTGTCATGCGCCTAATTGTGGTGGACGCGTAGTATAAGAACCTATACGCTGCCTATACGTAAAAATCAGCTATAGAGCTAGCGCAGACGACGGATAACGGAGGACTTTTTGTCCGCGACACGTCTTTATTGTTATCCAAATAAGATTCAACTTAGATCGCGTATATCCATGAAAAGTACGCGATGGTCCTCGTTATTTATTCAACTTTATGTTCTTAGTAATAAGGTCGTGTCGCGGACAAAAAGTCCTTCAATGTCCGTCGTCTGCGCAGGCCAATATTGGTACAACCGGCCGTAAGCGTTTTAAAAATGCCCCATATTTTTCTTTTATACTTAACACATTTTCGTGTTATTTTATGTTTGTTTGGGTTTCCCGACGTGCCAAAACTTTTCTAAGAGTTGTGGTCACTTTTAATCTGTAAAAGTTGTTTTAGGTATTCAATTAACTGTGCGCAAATAAGATGTGCTTAGAAAAAGTTTTCCTTGTTTATGAAAAAGTTAATGCTTATGATGAGTTTCATTTATTTATTTCTAAATACTTGTTGAAAGTGACTCGTAAAACTCAGGCAGATATAAAACCTCTCCTTTTTTTCTTTTTATTTAAATGTAACGAGTTTTCAGCATTATTTTAATTAAAATCCTTCGATAAATAACGCTACAATTAACGTCCTCCTTTTCCCCCATATTTTATCCCCAATCAAAAGTCAGTATCAAATGTGAAATTAGCCCACTGTAGAATAAAAATCACAGTCTGTGAAGTTTCACAGGTGAAATCATATGAATAAAAACAATCATTTCGTTAAATGAAAATGAATGAAAAGTAGCAATCATTTCCATGCCTAATTAGTACTAATATGACTCGTTATTATCCTCAGGGCTACACAGTACTAGGCGGTGACGGCGCGCGGCGGTGACTTTTTATCGGGCGGACAGGAACAACGCGTGGCCATCGCCAGAGCTTTAGTGAGAGACTCCAGTGTTTTGCTACTCGACGAAGCTACTTCTGCAGTTGACGCCAATAGTGAAAATGTTAGTAGTTTTTTTATAAACATAGTTAGGTTAGGATTTAGAAGCAACACGTTATTCAGCGCGTTTTCTGGACCATATTTTTTCTTAGCGCTTTTTCACCTTACTAAGTTTGGAAGCCGATTTCATCGTAAAATCGCCTATTAAGAACAACTTTTTTATTATTATTTAGCAAGCTGATAAATCGCTGAAGTTTTTAAAATTAGTTTGAACCTATGAAACATCCATTTTGTATTATTAAGAGAATTTTGAAAATTTTACTCTGTCGAACTCAAACCTAAAATTTTATCTTTCGACTCTTTTTTCCGTAACTTGTAATGAAGAATGTTGTATAGAGATTAAACGTATGAAAGAGCGATTCAAGACGATCATGTTGCAAAAATAAAAATCTAAAAATTCTTACTAAGTTGTAATTTTTTTAAGTTGCTCTAGTAGAAATTATACAAATACACATTTAAAAAATCATAACTTCTAAACTACTTAAAATCGCGGAACATACATGGGGTATTTTCGGATACGCCCAGGTGTGATGAATCTAAAATAAATTTCCTGTATAAAGTGATTTTCTCAAAAGAATGCAGAGAAATATTTTTTTCATATTATACATTTAATCTATAAAATATTAAAAGTTACATTAGTCATATTGGGGCAATTACTAAAAGAAAATCTAATCCATTGCAGGAGCGTATTTAGGGTTTCGCAGCCTAAAGGCAAAAAACGAAACGGATTTCGCCAATCAGGCCAATCCGATGTATGTCACAGCCACTTTATTCCAAAACTATGAGGATTACACAGTTGTACACACAAAAAAATGAATTAAGGGGGGCTCCCCATACATGGAACTGACACTGAAAAAAGTGGGGTATCTACAGGAAGGTCTTTAAAAATTGCATTGAGGTTTCTAAAACGGTTTTTCCTCAAAGTCAACCGTTTGAACCCTTTAACTTTTAAAATAAGAAAGTGAAAAAAAGATATATATGATGTAGGTAGATCTTTATAAAAACTTTCAACGAAATTTGGTTTGAACGAAATATATTTAGTAGTTTCAGAGCTATAGCACATTTTCCAACTTTGTCATTCATACAAACGCTATGAAAAACAAAGTTATTTTTGCAGACAAAAAATTATAGTGGCATTTTGGCAATAATAATAATACGGCTCGCGCCATGTAAAAAGAACTCCGAGCGATAGAGATAGAGTAACAGATCCATAGGGGTAACACAATATCTGTCTCTATTTCTCAGCGTTTTCTACATGACGCGAGTTTTAGAAACTTTATTGCACACGATACAAAAACAAACGCATACAGAGAAAATGACATAAACAGGCGGTCTTATTGCTACGTAACAATCTCTTCCAGGCAACCTTGCGTGAGAGACGAAACCCTTCATGTAGACAGGACTATTTTTGACTGATATAGTATAGAGCGGGGACTTGTAAAATTTTCAAAAATGAATTTTATAAAAATGCGAATATCTCGAAAACGGTGAGTCGTAGCTAAAATCTAACAAAATTTTCGACCCCCCTTCGATAACCTCGGAGATACTAAGGAGGCATCCGATGGACATATAATTTTTTTTCTCTTAAAAATTTTGGAAATACAGAGAAGGGGGGACGGGGGCTGCAGCAACAAACTGTAACAGACGTTTCAGGTTAGGTTAGGTTAGAACTGTGACCAAAACGCCGCGCGAACCGAGCGAGCGAAGCGAGCTTGATGCAGCATCGGCCGCGAAGCGCCAGAAAAAAATAGTTTTTATTTATTAAAAAAAACACTTTTCTAATTTATGTTTTTCGAAGCTATAATTTTTTACACTTTTTGGAAAAAAGTTAGAGTGTTATTTTAATGCACCCCCTTTGCGATACCCGAACCCTAGAGTGTAATATAAGCCCGCGTAGGCGCGGAGGGGCGAGGCGGCCCGCAAGCTGAGGAGCAGGTGGTAATTGTGCAGTGCTTTCTTGCAAGAGCTCGTCAATAACATTTCCACATCACTAAATCTCGCTCGTGACGTCATGGTTACGAAAAATTCGGCACGCTAGGTTCTCATACACTTTGAAGCGCTCTTTTCGTCTATAGGTCGCTGGATCTTCCAATACTCGGTGTGGCTCAAGGCGAGATTATCGTACCCCACGGGAGGTATTCACTCGGGACTTCCTGTTGCGCCGCCTCTCATTTCCCTTCACGCATGTCTGCATGTCTACACTCGGTATCTTGTTCAACACATTTATGTTAAACACCTTTGTGTTGTTGATTTTGTATTGTGGTTTAATGGTGGTAGTAATGTAGGATGTCTGTTTGTAAATGTTTAAAATATATTTTTGATCTAAATGTGAAGTTTTGGTCAGAAAACGATTATTGTGATATTTCCTATCACAATTTTCTTATAATAGCACCGGAGCTCAACCTAAAACTGTTTGTACCTACCTACTTACTTGGTTTTAATAGAGTGCAAAACCTGATGTTTTCGGTAAATAAAGTTTAAGACTAGCTTTTCATTTTCTTTCTATATTTATCACCTCTATCCATGTAAATTAAAGAGTTATGCATTCACGTAAACTGCCATTTGGTTAGCTATGTGGCCAACGTAATAGTTATTTGTTTTCCAAGGCTGGAAAGTTGGTTATTAGCGGCGAGTTACTTCTATTGAAACCTGAGCAAGTGAAGGATTCTAGGATTTCTCGCTACGCGCTACTACTCGCTACGCTCGTGGTTCAAAGATTGAATCCTGAGCGAAGCGAGGACTTCAAAGATTGAATCCTGAGCGAAGCGAGGATTTCAAAGATTGAATCCTGAGCGAAGCGAGGATTTCAAAGGTACAAGACGCTAAAAACTTTTCTGCCGAGCCGAGCCGCACCACACAATTTTTCACCGCACAACAGCGAGGAACATTTTATGGTTGTTTACGCGGTCAACTTTCGGTAAAAAAATATTTAAACAAAAAAAAATACTAAATATATCTAAGTACCGTATTCTTGTTGTTTCAATGATATAAAAAACTAAAATAATAAAAAGGGAGTATTACAGTTAATTCAAATATACTTATAAATACCAAGAAAAACGATTCGGTAAATGTTGACATTGACATGAGGACAAGACAAAGATAATTTAAAAATAAAGGTTTATGTCACGTTCCGAAATCCAATTATAGGTTATGAAATCTCACCCAGCCTAATATAAAATTCTTATAACAAATAGTTTAATCTTATTGTTATTGTTTTATGATTTAATGCACTAAAATAATATAATAAAACCAAAACGTAGTATTATAATTAATTCAATGCTATATAAAATAAGAATAAAATGTAACATAAAAGTCAATAGTGCGATTCGGAACGCATTATGACATATCTTTAGGTATTAAATTAAAAAAGTACTTTACCGCGCTAGGCCGGCCGCAAAAAGCGATTTTCAGTGTGAGGTGAAAAAGTTAATTTTTATTAGAACATGGTAATACGAAGGGAAGGAGTGAAAGAATAGTTACTTAAGTGTAAATAATGATTAAATAATTTTAGTGAGGTTTGTGTACTACCTATTTTTTTACGAGTATGACGAGTTCAGGCTTTGTTTATTATTTTGTATCCTAAATTAGGTACTGCTTAGAGAACTAAAAAAGTTATCCAACTAAGTAGGTATATCATGGTATTTCTTTAAAACTGTTATGACAAAAAAACTTATTTCCAATAAAACCAGTTCCTTACAGTGAAGATCGCAAGTACATCTAGTCTGAACCCTCACGTTTTAGAGGAGTTTAAATTTTAAATTGGAAAACCTATGTTTACGTTGTGGGGCGTCTCGCTTCGGCTCGCTTCGTAAGAGGAAACGCTTCTAAACGTATTAGATTTTAGTATGTACGTTAGATATCTTGAGTTTATAGATAAACACGGTGTAAATGTTTCAATAGGTACACCTATCTGATAAAATTACCTATGTTGATAATGATTTCTTTCGAAGACAGCTGTTAAAAATACAATTAAAAACAATTACCTACTTAAACAAACAGATATATAAAAATATACTTACAGGATAATATAATATTTAAATAAGTCTTTTCCATGCGCTAATGTGTTAGATTGGCTTAGATTGAACGACTCACAATCGATTAATCTAAGCTAATCTAACTAATCGTTAGTATTTAGTTTAAATTTAATATAAAACTAACTTGGTAATGCTAGTAGACGATTCAGTGGTGAACGGAAGAAAAATGTATAGTATTATAATTTTAAAGTAACCTCTAAATTTCAACAATAACTGAGAATATTTAATGGGTGTTGTTTGTATTGTTAGGCAACCTTGAAACTGATTTCTTGTAATATTTTTTTTTTTGTTAAACTTGTTTATCCCTTTTTTTTAGAAAAATATATTTTTTAAGGAAAACCTGTAATTGGCTTTACTAGATTACGATATAGACCTATTTAATTAAACAATTTGTAACGCTGTTGGTTTTCGAATAAATAAATAAATGATACCTACTTACCTATAAATAAATAAAAATATAGTAACACATGTATAGCGTGCCGAGCGTGCGCAGCAATGCGGCAATGGTGACATATGCCACTCTTGCATCAACGAATAGGTACTTAACGTCACAGATAACACAGATTTTTCGAGGGTAACAGTAAACAAAATAACCAAGACACTACACGTAAAAGCTTACTGAAAGACAGTCCTATAATGCCAAGGGATAAAAAACCTAAAACAATCGCATCAAAAACAAAACGTATTTTCAGAAATAATACATAAATCTTATGAGTGCCAGATTCTGCAAGCCAGATGACAACTGACGCTCTCATATTACCAGTTGAGACAGTTTATTTATTTGGCGATTGGTAATAAGATACGGCACTTCATAACGACTTTCTAATCTGAAGGATTTTTTGCGGACTGCAGTGCAGTGGACAATAAAAACATTTTATAAAAGAAATTCAAACCGACTTCAAAAAGTAAAAAATAAAACTTTTTGAGTCGGTGCCAGCCAGGGCATTCTACATTGCACTTCTATTAACTATATATTTTTTTGGCCTTAGCTAGCTAGCTAGCACCGACTCCAAAAGTTTTATTTTTTACTTTTTGAAGTCGGTTTGAATTTTTTTTATAAAATGTTTTTATTTCAGATTTTTTAGTTACATCATGTGTCGTTACTTACACTAAAAATCAGCCCATACACAACAATGTCATCTAGGTAAACGACAACTTGCCAAAAGGTGATTGATATTTTTCAAGATTATGAAAAAACTACTAGCCAGATCTTCGTAAACATTATATGGGACCACACATAAACCATTTTCTTTCAGATAAAAAAAGAATTATAAAAATCTGTTAACAACTGGCGAAGTTATGGCAGAACATACATAAAAAAAATAAAAAAAAATACAGTCGAATTGAGAACCTCCTCCTTTTTTGAAGTCGGTTAAAAATAATAAAACACTCGTTAACCGATATAACTAACGCCAACTATAAGGTAAAAGTAATGCCAAGCGATAAAAAAACATAAAACAATAGCAACAAAAATAAGACACAATATATTTTCCAAATATAACATAAATCTTATGAGCTTCTGAAAGCGAGATGACAACCACGCTCTCATATTATCAGCTGAACCAGTTTATTTATTCAGCGAGCGGATATAAGATACGCCGCTTCATTAAGATTTTCTACTCGATGCTAATCCAAAACGCTAGTCTTAGTTAGTTTAGAGTTGAAATGGTACTTCGCGTGACTGTGTTTTCTTGTTAAAAGTTATGAAGCTTCGAGTTGATATTATTTATTTAAATTAAAGTGTAAGAGAATAGTTAATTTCTCACTAAGCTGGTAGCTTTAGCAGAGTTGAGTTTTCAATTATTCGTTTATATATTTGTCTGTGGTCGTAGATTTTGCCTGCTGACGTAATCATAATGAATATTTTATTAAATATTTAGAGGTTTCTCCAAAAAATCGTCGGTAATAAGTTGACTTTTGATTGTTTTTGAAAAAAGTTTAAGTTTTGTGTGTATACACAGTTTAAATCACGGGATTTCTTTATAAATATAAATATTTTTAAGATATAAGAATATAAGATTTTTTTTTATAAATTGTCAAAGCTTTTTAAATAATTGAATTCTGTAGGAGACAACTGACGCTCAGAAATTACATTACAAAATACAAATAACAACAAGTTACTTTACACGAACATCATTGAGGATTCCGGGAGAGGCTCGCTTCCATCTTTGGCCTTATCAATACTTAACATCAGGTATGATGAAGGCAAGAGTCTCCCCGTCGTAGTTAAAAAAAAAACCCCCTTGTAACCACAGAATAAATTGTTGTATTCTCTTAGCTAAAAGCATCAGCTACAGCTATTTTGCAGATTCCCAGTATTCAGCAGCCATTCCATCTGAACCAAACCAATCCGTGAATTTGCCGACGGCAATATAAGCTTACTCACTGATTTAAAGCCTTTGCTACACTCGCAATATCCACCAAGCCCGCATGTGAGAACTACAAACAACGTACGGAATTGCATTGTAAATTATGAAAAAGGATTTATGTATTTCGAATCGACGACACAGTATTTATGGTAATATAATATGTGACCAGTATACAAACTGAAAAGACAGAATTTCGTTTTCTGTATTCCATTTTTAAAATGATTTTCATTGTAAAATCTGTTAATAGCAGTATTTTGTTTTCTATAGGACCTCTTTTGTTATGAGGATAAGAGCGTCTTCACATCACCCGATACGATATCGGTATCGGCGCCGACACCGATATCGGGGCAACTAAAATGTATGAAATATGTACCTGCCTTTCACATTACCCGATCCGATATAGGATATTGGACACCGATATGTTGGCGGCGACATCGGCCTATCCGACGATAATGTTTGTATGTGTGCTATACGTATCTACTAATGAGTAAAGATTTTTTTTTTTTTTTTTTTTTTATTAATTTATTCATGACCTGGATACAAAGTCCTTCAGTCGCATACATATTATTATAGTAGGTACAAGAGGTAATCAATTTCAACTTAAGTCTTGACAACATAATAAATAACAAAGAGAAAAATTGATTGAAAAATCCTGACAAAACAATTTTGACATGTAAAACAAAAAAAAACGACAACTACATACATAAAATACTAACTTAACAATTAAAGTATTGTTTCATAAACTTAAATTTTCTCTACACTATTTACAATATATTTATACAAAGGAATAAAAAAGTCAGTATTGCTAAGAAGGTCTTGAACGCGGCGGGGTACACTGATTCGGTTTTGATTATGGGTTTGAACTGAAACGAAACTGTCAATGTCACTGAGCATTATTGACCGTTGGTTGGTAAACTTTGAACAATTGAAAACAATGTGTTGTAAATCAGCATCATCTTCAGTACAGCAGTGTGGACATTGTGCATTATTGTAAACCTTGATTCTGTATAGATGCGTTGGAACCAAACAGTGGCCGAGTCTCATTCTTGTGAGAACTGTAATAAATCTTCGGTTTCTTTTAGGATCACCTTTAACATACCAAGGATTCACTGGTAAGTCTTTCTGTATTTCAGCATACCACCTGCCTTTAGTTTCTAACGTAGTGTTCCAATAGTCATTCCACAACTTCCTAATATTTTCCTTGAAGTAAACATAGTAATCAGTAAACGGAAGTTGAAGAGTATGAGTGTGGTCTTGATCATGTTCCATGTGTGTCAAACTGTCGGCAATCTCATTTCCTTCTATGCCACTGTGGGAGGGAACCCAAACAAATTCTACATTTATACCTAGGTTAATAAAATTTTCTATCATACTAAGAATTTTACACAGAATAAAGCTAGATTTGTAAGATGAGGGTCCATCAAATAAAGAAGTTAGTACACTTTTAGAATCAGTTATTACTAAAATATTTACACTATTTACATTATTCTTTATATACATTAAAGATTGCAGAATAGCATAACTTTCAGCTGTGAATATGCTAGAATTGTTATTTAATTTGATACACTCACAGTAATTAGCTTGAGGGTCATAAAATGCTGATCTAACATTATGTTTGTCTTTAGAACCATCTGTGTATATAAAGTAACTATCATCCCTATTATTTTTAAATTCTATAAAATCAAATTGATTAGATATTATATCTAAGTGGATCTTATTTCTATCATAATTAACAAGACTATTGTAAGAGCATTCATAAATAGGCCATTTATTACATTTGTATGTATTTTGTGATTTAGTTTTAACATTGCTATAAATTTGTATGATTTCAGTACCAGAAAGAAGTGACTGTGGAGTTAGACTAGAACCTGCCATGGAGTGTAACAGTTCTGTCATTTTACTGAGTTTCAAATTTAAACAATTGTCAGAGGATAAAGTTTTTAACAAGAATCTCTCAGCTAACTGGAGACGCCTAATAAATAAAGGAGGTATGCAAGTTTCTACTTCTAATGAGTTAATAGGGGTGGAGCGCATTGCTCCGCAAATTAGTCTAAGACCTATATTTTGTATAACATCTAATTTCCTGAGATGGGTGGTACTAGCATTCAAGTAGGCTAAACTACTATAATCAAAATGGCTTCTGACTATACTTTTATACAGCATGGTCATAGTCTTAGGGTCTGAACCCCAATAAGTACCTGCCAAATGCCGTAAGAGATTAATAGCTTTCATGGCCTTTTTACTGATATAGTCAATGTGTTTATCAAATTTTAATTGTGTGTCGATAATAACTCCCAAAAATTTATATTGAGTGACAGTAGGTATTTCAGTGTTATTGTATTTAATTTTTATATCTGAATAATTTTTACTAAAAGTTAAAACTGAACTTTTCTCTGGACTTACATCTAATTTAAGTTTATCATGGTAATATGTATACAGTTGTTTTAGAACATTATTAATATTGCTTTTTGCTATATCTATATTTTGGTTAGAGCTGTATAAAAGCAAGTCATCTGCAAACTGCAAAATATTAACATTATCTGTATTTACATGTTTTAATATTTCTGATGTGTATAAGTTGTATAATAAAGGAGAAAGTGTAGCACCTTGCATAGTTCCTTTATTAGCTACACTAGGACCATGCAGCTTGTTATTGTACTTTACATAAATGGTTCTGTCCCTTAGAAATTTAAACAGCCATTGTAGTACAGGTCCTGTTACTCCTATATCATGTAGTACTTGGATAAGCTCTTCTATATTGACATTGTCAAAAGCACCCTTAATGTCTAAGAAGACACAAACCATGTTAGAATTACTTAATTTAACTTCTTTAATATCATGTATTAATGATACAAAGCTTTCAGAGCAACTTTTACTCTTTCTAAACCCATGTTGCACCGCAGGAATTAGATTATTACTTTCTGAAAAGTAGTCTAAACGTAACTTTATCATGTTTTCAAATAATTTTCCCAAACAAGATGATAATGATATTGGTCTGTATGAAGATGAAATATTTTCTGGCTTATTCGGCTTTAATATGGGAACAACACATTGAGTTTTCCAAGCTTCAGGTATGATGAGATCTTGCCATAATTTATTAAAAATGCAGAGTAATATGTTTTGCGCATTTGGATGTAACTTTTTTAATAATATATATGGAATATTATCCAAACCTGGTGTTGTGTTCTTTCTAGTTTGTAATGACTTAGTTAGCTCATTAAAAGTAAATGGTTCGTTCAGAAATGAATTTATTGTATTTTCATCAGCACTATTGAATAATGAAAAAAGTCTATCTTCATTGAAATTGTTACTGCTGGATAAATTGTCTAAAAAGCCAGGAACCCATTCATCATCAAAGTTTTTATTATGGTTGTTACTCCCAATTTTTTTGAATTTTTTAATGTAATTCCATATTCTTGAAACAGGTGTCATTCTATTAAAACTACTACATAAATTTTTCCAAGATTCTGAGCTCTCATTTTTTATAATTAATTTCTTTTGAGCATCTAATTTTTTATATTGTATATAATTGTCAATGGAGGGATTAAGTTTGTATTCATGTAATGCCTCTTTTGAAGACTTAATAGCATCTTCACATTTTGGATTCCACCAAGGAGAAGGCTTTCTATGGATGTTTTGATTTATATTTTGTCTTTTAGGGATGGTTAGGTCCCTTAAATCATTTAAAATATTTACAAAACTATTATACACTTCTAGACTATCTTCATTTTCAATGTCTAATTCAGAAAACAGAGTTTCAGATAGGGTATAAAATTCTGGCCAGTTAGCTTTATTATAGATATATTTTTCTTCCACAGGACCCACTTCATATTGGGATGGTTGGACATTCAAATGAAGAGATACTGGGTAATGGTAGCTGCCTAAGGGATCATCCTGAACATACCAGTCACACAAATGAGCAATGGAGGGACTAACAAGAGTAATATCTATTGCTGAAGCTTGCCTATTAGGATGTGGACAAGTTGTTGGTGTGCCATCATTTACAATGCATAGATCTAATTCATCTATTAAATTATACAAATTGTTTCCCCTATTATTATTACTGTTGCAACCAAAACTAATATGATGTGCATTAAAGTCACCCATAATTATGCAAGGTTTGGGAATATTATTTAAAATGTTTCTTAACTTATTAGTGTCAAATCTGCCACTATGAGGTGGACAATAAACACAAAGAACTGTAATATCTCCGGACTGTGTCTTAATACTTACTGCTATATTTTGAATGGTTTCATGGAAGTTTGTATTCAACAAATTATATTTCAAACCATGTTTAATGAGAATACCTACACCATTGTGTTTACTAATTGAGTTTTTGTAAATAAAATTGTAGTTAGGAAAATTTGGAATTACTGATTTATCGGTGAACCAAGTTTCATTTAGCAAGCAAATGTCAACTTGTTTATCTATAAGTAACTTCTGTAAAAGTGTTTTTTTGCTCTTTAAACTTTGTATATTAAACTGGACTAAATGTAAATAATTATCCATTAAATTAAGTTTGATATTAATATCTCTTTAATTTTCTTAGTAGTTAAGGGAACTTTGCTATCATTTTTATTACCTAGAGCTATTAAAGATTTTACAATGGCATTCAAAATAATTTCGTTATTAGCTATTTTATTAATATCTAATTGTACATCATTATTTATATTACTTACTCTGTTTAAAGGAGGGTAGGATTTCGTGTCACTAGGGGCTGGTGGAGAACTCACCACAGCGGCATAGTTTTGTGTAGAGTACTTCCTCTTATTTTCTTCAAATTTCTGCTTTTTGATGGGACAGTCTCTAGATATAGCCAAGTGGTTGCCTCCACAGTTGATGCATACAATTTCCTCCACGTCACACTCCTTATACGAATGCTGTCCAGCACATGATGAGCACATCTGTGAACCTCTACAAACTTTGGCTGAATGATTGAATTTAAGGCATTTAAAACATTGCAGGACAGGTGGTATGTATTGGTGAATCGGATAACGGAATAATTGGATATAAGCATACTGGGGTAAGGTTGTTGATGCAAAAGTGACAGCGACAGTGGTTAAGGGTATCAGAGTATTATCTGTTTTTTTCATAAATCTTTTGATGGAAATTACTTCAGCATCACAAACAATATTTTTATAAATCTCTTCATTTGACATATCTTTGGGTACGTACCTCAGTATACCAATCTTTTCCGTTAGATAAGATGGGACGAATGCCCTCATTTTATTCTTTGACAAGAAATCATCCATTTTTAAAAAGTAGTTTGCAGACGTGGCTTTCCTGAATGTTACTCCGATCTTATGTGCATTAATTCTATGCACACCAGTGATATCTTTAACATTTTCGCTGAAGAGTCTGGTTAAAATAATTGGGTTTTTATTCCCTAATCTCTCTTGATCGGTAGATTCTACATAAACCGTGAAGTCTCCCGAGCTGTTTTCTATGAATAGTCTCTTATAGTTCGGTTTAGTATAAATTTTATACTTATCGGTTTGTTGCGATGCCGATGGAGCGCTGGAAACATGCTCGCGTTTCCTCTTTCTTTTTTCCGCAGGGTCCTCCCCATCGCTAGGAGGACCCATTTTAAGTTTGTTTTACGTCTTCTGATGTGGATTCGTGTAATTACGCCGTGAAAATTAACTTTTATTGACAAAGAAAATTTAAAGCTGCCGCTCTGTTTGACTTCCCGCCAAAAAGTCAATGAGTAAAGAAGTACGTTAGGGTTGCCATAAATCCCGAAGGCTCCGTTGAGACATTTACAATATTTACTGTGTTCGTCGTTGCGCGGGAGTTTCAGTTCATATAAACAAGGGCAAAAGCAAAGCCATCGCAAATTAAAAAAAGGAATCTTAAAAACAAAACCATTTGGGATTATTTATATTCATTTATAACTATCGAGGATAACATAACAATTAATCAACATCATTCCTTTTTATATTTATCGGATGATTTTACCTGGGACAGTACTTGTACTTGGTAAAGTACATGGAGCTGGAATAGTTGTTTAAAGAAACTTACATTATACAAATAGGTGTATCATATTTCGATGTTGAAGTTACAAACATAACAAACTACCATAACCTTCTGCAAATCACCTAAGGTGGAAATCACCTGGCAAAAAATTCACAAACAAGCATAGCGAATATAGCTCTGCTCTTTAATTTAGCAGCTAAAAAAACTCATTTTACAATGGAAGAGGTGGAGTAGCATTGTCTTTGGAAGGGATCACAATGATTTATCCCTTGACGAACAAAGGGACGCTCATTCCCGTGGTTACATGTCGAGTTATTGAACCGACGACGACGACCATTGAAACCAACCGGCTTGTAAGAGATAAACTTGTATTTCTTGGCTTACGGTACATTGAATTTTTCGTAAAGAATCACGGGTTACGTATAGCTATGATGTGACGTTTTTGTAAAGGTTGTTAAGTCTTATTTCATTTACGTCGAAACGAGGTTCGTAAAAAGAAGTTGGTTTTAAAGGAGCTTCTAGGTGAAAACTTCAGTAACAGTTCCCTTACAAAAATAGCAAGTATTTGACATTTTTAATGTTACAGGGCCGGTTTCAACAAGACAGATAAGTTCTGGATAGCTTATCTGGCAAATCATTTTAAATATTATTCATTTATGGTACATTACAAATCTCAAATCTGCCGGATAAGCTATTCAAAACTGTTGATAGTGAAACAGGTATTAACCAGCATATGTTATTGCGATAATAATTTATAAAATACAAAGTGCTCTTCGCAGACTAAATCAAACTTAGACCGTCACCCATACTTAGCTACTCGTATAATATGTACGAAAATTTATTGTAATCTAACAGGTACCTCCAAAAGATAGCGTTTTCTCTTTTCTTATACGTACAGATTTAACAAAATGACTTAAAGCAGAGCAAATATTTGCCCCATAAAAACGGCAATGTTATTAAAAAAGTTGGCGCTGAGCGTTGGAACGAACAAAACGTGATGGGGTCGGTCGTTTGTAAACCACAGTTGGGAACTATTACAAACTCGATGGCTCTAGTATGGCATTAGTCTGAAGATTAATTAAATGCAGAACGCACGCTTTGGAATCGGTATGAAATACCTACCGATCCGGTGTGTAGGATCAACTTATTGACCTATAGGTATTTAGTATTCATATCTTTTTGACGTGAAATGTATACGGCACTGCTGATTTTTTTATCTATGGAAGATAAAGATTTAAACACCCAATAAAAACAAGATTTTCACGTTCAATAATTGTAAATCCCTAACTAAATATCTTTACACATTATCGTCTAAAATACCTAGGCAAATTATTGAATAATGCTGATCTATAGCATTGAAAAGAGCTGTTTTCAAAGCCACGTGTCACAAAACTCAATCTTGAATTATTTTTCAAATCTTGAATTTACTATATTAAGTAGCCAATCAAAATTAAAATAAACAAGAAATTAATAAAACTTAGCTCATAAAACTTTTTCTTAAAAGATTTTTTTACCGGAAGTTGACCTCGGACACAAGTCAGAAAAAGTCTACCTATAAAATAAAACATTTTGTTCATTTCGCACTGCGTGGCGTCCACACATATTTCAACTAATTGGCGACAGTAAATAATGACATTAACTAGGGCGGTTACAACCCGATACTCGGGTTCGTCGATCGACGAAAAATTCCAAATTATGCGAAAATAATGACACTTTTTAATTGCAGTTTGTGATCATCAGGTTTAACATTTTGTATATTTTATAGTTTTCGGAACAAATAGACTCGAGTACCTTTAATTTGATACCTTACTCGGCCGCGTACTACGCGCCAAAGTCCCTATCGAGTCGTCACAAATTTTGCGAACCTGAATTAAGTATATAGATAATATGATCTGCATAGCGGATCGCTGGGGTGGGATTTTTTAAAGGGAAGCCGATAGGAATCGCTATATATTGACCCTTCGCCACGTAAACTGGAAGTATACCTACTAGTCTCTTGTATCCTGAGCATAAGTTACATATGTCGCAGGATTATCAGATAAATCGATATTTTGCGAAAATCCTGGGGATATTGCGAAAACACGGATAATTAGACAATTAATAGAATATAATAAAATTTATTTGAGACAAATACAATGGTGGTGTCATTTCTCAATCCTACTGAAAAAAGATAGGGTTTTTGCGAAAAAAACTGGTTGCCTTAGTAAGATTTCGAAAAAAATTGCTGGCTTTTATGAAATAAGAACACTGATTGGCTGGTTGGACCGTACAAAATACCATCTTTTCTGATTAGTTGACAACTTGACGTTTCAAATGTCAATCCATTCTCTCACGTGTAGTAAACTTTTTGTGAACCGATCAGAATAAGAGTAGCAAGCAAGCAAAAATTTTACCAATCAGAGTTAAGAATATCCAATGTTACTGAGGCACCCCATATTTTTGCAAAAGCCCTATTTTTTTTTCAATGTATACTTATGTCAACACCATTATCTATTGATAATAATCCAGCAATATCCCTAGTATTTTCGCGAAATTTCTATTTCTCTAATCATTCTTCGACATAGGTATACATAATAAACTTTACAGAAGCCTTAAGATGTTCAAACTTACTTCTCAGCGACAGCAGCCACTGCCGGTGCGTGGTGTATAGCGCTCCGCCCCCTCTTACGTCTTCTAGTCCTCTTCCTGGAGTACGACGCCAGGAGGAGCCACTTTCTGGTGTCCATTCGCTCCTTTGAGTCCTTCGCTAGGGCTCGCACCGCCAGCGAAGAGGGGTCGAAGCTGAACGTGGAGTCGTCGCGGTGCTCGTTCAGATCCTTTTTTCTTTCCTAAAAAGCAAAAACATTGATTTACAGAAGACAAGTAATTGTATGGTATTCTGCTGTTAATGCTGGTAAACTCGTTAGACAGGTATTTCTTTGAAATTTTGTGATAGCTAATGAAACAAACGAATCGCAATAAACCGAACTTCAACGTTCGGATTGGTTAAAACTATGAAAAAAAAAACTAAATATGTATAGCGCGAATTCAAATGGGTGACTTGTAATGCGTTTTACATAAGTGGACGCTTTTGCCACACGCGGAAATATACTTTATAATACTTTCTAAAAGAAAATAAAGTTACTCAGTATCTTCTGTGAAGATATATTATTAAAAATGCATTAAAATAACTAAGTTACTAAATATTTAATGAGTTCGTAAGTAACTGCTAAAAAGTTATGGATTATTTGCAATACAACGAAAATAATCCATATTGGTTAAAAAGTATGTACATAAATACAAAAAAATATTATGAAAACGCATCGACAAATGGCGTAGGTCACATTTAAAAATTCAATGCAGCAGCGGTGACAATAGAATTTCACTACCAACTTTTGGTATTGAATGGTAAATTTTAAAACTGGTGGCCGATATTTAAAAGTTCTGCAGCGGCCGATATATTCCGATTTAGAATAAAAACCTGATGTGGGAATTTCCTCTTTTTTATTTTCGATTCGGGAATATTTTCATAAACAATGTGTTTGTTTTTATATGTTTTGTGATTTCGAATGTAAATGCATGCAATGCAAATGTTGATTCGTAGAGGATTTTGGATTAAAGTGCAATGCTTGCTAAAAAGTTTATGAAATTAGATGTCTCTATTAGTGCTATGATGATTTTGTGATGTGTAGGGATATAAAGGGTTAAATAATTCAGGTATATTCTTTTCTTAATGAACGACGGGGAGACTCTTAGCCTTCATCATAGCTGATGTTAAGTATTGATAAGGCTGAAGATGGAAGCGAGCCACTCCCGTAATCCTCAATAACTGAGGAACTGGCTACTTATCTCTAACTCCTTAGTAATATTCTGTTATATATTATTCAAACCATGGGCGTGTCTCAAACTAATTACGTGCTGTATTATAACAAGTTTGCAGCAGTGTCCGATGCAATAAATATCTTCACTGAAATTGTCAAACTACACTCTTTTCTACTTTGTAATATTTCTTACTGTTTTTGTTGATAAGTTTTTTTTTTATTTTCATGCTTTTATGAACAGTAAACTATTTGAATTTGTATCCATCATCAGCCTGTGGACGTCCACTGCTGGAAATAAGCCTCTCCTAGCTCACGCCTATTGTGGCGTTCATAGGAGGCTATTAGCCTACTGCTACCACGCTGGCCAGACGGGTTGGGAGAAGGTTTGTTTCAAGTTTTCCTTCTCTCGCACTGGTTTTCAATGCGTCGAGCCTCTTAGTCGACTCTTAGTTATCCCAGGCATGTAAAGGAGTGGTGGCACTTGTATTCTTAGGCCGTCACACGGCCATTTGAATTTGTATAAACTAATCAAAAAGCGTTATTCTAGAACAGTCGGGGAACTTCCCGGTTGACCAGTAGAGTTTTTTTAGGAAGCTTTATAGATATATAGAAAACGTTTATATCACAAATAATAGAACATTAACAGGTATTTCATTTGAATAAAAAAATATTTCATTATTATCTCGGATGTACTGTCCGAGAAAACGTTTCCCAAAAAAAACTGTACTGGTCAACCGGAAAGTTCCCCGATAGTACCTCTTGCGTGATCTGCGACTCCTCTTCATAGCTGAGCGCGACGACAGCCAGCATCAGGTTGATGAGGTAGAACGACCCGAAGAATACCACCACGGTGAAGAAGGAGACTGACATCGGCCCGCACGACGACAGCACCTGTGGACGATGGTATCAGTTACTAGGAGCATCGATCATCATACTTATACACTTTACTATAGCGGCCGCTCGCGGTTTCACCCGTGTGGTTCCCGTTCCCGTGGGAATATCGGGATAAAAAGTATCCTATGTTCATAACAAGGCTATCTACTAACTGTGTACCAAATTTAATCCAAATCTGTTCAGTAGTTTCGGAGCCTATTCAATGCAAACAATCAAATCTTTACTCTTTATAATATAAGCATAGATTATATAATTTATTAACTGTTATGAAAAAAAAAAACATTCGCAATGCCATTTTCTAAGATTAGAGGCTGACGTACTCGGCGTAAAAATCCCTAATTTAAGAAAAGTGCAACTTGATTATATAATTATAATCCTATCAGAAGTGTCTGGAGTCCGCTACTTTGGGTAATGGCCACAGCTTTTGCATACCTCACGTTTTCTTGAATGTTTTCCCTGTAATTATTATTTATACCTCCTATTCTGAAGTTTTTTTTAATAGTGGAACAATTGTTTTGTAACCTTTGTCCTTTGTCTTAAGTCTGAATCTGTGTAACTAATGTGTAGCAAAATATACAACGAAGTAATAGGATTTGCTGCGAAGGAAATATCATTCGTTCGTGGAAATATCATTATTTCCACGAACTAAGTTGTAATTGTCCGTATTTTTAGGTTTTTAGGGTAGTCATCCCGTGACCACGGCAGCTGTAAAGGTGCCGAAACGTCGGGAAAATCAAAAAATCAAAAAACCCCTAAAAATCCTAAAAATACGGACAATTACAACTTAGTTCGTGGAAATATAGCGCGTTTGATATCCGTAAAAGTTGTTTTATTTCAATGAACAGTGCGCGCCGAAACATAAGATGTACGTATATATCTAACTTTTAAACAAATGCTTTATCTAAATTAGTGTTGTAACGCGGACAAAATAATTATCTTTGATCTGTGGCAGACCACATCATTTTCAATTATCCTTTATTTAATTACTTCAATCAGGCGTTCATATCCGTATGTCGCATGTGTCGTGTGGCATACTAATTTGCGACTACTCCTATTAAAATGCGATACTTGTCCATATAATGTTTGCAATCCAATTTGGTAACAGCTATTATGATCACAAATAAAATTTGATTGCAAATATCTGTCTCTTCAATCTGCTACGTTCCGAAAATATTGAGTTGATTTGAATTTCTGTGTAGTTCAATAATTTAGCCATACATTTATTTACCAATAATAAATCTATGAATTTAGCGTTTAAGTTTTGGAACTTTTTAACGAAAATATAAACACTAATGAGGGAAAACAAATGCATATTACGAGTACATTATTCATAAAGAAAGGCCTACGAACGGTCTGCTGTTCAAATATCAGAATGTAATTGTACAATTTAATAAAATAATCTTTGTAAGAAACTGGTGACAACAATAAAAAGAGTACAGTCAGGTGCAATGGCAACCTTATCGCATCGTTTTTCTGTGTGCGAAACAAAGCTCTCTCTGTCAACAAATGTCATTCAATATTGTAATGTGACAAGGTTGCTTAGTGTTTCTATGTCACTACACGTGACTGTACAACAAATGAGCAGTACCCTTATTACGAGTTTGCTTAACATGACATTTACAGGACTCGTGAGCGTAGACTATCGGATACACTGCTCATGTCGGTAAAACAGTCGCTAATTATGAAAGAGACAGAACTACATTTTACATTAACGTTTACTGTAACGTCGAGTTTGCCAAACTCGTAATAAGCCTACTGATTCTCACTTTGGGCCTTGTGAAAAATTGTAATACTACGCGTATACTTACTTACTACTATATCTTAAAACGTAACCACAAAATAAACAATCGAAAATATTTAATTTAACGACACTAAAACAAGTAGCAATCATATAAAACACGACTATGTGCTTTTAGGGTCTCGTTTCTCAAACTACGTGCAACCGATTGTATATGTTTATTGTGCGCATAACATGCATGTAAGGAATGACACAATTATCTTTGCTATGTCTGTTCTTTTAATGCCCTGCATTCACAAGCGAGCACGTGGTGCAAACTGCGGGAGATGGTGAAATAACATTTTGCACTTTATAAACCTCAAATGTTTTTACGTGGTTCTGGTTAGAGCATGCGAAATGTTGAGTTGAACACTGTTGAAAACTGTTGAATTTTGTATTTAAAACACAATTAATTTATCCGATTTGTTTTCAATTCAAGTTAATAAAATAAGTAAATGAGGGAAAATATTTTTTGAGGGGCAAAAATTGTGATGTCTAGTAAGACAATGATCTTTTCCATTCGATTATGTTTTAATTTGTCATTACTTACATTATATTTTTGTTGGAAGGAAATATGGGATCGTCGTACTGACTTTGAAAGATATAAAAAAAACATTTTTTTGCAAGATTATTTTCAGTTTTGAAGTAAAACAATTCAGTGATAAGTGAAAGCGGTTTGCAGTGAATACCAGCATATGCATTCATTAATTAATATATTCATTTCATGACTCATCTGCAAATATTAATCAATTAGGTAGTATGCAGGGTAAATATGGATATCTGAGTTTATTATGGTACATTCTGACATATTAAATTAATGAATACCTACGTTTACACAAATAGCCAAAAGGTTTTTATTTATACTTGCTATTTTCTTATAATTAAGTGCTACACCTATACTCAATTCTTTTCTATTGCCGGAGGTGAGTACTATCAATTTTATTATGCATCACATATTTGAACCTTTTTGAATATTTTAAAAGCTTTAATCTGAAGTATAATATAAAATCAATTTCAAAGTAAGTTCTTGAATAAAACCGTTCGATCAAATATGATCGACGATGAAAATGAACGATGAATGAATGAACGAAACTATTGAAGACAGGTTTATTTTGCTTCACAAACTTCTCATGCATTAGGTATTCTTTGCTACAAGCAAAGACACAATAATAAATCTATGTTTTTAATACAGAAAGTATTTGTTACATAATTAGCGGCTACCCGCGGTTTCACCCGCTTGGTTCCCATTCCCGTGGGAATATCAGAATAACGAGTAGTCCACTACTTGAAATTCCTATATACCAAATTTCATTCAAATCCATTCAGTAGTTTTTGCATGAAAGAGTAACCAACAAACAAATAAATAAACAAGCAAAACTGACATACTTTCACATTTATAATATTAGTAGGAAGTACGGTTTTTGAACTGCAACTGCCTTGCCTGATTTGCTGCCGCCTGTACTTGAAAGCTAACAAATTACCCCCATTTGGCAATGAGGGCGAATCAGCGTCGCGCTTCGTCTCATTACTGAGGCACTGCAGTAAGTACTTAATCAGTACGTCATTAGATTGATTAGTACTTAGTACTACTGTTCTCACTGTATATATGTAGAAATAATTGAAAAACTGACTCTGGTTAGTGAAATACTTTATACATAAGTGTAAACTTGATCGCTTTATGTACCTACCTATATAATGTTTTTTTATTCCTGTTTACTGTCTCTTACACTATATACAAAAAATATGTTGCGTTGATTTGGCAGTCGTAATTACTTATGTACCAGGTTCAATATAAAAAATATGGTGATCCGAAAAGCAATCTTGTATCTAACTGCAAATACTTCTGACATAACTAGGTATCCACGTTGAAGATAATAAAAAAACATTACAGAAGTTAGTATACTCAAATCAAATCCAATAATAATTTTCTGGTATCTATAAATGGTCAACAAAAACAAAACAACGTTAAAAATACATTTGTCAAAAGAGTTCTTAGTACACAGAGTTTTGTATAAGCATTCGAAATAAACAATTGATCACATTATTCCCGCCCAAACTGCTAAATTCGAATGGTTTGCCAAATCACGCCAGTCGTTAAGCGTCGACCCGTCATTAAATTGATTGGCCGGTCAATTTGTTCTCAGGACATAATGCTTGCGGACATTTTGATGGGGAGTTACTAAAGTTTGGTGAAGAAAAGTTTACTTTTATTAAAATAACTATCAGTTTTCGTCTACGTCTTTTTCCAAAGGAAAAAGTATACTTCAATTAGCGTTCCACTCGTGTTTGGGTCCTATTTAGAAATCATTTCTGGCGATAAAAAGTAATCATACTCTCTAGGTAATTAAAAGAGAAGAAGAGTAAATTTCTCTAACATCTTCAATCTTTTATTAACTATCACTTGACGTTGACGTTGACGTTTCTGTTGCAATGAAAATATTTTTCAATGGGAAGCTTACCTGCCGTAATTTGCTTTCTAAAACATCAAATAACTGTAAATATAAAATTAACGAAACAAAATCCACCTTCCTAAAGTATTTCGCTGCAAAATCCAGTCTTAAGGATATCAACAAATGTTTTGAAAGTCAAAGGCTATATATTAAGATCTTTTATGTCACCATAGACATATTCATAATACGATGGTCGTACTATCCCTTAATTAAACTTCATGGAGACCCTCTATCCTACAAGCGGTTTCGTTGCGGCCACCCGTCCTATCTAAACATTCAGGTAAATTGTTAGATAGTTGTTTATATCTCGAGATGAAGGTTACATCCGACGGAGAAAATTGGATTCAATTTATCACAGAACTCAGTTTTAAGGTGGTAAAAATTAGTTACTGTAAAAAGCACAAACCTATATTGAGATAGACGGTAAAAGTGTACTACCTTCCGTGTCAAAAGATTTGCCATGAAAACACGCGTCACTCAGAAACGAAAATGGTTATTTGTGCAGTGCTTTCTTGCAAGAGCTCGTTAATAACATTTACACATCACTAAATCTCGCTCGTGACATCATCGTAGGTACGAAAAATTCGACGCGCTAGGTTTGTAGCGCTTTTTTCGTCTAATTCGATATAGGTCTGTGGTAAAATGTGTTATAATATTAATCTGAAAGATTTACACCCGGTTCCTTTAACATACGAACGGATCGTTTTGTTAAGACAGTTAAATTTTGACATTTATTCTATGGAAATTATGTCCAAATATAATTGTCTGTAGCTAAATCTAATAGTATCTGAATATAGGAACCGAGAGTAAAAGAACCCACCACATGAAATAAACATTCCTCCAGTAGTCCAAGATTAACAAGAGGTCCAGGATTTAACCGCGTCTGTGGTCTAGTGGTACAACCACCGGTATCAGTCGCAGGGGTCTCGGGTTCAATTCCCAGCGGGGTTACATATTGTATTTGGTTTGGTTGGTGGTAGTCCGCCTGGCTAGCTACCACCATCTTATCTAAGTCTGACGCCATAACAACAATGTTTTCGGCATTGTTGTGTTCCGGAATTTAGAGATAAGATAGCCAGTTCCTCAGTGATTGAGGATTCCGGGAGAGGCTCGCTTCCATCTTCAGCCATATCAATACTTAACATCAGGTATGATGAAGGCTAAGAGTCTCCCCGTCATACATAAAAAAAAACATGACGGCAATGATTATGGACCACATTAAGTTGTCGAAGTTTGTGTAGTCATGGTAGGGTTTGGGCCACAGAGCACAAAAAGTTTGTTTGGGCTTACGCAGAGCCACTTGAACCCTTCGGCGCAAAGTTACTCTATGAAAAATTTCAAGGAACTCACCATATTATATACATTCTCCCAGTAGTCCAAGGTTATGAGTTGGAAGGTGGTGAGCATGGACCACAGGAAGTTGTCGAAGTTCGTGTACCCATGGTTGGGGTTTGGGCCAATGCAGAGACACGTGAACCCGCCCGGGCAGTGCCGCGCCCCGGTCAGGTTCCCGCAGATTATAGGCACTTCTTCATCATCCACTATCCAGTTGGATGGCTCGCTAATCCACCTGGGTAAACAATAATTCACTGATGTTAGGTTCTTACTGTCTTCTGATAAATATGAGCATTTTCTGAGAGCATTGAAAATGTAGCTTAATTTAAACGACACAATTATTATTTTCATGCTTTACGCTCCCAAACTCGGAATCTAAACACTTTAAAAATCCGACTCAAAACTTGTATACTACTTAAGTATTAATATAATATTCAAACACAAATTCTTTGTGCGGGGGATCCATCTCGCACCTCCTGCCGGCCTACGGGCCTACCACCAGTTATTAGAAACCACCATGTCATAAGAACGTTTTGTTTTATTGGAGTTAAGATAAGATAAGATAAGATAAAAGTTTTCACATTTTGACACACTTCACATCGAGAGTCCTGCTCACATTTTAGCGGGGTAAGCAAGACAGCCTACTGCGCCAAATCATGTCGCGTGGTGCGGTTTTCATGTCAGGGGGCCAGCATAAAGCGATGTTCATGCTAGAGGCGACATACACACATCAAAAAAAGTCTGCGATCACTCAATATTTTTATACATAATAACTGTTTTCGTAGAGTATATTACATATAGTATAGTATATAGATTATAGTAAATCTTGACTGTTATTTTTTCAATTTAGTACCGAGGTAAGCTAGAATGTTTAACATTTTGACCGTGTTTTATTTTTTGTGATCTCTTTTTGTGCAGTCTTGAACAAAAAAGTTATAAATTTTGGTTATTATTGTATTAAATTTTGAAGTAAGTAGTTTAAAAACCCGCAGTCGAAATATTGAACGTTCTAGCTCATGAAAGGTACGAAATTGAAAAAAATATCGGTCAAGATTTCCTATCATAATCCCATAAAATAGGTTAGGCTAGGCTACTAAAATAGGTTTTTTGATCAATGCGTACATGTCGTCACGTCATACTTACTGCGACCACAATTCATCAGTGAAGTTCTCCCCCGGCGGCACGACCAGGTTCTTCACGCACTTGTTCCTCAGCTCCCCCATGTAGACTTGTAGCGCGAACAGTGCGAACACCATCAGACAGAAGATGGTCAGAGTCATCACCTCCGCGAGCTGCTTGAACGAGTGCAGCAATGCGTTGATGATAGTCTTCAGACCTGGAGACAAATTTATCGTGATCATGAGACACTTAGAGATTTGAGGTAACACAAAATAGTAGATTATGCACTAAAGGGGATAAAGCAGTGTCTTATGTCACGGGCAGCATTTTGAATCCTGACCGAAATGAAGGATTCTGTAGTTAATCTGTAGTAAATTAAGATGTTAATTCCCGAGCAAATTATGGTAAGAATTCTGAATGAAGCGAAGGATTCAAGTCAGCCCAAGGCTAAGACACTTTTATCTCCATACTCTATACACCTACTATGCCTACTGTGACGTTAAATAAAAAGAATTTATTAATTATAAAACTAATAAATGATAACAATTTAACAATTCGCGGAAAAATATCGAATTGATAAAAAATTATGGATTTTTTCTTCACATATTTAGTTCCGTTGGCAATGCACTGATAATTATGAAATAAAACACATATTCACAATTTGATGACTTTTCGTTTTGACACAACTGCTAAAAAATAATTAGAATGTTTTAATGGTTCACGTGATTTTTATTTCCTAAAATTTCATTAATATTCACCATAACCAGTGATCGCATAAAGTAAATTTTTGGCTGAAAAATTGTGGAAGCAGCTTCTTAAAACGTTTTATTTTTTCAATATTAATCCCAGGATTCCAGAAAATTTTCGGGAATGCAAAAGTCGTCGACAACATAGTGTGGAAACAACGACTTTAGCATTATGGTACTTATTATAAAATAATCCGGGACTCGCAATCCATGTGTTGCAAAAGGGGTTACATATTCATATTTTAGTACTTTTATTAAAAAAACTGGGGTCTCTGGAATTTTGCCGGCTACTGCCGCGGCACACTCGCTTTTCTGGCTCGATTCGCGCGTCTTTTTGTCACAGTTCTAACCTAATCTAATCTAGAGGTACCTTAACTACTGTGGAGATCGTACATGTTTCCGCACTACAAGAAGGTCGCTACACCACCGTTGCTGGCTGGTTTTGTTTTTACTAAAATTAAGCAAGAGAGGCCCGTCGTGCGTAGATATGGACGGTCGCCTTATCAAATAAATATTTAAAAATATAATTGCTGAATATAAAAACAGTATCGAAGTCCTCCGCTGCTCTTGTATATTTTTGATATATCTCGGAAACGGTACATCGTAGCATAAAAATAAGGTATTTTTCGACTCCCTAAGTTACCCATGATACTCCCTTTCAGCATCAATTGACATGATAAAAAGTCCAAAAGAACAAGCTCAAAATTTATTCAAGTCCAGTTTTCATAGTAATTTCACTCTAAAATATGGATAAGTCGCTTGCCCATACAAAATCGATCGATATTATTTTTCGATACAAAAGTGCATTCCATAACAGTCAATACCTCAATAATAATACCAGTATTAAGGAAGTCTCCGATTTTTGTCTTTGTTCTATGAACTATAGGTAAATATACTCAGCCTATTCCGGTCACTGAATTATTAAGAGATAAAAAAGTATAGTTAGGTACAGAATTTATAATAGTGTATTTCGCTCTGGTTATTTTCAAGCAAACATGGGGGCTTATGATAGTTAATAATCAAGAAAATATTTTCTAGTACTAAGTACTAAATAGTAGTTACATTTCTGTTGGTTTAACGCCCAGGTTTCATAGAAAATTGCCCATCATCCATGCCCTATATCAACAAATGTTCGTTCCTTGGGCTTTAATAGCTAACATACTGCGAACATATAAAACAAAGAAGCATTTCTGACGCTCGAAAATGACACCACGAAAAGTGCCGTAGTTGGGCGTCACCTTTAAAAACTGTCGTAATTCCCGAATCACTATGGTCTGTCTCGTGGTTGAAGCAACGTCATTGAACGCCTGTCAAACGGGTCACGAAAAATTATAAAAAAGGGTGTGACATACATAGGTTTGGCCGAATCTATAAGCGTTTCGTTTTTTGCCTTTAGGCTACGAAACCCTAAAAATGCCGTCATGTATGTGCAGAAATAGCACAAATGATTCTCGCAAGTCTGATGGGATTATTTTGTACATGTAAGTACTGCGATTTCTACAATAAAACTTTATAAAAATAATTTTGTATCTATAAAAATAATTTTGTTTTATTATACCGAATAAAGTAATTTAAAAATAACTAATGTATATTTTTCAATCTCTGATAAAAAATTACAGGTTTCGTTAATATTCATATTCATAACAAAATTAAATTTTTAACCGACTTCAAAAAAGGAGGAGGTTCTCAATTCGACGGTAATTTTTTATTTTTTTATTTTTTTTATGTATGTTTTACCATAACGCGCTAACGCCACGCGAGTCGGACGTGTCGGTTCTGCTTTAAGTTTATTCTATAACCAAATAATGTTTGTGTGCGGAAGGTGTGGTGACGAAGTCACTGAGGCCATTCAGTGCTCAGTGTGCCAGAAATATTTTGACTTCCCTTGTTCCGGGATCACAGAAAAGGGATACCGGAAACTAGGTGACCGTCAAGCTACTTGGAGGTGCGCGGGATGCAAGGTTTCAGGTAATCAGGGATCGTTGGCACTTATGCAACCAGCCTCTCCGGTTTCCCCTCCATCAATCTCCAACAATACCATTATGCAGGAACTTGCAAACATAAATATGAAACTGGCTCCCCTATCCATCTTGGCCTCCGAAATGCAATTAATTCGTAAGGAAATTACTGAGCTGAAGGTCCTGACAGCTGATTTGCCAATCAAGATGCAGGCTATGGAAGAAAAAATATGTATGATTGAGCAGAGCCAAAAAGACGTTGCTCCTCTGAAGGTTGCCATTGATAAAGTTGATGAGGATTTGCAAGATGTTGAGCAATGGCTCCGTGCAAATAACGTGGAAATTAAAGGTGTTCCTGTGAAGGACAGAGATAATCTTTTTGATATATTGGCGAAAATAGGCCACCTGGTCTCATATCCAATTGATAAAACTTCAGTAAATTTTATTCACAGAGTACCCACCAACACTAAGTCGGACAAAAATATTATAGTCGCATTCACCACCAGATATATTAAGGAAGACTTTATAGCAGCAGCTCGTTCCCTTAAAGACCATCTTACACCTAAAGATATTGGGCTCACTGGTACTGGAAAAATATTTGTCAACGACCACCTGACTAAGAAGAATAAAATTCTCCTCTCCAAGGCTAAATCACTAGTTAAGGAACATAATTTCCAATACGTTTGGGTGAAATACATGAAAATTTTTGTAAGACGAGACCCCACCTCAAAAAAATTTCTTGTGAAAACAGACTCAGACTTAAAAAATATATTTTCATAATTCGTTTAATTTCAGGTGATTACCTATTACTAATATGTATTATTTTTGCTAAACTAACTTTACTCAAGTCAGTACTTTGTTATGTAGACAGAATCACATTTAATAAATATGTTTTCATAATTTGTTTAATTTTAAGTTATAATCCATTACTGATATGTATTATTAATGCTCAATTAACTTTACTCAAGTCAATACTTTGTTGTGAAGACAGACTCAGATTTAAAAAAAATAGTTACTATATTTTGTTTAATTTTAAGTTGTAATTTAGTTTTAGTATGCATTATTTCTGCTCAATTAACCTTACTCAAGTCAATAAGACTACTATGCCGTATAAATGGTAACATCTCAGATAGAATGCACCTGCTTATCAGTTTCTTTTGTTCGATGGTCCGGCCGTCTATTGTTCGCTTCCTTGTTTACGCTCGGTCATCTATTCATGTGATAAAATACTCTAGTGTTTTTTCTATAGGTAGTTTTTATGACCCATCTGTCCTATTTTGCATTAATTTATTGTGTTATTTGTTTGCAACCATTTGTATGCGCCCAGTGAACGTTAAGTTTTTTCTTAGTATTTTGCTTTCTTGTTTATTAAAATGCTGTTATTTAACTGTTGGTGTTATGATTTGCGATGATTGGTGTATGGAGTGGCTAATTATTGCTTGGAAATTAATTGGTAAACTAGCTCTTGGCGACATGGAACAATTACTACTTACTCTTAATTTCAAGCTAATGTGTTTATTTAGGTATATCTGGTTTCACTACAGAAATACTACTGCGGAACCATGTTGTATTATTGACTTTATAATAACTTTAAATTTGTGTTTATTTCATAATAGTTTAACTATCAAAATTTAATTCATTAAAGGTTTACTACCAAAATGTTCGGGGTTTAAGGACCAAAACTGAGTCTTTCTTTAGGAAACTATCGACGACAAATTATGACATTATTGCTCTGACAGAGACCTGGCTAATTGGTGATATATTGGATTGTGAGTTATTTGATAGCAGGTATTTAGTTTTCAGGCGGGACAGGGACTATGCCATTACTACTCAAGCTCGCGGTGGTGGTGTGCTTCTCGCCATCTCGCCAAGAAAATAAAAACCGGCTAACTGCGAGTCGGATCACCTAGGAGTGCTTTGAAATACTAAAATACTTTTAACTGGTGGTAAATAAAAAGGAAAGTTATATTATTATTTATCTGGTTGAATAACATATACAATAAAATTTTAAACACGACACTGGAAGAGCCTAAACCTAAAATATTACCAAGGATATTTTTTTTATCAATAATGACTATTACTAATGAAAATAGCATTGAATTGTTTCGTTTTATGTTACGATTTTTTTTCTTACGTGCATTTTTAATGCTTCCAGGATGTGCATTTTAAAAACAGATGGCCATAATCATTTATCGCAACGTGTTGGTATTGAAGATTACTATACTTATACCTAATAGAAAATTCCCACTTGACACTGAAAACTTGACACTGTAATGTAAGAGAGATAAATATAAATAATAATAATAAATAAATTTCATACAATCACACCAATTATCTAGCCCACGTTAAGTTTCATGACGAACTTGTGTTATGGATACTAGATACATACACAATATATACATATTAAACACCCAGACCAAGACAAATAGAAATGTTCATGCACACAAATATTTGTCTTCTCCGGGGATCGAACCCGGGACCCCTGGCGTAGTAGGCGGGTTTAGTACCACTGCGCCAAACAGGTCGTCAAATTTTATAATTAAAACTATATCTACAACACTATCGTTTCCAACCTGGACATATCTTATTCCCAGATTTGTAACATATCTAACAGTCCTATACTTTTATATCGAAAAGTGCATACTTTATCCGAGTACCGCCTTACAGCAGCTTAGCTAAGATTTAGAGAAGCGGTTATATTATCATCAGTAGACATTGAGAATGCTAAAATCTAAAGTATCAGTCTTATTAATTAATATATACTGTAACGTTCTCACATTATGTTTATCGACTTTGTAACGAGACATTCTATAAGCGACGTCGTAAAAAGGGTTTTAATCATACTTAAGAGAGTTAGCAACTGATAACGACTCCAAAGTTTAGCAAGGCAGTAGGCATTTTCCATAATCTTGCTGGAGTTTAGAATTATCATTGTGATGAGAAGAGTCTTGTTTGGGAGAAGGACTTACTGATTTTTCAATTCGTTAACATCTGATTTGTGATTAGCGTTAAAACAAACTAAACATCCTGCACTAGATGTTGTATATGTATGTTGGTATAGTAACAAATATCCAAATATCTAGATCTAAAATTTCACACCCTACCTATAATTTATAGGATGTTTGTCATTGAATTGAATCACGTAAAACGCCTGAAAGGATGTGGATGAAATTTGATTCTCTGGTAGTTTATAGGCTTTGTTGAAACATAGGCTACATTTCATCCCGATATATTCACGGAAACAGAAACCACGCCGGTGGAACCACGAAAATCCACTAGTCCTACTAAAGTTATAAATGCGAACGTATGTCAGTTTGTTTGTTACTCACACAAAAACTACTGAACTGATTTTGATGAAATTTGGCACAAAGGTAGAAGATAGCCTGGATTAAAATATAGGGTATTTTTATCCCGATATTCCCACAGGAATGGGAATCACGCGCGTAATCGCAGTCGGCCGCTAGTTTATGATATTCATAATAGTATATAGAATAGTAGGTAGTTGAGTATATAATAAACGCATTTATTTATCAACTCTTTAAAACTATCAATAATATCCTCTTGTAAATAAAACACACGTTAATAAAAGCGTTTTTGCGTCAATCAGTCGAAAATTATCCAATCTTGAGGGTCTTATAAGGTCATTTAAGCAATATTACTGCAGCCAGCAAAAGAGGCATTGATGGACGAACGTGTAAATGTGGGCCTAGGCGAAGCCGAGGCACACATACGTAAGTCCATCGATGCCTAGTTGTGGCCAAGGCTTGTATAGTACTTTTCTCAAATAATGCTCGGAAAACTAACTAGTACCTAGGCAGAACTTATAATTTAAATAGTAGGTACATTCCCTCCCGCGTTAAAGTGTTCATTTGTAATTTTTTTCAATAATACAGCTTTCTATTTGCAAGCCTTTGTTGCCATTTTTCGGAGTAAAAGATCGTTCCATGTAAATTACACGACAGATATGAGTTTAGTATGTAATTTATTTCGCCGCTAAACCACGACAGATATGGATTTTCCTACAACTTTTGCCGGCCGCTGCTTGCATGTATTTGACCAGTACTTGGACGAATTATCGTCCAAGGACCAGTACGGAAATTTCGATTTATCTCGAAGAATGTTGTCAAAATAATGCTCAAATTTCCAAGCATGTTTGAGAAAAGGAATCATTTTTGCCTCCAAATCATAATGAGAGCAAATAATTCTTATTGAAAACACACGTTAGTATAGGCCTTTTTGAGTCAATTGGACGAAAAAATATTAATTCGTGATTGCGTTGAGTAAGCCCGTGTAAAATTGCTCATTCGTTAAGATGTTATCGTCAAGGAAGGTAAGAGTTTGCTGAGTCAGCTAAATTTTCTCCAAATTTAAGGTAAAATAGACAAATTCTCGTCAAACTGATTGCTTTTTTATACCCAAAAAGTTTGAAGTCCCTTGAAGGGAATAAAATATAAAGCTAAAATAATAATGTCTCCTAATAGAAAGCAAAAAATAACATAAACATTTGTTTAATTATTTTTCTTCTAGAACAAGTTATCTATCTTCTGTCAGTACACCTCAAACGATCACACCTCATCATATATTTTTTTACAATAAAGTGTAAGAAAATAAATCTCCTAATCATTAGAATATCGAATTTGTATGCTACGGCGTAGCTTCTACGGTTTTTGCGTTTACGGTGACCGACGAAGTGTCGTTCTACGAGATAGATATCTTTACTGGTGACTGGTGATTATATGTTTTGCTATTATAATTATGAAAAATAAAAATCATAAATAAAGGGGTTTCAACTTTTTTATAAGGAGGCTGGCCTCGTCCAAATCCGTAGAATGAGACGCCATTTTTTTTTTTTTTTTTTTAAATTATGTCGCACGATGATATCTTTAAACACTTTATTTTTCATACAACTACAGTTGGTAAGTAAAAACAATACAGAAATTAATAAGGTAATATTGATTAACATTTCTTTGCTGTTCTACTATTACTTGCAGAAAAAATACGACATAAATAAACTACGCATAATAACACATTTCTCTTTTGTTAAAAAAAAATACAAGTATAAAATATTTAAATTTAGAGTTGCTGAAAGCAAATTTCGATACACATATTTAATATACAGTTCATTGTGTGTAGTGTTTGCATTTCGCCTCATATATTATAATGTATACTTATGTAACAATTAGAACAGTAACAAACGCAACCTTAAAACTTAAAGATTCCGTCGAATTGATGACCTCCTCCTTTGTTTCACTTGAGTCGCCTCCCGGTCTCCCACATTGCAACTCGTTTCACAAGGTGTCCAGACGTGTTTCAACCCTGTAACTTCCCTGTAACCTTTGGATGGTGCCGGCTACGGTCTGAGAACACGTCGAAATTTTCTAGCTTACTTTACTTTTCTACACTGTAGGCTAGCGTTGTTTTATCAATGTATGTATATATTGTGTATTATATTCAAGTTTACTCAGCACTGCGGCACGATCTTATGCCGCAGCAGCACGGTTTTCTTAGGGGCCAGTCTACAACATCAAATCTCGTTTTATGTTCCGAGTACCTCACTTAAAATATGTCTCAGTCTTCGCAAGTGGATAGCATATATACCAATTGTTCTAAGCGGCTATTCCTCATCAACTATGTTTATTCCCTCAGGAGTACCGCAGGGATCTTTACTCGGTCCTTTGCTATTCAATATTTTTATCAACGATATCTCGTCCTGTTTTTAATCTCAAAAATCCTACTCTATGTAGATGATATGAAAAATCTTTGCAAAATACAGTCTATTGAAGATGCACAAGCCCTTCAAGAAGACCTTATAAGGTTCCAAAATTACTGCCTCTCTAATAAATTAGATTTAAACGTCTCTAAGTGTTGTGTTTGCTCGTTGAGCCGTAAACATATCATTATTCAATTTTCCTACACTCTGCATAGTACTTTTTTTACAAGAGTTAATACTATCAGAGACTTAGTTGTAACTTTTGATAATAAATTATTTTTTGAAAATATTTGATAATATTACGAGTAAAGCATTTCATGCACTTGGTTTCATCTTGCGAATGTCATCTGAACTTTCCAGCATAAACACCTTTAAAATCTTATATTGTGCATATGTCCGTAGTCAACTAGAATACGCCTCGCAAGTTTGGAACCCTAGATATGACGCCTATATTGAAAGGATCGAAAGTATTCAAACGAAGTTTTTAAAATATCGACAGTATCGTGCTGGAATCTATCTCCCTGACTACATCGCAGGATGTTGCAAATTTCACTTCCAGCCTCTTTATGAGAGAAAGAACATATGTATATCATATCTTTTAAGTATAGCAAATGGAACCGTGGACTGCTCAGAGCTGCTGGCACTCATAGGACTGCGCACTAACTCTCGCGCTCAGAAACCCCAGTTTACTTATGGTAAATCCATACGCAAGAACTAATTATAGACAAAACGTATTTACTGTTAGAGCATGTGATTTCTTTAATGTTTTGACATACGCGAACTCTAACATAGATTTATTCAACACTTCAGCTTCTGAGTTAAAACGTTTTCTTAATAATAATATATTTTTATATGTAAATTAATTCACTACCATTTTGTTGTTATCTGTATAATTTTCGAATGGCTTACATACCTAAATTCTAAAATGTAGCACAATAATAAATATGCTTATCATTGCATAATGTTAATTTTATTATTAAATTGTCTCGTCGTCTCCTTCAAACTGTGTGAGAAATAGACAATTTTTAACTGTTTATCTGTGAAAACTAGTAATAAGCCGTCAGTGCATATTATTAAAAAAAAAATTACACACAGCTGTTAGTTTTCCAAAAATAAAAAAAATAACAATGAAATAAAATTAATGTAATGAAATTGCATTGTATATTAAAAAAAAACCCCATAAAATAAATTAATATGGAATGAGTTTGTAACCAAGGCCTTATTATTAATGACCTGTACCTATCCACCAATAATATCGAGGTCAATGACACCGGCTATCGTTTACCTCAGCATATTGATTTGTTATTGAAAATGTTTATGGGCCATTTCCCTAACGAGACTGATGGAAATCAGCCCTTTAATGGACTATTAAATTCTGTTTTTAACGACGCAAGAAACGGCAATTTGGTAACATTAGTGCGGCATTCTGATAATTTCAAAGGACGTCTTTATGATGGGGCAATTTTGACTTTTTGGTAGCTGTCCAATTCATTTGTTAAATTCAAGTAATGTCTTGAAAACCAACAAAATATTATCACGAGCTCAAACAACAACGCTTTGTGTGTGCCGTGTAAGCTCTAGGAAATTATACCCAACCTGCCCCTTCCGTCTGGCGGTCATCCTAACTAATATTATATATGCGAAAGTGTGTTTGTTTGTACTTATTTCACGCCATAACAAAGCAACCGATTGACTTGATTTTTGGCATATAGTGAGTTGAGAAGACAGAGCGTAGCATAGGCTACTTTTTATCCCGATTTTTTTTTTATGAACACGGGGAGTCTCTTAGCCTTTATCATACCTGATGTTAATATTGATAAGGTTGAAGATGTAAGCGAGCCTCTTCCAGGATCCTCAGCCACTGAGGAACTGGCTATCTTACCTCTAACTGCCGGAACACAACAATGCTGAAAACATTGTTGTTAGGGTATTCCCGCAAAAACGGAACCACGCGGGTGAAACCGCGGGCGGAAGCTAGTACTTTATAAGCTTTAACTTGTTGGACGGTATGTCCAAATATTTTGAGATTATTTAACTAGTATGGAATACGAAAGTATCGATTCGATGTTACGTTCTTACTTTATAATAAACATTTATGAATCAACTTCTTTTTAATGGTAATAATAAAAAGACACAAAAAAGGTAAGCAGTTCTTTTGTGGATTGAGGCATGTCAATCTTTCTGCGTACAAAGCGTTTCCCCAATTAGGGGTTTGCCGATGGCCGTTGCCAAAATTCCAGTGGACACTATTGCTCACAGAGGGCATTTAGGGTAACTACGGAGACCCAGACATCCGCGGATCCGTAGAGGGATATTCCTGCATACTGCGCAAAGTAATCGGCAGTATGGTTTTTAAGGATTTAGAGGCCCAGAGAATGAGCAGATTTTCGCGGTTGTCTGGCTTAATTTGCTATAACTGATTTAAAGGCTGGACTTAGTGTCTTAGTTTACATTAGTAAAAAAACATATTTTTAATATGAGGGTCCTATGAAGATCGCCCAATCGCGTAAAATAAACCTCCATTTTAAAGTCGGTGAAAACACCCTTTCGACTTTGAAACGTTTAAACCATTTCAGTCATCAATCATTTACAATATTTTTACAAAGTACATTACGTGCGTTAGGAGAATAAACGGTTCGGCAAATGCGGTCGTGAGTTTCACCCCCAAAGGCCGTTTTTACGAACGAGTTTCGGTATCACGGCAGATAGCGGAGTGGCGGGGCGATGTTAATGACGTCTTTATGAGTCGGGTGGACATTTAGCGAGCGCCGCTGAGCGGGTATGGGCTTCGGTTCGGTGTGAAGTGGATGTCAACGGGTCGGATGAGTCAGTAACTTGTTATGTGTTATGTTGAAATAAATGTCTGGAATTTTTGATTAGGTTTGCGTATGTTTTGGGATTTTTATCTCTTTAAACGAACTGTGCCAGTGTGTAATTTTGACAAAGTGCAGCCGAAATTGCTTGTCAATTCATGAATCATTCACCTCTTCTGGACAAGCACCTACAAACATAGGTCCTTATTATGGACTTACTTGCATTAAAGACTGAAGAAAATGCCGTTTTTACGAACGAGTTTCGGTATCACGGCAGATTGCGGAGTGGCGGGGCGATGATAATGACGTCTTTATGAGTCGGTTCGGGTGGACATTTAGTGAGTGCCGCTGAATGAGTATGAGCTTCGATTTGGTGTGAAGTGGGTCTGAACGGGTTGGATAAGTTAGGAACTTGTTGTGATATGTGGAAATGAATGTTTGGTATTTTCAATTAGGTTATATTTTACGTTTGTTTTTGGATTCTTACTCATTTACTTCATTTTGAAAGGGCTGTGCCAAAATTGTGTGTCACTTTCTGGAATATTCACTTTCCCTAGACTCCTAGAGATGACAATTAAGTCCTTGTCTGACTTGTGTTAAATAATGAAGCGTAGAAACAATTTTATTTTTATAATCCGAAAATCTGTTGACACACTATTCTCTATAATAGGTATAGAATTAGCTACGAAGTTGTAGATAATTTCCACGTTGAAAAGCCAATACCTGAGCTTTCTGGAAACTACATTATAGAACTTCTTAAAGGCCTTGCTAGGGATATTTCTGACTAAGCTGTGATGGTGAATGTGCCAAGGCAGAAATTCCTCGAAAACTGCTTCTATTAAGTTTCTATTAGATCATATAATTACCTGGCATAATGGAGACAGTCTTCAATGCCCTCAGCACCCTAAAGGTCCTCAACCCGGCCAGGTTGCCGACCTCCATGCCGATGGTGGCGTACCCCGAGGTGATCACGACGAAATCCAGCCAGTTCCAGGGGTTCCGTAGGTACGTGTACTTGTTCAGTATGAACCCTTTCGCGATGCATTTGATTATCATCTCCGCTGTATATATCGCCAGGAATATGTACCTGTGGAAGAAGAAAGATTCGGTTTAGTGAATGTTTCTGCAGGATTTAAATACGCTTAGTATTACCTTAGTTTGCAACAACAAAAGAGTTTAGAGGGAAATGTGTTTGGAAATACAAAGTATGTTATTAGAAAGTAAAAATCAACTGTGACATTCAAAATTAATAATAATAATAATATATACTTTACTTTTCTCTTCAAAATAATTTGCTACACAATAAATTTGGTTTTTAACCGACTTCTAAAAAGAAGGAGGTTATCAATTCGTGTGTATGTTTTTTTATGTTTGTTACCTCAGTACTCGGTCATTTACGAACCGATTTGAATAATTATTTTTTTGTTTGAAAGAGTATACTTTCAAGTTGGTCCCATTGTCATCAAGACAGGATCTGATGATAGGATCTTGGAGAAATCAAGGGAACTCTTCATATTTTATAGGCACACCTGCATTGATTTCGGTGTTTTCTTAAGCACCAATTTTTTGTTTTTTTCATTTTATTTTGCCGGAACACAACAATGCTAAAACATTGTTGCTATGGCGTCGGACTTAGATAAGATGGTGGTAGCTAGCCAGACGGACTTAGAACAAGTCCTACCACCAACCAAACCGAATACAATATGTACCACCGCTGGGAATCGAACCTGGGACCCCTGGGTCTGATACCGGTGGTTGTACCACTAGACCGCAGAGGCGGTTAAAATGTCAGTTTTGTAAAGCTGTACTTGTTTGCTGTTGACTGTACAGTCGGGAAATTTCCCGGTTGACCAGTAGAGTTTATTTCAGTGAGCTTCATTTAAAAAAGTAATAGCTAAATATAAAATGGTTTTATCACAAATAAAAGAACATTATCAGGTATTTCATTTGAATAATAAATTATTTCTTTAACCTTAGTACTTTCCGGGAAAACGTTTCACACAAAAACTTTACTGGTCAACCGGGAAGTTCTCCGATTGTACAATAAACATACACGTCATTATTATAAATTTATAATTAATGGCTGTTTCATCTTAATCGATAGTCAAACATCTGCAAAGATGTTTCTTTCGAATGCGAGGATATTTCTTTCATTGATGAAACGACGACGGTGGCCAACACCGACACTAGAAAAATTCGACGTGTCCTCATAGGTCTCTGTAGCATAATTGGTTAGTGCATTGGGCCGAATTCCCAAGGATGCGGGTTCGTATCCCGTCAGGGCGACATGAGACTAGTTGCTTTTTCTAGTATATTTTCTTGTTTAATATTTATCAAACATACACGCCGTCAAAACATAGTATATATATGGCATAAGGTCCAGAAATATCTTAGCAATAACAGTCACCTTGGAGCTTAATAATCTAACTCAAACACGAAATCGTTAATTTCGTACGAGATACGACATCAAAGTTGAGGGATGTTAAATTTGGGACGGAAGCACAGTCTTACGGGTCAATTAGTTTGGATATCGTATCTTGTAGAAGTTTGACTGATGATGGCTTTATAGTCCGCGAGCCAGCGACAATTTCATGATCAATTTGCTCTCGGGTGATAACTTGTAAGATGGTTAAAAAAGTTGTAACATGAAGCTTTGTGAACGTCAGCTGCGGTTCCGTAGGTGGGTTTATCAGCGGTAGCCTCAACACCTTTATGAAAAAAAAAATCTGTCATTTCCTCCCAATTGAAAATTTGTCAAATTTATAGTTCATCCACTACTGTATAGGCAGCTGATGAGTTTTTTCTTTAAGATATTGGACTTTAGTCAATCACGTACTTAAGATCATGGATTTACCGCCAGAAGGAAATTACACCAAATCTCCAGCCGCACCGCTCAAGCTCAGCTCAGTCAACCTACAGCATCTCCACGCAACTAACATATAATTATCACAGCATCCGGAAGTTCATTTTGACAAAAATAGCGACTACATGATGTAGTCGCTATTTTTCTCAAAGTGAACTTATCATGCTAACATACCCTTGTATTTTATAATGATAGGTGCAAGTTCACGATTCTCATCCTGATATACCGCAAGTACTTCAAAAGGATTGGCCCTGTTAATGTTCCTAAAATTGAAGATCAACCACATCAGATATATTTCGTTCTAGAACTAAAATCAAGGATTAAACAATCTCCACCTCAATTTGCTACGAAAATATTCGGTAGAGACCGTTCTACGGGGAGAGGTGTTACGAAACCCTAATCTATGAAGATCGTGGCATCGGCTTCGGCCTGGACAACATTGCACACGGCACCGTAAGGCACGAGTAGCAGCGTCAGCACAACGTGCGGCCTTGTATCCGTCATAATTATTTTCTATTTTATTTCTCACTAGCGGCCGCACACGGTTGCACCCGCGTGATTCCCGTTCCCGTGGGAATATCGGGATAAAAAGTATTATATGTTCACAACCAGGCTATCTACTACCTGTGTACCAAATTTCATCAAAATCCGTTCAGTAGTTTGGGAGCCTATTCAATGCAAACAAACAATCAAATCTTTCCTCTTTATAATAATTAGTATAGAAATATAGATAATTGTTTCATACTTCGAAGCGTTATCACTTTTAAATCGAAATTTCTTTATAATTAAATTTAGTGCAATAAAAATTGCTTTTATTTTGGCTCCTCCGGCTGTAGTTAACTTGTTTTGTATTGGATTGAAATAGCAAAATATACTTTTGTGTAAATAAGAACTTGCTATTAGGAAAGAAGCTAAAATACCAATTTGGTAACCTAAGTTAGGCAAAAAAAAATATTATTAGGTACTTATAAGATTTACCTATGCCATGCAGAAAGAAGTACTGCATCCTAGAACTGAAAACTTGATGATGGTGACACACACATACAAAAACTTCAATTTAAACATCCTTAATAAGTGCGAGCGGAAAACTTTCAAGTAGTTAATAAATCGTGTATGACGTATCTTACCGGAATACAAAGTCAATGTCAAAGATTTTTATTCAAATAGACTTATAGACTGCTTATCAGATAAGTACTTTTATTACATTTACATTTTCCTATAACAATTTTGACGTAAAGATTCGAATACTTTCTCGATACTGGGCCCGTAGACAAAGTAATATCGATATGTAGCGAAACGATAATTCGATTCGTCATTGTCTATTTTCGCTAATTAATTTGCGGTAAGACCACGTGATTTAGCGCGGCTTATGCAATTCCGCCAATCCCATACATTTAATTCTTTTCTAACTTCGTTATCGTTTTTGAATTGTTTATTTTGTCTAGGGGCCCGTTTCGTTTTTTTTCGTGCTAGTCCTACCGAACTTGAACAAAACTCTTTCGAGTCAAAGTAGAAAGTAGAGTAGACAAGGCTTAGTAAATTAAGTAATTAAGAACTGTGTAACTAATTACAAGCGATTTAAATAGATTTAAATAGATAAATCTGACATCGTAATTTAGACATTGATATTTTGCTGTTTTTATATTATTATTACATAATTGACATTGTTATTTTTTTTTTTTTGACATTGACTATTTGATATATATATATATTTTTTTAATCCTTCTGACATTCATTTTTGTTATTCTAATTTTCAATAATAAAATTTATGTACTACAGTAAAATCATAAATACATTACACTTTTATCATAGGTATTAAATAAATAGCGGCTACTCTCATTATGCATTTGTGTAGTACCTGTAACTGAGATAGCATTTAGATCTGTAACTTTGTATTTTAGTTATATTATTGTATTTACAAATGTATATCTTGTTGGTGCTAAATAAATAAATAAATAAATAAATTTATTATCTATTTCGATTTAGAACGGATTCAGATAACCCAAATTAGTACAAATTGCTGTGAATAGGAAAAATATATAAATTACTATTTTATTGTACACCCAGACGAAGGACAAACACAGTCTCTCATATATTATTATATAGGGTAATCCAAGCCTGGTGGTTATTTTTTTTATAGATAATTAACCAAGTGGCCTACTACTACTGGCCGCAAAAAAAACGAAAATACATTTATGGTAAATTTTAAATATAAAAATATTGGAAAAAATTAACTCGGCCACAAGTGAATTCTCAGACGGGAATCGAACCCGCGACCTTTGGAAATCTGGTCCAATGCTTGCGAATGCAAAATCTTTTAAGATTCCTTTTCTACTAAACCAGGTTCATTCCTCTAGAATTTTCTATCTGCCTGTGACATCTAAAATTAATGGCGTTGCTTGCTATCACTTAATATAAATAACTCTAATATTCAAATTAACCTTTCGTTTTCAAAATAATGCAAAATGCATTATGTTTAGCATAATACGCTTATTATGTTAAAGCCAGAATTTGTTAAGCTGGTGAAGATGACCGGGAAAGCCGCATTGCACCAGCTTTTTAATGCGAGTTTAAGTCTAATTACCTTTACAAAAAGTATGTAAAGCCGAACTTCGTGGTTCTCCTCAGGGTATAATTTTTTTTTTATTTCTTTACGAGATAATTAGCCGTATACTTTAACCGTAACGTATTCGCCAAGCTAATAACTAAGCTTTGTGAAGCTATTTAAAATGTTATATTTAGATGTTCACGCGTACCCTTCATTGAATTAAAACAGTAATACAGTACTTAAACAGTAGTTAGTATTCTTTGATAAAACTATGCATTCTACAGATATTAATTTTACACAGCTGACTCGTACCTCAATTCAACAATATTATTAATTACTGGCGGCTACTGTTTCCGTTCTCGTGGGACTATCGGGCTAAAAGGTAGCCTATGTTACTTTGGGATAGTGCAGCTTCCCAACGATGAAAGAATTTTTCAAATCGGTCCAGTAGTTTCGGAGCCTATTAAATTCAAACAAATAATCAAATCTGTCTCTTTATAATATTAGTATAGCTATTTAAAAGTAGCTTCTTACATTCAGGAAAAAATTTGCTTACTACTGGTAATGTGGTACTAAAATTTTCAAAATTCATGTGATAATCTGTTTTTTATAGATTTCCCGAAGTGTCAACACCTTTCTAAAAGCCGTAACGACCCGGACGGTTGTTTTATTCAATATTGGAAATTACTAGCATTTTCGCGATGTTCGTAAATACGAACCGCGTCAAATTGGGACCATCCGCTCTCATAGGAATATGGGAATCATTCGCTACTCTGAAATGCATGTTCAATTGCGGCAGAACGTACTTAATGCGATACGACTGCAGTTAGCAGGCTGATAAATGCAGCAGCTAGATTGTCAATTGCTCTATGACGATAAAAAAAAATGTACGCATAGTATGTATAGAATAGAATAGAATATAATGGAATATTGTTTATTTTGTTGCAACACACATAGGTACATCTGGTATTTATGTGGAAATTTACTCGATGTAATATTTTCGCTCGTAGAATGAGCGAAAGCTGTAATGCACAATCGAGGAAGTTCCTGGTCGACTGGTAGAGTATTTATGGGATACATTTATTCGAAAACTAAGGTAAAATCCCCAATCGTGGACCACGCTCCAATGCTGTACATTTGAAACAAATTCCATAAAAAATATTGTCCATGACGGGGGGTCCATAACTGGATCTCGCCGGTCCATGATTAGGTCATGAAAGGGCTTTTAATTTTTAGGGAATATTTTTTTTAACATTATTATTAAAACTTTTTATAAATAAAGTAATCATCTATAGTATTTTTTATCATTTGCATCTGTAGGTATTATGAGTTATCTCATATTTGGATCAGAGTAGGAAAACTGCCCTTATACCGTCCACGATTGGTGGTTTTATCTTAATAAGGTTATAATTAATTCATAATAAATAAATAAATAAATAATTTAAATAAAATACCTAATTGTCTATTATTTGTGATATAAACGTTTTCTTTATAACTATTACTTTTGAAATAACGCTTTAGTTCCGAGGAACTTTATGTACATAAATTCACGCCTGGTATATCTTCGAAGCGTAGGCAGATGCGTCATGACGCACGATTCACCAGCTTCGTTTTAAGTCTCATGTAATAGTGAGAGACCCTTTTGCCATCACCGGAGGACAGGGATATAGTCTTTAGTCTTGTCCATTCCATACAGGATAATGATGGAATTGGGTCAGAAAAAGGGCAGATACGGTACTACTGACTCAGAAGAATCTTTTGGACAAAGACATACTTAGTAAGTAGTTCGGGGATCCAGGGTTGTATACAGTTGGGTACCTTCACAGTAGACCAGTTTTTATGCAGCATAATTCCAAATAGAAGATTTATAGTAAATTTTTATATTACAAATAATAATACATTTATCAGTATTTCGTTTTAATAATATTATTTCTCCTAAAAGAAACTGTACCGCTGGCCTACCGCCATCTCTTAGCGCAATATTGTTTTCTGTCAAATATTATCGGCGCATTATTTTTATATGGCACACTACATACCGCGAACCTCATAAAACAAAATATTTTTTTGACGGAGGTTTTGTGTGAAGTGTGTCAAAATATGACAACTTCAATTCGTTCGTTGGCAGGAACAATGAATAAAGATGTCATGGATTTGAGATAGTTGTTTATAGAAACTTACATTATTCAAATATATCATGAGTATTTGGATGTCGATATTTTTCTTGCGAATGTTCAGGAGCTGCCTAGTCAAGTCCGTCATTACAAACCATCAAGTGCAGGTAGGCACGTTCTTTTTTGTAATATTTCATATCCATAGATATATCTCAATGGTTGTGTCATTGGGCAGGAATGAAAAAATATACTTTATGAAGTCCGCGGTACGAATTTAAACACTATTGAAACAAAAAACGTTTTATAACATTGACTTATATATTACTAGCGTAAGGACCCGCCCAACGGTGCTAAAAAGCGTGCCAAATCGTTGGCCCTAAAATATCAGTATGGCCAACGGCGATTCAGTTGTCTACGGGAGACTGAAGTTGAAAGACGTTACCTGTCATTTCATAAAAATGACGAATTGGTGTGGTAAAATAGTGCAAAAATTATGACCCAATAATTAAAAACGTCCATGCAATATCGTTTCATCCGTAAATAGCTTTACATTATTTTTATTGTATGTCTAACAATTTTATTTAAACGATATTATCTGTTACAAGAATTGTTCGAAGACAGTCTTAACCCTAGAGTGGTCGCGTACTAAAATTACTGATTGGTCGCCTGGAAAACAGGTGTATGTAGGTATGCCAAATATAAATGAAAATAGAAAAAATATGTTATTTACCGGAGTTAATAATGTCATAATATTGACTGTCATACTTAAATTCGAAGACTTCTAAAAGAATACTAAATTCGTGTACTGAACTCAGAAAGTATAAAAGTTTGAATAACCTGACCCCTCGTTTCCACTGCCGAAACAATTTATATGACACCTCCTATCGCGAGCCATTGCTTGGTTATCCTATTAGTAGACACTGCATACATATAACCCATTCCATTCCAGCGCTGACTTGCTGTCCAGCAGACTAGCCACCGGTTCTATTTTTTTTTTACTTCCTGCCCAATCTTTTCTACACGTACCCAGTTACTTGTAATGTTGTAATATTGACATGTTATTCAACCGGAATGAGCAAACATGTAATCCATGCGACCACTGGCAGGGTTAATGGCAGTAGATCAAAGCACTCGAGATGGGACATTATTAAGAACGATCCAAAAGAACTGAGTGAATGAATCATTAGTCTAGTGAAAGGAGACGGTTCAAAATTCCTCTGACAAGCAGCTGGCATATTGAGAGTTCTAATCGGTGAAGTTTAAAAACGTAATTATTAAAATTCTAAAGCTAGCCAATCTAATATTAATATTTTACTAATGAATCAGTAGTATGCAAACACACACTAAACAGTGCAAACACTTGTAAGCTGTCATTGTCATAGGAACTAGAATCAAGGAACTAAGACCAAAAGGTAACGCAACTATGAAAACTCAGTTGCTCTCACCGATTACCAGGTGGCGCTAGTTTTTATAGAAATATTTTCATAGTGACAAAGAGTAACTCTTTTTCAGTCGCTCCCACCGTTGTACCAATGAAGCTTGTTTCTATAAATATTTTCATAGCCAAAGAGCCAATAAGAGTGTAAAAGTTAGTTTGTTTTGTTTCGCTGCGAAATTTTTTTTTTCTTTTATATATATTGTGAAAAATTGGCTAGACTTAGATGATTTTTTCAACTCATACGAGTTCTATTTTTACATTCTCTCGATTTTCATTCACTTTGTAACAGCAGCATATTAGTGAAGTCTTTCTATGGAAAGCTGGACCGTCTCCTTTAGATCCATAGTTAATTAACTCAAAGAACGATAGCAAAGCGTAAATATTGGTACGCTACGAACGCCGCGTAGAATAGAAGCGAGATAACTGCACGGGTTACAGTGCTATTGCCTACGTCTAATATTGCATCAATGTTTGATGTTATTCGTTAAAATCCAATTATATGGAAAATATTGAGAAGTTACCCAATAGTCTCTCTATAAGATAATTATATTTATAAAAATATTTTTCGTTTATTACTATTTAAAAAAAGCAGTGATGTCAGATTGGGGAGAAAAGAAAATTTTAATTTGAAACATGCCTGTTTTATTTTGAATTAGGTAATTAATATTAAAATATTTAAAAATAGTACTGGGGGCTATCGCGTAAAAAATCTGGGTATGGATATGGGCTTCATTTGACAGATGAAGCTCATAAAATTACCATATATGGTAATTTAACTGTCAAATGAAGCCCATGTCCATATCCATATTTTTTACGCGATAGCCCCCCCTGGTCCCCAAATAAACTAGATGAGTGATAGATGAGATAGCTCCAATTTAACGAAATCGTTCACTTCTGTAATCTTTTTTTGCCCACCTCTAATACACCTATGCGATGCAAGAAGTTCAATGAGTTGTTCACAGATGGCTCTGATTTTACTGGTGTGAAACAGTTTTATGTCAAATGTTCGGATGGGCGCATCCTTCCTTTTGAAATCATTGTTTTATAAAAAAAATCAAACCGACTTCAAAAAGTAAAAAATAAAACTTTTGGAGTCGGTGCCAGCCAAAGCATTCTACATTGCACTTCTATTAACTATATTTTTTTTTGCCTTAGCTAACTAGCACCGACTGCAAAAGTTTAATTTTTTACTTTTTGAAGTCGGTTTGATTTTTTTTATAAAATGTTTTTATTTCAGATTTTTTTGTTACATTATGTGCCGTTACTTACACTAAAAATCAGCCCATACACAACAATGATGTCATCTAGGTATACGACTACTTGCCAAAAGGTGATTGATATTTTTCAGGATTATGAAAAAACTACTTGCCAGATCTTCGTAAAAATTATATGGGACCACACATAAACCATTTTCTTCCAGATAAAAAAAGAATTTTAAAAATCTGTTAACAACTGGCGAAGTTATGGTGGAACATACATAAAAAAAAAATACAGTCGACTTGATAACCCCTTCCTTTTTTGAAGTTGGTTAAAAAGGAAAACAAAACGTTCTTACGACATGATGGTCTCTAAAAAATGGCGGAAGGCCCCCTAGTCGGCCGGGAAGTTCCCCGATTGTATTCGTAGGCACGTTTAAGCGGTGCATCCCGGAATATGCTGACAAAAATTAAACAAAAAAATCCAAACTCTTAAAATCTAAATGTGCGTTAATTAAAAAAAGGTTACGATCCGTATGTTTTTTTATTTCAATAGAAAGTTTGATTTATGAAGTGTTTGTTCTAGGAGTTTTAACAAAATATTTCTAGCCAGAGTAATAAACGTTCGCTAAACAAAAATGCATTATATGTTATTTATTACGCACTTGTCGATTCTATTGTAAACTACGGACTCGCATTTTATGCATTTAAGACTTACTTATAGAAAATTAAAAACATACAATTCAAATTCTTAAAACATTTTGTTAATAGAAAAAAGAGAAAAATACTTAAAAACCAGTATGAGCTATTTAAAGCTTGTAAAATAATGCCTATTGATGTAAAAGTAAAATATATGAAAGCTTTACAACAATTTGAGCCAGACATTATACATATAATACTAGACAATCAACAAAATGTAAGTACAAAGAGCCAAAGACAGGTAATTACTGTAAGCAACGGACATGATATGACATATCACACCGAGGATTTTTAATAAACTTGGTCTAACTAGCAATAATTTAAAGTCCAAATATTCCATTAAAAAAAAAATTAAGAAAGCTTTTTCAGACTTATTTTAGTTTAATTATATAATGTAACTATAACACCTAATTCAGATGTATTGTTATTCATTAAGTAATAGAGCATAACCATTTCTATTTCGCCGACAAACTGTTACGCAGTTTGGTGAAAATTATGTTTTGTATTTTTAAATATATTTTTGTATATTAAATAAGAAAAAAAAAATGTTACTCTAAAATGTTTCAGGTACCTATTCCATTTACTACGATAGCTGTGAGTATTTCTGTTGATATGGCGGGGTCGGTCAGTTGGCATGCAATCTTGTCGTTAACATTGGAAATTTCGACTGATTCCCGAGATAAAACGGCATTACATTTTTCCTGTTTTTAAATAATTAACATTTTGCTTGTTAATGTGTTAAATATAAGAAATTTTTACTTGATGTTAAAGCGATTGGTTATTGTCTGTGCTTTTTCTTTAATGTTTGGTTGTGGCTTTTATTTTACTTAGATTGCGAGTTTTATTTCATTAAAAAAGAGGCAAAGTAGGGTATAAAGAAAGCGAGGTCTTATTTTAAAATACAAACAATAAAATAGAGAGTCAATATTAAATAAATAAATATTTCCATACAATGACACCAATTATCTAGCCCACGTTAAGTATCATGAAGAACTTGTGTTATGGATACTAGATAACGGATAGACATACTTATATACTTTTTGTAAATACATACATAATATACATATTAAACACCCAGACCAAGACAAATAGACATGTTCATGCACACAAATATTTGCCTTGTCCGGGGATCGAACCCGGTACCTCTGGCGCAGAAGGTGGGGTTAGTACCCCTGCGCCAAACAGGTCGTCAAATTAATTCAATATTATCTAAGCACAATCGAGCTTTTGTTAATTTTCTTTTCAGATTTCCCTTTGCTACTATTTTGTCACTATAGTTTGCTGTAGTATCCAAAAACACGAGGAAAGGACTTAACTTATCAAAATATAATTTTCTTTTTCATCGTGTAAAAACGTAAATTATGAAGTTGCTACAATTTGTTTAGTAGTTGTGCTATAAATGTTCAGGTTAGTCAATGTCAGTTAGCTAAATAATATTTCAAGGTTTATTCCGATTCCATTAAACTAAATCGAAAGCGGACGTGCGGTAAATTGAATACTACCTTAACAGAAATAAAACAGAACGGTGAACAAAGGGGCTCCTGTTGCTATCTCTCGAAATTGCATAGTGTACAGGATTAAAACAGCCATTGGATGCCTTTTGCACTAAATCACAGTATATAAAACGTTATTTTATGTTTACCCATAATCAAAACCATCTGTAGAACTCGTTTTAACAAACAACTTTTTGTATGAAAGCAACCCTGAAATCGCGAAAAAATAATCAAATGTTTCATAGAAAATGTTGTTTGAACTCTGCTAAAATGTATGGAAACAGCTGTTTTTTTCAGTGTAGCTTCCATACAAAAAGTTGTTTGTTATGACGAGTTCTAGAACTAAATGGTTCTGATGTTTTGGGTAAACATAAAATAACGTTATACGAGCAACCCGTGTGCGCATAATGCGCAAAAAACACATTTTTTATATACAATTTAAAAATCCATTAAATCCGGTTTAAATCGCTCTAGATTTGAGTTTTTGCTAAATTTCTCGACTTATCCGACCACTTCAGACAAATACCTTTCTAACGGTGTATTGCACTTGATTGTGCGACTTTTAGTTTAGGAGGAGAAGCGGCTTCACTGCCGTATTATATATATAGATAAGTACATACAATTAGTTGTCTTAGCCTCTTTATTGAATAATAGTACATTATTGCAAAGGCCGTGAAATAGGCAATTGCAGGTCGAGGGCGAGGACTTCACTAATACGAGACAGGCAATTGCCATTTCCGCCGAGGCAATATAGTGCTTTTCTGAATGCAGGGAAATAAAACATACTTTTTATATTATACATTTAATTATTACTAATAGAAAATCAAATTCATTGCAGGAGCGTTTTTTTGAATTTGGAACATTACAGCGCTCCAGCAATGTTGTATGAAACGGCGTGCTGAAGTTGTTAAATACTCTTTGTAATGTTCCAAATTCAAAAAACGCTCCTACAATGGATTTGATTTTCTTATATTCGGTCCGTAAATTCGATACTTCGCGTGTTCTTTTTTCGAAAATAATGACAACATTTTCATGCATGTTTGGGAAAACTTAATTATTAATATAGCAGCCGGGCGGTACGCAATACAATACAAATAATAATATAATAACGCGCGATAGGGCTGCCCGCCAACATAGATGAGCCTAATGTAATGGCTAATCTACTTACTGCGTACAAAACTTTCACAGCATGCGTTCGTCACCGCTGAGTGAGTGAGACTCTCGTTGAGCTCTCACCGGACCGATGCTCGTCGGGTATTACTCGCGAACGGACTTTTAGTGGGAAGACAAAATACTGTATATCTTTATACTATGACTTAATGAAGCCTGCACAATTGCATCTCTTCATTAGGCAGTCTCGTGCCGTGTTCTAATCAGATTTAGCCTAAGTCTATCCACTCAACAATATTATTGCACTTTCGGAAATGATATCTGTTTAGTCTTTGAGAAATTTAGTGGTTGTTTCAGCGATAATGACACCTGTTGGATGTAGTTTGAAAACTGGTTTTGTTTTTGATAATAATTTATCTTTTTCGTTGTTGGTTGTTGCAATTACTTTATCCCGCCATTTATGATATTTAGGATTGTCTTCATATTACCTATGTCACTATTTCAGCATGGTTTCATGAAAACAACATAGTAACAAATATAAATTAACTGGGAAGCTGCTTAAAGATTTTCATTTGCAGTGGAGTGAGTTAACAATAATTATTATAATTGATTACCTGTGCAGTAGGAACCGAATTTACGCACGCAAAATGTCGGGTATTAGTAATTTGTTACATTTATATTGATTTGTGTATTTTATCTTTCGTCGTCGTCTCAGCCACATGACACCCACTGCTGGGTATAGGCCTCCCGCAAGGATCTCCACGACGATCGGTCCTGCGCTGTCGGCATCCAGCGGCTTCCCGCGACCTTCACCAGATCGTCGGTCCACCTTGTGGGGGGCCTACCCACGGAGCGTCGTCCGGTACGCTTTCCGCCCCAACGGCCATCGGTACTTCTCGCTATGTGTCCCGCCCACTGCTATTTGAGCTGAGCAATCCTTCGAGCGATGTCAGTAACTTTAGTTCTCCTGCAGAAATCAGAAATGAGGAGATCCTCATTTCTGATTCGATCACGCAGGGAAAGGCCGAGCATAGCTCTCTCCATTATTAAATTATTAAACATTTATTTCAGATAAATCAATCCATACATTTGATATTATTAAAATTAAATTTTTTTTATTTTTTTTTTTTAATTAAATTATAGTGTTAGTAATAACTTAAGAACTATGTTAGTGCACGCCATTGCACGCTGAGTTACCTTGAGCCTCCTTATCAGACCCATAGTTAGCGACCACGTTTCACTGCCGTAAGTCATCACTGGCAACACGCACTGGTTTTAGACTTTCGTCTTGAGACACTGAGGTAAGTTGGACGCAAAGATTTTACGGAGATTCCCGAATGCTGCCCATCCGAGTTGGATTCGACGAGAGATCTCTTTCTCAAAGTTGGACTTACCTAACTGGATTGTCTGTCCAAGGTAAACGTAATGGTCAACAACTTCGAGTGTAGTGTTCCCAACGTGAACTGTAGTGGGTATGACATAGGAACTCGATATAATTTTCGTCTTATCCATGTTCATCCCATTATTTGGGAAGCACTACGGAGATCTTATCTTTTCTATTTTATCTTTATCTATTTGTTAATGTAAGCGTCGGTAGATGTGTCCCAGTGTGCGGATAAACCAATACTGGTTTTTGTCACACTGCTGTAAACGAATCATAATGCTAAGTTTCTTTGTAATTTTTAAATAAATAAACCTAGATATTTAAATGATAAATGACCTCTTTAATAAATAGATAATAATTAATACCACAGTGTACTCCCTAAAAGTTTAAAAATGATTCCTAAAATTTCCACTTGCTTTACACCACTTTAATCGACGTGTAAAGTAAGGTTTTACTAAAGATTTTTGTTACATTTCGGAGTCGAATTATAACCCAAGTTTTTGTTAATTTGTTTTCACAGCACGGCCGTAAAGCCGGAACACCGATGAATTTTTAAAACGTACTGCTTTTGTACAAAGTAGACTGATGTTCGTATTAATAATGAAAGAAAAAAAAAACATAGGAAACAAAGAATTTTTTGTTTTACTGTACAAAAAAGGAAGTTTAGTTGCGTTCAGTAAGTTCTGACAAATTATAGGACATATTGTCGTAAATTCTTATAAAGATTACCCATTTTTCAAGAAGACAGATAATTTTTCAAAATAATAACTCCTAACAATACCAAAACAGATCAGAGGTTCAACTGTTTATTCTCGGGCTTTTACCAATTTTTACAGACACTTTCAGGTTCAAGTTTCTATTCTTTATTCCGATATTAATACTTCCTTATGTCTGTTCATTCCCTCGGGAAATCCATATATCCAACACGAAACTGGCTGTTTAGCTGCAGAACACTCAGCTTTTGTATTTGTAGAAGACTCCCAGTTACTCCCTCGTAACATTATTTATTTTTATTTGCTTCCACTCTGCTTACGTGAATCTGCTAGAGTACAGAATTGAAAATAGCTTTGTAAGTATTAAAACTTCGTGAAGTAACCCTGGAATCTAGAATTAAATGCAAATAAAAATAAACTAAGTAAGACTTTTTATTTGATTTTAGAATTTTCGCATTTTCAATGCTATTTTTTGAAAAAAAAAAGAAAAAAAACTTGTGGCCGAGTTAATTTTACCCATAATTTTTCTATTTAAAATTTATCATAAGTAAGACTAATTTATAGATACAATCGGGGAACTTCCTGGATGACCAGTAGATTTTTTTTGGGAAACGTTCTCTCGATAAGTACTAAGGTTAAAGAAATAATTTATTATTCAAATGAAATACCTGTTACTGTTCTATTATTTATGATATAAACGTTTTCTATATATCTATTATTTAAAAAATAAAAAAAAAACAAATAAAACTTCCTAATAAAACTACCGGTAAGATCCTCGACTGTACTATGTGTTCCCATAGTATGACATGACTTTTGGAACTTTTTTGGAACTCGTATTTTCAACACTCATTTTCTCTGAAGATACGTCTAAAACTTAATACGAGTAGAACATAATGTAATATATAACATTGAGTGAAACGAAACGTAAATACAGAGCATCATAAATGACTTGAGTCACTATCGGATGACATTTAACATAACCTATAAATGTATAGGCATTCGCTCCATTTTAGCTAAAGTCTGTCAACAAATTAATTAAGTAACATCTGTAATTGTGGATTCTCACCTCGGCCACTTTGCCTGGAACCTCGATGGGAACACATCACTTTGTAAAAGTTATTAAGAATAAACCTCCAAGTGCTAAATAAGTATTTTTATTAATCTTAATGTTGTGATACTATTACGTTACGAGGCTGTAGTGTAAGTTTGCAAATGTTCACCAAATGATAGTTTCTCGTTTGCGTTAAGAGTTTACAGTAGAGGATACGAACTTGGATCTTGGACGAATTAATTAATTGGTTAATTCGTCCAAGACTTGGATCGACCAATAAATGTTATCTCTCTCCCTCTCTTTCTTTATCTCTCTATCCTATTCTACTAATATGCGAATTTTTTTAAGGATCTTTGGATGTTTAGATGTTCGGATGTTTTTTATAACTTTTAAATTTTGCATTTTATAATTATATTTTTATGAGATAAATATTAAACAAGAAAATATACTACAAAAAAGCAACTTGTCTCATGTCGCTCTGACGGGGTTTGGATTTTTGTTAATCTTTCACGCAAAAACTACTATACCGATTTGGATGAAATTTGGCACAAAGATAGAAGATAGCCTGGAATAAAACATATGGTACATTTTATCCCGATGTTCCTACGGGAACGGGAACCACGCGGGTAATACCGCGGGCGGCCACTAGTTTCTCATAAGTTAAACGTCACCTTTTGTAAAGCTGTGAAGTAGGTACTGATTTAAATATCGCAACTTTTTTGTTTATTAACAATTATCAAGTGGCATTCAAGATAACACTTCCAATAAACACATCAGTACATCCGTTTTGCCGTTGTTTGATGATCTAGTTTGAGTGAACCGCCGAGTTGTGGTTTAATCAACAAACAACCAACATCGGCATTATCGGTCCTGATGAGGCTCTACACAAACACAAACATCGCTAATTGCCAGCAGGAATTACCGACAAATCACAATTATATACTTTAATGTCTTGATGTTTTGATTAAGTAGGTACTTATAACGTAGCTTCCTTAACTTAATTAAGACGCTGTACGGAAAAAGTATGTACTTTTTGATATACTTGTAAAACTAGAGGATGGTTAGGATGTTACAAATTTGGTATTATGATATACATTTCTTCATACCTTTATCCATATTTGTAATGTACCAGAAACACAGTTTTATGTTTTTGCCTCGACACTATTTCTTTTCGAAATGACCCCTTAAAAACGCATAGGTATACCGTCTCCGTACCGTCGTTGGTAAAAATACGAAAATTCAAGATTATTGTCAAATCGGGTTACATTATACGATTGGAAATTGGTTTAATTAGTGGACATCAATAATATTTAGCATCGTGTAATTTCGTTTCTTTTTAACCGACTTCAAAAAAGGAGGAGGTTATCAATTCGACGGTATTTTTTTTTAATTTTTTTTATGTATGTTCCACCATAACCTCGCCAGTTGTTAACAGATTTTTATAATTCTTTTTTTATCTGAAAGAAGATGGTTTATGTGTGGTCCCATATAATTTTTACGAAGATCTGGCTAGTAGTTTTTTCATAATCTTGAAAAATATAAATCACCTTTTGGCAAGTAGTCGTTTACCTAGATGACATTGTTGTGTATGGGCTGATTTTTAATGTAAGTAACGGCACATGATGTAACTAAAAAATCTGAAATAAAAACATTTTATAAAAAAAATTCAAACCGACTTCAAAAAGTAAAAAATAAAACTTTTGGAGTCGGTGCTAGCTAGCTAAGGCCAAAAAAAAATATAGTTAATAGAAGTGCAATGTAGAATGCCCTGGTTTGTTTGTTGTGATGAAATGTTTTTAATCGCTATAGTTATTTACTACGAAGTGATTTGTTGTTTTTTTCGCCTAACCTGCAAAATTGGTCTCGCTCCCGCGCTTCGTTTTCTCATTGCTATCTCGCTTCAGCCGTATAGCGCCTTAATGTCTTGATGTTCCGATTAAGTAGTTATAACGTTGCTTCCTTGAGGTACTAATTAAGTCAAATATGCTGTCACGCAATCACGCTTAATAATGAAACAGGGGCCAGGGAGTCCAGGAACCCAATTCTGTTTACTTTTAATTACAATTTAATGGCACTCGTAATCGTATTGAATTTAACCGCTTCTGTGTTCTAGTGATAGCAATCACCGACCCAGGGGTCCCGGGTTCTATTCACAGTGTGGGTACATATTGTATTTGGTTTGGTTGGTGGTAGGACTTGTTGTAAGATCGCCTAGCTAGCTTCTACCATCTTATATAAGTGTGACGCCATAACAACAATGTTTTCAGCAATGTTTTTGCTCCGGCAGTTAAGGATAAGATAGCCAGTTCCACAGTGATTGAGGATTGAGGATTCCGGGATTTCCGGGAGAGGCTCGCTTCCATCTTTAGCCTTATCAATACTTAACATCAGGTATGATGAAGGCTAAGAGTCTCCCCGCCGTTCATAAAAAACCTGTTTAAATCACAGTTCTTGTTACTACAAACACTACAATTGACAGACGATTGAGATACGGTTAGTTAGTTAACGTTATAGTTAGTTACTTTTGAAAGAAAGAAATAAAGAAGAAAGAAACAACATTTATTGACACACTACACAATGATTATCAGAAAGTCATTAAAAGATGAGGAAAAATTGATAATCTTAATTTAAAATTAAGTACACATAATAAAAAAGTAGTTATTTGTTATGCAAGGCTGGAAAGTTGGTTATTTAACGGCGAGTTACCTCTATTGAAAGCTGAGCAAGTGAAGGATTCTAGGATTGAACCACGAGCGTAGCGAGTGGTTCAAAGATTGAATCCTGAGCGAAGCGAAGATTTCAAAGGTACAAGACGCTCAAAACTTTTCTGCCGAGCGCAACACACAATTTTTCACCTCACAACAGCGAGGAACAAGTTATGGTTGTTTCCGCAGTCAGCTTCCGGTAAAAAAATCTTTAAACATAAAGTTTAATCTAAATATACCTTAATCTCGTTGTTTTAATGAAATAAAAAACTAAAATAATAAAAAAGGGAGTATTATAGTTAATTCAAAGTTATTTAAAGTATGAAGATATTGTTACTTAATAATAAAAATAAAAATATTCTGTAAATGTTGACACTGACATAAGGTACAAGACAAAGACAATTTAAAAATAAAGATTTATGTCACGTTCCGAAATCCAATCATAGGTTGTGAAATCTCACCCATTTTTTTTTTATAACAAATAGTTTCATCTAATTGTTATTGTTTTTATGATTCAATGAACTAAAATAATATAATAAAACCAAAACGGAGTATTATAATTAATTGAAAGCTATTTAAAATAAGAATAAAATGGAACAAAAAAGTTAATAGTGCGATTCGGAACGCATTATGACATATTTTTAGGTATTAAATAAAAAAAGTACTTTGCCGCGCTAGGCTGCAAAAAGCTATTTTCTACGCCTAAACTGATTGACAGAACCTCCTTTTCATAGCGTGTGAGGTGAAAAACATATTTTTCTGTGCGGTACCTAATTGAACCAATAATCTTGTTTCGTTATGATTACATGAAATGTAACAGGGGTCCGATTGCGTAAAGTCAATCGTATTTGTAATCGACATTTTACAGTTCATGCCGTATCCGATTAGCTGCAAATATTGCAATTTGACATTAATGAAATACAATATGAACTGTCAAATGAATACGATCACTTTACGCAATCGCCTAGCAGCGGGCCGACCGCCTAACAGTATAGCTCGGCCTATCGCTATAGCTATCAAACTTCAAACTCGCATAAAACCCTTCAACGATAGGGTTTTTGACTAATTCTTGCATATTTCTATTCACCTATTGGATTCACTATTGCATTATTAGTATGAAAGTGATAGTGTCAGCGAGTGCCCTTGTAGGGGGTTTCAAAAATCGATAGCTATAGCGATAGTACAAGCTATACTGTTAGGCGGTCGGCCCGCTGGTCAGTCAGCACCTTAATGTGTATGTCTGTGGCAGTTTTCAATCGCTATTTCTCAATTACTGATATTTAAAGGGAAATTAAAACCACTTTTATTTATCTTGGTTAATAAGTTCCACTGTTACACCTGAACAAAAAGGTTTTAAGTGAACGCTCGTGTTTACTCCTTTCGAATTTATTTAAACGAGTTCAACCGCTTTGCTCATTTGGGTTCTAATTAGTGAAAATTCGGTTTCGAATGTGTTTGCTCTCCCCGGCGGTTTCCCAACCTAACTTGGGTTATGTGAAACCTTCAGACCAGTTTGCAAACTGATATTTATTGTGCTATAAAGGAGCTTGTTCATACATAGGTACTGTCTAATATGTAGTAGATTTTAGCTATTCTATTAATTAGTTAACAGCTATAGCGCTTTTGCAAGTTATTCAGCATTAAATAGTATCAGTAGGTTTAGTTTAGTAGGTTAAGTATTAGTAGGTTTAGTAGTAACGGGTTTTTTACCAAGTTTGTATTGATCACGGAGTAATTGACGGAGATCATGGCGCGTGCAACTGCGCCGAAATATCGGAGATTCGGTAGCATAGTGTACACGGTAAAAATACTGTTTTTCGCAATAATGTGAGTGTCCATAAAGGTTCAATGTGTTATTTTAATAACAACTATTCAATTCAGATAAAACTACTGAAATGCACATCTAAACTGCGATGACAACATTTTAGGACAATCGCTTTAGTACAGCCTTCATGGCATCTTGCAATCGCATCTCTTCGTTCGGGATAACGTTGCAAATCCCGGAGAACCCGCATGTTTGTCACGTTGATGCGGCGGATAATTCCCGCCCGTATCTGTCAAGGGATACTGGCGGGTGTCCTAGTGACAAATGTTTCTATCACAGATAATAGAGCTCAATAGACTCCGCTCAAATGAACTTCAAAAGTTCAACTTCAGTTACAGAAAAAAATGCAAACATGCTGTTTAGACACAATAAGAAGGAGCGAATGCATTGTAGTTCCTCTTAAAGGAACTGGAATTATACATGAAAGTGTTCGTTAGTAAAAATCTAGCATTTTTAGGTATATATGGATATTCTTAGAAGAATAGTTCTCGTATAATGTTAAAACAGTTTATAAATTGGCAAAAGCAGCCAAAAACAAGTAGAGCCTGTTAGCCGACGTGAAGCTTATCAAAAATAATGATAAATGTCAGACATCACTTATTTGATCTTATTCCGAGATAAGTATGCTATGGATATGAAAACCATCGAAGTTTATCCCACTAATATTAGAAATGCAAAAGTATATCAGTTTGTTTGATTCCTTTTTTTCACACAAAAACTACAGAACTAGTTTTGATGAAATTTAGCAAATATAATAGTAGATAGCCCGGATTAAAACATTGGATACTTTTTATCCCGATATTCCCACGGGAACGGGAACCACGCGGGTGAAACCACGGGCAGGTGCTAGATCAAATTTAAAGGAATACTGGCTGGAATTCACCACCACTTTTGAGTTTTAAAGTTACCTTTTTAGTTTTTAAGCTGTAGAGTGTTTCTTTCGTAGATTTAAGGTTTTTAGTTATTTTATTTTTAGTCTTTTAGTTTTTTAAGTCGGTTTTTTCAAACGTAGTTTTGTTTTGTTTTTTATTTTTTTTATAACTAAACAAAACTTAAATATTACAAAAGGAATACTATGTCATATTTAACCGAACGATTGCTGCACCAACAAACCAGGACCGCAACGTTCGGACAGATCTCCGTTATCCGGACACTTTCCGCACGGCTTGTACCGTCACCCGTCCAATTGAGTGAGATAAGATACGATGAAACCCCAGAGTTTGTATAATTTTAAACTTCACGTTCTCTCCTCAAGGCGACTTTTCTTATAGCACTATGGGTTTTTTTTATAACCGAGGGCTGATAATCAGTTTCCTTGCTGGTGTAACTGTCATACAGTATGAAAAAGTGACAGTAATGACAGCGACGAAACTGATTGCTATAGTCGGATTTTTTATTTAGTAGAGTAATTTGACAGGTGCCAATGTCACGTTGGCAACATGATGCCTGCGCACGTGGCATGCGATCTATTTACTTAATGCATTTTTAGCTTGTGTCTAGGATGCCGACATATTTGTTGATGCACTGGCCTCACTATGTGGTATGTTTTGTTTATTTTTAACCAATTAAGTTTTATTGTATTTTTTTTGTCTATTATGTTGTAAGTTACGATGTAAAATTACGCAAACAAAATTAATCTTGTTGGTATAGCTACATTTTAATTCAGCATTGTTTTAACAAAGTGTCATTGACACCCTGTCAAATCACTCTAATGAACAAAAAATCCGATTATAGGTGATTTTTTGTTAGATAATCAGCCTGCCGTGTTCTGTGGCATAGACAAATGAAAATCGAAAGGAGTTTAATTGCTGAATGAGGTGGGGTATCTTTTACGTATAAAGTAAAATAAAGCAGTATAAAAATGAAGCTGTCACTTTTATTCGCTAATAAAAAACAAAGATAAACCAAGTGTAACTTTACACAACGCTGATAAGTAACACCGTAAGGAGTTTATTTGCTGTAACATCTAATAGAACATTAACAGGTATTTCATTTGAATAATAAATTATTTCTTTAACCCTAGTACTTTCCGAGACAACGTTTTCAAAAAAACTACTGATCAACCGGGAAGTTCCCCGATTGTACCGCATTCAGGGGTACGGCGAAGCATTTTGATTCCTCGCCGTCCCACCAGGGAACCAAGTTGGTGGAACGGCAATAAAAATATTTGCTCGTTCTAGTTCCCAGTCTAGTTAGGGAAACTAGACTGGGGGACCACGGGCAAGTAACGATTAAGTACATCTCTCAGCTCATCTATATTAATATTATATAGCTGAAGAGTTTGTTTGTTTGAACGCGCTAATCTCAGGAACTACTGGACCGATTTAGAAAATTCTTAGACCATTGGAAAGCTACATTTCTCCGGAGTGACATAGGCTATATTTTATCCCGATATTCCCACGGGAACGGGATCCGCTAGTATAGAATAATCTTAAAACTTATCATAGTAGACAAAAGTTAAAAACTAAAAAATTGTTGAGACAGGGTTTTTATTGACTACACGCATCTTATACCGAAATTATTATATGTATACTTACTCTTTGTTTTTCTGTCTTTTTTTTGTTTTTTGTCTTGTTATTGTTTTATTGTTGTGTTTGTGTATAATAGTCAGATTTTAATATTATTTTTTAATTTTCTTGTTCTTTTATGTTTTCATATTTTATCCATGTGTCAATAAAAGATTTTTCTTTCTTTCTTAAAAGTTATCATAGTAGTACACATTCTATGATCACAATAAAAACATTCTAAGTCAAGCAAGCTTTTAAAAAGAATACGATGAACAGTGTTCCTATTGCGCCGCTCAACAGGTTTATCGATTAACGTTGCGTCCGGAACTCCGGATGGCAGCCGCCTGCCGAGCGATACCTACCACAGATAGCACGCTACTGGCTGACGTATACGAACTCTTTATCTAACCTAATATAGATTAGATGTTAGCAAATGAACTCCTTACGGTGTTACTTATAAACGTGGTGTAAAGTTACACTTGGTTTAACAAGCTGCCTGCCAACCTACGAGTATAATCGTAGTAAAAATAGATTTTCTATTGCGTCTGGACCGATGGCCGTCATCGTGTTAATACTGAACAATAAGGTGGTGTAAAGTTACACTCCGTTTAATGCTGAAGCTGTCTTTGTTTGCTTTTTATTAGCGAATAAAAGTGACAGCTTCAAAGTTATACCAAACTAGCGGCAGCTCGCGGTTTCAAGCGCGTGGTTCCTGTTCCCGTGTGAATATCGGAATAAAAAGTATCCTATGTTCATAACCACGTTATCTACTACCTATCTGTGTACCAAATTTCATCCAAATCTATTCGGTAGTTTTTGAGTTTATTCGTTGCAAACAAACAATCAAATCTTTCCTCCTTATAAAATTAGTATAGATGTCACCGAACGATACATATCACGGGTAGCTTTATCTGACTTAATATATATTATTTGTGATATAAACGTTTTCCTCCTAAAAACTCTACTGGTCAACCGTACAAGTTCCCCGACTGTACATAAAGTGTAGAGACCCTACTTCATTCTCTTATAAATATTTCTCTAATTTTAATAACAAATATAATAATATTAATAAGAAACAACGGGTTGCACTCCGGGAGTGCCGGCAGAAGTGAAAACTGCTTATAATAATATCAAATAAAAACAACGTGTTGCACTCCGGGAGTGCCGGCAGAAGTGAACACCGCTTAAACGAAACAGCAGGACCAGGCATACATTTTCGCCGCGCGGTAGAAAGATAGGGGGATATTACTTCCTCTCCTACGCCGCGCGCCGGCGGTCTACTCTCCCTCCGTTTTACGAATTTTCGCTTTGGTCACGTGTCCTGACGCGACTTTAACATTTTTACCCATTACAAAAAATTTAAACTGATGTGCACAACGCCGCTAAAGAAGTTTTCACTTCAAAATAAGTTACAATACAGAAAAACACACAATAGGTGGCCTTATTGCTACATAGCAATCTCTTTCAGGCAACCTTGGGCAAAAGAAAGAAATAGATAAATAGAATATTAGGGGAGTGGGTGCATAACTAGAATGAAGAAAATAAACCTATACTTGTATATTGATCAATAAATATTTCAGAGACAGAGTAATCAGATAATAATTATAATGTAGATGAAGGAGAAAGGAAATCACTCCTAACTCGATCACCAAAGGATTACACAGTTTGAGCCTCTCTGATACCCTCTGGAAAAGCATGATATTATATTATATGCCATAGCATGAGTGGACAATCGCCCACTCTTTATGATACCTACTGGAACTCTACGATGCCTGAAAAATAATAATTGTGTAGATATAAAATTATAAATATTGTGACAAGTGACATAAAAATAACTACCTTACCTACCTACTTAAACCACCGGACAAGACCACGGCCCGGCACGGCTAGTTGCGTTACACTTAAGAAATTTGTTTTTTTACCACAAAAATCGTTAAATGCGGTTATTGCCTAAAGATTTTTATTTTTTTAATCATCATTAAGGAAGAAAATAATGAAAAAAAGAATGTTGATTTATTATTTATGTGTCCCGCCCACTGCCACCTCAGCTGAGCAATATTTCAAGCGTCGATTACTTTAGTTCTCGTAAGGATCTCCTCATTTCTGATTCCATCATGTACGGAAACTCTGAGCACAGCTCTCTCCATTGCACGCTGTGTGACCTTGGGCTTGCTAAAACCCATTTGTTAGTAACTACTAGTACTGCCGTAAGTTATCATTGGCAACACACACTGGTCATACTTTCAGCTTGAGACACTGAGGTAAGTTGGACACGAAGATTCTGCGAAGCTTCCCGAATGCTGCCCATACGAGTTGGATTCAACGAGAGATCGCTTTCTGGAAGTTGGACAAACTTACCTAACTAGACCGTCTTTCTTAAGTAGACGTAATGGTCAACAACTTTGTAGAGTTCCCAACATGTACTGGAGCGGGTACAACATGGGAATTCGAATTGCAGCCTGTCATGTTATTTTATTCTTGTGATTTTTGCTGTAAATCTGTTCTGTGACAAATATGTCAATAATAAAAATGAAAAGCTCATATTTTACATAAGCTTTCATAAAAAATATTAAATAATTACAGTTTTTAGTTATCCATTAACCTATTAAAACCTCAAGCGGTTATTAACTGAGTTCATCGGAAGCTTTTAGTCGCTTTCGAACAGTTAATAGAAAAGTTTGGTTATACCGTAGTTTGGAAGGTGACCGTGCTTTTCTCGATTAAATTAAGGATATCTCGATCAGTATATTTTTATATACTTTCATATAAGTAGTTAAAATTTTCATAACATTAAATTACAAAATTTTAACCTTAGTATGGTTTTCTAAGTACATATAAATTGTACACTGAGGCACCCAAATATTAATAACAAAAATAATTTTGCACAAAACACAATAAAGAGGTTAGACGAGCATGTTAAACGATGCAGTGTCGTGCGAAAACACACCGGTGACGAAATTCTTTTAATTTACCAACTGACTTTAAATATGTTTAGCGCTAAACTTTAAAACAACGCTCTGTCACTTTTGCCTTCAAACGAATGACTAAAATGCAATGTCATTTTAAATATTTATGATAAATGACTTTGACTTTGATTTTGGAAATCCGGTCCAGAGCTACGAAGACTTGCCCACTTGACTTGACCACCGTCGAAATTCTCCAATACTTTTATATTTTTAATACGCTGGAGGCCAGCGTTGTCACTAGAATAGGAATGTCCTTGCATTCGAAAGAAACATCTTTTCAGATGTTTAACGTTCGATTAAGATGCAACAGCCAATAATTTATGATTATTGAATTTTTGCATTTTTAATGCTATTTTTATGGTAAATTTTAAAAAGAAAAGTCTCGGTAGCTCAGTGGTTAGAACATTGGACCGGATTTCCAAAGGGGTTTGAGTCCCATCTGAGAATTCACTTATGGCCGAGTTGACGTTTTCCAATATTTTTCTATTTAAAATTTATCATAAGTATAAAAATAGCATTGAAAAATGCAAAAAATCGAAAATCATAAATCATTTTAAATAATTATGTTTAGTGCTATTGTCACCCTATAATATAAATGTTTGTAATCCTTCTTTTTCGTAACACTGTCAACTGTTCTAACCTCATCTTCGGTTCTGTGGTATCTATAGAGCATGTTTGTTTGTGAAACAAAGTTTTCAGGACAGCAGAAATAAAATTATTTTCATTTCGTATGTACCTAGAGTGCGTTTCATCGTATATTTCCAGGTATATTTCCTTTGCCGTTATTTTATCGTATCAAGAAGGCGCGAACGCGTTAGCAACGTCATTTAAAAACCATTATTTTTCATCGCTTTCTAAAGTTTTAGTGCACAAAGGAAATATACGATGAAACGCACTTTACAAGAAGATTGATATAAAAATAGCAAACTTTTTTGTTTACTAAAATGTCCAAGTACATACTCTGTGTCCGCTGTGGTGCTATTATTTAGATAATGGGGGTTAAAAGGTACATATATTATTGGCAAATACCATAGGCACAGCTGCCAATTCCCAAAGCAGGGGATTTTTTTTAGTGAACGGACTTGTAGTTTTCAATACAGCTACCTATTCTTAAAGGTGCGTTTCAGAAAATAGTGCCTTTGCCGCTATATTGGTCTAAGTACCCCTGCTTTATCTGACAAAAAGTTTGTGTTATATTATGATGCGATAAGAATCGCGCCTTCTTGGAAAACAGAGGTACCAACATAGCGGCAAAGGAAATATTCTTTGAAATGCAATTTACATAGAAATTCAGCTGTTTTGTGATATTTTTTTTATTATGTACAGTCAACAGCAGCTGCGGCTTACATATTATCTGTTAAATTTCTCCTATCTACTTTGAAGTTTGACAAAATTTGACATTTTGTATAAACTGTAGTCGATGTTGACCTCTATTATTATTGTACTAATATTATAAATACGGGAGTATGTCAATCTGTTGTTAGCTATGTCTGAAAATCTATTGGTAACTATGGCATAACTGCACCCATATAAACATACGCGCACAGATTCACAAACGCATACATACTCGCTCGCGCACGTTCTGTGTATACACACCCACTCACACATACACTCACACCACACATACACACTTACTCACACTAGCAACTAGCAAAACATTCATACACATCACTATAGTATAAAATATACTAACTACTCTTTCTCCTGTATTGTAATCCAAATATGTTGTTCACTTAAATTACTTTGTATAAAAAGCCTGATGACCTGTAACACAGGTAAATACCTAGCTCAGGCGTCAGTCTCACATTATTATAACACCATGTTCCTATGAAATCACACGCTCGGAAGAGGTTTTGTCATTCAGTTTCGGCGTAGAAAATTTTGAATCACATATTTTGTTTATCACATAACGATTTATGTCACAGTCCGAAATCAAATTATAGGTTGTGAAATCTCACCCAGCCTAATATAAAATTCTAACAAATAGTTTAATCTTATTGTTATTGTTTTTATGATTCAATGGACTAAAATAATATAATTAAACCAAAACGGAGTATTATAATTAATTTAAAGCTATTTAAAATAAGAATCAAATATAACAAAAAAGTCAATAGTGCGATTCGGAACGCATTATGACATATTTTTAGGTATTAAATTAAAAAAGTACTTTGCCGCGCTAGGCCGCAAAAAGCGATTTTCTACGACTAAACTGATTGACAAAACCTCCTTTTCAGAGCGTTTGAGGTGAAAATTGCTTTTTTCTAGTATATTTTCTTGTTAAATATTTATCACATAAAAATAGTATTGTAAAATGCAAAATTAAAAAGTTATAATTAGATTGGCTGTTTCATGTTAATCGATAGTCAAACATTTGTAAAAAAAAATCTATCGAATGCGAGGATATTCCTCTCCTTGATGAAACGACGATGGCCAACACCCTAGAAAGGTGAATATACTGGAAAAATTCGACGTGTCCTCATAAGTCTCTGTACCATAATTGGTTAGTGCATTGGGCCGGACTCCCAAGGATGCGGGTTCGAATCCCGTCAGGGCGACATGAGACAAGTTGCTTTTTATATTAATGCTATTTTTATGTGAATTTTTATCACATAAAAATAGCATTATAAAATGCAAAATTAAAAAGTCATAAATAAATCTTTTTTTTTAAATTGTCTTTGCCTTGTACCTCATGTCAGTGTCAACATTTACGGAATCGTTTTTACCGAAAGTTGACCGCGGAAACAACCATATAATGTTCCTCGCTGTTGTGAGGTGAAAAATTGTGTGTTGCGCTCGGCAGAAAAGTTTTGGCGTCTTGTACCTTTGAAATGCTCGCTTCGCTCAGGATTCAATCTTTGAACCACTCGCTACGCTCGTGGTTCAATTCTAGAATCCTTCACTTGCTCAGCTTTCAATAGAGGTAACTCGCCGCTAAATAACCAACTTTCCAGCCTTGCATAACAATTATCTATTGTAAGTTTGTGATGAGAAAATAAAAGCTTTTATTTATTTATGTCAGTTTGTTTGTTACTTCTTCATGCAAAAAACTACTGAACCGATTTGAATGAAATTTGGCACACAGATAGAAGATAGGCTGTATTAAAACATAAGCTACATTTTACCCCGAAATTCCCACATGAATGGAAACCATGCGGGTGAAACCGCGAGCGGCCGCTAGTTATTTATTTATTTTCTCTATCTATTGATATAATATTATTTAGTATGTACTAAACAATATGTCTAAACAAATATAAAACTTCAATGAGAATGACACAAGCACATTAAAAAACTGTATTTTTTTTCTTTACGTAAAAAATTAGTTAAAATAAAGAAAGTCACAGGAAAAATGCGACCTTCTTTGTTTTCGATTTCTACTTACTCATCGCGAAATTATTTCATCAAGCTACCGTACGTTTCAAAGGGCAATCAGTGTCGCGCATGAAATCCGAATATGTGTTTTATGATCGACGTTATTGTCTTAGCATCTTTTGGTTTAATTTTACACTTTGTTACCGCTCTTTTATAGTTAAATTTTGTGATAATTTTAGGGTAGCTTTGAGTACTTTGAGTGTGTGCTAATTCACTCGTTTTTTATTGTTCATGTTCAATTCAATGCTCTACATAAGAATGAGATGCTAAAACGAATATTGGAAATATTTTAATATTATATTAAATAGGCTTACTTTTGACCTCTTTCTAGATCAAAGATTAAGAAGAGGCCGAAGATGGAGTAGGCTTGCCTAGAAAAAACCTATTTACTCGAGCGAGCACTCTCCTCCGTCCAATCTGCAGAACACCGACAATGGAGCAACTCTTCGACGATGAGGGAGACTGTGGAGCTTGGTATTCACCAGTTTCATTCCCAACGGTTTTCTGGCTCTGCGTTCCACCGAACAACAATAATATTGACAAGTGTGCCTTTAGGTTCTATAGTATATGTATAGTTTCTCTCAGTAGGAGGAAAAAACTATGATGCTGTAAAAAAATAATGTTGTAAACCATACTTATAGTAGTAATTATTAAAAAATATTTAATAATTAACTATATAAACACGCAATAAAATACCGATGAAGTCAATATGTGTGCCTGCACATGAAATATAGTTGTTGAAATTAATAATTGCTACTAAAACATGACAGGGTATAGTTACAGTTACATACTGAAACCCTAGATTATACCTATAAGCTATAAATATTTGTCCTAAGTTTTTCACGCATAAACTTCCGAACAAGTTGTTTTTGCAATTTCGGGGAACATCAATTAATCCCACGGGAAATAGCCATCTTTAATCTCCATCCGATAGTGTATCTTAAATTAATTTCTATAGTAAATAGTTCCGTTAAAACACAAACCGCACAACGTTGAAGATGTTGTTTTTTCTGGAGTAAAAAAAATGAAAAACCGATTCTTTTGTAATCACTCACTGATGGCATTTTTTTCGTAACATTTTTTCTGAGGTTTTCATTATGATTATTACAAGCTTTTTTTGTGCAGTGTACGAGTATGTATTATGTTTAAGTCAAATCCTGTAACTGAATTAAGAACCTGCCCCCCAATTGTCTCATAATTTTAAAAGCTATCGCAATTCCTTTCATTTTGTCATTTGAAAGGTATTAACGAGCTTCGCGCCACAACTTATATTTTGTATTTTTTTCTGTCTGTTTGTTTGTTACCATGTGCGTATTTTTTGAGAGTATGTTTTATACCTTTTTCTGCCCTTAGTCTGATTTCTTGTACTTATCAATAATTATGTATGGTGAGTCAGTAAACCAACCGCCGCCGGCTATTTGTCTATTTAATTAGACAATTACATATTAAACAAGAGAAAACAACTACATATTAATCCCGCTTGGGTGACATGAGACAAGATGCTTTTTTCTAGTATATTTTCTTGTTTAATATTTATCACATAAAATAGCATTCTAAAATGCAAAATTAAAAAGTTATAACTAGACAATTACAGTTCCTGTAGCTTGAATAGGCTGTGGTACACATTCATAACCCTGATGACAATGCAATATTATGTTGAGATGGCCCTAATGCTGGTTTAAGGGCCACCTGCGGCCATCCACCACATGAATGGTTTCCGTTCCCGTGGGAATATCGGGATAAATTGTAGCATATGCGTTATTGTGGTGTATAAGCTATATTATTGTGATTTTTTATCTAAATTCGTTCGGTAATAGCATACGTCAATAAAAAAGTAAAAAAAATTACAATGAACGCGCGATTAAACCCGGAAAAGTTATCTTATTCTACTTGGTGTCTTACTTGAATTTCTCTCTCTTTTCCCACAGGTAGTCCCATCGGACCCTTACTATTATACTAACTAGCTTCGGCCCGCGGTTTCACCCGCGTGGTTCCCGTTCCCGTGGGAATATCGGCATAAAAATTAGCCTATTTACTCTCCGTCCTTTCAACTAACTCTATGCCTAAAATCGATTGGTTGTTAGGGCGTGAAGGAAGGACACACAAACACACTTGCGCATTTATAATAATAGTTAGAATCTACAACTTTATCTTGAACTGGGACCCAATTCTGCTAATCCTTAGTCACAATCGTATTCCAGTGGTGTTTCAATGGTAATGCTGTTTTACACAGTTCTTGTTACAACAGTGTAAATAAACACTACTATTGAAACACCACTGAGAGACGATTATGAAAAAAAAATAGCAGAATTGACCCCCTGTTTTGTATGTGTTTTAAATGCTTTGTATTATTAATATTACATCATAATTTAGTTTTAGTATAATCGCCTAACTTCTATGGTATTAAGGAATTTGTCTGGGTAAGAATCATGGCTGTCATCATTTGTGACAATTTTATCTATGGAATAAGTATATTTTTCTCTTTTTTTTAATTGATCTTCTAACTAAACATAGACTGCCTCTTAATATTAAAAACTTCCGCAATTTAATTGTCGTTTGACGCTGCAGACTAACTTTACCGTTTCGTATAAGTATTTTATCAGCCTATTTTAAGTTAAACCGCAAGTTAAAGGATAAAATGAAAAAAAAGGTTTTGAATTAAAAACTAAATTTATTCGGCATCAATATTCGTAATACTTAGTTGAGAGTCTCAGGGAGGACAACCGCTGGAGAGGGAGCGATTACCACGGGCTCAGGGATGACGACCTCCGGGGTGGGGGCGATCACGATTGGCTCGGGCAGGGGAGCGATCACGATCGGCTCAGGGACAACCACCTCGGGAGTGGGGGCAATGACGATTGGCTCAGGAGCAGGGGCAATCACGATCGGTTCTGGGATGACAACTTCAGGGGAAGGAGCAATGATGATTGGCTCAGGCAGGGGAGAAATAATGATGGGCTCGGGCACAGGCGCGGGCGCAGCCTCGGCTTCGTCAACAACGATCACTGGAGTGGGCACAATCACCTCGGGGGTGGGCTCTTGGGGAACGACGATTGGCGAGGGGGCAACGACGGGAGAATCGGCAGCGGCCTGGTTGATGTTCAGGATGATTTGGACGAGGGGCGCGCTGCTAGCAGCAGCGGGGGCAGGGGCGGCCTCCTCGGCTACGATCACGGGGGAAGGCGCGATGGGAGCATGCTCCTCGACGATCACGGGAGTAGGGATGATGGGGGCTTGGTCTACGATAGCGGGCCCGACGGCAATGCCCTCAGGAGTTCCGACGATGATGGGGGCTTGGTCCACGATGGCCGGACCGACAGCGATGCCCTCAGGAGTTCCGACGATGATGGGTCCAACAGCGATTGGGCTAGCGTCAATGCCGAACAAGTCCTGGACCATCTGCTCGAGCGCAGCGGCGGTGGCGGGGTCGGTGCTGGGGCTGTTGATGGCGGCGATCACCTGCTCCAGCTCAGCCATCTGGGCTGCGCTCAGCGGGCTGCGCACGGCGGCCGACGAGGCGGCGGCGATCACGGCGACGAGAACCAATAAGAATTTCATTTTTTCCTGCAAAGAAGTACAGTTAATGAATGTTATTAATGGCATTTGCTTTGACTGAATATATACTTATTTATACATACCCGGTAATCCGGATACACGAAGCTAGTTTTTCATGCTAGGCTAGCAAACTAGTGCTAGCTATAAGCTGGCAAACTAGTCATACCGGCTTCGTGCAATCTAGCATGCACCAAGTTTGGATAGCAAGCCAGGATAATATGCCGAGATCCCAGCTTGATATCCTTGTGTAAAAAAACTAGCCTCGTGAATCCTGGGAGTAAATAAGTCCATAAGTAACTTACTTTTATCGTCTTTGAAGAGACTATGCCACTGTTACTCTGTCCGGAGTTTTTATAATAAATTTTATCATCACGTGAAATCGTTATCACTGATATTGAAATCCATAGAGACAATTCGCCTAACATTACAATATTAGAAAATTAAACTATGTTTTGCTACTTTTTAAAAGTATATTTTTTGGATCGGGACCGCAAAGATTATGCACATCGTGATGAGTGGTATACTAAGGTTGATTTGGACCACCTAATTTAACTAATGTTTAAAGTCGAGAAAATTTATAGGATTCGACGATCTTGGCAGCAATAAATCTGCTATCATTACCTAAAAGTTTTATACCTTAATATTATTTCATTATTATATTTCTGCAAGAATTGAGTAGGTTTCGATTCAATTTAGAGTAAAATTTGTCACACAATTGTCTATAGATATTATACTTAAATACTTATGCAGACTTCCCAACTTATAAAATCTGTCTATGATATTCTATACTTATCCTAGGTACAGTTAAAATTCGGTCTAAGCTTATGATAAAGACAGGATATTTTTTTACTTATAAACCATTGTAACGTGTCGTTGTAATTATTGTACAGTTATGTCAGATGAGCAAAAATTTTTTTTTTTTTTGTCTTTGATTACTATCATTTGCTATCATTTTGACGTATTGTTTGTGCGTATTTTATTAATAAAATGAGTTTTCACCCGTGTTCTTTTCGTAATAACACGTGTTGTGAGGCTCCATTTTTAACTCAATCTACCGTACAATTTCTATATATTACAAAATATATTTACTTGACATTGGCAAAATTCGCGTATTTAACGCGAGCACGCCATTAATTAAGAAAGAAGAAGAAGTATTAATAAAATATCTATAATCTTTCGTATGTATAGTGTATGTTTTTGGTGTTCCTTAAATAAATAAATAATCTATCTACAGTGCATAATCTTGTAGTGCAACAAAATGTAAAATCTGGTATTGACATTATGCTATGTTTGTATGATTGTTTCCTATTGTTAATATTTATGTGCTGTGGATTTTGTGTTGTGGTGTAGGTCAATTAAATAAATATTACAGATGAATTATTACAATGATGGTTTGGAATTTATTTTGAATTTTGAATAAGTCTGGAACTCCTATCTTTATATGAAACGTTTCATAGTTTAATAAATGAATAGGTTTTGTCTTATGATAAATTTTACATAGAAAAATATTGGAAAAAATTAACTCAGCCGCAAGTGAATTCTCAGATGGGAATCGAACCCACGACCTTTGGAAATCCGGTCCAATGCTCTCAAAGATGTCTCTCAAGAGCATTGGACTTCACTTGTGGCCGAGTTAATTTTTTCCCAATATTTTTCTATTTAAAATTTATCATAAGTACAAAAAAATTGCATTGAAAAATGCAAACGTTCAAAAATCATAAAAGGTTTTGCCTTCTTTAAATATTTTTGATTTTCGTAAAGGCTGTTTGACTGATTAGAATGTTTATATCTTTAGCTTCTTGTAAAACTCTACAGGTAATTTATAAGGGTTAGGGTGCAATAACCACTGTATCCGTATTCATAAACTTATCACTAATATGTAGTTAACTGTAACTATATCTTCTTCTTTTATTAACTATATTTCAAGATTGTAGATTTGTGTTTGGCAACAACATGTTCCATTGTAAATGTTGTTGTTTCTGCTAAGGCTGATAAGTTTCTTGCGGCCGTTCTTCTTATCAGCTAAAAGATGTCCTGAATGGCTGGTAGGGAAAAAAAATGTTGGACTATTCGAAAGTACTTATCTATAAGTCTATTTGAATAAAAATCTTTGACTTTGACTTTGAGTTCAAGTTATTATAAAACTAGCAGCCGCCCGTGGTTTCACCCGCATGTTGTTCATGCCTGTGGAAATATAAAGCTTAGTATATATCTTCTTTCTATGTATGCCAAATTTTATCCAAATCCGTTCAGTAGTTTGTGCATGAAAGAGTAATAAACATCCATCCATCCTCACAAACTTTTTCATTCATAATATTACTTACTTACTAGCTACTAGCTTGTATTTGACGACCTGTTTGGCCTCACGGGTACTAACCCCACCTTCTGCGCCATAGGTCCCGGGTTCGATTCCCGGACAAGACAAATATTTGTGTGCATGAACATGTCTATTTGTCTTGGTCTGGATGTTTAATATGTATATTATGTATGTATTTACAAAAAAAAAGCATATAAGTATGTTTATCCGTTATCTAGTATCCATAACACAAGTTCTACATGATACTTAACGTGGGCTAGGTAATTGGTGTGATTGTATGGAAATATTTATTTATTTTTTTAAGTATGTATGGAAATATTTATTTAAATATTTACGATCACTAGCTAGTACTTTTGTTATCATAAATAAACAATGTCTAAATTATTATTATTTAATTAACACACTTTATCAACCGCATTGAAGTAGCGCTTTTACAATTTAATAATACATATTGTTATTTACAAATAACTTTTAGTTTTCTAATAAATTTTAATTATCATGATAGTGTTATTATCCGCTAATAAAGATTTAAAGGAAGAAATGTTTAAACGATAGCAGTAGAAAATTTATGATGCGTCTGATAAAAAAAAACGTTTAAAATTAATCGAGGTGCAATAAAAGTGTAGTAGATAGTTATCGTTGCGAGTATTATTCATGTAGATATATGTTTAATTTCCCTATTATTTTATTATTCTTATTGTTTATTTTCCGTCCATCTCTAATATGTTTGGGTTTTTTTAAAAAGCTAATAAAAATATAATTACGTGGGATCGCGCACATACAAAACTTTCCATCGACTAAGCTGGGGCCCAATCCTGCTAATGCTTAGTCACAATCGTATTCCAATGGTGTTTCAATTGTAGTCCTGTTTTACACAGTTCTTTTTACAACAGTGTAAATAAACACTACTATTGAAACACCACTGAGAGACGATTTTGAGAAAAACATTGCAGAAGTGATCCCCTGTTTTGTCGAGCTGTGAACTTTTCGCAATTTCCACACAACTAAACAGTTTCATCATCATCATCAGCAGCATGTGAACGTCCACTGCTGGACATAGGCCTCTCCTAGCTCACGCCTATTGTGGCGTTCAAAGGAGGTTATTAGCCTACTGCTACCACGCTGGCCAGTCGGGTTTGTAGACGGTTTGTTTCAAATTTTCCTTCTCTCGCACAGTTGATCAATGCGTCAAGCCTCTTAGTCGACTCTTACGACATCCCAGGCATGTAAGGGAGTGGTGACAAGTGTATTCTTAGGCCGTCACCACACGGCAACAGTTTAGTTTGTGAAAAAGTCGATCATCGACTTTTTCGTCGAACAACTATCGAGTTGATAGTATGCGCGTTTCCATATATTCATATGGTCATCACAAATAATAGTTGTTCAACTATTTAGTTATATATACAGTGGTAGTCATATAATTAACGACACTAGCCGATTTTCATACAATCGAGGTAACTTTGGAGCCTTGGTTCTCTGCCAAGGATTGATCTAGCTGTGATCTGATGATGACAATCCAAGGAGTAAATGGAGGAGATCCAGATTGCTTTATATAACCAACTGATCTGATCAGCATTCGTAAAGATGTAAGGATCAGAGTTTTTTGTTTCAGAAATTCCATAAATTTATATGCTATTTTCACGTTTTTTTTAACTTAGTATGATGTTACTCTTAGAATGTTGTTCAGATCAGTTGTGTGTGTATAGCAATCTGGTCTCCTCCATTCACTCCTTGCATGGCCATTATCACATCACACCTTGATCAATCCTTGGAAAAGAACCACGGCTCCAAAGTTTCCTCGATTGTATGCTTTCGGCTAGTGTCGTTAATCATGTGACCACCACTGTACCATATGGGCTAGCCGTAAGCACTAATCTAAAATTATATTTTGAGAACTTAATGATATGTAGACATAATTTAATTAGCCCCTAATTGTCTAATTTCAAAATCTATCACAATTCCTTTCAAAGGTATTGTGATTGTGATTTATGGAATCGTGTAACTTATAGTCGCAATCCCTTTCGGAACGAATTATGTTTTAAATGACACTTCATTTGCCACTTCTCCATGCATTTGAAAGATATTTTTTTGTAACTATAACTTGTTTAGTCCATCGCATTTTGTCTTAAGTTTTAATGTTACATATTGTGTCTATCAAATACATCAGTTAGACTAATTTCGTGTCAATTTGAGGGAAGCAGCTCTGTCATACAGGTTTTTGAATATCTAGCACGGAGGTCTTAAATAAGATAATTTCCTGTCTTTCTGTTGTAATGCATCACCAAAATTTGTAATTTGTTTTTTTTTGTTCTAATAAATTTTTATTTATTATTTATTTTTATCTGCCACTTTAAAATTAGACAATTAGCCCCAGATTTTTATACTGCCAAAACAACTTCTAGCCGACTAGGTACTCTCAAATGCAACGAATGCTGTTCTCAGTTGGAAATAATAGTCAAAATATTTTTTTAAAATAACATTCAATGCCCTTTAATAAAAAGAAGAAAATAAGCTTTAAATCAAATACCTCTGACTCTGACTATTTAATTACAGCTTCATTTATAACGTAAAGAAAACAATTTTTAATGTACATAAGTACTATTTGTGTCATGTTTTGTTTTTGTTATGCGATAAAGGACTAATGCTCATGAAGTACGATAAATAAAGCCTTGTTTGCATGAACATGTCTGTCTGCGTTATGTATTTATGAATATCAATAAATTTACAGGAAAAAGGAGTAACTTAAAATATGCTCATCTGTAATCTAATAAAGTATCCATAACGCAAGTTACCTCCTCTCTTCTTTTTCAAATTGTGATACCCGACCGGGTCCATAATATGTACTTTTTATATAATGTAACATCTTTGTAATATTATGGATGCAATAAATGTATTGAGCACTTGAGTACTATTTATTTATTTTATTTCTATGCTTACTGCAATAGGAGCGAGATTTTTAAGTGATACGTGCCCACAGCAATCAAAAAACAATTCTTCATGTGTTAGTCCGGGAAGTCTGACAATTATGGTACATGGAGGGCTGATTATGTTACTAAAAATCACGTATGGAACATTTTGCTATGAGTTGAGTTTGAGACGTTCTCAATTGAAATTCTCAATTGTTTTTGTGTTTAGTCTTTGTATAAATGGGAGAAATAAATACATTTATTATTACTATTAATTCAGAAACCGTCCATGGGTTTGGGATGAGACCGCGTTGTGTAAATTAACTGAAATATTAACTATAATTATAACGAAGGAAATTGATGTGACATTTATTATAGCCGCGGCGGCGGCGGGCGTTAGTAATACATTGTAAAAAAGATAACTTTATCCTTTTGACTACTTACCTGAAACAATATCATCATACATGCGAAAAAGACAATGAATTGGCTATGTTCAATAATGACGTAATAGGTAGGGGAAAAAGTTTCTACACATTTTTTAAGAAAATTCAAAACATTTTTTAATATTTTTTATTTACATTTAACTAAAGTATGTAGGTGCCATTTTGTTTGATAACTTTTTGCCATATTGTAGGAAGGCACATGATCCCATTGCTATAGAAATTTTGGGGCTTCTGATCAAAATACCGCGACAAGTGGTTTTGGCTCTCATGATGTTAACCTGAAACTGCCTAAAGAATTCTGAAGAGACCGAAACAGGTGGAAATCTGAAAATGCAAAGTCAAGACTATACGGCGGATGCATTAACACCTCCCAGCCAAACTCTGTCAATTTTTGCTGGGTGGCTTAAGATGTGTCCCCGTCTGTTGATTAATGCCAGCCGCTTTGTCTCAACTTCTTGCTTGCTTGTTGTATTAAATTTTTTACTAATACCAAAACCAGCCAGATACAAATAGTATAGCCACAGAGATTTTATCATACATAGGTACTACTCGTATATGCGAAAAGACTTTTTCCCCAACCTAATAATATGACGGTTTTCCTCGACTCGTCCTCACACGAGGATCCTCCAGATTACCTTAAAGACCAACTTACAATTATGAATACCGATTTCGAGGATGCCTTGAGATAATCTTTGGGGTAACCTTCGTTGAGTCGAGGTCGAGGATGTTTTGGAGGAAAAGCTTAGAATATGGGTGTTACGATAAACATCTTATGTGACAACAAAAGTGCTTATACTCGTTGTTGTTTTAAAAAAAAAATTGTGTATAGGATTTCGAGTAAGGGTGGAAGATAAAAGTTTTGATTGAAGTCCAAGCAAGTTTAAAATCGTGTACCCAAATTGGTACATTGGGCATTTATCGAATACATTTTATTAAGCGACGTAAACTTTATTTTCGTATGTGTAATGATCTTGAAAGATAAGATTGTTTTATATACTAGCTGTACCCGGCTTTTATTTGCAGGTGGATATATCATGTATGTACAATCACGAGCAATGAAAAGTATACACTATACAACCTTATCGCATTGACACACACGGAAACAAAAGCTTTCTGTGTCAACAAATGTCATTCAATATAGTAATGTGACAAGATTGCTTAGTGTTTCTAAACGTGACTGTACATGCCATCTGCTTGTAGAAGTAAGCATTTTTTTCTGTAAATTATAGAACGGCGCATTATTCTACCAAATTTTATTGATGGGAAGCGCTAACAACGTAGACTTATTTATACAGCTCATTGCAAATGTCATTGAAAACCTAAACATAAGGATTCTGAACACTCGCGAAGCGCTCGTGGCGGCGCCGCTTGACAGACTGATCGTTTTCGATCATGTTTGTTAAGCAACGCTCAGTCCGGCCAGGTGTCGGATGGGTGACCGTAAAGTGGCATCACAACTGAGCGCTTCCGTGCTTCAGAGGGCACGTTAAACCGTCGGGTCCCAGCTGTTTTCATCTGATAACGTTCGTTAAGTCAAGTCATAGGCCTTACAGGCGGTTCGATAAACTCTGGGACCAGAGGTAGCCACTAATTCTCATGGTACGATAAGAGAAAGAAAAGAGAGGATTCTGAGTTATATTAATAAAACTACGTTATACTGTTAAAATAGATCAAATGATTTTCTGAAGCATACGAATATTTTATTGACAGTTTGAAACCTTCCCAACCCAATTGTATAGTTAATTATGAATGATTCTTAGTATAGTAACTACCTAAATGGGTTTCAACCGTCACAATAATCAATTATTTGCCTACTACCTAATCTGTAAGCTAACTTTCAACACCTAATAAAACCAATTTAGATAATTGAAATACTCTGTTGTATATCACAGAAATAGGTAATACCTCTATAATTAATAAAAAATTCAGATTGACTTTATTAGCTTGATACCACGATAATAATTTTATGTGTTGATAAAATTTCATATAAATACCCTAGCTGGAACTACAGCAGCATAGTCTCTTCAAAGACGACAAAAAGTAAGTTGTTGCCTATTTTGTCTCACCTTTTCTGTAGTATAGCATTTATTTTAATAACATTGTTTTGCAGGGCAAAATGAAATTCCTGTTGGTTCTCGTCGCCGTGATTGCCGCCGCCTCGTCGGCCGCCGTGCGCAGCCCGCTGAGCGCAGCCCAGATGGCTGAGCTAGAGCAGGTGATCGCCGCCATCAATAGCCCCAGCACCGACCCCGCCACCGCCGCCGCGCTCGAACAGATGGTCCAGGACTTGTTCGGCATCGACGCCACCCCCGCGTTCGGCCCCGTCATTGAGGAAGAAGCCCCCATCGCCCCCACTCCCGTGATCGTCGTGGACCAAGCCCCAATCGCACCCACTCCCGTGATCGTTGAGGAGCATGCCCCAATCGCCCCCACTCCCGTGATCGTCGAGGAGCATGCTCCCATCGCGCCTTCCCCTGTGATCGTAGCCGAGGAGGCCGCCCCTGCCCCCGCTCCCGCTAGCAGCGCTCCCCTCGTTCAGATCATCCTGAACATCAACCAGGCCGCCGCTGAGACTCCCGTCGTTCCCCCCTCGCCCATCGTCGTTCCTGAAGAGCCCACCCCCGAGGTGATTGTGCCCACTCCAGTGATCATTGTTGACGAAGCCGAGGCTGCACCTGCGCCTGTGCCCGAGCCCATCATTATCTCTCCCCTGCCTGAGCCAATCATCATTGCTCCTTCCCCTGAAGTCATCATCCCAGAGCCAATCGTGATTGCCCCTGCTCCTGAGCCAATCGTGATCGCCCCCACCCCTGAGGTTATCATCCCTGAGCCGATCGTGATCGCCCCCGCCCCCGAGCCAATCGTGATCGCCCCCACCCCGGAGGTCGTCATCCCTGAGCCTGTGGTCATCGCTCCCTCTCCAGCGGTTGTCTTCCCCGAGATCCTCAACTAAGTTTTATGACTACTGATGGGAAATAAATTTTGTTTTAATTGATTTTTTTGTCTTTAACTAAGCTTTAACTTTAACTTTCTTTTACTCTAACTTCAATTTCATTGCAAAGAAGAGACGCGGAATAAAATTAATGAACAACACAAATTTGAAGAGTCTACGCACCATCATCTGTTTGTTGTTATTGTTCTTCAAATCCTTTCACTTCAAATGAAGTGTGTTTGGTATGTCATTCAATGTGCCTCGTAAGGGGAGGTAAGATTTATGTACCCTTTTATAAACCTCAGCAAGAGTGAGTGTGAACATCGAATATTTATCACGTAAGCAACTGTCATCAAAGGATGATGGATGTATGCGATAAACAGACGGGGAAGCATTTATGGCGATTATAGTTTTTTATGTTTAAAATATGGTGCTCGCTTAAAAACAATAAAAACTTTAAAGTTAAAATAAGTAAATCAAATGGCGTAATTGTCCCGTATCCCTAAAATAGGATTATTTGCATAGAAGAATTAGTTATATCCTAAATTAAATATAGAAAACAAGCAGTTCTCAATTTTTTCGAACTGTAATAAACTAGTGTAGTATCGTATCGGAAAAGTAGTATTATAGATTGTTTTGTCATTATCAATTAGGTATTATTTTATCGATTTCAAGTAATTTATTTAAATTTTGCATGCCCAAACTGGGTGAAAATTTCCGGCACTTCCAATGAAAGAATAACCCTGAAATGTACCACATCATTGCAAAAATATTTTTTCTATAACTATTACTTACTCAGCCTCTTCGATCGTCTCCGACATGGCGAGGAAGACACAGTTGAGCAGGATGGTTGCCATGACGATGTAGTCGAAGAACTGGTTGGTGGAGAGGTAGACGCACGCGCGACGGACGGGCGACCATGGTGACCACCAGAATAGTGATCGGGTCGCCGTAAACCGATGGATGTAGTTCTTTCGGAACCGCTTCGACACCACACAGAATGTCTGGAACAAGATTAATTTTGCTATTAAAAGATTGTTCAAGCCGCGCTTTCAGTATTGCACGGGACACCGCCTTGCCGACTACAGACTCCGTCTCACTTGCGCAAACCAGTTTGTGCAGGCATGCTTTCAGCTAAGACGATGCGTGTAGCCGGGACATTAGAGAACTCCTAATGTGTCCTGATTCACAACCAATTGAAAACGTAATCGGATTTGAATTCTGTGCTTTTTTTGTCAGTTCTGAAATAAATGGCACTGACAATGTGAACATAAATTTAAGAGTGATATTTAATCCTAATAGAATGTGAAAGGGTCGAGTATTGACTGCGATACAACCATTTCGTACGAAGTTTCAATGCAACCAGTTACACATATGGAGTGGTAATTAACATTCAAGAAATGTAAACTCTGCCGAGTCAGTCGCTAATGTTTCTATCTTAATACCTGTGTTACACAACTCGGTTACCGTTTCAAAGTTTAAAGTGGAGCGTTGTGATTCCATATTGCTGGGAAATTCTGCAGTAAAGTTCTTGTTTTATATTTGTTTTTGTTGTAGTGCCAGTTAATCCTATGCGTTTTTAAAATGACTCAATAGTGACGTTGCGGTGATTAGTTTCGCACAGACTATGGTGATCACTTATTATAATAATAATAAATATTTCATACAATCACACCAACTATCTAGCCCATGTTAAGTTTCATGAAGAACTTGTGTTATGGATACTGGATAACGGATAAACATACTTATATACATTTTTTTTGTAAATACATAAATAATATACATTTAAACACCCAGACCAAGACGAATAGACATGTTCATGCACACAAATATTTGTCTTGTCCGGGGATCGAACCCGGGTCCTCTGGCGCAGATGGTGGGGTTAGTACCCCTGCGCCAAACAGGTCGTCAAATTAACTTAGCGTCGAACAGTAATGTTAAATCTGAGATTCAGATTGAGGGCAAAGAGGAAGAATAAAAAATATTTAAAATTACATAGTCATTATCACTTTCATAATTAGGAAAAACGGGATTTTTAACACGGTAAAAATCCCTATCACTAATTACGAAAAATAAGCTTTTAAGCATGTTTGTATTTGTTGTAGAGTCCCCAGTATTTCGGCGCAGACGATTGACGCAGGCATTGATGATAAAAATCTCGTTGTTCCTAATATTGATAGCCCTAAAATATGTTAATAATTTTTTAATCCTTACACTTTAATGAAACGAAATTTGCGCTAGGATAGAGTAAGTTCACATAAAGATTTAAGAATGAAAATTCTTAATACATTTTTATGAAAGAACCTTTAAGTTTTATGGCTCAATAAACTTGGTAGCCATATTGCGAGGGTTGCATAAGTTGCACCTCAATTTGCATCCACGTAAGTTCACATATCGCTCGTAAATCATTGCAACTGCTTACTATGTTGATAAGGAAATGAAAGGTGTAATAACACCCATTTTCGTGCAGAGGGCCTACTGCCATCTCTTAGCGCAGCATTGTTTCAATCTTACCATACTATTTCGTACTACGAGCGAACCTCTGAAAGTAAGCTTGTTTTTTGACGGAAGTTTTGTGACGTCTTCGCTCAATCATCGCCTCCAATATATTGTGTGTCAAAATGTGACAACTTCAATAAAAACAAAACGCAAACAAAATGTTCTTATGACAAGATGGTTTCTAATAGATGATGGTAGGCCCACAGTTTATATCGTGATCACCATGAACCATTTTAATGCCGTGATTCTGCATATCGTCTCCTATAAGGACTAACAATCTCGGAAGCTTGCGGGAAGCCGCTGGATGCAGGTAGCTTAGGAATGATCGTCGTGCAGATCCTTGGAGAAGGCCTATACCGAGCAGTGGGTATCATGAGGCAGAGGCGAAATCATTTTATAAATACCAATCATTAAACTATTTGTATGTTTGTCCCCTATGTGCTACGAAACCATTGATCAGGTTGCGATGAAACTTTGGCAGTGTGTTTTGGGAACGTCGGTGAGGATTCCTGGGTCAAAATATCTATATATATTTGTTATTTCTTTATATGACTTTAATACTTTACGTGGCATTGCAACGCATGCCGGGTACAGCTAGTTAAATCATTTTATTTTCCTGTAGTCACTCTCATTTTTGACACCAACCCTACGTAACAAGCAGTAGCGTGTCTGACTTCTAACTCGCCAACTTTATAGTTTGTCACCCCTGAGGGTTGCCAGTGCGACGGAACTAATTAAGTTTAATTGCGACGCGCAATTTCTCTGTTGGCAATAAACGCTTAAGCATTTATCCCGAAGGATGACGCGGAAATTCCGGAGCAACAATATGTTATTTTGTAAGGACGTCTATTTTGCCGTGGCCATGGCACCTGGAAAAGTGTTGAAACGTCGAAAAAGTCAGAAAACAAAACTTAACGTCATCAGCCATCTGCTAGGGTACTGGCATTTCTTATGAATCGATAAGGAGAACGGGCCATGACCCACCATGCGGGCCCAATGCGGATTGGTGTGTTTTAACGACTGCAAATGCAGCCGGGACCAACGGCTTAACGTGCCTTCTGAAGCACAGAGGAGCTAGACACAGTAAATTTTTGGTCACCCATGCGTAACCGACCATTCTTCTTCTTATCGTATGAGGATTCGTGGCCACCTCTGGTGTCAGAGTTTATCAAGCCGAAGCAGGGAAGCGCTCAGTTGTAATGCCACTTTACGGTCACCCGTCCGACACCTGACCAGACCGAACGTTGCTTAACAAACGTAATCGATTACAATCCGTCTGTCAAGCGCGACCACGAGCGCTTCAAATTTTTACAATGTGTCTTTACCAAATAGCTGGTAATTTCCTATATGACAAGGAGTGTATGGTGGTTCTTGATTGTGTGTGATTTCACAAAGCGATGAAGCAAACTTCTAGTGTACCTACCAAATGAAAAGTCACTTTGAATCTTTCTGCAACGATAGTGGCCTTAACCGTCTCTGTGGTCTAGTGGTACAACCATCGGTATCAGAACCAGGGGTCCCGGGTTCGACTCCCAGTGGGGGGGTACATATTGTATTCGGTTTGGTTGGTGATAGAACTTGTTGTAATTCCGCCTGGCTAGCTACTAGCTAAGTCTGACGCCATAACAACAATGTTTCAGCATTATTGTGTTCCGGCAGTTAGAGATATGATAGCAAGATCATCAGTGATTGAGGATTATCAATACCTAACATCAGGTATGATGAAAGCTTAGTTGTTTATTATATCAAACATTAATTACCGAACAGCTGTGTAAAAATAAGTTTGTATTGTAATCATGACTGAACAACAAAAATACTTCTGTTATTTGTTCAGATAAAGGTAATAATAAGGTGTAATAAAAATAAATTACTTTTACAACTTCTGTCTGAAACGTAATGACCGATAATATTTATGTTAGATAAGATTTGAAACGACTAAAATGTTTAAATACAGGACGATTGCGGAAGTACGGTCAGGCATAAAATAAAATCCGTCAATTTCTAAACAAGAAAATAGACTAGAAAAAAAAACAAGTTGTACCATTATCTATTAGAAATCATCATGTCGAACGTTTTGTTTGCGTTGTGTTTTTATTGAAGTTGTCACATTTTGACACACTTTGGAGGCTTTACTTTAAGAGATTCGAAGTACAAAAGTAGTATCGTTCATTACTGTCACTGACTCCAAAGGCTTCTTTTGGTCTCTTTATTTTTGTAGGGTTCTGTACCTCAAAAGAATTTCGGGAATAATTCCAAAAAAATCGGATTTTTTTGTAAGTTTACCGATTACTGAAGTGCAGTAATCGGTATACTTACAATTACTACTTATAAAAAAGACAATTACTTGTATTTTAATTTAATCGCCTCTGTGGTGTAGTGGTGGAAAACAAATGGTAACAGATCCAGAGGTTCAGGGTTCAATTACCATAGTGCTATCGACAAGGGAAGTTGGCAAATAAGAAAATTCAAGATTTTAAACTTTCGCGATCCATTATAATTATAAAAAACAACAACGGGACTCAAACGCGATATTTGACATGCAGCTTGACGTTTCAGCTGTGTTGCTACAGCCGTGGTCACAAGCAGACTGGTGGTGCGCGGCGTCGTCTGTTCGGGCGGGCTTGAAAATCTTCGGCCACCCTCAAGTTGTCACTTTTTTCATTTTTATTATGGTTAGTGATATCATTGCGGCACACAACACTGACAGTATCGGGGTTTGTTTTGAACGGCAAAACTCGCGGCTTACACTTGTCCAACACTGGATTCTACAACGATGAGAATTTAAGACCATCGTCCCGATTTAAATTTTTGTACTCCTTGATTTCAATCGATTCTCGTACCATCCTAGTATGATAATGACGATCGGTGGAGAGGATTTTAGTGCATGTAACTCTATCCAATGATTAACTCCAGCTTCTAGAAGATGCTCAGCAGTATATGGTCTGCATATCAAATGTCGCGTTTGAGCCCCGTTCTTGTTTTTTATAAGAAAATGCAAATTGCTTGCTGCTACATAATCATTCCAAAAAATCATTATTACCTATTTGAAAATCATGATTAAAACAGTCCACTGTTTCTCAATAAGAGCCAAGTATTTATTGTGAATATTTGGCACAGAGGAGCTCCTGGCGCAATGGTCGAGCGCTCGACCTGCGATTGTTGTAGTTAGGCAACTTTTGGAATGGTCGGTCATGGGATGGGTGACCAACAATTTCCTATCTCGAGCTCCTCCGTGCTTTGGAAGGCACGTTAAGCCGTTGGTCCCGGCTGCATTTGCAGTCGTTAAAGCCCACCAATCTGCATTGGGCCCGCGTAGTGGGTCATTGCCCGTTCTCTTTATCGACCCCTCGAACCGAAGGAAGGCCAGTAAACCAGCAGTGGGGACATTGAAAATGGCTGATGACGATGACGATGATTTATTGTGAAGTGTAAAACTTTTTTTTCTGTGATAAATATTAAACAAGAAAATACACTAGAAAAAAGCAACCAGTCTCATGTCGCCCTGACGGGATTCGAACCCGCATCCTTGGGAATCCGGCCCAATGCACTAACCAATTATGCTACAGAGACCTATGAGGACACGTCGAATTTCTCTAGTATATTCACCTTTCCACGGTGTTGGCCACCGTCGTTTCATCAATGGGAGAAACTTTTTTCTTCTGTTTTTACGACTGGGAGATGGTTAGTCTTCATCATACCTGATGTTAAGTATTGATAAGGCTGAAGATGGAAACAAGTCTCTCCCGGAATCCTCAGCCAATGAGGAACTGGCTTTCTTATCTGGAACTGCCGGAACACAACAATGCTGAAAACATTGTTGTTATGGCGTCAGACTTAGAGAAGATGGTGGTAGCTAGCCAGGCGGACTTACAATAAGTCCTACCACCAGCCAAACCGAATACAATATGTACCCCCGCTGGGAATCGAACCCGGGCCCCTGGGTCCAATACCGGTGGCTGTACCACTAGACAACAGAGGCGGTTAAAAACGCGGTATGTAAAGTTGAACTACCTACTTACATGTAGCAAAAGGAAACGAAGTTTAATTAATTAAAACTAAATTATTATGATGAAAATAGAATAAATATTAATGTCAGTAAATGTTCGTACATGTCCTTTACTCGTAAAATGAAACCCTTAAAGTTTAATTACAATATTTACAGTTTGCCACTAATTGAAACAAAACAGGTTAGAGATTTAGGTATTTTACTTGACTCAAAATTAACATTCACAGATCATATAGATAATGTAGTTTCTAAAGCCTTTCGAAATCTAGGATTCATTTTACGAGTAAGTAGACCGTTTACCGATATACACTGTCTAAAAGTCCTTTATTACACCTATGTGCGGAGTGTCCTCGAATACTGTTGTAGTATTTGGAACCCACAGTATCTTACATATATTAAAAATATAGAAAAAATTCAGAAAAAGTTCCTTAAACATTTGAGTTACCGCGATCACCGGGCATTTACTGACTACATTGACTCTTGTAACTTCTACCACTTATTGACGCTTGAAAATAGACGGCATCTTGTAGACATGTTATTCCTATACAAAATATGTAATGGCAAAATAGACAGCATTGAATTAGTATCCAAAATATTAAATTTGTGTGCTCCTTCAACCCGTACTAGACACACGAAGCTCTTCAACTGCAAATTCGTACGCAGTAATCACGCTCAGAATTCTATTATATATCGTCTCCAAAAAACATATAATAATAGGTTTGATTCGACAGATATATTCTGTTCATCATTGAGCATTTGTAAAAAAAACATTGGCAACATACTTTCCACTTGAATTAGTTATTTATCTATTTATATATATATATATATATATATATATATATATATATATATATATATATACTTATACTTATACTTATTTTATATATGTATGTATGTATGTTAACCTTAGCCTATTAACATAAATTCTTAAAAATTTCTACACTCTTTACATGTGTGCGTCTCCTCTTAATTTTATTTAGTTAACAAATGTAAAATCCGTTATTTGCTGTATGTGTATTTAAGTTTCGTTAAGTTTTAATTTAGAGCTGTGGATTTTGAAATAAATAAATAAAATACAGACTTCTTTCGTTCTATAAAAGTCGTGGTTGTGGCAAGTGGAAATTGCATAAAAACTGTGAAAATAAACTTGTTACTCAATAAATATAGTAACTTAACAATTTTAAAGCAACGAATTCATTAAATAGTTTATTAAATTGTAAACGTGAACCTATAAAATAGTTTAGACTTTAAAGCGGGTTTCGTTCGTGGCGGGGCGTTTAGAGTTAAACTTGGCCCCAATATAAATCTGGGTTGCCCTAATAAATACGTTGGTTAACGACAGTTCAACATTGTTCTATAACACTGGAATATTAAATCCTGGTTACCTACCAAATAACAACTTAGACAGTAATAATATTTCAGATGAAATGGTATTAAGAACTTAGTAGATATTTTTAATTAGTAGGTACAGTTGTTAGCATATGCAGTCTTACCAGTAGCCTATGCATACGTTTTTTATGAATAACGGGAAAACTCTTAGCCTTTATCATACCTGATGTTTATCATACAAGGCTGAAGATGGAAGCGAGCCTCTTCCGGAATCCTTAATCACTAAGAAACTAGTTACCTTTATCTAACTCCCGGAACACAACAATTCTGAAAATATTGTTGTTATGGCGCCAGACTTAGATACGATGGTGGTAGCTAGCCAGGTGGACCAACAAACCATCCTACAACCATCAAACCGAATATTATATGTAACCCGCTGGGAATCGAACCCAGGACCTCAGGGTCTGATACTGGTGTTTACCACTAGACCACAGTGGCGGTTATACGTCTTTATAACTCCCTTCTATTTCTTTTAAAATCTGTCTGCTATTTAATGTTTCTTTTTTTTGGATCACCCGATATTCGAAAATATTCCAGGGATTGCGACCACGGGATGACAAGCTACTTATTCTACCTTCAAAAAAATAATGTATTTGTTTCGTTCGGACATGGATACGGAAAACGTGGAAACGTAAATATCAGAATATAACAATACTGTTTGGCTAAAACTCCGTGGCACTGTTCCAAGTTCATACAAAGGACGCATCAAATGAGATACAAGGAGCACTCATCAAATGAATAAATTATGTCGCACAAATCACAACACTCTCTGTAACTCCAGAGTGCTGAAAGAGAGAAGGAAAATGCCTCAGCTGATTACTGAAATAGCCATGAGAATAAATGCGCGCAGGAGCGAGATCGATCTTGCAGATTGGGCGAAAAACTACGAAATCACTTCACATTAAATAGCTATAGCGATGTAAATGATAAGTACTACACGATGCTAAATAATTATTAATATAATTATTGGTGTCAACTAATTAAACCAATTTCCAATAGCACCTTTAAGTAACTCCATTTGAGAATGTCTTGCATTTTCGTATTTTTAAGGAGTCTTCTCGACATGCAAAAGTGTCAAAGCAAAATCATAAAATCGTGTTTCTGAAACTTTACTAATCTAAATAAATGTATGAAGAAATATATACTTATCTTATTACCAGATTCGTAATATCTATAACCGTCCTATACTTTTATAAACAAAAAGTACGTACTTCTTCCGTTTAGTCTTACCCGTTTTTTCTAGATTTTTTTCTCGAAAGATTGTCTGCTTTTTAAGTTTATAAAATACAATAGTGACTGACCACTGTTATCCGGGTGATTCCCGTTTCCGTGGGAATACTATGGTAAACATTACTAATATCATATTATTTATAATAACTCTATAAGAAACAAATGGATAAAAAATCACGTTTTTCATAGTTCATGTGTAAGTGATCAGCTTTTGTCTGTACGATACAATACTTTAAATAATAGTATTATAATAAGTAATATTATTATCACCAACTATACAAAATCACTAAAACTGTTAAAAAACTGTATAAGTGCAATTACGGTATTTTTATTTGTGCTTTAACAATGCTATTTAATATGTTTTTTGCTAAATTATTCCGTGCGGAAAACTTGTGAAACGGATCGACTTTTTTTTTTAAGTGTATAGTAGTGTCACAAAAGCGAAATGTATGACGTAACTAGAGGGATATAACTAATAAACAGACTTATGATAAATTGTATCCTAAAAAAATTCAAAAAATCAAATACATAATAAACAGACTTTCCTTGTAATAATAATAAAAACAAATCATAACTTAATCGTGAGGACAGCACAGGACAGGAGATGAGGGTGTCTGTGCAGTAGATGGATGTTTCCTTATGGGTTTTCCTTATTGGGAGTCAATAGTCGGTCACAAATATAAACATGCCATTTCAGCTGCCGTCATTTTAAAAATGATAAAATCATGTATGTATTAAGACGATGAATTCAGTGAACTTGTAATAGAAAATAATGAAAAACTGATTGAACTATGTAACTACGTATCACTTAATTATACACATAAAGTGTCTAGGGATCAAATACTTTTTTTGACAATAGTGAAAAGTTATAAAACAATGTAGTCTTTCAGACTAGCTTCTTATTTTAATTCTTTCCTTGTTGAAGTGGTGTTTACAAAGAAGAATCATTACCGATCCACAAAAGTTAAAATAATAATCATCTATAGCGACGAAACTCTAAAACTAACTTGATCCCTAGACACTTTTGATGTGTGTAGATCTCTTCGGTTGAATATTGTACCTACGACTTTTTTTTTGTTTGTTACATTTATTTATATGTTACATTCATTATTTGTTGTGAAGGACGCTTTTAAACGTTAAAAATGAAAATGTTATGTTAAACTTTAAACATGCTCTCCTGAGGAAAAATGTGTGATTTCAAAATTACGCAATCTCGAAATAATCCAAAGAAGCGATTCCTATGTGAAAAAATCCTGGCCTCTTTCAAGATTTTTGTATGCAAGTTCTAACTATATATTCTCATATCTAACAACGAATACGGCAAAAGAACATCTCAATATTTGATACCGCGTCTTATGAATAACTTACCAATCGCAATCAAAGATAAAATGAATCATAATAACATTAAAAGAATTCTTAAAGTATATTTCCAAACTTAAAAAAAAATGTTGTTATGTCAAGGAATAGGAGCAACCTTTATAACGAGCGCACACGCACAAGCGCACTCTTGTTCTATTGATTTTATGCATGCGCTGCTGTCTTGAAACTCGTCGTTTTTTCTTTGTGGGCTTAGATTAATAACTCTTCGGCGTTATTATTCTAAGTTTGTGGGTATGGGCACTCGCTCAAACATTCTGTATGATAAATACTTATGTGCACCTACCCGATTGTTTAAAATTTATTATGTTTTATAATTCTGTTGTTGGTTGCTCTTTATTAAGTTATTTTTGAGAACCTAGTATCTAGATAAAATTAATTTAGGTTTTTAAGATACTACTAAACCATGAATGTAACATGTTTATTGGCAAATGAATAAATGAAAAAGAAAAAAAACAGTAGATTCAGACCACGAAAATACTGAGCGTTGTCTAGTCAAAAACCTAAAAATATATATCGCTTCCTTTATACTAATTTACATGTTATCATACGTAAATGTTTCAGTCCTATGAAAATATTCTTTACGTCGAGCCCTGACCCAAAAGATACACATTTCAATTGGTTCACTATTCCCCCAATATCACCGAGCTATCAAAATAGTGTCCCAAGACCGATATATTTTTGTTGAGTTCGACGATGGTAATGGACGTAGAATTATTTGTTTCTGTTACATATATATGTGGTAAATATTTAGAATTATGATAGAATCTAAAGTAATAACTATGTTCCTCTTATGTTTTGGCGCGCACTGTTCATTGAAATAAAACAACTTTTACGGATATCAAACGCGCTATATTTCCACGAACTAAGTTGTAATTGTCCGTAATTTTTAGGTTTTTTTAGGGGTTTTTTGATTTTCCCGACGTTTCGGCACCTTTACAGCTGCCGTGGTTATTACAACTTAGTTCGTGGAAATATAGCGCGTTTGATATCCGTAAAAGTTGTTTTATTTCAACTATGTTCCTCTTTTTATTACCCGACCCAAGTGTTTGAACGAGAATGTTCCCGAGTGCTGATTATTTAACGAAAACTTGGTTCGGTCTCTGTTTCCCCGCTCTTGTTGCTACAGTATGAAAATGTGACAGTATTGACAGCGAAGATTTTTTGTTACATAATTAGCCTGCCGGTAGACCAGTAGAGTTTTAGGGAAAGTTGTTTTAAAAAGTACTAGATATAGTCGTAAATGAAAGGGCATTAATAGGTATTTCATTTGAATAGTAAATTATTGCTTTAATCGTAACTTTTCGAAAAGTTGTTTACCTAACTAAAATCTACTGATCGTCCAGGGACTTTCTCGTTTCAGGTACCTGCAACAAATAAATTGTAGATCCTCACAAATCTATACGCAGTTTTAATAACTTTCTTGGGTAAAAATAAAGTGAAATTTGTGTATGAGGCTATCACATTTTTGATAAAATGCTAAATGCATATCAAATAAATACTCACCTACTGTTATTCTGGTGATTTGGTCAGATTATTATAATGTGCCCTTAACTGCAATTCGACGAAAATTGTGTACACTTAAACCCAAACATACGACCAACGCGAAAATAGCAATCAGCAAAATTACTTTTTCACCTCACACGCTCTGAGAAGGATGTTTTGTCAATCAGTTTAGGCGTAGAAAATAGCTTTTTGCGGCCTAGCGCGGCAAAGTACTTTTTTAAATTAATACCTAAAAATATGTCATAATGCGTTCCAAATCGCAATATTGACTTTTTTGTTACATTTGATTCTTATTTTAAATAGCTTTTAATTAATTATAATACTCCGTTTTGGTTTTTTTTTATATTATTTTAGTTCATTGAATCATAAAAACAATAACAATAAGATTAAACTATTTGTTATAAGAATTTTATATTAGGCTGGGTGAAATTTCACAACCTATAATTGGATTTCGGACTGTGACATAAATCTTTATTTTTAAATTGTCTTTGTCTTGTACCTCATGTCAGTGTCAACATTTACGGAATCGTTTTTATTCTTATTAATAAGTAACAATATATTCCTACTTTAAATAACTTTGAATTAACTATAATACTCCCTTTTTTATTATTTTAGTTTTTTATATCATAAAAACGACGAGAACAAGGTATATTTAGATTAAACTTTATGATTAAAGAATTTTTCACCGGAAGTTGTCATCATCATAAACAATCATAATGTTCCTCGCTGTTGTGAGGTGAAAAATTGTATGTTGCGCTCGGCAGAAAAGTTTTTAGCGTCTTGTACCTTTGAAATCCTCGCTTCGCTCAGTGTTCAATATTTGAACCACTCGCTACGCTAGTGGTTCAATCCTAGAATCCTTCACTTGCTCAGATTTCAATAGAGGCAACTCGCCGCTAAATAACCAACTTTCCAGCCTTGCATAACAAATAACTATTCTTAAACATGCATGGAAATATTGTCATTATTTTCGAGAAAAAACACGCGAAGTATGCGGTATAATTGATAAACATGGTTCTTAAAAAGTCATATTAGTAAATTGTAACCTAAATAATCCTGTATGACGGTATAATATCGTCTTTCAATCAAAATTAATTCTAAAATATTAGTATATCTGCTGTTAGCAGGGTATGCCAATATCTTTTATTACAAAAGTTAATCGCACATTCAATTATTCACAAAAACAAATCGCAAAGGCAACCTTTAAACTTTACAGTAAAACAAAACTTGATAATCAGTAAAGCAAACAAAGATAGCTTCATTAACTTGACTAGGTACTTGAAAACAAGAAGCGTCAAATCTCAGCGCAAATATTATAACAAAGTCGAAACTCAAACGGCAACTGGCTGTACAAACGGTATCCTAAACATTACTTGACTCGTTTCTGTTCTGTTATTAATTTTCCTGAATTACCCCACCCGTATCACTTTTACCCCAACATTTTAGAATTACCCTAACGTAGGAGAATTGCCTTACAGGTACAATGGCATTATTAATGAATGCTATTGCTGATTTTATGCGAGAGTTTCGGGAGTTATCGCATGGTTCGTTCTAAATAATAAAACCCGAGACTGATCGACATAGAAACTTTTGTCTAATCAACTCAAGAGTCAAGACATTTCACATTTAATACGGAAAGCAGTATTATTAAATTAACATTTAGAGTTCTATCACGCGTGCGTAGCAGATGAAAATACAGTTTTTATATAAAATAAAATAAAACCGAGATTTTACCATTAAAATCAGTCTTCAAGTAAAACGTTTATAGATGTGTGTATCTTGGTCGGTTTTTTAATTGAGAATTTCAAGTCGAAAACATCTCAAACTCAGCTTAAAGCAAACTATTCATACAAAATCATGTATGTGTTGTTCGAGACATTCTCAAATTGAAATTCTCCACTCAGAAATGTGTGTTTTGGTGACCGAGTAAAGGAAGACTCACAGGATACCGTACCGGCCCGAGCCGAGGCGATATGTTTTGTACAAGGTTTTGTACGAATTACTCGGCCAACACCGTTTACACCGTGGGGCAACCGAGTGTTGCAAAATGTATTGATGAAACGTCGGTGTACTGTGAGTCATTCTTCAACGGTAAAAGTTATAATCAATCAAATGAATTTCAATAAATAATAATTACAAAAGTTAAAAAAAACATTGGACAAATTAAAAAGACTAATGCTATTAAATCTTCTTTCTCGAGTTTCCATCCTAAAATAAGTCTTCAAATTATATCATCTTCAGTAAGTCAGGTAACAATGAAACTCAGATACTGATATAGAAAAAAAAATTGTAACGACCGCTATTTCTGTCCCTCGCTGGAAATAATGAGCTCAGTCATGCGTACCTTGCTGGACCGGAGACACTCGTCCGTGTAATTTTTGTTGTTGTCAACAATTTGAAGAACAGAAAAATACCCAGATTTACGTGGAAGGTATTTGAAAGTTTGCATTTCGAAATTGTTTTATTTTTTAGCTCCTAGTGGCCTTCTCTCTGTGTGTCAAATTTCATCCAAATCGGTTTTGTAGTTTTTGCGTGAAAGAATAACAAACATTCAAACATCCTCACAAACTATCGCATTATTTATATTATAGTAGGATTTCTTTTAAGTAGTTGACTTTGTATGGTTGTATTTTGTTCTAAACATTGCTGAGTCTTATAAGTAAGGGAAGATGATCAAATCAGGATAAGATATTAAAGGCCGGCTTCACCACCGACCAATAAGATCGGGATGGCTTATCCGGAAGACATTTACTTAGTTATTAGGATGGCAGATAGTTTGACATAATATTTTTCATATTACAAGTGTCAAATGATCTGCCAGATAAGCTATTTAGAACCTGTTTGTCGGTGGTAAAACCGGCTCTACAAAAATGTATATCTGTACCAATAACAGAGCAGGGGCCGATTCTCACGCCTTCGTCATCCCGAATTCGTCATTTTTTGGAGCCACAAATCTGTATTAAAAGCTCACTGAAAGCTATCTTTGACATTTTAGGATTATTAAAGATAATATAACTAAAGGATTGTGACAGTAGTAGAGATTTTACTTACATTTTTACTAAAGAAATTAAGCATATAAAAATGTTGAATTCGACATATTTCAGTGCGAGAATTGCCCCCCAGAAGAGTGTCATTTAAACACGCTAATCTGAACCACTCACTAAATACAGTCTTTGTACTACTGCCTAGAAACGACCGAAATGACGCACTCACGCAGATACGCGTAGCTACACTCGCGCTCGGAACTGTGTGTGTGAGCGCGTCGCTTCAGCCGAGTGCAACTCCTGTACTCGTATATGTTTAGACTGTGTCCGAGTGAACTACCTGTCTGATAATTTGATTAGGTAATCATTAAAATAGAAACAAGTTTTAATTAACAAGTTGCATGTCTATCGGTCTTTTACAGGATACACTTTGGAGAGTGCGAGAGAACTGCACGACCTTGTTCCTCCAGCCCCGTTCCATCATCGGAGTACCAGACGCAGGTTAGCTTATCAACCGTACGTCGTAGACATTCCAGCGATCCGTACGAAACGCTTTGCTGACACATTTCTTATGCGAACCGCTAAAGAATGCAATGCTCTGCCTGTTCATGTGTTCCCCGATTCCTACAACCTTGGTCTCTTCAAGGCGAAAGTGTATAGGCATTTCCTTAGACCACAACCTTTGAAATGCAGACATTTGTCCACGATGGTGGTCAAATGCATGCCCAGTTATTAAAAAAAATAAAAAATATAGAGAATCCATCACATTAACCTATGCTTTATCGGTTATTTATTTAAATTTAATCAAAAATCACTACTAAAGTTTGATAATTGTATAACTATATTATACGTGTAAATTAATAGTCAAAATATGCCGACAATCTCGATTTTCTTTACAAATATTATACAAATAATGAGTAACACAATGAAGAGTAATGCCACTTACTTAACAGGCTTTATACGGTCACATCTTAAGACGGAGGCTTTCAGGAAAAGCCGCTAGATTTAAATGAAATTATTTATCTGACAGCTGTAAAATTAATGCAAATTGGCGTGAGAGGACGAATGTCAAGGGATTTGAGCGAGCAGTTAATTTGCTCAAAATTATGGGGGAGAATTCCCGTATTTTTACAATAAATGTAGAGATTTTTATATCGAAAACTGTTTATAGACTATTCTTGTATGAAAAACCCACTTCAAAAAATATAAAAATAAGCCTATTGGAGTCAGTACCAGCCAAGCCATCGATGGTGTCCTCTACATTCCACTTTCATACTTTTATTGTTCTTGCCATGACTGGCAGCGAGTCCAAAAGGCTTATGATTAAAGTTAGAATCATTGCAGCTTAGTCCATCTTATTTCCAGTTATACTAAAATGGCTCCATTAACAAAGAAGTCAACTGTGAACCGTTACGAAAATGACGGCATTTCCAAGATTTACCGAATACTACTGAACCGATGTCGAAATACAAAAAAAAGGGAACAAACTGCAGTAATATCATTTGAATAGTTTCAACCGGTGAACAGAGAACTTACATAAAAACAAACATAAAGACGAACACCTCCTTATTAAAAATGAGTCCAGCAATTAAGATGTTACTATGCTAAATTAAAAATACATTGGCATTATATCAAAATAAGTTGATATATTTTTGACAGTGCGAGCCACGGTCTCGACTTGTCAACAACATTTTACATGAAAATGTTTTTGTTGGGATATTAAGTTAAGTGGTACAGTATGCCTAGCATGAGCGGCTTTTATCGACTCGATAACTCGATAACGTGCCGCTGTCCCGCTCACATCTTAGCGGAATAAGCACGACAACATGATGCGCTATATCATATCGCGTGATATAGCGGTGTTCATGCTAGGAGGGCTGGTAGTGGCACTGCGTCATAAGAAGATAATTTTGATCATTAAAAATAAATTTTTAACCAAAATCGAAGGTAAACTGTATAAAAGGCACTGAATATAGCAAGAATACGTTGAGTTTCGATAAAAGGCGCTATCCTGTGCTACGACGTGCGACTACGTGTGCCCTACTACAAAAGCTGTGCTACGAATATGGTCTCGTAGCTGACGACAAAGATTATATTTAATGCTATGCAAATTGTCTTAAATACGTGTTTGTGTAGAACAAAATTATGCTATTGTTTCAAATAATAAAGGCAAAGAGTCTGAGTTGCAGAGAATCCGAGTTTTATGTGAAGCCAGGTTGTATTTTATATGGAATCGCACATTCCTTTTGCTCTAATATCTGATTGTCAGAGAAATTTTTACTTATCTCTTTCTCTATAATATTAAATTAAATTAAAATTAAAAGAACTTATACCATGCAAAACGATACAGCCGTTTATCAACAATAAAAAAAAACAAAAAAGAACAAGCCTTATTGCTATCTTCTTACTAACTAAAGCATCGTTAATTTTTTTCACGAATCCAATTACAGTCTGCGAAAACCCACGCAATCTCAACAAATCTGGCTCATAGAAAGGCGTAAAATTAACCATTAAAGTACAACGTAGGCGGCCGCATTTGCCTCATGGACCGTCAAAAAAACTGGTCAAGTGCGAGTTTGCTCACGTTAGAGTGATTTTTAGGTGACCGATGTAAACGACTGCAAATACAGCCATGACCAACGGCTTATCGTGCCCTCCGAGGCACGGAGGAGCTCGAGATAATAAATTTTGGTCAACCCATCCCGAGACCAACCGTTGAGATAAATGCTTAACCGTTACAATCGCAATTCGAGCGCGTGAACCACAGCGCCCCTGAGCTGTTCACAAGAAAGAAATAACTAAAGTTCATTCATTCGATACACAATATATTGCCTCAAAACGGTACCGTTTCAGCAGGCTCAGCATAATGCATGCTAGACCAGCGCTGATCTGCCGTCGGGACCGTTTATTGACTAACTCCACGAATCGTATACAATTAATTACACACAATTAGCTCAAATAAGCAAAAATAATAACAAAAACAAAGAAATAAAACCCATATCCTCACAGAAGGTTCGTGTGAGTGTGTATAATATGTTACGGTTAATGTAAATGATTTTAAATCTATACTTATAATATTACTAGGGCGGTTACAACCCGATACTCGGGTTCGTCGATCGACGAAAAATTCCAAATTATGCGAAAATAATGACACTTTTTAATTGCAGTTTGTGATCATCACGTTTAACATTTTGTATATTTTATAGTTTTCGGAACAAATAGACTCGAGTACCTTTAAGTTGATACCTTACTCGGCCGCGTACTACGCGCCAAAGTCCCTATCGAGTCGTCACAAATTTTGCGAACCTGAATTAAGTATATAGATTATAAAGCTGAAGAGTTTGTTTGTTTGAACGCGCTAATCTCCGGAACTACTGGACCGATTTAGAAAATTCTTAGACCTTTAGAAATCTACACTTCTCCCGAGTGACATAGGCTATATTTTCCCACGGGAACGGGCACCACGCGGGTAAAACCGCGAGGATCCGCTAGTTATTAATAATAACCAACAATTATTATTAATTACCATGATTAAAGGCAAAAGTGATTAATTTATTCTTTTAACCGCACATTATTAATAATTGCACCTTACTTTTGATAAATGTAATTAATGTTCTATGAAGTTGGCCAAAAATATCGATATTTACAGCCTTTTAACATGACAAAACGTCAATAGAAGCAGGAGGAACTTTGGTATCATAATTTAGTACTTAAAGAAAACGTCTCTGGCGCTTTGCCGGCCGCTAGTTCTAGCAGGCAGTTCTAACCTAACCAAACCTAGAGGTACCCTTTCGTAAAGTGATACATTTCATAGTTTTAATCACATTTACCAAATCACGTGGCCAGTATTGTCAATTACCGGTTATTATAAAAAAAAATCACACTATTAACATTTACCGTAACATAAATATGTGATAATGTGTATGCTTTTTTATGCACTACAAGCCAATACCGGTAAAAACCTTGCATTAAAACAAATATAAAGTAGACAGTATAAAGAAATAAATATATTATAAAGACCACTCATAGTCTAAACATAAAAAAGCAAGCATTATTAAATAAAACAAACAAAAAAAATTGACGACCTGTTTGGCGCAGAGTTACTGTACAATACCCGTCTTTTGCGCCAGAGGTTCCGGGTTCGATCCGGTTTAAACATATATTTGTGTGCATGAAATGTCTACTTGTCTTGGTCGGGTGTTTATATATATTTGTTGTAAGTATGTATAACACAAGTTCTTCATGAAACTTAACGTGGGCTAGATAATTGGTGTGATTGTATGTATGTAAAATTATTGCAATTATTTATTTATTTATAATATTTCGGCACAAGCCAGTATTGACAATAAAATGTGTTTTGCTAATGCAGCTTATGGTCTCGTGATCCGGTACAATATTTTGATCTTCTAGAAGCGTTTACAAAGTCGACACGTTCCTTGCATCGAAGAATAAATAGTCTTGTCTATGATGCACAATCGGGGAACTCCCAGTCGACCAGTATTGTTTTTTTGGGAAACGTTCTTTCGAAAAGTAATCATGTAAAGGAAATAATTGATTGCTCAAATGAAATACTTAACTCGCTTCAGTCGTTAAGCACCTTAATAAAACAACTCTTTTGGTCGACCAGGAACTTCCTCGACTGTACAACGAATTTTTAAAGATTCTTTCTTGCCTTTGAAATACGTAACCCTAAAAACCGTTTAAGATGAGCATCTTTGGGGTGGCGGGTGGATCTGAGGCGCCCCTTGCGGCGCTTCACAAATTAGATACCTACGCATGTACTGTAAGACTTGACCCAGTTGAGGCCACGTCGTACCTGTTACTGTGTGACGTGACACCGAATGGAAAACCGAGATCTTACATAAGGTCTCGTATCGTGTGCACAAATAAAATGTTTACAAACCAGTCTTTGTATTTCTAAAAAGTTTTTGTGAATATTTTATTTGCGCACTATTAAGTTACTCTAGTGAGTGAAGCATCTAATGAAATCCAGTCCAATCTAATATCAGTATCATCAGTATTTTATAGTTCCGATGACCATTTGTGGTCTTCATTATCAGTTCCACTTCACCAAATATTGCTTTCCGGAAGCATATGCATGAGTTACTTTAGAAAACACCTAAGAAACACCTTCATCTAAGTATGAAGGTTTACAGGTGTTTTAGTGTGCACAACGTCAAAAAGCAATGTGACGAAATGGAAGATTCTGTGGGACTTCATTTTGAGTAGTTTCGAGCTATTCAGGAATGGTGTGACAAGCGACCTATTAGAGAACTTGAATGGTATTGTCAAGCTTTGAAGTGATTTATCAACTTTTCCACTAAACCATATGAAACCCACATAACACAAGAAAGAAGATTGTATGTGCCAAGACGACATAATGGAAAATACTGTACCGCCACAGTCTAAGATATAACATTCCTTGTACGCGAAAAAAGGTTGTTCTTGTTCTCCTCTTTCTTGTTATTTTGTTATTTTTTACTGGTAAATATGTAAATTCTTTATAATTTTATTTTAATAAAACCAATCTCACCTGAAGAATGTTTGTTTACCGAAATCTCGGGGTTGTGCTCTCGGACCGAGTGGCTCTTGACGGGAGCACCAGCCCTCGGCTTGTTGGCTCAAAGCCATATTTTCCCAGTTTCGTTATTGGCTGTGTTTTTAAATTTTAAACGATTTCATGCTGTGAAAGATTGCACTTTCAGAGGTACTGATGAAATTTCCCTTAAATTTAAGCGGTATTTTGAGTTGGTGTCTTGAAGGTATATAACGATGAAGAAAGGCATTCCTTCTAAAAGAATATTTATATTTTAAACATAATTTGTCCGTAACTGGGGTACTCCGATCCGCAGACTGATTATCCAACTTAATATCACCTACCAACCAGTTATCGTCGCCGTCATGGCTATCATACAGTATGAAAATATGACAGCCATGACAGCGACGAAACTGGGTAGTAGGTCATTTTTAGTTAGTTAAGTGGGCACCGCGCGAATGCAAGCCTTCGAGCTGAGAAGGTTTATTGTTCTTGTTACAATATACAGTAATAACCCACAAACAGCACTCAATCTCTTCGTAAGTCACATATTTTTTTTGCAAGACATCCAAATTATTCTGCGAAAAAATAGAAAATTCTGTTTTTTTTTTTTTTATTTAATTTTAAAATGGGGTGGAATATTAATTTAAACATTTTCACGTGAGAACTATTGATTCGTGCGTAAAATTTACAAAGGTTTACAACAATATGTTTTTTGGCGTTTAGGTACAGCTTATTTTTTGTATTTTTTTCATATTTCAAAAAGGCGGCGACATTGTGGAAGGATCAGGCTAACCTTAGGCACCAGTTCTTTTAATGTTTTTAACTAATTCAGGACAATAGTAATAATAAAACTCAATTAAAAGTAGGTACGTAATTTTTGGAATGTGTGCAGGACCCCTCAGGATTGTTCAAATTGATGAGAATATTTTTTTCATTCTTAAACATGAGATATAAGAAGCTCGTAGGACAGTTATAGCTTTCATCACTCAGGTAGTGTGGGCTAAAAAAGGCATTGTATTGAATTCCATATTAAATGATACTACTTCAGGCACCTTCGGTCTTATAATTTACAATGTTTGCTTATAAATGTTTTTGCAGTGCCAATGCACGGTTACAACAACACGTTTAGTTTCTCGCTTATCACTAAGTTATTTCATCAACTTTTGCAGGAATAACGTAAAAAAAGTCAAACAATTACTTTCCTTTGGTATTATGTTCCATTATATACGGCGGGCATTCCCTGCCTGCCCTGCTGGCATCAGAGGCCTTATCAACTGTCATGTAATGCGATTCATTTTAGATTGTGAGAGCGGGATGCTGTCATACGGCGCGTATAGCGGTGTCTCACTTTTACTAGGCCCCCTGGATGAAATTATTTCAAGCCAATGCCCTCCGCCCGATTTATAGGTATTTTAAAATAATAATATTACATTCTTAAGTAAAATTTGTTTCCTTGTGTTTAGAAATAGTATTATTGATTATTTGGCATCATAATATTGATTGCTCTGGGGGCAGATTATGTAACTTGTTTCTATCAACGTTTGATTGAAAGTGCAGTCACATCGCTGCTTTATTAAAATCAATGTGACAACTATCCTACTAAAGCTTGTGATAGTGATTTATGAAATTGTGAAACTCATAGTCGCAATCCCTTTCGGCACGAATGATGTTTTAAATGACACTTGAAAGATATTTTCGTGTGTCACTTTACTTAGACAGTTCAATTTCATTCAATATCATTCAAACCGCGTTCCGATCACAATCCCTATCAAATGTCAAATAGTGACAAGCTGGCCCCTGATTATGTAACTTGTTTCAAGCAACGTTTGATTGAAAGTGCAGTCACATCGCTGCTTTATTAAAATCAATGTGACAACTATCTTACTTAAGCGGCAATGTAACTGCACTTTCAATCAATTTCAATCTAAATCTGTTAACAACAGAGTGAGATAATCAACTAGCTGGGCCCGTAGACAAAGTAACATCGTTTTGTAGCGAAACGATAATTCGATTCGTTATTGTCTATATGCGCCAATTAACTTGCGGTAAGACCACGTGATTTAGCGCGGCCTATGCCAATCCGCCAATCCCATACATTTAATTATTTTCGAACTTCGTTATCGTTTTTGAATTGTTACTTTAGCCTGGGCCCGTAGACAAAGTGACATCGTTACGTAGCGAAACGATAATTCGATTCGTTATTGTCTATATTCGCCAATTAACTTGCGGTAAGACCACGTGATTTAGCGCGGCCTATGCCAATCCGCCAATCACATTCATTGAATTCTTTTCGAACTTCGTTATCGATTTTGAATTGTTACTTTGGCTAAGGGCCCAGGTCAGAAAAAAATCAAACGTAAATATCTAATCGTTTGTAGAAAAAGAGGGCCAAAAATACGGTATCCTATACGTAAATATATATAAAACTCATTAGGTACCTATACTGATAAATGAAAAGCACGATAGCGATCTACTGAATAACGTTATTTTGGAGACGAAGCTTATTGCAGTGCGAATGCATGGTTACAAAATTCGATTATTTTCTCACTTACCACTAAGTTCTTTCATCAACTTTTGCTGGAACAATGTAAAAAATGTCCAACAATTACTTTCCCTTGGTATTATGTCCCATTAAATAGTATACGGCGGGCATTCCCTCACTGCCTGCCCGCTGGCATCTGGATTAAATTATTTCAAGTGACTGCCCTCCGCCCGCAATCTCGTATAATAAGGGCCATATCTCATTTTTCTCCGGGAAAATAAACGTAGTTTCTTCCTACTTTATTATTCCGGGGCACGTTTTCAACTGTGGTGCAGTGACTGCTACGTTTGACGTGTGCCTGTACTTGGTATTTAACTTCATTTCGTGTTACTTTGCCGCCGTCTAAAATTATAATAGGTACAGACACGAGCAATGACATGTATGCACTTTACAACCGGCCCCTGTACCGCTCAAGTGGCGTCGGCATCGAAATCGGCTTCATTTGACAGTTGAATGTGACACATTGCTACTTCTTCTTGACACAAATGAAAACTTACCAAAGACTAAGAGCAATATGTCACATCCATCTGTCAAATGAAGTCGATGTTGATGTCGATGGTCCCCACTGGTCGCATCGACGCACACGGAAACAAAGCTCTTTGTCTCTCTCTGTCCAATGCTTGCTTTTAGTCTCTTGGCCTTTAATATATTGTATTTTTTTACATTATCAATAACCATATTTAAATCGATTTATTTCTATATTATTATATAAAATAGGTATACTTTTTTCAATAAAATTAGATACATCGCCTCTAAAGTGAACGATTAATGTTATGTATTTTATTCATATCGTAACACAAGCAATAGCTTTCGATTTTTTTTTGTTAAATTAACCATTTAAAAGATCGAAGCTTTCGTTTCAAAGTCGTTTAAGATGAAGCTGTTAGTGCAAAGTAGGTAATATCTTGCGATCGACTTTTAAATTGATAAGGGGAGGCGAATACAAGTTAATTCTCTCTGTTAGCGCGCGAACGATCGGTAACATCAAATAATTTATTAGTCTCGTCACCTAAGTAACATTGATTCGGTTCCAACAAATTCAGAATTTCCTCCGAAGTTACGAGTACTTGGAACTCGTTTAATTTTATCTCTCGTTCTTTAGCCGTGAAATACTAATGTATTTTTTATCGTTGTATCTTAATGTGTTATTTGTTTTTTTATTTTCATTATTTTTCTTTCTCATTTATATTACAAAAATACAGGTGTTGCATAAAGATTACGATGTTTGAAATAAATAAATAAATAGATGCTACTGGTAGACATTGTGATTTTTTCATGCAAACATTAGGCAATTCTTCAACAAATATATTGTATTTAAAACTTAAATGGTAAAACAAACGGCACGAAAAAGCGCTCTTTAACTGAATTTAGAACAAATTTATGATTAAAAGATTACCTAATTGGTCGGTAAATACGAAGAAAGTTATTTTGGAACTTCAAGTCTAAAAATAGAGCACTCTCTGTTTGTAGTCGTCGTCGGATCTCGTTCGAGTTGAAATTTCTGTTTTGCTGGGGATTACATTCTGGCTATTAGCAAAGTTTGCAGCGCCAATTAACTAAATTGGAGATGTGTTTGTCCCGACTCTTCTCTAGTTATTGGTATCATCTACATCTATACTAATATTATAAAGCTGAAGAGTTTGTTTGTTTGAACGCGCTTATCTCAGGAACTACTGGACCGATTTAAAAAATTCTTAGACCTTTATTTTATTTAAAAAATGATTAGAAAGCTACATTTCTCCCGAGTGACATAAGCTATATTTTATCCCGATATTCCACCGGGAACGGGCACCACGCGGGTAAAACCGCGAGGATTCGCTAGTATATTATAAAGAGGAAAGATTTGAATGTTTGTTTGCATTGAATAGGCTCCGAAACTACCTAACGGATTAGGATGAAATTTGGTACACATATAGTAGCGGGGCTGGTTATGAACATAGGATACTTTTTATTCCGATATTCCCACGGGAACAGGAACCACGCGGGTGAAACTGCGAGCGGCCGCTAGTCTAAATATATAAAAGAAGAAACTCACTGACTGACTGACATATCAACGCACAGCCCAAACCGCTAGGTCTAGAGACTTCAAATTTGGCACATAGGTTCCTTGTGAGGTCTAGGGGTGCACTAAGAGAGGATTTTTCGAAATTCTACCCCTAAGGGGGTGAAATATGGGATGAAATTTTATATGAAAGTCCGTCAGTTTTGGAGTTAGGATCTTCAAATTTTATATTTAGGTTAAGGATTAAAAATAAACATTTACCTGTCTCAGCGTTTTTGAAAATTCCATCCCCAAAGGGGTGAAAAGGGGGATGGAGTTTTGTAAGAAAAATCCTTTAATATCAAAGTAAAAGTGACTTATTTTATTATTATTAGGCTCATGGTTGAAACTTAAAAACAAATAAACAAACCTATATTTTGTGATTTTACAGAAATCAACCCCTAGAATGGTAAAAAGGGTCACCCATCTTGAATTCGAATTTTTAGATAACAAATTTCACTTTCCCGAAAACGTTTAGCCACTTTTTATTTTCCATAATTTTCTTTACACCGAAAACACGATTGACAAAGGTTTTACATTTCCGATTTTTAGTTGTATTTTTTTTTCAAATTTTAAATGTTTTGTAATCCCACTCAACTTTTTACCGCAGCCATTAATCACTGATGATTTCTAGAAACATCTTCTAAATATATTAAAGAAGAAACTAACTTACTGACTGATATATCAACGCACAGCCCAAACCGCTCAGTTTAGAGACTTCAAATTTAGCACATAGGTTCCTTGTGAGGTCTAGGGGTGCACTAAGAGAGGATTTTTCGAAATTCTATTCAAATTCGCAGAGCTCAAAGTACTTGACGGATTGAGTTGAAATTTGGCATGTAGATAGGTAAGAAAGGATTTTCCCTTAAGGGGAAAGTAGAATCTACACGGACGAAGTCGCGGGCGGAAAACTAATACATGTATAAAAGGATTCCACGCGGACGAAGTCACGGGTAATAGCTAGTTCATGATAAAAAGAAAGTGTATGATTTTTTAGTCTGCTTCAAGTTGTATTTTTATACGTTATTCTCAGTCAGTCACACGATAGCCATATTATGAAGAAGTGGATGGCTTTGGCACTGTTCCATAATTCCGGTAGAATGAGGTAGCGTTTTGGCGACTTTCCCGGCATAAAAATGACATATTTTGTATAAGTCATATTTTTGACGATCTGTTTGGCGCAGGGGTACTAAGCCCGCCTTCTGCGCCAAAGGTCCCGGGTTCCATCACATATCATGAACGTGTCTATTTGTCTTGGTCTGGGTGTTTAATAATGTACCTATGCATTTACAAAAAGATTGCAAGTAAGTATGTTTATCCGTTATCTAGTGTCCATAACACAAGTTCTTCATGAAACATAACGTGGACTAGATAATTGGTGTGTTTGTATGCAGTTATTCATTAATAAGCTAAACCTTAGCTAAAGTTAATTCACCGCCGCAATCGTAGGCCGAACGCCTTAACCCTCACCAAGCATTATGTGAATGAAAGGAATTGGGTCGCTAGTCCCCCGGGTCCTTAAGATCCATATCTTAAAAAAAATTGTAAAAAATTTGGTAGCAATAAGACAACATTATGCTCCATAGCATAATGTTGTCTTATTGCTACCAATTTTTTTTTGGCGCTAGCGTCGTAGCAACACGCGTCTCACTCTCGCACCTCGGTAGGAGCGCAAGTGATAGTGAGACGCTGCTATACGAACCATCAGCGAGCGATTAGCCAGCAATCACATACGTACATACCGTTTTTATTTTGACGTTCCGCAGCGATCGCGCGATATCTGCGCGATAGTTGCTAATTTGCCATGCTAGGACTACTCATATCGTATGATAATTCCGTTCCAACTACACTCCTATTCCCATCCCATAAGTCCTATTGGATCTATATCCCTCCTATATTTATAGTCTGTTGACCGGTAGTAGATGCGCACATTTTGCGGATCGTGCGATTCCCGTTGCTCACATTGAATTTTTGATGCCCGAAAGCGTTCGAGCTTTAATCTATAGGCACGGTCAGCAGTACAACAGGTTTTCTCCAATGGAATTCAATCCTTATGGGGATTTGCGCTAGATTCAAAATCGATTGAGGTGATTAAACGTGTATGTACTAATCAAGGCTTGTGTACTTAACTAAAAATGAATGGAACGTTAGCAGGTGGTCTGGCTTGGGATAGCTGGTTAATGTCAAGATTTAAATATTAAGAAAGACAAAAATGAGTTTGTCGTATCGACAAAAACAGCATCATATCTAGAATATAAGATACGAAATAATTTACACTCGCATCGCATCATATTTTACATCGCCCGAGTGTCAACGATTGTAACGTGATTTAAAAAAACGATATTAATGATATATTTTTTAAATAGAAAAAATAGAAAGAAATATTGGCAAAAATCAACTCGGCAGCAAGTGAATTCCCAGATGGGACGCTCTCTTGTTGGCCGAGTTGATATTTTCCAATATTTTTCTATTTAAAATTGATTATAAGTATAAAAATAGTATTGAAAAAAATGATATATTAATTATAATTTCCTAAAGATATGGGCCATTCGTCATCAGCCATTTCTAAAAGTCTCCACTTCTGGTTCAGTGGCCTTCTTTCATAATCTTTAAGGAGAATGGGCCATGATGGCCCACCACATTGTAGGCTCAATTTGTAACAATTGCAAATACAGCCGGGACCAAAAACGGCTTAACATGCCTTCCGAAACAGGGGGGAGCTCAAGATATTAACTTATTTGTCACCCATCCAGCCTTAAAATAATTCATTTTAAATTAATTAAATTCAAACTCTACAGCTTTATACATTTATTTGTGTAGATGAAAAAAGATTTTACCTTTATTTTATGAACAACGCTACGGGGAGAAACCGCCTTCATCATACCTTAGGTATGTTGTGTATTGATCAGGCTGAAGATGGCAGCGCGCCTCTACCGGAATACTCAACCTCTGAGGAACTGGCTATCTTTTTCTAACTGCCGGAACACAGCAATGTTAAAAATATAATTTTACTCGGTACTATGCCACGCGGCTGTGAGTTAGACGGCGTTTTTTGTTATAGTATAATTAATTACCTATATATAACGGTTAATAGTTTTTTCTACTAATTTGTAAATAAATTAATTCACTTACTAATAATACAAAATTAATTATTTTACATTATCATAACGTATCAACGTATCGTTTTTTTACATTCACACTAAATTTACAGAAGCAGCTGCGTGTTGCTTCCAAAAGAGGTGAAAATTATATCTGCAAAATGGACAACCCAGAGAACAATTTATAATTAGGTTAAATTATAGCCAACGCAATTTGTGGTAGGCGAAAATGTTTTCTACGTCAGCAATGTTTTAATCGGTTTATGGTGAAAAAGGACCTGGATAGCTGCCACAGACTTATATCGAGATAGACGAAAAGAGCGCTTCAAACCATCTTCAAACTGTATGAGAACCTAGCGTTTTTTACACGTCACGAGTGAGTTTTAGTGATGTGGCAATGTTATTGACGAGCTCTAGCAAGAAAGCACTGCACAATTAACCATTTTCGTTTCTGAATGACGCGTATTTTCATGGCAATGGACTGACTTAGTTCGGAAAACTTGGACTGTGGATCAAACTTACGACACGCAAGATAGGTAAGTATAGGTAGGTATAGATATAATTTTACGTCTCGATGTATGTCCGTGATGGCTGCAGTTATTAAACGGTCATTAATTCAATTAAATAAACCCTAGTTCACCAACAGGTTAACCGACTGATTAATGATAATAGTTATTTGTTATGCAAAGCTGGTAAGTTAGATTTAGCGGCGAGTAACCTCTATTGAAACCTGAGCAAGCGAAGGATTTTAGGATTGACCACGAGCGTAGCGAGAGGTTCAAAGATTGAATCCTGAGCGAAGCGAGGATTTCAAAGGTACAAGATGCTAAAAACTTTTCTGCCGAGCGCACAGCTCACAACAGCTAGGAACAATTTATGGTTGTTTCCGCGGTCAACTACCGGTAAAAAATTCTTTAAAGAAAAAGTTTTATCTAAATATACCTTATTCTCGTTGTTTTAATGATTTAAAAAACTAAAATAATAAAAAAGGGAGTATTATATTTAATTGTAAGTTATTTATGGTAGGAATATATTGTTACTTTTAATTAACAATAAAAACGATTCGGTTAATGTTGACATTGACATGAGGTACAAGACAAAAACAATATAAAAATAAAGGTATAAGTTACGTTCCGAAATCCAATCGTAAGTTGTGAAATCTCACCCAGCCTAATATAAAATTCTTATAACAAATAATTTAATCTTATTGTTATTGTTTTTATGATTCAATGAACTAAAATAATATAATAAACCAAAACGGAGTATTGTAATTAATTTAAAGCTATTTAATATAAGAATAAAATGTAACAAAAAAGTCAATAGTTCGATTCGGAACGCATTATGACATATTTTTAGGGTTTAATTTTAAAACAGTACTTTACCACGCTAGTCCGCAAAATGCGATTTTGAAGAAATTGAATGATAAAACCTTCTTTTCCGAGCGTGTGAGGTGAAAACGTCATTTGTTTGTACGTCATTGCATATCAATCGGTCGTTTGCCGATGAATGGAATAGAGCGATGATTTAACCCATGGTTATCTAACAGTTGGCATACTCGGCTCAAGGGCTGTAGTTTCAAAACCAAATCTGTACATAAACGTATTTAAAAAAGTCACAGACTCACATAATGAAGTTGCAATATAGGTTGTTAGTTACAACATGTTCAATATCCGTTTTCTCTATGACACTCACAAATTATAAAGTTACTACAAGTGCATGACACTCACAAATTATATACTTAGTTATTGTACTTCTTTAATAACTTTATATTTAGCGTATTATAGAGAAAACGAATTTTGATAATGTCGTAAATAAGTACGACATTGGCGTGTTTTGAGCAAGAAATCGCTAAGTGGTCATAGTAATCAAGAGCTCTGATCACTTCAACCAGTTTTATAACATACCTAATGGGTTGACTGGAAGAAATCACTGTTAAACGATAAGCCCGGCCCTTTGTATAAAACTGTTTTGTTTCTGTTTCCATTTATGTATGTTCTGTCTGTGTGTGCAAATAAAGTGTTAAATAGCAATATAAGCTGAAGGTGAAACCGCGCTTCTCCAGGAATTCTCAATCACAGAGGATCAGGCTTTTTACAGACTTACATAAGATTGTGACTGGTAGCCAAGCAGACTTACAACAAGTCCTACCACCAACCAAACCGAATACAATACGAGTGTATACAGGACCCCCACTAGAAATCGAACCCGATGCCTCTAAATCTGATACCGGGTGGCGTTACCACTAGACCACGGGGACAGTTAAATGATGATAACGGAGAAGCATAATGGGCCCTAACCCACCACGCTAGCCTATAGTGGATTCGTGGGTGTTATTAAGGCGGTATACGACTGAATCGAGATAGTAATGAGAAAAGCGAGACCGATTTTGCAGATAAGGCGAAAAAACCACGAAATCACTTCGTAGTAAATAACTATAGCGATTTAAAGAGAAATAAAACAACTCGATGCTAAATATTATTGGTTTCCACTAATTAAACCAATTTCAAATAGTATATGTAACCCCATTTGAGAATAATTTCGAAAAGAAAAAGTGTCGAGGCAAAATCATAATATCGTGTTTCTGGCACATTAAAAATCTTGATAAAGGTATGAAGAAATGTATACCTTATTACCAGATTTGTAACATTTTTAACCGTCGTATAGTTTTAAATCAAGAAGTCCAAACTGTTTCAGTATAGCGTCTTAAGGGCCCGCTATAGGCCAACGAAAATCAGATTGCTTTACATGATCGTCTGTAATATTAATATTAATAAAAAACTGAATTTCATATTAAGATGCAGCAAACTACAGGACTAACACTAGTGACTATGTTACTCAAAAACACGATTGCATAAAATTTTCTCGATAGAAAAAAAATGCGAAGTTGCCTCCAAATCACTATAATTAACACGATATACTGCTAGAATTCAAGTAATACATTAAAATAAAGCTTGGAACTTTTTATTATAATTACAATATACATAAGGCAGGGCTTATGTTATATATTTTTTGAAAATAACCTTTAAATATCCTTTAAAAAAAGAATTTCCTTCATTTCTTCATTCCGGACCGGCCGAATGGGGCCGAAGAATTATAAAGTAAATGCTGCATTATTTCTCATAGAAATGAGGCAGCATTTACTTTGCAGTTCGCCGTTGCAGTTATTACTTTTGCTTTTGGCCTAGAGCACGCCCTTAACGATGGCAAATGCAGGCGGGCCCATAGGCAACGGTGATGGCCGAGGCAGCACATAAAATGATATCATTCACATTAATATTATACATGCGAAAATTTGTTAGTTTATGATTTTTTTATTTTTGCGTTTTTCAATTCTATTTACTTATGATAATTTTTAAATACAAAAATATTGGAAAAAATCAACTCGGCCATAAGTGAATTCCCATCTGAGAATTCAATTTTGTGAATTGAGAAAGCCCGGATTAAATCATAGAAACGGGAAACCGCGGGCGGCCACTAGTCTGTATAATGATGAGTTGTGGATTGCACACGAAACTACCTAAGCCATTAATTTTTTCCCCGGTAATGTTTTAGCGTGGAGAACACTTTATTCTGTACTTAATTACGGCATGAAACGCCGGCATCAAAAAGAGAAGCTGAAATATTTTGCTCGCCTGCCTGGCTTTTAGCGAGCTTTTTGTGAATTAAAATGTATTAAAATGCATAATTTGGTTTCAGTTTTAATTTCATAAACTATGTCTTAATGTAATCTGTACGTTCGAGTAATGCGTGAGAATTCTTGGAATTATATTATATACTAGCGGATCCTCGCGGTTTTACCCGCGTGGTGCCCCTTCCCGTGGGAAATGTTTCTTCGGCGGTGTCGTGTGAGGCGGGTCGTTACGTTCCCTAAAATATGGTTGAGCGAAGCGATGGCTGGTTCATGCGTCATGCTCGTGAACGGGTGCCGCCAGCGGAAATGGGTCTACTTCAGTCTGCTTGTCTTAACGTTGTGCTTAGAGATTAAATATTTTCATCTAAAATAAATTACTATCGACCTGTATGATGTACGTCACAACTTGCAGTACAGTAACCTTGTAATGCGAGAAATGTTAAATGTAAGTCCTTCCTTACGAGTTGAAAATTGTTTGCGGTTAGGATAACCATAAAATGTAATATTATAATCACTTTTCAATTTGACGACTCTGTATGAAATAAAACAGGGAGAAAAAATAGCCCTTGACGAGTTTCTTGCCGGTTCTTCTCGTTACAAGGTCTCCCGCCGTAGGATTTGTGAACCGATGGCGTAGCTTCTTTGACGTTCATAAGTGCTTGTAACAGCCTAGACTGAATAAATGATATTGAATTTGAATTTATTGAATTTGAATTTGAATATCGGGATAAAATATAGCCTATGTCACTCGGGAGAAATGTAGCTTTCTAATGGTTTAAGAATTTTCTAAATCGGTCCAGTAGTTCCTGAGATTAGCACGTTCAAACAAACAAACTCTTCAGCTTTATAATATTAGTATAGATAACTAGCTACCGCCCGCGGCTTCACCCGCGTGGTTTCCGTGGGAATATTGGGATAAAAAGTAGCCTATGTTACTCTCAGTCTTTTTAGCCGTCCTTTCAGCAAAAAATCAAGTCGATTGGTTGTTTAGTTGGGGAAGGAAGGACAAACAAACACTCTTTCGCACAATAATATTAGTTTGTAATATAAAAAAATTTTATTCAAAGACTTTTAGCCTTTATTATAACTAAAAGGCTGTCCACAGAAATACCTTTGCATAGTTGAAAAAAAAATGCCTTTCAAAGGTTAAAGTGTATAGCATACGAATTTAATAGCGTAGTGAATAGTACCTACAAAAGCTAAAAAGAAAAAATCTTGTTTTTGAAATCAGAAAATTAAATGATTCGTTTGAGGGAGCGATGCAGCTAATTGGTGTTACTTTGAAACTGTTTGCTCCGTTTGCGGGCAGCATCGTTTGCAGTGGCAAGCCGAGCGATTTAGGGCTGTCAAGTTCTGACAAGCGACGAACTTTTTTATTTTCCTTTTTTTCAACATTTATGCCCACATGCATCAGAACATTGAGATACATAAATAACCCGAGGCCTATATTCACATCCGTCCAAAATATGGTGAAACTAGTGCTGAATAATATAACTGTATACAACTCTCTCTCGCTCCACAGTACTTTGAATAAAGTGTGTTTTTTTGTTAGAAACATTTAAGTAACGCAGCTTTGTCATACCTGTAAGTGGTGATAAGGCTTAAAACGCTTCTTTCAGAATCCTCAACAAGTGACAAACTGGATATATTAATATGTTATAAAAAAGGATGTTCAATAATATAGCAGTATATTTTTTTGTGATGGTATGTACTTACCAATTTTTTATTTATAACAGAAGAACTTTATCAACCATCAAAGGGATTTAGGTAACTTTGTATGGACTAGTGGTGTCATTTTTGTTGCAGCGGACACTAAACTTTTAGATCAACACATATATCTGAGTAATTAACTTTGCCTTAAGTAATATCGGAGCTGAGATATGGTTTTTATTTGTTTTTTTTACCTCTATAATTCAATACAAAGTCACAATCGTCTCAAATCTCGGTCCCGATATAGTTTAGCTATATATGTTCTTTTAAAATTGTCAATTTTTGTTAGTGGCCGTAACATTCAACTTTTAGTCGGAAATTGAAAATGACGACAACTTAACCCCTATATTTTGGATGAACCTCACGCAAAGACTCGCAAAGGCGAATGACCAGGGGGCCTTCTGTTAATAAAGTTTATGTTATACAATTTTAATAAAATAATAACTCGGTAAGTCAAGCTTTCACTTTTAACTCACGAAGTAGCAACCCTGATACTCCCCACCCCTGCCGAGGCCTACCTGTGGGTGGTGACGTCACGCCATGTCGCAATGCGCGTCGTCACGTGTGTATGCTCAAAACATACCGATGCTTGTTGACAACAGTCAACACAACAGTGTACACTTCGCAAAATGAACCTTAAGCTAAGTGAGTAAGACTCATATTAGAAGCTCCTTCGTTGTAAGAAAATCGAATTTATTTATAACCTGATATATTTTTATTTGATGAATGGACGCTGCAAAAAAATTGAACCAATTCCATTTTATTAGTTTTTGAAAGTTGTTTTGTATGGAATAAATGAAAGTAGAATATCAGAATGAAGAACTAATCTATACTAATAATATAAAGCTGAAGAGTTTGTTTGTTTGAACGCGCTAATCTCAGGAACTACTGGACCGATTTAGAAAATTCTTAGACCTACATTTCTCCCGGGTGACATAGGCTATATTTTATAGCGATATTCCCACGGGAACGGGCACCACGCGGGTAAAACCGCCAGGATCCGCTAGTATAATAATAATTGTAAATGTGAAAGTAAATATTTATATCTGTATATTTTTGCGCCTAAAGCATTCAACCAATTTTGATGAATAGTCATAGTCATAGTCATAGTCATATATTTTATTGCAACATGTTTGGTTACATAAGATCTTACAAAACATGGATAGTACCAGAAAACATGACCCTGTATATATAGCAAATACAAATACAAAACATAGGCATAGCAAATTAATGTATATTACTATAAATATACCTAAAAAGTTAAACACTTAATACCTATAAGGTTAAAACTAAGAATTTGGGGTTTCTTCTATCCTACATATGTACATATCAGAATGCAAATACAATATTTTATTAACATCTATAAAACCAAAAGGACTGAAATTAAACAAGTCCGACATGATTTACAGCTGACCATTTTATGTGGAAGAGTTAATTTATCGACAGTCGAAAAGGAGCATTTTTTCACATAATTTATATGTGTCCTATTACTGGCGGCCATACCGCACACATAAAATTTACGATAAGGATAAATTTTTATTAAGGATCGACATTTCCACGATGCATCTATGTGGAAAACTTTATATTGGATCAGTGGGCCTACTTCGAAAAAATCGCGAGTTAGAACGATGTTCCTACTTTGGTTTTTATTTTGTTATAAAACACTTTTTGGTCAAATAGATTCAGGGCTTTATATTCAGTTCTTGTACCTATCAAATTTATCATCAATTGGTTTTATTCATAAACAAACAAAATAAATGACAATCATAAAACTATACTGCTGGATTGCACCATCTAAATAGAACGATAATTATAACTTTAGTGGAAAAATGTATAGAATTTGACAATCATCAATACTCAAGGTTGCCTGGAAGAGATTGCAACTTAGGAATCGGGCCGCCTATTTGTATACTTTCTGTTTGTTTGTTTTTTGTTTTCTAAGTGTGCAATAAAGTATTTTATTATTATTATAAATCGGTTAAAGTGATCTGGTGCAACACAGCCTAAGAGATATGAATGACTGATGGCACACATGATAACAGAGGAATATTTTTATCTAGGCATTGATCTATCGGAACTCAGTAATTAACCACATTTGAATAGTCAAAACTGTTTAGTCATTGCAATTATTACTGACGTCAAAAAAGGCGTCTTTTTAATTAGGCCTCCTTGTTTAATATAACCACATTCTAAGAAAGGGAAGTTATATGGACTGTGATATTACATTGTTGTTGGAACTGCAGAACTAACGATATCGTTTTCACATGTAATACATTTGTCATTAAATGGCTTTTGCAATGCATGCATTTTTTTATTCTTCAGTATTCTTTGACTTATGTAACATGACATTTCTATCTAAATTAGTCTAGTAAATAGATTTTTAATAAAAACGGTTTGAATTGAACCTTATTCATGAGCTAATAATTTAACGTTAGGGATCGATTATCGTCCGAATATCGTGAATAGGTTTTCGTAGTAGGCCCTCAGTATCGGACATTTTCCTTGTGATACCCTATAACACGACTTTATTGGTGAGAGTAAAAAAAATATTTGCAGAACTGAAAAGGCGAATAAACTTCTGTTTGTGAAAGTAACCAAATGTACGTCATAATAAGAATCTTTATTAATTCAATAAAGCTGAAAATTTTGGTTTATTCGTAAGTGCTAAGCCTACTAATATAATAAATGTGAAAAGTAGTTTTTTTTTATTTAATCAAACGGCTTGACGGGTTTGCATGAATATTTACATTTTGGTTGGTGGTAGGACTTGTTCTAAACCCCTCCTAGCTGGCTAGCTACCACCATCTTATCTAAGTCTGACGCCATAACAACAATGTTTGCAGCATTGTTGTGTTCCGGCAATTACATATAAGATAGCCAGTTCCTCAGTGATTGAGGATTCCGAGAGAGGCTAGCTTCAGCCATCTTCAGCCATCTTCAGCCTCATCTATACTTAACAACAGGTATGATGAAGGCTAAGAGTCTCCCCGTTGTTAATAAAAAAATAAAAAATAAAAACATATAGTTTACCTTTTAGCCTGAAAATCATCAAATCCGAACCGGACACCGGTGTCTAGAGAACAATAGAATATCTATTGTGTCGCATAATCCTGAGCCCGAGAGGTTAAAACAGTCTACATTTTTCACTTGTAAGTAGAAAAAACTACATAAAAATTCTATCTTATCTTGGAAGTCAAACAAAAGAAAAAGCAGAAACATTCCTCGCCGCTACGATAGGCTTTGAAATAATGAGGCTGTTTGCAAGAAAAATCGCTTGTATACATGCTGTGTGGGTACCTGGAAAGTGCTGAAAATAATGTGGACCGATGTATACTATTATTTATGTAAGAGAAGGTGGATGGTTCAAACGACTTCAGAAGAAACCGAATACTATAGATGTTCTCTTACTAATCAATGCATCTCTATATTATGACCAGTAGATTTTTTTGGGAAACATTTTTCCGAAAAGTTATAAGATTAAAGAAAAAAATATTATTCAAATGAAATACCAATTAATGTTCTATTACTTGTGATAAAAAGGATTTCCATAAATATTTTACTTTTTGAAATAACGCTACCTAAAAATTCTACATTCTACACATAGGCCTATAACTACGAGTACCTTATATACTACTCGTACGCGTAAAATAGCGGTGATCATGTTAGGGGTATACTTATGAATACGTATGCAAGTCTTTGACGCCGGTATACTGCTCAAGAATGTAGCCCTTTGTATGCCCCTTCCTTATTTAAAAAGTTATAGATATATAAAAAAACGTCTATATCACAATTAATAGAATATTAAAAGGTATTTCATTTGAATACTAAGTTATTTCTTTAAATTTAGTACTTTCGAGAACACGTTTCCCAAAAATACTCCACTGGTAAACCAGGAAGCTCTTGATAAAGACTTGCATACGTATCTTCGATCATCAAAACCCTGATGATCGAAGATACGTGAAGTTCGGGAATACCGGGAAGTTTTCCATTGTACAATCGGGGAACTACCCGATTGTTCAGTAGAGTTTTTTGGGAAACGTTTTCTCGAAAAGTACTAAAGTTAAAGAAATAATTTATTATTCAAATGAAATACCTGTTAATGTTCTATTATTTGTGATATAATCGTTTTCTATATATCTATTACTGTTTTAAATAAAGTTCCCCGACTGTACCTTCGAATACTCGAGTCTCCGATACCCGGCGATTTCAGTATCCAAGCGACTACCGCAATACAAATCCGAAATCGCCGGGTATTGGAGACATGAGCATCCTTGTGTAAGAAGCTGGTACGAAGGGCTACCGATATGTACCCAAAGGAATACATATTCCACACGAATAATATAAATTAATGCAAAAGTATCTGTTATCATTAGACGCGCGGGGACGCCACGGGCAGCCGCTAGTAACAGAATAAATAGCCAGTTCCTCAGTGATTGAGATTGAAATTGATTCTGGGAGAGGCTCACATATATCTTCAGCCTTATCAATACTTAACATTAGCACCCCCGACCACCTAACGGTATAGTTTGTGCTATCGCTATAGCTATCAAACTTCAAACTCTCATAAAACCCTTCAACGATAGGGTTTTGTCTAATTCCTACATATTTCTATTCATATATTGGATTCACTATTGAATTTTTAGTATGAAAGTGATAGCGTGAAGCCCTTGTAGGAGGTTTGAATGAAAGCCTTGTATGACAGCCTGAAGTAAGCTATAGCGATAGCCCAAGCTTTACCGTTAGGCGGTCGCGGTGCAAGTATGATGAAGGTTATGAGTCTCCCCGTTATTCATAAAAAAAGAATACCATTCGGACGAAGTCTCGGGAAAACAATAATAAAGAATAAGTATTTTATTGTTTTTAATTAAGTAGTTATAACTGTCGAAAACTATCCAAACTCTACATAAAAGCAGAATTGTTTAATGGAAATATAAACCAATCAAAATTCATAAAGCGTACTAATAAATTGATGGTGCGCACTTATGTAATCATTTTACGGCTATTAATTTTTGCCGCGCATCGATTTTCCATTATTTATGAATTAAATTATAAATGATACAATCATAAATTAATCAAATAAACTGCTAGTAGTGAATATTATTTAATAGCAATGCGATAGTAAGGTAGAAGCCCCCGGTTGTGGCACTAACCTGCCCTATTGTAGAAGTTCTTTCTGACCCGTGGACCCACCAGGGGGACACATCTGTGGGACCGCGGGTATACTATATTCTTAATTAAGACTAGCTGGTGCCCGCGACTTCGTACGCGAGGACTTTTATGTACTTAGTAATTACATTTGCATTAAAGATCGACCATTAAATCGTGGTACTTATCCGACCGACAATTAGGCGCATGACAGAGATGCGGTTTTGCACTTTTCGCACCTGCAGCCCACATAGTTTTATCTTAACTAATGATATAGTTACCCATGATCCCACCGATTTGTCCCCCTAGTGGGTCCAAGGGTCCAAGGGTCCAAGGGTCCAAGGGTCCAAGGGTCCAAGGGTCACAAATAGTTATCTTTAGTTACCTACAGAATTTAGTCAATAATTCACCAAACCCGACCCGGACACCGGTGTCCAGAGAACAATAGAATATCTATTGTGTCGCATAACCAGGGCCTGAGAGGTGCAATATTATTATTATACTTTGTACTTAATTAATTTAAAATATTATATTAATATATTTATGATATATTAATTAGCTAAGTATTGTGAGAAAATTAAAATCTTGAGAGTTCCGTAGGTTAGCAAGTCCGATCAAAAAATTCTTTAATCTTCGTTACATATGTAAGTATCTACACGGTAAAATAAAGAGTCCATGAAAATACCAATTTCAAATCTTCTCACCTTGTAAAACCTAGCTTTCCGACATACTTCTCCAGCATAATGTTAAAAATCATATGAAAAAAATCTTCAGAGATTCACAAAGCGGCGAGACAGCCAATCATGCAAGCTTTTCTTACCCAGTGTAATATTTTCGGTATTAGCTGATTCAGCATTACATCAGAAGATGCTTTGAAGTCTTATAGGAATTGAAAACGAGGAAAATCTTTCCTTCTATTTCCACATGAAATGCTGTGTAACATTTCGAAATAAAATTTTCTCTGACTTTGTAAATGCAATATGGTAACTGGTAACTGTCGCAGTTCTCCAATTAATAATGTCTACGTGATACAATTTGTTCATTAACAAGGCTAGGTATTTGAAAAATCCTGCCAATAATAGAAATACGAAAGTATGTCAGTTTGTTTGTTTATTTGTCTGTTTACAATACAAAAAAAAAAAATTACAGTACCGATTTGGATGAGATTAGGCACGCAGATAGCCGATAGCCTGGATTAAAACAAAGGCTACTTTTTGTACCGATTTTCCTACGGGAACATGAAACGCGGGCCGCTAGTCCGATAAAGTATTTCAATTTTATTAAGATTTTCTTTTGGCAAAAGTAGGTATAATAAAAAAATACTAAACTGGGCATTGCGTATTAATGATAATCAAACCTCTTGAGCGTTCATACAAGAATTTAATTCCGAGCTCTAGAAGCCCTTCTCACAGTAGAGATACGAGAACAAATTCCGAGCGATAAACTTTATGCTACGGCCTGCACTCGCTTTGTGCGCTCTCGAATCCTCGCCTAGTTATTAAAACTAGTCTTTCTTGTAGTCTGCATACTTGAAACACAGGCGCTCTTGAATTTCAAAGATAGTATCTGTTTAATCTCCTCTCTATGATCTGAGATTAAAACTTTGTTATATCACACAATGAAATCATCCACAAAACCTTTTAGATTTTTTGTTACTAAAATCGTTAAACCTTCGCCAACTGTTCTAGATTAATCTAACAAAAAAAGGTTAAAAAAATTAATGAAGAAATTATTAATGAATCCCAAAAACTATTTGTTCTACCTCCATAAATTGACTAACACAAATAAAAAAAAACAGAAAATAAAATTAAAAAAAAGTTCAAGTTCACTCCAGACAAAAAGTCAACACAATCGAAAGGAGAGTACAATTTCAAAGTGACACATCTCTTTTTGTGAAAATCAGAACCATTTCGGAATCCCAAATGACTCCGTACTAATTTGCAAATGAAAAAAACATAAAGTTTCATTGTTTTCAAACCATGACAGTTGGTGCGAATTTCTCTAATAACCATTCTTAATCATCTCTTCTCTTTGTCTTAAAATTGAAAATACTCCATTTGTCTCGGGTTTGCTACCTTCATAATATTAAAGCGAGAGAAATAACGAGCATATTACCGAACCGGCTGGGATCTAAATTTAGCCGAAATTAGAAATGAACGCATAATATTTTGATTCCCTGACCTTACATATAAATTTGACATTTGTTACCTAAATTTGTTTGTGTCGTATTACTTTTTACTTTATCGAATCAGTTAGGTACCTATACTTACAAGCTTATCAAAAAAACTGAATTTATAAGAATAAGTAGTTGGGTTTTTCACTTGAGGGTTACGTAAAACAGATAATTATCCATAATCTTAATGATTCGATTTTATATAGCGAAATATTTATTAAAAGGACTGCCCAAATAGTTAACTCTATGTATTATCGTATTGAGAGAAATTAAAAAACCTTTTGCGTACAGAAACTGAACACCTTAGATGAGAAGTTATTTTTAAAATGGCGTTAAATAAATCATGCCGCGCTGTCTTCAAAACATCACAAACAGACGTCACAAATGAAATAATTCTAGTGGATTCCTCTTTGCGCCCTGACAAAGGAACCAAAATCAAATGGCTTCACAGCTGCTTTATTATTTATTCCAATTAACTCGGAACTTTCCGCCTTTGGTATGGCAACACTTCTTAGACGGCTACTTTTTATGGCGGGAATATGCTAAGGGCTCTCACAAACGATCGGCCTGTCGATAACGCAAGGATATAATAGAGTAGCCACTTATATTTGATTTTGTTTATCAACCGAAAGTCAGTTTTATAATAAAAAAAACATCTTTTAAGCAAAATGCTGAGTTTATCAACTGTTTATTAGATATCATCTTCCTACCTAAACTTCAAACAAACGACTGAAATGCATATTTTTTCCTAAATAAATAAATAAGTTAAGAAAATTTACGTATCTTTTTCTTGCAATCAATGACAGTGATTATAAAATATTCGCCTCTGTGGTCTCGTAGTAAAAAAATGAAAGATAAGATAAAATTTTATTTATTGCACACCACGGTAAATTAGATAGGACAATATAAAAGAAGAACAATTGGCGACCTTATTGCTAATAAGCAATTTCTTCCAGGCAACTGAAGTTGAGCTGGTTAAAATTACTTATACTAAAGAAAATGGTAGTACCTATATGGTGTTTAAAATAAAGAAAAACCCAAAAAATATGCCTAATTAATAAAATTATCAGGCTCCCAAACATGCAACGATGGCAGCTATATATTGGATATAAAGAGACGAATTGCTATGGCAAAAGATGCTATTATGACTCGGCTAAATGGTCTATGCAAGAACAGGGGCATTACCAACAGAACTAAAATGCCTAGTAAGGGCTTTGATCTTCCCAATATTGACGTACGGCGTGAAAACATGGACTATCAAAGCAAGAGAGAGGCACAGGAGGACAGGATTGACGCATTCGCAATTTGGTGCTGGAGGCGAATGCAGAGTGTCATATCAAAACTCACCTGCAGTATGAACAATACACTATGAACCATAGAAATCGAGCGTTCTGCATTGTCATTGTCAATACCGATATTTTATCTTCAAATACCGGTATAAAAAAATGGCAGTATACCGGTATTTCGGTATACCGGTATCCATGCCCTACTTGCCACTATCCATACCCGATTTGATATCATCTGCGACGTTCACCAAGTGTGGTAGTACTGTGTCCTGCGCGAAACCCGGATTTGTAGGGATTTACGAGTTGGTTCATACAAGGGAAAAAGGACAATTGAGTGTGGACAAGGTGTTCTAGAACTTTGAGGACTAGAGGAACTAGAGGAACGGTAATATAGAAATAGGCATATAGTTCGCACAGGATGATGGTTTGGAACTTTTAGGCAACTTTTAACAACCACCGGTATCAGACCCAGACGTTCCGGGTTCGATTCCCAGCGGGGGTACATATTGTATTCGGTTTGGTTTGTAGTAGGACTTGCTGTAAGTCTGCCTGGCTAGCTAGTAGCTACCACCATCCTACTAATATTATAAATGCGTAAATATAAAGTTTGTGAGGATGTTTAGATGTTTGGATGTTTGTTACTCTTTCACGCCAAAACTACTGAAGCGATTTGGATGAAATTTGACACACAGATAGATGATAGCCTGGATTAAAACATAGGCTATTTATCCCGATATTCGAACGGGAACGGGACAAACGCGGGTGAAACCGCGGGCGGCCGCTAGTCTTATCTAAGTCTGACGCCATAACAACAATGTTTTCACAATGGGGTGTCCTGGCAGTTAGAGATAAGATAGCCATAGTTCCTCAGTGACTAAGGATTCCAGGAGAGGCTTGCTTCGATCTTCAGCCTTATCAATACTTAACATCAGGTATGATGAAGGCTAAGAGTCTCCCCGTTATTCATAAAACTAAAAATAATAAGTACTAGTTTTCGTACCTGAACACCTTCCGCGAACACCTTATAATTTTATAGCTGGAAAATCATTTGTTTCTAGCGCTTCTAATAATGACTTTGTATTTTCATTTTATTTTTGTTTGTATTAGACAGGTAAATCGCTTGACCGCTATCTTGCCAGATGGAAAGCGAAGAACTTCTAGATTACAAGTGTGCAGTTGCCCTAATTGGACTTTTTATTTATTTTATTGCCACTAGAACAAATTACACGAGTTAGCGATATTTATGTCCTCGCCACTCGTTGCTTTTACTTTAATTCACGGGCACATAGCTCGTGTGTATAGAAATAAATGGATTTTCGAGATTAGAAAAGATTCATTCCTTTGTTATTTGATAATAGTCCTTTCTACTAGAATAAAATTGAATCAAAAAACATTTTATAAAAAAGTTCAAAACGACTTCAAAAAGTAAAAAATAAAACTTTTGGAGTCGGTGCCAGCCAAGGCATTCTACATTGCACTTCTATTAACTATTTTTTTTTTCGGCCTTAGTTTAACTTTTCGGCGTTATTTGTTACTTTTGAAGTCGGTTTGAATAAAAAAAAAAAAAAATATTTTTTTGGTTACATCATGTGCCGTTACTTACACTAAAAATCAGCCCATACACAACAATGATGTCATCTAGGTAAACGACTACTTGCCAAAACGTGATTGATATTTTTCAGGATTATGAAAAAACTACTAGTCAGATCTTCGTAAAAATTATATGGGACCACACATAAACCATTTTCTTTCAGATAAAATAACAATTATAAAAATCTGATAACAACTGGCGAAGTTATGGTAAAACAAACATTAAAAAAAACCGTCGACGTGCATAATCTAGCGTGTGTGCGATGAAACTGTGCAGTTATACTTGCACACAGTTTTGGCATCACGCGACGATGCACAATATTTGGTTTTAGTTGTGTCAATTGTAATTTTATATATTGTGTAGTCGTTGTGTGGTTCTAAAATACATGTATTTTTCTTCCTTCTTTTTCTGTCTTTCACACACGCTAGGTATGCATGATGGTTATGCCTGTAAGGTAAAAACCGTCATGCATAACCTATTGTCTATGGTCAGCTTAACGCTTAATAATATCGCGTACTTATAAATGGGTAGGATTTTATCAATAACCTAATAAATGCATTTTCAGTGACTAAATAACAATTCATTGAAATAAAACACTTTTATGGATATCATACGCGCTATTTCACGAACTAAGTTGTAATTGTCCGTATTTTCGGTTTTCCCGACGTTTCGGCACCTTTTCAGCTGTCGTGGACACGATGACTCAGTCATCGCGTGACCACGGCAGCTGATATCCGTAAATTCAGTTAGATATCCGTAAAAGTTGTTTTATTTCAATGAACAGTGCGCGCCAAAACTTAACATGTACATACGTAAAAAATAATTGTTCCTAAAATAGTAGATCTGTCACTTATATTGAATCACCAAATAATATTAAAACACTTATTTACCTAATTTACCTTTTAAAATCAATCATCAATTAATTATATTGGGTTTCAAAAGAATAGAAGTGTCACTAGCACTAAATCATTAAACGATAAAAATGTTTATCTAAAAATATTTTTTTATTACTCACTGGATGACTACTCGTAATATTCATTTACCAAAGAACTCTACTGAAATTTGACGATACACAATTAATTAAATAAAACTACCATAGGTTTTACAATATGCACTTTATTAAATCAATCATTGCACTGTAAATAACTTAAACATAAGTGTAAAAAACAAAAGAGAAATTTCATACTGCACTATTAGTGCTGGTTTTAATTCAGAGTCAGGACTCGTTTTTCGCTAGGTTGGGTTTACGATTAAAAATTATAAACCCATATTATACAATTTAAACGGATTGCTAACCCTATTATGTGTTGGCGTACATACTCATAATAAAAAAATACATATTTTTTAAATAAAAATTGGGGAGTGCATTTTTAAATTTTTTCATTGTCCGCTAATTTGACTCCACCCCTTTTACGATTTTTTTTTCATTCAGGAAGGAACTCTGTTTAATAGGTATCAGATCTATTATTTTTGCTACAATCGGAGAACTTCCCGATTGACCAGTAGTGATATTTTAGGAAACGTTAATTCTTAAAATAATAAGGTAATAGTAATTATTTATTATTCAACCTATTAATGATCTATTATTTGTGATATAAACGTTTTCTATTAATCAATTCGTCGTCGTCTCAGCCACTTGACACCCACTGCTGGGTATAGGCCTCCCCCAAGGATCTCTACAACGATCGGTCCTGCGCTGTCCGCATCCAGCGGCTTTCCGCGACCTTCACCCGATCGTCGCGCGTCGGTCCACCTTGTCTGGGGCCTACCCATCAAGCGTCGGCCTTAATCAATGATTTTTTGAAATAAAGCTTTCTAAAAAACTCTACTGTACTGTACAAATGTGTTATTACTGCCCGTGACTTACTTTTTAGAGACCGATCTTATATTCAGACTATAGAAAAAGTGATCAATCTTTAATTTAAGATACAAATTTAAATTAATCCGATGATATAGACTTAGAGACAGTTTTTATTAATATGATGACTAATAATTTTCTTGGCGGTAGATATTATTATTAGGGTAGTGCAGATTAGTGAGACATGTAAACTTAATTGGCAGAAAATATTGTCCCCCTTATAAATAGTAGGTACCTTTATACCAAATTACTATTTAATTTGTCATTTGCTAGCAGAATACAAGTGTCCGGGGCCTTTATTGGAGTCACCATCGCTTTTAATACGTAATTATAATTACACATTAGGTTAAATTCCCAATGTGTAATTATTATTAAGGTATTAAAGTACTAAGTAATATAAGGAAACCTAAGAGAATATAAGGTTTATTATTATATCCCGTAGTGAAAAGCCGGCTTACTCTATACTAATATTATAAAGAGGAAAGCTTTGATTGTTTGTTTGTTTATTTGCATTGAAGTCTCCGAAACTACTGAACGGATTTATATGTAATTTGGTACACAGATAGCCTGGTTATGAACATAGGATACTTTTATCCCGATATTCCCTCGGGATCCCTCCCTTGATGTGTATGATATTTTTTTTATCGACATATATAAGAAAAAACCGTCTCGGCTCAAAAGTTGTTCTCAGACGGGATTCGAAACTCGTAAGCCTCGGTAGCTCAGTGGTTAGAGCAGTGGGCCTGATTTCTAAGGGTTCGAGTCCCATCTGAGAATAACTTGTGAGCCGAGCCGAATATTACTAATACTTTTCCATAAAAAAAAATATCATTAAGTATAAAAATAACATTGAAAATTTAAAACTACAAAATAATAAACATCGATATGTCTTCGATTTATGTCAACTATTACCAGCTGCGGAGGCTGGTTACATTTGAGACATCTATCATGACAACAGCGTCGATATGCTGCTAAGGACCACTTGCGTCAAGCTGGGTTAGCGCTGGGTTAACCCACGAGTTAATTTTACATCCGGCTAAATACAGTGAAACTAATGCCAAATGCTTTAAATTTATATACTTAGCTCTCTTTTGCACCACAGTACTTTGGATAAGTCTATTCCTTAATTTCAATTTGAAATGACACACTGTACCTTGTCGCATTATGAGTGTTGTAATGATTACCTTCTGATCACAGAATATATAACGTAAAATACTTTGGGGCAATATGTAAAAATATTTTACTCAATTCAAACAAGTTCACATTTAGGAACCACATCATTAGAAAACTATCCTACAGTAACCAAATAGAAATAGACAAAAAAGCAATCCAATCCACGTTTATTTTAAGGCTGCTTTAACGTATACCATTTGCGGAAAGGGTAAAAACGGGTGACTAGTAAATTCAACACAATTGCGGAAATTCAAAAGACGAATTGGGTCGATCTCCCCCAGGGCGACATGAACGGGGGTAGTATTAGAACCGGCGACACTTTAACGGAATCCCGTCTTGTCGTGTCTATTTCCTAAGCTTTGATTAAAACCTACACTGAACTTGAAGTAAAACCTTTTTCACGTTAAAACCTTTTTTTTTGTTTTATTTCTTTTACTGTTGAATGCATATCTACTATGTTTTGACAATTAAGTAATCCAGAAATTGTACGTACGTCCGAGTAATTTAAAAAAGTAAAGTAAGCTAAGAATCATTTTTCATCATTTAATCAGTATAATATTTGAAAACTCTTTTAAACTAGGTAAGTACCTATATATTCTTATTTAACGCTATGTAACGGTTTTTTGATCATGTTTCTACATGACCACTAATAGCGTTACCTACATTAAAACACTTCAATGTTGTTCGCGACAGTAAATACGTACGTACGTTATCTGAACCTTTTTCTTGATAAAAGTTGATTATTATTATTGCAGCCGCGCGGTACGCAATACGCGGTACTACTGCCCGCCGACATATCACACGCTTATGGCCTGCGCAGACGACGGACATTGAAGGACTTTTTGTCCGCGACACGACCTTATTACTAAGACCATAAAGTTGAATAAATAACGAGGACTATCCCGTACTTTTCGCGGATATACGCGGTCTAAGTTGAATCTTATTTGGTTAACAATAAAGACGTGTCGCGGACAAAAAGTCCTCCGCTATCCGTCGTCTGCGCTCTTACTGATACAAAACTTTCACAGCAGCATGCTGTTCTTCACTGCGGCGCATTCGAGACTGAGACGCTTGCCGAGATCTCGCTCCCTTTTGAAGGAGGCAAAAAACTGTATGTATCCTACTGTGATTGTACCTACAACACAGACGAATGCACCCATGTGCAAACAAAAGAGAGATACCCGCAAAATAAACTCACACTCAAAACAGTATTTACTAATGGCTGAAAACCTTTTAGGGTTTGAGACACGACACGAATAAATCCTCTTGTTTTCCAGTTTACTCGTAATAAAGGCTCTTTAATATATTATTTCGTATTATTCTCTCTGATTAGTTTTCTTTACTGCGTGGGCCTTTATACGAAGAAATGTTATTGTATTTCCACACCAAATTACACTATGTAAATCAGAAAGTTCTTCGGTTTTAAACATTGATTTTCTTTTATTAGGTAATCTAGTTTATTCAAGCTACTTATAAGTATAATAGGTAAGTAAAATCTTTAGCTAAAACACTTTTATTAATTAAAAACAATGCAAATAGCAAATCACTATTTTTATATAAAAAAAACAAAACAATTTTTGTTATTTGTCATCCAATAACAATTTTTAACCGACTTCAAAAAAGGAGGAGGTTCTCAAGTCGACTGTATTTTTTTTATTTTTTTTTTATGTATGTTCCACCATAACTTCGCCAGTTGTTAACAGATTTTTAAAATTCTTTTTTTATCTGGAAGAAAATGGTTTATGTGTGGTCCCATATAATTTTTACGAAGATCTGGCTAGTAGTTTTTTCATAATCCTGAAAAATATCTATCACCTTTTGGCAAGTAGTCGTATACCTAGATGACATCATTGTTGTGTATGGGCTGATTTTTAGTGTAAGTAACGGCACATAATGTAACAAAAAAATCTGAAATAAAAACATTTTATAAAAAAAAACAAACCGACTTCAAAAAGTAAAAAATAAAACTTTTGGAGTCGGTGCCAAAAAAAAGGCCAAAAAAATTTAGTGAATAGAAGTGCAATGTAGAATGCTTTGGCTGGCACCGACTCCAAAAGTTTTATTTTTTACTTTTTGAAGTCGGTTTGATTTTTTTTTATAAAATGTTTTTATATAATATAAGTAAGATTAGGTTTAACATCGCCGCCATATTGAAAATGCTCTACTTTAACACGCGAAAAGCAAGCGTTGAATTAAAAACAATCGCACGTTCCGTACCCGCTGAAGCCGCAGCGACAATGCACGCGACAGGAGCTCACCGCGAAACGAGGCGCAATAAATTATACAAACGGCTGCAAACACAATACCCCACACCCTGCAAGGTTTAAAAGATTTAAAAAAGATAAGCACGTTTCAATTTGACTAATCATTTTGGCTGCACGGTCGGATGTACATTCGTTTGCCAACTGAAACATAGAAAGCAAATGAAGCGGAGAAAGAAAGGAGCAATCTAATCTCAATATTTTTAGTTTGTGAGAATTTTGTTAACATATAATATTAATGACGCAAAACACAATATATTCACAAATCAATTTGATCATTAATTAATCGTATTAAGCTTTAAAATTCATAAAGTGAATAAGCGTAGGTTTTTCTCAAAATAACAATTGGTAATAGAAATATGAGTTTGTGAACCACTTTGAGTTTACCTTCACTTTAATGAAACTTCCAGCAGCTACCTCATTGAAACAGGTAGGCTAATTATTGAAAATGACATATAAATATATTAAATATAGACATTAATACTATATAAATACTTTAGAAAATAATTTTGATATCGTCCACAGACAAACAGATGCGTCATAAAATTCAAAATTCAATATCATTTATTCAGTCTAGGCTGTTACAAGCACTTATGAACGTCAAAGAAGCTACGCCATCGGTTCACAAACCCTACGGCGGGAGACCTAATAACGAGAAGAACCGGCAAAAAACTCGTCAAGGGCTATTTTTTTCTCCCTGTTTTATTTCATACAGAGTCGTCAAATTAAAAAGTGAGCTTAACATATCAGTAAGGTCAACTTCCATCACAAAAGAAAATACTAATTATAATATTACATTTTATAGTTATCCTGACCGTAAACAATTTTCAACTCGCAAGGAAGGACTTACATTTAACATTTCTCGCATTACAAGGTTACTGTACTGCAAGTTGTGACGTACATCATACAGGTCGATAGTAATTTATTTTAGATGAAAATATTTAATCTCTAAGCACAACGTTAAGACAAGCAGACTGAAGTAGACCCATTTCCGCTGGCGGCACCCGTTCACGAGCATGACGCATGAACCAGCCATCGCTTCGCTCAACCATATTTTAGGGCACGTAACGACCCGCCTCACACGACACCGCCGTAGAAATGTTTAAAGAGAGCATGACATACTCAAGCTACCTGCGTTAAAAGTTTAATCTAATACTATACTAACAAATGAATGACACGGCTACAACTTCGAAAAAATAAAACAAAACATTTATGAACAAGCTGTTTTGTCATTCAAATAATCCTTTATAGTATAATATCATTTCTTTAGTAGACAATCTTTTACATGAATCTTAAACTTTTCAAAAGGCAAATCCAAAATACATTGTGGAATTTTATTGAAAAAATTTACACCAAGACCCAAGAAAGATCCGTGAACCTTTTTAGCCTGTATCGAGGCATTACAAGTTTATTTTTATTTCTCGTATTAAGATTGTGCACATCACTATGTTTAGTATATTCTGATAGATTGCGACGAACAAAAATTATATAGTTCAAAATAAATTGAGATGCAGCTGTTAATATGCCTATCTCTTTGAACTTATCCCTAAGAGATGTTTTAGACCCTAGCTGATAAATGTTCGTTTTTGTAAAATGAATATAGTGTTTATATCAGCTGCTGTCCCCCACAAAAGAATACCATAAGACATGATGCTATGGAAATAACTAAAATATACAATCCTAGCAGTTTCAATATCTGTTAACTGTCTAATTTTTCTAATAGCATATGCAGCCGAGCCAAATCTACCAGCTAATGCCGCGATATGTGGGGCTCATTTGACTTAAGTGTCTAGAGTTACACCCAAGAAAACAGTTGAATTGACTAAATCTAATTTTTCTTTATTAATTTCAACATCTATTGGCAGACTTTTACATTAGGCAAAGAAAATTGGATACATTTGGTTTTCCTTGCATTAAGTTGTAAGTTATTTGCATCAAACCAAGTAAGAATTTGAGAGAGTGCCATGTTTACATCGTCATAATGAGTTTGATTTCTGTCAATGTTAAAAATAAGGGAAGTATCATCCGCAAACAAGACAATCACACAAAATTTCTCTGATACACATAGAGCACGGACGTTACAATAGCATGCCAGACAATGGCCGACCTGAATCACAGTTTTTGTTCCTCTCTGCGTAATGCATTGGATGCTTCACCAGCCGTGCTATTTGAAATGTATCTCGCTTTGGACCTACCTACCTACTACGTATTACACTTTTACTATTTAACGTTACAACTCCTTTTTTATTTTTATTTAATTTTTTTCCTTTGAATAACATTCAAAGGAAATAAAATAAAAATAAAAAAATAAGCTAGAGAAGTATGTCAGGAAATTGACACGTGGAGGTAATCGATGTCACTACACTCCTTCTCCACCGGGATAAAAATGTGGCAATTATTTATGTCGAATTCTTTCGATACAATGATTTTTGTTAATGAAATTAATATACGTGACAGAAACATGACGTTTGCAATGAACATCAATGTGAATATTGTCAATTGATTTATTGGCGCCCAACGTGGTATTCCATACAATGCTTTTAAATTGAGTGTTGAATATTGTTTTATTATAATGAAGTTGTTAATGTGTATGTATCCTTTTATATTATCTTATCTATTAAATCTACTATTGTGAACATAAACCCAGAGTGTTATATGTTTCTTTAACTTTTTTTATTTTATTTTTATTATGTATAGGTTAGCGCTTGACCGCTATCTCGCCTGATGGTAAGCGATGATGCGATCTAGGATGAAACGCACTTGCCTAGAAGATACCTATTCACACGCGAATTGAAGGCCCCCAAATTGTAAGAATCAGGAAACACAGCCTCAGGTAAAGCATTCCACTCTCTGGCAGTAAGTTGTCTTTGGGATCTCAACCATAAAGCGGTGGCGCATATTTGTATGTCTGGTTGTCCTATGGAAAAAGGGAGATGGTGGAATTAGGCTGTGCAATTCAGGCGCACACCGAAATGTATCCGATAGAAAACCGATAAACTTGCAATCTTTCGTCTATGCTCAAGGCTTTTGAGCTTATTATGAAAGAGGTCATTGTTGCCGATGAGCTTCTTGGCCGTCTGCTCAATGGACTCATGCGTCTGGAGCTGGTATTGGGTGGAACCATCCCAAAGATGAGAACAGTACTCCATACACGATCGAACTTGGGCTTGGTATAGATTGAGAAACTGTTCCGGTGTGAAGTACTTTCTCACCTTTGCAACAACGCCATGATTTTTTTATGCTAATTGAGCTTTACTCTCAATGAATGACCCAAAATTTAGAGTTGGTGACAATGATATACCGAGAAGCTCAAGATGGTCAGTAATAGGCGCGGATACACATCGGAAAGAAGGTGTCAGGTTGAAAGGACTCCTTTTAGCGGAAAAAAGACACGCCTGGGTCTTTGAGGGGTTAAACCTGACCAGATTGGCATCGCCCCATTCGGAGACTGCCTGCAGGGATAGGTTCATGCAACCGATCATCGCCTCCCTATGCCACTGGACATGTTCGGCGCTGGCTCGTGCATCAGACATATAACTCTCTACAACGGTGCTATGATCTGCGTACCCCAAAATACCGGGCATAAGCAGTTAATATGTAGCAGAAAAGGTGTAGCAGAGAGTACCGACCCCTGAAGGACCCCGGCATTGATAGCCAATTACCAGCTGGACGAACAACCAGCAATGACAACTTGAATCGACCGATCCCTCAAGAAATCCGATATCCAGACTCATAAACCAGCGGGAAGTCCATATAAAGGAAGCTTATGAATAAGGCTTTCATGCCACACCCTTTTTTTTTGTTTTAAGTATGGGGAATGCATTTACGCATACCAAACGGTAATGCTGGGCTCGCCTAGAATACCGGATTCGCAAATCCGGCACCCTATCCCCCGTCGCCCCCCGACACCCCGTAGAGCCTAGTAGGCCCGGCAGGGGTTCGAGAGAGAAGGGAGGGATCACCACCTCCCCGTCCCCCACTCAACCTCACAAGGCTGAATGGGGGGCCGGAAGGGGTAAGCACTACCAGCTAAACCCGCCACACCCTGTCAAAAGTCTTCGAGATATCGAGAGAGATAGCGAGCGCCTCACCATGCTTCTCAATGGCTACGCTCCATATGTAGGTGGCGTATGTTAGAAGGTCTCCGGTGGACCGGTTAACTCAGCCAATTCAGTTCTTTTTTAAATAAATTACATGGTGAAAAAAATATTGTGAAGCAAATATCACTGTAACCAAAATTCTCAGCCACTAATGAGACACAACACGGAGGGACCGCGTTAACAACTGAAACGCGCGCGACAATGAAAACGAATGAACCCATATCCGACCTACTATGACACTCTTTTGCAAACATTATACAAATATACCAATCTCATACCCGCCAACGCATTTCAGATCCTTTCACCGACGAGATTGAGTTGAAAATTCCATACCCCACTAAACTTTTGAGTAATTTTTGAAAGCCGCAAATGAGGTAGTTTCAAATTTGAGCATCACACAGTCTTTGAGAACGTTGTCATAAAGGTCATATTTGATTGGCAAATGAAAACCACAACGTTTATGGCACTTTTGAGTTGCGTATCCAGTTTATATGCAAAGGTCACGCAAGGGTAATGCTAGACTGGTAATTTTAACAATTTAAATGTATTTGTCAGTCTATAATTAAAGACGACTTTAAAAAGGTTACCTTCCCTGCGATTTACAGACATCATTTTATATCGGTGTTCACTAACATCTTCCTAAACAATAGTTTTCAGCAAGGTGACATTTAAAGTTATAGACTTGAAAACACGTTCCATTTATTGAAAAAAAAAATTGACGGTTAGTAACTATGTTGTTGTGATCATTCTAAAAATTCATCATTCTAAAAAATGGAACTAGCTATTTAAGTAGTTTGAAGCAGTATATTTAAATGCTTATAATATTTTCTGTTTGAACTGTTTAAGTTATCTAAGATTCTCCTAAATATTTTTTTTATTTACGCAAAAGATAATCCGAAATACTAATAGTAGATTATGCACTAAGGGGATAAAGCAGTGTTTTCACGGGCAGCATATTGAATCCTGAATGAAGCGAAGGATTCAAGTCTGCCCAAGGCTAAGACTCTTTTATCCCCGAGGAGCATATTCTACTTTATACACCTATTTAACGTCGCAGAAGGTCCTACTGTGACCTTAATTAAAAAAGAACTTACAAATTATAAAACGAATAGTGACAACAATTTAACAATTCGCGGAAAACCATATCGAAAGGATCGAAAATCACCGATTTTTGCTTTAGATATTTAGTTCCGTAGGCAATGCAATGATAATATCTGTGACCAAGAGTCAAGAGTACACACATTCACAATTTGATGATTTGCCATGTTTTACTGATAAGTAGGACAAAAGACACGAAAAAGCACGGAAATGAAAGAGATAGTTATCATATTATATTTAAATGATTGCACAATATCACATGATTCCAATTTCAAATGTTTTCTTGGTGCTGGTGTGTGGGACCCCGATACATACAGCCAAGTTAATATTTTTCTTAGGAGTAAAGACTCTTTGAAGTATTAATTTTATACTTAAAAACTCCTTGGACCAGTAAGTTATGCCAAGAACAGCCTTGTTTTCTTTTTTGATAGAAGATTATGTTGACATTTTGGCGTACCAAATTTAAATGTTATTATAATTACCCAAGGGAAGTTCCATATAACATTAACTCTCTCGGGCATTAATAGCTTATTTTCAAATTGAGAATTCTTGATATTTAATACGTGCTACAGATGCAGGTGGTGTATAAAATATTTTTAAAGAAACAACATGAGTCCTTTTATTTGTACTTAATGTCGTACTAACACGAATCTGCTTACGTTTTTTTACTGATTTATGTGTCTCCTTACCTTATGCGGCGGTATCCAGTTTTATAGCTAAAAGATCTATAATGTATGAGAGTAACACAATAATAATGTAATAGCGACTTAAGTTGTAACAGAATGAGATTAGAGAGAGCTATAACAAATAATATTTACTAGTATATTTTTATTTAGGTAGCTTTAACGACGAAGTAGAAAATAAAGACCCATAAAGCTTATTAATCCAGATATCAGAACATTTATTTGCACAATATTATGTACATATACTTACATACATTCGGGTAGACGACACTGGGAACATAAATAACTGTACGTACATCTTATGTTTTGGCGCGCGCAGTTCATTAAAAAAAAACTACTCTTACGGATATCTAACACGCTATATTTCACGAACTAAGTTCTAATTTTCGTGTTTTCATTTTTATCAAGGTACCTCAAATCGAAAACCATTTCGAGCTTTTTCAATTTCTAACACCGTTCATATTTTTTCGGAATTTGTAATCATTAATTTAACGAGTTATTTGGATAAAACCCCGTTTTATCGTGATAAAGGATTAATAAACACATTCCTTTACGTAAAAAAAATCCTGTTATTAAAACAAAATTCGCTGTCAAGATGGCTGTGTGTGTCTATGGTCGATACAAAGAGTAAAGTAATTTTATGGGATAGATGTCAATGTCACCATTGAAATATTTTTCGCTTTTCCTCATTCGTTGGCTTTAACTTGATTACTCGTAACCTGTTTTATAGTTTTCAAAATTGTAAAAGTTGCTTGCTGAAGGATTTGTAATGGCAGACAGTCGCAATCTTCCCAAAGTTGACGTGATGATTTATTTGAATTTATGCGTGGACACTACAGTTTGTTTGTTTGGACAGTAAAGTTTGTTTTGTTTTCATCAAGAAATGCCTATAAGAAACTTTCGTAGCCAATGTGGAAGTAAAACGAGAGTAAGCCGTGTGTACCACCTATGCTCTCTCTGAGATATGTCGAATTCGACGTTTTTGGAAGCCAGAAATCACATATGTACATCTTCCCATATGCACTCGAACACATTACTAGATGCTACTTTAGTTTTATATACAGCAGCACACCACTGAACGTTTGACCATGGGCACGTAAAAAAGGTGATTATTTGGGCATTTCGTAACTGTATTTTACAAAGACGTGAAATTATGGGATTAAATTAACGAACAGTTTTTTTTCCATTATTATTCAAAAAGAGGTAAATTTGAGGGAAAAACAACAACAACAAAACAAAACAACCTAGTTATATTGTAAGATCTACTGACGAAGCACTTCATAGTTAATACAATGTAACTACAATGTAACATTATTCTGTGAAATGCTTTGGACAGGAAGGACGGCAGACGCAATGTAAGCAGTCTTGCCGATCCTTAGAATTAAGTTGCAATGTAGCAATTATTATTATAATCTTTTGTATTAGAATAAGGAGTAGATCGAGTCAGTCCGGCATCAAACTCTGCTGGGTTCACTCGTCCTAAGTTAGCCTAAGTTAGTCTGTAGTTCATCGATAAAATCTCGATACATTAGTTTTTAAAAACATATTTCCACGCTCCGGAAAGTTAACTGGCGCAGCCGGTAGGATAGTCTACTGTTTATCATACGCGGAAAACTCTCGAAAAAGTACGCTAGCATCGCAGAAAATTCGGGAAACAGTTTCGAAGCTTCGTAAAATCCGAAATCGTTGCTGAAGTTCGCGTGTGTGCAGCAGTTCGCGTGTTTCAACACCGGTAAAGACTATCCACGAACCAAATAAATTTGTTAACGGGAGTAATTTGCCTAAAATCGGTAATGTGTGAAAATAAGGTGCAGACTGGCATGTAAGTTGTAAAATTCTTCTACATCCTTTCCTATCCTTTATCCTAGTGTTAGATTTAAGTGATTATTGTGATTTTTTTTATATACAAAAAGTGAATATAGTTTTTAAACATTTGAAGTATCTACGCGATAAAATCTCACGATTTACTTTGAATATAATTTTAATTTTAGTAATAGGCGATAAAATCTCGCAAATTAATTTTAAAGTTGTAGTTTACCTAGATAATTTAAAGTTTACGCGATAGAATCTCGCGGTTACTTTATATTACCTACCTTATTTTTAATCATAAACTAAGCTTGTGTTATAGTAACTATATTTATATTTAAAATGGAGAGCGAACTAGATTATCCGACACCACACATCCCTCGCGAAATGCTAAACCTTATACCTGAGTATAACGGGAACACAAAAACTTTAAGTTTGTTTTTGAGGAAATGTGAATTCGTTATATCAAAGTACCAAGGTGCAGCAAACGTTAATGAGTTTTTACTCCAGTCAGTTACTAGTAAATTGTCCGGGAAAGCCGCTGCTCTGATCAGCGAGCGAGGTGAATTTCAGACGTATGACGAAATAAAAGCAATCTTAATCCAACATTTCGGAGACCCGCGAAGTGAGGAATGTGTAGCGATCGAATTAGAAACATAAAAAATTAGAAACAATGAATCTTACTTAGAATTCTGTGGTAGAATTCAGGACGTGAGAGCAATTCTTATTTCAAAAGTTAACCAAAGTTCATCCGTTACCTTAAAAGAAGCAAAACGTATTATTTACGATAATACTGCCTTGAACGTTTTCTTATATAATTTACCCGAACACATGGTGCGAATAGTTAGAATTAAAAATCCGACCACATTAGAGCAAGCATTGAGTTTTGTTTTAGAAGAAGTTAATTTCCAAGAACAGTATAACCTTCGATCAAAGATGCTCCAAAATAGACCATCGATCACTCAACAAAATATATTTAAACCATCAATTCCGCAGAACACCCAATTTAAATTTGGTATTCCTGCATTTCCGACAAATCAATTTAAATTTGGTATTCCGGGAAACACCCACAATCTTTTCCGACCAAATAATCAGTATTTTGGTAATCGACCTCTAAATACAAATGCATTCAACCAACCGCGACCCACAGCACCACAATTTAATAATTTTACAAAACCCCAATTTAATACGAATACACCATTTCAACCAACGGGCTACCGTCCGCAAATAGGTCAATTTGGTTATAGACCTCAAACGCAAGGTTTTAGACCACAGCCAGGCCAATTTGGATTTAGGCCTCAGCAGCAACATCAAGGTTACCGTCCTCCTAATTTCTCTAATGACGTTTCAATGAGAACCGCACCCGCTAAACCACAACAGTTTCCAGTAAACGAAATATCTACTGATGAAACTGATTATTATAATTACCCTTATAATTACGAGACCGAATTTGATGAAAATATGTACGCTTATTATAATGAAAATGCATATACAGTACAATACCCCGATCCTTGTGAAATTGAAAGCGATAATAATCCACAATTAGAAAATAATCAGGAAAAAGTAGATTCTAATGAAAATTTTCAAGTCAATTGCCTCCGAATCATCCCGAGATAATTGAAATAAATTCAGACAATACTCTAAAATTACCTTATATATATGTACCAGATATAGATGCTAAGTTTATGTTAGATTCTGGAAGCACACGTTCTTTTGTTAGTACATCTAAAGCTAATGAGTATTTCAATAACTATAGATGCTACGAACCGTTTATGGTAACTAGTACGCATGCATCCAGTGTCCATAATGATGTAGTTAATATTCCTCTTTTCTCAATTTTTAAAGAACCATTTACACATAAATTTTATATATACGATGTAGATAAAAGATACGATGGAGTAATCGGTTGTGATCTTTTGTCTCGACTCAAAGCAAATATTTCTTATAACCATATGATCCTTCAGACAGACAAGACTACTATCCCAATAGTTTATAAAAGTGATTATAAAATTATATTAGAACCGCGATCAGAACAACGCATTAAATTACCAGTGAATCAGGAAAACGGTGATGCAATTATTGAATTTAAGGAATTTTGTCAAGACGTTCGTATGCCTACTGCCTTAGTTTCTTGTAAAAATTATTTTGCCGAAACCATTATACAAAATGCAACAAATAATTTATTAGAATTAGTTATTACAGCACCCTTCAAAGTATCCAAATTTTGTAACGAAATAGAAACTAACTATAACGGTGACTATACAAACGTAGAGACAGATACCTTATTGAATGACAACTTAAATAAGCTTCGTTTAGACCATCTCAACATAGAAGAGCGTAGAGAAATCACTCGTCTATGTGAAGAATATAAAGATATATTTTATTGTGAAAACATTCCACTTACTTTTACCAATCAAGTAAAACACCAAATCAGAACTGTAAATGAAGACCCGATTTATATAAAACCCTATAGACAGGCACCGGCTCAAGCACAGGAAATATTACATCAAGTAGAAAAATTATTGCAAGATAACGTAATACAAGAATCACATTCTCCTTGGAGTGCCCCTGTCCATTTGGTTCCAAAAAAATTGGATGCTTCAGGTGAAATTAAATATAGAATGGTCATAGACTATCGACGTTTAAACGAGATTACAGTTGACGACAGATACCCACTTCCGAACATATGTGACTTATTTGATAAATTAGGTAAAAGCAATTACTTTACAACGTTAGATTTAGCTTCAGGATATCATCAAATTGAAATTACAGACTCAGATAGGGAAAAAACTGCGTTTTCTACACAAAATGGACATTATGAGTTTCTTAGAATGCCATTTGGTCTAAAGACAGCTCCGGCAACGTTTCAACGAACGATGAATAACGTGCTGAGAGGCTTACAGGGAATACATTGCCTCGTTTACCTAGATGACATTCTGATTTACTCGAATGGACTAAAAGAACATCTTCAAAAATTACGTGCAGTATTTGAACGACTCAGACAGACGAACTTGAAGGTACAATTAGACAAATCCGAATTCCTTAGAAAAGAAGTGCAATATTTGGGACATACGTTGACAAAAGACGGACTTAAACCTAACGATGACAAAATTAAAGTAGTTATGGATTACCCAATTCCACAAACACAGACTGAAATAAAACGATTTTTAGGATTCATAGGATATTACAGACGTTTCGTAAAAGACTTTTCTAAAATATGTCAACCTTTAACAGCATGTTTAAAAAAGGGTAAAAGAGTGATTATCGATAATAAATATACAGAAGCATTCCAAAAATGTAAAGAACTTTTAATAAATGCACCGATTTTACAATATCCAGATATGAGCAAGCCATTCATTCTAACAACAGATGCATCTGAAGTAGCTCTCGGTGCAGTATTGTCACAAGGCTGTATAGGTAGTGATAAGCCGGTGGCATATGCTAGCCGAACGCTAACAGATACTGAAAAGAAATATAGTGCAATCGAACGTGAGTTGCTGGCTATAGTTTGGGCCACAAAACATTTTCGACCGTATCTATATGGAAATAAATTCACAGTTTATACGGACCATAGACCTCTAATATGGCTTAGTAATTTAAAAGAATTGAACAGCAAATTAACGCGTTGGCGTTTGCGTCTGCAAGAATATGATTTTCATATAATCCATAAAAGCGGAAAACAGAACGCAAATGCAGATGCGTTATCACGCCTTCAATTCAATGCATTAGGTAATGATGATAACGATTCCATGATTGTTAATGTGGACGATAGTAAAGAGCAATCATCTAAATTAACGAAAAAGGATATCGTTAACTCAGACACCATAACCATTTCCGATTCTGAAGACACCGCTTCTATTTCCACAGATATGGATATCGAACCATCCAACTATCCAATTCGTTCCGATAACTCTAGTATTCAAACCATTCACTCAGCTCAAGAAACAGAATCTTTAGGTATACCAATATTACATGAAGCAGTTGATACAAAGCCAAATCAGATATTAGTATTTTATAAATTTAGTCAAGATATGCAAGTAACAGATTTATCCCGCGATAAACAAAAAGTTTTAGAAGTGTTCTTACCATTACAAAACGACCAAATAATAAAAGATTTTCTGAAACGATACATTAAGCCTAAAATCAAATATTTCATTTACTTTGAACACCCAGAACATAGAAAACGATTTAGTAAAATAATTATCGAATTATTTAAAAAGGGCACAGTAAATTTTATTGAATGCACCGAACGCGTAGTTTACGTAGAAGATGAGCAGGAACAACGAGCAATAATTAATAAAATACATGACGGGAAAACATGTCACCGAGGTATCACGGAAACAATTAAAAGAATTAAGAGAAACTATTTTTGGCAAAACATGCATGAAATGGTGACAGCAGTCATCAATTCTTGCGAGCAATGTAAAGTTTCTAAATATGATAGAAAGCCCATAAAACCAGTTTTACAATTAACGCAAACACAAAATGCACCATTCCAGGAAATATTCATGGATACATTTTCAATCAAATCAAAAACTTATCTAACAATTATCGATGCTTTTAGTAAATTAGGTCAGGCAATAGAAATCCCATCCAGATCAACACCCGAAATTGTTAGAGCCCTAATTAAATATTTTTCTTTTTACGTAACACCACAAAAAATTAGTTCAGATCCTGGAACCGAGTTTAATAATGCATTAATTAAAGAATTAACAGATTTACACAAAATAACTTTGCATATTGGAACGCCAAATAACCCAAATTCCATGGGATTAGTTGAACGTTTCCATTCCACTTTAATAGAAATATATCGATTAGCCAAATATGAAAGAAAATATACCGATGCCGCTACAGTTATGACTTACGCAGTCATGGCTTATAATAATACCATCCATAGTACTACTGATTTAACACCATTTGAGGTAGTTTTCGGTCATACCGAATTAAATTCAACATTTGATACAGATTTCCAGAAAAATTATCAACAGCAACTTATTAAAGATCATAGAAAAAGAACTCACGAATTATATAAACAATTATCGGAAAAAGCAGTGAAATTAAAGAAAAAAGTAATTCATAAACGAGGTGGAGAGACAGGCCCTGAATTGAAAGTAGGACAAACCGTATTCGCCAAAGCAGTCAATAAGCGACAGTCTAAAGACAAACCTAAATATCAAAAGGCTATAGTCACGGGTAAAGCAGACCGTAATATTTTACCTATTAAAGTAAATGAACGCGATACGAAGGTACCAATTAAAAATGTGAAACGCCCTTCGCAGGTGGTGGATGAGGTGGATGAACCTACTGATATGGACGTCGATAACGCAACGGCTCCTAGGTCAAACTCTCCCCAGCCAGGGACTTCAACTGGTGGAAATTAAACAAAATCCGGGAATCTTACCTTTTCAACAAAGGTCAAGCCTTTTTACAACGCGATCAGTGGTCCATTATAAAAACAATAGATCTGAAAGGTTTCGAACGAGACATTTTATTTAATATTGAGAAATATTCTGAATTAAATGACATCACAACTCATTACAGTAATAACAGTTTTTATCAATTTGAGATTCAGGAATTACAACAATTAGTACAATACTTACGTGATGAAACTATTGAAAAATTCCAACAACTGAGCCCCTCAAGAAAAGTCAAACGAGGACTCATTAACCCAATTGGCTCAATTATCAAGATAATTACAGGAAATTTAGATTATGACGACGCAGTTAAATATGATAAGCTTATTGCAAACATACAAACCCACGAACAGGAAGTTTCCAATAAGGTTACCATAATATCTAAAATGTTAGATCATTTTCTAAATTCCACAAAAACTATTGATGAAAATACACAACTTATGAATGAGCGTCTTATTCGAATTGAAACAAAACTTAGTGACCTCTCTGTCAAAGAAAATCAGCTAAGCTATGTAACTTATCTCATTAGTATTTTAAATATGTTTGTTGCTAACTTCCGAACCATGTACATTAAACTCAGCGAAATAGAAACTGCTCTAGCGCTCAGTAAAGTATCAGTTATCCACAAAAGTATTTTAAACCCAAACGAATTATTGAATTTATTATTGGAAATAGCTCAAAATGATAATTTAATGTTTACCGTAAATGAACAAAATCTCATTAACCTGGAAGAAACGTTTTCTGTGAAAACTTACATCACAAATAATGTTATAAGATTTATTATAGATATACCTTTAGTTGACAATGTAACATATAATTATTTTAAATTGTATTCCCTTCCCATATTCTATAATTCCATAAACCTAACCTATATTATAATCCCTGACTTTCCTTACCTACTCGTAGAAGGATTGAAATACTTACCAATAGCCAAACCGTGTAAAGAAGTTACAGATAAAGATTACTTGTGTACTGAAGATGACCTCACACCTTATGCCGATAAAACCTGCATTGAACAACTGATGACGTATTGCCCAAATCCATCTTCATGTTTCCCTAGATCAGTCGACATGGAAGACCTGAAACTTCAAAAGATTACCGCAAATAGTTGGATTTTATTCTCCAAGGTTAACAAAATTATTTCACAAAACTGCGATAGTAATATCATCCATGGGCAAATACAAGGCACATACATACTAACCATACCAGATAGATGTATAGTATCCATAGAAGGAATAGAAATTCGAGGACATCGTTATTACTCCATGTTCAAGAAAAACAAACCCTTACCTGTAATCACATTACCCAGTTTACCTGAAAATCAGCAACAGAATTCTACGGACTACGAACCTGTGAACTTGAAGAAAGTAAATCTGGACGACATTCAGCATTTAAATTACGTGCTACAAAAAGGCGTGAAAAATGTGAAAAGTGTCAGTGTGCAACAAAGTGAAAGCGTTGCTACCATAGTATTATATGTAATAGTTTCCGTATTGATTGTAATTTTTATTGTGTTAAAATATAAGATAATTTTAAGAAAATTATGTAAGAAAACTCCATCTGATGTTAATAACTCTCAAACTTCACCTAATCAAGTAAATGAGATACCCTTGATACATTTGAAAAAGTAATTATTTTAGTTTTGAAACATATAGTTTAAATTGATAAAATTAGGTAAAGTTTCCAATGAGTTTTCTGAAAAATTTAGTTTTTCAGATAACTTCATTCTAAGGGTGGAGGAGTTATATTGTAAGATCTACTGACGAAGCACTTCATAGTTAATACAATGTAACTACAATGTAACATTATTCTGTGAAATGCTTTGGACAGGAAGGACGGCAGACGCAATGTAAGCAGTCTTGCCGATCCTTAGAATTAAGTTGCAATGTAGCAATTATTATTATAATCTTTTGTATTAGAATAAGGAGTAGATCGAGTCAGTCCGGCATCAAACTCTGCTGGGTTCACTCGTCCTAAGTTAGCCTAAGTTAGTCTGTAGTTCATCGATAAAATCTCGATACATTAGTTTTTAAAAACATATTTCCACGCTCCGGAAAGTTAACTACCTTGAGCAAAAATCAAACTAACTACATTCGTCATCAACGTCACGTTGACTTGAGAACGTCAGAGTGTTTTAAAAAAAATAGCAAAAGAGTATCCGCCAGAAATCCTTGTTCTGGACTTACGCTCTTTTAGAATGAGTAAGTTTTCAAATTAATTTTATGAGGACTCTAAATAAAAATTTTGGAAAAGGAAAAAATACGTGTCTCCTGTTTTTTATATAGTTTCTAAATAGCAAATAAAAACATATTAGAAATTTTATGAAATGTTGTCAATTGTCCGTATTTTTAGGTTTTAAGGGTTTTTGATTTACCCAACGTTTCGGCACGTTTTCAGCTGCCGTGGTCACGGGACTCCCTAAAAAACCTAAAAATACGGACAATTACAATTTAGTTCGTGAAATATAGCGCGTTTGATATCCGTAAAAGTTGTTTTATTCTAAATAATTGTTTCTTTAAGACTAATTTCAACAATATTCTGCCTTGTGCCTGTAGGCATGTAAATATAGTTATGTAATTCTATTTTAATTCAAGATGCCAATAATGTCAATATATATATTTTACATATTTTATTCCATCGAGGAGTTCAATGGTATTTTGGTGATATAGTGGTAAACGCACTCGATGCTCCGATTGTATCTGCAATGGGCAGTCTATGGATGGCTGATCAAAACTTTATGGGATGACAGTCATTCCGTGACCGTGGTATAAATATTTCATATTTAATTGTAATTAATGGTCACCCGTGTAAGATAATCTTAGATTCAAATAGTTTTATTCAGCTATCTCCACTCTCCATTCCATCATCTCCATTTAAGGCGCTATACGACTAAAACGAGATAGATAGAAGACCGATTTTGCAGTTTATGCGGAAAAACCACAAAATCACTTCGTAGTAAATAACTATAGCGATTAAATAGAAATCTACACGATGCTAAATATTATTCGTGTCCACTAGTTTTACAAATTTCCAATAGTTTATTTGAGACCGCTTCGAGAATAATCTTCAAATTTCGTATTCCATCTCGTGACGAAAAAGTGTCGAGGTAAAATCATAAAATCGTGTTTCTGGTACACTACAAATCTAGATAAAGGTATAAATAAATGTATAATATATTTACGAGATTTTTAAAATCTCAAACCGTCTATAGTTTTATATTCAAAAGTACATACTTTCTCCGGATAGTGTCTTTACCGTTACGTCATCACATCATTTACACGTAACGTACGTCACCATAATCAAATTTCCAAATTACATTAACGATTCAATTCAGCTTTCAGCAAGGGTTAACTGTTCAAAGGAAGGAAATGCAATGAATTTAGTAGGGGTCGATAAGGCCGGTCGGAAGTGTCCGTTTTGATATTATATTATCTGAAGTCAACTCTTGTTGTCCTCTTGAGAATATGGAAAACCTGGGAATAAATGATTTGGATAAAATCAGTTGGATAAAATCAGTGACCGATAATTTTCACAGCTTTTTGCTCGTATTTTAAAGTGAAATAGTAGTAAGTATAGTATATATAGTATAGTAAATAAGTATATAGTAAGTATAAAAAAGGGATTTTCGTGTATCAACTGAACAGAAGAAAGTGGTTAGAAGGAGCATTGTTACACATTTAGTACTTGGAGTGGTACCTAAGTCTTTTACAGAAAACACAGCTGTTGATACTACTACAATACTGAAAGAAGTGTGTCATCAAAAACAGGCACATTACCATAATGACATCGTGAGACAACAATCGTACAAAGGCTTATGTATGTACTGCTTTTGTGTTTCGTGCAATCGGTTGGCAACGTCACCACGTTGGTGTCGTGGTGGTGAATTGTATTCTATGATTTCTGTGTAAGTATATATCATTGTGCTAAGTTTAACACGTTCACTGCCTAAAAAACAATAACTTTCACCTGGTGCGGCGGCGGGCCTGTTTTGGTGGATGACGTTAAAGGTTTACTATCCGTTAACTATTTTTTATACTCGGTGCGGTGGGGGTCAAATTGACCAAATTGCGGTGGGAATTTATTAACCCGGTCAATAAAGGCCCGTCGCAATATTTTGATGATTTATTTCTACACTTGCACTCACAAACCGAACACTATATTTGTTTCAATCAAACTCATAGAAATAGCGAAGACACTCGCTCCGCACGAAAGAGAAAAAACTGGTATATACTAACCGCACTGAGTTTAAGCACCGCGTCTCGGGCCGATTGTGGGTGATCCGCAGTGAACGTGTTAAGTGCTGTTGACTGTAGGTAAATTGAATATTCTAAACAAGTCAATATAAATATTTTTTCATCTTCAAATAGAAAAATCATATTCATATTTCAATTCCGTATGCACATGTGTCAGGGATAGCAGCCAAAGCGGAAATATAGTGCTATTCAACATTCGCGAGATTAATGCGAGCCAAATACCAGTCAAATATCGACCTTATGCTTACCGATTACCGATTTCATCCGATCCATTGAGCATTAGATTCTTGTATACCAACTTTATCTATTGTTTGATATGGACAGACAGATTTTGTTAAGACTTTCATAATAGTTATTTGTTATGCAAGGCTGGGAAGTTGGTTATTTAGCGGCGAGTTACCTCTATTGAAATCTGAGCAAGTGAAGGATTCTAGGTTCAAAGATTGAATCCTGAGCGAAGCGAGGATTTCAAAGGAACAAGACGCTAAAAACTTTTCTGCCGAGCGCAACACACAATTTTTCACCTCACAACAGCGAGGAACATTTTATGGTTGTTTCCGCGATCAACTTCCGGTAAAAAATTCTTTAAACATAAAGTTTAATCTAAATATACCTTATTTTCGTTGTTGTAATGATATAAAAAAACTAAAATAATAAAGAAGAGAGTATTATATAGTTAATTCAAAGTTATTTAACGTACCTATTAATAAGAAACGATTCCGTAAATGTTGACACTGACATGAGGTACAAGACAAAGACAATTTAAAAATAAAGATTTATGTCACAGTCCGAAATCCAATTATAGGTTGTGAAATCTCACCCAGCCTAATATAAAATTCTTATAACAAATAGTTTAATCTTATTGTTATTGTTTTTATGATTCAATGAACTAAAATAATATAATTAAACCAAAACGGAGTATTATAATTAATTTAAAGCTATTTGAAATAAGAATCAAAAATGTCAATAGTGCGATTCGGAACGCATTAAGAAATATTTTTAGGTATTAAATTAAAAAAGTACTTTGCCGCCCTAGGCCGCAAAAAGCGATTTTCTACGCCTAAACTGATTGACATAACCTTCTTTTCAGAGCGTGTGAGGTGAAAAAGTTTTTTTTCCGACTACCAAAAAGGAGGCTCGCAATTCAGTTGGTACGTTTTATTTTTAATTTTTTTGAAACTGACCGTTAATCGGACTGTTACCGTAAGCCGTTTGGACTAAGCCTTTCGTTGAATTTCAAGACTTAAAATTAATTTAGTTTCAAGACATTATTAAGATCAATCTAAGGTCAAATTTTCTATGAATCGTATGTCGAATATCTTTCGGCTATCGTAATCGTATTAATAATAATAATAATAAATACCCTCTACCCATAACATTAGTAAGTCCATCTCAGAAAAATACATAAATAACCTCAAAGATGACATTTTAAGAATTTGGAAAATAAATAAAGTTAACATCGTGCCATTGGTGCTCTCCAGCACTGGTGTCATTCCGAAGCAACTACACAATAGTATTAAATTATTAGACCTCCCGCCAAACTCGTACTTTACAATGCAGAAGGCAGCAATATTAAACAGTTGCAGGATCGTCCGGCACTTCCTACAGGAAAATGCTAGCATCAACTCTTAGATATAAAATAAGATCTTCACTTGGTGCGCCCGTGTATGTCTTTCGTACCAGCTCGGAGCTGAGAAATGTTCAAAAAACTAAAAATAATAATAATAATAAATTTTATTAGAAAGAAAAACACAATTAAAAATGTTGGTGATGCATTACAACAGAAAGACAGAAATCATCTTATTTAAGGGCTCTGACCTCCGTGCTAGATTTTCAAAAACATGTATGACAGAGGTCAGCTGCTTCCCTCAATTTGACCCAAAATAGTCTAACTGACATCAGTTAGACTAATTTCGTGTCAAATTGAGGGAAGCAGCAGCGAATACATATTCGATAGACATAATGTAAAGCATGCGATGGACTAATCAGGTCATAGTTACAATTTATTACAAATACACCAATAGTGTAGTGATAACTAAAATTCACTTATGTTAGGACTGAAAGTAAGCTTTCAGTGGAATCATAATTTAAGCTATGCAACCATGCCGACACCGTTTTTTTTCAATTGAAAACAATTTTAATTTACTTAGAGTTAGTTTACTATTAACTTATTATATAAGTGTGGCCCCAAAAACAGATGAATTTACGAGCAAATAAGGTATTAAATGGTTCCTTATCATACTAGACCGATATTCGTCTGAATTGCCTGAAGCTAGTTGGAGCAATAGAGTGCTGCTTAATTAATATTATCAAAATAAAAATTTGTCGAACTGTTAATAGTTCGCATGCCTGTTAAAGTATTAAAGTAGGGAAACGATAAGGTCGGAAAGTCGCCATCTTGAGTATGAGTCGTTGAGCACGTTCTAGCCGTAATAGGTGGCTTTTCCCTATTCCGCCCCAGATAGTAATGCAATACTCTATAATTGACTAACATAGAGTATAATATATAACTTTAATTGTTTTGAAGTCGGTAATCGGTAATCGGTCGGAAGACACAAACCTCCATAGTCCAGAGTTCTCGAGACGCTGAAAAACGCAACAAGTGGAGGCGCATCGCGGGGGCTGCTTTAGCCAATGAAGGAACGTCATCAACCACGACCACTCTGCCAAGAGCGAACGACTGAGGAGGAGGAATATGACGGATGTATTTAAATATGAAAGATAATTTACGTAGGTACTCTTATACGCATACAAGCAGCTCAACGTGGGGGGCAAAGCTAAACGTGCTATCTGTAATAAGTCCTAAGTATTTGAATTCAGGGACTGCTTTTATAATAGGACAGTAACATTCATTAGCCTTAGGAAGATGACAGGAATTAAATTTTTATGTAAAAGTGGTAGGATTTGGGAGTGTAAATTTACGAATAGAGAACAACATGCATTTAGACTTTTCAGTGTTAAGTGTCAGAACCATGCATTTGGAGCTACGGCACAGATACACTGGCATAAAAATACACTCATCACTCAATAAATACTTGATGTTAAGTATTTATTGAATGATGAGTGTTTTTTAAACGGTATGATGAATGATAGGAGTCTCCCTGTTATTCATAAAAAAACCGCAAGAATTGGTATTCTCTACAGTATCAGAAAAACGCAATAGAAAACCACATTTTTAGTTGTAATTTAATTCTGGAGGTTATATTATATATATATATATATATATATACAACTTCTATAATTACTTTTAACGTCAGTTTTTCATTTTAGTTCTTTAATTCCCCATTATTAAAGTGCGAAACCGTTTGGACTACCACAGGCGGTGCCTGAAATAAAGTATTGTTTAAAATAATGCACAGTTCACACCAGCCAACGGTTTGTTGACGTAAATAAAATTGGAAATAGTGTAAAACGGATTTACATACGACAGCTTTTGTTGGCTTTGGTGCGCTTTTAGAAATAGTAAAGTGAAGAATATTATTGTTCGAGCTTGGGAAAATAGTGGATGCTGTTTCAGTTCTGACGGCTGCTTTGATATTGGAGTTATTGTATTCTTCTATTTCATGCAAGCAGGTATTGGAATTGAATGGCGCTTAAATTTTGAACGATGATCATATTTGTTAGCGACGCGCTCGTTAGTATTTTTTTTTATAAATTTGATATTGTACCTGTAATTTTTTTTGTAACGACTTTTTTGTGAAATTGACGCTAACGCAGTCTGCTACTGTCCGCGCCTATAGTAAATCGACATATCGTGTTCTCTGTAATTTTGCTGCAAAAAGTTATGAAATTCGTGTTTTATCTTCGATTTGTGCGTATTATTTACGAACGAGAGTACAATATTGTCGACGTTTTGTATTCGTTTTCTTAGACATAAACGCAATTCCCTCGTAGATATAGGGTTTGCATTTCCTTGCCTATTGTTAAGTTTGTCAAAACAACAGTTAAACATTCATAAAAAGTACAAAACATAAGTCTTCATGGCACATGAATGTATGTATAATGTATGTATAATGTAACCTGTATGTACCTCACAACTTGCAGTGTAGTAGTCTTGTGGTGCGGGAAATGTTGTAATGTATGATAGACAAGTCTTTCTTTGCCAGTTAAAAATTGTTTACGTTTACAATAACCATAAAATGTAATATTTTAATTAGTATTTTCCTTTTGTGATGGAAATTGACCTTACTGATATGTTAAGGTCACTTTTCAATTTGACGACTCTGTATGAAATAAAACAGGGAGAAAAAAACAGCCCTTGACGAGTTTCTTGCCGGTTCTTCTCGTTACAAGGTCTCCCGCCGTAGGGTTTGTGAACCGATGGCGTAGCTTCTTTGACGTTCATAAATGCTTGTAACAGCCTAGACTGAATAAATGATATTGACTTTGACTTTGACTTTGACTTTGACATGAAAAATAATTTAAATTACTCGAGGACGCCTGCGGTTTTACCTGGTTCTCGTTCCCGTGGAAATATTGGAAAAAAAAGTCATCTATATTTTAATTCAGGCTATCTACAGGTACCAAATTTCATCCAAATCCGTTCAGTAGTTTTTTCGTAAAAGAGTAACAAATTAAAAAACAAACTGACATACGATAAATATTAAACAAGAAAATATACCAGAAAAAAACACTAGTCTCATGTCGCCCTGACGGGATGACATGAGACTAGTTGCTTTTTTCTGGTATATTTTCTTGTTTAATATTTATCACATAAAAATACCATTGTAAAATGCAAAATTAAAAGTTATAAAAAACTGTCATACATTCACCTTTAGGATGGATGTTTAGCAATCAGTAAATTCAATCACGCAAATATGTCTAAGCGGTTGATAATTTGCAAAATGGTTAAAAAGTTCGATAGTTTTTATCCCGGTCTAATATTCTAGGGATGATGCTAGGGATTTTTCGAAAGTCCACGTGGGAAGCTTTTTTGTATACACTTAGAGAGAGCCAGCACGAGCATTTTTTGTCTCCGCAACTATTTTGTCTCTGGCATCAAGTCTACTGGCTTGTATGAAAGTACGTGCATGTAGCGAGATTTAAATATCCGTGGATTTGGAGGCAACCCTGCGACGCAACTGTTGCGACGACAAAAAAGTTGCTGAATGCGGAAAATTCAATATACAGAAAAAGTGGTGTTGCTGTCGGTCTCAAAGACGGCGACAGAGACAAATTTGCAAAGACAAAAGTTGCTCGAGCGCGCAGGGTCATAAGAACTGCTACCATAAAGTTGGCACTTCTTGGCAGAGTATCTCAAAACCTTTCAGATTTTACAGAGGCATCTGCCGGCGCGGGTAAGCAACCAATGGAATATTAAATGCCATTCCTATTCATCTCTGCGACCTCGATACGGCAAAGCCTTCAGCAGGGTAAATAAAGAAGATAAATGAGTAGACTAAGGTTAAAGCAGTAGGTAGCTGAATGTGAATATTATACATTACTTACTGTATTTTTAAGTAAAGTTTTGAGGATTTTTTGTTTCACAAGGCTTAGAAAGAAATACAAAAATAAATGCATACACACCTACTTCATACTAAAAAATAGATTTTTCACCTCAAACTCTCTGAAAAGGAGGTTTTGTCAATCAGTTTAGGCGTAGAAAATCGCTTTTTGCGGCCTAGCGCGGCAAAGTACTTTTTTAATTTAATACCTAAAAATATGTCATAATGCGTTCCGAATCGCACTATTGACTTTTTTGTTATATTTAATTGTTATTTTAAATAGCTTTCAATTTATTATAATACTCCGTTTTGGTTTTATTATATTATTTTAGTTCATTGAATCATAAAAACAATAACAATAAGATTAAACTATTTGTTATAAGAATTTTATATTAGGCTGGGTGAGATTGGATTTCGGACTGTGACATAAATCTTTATTTTTAAATTGTCTATGTCTTGTACCTCATGTCAGTGTCAACAATTACATTTATTTATTTTAATCGTTTTATTCTTATTAATAAGTAGCAATATATTCCTACTTTAAATAACTTTGAATTAACTATAATACTCCCTTTTTTATTATTTTAGTTTTTATATCATTAAAACAACGAGAATAAGGTATATTTAGATTAAACTTTATGTTTAAAGATTTTTTTACCGGAAGTTGACCGCGGAAACAACCATAAATGTTCCTCGCTGTTTTGAGGTGAAAAATTGTGTGTTGCGCTCGGCAGAAAAGTTTTTAGTATTGTACCTTTGAAATCCTCGCTTCGCTCAGGATTCAATCCTAGAATCCTTCACTTGCTCAAATTTCAATAGAGGTAACTCGCCGCTAAATCCAACTTTCCAGCCTTGCATAACAAATAACTATTTGTAATTCGAAGCCAATCTTCTAAGATACTAACTTTCTTTTATATTTTTTATGGTGTTTGCAAACTTTTGAAGTAGGTATTTACGTATATGTAAGTTATCTATTTGAACTTACGCGTGATTTCATTCGCGTCGAATTTGGTTTTTGGTGCTCCTTAGCGATCACCACAGTAAAAATAGAAAAGGTAGGCTCACAAGTTATTCCCAGGCGGCGTATTTAAGCATTGTTGAGAATGCAAACTAAAAAAACATGAAATAGATCACCACAGATTTTCGCGACAAAAAGTAGCTGCAGTCCGTATCCAATTTAATGCCAAAATCAAAATGGCAGCCGTGAATCAGTAACAGAAGAACAGCTGCTTCAGCATTTATAATATTAGCATGCATTATACAATATTAAATTAGTATAGAACACAGAACAAAGAAAAGAGGTATAGAAGTATTAACAATCATTTATTCTGGCAAAAGACATTAACTACTTTATTTACTTTGTGAGGAAAGCATTAATAGCATTAACTTAAATACACATTTAATTGAAAACCAGCTGACTGGAAGCTAATCAAATTCCAATTAATTTGATACTCGCAACCATTGCGCAATTAATTCGACTACAATTCCATTGCAGCTTAGCCTCTCGCCACAATTCTGTAGGTCGAGTATTGCTCAGCATTATAGTGAAATAATTTTCAGCCTGTGGTAATAACATTCTCGCAGCATTTAGCTGTAATAAATGGCCACGAACCACATACTTAGTATTGCAAATTTAAATAAGATTGGTTGATATTAGTAAAATATTTACAGATTGTTTTCTTAAAATGGTTTTAAATTTTTCAAAAATCTTACTTATCACAAGTCCTGTAGGGTAAGCACAAAACTATCTTAATAGTATCGAGTAAATATCAAGCACTTAATGTTAAAAAATGTATAGGAAAATGTAGCTCCGTTTACGTTCGTTCGGCAGGAACGCTGCTCATTATCTCATACATTTTTTTACTTTACTTCCTCGATACTTACTCGATAGTTATTCGTGCTGGGCCTACTGCCCTTGTAAATTACTAAGGACAGAGTTCACTAACCGAATAATCGACCAACTCGCGCTAGACGTCATTTAAATGACACTGCATTTTAAACGATGTTTTAATTAAACTACGAATATCTAATACAAAGTGGATTATCTCGGCGTACATACAAAGCTATTTTATTTTTACACAAAACCTATGTAGAACTTATTGTCATCAGCCATTTTAAATGCACTTGCAAATGCAGCAGGGACCAACGGCTTAACGTACCTTCCAAAGCACGAAGAAAATCGAGATAGTTTATTTTTGGTCACCCATCCCGTGACCGACCATTGCGTAAGATGCTTAACCTCAACAATCGCAGGGCGAGCGCGCGAACCACTGTGCCACGGGCTGCTCAATAGAACTTATTATTACGAACAAATTGTAGTATGAAGCAACCCTTAAATCGCAAAAAGAAAACCAGTTGTATCATACAAAATTTTATTTGAGCTTATGATAAATTTTAAATAGAAAAATATTGGAAAAAATCAACTCGGCCACAAGTGAATTCTCAGATGGGACTCAAACCCACGACCTTTGGAAATCCGGTCCAATGCTCTAATCACTGAGCTACCGAGACAGCTCTCTCTGTCTCTCAGTCTCGGTAGCTCAGTGGATCGAGTCCCACCTGAGAATTCACTTGTGGCTAAGTTGATTTTTAACCAACTTCAAAAAAACAGGAGGAGGTTCTCAATTCGGTTGGTATAATTTTTATTTTTTATTTTTTTTATGTATGTACACCGATTACGCCGAGATTTCTGAACCGATTTCCATGATTCTTTTTTTGTTCGATGCAAAATAGTTGCCAATTGGTCCCATAAAAATTTGGTTTCGTTTGACCCAGTACTTTTTATGTTATGAGCATTTTAATATATTTTCATGTCTCATATTCTGAAAGTAACTCATAACTTGCCTAAAATGCGGGTTGAAAGTGATATGTGGCGGCCCTAGGGCTGTAATAAATTTGAACAAAGAATAGGGGGTGTCATGTCAAATCGATATCTGTTATCTCTTTGGACTTTAATTTACCAAAAGTATGTAGGCAAAGGCACAGAAGCCTAAACAGCTTATTTTGATAAATATTAAAATAATTAAAATCGTAGAAAACTTACAATATTTTTTTTGAATATTCTGTTTGTTTTTACTTTCCTCATATTCAAAATGAAAAGTAGAGTGTTTACTTCGGGTGTATGGACCCATAACAGTCTCGAACTATCGGCGCCCTCACTTAGTTCGGGCGCCAAAACACTCGACTGTTATGGGTGTCATACAGCCCTTGGTAAACAATCTACTATTTATTTCATTGTTGACTTGGACGATGTAGTATTTACGACAATTTTGTTTATAATGTACATGAAACCTTATCTAACCTAGAAAAACCCTGCTGTAGTTTACAAAACAGCCTATTACAGACACTAAAAAGTAAAAAAAAAACTGCGTTAAAAAAAACCGACTTCAACAACTAAAAAGCAAAAAATAAGCCACTGCTCGAAATTATGTGTTCTAAGTGATTTTGAGGTTTAAGTAAACAAAACATAACGTTGTTAAATTGAATATCAAACGAATTATGTGAACAGCTTCATTCGAGTGACATTTTCACTTAGTATTATTATACAAACGGAGTCGCAGTCGGCAAAAGTTCGAAATAGAAGTTTCATAGATATATTTGCATTTTTCAGATACTGTTCTGTTCAAACAATAGCGCATTGTCCCACAAAACTGCTGCTGGTGTTATAATCATTCAGTTCTCTTCGGGCTGTGTTCTTTAATTTCCTTTGTGTAAATATTTCGTTTAAAAATGTTTCATGTGGATTTTTTGGTTCCTACATAAGTAGGTAAAGGGTAGTAGGTAAGTAGGTTAAATATTACACAATAGCTTCTGCCCGCGGTTTCACCCGCTTGGTTCCCGTTCCCGTAGGAATATGGGAATAAAAAGTAATCATCATCCTTTCAACTAACTCTGTGCTAAAAATCAAGTGGATTGGTTATTTCGTTAGGGCGTCAAGAAAATATAAACAAGCACACTTTAGCATTTTAAATTACAATATATTAATATAATACGCGTGGTGCCCGTTCCCGTGGGAATATCGGGATAAAATATAGCCTTTATCACTCGGGAGAAATGTAGCTTTCTAATGGTCTCAGAATTTTCTAAATCGCTGAAGTAGTTCCTGAGATTAGCGCGTTCAAACAAACAAACTCTTCAGCTTTATAATATTATATATAAAATATAGCCTATTTCTCTCGGGAGAAATGTAGCTTTCTAATGGTCTAAGAATTTTCTAAATCGCTCAAGTAGTTCCTGAGATTAGCGCGTTCAAACAAACAAACTCTTCAGCTTTATATATTATAATATAGTATAGATTATATATAAGTTAGGATTAAGATATACTACACGACCGCATGCGACGAAGGCGCATGACAGGAATGCGGTTTCGTATTTTCGAAGCCCGCACCCCGCCTCTTTCGCTATATGTACCCTATTAACGGATTCATTAACACAATTATTGTGTATATATGTAATAAATGATTAATTTGCGATTCTTGAAGTTTTGGTTTTTAGTAAGTTATTTAATATAAGTACATCTGAAGGTACTATAAGTAGTCAGTCACCCGTGACCACGGCAGCTGAAAAGGTGCCGAAACGTCAGGAAAACAAAAAACTTTAAAATTCCATACATACCTACTCGTATACTCTAATATAACACTATATAACACTAAATATAATAAACAGTGTGCACTGAAATGCGTAAAAGTTGTTTTAAGTTATTTAATGTTTTTCATAGTTCTTATGCGCCTATTTGCGTTGAACGTGTTAGACAGTGTATTCTAAACGCACTGTATTCTTTAAGGTGCCCGTAACGTATTGTCAATGACAGTTCCACGGCTCATGGAAAGTTGTCCAAACGTCGGGAAATCCGAAAGACCATAAAATAAAACCTAAAGCTTGCCATAGACGCTAGGTTTATGCATGACGGTTTTGACCTAACAGCCATAACCATCATGCACAACCTAGCATGTGTGCAGGTATAACTGCACAGTTTTATCGCACAAACGCTAGTTTATGCATGATTACGTCATGCATAACCTAGCGTCTATGGCCAGCTTTAGTTTGTCTACAATTCAACTTAATAACTAAGTTCCGGTTAACTAAGTTACTTGACAGATCTCTTTATTTATTCAGTTACCTAATATCTGTCAAGTTAGCCGGAACTTGTGAAACAGTCTCTAATGCCATTATCCTCTAAAGTGAAATAAAACAAAATGCGAAGTTGAACCGAGGAAAAGGACCAAGAAAACCGTTGGATTTTTAATTTCAATCTTTACTTAGCAAAAACAAAGTTTCCAGTCGCAATACGGCGGCCCGGTTACGTCACATAAATCTGTCTCATCGTACCAGATTTTCTAAGATTTTCTTTTCTTTTCTCGCTAGAAAGTGGTGCTAGCATTGTATAGTTAACTGGCTACTTTACAAGTCATGTTCATAATTTATTGTAATACCCGTGTGGAAGAAAATACGAGGTATTCAATATACACCTATTTTTTTATTAGCAGGAACAACTTTAGGGGTGATTGTATCGAAATAATCACGAAATCACTTGAAGCGCTGTTGTATTGTAATTGCCTTGCAATTGTATCTATAGATAAAAGTTGAAAAATTGCTATTGAACTTCCTATTTTCTAGTCAATAGCTACATCGAAATGATTCGTGTAAATGTCGAAGGTGGATTGTAGAATTCGCTGTTTTACAAAATGCCCGGGCAGATTGTAAAATAATTATGACTTTTGTAAAACTAAAACCTGATTGAGGCGAACTCTTTTCACCAGCTCGCTATATTGTAGCACCAGGGTACCTAACAATAACTTAATAATTATTTTAACCCAAATTGGGAAACATAATTATACTCGTACAATTACCTAATTGGATTTTGTATTAGTTTACAATCTGCCCAGGCATTTTGTAAAACGGCTAATTCTACAATATGTATTCGATATAAATACAAGGTCGTGTACAATGTTGTTTAAAAAAACAAACTATTTGCCGCAGTAGTAGCTGATCAAACGTGCTGCGAATAAAACCGTTATTTTTCATAGCGCGTTATATCGCTCCGGCACTGCGGAACGATATTTTGCCAACAGAAATTGACTCTGGATCGCGTCAGAATTACACGTTCATTTCTTCACGGATAAGCAGATGGTACGTTCGAAGCCGGTTATGGAGTATGTAAATTGAGGTCAGTACGATGTTTCTTTTTATTACTGGATACTTTTAATGCATACCTATTGATTGATATAGGTATACAACGTTATTTTATGTTTAATCGAAACCTCAAAACCATTTGTAGAACTCATCAATACGAACAACTTTTTGTAATCGCTAACAAAAGTCAGCTGTTTCATAGAACATTTTATTTGAACTCTACTAAAATGTAAGGTTTTGGGTAAACATAAAACATCGTTGTATACTCAAAGATGTAGAGGATCTGCCAGCCTACCATCATCTGTTAGTCATAAGAAGTTTTTTTTGTTATTGAAGTTGTCACATTTTGACACACTTCATACTTTGAAGGCGATGATTGAGCGAAGACGTCACAAAACTTCCGTCAAAAAACAAGCTTACTTTATGAGATTCGTAGTTCGAAATAGCATAGTAAGACTGATTGAAACAATACCGCGAGCGCTAAGAGATGGCGATAGTTCCCCTGGTAGACCAGCATGACGAAGCTTGTAAAAGCGGAGAAATTACCTGATTCGGCAACCCAAGACAGATTATTTTCGCGACCAACCGGCCCGACCGAGCTGACCACACTTGAAGTGAGAAAGAGCAAGAAAGAAGAAATACTGATACATTCAAAATAAATGAATTCAATATTCTGACGAAAGCTGATGGTCATGCCCCTGTATTAGCTCTTTCATAGAGAACTAAGTAAATAGAAAATAAAATAACACAAATACAGTACTTGAGCTGTAAAAGTATTTTAACAAAAATACATTTATTTGCAGATAACATTTAGAAAATATACGAAAATAGCCACTTTTAAAATAAAATGCTTAAAGCTTTATCGTCGAGTAAGTGCAGTTCAAAATTCGTTGGAGCAAACAACGGCGGTGTGTTTGGAATTGATATTATCCAACTGGGTTACGTTAAAAATAAGTACGCCAATATGCCTTCTAGTGAATAATAGAAAGATACGTGAGCTGTGTAGTGTCGGTTTAGAATAGCACTACCCCCTCTCATCCCGTGGGTGTCGTAAAAGGCGACTAAGGGAAGACGCTGCTGCCCATCTCCTGAAGGCTAAGTAGCCTTCAGGAGATGGACAGCAGCGTCTCCTACATACTTGGCCATACTGCGATCGCCAACCCGCCTGCCAAGCGTGGCGATTATGGCAAGCCCCCCCTTTTCGGGGAGGCCTATACCCAGCAATGGGCGTTATATGGCTGAGACGACGACGACGTGAGCTGACTTGAGGCGTAAAACTTGAAGAGTTGTTTACTAGTTCTTCCTGCAATAGTTTTCTTGCCTCTACTCTGAAAACCATATTTTTTATTATTTTGCATAGGTTCGCTCTTGAAGTCTCGATCCTCGTCAAACCTCGGGCTAAGACAGGATCCACGGTGGTGGAATGAGCTACCCTGGAAGGTGCCTATTCACCCTTGCTTTGAAGATGTACGGGTTATAAGTAGGTAATCGGTAAGTAGGTATTAATACAGATGCAGTGAGGGAACATGGGGAAAAATAAATAGGTTCCACTCCTTTGTTGTGAGCAATATAAAAGCTATTGAGTACTTAGTGCTTGGTAGCCCGCAGTGCGTCTAGATTTACGCTGGAAAAAGGGGATTGTATAAATACAGCTCCTAAGCACACTCTCCAAAATATAGTCTGTAAAAGACAGGCAACTTTGCGGCGGTGAGCTAAGGTGTGAAGCTTGTTCTTCGCCATTTTTTTGTCGCCAATAAGCCTCTGAGACCTTTCTTTTATAAATCCCTGGTCCCTAGAAAGCGATGAGGTTTTATTTTTAACCGACTTCAAAAAAGGAGGAGGTTCTCAATTCGGTTGGTATAATTTTTTTAAATTTTTTTTATGTATGTACACCGATTACGCCGAGATTTCTGAACCGATTTCCATGATTATATTTTTGTTCGATGCAGAAAGTTGCCAATTGGTCCCATAAAAATTTGGTTTCGTTTGACCCAGTACTTTTTATGTTATGAGCATTTTTATATATTTCATTTCATTGTTGACTTGGACGATGTACTCGTAGTATTTACGATAATTTTGTTTATAATGTACATGAAACCTTATCTAATCTAGAAGAACCCTGCTGTAGTTTACAAAACAGCCTATTACAGACACTAAAAAGTAAAAAAAAAAACTGCACTTTCAGTTTAGTAAGTTTTATATTGATTTAATTTTTAAGATATCTTTTTATCGTCAAGTGGAAGAAAAAAGTAAGTTTAACGTTATTAACTATATCGTTATCGCTTCAATAATGATAAATATCACCATACACTGCAAAGGTCAGCCTAAATATTTAAAGCTCGCGACATTCACTGAAAAGGTCCCTCAACTTACCGGTTTATCTAACATTGAAAAGCAAATAAGCTAAATTAATAGTAGTATGTTAAACTAGCGACAACCCGCGGTTTCACCCGCGTGGTTCCTGTTCACATGGGAAATGGGATTTAAATAGTGAACAAAACGTATAGATAGCAGGATACAGGCGCTATCAGTTGTAACAACTTCTAGCCTGTTAATAATAATAATAATACCGGGATAAAAGTATCCTATGTTTTAATTCAGGCTTTCTACTAACTGTGTGTCAAATTTCAACCAAATCCGTTCAGGACTTTCAGTGTGAGAGAGTAACAAACATCCAAACATCCTTACAAACTTTCGCATTTGCGAGTATTTTTTTTTTTCTCTTTATTTTGGCACAAACAGTCATTAAAAAGAAATGGACATAGAATAAGGTTATTATGTTGTAGACAACGAGTGCCCAAAATTAAAAATTATGTAGGATATGTTAGGTTTAGTAGGATTGAAATAAACACGAACCAAACATTTGGGTTACCCTTCTGTGCAACACTTCTTAAAGCGCGAGACATACCAAATGCAGCGCTGCACGACGCTGCGCAGCGCCGCGCGTCTCCATCTCTGTTTCATGAAAGAAGTCCCCTGAGAGAAGCGCTAAAGTCGCGTTCAGCATCCGAAAATAAGCTCTATTACTATGGAGATAATTTAGTTCCTTAATATTCCGCGGGACTTCTTTCGTGGGACAGACTATATGTTGCAACGCGGCCATGTTGATATACCAAGATGACAGGTGAAGTATGTTTAAAAAACTTAAGTGAAATTTCATATTTCTACCCAAAGTAGATAGCGTGATATTGTACCTAAGTTCGATCAATCTACCGATTTCTTTAAAAGCAAATGAACTAAATTATTAATAGCTTTATAATTCCTCAAAGTTGGTGGCCGTCATCGAAGCTACCTGCCACTAAAGTTGGCTACAGACCGGGATAGATGCCTGGGTATCTCCGATGGAAACTTTGGCACGGCTCCAACTTACACTCCATTTCATAGGGAGAAAGTTAATCTTCAAACGATAGTAGTAATGTTTTATGAATTGTTCTACCGTCATAGAACCGTATTTGGTATCTTTAAGTTCTATATAGCTTGGACAGCTTAATTGACAGATCATTTGACAGTTGTTATATGAAATATATGTCACAAAAGCTATCCATAACCATAACTTAGCAGTAGGTGGTGAAACTGGCCCTTTTTTTTTTTTTTGAGTGAGGGGAATGCTTTTACGCATACCAAACGGTTATGCTGGGCTCACCTAGAATACCGGACTCGCGAGTCCAGCACCCTACTGGCCCTAAATCTATTTCCATAATACGATTGGTGTGTGTTATTTTTTATTTACTTAGTTTCTATTCGTCACATGTTTACTGCATTAGAAGAATAGATATTTTTTTTATTGTGTACAATGAAAAGATAATCATATTTTTAAAGTACCTAATAATGCTAATAGTTCAGAGCAACGGGACTGAAACGCGACAATTTATTCTCCTCCACAAAAAAAGAGAATATGATCCTCTTTTTTTGTGGAAATGGTTTTCGTCTTTCACAGAAATTATCATATTCTCGCTCCACTATTTCCTTTTTCGCTTCTTCTTTTTTTCCCTCGTATACATTTCCTTTTCAAAAATACCACCTACCTGGAATTTGTTAAAAAAACAACCAGAAAAATCTTACTTCCACAACTTTGTCTTACTTATATCTCATGAATGAAAGTGTAGCATAGTTTCCATCGTTTTGTTTTGCTACTCACTGTGTCTATATTAAGTTTGCGTGTGAGATTTGTCCAACCTAAGCACACAACAAATTTGCTTATAAACTCCGTATAAATAGAATAGATGAATATTTACTTGTAACTAGGTCTAAAGGTTCACTTCTATAAAATATAGGCATCAGTTTATTTATTTATTAGCACACACAACAGATTACAATAAAAAAAACAAACAATATTATATTTAAATTAGGTATAGAACTAGATTTAATATAGAAATAAATACCTAGTAGCGTCCAAAAGAAAAAGAAATAAACTTAAACTAGAGATTGCTACGTAAAATAATGAGAAAGAAAAAAAAAACATTGATAATAAATAGGGTAGCATTAATTTTTTTATTTTTTTTATAATATTTTTTTTTTATTTATTTCTCCCAAACATAGACTGTTGTAATACATCTAATGACTCAAAACTAGTTACAATAAATTGTAAGGGAGACAGGAGTCCAAACTAGGTAGACCCCGTGCTAAGGAATCTCCTGGTCCCCCCTCTCGAACAAAATTTGGTAATTTTACAAAAAATATTTTTAGAAAGGGAGTTTACTTAAGTACCTATACAATAAAAAAAAATTACATAATACAAACAAACAATATTGAGCAAATTTCGACAATTTCTTTGAAAGAACTACAAGATAAAGCTAGTCTAGGGACAGTCTACAATATCATTCAAATATTTTTTCGGTTTGAGAGTAATTTAATGTTAAAAGCCATGAAACAACAGTACTCTTTCAAAAGTGTTTGGTCATTTTGAAAATATCGTGCGATTTGTTTAGTCTGTTTAAATTAAATTAAACCAAATAGTAAACAATTAATTTAATCAACAATTAAATTAAGCAAAGGTAGAAAAGAAAAAACAACCAATTAAATTAAACAGAATTGAAACTAAAATATACAAGATAGATAAAAATAAAAAGTTGGCACGTCAAATAAGGTTTTAGCTAATTAAAGTTAGTACTTAACATTACTAATTGAAAATACATAACAATAAAATCAAATGCCACTTTAGAGACAACCTAAATTCATAAAAAAGAAGGAAAATAATATCGACTGCATGCAATAGAGCAAAATTCTTGAAATCTTTTAGATTATTTATCATACTTTGGGAGAATGAATTGAAATCTCATTAGTAATTCTTAGATAATATGTTACAAAGTGTCAATCTTAAATCAAAACTTAAACGCATCAGAAAATTTCATAGCGTCCCACCCACCACCATAACCATTGCAACATAATGTAAGATACACTTTATCGATACTTATTTGATAAAGGACATAGTAACATTATATAACACTGTAAGTATTGATAAATCGCTGTAACATGTAATTTCATGGTAGTCGACGAGAAGGTAAAATCAAGTCTTCAATAATTCTTAAGCCTCTTCAAATACAATACTAGTCCATTCCGAAACGATCCCAATTGCGAAAGGCTTTAAGTTTAACTTACATTGTTTCAAAATCGGTTTCATTAGCATTCAGCTTCCTATTCGAGCGAGCCACTCGTTTCCGCACAATTAGACCGCCCCCACTTCCCCCCACTTCAACGTTAATTCCCCTAAGTTTATCACGGATAGTTTTTATTTATCGTTCCTTTTAGCGTTGTACGCCCTCTATTCGAATGGTAAATCGTTATTATTTTGTCAAATGTCATATTTGGGTATTTCTTCGGGTAAGGCATTCTTTGGTGATCTTCGTGGCAATTTACAAATTCATGTTTTTTTATATATTGATATCAGAATTTTAAAATATACGTAAAAGTAATATGTTTTAGAGAAGAGGCACCTCAGAGAGCGATATACTTACAGAGATAATCAAGGTTAAAAAAATGGAGGCCACGCTAATCACAAAACACCCCCACGAAAATGTTTTTTTTTATTTAACTTTCCCAGATGAGTTGTTAATGTTATTTATTATTATGTTATAAGGTAAAAAAATAGATAGGCAGAAATCGTTTTTATTAGAATCAGTCCATCATTATTTATTATTTGTTAAGGAAATTACAAATATATTACACTAATTTAAAGATTAAAAAAGCACTGTCTCTTATTATAATAAGTGATTTGTTAGGAACATAATCAATAGTTTTAATTGTCACTATCATTTACTTGTATGTATAAATTCTTGAAAAAAGCATTTTTGGCCTTATACTCTTCAATTTGTTAAAGCCTCTCTCTTCTTCTTCTCTCGGATAACTTCTTTCTTTTTAGTTTTTCTTCTCTTGTTAATTGCATTTCTGGTCTAAAATGTTAATAATCCGTTATAATTTTATTAAACAATAATATAAGTAGCTAATATAAAGCTATTTTTATTTGCTTTATTTATTTATGCACAATTAATGTACAAATGCGAACTTAATGGCATACGGCATTCTCTGCCAATCATCTATTTCTATGTTGTATTTTTATCATTATTAGGTACTTATAAAGTCATAAACCCATCCCATGTGACATTTTAACTTTGATTTTATCAAAATTACAATTATAAATCATCCTTCTAGTACAAAACTAAAAGATATTTCATTTGCGTAGGTCAAAACTACCACGTAAACCACGCAAATCACGACCACGAAAATCAAAACAAATCCTTTATTCTAAAAATACACAAAAACCTTTTAGGCAAATAAACTGTGTTTTGAATATAAGTTGCAATACCTTGTATTTGTTCGCTACAACATTTCATTAAATAAAGAAATTCACAGTCACCGGAGAAAATTGTACCACGAAAATCAAAGTTTTAAGAAACCAAACCCACGCAAAGAGGGCCTTACCTTTATTTTTCGAAAACTCGACACACCATCACATAAGCACTCTGCCCGGCCGTCAGAGCGTGACTAGTTGTATTTTGAATTATGATGACGCAACATCGGGCCGCGAATTTAGGGATGTGCTAGTGAATTTATAATGATCCACGCAAATCAGCAACTACCCCAGGACAGTTACATTTTCTTTTTTTTTAGGAAATGTAGTTCTTTTAGAAGTATAGTCTAATTTTTCATAGCATTGTAAACTTCTTAGGACATAGTGTTTTTTTTTGGTAAGCATGTAGCGTTTAGTTTAAAAAATATAATTTACTAAGTGACCAGATCGGGAGTTGAGACACTCCACGAAAATCAAAGAAAGGGGGTATTTTTTTTTATGATATTCATTATAAAGATAATTGAATAATAATCAGTAACCCAGTTAACAGAGGTTTTAAGCTTTGCGTGAAAAAAAAACGCCAGCTGACTTTTCGTTTTCTATTATTTTAAGTAAAGCCGCTTGAAAAACGTGTTTAAAAGAATGACCCATTTGATGTCCGTTCGGTGCTAGTTGCACACTGTATTAAAATTGGAAAAATATTTTTGGTTTACAAAATAAATACGTTTCACTTTAACATAGGTAATCGTTTATTATAAACTCTACACTTTCCAAGGATTGTAATACTTGTTCATCGAATCATAAAAACAATTTGATTTGAAACAATAACATTAAACTATTATAAGAATTTTATATTAGGCTGGGTGAGATTTCACAACCTATGATTGGATTTCGGAACGTGGCATAAACCTTAATTTTTAAATTGTCTTAGTCTTGTACCTAATGTCAGTGTCAACTTTACCAAATCGTTTTTATTGTTATTTATAAGTAACAATATATTCCTACTTTAAATAACTTTGAATTAACTATAATACTCTCTTTTTTATTATTTAAGTTTTTGATATCATTTAAACAACAAGAATAAGGTATATTTAGTTTGCAAATAAATATGTCTCACTTTAACATGTGTAGACGTTTACTTAAACTGTACACTTTCCAAGGATTGTAATACTTGTTCTAAGTTTGGGAAATCTCTATTCTCTCATATCGTATGAGGATTAGTCCTACTACTAGTCCCATGCCGCAAATTTCCGCAAATTTTCGAAGCTCGCACGGGAATCAAAACCTACAGGGTACTTCCCGTGAACATAGTCTTGAAATTTGTTACGAAGTAACGTCTTATAGTACAGATAAAGGAACAATTGCGAATACCGTAAATTTATAGTTACATCATATAATAAAAAATATTTTACGGAACCCTCGGTGCGCGAGTCCGACTCGCACTTGGCCGGTTTTTGTATTGGAAAGAAGTTGTTAAAAATACATAGTTAAGATTCTATCCTTTATTCATACATACACTCAAGCCAATTATCCCGTGTGGTGTTCACAATGCATCAGAAGTGCAGATTGAGAGTGAAATGTGTAAACATCAATTTTATAACCACTTCTCAACGACGCCACATTTGGCGCAGGGGTACTAAGCCTGCCTTCTGCGCCAGAGGTCCCGGGTTCGTTCCTTGGATAAGACAAATACATGTGTGCATGAACATGTCTATTCAAAGTCAAAGTCAAAGATTTTTATTCAAATAGACTTATAGATAAGTACTTTCGAATAGTCCAACATTTTTTTCCCCTACCAGCCATTCAGGACATCTTTTAACTGATAAGAAGAACGGCCGCAAGAAACTTATCAGCCTTAGCAGAAACAACAACATTTACAATGGAACATGTTGTTGCCAAACACAAATCTACAATCTTGAAATATATTTAATAAAAGAAGAAAATTTTCTCATACTCATATTAGAATATTTTCCTCTTACACTATTTACAATAGTATGTTTAATGTTGGTATCACATCCATGCATTTTGGTCTTTTAAATAGTCATCTACCTTGTAATAACCTTTGCTTAAGAGCGTTTTTTTAACATATATTTTAAATTTATGCAAAGGCAGCTCAATAACTTGTTGTGGAACTTTATTAAAAAAGGCTATGCCTTTCCCCAAAAACGAGCGTCTACATTTTTCAAGCCGAAATTTTGGAACGGCAAGCTTATTCTTGTTTCTAGTATTAAAATTATGAACATCGCTATGCTTTATAAATAAATCATGATGTTTCCTTACATATACTAAATTATCATAGATGTATTGTCCCGCCAAAGTAAGTATATTAATCTCTTTAAACAAATCCTTAAGAGAATCTCTACGTCGGAGTTTGTAAATGGCGCGCACAGCTCTTTTTTGAAGAATAAAAACATTTTCTATATTAGCTGCTGAGCCCCACAACAACACGCCATAGGACATTACACTATGAAAATAACTAAAGTAAACCAGTCTTGCCGTTTCAATATCAGTTAAGAGCCTTATTTTCCTTATTGCGAAAGCCGCAGAACTAAGTCTACTCGACAAGGCTTCAATATGTGGATCCCATTGTAGTTTTGAATCCAATGTAATACCAAGAAATTTTGTACTCTCAACTAACTCTACTACATCCCCATTCAAATTGATAAGCATATCGACCTGCACTACATTAGGTAATGAGAATTTAACAAACTTGGTTTTAGTAGGGTTAAGAGACAAATTATTAATGTTGAACCAGTGTGCGGCTTGAGAGAGAGCACTATTTACTTCGTCAGAACAATTGTTTCCTCTATCAATTTTAAAAATTAAAGATGTATCATCTGCAAATAGTACTGTCTCACATAATTTACTCGTGTAGTAAGGGAGATCGTTAATATAAATTAAAAACAGCAAAGGGCCCAATATTGAACCTTGGGGCACGCCCATAATAATGGGGGCTCCAGTAGAAGCAGTATTATTGACAATTACTTTTTGATTTCTATTATGCAAGTATGACTGCAAAAGGCTAACCGATTTTTTAGAGACACCATAATGTTCTAGCTTCTTTAAAAGTGTAACGTGATCAACGCAATCGAAAGCTTTAGACAGGTCACAGAATATACCAATTACGTCTTGCTTGCCCTCCCAAGCCTCAAAAATATGTTTAAGAAGTGCAATGCCAGCATCAGTAGTATTTTTACCTTTAGAAAAGCCGAACTGATTGTTATGAAGGATTTGATTTATTGTTAAATAGTCTAATAATTGCGAGTATATAATTTTTTCAAAAATTTTACTAAGTGCCGGTAGTATAGATATCGGCCTAAAATTTGTGGGGTCACTTTTGTCACCCGATTTAAAAAGAGGAATAAGCTTACTACATTTCATTAAATCGGGAAAAGTACCTTCATCTATGCATTGATTAAAAATGAAAGCTAAATATGGAGCTATTGTATCAATAATTGATTTAATAATGTTGGTTGATATGCCCCATAGATCTTCAGTCTTTTTAATATTTATAGACTTGAAAGCTTTTAAAATGTCTTCACTATTAATATGCTTAAAATTGAAAACTTTATTACACTTATCAACACACGACTCCAAGAGGGCAGCAGCAACGTTTGGACAGGAATTTAATTTACTGGTAGTTTCTAAGGGTACCCGAGAGAAGAAATCTTCAAAAACACGGGCAACCTCAACGTCAGATTCAATTAATTTATCACCTACTTTAAGACAGAAGTGGTTGACATTATTTTTAGTTTTACCAGTTGTTTGATTAATAATATTCCAAGTAGCCTTTATTTTATTATCCGCTAATTTGATTTTATTTGAAAAGAACATCGCCTTAGCAGCTACACAAACATTTCTAAACATTTGAGAATACTTCCTGACATATCCAATAAATATTGGGTCACAGGAAGTATGCTTTGACGCATAGAGGTCATATAATTTTCTTCTACTTATGTAAATTCCCGGCGTGGCCCAATCACTAAACTTTACTTTATCCGAATTACAATTGATCACTTTTTGCTTAAACTTTTTACTAAATTCGTGTTCAATCACATGAAATAAATCATTATAAAGATAATTAGATTCCATAATAGGAACTGGTAAAGACTTAATTTTATTAATCACATTGTTTCTGAATTCATCTATGCCCTTTTTAGTTATTGGCCTGCATACAATTTTCCGCTTAGGACAGACATGATGGTGCTCTATAGAGGCTTGTTGTCCACTATGGTCCGATTTAATAACATTTATTATAGATTTCTCAGTGACTACACAGTTTGAAAAAATGTTGTCTAAACAGGTGGCAGATGTGGGTGTTATTCGAGTAGGCTCATTAAAGGTATGAGATAAATTAAATGATGTGAATAAATTTAATAATCTACTTGCGAGCTTCGACAACTTTGAGTCTAAAATGTCAACATTAAAATCCCCACATATGACAACCTTTTTATTACTTTTACTAGTTATTCTTAAAACTTCCTCCATAGTGGACTCAAACTCTGGGTAATTACTCTGTGGGGGTCTATAAACACATATTACGATAATTTGGTCTAGTTCCACACAAGACAATTCAATTATTCGCTCAATTGAGAGGGATATTATATCTTTGCGCTCTTTGTACTGAAAATTATTATGTAAAATTATAAGAGACCCTCCTCTAATAGCAGATTGCCTACTAAATGAACTTACAATTCTATAATTATCCAGATTTAAAAATAATTCGTGACATTTTAACCAATGCTCAGTGATACACAACACATCAACATTTTCACAGTTTAAAAATAAACTTACTTCTAGGTCTTTGTCAGAAAAGCCTTGTATATTTTGATGAACAATTTTTAAACATTTTGGCTTTCCTCTTGTCAACACTGGGCTAGAGGACACCTCTGTTGTCTCTAATGTATTTGTATCTGTATTTGTCTTGGTCTGGGTGTTTAATATGTATATTATGTATGTATTTACAAAAAAAGTATATAAGTAATGTTTATCCGTTATTTAGTGACCATAACACAAGTTCTTTATGAAACTCAACTTGGCCTAGATAATTGGTGTGTTTGTATGCAATTTTTTATTATTTATTTGTTTGGCATTGGTTAGGTATTAGAGGTTGTTCGTAAAAAGTGACAATGATTATACCCTGTTACATCATTTTTCATTAGTTTTAATAGCGTAAATAGTTCCTTATGATAAATGTTAAATAGAAACAATATTGGAAAAAATCAACTCGGCCACAAGTGAATTCTCAGATGGGACTCGAATTCACGATCTTTGGAAATCCGGTCCAATGCTCTAACCACTGAGCTACCGAGACTTGCGAACCACCGTCCAAATTCTCCGATTCTTTTATATTTGTAATACTAGTATTAAAAATATAAAAGTGGGTTTGAGTCCCATCTGAGAATCACTTGTGGCCGAGTTGGTTTTTTTTTCAATATATTTTTCTATTTAAAATTTAATATAAGTATAAAGAGAGCATTGAAAAATGCAAAAATAAAAAAAAACATAAAGTAAATAGTTCCTTTATATTTTATTCCGATATAGTAAGCAGTGGCGCTACAAATGATTTTCACAAAATATTAAAAGGCAAGATATATCGCATCATTGAAGAAAAATGTAGGAGAATTCTTGTACACGACTAAGAAGTTGCTTTTGATATTCCCCAGAGCAAATTTTATAAAAGTATGCACTTGAAACAAATTCTTGAGCATAAAGAAATGACGTCACACTCGCTGGTATTGTCAAGAATTTCCGGAAGAAGCCGTTTTATATCTACTAACATATTATGTAAGAACATCTTCTTAACATTTAGGTATCATAATATTATAATTTAGGTATCATAGAATCCTTAAGACTCATGTCATATGACAAGAGTCTTAAGGATTCTGCTACATTATTTGATGAATGCTACTAGGCTTTTTAACCGACTTTTTTTAATGTTTGTTCCCTCAGTACTTAGTCATTTACGAACCGATTTGAGTAATTCTTTTTTTTTAAGGTTATACTTTCAACAAGTATATTTTGAAGACTGTTTTTTTCGTTGTAACTACGTATTATTATTATTGTAGGATATAGGGGCTATGCAGCTCCAGTTGGAACTGTAGTCACTGCGACCTATAAGATCTATTAACTCGCCACCTTGTTATAGTATCTATTTTAGCCTGGCGGCTTCCAGGCAGTCGAAAATCTTCCTAGCTCTGAGAGATTTTAGTTCCTCTGGCCGAATTATATGGCCCAGGTGGATACTGCGTTTGTGAATTAGGGGTCCGCAGTCACATAGGAGAGAACGACCAAGTATTGTTACTACGTAACTACGAGATTTTATTTATTTGTAATTTTTGGTTTTTTCTTATTATTCCTTATGTTTTTTACTGTATACCTACTGCTTGTTTTTGATAAATATATGAATAAGAAGTTGATTAGATACATTTACTTTTATTACGGAAACAATAGTTTGAATTATATACCAGAAAATGGCGTACAGCTTCTACAAATTGTATTCAAGGGAATCTTAATAGCTAATTAGCCCAGCTAGCTAGCCGAAATCGATAATTTATTAATAAATTACCCTGTTAGAAATCGTGTAATGAATTCTCGCTCGCGGTCATGTCTGAATAAAAAGGTGTTGGCTTTTTCTAATTGATTTACGACCAAAAGTTTAGGAATTTAGATGAGCGCTTAAATGGAGAGCATTTTATTTTATAACGAACACAGTACTTTTCTTGAGTTGTAAAAGTGTTTCACTTTGAGCGCGGGGTTTCTTCAGAATGAAACGAAAACCAGGTTCACTTATTTCGTTTCGCTTCTCAGACAACAAATAATGATTTGACTCCGAATTATATAGCTTCATCACTTGTGATACGGTTATTAGAATCAATGAAGATATCACACCAATCATACCAATATCACACCACACCCAGACACAAGACAAAAAACTTTTATCACATTTTTTATAGTGTATAAGTTAGCGCTTGACCGCTATCTCGCCTGCTGGTATCTAATCTAGGATGAAACGCGTTTGCCTAGAAGATACCTATTTACATGCGACTTGAAGGCCCCCAAATCAGGGAACATAGACTCAGGCAAAGAATTCCACTCTCTGGTAGTATGGATAAAGACGCAAAATGTTTATTATGTGTTTTTGTGATATCAACCATAAAGCGGAGGCGCAAATTTGAACGTCTGGTTGTCCGATGTTTGTCTCCTATAGTGATCGAATCCGCGACCCTTGGCGCTGTAGATAAAAAAGTAGCACTGCTTCAGCGGCCTTGACATACATCAACATAGCGGAAACTATACAGACCCTGCCAACAATTGTCATAGCAACGTTCAAATAATCGTAATTGAGCACTTAGCTACATTTAATACCATATCGCTCGTTTTATTACTTTGACATTGCTAAACAGCTCCTGGTAACGCTCTGACTAGAGCTTTTTAGGTCGCGGTTTAAAAAAAGGTGGAATCCACCTCTTTAAAATTTTGCTCCTAATATAGCTTCGCGGGCTCAACGGTAAATTGTTTGAAACAACATGAACAAGATTTATTGGCTCCCATACAGTATACACGAATATGCGTAATTCGCAAATAGATATAAGCAAATTAATGATGGTACGTCCTAACTGGATAATTTATGAGTTAGCTTTTGCGAAATGGTGGTTTGTGCACATTATTTTCCTTTTAAGGGTTATTGTGCATTTAGGACGATTCACTGGCGCCCAACGTGGGGATGTACTGTAGAATCATGATTATAATGTGATATAGACGAATGTTAACAGATTTTAATTATACTGAAGAATAAAACACGTATTTATGCAATAGATTATGTATACAAATAATCTTGTGTTTGTACGATTCACTGGCGCCCAACGTGGTGTTTTAATATGGAACCAAGATTATAATGTGAAATAGTGAATGCTACTACATTTAAATTTTATTTAAATTTTATTTAAAGATTAAATTAAAAGTTACATTTATCATCATGCGTTTATACAATTCACTGGCGCCCAACGTGGGGTGGTAATATAGAATCATGATTTGCGGCAGGATTGAGTAAAACCATTGAAACTTAGATATTTATTTTATTATTCATATTTATGTACCACGTAAATGTAAGTTAAGTATTATATAAGTTATTATAAAATATAAAACTATCAATTGTTTTTTGGTTCACAAAATATTTTTTTTTCTCTATCATGTTGGCTTGACAATTCATAAGCTTCCACGTGAACGTTAAGCCGATAACCGCAGGGAACCTCTTAGTTAAGCTTGTAAAATTCAAATGCGTTTTAACATACTTGGTACTAGCAAAAAAAACACTGTGTGAGCGATGCTCTGAAAAATAGAAATAGTCTACGGCCCACCGCGCAATATCGCAATTTACTTCTACTTAAATATTAATATACTCTAGCCGACCCCTCTCTATTCAGTGGCTGCCGTTATGAAGCAAATTTCATAAAGGTACATGTGCGGTGTACGTGGATCCACATTAACCCACCGTGGTTGGTTGAGACAAAATTGTGACTTGCCACAAGTGCCTATATTTATGCTAATGCAACGACATGTTAACAACCCATTTTAACTCGTCTACATACCATAAAGGCATACATGGTTACATAAAGTATACTTTAAAACTTAGTGGTGTAGTATTTTAGAAGTAAATGTCACTAAGTTGTGCTAATGAAGTAGAATCGAAAATTATCGTAGTCAGCTAATCACATGACTTAAGTATTTTTTTTTAAACAACAGAGAAACAATTTGCTTTTATCATACCTGATGTTATAATAATAATAATAATAAGAAAAAGAAGAATCTCATCACAATAGGTGCACTTAATTCTAATGTAGATATAGATAATGTATTTCTTTGAGTGTGGCCTGCATTGTGAAGAGACTATTTCCTGAAAAGGTTTCCAATGAAACCTGGGCTACATGTCAATTATTTTTAAGGACGCTAACGTGAGAGACAATAAAAAAAAACAGAATAAAGTTAGCTTAATACAATTAAAAAAGTAAATAAGAAATCTTTTATTATTGGTATTGTAGTATCATTTGTGATAATGTGTTTGCGTGTGTATGTGTCTGTGTTTGTTGCATGTTCATTAGGATGAAAATGAGAAGCTCTGAAACTAGGAGATGCGACGCATATTATTAAGTACCTACCTAATAATAATTCAGCTTTATCAATCAATCTAATTCTCCCGGAATCCTCAATGATTGAGGAACTGGCTATCTTAGTTATCGCTAAGCAGGGAAACACAACAACGGAATAACCGCTCAAATTCTACGCGATCAACGTCACAGACGAAGCGCCAGTATAATTATGAAACTGTCACTCTTCTATAAAAACAGCTCTCCTTAATAATCTTCGTATGTTCAGCAAAAATGTGACTTCCCAAGGGAATAAAAACTTATTGCACTGTTCGAACGAAGGGATTAAGCGGATCAGAGTGTATTGTCATGATAAAGAAATTAACTGGGATAATACCCGCGAGCCGCGCAACAAGTAAGGACAGACTGCGATATTATCGCACGATAGCCGCCGGGGGGTTTCGTGGTACGATGGACAGCTTAGTGTTAAAACTGTTGATCTTTGCATGTTGAATTGGAGAAATATACAGATCTATGATAAATACCTACATATAATCAACTCTCCTTAAAAATCTACACATCTTTAGCAAAAATATGACATCCCAAGAGAATAAAAACTAATCGCACCGCTTCAAACGAAGGGATTTAGTGGATCAGAGTGTATTGTCATGATAAAGAAATTAGCCGGGATAATACCCGCGAGCCACGCAACAAGTGAGGACGGACTGCGATATCATCACGCGATAACCGCCCGGGGCGTTTCGTGGTACGATGGTAATTATATTGTTAATACGGTTGTTCTTTTCCTTTTGTTTTTTTATCTACGTAGTTAAGACTTTAAACCTTCATCATACCTGATTTTAAGTATTGATAAGGCTGTAGATGGAAGCGAGCCTCTCCCGGAATCCTCAATCATTAAGGCACTTGCGATCTTACCTCTAACGGCCGGAACACAACAATGCTAAAAAAATATTGTTGTTATGGCGCCAGACTAAGATTAGATGGTGGTAGCTTGCTAGACGGACTTACAACAAGTCCTACCACCAACCATCGTAATCATGTCGAATTGGGGAATGAAACCAAACTATGATATATAAATACTTGAAAAAAAAAGGCTAGTGTTTTTATTGTGGACGATATCATCGCGCGATAGCGATCGCCCCCGGAGTGTTTTGTGGTACGAAATAGAGCTTAGGCGCAGTGGTGGTAAGGAGCCCGTGGCCGAGTGGTTAGTGCGCTAGCATGCGATTGTTTAGGTTAAGTAACTTTCGCAATGTGACCAAAAATTTACTAAATATCTCGAGATCCTCCGTGTTTCAGAAGCACGGAGGATCTCGAGTTAGTATTTTTTTTAAGGCACGTTAAGCCGTTGGTCACGGTTGTATTTGCAGTCGTTAAAACCAACCGATCCGCGTGGTGGGTCATGGCCCATTCTCCTTATCCATCCATAAGAAGAAGAAGAAGAAGAAGAAAACCATTTATTAACAACACACACAAAAAACAGTTATACAATGAGACAAGTAGGTACTTAATTATGACAAAAAGAAAAATTGATACTAGACAGAAAAACAAAATGACGAAAAAGAACAATAAGTGTGCTGCTAATAGGCCCTGTCTCAGCAAAATTAACTTCTGGGTCATTCATTGATGGTCAGAATAACCCAGAAGCACTGATATTCTGACAGGGCCAAATGAGTGAGTGGACACAACACAACAAAAGCACAAAAATAAAACACTAAACGATACTTAAATTAAACAAAAATAAAAACAATAACATGCAAATAAAAAAAACAAATAATAAAAACTAAAACGGGACATTATAAAAAAAATAAAAAATAAAAATAAAGTTGTTAGGCACTAAAAATTACGCGTCTCCTTTGCCGAAACCGAATACATAAAAAAAGAAAAGAAAAAAAGGAAACAGTAGTTTGAGATTGCTTGACCTTTGACAATGAATTGACATTGTATTGGATTGACTGACACAACATGACTTATTACATGACATTTAATTTTATTTGGCATTCACCAATTATTTTTTAAAAAGTTTCACAACAAAAGAAAAGTAATGCGAAGGAATTATAAGGAATAATAACGAGAATAAGGAAGAATAAGGAAGGCCAGTGCCCCAAAAGTGGGTACATTATAAATGCCTGACGACGAAAAAAAAAAGCTTAGTGTTAATACAGTTGGTCTATGTATGACGAAGTAGAAAATTAATCCAAACTATTAAATAAATATCTCTGCCTATATTCCGTAAGGGTTTACGAGATACAAAATTGATTAACACATGCTATTTAAAATTCTTTGTGCTTTTTAAGGAGCTAAGTAAATTTTATAGTAGAAAAAAGACTAGTATTTTTGTCGTGCGTGTAAACAAGAATTTCTTACAGTAAGTACACTTTATCACAATTTTCCAGGAAGCAGGGTAATTTTATAAGCAGTGTTAATTTTTCCATTGTCAGCACAAAATAGCGGACTATTTTCAATCTGAAAAATTCTCCTATTAACCTTTTCCTATTATTTTTCATCTGCAAAATTTTGTTTATTAATAAACTTTCGCAAACATTTTACAGGCATTTTAGTAACTTTAAAGTTTAAGTAATAGAATAGAAGCCACATTTGTTATGTACTACAACTATGTGCTACAGCTTGACGTTTCGGCTATGTTGCTATAGCCGTGGTCACAAGCAGCAATTAGCGTCGGTCTGCTTGTCACACTTAAGTCCCGTTGTTTTAATTTATAATATAATGGAATGCGAAAGTTTAAAATCTTATAGAACAGAAGCATTTCACGAAAATAATTGAACGTCACAACATTAACTACCTCCTTTATCTAGTGGTAACACCATCGGTATTAGATCCGAGGCCCTATGTTCAATTCCTAGTGTGTCATATTCATCTGTCACATTTCTTAATGGAAACCTCAAAAACTCTCTCCGTCATACGCAGGAATTCTGTTATATGATCATATTGAAGAAAGAACTACACAAGAAAACGGACAGAAATAAATTTGTTCTCAAATTCGTTATATCTGAAAACCAATTCTTATCGATTTGGAGCTCGAGTGGCTTATACTGCTAATCCGATAAAACCATTAGATTAGAACGCCATAAGGCTATCGAGATAAAAAAATACACGTAATTTTTTTAAATTTTATTTTGTGAATAAAGACAAGGGAAATTATCCAGGAAAATCTTTTTCTTCTAAGTAAATTCCAAAGTAGATAAACAGTTATTTCCGAATTTATATTCCTTGATTTTAGCAAAGTTAAGGAAGTCGTTGAATGTTTTTCTTAGATTTTTTAATTTCTCAAGAAACTTTTTTTAAGAGGTCAGCTACTAAGGCGAAATATTACCCCACAGAAGTGGGGTAAAAGATAAATTGCAAGAACCTTTGCACATTAGTAGGCACGATAGCTCTAAGCTTTCAAAATGGCCACCATCTCTCTCACTTGAGAACGATGCACCCAGATACACTTCACACAGAATGTGCATCTCGCAAACATGATAACGCGAAATAAATCTAAATGACAAACTGCCTCGGTTCTGTCTTGAACTTGGTTTTCAGTTCGAGATATTCTAACATTAATAATGGGATATTTAAGTTAACAAATTGTTTGTAAAAAAACCATTTCAAAACAGAAAAGAAACAAAAGTGGAGCTAGAGTTAGAGCTAGCTATTTCAAGTGAACATTCTCAAGAGTACGTTAGTAACATTTTGCTTCTCCTGTTTTCTGAACTCAGTATTACTGTAAAATTGCACAAACTCGCGACAGTATATAACAAACCGTGTGAACCGCCGTTTAATTCCGTTTTGCAACATCAAATACAAAACAGGAGATACAAGCCACGTAAACAACGCCAGCTGTTAACAAAATTTGAACAAATTTTCTTTTAAAAACACTTAAAACGCTTCTCCTAATCGGAATTTAAACAGCTCCCGTTGTACCCATCGCTGGGGCAATAAAACCAACACAGCCTCCAGCATTCCATTTATGTGCCAGTCATTATATTTTACGAGGTCGTTCCGTATACCACTTGTTACTGACCAGCAAATGGACACTGCCAGCGAACTTTGGCCTTTGCTTCGATGACTTTTTAACACATTGTAACTTCTAGAAGCAGGTCAAGCAATATTGGTTTAGCAGATATGAAGTGATATTAGTTTCGCCGGCGCGGTGGTGTAATAAAATGATACTGAAGATGCAGTGGACGGCGTAAATCATGATTTCGAATTAAAGACTCATTAAGTAAAGGATCTTGTAACTTTGCTGTTATAGTCAAGGTCTTTGCTGACGTAAACTCCATATTTGACCTATGCAACAACATCAATGCATAACTCTTCATTATGAGACATTGCACAAAGCTCGACGGAGCTGTATCACAGGCGAATACGTAAAGAGAATGTACGATCCGTAACGAAATTTACTCGGCACTCTACTCACTTTAAACGACCTCACTGAAACGGTTGCAGCAATGAAATCAGTTAGCATGAGAACGAACTAAATGTTTGGGGACTTTATTAAAATAACTTTTTGAGTCATAATGCACGGAATGGAAGCCTCGATGGGAGAGATTATTTGAGGATCATAGTTTCGAAATCCGACGCTGCTTTATGCAGCACTTAAACTTGACAAGCGCCATTTCACTTAAGTTTGTTTCAGCGTCAACGTTCGCGTAAACTATTAAACAATCATGCCGTTATTAAAAGTTTTATTTTTTATTGTAGCTTGACTCAAATCTGACAAGCCTACTTTTGTTATAAAAAATGTGTAAAAATCAGTTAAGTGGCACGGCTGCACAAATTCAAGCATCATAGTGATGAATGTTAAACTCACCTCATCATAGATAAAGTTGTCGATCTCCTCGAGCGGTCGTCCATAGAGCTTGGGTGGGAACGGCTCGAACTTCCTCGGCAGACGCGCGCCGTCCTCGACGCTGAGGCGGCGGCGCGGCATGAACCCGAACTCGCGGACGAGCTGCGCGCCCCGCGAGCCGGCTCGCCGCGCCGACTCGCGGGTGAACGGCGTGACTGCCGCACGGGGCTCATCCCTGCCCCCCGTGGTCTCACTCGCGAAGGTCACCCCCTCCAAAGGTATCCGGAGTTCTTCCCGGCGCGGCTTCTCACTGGCGACGACGTCGAGCGTTTCGCGCGACTGAGAAGCGACGAGGGGGGCGGCCGCCTCCGGGTTGGTGGCCTCTAGAGTTCGCACGATCTCGCCCAGCAGCCGGGAGCCGTCGATTTCCTCGCCAGGCGAGTTGAGCGGCGCCGGCGGCGGGAACGACAGCCGCCGCTCGTCCTCCTCCATGCTCTGCTACGAGCTCGCGCGGCCCGACGCCATCGCACACACGCACACTATTTGAGCACCGTTGACATTTTTGATTATAACTGACACCTGGGGACAAAGAAATGCTTCGTCAGATAAACAATTAAAAAGTAGAGATTCTCGAGTTCTTGCATAAATACTCATAATCGAATTTTCTTTTATTTTTTTTTAAATATTCTAACTTGATATCAAGTTTATGAAAACACCCTAAAATCGTTGAGTGTTTCCAAAAACCAGTAATCCAGCTGCAAGTATTTTAGCATAATAAAATTACAAAAACAAAATTAAGTAATAAAATATGCATAAGAGTAAATTATTGGCAGCCGCCAGAAAATTTTAGTATTGAAATTGCACGACAAATTCCATTAATTTTCATTTTTAAAATTAGAGAGACGGATATATTGAGATGAGACCCGTGTTTTTATGATGCCTATCGAAAAATGGAAACCTCTTTTAAATAATAATTTTTCACCGCAGGCCAAAAGCAAGTCGGGCCTTACTAAATTTAATACAAGAGCTCGTATATCTTAACATTATTGACGGGATCGTAAACTCTTTATGGACGGAATTTAATGTGCCTCTCGCCGACGTCGGAAGTCAATTTTTCCTCTAATACATAGTAAATCTAGGAGGAAATCTTCAATATTTTGCTACTATGAAGAGTCATAATAAAATAGACAAATATATTTTCTGATGTAACTATGCCTTTGCCTTCTAGTGTCATTTATCATATTAAATATAGTAATGATATATATAGTAATGATTCAACCCATTTGATGATCAAGTACTTGTTTATATTTAATATATTTTTTTAAAAGGTTTTGATGATTTCAAAGTTCTATATCTTTGATCGTGGGGTCATTCTTTTTGCCCATAGTGACACAAATAGTCATATTTAAATTAAGGTATAAAAATAATGATGAAAAATGCAGTCTATTGGTCGGTTTCTAAATTGAGAATCTCAAATTGAGGACATCTCAACTCAAACCCAAATAATGCATGAGTAATGCAAATATAATTTAAAAGTTCATAAAAAAATATACAAGCATTATTTGGTTTAAGTTCGCAACTTGAAATTCTAAATCTAGAAACCTAATTAGCCATATTAGTCACCAAAATGTAATGTAAATGCTCGAAAAACGCCACATCATTTTTACGCCATTCAAACGTGACAGTTGACGAGTTAGCTTAAGGAAATCTTACATAAGCTCTAATCGTCAAGCAACAAATGATGTGCGGGCTTTTTACTGACAAAAGACTGTGTGTTACTCGTACTATGATTCTGTGACGACATCGTACAGTGTTCCATTTTGTAGCATTGTCTCGTTCCACGTCCCGTCGTTAGTTCTATACCAGGGATAGGGATGTCCGTGAACTTAAGGTATCTAACCAATGAGAATCTTGATGTAAAGAAATTAAAATTAATCCAAGAATATATGGACGTATGTAATTGTGTGAGGAATAGAGAAATAATAATAAAAAACATGGTCCATATATGTTCTTGAACTATCTAATGAGTTAAAGTGAAAAATAAGCATACTGATACATAGGTGTTCTAAGGGATGGATAGGATGATGATGGTATTCATAAAAACTTCATAAGTCCAAAGATATCTATTGATGTATGATATTTAGTGATAATGATAAGTAAGCAATAGGCGTTCAAATATATGGTCTTGGAATACCCTTGAATTATCTGATAAGATAAAGTAGAAAGGGTTAAGAAAAGGGCGTTCGAAGGATGGAAAATTATCATTTTATGAATAAGAACTTAAGTCCAAGAAAATGTATTATTGAAGAATGTTATTTAGCGAGTGAAAATACATGTAATACAACAAATAAAACCGAAACATCGTCATCTACGTACTATGCCATTCAAACAAGAATAGTATGATTCATGTGCCATTCTGTGACGTCATTCTGTCAAACTGACTTCACTTAAATAAATATAATGTCGGCATTATATTTATTGAAGTGAAGTTAGTTAATAATATTAATGTCGCAACACTAATTTTCATCAACAAATGTACGTGTAAACATTAAGGTTCACAATGCATGTATTAATTTTACGACACTAAAAAGTTTCGTGAATTTACTTTCATCATGAGTTTCGTAATGTAAATTCGAATTTAAAGTATCTGGAAAGTATTTCCTAACTGGACATTTTGAAACAGGCACTTAAAGATAAATACTTAGTTTCCTATTTGGCTGAAATTTAAATTTTGTTATGCATACACGCCATTTTGTATGACACCAGTTACAAAGTTTTCGATTATCTCATTATACCTCTACATGATAATTATTCAAATGAATCTAACTAAATCTTTGCGACGTTCTGCCGTAACGATTTAATTTAGAGTTTTTGTCAAAAAGTTCAACTTTTCGACAACCCTAGCAGAATTTTTCCAGAGGGAAAATTCCTCGTTCCGTATTCCGGTCGTGCCTGTTTAAAACTGCCATTACCATGGGCATTCGTTTCATTCCGACAATACTTTTTATATCTCTTAATCTGCACGTTAAAATATACTGATGAGTTGACGAGAGCGTTATTTGATGAATACGTGTTTCGCGTTCATTGTTCCTTTTGCGTTTGAGGCTTAACTTTTGAGGGAGATATTGTTATATCATATTTTTTGTACATTAACATAGTGTTGAATGTTAAAGCTAACGATGTGATACACACCGTATTATACCCGTATGGAAATATTCATCCCCTTATTTACTCCAACCTGCAATCCTAGACAAACAGTGTTACCTTGCAAATAGTAAAGGTATTGGCATTGAATATCAGATCATTTTATTTAAAGTATGGCTATAGGTATATTTTGCGTTTTATTTTATATACACTGTCATCAGAAAAATCAAATCACCCTGTTTTTGCAATATTGCTATTTATAATTTCAAAGATAAGTCTTTAGAACTTAAGAACTTTTTATATCTAGGGGTCAGACATTAGCCAGACATAATAATGTCTGAAAATTGAAATTAGTAAACAATACGATTTGAATAGAATTTGTTTCATTCGAAATATTAAGAGTTTTCATGTAAAATGTAGGTGGGCCGATTTTTGTGATAACAAGTGTACTTACATACAATAACGTTTTATGCATTACTGCCTCCCACTACATAAAATTGATTCGTCAATAATCATTCGATCACCATGTATTTGAAACTAGTTGGTGACCTGACTGACTGACCAGTGACTGACTGATTTTTGCCCGAAGATTGTTAAAACTTAGGGCTGATTTCCCAATCTAGAACTTAGCGCTTAACTGAATGTGCAACATGTACGAATTGTATTACTTATCACATCTAAGTTTAAGATAACACCTACAATTTTCCATTGAGACTAATAAGCTGTCAACCCCCGTATGCGCCTTTTCAATTTGATCTGGCTTGGCTATCCCTGGTTCGTTTACTACTAAAATGTCATCCCGACTTACAGAAGGTCCGCTTTTAAGCCAATGTGATCTGGATACGGGTCACGGTAGCGAATTTAGGAACCCAAACATATTTCCCTACATAAAAATGTAAAATCAATCTAAATCAGATATTAGACAGCTTCGAAAATAAGTGTCTAATTATGAAGTAAGTTGCAACGTACATCACTGATGCGCCTTTATGATGAAAGTCACTAGACGACCGTTCATTTTCATGGACATCGGTATTTCATCCGTCATCGTCATCATAGCGTGTAAATAGCGCTATTTACTGCAGGAGCGTCAGGACGTTAGTAAATTTATTTTATTATAAAAAAACAAACATTCTTTATTTCTGAATTCTTACTTACAATAATTACGCCGAGACTTCCCTTTAAGTTTTATAGAAACCTGTATTGGGACGTCTCGCAACTTCCCATTCGGATACAAATAATTTCAAGCAAAAACTAAAAACACTAATAAAACTAAAAATGGGTTAGTTAGCGTGAGTTTGCGTGTGTGTGAATGTATGTGCGTGTGTGTGTATGTGTGTATGAGTGTGTGTGTATGAGTGTGTCTATCTCTGAGTGTGATTATGTGTGCGTTTGTGCATGAGCAAGTGGATTATCATATGGTTCTTTTAAGCATGTTTTCAATGTCCTCATAACTACGATCTTTAATCCAGTTAGTTACTAACCCCCTTACTTATAAACTTGGTATAAGCTTGGAATAGTTATTCCGCGTTTTGTCTCCGTCATCCAAATGACATTTCGAACTCGAGCAAATAAGACAAAACACGGTATAACTATTCCGAGCTTACTTCAAGTTTATAAGTAAGGGTATAAATGTTTAATTTTGTACAATTGCATGGGGTAAATATTTAGCTCGTGATTAATTTTATTATATATAAAAGAAGATTGATTGTCAAACTGCCGTCTGGCAAAATCAGTGCGAACTCGGTCTGTTGTAGCAACTCTATCCTTTCTACGTTTTTTTTCAATTTACAAGGATCAAACTTTAGTGCCTTGTGACAATTTAGAATTGTATTTACTATGTACAGCTTTCATACTGACATGAGGCCGCTAATGCTGTACAACGCATCTGTAGGAAATCTGCGGGGTTATGAATACATGACTTTTATAAGTGCTCTTTGAGCTCTTTCAATATCTAAAAACTTGGTTTTATTGCACCTCCCCATGTCGGAATGCAGTAACAAATAACGGATTATGCCAAAGCAATGTACACTCTGTTTAGAAGCTCAGACGTGAGCACGTTTCGCAGAGTCTTAAAAACCATATCAGCTTCCTTACTCTGGTCATGGTAACCTCAATGTGTTGGTGCCAGCTGAGTCTATAATCCAGCATGATACCTAAGTATTTAATACTGGATACCTTTTCTAAAGCTGGACAATCACAGTATGAGGGATTAGCAACGGAGCAATTATGATTTTTGATACAGAAATCGTCATCAGGTTGAGAGGATTTATTGGAGGTAAAACAGATAAATTTAGTTTTCAAGACGTTTAAAGTTAATAGGCTACCGTCAAGCCATTTGGATATCACAGATAAGCCCCTTTCAGCGTTAGTACGAGCATTTTCCCAATTTGTACCGGAAAAGACGATGGCCGTATCATCGGCATAGGAAACTATCCATCCCCCAACACCCACTAGATAACTGAGTTCATTAATGTAGACTAAGAAAAGCGTTGGACCAAGGACACTTCCCTGTGGTGTAATACCTCCCCTAGTAATACCTCTCTTTCCTCACTTATGAAGTTATCAATCTTGACTACGTGGGTTCTATTAAGAAGATAGCTTTTGAAGAGTGATAGTGCCAAACCCCGAATACCTATATTTCCTAGCCTCTGCACAAGGATGGGGATAGAAACAGTATCAAAAGCCTTTTTTAGGTCTAAAAAGACCACAAGACATTTGGAACCTTTATCCACTGTTTAACAATTCAAGAAGTAAGATCTATAATAGCATCCTGTGTGAATAATTTCCTTCTAAAACCGTAATGACCATTTAATAAGATATCAAATTTACTTAAATAGCTCACTAGTCTTACATTTAGAAGTTTTTCAATATTTTTTGGAAAAAACAGTCAGCACAGAGATAGGCCTAAAGTTGTTAGGATCGTCCCCATCCCCACCCTTGTGCACCGGTGTCACGATAGATCTCTTAAGCGGTTTAGGAAATATTCCAGTAGAGAAACAGAGATTGGCTAGGGCAGTAATAAGGAGAACAAAGAAATCTTTGGCAGACTTAACAAATCTCGTGTTTATACTGTCCCAGCCAGGTGCACTGTCTGACACAGACTCATTAGAATATGGTGAACTTCATCTGGGTCAGTGTCCAGCAGTACAAAAGAAGACGAGTGAGCTGCGACTGTGGCCCGATTCAATACTAACAGTTGGTTAACTCGTGATATTATGGATTCTGCTAAGTTTTTACCAATATTTATAAAAAAAATAATTTACATAATTAACTAAGGTTTGAGGTGATGCAGTGACATTAAATAGACCTGAATTTGTAGATTTAGGTGGCTTATACTGAACAATGTTGTTTACAGTGGCCGAAAATTGTTTAGGATGGTCAATTGATTTCTCTATTTGTTTTTATTGTATTCTCTTTTTAAATTTTTTATATAGTTATTACAAAAAAATCTAAAACGTTTATTATTTTTAACTTTCATCTGCATTCTGTTTCTTAAATTTATACATCGTCACACACCTACCATAATCCATGGATTTTTTATTCTGGTTTTACTAGGGATGGCTATGAATTTTGTATTTTCAGCCAGAGCTGATCTGACTATTCCTATCATCGCAGTAGCAAAACCATCCGGGTCATTATATGTGTTAAGCAGTGATGTGTCTGAGGTAATAAGAGTTTTATATGCTTCTTCATAGTTTACAAACGTTTTATACTTACGAGACACTTCTATTTTATCTATATGCGTAATTTCAAAGTAGTGAGGTAGTTTAATCTGTTATTAAGCTCATAGTTATTTCCAGGATCTATATTTATATCTCCCAAAATCATAACATTTTTGTGGGTTGAGACATCCTTTAAGTGGGTATATAGAGTATTTATGAACGTTTCAGCATTTATATGCGACGGGGAGCGATAAATACCTAATATAATGCAGCCCGAGACTTCTATTTGAAGACCAGTCCCTTCCGATAAGCTTAATTCACTAATTTTAGCATGAAGATTATTCATTATATATACTACTACCCTATCATTCTGATTTAACAACTTAGTGATATAATATGCTGTATAGTTTGGTATTATGGGAACCGGTTTCGATAGGTTCAGCCTACATTCAGTCAGCATTAAAATATCAACTTCACACTTTAATTGTGTTAATGTTACCTGCAAATCATTAATATTACTATATATACTTCTAATGTTTTGAGTGAGAATCGTTAAGTTATGATTAGATGATTTAGTAATGATATAGTTCGATAACGCTTCTATATCACATAAAACAGAGTTTGCGGGCTGAGTATTGGCCAATTCTTGCAGTATATTAAATCCTTCCATCATCAATTAAATTAAATATAGTATAATTAAATTATATGTAGTAGCAATAGTATTATTCCTGAGATTCCTAGTTTTCGTTTTCAGACATAAAGTGCCGCAATGAGCACATGACAGTATTTTTAGAATACTTTAAGCGCCACGAATGTTTTTGAAACCACCGATTAGCGATCTACAAAAATCGCAACAAGAGCAGGACTTGTTTCCGCGACATTTTATACTTAGAAATACAGGTCACCTTACATTCATTTTACATTTAATGTCTAAATTCCCAATCGATGAAGAATTTGGACACAATGTGCCGCTGTTTGTACTATTGTTATCTAACGACCTCTCCTCTGAGACCTGGTTAAATTGGAAATACAACCTTGTTTATAGACCATTTCACAAATAAATCAGATAGTAAAGCTGAGCCATAAAATCTATTGGTTCTTCGAAAGGTAACACATTGAACGGCCGGCCCATCTGGCATAACAAAGCAGGTTTTATTACCGTTGTGATAGATATCAAGTTTGCACGGACTTTATCATTTTAGTCGTTTCTAAGTTGACGTTGATGACAGTACAACTTTCTTCCTTATATAGTTTTAACGTTAAGAAAATAACGTAAGAACGTTCCGTCTCTTTTTTCATATTATACCTAGTCCGTGTATAATCATTGCAGATTTAACACAGTATTTATTTCATTATTTAAGTAAAAATCACGTTTGTTTCCTAAACAATAGATCATGATTGTAATGATAACTATTACAAAACCGGAATATAGTGAGGTGAACTTATGATAAATTTTAAATAGAAAAATATTGGAAAAAAACACTCCACAAGCCACAAGTGAATTCTCAGATGGGAATTCACTAGGGGCCGAGTTGCTTTTTAAAAAATGCAAAATTTCAAAAATCTTTAAAAAAAAAAAAATGGTGAATTTAATACAAGCACCCCCAAGCCAAGTGATTACTCACTCAAGTCATCACTCATGTGAGATGAGAGATGACATGCGAGTGTGACTTTCGACAATACTTTCGAAGTGACTTCGAAATGATTTACCATTTTCAGAATAACATAACTGTTTTGTGAAAATTCCCATTAAACCAGCACAGATATCAATGTTGTTAATGACTGCAATATTTCAAACAGATAACGACCTCTTTACTGAGGGCGCATTTTTCAAATGCCATGCGCCATTTTGGAATGCCGATGCTATTTCAACCCTAAAGTAATTAAATTGAGCGAGGTACGAGGTTATTAAAAAAAAGTATTTTTGCGGCCTAGTCAATATTAATTACATCGTTATTTATTTATAGACTTTTGGGTTCACGTTACATTAGGCCACTCGTTCATGTGCGACAATTGCTGTGCGATTATTTTGATAGGATTGATTACACTGGATTGAAAACACAGAGTTTAATATTGCAACTTTCACGAGCTACGAAAAATCGCTCTTAAAAGGTCATCGAAAAATATTGTAGCTAAATAAGTAAGATAGGTAAAATCAAATTGAGTTAGGTTGGTACGGTTATGAAACGTACATGTACATTTTTCGGGTTTGTTGTAGAGTTTGTTCCTAGTCAGTTTGGGTAGATCTCACCATCATATTTAAGTCTGTGGCCAGAACTTTTTTTTTTTATAAATATTACTATAACAACAATGTTATAAATATTCTCTCAGTTATTTTTATATATGTACGAGTACTATCTATATCTAATGTCCCCTTCTGTAATGAAGAATGTTCACTAGTTTCGATTTTTAACTTTTCTTATAGTCCATGTGAAATAAAAAAGTGTGTGTAAAAATTATTTCGATATGTCACTTAGTTCCCGAGATATTGAATTTTAAACATCGCGAGTGTCGGCCGGCCGGCGCTCATTGCGGTGACGTCACAGGTCATACACTCACGCAGTACGTTGCGCGCTCTGGTACGGTTCACTACGAAATAACGCAAATATTGTTCGAAATGTCGAATTCAAATACAAGAAAATCATGTGTTGTGCCAAAATGTAAAAGTACTACCACCAATGCACCCGAAAAGTTATTTTTTTTGGTTCCAATAGATATTAAAATACGTAAGAAATGGCTAAAAGCTATGAAGAGGTTGGATCCATTTGGAGATAAAAGCAAAGTATATTGTTGTGAAGATCATTTTGACGTAGGTATGTAACGATGCCATTTCGTTCTAGCCTTATAGATGGATGAAACCTCTATAATGGCTAGAAACTCCGTAGTCTCACTCTATGGTTATCAAATTGTATTTTTATCTGTTCTGTCTAAATTCAAATTTTCTCCGTTCCACGTTTCCTTTTCGGCTCATTTTGACGTAATCTTCCAGAAACCAGCTACCTAAACGGTACTGTTTTAAAATTGGTGTAAATAATTATTTTTCTCTAAATACATCAGGAACCCGATACACGGGGTAAGCACACCTACTTTTTTACTCGTTATTTCGATTCATTATTTATAACTAAAACTTTTCTATATCTTTGTATTTTATATTGTTTCAGTTCCTTATTTCCATTACATACAAATAAAACAAGTCTCCCGGAACCATTATTTTATTTCGTTCCAATATATTAAAACGAGTGCGGCGGTTCCGACGTTCCGGCGACTGTAGTGCTGCCGGACTAGGAGCCCCGTCACACTGGCTCTCCGGCGAAACAAGAACCACTACCACTTCTCTGCAACTCGGACGGAGTGAGGACTACCATTTCTTTTTTTTATTTCCTGCAAAATTAATGTTTTTTTATTTGTGTGTGTTTTTCTATACTAAGCCTTTTAAATTCTAAAATATTATCCGGCACAATTTGCCTGTTTCGTCCCCAAAACCTTTCGGCCCAGTTAACAATTTTTACTTGCGTTTACTTTTAATTATTGTATTGTTTTCAACCATTCTCATTTCAACACACTATACACTATCCAAATATTTACTTATTTATAACAAATATCTACACTACATACACTTTACACACACCAAACAGACAGAAACACGATCGACGCTACTATGGCTGGTTACAAATGTAATCGGTTCCCGATGTCATAGTAGCGGAGGCATTTCAAACACACACTTATTACTTACACACCCTTGGCTTTGGAGAGTATCTTTTGCCAAGATCCACTACACAATTTTCTCATATTTATCATCAAATTGTTATTTAATTCTTTTATTGGTTTATTATAAGTCGTAATATTTATTTGCACGTTTTATGTCAATTGACATTGTCGGACGTTGTCATATTATTTTATTTTGAAATCGATAATTTTTTCGATTTTGCAAAACACGGAAAAGGTTTTATACCTTATTTTTATAACAGTGATTAAATACTTTTTAATTACATTTTCCCTACTACAATACCAAATATAAATATGGATATTTCACAATTAAATAAACCTGAAATTATTTACGAACTTAAATTACGTAATGCGGATTTTCAACCGACTCAAACTGCCATAGAATTACGTGAACTTTTGACTACTATTTTATCGGAACCAAATTTATACCCACCATCTTTATCAAGCCCGTATACTTTTATTTTAGATACGGAGGAAGTAACAAAATGTTTAGATATAATTGATGTAACCATATCTTCCTATCCTAATAGGAAAGCGAAAATATTACCTTATATTACCCACGTTCGTAATAGATTGTCTATAATAGAAATTGACACCGAAAATTCGCCCCAGGACATTCAAGTTTATAAATCTCTTTGGGATCGACTTAAAACACTTGAACAACATTTCCGATCTCTCGAACCGTCTCCATCAACGACTACCTATCATTCAACTGAATCTTTTCAAGAAAATGTTATTCCTAATTCATTTTTTGATACTTTAACACGAACTTTATCAAATATTGCAAATACTCGACCAAACACCGAGATTAAAAAATTCTCCTTCTCTGGCGAAGGTTGTCCTAGACAGTTTATCCTAAAAGTGGAAGAATTTGCTACTGCAAGGAATATTAGCCCTAGTACCTTATTTGCCCACATTTACGATATACTTTCGGGAATAGCTTTGGATTGGTTTAGAGCCAACAAAGATTTTATAAGGGATTGGGAAACTTTTAAAACCTCCTTCTATAAATATTTTGAGATTACGGATTATGATTACAAGCTCAAAAAATTTATAGATTCACGTAAACAGAAACATAACGAAAGAGTTATTATTTATTTTGCCACAATGGAATCTTTATTCCATAAACTTCATGAACCATTGACAGAAAAACAGAAAATTGAAATTTTAAGACGGAATTTGAGACCAGAGTTCGGTCACAGATTAGTACCTAATGATTTATCTTCAGTAAATACATTACTTGAATCTTGTAAATGGTTTGAAAACTGTTTAGAAGTTTCAAATTCTAACACTAATGATTTTTCCGATATTTTACCTACCTCATCGAAACAAAAATATTTTCCAATGTCTCACAGCTTTGATAATAGTACGCATTCACGTACCTACACGCCATCAACACCTGTTCATGCAGTTTCTACTACTCAACAACGGAAAATATTTTCTTGTCCTCGTTGCCGAACAGATGACCACATCTTGATAGATTGCACTAGTAACAATAAAGTTTGTTTTCGTTGCGGAAAACAAAACGTTATTTTTACTAATTGTCCAAAATGTAATATTTCTCCAAAACTAATAAGTGAGAATCGTAGTAGGTCGAATTTCGACAAGTCAGATTGGGACAACTGGCTAAATACTATTAAAATATTTTTTAAATCTTATAAAATTACTACACTTCTCTTAACAAATAATACTGATACCGAACGTCCCTACATTAATATTAACGTCAACGGCTTATCATTATCCGGTTTATTGGATAGTGGTAGTGCAATCACTATTTTAGGCAATAACTCACATAAATTATTGCTTGAACATGGTTTTGACATTAAACACAATAACATCATACACGGTACGGTTGCAAATGGTCAACCCATACGTTCCATTGGTTATATTAACTTACCTACTATATATAATAATCAGTTCTTTAATATTACAGCGCACATTATACCTAGCATCTCTGAATCATTTATACTTGGCATTGATTTTTGGAAAGCTTTTAACTTAGCTCCCCAGATTCTTTCCAAAATTACTGTCCATAAATCTTCAAACGCTCCAACTTTCTTAATCAATACTACTGATAATAAATTGAGTAATTATAACAATCTTTCTGAAACTCAGCGTGCTATAGCTGATACTATCATTCATAATTTTAAGAACATTTCTACTGAAACTTTACCACTTGGTAAGACACATTTAGCTGAACATCACATTGACACCGGTGACCATCCTCCTTTACGTCAACGATGCTATCGTTTATCACCTGAGAAACAAAAAGCTCTTCGCGAAGAAGTAGACAAAATGCTAGAACTAGATGTGATTGAACCTTGTGAAAGCCCTTGGCTTAACCCTGTTATTATTACCCCAAAAAAAGATGGTACTTGGCGTTTCTGTGTAGACAGTCGTAAACTAAACGATGTTACCAGAAAAGATGCATATAAATTACCTTTTATTGCCGACATTTTAGATAATCTTAAAGATGCTAAATACCTGTCATCTATTGACATTGCAAAAGCTTTTTGGGAGATTCCCCTTCGTGTTGAAGACCGTCCCAAAACTTCGTTTCACGTCCCTAGTCGCGGAACATATCAATTTAAGGTTATGCCTTTTGGTCTCACTAATGCACCCGCAACTCAACAAAGGTTTATAGATAATCTTCTTTATAACGTTGACAGCTCCGTATTCTGTTATTTAGATGACATAATTATTGTCAGCAAAACATTTGACGATCATATTACCCTACTAAATAAAGTTTACAATAAATTAAAATCGGCTAACATCACTATCAACTTTCCGAAGTGCGCCTTCTTTCGAAGCGAACTTAAATACTTAGGCTATATAATTAACGACAAAGGTTTACATACCGACCCTGACAAAATCAAGGCTATTCTAGAAATACAACCGCCAAAATCTGCTAAAGAAGTCAAAAAATTTCTTGGTACAGCGAGCTGGTACCGTCGTTTTATACCAAATCTCAGCACTTTGGCAGCTCCTCTCACAAAATTAACTTCAACCAGCAAAAAAGCACCTCCTTTTAAATGGACTTCTGCAGCAAATGATGCATTCAATTTAATAAAGCAAGCTTTAGTTTCTACTCCTATTTTAACTTGTCCTGACTTTACGAAACCTTTTGCTGTTCACTGTGATGCGTCAGCATACGGGTTGGGAGCAATGCTTACACAGGAATTTGAGGGCATAGAAAAACCTATTGCTTACATGAGTAAATCCCTTACTCAACCTCAAAGGAATTACTCGATTACCGAACGGGAATTATTAAGTGTCATAACTGCTCTAGAACATTGGCGTTGTTATTTAGACAATGGCCAGAAATTTACTATCTATACAGACCATTCTGCCCTCCAATGGTTCTTACATCTCGATAATCCCACAGGTCGACTAGCCAGATGGAGTATTCGTTTATCCATGTTCAATTTTGATATGAAACATAAAAAAGGTAAAGAACATTTAGTATCCCGTATTAAATCCATTAACGCCATTAATATTAATATGTCTAATTCCAATGATGATTGGTATAATACAATCTCATCTAAATGTAAATCGAATCCATCTTCAACCCCTGATTATTCTATTAAAAACAATAATTTATATAAGTATACACGATCTAACACTCCATATCATTCTGAGTTTTCTTGGAAATTAGTTGTTCCTTTGGAACTACGTGATTCCATTATTGCCGAAAACCATTCTACACCTACAACGGCTCATTTCGGTACTTTTAAAACGTATCACCGCATCAAAAATAACTACTTTTGGCCTGGCATGTATAAAGACATCGCAACATATATATCCAAATGCGAAACTTGTCTTGCCTACAAACATCAAAATCAACATACAATTGGTTTGATGGGTAAACCAAAACATTGTTCACGTCCTTTTCAATGTTTATCAATTGATTTAATTGGACCATTACCATTATCTCGCAAACTTAACAGATTTATTCTAGTAGCAACTTGTTGTTTTTCTAAATATTGTCTATTGTATCCTGTTAAACGTGCTACATCTTCAGTCATAAAGCATATTCTGGAAAATCTGGTTTTTATGACATATGGAATTCCTGAAACAATTATTTTGGACAATGGCCCACAAATGATAAGCAATGAACTCACAGACTTATTTAAATTCTACAATATACCTAAAGTACACTACACTCCACGCTATTGCCCACAGGTGAATACAGTAGAACGCTATAATAAAACCATAATTACGGCAATCGCTTCATTTGTCGATGACGATCATAGAACATGGGATATTCATCTTAATAAAATTCAGTTTGCAATTAATTCTGCTGTAAACGAAACAACTCAATTCACGCCATCGTATCTAGTTTTCGGTCGTGAACTTGTCACATGCGGTTCCATTTACAAAACCGACACAACAGAAGATTCCGTTTTAGCTCCGAAAGATAAATATTCTGAGAACATTGGTTTACTTAGCCCAATATTTTCAGAGGTTCAAGCTCGTCTCTATAAATGTCACCAAACTAATGCTCATTATTATAATAAGCAACACCAGCAATTAGAATTTAACCAAGGTGATATTATCTGGAAACGAAATTACCCCATTAGTTCAGCTGATAAATATTTTTCGGCAAAATTAGCACCAAAATTTATTAAATGTAAAATATCAAACAAAGTTTCACCGCTTATTTATGATTTATCGGACATGTCCAATAAACCATTAGGTCGTTGGCATGTCAAAGACATAAAACCATTTCCGAAATTAAGGTAATTTATTTATCTCTTTACACATTAGTTTAGCATATTTTCTTTATTTTACTTATTAATTTATTTTCATTATTATTACATACCTACTTTAAGCGTGATGCATGTCACATAATCTTATGATTTGTATAATTGTTCTGTTTTTATATACACCTCCATCCTTTTGGCTAACCATCAACTACTTTATTAATGCATAATTCTGTACATATAAGATGATTACATTCTATTTTTAACTTAATTTGTCGTATTTACGACTATCGTAATAAGTTGCATACTTACCAACTTACTTATTATCTTATAGTATTACCTTATTATTCTAGGTACTTACTTTTATTCTCTAACGAGATTTAACATTATTTTCCTGACCATTTATTATGGTTAGTAAACTTGTATATTTATTACACTATACATAAACACTTGTACATGACATTCATCACACACATACACTGAACATGATCACCAAAAGCCAGCGGGTGGTGACTGGCATATTTAAATAAGCCTGCACTATCTGGGTTGGTTTCATGAGAAATATCTTCTTTTATATAAGATTTCTCTACTTGTCTGTTGCCTTAATTAAAAATTTGTTGAATTAAGACTTTGATAGATATGACGGATGTTAGTATTTATATGGAACCGGAACCAACCTAGTGTAAATTTCTCACTGTAAAAACCATTCACATACTCAAAATTCTATCATGCACATCCATTAAATTAGTTAATATTTTATTACTTATATTGTATTTTTTATAAAAGAGACTTGTTTGTTACTACCTATTTATTTTCCAAATTAAGTTAAGTGCAGAAACGACATCGTACATTGCCATATTGTGTTTCTTTTACAAAAAAAATCCTTAAAGATTTTTTTGCGCCGGCCGCCCCGGTATTGTAACGATGCCATTTCGTTCTAGCCTTATAGATGGATGAAACCTCTATAATGGCTAGAAACTCCGTAGTCTCACTCTATGGTTATCAAATTGTATTTTTATCTGTTCTGTCTAAATTCAAATTTTCTCCGTTCCACGTTTCCTTTTCGGCTCATTTTGACGTAATCTTCCAGAAACCAGCTACCTAAACGGTACTGTTTTAAAATTGGTGTAAATAATTATTTTTCTCTAAATACATCAGGAACCCGATACACGGGGTAAGCACACCTACTTTTTTACTCGTTATTTCGATTCATTATTTATAACTAAAACTTTTCTATATCTTTGTATTTTATATTGTTTCAGTTCCTTATTTCCATTACATACAAATAAAACAAGTCTCCCGGAACCATTATTTTATTTCGTTCCAATATATTAAAACGAGTGCGGCGGTTCCGACGTTCCGGCGACTGTAGTGCTGCCGGACTAGGAGCCCCGTCACAGGTACATTGACAATCTATTATGTTATTTGTATTATAGGTAGTTTGTTATTGTATTTTTATAGTTTGCAGTAGGTTAGTAGGATCTAGTTTGTATTTGGTTTGTACAAGTAGGTAAAAGTGGTAACTGAACCATCATTTCTTGGAATCACGAGCCGATTCCAAGAAATGATGGTTCAGTTACGTAGCACAAACAAACGAATAAACTATAGTCGTCCAAGAGATCGCATCACAGGTGCGAAACAATAAAACAATAATGGAACTACATTTAATATAAACTGGTTGGGGGCAAACTGCAACTTAAAAACTTTTTATACGAAAATTAAATAGCCAAAGCATTCTACTTTGCGGTGCTACTATTTTATTTTTCTTGCCTTGGCTGGCACCGACTCCAAAAGGTTTATTTTTTGCTTTTTAGTTTTTCGAAGACGGTTTTCATTTTTGTATAAAAAGTTTTTATTTCACAATTTTTAAAGATGGAAGAGGTCCCGTGCCTACGCTGATAACCTTATGACAACTCCTCATCACCTTTTACAAAATGCTGCTTTTCCCGGTGCAGGGACGTTACTTATTGAGGAGTTCTCCCGATACTTCATCATCAGCTGCACTTCATCACATGCATTGAGTCGAGCATAAATTGCTTATGAACTACATTAATGTAATCGTATAGCTGCCGTGAAATGCTAAGTATTTAATAGTTCCGATAACCATTTGTGGTCTTCATCATCAGTTCCACTTCACCAAATGGTGCATTCCGAAAGCATATGCATAAGTTACTATAGAAAACACCGAAATCGTTATAGGAGTGCCTATAATATTTGAAGAGTTCCCTGGCTTTCTCCAGGATCCCAGCATCAGATCCTGACATGATGACAATGGGACCACATTTGAAGTATACCCTTTCAAACAAAAAAATAATAACTCAAATCGGTCCAGCCGTCTTCGAGTAATCGAGTAACATACATAAAAAAATAAAAAATTATTCCGTCGAATTGAGAACCTCTTCCTTTTTTTGAAGTCGGTTAATAAGACATAGTACCTCACAAATTTAAATGTCAACAAGAAAACAATGATAAACCTGAAAGATCTGCAGTAAAAAAAACGTCACTTAATAAAATATTTTGATTTTTCTTTTTACTTTTTCATTTTTACTCTTCGCATTACGACAGCAACAAAATCAACCATTAAGTAGTTTTGGGTAAATTATCCGATTGCCCTTTTTCATATCATTCATCCATGTTGTGAATTTCACTATGAAGATAACAGTACCTAATATACTTAAATCAAAAACGAAATGAAATAACAATTTACTGACAAGCGTTGAGTATGGTTAAGTACGTTATATCACTTATGTCTCCGGGCCGTGTACTGCGCGCGGAAGGAGTGTATGACCTGTGACGTCACACCAACGCAGCGCCAACGCGCGGCGATCGCAAATTAACGGGATTTTTAAATGTCTATAAAATCTAAACTATTTGATATTTTGGCATGGAACAAAAAATAGTGTGTTTATATTCACATAGGCTTTACTGTGACAAAGTTACAAGCGATTTCGCATACCCAGTAACATTCTCCATTGCACCCACTCGTCCCCAAGTCTTTTTCTTTATTATTTCTCTACTCAAGGTTGCCTGGAAGAGATTTCTATTTAGCAATAAGGCCGCCTATAAGCTATTTTAAATTTAAGTTTTTTACTTCACACTTGTATCGTAGGCATTCAAGTTGTCAAAAATATTTTCACTACACTGTGTGTGTGATAAACCTTGTCACAAAGAAAAAATAAGTACACGGCTTTTTATGATTCCAACATTAATGTATTACACACAACCTAATGGTGTCTAATCCGGGTCCCGAGTATTCCGTAATTAGTTTGCGACCGTTAGGCCCTGTTTGTGCCGGGATCAACCGGGATAAGCCATATAAGGACTCTTGTCCGGTAATAACATTGATTGATATTAGGAAATCAGTTAGTTATAATGTTTAGTTAAATTGATAGTCTGAGTATCAGGACCTACTTCTATTACCATAACTATCAAAACTAATTGTAAAACTCATTACGTAGGTACTACTTTCTGTTTGGAAGTAATTCTAAAATAAAAAAAAATATCTGTGAGAAGAGAAAAAAACATTAGTGCATTTGAAGGCCAAACGAGTATAATCAAGTATGAAAAATTTTAACAGACTAGAAACAGACAACACAATTGTGTTACAAATCTGATTGATGGAATCTGTAAACAGTACCGAATCGAAAAAGCATAAACAAACGAAAAGTATAATCGCAAATCTTCAGTTAATTTCATGGAACTATGTATTTTTACTTTCATCGTAAAGAATCTTATTTTATTCTAGAGATTTTTTTTGTTTTTAGGGTTCCGAACCTCTAAAGAAAAAAGGGAACCCTTATAGGATCACTTTGTTGTCCGTCTGTCCGTCCGTCCGTCTGTCCGTCCGTCCGTCTGTCCGTCCGTCCGTCTGTCCTCGTTTATCTCAAGAACGTATTGAGTTGAAATAAAAAAACCATTTCAGGTCAGGTTTTTGACAGGTCAACAGCTGTTGAAGGTAAAAAAATCAAACTTGTAAATTAACGTAAAAAAAGATAGGACCATTTATGTCGCAAATAAAGGTATATTTCGTCACTCTCATGGGAATCAAAATTCTTAAGGTACTTCCTGTAGACCTATAACTATGATATTTGGCAAGTAACATCATCTTTTTCTATGAATACGGGAAAACATCTAAAAACTATACATTTGTTATTAAATCATAAACATATAGTATTTAGTACGGAATCGGAATTTCGGGAAAATCTCGGGAACGCGTGGATCACATTTTCACATTAATACTCTCTTGAAGCTGTCAAAAAATCAAACTTCAAATTAACGTTAAAAAAGATAAGGCCATTTATGCAAAAAATTATACATCGACACTATTAAGGGATTCAAAATTAATAGGGTACTTCCCGTTGACCTAGAACTATTCAATTTGGCAAATAATATCGTCTTTTACTATGAATGCAGGAAAAAGTCTAAAACTATACATTTGTAATTAAGGCATAAAAAAATTTGTCTTTAGTTTTGGAAACAGTATTTCGCGAAAACTTCGGTAGAAACTGCGAGACTCAATTCCTGAACTAATTATAATATTATGTACCTAGGTGATACCTAGTTATTTGTGCGGAACCCTCGATGGGCGAGTCCGACTCGCACTTGTCCGGCTTTTTTATGGATTTGTAGGAAAGTGAATATGCGTTAGGTGATATGTGATTTATTTGCAGAAAAGTGAATATGCGGAAACAAGAGCTAAACGTTATTCGTTAATCGTTTACTGACAAACATAAAGCTCATGTCAATATTCAACACTGAATTTATTAACACCCTCGCCGCCAAGCTGTAAATGCTAATATCACCAAAATATTACAAACATTTTTTTTTTGTATAGAAATGTGTATCGTAAATAATACACATGGCGCGGAACGTGTTAAAATTTAAGGAGGTTGTAAGTACTTAGGTATACAGCAAATGATGAATCCAACAAAGTTACTTCCTTAAGGTGGTACGACTTTCATACAAACAAACATTGCACATTAATTGGTTCATCATACATTAATAATTCATAATTACAAGCGCACTAACTCGTTCCAGTTATTTGTTTGCGCGAAATAATAAAAAAAAATGTTTTATGATTTTGTAATTTTTGCATTTTTCAATGCTATTCTTATACTTATGGTAAATTTTAAATAGATAAATATTGGAACAAATTAACTCGGCCACAAGTGAATTCTCAGACGGGAATCGAACCCGCGACCTTTGGAAATCCGGTCCAATGCTCTAACCGCTGAACTACCGAGACTTGCGAACCACCGTCGAAATTCTCCAATACTTTTATATTTTTAATACGCTGTAGGCCAATGCCAGCGTTGTCACATCAATGCTAGGAATATCCTTGCATTCGAAAGAAACATCTTTTCAGGTGTTTAAGGATCGATTAAGATGCAACTGCCAATAATTTATGATTTTGTATTTTTTGCATTTTCAATGCTATTTTTATACTTATGGTAAATTTCCTCCACTCAAATTTTTCCTCACTTGAGTGTAATAATTAGAACTCTTTGCTAGAGAGGAGGACAGACAGTGCCCCATTTTTTCTATTTGTCAAGTTTAAAGTCACCAAAGCCAAAAAAATTTTTTTTTTTTATGGTGAAATCTATATCGATCTCCTCCATTCCAAATGTTTCCATAATTTAAAAACCCCGGACTGTACCTAGCTACCATTAAATGAACTAGTTTTGTAGTTTTATAGTGACGTGAATATCTGGAGATATTTTATTGTAGGTAATACTTATTTATAATATTTGTTGAACTTTAAAATCACAGAACAGTTTTTCTGTTCTGTGATTTTAAGACAGAGATTGTGAGACAGAGTTACGAATTAGAATACGGATTTCGAGGAGTATTTCGAAGAGGTTTTCAATGAGGTTTCGTTAAGTCGAGGACGAGTAAGTTTTGGAGGAACGACTTAGAATATGGGTGTTAGTTACCTTAACCCCTGGGGCGCAGTTGGGAACCCCCGTATTGTAATGTAATGTTGTAATGTGATTGAAAACAAGTTTTATGTGATTTCTGTTCCGGCAAAGTGCGGGCTTAGAAAAAGTTCCATATGTTGATGAAAATAAATTTATGGAAGATGCAGTAAAAGTGGTACGTTTTCTTTATTACTTTCAGTGTTTAGATAATATTTCTAGGTTTCTCAAAATATTTAAATCCCTGATTTTTTAATTTTTTGCATTTTTCAATGCCATTTTTATACCTATAGTAAATTTTAAATAGAAACATATTGGAAAAAAATCAACTCGGCCACAAATGAATAATCAGGTGGGAATTCACTTGTGGCCGACTTGATTTTTTCAGATATTTTTCAAATTAAATATTTCTGATCGTTTCCGATAAATCGTCAGCCTTATCAATACTTAACATCAGATATGATGAAGGCTAAGTCTCTCCCGTATCTCAAAAAAAAAATACAGTACATATACTTACATAATTTTCAATTTCAACAATGGTAACGAACCAAAAATTCGTGGAGTCGGAAGAAGACGATCGAAACGTACAGTCAGCAGCACTGCTTTACAGCTGCAGCTTTACACTTTGACCTTGAGAGCGCCCTTATAGCTCGTAACGCGGCGGTTTTCGTAGAGAAAATGTAAAGCCGTACGTGCTGTTGACTGTACATTAAAGAACACAGATGTTGTTTCGTCTATCGGTTTATGCATATTAGTTTAAACTTTTTAAAAAGTAAAAATGAATAAACAAAAGCCATTTAAATAATAATTACCGTAAGGTGAGATTATAAGGACCTCAATCCTGATACAAGGCACGGCACCGAAACCCAACAAGGAAGTTACCCCACAGTATCCTATTTCAACAATTTCTAACGACACAAACAAAATTTTCCGTTGGTTATTAAACTTTAGTCACACGTGCGAACATTGTTAGGAAACTTTCAAAACAACAGTTTCCTCATACTGATCTGAACCACAGTATAAAGATAAGTACATACAGTAAGTTGTCTTAGCCTTTATCTTGATTAAAGTTAATTATTATTATTGCAGCCGCGCGGTAGATACGCAATACGCGATAGGGCTGCCCGCCAACATAGATTAGCTATTATCACACGTTTACTGCGTACAAAACTTTAAAAGCGTGCGGTCGTTATCACGGCGCATTCGAGACTGAGACCCTTGCCGAGCTCTCGCCGAACCGAGGTGCGTCGAGTATGACTCGCAAACGGACCTTTAGTAGGAAGACAAAATACTGTTTTATTATACTGTGTCTGAACTATGTTGTTTCATTTCCAGATTTATAAATAGTTTTAATCTAGTTTCGCGGTTTCTCTTGCCTTATTTTTCCCGTTCGCCCCGATCCGTTTATAGTAAAAACAATGGAAAATATTTTAAAGTCATGATGAGATAACGTTTTCATGATTTATGGGTTGCAAAATGGAACAATACTCTTACTAATGAAGACGTTTATTTACTGTTTTATCATGCAACAAAGGCAAGAACAAAACAAAACATTTTATTAATTTAAAAACACACTTTTATTTGGGCGGTTTATTTAGCTTCTTTAGAGCCAAGTTCAGCAACTGTCGATTAGATAATGGTCATTTAAAACATCGTTTTGTCACTTTGAACTTCAAAGAATCGACTGTATTGCAATGACATTTAACTGGCGTTTAGTTTAGGTTATTTAGTTGGTGATATCAAAAATCATCAAAAACTTTGGTCTGTTTTGGAGGTAAATAATGGTTATTTGTTATGCAAGACTGGAAAGTTGGTTATTTAGCGGCGAGTTACCTCTATCGAAAGCTGAGCAAGTGAAGGTTTCTAGGATTGAACTACGAGCGTAGCGAGGATTTCAAAGGTACAAGACGCTAAAAACTTTTCTGCCGAGCGCAACACACAATTTTTCACAACAGCGAACGCGGTCAACTTCCGGTAAAAAAATCTTCAAACATCAAGTTTAATCTCTGACCTTATTCTCGTTGTTTTAATGATATAAAAAACTAAAATATGAAAAAGGGAGTATTGTAGTTAATTCAAAGTTATTTTAAGAAGAAATATATTGTTACTTATAAATAAGAATAAAAACGATTCCGTAAATGTTGACAAGACAAACACAATTTAAAAATAAAGATTTATGTCACGTTCCGAAATCCAATCAAAGGTTGTGAAGTCTCAACCAGCCTATATATAAAATTCTTATAACAAATAGTTTAATCTTATTTAATGACAAAATCTCCTTTTACGAGCGTGAGATAAAAAAAATTTTTTGTGACATTTTAACACAACACCATCTTTATTCGGATTTTTTATTCAGGAGAGTAATTTGGGGTTGTTCCATATTCATCCCAAGACGTCTCATCCCACCTGATTTCATTTTGTAAAAATAATGCTGCCTGAAAATGTAGCTTTAATGTTAATATTGAATTTATGTACGTGAATGTAATCAATACTTACTGAACTGGATCTGAGGATATCATTACGAAAAGCAGTTTGACTCCTGACTATCCAGAGTGTTTTTTTCCGAATTTCGCGTGAAACTTTGATTTATTGTAAATGAAGACCATAATGGTAAAAATAGTAAAAGATCCTGGTCAAGGCATATTCAATTTGTTTGGCGGAAAAAATTACAGGTATATATTTTCACCGCAATAAAAATACAACCTCCAATTACTTTTTTGGTCCAATGAGTAATACGAGGGGCGTCATACAGTAGGCCCCCACTGTCTTGCAGAATCTATCATGTCATAAGAACATTTTGTTTTCAATACTCTTCAATTTCGTACCATGACCCAACACAAAATAAAATTTTGTTATTCCTGTCCATTGAGAAATATCCATGGATATGAAATGTCTAAAAAGACGTGCTTATATATGTCTCAGGATAATTGGATAATCGTTTTTTTGGACGGATAATTAGACAACGGTGTTGTCATTTCTCAATCCTACTGAAAAAAGAGGCGTAAATTTGTCAGTACTGACGTTTAAAGTTTCGATACCATTTTATGCCTAACTTGCAAATATTTGATAAATATTAAACAAGAAAATATGCTAGAAAACAACAACCAGTCTCATGTCCCCCTGACGGGAGCAACTGCACGAGTTACTTAATAAAACACTGAAATCGATGCATATTCAAATGTTTTGAAGAGTACCCTTGATTTCTCCAGGATCCCATAATCAGATCCTGCCTTGACGACAATGGGACCAACTTGAAAGTACAGCCTTTCAAACAAAAATAAGCATTCAAATCGGTTCATAAATGACCGAGTATGGAGGTAATTAGTATTTAATAGTTCAGATGACCACGTGTGGTCTGCATCACCATATGGTACTTTATGGAAGTAAATGCACAAGTTACTTAAGAAAACACCGAAATCGATGAAGGTGTGCCAATCACATTTGAAGAGTTCCCTGGATTTCTCCAGGATCCTGTCATCAGATCCAGTCTTGACGACAACGGGACCAACTTGAAAGTACAGCCTTTCAACCAAAAAAATAAGCATTCAAATCGACCGAGTACTAAGGCAACAAACACAAAAAAAAACATACACGAATTGATAACCTCCTCCTTTTTTTAAGTCGGTTAAAAATAAGGTTTTTGTGTCCATTTACAGCTAAAAATATATTTGAAAAAAATGGGACTTAGCCGATTCTTCTTGTATAATGTAAGTTTCTACACTCTAAGGTCCGTGTACTTCTATTATGATTGTTCCTGCCAACGAACAGATGGAAGTTGTCAAATTTTGACACACTGCACACTTTGAAGGCATAAACCTTCTGTCGGAAAATAAGCTCATTTTAAGGGGGTCGCGGTACAAAATAGCATGATTGAAACAATACTGCGCTATGAGATGGCTGTAAGCTTATTACTCTACGAAATAGAAAATTGGACTTTAGTCCCAATCTAGGCAAAGCTGTACTACAATTGCTATGGGTAGTAGACCAAGGTTAATAACACTCACATGGTTTTTTGTAGTTAAATAGCTTATGCCAATGATGTTTTATAATACCTAAGTTACCTTCATAGTACTTGCGGTGAAATCTGTGACGAAGACTGCACACAGGACAAAATATACGAAAAACCCTGGTAATGAAAGAGATAGCAAATGGAATCGGATATAAATAGGGTCTTCCCAATTTTCACAATGCGAGCTCGTATGACATATAATATCATTGGGTTTAGCACTTGTGTTACGGATATCACAACTAACGACATATTAAAAATACACGTTTAATGAAATATATAATGACAAGAAGATAATATAGTAACTGACGCAATCGGACAGATAGCGGGGATCAAGGGCCAGACAAAGTTACCGTCAAAATAACTATATTTTTTTAACATTCTAACATAATTAAGTAAATGTTATAACGGATACGGACGATCTTAGTTTTTGACACGTTTAGACTTAGGTATTTCGGTGCTTAAAATAAATTTGTAGTTGAAAACGTCACAACCCCAAAATTTTTTTCATTTAATACTCCTCGCAAAAGTTTAAGAAGCTACAATCGATTTTGTATCAATAGCAGCTCTCAGACTAACTTTGCAAGATAAGCTAACCATCAACATCTATAGGAACCCATAAACGCTAGACCGGTCGTGCTCAATGTTTCGGAAAATTAATCTAAGCTCACAGCCAGGGGCCTATTCTGCTAACGTATATTTATAATCGTGTTTCAATAGCTTTTTACATTAAATAGGCTTACTCTAGGCCTCTTTCTGAATCGTTAGATTAAGAAAAGGCCGGAGATGGAGCAAGCTGTCTTAGAAACTCGTAGCTGTTCATACTAGGGAACATAGATTGCAGGCACCCAGGAATACAGACGAAGGCGGCTTCCACTCCCTGGCTGTGCACATAATAAAAGATGAGGAAAGGCGCTTACGCAGATAGGGAATATCAACCGGTAGGCCTACCACACGGGCAATCTGTGCAGCGCCTCTAGTGGATAGTAACATAACTAGAGATTCTCATACAAAATGTCTCACGTTTACAGTACAGTAAACGGAAAGGAAAACTCATTGTAGGCCCACAGGTACCTAGGGGTGATAGTCTGCATCGGCAGTACGTCTGTACTCCAGGTGGTAAAACGGAGCTGGCGGGGTAAAATCATGTAACTCAAGTGTGTGCTGTGCACTTTTACATAATTCTTGTTACTAATGTGTAAAAAACACAACAATTGAAACACGATTGAGATACAACTATGACTAAGCGTTGCCAGAATTTACCCCCAGTTTAACTCCGCGAAGTTATTGAATAATATTCTGGTTGTATTGTAAATATGATCACTTCGGGATTCACCAACCCAAATATTATATCATTGTTTATTATTACGCTTGTTGTTTATGATGAAGAGGTGTTTGAAATATATTTGAATACTGATTTGTTTTCGGGATTCTGGGATGTTTATCGTGTTTGGCTGAAATATTACAATTAAGTAACCAGTTGGAAGAATCGCTTTTTTGCGAAATGTTAGTATAATGGTGTGAGCGTTTTCAAATGATTACTAACAGCCCGTGACTTCGTTCGCGTGAACAATGGGTCTCGTAGCGTGATCTACTTTAAAGAAATTTGCTATCAATTTATTAGCTATTGTTTTTGATATTTTATGAAAGCATTACTACATAATACTACATACTAATTAGACTAATTAGACAAATTTTACAGACAATCTGTTTAAAGCTATAAGTTGCATACATAAAAAAGTGAAAGAGGATATTGGTTGTACCACATGGATAACTACTTACATATGTATTTTATTGTTGCATAATGTTGTATCGTTTGTATATTTCATCTATTAATTAACACATTCACTGCCGAACACTCGTATCCGAGTGGTGGTGAGTAAGCCCTACCACTGGTATACTCGTATAATATAAAATAAAATAAAACTATTATTGTAAATGCTAAAGTGAGTTTGGTTGTCCTATCTTCACGCATTAACTAAACTACCAATCGACTTGATTTTTGGCATAGAGTTGGTTAAAAAGACGGAGGGTACCTTGGGCTACTTTTTATCCCGTTATTCCCACGGGAAAGGAAACCACGTGGGTGAAACAGTGGACGGCGGTAGTTATATAATATGTTGTAAAAAACAACATATGTAGTTACCCATGTGGTACAACCAATATCCTCTTGCACAGTATATTATGTAAGCAAATTATAGCTATAAGCTAGTATATAATATAATATGGAAATATAACGGCGGGCAGAAGCAGCAGCGGGCTCTTGGCACTGAAAGTATTAAGCACAGCCATATTTAAATGTATTAAACAATCATACGAGTATTAATTCATTTCGGTATTATAACACGAATAAAAAACCATATTACCTACTTTTAAATTACTATTTATTTATATTCGGACGACCAACAGCTATGTTTAACAATAAAGATAACCTATCTAGTAACAGAAAGCCAATTATAGGTCATCACAGATAACAACAAAGGTTACAAAAAGCACAATCTTAAGTCTAAATTAACATAACATAAACAGTACATAATTATGTCTCGTTGAAAAATCTTTGCTCATAATTCGCTTGATCGAGGCCTCATTCATTGCAAATAGATCTAAGTCTGCTTGTCGCGATGCTAAATTAAAACTATTACTCGCACGCCATAAATATGCATTCTGGCGGTAATTTGACGATGCAGGGGGGGCCGATAGGAGGTGGTTAGATCTAAGTGGTTTAAGGGTGCCCGCAGTGTCAATTTCGAAAGAAGTTCCGGGCAATTTACAGCACCTGACGCAATTTTTGAGAGGAATACTAGATCCGCTATTACGCGACGTCTTTCTAACGGAAGAATGTGATGCTTCCTGCAGAGATCGAGATAGCGGCTCGCATCATATCGATCCTTTTTACGATAACATAGATATTACATGAACCTCCTCTGGATGTTTTCGATACGTGAGATGTACACATTATATCTAGGGCTCCAGATCTGTGACGCAAAATACAGATGGCTACGGACTAATGAGCAATATAGTATTTTGAGGGTCTTAGCTTGGTTAAAATCCAAGGAAGTGCGCATCAGGAAACCAAGAGCCCTAAAGGCTTTAGTCACTATGTTGTCAATGTGGATATCAAATAGAAACTTACTGTCATGAGACAGGCCTAAGTCCCTCACAACACTTCCCTGAGTCAGTATCGTACCTTTAAGCATGTAATCAAAATGCACCAAGTTACGTTTACGACTGTAGGTGACGACACTACACTTAGATGGGTTCAAATCCAAACAGCTCAGTGCAATAGTTGTCAAACCTTAGTAAGTCCTGTAATGAGATAGCATCTCTCAATGAGGTGATGGGGGAGGTGATTTTCATGTCATCTGCAAAACAGAGTATCTGAGAAAATTTTAAACACTTATCGATGTCGTTGACAAACGCTGCAAAAAGAAGCGGCCCGAGAAGCGACCCTTGCGGCACTCCACTAGAAACCGTAAGCCAACCCGAAATGTAGTTTTTGATTACTACTGCCTGACTGCGATTCTCTAAATATGAGGCTAACCAACGTAACAGATCTCCGCTAATGCCAATATTCTCAAGTTTGAGCAGAAGGATATCTGTCCGTATCCGGTCAAATGCCTTACTGTAATCAGTATAAACTACGTCCACCTGCTGACCACTATCCATCGCAGAGTAAGATAAAAATACTTATTCAAATAATTTTAAAAACATTACTTATATTTTGACGAGCTTTTTTAAATCAGAGTTATATTCATTCAACAATTTCCTGTCAAGCATTCGAGTCTTTTTAAACTAAACTCAAACTAGTAGGTAAAATGGCATTGTGGTTTACCTAAGTATCAAAATGCTTATTTTTTTTTATTTGAATTCACTGATTACAAAGACATAAAACGAGTAACAAAATGAAACCTCTATTTTCCAACTTATAAAACAATTTTTTATTGTATTTGTTTTAGATAGCTCTTAGTAGGTACTTTAGTCACCTCTTAACTTTATTTTTAAGTTTGGTCTGAGTTCGATAGTTCAAGATCAGTCTGGCTAGATTTGTCTAGAATGTCACCTGCAAAAATGCTTTTTAGCTCGAAATAGAAGTTTCTAAGAACTATATTTTTGGTATATTTCCCTTTATAACTAGTTACTTTGAAACCATAATTGGCCTCTCTTACACATGGATACTACTTTTTCAAGTAAATCGTTAGTTAGAAGCTATGCAGCATAAAATTTTGGGCTCATGCCTTACATTTCTTTAGCAGATGTAAGACCTTAATTTATCAGTAAGCCAAATTTGGCACAACTCCCAAGGACCGATCGAGCGATCCACATAAAAAGGAAATTCAGACTACCATATGAAATTAATTGGATGTTTCCCGATGGATATGTAAGAATCTCGGAATCGACCTAATTACGTATATTGGAAATTCTTATTATATATAAATCCCTAAATAAAAACAACTCGAGAATATGAAAGTGGAAAGAAAATAAAACACAATTGGCGGAACGCTCGAAGATGAGTGCGAGTTTCATAAAAATCTGTAATCCACAATAATTATGATAAATTTAAATAATTTGTTTGTTGGAATGCTTGGAAACGCTAATCTCTGGAGACAAATAAGACTACTTAATTTCAGATAACTTTTTGCATTTGTTAGCCCAAATTTTGTGATAGCTAAGGCAAATATGAATGAAATTATATTTTTAGCGAAACTTTAAACAACAAAATTAGATAAAAATGACGAATACTATTTTGATACGCTTAGTATTTTTTTAAATTAATGTTGCTTGATTTGTTGCTATTATAACTAAAATGAAAGAAGGTTAAATTAAATTCTTTATAGCTTCCAAAGCATAAGTAATTTGACAATTCATATTTTAACATAAGCTAGGACTTACAAGGTAATATGAATATGTATCTGCTGCCAAGCTAGGCATAAGCCTCTATTACGGCAAACAGCGCCGATCCCCTTGGAGCAAGTCATGTGAGTCCAATTTAGATAAAAAATAATACTCTAAAAGACATAATAGTCGGTCATAATAGACAAAAGAGACTAAAATTCTTAATTTTAATGGAATAAAACAAATTTTCCAGATTTTATGCGGGCCGTTCACTTACGCGAGTTTAGATTTAATATTCCTATTGTATGTTTTCTTGGGTTTCCCGAAGTTACTGAAAAGACGTCAGCGCGCAAAAAATTTAGATATTCTTATGAGAATTTCAAGTTTCCCGTCAGAAACCGCCCAATAGTTTGGTTCCAAATTAATGTTTCATTGCTTGATACGGAATACTGAAAAGTACAATCAAACCATTCGAATGACTTTCAGTTGTCAACAAGAAGTTTCTTAATGCAACAAAGCTTTTCTGAATGGCCACAAACGGCACAATCCCTAGGTCCGAGCAAGACAAACAACTGTTTGTTCTCGAAATATCTCGCCCTTTCCCATTCATCATAGCCATCCATAAATTAATAAAAAAAAAAATGATACTGTTTGCTGAAAAATTATCATACAATATCATGTATGAATGTAGTAATGTTGATACGTTTTCAACTTGTCATTCTTAATTCAGAAACCGACCAATAGTTTTTTCCAAATAAGCGTTATTAGGTAAGATTTGGAAAACTAATTAAAAACTACAATCAGTAGGCCTTCGAGTAAATATCGACGACGTAGCGACAAAAAATGTATGACATATTGAGCAGCATTCCAACCAGATGTAAACGGAACTACATGTTTGACGATACGTCATCGTACTCCCAAGCACCCTGAACAATTTTCTGAAGAAACCGCTTAGGTTCCAGCTTATACACTCTACACCCCATTTTGGGCTATTCATTGAGTAGACTATCGATACTATTTCGAAAGTAATTCGTGTCAGTTGTCAACAAGAAGTTTCTAAATGCAAGAAAGCTTTTCTGAACGGCCACAATCCCGAAGTCCGAGCAAGACAAACAAATGTTTGTTCTCGAAATAGGTTGCCGTTACCCATTCATCATAGCCATCCCGATACTGTTTGCTGCGGCATCATTTCGGGTCTTTTGATTAATGAACCTCATATAGATTTGAGAAGGGATAATCGTTAATGAATTGTCAACACAATAACTGAACTTGCAGATTACATAGGATCGGGTCTTGTTGGTCAGGACAATAGGTCCAACTTAGACCTAATTTTAGTAGAAGCATCGTATATAAAGAGATTTAAGTACCGATATATCCACACTTTTAGTAGAATTCTATATGATAAAAGATAAAATATTCTTTATTGTACACCATGATAGTTAACAAAAGTATTTTTTTAAAGAAGAACAAATGGAGGCCTCATCTCTAAAAAGCAATTTCTTCCAGGCAACCATAAAATTGAGCTGGATTAAAACCTAAATTATATATATTCATAAATTAAACTCTGCCTTATTGACATTTCTCTCCTGAACCACTAAAGTAATCTTTATCACTTTATCAAACTGAAACTTTTTGAAGTTTCTTTTTTTTTCTTTGACTCTTTTCGAATCTCCAGTACGAACACGCTAGTGCTAATAGGATAAAGCTAGTTATACACGAAAGTCGTTTTTCCGGCGAACGCGGTCGTCCGGGTCGCCTGGGGCGGCAGTGTTGACATGCGAGAGTCGAGGGCGGCGTGTTAAGTGTGCACTCGCGTGGCATCCGCGAACTCATCCTCTGACCCCGATTGTGAATCTCCTTACACTACTTGCATAAAGCGTAGGTCACGAGAGCGAAACGAAACGTTCCGAGAAGGATAGACATTCCATTCGCAAAAATTAGAATGAATGAAAAAGACATAAAATAATATTGACTAGATCCAAAAGTACAACGTTTGCGTACTAGTTCTGTCGGTCGTTCGGGTCACGAGAGCGAAGCGAAACGGTACGTCCGGAGAAGGATAATCTTTGTTCGAGGTCGATACCTCGGAAAAGATGACAATATTGATATGGCATTGACGATGAGGCAAGACGTTGTATTTTTTCGGCATTGTCAACACCAGAAGATGCATACACAGCTGTTAATTTTGTAAATATATAATATATAATATGGGACAAGATCTATGACCTAATAACTAACATAAGCCCGTTTTCATATTCCAAAAACATTTTATAAAAAAATTAAAACCGACATCAAAAAACTAAAAATCAAAAAATAAAATAGTAGGACCGCAAAGTAGAAAGCCAAGGCATTCTACTTTGCGGTCCTACTATTTTATTTTTCTTGCCTTGGCTGGCACCGACTCCAAAAGGTTTATTTTTTGATTTTTAGTTTTTTGAAGTCGGTTTTAATTTTTTTATAAAAAGTTTTTTATTTCACAATTTTTAAAGGTAGAACAGGTCCCGTACCTACGATAATAACCTTATGTCAACTCGTCATTACCTTTTACAAAGCTGCTTTTCCCGGTGCAGGGACGTTACTTATTGAGGGTTTATAGCCTATAGGTATGTTGGCGAGGACCAATAGCTATTTAACAAAAAAGTTTCAACAAAATCCGATCAGTAGTTATTGCTTGAAACTTCAGCTCGAACAAGAATCTAACAATTACCTGGATGCTATAATTGTTTCATGACTTCCATGACATTAGGCCCCATATCTCCGAAGATTATCATCGGATCTCAATGAGACTTATATGGGACCAAATTGACAGTGTACCCGATCGAACAAAAAAACAACTATTAAAATCGGATCACCAACACCGGAGTAATCGGTATACATACATCGGAGAAAAAAAAAACGGGTTGAATTGAGTACCTCCCTCCTTTTTTGTTGAAGTCGGTAAAAAGAAGTTGGTTAATGATGGACCTACCAAAACAACTTACTTGTAAGATACTAAACTAAGCGGGTAAACATTTCAAAGCTATATAGCTTTAAGAACTTGACCGTAGAGGTAAACAAAATAAAACTAACACGTCCGTAAGGTTCAAATTTCTCTTGCTGAAATATACTGAAAAAAGAATAGAGAAAGCGTGTTTGCTGGCTTTACCGGCCCGACGCCTGCAACTTTAATGTTGCAGAGCTTTTTACTTCGCCCAGCGAAATACATTTGGATTGGAAAAACAAAACGCAAAGGTGGTGAACGTAAGTTATAGGTACGTATGTATCTACAAAAAAAGACTTAAGAATTAAAGACAATTAATATTCTTAATGTTCCAGCAGATATTTATGTTAAAATACTAAAATGGCTTCAGCAATTAAATTCAATATGAAAAAGTTTTTTTTTTTTTTTATGAACTACGATGAGACTCTTATCCTTCAGCTCACCTGATGTTATGTATTGATAAGGCTGAAGATGGAAGCGAGCGTCTCCCGAAATCCTCAACCACTGAGGAACTAGCTATCTTATCTCGAACCGCCGGAACACAACAATGCTGAAAACATTGTTGTTATGGCGTCAGACTTAGATAAGATGGTGGTAGCTAACCAGGCGGACTTACAATAAGTTCTACCACCAACCAAACCGAATACAATATGTACCCCGCTGGGAATCGAACCCGGGACCCCTGGGTCTGATACCGGAGGTTGTACCACTAGACTACAGAGGCGGTTGAAGATGACAAAGAGTATACATTTTCAATTCGTAAAATTTTAATAGATGGAGGAACTCATAAAATAATATTGACTAGATCTAAAAAGTAATACATGGGTTACAACAACACAAATACTACGTCATAAAATTACAGCACAGAAAGCTTTCTTTTTAAACGATAACATGCGACTATCAACATCCCAAATCTTGAAAATAGCGAACACACTCACGTCATAAATGAATCGATCAAAGATTGCAGATTTCTCACAGAGATATATAAACATTCATCGTTTTTATAATGAAGTTTGAATTGCGTATGCAAATTGAAGAATTGTTTTGTTGAAATAATAAATATTTGAATAGTCCAAAAAGCTATTGATACTTTTGTTTGCTCTTTTGAGTACCTCAAACAAAAAAAGACTTGTTATGAAAAACTTACAAGTATAAAATGATTATTAATTAACAGAAAGAGATTACCATTGACTTAATTTTAGGTTGGGGAAAAAGTCTTTTCACATATAGTATGTATGAACTTGTAATAAAATCTCTTTGGCTATACTATTTGTATCATTAAAAGTTTAATTTAGGACATAATTCCAAAATTAGGAAAATGTGTGTTTTTATTTGTTTTTCTTACTGTCAAGATGAGTGAATCTTATGAAGAAATTCGATACATTTTAAAACAACTTTTACGGATATCAAACGCGCTATATTTCCACGAACTAAGTTGTAATTGTCCGTATTTTTAGGTTTCTTAGGGGTTTTTTGATTTTGTTTTATTTCAATGAACAGTGCGCGCCAAAACATAAGATGTACGTACATTTTAAAAATTTACTACAAAAAAGGTAAAAATGCAACGCAAGCCGCGAAAAAAATTTGCGATGTAAACATCGCAAAAGGACCCAATGCAGTGTCCGTGAGAGTAGCACAAATTTGGTTTTAAGCGTTTTCAATCAGGAAATTTTGATGTCAAAGATGCACGTCGCCCTATTACGGATAAAATGTATACCATTTTTTAAAAAGTGAAGCAAGATCGGCATATCTGTAGTTACGACGTAGCTGAAGAACTGGGAATGGACCACAAAACAGTTTTGGCGCATTTGAAAAAAACTGGGTTCACAAAAAAGGACGACGTTTGGGTACCACACGAGCAGTGAGCTCGTGAGGAAAGAAACTTAATGAACCGTGTACTCATTTGTTATTCTTTATTATGACGTAATGAAACCGAACCGTTTTTGAAGAAGCTGATAACTGATGATGAAAAGTGGATCACGTACGACAAGAACGTGCGAAAAAGGTCGTGGTCAGGCTTCACAGACTGTGACGCAACAAGGTGATGCTGTAGGTGTGTGGTGGGATTGGAAGGACATTATTCATTATGAGCTGTTACCACCAGGCAGGATCATCGATTCTGAACTCTACTGCGAACAACTGATGAGATTAAAGCAAGAAGTTGAGAGAAAGCGGCCGGAATTAATCAAAAGAAGGGGTGTGGTTTTTCATCATGATAACGCTAGACCTCACACATCTTTAGCCACTCAGCAAAAATTAAGACAGTTCGGCTGGGACGTGTTAATGCATCCGCCGTATAGCTGTAAAGAGTATAGGCTATTATAAAATGCAAGTACCAATATGTATAATAGAGTGGTTTATTTGTTAGGAAGTAACTATTAATTCATCTGTGGTAGTAGTGTCCTCGCCTCGGTTAACTTCGCTTTACTTCGAAGGAGTGCTTCGGGCGAGAGTTTAGTAGACATTTTCGATAAAATTAATCACGAGCATTATTTTTTTATCGTAAAACAGAACTTCTGTACACACTCAATTATTAAAATTTATGAAATTAATTAGTATTATGACTTAAAATAACTAAAATAGCAGATAATAATAATAATAATAATGTATTTATTTTCTCATATCTATATCTAATACTATATCTATTTGATAATACAAAAATGGTGTATCTAATTTAAAAACAATATTCTGAGAGACTGGCTCCTGAACTAAGCAAAACCCTATGTCTTAATGCACCAGTACCCTCCAATATAAAACAATGTTACACTCATACAATTTTATCAAAGAGGAGAAGTAAAACTATCCATAATTTTTATTACTTTTGTCTTGGTCTGGGTGTTTAATATGTATATTATGTATGTTATGTTTATCCGTTATCTAGTATCCATAACACAAGTTCTTAATGAAACTTAACGTGGGTTAGATAATTGGTGTGATTGTATGCAATAATAATAATTATTATTATTATTATTATTATGTTATAATACTTAATTATAAATTATTATTAACGATAATAATAATAAATATTATTATTATTAGAAACCATCATGTCATAGGAATGTTTTGTTTTATTGTCTTGTCACATTTTGTGACACTTCATACTTAGGAGGCGATGATTGAGCGAAGACGTCACAAAACTTCCGTCAAAAAAGATAAGCTTACTTTTAGAGATTCGTAGTACGAAATAGCACGGTAAGATTGAAACAATACTGCGCTAAGAGATGGCAGAAGGCCCCGACAAATACTTAAGTATAATACTCTTTTTTATGATAGAAACAAGTGACTGCCTAAAGAAAAAAATATTTTGTTGTGTGTTACTTTAAAATAGACACTACTGTATCGTTCTGGCCCTGGGCAAATAAATATTTAAATAAATTATATCTGTCTACCAAACCCTTACATCACTAACTGTAGATATCGAAAAACGATTTAGCGCGACTAAGATGAAAGTAATCTTCCATGCGGTCTCGTGAGTGCAAGCCAAATAGAGCTCAGGATCGAGACGTCTGGGATTCATGCGATCTGCAACCATTGGTTGAGAATTTAGCACTTTAGTCACCGTTTGAAAAGATTTCAGCTTGTGATGTCTTCGTTTTAAATGTAAATTCAGCAGTCTGGAGCTGACTAAGAATAAGTAGCTACTTTTACTTTTCGTTTGAATATCTCATTGTGTTTGTTAACTTTACTTGGACTTTACGTGCAATTTATTGAAACAAAACGCTTTTTCGAAGTACTTTGTCATTCGGAGAAGAAGTAAGTATCTATTTTATAATCCTTTTCTTATGTTTTATTTCATTTGACTCGATCTATAGTGTTTGTAAACTTTCTGAACATGTTACTACGTACTTAATTACTTATATTGATAAGTTTACCAACCTAAAAAATACAAATCTTCTGGCGAATCAATAAAAACTACGTATACCCATAATAATGATCTTTTGATTAGTTTGGCCATTTCTAATTCCAGGGTTACACAGGGCAAACATGACACCGTTTTATGTTCGGCCCGTTGTAATATGAGTCTCATATCGGGGGATTACAGACCAAATTGGCTCGGAATCGGTGGCAATAAAATCACTTTTGAAGAATGGACTGAGTCACGAATGACGATAAATCAGATAAATACCTTGCTATGATTAGGACCGGTGGGTTTCCGGAGTTCTGAGGGTATTAAAATAACATGATATTTGACGAAGTCTATCTTGTTCTATATTTATTGATATTTTTGTAATTTTGTCATATTTGTAAGATATCTCGGATTTCTCTTTTAATCTATATCTTAATCGAAAAAGATACTAGATTCTCTTTCTAAGAACTTAGCATGAAGCCCCTCTAGCTGCTAGCATGAACACTTATATCATGCGATAAGATATAGCGCAAGATGCTGTCTAACTCTCCCACTAATATGTGAGCGGGACAGAGAAATGTTATCGAGCTACGAGTGTCGATAAGAGCCGCTCATCCTAGGGCTACAGCTAGCCAAAGTACCAATTCAAAAACGATAACGAAGTTCGAAAAGAAATTAAATATATGGGATTGGCGGATTGGCATAGGCCGCGCTAAATCACGTGGTCTTGCCGCCAGTTAATTGGCGAATATAGACAATAACGAATCGAATTACCGTTTCGCTACATAACGATGTTACTTTGTCTACGGGCCCAGGTAATCTAACATAACACGGCTACCGCAGAAAAACGCGTATGCTTCCATCTAGAATGTCGGCGTTATAACATTAGCAGAGTTCTTTTGTCATTAGCAGAGTTCTTTTGTTATTTGATATAAACGCGATATAAAGATTTGTAAATTTTTTATGCGAGTAGAGTCGGCTCAGTGCACTGCTATACTATTCTCAGCAACATATTGACGCTGTTGTCATGACTGATGTCACATCAGAGGACCTATAAACTGTCATCTTTAAGAATCCATTATGTCATCATAGCTGTGTGGTGTCGGCTTAGAATAGCACTTCCTCATCCGGTGGGTGTCGTAAAAGGCGACTAAGGGACTCAGCCTTCAGGAGACGGGCAGCAGCGTCTCCTTTAAACTTGGCCATACTGCGATCGCCAACCCGCCTGCCAAGCTGGGCGATTATGGCCCTTGGGAGAGGCCTATACCCAGCAGTGGGTAATAATAATAATAATAGTGGGTGTTATGTGGCTGAGACGACGATGTCATCATGGAACGTTTTGTTTTCAATACCCTTCAAATTCGTACCATGACCCTACACAAAGTAAATTTTTGTTATAACTGTCCATTGATATATATCTATCGATATGAAATTCCTAAAAAAAAGACGTGTTTATCTACACTCGATGATACTTCGTAATGACGGACTTAGGTAATTTTTCCATGTTTAGGTAAAAATAGTTAACTTCTCATAAAAAAAGTTGTTGGATTATTGTATATCTATAATGTGTGATACCTATTTTAATCATGTGCCAAGTTTCATGGACGGAGTAATTATTCGGGTTACAAAAGCTTCGTTGATCGGGCTAACTAGGCAGCTATTGAACATTCGCAAGAAAAATATCGATATCAAAATAATTATGATGATATTATTATTATTATATTGTAAGCTTCTAAAGACAAATATCTCAGTTCCATATACTTTTATTTTCATTGTTCCTGCTAACGAACAAATTGAATTGGTCAAATTTGAAATTGCCACACTTATTATTTATTTATTTATTTATTTATTTAAAGAGTCACCAACATAAGGTACAGCAAATGAAAAATATAAAAAAAAGAAAAGTAACAATGGATTGCTTGTGGCTAACTGCACTTACAATTATAGGTAACCACAGCATGCGTATTATAATTAGAAAAAAAAAACACGTTTGATTAACACACATTGAGATTAACATTATATGAAAAAATTAAACTAAATAATCAAGGATGAAGGTAATTATTACAACAAAAAAAAACAAATAACACCTATTCATAAACAAAAAAGTATAATAACCTAAGGTATGTCAGTTTTTATTAACTTCATAAATTTGGGAAGACTTTGAAAATGGATATCCAGATCTGGCAGTTTCTTAGACATATCATTGTACAGACGAGCCAAGCGAACAGCTGGTGAGCTGCGACCCAATCTTGTTCTACAAAAAAATATGTTAAATAGTTTACAGGGATATCTCGGTATTCTTGAGGGAGAGTTGTAACGGAATTTATTAATCAGTAAAGGACTGTCAATACAGTTGTTCATAAGTTTATGCAAGTAAGACATGTCCAAATGACTACGACGCAAGCACTTTTACACTTTAAAGGCACAAAACTTCTGTCGGAAAATAAGCTTATTTTAAGAGGGTCGTGGTACGAAATACCATTGTATAATTGAAACAATATTGCGTTAAGAGATGGTAGTAAGCCACCCAGCTATCAAATAGTATTGAAAATGGAGCGATTACCAATGTTTCATCCGTCGATATCAAGGATGTTTGCTTAGAGAATAACCCATCAGCACGTATATAAAGAGGTGTTCGATATAAATTGCTAACTGGCTCATCGTTCAAATGCCAGTGATGTCCAACCACAATGGATTACTGAAAAAGAAGACTGTCGTAACAGTTCGTCCTTTATAAGTTTTTAAACATAGATTTTGTTCAAAACTGAACCATGACTGCTTTTGACAGTGAGAAAACAACCAATCAAAATCTAATTATCTTTCTTTTCTTCAATTCGCCTTCTCTCTGTCTTGGTAAAATTAGTAAGGAAAATACAAATTACTTATCAAAATTTTAATAAATTAAATTGCCTTTGAAATAGCATTTTATAATTGAATCATCCCGAACAGATAACAAATACAATTCTTGATTCTTGATCTTATAGGCGACTTTGTGTCGTGAGCTTCTCATACAAACTTCGGTTAACTTTGACCGCAGCTTCGTCGAGCTTTATCGTATATAAACTTTGGTTAATTTTGAACAATGAGCCTGAAGTTAGTGCGTTGCTTTGAATATTGTATTATATTTATGGCTCTAGAATTACATTACACCTTCTCTTTGTGATAAATGTATTTATAAATAATAAAACGTAGGTTTAATAAAGTCTTATTTTGAAATAATACACACATCAAAAGTGTCTATATAGGGATCAAGTTAGTTTTAGAGTAACGCCGCTATAGAGAATTAATAATTTAACTTTTTTGGATTCGTAATGATTATTTTTTGTAAATGTCACTTCTTCATTATGGAAAGAATAATAAATAAATAAATAAATAAATAAATAATTTATTCAATAATCAAAACATTACAGTGTTAAAAACTTATAGCCTAGAATTTTTACCAAAATCTATAATTATATAATTATCCTGAACTAGGAATACCCTGTGTTTCAGGCAAAAAGGACTTACATTATACTTAAATTAAACAACCAAATACAATATCATTAATTAACAAGATCATGACAAACAAACATAATACTATATAAATAATACACCTAACTTATTAAAATAAATATCATAGGTACTAAAAGTTTTTATCATTTAATCACAAGCAATAATTTCTCTGTGTCTTCGTAGGACATTTTTTGAAGAGCTGCATACAGAATGCTCCTTGTGCTGTGATAATTAATAGAATAAATACCAAATTTGGCATTAAATCTATTATAAAGCAAAGGCCCTAGAAACATGAAGAAGCTGGAAGAGAAGGCAGATTTCATTCCCGTATTTTGTGGGCAAACTCTATCTTTTCGTCTTTTGTTAGTAATTTCAGTGCTGTAGGGAAGTGCAGTGTGCTGTTTAAGGATAGTGCTCAATATAAATAATTGTCTAACGGTTAGTACATTACAATTCTTATAAAGAAGCTCAGTTGAGTAGAGGTAGGGCCGGAAAGTTGCAACTTTTAGAACCGCCCTTTGGGCTCTTTCCAATGATAACAATGAAGTTTTAGACGTGCCACCCCATGACGTAATGCAGTAATTTATTATTGATTAAGATAGACTTGCCGTATTAGTGCGTAATCTGCAACAGTGCGAAGTTTTTTGAATATATATATTAATTTACGTATTCTGCCACATAAAGCTTCAATATGGGGCTTAAATGAAAGGTTTTCGTCAATAATGACACCCAAATACTTCAGATTGTTAGCAATACCTATATCTGGGCAAGTGCAACGGTGATTAACAGGGTCGTTACAACGGTGGGCATGCAATTTTGGGTTAGTTAGAATAGTTTTATATTTACGCATTGAGAAATATACATACTTAGTTTTGTCAGCGTTTAATGTTAGTAGATGTTGCTGTAACCAATTATTCACTACATTGAAGCCTCGTTGCGCATATTCATATACCTCTTCTTCCGAGCTTGCGGAAAAAAGTAGAGCAGTGTCGTCAGCATATGAAATGATTTTTCCGCCATGCAATTTTAGATTACAAAGGTCATTAATGTAAACTAAAAATAGGGTAGGGCCTAATATACTTCCCTGGGGAACTCCATGGGAAGTATTCGTCAAATCAGAGCTGATAACATTGTTTATTTTAACACATTGTGAACGCTCGTATAAGTAACTTGTTAATAACTTAAGCTGGTTGCCTCTTATACCTAGTGATTCAAGTTTCAGCAATAGAATGGGTACAGAAACGGTATCAAAAGCTTTTGCTAGGTCGAGAAATATTCCCAAAGTCTTGTTACCCTTGTCTAGTTCTTGAACTAAATAGTTAGTTAACTGATGCACAGCATCGGCAGTTGATAATTTGGGCCTAAAGCCATATTGAGATCTAGAAAAAACAGAATACTTCTCGAAATATCTAACAAGTCTGATATTTATAATCTTTTCTAATATTTTTGAAATGGCGGGTAATAAAGAGATAGGCCTATAGTTTGATATTTGATCTTTGTTGCCGGATTTATACACAGGAATAATAACTGCTTTTTTTAGACATTTAAGGAAAACTCCTTGAGCTAGACACTTGCGAAAGATGTAAGTGAGGGGTGAGACCAAAATATGCCTGTATCGTTTCAACATTTTATTCGATATGTTATCCCATCCAACCGCTGAATCGTCTTTTAAATCCATAATGATTCTTTCCACCTCAGCTTCATCAGTATCCAATAGCACAAATGATCTTAATGAATTTTCGCAACTATGCTGTATACTTGACAGGGACATAAATGAGTGACTTTGAACCTTGCTTGCTAGACACTTTCCTATGTTGACGAAGTAATCATTTGCACTATTTACGGATGTCAGTTGTGACGTGCCCTCTTGAAACAACCCTGAAGATGACTCATGTTGCTTTGACATATGAGTAACATTTTTTATAACCTTCCATATTCTTTTACTGTCAGTTCCAGCCTTTTCTAATTCTTTTTTATCGTAACTTTTCTTTACTTTTTTCAAAACATCGTTACAAAAGTTTCGATATCTTTTGTACGATATTTGTAATATTAAATTGTCCGGGTTAGATTTGGCCTTCATGTGTAATTTGTCCCTATGCCTCATACAACGGATAAGCCCTGGTGTGATCCATGGCTTTATATTATAATTTTTATTACTCGACTGTGTGAATATCGTGCTTCTTGATATTGCTTGACGAACTTTGTTTATAAAATACGACATGCACTCATCCGCGTCATCAAAATTGCAAAGTGGGTCAAAGTCAATGCAAAATAAATTGTCCTCAAGTTTACGTTCATTTATTTGTGATTTATAATTTTGCGTGCGTGTTATGTTAGGTAATTTACGATTTAAGGTTAGTAGCGCGGCACTGTGATCAGTTAATGATGAGTTTGTAACTAATGCTACTGATGGAAAGCGAGATTTAAGAAATATGTGATCTAAGCAAGAACCGCTTTGGTGCGTTGGAAGCGTGTGTGCGGGGAACATACCATGAAAGGAACATACATTCAAGTACTCATGAGCTACAGAATCATAATTGTCTGGTCGAATGTTAATGTTTATATCTCCTATTAATATTATATTTTGGTAATGTGTTAATTTTTTCAAAGAAGAGTTTAAAGACTCAATAAAAATATTTACATTTTTAAAGGCGGGAGGCCTATAAATAGCTAAAATAGCAGTATCTGTGCCAATACTTATTAGGATTCGATTGCAATCGACTATCTTTGGTTCTTCTACGGATACATTAAAATTTAAACTATTCTTAACATAAATAACAATACCGTCGTTTTGGTTATAATTAATCAAACTTTTGTATATTTTATAGCCCGGTAAATGTGGCAAGTTGCAATTAGTACTTAACCAACACTCGGTCAATACAAAAATGTCGCAGTTTATGTCTAATCTTTGCATAAATACACAAAAATTATCAAAGTTTTTTGAAATACTACGTATATTTTGCGTTAGTACTATTATTGAGTTATTGCAAGACGGTAGATAGTGTTTGCACCTTTCTACCGCACAAGTCCTCGACTCAGACGCAGAGAAATTATCTAAATCAGAAATAATAATATTAGACATAATTATTCAAACAGTAAAAATATAAAAGAAAGTTCTAAAATATAAAAAAGTAAAGGGCGCTCTTAGGCGCCTACATAATCAATACTGTTGATATACCTTTTCTCTGCGATTTTTCTTGCTGGGCACTCAGCATCTCCAGTCTTATGGTCGCAGGGCTTCTTAAAGCGTAAACATGTTGCACACTTTGACTGCTCAGATGACTTCGTGCACTCTTTTATGGCGTGACCTACTATGCCACAGTGACCGCACGTGTTCACCTCCTCCCGACACGTTTTGGCGGCATGGCCATACTGCTGACACTTGTAACATCTGGTTACTAAAGTAAAGTCACGCACAGGGCATGATGACCAGTTAATAAACACTCTGTCATTAGTAATTAAGGCCTTCCGAATGTCTGCAGGGACTTCGATAACATAGTTACAGGTCTCAGCATCTTTTTTTCCCGACTTATGGCTAAGTTTAATTGAGGTCAAAAAGGTCTCAAGTGTCATACCCTGTATCTTGCCAGCTAAATTCTGATGGTATATGCAGTTAAAAACGTCCCTATCTTGCATACAAGTCGGAATACCAATTACTACAATTCTCGGCTTTCGTTTGTATGGTTCATCAACTGTGAGGCCCGAGGTCGTAAATTGTGCAGACTGCTTCAGTTTCTCAATGTCGTCCTTGGTGTCAGTGCTGATGATCACGCCTCCGTTCCTAGTTTTATGTAGAGCCCTTACGTGCAGTTGCATTTGGTCCGGTTTGATAATTTTTTGCACCAGAGTTTTGGTCTCGTCACTCGACTTCATTTTGTCAGTAGGGTATATGGCTACGGAGTTAATAATGTTGGGCTTTATGTAGTTGTTAGAGCTTTTCTTCACCATGTCAGCGAAAGAGGTTGTACTCGCGACCGGCTTGGATGACTCTTTTATACTCTTTTGGAGTTCTTGAAGTCGCTGGGAGAGGTCAATTTGGTCTTTCAGTGCGTTAAGTGAGCGATGGTCTTGGATAGCTCTTTGCTTCAGCGACTGGTATTGGACGGCCATTTGTGATGTGCCATTGCTGATTTTGCGACACAGATTGTTAATACGGAGTTTTTGTTCCGAATTTAATTTTCCATCGCCTGATATACTGCACACTTCATTCAAGCACTGCTCAATGGTTTTCATCCAACCCTGGATTTCCGGCGTGGACACAACTTCGGGGGGCTCATCTTCCTGCAGGGCGCGGGCGGGCGACTGGGGAGTGGGCGTGGGTGGAGGGCTGCGACGCGTAAGCGCACTCCGATTAAACGGACTATCCATTTTCTATATTACTAAATTCCACTTAACATTATAAACAACACCAAAAATATAATTAAATTAAACTAATAAGAGTCTTGAACTGACACAGATATGTATCTCTTCCGTGTTATGTAGAACTAGGTCACAGATTTGCAATAGATTGATTAATTTATTACATTTATTTAATAACACGTCCGATCGCTTCTACGATTGACCGACGAATGAAAGTAAGAAGCCAGTCTGGAAGACTTCATTTGAAAAATATTCATTGGGTATTTTTGATTGCTAAAAAAGTACTTGATTCTGTCAAAGTTAATGGCTTTGTTCTAAGAGTCGACTAAGAGGCTCGACGCATTGAACACCTGTGCGAGAGACGGAAAACTTGAAACAAACCCTCTACCAACCCGTCTGGCCAGCGTGGTAGCAGTAGGCTAATAGCCTCCTATGAACGCCACAATAGGCGTCAGCTAGGAGAGGCCTATGTCCAGCAGTAGACGTCCACAGGCTGATGATGTATGTATGATGTAATGTCTTTTGATGTGTAATAAGTCGTAAACTCATAAATCTCTTTTCCCGTAAATTACACCTAACAATATTTTTGTATTATCATTCAATAAATAAATATTTTGTAATTATCTAACTTATATTAAAATCTTAAAGTATGATAATGCGTTTGAAACCTCTTAAAAACTTGAAAACTCTTAAAATACCATGATCGTCCTGTTTAATGGTAGGTACCTGACTTGGCTCAAAAACAATAATTTAAACGTTAACACACAAAAAACAAAATTCATTAATTTCAAAACTAATACGAAGACTGTTAACAATATTAATATCAAATGCAAAAATGAAAAAAATGAAGAAGTAAAGGATACAAAATTTTTTGGTTTAATAATAGACGACATGTGTACATGGAAATCTCATATTGACGTACTAGTGACAAAATTAGAAAGATATGTTTATGTTCTCAACAGACTTACGAATGTAACTTCTAAAGAAACAGCATTAATGGCATATCACGGTTATGTCTCGTCATTATTAAGGTACGGACTAATATTGTGGGGGAATTCTGTTGATATGCCCAGAGCATTCAGAGTGCAAAAGAAATGCATTCGGTCTATCTGTGGTGCAGCCTATTTGGACAGCTGTAAGCCATTATTTAAACAATTAAATATATTGCCTCTTCCATGTTTGTACATTTTTGAAGTGTTAATTTTTATAAAAAAATACAACCAATTGTTTGAGTTAAAAAACAACAGTACATACAGAGGAAGAAAAAATAAAAATCTGTGTGTACCAAAGCAAACACTAAAATTGTATTCCAGGAATATACATTGCATGGCAATTCGACTGTTTAATAAACTACCGGATGACTTTAAAACCTTGACATTTTATAAATTTAAGCACAAATTATTTAATTTTCTATTGACCAAATTGTATTATAACGTATCTGACTATTTGAATGATAAAGACATGTTTTTTTTTTTTTTTCGTATATATTATTATTTTAAATTTACTTTAATATTAAACTTGAGTTTTTATAATTAAATATGGTTAATACATAAGTAGGGATATAACTCATATTAGATATATCGAATGTTTCAGTCACAAAACAAGTAATATAATTGTAAATGATTTGCACATCGTTTGACGATAGAATATGTTGGAAATAACTAATTTAAGATCAATATTGTAACCATATTCTTGCAAATAAATATTTTATTATTATTATTATTACCGGTCTTCATTATCGGTGGATAATGAAAATGGGCCATGCAAATGCAGCCGGGACCAAAGGTTTAACGTGCCTTCCGAGCACGGAGTATCTCGAGCTGGGATTTTTGTCACCCACCCATTCCGTTTTCGATCATTGCGAAAGTTGCTTAACCGCCACAATAACTTCGGTCAGTTATTGTGGCCAGCCACTTGGTCACCGAGGGTCTCATATATTTTTATTTCAAATATTTCGTTAAAAAGGACTTTCTATTAAATAACAAGTTTGATAAAACTGTATATTTTCTAGGATATAATTTAATACTAGGAAATATAGGTACTAGTTTCCATATCGGTCAATCGACTTGAAACCCGCAACCTTTTTGAGTCTATCCCAATATTCTAACCATGAGCTACCTAGACTTATATTTTTCTGATAGAACAAACATAGAAAGCGGTAACTCAAGCGTCTAAAATCTTACAAGATAAATATTGCCCTTTGCTTGCCCCCAAGTAGAATTCGGCGAGAGCTAACTCGTAATTGCAATTTTAATAAATTACGACTAAGCTTTGCCCGAACACCCGGGGATTTGTTTTGTAATTAGTTTGATGTAATCATTGCTTACTCAGCAATTATTTTGGGAAACGAAAACATGAAAATTGTATTATGCAATCGTTCCATTGTGTTAATGTTCAACACGATGTTGTATTCTGTGGTATTACACAATTGGTGAAGACTTGAGGTGCGCTTTTGGATTATTTTTATTGTTGACAGCGGCCGCATGACTTCGTTTTATTCGATATTTTTCAAAATTATCATTTCCTCTTTTAGTCTTTAAAGTTTCTTGTGATAATGATTCATGCCATTATGGACATCTAGGATTATGGACATCATGAGTGAACTTTGTAGAGTCAGCTCGGACTTTGTATCGAAGGTACAATGCACTCACACTGAGTTAACTATTTCCAGCTGACGCACATACAAAAAGACTTTATATATAAGTGTTACAGAACGACAAAGTTACTATAGTATTCATAATAAATAGAGTTACAATTAAATACGAGTATCTATATTGAGCATTGTTTGTTATATTATGTAGTACATAAGTATCAACATAACAATATTTTATGAAAAATCATAAAGAATCTCAGGATTAATCTATAAAAAAACAACATAAAGCAAACAATTATTATTCCACAAAGCCACGAGAAAGTTAAACATTGACAAAAGTTATGGAAGAAACGAAAACGTGGTAGGAAAGACACGCCACAGGAAATTAAATGAATAAATTTAGTAGGAAGCGGCGTCTGTAAAAACAATACCGGTTTTATAAAAAAAAACATCACCATTTCTTGTTCAATCAAACTCGTTGAAGATTTGGATAAAGATAGATGAAAAATAATGAAATAAATTTTGTGAACTTCACTTTTATCGCAACCTACATAATCAAGATTTAGGGGTACATAAATATAACTAGTAGTACTTATATATGCCTAAATATAACTTTCAGTATATTTGATCTCGAACGAATTCGGTTTCTCTTATTTTAACTGGAAATGGTTTTGCGGACTAAGATTTGCAGATGCATTTTTTTATTATATCTCTGAAAAGTTTCAGAAATTATGCTTCTCACTAATACAAATTACACATTGGAAACATTTGTACTGGTAAGCTGAACTATTATGCACGAAATACCTATAGGTAAACAACACCTCAGAAGTGACATACAACAATAAATAGTTTAAAGATTAGCTTATTGTTTTGCCTAATCATTCATGTAAGTACGATCAATATTTCACGTGCTTGAAGCCAAATCTTAATCCTAACTAATTATAACTGCGAAAGTTTGTTTGTTAGTCTTTCCTACACGCTCTAGCTTTTTCAGCAAATAGTTCAAAGGACAGAAAGCAACATAGGCTACATTTTATCCCGATATTCCCACGGGAACGGAAACTACGCGAATGAAACCGCGGGCGGAAGCTAGTTTAATTAATTATCAGCTACTGTACAATTTGCGTTCAGGCTGCAGCGTCAGCAGAGTCTTAGTGTAATTAAATATCGATGCGATATCCTTAATCATAGTATTATTTATTAGCTATATCAAATTGTAATCATTGCAATACGAGCCAATCGGTGGAATTACAGCGTCTTTGTAATAAGATAAACAGATAGCTGAAAAAAGCATCCTAATGTTGACAATCATGACCGCGTAATTTTTCTGCTTTACCAACATTAATTGGTTTCGAGATGGAGTAAACAGAAATAATAGATTCGTATAGATTTTGTGCACTTGTAGGCTATTGGAAAAACTTGTTGGTTTGATATAATGTCTGCTGCTTTATCCTGTACCTCTAGCACGAAAAACTATAGAAGACTTTGTCACTTACAAAAATGTAAGTATATTGAGCATCGTGCCTACCGGACGTAAACGGAACTACTTTTTTATTATTTTAATTTTTTTTTTGCAATATGTGCTCGATACGAAGACGCAAGTTGTTCGTGCTAGCGGTACTAACTGTAGTAAATACTCTATAATTATATTTAGGCTGCGGTTCCACTAGAGCTAAGCTAAGCGTAACAGCTACGTTGCTGAGGATGTCTCTAATTCACACGTAATGAATTGCTTTATTTCAAAGGAAAGCAATCCTATTGGTGTAAAGCAGTTATATACTTACCTAGTAATGTATCTAAGCTTAATATAAGTGGAACCAACCCTTAAGGTTGAAACCGTATTTGATTGCCCCTTTCAGTTTGGTTTAGGAACTCGGTCTAGTTCCAATTGATTCGTATCAATTAGCATCGTTAGTCAAGTAGGGTAGGAGCACCAATGAACGAACCCTTAAGGCAATCTTGAACTATAAAAATGTTTAGCATCTCTGGTTCACTTTACTATAACATTTTCACTATTTGTGTTCAACATTTATTTAAGAAATATATATAAATCTCCTGTCACGATGTTTGTCCGCGATGGACTCCTAAACTACTTAACCGATTTTAAATTAAATTGGCACACCGTGAGCAGTCTGCTCCAACTTAAGAGATAGGATAGCTTTGATCCCAAAATTCCCACGGGAACGGGAACCACGCGGGTGAAACCGCGCCCGGCCTCTAGTCTTGAACTATAAAAATGTTTAGCATCTCTGGTTTACTTTACTATAACATTTTCACTATTTGTGTTCAACATTTATTTAAGATTAAAATAAATTTATTAAAACAAAAAATGTTAATGGTAATGTTCCAAACCAAAATTAAAATCTAATAGTACATTGCATACATCCATTAAAATATATAATAAATTACTATCTTTGATAAATAATGAAAATAAACATTCTTTTCACCTCACACGCTCTGAAAAGGAGGTTTTGTCAATCAGTTTAGGCGTAGAAAATAGCTTTTTGCGTCCTAGCGCGGCAAAGTACTTTTTTAATTTAATATCTAAAAATATGTCATAATGCGTTCCGAATCGCACTATTGACTTTTTTGTTTATTTGATTCTTAATTTAAATAGCTTTAAATTTATTATAATACTCCGTTTTATTATATTATTTTAGTTCATTGAATCATAAAAACAATGACAATAAGATTAAACTATTTGTTATAAGAATTTTATATTAGGCTGGATGAGATTTCACAACTTATAATTGGATTTCGGACTGTGACATAAATCTTTATTTTTAAATTGTCTTTGTCTTGTACCTCATGTCAGTGTCAACATTTACGGAATCGTTTTTATTCTTATTAATAAGTAACAATATATTCCTACTTTAAATAACTTTGAATTAACTATAATACTCCCTTTTTTATTATTTTAGTTTTTTATATCATTAAAACAACGAGAATAAGGTATATTTAGATTAAACTTTATGTTTAAAGAATGTTTTACCGGAAGTTGACCGCGGAAACAACCATTAAATATTCCTCGCTGTTGTGAGGTGAAAAATTGTGTGTTGCGCTCGGCAGAAAAGTTTTTAGCGTCTTGTACCTTTGAAATACTCGCTTCGCTCAGGATTCAATCTTTGAGCCACTCGCTACGCTCGTGGTTCAATCCTAGAATCCTTCACTTGCTCAGATTTCAATAGAGGTAACTCGCCGCTAAATAACCAACTTTCCAGCCTTGCATAACAAATAACTATTGTTTATAAACCAATTGAAAAAAAATCTAATAAATAAATGCTATTACAGTTTACATGAATACTTCAATAACACTATTAAATAAAAAATCTCTCATCTAAAATTACTTTGTGCCAGACTTATTTGTTTTTTTTTGTTTCTTTTTTTTTTATTGTTTGGATGTAAAACCTTGCTATCTTTATAGCGCCTCCTCTCTCTAAACCCTATTGCGTGCCTGTCAGGATCCATGATGATCTTTTATTTATGTTCACCATCTTTTGTATACATTATGGAATGCAAAAATAATTGAGTATTGACGCTGATTTCAATATGCACTACCTTACCTGAGTCCTTAATTCCTATAGTTCGTTTGACCATTTTTACATATAATAATAAAATGTTACCATTTAGAAAAATAATATCGCATTCGGTAGAAATCTTTAGTTTTCTTATTTTGTGAGAAACTCACATCTGTTCATTCACTAGCTAGTTGTATAAGGTAGGTACCTTATACCAACCTGCTAGCGAATTGTTTAGTGGCTAAATATTCTGACAGCTTAATATCGCATACAGAACTATTATTATAATTGCAAGCTTGATAGTAGATGTTGACATTACCAGGGGGCCTACCGCCATATCTTAGCGCAGTATTTACCATGCTATTGCGTACTACGAATTTCTTAATGAAAGCTTGTTTTTTGACGGAAGTTTTGGGACGTCTTCACTCAATCATCGCCTCCAAAGTGTGAAGTGTTTGACACACTTCACACTTTCGACAACTTCAATAAAAACAAAACGGAAACAAAACGTTCTAATGACATGATGGTTTCTAATAGATGATGGTAGGCTCGCAGGAAAACCTCTTATCAGACTTGTATGTACAACCGACAGCACCACTTTATAACCTATCCTTGAGAGCGCAGTTATGACGATTGAAACAGCAGCGGTTTCCGTCAAAATCATTGGATAGATATACAAAGTTATTTTATGTTTACCCAAAACCTCAAAACCATTTGTAGAACTCATCACTTTACTAACAAATACACTAACAACTAACAACAACGCAAAAAAACAAAACCTGCTGTTTCATAGAAAATTTTATTTGACTCTGCTAAAATGTAAGAAACAGCTGTTTTTTTCGCGATTTCAGGGTCGCTTCCATACTGAAAGTTGTTTGTAATGATGAGTTCTACAAATGGTTTTGAGGTTTTGGGCAAACATAAAATAACGTTGTATAGATATTAACACATTCGCGGCCAAGGGCTTAATTTAAAAATATCATCAGGTACAACACTAATATTTTTAAGCGATTCCAAAAAAAGAAGGAAGTTATTTCAATAATATTCCAATCAGATCTAAGTGGGCAGCACTAATGGTAGTGCATCGTATCCGACTGGTTCGGCAGTGAATGTGTTAAAGTTTTATGTTATTTAATAAATTAAATAAATAATAATTTCATTTATTTATTTATTTAGTTCGATATTGTTTCATTTGTGTTTGTAGAAGATTTTTTATTTCTAAGGACATACTTACTAATTGTTTGGTTCGTCACTTTATTAAACTCTATTGCAAAATACTTTCTACATGAGGAACTTATAAACACAGCCGGTATTAAATCACACGTACACAAATCTCAAGAGAAGGATATAAATTACATGTTGTTACGATCTTTGGCCCACAAAACCATCGAACAGAGACAAAAAAATATCCTTTAGACCAAAAATTTTTTTTATTATAATCCGAAATATTTTTAGTATCCCAACAAGGTATCCCCAAGACACCATGGTATTGGGTCCACGTTGCGGACGCGGGTTATTGTAAACTCGCCAGCAAAGTGAATTTGTCTTCAGAAAAACGGAAAAAAATAATGTGTTAACTCGCCACTGGTAGCATTTTAAAAATAAATTGCCTTTGTGACCTGTGAGGAATTTACACATAAATATAGTAGTGGCGAATTTACTTTTCAATGTATGGAACTTTTCAAAAGGTGACGAGTTTACTTATGTGGCGAGTTTACAAAAACCCGTGGACGCATTCATCGCAGGCCGAATCCGTTTACTAACGCGTCACTGCTGCTCAATCATTTAAGTATTAGATAATCATGTTGACATTGACATGAGGCAAATTATTAATAACGAAAGGCAAAACTCTAAAAAACGTCGTTTTTATAATTTCATTACTTAAATACTTAATTTGGAGATACATAACTTTTGCGCCGGGACTGGGTATTTTGTATGGGATTTGAGACTCCTTTGTTTAAGTAACTTTATCGCGAATTTTTATGCGAAGAAAGTCGGGGGCAATCATCATCACGATTCTTGACCAACTCAAGCACTTAGCATCAAGGCGAAAAAGAGAATGGGCCTTGACTACGCGGGTCCAATGCGGAATCGTAATTTTTTTATGCGGTTATTATTTTAACATGATATTTTCTCTGTCCGACTTTACGCTCTACTGCAATAAACAGTAGAAACGTAAGCAACAATAAAACTACGTCCAGATTCCACCGTCTCTTGTAGTAACAAAATAGATTTTATATTCTGCGTGCTCGTGAGTCCATTTCTGGTGATTTCTATTCCAAGGACAATGTGTGACAACGTGTTTTATTCACTGGAATAGAAGATATTTTGTCTCTTTCGTTTACATTAAAAGGAAAAGGGAAAGACTTGGAAGTTTGTACAACTGCTGAAGTATTTATCAGAAATCAAATAAACTTAAGTAGCATTGAAGAGTCTTGAGTGTTTCTACCTTTCAGTGTTATTCGAGGAAAAAATGGAAACTATTATGATTTATGAATGAAGAAAAAACAAGAACATTAACAATTTTAAACTTTAAAATCCAATGTGTCATCTCATGTGTCTTCAACAATGAAATATATATATGTCTCATTTTAGTGTAACTGGCGGGTTAAAAAGTATTTGTTAAAATTAAGCTCCTTATTTCATATTTCAGCCGTCTCCACATTTCACAATGAAATACATGCACACAAAGTATAAACCTGATTTAAACCTGGTTCTGGTAATAGTCGGTTTGGACTCGGTTTGCTTTATTTACTATACGTTATTTTAGTATGTCTGTGTTGTAAACGACTTCTCAAATTGCCGTATAAATCAAACGCTGTCCGAACGAACGGCCGATTTCGTCGAGGTCCTACTACGACGAACATAACTACGATAATCGGACTTTGTTACAATAGATCTTTTAGGTCGCAGTGACTACAGTTCCGACTGGAGCTGCATAGACCTTTTATCCTATAATTCGTGTAGTACAAGCATAAAAGAAGAATAGAGTACCAAATTAAGAAAATCCAACAATGCAAAACGTGTGACTATCGCAATTATTCATTTGTCATCTTTTGCCTACTTGATGCTAGGTACATTACATGAATTGGTATTTGTATTATTATTTTGTTTCCCTGTAGCTTTCAAGAAGGGATTAGTAATCTCGTATGAGAAATTTGCTCCAGATGCTGATTATGTTAATAACTTTTTCACGTCACACGCTCGGAAAAGGAGAATTTGTCCTTCAGTTCTGCGCTTTTTCGGCCTAGCACGGTAAAGTACTTTTTAATTTAATACCTATAAATATGTCTGTCATAATGCGTTCCGAATCGCACTATTGACTTTTTTGATACATTTTATTCTTATTTTAAATAGCTTTTTTTTATAATAACTGGACAGGCATTTGACCACCATCGTGCTTAATAAACAGGATGTGGTCTAAGGTGTTGCATGCTTGCCCAGGAAATGCCTATTCACTCTCGCCTTGAAGAGGCCAAGGTTGTAGGAATCGGGGAATACATCAGCTGGCAGCGCATTCCATTCTTTAGCGGTTCGCATAAGAAATGTGTCAGCGAAGCGCTTGGTACGGACCGTTGGAATGTCAATAACGTACGGGTGGTAAGCTAACCTGCGTCTGGTACCCCGATGGTGGAAAGGGGCTGGAGGAACAAGGTCGTGCAGTTCTCTCGCACACTCTCCAAAGTGTATCCTATAAAAGACCGATAGACATGCAACTTTGCGACGGTGACTGAGGCTCTGAAGTTCCGCCTTGGCCAATTGAAGTTTCCAATGAGTTTCCTGGCACGGTTTTCAATCGATTCCAGAAGCTCTAGCTGATACTTAGCAGAACCATCCCACAAAGTCAAAGTCAAAGTCAAAGATTTTTATTCAAATAGACTTATAGATAAGTGCTTTCGAATCGTCCAATTTTTTTTTTCCTACCAGCCATTCAGGACATCTTTTAACTGATAAGAAGAACGGCCGCAAGAAACTTATCAGCTTTAACAAAAGCAACAACATTTACAAAGGAACATGTCGTTGCCAAACACAAATCTACAATCTTGAAACATATTTAATATAAGAGGAAAATTTTCTTATACTCAGTTATTAGAATATTTTCCTTTTATACAATTACAATAGTCATGTTTTATGTTAGTATCACTTCCATGCATTTTTGTCTTTCAAATAATCTTCTACCTTGTAATAACCTTTGCTTAAGAGCGTTTTTTTAACATGTATTTTAAATTTATGCAAAGGCAGCTCAATCACTTGTTGTGGAACTTTATTAAAAAAGGCTATGCCTTTCCCCAAAAACGAGCGACTGCATTTTTCAAGTCGAAATCTTGGAACGGCAAGCTTATTCTTGTTTCTAGTATTAAAATTATGAACATCGCTATGCTTAATAAATAAATCGTGATGTTTCCTTACATATACTATATTATCATAAATGTATTGTCCCGCCAAAGTTAGTATATTAATCTCTTTAAACAATTCTTTAAGAGAATCTCTCTGTCGAAGGTTGTAAATGGCGCGCACAGCTCTTTTTTGAAGTATAAAAACATTTTCTATATTGGCTGCTGAGCCCCACAACAACAGGCCATAGGACATTACACTATGAAAATAACTAAAGTAAACTAGTCTTGCCGTTTCAATATCAGTTAGGAGCCTTATTTTCCTTATTGCGAAAGCCGCAGAACTAAGTCTACTCGACAAGGTTTCAATATGTGGATCCCATTGTAGTTTTGAATCTAATGTAATACCAAGAAATTTAGTACTCTCAACTAACTCTACTACATCCCCATTCAAATTGATGTGCATGTCGACCTGCCCTACATTAGGTAATGTGAATTTAACAAATTTCGTTTTGGTAGGGTTAAGAGACAAATTATTACTGTTGAACCAGTGTGCGACTTGAGAGAGAGCACTATTTACTTCGTCAGAACAATTGTTTCCTCTATCAATTTTAAAAATTAAAGATGTATCATCTGCAAATAGTACTGTCTCACATAAATTACTCGCGTAGTTAGGGAGATCGTTAATATATATTAAGAACAGCAGAGGGCCCAATATTGAACCTTGGGGCACGCCCATAATAATGGGGGCTCCAGTAGAAGCAGTATTATTTACAATTACTTTTTGATATCTATTGTGCAAGTATGACTGCAAAAGGCTAACTGATTTTTTAGAGACACCATAATGTTCTAGCTTCTTTAAAAGTGTAACGTGATCAACGCAATCGAAAGCTTTAGACAGGTCACAAAATATACCAATTACGTCTTGCTTGCCCTCCCAAGCCTCAAAAATATGTTTGAGGAGTGCTATTCCAGCATCTGTAGTATTTTTACCTTTAGAAAAGCCGAACAGGTGACAGCAGTACTCCATAGACGGCCGAATCTGCGCTTTGTATAAAAGAAGCAGCTGATTCGGAGAGAAGTACCGCCTAGCCTTAGAGAGGACGCCCAGTTTCTTTGCAGCACACTTCGCAATGGAGTCGATGTACTCGCCAAAGTTCGGGTTGGAAGACATGTTCAGGCCGATAAGTTGCAGATTTTCGGTTATCGGCAAGGATACACCCTGGAAAGTTGGAGTCAGTTGTAAGGGACTCCGTTTTGCAGTGAATAAACAAGCCTGTGTTTTAGTGGCATTGAAACTGACAAGATTGGCGTTGCCCCATTCTGAGTCACTTCAGGCTGTGACAGATTCATATGCTCGACAAGGGACTCTCGACAAGACTGGATTTCAGACTGGTAGCCTTTGCAGTTGAGAAATATCGGCTGTTTAAAGTAGTGTCATCTGCATACCCAATGGTGTCAGATACCAGCAGGTCGTTTATGTGCAGAAGGAACAGTGTCGCAGACAGGACAGATCCTTGGGGGACACCTGCTTTGAATTAATTATAATACTCCGATTTGGTTTTATTATATTATTTTAGTTCATTGAATCATGAAAACAATAAAAATAAGATTAAACTATTTGTTATAAGAATTTTATATTAGGCTGGGTGAGATTTCACAACCTATGATTGGATTTCGGAACGTGACATAAACCTTTATTTTTAAATTGTCATTGTTTTGCCTCATGTCAATGTCAATATTTACCGAATCGTTGTTATTGTTATTTATAAGTAACAACATATTCCTACATTAAATAACTTTGAATTAACTATAATATTCCCTTTTTATTATTTTAGTTTTTTATATCATTAAAACAACGAGAATAAGGTATATTTAGATTAAACTTTATGTTTAAAGTATTTTTTACCGGAAGTTGACCGCGAATACAACCATAAAATGTTCCTCGCTGTTGTGAGGTGAAAAATTGTGTGTTGCGCTCGGCAGAAAAGTTTTTAGCGTCTTGTACCTTTGAGATCCTAGAATCCTTCACTTGCTCAGCTTTCAATAGAGGTAACCGCTAAATAACCAACTTTCCAGCCTTGCATAACAAATAACCTTTCATTGACCTTGAGTTCTTACAAACCAACTATAAAACATGAGACTTTTTACTACTCGGTTCAAAAAGTAAAAGAACTACTAGAATAGAAACCTGAAGAATTTATTGCCTTTAAAGCTGATTTGGGTAAACCGCTTTGTCAGCTTTCGTTCATTACAACACCATTTTAGTCACTAACTGTGTTCATCTGTTTCATAGAATTTCAATGAAGGCTGCTTTGTCATAAGTTACTGTAATAAAGTCTAGAAAATATATTTCAGAATAAAATGTAACCCATCATTTATAACTATGAATACCGTGGACATTATTTCTGGGTTCCAGATTTCTAGGCCGTTTGTTAAAAATTCAGTCAACCATTTAGTGGAAATAGATAACATATTGATTGTCCCTTACTAAAATGATCACTATTAATAAAAGCAAAGTATGTATAGATGGCTATAATTACATATTAATTACCCTTTGAAACCAGGCTTTAAGGCCGACTAAGCCGACAAGCAATTATCATTGTTTGGAGTAATCTCATAAGCCGCCTAATTTGCGGATCATAGTTCATAGTATTATGCTTACTTTTAACACTAAAGACACGAAACTATTAAAATATGCTTAGGATACTACGAACAGAATGAATTGCCAGCGTAAAAAAATATCAAAAAATAAAATCGGTTTAAAATCTGTTTGGACGTGGTTTTACTTACATTAAAAATATATAATTTGACTGTCTCTTTTTTTCTTTGTTGACAGATGAAATCATGAAATATCAAACACAGAAAAATAAGAAAGATGGTGTTCATAATAATACCAATAAGTTAAACATTTTCAAAAATCTTCCCTAAAACGACTATTTTGTAGTAAAGGGCCAAATAGGAGCCTGTTTGGATGACAATGAATGAATAATACTACAATCTTTCAACGTATTTTATATTAAAATAAAAACCTCATTATAATAATGTTCTTCCAATTTCTGTAAGTGGCAATCTTCCTCATGTAACGTGAATATTTCTGGGACTTAAATTCTCGTATGGCCCTTATTAGTATGCGAACACAACACTCTGGGGTCTCTAGACTTGGGACTTTAGCACCAAAATATATTGCTCCTACCCAAATAAAGTCACAAATTATTACATCTCAAAGATTTTTTATTTAACCAAAAGTTTGTTAACTTCAAAATAATACATTATTTCTGGAGGCGAGAATGTTTATTATTTCTGTTTACAGAGGTTTTCCTTAGGGCAATGGTCTTCGTCACACGCAAATTAGTTTTAAGACTATTAGATGAATCTCTATTCTCTATAGTCAGTATCAAATGATTTTTTACAGCAATGGTGTGTTCCGGCAGTTAGAGATAAGATAGCCAGTTCCTCAGTGGTTGAGGATTCTGAGAAAGGCGCGCTTCCACCTTCAATCTTAAGGCCAATAGTGCCTAACCCCCGTTGTATAGTTATAAAAAAATAAAAAAAAACTCGTATATCCCGCACTAGCGGATCCTCGCGGTTTTACCCGCGTGGTGCCCGTTCCTGTGGCAATATATATAGATTTAGTTATTGAAAAGTTACGAATACTTACACAAGGCAGCAACACAAATACTTGTATTATGCAAAAGCATATTAAAGCCTTGCACGGCAGGCTGCATCCCAAACATTAGTTCCCGATAAAGTTTTGTTTGTCGCCTAGCGTCGTGCCGAGAAAGTTTTCCCATCGAATAACCACCTGGGTCATGGAAAAATGTCGAGGTTTTATCCTGTAGAACAATATGTTATGTTATGTTATGTAATTTTGGAATACTTAGCTATACAATCTGATGAACATGAATTGCCTTCTTCGTCTTTTTTAAAAGCACAACACTTCGAAACCCAGCTGGTAAAAAGTCTAGGAGATTTTAAGCGCTTCCAAAAACTCTGCAGTTTTCTTATTCTTCTTTTTATGTTATGGCAGTGCCTTTTTAGATTACGCCAGTCTGTTAAGTTTTATTATTATCATAACGTATATTAACAATTCAAAATAATTAGTTAGTTTACTGCCCATGTAACACGTCACAGCAGTATAACTGCCGGCTTACAGCATTTCTGTATAGCTTAAGCGTTTTCGAGTTAGTTCTACAGTAGCATTAAAATCGTTTACACGGCTACTGTAACTCTTATTTGGTCACAAATTATACGGCTTTAAATCCTAAATAGTCTGACGATAGTTGTTTAATAACATTACAAACGCACTATATTAGCATTATTGTGGTTGTGTGGGGTTTTACATACCTACTTAGCTCTAGTTGATTGTAAGAACCATATTTGTGATGGAAAAAGTAAGATATTTTTATTTATTTATTTTATTTATTAGAGTAGCATTAAAATGAATTATAATAATAATTGAAGATTATTTAGTATTCACAGTTAGAACTTAATTTTCATTGCAAAAACATGTCCTATAACGAGTACTAAATGTTATACTTACTACAAAAAAAATTGTAATTTAACTTTGTCTCACAATATAATATGGACGAAGACGGCCAAACTGATAGGTACACTTAATAATATATTTGTGCCATGATAATATATTTCTGATATGACTCTTTTGTTGTTCCATGCCTTAATATTACTGCGCAAAATAGTTTAGTGTAAATGTCTATATGTCACCGTCTTTTAGCAAGAACCGATTGTATATAAATAATCGAGTGTATTTATAAACTGCCGAACTCAGGCCGTCCGATTTGCAGTATAACTGATGTTTTTATCGTTTATTTATAAATAATCATTCTCCAGTGGTCAGTTTATAAACAAACGACTTCTGTGGCGTTTGACTGTGAACGAATACACCAATCGCGGCACGCACGGTGTACAATTACCCGTAGATTACTCTATACAATGTTATTGTACGCGGTCTTCTCATTGGCCCATGGATTGGTAGCACGTGTAATAAAGGTGTGTTCGTCAACAAATTCAGAGTTATTTAGCACTGTTTGGTCACTTATTTCTTCGCCCGCAGGCTCCGTTTCACTGATTTTCCATGAATTTTCATTTTGTGTGTTGAACAAACCGATAAAAACTTGTACCTATATAGTACTAAAAACACTCCCGAGAACACGTTTAATATACGTTGTTACGTATTTCAACCAATCAGCGCGAAGCGTGCTTTTAGTCACACGCATACGTACAATATAACGAAGAGATACTAAATATTTATAAATCATCGAATCTTTTTGCAAATTCAATCGTCCGTTTACAATTATTCAACGGTTTATTAATAATCTCAATTATTTACAAACAATCGGTTATTGCAAAAAGACCGTGACGCAAACTATAAGTTACATTGACATTTTCACGCTCCTTCGATATTTTAAGGTTTTTGATATAAAATGTTATATAAAATATGTGTGAAATAACCTAAAATATTTTTATCTAAAATAAATTGATACTGACCTGTATGTGCCTCACAATTTGCAGTACAGTAATCTTGTAATGCGAGAAATGTTGTAATGAATGATAGATAAGTCTTTCTTTGATAGTTGAAAATTGTTTACATGTAATATTATAATTAGTAAAATACTTATACGTATTTGTGATGGAAATTGACCTTGATGTATTAAGGTCACTTTTCAATTTTACGACTCTGTATGAAATAAAACAGGGAGAAAAAAACAGCCCTTGACGAGTTTCTTGCCGGTTCTTCTCGTTACAAGGTCTCCCGCCGTAGGGTTTGTGAACTGATGGCGTAGCTTCTTTGACGTTCAAAAGTGCTTGTGCCTAGACTGAGTATTGACTTTGACTTAAAAAATACATATTTCTAATATAGAACGAATTTTGCACAATTCACATAATAGTATTACGTTGGGAAGTATTAAAATAAGTCATATCATTAATAAATAGGTATAAAGCTATTATAAATAGATCCAAATGGTAATATTTGTAGGTTATAAAATATTTACAAAATGGTGTCTTCCTTTGAAAACTCTAACTAATGCCACAACCAGTATAAGTACTCACACGTGAACAATTATTAAGCTAGAGGCCAGAGAGAGACTTTTGATGAGCCACTGCAGTGTCATTGCCTATAAAGTAGTTCTATATGGGTTCACCGGTATGCAGGATTTAGATGCATTATAATGATTCAAATGTATTCTATTAAACAGCATTAGGCATTATCTTACTACTTAAAAATACTATAGAGCCTATAGCACTAATAAAACCTGCAGGCAGTATAGCAGATTGTACTGGCATTGTAATAGTTTATGTTTATGCTACTAAAAAGTATTAAGCCTTTGTTTACTACTTAAAAATGCGATTATAGATCCAAATGCACTAAAAACAGCTGAAAGCTACATTGTGGTGTTTTCCACTAAAACTAAAGGCATAACAAAAGCATTTGGATATGTCAATATCCAAATCCAAAGCATCTTAGTGGTCTTTAAATGCTAATATATTATATGACGTCAAGATGCTCGGTAATGTAAAACTTAAACGGATCGTAAGTTTTACATAAGTTTACTATTGCTTTCTTGAAATGATTTCCGTGTTACTTGGGTGTTTAGTAAGTAGGACATTTTTTTACATAGTACCTATAGCAAATATAGTAAACTCTATACGCGTGCATACGTGCATACATTAATTCATTAAAACAGAACCGGACACCGGTGTCCAGGAAATAATGGAATATCTATTGTGTCTTATAATCCGGGGCTTATCAGGGACATATGATAATGTGATACATTATAGTGTCAACAGCTGATAGGAAAGAGAAGTCAAAAATACAAAGATGAAAATAAATTAATAAATTAATTAATATGATTATTTTAATTAGTAGCAATACAATCGTTTAGCCATACCATTTCATTAAACGTGCGTTCAATAGAATTACGGACAATCTTTTCGTTTTCTTAGGTCCACTTCATAAAGATTATTTGGCGTCGGACACTTTGTGGCAATGACAGATCATTACGGAGGTCTTTGTTGCGGTGAAGCCTTTACGACCGTAACTTTTTTTTCTCTACGTATTGTTATTCGTGGGACCGAGAATCTCTAATTGTGTCGAAACGTTGTAGGTATTTGAAGTTTTATTTGTGACAATTTTTTTAATTTAGCTCAAATATTTTTTTAAGTTTTATGTCAATGATATTTTCAAAGTAAAACAAAGAAAAGCGAAGGGGCAACGATTTTTTTTTTTTTTTTTTTTAAATATCCCCTTAACCTAAAGTATGTAAGATTCGGATTCTAATTGGGCTATAAAAATGAAGCAACAGCCTAAATTAATCTAAACTTATTTCCTAATATGGCTTTCTTTTAATTAAATTCTAAGTACAACTTATTACAAATGTAATTTATTACAAACAAGTGTACAGTATTACAAGTTCTATATTTGTAAACGGTAAAGGCTAAAAACATAAAACATTTTCTTAAATGTTCTGAACATTTTCTAGAACTAGTTTCATGGACGATATAAATAATAACAAAAACAAACATTTAGCTCTACCAAATATGCAGAGCCAACTAAGTGTACGTATTACAATTCGTTTATTTGTAGACGGTAATAAAAGACATTTAATTTATTTAGTTAAACATTTTCCACAACTATACGAATTATATGTGTAATAATAACCAAAAACAAACTATATTTTCTATAGGTTTTGATTGGAACTAGAAAAAACTTTCTGTATATTGACATTCTCCTTTTAGCATCTTTACTTTGCGCCTCGGTGCCTGTTGCCTGCGGCATGGTATCGATCTGCCGATGCCGGCTCAATGGAAGCTCACACCATTCACAATACGTGTTTTCTATCTTTAGGACTAAGACAAAATGACAAATGGATAGGTGTTCACTGCGCTGCATATAAATAGCTTTTACTCTTGTACTCTACTTGTTAGGTGGTATTTTCTTGGCGAATTGATGCTGTCTGTGGTAACACGACGCGAGTTCACTCACGAGAAATGCTTCTTGTGCGTGAACTCGCATCGTGTAGATGATTCCCGAAAGCTGGCATGCGTTGAAAATGCAACACATTGAAAACGAACGCTAATTTTCTCGTTCGCGAAGTTTAGTGATAAATAATTGCATACAATCACAAAAATAAGGATACTGCGATAAAGGATAAAAATACTTATATACATTTTTTTGTAAATATATACATAATATACATATTCAACACCCAGACCAAGACAATTAGACATGTTCATGCACACAAATATTTGTATTGTCCGGGGATCGATCCCGGGACCTCTAGCGCAGAAGGCGGGTTTAGTACCCTCGCGCCAAACGGGTTGTCGTTTTAAACCAACTTCATTAGATATTATTTTCACCTTGACTTTTGGGTGTATACAATTGTTTGACATTTAAAACTTGAACTTCGTAAACTCCGAAATTACATCCTAATACATAATTCACTAAAAGCTTTCACTATAATTTTAACAAGTTTAATATTACTTTTGCTACTTTAAAATAATGTCCGTTACACTTTACAAATTAGCCTACGCTATTTCCTATACTTACCTCGCTTTAACATTTGGAACTTACCTTTAATTATAGGTACATTTACAGCTACAGCTAAGGTTGATACTAATCACGGCAGAATCAATCGCTAACAGCATTTACAGCAAACCACAGATTTTAATGAACAATTTATTCTCTTATTAATATGAATGGAGAAATAGTCTATATCGCGAAGTATTATAATGTTCCAAAGCTCCCTTAGGGGTTGATTTCTTGACAGGGGGGTTTTTTGTATTTACTTTCCAACCATTAGCCTAATACAAAATAAAAGAGATTTTCTATGAAAATACCTTTTCTTACAGAACTTCATCCCCGTTTTCACCCCATTGAGGTGGAATTTTCAAAAGCGGCGAGACAGATCATGCAACGTTTATTTTTAATCGTCAACTTCAACAACAGGATCCTAACTTATAAACGATGGACTTTCATACAATCTTTCATCCCCTATTTCACCCCTTTAGCGGTTGAATTTCGAACAATCCTTGCTTAGTGCACCCCTAGACCACATAAGGAACCTATGTATCAAATTTGGACCCAACGGTTTGGGCTGTGCGCTGTGCTGTTGCGCAAAGATATAATATCCCCCTCCAAGTCCCCCTCTCGATACGAATCGTTGAACTGTCTTGTGTGAAACTTGACCAAATATTTGTTTAATTGTTTATAGACCCCCTAAGAGTAGTTACCCAGAGTTTGAGTCGACAAGTAAATTTTTAAGTTTATTTATGTTGTATAATTTAATTTAAAATTTAATTCATACATCAAATGAGCCTACGCGAATAACACCCACATCTGCCACCTGTATAGTTTTTTTTTTCAAACTGTTTAGTCTTTAAAAAATCCCTAATAAATGTTATTAAATCTGACCATAGTGGACAACTAGCTTCTATAGAGCACCATAATGTCTGTCCTAAGCGTAAAATGATATGTAGGCCAATAACTAAAAAAATAAGCCTTTTGGAGTCGTTGCCAGCCAAAGCAAGAAAAATAAAAGAGTAGGCGTAAAGTAAAATGCGGTAATGGGAAATATTTCACGAAATAATATCGAATTGTCCGGGTTTTTCGATTACTGCGACGTTTCGGCACCTTTTCAGCTGCCGTGGTCACGGGATGACTGGCTTTTTAAGTCTACTCTCTACTACTTTCTCTACTAAGTCTAGGTAATGTGACCAAATCTTTCCCGAAGCCCTGTCACAATGACATCATGCTGTAGTGTTCTCTGAACGGCATGCAACAATATTGCTGAGGCACAATCCTTTCTTCTTAGACTCACTTACTCTTTTTTTAATTTTATTGACGTCGCCGTGGGGGTATGGGACCGACCGCCAGGTCTAAGTAAAATCAGCTTTTAGTATTTTCTTCTTTTATTTTATTTACCTATTTGTACTTTTTCTCTTTCTTTCAAAACAGCGCTATCGTTTTAAAGCAACCACTAGGTGCGTGCTGCCTGCCCGCGGGGCACGCCGCAGCATCGATCGCGCGTGACCTTTGCGCCGTGAATGAGTTGTTTACACCCCCACAGCCTTTGTTCTTACCTGGTCATACACTGTCACTCTTACAGCCGACCATTGTTCCTTGATGAGGTGGAGATTATTATATTTTTCTTAGTTGATGTGTTCTTACATGAACATCAAGGGCTCAAAGAAGTTGAGTTATGAAGTTAGCAGAAGATTTCGTCGAACGCTGTAGAAACAAAAACTGTGTAAATAGTCATAGAAACACAATTGAAATACCATTATGACAGCTGCAGAATCGGTGCCAGCCAGGATAAAATAAACGACCTATAAGTAGAAGTGCAATGTAGATAATAATTGATGCCTTGGCTATAAATGTTTTTTTTTTGTTTTCGAATTTATTTTGTTCGGTTTTAATTATTTTTTTTTATTTTTAGAATCCGGTATTTGTAACGCTTAAAATTTTATCATATGTGTGAACTGTGATCGCATGTAAGCGACTTGATCTGGGTATTTTTATCACTTGACTAGCAAATTTTTTTTACCGAGGAGAAAAAATACAAAATCTAATTATAATTTTCAATAATCTTCGTTATAACTTTTTAAATTTGCATTTTTTATTGCTATTTTTATGCGATAAATATAAGCAACCTGTCTCATGTCGCCCTTGCTTTTTTCTAGTATATTTTCTTGTTTAATATTTATCACAATTATCTTCGTTTCTGAATTACAAATATATCAGGATAACATCAAGGTAGGTATGAAATAAAATTTACAAAACATAAAAATTGTTGCGCAAGTTCCAATCAAGTTGGAATCGTTCGTTGGTGATATTTTAGTAAGTATTGCATTTTTTAATATACTGCATGTTTTAGTACAAAATTTTCACTTGGTTAATATTTGATAATGGTTCAAAAACAACGAAGCTTTACAATGGAACCTAAGCAAACTATAAAGTTCTCTAAAAATATATGTATGGGTTAGTTGGCTACTCACTTCATAATAATATAACAAGTTCACCAACTATAGGTTTAGCACAAAAACATTCGAGTAAGCATCGAGGAAGTGAAGTAAAAAAAATTATGCTGCGAACATATAAAAATTGTATGACATATTGAGCAGCGTTCCTACCGGACATGAACGGAACTACATTTTCCTATACATTATTATTATTTTTTGACATTAAGTTATCGATACATCTTTGATACTATTTCGATAGTTTTCGTGCTAGCTACTGAACAAGCGATTTAGATCAATGTACACACAAGTCGAACTTTTATTTATTTTTTAAGAAGAATAGATCAAAAAAGGTTTATATCTGATATCTGCCTAAATGAACAAGAGCTACTTCGAGGAAACAAAAAGGTTAGATTCTTTTTTAAGACAAAAAAAAACAAAAGCAATAGGTAAGCTCTTCATCCGGGCTGAAGGTTTCATTTTTCAAAACACGCGAGGGCACTTGATTAATCTAGCAACAATTAACCGCTACCACAAAATAAAAAATTACCACAAGACCAACATACTCAGAAAACTTGCCTCACAGAGTTTTGTTTGCGCCTTTATGAAATGACACTGGTTAAAATTCTTTGGTAGTTCCTTACTTACAACATTTTTTTCTAGACATATGACAAATGTCGACTTTAGCGGTTAAGCCGCGCTCACTTTGGACACGAATTGTTCGTACGTATACGTATTGGTCGTGTTTCGTATGAATTGAGTGCGCACACTGATTTGATTTTCTCCGCCAAATAGGTAAGTATAGTTCCGGTGATATCGCGTTTTATGCACGAACGTATTTTAAAATCCCAACAAGTTCGGATTGTTTTCAGACGTCATAACTACACTAAGTATACGTACGACTCTCGCACCCAGTAAGTGAGCTTCCGTAGTACTTGGAAGGTTGGGATCGTTCGTGTGTGTTTGTATAATATACCGCGTGGGGCCTATAATCGGGGAAAATATTGAAAATAGAGACTCTCTAGAGTATTAGTATTTATTCTGAAAAGATTTCAGTTAATCAAAACCCATGCATTACTCACAATAAGAATTTAAAGTTACGATTCATAATCAGTGTAGTATTCCAAAACGATATTATCGCTAACGTTGCGAACTAATCGTGGTACAGGGGACAACAAAAACTTACCGCAAAACATCACGATATCACTATCCATTAGAAAATTTACCTTTATCTCATTGAATAGCAACAGCCCTGCTACTTCCCACAGCTTAAAATCTCTGTTTCAAATTAATTAAAATATTAAATATCGCAATGACAGTTATCTGTTTATAATTGTATCCATCATGCATGACATGTCATGTCAATCAATACCAAGTATACTCTTTGTACCAAGTCGATTCAGCCATGGAATTATTAAGTACTAGTACGTAGTACCTGCTAATTCCATGGATTCTACGCTTTTTACAATAAGATCTTTTTATAAAGAAGATCATAGTGTTAAAAGAGTGTAAATTCAAAAGAATAATTTTGATTAGTAAAGTCAGAATATTGTCATGGGAATTTCTTTTTTGAATTTAAGTAATCGAATTGGATTCATTTACACAATTTATGTGAAAATGGCTTTGAGTGTAAAAAACACTCCAGAAAGAAAACAATACCTACGTGGATTCATGAATTACGATAGTAAGTCAGACAGTATTATTTTTCTATCAGCCGACACATAAATTATCAAAAAGACGTTCCGAGTAGCTCCGAAAAGTTGAGCAGTACTGTTGTTTGCATTATATTGAATTCACGATTAAGTTTGTTAGAAAAAATCAAAAAGTAAAGATTAGGTTTTAATTAGTTAGGACCCTAATGATTCAATCACTAGTGACATAAAGAGCCTCCCGTTTTTTATATTATCCCCGGTTCTAGGCCCCAGACGGTATGGGTTCGTACAAGTAAAATTCGCACAAAAAACGCGTCCTAAGTGAGCACGGCCTTACTCTTTTTGGAAACCGCGACTAACGCGACTTATTGCTGCTTGCCTCAGAATGCCTAACCTAACCTAACCGTGACATCAATGTATGCGTGCGAGAAATGGCACTTTGTCATATAGAGAAAACCGCAGCCATTGATGAATTTCTTGCCATTTCTTCTCGTCTCTTGCCGTAGTGCTTTGTGAACCGATGGCGTAGCTTCTTTGACATTCACAAATGCTTCTAACCGCTTAGGATGAATGGATGATATTGAGTTTGAGTTTTGAGTGTCCTCTCTGGGACGCACCCACCTTATCTACTTTGTGTTGCAACCCCCCGAAAATTGGTTCGGGTGGCGTGACTCGCCCGTTATCCCGACTTTTGTATCCTAACCGTTCCTTTGTTTCGAATACAAACAGGCCTTGAGTCGACACTTCGGCCCAGCTACATAATTAGTGCTTTGATCCTTTTTGGTTAGGTACTGTTCAGTCTACGGGATAGCAAAACTTTGTGTCATATAATGTATGATACACACCGAACGGACGGAGTCGACGCTCGACGCGCAGAGCAGCGTATGCTCGAGCACGCGCGGGCAGCCGACCGGCTGCCGACGGATAAGCGAGCATGCTCGCGCATCCGTCGGCACTCTAGTGTTTTCATGTTACAGTCAGTCTGTTTCAGAGCTATCGATAGTATGTATCGACGTTGCGTAATATAACTATGTATATGACGACCAAACATTTTTGAATGACACGTGGTATTCATGGCAGTTGCATTAGAAAAAGGAGATATTAATTATTATTAATCTTTTATTAAAGAATAGTTAATAAAAAAATATATCAATATTGTTCAAGTCCTGTCGAGCTAACGCGGCGGGTATTTATTCGACTCGATTCAGTGGATAGACAGAATATAAGCTATAAGTACGAGTATGTTCCGATATTATTCTCGTATAACTTATCGATCATCGATCATCCCTAGGCATACGTCATCTGCGCCCGCGTCAATTCGTGCGAGCCGTCGGCAGCCGGTCGAGCATGCGCGAGGAGCCGACCGGCAGCCGCGGCGTCCGCGCGCCGCCGCCGGTCGACTTCAAGGATATAAATTGCATTGAAATAGGGAACTTAAATTCAATTTCCTTCAGCAAAATTAAAATATGCTCCACTGCACTCCGACTAGGTCCGTTTGGTGCGAACCATACATAACGCAGTACATAACACGTTTAAGCGTTCTATTTCTAGCTAGAAAGATAAAGATGTGGTGATAGGACTACCGTGTGGTGGAAGCACTCATGGCCGCGACTTACAGACTGATCGTATTCGATCACGTTTGTTAAGCAAAGTTCGGCCCGGTCAGGTGTCGGATGGTGGACTTGACCGTAAAGTGGCATTACAACTGAGCGCTTTCGTGCTTCGGAGGGCACGTTATACCGTCGGTTCCGGCTGTTGTTGTCATTTGATTACAGTCGTTAAGCCAAGTCAGAGGCCTTATTGGCAGCTTAATGAACTCTGACACCAGAGGTGGCCTTCTATCCTCACTCGATAAGAAGAAGAAGTGGAGTACCGCGCCGATATTGCGTTATAAAGTTTATATCAAGGCAAAGGCTACATAAACCATTTAGCTAACAATATTGTTTTCTTTCTAAACAAGTAGTTTCTTAAAGCCTTAATAAAAAAGTAAAAGATAAGTTTAATGTTCTTGTATAACCAGCAAAATATACTTAGAAGATTATAAGCGATGAGTTTAAAGAACTTATTTCTCAACAAATAAGTTCACTTAATATGAAATCCAAAGTACACAATATGTAATTATAATGCGCAGTGCAACCACATTACAAATTTAACATTGTTTAATATAATCCAGCACAAATGTGTCTTCTAATTAAATTCAAACAACACCAACATGCCGAAACTACAGATATGGATCGGACCATGGGGATATGGGCTAACTTTTGTTGCGAAAAAGTACTTATCTCCAATAGGGGACGAAAATTTGTATGGAAAACTGAAAAATAGTCTATGTGAGTGAAATCGCCGTAGACCATACAAATTGGACGTCGGAGATTTGTTACCGTTACCGTTTCAAATGAAATTTGACACACAGATAGTTTAAAACCTACTTTTTATACCAATATTCTCACAGAAAAGATAGTCGCGCGGGTAAAACCACGAGCAGCCATTAGTATAGTAATATAATATATTGCTAGGAGATTATTGTACCTACAAAAAATTAAGGCTAAAATTGACCCACACTTCCTAATGAGCAGGAAAAATTGTTGCGTGCGGAGTAATGATAAATTATTATTTTTACATAGGTACTGTTACGCCCTTATCCCGAAGGTTTTAGGCTGAGGTTTAGCTAGCATTTGTATAGTAAGTAATACTTTGGTAAGTTGTATCGATGTACTATCATTTAATGGCACTAATATTACACCACTCGGTAGGTACCGAGCTAAAGAAAAATAGGTTTTATATTCTTTGTAGTTAAACAACAAAGTCTCTCTTCTTAATCAAGGTATTCTTTACCGTTTGATACTTATTGCGCCTCTTATAACTGTTCGTGTAAAGCGGCCTCCCGCTCCTTGGATCAACCGTAGTGTACGTATGACAATGACGCGCAGAGATCGGGCCTTCCGGAAATTTAAGAACGACAGAACGGACGCGAACTAGTCACTGTACAAGACTGCACGAAATAGGTGCAACCGTATGGTCACGGCAGCAAAGCGACAATATTTCCACGAGAGTGTCTCCAATTGTTCTACGGCCACTGCATGGAAGTTTCTTCATTCTCTTGGCCTTGGAAAGGCTTCCTCTGATTCTGTCCCCTGCCCATTTTCCCTTAATGATCGGAACATCCGTTGATCCTGTTACCAAATCCAACACAATCGTCTTTCTGGAATTGTTGTGTTCCGGCAGTTAGAGATAAGATAGCCAGTTCCTCAGTGATTGGGGATTCCGGGAGAGGCTCGCTTCCATCTACAGCCTTATCAATACTTAACATCAGGTATGATGAAGGCTAAGAGGCTCCCCGTCGGACATAAAACGCCCCTTGCTTGCCGAATCTTTTTCGTTCTCTCCAGTTACCTCTGATGAGATTAGTAAAATCATCTCCTCACTCAAATCTAATGCATGATGAAATCAGCAGAAAAATGGTTGTCTGTGTCCTTGAGCAAATTTTACCTTTCCTTGTCCACATTATCAACTCTTTTGAAACTGGCAATTTCCGCTTCTGTGGCCAAAAGCTTTTGTTAAAGTCTCTTCTCAAATTTCATCTTCTCCCACTCTCTTTCAGTCCGGTTTCCGGTTCTGGAAAACACAACAATACCTCTCTGCTCCAGAAAGAAAGAACCTTGGGCTGCATATTGATAGTACGCTCAGTTGGATTCCACAAGCTGCTGAGGTGAGTCGTGCGGTTATCTCCTCTTTATGCTACTTAAATAGTTTTAGAAACTTTATTCTTATTAAAACCAAGATCACTCTTGTTACCTCTCTTATACTTCCACTCATCGATTATGCTGATGTCTCTTATCCTGATCTGAACGAGGATCTCCTGAACAAGCTGGACCGGCTTCTGTATAACGCTATTCGTTTTATTTTCTCCATTCGCAAATTTGATCATATCTCAGCATACCGGTCACAGCTTCAGTGGCGTCCCATACGTCAGCGCAGACAACTTAGGTGGCTCTGTGCGCTCTACTCCATCTTCAACAATCCGCATTCTACTGGATACGTGAAATCCAGTTTTCAGTACCTCTGTGACTCTCCTGAACGCCATCTTCGCTCTGCTAATACAGTCGCGTTCACTTCCCCTCTCTTTCATTCTGGCTATATGTCTGACTCCTTCACTCTGCAAGCTTTGCGATTCTGGAACCGTCATCCTGACGTTATCAGAAAATCTCCCAGCAAATATTCCTTTAAAAGGAATGATCGTGTTTACATTTGGATGGCTTGAGTGCTTAGGTTCGTGGTTTGGTAATTTATCATGCGTTATCACGGGGTGATCATGCGGTATCACGGGGTGATCATGCGTTATCACGGGGTGATCATGCATTATCACTGGGTAACTATAGTCAGATTTTTAATGCATTCAATGTAAGAGTAAATTTACCAATGTCACTTTCTCAAAATAATCCAGCTTTAAACAGTTTTTTGTTATAATTTGCTCAGATCCTTTTCCAGTTCAGTAATTAAGTAATTCACGTATTCAAATTAAATTTTTTTTATTAATGTTATCATTATAGCTACATTATAAGGCAGTATTATTATTACAAAATTACATTGGCACCTGTCAAATTACTCTACTGAATAAAAAATCTGACTACACTCTGAAACTCCCCAGTTTATTATCTACTAGCGGCCGCTCACAGTTTCACCCGCGTGGTTCCCGTTTCCGTGGGAATATCGGGATAAATGTGCATAACCAGGCTATGTGTACCAAATTTCATCCAAATCCGTTCAGTCGTTTTTGAGTTTATTCGTTGCAAACAAACAAACAATCAAATCTTTCCTCGTTATAATATTAGTATAGATAAACAGTGTAATGTATGTACAAAGAACGAATCCAGTAGTTAATAAAATGATTCCAATCACAATAAACAAATACGAATCAAATATGTTTCCCATTCACAATAAACAAAAACGGATCAAACATTTCCCAAGGCACAAATAGAAAAACAATATCGCCTAATATCTCAAACATGATTTATTAAGAACTCATCCCATTGACAATCTAAGGGAAGCCGGTTTCGGACGTGAAAGCAGTCTGGTCCCTCGGGATGTTAATTACGTTTCCGATAACAGCATAGGTTGGGTCCTGAGGGACGGAAGAAACATTATCACTAATTATTTAGCTTGGACTACCTGTTTAGTAAACCATACAAAATACCTAGTATATAAACACACTGTTTATAAGCTTTTTGCCTTTGTATTTGATAGAATCAGGTGTTACTTGGCGGAAAACCTTATCTTAGTAGAAAACGAAAAATATGTAGCTTAATTCCGCAAGAAAAAGCACATATGCAAGATCCACCGAGGCAAATAAATGCAAATGTAAGAGTTAGCGCAGACGACGGATAACGGAGGACTTTTCGTCCGCGACACGTCTTTATTGTTAACCAAATAAGATTGAAATAAGATCGCGCGAAATATATATATATATATTTATATATATATATATATATATATATATATATATATATATATATATATATATTTTTAGCATCAGAAGTGGATTTGACTTAAAAAAAAAACAACTTTCTAAGATTTCAGCTTTAATAACAGTTTTAATCAATTTTTACTTAAAAACAAAATGAACACTTCTTGATTGGCAAATTAACAAATATTTCCACACAACTCTTTCAAATTGCACACTTGCTATCAATTTCACGTAAAACAATCAAAGAAAACTAATAGATAAAAATGGTTCGCATGACCTGAGTCGCTGATCGCCGAGACGTCTGCACCGTACGCGCGCTGAGAAGCAAATGTCCCTTGTAGCGGCGCGCGCTCGGTTTTATAGAAAACTAATAAAAATAGGCTTGACTAGGAGGGGGTGCAGCTTATACGGCCTCTCCTGACCGTGTTTCGTCCCCGACGCAGCTTCGCCAGGCAACAACATTGAAACAAGCACCGCCTGTTTCCGATGTTCAAGCATTCTTGATTCAGTCCAGCAATGGCATGGATAACCCTGCCGTAGATGGTCCCGCAGTGGCTTCTACATCATCATCAGCTGAGGGTCCGGCGGTTCCTTCACCGTCGACCGGAGGCATGGGTGGCTCGACTGATGATCCAGCGGTGTCACCACTGTCTAACGGAGGCGCAGATGATGCTTCTGTTGAAGACGAGGTACTTGGCAAAGCCTCGTCGTCTGCGTTATCATCGTCTGAAAATAGTTTTTAGTTAGTACAATTCATAGATCGGGCTGTAATAAATGCGTTCACACCAAAACCTTGTTTCCTTTCTTTCGTCCTCATTTACTTAATTCATACTTCCTCATTTTTACATATTGCACACACACACACACAACTTAGCATACATCTTTTCTAAGTTACTAGAGACGTCTCTCAAAAGGTCAAACCAAACATTGATATCCACTGTACAGTCTTCGTGGTCGACAGCACGGCTGCGTTGACTGGCAGCAGCACTCGTTAATCTGTAACATGACCCGACGAACAGGTCAGCGCGACACATCGCACTTTTGTCCGACGAACGGACTACCCGACGGACGGGTTCATAAGCTGACCATTTGGCCACTTATGCAGCAACTTGGGGCCCACCAAGTGCTAAGGCGACACACGCCAGGCGACACACGCCAAATGTTGGGGCGACGAACGCCAGGCGACGGACGCCAAGATGTTTGAGGCGACGAACGCCAGGCGACGGACGCCAAGGTGTTGAGGCGACGGACGCCAGGCGACGGACGCCAAGGTGTTGAGGCGACGGACGCTCGGGGTACATAGTGCAGAGCGACTCACTCTCGAAGAATGTGGCACACGTCTCCGGGCACCACTCGCCCCGCCACGGCACCATATGTTGTGCTGCAGCCTGTGTTGTCTTGCCATAGGATCCGCCCAGCAGGCGAAGGGCGTAGCGTCCACTTGGTAGAGCTTTCACGACCTTGTATGGACCTCGCATACCGGAATCGAGCTTTCCTGTCGACTGCGAAAACTTAACAACAAACACATGGTCATTAACATTAAATTGACGCGGCGCGTGCCGATGTCGATTAACTTGCTCATCTTGTTTATTTTGGTTGTCCCTTAACAACTGGCGAACTCTGCTTCTAGTGATCTCTCGTACTGCCTCCCGGTTAGGACTCGAATCTTCAACAGCCAAGTCGCGTACCAGTGAGCGTATAACAGGAGTAGTGGCTTCTGTCCCAATAAGTAAATTAAGTGGAGAAGTCTGCGTGGTCTTCTGCTTAGTTATATTCAACACAAGCTGTAGTTTCCATAAAGATTCGGACCAAGACGTATCCTTGTGATTGAACTGTATGCGCAGCATGTTAAGGACCGTTCGAACGTACCTTTCCACTTGGCCATTGGAATGGTGCATCTCCGGGGTGATGTAGTGGAGATTACAGCCAAGTTCGTTGATCCAGGTGACAAATTCGTTAGACTCGAACATGCGCCCTTTGTCAGTGATCATTAGCTTAGGTACACCGAATAGCGAAACTGCTAGTGTTATAACTCGTTTGAGCTCTGCGGCATCTTGCCGGTATATCGGATGTAATAAAATAAATTTCGAAAAAGCGTCTACTATTAAGAGTACAAACTTATACCCTCCAGACAAAGGTAAAGGACCTAATGCATCAACATGGATAGTATGGAAAGGGACGTCTGGTTTTTCCCATGAGGTAATGTTTTGTAAAGGGGCACGCGGAACTCTTTTTTGGGAAATACATACAAGACAGTGAGCAACGTATTTATTAACAAATTGTCTAAGGCCTGGGAACCAGAAATGTCTTAGAATTAGGTTTAGAGTTTTGTCAGCACCTATGTGTTCGTGTTCGTCATGGAACACCCTGAGAAGACTAAGGCGATGACCTTTAGGGATGTAGCAAAGTAGCCGTGGTTGTTCACCTACAGGTATGTACTTATAGTACAAGAGGTCATTTTGGACCGAGTATCGACTAGGATCGAGATTACCATCGCGAAGACTTTGAATGAGATCTTGAGTCTCGCTGTCGGCCGCTTGAGCTATTTGGGCCCAATTACGAGGCTTAGAGACTTCATTGACATTAATTGGGTTCCGACTCAAATAATCGGCATGAGGCATCATTACCCCCTTGCGATATTCAATCGTGAATTGAAAATCCTGGAGGTACATCCACCAGCGAGCAACACGGGGCAGGAGGTCCTTTTTACGCTCTGTCGACTTAAGAGCGTTGCAGTCAGTAACTATTACGAAGTTCAGACCCACAAGGTAATGGCGAAAGTTCTGAAGAGCTTTAACGACTGCCAGGGTTTCGAGCTCGTAAGAGTGATATTTACTCTCGGCCCCCTGAGTTACCCTGCTAAAATATGCCACTACATGCTTTTTGCCATCGGGGTGTGTTTGTAAGAGGACCGCTCCGTACCCTGCACTGCTCGCATCAGTGTGCACCTCAGTTGGAAGACTAGGGTCAAAAATGGTAAGGGTTGGTTCATTCGTAAGGTGTTTAATTATGTCCTGCCTTATGGACTCACACTCGGGTGTCCATTCGAATTTTACACCCTTTCGGGTTAAATGAGCTATTGGGGCTGTTTTTGTAGCATAGTCCTTTACGTATCGTCTAAAATATCCAGCTAATCCGAGAAACTGACGTACTTGTTTCACATTATCAGGTGACGAAGAATTAACTAGGGCTTCAACTTTTCTAGGACTCGGCCTAACCTGACCTTCACAAATTACTCTACCCAAATACTCGACCTCATTGACAAGGAAAGAGCACTTTCGAAGATTAATTGAGAAACCGGCTTGAGTTAGAGTATTAAGTACTTTACGCAATAGCACGATGCCGTCACTCACCGTATTACTTAAAAGTAACACGTCATCGACGTAAACTAGCACGTTCCCCTCATGAATAAGATCGCGAAGCGTGTCATTGATTATCCTTTGGTAAACTATAGGTGAATTAGCTAGTCCGTAAGGCATTTTAACGTACTCAAAATGGTCTTCGGGAGTAACAAAGCCGGTCAAGTGAATACTGTTCTTATTTAAGGGGATCTGGTGAAAACCAGTCGCCATGTCTAGGCTCGAGAAGTATTTGTGGTTGCCTAACCTGTCTATCTGATCATCGATCAGGGGAAGAGGGTAACGATCTTTGACAGTGATACGGTTCAGGGCCCTGAAATCCACACAAAGCCTATCAGAGCCGTCGCGCTTCTTAACAAGTAGAATGGGACTTGCATACTCCGAGTTAGATCGTCTGATAATACCCTTTGCTAAAAGGTCATTAGTTATGTCTCTAACCTTAAGTTTTTCTTGGTAGGAGAGCTTGTAAGGGCGATAGACTACCGGTGTGGAACTAGTTAACTTTATTTCCATCTCTCCTGTCTTGACCGTGGTCGTTGCGGTGCCAAATATTAGGAAATCAGAAAACTCGCGAATGACTAACATGAGATCCTTCAGATCTTCACCCTGAAGGGGAGTGCTTACTTTAAGTTCTTCCTCAATCTGGACGTTATTAACACGAGAGATGCTGTCGCTACGTATGAGGCGTTGTTTGTCTTTAGTCCGTATGTAAGTTATTCCGTCGCGATTCAGTACATCAGTGCCAATAACAACGGGTGTATTCATAAAAGACGAGGGAACAACAACTAAATCGGCTTCTATAGATATGTCACTGAATTCTATTGTGAGGGTAACGTAAGATGTCGCGATAATTTCCTTCTCACTTATGCCTTTTAGTACGCAACGTCTAGGTTTAGTTTGGCAGGTAATATGTTTTAAAACATCTGACGAAATGAGAGACACATCAAGGGCACCGCTGTCTATAAGAACATCTACTGGTACACCGTCTATTACCGCCGAAGTCACGTCATTACTTTGTGAAAGCCTCTCAGGGTAAGTGCAGAGGTTAATATTGCGTTGATTACGATTTTCTGAACGTGCCTTCGCGAAACAAGTGTCCTCGGTGTGTCCCTGCTTCTTACAAAACGTACACGAGTTACTTATACCGGGGTTAGGTTGCGCGTTATTACTGCTAGGGACATACTGTTTATTAGTATTAGGTCTCGGGCGCTTACATTCGCGACTGAGATGCCCTCGCAGACCACAGTTAAAACATTTAGTACTAAGACGTTGGCTCGTCTTCTGATGGTCCCGTCTCTTAAAACTAGTAAAGTTGTCATGTTTACCTCGATTAGATTTAACGTAAATGGATAAGAAAGAGACCAGACTGTCAGGAGTCAAGTCAGCATTTGCAGCGGCTGCACGAACTTGTGGATTGTCTATTCCGCGAATAACTATGAGAGTTCTTAGTTCGTCACTGAGCCCTTGGACAACTCTTAAGCGCAGTAATGTTCGTCGGGCATATTCTGCATAGGTCGCGTAACTATCGGAAGTCGACTTCATGGCATCAAAAAGGATGTTGGCGTAGTCTAACTTGGTCGGACAAAGCGGTTTAAACTCATTTTTGAAGTTAGACCACGTCCTGTCATTTGTTACCCATTCGCCTAACCATATTTTTGCATCCCCCTTAAGGCAAGAGGCAACACGCGACAAACACTCATGGTCGCTCCAGCCGTTCGCATCCCTAGCACGATCCGCCTCCTCGCACCATGCTTCAATGTTATTGATCGTTGGGTCAAAATTTGAAACAAAATAATGTTGCGACCTTGCGGGTTGCATTGTTTTAATAGCCTGCATCAAAGCATGTGCGAGAGTGGATGCGTCGGAGCACACGGCAGCCGAGGTGCCGGAAAGTCCAGGGCTTAATTGTCGCGGTAGGGGCGCGCTACTGTTATGTGACGTTTGCTTACGATGGCGCGGCGCGTTAAGCGAATGAGAATTTGAATTACAATCGTTACGGACTTCGCTGCGAGAGCGGCTACGTGAGTGGAGACGGAGGGTGTCACGTGATGAATGCCTATGACTTTTACTAGAACGATGGCGGCGTCGCTCATTACGAGAAACTGACCGACGTCGCTCACGAGAGCGAACACGCGAGGCACTACGCGAACGAACATTACATGAAACATTACGTGAACGTATATACGAAACACGATGAGAACGAGTGCTCGAAACACTACGCGAACGAACCCGTGAATCGCCACGCGAACGACGCCTAACATTACTTTTCGAGCCACGTCGTCGTTGCCTATCACGCGAAACAGACAGACCCCGATCACGCGAGCCAGTCGGCAGATCACACCGTTTCCGGCCACTCGAGTCACGTCGCGAATCACTGCGATTACGATAATGATTACAAGAAACACGTGTATCACTTTTGTTACGAGATTTACGTTGTTTTCGACTGCGCGACCTACCTCGAGCAAGTTGCCGTTCACGGCTACATGATCTAGACCGCACCATTATAACAATTCACTCAAAACAACAGATCAAAATCACACAACACAAACGGTAATAACAAGTGTGCAATTGGAAAAGTAAAATTCGAAAACAGACGCTAATAACAGTTTTATTTGCAAGTGGGCGACTAAATGTCCTTTATCCCACTTCTGATTTTAGCATCAGAAGTGGATTTGACTTAAAAAAAAACAACTTTCTAAGATTTCAGCTTTAATAACAGTTTTAATCAATTTTTACTTAAAAACAAAATGAACACTTCTTGATTGGCAAATTAACAAATATTTCCACACAACTCTTTCAAATTGCACACTTGCTATCAATTTCACGTAAAACAATCAAAGAAAACTAATAGATAAAAATGGTTCGCATGACCTGAGTCGCTGATCGCCGAGACGTCTGCACCGTACGCGCGCTGAGAAGCAAATGTCCCTTGTAGCGGCGCGCGCTCGGTTTTATAGAAAACTAATAAAAATAGGCTTGACTAGGAGGGGGTGCAGCTTATAATATATATATATATATATATATAACTACGCAACGAATTGATGCCCTTCTTCTTTTCCAAAGGCTATATTCTTCTTCTCTTCTCTTCTCTTATCGTATAAGGATTAGTGGCCACCTCTAGTGTCAGAGTTTATCAGGCCGCCTGTAAGGCCTCTGACTTGGCTTAACGACTGTTATCAGGTGATCCGACGGCTTAATGTGCTCTCCGAGGCACGGAAGCGCTGAGTTGTAATGAATGCCACTTTACGGTCACCCATCTGAAACCTGACCGGGCCGGACGTTGCTTCACTAACGTGATCGAATACGATCAGTCTGTCAAGCGCGGCCATGAGTGCTTCGAAGTCAGTTAAAAATACTTATACGAGTGTGATACGATGAAACAAGTTGCTTTTTTCTAGTTTAAAAATTATCACATAAAAATAGTTTGGAATATGCAAAATTAAAAGTTATAAAATTTTTTATTATATTTATAATCGGTTTGTCCAAGAACAAGCGTCGCGCGGCGTAACGCAGAAACGAGCGTTGCGCGCCGCAGAAATCAACGCAACGCTGAATTCTGCGGCGCGGCACCCCGGCGCAAGACTGGGTGAAGCATAAGGAAGCAGTACGGAGGAAAAGTTCCGCACAACGACTAGAAAAGTGAGGAAACGTATTCCCGACACTAAAACAATAACAAAAAATTCTGGACGATTTATTTCGATATCATGTAGGTACTTATGTATTATATTAAAAGGGTACCTTTAAAGAATGTTGAAATTATTATTTTTATTGGGAAGTGGGATGCAAATTTGACGACCTCCGTGGTGGAGTGGTACGTACAACGGTTTCAAGGTGTCGCCTACTCTGAGGTCTTGGGTTCGAATCCGGTAGGGGCAAATGTTTGTATGATCAATACGAGCATATGTACCTTTTTTTGTTTAGAGTGAGGGGATTGCCTTTACGCATACCACGTCCGCTTGTGACGTGCAGACGACGGTTATGTGAGTCTCGTCTGAGATCATGACCACTAAACCCCTCACTGTGCACTCTCAGTCATGGACATTTAACTATAGGGTGAAAAAAAGAGGGAGGGCAAGTACACTAAATATTTATGTAAGCAAATTTTAGTGAAAGGAAACAAGCTTCTATTTTTCAAAAATAAAACTGCATTCAAAGATTTTTGAAAAATCATTTGCTTGAACCGGGAATCGAACCGGCTTAAATGACAAAAATTACATGCTGTACTTTTATGGTTCCAATCGATAGTCTAAAGTATGAATATCAATTAAGCATAATTAAGTAACAGTCTCTGAAATTAAAGACAAATCCTGAAAAGCTTGTTCAAAACCTTTTGACGGCCTGTTTGGTGCAGGGGTACTAAGCCCGCCTTCTGCACCAGGGGTCCCGGGTTTGATCCCCGGATAAGACAAATATTTGTGTGCATTAAACATGTCTATTTCTTGGTCTGGGTGTTTCATATGTATATTATGTATGTATTTACAAAAAGTGAGCAATTGTTTATTTGTTTATTTAATATATACATACATACATTATAAATACCATATTAGGAGATGGGTAAGTATAAAAAAACAGACGACTTAGGAATTTGACAATTGTGCTAGAAAGTGTACCGGGAGCCTGGTAAGGTAAGTGCCTTATCAAAAATCTTCGAATGCAGTTTAACTTATTTTTTATAATAAAGGAATGTTTTCTTTGAGTAAAATTTACTTACATTAATATTTTTGGTACTTTCCCTCCAGCTACCGTCTTTTTTTTCAAACTGTATATTTCTGCACAGAAATGCTAATATATGTAAAATTATATGTATTTATGTCCCTTACCCTAGTATCCCATCACACAAGCCTTACAGTGCTTACTTTGGGGCTAGGTGAATTGGTGTGAGTGTTAGAAATATTTATCTATACTATTATTGAGAGGAAAGATTTGATTGTTTGTTTGCATTGAGTAGGTTACGAAACTATAACGGGTTTGGATGACATTTGGTACACAGATAGAAGATAGCCTGGCTATGAACATAGGATACTTTTTATCCCGATATTCCCTCGGGAACGGGAACCACGCGGGTAACACCGCGAGCGGCCGCTAGTCTGAAATATAGCAGTGATTGGTTAGCTATTTTGAAAATCAGGCCAAATCTATAAACATGGTATAGTAATATTACAGATATAACTTCTAAGGTAATATATATCTTATTTGGACATAACCTCCACAGAGAATACCCTTTTCATATTTTGATACCTACTTAAAGATGTAAAACCACCTTCTCAGCAAATTAACTTCACGAAAACTTCCAGTACTCTTTGTAAATTCATTTCTTCTCTGTCGTCATAGTTTGTCGTCTTTGTCCGAAAATATGTGAAGTTTATACATCACGGAGCTCCAAGAACAAGTTAGATTAAACTTTGATAGCACATTCTTCTTGACGGGGAAAACAGCGCAGTTGCGAGTTATATCACGAAGAAATAGTACACGCACATTACTGTATATGACCAGTCGGAATTTTTTGGTTCGAAATTATTCGGTTTAGGAATGGAGAGTTGTCTCAGTTAAACAATAATTGTTGTAAAAAATACATCAGAGATGATTAATCGGATTTTTAATTCAGTAGAGTAATTAAACAGGTGCCAAATGTAATTTTGTAGAAATAATGCTGCCTTAATTTGTGTACATCAATGGAATCAATTGTAACGTTGTGTTTTTTTCAAAACAACGTTTCATTTTAATATTTATTTATATTGCATCTTATTTATTTAATCACAATCATTTATTATTATATTTCAATAATTTTCCTTAATTTATATTTATTTCGTACATGCGACCTCATTTCATCCATACTCTTTTTTCAAACTATCAACCTCATTGTATAAAACTCCTTGGTATCTATGTAATATTTGAAATAAGTTTTAAATCATGTTCGACCTCATTTAAAAATATTCAAGTATTCTACCTATCCTTTTCACACACACTCTTATTATCATTCATCCTTTTTACTCATTTCTTTTTTTCTGACGATGGGGTTTCTTCGTCGTTTTCCCGCGTTTTCGTGCCGCGCTTGGAAAAGATTTTTCACTTTTTCACGGGACGAAGCCTGATTTTGCTTTGCAATTTAGAATTGAGAATTTTGTCTATAATTTTTAAATATCTAACACATTTTATTGGTAAGTATTTGAAAAGTATAAATACTATCATTATTGAAGTTTTCACAAAATTTACATAGGTTTAATATCTTTTAGCTTCATCTTGATACACGTTACGTTACTTGGACTTGGAGATTTCTTGGAGGAACTTTCATTTTAATTAAAAGAAAATTGATAAATTAAAGGGTACGTATTATTTTCTTTCTTTTAATTAATCTCTTAGGTAGTTACCTATATATGTATATTCAAGATGTTTTTACTTAAGTAGTTACTTTAACTAACGTCTTCTTTTTTCCCGTACTTTCCAGGAGGGAAGAGGAGGGACCAACCAACCAACCAACCAACCAACCGACCAACCAACCAACCAACCAACCAACCAACTAACTCACAACTCGTTTATCGAGATCCATACATATTTTCATTTATAATAGATCGATATCTATAAAACAAGTTGCCTCATTTCCTAAGCTGAGTCTGAATGAAAACAGTCTGCGAAGTTCTAAGTACCGGTCCTGATCTTTAGGACCTGACTTTAAACAAGTAAGGGCGTTCCTGTTTTATACCTTATGTAGCGAGGAGACGCGACTTCGGGCGGCTATCTCTATTTTCCACCGTTCCCTACAACCGACGCGACTTCAGGCAGCGATCATTGTATTTCCATAAACTACGATTTAGTATAAATAATTTTTAACGATTTGAAGTAATAATCTAAAAGTAATTTTCATTTTAAGAGAGCAAAAGATTAAGGTAACCACCCCCAGCTATATAATTGTTTTGAACAAAGTTTAGGTTTATATTTAATTACATACATCTTCCTGTAAATGTTTTTCTATTTTTTATTATACGCTTGTTCTTAAACTCAGTTTTATTTTATCTTTATTTGTAACCTGCTCACTCTGTTCCCCGTTCCTTAGCCGGGCCGGGAAATAGTCTTGACACAATACTTACTGAACTTGAACTAGATCTGAGCAAATTATTGTGAAAAACAGTTCAAAGAATGATTATTTTTAGAAAGTAACATTGGCGCCTGTCAAATTACTCTTCTGAATGAAAATCCGACTATAGTAGTGGGATTGTACGTCAAGTAAGTAAATTACGATATACTTAGTCGGTCTGAGATCGACGACCAAAGTTTTTTATGGCACTATCTTATTCGTCCACAAGGAAAGCTTTGAGGGGTGTTTAATTTAAAGTAGCTGTACGTTTTAATGCATGTGTGTTTTCTAAATCTCATGTGCTTGCTTTGTAAGCCGTGGACCATTCGCAATGCTCTGACTTAATCAACTATTTAATGCGATGACTGCTGCGGAAAAGCCTTCCTTAAAGATGGGTAAAGAGATCGAGCATTGGATTTTTATTCGGAATCACAATCTTCATTATAATTGTTACGAATTCAATCTTTCTAATAGCATCTTTAGTATCCCTGACAATCAGAGAACACGTCATGCCTCCTCTAGATTAATTTTCTTGTCCCACGGGAACCTCCCGTGCTAAAGAAACTCGGAGAATGAGCTTTTCTTTCACTAAACGTATTGATCTATTGTGACCGTTTTACCCCATTTTTTCCCAGTCCTTCCAATCTTCTTTGGATGAAGTAAGTGGTCAAATTGATTACTTTATTATTACTTATGAAATTTCGTTTGGTGGGAAGGGTCCGAGGTTAGTCTGGTGATGACTATCGCAGGCCGGATATTTTTTGACTGCCAATAACAATACATATAGTAACTTTAGGAATAGTAAATTTTAATTTTAAGATTTGATGTTTTGAGAAATGGAAAAGAACTTTGACTTTTTATGATTTTGTAATTTTTGCATTTTTCAATGCTATTTTTATACTTATGGTAAATTTTAAATAGAAAAATATTGGAAAAAATTAACTCGGCCACAAGTGAAATCTCAGACGGGAATCGAACCCGCGACCTTTGGAAATCCGGTCCAATGCTCTAACCGCTGAGCTACCGAGACTTTGACTGTTAGAGAGAAATAATAAAACTCGATAAACTTGTCGCAAAAATAATAAAAGAGAATGGGCGATTATCCCAAGTGTTGTAACCGGTAGCCTTTAAGTTGGATGTCATTATGAAGGAATCGTTTAGTGGAACAATTTACTGTATGACAACAAAGCTGAATTCTGCGTCAGAAAAATTCACAATAGTTTTAAAAGTTTAGAGGCATTAGCTTGACTTTACTGTTCTGGGTAAAGAGGCAGTCGTAAAGGCACAAATACCAACAATAGGAACTGTGGTATTATCAATTCCATTTCTTCTACTACAGCAACAGTTACGGTATCCAGTATAGTATAATCTACTCTACAACACTATTCAACTAGTAAAGAAGCAACAAGTCTCGTCAAGTCTCTGCTGGCTTGTTGTATTATGCATAATAACCTTGCAATCTCGTGCACCGACGAAATGCACGATAAAAGAACTTCTTTAGACGCGTCTCATTTCAATTCAAGATACAGCGAAACGACAAACTTATTACACCAAGAAATACACGTGTACCAATGTGTAATTCGAATCGAAATGCATCATAGAATCAATACTCGTCCCTTCTTCAGAAGTTTTGCTCATAAAAACGTGTTGCAGTTGCAGTAGAACTTTCAAAATGGATGTCAGTTCATTCAGATTGTTTAACTCTTCCATACAAAAAACCAACGCCAAGTCTTTACCAACGGATTCATTCAGTCCAAAGTTTATGTTGACAAACATGACCTCAACAAAAAAAGGAGCCACTTTAGTCTAGCCGTTCTGAACGGATGATTTTCCTACATGTCGCAATTATAATTAACTATCTTCAACCGTGGGCCCCGTTCCCGTTGGAATATTGGGATAAAAAATAGCCTATGTTACTCTCCGTACTTTCAACTATGCCAAAAATATCGTCGATTTGTTTCGCAGTTATTATTAGTTAGGATAACAGCTCAGTTTTCATGTTAATATCACTTATAAGCACAGTGATTTTGATATAAATATCAGTCTATTAATGAATAAAGACTCCAACGTTTTTGACACAACGTTTTTGACAAAACAAGAGTATACCGGTGCTTCCCAATTTTTAGTAACGGCTATTTTTACATTTTCTTTAACAAATTCAGACCATAAATCTCTTGAGAGTGGGGAACATGCAGACATTTAAATTAAATTAAACGCTTGTGCAGAATTCAGGAATTATAAGCAAAGGTTTTCATTAGCAGTCAATTCGATAACTGGAAATATAGTAGTCTAATCGAGATTAAAACTCATTAGTTCCCTAAAGGATTGGTCAACATCAAGAACTAGAATCTAAATTATTTGAACTAAAAACTAGGATTCTGTTTACGCATGGGAAACTTAGATCCTAAATATACATACAGTGGTGGTCACATAAAGTCAAAGTCAAAGTCAAAGCCGTTTTCATTAGCCAATTTCCATATAAGCGAGGTAATTTTGGAGCCTTGATTCATTTCCAAGGTCCGATCGAAGTGTGATCTGATAATGGCCATGCAGGGAGTGAATGGTGAAGATCCAGATTGCTATACACACCCAACTGATCTGAACAACATTCTGAGAGATGTATGGATATGTTTGAAAAAACGTGAAAATAGCATGAAAAATTATGGATTTTCTGAATCTAAAAACTCTGATCCTTACATCTTTACGAATGTTGATCAGATCACTTGGGTAACTATAGCAATCTGGATCTCCTCCATTCACTCCTTGGATGACAATTATCCGATCACAGCTCGGTCAAGCCTTGGCAGAGAACCAAGACTCCAAAATTACCTCGAATTATTAGAAATCTAAAGAAACGAGCTCCAATTTCTACCCCATAACAGCATTTTCCTTTCACAATACCTACTAAGTACTCCGTTTTTATTCTACTTCGTTTAATTAAATTCCATTTTATCAATCACAAATTGAAAATCTCATCCTTTTAAAGTGTCTGGAAAACGCGGAGCTACCTCTCTGGACAAATAAGTATTTGTGGAAGACGATTGTTACATTTAAGCCGCTGCTGGCCGACACATCGCCTTAGGGAAATCTAAAGGACAGCTTAAAACGTGTTAAAAGATTCTATTTATATCTTCCAGAATTTTCATGTGAATTGATAGGTTCTAATTTTTATTCTTTCGATTTCAGTGAAGGTAGATGGCACAGTGCTAAGCGAAAATAGCTTTGTACAGACTACCTTTAGACTGCCTGTCCATTATAGGAGCAATTTTTTCCCCTTTTCAAACAACCACACCGATTATCTAGCCCACGTTAATTTTCATGAAGAACTTGTGTTATGAATACGAGTACTATATAACGGAAAGACATACACATATATTTATAACTTTTTAATTTTGCATTTTACAATGCTATTTTGATGTGATAAATATTAAACAAGAAAATATACTAGAAAAAAGCAACTAGTCTCATGTCGCCCTGACGGGATTCGAACCCGCATCCTTGGGAGTCCGGCTCAATGCACTAACCAATTATGCTACAGAGACCTATGAGGACACGTCGAATTTTTCTAGTATATTCACCGTTCTACGGTGATGGCCACCGTCGCTTCATCAATGAGAGAAATATCCTCGCATTCGAAAGAAACATCTTTACAGATGTTTGACTATCGATTAAGATGAAACAGCCGTCTAATTATAACTTTTTAATTTTGCATTTTACAATGCTATTTTTATGTGATAAATATTAAACAAGAAAATATACTAGAAAAAAGCAACTAGTCTCATGTCGTCATGTCGCCCTGACGGGATTCGAACCCGCATCCTTGGGGGTCCGGCCCAATGCACTAACCAATTATGCTACAGACACCTATGAGGACACGTCGAATTTTTCTAGTATATTCACCGTTCTACGGTGTTGGCCACCGTCGCTTCATCAATGAGAGAAATATCCTCGCACATACACATATACATTTTTGGTGAATATATGTACTTAAAATACATATTAAACACCCAGCCCAAAACAAATAGACATGTTCATGCAAACAAATTAAATTTCTGTTGTCCGGGGGTCCAACCCGGGACCTATGGCGCAGAAGGCGGGGATAGTACCCCTGCGTCAATTAGGAGGGTACTTTCAAATGTGGCAAAAGAGCTGTCTCAGCCTGTCCTGTCCTGTTTTACTCCACTCCGCCCCGCTTCACCGCTCCGAAAGAACAAGCAACAGCAGCCATACCTGGGTTCTTATGGCAAATTATACAGTTCCGTAGTTAGTCATATATATACCTATGCTGATCGTTACGGACCTCTTCGCTAAGATTGCGACCAGATTAATTTGAAGAATGGATTCTACATAGACCATAGGCTTAGTTTTTTACAAAATGGAATAGAAGTTGATAATTACCCAAGTGTCAAAGAAAATTCATATTATCTATAAAAAAAAACAAGTTACTGTTTTACCACCGGCTATATTTGTCGTCCATATATGCTCAAGGAACTAGACCCAGAGTACTCGTAACCTGACCTGCGCCCCCATTCTGTGTGTTTTAAGATTTAAAGTGTTCTGATAAAATATCGTGAAGCTGCAAAGACCGTTATAGTCTGCCAAGTTAATTTAAAATTTTAGCACCATCCCTGAAATACCCGAACCTAACCAATGAACATCGATTACCGAGTTAATTTTTCAGGGCAAGTAAGTACTGCATTTTTAATAGGTCACTTCGCGAGCAATCTCGTCGCCGATCAAACTTTTTAAGCCATCAATTTACCCCGTCGCCTGGAGCTGGTTAAAGTGTCAGTTTACCTACAATTATGACGTCATGTTTAGTCGAAGCCTGCGGATCGTGGGATTATCGATCGGATGCCCACTAAATGCGCTCGTACGGGAAAATTATCCACAGTACGGTGACCATGCTTTCGATGAAAATTAGACTATAAATATCTTTTTGTTTCGTTTGAAAGTATTGATGTTGATTGTCCACGTCGAAAACAGGTTAGAGACAATATGATTTATGACAATTATGACACCGCCTTTGGTACACCCAGGAAATAAAAACTTATGGAATTACATTTTTAAACATTTAGATTACTAATATAACTATAGATTTTAACCGCCTCTGTGGTCTAGTGGTACAGCCACCGGTATCAGACCCAGGGGTCCCGGGTTCGATCCCCAGCGGGGGTACATATTGTATTCGGTTTGGTTGGTGGTAGGACTTATTGTAAGTCCGCCTGGCTAGCTACCATCATCTTATCTAAGTCTGACGACATAACAACGATGTTTTCAGTATTATTGTTTCAGCATTGAGATAAGATAGCCAGTTCCTCAGTGGCTGAGGATTCCGGTAGTGGCTTGCTTCCATCTTCAGCCTTACCAATACTTAACATATGATAAAGGCTAAGAGTCTCCCCGTAGTTCATAAAAAATAAAAAAAACTGAAGAACGAGCTGTAGATTTTTTAGCAAGTTTTGGTGCAAAAATATTACAAAGAAATTCAAGTTCCGTTACAAAAAGATACAATTAGAAGCGAACTTCCAGCATCACATAATGAGATGGTAATGGTGTGAGGCAAAAATATCACGTCTGCACCGCAGGGTTGCGGCGTTTGAGCTAAAACGTATTCACGTAACACATTTGTGGTGAGCTCCAACCGTACACTGGAAACAGAATTATGGCGAGTGCTTTATACAAAGTGATAAAACACTTTACTAAACTACTTAGTTATATTATATCTGTGTGGGAAAAAAAATAAAGATTTGTATGTTTGTAACGAATAAACTTAAAACTACTGAACGTAAAACGTATAGTAGATAGCCTGGATTGAAATATTGGATATTTTTAACCGACTTCAAAAAAAGAGGTAGTTCTCAATTCGACTGTTTTTTTTTATTTTTTTTATGTATGTTCTACCATAACTTCGCCAGTTGTTAACAGATTTTTATAATGAAGAATGTTCACTAGTTTCGATTTTTAACTTTTCTTATAGTCCATATGAAATAAAAAAAGTGTGTGTAAAAATTATTTCGATATGTCACTTAATTCCCGAGATATTGAATTTTAAACATCGCGAGTGTCGGCCGGCCGGCGCTCATTGCGGTGACGTCACAGGTCATACACTCACGCAGTACGTTGCGCGCTCTGGTACGGTTAACTACGAAATAACGCAAATATTGTTCGAAATGTCGAATTCAAATACAAGAAAATCATGTGTTGTGCCAAAATGTAAAAGTACTACCACCAATGCACCCGAAAAGTTATTTTTTTTGGTTCCAATGGATATTAAAATACGTAAAAAGCTATGAAGAGGTTGGATCCATTTGGAGATAAAAGAAAAGTATATTGTTGTGAAGATCACTTTGACGTAAGTACATTGACAATCTATTATGTTATTTGTATTATAGGTAGTTTGTTATTGTATTTTTATAGTTTACAGTAGGTTAGTAGGATCTAGTTTGTATTTGGTTTGTACAAGTAGGTATAAGTGGTAACTGAACCATCATTTCTTGGAATCACGAGCCGATTCCAAGAAATGATGGTTCAGTTGCGTAGCACAAACAAACGAATAAACTATAGTCGTCCAAGAGATCGCATCACAGGTGCGAAACAATAATGGACGGGCGATGGCGTTTTTCTGAACATTTCCGTCAGCTGGCGCCTAGGTTGGAGAAGGCAGCTGCGGCCTTGGGACGTCTCCTCCCAAACATCGGCGGCCCGGATTCCAGCTGCAGATTGTTGTTCGCGGGCGTAGTCCGAAGCATGGCCCTGTACAGGGCGCCGGTGTGGGCGGACTCACTCAGTAAGGAGAACTGCCGCCTCCTCAGAAGACCGCAGAGGATCATTGCAACCCGCATAATAAGGGGGTACAAAACGGTCTACGGCACGGCGGCGAGGGTGTCCTGGCGGGTACACCCCCGTGGGAGCTCGAGGCACAGGTCCTCAGGAGGGTGTACTCGGCGAGAACGGAGGCCAGACATAGAGGAGACCAGTTGGCCCCTGAGGAGCTAGCCGATGTGAGGAGGAGGGCAGAGGAGGAGGTTATGGCAGGCTGGGAAAGCCAGCTGGAGACTCCTATCGCGGGTGCCAGGACGGTGGAAGCCGTGCGCCCGCTGCTGCGCGAATGGCGGCACAGGAAGCACGGGGTGCTGACCTACCGTCTGGTGCAGGTTTTTACCGGACATGGTTGTTTTGGTAAGTTCCTGCACCGCATTCAGCGAGAGGAGTCTCCAAAGTGCCACGAGTGCGACACGGAGCTGAACACTGCGCAGCACACGCTTGAAGTGTGTCCTGCGTGGTCGGCACAGCGTCGGGAACTCGTGGCAGTGGTGGGAGGGGATCTCTCCCTACCCAGCATCGTCAGTAAGATGCTGGGTAGTGACAGATCGTGGCAGGCGGCAGTCTCCTTCTGTGAGGATGTGATCCTCCAGAAGGAGACAGCGGAGAGGGCTCGCGAGCAGGACGCCCATGCGGCCCGAATCCGTCGTAGGCGGCTAAGGGGAAGGAGGCGACGGTATGATCGCCTCATTCCCTTATAAAGAAACCAAGCTGGCGTTGGTGGGTGTGCCATCGCCGGCCTTGCACGGTTTCCACCGTCTGGGAAGATGGCTAAACTTGCTCGGCCATCTTCTAGCCGTGAGGGGGCCCGGGTAACCGGGCCACGGCCGCCTGGTCTTTAGGGGTGATTGCGAACCCTATCCCCCGTGACCAATGGCGGCCTGGAGGGCAAGTACTATGAGTTTTAGTTGGTAGTACCCGCCCAGGTGAGTCCAACATTTCGAATCGCCCCTGCACCTGGGGGCGAGGGATGCGTAAAAGCATTTCTCCTAGTATAAAAAAAAAAAGGTGCGAAACAATAAACGCACGCAGGGCCTGCCTGGGCGCACCGAACGTCACTCGGAGTCGGAAACATAGGCCTTCCGTGCGCCGCTCCTATTTATTTCCCATTCATTTAGTACCTACAGAACATCTTCCGTTTCACGCGCGAGAAAATTTCTATCTTCTAACAATAGTTTGTATGGAGAGACGTACTTTAAAAGCACTCCGCAAATTTGAGCCAAACAAAAATGGATAAAGTTGTAAAACTTAAAGATGTAGTCGTTCAGTGCGTGCACGAGTACAGTCAAGGAGCGGCCGCTGCCAGCAACAGTACCTACCTAAATATGTAGGCACTTATATGTAAAATCAGACCAGCGGTGCAAAACCTTTGGTATCAGTTTAAACGTATCTACCTAAAATTTAAATAAAAAAACAACAAATTTTACGTCATACCTTGTTTATTTAATCTACTAGCTATCGCCCGCGGTTCCGCCAGCGTTACTGTCGATCCCTCGTGAACTGTATTATTTCCGGGATAAAAGCTAGCCTATATCCTTCTCCGTGTTCTTGACAATACCAATGCTAAATTTCATGAAGATCAGTTCAATATTTTTTGCGTGAAAACGTAATAAACAAACAAATAAACGAACAAACTCACTTTCGCATTTATAATATTAGTTAGGATAAGAACCTACAAGTATTATTGTATCAATACGAGCCAAAACCTTTTGCTCCAAACGCTTCAAATCATAACCTAAAGCATTTATTCTTGTTTCAGATTGAGAATGATATGGAGAACTACATTAAATATAAACTGGTTGGGGGCAAACTGCAACTTAAAAAAGACATAGTACCTCACAAAATGTCAACAAGAAAACAGTGATAAACCTGAAAGATCTGCAGTAAAAAAACGTCCTAATAAAATATTTAGATTTTTCTTTTTACTTTTTCATTTTACTCCTCGCATTTCAGCAGCAACAAAATCACATTTTTTGCAAAATAGTGGGCAACCATTAGTCCATCTATTTTGGGTAAATTATCCGATTGCCCTTTTTCATATCCTTCATCCATGTTGTGAATTTCACTATGAAGATAACAGTACCTAATATACTTATATCAAAAACGAAATGAAACAACATTTTACTGACAAGCGTTAAGTATGGTTAAGTAGGTACGTTATTATCACTTATGTCTCCGGGCCGTGTAATACGCGCGCGCGCGGGCGGAAGGAGTGTATGACCTGTGACGTCACACCAACGCAGCGCCAACGCGCGGCGATTGCAAATTAACGGATTTTTAAATGTCTATAAAATCTAAACTATTTGATATTTTGGCATGAAACAAAAAATAGTGTGTTTATATTCACATAGGCTTTACTGTGACAAAGTTACAAGCGATTTCGCATACCCAGTAACATTCTCCATTCTTTTTTTATCTGAAAGAGAGTGGTTTATGTGTGGTCCCATATAATTTTTACGAAGATCTGGCTAGTAATTTTTTCATAATCTTGAAAACTATCAATTACCTTTGGGCAAGTTGTCTTTTACCTAGATGACATTGTTGTGTGTGGGCTGATTTTTAGTGTAAGTAACGGCACATGATGTAACTAAAAAATCTGAAATAAAAACATTTTATAAAAAAAATTCAAACCGACTTCAAAAAGTAAAAAATAAAACTTTTGGAGTCGGTGCTAGCTAGCTAAGGCCAAAAAAATATATAGTTAATAGAAGTGCAATGTAGAATGCCCTGGCTGGCACCGACTCCAAAAGTTTTATTTTTTACTTTTTGAAGTCGGTTTGAATTTTTTTTATAAAATGTTTTTATTTATCCTCATATCCCACGGGAACGGGAAACACGCGGATGAAACCGCGGTCGGCCGCTAGTAATGTTTTTGTGTTACCTGTATAGGGTCACTAGCGCTCAGGCTGTGACTTTTCCGCGTAGGATTATGTTACATCAGGCTCCCGGTTATTTCGCACTCCTTAGGGATCTTCCTAAAATTTTCCCGACAAAAAGTAGCTTATCTATTCATTCCCTGAGGTTTATTTTATACTAGCTGGTGCCCGCGTCTTCGTACGCGTGGACTTTTATGTAGTACTTACATTTTTTAATTTGACGTTAAAGATCGCCAATTAAATCGTGGTACTTACAACAAAAATGATTATTAAATGCCGTATGCCAAAGGAAATTTACTCTACTAATGTAGCTGTAAAGTGCTTAGAGTATTTCTTTATGAACTACATTGGTGGTTTTCCGTTTTGAGTCAATATGAATAAACCCGCAGCTTTACTGACCCGCGTAAAAGCAACATAGAGTCGGCCGTAGGAAAAACAGTTGGACCTTAGTGCACACCAGCGGCTTTCAGCGTTTCTCACTGCTACTTATTTATAGTCAAATCAAACCACGGGGTCACCCAGGGAAATGTGCATGTGCGCTTGAACTCGAACGGAAAATTGTAAGGGATGGGCAGTATACTCGGTATAAACTCAGTTTTACGGTTTACCGGCAGTACACCCAGTCAGGATCTCAGCTTCTTTGCAAAGCACTTACTTTAACACGGGTCCCGTTGCATAATTTTGGCTCAGTAAAATTTCACAAAAGCAATATCGGAACACCGACTTTAAGATCGATCTTGTGATCAGGGAGACCCACTCGCTGGAAGTGAATTACAAAAATTCAATTGGGTAATTTGTGGCATCGTCCTGATCAACTACATTGTTAAAGCAAGTGTAAACCACTTCATCCGGAACAATTTTCGCTATTTTTTCTTTCATTTATTGCAGTTGCTTGGTCATTTTTTGGGTTCCGTAGCCTAATGGCAAAAAACGGAACCCTTATAGATTCGTCATGTCCGATGTATGTCACAGCCACTTTATTCCAAAACTATGAAGATTACACAGTTGAAACTTGGTAGGTAGATGTATTCTGTAAACCGCTTTACGGTCTTTACACAAAAATAAAAATATAAATATATTTAGGGGGGGCTCCCCATACATGGAACTGAAACAGGTTTTTTTTTCATTAAACCTATACGTGTGGGCTATCTATAGATAGGTCTTTAAAAATTACATTAAGGTTTCTAATTCAATTTTATTGGCATTTTGGGTAAGTGTATTTAATATAATAATAATAATGGAAACTGTCTTCGATAATAAGGTTCAATTTTCTTTGACAGGACGGAGCGAAATTAAATAACGTGTTTACTCAGTGATGATTTTATTGAGACTAAAATGTGTGGCTAATGCCTGCGTTTATAAGTATCGGACATACCGCCCGCCAAAAACAATAGTTTTTAAACAAATTTGTTGGTACAAATGAATACTTAGCATGCATATAATTTTTAGTAGAAAAAACAAAAAACAATTACAAAATAATCTATGAATTTCACTAACAATATATTACATTATCTATTCCATAATATTAAATTCAAATCAATCAAAGGATGAAACTACATTTTTATAAATTGTTATTTAGTCATTGATTATCTTTCGGAAGTAAAATTAATTTTGATAACGGTCTTTTAAGTTCATGGTTACCCTTGCACCGTACAGTTACTACTCTTACTAAATCATCAGCGCCGGGATGAAGGTATTTAATCCTGCCGAGCAACCATTGTGTTGGAGGTGTCATTTCATCCTTTATTACTACTAAATCTCCAATACTTGGCGAAGTCACTGCAACTTGCCATTTGTGTTTCTGTTGCAAAGTATGGAGATATTCTCTTTGCCATTGACGCCAAAAGTCTTGAGTCATTTTTTGTATGACTTGCCATCGGTTCAAAAGACTGATCTTTTTATCCTCATAATCCAGATCAGGCACGCTAATTAAAGACTCCCCAATTAAAAAATGACCAGGTGTAAGTGGGGTTTCTGTAGAATTGTCAATTTGACATAGTGGGCGAGAATTGAGACAGGCCTCAATCTGAGTCAGTAAGGTGACCATCTCTTCGTATGTCAGTTTAGTATCCTTAGTCACTCGGTTGAAATGTCTTTTTGCCGATTGAACTCCAGCCTCCCATAGGCCTCCATATGATGGCATTCTTGGGGGTATGAAGTGCCAAGTTGTTCCTTCACCTGCTAATATTTGTGCAACTTCATGGGTATTATTTTTGTTTGTCTTAAATATAACCTTTAATTCCTTGGCCGCTCCAACAAAATTCGTCCCATTATCGCTCCATAAATGTAAGCAATGCCCCCTGCGTGATACAAATCTACGGAATGCAGAGAGGAATGCTTGCGAAGTTAGGTCAGTGACCGCCTCAAGATGAATTGCGTGAGTGCTCATGCAAACGAATAAACAAATGTATCCTTTGGTAGCATGATGGCCACGACCTTTAGACGTTCTTATCATTACAGGCCCAGCGTAATCGACCCCACTGTTAATGAACGGTCTATGTGGGTTTACTCGGACAGCTGGCAGTTGACCCATAAGTTGGTACTTCACGCGAGCCTTATCGACAATACATGTCTTGCAGTGTCGAATGCATTTCTTGACAGCTGATTTGAGTCCTATGACCCAATAGTTTGTTCTGACGTATGCCATCATAAGTTGAATACCACCATGCAACGTCTTTGTGTGGGCCTCTTGTATGATTAATCCTGTAATGTGTTGTTTGTCAGGTATGATTATTGGATTTTTTGTTGCGTCTGGAATTGACGATTTTTGAAGCCGTCCTCCTACTCTTAACAGGCCATTCTTATCTAAAAATGGTGAAAGCGTGATCAGCGAACTTCTTTTGTTTACACTTTGCTTCTTTCTAATTTCGTCTATTTCTCTTCCATATACGACCCCTTGATAATATTTTATACATATTTCCAGTATTTCTTCCAATTCCTTTGTAGTTATATGTTTTTCTTCAATTCCCTTCTTTGTGTACCACCTTCTACAATAAGCTAACACCCGTTTCATTCTAGATAGTGTCGAAAATCTTTGCCATATTGGAGGTTCTTCCATTGTTGAATACAACGAAATCTTCAGCTCTAATTCTGTTTGTGGAACGTCACTTCTATCATATTTAAAGTTTTCTTGGTTTAACCACTCCGGACCATTCCACCAAAGTTTCTGTGATGCCAGATCGTATGCCTTTACTCCTCTAGTAGCCACATCGGCGGGATTCTCAACAGACTGAACGTGTCTCCACCTCTCATTGTCAAGAATTCTTGTGATATCAGCCACTCTGTTAGCGACAAACGTACGCCAGCGGTTTGGTTGTGACTGGAGCCATGACAAGACAACCGTCGAATCACTCCAGACGTATACATTTGTTTTAGGAAAACTGATAATATCTTGCAGATCACCCACAAGTTCCGCCAATAATGCTGCTGCGCAGAGTTCCAACTTCGGGACTGATAATTGCTTTAGAGGTGCTACCTTTGTTCGGGATGCTATGAGCGTTACGTGTACAGTGCCATCATCTTCAACTACTCTCAGGTAAGTAACTGCGGCATATGCTTGAGTTGATGCATCTGCAAAACCATGGAGCTGTACGTCTTTGTTTTTATTGTTGTTAGTTTTAAGCCATCGCGGTATCTTTATATTTTGCAGATGTGTCAGGTCATTCCTAAAGCTTATCCATTCCTCACGTATTTCTAGAGGTAGTTCATCATCCCATTCCAAGCTAAGGAGCCATAATTTTTGTATTAATACCTTTGCACGGATGACGACTGGTGACAACCATCCAAATGGATCATACAAGCGAGCCACATCAGAAAGAACAGATCTTTTTGTGATGGGATATGTCATTTCAGGTAAGTTCACTGTTGTCAAAAATACATCTTCTTTCCTATCCCATGTTAATCCTAGAATCTTTATCACTTTATTCAATTTTATTTCCATTCTTTCTTCTGTATAGTTTCCCTTTTGTAAATGCTGTAAAACTTCTTCTGAGTTACTTGACCATTTTTGCATTTGAAATCCTCCCCTTTTCAAAATTTCGTTTATTTCATCACACATTCTTTTTGTTTCTTCGATACCATCATTATTCCCTACCATAAGATCATCCATAAAGAATGATTGTTTTATTACAGGTGCTGTGTTTGGATAACTACGTGCTTCGTCATCAGCCAACTGGTTTAAAGTTCGTACTGCCAAATAAGGAGCTGCAGCTGTTCCAAAAGTAACAGTTGTTAAGTCGTAGCTTTCAAGCTTCTTATCGGGACTGTCCCGCCACACGATTCTTTGTAAACTAGAGTGTTCTTTCGTCATACGAATCATTCTATACATTTTTACTATGTCTCCAACTACACAAACTTCATACGTCCTCCATTTTACTATTAAACTTCGAAGATCAGGTTGTAGAACTGGGCCAACTAGCATTGTATCATTAAGAGAGTGAGATCCAGAACCCTTTGCAGACGCATCAAAGACTACGCGCAGTTTACTGGTTTCTTTATCTTCGCGTACCACTGCGTGATGGGGTAAGTAAATTACTTTATTGTCTTCTGACTCGTCGGATAACTTCATGTGCCCCATTTCCTTGTACTCATGTATAACCTTTGTATAGTTGGATTTGAATGACGGACAGTTTTGAAACTTCTTTTCTAAATTTTGAAATCTTCTGATTGCTTGTTCCTTTGTATCACCACACATTTTAATTGTTTCATCAACAGATTGTTTTAAAGGTAAGTGTACTATGTATCTTCCAGTATCGTCTCTTGTAGTTGTCTCTTTGTATATTTGTTCACATTTTTTCTCATCCTCTGTTAACCACTTCTTCTTTCTGTATAGTTCTGTTTCTATTTCCCAAAACTTCCTTAGTAAATCATTGTCTTCTGCGACCATACTGGTTACATGTAATGTGATTAACTTGTGGTTGTTTTTATTTGTTTCTTCTCTTTGCCCAGAAAGTATCCACCCAAAAACGGTTTTTTGTGCTATTATTCCATCAGTCATTTTTATCAAACCATCTTCTATTATTTTACCGTACACGTCGGCACCAAGTAAAATGTCTATATTTCCTGGGATGTGATAGTTAGTATCAGCTAAATTTATTGTTTGTAGTTGCGTCTCTTTCATCACGACTTGTTTAGAAGGTACTCTAGTTGAAATTGATTTTAAAACATAGGCCTTCACTATTATGGGCGTACTTGAATGAAATCGTGACGACACTGACATATCGACCAAGTGTTTGATTGGTATTTTGTTATGATTTTCACCTCCTATCCCAGAGACTTCACCGTTGATATTGATTCGTTTCAGACCTAACAGATCCACTACTCTCGCAGAAACAAATGAAGCCTCAGACCCCTGGTCAATGAGGGCACGAAGCAGATATGTTTGACCATCACTCGACTTGACTTCTACTTGTGCTGTAGCCAATAACACCTCATGACCAAGTTGTTCTCTTGAAACATGCGCAGTTGTTACCTTATGCTCTGGTTGTATTTGTAGTTGTAGATTGTTGTCCTTTTTCACTTCACTCTCTTCACTTCTTACTCCTTCTTGTTTTATTGTTCTGTCTTCATGTAAAAGTGAGTGGTGTCTACGCCTACAAATACGACATGTTTTCTTTTGTTTACAGTTGTATACGCTGTGATTAGGTATCAAACAGTTATAGCACAAACGATTTTTCTTTACATGTGCATGTCTTTGTTCTAACGTTAATTTCCCAAATTCCTTGCAATTAAAATTATAGTGTTCACCTTTACAATATGTACATAAAGGCTGTGACTTAAAACTGACATGCGCTGCAATTTGCATATGATCTTCATTTTCATTGGTTGAGACGTAAAATGACTTGTGAGCTTGAGGTTTTTCTCGTGGTGACGAAGTTGACAAAGATGAGATTAATTCCAATGTACGAAACTTGGTTTCAAGGAATTGCTTCATTTCACTCCATGTCGGCATTACATCACTTTTGTTTTTGGAGGCATTTTCTTCCCAGTTTTTTAATGACTCCGAATCCAACTTCTGTCCGACCAGAAATATTATTATAGGATCCCAAGAGTCTGTAGAAATTTTCAAATTATTTAAACTGTGAATACATTCTGTTGTTATGTCCACTAATGACTTGATTTGACTAGATGTTGGATTATTCACTTTCTTTTGATTAAATAATTTTTTCATAACTGAGTTTACAATCATTTTTTTGCTGCCGAAACGTTCCTTTAGTAATTCCCAAGCTTGTGTGTAATTGTCTTCCGTTATTTGTATGTGTCGTAATAACATCTCAGCTTCTCCAGAAATACTTGTTTTCAGATAATGCAGTTTCTGTACATTGCTTATAGAAGTGTTGTGAACGAGCGCCGTGAACAAATCTTGATACGTGGGCCAATCTTCATATCTTCCCGAAAAAGTAGGTAATTGTATTCTTGGTAGTCGAGCGAAAGAAAACTGACTTTCGGGGGATGCATTTGAAACACTGGATTGGTCTTCGTTCCTTGTTGTTGGTCTTTCCAGTGTCAATAACAAATCGGTCAAATCAGATTGAAGATTGATGAATAATTCTTCGTATGTAAAATATTCTTCTCGAAGGAAATACGGCATCGAACCCCTTTGTTCCCGTGGTGTACATTTGATAAGTTTCTCATGCGCGAGTTTAAAATCATGCCAATAGTCTTCAATAGTTTTAAGTCTTGTTTTCACATAACCTGTTGTTAGTCTCTGTTTCGGGCACTTCTTTATATTTCCCTGTGTTTTTGTTAACATATTAGCCACATCTTCTAATGTATTTAAGTAAACACTTTGTTCTGCAGTAGGCGTTGTCATGTTTACGTAGTTAGTTAAAAATTTCGATCAACAAAATATTCGTATTATTTAATTAGCACGCATGCACTTCGTGGCAATTTCTTATCTTGTTTTTGTGAATTCCATATAGAAAAAACTGCATCCAAGTCGTAAACAACTCGAACAATAGAACACCTGTGCCGTCTTCTATTCATCTATTGTATTCGGGCGACTCCCGTCCTTGGTAATTAGTGTCCGGCTCGATGGAACATATGTCTTCGATAATAAGGTTCAATTTTCTTTGACAGGACGAAGCGAAATTAAATAACGTGTTTACTCAGTGATGATTTTATTGAGACTAAAATGTGTGGCTAATGCCTGCGTTTATAAGTATCGGACAGAAACTTTATTGCACACGATTCAAAAACAAAAACATACAGAAAAAATGACAAAAAAGAGGAACACACTATAGGCGGCCTTATTGCTACATAGCAATCTCTTCCAGGCAACCTTGGGCGAGAGACGGAAACCTTCATGTGCTAGTTGAGATGGCCTTAGAATATTTTAATGAGGTGTTAATCTCATCGGCTCTTGTCCTCCGACTTATAATAGGAAGGGTCTGTCTAAAATCTCCCGAGAAAAAGGATGTGACGTTACTCATGGGTCTGTTGTATCAAAGTCTTCAGAGAGGAATGTTTTGTATTTTTTCCACAATACTAAAGTATCCAAAATACCACAAAACACTTACATAATTGCGAACAAATGTCGTAAGCAGCGGGGGCTGTCACTGACATAGGCCTCCTCGAGAGTCTTGTCCCAGTGTTGATCATCGTCATGAAGATGAAGTGCCCTACAGGTCTCTTGAAACGCAGGAAGCTCTACAGCATCAACGGTCTTTAAAAAACCAAGAGAATTCGTTCCTCGAATAATATGGAGCAACAGGTGCAATAATTAGCATTCTTAATTTGTTTTTGGTATTTTTTTCGTGTAATGAAGAAAACTTGTAATTGAATTAATAAAAACGTTATATAAAACACCCATTTTGAAATTATCTACCGTTGTTGCATTGAATTTTAAAACACGGCTAAGTATTTTATACGCCATTAGTGTTGGTTAAGTTATGACTGCAATAAAATACTTACTTGAAACATAAACGAGTACGACACTGTAGTTCTACTACCACTCGAATAAAGCTAAAGTTGAACTTAAGTGACTTTAAGGATTTCTTTAACATTTTATTTTTAAACTTAATAACTTTCTTCACTGTTCTAGTCATAGATTTAGAATTTTTTCGCTCCGCTAAATCTATAGTTCTTTTAGCTTTAAGGCAATAGATTTCAGATTCAATAATCATGAGCTGCGAAGACTTACATACCAAACTAGCTTCCGCCCGCGGTTTCTAGGTTGGTTCCCTTTCCCGTGGGAATATCAGGATAAAAAGTAGCCTATGTTACTCTCCGCCCTTTCAACTAACTATATGCAAAAAATACAGTCGATTGGTTGTTTAGTTAGGGCGTCAAGAAAGGACAAACAGACACACTTTCGCATTAATAATATTAGTTAGGTTAGGATTATGATTTTGTAATTTTTGCATTTTTCAATGCTATTTTTATACTTATGGTAAATTTTAAATAGAAAAATATTGGAAAAAATTAACTCGGCTACAAGTAAATTCTCAGACGAGAATCGAACCCGCGACCTTTGGAAATCCGGTCCAATGCTCTAACCGCTGAGTCTAAGTCTATTATCTCTCTACCGCTGAGTATAAGAGTATACGGCCATTGTGTACAACACAAAACAGACCTGATTTAATAACGGAGAGAATACATACACACAAAAAAGAATTCAAAAACTATTATTCGGAAAATCTCATGTCCATAGTACACAAATCATTATCATAAGCTTACAAGGTACTTTTATGGTTTGCTTTTATTTGGTCTGTGATTGCGTCGGGTAAGCAGCTTTTACTAAGGATGGTCAAGGGAAGACCAATAAGGGAGATCAGTCAAATTGGACCAAAAAGTAAAAATGTCGACATTTTCACTTTTTAACATTTTTAAGATATTTTTTTGGTATGACGTCAAATGTGTAGATTATTGGCCAAGCATTTATTCAAGTTTGAAAATATCATCATTTTTGGTTTAAATATAAATAATGTTATCGTATAACAGAATATCGTTTATTACATTAAGTTCAATTGTACGACTGTTATAGTGTACGACTATTGACGTCATAACAAAAAAATATCGTAACACTGTTTACAATAATAATATGCAATTTATTTCCGTTGACCGACACTTTTACTTATTTGGTCTAACAATAAATGAAACGTGACTGATCTCCTTTCATATCGCAAGCTCCTTCGTACTTTGGAGAATACTGTGGTCCACTCTATGTTCGTAGTAAGGGTTTCGTGGAGTGCCATTGGGAATATTAAAAGAGGTTGATGATAATGATTCATTTGATTTTAACCGCTTCTGTGGTCTAGTGGTAATAACCACCGGTATCAGACCTAGGGGTCTCTGGTTTAATTCCCAGTGGGGGGTAAATTTTGTATTCGGTTTGGTTGGTGATAGGACTTGTTGTGAAGCCGCCTGGCTAGATACTACCGTCTTATCTAAGTTTGACGCCATAACAACTATGTTTTCAGTATTGTTGTATTCCGGCAGTTAGAGATAAGATAGCCAGTTCGTCAGTGGTTGAGATCCAAGAGAGAGAGAGAGAGGCTCGCTTCCATTTTGAGCCTTATCAATACTTAACAATAGTTATGATGAAGGCTATGAGTCTCCCGCCGTCAAAAAAAAAAGTTACTTCTAGGTAATAAAGACTGACAGTTACCTTGATATGAAAATACTTCACATTAAAATGCATTTGCAGCCCGTTTGCTCACACTTATATAATAAAGTCATTACGGACGTTAAAAATGTAGAAACAGAATGCGGCGTCCTCAATAACGAGTCCGTGTAGGCTTCCATTCATTTCACATTATTCAAACCTTTCAGTAAAAACATCGATTTTTGCTCAATGTCACATACGATACATGAAACTTCTTTGTTTCATAGAATAACTAATTGAATTAAAAACACGTTAGTGCTTTTTTTACTATTCTATTTTATCAAAATGTATTTTCATGTCTCATATTCTGAAAGTAACTCATAACTTGCCTAAATTGCGGGTTGAAAGTGATATGTGGCGGCCCTAGGGCTGTAATAAATTTGAAAAAAGAATAGGGGGTGTCATGTCAAATCGATATCTGTAATCTCTTTGGACTTTTATTTACCAAAGGTATGTAGGCAAAGGCACAGAAGCCTATACAGCTTATTTTGCTACATTATAAAATAATTAAAACCGTAGAAACCTTACAAAAAATTTTTTTGAATATTCTGTTTGATTTTAATTTCCTCATATTCAAAATTAAAAGTAGAGTGTTTACTTCGGGTGTATGGACCCATACAGTCTCGAACTATCGGCGCCCTCACTTCTTTCGGGCGCCAAAACACTCGACTGTTATGGGTGTCATACAGCCCTTGGTAAACAATCTACTATTTCTGAAAAATATTTCCCAAACAAAAGCGTAAAGGCAGCATTAAATAGTACAATAAAGATAAAACATAATTTTAGTACATTTAGCCAAAAAAGTTTTCACCACTAACTAATACTTACATTGGTAATGTTGAACAGACAACTAAACTAAACTTCTGCCATCTATAAGACATATGAAAGATTTACTTGAATTAAAATGTATTACTTAATGACAAAACAAATTCTATAGATGATTTTGACATTTATTATCGACATTATAATATTTTAATATTTTAACATATTTTAATATTTTTCCCTAATCAATTCTTTTTGACATGCTGCAATGGTACTTAATATAGTTTATAGACGTTTTTGACATTTGTATTTTAATGTTTCTTTGTTGTATTCTTTAATATGATTATTTTTTGACATAGTTCTCAAGATGCCCCTTTGACAAATAGTATTGTGTAAATTTTGTACCTATTTATCATTGTCATTTTTTTATATATAATCTGCAATTTAAATTTATTTTGGATTGTTACTATAACTCTACGAATAATAATGTACTTATCCTAACTTGCTGGCGTTTTGGGCAAACTGTAAGCCAGTAAGTACACTGTTTTTAATAAATAAATAAATAGCAAATCTTTAAGGTTTTAATTTACTCATATATTTTTTTTAACTGCAATGAATGTAACAAATTTGGTAATAAATACCTATATCTAATAACAAATACATTGGTAATGTTGTTTTAAAAGACAATTAAACTAAACTTCTGCCTTCTACAAAGCTATATGACAATTCATTATAACGAAAATAGCTAATTTGAGAAAGGTATTGTCATTTTATATCAATATACGTACATATTATGTTTTGGCGCGCATTGTTCATTGAAATAAAACAACTTTTACGGATATCAAACGCGCTATATTTCACAAACAAAGTTGTAATTGCCCGTATTTTTTGATTTTCCCGACGCTTCGGCACCTTTTCAGCTGCCGTGGTCACGGGATGACTGACCCGTCATCCCGTGACCACGGCAGCTGTTTTATTTCAATTTTATATCAACTTATTTGACTCTCAACTTGTTCTAAAGTCTTTTAACAATCACTACTTTATCGAAGTATTTTACTATCGAGCTGCCTCACATTGAGGTTATATCATTATTTACCGAACCTGTGTAGGTATATTAGGACCCATATCATCCTTCCTACCCTCCCTAATACTCTGTGTCTACATTATAGAGATCACGTTCCACACATTTTGACCCGAATTGTGACACTGTAAACAAAATACTACCGAACGGACAAGAAAAAGGTTAAAAATAGTAAGTTGGCATCACGCGTCACCAACATGAGCGCGAAACACAGAAGCAGTAAACATAAATAAATAAGTATCGGTAGCTCAGCAGTTAGAGCATTGGACCGGATTTCCAAAGGTCGTCGGATCGATTCCCATCTGAGAATTCACTTGTGGCCGAGTTAATTTTTTCCAATATTTTTCTATTTAAAATTTATCATAAGTATAAAAATAGCATTGAAAGATGCAAAAATTCAAAAAACATAAAAAAAAACATACGATCACACCCCACGCTTAGCTTCATGGAGACCTTGTGTTATGGATACTAATACTTAGCGGATCAACATATTTTTTTTTTAAATACATAAGTACATAATATACATATTAAACACCCAGACCAAGACAAATAGACATGTTCATGCATACAAATATTTGTTTATTATTTTTGAATTGTTGATTCTTGATTCTTTTCTGTAAATTTCACGATTTAAATAAATAAATAAATAAAGCCCGCCTACATTTGGACTACATTTGGTAATATTTTCTGTTTTTTTATACTTAGTTAAAAAACGGACTTGATCCCTAGATGTTGTTTCGATACAAAAGTATGAGAATTTCCGATTGGTAACACCTTCTGTCAACAGAAACCAATCGTGTTCTATCTAAACGGCTAACACTTACAAAATCTGGTAATTGCAAATCAGAGGCTACTCGAACAAAAGCCGTGTTCATTTTCAAGTGACAATCCAGCGTCTGCCAAAAGTAGTCTCTCGACAAGACACTTGGTGCTCAGAAGTATTCAAGTAACGCCGCGGGTCCCAAAGAGGCTTTTAAGTGTAACTCTGTTGTACGCTGAGTGAAATACTTTGCATATTTTATAAGAGAACGAAAATTTTGCTGCGTACACAACGAAGAATGCTTTGTGGAACATTTTGGTGTAATGTAGACGTTTGTAGGGTTAGTTTAGCTTATTTGTAAAGGCAGTGGCTATGAGATTTGAATTTGCAGCGTAAAATCATTGATTTTTAAATACTCCAATAGAAATTGACCTTTTTAGTGTATATGTTTTGTACCACCACATCCAATTCCACACCCAATATCGTTAATATGAACAGCATTTATGTATATAAGGTGTTAATTTATCAAGTGCCGATCGAGCAGGGGCTGCTCAGGTGAACGATATAGAACTCAATTTTGTAAAAAAATATTTTTTTTTATTCAATTTTCTTATTTCGACCGCCGACTCAAAAGCTAAATCACCCATTTCCTTGGTTACTTACTTAAAACAAATTTTGTTTTACGTTTGGTTATGCTTATGCTGAATATTCAATAGATATCCAATGCTTAAAATATCAAAGTTAAAATAAATACCAAAAAACAAATAAATAAATATATGTATATTTATATAAAAAGTGTTCTTTATCGTTAACCTGAGCAGCCTCTGTTCGATCGGCACTTGATAAATTAACACCTTATATTTGATAAATTATTTAGAAATAGATTACGATTGTTTTTTGCACATTAAGTAAATTCGGAAGAGACATAATATAATATTACTAGGTACTTTATTCTGACAGTTCTGAAGTGTGCCCATTAAATAAACGGTCCCGCAAAAACAGGAACGCATTTGAACGAATTTAAGTAAAAAAAAACTTTGTCGAATTTAAGGTTTCAATTTAAAAAACTAGGACTTTAAAATTTACTAATGATTTTAAAATAGTAATCAGATTTTTTAATATCAAATTATCGAAGTTACAAGAATCAATAAGGAAAATGTTTCCCTTTCACTGGAATCCCTGACCACTAGATTACCCCGATGCGTAAGTTACAAATCTTTGGTACGAAATTCATAAATTACTATTTTTGTTGTTTGTTATAAATAAACTGTAAATATTGTTGTTTCTTTTGTTGGTGTACTTACATAAGTAAAAAATATATTTTATTTAAAATCATTTGCACTTTATGTAACTGCTAGCCAAACCTCAAGTTTTTTTTTTTTAATTTGTTAAGAAAATTATGACTTAAAATCTTTTTCTTTCATTTTGCGTTTTAAAATAAACAGAAACTATTTTTTATGATTTTTTCAATTTTTCAATGCTATTTTTATACTTATGATAAGTTTTAAATAGAAAATTATTGGAAAAAATTAACTCGGCCACAAGTGAATTCTCAGATGGCATTCTGAGAATTCTGTCCCATCTGAGAACTCGGCCACTTTATTACACACTATTTTATTTAATATTGTCATATTTATATAGTTATTCCTTGTTTATTGATATCCATATAAAACGTACATGACGGAAAAGGTTTTGTGTTATGTAAGATGTTAAAAAACGATAGCTGTCAGAATTCCGTCGAATTAAAAATTTTACTTTAGCACTATCTCTCTCGACGGTACGATCTCTCTTAATAATTAATTGCCGTTAACTTTTGTGTTCCTATTTTAACAATGTAAGTGAAAGGAGAAAGGATAATTAGCAACCTGGGTACCCACACTTCTGCAACCCCGTTGAACACATTTATGCACAATTTTTATTGATTTCACAACACAATTTTCATAAAATCACGTACAAAATCGGAGAATGTCAACCATGTTGACACGACTCGAAACATTTCAAATTCTCAACTTTGGCTACAAGAGTTTTCAGAAGTTTTTTGTGTTGGAATTGGGAAAATCTGTATTCAATACAGCCTTTGGGCTCAGTTCATTAATCTTGCTGTGGGCTGGGCTGGGGTTTCGAGCGGCCATCTTGATGCCACTATGCTAATCACGGGAAATATAGGTAGGGTGAAACCACCAATCGTGAACGGTAGAAGGCCAGTTTTCCTACTCTTATCCATATATAAGAAAACTAAGAAAATTCCTACAGGTGTAACAGTATTGGCAAATGATAAAAATACTGTATGTGATTACGTTATTTATAAAAAAGTTTTAATATTATTGTGGAAATATTATTATCGATATTTAGAATCCACACGCAGCCAAATACATACTAATGTCGGAAAAGGTTCAAAAGCTTTCCTTCGCTATTTTTATAAACGAATTTATGGTTATTATCCGTTTATGTATCCAACTGAATTCTTACTGGGTATGTTAGAGATTAATTCTTTGGAACTCAGAAGAGCTCGTATGGAGGTTGCTACCGCTATAGCACTTTTGCGGGGTGTCATGGATTCGCCTGAATGCGTAGAGCAATTGTCAAGACTTTATTACCCTGAGAACTACTTGCGGTTCTGGTTGCAGACATCGACTGTTCGCGCCACCGCCGTGCCACACGGTGGCCCGTGCATGCACGAGGCATTGAACGCGCTCCAGGCTCAATGCCCAATCTCAAAGCCCAATTCTGCTAATGCTTAGTCACAATCGTATTCCAATCGTGTTTCAATGGTAGTGCTGTTTTACACAGTTCTTGTTACAACAGTGTAAATGAACACTACTATTGAAACACCATTGAGAGACGATTATGACAAAAATTTCGCAGAATTGACCCCCTGCTCACGCACCCGGAGTTGGACATATTCGCTGATAGTGCGAAGTCACTATATTTAAAATGTCAAGTAACTATGTTTTAGCAAATACATTATTATTATTATTAACTAGCTGGTGCCAGCGACTTCGTACGCGTGGACTTTTATGTAGTACTTACACCCATATTCTAAGTCGTTCCTCCAAAACTTACTCGTCCTCGACTCAACGAAACCTCATTGAAAACCTCTTCGAAATACTCCTCGAAATCGGTATTCTAAGTCATAACTCCGTAAGGACCTGGAGGAGCCAAAGAGTACGTAGCCACTCCGTGTTAGGCCTAGCGCACACTACCATTTTTACCCACGACGAGGTTGAATGGAGTGTAAAAAGTTTTGGAGGAACGACTTAGAATATGGGGGTTAGACTTTTTAATTTGACGTTAAAGATCGACCATTAAATCGTGGTCGTCGTCGTCTCAGACACATAACACCTACTGCTGGGTATACGCCGCCCCCAAAGGGCGGGTTTGCCATAATCGCCACGCTTGGCAGGCGGGTTGGCGATCGCAGTATGGCCAAGTTTGTAGGAGACGCTTATGAATAGACTCGCAGCTCTACTGACCGAAAAAGCAACATAGAGCTGGCCGTGGGAAAAAAATCAGACCTTAGTGCGACACCAGCGGATTTCAGCGTTTGTCACTGCTACTTATTTATAGTCATTGCAAAGCACGGGGTCACCCAGGGAACTGTGTGCGCTTGAACTCGACCGGAAAATTGTTAGGGATGAGCGGTATACGCGGTATAAACTCAGTTTCACCGGCAGGATCTCAGCTTTGACAATGTTTCTTTGCAAAGCACTTACTTTAAGTCGGGTCCCGTTGCATAATTTTGGCTAAGTAAAATTTTGTAAAAGCATTATCGAAACACCGACTTTAAGTTTGATCTTGTGAGCAGGGAGACCACTCGCTGGAAGTGAATTTAAAAATTCAATTGGGTAATTTGTGGCATCGTCCTGATCAACTACATTGTTAAAGCATGTGTAAACCATTGGACCGGATTTCCAAAGGTCGTGGGTTCGAGTTCACTTGTGGCCGAGTTGTTTTTTTTTCCAATATTTTTCTATTTAAAATTTATCATAAGTATAAAAATAGCATTGAAAAAAAAAGTGTAAACCACTTCATCCGCATTTTTGGATGTTAGTATGGCGTGTTCACATAACCAAGAATTTTCCTACCTTGAGATACACTGGAGGTCCCCGAATATTGAGTGTATAAGTTCCTCTTCTGAGGCAACGTCTTTTCTCAGTATTTGGGGAAGACTTACCTGACCATCAGATCTGATCTATAGAGAGGAGTCCTTCTGTAAAATTCTTGGGCATGTGAATGACCGGCAAGCTGCGCTTTTATATCGGCTGTCAATCCTAGCTTATGTATCTGGGCCTTATGGTATATGACCTTAGAATATATGAGGCGTTAATCTCATCGGCTCTTGTCCCCCGACTTATAATAGGAAGGGTCTGTCTAAAATCTCCCGAAAAAAGGGATGTGTCGTTACCCATGGGTCTGTTATCTCAAAGTCTTCAGAGAGGAATGTTTTGTATTTTTTCCACAATACTAAAGTATCCAAAAGACCACAAAACGCTAACATAATTGCGAACAAATGTCGTAAGCAGCAGGGACTGTCACTGACACAGGCCTCCTTTAGAGTCTTGTCCCAGTGATGATTATCGTCATGAACATGAAGTGCCCTACAGGTTGCTTGAAACACAAGAAGCTCTACAGCATCAACTGTCTTTAAAAAACGAAAAGAAGTCGTTCCTCGAATAATATGGAGCAACAGGTGCAATAATTAGCATTCTTAAATTTATTGGTTATTTTTTCGTGTAATAAAGAAAACGTGTCCTTGATTTTTATATTTCAACAGGCAATGCCCAAACAAATTTGCTAGGCTAGGCGCCATTTCCAATCTCCTACATTGGGTTATAATACCATTGACTCTAATTTCAACAGAAAATACCCATCACTTTAAACAACTTTGTCTAAGGAGTAATTCCCATATCTCTAATAGTTTAGCTGGTCTATTTCTTTCTGCCATTTCCATTTTCCTACATCAGGTTCAAATATTCTTGATTTTTATATGCCAACTGAAAATCCCATCACGCTTAACAACTTTTGCTAAGGGGTCATTTCCATATCTTTTAATAGTAGCAGGTCTATTACTTTTCTGGCATTCCATTGTCCTTAATTGGGTTTAAATAGGTATTCTGGATTTTAATATGTCAACAGAAAATGCTCATCACGCTTAACAACTTTTGCTTTTGTAACATTTCCATAACTCTCATAGTTTAGCTGATCTCTTAGTCTCCTACATCAGGTTTTACAGATTTAAAAAAAAAATTGCCTATTTTATGACCCGACCTATTAGCTACATATCACAAAAAAATTATTCCAATCCGTTCAGTACTTTCGGAGATTAGCGTGTACATAAAAACAGACAAACAGACAGACAAAAATCTTTAAAATCATCTTAACGTATTCTCTTACTGTTTTTACGTCGTCCCCAATTGGCTTTGGTAAATATATTCAATGTACAGAAATTATAATTTTACAGTTTTATTATATGTATAGATAAGATAATAATAATAAAAAAATCCCTAAAAACTAAAAGCCTTTTCATGACCTAATTGCGGAAGCGCGAAATCCAGTCGTGTACCCCAGTCCACGACTGGATTTCTGGACAATAGTTCTCATAAGATGTATCGTTTAACTCTTTATAAATTCAGGACATAATTATAATTATTTTTGTACCTACTAATGATCAGATATTCGTAGCACAAGAGCTTAAGCTACTTATAACGTAATTGGATTAATTTAGCTATGTTTACATTTATTTATTTAAATTATAAGTTTATTTATCATTATTAATCAGATAACATTTTACAGTCCAAATTGATAAAAGCATGAGAGGTCTCACATTTGCTAATTGTCATACTACATTATAATAAAATAATAATTATGCTTTAACACAATTCATGATAAAATGTTGGGTTAGTTAGCGCACACTGAACCAATCATGAACATCGTCTGTGTCAGCTTACGTTACAGTATAAGAAGAAAAGTAAAGGTATAATTAGCATCCTTAACTCTTGAATAAAAAACAAATAATAAGTTAAAAACATAAAAATATCGCTCGCTCAATCAATAAAAACATATAGCACAATAAATCTGAAGTCATTGCTTGAATTATTTGTTTTTTATTGTCTTATATTATATCAAAACCAAACAAATATATACTTAATGGATACTAACATACGCAAAACAGACACAATTTTACATCACATGCTTACCCGATGACCCGGGTGGTAATCGAACCTGCTACCCAAAGCTCAGTAGCCATGACCTGAAATACCTGAGCCATGCCGTCAAAGAGACTAAAAAGGGTCCTAAGAATATAATGCGAACCCGTTCCTTGAAGATAGTGGCCGAATTCATTTGCAATAAGAAGCGAGATAAACTGCTTAAATTCGGGACGGCTCTCTTCACGAAACAGACAGACCGAAAAATAAGACCGTATAGGCCAGACAACGACAAATCCGCAGTAAACCACCGACTTAACTGGGCTTAATGTTTGAACTCAAGGGAAAATGGACATTGGTACTGTTACATTAAGTCGAAGTTACATTGCCGTGGAATATGTAAAGCTGAAGAAGTTCTTACGGATGCTGTGAAGTTTTCGTCGACTTTAAAGTTGAGGGAATATGAAAAACGTGAGTTTCGTTTGAGAAATTTTTGTGAATTGAGATGGAACTTTGGTGGAATATCAAGAGCCAGATATTTGAGAAAATAGCTCAAACTGATATTAAAATTATAAAGTACTAAATTACTAATAATTTTCGCCCGTGGTTTCCCGTGGGAATATCGGGATAAAAAATAGCCATTGTTACTCACCGTCTTTTCAACTAACTCTATGCCAAAAATCAAGGAAGGAACACACTTCCCCATTTATAATATAAGTTATTTTGGTTTGTGAGGAAGTAACGTGATTTGCTTTTATGTTGGGTTTTTGGATTTTCTCGAGGAAACGCGAGATTTCATCGCAATAAAATTTGGTTTATGTACTTCAACCACCTCTGTAGTCTAACTAGTCGGTAACATCACCGTTATCGATTCTAAAGGTACCGGGCCCGCTCATTTTCGATTTGGTTGATGGTAGGACTTGTTGTAAGTCCGCCTCGCTAGCTACCACCATCTTGTCTAAGTCTCGCCAAACAACCATGTTTTCGGCATTGTTTTGTTTTACCAGTTTGGAAATAGGATAGCCAATTCCTCCGTGGTTAAGATTCCGGGAAAAGAGTGATTCCACCTTCATCACTTAACATAAAATATGATGAAGGCTCAGAATTGTCCCGTCGTTGGAGATTAAAATCTATACTAATATACACTCATTTGCAAAAAAAACGGGCGGTTTTGATTTTCATTCATCTTAAAAAGATACAATACCAAAAAGGTTTCAATCGTTTGTACACGTTACTGGCCGGTTTAAAAATGCTGTGGTATTTAAAAAAGTACGTTCTAAATTCAAATTTTCATTTGATGCTCATTTTTACAGAAAACCCCTTTTTATCTTACATTTTTGGCGCGAAGTTCCAGAAGTTAACATCGACTTTCATAACTTTTATTCAATTTTTATCGATTAATTTCATATCCTTGACTGTCAAAGCTTTATTTATTGCTGTTTGGCTGTATCAAAAATGGTAGATAAAGTGGTAAAAGCTACCAAAATTATCGCGCTGCTTAATGAGGGTTGCAGCCAATGTTTCGTGGCTAGGAGGCTAAATGTTAGTCGCTCGACAGTCCAAAGGACCTAGCAGCTATATCAGGAGACTGGTTCCGTCGAGAGAAGGCCTGGTTCTGGAAGAAAACCATGTATCCAACCACGGGATGATCGTTTTCTTGTGAGTCGCGCATTGAGAAATCGCAAATCTTCGTATGTGGATCTTAAGAACAACCTCCAAGAAGTAAGAAATGTGCATATTAGTCTATGGACGGTCAGGAGGAGGCTTCTCGCTGCCAATATACGCAGTCACCGCCCGGCCCGCGGCCCCAAATTACTCCGTGAGCACAGAGTTCACAGGCTTAGGTTCACTAGAAATTGTGAATCATGGACTCAAGAAGATTGGAATAGGGTTTAGTTCTCTGATGAAGCCAGGATATCTCTGTTCGGTGAAGATCGACGTCGGCGAGTGCTAAGAAAACAAGGAGAACGCTTTGCAGAGGCATGTTTCGAAGAAATCACACCTTATGGTGGGGGCTCTGTTATGTTTTGGGCAGGAATAAATTCAATGGATCGTACAGAGTTAGTCTTCATTGAAAACGGCTCACTGACTGGGCATCGATACATAACGGAAGTTCTAATTCCTCATGCACAACCCGTATTGGCCGCTCTAGGTGAAGACTCGATTTTTAAGGACGACAATACTCGCGCCCACCGATCCCGCGATGTTAATGCGTATGTGCAAGAGGTCGGCATTCGTCGTTTGGATTGGCCAGCTCGAAGTCCCGACCTCAATCCCATAAAGCATGTCTGGGACGTTCTGAAACGGCGTGTGAGATCAGTACACCCGGCTCCGCGGAGTGGAAACGTATTCCGCAAGCAAGTATCCGGGATATACTCGCTAGCATGCCCAGACGAATTCAAGCTGTGATTTTAGCTAGAGGGGGTCACACTCGATACTAAACATTTATCTGCTTTTACTTTATTAAAGAAAAAAAAAATTTTTTTTTAATTTTTACTTCATGAGTATATGCACTACTAGCGAACATACACTTCTAGCGAGGTTTAGCATTATTTCCCATAAATTGTATCAAAATTTTATGAAATACTGATGAAAACGATTATTTTCTTATTAATTTACCAAATTGTGAGGATAAAACTACCTATAATTATCAAACAAAGCAATATTAACATTTGAAATGGTTCATTGCTTAGGTGCCCGTTTTTTTTGCAAATGAGTTTATTATATAATATAATATTATAAAGCTGAAGAGTTTGTTTGTTTGAACGCGCTAATCTCAGGAACTACTGGACCGATTTAGAAAATTCTTATACCATTAGAAAGCTACATTTCTCCCGAGTGACATAGGCTATATTTTATCCCGATATTCCCACGGGAACGGGCACCACGCGGGTAAAACCGCGGGTAGATCCGCTAGTATTAAATAAACACAAGGAGACGTTCACTCTAAAAGGCTTTCTTCCTCAATGATAAGCCTGGGGGGCACTCTTCGCGCTATTCGACATTTTTCAAACTCTAATTTCTTTATTAAAGTGTAAGTGAAATCTCTTCTACTAACAAAATCCTTTAGTTTCAACGATTTTCGACAATCCTATGACGTGATTGTTTTCAGTGAATTTTTAATACATAAATGTCGGATTAGACATATCTCAGCGCGAGAATCAGCCTACTGTAGGCCAAGATGAGGACCGCGACAAAAGTTTATCGACGCTTATGTCGCGTAAGCGCACTGTGCGCACTCGTACGAGTGGGCCAGATATTGCGAGATAAATTTCGACGAATATTCGCGGCGCACATTTTAACCCTGCTGGTTCGGAAACAATCGCCGAGTTCGTTTCATAGGGGTGATGTGAACAATATGATTGCCTTTGGAACGGGGCTCATGCATACGAAATAAAGGCTACAGATACCTGTATTATTATCTTAAGATAATACACACGCTGTTAGGTAACAACGAATGAAGTATATGACATAATTATTATTATGATTAACCATAAAATTCATGTTTTGTTTTGGTTAGGAATATCACTCCATTATTGTCGTTCAAGTCCCAGACTGCTTAAGTTACTACGGTCTTACCGTAATGGTATTAAATCAATACCAAAAAAATGCGAGATGGCTCTAATCATGCCCTCAATCAACATTATTTTCATATTGAAAGCAAGGAGGTATGGCACTATAATACGTAGTAAGTAGCTTGTAGTATTCGACGCACGGAGAAACCCAAGGTAGTAATTTGTTGTCACCCATCTAGTGACGGACTATCGCAAATGTTGCCGAAGACCGAATGCTCTAAGTTCTAATCACTGCTCCATCAAGTTCTTCTAAACAATCATAAATTACTTCTCATGACACTCGCAAATATTTATTGCCAATATTGGAACATATTGCAAAACAATATTATAAAACAGAGTAGACATTTTCCTGTCAGCGCCCGGGGGAACACTTCCTAGTTAATCAGGATTTACATTAAACGGAGCGTGTTGAATCGCACTTTACATTTTTATAGGAAATGGAAATGTATTTGTAATAAATTAAAGCCTTTTTTTATTCAAATGTATTGTAATCGGGCGAGTTGCTAAGACTAAAGAGTTATCAGAGCAATATTAAGTTGATATTGTCAGACCTATATGGCGTCATATGCAGTCTATAGCTCCGTCTGTTGCAACAACTTATTTAACTAAATCTTAACTTAGACTGCAAGACTCAGATGCAAATTAAAAATTTTAATATCAAATAAATAGCAAAATGTAAAAAAAACCATTTTAGGATTCCGTTCGTTGAAAACTAATATCCTTATGCGATCACTATGTTATCCGTATCTCGGTTTATCATAATCCTTTATATCAGAATCTCATGAATTCATTGAGGATCATGCTAAGGCCAAACAGATGAAACAAGCTGTACAAAAAGTATCAAGAACATCAATGAACAGAATCTTTAACCGATATTGTATGACGAATAAACCAATAACAAATCAACAGATTCAAATTACATTTCAATTAATCTTCCCCCTGTTCTGCGAATAAATCACAGAGTAAAAACTACAGAATGTAAATTCCGATCCATCACTGGGATGTCACAGAACGTTTTGCAAAGTCTCAGAAGTAAGATGGCTGAAAGGCGACGCGACAGAGCGAAGACGTTGCCGCAAAAACATGATTGCAAACAGTAATACTAGAACGCAAATCTAGGTATTAGGTTTTTTGATAAATAAAGAAGCAATTTGTTCTGCTTGACAGGACTCGAACTACTGTTGACTTAATTTTAAGAACTAAATTTGTGAACAAATAATTATTTAAGTGAAAAAGTCATGTCAATGTTATTTACATGACTTTTTCAGTATGTCAAGATATTTTATGTTAGTATTCATACTTTAGCCTTAAAACTCGAAGGCAATTAATGAAATACTTAGATAACATTGAAACAAAAGTTGGTCTTCAGTAATAATTGGTCTATCTATAGTATTTAGTGGATCATAATAAACTAGTATTCGCGTCACTTATTACTTAAATAATGCTTTAGCTTTTTCACAGAATTTTAGGAATAATTAAAAAAAGTTTCCTTTAATAATACTGTTTTACAAAACACCTCTGCTACTAATATGTAATGAAAGCATTTGAATTCAGTGAAATCAAGTCTGTGACATGTAACAATTTGCAAAGTAAACAGGAGGGTTCGACGCAGACAGTTGAAAGGCCCGCCAACAAAGCGGTGTTTCGGCAAAAACTTAATTTCAAATGCAGGCCTTCGCGGACGCGGACGGATTTAGGGAGGGCTGCTCGCATCAAATTATACGGTACAAGTAGGAGCAATGTGTGTTTCAGAGAACACACGAAATTAAAGAGTTTAGAAGGAGCATGTCCTGTCACTCATTTAAATAGTACTGAAAGATGTTTAGCCACAAGCACTTTGCCACATGACAACGTGATAAAATTAAAATACACTTTATTAAAATCCTTTTTGAACTGTCACATCGCACATACGCTGCCATTTCGCATACATCTTCTAAGAAAAAACTACAGGGGCTCCTTCAAAACTGACATAATTTAATTTATTTTTTCACAAAAAAATGTAGAAGTTCTTTGGCTTAGCTCTTATGTTTTCCTTATTTGCAGAAATTAATTTGCAGAAACAAATTTTCACTGAGTTTCGAATATATCCAGCAAAAAATATTTGACGATTTTATATAAAAAATAAGAAATCGTATTCTACCAGTTTTGGAGGAGAAAACCAGGGACTACAAAACGTTGTTTTTTTTTCTACTAGGAATTTTTCGATGCTAATGCTTAGTAATATTTAGTATTTCTTGCTCATGCCTTTGCTGTTTACTCTTAATATTGTTCAACAGCTTGAGGTAATGCCACAGAGCATGGAATTGGACCTTTGCTATCACACTTCTCGGACAAATCGAATCTAGCTATGTAAAACATACATACATAATAATTTCTCATAACTCTGTCTGTCCCTCGCACGAAGTCCGGCCCTGCAAACGTTAGTGGGCGGCGCCAGAGTTCGTAGTTTCCGGTTTTTGCCGGCCGTATTAAACGTTAAGCCGGCACACAAATATTATTACAGGAAGCCTACATCAGCAACGCTTTTGTATCAAGGCGAATGGTATAACTGACCCTGTAGACAAAATAACATCGTATCATAGCAAAGTGATAAATTTTTATTGTCTAGTTTTTGAAGTGAAAACTTCTTTAGCGGCGTTGAGCACTTTTTCTGTAATGGGTATAAAATCTTAAACTCGCGTCAGGACACGTGACCTGATCGAAAAAGCGTAGGACGGATGGAGAATGTTGAGGTGACAGGTTGACTATGGTCTCGGTTGCTTAGCGACAGACTGTTGATAATGTCTTTTACTTGTCTCTTGTTTTATTGTCAATATATATTTTTCGATTCTCTATAATAACTAATGTTTTCTTATATCTTATTACCTAACTTAACGTTCACTTTAATATGGTTTGTCATGTTTGTGTACGATAGCGCAATAAATGAATATTGTATTCTACCACATAAATGATAGTACTTTTATACTGATAAAGCAATTGGTGCAAAATTATTCCCTAACCATTCCAAAATATCAAACATGCTCAACGTTAATAATCAAGTTTTCACTTCTGCCGGCACTCCCGGAGTGCAACCCGTCTTTTTTTTTTACATAGAATTGGTTTGATCTTGATCCCAATCAAGCCCAGGGGCTAAGACAGGATCCATGAAGGAGCGAGCTAACTCAGAAGGACCCCAATATGCGCAAATCAACTTGCGCTCACGCTGACAATTGACCCCGTGCTTTAGCGCGGCTTGCCAATCCGCCAATCATAACATACATTTTATTGTTTTCTTACTTCATCGTTTTTAACTGTTGCTTTGTGTGAGCGTGGAGCGTTCTCTTAGCTTCAGGAAAGTGAAAATATTTTAATCATATAGATAAAAATATTGCTCTGTCTGCTGCCTTTTTGCACCCTAACGTCCTAACCGCCTTTGGTGAAAAATATAAATAAAGAAACAGGTGAAGCAAGAGATGAAAGTACTCACGGAAAACGTTGATTTCAAATTAATATTTTTATGTTTTTCTTAACAAAGGTAAGTCTTTCAAAACATTTACTTTCTTTAGCTTAAAGTGCTAGATAAAGTATCCTTTTAAAAGAAAGAAGTAGAAGAAAACTAAAACTTTTGCTCAATAAAACTTTGATGGATAAGAACCAAGCCTTTAAAATCAGTGATAAAGGATATTGTTGACCATATAAGTAGTCGTACATGCAAACTGTTGTATGTATTTGTACGTACTGAATTCAGAAAATCCAACTAGTTTTAAAAAATCAGATAAATATTTCCGGCGTGACAAGGTAACAGGCAGTAACTGAAATAAAACTTTTACAATATTATATTGACACGGACGCGAATATTCTAGGTGTTATATTTTTGTCTTTTTCTGTTAGAGTTGTCATCCTGTAATTAGCTCTGAAGAGAGCCTTATTCATTAACAAACAAATACAATGTTCAGTCACGGGATGGAGGACCAAAATATATTTTCTCAAACTCCTAATGTGACGACGCAAGAGCCAGTACTTGGGCAGCAGTAGAAGAAATCCGTTGCAATTTCGATTTTAAATTTGGAAATCGTAGGTCACCCCTATTATTCTTCTAATGTGGGCTATGCTATGATAATGAGTTGACCCACATTTTAACATCACACACAACATTAGTGTTCAAATCGAATTCCCACTTTAACTAGGTCGCCGGACAAATTGTACCTAACTTTGTGGAAATCACAGTAGTCTTTAGATTAAAAGAAAAAACTTGGTGTTGTAAAAACGTTACTTCAGTTCGGTATTGGACGGCTTTCACGACGGCGTGTATTGTTCAATGAACGTGACCGCTTTTTCCTTTCGACGGTGCTGGAACTTTTAAATTGTCATTTCTTTCAAGAACGACTGTTGGTGGTGCTTTAGCTACTTGTAGACTAACTAAAACGAAGGTTTGTAGCTGTTAATCTCGAGCAAACCAATATAACTCGGTTTCAGTATCACTTTCAGTAAGACTCAGACCAATTAAAAAGTCTAGGATATTAAGGCCCATGGCTGTAAAATAAATATGGCTAACATTACTTTCGCACGCGTGATTATTTAAAAACTTTAATGTATCCTATATTTTAATTCTGGCTATTAAAATCCTATGTTTTGGCGCGCACTGATCATTAAAATAAAACAACTTTTACGGATATCAAATGCGCAATATTTCACGAACTAAGTTGTAATTTTCCGTATTGGGATTTTTTTATTCTACTGATGTTTCGGCACCTTTTCAGCTGCCGTGGTCACGGGATGAATGACGTGTTTTATTTCTATAAAAATACGTTGAACCGTTTTTGTGTGATTGAGTAACAAACATTCAAACACCCAAACCTCCAAACATATAAACACAGTCATATTACTTATAATATTAGTAGGATACGTGTTTTTTTTTTATTTCAATCGCTTCCAGTTTTTAGAACGGGCAATACCACGATAGTCTCAGAAGCAATTTGGCAACACTAAGCACGCGAGCTTTAGAAAAACTTGTGTGGCGGAATAAAAAGCGCGCATTGGCGCCCCGAGACCAATGGAGAACTAAAAGAATTAGTTTTAACTCACATAACAAAGTTTGGATAGTTAGTTGTTTACGGACCTTAACCAGGATATAAGACGGACGGGAAGTTTGTTGGAAACTGTTAAATATGTGCGAAGTTGAAAATAACATTAACAAAATATTTGGGCGGCGGTTAACGTAATTGCGCTGAGGACAAATAAAACTTAACATTGTGGTGGTACAATCGGGGAACTTCCCGATTGACCAGTAGAGTTTTTGTTGGGAAAAGTTTTCTCGGATAGTACTAAAGTTAAAGAATAGGAAATAGAAATTATTTTTAATTCAAATAAAATACCTCTTAATGGCCTATTTTTTTTTATGAACGATGGGGAGGCTTTTAGCCTTCATCTACCTGATGTTAAGTATTGATAAGGCTTAAGATGGAAGTGAGCCTCTCCCGGAATCCTCAATCACTGAGGATCTGGGAGCTAAATTGTCTAATTTTAAAATCTATCGCAATCCCTTTCAATTCGTTATTTGAAAGATATTTACATACTTCAGGCCGTCACTATTTGACATTTGATAGGTATTGTGATGCGTTTTGAAAGGTATTGAATGATCGAAATTGAACTGTCTAAGCAAAGTGACAGACGAAGATATCTTTTAAATGTATGGAGAAGTGTCAAATGAAATGTCATTTAAAACATCATTCTTTCCGAAAGGGATTGCGACTAAAAGTTACACAATTCCATAAATCACAATCACAATATATTTGAAAAGGATTGTGATAGATTTTGAAATTAGACAATTAGGGGGCAGGTTATCTTATCTCTAACTGTCGGTACACAATAAAGCTGATAACATTGTTGTTATGGCGTCAGCCTTAGATAAGATGGTGGTAGCTAGCCAGACCGACTTATAACAAGTCCTCCCACCAACCAAACCGAATACAATATGTACTCCCGCTGGAAATCGAACCCGGGACCCCTGGGTCCGATACCGGCGGTTGTACCACTACACCACAGAGGCGGTTATTATTTGTTATAGAGAGGTTTTACTTTTTTAAATAAAGCGCCCTGACAAAACTCTACTGGTCTACCCGCAAGTTCCCCGGCAAGTATGTTATTGTAAATCAAATCAAAATCAAATCATCTTTATTCACAAAAAACAGAGTAAATTACAGATGGTCGTTTACAATGTTGATCTTCCGTTTTGCCAAACAAAGGGCATGTGAAATGTCACTATAAAATAAAAGGAAATGATTATTAAGGTAAATAATTGCAAATAAAATAAAATTGTATAGCATTAATGTCATTAATAATAATTATTATTAATTTTATGTCAATTTTTAAATTGAAATACTCCTCAATTGAATAAAAATATTTCCTTGTTAACCATATTTGCAGTTTTTTCCTAAATATAGGTAAACTAAGCTCCGTTATTGATTTTGGTAATTTATTAAAAATATATATGCAATTAGGATAACAATTCCTTTTATAATACCTTTAAGCTTAAAGCTTTTAAGCTTTAAATAAAGCTTTGTTAGTTTGTATGTCCCGTTATATTTCATCCCTTTTACCTTTAACATGATGAATTTCCTCGAGTACTTAGGTACCAAAATTCATCAAAATTATGGAAAAGGCTGGTGGGCTGCCCTATCATAAGTTCAAGCGAGAAGTATTAGTTTTGATACAAATAAAATAGGTTTGCATATGATTCATATGACTAATTTCGAAACAAATACACCGTATTATAACTTTTTAATTTTGCATTTTACAATGCTATTTTTATGTGATATGATTTTTTCTAGTATATTTTCTTGTTTATTATTTATCAAATACACCGTATTCTAAAGCAGGTTTTTGTATAAAATTTGCTGATATTTATATTCTTTTTACCTTATTTAAGTGAAGACTAAGCTTTTCCTCTCCATTAGAAGTGAAAAGTGTCGAATTTTTTATTTTATTTTAACAAGTTTCAAAATCACCGATTTACAACGGATTTCCAGTCAAACCTTATAAAAGTCATATCATAAATTAATTTAGATATTTATCTCTAAAATTATTGGCTTTCAATTTAGAACTCACTATTTTCATCTCTAGAGGAATTTTGATCTATCTAAAAGCTTGTTTGGTGAGATAAATATTAGATGAGGTAAAATAGACTTCTATAAACTGTAACGACCCTAAAAGCTTTGCGGCTTATTTTAATATCCGCTCCAAATATAGATCCTTGAGACTTCACAATAAGGTTGCGTTGGTGTGATGCTGCTTTACACTGCTTAATAGCATTATGCACCATGGGGATAAAGTAGTGTCTTATGCCACGGGTAGCTTTGAATTCTGAGCGAAATGAATCAATCTGTAGTTAACTCCCGAACGTAGTGAGTGACATGATTCAAGTCTGCAGAAGGCTAAGACACTTTTATCCACGAGGAGCATACTCTACTTTATAAACCTACTGCGCTTACTGTGAGGTTGAATAAAAAGAAATTACGGATTCTAAAACTTATAAATGACAACAATCAGACAGTTGGCGGAAAAATCATTGATCGAAAATAACCGTTTTTAGATAGTTTAAAAACCATCTCATGAATTTCGATATCTTTAAAATAATTTTCTTGAATTAAATTTAAAAAAAAAATTATAGCTGCCGTGATTTAATTTGAAATACTTTCAATGGGTGTGTGAGTGTATTGTTATTTGTGAGTTTATGTGAATGTGTTCTTTACAGGTGGTTCTAATGTCAATGTGTCAACGTCGTTGAACTATTTTAATATTTCTTAAATTTATCTAAGGCGCCCTAGTGCCCTCACTCCAAATTTCTTGTACATCCTACGCTGTTCCCCTCTTTGGAAGTTTCCCTTAATCACTAAATCTATTGATGCGGTATTAAAAAGTACTGTGTAGATATTTCTCCAAAAAACTTTCTAAAAACGAAGAAGAAGACTTTACTCAGACAGAAAACGATTATCTAGTACATACAAAATTATATAACGTTTTTATGATTTTTCAAATTTGCGTTTCTAATGCTATCTTTTTAAGTATAACACAAGTAATTCCCGCCTGAGAATTACCTGTGAGCCTAGTTGTTATTTTCTAGTAACTATTTACTATTTTCAAGAAAAAGTAATTTTATATAAAAATAAATTATGCCTACATACTTTACTTATTTTTACTATAAATAATATATAAAAATCGTCAATTACTTAGTCTTAAAATACATTAGTCAAAACCTCAAACCAATAACCCTCTGTCGCCGCCGCCGAACAATCCGGCTTGTTCCGGCGCGACTTCCGGGTGTACGGTTGCATCAATTTGACGCTTCGGTTTGCTTCGGTTTATGTGGTACCCCTGTCAAACCTTTTAGCTGAATGTTTCTACCACCTTTACCGCATTAACCTAACCTATAACCCTTATTTTGTAGCCTTTTTCACTTTTTTTTAAATTTTCGTTCTATACTTAAATCTTACTAATATTTAACTGTGAAAGATTTCAATGCAAAGATTTAGATTGCAATGGCCCACAGATAGTTTATAGCCTGGATTTACATAGATACATTTTATTCCGATATACTCATAGGAAAGTACCACTCGGAAGTAACCGCGAGCAAAACCAACATATAATCATATCATTGGACTGATTACAAAGCATTTATATTTCTAAGACTTGTGAATTTAGATTCGTATTATCTTTCTCTGAACAACATAAAATCCTAGAGACTCGTTTTATCAGTTACCGTACAAATATTAATCCACCTACTGATAAGTTTTTGATAGCTTATTTGACAGTTCATATGACATATTTTCCAAAACAACTGAGTTTCACCCGAGTTCTTTCCGTAATAACACGTGTTGTGAGGCTCCATTTTTAACTCAATCTACCGTACAATTTCTATATATTACAAAATATATATATACTTGACATTGGCAAAATTCGCGTATTTAACGAGATAACGCCATTAATTAAGAAAGAAGACATATAACAACTGTCAAATGATCTGTCGAAAAAGCTATCTAGAACTTATCAATAGGTGGTGAAACCGGCCCTCAGTCTAAGTATTTATAGTCTCTTCCATGAAACTGTTTACTTGTACAAAAGTTTTGTTTATTTTTTCACATTGAATAAGTTACGGGCTTATTCTGTTGAAAAATCTAAACGCCTTATAAAAATTCAAAACTTGTATCATATGAAGAATGGGTTCAGTTCTATAGCCAATAAGCTGGCGAGCTTTGAAGCGCTTTCGGGCCTGACCCGGCTTGTCGGGAGGTGCTTTTAAAAAACGTCTATAATGGTAGGTTTATACCTCATTTCGATACGAATATTTTGAGCTCGGTTGCGAAGGGGTTAAGCGCGACCTGCGATTAAGCGGCTAAGCAACTTTCGCAATGATCGGTTACGGGATGGGTGACCTAAAATGTGTTATTTTAAGCTCCTCCATGCTTTGTAAAGCACGCTTAGCCGGTGGTCTCGGTTGCATTTACAGTCGATTACACTGAGCAAGTAATCACTACGTTTTTACTCGATAATGTGATGACTGATGACTGACTGATTAACTCATTATATTTAAATTAAAAAGTATCTTAGTGGCCAGAGTGTTCTATGGTATTCATGGTATAATAAACGTAGGTTCAACAGTTAATACCGAACAAACGGCTTTGGGCCCACGTGCTGGGACATAACATGACCCATTCTATCCTGATAAGTCTCATTAGGCTGAAATTACTCGTGTGAGTTATGCTCTAGTAAATAAATTACGATAAATTATAAATCCAATTGTTTATTAGTAAGTTGTCGGAATTTGGTCGATTATGGGACTACAGTCGTATTTTCCTTATGGACTACTCAAGCAACCTGCAAATGTTGGACCGGCCGTAAACAATTGACATCAGTAAAAATCTTGTAGGTATAGGTACACTCGGGGAACTTCCCGGTTGATCAGTAGAGTTTTTTTGTTGTTTTGTAGGAGCTTTATTTAAAAAGTAATAGATATACAGAAAACGTTTATATCACACCTAATAGAACAATAATTGGTATTTCCTTTAAATAAGCGTCGTGAACTCTTAAAGAAACAAATTACTAATGACTGGTTGACGATGCGAGTTCACGCGCGAGAAATACTTCTCTATGATTCTCGAAAGCTCGCATGCGTGCAGGAACATAACAAAAATGAACGCAGCGCACACGCTTCACGAATGCTAGTTTTCTCGTTCGTATAGGCAGCATGCTCCTCTAGCGTGAAACTCGAGCGTGACATAATACTCAACACAATACAAAACAATATAAAGTTACCACAGATTCAAACAAAAAAGAAAACCTTCCCAATAACGTGATACATATCGTCATGCGTAACGGATTGCAAGGCCTTCACCTCACCTCCTTCCAAATGTGTTATCATAGAGAGGTACTTTATCCCGTCGGAGGTAACAAACGGCCCTCCTGTTCATAATACAATACCGCCGACCTTCGCCCTTCGCGCCCCGACTACACAAAGATGAACTTTTATTGGCAAAATAGTCAAACTGTATTGCCAGGAAGAAAAAGTGGTGCATCGCAAGGGAAAATGTTAGTTTGTTGGTTAATCCAATCATTTTTGAGTTTTGCTTCGTTTAAACTTTAATGAATTAGCTGCAATGGTTCACGTTTCGTATAACATTTTATGTCACTGAAATTACGATGTATGGAGTAATTGTAGCTTTGAGGAAATTGATTTTTATTACACATGCGTTAAATGTTTTTAACAATGAAGTTTGGTTAAGACATTAGTACATCACTCATTGCAGATATGCAAAAACCTTTACCTATATACGAGTAGATATTAGATTTTGTCATAAGTATATTTATTTTTATTTGTGTGTTTTTTTTAGATTTGTAAATTCGTCAAAAAAGTAAAAAAGCGCGGGAGCTCTTTAACAGTTATGAAATGTCACAGTTATGCTGTCCGGCACCTGTCCGGCTTGAAGGGCCAACGTTAAATTTCCCAAAAATAGTAATGGGTTGTATACTGCTGTATAATAAATGAAAAAAAAAAGTTAAATGCATTGAAAAGAGTGTGTTTCGAAACAGAACAAAATGTTGGGCAAAAGATTGTCGAAATTGTTTATGACGAGAATACATTATAGTACCTTGCACACAGTAATGGAGGCCGTATTTTTAGGGCGTAATATAGGTATGTAAATCTTTGCAAATCATGCAACGGAACGATTATGAGTCTTTGGCAATGCATCCGGAGTCCGGACTGTCCGAATGTAACCTCTAACTTTTTGTTCCTTGTAACCTAAGGAACCAGCCTTCTTCACCAAGAATGAGTGACACCATGTCTGCATATTTAAAAGCGAACAAATACGCTCCAGAGGTCTTGAGATTTGAAGTGAATAATATAGGCTTACGGCAGTGCGGAACTGAGATAGGTATTTTGAGACAGACAAAGGATTTCAAGGTGCTCAGCCGAGACTAGAAACAATGTAGAAGAGCAACATTAATCATGTAGAAACTAAGAAGGTAAATGCTTAAGCTATGTAGCTTGTATAAACGTAGTGCGTAATAACCTAGTTTAATTTACAAATGTAACTTGAAAATTATAGTTTCTAGTATTATTGTATGTTGACTACAGTTTAGAAATAATAAAAGGAATACCTAAGAGAGAAAAAACCAATAGAAAAAAATATATTGATTTAAATCATGTTACAAATATACTCTTAATTTGCCATTATCACCATTAAATAAGATTAAAAAACTGTGTAGATTTGAAATTAAAAATGGAAAGAAAGAATTGACTGAATTGAAAGAATCATTGACTCTCGGGTTAGCACGAAAAACTATCGAAATAGTATCGAGTACATATCGAGCGCGTAATGTCAAAAAATGTAAAGGAAAATGTAGTTCCATTTACGTCTAGTAGGAACGCTGCTCAATATCTCATACATTTTTTACTTTACTTCCTCGATATTTACTCGAAAGTTATTCGTGCTAAGCCTTTTTTTTATATAGTGAGGGGAATGCTTTTACGCATACACTGAGGTTATGCTGGGCTCACCTAGGACACCGGACTCGTGAGTCCGGCACCCTATCCCTCGCCGCTCCCCGACGCCCCGTCGAGCCTAGTAGGCTCGGCGGGGTTTCGGGGTAGGATCGAACCAGCTCCCGCCCCCCCATCAAGCTCGAAAGCTCGATGGGAGGCCAGGAGGGGGGGGGGAGTACTACCAGCTAAACCACTCACTACTTGCTCTCGTACCGTCATTAGGTCACGGGGGGTGTGGTGACATTCGCCCCTAAGACCTGGCGGCTGGCCCGGCTATCCGGGCCCCCTCGCGGCTGGGAGATGACCGAGCAAGTATGGTCATCTCCCCAGTTGTCGGAACCGTGCAATGACGACAATGCCGGCTGGCTCCACTATAGGGGAATGAGGCGATCATACTGTCGCCTCCTTCCCCTCAAATTCGTGCTAAGCCTACTGTAACATCATCCTAAATCATCACCTAATGTACTTTCGTTTTGCATACCTAATCTTGTTCGTAGGTAAATGTTTAGAAACATTGCTGACTTAAATAAAACTCAAAAAAAAACTTACATAACAAATGAACATTTGCTAAAACAAAACTATTAGATAGAGAACAATGCATTTTTATGCAATTTGCAGTATACAGAGACACAGACGCTCAGAACTTCAGCGAGTGTGCTACGGTATTGCATAATTTAATTCAGTTCTCACCGCTAGACGATGTTTAGATTTATCAAGTGAGACGTATTCGTAACAGTTGTACTGTCGTTGTATAACATACTAACTAATAGTAAAGTGTGTCAAAGGAGTTATGCGAACTTAGCAGTAACTATGGTATGAGGATAGTGATATATTATCATCATTGCGGATAATTACATAACGTTGGTATTGTTTTAAGAAAGAAAGAAATAATTTAAGGGCTTATTGATCAATATGATGATAAACAAAACATGACTGTTACAATCTTAATATCTCCTAACCTATAAATATAAAACAGATTTTATATGTAATTATTAGTTAATATGCACCTACCTTACATATTTGCAACGTATCATCAGCTTAAAATTTTTGTCAAAGAAATTATACAAATACCTTAACTTTATACACAACATCACAGTCTAACAAGTAATTTGCACAAATTGTTAGATATCCAACTAATATTATAAATGTGAAAGTTTGGACGTTTGTTATGTTTGGCTCCCATATTAGTTTATAGCCTAGATTGAAACAATGGATACATTTCACCCCGATATAACCTCAGGAACAGGGTCCTCGCGGGTGAAACCGCGGGCGGCCGCCAGTACTAAAAATTTACAATTACAATCACACCTTACTTAATCCTGTGCACACATTGTGGTTGACCACGTCAAGAACATGGATGCTCTCGTGGATTTTGTCTTACTTTATCTTGAATTATTAATCAGCCCTGAAGTATGTAACAGTTAAGGCTGCCCACGCTTGTCTAATACGCAATGCGGACAGACAAAAATAAATCATAACATAACTTTGAAATATATTCAGTCTAAGAGGAGCCTGTGGCGCAGTGGCACGCGCACTCCGCCTGCGAAGTTAAGCAACTTTCACAACGGTCGGTCATGGGTTGGGTGGCCCATAATTTACTATCTCGATCTCCTCGGTGCCAACGGCTTAACTTGCCTTCTGAAGGCAAGTTAAGCCGTTGGTCCCGACTACATTTGCAGTCGTTAAAACGCACTTATCCACATTGGAACCGCGTGGTGGGTCATGACCCATTCTCCTGATCCATCCATAAGTAAAAATGGTAAGACAGTAAAAATTGCTGATGACGAGATGTATTATAAATTATATTCTATGCATTTTCTATGTTATCATAAATGATTTTTTTTATAGAAAAACATTAATAATCTACTCGACTCACAACTTGTTCTCATGCGGTTTCTATTAAAAGTGTACCACATTGTTATATTGGTCTTTATTTCATTAAATCCATATATTACTAATAGAGCCAGAGAGTAAGCTATAAGCGCTTATAAAAAAAACTCAAATTTAATGAAAAAAAAAATTAGGAACGAACAATCTTATCTTGCATTTTCTAGCCCGAATCCCAAAGTGATTTTTGAGTGATTGTCTGAGCCTTTTCTGAAAGGTTAATTAAATTATTTACTGATTTAGTAAAATTTGTATGTGACCCAAATTGATTATTATGTTTGTCGTCGAAGGAGATTTGACAGGTTATGAGAATATGGTAACTCATGAAAAACTACACCAACTTCACTTTCAACTTTAAGAAAATAAATTCAACTCTGTCAAAACGGTAACTTAATGTTATCAAGGCACGGAACGACGTAAAGTAATTTCCCTAATTTCCGGGAGTTTCCTCACGAATACGATTTCCTCAATGCTGAAGTCCTCCCTCACGTGTCATATCTTATCTCTGAACTTGAATACGAATATGAGACTAGGATTTAGATGAGATCGCTTGGTGACGAGCACTGGAGAATTTCAATTTAATAATTATTACGGTCGTAGTTGCAGGAACTTTAGCTAGCAGTATCCACGAGGGCTTTTCGTGTAAGTCTGCAATTGAAAGGATTTAAAGATATTCACAAACTTACCGAATATTTTACTACTTAACTTATTTCTAAAACTGGTCGTGACACACTAAACTAAATACACGAGTATAACTGACAAGTCATGCTGCATGCATGTCGTGTTATATGGGAAAAATAAAAAAAATAATGTTTGTGTTTGAGCTATAATACAAATAATAGTAAAGATATATTATGAGCCAAAAAAACTGAATTAAATATTCACAATCGAATTGAGAAGACCCTCCTTTTATAGAGTTGCCTATTTAAGTAACCTAAATTTTGTTTGTATTACATACATTTTGTTAGCTTGTTTATTATAATATAAATAGCCACTAAGCAACCGTTTCTAAATTAAGAATATCTTAGGTTACCTTATATTAAAAAAAAACTTAATATTTCCTACTGAAGTTGTTATTTCGTTGAAATAATATGTCACAAAACACAAACAAATTAACTATTTGTTGTACGAATTTTGAAGTTTTACGAATTTAACTGAATTCGTGGGTTAATTTTCAATATCTGTTTTACAACTCATTTATTTTCAACAAGTTAAGTGACAAGTGGTCCTCCTTCAACAAATCCAACACAAACAACTCGACCGCAGCGCCAGATGGTACAAATTGACAAATAGAGTCTGCGAGCTTAATAATAAACGTTCATCACTACGACCAGTACTGCAGATATTACTGGAATCACTTAATATGTAATTATAGTTATAATTGGTTTTTTAATTATTTAAGATAGTAGCGTGAAATGTGAACAAATTGACAAATGGCGTCTGCGAGCTTAATTATAAACGCTGTCGTCTAATTAATGAACGAAATTATTAATTGGGTTTTTCAATTATGTATTTTAGAGTTTACAAAAGTTTTGAAGGAACAATTAGAAAGTAAAGAAGTTTCTCTAGACGTTGTTGTACGTTAGTAATAGTTAGGTAATATTATTCGGTAGTGGCGTGAACTGTGTACAAATTGACAAATGGAGTCTGCGAGCTTATAAACGCTGCCGTAAATTAATGGATGCCCTCAGATAAAGAGCAACACTGGAAACATAACTGGAAACTCAATATTTAATTGTCACCGTAATAAGGTTTTTTCAATGATAAATATATGCTGAATGTTATTTTGGAGGTAATAAAAGTTTTGATGTAGAAATAAAAAAGCAAAGATGTTTGTCTGGTTGTAGTAGTGGGATAGTAATAGTACGTTAGTAATAGATAGATTTCTTTGATGACAGTGAAAACTGAATAATTGAGATATTAATATTTTAGACATCCGTGTAACTGGTATGGCTAGTCACCCAAGTCTTAGCGTCCATCATCATTTAATACTACTGTTGGGCCACTGGCCTTTCTTATGTATGGATAAAGATGATAAACCATGACCCTCGAGGGCCAATGCAACTACAAACCATCGGCAACATGGAAGTGCTTAAGATAACAGACTTTGGTCACCCAACCCATGACACACTAATAAATAAATAAGTAATTGCATACAAACACACCAATTATCTAGCCCACGTTAAGTTTCATGAGTAACTTCGTGTTATGGATACTAGATAATGGATAAACATATTTATATACTTTTATTTTTGTAAATACATACATATTACTTATTCAAATAAAACACCCAGACCAAGACAAATAGACATGTTCTTGCACACAAATATTTGTCTTGTCCAGGGATCAAACCTCTGGCGCAGAAGGTGGGCTTAGTACCCCTTCGCCAAACCATAGCAAGCTGAGCTCGCTAAACACTGCACCACTCCTCAATTCTAGTGTCCATACGTCTCTGTCAATAGCAACACACGGTGAAGTTGCAATCTATATATGTTTCATAGAGGGTATTAACCAAGCTATAGTCATAAATAGACGTAAACAAGAGGGATTCTACAGTTACTGATAACTGTGGATCTAGGAGAAAGAAGACGCTTTAGGTCCAGTCGCTTTTTTTTACAAGTAACTGGGCAGACATTTGACCACCATCGTGCTTAGTGAACAGGGTGTGGTCTAAGTAACATGCTTGCCCAGGCCTATTCACTCTCGCCTTAAAGAGGCCAAGGTTGTAGGAATCGGGGAACACATGAGCAGGCAGCCATTCTTTAGCGGTTCGCATTAGAAATGTGTCAGCAAAGCGCTTGGTACGGATCGCTGGAATGTCAACGACGTACGGGTGATCAGCTAACCTGCGTCTGGTGGAAAGGGGCTGGAGGAACCAGATCGTGCAGTTCTCTTGCACACTCTCCAAAGTGTATCCTATAAAATACCGATAAACATGCAACTTTGCGGCAGTGACTGAAGCTCTAAAGTTCCGCCGTGGCCAATGCTGAGTTTCCAATGAGTTTCCTGGCGCGGCTCTCAATCGATTCCAGAAGCTCTAGCTGATACTTAGCAGAACCATCCCACAGGTGACAGCAGTACTCCATGCACGGCCGAATCTGTGCTTTGTATAAAAGAAGCAGCTGATTCGGAGAGAAGTACCGCAAACCACACACACACAGATACACCCTGGAAAGTCGGAGTCAGTTGGAAGGGACTCCGTTTTGCAGTGAATAAATGAGTATGCTCGACAAGGGACTCTCGACAAGACTGGATTTCATCACTTGTAGTCTCTGCAGTTGAGGGATATCTGCTGGTTAAGGTGGTATCATCTGCATACCCAATGGTATCAGACACCAGCAGGTCGTTGATGTGCAGAAGAAACAGTGTCGCAGACAGGGCAGACCCTTGGGGAACACCTGCATCAATTTCTTTTAGGTCGGATGATTGACCATTTACTACAACTCGGATGGAGCGATTGCGAAGGAAATCAGCAATCTAAGTGCAAAGGCCCCCAGAGATACCATATGAGGGACTTAGCAATTAGGCTGTCATGCCAGACCCCATCAAAGGCTTTGGAGATGTCTAGCGATACGGCAAGGGCTTCGCCGTGTTTCTCGATCGCGTCACTCCAAAGATGGGTAGCATACACATCTCCAGTGGAATGATCTCGGCGAAAACCAAACTGGAGGTCATTGTCTTCAAGGTATGCCAACACGTTCCATAGTCTTACAGAGTATGGACGTGACTGAAATTGGCCTGTAGTTGGAAGGGTCGGCACGGCTGCCCATTTTAGGCACAGGCTGCACATTTGCAAGCTTCCACGATTGAGGTACTTGTCCAGTCTTAGGGCGCTTTCAATTTAGACGTTTCGTGTCGGACCGCTGCGGTGCCGAAGTGGTACCGCCACAAAAATAGATAGATACCGTGAGAGGGTACAGGCGAGTTAACACAGGAGACAGTCAGGTACACAGTTGCGCAGGACAGTTGCTGGGATTCCGTCGGGACCACTAGCTTTGTTTATGTCTAGATTACGGAGAGCTTTTAGAACCTCTTTGTTGTGAATCTGACAGTCACCCATAGAAGTGGCACTTTGCTACCGACATCTAGACGCGAATTCTTCGCAAAAGAAAGGCAAACAAGTTTGCTTTCTCAGTCGCAGTATAAGCAAGCGATCCGTCAGGCTTTAGCAGTCGTGGAAGTGTAGGGCGCCAGAAATTTTGTTCAGCTGCTTTGGCAAGGGACCAAAACTCTTTACTTCCAGATGGATGGGAAGCAAGTTTGGCTTCAATGCAGCCGATGCGGTCGAAACTTGATTTGCGCAACATGCGCTTGCTAGACTTGGCTGCTCGATTAAAGGCTTTCTTCAGGGTTTGGGTGTCCGGAGATTTGCGCGCTCAAGCATCAGCTAAGGGTAAAAAAGCTGACTGAACCAGGGCCGAGCTATACTACCCGACGGAACATCGGAGTAAGGAATGTTCCATACCTCGAAGTATGATCTCGGCAACAGCGTCAGCGCTCTTCGATGGATCTTCTGAAGAGAAGCAGCATTGCAGCTATGGAAAAGATGTAAAGACGTGACACATCTCATCCCAGTCTGCCGACTTGTATCGCCACACCCGTCTCATACCATTAGCGCCCTGTTTGGGTGGGGAGTAGTCGGATACAGACACAGTGATCGGATGACCCCAAAGGGGCTGAAACCGATATAGAATGTCTGTCTGGATCAGTTGTCAGCAGGTATAGGCAGTTTGGAGTATGCGTGTCTATATCTAGCACCCGCGTAGCGCAATTAACAAGCTGAGAGAGGTCGTGCGAAAAAGCTAGTCTTCGCGCCTCTCTTCCAGCATGGTCAGTCTCCCGGTATAGGAACAGCCATTCCTTGTGATGGGCATTAGAGTCCCCCAGAATGACCAACTAGGCCGATGGATAACGAGCCAGAGCTAGATCAGCCGGACTTAGATGGTCAATGAACCTGGTTGTCTCCTGGTCACCGCTGTGCGAGCGGTAGACAGCGGCGTAGAGTGTAAGCTCCACTTCGGTGTCCACCAGAGCGCACAGTACTGAAAATTTGGCCCCCTCATAGGTCTTGAGACGCTTGAAATAAATGTCATCGCGTACACAGACTTCGGCATTGGGTATGAACCGATGCTCCAGAGTATACCCGTGGTAGCTGAGGTAAGCCTCGCCGGCTGGACATTTGATTTGCGTCTCTATGAGGAACAGCAGTTGAGCTTTCTTTGTCTCAAGATAGTGATGGAACGGAACGAGATTTGAGTGCAAGCCTCTCATATTTGTGAGGTGCACTTTGAGAGGGAGGGAGTACAACCGCTCTTTATACTTCTTCCTTCTATTCAGTACCATGTTAATATTGAGGGGAAAGGGAGTGAATAGGCAGGAGAAAGGCAGTTGGGCGAGGCATCTTTCTGCCTACTTGGGGACTATCTCACAACTGACACACTGAGAAGGAGACTGGCCCGGAGACTGCGGGGACGCCCGAACCCCCCCAGAGATGGCCACCTGGCCCTCCCATCCGGTCGCCAACCGGCAAGGTGGAGCATCCTGGGATTTTTCGTGCGGTGGCAGGGCAGCCTGTCTCGGGTGGCTAACCCGTTACTTGGACCCCCAACTTCCTGTGGTCAGCCAGCGGCGGCACTGTGCTTTGGATCCCGCTACCCTTCAAAGACAGGCACCCGGTGTGTTAGTAGTGAGCTGTCACAAACAGTCACGCCTAAGATGCAACTGCCCAGACCCTACTCTCCTATCTCGGCATTTGTTTAATTAAGTCAGTAAGTATTTAAATTTTTTTTTACAAAATCACCTCAATTACTGACCCAGATGAGAATCAAACCTGTAAACTTGGCATGTCTACTGAACTGCTGAGTTGGTAATTTCAAAACACTTGTATATTATTTTTCAATCGCAGTATTACAGGCAAAATAAATTTTAACTATGGCGTCTCAGATGGTCTTAAATTGTCGATGTGAAAAATCCATCAACGAAAGTTGTCATCAACAGAGAATAACATGGAAGCCACGTTGATGGAAGCCGCGTTGCTCTATGGAGAAAAAGTAGGTATCCTAACTAATATTATAAATGCGATAATGTGTTTATTGCGCCTTTCTTGGCGCCCTAACTAAGCGACCAATTGATATGATTTTTGGTATAGAATTAGTTAAAAAGTATTTCCCGATATTCACACGGGAACGGGGAACCAAGCGGATGAAACCGCGGGCGGAAACTAATTTCAATATAAATTAAAAACTAAATCATGAAAAGAACAGTTACCTACTTTCACATTAATAAAGTTTTATTACCAAGGTGGCATTATAATAACAAACACGTTTCTCATTTAAACAATCTGCTGCATTTCAGCTTTTATAAAACAGCCAAATTGTTCATTTGATTTTGAACTTACCGTCTTAAAAGCTACGTTTTAAATTGAATTACAAAATTTTACAGGTTGTTGGACCTTGCTGCTGAGTGTACATCATTCTCTTACGTACGAAGCGAACATAAAACTTGCTAGACTTTGATATTAGCCAAAAGACTAGCAAACATTCATAAAATTACTCGTAAATTATTTGGTCCCTGCCATTTAGCCTGTAACGACCGGCGAAACACAAATAAGAGCTAATACAGTGATTACGAAAGTAGCGATAGAAATCGATTTGAATAAAGTAGGCATCTAATTGTACATAAGGTGGTTAGTTTTGGTTGCAAAACAACAATTGTTATTAGTTTACAAACTCTGGCAGTCGTCTTGATCGGTTAAAGTTTTAACGTTTTGCTAGATTTAGTTCATAACTAGAACAACTGTTCAAGTTGTATTACCTACACAAAATCATAATTATGCTGTGATGTTCTAATTGTGAACAGTGATATTTTATGTCAAACCCCAAAATGATTAACACAAAAAAATTTATTAATTAATGAAACTTAAAAAAATAAGTTCAAAAACTAAAACAAGAAAATATTCTCATCTGAAATTGTCGTGGTCGTATGCCCTAGAATGTATTGTTTTGTTAGAATAAGTGGCATACGACCACGGCAATTTCAGATGAGAATATTTCCTTGTTTCATACTTTTTAGAGCGTGATTTTTCAGTAGTCGGGTTTTAGTTATTGACCTCATTTTTTATTTAAATTCTTTTGGAGTTGTAAAGTATGTAGTTTGAGAAGCGTTTTATATTTAACTCTTTTCTAAGACATAATCTTATGGAAATGATTACCAAAATTCGATTTATGCAATAAAGCCGCGAGCAAAAACTAATAAAATATATGTTTTTGAAACGTGCTTACCAAGAGCTTTCATATGACACCAAACACGATATTCTTTAAAAAAGAAAGTATTTTAGTTCACAGCTTTATGTCGTCTAGAGGGTGCCATATTCAATTTCATGTGTCGTGACATAGCCTATAACCAGCGGACAATCGAAATCGAGACGCTTCCAACGATACCTCAATTGTGAATATATAATCAGCATTGCAGTTTAAAAGTTATGTGGATACAGATGAACATACATACATACATACATGCATACCGGTCAAAATCATCACTCCTTTTTTGTTTTGTTGTAGTCAGGTAAAAACACAAAATATAAGGCTAAACGTATGTTATTTCAATAATAGACATTAGATTACTTGGTTTATCTTCAAACATAATCGGCAAATGTTTTTGTTGCCGTTCTCCTTGTTAGTTAACCAAAAATACTAAAACTAATAAACTAACTTTTAGTAACGTAATAAGGAGAACTGAATGGCTAGTAGAAAAAAAAATACTTTTCGAAGTATAACTTTTTAATTTTGCATTTTACAATGCTATTTTTATGTGATAAATATTAAACAAGAAAAAAGCAACTAGTCTCATGTCGCCCTGACATAATGTGAAATACCTGGCATACCAGACCTGACATGATCTGAATACTTTTCGAAGTATTTATTTATAAGTCTATTTGACTTTGAACTAATAATTAGGTTTTAATGTGAAGAAAATAGCACATTGAATTAGATTGAGACGTGTTATTTGGTCAGTTGATAGTAACGAGTCGGCTCGGCGAAATCTGTTATGGCACCAGTCGAAAGAAAATAAACTTTGCTATAATTAAGGAATCATGGTCAAATATTTGGCGTAATGACGATCTTTTCAATCAAGCGGTTAAGATAACATTTTCTGTGATGATCTTTGGTATATATAAAAAATGGTCAGTTATTGATTATTTAGAACTAAATCTACCTGACAATAGATAAATATTGCAGTATTTGCTTACCAACAAACCCTAAATGACTATCTTAAATCAATTGCGTACTGAGTCAAATTGTGCTTGACGGTGAATTTTAAGGTATATTTAAAACAAAATAGTTTTTATGTTGTTTTCACAATGTAGAGACTCTTATTCAAAGTCGTGATAGGCATAATATTTAATTAAAAAAAAAAATACGATTAAACTTTTAACTAAATTAAAACTGTCTTTCCAAAAAACCCTTAAATTAGAATCACTGACATTATTTTTAATAATAAAAGTAAGGACCCCACTGTTTTTTTTCCAAACACTATATTGCTTAAAACTATTTTAAGAACCGTCAGTTTGCTGCAACATAAATGGTTAAATACACGACGTCGTTTTTCGTAGCGTGTGTGACCTGCATTAGAAAAAAATAGTTTACCGATTTTTATTACATATTCAACTTTGCATTTGGCTATACGGTTTATTAGCAGATAATTTTTCTGGGCTATTGGATTGTTATTTAAATATTACGTGCTTTGAATTCGATAGTAGCTAAACATTCTGTTTTTGTAGCAAATATCTTAGTTCAAAAACATGGTAGAATAAGATGTGTATCGCAATCTCAAGGTCTAAAAGTTTGATAATAAACCGTTTCGTTCAGCTTTTAAATCATAGTTTCAAATAGGTTTTTTAAGATTGTGTATTGCGATCTATTCTGACATCACATGTCTGAATCCGTAAATATTGGTTTGATGCGAAGACTTGTCTTCAAATAAATTGGGCTAAGAACAGACAACAACGCCTCTTGATTTTTCTTCACCATAAAAAATAAAAGGTATTAAAAAAGTTTTCTATTTGCTAGGTTTACACATTTAACTCAGAGAAGCGCTCATGGCCGCGCTTGACAGACTGATCGTATTCGATCACGTTTGTTAAGCAATGTTCGGTCCGGTCAGGTGTCGGATGGGTGTGGCATTACAACTGAGCGCTTCCGTGCTTCGGAAGGCACGTTAAACCGTCGGTCCCGGCTGTTGTCATCTGACAACAGTCGTTAAACCAAGTAAGGCCTTAAAGGCGGCCTGATAAACTCTGACACTAGAGGTGGCCACTAATCATCAAGAGAAGTAGAAGAAGACTGAGAGTTAATGCTACTTTTGCGTGCATCTACTCGTAACTATGAGTTAAATGTTAACCTAGCGTGGCGCAAGTGAGCCTAACCCCCATATTCTAAGTCGTTCCTTCAAAACTTATTACACTCCACTCAACCTCGTCGTGGGTAAAAATGGTAGTGTGCGCTAGGCCTAACACGGAGTGGCTACGTACTCTTTGGCTCCTCCAGGTCCTTACTGAGTTATGACTTCGAATACCGATTTCGAGGAGTATTTCAAAGAGGTTTTCAATGAGGTTACGTTAAATCGAGGACAAGTAAGTTTTGGAGGAACAACTTAGAATATGGGTGTTAGTCATATTTCTTTTCTAAAGAATTGACCAGAGAAGCTAATCGAAGTAGTAGAGAAAAGTATTTTTCTTGAAACCGTCTGTTTGCCTCCGTTATAAGGAATACTTTTCGAAAACAACGCGATCCTTTATTCCAGTCTAGTAGAGACGGGCGCCGCAAAAACATGAAAATTTAAACATACTTTCAGTATATTCATATTGAAAATATGTGTGTTGTTCATGTTCAATCCGCCGAGATGCCTTTACGGTTCATAGAGCAAAAGGATTCTTTGAGGCGAGCCAATCACTCGCAGTGCCTATTGCTGATGCATAAGTGAATCTTGCGGCCTTTTGTGCACTAACTTTATAAAAAATGTAGTTTGCTGTCACACATCACTCTTGTGTCCTCGTTAATGACGCGACTTCATTTAGTCACACCCCCTACAGAAATTATCAAACCACGACTAAACAACCATCTTTTTAATGTAAAAAAACTTTTCACAAAGTTGTCTTTGAGGCCGCTTATTATTATTTTGACCGATGACCGTGTTAGCGGTAAAAACCAACTCCTTGACCTTTCACCTTTAAACCTATCTTTGTAATTATAACCGGACATTACACTTATTTTAGACAGGTACTTACACCGGCACGCGGTTCAAGATCGATGTATTCGAATTAGGTCATCACCGTCCAGATTATGGGGGTAACTTAAAAAACTAACACTGTTTTAAAAGGTATTTTTTTCACTGTCCAAATATCGTTCGTAAATAATGAATAAGACTCACCAATATATCGATCACGGGGAAACGTTCACGATTCAAAGTTTCACTGCTCACCTGAGATCGCGTTTGAACATTCCGAGTTAGGCGGGCGGCGGGTCGCACGCGGCATTCGGCGGACGCATGGCGCGGGGCGGTGCGGCGCGGTGCGGAGCGGTGCGGCGCGGCGCGGGGGCGCGGGCGGCGCGGACAGGGCACGTGCACGTGCGGCCGGCGCGCTGCGCGACGCGGACTGGCCCGGTGGCGCCCGGGCGGGGTTGGCGCCGCCGCGTTTCGTTGCCCTCAATTCGCATTACAGGCACAATAATTGTGGAGCTGCAGCCGCGGCGGCACAACCTATCGATTCGCTCCGCCGCTCGTACGTATCGTGAAACTAAAAAGTTCGATCGAATTTTGTATGTGGTACGTGTCGGTTTGCCGGTCACTTTTTTAACGATTCAGTTTTAGACGTTTGGACTTTATATTGTGTAGAATGTAAACGTGTTCGAAGTCTGAAAGTATTTTAAAAAGCTTGTTAAACTTAATTTGTCGTAAAAAATAAATCTCGTAATGAAGGTGGCTTCGTTTAAGCGCTACAGTCACTATCTCATTTTGGTATTCGTTTTATCGCTAAACTCTCTGCATAAAATGTCGAAGTATATTTAGCGTTAAATGACGCTCTCTTTGAAAGCTCGTAAAACAATGCTGCTGACGGCTACGGCGCGGCGATGTGCTACGGCGTAGCCTACGTCACGGTGACGTGCTACGGGACCTTTAGCATTCAACGCTGTCAACCTACTTAGCCGCTGCTCAATAGATTCAATGCGCAGTCCCTTTTCATTGTTATTAAAAGCTTACTATTGCTTATGTATTGCGCTGGCCAGTTTCCGCAGTAAAATAACGATTTGTAAAGCCTGCATTGATTTGTAATGCAGAGCTTTTTATTGTAAATAGTGTTTAATGGTTTATACGTAAGTGAACTTTTGATTTCGTTTTATTTAAACTTTCATCTAAGTACTCTATCAGTATAGGCTACTTGAATCGATATTTTTTTAAACACTACACAAAGCAAAGCTCACGAAACTCATTACTCGAACACTTTAATTAAATTTTAGTCTACGTAACGCGTTATTTATTTAAAGTTACAGAGTTTGGACTTCGTTCTTCAACAACATTTTAAATTCTCTCGTTACGTTTATTTAAAAAAATTGAGGCTACGGATTAAGCACAAGTTTTTGGAAAGAAGCAACATGAAATTACGAATGAATTCTCCAACTTTTCGGCTACTTGCTGTGACCAATATTTTCATTTAATTATCAGAAATTATCATATCATTTTCTTAGGGAATCGAAGCTACGATCTCTAAGTAGAAGGCAAGTATACATCTGCACAATACAAACAGGTTGTTAAAATAAATTAAATCAAATATTTATAAGCTCTTGAACGAATTTAACTACGAGAAACGCGTGGGTAAAACATATCACATTCGTCTCTTACTCGAATATTTTTTCATTTTTATAAGATGTACGAAACGATAATAGCCAGCCCCCTAATTGTCTAATTTCAAAATCTATCACAATCCCTTTCAGAGGTATTGTGATTGTGATATTTTCGTCTGTCATATTGCTTAGACAGTTCAATTTCGTTTATTCCATACCTTTTAAAACGCGTCCCGATCACAATCCCTTTCAAATTTCAAAAAGTGACGGCCTGAATATCTTTCAAATGACGAAATGAAAGGGATTGCGATAGATTTTAAAATTAGACAATTAGCCCCCAGATTAAACAAGAAAAAAGTGAGAATACGCATTTAAATACCTATAATTGTAAGTGCCACAAGCAATCCATTGTTAATCTTCTTTTTATATTTTTCATTTGCTGTACCTTATGTTGGTGACTCTTTAAATAAATAAATACTAAAGACATAGAAGTGAAGAACATCAGTATCTTGCTATCCTGACCTGCGTGTCTATCATCATCTATTAGAAACCATCATGTCATAAGAACGTTTTATTTGCGTTTTGTTTTTATTGAAGTTGTCACATTTTGACACACTTCACACTTTGGAGGCGATGATTGAGCGAAGACGTCACAAAACTTCCGTCAAAACACAAGCTAGATAAGAGATTCGTAGTACGAAATAGCATGGTAAGATTGAAACAATACTGCTATAAGAGATGGCTGTAGGCTCACTGGCACATAAAATAATATGGAATATCATACAAGCACACCAGTTATCTAGCCTATTATCCAGAACTTGTGTTATGGATACTAGATACCTAACGGATACCATACTTATACACTTTTTTCTAAATACATACATACATACAAATTACACTCCTAGACCAAGACAAACATACATGTTCATGCACACGAAATCTGTTTTGTCCGGAAATCGAACCCAAAACGCAAAAAGCCCCTGCGCTATAGGTATAGGTTGTTGAAAGCTACTAGCATTAGCTTGCTATTCTAACTTGAAAAACTAGCCTCGATCTCAAACAAATGCACAATTTTTGCATTTTTCAATGCTATTTTTATACTTATGACAAATTTTAAATAGAAAAATATTGGAAAAAATTTAAAAGGTGGTGGGTTCGATTCCCATCTGAGAATTCACTTGTGACCGAGTAAATTTTTTCAAATATTTTTCTATTTAAAATTTGTCATAATTATGCTATAAGTTACAGAGTAAAGGCTCACGCATACTACAACCGCATACCAGGGCCATTATTCACTATGACCACTTAGCGATTCCTTGCTCAAACCACGCTAATGTTGTACTTGGTTTTGACACTTTCAAAAGACGTTTTCTCCATGATACTCCCAAATTATGGAGTTAATGTAAAAATACAGGAAAGTCACAAGTCGTATAATTATTAAACAAGTAAAATAACTTGTGATTTTAAATTTTTTGCATTTTTCAATGCTATTTTTATACTTAACATAAATTTTAAATATAAAAATATTGGAAAAAATTAACTCGGCCACAAGTGAATTCTCAGGTGGGAATCGAACCCACGACCTTTGGAAATCCGGTCCAATGCTCTAACCGCTGAGCTACCGAGACTTGCGAACCACCGTCGAAATTCTCCAATACTTTTATATTTTTAATACGCTGTAGGCCAGCGTTGTCACATCAATGCTAGGAATATAAAAGTATTGGAGAATTTCGACGGTGGTCATGGGTTCGATTCCCATCTGAGAATTCACTTGTGGCCGAGTTAATTTTTTCCAATATTTTTTCTATTTAAAATTTATCTTAAGTAAAATAACTTTAAAATTTGTAAGTGTCATAGAGAAAACGAATTTTGAAAAATGTCGAAACCAAATACGACATTCGCGTGGTTTGAGCAAGGAATCGGTAAGTGGTCATACGGGCCCATATCGGTAATACGGGCCCAGTGCGCGGGACGCGATGTGGCCCGCCAACAGAACAGTGGGCCCGCCTGTAGTGTGCGATAGTTCATACTAGCGGCCGCCCGCGGTTTCACCCGCGTGATTCCCGTTCACGAGTCGACTGTTATCGTGAATACGCAGCTTTAAGTACGCATAATTACACAGACTTATTGTTGAGCCGGCATAATAAAGCGTGAGAGCCTTCAGTCCACCCACAGAGATCTATCAATCTGTCAAATGGTGCGTAAACTCCCCAACAGAGTAGCGGGTGGTAGCGTTTAGGATGAGGTTAATTTATCAAATAAGGAATAAAATAATGAAGAAGTCAAAAAGACGTGATCACTTCTGTAATGCAATCTATGTATTTTCCTATTTTGAAAAACTTAGAAAGTAACCTTTTTTTTTGATGCACGTGTTTTGTTTTGTCAACAGAGATATTACAAATAATTTGCTAGAATGACGAACTTTTTTGTTTTAGGAGTGTGATGTCTAAATAATCATTTTTCTTTCTTTCTTTCCATGTCAAAAAACTGATTTCGATTAAGATTTAGCTTCGTTAAGTGCGCTTGAATGTAGGTACAGTTCGACGAATACCTTCCTTTCTTTCTTAAGGAATAAAATAATGAAGAAGTCAAAAAGACGTGATCACTTCTGTAATGCAATCTATGTATTTTCCTATTTTGAAAAACTTAGAAAGTAACCTTTTTTTTTGATGCACGTGTTTTGTTTTGTCAACAGAGATATTACAAATAATTTGCTAGAATGACGAACTTTTTTGTTTTAGGAGTGTGATGTCTAAATAATCATTTTTCTTTCTTTCTTTCCATGTCAAAAAACTGATTTCGATTAAGATTTAGCTTCGTTAAGTGCGCTTGAATGTAGGTACAGTTCGACGAATACCTTTCTTCGCGCATTCATAATTGAAATAAAACAACTTTTGGGATTTTAAATGCACTATATTTACCCGAAAAATATATACTTATTGGGTTTTTTGGGATCCTTGGCTCTCCGATGTTTCTCCGAGGTTGACTATCTTCTATTATTAGTCCACCTTTAAAAAGTTAATTTATTATTTTAACTGTTAGACAATGTGGCCATGGGTTGAATAATTAGTTGATTTTTTAATATTTTTTTTAGCAATAACTGGGCAGGCATTTGACCACCATCGTGCTTAACAAACAGGATGTGGTCTAAGGTGTTAGTACCAAATACACAACTATTTTTAAAGGTACCTAAAATTTTACTCAGAATCGGTAAGTGAATAACTTGCTCCTAGAAATATGGGTCGAAATACGACTCAATTATTCTGACTTTCCATACTAAATCGATGGCGTGATCAGTCTGATTTTTATGAAGAGTCGAAAAAAAGTTTTCCTATTTCGAGCCGACTTTCTAGGAGAAAGTTGTTTACTTACCGATTCTGAGTGGAACTTAAAAAATTTAGATACTGTTTAAAAATAACCCTATATATGTTTCGGGTAAATGTTGTTTAATTTCAACTAGTAAGTAAATGACTTTCACTAGTTCCACATGTTCAAAACTCCGAACCCTTGTCAGTTTCAGCTTTTTCCCTGTAATGTATGTAAAGTACTTTACAGAGTGACATCATAATTTTGACATAAAGGGATTCGTTTAAGCGCTCGTCGACAACTTGTTAAGCTTATATGATGATCATATTTAAGCACACAGGAACAGTCAGTGGTATTTAACTGTACATTTTTTTTATTGTAGGGTTTAGCGTTTAAATTATTTATACGAGAAAATTCGGAGAAGGGTTGTTTTTTTGTAATATTTTTAACCGACTTCAAAAAAAGGAGGAGGTTCTCAAGTCGACGGTATTTTTTTTTTTAAATTTTTTATGTATGTTTTAACATAACTTCGCCAGTTGTTAACAGATTTTTATAATTCTTTTTTTATCTGAAAGAAAATGGTTTATGTGTGGTCCCATATAATTTTTACGAAGATCTGGCTAGTAGTTTTTTCATAATCCTGAAAAATATCAATCACCTTTTGGCAAGTAGTCGTTTTAGACTTTTACCTAGATGACATCATTGTTGTGTCTGATTTTTAGTGTAAGTAACGGTACATGATGTAACTAAAAAATCTGCAATAAAAACATTTTATAAATGGACATTTTTTAATGGACGACGTATTTTTATTATAGTATAAGATTTTATTATTTAACGGTTTCTTGTTTTTCTACTAATTTGTAAATAATGAAATAAATCTTTTTATAAAAAAAATCAAACCGACTTCAAAAAGTAAAAAATAAAACTTTTGGAGTCGGTGCTAGCTAGCTAAGGCCAAAAAAATATATATAGTTAATAAAAGTGCAATGTAGAATGCTTTGGCTGGCACCGACTCCAAAAGTTTTATTTTTTACTTTTTGAAGTCGGTTTGATTTTTTTTATAAAATATTTTTGTCTTACAAAATTGCATTAAATGCATTTTTTTAAATGAACTTCGGGTAAACTCTTAGCCTTCATCATAGTATACTAACATATGATACATCGATGCATAGTTTACTAACATATGATGATAGGGTAGTCAAGTCAAGTCAATATCATTTATTCAGTCTAGGGTGTTACAAGCACTTATGAACGTCAAAGAAGCTACGCCATCGGTTCATAAACCCTACGGCAGGAGACATTGTAAAGAGAAGAACCGGCAAGAAACTCGTCAAGGGCTGTTTTTTTCCAGGTAGACCCAGGTCACTTTGACCCTAAATACTTATAAATGGCTCAGTGATGAACGAAAAGCTTGTTGCGGAGTGGTTAGCGCGCTGGGCCTGCAATTGTTCGCAACGGCCAGTCACGGGATAGGTGACCAAAAATGTAATATCGAGCTCCTCCGTGCTTTGGAAGGAACGCTAAGCCGTTAGTCCCTGACGTTATAACCCAGCCATCCGCATTGGGCCCGCTTTTAGTGGCCCAGCAGTGGGGACATTAAAAATGGCTGATGATAATGATGATTCTACTATAATTGTAAAATGTGAAAGTATGTCAGTTTATTTGTTTATTTGCTTGTTTGTTACTCTTTCACGCAAAAACTGCTGAAACGATTTGGATAAAATTTGGTATGTAGGTAGAAGATAGCCTTAATTAAAACATAGGTTGCTTTTTATCCCAATATTTCCACGAGAACGGGAACCACGCGGGTGAAACCGCTGGCGGCCGCTAGTAAGTAGATAAGGAGTAAATGATATTGGTCACAACCCTACTTGGTCTATAATATTATGACACTGCTGATGATGCCAATGAACTAAATCCAGCCAATACCGTAGCTATTGATATGCGAGTAGGCTCTCTCGTAGTTCATAGTAGGCCTCTATGGCCACTTTGACGATAAACACTAAATAAGGATTAAATGAAAGTGGTCACGCCCTTATATTGTTTATACTTCAGTAATATGAATTTACTCGTAATGCCAATGAACTAAATCCAGCCAATACCGTCGATACTTTGCAAGTAGGCTCTCTCGTAGCTCGTAGTTCGTAGTCCGTAGCCTACGCCGTAGCACTGCGGCTGCGATAGCGTGTTTAGCTCGCGTGACCACAGTGCGTGCCGCGTGTTATGTTTGTGATTGTTAAAAAACGTATTAAACTGACCAACGGCCAACAACAGTGGAGCCTGAATCGATTGAGCTCGTTTAAAACTTACAAAAGAGTACTTTGTACTTTTACACTGAAACGTAGGGTGAAATATGTTTGGGATTTGGCTCGGGGGGCAATTGCGCCAACTTTTATAAGAAACGTTCTGGGCTACGCAGAGCTAAGTTAGTAGTTAGTAGTAGTCAAGACTGCGATATTTACTTTTAACTTTAAAATAAACGTTAACTATTTAGTTTTGATATCGTTAAAAATAAGCGTGGGTTGGGTACCTTATGTGCCAGGATTACAGTGCTGCTAATATTGTGTTGTCACTATTATAGAATGTAGAACTTGAGAATATTAAAACATTGACCATTTGTAAAGCTTCCTAGTATACATTTTATGAAATCTATTAATGAAACTCCTACTATGAAATTATAATCAACACTAGGGTTTTCGATGAGAATTAGGTACCTATGTTTATATTTTTTCATTCATTCACAATGGATGTAGATCAGCGGGCTTACCTCATCTATTAGAAACCATAATGTTAATAAATAGTTATTTGTTATGCAAGGCTGGAAAGTTAGTTATTTAGCGGCGAGTTACCTCTATTGAATCCCGAGCGAAGCGAGGATTTCAAAGGTACAAGACGCTAAAAACTTTTCTGCCGAGCGCAACACACAATCTTTCACCTCACAACAGCGAGGAACATTTATGGTTGTTTCCGCGGTAAACTTCCGGTAAAAAAATCTTTAAACATAAAGTGTAATCTAAATATACCTTATTCTCGTTGTTTTAATAATATAAAAACTAAAATAATAAAAAGGGAGTATTATAGTTAATTTTAAGTTATTTAAAGTAGGAATATATTGTTACTTATTAATAAGAATAAAAACGATTCCGTAAATGTTGACATTGAAATATTTATGTCAGTCCGAAATCCAATTATAGGTTGTGAAATCTCACCCAGCATAATATAAAATTCTTATAACAAATAGTTTAATCTTATTGTTATTGTTTTTATGATTCAATGAACTAAAATAATATAGGTAATTAAACCAAAACGGAGTATTTTAATTAAATTAAAGCTATTTAAAATAAGAATCAAATATAACAAAAAAGTCAATAGTGCGATTCGGAACGCATTAAGACATATTTTTAGGTATTAAATTAAAAAAGTACTTTGCCGCGCTAGGCCGCAAAAAGCGATATTCTACGCCTAAACTGATTGACAAAACCTCCTTTTCAGAGCGTGTGAGGTGAAAAAAAATTTTTTTTACCTCACACGGAAACAAAAAAATAAAAAGTAGGAACTTTAAATAACTTTGAATTAACTATAATACTCCCTTTTTTAGTTTTTTATATCATTAAAACAACGAGAATAAGGTATATTAAGATTAAACTTTATGTTTAAATATTTTTTTACCGGAAGTTGACCGCGGAAACAACCATAAAATGTTTCTCGCTGTTGTGAGGTGAAAAATTGTGGGTTGCGCTCGGCAGAAAAGTTTTTAGCGTCTTGTACCTTTGAAATTCTCGCTTCACTCAGGATCCAATCTTCTACGCTCGTGGTTCAATCCTAGGATCCTTCACTTGCTCAGATTTCAATAAGGGTAACTCGCCGCTAAATAACCAACTTTCCACCCTTGCATAACAAATAACTATTGCGTTTTGTTATTATGTAAAAACCTCATTGTTTTCACATTTTGACACTTCACACTTTGCAGGCGAATATTAAGCGAAGACGTCACAAAACTTCCAACAAGTAAGATTGAAACAATGCTACGCTAAGAGACGGCGGTAGGGCTGAAAGTTGTTTTCTCCAGTACCTATCAAATTAATAATTTGGGTGTGAGAATTTACGTTAAAGAAAATTGTACTCTTTAAAAAGGCCAAGGATCACGATTTTAAATGCCAGTCGTTGATGAAGACAATCAATGAACAAGATGTTGTCTGAAATAATATTTATTTAATCGTTTTCTTACTTGTAAACAACAGCACTCATTTACCAAACCAAATGACAACATTCACTTACCAAAACTAAAAAAAAAATGCGTTATCCATATTTACTAATTTAAAGATCATCAGATTATCAATTATATTTTTTTAATTTTGTATTTTACAATGCCATTCTTATCTGATAAATAATAGACAAGAAAATATACTGGAAAAAAGCAACTAGTCTCATTGATGAAACGACTGTGGCCAACACCGTAGAAAGGTATAAATAAAAATACTAGAAAAATTCGACGTGTCCTCATAGGTCTCTGTAGCATAATTGGTTAATGCATTGGGCCGGATTCTCAAGGAGTGTTTCTCATATAATACACCATAACATTTATCACTATTGATGGCTTATTGCACGATGAAACTAACAGAATAAATATACTTGGTTCGAAACACATTATATTACTATTAAAAAATTATATTACTATTTCACCCCTAGCCTAGCGTGACAGAGTCCATTACATTTAGAGGTGCAATATTATTATTTATATCATACAAAAAACATGGTTTCACTTCAAGCAAACCTAACAAAACCTAAAAAGCTTTTCTATCAACATGACCCGCCCACCAATTCCGTAGGTTATTTATGCAAAGAACTTCGCAACAGCTCCTAAGCAAAGTCCATGCTAACGAGTTAAGTAACTAAACTTGCCCTAACTTGGCGGGAGGCGTGCCAAATGTGGTATAATGTGCAAGAGTTCATTGAAACATTGTAACCAGTCTATCTTTGCCATGTGTCGGCTACCGGCCCATATGGATTCTAATTCAACGTTAGGTTTTAAGGTTGTTTAGCACTTTTTGTCCGTAAACAAGACCTCCATGGTAGAGTGGTATTAGCACACCGGTTTTGAGGCATGGCTCACTCTCAAATCCTGGGTTCAAATGCTTGTAGAATGAATTTTTTGCCTAGTCATGGCTGTTTCAACAAAGATAAACTTAATTAGGTATCCTATCATCATCATCACGAGCCTCTTTGGGTCCATTGCTGGACATAGGCCTCTCCCAAATTCTTCCACTGAGTCCGTTCCTATGTCTTCGTCATCCAGTTATATCCCGCATGTCGTCTAATGTCGCTGACCCATCGTTTAGGAGGGCTTTGTGGTATTTTGTCAGCCCGTGGTCTCAATTCGAGGATTCTTCTCGCCCATCGCCCTATATCCATGCGGGCTACATGACCCGCCCGTTAGTAATGTATCATTATACCTATGTATATCTATCCATTACCGGTTACTAGATCCCATATCGTGCTTACTTTTAGGGCTGGGCTAATAAGCATAAGTGTGAAATATTTATGTAAAGACAGAAACAACGAGTTTGTAACAGCCTCAACTGATAAAATGATAGAATTTGAATTTGATAATTATAGCATTTCTATGATTCTGACAAGTATTTTTATTTATTATTAAAATAATTTTGTTGTTTTGGATGCTTAAAAACCTATTTATTTATTTACTGCAGACAACAGATTTCAATTAATGCTACGAGGGTGAATCAAAAAGTTCTTAGAATTTCCAATAAAGCATCAATAAATTAAAAAAAAAATTACTACATTATCTCTTTTTAACTCTATACCTACATTTGATATAATGCTACTCCAACTTATTATTCCACCCAAAAAAAAAAATTTTTTTGACTCTCGAAAATTCCTCTACCGCGGCCATTGCCGCGTGATTGTCGTGCCGCCGATTTGGACGAAACAATACTATGGACCTTATGCACCGGAAGGTTGCATTAAATTTGAGATAACTTACTTATTATATGTTCATTAAACAAGATTTAACCCCTTCCGGTGCATAATAAGTGAAAGTCACTAAAGATTAAATCCGGTGCATATGGCGAGTTACCTCAAATTTGCCATAAATTTGTTTTAAGAAATAATGATAAAATAAAAAGGACAAGACGGAATCAACTGATATTTGGCATAAATACTAAATGATAATGACACTTCAAAATAAAAATAAAAACTTTCACAAAAAATTTACTTATCCATTTCTAAGAACTTTTTGATTCATCCTCGAAACTACAATATCTTTGCATCTCTTTAGAACTAGTTATAAGTACAGTACTATTCTCGGAAGTAGTCCATTATTCCTAAATCTTCTATTTTCTACCTTTTGCCTATGATCTTAAATTAATGAATGATGGGAACATATTATATCTTTTTATTCTATAATATCTTTCTGCAATTTTGAGTTTATCGAGGTTGTGGAAACTGGGGAAACTGCACTGAGCGTGTATGGTATATATTTTACACACCATTTTTATATCCTTTAGCTAACCTGTTTGGCGCAGGGGTACTAACCCCGCCTTCTGCGCCAGAGGTCCCGGGTTCGATCCCCGGACAAGACAAATATTTGTGTGCATGAACATGTCTATTTGTCTTGGTCTGGGTGTTTAGTATGTATATTAAGTATGTATTTACAAAAAAAAAAAAGTATATAAGTATGTTTATCCGTTATCTAGTATCCATAACACAAGTTCTTCATGAAACTTAACGTGGGCTAGATAAAAGGTGTGATTGTATGCGAATAAAAATAAAAAAAAATAAAAAAAAAAATCTCCTGCAAGTCTTATTTCCATGACAAATACCGACCTTTACGCTTTTATGCGCCACATGTATGACAGTTATACAGAGACAACGCCAGAGCTATTTCCTAATAATAAAATTGGATGTACTTATAGGTACTTATTATAATTAAAAAAGTAATTAATTAAAACTGCGTAAACATGTATAAATTCATATAATATAAATAACCATCATAATTCACAACACTTTCATAGTTACTTAAAACCTTACGATTGTACTGCGTACGTTTTTATTTCACTTATTTATACAATTTGTTGGGTGGTCTGGATGCCGTTGCTGATATAATTGACGACCATGCTGAACCAAGACTGGATGGTGGACAGCATGCCAGGGTCTTCGGGGCCGTTCAACTGCACCGACACCAGGCCGTTGTTGAAGACCTCACCTTCGGGAATCTGAGGAGCTGGTTCAGGAAGGGATTCAGGCAAGACAACAGGAGAAGGAGCGAGCTCAGGCTCGGTAATCACCATTGGGGGAAGAGGGGGCAGCAGCTCGATTGGTGCAACATCAGGAGCAGATGCTTCAGTCTCAGGAATAGGCATAATAGCAATAATATCGGGTACAGCCTCATTGACTTCGCTTTCGGGGATCGGTATTACCGCAATCACATCAGGGACTGATTCCTCAGGAACTATGGCTGACTCAGGTTCGGGTTTGGACTCAGCGTTGTCAACGAACTGAATAGGACTAGGGATGATCTCAGCCTGTGCAGCTTCCGCAACAGCAGCAGCCTCGGCGATGCCTGCAGCCGTCAGAGGGTGCAGTAAGTCAGTGCTGGCAACCGCGCCATATTGCTGTTCCTTCAACTTGATGTCCACTACATCTCCAAGTTCAAGAGGCTGGCCATCAACAACTCCGTTCACGATGAGTTCAACTGGCTCCCCATTTGCGTTAGGAGTGGGGGCGGCGGCAGCCACCGCGACGAACAACGCCAACACCAAATATTTCATTGTCAGCTACCTAAAAACATCACGTTAGTTTTAGGATCACATATTTAACAAATAAAAAAGAACTCTGCACAACATCAACATAAAACCTTGCGCTCCCATTCATTCTGTCACTTATCTGTCAGATTTACAGCATACCATCTGTCAGACCCTGTCAAATTAATAAAAAATAAATACACCCTCACCTGCGGTCTGAACGGAGGTTCTATACCTTATGCCGTCGTAATATTTATATTTTGTACGATCGATGTCTCGTCAAAAACAGTTGTAAAACAGATAAAGGATCACGGATACGTTAAGTCGGCAATAAATAAATTCACTTTAATTTACAATGATTATTAACTTCCTCGCTTGATAAATAGCTGTTAGTTATAAATTATTCTTATATGACTTTAATCCGTATAATCATTTGGATAGATAAACACTATTCTTGAAAGCGGTACCTAACAAATTACAAATAAAATATATTGATTTTATACGTCATATACACGTGACGCTGAATAAGTGTTTGATAATTATTATTTACAAATAGGTATAAAAAGATTATTTCATTGAAATCGAGGACTAATCTTTTTACTTCTATTATAAACTAAATGATGTAGGTATGTTTGTTTGAACGCACAAATCTCTGGTATAACAAATCCAATATGCTGTTATAGCACAACTGTTGGAAAAGTTGATTGATTAACAAACATCAAAACATCAAAACCTTATTAGCTTCCAAACCTTAAGACTTATTAGCTTCTGCCCGCGGTTTCACCTACGTGGTTCCCGCTCCCGTGGGAATATTGGTATTACTATTTTGCATCGAACAAAAAAAAAGAATCACGGAAATCGGTTCAGAAATCTCGACGTAATAGGTGTTGACTTACATAAAAAATATATACATATTACATATACCAACCGAATTGAGAACCTCCTCCTTTTTTGAAGTCGTTTAAAAAGTGATCTATGTTCCTCTTCGTCCTTCCAACTAACTCTATGCCAACAATAAAGTCGATTGGTTGCTTAGATAGAGCGTGAAGGAAGGACAAACAAACAAACACACTTTCGCATTCTTAATATTAGTTAGGATGATATTAGTAGACCAAAATGCGACATCACATACACTAGAGTAATAACATGTCGATATTCTTATTAACCGCCTCTGTGGACTAGTGGTACAACCACCGGTATCAAACCCAGGGGTCCCGGGTTCGATTCCCAGCGGGGGTACATATTGTATTCGGTTTGGTTGGTGGTAGGACTTGTTGTAAGTCCGCCTGGCTAGCTACCACCATCTTATCTAAGCCTGACGCCATAACAACAATGTTTTCAGCATTGTTGTGTTCCGGCAGTTCGAGATAAGATAGCCAGTTCCTCAGTGACTGAGGATTACGGGAGAGGCTCGCTTCCATCTTCAGCCTTATCATTACTTAACATCAGGTATGATCAAGGCTAACCCCCATATTCTAAGTCGTTCCTCCAAAACTTTTTACACTCCACTCAACCTCGTCGTGGGTAAAAATGGTAGTGTGCACTAGGCCTAACACTGAGTGGCTACGTACTCTTTGGCTCCTCCAGGTCCTTACGGAGTTATGACTTAGAATACCGATTTCGAGGAGTATTTCGAAGAGGTTTTCAATGGGGTTTCGTGAAGTCGAGGACGAGTAAGTTTTGGAGGAACGACTTAGAACATGGGTGTAAGTCTCCCCGTAGTTCATAAATATATATACATATTTATGAACTACTATATATATATATATATATATATATATATATATGTGTGTGTTCATAAACATATATATATTATATATATATATAATATTTATAAATATGGTGTTATGGTCATTAAAACTTTACGATTCTTTCCATAACTTTGAAGACTATGAGCACGAGGCAGGAATACTTAATGGCAACAGGAAATCGTAAGAATTTGAATCTTATAAAAAGCAATACATTTTTAACGTAGTGACCATTAAGTAAGTATAATACAAAACTTCAATTCTACATCGACTGTCAATGTTATTGTTTTATTGCTGCTTAAAAATGTATATATAGTTACACTTTCTTTTTCTACTTTCCAATGCGGGCGGTTTCCGCAACTCGACAACTTTTTGCGCCATTTTGCGTCCGGACGGTGTCAGGCCGGATAACTCCAGCCATCCCAGCTCAACCAGGAATGGTCACAAAGACAGCTTCTCGGAGGCTGCCAGTGAACGGAGATATTTAGTCGGTAAGGGGCTACTCCGTCACTATCCAATAGGACGTGAGCAGCTGTCTCTTCTACCTCCATGCAGCCTCTGCGTAGTGGGCTGTCAGTGGCACCTAAATAAAAAAGAGGCTTGTTATGTATGTGCAGTCGGGGAACTTCCCGGTTGACCAGTAGTTTTTAGGATTCCGTAGCCTAATGTCAAAAACGGAACCCTTATAGATTCGTCATGTCCGATGTATGTCACAGCCACTTTATTCCAAAACTATGAGGATTACACAGTTGAAACTTGGTAGGTAGATGTATTCTGCAAACCGCTTTACGGTTTTTACACAAAAATAAATATATATATATATTAAGGGGGGCTTCCCATACATGGAACTGAAACTGTTTTTTTTTCATCAAACCTATACGTGAGGTGTATCTATAGATAGGTCTATAAAAATTACATTGAGGTTTCTAAAACGATTTTTTTTTTGAAGTCAACCGTTTGAACGACGTACACTTCCAAAGTGGCAAAATGTGTGTCCCACCCCCCCCTCTTACTTTTGAAATAAGAAAGTGAAAAATAAAAAATAATATGCTGTAGATCTTAATAAAAACTTTCAACGAAAATTGGTTTGAACGAAAAATAGTTGACAGTTTTAGAAATATAGCACATTTCCCAAAGTGAAATGAAAAAAAAAAATTTTTTTCATCGAACTTATACGTGTGGTGTATCTATAGATAGGTCTTTAAAAATTACATTGAGGTTCATTAAATCTGTTTTTCTCACAGTCAACCGTTTGAAAGATATACACTTCCAAAGTGGTATAATGTCACAGCCAATTTATTCCAAAACTATGAGGAACCAGACTATGACGGCACAAATACCAGATTTAATGAGACTTTTGAGACAACTTTTAGAACACCAAAATTAAGGTGTATACAAGTTTACAGCTTGTCCTCTCTTATTCCGAGATTGACCCCTTTTTTGGCTTAAATAACTGGGCTATTAAAAACACTGTACAGGCGAGGAACTTCCCGGTCGACCAGTAGAGATTTTCTAGGGAGCGTTATTTCAAAAAGTAATCGATTTATAAAAAAACTTTTATATATCACAAATAATATAACATTACCTATTTCATTTGAATAATAAATCATTTCTTTAATCTTATTACTGTTTGAAAATAAAGGTTCCCAAAAGAACTCTACTGTTCGACCGGGAAGTTCCATACGTTAACTTAGTCATTGACCTCCATTATTATATACCTACTTATAATGTTTTCAGTTTTTTTATTTTATTTTAGCAACAAGTTCAATAAAGAGAATTTAAATTAAAACTAGATGAAGGCGCACGAATATATATTAGCATTGTCATCTAAAAATTGCCTCACTTATTTGTTCACACAAAAAAAAAAACTGACTTCCTCGTACAAAATATAGTCACGACACCATCCGAGTTCTATTTCCGACACAATTCTTCAGAGTATGAAAAATGACACAACAAAAATGATTCTTGTTAAATTGGGCCAAGTTGCGGGGCTGCTTGTTATTTCGTAAGCAACATCGCAATAAAAACGTTTTATAAAGTTATCGTTTTTATTTCAACTTGTATTATTTATTAAATTTCAATTAGGTACCTACTTAATTTCAAATCAACTCAATAATTAAGGTATTTGTAGGATTATTAACAAAATTTTTAGCAATAAAGTAATACCTAAGCGATTACTTTGCTTATTGGACTAAGCAAGTCTTAGTCCAATAAGCAAAATAAGTGAGAAAAAGACAAAAAGGTACTATGTAAAAAAATATTATCACATTTCTTCCTGTTTATTGACATAAAATACCACTAGCGCCATCTAGTGTTACTTACTTGAAATACAACCAGTGGTTTCAGCACTTTTTCAGCAGCTGCTGTACAATTTCAGGGCTATCTATCAACGATTCACTTGTTTTACTGTCAGATGACGCTTAATATTGTCAATGCAATATCAAAAAGCATGAAAACAAGAACCACTAACGCCATCTAGTGTTGTTTGCAGTAAAATCAATCGTTTCAGCTAGATTTCAGCCATGAAAGTAATAAGTAGTAGCTTCAGCAAATACTTTTAAACTTGTCAGCCTGTGACCACGGCCAATGCAACTTGCCCGAAACATTGCTCGGGAATTTTAGATAGGTGAAATAAATACCTTACTCAGTATACGCGCAATACCTGTTTTATGTTACTATAATAATTGCATTTATTTAACTTTCAGGGCGTGCAGAAATTCTCTGTTTTCGGGCAGATGTCACTAGTTATATCATTGCTACAAAACTTCAAACCTAAATAAATTGATATTCCCTTATCACAATAATAAATTTAATGTAACGGTAATAAATTAGGCTTTGAAATTCATCATCTATAAGTATCTTAGAGTACGAAGCTAGAGACTGCACGTACCAATCAGATTAAGCTATCCATCATGATTTGAATTTAAAAAATCTTAATCGCTAACAAATCGACAGCACCAAACGTACTTAAAAATACAGGTTGACCCAAACAGAGCCGACAATAAAACCCGGACTTCAGTATCTTATATCTGAATTACTAATCAACTTTGTATTAAAATTATTGCTCAAATCTGTTTGTGTACTTGTGACTCTCGTAAACAGTTATGCCCTTAAATAACACTGATTTGACTTTTTTAACTAAATTGATTTTATTACTATTCTCAAGAAGACAAACGAAATTACACGCAAGTGTAACCTCTAAGTAACTAGCTGATTGTTTAATAGTCTTTTCCAATAAAAACACCACTATCTAAAATACTGAAAGTAGTTAATCTTAGGTTTAAAACCAAGTGTGACGTCCCGATAACAGTATCAATCTAAACAATTTCTGTACTTATTACTTACTAGCGGCCGCTCGCGGTTTCATCCGTGTGGTTCCCGTTCCTGTGGGAATATCGGGATAAAAAGTATTCTATGTTCATAACTATGCTATCTACTATCTGTGTACCAAATTTTATCCAAATCCGATCAGTAGTTTCGGAGCCTATTCAATGCAAACAAAGAAACAAACCATAAAATCTTTTCTTTACATAATATACGGACTAGTATACTTACTATACTTAGTACGTTGCAACTTGCATCTTGCATGTTTTTACGGAAAGTTAGATATTATGCTGCTATATTTATGTTAAGTAACGCTTGTCGTGTGTCAATAAAATACAAAGGAGCAAGTGTTTTGTTTTTTTAAATAATTTAGAGACATTTATTCTTAATGTAGTAGTAGTAGATACATATTCTTAACTATATGATAACAACAAACAGAATATAAAATGAGACTAAAACTTCCTTTGTGTAACCACAACCAACACTGGTGTCAACTTAGGATCCCAACCGTCGTTCTTAGACTGTGGTGTGAGGTCTCCACTTTTGTGTACTTCTGAGATCTTCACTAATATATCGCGGAACTTCTTCTCCACACCTAAGTCCGCTGCAGCATTGTCCACGTCTTGTATCGTCGTGTCAAATGGCAGCACTGTTTTCCCGGTAGTGAAAGGTGTTTCTTTACCGTAATATAAGTCCATGTGGTCGTTCAGAATGCCTTCTAGAACCTTCTTTGGGATTGCATTGATGGTGGGATCTAGAGTAGCTTTGGACAGCTCGTCGATTGTTACTGTAGGCACTGTCATCTTGGGTGATCTGTTAACGAAATTTAAGGATTTAAGTTAATTAATGCATATTAAAAGCTATTTCATATCATTACACGCTGACTAATATTTATATGGCAATATTTACCAAATAAAAAGGGTGTGAGCATCTTGGCTGTGACAGCAATAAATCTACATATTAAAATTACTACCATTTTTATCTATTTATGAATATGGTTAACATTGTCTTAATTTTAATAATAGACTGAACTTAGTTTTTAATTTAAATGCATATTAATGTTGACAGTGACAGTTTTTGACAAAGTCAAGTTCTGATCTAGGCGCTTACTCTATCATTAGTTAGTTATACAGATAAGACACCAGCAATTTTTAATGTCCTTACTCTGCTGGGGCACTGTCCTTCCTTGTGGATGGATAAGGAGAACGGGCCTTGACCGGCAAATGCAGCCGGGACTAACAGCTTAACGTGCCTTCCGAAGCATGGTCACTCATCCCGTGACCGACCATTGCGAAAGTTGCTTAACCTCAACAATCGCAAGCCGCCATACAGCTCTTTACAGCTATACAGCTCCTCTATACAGATAAGTACGGAATAGTTTTTTTATATTTTTTTGATTGTTCCTAACACTTTGAATTAAACATTTCGGCGCATCAGGAGCAGTGCAGTGTGAGTCATAATAAATATCAGAGACTTTAATTTAAACAAAATATTATGAACAACGAACGTAAGTTCACAAACAGACTCTGAGAATAAGCTCTCAGTAAATTTTGCTTCTTATTATGTTATGGCTTTTAAATAAAAATATATTACTGTCTCAAGTTTTACCTCTGCTTTTGTACATTATGCGTCAAAAAAACAATAAATTGTATAACTCTTCATATAGCTGAAAGTACCGGTACAATCAAAACGATAGATCATAATTATAAGTAAGTTAATTATTATTGCATCCCGATTATATACGCTCAAAACTACTATTTGGTAATCCTTTTATCTACGCACTACAATAAATTTCTTATATAAGTTACTAAGCCTATTTAATCTTATAGGACACTTACTCGTTTTTAGTTCCAACACTTCGTCACAATCACAGTGAATACGGAGTCGAACAGACATCTATTTTAAGGGCGACTAAACCACAAATATCAGATATGATAGTGGACACGTCAGCTGATAAAATATGAACATTAATCAGTTGCAATACTAACATTACGTGTTACACACCCAAAATTTCAATTGTAATTTATTTATATAGAAAAATCATGACTCATGTTTTTAATTCGAAATCAAAAAGAATTATTACTCATAATTTTTAAAAACGACTAGTGACTGCAATTACACTGAATCACAAAAAAAAACATACATAAGTCATGCATCGAAGTGTAATTAGATGTGTAATTGTAAGTAATGCATTAAAATCTACACTTATATTATAAAACGTAAAGCTAGTTTGTTTGTAGGATGTACATCAGTCACAGTACAGTCGCGGAACTTCTCGGTTGACCAGAGTGCTTATTAGTGGGAGTTTGCTCACCTTACTCGCTTACGTCGAAGATTGCGAATGGAGTTTAATTCTCAACCTTATTCCCATTGCATTAAGGCTATCTGTCAAAATTTTACTCTCACGCGATGGTAACGCTTGGACATTTGCAAACTCACACTTGGCCCTCAGTAGAGCATTTTTAGAGAGTTTAATTAAAAAAAGTAAAAGATGCATAAAAAAGGTTATTATAACAACTAATAGAACATTAATAGGTATTTCATTTGTAAACTAACTTATTTCTTTACTGCTGATACTTTCAGAGAAAACGTTTCCTAATAAAACTCTACTGGTCAACCAGGAAGTTCTCCGGTTTTACGTAATCTCTGGCACTATGGTTTTGAAATTTCCCTCACTAGTAGAAAACTACATAAGTAATTCCTGTATTGTGAGATTATTACTACAGATAATTTATTGTTTGTAGTAATAATTTCATTACAAATTAGTTTATACCATAAATAATAATAGCATTAAAAATAGGTATGTGTTTGTGTGTGCATACGAGTAGGTACTTATATCTTGCAGTGAATAGTAAGTAGTCTTGGACGTGGTTAATTCGTCCAAGTAAGTAGTACTAGCAAGTCGTGTAAAACAGTTTAGGCATTAGATAACTCTATTTGACATATAACTTAACTAATTGTTTTTTTTTTACTATTCTCATGATCATATTAAACGAAATTACTCTCTAGCTAGAGCAACCCCAAAAAAGCTAACTGAATATTATAGCGTTTTCCAATAAAAACAACAACAACTTAAATATTGAAAGAGTTGACCTAGCGTTTTACATTATATATAATCTAAAACGCTAGATCAACTCTTTCTTAACAATAGTTATTGCTTACAAGCGGCCGTCCGGTTTCACCCGCGTGGTTCACATTCCCGTGGGAATATCGGGATAAAAAGTGATAGATCTATGTTTTAATCCAGGCTATCTACTACCTACCTATCTATGTGCCAAATTTCATCCAAATCTGTTTAGTAGTGCGTGAAAGAGTAACAAACATCCAAACATTCTCACAAACGTTAGCATTAGTATGATTTTAAATCGATAATCTACTTTGAAACCAAGTGTGACGTTCAGATAACATTATCAATCCAAACAACATTTATGATATTGTATCTTTGCATCTTGCAAACGTTTGCGTATAAAAGCTAGATATTATGCTGCCATATTTATGTTTATGTATCGCTTTTGTAAATAAAATACAAAGAAATAGTGATTCTTTTTTAATAATATAACTAGATACATTTATTATTAATATAAAAGTAGTATTCTTACAACAAACAAAATATAAAATATGAGACTAGAACTTTCTTTCTGTGACCACAACCAACACCGGCGTCAGCTTAGGATCCCAAACCCAACCCTCGTTCTTAGACTGTGGTGTGAGGTCTCCACTTTTGTGCACTTCTGAAAAAAAAACAAACAAAAAAGCAACAGGTGTTGCTACTACATCTATGTGCACTCACAAAAACGCAAAGCTCAGCTTAGACCTCACGGACTGTACCAGAGTTACGAAATAACTAAAGATTCATCTGTGCCAGAGGGCTTAGTGTGAGTTTGCAAATATCCAAACGTTACCATCGCGTGAGAGTAAAATTTTGCCAAACAGCCTTAATGCAAGAGGAATAAGGTTGAGAATTTACCTCTATTCGCAAACTGCGGCATAAGAGAATAAGGTGAGAGAACTTACACTAAGCACTCGGTACAATCAAAACCATAAACATACGTAAGCTAATTATTATTGCATCCCGATTATGTATACTCAAAACTATACTACTTGGTAATCCTTTTATCTACAGACTGCAATAAATGTCTTAAATAAAAGCCTATTTAATCTTAGAGGATACTTACTCGTTTTTAGTTCTAACACTTCTTCACTATGACACTGAATACGGAGTCGAACATACATCTATTTAAACGGCACGACTAAACCACAAGTGTCGGCTATATGATAGTGGACACGTCGGATGATAAAATATGAACATTTATCAGTTGCAATTCTAACATTACGTGTTACACACCCAAAATTTAATGTTTGTTACTTATAGAAAAAAATCAGAATCATACTGTTTTTAATCCAACTTCAAAATTGGGTTTATATTTAAAAAAGTAGATATTACTCATAATTTCTTTTAAAACGGCTATCGACTGATATTACGTTGAATCACAAAACAAAAGAAATATATATTAAAACTAATCTACTTAATTATTTTATGATTTTTGATTTTTTGCATATTTCAATGCTATTTTTATAGGTAGGTACTTATTATAAATTTTAAATCGAAAAATATTGTATAATATTAGCTCGGCCACAAGTGAATTCTCAGATGGCACTTGAACCCACGACCTTTGGAAATACGGTCTAATGCTTTAACCACTGAGCTACCGACCTAGTCTCGCTCGGCAGCTCAGTGGTTGATTTTTCCAATAGTTTTCTATTTAGAATTTATCAATCTGATTATTCCAAAATTTGCTTTAAAATCTCGTGGAGATAGAGTCTAGGGCGGAAGCTAGAAACGAAATAGAAATCCAAAATCTTATCGAAACTTTTTTATTGCTTTAAGGTCAGAGGGTTTCATCTTAAACCATGGGTCCAACAATAGGCTGGGGATGAAGATCCTCAATTGGGAGCACTGCAATGATGTCGAGGGGAGGGAACTCCTCATCTGAGGGCTCGGGGAGGGGGCGCTCGATCACGTGCGACTCGTGAACTGGGGACACGTCAACAGCCTGTGAAGTAACAAACAAAAGATAAGAATGGAAGATATTAGTAATAGTATTTTTTGTCCTTAATTATCTTTTGCAACCTTTTATATATGGCTGAGGGTTCTGCATATTCAAAACCGTACGTAAAACGTATGTATAAATATCTAAAATAAAATTCCTTGCGGTGTTCGTAGAACGTCAAAAGTACAGATAGGTTATTCTCTTACACCGGAAATTAATAACCTATCTGTAGATATATGGATTGTTCAATATTACCAAAATAACGAAGGATGCTAGGCAACGAAGCCAGTATCCTAGGCAACTATCTCAGATAGCCCTATCCATATCTACAGATAGGTTATTAATTTCGGTCGTAAGCAAACATCCTTCATATCGACGGTCAAAACATCGGAGATCGCCCCATTTTCAGTACTATTTGACAGCTGATGTGACAGTCAGTGATAACAACAGCGTCGATGTTTGCTTAGAGAATAACCCATAGTTGGATACCAAAGTCCGACGCTTTTCGAAACCAATATCATTTACAAAAATGGTTTTTACAAAAAAAAAGTATATAAGTATGTTTAGCCGTTATCTAGTATCCATAGCACAAGTTTTTCATGAAACTTAACGTGGGCTAGATAATTGGCGTGATAGAATGAAAATAGTTATTTATATCGCCTTTAATAGTTTTCGAATATGCCCCTGTTCTGGAAAGCTTGCAGCTAGCGTAATCTATGTATTTTTTGTTGTTTTTCTTTCACTCCCAGTCCAGCAAGGAAAACTGCTGTCCTTTCAAAATGTTCTGGATTCTGGACGAAAGAGCTGTTAAAGGATGCTAGCTAACAACTAGATCAGCATTAGGTTACGTTGACATCTGAAGCATTCTAGCCCCGGCCAATGTTCTGGATAACTCACATTAGACTGCTGTACGTTCAAGATGATCTGGACGAGGGGGCTGTTGGAGGCAGGCGTGGCGGGGGCGGCGGGTGCAGTGGGGCCCACGGCCACGGGGGAGGGGACGACCACGGGGCTGGGAGTCACGATTTCGACGGGCACGATGAGGAGAGTTGCGATCTGGTGAAATGGGCAAAACAATTGAAGATTATTGTTATGATTCTGGGCTACTCTCTACGGAATCGAGTTTACATCAGAATCAAAGATATGTCAAAACGGTACTATGGAAACCATAGCAACCGTTTTTAGAGTACTAAAATAACAGATTTTTGACGTCGATTCGATCCTAATGTGAACTTGATTCCGTCCAGAGTAAGGGGGCAGGTCTATATCTTGCACAACACAACAAGGCAATTATCAGTTCTTTCCTTAGCTATAATTACGCTATTATAGCTTTCTGATAGATATTGTTTCGTTGAATGATAGGAAGGCACAACAGTTGAATAATAATAACTGTTACTAGCTTACACAAAACACAGATAATAGTAGTATTTAGTCACATAATTCAGATATTATTTTTTTTTACAAAAGGTGAGCTTCATTGCTAAAAGCATTATCTAAAGCGCCCCGAGCGCGCTCACGAGTCAAATCACTAAATGACAAATATTTAAATGTTTTCATGCCACCCTCTGCAAGTAAAAATTATACACGTAATCGTTTCTTAATAAGCAGTTTGAATAAATATAATGAAACTTATTGTAATCTTGACATTGTTAAATCAGCAGTTGATATTTTTAGTAATTCATTACCTTTTAAAACGTTTAATTCATGAAAACCATAATACACAGGACAACTAGATCAATATCATAGAAATATAATTAGTTAGTTAAAAAAATATATTATTGTTTATGTGCGCATTTTAAGTGTTAAGTATACGATCAATTTAAAAAAGGTTGTTTTTTTTTTATATAGTTTACTATCACATAGTTACTTAAAGGTAGTTTATGAAGTTCTATCAATATTTTTTCTTTTGTAAGTTATAGCTTGTCCATGGGCCCAATTCTGCTAATGTTTAGTCACAATGGTATTCCAGTGGTGTTTCAATAGTAGTGCTGTTTTACACAGTTCTTGTTACAACAGTGTAAATAAACACTACTATTGAAACACCACTGAGAGACGATTATGACAAAAATTTAGCAGAATTGACCCACTGGTATAATCCTTATCTTTCTTTTGTTAGTTATAACTCGTCCAAATATATCCATATCGGCACTATAGGTCCATTATAGCTAGTAAGATAGTTATTAAGTACTTCTGTAAAAAAAATACAGTTTGTTGCCAAAATAATAAATAAATAAATAAAAAGTGCTCCAAATCTAGTGCTAAAAAGTGCAAAAAGCTCTAGATTTGCTACACGATGAAGTTTAATCTTTTTACTCAAACAGTTTGTCTTGGTCTTTTTAAACGGAAGGTCATTTTAAATTCTTAACTTACCTGAGTGCCTCCACTGAACAATTCCAACATGAGCTCGTTCAGGGCTTGTTCCAGATAAGGCACCAGGGCGGGGTTGGTGGCTGCGTCGGTCAGGGCGGCGTCGATCTCGCGGAGGCTCCAGTAGGACAGCTCGAACGATGGAATGTGGACGTCGATGGTTTCCTAGACATTATAATTGTTATAAGCAAACTACGACACCATACTGAAGATGTTTTTTTGGTTGTTGTGATCAAGTGTACCTACGCAACAAAAATATATTTTTGGTTTGATATATTAGAATGGATCACTGGGTCAAGTGAAAACCTTATGTTTGTAGATTTTTGATACAAATACAAATCGAGACATACAATTTACCTACGACTACCTAAGTCCTATTTTACCTTGTCCAAAAATTCACGTGCAAAGTTCAAAAAATAACCGTTCGAAAAAAGTTCTCTGTTAAAATTATTGACATAAAAGTGATGTTATTCGTTACGAATTGTTCAAAGTATGAGTCACATGTAATGAAAGTTATTATAACACTTTTCTATTGTTCACAAAAAGACCATCAATAAAACATGCATCAATAGGTTTCTACTTTCGGTTATGGATCTTCAATATTCTTCGTGACAATGTAAGGTGGCAGTTAAGGTATACCATTTGGTGTCCAGCGAAGAGGGCATCCATCATCACGTCCAAAGCCTCCTTAAGGTATGGCCTGAAGACTGAGGTCTCGGGGGTGTTCAGCAGAGTATAGTCCAACTCTTGCAGGGTGTATGTCACCTTTCCAGGGGCAGTGGTGATCTTGATTGGGTTCTGAGAAATAGCATGAAAATATCATTCCGTATCCATGGCACACCCCGGAAGACTCCCCTGGGGGTGCCACGGGAAGACATTTAAATGAGTTCGGACATTGAACCATAATTGACAATTAAACCCAAGATAGCTACGACATGAATTTCAGTATTTCGGGGATTCTTAGGTATATCAAATGTTGTTGCTTCAAGTGAGCGGTTTCGAAAGAGCCATTTAAGCACGAATTTTGCGGTTGCGTCTTTTTTCGGTGACTTCAACGCATTGTGAGATTTTTCACTCAATGAGGTAAAAAAAGAACTATAAAATGTTTTCTATTAAAAAACAAAACCTTTTTACCTCGTTTCCTTGGAAGATAGCATTCATGTAGATGTCAAGAGCCTGCTCCAACACTGGCCTGAAGGAGCTGTCGAGAAAGGGGTTTTCAAGGGCCTCCGACAGGTCCTGGAGCGTCCATACGGATGGATTGGCCGAAGCCACGGCGACCACGGCAGCGAGAATGGCGAAGAATTTCATTTTGGCTGGAATAAATAAAAAACTAACCTTTTATTACGTGGATCATTTCGAACAAAAAGAAGACATAGAAAAGAAAAATCGTTCAAAAATGATTCAAACACAATCAACAACGTCGTCAGAACATGAATGTTTGTGCCGGGTGGGAATCGAAACCACGATCCCTCGTCGATGTCACTTCGTCGTTTAACTTAAACTTAGGATCACTGCGATAGGGTCCATGGATCTGACTGTTGGTTTGTACTATTTAGTATTCTGAGGGGTTATTCTCTAAGCAAACATGGACGCTGTTCTCATAACTGAACGTCTCCGCTGTTTCAGCCGTCAAGTGGTTGGCAAAAAAATGTTTTACAGCATTCAAGAATATTTAGGATATAAGTAAAATTACTTATTTAGTTTGCCTTTCTTTTTTTACTTTTTTTATTAATCTGGTGTAAATGCCTGAAAAGGTAGAAATAAGTGATTCAGTTTTGTAATTAGCACTAAGACCTGTTTTTGTAACCTTGTTTCTTTATACACAATAAATACTTACTTAATTACTTACTCAATATCAAGGATGTTTGCTTAGAGAATAACCTATCTGTGCCGTTTAGGTTAAAATTAAGTTAAGTTATTGTCTATTACTGGGTGCCTTCCAGTAAATTGCTGTGTCCGAAAAGGGCGACTAAGTTTAGTACTTAACGATAAGAACATCTGTTGTACACTTTGCAATAAAAAATTCTATTTCTATTTCTTACGGTTTGCAAGGCACTGATAATCGATAATTTAGATAAACCTTCTATGTTTGATAACTTTAAAACCTTCTAAGTTACTCTTGACTTTGCAGAGTTATAATATTAGTTAGGTATATCGAGCAATAAAACACTTATATCAACAGTCACAGAAGCTACTCACCGGAGCCCCAACGACAATTTGATGAATTTATTAGGCTACCGTTATTTATACTTTAAGATAAGTCTTTAGAAGTCATAAAATTTTGTCTGGTTTATCTAAACAGCTGGCTGTAAATATTTAAATATTAAAATCATAATAAATACGTGTTGTATAACGTTTGATTATTTGCATCGGTCACCAAAGATATTTCTTTGTTGATAAAACAGTAAATATTATAGCTAGTTAATACTATGCAATATATCTTGCAATATAGCTATGCTCTACCTACTTGTTTAATGTAACTAGTGACCGCCCACGGCTTCACTGGTGAGGTTCCCGTTCCCGTGGGAATTGCGGAATAAAAAGTATCGTATATTTTAATGCTGGCTATTTTCTATATAATACGAGGGCTGGTCAATAAGTCCGTGACTTTTTGAATTTCTGACCTCTTTACTGAAAAAGCAACACTACTACTGCCAACAGGCATCTGTCAGTTGACTCCTATCAAAATTTGAACTTGCTGCGTCAGTTAGTTTGTGTTTGACAGCTATCTTTATCAGACTACCCACTATTACTACTATCGTGTAACAACTTCACAGGAAGGTTTGGCGTTGTTTAATCGCAATATGGAGGAGTTTTTGCGCCGTTTTGTAACCGTGGACGAAACATGGATCCATCACAACACACCAGAGACCAAACAACAGTCAAAACAGTGGGTTTCTAAGGGTGAATCGGCGCCAAAGAAGGCCAAGGTGGGTTTGTCAGCCAATAAAGTTATGGCGACTGTTTTTTGGGATACACGTGGGATAATCCACATTGACTACCTCAAAAGGGAAGAACAATCAATGGGGAATATTATGCCAACTTATTGGACCGCTTCAATGACGATTTGAAAAAAAACCGACCTCATTTGGCCAAGAAAAAAGTTCTTTTCCACCAAGACAATGCAAGGGTGCACACATGTGCAGTTGCCATGGCAAAAATCCATAAATTGGGCTATGAATTGCTCCCTCATCGGCCCTATTCTCCAGATTTGGCTCCGAGTAACTACTTCTTGTTCCCAAACCTGAAGAAATGGCTTGGTGGAAAAAGATTTGACTTCAATGATGAAGTCATCTCGCAAACAAAAGCCTATTTTGAGGACCTCGACAAATCATATTTTTTGGAAGGGATAAAAAAATTGGAGAAGCTTTGGACAAAGTGTATAGAGCTCAAGGGAGACTACGTTGAAAAATAAAATGTTTTTTTTTATCAAAAAACCTGTGTTTTATTCCAAAAGTCACGGACTTATTGACCCGCCCTCGTATGTAGGTACCAAATATTACCCAAATCCGTTTAGAAGTTATTGCGTGAAAAAGCAACAAACATCTATCCATCCAACCTAACAAACCTTCGCATTTTTAATATTAGGTACGAGTAGTAGGTATTTAGGATTTTTTTATTTCTTTATTCGAAATGTGATAATATCTTCTGTGAAAGATTCCTTTTAGCAATATCATACGTTATATCCTTTTAGCGCTACTGATAAGATAATAGATATTACACAATTCATCACTATCTAATTTCAAAACATAAATAACAAACAATGTTACATGCCAATCAATAACATTTTTACTGCAAACTTGTAATTCGGAATCGACTAAGTACTTATATGAGTATAAACTTTGACATAAAAAGCACATGCATCGTTCAAATCAAATCAAATCAAATGTAGGTATGTAGTTATAGGCAACTTGGGCACATTTAGTTAGGTAGTTCTAGGGAATCCTTGGGCACACAGTTTGACCTGATCGATTACGTTTCGATTTTGGGTTTTTGGTCCATACATTTGGTCCATCTCCTTTCTGTTATCCATGGGATAACAGAACTAATGACTCTGATACCCCATGGATTAGGGTGTTGCAGCTTGAATACGTTTAGTATTTACTGTGTGCCCAATTAAGGATTCCCTAGAACTACCTAACTAAATGTGTCCAAGTTGCAACATCTTAATCCATGGGGTATCTGAGCTATGGACTCTCAAAGTATCTGAAAAATGCAATTTTGGGCTTGAATTTTCACAGCTAAGTGCAATCGATCAGGTTAAACTGTGTGCCCAAGAATTCCTTAGAACTACCTAACTAAATGTGCCCAGGTTGCAACATCCTAATCCATGGTGTCAAATACTTAGTATTGAAAATGGAGCGGTCTCCGCTGTTTCAGCCGTCAAGTGGTTTCTAAATTGTGTATGCACATAGTACTCAACGAGCAGCAACAAATCTCAGTATACTTGTCAAGTTGCTCTATTAAATAAAACAAGGGTAAGGGTATGTATTGGATGGATTTTATTTTTCGTTTCAGAGTAAATACATAGTATTTATGTCACTTATTTGACGTGTTTGATATTTTTTAATAATAATAATAAATTCTTAATTTTGAGTGTGTTTGTCGGATCGTAAACAGTTGCACCTTCAATCTTGTCTACGGGCTGGTCAACGCGGACACATTTCACGATTAGCGTTCAAGAGAGTTAGCGCTGTCGACCTGTAAAAAAAATTTAATTGTTACATATAATCAATATAATGGAGAACTTGATGTTCGGTAGCGAGGCCTGGATCCTAACACTAACGAAGAGAATAAGAGAGGAGATCAGAAAGATCTCAGAAAGATCTCAGAAAGGAAATTGCTTCCGACTTTTTTGGCCTCGATGCCCACAGCTGGGCCTTAGATTTTCCCATAAATCCGCCGCCATATTGCACAGGCCGCATCCAGTATTGGATGTACATAGTATTCAGAAAGTGAGACACAGAATATTTACTAATACTATTGCTATAAATAATGAAAGTATCTAAATAGACAAGAACTAGCTAGAAGAAAGGAAAAATATGTAATGCTTACCTGATTTATATGACATTGTAAAAACGGCTTCTAATGCAGCTGGGGATCAGTCAGTTAGGTACTAAGTAAATCTAGGATTTTTTATATTTTAGCATTTTCAATGTTATTTATACGGTATAAGTTAAGACTGTTTGAGCCAGTGGCGAAGGGTACATACCGATTCCCATCGGCTTCCCTTTTAGAAATCCTATCCCACCATACAGTTAAGAGATTTTTTGGAAAAAATGTGGTGAAGGACCAACATACCTTCACCATATTTCGACCCCTAGCCACTTTGAGCGATATGGAGACAAGCGGATAGTTTCTATTATACTTATTTTCTATGTACTTATATCCTGAAACACAGGATCACCTAGTTCAGGCATAATATTAAATATAATTACCATAAGAGACCATTTTTTTTTCTTAATGTACTTTTAAATGGTCATAGGTAAGAAGAATTTTATATTTGTAGAAATATAAAAAACTTGTTTGTTAATGTTTAGGTACTAACATATTTTGTAAGTTTGTATGCCCATAATAACAAACTATGTATATGAAGTTATTGAATAAATGATTTTATTATTTATTTTATTTATTATTATTTAAATCTAGTAAAAGCTTCTTCGTCGCGGTAAATCTCACTATGTACCCTTTCGTCTTTTCGTACATTGTCCTGTTCATTCAAGATGACCGCCAGCGGAAATGGGTCTACTTCAGTCTGCTTGTCTTAACGTTGTTCTTAGAGCTTAATTTTTTTTATCTAAAATAAATTACTATTGACCTGTATGTACGTCACAAATTGCAGTACAATTACCTTGTACTTATTGCGAGAAATGTTATAATGTAAGTCCTTCCTTGCGAGTTGAATATTGTTTACGGTTAGGATAACGATAAAATGTTATATTATAATTAGTATTTTCTTTTTGTGATGGAAATTGACCTTTATGTTAAGCTCACTTTTCAATTTGACGACTCTGTATGAAATAAAACAGGGAGAAAAAAATAGCCCTTGACGAGTTTCTTGCCGGTTCTTCTCGTTACAAGGTCTCCCGCCGTAGGGTTTGTGAACCGATGGTGTAGGTAGCTTCTTTGGCTTTCATAAGTGGGTAAATCTTCGGGCGGTTTGAACGCCGTCATTGTCCTCAACATATTTATATATTTTTAGAGTAATAAAATTCTATCCTCGTGTCCAGTTACGAATATAGATCCCAGACGAGTAGCGTTTAGCAGCATAACCTTTATTATTATCGCACTTATGCATGACACTTCATATGTTGAGGACAAGGACGGCGTTCAACCGCCCGAAGATTTACCCAAGTGCTTGTAACAGCCTAGACTGAATAAATGATTTTGAATTGAATTGAATTGATCTGGACTAGCGAGCTGGAGATAGCAATTCCACAGGGTCGGCGACGACGGGGCTCGGGTTGATCGCGGTCTCGAACAGATCGGCTCGAGCAGTGACATGCTTGATAGTGGGGGTGGACGCAACATCGGGGATCACATCATATAATATAAGGATGTTATATGATGCAATCCAACTATCAAGGGATAGTGAGGGTGGATGCAACATCTGGGATCGCATCATATAACATCCTTGATAGCTGATGTGACAACAGAGTCGATGTGTCGCTTAGAGAATAACACAGCAGGATTGCGTTCTGGAAAGGTCGTACTTACATCGTTCTGTACATTCACTATGATCTGGACTAGCGGGCTGGAGGTAGGCACTTCCACGGGGTTGGGGTTGACGGCGACGACAAAGCTCGGGTTGACGGTCTCGAACAGGTCGGCAGGAGCTGCGACCACGATCGAGTTCTGGGAAGGGAGAAAATTATTATAATAGTTATTCTTATATACTTTGATGAGATTTGATTAAGAAAAAAAACCATGTATTTTTGATTTCATGATATCGAAATCGGATCATAATCATCATCTCGGCCACATGACACCCTTTGCTGGGTATAGCATCCCTAAGCGTCATCACGACAATCGGAATCAGTTCAATGTATATCAATCATTATGTACAGAATGGAAAACCTATGTTATTACTTCATATTCTCAAAGTAAAGTATATGAGTCGAGTTGACAGCAAGTTCACAATACCCTGGAGCTGAGTGCTCAATTAGGTATTTTGATAAAGCTTTCCTACCAGCTTCATACGCAATTGCAATTTACAAGGCAATATAAAAAAGGCTTATAATCTATATCAAGTATAAATGATCTCATGCCCTCTGTATTTAAAACTAGCGGCCGCTCGGTTTCACCCGCGTGGTTCCCGTTCCCGTCGGAATATTGGGATAAAAAGTATCCTATGTTCATAACCAGGCTATCTACTATCTGTGTACCATTCAGTAGTTCAGAGCCTATTCAATGCAAAGAAACTAACAAACAATCAAGTATTTCCTCTTTATAATAATAATATAGATTACAGCAATAAACTACTCATAAATTGTTTTCATTGGGAATAAACACTTAAGCATCATTGACCTCAAAAGGCGTAAGTCCTACCACTCCACGTACTACTTACCACTTTTGACCGAAGAAAATAGCATCAAACAATCTATCGAGGGCGTCGACGAGGTAGGGACGCAACTCCGGCTCAATGTCGCTGTCTAAAGCCGCATCCAGCTCCTTCAGGGTCCACGACGAGATCATGAAGGGGGACTTTCACAGTCACGGGTTTCTACAAGATAAAGTCTAGATAACTATTAAAAATAATAATAATAATAAAATCTTTATTGCACACGGTTTAAAGACAAATACAGAGAGATTACAAAAAAACAGAAACACACAATAGGCGGCCTTATTGCTACGTAGCAATCTCTTACAGGCAACCAAGAGTGAGAAAAATAACAGATAATTAGGATAAATGGGGATTGGGTGCATAAATAGAAAGTGACAAATTATCAATATAATACTTACAAATATATACTATTAAAGGAAATACTAAGATAATATAATAAATTAAGGTGAAAGAGAGAGGAAATAACTGCCCCCGTCCACGCACCGACCCCGCCACCTGCATCAACTGCGGGGGGCCGCACCCCGCCAACCACAGCGCCTGCCCGGTGTTTGTGCGGGAATGCCGCAACCCCAGAGCCGGCCCTGTAGCTAGGACCGGCTGTAGCATGAGACAGTTGCTTTTTTTTTCTAGTATATTTTCTTGTTTAATATTTATTTATCACATAAAAATAGCATTGTAAAATGCAAAATTAAAAAGTTACAAGTATTTAAGTATGTATATCCGTTATCTAGTACTTATCCTTAGCACAAGTTCTTGGGCTAGATAATTGGTGTGGTTGTATGCAATTATTTATTTATTTATTTATCTGAATCAGCTTCGAGATAAAATGACATTTGCATTATTTCAATCGGTTCAGCTGTCCTCATAATAGGTTCGATATACAAAGAATAAACGCGACGAATTGAGGCACTTTTTGGAAGACTGTTAAATTAGACTACATATACCTGCTCTTTTCCTTGGTAAAGGTAATCCATGATGCCATCAAGAGCGTTGAGAAGCACCGGTTTGAAGGTGGCACTGGTAGATAGCTTTATCCAGCTTGGTCAGGGTCCCAAGTAGTCGGAGAAGCACAAGCGATGGCCACCACGGCGGAGAATACAGCGAAGAATTTCATGTTTTTTTTTGTTTATAGTAAAACTGAAAGGAAAAGCACCTTAGTATGTGTCCCTGCTTTTAGTCTTAGTCGAAGGTGTAAGAGAATATGCATACTTAATTTCGTCATTTAAGAGTTTAATCTGTCTACTTAGAATTTAGATCCTATCCAGCTTTACGTTTACGTTTTTTATTGATTTTATCGCAATTTTTTAGTTTCGCGTGTTACGCGGGAACCACACTGCTCCGCGCTCCGTTTCGGAGCGCGGGGGTGCAGATTTTAATATTGTATGCAAGTGTCATCAATTAGTATAGAAAACCGCGTTGTCCAACACAACAAAACCGCGCCGCGGGAGCGCGGTCCGCTAGCGGATTCCGCTACAAGGTGCGTAGGCACGGAGCAATCTGTCAGAGTCGTATTTTCGAAACAATCGAATAAATGCTTTTGATGTCGAAGGCGTATTTGTAGAATTCGCCGTTTTACTAAATGTCTAGGCAGATTGTAAAACATTATTTTAAAAGCCTGATTAAGGTGAACTCGTTGCACCAGCTTGCTATATTGTAGCACCAGGAAACCTAACAATAATCTAACAACTCTTCTAACCCAAATTGGGAATCATAACAATACAATTAGCTAATCAGATTTTGTATGAGTAGGTATACAATCTACCTAGGCATTTTGTAAAACGGCGAATTCTACAATCCCCCTTCGACATATATAACACCGCTTTTGCATGCAAATTTTGCGATAACGAATGCGAAAAGTAATTCGATTATTTCAAAAATACAATTACTGCTTCTCCGTCGCATCTCCGTCGCGTGCGTGATCCGCTGCATCACGCTCCGCGGCGGGGCGCGGAGCCAGTGGGTGAATCGCCTCAGACAAAGCCATGAATAGCACTGTTCGCTCTATAGCCTGTAGAGTAGAGAACCCCTTATGTGGCCACTGTCCCGGCTGAGGCCACTTTGAGCCTTACTTAGCGATATCTAATAAGACCAATTAAAGATATACTATAGACCTGTAAATATACTAGAAGTTCCCTATAAGTTGAGGAATTTGACAAAGTAGAAAATGCAGAAGGAGCAAATAGACATTTTCGTATAACATCATAGATAGGCAGCCTATTAATACGCGTATTATACTACTCTACCAGTGGAAAGATCTATAAAAATTAGATAACTTAAAAAAATTATGTGCCCAATAATAACGTAAATGCACACTTACCTCCCTACTAAAATTTGCCGTCAAAAAACGTTTACCTGCATTTATACTATAACGGGCGTAATCATTGATTGTAAATTATTTTTATCTTATACTTATCTTAAAAGTTGTAAACATTATCAAACTTAATGTTGTGGTATGCGTTAAGCATGGCATCGGTCAAAAAACATTCAGGCATAAATCCTTTCGCTTCTTTATCGCTTTTTTTGGCAACTTAAAGTGCTTAACATATATTTTTTTAATAATAGATAACAACGGTCATTTATTGAAGGAATGCAAGGAGAGACAGCAAGAGTTCAACACCTTCTGCAAAGCTATTTTTATGTATATTAAGTTCATGGAGTATCACATAGTAGATTATTTTTTTTCAATAAATTTGTGACTTCGACCAGCAAAGTTATATACCGTGTTTTTTTTTCTTTGTGGCCAAAGTTAAGGGGGAGATTGTTACGTGTTTAGAACAAAATAACGGAAAAGAAAATGATTTTTTGTATTTATTATTTTTATTTTATTAAGTGTTAGCTTCGTATCGATATTAAACCAAATACTGTATACACTCTATTAAACCGACCTAAGCAATGACAAACAAAGAGAAAAACTTAAAATAATATTAATATTACTAAAAATTACTATTGAGCGTGTACCAAGCTCGGCTCGGCGATATCAGGGCTCTGTTTTATAAAGCTTGACAAGTGGACAATTTATCATCTATGCTCGAACTAACATTTTTTGTCACTGATCTAAGCAATTTTTACCTTTATCATCATTGCAGAAGATAGGTTTTCTATAAAAAGCAATCATACATTATAAAGTTCTCTTTTTCAAAATACAATCTGAGCAAGTGAAGGATTCTAGGATTGAACCACGAGCGTAGCGAGTGGTTCAAAGATTGAATCCTGAGCGAAGCGAGTATTTCAAAGGTACAAGACGCTAAAAACTTTTCTGCCGAGCGCAACACACAATTTTTCACCTCACAACAGCGAGGAATATTTAATGGTTGTTTCCGCGGTCAACTTCCGGTAAAACATTCTTTAAACATAAAGTTTAATCTAAATATACCTTATTCTCGTTGTTTTTATGATATAAAAAACTAAAATAATAAAAAAGGTAGTATTATAGTTAATTCAAAGTTATTTAAAGTAGGAATATATTGTTACTTATTAATAAGAATAAAAACGATTCCGTAAATGTTGACACTGACATGAGGTACAAGACAAAGACAATTTAAAAATAAAGATTTATGTCACAGTCCGAAATCCAATTAAAGGTTGTAAAATCTCACCCAGCCTAATATAAAATTCTTATAACAAATAGTTTAATTTTATTGTTATTGTTTTTATGATTCAATGAACTAAAATAATATAATTAAACCAAAACGGAGTATTATAATTAATTTAAAGCTATTTAAAATAAGAATCAAATATAACAAAAAAGTCAATAGTGCGATTCGGAACGCATTAAGACATATTTTTAGGTATTAAATTAATAAAGTACTTTGCCGCGCTAGGCCGCAAAAAGCGATTTTCTACGCCTAAACCGATTGACAAAACCTCCTTTTCAGAGCGTGTGAGGTGAAAAAAAAATGTTCTAAACACAACACAACCTCCGCCTCAACTTTGGGCACATACAATAAAACCATCCTGTACCTATTACTTCAAAATTATCTTATCGAATTTAGGACATGGGGCGAACGGATTAAATAAATAAAATAAGTCTGTTTTAAGTTTAATCAATGGATTACGTGAATTAAGTAAAGTTTGTAAACATTAATTTGAATAGAAAGCATAAGTTATGTGCAATAAAACAACATTTGGCCCCAATACAATTTATTTTCTTAACTCTAACGTATACATTAATATAACATTTACAATATATTACACTTAATTAAATATTAGATTTTCATATCTCCAGCGTCTGGAACAAACATAATCCTTCAAATAATGTAATATTATACGTAATCATTAACAATTTTATTGCCAGTTATCAGTTAGAATAAGTAAGAAGCATTCTCGGTAATAGATACATATAATAGTAGACCTACGCCACTTTAGAACACGCATCATGCATTAAATAAACGATCGTCGTTGGTTTAATAGTAGATTGTATTATAAGATTTACAAGGGAGCAAAATAATATTTTTACAGCGAGGGCGCTATTTTGTATCCAGAACAAAGCGAAAGATTCTAAAGTATAATCCCGAGCATAGCGAGAGATGCTAGAGTAGAATCCTGAGCGCAGTGAGGAATTCAAAATACATCGCCCAAGGGAAAAATAGTTTGGCTCTCGCGTGATACACTCTACTTTTCATTCCTTCAATGAGAAAATAAATAAGACACTTTAAAGTTATTGTATGACGTTATTAGCTGCTATTTTTACTGTTTCAGGAGTTGATATAATGTCAAACTTACTTAATTTAGAACAGAACATTTTTTTTTTTTGCAAAATACTATAAATAAGCCGAATAAACAGAAAAACTATAGTACCAAATACATATTTCGGGTAAATAAATCGCACTAAATACTCCGCAAAAGTAGTTTTATTTCAATTGAGTGCGCGAAGAAACTTAAGATGTGCTTAATAAAATTCGTTCCGATTGCAAACCGAATTCTCTCGTTTATTTCTAGTGTGCGTGGGTCTCCCCGCGCGCCTAACAGCCAATAATTCACACAAATTGCGTCCGATTTCTATGAACGATTCATGTTCCAAATTCAAATGTCATTCCTGCCCGCTAAAATCTCTCATGCAGAAAAGAGCTACTTTGCTCCCGCTTATCGAGGAACAAAATTACGCTTTTAGAATATACGGGTGAAATAGTTATTTATGCAAGGCTGGAAAGTTGGTTATTTAGCGGCGAGTTACCTCTATTTAAAGCTAAGCAAGTGAAGGATCCTGATGCGAAGCGAGGATTTCAAAGGTACAAGACGCTAAAAACTTTTTTGCCGAGCGCAACACACAATTTTTTACCTCACAACAGCGAGGAACATTGTATGGTTGTTTCCGCGGTCAAGTTCCGGTAAAAAAATCTTTAAACATAAAGTTTAATCTAAATATACCTTATTCTCGTTGTTTTAATGATATAAATAACTAAAATAATAAAAAGGGAGTATTATAGTTAATTCAAAGTTATTTAAAGTAGGAATATATTGTTACTTATTAATAAGAATAAAAACGAATCCGTAAATGTTGACACTGACATGAGGTACAAGACAAAGACAATTTAAAAATAACGATTTATGTCACGTTCCGAAATCCAATCATAGGTTGTGAAATATAAAATTACCACCCAGCCTAATATAAAATTCTTGTAACAAATAGTTTAATCTTATTGTTATTATGATTCAATGAACTAAAATAATATAATAAAACCAAAACGGAGTATTATAATTAATGTAAAGCTATTTAAAATGCGAATAAAATGTAACAAAAAAGTCAATAGTGCGATTCGGCACGCATTACTTATGACATATTTTTAGGTATTAAATTAAAAAAGTACTGTGCCGCGCTAGGCCGCAAAAAAACGATTTTCTACGCAGAAGCTGATTGACAAAAACCCTTTTCGAAGCGAGTGAGGTGAAAAAAAATATTTTTTTTTTTTAAACTAGTCCTTACTTAACTATTATTGGACACTTGACCTTATTGGCCTACATGTTAAAAGTTCAAAGTAGATTGGAGGAATTTGTCAGTTTTGTAAAGCCTGATCAGAGGCCGTTATGTGCGTTTCATCCTATATTCCTTTTTTTGTTAGGTTGATACCCCTGTATGTCAAGAAGGCGCGTACGTGTTAGAAGCATAATTTCAAAACCATTTTACTTTCACCGCATTGTAATGTTTCGAGCATGGTTTTAAAACAGAATCCAATCTTAAAAAGTCTGCATTGAATTCTTACCCTAAATTAAACCTAACCTTTTGACAGAAATCGACAGGGGTACCAACCTAACAAAAAAGGGAATATAGGTACGATGAAACGCAAGTGGCGTCGGCATCGAAATTGGCTTCATTTGACAGATGGATGTGACACATTGCTGTTTCTTTTTGACACAAATGAAAACTTACCAAAGACTAAGAGCAATATGTCACATCCATCTGTCAAATGAAATCGATGTCGATGCCGAAGACACTTGCGCGGTAATGCCGCTGCTGTTGACCGTACCATCCAGATCGGTTCAGCCTTTTTGTGACTAACAATCATACAAAATTTCTCATTCCTAATATTAGTAGCATAATAATAATCTCCCCATGCTGGACTGGGAATGAAAGAAAAACATAGACTATGCCAACTGCTTACTTACCAGGGCCCGTATTCACTATGACCAATCACAATATAATTTATGAATGTCATGTACTTCTACAATAACTATAATAATAATAATAATAATAATTTGTGAGTGTCATATAGAATACGAATTTTGAAAACGTCGTAACCAAGTAAGACAATGGTGTGGTTTGAGCAAGCAATCGCTAATCGAAATAAATAACCTATCTGTAGATATGGATTGGGCTATCTGAGATTTGTGACGAGGCATACAACCTCGTGATAATCCTGGCAGTCCCTTTTGGCATTTTCTTTCGGCATCCTATTTCTAAATTAAAAATTACTTGCAGATCGTCTTTTGATCCGGTCAAAAGGGATTTTTACTGAGAAATTGAGAATGGTGAACACGATTTTTAATTATATATAAAATAAACCAAGTTTTGTCTCCAATCCACGAATATTTTATTACAAATTAAAGTGTTACAAGTGCTCTCCGCGTGCTGACCGTCGCAAGTTGCCTAGGATGTTTTGTTAATATGACCAAAATAACGACGGTTGCTAGGCAACGAAGCCAGTAGCCAGTTGCCTCCTAGGCAACTATCTCAGATAGCGCTAACCATAACTACAGATAGGTTATTAATTTCGGCCGTATGTGGTCATCTATACTAATATTATAAAGAGGAAAGGTTTGATTGTTTGTTTGCATTGAATAGGCTCCGAAACTACTGAACGAATTTAGATAAAATTTGGTACACAGATAGCACATAGCCTGGTTATGAACATAGGATACTTTTGATCCCGATATTCCCACGGGAACAGGAACCACGCGGGTAAAACTGCGAGTGGCCGCTAGTAGTGAATAAAGGCCTAGTGCATAATAGATAGTGCAAGTCTCAGTGGACAGAGTATATTCAAAACGAATACAAGCGATGGGTTGGCAACCTGTCGCTATTGTGTCCGGACAATCTTATACCCAACCAAGGTCAAATGTGGCGTCGTCGTTGAGGTCTGGCTTGATGAGAGTGATCTTTATATATTTTACTCTCAAGCCACAGAATATATATTAGTAACAGAAGTCGCACTCCTTTGATCTCGAAGATAGCCGACATTTTAATAGCCTACAAAATTTCCAACTCGTATGGTGCATTCAAAATTGCACCTTACTGCAACGATCACAAGAGCACAATTCCTTTGTGTTCAGATTTTACCTACGACCCAGCTCAAGTGTCAGGGTTGTACAAGCGTAAAATAAATAACAACAATTTTATGAAGCATTTTTTGTATTTACTATTATTGTTTAACTTTGATGTAATGTTGTATGTATTTCTTAGCATCTCTAAAGAACCTATTATTAAACTTCAGTGTTGCAAAAATCCGAAATCGAACAAACAATTTTAAAAGATATAGTGTCGGAAAACGTAAACATGGTGCAGTTAATGTTTCGAAATATTTCGTAATTCAGTATTATTGTTTTATAAAATTCAAGTTTCGTAGTGCAAGCACGCGGGGCGGCCCTGACTGATTTACAACTCCAAGTTGTAGCGCGCTGTAAGTGCTTGTCGAGGTAGGTATAAGCAATCGCTTATACCTTAAGCAGTTTAAGCAGGCCTCCGTCAATCGACGGAGGCCTGCTTAAACTGCTTTTTTTTTACACCAAATTATCTAGCCCACGTTAAGTTTCATCAAGAACTTGTGTTATGGATAGTAGAGAACGGATAAACATACTTATATACTTTTTTTTGTAAATACATACATAATATACATATTAAATACCCAGACCAAGACAAATATACACGTTCATGCACAGAAATATTTGTCTTGTCCGGGGTTCGAACCCGGGACCTCTGGCGCAGAAGGCGGGCTTAGTACCACTGCGCCAAAGTCGTCAAAACCTTTGATGCATAAGGGTATGTATGCAGCATAATAATAGGTCTATGAAATATATATACCTAAGAATATGCAGATTTTTTTCTTACACTTCTAGAGAACCTCGCTACTTCCATGATTAAAATGTACATCAATTGCTTGATTTTATATTAAATTATGATCGTATCGTACAGTCAAGAACCAGTTACCTTAAGATTATTATTTTCGTTTCTTATACGATAAAAAAATACCTTGAAATGTACTCAATTTATGTTAGCAAAAATTACCACTTTATTTAGTATGATTTATTAAATACTCATTAATTTTAAAATAAAACAATAACATCAGATTGCTTATCACAATGCTTGTACATAAAAAAAATAGTGGCATTAGCATTTCCGGTAGTAACTATAACAAAAATTGTTAGTTTGAAAAAGAACTTCCTTCGAAATTCTTCATACAAATCAGCAATTTCATAGGTAAAACCCACAGACCATATAGGTCTATGGTAAAACCGTAATATCAATGTACCTGTTTTCTGTCTGTCAGTCTCCTACGTCTCTGCCGCGGAGACCGCGAGCAGATTCTTGTATGAGCCGGCGAGAGACTTCGCCGCTAGAAGGAGGAGCTCGCGCCGAGACACGCCCGTCGCCACCTCTTGCCACTCGGTGTGGTGGACCTAGCGAGGGAAAAGGAACCTTACCACTGCTTGTAATACGTACTATATTTCCATGTCTATGCGTTTGGCATAGCACTACGTTTGATAAATTTTAAATAGAAAAATATTGGAAATTATCAACTCGGCAACATTCTCCCACGACCTAGGAATCTAGGAATCTATCCGACTGCTCTAACCACTGAGCTACCGAGACTTACTGACAAATTACTTGTGGCCGATTTGATTTTTTTTAATATTTTTCTAATTATATATAATTATATCATAAGTATAAAAATTGCATTGAAAAATGCAAAAAATCAAAATCATAAAATAGCACTATTTTTTCACGTCACTTGTGAATATAGAACAGCGTCTTTTAAAACATTGGTGGGTAGCTGCGATTGCTAACGCTTTTCTCAACAACGGCAATAATGAGGCGGCACTCCTAGAAAGACAATAAATACGAGCCACCTGCAAATTGGATCCTATGATGGTGACGCTGTTTCCGGTCTACGCATGCTCATAGCACACCCCGGACACTCCATACTACGCTCGCAAATTGATTACCCATTACTACTACACAGGCAAATGACGTTTGTACACGTGCATATGTGTGCGTGAAGTTTAGTAGGGCTGCGTCGCAGTTATCAATCGAAATGGCGCGGGAAGTGCAGCCACGTGCGGCCACAGAATACTTAATAGTGCGGCAGCCGATGTTGAGCGGCGCCAGCGCGCGCCGGCGAGGCGGCATAAAACGAGTGCGATACATGAAGTAACCTTGCACTCGCGGCGTTTACTACAGAGGTAGAAAAGCATCCAAATACAGCACAATATACATACCATCGTAATGAAATCACAAACACAATCATAGGAACCTATCTTTTGAATTATAAAATCGTGTGGTCGCGTCAGGTTCGTCCGATTACGCGCGCGCCCTGGTTCAAGTGTCAGTGAAGTCTACTACGAAGTGCGGGGGTGGGGTGCGGTAATTGAAATGAGTGCGGGGCGGTGAGTGGCCGTTCTGTACGTAGTACTATTATGTATTCTGTGCTCATAGTTTAGGGGTGTGGCTATATAATGGAACAGTAGCGGAGATCTGCAGCAGAAAAAAATTATGTGGATTGTCTTTGGGTGACCTAATATGTGGACAGTTATGAAGGTTCATTATAAAGCTATATTTACAACAGTTTAGCCACTATTGGTACACCAAGCTACACCAATCGAAGTGCACATCATAATACCTGTAAGCTAGTGTAATGTCGGTTCTTGTATAAGGCAGTATGTCTGCAGACTTCGGTCATTTTAAAATTTCCTTTCATTAAGATATATATATATATATATATATATATATATATATATATATATAAATATATAGTAGGTGAGGTGGTTGGGTAGGTACGATGGGTGAGAGCTAGTAGAAAAAAAAGTAAAGGAAAAGAGATCCTTAATTCGGTGAATGTCTGTATTTAAATGTTTTGTTGTGGTGGCCGAAACGGCTCTTCGAACCTTGTTAACTTTACAGGTTTTCATTGTTCAGAGGTAGCATCAGCCTTGGCTTTTAATTTTGGCCATAGTACACCAGGAATATTATCTTCACTGATTTACGTTTTTAATTCAGTGCGAACGCACGTAACGCCCCATCTGTCAGATCGACAGTGACAGGTATGACACTGACAGGAGATTGTCAGATGGTCTGCGATTGATATGACAGAATTGCAGGTCCTTGCTTTTTAAGGTTACTTTAATTATAGAATTTTATTGATACACAATAAAATTATAAACTATATCATAATATATAAAAATTGATGAACGAATAGCTGAAGCCGCAGGTTAGTGTCAGTGCACTTCACATCAGAATTTCATAATCAGTGTCCCTACTTGATCTTACCATTATACTTGCCTAATCCACCTAAATTATCAAGTTAAGCCTTGTAATTGATACAAAGGGACCCCCTAAGGGTGTTACTTTCTCTTTTTATTAGTAAACTTTCATAAATAAGTCACTTCAAGAATGCTTTCATGAGTGCACAACATGTGGCATGGAAGCCCTCATGTAAGCATAATTTGGGCTAATCTCTGTAGCCAGAGCTTCCCTGTAATATAAACAGAAAGGCATCATACTGTGAAACATAATTTATTCACAAATTAAACATTTACTTACAAATAAGAAATATTAAAAATAAGTCACAGCATCATAATCGGTATGCAAGTGGCCACTTTAGAGGTTAAGTCTGGGGTATCAACCTTCCCCTTGCTCTGATGCTTTTTAGATGAAATAGGGCCCTTCAGGCTTCGTTGTAAAGACATTACAGTTGGGCCCCTTTGTGAGAATTCACCGGTTACAATAATATCTGAAATCACCTCCGTTCATAATCCACTCTCGCAGGTGACGAGACGCATACGGCGCCCCTCCGAAACACCACTCCGCCCGCGAAGCAGAAAATTCAGTACGCTCGGCGTTAGAGGACAGATCAGGGAAGCCCGGGAGTCGCCTCCGGCTGTTTTACTATCCTGCTAGTATCAAGCAGTGAAAATATAATCAGAGGATCACACATAGAGCGGTGACCCCATTCCTCTATTAAATTAACCCAAAAAACTAACATTTAGTTTTATAATTAAATATATCCATATCAACAACCACCATTCATTCACATCAGCAAGCTTAGGAGTTCACCCATAGTGTAGCATCATCATCAATTTCTCATCACATTCAATTAAGTTCCATTTCTGATATCCTTGGGCAGGCATTCATGAACCTTCAAATTTATTTAAGATCACTAAAACAGTAACTTTTAATTAATTGTTTTAACAGTGTACCTATTTTTTATGTTTTTTATGTGTGGATTACAGGACACCTTTTTAGTTTTGGTTTGTATAGAGTCAGGATAATAATAAAGATCAATTTACTTGTCACTGGATAATGTTTTGTCTCATTTCCCCGTTGTTGTCCTAGCCGAAAAAGGTAAGTCTATTAAGTAAGTTCCTATTATTATTGAAAATTGGAAAACCACATTACACTAGCGGCCATGATGGAGCCGATAGTGACATAATATCCGGTCTGCTTGTGCTCATAATCGTGTGCCGTAGCGGCGCTGGCGGCCGGGACGAGCGTGCCTTGCGATTGGAGTTGCAGTTCGATGCCCAGCCGCCTTAGCATGAACCGCTATATCACGCGATATGATGATGCTGTCTTGCTTACATCGCTAAGACGTGAGCGGGACGGTAACACGTTATCGAGCTACAAGTCTCGATAAAAGCCGCTCATGCCAGAGCCAGACGGATGGTTGGGATAGCACTAGGAGGGATACTAATAGTGGATACGACCCACCTGCAAGCTGGCAGCCATGGTGGATCAGATGGGGACGCTTTATCCTATTTGCGCATGCTCATAGTGTTGTCACGTTGGCTATAAAATGAAACTGTAGCGCTACTGTTCATAAGAAAAGATTGAGTAACAAGAACGTTTAATAAGCAGACAGCAGATTTTTATATCGCAGATAGTGGGGAAATTATTGATGCGTGTGATTAAGAAGAAAATAACACATTTGGACAGTTACGGACATAATTTGTTAAAAAGCTTTATATATTTATAAGAGACATTATTGGAACATACCTGTAAACTAGCGGCCATGATGGACCCAATAGTGACGCTATATCCAGTTTGAGAGTGCTCATAGTCTGGCGGAGTGGCGGCGCTGGCGGCGGCGATGGCGGCGGCCGGGATGGGCGTGCCTTGCGATTGGAGTTGCAGTTCGATGCCCAGCGAAGGCTGGGATAGCACTAGGAGGGATATATCGAACCATCTGCGGATGGAAAAAAAGTATTACTTAAAAATGCCGATAAAATACGTTTACAATATAACTAACTTCTTCAGACAAATCTGAACTAAACGGCTTATGTCTTAAAGTTCTAACGGCCGCCAAAAGTATGTATAGTAATGAAGAATTAATGAATCTGTATTTTTTGTTTAATATTTCAGGTTTGATGAACGAGCCAGCCACTTGGCAGTTGAAAGGATATTAGCCTTAACACCCACCAATTCACATTGAGCGCGCAAGCTCATATTCATAGTCCGTTCTCCTTTCCTATCCAAGCCAGTGCTCCAGCAGTGGGGTGGAAACATTGAAACGGCTAATGAAGAATTACCTGTCGCTGACAGTCTCCTGCAGGAACCCCTCCACGGCGATGACCGGCACGTTGTTGTTGAGCTCTGACCGCGTGGAGCGTAGGTGCGCTATCCGCTGCTTGGGGCAGTCACCTGTCGCTGACAGTCTCCTGCAGGAACCCCTCCACGGCGATGACAGGCACGTTGTTGTTGAGCTCTGACCGCGTGGAGCGTAGGTGCGCTATCCGCCGCTTGGGGCAGTCACCTGTCGCTGACAGTCTCCTGCAGGAACCCCTCCACGGCGATGACAGGCACGTTGTTGTTGAGCTCTGACCGCGTGGATCGTAGGTGCGCTATCCGCTGCTTGGGGCAGTCACCTGTCGCTGATAGTCTCCTGCAGGAACCCCTCCACGGCGATGACCGGCACGTTGTTGTTGAGCTCTGACCGCGTGGAGCGTAGGTGCGCTATCCGCTGTTGGGGCAGTCACCTGTCGCTGACAGTCTCCTGCAGGAACCCCTCCACGGCGATGACCGGCACGTTGTTGTTGAGCTCTGACCGCGTGGAGCGTAGGTGCGCTATCCGCTGCTTGGGGCAGTCACCTGTCGCTGACAGTCTCCTGCAGGAACCCCTCCACGGCGATGACTGGCACGTTGTTGTTGAGCTCTGACCGCGTGGAGCGTAGGTGCGCTATCCGCTGTTGGGGCAGTCACCTGTCGCTGACAGTCTCCTGCAGGAACCCCTCCACGGCGATGACCGGCACGTTGTTGTTGAGCTCTGACCGCGTGGAGCGTAGGTGCGCTATCCGCTGCTTGGGGCAGTCACCTGTCGCTGACAGTCTCCTGCAGGAACCCCTCCACGGCGATGACTGGCACGTTGTTGTTGAGCTCTGACCGCGTGGAGCGTAGGTGCGCTATCCGCTGCTTGGGGCAGTCACCTGTCGCTGACAGTCTCCTGCAGGAACCCCTCCACGGCGATGACAGGCACGTTGTTGTTGAGCTCTGACCGCGTGGAGCGTAGGTGCGCTATCCGCTGCTTGGCGGAGGCGTAGGCAGCAGCGTAACCAACTGGCTGCGCGGCGGTCACATCGCTTTGGGCGGGGAAGCCGCTGTGAAACAAATAAATAAAATCAAAAATTAGATACCGTCTCACATATTGATCAGATTCCGAAACTTTAAAACATTTTAGGCATGCAATGTTGTACATGTACATTACATGGTGGTGCCATTTAAGACCTCTGTTTGAGCGCAACAAAAACAAAAGTTCTGTGAAACGGATCAAAAATAAAATATATAGCACAGAGTGACTGGAGCTTCCTGAATCTTGCGCTGCAGGGTTCTTGTAGGGTTCAATATACTTACAGAACTGTTGCTTTCCCAAAAATTCCTTGAAAAGCTTCTCTAATCGGGGACACTTTAGTTTCTTTGTCAGATGCCACTACAAGATAGACATCCCCACCATTTCCTAAAACAACAATAAGTTTTCAATTACAATAAAAAAATCACCTGTTACCCCAACATTACATGTTTTGAATACAATTTTATAAAACTTACTGAGATACTCTTTCATCTGTGGATCCAAAGTGGTGATCATAGAGTCGACAGAACTCTTGGCCTTCTCGGCAACGCGCTGCAGAATACCGCCAGAGGTCACTGCTCCCTTCACCCAGGTGAACAATCCACTACCTGGCATGATATCACCTGAAGATAGACAATCAGTTACACAAATTCTTACAGTGATACCTCACTCTTACTAGCTGAAAATAACCTACAAAAATTGCATAAGAGTTCATGGTACGACCCCTGTAACTTTTAGGGAACAATTCAGAATACATTACAATGTAATGTATTCTGAATTGAATGATAGTGTAATGATTACACTATCATTAAATTTTCTTTAACAACTATATTTTTATCATTATTGTAGTAAACAGGCAAATACCCTTTTAGGGAACAATTCAGAATACATTACACTATCATTAGATTTTCTATAACAACTAAATTTTTAGCATTATTGTAGCAAACAGGCAAATACCTAGCTGTTACAAATGCTAGTGACTGTATCCTGTTCTGTATCCATTCAGTTTTACATTATATTTTAGTAGGTTAGCTTTCTGAAAAGTCAAATTGACAGTGGCATTATAAGTAGACTTATGGAGCAATTTTTTTAGGAGGCCATTGACCATTGATTGTTTTTAGCTGTAAATTTTGCGCAAATTGAAATTGTTGCCCGCAACTATAGTACATTTGTTATGCTAGGTAAAGGGTGACCAAATATATATTGTTTTGAACTGTGCTTTGGAAAGTATGTTTAGCTTATATTCACAAGCAAAAAACTAAAAAACATATGTATACTCACCAATTTTATCAACTTCTGGAGTGGAAGCAGGTAGTGATTCCGGAGATTGTGTGGTTTGAGAATCTTCTGGTGATCTGATTGGTAGAGTTGGCTCTCCTTTACTGGGCGGGATAGCAGGGCTACCATAAGTAAAAAATAAAAGATTTTTTAGTTGATGATAGAGAAAGACGAAGGCTTTTTTCTGAGGTGAAATTATCAAAATGGATATTCACCTCCTACAGAATACAGAATGTTACTTTATACAGTGAAAGTACCAAATTTAATTAGATTTTTAAACTATATCTTACTTATAATAAGAAGAAAATTTTATTAATTCTATGTTATGGCATAAGTTATACCTAAATTTTTCTGGTGTTTTTGGTGAGTCATCTCTTTGTTGCACAATAACAGGTTGCACAGGTATAGGTGCTGGTGGAGGCACACTGCCTAGCTGAGATGCAGTTTGAAGCTGAAATGCAAAATTATTTTTTTTCAACAATCATCTAATCTTATGTGTGTACATTTTTTATTAATTTTGTGAGTGTTTGTAGGTAAATGCTTTATGGATGGATCACATAATTGTTACCCATCAGGTGCAAGAAAATGAGACACAATAGATATTCCATTTGTCAAGACACCAATGTCTGGCTCCGATTTTATGAATTTAAGATATATATTTTTAAACTTCATGCACTTTTAATCACTAGGTATTGCGGATGTTGTTAAATGGATAATAGCCAGCTTAAAATTTTGCATAAGAAGTTATTATTATTTGGAAGGAGGGACACTGGCAAAGCCGGAAGGGCGATCAGTAACCATAATCGGAACTATTTCAGCCAGTTCCCTTTGGAGAGTCCCCCGAAGACAATGGGAAGGCGGGTTATCATTTACCCCACCAGCATAAGAAGTTACTATAATATGCAAAATCACAGAACACTATAACACAGTCCAACTGAACCGTTCAGTGGTTATCAATCAAGGCACCTGCCAGTTATTAAAAGGATAGAGGATCTCATCTGTCCCCAATGTAAAGAAAGGAAAGAAACAAGCTACCACTTCATGGCAGAAAGCTCAATGTATGCATCGCTGCTGGTAGCTCTTTGAAGGGAACAAGCTAAAGGAAAAGTATCTAAAGCAGTTGACGATAAATCAACTCAACAGGTACTGTAAGCGCACAGGAAGGTTTGAGGGTCCTAACCGGTGGGGTAAACGATAGACCACCTCCCCCTTCTTTCAGGAGACTTTGGGGAAATGGTTCCGACTAGGGAGACTGATCTGTCAGGCCTTGCTGGCGTCCCCTCTCCAAACAATAATAATAACACAGTCCAAACAGTGTTTGGTCTGCCAACAAACGGCCGAAATGACGCACTCACACGGATACGCGCCGCTTCACGCGTGCTTGCGACAGTTAAAGGCTCGGACTACAGTGAAAACCAGTGAGATCCGTGTAGTGATAGCGAGCGGCGCGTGTGTGTGTGTGAGCGCGTCATATCGGCCGAGTGCAACGACTGTTTATTAAGTTTAGAATGACTTTAAAGTAACGCGGAAGAATGAGCTGACCTCAGGTGCAGCAACTGGTAGAGTTGTAACAAAGTTAGGTAGCTCCGAAGGCGGTGCCACACTGGATAAGAGATTGCCAGCGCCAACTGCAGCTTTAGGCGCTTCAGGTATCTTAGGCTTCTTCTCACTGCCGCTCATTTTATTCTGAAACGTTGACAATGTTTACCATGCAATTTCATCATACAATATTGTACTTCTACAAATGATAACAATGTTACCAATTAGAGGTATGTATGTATTTGAAATAATATTAGATTAGTTATATTTATTAACCTGTTTGTTTTATTCTTCACAATCCCAAAACAAAATCCTCGCTCGGTTTTATTGTTTTTATTTTTTTACTTATTTCGTTTGACACTTGAGTTTTGACAGTTGTTCCAGCTGTGACGTGACGTGAAACTTTTGGCGTTGGTGACGTTCCTGTGACAAGAGAGTGGTGATTTGACCGATTCTATTTTTATTGATTTAAAATTGTAAACTGGAAAACAAACGCAGTTATTTAAATAGTTTAGTTACATACATACTTGTTGTTTATATATTTCCAGTAAAAGTAGTACAGTATCTTTTTGTATATATACTTACGTAAACCAAACAGCTGAAATGTATAAATAAAAATCGTTAGACTGATATATTTTTTTTATTTTACCGTCCAATCATTATACGTCACAGAAAGAAACCTGTGACCTGTCAGTTGTTCTGTCAAGCGAAATAGTCTCGTTTACTTCGTTTTCGTAGATATCGCGGTTTTTAGAAAGAATTCATTGTCAATTGTACAGTTTACGATAATTCTTCACGGCCGAATTCAATACTGATCATTGAACTATGTCGGAGGAGTCGGACACACCGCCTTTCAGCTCGGTGGATATTAACAATGATAACAGGGAGGATGAAGATTTATTCGCGTCTGCGGTTCAGGTATCTTATTGGAATCCTGTTTTACTAGCTTGTTGTGATCGCGTCCGCCCCCGGCAATGAGCCGGGTGCATCGGTGACGCCCCTTTACTCGTCCGATACAATTACACAAAACCAAAATTTTCTTTACAACATAACAGTACCTACATGATTCTTAATTATTCTGTTAATGAAGTTGTTGTTGCTTACGTGCTATGCTTATTTTCATTAATTATTTTATAGCACCACATGACTCAGATAAGTTAATTGTTATAACTCTGCCCAGTTTCAGAAGCAGTAAATCTCAATATGGTTACAAAGTTACAGTAGATATTCAGTAAGATTTTATTTCCGTTATTTTCCAGGAAAATGTTCCTTCCTTACCTTATTCTTCTTTTTCCTTATTCTATTGAATTTAGGTAATAATTTAATACTCCTTGCATTCATGAAAATCTACATAGAGGATTACTTACAATTTTCTAAATATAAGAAAACTGACTGCCATCTGATGCAGTGGTATTGAAACAAACCAAGTCTCAGAAGGTCTGGGTTGCAACTTAGTAGGAGGGAAAACATTAGCAATGAACACATTTTTCAGTTGTTCAAACATTGTGTTGTTTTTTTTAATAAAACAACACATTAAAATTATATGTCAATTACAAAATAAAAAAAATAAGAAAAGGAGTTTATTATGTTGCCAGCTGGCACTTATTTTCACTAAACTTTTACAAGTTTAATGAAAATAAGAGTGTATCTTAAAACTGACTAGAATCATTCTCATTACAACTTGTTTCCAAAACATCTGTATGACATTTTCTTTTTTGTCTTTACTCTTTCTGCATTAATTAACTTAAGTGTTAATCGTTTTTTTTTTCTGCTTTTCTCAACAGAAAAATTATAACATAAGAGATACTTCTTTAAATATAAGTAACTACATATATAAATAAAGAAGTAAACATTGAAATCAGAATAACTTAAAAGTAGAAATCAGGATTTCCTTAAAATTCTACCTGTAGTCTAAATGTTAATTAGCAACCAAGTAATCATTCTAATTGAATTAGCAGTTTACATAAGCCCATTCTCCTTGGATGACTTAATTTGACTTATGTGCTAAATGGATATTCTCAAATGACACTTTAATTACACACCGCTTAGTCACTTCAGAGGTCAAACCATAACTTGGTTCTAACAATCATTAATTAATACAAATCTCCTTTAACACATTGACTGCTATCGGTCCAGACAAATAGAAAATCTATTGTTACTACGAGTATACTCAGGTTGGTGGACAATGTGTTAAAAAAACATTGGATTTTGCAACCAACAACAATATTGTTATATGATAATACAGTGCAAAAAGGTTTAACTAATAAGATTGGGCAACTAGAAGCTTATAAAGTGACGTAAGCCCTGCCCTAATAAGGGGCCAGACTACAGAGGAGCGGGGGGGTCTTTGCTTTGCTTATTTTTGATGACATGGGGGGTGGGGGATCTAGATAGTGATTACGTCAGCAGTAATTATATACTTTTTTACACATATTGCAATGCACGCTTTGTCTATGCAGAAAAAGAAATGCATTTTCGGGAATTACAGTCCTCTATTCCAAACCTATTCCTTATTTCTAGACTTATAACTGCTGCTCATAAATCAACCAATTGTACGAATGTTTATGTAAGCGTAGGGGGGAGGGGTAAGAGCCTTGCTTACTTTTGCTGATGAGGGGGAAGGGTGGGTTAATAATTGCAAAAAATCTGCTTACGTAATACTTGAACGGCCCCTAATGGACAATCTTATTAAGTCTAGTAATTTTTTAAGAAGTTGAGTTCCTTTCTAAGAGTTCTGATAAGGAATAAGAGGACATCATCATCATATTTCTCGATTTATATTACTGATGGTCCTGATGGTGCAGTGCCATTAACCAAGGCCACTGAACATCACCTGGTACAATGATTTATGTCATGAACATTTGTGTTTGTGTGATAATTTTTAATCAAGTAAATATACTAAAAAAAAGCAACTTGTCTCATGTCGCCCTGACGGGACGACGACGTCAGGGCGACATGAGAAGTTATTTGTGTTTGTGTTGTGACTGGGTCTTTATTTTCAAACGTCTCTGTGGTCAGACCCAAGGTTCCGGGTTCAATTCCTTGTGGTGAAGGATCCATACATACCGATTCCCATTGGCTTCCCTTTTAGAAATCCCACCCCAGCCGGCCACCATGCAGATCATAAAAATTAGGTGATTAATTATATTGTTACCAATCAGTTAAATATTGTGGATGCCAGACAGTTGCAAAGTAAACGACATGTTTTATTTTCCATGTTTATTATTGTCTGATTTGTGATTTTTTCTTGGTTCGGATTACCTTATATTTTGACCCCTCGCCACTTGGAGGTACATATTATAATTGGTTTGTTTGGACTTGGACTTAGTATAAGTCTGCCTGGTCATCCATCATTGGTTAAGATATTCATAACACACATGGTTAATCTACATTGTATAATCTTGGCCATCATATCAATTCATGTGACTTTGTCTGATATTTATTTATTGTTCCCTTTCCCACTCTTTTCAGGAGGTTAGCTTGGACCCAGAGGTCAATGGTTCTGGAGATGGCCCAGAAAAACCAACAATTGGAAATCCACCTCCTTCAATCACAACTACGCTCAGCAGTCCAATTTTAGAAGAGGTACGAAATCTGCTTTTTTTTATTACATTAATGTATTTTCAATCACTGTTAGACACAGATCACCTCCAAGGTGGTGGAGGTGATCTGTGCTGTTAGAACTTTGTTAATAATATTTTTTTAATAAAACATAGAAGCTGTTGCTTACTTAATTATTAGTAAGAATAGCCAATAGGTTGCTGTTTTAGTATAATGAAAAGAAAAACTAGTCTAGAAAATTACAACTTTATAATTTTGCATTTTACAATGCTATTTTTATTTGATAAATATTAAACAGGAAAATAAACTAAGTCTAGAAAAATTAATTAAGCCTAGTGAAGTAATACAGTTCCAGCCTAAATGATATCATACACTTATTTATAATGCAAGAATTCTAGTGTTTTAATGGCTTTCTCGTAATACAGTTATCACAAAGGTTATTATCATTCATAGATAATTATAGATTAAAACTTTTATAACACTAACAATAAGATAAGTAATTTCTCATAGGTGAGCTGTAAATTTTCCTTTGTAGTGATGTGTCACTAAATAAACATGCGTCTTGTTGATTGTATACTATAATATTCATGCTGTTTTTATTCATTGTTGTACTTCATGAACTGTATACAAGGTGTTACAAACATCTTAATGTTGAATACTTGTAGCTTCGTATTAGGTACTTATACCTACCACAAAGCTACAGGTTGCACCATGGGGTACCTTTTGCAACTGAAAGGGATAGTTGATAGAAATTGTATAGATTAGAGATTAGATGTTATTTATTTATTAATGTAAATGATAATTTTTAGGATTATACAAATTGATTTTCAACCTTAATGTCAGCACAATAAGTCCAAAATCAGTTGGGTTTAATTTGACATGGTAACCCAAGATGCAACTAATAATTTGGTTTTCCAATCGTTGCCCAATCGCTCTCATGTGGACACCAAGTATAATCTAACGATGATTTCCGGCGCAGTCGAAACAAGCGTATAGCTCATATAAAACTACTGACTGTAAGAGAGATATGACACGTACATCATATGGGTGATTCTTCAAAGGATTGACTGTACTTTATAAATGTGCAAACGGTACTATAGCATTTAAATTTCGACAATTGATCATAGTAGTAGAAAATGAGATCGAGAATTATAACTCGAAATGCAATGACGATAGTAACGATAGTTGCTCATAAAAACTTACTATAAAGGTATAAGGTATGGGCAATTATTCTTGTGAAGGCTTCAAACTTTCTATTTTCTGGCGACAGAGATTTTTTTTTTGCTAAAGCTGCTTGAATCCAGAAATCTGCCGAAACTTGAAATCTAAGAGGATCTATGTATCTGACTCAACTCAACTCAACTTACTAAAACGTTTTTGTCCTCGCCACTTAGTCTTAGTCCTGAATAGCCGTGAGATTAGATTCAATTGTCATGTATTTTCAATAATAGTTCTTCATGCAACCGATGGATTGGATGGATAGCAAAGTCGCTTCATATTTTTAACTCCGAAATAACTGCAATTTTGTTTTGTTTACTTACAAGAATAAGTACGTCTGTCTTTGTTGTATCTAAATGAGATGAAATCATAAGTGTAAAAACGCTAATTATGTGTTTATGTTTTTATAGCAGGGGCCATCAACCACAGACCATGTGCCATCAACTCTTTGCGATTCGTTTTAGGTTGTTAGAGTGGGATGCTGCCACACAGCGCGTATAGCGGCGTCTCACTCTTACTACCTAAAAATAACCTAAAATGAATCACATTACAGTTGTTCTCAAATGTTTAGAAATGTATGTGTAGCTGCTAAGGCGATGTTCTTTTGAAATAACCTTGGACTATTATTAACCAGTCTTAAAGTAGGTGATAAATTAATTGAATCTGACGTTGAGGTTGCCCGTGTTTTTGAAGATTTCTTCTCTCGGGTACCCTTAGAAACTACCAATAAATTAAATTCCTGTCCAAACGTTGCTGCTGCCCTCTTAGAGTCGGGTCCATATTCGGTTGCATAAAACAGAAATGCATATTTACGGGAATCGAACCCGCTATCTTTGGAAATCCGGTCCAAGAGCATTGGAGCGGATTTCCAAAGGTCGTCGATTCCCGCCTGAGTATTCACTTGTGGCCGAGTTAATTTTTATCAATATTTTTCTATTTAAAATTTACCATAAATCTTAATCCTTTTTTTTTCCGGCCAATGCCGTTTCCCGCCGTGCCGGCTAGTGAGAAAATGCACAATCCTTGCTGTAGTAGTTTTATCACATGTTTCATTCATAAAATACGACTTTTTTACTTTCTTCAAAGATAGCCACAGAGCGTGCCAACAACATCCTAATCACGGTAACGGAACCACAAAAAATTGGAGAAGGCATGAGCTCATACGTGGCGTACCGCGTGCTCACCACAACGAACATGCCCATATTCAGCAAGCATGAGTTCGCGGTGCTCAGGCGGTTCAGCGACTTCTTGGGGCTCCATGAGAAACTTACGGAGAAATATCTGCGATCCGGGAGGATTATACCGCCTGCGCCAGAGAAAAGTATAGTAGGTTAGTATATTTATTTCGAAACTTAATTAACAACATAATAATTAAAATTAACATTTCTTCAGCCTTATCAATACTTAACATCAGGTATGATAAAGGCTAAGAGTAGCCCGTCGTTCATAAAAAAAAACATTGCTTGAGTTGATTATAGGTATTTTTTAATTGTTAACTTTTCCTAAGCGACAATGTTTTGAAATTGAGCAGCTAATAGAGATGCCATTGTTGCCTGATGATGCCATGTTCATATCGGAAAAGCAGGCATGGAAAATCGCAATATCTATATCTAGCACCAATACTGTAACAAAAAATAGTTCACATAGTGTATTTTGGTATAAAAGGGTCTAAACACCGTCCGGCCGTCGCATCGCAATACTGTGTCGTCGTAATATGTTGTAAACATCAGCTTGTTTTTAACTACTTGTATTATGGAGATAGGACCATTATAGTTTTTGTAATATTTTTATAACAGAAAGTCATGGATGATGAAGTAACGACTGATTCGCAGTTCAAACCGTACATTGCAAATTTGCATTGTAGTTTTTTTACGTTATGTCTTCAACTTTTCAGATAAACGAAAGTACACTTGTTTTAGAGTTAAAAATACAACTTCTTTTTCTTTTCCAAGGTACAACCAAACTCAAAATGACGTCAACGCCATCCACGGAAAGCGCGAACGGCAGCAACTCGTCTGGCAGCGTGCAATCGCAGTTCGTCGAGAGACGGCGCGCGGCGCTCGAGCGATTCCTAAACCGCGTCGCTCAGCACCCTGTGCTATGCATCGATCCTGACTTCAGGGAGTTCTTAGAATCAGGTCAGTAACATACAAAGATTTAAACTTCTTCTTTTAAGTTCTTGGAATCTGGTTAGTACTCGTACTTCCAGAGGCAAAGTTTTTAGCAATAGTTGAAAAAATACTTACAGTCAGCAGTACCTCAAACTTTATATACGAAAACCACTGAATTACGAGTGACCGTCCAGGTATGAGCTGGCTTAGAATAGCACTACCCCCTCTCATCCTATGGGTGTCGTAAGAGGCGACTAAAGGAGCACAGTCGTCAAGATACAGGTACAAAATGCCGTCAACGCCATCCACGGAAAGCGCGAACGGCAGCAATTCGTCCGGCAGCGTGCAGTCGCAGTTTGTCGAGAGACGGCGCGCTGCCCTCGAGCAATTTCTGAACCGCGTCGCTCAACACCCTGTGCTCTGCATCATTCGCGACTTCAGGGAGTTTTTAGAATCTGGTTGCTAATTGTCTAATTTTAAATCTATCGCAATCCCTTTCAATTCGTAATTTGAAAGTTATTCAGGCCGTCACTATTTGACATTTGAAAGGGATTGTGATCGGGACGCGTTTTAAAAGGTATGGAATAAACGAAATTGAACTGTCTAAGCAATATGACAGACGAAAATATAACAATCACAATACCTCTGCAAGGGATTGTGATAGATTTTAAATTAGACAATTAGGGGGCTGGTTATTAAGTCCATAGTTAACTTGGCACATACAAAGTTATCCTACTATAATATTATAAATGTGAAAGTTTGGATGTTTGTTAGCGTTTTTCCCTTTCTGTGTTCAATTCAAGACAGCGGTTGTAGCATGTAACATGCCATGTGTTCAGCTCGCGACTGTTTTGTAGTCGATTAATTGCGTTTTTTTTAACAAAGCCGTGTACGTAACCGCTCAATCACGTTAAAACGGCTGAAGGATTTGTATAAAATTTAGCACACAGACAGTTTATTGCCTGTCTTAAATCATAGGATACATTTTATACATTCCCACGCGACCGGGAACCACGAGAATGAAATCGCGAGCGCCCACTAATTTTACATACTTTCTTATAATAACGTGGTTGCGGGCCGCATGGAAGGCCCCTTTATGAGGCATTGGCTGTCATTGCATGCACCGGTGCCAGGCCTGTCTCACTTCCATACATGCGGCGCAAAATCCCCGAGATATTTACCTACTATTCTGGAAAACAACCTAATTTCAACCTTTGGCATTGCGTATAGCGTTCATAGTACAATACTCGGGTTCTCTTGGCTTTATAATTTAATTGGCACATACATAATCACACACTCACACACACACACACACACACACACACACACACACACACACACACACACACACACAAACACCTACACCAATAAGTACACACTTCACAGACACGTACTTAACTGCAAAATTCTGCATTATAATAATGTTTTAGCTGTTAAGTTTTTATCTCTTTTTATTTTTATTTAATACTTACACATAGGCTTACAAATACATAAAATTAGGAGCACAATGTATCCTTTTGCAGGGGAGGCCTGGTGACCTGCGTAACCGGTTTTCTATACCTATTACAGGCACCAGCTTCTCACACTTCAGCTCATTATCGTACTCAAGTATTTTGTTACATTTTAGACATAAGTAACCTATTTTGTGATGATGAAATAAATAAATTGTATTATTATTATTATATTATTATTAAATAACTGTCTGCCGTCTCGCTGCCGTGCGACTAGTCCGGTGGCCGGACGCTTACGTTTATCATACCTAAACTCGGGACTGAAATTTCTGTACCGTAAGGTACTAATATATATTCTGTGCCGGTGCCTCCATTTCAAAGATTGTTTTAAATTAATTTGATATTATATAGGATAAGTTTTTACTAACACAATGTGAGCCTTGGTAGCTTGAATAAATGAATTTAAATTAATAATATTTATTTCCTTACAACAGACACGGAGCTACCGAAAGCGACGAGCACATCGGCCCTGAGCGGCGCTGGCGTGCTGCGGCTCTTCAACAAGGTCGGCGAGACCGTCAACAAGATCACTTACAGGATGGATGAGTCGGATCCGGTGAGACATGCTAATGTTGTTGTTGATGGTAGAACATAATTGATGTAAGAGCCTCTTAGGGCCGATTTCACCGCTTCAATTGAACGCGATCAATTCGATTAATCTCAGTTTACGCGCAAAAGCTGAGTTCTGCCTTAAATTTGCGTTTCACCGATATAAACTGAACGTCGGCGTCGATCAAGTTGAACTTGGTTCAATTTCTGAAAGGGCCGATTTCACCGCTTTAATTGAACGCGATCAATTCGATTAATCTCAGTTTACGCGCAAAAGCTGAGTTCTGCCTTAAATTTGCGTTTCACCGATATAAACTGAACGTCGATCAAGTTGAACTTGGTTCAATTTCTGAACGGCCGATTTTTGACGGTTAGCGTACTCGAACCTGCGACAGATTTGAACGCGTTTAAGAGCTGTCTGTCATGGCATTGTCATGATGGTGGAGTAGGTACATATACATGGGAGAATTGTTAGTTTATTTTTATAGGAAGAAATAGTGGAAAGAAATGGTCTTCTTGGTTCAAAAAACAACTGTCACTTATTTCATTAAGAAACCTCAACAAGTCGTTTAGATATAGATCAATAATTTGTTACGTAATATTTCTATGATATGCGTGTTAGAAACCGCGTGTAAAGTGTGCTTTTTTTTATACACCTTACGTCTATGATTGTCCGTCAGTGGTTTGAAGAGCGATCCTCCCGCGTGGAAGCCCTAGAAGCGTGCCTACGTCGGTTAGGCGGTGCGTGTGAAGCGCTCGCACACGAGCGACGCGAGCTAGCCGCGCGAGCACACGACGCTGCCCGAGCCGCCGCCGCGTTATCCGCCGCCGACCCGCACGCGCCGCTATCGAGGGCGTTGTCTCACGCCGCCGATCTACACGAGAAGGTAATATGGTAATATGCTTGCACACGAACGACGCGAGCTAGCCGCGCGAGCACACGACGCTGCTCGAGCCGCCGCCGCGTTATCCGCCGCCGACCCGCACGCGCCGCTATCGAGGGCGTTGTCTCACGCCGCCGATCTACACGAGAAGGTAATATGGTAATATGCTTGCACACGAACGACGCGAGCTAGCCGCGCGAGCACACGACGCTGCTCGAGCCGCCGCCGCGTTATCCGCCGCCGACCCGCACGCGCCGCTATCGAGGGCGTTGTCTCACGCCGCCGATCTACACGAGAAGGTAATATGGTAATATGCTTGCACACGAACGACGCGAGCTAGCCGCGCGAGCACACGACGCTGCTCGAGCCGCCGCCGCGTTATCCGCCGCCGACCCGCACGCGCCGCTATCGAGGGCGTTGTCTCACGCCGCCGATCTACACGAGAAGGTAATATGGTAATATGCTTGCACACGAACGACGCGAGCTAGCCGCGCGAGCACACGACGCTGCTCGAGCCGCCGCCGCGTTATCCGCCGCCGACCCGCACGCGCCGCTATCGAGGGCGTTGTCTCACGCCGCCGATCTACACGAGAAGGTAATATGGTAATATGCTTGCACACGAACGACGCGAGCTAGCCGCGCGAGCACACGACGCTGCTCGAGCCGCCGCCGCGTTATCCGCCGCCGACCCGCACGCGCCGCTATCGAGGGCGTTGTCTCACGCCGCCGATCTACACGAGAAGGTAATATGGTAATATGCTTGCACACGAACGACGCGAGCTAGCCGCGCGAGCACACGACGCTGCTCGAGCCGCCGCCGCGTTATCCGCCGCCGACCCGCACGCGCCGCTATCGAGGGCGTTGTCTCACGCCGCCGATCTACACGAGAAGGTAATATGGTAATATGCTTGCACACGAACGACGCGAGCTAGCCGCGCGAGCACACGACGCTGCTCGAGCCGCCGCCGCGTTATCCGCCGCCGACCCGCACGCGCCGCTATCGAGGGCGTTGTCTCACGCCGCCGATCTACACGAGAAGGTAATATGGTAATATGCTTGCACACGAACGACGCGAGCTAGCCGCGCGAGCACACGACGCTGCTCGAGCCGCCGCCGCGTTATCCGCCGCCGACCCGCACGCGCCGCTATCGAGGGCGTTGTCTCACGCCGCCGATCTACACGAGAAGGTAATATGGTAATATGCTTGCACACGAACGACGCGAGCTAGCCGCGCGAGCACACGACGCTGCTCGAGCCGCCGCCGCGTTATCCGCCGCCGACCCGCACGCGCCGCTATCGAGGGCGTTGTCTCACGCCGCCGATCTACACGAGAAGGTAATATGGTAATATGCTTGCACACGAACGACGCGAGCTAGCCGCGCGAGCACACGACGCTGCTCGAGCCGCCGCCGCGTTATCCGCCGCCGACCCGCACGCGCCGCTATTGAAAGCGTTAGGCGAGGAGCGCGGAACTACACGAGAAAGTAAAGTTGATATGACACTGATAAGACGAGACAACCATTCAAAACCACCCAACCCAGCCCCTTCTTTCCACCACTAATCGCTTGCACCGGTATTTTGCGCGCTGTTGCACGCCATGGACCTCTATTTTTGATTCATTCTTCTCGTGAGTGGCGAGGCGAACGGAGAAGCGATCAGGCGAATAGCGACCTTGCATGTGTAGACACAGCTCGCTTCTCGCTTGGACCCTCGCGCGCTCGCGTTGGGGAGGCGTATTCCAGGCGAAAAGCGAAGCTATGTATATGCGTGCAAGGTCGCTATTATGGAAATACGGAAACTCAAATGTCGCACGAAAATCAGCAGAAACCTCGAGACAAGTGAATAAAAAATAGAACTGGACTTCATTTGACAGATGGATGTGACATATTGCTCTTAGTCTTTGGTAAGTTTTCATTTGTGTCAAAAATAAGCACCCTGTTGTCGTAGCATGTGCGGCTTTTATCGACACTCTTAACTCGATAACATGTCACTGTCCCTCTCACATCTTAGCGGGGTAAACTAGATAGCATCATTCGCAATATCATATCGAGGAGCCCGTGTCACAGTGGTTCGAGTTGGCCTGCGATTGTTGAGGTTAAGCAACTTTCGCAATTGTCGGTCACAGGATCAGTGACCAGAAATTTACTATCTCGAGCTCCTCCGTACTTCGGAAGGCTCGTAAAGCCGTTGGTCCCGGCTGCATTTGCAGTCGTTAATACCCACCGATCCGCATTGGGGCCGCGTGGTGGATCATGGCCCATTCTCCTTATCCATCCATACGAAAGGGCAGTGCCCCAGCAGTGGGGACATTAAAAAATGGCTGATGACGATATAACGGTGTTCATGCTAGCATAGGGCCCATTCAATCCAGCAACGCTCCGTCAACGAGTGAAAAATCTACTTGCTGGACATAGTTACAAACAACATAAAGCGTGAAAAATATTAAACAAGAAAATATACTAGAAAAAAGCAACCAGTCTCATGTAGCCCTGACGCGAGGACATGAGACTGGTTGTTTTTTTCTAGTATATTTTCTTGTTTAATATTTATCACATAAGAATAGCATTGTAAAATGCAAAATTAAAAAGTTATGAACATAATACGTGCTCTACGAGAAGAGGTCGTCGCCTAAAGAAATATTCTAGTAAATTACAAATTACATTACAGTTATTCATAAATTACGCAATATATGCACAGTCAACGGCAACTGCGGGTTATAAACAATGATAAATTTCTTCAAACAATTTGGTACTCAATCGCTTCTAAGTCATAAAGTTCAAAGTCGATTGAAGGAATTTTAGTCTTGTAAAGCCTGCTAGTTGATTATCTAACTCTGTTGCTAACAGGTTTTGATTGTATTGATTGAAAGTGCAGTCCCATTACTGCTTTAGTAAGATAACCGCCTCTGTAGTCGAGAGGTAACAACCACCGGTATCAGACCCAGGGGTCCCGGGTTCAATTTCCAGCGGGGGTACATATTGTATTCGGTTTGGTTGGTGGTACCACTATCTTATCTAAGCCTGACGCCATAACAACAATGTTTTCAGCATTGTTGTGTTCCGGCAGTTAGAGATAATATAGCCAGATCCTCAGTGATGAGGATTCCGGGAGAGGCTCGCTTCCATCTTCGGCCTTATCAATACTTAACATCAGGTATGATGAAGGCCCAAGTCTCCTCGTTGTTCATTAAAAAAAAAATGTTGTCACATTGATTTTTACTAAAGCAGCAATGTGACTGCACTTACAATCAAACGTTCATAGAAACAAGTAACATAATCAGGGAGCTGATCTGCTGTTCGATGCTATTTGAAATGATACATTTTTACTAGAAAAATCAAGCCTATGCTGCCCTGATTATATGCTTGTGTCGGGCGACGGGATTTCTAATAAAAACTTATAATATTTTGTAACTTCAACAGGTCGAACAGCTGCGGTTCGAGCAGTCCAACACAGACTACTTTGTGCTAACTGAGCACATCAAAGACTATTTAGGACTTATCGGGGCTATCAAAGATGTATTTCATGAAAGAGTTAAGGTAATACATAAGTTTACACATTTAACCGTACATTCAACGTCAAGACGATTCAAAATTCAATATCAAACCTTTCGTATTAACCTAGAGTACAACCTTATGCTTTAAGTAATAAGAGCTTTTTTTTAGTCAAAATTTCAAGTTTACTTGCAATTTCTTCTTTTTCCTTCCTTCCTTATTCAATCGCTATCTGTTAAATATTTTTTTCCAAAGTACATTATTGTTATAACCTTGATTATTACGGCAGGTGTTCCAAAACTGGCAGCACGCTCAAATGCAATTGACGAAGAGGAGAGAGAACAAGGCTAAAGCAGAACTTGCGAACAGGCCTGAAAAGATAGAACAATCTTCTAATGAGATTATAGAGGTAAATACAACACAAATTATTTAAATGTTTAGCAAAGAATTGACGCAAAAGTTCATTGCATGATTGTGACATGTGAAGAAAGACTGGAGATCGAACCCTTTCGTGCTAAATACAGAATGCCAAATCTATTCTATTTTGTAAGCCCATTTGCATTGCAAATTATTATTATTGCTATTATAAATTGTGCTCAAAAACAGAGTTTATATGTTCCTCTTGATATTCAAAACGTTAGTGCGCGGCACGCGAAGTCATACTTGTCAGCGACATCAGTCAAAAGAGTACTTAAATGAAAAGCATCAAGCAATATGCTTCTATCTAAAATACCATAAAAAAAATATGAATGCATTTCAATCCCGTTGCATTGAGCTATAATTATAATGGGACGCGAAAGAAAATTAATTAAAATCATTGTTATCACTAGTGGGAAGCGAAAGTGGAGCGCGGTCAACAAGAGTTCGACACGATATCGCGCGTGATCAAGAAAGAGCTGGAGCGATGGGAGGAGGTGCGGCTCACGGAGCTGCGAGCCACCATCCTGCGCTACCTGGAGGAGCACATGCAGCATCAGGCACAGGTATGCGACACCGTTTGTTAAGACAAGATGTCTATAGTCTGATTTTGAATTCAGTAGTGATTTGACAGGTTGTCAATGTCACTTTGTAGAAATAGTGCTGCCTTAAAATATAGTTATTATGATATTATTGAATTTGTGTACGTGAATGGAATCTTTACTTACTGAACTGGATCTGCGCAAATCATTACGAAAAACAGTTTAAAGCAGGATTATTTTTACAAAGTGACATTGGCACCTGTCAAATTACTCTACTGAATTAAAAATCCTACTATAGTGGCAGTGCAACAGCTTGATAACAAAGATCTCGGAAGTTGCATTGCAAACCAACGGAATTAGCAGCAGCATAAGTAAGACGTTTTCAACGTTTTCGACAACTATCGAATGCTCTAGTCATGATGTCTATTCGATAAAGCAGTCTACAGACATAAAAGAGCAAAGGATTATGTACGCCAAACTCGTACTAAGAGCACAGATAATTGTTTTGCTTCGCTCCCAGAGTGCATTTCCACTTTTATTATGGAAAACGGTTTTTACCAAATATGAATTTGCTATTGATTCCCCGATATGGCGGCGCAGTTGAATGCGCCATGATCTCTTGAGTAACGCAATAATAATAGTGACCATGAAAGTTAATTGTTACTTTATTTATCAAACCCGACCCGGACACTGGTGTCCAGAGAACAATGGAAAATCTATTGGGTCTCATAATCCGGGCCTGAAGGTTAATAAACTTTTCCGTTGCTGTTGGCGTTACGGCATTGGGGTCATCGTACCTCCAATTTCTTCATGCGGTTCATGTCACGCGGGGTTCAAAAAAGCACTTGGCTAGTCCTACTAATATTATTAAGTAGTAGCTGCCCGCTGTTTCACTCTCGTGGTTTCCGTGCCCGTGGAAATCGGATTAAAATGTATCCCATAATTTTCATCCAGGCTATAAACTATATTGTGCTTTACCCAAATCTGTTTAACAATTTTTGTTTACTGCGATATTCCCACGGGAATGGGAACTACGCGTTGAAATTGCAGGCGGATAAAAGTCCATTAATTATTAATTTATCATATTTTTTCGCAGTCAATCCGTTATTGGGACGCCTTCCTGCCAGAGGCTCGAGCGATCAAATGAGTGGAGGACTAACGGCCCATAGCGCCCTCTCGCCTACCTTAAATACGACCTTAGCACCAAGTAAATACAGTTCAGAAAAGCTGAACATTTAAGAATCTTATCGAAAATGTTGTAAAAATTATTAGATCATACTGAAATGTTCAGCTATTTGAACGGTCACCGGTACATAGCTTACCCAAACTGTCAAATTTATTTCATTGATTTTAAGCCTTAAAGTATATGTAACATAAGGTTCTGAATCGATTGAAGAAATTCAACTGATAGGGTAATCCAGCGTGCTGCCCCATGTACAATCAACTGCTCATAAATCTACTGTTAATGTTAATATCGCCCTTTCTTGTAATAGACTAAAGATGAAAAAAAAAGAAAGTTTGACACATTTCGCTAGATTAATAAGTCTTGGTTGTACATTACCAGCATCCTGTCCACAGATTCATGTTGATAATAGCTTCTTATTAATTATAAGGGTAAATATAATTATATATTTTTGTTTCAACCTTTATTCATTGTAAATTTTATGAAGTCACTGCCACCCTTCAAACTTCAATAAAAAGAACTAAATATACTTTGAAAGAGATCAACTTAAATTACTTACTTTAATACACTATTGATTGAAAAAACATTACCGTTCTCCATATCTCTCCCATTTTGATAAGTTATCGTTATATAAGAACTTCAAAGTTATTTTAAGTTTAAAATATTTAAAGTATGTTTCAATATAAAACTATAAATAGTAGATCGCTTCTTGATATTTCGTTAAATAAGAAAATATATATGAGGATTATTCCTTTTACAAATGCTAGCAAGATTCATCTTTTCACCAGAATGACATTCTTGAGACCGCTATCAATACGTTGTCTTCAGAATAATTGTACTGATACCTATAAAAATTCATTCTATCTCTCTATAACGTGGAGTAGGCTGTCACATCCATAGTCTAAAGATGTACCTAATCTCTTTACCTAATGTCTTTGTACCCAGTTGCAGAAATAATAGTCAGAGGAATCGTTTTATTCCGTATGCGTCTTGTTCACTCAGGATATTGACAAATGCTAACGGAATAAATATCAGTTGAATAATTTTTAATTTATGTGCACAATTTTGGTTATCTTATCAGCGCGTCGACACTTTCGACATTTTCGCAATCCGCCTTAAAAGTTAAGGAAAATAATTGTAACAATAATATTATAACTACCAGCTTTTCACACCGCGTGCTAATAAGCACGAAACAATAGATCGGCTTGCGATAAGGTAACATGCTTATTGATTGGCATGCTCTTTTCGTATACACGTGCTAGTTGCTTGCTACTAAGTAGCACGTGCTCGAAACTCGCATGCTTATGTGCTACTAGTAGCTTGTGTATTCCACGCTTAATTCCATGCCAAAAATCAAACGATTGTTTGCATATAGTCGGATTTTTAATTTAGTAGAGTGATTTGGCAGGTTGTCAATGTCGCGTTGTGAAAATAATGATGAATTAAAATGTAGCTGTTATTATTGAATTTGTGTGCGTGAATGGAATCAATACTTACGGAACTGGATGAGTGTCGTTGGCGTCGACATCGACTTCATTTGACAGATGGATGTGACATATTGCTCTTAGTCTTTGATAAGTTTTCATTAGTACTAAAAGAAGCAGCAATGTGTCCCATCCATCTGTAAAATGAAGCCGATCTCGATACCGACGCCACTTGCGCGACACGGCCCCTGGATTTGCGCAAATCATTACGAAAAAGAGTTTAAAGCAGTATTATTTTTACATAGTGGCATCTGCCAAATTACTCCACTGAATAAAAAATCCGACTATAGTTAGGGCGCCAAGAAAAACACACTAAGATACGATTAGGATGTACAAGTATGATCCAATTGGCATTAGAGAAATTATGTATTTCATGACGTGCTGCTGTTTAAATATCAATGCTTAATTTAACCTTGAATTCTTCGAACATAATCAAGTACTTACCTATAAAAAACAAACAATTTGCAAAAAAATCTGCTGCTGGGTAACTATAGGCTATTAAGCAGAATAGATCAAATAATTATAAGATGCCAATTAATGCCCGCATTAACAACTTTCGATTAGATAATCGTGATTTAAATCTTAAAACATCTTTCTGTATCTTTTAGCTTCCAACTACGACTACGACTGGCATACATTTGAACGTCGTTTAGCGAGAATCGATTGGTTATTGCGTTGGTGAACTCGGGCCTAAAACCTCTAAAAATATCATTACCTTTATTATATCACAACTATTCACAACAAATAGCCAATGAACCGAGACATTCTTTATCAGCTAGCTATTCAGTAGTCTTTAATTTGCATATACCTAGAGTTGACATTGATATGAAATCTAATCAATAATTTTATCGAGGAGTTTATCTATTGTAATTATAGATAAACTCCTCGATAAAATTAAATTATTAGTCACATTAAATTCGGTTGGTGTATTTTCGCATAACCTAAGTGACCTGTAAAAGAATTGTATAAAAAGAAATATAATTAGTTTTGATAAGACGTGATAGTGATTTAATTAGATTCATGGGGAATACCGATTGAGACTTAATTTCATGATTGCAAGAAATGTAATTTTAGAAATAAATTATCAGATAAAACACACAATTAGTGTTATTAAGCTTTTTGATCCAATGGTCAACCACGTCGTCTCAGCCACATAACACCCACTGCTAGGTATAGGCCTTCCCCAAGGATCTCCACAACGATCGGTCCTGCGCTGTCCGCATCCAGCGGCTTCCCGCGACCTTCACCAGATCGTCGGTCCACCTTGTCGGGGGCCTACCCACGGAGCGTCGTCCTGTGGTCAACCACAATGTTGTAAAATTAAAACTCTTTCCGTTGTTTGCTTTCTTTTTTTCTGGTGAATTAAATGAACATTTTTTTTTTTATGAATGAAGGGGAGACTCTTAGCCTTCATCATACATAATGTTAAGTATTGATAAGGCTGAAGGTGGAAGCGAGCCTCTCCCGGAATCCTCAACCACCGAGGAACTGGCTATCTTATCTCGAACTGCCGGAACACAACAATGCTGAAAACATTGTTGTTATGGCGTCAGGCTTAGATAAGATGGTGGTAGCTAGCCAGGCGGGCTTATAACAAGTCCTACCACCAACCAACATTTAATACAATATTGCTAAGAAAAAATATTTTCAATGTAAAAACATTACACATTCGGTTCAAAGGAGTTATAGATAATCGCTTATAGGGTACAAGCCCCACTTGTTGCCACTGAAGTGGATTTGGCCACTTTGAACCTTAACGCTATATAAATAAGGGTTAAATGAAGTTGACCACAACTGAGTCGTCTACCCCACTTGTTTATTTATCTCTATGGGTATGTGTCTACGTCGAGTATTTGTTATTTACAACGCGGTATATACATTTTTATCTAGTAAACTATAATGTTCGGGATTAACATTATCTTTTTATTAGAAATCAAAAAATGAATAAAATGAAAAATCACCGTGAAACGTTTTATAGGCTGTGTTGATACTGTATAATAGTTAATGAATATTCTATTTGGCCAAATAGCTAGAAATGATGATATACAAGACGATGATACTGCCATGGTTACTACAGCATTAGACAGACAAGAAGACAAAAACGTAAATTAAGTACATACATTTTGTATGTAATTTTTTTTATAAGTTTATAATTTCATTACACGATTCACTATTAATTGTATTCTCGAAAAACTAATCTCCGCCTCGGTCGGGACTTGAATCGATGTTGGATCGAACCTTTGAATTTTCAGTACATTATCGCTAACGATTCACGATAATTTAAAATCTTATGTAAAACCGATTTATTTTATAATCCTTTTTCAATGTTTTCAAATAGTATATTTATCATAAAATTAGTTTATTTTGCAGTTACTAAAGAGGTACTATTTTGTCAGCAACTGACTACTGACTTTAATACCAAGAAATTAAAAATGCGAAGTGTTTTAACCATCGCAGTTCTTTCTCTGATGTTGCACAATAATATATTTTTCTTTTTCTTATTATCGTAGGTATAACTTATTAAAAAGAACAATCTATTAAATACCCGTGCACATATAAAAAACTAAAAGTTAATTATGAAATTGAGTAATTTAATTTCATGGCATCTCTTATGGTTAAGATTTAAGCTTATCCAGATTTTGTTATCACTATGTATATTTTTATAGTCATTTGTTTTATTATAACTATAAGAGATTTAGGTATCGCATATTAGAAGTGTATTCCAAATGAATGATGTTTTACGTGTTTGTTGCAGTTTAAATATCAAATTAGACAATTAATTAACATTCCATTTCAACAAGTTATCCTACTTAATGTAAATAATACGATTTTATTTACTTTAAAAGAAAATTAAAATTTATTATTATTAATTAAAATGTTAACGTATTTTCAGTAACACATTTTGTCCAATTTGATATTATTGTCTGCAACATAATATATACCTTAGATATGTATATTAGATAGCATGATTGAAAAATCTCGAGTCTAATGTATTCCTTATTTTTTATATGGCCAAATATATTTAGCAGTAATTTGGTGTAATGGAAAAGATGATTATTATATGAAATTATAATGTTTGTTTCCAATTCAATTGTTGTTTTAATATTTTCTTACGGCCTATTTAAGTCCTCTTCTCAATTAGTTTTGGGAAATCCAAATCACTGTGTACTGTGCACGAAAGCTTAGCTGTCTGATTGGAAAACAATTCATAATGTACTTAGTCCATACGTGGACAAATCAAGACACGCTTATTATCTGTTATCATTGAGCCCACAAACCCTTGCGATAATTATCAGTGATCCACTATATAAATAGGTGTAATTTTTTTCCAATCTAGCTTTGATTTGGATATCGAAAGTTACAGGTGAGTAGGTAATGTTTGTTTGTAGTAAATATTATTTATTATAGATACCTATCTACTTACTTAGGTCAGTGTTATTTATATTTTAGGTTTGGTTTCTAAAGGTTGTGATTTTTAGTGCAATACTAATGATAGATACCTAAGACAAGTAAAGAAACAGGATAAGTTTTTGTTAAGCGTTTCAGGTATATTTTATCAAATCATGACGAATAATGCTCAAATCTTGCTTTTCAATTACGTGGAAAAAATTGTGATTCCTATTTAAAGATGTTTTTTTATGATAATTAGAGCTTGTTATTGTAGTAAAGCGTAATTACCAATCGACAATCATGTGTCATGCGGTATTAAGATTAGATAGGTATTAATAACAGAGACATTTTAACATAATGAAAAATTAACGTACGTATCAGCATATTGATGTTTAAAGATTAATGAGTGTACTTGTTTTTCAGGCAACATGAAGGTTCTAATCACGCTAGCTTTGGTGGCGATAGCCACAGCCGTCCCCTTGCCAGAGCAGGAAGGTTTCCAGCCCATTGGCATCAGCACCCTGCCTCTGTTCATCCCAGACGATATCGCTGAAGCCTTCAGAAAGGACTTGGAACTGAACCCCCCAATCAACTCGGACGTTGAGGAAAGTCTGTTCAACGATTTTGAACCAATTGTTTTGGGCGAGATTCCTGTACCAGAAGTTTTTGAAGAATTAGAGGAAGTTGACCCTTCCCCCGTCCAATTCGTGGATGCCCCAGTTGAAGAAGAAATTGCCCCGTCCCCAATTCAATTTGTCGATGAGGTCGTCGAAGCAGCAGCTGAAGAAGTTGACCCTTCCGCCTTGCAATTCGTCGACTCCCCAGTTGGTGAGGAGGAAGTCGCGCTTTCCTCTGAACAGCTCGCCGAAGAAATCGAGGCTTATGTTAACTTTGTGTTATCAGCTCTAGCTGAAGAAGAATCCTTTGTCCAATTCGTGGACTCCATAGTAGAAGAAGTTGAACCCTCAAATGTCAACTTTGTCGACGCCCCCGTTGAGGAAGAAATCGCCCTTTCCGCTGACGAGGTCGCTGAAATCGCCGAAGAGCCTGTTGCTGAGGAAATCGAACCATCTCCCGTCAATTTCGTCGAAGCTGTTGCTGATGATGAGGGAATCGTCCCTAGCCCCATCAACTTTGTTGAAGATGCCGAGAACGCAGAAGAACCTATTGTAGCATTCGAGGAAGCTCCCTTGGAATCGGAAGACGGACCCGAATACCCCGGTCTCGTACACGACGATCCATTATGGCGTTAAGATATGGGCACGTTGCCTTTTTAAAATATGTGTATATTTTAGTCACTAATTAAGTAAACAGATTTTGGTAAATTGAACATTTTATTCAGATTAAGCTATGAGCAGACGATGGACAATTAGTTCTCAAGTACGTGCTTGATCTTTTCTAAAAGCAGGCTTCAACAATAATAGGCTATTTGACAATGCGAAAAATAAAGTGTCAATTACTGTTATCAGTATAAATTATGAGTTTAAAAATGGTTTTTTATTAACGTAAGTTGAAAATAATTATAAATTTATTTTAAAATCCGTAAATAAAAATGCATTTTTTAAACGTTTTGTCACGTGACACAAAACGCTCCTGATTCGTGAGTTTATAATGACGTCACCTGCTTGTAAACATCCGATTCGTTTGACTACGTATGTGGATGATATGCAGAATATAGGCAAGTGACGTCACCGAACCCATTGCAGCGCCATATTGCACAAAGTAGCGTTTTGGCGCGTTATTTAAATATTGAATTTTTTATTTGATATTTTTCAGCAAATATGTACCTACCAGAATTAAAAAAAAAACAACTTTTACTGGGTTCCTTAAACTCCACTACATAATATAAAATGAATTTTCAAAACCTGTCAAATAGCCTATTGCTCTCTGTATTTACTTTGTGATAATGATAAATATCGTGTCGCGGACAAAAATGATCATCGTCTGCCTAGCGCCTTACCATTTCCCTGGTTTACCTTTGATCTGTATCGAAATTCGCTACTAAAATAAACATTTACACAGGAAATCCGTGTTTCAAATGTTTGCTGAATTGTTTAAGATGGCAATAGAAATAAATAAAATTAGTCGAACTAACCATGGAGTACCTACCTAGTAGTAGCTTAGTACTTAAATAAAAGTAGCAATCGTCTGAACTGGAATCAACCGGTTAGACATTATCAATTTAGGATGAATATACGATAATGCGAGATGATATTGCGATGCGTGACCGTGATTACTAATAATGCACATACTTTCTAAAGCACGATGGTGTATCTTATCAGGATCAGTCAGTCAGTACACGATGTGTTGTAAATATATACACTCACCGTCAAAAAAATCGCACCTTTAAATAATCTGACTTTTGAACTTAGTTTAACCTTATTTGGAATCAATTTATGAGGGAAATGTTGGATAGCATTTGAAGGTAACGAAAAGGGGTGCCCAAAATAATTAAACTTTATTTTTTATTGGAATAGAACAAAAAAAGATAAAGTTTACAAAACAATACCACTCCTTAATACTTTTTGTACAAAATAACTAAGTAAATTCGTTTTTTTTATAGGTTAGATTACGGATCACTGCCTTTTAAACCTACATTGACCCATTAAAACCCACAAACGCTCAACCAGCGGCCCTTATAGAGGAACAAAATTGCGTTTTTTTTTATGTCACATTTTTGTTATTTATTATGCTTTTTTAATGCAATGAAATCTTGTTTATTAAGTTCATTTATTGGGCTTGCAAACGAGGCTAATATTGGTGGGGGTAGAAGCCGTACACTCATTTGTAAAATGTTAATAACGCTTAAGAAATTTTAAAAATAGGTGCGGTTTTTTTGACGGTGAGTGTATGAACACTATCGTTTGTGAAAAGCTGCTATCATTTATGGAACTTAATTTTTTTTATTACCTATAGAAACCTTGCGAACAGAACTCAGACGGACGACAGAGCTGAAACCTTGTCAAAGTAAATTGAAAACTAATTTTCGATTTACTACTACAAGGTTCCATTCCGATCACGGCGATTTATATCTCACTTGCTGCCGCCCGCGCCTTCACCCGCGTGGTTATCGTTCCCGCGGGAATATCGGGGTAAAAAGTATCTTATGTTCCTCTCCAAGCTTTCAAGTACCTATTTGTATCCCAAATTTCACCAACATCCATTCAGCCGTTTTTGCGTGATTGAGTAACAAACATACAAACTTTCACATTTATAATATTAGTAGGATGTCTTGCCAGTACTGCGGCGAGGGCGGCTCGAGTTAGATCCCAAGGTTGCATAGAACTTCATGCTACAAAAACTCTCACTCCCATTTGCAATTGCCTAAGGCTATAGGTATTTATCTATTTTAAAACACTAATATTAAGAGAAGATATTCATTAGATGTCTATTAATTAGAAAGAATTCTTTGTTCTACTCTAAAAGTAAAAAGGTCACGGAAACAAAAAAAAAAGATATAAGCACCTTCTGGTGCGAGGGGTCAATAGTTGGACAACGTAAGCCGGACCAAAAAAATCCCCGAAAATTCTCTAACTGTATGGTGGATCTGTGGGTGGGATTTCAAAAAGGAAGCCGATGGGAGTCGGTATGTATGGACCTATAGCCACTGGTACCTATCATATCTAAAGAAACGTTGCGTAATTTTCTATAAGGAACGTTGAGCGAGCTTTAGGGGCTCGATATTGGGCCCATATGTTAAGAATAGCGTTATTGGATTTTAAGAACGTCATATGGCTAGTGCAAAGCAATTTTTATTAAGATTAAGAACGATAAGAATAGCCTAGGCTATTCTTATGTTTAGTGCAAATGGGTGTCATTATTAATTTCGATTTAAGAAATAAATCGAAATTACTACAGGTTGCTTAAGTGAAACATTAGTCACACTAAAGGCCTGTTTCACTATCTAAAAGTAAGTTCTGAGTAGCTTACTTATATGATGATTTGACAGTTGTGATATAAAAAAAATATGTCAAAGTATCTTTTAAGTAAGCTACTCAGGACTTTTAGATTGTGAAACAGGCCCTAAGTATAGGGTCGCTCTGTAAGTACAACCAGACTATAAATAGGTTAAGGTGCTTACCTAAAATTTAATACTAATATGGCACAGAAGAAGTTAAATGAAATGATATAACATGGCTAACTACCATTTTATTCTAAAACTTAGGTATCTATTTACAAACTATTCAAAAAAACTTATTTCAAGACATAATCCTCTGGATAGTCCATAACTTTAGGATATTTCTGGACTTCCTCTTCAGGGATATGGTCGAGCCTGGTGGGCACCAGTCGAAGCTGTCTGATTTGATTGGTGACATTCTGGAGGACATCCTCTGGGATCTGCTCGCCAGGATAGATGAAAAGCCTTTCCATTGTGTGTCGTCTTTGAAGATTACCCTTCATGGCTCTATAGACTGCTTTTTTGACTATCTGGAATGATATATTTTAATATTAATAGTTATTTGTGAATAACAATCCATATCGCAGATTTTATGGTCATAATATTCTACTGTTTATGGTAATACTAGCTGCCGCCCGCGGTTTCACCCACGTGGTTCCCGTGGAAATATCGGGATAAAAGTTAATTAGAAACCTAGCCTATGTTACTCTGTCCTTTCAACTAACTATATGCCAAAAAGCAATTTGATTGGTTGCTCCGTTAGGGCGTGAAGGAAGGACAAACAAACATTTTCGCATTTATAATATTATTTATTATAATATTCAATATTAAATTAATTATTATATTAAATTAGGATTAGGATATTTCAAATAGTAATATTGATGATGTCTATGAAAGAGAAGGAAGTGATGATGGATAACAGAATTGAGATAAAGTCGAGGTAATGATATGTTGATAATAGTAAACAAAATCAAGGGAGCATGTGCTAGTAAATTGGTACCACCCTTGCAGCAAATAAAAATGTGCAGAAAGACACCTAAACCATATTTGTCTTTAGTAAGACAATATTTTAGACTCTAACTAAGATATGTGTCCGTATTTCTGGGGCCATCCTTACCATAAGCTTTTACAGTGTATAGCTTCATATTTTGATCAACAATTCTTTAATATTGTGATAACTATTGATGGTAAGAGGGCTGTACCAAGGTTTGGTAAATTATAAATAAGGAAAAACTCTCAAGGAAATCTCAAGGCTCTCAAGGCTTACCAGAAAAATGGCAATGTTGTATTTGTACATACGAAAGGTTTACAAGTGTTTACTATTTGGTTTTATTGTAGGTATTTGATCAAAATTATACACAATTGATTCTATTTTGTAAACTTAAGAAACAGAATTAAATTACTTTTGGATTTATAATAATAGTGTAGGTAGATTATTATGCAATTATTTTTCGTAAAATTTTTATTACATATTCAAAAATACTGTCAGTTATTGTGCAAGATTAAGGTTTCAGGATAATTAATCACCAGCATTATCATAAAGTTGGTAATGGATTGGATGATTAATTTTGATGGATTTATGAATGAATGACAGGAGATAATAAAATTAAGAAATCATTCTGTCAGTAATGTCTTGACCCTTCACCCGCATGGTTCCCGTTCCCGTGGGAATATTGGTATAAAAAGTAGCCTATATTTTAATCCACTTCTTGAAGTCCCTAGCCCTACATACCAAAGAGAAAGAACATCAGGCAATCTCCATACAAAGTTGGTAAAAAAAAATTGTGCCGACCAGATCTAAGATTATTTCTAGGTAGCTCATACTAAGACCTAAAAAATATATTAACTTAACCTTGTAACCGTGTGAACTGAGTAGCTATTTCAAAGTCTTAGTAGCTCAGTGGCGATTTCCAAAGATCGTGGGTTTGAGTCCCATCTGAGAATTCACTTGTAGCAGAGTTGATTTTATCCAATATTTTTCTATTAAAAATTTATCATAACCTGAAATAGCTACTTAGTTCATGCGGTGACAGGGTTAAGTCCATATATTTATTTTTATGCCCTAATATGAACTACCTATTGGAAATAATATTGGGTCTGAGCGCTCAATTTTTTATTGTCAAGAGTTTTTAACTTAAAATAACTACTCAGTTCATGCGGTTACAGGGTTGTCCATATATTTTTCTTAATTTGGTTGATTATCTCAGTGCCATCTCTTATGGTTTTCTGCTATATAAACTCTTCAGTGCCAATTTTCCAAGTCTAAACATAAATTTTACTTGTGAATTTACTTTTCATGGCCCCTGTCTCAAACAAATAAGCCTAATAAATAGCTTTTCATGTCTGTAAAAGTCTGTTTTAACTTTTATTTAGTGTAATGTTTCCAAATTATGATTATTATTGACTTCTAGCTATAAGCGCAGGTAAAGTAATACACTAACCATAGTAGGATCCTTATTGTGTACTTCCCAAGCTAAGGTCCAACTCGCACCTCCAGGATAGCCGGTATGATGAAAATAAGCTTTTCTCCGCCAGTCGTCGCCGCGTAAAGCTATTTCTCGGCTATTGATACAGACAACAACATCCCCGCAGTCGTTCATAGGGTGATATATAGGTTTATGCAAGCCCATCAAGTATTTCTTTATAACTGTAGCGGATTCATAAGGATCTTGCCATTTACAATCGTATATGTGCCATGTTCTTGCAAAAGTTGCCCATTGCTGAAAATATTGAAAATTTTGAAATTTTTTAACAGCTAAAATGCATATGAAATAAATCAACGATAGCTACCTGAACCCTTTTAAAAGCCGACATGATTCAATCCAATATCCGAGATGAATATTTTTAATCAAACAAGACAAACAAAACATCGACACAGACTTTTTAAGGTTATGTTTTCTTTTTACTTTTTTGGGATTGTTATGTCAGTGTCACTGTGTCGGTCAGTCCATAGAGATACAACAGAACTATGGAGGCGCCCTATAGATCTATATAAAATTTGCTTATACAAATATATATTAAATCGATACATTCTTATCAAATCGATGTTTGTCTCTTTCTAACTCGCCTATGTTTGCGTATGGGTAAAGAGACGGATAGTGTTTGCACAGTACACATTTTGGCAACATTTTCATGTGACGTCATGAGCGTTTTGACGCGTGCCGGCATCGCCATCTTTAGTTCCAAGTTCTGTGGTAGATCTGCTGTCAAATTTTTATTAACTCTCAACAGTTTTGTTTATTTTTTGATAAATACGCACAAAAACCTGGTTCTGTTCCATTCAGAGCCTTGCTAGAGTTGGGAACATCATGCCTTCGTGTTGTGTTAAGCAGTACGGTGCAAGGAAAAACATTAATCAACCTTCATTGACTCTCCATAGGTTAGTATTAAATTTTCACAATTACTGTTGAATCTAAAACGATATTGTGTAATGAAATATAAGAAAAAGTTGTTTTGAAAGTTTATAAGGACATATATTGTTTTAAGTTGTGGTATTTCGAAGTTTTTTTCATATTAAAGTTCGAGTTGTATTGCATTTGTAAAATTAGTGATGTCATGGGTTGTGTTGAAATATCGATACATTTGTCATTTTATTCATCAATGGTGTTTTGTCAAATAGATTTCCTTCGAACAAAATTTCGAAGCAGAAATGGATAGAGGCTATTGGTCAAGAAAATATAAACACACGACATAAAATTTGGTATGTTTGCACTGATGCATTTTGATGAAAACTTTCGATGTAACAAGATTGCGTGACTCATTTGGTAAGTGATTTTTACATTGTAAATAATTTTATAAAGCAGAATAGCGTATTCTTCTATCTTATTCTGAATCCTATTATAGTTTGTAGAAGTTGTATCAAAGCTATTTATATATTTTCAGCCTAATCAAATCTGTTTGAAGAATCAAAAGAGTCGAGAAATGACTAGTTCACTAGAAGGTGCGTCAACATCTACTACGGTGAGGATATGTTTTATAATTGTCTTAGTAAAAGTAAGAGAATTAAATTGATTGTTTTTTACTGTTTGACTTACTGTACATAAGCTATGTGTGATATTACTTTACGTAGCTATAAAATTGCTATTAAACATAGCTTTAGTACAGTATAATAGTGATAAAAAAAATTACACACATGACCTTATCATTAACTAAATTAAATTGAAAGTAATTAATGATTCTTTTGTTCATTTTCAGCCTATCAAATATTTTTCAACCAACCAGGCAAAAACAAATACTAACAAGTCAATCTCACAATAATCAATGCGATGGTCAGTATAAATAAACTGTATAATATTTGACTTAATGTAATATAGGCTAGGTTAATTATTATTAGTTTTATAAGTAGTCTTTTAAACCTGATCATTCCTTTTATTTTCAGATTAAAAAAAAATATATTTAAGTCTTGCAGAAAAGTGTTCTTTTAAAGAAGAAAGTAAAAAATTTAAACGAAAGGGTATGAAGACGTGATAAAAAGATTGCTATATTCGTTAATGTAATAGAAGATCTTCAAAGAAGAAAATCAATTAATATTGATGAAACTGTTATTTTGGAAGAATGTACAGGATCAAAAGATTTTTTGAAGAGGCAAATTGCCAAAGCCAAATCTCTATACCTTTGAAAAGTATGGCGAAGAAAACAGGAAATTCGCCCTTGCTCTCCATTTATAATTATCAAAAACTTAAAATTTTATGAGGAAAACCTAAAACACTTGTTTATCACACCCTCGGACACTAAGTAAATGGTACCAACATGTAAATGTTGAAACTGGCTTTACTAAAGAATCTTTGGATCTTTGGAGATGGATGGATGGATTGCTTATTAAATCGATTATCAAGGTTATCTCGATCTTAGGTTCCGATACCATGCTAAAAAATTTGTGATACAGTATTGTTTAGAAATTATTTTATTAAATTGGTATTATTTAGAAATAAATAAAAAAGTAATACTATATTTTAAACAATCAAACGTAACTTATTTTTCCTCCTCTCACTCCTGTATACCATACGTGTTTATAGTCAAGTGTAATGTAAGTAATACGTCAATAAAGGTAATTATTTAAGTAACTATTTTGTATGAAAAAATGCATAAGTATAATTTACTTTTAATTAACTAGGTAGGTAGTTACTTACACTTGACTATAATAAATAGAAGTGTGAACTCTCGTATTTATAATAGAAGGCAACTAACTTCTTGAGTAAAAGTAATTCAAACTTATACAATTACTTTCATACAAAATAATTGCTTAAGTAATAATTACTTTTAATGTAGCTTAAAATAGGCATACATAGACAATGAGCTGTTTTCTTTAAAAAAAAAATGCTTTTACCTTTCAAACGGATTCCATAAGAATAAGTTTGATTATTAAATTTAGCCCCTTTTTATGCTATGGCCGTACCTACGTGTATCGCCCCGAAGCTTCGGACAATGCCACGATACACGCAAGTGCGGCCACATGCTTTAGCGCGCTAACACTTTTGGTGCTTACTTCGGAACGATACTCGCAAGTGGGAAAATTTTTAACGTCTATCGTACGAACTGTCGGCCCGAAAGATCTGAAATACTATAATAATTATTTATCTATATATTAAACTTAATTAAACGCGCTAAACCCAATTACATAATCACGTAAGACTATTGGAGATGGACTTCGCACTACATTATGTAACCTCCCACCCCAATTGCCAAATAAATGCTTAAAAAAGCAAGTGAAGTAGTTGGTTTTAAATCCATTTCTGGGCCTAAGCCGGCCTTTTTTTGTTCTGAGGAGTATAAATTAATATTTAAAACGTATATTTATTATAAGTTTTAATTGTAACTATTTCGATATCAGCTATTCAATATGGTACAACACTAGGGTGAGCGGCCATATTATGCGCCAAACATAATATAGGTATGCACGCTAATTTTGTAGGTATGGCTGGTCCATATATTTACAAGTCAATGGGTCAGTCAAACAGAAAAGGAAAGGCAAAGAATTAATGTTCATGAAGCCTTTTGTTTTACTTCACACCGAAAATAAAGATTGGCTTTGTCTTCGCTTCGAGTATATGGTCTTCACAAACGATCGACACCGATATACTGTCGATTGTCTTTAAAAAACTGCTTTTATGAACATAAACAAGAGAACCTTCTCTAGTTTCATTATATTCTGCCATCTTTTAGAAAATAGAACGTCAGGATTTGATCGAATTGATGGAATTTGGGTCAGAGTGTCGTCTTATGTATGTATGACTGGACCTAGAACATTCTTTGTCGTAAATTTTCTTAACAATAGAAAGGACGCGTCTGTACACTCATCAATGGTTGTAGCCGCTAAACTCCTTGAATGAATTGCGGTTCGAATTACCACTACTGGCTACCGCATCCACCCTATTTCCCAAATCAGCCCCATGCAACTTCCATGTAATGTACTTCTGCTCTTCCGTCCTGCTCATGCGAATGAACATGCCAGCCGAATACATAATCATAATAACTCAAGTTTTAGGTGATTTGCAATTTAATTTCTACCACCGTTGGTTCGATGTGATATTCTTAGTTAGCGCCTCGTATTCCCAAACTTGAAGAAATGGTTAGGTGGCCAGATATTTTCAACGAACGAATGATGAAGTCATCGTTGCCGTAGACGAGTATGTTGAGGGGTTGGAGAAAACATTTTATCAAACTGGTGTTACGGCATTGGAGAAGCGCTGGGCTAAATGTTGTAGAAGGAAATTATGATGAGAAATAAATTTATTTTAAGTAGATTACCTATTAAAGATTTTCTTTGGCGTTTCGGAAACTCTCGTACTTATAATTATCAATCAGCCCTCGTATAACATTTGATCCATACGAGATATCGATTTAATTTCATGAAGTATTAAAATGTAACACTTCATAATGTGGCTGGCCTTGCATGTTGCATTATATTAAACAGTTCTATTTCAAGAAATGGAAAATACGATGGTTTGGTCAGATTAATGCATAATCTTTTGTACTTTTAATTTCAATTATGTGTTTTCATTAAAATTATAAAAATACGGCTTGAATAACGACTCGTTTTCAATAACATAAGTTCGATTATTCGTATGTTATTACCGATTCTTTGTATACAAGTGAATTCGAAGTGTCGCAACACACTATGGGAAAGGACGTATGTACCCACGCTGGGAATCGAACACGGGACCCCTGGGTCTAATACCGGTGGTTGTTACCACTAGACCACAGAGGCGGATAAAATGTTATAACTATCCTTCAACAACATCTTCTATGGTGAAAGTTTTCTTTTTACATCTATACAACAGCATAGCGGTATAGCTTGTGTTATCGCTATAGCTATCAAACTTCAAACTCTCATATAACCCTTCAACGACAGGGTTTTTGTCTAATTCCTACATATTTCTTTTCATCTATTGGATTAAATATTGCATTTTTAGTATGATAGTGATAGCGTCAGCGAGAGCCCTTGTAGGGGGTTTGAAAAATCGACAGCCATAGCGATACCACAAGCTATACCGTTAGGCGGTAGCACCCCAGAACACAAGAAAGGGGTTAAAAATAATAAGTTGGCTATTATGCGTCACCACGCTTTTGAGCTAAATACAGAAGCGTTAATACATTTTCGTTTGTATGACTTTAAAATTCTTTACGTTGCTCGTGACAACTTGCCTATCTTCTTTCATCACTAAATGCGAAAAATGCTTCTTGCTTGAGTTCTATACTTTTGAATAACACTTTGGGCGCCATGAGTGTCCGTCATGAGTTTCGATTATTTGCAATGATTCAAAACCTTGGACAAATTTAGTCCAAGTTCAAAACTTACATAAATTCAAAGTTAAAAATGATTTTAAATTATTTGGTACCAACGGCCGCTCACGGTTTCACCCGCGTGGTTCCCGTTCCCATGGGAATATCGGGATAAAAAGTATCCTATGTTTATGTTCAGGCTATCTACTACCTGTGTACGAAATTTCATCCAAGTCCGGTCAGTAGTTTTTAACCGACTTCAAAAAAGGAGGAGGTTCTCAATTCGGTTTGCATAATTTTTTAATGTATGTACACCGATTACGCCGAGATTTCTCAACCGATTTCCATGATTCTTTTTTTGTTCGACGCAGAATAGTTGCCAATTGGTCCCATAAAAATTTGGTTTCGTTTGACCCAGTACTTTTTATGTTATGAGCATTTTTATATATTTCATTTTATTGTTGACTTGGACGATGTAGTATTTACGATAATTTTGTTTATAATGTACATGAAACCTTATCTAATCTAGAAAAACCCTGCTGTAGCTTACGAAACAGCCTATTACAGACACTAAAAAGTAAAAAAAAAAACTGCGTTAAAAAAACCGACTTCAAAAACTAAAAAGCAAAAAATAAGCCTTTGGAGTCGGTGCCAGCCAAGGCCAGAAAAATAAAAGAATAGGAGCTTAAAGTAGAATGTCTTGGCTGCCACCGACTCCAAAAGGCTTATTTTTTGCTTTTTAGTTTTTGAAGTCGGTTTTTTTTAACGCAGTTTTTTATTTAATGCAAACAAATAAACGATCAAATCTTTCCTCTAAACTTAACTTACTAAATGACAGCAGCAGCTACGGCTTTACACTTTGACCGTTGACACGTCGCACGTAATAGCGTCGCTTTTCGTAGTGCAAATGTAAAGTTGACTGTACTATCAATCCGACAACGCTGAGAAAAGCATGTCACGACTCACGATGTGACTTAATTGTAGTAGGGGAGCCCACGATGCTAAATGGGGATTTACTCGAGCGTCATAGAGACCTATTGGGTTGCAAAACTTAGTCGATAAGAAGAAAAAAATGTTATATAATATATACCTTTTCATCGGTGGGGGAAGCGGCTATAGACTTTCAAATATGTAAAAAAAACTGTTGCATGGACATACTCGAGCGCGTCAGATATTGAAAGCATCAATGTCCTAAGTATTTTTAATAATGTACGTATGTTAATCTGATCGTTTGCATGATGCGGGTGGTCGTACGTAAGGGTTGAAAATGAAAAAAAAAAGCGCGTCAGATTTTCTAAGGGGGTGATAAGTGAACCTAAAAAAAAGCTCTCATTCAATAATCTGACGATTTCGATGTGAGCAAATTCGCGGCCATTATTGTAATGTGCAAAAAAAAAACGCCATTTTGATATACTCAAGCGCGTCAGATTAAGATATATATGATTCATCTTTATGTCCTAGACTTGCTGTCTCATAAACTGACTATTATCTAGAGGATTCGCCTAATCTGACAAAAAACACCTGTTTGACGACCTGTTTGGCGCAGGGGTACTAAACCCGCCTTCTGCGCCAGATGTCCCGGGTTCGATCCCCGGACAAGACAAATATTTGTGTGCATGAACATGTCTATTTGTCTTGGTCTGGGTGTTTAATATGTATATTATGTATGTATTTAAAAAAAAAAAGTATATAAGTATGTTTATCCGTTTTCTAGTATCCATAACACAAGTTCTTCGTGAAACTTAACGTGGCCTAGATAATTGGTGTGATTGTATACAATTATAAATATTAAAATTATTATAATTATAAACAAAAAATATTTTTAAATCATTGAACTTAATTAATTGAAAAGCTCAAGAAATAACATGCAAATAAAAGAGTGTATGTTTTTTAATTAGAATACTTGTATTTAAAAGAAAATAATAAAAAAAAACATGTTTAAAAAATCATTTAAAAAAAAAAATTGAGAATATATATACCTGATTCTGGAGTATCCTCAAGAATAATATTTACGACTACATCTTCATACGCTTTCGGCAATTGATCACCTGCAAACCAGGGGCCGTACCGCGCAAGTGGCGTCGGCATCGAAGTCGGCTTCATTTGACAGATGGATGTGACACATTGCTGCTTCTTTTTAACACAAATGAAAACTTACCAAAGACTAAGAGCAATATGTCACATCCATCTGTCAAATGAAGTATATGTCGATGCCGACGACAATTGCGCGGTAGGGGCTGATCATTTTGAACTTTCCGTCGACAACTTTATCGACGAATTTTGTTACTTCGGTTTGTGGAAATCGTCAGATTAGATATTTTTTGTTATCCTTGAATTATTTCCTTCAAAATAAAAAAAAATAGCAACGCTCGGGAATGTCGAGATGACGTTTTTTTACAACTTTGTAGCCCTCCCCTTTCTTAACGTCACTCTCAAATTGTCAGATTAGTGGATTATACACCTTTTTAGCATGTAATTAACTCACCCTACCTTAATCTGACGCGCTCGAGAATGTCTGATGATCAATTTTTTTTTACTAATCTGATCCTTTATCCTCGACGGGCGACCTTATATATGGGGGCTCATATTTGGTGGAGGTACTTAACCGGGTACAAGGTATCCCCCTGTATACTAATCTGCCGCGCTTTAGTAAATCCCGAAATCCCCGCTTGGGCTCCCCTACTATTGTAACGAAGTAAAGAAAAAAGAAAGTTTTTAGTTTATATTGTTTATTACGCTTTATTTGATGGATTTGAATTTTAATTTAGTAATAAAGAAATGTAAATCATGCAATTAAGTGAAAATATCTTCATAATTTCATAGTTTTACGATTTTTTTTATTGAAATTGTGTGTTACGCCTGTACAAAGTTATGTCGGCTTGAAAATTATGAAACGTCAAACGGTACTTCTTAGATTTGATAGACTAACGCCCTTTTCACACCACCACTGCGGAATGCGATACCGCAATGGAACGATAAGGATCGCCATATTGAAACTATATATAGGTTAGAACGAGAGTGAGCGAGAGCAGGTTCGTAATTTCGCATACCGCCGTGAAATCGCTGCGGTATCGCATTCCGCAGCGGTGGTGTGAAAAAGGCGTAATGAGGGTAATTTATCGTATGATATGAAAAAACACAGTAGCTTTAAATTATTGATGATTTATTAAATTTTTATTGATACTTCTTTTATAAATTAACTGTCAAGATGGAGGTCCTGTCGCAAAGTGTAGGCTGTGACATGCATCATAAACGGCTCATTGTTTAAAAAGTTTTCAATAGCGCGGTCTCTGATTTTCCCCCATGCGTAAAGGTCGCGGTAGATTGGTCGCACGTATTTCATTCGGCCCTGATTGTTAACGAACTCGAACACATCGTCTAATCTGTCGTGGTCCCTGCTCCGGACGCACAGGCGAAGCCACCTGAAAACAAAAAAAAACACTTTAAACCGCAGCATTTCATATACTTATAACCTTTACCTACAACTTAAAAAAATAACGGCCGTAGGGCTTTCGTGCCGCTTCGTGACATTATTAGACGTGACTAAATTAAGGACTGCCCGTACGCTTATTTCCACATTTTGGGCTGTCCGTATTTGAAGTGACCCTCGTCTCAAGAAGGAGCTCGAATGACAAAAACCATTCAGTTGACGCGATTCTTTTGTTAAATTTGGTTCTCTATTCGTCAAAGATATATATGCTAACTGCAAAAGCGTGTTTGTTTGTCCTCCCTTCATGCTGTAACTAAGCAACCAATCGACTTGATTTTTGGCATAGAGTTAGTTGAAAGGACGGAGATTAAGGCGCTACTCGGAAAAAGTATGGACTTTTTGATATAAAACTATAGCACGGTTACAGTTGTTACAAATCTGGTAATAGCATATATATTTCTTCATACCTTTATCTAGATTCGTAGTTTCAAAAACTCGATTTTATGATTTTGCCTCGACACTTTTTCTTTTCGAAAAGACCTCTAAAAAATACGAAAATTCAAGATTATTCTTAAATGGGGTTACTTACACTATTGGAAATTGGTTTAACCAATAATATTTAGGATCGTATAGAAGCATTTTTTTTAAAATCGCTGTAGTTTTTTAATACGAAGTGATTTTGTGTTTCTTTTGCCTAATCTGCAAAATCGGTCTCGCTCCCGTGCGCGTCGTTTTCTCATTGCTATCTCGCTTCAGCATATTTTTTTCGAGTATCGCCTTAACATAGGCTTTTCCATACTTTATGTCCCGATATTCCCACGGAAACGGAAACCGCGCGGGTGGAAGCTAGTGATGTCATATTATCTCTCTGAATTTAAATCTTTCACGATACATACCTGTAGAGAATTTCAGCATTGTTGCTATAGCGGAAACCATAAAGATGACCCAGATCGCGCAATGTATTAAGAGGCAACGGAGGACGTTCGATAAGCCCCTGCACCAAGTTTATCTGCTGGTGTACATTTAAATCCTTTATGTCGTCAGGCGACAGACTTGCATTTCCTATAAATATTGTTTCCAGGAGAGTGTTTACTGCATCCGTCTTTGTTGTGTCGTACCTGTGGATGATAAGATTAGAAAAATGAACATATAAATGGTAAAACGCCGCGTTGCCATATTCTGCGTTGCCATATTATATTGTGTAACCACAGTTAGTGGTTGTAGTAATATTTCGTGGGATTTCTTACATGAGGCGGACTTTATAAGCGCAAAACCACGCCATTATTCCCATGTTTTATGACTCCACGTGCCGCTTAGCGATCAGAAATACTATTATTATGAATATTATCATGGATGATATAAAACTTCTACTTACTCAGGTATAATAGGAGGCATACCAGTGCCATACAACCATGTATCCCAGTCAATATTCCTTATTTTATCATTATCCTCAAAGAACTTCACAAAATGTTCTTTAAACTGATTTGTATCTATCGATTTATTTCTAAATTTGCGGATGTATGTGAGCACATAGCTATCGAAAACTCCTGAAAAAATTATCGTTTTATTACATCAGAACAGGCCGAGCCTAGTGTGGGGGCTCGAAATGTAATATTATAAAACTGAATTTGGTAATAAATAAATTATTATTAAATCCACAGTTCCATGCTTACAAGCAACATTTAGGCGTAATCATAATTATAATAATAATATATGGTAATAAGGACCCGGTAACTTTCAATTAAAATCTTATTTACATAGTGTTAAGGTTGAAAGTGGTGGGGGAGGAGATCGTCTACCCTGCCTTACCCTTTAGGGTAGGTATATCACTATAGTGATATAGATAACTGGGCGTCAGGTATACTTAAATGAATCCCACGCGGACAAAATCGAGGGCGGAACGATAGTGTTTCAAAAATTATTGCTAAGCTATTCTCTTAACATAACAGCCTTGCTACATGCTGCTTCATGAGAACTGCCTCCTTATTCTGTGACATTGACTGATTTAGTAAGCAAACGAGTTTGGCATTTTTTTTTATAGAGAATAATAAGACAATACATGAAATTTTACTGTAACAGCCACTGTACTACACCATAAGCTGTAAGCCAAGCTCATTAACTGTCAGAGTTACAGAGTAAGGGGGCAGTGCTGCCTAAGTGGCAATAAAAACAAAGCTGTTGTTTTTAAAGAAAAGCGTAGCAATATTAAAAAGGCTTACCTGGTCCACCAACTAAGTCCTCAAGAAACCTCAGAAATAGCGATCCTTTCTCGTAAGGTACTCTTGTAATTCCGTCGTCCGGGTGATCGTTACTCAAATCAAACACTAAGCGAGTCAATGCATGCGATGGGCCCAATTGATCATTTACCTGTAATTTGCATCAGCTTTGTATTATTATAGTATTAGTATCCATCTACAGCTTAATATTTCAGTCTCGGAGAAATCAAACAATTTAAGGGCGTACACAGTGCTGTGCACCCCCTTTCTCACTTCGAATTCGGTGCTTTGTCTTTGTCTATTTTAAAGTGAGTGACAGTGAGAATACATTCCGCTCTCGGTTACGTTTCCGAACGTTTGTAAATAAGGAGCCTGTGCGCTTAGTACAGTACGACACAAAAAATTAGAAATCGGATTTTTGAGGAACTAATTACGAACTTCAATGTACATGACAACATGACGTCTGTCAAGATAATTATTCTGCTGTCAACCTGCTGTGACCTTTAGCGTCTTTATAATAAATAGTTATTTTCGTATTAAGAAGTGGAAATAGAGTTGATAAATGGTTGCTTATTATTGACTAGTGGCGCCCCCCACCTTTTTCTACTCTTTTGTGTTCGCACTGTACGAGTTTAGCAAACTATAATCTTTTTCGAAAACTATCGCTTAGTCTCTTTCATATTCATAGACTGCTTTACAAATATGAGTAGTGTGTCCGATAGTATATGTCAACTCGTACCTACTAAGGGCTTTGCCCCTTAGGGCGAACGCTAAAACTCGCGCGGGCGTACGCTCGCGTGTCTATAATGAAAAATAGTATGAGCAGCGCAGGCGCGTGCGTCGGAGCGCGGGCGCGGGCGACGGATTGTCACACGCGCGGCGGGCGGCGGGCACACGGCGCGGGCGCACGCGGGTTTGTTTCTACAAATCAGTCGAGCGCTGCTAGATGCCACGGTCACACGCGTCGGAGGCTAGGTACAACCATGAACATCGATACAGAGCGTGTAATAATTGAGGTGTAATTGCAGCCAGTCTTATGGGATGGCGAATGAATTATATAAAGATAGAGATGCCCGTCAAGAAGCATAGCTTGAAGTTTATATATAGTGGACTTTGATCTTTGAGTCTTCGCCTTTAAGTATGGTTCTAATTTTGAAAATAATTCATCATAATATGTACTTGTACTTAATTTCAAATATTTGTAAAATTCTTTTTCATTGTCCCTCAAATCTTCGCTGAGTAGCCTGCTTGTCACGAACGGGTTAGGCAGTCGACGTTGTTTGCGTTGACGTCTTTTTGCCAAATAATAAATTAGCAAATAATCCATGGTAATCTACTCGACACAACTGTACACGTTCGAGATCAAAATTATACAAGCAGCGCTAAATGAGACGGGCGCTCGCGACGGGTGCCCGCTCGCGGATTCGTGGCCCGCGGCGGACTACCGACGCGTGCACCCGCGTCCGCATCCGCCCGTGTTTTAGCGTTCGCCCTTAATTGTCTTATTTCAAAATCTATCACAATCCCGTTTAAAGGTATTATTATTGTGATTTAACTTATAGTCGCAATCCCTTTCGTAACGAATGATGTTTTAAATGACACTTCATCTGACCTTTCTCCATACATTTGAAAGATATTTTCTTCTGTCACTTAGACAGTTCACTTTCGTTCATTCAATACCTTTCAAAGCACTTCCTATCAAATGTTAAATAGTGACAGACTGAAGTATGTGAATATCTTTCAAATGGCGATTTAAAATGGATTGCGATAGATTTTAAAATTAGACAATTAGCCCCCTGTACTTTGTTCGAATATACCACACATAATTACAAACATTGAACTATAGTTTTAAAACCTGAATATTCATTCTACTCACGGTTTCCTTCAGCTCTTGCAATCCGAGCAAGCTTTCGAAGTCTCTATTAATCTTGGCCTCATCAGCATCCTTGATCAAAGACGACTCGACCTTCCGTTCCAGGAACACCGTAAATCCTTCTTTCAACCAGAAGTGCTCGAAAGACTTGATTGAGACTAGGTTTCCAGTCCAACTATGCACGATTTCATGGATTATCACATCGGCTAGACTTCTATCTCCCGCCTTAAAAAATAATAGAATGGGTATGTTATAGAAGTCGGTAAGGATTTGCGGATAAGATATACCTAATGTCTGGCTGACACGATGCGAGATTTCAGGCGTGTGAAGCACCACCTTCTCGAACAAGAAAATTAGCGTTCGTTTTCAATGTGTTCACTCGCCTGCGAGATTTCATGAACCGGTTACACTGTACGGTACGGTTTTCGACTGTAGACTCTGTAGACTTACACGATGTGAGTTCACACACGAGAAGCATTTTTCATGCGTGAACTCGCATCGTGTTAAGCAGACATAAGACTTATTGACCCAATGAGACTGTTTCTTATTGGAGTCAATTCTTACGTCTAGACGGTCTGGGGAAGTGGCGCAGCCCGCCGGGCAAATCCGGCCCGCGACTATAAGCCTGCTATCTTGATTAAATCGGACGGCTAAAAACAATATTTAAATATTTACGCTAAAAATCAGCGCGAGGCACAAACAAAGGCATGCATCATTCACCAGTGCATTTTACACCCTTTAATTAATGATTTCAACAATCACATGGAATGGAATCAGTACGTCAAAACGTTATTAAATAAACTTTAAAAAGGATCTATTTTTTCGTTATCTACTTAGAATAAAATCATTATGTTCCTTGGCCCGTGAAATGTAGTGATTAGTAGAGATGGCCCATCTCTAACTCTGACCTCACCTTCTGTTCCACTCAATCACATGTAAACTTTTAACGAGAGTGTGAAGACCACAATACCACATAAGGCCTAAAGTTATAAAATATCAATATTTGCTTTAGCAAAACCATTTTTTATAGGCAAAAATCGCCACAACGACGACGACGTACCAGTAGAGCGGGGGTTACGAAAGTGAGGCACGGGTTTTCCATTCCACCATAAGGAAACGATGGTGGCAAGACGAGTAAATCATACTGGGTCCATTCATAAGGCCCACAGAACTGCTCTGCAGCTTGTAAATACTTTTCTGTTTCAGCAAACTCCCATGCGCTTTGCTCGATTTTCTCTTTCTCTGCCCAAACTTTGGATCTGTAAAAATCTTTCATTTGTTTTGTACTGTGAAACAGTACTAAACTAATGACGATTGACATTGCATGCATGTCATGCTTTTCGCAATACTTTTATGAATGGGGTAGGTGACATAAATGATAAACAGAGTTATAATAAAGATTCCTTCAGCTCTAGCAATCTAAGAAAGCTTTCGAAGTCTTGATAATTTCGAGCGATTAGGCGGTTTTATAAAGGAAAAAGCCTATCGTGAACTACTTTTCCCAACGAACTTCCTTATTACCTGGGCCCTAAAGCTCTATACTCCATCACACCAACAGCGATCGCCAATAGGTACGACGGCATCGGTACTGGTTGTCTGAAGCTAGTTTTGTTGTTGCTGACGTCATTCCTCAGAGCACTCATGAGCACCGTGAACTGTCCAGGCGCTGTCACCACAGCATCGTACGTGAACTTGACTGCAGGCGTGTCTTGACATGGGACTACTGATCGGGCATGTATTGGCTGGAATGGAAATGCAGGTAGGTAACATATTTATTATTAAATAAAACAACTTTTGCGGAGTCTTTATTGCGATGTATTTACCCGAAATATATATTTGGTATTAAAATTTTTCGGTTTATTTGCGGTTTTTTGGTTTGCCGACGTTTCTGCACCTTTTCAATTGCCATGGTCACGGGTTGATATTTTTTTTGAGCGACAGTATAACACCGTTATACTGTCAGAACTAATACCGTTAAATTTTTAGATTTTAAATTCCGTTGTATTTTTAGATTTTATTTAGTAGCCAGGAAAAATATTTCCAAAGGTTAAATGCTTTACTGTAAAGCTCATACATCATTATCTTTGCTGTTATGCAAAAAAAGGCTTATTTTTTTTATTTTTAGTTTTTGAAGACGGTTCTTTTTAGCGTAGTTTTTTGTTTTTTTACATTTTAGTGCCCGTAATAGGTTGTTTTGTAAACTACAGTAGTTTTTTCTAGATTAGATTAGATTTCATGCACATAATTAACAAAGTATCGTGAAAATTACATCGTCCAAGTTAACAAAAATGCTCATAAAATAAAAATTACGGGGTTAAACTAAATCAAAATTTTATGGGACAAAATGGCAACAATTCCGCATCGAACAAAAATAGAATAACGTCAATCGGATCATAAGTCTCGGCGTAATCGGTGTACATACATAAAAAAATAAAGGGAAAACATAGCAACCGAATTGAGAACCTCCTCCTTTTTGAAAGTCGGTTAAAAATAATTTGGTTGGTGGTAGAACTTGTTGTAAGTCCGACTGGCTAGCTACCACCATCTTATCTAAGTCTGACGCCATAACAACAATGTTTTCAGCATTGTTGTGTTCCGGCAGTTAAAGATAAGATAGCCAGTCCTCAGTGATTGGGGATTCCGGGAGAGGCTCGCTTCCATCTTCAGCCTTATCAATACTTAACATCAGGTATGATGAAGGCTAAGAGTCTCCCCGTACTTCAAAAAATATATTTATATTCCGAGACCAGAGGCCGTACCGCGCAAGCGGCGTCGTCATCGAAATAGGCTTCATTTGACAGATAGATGTGACACATTGCTGCTTCTTTTTGACACAAATGAAAACTTACCAAAGACTAAGAGCAATGTGTCACATCCATCTATCAAATGAAGCCGATTTCAATGTCGACGCCACTTGCGCGGTACGGCCCTAGAGTGTGTAGTGCGAGTTTTTCTCTTACTTGGTCCCGTACCTAAACGCAATATGGTATGAAATTGGCGGCCTGCCAATTAGCTGAATGCGCCACGGCAACCCCGCTCACGATCGACCGTGATTGAGTAGAAAAAATCGCACTTTAGCACTCAGAAGCTTTATACTTATTTAAATATTAAACGTTGGTTCGTTTAACGTAGTAACTGCTTAGGAGTTGTTGTAATAATTCTATGAGATATGCTAAAACCTAAGCTTGAAAGTCACAAGTGCTCCAAACTTACCCCACACTGGCTGAAGAGATACGGATACTTCTTGCCAGATGTTTGGTTGGGATCCAACCAATTCAAAGCAGATGCTTTTGGAGATGTTGTGTATTTAATTTTAATAATGAACCTGCAAGTATACCAAATATGATTATAATGGACTTACGAACAAACTAACGAAGTATAAAGATATAAAATAAACTTTGCAGCTTACGTTTCTGTAGGCGCAATTGGTTTGTGTAAATGAATGGTCAATTTCGAACCATAATTTGGTATGTGATCTCCGACATCCGATTTTAATATGGTGCCGTCTTCCAACTCTATTGCGTCGATACTTAGCTGGCTACTATCGAGTACCTGTAAATTATCATTGTCATAGGTCATAGATGACAGATAAAGACGGTAGGTAGGAACTAAGTATATTTTCCTTAGAATCATCAACATAAACTTGTTTCCTAAAGTAGCGGAACTTGCCCGAAATAAAAGTAACTGGAAATTAATAGCCTCGGCACAATTCAGATCACGTGTTTCGACACACTACTGCGAAATCTGTAGGTCACAAGTACTTGTTGTATTACACGGCAGTAAGACAGGCATTTTAACTTTTCGTAATAGGAAACGTGCTGTTGACTGTACCATTGTTAATTGCCTCGTCAGTCAACATTTGGTGCGACCGTGTGAGAGATAAAATCATTGTGAAATTATTATGGGACCCTACTTTGCCTCGTCATCAGTCATTATTAATGTTCCCCTGCACTGGCCTTGGATAAGGAGAATGGGCCATCCATGACCCACACGTGGACCCAATGCGGATTGGTGGGTTTAACGACTGCAAATGCAGCCGGGACCAACGGCTTAACGTGCCTTCCGTACGCGGAGGAGCTCAAGATAGTAAATTATTGGTCACCCGTCCCGTGACTGACCATTGCGAAAGTCGCTTAACCTCAACAATCGCACGCCGGGCGCGCGATCCACTGCGCCACGGACTCGCTCTTTGCCTAAAGTTGGTGAATTAAGAATTTGTCCTAGTTGCAACATAATATTTAATTTATCTCAAGATACTTAAAGTCGAGTGTGAAGTCAAAAGTACTGACACTGATATAGGTACAGATAATAAAGAGATAAATTTAGTAGAATAGGTTAAGAAATAAATAGTAGTTCAAGTATTATTGTAATGTATTATATACGTGGGTACTTACCAGTTCTTCTGTTTCTTGCAATATAATAAAGTTGTAATGTACTTCTCCATTTAACACTTTGTTTTCAAAATCTACATCCAAGTTAAGAGACATATGCTTGATGATAGATATATCTGAAATAAATGAAGCAACATAAAGAATCATTCAACAGAATACATCTCACGCTATTTGATTACAAACTAATACTACTCGAGTCGTATAGTAACTTATGCACTTACGGATACAAGAACCAAAAGTATTAGAAAATATAGGTACATCAATAAATATAGATATATAACACCCAGACACAGGAAAAACACGATTTTTCATGAAGGGAAACAACATCACATGAAGGGTATTCTGGCAAGTAGACATCCTTTTTAAATGCTCCCAACTTCTTTCCATACAGTAAATTAGTTTTTTGCAGTGAATATCAAGCTTTATTCTGCTACCGTCGAAAACTATAAAAATATATTTCTATCTTTATAAATAATATAATATAATCTGATATTACATTAATTAAATTTACCTGGACGTGCAAATGACGATGGATCTTGTGGGCTTAATGCGTTCGATGCTTCTAAACTTCTAGTTAATAATGTAAATGTCAACACAAAAGATATTCGAGCCAGTAATAAATCCATTTTATAAATACCTTCCAACACACTAAGTAAACAAGTCAAACTTGTTTCACAAATATTGGAGTACTGTTTGCGTTCTCTACACAACAACAAACACCTACTTTTGAATGTTGCCATAACAAACATAATAAAAATACTAACATAACCTTCTATAGATAGGTTTTCTGAGTAAAATGATTAACTTAGATATTATTAAAATCCGTGTAATCAAATATTCTTACTTCGAAAATTGCTCAATAACAAAAATAAAATACTACATAAATAAAACCTATGTAACTGTCAAAGAGTCTTGACTTTGGCTAAGTGAGCAAGATTACCTTTAGACTTTAGGAACTGGCAAAACAGTTATTATGTTTTAGTACTCTGAACAGTTTAAAATCATTTAACCCTCATAACCCTATTATTTATGATAAATTTTAAATAGAAAAATATTGGAAAAAAATAACTCGGCCACAAGAGCATTGGACCGGATTTCCAAAGGTCATGGGTTCGATTCCCATCTGAGAATTCACTTGCGGCCGAGTTATTTTTTTCCAATATTTTTCTATTTAAAATTTATCATAAGTATAAAAATAGCATTGAAAAATGCAAAAAATCAAAAATCATAAACCCTATTATTGTTTTACTATACGTATTTACTTCAATATCTAATTTTATTTTGCACATCTTTAAACCCTAGAATTAACAGTGTCATGATAAACTACAAACCAATGGAAGCAGAGTTAAAATATAAATAAATGAAACCATTTTATATAACAATGTATTATATTTTTATTAATAGTACACCTTTTATATACATTGTAGTCTATATTGATTCGTTATTTATTAGTACAATTAGATAACTACACGTACTAAAGTACAACGACAGCACAGTATTACAGTTGCTCTATAAAAATCACTCTTATTACGAAAGCAATAAGGCCGCATTTAACATCAACATGTAAAACTTGGAATGCGATCGACAGTACAAATAGACGAAAATACGCAAAAGCATACATTTTGCGTAAAATTCACTTTTTCTGAAATTGAGTTCTGTATACAATGGGGATTAACAACACTTTTAGATTATTTATTTATGTCATCATGTAGTACATGAAAAATGTAAAATGTACCGTTCCCGTGGGAATATCGGGATAAAAAGTATCTTATGTTCATAACCCGGCTATCTACTATGAGTGTACCAAATTTCATCCAAATCCGTTCAGTAGTTTCGGAGAAAATCTTTCCTCTTTCTATTATTAGTATAGATGTGAATGTTTGGATGTTATGTGTTACTCTATAACATGAAAACAGCTAGATGGATATGGATGAAATTAGCCATACAGATAGTTTATAGGCTGGATTAAAACAGTATACTTTTTATCATATATTCCCGTGGGTACGGTAACCACTGGGATTAAAACGCGGTCGGCCACTCGTGCTCGAATTAACACTTCTAAGTTTATCGGTCTAACTAGGTATATCTCAAAATTAAATCCATGTCGATTGTATACTTTTTGTGTAACTACGTCCAAATGTACTCAATTGTTGTACTTAGTTATCGTTAAGGTGTAAGTCTTTCCGCAGCGTGTAAGCGGATACGTGCATCATATAAGGCTCGTTCTTGAGGAAATTGTCTATGGCTTGGTCGCGAACTTCTTCCCAAGCGTAGAGGTCACGGTATATCGGTCGCACGTACTTCATGCGACCTTGGCGGTTCACGAAGTCCAATGCGTTGGCCAGTTTGTCGTGGTCTCTGCTTCTAATGCATAGGCGGAGCCACCTGTGGGGTTAAAGGTTTTTTTTAGCAAGTTTTAGACGTTATACTGTCGGATTTTGAATAATAATAATAATAAATTCTTGTAAGAATATGGTCTTATTTAGGGTGTCACTTAAGGTAACTTATCGGTCTTACTTATGGTATTATTTAGGGTCTTATTTGGTTTAAATTAATAATAAAAAGTTTATTTCCGTTTAAATTTATATTTATCTGTCTGTGTTTAAAAGCCAAGACAATGTACAGAACTGCAGACAGCATTGCAATTTAACAAATTGGAAGTGTCATTGAAAACAAGAAAGTATTACTTGAAAGGGAAACCAAGTATCCAGTATCATAATTTGATGTTTCATAAGTTTCTTAAACATCATGCTGTCACTTTAAATGTCAAAGGTATGAAAAAGACGACATGATGTTTAACAGCCACCGAAAATCAACTAGTTACAATTATTAGTTAGTAACAAAAGTCAATTACTTACAATCATTCAATTACCAATACCTGTAAGTAATCTCTGAGTTCTTGCTCGTCTCCAGGCCGTACTCTTTTCCCATAGCCTGCAGACTGTCAAGGGGTAGAGCTGGCTTCTCGAGCATCTCCTGGAGGAAGTGTATCAGCTGGTGGGCGTGAACCCATCATCGTCCACTGCTGGAAATAATCAATTACCAATACCTCTAAGTAATCTCCGAGTTCTTGCTCGTCTCCAGGCCGTACTCCTTTCCCATAACCTGCAGACTGTCGAGGGGTAGAGCTGGCTTCTCCAGCAACTCCTGGAGGAAGTGTATCAGCTAGTGGGCCGTGATGAACCCATCATCGTCCACTGCGGGGAGTATTTAATTAACAATACCTGTAAGTAATCTCCGAGTTCTTGCTCGTCTCCAGGCCGTACTCCTTTCCCATAGCCTGCAGACTATCTAAGGGTAAAGCTGGCTTCTCCAGCAACTCCTGGAGGAAGTGTATCAGTTGATGTGCGGTGAACGCGCTGATGTCCGCGGCGGATATACTCGCGTTGTTCTGAGATATCGTCGCGATCAAAGAAGTAATTGCCTTCGTCATAGAGGTGTCGTATCTGAAATTAAGCGATTTTAGGGGCGTGATTTCTTTAAATAGACATGAAATGTAACGCCTGATTTACAATAACCCAGCCCAGTAACCCAATAGCGTTGGATTGAAATGGTCCGGACTGGCGATATCGTCTACATTAACCCAGTTCTTTAAAAGCTGTAGAATCGTAGGCTACAGTGATAAAATAGGTTCAAGAAAGTAGTTGAGATTTTTTTAACAGATACAAAAGTTAGTGTTACGAGAAGTTATTGCTAAGGTTGAGCTATGGAGGTCAAAAAAAGAAACGGATGTCGAAATTGCATCAGTAAAAGAGATAAGAGAAAACGAAGGGTCGGGAATGCTTTTGCAAAAACTGAAGGCAGAATGCATCTCACACATTTTTTCCAAAGTTGATTGGCGCAGTTTTATTTTTGTAATGTTCTGATGATATGACCCATAAACTCGAATGTTCTCTGTTCAAATTACAACTGAAACATAGCCAGATCTTACGGTGGTATAACGGGGGGCATGCCACTGGTATACAGCCAAGCGTTCCAGTCCACAGTCTTGAGCTGTTCGTTGTCCTTGAAGTATTCCAGCAGGTGCGCCTTAAACTGGTCCGTGTCGAGCGACTTCTTCTTGAACTTGTTTAGGTATGAGCGGAGGAAATCATCGAATACCTCTGAAATGGAAGGGTGTGGTGAGCACGCACTACTAATGAATCTGTGCTAGGTAACATCTGATATGTCTGCGTCAGTTAAGGCTAAAACTATTGACATGGCAATGCCTAATGCCTACATATAAAATGATACTATTTATTTTATGACGTTATGTCATTTATTGCTACAGATCGCAAGTCAATACTAAAAAGAAATAAAATTATTGCTTAAACAATGAAACTACTGAATGAATCTGCGTAAGTTAAAAACTACTGTAATGGACATGGCCATAGCTACATACATCAATTTTTTTTAAAAGTCGTTATTGCATGATAACGAAAGTTAACGCTAATTAGCACTAAAATATTTCTTAAACATGGAACTATTGTACTGCAACAGGTTACTTATCTTACTTTAAATTTTTTTTTTAACAACGGGGAGACTCTTAGCCTTTATCATACCTGATGTTAAGTATTGATAAGGCTGAAGATGGAAGCTAGCATAATAGGTACTTAATTATTTATCATCTGTCAAATGTGTAAATAAGAACTCTACAAATGCTACCTCATATAGTACCATCCCTCACCGGGTCCTCCAAGCGAATCCTCCAAATACCTCAGAAAGAGCGAACCCTTCTCATAAGGCACAGTCGAGAAAGCGTCATCAGGATGGACGTCGTTCTTCAAGTCTACCACCAACTTCGTCAGCGGATTGGCCGCCCCTAACTCCTCAAACACCTACAAGTGATGACAAATGATGTGATCTCTCACCAGGTCCTCCTACCAAGTCTTCCAAGTACCGTAGGAAGAGGGACCCCTTTTCGTAGGGAACCCGGGAAAATGCGTCGTCTGGGTGGACACCGTTTAAATCGGGGACCAAACGCGTGAGCGGGCTCGATGCATCGAATTGCTCATTCACCTGCAACGATGCAGGACTTTTTAATCACACAGAAACGTGGTTAGTTTGAAGGGGACAGGCGTAAGAAAATGGAGAATAATTCGAATAATGTGGACATTTAAAAACGCACAAGTCATCTGCTACTGTCTCATTGGCCAGTTTAGCCACCTAAGCTGTGGTTAGCGACAGCTTTATGACAAGTCATTTAATTTAAAAGAAAGAAAGAAAGAAAAAAAAGTAAGTTTATTTATTTAATTTGGAGAACGAGTTATTGAAACGGTTAAAGTGTTTAAAAGTTTCCACTTTTACTATCTTAACAAAAGAATTTAAAGAAGTTGTTCAGTTCAAAATACTCTATATGCTGCGTACCTGGGGGGCAATTCTAGCGCTAAGATAGGTATGTCGAATTAGTAATTTTTTTTCAAGCCATAATTTATTAATTGAAAATGTATATAAAATCTTTACTACTGTCAAAATCCTCTAGTTTCAATTATCTATATTTTATAATCCAATAATGTCGAAGATTGCTTTTAGTGAGTTTTGAATACAGATTGTTGATTCCAAAAGATGTCGTAGCCGCGAGAATCGGGCCCCTGGCGTCTTACATTCACAACACAACTGTAAAAATATCAATGATATACCCTTATATTGAGACTTATCTGATCTAACCACGCTTCTGTGCGTGTCTTAGCCAGCAATAAAGCAAAAGGGGTGAATATTGTAATCCGTATTTGGTAAGCGATTAAATTAATAAGAATGAGGCACAAAAAATCGATAGCAATATTCTAAGTGCAACAGTTAAACTTGAGACGCTGTTTTATTTTCCAACACTAAAGTAAGTAGTTAGTAAAGCAAGCAGCCTTTAGGGTTACAAAAAGGCTGCTCGCTTTAAATTTACAAGGAATATTTTGTTAAAATATACAAATGGTAGATAAGGTAGACCGCCCGGTTGTGACCACTTTTATTGAAATCCTTATTTACTTATAGTTAAGTTTCAAACTCAGCCACAACCGAGTCAGTGGCCACAATAAGATGGTTATAGAAATTAAAAATAAAAATAGTAAAGCATATTATTCTCATTTAGTCCTTATTTACATAGCATTATGGTTCAAAGTGGCTACAACCGAGTTAGTTTCCACAACCGGCACATCTACCCTATGGCAGGATAATTTGACATAGAATTTGAGTTTTTGATACAATGCATTTTAAAGATAAAAATAAATAATAACCCACATGCACGAAAGTAAACAACATTTGACAGGTCTACATCTAATGCAGCGCCACCAAGTGGAATTACTTTTTTCGTTATCCTGCGATTACCACACCAAGGTAAAGCATGATACTTACTGCTTCATTCAGCTCCTGTAGACCAAGTAAGCTATGGAAGTCTCTGCTCTTCTTGGCTTCCACCGGATCGCTGATGAGGGAGGCAGCGACCTTCCTCTCCAAGAATACGGTGAAACCTTCGTTGAGCCAGAAGTGCTCGAAGTTCTTGTTGGTGACGAGGTTGCCCGTCCAACTATGCATGATCTCGTGGACTATCACGTCGGCTTGGCTCCTGTCACCTGCCTGAAGGGTTAAGGGATTTTACATTTACATATACATGAAAACGTGATCGCTAACTATGGGTCTTATAAGAAGGCTCAAAGTCTCTCCAGGAAGACGGTGAAACCTTCGTTGAGCCAGAAGTGCTCGAAGTTCTTGTTGGTCACGAGGTTTTCCGTCCAACTGTGCATGATCTCGTGGACTATCACGACGGCTTGGCTTCTGTCACCTGAATGGAGGTTTAATTAATTTACATATAAATGAAAACATGGTCGCTAACTATGGGTCTCATAAGGCTCAACGGCTCTCCAGGAAGACGCTGAAACCTTCGTTGAGCCAGAACGGCTTGAAGTTCTTGTTAGCGACATGAGACAAGTTGATCTTTTCTAGTATATTTTGAAACGATTTGTTTTTTGAAACGAAATTTTTTATTGCTTACAGAAACTTATGAGTTATGAGCAAATAGTGATCGATAATGACTGCATTAGTTATAAACTGTGTTGCAGTCACTAACGCCCACCTCCAGAAAATCATTAGAAAGAAAGAAAGAAAGAAAGAAAATTAATTTTATTGAGACAACAAATACAAGGTCAATTAAACATATTATTAACAATTAACACAAAAACATTGTCTCAAAACGGTCCCGGCTCAGCATAATGCATGGTCTACGACCAGCGCTGATCTAATTACCATAAATAGGTGTTATTGCATATCTCACTAAAGTAACGACACAATGTGATAGCAGTTATACAGGGTGTTAAAAGACCCCATAACGAAAAAGAAAACCATGTATTCTTCTAATATCCTATTATTTTTTTGTATGCGACCAAATCTGGGAACCTGGGCCCCTAGCCAAAGCAACCATTCAAAAACGATAACGAAGTTCGAAAAGAATTAAATGTATCGGATTGGCGGATTGGCATATGCCGCGCTAAATCACGTGGTCTTACCGCAAGTTAATTGGCGCAAATAGACAATAACGAATCGAATTATCGTTTCGCTACATAACATTGTTACTTTGTCTACGGGCCCTGATAGTTAAAGCGTTATTGAGGATCAAAGTAACCGCAATGAATATCAAAACCTATCAATGAAACAGGGTCCCGGTCGCCAACTCGTATCCTCTAGACCAGTGTTTCCCAATTAGTGGTACGCGTACCCCTAGGGGTACGTGAGGTAGCATCAAGGGGTACGCGAGTACGCGACTCTGAACTAAGATATTAAATCAGTTAAAAATAATAACTTATGGATTATAATGTAATAAAGGGGTACGCGAGTTTGAAGTATTTTTTGGAGTGGTACGTAGTATAAACTAATTGGGAACCACTGCTCTAGACACACGAGTTGTCTGTTGCACGCGTTTTATTGCGTGTAAAAATAACACCCATTTATTGAAAGCTAAAAAAAGGTCGTTTTCCAGCAATAATTTTTACATATTCTTAAGTTTGATGTACACTACGCATATATTACGGCTTCGGTATGGGTCTTTTAACACCCTGTATATAGGTACAATCCGGACAATAGTCTAATTTACTTGTTTTAAAAAATACTTTAGAAAAACTGATGCTGTTTCATTAGTTATTTCATTGTTTTATAAAAGCCATAAATGACTTGTATTGTAACAGATGACAGTAGCAAGACAATATAATCTGAGAGCCATCGTTCGTATGATGACTTTGGTATACAGATATGATATCACTAGTTACAAACACTTACACATGGCGGGTTCCGATAAGAATAACGCCCATTTGCCATTCGTTTTCGAATGTGCCGATAGCGTGGCACTTAAATAACCGTTTTTAATGAAACAGATGTTCATAGGCCTGTTGAAATGAGATTTGCATAACCATGCTATTTCTGAACTAATTATACAATATTGGTTCTTTTTATACAATAGATAGGTTAGCGCTTGACTGCTATCTCGATTTAGGATAAAACGCTCTATCCTAAAAGATTTAAAAGTGAATAGGTATAGGTAATGACGGGCGACATGAGACAAGTTGCTTTTTTCTAGTATATTTACTTGATTAAAAATTATCACATAAAAATAGCATTGTAAAATGCAAAGTTAAAAAGTTATAGGTATAGGTAACTTGAAGTTTAGAGCTGTTATCTTTCTGTTTATTTATATAATCAAGTCAACTGTATTTTAAATTTCTATCCAGTTTCTTTACATAAATGCAAATTATTCGTTTCTGATTTGTTATTAAAGCTTGATTACCACAAAACCGATTGCTCCAAGCACGTTCGTAAGCTACCAGTCCAAGCATTCACTCACAAGTTAACATTTCTCTATGACACAAACACATTATCTGCGTACACCACTCACACATACACTCACTCTCTCTCACACACACACACATAATTATAAATATTTTTAAAACATATCAAATATTTTTTTAAGTTTTTCTTTGCACTTTTATAATTGTTCTCCTTTTAGTAATATCTTTTTTTGGCACAATTTTGTATAGTATAACTCTGGAAGAGGGCGCTGATTTTCTGATATACAGGTATTTTTTACCTAGTTCAGGAATCAGAGACTTCATGATATGATTGTAACTACTTGTTGTCAATAAAGTTATTATTATTATTTTTATAACATTAACTATTTTCGTTAAGTATAGTATTATATTTTTTATTACTGTTATTAAATTTTATGATCACAATAGCTGACAAATTGTCTTTATCATTGTACACAGCCAATAAAATAAATAAAGTAAAAGTAATCAAACTTGAAGTATAAACTGATGACAACAATTGAAACTTTCAATTTATCGAAGAATGTAAATTTGTAAAATCATAACAACATATTTTGCAAATAGCCCCTAAGACGCAGAAGTAGCGAGACGACGCTGGTTTTTTGGTGCTAAAGTATTAAAACGTCCACAGAACGATGATAACTGACCATCAAAGTGGGGGGAAGTAAGAAAGGCAGGGGTTTTCCATCCCCCCCAGTTTCCAGTTTCATCTAGTACCAGTCACAGGGGTGCTTCCAATATTTTACTTTATTTTATTTTTACTCCATACCCTTTATAATAATATAATAAATATTTTTTTTTGTTAGTTTTACTCTATACCAGAAATAAAACTTAGTTTTTGCTGACCACACAAACGCGCTGATAAGTGCAAAAACATAACAAACTCAAACAGTCCCGTCAGAGCGACATATGAGAAGTTGCTTTTTTCTAGTATATTTACTTGTTTAAAAGTTATCCAGACTAAGGTCTTATCTACTAGGGAAAAAAAATAGTATGAAAGATTAGGTATTATAATTCTGTTTTTTAAATATGAATATGATAAATTCTTTATTATTTAATTTGAAGTTTATTACTTGATTTTATTTTCTCAAATTAAAATTTTATATGAATGAATTTTTTTACGAATATATCTTTCAAATGTATGGAGGAGTGTCAATGAAGTGTCATTTAAAACATCATACGTTCTGAAAGGGATTGCGACTATAACTTACACAATTCCATAAATCACTATAATAATCACAATACCTTTGAAAGGGATTGTGATAGACTTTGAAATTAGACAATTAGGGGGCTGTTTATTGTCATCAAATAATGATTATGATTTATGACTTACCAGCAAAGTGGGAGTGACGAAGGTAAGGCACGGGTTCTCCATTCCCCCATAAGGGAAGGAGGGAGGTAGCACAAGCAGGTCGTACTGAGTCCACTCATAAGGGCCGCAGAGGTTCTCAGCGGCTTGCAAGTACTTCTCAGTCTCCGCGAACTCCCACGCACTTCGCTCTATCTCTTCTTTTTCTGACCACACTAATGATCTGCGATTAGGAATTAATTTAAATTATTTTTGCGGCCGTTTTTGGTAACTAAAAAAGTCATTGGAAAATATCAGTGTTTAAAAAGACTGTTTTACTGAAAAATGTAAAGGATTTCAAAGCTTTGACTAACTCATCCTGGTATTGTGTGAAAGTGTCCCATTTATACCTATTTACTTAAAAATTACTTCTCAGCTGGGCCCCAAAGACCTCTGTTCCAGCATCCCTCAGCTAGCTGTAGCTAGCTAGCAAATACGACGGTACATGTACGGGTTGTCTAAACGTCGTCTTGTTTCCCTTCACTTCGCCTCTGAGAGCGCTCATGAACTGTACCGTGAACTGTTCGGGCACGGTCGCCTCCCAATTTTTTTTATTATTTATTTATTAAACGTAACAGCTCACCTGGGCCCCAAAGATCTCTGCTCCAGCACCCCCACAGCAATAGCTAGCAAGTACGACGGTATAGGTATGGGTTGTCTGAACGTCGTCTTGTTTCCCTTCACGTCGCCCCTCAGAGCGCTCATCAGTACCGTGAACTCTTCGGGAGCGGTCACTTCTGCGTCGTATGTGAACTTCACTGATGGAGAATCTTGGCAAGGAACTATCGAACGGGCGTGGATTGGCTAAACGAAAAATTGATGCTTTTAAATAATGCGATTAACGAATCTTTAGCATTCAAGTTTAAATTATGAAGGAGCTTTAACAAAAAATTATAAGACTTCAGCTTTACATGCTGGTCTGCCCCCCTATCGCGTAAAAAATATGGATATGGATATGGGCTTCATTTGACAGTTTAAGCTCATAAAATTACCTTATATGGTCATTTAACTGTCAAATGAAGCCCATGTCCATATCCATATTTTTTACGCGGTAGGGCCCCTGGTAGCGAAAGAAAGGTAAGAATGCGGTAGTTTTTTTACTCTGAAGCTGCGTGTGTGGCTGTGCATGAGTGTCTTTGATTATGAGTGGCTGTGTGTGCGTGTAAGTGTCTGTGCGTGTGAGTGTGTGCGTGTTTGTGTGTGTGTGTTAAGAAGTAATTTGTTTTCCTTACTTGACACTGGCTGAAGAGGTACGGATGTTTTTTCCCTGAGGTCTGATTGGGGTCCAACCATTGCAACGCAGATGCAGTTGGTGCAGTCGCATATTTAACCTTTATTTTAAGTCTGCAAACAAAAGCTATAATTATTTATTGAACATCGTAACAAAATACAGGAAACTACAATATCAATTGATAAAATCAAGCACAAATTCTAAAATATACTAATTAGATGAGGGTCGACTAAATAAACATCTACAATGTATGAATGAAAAAAGACTGACAGATTATGAATACAAATAAAGAGTCGTCAAATCAGTTGATTTTTTATAATCTATATTAATGTCAAAGTAGACTTTAAAACGACATCTTTAAAGCAGTTTCTCCTTTGAGGCCAAATCAGTGAATGTAGATTGGGATGTGCAAGACAAGAATTCAAATGATTGTCAGCACAAGATTAAACTGTATTAGTCGTTTCAGGCTGGTTTAACCTTTTGAGCGCCAAAGTCGTCTATACTAGACCAGCACCTGCGGGCCCGGTGCGCCAACGACATCTATAGTTGACAAAAAACCCGGCTTACAAAAATATTAAATAAATGTGTTGAAAAACTATAACTGGTATTTATTTTTCTTTATTCGGCAATAAAGAATATCCCTGCAACATATGAGTATAAAAACAAGTCTCTTAGAGCCATAAGAACTGAGAAATATTGAACTCTAAAACATGGTTTTTTATCTAAACAAATACTATGTCCAACACGCCATAGTCGTCTACTCTTGACCGCTAGTGCTGTACTGCGGAAGGTAGTTTTATTGTAAATTACCTATTCAAAATTCAACTAAAATGTGTTATTTTATTTTATTATAATTGCTATTTTAATAAAATGAAATGTAAGAAAAATAACACTACCATAGCGTACCGTAGCTCAGCTACATGAATAAAGAATCGTCAAATCAACTTCACCTAATAAATCCAATATGCCAACTCTGGCGCATCCCTAGCGCGCCATCAATAATCAGTTCTCTGAGCGCCGTGGTCACGGATAGACGATAGCCTGATGACGTCATAAGCGCTCACTATGCGCAGTAGTGCAGTGCAACATGAGCGATTCAATTGAACTTCTTCGCATTTTGGAAGGCGTCGATGATGACGACGAATTTTCGGAATCTGATTCCATTATTGAAGAAGATTTGGTTAGGGTGTCGCAAAGGGGGTCAGGACTTAAAAAAAATTCAATCAATTTTTATATGAAGATGGGACTTAATTTTTTTTTAACTTTTTTAGTATGGAGCCAGGACATAAAAAAATTTCGAAACAATTTTGTATGGATTTTGGACTTAAAATATTTTTCGTTTTTTCTCCACCTTGTGTCGCAAAGGGGGCGCAGGACAGATTTTTTTTTACTGCTTTAGTATGCAGCAGAATTGTAAATTTTTCAAATATAAAATTTTATAAAAATGAGAATATCTCGAAAACCATGCGTCGTAGGTAAAATCTAATGAATTTTTTTATCCCCTTTATAATACCCCGGAGGTATTTAGGAACTATCCGATGTACTTATCGAAAATGGTCAAGTCCGAGTTTGACTTTGTACTTGTAATTTTTTTTATCTCAAAAGTTTTAGAAATTTTTCAAATATAAAATTTTATAAAAATGAGAATATCTCGAAAACCGTGCGTCGTAGGTAAAATCTAATGAATTTTTTTATCCCCTTTATAATACCCCGGAGGTATTTAGGAACTATCCGATGTACTTATCGAAAATGGTCAAGTCCGAGTTTGACTTTGTACTTGTAATTTTTTTTATCTCAAAAGTTTTAGAAAAAAACAGAAGAGAGGAAGCAACAAAATTGAGATCCTCCTTCTTTTTTTAAGTCGGTTAAAAAGGTTAATCGATGTCTTTCTAGGTATCGATTTCGAAATTGATACATTGCGTGTGACTCGGGTACATCTCTATGGAAGAGGCAATAAAGGATGGCCAGCTGTGCCGTTGTCGTCCAGTCGTGACAATGAAGACATCACTATAGAGAATAGTGCTGTTGCTTACCACCATTTTATTTTCAATGCCATGCTTTTATATAAGTACTAAGTACATATATACAAAGAGTGGAAGATGGGACAAGATTAAATTAAACATCCCAGATTATAAGAAGTATTTATTGCATATAAAAACAACAAAAACAGGTCGCCGTGTGTTACCAATATATCGACTCTTGGCAGCACTATATTTTTCGTAGGTATTTTATTTTATTTTATGCTCTGGCGTGCAGGACACAGGAATGCGTTTATGGCGTGGCGCCCAAAAGGTTAAGAGCTAACCCTACGCCGGCCGTCTCGGCGCCGACAGTCGGAACACTTAGGGTTGGACCACCTATTCTGAGAAAAAGGCGATAGCATGCTGACAGATGTGGTCCAACCATGAGTTATCAGCGCGGACAGTGGTCAGCGAGTTCAATTCGATGGTCAGCGCGAATCTAAAACCAACCTAAAAGCCACATTCGCCAATTGAAGATTAGGTAATCGTGGTTTAAAACCTCAAACAAAGGTTTAGCATTAATCGGTCGTTTAATCGGTTGGAGAAGTTAGACAGGCGGAGGCGGAATTATTTCGTTCATGCTATTTGACATTGAGTTTGTACAAAATGTAAAGTGAGTAGTTATTGGTCCCGTCACGGCAAATATCTTGACCGATGCGTCAAGTTAAGTGGCGATACTTATAGGTACAGTCACGAGCAATGACATGTATACATTTTATAACCTTATCGCATTGATGCACACGGAAACAAAGTTCTCTCTGTCCACAAATGTCAGTCAATATTGTAATGCTGTAATTAGGTTTATATAATTTATTCTCATAAAAACACAAAGAAAGCAAGTATTGTAGTGTGTTTTTACATATGATTATTTTCTTAGTGGCTATATGTAAACATCGGATACTCGGCGTCGGCACACATACCAATAAAAAACTTGAAACATTTATGAAAATAAGACTTAAAATATGTATGTTATTAAAAAAATATATAAGTTAAGTTATAATTGATAAGTTGTATTAATTTCAAACAATCGCTTATTAATTAAATACCAATAAAGGCCAGCCGAAACAATTAAAACTGGATAAGGTTGAGGTTTTTAAATAGACACAACGGCAAAACAACAATAAGCACAGTCACACACCCTAAACAGATATCTTTAGATAAAACTAAGTTGGGTCGGTGTAACTTTCGGTTTATAAATCAAGAACGGTTTAATCGATTTTGATGAAATTTGACACACAGTTAGTTCATAGTCTGGATTGAAACAAATGATACATTCTATTCCGATATTCCTGCGACTGTAATAAGGTTACAAATTAAATACGAAATTCTTTAGTTTATTCTTGGACTCTGGACTTGAACAAATCGGGAAATAATGACAGAACGCCGCCTAACTTTATAGCCAGACGCCAAAAGAGAACCAGAGATGAGATGGACTGTAGTGCGACCTCCCAGTTAAACACTTTCAAAGAGGAGATGCGGCAAATGATTACCTCTTTACTACAAGGACAGGCTGGTGTGCTACAGGAAATACAAGCAACAAACAAGGATATCCAAAATTCGATTTCTTTCCTTACTGTTCAAAATGAGGAACTGAAGAAAAAAGTGGAATCACTAGAAAGCCAAGTGAAAGAAGATAAGAAGCAAATTTGTTTATTGGAAGATACAATTGAAGATCTACAAATTTTGAGATAAAAAATGTTCCAAAAAAAACAAATGAGATGAAAGACGATTTATTGGATATGGTGATGTGTCTCTGCAAATCTATTGACTGCAAGATGGAGGTGTCTGACATAAAAGATATCTACAGGGTGAGAGGAAGAAAAGAAAATGCTCAAAATTCACCTATAATTGTAGAAACCTCGTCCACACTTCTTAAAACTAATATCATAAGAATGTCCAAAGCTTTCAACCGAAAACATAAAAGTAAACTATGTGCGAAACACCTCGGCTTCCGGAGTTCGGAGGAAACCCCAGTCTTTGTATCAGAACAACTTACTGCGAAGGGTGCCCGTTTGTACTTTCTTGCGAGAGACCTTGCGAATACAAAGGGCTACAAGTTCTGTTGGACTTCTTATGGGAAGGTATACGTAAGGAAGGACGAAAACTCTCCAATAATTTTACTGAAAAATGAAGCCCAGGTACAAAAGCTTTTCTATGAAGCATGACTAAACTTAAGTAAACTCATAAATAATGTATCTTGTGCCAAAGGAAACTTTATCTCTTTTTTCATTGGTTTTAGCATTTATCTTAGCGGAATATTAGATTGTTATATTAATATAAGTATCCTATGTACTACTCAAGCCAGACTTTCACATCACACAATAAACACATACACTCGTTATATATAAACACTAGCCTCACATACACTATAATTCATATTGAAATATTATTTTCAAAAATTAAACTGAATTCTTTATACACATCATGCATGCTTTCTATTTATTATTATATACACAAATTAATTAAAAAAGGGACTCATAGTTCACGACGCTTTACTATATTTCTATATTTTGTAAAAGAGTGTTTGATCATGATCACTGTATATTTACTTTAAAAAAAAAATAACGCCACCCTCGATGTTTTACAAACAACTACTATGCATTGACTTTCACTATCCTAGTTTTATAAATGGATAATACAATTAAAACTATTAATGAAATAGACAATTTTGGAATAGCTGAGTCGGTACAATGTGACGTTAGTGAGCTCTCTAAGTATATATATGTTGAGAAATGCGATCTCACTCTTATTTCTCAAAATATACGTAGCATATATTGCAATTTTGATGATTTCATGACTACACTGCCATCTTTTAAATTTGAAACTGATATCATCATTTTAACGGAGTGTCATATTTCTCCTGATAAGCCTTTACCACAAATGATAAATTATAACTTGTTTGCGACAACTTGCCACCTTAATCAGAGCGATGGTGTAGTAGTATACGTAAAGAACTCGCTTAAATGTAATGTAAAATAAATAATACTACAACATGCATCCTGTCTACAGCTTCAACTATTAAACAAAACCTTTTTATGTATATATCGCTCACCATCCAACAAAAATGCAGATATTTTTATTGAAAGCTTAAGTGACCATCTCGATTCTTTAAAATTAATTAAAAGCATAATCATCGCTGGAGATATTAATATAAATACGATTATAAGGGATAACGAAAGTAGTTATGAAACTAATAATAGACTTAATTATTTAAATATGCTTACATCGCACGGCTTACTCCCTGGTCACAATTTACCGACACGTAAAAAGAACTGCTTAGATCATATTATTCTCAAGTTAGATAAAAACAAAGTCTCAGCCAAGGTTGCAGTGCTCAATACTTCTATTACTGACCATCTTACCACATTGTTAACAATATCAAAAGTGAAAAATAAAATGAAATGTACAAAGACCAAAAACATAATTAATTTTGAAAATGCCCTTACCTCATTAAAAAAAAAACTGTCTGAAATATTATTTTGTGATCAACCTGATGTAATAGTTCAGTTATTTATAGATAAACTTAAAGAATCCCTAGATGAAAACACATCAGTAGTTAAGATACCTAAATCAAAGCGTAACATAAAACCTTGGATAACGTCTGGAATCCTTAGGTGTATCAATAATCGAAATAAACTACAAAAGCAACTTCAAAATGATCCTACGAACGAAATCTTAAGAATAACGTACAAAAGATATCGTAACTTTTGCACAAAATTGTTAAAGAAATTAAAATATAAATATGAAAGGGAACAGTTAAATATGGCTACAAAAAATACGAAAACTTTGTGGGACAGTGTTAAGAATATAACTTATCTACAAAAAAATAAAAATGAAAATCATGAACTTTTACAATTAAAATCTACTCCTTTGGACAGCGTTAATTACTTAAATAATTACTTTAGTGATATTGGTCAAAAACTTGCTGATGACATAAGAAATAGATTTAGCCATTCTCAACAAAATCTCGCAAACATCTCTTTCTTTCAATTAACATCCTTTGTAATGTTCGATACAGATTATGACGAAGTTAACTCTATTCTTATGGGCTTAAAGTCAAACAGTGCGGCTGGATGGGATAAAATATCGACAAACTATCTTAAGCTAGCTTAAGAGGAAGTTATACCAATCATAAGTCATCTAGCTAACTCGTGTTTCAAAGCAGGTATTTTTCCGAGTCTTCTTAAACAATCAGTTATTACTCCTGTCCACAAAGGCGGCAATAAAGACGACATTAATAATTACTGACCAATCTCTGTTCTCCCTTCGATCTCTAAAATATTAGAAAAATTGATTAATAATAGACTGTTAAAATATTTTGAAAAATTCAATTTTCTATCCTCATCACAATATGGATTCAGATAGGGAAAGTCGACTGAAGATGCTGTCTTAGCCCTAAGCTCGCTTGTTGCTGACACTCTTGATGAACGAGGAAAAGGTCTAGCAGTATTTATCGACCTCAAAAAGGCATTTGACACGGTTTCCATTCCTATTCTTGTGTCCAAACTTGAAAAGTATGGAATCAGAGATGTTTCTTTAGCACTTTTAAAAGACTACCTTTCTGAAAGGAAACAGCAAGTCAGAGTTGGAGAATATTTGAGTGCTTGTAGGGATATAAGTTATGGTGTCCCGCAAGGCAGCGTATTGGGACCTACATTATTTCTTATTTATATCAATGACCTTTGCAATATGACTATAAATGACGCTCACATCTTCTCCTACGCTGACGACACTGCAGTGGTATTTAAGGATCTTCTTGGGAGGAAATACGTAACAAGACAGAGACAGGCATGCAAAAGATAGCATGTTGGCTTGATAGTAATTTGCTTACACTCAATACAAAAAAAAACCAATTATATTTGTTTCAGCCTTACAAATCGAACACAACCTAAAAAGGATTTCAAAATCAAAATTCACAATTGTATTAATGGAATAGACAAAGATAAAACTAATTACTCGTGTACATGTCCTAAAATAGACAAAGTTACTCATACTAAGTACTTAGGTGTAATTGTGGATCAACGATTATCCTGGCACATGCAAGTCGAGCAAATTTCAAATAAAGTAAGAAAATTAACTTGGATTTTTAAAAAGCTTAGACATGTTGTACCTATAGAAAATAACGCACACTCTACTGGAAACAAAAACAATCTTTTGTCTGTTATTTATATTGCTCTGGTCCAATCTGTTTTGATATATTGCCTTCCAATATGGGGTGGAGCGACAAAGTCAAAATTTATAGAACTAGAAAGATCGCAAAGATCTCTATTAAAGGTTATGCATTTTAAATCGAGAAGATTTCCGACTGTAGATCTATATGATATAAGCGGAGTTCTTTCAGTGAGAAAACTCTTTATAATGCAACTGATTCTAAAAAGACATAAAATGATAAAATTTGACCATATGAAAGAAGGCAAAAGATTAAAGAACGTTGTAACATACTATAAAAATACCAAAACAGCTTTTGCGGGTCGCCAGTTTTATGAACTATCAATTAAATTGTATAATAAAATAAATAAAATCTTAAACATATATTCTAAAACTTCTCATAATGTTAAAACTACTATAAGTAAATGGCTAAAAAGTTTAACCTACAGTGAAGTAGAAAATCTTTTACAACCTGTCAAATAATAAGTATGTTTGACAGGTAAAAACTAAATTGAATAAAACAGTACATATTCTTGAGCTTAAATATCCGAACATACCTCTTATACACACACATACACACAAACACACACACACGCACACACACACACACACACACACACACACACGTTATAATATAAAAATATACAAAACATCACCCACATGGAACGTAAAATGTCATTTTAAATAAGGTATTAGTTTGTAAGTCTTGTACATAACTAGAAGTACTGAAATCGATATGGAAGTGCGGGGCCTCCTGGCACAGATATTTTTATATCTAAAAGGGGGCTCCAGGAATCTATGTAATTCTTTACTCTAGTTACAAAATAATTTTTTTTTTTTTTCTTGAACATATTTTTACTATTGCATTCCTTTATGTCGTTCGGCAGTTTGTTAAACAGCTGTACTCCCTCAAAAAGTACTGTCTTTTTTACGTAGTTAGTACGCGCGTTAGTGAGTTGAAGTTTGTTCGCGTTCCTTAAATTGTGTTTGTTTAAAACAATTTATCTTAGTATTTCTATGTCATTGCACGTGACTGTACTTATCAACTTTGCTACCAGAAAGAATGCTTGGTGATATAGTGGGTGACATTTGAACTCTCGCCTATAATAAGTCTGTCCCCCTTCCTAGGCACTATAGGTACTACTACTCTACTCAAACAGAACTGTTGTGCTAACCGAACACCTTCATATTCTGTCTCAGTCTGTGGCACACATTGACAACAATAACACGATTCATCATTTTCAGAAGTTGTTTTGTCTTCATCATTAATCATAACAGGATGGTAAGTCAATCCAGTGAAAGCATATGGCAGTTTTTTGTCAGAATTTGTAGTACTCTTCATAACAACACTACAAACTTGATCTGCTCGACTGTTGATCTGGTTTTCATTACGTAGCTTATCTTTTTCACCTTTTCTTTACAAAAAAAATTGTTATTATAATAGGCACTGAGACTTCTGATTATAAGAACTACAATAATGACATAAAGATCCCTGTTCTGTACCAATTAAAGTAATACAACAATAACGTCAAAATAAAAGTTTTTTATTCAAATAAGACTTACAGATAAGTACTTTCGAACAGTCCATTTTTTTACCTAATAGAAATTCAGGACATCTTTTAACTGATAATAAGAACGGCCGCAAGAAACTTATCAGCAGAAACAATAACATTTACAATGGATCATGTTGTTGCCAAACACAAATCTACAATCTTGAAATGTATATATTCACATACTCGGTAATTAGAATAGTCATTTTTTACTATTACAATAGTTATGTTTTATATTAGTATTACATCCATGCAATTTGGTCTGTTATATAATCATATACCTTGTACATTTGCTTAAGAGCGTCTTTTTAACATATTTTTTAAATTTAAACTAATTAAATAAGTATTATTTTTGTTGTAAAATATAACTAAACTTAAGGGTGAATTTGTTAAAGAATGAGTGTGACATAACTTATGCGTTGAAGGAAGATAATTAACGTTTATTTTTTCCTCCAATATGCCGTCTGAGTGATCCATACTTCGAATTCTATTTACATAAATATACTTTGTAGGCAGACTGAGATCGTATCCACATTGATGGTTTTTTACTATAACTTGATAAATCTTATGTTTTTTTAACTGTTATTATTCATTAAATAACTGATTTTTAACTTCATAATGTAGGGTGACCATATTTAAATAACACAATAACATAGTATAATTTTGAAAAAAATCCAAGATTCAAGTTGGAATTACCCAAGAAACCCCATATGAAAAGGAGATGTACCTACTCTTTAATCATTCGAAGTTCTTACGCGAATTGAAATTCATTGAGTTCCATTTTGTCGTAACTATTTTTGAATCATTGAATCCTATAGCAGTTACAACATGGGCAATCGCAATGGATTTCGTTTTATCCATATTTAGTTAAGAAGAGTCCCCACAGTCTACTTCGCATCACAGAGACTAACTCTTTGGGATACTGCACTACGTTTCTCTCATTTTTCCCATCCCTCAGAATTTCAGGCTTCGATAAAATGATGCGACCATGCAGTTTACTATGGCCTTACGGATTTCTGGGGGAGCTATTCTGGCAAGTGAATTCATCTCGGTCAATCAAAATAACATTATCTAGAAATACAACCTAGCTTTGAAAAAAAAACACTATGGTTGGTATGGGTTCCTATACGACTGCCTCTATAAGCAAGTACAGTAAAAACACACTACAACCTCTTTATAATAATAATCTTCAAACCTGTGTAGTTTATTCCTGACGCGGAATTCAGCTTCACTGTCATACAATGAATTATTCTACAAAATAATACCTTTTTAATGATAAACAACTCAAAGTGTTACAACACTTCGCCTTATCTCCTGTCTTCTCAAAGACTTAAAATTCCTAATAACTTTATACATTTTATGTAGGGAATGCAAACTGGTTTTACCGAAACCGAAAAAACACAGGCTTTTCGGTAGATTTCAAAAGCAAAAAAAGGTTTTAAGAAGAAAAAACGGTTTTTAGGATAAAAAAAATTGTTGCTATGGTAGCACCCACACAAAACGAAAATGCGTCTACGGTGCGTTTAAATTCCTTTTAAACGCACTGAATGCGCATTTAATGCATGGTGAAGGCGAAAGGATAGGCCAGATAACAAAATCGACCTCTATTCGAAGGCCTCGTCTCGTCATCATTTCAGCCATAATGACAACCACTGCTGGGTACAGGCCTCCACCAAGGATCTCAACGATGATCGGTATTGCTTTGTCAGCATCCAGCAGCGTCCCGCGACCTTCACCAGATCATCGTTCCACCTTGTCGGGGGCTCCCATGGAGCTCCGTCGGGTTTGCGGTTGCCATTCCAGACCTTTACTTTAGTTCTCCTATGGATGCCCTGATGTCTGATTCGATAGGCAAGGAAATGCCGAGTATAGCTATAGTTAGCAGTTTAAGCATCAGGGTTCGATTAGGAGAGAAATTATTCAGTTCGCTAGCACTTGTTTTGATATTTCGAATGGAAGGAAACCATTGACTTAAAATATATATACGGCAGTTACACTCGCGTGCAAGTGGCAAGGCGAGGTGCGAGACGATGTGATGAGGCGAGAGTTTAAACGGCCTACTCGCCTCGCGTCGTCGTCTCGCGTCTGGAGCGGTAGGTGGAGTCAAAGGAATCCATTTTTGCCAATTCATCAACTTCAAAATATGCTAGAGTGATGTAAAAAATATGTAAGATGTAAGTTTTTTGAATGAATGAATGAATTATTTTTTGAGGAGAAATGCCCTCCTACCTCTCGTGAGTCAGTCGTCACACTGGCGCGACATTTTTCCTGAAGCACCACCCGGACGTACGTTTAACAGGCAAGTCAGGAAAAAAACAGAATCAGATGGCCCCGGATTCATGTAGTCCACGCAGGAAAAATTCATATAATTGTTTGAGTGACGGATTGAATCCGGGTTTGGCCGGGGCCGGTTTTTTTCCGGATGGAAAAATTCCTGATGCTTATAGTCCGAGCCTAAGTCATTATTGACAACACACAGTAGTCATAAGACTTTTGGCTTGAGCCACTGAGGTAAGTTGGAGGCGAAGATTTTACGAAGCTTTCCGAATGCTGCAACTGGACCGTCTGTCATAGGTAGACGTTATGATCAACAACTTCGAATTTAGCAACATGAACTGGAACGTGGTACGACATGGGAATACAACATGGTTTTTGTGATATCCATGTTCATCCAAGACCCTCTCATTGAGGAGCACTACGGAAATCTTCAAGCACTGTGTTCAGGTCCTCCAATGTTAATGGCAAGTCCATTCCAGTTCAAGAGCTTTAAGATGTCCTCCAACACAGCCGTGAACAATGACGTCATCCTATCTCACAACTCACTGCATTTGATACACGTGTCACTGTGCCTCCCACATCCTTGCGGGATAAGCAAGACAGCATCATGCGCCATATCGTATGGCATGATATAGCGTTTTCATGCTAGAGGGGCTGGAGAGACTGTAGCACCGCTCATGTCACTATCGAATCAAGGCTTTCTCATAGTCCACAACGCCAAGCAAAGAAGCAGATCACACTTAGTGCCTTTTCGAAACCCGGCTTGTTCGGGAGGTTATTAGTCGTTGAACCTGCGAAATAGACGATTCGAGATGGCTCTCAACACCACTTATAAACTTCGAAGGCCTACTTCTCCTAGATTGGTGGTTTAAATTTAACTATTTAGAGTGGTGTAAATGATCTTCTAACTCAAAATAGATTGAAAACATGTTCACAAATTCAATAATTATGCATTATTGCACATGTTTTAATAATTTTCCTTCAAACCGGTTAAAAACTGGTTTTGACAGCAACCCTGAAAATAAACCCCCTTTCTTTTAAATTTGGTTTTTCATTCCCTAATTTTCTCTTATTACAATAAATACAGATCACGTTTCCCATAATAAACATCCAAAAACTCAAAACGGAAAATATACCCTAACTTTCCGATAGGGTACATTTTTATTTGAAACTGCTCACTTATCAAAGGTGCTCTTTTAGGCTGCAATCTTCAGAAACAAGATAGCGGTCAAGCGATTGAGGCGGTAATGCACCGACGGGGCGCGCGGAGACGCGGAGCTGTCTGTCAGAGAGAGTCGTTGTATTATAGAAACAATCAAATAAATGATTATGAATAACACCGCTTTCGCATACAAATCTTGCGATTACTCCCGACTGTATGGTATGCGATAAGTAATTCGATCAAAAATACAACGCCTGCATCTCCGTCGCCGCGTGCCGCCGCCAGTTGGTGAATCGCCTCACCTATCTACTATAAAAAAACCATAACAACCTACGAATAAATTCATATTACCAACTTACTTTTCTCCACTTAGAGCGTCCTTAGGGAGAGTGATAGTCAGCTTAGATCCAAAATTGGGCACTGGTTCACCAATAGTAAATTGCAATTTAGTCCCATCCTCCAATTGTACAGATTCAATAGTAAGATTACTTATATCTAGTGCCTGTAACAAAGCAACAAAATTGTTACCAACTGCATTGTCAGTAATTCAATTTAACCAAGGTCTTTTGAACAATACATTCATTTTGATCACTCTGATTTCAATTAGGAGAAAGCTGCCAGATTTGATTTGTTTTTTGTACATTTTCAAGCTAATGACATGTTGGGTAAGATACATTCTACTGACAGTATGAATTTCATCAATGGGAAATTTATTTCCATATTGTAAATATTCAAATCAAAGATTTTTAGTACTGAAGTGCATTTATTTTTTTGTTGGCGGTTATTAATGTCTAATAAATATGGATTCTAACAATGTGACTAATCTTATTTGGTATATTTACAATATTGAGTTTGTAAACCTAGAACAAGATTATCTCTTCACAGATCAAGTAGATTTTGAAGAAAGATGTTTTGAATGGAATATGATAAAAATTTTACATTATCTTATCATTCAAATATCTAAGATCAACCCAGCATAAATAAGTACCTACATCATGTAGAAAAATAGGTAGATAGATTTACCACAAATGGTTCAGGATTTTAATTTATGAGACAACAAGCAGCCATTCTTGTAGGAATATTGGGATAATAAGAATCCTGCTTTAATAGGTCAGGCTATTTACTATCTCTGTGCCTCGTCCAACTCCGTTCAGTAGTTTCAGTGTGAAAAAGTAATAAGTATATGATAATATGTTTCAGACAAGAATATTGACGACCATATAACCCTTGGTTTTGGCATGAACATTGAATTTGAAAGATAGAATATTTTTTTATTGATCTTTATTGATAAAAAGCAAAATTTTACTCACCAAATGATTTACATCTTCTAATACATCAAAATTAAGGACTACCTCTCCATTAAGAACTTTATTTTCAAAATCAACATTTAGCAACAGTGATACATGTTTGATTTTTGCCAAGTCTGCAAACAGAGAAATATTCAGTACAATACAAAAGAGAAGAAAACAGATTTTTGAGGAACCAATAACCAACTTCAATGTAAGGCAACAAGACAAGATGGTAGTTCTGTTGCCAAACCTTTAGCGTCTTCATAATAAAGTTATTTTCATATTATGAAAAGGGAAAAAGTGAAATATTTGCTAGACGGTTATCCCTCAATCATTTTCTACACTTTTGTGTCACACTGTAGTGTAACTATATTTATAATTTATAATAATTTAATCATATACTGTTAACACCAACTACAGTTTAAATTGTTAAATTGTCTTCAGACGATTCTGAACTCAATGGCTTTTGTCTTAATTTATACATACTTACCAAAACTATACAAATAAAAAATGGTTTTAATTTTTCATATTAATAACATACCTGGGCGTGAAAATGATGATGGATCTATTGGACTCAAAGCACCCATGACTTGTGTTCCACTAAAATAATTTAGAATCAAATTAATGTCACACACAAATAAAACTATCCACTTATATACAGGAGATGCCATTTTGAGCTATGTGGCACAAGAGCCACAGATGAAGAATGATTGAGTAATGGCCTGGCACCCTATATCATTACTTATATAAGCTACTACTAGTTTAGAAAGGTGATTGATAAACAACAAGACATTTGTTAGAAAGTTAGGTTAGACGTAAGTATCATAAGTACTGGTAAACATTTGAAAGAGAAAAAAATATGTTTTATAGAAATTGTTTCATGTTACTCATGAAGTATTCTATATTTAAAAGTAATTTTCTGCAACTTATTAACCTATTATAGAGGATATAATGAGGATTAACTTAGAAAAACGTTTATTATTGTTAGTAAACATCAAACTATGACAAACAAAATAGAAATAACCCTTGTCACTGACTGACTTAGATCTTGACTTTGAAAAAATTACGTTGCCCCGACTAAAATATCAAATAAATAACCACAATTTTACTCCCTAGCATTTAAGGTAAAATAAAAATAGCTTCTGAAACATGTACATTCAATTCAATACTTTCATAATTGCAGAGAAAAATCAGGAAATATAACCTAACCTATTTCTCACTGGAAGATAACAAGAAACAAGTCTTTGATTTTGTAGAACTTCTTGTCGAAAAGACAAAAAAATAGAGGAAAATGATTTTCGTAGAAGAATAGCACTACTTCTTTTTAAAGTTAATCGTGAATTATTAATAAAATTACTAAAAATGATTCTCGATAATGATTTGTTAAGCAGTGACATTTTCGTTCCGTTTCTTCTAGAAAAACATGTTGTAAAGAATATGTTCGTCTTTAAATCACATTTTCATCAAAAATAAATTAATATTTTTAGTAAAAATTATCCACGTAAAGTACATATTTAAATATTTTTAGGGAACTGTTTTGACATCATTTTTGACTCAAATAAACAAAGTAATCTAAATTAAATTTATTAAAAACTATAATAATTTTGCTTAAGTCGAAACGCGTATGACAAGTGCCGTGTGCGTTTCAAAGAAAAGTTTCTTTGCCGCTAAGTTGGTACCTTTGTTTTTAGTATCTGTCAAGTTCAAACAAGATAAGGTTGAACTACGTTAAGCACACGTGGGCCACGTACGCCGATCTGTGGGGCTATCGCGTAAAAAATCTGGGTATGGATATGGGCTTCATTTGACAGTTGAAGCTCATAAAATTACCATATATGGTCATTTAACTGTCAAATGAAGCCCATGTCCATATCCATATTTTTTGTCGTCGGTGACCATACATTTTACATAGGAGCTACCTGTTTATGTAGAACTAAATTGACCCCACGCTACGCTACGCGAGGCGACGCCACGTACATGCCGCCGACGCAGCGATCCCAGAGGGGCTATCGCGTAAACAATATGGATATGGACATGGGCTTCATTTGACAGTTAAATGACCATATATGGTAATTTTATGATCTTCAACTGTCAAATGAAGCCCATATCCATATCCATATTTTTTACGCGATAGGGGGGCAGATTTTCGTCGGGTGGTAGACGGTAAAGACGGACCTACATTAAGCATACGTGGGCCACGTACGCCAATTTGGGCGCGTGGGTGCCCATACATTTTACATAAGAGCTACCTGTTTAGAGCTACATTGAATTGAACACATACCACGCGACGCGACACTACGTACGCGACGCCGACACCCAGCGATCCCAGATTTTCGTCGGATGGTGGAGGGGTGACACACGTGTGCTGTGCCTGCCTACTACTAGATTAGCAACGGCCGGCGTTGCCGCCGCGCGTAGGTACGTTTTCGAGCCTACACTGGGAGTGAAACAGGGGGGCTATCGCGTAAAAAATCTGGGTATGGATATGGGCTTTATTTGACAGTTGAAGCTCATAAAATTACCATATATGGTCATTTAACTGTCAAATGAAGCCCATGTCCATATCCATATTTTTTACGCGATAGCCCCCCTGACCGAGGCACAATACAATATCAATTAGATAGACCCATGTTGATTTTATTGTTTCTTATTTAAAATAATCAAAGTAGTTCCGCGTGCAACGGGCAAATGCTTCGAATCCCCGAGTCGTGCACGCGGAGATGGCACCCGTGGCGTGACATCTTCAACGACTTCAACGATATCGCGCTGCTCGGTCCGGCTTAGATTAAAAAATGTTAACTTTGCGCTTTTATGAATCGGTCAGTTTTAAATATAAAAAATAATAAAAACAAAGTTGTTCTCGCAATTTTTTGTAGAATTTTTTGGCTTAAGGAACAAAAAATGGTTTTCTTCTCCATTCCTGACATATTGATATGAAGCGAAGTTTTGGTTTACTCTCGGATTAGGAATTTTCAATAAATAATATATTATTTATCCGGCTGAAAGCAGCCGGGCTGTTAAACTATAAAAAAAAGTAGTTTATCTCATTGATCTGTCAAGTCAAGTACACCTACTCAGTGCTGCCAATTTAGCATTTTTATCGCTAAATTTAGCATTTTTTCAAGTGATTTGGCATGCATAATATCAGTTTAGCATATAGCATATTATTTAGCATTTTACTGGCAAAGTTTATTTACACTCGAAATGCAGATGTAGAGCGTGTATTTAGCCAAGTTAACTTGGTACAATCGAATCTAAGGAACAGTTTATCAATTTCTTAATTCGTAAAATTCGGGTTAAAAAATGCTGTCACTCCTACGAGGTCCCTGACCCAATAATGCAAAAAATAGGTACAAATGAGGCCTATGCATCTATGTCTTCCGCTCCAGCTGCATCTATTGAAAAAGATAATGGTCTTCAGATTTTATTTGTGTCATAAAATTAATTTTTTCGGTGCTTCTTTGTCACGATTGTAAAGATGTTTTTAATAAAGACTCTTTTTTTCTCTGTTGGCTTTCTTTTTTAGTATTTTCCGAAAAATTTAGCATGATTTTGGCATTTTTTAAATGTAGATTTAGCAGAAAATTATTTTAAGAGTTGGCAGCACTGCACCTACTGTCATACAAGTGTCATGTCGTCAGTCAAGCAAGTCAAAGTCAAAGTCAGTCAAGCAAGCAAGCAAGTGAACTTTTTTTTGTGATTGATGAGTGAAACGAAAGGAAAAGAATTTTAATGAAAGTAAAAGTTCGTGTTCGTTGTACTATTCGGGATCTGTTTAGCTTAAAATATTATTCCTATAGCAATACTAAAACACTATCAATAGATATTCGTGTGCTGAATTAGATGTTAGTTAAAAATGCTTTCAAGATTCCACCATTATCATGGTTCGAACATAATTTTATTTGAAGACAATACTGTAGCGTATAGGAAAGCAAGTTTTGCCCATGGATTGACATTTAGCGAAAAGCCGCTCCTTCCTGGAGAAATATTTCTAGTAGAAATAGAAAAAACTGAACGAGGCTGGAGCGGTCACATGCGACTGGGATTGACCCTTCTAGATCCACAAACTGCGGCTCTTGGTGATAAAGGCTTACCGCAATATGCACTGCCGGACCTAGCCAACACCGGCATGTCATGGATATTTCCGATTTCGAAGTCTCAAAATAATGTTTTGATAGAACTTGTGAACCAGGGAGCGAATGGAAGACGTGAAAATGAACCCCGTGTCTCGGTATTAGGCGATGGCCACAGTGTCAGGACTCCACGAGGATACATTTCCAAAACAATGCTTAAACCAGAAACTGTGACACAAAATGGGACACCACAAGGAATATTACCTATGGATGCAGGGAGCCGCATAGGTGTTATGTTCGTTCCTTGTGCAAAAGCGAGCAGAGATGACCCTGAGTTGGCTGAAATGCATTTTATTATCAATGGGGAAGACCAAGGACCGTGTACTAAATCAATACCATACAAAAGTGGACCGTTGCATGCTGTTGTTGATGTTTATGGCACCACAAAACAAGTTAAAATTATACAACTTTATGGAGGTGAGTTATGGTACAGTTTAAAGCTAAAAAAAGTAATATTTATTTACCAAGAAATTATCACTTTATTATTTGTTTTTGTTTGAACTTAATATTGAATTTTTGGACAGAGTATTTTGTAATATTAGAGAGTTGTGTTTAATCATTTGTTCATTGAGAGATATCAGTTTCATGAATATTAGTTCAATCATCTCCGATCTCAATTCCGATAAGAGGCACTTGGTAAGGATATGCTTGTAGATTGCTAATATCGCTATTACTTTTTTTCAGTAAAAACACTCCAAAACGTGTGCAGAGATGCAATACTTCAATATGTTAACTGTGGTGCAGTGAAATCACTGCCTCTGCCAAAGAGCTTAAAAGACTTCTTACTTTCATAGACTTGTTTAGCAAAGTTTATTTTATGGTGAAGACAATAAAATATATTGTTGTAGAGCAACTGAATTGTGACTTTTGGGGTTGAGTGATATTTGACAAGAGAAAAATCTTTTGTATTTTTAGCATTACAATGACATTTTCATTCTAATTAGATAGAGCTATTTGAGTAAATGGTTGTTGATGAATGTCATTGAAAATATTGTTTCATTTCTCCATAAGAGAAAAGGGAACATACATAGTCTTTCAACATTAAATTTAAGGGCATCAAACCAACAGCAGCAGTGCTGTTTCTTGAAAAGCAGCAGCTACTTATATGACACTCTGTGATGTAACTGTAGGTATTTCACCAACATCTGCCATGACACACTGACAACCATGGTAAATGATACTATCATTCCCTTTTTTTTAAATAACCTGTAGTAAACATATTGTGTAGCTGCTACTATAGTCTTTCACATGTAAAAACAATACTTGGTTGTATGCACAATTGCAAGTTATCATATCACTCAAGTAATACTTTATAGTGTGAAACTGTGAATGTATGTCAGTATGACTGTTTGATCACACAGACTGGTTATAATATAATAATATTGTGTAAAATTGTAAATACTACATGTCCACCATTATTATTACTATTATTAAATGTTTATTCGCCAACCTAACCTTTGGTTGATAAAGTAACTATATGTAGGAATGATTTCCATTTGATTTTATGTATTAAATATTGTTGAAGTATTGTTTTGCCCTTTGGAGTGCTTAATTGAAGATAATTGGATTGTTTCAGTTATTAATATGTTTTATTAATATTAGTTACTCAAAAATTGCAATGAAATGAAAATAATTTTTAACTCAAAGACCCTCCTCTAATCCATCTTTACAAGAATATTAATTAAAAAGTTATGAAATATTGTTGCCACCTTATAATTTTTTTTTTAAAGCTCAGGGGACATTAGTCAAAAATATACCTACTCAATAATGTATGTAAGTTCTGTTTGTGAATACTGAATTTTGCCTCTACTCCCGTTTGTTCTATGGTAGAACTTGTGCAACTTTTTTTTCATTAGTGCTACGGTTTCATGTGTTGGAGGACAGCAAAACTAGTGGGCCTCTTTATTCTCACTTGTTCTACTAAGCAGTTTACGGTAGAATTAATGAAACTTTTTTATCTCATTAGAGCTATTTCACAATTTGTTGGAAAACAGTGGAACTAGTGGGAATCTATTCCCACTTCTTCTACATTGCTTTCCAGGTTAAAATGAAGGGATTTCTTGTTCTCACTTGTACTCGGCATAGTTTATCTTGACATTAAATAAAAACAGACATTTCAGAGTCTTATAACATTTTATTAAACAAATAACACACTGATAAATACAAAGGGAATCTTCTTAGGGCCGGTTTTATCACTTACTAATAAATTCGGAATAACTTAATTGGCATATCATTTGACAGTTTTAATATGAAAAATATGTCAGTTATCTGCCACATAAGCTATCCAGAACTTATTAGTGGGTGGTGAAACCAGCCATTAATAAATTATTTCTAAAAGATAACCTACGCTGATAATATTCTTTGCTCATAACATTAAAATTGAGAAAATCATAAACTCGTCTGAAATTAACAAAATAGGATATCTTTTACGACTGCCCAATAAAAGGCGTGTGTATGTATTTGGTTTTAATAATAATAATTGCATACAATCGCACCAATTATCTAGCCCACGTTAAGTTTTATTAAGAACTGTTATAGATACTAGATAACAGATAAACATACTTATATACTTTATGATAAATATTAAACAAGAAAATATACTAGAAAAAAGCAACTAGTCTCATGTCGCCCTGACGGGATGAGACTAGTTGCTTTTTTCTAGTATATTTTCTTGTTTAATATTATCACATAAAAATAGCATTGTAAAATGCAAAATTAAAAAGTTATAATTATATACTTTGTTTCACAAATACATAATATACATATTAAACACCCAGACCAAGACAAATAGAGATGTTCATGCACACAAATATTTGTTTTGTTCATCAAACCTGGGACTTCCGGCGCAGAAGGCGGGTATAGTACCCCTGCGCCAAACAGGTCGTCGGTCGGCTTTCGTGTATGTATGTGAGTTTCCTAACTTCAATATTCCTTACGCATGAGGTATCGATCGTTAGATAATATATCAGTCCGGGTGACACTGACTATATTTTTTTGTGAATATATTTAATATGATGACTTTACAACGCCATATTCAAGTGTGACGATAAAGTGTGTATTATTTAGACGACCTGTTTACTATAACGTATAAAATATATTCGTAAAGCAATCGTGAAGTTATGGTGGAACAAAAACTTTTTTGTCGTGTAAGAGATATCCTATTTTTTTTAATTTCAGACTAGTTTATGATTTTCCTAATTTTATTATTACGAGCAAAGGAGTATCAGCGTAGGTAACTTTTTGGAAATAATTCATTAAGTAGCTTACGTTTTGTGATATTTATCAGTGAGGTTTACTATTATTTTGTTTTAATTAAATGTTATATGACTGAAACGTCTGTGTTTTATTATTTAGTGTCTAGACTAGACACACGATCGTCATCGTGTGTTTGTATTGTATTGTATTAGTGCCCGTCGGCACTAATACAAGTGAGAATAAGAAATCTCTTCATTTTAACCGTGGAAAACAATGTAGAAGAAGTGGGAATAAAGAGTCCACTAGTTCTACTGTTTTTCAACAAATTGAAAAGTAGCACTAATGAGATAATAAAAGTTTCATTAATTCTACCGTAAACTGCTTAGTAGAATAAGTGGAATTAAAGAGGCCCGGTAGTTCTACTATCCTCCAACACATAAAATCGTAGCACTAATGAGAAAAAAAGTTGCACTTTTTCTACCGTAGAACTGCTTTGTAGAACAAACGGGAGTAATGGAAATTTTGTGAGCTTTGGCCAAGTTATGCTAATCAATTAATTTAATCTGATTGAATTCATTTATTACTATCGTGAATTGTGATATAATTGCTTGATTATGTTTTATAATTATTTCATTCCAAAATTATTTATCTAATTGTGAATTAACTGTGTAAGTATGTTAAATGGTTGTTGCTGATGTTATTGGAATTGATAGGTAGCTCTTTAGATAACTAAACAATTATGGTGTTACTAGAAAACTAGTTTGAAGTAAAACTGAAGCTGTCACCGTCATCTGCTATTAGGGAAACAGAGACATCATCAGCTTCAAGGGCTCCCACACGAAACTGCGATGCGATAGGAACTTGCGATGCGGATTGCTGTGATCGTGTTGAAAGTATTTTATGATTTTTTAAGTCTCGGTAGCTTAGACAGTGGTTAAAGCAGTGGGCCGGATTCCCAAAGGTTCGATTCTCATCTGAGAATTCATGTGGCAGAGTTGATTTTATTGACGACCTGCCCCCTTACTCTTGACGGGATCGCATTGAGACAAGCATTGAGATCGAGATTGAGTTAATGTCAAACGTCAGTAATTATGACTTACAATAAGTAATTAAACTAAAAATTCATACTTGAAATTAGTAAATAAAGTAATTTTGTACTTTAGTTATCGATTTTAGCGACAATTAAAAACGAATCAACGTCGAAAATCAGTAATATCTATTGACATTCAATCTCGATCTCAACGCGATCCCGTCAAGAGTAACCCCCCCTGTTTGCCGCAGGGGTACTAACCACGCCTTCTGCGCCAGAGGTCCCGGGTTCGCTGCCCGGACAAGACAAATATTTGTGTGCATGAACATGTCTATTTGTCTTGGTCTGGGTGTTTAATATGTATATTAAGTATGTATTTACAAAAACGAAATTGTGTATAAGTATGTTTATCCGTTATCTAGTATCCATAACACAAGTTCGTCATGAAACTTAACGTGGGCTAGATAAATGGTGTGATTGTATGCAAATATTTATTTATTCAATATTGTTTTATTAAAATGTATCATAAGTATAGGCTGTATTTGCGATGCGTCCTGCGAGCTCGTAGATTTTTGCGATGCGGTGCGATTTCGAAGTTTTGCGTGGGACCCCTAAGCAAGGTTTAACTTTGGATCACGTTTTGTAGTGTCTCAGTAACCGCGTCTAGTACATCTAATATCTAGTGATCCCAGGTTTTATTTCGTAATTAAAATCAAAAGTTCGAGTATAAATGGATCTTCTTGGCATAGTGGTTCACGTGCGCGGCCTGCGATCGCAGCGGTTTTAAGCAACTATCACAAATCCGTGACCGACCGCGGAATGGCTGACCAAACTTTGTTATCTCGAGCTCCTTCCTTCGTGCTTCGAAGGCACGTTAAGCCGTTGCCCTAGCTATTTGCAGTCGGTAAAACCCACCATCCGCGTTGCATGGGCTCGGGAGGTTCAAAGCCCATCCTACTTATCCATCCATAAAGAAGGCCAGTGCCCCAGCAGTGGGGACAATAAAATGGCTGATGACGATGCATGATAAATTCATCGCCGCGCCGCCGTTGTCGTCTCGGTCGCCGGGGGATATCTTTTACCTTTTTTCGGTTAGTGCTAGGACTTGTTGTAAGTCCGCCTGGCTAGCTACCACCATCTTATCTAAGTCTGTCCATAACAACTATGTTTTCATAGTTGTGTTCCGGCAGTTAGAGATAAGATAGCCAGTTCCTCAGTGATTGAGGATTCCGGGAGAGGCTCGCTTCCATTTCAGCCTTATCGATACTTAACATCAGGTATGATGAAGGCTAAGAGTCTCCCCGTCGGTCATAAAAAAAAACCCTACATTTCGGTCAGTCGTTATATAGGGTATATAAAACGACTGACCGAAATGAAGGGCTTTGAGTTAGGATGCGCAATTTCGTAGGGTTCATTTAAATTAAGTAAATAAATTAGGCGTGTCCTCGACTATTTACGTAATTTAAATTTACAGCGCGATATATGTGACGCCAAATTCTAATAAATAAGTTGCTATCACCCGCCGACGACAAAGTGAGTATCGCGCGATTATGCATTAGCATCAGCTTAAGTGTAGAGAGATGCGTTTAGTGGTTGTCACAGTAGTAAGTATCCAGTATGTGGCACTTTGCCAATAAGATTGCAATTTTCTGAGGTTTTAGATCTAAAGAATATTCTATGAGACCTAAATATGGGTCTTGAGATCTAAACGGTCTTATTGAATTTATAACTCTTTATAAAGAAACATGCGCTCTATACGAGACGGTCCCGAAAAGGAATAAAAATATTTCTGACGGTCTAGTGCGAGTTTCCAGTGTCAAAACGTTACTATCGTGTTTGAGTTAAATTTAGATCTTAATACAATGAAATAAAGTTTAGAATTAAACTCTTTAACACAAACGCGACACATTTGGACATTTGCAAACTCACACTACAGACCGTTCACCGTAATTTAGATCCTTCCTAGTCTTATAACTATATACTAACTAAAGATATACAAGTAAAACTTTTTAACTTATGTTGTGGTGGGTACATACAAGTTTAGATCTTGGAGGGTAAAAGGTGCATATATTGATGACAACACCGTAGGTAGGCAACGCTGCCAATTCCCAAGGCAGGGGACATATTATGGTGAACGGTCTGTAGGCCCTCTGTCTTTTTAAGATAGGTACCTACATTTTACTTTTTAAATTGTGATTAAGCATTTTGTAAATAAAAATCCTACTATTGATCGATAAATTTCCATTTAATTAAGCTTTTTAAACGATGTAGGTATCACCCAACCAATTAGAATAATATTTAACCTTAAAATTGTTTCAAAACCTCATTCTACAGCTGATGAATTATGATGCATTAAATTTATGTAAAAATGAAATATTCAATTTTGAAAATTAGCTTTCTGCAGTAGGTATGTATTTCTTTTTTTTATGTAAACTATGTATGGTATTACCATCAAAAGCAATTTGGACTGAAAAGTCTCATTTGTTTTCACATTTGTAAATAGAAACCAATGAATCTTTATTTATTTTAAATAAAATTATTTTGCTTATTAAATAGAATTTTATTACTCGTAACTCTTAGCCCAATTTTATAATTAACGAATACATATCAACAGGGTGCTGAAATAAACTTTAACATTAATTAGCTTAACTTATGTTTCGAAATCTCGTGGCAAAGGGAGGGTGTATGGTACAATTATAGACTTGTGTAACTCGAAATCCATGTAGTCTAAAGTTCTTTCTGGTTCAATATGATCCACCCAGTAGTTTTCCAATGTACCATTGAGAGTACCTTTCCAGTGCTGTACAGAAAATATTTTATAATTATACACATTAATAGTAAATATTTGTGACAATCAAATACTTAGTAATATCAAATATCTAGTAAGAGTTAGTACCTACTAATATAGTTTGTTTGTGTCGTAGGATGATTTGATAAATATAATTTTTGCATTCTAGGGATATTGCGAAAACACGGATACTTAGACAATTGTGTTTACATTCCTCAATCTTACTGAAAAAATATAGGATTTTTGAGATGACAACACCTATGTCTAATTATATCCCTAGGATTTTCGCAAAAAAACGATTTATCTAATGATCCTGCGATATTTGCACGATAACATTAATGAATGATATATTGCTGTGGCTCTGTGCCCCGAAAAAATCCGTCCGCCTGATGACCTCATGACCATGCCAAATTTCAACTATTTATTATGTAGATTAATCTCCTCGAATGATTCACGTAAGTACCTAATTGAGCAAAAGCGGGCAGTGATTATTATGACCACCGAGTGTAGCGTTCATTTCACGATCATGATGAATGCTGTCAAACTGTAAATTAGGTTCCCAGTAATACCTATTAAATTGATTAGGTATGAGCGTTTGCAAGCAGTAGAAACCCAAAAACAATTGCATCGGGTTTTCAAACTGTATTACCATTTTGTTACTCATGGGCGGCACGATAGCTCCTCAGGCCGCGTTATAAAACGCGACGAATTTATGTAAGTAAGTAAACAAAAATAAATAAATATCATGACAACGAGACGTTGTCTGAATACAGACACATAGTCTGAATCTGAAATTTCGAAGATGTAGATAAGTTTAAACAATATGTCTCGGGTTGGGATCAAATCGAACCCACGACTTCTGGCGCAGTGATGATAACCACCATTGCTACGCAATACGGGCCCGTCATGGATGCTAGACCTTGATTTGTCAGATGCTGGGTCTAGAAAATAGAAATTAATACTAACATTACGTGTATGCTCCGCCCATATGAGCAGGGTTTTCAACGAGACTTTCTTACACCACTCCAGGCACTTGTTCAAGTAATGGTATCCGCTGTATTTCTTGCCCCGAACATATTGGAAGTAGGCGTACAGTAAATAGTATCTGTAGATGAAGAAAGACTCATTAATACTTACTTAGTAACAATAAATAATCCTATTGTTCAGCGGAGGGTCTAATATGGGCGCTAAAGCAATATTGCTAAATGAATTCCTCTGCCAAGAATTCCCTGACAATTAATTTTATTGTATTTTGAACCTAGCTCAGGCATCAGCCTCTCACAAACTTTGATTCCTTATTCCTGTTTTGTAAATGACTTTATTTCAATGCTAAGTTTGTGATGAGAAAATAAAGAAATATTTTTATTTATTTATTTATTTAATTTGAATAGGTATTTGTTTATTTCCTATGGAATTTGCTTTAGTAACCCCCGGTTTCTATAGCGTACTAACCGATTGTTTTGACTACGGACAGTTAAAATGTTACATTTCTTCTATGGATAATATATATTAAAATATAACTGTCCGTAGCCGAAACAATCCGTTAGTAAGATATAGAAACCCGGCATAAGTTTTCTTGCCTTCAAAAATTAAAAGCAAATTCTGCTACACTGACACTGACACAGTTCTAAACGCCCTAAAATAGAAAATACCTAAACAATTAAATTAATTGTTAGGGAATTCACTAAGCAATATTGCGTTACCGCCATTTTTAGACCTTCTGTTTATATAACAGAAGGTCTAAAAAGGGCGCTAACGCGTAGTTAATTTGTCATTTTATAGCTTTAATGCAAACACACGTAACTCTATAATAACATTCATCAAACCAGTTGACTGTATCGTAACGCCTCATGGCATTAAGTCCGCCATTTGTTTTTTTTTTATATTGCAATAAATGTTAAATAAATAAATCAATGATAATTTTGGTAGAAGAAAAAAAAATGTCTTTTAATAACTAAGGTACCTCGGCTTAAACATAGTCATGCGGCCCGAAATTGTGGAGTGGATATCTTTTAACACACTTTTGAGATTTTTTTCCAGTAAAAATATCGATTTAATATTCCTATTATCCATCTGAAACATATTGTAAGTTGGATTTAAGTAAATCAAATGATCTTTTTGTTTAATATACAAAATTGAAAAAGAAACCTAATAAAAGTTACCTCTTTGACCAAAGTGATAAGTAGACCTTCAGCCAATCTCATGAGGATCATTATGCTGAATTCGTTCTTTTCAAATTTCATTTCAACAATTTCTTGGATTTTCTCTTCCCATAAAATAGATCTCTCCCATGCGCCGATTCTTACCGTACTGCAATGAAACTTTTACTTGGATTTTGGTCCCAGGCTAGGCCAGGATAGGTCCCAGGACCGAACCAACTACCCCTAGGTAGGCATACTGCGTAATCAGGCTATCAATGAACGTATAAGTCAAAAAGAGGAATACGAGTCCCATTTGGGGGTAGGTAGGTAAATACATAGATGTATTCGGTCGGTTGCTTGGTGGTAGGACTTGTTCTAAGTCCACCTGTCTAGCAACCCTAAGCTCATCCGCCGTAACAACATCAATCTTTCAGGGGCCCAATTCTGCTAATGCTTAGTCACAATAGTGTTCCAGTGGTGTATCAATGGCAGTGCTGTTTTAAACAGTTCTTGTTACAACAGTGTAAATAAACACTACTATTGAAACACCACTGAGAGACAATTATGACAAAAATTTAGAAGAATTGACCCCAGCACTGTTGTGTTCCGGCAGTGGCCCGTTCCTCAGTGGTTGAAGATTCTGGAATAAGCGCGATTTAGCCTTATTATTTAACATCAGCCCTCCCAGCCAACACCGCTGCTGTACCACGCGATATGATGGAGCACACAGAAAACAAGAAAGAGATAAGAAATACTTTCTGTTCTGTGATGGAGCATGATGCTGTCTTGTTACCCCACAAGATGCGAGCGCGACGTTTTGGAGCTACCAAAAGCCGTTCATGCTAGGGCTACATGAGACGTAGCACGCCAAAAGTTTCCGCGCTGACCATAAAAAGAAGTCAGTACCTACATGAGCCACATGCAGACGAAGAAGCTCCATGCGGCCTCCGGGGTCCTGGCCCGGAGTATCCCGTCTCCCTTCCGTATGTAGAACCGCTCGCAGGTACCGTGCGTCTCCACGCAGTAGCCGGTGTCTAGCAAGACAATCATCGCGTAACAATAATACCAGGTTTCCGCTGTTGAACAAATATTTAATTAAAACTTACTTGAATGTACTTAAGTTTTTTTCCTTCTTATAATAGATTAATTGATTGTTCCGACAGGATTGACCTCCGACAAGTGTATTCAAAAATTACATTTTATCTTTGGTTAGGTTTTACCATTAAAAATGTACAGTCAAGGTCAAAGATATGTATACAGCACAAGTTGCCACAAAATGTAACCATCTAATCTTACTATATAGATATGGAAACAGCCAAAACTACAAAAATAAGAACTAGGTACTACCATACTATTAAGTATTCTGAGGTAGTACAACAATTTGAACATTACTTGGTAAACAGACAAGTGAAATAATATGTACCCACAGGTACCTCATTAACTTAAGAGACAAACAACGTAATCATAAATATATACCCACATGATAATAAGTATAGATTTTTTCAAATAAATATCAAGTACTAAGGCTAAGCGCGCACTACGAATTTTATGTGAAAGTGTGAACTATACCTACTTACCTATACTATACTACTATAATAGAGTTTAGGCATGGAACATTTCATGAATAGCATGTAAAAAAATCATATGATATGATTTTCAATATTCACACCTGCTTCTTCCCTTCACATCATCGACGCTACAATTTCACACCGTGAAAATCGCAGATTGCTCCTTCCCTTTACAAGTTCACATCGAGTGCTAAATTCGCAGATCATTTTGTTTATGTGATGTGTCGGGTGGTTCTTTGAGTGGTGGTGATCCTTGAGCGCAAGCAAACGAGTATAATTGTGTGCTAAGAGCGCTTACTACGTCCGATCCGTATACGGTTTCGGGAAATAAAAATAATGTCGGGAAAACAAGTGAAGGTAGGAAAACATAGTTCTAGTGATTTATGGTTTGTGCAAGCAATTTGCGACCTTGACATTTTTGAAAGGAGATCTATCAAGCTCTATTCATTTATGCGCCTTTTCTGAAAGTGCCGGCCAACAAAAAATTGCTACGTGTGGTTAGAACTAGTCGTTTGGAGCAATAGTTGATATAAAATAGATGTTGTAGAATTACTCAAAGTCAAGGTATACAAGTGCAGAGATTCATCATTTGTTGTAAAACAAATCGTAGTGCGCGCTTAGCCTTACTGAAAAAACAATGAAAAACAGTAAACGCCTCCCTGTGCAGACGCGTATTGCCGGAAGTGGAAACTCGGTTTAAAATTCAGATTTGTGGATAATTAAGATGTTAAAGTGAGTACAAAAATGGCTGAGATTGCTTATGATTATCAGACTATTTTTCCATAGTTATTAATCACTAATTTCTGTCCTCCAGTCAACAGTTGATAAATATTACGATAAATTGATGCAAATAAACTCTTCTACTTAAAAGTATGTTTTTGCTATTCACCCTGTATTACCTTTTTATGACGAGCCTAAATGATGATGTTGAATATTTAGAACGGTCTTACGAACTTACAACTCAAATCATAATGGTCAGGCGTATAAAAGAACTGACTCATGATGTTGACTGTGTCGTGGATGCGAAGGTCAGAAAGCAGCAGCTTTAACATCCACAGGATCAGGATCTGGCAGGTGCTGGTATCAATTAGTTCGGACAACATGCTCAGCACTGACATACCGAACTCGAGGCTTTCCTCTTTTTTGCCATGTTCTACACTGTAAGTAATAATGTTTTATATAAGTTGTAGCGTAGGATGATTTGATAAATAGATTTTTTGCGAAAATCCTAGGGATATTGCTAAAACACAGATAAATAGACAATGGTATTGACATTTCTCAATCTTACTGAAAATATAAAGAGTTTTTGCAAAAATACGGGATGCCTTTTGAACATTGAACATTGATATTCTTAACTCTGATTGGCTTACCGGCCCCGGACAAGCCCGGATTTAGTCCGTCACTCAAACAATTATTTGATATTTTGCTGCATGGACTACAAGGATCCGGGGCCATCCGATTCTAATTTTTTCCTGGCGTGCCATGACGTAGGTACCCGGATCATTCTCGAAAAACATACGGCTGGGTGCTTCAGGACGAATCACGCACCAGGTGTGACGACTGACTCACGAGAGGTAGGAGCGCATTTCGCCTCAAAAAATAATTCATGACAGATTTTATTTTTACACGTTAAACGCCATATCAGATAATTCTGGGCGACGCCTATCTATTCTTAAGCAAGCTAGAAAAAAACGAATCAATTGTATTATAAAATAAGTTCAGGGCACTTAAAGAAACTACCTACTTAAATATTTTTGGAAATATTAAACTGGATTAAGTATTCATAATTGCAGCAACTCTTTGTCGCAAAACGCCATTATCGGCAATAAAATTTCAGAAAACATAATTATTTGTGTGGTTCTCAGGCTGTATGATGCACATGCACCTGTTAAAAACGTTAAGGTCAGACGCCTCAAGTGCCATGGATAACTCCTGCTGTGCGCATAGCTATGAGAGGACGTGATCATGCGTTCCGTATATATAAAAAACATCACACCGACGACCTTTGGACATCGTTCAAATCAGCTAGAAACAGGTGCAACCAGCCAGCGTAGCATGCGTACGCGACTCGCTGTCGGCGCTTATCTCGCGATGTCTGTCCCGCTCGCGTACGGTGTCAGCGGGACAGACAATACGCTCGCGCGAGAAAAGTATGGAGAAAACTTTGTTGAGGTGCTCATGCTACGCATGCAGATGGTTAGAAAAGCTAAACGCCGATACATTCATAATAACGTCCTAGAATCGTCCCCAGCTAACATATGGACATTTCTTCGCACGCTTGGAGCTGGTAAACCTCGTACTCAACATAAACCCTCTTTTACCCCTCTTGCAAGCAACGACAGACATGCAACTGTCTCCGGTATCTCTTCTGCGGCTTCTGGTTTAGTACCTCAATTCTCTTTCAACCCTCTATCTGAGGATGAAGTTCGCAAGATTATTCGATCCATTCAGTTTAACGCTGTTGGCTGTGATGATGTAAGCCTTCACATGAGTCACTAGTCACATCCTGTTGCTAGCCTGCTTACTTTCCATTTTGACTTACATCATCAATCACTCCTTAAAATCTCTGGTACTTTTCCCACACTGTGGCGCAAAGCCATTGCTATGCCTTTTCCCGAAACCCAAAATCTCCAATCACTACCGGCCTATTTCAATCCTGTCTTTTCTCTCTAAGATCCTCGAAGCTGCTGTCCACAAGCAAGCTTCTTCCTTTATCCTATCCAATAACCTTCTCAGTTCCTACAAGTCTGATTTTAGACCTGGACATAGCATCACTTCAACACTGACGAAAGTTTTAGAAGATATCCGAGTATTAGTCTAATCGATTTCTCCAACGCTTTTAACGCAGTCGATCATGAGATACTTCTTGCCATGCTCGCTCGATTAGACATTTCTTCCACTGCTCTATCCTGGTTCTCCTCTTATCTTCGCGGACGCCAACAAGCCGTTCGTGTTGATCGGACGTTGCCCGATTGGTGGCAGGTGTTCCGCAAGACGGTATTCTCTCACCCCTACTCTTCTCCCTTTTTATAAATACTCACACTCTTCAGTAAACCTCTTCTTTCCATCTGTATGCCGACGACCCGCAAATTTATACTCAGCACGATATTCACAATTTAAATGACGCAGTTGCAATGCTCAATCGTGATCTTGAAAGGATTTCCAATTGGTCGTCCAACTATATGGCATTTCTGTCAATTCTAGCAAATGCCAAGGTATCGTTATCGGTGGTTCTCGATAGCTCTCGCGCCTTAATTTGAACGATGTTACACCTATAAAGTACAATGGTGATAAAATACCCTACTCGCATCGAGCGAAAGACCTGGGTTTAATTCGAATTCTGAATCTCCTGGAAGGACTATATTGAGAACGTGTCTATAAAAGCAACTAACACACTTAGAACTCTTTATAGGTTGAAGTTCTTTCTCCCATCTAGTACTAGGATTGCACTAATACAGGCTTTAGTCCTTCCTATTATTGATTATGCTGATATCTGCAGTACTGATCACAATGAAAACCTTCTGAGTAAGTTGAATCGACTACTCAACAACTGCATTCGCTTTATATATGGGTTACGCAAATACGACCATATTTCTTACTTCCATCAGCGGTTCAAATGGCTTCCTATACGTAAGCCTAGGAAATTCCGAGTGGTGTATACTCTATTTAATATTCTGTTCGATCCGCTTACCCCAGAATACCTGAAATCTAGGTTTCAGTTTCTGGGCGACTCCCATCGTCGTCGTGACCTTCGTTCCAGCTGCAATCTTCTCTTGTAAATCCCATCCCATTCTTCTGGCTTCGTCTCTTATTCCTTCTCCCTTACGGCAGTACGTTTCTGGAACGCTTTACCCCTAAACATCCGCAGTGCTCCCAGTAGGCATGTATTGGTTCGAGAGCATTACTTAGGTTCTTTACACAAACTCTGTTATATCTGACTAAAGTTATTTTTTGCTAATTATGTTGTGTATTTATATGTTTAAATAAGTATATAAAGTTACGTAGTTATTTCATTGTATGTACCTATGTTGTATCAGTATGTATGATTAGTATATTGGTTTTATAAATATATTTATGTATTGGTATCATTTAGAGTTTCTGATATCTCGACCTATATTATTTCTCGAGTTTCGAGAATTCTCGAGGCTTAATTCTTGAGTTTTCTCGGGTGTCGAGTTTTTGAATTGAAACTTTAAGAAACTGTTGAAAATTGAATTAAAAACAGGAGATTAATTTTAAATAGAAAAATATTGGAAAAAATTTACTCGGCCACAAGTGAATTCTCAGATGGGAATCGAACCCATTACCCTTGGAAATCCGGTAAAATGCTCTAACCGCTGAGCTACCGAGACTTGCGAACCACCGTCGAAATTCTCCAATACTTTTATATTTTTAATACGCTGTAGGCCAGCGTTGTCACATCAATGCTAGGAATATCCTTCCTTGCATTCGAAAGAAACATCTTTTCAGGTGTTTAACGATCGATTAAGATGCAACAGCCAATAATTTGTGATTTTTGAATTTTTGCTTTTTTCATTGCTATTTTTATACTTATGATAAATTTTAAATAGAAAAATATTGGAAAAAATGAACTCGGCCACAAGTGAATTCTCAGATGGGAATCGAACCCATGACCTTTGGAAATCCGGTCCAATGCTCTAACCGCTGAGCTACCGAAAATAGCATTGAAAAATGCAAAAAATAAAAAATCATAAAAACAGGATTTTTATCATCTTTGGTACTTTCATTGCACCAAGATCAATATTTAGTAAAATTTGGTACCTCTTATTTAGTTAGGGAAAGGAACAAAACTTCAAAAAGTCTATCATACTTACTTAATAATGAAAACGTAATAATTAATTGATTTATGATTTGTGACCCCCTATTTAGGTAGTATAATTTGAATTGATTATGATATAATCATTTATTATTTTATGAAATAGGTAATTAATTAATATTTCATCCAAATGGATTTAATTCATAAAATTTTGAATGCCGAAATTGAGTGAAAGTGTCCGACACTTCCAATAAAATTATGACCCTGTTATGTACCACATTTTTCTTAATAAAATATTTTCTTCTATTCTAACGAATGTCAACATTAACAACTTTTGGGGGCATAGATGAACTACGGCTTATTTTGCGTGAATATCGAATAGATCTATTTTTAAGAAATACTTGCATCAATGATCCCCAAAAAGCAATAAATACGCGTGTACTTTAAAGAAAAATAGTAACAATAATAATCTGGAGCCACAAGTAAATAAAGAGAACATATTCTTACGTGAATCTTGTGCTCTACTGAAGAAGTAAACTCGGCTAAAGACTAATATTTTAGCTTTTTTTAGGGACGATCTGTTGTAATTTGTGATTTTCATTTCTTTAAGTTGATTATGAATTTAACTCCCTTTTTACCTTTATATGATACTAGCTGTTACCCGCGACTTCATCCGCGTGGAATCCTTTTATACATGTATAAGTTTTCCGCCCACGACTTCGTCCGCGTTCGTTCTACTTTCCCCTTAAGGGAAAATCCTTTCTTACCTATCTACATGCCTAATTTCAATCCGTCAAGTACTTTGAGCTCTGCGTTGATAAGTATATCAGTAATTTTTGCCTTTTATATATTTAGAATATTGTCTGGGATGGAAGTACTATGGCCGATAAATTGATTAAGTACTTACCTAACGATTTGTTAGCTTATAAGGTTGGTCAGTTGTAGTAATTTAACAAAATTCAGTATATTTGGGAACCGGCAAAGCTGTTTAATTTCATTTATTTTTGGCAAAAATACTGATCAAAGATTTTCACAAAATATAGGTTTGTTTATTTGTTTTTAAGTTTCAACCATGAGTTTAATAGTAATAAAATAAGTCGCTTTTACTTTGAAATTAAAGGGATGGAATTTTCAAAACGCCGAGACAGGTAAATGTTTATTTTTAATCCTTATAATTTAGGTTAAGGATTAAAAATTATCCTTTTTATTTGACCTTTGACGTTTTATTTGACCTTTATCCGTGGATTAAGAAATCGGCCCTTAGGCAGTTAAACATATCAAAGCATACACACATCAATAAAAGTCTGCTATCACTTTTATATTTTCATATAAAAACCATTTTCGTAAAGGGATTCAAATCAGTTAAACTAAAATTGGCTATTCCTAGACTTGACCAGTCTAGGAGCATAATTGATCTATTAAATGAGTAGGAACTATTATAGTAGACCTATTATATGAACTTACTTTTGTCATAGAAAATAGGCTTTTAAGAATATTAGATTCGTCCTTCTACTTTTTGTCGTCTGGCGCGATTTAAATTCGAAGCTCGAGAATTCTCGAGTTCCGGTAATTTTTTTCTCGTCTCGAATGGAGCCAAATTTCTCGAGTTTTCTCGAGTTCGAGAAAGCTCGAGCAGAAACCCTAGATGTTGGGTAGACCTATAATTTACCTGGGAGGTTGTTGGTACAACCGTTTTGTACAACATACAACCGGGCCGGTCTACTTACACATGAGTTAGTAAAAACAAGATCTTTGATTGTTGGAATAGGCAAAGAGAATTCAATAGAAAAATATGTAAAATACGTACTAAAATAAAAATATGCTAGTGTAGAGATAGCACAGCGAGTGAATTTCTGTAACGTCGATCTGTCCTCGTTTGCGGTGGCACATTTCCACTGCGCGCTTTTCTAGCTTCTGACAAAATGAGAACTGAAAGAAATAGTGATTAATTAACGAATTTGTCAAATGTTTTGAGTTTAAAAAGTGACAAATGTTCGGGTAATTGTTGATCAATACTTCTATGATACCTACCTACCATCATACTTACGTTATGGTTTGACTCTGAACAAACCACATTCAAATTAATTTAATACATTCTAGCCGTACTCGTACTTCAACTTGAACACAGTAGTCAACAACCTTGCTTGTTGAAATAAATAATTTTCTTTTCGTTGAAAAAAAGAGTATTGTTTACGTTGAAAACATAGGTTTTTACAAGTTGACTACGAACTTTGACTGAATAAGAACATTTTAATCGAGTCATTTACCACTTGCTATTAAATAAATATAAGTTTTGTCAGTCTTACATCTCGATTCTGTCGATAAGTCGTGATCATATTTCCGTAGGTTTTGCACAAAAGTCGGAAATTAGCATTTGTTCTCAAAGCATAATCCAACGACCATTTGGCTGCTAACTCAGCATTTCTGATTTCCTTCGTTTCCTGTTAGAAAAAAAACGATTGGGCTCATACATTCATGATTGGGTAAAAGATAGCCACACGGTAGTTTTAGTAAGCATTTTATAAGATAACGATAAAATACTTGAAATATTACCGAAATAAGTACCTAACCTACTTTACTTAGAGGAGGTACATACCTAGCGAGCGAATTAAGATTTTTGTAAGTTTGCAAGAAAAACGCAAAGCAAACGTTTCGCATTATTAGAGCTCATACTCAATCCAAAATGTAAGTAGGTACATCTCTTTGTAAAGTACCTATTAATTACTTTCTCAGAGGTTCCGGATCCTATTCCAAGGACGGTCAAAGGCCAATCGAACATAGTTTTAATCTACACATCTATGTATCAGTTATAGTCTCCAGTCATAGCTGTTTCTACTTTCCACAAAGCAACTTTGCTAACTGACGTTTTGTTCACAACGCAATACTCACCGTAAATAACCTACTTAAGTTGCTCAGTGTTCTAGCGATGTCTTCGTAGAATCGCGCCACCAAACCTGAATCGACTCCGATGTACCAATTCGGAACCAGGTAAAATGTCATTCGTAATTTGGTCGAAGCTCGCATATTACGAAGGCGAACCGAGTGCCTAAAACATCGATATACTTAGTTATGTATGAATGAATGAAATATTGAAATAAAACAACTTTTACGGATATCAAACGCGCTATATTTCCACGAACTAAGTTGTAATTGTCCGTAATTTTTTGGTTTTTTAGGGGTTTTTTGATTTTCCCGACGTCCTTTACAGCTGCCGTGGTCACGGGATGACCACGGCAGCTGTAGGTAAAGGTGCCGAAACGTCGGGAAAATCAAAAAACCCCTAAAAAACCTAAAAATTACGGACAATTACAACTTAGTTCGTGGAAATATAGCGCGTTTGATATCCGTAAAAGTTGTTTTATTTCAATGAACAGTGCGCGCCAAAACATAAGATGTACGTATGAATGAAATATTCTTTATTGTTCACCCAAAAATACATTAAACATACATTAAGTAATTTAAATGGACAGCACAAGAGTAGTACAAATGGCGGCCTTATCGCTAAATAGCAATATCTTCCAGGCAACCAATTGTTTACAAGAATGAAAAAAAAAGTTTGTTAATATAGAAATAAAAAAACAGAGCACCAGATTCGATGGAAAATCTGCTCAAATGCTAGAAAATTAGTTTCTGCTTCTTTTTTTATCGTCGTTCAAGCAAGAAACATATTATTGCATTGAAAATAAATGTGTAATATTTTTGGATGTTTGATACCCATCACGCAATAACGATAAAAACGTAAATACGTACTTACCACTTACCTACAAAGTACGGATTTGGAAGAAATTTCACACACAACTAGTTATCATCAACAGCCTGCTGGGGTACTGGCCTTCCTTATGGATGGACAATGAGAAGGATAAAATAAACATGGGTCACATTTTATCCCCATATTTCCAAGGGAACGGAAACCACGCGAGTGAAACACCTAGGCAACTAATGACTAACTTGGAAGTGGGGAAGGGTTCATTGTAGAGCTCCATGGCGTAAAGGAGGTTCTTCCTCGCTTCGCCGACATCGCCGGAGTTAAGCATGCATGTCCCTCGCAGCGTATAGATGCTCGCCAGTCGGAACTCCGTCATCCAATCCCACTTTGCTTTAAGGTTAGACAACTTATCGCTCTGGCGAGAGAGATATATCACACTCAGTAGAGAGAAATTATCGACATGAAGGTACTAGTAGGTAGGTAGACGAAAGGAGACCCTCTTGTGAATATATTTCAGATTAAAAGTCTATTCTTCTTAGTTTAGGCAGATCCAGACGGTTTAACGGCATTCACGGGACGCGATGATTATACAAATATGATAAAACAATATATGGAGTTGTAGTTATATCCAATATCTTAACCAGTCTCTATTATCGTCTATCGCCCACTTTGAAAATCAATTATTTTTCAGCGTCCCCCACTTTTTTACTTTACCATATCTTAAAAACTAAAAATGTTTGCGCCATTTACCTCCCTCTAGGCCACCAGCGCCCAGCGCAGCGGGTGTTATCGCCCACTTTGAGAAAGACTGACCTTAACGAACGTTTCCACTTCGAAAAGAAGTCTAATCGCATGAGGAACGTTCTGATTAGTAATGCAGATATCAGCATATTCCAAGTAGGCTTCGAACAATTTCTCATGTGCACCTAAAATTTGAGAATTTTAATTTAGGTTTATTTGGTATATTGGTAATGTACCTATGAGGTTTCTTACACTGTTGTGGTTCAATTACGTATTTATCTAAGAGCGGTTTACCTGCACCTCGGCAATGCTCTAGCATCTGACAATAAACAGACAATAAGATCGATAGACATTCGCAGCTGGTGATGTTCAAGGAGGAGAACGATCGAATGTGCTCCTTCTTACAGACTGCTAACGATTGCTCGAAGTTACTTTTCCCTGTAAAGATACTTGAAAATAGAGGGAAATAATATTAAATAAATGCTTGTATTCAACCTCATTTGAATAAAGATATTTTAGTTTAATTATTTAGCATATAACCGATGTGTCGACACTTTAAAAATGTTGCCCATCTTTAAAGCTTTTGATTAGGTACACACGTTTTTCAAGTTACAAAAATAAACATATAAGATAGAAATCATAATCCAAGGGCCCTACCGCCATCTCTTAGCGCAGTTTTGTTTCAATCTTATCATGTTATTTCGTACTACGTATCTAATTAGTAAGCTTATTTTTTAAGGAAGTTTTGTGACATCATCGCTCAAGCATCGCCCCCCAAAGTGTGAAAGGTGTCAAAATGTGACAACTTCAATAAAAACAAAACGCAAACTAGACGTTCTAGTGGTTTCTAATAGTTAGATGATGGTAGGCCTGCTGGTATGTCATTATACTAACTACTTTACCTTCCATCATTCCAAAAACGGAACCACCATGTGCCCGGATAGGTTTTCCGTCATTTATCTGTAAAACATTTTTTTTTATATAGCTACGAAATCATCATAGAAGGTAGGTATGTTTTGCATTGGATCGCATAGGTATTAGAATTCGCTTTAAATCAGATAAGTAGTTAAATCGATTCGGAAATTCAAAGTGACACAGAAATAGTAAATCCGATTTCGTTCATTCACACCACCGCAATCGTCAGACTAAAATTCAACATATCCATCAAATCAGGAAAGCGGTTAGTGGGTGACGAAAGACAGTTTAGTAATAATTAGTAGATAGTAGTTTTTATAAGCCTTACAGCCATTTGCGAAGCATCAGACACAAATTGCAGAGCTGCTTCATTTACTACGTCGAACCTCGCTTCAGCATTAAGTGCGCCGATTTGCTGCTTATTGCGCTTCAGAGCTTCACTCTCCGGTATTAAGCCCTGCGAATATTGATGTAAGTAGTTGAAAAAATGCGATGGAAATATTGCCAATAAAGAAAATGTTGTTGCAGCATGATCAATAGTTCTCACATCGTTAGATCGTTCTCCGAGCAATTTGGCAAAACATCCCATACCACAGGAGACGCAACGCCGTGTATACCGCTCCAAGTAGAGTAATGCGCGTGAGTGCATTTCATTCTGGAACGAGACGACAACCATCAATAGTAGATTGGCGAAAGTGTTTTAATGATTTATCTAGATAACTCCTTACCTAGCTACCAATAGCGATATGGTGTTATAGTCCCATACCGAAGCCGCAATATATTATGCGTAGTGTACATCAAACTAAATAAGAATATGTGAAAAGAATAGCTGGGAAACGACTTTTATTTTTCGTTTTCAAAACACGGGTGTTATTCTTACACGCAAGAAAACACATGCAACAACGTGTGCGTGTGTCTAGAGGGTACGACTAGACGGCCGGGGTCCAGTTTATTTGATTGGTTTTGATATTCATTGCGGTTTTGTAACTTTATTCGATAATCTTTAAAAATAAACATTGGCTTTGATCCTCAATAACTCCTTAACTATCAGGTTCCCAGATTTGGCCCCATACGAGAAAATTATAGTAACGACACGGGGAGAATGTAGTTTTCGTTTTCGTTATGGGTCTTTTAACATCCTGTATATGTAAAACAATAAAACAGCAAAACTTTGGTAAATCAGTCTTTACATTACAAATTGCATAGAAATACAATTCAATGTAGAAAAAATCCCATAAAAGCAAAAGTCTTCAGAAATATATTAGTTATCTTTTTTGTGATGCTTCATATTCTCCAGTCGTCACGTCAACTCCAACACGGGTATGCCAAAAAGCTACAACGATGCTAATATTATTAATACTTATTTTAATTTATTAACCTCACCTTCTGACTTTCAGTGAGAAGGTCATAAGTAGTTGTTCTGAAGATAGCATGTCTGAACTTCATATAGCCACAGAAAGCATATGGTGGTAAATCTCGACAAGAATCTGGAACGTATTAGGAATTGGTTTATCAACTGTTTCATATACAACAAACTGAAGAAGTCTCTGGCTCAAACGAAAGGCTATTATCACGCAGAAAGTTTCTAAAGAAAGATATTGACATTCATCTAAATGTGAACTTCTGACCTTTTATAAAGATCGCAGCGCTGTCAAATAGCCACCTTATATCCTAAATATAATGGTAAACGTCAATGTACTTAGATACCAACGCGGGGGTCTAATTCCCAGACAGGCGCAGTATGGCGCCTTAACGGTTGACAGCGCGGGCGCAGGCCTCACCAGCACCATCGACACGTCTCTTGTAAAGTCACCACCTTCGCACTTCAGCACACGGATCAGATGCAACTTCGCTACGGCTGAGAGGTAGGACACACTATTATCATCATTATGATATATGCTGGTTATTGCTCCCACTATTGGGGCACAGGCTTTCCTCATGATGGATGGGCTATCCATTACCTATCTTTTGATAACCCATCCTGACTAACCATGGCGAAACTATTGCAGGCCGAATGCGCTAATTACCGAGCTTCTCAAATTAACATTGGAGCTCGGTGGCGCCGTAATTTGCGCGTTCGAAAATTTTCGCATCACAGGATGGGTGACCAAAAATGTAGGACCTCCTTCTTGTGCTTCGGAAGGCACGTAATCCACATTTGGCCCACGCGGTGGGTCATGGCACATTCTCCTTATTTATTTACTAGCGGCCGCTCGCGGTGTCACCCGCGCGGTTCCCGTCCCCGTGGGAATATTGGGATAAAAATTAGGTATCCTATGTTCATAACCAGACTATCTACTATCTGTGTACAAAATTTCATTCAAGTCCGTTCAGTAGTTTCGGAGCCTATTTAATGCAAACAAACAATCAAATTTTTCCTCTTGCCAGTGCCCCAGCAGTGGGTCGGGACAATAAAATGGCAAATGATTAGTAAAAATTCAATGACAGATTACATTTTTGAATTGATAAAGTGACTTGTGTTGGCAACTACACATTCTGGAAAGTCAGTAACTAAATACCTTGGGCTACCTTCCTTGGTGAGTCACTCTGCATCAGATATAGGAGCATTCTTCGAGAAAATACATCCCCTAGCACTGAAGCAGATTTCAACAGCATCTTTTCAAAGGGGGTAAGAGAGTCGTAGGTTTTCAATATTATAGCTACAAAAAAACCATACATTTTATGTGTCTTTGTCTCAAGATATCCAGCCTGACTACCTACTGTTCGCGACAGAGAGGTTGACATGGCAATTTTCTAGTGATGGTTTTTAACAGTTGTGTAAACTCAAAGTAAACGAGATTGAGTCGATTAAATGTAGCCGATACGTAAAAGTGCTTGACCAAGACTTGGGTGAGCGGGGCGTGCAGCCTTTCCCGCCTCACGCCAATGATATTTATACAACGTTCTTTTAAGTTTACCCAAAACTTCAAAATCATTTGTAGAACTCATTATTACGAACAACTTTCTGTTTGGAAGCAACCCTGAAATCGAGAAAAAAACAGCTGTTTCATAGAAAAAAATATTAGATCTCTGCAAAAATGAATGACACAGCTGATTGCTTCCATACAAAGTTGTTTGTTATGACAAGTTCTACTAATAATAATAAATAATAAATGTTTCTTACACTCACACCAATTAACCTAGCCTCAAAGTAAGCACTATAAGGCTTGCGTTATGGGATACTAGGGTAACGGATATAAATACATATATTATGATAAAACATCATTGCCTCACGCACACACAGAATCGCCATGTTGACCGGTCGCAAACTATACATAAGGCGTACCATCCATAGATAAGTCAGCGGTTATGTCATCAAAGGTGTACCCCTCGTCCAGAACTGCCAGCTGCACCATGTCGATTTCTTGCTCGTTGAACTGCGTACTGATACCGCTGTAAATGCTCTGGAACACATCATACAAGTGGTGGACAATCCCCTTATGGCCAATGTTCCGTTTGTGGCGGGTCAGGTACACTTGCGCGAATCCATATGCGCGAATGGACATTTGCGCGAATAGTCATTTTTTATCACTAAGTAGTAAGTAACTAGTTTGTTCGTTAGTTAGGTACGATCTACATTTTTAACCAACTTCAAAAAACGAAGGTGGAGGTTCTCAAGGTCAGTGCCTTGGTTGTTCCAGGGTGCCACGTGCATTAGTAAGACCTCATAGCTTAGCTGCCACAAGAATATACTAGACTAGAACATTCTAACAAATAAAATCCTACTTCTTACTATTCCTACTTCCTACTAATATTACAAATTCGAAAGTGTGTGAGGATGTTTGGTTGGATGTTCAGATGTTTGTTTGTTTGTTACTCTCACGCTAAAACTATTGAACCGATTTGGATGCAATTTGGCACAAAGACAGTAGAAAGCCTGGATTAAGACAGCATTGGAATAAAAATAGAACTTTTTATCCCGATATTCTCACGGGAACTGGAACCGTGCGGGTGAAACTGTGGGCGGCCGCTAGTATATAAATAAGTATTTCTCACACTCACACATCATTAATTAGCCTATTCCCAAAGTAAGCAATAACGCTTGTCCAATCGCGTAAGTGTCTATTCGCGCAAAATGTCTTTCGCGCGTACGGATTCGCGCAAGTGTCCTGATTCCGTTTGTGGCCACGTTGAACTTTAGTGTAATAATGTAAATAGGGATTGAATTAAAGTTACCACCACTACTGGGGCTTAGAGTCGCCGCAACTGAAGGCATGTTGAAAAATATCGCAATTGATTATAAAGATGCTATGAAACCAGCACTGATTTGTAATTGCAATTGAAATAACATCGCAGGGTCATGTTTATGGGTCATTTTTTATGTATTTACCATCTGTAATAACCAACATGTTGCAATAAATGTTATGACTATGACTATGACTATAATCTAGGCTGAAGCAGGCACTGTAATAAATTGAAAATGTATTCCAGTTGTCAAGCATGCGCGGCTTCTACCGACACTCGTAGTCGTAGCTCCATTAACGTGTGACTGTCCTGCTCACATCTTAGCTAGGTAAAAATAGCATCATGCGCCGTCTTACATAGGTTTTAGCGGTGTTCATGTTACAGGCCAATAGTTGTATCGCAATGAAAATGCGTATTGTTCAGTAGAGAGTTTATTAAATTAAAAATAGAAAACTTGTAGAAGGCTACAGGTTTTCCTGTTTGTAAGATTTACATTTACATTTACCTTTTTAAATAAATAACTTTGTGGCCAAAACGGATAAAATATTCTATGAACAATAATAATAATAATAAGAAATATTTCCATACAATCACACCAATTATCTAGTCCACGTTAAGTATCATGAAGAACTTGTGTTATGGATACTAGATAACGGATAAACATACTTATATACTTTTTTTTGTAAATACATACATAATATACATATTAAACATCCAGACCAAGACAAATAGACATGTTCATGCACACAAATATTTGTCTTGTCCGGGGATCGACCCGGGACCTCTGGCGCAGAAGGTGGGGTTAGTACCCCTGCGCCAAACAGGTCGTCAAACAATACGCATTTTTATTGCGATATGGCGCCCGAACAGGTACCTACCTGAACCCTGGACCCTTGGATGGACCATTGCGATAGTTGTTTTAACGACTTCATGAACACCGCTATATCACGCGATATGACATAGCGCTTGATGCTGTCTTGCTTAGCCCGTTACCATGCGAGCGAAACAGTGACACATTATCGAGCTATCGAGTCGATAAAAGCCGCTCATGCTAGTCTAGACTAGGACTACTGTGCAGTGGTTCGAAGCTGATATAGATGAAAGGGTTAGACGTTACCTATATCTACCTCTTATCCACTGATTACCACAATAAGTAAATAGCCAGCTAGATCACAAAATCGATATTTATGTACTCACATGAAAACTCGGTCCCATCCAGCTAAAGACGTCGTGCTCAGCTCTTTGCAGCAGAGCTGAGGAAGGCATAACTGCCCCACTTTCCTTCGCCTCACTTCTCAACGCTGTCACTACTGTCAACACTCCTTGTTGGACCAGCGATATTACGAAGTTCTGGATCCAGCCGGGCAGGCCGCCACTGGCACTCTCTATGATCCTGAGATTTTAATAAAAGCAAAAAAAAGACTCCTTACCTCCTTACCTTTCCACTGGCGAAACATTTACAAGAAAACATGTTGTAAAATATAGTGCGACCTATGTGCGGATTACGAATGGCTATCGATAAAAGCTGTCAACTAATGCATTCTCTCAGTGGTCGTATTACTTATACGTTTACAAGATGTTTTCTTGTAAATGTTTCGCCAGTGGAAACGGGGAGTTACAAAGACACAACATAGTCTCTCCCTTTCAGACTTAAAAATTATAATTAATTTATAATATAATATAATTTCCATCTAAAAAGGCATCACGCGTTGATGTCTTTTATATCGGATGGGACTGGTTCAAAAAGCCCTTTGACTTTTTGTAAAAAACCTAATTGTAATAGGATTTTATTTTTATTTTAATTACTTTTCCCGTTTAATCAGCGGCCTCGGCATTTTTTTAAATTTTCAGCACTATTTTTTTTCTATTATTTTGATTTTTCAATTCGATATTTCGTTAAATCATCTAAAATTCGGTGATAAGTTATCACCGAAAAAAATTGCCTGGTTTCACTTAATCTCTGAATTTTTGGGCTCGTTTGCCTGACCTGTCATTTAGCATCTTTTACTTTCCAAAAAACCTACCCGTCATTGATTTAAACATCCAAAAATTTCAATAATTTAATGCTAAATCCGATTTAACGAAACTGTTGTAACTATTTTTCCCGTAAGTCTTTCCATGATTTTATAAGTATTCGTGTTGCATCCCTCTTTACGATTTTTGTCTAGTTTAAGTAAGATTAAGCGAGTTTTTATTAGGTATCTGTACGTTGGGTTCCAACATGGCACTCAGTTTGGTGCAACGGGCGCGCTGCCGATAATGAATTTTTGGTCACCGATCCGCGCGCGAACCACCAACCTCTAACTGTGCTAACTGTTAAATATTGGACGGCCATCCAACTTACTTCTCCAAGTCTGCTGGGATAGCCTGCACATCCAATAGCTGGCAGGCCAGCGCTCCATGGTACCACCGGTCGATTCCTCTCAGCAGTATTTTCACTATCATGTTGTTCTCCAGAGCTTTACACGCAACTTCTGAAAATAAATAATGACTTAAAATATTAGTGTAGGACACATAAGTATTAAGAAATGGTGACGAATGGTTATCAATAAATCCAGGGGGTCTACCATCAACTATTATGCGATTCTTTTTAGGTTATTTTTGTAGTAAGAGAGACGCCGCCACAGACCTCCATCGAGAAGGTCTGTGGACGCCACCGCGATACGCGCCCTATGACAGCGTCCCAATATCACAGCCCCTAAAGTAGCCCAAAAAAATCGGCCAAGTGCGAGTCGAACTGCACATGAAGGGTTCCGTCTCTCACCCAAGGTTTTTTTTTAGTAATAACTGGGCAGGCATTTGACCACCATCGTGCTTAACAAACAGGATGTGATCTAAGGTGTTGCATGCTTGCCCAGTAAATGCCTATTCACTCTCGCCTTGAAGAGGCCAAGGTTGTAGGAATCGGGGAACACATGAGCAGGCAGCGCATTCCATTCTTTAGCGGTTCGCATAAGAAATGTGTCAGCATAGTGCTTGGTACGGATCGCTGGAATGTCTACGATGTACGGGTGATAAGCTAACCTGCGTTGGGTACCCCGATGGTGTAAGGGGGCTGGAGGAACAAAGTCGTGCAGATCTCTCGCACACTCTCCAAAGTGTATCCTATAAAAGACCGATAGACATGCAACTTTGCGACGGTGACTGAGGCTCAGAAGTTCCGCCGTGGTCAATGCTGAATTTCCAATAAGTTTCCTGGCACGGTTTTCAATCGATTCCAGAAGCTCTAGCTGATACTTAGAACCATCCCACAGGTGACAGCAATACTCCATAGACGGCCGAATATACGCTTTGTATAAAAGGAGCAGCTGATTCGGAGAGAAGTATCGCTTAGCCTTAGAGAGGACGCCCAGTTTTTTTGCAGCACACTTCGCAATGGAGTCAATGTACTCTCCAAAGTTCAGGTTGGAAGACAGGTTGCCTGGAAGAGATTGCTATGAAGCAATAAGGCCGCCTATTGTGTGTTCCTCTTATTTTTGTCATTTTCTCGGTATGTTTTTTGTTTTTGTATCGTGTGCAATAAAGTTTCTATTATTATTATTATTATATTAAATACACCTACCCAAAATGCCACTATAATTTTTTCGTCTGCAAAAATTACTTTGTTGTTTTTAATAGTGTTTATAACAAAGTTATATTTGCTAATAGTGCTAAAATGTGCTAAAGCTCTGAAACTGCTAAATATATTTCGTTCAAACCAATTTTCGTTGAAAGTTTATATAAAGATCTACAGCATGTATTTTTTTGATTTTTCACTTTCTTATTTTAAAAGTTAGAGTGGGGGGGGGGGGGTGACACACATTTTATTACTTTGAAAGTGTATATCATTCAAACTGTTGACTTTGAGAAAAATCTGTTTTAGAAACCTCAATATAATTTTTAAAGACCTATCTAAAGATACCCCACACGTATAGGTTTGAAAAAAAAAACAGTTCCAGTTCCATGTATTCCCTTAATATATATATTTTTTTTTTTGTGTAAATACCGTAAACCGTAAACCTACCAAGTTTCAACTGTGTAATACTCATAGTTTTGGAATAAAGTGGCTGTGACATACGTCGGACAGACAGAAATGACGAATCTATAAGGGTTAAGTTTTTTGCCATTAAGCTACGGAACCCTAAAAATTGAGTTGGGTTTCGATTTGTTATGTATATATTCGCCAATTAACTTGCGGTCAGCACACGTGATTTAGCGCGTCCTATGCCAATCCGCCAATCCCATAAATTTAATTCTTATTCTCAAACATGCTTGGAAATTTGAGTATTATTTTGAGAATTTTCTTCGAGATAAATCGAAATTGCTGTACTGGCCAAATATATGCGAGCAGCGGCCGGCAAAAGTTGTATGGATATTCATAGCTGTCGTGGTTTTTAGCGGCTAAATAAATTACACAGTAAACTCATTTCTGTCGTGTAATTTAAAAATGGAACGATCTTTTACTTCAAAACGTAGCAACCAGGGAGGTAACTAATCAAAATGTTTTATTTATATTTCGAACTGGCTTGCAAATAGAAAGCTGTTTATTGAAAAAAAAAACAAATGAACACTAACGCGGGAAAAAATATTGTTGTTCGTCATTGATTTTGAAAAGTAATCGTATAGTATTTGAAAAAATTAGTTCCGATTTCCGCGCATTATTTGAGAAAAGTACAATACAAGCCTTGGCCAGAACTAGGCATTGATGGACGTTTACGTATGTGTACCTCGGTTTCGCCTCGGCCCACATTTACACGTTCGTCCATCAATGCCTTTTTGCTGGCCGCTGCAGTAATGTACTAACTTTTAACTAAAGTATGCCGCTCTCAAATCGGTTGGTTATGTAAAAAATACTTAAAATAGTTAACTACGAAAAAAATTGCCTATGTGGCACTGCTGTAAGTAAATCGTCTGCAATAGACACAAAGGTGTGGTTGTAGGAAGCGTTTGTGGGCAGGAGTTTACTTTTAATTACTTAAACACTTTTTATTAATTATAATTTTGTTTTATTTCACGGTTCTCCACACAACAATGTCGGAAGGAAGAAAGAGTGACATGACAGCACAGATTAAGATCATCGAGTTGGCACAATATTGGCATAGAAATAATATAATATTCAACACTTCCCCTTAATTTTGTTTTTACAAAATTATAAACTTGTATCAAACAATAAGTTAAAATTACAAATCAAACTTATGTAAACAATCAGGACTTTAAGTATTAATTATTTTTAATTTTCTTACATTTTAAACTATTAAGTTTCTTACAGTTAGATTTTAAGAAATCTATCTGAGTTAACAATCAATGGTTATATACTAAAAGTTAAAGTAGTTTATTAATCTATTTAAGTTTACATACAGAATATTTATGTACCTATTAAAATAATAGTTATTTGTTATGCAAGGCTGGAAAGTTGGTTATTAGCGGCGAGTTACCTCTATTGAAACCTGAGCATGCGAAGGATTTCAAAGGTACAAGACGCTAAACACTTTTCTGCCGAGCGCAACACACAATTTTTACCTCACAACAGCGAGGAACATTTTAAGGTTGTTTCCGCGGTCAACTTCCGGTAAAAAAAATTTTTAAACAAAAAGTTTAATCTAAATATACCTTTTTCTCGTTGTTTTAATCGCTAATCTCGCTTATCAACTATATGCATGCAACGTCTCCTCCAATACTTCGCACTCGTGGCCAGACGTGAACCGGATAACCTCGAGAAGCTCATCGTCGTAGCCATGTGGAGGGAGAAGTATAGCTGTATGTATAGCAGTATTACTGAGAGCCTTACCCCTGGCCATGATCTACGTTCAAATTAAGGCGCGAGAGCTGACGAGAACTACTGATAAGTTTGGCATTTGCTAGAATTGCCAGAAATGCCATAGTTGGACGACCAATTGGAAATTCTTTCAAGATCATATTTGAGTACTGCAACTGCGTCATTTAAATTGTGAATATCGTGCTGAGTATAAATTTGCTGGTCGTCGGCATACAGATGGAATGAAGAGTTTTACTGGAGAGTGAGAGAATTTATAAAAAGGGAGAAGAGTAGGGGAGATAGAATGCCGCCTTGCGGAACACCCGCCACCATATCACACCAATTGGACCACGTCCGATCAACACGAACGGCTTGCTGGCGTCCGCCAAGATAAGAGGAGAACCAGAATTGAGCAGTGGAAGAATTGCCTAATCGAGCGAGCATGGCAAGAAGAAGCATATCATAGCATGATCGACTGCGTTAAAAGCGTTGGAGAAATCGATTAGAACTAACACAGTTAGACGAGATTTCTCAAGACCATCTCGGATGTCCTCTAACACTTTAGTCAGTGCTGAAGTGGTGCTATGTTCAGGTCTAAAACCAGACTGGTAGAAACTGAGAAGGTTATTGGACAGGACAAAGGAAGAGAGCTGCTTGTGAACAGCTTTTACCACGCACTTTTTATATTTTTATTGTTTTTAATATTAAACCGATAAAATATTTTCATAGTTTATTTGGGTGATTTATACATAAATTCATAAATTAACATATTGCCCAAAATATGGTACACTGGTGGCTGCCCGCGGTTTCACCCGTATGGTTCCATTTCCTGAGGTAATATCGGGATAAAATAAATCCTGTGTATTAATTCAAGGTATAAATTAGGTATCCGTCTGTGAAATTCCATCCAAATCCATTTTTGCTTGATTGAGTAAGATAAGAAACATAAAAACATCCAGACACCCAAACTATCAGATCCTTTTTACCGCCTCTGTGGTCTAGTGGTACAACCACCGGTATCAGACCCAGGAGTCCCAGGTTCGATTCCCAGCGGGGGGTACATATTGTATTCGGTTTGGTTGGTAATTTTGGCATACCTCAGTAATTCGCTTTTGGCGTCACTCAAAGTGACGTCTCTTTCTTTCGTGCCTGTTTTGCCTGCGCCTGCATATCGGGAGTCTAACCAACAGCGTCGACGCAGAACAGTTCCTCAGCAAGTTCAATGTCGTCGTAACCGACCGATCGAAGAACAGCTCTTAAAAAGTCGAATGTTGAAATTGCAACCATTTAGCACTTAATTAATGTTTTTATATAGTCTTTTTAAGACAATTATTATATGCTAAATAACACCAATTATAATTATAAGTGTTTCTTTTGAAAATATACCTACTTTTTGTAACTACGTAAAACATGCAAAATTTGTGATTTTTTTTAATTTTTGCATTTTTCAATGCTATTTTAATACTTAAGATAAATTTTAAATAGAAAAATACTGGAAAAAATTAACTCGGCCACAAGTGAATTCTCAGATGGGAATCGAACCCATGACCTTTGGAAATCCGGTTCAATGCTCTAACCGCTGAGCTACCGAGACTTGCGTGTGAACCACGCGAGGGAGAAGTATAGCTGTATGTATAGCAGTATTACTGAGAGCCTTACCCCTGGCTATGATCTACGTTCAAATTAAGGCGCGAGAGCTGACGAGAACTACTGATAAGTTTGGCATTTGCTAGAATTGCCAGAAATGCCATAGTTGGACGACCAATTGGAAATTCTTTCAAGATCATATTTGAGTACTGCAACTGCGTCATTTAAATTGTGAATATCGTGCTGAGTATAAATTTGCTGGTCGTCGGCATACAGATGGAATGAAGAGTTTTACTGGAGAGTGAGAGAATTTATAAAAAGGGAGAAGAGTAGGGGAGATAGAATGCCGCCTTGCGGAACACCCGCCACCATATCACACCAATTGGACCACGTCCGATCAACACGAACGGCTTGCTGGCGTCCGCCAAGATAAGAGGAGAACCAGAATTGAGCAGTGGAAGAATTGCCTAATCGAGCGAGCATGGCAAGAAGAAGCATATCATAGCATGATCGACTGCGTTAAAAGCGTTGGAGAAATCGATTAGAACTAACACAGTTAGACGAGATTTCTCAAGACCATCTCGGATGTCCTCTAACACTTTAGTCAGTGCTGAAGTGGTGCTATGTTCAGGTCTAAAACCAGACTGGTAGAAACTGAGAAGGTTATTGGACAGGACAAAGGAAGAGAGCTGCTTGTGAACAGCTTTTACCACGCACTTTTTATATTTTTATTGTTTTTAATATTAAACCGATAAAATATTTTCATAGTTTATTTGGGTGATTTATACATAAATTCATAAATTAACATATTGCCCAAAATATGGTACACGGTGGCTGCCCGCGGTTTCACCCGTATGGTTCCATTTCCTGAGGTAATATCGGGATAAAATAAATCCTGTGTATTAATTCAAGGTATAAATTAGGTATCCGTCTGTGAAATTCCATCCAAATCCATTTTTGCTTGATTGAGTAAGATAAGAAACATAAAAACATCCAGACACCCAAACTATCAGATCCTTTTTACCGCCTCTGTGGTCTAGTGGTACAACCACCGGTATCAGACCCAGGAGTCCCAGGTTCGATTCCCAGCGGGGGGGTACATATTGTATTCGGTTTGGTTGGTAATTTTGGCATACCTCAGTAATTCGCTTTTGGCGTCACTCAAAGTGACGTCTCTTTCTTTCGTGCCTGTTTTGCCTGCGCCTGCATATCGGGAGTCTAACCAACAGCGTCGACGCAGAACAGTTCCTCAGCAAGTTCAATGTCGTCGTAACCGACCGATCGAAGAACAGCTCTTAAAAAGTCGAATGTTGAAATTGCAACCATTTAGCACTTAATTAATGTTTTTATATAGTCTTTTTAAGACAATTATTATATGCTAAATAACACCAATTATAATTATAAGTGTTTCTTTTGAAAATATACCTACTTTTTGTAACTACGTAAAACATGCAAAATTTGTGATTTTTTTTAATTTTTGCATTTTTCAATGCTATTTTAATACTTAAGATAAATTTTAAATAGAAAAATACTGGAAAAAATTAACTCGGCCACAAGTGAATTCTCAGATGGGAATCGAACCCATGACCTTTGGAAATCCGGTTCAATGCTCTAACCGCTGAGCTACCGAGACTTGCGTGTGAACCACCGTCGAAATTCTCCAATACTTTTATATTTTTAATACGCTGTAGGCCAGCGTTGTCACATCAATGCTAGGAATATCCCTTCTTGCATTCGAAAGAAACATCTTTTCAGGTGTTTAACGATCGATTAAGATGCAACAGCCAATAATTTGTGATTTTTTAATTTTTGCATTTTTCAATGCTATTTTTATACTTAAGATAAATTTTAAATAGAAAAATACTGGAAAAAATTTACTCGGCCACAAGTGAATTCTCAGATGGGAATCGAACCCATGACCTTTGGAAATCCGGTCCAATGCTCTAACCGCTGAGCTAAATTCCAAAGCTGATTTCCAAAGGTCATCAGTCATCCAGGGTTCGATTCCCATCTGAGAATTCACTTGTAGCCGAGTTCATTTTTTCCAGTATTTTTCTATTTAAAATTTTTCTTAACAAACTAAATCTAATATCTTTAACAAAATTGTCCTTTACATCATTTAATTTTAATGAATATCTTAGGAAATATGATAGTTTTAAAATAACTCCTCAACAAAAAGCAGAACAAAAAACCCGGCTCCTTTTTCCTCCTTATGGCTTACGACGATGAGCTTCTCGAGGTTATCCGGTTCACGTTTGGCCACGAGTCCGAAGTATTGGAGGAGACGCTGCATGCACACAGTTGATAAGCGGGTCTTGATTTTCAACTCGGACAGAATTGATGCGTTAGTGCGGCGTTCTGTCCACAAAACTCCCAGCATTTTATGCCAGCAGTACATCTCAAACGCATCGATCTTAGCTCGGATGCCTGCTTTCATTGTCCAGGTTTCCGAAGCGTACAGAAATAAAGAGAAGATAACGGCATGAGTATGACTTTTGTCTTTTTGCTTAATCCTCTGGTCCTCCAAATCTTCACTAACAGCTGATTTTGCTATTTTGGCTCTTCTTACAACCTCTTTTTCTCAGTTTCCGTCACAAGTTATCATGAACTCCTGTTCGATTTTCAAGTCACGAAACTCCACGGTTTTTTGTAAAGTGCCCGCTCCGCCTAAAAACATCACAACTTAGTTTCGGAACGGTTAATCTTGAGACCATATTCTGCACTTATCCTCTGCAGTCTTTGCAGGAGCGCGGCAAGTTCATTTTCATTAGAGCCAATGATGGTTGTGTCATCTGCAAAGCGTAGGTTGTTAATAACAACAATCTTAGAGGTCTCCTGTTTATAGCAGGACTATAAGTTTCTTCATAGTCTATTCCTTTTTCTTGTTCACATTCTCTTATGACGAGTCTTTCTTTGTAAGTACCATCTTGTTTTATCTTAATTACCCATCTACTGGTTAGAATTTTCTTGTGATCAGGTATCGAGTTAACAACTTCCCATGTGACATTTTCTAATAAAGAATCTGTTTCTTCTTTGATAGCTTTTCACCATTTTTCTTTATCAGGGCTATTTATTGCTTCTTCATATGATAGTAATACATATACATTATATCTTTTAGGTTCATTTATTATTCTTCCAGAACTTGTTGTTTTAGGGTTATATAAATGTATTTTTATTCAGTATCTTTTCTTTCTTCTGTGGACTGTGATTGTGGTTGTTCACCACACAATGTCGGAAGGGAGGAAGAGTGACATGAAGGCAAGGCACGGATTAAGATAATCGAGTAGAGACAATATTGGCACAGATTATAATATGCAACAGAAGATTGATAGTTGACGACCAGTTACCCGCTGAGCCAGAGATTCCAGGTTCAGATTCCTCGGACAAGACAAATATTTTTGTGCGTATGAACAGTCTATTTGACTTGGTCTGGGTGTTTAATATGTATATATTATGTATGTATTTACAAAAAAAAGTATATAAATAAGTATGTTCATCCGTTATCTAGTACCTATCCATAACACAAGTTCTTCATGAAACATAACGTGGGCCAGATAATTGGTTTGATTGTATGCAATTATTTATTTAGTAGGTATACATTATAAATTTATTTTTCACTAACCTGAAAGTTGATATTCTTCATCAATAGTCATAAGAATGAACACTGTTTTAGTTTCCAGCAAAATGATAAGCATTCGCCATGATTGATCGTCAATGTTGTGCGCTCCTTTTATCGCTACCAGCCAGAAATGTCGAAACATCTGTATATTAAAACGTTAGTTCCCAAAGAGTCACACCAAAACTAAATAACAGACTTTCAGGCCGGGGCCTGAAAGTCTGTTCTGTCTCATAATCCGAGGATTATGAGACACAATATTATATTGTTCGCTGGACACCGGTGTACGGTTCGGATTTGATGGATTAATATGGCACAAGTCGCACAACACATTTCAAGATATTTATGATAATTTTTAATATAAAAATATTAGAAAAAGGCGAATAATTATAATATTTTTCAATTGTTTATCATAAGTATAAAGAAAACGATAATAATAATGCAAAACTAAAAAAACAAACTAAGATATTACTTAAGTTAACTATTCTTCATAAACAATAGCTGCAAACAATAATTGCGTGTAACTTACAAATTGATGTCAGTTTAATTAATATCGTCAATATTTTAACTTACGCTTCTGAAAATGTGCTGGAGTAGTAGTTTGACACTCAAATTGTAGAGGCAGTCTCCTTCAAATTCATAATTTTCCGGTAAAGGGAAATGGCAGTCATAAATATAATTCAAAGCATATAGCTGGATCACAGACAAATTCGTTACATTTACACTAAAAAAATAAGGAAACTAGTTATACATACTTTATAAGATTATTTCCATCATTTACTTAGATAATGAACTAGACTTACTGATATCGAAGAATGTCTTCAATGTTAACCCGTCTTTTTTCGTTAGAATTTGTACATAGTTTGGCTATTAACATCCGAAATAAAACAAATGGCGCCTGTAAGTTAGAACTTGGTATTTTAGAACCTGTCTAGATGGTTTCAGTTCTAAGTTCCAACCAGTGATTGCATAAATAGAAGGAACCTTAATGTAAATTGGTATTGAACTAAAAAAGATTTTACATTTAGGTACATAAGCCAATACATTAATGTGACAATACATTTAAGTAACAAATGTAGCATCTGTTGGCGGATTGGCAAAGGCCGCGCTAAATCACGTGGTCTTACCGCAAGTTAATTGGCGCATATTGCCAATAACGAATCGAATTATCGCTTCGCTACATAACGATGTTACTTTGTCTACGGGTCTAGGTAAAGGTGGAATGCCGAGATGGGCTGCAGACTGGAATTGCACGATCTGTTACACTTTAAATTGAACCGTAATATTTTGTTTAAAAACTCAATATAAAGTGTGCAGCGTAAGTGTCGCTATGCGGTCGCGACACTTCTCCGCTCAGTTAAAATATTAATTGACCCTTTAACCATACCATTACGGTTCAATTTGGAGTATAGTTTAACGTGCGGTTGCAGTCTGCTGCTCATCACTGAATTCCACCTTTATGACCTGTATTTCAGCATCCAGCGCCTCTTGCATAGTTATTCTATAGTTTTAGGTATTGGATTCTTGAGTCATTTAATTTTATTTTCAGTAGTTCCCATTCCCAATACTTTGATGTTACGTTTACGTAGAAGGTAGGTAGGCATTGTGCAATCGCGGAAATTTTCGGTCGTCCACTTTAAGGCGATATTCGAGTGCGCACTATGCGGATAGTTTTTTGAAATACTTTTATTCGAAAAGTAGTTAATAATGTCTTCTAAGTAATTTATTATTCAAACTAGCGGTCGCTCGTGGTTTCACCCGCGTAGTTCCCGTTGCCGTGGAAATGTCGGGATAAAAAGTATCCCATGATCATAACCAGGCTATCTACTATCTGTGTACCAACCAAATTTCATCCAAATCCGTTTAGTAATTTCGGAGCCAATTCAATGCAAACAAACAAACAATCAAATCTTTACTCTTTAAATTATTATTAGTATAGATCAAATACCTACCTATTATTGTTCTATTATTTGTGATATACACGTTTGCTATAAATCTATGACTTTCGAAATAACGCTCCTCAAAAATCTCTACTGGCTCTCTACATGAAATGACTCATACCTTATCTTTTTCTGTCAGTAAAAACGTTTCAACACGACATTCATCTGGAGTTATAGTGATGCATTCTTCGAGAAACCGAGTTTTGCCAACTAATTCGGGACCCTTCAATAAATGATAAAGTTTTGTTATTATAACTACTTACTACTTACTTATGGCCTGCGCAGACGACGGACATTGAAGGACTTTTTGTCCGCGACACGACCTTATTACTAAGAACATAAAGTTGAATAAATAACGAGGACTATCGCGTACTTTTCGCGGATATACGCGGTCTAAGTTGAATCTTATTTGGTTAACAATAAAGACGTGTCGCGGACAAAAGTCCTCCGTTATCCGTCGTCTGCGCTAGCTCTTTGTTACAATAATTTTAATAATAATAATAATAAAACGCCTTATTGTACATAATAAGAACACAAAGAAATAAAAAACAGACAGTAAAAGGAAATACACAAAAGGCGGCCTTATTGCTAGGCAGAAATTTCTTCCAGGCAACCTTGAGTAATAAAGAAATAAGAGGAAGAGAATAAAGGAGGGAGTGGGTGCAATTAAATATTGACCATTATAAATAATCATACTTTAAAGAGCAGAGAAAAAAGAAATTGGTAAGCTAGTTTTTTCTAGTATATTTATTTATTTACTTGCTTAAAAATTATCACACAAAAATAGTATTGTAAAATGCAAAATGAAAAAGATATAATTAGATGGCTTTTTCATCCTAATGATAGTCAAACATCTGTAAGTAAAGCTGTTTGTTTCGAATGCGAGGATATTTCTCTCATTGATGAGACGACGGTGGCTAACACCGTAAAAAGGTGAATATACTAGCATAATTGGTCAGTGCATGGTGCCGGATTCCCAAGGATGCGGGTTCGAGTCCCGTCAGGGCGACATGAGACAAATTTTTTTTTCTAGTATATTCACATGTTTAAAAATTATCACATAAAAATAGAATTGTAAAATGCAAAATTAAAAAGTTATACTTAGGTTGTTCCGAAAATTGTTAGCCACAGAATAAATACAACCTCTTCTTTCATGAAACTATTTCGTATTGCCGGCTAATTTTAACACAAACCTCCTTTGTGGTAATCACTTTCCACCTATGTGTAGTTTATTTTTTATTTATGTTTAAAGATTCTCTGTCACTCTTCTTTTGTTTGCAACAATGGACCCCTCGCGGGAAACTTTTCGTGATATGAGGAATCTCATGAAAATTTACAAGCTGCTTTTGGGGAGTCTGCTCCTGCGTTAGCAACAATTACTTATTGGTTTCATGAATTTAAACATGGGCGAGAGAACTTAAACGAGGACCCCAGACCCGGCCGACCAACAAGTGCAGTAACTCATGAAAACGTCATCACGGTAGAGTGGCTATTGCGAGAGAATAGACATATTAACTGAACTAAACATTGGACTACAGGCAGATTCCACCATCCTGCATGAATACCTTAAAGTTAGGAAGCTTGCTTTGCTATGGATACCTCATTCGCTCACCTATGAGCAACAATGCCGTCGTCGTGTTGATTGGTGCAAATTTATGTTAGAAAAGTTCGAAGGAGGAACGTCGCAAAACGTATCCCACATTCTTACAACTGACGAATCATGGATATATAGGTACGATCAAAAGTTTTTCGCGGTCGGAGCGTTAATAAAAAAAGTTAGCGGTTTTTTTTCGACGCAGTGGACCAGTAGCAGTAATTACGCTAGAAGACTGTACAACAGTTACTAGTGAATGGTATAGCGAAGGTTGCCTGCCTCAAGCTTTTGGGGAGTTGGATAGCGAGCGCCCAAGGAGCGGCGTCCGTGGCATTCTTTTTCACCAAGATAACGCGCCTGCTCACTCTGCTGCTAGAACCATGGACATTTAAAAAAAAATGAATGAATGAGACTCTTCGCCTTCATCATACCTGATGTTAAGTATTGATATGGCTGACGATGGTAGCGAGCCTCTCCCGGAATCCTCAGCCACTGAGGAACTGGCTATCTTATCTCTAACTGCCGGAACACAACAATGCTGAAAACATTTTTGTTATGGCGTCAGACTTAAATAAGATGGTGGTAGCTAGCCAGGCGGACTTACAACAAGTCCTACCACCAACCAAACCGAATACAATATGTACCCCCGCTGGGAATCGAACTCGGGGCCTCTGGGTCTGATACCGGTGGTTGAGCCACTAGACCACAGAGGCGGCTATTTGACAACTTCGGGGGTACAAATGTTACCCCATTCTCCATACAGCCCAGATTTAGCTAAATTTTTTTTTATTTCCCATGGTAAAAAATATGCTTCGTGGTCGAAAATTTAGCACTGCAGACGAGCCCGTCTAAGAATTTTTACGATTATTTTTTAAATGTTTTGAAAGCTGGTTCACCCGAATGCATAAGTGCATTGGGATTGGAGGGGGATATTAAAAAGCTGTAAATAAACTTTTTTTTTATATTCTAACTATTTGTCATTTCACTAACTATTTTTGGAACAGCCCATGTAATTAGATTGCTGTTTCATCTTACGGCCGAAATTAATAACCTATCTGTAGATATGCATAGGGCTATCTGAGATAGTTGCCTAGGATACTGGCTTCGTTGCCTAGCAACCGTCGTTATTTTGGTCATATTAACAAAAATATCCTAGGCAACTAACGCAGATAGCCCTATCCATATCTACAGATTGATTATTAATTTCTGGCGTTAATCGATAGTCAAACATCTGTAAAGACGTTTCTTTCGAATGCGAGGATATTTCTCTCATTGATGAAACGATGGTGGCCAACACAATAGAAAAGGTACTAGAAGGTACCTACACCAAAGAATACTAGAGAATTCAACGTGTTCTCGTAGGTCTCTGTTTGTAGCATAATTTGCTTTTGACCGACTTCAAAAAAGGAGGAGGTTCTCAAGTCGACTGTATATTTTTTTTAAATGTATGTTTTAATAGAACGCTGTCATTTGTCAACCGATTTTAATAATTCTTTTTTTATCTGAAAGAATATAGTTCAAATGTGGTCCCATATTTTTTATTAAAGTTTTATTTATTACTTTTTTTCTAGTAAATTTTCTTGTTTAATATTTATGACATAAAAATAGCATTGAAAAATGCAAAATTAAAAAGTTATAACCCTATTTCCGTGTGGACATATTTTCGTTTCGACTGAATTTTGTTTCGTCGGAATTTCGTTTTGGCAGATTTTTGTTTCGACGTTAAAAGTACAATCACAATTAGTTTTCACTATCGCCATTCCATAAATATAGTACATTATTTAGGTATACCTATATCTTTTATTTTGTATAAGGTATTTTCAGAGATGTGCAAAAAATTTTCTAAAATGTATTTGAATAGAAAATGTAAATACTTTTCATTTTTCTTTTTCAAATACAAAATACTAAATAGTTTTTCATTTTGTATTTGAAATGCTAAATACAAAATACGTATTTTCAAAATACTTTTTTAAAATAAAATATTTTATAGAGTCTCATTCTCATTTCATCAAGTTCGAATTATTTATTAAACGAGTTTATAATGACATGCTTTATGAACTTGTGATTAGCCAGCGGCGTAACGTGCCTTCCGAAGCACAAAGGAGCTCGAGATAGTAAATCTGGTCACCCATCCCGTGACCGACCATTACGAAAGTTACAGTCGGAGGCCACTGCGCCACGGGTTCCTTATGAACTCAATAGCGAAATAGCGAAATTTTGAAATAGATACCGAGGTTTTTAACCGCCTCTGTGATCTAGTGATAACACAACCGGTATAATACCCAGAGGTCTATTCCCAGTGGGGGTAGATATTGTATTCCGTTTTGTTGGTGGTTGGACTTGTTGTAAGTCCGCCTGGCTAGCTACCAGCATCTTATCTAAGTCTGATACCATAACATTAATGTTACGATCATTAGCCAATTCCTCAGTGATTGAGGATTCCGGGAGAGGCGCGCTGTCAGCTTTATCATTACTTAACAACACACGTATGATGAAAAATGAAAGCTAAGCGTCTTCCCGGTGCTCATAAATTTGTTCAAAGGCACTGTCGTTCATGTTCGTTCAAGGTTCTCCATAATCAGAAAAAAGCCTTTCTAACCTTGCAGTGCTAGACAAACCGCTCTTATAGGTTAAGAAGACAATCTGACGGTCTTTGTTTTTATACATGCAGTCAGACATCAGCATCCTTTGAAAATTTCAGTAATACCAATACGATATCGTCAAAATTGGCGTTTGCACTTGCACTATAAACAAATATTCAATAATTAATTACGTTAGATCATTGGTTAACTCCGGTAATCAAGCAATATTACCAACTTGAAAACAGTACCTACGAATTTAGTTAGATAGAACACACACAGCAACGGCACAATAACAATTTAGTTTCACGTAAATTTTCTGATTATGACAAAATTTGTCGAAATTGTTATGTTTATTATGCAAATACAAAATATGTTCTAAAAAGTATTTAAAATAAAATACAAAATGCTTTTCTAAAAAAAAAGCATTTAATTACAAAATAGAAATAGGTATCATGTATTTAGTATACGTAATTGTACGTAACTGTACATTTGAGATAACAAAATGACACGCTGTCGAATCAAAAAATCGGTTAAAACGAAAATCTGTACAAACGGAAAAAAACAGTTCTGATACCTACAAGAAATTACTGTCAGACGATGTAAACACTCACAATAATAGCGAAAGCGAATTTCAGATCCTTGTAGCGAGTGAATTTCCTCTTGCTCTCTCTAATGGCATCATTAATTAGTTTCTTGTACTTTCTCAATTCATCGTTGCGACCAAGAATCGGATGTCTGCACGAACTTTTACGTTCCGACCATCTGAAAATCGATTTCTTAGCTTTTATTTTTTATACTATCCTACTAATATTATAAATGCGAACGAAAGGACGTCAGTTATTTGTTTTTTATTCTTTTACGCAAAAACTACTGAACAAGATAGCCTGGATTAAAACATAGACTACTTTTCTCCCGCTATTCCCACGGAAACTAGAAACGCGGGCGAAAACACGGGCAGCCGCTAAGTCATCTAAAAAACCAATCCACCCAGCCCGAATCAAAGTCTGATACGTTGTTTTTCTCATTTGCTTTACTGCAGAAGACCATAATCAAATTTTTAGGACTTCTGCCTAGCAATAAAACCACGTTGCTTTTCTCTAATTACAAAAAAACCCTATATTTATTTGTTGCTTATTATACTTAAGTACCTGTATTTACTGAATTCATAAATGGGTCCGGGGTTGTGTATCCCCTTCATCAATTTGTGCTCCACCATTCTGAAGTGTTCCTGGTTTAACTTGCTCCTCAGAAACGTTTCCTTATCACAAGTCACTTTCATCGGGTATGCCATCATCATACGAGCAGCCTATTGATAAAAATAGATGCTTTGCTTAAGTAATGCAGGAATGATAACTTAAGTTATACCGGCTCTAGGAATAGGCATTGCAAGGAAGCTTGCATTCACAACAGAACGTTAGGCTGCACTTGCATTACAAAAATCTGCCAATATTACTAAAAGCCTAGCGCTCACGGTCAAACTCTGAGCTGCTGTCGCGTGTAGAAATCATTGTAAGAGTAACGCCGAGTATCCGAGGGGTTACAAATGGAAGCCCCATAGGTTTCAGCGTTGCTATTCTGATAATTAGGTGCTTTTGGAAAATGATTTTCTCATGTTTGTATGACAAAACTGATATTTCACGTGCGAATTCGAATGCGAAAGTACTATAAGCACGGCTGATAGGGGCTCAAGTGGATAGAAGGACTCTAACCTTATTCACCGTCGGTCCTATAACTGTATATTCTCTGCGGAGAGCATGACCGACTACTCCACAGTAAGTTGTGCCTGGAAAACAAAATGTGCGGGAGAGAATGGTGTTAAGTAGTTTGTAGGTACTTTAAACGTATCATCAACATCCATTTTACAGGGTAGGTATATCGTGACGTAAAATATGATTCATTTTCCTCAAGAATGTTTTTTCAAATCCGAGTGCTGATTGCAAGTACTAACCGGAAGTGACACCAATGGACACGCTGGTGATGTTACTATCCGACGAGTTTAAGTTCTCCATCAGCTCAAAGGCACACTGCAGCGCCTTCCTGGCCTCTTCCTCTTGCTTCAGCCCCCGCAGACCAAACACCACCAGGAACATCATGTCTTTGTCGAACATTGACACTTTGTTCACCAATCCGCCTAGGGCTGACGTCAGCCTATATCATGTCACGACCAATAAAGTGTGTTATTCATTCTAGGTTCTAGGCTGTGGCAAAGTACAATTATAAAAATCGGAAAGCTACGCAAGCCATCAATTTGCAAAGTCCTACGGCAGAGGAACTTTGTAATCAGGACCAGCAAGATTTGACAGTTTGACTACGGTGGAACTGACTAACTATATAGGAGCTACTACTACTGTGGATAACTTGAGGTCTAAGGTATGATAAAATATTAAATATTTGACCTGCAAACACATTTGTAGGCGGTGTCTACGACGCCAATGAGCACGTCTTCAGTGACAGTCTTGGTGACGATGTTAAGGAATACCACCACGACGCGTCGCACCTCGGTGAGGAAGTCCATGGGCTCGTCGTTGTCGACCGCCCTCAGCACCGGCGTCACCATGAACTGGCGCAGCACCGGCCACCACGAACTCTTCAAGGCCGATATCACCGCTGGCCGAACTGTGCGTGAACTGTGACTATTTAAATCAGTTTAAGACAACCCAAGAGGAGGAGCCTGCTGGTGCAGTGGTTCGCAAGCTTGGCAACTTTCGCAATAGTCAGTCACGGCATGGAATACTAAAGACTTAATATCTCGAGCTCCTCTGGGCTTCAATAGGCACGTTAAGCTGTTGGTCCCGGCATCATTTGCAGTCGTTAAAACCCACTAATCCGCATTGGTCCTGCGTGGTAGATCCTGGCCATTCTCCTTAACCACCCTAAGAATGACCAGTAGCCCCGCAGTGGGAGAATTTATAATGGCTGAAGATGATGATGACATATTTGCGTTATGTAAGTATATAAGTTGCGGTCTCACTGGGCGTCACATCTTTGGTTACGTCTACTAGCGCGATCTTCTATTTAAATTACTTAGTAACTTTTCTCAAAGCTTATGGAAGCCAGGGTGCGAGAGATTTCTCCCTGCCGTATGATTCGATTGTTTAACTTTATCACACTTAGATGACGATTGTCTACATTTTCAGATTGGAAGAACGCAGTCTCAGGCTCGTCGTTGTCGACCATCCTCGGCACCGTCGTCACCATGAACTAGCAGAGCACTAACCACGTAGCGACCCACCACGTAAAGAGCGATGTCATCGCTAGTCGAAATGTTTGAGAATCTTTGACGCGTTGATGTCTTTTCTAGTTATATAATAATAAAAAATAATAATAATAATAATAATAATAATAAAAATGTATTTATTTTCTCTCACACTAATACTTATTACATTTAAGAGTTTCTTAGATGCTAAAATAAATTTAGCCAGGTGCTTACAAATTAAATGTGAGAGACTGGTATCTGTACTAGGATAACCTGTCTTACAGATTACCAGGCCCTCGCCTCACGGAATAGGACGTTACATCGCCAAAAACAAAGATTACAGTATTTAATACAATACAATATTAAGAGAAAAACAAATACTTAAGACAAAGACTTTCATGCTACTTATGAATTATGATACATACAAAATTATATTCGATTTTAAACTAAATATTGGTGTATATGGGATGATGTGTAGTGGGTATGTCAAGGTGTGTGTGTTTGTGTGTGTGTGTGTGTGTTTGTATGTGAGTGGGTGTTACTGCAGTACATTTAATAAATTTTCCGTTTCATCATATGTGAGGTTCTGTAACCAATCGGATAACTTTCCTTTACAGTGTGTTAAAGATAGTGAGTATAAATATAAGATTTTATTGATTCTATTATATAAGTATGGTCCAAGGAAACAAAAAAATCTTTTAAAGTGACTAGTCGCATGGGGTACGGATAAGCAAACTCTGTAATCACGACGTTTATCCTTGTGTAGTGTCGGATCATATGGTAAAAGAGTATGTTGTTTGCTAATTATTTGGTGAATGAAGAGCTTTCGCACAGTTAAGACTTTAGGTCTTTTATATAGCTCTGTTGTAGGATAAGAGAATGGTAAGTAATAACAGATCTTGAGAACAGCCCTTTGTGCGCGCTCGATAGTGATCATATTGGATTTTGGAGAACCACCCCATGACGTTATACAGTACATTAAAATAGACTGACATAAGGCAAGGTAGGTTAGTTTTAGAATTTTTTCATCAGCAACATGACGTAGGTTTTTAAATATATATATTAGTTTCCGAGTTCGGGAAGCAAGTTTATCTATGTGGACCTGGAAATTAAGGTGTTTATCTATGAAAATGCCGAGATATTTTATTTCATCTACGTTTTGGAGGACTGGGCAGGAACAGGTTGTGGCAGAGCAATTCCATGAAGAGTGACCTACAATAACATGTTGAGGTATTGTGTAGGGATGATTTTTATTGGTATGAGCAAACGAAATATACTTGGTTTTTTCGACATTAAGAGTAAGGAGGTTTTCAGTAAGCCATGCTTTGACCATATTGAATATAAAGAAATCATTTTATAAAAGTAATGTCTTAACTACATTGTTTTTCAGTTTTTTTGTGACTATTCTAATTAGTTTCATAGGACATCCCAAAACGTTTACAGTTCCTGACTATTTCTGTCGTTTAGGTTACCTATCCCAAAACGTTTATTAGGCAGGTATTGATAACACTTGTTTTGTTATAAACCTATCAAATTCATTTGTGTCTGTTGGGTTTTCTCTCGTACCTGATGCGTTGTAAGTAGCAACTGCGTTGTTGGCGTTGTAAGACATGACCGTCTTATAGTACGAGTATGTAACCAGTAGCGACGTTAGAGGCGGGGGGAGCAGCGCAGTTCGGGCGACCGCCCGTAGGCGCCGCTTAGGGTACCTACGTCTGAGGCACTAGGCTGGATATCTTTTAAATAACTTTTCGCATGGTTTTAGTTAGCAGGTGCTGAAGATTATCCAGCCGTGTATACCGTAGTAGGCAAAATTATACGCACGAAAGTTATGGAAAAAATAACTTACGTGAAAACGCTCTGTAATATTCTCCATCAGAAGCTTCGCTCTCATCCTTAATTATGTTCGTAGAATCTAAATTAAAAGACGCAGTTTAATATTTGAATAACCCTTTGTCGGAAACAGAGAACCTAACTACAAAAACAAAACGTCTATCTCCATCTGCAAATTCTTTGCATTTAAATACTACTTATCTTAAATAATTTACTTATTGCGCTTATTGCAGAATTTGTAGACTGGCTTTGACTTTGTAGCCCTCCCCTTTCTTTACGTCACTCTCAAGTATTTAGCATGTAATTAACTCCCTTACCTCAATCTGACGCGCTCGAGTTTTTCTTTACTAATCTGATCCTTTATCCTCAACGGGCGGCCTTATATATGGGGCTCATATTTGGTGGAGGTACTTAACCGGGTACAAGGTACCCCCCTGTATATTAATCTGCCGCGCTTTAGTAAGACTACCGCCTACTATAAGACTACATTGCTAAATGGCCAACGCAATGTACTGAAATCGCCATGTACGAGTCTCTCGTCAGTGCTTGGTCAGACTGCACACGCGGGCGCGGGGTGCGGGACTGGCGGCGCCCGCGTCACAGAATATATAATAGTAACAGAAGTTGCACACCTTTGATCTCGAAAAAGGCCGACATTTAAATAGGCTACAATATTTCCAATCATCTAGTGCATTAAAAATTGCACCTTACTACAACGTTCACAAGAGCGCAATTCCTTTGTGTTCAGAATTTACCTCAAGCGTCAGGGTTGTACAAGCGAAGTAAAATAAATAACAACATAGTTTTATACAGCATTTTTTGTATTTATAATTGTTTAATTTTAATGTAATGCTGTACGTATTTCTAACCATCTCCAAAGTAGGTAGGTACACCTATTATTAAACTTCAGTGTTGCTAAAATTCGAAATCGAACAAACAATTTTAAATAGTATAGTGTCGGAAAACACTACTACACCAGTTAATTTTTAAAATTAATGTTTTGTAAAATTAATTTATCGAACTGCACGCGTGTACTTACAAGCGCGACGCGGCCCTGACTGATTTACAACTCCAAGTGTAGCGCGCTGCAGGTGCTTATCGCGGTAGGTATAGGCGAGTGCCCACTGTGGACAGTCGCGCCCGCCCTGCGCCCGCGTGTGCACTCTGGCCAAACACTCACTAGCTCATCAGACACCCATCTTCTGAAGTTGTTGGGTGTGTAACCCACTGGCTAGACGGACGGACAGACTACAGGCGAGACGGCGAGGTAAGAGTACCTATAGAGTAGGAAGACGACCCGGTTATGGCCACTCTCATTCAATCCTTATTCACTAAGTGTTAATGTTCAAAGTGGCCACAACTACAGATGATATTATTATAGGCTAGCACTGATCGAGTATATGAATTTCGTGGCATCGAGATGTTTTTACCTTTATGCATATACAGCGGAGCCAGTGGATTTTTAACTTTTTTCCAAGCAGCGCCAATTCCCAGAACCTAAAACGTGGTATACGTGGTAAATATTAAAAAAAAAACTAATATTCGGCGTAGGTACCTACCTACTTGGAGACAGAGCTTTCTTGACTCTTTCTTTATTTTATAAATGAACAACTCGTCAGTACGATTGAGGAGCTCGGTGGTGCGGAGTGGTTGGCGCGCTCGGCCTGCGATTGCAGCGGTTTCGTTTTTTGATTGGTCATGCATAGGATGGCCAAAAATTATTTTCTTGAACTTCTTTGTGCTTCGGATCGGAAGGCATGTTAAGTTAAGCCATGTCCAGGCTGTATTTTCGCAGTCATTATTTTGGGAAAAGAACGTTACACTACTGAAAAAAACTTTTTATAAAAAAATTAAAACCGACTTCAAAAAACTAAAAAGCAAAAAAAAAATGTTTTTATTTCACAATTTTTAAAGATAGAAGAGGTCCCGTTCCTACGCTGATAACCTTATGACAACTCCTCATCACCTTTTACAAAATGCTGCTTTTCCCGGTGCAGGGACGTTACTTATTGAGGAGTTCTCCCGATAATTCATCATCAGATCTACTTCATCATATGGATTGAGTCGAGCATAAATTGCTTATGAACCACATTAAAAATAATCGTATCGCTGCCGTGAAATGCTAAGTATTTAAAAGTTCCGATGACCATTTGTGGTCTTCATCATCAGTTCCACTTCACCAAATGGTGCTTTCCGGAAGCATATGCATAAGTTACTGTAGAAAACACCGAAATCGCTATAGGAGTCCCTATAATATTTGAAGAGATCCCTAGATTACTCCAGGATCCCATCATCAGATCCTGACATGATGACAATGGGACCACATAGGAAGTAACCCTTTCGAACAAAAAAAGAATTACTCAAATCGGTCCAGCCGTCTTCGAGTAATCTCGTAACATACATAAAAAAAAAAAAAAAAAAAAATACCGTCGAATTGAGAACCTCCTCCTTTTTTGAAGTCGGTTAAAAAGACGTGTTGCCTCAAAAACTGAACAAGAAGGGATACCTATGTACCTATGACCTACCTATGAACAGATTTTGTGTTCTGCGCAAAAAGTGGCGATGCATGACAGACATAACTTATTTCTAAGTCTAAGCTCGATTCCAGGGTGAATATGCAGTTTCTGGGTTAGCTCGCACCATCATGGATCCTATCTTGGCTCCAGGCTTGGTTGGGATCAAGAGTGAACCCATTCGAAACAAAAATAAAAAAGAAATTGCCTTAGTATGCCGTCCATCTCCACACGGCTGAGTGCAGTACTCCGCTTCGTTGACGTACTTCCACGCACTGGCCGCGGTGAGGACGTCGCCCGCGGTGCTCATGTACTCGGCCATTTTGACGTCCCACACTGGCTTTCCCACGATCACGTAGTGGGACTGCGAGTTCTGGCCTTCTCCACCGATTATTGAGAAGTGGGACACGCCGGCAGAGATGGCTATTTTCACTTTGTATGGGAGAAAATCAATTTATGTTCCCTTGCAGCATTTACAAATTCTATCTCTATAAAAATAGTAGATTATTAACCAAGGGGCTAAAGCAGTGTCTTCTGTCGCGGGTGACGATTTAAATCGCGAGCGTAACGAAGGACTCGAGGTTTACTCCCGAGCGTAGCGAGGGTGTTAAAAACTTAAATCACGAGCGAAGCGAGGGATTTAAGACGAGTCCTGAGTGTAGCGAGGGATTTAAGTTCACCCAAGACTAAGACAGCTTTATCACCTAGGAAAATACTCTACTGTTCGTACCATTTGCGAAAAAATTAACACAATAATAATATGAGATAAATAAGCATTAAAAATAATGACAATTAAAAGTAAAAGTTAACATTCGAAACATTGGTCCTATTATTGATAGAGAGAGAGTTACATTTTTTTTTGGTACATATTCCTTTTTCAAAAAGATATGTAATGCTTTATATACAAACTCAATGGTGTAAACACAGATGTAGGTTAGTATAAATTTCGGTAAGTAATCCAAATTTAAATAACATTCTCCCCCTAGAGGATGAATGAAATGCAGTACAATTTTCTTTCCCTGTTTTTAACAGATTAAAAATGACTATTGTTATGTTCGCTTTTTGTGGCATAGAATGTCACTTTTTTGAGCAAGTGGTACGAAAAAAATATTAAACCCAGATTTAACCTACTTATACAAAAATGACAAAAAGATTCGATTTCTGAAATGACATACCTAAATAAAATAAAATCTATTGTTTTTGCTACTAGCTATAAGTAATACTAATTATAGTGGACCTTTATATTTTGTCTACATTTGGTACCGATATAATATAAAGTATGATTATGGCCAAGCATGCACCATAGCTGTTTTAATCTCAAATGTTAGATTTTTATTAATATATTTTAGGTTATTTGTAAAACACCGGCAACCTCGCAGGAGTAGATTAACATAATTGACAACAACGTTCGTTTGTTTAACGACTTTACCTACTGAAAAAAGAACGACTTTTCCTACAAAGCTCGATCAGCTGTTCGGACATTTGTTGTTGGTGTTTTACAAATATCCTCCTTCCTGTATCATATAGCAACAATCAACCTGAAATGTTAAGAGTATAATTATTATTAGAAGACAATTGCTTAATATTGTCTGTATTTATGCCGTCAGTTTGTAGTTCTCTTTCGTTCAACCTAGCAATCAAAAACAGAAGCTGAACTAACCCTTCAAAGCCACGCCACTATCCATGACAAAGTTCTCATAATTCTTCTGTAACAGAAGACCGCAGTCGATCGCCGTGTGCACTATGTCCTGCATGGTCATTTTCGGCGTTTTCTTCCACATTGTAAGAAAGGCGTCTCCAGAGAAATTCAGGACATCCCCGTTATGCATGAGGATCTCCTGGATCATGGCGCCGATGTAAGAATTCAGTATTTGGGTCAGCCTTGACAGGCCTCCTCGTCCTGTCTTGGTATAGCTCTCACATAGTTTCGTGAAACCTTGAAGAAAATCTTTTTATTCTTCTCTAATTTATTTTCGGGACCAAAGGGTGGTTTTTCACATTTAGCGTTTGTTTACACACACAACTATTAAGTACTTTCTCAACAACGGGTTTTGAACTTTTTTGTATGGAGTCTGGTCTCGTCCAAACCCGTAGTGATCAGCCCATTATCATCCACTGCTGGACATAGGCCTTCTACAAGTGCACGCCACCGAGCACGATCCGCTACTCGGCTACTCTCCTCCAGCTCTTGCCAGCCACCTTGCTAAGATAGTCGCTCCACCTAGTCTGGGGCCGTCCTACACTGCGTTGCCGATACGCGTCTCCACTCATATACTCGTTTACCCCAGCGGTTGTCGGTTCTGCGGATTATATAGCCGGCCCACTGCCACTTCAGTTTGCTAATTCGGTGAGCTATGTCGATAACTTTGGCTCTCTGTCGGATCACCTGAGCCGGATCCGATCCCTCAGAGAAACCCCTAGCATAGCCCTTTCCATAGCTCGCTGAGCTACTTTAAACTTGTGAACCAGCCCTGCCGTGAGTGTCCACGTCGGCTCCGAATGGCATGAGGGGTAAAACGCACTGGTTATAGACTTTCGTCTTTAGACTTTGTGAAATGTGTTACGTAAAGAATCGACGTAGTTTCCCATATGCTGCGCAGCCCAGCTGTATTCTTTGGTTGGCCTCCTTTTCGAAGTTGTTTCTGCACTATTTGCCCGAGGTAAACAATTCCTTAACGACTTCGAGAGTACTGCCTTGAACTGCAATAGGCTCCGGATTAACATGTTAATTGAACATAACTGTAGTTTTGTCCAAGTTCATCCGGAGGCTGATGCGTTGGGAAGAATCAGCTAGGCCGATCAGCACGAGCTGTAGCTACAGCAACGTTTCAGCCATAATAACGATGTCCTCCGTAAACCGCAAGTATGAGATGCATTCGCCATTGATATTAATGCCACGTCCTTTCCAGTCCAGCGTATTGAATTTATCCTCCAAAGCATTTGTAAACAATTTAGGGGATATGACATTCCCTTGTCTCACAACTCGATGCAAGGGGATATGTTTTGTCTGCTGGTTCTGTACTTGGACGGCTCTGGTGGCGGCATTGTACAGACTTGGATATATCGCTAATCGACTTGACATCGTTGCAGGGATTCTAGAACAGCCCAGGTTTCGATAGAGTCAAACGCCTTTTCATAGTCCACAAAAGCTAAGCACAGGTGCCGATTATACTGTTCGGTTTTCTGTATAATCTGCCGCACTGTGAAAATGTGGTTTGTGGTGCCGTATCCTCCGCGAAACCCGGCCTGCTTCGGGGGTTGGAATTCGTCGTGTCTTCGCGCAAAGGTGATTTGTGATGACTCTTGAGGACAGCTTGTAGGCGTGGCTTAAGAGCAAAATAGGTCGGTAGTTTTTGAGTAGCGTCTTGTCTCCTTTTTTGAAGACTCTCTCCACGCCTCTGGAATTCCCCCATCGAAGATAACAGTATTAAAGATATTTTGGAGCTCCTTTAGCACAGGTTTGCTACCTGCTTTGAGCAGCTCAGATGTAATACCGTCCTCGCCAGGGGCTTTTCCATTTTAAGCTGCCCAAGAGCCATCTCAATTTCGATAAGGCTGATCTCTGGCAAGTTTTCTGTATTGGCGGGTCAATATTCTCAAAATGGCGGACCGGTAACGAGGCCAAAAGGTTCATACCCCTTTATTAATTACAAGAAGCTGCCCGCGGTTTCACCCGCATGGTTCCCGTTTCCGTTCTCAAAAACGCCCGCTAATATGCACGACTAGCCGATGACGTCATCAGGCATGATTGCGTTCACCGCCACCGTGCGTTCTACTTTATTTGTAGATGTATGATTACACGAAAATGGATAATGTCTTGATAGTGTCTTATAAATATTATACTGTATCAGAATGCGAAAGTACAAGTGTTGCTACGCCGAAAACATTGTTTTTTTTTTGAGTTCTAAAAGACCCAAAAAATAAAAAGAAGTGGTGTTTGTAGTTTAGTGAGCAGAGACGACCCACGCCCCCTTTCAACTAAAAGTACCTACTTTATACTGCTGTGAAGATCATTTAGACGTAAGTATTATTCCACAGAATAAATTATACATACCTACATATGTACCTCTTTAATAATGAAACTTATTTAAGTAACCCACCTACCTATTTATAACCGTACAGTAGGGCCCATATTAATAAACCACTCTCAAGATCCATCTCAGTTGATACGCTCTCAAGATTTGAGCAGCATCTTAAGTTTGTTATTTAAAAGTCAGATATCAAGAGCGTATCAAATGAGATCGATCAGGATATTGCAACATGACACTTTGAGTAAAGTTTTAATAATAATAACTACAAACTTTTAGCTCTATTTTCAGACTAGATATCTTATTTGGCAGATAATAACTGCATCGACACCGACAGATAAGCTTACCTGGCGGAAAATAACCGTCAGATAAATTCTAAATAGCTTTCTGTCAGATTACAACCAACAGATAGGTTCTGGATAACTTATCTGGCAACTTATTTGTCATGTTTTTCATATTACAGCTGACAAATTAACTACCAGAATTTAATGCAGTAAAGTTTTTTTTTTTGCCTTTTTCAATGCTATTTTCATACTTATGGTAAAATTTAAATAGAAAAATATTGGAAAAAACCAACTCGGCCACAAGTGAATTTTCAGATGGGGCTCAAATCCGCGACCTTTGGAAATTAGGCTTAATGCTCATCTTTTTTTCTATTTAAAATTTATGATAAGTTATGTCGTTTATTATCTACCAGATCACCTATCCAGAACTCATCTGTCGGTTATTATCTGCCGAGAATCTATATGTCGGTAATTATCTGCCCGATAAGCTATCCAGAACTTATCAGTCGGCCATTATCTGTCAGATAAGCTATCCAGTGTGAAAAATTAAAGAAATAAAGCATAAGTTACCATTCAAAAACTTAACATGTCGAATCATTTATCACAGTAGATATCCTAAAAGAAGCAAGGACAAACCTACCTAGACCTAATCTAAATAAGTACCTACTTGTTTAGTGGATCAAGAATTATAGGTCAAAGCAAATTTTATTTGTCTTTTCTAATCTATCTTATGTCGTCGTATCTTTGCACTGGAATACCTGAAATTATTTTTATACACCACCTGCATCTATAGCACGTATTAAATATCAAGTATTCTCAATTTGAAGTAAGCTATTAATGCCCGCAGGGAGTTAATGTTGTATGGAACTTTAATTGGGTAATTATGATAACATTTAAATTTGGAACGTCAAAATGTCAACAAAAACTTCTAGCAAAAGTTTTGAAAAAAAAAACAACAGGCTGTTCAAGGCATAACTTCCAGTGGCCCTACCGCGCAAGTGTCGTCGACGTTGTCGACTTGTCGAATATGGGCGCGAATCTTTACACGCGGGCGCTGATGTTATAGCGCTGTGTATCGGTCGCACACGGACGGAGTCGATAATCTGCTCATCCACCCGTGACAACAGTAAATATTTTTTCGTAGCATCGTAGCACGTAGTCTCGTAGTATAGCACAAGACTACGTGCGGCGTCGACTCCGAAATGCGTGCGTTTTCCTGGATGCGTTGCGTCCGGATGTGACGGCTGCGGTGCGCGACCGGCAGTAACGACGGGCAGCATGGAAGCCTGCCGCGCATCGGGAGTTTCACGTGGGGGACGTGGTGTTAGCTAGGGACTACACGATTATGGGAGACAAATGGGTCGAAGCGAAAATTACAAAAAAACGTGGCCGGTGTCTTATACTTTATATTACCGGGTAGGTAATAGGGTCGAGTGGCGTAGACATGTCAACCAATTAGTACCTAGCGGTGACAGTACCAACGGCCGCTTCTCCTTATCACTTTGAAAGTGTATATCATTCAAACAGTGTTATCAAAAAACTGTTTTAGGTACCTTAATGTAATTTTTAAAGACCTATCTATAGATGCCCCACACGAAGAGGTTTGATAAAAAAAAATCAGTAACAGTTCCATGTATGGGGATAAACCCCCCTTAACTTATATATTTTTTATTTTTGTGTAAAAACCGTAAAGCGGTTTACAGAACACATCTACCGACCAAGTTTCAACTGTGTAATCCTCATAGTTTTGAAATAAAGTGGCTGTGACATACATCGATTTGGGGTTTCGTTTTTTGCCTTTAGGCTACGAAACCCTAAAAAACCGACCTCAAAAAAGTGAAAAATAAGCCTTTTGGAGTCGGTGTCAGCCAAGGCATTCTACATTGCACTTCTATTACTTTTATTTTCCTTCTTCCTTCCATCAATCCTGATGTTATAACGTTTGAATCATTGAAATCGGCTTAGCCGTCTTTGAGTAATCGGTGAACATACATATAAAAAATATATAACGACGAATTGATAACCTATCCTTCGTTCTTTGAAGTCGGTTAAAGCTTTGATAGTACCTACTGCGCGCTAATATGGGCAATTCTATCTGGATTTCAAAACGCAAGATTACAAACATTTCAAGAATTAACAATGTTACTGTCAAAGCTAGTTTTCAGTAAAAAACTTTGACCGAAAATTTGTTGTGACTATAATCTCATTAATTTTTTACCAGAAACGTCAATAAACATGAGCGCAGTCTCGTAGCTCCTGACGGAATGGTCGGAGTGGTACTGGATGATCTCGTCCGGCACCATGGACGCTATCGTGCTGATACGCGTCGCTTGCTGTACGTTCCTCTCGCCGCATCTCGGCGTTTCAAGTCTGCATTAATTACATTAAAATATTTATGGTGGAATTTGCAATATCTATCCATCATTTCAGCCACATGAGACTTACTGCTGAGTATAGGTCTCCCCCAAGGATCTCCACGAAAGATCGGTCCCGCGCTGCCCGCATCCAGCCGGCTTCCCGCGAGTCCGAGTTATAGTGATCACTATAACTCAGACTTGTAATTATCTGTCTTTTCGTTAAATAATGTGGCCATCCTACTTTTTTTTTTTTTTTTTTTTTAATTGCCCTCTCGCCGCCATACGTGGCCATCCTACCTAAGTCTACTACTGAAGAGGGCAAGAATCAATTAAACAAATTAAATTGGTTTGTTTTAGTAATATATTTGGCCGGTTCTTAGTTAATAAATAGTTGTTGTTTAATTAATTTAATTAATGAAGACAAAATACATATTATGGGGTACCCTTCGACACGCCTAAAATCATTAATCCTAATTTCATCTCGCCGTATTTCGTTGGCCTATAATTCTTAAGCACAATGGACAACGTTTCAAAAATATATTATGCAAATTTTCCTATGCATCATATTTGATGTTAAAATACGAGACACGTATTTTATTTTTTTATTTTTAGCATTATATAATGTGTTATTCACTTTTTCAAAACTTGCTCATTCTAAAAGAGCGTAAGTGCGTTCTCAGGAAGTTAAATTAGTAAGGCTGTTGCCTATTTCGGATTTAAAAAAACTGACCTGACGTAATGGTTTCTACTAGTGTTGTGACAGTGGCAGAAGGTAATGAATGATATTACAAAAAAATATAATGTGGTACTTATTAGGAGACGTATTTCTTGATGTACTTACCTAAATAAGCACTCGCTTGGACTGTTATCATCGTTATATTAGTAATATTGTTAATTTTACAATTTATAATTTATTTTTATCTGACAATAAGGCGACCGTCCATATGTTAAATTAAAATATTTTTTGCTGAAAGTTCTAGGGTCGCATAGCTAACCAGGAGTTATACCTAACTACGTAAAAAGCTGTTGTCTATAAAAAAACAGAGTTCTCAGAATGTCTAAAAATAACTCCTTGTAAGCTGTGACCCTAGGACTTTCAGCAAAAAATATTTTAATTTAATTCTCAGTCAAAAAGGACTTACTTTAAATAACTATTTGTGATTAGAACTCATGAACTCACAGATTTAAGGGCCGACTCCTGTGCCTCTCCCTAGGCGACTGACCCAGGAGCTTGCTGTTGCTGGACGTTTGGTCCACGACTCTCCGCATCGCCGAGAGATACTCATCCGTTTGTTCTTCGCTGCCTTCAACGTCACGGTCTACCGAAAGACAGATTCAGCCCGTTATTCCATCGGGAATATGGAAAAAGCCTCCAGCCCACCCAAACTAACAATCTATTCACACCGTGACCATAATTTGATAAATGTTAGCTTCTCCTTGGTCTCGTCGAAGCTAACACTAACTTTTTTTTAAAGTGGCTACTTTAAACAATGAAAGCCGTTTTCCGAGCGATCAAAATGTACTAAGTAGTCTAAGTACATAGCTGCCTCAATTTTTGACCTCTCATTTTCGATTTGCTTCGACATGGTTCCATTAAAATGATCACACGCGGATTGTATCTTAGTTGATCACACGCGGATTGTATCTTAGTTTAGGGTATGTAATGTTTGATGTTAGTACTGATGGTCTAACGTTCAAGTCATACAGGGTGGAAAAAAAGAGTATCTGGAGGGAAAGTACCCTAAATATTGATGTGAGAAAATAGGCTATTTGACAATGCGAAAAATTAAATGTCAATTACTGTTATCAGTATAAATTATGAGTTTAAAAATGGTTTTTTATTAACGTAAGTTGAAAATAATTATAAATTTATTTAAAAATCCGTAAATAAAAATGCATTTTTTAAACGTTTTGTCACGTGACACAAAACGCTCCTGATTCTTCGAGTTTATAATGACGTCACCTGCTTGTAAACCTCGTTTGACTACGTATGTGGATGATATATGCAAGTGACGTCACCGAACCCATTGCAGCGCCATATTGTCAAAGTAACGTTTTGGCGCGCTATTTAAATATTGAATTTTTAATTTGATATTTTTCAGCAAATATGTACCAGAATTAAAAAAAAACAACTTTTACTGGGTTCCTTAAACTCCACTACATAATATAAAATGGATTTTCAAAACCTGTCAAATAGCCTATTATACTAAAAGAAAACTACATCCTATACTTTTATGTAGGTACCAATCGATAGTCTTAAGTATAATGATCAATTTAGCTTAACCAACTTAGTGTCTAAGCAATTAAGCTCCTTAGGATGGACATGGTAAAAAGTACTGAGCTTATCTAACACAATTTTTTTAAATAAATAAGTAAGTAAAAAAAATAAAAACCAGCTTCAAGAAGGAAAATATAAAAATTAAAAGCAAAAAAATACCAAATAATAAAACCCCATAATAACAACAGAAACCGTCTTCAAAATTATACTTTTTGGAGTCGGTGCCAGCCAGGGCATCAACGGTGCATTCTACATTGCACTTCTACTTATAGGCAAGTTTGTTCAGTTTTTTTCGTTCTAGCTGGCACCGAATCTAAAAAATTTTGAAGACGGTTCCTGTTGTAATTATAGGGTTTTATTATTTGGTTTTCATTTCAATATTTGCTTTTTTGATTTTTTTACTTATAGAAAATAATAAATTAAGTTTAAGTAAAAATCAAAATTATATCAAATGAAATTAAGTACCTATAGACCTATGATCAGTATAGGTACCAATATAGTTTGTAGCAATTATTATTATTATTATAATGTTATTAAAGGAAGTGTATTTAAATCAAGTAAAAATTATATCCAATGAACGCTATATCCATTGAAATTAGTTCTTTTGTAATTATATTAAACAAGCGGCCGTTCGCGGTTTCACCCGCGTGGTTCCCGTTCCCGAGGGAATATTGGGATAAAAAGTATATATGTTCATAACCAGGCTATCTACTATTTGTGAACCAAATTTCATCCAAATCCGTTCAGTAGTTCCGGAGCCTATTCAATGCAAACAAACAATCAAATCTTTCCTCTTTATAATAATAAATGATAAGTATTTAATATTAATATAGATGAAACACACCCGGTATCATGTTTTATGATTTGATTTCAACCTGTAAAAGCTTTTATTCAGCAAAGACATCATAATTTTTTAGTTGCAGCATTTACAACTGGATATTGACCTCCGTCCCGCTCGCGGTTTCACCCGCGTGGTTCCCATTCCCGTGGGAATATCGGGATAAAAGTACCTATCCTATGTTCATAACCAGACTATCTACTATCTGTGTACCAAATTTCATACAAATCCGTTCAGTAGTTTTTGATTATATTCGTTGTAAACAAAATCAAATCTTTCCTCTTTATAATATTAGTATAAAAAATAAATAACTTACTTTTAGACCAAGCGAATGGTTTTCTAATATTATCCATGGTTAGGCAATTAAGAAATATTTTTAAATAGAACTATTTTAATATTATAACTAAATTACGGGAAATAATTTTATTTCCAGATTAGAGACTAACACACTGACACTTCAAAGAAACAGAGAATACTTAAATACCTAATCAAAGAGGTTTTTATAGCAGATACTATAGATACTATTTTTCTCACAATCGCAGAGCTGTGCGTAGTATAGTTCTATAGTATTTGTTAAACCTTGAAACTAGTGCAAAGCACACACGTGCTACGTTCGCACTCGGACCGTATGACCACAGCAGCGCTGCAGCAGCGTAAGGACTAGATAGAATAGACTGTGGTATGTGAATGTCATTATAGTATTTGGTGATATCACACTTGGTCGTATCATTATTTGTATTATTCTCTTTTCTCACTCGAGATTCGACAAACTCGATGAGGGAAAAAAAAAAGACACCGAGCTGAAATTAAAAAACTACGAACAGCGAATCTAATTAGCGACATACGGTCGGTTTCAATAACCTATCCTCAGTAAAAGATAAGCTTACTAGAGCTTTTTGCCTAGACATTTTCGTTAGGCCTAAGATATTGCCAGCAATTTATGAGAGTAGTATGAGAAAGTAAAAAGTAGTATGAGGAGCTCGGTGGCGCAGTGGTTCGCACGCTTGGCCCGCGATTGTTGAGGTTAAGCAACTTTCGCAATGGTCGGTCACGGGATGGCTGACCACATTTTTTTTATCTTGAGCTTCGGCAGGCACGTTAAGTCGTTCGTCCCGGCACCATTTGTAGTCGTTAAAACCCACACTGTTATGTGTTAAAACCCACCAATCCAATCCGCATTGGGCCCGCGTGGTGGGTCATTGGCCCGTTCTGCTTATCCATCCATAAGAAAGGTCTGTGACACCCAGGGGCCCAATTCTGCTAATGCTTAGTCACAATCGTATTACAGTGGTGTTTCAATGGTAGCCCTGTTTTACACAGTTCTTGTTACAACAGTATCAATAAACACTACTATTGAAACTCCACTGAGAGACGATTTTGACAAAAATTTTGCAGAATTTAACCCCCAGTTGTGAAAACATTGAAGGCTGACAATGATGACGAATTATGATAAATGTCAACAAGAGCTATGCGTACCTATTATTTATTTTCTAAAATAATTTAGAATCTAATGGCAATATCACCAAACTTTATCTTTTCTCCGAACTAATAATAATAATGTAAAAGTGTGTTTGTTTGTCCTTTCTTCACGCCCCAACAAAGCAACCAATCGACTTAATTTTTGACCAGAGTGCGTTGAAAGACGAGTGTAACATAAGCTACTTTTCATCCCGATATCCCCACGGGTACGGGAACCACGTAGATAAAACCGTGGGCGAAAGTTAGTTTATTTAACTCAGAGGTTTTTCATACATTGGCTTCCCAACCTCTAGCGCAGCGGCCATTTTTTTTAGTAATAACTGGGCAGGCATGTGTGTACTAGAGTTTCGTCTACTCACGGTCGATAGTGAGCGCGTAGGTTTTTTTACGGTGTTGATGTAGTCCGTAGCGTAATCTGCCGCTAGATGGTGGGCCGCTGATTTCATACAAAAATCGACGCGTTCACGATCCACCGGGAGTAGAAAAAACTCGCACTAGGCACTCTCGTTAGCAGCCATAGCGGCATAAGGTGTCCATTTTGTTTCAGTAAAAAAACAACAATCTTTATAATGACTCATTTTCTATTTTCTTCTCATTTTTTGTTGTGTCGAAGTCTTGTTATGAGTTCACTTCATGCCGTTAGGATCGCTTAGTTGTGCCAGGATTCTTCCGAACCTTTATATCCTAATCACCCGCGCCGCCGCCCCGTAGGGTTTGTGAACCGATGGCATAACTTCGTGGACGTTCATAAGTGCTTGTAACAGGCTAGCCTGAATAAATGATATTGAATTTTGAATTTTGTATCGTAACTAATATAATAAATGCGAAAGTGTGTTTGTTTGTCCTTCCTTAACGCCCTATATAAGCAACCAATCAAATTGATTATTGGCATAAAGTTAGTAAAAAAGACGAAGTAACATAGGCTACTTTTTATCTCGATATTCGATATTCCCTCGGGAACGGGAACCACGCACATGTGAAACCGCGCGCGGGCGGAAACTAGTACCTACTTATTTAATTTCATAAGTAATGCGTTGTATTGTTTCGTACCATTTGTACGGTACGTCTTGTTGTGGTTAATTAAAACGGGCACGAAAAGCAGGGATTGGATACGTTTTAGTGCAACCCAGCTGGCTGGAACTCCACGCAAAATAAATCTTGAAAGCGGCTGCTGTGAGCAGGTAAGTTATTTTGAAGAAGAAAGCAAGAAAGGAAATAAAACATCAAACTATGATATAAATAAATCTATTTTATTGTTAAATAAAATTTACAAAAGCGCATCTTAATTTTTTGCGCACATGTTCATTGGAATAATAAACAACTGATTGAGAGAGCACGCTCTAATTTTTTTTTTACCGCGCTTCTTTCCGCTGGCGAAACATTTACAAGAAAACATGTTGCAAACGTATAAAGCAGCCACTAAGAAAATGCGTTATTTGACATCTCCTATCGAGAACCATTGGTCATCCTCTCAGCGGTCGCATTATGTTCTATACTTCAGCCATTTTACGAAAAGAATGTTAGTAAACAAACCGCCCATACTTACCTCAAAAGTGCATATATTACACGTTAGAAATATGTGCACTTCATAAATAACTTACTTGTGTTGTTCATGTTTGATATATGGTGGTACTGGTTAAATGAAACTGAAATTTGACGTATTTGTGAATTACAAAAAATGCTCAAATGTTTGTTTACAAACATTCTTTCCATAAAATGGCTGGAGTATACAACATGTTTTCTTGCAAATGTTTCACCTGTGGAAACAGGGGGGTAGGTAGTCCGTCTCACGAAAGAAATCCCCTGACTGAGAGAGGTGCTCCAGTGGCTTTCAACGTTCAAAAAGAAGCTCTATTACTATGGAGACAAGCAAATCACATTTTAGTTCGAGAATATTCAGTGCGACTTCTTTCGTGAGACGGACTCTACCTACATGTTATTTTTTTAGGTAGGTACCTGCATAATTTTAATAAAATTAACAAGCTTAACCTTTGGCTGTGTTATCTAATATCCATTTTCATTTAACTAGACGTAGAGCCGTTTGTCTCTGTAACAAGAAGGTAAAATGTAAATAATTTTGTAATAACTTCGTTCGGCTTCAAGGTACAATCGGGGAACTTCCCGGCTGACCAGTAGTTTTTTTGGGAAAGGATTTCTCGGAGAGTACTAGGGTTAAAGAATTAATTTATGTTCGAATGAAATACCTCCTAAAGGTAGGTATATTATTTGTGATATAAACGTTTTCTATAATTTTAAAAAAATTTAAAATAAAGCTCCTTGAAAAAACTCTACTGGTCAACCGGGAAGTTCCCCAACTGTACCTATCTATCCGTAACACAATTGTTTCACTCAGGTAATACATTGGAATCAGGCCAATGTTTTTACGCTATTACGTCGATCTTATCTGGGACCGTTCTTTTATGAAGGCAAAATGAACACTATTATTTACAAGTCTGATGGGAACAATTTTATATCCAATACAAACAATTGTTAAAACAAAACAAAAACTGTTCTTATCATAAATCAGCTGAGCATAGACCTCCCCCAAGCATCTGCATCCAGCGATTTTCCGTTCCGTGACCTCTCATCGGTTAATCTTGTAGGATGACCCACAAATTCAATCTTAAATCGTATCTGATAGCATTTGCTCATTGTAGAGTCCCAACTGGGATAGTGCAATGAATGGGCTCTAATATCTGGAAACCAAAGTAAATGGCGCTAGATAGGTCGGTGATCATTTCAGCTATCGTTTGTTGATTTACAGGGCTAAACACACCGCACTATGCGGTTTGTTGAACTTGTAAATAGGCTACACCAAACGAGCAGCCTCGGTCGAGGCCCGCCCCGGTGCGCGGTCGGAAAATCTTACTCAGCGAGGCTATCTCGCTTGAACAGCCCGTGCCGATTGAGTTGACTTTCTCTCGTCTGTACGATTCCAACAATGATTTCATTTTTTTAGATCCTCAACAGGAATATTAATTTTTCGGCTTATATCTTGCCAAGAATCCTTCCTTACCCCCCTGTTAGTATAATTAGGATCCCTCACATCCCAAAGCGTACGGCGCATAACGCGCGCGGCGGACCTCGCCCGAGGCTGCTCGCTTGGTGTGGACGCGCCTAATGCCTAGCGTAAAAATGGACGTCGCCATCATTAATTGTTTATTCAAAACATTTTCGATACCCTAGTATTTTAGGTTAGCCCGAGATAACATATTTATTTTTACTAGTAAATACCTAAGATTGATTGAAATTACCTATTTATCTGCGTTGAATGTTAGAATACTTATCTTTAGCCACCTTTGACCTTTCCTGTAGCACTCCAAACTGCGCGTCAACGCGTCGAAGCTCCAAAGCTAGATACGTATAATCCAGGTATTAATTTGCAGGTTGCTGCTAAACGCTACGGAACACGCGAAAGTTATATTCGCTATTTAAAGGACCGTTCTCGTGAAAGATACGTAGGTACCTAAGTAATAGAACTTAAACAAACATTACCAGTTTCTAATCATTCTTGCGGGTTATTAATCTCTCTATACAGTTACGTCTAATGACCTTGAGACTGTGAAATTGATCTCCCGTTAATTTCCTGGCACTCAGTATCTGCTTAAAGTGTGTTTGTTATCGAATATAATATTCAGCGACTCTAAACGGGTAATTAATCTTAAATCTAGGATAAAAGCGTGGAACTTGGAAAGCTCAGAAATGAAAGAATCAAACCACTAAGTATTACTCTTATGAGATGCGATTGTTTATGTAGGTTAAAGGTAGGTAGGTATAAGAACTCAGTTAAATGTTGTTGGGTTCAATACAACATCCCAGGGCATTTATTAGGTTCCATTACATTTAACTCACCTAGCCTGTGGAACAATACAAACCATTATTCTCCAGTTGTCACCAAACACTCACTAACTACACCCACTGAGATAACAATATTATAAACAATCCTCTAATGTTCAGTTTTATTTCAATAAATTGTAAGCTCTCCAAAGTAACTTTGGTAATTTTTACTCCACTTTTCTCCTTAAAATATGACCACAGAACACACACTAAACTTGGCATCACCCCTTGCACATTTGATTCCACTAAAGCTTTGTTTAAAAAACTTACATCACAACAGTGACAATTTTTTCCCAAACTTTTTATTTCTGAGAGCACTATAAATACAATGTTCACAAACTAGTCACTGTCAACACTGATACTTGGACACTAACTCATCACACCAGGTGTAAAAAAACTACAACTCAAGTTGAAATAATCTATTTGCAAGTACACACACTTACACTACACATCACCTAAAATACACTGAATAGGTATACACTAAAACTCAATGTTTCATTAAAATATACACATATCATATGCTATAGATTGCTGAAACCTCTAGCAAAATACTATTTATTAACTTTTATGCAATAACAAATTATTGCTGGTCACTACAACTGTGAACTCACAGCACTCCACATTGTTACAAGATTGAAAACTTTCACAAAACTAAAATTACAACCACCACATCACTTCACATTCACATAATATAATATAGGTAATAATGATATTTTTTTAATAGCTTTTAACATTTCTGGAACTTTAAAAAACTTAGTCTAATTATGTAAACACAAAATAAAGATATAAAATTTCCATAATTTAAGGGTCACTTTCAGGCTGAACCACCTCGTACAACAACAATAACAAGGTGATCTTCCTTAAGACTTTCCTCGGTGAGGTTATGGCATGTTCTCTTCAGGAGATCGGTTGAGAACTGACATGGAGGGAAGGAGTACAACACACCAGTGGCCTCAGTTTCTTTGTTCAAAAGGGAAATTACTCCAGCGGCTTCTTTTTGTTTTAAATATGACACCAAATTTCTCATGGGTCTTGTCTGAATGCTAGCATCTTCATTAGTAATGGAAGCTGTGGATCCAGCAACCCCTAAAAAGATAGCATGAGAGCTAGAAGTAGCAATACGCTTCTGGACATCATCAAGCTTGGGTTGATCCAGGCGTAGTCGCTGAGTAATTCTTAATTGATTTTTACCATCTTCATCTTTCATAAGGCTGTCAATAATTTCAGAATCTCCATCAGTGAGATGAAACTTGGTAGGAAAGAGAGAGTTCTTAAGTATGAGTGCTCCATTCCAAGCGGTTGTAGCTTTCCGCACAACCTCCGGTAACGTTCTCGCTGAAGAGAGCATGCCACCACCGCGCCTAGGACTGCCATCGGAATCGGTGTCTGGTGATCGACGACGTGGAGATCGTGAACGTGACCTATCGACGCCGGGCTCACGTGAGCCCGAACGTCGGGCACGACCCTCATACTCTCCATCAGCTGGAGCCCTTCTCCATTCTTCGTCTCTATAGTCTCCAGCTCCATGATACACGCCGCGGTAGGCTCCACGTCCGCGCCCACGGTGACCACCTCTGCCTCTGTACCCTGGAGTCCCATATCCATAATTGTCATCCCATGTACCTTCATATCCTTCATACCCTTCAACTGGCCTACCATCCTCACCTACTGGGGGGGCATATGTCTTAGGTCTGTATGGACCACCATTTCCTACATCAGCAAAATCAATACGTAAACGTCTATCAGGGCCACCAAGAGGAAAACCTCTCATTTCCTTAACAGCTGCCTGAGCAGCATCTATAGAGTCATACAAAATATATGCATGAGCTTCTCCTTTAGCATATTCAATTTTTTTGATAGCCCCAAATCGGTCAAATTCTCGTTCCAGCTGTGCTACAGAAGTCCAAGGGCCCAAGCCACCCACCCACACCCTAGTTGTAGGTGTAGCTTTACCATAACCTATCTTACATTGGAATTTCCCGATGTATTGACCGGAAAGTTCAACTTTGGCCCTATGAGCCATATCTAAAGTCTGATATCTCACAAAAGCGAAAGCATTGCCTGTCCCCGGTGGAGGGCGTTTTATATCAATGTCTTCTACAATTCCATATCGTCCAAAAATGCGACGAAGTTCTTCATCAGATATATTGATTTCTAAGTTACCAGCAAACAGAGTTCTAGTGGCCAATGGGTCATCTTCAGGTTGAACATGATGCAAGTAGTTGGGGAACTTGTCCTTTTTATTTTCCATTTTCTCAAATGGTGGGTGATGAGGACGGGGCATGTAAGGGCGTGGCATGTAATGAGGGTGAGGGGGATGATGCATTGGAGGTCTGTGATGCATAGGGGGCCCATGAGGCCCAGCCATAGGATACTCATGCATAGGGGGACGGAAATCTCTATGATGAGGGGGCACCGAAGGTGGTATTCCATAGGCTCTGTCATCTGGGGGTGGTCTACGTCGCTCAGGTACTGGAGACCAAGCATAGGAGTAAGGACGGTCATAATCAGGTGGTGTGATACTCCTTGGCCTACTTCTGTACTCAGACCGTACAGGCTCATAAACTGGATCAACAATTGCAACCTTATCATACAAAATAATCCTTGGCTTAGCATGTTTGGCGTCACGAGCATCTTCAACACTGCGGAAACAAACATAAGCTACTCTTTCATCCAGCTCATGTGATATTTTTATACTGAAATCACCGAATTTCTTGTACTCTCTGTACAAAGTATCCTTGACGATTTCGTCTGATGCTTTTGGATGCAAGGCACTCACACAAAGTACTTTGTAATATGGTCGTGAAGCGGATTCTTCTCGAACGTCCCGAGAACGTACGTAATCATCGCGGTGTGGAGACACGTACCGACCGCGGGGGCTCGGCGACCTCACCCGACGCCGCACCCTATCAGGGGTGACGCGCTCGTCAGAACTGTCATCGTACCTTCCGATGCTACTCCGCGTCCTCTTCGATCGGGGCATACTATCCCTCGACGAACTTCGCTTCATGTTACGAATTTTCACCGTTATTCGATCTCTATCTCTATCGCTACGCGGTAATCCAATCATGAAAGCTCAGTTTGGTGAACCACTATCTGAAATGCACAACATTACACGTCACTTCAAAATGTCGCCTTGTTCCCGTGACTGATCACTGATAAACTCACAGTACAATGTTTTATCTATTGTCTTACCACAACTTAGAAATAAGCTGAGTTCGCTTAGCACTAAAGACCGACACTAAAACACAATAAATAAATTTCACAAAGTCCTTGCGTCAGGTATTATGCTGCACAAAAACTCGAATCCACGATCACACACGCACGCACGGGTTTCAGTTCAGAACGCAAAAAGGAAGGAAAGATCAATCAAAGACGAAAATTCAAGATGGATGTCGATCGCAGTGTTGCCACCTTGTCCAAAGAAAAAGTGGCTAAACTTATGGTACGAAGTAGCTAGTTTCGAAAAAAAATACTCTGATAAAAGTTGCCAAAAGTGGCTAAACAAAAAAAAAGGCAACATGTGATATGTCTTTAATTTTTATTATTTACTGAAAAATGTCAAAATCGATGTCATCTTGTGAATCTTGTGATGTTGAAGGCTCGGCTTCTTAATTTTTTCTGTTTTTTTTTTGTTTTTCCTATTTCTTGAAGGATATTCTCAGAAATTGCGTAGGTAGCGCACGTCTCCGAATTTTTCTTCAAAAAATCTCTGGTTCGCAGTATTGAATTTAAAAAATCAGCAGACCCATTCTGTTCCTGAGAAATCAAAGTATCCGACAAGATTACCTAGATCATAGGCATTTGGGGTTGCCTTGCCATTCTTAGCTCAAAAACTTACCAGAACATTAATTGCATTCTGAATGCGCTTAAGTACGTTTTACAATACCAATTGAAATTGATTGAAACAGTGGTAACTTACCTAAGTAGTAACAGTGTTGAAAGTAGCTATAAAGTGTTGCTAAAAAATTTAGCGTCTAATTTTATTTTTTTGTAGCTAACTTTTTCGTAAATGTGGCTAGATCTAGCTAAAATTTGGCTAAAGTGGCAACACTGGTCGATCGACGACGCACGCCGTCAAAATCACAGATTATTTAAAGACAGCCCAACCAAGAATGTTGTACACTACACTAAATTCTATAGTTTGTGGAAAGTAGTTTTCCATTCCATTCTCAGTTCTGTGATATTTGTTTACGTTTTTGACAAATAGCACAACCAAACCAACTACAATTTTATTTACGTGCACTGGGTTACTTGTACAATAACTATATAGTTTGTGCACTGGGTGATCTGTCGTGAACTTTAGTCTAAAGTTCAAATTGATAAATAATCATCAAGCAAGGACACAAGCTAATATGTTAAACAAAAATTTGTGAAAACTTGCTTATTTGAAACAATGGATCTTGTAATAAAAGTAAATGATCAGTCGAATGGTAGAGATAAAATAGCTCGGTAAGTTTATTAACTTTTAAAATTAATTATTTAACAATTTAAAATTCAAATTATTGTATCTCTTAGATTGTTCCAGTACACAAGTCGTTTTGTTTGGCACCAATTAGAATCAAGAAATGCAAACAAATATTCAGTGGACAGAATTAAAACTCTGGAAGTAACTCTAAGTTCATTCAGAAAAAGTAAGTTAAATCAGCGTTAAGACCTTTAGTTGTCAATGACAATGATACAATTATTTATGATAGAATATCTTTCCTAAAAAGTGTAGTATTTGATATAATATTTTATAATTTTTTTGTTCCAGTTTTAAGGTTGGGACGTTGTATAGATGTTTGTTATTTGGCATTAAATTGCAGTCAAATTGAGGATCCTTTCTTGAGACTAACCATAACAACAAGTAAAATCGCTCATGCCCTATTCCTCTACGCAGATCATATTGTCTGGCTAGCCAGAAATGGCATAGTAAAGTCAGATTCAGATAAATGGAACCGTACTGCTAACAAGTTTTGGCTTTTATCAATATTAGTCAACCTCGCTAGAGATTTATATGAAATATTACATTTGTTACAGTTAAACAAATCTACTTTGTTAAAACCTTCAGAGTTAATAAGCAGTTCTGTAAAAGATTTTGATTTAACGGCATGTGCTAAACATATTTACATACTTGTTAATTGTCACAAAGACATATTTATTGATACTTTAAAGAATTCCTGTGATCTGTTCATTCCTTTGACTGCTCTGGGTTTTACAAAGTTAAGTCCAAGTGTTATAGGAATTTTTGGTGCCATTTCCTCTGTAGCAGCCTTAGTAACTGTAGTGAAACCCATTGCAAAATTAGTGCCTGCATAAATAATCTAAGATTTTTTTTATTTTAAGTACTTTGTTTAATGGTGGAAAAGTATTTATGATATATCAATGCGGTAATTTTATAGCTTGCTAACTATTTACATTTGTTGAACAAGGGTAAGTACTTATTTACAAACTACTTCTGTGTTTTAACCAATAGATAAGTATAAGTAGTGTTACTTTCAGGGATATATATAATGTATATGTTAAGGAACACTATGTTTGTCTTCATTTTTTATATTGCTTTGTCTATAAGTAATAAAATTTAATTTGTAACTGCGTCAGTCAGTCTACAGAAATAAATATAAAAAAAATCTATTTGATTGTTATCAATACCAAAGAATCTATCTATAATATTACACATCACAGGGCTTGTTAGCTACCTTTTTGAAAAAGAGCGTTTAATTGCGGTTTTTGATTAAGGTTTTTACAAAACCCGCTTCCGACGTATTCGGAATGAGAGCGCTACCAAAACCTAAATAAACCGGTTTAATCCAAACTGCGAAATGTGCCTACTAATGGCGAGGCGATCAGGCTAATAGCGACCTTCCCGTGTGTAGACAAGATATTATAGTAACATATTTTGTACCTCTGTCCTCTTTTCACAACCCCTTTGGAATTGGAAGTAATAATACCATTTTTGCCTACACTTTCATGATAAAAAAAACAAAGTTCGTATCGTTTATATCGTACCTAACCTAACCTAACCTAACCATTTGACAGATTTCGACAGGGATACCTTATCTATACTAATATTATAAAGAGGTAAAATTTGTAAGTTTGTAAATTTGTATGTAGGGGGTAATCTCTGGAACTCATAATCCAATTCTAAAATTTTTTTAACTGGCAGAAAGCTACATTATTCCTGAGTGCTATAGGCTATAAATTGTTTCTATAACATGTATATTAACCGAGCTATCACAACTTTTGTCTAGCAAGTCGGGAAAAAATACCTCATAAAACAGAATTATTTGCGAGCGCTGCCTAAACAGTTGCTTAAAATTAAAATCAATGTATGGCTACCTGGTTCGTCTTAATTATTTCTACAAAAAAGTCCGCGATACCATATCTCTATCTTTTATATTTTATCTTTTATACTTCTTTTATTGCATTAAAAAAATTTTTTTTCGGCATACTTACGTTTGGTTGATTATTTGAGCAACAAAATATTAATTCTTATGACAATAAATTATTTCAGTATCACAAGAACATCATACAGATAAGATTTGCCATTTACAGTATATCAATTGGTCATACAGTTTCGGAGATAATATAAAATTACTAAAACGCAAAATGCCCCTAGCATAACTTTCATTGTGCAGACGTTTTACCTATTTGCTCATAGATGGCGTCTGAACTACCCAATAAAGATGATGACCCAATATTATTCGATATTATCACCAAAAACATGATCCATGGACCTTGTGGGGAGCACAATTTATCATCACCGTGTATGAAGAACGGTATATGTTCAAAGAAATATCCTCGGCGATTCGTCACCGATACTCAGACAGGCGAGGATGGTTATCCTGTATATCGTCGTCGTAATGCTGAAAATGGTGGTCAAGTCGCAGTTGTAAACATCAGAGGGAGGCCGATTACAATAGATAACAGATGGATTGTACCATACTCTCCAATGTTGTGCAGGTCATTTAACGCCCACATTAACGTCGAATACTGCCATTCAGTTCAGGCTATAAAATATATATGTAAATATATAAATAAGGGTTCCGATCAAGCCACGTTCAGCGTTAGAAATCCGCATGATGAGGTGGAAAATTATTTAAATGGGCGATATATAAGTACATCGGAAGCCGTCTGGCGAATACTCGAGTTTCCGGTCCACGACCGGCATCCCACGGTCGTGCATTTGGCCGTGCACTTAGAAAACGGGCAAAGGGTGTATTTCACACCAGGAACTGCGCGACAAGTTGCCCAAAAACCGCGCAAAACCACTCTATTAGCGTTTTTTGAACTCTGCAATACTGACGAATTTGCAAAAACGCTGTTGTACCACGAAGTTCCACACTATTATACGTGGGCTAATAACAAATTTTCAAGACGAAGTCCCAGGGACAAACATTCTCTTCCAAAAAATTTTTTACTAATAAAATTAAATACAGTAATATCAATCGAGTGTAATCTTATGTTAAAACAAGAAATTTTCCGCGGACGAAGTCGCGTCGCGGGCCGAAGCTATTTTCTATAAATTCAATAGGAGCGAAGCGTCAGTGAGAAATTATTCACATTTGAGGATTTCTGTAACAAACCGAAAACCACGCGGGCGAAGCCGCGGGCGGTCGCTAGTACACCTTATACAGATATAGATGACCAACATAGCAGAAAGAGCAATATACGATGAAACCCACTTTAATTTTACCCATGATATTATAGGTAAAGATGGCAGGGCTTGAATGAAACCAATTTAAAAATCCCGGTTAGTAGAGCTTCCAACGTTTTTAATTCATACGAAACCTGCACCCCGACCGCCTAACGGTACGGTACAGCTTGTAGTATCGCTATAGCTATCGATTTTTCAAACCCCTCGACAAGGACTCTCGCTGACTCGCTATCACTTTCATAGAATGCTATTTTCTACTAAAAAATGCAATAATGAATAGAAATATGGAGGAATTAGGCAAAAACCCTATTGTTGAAGGGTTTTATGAGACTTTGAAGTTTGCTAGCTATAGTGATAGCACAAGCTGTACCGTTAGGTGATCAGGGTGCTGCTCATGCAGGGCTTGAAGCCGGTTTAAAAATACCGGTTAGTAGAGGTTTTTTATTAAGGTTTTGACATAAACTACTCCCAACGTATTTTGGATGAGAGCGCTTCAAAAACCTAAATAAACCGTTTTGATCCAAAGCCGCGAAATGTACCTACTACTGCAGGGCGGCTAATAGTTCTCGGCGTTGGGAGAGCGGTAGTTCAGGAAAATGCGAGCTTATGTCTACATATGGAAGGTGTCTGCCAATCGTGCTCATGCACTGGTTTTTGTAGCAGGGCTTGTTTATCCGGTTAATTTTCAAACCGGTACGGCCGCGAGTACATTGAAACCGTTTCAAAAAGGTTTGGCACGACCCAAACCTTAAAAAAAGCGGTTTCATTAAAGAGAGAAATTAAAAGGATTTTGACTCAATTAAGCGGTTTATATCGGATTTTTCTGCTTTTTTAAGTAGCTAAACATCGGGACAACGAGAGCGCGCCATTGGCCAAGCGAATTGCGACCTTATGTCTACAACCGGAAGGTCGCTTTTTGTCTGATTGCCTCAACCCTCATAGGTTAATTATTTTTCATTGATGTTCGCCACCGCGCCGCCCATTTTTAACCGACTTCAAGAAAAGGAGGAGGTTCTCAATTCGATTTTTTTTATGCATGTTAATTGATATATCCGTCAATTGTAGACGGAATTAAAAAAAAAAAATTGTGGGATAGATTTCACTTCTAAGGTTTTAATTTTCACCAGGTCAGAATCTGATGATGGAATCCAGGAGAAATCGAGGGCAACCACCGAAAATAGTATGCCCGTATGGTGCTTTTGTTACGTAATCATGTCTTACTTAGGTATTCACTTCAGGGTGTCAACATCTGATGCTACTATGCCGATGGTGAAGCTCCAAAACTCCTTAACGGTTAGGAGTTTTGAGACAGTACTGCAATTGGTCGATGGAAACTTCTTAGTAGTATGTAGGGTTAACGTGATGCATGTGAGGTATGCTTGAAACAACATCTAATGCTCTTGTGCTGATGATGAAGCTATAGAACTCCTTATCGATTCGGAGTTGGAAGACAGTTCTGCAATTGGTCGATGGAAACTACTTAGCAGTATGTAGGGCTAACGTGATGCTTTTGAGGTATGCTTGAAAAACATCTGATGCCGCTGTACTGATGGTGAAGCTACAGCACTCCTTAACGGTTAGGAGTTGGGGGACAGTACTTAGATATGAGCGCCGCGACTTATTAGGGTTTCGTAGCCTAAAGGCAAAAAACGAAACCCTTATAGATTCGGCCAAACAACTATGTTCAAAAATGGAGTCCGACCAGACATTCTAATTTAAGCTAAGCAAGTGATGTATTTTGTTGTTATGAACGCGTAAGTAAAACTCCGGAGTGGCAATTTTTTATAGTTACCGAGATATTGAAGTCCAAAGTCAAAGATTTTTTATATTTCGAAATCACAAAAAATAATGTTTCTCAGAAAATTCTAATAAATTCTAATGGTTCTTAGTTTAGGTCTATTACGCGTATAAGCCCACGTTTAAAAGGCTTTTTCACATCACTAAAACATAAGCGTACTCCGAGAAAATTCAACATTTCATGAAAAGTGTTATCATTTTTTTTCTCGACTGTGTCGCGTTAGTAGCACCCAGAAACTATTTACATCTATTAACTATATTATGTTCCCTCTTGCTACAAAAAAAACCAGCTTCTAATTCCATGGAGTATTACAAATAATCGTTTCTAAAGTTTTTACCATCACCTACCGTTTTTTTTAAGGCAATTATTTATAAAGTTTTGCTATTACTTTTTTATAAGGGTTTTTATAAATTAAACTGTATCGCAATAGTATTGATTGGATGGAGTTATATTTTATAGGTTATTTACTTTAAATAATTAGGTCCTCGGCCTTGAGTAGGTACCTACATTTAAATGGCTCCAGTAAGCCGTACTTTCATTTTACATACCACAACCTTTTTGTAGAATACATGGCTCCGCGAAAGTATTACGTCGGATAAATTACACTAAAAGCTATTCTTGCTTTTTCATTATTTAAAGAACATCCAAGCGGGCACTTATATTTGGAATCAATAACATAAGCTGGCAGTACCTTCACGCGGTTAAGGCGATAACAGTTTAAACTGGCTAAAACTCCCCATTAACGCCACACATGCCTTCGGGCTTATGTTGTTGAATCGTTACGCTTAAAAGAGCATTTGGCACTGTAGCCTACCCGGTAACGCAGGGGAGCAGCCACAAAAGACTTGTAGAGAAAGACATTTTGCTTTTTCTTCGATCCAAGATGGAGTCACTAGAGGACCAAAATCCTAACTATGAAGGTGTAGAAAGTTAGTTAGTAGACGACGATGGATCTGGTAGACGTACTTCTGAGATTGAAAGTACTTCTGCAGTCGCAAGCACTTCTGAACTCACCTATGCAGAATCGCTCACACGTTTATCTCGTTTGGAAGCTTACAACGCTTTTGTCGATAAAAGCCGTTTATTGTACCAAAACGGAAGACCGTCTAATTTAAACAGCTACGAGAAAATAGATGTGATATATAATTTGTTCGGCGAAAGAATGAAGCCAAGAGAATTAATTGATGAGCACAAAGGTGCGATTATCAAATCAGTATCAACATTTATTTGAAAGTGTGAAAATACGTATATCCAATCTAAAATAAATTTAAACCTATTTAAAAAGAAAAACAGATACTGGCTCACTAAACCATTTCTTGAAGATCTGCCAAGGGCAATTAAAGTCCTCAGTAACTACTGCTTCGCTGACTAGTCCCAGAACTGCAAAATACTTGTTTTTAAGCCAACGACAGCAGCTAAGACAAAAAAAACTGATATAAGAAAAACTGAGCGACGAACTACCATCAAAATTAGTAAAAGCCTTTACTGTACGATTATTGCTTCACCTACCGTCAAAAGCTAGCCAAGGTTTGGAGTTAATAATAAATACCTGTATTGTGATAGTCCCGAAAAAGCAATAGAAATGCCTAAGCAAATAAAGTCCGTCCCAACCACAGAGATACCCTAGACACCAGAAGAAGCTTTTGCATTTAGAATTGATTCCAAAATAAGTGTCAATACCTACAAAATGATGCGCCAAGAGCTAAAAGTCAGAGGATACCAATCATATCCACCTTATTATTTGGTATTACAGTCTAATAACAAGTGCTACCCAAAACAAGAAATACAAGTAAGGCTTGTGAGGCTTCAGTTGCTTTTTTCCTTCTATCGCACAGATGTTCAATGCGTCGAGCCTCTTAGTCTTACGACAGTCAGTCTTACGTCTTACGACATCCCAGGCATGTAAGGGAGTGGTGACACTTGTATTCTTAGGCCGTCATCACACGGCACCCAAACGGCAAAAACTTGCAGCCGCCCGCAGTTTTACCCACCTTGGTTTCAGTTTCCGTAGGAATATTGGGATAATATACATATATCCTATGTTTCAATCTAGACTATGAAATGTTTTTATGCCAAATTTAATTCAAATACATTCAGTACTTTTTACGTGATTGTTTAACAAGCAGAGTGGCAGCCCATCCGGTTAAAATAGGCACTTACAACTAACACATTGAGGGAGTGATATCCCTTTCGGTTAAAATATGATTCCTCATGTTCTACTGGTCGAATGATGGCAATGTGGGTCCCATCTATGCACCCAATTGTTCCCGGCATCCCAGTCATGTTCATAAATCTGGAAAGAATAAGGTAAAAAACGTTATTATGGCCAGTGCCTATATAACATGGATAATTCAACTAGTCTTAGTTGGTGTACTTCTTCTTCAGTAGTTCAGAGTAATAAAATACCTACTACGAACAAGTAAATAGTAGGAGGCACTTACTCAGTCATAAGATTCCCGTCTTTGCTGCTGTGTGGGAAACTTAATATATTTGGACAATATTGTGTCAGAGTTGTGAGCATTTGTAACTTCTTCTAAAACGTTACATAGGGTTGGTTGCGACGTTGCGACAAATTATGCAAGAACGACGTGGCGACGCCGACGTTGCGTTGATAAGAACCACGCGCGAAAAACTCAAGGCTACTAGAACCTACACAAAAAAGAGATATAATAACAATATTTTAGTATTAAAAGTAAAGTTGAATATAGACGGCTAGCGGGAAGCCGGGAAGCTTGCAAAAATGGGGATACCTACTTCCCAGAAATGCCGACCAAAAGCTTCTTTAGTAAGTAAGGGAGAACTGCGCAACAAACTCCCTGTGCTGCAATGTTAGAGGATTGCTGGCATCTCTCATAACACGCCGATTAATCCTCAGCTCCTTCTTACGCCGTTCCTCCTCCGCAAAAATTCTCAAAATCACGGATGCCATTGCTGCTGAAATTGTTGAGTTTTATTAATTTACATAAAATATTATAGTAATTTTATAAAACAAATCAAGGGTGCAATTGCGTAAAGCCAATCGTATTCATTTGACAGATATTTTATATCGTATTCGATCGGCTGCAATTTGTATGGAATTTGACACTAATGACATACAATAATAATAATAATAATAATATCCTGTAATAATAGATGTAAGTGTGGAAATAAATAAATATGAACCGTCAGATGAATACGATTAGCTTACGCAATCCCATAGCAAGTTATAATCAATTCCAATACTTACATTTCACCTTATAAACGAAGATTTATTAAATGAAAAACGAAATTACAATGTTTGATTGTATATAGAAACAAGGTCTAGATTGTTTCCATTGCAATGGGAAATATTGCAAATTCAAGCCGCCACTTTAATTGCAACAAGCTTACATGATCGGTGGTTCATACGGATAAATTTCTATCGATAAGTCCTTAGTCAAAATTGCAAATTGCAATGGATTGTAATTGCAATTTCAACTTGTCAAATCGTACATACATAATCGCAAAACTGACTTGAAGGATACAATTACATTCATTTCAATGGAGAACTAATAGAAACAGAGTATAATCAGCCCACGTACGAAATTGTGTTCTGTGTAGAGATGCGCAAATTACTTCACTGAAGTGTAAAGAATGATATAGCCCAATGGAGAAGATAACAGGGTTACAATAATACACTTTTAAATGAGTAGAATAAAAGTCTAGACCGTATACACTATTCTAGTTTTTATTTCACATCGATCGGTGCAGTATTATCAAAGTTATAAGCGTGGGAAGTTTACGTAGCTTTTGTAAATCTCGTCAGTGTTCGCGAGTACCGTGTGACGTCATCTCGTCCATACGGCACGGCAGGCGACCCCGCCTCATACGTCCGTAGTACATTTCGCGGGTAAGTCGTCTGCTCTCGTGCGCTCTGGTGTTATTTATTGATTTTAAATAATGCTCATAGATTAAGTGTATTGTGTAAATTATTGTTTCTGAACTAAAATTGAAGAAGGATTTGAAAAAGGCCAATCCGACAATCTTCCCATAGTCCAAGATATGATGGTGGCAGAATATTTTATAAAAAATAAAGATTTTGTAGCATCTGAAATTCGCGGAGTTAAAATGAAAAGGTAGGTAGGTAGGTATAAGATATAATTTCTATAATATAACCTACTTATTATTACATAATTACTACTGGGATTCATTTATTAATGAGTAAGTATAGTTATAACAAAAATAGGCACCTATACTTACTATCTAACTTCTTTAGTTTTGTTTTCTTAGTCAGAGCCCCCATAAATGCACCCCACTTTTTCGTGTATTTTTATTATTCTTCTTGAAAATAATGATCATTAACCTTGGAAACGAAAGGTTCAATACATCGTTAGTTTCAATACACTGCGATTGAGTGCCTACATAGGTACCTACTAAAAAGCATGGTGTCCGTTTCGACTGCTCGGCCACAGTGTCTCAGAAAAAAAACGACTACGTCAACATTACGAAGTAATTTGTAGAAAACTAATAAAGAAAACCGCAAATTTGCAGAACCGATATTCAGAAAGTTATAAGGGCTTAACCATGGCCGCGCAGTCGAAACGTGGAGAACTGCGCGGCCACGGAGATCTCAGATACGGGAGCTACATAGACATCTCATTCTTTTTGCTAATCACTGATATGATTTCGCAGAAATTGTAGAAAGTCTTAATAGAGCCTTAAAGTATGTACTTTACGAGCTATAGTTCTTTAAAGTCGTGGCCGCGCAGTTGAAACGGTGACAGCCGAGCGAACATAGGGATCTCAGAAACGGAGCTTCTCAGAGGTCCCATTCTTTTTGCTAATCAGAGATACGATTTCGCAGAATTTATAGAAACTTATAGTAAAGCCCTAAAGTTTGTAGTTCACGACCTGTAGATCTTAAAAGCCATGGCCGCGCAGTCGAAACGGTTAGAACCGCGCGCCCACTCAGATCTTAGAAACGGAGCGTCGTAGAGGTTCCATTCTTTTTGCTAATCGCTGATACGAATGTTGATAGTATATAAATGGCTGGCATAAGGACCTGCATGATATTTAAATAAACCCCTGCGTGTTTCATGAAAACGCCTATAATTTTTGAATAGTTATTTCATGATTCAGATATTGCTAAGCTACTGAGTGCTTACTTTTGCAACTACTATAGGTACGTGCCTCGTACCTAAGATCTTTAAATCTCAATTAAATTAGATATGATTATATATTCCGACGAAGCGTCGAAACGTTTTGTGAGAAAAATTACCTGTAAAGCTAGAAGTAGGGTGACCATGATTTGTATTGCGTCAAACAGACATTTCCAAAGACGTCGCCATTTTAATCACGTAGATATTACTTATCATAATGAGGTATACGTTGGTTAGTTGGATGAGGAAAGTATAGGTACAGATACGAAAATATTTATACCGTTTTCGTATACATACTAACAATAACATATTGACAAAGAAAACACTTATTTAATATTTAAAAGAAAGTATTTTTGCGATATTTTTTTTTTTCACACGTAATATTCCAATTATCAATTTCTGACACATTATGTTAAACATCATACACGGAAAAAAACATTTAAATTATAAAACTGATTCACTGGGGTTTTTAGCGGAAGGGTATCATTTTTTACATAAAATTACTGTATAAACAACTAAACTTCACCCGCGACTTCATCCGAGTGGTTTTGGTTTACCATGGAATTTTCGTTTCTCGTGGGAATTTCGTTTCCCTAGGGACTTTCGGGGTAAAATTTCACTCTTTAGCCCATAAACTATCTCTATACTAAAACCATGTCGATCTGTTACTGCGGTCCAGCGTGAAGATTATTATAAATTATTCAGTAGAATTTGACAGGTGCCAATGTCACTTTGTAAAAATAATCTTGCTTTAAACTGTTTGTCGTACTGATTCGATATTATCATTATAGATACAATAAAATTCAACATTATATTACAAAGTGACATTGACATCCTGTCAAATCAATCTACTAAGTAAAAAACCGACTTTAAATCATTGCGGTTAGACCCCACGCAGAACTGAAAGTGGCAACATTCTGATGTTTTGAGTTCCAAAACTACTTTTCTGATTCAATCAAAATAATTTCAAACTAATGTTTAAAAATAAGTGTTAAAGAGACCCAACAGGTGGCGTTGGTTTTGCAAAAGGAATGGATAGCGTTCAGTTTGTTGAGGAGGTATTAGATTAAGTACCTAATTATATTCACAGAGGTTTACTAAGAATCTACGCGACACGAAATGTTACTAACCAGCACTAAATTATATACTTAAGTCGGTATGTTAAGTACTTTTTTGAGCCGATATCTGAAAAAAACCGTACAAAAGCGTAAAATTTTACGTGTTTGGCACGGGCAACCAAAACAAAAATCCAAAAAAGTTGAATAAACATTTTTATTCTTCTGAATATTTTACAGGGGATATGTTAAGCTTCATGAAAATGGATGATGACATTCTGTCACCTTTGGGCAACTCGAGTCGATATCGCGTGGTTTTAGTTCCCATGGGAATGTTTCCATCTTTTTATAATACCGGTTTCAGAGATGAAGTGAAAGGTGAATTGACACTGCAACGCGAATAAATTTCCTTCGCTGTTTCAGATTGCTTTGAGTGGCTTCACTCCTTCGTCGTTCTAAAGTTTAGACACCATAAAAAATATATGTAACTATATAAAAAGCTTGATGAGTTTTTCAATGTTGCGTGTGCACGTGGGTGGGAGCCGCCTCGCTGCTATAAGGGTTATAAAAATACCACGCGAGCACATGAATAAATGTTCCGACCAGAGGACAAGCTTGTTCCGCGTAAAAATGCCTCGGTTTTATAATTTTTTTAGTCTAAGTATTAAGTAGGGACGTATACGTATTTTTACCAGAGCTGACGTGAGAAATGAGGATATAGTACTTACCTACACTACACAGCACCGCAACCACAAAAAGTATCGATGCGAACGCATTCTGAAATCAGATTAAGTGCTTGGCCAGACTGAACACGCGGGCGCGGCGCGATGTCTCAAACGTATGAAATTTTACTAGCCGCGCCCATCCGCGTGCCCACTGTGGACACTCGAATAAGGTTTTATATAGGAGTACATCGCGCCGCGCCCGCGTGTTCAGTCTGGCTAAGCACTTATTTATGCTATTGAAATTCACCTTTCACTTCATCTCTGATACCAATGCTAAAAAGAAACTAAGTATACAAACTTATGACGTTGCATACTTAATTCGTTGGAAATGTCTGTTTGAGGCAATACAAATCATGGTCACCCTACTTCTAGCTTTACAGGTCATTTTTCTCACAAAACGTTTCGACGCCTTCGTCGGAATATTTAATCAATTACATGACGCAATATCTAATTTAATTGAGATTTAAAGATCTTAGGTACGAGGCACGTACCTATAGTAGTTGCAAAAGTAAGTACCTACTCAGTACCTTAGCAATATCTGAATCATGAAATAACTATTCAAAAATTATAGGCGTTTTCATGAAACACGCAGGGGTTTATTTAAATATCATGCAGGTCCTTATGCCAGCCATTTATATACTATCAACATTCGTATCAGTGATTAGCAAAAAGAATGGAACCTCTACGACGCTCCGTTTCTAAGATCTGAGTGGGCGCGCGGTTCTAACCGTTTCGACTGCGCGGCCATGGCTTTTAAGATCTACAGGTCGTGAACTACAAACTTTAGGGCTTTACTCTAACTTTCTATAAATTCTGCGAAATCGTATCTCTGATTAGCAAAAATAATGGGACCTCTGAGAAGCTCCGTTTCTGAGATCCCTATGTTCGCTCGGCTGTCACCGTTTCAACTGCGCGGCCACGACTTTAAAGAACTATAGCTCGTAAAGTACAAACTTTAAGGCTCTATTAAGACTTTCTACAATTTCTGCGAAATCATATCAGTGATTAGCAAAAAGAATGAGATGTCTATGTAGCTCCCGTATCTGAGATCTCCGTGGCCGCGCAGTTCTCCACGTTTCGACTGCGCGGCCATGGTTAAGCCCTTATAACTTTCTGAATATCGGTTCTGCAAATTTGCGGTTTTCTTTATTAGTTTTCTACAAATTACTTCGTAATGTTGACGTAGTCGTTTTTTTTCTGGGACACTGTGGCCGAGCAGTCGAAACGGACACAAAAGCATGTACCTACCTAGTTACTAGCAATAACCAAGTACCTACCTAGTACTTAGTAGGTATTTCACATGACAAGGTATAGGTATAAATAGTACTTTAATACTTACATCGAAATGATCCTCACAACAAGATGCTGTCGTGTTTGGTCCTAATGGATGTCTTCTCATCGCATTTGTAATTTTTTTTCTGATTTTCGGATCCCTAGGAACGTGAAAAAACAACTTTTCGGGTGTTTTCGTGGCCGTATTTTTACACTGAGGCACACTACAATATTTAATAGACGGACTCATGTTGTTTTTATTGTTTCTTAATCAAAATAAACAAAGTAGTTCCGCGCGCGTCGGGCACATTCGGGTAAATGCTTCGATTCACCGAGTTGCTCGCGCGGAGATGAAAGAACGTGACGATATCGCGCTCGGTCCGCGGCTTAGACCGAAAATGTTAACTTTGCACTTTTATATCTCGGTCAGTTTTAAAGATAGAAAAACAATACAAAACACAATTATTCTTGTAATTTTTTTGTAGAATTTTTTGGCATATAAAACAAAAAATGTTGTCATCTCCATTGGAGAATCTCCGCGGACCGAGGGCGATATCGTTCATGACGTCACGTCGTCCATCTCCGCGCGAGCAACTCGGTGAATCGAAGGATTTACCCGAATGTGCCCGACGGGACTAGATGAAGTAAAACACTCATCTAGTTCATTTAGTTCACTTAGCTCAGTACTTCGGTAGTCTATTTGAGTCACCTTGTCATTAAGTCCAATCGCGTCATTTCATTCTAGTTCGATACGTTTCGTTGTAAATATTCGTAATTAATATTCACGTGGAACTAAGCCTTATGTTTGCGTAATAGGTTGTTTTTTTCATAAACACTTTCAAATCATGAGACATCAAATTGAGTGCGACTGTGCGAGCCGTGCAACTATCTCGCTTCCGCATGCGGTGTTCGTAAGCTATCCGTCCGCTTTACTCTTCTTCACTGAAGTGTGAACTAAATGAAGTACTGAAGTAATTGGGACCGGAATGAACTAATGAAGGAGATATACTTGATAAGTGGACTAGTTCAATTGAAGGATTCATTCAGGAACGACTCAACTCTGCTTCTGTGGTAATCACTATTTTACCTATACTTTTAGTAAAATATTGGTTGTCAAGTATGTACTTCATTTAATTTGTGTTGTCAAGCCTGTGCGATAAAAACTATAGATTTTTTTATCGCATATTTGTGAAAAAAATGGCTCGCAACATAACCGAAGCAGCACGTAAATTTTTACTATTGGGTCAATGTGTGCCGACGGTTAAACAAAATGCAACTAAAATTAGAGTGAAGAGGTTAGAACTGGATGAAAATTTGCTAATGGTTTGTAGGTTTTAAATAAACTTTTTACAGGTTCTCTAAGAAAACAAACTTCTTCTTTATAGTTTGCTAGAGTCGTCATTTTATTTACTATTGTAGTAAAAGTAAAACACTTAGTTATTTCTTGTTTTCTTTTTATTTCAGTACTTCAAAAAAGATGAATTCTACTACTGTCATGATCCTGACAAAAAATGTAAAACTGGCGATATAGTTCTAATTCAAGCCCTCCCACAGAAACTAACTAAACTAATTACTCATCAAGTAAAAGAGGTTGTTTATCCATTTGGAGATATCACAGATCCAGTAACGGGTAAAAAAGTAGCTAAAGAAAGATATAGAGAGGACATTGAAAGGGAAATTGAATTGTATGGAAAATTAGAATCCACTTTTGATTATAATAAAGCACCACCAAGGGGTTGGCAAGATGGAAAAAAAGACTTCACTTCTAAACCTACATACACAAAATACCATGTATTTGATGAGAATGATCCTTATGCAATATAATGTAGGTTAGTTTTTGTAATATTAGTATTTAGCGAGTAAATAAATTTAGCAAAACAAGTTCTTTTTTGTTACTATCTGGGAACAATAATATTTTGAAACACCTGCATTTAACATGGAATAATGACAATGTAGAGAGGTATATTATATATCTCTGCAAGATTATCTAACAAAAAATAAATATCAATCTTATTTTTACTCATGGAAGTAAATAATAAGTTGTACTCACTACTTCCATGTTTTTACTACATTGACTAGAACAGGTAGCAGACGCCAACAAGTAGCATCCTCTCTTCCATTTTAATTCAGGCTATAAATTGTATAGCAAATTTTATTCATATCCATTTAGCCATTTTTTACTTAATGATAAACATTCAAACTTTTGCTATGCATAATATTAGTAAGATTATCTCTTTAATTGATAAAGTCAACTATATTTTTGTTGCGCCCAGAGGTTTTATTCTTAAATAACATCCATCGTTACTTTCATTACAGGTTTTAATCAGTCTTCTATTACAAATCCTAGGTTTTACTCATTAAATTCTTATAATAACAAATTCAGTTAATTTTTATTATCGCGGTTTCTTTCTTATATTTTAATTTAAATTCTTGAAATTAACAGAAGTACATAATCAAATTTATATTTTTGTCTTTGTTATAATTATAAAATATAAATATTTGTATACAATTGCACAAATTATCTAGCCCACGTTAAGTTTCACAAAGAACTTGTGTTGTGGATACTAGATAACGGATAAACATACTTATATACTTTTTTTTTTGTAAATACATACTTAATGTACATATTAAACACCCAAACCAAGACAAATAGACATGTTCATGCACACAAATATTTGTCTTGTCCGGGGATGGAACCCGAGACCTCTGGCGCAGAAGGCGGGGTTAGTACCCCTGGGCCAAACAGGTCGTCAAATAATTATGTACATAATTAACAATTATAACAAAGACAAAAATATAAAGTATCTCAAAAATATCAAAACACCAGTCTCAAAACTTAATTTTCAAGGAACAGTCTCAAATTTTACTTACTTGTATTTAACATTTTCATACTAATTTTGCTCCAACAGTCTTTACAAAGGACATAGTATTTCAACTTAAGATTTGGAAATAGTTAAGCGCTAAAAATGCGATCTATTACGACTCCATTCAAGTGTTACCTATTAGTTAGCAACTTTTTGGATAAAAAACATTTTATAAAAAAAATTCAATCCGACTTGAAAAAGTAAAAAATATAACTTTTGGAGTCAGTGCTAGCTAGCTAAGGCCAAAAATATATAGTTAATTGAAGTGCAATGTAGAATGTTTTTATTTTAGATTTTTTTGTTATTTCAAGTGCTGTTAATTACACAAAAAATCACCCCATACACAACAATGATGTCATCTAGGTAAACGACTACTTGGCAAAACGTGATTGATATTTTTCAGCTTTATGAAAAAACTACTAGCCAGATCTTCGTAAAAATTATATGGGACCACACATAAACCATTTTCTTTCAGATAAAAAAAGAATTACAAAAATCTGGTAACAACTGGCGAAGTTATGGTTATAACATACATAAAAAAATACCGTCGATTTGAGAACCTCCTCCTTTTTTTGAAGTCGGTTAAAAAACAATTGGCTGTCACCGTTTATAAAATTTAGATATTAAAAATAAGATCTACCTACCACGTGTTTTTGTGAGGCAGCCATACCGCCGTCTATTTTCTTAAAAATGACGTCTGTCTATTGTCACAGCCAATGAGGGTAGCATACCGGACACTGTTCTCTAATATTTCTAATAGAAATTAGGTTAATAAAAATATTTCTTTAACCCGCTAATTATAAATAATATATATATACAGAGACTTTGTTAATGTCCTTCTGAAAGGCGCGTGGGCGGTAATTGAATCTTTGAAAAAAGTTCTCGGCTGGAGTCGCCATGTTTATTTTGCGCCAAAAGGCGCGTGGACGCTACGGGGATATTGACTAATAAAACTCATTGATGTGAGACTAAGGTACTGCAGATAAGTATTCATCTTTTATCTGGGTGAAAAATAAACGTCAAAGAAATAAAAAGGGAATAAGGTTTTGGTGTCATAATTTTTAATTACAAGTGCTTATTAGGAAAGGCGTAAATTGAATATAAAATAATGTAACAACACAATTTGCACAATAAAATCGTTTATTCCGGCACTGCGCTGGCGGTGGGTAACAGAGGTGACATCAGTCGGCGAGGAATTCCCTTTCTAGGGCGGCGCCCATGAGAGCGAAAAAACTGTCGTCGTCATCGGGCGGCTCGTCGTCTGACGGGGGCGACGACGGCCGCGGCCGTTTGCGGGGGCGGTTCTCTTCATCTGGTAAGAGGGTAAAAACAAATGATTAAAATTGCAATACGAACATTTAAGTTTTGTATCCTTACTACGAATAAAGTTTCTATTATTATTATAACGTTTAGTTTGGAAAACTATCCAATATCGAAAACTATTGCTTTTCTCTTTCATTTCCCTCAACTGCTTTCCCGACATTGCGACGGGACGACAACTTATTTTGATTGAAATTGACATATGTTGCAGTTATATTGCTGGTTTAGGAAGATATTTTCATAAAATCAGCAATGTGAATTCACTTTCAATCAAAAGCTTTTAGCAACGAGTTACATTATCAGCCTTACGTACCTACATCTTAAGTACCGGCGCACACTGTTCATTGAAATAAAACAACTTTTACGGATATCAAACGCGCTATATTTCACGAACTAAGCTCTAATTGTCCGTATTTTTAGGGGATTTTTTATTTTCCCTGACGTTTCGGCAACTTTCAGCTGCCGTGTTCACGGGATGACTGGCTACTTAAAAGTTTTATTATAATAGGGAATTATTATTTCACATAATTTTTAAACTTACCTATTTCTGAATCACTAGAGGATTGTCGCAATTCTTGTAATCTGGAATAAACAAAAAAATATAATTACTTATTTATTATATTTAATTTTAGTGAAGTTTATTGATTAGTAAGGCTTGAATTAAATTGGTTTTCATATTATGAATTCTTTATTCATTGTTTAATAAAGAATTCATAATTTTGTCGACTATAATAAAGAGTAAAAATAATTACTTACCTATCCTGTGAGCATGTGTCATCATTTTCCACAGATATCAATCTGTCTTCAGGGGGATTCTCCTCATCATCAAGGTCATCCTCTTTTGGTTTTGATTCATCCGATGAACTTTCATCTGACTCATTAAAAATATCTTCCACCTAAAACAAAACAAGTAATTTAATATATGTATTTAATTTTTTTTGAGTCGACGACAACTTGCCTTCGAGAACACTTGACTCGAATCACTCGAGCCTGATTACTTGACTCGGACAATTCGACCTCGACTACTCGACTTAAGAATTTTGACCTCGACTATTCGACTCGGACTACTCGACCACGACTATTCGACTACCGACAACTCAACTGGGACAACCCTACTCAGATAACTACAAGTCGGTCAACCCGTGACCACGACTAATGCAGCTTGGCCAAAACTGCGGGATCTTTTGGTAGACTGAAACACCTATCACTCTTAGACAGTTTAATGTTACAATAACTACAAGCGGTCCATGTCGGCGACGTCGTCGCTGGAGAAGGACAGCAGCGGGTTGAGCGTGTCCATGAACCGGCCGGAGGGCGTCCGCTTGCTGCTGGCTGATACACTCACCTCGCGGTCCATGTCGGCGATGTCGTCGCTGGAGAAGGACAGCAGCGGGTTGAGCGTGTCCATGAACCGGCCCGAGGGCGTCCGCTTGCTGCTGGCTGATACACTCACCTCGCGGTCCATGTCGGCGATGTCGTCGCTGGAGAAGGACAGCAGCGGGTTGAGCGTGTCCATGAACCGGCCCGAGGGCGTCCGCTTGCTGCTGGCTGATACACTCACCTCGCGGTCCATGTCGGCGATGTCGTCGCTGGAGAAGGACAGCAGTGGGTTGAGCGTGTCCATGAACCGGCCCGAGGGCGTCCGCTTGCTGCTGGCTGATACACTCACCTCGCGGTCCATGTCGGCGATGTCGTCGCTGGAGAAGGACAGCAGCGGGTTGAGCGTGTCCATGAACCGGCCCGAGGGCGTCCGCTTGCTGCTGGCTGATACACTCACCTCGCGGTCCATGTCGGCGATGTCGTCGCTGGAGAAGGACAGCAGCGGGTTGAGCGTGTCCATGAACCGGCCTGAGGGCGTCCGCTTGCTGCTGGCTGATACACTCACCTCGCGGTCCATGTCGGCGATGTCGTCGCTGGAGAAGGACAGCAGCGGGTTGAGCGTGTCCATGAACCAGCCCGAGGGCGTCCGCTTGCTGCTGGCTGATACCTCACCTCGCGGTCCATGTCGGCGATGTCGTCGCTGGAGAAGGACAGCAGCGGGTTGACGTTTCCATGAACCGGCCCGAGGGCGTCCGTTTGCTGCTGGCTGATACACTCACCTCGCGGTCCATGTCGGCGATGTCGTCGCTGGAGAAGGACAGCAGCGGGTTGAGCGTGTCCATGAACCGGCCTGAGGGCGTCCGCTTGCTGCTGGCTGATACACTCACCTCGCGGTCCATGTCGGCGATGTCGTCGCTGGAGAAGGACAGCAGCGGGTTGTGCGTGTCCATGAACCGGCCCGAGGGCGTCCGCTTGCTGCTGGCTGATACACTCACCTCGCGGTCCATGTCGGCGATGTCGTCGCTGGAGAAGGACAGCAGCGGGTTGAGCGTGTCCATGAACCGGCCTGAGGGCGTCCGCTTGCTGCTGGCTGATACACTCACCTCGCGGTCCATGTCGGCGATGTCGTCGCTGGAGAAGGACAGCAGCGGGTTGAGCGTGTCCATGAACCAGCCCGAGGGCGTCCGCTTGCTGCTGGCTGATACCTCACCTCGCGGTCCATGTCGGCGATGTCGTCGCTGGAGAAGGACAGCAGCGGGTTGACGTTTCCATGAACCGGCCCGAGGGCGTCCGTTTGCTGCTGGCTGATACACTCACCTCGCGGTCCATGTCGGCGATGTCGTCGCTGGAGAAGGACAGCAGCGGGTTGAGCGTGTCCATGAACCCTGAGGGCGTCCGCTTGCTGCTGGCTGATACACTCACCTCGCGGTCCATGTCGGCGATGTCGTCGCTGGAGAAGGACAGCAGCGGGTTGAGCGTGTCCATGAACCGGCCCGAGGGCGTCCGCTTGCTGCTGGCTGATACACTCACCTCGCGGTCCATGTCGGCGATGTCGTCGCTGGAGAAGGACAGCAGCGGGTTGAGCGTGTCCATGAACCGGCCCGAGGGCGTCCGCTTGCTGCTGGCTGATACACTCACCTCGCGGTCCATGTCGGCGATGTCGTCGCTGGAGAAGGACAGCAGCGGGTTGAGCGTGTCCATGAACCGGCCCGAGGGCGTCCGCTTGCTGCTGGCTGATACACTCACCTCGCGGTCCATGTCGGCGATGTCGTCGCTGGAGAAGGACAGCAGCGGGTTGAGCGTGTCCATGAACCGGCCCGAGGGCGTCCGCTTGCGGAGCGCTGCGGGCGGCGCGGGGGGAGGGCTACTGCAGTGAGCAGGAGGCCGGCGGCTGCTGCTCTGTGGGGATAACATACACTTTGTTAAGCGAGTGCGTTATGCCAGCAGGAAAGTAGCTCCTAGAAGTAAAAGAAATGGATGAATAATTAGTGGTATTTGCTATAACTGTGCGTAAAGTAAAAAAATTGTGAAAAACGAATTCTGCTGGAGTAACGCTCTCCAACAGGAAGATTTCTAAACGAATGGTCGGAGAGAAATAAAAGGTATTTCAGTTTCAGAAATTTTATATTTTTTTATGCTATTTTCGAGTTCTTTTTAAACATATCCATACATCTCTTAGAATGTTAATCAGATGCAACTATCTCAGATAGCCCTATCCATATCTAAAGATAGGTTATTTTCGGGCGTGAATCTCGCTCGTGACGTCATCGTAGGTACGAAAAATTCGGCACTCTAAGTTTTCAGACAGTTTGAAGCACTCTTTTCGTCTATCTTAATATAGGTCTGTGGTTGGTTATGTGATGGGTGACCATATTTACCTGCGCCTGCCGCTGCAGCGGGTACAGCCGCTCGTCGACGCGCTCCCAGCGCTCGGCGCACGTCCACAGCCAAGAGGGAGTTACTACGTGCAGTTTGGATTTGCCTTCGCCCATTCGTCGACTGGCATTCACTTTCGCCGTACCTGGGTACAAACATAACTTACAAACAAAAGTAGAGTTCCAGTATTTTCTACGCAGTCATACTTTAGTTACATTAATACAAACAATTGTTTATTACTGTTACTGTTACTACTAATTTATGTTACCTGGTTGCGGAGGACTTTTTATTACATTTCTCTGAAGGAAAAGTTTGATTACATGTTTGTCCAAAGTCCAGAATAAATATTTGTATACAAAGTGTAACAGATAATTGATTCAAAGTCTCAAAATTTCGTATCTGAAGTTAAAAATGTCTAGTGATCTAGTACTTTTTTGACTTTACCCAATACCAAATGAATATTTATCAAATGTAGTCTTTCAGAACTTTAATTCTTTACTTGTTGAAAATTCACAAAAATGAATCATTACCGATCCAACAATTTAAAATACACTTAACGGCACATTTAATGACCCACCCTATTATTTCCATACAAACACACTCACACTTATTATATTATGTTAACTTATTTCTTCAAAGATCTGTATGTTAGGTTTATGTTTAGGTTAAGCGTTTGACTGTCCAATGAGCACTGTATAGACATATCACATTGTATGGAATCTGATGAAGCACTCATTGAATTAGAACAAATTTTACGTATTGAAATCCGTAAAACTTTTTGTATGTCAATTAGGAATGCGCAAAGAAACTTAAAATGTGATTATGAAGTAATCATTGTTCTGGCTTTATGGACAAATGCAGTAGTTTCGGTACTCATTCAAATTGCTAATTGAACAGTCGAACACTTAACCAAAACATCTGCATACAGATTTGTGCAGAAATATATTGTCATTTTTATGTATAGAGTCACAAAGCAAGCATGTTTGTATGAAAATAAGGGGTGAGCCATTAATTGTGCCGGCGAGTGTAATAATCCTCTATAGCGGCGATACTCTAGAACTAACTTGATCCCTAGACACTTTTGATGTGTGTATTTTGATAACAAGCAATCAATCTGGAAGTTGGACAAACAATCCCAGTGGAAACCAAGTAGGTTAGGTATCACTAGTTTCTATTATAAAGTCAAATATCTCAATAACTCACCAGCTCTCACAGCAACCAGATGCGTTGTCTTCTCAGTAAAATCTTGCGTGACTTCAGCGCCAAGACTCCTCGCTACTTGATACGCCCGCGAGGTTTCCAGCCTCTGATGCGTGGGCACTAGGCCACTGAACACTAAACTAGCTCCTGCTAACACTTTACTCTTCACTTCAGGTATTATAGTCTTTAAGTCTGGGATATTATTACTGCTCGTTTGTTCGTACAGATCGTAGAAATGTCTATAAGGAAGTAACCAAACCATTAAAAATTATACTGTCTTGTCGATATAAGTTAATTATAAAATTATCTGTATAAGTCGAGAGTAATAATAATAAAGTAGGTAAGCGCATCATAGAAACTTGTTTCATTAAAATGTTCACTTAATAATGTTATGTATGCAGAGTAGTCGCTCAATAATATAATGAATGCAGAGTAGTCATTCAATAATGTAATATATTATGCAGAGTAGTTAATGTATAATTCAATAATATAATTTAAGCAGAGTAGTCATTCAACAATGTAATGTATGCAGAGTAGTTAATGTGTCATTCAATAATATAAACTATGCTGAGTATTCAATATAAAAACTATTCTAATAATAGTTGAGAAAATAGAAGCTGCTTACTTGTGAATTCTCTTAAGTATATCTTCCAAATATATTAAGTAGTCATCCGGATCTTCAACTTCAATCTGCCCATCAGCAGTTTCAGTCCATCTGGGCTCATTACAAACATTTTCTAAGACATCCTGTTCTTCACTCTTCTCACTCTCCCCTACTGCTGATATCTTCTCATCTTTTGTTTCAACATCTGATTTTGCTTTATTTTCACTTGATTTTTCTTTGATTGTGTCATCATTATCTAATTTACCATTTTCTGAGTCCCCATCTAATATGGGCATTTGATTAAGAGCCGCTGTTATTTGCGCCCCATTTTTACCACCAACTAATTTTGATTTTTCTTCTGAAAAGGTTTTTTATTAAATTAAGATTTTGATTTGATATACAGAAAGAAGGCAACTAACACTAGCAATAAAACATTCCTAAAATAGATGTTGTCCTCGTATCTGTCTTTCTTGACAGGCTCATAACAAGAAAGTCTTCATAAGGATACATTAATATTTGGATTTTATGTGATGTTACATTAAATTCTTTTAGTGTAACTTGTATCTTAATCCAGCTTGTGCTATTCCACTATCATTCAACATCTAAGACCAAAAGTTGTCTGTTTATTGATATTTTATTATTCTTTGTAACAATCAAATAAACATCAAAACAAGAACCCTAAGTATTAAATTATGAGTAAAATATTATAATACCAGGTAGTAGAGGTGGGGCATTGATGTCACCCGTTGACTGAAAGAAGGAGTATGGCCTCACATGAATGAGGTTTGTTGCATGCCTCCATACATCTTCTCTATCATCAATAATGCATACCATGTTGTCACCACAAGGAAATAATGCCCTAGAAGAATATTATATCATGTTTAGCTAAGTGTTACAATTTACAAAGTAATTGGTACAAGCATTTAGTTACTTTAAGGAGAAGGCTTAATGATTCTTAGCTAAATAACTAAATTTATAAAATAAATGTATCACTTTACTCACTTTAAGTTAGCTGCTTTTGTTCTGGCATCAAAACATTCATCTCTTGATAGTATTCTGTGTGAGAAGAACTTTTTCTCTGGGTCCAGCAGGTCAGCTACTGCATGTGCATACTGTCTAGCACCAAATGTGCAGACATGCAGTTCATAATTTTTGGCTGCAGATTCTAGGAACTCTTGGGTACGAGGCCGAAGCCTCGTGTGACACCAGCGACCGGGGCCTGGGCCTCGAAGAAAGAAATGTAAAACATCCTGAGGAAATAAGATAAACAATTTATGATGATAGTAATAAATCTTGCATTTTCTGTGATACTATGAGTAATATTACTCTCTATTCTTATCTGGTATAAAGGTCTACCTTTAGATTAGGTGCAACATTATCATTGGTGGTATGCACTAAGGTTTGATCCAAGTCCACAAGCAGTACCAACTTTTTGTCTTTTAGTAGACGTTCAGCATCCTCTCTGCCTAATTTTTTTGCCAACTCTTCAGACACCTGTAAAAATGGAATTAAATGACTCAAAACTTAATGAATTACACATGAGAGAACTTATTAGAAGAATGATACAATGTGGGGATCTATTTTTTATTTTATTTATGTACCTTTAGTTCAGGTACAGAGTGTACCATAGGTACCACCGCGACTTCTCGCTTTGGACCCTCGTCCGTTCGGAGATCGGCGCCGCACTCCGCGCACATCTCCTTCATCACTGTGGGATGCTGGCATGCTTTTATGTCTGCAAGTGCAGCTCTGAAAATAATTTAAAATTGTTTAATATTATTATAAAACAGTTTGTTATAATAAAGCATCAAACAGTCTGTATTGAATAGGTACTGTTACTAGTAATATGACAAAAAGCACTGATACCAAGCAGGAAAAAATACAAAACCTATGATAAAAACACTCTTGCACAAATACTCAAAGTCAAAAGTTTAATTTTGCCGCGCAAATGTCGCGTTACTCTTTGACAATCAATACAATTGCTCATAACTTGAGAGATAATTATATGCACGAAACCTATTACGCAGATAGGGATTTAAAAATTGTAGAGAATTTTTTTAGAAGTAAATATATTTTTTGTGAATGACGTCACTTACCCAGGCTCTGCAATGTCTCCTTCCTTCACCTTGATCGTCGAAATGGTACCAGCACGAGCCGCTTTATATTTTTTTAAATCACTGTTGTTGCCTGATGAATCATTGTATAAAAATAATATCTGACCTTGCGACACAAATGCACCTTGTTTTACTTTCCACTTTATCACTTTCACAGGCTTTTCAGATGGAACAAAAATAGGCATAGTTTTGTCGGCCATCTTGAACGGAAATTGCGGCCACCATTTAGAAAAACGATGTTTGATTGGTCAGTTATGGAAGTTTTTGGCGGTTAACCAATATCTACCAATGGTATGCCTTGCAAAGATAAATCAATGATATAAAAGATTTCTATGGACCGCATCACGTGTAAGATCCGGAAATAGATAAAACAACCATTCACATTGAGAATTTTTTTTTTTAAATAGTTTATTATCCAAAAAGAAAATGAATGATACGAATTACGAATAATCTACAATAATCGGTTCCTAGCAGTCATGTTCACGTACATATGCATAGTTACAAAAGATACATAGACGACGGTTACCCTCTATGTCAAGGAAGATGCCTGTTGAGGATGCAAAAATCGCCTGATTTTTCAGAAAAATATCTGTAAATGTAAAAAAAACTAATCTTAGAATAAATACTACACAATCCTAACTAATATTATAAATGCGAAAGTGTGTGTGTTTGTGTGTCTTTCCATCGTGCCCTAACTAAGCAACCTATCGACTTGATTTTTGGCATAGAGTTAATAATTGAAAGGACGGAGAGTAACACAGACTACTTTTTATACTGATATTCCCACTGGAATGGAAACCATGCGGGTGAAACTGTGGGCGGAAGCTAGTACTTAGATAATTTTAAAGACTGTAATTTATTGAAAATGAATAGGATGCACAATATTGCTGCAAATGGTTCTTATTTCGAGCAATTGTTAGTAAGTTAAAAAGTGTCATTTTTATTTAAGTTAGTGTAGTGTAAGTGTAAGAGTTGGTACTATAGTATTGAACTATTATGTAATTGTTATATATCTGGCTGGACGACCTGCCTCTATGGTTGTGATTGTGACATTGATTGAATTTGATTGATTTGTCTTGTTCTACGTCAATAAATACATTCTTGTAATATGATTATTAATTTATTTCATTGGCGACGAGGAATAAGTAATCAAAATGAACGCGGAACAATTTAGAGAATTTATGCAAGTACAACGGGAGCAACAACAGCAAATATCAGACGTTTTGCAACAACTCGTGCTACACCAACTGCGACCGACAGCGGCGGCCCCCACACCAGCAACACCTGGTACGGAGTCTACCAGCTCGGCGAATACCAACAACAGTAACAAACTCACAATTATTAAAAATTTCAAGTGCGATACGTTTAACCCTGCTACTACGTCGGTAGAATATTTTTTAGATTTTTTTGAAAAGAAATGAGATATCTGGGACGTAAGCGAAGACGACATCAGGAAAGAACTCTTATTCTCTTGCTTAACTCCAGAAGTCTTTCACGACCTGAAAGTAGCACTCATACCCGATTTTGACAACAGTCGATACAACGAGGTTAAGTTTAAACTAATTGACTTACATCAACCTAGAACAACAAAATTCAAAGCTTTAACTGAGTTTTGGAATTGGGGATACGTCAAGGAAGGATCCTATTTTCAAACAAGTATCGGAGAACATTAAGACAGGATGGCGGGAAAATTCATATTCAGACACCTTAAGACCTTATGCTCGAAAATACACCGAATTGTCCATCGAAAATAAGATTTTGATGTGGCAGGGTCGAATAGTCATTCCAAATACGCTCAGGAAGGCTACATTGAAATACCTGCACACCGGACATCCAGGTACTTGTGCAATGAAAGCACTCGCACGTTTTTACGTATGGTGGCCATCGATCGACAGTGACATCGAAGATTATATCAAATACTGTCGTAAATGCCAAGAAAACCGGCCAAATAATATGATTATTAATTTATTTCAGTAATCTTTCCTGGCTTTGGTTTTAATTTGCGGCACTAAGTTACTTTGGCCAAATTGACCTTTATACTTAACACTATCGATTGGTACCATAAAACTTAAAAGTACACGATGTTTTTTTTTCTCATATAAGCCGATTTGATTCCCGGTGCAATAATATAATTTTCAAAAAATCTTTGAACGCTGTTTAATTTATTTTTGAAAATGAAAGAATGTTCAGAATATAAAGATAAAAATGAAACAAAAAAGGCTTGGAGGGAAGTCTGTGTATTATTAAAAAACAACTTTGAAGAAATAGACGACAATGAAAAAAACGCATTTGGTAAGTCAGTAGGTACTTAATTTTATTTTAATTTCTAGTTTACATAACTGATGGAAACATGTTATATTTTAGATAACTGCCAACTGACTGCTCCGGATTCGGTAAAAAAATAGTCCGCTAAAATATTTCTTACATTATTTGCTGCTAGCCCTCCACGTCGTACTTGCTTAAAATTTAAAATTAAATTAAAAAAAAATAATATGTATGCATACGCGTAGTCACTACGCGACTGTACTGGCGTCGATAGTAAACGGTACTGGATATAAAATCGGCTCGTGTGAAAGCTGAATGTGATACCGGACAGTCGGCGCCGGCTACCCGGCAACCGGGACGTGTGAAAAGGCACTTAGGGTACTTTTCCAATTACCGTCTTTTTTCCACCCGGTGTAATATCATATTTTTTTTCAAAAGCTCTTTTTTTAAATTTTTTAAAGTTTTCTTGGGTTACTAATGGCGCAACTGGAGCGGCGGCGCAGCCGGGCGGGCAGCCCGCTAATTGATTGGAATATGTATTTGAGCTATTGCGAAATGCCTGTAAAATGCCTGTCAAATGCGGCAAGCAAACGCCTGTCAGATGGTAACCCTACATATAATAGTGATGAAGTTACATTGTCATATTTAGTAAAGAAATATGTATAAATTTTAATTTTACAGTTGAACTTTTATTGACTTGACTTAGGTTTTTACACGACTTCCCAAAAAAGGAGGGTGTATGTGTTTGGATTTTATGTTAAATTATTTTTCAGTCAGTTCATTGTCTGGTTTGTCTTCCAGTGTGTGGCCCTTTTTACGTTTGTTTGTTGTCTATGCTATGACGTGCTGACACTGACATGACACTCGTGACAGTTTAGCAACTTTGATAGCAAAACAATTTTTGTAGGAGTAGTATCAAGTTTGTAATTAAAATTTTGATTTTATTTACTTTTTATAGAGTTTAATGTAAATTAATATTAAACATGACTGAAGAAAATGTAACAGTGAGCGATAATTCCGACACGGACGAAGCTGGAACTCCAGAACTGCGAGGGTATTTGAGTAAATGGACAAATTACATACACGGTTGGCAAGATAGATTTATTGTGCTTAAGGATTCGACATTGTCCTATTACAAGAGTGAATTGGAGAGTAATCTTGGATGCCGTGGTGCCTTATGCCTCAAAAAAGCTAAAGTTAAGGTAATTCTAAACATAATTTTAGACATTTGGTCTAAAAAAAAATTTGTCCTTGTAGTGACTTATTTCCTTCCTCCTATTATAACGCAATAGATATTGTAACGATTAGAATTCGAGAAATTAATTGATATTAATTGTTTTAACAATTTATAAAATTTGTTTATCATGTCATGTGATCTATTTGTTTTCAATTTCTTTTCCAGCCTCACGAATTTGATGATTGTCGGTTTGATGTCTCAGTTAATGATTGCGTTTGGTATCTGAGAGCCTCAAATCCAGAAGAGAAGCAGCAATGGATTGATGTACTGGAATCATTCAAAGTAAGTGATTTTTAGTGTATTGCATTTCAAATAATATTTGTATGTATCCATCTTCTGGCTGATTACAACCAATCAGACTATTTCTAGTTAAGACCTTAAATTGTTTGAAGGTCAGCTTCTATGTCTTTATTGCTAAGATTTACTGTTTACTTTGATGGAGATATGATTTAATACTGTAGTTGATGATAAAAAAAGAAAAGAGATTCTGGAAACATTGTCCTGGGTGTGCACTACTTATGTCAGTGTATAAAATTATAATTTATGTATTATACTATTTAAATGTTGTATAAAATTGGTGCTTCTAAAATAAAAAATAAGTCATAAAGTAAATATAGAATGTTATCAGTTAGTTCATAAGTATTGATTGTGTTATTGCACTTTGTGATTCATTATTTTATCTTGGTATGATTATAATATTATAGCCATTTCTCATAAATGGACAGTCAGTTTAACTATTGAGATACACAACAAATCAGTGTTGGCAGTGAACTTATAACCTAGAGTAATTTTTTTATTATTGCTGACGATTTGGTATGGTCAATAAATTTAACTTAAGAAGAAGATGTACAAATAAAACGAATCCAACATAATGTTTTTTTGTATGACTCTTTTCAAAAGGTCGAATCAGGATATGGCACCAGCTCAGACAGTAGTTCAAATGGAGGTGGTCTTCGGAGACATGGTTCAGCTACTTCTCTGCAATCAACAGGGTCTCATGGTAAATAAATCTAGGGAACTAACACAAAGTAAACCAAACCCAAGTTTCCATTATAAAGAAAATAAAGGCTTTACATCTCAATCAATTTTATGTACTTCTTTTACAAATCTGTCTATCTATCTGTCTGCAAACAATGGATACAATGCAAACATAACGTAACTGCAAAAAGCTTCAGCGAGACTATTCACACGTAACCACTTTGTCGCTGTGATATGGTGTGGTTATGGTACATGTGAAGGGAGCCTCTCACCCATTTGCACTAAACTTAGGAATCATCTATTATTATTATTTATTATTTGGAAGGCGGGACGCCAGCGAAGCCGGATGGGATCAGTTTCCATAGTGGAAACCATTTCACCCAGTTCCCCAAATCCCCTGAATGCAGGAGGGACGGCGGGTTATCATTTACCCCACCGGCGTCGAACGTTCGGACCTACCTGTGCGCTTACAATACCTGTCGAGTTGACTTATCGTAAGAATCGCCTAAGTCTGTTCTTATTTATCTTAAAACATTAATATTTAGAATAGCTTAAGCCTTAGCGCTCGATATTGGGCCCGTAACTTAAGAGTAGTCTTAGTGGATTTCAGAGCATCTTGAAAGGTTCGTCATCGTCATCAGCCATTTTTAATGTCCCCACTGCTGGGGCACTGGCCTTCCTTATGGACGGATAAGGAGAACGGGCCATGACCCACCACGCGGGCCCAATGTGGATTTAACGACTGCAAATGCAGCCGGGACCAACGGCTTAACGTGCCTTCCGAAGCATGGAGGAGCTCGAGATTATAAATTTTTGGTCACCCATCCCGTGACCGACCATTGCGAAAGTTGCTTAAAAGTACTAAATTCATCACCAGGTCGCACAACACGTCACCTCTCCGAAAAGATATCGGAATTGGATACGTACAGTGAGTTGCTGTCGAAGCAAGCGGTGCAACTTCAACAGTACTTCGATAAGTGCGTTGGCTTGTACCCTAAGATAAGTGACGAGGCCACTGAGGCTATAGACGCGGTCAAACTTGCCGAGGGTAAGTCGGGCGGTAAGCATTAAACTTTGATTATTAACCTTTAGATATAAACACAAACCACAAGACTACACTAACATTAGACCTAGTTCATAACTGGTGTTGCCATTTTTATTTAAAACAGACAGCGTTGAGGGTTTTACTTTAGACAAGTTTTTGTAATTTATTACACTGATAGAAAGCTATAGAAAATCGAGCTATGTTTTTTAAATATTACACTTAATAAAACAATATCATAATCAAAGATATATAAAAAAATCTTTAAAATTATGTTTAACTTTGTCACTCAGTAGGGTAGCATGACCAAACCTAAAAAGCAGTGACCAAATCTAAAAAGCTCAAATGGAGATGGGTAGGACATATGCTGAGAGAAATTAAAAACAAATGGACTAAGGACATAACTGTATGGACCCCTAGATTCTAAACAAAAAGAAAAAGAGGCAGGCAAAGGAAACATTCGTCTGATGAGATTAAAAAAAAATAGCTGGTCCAATATGGTGCCGAACAGCTACTATAAGAGAAGAGTGAGAAGCTGGAAGAGGCCTTTGTGTCGCAAAGACACGCCGGCAGTTAGATAGAACTATTTTTATTATTTATTTTTGGAGGGGAGAGCAAGGCCGGACGGTTGATCAGACTCCCTAGTCGGAACCATTTCACCCAGTTCCCCAAAAGTCCCCTGAAAGCAAGGGGAGGCGGGTTATTGTTCACCCCACCGGCGTCGACCCCTCGAACCTTCCTGTGCGCTTACAGTACCTGTTGAGTTGACTTATCGTCAACTGCTTTAGATTCTCTTTCAGCTTTTCCGCTTCAAAGAGCTCCCAGCGCAGCGATGCATACATTGGGCATTCTGCCATGAAGTGGTAGCTTGTTTCTTCCTTTTCTTTACATTGCGGACAGATGGGGTCCTCTGTCCTTTTGATAACTGACAGGTGCCTGTTCAGTGGACAATGTCCTATCAGTGCTCTTACTATTTTTCTTATGTTCCTCCTACTTAGTTTCAGCAGCTTTTTAGTTTTCTTCTAATCAACTGATTTGATGAAGATCTTTGACTTACAATCCTTTTTTTTTCATCCATCTTAGAATAGATAGAACTAAGCAGTAATGTATAAAATATTTAAGTATTTAAAACAAAATGTAATTTTGGCATGTAATAAAGGCTATAATAATAAAAAAAATATAGGGTAGCATGAGTAGCTTTTATCAACAATCGTAGCTCGATAGCAGCGTCATGCGCCATATCATATCACGTGGTTATGCATGCTAGGGGGGCAAGAATAAGGATTTTTTTAACACATCTTCATACATACTAATCCGTTCTCATACCTAAGTATTAGAGAGTGTTCATATCTGGTGAATGCGCTTATATGAAATACTTACTTCTATATGAAAGCGGTCGAAACTGTGCGCGCGAACATCACGAGCGCATAACGTGCCGCGCGCGCATATCGCTTTCTATACGACCGTTTCGATTTGCCACGTATTCGTTAGATGTAGACACTCCCTTATGGTCAGTTTCTAAATTGAGAATTTTAAATTGAAAATGTCTCAAACCTCACTCATGGATGAACATTTTGCCTTGAGTTGAGTTTAAAACGTTTCTTAACTTGAACTGACCAAATGTTTGAAGGTTCTTAACATGAACTTCTCAATTCAGAAACCGACCCTAGTATTATTAACTATGTACCCTTAGGTGATGACCTGATTTTCCACGCGGGCGAAGTTCGCGCGACGAGTGCGTCGTTCCGCGCGACATGTGGCGCGACTCTCGCGACTCTGCAGTATTGCGCGGAGCTACTGCGCAGGCGCGAGAAGCAAGCGAGACAAGCGGAGGACTTGTATATGTGAGTTAGATATAGTTAAGCATCTATATATCCATCTTGCTGTGCAGCACGAGAGGAAAAAGGATAAGAGATGGAAATACAACTTCCCATTCCCATGTATTAACTCCATCCTTCTCTTGATGGACAGCGAAATGGTTAGTGCGTAAAACGCTTTAAGTACGATTTACACCTGACGGATCGCGTCGCACGCAGTGCATTTACAATTTGCTGAACGAAATTGAAACGTTCATTAAGAGTTAAGTTCCCTATTTGTATGCATTTTACGCAGCTTTGAAGCCGACTGGCTGAAAAGTGCACCGGTCAACAAATCATCAGGTATGATGAAGGATAAGAGTCTCCCGGTGGTTAATAAAAAAAAATGTTACTTACGTCTCAATTTCTGACGTGCTCCGTCAGGTATAAATCGGACATAAAATTTTTGCGCGTCACTAAATTAAACAACTTTTACGGCGCTTTTAAATTATCACTTTTAGTTTTAGATTGCGTGTTCCTTCATGATATTTTTTGTTTCCCGACGTTTCGACACCTTTCCAGCCCCTTATTCACAAACATTAGGAAACGTTTCCGAGTGGGGAATGTATGCATTGTCACTGTCACTCACTTCAGGGGGTTACTCTTGACGGGATCGCGTTGGGATCGAGTGAGATTGAATTAATGTCAGGGGGCAGAAGAGAAAGCATAGAATTCGAATCCGATTCTGTTGTCGAACGGATGTGAATCAAGGGGTCGTGGTCACGGGATGACTAGCTTATAGCTAAGTCAAAAATAACACGCAATGTACAGTGTTTATTAAATGCACGTTTTAATCCTTAAAAGTTGTTTTTTTTTATATAAGTCATTATTTGTAAGAGTTGTTTTAATATTTATTTTGCTAAGACAAGTAAATAATCGATACGTTTTTCCTTGAACTTTATAGATATCGATTGAACAACAATGGCATTTTGTGGTAGCTTAATGAGTGGTTAGCTTTAAATAAATAACAACCAGGATGGGAAAAATACAACTAAGTAATCATAATATTTAATAATTTATAAAAAATTTGATTTAAAAGTTTTTATAGTCATTATTGTTTTACACAGGGCGCTGAAGAATCAGCTGACTGAAGCGAGATTGGCTTCAAAACCAGGACCGGACCACGAGGTAAGTCTTTATACCATAACATTGGAGAATATGGGTTTTAAAAGTTCGACAGTAAAGTTACATATCCTCATGAGACCAAAGTTTTGTCCGATAGCTATGATCTTTTAATTTTGAGCCAATGCTATTCGCTGGACAACAAAAAAAAATAGTAAAATAAATCCTCCCCTCCACGGAACGCTTAAAAAGGGGGTGTGATACATGATACTTTGGGTCCGAATGATACCAAAACTAAAATTACCGCACTCTACTAATTTATTAATAAGAACTATTTTTGTTAACGTAATAACATAAAAAGAAATTACAATAGGAACACTCTACAAATGTAAGTTGACTGCACCTAGCCAATCGACATTAGGACCGATCTTTTATTGATGCTCCGCTGATTTTGGTGCAAAATATCAAGTGCTAAGCCTTATTTTGCCTTTCTGCGACATGAGCAGAGGTTCTACAAGCCTCCTCTTCATCATAGAGTTGGAAGCTAATTCTTCGAGAGATAGGTTTGTACTAAACCAAAGATACAAGTTGGTGAACGACAAGTTTTTGAATGGTTTTTACTGGCTTTTTCCCAATTCTCCCTCATTTTTTCCTACTTCTATCTAAGAGATAAAGGGAAGGCAGATCGGAATCTAGTGTACTGTCAACATTATAAGAGTGGTACCATATCAAAGGTCGCAGACAAGGTATCAAACGCCTTAAAGCAGGAAGCCAGCGGGAAGTTTGAGCAAAGTGGGAAAGGGGTTCTTCATCAGATTAATTTCAGATTCGCGAAATACATCATCGTCTACTATGTTTATTTTTCCCTCCACTTCTTTTTCGGTAATATCTTTACAATTGGAGACATCTACATAGGTTCACCAAGAATATTTGACAATCTTTCAAACCTGAAAAAAGGTATTTTAGTGTCGTGTCATGTATGACACCATAATAAAACCGTCGAAATATTAAATAAAATAGCCTACATTTGTCACAAATTTAATTTAATTTACACAATCTACACCTCTTTTATTAACAACATTAATAAAAAAACAACAGAAACCTACTTAAAATAAATAATTATCGTATTGGTTTTGGGCCATGTCAGTGCTCGAAAAACTATTAAGTTAAAATGCTTGCAAACAATAGGCAGTACGTTCAATAATTCAAATTGATCCTAATATTAATCCCCATGATACAATAACAAAATTACTGAATTATAACTTTTTTATTTTGCATTTTACAATGCTATTTTTATGTGATAGATATTAAACAAGAAAGTATAATAGAAAAAAGCAATGCAAAAAAAAAATGCTTTTTTCTAGTATATATTCTTGTTTAATATTTATCACATAAAAATTACTGAATTTTCAATAGAAAACAGGAATTAACAAAAATAGACCGTAATTCTAGTAATTAGCACATAAATTTGTTACAGTAGATACATTTTTTAGAATGTTGATCAGATTAGTTGGGTATGTACAGCAATCTGGATCTCCTCTATTCACTCCATGGATGGCCATTATCAGATCACAGCTCGGTCAATCAAGAGAACCAAGGCTCCAAAGTTACCTCGATTGTATGATTGTATGCTTATGTCGTTAATTATGTGACCTCCACTGTATAATTCGGTGCAGGCATATTATTTTAATAAAATAACATAAAATCATAATTATTATGGCCAAACCACTCCTTGAAATTTACACTTGTGACGGGGCCTGCGTTACACACTCAGCTATTTAAGGGTTAATTAAAATTTAAAAGCAGATATTTAGACAGATTTTGCAGATAAGCCACATTTTAAAATTTTCGCGCGTGCTGTAGGGGTACTTCAGCCGTCAGCATATCACACTTTTTTATGAACGACGGGAATATTTCATCATACCTGATGTTAAGTTTTGACTTTCTAAGCTATTCTTAAGCACGTCCTTATTAAGAACGCAATAAGAGTCATTTGCTGTAACTGTTATGTGCTTTCGTACTTACAAAACTGTCAAATTGCTTCAATCGACTTTGAACTTAAAAACCTTAGCCGTTGCGTTAAAAATTATCTGAAAATTTTGAGATATTGCATATGGTCCAATCCAATAGCCGTTTGCTGTACATTGCGATGTGGACAGTCTGATACTGGGTTGCTGAAAGACATTTTAATAAAACTGAAGTGCTGTGAATCTACGCGTACACATAATCATTGATGTCACCTTGTTAAGATAAGAATGTAATAAAAATATCTTTTAATTAAACAATTTTACACAATGGAATCTAACAAGATGTTATAGTGTATGAGAATCAAGCGGATGTGATACGAGATACGATAATATCTAGCAATATTGGACTTCAGAATTTTCAATAATTTATTAGTGTCAGTGCCTAAACAAAAAAAAAAAATTAGCTAGACATTAAATTCGATTCAACATAAACCACCCTTCGAACCCTTTTTAAATGTAAAATGAAACTTAATTCGATAGTTATCAAAAATTTATCAATAGGGCTCTACACTCGCTAATCAGACGGATAGCGCTACTAACTTGTGACGTCGCAAGTCAATAGCACCATACCCTTACCATAGAAAATGAAGCCGGAACGCATCTAACGGTTAAAAGCGTGATTTCCGAATCACTGACGTGCTCGAGATTATAATTATTAGGTCACCCGTCCTGTGACCGACCATACCGAACACCAGGTCCGGTAGCGACCGAGGTCTTCAGATAACGTTGAAGTGTCTGTACGAGGTTTCTTTGCACATCTTGCCTAAACCCGCGTCACCTGGCCAGAAGTGCACAGCATGACGCGATTCTTCATCATTTTGTTCAACAAAAGTTGCACATATATTCACCCAATATATAGTTTAGCTAAGAGCGATGCTTCGCGTGTCCATTGTTGCCTAGGTAGTGGATACAATTTTTATGAAAGTAAAAACTTTCGTAATTTGTTCGTTATAAAATACTTTCACGACAAGACGGAAGTGGACTTGTTTTAGCATTCATTATATCATTAATTAAAATTTATGTGTGATATTTGCAGTCTTGGTCTACTCTACCACCAACCTGCTCAAGGAGGCACCGCTCACGCGCGCAATCGCGATCCTTAACTTAATTGCTAAGGAAATAGACCTTTTTGCGTGTGCTCTGAGTGAATTCACAAGGGTTTCGTTATTTATTTGTAGTTATAAGTTAAATTAATCTTAAGTTGTAATCTTCACAAGTCACTACACTATCGCATTGGTGAAAACTGTAATGGTAGTTGTAAGTTTGGTTGTAATAAATAAATAAATAAATAAATAAATAAATAAATACAATATGACACTGTGACATTAGTAAAGGGAATAAAGAACTTAGCAAAGCTGTACGAGACGTATGAGGATTGTTATTTTGAAACGTCGTCGTTTTAGTCTCTGAAGAGCAAAAAGTCATGCCAATCTAATATCTTTTTAGTTTCGAAAATTATGAATGGGATTTTTTGTAATTTCGTTCTCTATTATGTCAGTTCGTGAATAGAAATCGTTAGCCTAAAATCTGTAAGAATGCGGTAACAACTAGAACTTATTAGAACTTGGCATAAGCACAAGTCCGAATCGCCAATCGTCGTCTTTTGTTGACTTGTCAAGCTCAAGTTTAGCAATCAAAGCAAAGTTTAGCAAATCTATCTATAATCTTTTCAGCAAACATGGGATTACCACAGCTGTAAGATAATGCCCTTATTTCATGTGGGTCGAGTTCTCTTGAAATGACATCACATTTAATTTGGCAAAATACTCAGTATATGCCTGATAAAGATGGAATGGCATTTTTTGAAGTGGGATGGAATTCCTATTGTAACATCTGAAGTAAGATAACGAATCTACATTAGTTTACGTGTCTAAAAATAAATGATGCGCTTACATTAGCTTCCATTTATCAGAGGAAGTTATTTCGTGTCATACAAATATTTTCACAGAAACGATGTTGCACTGTGATGGTGAAAAGTGTGACGCCGCCGTATCACGCGATAGGCGCGCCGGGCGCTCTTATGCAATAGGACGTAAAGTCTATAATGCGAAATAATTGTATCAAGAGGGGTTTGTATTTCGCCGACCGATCAGAAATTCACAAGTGACGCGATCGTGGCGCGGCGCGGTCGCCTTTTCAAACATATTTTTCATTTGTTTTATTTTCGCGTTTGTTATTATATACGCGTTCCTGTTTACGTTTGTTATTTTGGTTTTATCAGTGCGTTTAGTGATGTTCAGTGTTTATCTATTTGTATGTTAGTTTTTATTTGAAAACAATATGAAGTTTAAACTTTTCAAGAAAAGTATACGTCAGGTGAGTGTCTGCAGTTTATTCAGGTGTTATAGTAACTTTTATGCTTACACGGACCGTGAAATGTTTGATTATCTTCGCATATTTCGTTCGTTTCTAGAAAAATAACATGGAATTACGTACGGATTTACGATGCGATATCTTGGCATTTTATAGCATTTTCTTTAAAGGTTTATCGAAATATTATTTAAGTGTTTTATTCGTTTTAGAATTCTTGAAAAGAAAATAGTGAAACTGAAATCTGTTTTCTCATGAGTAACTCACTAACAAATTAATGTTTCTGTATCAAGTTCAAACGATTTCAGCAACTACTTGCTATTCTGAGACGAATTAATTGCTAAAGTCTATTTCTTGAATGACACACATTCATATTTAGAAAGATTATCACATAAAAGCAATAACATAACCCTTGATTTGCTGTACAATCAGTGTTCAATCATTCCACAACTGTTTATGTTTCTAAAATATACTCTTGCGTTTACTAACTATTAATTCATTAGAATTAAACAAAACCACAGAGTTCGAAATGTTATAGAGAGAGAGAGAGGTTATGGTAAATTTTAAATAGAAAAATATTGGAAAAAATTAACTCGGCCACAAGTGAAATCTCAGACGGGAAACGAGTTTCTTTCTTTCTTTCTTTCTTCCCGTCTGAGATTTCACTTGTGGCCGAGTTAATTTTTTCCAATATTTTTCTATTTAAAATTTACCATAAGTATAAAAATAGCATTGAAAAATGCAAAAATGACAAAATCATAAAAAAAAGAGAGAGAGGTTTCAATATTCATAGGTAGATTTTTTTTATATATTTTACGTGATTAAGTCAAAAATCTCCTAAAAAAAGAATTTCTCTTTCTTTTTTTCTCTCTAAAATAGCTTTTTTTCCTTTTTCATCCCAAAAAAAGTTTCTGTTTCTTTTTCCTCATAAAAAGAGTTTCTTTTTCCTTTGTCCTCCCAAAAATAGTTTCTTTTGCCTCCCAAAACAAGAGTTCGTTTAGTGTACGTTACGCATTGCTGGGGCGGGGCTGTCGTGAAACATGGCGAAGCTCTCGCCGTGTCACTCGACATCTCGAAAGCCTTCGACCGGGTCTGGCACACTAGCTTGTTAAGCAAACTTCCATCATACTGTATCTATGCTGACTTTTGAGACTGGGTCTCTTATTTCCTGAGTGAACGGTAAATACGAGTAGTCATTGACGGCTGCTCCTCAAGGCTAAGGCTAACCTCAAGGCTATTGATGCCGGAGTTCCTCAGGGATCTGTTCTATCCGCGACTTTATTCCTGTTGCATATTAATGACCTGCTTGTGCCCGGTATTGTTGGGATGCAGATGACGGCACGGTTACGGAGAGATATTTATCCAACGCAAAAGCCAGCGGGGAGGAAACTCGTTCTTTAAGAGAGGCCATGGTTGAGCGGACTAATTCGGTCTTAAATTTGTCTCCCAATGGGTGACAACAATCTGGTCAGTTTAAACGCTGCCAAAGCACAGGCGTGTTTATTCTCTGCCAAAAAGAGTCCTTTCAACATAACTCTTACTTTCCACGGTACAACTACCAATCACTGAAAATCTTGAACTTCTCTTGAATTTGTCATCAGATCTCAACTTCGGTGATAACATCGAGTTGAAAGCTCAGACTGCGGCAAAAAGCTGGGCATCCTAAATAGGGTTAAGCAGTATTTCACGCCGGAACAGCTTCATATGTTGTATAAAGCGCAAATTCGTCCGTGCATAGAATACTGCTCCCACCTTTGGGATGGTTCAGCTAAATACCAGCTGCACTCGACTCGGTGGAACGCAGAGCCAGAAAAGTCATTGAGGATGATTTTTCTGGTGAATAACATGCTCCACAGTCTCCCTCATCGACGAAGAGTTGCTTCATTGTCGGTATTTTAAACATTGTACTTCGGGGAGTGTGCTTTTGAGCTGCATGAGCTCAACCCGCCAGCTCCTTTTTACCACCGGGAATCCATACACACTGCAGGCCACCCCTACCTGGTTGATATACCACGTCTGTGTACAAAGCGCTTTTCCTCATCTTTTATTATGCGCACAACCAGGTAGTGTTATTCCCTGCCTGCGTCTGTATTCCCGGATGCCTACAACCTTGTTATATTCTTAGGCCTCTTCTTATGAGGTTTGGTTTCTTAATCTAACGATTCAGAATGAGGCCAAGCGTAAACCTATCTAATGTAAAAAAAAACTGTTTTCATTTTCCTTAAAAAGCCCTTTGTTGTGACTTTTGGAAAAAAATAAGTTCTAATATTTTTAAACGCAATTATCTTATTTGTCTTATAGAATAGGTAGTTTGTTAGTTAAGTACGCCATTTTATCAGGATGCAGTTAGTACGCGGTGGCATGCGACAGTAGCCGGTTTCTGTAGTGCCTTCACTGTGCTCTATGGTTGTCGATTCTTAAAAAAAACTTTATAAGCTTTTTTACACATACCTATACTTATAGACACGCTTTACTACTTTACGTCTTTACGTCATTGTAGTGGAGGGCAGAAGATACTTCTTTCCGTTTGTTACAATTCTTAGTCTTTTTCTACTTTCATCAAACATGTCCTCTGGTCTTAGATAGGTAGAGTACTGCCCCTACCGCGTAATTGTCGTCGATGTCATCGACTTGTCGAATATGGGCGCACCTCTCGTCACACAAAGAGTCGAGTATTAACTGACTATCGAAAAGGAATCTTATAGTTAGTTAGAACGTTGAAGTTGCGCGTACGAAAACCACAGTCGGCTGTCAAAATGAAGTCGACAGCGATGCCGACAGCACTTACGCGGTAAGACCACAGGTCAGCAGCATCCACCAAATGCATTCCGAACCCAATATCTTTCAATTATAATTTTTTTCCCAGAATAAATACTAGTTACCAGTTTCGTTTTTGTTTTGTAAAAAAAAAACACAAACACGTTGTCCCTTTTTGTATACTTAGATGTTTTTTTATTAGTAGGTAATGTTTTTTTTATTATTTAATTAGTCATATTGACATAAACAGAGATTTTGTCAGAATTCCCTGATCCTGTTTTAGTCATTGATTACATTTATGCCTTAGTCACTATTTTTCAATATGGACTGCATGACTAAACCTATGTTACCGTAAATAAATAAATGAAGTACATTATACTATTTATACTTATACTCGTAATAACAAAATAAATATAATAAAGGTGACAAGTTGGTTAAACTATATTTTAAAAATATTTTTGCATTTGTTGAGGAAGGTTATATGGCCTTTACATAGTATAGAAATTAAAACCTTGAATAAAATACTCAGCCAATTTTTTCAAACTATTTTTGTAATCCGAAAAATACTTTTTTAGTTTAAGGTCGACAGCCCTACTGTGGCCTACTAAGCAACCATTCGAGTTCGTAAATGAGAAATTTCTCGTCAGCACTTGTTTAGTATCAGTTGCGATATATCACTATAAACGATTAATTTGTTCAAGTCACTGTTTAATAATTCAGACATTCAATTCAAAATTGGATCAACTTGTCCGTCAGTCAAGTGAGCTTACCGGAACTAGAACTCGCGTCATAGCTCCTAAATAATCGAGATTGATATTTTTTACTAGACATACTCACAGACATACCTGAAACAAAACATATGATTACTTACACTCCTTTTTTCGGCAGTCGCGTAATAATACTAGAAAAAACGCCTTCTCTCATGTAATCCTGTCTAGGCAACTTTTGCACAAGGATTACATGATTTGAGATTTATTGAGATCATTGAGATGTACAAAACCAAAAAATATTTTTAATGGCAGTCCTTGTTTATTTGAATTGTAATAGTTTTCAATATTTCTTCTATACTATAAATGCAAGACATAACTAATATCTTAGTAATAAAAATCGCAGCTGTTTTACCTTATCTATGCTGATCACCAATGAATTTGTTTTGGTCGCTAACTAATATCAATTTGTTTAATTCTGAGTGCATAAATATCCCGGATAAAATGTATTGTTTATGTCAATTCATTATCAGTATGCGAATGCCCCCTTCCTTTGTGTTCAACTTATAAATAATGCAATTAGTGTTGTATACGATATCTCGTTTCTTGACCTATTCAACCTTGTCAACAAGATTATCTGTGAAATCTTGTTTAAAAGCTTTATACATTTTGAAAGTACTTAACAGCTTTGGTTTTGAATTTGTTGAATTTGTAAAACTATGTGTTTCATCTAGATTCTTGTGAATATTGTTTCCATTTCGAAAAAAAAACTATTCTGTTTTTATCTTGCACTCGGCTGCAAAGAAATCGAACCACTGCGCTATTTTCATAAATAAAAAAGTTGTTTATTTTTGCATAGAATTGGGTGTAGCTGGGAAAGTCAAATGCTCAAAGAACCAATCAGCTTTTTAAACAACAGAGAACATTTCTTGATTTTCCTGAAATTTCAGTGAAACGAATGTTTAATTTTGATTCCATATAAAGTTGTAGGAAACCGAATTGAGTGAATTTGTTTTCTTTACTTTGAACAAAACTGAAAGTTGATTTTTCGGGACTTTTATCCATAAGTCGTGTATTTGACTCATACATTAACGTAGGCACAAATTTTCACATAACTGTTTTTGCCTTTTGAATAATGAGACTGTAAAGTGAGTACGTTTGTATGAAAATAACGTTGTGAAGGTGGACTAAAGAATAAAATTGGCATCAATGATTTTACATTGTAAAAACACAAACTTTTTACAAAAATATCGATCTGCCTGAATGACTAAAAGCCAATTATTGCGAAATAAAAAGCAGTAATTATAAAGTTTTAAACCCGAAAGCTCTTTATAATTCGTATGCGAGTGAACTCTAGATTAATTAAAATAATTACAGTCTGTACGAAGTATTCTTTTAAAAGTAACAGTTGGCTGTATTCAAATAATTAGAAAACAATACCCACAGAAATGGATTGATTTTTCTCGGAGACACATGTAATATGTGAGTACTTTGAAATTACTAATATTTTTCTAATACTATAAAAAGTTACGACTATATTTTATTTTTATATTATATTTTATTTTATTAGCTTTTGATTCATGCAGAGACAGAACACATTTTTATTGCTTTTTTTTAATGGAACTAGTCCACTCAACGTATACTTCAAAATGGGGCGTAGACTACGTGAGCTGGAACCTAAGCGATTTCTTTAGAAAGTTGTTCAGGGTGCTAGTAAACAGGGTGGGAGTAAACATACAAAAAATCCCTCCTTCCAGGAGGTGCGCCGGACTGGTGGGAGGGGGAAAGGTCCCACTTTTTTAGTTTTTCGACAATATATTCATAATTTTCAGAAATTCAACAGATTACATTCCAGCATCTTTTTCTATCCCGCGGTATTTTTGATAGCTAGTAAAGGTAGTCTACCTATAATGTTAATCACTTTCTAACTGTGCTCAAGTACAGATCAGTGCTTGAGTCACGTTCTGTAATACTGGCCTAAGATTTAAATCCATACTAATATTTTATAAAGGAGATATTTGTATTTTTGTATGTTTGTAACTAATAAACTCAAAACTTCTGAACGGATTTGGATATAATTTGGCTTACAGATAGTATGTAACCTGGATTAACACATTAGATACTTTTTATCCCGATATTCCAGCTCACGCACTCTACAACTACTTTGTTGGGTGGGCAGGATGGTAAACAGGAAGTATAGCATTATGTCACCAATGAAACATCTTGATGAAACCAGTTAAATAACAATAAATAATGAATAAAGAGTCAAGAAATAGTTACGGTTTTAGATTTTAAATAGCAAGACATAAAACGTACATTTCTTCAGGTTATGTGATTAGATAATTAATTAGTAGTTACGTGTATTCTCGTTCAAAGATTATAAAAAAAGAATATAAAGCGCTCTATGAGTCATAGTTGTATGCGTACGCGCAGCTTCGTTCATTTAATGTCTGCAATTTAGCTTTCACGAGTCATACACTTTTGCTTTTGTTGAAGTTTGCGTAACAGTTGCGGTTATGTGGCTAGTTATAGCGCATAATAATATGATATAAACATTGTTTCTCGAGAATTTATGATATATTAGTGACCGCCCACGGTTTCACCCGCGTGGTTCCTGGGAACAGGGGAGGAATATCGGGATAAATTGTATCTTATGTTTTAATCCAGGTTATAAACTATCTGCCTTACAAATTTCATCCAAATCCGTTGAGTTTTTTTTGTGTAATTAAGTGACAAACATTCAAATTGTCACGTTCATAATATTAGTAGGAAGTAGGATAGTCGATAATATAGAAGGATGTAGGATAATAGTAAGATAGTAGGTTAATAGTAACTAGTCGTAGGGCAGCTGAAATATTGGATTTATTTCTTTAATTCACGCTTGAACGATTATATTTTATTAGAGTTTGCTGTTCACGCAACTCTTGTTGTTACGTGAAACACCTAAATAATCGGCGTGCAATGAATAATATATCCAAACACAACATTGCGTGCAACTTTAGTAAAAGTAGACTAAAGAGGAAAGAAATCGGCTAATGGGTATTTGATTGTCGGATGGAGCATTCGGGTCGTTTGAGATATCCTTGCATAATCGTCTATTAGTAGAAATGCAATGTAACAAAACAAACTAACCTTTAAATGTATTTATTTGAGATAAAAAGCTTGAGTTGCTAGTAATCATAGTTGTAACATTATTAGGAAAAACGGGATTCTTACTATGTTTATATTTGTAACTCCCCGTAAAAATCCCGTATTTCATTTCTGTGCACTATTACTAACATCTCGTATTAGACAATCCATGAAAGTTTAAAGTGCTAATATTTGTAGTGTCTGTCTCTGTAGTGTTTATTTTGTAGGTTCTTTAAAACTATACTTCAAAAGAAAGGGGTGGTTCATATTTCCCTTCCAAGTACTAAACAGGTAAAAGGAGCGGACTTCCAAACATTCCAACGACACCAACAAATCGAACGTTTGACTAAAGTTAATAATGTTTGGAATGTGTAAGCACTTCTTATCAATAGACTAGGCTTTCCCTTGCGTTGCTTGTTCTCATGTGAATTAACTCTTTATCGGAGTTTATTTCTACGCTCTTCCAACGTTCGGTTGTATCGTAGATATTGTTGATTTACAGCTTGTCCTAGGGCCACTTTTATTCTTGATATACATAAACGACTTACCGGATATTTTGACTCATAAAACAATATTATTTACAGATGATGTTTCAGTAATAATAGCTACTAATCAAAATTCTACACTTGATGACCACAATCTTGACATTTTAAATACACTGACATTAGTAAATAACTGGCTCACCAATAATAATCTAGTTTTTAATTTGACTAAAACCAATCTCATTAATTTTAATAATCTAAAGAATGGACATATATCTTTGAATTTCAATAATCAGAAAATAAATATTAAAAATGAAGCCTTATTTTTGGGTATTGTTGTAGACTCAAAATTGAATTGGCATAAACACACAGATAATGTATGTAATAAAGTAAATAGTTTTTCTTACGCATTGTATAAATTAGTGAGTGTTGCAAGTAAAGAAACTGCCCTAGTAGCCTACTATGCATACGTGGAGTCTGTACTCAGGTACGGCATTATTGTGTGGGGAAATAGTGTTGGCTCAAAAAAAGTTTTTATTCTACAAAAAAGATGTGTAAGGGCTTTGGTTGGTATTGCACCTGACATTTCGTGTAAACCGTATTTCGTGGGATTGGGTATATTAACGCTAGCCTCTCTATATATACTAGAAATCGGAAAGTTTGTTAAATTAAACTACGAAATATTTACAGAAGCAAAGGACTATTATACAACAAATACCCGAAACCCGCATAGACTAGTACTAACTATCACCCCTAAAACAACGTGTTTTCAGAAAAACTGTTACGCAATGTGCATACGCATTTATAATAAGATCCCAGAATATATAAAAGAGTTACCATATACTAGGTTTAAGATAACATTAAGAAAATGGTTGTTACAAAATGTGTTTTATACAATTGATGAGTTTTTTAAAAATCAACCTGAATGTATTTAATTTAAATTCTAATTTTGATTATTTATTCTATTTTGTTTAGTGTGATTAATATTTGTATGCTAACACTTTAGCTAAATGTGCGATTTCCTTATATTTACTGTTACCACCAATTTAATGTACCACATTTAATGCAAATAAATTGTTCTATTCTATTCTATTCTATTCTTATACGAAACATGAGATTGTCGAGTTTGAAACCACATTTTCTCCTTTTATTGTTTATGAAGACTATCTTTAGCTCTCAAAGAATAACTCCCCTGGAGGTAAAGCTACGAAGGGCGCAATATTGGTTAGCAATCATTCTAGTTTATAGTCAGAGAAATAAGTCGATTCAACCAGCTTTAATATGATGACATTAATTGAGCAGTGTGAGGCATTTATAAAGAACCATTCGATAGAATTCCAAATCTTCGCAAACGGAAGAAGGGTCATTCATAATCCATGAGGCGTGTAAATGAGTAAATATCCAAAAGCTACTGCCGCTTTTAAGTTTTGTCTGATAGATAATATTGAAGAGGAAAATAATATCGAAAGTTCAAAATCTCATTAATCAAATCTCATGCGACGAAAAAAAAATGAGCACAGTATAAAACTTTTGGTTACGTTAGGGTACGCAACTATTTAGTAAGCTGTGATTATGGCTACAGCTACAGTTTCATAAAATCTTCCATTCGCAACTCTGTCAAAATTACAGTGATTAGTGTTGATTCGTACGCTTCTCTCTAATTGCATCTGTATACATTCATTCTACTACACATGTTACCGCGAAATTAGATTCAAGTCTATAAATCCGTATCAGTTACACAGTAACCTTATTATCTTGTAAGTAATGTTTGTAATGTGGCTTACTTGCGCAATGTCCTCGCTCCCATCTGGCAGTGATGTGTGAATAATGAAGTACTTTCACCTAATAGGCATAGTTCGGGAAGATAGGTTATATAAAAAAATACTTACGGAGCTTCCCGAATGCTGCCCAACCGAGTTGGATTCGACGGGAGATCTCTTTCTCGAAGTTGGACTTACCTAACTGGACTGTCTGTCCAAGGTAAACGTAGTGGTCAACAACTTCGAGCGTAGTGTTCCCAACGTGAACTGGAGTGGGTACAACATGGGAATTTGACATGGTTTTGCGTATTATCCATGTTCATCTTAAGACCCACTCTTTGGGAAGCACAACGGAGATCTTCAAGCGTTGTTCAGGTTCTCCAAGGACTCACTGAGCCTTAAGGACTATATCATCGGCAAAAAAAATAGAATTTTCATTCACCACTAATTCGTATACTTACGAATTTTTTGCCGATAAGTAACGCCTCAGCTCCAACAGCGGAGACATAAAAAAGGCTATTTTTTTCTTTTCGTAATGGGAGGCTGGATTTCTTTAGTAAGTAATGTGTACTTCCTAATTATTCAATTATTATTATTAAACCTATTTATATAATTAAGTTATATATTTATTATATAGGTATAATATTAAACATGCAGTGATTTTATTAATATTTGGGCTCGAGCCGTTTTTGCGATGTCAAATCTATATGGTTACTCATTTACACATTATTGTCATAAATAAGTCAATGCATACATACTTGCATGATCCATAGAATAAATAAAAATTAGATATAGTAGAGTAGGTAGCTTTCTAATCCATATTTTTTTTAACAACTTCAAAAAACATCCTGATTATGCGAAAGTTTTCTTTCAGGCTTCCGTAGTCTGTGGTAAGGTACTTATCGTATTCCCTTGTTATTAAATGAAGAATTTTATAGATTTGATTCGATTGTGTACTAAGCGATCATGTCATTACAGTAGGTACCACGACTTGAATAGAGGTCTGTCAACTGTTTACATGTCTAGCCCGTGAAGTACATATTATAGTGTAATGATATTGTGCCTTCATTAACCTATTCATGTCTAAATAACTTCGTCTGTAGATCGCGTGTTTCGCGATGTAGATAATTTCTTGTGGTTGTATGGATATCGGCTTAGGGCTAGCGCATTTATACAACTTTTAGTGAAAAACTATTTTGTTGTGAATCATATGTTTATAGGAATATATTGAAGCGCGCATACTATCAACTCGATAGTTGTTCGGCAATAAAGTCAAATCGACTTTTCCATCAACTAAACTATTGAGTTGTGTGAAGAAAGTGAAAAATAAACAATTCGACAAAACAGTTTAGTCTATGGAAGAGTTGTATACAGGGTTATTTTTAAACAGTATCTAAATTTTTAAGTAAGACTCAGAATCGGTAAGTAAACAATTTTCTCCTAGAAACTCGGCTCGAAATATGAAATTTTTTTTCGACTCTTCATATGGAAGGACTCGTTGTAAATCCGCCTGGCTAGCTACCACCATCTTGTCTAAGTCTGACGCCATTATAACAATGTTTTCAGCATTATTGTATTCCGGCAGTTAGAGATAAGATAGCCAGTTCCTCAGTGATTGAGGATTCCGGGAGAGGCTCGCTTCCATCTTCATCCTTATCAATACTTAACGTCAGGTATGATGAAGGCTAAAGAGTCTCCCGTCGTTCATAAAAAAAAAGTACTAATACGTATAACACATCTGCAGAAGGTTTGAATGCGCTACCTATAATCTGTTTGGCACTATCAGTCAAACTCCGCTTCCGCAATTTTCAAATTAACAATCAACTTAATGTTTATTTTTATGTTAACAAAAGCATTACTTTTTGTTACAACAGCTACTTTTATATCTTTAGTTAAAAATTTAAGGTCAAACCTATATTATGTTAAACTCCTTTACGATTCATGAGGACATATTCAACTTACACTGAGAGACGATTGATTTTCTAAATAAAATTTTATTATGGGGTTTATATTTGCAATCAATCACATGAGGCTAGTTTTATATTAACTGATGATTTAACACTAAAACTTGACTCGGTATTACTACCGCAAACGCATACACTGTAATGTGCTATAATTTCATCACTGTAATTTTGTAACGTTGTTAATACAATTTGAAGTGATTCAAGCTCTAAATATAGAATCTGGTATCATGTTGGCACTGGAGCGTGCATTGTTTTATAATCAGTTAAAATTTCAAATAACTCTGCTGTGACAATGGACCAAGTTAAAATTTAATTGTTTTGTTGTGAAGCAATTTTGTTGCTATTGTTTTTTCAATGGATATCATTGACTTTGTGGTCGAGGAAATGAGTATCGATAAAGTTAAACTTCCTTTGGGGGTTTCTGTTTTGATTCGGTGAATTCATTATTGCTTAGGCCTTCCATGAATATATGCCTGTTTTCTTTTTCTGTTTCCAGTATATCAGGAAGGCATTCGGAACCTTTTCACTTATGTCTTTTCCATTTGAACTTTTTACCTTTTCTCTGCAAGCCGGATTACGTTAATTACAAACGTCAGAGAAAACAGATAATTTAGGGTCCATACATTTTTAAGCCGTTTTTAGGGCAAAAATCGAAACCCTTATAGATTCGGCCAAACTGATGTATGTCACACCCTTTTTATTCCAAAACTATGAGGATTACACAGTTGAAACTTGGTAGGTAGATGTATTCTGTAAACCGCCTTACGGTTTTTACACAATAAATAAAAAATATATGAGTTAAGGGGGGGCTCCCCATACATGGAACTGACACTGAAAAAATTTTTTTCATCAAACCTATACGTGTGTATCTATAGATAGGTCTTTAAAAATAGCATTGAGGTTTCTAAAACTATTTTTTTTCAAAGTCAACCGTTTGAAAGATGTACACTTCCAAAGTGGTAAAATGTGTGCCCCCTCTAACTTTTGAAATAAGAGAGTGAAAAATTTAAAAAAATATAAATGCTGTAGATCTTAATAAAAACTTTCAACCAAAATTGGTTTGAACGAAATATGGTTGTCAGTTTTAGAAATATAACATTTTTCCCGAAAGGGAATTAAAAAAAAAAAATTGTAAGATGTCACAGCCACTTTATTCCAAAACTATAAGGATCACACAGTTGAAACTTGGTCGGTAGATGTATTCTGTAAACCGCTTTACGGTTTTTACACAAAAATAAAAAATATAAGAATTAAAGGGGGGGCTCCCCATACATGGAACTGTAACTGAAATTTTATTTTTTCATCATACCTATCATCATATATCATACGTGTGGGATATAATTAGATAGATCTTTAAAAATTACATTGAGGCTTCTAAAACAGTTTTTTCTCAAAGTCAACCGTTTGAAAGTTATACACTTCCAAAGTGGAAAAATGTCTGTCCCCCTCTAGCTTTTAATATAAGAAAGTGAAAAAAAAAAAAAATGATGTAGATCTTTATAAAAGCTTTTAACGAAATTTGGTTTGAGCGAAATTTATTTAGTAGTTTCAGAGCTATAGATCATTCATACAAACACTATGAAAAACAAACTTATTTTTGCAGACGAAAAATTATAATGGCATTTTGGCAATAATAATAATAGAAACTTTACTGCACACGATACAAAAACAAACACATACAGAGAAAATGTCAAAAAAGAGGAACACACAATGGGCGGCCTTATAGCTACGTAGCAGTCTCTTCCAGGCAACCTTGGGTGAGAGGCGAAACCCTTCATGTGCGAGTTCGACTCGCACTTGGCCAATTTTTTAAAGTGCCGGCAACATATTGACGGCGTTAATGTGAGGAATACTCTTGAAACTTGAAAGAATATTGTTTGTAAATGTTAATACATTCAGATAATGTTGGTGATTGCTTTAAAAAGATATTAGTTCTTTTTGTATGAAGTATACCTGAATCTATTAAACTATCTTCGTGTCACCTCTGTGAGGTTATGTTTAAATGGATCGTTGATGACTTGCGTTATTGCATCCGACCGTTGAACCCCTTGTAAGACTATCGATTTTGGGTCTAAAACGATTTATTTCGATCACACTCTTAACGCGGGGGCGGGTTGTCTTGTCTGTCTTTTCTATTTGTATTTATGTTTGGATCACCACGTTGCAAACAACAACAGAGAAACGCTTTGATCATATCTGATGTTGAGATTGTTGAGTGAGGATAAGGCTGAAGGTTGAATCGCGTTTCTTCCGGAATCCTTAATCACTAAGGAACTGCCTATGTTATCCCTAAACTGCCGTGCCAGCACACAACAATACTGAAAACATAAGCTAACCAGACGGACTTATAAAATGTCGTTCCACCACCAAAAGATGATTAGAAATTATGAAATCATTCCGAAAGGACTATTGCTTTGCTTGGTTAGATATTTATTAGCATTAATTTCATCTGTTTTCTTGATGTTAAAATAATAATTGCATACAATCACACCAAATTATCTAGCCTACGTTAAGTTCCATGAAGTACTTGTGTTATGGAAACTAATACTAGATAACGGATTAACATACTTATATAATTTTTATTGTAAATACATACATAATATACATATTATACGCCCAGGCCATGACAAATAAACATGTTCCTGCACTCAAATATTTGTCTTGTCCGGGGATCGAATCCGGGGCCTCTGGCGCAGTAGGCGGGTTAATATCCCGGCGCCAAAAAGTCTTTAATAAAAATGAGCATACTTTGCTACGAATAAACAATATTTATTTTATTTATTCATATTCAAACTTGTAAACAAACAACATTAAAAGCAACGTCAAATAAAGACCCCAAAAACGTAGGCATACTTCGACACTCTCAAGGGAATCAAAATTCATAGGGTACTTACCGTTGACCTAAAACTATGAAATTTGGCAAGTAATACAAAGTCTTTTACTACAAATACAGGAAAAACCTAAAAAACTTTACATTTGTAATTAAATCATAAAAATATGGTCAGCAGTTTTGGAAACTGTATTTCGGGAAAACTTCGGAAAAAACTGCGAGATTCAATTCCTGAACTATTTATAGCTAGCTAGCTATCTAGGTTATCTATCACATAAAAACTTGTTGCAAGTAGATGCAAGTAGTCGATGTTAAACAACAAATCTCGGGATTTGTTTTATACGCTTTTGCTTTTACATTTCCGCCGGAAATGCCGTTGGTTGGACAAATATGTTTATTATTTTGTACTAACTCACGTTATCACTATTTGCTTTAGTGTAGTTTTTAGGGTTTCGTAGCCAAAAGGCAATAACGAAACCCTTATAGATTCGGCCAATCCGATGTATGTCACAGCCACTTTATTCCAAAACTATGAGGATTACACAGTTGAAACTTGGTAGGTACCTAGATGTATTCTGTAAACCGCTTTACGGTTTTCACAAAAAAAAAAAAAGAATTTAGGGGCCCCATACATGGAACTGACAATGAATTTTTTTTTTCATCAACCCTATACGTTTGGGTTATCTATAGATAGGTCTTTAAAAATTGCATTGAGGTTTCTAAAACGTTTTTTTCTCAAAGTCAACCGTTTGAAAGATGTACACTTCCAAAGTGGTAAAATGTGCCCCCCCCCTTCTAACTTTTAAAATAAGAAAGAGAAAAATAAAAAATATATAAGATGTAGATCTTTATAAAAACTTTCAACGAAAATTGGTTTGAACGAAATGTATTTATTAGTTTCAGAGCTATTCAAAACAGCAAATATAACTTTGTCATTCATACAAACACTATGAAAATCAAAGTTATTTTTGCCGAGGAAAAATTATAGTGGCATTTTGGCAATAATAATAATAATAGAAACTTTATTGCACACGATACAAAAACAAACGCATACAGAGAAAATGAAAAAAGGGGAACACACAATAGGCGGCCTTATTGCTACGTAACAATCTCTTCCAGGCAACCTTAGGTGAGAGACGAAACCCTTCATGTGCGAGTTCGACTTGCACTTTGCCGATTTTTATTGTTATAAACCTGAAATAGCATTTTAAAATGTAATCAAGTCACAGCGTTCGATCGGACAATGGATTGCAAATTCATTGTTGTTGTGCCAACAGCATTGCAAAGCGTTCATTCAAACACGCTTCAGCGGAATTTAGCTACGAAAACTATCATGATATTGTATCGTATTTCTATACTAATATTATAAAGAGGAAAGATGATTTATTTTTGTTTATTTGTTTGCAACGAATAAACTAAAAAACGGAAAGGATTTGGATGAAATTTGGTGCACAGATAATAGATGATAGCCTGGTAATGAACATAGGATACTTTTTATCCCGATATTCCCTCGGGAACGGGAAAAACGCGGGCGAAACCGCGAGCGATACCGCTAGTGTTAAATAAGACTACCTATTTAAGGCAAGTTCGAAACAAAGTTAAGGGCTGTTTGTTTTTTGTGTAGTTTAATCAATATCTGTTAGTGGAAAAAGTACAAAGCATATTATAATTTAGGCATCGACCAACCAAAATTATCATTTTAGTAGATAGCAAGCTATCTACGCTCCTATTTTTCGATTTCTAACACGTAGCTAAGGGACTTAATAGGCACAAATCATATGATTTTAAAATATAAGACTATTATTTTTGTTAATGTCGATGTTTCGTTCAAATTCCCGTGTGTAATTGTTGACCAAATAATGTAGAATGTCCCAAGAATGTATAATTTTTTAAAGTTTTCATGAAATATTCGTAGTTTTCATCAAAAATGCAAACAGTTGACTCCGATCGCGTGTGTGACATTTTTAATAAAATAAATGTGATTTATAGTGGAATTGTTGAATTGATTTTATTTGGGCAAGGTTAAAGGTTCAAGGTGATTGATAACAATGATATTTTGAATTGCATTATGGGTTTATAGTTTCTCACTCAACGCGTAGAAAATTCCAGCTACCTAGGTGCAATACGACAATGTTACGTTGTTATCACGGCCGCATTTTATAATACTAATCCTAACAATAAAACTAAGATAATATAATAAAGCTAGATAGTGAATAAACATGTTTTGTAGTGGTAACTTACCTTCATAGATCACATGATAGTGTACTATACATATTTAATTTCACGTCTTATTCAATGTCGAAGGGTTGTCATGTCTAGGCAAGTATAATTGGTTAGTAATTAATATAAGCGTGAATAGTATGGCGCCATAAGTTCGTGAATAGTATGTTACAAATGAAGATTTTGATTTGTGACTCCAAGACCATCAAGGGTATAGTCGAAATTGTAATAAATTACCTAGACTACCATCAGCTGTCATTGCAATATTGAAGAAGATATATAAAACCCTGTATTAGAACATAAACGTTTTCCTCTGGGGATCGAACCTATGATTCCTGGCTCAATAGATAGGATTACTATCAACTGCGTGTGGCCAGTTAAAAGGTTTATGAGTAAGTAAGCTCTGGAAGTTCAAGTTCACGTACTCATTGAACCAAATTGCTTCGTGCTAATTAAGTTAGTTTTGTAATCTTTCTCACTTCTTTGTCTTCATTACGTGGCTTATTCGAAAAACTGCTGAACTTTATTAATATCCAATAGGCGAAGTGTATTGTATATAATGGTTTAATAATACCTAATTACTATCAAAGTTTCAAATTACTTACAACAGTTCCAACTATTCACAAGTTCATTACGACTCACGAGTTGCAATTCAAGTTTGTGGTATCGTAAAATAACAGATTTGTAGGTTAAGTTGGTTGGACTCTTCACTTTCTTAATATCGCTTTGTTATCGACAGTCGGAATTGTGTATGCTAGTGTACCTTTGTGTTTAAACATGACAGTGTTAATAGTCTTCTAATGATTGGGCCTCACCCACCGATATTCTCCTTCCGTGCTTGCTTCGCACATTGCAGTACGCTTTGCTTCCTACAATTATAGCACTTTTACCATTTCCTATACGCCAGTACCTATCAAGAAAGACCATTAATTTTTATCAAATCTGTGGTCTTGTGACCTTTCTTAGCGTACGAGTATAATAGTTTACTGGGCCCTGACGGTTTTATATTTGGAATACAGTCAGTCTAATTTTACATTTCCTATCTATTTGCTCGCCGCAAGTGTACCTACCACCATTAGGCAACACATAAATCTATTTATGTTTGATACGCTAAACAGATGTTCCCTGACGAAGGTTCTACCTTTAGTGGCAAAAATAGTCTTCCAATGACGTCACACGGTAATGAGGGAACCGAATCGACAGCAACCTCCATAGTGGTATATAGTAATAAACTTAGCGATGACGTCATGGATAAACTTTTTACAATAGATTCGTGTTCCTTATTTGGTGCTTTGTAGTTTTGTTGTCTGTTGGGGAATGACCATGAATGTAACGTCGGCATATATTGTTTAGAAAAAAAATTGCCTTATAATCAGATTGTTGTATAAGATATTTACTGACATCTAAAATATATTTAAGTTGTACCTTACAGAGGGCTTTTTGTCAAAGAATTCAAACAAAATACTTTTGGAACTATTAGGAATAAAATTAACCATTCAGTTATTGGAATCGGTCTCGTTAAAAGCTCGACGATTAATAAACTTTAGATAGGTACCTGCGTAGTTCGACAAATCATAGGTATAATTGTTTTCAGCGTGATATCCTTGATGACGTAATATAGCTGTAGTTGTCAGACAGCTTTTAATCAAAGAACTCCAACAAAATACTTATTGAACTTTAAGAAATAACCATTCTGTTACTGAAATCAGTCTCGTCAAAAGCTCGACGATTACACTTTTGGTAGGTTGAACGTTTGAACTGTCAAAAAATAGGTGTATTCAAAACGGTACATATTCTCGATGACGCAATATGCTTCACCCCTACAATGATGGTGACAGACAAATGACGTCACGCTACCGACTGACTCGCATCCCCTTTCGCAGCCAGTCTTGAGTCTTGACCGTACCGGGTGTTGTCTTGTGCTGACGTGATCGCGGTTATTGATAGCACCATGTAGCCTTGGTCCGTCTACTGATTTCGTAAGTCGCTCTGTAGTTGCTTTGTTTGTGTATTATTCTATTCGGAGATTTGAATTTGGGTTCTCAGATTGGCATTCGTTGTTTGGGTTTAAATCAACCCCGAAATGGCCTAGATTTTGATATGTGTTCTCAATTCAGAGTAGATCTAATTTAGGTAAATAGACGATTCAGTAACCCATATTGGTAACAGACATTTTAAAGCCCTTTCATTGATATTAACGCTTAACTTACTTATTTCTCAAATAACTCGAGAATTGCGTGAAATAATTTTTAAATATTTTGTAGATGTAATGTTTTTCTGTATCCAAAAGTTAATTTATTGTTATTTAGCCTGTAAAAACGTACACATTCACTATATTCTTGCTGCTTCATTTATCTTCGTTTAGTCTCATACGAAATACCAATAATCACCATCATGAGTTTAAATTATTTTACTAATGCAATGCTAAAACATATGACTTTGGTGAGATTACGGACAAGAATTATGTACAATGACGTCATACCAGCTTTCATGTGCTAATTCTCCGAGTCCAGAACAAAGCAGACTATTCTGACCTGTTGTAGCTTAATGTTCTGTTCAACCTTGGACTACACAATTTGAATAAACGGAATGATGTTGAACGCTATTAACAATAATATATTATTGATGAGCTGTAGTGGGCTACAGTCCTTTCCACTTATGATGGAAAATTAGGCCATTCCCACGAATTGGATGGAGAGAGAATTTCCAAATTAATGGTAAAATAAAATGACAGGTGTTATGGTTTACGCAAAAGGTTAAATGTGTTTGAAATTGAATGCTACTTGTTTTCATGATTCTCAGATTCTGTATTTATAAATTTCCCCCAAAAATTAGACAACAAAATGTCAAATCTAAAGAAAAAGAAAACTATTGAATTGAATTGAAAAGCTGTCAATAGTTTGCTATAAAACGCGGACAAACATACAAAAACATGAAAATTGTATACATTAATTTTAACGTATAATTACGAATTTAACAATATTGCAAACAATGTATGTTTGTCTAAGTCTGCTAACGTTGCGTTTAGTCAAGCCTACCTAAATGTCATAATCGTAATTTGCCTTTTACATTGTTCTTGTTTCTATTTAAAAACGTTTGAAACACAATTGAGATATGATTATGACAAAACGTTGACAGAATTAAGTAACAACATAATTTACTTCTTTTTCGGAAGTCGGCTTAAAATAGCAGCAAAGTTTATACACACATCAAATATGGTTCATGAATCAAGTAATATCTGGGTTATGTTAACATTAACGCGCAACCTGCCGTAGACTGACATCGGTTGCCAAGGGGAGTGTCCTGACGTCATCGGCTTACTCCAACGGGGTGCGACGGCCTTGCCGGGAACATTTCACTAAGGCCCGATCTACATCGACGCGGAATGGAATGGAACAGTTTTATTGGTAATCCTGTGTGAGTTTAGATTTTTGGTGGTTTCGATGTTTCTTACTCAATCACGCAAAATTGACTGAACGGATTTGAATCAAAATTGGTACATGTAGCGTCAGCGACTTAATATCTAGGGCAAAATAGTTTATGCAGTACACATAGTTTATATGTTGATGAATGTTGATGATGTTGCCTGAATTTGTATGTTTTAACACAGGGTTTTAAGTTTTACCCCGATATTCCTACGGGAACGGGAACCACCGAGCAAACTGCTTTTAGAAATGATCACTACCATTGCGCTATTGACTTTGTCAAGCATAATGAACATAATATTATAATGTCAATAGCATAAAATACAAAAGTAAGTAGAAATGAGCTAAAGTGAGTTTTCCAAGAAATAACGTTTATTCAGGAATTCTTGTAAATAACATTCAGAGTCCATTTGTATCATAAGTAAATATTTGCATTTTATTTACTATTTTCATTTTTTTTATTACCTATTCCACCCTGTGGCAATGTAAATTGGGCCTTACGTGGATAAAGTTGCGTCGGCCCTAAAAAGTAATGGTCTATGATTACTTTTTCCGCCGCCGGACTACATAATTATACCTATGTTGGTTTTTTATGGAAAATATAAGGTGTTATGTTCTATTATTTTGGATGATGGCATTATTAATTATTTACTTTTAATAGTTTTTTGACACCAATGTGTTGATTTTTTTAGTGATTAATATTAGATTCGGAGTGTGTGAAACTAGTCATCGTGAACAGCTGTTATTTATCATAAATTATTATAGAATGAATTTAAAAAAAAAAATAGTACTACAACAAGCCCTTTGTTGTTCTTAATAAGTCAGTCCTACGTTTAAATCATAACATAGAAAAAAATGTATCGTGAAAATTTGACGGTCTACTAGCGGCAGCCGGTAGCGTCGTTTACGTGAACTAATTTTTAAATGTTTAAAATAATAAAATGACTAAGTTCAAACGATCAAACTCTTTGCTATTTAATATTAGCAAAGTAATAAACTATAATACAAAAATAAAACATTCAAAACCCATTTACATTACGTATACAATCTGGTAGATCTCAATAAATAATCGTATGAATAGCCTCCATTGATCTTTATCTGAAAAAACTAATTTGTCCAAAATGGCTTAGAAGCAAGGTCGTACTGAAATCATTATTGAAGACTACAAATATTACGAATTTCAGCTGTTCTTTATCGCTCTACTACGCCACACTAATTTGTTGGCAAAATATTCTGATCAGATAACTCGTTATTTTGTTTAAGTACTACACATTAGCAATCTAATTACGGTTATTTATCTAACCAAAAAAGTATGTCATGTCATATTAAAAAATATAAAACCCGTGCAAAACATTAATGGCGAATTATTTGGTTTCTTAGGTCACTTGAATACCATAGTACCTACAGGCAACGATAGGACATCGTTCGGCTCTTTGATTTGTCTAGAAAATAAAAATATACCTTATTATAATTTCTTTAACTTTGATAAGTCTAGTCTACTTAGTTAAAATTCATTACATATCCTATGACAACCATAGTTCCATTCGACCTTGAATAGAGGAGTTATCAGCATGCGAGTCAACGTGTGCGCCGATAATGTCCGCGCAACCAACCGAATTTCTTAACTCGTCCTTTCCCGAATGTAGGTTGTTGTGGCATGGAATTTTTTATTGATGTAGGTGAACTTGACTTTGGATAATTCTCACGTTACTTGTATATTTTTCTTTATTATTGATAATCTGCCTGATCTTCTCTATCTGACCTATTTTATTTGCGGTCAGTATTGTGGGTTGTTCTTTTCCATTATTTTCTGTCGACCTTACCTCTTTGTGCAATATTCTTATCATTTTATATGAATTTATCCATCTTATTCTGTGGTTTCCCCTTTACTTGTGTGTTTGTGTAAAAAAAAAACGTGTTTTGCTTCGTCTTCTCTTTTGCTAGATGAACTGGACATGTCATGTATTTCATGTAGGTACATAAGGCAACTATATACTTGTTGGAACCCTTACTGATCTCCTTTCATCATCAGCCGATATTTTTATGTGTTGTAATGTGGCACAGGCTTTACCCGTAGGTCGAAAATAGTAGACAAGTCCTTTTATTTAAGGTTTTTCATAAATTCATGTTTGTCAACAGGAGGGGCCTCACTCCACCCTGCCAGACGACGAGTTCTACGATGCAGTTGAGACTGGGTTCGACAAAATGGAGGAGGAGCGGTGCGCGCGCGTGGTGCCGCCCGGCGTGCACACGCGCGATGAGGTGGAGCTGCCGCCGCCCGCCATCGACAACCGGCTCACCGTGCACCCGCTGTGGCCAGAGGTACGGTGTGGATGGTAGACTACATGCCAATGCAGACTGGACTCGACATAGGGTAGAGAAGCGTGGTGCCACCCAGCGTGCACACGCGCGACGAGGTGGAGCTGCCGCCGCCCGCCATCGACAACCGGCTCACCGTGCACCCGCTGTGGCCAGAGGTACATTGGATTGTAGACTATCAGAATCAGAATCACAATAACATTTATTTTAGCATCACAGGACAATGTACATTACATTACAAAACAAATAAATAACTCAACGGAATAAAACAAATACATTGTGCCGTCGCGTGATGCCAAAATTGGTGTGCGTCAAGTTAGCAGCCTCACATCGGAATTAGATGGTTTTGACTATTTCAAAAAAATTTTTAGTAAATAGTTATAAATAGTCAGGTATAGCATATAAATAGTGATACTATGGTTCAAAAGATATTTGAGTATCTTGGTGAGGCTGCTAACTAGACGTCAAGCTAGCAGGCACCAAGGCAACCAGACAGAAATTCAGTTCGCATCAATGTGATTTATATGTCAAAAAACTGTTAGTAAATAGTGAATCCGAAATGCAAAATTACAATAATAGAGCTTGTTTGTGAAATTGTGATTCTTACGATATAAATAAAAAATGATTTTATCTTGTTTTTTTTCAACAAATCTAATGTTAACTTTGTACTTGCAATGCACTTACAATTTGTACCTATATCATTAATGAAATCATTGTGGTTGGCAGATCGACCGGATATCAACGGAGCAGATCCAAGCCGCGTTCGAAGGTGTCGGAGGAGAAATCGGCTGGCAGCTGTTCGCAGAAGAGGGCGACATGAGGATGTACAGGAGGTAATTTTGGCAAAATGGCAACATTGTTTTACACAAACAAACAAACAAACATCCTCTCATCCAAAACGCATATACCATCTCGGTAAAGTCGTGGGTGCGACGACGACGTGGGATCTAGTGGTATACTAGAATCGATATATTCTATACGATATATCTATACGACAATCGATTTGTAAGGTATATCCGTCGTATTTCCGTATATAAACCGAGAATATCCGTCGTTTAAATATATTGTGAGATAAAATACCGAACTTTTTGTAGAAAGAAATGAAGTATATTTGACTTCTGGGAGTATAAGAATAATTTTTTTTCGACTCTTAAGTCAGTTCACGAAAGTGAACATTTTAGCGCCCCTTATTATTGCTCTAGTTTTGAACTAAATAAAATCGAGTAACAATACTTTACTTTAGAGTTCGGTTGGCAGCCCTATATACATTTTCAGCTGGGATGATTCCTGTGACACTTCAGAATTTTCCAAATCGCGTATATAAAATAATGTTTTTAATATATCATTTATTTACTGTAGAAATTAAGTAAAAAAAAAAGATTTGCACCTCTTTAAATATAAAGTTAAATCTGTGTCTTTTAATTACATATTATTTGAATTCGATAAAAAAAAAATTGTAGTGTAATGTGCGATTCGGAACAGGGTAGAGATGAGACACAACAGAATCAAACTGCCGTTGTTCATTAGTCGCTAGCAGTGAAAAAGAAGATACTTTAAATCTAAAAACATTTAACTCAGGGAGTTTTTTGATGGTATTAATTAATAAATTAATTTATAAATAAGCACAAACAATACTTTATGATTTGTAATTTTTGCATTTTTCAATGCTATTTTTATACTTATGGTAAATTTTAAATAGAAAAATATTGGAAAAAATTAACTCGGCCACAAGTGAATTCTCAGACGGGAATCGAACCCGAGTTCGAGTCTACCGAGTCTCGGTAGCTCAGCGGTTAGAGCATTGGACCGGATTTCTAAAGGTCGCGGGTTCGATTCCCGTTTTTTCCAATATTTTTCTATTTAAAATTTACCATAAGTACAAACAATACTTTTTATCCTATATTATGTTACGTGGGGTGATATAAGTTACGCTATATAACCACATTCCACGTGGCCGGAAAAGTAGTAAAATATATTGCAATTTCTCCAAAAGTAAGTACATTGGCTCTTAGAAAAAGTCGATAGATAAGTCGGTAGGATTTCATTACGGGACCTTTCTAAAACTGTCAAACTTGAAACGTCACAGGAATCAACCTAGTTTAAAAAGACTGTAGAAGTTCCGCCACTGAATAGGACTCAATATAGTACATTACTGCAGCGGCCAGCAAAAGAGACATTGATCGACGAACGTGTAAATAGTGGGCCGAGGCGAAGCCGAGGCACACAAGTAAGTCCATCAATGCCTAGTGTGGCCTAAGCTAGTATAGTTTTCTACTTTTCTCAAATAATGCGCAGAAATTAAATCTAGTTTTCGAAATCAGACGAACAACGAACAACAATTATTTTCCCGCGTTAAAGTGTTCATTTGTTGTTTTTTTTTCTAAAACAACTTTCTATTTGCAAAACAGTTCGAAATTTAAATAAAACCCTTGATAAGTTACCTCTTTGATTGCCATATTACGGAGTTTTCTATGTATTTGGCCGCTAAACATGACAGATATGGATTTTCATACAACTTTTGCCGGCTGTATGTATGTGGCCAGTAGTACAGCAATATCGATTTATCTCGAAAAAGGTTGTCAAAATAATGCTCATATTTTCAAGCATTTTTCTATCAATATTGAGAAAAGTATTTTTCTATCGAAATTAACGTATAAGATAAATAAATAATTGCATACAATTACACCAGTTACTAGCCCACGTTAAGTTTCATGAAGTACTTGTGTTATGGAAACTAATACTATATAACGGATAAACATACTTATATATTTTTTTGTAAATACTTACATAATATACATATTAAACACCCAGACCAAAACAAACACGCTCACAAATATTTGTCTTGTCCGGGGATCAAACCCGGGACCTCTGGCATAGAAGGCGGGTTTAGCACCCCTGCGCCAATCAGGTCGTCAAAGATGTTATTGAAAATGCAAAACTTAAAAAAACACATTTAAAAGATGTTGTACGTGTTTCCAGAGAGATGGAAGTAGACGGCATGGTGATGGACCCTCTGAAAGCGATGCATAAGGTGCGAGGAGTGTCGGCGCGCGAGATGTGCCACTACTTCTTCAACCCGCGCTACCGATATGAGTGGGAGAGTAAGTCTATGCTTTCATGTGGTAAATTTATAATAAGAAAAAAAACAAAAAAAAAACAGTTTTCTCATGTCACTCAGGCATTTACAGACGGGACAGGGAAATTGATCACATTAAAATAGCATGGTAACAACAAAATTTAATAAATCTAAGCTTTCACTTGATCGTATTATACTTTTCATCGCCGGAGTTTGTTATATAGTATCAGCATTTTTTACCGACCTCAAAAATGAGCAGGAGCAGGTTATCGTGTTTCGAATACTTGTATGATCGGAGAAACTGTGTTAACGCTTTACGTATTTTTACATAGAATACATAGAATTCACCGGTCTTTTTGGACTGAATAACTTGCTTTTCAGATTTGGATAGATATAATAATAGAATATCGTTGTTTTGTCAGACTGATTTATAAACGGCAGGGAAATGATGGCCTAGCCAATATGCGGGGCCCCATAGATTAAGAGCCTCATTCTGTCACTAATATATTTATGTTATGGTTCAAATCAAAGAATAGTATTGTTTATTAAATAAAAATAAAGCATTTGGATGATGCACGAGCACTTTAAAATAATTTCTGTATTTTTTTCTGTACAGCAACTCTAGAAACGATGACGATCGTGGAGGAGATATCGTCAGACGCGATGGTGTTCCACCAGACGTTCAAGCGCATCTGGCCGGCATCACAGCGAGATGCTTTGTTCTGGTCACACGTCCGCGCCGATGGAGACACTTATGCAGTTACTAACCATTCCACGACCAACGCCGACTATCCGGTGAGTGGTCTGGTCGCTACTAGTGGATTTCTTCCGCCGATGCAGGTTTGGGTTTCGAACTGTTGCCCTGGGCTTCACGTCGTGATGCAACAGCTCCGCGGTATTTTATGCCGCTTTAAACGGAAGTTTTCAGACGAATGGAGGTTTGTAGCGCGGTCAGCCTACCTAGGGTAGACCCAGCAAGCTGCAAATAGGACACGACTTCTGCAAACATGGGGGGTGAAGGTTATAATTGGGTCGGGGGGTTGAGTTGGATTTGAGGAGTGGCTTCTAGACAGTGGACAACGATTATACAGTGGTGATCATATAATTAAGGACACTAGCCTATTTTCATACAATCGAGTTAACTTTGGGGCCTTGGATCTCTACCAAGGATTGACCGAGCTGTGATCTGATAATGGCCATCCAGGGAATGAATGGAGGAGATCCAGATAGCTATACACACCCGACTGTTCTGATTAACATTCGAAGAGATGTATCACCAACAATTGTCCAAGTAGCTGATCGGGTAGCTCGTTTGCGCCAACGGAGACACTTATGAGTCAGCAACCATTCCACCACCAACGCTGGCTATCCGGTGAGTGGCCGCTGTATTTTTTGTTGTTTTTTTTGCTTCCTTTGTAATAGGCATCCTCCGTAGAAGGCGGGGGAGGGAAGTAGTGAATCTGCCATAGATACTCCACAACCGGCTGGGGCAGAAAAAATACTTGTCCTATTATTAACTCGCAACTTCTTTTATTGAATTACATTGGTTACAAAGTATCCCAATGTAATCAATTAAAAGTGGAGCCTAGAGCGATTTTAGCTAAATGTCTTTTATACTTATAGTAAATTTTAAATAGAAAAATATTGGAAAAAATTAACTCGGCCACAAGTGAATTCTCAGACGGGAATCGAACCCGCGACCTTTGGAAATCCGGTCCAATAACCGAGACTGAGTCTGAGAATTCACTTGTGGCCGAGTTAATTTTTTCCAATATTTTTCTATTTAAAATTTACTATAAGTATAAAAATAGCATTGAAAAATGCAAAAATTACAAAATCATAAATGTATTTTATTTACAATTGATTAACAGGCGAACACAGGCGCGTGCATCCGTTTGTTCGTGACGGTGTGCCTCGCGTGCCGCAGCGAGTACCCGGCCAGCGGCGCCACTCGGGACAACATCACCACCAGCATCGCCTACTGCAGCACCGGTGAGAGCACACCATTATATCGATAGTTTCTATCCGTAAAAATATACTTAGAAGGTCTTCAAGTAGAGGGAAGGTCAAAAGCAGTGTCTTCAAGTCATCATCAGCAGCATCATTATAACCACTCGAGAGAAATTTGGGACTACAGTCCCAGAAGGATTTTGACAGTTGATTGTATCTTGGGACTGTAGTCCCAAGACGGCTGCTCCTCTCAAAAAATACTTATTTCTTTTTAATCTAAGCATTATTCCAATAAGAACGCATACTGTCAAATTCGGAACGAATTAGGCTCCATATTATTCATACTAGCAACACCATGAAGATGTCATTTCCAAATAAAAAAAATATTTAAAGTCTGGTTCGTACTCTGTGTTGTAAAAGTCGCCAAATGTCAAACTCTTTTTTTAATATGTAAAATCATCACAGGAATCTTATATTTTTTCGCTTTTAGTAGAATATTAGCTCCAACCTTACCAAATTATAAAATTAGTAGAATTCTATATAAATTTTAAATGAAAAATGTTTTACTGCAACAAGGTGCAATTTAATTTCGTTAAATGTTTGAAGACGATTATTTCTACACTACTCACGTGAAATTGAAAAACAAAAAACGACATTCAAAGCGCCATGTTACACAGAGTAATAAAAACAGCACTTTAAGACGAACACTTCAGAATCTAAATCGTAAGAAACATTTTACTGAAGCGCGGCGCTCTTTTTTTTAGTAACGGTCGCTTAAAAAAAAGACGCGATACATCTACGGTGTAAACGCTTTTTGGGCCGTGTCACTCGAGTGGATAACAGCCCGCTCTTATGGCTATTATAGCTTCTTTATAGAAAAGCGAGAAGAGCGTCAAGTGAAATTTTGTATTTGGATAAGTATTTTTCAGGGAATCTTGAAAGTAATGTTGTAGTCGTGTACATAGTAGTTCCGAATATGCCGCTAGATAGCGCTTTTGACTGTTTCTACGCTGAAGGCCAGCATGTTTCATCTATACACGGAATAAGTATCTTACAGTGCCATAGATGGCGCAGTGATAGATACTGAACCTGTTCAATCGTAGGTTCTGACTTCAAAAAGTAAAAAATGAGCTTTTTGGAGACGGTGCTAGCCTAGGAAGAAAAATAAAAGTAATAGAAGTGCAATGTAGAATGCCTAGGCCTAGGAATGCTGGCACAGACTCCATAAGGCATATTTTTTTCTTTTTGAAGTCGGTTTTATTTTTATTATAACATATTTTTTACTAGAAAAATGTAAGAAGAAATCTACTAGTCTCCAAATTGCTCAGATGCCACAAAATATCTTGTCAGACTAATCCAATTTTGAAGGTAAACTTATCGTTTACTTATTTAACAACTTTAATATTTTGTTACAGTAAACCCCGGTGGCTGGGCGCCCGCAGGCGTTCTCCGCGCGGTGTACAAGCGAGAATACCCCAAGTTCCTCAAGCGATTCACCAGCTACGTGCAAGAGCAGTGCCGCGGGAAACCACTAGCCATATAGCGCCAGCGTCCCCTGTAAGTAAGTACCCTCTAGGTTCTGTACATGGGCGTAATTTGGGGGAAAAGGGGTGACAGTTGCTCGTCCAACTTTGTCTAAGAAAGCTTAAAAGGGAATCAGAGGCCTTAGTACAATTTTGGCAAACTAGAATCGTTTTCGAAAACTCGCTTTATCTCTTTTATGTCCATAGACTGCTTTACTGACATAAGTAGAGAATCCGATAGTTGTCGAAAACGTTGACAGTAAATGTCAACTCGTACTAAGGGTACAGACTACTGGTAGGGGCTTTCCCCCTCAGTTAAAAAGCTGAAATTACGCCTATGGTTCTGCAAGTTGATTTATATCGCGACTTTTATCAGTTTATCACCCAATGTATCACCCAATGTTGTTAAAAATGCACGGGACAGATAACGTCTAAAACAATCCTTATGTTAATGGTGTAGAGGTCAATGTGTTTTAAATTTAGCGTTCTTTGCATCATGGGTGATTAAAATGAAATAACTTTTACGGATTAAATCGCACACTGTTTTGGTGCTGAAACCGTCGCGAAATCCTTAAACGATTCCACCATCTCAAAAACTGAATGTGTCTTAAAGCCGAGTTCACCAAATGTCGACAAGATAATCATAATTAAAAACATAATTCGGCCCCTTTAAACTTCAAAAAATGACTGAAATGCAATGACATTTATATTTCGTTTAGCGTGATTCACACGGTGCTCGGTGAACTCGGGCCTTAATATACAGAGCGCGTTTCAATCCGTTGAAGTGGTTTTATTCAAATTAAAGCAAAGGGAATGTTTTACATAGTAGTCTTCTTCGTTAGAATGGGTAAATTAAATATAGGGGTTTTATTTTATTACCATTGTCATTCTACTTGGTTCATGTATATCACCAGCACCCCGACCGCCTATCAGTATAGCTTGTGTTATCGCTATAGCTATCAAACTTCAAACTCTCATATAACCCTTCATCGATAGGGTTTTTATCTAATTCCTACATAGTTCTTTTCATGTATTGGATTAAATATTGCATTTTTAGTATGAAAGTGATAGCGTCACCGAGAGCCCTTGTAGGGGGTTTGAAAAATCAATAGCTATAGCAATACCACAAGCTATACCTTTAGGCGGTCGGGGTGCAGGTGTGATAGTCGTATGCTTAGAAAGATAATAATGATTATACTTGCCGCGTGTTTGAATTGGCAATATCCGTTGACTTGGTAAAGCAAAGGCAGTGTGACTTCTAAAAACTAAAGTTCGTTATTTACCTTTTTTTTTATTTAAACTGTAGCGGCTGGTAATAAGATATATTGTTACATTATGAGTTACTTACCTAATAACTAAAGCTAGTTGTACACTGAATTGGTTTGAGTTCCAAGTTATTTGTTATAGAAAAATAAATTTGCACACAATGCGAAAACGGTTGAACAGTAACTATCTAATAAATAAACAAAGAATTATCTGCAGCGATTTACTAACGTCACTCCAACGATTTAAAATTCAGATAAAAATTATATTTATCTGAATAACTACACTCATGAGCAAAAATATGGAATCAGGGAGTTGCAAGGAAAGTGATTCCATATTTTTGCTGGTAAGTAAATTTTGAGCAATCACACAGCGTTTGTAAAGCTATAAGTTAAAAAAATTATTATCATAGTAATCTTTTATAACCGCCTATAGAGGTCCAGGAAAGGTGTATTTATTTTGGTTCATAGTATAAAATACATTGTTTATGGTCTCATTATGTCTGTAACTTTAAAAATATTGAATTAAATCAATCTACAGTCAGCAGTACGTCAGACTTACCACGTGCACTAGGAAAACCGGCCGCTATTACCACAGTCTAAACATTTAAACAATTTTTTAAGCTCGGTCGATAAGACTCACTCACTCACACACACACAGGCGCCGTTCGCTGTCGCTACATGGCCGGCCCCTCGATTTCTCTGGTTTTCACTAGTAAAACAGTTGCGAGCGCGTATCTGTGTGAGTGCGTATTTCGGCAGTTTGTAGGCAGTGCAGAGACTGTTTAGGCTTTTACGACGGACATAAGGGCGCACTCAATGTCAAAGAGTAGCCTGACGTGCTGTTGATGGTACTTTTCTTGAAAACTGATAATTTAAAAATCTTTTACTGTTAGATGAAACTAGGGTTGCCACCTATTTTTTTTAAAAGTATCTCTTTCAAGTTTAAAAAAGGATTAAAAAAAAGTAATTTTCCAAATCTCTGACTTATAAATCTAAACAATTTATAAATGTTTAATGTTTAAAGTTTTATTTGTGCTTTTGCACTATATAATGACTATTATCGTTTTTAAAATAGCAATGAGACTTCGCCGCAATCAAAATTTACGTTGAAATAAATTAATAATATTTTTTTTAGGATTTTTATGATGCGCGGTTCCTCTCCGTGTGTGTTCATTGCGTGTTCATTCATGTGCGTGTTCATTATTGAGAAAACCCTCTCGGTGAACAGAAAAGAAAACTATTCCACAGCAATTGAAAACAAACAACAAAAGTACAAAACAAACGTCAACCAACAAGAACTTGAAAATTTCATTGAGAGTGACAGTTTACCTGGAAAGAGTTCAGAAATTTTGCAGACGTTTCGTTATTTCGTTTCACCTGATTAACGTTAATCTGTTCGGAAATCATGCCATTCCATTCTAACTTCTAACGCACAAAAATAAGTCGAAAATAAAGTATTTTCTATACTTTATTTTTATTCAAAAGTATGAGGATGGAAAATAACGTAGGATACGTTATTTTCAAGTATGGTTGGCAACCCTTGATTAAACCCATAAAAGTTTATACATATAGCATTGATATTATATCTAATAATCTGTCGAGCTATGTAGATAGTTTTTGTAATAGTTATGAATAATCACTGCAAACTTATATAGGTACTTGTTATGTATATATATTAAAAATGTATTGTAAAATAAGTTTTCAAGACTGTCGCTATCAGTTTTCAGGGAACATCAATATTTTTTTCGTTCGACTTTTTGGATTTTCTGAAATGTACAGAAAATGTAGATATATTGAATAAGATGTAGATTATTCTGTAAATTAGGTGGGGGCAAACTTATACTATTAAAATGTTCTCGAGTGTTCGTATAACCATTGTCGCTGTACTTTTTGTATTATAAGCACCTATATTGTTTGGCTTGACTTCCTTATGTACCTAGCAGTGGTGAGGGTCGAAATATGGCGAAGGTAAGCCGGACCAACAACTTCTCCATAAATTCTCTTAAATGTATGGTGATCGGTGGGGTGGAATTTCTAAAAAGAGAGCCGATGGCAATCGGTTTGTATGGACCCTTCGCCACTGGTACCTAGTCTTAAAGTTTGTAAGACAAATATTCAGGTCTCATATATGTAAAAGGATTGAGCTTTATTTAAAATCTATTGGATGTGTAAAAATCATAGTCAATATAGGGTTTTAAATAGCTTATGTAAAATCCATGGACCAGCGATAACTTGTTTTACAAACTTTAACTGTAATGACGTTCCTTTAATAAACAATTAACTTTTAAGAAAATTAGCTTTGGGAATGTTGGTGCCTTTTAGTTTATGACTGAAATCATAACATTGGCTTATGTTTCGTAAGTATATATTTTCCTATTTATAATCAAGGACGACAGAGACTTCGTTATACTTTCGGGCCTTTTCTTCATATCTAATTGTATCAGATTCATTAACAATCGACGGTGTCTATAGACACCTTTAAATGCCATTATTTGCAAGTCTTCAGTATTCCGTAACGATCTTCCCTTGTTAATATGACCGATTTAAACAAATGACGTTTGAATCCATTTATGAAGCACGTCATAGATTCGTACTTACTACGCATTATGTTTACCGTATACTGTTTTAGTTCTCATATTCTTGTCATTGCTTAGATATAATGTAATATAAAATAGCCTTATCCATTCCAATATATTTTATTTTATGAATGTCATTTTATACTGTACCTCATATTTTATTAAATGTACAGGTCTCAAATTAATATAGTTTCTCAAAATATTACAATGAATATTATAAATTATATAAAATTGCATTTATAGTAACGCAATGTTGGAATTGTAATAAGTTATATAATGTGAAATATGTTTTTTAATTATTGTTTATAATAAAATGTTTTACGAAAATCAAGTTTTTATTTTAAATCACTGAAACCAGTAAACTTTATAATTGTATCTATATTTACAACATACAACAAATTCCATTTAAGTCAATTATCTTAAACATGGACTGGACACTCATTCAAAATAGCGTTATTATTTTACTATCGTGCAGCATTGTTGCTTAACTTCAACGTTATGTGTTTAAGAAACGACAAAGATTTGAAGGTCTTCCACTTTAACTTTTTCAGGAGAGAATTGGAAGTAAAACTAACTAAGCATTTTCACAAAATGCATGTTCATTAAATTCAAACATAAGCAACAATTTTATAACTGACTATCATAATTTAAGTATAAATAGTATACTTAAAATATCAAAATAGTTCCTGACAATTTTCATACTTTTAGAATTGTCGTGATTTATTTGATTTTTTGAAGTCTATTCGATACTAGTAGATCAACATCATGGGAGGCGTGGGGTTTGTTAAAGGGTTACAAAATTTTCGAGTTAGAACTAATTTTGTGTAGTTCACTCTACTCGTACTTTGCTGACATACACACAATTTTCAATAAAATGTCGAAATAGTTGCTGAGAATTTTCATATTTTTAGTATCATTGTCACTTTGAGGTCAAGGGCAGTTTGAGGTTAAATTCAGGTGCGTCCTAGGAATTAAAGGGATTTCCTACAACAGTGGTTTTCAAACTTGTTTCGTCTATCGCCCACTTTGGAAAAAAAATATTTTCAGCGCCATCCAATTTCTTTACTTTACCACTTCTTAAAAACCACAATTGTTCTGAGCTCCTTACCGCCCCTCTAGGCCACCAGCGCCCACAAGAGGGCGTTATCGCCCACTTTGAGAATGACTGTCCTAAAGGGTTATAAAATTTTCGTTATTTTGTGTTTAGACGCTTAGTTTAATGCCTTGATCACACGTACCGAGCAATCGGGCGTATAAACATAGCGCCGAGTGCTCGGCCGAGCGAAACGGCTAGACAGTAGCTCGGCTCCCGTTCTACGTACTAGGGCTAGTGTCCACCTTCTCGCTTCCTCGCTCGCACACTCTGCAGGTCTGAACGTACACTGTCTCGCCACTAGGCCACATGATTGTCGTGACGTCGCCGCGCAAACCTTTTCTTGAGTTATTTTTTGTTTAAAACAACTCCAAATAGTTAAAATATACCATGTCTGCTAATATCAAAAGGGACGTCGAAAAAACTATTAAAGAAGAAGGATTAAAATTGCCCCACGTCCTACAACAAAGTGATGTACCTCAAAAAATAATAAAAAAATAATATAAAAATATGGCATACTTCCGAACGCCATCCTTACTGTCTGACATACGAAAAAAAATGCTATGAATATTCTTTCAGGCGCAATATAATTAATATACTAAAATACACGAAAATACTAATAAATGTGGCGGACAGTGTAACATATGAAAAAATACTATTAATATTCTTTCAGGCGCAATATAATGAATATACTAAAATACCTAAAATATACTATAATAAGGAGAAACGCTCGGCTCTTGACTCGACTTGGATTATGGTACTCGATCATTGAACAAATAGAACCGTTTTTCCCCCGAAGGGTAAAAAACGAATATTTAGGTTTCAGCCGAAGCTTGACTCACTGAGAGATTACCCCTTGAGTTTTACCTAGTTGCAGTGTGATTCTACCTACCGATTGGTAAATAATAGTAAACGTGCGGGTAGTTGTATTGCACATGTGATGTCATAGTCGGCGGCCATATTGTTCGTCAGTACTCTCACAGTTCACGCCGGCTAGATAAGCCGGTTTAGTGGGTCAAGCTTCGGCTGAAACCTAAATATTAGTTTTTTACCCTTCGGGGGAAAAACGGTTCTATTTAGGTGTTCGAGCCTCCGCTTGACCCACTGTGAGAAGTGTTTATAATCTGCCGGCTATGAGTATGGACGTACTGTGCTGTGTTCGTGTAAGGTTCAATTTTCCAATAAATAAAATGAAAGATATTTCTTTTTAATCGATTTGTATATTGCTTATGAACAATCAGCCGTTAATATGATAGCTATGTAATAGGTTGAAATGATTCTGCAACTCTGTTAACACTTTGATTATTAAACTTGTTACCGACAAAGGAAGATTCGCACAATAATGTTAATAACTATGGTAAGTTTTGATTTGTTTACTCTCTTTTAGAAACAATAAATATATATTTTGTTGTTACCGCACGAGCTGTCTTTCAGTTGTATATTCTAGCTATTTTCCGTTTTAAAACTTAACAGGAATTTCTTTGAAATAATATTTAATAAACGTATCCTTGGATCTCCAATTTCCTCTTTTAATCACCTCACCTATATTAAGATTATTGTTGAACCACTGCTCCAAATTTACGCCTGCTCTGCAGCTGCCGGGTGATGCAACAATTTTGGCATCTCTGAAAAGAGTTCGCAACCAGCCTGATATGACTGTTCGCGATGCAGATTTAACGCGCCCTCGCGTGGTTATGAACAGCGCCGTTAAGGAAATGTCGGTTGACCTTCTGTTGCTTGAGATGTTAATTAAATGTTGTATCCAGAAAGGAATATTTAATCTCTATTCATTGCTTACAGATAACTTCCAACCTGATTGGCGGTATGTAGCCGAGTCAGTCTTAGAACCAAATTTGGGCCATAATATGATGTAATCATTAGTAGTTTCAAGTGATTCCGCCTTAATATCAAGCAGGGTTAAATCGTGGGTTCTGCGTCCTGTAGCTAACAGAAGTAGGGCAGCTGTGTGCCGTGAGACTTGAAAAAGGCTATTCGTATCTATAGTGTAAGATTGCAGAAAGTCTATGAGTTCGGCTACGTTCCAAGTTGTGGGCTTGTTTTTGGGGGGGCGAGAGAGTAATATAGCTTTGAGAGTTTGTTTTACTAGAGGGTGACTGCTAAGGCTCTCACCCTTTTGCGGGTTGCCAAACGTGGTCACTACAGATTTGTGTAGTGCTATTGTTTTTGGAGATAAATGCAGATCCGAATGAAGGTAAACGATATACTTGGCTATGGAATTTGGATTCTAGGGCCCATTTTCTCCAACGTTCCCATGCGGTTCGGTATGTTTTGAGGGTTGACTTTCGCCACGAACTTTCAAGAAGGGACCTATGTTCTGTAGACCAAGAGTTGATTAAACTGGCCCAGCCTGTATCTTCCATACCTGCAAAGTGAGTTCTTTGACTGCTGGGGGGAGGTTTCATCGTCCTCAGATCGATGAGATGTTGATGCAGATTCCTTATTGTCAATGGAGTGTCGAGAGCACGTTGCTTTATCTCCGCTTTCCAAAATGTTCGTTCCCATTTTGGAGTTACTAGGAGATACATGCCCGTACTCGAAGATAGATGTTGTAAGACTCTTGGTATCATAGATGGTGGGGGAAATAGCCACCCGAGTTAAACGTCCAGGGTCGGCTGAAGGCATCCACAAAGATGCAGTCTGGATCTTTTGCATCTTCGCTCACATATCTCTCGACGATGGCAGATCTTTTGCTCGCAAAGAGGTCTACTACTGGAGTCCCCCATTTGCCGAAAACTACTTTAAGTATGTTCTTGTCCAGTGTCCACTCTGGCAGTTCGTTTTGTCTGGAGAGGCTGTCCGCAGCAGTGTTGTACCTCCCTGGGAGAAATCTGGCTATTATGTTTATCTTGTATTGACTTGCCAAGCTTAGAATTCTTCGGGTCGTTGCTAGAAGGATTCTGGACTTCGTTCCCCCCTCTCTTGTTAGGTATGCAACTACTGATTTGTTGTCTGTCTGCAGCATTATAGTTTGACCTGCAAATTTCGAACCCGTTACTTTCAATACTTCCAGAACTGTTGCTAATTCTTTTTAGTTGCTGTGCCACTCTAATTCTCTTCCTGTCCAGGTTCCGCTCAAGCGTAGTCCGTTTATTGTTGCCCCCCATCCCTTTTTGGCTGCATCGGTCGTTAAGAACACTGTTGCATTCTGAGGATGTATTGGGGATGGAATTTGTATATTTTTTAGCCACCATTCGAGTTCCTGTATAACTGATTGTGGTATCGGAAATTTTGCGTGGCGGTTTTCTTTGGGCAGACGTTTGGCTTCTATCTGCATGTACCTGCAGTTTAATCTCCCTAAAGGAACTACGAAAGCTGCGAAATTCAGGTTTCCTAAGAGCACCTTTGCCGACCACCAACTCCAGCGCTGGTCTTTTAGGGTTTCTGCTATTAAGTCTAGATTCTTTGATATTTTCTTTTGCGGCAGACACTTTTGGTTTGATAAGGTGTTCCATTCGATGCCGAGATATTCGACTGCTTGCGATGGAGTTAGAGACGATTTCTCTTTGTTGACGCACCAGCCCATTTGTTGTAGAGTCGTTAGAACTTTCTGGGTGTGTTGAAGTAGGTTGTGTGGATTTTGGTGAGTAATGAGGAAGTCGTCGAGATAGACGGCCACTCTTATCCCGGCCTCCCTGAAAAGATTTGCCACCCAATTAGTTACTTTAGCGAATATTGATGGCGCGGTGGCCAAACCAAAGGGCAAGCAAGGCATTTCGTAAATTGCGTTACGAAATGCTAAAAATCTTCGGTGAGACGGAATGACTCTCAGATGAAAGTAGGCCTGTGAAAGGTCGATTTTCACCATGTAATCTCTATTATTTATAAACGATGGTATTTTGTAATGGTTAATCAGATGAAATTTGGGTGGTTTCAAGTAAAGATTTAACTTCTTTAGGTTTAAAATAGGACGATTCGAACCATCTGTCTTTCGCCTAAGGAAAAGTGGCGATAGAAATCCTGAGGGCTATTACATACCTGATGGCTTGGCATTTTAATAAGTGGTTGATTTCTTTTAACATTTCTGGCGATTTTTTGACCTCTAGGTCAACAGACGTTTGAAGGTTAAAGTACACTATTGGAGGTTTTCGCTTAAAGGGAATTCTATAGCCTTTAATAATAGATAATATGCTCTCGGGAGCCCCTAATTTAGACCAGAATTCGATTTTTGAACTGACCTGTCCGGCTAAAAATTTGTTAGAACGTTTTCTTTCCTTCTGATTTTCATTTGGTTGGTTTGTTCGCATAACGTTGCTTGTTTCTTGATCGAAACGAGGATGGTTTTTCTCCAAATTTAACACTTGACCTTCTGTAGTGTTGATCTGATTGACGAAATTTGTCTTTCGATTCTTTGCGAAATAAAGAGTCTTTGCTTCTTGATTTGCGTTTGAATTTAGATTGAATAGGAAATATTTTATTAACCCCGCCCTGCTCTTTTATCAGCTCTGATAGTTGAGGTTCTGCGAAAAGATGCGAGGATGACGGGGGTATTGCGTGGAGTGACTCGTTTAAGACCTTATTGTGAAGTTTGTACAAACTCCTCCTTTGCTGGATTATCTCAGCGCGTTTTCCACATACGTATTGAGCATAGTGTCTGACGTTTTCCGAAAGGAGGATTCAGGGGAAAGAAAGCTTTTAATTATAGTCTTCTTTGTCTCTAGGGATGCGTTCTGATAAATTTCTTGGAATTCATTCCTTTGTTGGAGGAGCCCGTGACTTATTGCACCGAGGCATAAGTCCATTTTTTCTAATATTGATACCAGTTGCCACGGTGGTGTTACTGTTGCTAGGCTGCTGTTCACTTTCAAATTAGTGAAAACTGGTGTGGCTTGAAATTTCTTCTGAACAACGGCGTATCTTATGTTCTGCCAACTATCCAACCCAAGACGTTGACACTGTATGCCTTGTTTCGCCACATCCTCTCTGGCAGCGCTTATTTTTGACTCTGATTCCTTCGTTTCTGGTGCAAAGTCTAGCAGAGTGTCCTCATTTTCAAGCTCGTCACTTGAGGGATCACTTGAAGAGTCCAGAATGTTTACAGGGTTATCTGGTTCTTCTTCTGTGAAAGAAGGAGCTACCCAGCTATCATCTGGCTTGTCTCCGTATGTTTTGGCGTTTGTAGTCACTGACTTTTCCATTTGCAGCTGGTATAACTGCTGAAGCATGTCATTTTGCTGTTTCATAAAACTAAGCAAGAGGTTGTCTTTCTCTTCGGTTCTCCGCCTCTTTGGCGTATCTTGATCGGGGCTGTGCTCCCTTTTGCTTTGGCTGGAGAGCGGTGAAGAACCATGGATTTGAACTTTTAATAATTTCTCTGCCTCGTTTCGCGAAATGAGGTGGGGTTTCATTTGTGGTAAGAAGGATGTGAAACCGTTGAATGCGTCAACTGGGTGAGTTTTATTCATGGTGGCCAAAGGGCCGTAAATTATAGCTCTGCCTAGAGGCCAGTTTAGAAGTGTCTTCTTAAAGGAGTTATATTTCCTCACACTTAGAGCGCCGGTGGAGGAGCCACCAAAAATATAGGAGAATTCGACGGTTGGTATTGCGAATCTTAAGCGACACTCGTCGTCTGAAGATATTTTTTGCCCGAAGTGATCTTCATAAGATCTCCCATGTTCTCCAGTTCGGAGGGTAGTATTTATCCAAGACTTCAATAAAGCGATGGAATTCATCAGCGCTATCCGGTGGTGGCTGCCACTCGGCTAGGTTTCCTAGAGTCGTCCGGTCCAAAGTCTGGAACAAAGCAATGCGTTACGGTGATGTGTAACCGCATAGAGACCGCTCAGGCCACGTGTTGGCTGCGCAGATCACGCGTGCTCTGGCAAAGTGTATTTATTTTGAGATTATGTTGCCTGCGCAGCGTACCTGTAGGCTGAGCTGGCAACATGTAATTTCAGGTTAATTATTGAGGTAGGATTATATGCTACCTATTCGATGTCGAGAGATGTCGACCTTACTTGATCAAGATTTAAGCACGGTAATGAGCAAGGGCATTCCTCAATCAATTTTATATTTGGGGCTTTCCCAAAACCATGTCCGCGATTTCATTGATTTGTCTTTGAAAACAAACCAATTAAAGCAGTCATAAGTGTGAGATTGAGCAAGGGCTTTCCTTGATCAAATTATTATTTGGGGCTTTCCCAACATATTATGCGATTATGCTGTCCTGAGAGCAGGCATTCGCTTCTGGTTAATTGTCTCCGCACAAACACTTAATTAATTAAAATTCACTTACCTCTTCCGAGTCCTCTTCCTCACGCGCACTCATAATAAAAATTTATTTGAATTAATAAAAGAAAGTAAGTATTTATTCTAAGCACACTGCTCACGGTTAAAACTCAAGACGTACTGACGAACAATATGGCCGCCGACTATGACATCACATGTGCTTAGATACAACTACCCGCACGTTTACTATTATTTACCAATCGGTAGGTAGAATCACACTGCAACTAGGTAAAACTCAAGGGGTAATCTCACAGTGGGTCAAGCGGAGGCTCGAACACCTAAATGAATTGTTATTGTGTAATAGCTACCACCATCTGAGAATTTCTGTACTATTGAAAGTGATTTTGATAAATAGGTTCTATTTTGCATAACTTTACATATTGTTAAACTTTGCTTTAATAAGTATTAGAAGAGCTTTAGGACGTAGGGTAAGGTTAATGTATTTTATTTCTTTTTTTAAAGTCATTATTTTTTATATTATTTATTAGTTTTATTAGTATTTAAGTATATTCGATTGCGTAGATCATCAGACGCTGCTGTTGAAGCTTAACCACTACGGTGTAAAGGACAATGCTGAGAAGTTGTTACTGTCGTATCTCAGTTCGAGGACACAAACCGTTGATATTAATGGCGTAAAATCGTCCGGCTGTCTTGTAAAGATGGGCGTGCCTCAAGGCTCTATCTTAGGTCCGTTCCTATTTTTAATTTACATAAATGATTTACCATTCTTCGCAGAGAAGTTTTGTGAGATTGTCTTGTTTGCGGATGATACTTCCCTTATTTTTAACATTGACAGAAATCAAACTCATTTTGACGATGTAAACATGGCACTCTCTCAAATTCTTACTTGGTTTGATGCAAATAACTTACAACTTAATGCAAGGAAAACCAAATGTATCCAATTTTCTTTGCCTAATGTAAAAGTCCTGCCAATAGATGTTGAAATTAAAAAAGAAAAATTAGATTTAGTCGATTCAACTGTTTTCTTGGGTGTAACTCTAGACACTAAACTCCAATGGGCCCCACATATCGCGGCATTAGCTGGTAGACTTGGCTCGGCTGCATATGCTATTAGAAAAATTAGACAGTTAACAGATGTTGAAACTGCTAGGATTGTATATTTTAGTTATTTCCATAGCATCATGTCTTATGGTATTCTTTTGTGGGGGACAGCAGCTGATATAAACACTATATTCATTTTACAAAAACGCGCAATAAGAGCCATTTATCAGCTAGGGTCTAAAACATCTCTTAGGGATAAGTTCAAAGAGATAGGTATATTAACAGCTGCATGTCAATTTATTTTGAACTGTATAATTTTTGTTCGTCGCAATCTATCAGAATATACCAAACATAGTGATGTGCACAATGTTAATACGAGAAATAAAAATAAACTTGTAATACCTCGATACAGGCTAAAAAAGGTTCACGGATCTTTCTTGGGTCTAGGTGTAAATTTTTTCAATAAAATTCCACAATGTATTTTGGATTTGCCTTTTGAAAAATTTAAGATTCATGTAAAAGATTGTCTACTAAAGAAAGGATATTATACTATAAAGGATTATTTGAATGACAAAACAGCTTGGTCATAAATGTTTTGTTTTATTTTTTCGAAGTTGTAGCCGTGTCATTAATTTGTTTAGATTAAATTAAACTAAACTTAGATTAAACTTTTAACGCAGGTAGCTTGAGTATGTCATGCTCTCTTTAAACATTTCTACGGTGGTGTCGTGTGAGGCGGGTCGCTACGTTCCCTAAAATATGGTTGAGCGAAGCGATGGCTGGTTCATGCGTCATGCTCGTGAACGGGTGCTGCCAGTGGGATGGGTCTGCTCTTGTCTGATTGTGTTAAAATGTGTTGAGATATTTATATTTTTGTTTCAATTTTATAAATTCTATGTTATTTATGATGTTTTGAATTGAGAACGTGGCACTGCTTGATCAGAATAAATAAAAATAAGTAATGTTCTCCAATTTTTGTAATCAAGTATATGAAAGCCATTATTATTATTATTTTTAATTTACTTTAAATACGCTTTATGATTATGACCCAGCTGATGCGTCTTCCAGTAACATTGTAAGTTGCGTCTTATATTAATGCACTTTTATATTTCATTTTTTTTGTTTTTGCCATTGTATTTTTTATATTTATACACTTTAACATAAGTACCTGAAGTACGTCATGCTCACTCAAACGTTTCTTCGGCGGTGTCGTGTGAGGCGGGTCGTTACGTTCCCTAAAATATGGTTGAGCGAAGCGATGGCTGGTTCATGCGTCATGCTCGTGAACGGGTGCCGCCAGCGGAAATGGGTCTGCTTCAGTCTGCTTGTCTTAACGTTGTGCTTAGAGATTAAATATTTTCATCTAAAATAAATTACTATCGACCTGTATGATGTACGTCACAACTTGCAGTACAGTAACCTTGTAATGCGAGAAATGTTAAATGTAAGTCCTTCCTTACGAGTTGAAAATTGTTTACGGTTAGGATAACCATAAAATGTAATATTATAATTAGTATTTTCTTTTGTGATGGAAATTGACCTTACTGATATGTTAAGCTCACTTTTCAATTTGACGACTCTGTATGAAATAAAACAGGGAGAAAAAAATAGCCCTTGACGAGTTTCTTGCCGGTTCTTCTCGTTACAAGGTCTCCCGCCGTAGGGTTTGTGAACCGATGGCGTAGCTTCTTTGACGTTCATAAGTGCTTGTAACAGCCTAGACTGAATAAATGATATTGAATTTTGAATTTTTTTGAATTTTATTATATTGCGCCTGAAAGAATTTTCATAGATTTTTTATCGTATGTCAGACAGTAAGGATGGCGTTCGGAAGTATGCCATATTTTTATATATTTTTTTTAATTTTTTTTTTAGGTGCATCACTTTGCTGTAGGACGTGGGGTAATTTTCTATGGGCCGTAATCCGTCTTCTTTATACAGATAAACTACATCAGTGTCGTCGAACTTTCAATCTCCAGAATACAAGATTAAAGATAAAGCAAAAACGGGATGCAGCATATAACTCAATAGTTAATATAATCTTTTAACGATCCATCCTGTTCGAATTGTAGTTCAATTGAATTGCGCTGACTGTGCTAATTTCAAATATGTGTGTACACAACAGCTACTCGCTTACATCAGTGTCTCGGCCGGAAAACATTTTACTGTCTCGACCGTTTGCTCGGTACGTGTGATCAAGACATAAGATATATAACTAATTTTGTGTAGTTCACTCTGCTCGTACTTTGTTGACAGACATATTTTCAAATTTTTTTAATTAAATGTCGAGATAGTTCTTAAGAGTTTGTATCCTTTTAGAATTATTGAGATTTTTTGGTAAGGCCAATTTGAGGTCAAATTCAGGTGCATCCATGGAAGTTATGGGGTTTCCCAAAGGGTTTTCCAAAGGGTTTCCCAAAGAGATAGAACTAATTTTCTGTAGTTCAGAGTACTCGTACTTTGTATTATCGTGTTTAACCTTATGATGTCATTATTTGTAAAAGTCCTACTTAAATCCTACTTATTCGGTAAAGATTATGACCGATTTAAACAAGACGTTTGAATCAATTTTTACCCGAGTTCCAAAAATGAGAAGGTTCACAATTCGGTCCGTCATCGTCATCAGCCATTTTTAATGTCCCACCTGGGCACTGGGGCACTGGGATTCCTTATGGATGGATAAGGAGATCGGGCCATGACCCACCACGCGGGCCCAATGCGGATCGGTGGGTTTTAACGACTCCAAATGCAACCAGGACCAACGGCTTAACGTGCCTTCTGAAGGGCGGAGGAGCTCGAGATAGTAGACTTTTGGTCCACTGCCCCACGGGCTCCTCAATTCGGTTGGTATGTTTTTTAGGGTTCCCTAAAACGGGACCCTATTACTAAGACTCCGCTGTCCGTCCGTCCGTCTGTCACCAGGCTGTATCTCATGAACCGTGATAGTTAGACAGTTAAAATTTTCACAGATAATGTTGCAATTCCTGTTGCCGCTATAACAACAAATATACAAATATAAATATAACAAAAATCAGAATAAAATAAATATTTAAGGGGGCTCCCATTCAACAGACATGTTTTTTCCGTTTTTTTTTATCATCAGGAATCTCGGCGTTATGGGTGTACACATGTAGCACACCCATAACACCGCTGATCAGATTTATGTTATTATATTTGTTTTTGCTCTATGTGGAAAAGTGCCATATTGGTCCCATTAAAATTGGATTCAGTTTGGCCCAGTAGTTTTTACTTTATAAGCATTTTTGTTAACTTGGACGATGTAATTTTAACGATACTCGGTTTAAATATAACATGAAACGAAATCTAATGTAGAAAAATCCTACTAACACTAGTTAACTAGCTAACACTATGAAGTAAAAAATAAAAAAACTGGGTAAAAAGCCGACTTCAAAAACTATAAAGCATAGGTATTTAGAAATAAATAGATTTTTTTCATATTTTTTTTTAAATAATAATTTTTAGGTTTATTTATTTAGATTTATTATTATAATATTTTAAGCCTTTTGGATTCGGTGCCAGCCAAGCCAAGGCAAGAAAAATAAAAAGTAGAATACCTAGCTCAAAGTAGAATGTCTTGGCTGACACCAACTCCAAAAGGCTTATTTTATGAAGCACGTTCTACGGTTTCGTACACCGTCGAAGGGAAAGATTCATATCAATTCTAGGTACTGTTTTAGACATTATTCTTGACCTTAGATATAATGTAAAATAGCCTTTGTCCATTCCAACAATATTTTATTTTAATGAATGTCATTTTATACTGTACCGAATTACTTACCTTATCTCATATTTTAAATGAACGGTCTCTTTAATATAGTTATCTCAAAATATTACAATGAATATTATAAATTACCTATATAAAATTGCATTTATATTAAAATGCAATGTTAGAGTTGTATTAAGTAAAATAATGTGAATTAATATGTTTTTAATTATTGTTTATTTTAAGATATATTACGATTTTAAATCAATGAAACAAGTAAACGTTAAAATTATTTCTTTATTTACAACACTTAACAAATTCCATTCAAGTCAATTATTTCAAACAGGGACACTCATTCAAAATAGCGTTATTATTTTATTATCGTTCAGCATTGTTGCTTAACTCAAACGTTATGTCTTTAACTAACGACAAAGATTTGAAAGTCTTTCACTTCGTCTTCTTCGTGAAAAAATTGAAATGTTAAACCAAGTAAGCGTGTTCACAAAATAGCGAGTTTCATTAGATTGAAATATAAGCAACAATGTTATAATAATTGAACTACAATAATTTAAATATAAAGGAGAATTCATCGCTTCAAAACATTAAAAAGTAATTCAAAAACACCACAATAATTATTTTTATTAGGTATACACATACCTATAGTTTTTGTATACAGTTTCTAGACTGAAATTTCTTCTAGATTTCTTATTTTTTTTAGAAGTTTATCTCGTTTCATGAATTAAGTAACAAAAACATACTTTTACTATTTTTATATTTGAAGCGACGAATTTATGAAAAATTAGGTATCTTCGCCTGGAAGATAAAAGTTTTATGCAAGATTATAAATCGATGCATCCTCATATAAAATTCACAATAATGTAATTTCATATCCATAGCTCTATAGGGACCAGCCCCCGTGACCTTACAGGTGTCTCAAACACGGCCATCTTAAATTAACTAAAAATAAACATTCAATCGTGTTAGGTCAAAATGTCCTCCATACATCAGTTACGACGAGAATACTGCATTATTTCTATTGTAATACATCATATAAATTTCGAGAAGTATTTATCAATGAAACCAACATCGATTATAATCGTTAACCTAAATCAATTGAGCTAACTATCAAATTAATAATTTAACAAATAACGATACATTGTTAGTTGCCCTTAAATTACGTTTTGGTAGGTTCCATACTCATTGTAAAATATATTATGAGATTGAACACTGTTACCTACAATATAATATAGGAGTAGCAAAAAGTTTCACTACAAATATAAGTATCTATACGTGAAAAGGTTTCGAATAAGTATGTATAATTACTTTAGACCGTTTTATATTGACATTGAGCACAAGGAAGCGTAACCTTACACAAATTGATTATCATTAACTACACGTCCCTTAACGTACCAGCGTCGCATCGACGAATATATGCTTTTAATAATGAACGAATAACCTACTGTTACAATTACAATTACACATTAGACCTTATTCGAATATAATAAGTTACTTTTAAGAAATATTCAGGTGATTTGATATATATTATATATATATTTTAATAATAAATAACATTAACGTTCATTAAAGGTACAAAATGTGTAAACCACTTTTTCATCAGGAATGAAAAGTAAATGTTTAAGAGGTAAGAAATTATATCAAAACTTGAATTTTGATATGATATAGAGGCCGAAAGATTCGGTGAACTACAAAAAGTTTAGTATAAAAATAGGAATTCTTTGAAAGCTCAAGTGTAAAATGGACCGATTACTTTACTTTAATAATCATAAAACAATGAATATTACTTTGTCTTACTTCTGAGTGCTTAGTGCGAGTTTTTTCTACTCACAGTCGATCGTGAACGCGTATTTTTTTTTAATGAAATTAGCGGCCCGCCATCTAGCGGATTACGCGACTACAAAAACCTAACGCACACTGTTAACGAAGTCAGTAGCACAATACACATTAAATTAATACAGTATTAAGATTACTAATATAACAGTTGACATTATTTATAATATCTAGGAAATAAATAACATTCTTCAGTAACACCTATCAGAAGAAACAGCATCACATAACTTTGGTATTTAATACACAATAGTTTATGTAATATAAAATAAAAAGACATGTTAAAAACACAGAAACTAAATGGCACACAAAGATACACACGCCATCACAAAAAGTCGGCACTGAAACAGTACTTGAATTTATTTGTCGTCCAATGAGAACGTATTTAGGAATTACTTAACAGATCACCCCATGATTAATAATAAATCCTAATATGATCAGCCCCATTAATCAAGTGTCCAATTTACTTATTCGTGAACGATAACACAAACTTAAAAGTTAAAAATAAACATTCACTATAAAATTGCATGTAAGTTTGTCAATATAACAATACTTCAATGTGTAGGTACCTAGTAGTGGCGAGAGGTCAAAAATTCACAAATGAGACAATAGTAAATGTTAACTTTGCAGCTGTCTGGCATCGACGTACATTAAACTAATTTGTCACAATAAGTAATGGCAATATTATTATGATCTGTTTAACAGGGTACCTTTTCACCTAGCCGTGTAGCATGTAATGTGTCTGATACTGTATCAAGTGAGTACGTAGGCACGAGCCAGCCGCTCGCGCGTGGAGCGCAGTAAGCTCGCAGTGACCCGCCAAGTGGCCGTATCACTTCGAACACAAGGCGGCTCGCAGTGTGGGATGGAGCTCGTAGCACGAGCTACTAGCTAGATACCCGGCGACCGTGGACGAGCCGTACCCACTTGCAGGTTGATACAGTATCAGATACGTTACGCTACACAGCTAGGTAAGTACTCTGCTTATGGTGGATCGCTGGGGTGGAATTTCTTAAAGGGTAGCCGATGGGAATGGGCCCGTATGGACCCTTCACCACTGGTACCTTGATTACTTACATAAGCTTGCAATTCAATCATTTGTTCCTTACTTTATAAACATTTAAGGTTGCGTTAGCGATTTAACGTAATCGAATGTTCGTCATTTGACTACGGGGGGCAGCTGTCATGGGATGCTTCGTTACAACTACCCGCACTTGCCAACTCCTTATTATGGCACTCGTATCACGGAAATAACGCAACACCAGCAGAGTAGTATTTACGCATAAAACTAAATAATCTACCCGTTTAAATGGCAACTGTCGTCAAAAGGAGGATGTGCTTTTAAATTGTCTACGAATCATTTGATAAAATCTTGTTATTTATTTTTATACAGTAAATATTTGTTCAATATACTCTATTAAATACCACTACGTAAAAAAGTAGATATCAACAATTACATGTTATCATGATATCTACACTAACACGGATATAATAAGTATAAAATAAGCGTATTAACGGACACATCTGTTTGGCAACTTTGGTGCCCGTGATCCGTTTCAGACTTTTAACGTTGACCTCCAAATGTGACTTGGAAATCTTTGACTCCCTTCATTAGCTATTTTTTTACCTACCATATCCTGAACACTGGATGCCTTATGCACGTAGATTCTTTCTATATAACATTGGATGATAAACACTGTTATATAACTACTATCTCGCTATCTCTCACAAAATACATGGAAGATATGGAATTCTCCACGCGGCCTGGCCCAGTTACGTTCTGTTCCCTCATTCGTAAAATAAGTGACAGGCACTAAGCTTCTTGCTAGTATCTCGCACAATCACAATACATATTCGTAACAATCAATTTTCTTAATTATTTCTAAGTTAGAAGAATACCACTTCAGCATCTATATGGTTATTTTGTGACTTGTCATCAATTGGGGTTGAAGCAGCTACTACTTGCTTCTAAATTGCCGAACTTCCTGTATGGTACGAATTGCTGTTTCAGCTAGTGACCTACCTTGGAAGTTCGTAGTCTTCATAAATTGTAAACTCGTCACTCACTTATGAAAGTGCAATCGATCTCCTGAGAATTGCGTTAAATTAATTAATTAAATTCAATGAGTAGCAAAGTTCTTCGTCGAAATTTCTCGTCCTTGTTTTTGCTTCTAGGCGTTCAACATTGGCTGGACTCAATTGAATTAGCTTGACCAGCCGCCTTATTCACAAACCTGCGGAAACTTTCCGAGGGCGGAATGTATGCATTTGTCACTGTCACTCACTTCAAAATAGAGAAAGACAAAGCATAGGTTTCGATTCCGATTCCCTGTTCGATGGTTTGTGAATCAACCCGAAGATCTATATGCCCAGTAGTTAAGTTTCTAGCTTTTTCGGTTCGGTATGTTTTTGGTAGCACTCGTGGCGCTATTGCTTGCTGGCGGGGTGGATTAATTGCTTCTGCGTACGCAATACGTAGCCGATGAAGTGACGTCACTCATCTGCAGCAAAACTTGGCGCTACTGTTTGGTGGCAGGAGGAAAAAATACGAAATACGTGCGCGCGCAATATGTCGTCGATGGAGTGACGTCACTCGTCAGCAGCAAAACTTGGCGGTAGACGGCGCTACTGCTTAGTGTCGGGACGATGAACTAGGGACGTGTTCTGCGCGCGCAATACGTCGTCGAGATGGAGTGACGTCACTCTAAGCAGCAAAACTCAGCGATAGACGGCGCTACTACTTGCCGGCGGGCGGCGGATGGATGACATGCTTTTGCGCGCGCAGTACGTCGTCGATGGTGGTGACGCCCGCCTCGTCTAGTTCGCGCCAGCGCGCGTGGTTGGTGCGCGCGTGGTTCACCAGCTCTGGCATATCGAGGAATGCTGTCGATAAGGATATACTTAATTTGTATCACCCACATGAAAAAAGAAGAGCAAACGTAGTTGAGAAAATTTACAATATAGGTACCTAAATAAACTGTAAAATTTAAAATACCGTATCTGTTGCTCGCGACTTTAAAGTTTCTGGCCGAAGACGAGGCAGAAACTTCAAAGTCGCGTCGTACTAAGTTTCTGGACTCTAGAATCCAGAAACTTAGTAGCAGGACATTAAAAAAAAACAGAAGGAATCAGTAGGCACTGAAAGAAGTATTGTCTCGAAAAACGGTCACGTTACGGTGAAAACGTGGAGAAATTCAAAATCCTATAAAGAGGAATGTATGGATTGCTATAGCTTTCGCATACTTTCTAACCTCTTTCTTGTGTTCTGACTGTGCTTCTTCATGATATTCGAAATTAAATCCATAAAAAACAACTTTAACGAAATGAGCGCTCTACAGTATTAGTACAAACCTGCCCAGGCTTCCATCATGTCGATGATGATGTAGTCGATGAACCCGATCTGCGAGCGCGGGATGGAGCAGGTGGCGCGGTCGAACATCGGCATCACCACGGGCAGGTCCTTCGCCTTCTCTTCGTCCGTTTGCAGGAAGTATTCTTCAGCAATTCTGGACGAAAGAATAGTTTACATTGATCATTGTACTTAATTGTTTTTTTCTTATTTCAACTGCGGCTGATTGAATATTAAATGGTCAGCTTCTGAATTGATAATCTCAAGTTGATTTCTTCTCAAACCTCATTCATGGATGATATTATATGAACATTTAAGACATTCTTAACTAGAAATTCTAAAATCAGAAACCGACCAATAATAGTAGGCCGGCCATGAAGCCAAAAGACGCTTAGAAAAACCGATTTTCGCTCAAGTCTTCTCCGATATGGGTATATCCGATATGGTATCAATGGATTCAGTGTGATGTCTTGAACACAAATATTATCCATATAATGTACATAAATAATTAACCAGATCTGTTAAACAACTAGAAAACGTCAGTTGGAATAACAGTATGATTTCCAATTTTACAACAATTAAGTACTTACCCTGCTTCAAGTACATACCTTTAAAACGGGTTACTGTATTCATTTTTTATTGGTAACGTTTGAATAGATTCTAAGGAAGAAAAATCGGCAAGTGCGTGTCAGGCCACGCGCAGTATAGGGTTCCGTAGCCAAAATACCACTATCATTTTCCGTCTGCAAAGATAACTGTTTTGTTGTTTAAATTACAAAGTTATATTTGCGGTTTTGGAAAATGTGCTATACGACGGGCGATCATGTTTCCGATTTTAGGGGTATGGTGGAGTTAGGTTAATCTGACCAGGTAACTATTAATGAATTTTTACCTGTTAATAATTAATGTGTACCCAAATTTGAACCTGATTGGGTCGTTAAATTTGTGTTGTTAACGTGCAAGCAAGTCAATCGAAAAGAAATCCACAAGTATGGAGAAAATTTAATATCGGGTTATATACAAGAAAAATGCTATATAATTTTCTATCTAAAAAAGTTTTAAAGTCAATAATCTTTATGCCATGGCACGTAAGTAATGAAATGATATAAAATACTCTGTTTTTATTATTTTTTCACTATATTGTGCTTATGGGATGGTTAAAATAGTACCGCACAGCCCATCCACACTAATATTTTTATTAGTCTATTACTATTGGTTAAAAGTCTAATAAAAATATTCGCGAAAAAGGATTTATTAGAACAAATACACTAGTAACTAACAACTAATATACTAGTATACCTAATAATATACTAGTAACTAATTTCTCAAACATATTCCAGAGTAATTTGCTTCCTATATTGGAAAAATTCATTCAGTAGTTTTCAATGTAGAGTAGTTCAAATAGCTGAATTGTGCATTTATTGGTCGTTTTCGAATAATTTGTTAGACCAAGCAATGAAAATGCTATAGTGTGTTTATATTTGGAATCTACTTGCAAAGCCTTTCATTTGATACCCCACATAGTATATTACATCACAGTTTTTACCCCCACCATTTGCGCGCTTGTCATCATTTTATGGATAATATTTGTGTTCAGGACATCACACTGAATCAATTGATGCCATATATACACATATTCGAGATGACTTGAGCGAAAAGTAAAGTAACACCCCAGTTGGCCGGCCTACTAAAAGCCAATTTTATTAATTTCTTTTGCCAAAAACGTTTGGAATAGGAACAAATGGCAATAAAATAGTTGGTTACAAATGTAATGATTTGAAAATGCTTTAAAATTTAATTTGAATAAGGATAAATTCATTTGATTATTTCATCGATAATATCATAGTGTATCCGGCTCGAAGGACCATTTGCATTATTAAGCTAGGAGCTTCTTATACAAGGTAGAATTCAAATGAATAGAAATTAACCTTATTTAAAATTGATATAAGTAAAATTTAAAGTAGATGATAAAAAATTATACTTTTGCTTTTACCTTCTTGCCCATTCGAAAGCGAACTTCTGTGGCCTCGAAGCGTTAGAGACGTCTGCGCACTTGATCATCATTCTTTTCACCAAAACTACATTCTCTGGTAACGAAAGCGCAGTTGTGTCCAGAGCTAAAGGTTCCTAGAAGAATGAAATTGAAAATATTTTGAGTTCGGCATTTAGATTTTTACCTCTTTATACGATTTATACCTACGATTCTTACTGCCTTCAATATTAATATAAACTGTTTGGAGCTTAGTGTTAGACTATGTTGACATACATCGTGTAAGATCTTTGACAAACCAAGAAAGCCCCGCTGTGTTTTGTGTTCGCATAATAATGCATTTATGTAGAAGACAATGAGGAACATACCCAGGTGTTCGTAATGTTTTGTCATTTCGGTGACGAAGATGTGTCGCATCATTTTAAATGGTTCAAAGTACCCTTTACTACTTACGTCAGTATGCATGCCGTCCTCTTTGCTTCCTGTTGTCTTGGCGTAGAACACGTTGACGAATTTAGCCAAATGTTCGTAGTGCTTAGTCATTTCGGTGGCGAGGATCATGTCGATCACGTTGTGCCGCACCGTCTTGTACGTGTCCCGGTCGAGATTCTTGAATATGTTCACCCTGTCGTCGTCTGTGGAATACATATAAGGATAGTTAGTTGTTGTGGTTTTCAATACTAATAATGTTCTCTCTACAGAGAGAGTTTCAGAATTTGTGTCTCTCTTCAAAATTATCATTCTTTTTGGGCCGTTTTCTAAAAGTTGGTACGTACCGGCCAACCAAAAAAAAATTGGTACGTATGGTAAGAACTGGTCGTTTTTAGCAATAGTTGATATGGCACAATTCATAATTCACAAATGAACAAGTGAGTGCGGTCACTTACTGAGAGTGAGCTTGAAAGTGAGCGCGGCGTGGTGCGACTCGAGCACGCTCACGTCGTTGTAGAGGATGGCGAGCGAGTGGCGCGCGTTACAGAGGAAGGCGGAAGAAGTGCCGGGGTGATCGATGTCGTGCGCTGCAGCTGATATCAGCGCAGCTGCTGCTTCTAGTGGCTCTAGGATGTTCTTGAGACGTTCCTTCTCTAGGAAGAACGCTACTGCCTGTGGAAGAATAGTCAGTTATATAGGTAAAGCGAAGAGGTTTTTAAAGTAATTTTTTAAATGTTTTATGTCTTAAGACATACTGACGCATCAACGTATTGTTATGTAAATAGGTATTTGGTATAATAAAGAAAAGTGGCAGGATGGCGCGGTGCAAAGGTCGAAGCGGCCGCCCATAAGTGCCAGTTCGAGTGGCGCGAGCGGTAAGTTCGATATTTCTTTTTATTCGTTAGTTCGTCTTTTTATTTGAGTCGATTCGCATTGTGCACTTTACAGTTCTGTAGTTCGAGGTACTACCTAAACCTCGTTTTCTTTCATTATAGTTAGGATTGAAAGTTAAGAAACCAACCTGCAGAACATCAGCGGTGTGCGTAATTGTGGTACGTGTTGGAGGAGTGGCAGTTGGTCTTGTTCTATGACGGTCAGCCAGTGCAGCACAGTTCGTTAGTCGCACTCTAGCGCGGCGCAAACGCCGAAGCGACCAGTAGATATGAGATATGTACTGTCTTTTTATACGTGCGTCTTTTTAGTCCTCCATATGATTGGCGTTGCGTACTATAGAGCTCTGCATTTCAAAGTACGTGCAGGACCATCCTCGTTTCCCTACGATTTAGTGTGACTTACCTGTAAAACATCAGCGGCGTGCGTAGAGTTGTGGTACGTGTTGGAGGAGTGGTAGTTGGTTTCTATGACGGTCAGCCAGTGCAGCAGAGTTCGTTCGTCGCACTCCAGCGCGGCGCAAACGTCGAAGCGACCGCCCATGAGTGACAGACCGAGGTGAGCTAGCGGTCGTCCGCGAGTGAGATCTTCTAGCTTGAAGATCTCGAAGTCCCAGCTGGACGATGTGTCTAAGAGCTCGCGGAGTTGACCTGATGTCTGGGTGATAAGAAAATGGGTTAAGCTTTATAAATAAAAGTGTTATCTTTTGAGAATTTAGGTTATTTTATTTTATCAACGTTATTCGTTAAACCGAATAGTTTTAGTTTCCTGGAAGATTAATTAATTTAGGTAATTCTTGAGGGCTTAGTAGGGGTAGGTACACACCATAGGTTGATAACTTAAAATAATGATATAATAATGCAAAATTTTGAATTTATTGGTTTGAGCAGAATAAAGATAAAATTAGGAAACTGCTGTGAAAAGGGGGTAAGGTTGTAAGGAATTTTAGTTATCGAATGATGACCTATTGTTAAAATAAAAAAGGAAACGTAGGTAGAAAGGTATGGTTTAACTTAAATAGAAATGGAGTAGTTTTACCTTGTGTTTAATATTGGTCCTATTCGTTTGTCCTCTGACGACTGTGGAGTCGTTACTGCTTCGTCGGGATGACAGCACATTAGTAGGTCCTTGCTGAAATCGGGTACACAAACTAATTAGTAGCACTACAGAATTTAAATATATTTGTACATTATTTGTTCAAATCTAAACAGTTTTTGACATAATTAAGACGTGGTATATAACTCATCGTGAAAAAAATGTAAATCTACTTAATCCTAAAACTTATTTCGTCATTACTACTAGATTAGTAAAAACATGCATTACATACAAAAGTAATCATATTAATCACATGTAATCAGGACATAATAGAAGCAACAAACAATTTGGATTAAGAATTTTTATAGGATAAGTACATATCTTCAAAATTTAACAGACATGTTAGTTAAACCCATAATGAAGCACCATTATGCTTAGGATTAGGTACATAAACATTTATATCTGCAGCAATGAAAGACGAGCTAACTGCTATGACCTACTAGCGAAGACAGACAGAACCTAGAGTGCAGTATATCTAACTAAGTATGTATCTAACTCGGACTCTGTCTTTAAATAGACGACATATTAATCGAACTGCATATATCATAATATTACCGTTTAAAAATTTGATGGAAAACAGTATGTAATTCAAATATCTATTAAGAGAAACGGAAATGGTGCCGGAAATTAAAAATTATAGTAAATACATCCATGTGAACAAGAAGGCAAGTTTAGGTCGGCGTAGTTGCTTGTCACTAATGAAATAGTTTTTATAATTTTTGAAGAAATGTAAGAGCGTAATGTTGTCCTTAAATCAATACAATAATTTCAAAAAAAAAAAATCTTAATAGAATGTTACTGATTGAGATTTTAGTTGGAAACATTGTAGTTGAATACGTGGTCGAAGGACCAAATTGTTATAATTTTCCGTTTATTAATTTGAGCCGATGTCTAAAGCTAAGAGACAACCTATTTTTCTAGATAAAACATTTATTTCAGAAAAATTGCACTGTAATAGGAAAAAAATAGCAAAACTGAATTACTAATGTTTTTTTATGAACAGCGGGGAGACTGTGCGCCTTCATCATACCAGATGTAAAAAATATTGATAAGGCTGAAGATGGAAGCGAACTTTTCGCAGAATCCAACAACTGCCGGAACACAACAATGCTGAAAACATTGATTGATTCAGTATAGTAGAGTCAATACCAAATACCTAGATATACTGCAACTCTAGCTTAATCACTTTAGGAAACATATCTTATCTATAGAACTAAATGCTGGACGGACTAAGAAATCGCTTAGAAGACAGATAGAGACAGCGTTGCATTTTCAAACTTCCTACCATATAAATAAGGTTTGCGTTCGCTTGCTCCCGCTTGAAGGTCGGACCGGATCGTGGACAAATAAATACATGTTAGTATCATACATAAATAAATATTTAAGGGCCGATATTACCACCAACTAATAATTTCTGGATAGTTCAATGGACAGATCATTTGACACACGAATATGAAATATATGTCAAACTATCTGCCATGTGGTGAAACTAGCCCAAGTATTGAAATTATATTAATTAAAATAGTTACACATAAATATGAGGCTACGGGTATAGCAATTACATTAATGGGTCAGCAGGAAAACAATTTTAATAATTTGACATTTTAATAGTTATTTTTTACTTAATTTTATAAATTAATGTGAAAAAGGTAATTATGACCGACCCACTCGAATGGTTAGCCATTAGAATAAATAATACATTATTGCAAAGGCCGTGAAATAGGCAATTGCAGGTCGAGTATGAGTTTGAAGGACGAGCCGTAGGCAAGGACTTCACTAATACGAGACAGGCAATTGCCATTTCCGTCGAGGCATATATAATGCTTTTCTCAAAAGAATGCAGGGAAATAAAACATACTTTTTATATTATACATTTAATAATTCCTAAAAGAAAATCAAATTCATTGCAGGAGCGTCTTTTTGAATTTGGAACATTACAGCGCTCCAGCAATGTTGTATGAAACGGCGTGCTGGAGTTGTTAAATACTCTTTGTAATGTTCCAAATTCAAAAAACGCTATATTGCAATGGTTTGATTTTCTTTGTCCGTAAATTCGATACTTCGCGTGTTCTTTTTTCGAAAATAATGACATTTCCATGCATGTTTGAGAAAAATACTTTGTAATGTTACCCATGCATCACCACACTATTACAAATGTTATTTTCTCGAACGTAATGTAAAAAATAGTAAATGAATACTCAATAATAAAAAAAATACTATGATAGCCTCAATAATAATATAATCATAAAATAAACATACTACTTACATACATTATTAACATTACTTATATTACTGTACAGTGCAAACAACTACAGGTTACATTAATTAAGGAAATTATTTTTTTTTTACTTTATTTAAGATTGTTAACATTACTTTATATTCTACAGAATATAAAGTAATGTTAACAATCTTAAATAAAAAATTAAATAAATTTATCGCAAATGGCGGTATAATTATCACCTTATCCTAAAATTACCTTGAGTGAATAAAAAATAACAAAATCGATGTAAAAAGAAAAACAAAAGCAACTCACCGAGAGTAACGCGCCGATGAGGTCAGTAGCTATAGGGTCTTCGACGCGGAGTTTAGGCTCGTCTCTCATTTGGGGAGAGTACAGCTCGGAGGTACGTAGCATGTCCACAGCCCTGTCTATGTACGAAACTGTGGTGGGGGGCGCGCTTTCTTGCGCGGCCGACAGGAGGGCTATGACCTGCGATACGAAATGATGTTTATTCTCCGACTGAAAGGTCTACATCGTGAGAATAGAGATAATGAATGCACAAATTGCTAGCCATAATTATTATGTTCTGTAAATACTCGTAGGTAAGCGAAAATTACGTGTACACATTGCAATAAAATGTTGGAACTAATATTTCAAAGTTGTTTCCTAACCGTGCAGGTTATGTTGTTTGGCCTGCAGCGGTTAGAGCGGGAGCTTGAAGTTTGAGGAGTTGCACGGGGCGCCGTTAGTGCTCAATGTTGCTTCCAAGACTTGTGTTTGTACCATACCTTAGCGAGCCGCGTCGTATGGAGTGCAGCTAGCCGCGTGCCCGCTCGCTTTCTAGAATCTTGCTTAGGTCACACATCAACACCATGTGCGATCGCGCCTGGTTCTTCTGGTCGATCAGAAGGGTAGGTAATAATATACCTACTCTACTGATCGATCAGAAGTTCCTCGACTGTACCTACTTGTCATATCACTAATCAACAGATTTGGTACCAGCGGTGGTAGCATTATTAGCTCTCAGTGTGTCTCCCAAGAGTCTTTTTGTGTTTGGTATCCTACCTTAGTAATAGGAGCCTCCAAAGGCAGCCCCTGCAGCTTGGCGAGCGAGGTGCGCCTGAGCCCGTCGGAGGCGACGGAGCGCACGTCGAGCGAGCCGCGCCGGATGGAGTGCAGCGAGCCGCGCGCCCGCTCGCTCTCCGGCATGTTGCTCGGGTCGCACACCAACACCATGTGTGATATATTTCTGAAATTAACTTTTTAAATAATTGCTGCTAATTACATAAAATTACTCAAAATTCCATTAGCGTACTGAAATTATGGCATCCGCAGCTAAATGTCTCTAAAGTGCTAAAGTCTCAATTGTCTGACTAACTAATCAGTTTTAGCATTTATTTTCTTTCCTTCGTCAAACCATAAAATGTAGTTTCATGTGTGTACCTGTGGTCATTGATTGATATTGAATTAATTGAATAGGAGACTTCAGCATGAATTTTGGGAAGGCTGTTCTTACTTCTAATTTTATTTGGATACCTTGTCAAAGCGATGGTAGCGCCCCTAGATGGCAGTAGTATAGGGTCCGGGGCGGCTCTCCGCCGCAGCGTGATAGGCGCCTCCCAGTCGCGCGCACCGCTGATCACTTGCCGCAGGGCCTCGCCTCCAGCGGCCTCCGTCAGGGGCCGCGGGCCTTCCTCCACACGCCAGCCTAGTACCCGACACCAGGCTTTGTTTGTCAACTGAAAAGTAAAAAATTGGGTCATTATAATATCAGTCGCCTTATTTCCTTGACATTATTTAGATGAATTCCAATAACTATGTTAATGTTAATTCCAATACCAATCCAATAAATAATACTAACTAGTAATATCTTACTTTGGAGTGATATAAGCAGGATATACATAGTACATTTATGAAAGTTCTAAATGACGAGGAATATAAAGTCATGCCGAAATATCGTCTTTAATAAAACATGATCGCCTAATTGAACTAGTTCTAATTGAGCACGTTCGGGACTAATGTGATTATCTTTTGGTCGATATTATCTTTGCTCGGTCGCCAAAGTTTGTTTTAATAGTCATCGCTTCGTGGTATTGATAGAAGACAGTTTGCTAAGTATACGTGGTGTCGAACTTTGTTATAGGGGGAAGACTTGGAAATTGTGATAAAACCTAGAAAATAATAATGTTATTGGTTTAATGTAATAATGTTATGTTATTGCTTACTTTTTGTGGCTGAAGGTATATTGTTGGTGATATTTTCTTTCTTTTTTATTATTATTATTACCCTAAATCGTCCCACTGCTGGGCAAAGTACACAAATATGTTGTTTTATATGAAAAGGTATTTTGCAATGATGAAAAAGTCACATCTACAGGTCAGTGGCTATCCACCTTATTTTTATTAGTTTATTTATTTACCAGTATGCGCTGCGTGTCGTTAGTGATGACGACGAGGTCCCGGCAGAGGTCGGCGACTGCTGCCAGCGCTGACACAGCGATATGTACGCGCTTGGAGGATTTCTGACTACTTACGTTTATTTATTATACTTATTTGCCCCTCACCTGGTCAGTGGGCACTGCCGGTCTTCTACCCTACTTCTATTAGCTTATTTGTTTACCAGTATCCGCTGCGTATCGTCAGTGATAGCGACGAGGTCCCGGCAGCGGTCGGCGGCAGCGGCCAGCGCTGATACCGCGGCGAGTTGCGCCCGCGCAGTCGTCGCTGCTGTGCGTGCTTGAAGGAGTTCTGCGCACCATGCCGTCGCACCCACAGTCTCTACCATTATCTAAAACAATGACTTTTATATCAACATAGCATGGCATGTGTTGAAAAACGTCAATACTAAATTCATCTCATATTGGCCTCAATCAATTTACAACTCAGCTCAACGTTGAGTCGACTTAGGTTAATTTTGAGTTGACTGAGACCAATTTCGTGTAGACAATAGTGGGATTTGAGGTTGCAAAGATAACATTTTAGTTTAAGGAGGTTACATTTGAATTCACCGCGGTCAATTGTGTGTAGCTCTGTAGATCAAGGTCACATTAGCGTTGACTGAGGTCAATTAATATGTTGAACAAGGACAAATTTATGTTGACATCAGTCAATATTGTGTTGAGAAAGGACAACTTTTGATTGATTAAAAGTCAAGTAAAGGTTGATAAAGGTAAATTTTGTACTGACAAGGGTCAATATCAATTTAATTCCAGGTTAATATTTATCAAATACTTGCTAATAAATTTTCCTTTATCATAAAAATAAATACCGACTATTAAACTTTAATAGCAGATTTTTTATACCGTTTCCTTTTATCGTAACACAGGCACGGTTGATTGAGCTATCCAGATGATCTCGTTAGTCGTTCATATGTCAACCCACATCACCGTCCCGTCGCGAGCGAACAGCCTGATTATATTGACGAACTTCACTTGACGTTAGGAGCCAATACCCATGGGCATAGGACGCCTACATTTAAATCTAACCTTAGGTATAGTCAGATGTGGTGGTAACAGGCAGAAAATATCGTCAAATGCGTAATGATCCTTTTAAGACACAGTTAGAAATTGTATAACTATTTATTGTATATTCTCTTTATCTATCTATAAGGAATCAGTAGCTCCCCAGCAGTGGAGATATTAAAATGGATGATGATGTGTGTGATGTTGTATTATTGTGGAAACGTTTGGGAATAATTGACAACAATCATTGACACAAAATCTGGAACTTGGAACGTTTACGTATGGTCGTACGTTTAACTTACCAAATTCATGAAAAAGCTTAGTCGTCAAAAATCATACCAGTTTTCGTGATTGTGCCCATATTTGTTGGTTTTATTCTTGGACGAAATTATTTTACTTTTTTTTTTAAGAATGGGTCAGTTTACAAGACTCGCACTTATACATAAGTGAAAAACATGATCGAGTACAAAATACACGTAGTGTGGCCTTAGTTACAAACTTGCCACGGCATGTTAGGTTCACAAAAAGCAGTATATGAAACAGTTCATGAAAATCAAAAAGTTATATAAACATGGTAATGATATTGACTACAAGAGAGCTTCCAATGACGTCATGTGGACGCGAAACTGCAGGCAGCATAGCATGCAAGCAAGATCTCAAAGTTCGGCAGCCCAAGAAAGCTCTGAATGGATTGGATTATGTGGATCTGCCTACTTCAGAGTTGTATTCGTATTGCAATAATACAAAATAATTGATCTTTAAACATAAATCAACTGGTCTATCGACGTTCATTTCAGTACGTATAATAATGATAATAAATTGACTCCTTAATAAACCGTTAGCTATCGTAATTGCCTTATCGAGAACCATAGATGGTACTTTAATAACAGTTTCTCGTATTACTCGAAACAGTACCTATCCGTAAACATAATTGGAATCATGATACACAAAGCCGAAAAGTAACTGGGTTAGAAAAAATTTTGAATCTCTCAAAAAGCGTGCAGGGTTTATGCTTGCTTTGTTAAAGTTTTCTGATGATTGAAAAAAAAATTAAGAAACTGTGAGTAAGTAGTAGACATAGACCGAACTATGGAGATTTTCTAGCAGGTTTGTAGAAAACGAAATCTTGTCTTGTCATTCGACAAAAGTTGCGGTACCGTAGCTATCTCAGAAAAATGTTGTGAAATTGTAAAGAACGAAAACATAATATATTAGAAAATTAGACCCACAACCTACAAATGAATGAAAATATGTTGAATCAAATGGACTCTACTTTTATCAATGCCTGCCCTTAATGATAGAATATTGTCCTACTAATGATCAGATTGCAGATATATTTACTAAACCCATTGACTTATATATTACTAACTAAACCACTAAACAAAGTTAAGTTTGAACATTTTGCTAAAAATATTGTGTCATAAATTTAACTGCACTAGGTCCATAACCATCGAAACTACTTTCGCGGCTTTCATTGCATTTTTACCTTTTTTGTATTAATTTTTTTTATTAATATAATAAATCGAATTTCTTCATTAGATTCAATCATCTTGACAGTAAGAAAAACAAATCACACATTTTCCTTATTTGAATTTGGAATCATTTTCTTTAAAATTTAAACTTTTAATGATATCAAAACCAGCCACATACAAATAGTATAGCGATACGCCAGATACAAAGAGATTTTATTACAAGTTCATACATACTACTATATGCGAAAACACTTTTTCCCCATATTCATTATGGAAAAATAATAAGGTAATTAATAAATCAGACAGCATACATTAGCTAAAATGTTTTAATACTAGATTTTAATACTAGTATTTTATTAAAACAACTTTACTTGGGTATTTCAAAGTAATGTTAAGTAACTAGACATATTACTTCAATATACTTAGGTAAGTCTAAGAACGTAAAAGCTCAAAGCTCAAATATCTTACATACTCAATACCAATAGGATTCCTTATTTTCATTCACTCGATCGTCAACTGAATTTACATTCCATTAGCATAATACGTTCTCCGCCCAGAATACTCTCGTATACGGAATGTTCTAATTTGTTAGATGGAATACAAACTAAATTAACCGAATGCAAACTATCAGACAAATTGTGTTAGCATTTAAGATGCACATCGTTGCAACGAAAATTCATTTTATGATTTTTAAAAAAAGTAAATCGTAATTTGTTAGTCAAAGCTGACAAAAATATATGGAGTTTGACAAGCAAATTACGTTTTTACGTAAGTATTCGTAAAATGAATTTTGGTGCAACCGGTTGTTTGTTATTTGTTACTTATACGACTTGAAGTTGGCATAATGCAATCCAAATAAACAATCGATATCCGTTTGAATACGTTTATTGAAAAAAAAAAACATGTGGCACTCGGGGACTGCCGCGGTAAAGCTATTGCATACTTTTTTTTATCATACCAAAATCTATGACACGGAGTGGGGGGTGATAGGTTTTATTTTCGTTACGGAATTTCTTGATTCAGTCGCCGCGCTCAAAGCTCGCGATAAAAGTTATGCAATAGCTTAAAAAGTTAAACAGACGCTTCTGGGCAAAGGTGGTTAATTCGTCCAAGGGGCAAAGTATACTCATAATAATTTGAAGTTAGACAGATACTTAGAATTTTTAGACGGATACCTGCAAGCCGTTGAATTACTTAAACATGAATGTAGAGTCAACAGCACATCAGGCGTTACACATTTTTATTGCACAACGGAAGACGCTTAGCCTTCATCATACCTGATGTTAAGTATTTTACCTTTAGAAAGCCCATAAGTCGCTCGTGCTGTTTTCGTCGAGCAAGCTAACGCCCGATGTGCTGTAGACTGAACATGTAAATATGATGCAATTTTATGGCCTTACTAACGGCTGTCTGCGGTTTTACCCGCGTGGGAAATATCGGAATAAAAAGAACGTTTTAATCTTGGCTATATTTTATTTGTGGGTCAAATTTCATCTAAAACGGTTTAGTAGTTTTTGCGTGAAAGAGTAACAAACACATAATAATTTATAATATTAGTAGGATTTATGGATTTTGTGTTTATTTGAAATAATCTTTGAATGATGAATTAAGAAACGAGGAGGTGTAACTACAAATAGGTATAAAACATTTCATTAGCTTTCAATATATAAATGGGAGAAATCAACAGAACAATGGATAAAATGGCAGAAAAAAATATCTTTGCGGTAAAAATATATCCTTATCAAGATTTCCTGTTTTCCTGTAATACGGAACGGGATAACGACGTGACATAATAATATGTTTAATGTACTTCTTTTCCCGGATATCTAAAAAAGAAATTTGGTTTGCTTTGCCGTAATTTAAGGATTGTGTCTAAAAATCAACTTCAAACTGAAAAAAAGATTAGGATAAGTTACCGAATAGTTATAAGTAATATTATAGAGTTATTTAATTGAATTGGAATCATCACAACATCCCTAAGATTTTCATATTGTGGCAACTTTTAAACGAGTCAACTGAGGTTACCCACTAACTAGTAATATAGAATTGTGTACCTGTATGTTTTTGCTAGCTGCTTTAAATAAATATACCTACTTATTTGAAAAGTACCTATTTATGTCTCATGTCATTATTCTATGTCTAAGTCGAAGTATTAAACTTTTATTTTTCTTCTTCTATTTTCGGCTTTGAAAGATACAAAAACGTAAGTCTTAAATCCATATTTTGACTTACACGTACTTACACTTATACACTTCTTTAACATTAAGAAAAGATTTTAAACAATACAAAATTGTACGAAAAGTCACATTTTTATAAGTAATCACATGTGTTGTTATTTGAGTCCTTATTAATGAAAGAAAATCCAAGGAAATCAATATACTTATAGATACGTAATTAAGTCCATGATTCATGGACTTACAACTACGTAATATTTAGATTAACTTTTCGTAGAAGATAAAATTACCGTTTTAATACCGATTCCGGAAATAATTATGATTGCATAAAGAAGTCAAATAACATACCCTGTTGAAGCCAGCTTCTAAGAACGGGAGCACTGCAAAATCATCTTTCAGGTAAGCGCTGAAACAAAGACACCATATTAGATTACTCACTCCATCTTGTCACCTCGAGGGTACTTTAAAATACTTGTTTATAAACCGGTTTTCCGGTCCTCAAACTAAGCTTCTTCTGGGTGAAATGTAATAGAAATAGCTTTCTAAGCTATCAGAAAGTGCTTTCGATTTAAGGAGAATTTCAGTGACTTTGTGACAATTTATCTCAAAGTAAAGTGGAGAATCCTCAAGTTGTCTAAGTGGTTTTTTATGTCTTAAAAGGAATTATCTTTAATATAATTTTGAGTGAAGATTCAGACTAAGATAAAGATTATTGATTTTGGTCACATAACTAACTTGGGGCAATTATGATTATGAATATTCTCGAATTCAAGAAATGCTTTGGGATAAATAATTATCTAAGTACTTAGTACTTATTTAGTACTAAGTACTTATTTACGATAATAATAATGTTTTTTTACGTATTAGTACAGGTACAGGAAGAATTAAAAAAACATTAATAAGTAATTTAGAGATCAGTTTTTATCTTTTTATCAAGTTGATTATTGATAAGTGCCAAAAATAAAACTCGGGTTAGTCTTGCTGTGTGTGGAATAATCACACAAACTCAATTGCAACTAATGCGATTGTCATAGATTTATGATTGGTCATCGAGTTCGCTATCATTAGACACCGAGCATCTTGAAAGAATTGCTGATAAATGTGATTGTCGAATCTTTTATGCATTTTCGTTTTGCGGTGTTAAGTTTAAGGTTTAAAGTAACACGAGTATGCCAGAATCGTAGGTTTATTAGTGGTAGGTGAGCACGACGATTATACATAAATCTTTGGGCCATTGTCTTTGATCTGTGGCAAATGAAATAAGTTTAAATAACTACGTAGAAAGTATATGAGGCATGTTGGAGTATGTTGTATTGTGCGACGCACTGCAGCGATCAAAGCATAATCGTCTCTCGAGTTCTCGACTATTGCAAGCGCCTATTGTCACGTCACTCAAGGGGGTACGACCTATTACTACTTTATTGAAACTGTATTGCATTTATCATAGAGGGGTGACAATAGAACAACTTATGCACAGATGAATATTTCCTTGGTTAATAAAAAATGGCTGATCACTAAAATGTAATCGTCAAAAATACTGATTATACAAAAAAAAACCATTGAAGTTGACCTGAAAACAAGTATTAGATGTGCAAAATATTCACTCGACATTGGCTAAATGCGTAACAATTTATCGCAAAAAAGCCATTAATTAAGGAAAAAAAAAATGTAAAAAAAGTAGTCTTTTTGGTCGTTTGAAATTCCTTTTGAACTATCGTAGGTAGTTGTTAGGTAGGTTTTTATGCATTTATTTGAAGTATTGAAACACTTTATTATAATTAAAAAGCTTAAGTATGTCCTATTGTTTTACGCATATAGTACCACAGTAGCCTAACTTGCCTAACTTATTTTAACAAACAACCTGTTCAAATTATTAGAGCTTTCTCATGTTAATTAATTAAGATCGTCCTAGCTGGATAATAAAACAATTTCATATGAAAAATAAGAAGTATTCAGTTATAATCATATAAACTGATTCTATTTCAGACAAGTTTTGTGATTTCAATGTCATCTGCCCATGTTTCAACCAGACAAGGGTCGCCATATCAAATCCCTCAGGACGCGTTGTTTTCACCAGGATAAGATCTCAATTCAGACCGAGATGGTGGGACCCTGCCATTGGAACAATACTATCTGGGTGTCCTTCACTTCCCGGACACTCAGTTATGTTGTCCGGACACAAAAGATGTCTGAATAGATTTGGACGATGCACAACGTAGGTAAGTATAATACCTAATATTTTTTTTTAAATTTATTGTTTGGTTATGTTTTCCTGTGATTTAATGTAATCATAACGATTGGAATAATTAAACAAAAATAGATCTCCCTATGTTAAATAAAAATGTTACTTTTTTCACGCCATTTTTTTATTAGGTTTACTGAACCTTATTTAGGTCGTAATAATAGATCTTAGATTGAAATAGTTAAGTGTTAATTTGTGTGCTATTTTTTTACACGTTTAACTTTTTACATCTCTCATTTTCAATAGTGGTCAGAAATAAAGTCCCAAAGCTTTTAAAGTACTCATATCAATACTTAATAACGTCAACAACCTAATTATATTACTTTAGTCTTTATTGCACTGAAAACTCATACAAATAAAAAAAAACATGTTTCAAAAGAAACTCAGTACGAACATGGTTTAATATTACGCGACAGCATATTTCATAACGTAATAGCTTGCTAATTAAAAACATTGTGAAACTTTTAAGTGACAAAATGGAACGCTGTTGGCGACATTGTTTCACGAAAATCAAATGTTTGTTTCCAAACTTTAATCAATTTGGATTCGTCGCAGAAAGTGCCACGTGTGAGATAAATCTAATTAACATTCTTGACATTAAAATCTCGTTTAATGTTACGCCATCTGGAAAGAACACGAGTGACTTAGTCATTTGTGTACGTAATTTAAAGTGAAATTGCTTTATGTCACTTAATTTTACTCTGTCAAAAGCTTATTAGGCATTTTGAACAAGCCACGGCGTATGACTGCGTCCGCGTGCGTAAAGCTACAAAATAAAATAAAAAATTTGTATTATTGAAGGTACTATTAAGGTACTATTTTTTCTTAGTCGGTTTCATACTCTTATCTTGGAAAATTATGGGTCGACGGTAGATTTTTTTTGACGAAATTACTACGGATTCTTCCAACCTATTTATAATGAAACAAAATACATTCAGTACTTTGAGCGTGAAATATATGTAGGTAACAAAAAAAAATAGGTCCTTTTCCAAATTTGTCTCGAAACATAACTCATCAAAATTGGAGTGGTCACCTTTTCACCCTTTTCAGGTTCAATTTAAACCCATATTAAGGGTTTGTATTGAACCTGAAAAGGTGACAGACACACACATGAAATAATATTAGTAGAGATATAAAAAAATAAGAGTTCCACAAAAAGTAAACTTACGTGATTTCTCGAGGTTGGTTACAAAGTTTTTAAATTAAAAAGCTTTCAACTCAAACAAAAGACTAGATTTCACACTGTAATTCACTTTCTTTTGTTTTATGTCCGACATGACATGTAAATACTTTGACGTCAAACTTTTTGTTTTATAATGGCAAACCTCTTTGCTACGCATTTGTTGTTGGTCACTTAGTTTTTGTTTTATTGTTAGACGACCTGTAGGCTTATTACGAGTTTGGCAAACTTGACGTTACAGTAAACGTTAACGTAAAATGTAGCTCTGTCTCTTTCATATTTAGCGACTGTTTTACCGACATGAGCAGTGTATCCGATAGTCTACGCTCACGAGTCCTGTAAATGTCATGTTAAGCAAACTCGTAATAGGGGTACTGTTTGTCGATCTCCGGACAAGACAAATATTTGTGTGCATGAACATGTCTATTTGTCTTGGTCTGGGTAATATATATTATGTATGTATTTAAAAAAATAAGGTATATACGTATGTTATCTAGTATTCATAACACAAGTTCTTCATGAAACTTAAAGTGGACTAGATAATTGGTGTGATTGTATACAATTATTTATTTTATTTATTATTTTGATTTTGTGTATAATTATTTTTATTATTGAAACTCCAGTACCTATTCACTACGACCTAAAAGTTCTAATGTGCCACCTTTTTACGCACTTTAAATATTTTGTGTTCTATGCTTATCCCACAAGATTATTTAACCTTCTTTTTAAATATGGCAATTGACTTAGTTACAATTAAGTACTTACTATTCTGGTCATACGAAGGGCCTTCTTCGGTCTGTCGAAACAAGGGCCGAGTAATTGCTTATTCAGGGTACGTTTAGGTAAACAATTGCACTCACTAAAGAAACCATGTTATATAAATCTTGATGGCAGTACTGATGTAAGATACAAATAAAGATGTTTTTGGTTTTAGCGTTTATTGTGCGGCTATTTGATATATAAAGGGTGCTAAAAGACCCATACCGAAGCCGTAATATATGCGTAGTGTACATCAAAGTAAATAAGAATATGTGAATATAATTGCTGAGAAACGACTTTTATTTTTCGTTTTCAAAAAAATTATGTTATTTTTACACGCATAAAAACGCGTGCAACAACGTTTGTGTGTGTGTCTAGAGGGGTACAAGTCGACGGCCGGGATCCAGGGTACGCCGTACCGCGCAAGTGGTGTCGCCATCGAAATCGGCTTCATTTGACAGATGGAAGTTACACATTTCTGTTTCTTTTTGACACAAAGGAAAACTTACTAAAGACAAAGAGCAATATGTAACATCCATCTGTCAAATGAAGTCGATGTCGATGCCGACGACACTTGCGCGGTAGGGGGGCAGTTCCTTTGATTGGTTTTGATATTCATTGCGGTTTTGTAACTTTAAACGATAATCCTGGTTTTCGTTTTCGTTATGGGTCTTTTGACACCCTGTATATTTGTTTTTTTAAAGTAAACTTATTACATTTTAATATGCTAGAGTAACTGCGTTAATTTGCTTTTACAAACAATCCTACTAATATTGTAAATGGGCTTTGTAAGTTTATGATTTTTAATTTTGCCGTACCTGCCTATATACTAACTAAAGAATGAACACTGGACTTAAAATTTAATTAGGTCGTATGAAAATATAAGCCTTTTGCAACACTGACGTGCAAGTAACAGGCTTTAAAGGCGCAAGTAAACGGCGCGGCGTGCCCGAGCCACGTCATTCAGTGGTTGGTGATTGCGCGACGGAAGCAGCCGGCAGTTAATTAATTTAATTTTTATTTAGTATGGTATAATCAGTGGTAGGTATGCTGTAGTCCGTAGAGTATGAATAATAAATAATTGCATCGTATTTACTTTTCGTAAAAACTAGAAAAAATGAACTACAACTATTCTCTTTAATAAAATGTGAATGTGTGTTTGTTTTTCCACATTGTACTTAATGTTTTTGTCTTTAAAATTTACAGTCAACAGCACATCAGGCTTCACATTTGCACTAACAAAACACCGTTATTACCAGTGTAATAAGGGTGCTCTCAAGGTTAAAATGTTATGCTTGACGTGCTGTTGACTATCTTAATATTATAAATGAGAAAAATGTCACTTCGCTCGTTCCTCTCTCTTTCACGCAAAAACTACTGAATCCATTTGGATGAAATTTGGTTTGGCTTATCTACATAAATAGATTCTTCTTCTTACGAGTCTTTGATGTTGGTGATGATATTTCCCGCCCAGAACTCGGCTACTCAGACTAGCGGTGTGTATAACTCTTTACTGAAACGACTCAGTAAGTCGTTTCTTCAAAGTGATCTGCTGATATGAATCTTTAGAATGATGCTTTAACGACAAAGTCTTGATTTATTTTATAAAAAATAATCATTGAAAGAACCTTTATCTAATAAATTTTAAACAAGAAAATACGTAAAACTAGAAAGAATCAACAAATATATTTACTTGTTTATAAATCACATAAAAAAAATCATTATAAAAGGCAAAATAAAAAAATCTACTATGTTTAATTAACGGTAATTAAATTGAACGGCAAGAACCATGTATACTCACTGCTCTACTCGTTTATGATTTGAAGATCCAAATGAGCCAAATGATGCGGATCACTGATTCGGATCTTTGCACTGATCCTGATACAGATGATCCAATCTTATCGAAGATACGTTTTTGCCAGGGTTAACTCGGACCCTCTCTCAGTAGCGGCTCACAGCAGTAATGTAATAACACCCAGGCACGGAACAAAAACTTAAGTTCATCCTATAAATATTTGCCCAGGTGGGGATTGAACCAACAAACGACTCCTGTACAATCGGTGAACTTTCCAGTCGACCAGTAGAGATTTTTTAGGAAAAGTTTTTTTGAAAAACTGTGTGATCCCCAACAAGTATAAAGGATGAAATTATTTATTAAAGAAACTCTACGGACTACCTGTACAGGTACAGGTACAATCGCGGATTTTCCCGGTAGTCTGTACCCGTAGAATATAGGATAAATAATTAAAAAAATCATAATAAAAAAATTAACGTAGCCCTAAAGTAGGCACTGTAAGGCTTGTGTTATGGGATACTAGGGCAACGGATATAAATACATTCAATTATACATGTATAAGTATTTATGTATAGAAATATATATAAATGATGGAATAAATACGAACATTTTAAGCGTCAGTTTTTTCAGTTTATGTTTCAATACCATTCTTTTAAATTTAAACTTCTAAAATTTTAATGCGGTTACCAGGCAAAAAGCATTTTTCAGCTTAAAAAATGCCTTTTGCCTGGCTACCGCAGCAGATGATATAGCTACAGTTTGTTTCCAGCATTTTTGCTCTCTAAAAACAACTAAATGGGGAAATTAGTGTTTGCGTGGGGAGTCGGGCGGTCGACAGGTCAGACCGTTGGCTTTTGCCCTCACGGCAGTGATCGAATTATGGTCAGTACACACTGGAAGATCCACACAAATCTATTTTCACTTCACAATTCACTGAAAACAATCTTCTAATTGTCGGAGATCGTTAATACTAAAACATTATATATAAAATAAAAAACAATAAATACAGCTAGAAACTAAGATGTCGCAGAGCGAGAACTGGCCCCGGCGAGAATATAGTGTCATAATAAAATTTCTATGGAATCTTGACATGCTTGTTGTTTCATCGATATTATGTTCCAAGTTATCCTAAAGTCCGATTCAAGTTATGTACGGTTTGCCTGCCTACCGAGTCGCCTGCACTTCTAATGTGAATGAGCCTTTAAAGTTAGTTGCGGGCGACCTCTATTAACAGCATCAATTTACACGCTGCAGGGCGTGTTAGTGGCGAATCACGTTTCGGACCGGATTTTATTTTTGACGTACGTTTGGGTTAACCCTTGCTGTAATTGCGGACCCGATATCGGTAAAATGACTACATACACTTATGGTGTTATTTTAAACTAGGTTAACTATTTGGTATAAAATTTGTAATGTTAACAGTTTCAAATAATTTAACAAAAGATAAAATTGGCGTTATTTATGGAATTCGCGACTGTAGTATAGTTATTATATTTGTATTGTTTAATGGAATAATGAATTAAAAATAAAATTAGGACAATTATTTGGTATTAATAAAAAAAGGTATACCTTTAGCAGTACGAATAGTTAGGTATAAGGGCATTTTCTTAGTACATACTTACAATAGTTATAGGCTTCTGGAACAAAGGCAAAAGATAATTGATATTGTCCTAGTTCAAACGTATCAAAAGCCGTCCCATCCCGTAGGGTTAAATTCAATCTAGTATTCAAGTAATTGATCAACCCTTACGTTAGATTGCGTGAGGTGGGAACTAACCAAGATCGCACCTTATCTCAATCTGGGTGTCAGCCAACTTTGAGTTGGCAACCCTTAAGTGTTAGGTATACCACAGTATAAATATAAATACATACAGTACGTTATCTTAGCCTTTTTCTTGATAAAGTTAATTATTATTATTGCAGTCACGCTGTACGCAATACGCGATAGGACTGCCCGCCAACATAGATTAGCTATTACCACACGCTTACTGCGTAGGTACAAAACTTTCGTTCGTGCGTGCGTTCGTCAACTGAACATAATATAGTACTCTGTGCGTCTTCGGGGCGTATTCGAGACTGACGCAGTGACGCTTGCCGTGCTGTCGACGAGACGAGGCCCGTCGGGTTAATACCCGTTAATACAAAAGGTCCGTTCGCGAGTAATCTCGCGAACGGACCTTTTGTAGGAAGATAAAATACTTACTATATGTATCTATATTCTGTGGCTATACATCAGGGTTGTCGCTTATCGCCCCCGGTCAACGCCGGGTGACTTATGTGCGATTCTGAATTGCTTCAATTTAGTTATCGGTGGGAAATATCTTGTACGGACATGTAATATTATACGTAGGTTTTCCTCTGAACACTGAATCGTAATTTAGTAAAGTTCAGTGATTCAATATTGTTCTTATTCACAGAACTCAAAAAAGAGGCAAGAAGTAGTAAGTTGCTGTCACGCGTTGCCACAATTTTGCTATAAAGCTCTAAACACATAAGCAGTTTCATAAGTTTAGGCATTGATTTTTCACGTTTTCATGGCGCCTGTTTTCGAGCCGATATTTCTTTCCTATTAAGGCATGGCATTCTCCAAGTAACCTCTGTTTTGTGTTTAGTACTATTAGCACAGTCTATCTATAATACACATACAGTCGTCCGACGGACACGTTTTGACAGAGCAATCGTGCGGGGTTCGCAGGGCGAGAGGGGGTGTTAGTGAGACCGAGCTGCCATACGCTCAGTCGAGAGTCGGGACAATGACATTGTCCTGTTATTTGTGTCCTGTCAAATACTAAGAAAGTCTCGGTTATAGCGGCACTGCGCGAGATTTCAAGGGCGTTGTCCTACTGTTAGTTCCTTAGTTACACTGTGCTATGAGTTAAAACAACATTATCATTAAAATTACATTATCGACGCCAAGGGATAGTCTACTTGGTATCCCCAAAACCGTTAGTAATTATTAGTATTTTTTACGCTCAGGGTTACTAATGTTTTGGACAAAATAAGTTCGGACACTGTCCGAATTCACACTTTTTTTTCCACGGACGATTCGTACACCATTATATTATTTGTACAGTCTGACAAAACTGTCAAATTTATCCAGAAAATTGAAAGTACCAGGCTATCATAATTTGTAGGCCTAATAGCATGAGCGGCTTTTATCGACTCGATAACTTTTCGATAATGTATCACTGTCCCGCTCTCATCTTAGCGGAGTATGCAAGACAGCACGATGCGCTATATATCATATCGCATGATATATAGTGGTGTTCATACTACATCGCATGATATATAGGGTTGGAGTTATTTAGATGTTTGAACTTTCTAATTCTTGCTTGACTGAACAAAACTGTGATAAATATTGAACAAGAAAATAACTAGAAAAAAGCAACTTGTCTCATGTCGCCCTGAAGGGATTCGAACCCGCATCCTTGGGAATCCGCCCCAATGCACTAACCAATTATGCTACAGAGACCTATGAGGACACGTCGAATTTTTCTAGTATATTGATTTTTCTACGGTGTTGTCCACCGTCGTTTCATCAGTGAGAGAAATATCCTCGCATTCGAAAGAAACATTTTTACAAATGTTTACCTATTGATTAAGATGAAACAGTCATCTAATTTAACTGTTTAATTAAACTTTAATTTTTTTGATAAATTTTAACAAAACTGCTTTAACAATAATGGTGTCCGAATTGTCACTGAAAAAAAAAATATGGCAGCAGTCAAATAGTAAGTGTCTTAGACAAATAAGTTCTTATTTTGTCTAAAACGTCACTAAACCTACGTTTGATAGTAAAGCAGGAGTGAATAACCTTTTAGGTGGCCCTTCGTCCCTTAATGGGCGGTAAAAGGGATGTCTTCATTAAAGAAAAGGCCGCAGAGGTAAAATCTTGACATCTTTAGTTTGGAAACCTAAATCTTAGTATTTTTTGCTTAACACTAAATCACCTAAGTACCTGGGAAAACTACCTTTTACAATTATTCATAAAACCGAAGAACAAATATTCTTCAACGAACTTTTTAATAAGTATTGAATGCTAGATTAAAGTATCATTATCGATGACAGAAGACGGTGGGTATCCCGTGATTATTCGATAATAAACCAGGAGTGAATAACCTTTTAGGTGGTTCTTCGTCCCTTAATGGACGGTAAAGGGATGTCTTCATTAAAGAAAAGCCCGCAGAGGTAAAATCTTGACATCTTTAGTTTGGATACCTAAATCTTAGTATTTTTTGCATAACACTAAATCACCTAAGTACCTGGGAAAACTACCTTTTACAATTATTCATAAAACCGAAGAACACATATTCTTCAACGAACTTTTTATTAAGTATTAAATGCTAGATTAAAATTACATTGTCGACGAAAGAGGTGGGTATCCCCTGAACGTTCGATAGTAAAGCAGGAGTGAATAACCTTTTAGGTGGCCCTTCGTCCCTTAATGGGTGGTAAAAGGGATGTCTTCATTAAGGAAAAGCCCGCAAAAGGTATTGCATGGTATTTTTTTCTTTTTTGGGGTTAAATAGTTTTATTTGGTACCATGAAGTCAACTGGACTTGAACTTGATGCTGAATTTTGAATTTTATAGTAGGAAAATAAATATAGCGATACCACAGAATAGTACAAGGCGATACTATCATTGACTTATACAGAATGGAAAAAATCGATGGGCCCGGGAGGTTAACTACCTTAAACCCTTTAGTTAGCCCGTTTTACTGAAAGGAAACATTCCTTTAATTTTTTATAGAAACAAAACTAAATTCATAGATTTTTTAATTTTTTTCAAAAGAGCTTTGGATATAAGTGCTTAATCCGTACCATTGAGTTTATAAGTTGAGTTTTCATGTGTTTCCTTTAATTTCATTTACTATGTTTGTTAGAGAGAGAGTTGGTCCTTTTGATTGACCCTATCGATTGATGGTATAAAAGTACAGAATGTTATCTATTACAGATTTTAGCTGGTTCAATTCCTGGATGTGGGTAGCGTATTTTTAAAAATGTTCAATGTAGTTGTGTTTCTTCTAAAAAATAAAGAAATGTTTCCTTATAGTAAAATGAGCTAATTATAGGATTTAAGGTAGTTCCCCTGCAGGGCCCATAGATTTTTTCCATTCTGCATATTTGCGATACTATATTGTTAATAATGTAATTATCGTAATTTTGTGAACGGTGAATAGCGTTAGCTCTAAAGAAAAATAGGAAAATTGAATATGGCGGTAATAATTTTTTTGCTTATTTGGATAAGTGAAATTTGGATTATCAATCAGAATTATTATTGGTTGCCTTTATTATGAAAATACAACTCTGAAATTTCCGAATAAGTTTGTATTTAAAATAGTGTACATTTACCAAGAATTTATTTTAAATTAATCTCTACTATACTTTGCCATTTTCTGTGAGGTACATAAAATGCGCAGTAGTGTTTTACCTTTTAAAATCGAGCATAATTTATATCATAACCATAAAACGGCAACAAGTATTTAAAAGGAAGGTTTATATACCGTTCCTCGATTTACATAAAAGCGAGTAAGCCACGTGACGAAATATGGCCGGGAAGCAATTTTCCGAATTTAACGTGTAATTCAAACGCTTGCGGCGAGAACGAGATATTTTACGGGCGAATCGAGGAAAAAAAGAAATAGCCAGTATTTTACCTAGTCACACTATGAAATAACAGAGCATAATAAAACCAATGATGCTTGGAATGAAATGAAATAAAAACACATTGAGAAAGGAATAAGCAAAAGCTGTTTGTATCGCAAGCTACGTTACTTTATGATTCGCGATGTGAACCCAAGTATGAATAAATGCGTTAAAAACCATGCTTAAGCAACGTTCGCTCCGTCGTTTCTCTAGTTCGCGATGTGGAACCAATAATTATATAAGTACGGCCGCCCACGGTTTCACGAAATATCGGAATCAAACGTAATAAATATTTTAATCTAGACCTAAACTATCTGTGTGCCAAAGTTCATCCAAATCCGGTAAACCGTATTTGCGTGATTCAGTAACAAACATCCAAACAGTAAACTAAAAAAAAATTTTATAAAAAAAAATCAAACCGACTTCAAAAAGTAAAAAATAAAACTTTTGGAGTCGGTGCCAGCCAAAGCATTCTACATTGCACTTGGCCTTAGCTAACTAGCACCGACTCCAAAAGTTTTATTTTTTACTTTTTGAAGTCGGTTTGATTTTTTTTTATAAAATGTTTTTATTTGAGATTTTTTTGTTACATTATGTGCCGTTACTTACACTAAAAATCAGCCCATACACAACAATGATGTCATCTAGGTATACGACTACTTGCCAAAAGGTGATTGATATTTTTCAGGATTATGAAAAAACTACTAGCCAGATCTTCGTAAAAATTATATGGGACCACACATAAACCATTTTCTTTCAGATAAAAAAAGAATTATAAAAATCTGTTAACAACTGGCGAAGTTATGGTAGAACATACATAAAAAAAAAAAAATACAGTCGACTTGAGAACCTCCTCCTTTTTTTGAAGTCGGTTAAAAATATAAGCTACTGTTTGCAATATTGTGCGAAGAATTATTTTTTTTTGTGACGTAACATAAAAATTTTATACAAAACTTAAGTGAAATGTGAGTAAGCAATAAAGTAAATTGAATGTAGGCTCAACGTGTTTTTATTTGGATTTTTGGAAGAGGGTTATAAAAGCCGGCCGTGGATCAACATTATGATATAAAAATGTCAGTGTTGACGTTAACTTGAAAAGGTAAACCGAATTTCAATAATAATAAATGAACTTACAAAAGCTTAGACATAAAGAAGTCACAGTTGCTTACTTTTTATTGAAAAGAAGAACATTTATGTTTCTGAAAAAAAAAATGTTAATGTAAGTAGATAGATTCTAGAATACCTTTTTATGTTATACCTAAAATGTTATCCAGTTCAAATATCAAATCGAAACTGAAATTCTCGATACAAAATATCGAAACACATGAATGGTTTTGGTATCGAGTTTGTTTTACATTTCGTATTTCTCTCTATCATATCCCAACAAATCTATAGGTATTCAATTCCACAGTCGAACTGTTTGTTAGATTATTTAGAAACGTATTGGTGATTGCCAATTTTTGGTCCAAACTTAAAATCGCATTAAAAATAGTCAGAGACAATATTTTTTAAACGATTTCAGAAGGTTTCAGTGTTTTGTTTCTTTTTCAATTCTAACTTATATTATAAATGCGAAAGTGTGTTTGTTCGTTTGTCCTTCCTTCACGCCCTAACTAAGCAACCAATCGACTTCATTTCTTGGCATAGAGTTAATTAAAAGAAAGGAGAGTAACATAGGTTAGTTTTATCCCGATATTCCTACGGGAACGGGAACGACGCGGGTGAAACCAACTAGTAAAAAATATGAATAAAGAAGAATTACATTATGTATTTGATTATGAGATGGGGTACACTGAAGCTCTCTCTATCATATCATGAACGCTAAAGGCTATACGACTGAAGCGAGATATTAATGAGAAAAGGACGCTCGCGGGAGCGACACCGATTTTGTAGAATAGGTAAATAAACCACGAAATCGCTTCGTAGTAAATAACTACAGCGATTAAAGAGAAAATGAAACTCCACGATGTTAAATATTATTGGTGTCCACTAACTACACATGGATATAGAATATAGATTAAGTAACCCCATTTGAGAATAATCTTGAATTTTCTTTTTTTAAGGGGTCATTTCGTAAAGTGTAAAGGCAAAATCATAATATCGTGTTTCTCGTACATTACAAATCTAGAATAAGATATACATTTTTTCATAAAGAAATTTATATCTTATTACCAGATTTGTGACATTTCTTACCATCCTATTGTTTTATAAAAAATTACATACATTTTCCGTATAGCGTCGGAAGGTCTTTAATTTGGATACAAGTTCCTTTCAGCCATTGAAAAATAGCAAGCAAATATTATTAAAATGCCAAGACAGTTAATTTAATTTACTTATTATTAAATAGTTAAAAAAGCTCATAATAATACAAATAAAAAGAAAGAGATGTCAGTTAAGTTAATGTTGTCAGTTAATTTAAGTTCATTTATTTGATAAGAACTAAAATGTCATATGCTATGACATTTTAATATGATATAATTATATTAATATGTTATAACATGTCAAATGTCAATAATTTCACGTCACAATACAAGGTCTAAGGTCAGTAAAACTGTTTATATTAAGAAGGGATATAATTTTGCGTTTTATATTTATGAGGCTGTCCGACTCTTCATTCATATTTTAACCAGACATCCCTTCGGTAACAAAGCATGGCACAACCTGTCAAAGCGTACAGTGACTGCTATCGAGTTGCTTTTGTGCTAATGTCAACATTGTTTTACACAATACCGCCTTTTCAGCTTTCGCGTGACGTCACTGATTAGTATCACTATAAATAGCAGATGGTAGGATTTGATGAGTTTTTTTAATGGATAATTACTTTTATCCTCTAAATATGGCAGTTTATTGTACAAGGATGGAAAGAACTGTGCTTGAAAAGGGTGTGGAGTGGTTAGTCAGAATCTAGACCAAGTAACCGCTAAGTATGTATATGATCTTTCTTGGTGAATATATTTATTTTATTCTGCAAAAAAAAACAGACTAATAAAACAATAACGTGACTGACTGACAGACAACGCTCAGCCCAAACGGCTGAACTGATTAGGCTGAAATTTTGCATAGGATCCTTTAACAATGTAGGCACTAAGAAAGGATTTTTAAATATCTCCACGGGAACGGGAACCACGCGGGTGAAGTTGCAGGCGGCCGCTAGTGTTTTATACAAATACTTTTATTTTACTTAAGTAGGTAACATATTCCAAAGACTTAGGAGATTGATAAAGACCTGATAGCTGGTGCCTATCTTGCCCAGCGGCCGAGTCTTTGTATTCAGCGGGGAAACAGCGCCAGTGTTCTCGGTACTATGCCACGCGGCTGTGAGTAGGACGGCGTTTTTTGTATAGTATAAAATTATATATAACGGTTTATAGCTTTTCTACTAATTTGTAATTGATTAATATAATTTTATTAATTTGTGTATGAAAATATGTTACTTTAATCCTAAAAGCTTTTGCAAAAGCCTGGGATAACATGAAGAAAATCGCACTAAAATGTATAATTCTAAAGCTAAAGCTCATTAATTTAAGTCTTTTTCAGCCCGAGAATGTGGATAATAAACTCAATTTAGTGTTGGTTCAAACAATATTGCTATTCTGCTGGTCATTCTTGTTAAGAATAATTATCTTTGTAGCGGCTGGCGCAGTCTCGATGGACTTTTCATTATTACCTAATAAGCCAGGCTCTCTTTACTTTATTGACAAGGGACTTGAGGAATGAGGCAAAATTATGTTAGTAGAGGTACCATTGAGTTCTTACTATTTTTAAATTACTTTTGCAATTGTACAAAGGCAATATTTATACAGTAAAAAAAAAGAAACAACCATCTCCTACTTCCAATGGCAGTCTAGCTGAATAAGTTGATGAAGTCAAGAATTCTTTTACGATAAAAATAATTATAGAAGATCAAAAAAATTATGGAATCAAATAATAGGTCTATATCTTTAAATTGCCGATATTTTTATTACACTTCTAGAAAATACGTATAAAAAATACATCTATTGCTTGATTATACGCGGTCGGGTTATAAGTACTGTCACACCTGTCGATTTTTTTTATTTGTAAGCGATATTTAAAATCTATTTTTGATAATCGATTTATAGGCATACGAGGAATATAAAAACAAATAAATTAAAGTATTTTCTTAATTTGTTACAATGGAGTGAACGCTAAAAGGAGATGGGGTCGTGTTTCTCGGTTTACTTCGTTGTACGTTCGAGCCAAGTAAAATTTTCAGTCTCGTTAAAAATTTAAATATTACTCTGAGCTTTGCCTTTAGCTACTATTAAATAGTTGAGGAAAGATTCAAGAAACGAAGAGAGAGAGAAAAATGGTCATCCTGGTACGGTTTGGACGTTAGCGGCGGTAAATGTAGTGATGGTGCATATTGGAAGAAATCCGGTCCAGAAAAGAAAACAGTTAACATTACAGACGGGCCTTAACAGAATGTTCGCTGAAAGTGTGATAAAATAATACCTGGGATTATAGGTAAATCGTAGAAAAAAATTACTTATATACTGAAAAAAAAAAAATATACTGGGCCGATCTCGTGATCTGTTAGAACGGCACGCAAGAAATAAGCAAGGTCCGATCCTGTTTTCCGATGATTTTTTTTACTATAGAAGAGTACTGCCACAGTCAAAATAATTAAGTGTTATGCCCAGAGCAGTAAAGAATCTAGCAAATGTGTTCCTCGAGTCTAACGAGGCCAATTACCCTTCGCCAGTGATAGTTTGGCTAGGAGTGTCGTATTTTGGCCTAAAAAGTAAAACTAGATCTATGTATACCAAAATCAGTGCTGACAGACGTCGTAGACCACTTTATTAGACAACATAAAAAATCAGGGTTTGGTTTTCCAGCAGGTTTCAGAGCCTGGTCACATAGCCAAAATGACCTAAAATTATCTGTACGCCCATGAAAATATACTTCATCCAGCTGACGATTAGCCATCCTCTAGCCCAGATTTCAATCCGCTGGATTATGGGATTTGGCTCTATTTAGAGGAGAGGACCTGCGCTATAGCACACCCAAATTTGCAAACTCTTAAATTCATCCTTCATTAAAGCAGCCGCCAAAATCGACATATACGTGGCACGTACTTTTAGATATGCGTGAGCGCGAAGATCAAAGGCTTGCATCGAAAATCGTGCCAATGATTTCGAAATATTTTTTATCATTTAGTAATAACTATGAAATATGCTTTCTTTTCATATACAATAAAATAAATATTTAATTGAAAATTGTTGCAAATGGTTATGATCGACGGATGATAGATAAAATGGTTAAGACTAAAATTAACAAACAGATGGCTAAACTTTTATATGCGGTGCCGTGTGAACGTGTTGTTCATACTTATCGGTCAAGTATGATTTATGTAGGGAAAATTTCAGAGAAAATATCAAAAATCTTAAGAAACAACGACGTTCACGTGGCATTTCGAACCACTAACACCGTTCGACGGGCCATTTGCAATGGTAAGGAAAAAACAGAGGTTGGCAGGAAGTCAGGTGTATATAGGTTAACATGTGACGAGTGTAATTCCGTATACGTGGGACAAACTGGGCGCTGTTTTGAAACACGTTATAAAGAACATATTTCTGCCTATAGGAATGCCCGACCAGAACGATCTCATTTCGCGGAACATTTATTAGATACCGGTCACCAATTATCTGATGGGCATTCCTACGAGGTTTTACATACTTGTAATAAAAGTTTACGACTGAACGTGTTGGAACAATTAGAAATTATCAAACATAATGTTGATGGAGCCATACTTAACGATCAGATAAATGTTTCTTCCTCCCCACTTCTGCGTATTTGTAGACAAACAAACAGTGATAGGGATTCATAAATAAAAAAAAAAAAAAAAAAAAAAAAAAAAAAAAAAAAAAAAAAAAACTTCCATCGATATCACATATTTATATCATACTTTTACATTTAATTTACATTTATTATAACAATTTCCATTAATTATTACTCTGTCTCACTCTTATAGTCGCGATGCGTCACACTGGGGGCGGGGAGGGGGGGAGTGGGAAGCATTAAATACGGCTGTTTGGGGCCATTTTACTCACTCGGTGCTGAGATTGGCACGGTCTAACAACTCCTGAGGATGCTCCGTGTGTGGGCGAAACACGTGTAGAGTAGTCGGTGAAGGTGCAAGGTGTGTCACTGGGCTGCATCTGCATTTTTTCTTGCGGAATTACGCGACATATTTTTCGTTTTCTACTAATCATAAGTTTATTTAACAAAAATGACCACTTTATTTCATTTATTTTCTAAGATACTAATTATTTTTTTAATAAAAATATAGCATTAGATTGTTCAGTCTTCATACAATGCTTTTACATAAAATAATTGTAGCATTAACATTTGCAGTAGTAACTATAACAAAAATGTTTAGTATGGAAAACGAACTTTCTTTGAAATTCTTCATACAAATCGGCAATTTCATAGGTTAAGACCTAATATTAAAAGATAAACATATTTAAAATAATATTGTCATTTTAGTCGTTTGCATTCAAAGTATCTGAGCGATGTTTTAAATATGTTTAGTGCTAAAGGTATTTTGTAGCAGTTGGTAAAAGTCGCCCTAAGACTACGAAGTTCCATAATATTTCAAATACAATATTTACTAATTCTCATTCCTCATCAAAATTTTTCGAACAAAAGCGATCACAAAGGTCACTCCTCACATAATCACGTACAAAATCGACGAGGCCATTACAGATTTGCGGAAAAATAGGCGTTTTACGAGCGAGCTTAATGTGGCTTAAGACGTAAACCTCATCCGAACACATCAAAAAGTTATTATTTATCCCGTAAAAATACGTGACGCAAAACAATAACATGTTTTAGCTTTTTGTATCCGTTGAATAACCAATGAACTGTTTTCGATGAGATTCCATTTGAATAAAATCTGTTTTTTTATATCCAGGTCGGGTTACGTTGTCTCGTGTGAATTTTGGGTAATAAATTGATGTCATTGAGTCGATTTTATAATCTAGAAATATTTGGATTACATCATTAAATTTTTGAGTTGCAGACGAAATAAGTTATGCCAATCTTTTTATCTCTAAATCTGTGAACTTTAAAATATAAGGCGTACGCGTCATTTGTTTGCCTTTAACGAAGTATGAATTGTAGTACTATCCTATACCACCCCTCTTTTTAAGCTATGTATTGCATTATCCGAATCCATATAATATTGGAATAAACGAGAAAGTAAGTGTTAAGTCATAGGGAAGTTTATTTATTGAATATGTCAGGAAATATTCTCAAATGTTTAGAAATGTATGTATGAGCTGCCAAGGTGATGTTCTCTTCAAATAAAATAAAATTAGCAGATAATAAAATAAAGGCTACTTGGAATATTATCAACCAAACAACTGGGAAAACTAAACATAATGTAAACTCCTTCTCACTTAAAGTAGATAATAAATTAATTGAATTTGACGTTGAGGTTGCCCGTGTTTTTGGTGATTTCTTATCTCGGGTACCCTTAGAAACTACCAGTAATTTAAATTCCTGTCCAAACGTTGTTGCTGCCCTGTTAGAGTCATATGTGATAATGATAGTCAATTTATGTAAGAGAACTATTTGCAGATGATACTTCTTTAATTTTTTAAATTAATGGAGGACACAATTGTTCTGACGAAGTAAATAGTGCTCTCTAGTTCAATCAAGTCGCACACTGGTTCAACAGTAATAATTTGTCTATTAACCCTACCAAAACGAATTTGTTAAATTCTTATTACCTAATGTAGGGCAGGTCGATTTGCATATCAATTTGAATGGGGATGTAGTATATTTAGTTGAGAATTTCAAATTTCTGGTCATTACGTATTAGATTCAACACTACAATGGGATCCACATATTGAAGCCTTGTCAAGTAGACTTAGTTTTGCGGATTTCGCAATAAGGAAAATAAGGCTCCTAACTGATATTGTAACGGCAAGACTATCCTATGGCCTGTTATTGTGGGGCTCAGCAGCCAATATAGAAAATGTTTTTATACTTCAAAAAAGAGCTGTGCGTGCCATTTACAACCTTCGACGGAGAGATTCTCTAAAATATTTGTTTAAAGAGATTAATATACTAACTTTGGCAGGACAATACATCTATGATAATATAGTATATGTAAGGTTACATCACGATTTATTTATTAAGTATAGCGATGTTCATCATTTTAATACTAGAAACAAGAAAAAGCTTGCCGTTCTAAGATTTCTGCTTAAAAAATGTAGACGCTCGTTTTTGGGGAAAGGCATAGTCTTTTTTAATAAAGTTCAACAACAGTTGTTTGAGATGCCTTTGCATAAATTTAAAATATATGTTAAAAAACGCTCTTAAGCAAAGGTAGATGATTATCTAAAAGACCAAAATACTGGGAAGTGATACTAACATAAAACATAACTATTGTAATTGTATAAAGGAAAAATATTCTAATAACTGAGTCTGAGAAAATGTTCCTCTTATATTAAATATGTTTCAAGATTGTAGATTTGTGTTTGGCAAACGACATGTTCCTTTGTAAATGTTGTTGCTTCTGTTAAAGCTGATAGGTTTCTTGCGGTCGTTCTTCTTCGTTAAAAGATTTCCCGAAGGGCTGATAGGAAAAAAAATATTGGACGATTCGAAAGCACTTAACTATAAGTCTATTTGACTAAAAATCTTTGAATTTGATACATACATACAATTCATACTGCTTCCACAGAATATGTTGTTACCCATTTGATTTGTATAGTCGCTGACATTTCAAACAAACAACATTTTACGCAGCTCCTCACTTTATAGGATACGCCGGCATTAGCCTGATGTTTTACATCGGAACTGACTCAACGCACAATAAAGTTGACACTCATTGGATCAACGGAAATTTCACGACGTAAAAAAGACATTTCAACAAATGAAACAGATTTGGCTCGAGCACGTGAATTTAAGTGGCACTTACGACGTTTTCCCTTTCGACTCTTTTTGTAATAAAAATTTCCCACTGAATGTATTGTTTTGAAGAAATGATTTTAAGGTTGTTACCTACATTAAACTAATAAATAATAGCTTTTTCGTACCACTTGCTCAAAAAAGTGACATTCTATGCCATAAAAAGCGAACATAACAATAGTCATTTTTAATCTGTTAAAAACAGGGAAAGAAAATTGTACTGAATTTCATTCATCCTCTAGGGGGAGAATGTGATTTAAATTTGGAATACTTACCGAAATTTATACTGAACTACAAATAGAGAGGGATACAGATATGGATAATAGCCATATTCCCTCTTGTAAAGCCACCGTGAAAATTTACGCTGTACGCGTTTAATCTTGACGATATACTTTTCTTCATATGGATCCCATACAATGGCACCATATACTATGGGCATACTGAAAGTTTTGCACTCTGGGCAATCAGTAACTGCTCGAATTTCGAATCATGTATTTTTTCAAAGATACGTTCTTAGCAATTTTAAATAAAAAAGATGGGTAATAAAATCATTAAAATTTTTTTTGATCTCACATCGAAGTTTCCCATTCGCAATGAAAACTGAATTGACGCAATACAATTTCAGCCTGATAATTTTCTATGATTTTAAAAGAGCTCTTTCGCCACAAGATTGTGACACAAGACTGTAAAATGCTTTTGGGTGTGAAGCAACTTATCTCAGCACCATGAGACGGTGGTTAGCTTAATTTAGTGAAACACGTCTTCGGTGTTTCACTGAATGCCGGATGTTGTGAACGACGACCTTCAACTGTGACCATCGAAGAAAATGTGGTTACTAATCAACGGATTTTTGAAGAAAACAGATAAATTATCTATAGGATGATTCGGAAAATTTTGGGGATTCGTATGAGACAAATTCAAAAACTTTTAAATAATGCATAAAAAATTTAGAAACTTTTTTGGCGTTGGAAGTACGAACTGACTTCAGAACGAAATCAGGCTCGTGCTGATTGGCGCACAATAATGATGCTCAAATAGGACGACGGACATTGAAATGCTAGTTCCACTTGACGATCAGAGAAATGTCAATGCTGAGTGAAACACTACCATTTTTTGCCCACTGTGTTTGAGAGAGTTCGAAAGAAGAGACCGAGAAGACTGAACCGTCTTCCACTTTCATAATGCTTCTTCGCGCTAAGCCTAGAAACAAAGTCGTTTTTGAACACCAAAAAAGTAGTGCTCATGAACATTTCTGTATAGAGTCTAGAGCTGGCATCCTGCTTTTTTATAATTTTCCCAAAACTGAAAGATTGAATAAGTGCTGCCACTTGTATAACGCACAAAAGTGATGTCTTTCAATCAGTACGTAAAAAACATGCCATCAGATCAGTGGTCATCGTGCCTTCAGAAATGGTTTGACCAAATAAAAAAGTGTTTCAAATGCAAAGGCGAATACTTTAAAAAATAATAAAAACAAAATTTCGCTCACATCTTGTTTTGATAAAAGGATACACAAAACTTTCAGTGTGCCCCATGTATTATAGAGCTTTAAAGCAAATAGCCAACAGTTAAATGTTTTTAGTCACTTAGTGACTTAGTGTTAGTGTTTAGTGATAGTCGCCCTTAAAGTTAAAGTAGTACTTATTGATTAGTCCTGCATTGTGTCTCTATCTACACGAATATACAACATTGAAGTGTGTGTTTGTTACGATAAAGTGCTGAAGGAATTCATTCTAGTATTGATCAAAACATCAATATTGGTATCTGTCTGTTTGTTTGAGCTCATCTCCTGTTTGAGCTCATCTCCGAATCCCATGAGCCGATTTTGAAAGCAGTTTCACTAACAAAGATGATATTATAAGAAGTAACTTGGATACTTATTTAAGAAAAATTTAATTATATCATCAAACCCGAACCGGACACCGGTGTCCAGAGAACAATGGTAAATATTTCGTGGCTCATAATCCGGGGCTTGAAAGTTTAAAACGCTTGAAAACAAATACTACTTTGTTATATTATCTTAAATTAAAATCCTTTTCCTAATAAACTAAAATATTTCAGGTTCACGTTCATTTTCAGTTCTCTCGAGAGGATGAATTACAATTTAATCAACGTAAAACTAAATGAGGCGGTGAAAGAATTATTAAAATTCTTCTTAGTTTCACGAAAATCCCTCGGGAACCTAAAAACTTTGGAGTAGATAAAAATTCTTTCGTAGTAAAGTCATTATTAAGATAATAGGTATGCTCGTGTTATGGAAACAAGTGATGTAAATGCAAAAATTAAAAGAATATTACTAAAAGTTATTGAATTAATATTTTTTGGTTGGTGTGGTGGTAATGACTTCTTATCTAAATCTAATGCCATAACAATAATCTTTTCAGCATCGTTGTGTTACGGCAGTTAGAGATAAGATAGTCAATTCCTCAGTGGTTGAGGATTCCGGGAAGGTTCCCGGGAATGTGTTCACAAAAAGGTGCCAAAATTATTTGCTATCTTAATCGGAAAATCTATATTACTTTCTGCGCTGGCAACACTAAGCAAATAACATGGCGAAATGAAATAACATCCGGCATATTACCCGCTACATATAGACAGATGCTCATGAGAATTTTCCGATATTTGGTTTTCCCGAGGGAACTCGTTTTGGGCCGCTCACAAAAATCCTAGCAAGTACCTGTTTTACTTGCGTACCGATGTATGTACGCAATATACAAACATTTATTGTGACCATATACAAACATACAAAAGTAAATAAGCAGCATAGTTTTGTCCTTACATTTTCTACGAAACTTATCCTTTATTAATGAATTCGATTAATTCAATTCATCTTTATATTTTTATTATAGTATAAGATTTTATTATTTAACGGTTTCTTGTTTTTCGACTAATCTTTGATGATTATCAAGACATATCATTCAATCTCATGGCTACTGCTCCCACACCCGAATATTATTATGTCCATTTTACCACGAAAAGATGTTACATCTATTCATCTTTATCTAATATTCGAATCTCAGGAACGCGTTCACCATGAACAAGATATGTTTGATGATAGCATGTTATGTAAGCAGCTTCAAAAATTGTATAACAAAATTGTTGTGTCCATTTTGATAAAGGTGGATAATGTGTTTGGATGATAAAGGAATAAATTGTTTTACAACTTTTTGAATACCCGTACATTTGGTTGTAAACGTAATTTCTATATTGTTCTCAAATGAACCTCTGTTATCTCTGGGGAATGTATAAAAATAATTAACAATTTAATTGAACAGCAAGGGTTTTCAATTAAAAAGTAATTGTGTTGTGACCTTTAGCCCGCAACAGGAATCCACGATTGTTTTGTCAAACAATGTGGGACCAACTTTTTTTTATTGTGCTCAATTGTTTGCTCAAGGTGCGTTGGGAGAAATATTTTTTGCAGCCACAGAAATTATCGTTTATTTGGTTTTCTAATAGAATAGAATAGAATACTTTTATTTGCATTCGCTTCTGATTGGAATATAACCTGTTACATGTTTAAGTAAATTATGGAATGACTTCTGCTTTTGTGCAAATGAACGACTTTGTGTTGTACTTACATTATAGAAACTACTTACCTTCTGGATTTTCGATTAAGTTTATAGATTAAACATTAAAGGAATTAAATAAAAAAGATAAACATTAAAATCAGTCCTTAACTAAGATAAATAGTCCTGTAAGTGTCGACTTATATATTACTACCTAAATAGGAAAACAGAATTTTAAGCAAAAGTGGAAAACCGCAAGCTGAGTTTGTCGGTGTGATTTCATTTTGAATCGAATCGAAGCTGAAAACCGTTCAGTCGACTGGGTATTGGTCGGATAGCGGTAACGACAACGGGGCCTAACCGCAACGCACCTACAACTGTGATGATAATCTTTTAAATAAAGCTACTCATAGATTAAAATAAAAAGTACTTCATCATAATAATACTAAATAAGATAATATTCAGAAACCACTAAAACAAAAAAGAAACATTTGAGGAGGTTTTTGTCCGATACTTGAAGTCCTTTCACACCGGATTGCAACCGAACCCGTTAGATTGTTTTTACGTGAAAAACTAACAAACAAACATTGGTTTGTTTGTTACTCTTTCACGTAAAAATTAACAAAGAAACAAACTGACATAATTTCGCTGTTATAATATTAGTAGGATGAGCAATGTCATTTATTTAATAGTGGCATATGTATCTCATAACTTGTTTCTACTCTTCAAACTAACGCTCTAACGAAAGTTTGTCCATAGTCTCTAGAACAAGTTGAAGAACAAACAAAGTTTAATGAACAATCGCCGACTTCGTGGCCACACGCCGCTTCTGATTGGAATATAACTCATGATGACCTATAAACGAAACTTTTATACAAACTTATTTCATTAGGTATATATTATATTAGGTATATACTATATTATTAGTTCTTTTTCTAACAAATATAAAGAATTTTCTCAGAGTTCTAAAGAAAGATCTATCAGGCCATACGCTAGGTTTGCATGACGGTTTTGCATGAACAGGCATAACCATAATAACCTAGCCTCTATAACCTGCTTAGATTAGGTATCCAAATTTCTTTAAAAACTGTAATTTCGATTTTGACTGATGTCATAAGTATTCAGAAATTAGCAAATATTATAGTTATTGTTACTGAAAGTTGGCAGTTAGGATCAATTTAACCGTCCTTAAAATATAATGTAATGTATAAGTTTCACATAACCATTTGACGACTTGTTTGGCGCTGGCGTACTAACCCCGCCTTCTGCGCCAGAGGTCCCGGGTTCGATCCCCGGACAAGACAAATATTTGTGTTCATGAACATGTCTATTTGTATTCTTATGGTATAAAAATAGCATTGAAAAATGCAAAAATTACAAATCATAAAAAATGTCTATTTGTCTTGGTCTGGATGTTTACTGTTTAATATGTATATTATGTGTGTTTACAGAAATTAAGTATTTAAGTATGTTTATCCGTTACCTAGTATCCATAACACAAGTTCTTCATGAAACTTAACGTGGGCTAGATAATTGGCAGTTTGTTTGTTTGTTAGTCTTTCAAGCGAAAACTACTGAACGGATTTGGATGAAATTTGGTATGTTGGGACTTCAAATAGTGGACTAACACAAAGGCTTTTCTGTGCTATCCTGATATTCCCACTGGAACGGAAACCATGTGGGTGAAACTGCGGGCGACCGCTGGTGAAACATAATACTTGGACCTAATGATAAAAAAATCTATTCTGTAAAATTTTAACATCTTAGGTACAATTTTCCATAGTAGATATTTTTTCAATAAATTCTGCCCTATTTGCTGTCCGCTTGCTTTTTTTTTCTTCGCTGTGAAATAAAAGGTTACCTCGAGTTTTTATTTAAGAATTGAATTATTATAAGAAATTGTGTATACAAAATCGTAGCACAGGGCTAGCTACGAGACTACGAGGAAAAGCTACGAAATTCTGAATCGTAGCTGGCACGTAGCTACGGTTTTGAAGCTGCTTGAATTACTTTCATTATCTTCTATGGCTTTGATACCCAATACTATAAATAAATTATAAATAATAAATAAATAATTGCATACAAACACATTAATTATCCAGCATACGTCAAGATTTGATGAAGAACGTGTTATGGATACTAGATAACCGATCAACATACTAATATACTTTTTTGTTAAGACATACATAATATAATTTACACTATAAAAAACCAAATTATTAAAAAATAGAAACCAACTCTTAAACCTTTTGGCGTCTGTGCCAGATAGTGCATTCTACATTGTACTTCTATACTTTTATTTTTCTTGCCTTGGCTGGTAGTAGAGGAGTTTAGTGCATTACCCTTTAATTTTTTGACACAAGTATGAAACTTGGTACATGTGTTCCCTGGGTCAAAATAAGCCAGTTAAGGTCGGTAGCCCCCGGTAGCCCCCCCTCTGGCGCCGGAGGGGGGAGGCCAAAGTACCGCTCCACCCGGCGTCATTCCGAAAATTATAACTGTCCCATGTTTAGCTAATAGTCAAGTTTGGTGTAATTTACGTATAAATCGATGATGAGGAATTTATTTCTGGTATTAAAAATTTCAATTTCTAAAGTAGTTTAAAATAAATATTTTAACTTTAAGTCACTATATATAATAAACTAGTGTTTTTATTTGCAAACAAAAAATATGCTTGTAAAGCCTATATAATGGAAATTAAAAAAAAATACTTTTAAGTACCTTTACTAACAATATGTAGCAAAAAATTGTGAATGTCGCACGCCGTCATTTTTTTTACCGTTCACAACGAAGAGAGCATTCTGCGGGTTTATCCAAAACGATTAGTATGAAGCTTGGCACAGCCGTTCCCTAGGTCAAAATAAGCCAGTTAAGGTCGGTAGCCTCCGGGGTGGCTCTAGTGCCGGAGGGGCCCGGTCAAGCACTGAACCGCCCAACTACATTCCGAAAATTACAACTGCTTAGCTAATAGGTCTAGTTTGGTGTCATTTTCTTATTAATCGAAAACGAAAAATTCATTTCTGGTATTAAAAATGCAATTTATTAAGTAGTTTCTTAAGCCGTTGACACTGTAATTTTTATTTGTTTTTTTTTACTTTAAGTCACTGTAATTAATAAACTAGTGTTTTTTATTTGCAAACAAGAAAAAGAGAAGTAAAGCCCATTAAATGCATATTAAAAAAAAAATAACATTCTAGTACGTCGTGCACCATCAATATATTTTTAACGGTAACAACCGAAGAGCGTATTCTGGGAGTCTGTCCGAAACGATTTGTTTGATGGAGATGACGTATGAGGTGTTATTACATTCGTTTTGATTGTAGGAGTATATAGTATACAATAAAAGTATGAGTCGAAGATTATTTTGTCTTTGCCATTTTTTATTCACCGGCATTACCCTTGTTTTCTTAGATATCGCTACTTTATATGTAAGCCAGGCTTGCTGTTATTGCGATCCAGATGCTACACTAAGAGCACTTACACACTGCGTCCGAATCCGTGAAAAAACGGTCCGTCATAGCCGTAGATCTATTTGTATGGTACCTTACGCAATACATCCGTTTTCTTCTCTCCGTCATCCGTATATTTCCATGACGGACCGTATGAATAAACTATTTCTCTATTTTAACACTATACGTGAAAGGATAAAATAGCATCCCGCCCCCTTAGGATGGAGACCGTTATATCACGCGATATATAGCGTATCATAATATGTTGTCTTGCTTACTCCGCTACGATATGAGCGGGACAGTGACACGTTATCGAGGCGATAATAGCCGCTCATGCTAGGCCTACTAGATTCCACTTACTTCCACTAGCACGGAGAACATATTTATGCATCATTTTTATTGATTGCACACCACATTTTTGTTTTATAAAATATGATGTGCATTTTGTTCTACGTGGTGGTGGAAGCAAGTGGAGGCCAAGATCCTAACTTATCCTTTCACTGATAGTGTTAAAATAGAAAGGTTCGTATCGGATTCGGATCGCAGTCGCAGTGCGTAAGCGACATCCGAATTCTGTCCGCGTTTTCTGGATCCGTTTTTTCACGGATCCGTTTTTCACTGATTCGGACGCAGTGCGTAAGTGCCCTAACAGCTGATCAATTTTCACCTGTATAGTCCGGGACTTTTAAAGTATCCGCTGTTAGTTGCAAGAACTTTGCTTCGTGGCTTAATATTCTTCTATATTAAAGTTAACAGTGAAGGCGATTATATGCAATTATACGAGCGTTACAAGATTTTGTTATTTGTTCATAAATCCACAACGCTATAATGAAAAACTTATAATGTCACGAGATGAATTTGGCTCCTGCAAAGATGTCGAAATATCGGGAAAATAAAAGACTACCAATTTTCACAGAAACTTAAATGTAATCACTAGAACACAATTTATTTACACGAGCTTAGATCTAATAATACCTATGTCTTTAAGGGTTATTTGGTTTTTTTTCTCGACGTTTCGTAGTGATCCGTAAAAGTGTGCGCCAAAACTTAAAATCTATTTTTTTTTTGTATTGAGGCAGAAACCTTAAGCTTCACATTCTTGTTGTTTAATTTTTTAGCTATCCTTTGTTATAAAAGTAATGATGTGTTAATTTTATGGTACTTCTGTTATTTATTGTGTGTCGCTAACAGTATTATTTTCTTTTCTCTCAAAAATATTTTCTGTTCTTTTCTCTAATAAATAAATGAAAAATATGATACAATTAACGTAAAGTGGATAATTTGTTAAAAAAATATATTTTAATTCAATGCATAGTACGCAAACTAAACTAACTAGTAAAATAAGTATTACTTTAGTTTATAGCCACTACAACGACGGTTCTTCTGAATTAAATTAAGTACGAGTACATTAAAAGTGCCTGTCCATTTTAATTGGGGGGGGTTTGCCATAATCGCCACGCTTGGCAGGCGGGTTGGCGATCGCAGTATGGCCAAGTTTGTAGGTGACGCTGCTGCCCGTCTCCTGAAGGCTGAGTCCCTTAGTCGCCTTTTACGACACCCACGGGATGAGAGGGAGTAGAGCTATTCTAGGCCGACACTACACGGCTAGTTAAGGAGGCTCAAGGTGACTCAGCGTGCAATGGAGAGAGCTATGCTCGGCGTTTCCCTGCGTGATCGAATCAGAAATGAGGAGATCCGCAGGAGAACTAAAGTTACTGACATCGCTCGAAGGATTGCTCAGCTGAAGTGGCAGTGGGCGGGACACATAGCGAGAAGAACCGATGGCCGTTGGGGCGGAAAGGTTCTGGAATGGCGACCGCGTACCGGACGACGCTCCGTGGGTAGGCCCCCCACAAGGTGGACCGACGATCTGGTGAAGGTCGCGGGAAGCCGCTGGATGCGGGCAGCGCAGGACCGATCGTCGTGGAGATCCTTGGGGGAGGCCTATACCCAGCAGTGGGTGTCATGTGGCTGAGACGACGACGACATTAAAAGTCGGTTTCACCACCTACTGATAAGTTATGGATATCTTATGTGGCAGATAATTGACATATTTTTCATATAACAACTGTCACATGATCTGTCAATTAAGCTACCCAGAACTTATTAGCAGGTGGTGAAATCGGCCCTAAATGTTTTAAACCGAAAAATTGGTTCAACAATAAAGTTTACGTAACACTAGTAAACAAAATTCATAAAAAGACGAATTATGTCCGCCAGGGAAAGTTTGATACATCCTTTCTGAATTTTCAATAGGAAAGACGTCGAGAACTTTTTAGTAAGTCCTCAACTTCGCACAAAAGACACGGGAATATGTTAAGCTTCTATATTTAAGAAAAATATTGTTGACAAAAATCTTCGAGTAAAAAGATACCAAAGATAAACATTTTCTTTTGACAATGACAATGATGGTAAAGTTTCAGGTTGCTATTGCTTAATAAGACTTTTTTAACAAACTAGCTTCCGCCCGCGGTTTTACCCGCGTGGTTCCCGTTCCCGTATATAAAAACTATCCTATATTTTAATCCAGGCTATCTTCTATCTCTGTGCCAAACAAACTGATATACCTTCGCATTTATAATATGTGAGATTAGTAGGATTTACACGTCTTTTAAGAAAGTTAATATATTTACGAGAAAATATCATTTGCGTTTAGTGTAATTCAGCTTGTGTTTGCGGTCAGTGGTCAAACTACTTTGCCTCTGTCGGTCATGAGATGAGTGGTCAAGACTAAATCCAGTCCTGGCTGTGGTCGCAAAAAAATAATCCTAACTAATATTATAAATTCGAAAGTGTGTTTGTTTGTCCTTCCTTCACGCCGTAACTAAGCAACCAATCGACTTGATTTTTGGCATAGAGTTAGTTGAAAGGACGGAAAGTAATATGGCTACTTTTATCCCGATATTCCTATGGGAACGGGAACCACGCGGCTGAAACCGCGGTCGGAAGCTAGTTTTTATAAACGCGAAGCACGAAGTTTATTGCTGTCTTCCTTATTCTACCCTTCTAATCTACAGTCCTACTAATATTATAATTGGAAGTTTGGATATTTGGATGTTGCACAGCTGAACGGATTTGGATGAAAGGACATGTCCCAATTTAGGCCACGTCCAAAGATAAAGAAACATTTACTGATTCTGAGAAAAATACAAATAATTTTATATAATGCATTGTTATTAATAAATAAAAATTAATATTTTTTACTCGAAATAAGGAGTCAAACATGACGGAATTAAAAACAACTGTCAGTGTCACTGTTATTGAGTTCTACTGTTTTTTTTTTTTTTTTTTTTTTTTCCAGGCTTTCTTCCGTTTTCCACAGAAATTCCGCCAATGTCCCGTAGTGAGAGATACACGGACTTTTTTATAAAAGACTCGGTAATAATGTACTTTGTAAAGTTTTGGATCCAATTCCTCCTTGAGCCATTTTATCCATTATTACAAGCCCTACGTTACGGACAAAAACAAGACATTACAACACGGGACGGCACAATGATATATTATTACATAAGAACATTAAGATAAATATAATTAATAATATTATAACTACAGTTTGATGTTATGTAATTTTAAACATTTACAAAAGAGCCCTGATAAATCCGAAAGTGAAATAATGTTGTTAACATTGATAGGACGAAGCACATTAGATGGTAATTGTTCATAAAGTGATGGGTGTTTAAGACAGTTGAATATAATGTGGTCAACTGACCCTTCATCTAAGCCACACTCACATATTTTGGTGATAAACACGGGAGTAGTAGCGTGTCTAAGTCGGAGACAACAAATAGTCGAGATAACATGTCTAGGCAAATCTCGGAATTTCCAGAACCACGGTATTTTTGGTATACTGAGTTGTAGAGAGTGGTAATGTCAAAAATCAAAAATCAAAAAAATCAGCGATGTGGTAAGTGTGACACTCGATAAGTACGTTTTTAATTTGTAACATAACTGGAGAGGGTGATTTGGTTTTAAATTGGTTAGACAAAAGGGCTTCCAAACAACTTTTGGAATCAGTAAAAATTATAGATTTATCCAGCTTATGGGAAAAAAATAAAAGGGACCGTTTTCAAAATGGCTACGGCTTCACCTTAAAGACTGAAGCTTCTACGGGACATTTAAAATTTATAACAATACTAAATTTTGGAACCCAGACAGCTGATCCAACGCCTCCATGTGGGTTCATCTTGGAAGCATCAGTGAATATCGGCAACCATTGTTGCCAATCCTCATCCAAACACTGCAAGAATTTGATGTTTGCTGCAAGATCATCTTTATCTATTCCGAATTTCAAAATTATGTTTTAATTTTAATGCTATTTCAAAACTAACTTTAATGCTATAGCATTAAAGTTAGTTTGGAATAAGGGGTGTGAGTCGAATTGTACAATGGGATGGGACAGGGATGACAATTTCCTATAACTAATAACCGTCCTAGGGTGAGTCTTGTGTACCCAGTATGGTGCATTATCTGTAAGGTGGGATAGTTTTTGGAGGCAGGGCTCTGTGTTCAACTGTAATTCTATTGACTGACAGTGACAGTGACAAAATGACATCTTCCGCAATGGTGTATTTTTGATCTGTGTTTGCATTATATTTTATTGTTCCTTTCAGAAAAAAAACGAAATTGAGTATTTAGAAACTGTTTATCGTGTTTTTAACGATCTTTTGGTATACTGTACACAGACGTGGCACATACTTCATACATTTTTGGACATCACCTTTAGCCTGGATTTTAATTTTAAAACATGGGATACTTTTTATCCCAATATTCCCACAGGATCGGGTACCACGCGGATAAAACCACGGGCGGCTACTATATGCTAACATTAGAAATACTCATGTATAGTCATAGAACGAGGACTTTTGTGAGACTTGTTAGGTTTTACATTAAAAAGAGACAGACAAAATACGTTACAACTAATAAACACTACGAGACGTTTTATTAGCGCCGTTTTTACTAGGTTTTTTACCAGCCGATGTTTTATTTTTTAAAATGAATACAATGAGCAAGACAGGAAACAGACTAAAACTAATAAAACTAGACAGACTTAATTAATAAGAGTCCTATTAAATAAACTTACCTTTTCTTTACAACAGCTATGAGGATTATGTGTTGAGTGTTCTTGGTTCCTCTTATTGCTCTGAAACAAAAAAAAAACTTATTAATAAAGCTGAAGCGCTTTTTGTTCGTTTGCACGTGCCTTAAAAACTGTCCGTCTCATGATATGCTTTTTGCAATTTGTTAGTGCGGTTTTTTTTAAAATTAGAATAGTCAGAAGTGGTTAGTAAAGTCTCTATAATAAAAAGGACAATTTCTAACTTCAGCGTATTAGTTTATCTTACTTTACCATAATGATACATAACAAAAGTCGATATGCATAATTTGTTTTGTCATGTCAACAACTGACAGCAGTACAAACATGGCTTTATAAAGGTCATGATAATAAAAAAAAAACGATTTGCCTTGTCCATAACCACGTAAATGTGGTTAAAAAGCAGTTTCTGAACTAACTTCTTTACACGTTTTGAACAATTACTGATTGAAAAATAAACATTCCAAACATTACCATTATGAAGTTTGTGAACTAACTTCTCAAATGTTTTGGAAAAATTGATTGCTAAATAAACATGTGAACATTACCATTATGAAGTTTGTGAACTAACTTCTCAAATGTTTTGGAAAAATTGATTGCTAAATAAACATGTGAACATTACCATTATGAAATTTGTGAACTAACTTCTCAAATGTTTTGGAAAAATTGATTGCTAAATAAACATGTGAACAATACCATCATCGTCCATTTAACACCAAATCGTATCAGTATTTTCTTATAAATATCTTTTTTATGTTAACTCCAACTGGTAGGTATTGTGGAAGCCAACTTCCATTAGATACATACCCACCGCACTATCAGGGTTACGTCTAACCATTCGTAAAAGCGATCAATTGGGCCTCGCGCGATCGCACGGAAATCTTATTGAAAAGGCACAAAATTGCGAAGAAACCCCTCCGAACCACTGTTCCGTGGTTGCTTTGAAAGATCTTTTATTCGAATTGTGAGCTCCTCTTATTATATGAATCGCTTTGGAAACAAGAGATGAACCGATTACCCTCTCGATAGTTTGAGATGAATTGGTAGCCTCGGAGCTGTGGGATTATGATTGTTACTTGTATATGTTTGGGCAGATTTATTTGTTACCTACTTATTTTACCTACATTTTCGGTACGTTTGTAAACAAGTATGGTAGTCAATTTAACTTATCTCTGGAGACTGTACTGCCTCTTTGCCAGGTAAGAAAATTTGGATCCAATGCCAAAAATAACGTCATTGGGACCAGCCCCCTAATTGTCTAATTCCAATATCTATCACAATTCCTTTCAAATGTATTGTAATTGTGATAATGATTTATGGAATTGTGTAACTCATAGTCGAAATCCCTTTCGGAACGAATGTTGTTTTAAATGACACTTCATTTGACACTTCTCCATAAATTTGAAAGATATTTTCGTGTGTTACACTTTGCTTAGAGAATTTAATTTAATTTATTCAATATCTTTCAAAACACGTCCCAATCACAATCCCTATCAAATGTCAAATAGTGACAACCTGAAGTATGTTAATATCTTTCAAATGACGAATTGAAATGGATTGAGGTAGATTTTTAAATAAGACAATTAGCCCCCAGATTATATTTTACATTACCTCCATTGCAGAATTTCATTTTTAAAACGTCAATTTGATTAAACAAAGATTATCCTTGACTAGTTTAATAAACGGTGTTGCATTTTAATGCTCATTTTTCCTATTACAGTAGCAGCAGTTTTAAATTTGCATTTTAATAAAGTTAAGCTCATGAAGATGGTGCTACGGCTTAAATATATTTTTGACCTCACGCGCTCGGAAAAGGAGGTTTTGTCATTCAATTTCTGTGTGGAAAATTGCATTTTGCGGCCTAGCGTGTTAAGTTTATTAAATTTAAATAATAAATAAATATATAATTTATTCACAACCCAACAAATACCTACACAAAATAATCAGTACAATTTCAACAATAAATAACTAGGCTCAAAAATTGTAGACTCCGAAACTAGTAAAACTGTATTATTAGGGTCAGTGATTCTTCGATGATTTAACACAAAAAAAACGACTTCAAAAAGTAAAAAATAAAACATTCGGAGAACGTGCCAGCCAAGGCATTCTACATTGCACTTATATTAACTATATTTTTATTATTCTTGCCTTGGCTGGCAACGACTCCAAAAGTTTTATTTTTTACCTTTTAAAGTCGGTTTTTTTAATAAAAAGTGTTTATTTCACAATTTTTAGATACATCATGTGCCGTTACTTACACTTAAAATTAACCCATACACAAAAATTATATCATCTAGGTAAACAACTAATTGCCAAAATGCAAATTATATTTTTCAGGATTATGAATAAACTACTAGCCAAATCTTACTAAAAATTATATTATTATTATTGTACACTTGAACTATGTTCTTTCAGATTAAAAAAGAATTATAAAAATCGGTTGGCAACTGACGACGTTATACTATAACATACATAAAAAATATACAGTCGACTTTAGAAACTTCCTCTTTTTTTGAAGTCGGTTAAAATGAAAAAAGCAATGGACATGTACCGACAATTAAAAGCAATAATGGAAACAGGTTTTGACGAGTGTTGTGAGATTAAAAAAGAGAATCGTTCGACTCCAAGATAACTTTTTTCTAGTATCTGTCCCCTAAAATGTATCATTTAAGATAGCTTTGAATATGCAAACTTCAAGAACCATATACTTAATGGCTGTTTAATCTTAATCGATCGTGAAACATTTGTAAAAATGTTTCTTTCGAATATTCCGCGCCTTGAGAACACAACGCCGGCCGACAGTGTAGAAAAATTAAAAGTACTAGAAAACTTCTAAGGCTGATAAGATTTACGTTAGTAAATTTTCTGTTTAGAACCAAAAATTCGTCATTATGCGTTCCGAATCGTAGCATTGACTTTTTTTTACATTGTATTCTTATTTTCGGCATTCCTAGTGTTAAACCATCCGGCATTTTATTGCATAATATTTTAAAAATATCTGCAAAAGTATACTAAATTTAATATACCTCCATTCCAATATCATAAATCTGAGTTCCATTTTATAGCAGAAAACGAATAACTCTCATGGGATCTGATACTCATAAATCTTTTAAACAAAGCCACATCGCGGACTCTAACTTTATATTTTTCTATTTCACACCTTTATTCTAGCCATCATATTTGTAAATAAACCTTAAAGTATTTTTTAAAATAATGGCTCCACAAATACATTTTTTACATTATACTTGGATAAAAAGTAAGCTATTATTGAACTTCAATCATTATAATGGGACAAAATTGGCACTGCGGCGGTTTTAGGGGGGTAGTAATTGATATAAAATATAAGCAACTTATATAACTTGAGGAATGCTCTTATTAAAACAAAATACCAATTTTTGAACTAATTGATCGAACTTATGCATAATTTCATAGTCACACACACATCGCCTCTTCACCCCCGCAAACTGACGGGACCAAAATGACCCAACGGCAGTTCTAGCTAAAACGATTTTTTGAAGTGAAAACTTCTTTAGCGGCGTTGAGCACTTTTTCTGTAATGGGTATAAAATCTTAAACTCGCGTCAGGACACGTGACCTGATCGAAAAAGCGTAGGACGGATGGAGAATGTTGAGGTGACAGGTTGACTATGGTCTCGGTTGCTTAGCGACAGACTGTTGATAATGTCTTTTACTTGTCTCTTGTTTTATTGTCAATATATATTTTTCGATTCTCTATAATAACTAATGTTTTCTTATATCTTATTACCTAACTTAACGTTCACTTTAATATGGTTTGTCATGTTTGTGTACGATAGCGCAATAAATGAATATTGTATTCTACCACATAAATGATAGTACTTTTATACTGATAAAGCAATTGGTGCAAAATTATTCCCTAACCATTCCAAAATATCAAACATGCTCAACGTTAATAATCAAGTTTTCACTTCTGCCGGCACTCCCGGAGTGCAACCCGTCTTTTTTTAACTATTGTTTTTATTAGACAAAAACTTCTTAAATATACTAAGTATAATAAAATATTAAATGTCAAAAAATTTCATGGTTCTACGTAAAAAATTAAAAAGTTAGAGTCGATCATAGTTGCGGGTGGGACAAAAATGGGACGGCGGCACTAACTAACTAGTAACTAACTAACTAACTAGTGCTAACTTTGAAATAGTGAAAAAATTTATAACTATTCATATTTCTGTTTTGTAGTAGTACTCTTGCCTACTTCAAATGAGATTATTACTCGGGAGTCAGGACCAATAATGTTTTATTATTTTGATAAAATAGATTAGTAATTTGCGTTGAAACCTGTAACGCAGACTGCAACATTGACAATTGACAAGTAGGACAAAAGACACGAAAAAGATCGGTAATGAAAGAGATAGCAATTTGAATCGGACCCCATATAGGGTCTTCCCAATTTTCACAATGTGAGCTCGTATGACATATCTCCTTCAAGTACACACATTATAAGAACAGGTTCGACCTAGTTTAGGTACTTAAGTGTCATGTCTGGCTATGGTTTGTTTATTTTACGCCAATAAAGTATTTTTTTTAAATATAATAGCATTGCTCGGGACAAATATGAAACCTGTCCGTCTTATGGCCTTCAAAATTAGTTACGGTGTTCAAATGGAATAACCTCTGAATTGCGAAAGGCTTCGAGTTCGAGTCTCGTCTGATCGATTGGCGAAAAATATGTTAATATTATACTACAAGATTCATCTTCGAAAATAAGCGTCATAACTAAATGCTTATATCTAAAATGTAGTTTATGCAAGTTTCAGACTTGAAGGCTCCCCAAGTTCTAAATATTGGGAAAAACGGACTCAGGCAAAGGACTCAGACTTTTATACGAAACTTTTTAAGTAGGTCATACCATAAGCCTTATTTTAACGTTATTCGTTTTAGTTATCGAGTTGAACATGTACTTGTTTAATTTAATAGTTAACCTTACTCTCACCCTAACGTTCCCTAAAGCAATTAACCAAAATTCCTTTAACAACTCGACTGTAGCGGTGAGGCGTGTTTCTGAAATATTAATAATTTTAAGGGCTCATAATCTCAAGTAGGTACAAGCATGAAACATAATATATTACACACCCTTTAGGTTATGATTTGGTTAAATAAAATTTTTCTTTTATGCAAATAAAATTATTAATTATAGAATTAAATCATAATTTTCAATAATCACGAAAAACATACGACGTCATACCAAATAGGCTACAAAAATTAATCATCATGTAAGAATTTTCGTTTTGTGCTTGTCGTCAGCCATTTTTATTGTCTCCACTGCTGGGGCACTGGCCTTCCGTAAGGATGGATAAGGAGAATGGGCCATGACCCACCACGCGGGCCCAATGCGGGTTGGTGGGTGTTAACGACTGCAAATTCAGCCAGGACCAACGGCTTAACATGCCTTCCAAAAGCACGGAGGAGCTCGAAACAGTAAATTTCTGGTCGTGACAGACCTTTGCAAAAATGCTTAACCTCAACAATCGAAGGCCGTAAGCGCCGTCCACTGCGCCACAGCTCGTCCTTTGCGATCATGGGGAATCCACGACGTTTATTTCATTATCAGTAGTTCTGCTCTTGAATTATAATACTAGACCAAAGTCGTCGTCAAAATTCAAATGAAATGAATGAATAACGGAATTTCGACGTTGTGAATTGTGAAAGTCGTCGTCAAAATTCAAATGAAATGAATGAATAACGGAATTTCGACGTTGTGAATCAGCGGACTGATCGCCTGCTTCACAACCGTTCGATAGCGGAATCGAATTCGAATGTCTTTGTCTAATCTGAAGTGAATGAAAGTGACAATGTATACAATCAGCTCTCGGGAACGTTTTCGAATGTTTCTGAATAAGGGGGCATATCAGAGTTTAGATTATAATGGCTTATCACAAAATATTGTTAGCAACATCATCTCTTAAAACAATTGTATAACGGGTATGTAGAATAGAAAAATTTGGTCTGTGGTTATTATTCAAGTTTTAGGATTTAGAGACTAGAGCTTACAACTGTTCCTATACGCCCAAGTTTAATTTCCAGCAGCGATCAAGGACCTTTTAAATCTCACGCCAGAAACGTGCCAGGTTCACGAACCGAGGTATTAAAGAAACGTGCGCTACTCCAGGAATTTCGAGGAGAAACGTTTTAACAGACGGGGTTTTTGTAACACTGTAATGATACTCACACGGAACGCGCTACGGGGCATTGAGGTAAGTATAATGTACGTACTTACAATTATACCACAATGGTGCGGGGTGGCATACGACTTCTCACATCATTTATAAGTATGCGTTCATACCACAGATCACAAGAAAAAGGTTTAAGCTTTTAAAGCTCTTTAAATTTGGAATTTGGAATTTGGAAAGTTAGCACGAAAAACTATCGAAATAGTATCGAGGACGTATCGAGCACGTAATGTCAAAAAATGTATAGGAAAATGTAGTTCTGCTTACGTCCGGTAGGAACGCTACTCAATATGTCATATATTTTTTTTACTATACTTTCTCGATACTTACTCGAAAGTTTTCGTTGCCAGTCCTACTGTACAGATTATGTGTAACGTGACATACTATGTCCACAGTCTATTTTAATAGACACGTTTTGCCAGAGCAATCGAGAGGGGTTCGCGGGGCGAGAGGGGGTGCTAGCGAGACCGAGCTGCCATATGCTCACTCGGGACAATGACAAATGTCCTGTCAAATAGTATGAAAGTCTTGTCAAAAGCGGCATGGCCGCGTGGTTTCAAGTGCGTTGTACCACTGTTAGTTCCTTAGTTAAACTGTGCTATGTCTTTGTATTACGAGTAGTATAAAGTATGCAGTGCGCTCACGAACACATTAAAATGTATGAAAAATACTGTTGTGTTGCAGATAATTTGTACTCGGCTTTAAAAGTCGAAAGCTGTCTGTTGCAAAATATAGCAGCAGTCCAAACGTAATGATCCTTTGTTACCTACTATAATAATTATAAATAAAAAAAATAAAAAAAAAACATTTTATTTCAGACTATGTCCATACAGTAACAGTTGATCATAATATTCGTGATAATTAATAGTAATAAAACTAAATGAAATAATAAAAATGTCAAAATATCAATCAGATTCATACCAATTCAATTCAAATTAAATAATTAATTACATTAAAAGAAAATAATATAATAAAATAAGATAAAAATAAAAATAAAAATAAAAATAAAAAATAATAATAAGTAATATTTCTTACACTCGCACCTGTCAACCTAGCCTTAAAGTAAGCACTGTAATATAATGCTTGTGTGATGGTATACTACGGTAACGGATATAGATACATACAATTATACATATAGAAGTATTTATGTTCATGACTCAGGTACAAATTCATCATACAAACGTTCTTCTTCTTCTTTTCGAGTCGATAGCAAACTTAAACTGTATCAGCCCAAATATCAGCTACTAAGACTGCAGCATACAAACATTTCTGCAGCATACAAACAGAATCCCTACCGGGATTCCAACAGAACCTCAGATTGGCGACACCTTGAAACCGGTGTACCTCCGTACCAATCTACCACGAAGGTCGTCAAATAATAAAATTAACATGAATCCCACGATTTTGAATTTCTTTAAATTAACTTCAGAATACTTTAAATCATTTATTTGAAGCCTCACACATGATGTTGAATGAATATTTTGGGTCGAGTTTGAGATGTTCTCAACGAAGTAGGTACGAAGAATGAAAGACAGAAGAGAAGAAGTGTGCAGTGGTGGTTCCTTATTGGACAAGAATCCGGGGTTGCCCTAACAAAAACTCAATTCAACAACTAATTAATACTGTAATAAAAAAAATTATAAAAGTTATATCGATTTCTAATAATATTTTTCGCAAAACTAACTACCGATTGCAAGAAGCGAAGAGCGATTAGAGACACTTGCTTCGAGCCTCATGGATGTTACTGCTAGAATTTCAAAATCAACTTTATTAGAAAAAATATTTTTAGATATTTATTAATAGTAACAGTTTAGTAAAATTTTAATAGGAAGGATAATTTTCATACGTATTTAGTAGTTTCGAACAAATTACACAATTACCACAAATTGTGCCAGATTTTTTTTATTTGCGAAAATTGTGATTGTACCTGCCCAGACACAATATAAAATGTTGTTATGTTTTATCAGTTTTGTTTTATTCATCAGTGTTACTTTTATAAGTTTTCCTAATTGGAAATCAACAATTCAAAATGAGTTTAATTACCTATTAAGTAAGAGTAAAATCACATTATTTACTACGTTAAATTAATTCCTCCTTCCTGTCTTAATTACGTGAGCTTACGAAGGGTTGTTGATATTGATATTTGAAAGAATCAAATGATACCGTACATTTCTGCAATTATGAAATTACGAGAAAATTTAATTGATTGCCTTATTTCCTTACCATAACGGAAGAAGGCAAATCGAAGAGAAACAATAGTTATTTGTTATGCAAGGCTGGAAAGTTGGTTATTTAGCGGCGAGTTACCTCTATTGAAATCTGAGCAAGTGAAGGATTCTAGGATTATATTATATATTTAATCTTATTGTTATTCTAGGAAAAACAATAACAATAAGATTAAATATATAATATTAATAATATAATATTGTTATAAAAAATATATATTAGGCTGGGTGAGATTTCATAACCTGTGATTGGATTTCGGAACGTGACATAGATCTTTATTTTTAAATTCTCTTTGTCTTGTACCTCATGTCAGTGTCAACATTTACGGAATCGTTTTTATTGTTATTTATAAGTTACAATATATTCCTACTTTAAATAACTTTGAATTAACTATAACACTCCCTTTTTTATTATTTTAGTTTTTTATATCATTAAAACAAGGTTTATTTAGATTAAACTTTATGTTTAAAGAATTTTTTACCGGAAGTTGACCGCGGAAATAACCATAAAATGTTCCTCGCTGTTGTGAGGTGAAAAATTGTGTGTTGCGCTCGGCAGAAAAGTTTTTAGCGTCTTGTACCTTTGAAATCCTCGCTTCGCCCAGGATTCAATCTTTGAACCACTCGCTAGCTCGTGGTCCAATCCTAGAATCCTTCACTTGCTCAGCTTTCAATAGAGGTAACTCGCCGTTAAATAACCAACTTTCCAGCCTTTCATAACAAATAACTATTGATTTAAAATCAGAGAAGATTTCCTAATAGGCAGTAATAGGCTCGCGTACCTAAGGGCTGGCCACATCACAACCACAATATACCTATATATTTCACCACAATGCAACGCATAACGGAAAATCCGAGAAAACGGAAATTTTAACCGCCTTTGTGGTCTAGTGGTACAACCACCGGTATCAGACCCGGGGGTCCCGGGTTCGATTCCCAGCGGGGGTACGTATTGTATTCGGTTTGGTTGGTGGCAGGACTTGTTGTAAATCCGCCTGGCTAGCTACCACCATCTTATCTAAGTCTGTTTATAGGTACTGTTATACGTTTATACCTTTCTATTTGTAAAATTTGCGTGCGTGATTGCTAACTAATACCTGTATTATTTAAGCGAATGATTGTCGAATAGCACATTCCTATTTTCAACCTTCGTGGTTTTTTGTGAATGTGTATGTTTACTTTATAAAACTATTTTGTAAATTGGTAATAAATAAAAAATAAAAAAAACATAACATTAATACTTAGGTATATATGTATTTATATCTTTTACCCTAGTATCCCATAGCACAAGCTTTACAGTGGTTATTTTGGGTCTAGGTTAATTGGTGTGAGTGTAAGAAAAAAAATAAAAATATATGTGTGAAATAAAAATATATATAATGTGAGTACCTTTAATATTGTCTTTATACGATTGTACAGGGATATGTTAGTAGCAAAGGTCCTGATTATGTTACACCAGCTTTTCGGTACCAGTATGGTTTGTACAAATAAAGAGGGAATTTCTGTTTCAGTTTCATGAACGCGACGATTTAATTGAATAAAATCACCGGCGAAATACGTTTTTGAGTTGAGTATGTAATGGCGACTTCAGACATGTTTGCTACTTTTTTAATGGCAGATGTTTGGTGAGCCAGCGAAGTAAGTAAGTATGTAAGATGTTTGGTGGCTAATGTTATAGCTACTTAATATTTTAATTCACATCTAAACAGACGCATTTGCAACTGTTTTACCAGTGAAAACCAGTGAGATCGTGGGGCCGGCCGTTTAGCGGGCGTGCGTGTAACTAGCTAGCTTGGCGGAAGTGGGCCTAAGTATTATAACTTTTTAACTTTGCATTCCACAATATTATTATTACACTATTTATACGTGACAAATATTAAACAAGAAAATATACTAGAAAAAAACAACTAGTCCCATGTCGCTCTAACGGCGCCGTCCCCGATCTAGTCTCATGTTGATTTCCAGGGGTTGGTAGATATACTATGCAATAAAATGCAACTTATCTTAACTTAATAAGGATATTGAAGGCAAGGTGCTTTTTACCAATTTCCAAAAGCTTTTAAACAGAACCTTTTTACTGTCCAAATCCGATGCTTGTTAAAAGGAGGTATTTTTCACCGCCTGTCACAGCAGGACACCGGTGTTCAGAAAACAATACATTAGTCCCGTCAGGGCGACATGAGACAAGTTGCTATTTTCTAGTATATTTACTTGTTTAAAAATTTGCACATAAAAATAGAATTGTAAAATGCAAAATTAAAAAGTTATAATTAAATGGCTGTTTCATCTTAATCGATAGTCAAACATATGTAAATATGTTTCGTTCGATTGGGAGGATATTTCCCTCATTGATGAAACGACCGACGGTAACCAACACCGTCAACACAAAAAGGTGAATATACTAGAGAATTTCAACGTGTTCTCGTAGGTCTCTGTAGCATAATTGGTCAGTGCATTGGGCCGGATTCCCAAGGATGCGGGTTCGAGTCCCGTCAGGGCGACATGAGGTTTTTTCTAGTATATTTACTTATTATTAGTATTATTACGTATTATTAGTATGTTTGAAAATTATCACAACAATACATTATTTATTTTGTCTCATAACCAGCGATATTTCATGAAATGACAAGGTTATTCCTCAAATCACTTAAATCTTAGTCTAGTAAGTATTACGTTTAGTCATAAACATAAAAGTTTGATGGCATACTAAATAGTACTTTTAACGTTACGGAACGCAGCATACTCTGTCAGTTTCCAGTTTCCACTGGAAGTATACAGAATCGCGCTCGTAGCTGTCACAAGAATGTCTCCAGACTTTTTATAAACTAGAACGGACAGCGGAAAGGGGTATATCTAAAGGAAATCAGAATTTCCGGGCGTTCCAACGAACTGTGCCATTTCCTGAATCTGTGTCGGAAAAGCTTTCTTTATATTGACGTTTGGACGAACTCTTACACAGAGGAAATGTCCTTTAATGAATAAGTTTCCCCTATTTCTCTTAAATTAAACCAAAAAGGGGATTTCAGAAGGAAAACCTTTTATAAGTTTTACGTAGTGATTGCCATTAAGTATTTCAAACTTACCAACAATTATTGCATAACTAGGTATGTCATTTGTCATTTATTTCAATCAATATTAAGATAATTTAAGAAAGACAAATACTTCTAAATATATCGTCGTCGTCTCAGCCACATAACACCCACTGCTGGGTATAGGCCTTCCCCAAGGATCTCCACAACGATCGGTCCTGCGCTGTCCGCATCCAGCGGCTTCCCGCGACCTTCACCAGATCGTCGGTCCATCTTGTCGGGGGCCTACCCATGGAGCATCATCTTGTGCGCGGTCGCCATTCCAGAACCTTTCCGCCCCAACGGCCATCGGTTCTTCTCGCTATGTGCCCCGCCCACTGCCACTTCAGCTGAGCAATCCTTCTAGCGATGTCAGTTACTTTAGTTCTCCTACGGATCTGCTCATTTCTGATTCGAACACCGAAAGGGAAACGCCGAGCATTGCCCTCTCCATTGCACGCTGGGTGACTTTGAGCTTTCTTATCAGACCCATAGTTAGCGACCACGTTTCACTACCGTAAGTCATCAGTGGCAACATACACTGGTCATAGACTTTCGTCTTGAGAAGCTGCGGTAAGTTGGACGCGAGGATTTTACGGAGCTTCCCGAATGCTGCCCATCCGAGTTGGTTTCGACGGGAGATCTCTTTCTAGAACTTGGACTTACGTAACTGGATGGTCTGTCCAACTAAATATATACGGTGTAATAATATAATATAGTGCACTTAAATCCGTAAAAGTTGTTTTATTTCAATGATGAGTGCTCGAAGAAACTTAATGTAATGTACCGACTACACGCTCCGTCTTACCTGAAAGCATGCCTGCACAAGCCGGTTTGCGCAGGCAAGATGGAGCGTGTTGCCGGGACATAAGATGTGCTTAATTTAATGAACTCTTTCTCATTTGAAGCGTTAGCCAATCTGACACAATAGTTCCAGTCAACTGAAACCCAAGCCAATTTGAACTTTGTGCACGTCTTCCCAAGAACGAAATGCGAACCTATTTCAGATGATAACGGAAAGAAAAGTAGCGTTCGCTAGAAATCTATAACAACCTCGCGTATTGTGATGCAAATAAGGCAGGATATTTTATTATGCAACTCTATCGCATTCGCATTTATGGTCGCTAGTTCTCGTAAAATTACGCTATAACGGCTGCGAAGTAAAGTCTGAGACATCTAACGAGTAGAAATGTAAATCAGTATGCAAATGTATTCATTGGATTTTTTATTTGGTGTCCGCTAACGTTTCAGTTGGGTTATTTTAACATACATACATACGTTCCTATAATCATTGACTTTCTTCAACAGTTTAAGAGACCAAGTCTTTCCGCTTGCTGTGATCTTTAAATATCTCTCTTACTCACAATACTCCCATCATATTCTTCTTATACGCTAGCTGATCGAGAAATATTCGTCTAATGGTCGATCCTGTCCCTGCAGATCCGCATACTCAAGGGACATAGTTATGTCTTTACTAGCATCCACCCGCGGTTTTACCCGCGTGGTTCCCCTCCCCGTGGGAATATCGGGATAAAAAGTAGCCTATGTTACTTTCCATCCTTTCAACTAACTTTATGCTAAATATCAAGGCGGTTGCTTAGTTAGGGCGTGAAGGACGGACAAACAAATACACTATCGCATTTATAATATTAGTTAGGATTAATCCCTTTTAACTACCTTTGCATAACTAATTCATCTGAGTATTGTTTTTTTTTCATATCTACTTTGTAACTACACTCCTCTCTATATGATAGTAAGTACAGCCCCCTGATTATGTAAGTTGTTTTTATCATCGTTTGATTGAAAGTGCAGTCACATTGCTGTTTTAGTAAAAATCGATGTGACAACTATCTTACTAAAGCAGTAATGGGACTGCTTTCAATAAATTTCAATCAAAACCTGTTAGCAACAGAGTTAGATAATCAACTACACATCATAATTATTGTTATAATGAACTGTCAACATCCTCCAATCTCAATAAAAACTTTGCTTTTAAGTTTTTGCAGTCGATTTTTTACGCAGAATTTTATTCCTACTTTTAGTGCCTATAATAATAGGTTATTTTGTAAACTACTGTAGGATTTTGCTAGATTAGATTAGGTTTCATGTAGGTATTATAATCAAAGTATCTTGAAAATTGCATCATCCAACTTAACAAAAATGCCAGTCGCCAAAGGCAAATCCGAATTGGATTGCGTGTTATAACCGCAGACTATAGGGATGGCAACACTACTTTTTCTTTCTTAATTAATGGCTTGCTCGCGATAAAATTCGCGAATTTTGCCAAATGTCAAGTAAATATATTTCGTAGTATATAAAGAAATTGTAAAATAATGACACTGACAGGCAAGTGTCAGTTTTCTAAGAAAGGTTGGCGGGAGATATGAGAATCGAGGCCGGTTGGGTAATATATGGAGAGAAGAAATAATTCATGTACCTAAGTTTTTTGTTATTTTACTTTGACTTACTTTAACAGTCATAATGCTAAGTTGATGAAAAGAGGGGTTCTGTGATACAGTCACGGACGTTAGTTATGCGAGGCTTGGGGCGGCTATTGGGGAGAAGGTAGGCCGCTTTAAACCCCATGATTTTCGTCACCTTGGTTTCATGATTGATGGTTGGCAATGGCGACAGACCATACTACTCTGTTCCAAATAGCCAGCTATCATAATGTTGTGCGAAGCAGATATTATGTGAACGCTGAGAGAACTATCGTTATGCTATAGTTTACATTTCTATTTATCGTGAATGTTATAGATGTACAATGATTCGGGGTGACGACAATGCCATAAAATAAAAACTGCTACACCAAACTGAATCAAATTTTTATGAAACCAAATGGCAACTATACCACGACGAACAAAAAAAAAACGCTTCGAAAAGTTGGATAAAAATAATTGAGAATGCACATGATATCATATTATTTGTAATTGTTTTTAGTGTTATAACACATTCGCACTTATTTGACGTTAGAAATAAAAAACAGAGTAAAGTGGTTAGTAACTATAACTTTTTAATTTTGCATTTTACAATGGTATTTTTATGTCATAATTAACAAACAAGAAAATATACTAGAAAAAACTAGTTAGTAACTATTTCCGAAAAAAAAAGAACTGATTTAAATCCGAAAACAGTGAAGTGTGAATTCTACGGACTTTTAAGTTTTTATGCACATTGGAAAACTTTCAACTTTGTAATTATATTCCGCTTAGCCAAAAAATATACACTTACGCGAAAAGAAGCGACACTTGAGCATGTGTGCTCCTAAAATCTCCCGTGGCTATGTGTGCGTGAGAGGGGGACGAGCGCGGGTGGCGGGACGTGGAGCCAACATCTTCTTACTTTATCTGACAGGGCTGTGTCTGTGTCACCTCACCACACGCAGCAAGAATATTTTGCTTTAGTTAAAGATAATAATAATAATGACTAAAAATTCTATAGTTTAGTAGGCAATTGTTATTTCTTATGAACATAATATTTATTGTACCTATGTATTTTCAGCAATTATTTTAATAAATAATCCCTTATGTATAGTTATTGTCAGTTGAAAAAGTCTTGACTTGTCATGAAATTGTCATTTCAATATTTTTTTATTATAATAATTAAATTAAAACCAAAAACCAAACCTGTATTTCATTGCCTACTTATTTATGTCTTTACACAAATTTACATTTCATATCAATCATACTATGTATGTATGTATTTATTATAATATGGGATTCTTTGGAGCAAGTCTAAATTCCATTGCGGTGTCAACCCTAGAGTTTTCGTGTTCGGCTACTCTCCACTAGCGCCATCCGACGCTAGTGAAGCTCAAATTCACCATACAGGGGAGTGTCACGGCACGAAAATTACAAAAAATAAGATACCTAACACCTTTTCAGGAAGTTAATTTACATAAAGTGAGATAATCGATGAGCCGTGGGATGTTTAGTTTACTTTTCTTTTGTATGAGGACTAGTGGCCACCTCTTCAGAGTCAGAGTTTATCAAGCCGCCTATAATTGGTATACTATAATGATTTATGTTAATTATTAATTCTATAACTGCTCTTTTTGTGGGATATGGGTTTTTATCGCCCGAAATTAATATTTATTTTTTATAAGGCCTCTGACTTGGCGTATCGACTGTTATCAGATGACGACGGCCGGGACCGACAGTTTAGCATGCCCCCCCCCCCCAGAGAATGGAAACGTTCAGTTGTAATGCCACTTTACGGTCACCCATCCGACACCTTGGGGTAATTCTCACGCAAAGGCAAATCTTGAATTCGACTTTTTCTATCCTTAATTTCTTTATTGAAAATGTAGGTAAAGTTACTACTACTACTTCTTTAGTTCTTCTACAGTCCTATAATGTTGAAGTTTGTTTTCAGTTTTTTTTAATACAGATTTCTGGCTTCAAAAAATGTCGAATTCGCCATATCTCATCGCGAGAATCGACGCAGCAGGACCGAATGTTCCTTCAAACGTAATCGAATACATTTAGTCTGCCAAGTCTCGTGGCGACGAGCGCTTCTTTAGTAGTTCGATTTCTCTCTGTTCTTTGTACTATGTGCAATTAAGTGTTTATACTATAATTATTATTGAATTAAGATCAAGGTCTTTGAAATACAAAATAAACCCTCCAATGATTAGACGGGCTCGGAAAATAATTAAGAGTTTAAGGTACTTACAAATATTATTATTATCGTCTAAAAATCACTATTACTTAGCGAAATCGGATGCCGTGCCGAGTTATATTTAATTCATCACAATTTCAACAGTTTAGTTTTATTTGGCTATTAATGGAGAAAGAAACACTTGAAAGTATAAATAAACATGAAATAATATACTTATGACAAATTTTAAATAGAAAAATATTTGAAATAATATGTTTAAAACGTTAAAATTTTGTATGCCAAAGAACTTAAAATGTAATAAAAATATATTAAAATCTTCAAAAATACATTTAATAAAGTAAGTACTTCAGGAAAGTATTTTTTTATTTAAAAATACATTTAATAAAGTAAGTACCTACTTTTTTTTTTTTTTTTTTTACTGAAAAGAACGAACCATTCCGAATATCAGGGGAACGAAGTCACGAGCGATGCGATAGTAAAAGATGAAAAAGAATATAAAAAAAATTAGTTCTCTTGTCCAGCATGTCCACATTTTTACGTGAAACTGCCTCATGTGTGTGCTAATGTTTGTGAATATGTCTTCATTTATTGAAATAACCACAACTATTTGATTGTAAATGTGTGAACTACTATTAGATTATACACTTTTCAAGTGTATAAAATACAATGTTAGTATTTTATCGTGGCTCGCACTTCATAAATAAATTACTTTGAAACTACTCCTCTGGGTGTAGTTAACACGAGAATAAAACCACACTAATTAAGTACCTAGTTAACTTAATAACAACAGTGGTAACATTTGTTTAAAGTGTTCACAAACCTACTATTTAACTAACTGTGGTTTACCTACTTAGGTACTGTAATCATTTCTATAATTCAAAATGTTGTACACAAAAGCTTAAACAAAAAAATAAATGATATTGTTTTTTTTTAATTGGATTTAAAAAAGTGTCCTTTCGCGTTCTATTTAGTTGTTATTTTCTTTATTTTTCATTTCATTAGGAGTTTCACCCGAGTTCTTTTCGTAATAACACGTGTTGTGAGGCTCCATTTTTAACTCAATCTACCGTACAATTTCTATATATTACGAAATATATTTACTTGACATTGGCAAAATTCGCGAATTTTATCGTGAGCACGCCATTAATTAAGAAAGAAGAAGAAGTTCATTACATTAGTCTTGGTTTAATGAAACCAACCAGTGCCTTCCCTTTAAAAATATCACTAAAAGTACTTATGATGCATACTTTTCAAGTTTGTGGCGTCATATAGCAACATTTGATTAAAGTACAGCGTTTCTATCCTATTTTAGGTTGAAAATATGTATCTTTTAATTCCTACGTATAGTTTTTTCACAGATCATCAAGACTGGCTAACTAAATTGGTTAATACGAATATGAAATACGATATCCATTTTAATAGACTACGGAAGCTTCTCCTCTTGTGCGCTTGATTATCAGACCTACGAACTAGCGTAGCGCCAAATCTTACAATATGCAAGCAAAAAGTTTACGCCAATTAGGAAGCGCGAGAAGATTTTTAAAACATATTTAAAATCTGCTACTTACTATGTTTAGCAACAGTGACTGCAAGTCGTAAAAGAAGGTTTAATGTGATCCAAACATTTCCATTTGTAATACAGTTGTATAGTAACATAGCTATGTAAATAGACATCGGGGGTTTTCGAGTCCCCAAAGGGTCGGAATTCAATTTAATAGCTGAAACCTTAGATTATATAGAAACAGGATCGTCTCTCATGTGATCTTTCTACTCCCTGCTCGAGTGAGTACCTATTTTAACATTTTATGCAGGTGTACAAAATTCCCTACAATATTATGAGCGGAGAATATTAAATTTATACCTTCGCTTGACGCCATCAAAGAATTTCTAGAGAAATGTTTGCGAACACAACAGGATTTCGGGGAAGTTTTTCGAAACAAAGATGAAAGCTTATGTACCTAGCAAATTTTACTAAGAGTAAAGTTATTTTAGACGTTTATTTTTAATTCAATTTTCTGAAAGAGAGGATTGTTAAGTGCTTCAGTTTTCAGATGTTTGGTTCATGGGGTTCACAGGCTGGAACTAAGCAAACACATAATTTCTCGCCTTAGCAGACTATAGACTTCTATACACTGACTTTTGTAATAATAAGTTTAAAAACATAAACTTATTATTACAAAAATCTTAAAATTTAAAAGAATTCGATTTGCTCTTGCTGTTTGCAGAATTAATCTTTGTTTTCATTTTCATGAAAGGACTTCTTATATTTTTCCTTATTTGACAAAAGACAAAGAAGAAAACGAAAGGCACGGAAGTAATGACGGCATTTAATTTTAAGGGCATTACTTTGCGTAATCTTCTCAAATGTACCCCAATTTTGGCGTGAAGTAAACTGGATTGCGTCCGGGCCAATGAACAATGTGATTTTTACGTCAAAGTGTCTATTTGCTGGTCTAGATAAATAAGCACTACATAATAGCTCTAATTTTGATTTTAGATTTGCAATTAATATATTCACACAAGGTTAGTTTCTCGGTAGCGTAGTGGTGTGCTCACTTGGCCTACGATTGCGGCGATCAAGCATCTTTCGCAATGATCGATCACGGTATGGGTGACCAAAATGAATTATGTCGAAGTATTCCGTGTTTTGGAAGTCGCGTTAAGCCATTGTTTCCGGTTGCATTTGCAGTTGTTAATAGCCAATAATCCGCATTGGTCCCGCGTGGCCCATATAGTGGGAGCACTAAAATGCCTTTGATTATTGACGTCAATATCACGTTATTGCCATGCTATACTCTCACGTATTACAACTATACTATCTCGTCCCGAGGGGTCATGAAGGCCGACTAAGGAAGCTTAGCTAAGCTGTAAGCAGTTTTTTTTATTAAAGTTATTTGTTTCACTTTTTGTTTTAATTCTCTGTTGTGTTTTTTGCAGGCGGAGAGTTTTTGATGAGGTGATTTGGTATCTACTCCTTTTGATGTGCAGGCAAGAGGTAAGTATTTAGAAACTTATATAAATTGAATTCAATATCATTTATTCAGTCTAGGCTGTTACAAGCACTTATGAACGTCAAAGAAGCTACGCCATCGGTTCACCAACCCTACGGCGGGAGGCTTTGTAACGAGAAGAACGGCAAGAAACTCGTCAAGGGCAATTTTTTTCTCCCTGTATTTGTATTAGGATCTAATTTATAATTTGTATTAATTATGTATTTATTTATATATAGAGAGTTACAATTATTAGAGGGATTAAATACGACACTTTTTATGTTTATAATGACAATCTGTTTGGCGCAGGGGTACTAACCCCACCTTCTGCGCCAGAGGTCCCGGGTTCGATCCCCGGACGAGACAAATATCTGCGTGCATGAACATGTCTATTTGTCTTGGTCTGGATGTTTAATATGTATATTATGTATGTATTTAAAAAAAAAAAGTATATAAGTATGTTTATCCGTTATCTAGTATCCATAACACAAGTTCTTCGTGATACTTAACGTGGGCTAGATAATTTGTGTGATTGTATGGAAATATTTATTTATTTATTTATACTTAAAGGTACGTGTAAAGTAAATTCCTTAGTTCTATCTCATAATATTACTTATCTCCTAAGTACGAGTACCTATACATATAGGGGTAGGGAGAAGGTGTTACCATAGAAGCATGGGAGCTCAGAACTACAAATGTATGGTCACCCATCACGTCAATAACAACAACAACAGCACAATAGATTTTTGGTTGTATTCAAGTGTTACTGGCGATTCTGAATTTAATACAAAAGCCGTTGTTTAGAATCCTACATCAAACAATTGAAACTTCGAAGAACAGTATCTGCAGCTGAATAAAGGACTTTAAACTAACTTTAACGCCCAGTTTTGATGTAGGTAGCAGGACTCGTAGGTAAGAGTTAAGACACTTTGTGGAGTTTATGTCATTCCTTACCTCGCCTTCAGTAGTTTCGCTTTTAAACTCTTTTCCTAGCTTTACTTAGCCTTTCAGACAGATTTATTTTATCCACAATACATTCTGAGCTAAGTCCTTTATTACCGGATCAAATAAAACTGCTCTTGTTTTAGTAGATTGGGCCGCCGTGGGCCGTAAGAGTTAACGATCTACACTGCCGAGCCGTAATGGCAATATGTAAGAACTTTCAAGGTACGAATCTAAGTTGGTCGGACTGAAGCATTTCTCTACAAAGAAATTAACCAGGCGTGGGCGATAGTATTTTTTTATGAACAAAGGGGAGACTCTTAGCCTTCATCATACCTGATGTTAAGTATTGATAACGCTGAAGATAAAATAAAAATAAAATAACCATTCACAATCACAATGCTACAGTACAAATTATTAGCACAAAACAATTTATGTAGGGTAACGGCGGTACAAGATACAGACAGCTACCCTCCGCGCTAGTTATTATACTGTGTTGGGGCAGAGTAGTATCAATAATATCTTCAATAATATAAGATGGAAGTGAGCCTCTACCGGCATCCTCATCACTCCGGAACTGGCTGTCTTATCTCTAACTGCAGGAACACAACAATCTGAAAACATTGTTGTTATGGCGTCAGGCTTAGATAAGATGGTGGTAGCTAGCCAGGCGGACTTACAACATGTCCTAGCACCAACCAAACCGAATACTCCGCTGTACTCAATGTGTATGTTATTTTGTTCACGACTAGCGGACAGAAGTCTTACTTTAAATCTGGGATTCAGATTTTGAGCTGAAAGCCTGCGAGTAAAATTGTTTTTAAGGTCCACTCTGTAAGTCCCTATTAAATTGATTGACAGTAAATAAAAGTAGGTTTCTTTTTTATTTCAATTTAATGCTAGGTATCTGTTAGAAAGGTTTAGAAAGGAAAATACTTATATTTTTAGTGTTTCTTTACTTGCCTATATTATAATTGCTTAACGTAAGCGTTTTGTCATAAAAAAGCCAATTAGAAGTTGGTGCTCACTACCCTGTCCGATTAGGTTTTTTTCATTTATTTTTGCATTTACAATGATATTTTTATACTTATAATTTTTATAAGTACTAGAAAACACATAGCCTTGCCTATATGGACTAAGCATTGTACAATATGAACATAGCACCGTTTTATAGTTTAACTATACTAATATTATAAAGAAGACAGATTTAATTGTTTGTTTTTTTGCAACGAGAAAGCTCAAAAACTACTGAACGGATTTGGATGAAATTTAGTACACAGATAGTGGATAGCCTGGTAAATATAGGCTACTTAAAATCCCGCTATTCCCACGGGAACGCGAACCACGCGGGTGAAACCGCCAACGGCCGCTAGTTTCTTGTAAAATGAAATATTTGATGGATATCCATCACCATGCTGATTTCAGATTCAGATCTAACCTTAAGCAAGAAGCGGGATCGCAATCAAATGCGCCATCGGGTCACAAAAAAGTATGTACAGCATGATAAATAATAGAGTAGGTAAGATATTGTTTTAATAAACTTCGATATGATTGAAAAAAAGATTATTGTCTCATTAATAACATGACATTATTTCCAGTCAGTATTTGTTGTTCTCACTAGAAACAAACTTCAAATACACTTCTGGTCTCACGACAGGTCAATGAACTCAAGAGGATCCCGCAATTCCCAAATCACGGCGAGTCCGGCCATTGTGCCCGCTAATCTAGACAAATGGTCAACTGGGATAATAACAGCAACTATAGAAATAAAAACATCTCCTAATACTAGACGTCTTATTTATTCACTTCGTGTATAACATAGGCAGAAAATACATATTTAATCTAAATGTATGAACAGCTCGATTTTTTCGGGATTAAGGTATTAATTTCATAGTAAAAGTTGTTAGTACTGATGGATACTACCACATCCTAAAGTGTTTGTAATTAATAAAAATGTATATATGAGCAACTGACGTAATAGGTTTATCGTTGTCTAAATTGTACATAGCAGTTGATAGATACAGAGACAGAGCCTATATTCACGCTTCAACATTTCAATCTCGTCATTTTTCTAGCAATAATTTCTTCATTTAAAACGTAACTGAGAACTCTACTACTATCAAAATATTAAGACACACCTATAATATCGAAAAAAAAATTCAGTGAGTTTTTAAATAGATTTTTGGCTCCAGAAAATGTCGCATTCGAGATGCCGAATTGTATTCTTTTCTGAACTGGGCGTAAGTCTCAAGTCCCAAAAGTTACTATAGTGTTCTGCACGACATAAATTAATATGTGCTGTGCGGTCCTCTCGATTTTCACTGTTGAGTTACATACATTCACCAAGACAATAAGAACAGCTTACACCAAGTAAACTCCATTGTTAGTTCAACGAAGTTAAACCAAAGTTGCAGGATGCTAATAAAATAGCTAAGCAGTTCGGCTAAGGTTTATTGGTTCCGCTGAGTCAGCATCAAAGCGTTATTATATCATGAAGTTACGGGACAAAGGCCGTTTCAAGTCGAATTGTTATTAAATGATAAATCTTAGGATTGTTTGCCGGTGATTCTACAGCGATAACCGGAGCATTTGATTATGAGATCGGGAGTTTTGTAACTTTGTTTTTAGGGAAGGTAGATTTTTTAAATTTTAACCGACTCTTTGGTCTAGTGGTACAACCACCGGTATCAGACCCAGGGGTCCCGGGTACGATTCCCAGCGGGGGTACATATTGTATTCGGTTTGATTGGTGGAAGAACTCGTTGTAAGTCCGCCTGGCTAGCTACCACCATCTTATCTAACTCTGACGCCATAACAACAATGTTTTCAGCATTGTTGTGTTCCGGCAGTTAGAGATAAGATAGGCAGTTCCTCAGTGATTGAGGATTCCGGGAGAGGCTCGCTTCCATCTTCAGCCTTATCAATACTTAACATCAGGTATGATGAAGGCTAAGAGTGTCCCCATCGTTCATAAAAACGTACACAATTTGTAAAAGTTCAAGGCCACATGCATATAAATAATTCCCACTAGAACGGGAACCACGTGGGTAAAACCGAGGACGGAAACTAGTTCTTTATAATAACTTAATTTTGTCAATTTTAAAAGTGGAGCTACTCGTAGCCTTTTGAGGTTTAACTGTGCATAAGATGGAGGCATTTTCCAAGTTCATGCGTTTTTTTTTTGTAAATGATAAATAAATTAATAAATCAATAAATATTTCTTACACTTACACTAATTAACCTAGACCCAAAGTGAGCACTGTAAATAAACTGTAAACTGTAAAAAAAACAATAAATACATATAATTATACATATATAAGTATTTATGTGTTGAAATATATATAAACGTCCATGACTCAGGCACAAATGCTCGTATTCATCATACAAACATTTGCCCCTACCGGGATTCGAACCCAGGACCTCAGAGTAGGCGACACCTTGAAACCGGTGTACGTACCACTCTACCACGGAGGTCAGATAGTTGGAGAATGATAAAGGCTGAGTTTAGTGGCAAAGATAAATAGTGTTCACTAATGGTTTAAAAAATATTTACTTAAAATATTCTACTTCTGTATGCATATACTTGGCTTTTTTACTTGGTAGAATATTTCAATAGTTTTGGATTTTTTCACGTCTCGTTTTCATGGCAAAGGGTCTGTTATTTCAGTACTAAGTACGTAGCTTGCTTCTTCTAACCTCTTTCGTGTTCTGTGGTGCGATTTCGAATTTCGCATCTAGGACTGACGGTTCTGGCAGACCAAATAGAGTTGGTTTGCCTACTAAATGTGGTTTCACTGGGTTTGAGCTCGGTTTGAGTGGTTTTTTTTGTGTGTTGTTTGTTTCACGTAATAATCTAACCCGAAATAATGCTTCTGATTCAGTCGAGACAAAGACAGATTATATAGTGGAAATATAGCGCGTTTGATATCCGTAAAAGTTGTTTTATTTCAAAGACAGAGTACTTTTTAGTATCTTTTTTATGGCATAACGCTCCTGTTAAGCAAATCAGTGTAAGTTAAACAAGTGAATAGAGACTAAAAATATTTTATATTTTCAACCTTTTTAACAGATCGCATCAAATTTAAAGAATAAATGAATGTACTTTTTTTTCTTTTAATCAATTACGTAGGGACGTAAAAAGTGAACCTTAAAAACAATTTTACTCACAGGCTTTTAGCCCAAAATCTAAATCCCAAATGTAAAGTAAGACTGATTAATCAGTTTTCCCGAAATACCCTGATTGTACCCTTTTTGGAAGCACTTTTAGATCAATTTAAGAGTGAAATCGAGATAAGTACCTATCTCTTGAGATGACTTAAAAGATCACCTTTTACTTTAAAACTTATTCTCTGTTGTGGATATTTGTATAAAGTACGATTAATTTCCAAATGTTAGTCGATAATTCTAATATAATAAACACATATGACTTTGTATACGGATTTGTTATTTATGCACGTTTGAATCAATAACCCAGTTTTGATGAATTTTGAAATCACCCCAGTGTTGAAGTTCTTATAAAGAAACAAATTGAAGCCTTTCAGAAGAGCAGCAGGCCTTTTGTCACAGAAGGAAAAGTTTATATAGGGAACTGGATCAAAGTCAAAGCGGACAAAGTGGCGGGCAGCCGTGAGTATAGTATACTTATGACGTTAAACGAAAAAAGTACGTACTTGCTATTCCTTTACCTAAAATCACTCACCCTAAATCCCTCAATCATTTCAGACCAATATCTATCCTTCCCTTTACTTCTAAGATCCTAGAAGCTGCTGTTCACAAACAGTTATCATCCTTTGTTCTCTCAAACAATCTTCTAAGCTCTTTTCAGTCCGGTTTCAGATCCGGACACAGTACAACCACTGCGCTGACTAAAATAACTGAAGATATCCGAGTTGGACTTGAGGATTCACGACTGACTGTGTTAGTCTTAATTGATTTTTCTAACGCTTTCAATGCAGTTGATCAAGACATCCTGCTAGCCATGCTCTCTCGTTTAGGTTTTTCTTCAACAGCGCAACTGTGGTTCTCCTCTTATCTTCGCGATCGCCAGCAGGCCGTACGCGTCGACCGGGTATTGTCCGATTGGTGCGACCTGGAAGCTGGTGTTCCGCAAGGCGGTATTCTCTCTCCCCTTCTCTTCTCATTGTTTATCAATTCTCTCACTGTTATTCTTTCGTCTTCTTACCATCTATATGCAGACGATCTCCAACTCTATGTTCAAAGTAAAGCAGAGGATTTGAACAATTCTATTGAGTCTCTCAACCGTGATCTGGCGAGGATATTGGAATGGTCCAACAACTACGGCATCTCGGTGAATGCACAAAAATGCCAAGCTATTATTATCGGTAGCTCTCGTCAATTATTGCACGTACAACTTAATAAAATTACTCCACTGTGCTATAATGGTGAGGTAATAGAATTTTCACAGCAGGTCAAAGATTTGGGCTTACTCATTGACGCTAAGCTCTCTTGGAAGGATCACGTTGAACTTGTTGCATTTAGAGTAACAAACGCACTTAGGTCTTTGTACAGGTTCAAGCACTTTCTTCCGTCTAGCACCAAGATTGCACTGATACAAACTCTCGTTCTACCCCTTATCGACTATGCCGACGTGTGCTGCACAGATCTCAATGAAGTTTTCCTGGATAAGCTGGATCGACTTTTCAACAATTGCATTCGGTTCATCTATGGTTTACGTAAATACGACCATATCTCTCATTACCGCCAGCAGCTCAAATGGCTTCCTATTCGTGAGCGTAGGAACCTGAGAGTTGTCTGTGTTCTCTTTAACGTTTTGTTCGATCCACTTACCCCAGAATACTTGAAGTCTAGATTTCAGTTCTTGGGTTCTTCTCATCCACGTGACCTTCGCTCTAGCAGCAATCTCATTTTAGAAATTCCCTCCCACACTTCTGGCTTTGTCTCCTACTCTTTCTCCCTTACTGCAATTCGACTCTGGAACGCCCTCCCCTTGGACATTCGAAAAGCCCCCAGCAAGTTTGTGTTTAAGAAACTGGTCCGTGAACACTATCTTAAATCCCTACGCTGATCCCCTTCATCTCTGACATAATGAGTCCTTATATATTTTATATGTATGTATTTATGTATGTATGTTAAATATTTATATTATGTAGTATGTTTATGTATTATTCGTTAATATTCCCACTTTTGTTACAATATTCTGAATTATGTTTTATAGTACTACTTTATTGCCGATACGGTAGGTCTCACACCTTTTACTGGTTGACTGGTAGAGAATGCCTGATGGCATTAAGTCCGCCATTTGCTGTATTTTTTTTTATATTGCAATAAAGAATAAATAAATAAATAAATAAATAAACTTTTTGTTTTAAAACTATTGGGCGGTTAGAGATGTTACAAATCTAGTAATAAGATATATCCTTATATAGGTTTGTAAAGTTTTAGAATCACGATTTTATAATTTTGACTGGACATTTTTTCTTTTCGAAAAAACCCCTAAGAATACGAAAATTCAAGATTATTCTCAAATGGGGTTACATATATTATTGGAAATTGGTTTAATTAGTGGACACCAATAACATTTGGAATCGTATACTTTTATTTTTTTTCAGTCCCTATAGTTTTTTACTACCAAAAAATTAGTCTCGCTCCCGCGCGCACGCATCGTTTTCTCATTGCTATCTCGCTTCAGTCGTATAACGCCTTAAAGATATAACCAAAGAATAAACCTTACCTCAACCAGTAGAAAAAATATAGGTAGGTAGGCTATTATAAAAAAAATATATGAGAAAAGAGTTTTCCTTTTAAATCGGTATAAGAGCTTGTTTACATTAAAAACATGTACGAGTAAGTATATGATTCTTCGAACTAAAATAACCTTGGTATATACAGGGTGGAAATTTAAAACAGGGCACGAAGGGCGGGTAACTTGACCATTGTACCTACATGAAAACGTTCTTAGGAAACCATCCTTAATTTTTTGAGAAATATTGAACTGCATTCACGAATTTTGAAAAAAAAAATACAGTCAGATTTTTTTTTTTTTTAACTTTTTGATGTTAATCGATCCTGTTTCTTATGAGGATCAAAACGCCAACTGATTACTAGAACCACATGAGTACTAGAAAAGTTAGAAATCGCGAAAAACGCAAAAACACACTTGCTACGCTCGCGCCACACGCCACGGTATCCGCTTCACCGACGAGTACCTTAGTTGATGGAACTTATTTTCTTAGCGAATATGTGGAAATACTTATTCGCGATTTCTGACTTTACTAGTACTCTAACCCAGTTGGTGTCTTAGAGTGTTTTGATCCTCATGAGAAACAGGATCGATTGGCATAAAACAAATATTTTTGAAAATTGACTATATTCCAGCTATCTGTACATTTTTTTCAAAATCCGTGGATGCAGTTCAATATTTCTCAAAAAAATAAGGATAGTTTTCTAAGAACATTTTCATGTAGCAACAACGGTTAAGGTAACGGGTAAGGCCCTTACTGCCCCGTCTTAAATTTACATCCTGTATAAGTAACTTAGAATTGGAAATCAGCCGCAAAAGGATTTTTTGTGCAGACTGTACTTATCGCTACATTGCGTAGACAGATGGGACGGATGGATCCGAAACTCACGATCGATTTCATCAATTTCCATCAGTGGGCCCGTTCGAAAATTGCTTAATGGAAGATATCCTGGAAGGGGCTTCTGCAGAATTTTCAGAAAGTGAAAATAGACTTTATGATGTTAGGAGGTAGAGTGAACATCCGCATGAAATCCATTTGCAAATTTGAAGAAATGTTTTTCATTCGTATTTTGTATAGGTACTGTGTTTTAAGAGTGAACAATATTAACATTTATTTATTTATTTATTTATTTTTCATGCTAAGGATATACAAAGTTTCACATAAAGGTAACTTATGAGTAGTAGGTATAATATTTAGATAAAGGGGTATGACTAAAATGGGTAAGTAACAGTTTTGGTGAACAAGGGTGATTTTTAAATTGTTCGAAGCTGACCCTAATAGGTTATTAGAAATAACCTGTGCTTAGGGATTCAGCTCCGAACCCCAAAATTTATAATAGTGCAGGTAGGTTTAAACATTACAGCGAGTAGACTAATGTTTAATATGGCTACTACATAATCATAAGTGATAATACAATTCCACACAATTTTGAAAACTTACTATAACTAACTTGAGTGTGTGTGTGTGTGTGTGTGCTTGTGTGTGTGCGTGTGTGAGAAAGTGTGCTTGTGTGACAGTGCGTGAGTATGGGAGAGCGTACGTGAGATGATTAATTTTAATAATGTCTTCAAGCTGTCTTTGGTCTGCAGCTAAATCTTGTCGAATAATTAGTGTAAGTACTATTTTTTTAACTGCTTTTTGATACGCTTATAAAATAATTGTACAGTCAGCACAAATTTAAATCTCTTAAATTGAGTTTGAGCTATTGCCATAACGTCACATAGCTTTGAGTTTGGAATTAATGAGGTTATTTGACATGTTATATTGAATGTGATTTTCAATTACTTATTATAATAAGTACTTATATTTTTTTATTCATAAACCTAGGTATATTTTTTTAGTCTTTATGGGTATTGACTTCCTCCTTGGAATTCGATTCTATACTATAGGGATCACTTCTTCTTCAAGGTCTTATCTATCTTGATTTCATCAAAATTTATTGAGTGGTTTGGGGGTATGCTTTTGTATTTATAATATTAACTGTTTTATGTATATATGTTTTATGTTTTATGTATGAAAGTTCATTTTTTTTATAATTTCGCGCAAACAAATAACTGAAACGAGTTAGTTGCACATGTATTTATGAATTATTAATGTATGATGAACCAATTATTGTGCAATGTTTGTTTGTATGGAAGTCGTACCACCTTAATTGTGCAGTGCTTTCTTGCAAGAGCTCGTCCATAACATTTCCACATCACTAAATCTCGTTGGTGACGTCATAGTAGGTACGAAAAATTCGACACGCTAGGTTCTCATACAGTTGGAAGTGCTCTTTTCGTCTATAGGTCTGTGAGTAAGACGTAGCGGATTGTCCGGATACACGCTCCGTCTAGCCCGCGCAAACGGTTTGTGCAGACATGTTTCGGTTTGTGCAGACATGTTTTCGGGTAAGACGAAGCGTGTAACGGGGACATAACATTTCTGTGGCTTTGCTAAGTAACTGCTTTTTGTATGGCGTCTTCTAATCGAGTGAGGATTAGTGGCCACCTCTGGTGTCAGAGTTTATCAAGCCGCCTATAAGGCATTTTCTTAGAAGTGAAAATGTCTGTTTGTTTAAATCGGATTCTGAGAGCAGTGTGCACTGGGGCTTATGTTTTTTTTTTGTAAAATAAATAGAACAAAGCTGGCAACACTGCGACAGTGGAATTCCATTGCGGGCCAATGCATGACTTTAATTGGGTTCCAACAAAGCCACTATTCATTTAAAACTCAAACTCAATAAAAATCGGCTAAAATGCATTCTCACATAACTACAATAGTGTTTTTTTATATTATTGTATAAGAGCTTTGCAAATAAAAAAAAACAGAGAAAACAGAGAAACAGTTAAGTATCTAGCAAAACCACAAAAATGTTGTGTGTGTTGTGTAGGATTAAATATGATGTGTGTATTTGTTTGATCGGGCTAATCTAAAGATCGTTTAGTACGATTCTTTTGAAAATCTTTTCCTCTATTTAAGTTACAGGATTATTAAATAAACCCAACCAACTTATCGATACCTACTCAACGTACCGAATTTTGTACATTAAGTAAGAATAATTATAAAATAAAATCGAAATAATTGTTATTACATTGATATGTTGGTATTCCATGATAAAAGTGCTGGAGAGCTTTTCCTTTTGGTGGAGATCAACGCTTAAACAAGTCATGAAATTAGAATAAAATTATTTTTATGGCAAGCATTCCTTTGATTTTATGAGTGCATAACACGCTACTGCTTCGTTTGTTAGCATGCTAAATAAAAATAGGCTTTTAATTGTAGCGTCAGCACAGTGATTAGTAGCACCACGTGGCACGAAGCTCGGTGCAGCAGAGTTAAAGAAAATATATTTTAAATGCAAGTTCTGAAATTATTTTATTCATAGAAATCACGTCGAATTGGCAAACATGAATATCAAGAAACAATAAAATCTTTAGGTACCATTTTTGTCAAAACCTTTGCAAAATATACATTTTTAGGATTTTGAGGGTAGTCTTCCACTAAAAGAAGTGATAAGAGCTAGCTATAAATAATAATAAGCTGATTTCCACCAAAAGGAAAAGTACTCCAGCACTATTTCAAATTATGATTTTTATTTATTTATTTATTTATACTTTATTGTACACACAGAACATAGAATGATAAAAAAACAAACAAAGAGAAACATACAATTGGCGGCCTTATCACTAAAAGCGATTTCTTCCAGGCAACCTTAGGATGGACAGGATAAGAGAATAGAGTATGATATTTTTTGTTTTTTTTCAACCATTTTTGTTTCAATACCCTGAATTATGTTTTATTGTGCTACTTTATTGCCGATACGGTAGGTCTAAGACATTACTGGTTGACTAGTAGAGAATGCCTGATAGCATTATGTCCGCCATTTGCTGTATTTTCTAGATTGCAATAAAGAATAAATAAAATAAATGATTCAGATCATTTTGTTTACACCGTCAGCGTTATTGATATTATATGGTGTATATGCACTTGAAGCAGATACTATGTCAACTACGAGCTCGCATTGTGAAAATTGGGAACCATACAGAGTCCGATGTTCTTCTATGCAAGCTTATAAAGAAAATAATTTAAAATTGGAATATCTTGGTCACAGATTTCTTCGCAAATTACAATGACCGTAACATATTGATAAAAACACCAAATTTAATATCTCAAAAAAAAATTGCCTGTTGTCAGAGGAAAGTAATTTCATAACATGTTTTCGTTCTAAATCTTTATTGATGCCATGGTTCTAATCCAAGGATTAAGTAATTAGTTACATAAATGGATTTGTTATGATATAACCAGTCCGCAAACGAGCAAAAACATTTCAAAAACGACGTGAAGGTTGATCAGTTTGACAACCTTTTCAACTTTTTTTAATTATATCTTTTACTCACTTGGCAAATTGCTGTTTTGCAATTAGCAAATACTCTACATGGTGAACTGGTGTTAGGTTTCAATTAACCTTTCAAATTGATTAGAAAAATATACTAATAGTTAAGATCAAGTTTGGTTAGTGTGATAAGCTTAATTATGTTGCTATTCTACAATAAATCAAAATTAAATGGCGCATGTACGAGTGTGTTGGGTACACAAGAAAACAGATGTTTGAAATGATTTCTTCATCGTTGTATTTGATGAAAAATCAATTATTTAACGTTTTATATTAAAAACTACTAGAGAACAATTGGAATATCATTGAACTTTCATGGAGAATTTAACTTTCCGGAATTCCAAATAACAAAAAATATGTGCGCGCTGAAACTACAACAAAAATTTTAATAATTGGTATAACAAAACAGCACATTTAAATTCTGATTTAAATTACAATATTTCCAGGAATAAAGCTTCTGATAATTTTATTTCGTCTATCAATCTTTCATACTTTTTATCTATAAAGGCTAGACTAAGTAACTGCTAATGATATGCATCTAATAATATCTCTAATTCTATAGGTATCTAATAATTGATGTTAGATAAAAGTATTAGAGACGTCATCAATAATCCATGAAGTATTTCGGCATTTGAGATTTCTAAAGAGAAAGATTTTGAGAAATTGATATGCATCTAATAATATCTCTAATTCTATATGCATCTAATAATTGATGTTAGATAAAAGTATTAGAGATGTCATCAATTAACGCCAAATCCATGAAATATTTCGTATTTGAGACGTTTAAAGAGAAAGATTTTGACAAAACGTGTGTAATAACAAACAATAAAATAATACAAAGGGATTTGAACTTTTTTGTATGGAAGCTGGCCTCGTCCCAGTCCGTTTGAGACGCCATTTTGTTCACGCCAAAATGACGTGTCACGGTAATACCTATATAAATAAACAGGGGACACATAGATGAGTTAGAGGAGAGAAAGAGAGAGTGTTTTTTTTTAATGATATTATATATACCTATAATGCCCTAAAGTGTCACGTTAACCAGTTAATTAGAGTCAAAAACAAAAGTGATACTTTTGTTTTTGACTTTGTATCACTAACTGAGACTTTATGGTTTAGGGTATTATTTTGTGAAATATTTTTGTTAATCTTTACGTCCATCCATTTATACAGGAAAGTATTATTTAGCGACGCCATTTTGAAAAAAAAACAGAATGGAAAACCGGTGACGAGGCTAACAGGTGCTAAAAAAGTGCACTTAAAAAACGCGTTAACATCCGGAAAAGTTAAAAAAACAAGTAAAGGATGAGTATTTCACGCATTTAGTACTGTGGGGCTAGAACGAAAATCTATCGAAATAGTATCGAGGACGTATCGAGCACCTAATGTCAAAAAATATTTAGACAAATGTGGTTGCGCTTACATCCTGTATAAACGCTGTTAATTATGTCATACTTACATTTTATTTACTTTTCTTCCTTGACACTTACTCGATTCATTTTTCGTGCTAGGCCTACTGAAAGAAGTGTTTACGTAGTATTAAAGTGTGTGCCTCGAAAACTGGCACATTGCCATGACAACGCGAAAAAACTCAAAATCGTGCCTAGGTTTATATGTTCACAGTAGGTATATAAGTAAGTACCTACTTATGGTAATGTTTGGGCTGCTCCTGTATTTCAACCAAAAGGGCGGCGACGCTTTACAGCCAATTCACAGCTTCTATTACATTTCTTATAATCTGTGGGTCTAAATAGGCAACTTAAGCAATATTGTTGAGGAATCATAATGTGAATTCCCTGGCAATTCATTTATTTGTTTATTTCTTATGCAGTATTGTAAAGTCATTCTATAGAACAGTTTCAGTGTAGCAGAATTTGCTCTTATTATATTAAGGCCACCAAAACTTATTAAAAATGAATTACATAGAAAATGTACAAATATAATAAATGTTAAGTCAGGAAATTCACATTATGATTCTTAATCTATACTTATATTAAGAATCAAAGTTGATCGTGTAAAAAAATTTGATAGGGAGAAGCAGGAGAACCAATTTCTATCATTTTTAGAATTAATGGCTGTCCGTCTGTCTGTATGTCTGTGTGTTTGAATGAACATCACACCAAAACCACTGACCTAAGTCCACAGAATTGTTTATATGTTTAAAGTTCGTATCTTAACTTACCGTACAGGCTAAATTTCATCAAAATCGGTCAACTCTATATAAAGTAATTACATTTTCAAGAGAAGACGGACGGAGAAATTTATATTGTAACGCGCGTATGCAGAAGGCTGAGTTGGAGTTTACGTGTCGTTTAAGATTTGGTTGCTTAGCAACAGTTGTTTATTTTAATTCATGAAAAATGTATTTTGACGTAACTAACTATATAATTTTTTCTTCTTTTTATTATTCTTTCTTAATTAATGGCTTGCTCGCGATAAAATTCGCGAATTTTGCCAATGTCAAGTAAATATATTTTGTAGTAAGTATAAAGAAGATGTACGGTATAATGAGTTAAAAATGGAGCCTCACAACACGTGTTATCACGCAAAAAACTCGGGTGAAACTCCCTGCTTTTACTTTAGCTGTCGTAATCTCTAAAAAATTTAGTTCTATTATAAATTTTTAAGCGACTTTAAAAAAAGGAGGAGTTTATCAATGTGTCGCGAATACAAATGGGATTTTTATGTAGTAAACAGCAGGTCAGGCTTTATACTTTGTGCTCGAGATTGCCCTTTACCTATGTCGTTCATTTTAGATGCGGTTTTCGTAATACAATACAAGTTCTAACATTATTACACAAGTTTTATGTTTCAGTACCTATGAACAGATTGAACAGTCTCCATTTACCATTGCTTATGTCACCACTGCCGGGGCACTGGCCTTCCTTATGGAAGGATAAGTCATAAAATAAGAAAAATGGGCCATGATCTGCCACGCGGGCCCAATGCGGATTGGTGGGTTTTCATGACCGCAAATACAGCCGCGACCAATGGTTTAACGTGCCTTCCGAGGCACGGAAAAGATAGTAAATGATTGGTCACCTATCCCATAACCGACCATTGCGAAACTAAATCGTAGGCCGAGCGCGCAAACCTCATACCGATGAGGAGGCGCAGTGGTTTTCAGAAAATTTTGAAAACGCTGTCGTTTTCGTTGTCTTTAAAATTATATTAACTTAATAATGATTGACCTTAATCGAATCGAAATGTGGGTATTACATTAAGGTTCGGTTTCACTAACTACTGTCAAGTTATGGTTAGCTTATGTGGCATATAATTTGTATTTTTTTCATTTAACAAACTGTCCAAAGATCTGTCAATTAAACTATCCAGAACTTATTAGTAAGTGGTAAAACCGTCCCGTAAAGTTGTTGTGTTCTGTGGATAGAGCAAATGGTGCAGGGGGTAAGAATGATTATTATGATGGTATGACTTCCCCAGTCGACCAGTACTTTCTTATACTATTTTGCCAGCTGTATACAACCTACGTAAGAGAAATTATGCGGATTATAGTGGTTAAGTAACATTCGCTAAGATCGGTCGCGGGGTGGGTGACCAAAAATAACAATCTTGAGCAACTCTGTTAATTTCGAAGGCGTGTTACAAAGCCACATTGAAACATGACTGATGAAACTAAATCACAGGCATGGGCCATTTAATTATTATCATCACAACAAAAAAAAATACGACTTCAAAAGAACTTTGCATTTAATAGGTCCTTTTACTTTTAGTTCTATTATAAAATATAGGTAAGTACGTAGGTACTGGCGCATTGATAAACTTCGCTATTGAAGGCGATAATATGATAAGAATGTTCTTAAATGGTATCATGTGTTAAGTATTCTCTTCAAAAGTAAAGAATATAGGCGACTCAATAGCGTCTTCCTTTTTGAAGTTGGTTAAAAATACCGCCTTACCAAAAATGTTGTCAGGAAGGATTGCAAACGATGTTCCGGTTCGCACGCGCACAAAGTTACGGGAACAGCTAGTATTGCATAAGTCGCCATTATAAGCCCACTGTGCTTGTACCAATTTGCCGCAAACTGTATTTCAACACTAAGCAGTTACAGCGTTACAGCCTACGCATCAGCCCTTGTACAATTTGATCTTTAGATTTTTTTAGATTAAAAATTGCTTTTGTAACTCGGAATTAATAACACACATGTGAATTTATCACTCTCGTTATTGAATTTTTACCCTGTTACTATCGACGGGTAAAAGGGTTGTGCATTCGCATCGTATGGAATATCTGATGTGCAATCAGTTTACGCGTATTGCAAGTTTCGAGAATAACGTGATAAACGTTGATATTGCTTGCGAATTGAAATGTTCTATCTAGTGACTAATCCATTTTCTTTGCTTTGTGTTACGTCTATGCTAATTTTATAAAGAGGAGAGATTTGATTGTTTGTTTGCATTGAATTGGCTCCGAAACTACTGAACGGATTTGGGTGAAATTTGGTACACAGATAGTGCATAGCCTGACTATGCTTATAGGATACTTATTATCCCGATATTCCCACGGGAACGGGAACCACGCGGGTGAAACCGCGATCGGCCGCTAGTACTACATAAATCTTACGCTGGCAATGAATGAGACACAATAGAATAGTTATTTTTATAAATTATAATATCTCTGCTTGCTAGTACATGGGATAAACATAGTTTACCTAACCACTGATAGCATAATGTAAATCTTGTCATATTTCATATATTTGCAATATTATATATTTGCATATTTTGCAAGTCACAACCTGTTTAACAAGAAATGCCTGACAATAACTTGTGGCCAAGTCGCTTTTAAAAAAAAAATCTATTACAATTTATCATAAGTAAATAATGATATAGGAATTGAGTCCCGGGATGCTACGAGCAGAAGTTACATTATGCTAGGTTAGGTTAGCTATGCTAAAAGATGTCCTGTCTGAGAATAACGTGGCCGAGTCGATTTTTTCCAAAAAAATTTCATAAGTATAAAAATAGCATTAAAAATGCAAAAAACATAAAAATCATAAATCATTAGTCTAGGCTGTTAAAAGCACTTGTGAATTTTATGTCATTGGTCTAAAACCCTACGACGACAGGAGACCCTCTTACGAGAAGAACTGGCAAGAAACTCGTGAATTATGAGAATATGTCGTTCTGCTACTGTCCACTAGAGGCGCTGTACAGATTCGCGTACAAAATGTCTCCCGTTTACTGTACAGTAAACGGAAACGAAAACTCAAGGTAGGCCCACTGAAGCTTTTTCATCACACTGTGTAGTCTACACGGTACTTAAATTTCAATGTCCGTCCCTAAGTCCCCAGTTCATGTGAGAAAGGGTGCTTTCACCTTAACCCATATAATCGGACATATTCTGAATATAAACTGCTGATTTCAACTTACTTTTATATGTTTATTATAGGTACTTAAATTCCTTTTCAAGAATGGAACTCTAAAAATATTGGTACCTACGTACATATGTATGTACCTTGTACAAGTATACGATAATCTGACTACGGGAGGCTCCATAGCCACTCCATAGCACTCGACGGGACTCGACGCCTGTCAATAAGAGCTCCTATTGTGAACACTATAAGCCGAGCTTGCTCGGCACCACTTGATTACGCATTGATCCACAACAACACTATAATACACATACAATATAGGTAATTCACTGCTGTGTTTAATTACAATGATATGCACATTTTTATTTATTATAATAATACTTTGTATCCCTTTATTTATTTATTAATAATAATAATTTAGGGATCTAATATCGGAAATCTGAACAGAACAACTACAAGTTGCTGTTAAGGGTTTTACTGCAAATTAATTGAAATATATGTTACAGTCAAAACTCAGAAGCGGTCAAAACCACTCTTGGCTGCACAAATCAGACAAAAGTAGTTTTGACCGATGTCCTTAGTCAAAAACTGTGTTGACTGATTTTTGTAGCTTTGACTGCAACAATCAGTTTAAACTGGTTTTGCCTGATTTAAAATTCAGAGTATGGGTCAAAATTCATATAAGTTATGGATGTTTGTGCAAAAAAAGGAGGTTATTGTAAACGTCACATTTTGAATAGTTTCATACACTGAAAGTAACTACTACTGTTGAATTGATGTGTAAATTCGTCACCGGTATTAAAAGTAAATTTATTTTTAAAATGCTACCAATGCACGGTGGTCTCGCTAGAGGTCAAAATAAAAAAATAAATAACAATAGTAATAATAATAGTAAATAATAATAGTATTTAAAGTTATTGAATGCTGTCATGACATTGACAGATAAATGTACTACAATAGCAATAATCAAATCCCGGTTAAGTAATTGTCTTTATTGTCTAATGAAACTCGAAAGTGAACATAAAGCCCGTAGTATGGGAGCTTAATCAGATGATTTCTCGTAATTTTCTCATATAAGTGACTATTTATTTTATGATTTTGTAATTTTTGCATTTTTCAATGCTATTTTTATACTTATGGTAAATTTTAAATAGAAAAATATTGGAAAAAATTAACTCGGCCACAAGTGAATTCTCAGGCTGGAATCGAACCAGCGACCTTTGGAAATCCGGTCCAATGCTCTAACCGCTGAGCTACCGAGACTTGCGAACCACCGTCGAAATTCTCCAATACTTTTATATTTTTAATACGCTGTAGGCCAGCGTTGTTACATCAATGCTAGGAAATATCCTTGCATTCGAAAGAAACATCTTTTCAGGTGTTTAACGATCGATTAAGATGCAACTGCCAATAATTTATGATTTTGTAATTTTTGCATTTTTCAATGCTATTTTTATACTTATGGTAAATTTTAAATAGAAAAATATTGGAAAAAATTAACTCGGCCACAAGTGAATTCTCAGGCTGGAATCGAACCAGCGACCTTTGTAAGTTGTTTTGCTTTATATACTTATTTTAAAATGTGTATGAAAAATATAGAAATACCGATGGGTTCGACGCCCCACGACAATGTTTTAACTTCACTTAAACTTTTAACTATGTTCTGAATCTTTCTTAACGATAACTTTTTCTGAGTTTAGAAGTAAAACGTGTCTAGAATAACGACCAAAGTTAATTTTCTGTAGAAATTTGCAGATTGGCGTGCTACACTCGCGTATACCCCATGGTATTACCTACCTTCAACCGTTCAAAAAATGCTACTACATGGTCCATAGTAATCGATAACGCATTAGTTCCTATTGGTGAAGTAGTCCGAAGATTCTGCAGAATCTTCACATTAAAATATAAAGGCGTTTTGTCTCAAAAATACAAGGAACATGTCTTGGGTCTCCACAAACACAAACCTTATAACAGGCTTTTGTTGAATTTATATCCATTGATCACTTCCAACAGAAAATTGCCGTCAAAAAAAGAAAATTATTATGTCTGCTAATATTTAAGTTTCTTAGATAGTCCCAACTAGAATAAAATTTAAGGTTTTACTGCACTCACGGTTTGTGCATGCGGTTTTTATTTCTCTTATTCACCTAATTTGCTTTATAATATGCTTTTATTTAATTATTCTGTTAGCTATTCCAATAAGAATGAAATAAACAACGAAATAATTAATGCGCGCAGACCACTGTGCAGTAGCGAGGTGAGTTTACACAGAAATTTTTGCCGTTTTTCTGATGACGAATTAACTTTAATGGCGAGTTTACAATAACCCAAAAAAGGTTTGTTGTGCAATTCTAAGTGTCTAAACAAGTAATACCTACCTAAGGTAAAAAAATTTAACTTATGGTAAATTTTTAATAGAAAAATATTGGAAAAAATTAACTCGGCCACAAGTGAATTCTCAGCGGGAATCGAACCCGCGACCTTTGGAAATCCGGTCCACAGAATTCACTTGTGGCCGAGTTAATTTTTTCCAATATTTTTCTATTTAAAATTTACCATAAGTATAAAAATAGCATTGAAAAATGCAAAAATTACAAAATCATAAAAATTTTTAGTTATTTCTCGTATTAGTTTTTTTCTCTCGTTTTTAACAAAAATTAGGTACAGGTATTCGTCATACATAGATAAGTATTGACCAATAATAAAATAAGCTGACTATGAACCTGTGACGTTTCTCTAAGTTATCCCGATCATACTCGAAAGTTGATGAAAAGTAGGTTAAGTATATTGAGTTGGAGAATAAGTTATAGTATAAAGCACATGTTTATAGCCTTAGGCCCTGGTTTACGAGACACAATTGATATTCTATTGTTCTCTGGACACCGGTGTGCTACTAGCACAGGACGAAATAATACTTATACAATACAGGCAAAAATAACACTCAATGCACAATTCCTGCTCAGTACAAAAAGATAAAATGTTATGATTTGAAGATTCAAATGTTTACGAATGTATGGAGCCCCCGCGTGGGATTGGGAATGGTGGTTTCCCCCGCGTGGTTCCCGTTCCCGTGAGGATATCGGGATAAAAGTATGCTTTGTTTTGATCCTGGCTATCTACTATCTGCGTGCCAAATTTTATGCAACTCCGTTCAGAAGATTTTGCGTGAGAGTAACAAACAAACCAACAAACTGATATACTCTCGCATTTATAATATTAGTGGTTGGGGTTTCTTGTATTTCGCAAGATGTTCTACTGTTTTGTAGTTTTGCCCGTCTGCAATATTTTGTGTATTGTGAATTACCCAGAACAAGATTTTTAAGAAAGGAAAAGACACAAGAAGACGACACAAGAAATGTTGTGTTCAAAATATCAATATCCAAATAAAAAAAAAACAAAATGTAATTATAATAGTAGACGAAACGCGTCACAATCCGTAGGTATTAGATTAGGTTTTAGTTGAGACAATTGAGCAAACTCTTCACTTAAAGATCACTCCACTGCATGTTTGTTTTTCTGTCTGTGAAAACAGTTTTTCTCAGTAAAGTGAAGACGCAAGTGAAATAATACTTTATTAACTATTTTCAGAACTCTTATTTCTGACGTCTGCAACAAAGCAACAGTGCTGAAGTGCAACTGTGCTGGGCAAGTCATTCGCATGTCGGAAGAGTACTGGGTAAAACTCGTTACCAAAAATAAGCCACACAAAAAAGATCCACGTGGCAGACTGAGACGACGATGGGGGGACGATCTTGACTTGAGTAGTTGGTTTGCGCTTGACTATTGTTGACTTGAGTGGCTGGTGCACAATAACCCAAGCTCGCGCGAAATGGAAGTCCCACAAAAGGGCTTTGCCTTGCAGTGGGTTTAGGCTCAAAATAATACTTAAAAAAAAATTAAAGACAAATAAAGTCCACATTGTATTGAGACCTAAAAATGCAGTCAATCGTTTTTAGTAAATAGGTAAACCAATATTGTTGACATGCTTTGAATATTGTTCACGGCTAAAATCAAAGCACATGATACAGCCTCTCAAAAGCAAGTAGGTGAGAGCCATTGTGATGTGAAGGCTAATTCTCATTGTGCGACGCGGCGAGCGACAGACACTCGAGACACGCGACAACGACGGGGTGAGCTGCCACGCGACTTGCGACTTTATTTGCTAGACGACTTTTCAGACTATAAAATATATTTTAAAATACTTCGAATATTGTTATCCCGTCGAATATGTCTATATACTTAAAATATTATAAAGAGAAAGGATTTGATTGTTTGTTTGGAACGAATAAACCCAAAAACTACTGAACGGATTTGGATGAAATTTGGTACACAGATAGTAGAAAGCCTGGTTATGAACCTATGATACTTTTTATCCCGATATTCCCAAGGGAACGGAACAACGTGGGTGAAACCGTGAGCGGGTTTCAAATATGACTAATAAGCTGCATAGAAATCAAAGCTGCTCGAGCATCGGTACCGGATACTGCAATTTCCTTTAAAGCCATTAGTTGTCAAATAGACATCACAGTGCGATTGGACAATCCGATATTCGAAGCAACGTAGGGTGACGTTGATTAACATTGTCAGTCAACATCGCAATGCATACAAAACAGACACATCAACTTCGATAAATCATCAAGGATTGTAGATAAAGTTCATATCGTATTGAATCGTTTGCAATTTGTATGAAATGTTATGATACAATATGAACTGTTAAAATGAATACGATTAACATTACGCAATCGCCTAGCAGGGTTGCCTGTTAAGCTGAGTGGAGCGGAGTTTCCGTACATTTCACAACACATCGACAGACGGAGTCAATCGAATTCATTTTACAGTTCATATCGTATTCGATCGGCTGCTATTTGTATTGAATTTGACACTAATTACATACAATATGAACTGTCAATGAATACGATTAGCTTTCGCAATCGCCTGACCTACCTGTGCTAAGGGCCTTTGCACACCGCGTTTTTTTGTTGCGCCGTCGCCGCGTTACGTGCTTTTATCCTGCAGAGCAGTTTGTTGTCGTTTGTATCGATTCAAACAATGTCAATATACACGCGCGTCAGCATCGCGTTTGCATGAATTCAAACGCGCGGCACCGGCGGCTCTGTATCGATACACACACGCGTCGGCATCGCGTTTCTATCGATTCAAACACGCTGCATCGGTGCGTCAAGATCTTAGCACTGTTGTTGTATTTTGTATAATGGCAAAAATTTCTTGAAATGATAAATATGTCATTCGATAACAATTGGCAGATTTTTTTCATGACTAATTAGTTTTTGAAATTTTGTTGAGTAATGTCCACAAAACCTTCTCCGGCTCGTAAGTGGGTGTATCTAAAAAAAGGTTGGTTATTTTTCTTCTTCCTTTTTTTAAAAAGGAATAACAAAGCGCATGTAATCAATGCAGCCTCGACCGATGTCATCATGCTACTGTTGATGAGATAAAACGAAATATGCCAGCGCGTCTGTAGCGATACACTAGCGCGATCGCATCGCGTTTGTATCGCTACACACGCGCGTCTGTATCGATTCAAACGCGTCTTTGAATTTATACAGGCGTGTAAAGGTCTACTGGCTGCGTCTGATGCGCGCACGTATTGCGTTTGTATCGATTCAAACGCGCGTCGACACGGACGGCGCGTTTAAAAACGCGGTGTGCAAAGGCTCTAAATGTAATAAAAACCAGCAGACGGCACTATGGCTCAGAGATATTTAATATTTTTTTACTAGAAAAATACAAAAGAAAGACTTTTCACGCCGTTTATATGTGAAAATAAATCTTAAATAGGGTGAAACGTATAATAATCTAATACAGTCTGGGGATCTTGAAGTGTTGTAATAAGACACATTCTAAAAGGGCTTCTTTCGATAAACAAAACATTAATATAATCCAGATTATGTGTATTAATTTGGTTTTCCATATTCCTACATTTACTGACGTGATGGCCCCTCAGGGACCTTAATCACGGATGAATACTTACTCATGTAGCAGTTAGCACACGTCCTCCTTGACAATTTCAGTAGCTACTTGTCTTTTGTTTGTATTTAGGTCACAAAAGACGTAGATTGTTTCATACAACACACGATTCCCAATATATGTAATACCCCAATAACAACGTGTTCTCTATATGATCAATAATGGCACAAATTACGAAAGGCGATGACGGGATCCCAAACAGAGAAAACACTTTACAACTGATTGCCATTGCTATTTCTCACATGCACAGCACATTGACGTTGAGTTAACATTTATTCTCAGGCACTTTCAAGAAGTTTTCAGCCGCGATTGTTAAAATAAATTAGCGATATTATTGAGATTAATTGAAAATTACTTGGATTTTATTTTACAAATAACTAACATAGACTTTTAACCAGTTTGAATAAAATTCCACAGTGTAATAAATAAATTTACTAAGTTAATACAGTAAACAAGCAAGTAACCCTAGCGAGTAGGGCAAGTTTAAAGAGTAGGTATAGAGCGCATGAAAGTGATCCTTCTGGCAGTATTTTATTTTGTGGTAATGGGCCACTTAAATAAGATTGTCTACATACATACATATTCATTTGTGGCGTCCCAGATTTCAATTAGCAATTTGAAACGCGTGTTCACTGTTAGTCAACAGTTTGATTACGCTATTACAGACGAATGTATGCTCACCCATAATGTGGACATGTCTCTGAGATGAGCCGTCAATGTATGCTTATCTGTCAATATTAACTTAGGTAGATTACTAGTTTGATCTGTTGGGAAATGCGGATAAAGCCAGCGACAGTGTGTCAACTTGTCAAAAAACGATTTAACTAGAGAATTAAGAAATATTATGTCTTTACCTATGAAATTGCCAATTTTTATGAAGAATTTCAAAGAAAGTTCGTTTTCCATACTAACAATTTTTGCTATAGGTAGGTAGTACTGCAAAAGCCAATGCCACAATTATTTTATGTAAAAGCATTGCATGAAGACTGAACAATCTAATGCTTTTTTTTTCAATAATAAATATCTTAGAAACTATATTAAATAAAGTGGTATTTTTTTTTAACAAAAACATAATTGTTCCTCTCGAGGTATTTTTTATCGTTTAAGAAATGAAAATAATAAACTAATGATTACTGAATCTTGACCGTTATGATCTTAATTTAATATAAAATCAAGCAATTGATGATTTTTTTAATCATAGAAGTAGAGAGGTTCTCTAGAAGTGTAAAAAAATCGGCAATTTCTTTAGTAACGACTTAATATACGAGAACCTTTATAACCACATCATTTTCACGTTTATAATAAATATAATTTTTGTTCAGATGAATTATTTGTGTAAGAGAATCGCAATGCAACTATTCTAATTTCATAAGAGGATAATTTTCTGTACGAAAACATACCATATATAAATGTATAAATAATAGGTTAAATCGGTTAAAGTTTTCGTTAAGGAACCGTAGATGTAGTAAGTTTACATTTTTAGTTTAAATAAGTAAAAAAAACTTACCTCGCCAGCAGCGTCGCATCAAGCATCTGCGGCTGTCGCGCGTCCACGACGATTACATGCGGTGGGCGGTTGTCGCCGTCGCGTCGCAGCGCGTCGAGGGTCTCGCGCGCACACCGCACCGAGCGGCCCTCGCCGCCTGCGCGCGTCGCCGCCGCGCACGCCGCCGCGCAAACGCGAGACGCGCGCTCGGGGAACACGCATAGTAGCTAAGGACAAAGAGATGGTTAGCTACTAAACATAAAAAAAATAACGTGTTTGTTGTAAGTTCTTCTTTGTACAGTCAATAGCACGTCAGGCTACCACTTTGACTTTGTCAGTGTCCTTACGTATATCGGTTGTAAGGGTGCGTCCACGCTTACGAGACGAGCATGAGCAGAGTACCTACGAATTCTAGATCTAGTGCGTACCGGAGCGTTTGTTATTTTGACGACCTTTTTTCATCGAACACGAAGGTTCCACATTGATCGTTTGCGGCTCGTTCTACGTCGCCGTGAAAAACAACAACCAAAGCGGCTCCGCTCGGCTAGTGTAGACACAGCTTAATAGCGGCGGTTTTTGTAGTGAAAAGTTATAAAGCCTGACGTGCTGTTGAACGTACAAGACGTTTTATGTTGACGCCAATAACAGTTTGTTAAGTTCAATAAATAATTGGCAACAATAAAAAAACGAATACAATCTCGGAGAACACGTGCAGTAGCTACGAACAAACAAGACACCTAGTTAGCTATTTGATATTTCAATAAAGCCATGCTGCATTTCTTCCAGGTCTTCTTTGTTTATTATTTTACAAGATATAACAAGGTTCTCCATAATTACATATAATTATGTTTCAATGAAGGCAATTCTAGACAAAAACATAGGTATTTCATTCTAGTTTTTAACCTTTGGAATGTGAATTATTCAGGAAAAAATCTCGCAAGTAGTTGTTGAAAAAAAAAGTATAGGTATGTTGAGGATCAGACTTCAATCACTTTCATTTGACAACACTTGAATAGTGCCTAGAGCCGTTGCCTACCTTTGTATGAGTTAGACTCTTGTAAAGACTAAATTTAATAAGTCCCTTCTTTGAATTACTTTATAGTTAATTATTATGCGATGTTGACATCACAATGAGTTCTTATGCTTTAATCAATGTTATAGCAAAAAACAGAAAATAGATCGTCAATATTTATTTGATAGAGCACTGACAATGTAATATACAAATTTTGATTACCTGTCGAAAAATAAATATGGTTTATTACACTGAATATGAAAGCAATCTCGATATCCATCGTCACTTAAAATCCATTTTTTTCTTGGAGCAAAAATAAAGTTTTAATGAGGTTTTGCTTCTCTGAGCTTTCGTTATATTTGAATAGAGTTTGTACTTAGTCGGATGTTTCGGGTTCTTAGAATAATTATGTTTGTAGGCGAAGTTTTTTAAGCATTTCATTCATGAATAATAAAATAATAAAATTATATTTCTTGCGACTTTTCCTTCGGTGTGCAAACAAAAGGTTAAAATAATTTGGTAGCACATGTTTATTTGAGTAGGGCTGCAATTTAAGTTTAACACCATGGAAAATGGAATAAGTACAACTATAGATGTTGCCGTGTGGTGACGGCCTAAGAATACAAGTTTCACCACTCCCTTACATGCCTGTGATGTCGTAAGAGTCGACTAAGAGGCTCGACGCATTGAACACCTGTGCGAGAGAAGGAAAACTTGAAACAAACCCTCTACCAACCCGTCTGGCCAGCGTGGTAGCTGTAGGCTAATAGCCTCCTATGAACGCCACAATAGGGGTGAGCTAGGAGAGGCTTATGTCCAGCAGTGGACGTCCACAGGCTGATGATGGATGGATGGACAACTATAGTAAACTTCATTCTACAACAAGGTACAGTCGGGGAATTTCTCGGTTGATCTATAGAGTTTTTTGAGAAGCGTTTTCTCGGAAAGTACTAAGGTTAAAGAAATATTTTATTTTTGAATAATATACCTGTTGCTGTTCTATTATTTGTGATATACTCGTAATGATTTGAGCTTAGCTAAATGTTTTTTAAGAAAATAACTAACGACACAATCAATTGAAAACTGATCATGGAATATTTATTCCACTTACTTCAACTAAAGTCAAGTACTACTTATGTAGGTACTCAAAATTTCATCAAACTGATCAAGTTAAATTTGAGAGCTTTCAACTAATTGACTAGTATGAACATTTTTCAACTCAGCTTGAACTTCAACTCAACTTGAACTTCAACTTTAAACGTTAACTCTTCTTCAGAATTCTTCTTGGAAAATGATTAGGTGAGTGATTAAAATCTTCGTCCGCGTGAAATTAAGTTATCGCACCGGACTTAAGTTATCGCGCGGTAGCGCTATCCATCGGAATAATAATGTTCAAGTTACCTCCATACCTTTCGCTAAATCGATTCAGCGGTTTACGTCTGTTCCCTTTACGTGAAAAGGGAACAGACAAACAGAGCTACTTTCGCATTTAGTATTACTGACTTTTCACATGATACGGTTTGCGCACGGTCGCCATGTAGACTTTGTAAGTATTTTTTACAACTAAGACGTACACGGTTTGCACACTTTGTCGGTCGTGTCGCCCGACTGCCGTTCATTTTCGCCGCCTCTGGGCAACCGTGTTATGTGAAAAGGCACTTAGAATGAAACAAATTTTAATACTGACCTCTAAAGGTTCCGCTGGCGAGTAGATCAGCGACGAGGGGATGTAGGACGGCGGCGGCGACCTGTTCTGCAAACGAAACAAGCTGTGTAATATGCAACAAAGACATCTTTTGGAATGGTCGGTCATGGGATGGGTGACCAACAATTTATTTTCTCGTGCTCTTCCGTGCTTGTGAAGGCTAGATAAGCCGCTGTTGGTCTTGGTCGTATATGCAGTTGATTAACTTTAAAATTATTCCGCATTGGGCCCGCGTGGCCATGACCACTTCTTATCCATCCATAATGATAAGGGCAGTGACCCAGCAAGGGGACATAAAAATGGCTGATGATAATAATGCAATGGTCACTGTAGTTGCACAATAAATATTAGTAAAATAAAATAATTATCTCGACTTTTACGATAAAATAAAATAAAATATGCTTTTCTTTCATGTCCTCATTCAGTCAAAAAGTAACCGCAGTAACTGAAAAAGCTCATGAATACTAAAAAAACGTCAGGGCGACATGAGACGAGTTGCTTTTTTCTAGTGTATTTACTTGATTAAAAATTATCACATAAAAAGCATTGTAAAATGCAAAATTAAAAAGTTATAAATACATAATATGTTAGTAAATTTAACTTAACGGCATGGCTGTATTTAAATTTCGATAAAATTAACGAAGGAACTCGAAATGGCTGCCTTTGGCGTAGTTTGCGAGCGTCAATCAACAGCAGTGAATAATGCCCACTTTGACAAGACGAAGTAGATTAATTGTATTGGTTAAATTCGTCACGGTGGCGTTGGCAGTCACAGTTGCGTCTTGACTTGAAATATAAAGGTATACTGTGGTTGCGTAGCCTATTCCACAGTAAAGGTACCTATATATTTCAAGTCAAGTTACTTCGGTGTTTCAAACTAGTGATCCGCTTGAGACTATATCCACGTCGATTTCGGTTGAAATCCATCCATTCCAATTCATTGCGCTCCTTGCGGGATCAAATTTTTTTTGCGAAAAAAATTTAAACTTTATTCTTCACCAAGGTCTAATGTATATCTATGCTAAAATTCATTAAATTTGTTTCAGTGGTTCAGTGAAAAGTAGACAGAGTTATTTTCAGATTGATAAAATTATACCTCGATAAAAGGTAGCATTATTTTTATTTACCTGTTCGTATTTTTGGACTTTTTAGTTTTACCACCAATCAGTATTTTTGCCTGTAAAAAGATAACGGTCATAGCTTACATTTATTTTGTAGTTCGCTGAATTTAGAGAAAATGTATGGATAAAGCCCTGAGATGTAACTGCCAGAGGGCATCGCGAGATACACGTCTCCGACGTCAATTTGCCTGAAAATGGGACTGAGTTTTACTGTTTCATGTCGGTGCTGCAGATCGTAAATGCCACATAAAGATGAAATTATTTATGTATATTGTACACGCATACATATAATCACGCTTCTCTCCTTTGAGGCAAGCAAGTCTTATTCATTATCGTCATGTTATTCTCTCATTACTCCGCCTGGCTAGCTACCAGTGGTGAAGGTTCCATACATACCGATACATACCCATACATACACATCCATACATACCATACAATCCCACCCCACCGATCAACCACAGAGTTGAGAGAATTTTTGGAGAAAATTTTGTTCCGACTTGCCTTCTCCATATTTTGACCGAATAGATAACCTCCTTCTTTTTTTGTAGTCGGTAAATAAGCCTTTTGGAGTCGGTGCCAGCCAAGGCATTCTACGTTGCGCTCCTATTCTTTTATTTTTCTTACCTTGGCTGGCACTGACTTATTATTTTTGAAGTCGGTTTTTTAACGTAGTTTTTGTATTTGCATTTTAATTGGAAGGAAAATAATAACTTTTAAGTTTAAACGCAAACGAAGAGGTCACCAAATGCAGCGAGAAATACAAATAAAAACTAAGCTCACACACCAATGAATGGGCCCAAGAACTCCTTGGTAAAGTGTCAACATATAACGAATAAATAATGGCAAATCCTGGACACAGATCATAGAAGTTGATAATACTAACATACAGTTGCCAAACTAATGGGATGGCACTTACAGTACTTTGGAACTAGTGATGGTTAATATAGCTTATAGCTGATAAAACAAATATAGCTAATAGCTGATGAAAAACATGCTATTTACTTAGAATGAATAGCATGATATACATCGATGGTAATTCAGCTCTATTTTAGCGTAGCTATTCTTTTAGCACGCGCGCACGCGCTCGTTGACTTAGTGCTACTACCGCAGCCCGTCTCGCCGAGCTGTCGCGCTATGACTGCTAATCTGCTATGCTATAGAGCCCACCGAGTGCGCGTTAAATGCTGAAGCTAAATTAGCCGACCAGCACCCCTACCGCCTAACGGTATAGCTTGTGTTATCGCTATAGCTATATCGGTTTTTGTCTGAATCCTACATAATTCTATTCATCTATTGGATTCACTATTGCATTTTTAGTATGAGGATATTGTCAAACCTGATATTATGAGTAAAATAAAAAAAAATCTGACAATAAAATATTAAAACGAATTAATAAATAAACCCCAGCAGTAACTAATGTAGAAAAATGAACTAAAGCTGAAACCGGAGTTGGTGCTGCTATAACAGCAGGTAGCCAAGAGCTAAAAGGAATTTGAGCTCTCTTAGTAGCGTCAGCGAGAGTCCTTGTAGGGGGTTTGAAAAATCGATAGCACAGCTATACCGTTAGGTGTTAGGTACGTAGTAGCTCGCGGCCGCGCGTTTATCTTAACACTATAGCATAGTATCAAAATATACATGCTATAAAAATATAGCTTATCTCAACAGGATGCTCTACAAAATAAAATAGTCCTTAAGAACAACTTTATTTGGAACCTATCTGATTATGGCTGAGGAGCCGATTGCAGATCACAAAAATATAAGCAAGCAGTTCACAATTTAAACTTTTCAAAATAATATGTTGTTGTGCCATATGAGCCATATAGATCTTATTAATGTTTTAATCAAGATGAATAATTATGCAATAAAATATCTATTTAAGAAGTCGAAATCTCATCGACGATCTTAAAGACTCGTTTAGAAGATTACGATCATTATTTTATTTGCGCACGAGTATAAATAGGATATGAATCACAATAAACACTCGAATATCGAGGTCAAGAGGCTATTTTGAAGAGTGCTTAGGTGCATTCAATGTTATCTGAAGAGAGTATAAACTTAAAATAAACTGGCTTGTTTTAAATGAAGTCGTGAAAATAATAGCTATTAACTTTTTTTTTTTTTTTTTAGCTAGTATTACCCAATGATGTTTTTAATAGATATTTTATCTTCATAGTAATTTGCGTTGCGTGAAGAACGTTGACAATAAGGACAAAAGACACATAAAAGAAAAAAATTATCGGATCCCATATAGAGTCTCCTCAATTTTCACACTACGAGCTCGTATGACATTATCTGCTTCAAAGTGCACATTATATAAAAAACATTTTATAAAAAAAAATCAAACCGACTTCAAAAAGTAAAAAATAAAACTTTTGGAGTCGGTGCCAGCCAGGGCATTCTACATTGAACTTCTATTAACTATATATTTTTTTGGCCTTAGCTAGCTAAGTTTTATTTTTTACTTTTTGAAGTCGGTTTGATTTTTTTTTATAAAATGTTTTTATTTCAGATTTTTTAGTTACATCATGTGCCGTTACTTACACTAAAAATCAGCCCATACACAACAATGTCATCTAGGTAAACGACTACTTGCCAAAAGGTGATTTATATTTTTCAAGATTATGAAAAAACTACTAGCCAGATCTTCGTAAAAATTATATGGGACCAAATTGACAGTGTACCCGATCGAACAAAAAAACAACTATTAAAATCGGATCACCAACACCGGAGTAATCGGTATACATACATCAGACAAAAAAAAAAATAAAAAAAAAAATACGCGTTGAATTGAGTACCTCCCTCCTTTTTTGTTGAAGTCGGTAAAAATCATTGGTATTACCACTTGAATCCGAGAGGGCTCTCGACAAACTGATAGTATTTGATCAAGTTCGTTAAGCAACGTTCGGTCCGGTCCGGTGTCGGATGGGTGACCGTAAAGTGGCATTACAACTGAGCGCTTCCATGCTTCGGAGGGCACATTCAACCATCCGGTCCCGGCTGTTGACGACATAATAGTCGTTGAGCCAAGTCAGAGGCCTTATAGTCGGCTTGATAGACTCTGACACCAGAGGTGGCCACTAATCCTCATACGATAAGATAGAAGAAGGAGCGGTAGTGGTAACGCATGCCCACTCGGATCCAAGTGCTCGGCAGTGAATGTGTTAAAAATGATATTCACCTATTTAGAAAATGCTTTTAGACATTTTTACATTTATTGATAAACGTTTTTAGATAATTTGAAGAAGGTATCTTAAAGGAATTAATCGGCTAAGCTTACAAAATTAATTAATGTAGACGGTAGCTAATCAATAATTAACTTCAGCGTCTCAGTATCATCATAACCACGACTTAAAATAATATATTAATAACAAGACAAGTCCTTAAGACCTACGTTTAAAATGTAAATACTTTTTATTTTGAAAACTAAGCGATACAAAGGTGAATAAATGAAACAATACAATGGTAAACTGCGACTTGTGACGAATGTGTAGCAAAAATTTTGCCAGAACAGTTTATTATCAACGGGTACATACATAATTTAAATTGCAATTATAAAAAAAATAATTAAAACTGACTCCAGAAAGTAAAAAAAATACTTTTGGCGTCGGTGCCAGCCAAGGTACATTCTATTAACAATATTTTTATTTTTCTTGCTTTGGCTGTCACCGATTCCAAAAGTCTTAATTTTTACTTTTTGAAGGCGGCTTTTTTTTTTTACAAAAAGTCTTTTATTTCAGATTTTTTTGTTACACCATGTGCCGTTACATACACAAAAAATCAGCCCATACACAACAATTATATTTTTCAAGATTATGAAAAAACTATTAGCCACATCTGCCTAAAAAATAAATGGGACCACACTTGATATATGTTCTTTGACTTGAAAAAAGAAACTATTAAAATCGGTTGACATCTGACGACGTTATATTGAAACATACATAAAAAATATACAGTCGACTTGAAAACCTTCTCCTTTTTTTGAAGTCGGTTTAAAAAGCTAACGTTCAACAATTTAATCTTACTTTTAAAATATACCTACATAATTATTATTTATAAGAATAAAATGTAAACTCATCCACCATATTCAGTAGCTCCTTAACTCGGCCACCGCACTTCGCATATAATTTTGAGACTAGAAAGGTTCTTATTTTAATTACGCCCCTCTAAGGATAAGAGGTAACTCAGCTCAAAGACAATCGCAGCCCCTCTTCCAAACGTGACCGGCATTGTGCTCTAATTACCGAGCCCTCATAATCTTTGAGGCTGTTTTGACCTGGAAGACCGTCAGTGACATTACTCACAAGGATTCTCAATAGTTATGCTTTTAACATTTAATCTCGAACGCTAATGGTAAATAAACATTATAAACAATAATTAAATATATTGCAAGCCAATTTTTTCAAGCCTATTATAAGCAAATAAATGATTTTTAACTTTATCTTTTTAGGGTTGTGTCCCAAATATAATCAACTTGAAATTTGCAATAGTTTTAGATGAATTTTGCTCAGCTATTTTGCAATTAAGAAAGAAATAAAAAAATATTATTTTTTACAACAGGGACTGAAAGGTCTTCAAACCCACATGCCTTAGTTGGCCTAATTCAAAGTAGGCCAACTAGGGCATGTGGGGTGTCATAAGAAAGAAGGCTGCTTGTAGTTTCTCAAAAGTTTTTTTTGCCGCAAAGTTTTCGACTTTTGATGAAATTCAGTTCCCCCCATTTCCGAAGTTTACATCGACAAAAATCCGAAATTATTGTAGGTATATAATAGAAGTTTATTTAAAGATTACAGGAAATATAAAACGATGACTCTAAATAGCATACTTCCAGAAATCTAAAAAAAAAAAATTCAAATGTCTTGTAAAATTATACTTATTTGCTTTTGGTAAACCGACCTCGAGCTATGTCGATATACTCATGGGGACAATATATGATGGTACGGAACCCTCAGTCCGCGAGCCCGACTCGTTCTTGACTGGTTTTTTACAAAGGCCCTCGAATAAGGTTGTATATAAAAAAGGTTTTTTTTTTAAAGTTCTGTAATAAGTTTTTTCTATTATTAACGAATAGCAAACTCCTACTAAAAAGACAAATCAATTTAGTATTTATTTTCCTTACCGCTGTACAATTAACTTCATTATTCAATCACTCACATGATCCACTAACAATCAATTACATTTACAAATAATTACCGAATGGAATAAAACCTGCATTATCAAATTACCATTGACAAATGATCCCAAAGTGAAATTAACTGTTTTCTTATTCAACTAAGGTTTTAAGTGGCAGACACTGTCTGGCTCTAATGATTTCATTAATGATATCTGGAGCTTAATGAAAATTCCCCACGATTTCTCGTAACCATCCCATTAGACGTCAATTCTAGACGTCAATTCCTTTTTCCTAAAGGACCCTATATACGGAGCGATCCTTCGTAACGATCAATCTGAGATGATATTGTGACGATCGGTCGTTAAGCAGGGCTAGCATGAAAAACTTTCAAAAAAAAAAGGAGATAGTATTCGAATCGTCACGTCAAAAAATGTGTAGGAAAAACTGCGTTAAAAAAACCGAATTCAAAAACTAAAAAGCAAAAAATAAGCCTTTTGGAGTCGGTGGCAGCCAAGACATTCTACTTTAAGCTCCTATTCTTTTATTTTTCTTGCCCTGGCTGGCACCGACTCCAAAAGGCTTATTTTTTGCTTTTTAGTTTTTGAATTGGTTTTTTTTAACGCAGTTTTTTTTTCAACTTTTTAGTGTCTGTAATAGGCTGTTTTGTAAACTACAGCAGGGTTTTTCTAGATTAGATAAGGTTTCATGTACATTATAAACAAAATTATCGTAAATACTACATCGTCCAAGTCAACAATGAAATGAAATATATAAAAATGCTCATAACATAAAAAGTACCGGGTCAAACGAAACCAAATTTTTATGGGACCAATTGGCAACTATTTTGCATCGAACAAAAAAAGAATCATGGAAATCGGTTCAGAAATATCGGTGTACATACATAAAAAAAAATATATACCAACCGAATTGAGAACCTTCTCCTTTTTTGAAGTCGATTAAAAATGGAGTTCCGTTTATGTATATGATACTTATTCGCTACTTACTCGAAAGTTTTTCTTGCTCTACAGGTCCATACACTGTCGATTCATCGCATGATATTTATGGTTGCATGTGTTTTTGGTGCGATTTCAGATATCGTTTTCGATTATTAAGTAAAGTTGACATAGACTATCGATTAGTCGTTTCGATCGGTCTAAAACGACGAATCGTATGTTACAAGCGATCAATCGTACCGTATATAGGGCCCTTAAAAGGACAGCCGTCACGCCACTCAATGTGAGAGAAGTAACTTTTCCAATTTTTCTCTCGCTTCAAATATACAATTCGTTTTTATACTCTGATGGAATGCTCGCCTTAGAAAATCTGAGGTTTGGGAGATACGAATCGATTTGAAGATTTGTCGGCTAGATGGAACGGAAAGCTTGAATTGTTGATTATACTTCTCGTTTCAAATCAAATGAGAGTATGGCTATGTACATTCGAATAGGCGACGGCTTCAAATGTCTTGTAAAAGGCTTTGTATGTAATTCATTTCACAGTGCTATTTATCTAAGGTTTACTACATAATTTATAATTAATTGTGATTTTTTTTATAGAAAAATATTAGAAAAATCGACTCGGCTCACAAGTTATTCTCAGACAGGACTCGAATCCGCGACCTTTGGACATCCGGCCCATTGCTCTAAGTCGAATTCCGTCTAAGATTAACTTGTGAGCCGAGTCAATATTTTTGAAGTGAAAACTTCTTTAGCGGCGTTGTGCACATCAGAGTTTTAAATTTTTGGGATGGGTAAAAAATATGAAAGCCGCGTCAGGACACGTGACCTGATCGAAAATTCGTAAGACGGAGGGAGAGTAGACCGCCCCGGCGCGGCGTAGGAGTAATATCCCCCTCTCTTTCTACCGCGTGGCGAAAATGTATACCTGCTCCTGCTGTTTCGTTTAAGCGGTTTTCATTTCTGCCGGTACTCCCGGAGTACAACCCGTTCTTTTTTTTATATTTTTTACCCACGACGCGCGACCCACGAAACCGTGGCGGTATATGCGTTTGGGGTTAGAGGGTTTGTGTGTTAGTATGTAAGTCTGTTACCATTTTTCTCGGAAACTATAGGGCCGATTTCGATGCGGTTGGTTGCATTCGATTTTAGAGCAGATTCTTTTCTTGCGTGGTGGTATACCACCAGGGGGCGCTGCAGCAACCAGAAACCAGATCATGTAAAAACGCTATAGATAAAATACAAAGAGTTAAATAATTTTACGAAAATACCCCGACTAAAAGTGATGTAGGTACTATACATAATTTTTTTACCTATTCATAAATTAAAAACTCAAGAAAAATGCGTCGGGTGCTGCCATTACCTGCCCAGAAATGAACTAATATTTTGCATATTTGAGTTTTTGCATGTTTCAATGCTATTTTTATACTTATGATAAATTTTAAATAGAAAAATATTGGAAAAAATCAACTCGGCCACAAGTGAGTGGACCGGATTCGTGGGTTCAAAAGGTCATGGGTTCGTTTCCTATCTGAGAATTCACTTGTGGCCGAGTTGATTTCTTCCAGTTTTTTTCTATTTAGAATTTATCATAATATTTTGCAGTTATGATAAATGAAAGTTATAATTGAAATAGAACAGAGAGATTTTAATTGCAATGGCAGCACACGACGGATTTTTTTTTACGTTTGTATTATATGAATAGGTAGATAAATTATTTATACAGTACCTACATCACTTTTAGTCGGGAAATTTTTGTAAAATTATTTAACTCTTTTTATTTTTATCTTTCGTGTTTATACATACGGTGTAGGTTTTTCTTTAAAAAGACATAAAGATAGCATTGAAAACTCAAAAACATAAAAATCCTAGTTTTAATTAATTAATTAAATATTTGTATCTTTATGTGTTGTGTTAATAATCAACTTGGACAGCAGGCTTTATTGACAATACGCCACTGCTTCTGAACCAAGTTTCTGAAAAAAAAGCACTAAATGTTCAAGATTCTTTATAATAGATATAATATACAAGTTATTGGGTTTATAAAAACAGGAAAACATTCCATGAAAGTGATTAATCAATCTAAGCAAAAATGAAAAGTTATTAAAATAAATTGCAGTTATAAAGGATAGATAAGGTTGCTAATGTGAATTTATTACTCATTGCACGTGTCTATAAAGCCTATATTCTGTATGTTTGTTTACGAATAGCATGCTAATAAAATAAAAATGCTAAATAAAAAATTAGGGTTTTGGAAACGAAAAGTCGTCCTTATGTTCGGAAGAATTCACCTCTTATTATACGGCGTCGAAATAAGGCCGATGAAATTTCCATTCCAATACTTATTTCTTTTTTCATAAAGAATTTTCTTTTGCCCATACCAGGAATGAAAGTCAAAGGCCAAACAATACCGGCCACATTGAATAGACGGACGGAATTTTATTTATTACCAAGTATAGAATTTGCAGATCCATCTGTAGGCATTGCATTGTGCCAAAACTATTGAGGGAGATCGAGATATCGAACTTGATATTTCTATAGAGTTTTTCTGAATAAATTATTTTTAGAGGGCAATAATTTAGTTAATTGGTGTTGTCTTTGCAATATTGCTTGCGAGTTTCGTTATTATTTGTCTATAGTTGCCGACCTGTCTGGCGCAGGGGTCACCCCGCCTTCTGCGCCAGAGGGCCCGGGTTCGATCCCCGGGCAAGACAAATATTTGTGTGCATGAACATGTCTATTTGTCTTGGTCTGGGTGTTTAATATGTATATTAAGTATGTATTTACAGAAAAAAGTATATAAGTATGTTAATCCGTTATCTAGTATCCATAACACAAGTTCTTCATGAAACTTAACGTGGGCTGGATAATTGGTGTGATTGTATGCATTTTTTTATTTTTATTTATTTATATAAAGCTGCGTTGTTGTTCTTCTTTTGGATGGCCTAATCCATTTTCAGCCAAAAGTCATCAAAATTTAATCACGAGTTTAAGCGTGAAAAAGTAACAGACAGACAGACAGAGTTACTTCCGCATTAGGTATGTTTCGCAATATGGATACTTCACTGCAGCTTTCTTTTGTATGTGAGATAGCCGCAAAGATGAATAACGATGACAGTAAAGTAATACCACAGCGTAATAATTGTTGAAGTTAGCATAAGCACACATAAAAAAATGTTTTAATGATTAGGTAGTTGTAGTGAAACTTTTTAATATTTAATAACCATCATATGAAATCGTATTCAGTGTTATTATTACTCTAAGTAACACTAGTAACACAGGTGCTGCTGCTCAATAAGAAGCATGAAAAAATCGGGGAAATGTTTTAAAGTATTTTTTCTTGGCAAATGTTGCCTGCATTTATAGGTTTTCCGTAATTAAGTTTCCGAGAATTTTAATATTTAACACTTTATTACTTTTCGTAAAATCATTTACCAAAAAAAACTCTACTGGTTTTCACACTTATTTTGCTACTGGACGAAGATGGACGAATTTGGTATACAAAGACAACGTAACCGATTAACTTACGTACACATTCATAACTTTTTACTGGAAAATAGCAGTAGTCAGTCTCACTGTAATTCGTACAACAATTATTAAAGTGCCTCACAGGAAAAGCTGCCGTATTTCAAGGCCAAAAAGAATGATTTTCCTGTTGATAAATGGTGCTAAAATAATCCTCTATTATCTTATATTCACCGACAGCTAGATAGACTGTAGATAACAACAAGTCTGAAATTATTTAAACGGTAGTGTTTTTTTACGCGAAAAGAAGGATTGTTATTCCATTAGATGTAGAGATTTGTGCGGTTTCTTACCTTCCAATTAAAGTGTTTGAAAAGTTTAGTTGTCTTAAAGAAAAAAAAGTTAAAGTTGGCAAGAAAATCTAAAAGGTACTCTATAATGAAATATAGAATAACACACAGTGTGAGTAAAAATCTTAAAAATAAAAATTGCTCAGTTTTTTTTTTATTTATTTTTATTAACGACGGGGAGACTATAAGTATTGATAAGGCTGAAGATGGAAGCGAGCCTCTCCCGAAATCCTCAACCACTGAGGAACTGGCTATCTTATCTTTAAAATATTGAATCATAAGTAATCTTATTTTGGGTAGGTAATTTGGGAATGACCATCACTAGCTGATTAATTATGCGTGTACTATTCACTGACTTAACACAACTTTTACCGATCAAAACTTATTTTTAAAATAAACATTGAGTTTTATATTAATATAACTATGTTATTTATAACATATTTGCTCGTAAAGGGTCTCATAATACACCAATTCCAATATGGTATTGTATCTCATTACGTACTTGTGCGTTATTTTAATGTAAAACGCACGGTTCATCAAGACGTTCCGTCTAAAACGAACGGATCTTTTTAAATCTTAGCAATGAGTTTTTATGTCAGAAAGGAGGTCAACATTTTATGAATAAAATTAACTTTGGGAGATAAAATATAGCAAATAAACATTTCATTCTTTAATTTCATTAATTTTGACAATAAATTACAACCATGTGTATTGTTATCTGTAACAAAAACACAAAAATAATAATTTACTTTATTAGTAATACTAACTGTTTTTATGCCTTTGCCTTAAAAAAAGCGCGCTTATTTGTGAACAAGTAAAAATTATTCCGCGCGCTTTTTCTTTTCGGTGTATTGTTTTTATTTAAAAATGTCGTCAAGTAGTGATGAATTTATTAATTGGACACCGCCAGAAGTCTCAGAGGCAGCGAAAAATACTCTAAGCCTCTTGCCCGAAAAATCGACCGATAGATACTTACAAGCGTATCAAAATTTAATCATATGGAAAACAAGCATAGATGCTAATTCATTTTCAGAAAGTGTGTTTTTAGCCTATCTCATGGAACTTTCTCAAAAATATTAGTCAAGCTCATTGTGGTACTACTATTCAATGCTAAAAAGCACTGTGAAAACAAAACATGGTATTGATATCAAGTCATATTCGAACTTGCTGGCATTTCTAAAAAGACGCTCAAGTGGCCATGTGAGTAAAAGTCGAAAGTATTTTCTGCTGACAATGTCAAGAAGTTCCTAAAAGAAGCTCCGGATTGCCGATATTTGGCAACAAAGGTCAGTTAAAACAAAATTATTGTTATTCTTCTTTCACTTTCGTATTTCTTTACAATATAGGTGTTTTGTACGCTGTTTTTATCGCTTGGTTGTATTAATATTCGGTATAAATGCTGCCTGTAGATGCCAAGTGTTGGCAAACATCACAACTAATGATGTCGAGAACCATGGGCGGTTTCTTCTTGTCCAGTCATGGGCGGTGTCAAAAACACAAAAATTAAATTCCAAGATGTTTCTTAATACAGGGGCCTTTTCTCGACATAGTGAAGAAATACAAAGTGCTTCGTTAAACAGAAGCGATGCCTAATAGATTTTTCAAAATTACCAAAATGGAAAATGCACTAGCCAAACATGGGCATAAATAAATTTGGAGCAATGCCGAAACAAATTGCCACTTTAAATTTGGATGATCTACATGAATACACAGGGCACAGTTTTAGAAGGTCCTCGGCTACATTGCTCGCCGATTTAGGTGCGGACTTATTGACACTAAAACGCCACGGAGGGTGGCGGTTGAACAGTATAGCCGAGGGCTACATAGATGACTCGATGAGAAATAAAGAAGAAGTTAGCTCCCGCATTACAAGGAATATAAATTGGAGGCAAGTGTTGACTCTCGACCATCTACCCGCCGCCGCCGCCGCCACTGACTGCAGAACTCTGTGGTCTCGTTTCTCCTACTTTCACTCAAGAGAGTGAGAGAGAGAGACTGGTGAAATTATAACTAATAATAATAACTTGGCAACATTAAAAATGCCAACTGGCAAAGTAATAATCAATTTTACAAATTGTTCAAATTTTTATAACTGCTTTAACAAGTGATTAAAAATTTATTCGTTTAAGAAAGTCCGAGTTTTATTTATTTCGTCGCAAGTATTATAAAACGTCGTATGACATACGTGCGCTTTGATAATTACAGCATCTGCTTTCTTGTAGCCCTCGCCTGCGGCTCGGGCTAGCAATATCGCCTCGGCTGCAATTTTCAACTTACCGCACCTAAATCATAATGTACTATTATTGGTTTTAAGATAACATGCAAAACGCGCGCGCGTTAGCTCTGGTCAATGATCAATAGATATTAACAAATAATTGATAGGTAATAAATTTTATCGTTGACGAAACCGAAACAAATATCAGGCAATCCCCGAAATAGAAAAAATACAATAAATTTTAACGCAAACCAGACTACAGTAAAGCCAGGCCAGGTGGCCTTAATTTTTATGTTATCATCATTTATTAACAGAATCCCTTTGATGCGGCCGTCATCGCTTCGTATGTAAACAACAATAAAGGTCTTGTCCCATTTGGCCCGAATCGCCCGGACGCAGTATTATTCTGATTTACGGCAAAATAAATTAGTTGCTGACCGCACCATGTATAGGGCTACCTACCACATATTCTGTATAAAATTGTTGAACTGGTTAACTACATTTTTTTTTTGAGTTTGTAGCTTATTGTGATTTTTGGTACGCGACCCTCTTATTTACTGGTCAATCGCTTTGGGGCTAACATTTGTAATTTCCCAAATGCGTGAAAGAATGTAGAGCAAAACACGAAAATAGGTTTACTTATATCATTTGTCAATTGTCAATTGTCAATACAAACCTTGTCAATTGACAATAACGAACACAACAAAAAAAAGAATTATCCAATTTGGTGCAGTCGATCGGAACTTATGCGCTCACATACATATCGGTGATATTTTTATTTATATACTTAGATAGATTAAGCACAACCCTAGATTATGGCGAGAGAACCTTCAACCAATAAATTTAAATTTTCAGCAAACAGAGGCGTTTATTAAGCTGAAGCGCCCAGCGGCTGCTTTCGTTCGGAGCGGTAGATCATAAATCCATAAACAAGCAGCAATGGTGCACTTGATTTTATTTACTCATTTACAAGAAATTCATAATTTATATGGACCAAACAAATAACGTTAAAAAACAATGTCAAGTGTCAACGGAAAATTGGCTAGGTAAATTCGATTAATCAAATCAAATCAAATGTCATGTTATTGCTTTCATGTGGTCATCGAGATGTACAAATAGGGTAACCAGTACCAAAAGCATGAACCCTGTTAGGGTATCGCAAAACAACAAAAAATATTTTCCGAAAGAAAAATAATCAAATTAAACGTTAACTTATTACGAGAAAAATAACAATTATACAACATTATTAAACATTAAGTATCATGTATATAACGATTTTGTAAATAAAATCAAGTACTTTTATAAATCTTATCAAAACTATTAAAATAAATAACAAAAGTAAAAATATGAACCTGTCTATTTAAAATTATAGTATTCCTCCATATAAACTATTATAATAATATAATAATAATAAAATCATTTATTCAATAACTTAATATACATAGTTTGTTATTATGGGCATACAAACTTACAAAATATGTTAGTACCTAAACATAAACAAACAAGTTTTTTATATTTCTACAAATATAAAATTCTTCTTACCTATGATCATTTAAAAGTACATTAAGAAAAAAAAGGTGTCTTATGGTAATTATATTTAATATTATGCCTGAACTAGGTGATCCTGTGTTTCAGGCTTTTAGACCTTAACTAAAAGATACATCTTATACTATTCTGTGTTAACAATAATAATACTAAAAAAATATTTAAAAGCGAAGAATAAAACAATTTAGAATAATAATTTAAAATAATAAACTACCTTCGCAAAGTATCACACACAAACAATCAATTTAAAATTTCTCAAAAATACCTGTAATTATTATAATCTTAAATCACTTTGTCACAAAAAGTAATTCTTCTGTATCATCATACGTCATCTTCTGCAGAGTGTCTTTAACAATTTTTTTGCAATTAATGCGGCTTAATGGATAAATATTTGCTATGGCATTAAATCGATTATAAAGTAACGGCCCTAGATATATATAAAATTTGGTCGTAAAAGTATATTTGAGTCCACCTTTTAACGTACAAACTTTATCTTTCCGCCTCTTATTAATTATTTCGGTGTTGTATGGAAGGGCTTTGTGCTGTTTTAATATAGTGCTCATTATGAATAATTGTCTGACTGTTAAAACTTCACAATTTTTATAAAGAAGTGTCGTGGAATACAGGAATGGCCTAAATGTAGACACTTTAAGTATAGCTCTTTGAGCTCTCTCGGTGGTTAATAGTAAAGTTTTACCAGCCCCACCCCACGTGGTAATACAGTAAGTCAGCAAGGATTCGCAAAGTGCCAAGTATATTTGTCGGATTAGTACCGCGTCGCCAACATGGCGTAGTTTTTTGAATATAAATATCATCTTACGAATTCTGTTATTTAATGTTTCAATATGGTGCTTAAACGAAAACGTCTTATCTAAAATTACTCCTAAATATTTTATTTTATCATGTTTTTGGATCTGTGGACATACACATATATTATCATATGGGGCATTGCATAAATGTGCACGTAGGTTTAAGTCGTGCGTGGTTAGTGTTGATTTGCGAATGGAAAACTTAAGGTAGCTAGACTTTTCCGCATTAAGGGTTAGTAAATTACTTTGAAGCCATTTGTTAATTACATTGAAACCGTGTTGCGCGTGCCTGAATACTTCTTCTTCTGAGTCGGCCGAAAAGAGAAGAGCTGTGTCATCAGCATATGTTACAATGATACCTTGATTAAGATTTATATTACATAGATCATTTATGTAAATCAAGAACAGGGTAGATCCTAAAATACTTCCTTGGGGGACCCCGTAAGAAGTATTTTTCTGCTCATTACTGATGACATTACCCACTTTCACGCACTGGATGCGGTCTTCTAAGTAGCTTGTTATCAATTTTAGCGGTGTGCCTCTTATGCCAATGTTTTCAAGCTTACGCAACAAGATCGGAATGGAAACGGAATCAAAAGCCTTGGCAAGGTCAAGGAAAATACCTATTGTGTGCTTACTTTTGTCAAGATTTTCCACAATAAAATTTGTCAATTTATGCACGGCATCGGCTGTTGATAAATTGGGTCTAAAACCAAATTGAGCATTTGACAATAGCGATTTATTTTCTAAAAAGTTAATCACTCTTTTATTTATAATTTTTTCTAATATTTTAGACAAAACTGGTAATAACGATATAGGCCTATAATTTGTTGCTTGCTTTTTATCACCTGATTTATAAATAGGAACAATAATAGCTTTCTTCAAACACTTGGGAAAAATACCTGTGGCCAAACATTTTTGGAAAATATAGGTCAAAGGAGGTATTAAAATGTGTCTGAATTGTTTGACTATTTTAGTCGGTATATTGTCCCACCCGACAGCACAGTCGTCTTTTAAACTCATTATTACATTTTCAATTTCAGTTTCATCGGTACCTAAGAGTACCAAAGATGTTATGCTATTAGTATGAGACGTAGGAATTTGTGTATTTATAATTGGGCGACTCTGCACTTTTTCGGCTAAACACTTGCCGACATTTACAAAAAAATTATTAACGTAATTGACAGATTCTATTTGGGACCCATGTGTTTGTAACAAACTCGAAGATGACTCATGGTTTTTGGTTGAGTACGTAATATTTTTAACTTGTTTCCAAATTTGTTTGGTATTTTTCCCAGCTCTTTCAATTAACTCTTTTTCGTATTTTATTTTAACTTTTCTTACGAGACTATTGCAAAAGTTCCTGTATCGCTTGTATGTTAATTGTAACACTAAATTATTTGGATTGGCTTTCGCTTTCAAATGCAATTTATCTCTATTTTTCATACAGCGTATTAAACCTGGCGAAATCCACGGTTTAATATTATAGTTTTTATTACTTAATCGTATACTTTGTTTATTGTTTTGAATAGCCACTGCGATATTTTCTATTACGTACGACATACAAAAATGCATATCAGCTGAACTGTAAACTGGGGTAAAGTCTATATTGCATAAGTCAGCTTCGAGTTTGTTTACATTTAACTTAGTAATTATGCGTGTATCTTCTAATTTATTTAATTTACAATTCAGAGTTAGTAATGCGGCGCTGTGATCAGTTATCGATGAATTCATGACTAAAGCTAGTGCAGAGTAGTTTGACTTAAGCATTATGTGATCCAAACACGATCCACTTTGATGTGTTGGTAGCAAGTGTGCAGGAAGTAAGCCATGGAAAGAGCATAGATTTAAGTATTCCTGAGTGGATGCTTCAGTATTGTCCTGATTCGGAATAATATTGATATTAATGTCTCCAATTAATATAATGTTTTTGAAAGAAGATAAGTCTTGTTTATTATGAACTAAAAATTATTTTAACAACTTCTTAAATTTGTTATTATTTTTTAATGTTTTTAATTTGTGCAGGTAATTTATTTAAAATCTTAACACGATGTGGTTTGTGCGTCTGCAAGTCTCTGATGAGCCGAAGATTGGTACAGCGGTGTTGTATTTTCATCGTAACTAGTACTGAGGGTACCAGATCACGTGGCAGGTCACCGATGCGCTGGACTGACCAAGTAAAATCCGCTGTGGGTAACCGCGTGTCTGACTGCGCCAGACAGTCTACCAACCGGGAGAGATGGCGGGAGATTGTGCGGCAAGCTGTGTCCGCCTCTACCACCGACGACCACGACCGCTCTGCCAAGAGCGAAACGACAAAGAAGAAGAAGTACTGAGGGAATTCGCTCGCTTGTGATTGACTGAAGATAAGGTGCATTGCCTATGCGCTTTAATTTCAGCTAATCACGAGCGAGCGTATTGTCTATGCCCCATATCTTTGGCCAATCACGATCGGGAAATTCTCTCAGTACTAGCTCGTTTCCGTGGACGGACTAAAGTTCACTTTGACACGAGGTGTCAATCATAAGAATTGTAAACACAGCTCCTCTCCGCTCCTTCGTTTCAAGGAAGACACGTCCTTATAAGAAAGACGGAAATTTATCCAAACAGGTGACAATTCTAATCATTCCAATCAAATTTGCCTTTTTACATTGTTACGCCAATTAGCGTTCCGATAAAGGACGGATTGGGATCTCATTAATTCCCTCCCGCCAGTTTCCCAGTGGAAATTACTTATGCTGTTAATAGGTTTCCCTGCTCCTGGGAAATTTCCTCTACCCTTGTATAGAACTTATAATATCGGAATTTTTAAAATTAAGAAATAAACAATATTGATAATATCGGTTTGATTTTATTGTTGTTTATTAAGCAAACACTATTAATTGGTTTATCAGCTCTTACTCCATTCTTAGTTAAATAGTTAACTACGAGTATTTGAACAGAGCCCTGATTACGAGTTGGTAAAGCGCTAGTTTTCAAAAACTATTATAGGTTTTCGAAAATTACCGCTTTGTCCCTTATATATCCATAGACTGTTTTATCGACATGTGTAGAGCATCCGATAGTTATCAAAGACGTTGACAGTAAATTTCAACTCGTAATGCGGGCTCAGTATTTGTAATCTTCTTCTTCTTCTTATCGAGTGAGGATTAGTGGCCACATCTGGTGTCAGTGTTTATCAAGCCGCCTATAAGGCCTCTGACTTGGCTTAACGACTGTAATCAAATGACAACAGTCGGGACCGACGGTTTAACGTGCCCTCCGAAGCACGGAAGCGCTCAGTTGTAATGCTACTTTACGGTCACCCATCCGACACCTGACCGGACCGAACTTTGCTTAACAATCGTTATTGAATACGATCAGTCTGTCAAGTGCGGCCAATAGCGCTTCAATTGGTAATTATAGTTGTACAGATCATAGATCAGTAGTTAGACATTTATAATATTAATTCCGTCAATCTACCTACCTTAAGTTCATTGGATTACATACCGACTAGAACACGTCACGTAAACATTGACTATGTTACGCATTATTCTATTTAATAGTTTTCTATTATCATTGAACACATCAAAGTGATTTCTCATCTCCTCATCTGTCACCTACATATAATTAAGATCTGACAGCAGTTAAAAAATGTAACTCATCAGATTCAATGTCTTAACGTTAACCGGTTTTGAATATATAAATTATAATAGCTATGGTATAATAGGCATGTAGGTGCAGTGTCTAGTCGGATACTATCAGATCTCTTTCAATCAGATTAAAATATAAAGTTTCAAGATATAGGCACCAGTGAAGATTTTTTTTGATATGAGTGTAATATAGCATTGAGGATTCATTTTACGAAGTTGTCTTACCTACCTATTAAGTGATTATAGTTAATTGTTGCGTAAATACAGTGTGGGGCCTAGAACCGGGGATAATATTAAAAATGGAGGCTCTATAGGTCACTAGTGATTGAATCATTATGGTCCCAACTATTAAAACCAAATCTTTACTTTTTGTTTGTTTCTAACAAACTTAATCGTAAATTAAATGTAATGCAAACAACAGTACCGCTCACCTTTTTCGGAGCTAATCGGAACCTCTTTTTGACAATTTATGTGTCGGTTAGAAAAATAATACTGTCTTACTTACTATCGCACTTCATGAATCCACGTAGGTATTGCTACCTTTCTGGAGTGTTTTTTGCACTAAAAGCCATTTTACCATTTAATTAAATCAAATTCAATTAAATTAAAATTATTGAAACTGAAATCAAAGAATACCCTATGACAATATTCTGACTTTACTAATCAAAATTTATTCTATTCATTTTACACTCTTTTTACACTATGATCTTCTTTTTAAAAAGATCATAATGTAAAAAGCGAAGAATCCATGGAATTAATAGGTATTACGTACTATCTACTTGGTACAAAGAGTATACTTGGTATTGATTAAAATGACATGTCTTGCATGTTGGATAAATTATAAACAGATAACTGTCATTGCGATATTTAATAATTACACAAATTTTAATTAATTTGAAATTGAGATTTTAAGCTGTGGGAAGTAGCGGGGGCTGTTGCTATTCAAGGGGTTAAAGGTGAATTTTCTAATGGATAGTGATATCATGATGTTTTGCGGTAAGTTTTTTACCCCTGTACCATAATAAGTTCGCAAAGTTAGCGATAATGTCGTTTTGCAATAATACACTGATTATGAATCGTAACTTTAAATTCTTATTGTGTTCTTAAGTAATGTGTGGGTTTTGATTAACTGGAACATTTACAGAATAAATACTAATACTCTAGACTAGAGAGTCTCTATTTTCAATATTTTCCCCGGTTATAGCCCCCACGCGGTATAAATCGTTCTGTAGGTCCTTATTGTACTCGAGGTTTTATAACCTGAACTTGTGTTTTAAACTCATTGATTTGATGGCAAAATTTTACGGTCAATTTAGATATAGTAATTACATAAATCATTAGATTTATCATTTAGACTTACCAGCTCAGTTTCAAATATATCAATATCAGTAATGCTAGATTCTTCTTCTATGTTAGTGAGGTACATGCTTGGTCTCATAGACACCCGCCGCCTGTAGCTCATAGACGCTTGGAATGCATCATCGTCCTTAATATCATCACCCAAAGTAGCAAACTGTTCATAAAAGTTTATAACACCAGATAATTCTTCGTCCACATCTATAGCATTATGTGTACTTCGATCAGGAACTTTCTTTCTATTCTCATTTTTTCTATATTCAAAATCGTTGCTCTCACTTATTCCATTAATAGAACGATTATCATTATATTCGTATTCTAAATCGAATCCTCTGTCTTCGAATAAACTTTTGAATTTCGCCCAACATCCTTTATCACTCTGTTCTTGTCGGTCGTTCTTTATTCTATTTCCTGCTACCTTATCCATCTTTTCAGTGTTTCATCGGGAGCTATCTACAGTTGATTAAAAACCAATTGACTAATCCTCTAATTATTTTTCACTATGTAAGTCAGCGTCAATGGCTACAAATCTTGACAAACTAATCACTTATTATTATTTGCTTTACTGATTAACTGATTATATATGAATAGAATAGGCTAATAGTTCCTAGTGATAATTACGATAAGATGGACTGCGTCTATAATGATTAGGCACAAGGCTTCCGTAACTAGATCAAATTGAGATATTTCATAGATTTTAGTTTTTTTCGTTGAACTATTGGTATCATGATAAGATAAGTTTTTGTCTACAATGATATGAATCAAGGATATTAAAATTTAATACTAATATAAATAACATATTCAAATTCCGCTTGTACGTTACTGTTCCATATTCTGAATACACCAAACACTTTTCACTCAATCACTTAATATCACAAACCTAATTCAGTGCACATCAAATATACTATTTTTGGTACAAGTCACATCATTACTCTTTCACTTAATTTGAGGTAAGATCCATTTAGATAGAGGACTTTATATTTTGCTTTAAGTGTTATAATTCCACTGCAACCGATTTAAAGACTTGATTAATACTGAACGGTAATTGATTTTAATAATTTGCCTTTTCAACGATATCTTGATAAGCATCCATTTTATCGGCACTTATAAAGATTAGAAGCCAAGGGCTAAAATAGACTACATATAAAATATGCTATCAACTCACAGACGAATGAAAGTGTCACAAATCTAGTATTTTCGGGTATAAATGCCGCAGTTGAGTGGACCATAATACTTTTTAATCTTTTATACTTATTATCAATGCTTTAATAACTACTATAAAATGAAACAAAACATCCCTTACCGAGTTAAGTAACTTGTCTAGAGCCTTGATTATATCTGTTTTGACTTATTTTTATGAAATAATTTCAGTGCTATCGGTGAAACCACAGACATAGATCTAAATTAGATTAGATCTATGTCTGTGGGTGAAACAATAATTTCTTTCTTTCTGTCTTTAAAACACAAAATCTTTATACTTATTATAACTAAGTTATTTGGATTCACGGATCTTTTTGATTGTATTATTAGTTTAGTAGGTAGCTATTTTTGATAACCTAGCTAGTTTATTAACAAATAAATAAGACGTTTAAGCAAATAAAGTAAATTTCACTAATACAATTAAGTACCTACATACAACAATTTAGCGTCAGTACGTTTTTAAGTCCAATTATCTTATAAAATCTACAAATTGCTTATCGATTACAAATGTTTATCATGTTTATTCTTAATTATTATCATTATTTACAAGCATTTCCATATTTATTTGTGTAGCGTTATTATTTTTATTTATTAACAATAAGAAATAAAAATTTTGACACCGTCTGCATTTTATTTTAATGGGTTTTATCATTTTCTTTTACCATTTTGTTGATTGAAATCAGAATTCATAATTAGTGTTATTTATTAAGTTGACATGTCAAATTTGGATGGATCCTCGTCGGTGGATCCAAGTGGAACGAGAGGAAATAGACAGCCATTACAGTGGATTTAGCTCTTAAATTGTCGCTACGTTTTCTTTTTATTTTGTAAGTTTTTCACACCTCAATATACCTAGTTCTATGGCGGAAATACTAGCTCAGGTAGCTTCAGTTACGCTTTTAATAACTAATTCAGTGGCTTATATAGTCTTCGAGCTCCGTCCCGTAAGTGATCACCTCAGATCCTCAGGTCTTGCCGGCAGGATTAGCGAGCGGTATTACGAGACATCACGCGGTGAGGCGACATCTACTCTATACACTCTCTCACTCTTCATGTCTCGCAGTGCCTCGTCGAGAGTACATGGAGAACCGGCAATAGACAACTGTTAGTGGCTGTACCAGGCCTTCGTCACTCGCTTAAGATCGCGTGATAAGGCGAAATTTCATTGAACCAACCCTCACGTATGTGCACGCCCGCTGCTCAATGTCAGACTCGGTGCGCTGTATTCAGTTGAAACGCGACACTGATTCATTATCTCTTGTATCACCTGACAGTAGGTTTAGAAAGCGAAAACATTGGCTGTTTTGTTGGGAAGTGGTGGACCTGTTGTTATTAGTAATCTGTGGCTGTACACTCCCGCGCGAGAGCTCTTGCATTGAAAGGCGCGAGAGACGCGAGTATACAGCAATGCTCTCGGTGTTTAACCCGAGTCTTGCCAAGTTACTTTAAATCAGGCGCAAAAAACCGAGTCGGGAGCTGGAGCAGCGGGAGATTGATAAGTACAGTTGCTATTAGTGTTTTGTCATTTAGTTAGCACCTTACCCTAGGGATAAGGCGAGTATCATGAACGATGAAGCCTCAGAATGAAGCATAGGTACAATAACAAGCAGTGCTACTTACGGCGACGTCGACCAGCGGCTCGTCTTCCGGCGTGAGCGCCAGCGAGGAGCGGCGGCCGGTGCGCGCGCCCGGCGACCCGCTCGAGCTGCCTGCGAACAAACGTACAATGAATTACTAATGAGAAAAAGATACGTGGTTGGTAGAAGTCCGCTAATTTCATAGCCAGTTTTTTTGGGGAAACAATATTGTAATATACAAAAGATTTTCCATTTTCGCGGGTACTAATAAATTAAATAAGTAAACAAACTTTTACAGCTTTACAGAACTTTTTTATGTCGAGGCCTAAAACATCGTCCTGTAGGCCTAGCATGAGCGGTTCTTATCGACTCGTCAACTGGATAACGTGTCACTGTCCCGCTCACATCGTAGCGGAGTAAGCAAGACAGCATGATGCGCTATATCACATCGCGCGATATTGCGGTTTTAATGCTAGGGGAGTTTATGCGAGATGCTTTTCAGGTTGTTTTCAGCATTGCTATGCTGGAACACTCAGACTCAAGAGATTTTTAATAATCCGACGTCGTTTTGTTTTGATTGAAGTCCTCACATTTTGACACACTTCACACTTTGGAGGCTGTGATGATTGAGCGGACGTCACAAAAATTTCGTCAAAAAGCAAGCTTACTTCTAGAGATTTGTTTGCAATAGCATAGTAAAATTGAAACAATACTGCGCTAGTAGATGGCGGGAGGCTCACAGTTCGCTGCGCCTTATGAAGAGGTTTGTATTAATCCGACGTTTTACTCATGCGCATTGAGCTCTCGATTGTTTACAGTCAGGCGCAACGCGTCAGTGTAAAGACATAAATGTTATAAAGATTATTTTATTATATAACTACATGAGTTTATTAATGATACATGAATTATTCTGGTGTAATGACGTGATGGACAGCCGATCATGTCGATGTGGGTTCTATGACAACAGGACACTACTTACTACTTATTTTAAAATCATTTTTGGTTTGTGTGATTCTTATTCATTCAAGTTTTTTTTAACAAAAAAGTTTTAAATATTACCTAGGCATCTCCATTGCCTATTAAACAAGCCTTGCTTGGTTTGTGTTTAGTTGTGTTAAAATATTTCTTCATTAATTTTAATTATAACTAAAGGTATTTTTATCATTTATGAACGCGATACTACTGCGATTTTTTATTTGCATTCATAATGCTACTACCCGTGCTATGACCGATGACTCTTAGTCTTAGCGCTAAGGGCGGAATGACTTGGTACCCATTTGTGCCATTGGGTCAAGCAAAAGAAGACAAACACATAAATACACTATAATATAATGCTAACAGCGTGCTCTAGTTGAAGAATGCAAAGAGGTGTAATATCGTGTAAGTGTAGCAAATGCAAATAATAAATATTTTGATCAGCAAAATTTCAACTTTCCCATCAACCTTTTTTTGGTTGACCTAACTCAACAAACATTATCTAATGCTGATCTTTAAACATTTGTTTAGGTTAGGTTAAGGATTTTTTGCTGAATAAATATTTATAAATAGATTAAATGAATGCCAATAACTAATAGTAACGTGATCTCTGCCTATCCCTGGAGAGAGTAAGACGTTTTTGATAGAACCAGACGTTACTTGACGAAATCTATGGCTTACTATGGAACCATTCATTCATTCCATTTGTCTTCATAGCTGGAGAAAGGTCTGATATACGTATAGGTGGCCTAATCGACATGTTAGGTGACGCATCCGAATCTCAGCAGTTTCTAAAAACAAAAGTAACGTGATTTCTGCCTATCCCTGGAGAGAGTAAGACGTTTTTGATATAACCAGACGTTACTTGACGAAATCTATGGCTTACTATGAAACCATTCATTCATTCCATTTGTCTTCATAGCTGGAGAAAGGTCTGATATACGTCTAAGTGGCCTAATCGAGATGTTAGGTGACGCATCCGAATCTCAGCAGTTTCTATAAACAATAGTAACGTGATCTCTGCCTATCCCTGGAGAAAGTAAGACGTTTTTGATAGAACCAGACGTTACTTTACGAAATCTATGGCTTACTATAGTAAGTAAGTAAGTAAGTATTTATGGTGTATAAAGAATGAAACCATATGAAACCATTAATTCATTCCATTTGTCTTCATAGCTGGAGAAAGGTCTGATATACGTATAGGTGGCCTAATCGACATGTTAGGTGACGCATCCGAATCTCAGCAGTTTCTATAAACAATAGTAACGTGATCTCTGCCTATCCCTGGAGAGAGTAAGACGTTTTTGATAGAACCAGACGTTACTTGATGAAATCTATGGCTTACTATGAAACCATTCATTCATTCCATTTGTTTTCATAGCTGGAGAAATGTCTGATATATGTCTAAGTGGCCTAATCGAGATGTTAGGTGACGCATCCGAATCTCAGCAGTTTCTATAAAAAATAGTAACGTGATCTCTGCCTATCCCTGGAGAGGGTAAGATGTTTTTGATAGAACCAGACGTTACTTTACGAAATCTATGGCTTACTATGAAACCATTAATTCATTCCATTTGTCTTCATAGCTGGAGAAAGGTCTGATATACGTATAGGTGGCCTAATCGACATGTTATACGACAATACGCATCCGAATCTTAGCAGTTTCTAGTGCACTTCAAACTGCGGAGAGTCCCACTAAAGATTAAAAGCAAACATTCTGATTATAATAAAACTGGAAAAAACTAGATAAATATGTGAGAATCGTAGTAAATAGACAGATATGAACTCTGTCTAGTTATTATGCTTGAATGAGAACGACATAATTATAATGAAAGTGACCTAATCGACATGTTAGATGACGCATCTGAATCTTACCATTTTCTAGTGCACCTCTCTTGCGCGGAGAATTCCACAAAAGAATAAATGCATTTTTTTTTTAACATAAAATTATAAAAGCAAGAGAAATATGTAAGAACCGTAGCAAATGGACAGATAATGGACTCTGCCTATCTCAGGATGTGCCTATAAGTACGTGACCTAATCGATATACTAGGTGACACAGCCGAATTTCACCAGATTCTAGTGCACCTCGCACGCGCGGACTATACCACAAAAAATAAACGTATGCTGTGTGTTTATTATAAATTTTCATGAGAAGAAGCAAGACAAATATGTACGAATTGTAGCAAGTGACAAGATGTGATCCGATTTCTGCTAGGCTTTGCTTGAGGTAGAAGGCGTGATTACAAAGTGTATAGGTGGGGTGAGCTAATCCACATGTTTTTTTTTAAATAATATCTTTGTTATTAGGGCATGGGGTTAAACTAAACTGATTGATTTAGAAATTAAATTGAAAAATAAAGAGTTTGGGGACGCACGTCCCGAGTTTTTAAATTCCCACCCTGCGCTGCGACATGTGATTCCATGCATGAGGCAGGACGTAGGGGCGGAGGTCGTGGAAGGAGAGGAGAGGACGGAATTTTGAAAGAGAGGAAAAATAGAAAGACAGGAAAGGCAGGAAAGTAAAGATGAGATAGAGAATTGACCTCGTGAGGCGATATACGTAGTAATCGACATGTTAGGTGACATATCCGAATCTCGCTACTGCTCATTAGACGTTTCGCGCTGGTGGACGTTTTGCTACATAGACCTGTGTGGTTAGCACGAATAACTTTCGAGTAAGTATCGAGGAAGTAAAGTAAAAAAATGTATGACGTATTGAGCAGAGTTCCTACCGGACGTAAACGGAACTACATTTTCCTATACATTTTTTACATTTACATTACGAGCTCGATACTTACTCGTTACTATTTCGATAGTTATTCGTGCTTGCCCTACTGATCGGGAGGGGTTTGTAGTGCACCTCTCACGCACGGAGAGTCCCGCCAAAGAATAGTTGCAAATATTATGTTTACCGTGAAAGCAGAAGAACCTACAGAAATATATTTTTTTCCTGAATAACCGTGAAAGTAGAAGAAGCTACAGAAATATGTATGAATCGTAGCAAACGATAATCTATATCGTAACAGATATGAACTCTGCCTAGTGCCAATGCTTGAATAAGAAAGGCGTGTTTATAATATGTGACCCAATCGACATGTTAGGTGACGCATCCGAATCTCACTAGTTTCTAGTGCACCTCCTACGCGCGGAGAATCCCGTTCTACGCAGCAGTCAGACGGTTTGTCGACGCAACCTGCTTTTGAATTGAGGAGCAACGAAAACAATTCAAGAATAATTTTGTTATTATAATCGGTAAAACGTAATATTAGTGTGCCTTTACATTTGGTACCTGTGGTTTTTAAATTATTGTAAAATGTATTTTGAATCGCTAGGTGTGCGTAAGATTTTGCAAACTTTATAATGGTAAGTAAGAATAGGTAGTACTGCATTAATATTTTCATACTTATGTAGTACTTAATTATAAAGTTATCTGTGATATGTACGAGTATTCATCAACTTTTACCTACCAAAAAAAAGTAAATATTACTGAAATATCAGTTTCGTCATGAAGTCTATATCAAAAAACATTTCAAGGAGTCTATAAATAAACAATCTGTGTAAAATTAAGTAACATCGACATATGACACATGTCTTTTAATCCCGATAACATAAGCTACTGTTTTAGTAGATCACATGACAAATAAAAAACTCTTCTGTCTGACACAGGATAAAAATAACAAAATTCTCGAGTGTCTTGATAAAACACTTACCTACCGTTTTTATTTTAGTTACATATATTATGTTTTGTACTTATTTACTTACATGACGTATTATGTAGTTTGAAAGAAGAAAACTCATTATTCTATTACCTACGAGTACAGGTTTCCGCTCATGGTTTCACTTGCATGGTTCCTGTTCTCGTGGGAATATCGGGATAAAATTAGCCTTTTTACGTGCTGTCCTTTCAACTCTTCGCCTAAAATCAAGTCTATTGGTTGCTTAGTAAGGGCGTTGGAAAAGGACAAACAAACACACTTTCGCATTATTTATTTTTGTTCCGGGTGGAATCGAACTACGGCTTTCAAATACCGGATTTTTTCTCAATACCGGTATTAATACCGAAAGTTTTCTTTCTGAATACCGGGATCCCGGGATACCGGTATTGAAAACTAACTTTTTTTAGATTTGTCATTCTTTTTGGAAGTAGGTATTTCTTTAAAAGCTATTTCTCCATAAAATAAAGCAAATAAGTTTTGCAAAATCATTAATTTATACAACGTGTTTTTAATCCATAACTTTAGTATTTTAATCAGACCATGTTAAAATCATAAGTCTTTTCTTTAACTTTTCCATAATTCAAAGTTGTTGAATGGAAAAGACAAAAATAAATAAAAGTTATAGAATATAAAAAAAAACACGTATAACAGTAATTATTACCTCTCAGACAAATCAGTCTTATTTTTTATACAATAATTCATGTTAAAAACATCATGGCCAAAATCAGTTTTTCTTACATTAAATAGGCTTACTCTTGGCCTCATTCTGAATCGTTAGATAAAAGAAGAGGTCGAAGATGGAGCGAGCTTGCCTAGAAAATACCTATTCACTCGAGCTTTGAATATACCAGGGTTGTAACTCCTGGGAATATAGACGCAGGCAGGGAATTCCGCTCCCTAGCTGTGCGCATGACAAAAGATGAGGAGAAGCGCTATGTTTTTTTTGTTGTGCGCGGTAGACGTAGAATATTAAGCAGGTATGGGTGATAGCCCGCAGTAAGTCAGGAATCCCGTTGATAAAACGGAGCTGGCGGGATGAGCTCATTATACTTTAATATCACACTCTCCGAAGTACAATCTGTAGAACACCGACAATGAGCAACTCTTTGATGATGAGGAAGACTGTGGAGCTTGGTATTCACCAGTTTATCATCCCCAACGAGTTTTCTGGCTCTGTTTTCCTTTTCCATCCCAAAGGTAGGAGCTGTGTTCCATGCACAGACGGATTTACGCTTTATATAACTACTCGACGGTTCTTTGCCTCCTGGAGACGTGCATTTTACCCCCTCGAATGGTTCATTGCCTGCTGGAGGCAGGTGAATACATATAATAAATATATAAAGGTTGAATTTAAGGGTTAATTTTCGTATTTTTTTTTTGTTTTAATCGCGATAAAAGTGCGGATCTCGTCGTATTGTCAACAGTTTATTTTATCTTATATTTATGATAAGAAGCGGTTCCGGTGTGAAATACCGCTTAACCCTATTTAGTTTGCCCAGCTTTATTTACTTTGAGCTTTCAAATCGATGTTATCGCTGAAGTCGAGATCTGATGACCACTTCATGCCAAGTAGTTCAAGATTGTCAGTGACTGGTACCTTGGTACTGGTAACTGGTTGTACCTCGAAAAGTAAGATTTTTAAAACATCATTCGTTCCAAAGTCATCAAAATGCAGAGAGAACAGATCCCTGAGGAACTCGGGTATCAATAGCCTTGAGGTCAGAGGAGCACCCGTCAACGACTACTCGAATCGAATCTCTATATTTATAATAAATATTACAAAAGGTACATTATCTTGACAATAATCTGCTTTTAAATTCTAGTTTTTATAATTTTATAATTAATCCAAGTCGATAAATCATTGAAATATCGATCTGAATTTTTTAAAAATAATATAAACAGTTAAAAGGGTTTATGTGCGGTAGTGATTGTCTATTGCAATGAGTTGTTAGAATACTAAAAATAAAATAAAATCACTAATACCCGGATCCCGGTATTGGAAGCCCCATGGAACCTACGATTCCTGGTGCAGTATACAGGATTAGAACCGTTGCGTCATCGGGCACGTTTAATTACAATTTAAATCAACGTAATCAGTCAAATTACGTACCATATTTCATACTATTATTGATCTTTTCATTTCATTTAAAAAATATATAAGTATTAATTAACTTAATAGTTATCCTAAGGTCACTTCACTATTGGCTTTGATTAGTTTTAATGATTTGTACATAAAATTTAATTACCCATCAATTCTAATTTGATTCGCGAAAGTTATTTCCGTTTTAGATCGTGTTAGCTAAACTATTGACACAAATATTATATGCAATGAATGCATATTTCGTAACAATACTTATAGGTAATAAATAATACAGAATCATTTAATTAAAATAAGAAAAACTAATTTTTATTATTATAAGCATTGAACAAAGTTTTAATTTTACTTTCAAATAATTCAATGGTCAATTCAATGTCTATATAGATAGGTCACTGGCAATGTTTAATTAAACCACCCTGAGTTACTTTTACCTTATAGTTGATTTCAAGTTACTAACAAGAGTCAAGTCACTTTAAAATAAATTGATGAATGATTTGGATAATCGTATAATCAAAAAAGTTTTTATAAGCTCTTTCCTGTTTGCTCCAATCAGTGACTCTTTCCAAGAAAGAACCAATTACAAATTTTAAAAATATTTTTTCCTGATATTAGACTTCGCATACCTGTTTCTATTTCCTCGTTAAAGGGTCCCTGTAACCACCTCTGAACTAATTCGATGCTAGCTTCCTCACTAGCCAACATTTTGTATGTACATATTTAATTCCTCACTTCACTATGCACTCTCACTTGCTTCATTATTCACAAGAAATATACCTACAAAAAACAGCGTACTTATGTGGATAAAATCGTATTAGTTTTCACAAAGCCCACTATAAGTTTGTCTGCGACGTTCAGAAGCGTTTTGTTTTAGCACAAACTTAAAACACTGGCTGTATAACAAACACAAATGACGACTATAATTTAAAAAGTATAAAAGAACCGGGGAATTAAAAAATCGAATTATTGCAACCAAAAGAAATGGCAGCGCTTCGCCGCGTTCAAATATCGAATTAATTAAATGACGATCGTCGACAAGCCAGTGTAAACAGCGAGTAGTAGATGAAACCAAATTCTGTTTGCAATTGACTCGTGGTATAATAAACTCTATTATGTTGAGTTAAGGAGTTATTTGGCGTTGTTTGTTTGCAGTGGATTGTTGTGAACGTAGAGTTTGTAGCGGTTAGGTAATGGCCGTCAAGTCGAGACGGTTGATCGAAGAAGGGGGGTGAATGTAGGACGAGATCGTCGAGCATACCTATCTGGAAGGAATATGCAGATTTAAACCCATTGTAATCAATGACACATATATTTTGAATGAATGGACCTAATTGTAAGTAGTTTTAATTAAAACAAAAGTTTCTACTTAGTTTTAAACTAGAAAACCTCAACTTGTGTCCATATCGCCCAGACGGGTCTTAAATTTTCTAGTTTAAAATTAAACACATAAAAATAGCAATGTTAATGCAAATGTGATTACAAAAAAATACCTAAATTAAAAACATGCCATATCTTTTTTGTCGAATTGAAAGTTGATCACACTTTCACACCCACGGTAGCTAAGCTATAAAACTTTTTGGTGTCTCGCGATAAAACTGGTTAAATAAATCTTTAGCGCTTCTGGCGACACCTATGTCTATAAGGCCACTGGCAACACTGAACTGTGTCGTTTGTCATGAATGTTATGCAGGCTTTGTGCATGGCCAGGTAGCAACTCACGATCATATTAAGTAGCTAGTGTGATATAGGCAATATCAGATTACGTGTTCATTGATTTTAAACTCTATTACGTATTAAAATAAGTGTAATTGATAAGTTACTTATTCTGCGTAGATAACTTATGACGTGAATACCCTTTTGTCTATTTGTATAAACGTGTTTATAAGCTTAGTTTAGTACTTTATACTGTCTGAATTGTTAAATGTTTCCAATTTTCTTAAATTTTAATTTAGACAATTTATTAAGCTTAACTAACTTAGTAAAATACGTTTAGTGACCCTTTTGATCAGGTGATCGATATTTTAGAGATGATTTGTTAGTTTTTCTCTCTTACCAGTGGTTGATACTTTACATAGTTCTAAAACCTTATTAATCACCAGCCATGTTTATGTCCTCACTGCTGGCACTAGTCTCCCTCATGGATGGATAGGAAAATGCGCCATGACCCACCATGCGGGACTTTAGCGGTTTAGTGGGTCTTAACAACTACAAATACAGCCGGTACCAACGGCTTAACGTGCCTTCTGAAGCACGGGTAAGGTCGAGATATAAATTTTTGGTCAACCGACAATTGCGAAAGGTCCAGCTTGTTCAGAAGATCCTCGTTCAGATCAGGATATATACATCAGCATAATCGATGAGTGGAAGTGTAAGAGAGATAACAAGAGTGATCTTGGTTTTAAAAGTAAGAAAGTTTCTAAAACGATTTCAGTAGCATAAAGAGGAGATAACCGCACGAGTCACCTCAGCAACCTGTGGAATCCAACTAAGCGTACTATCAATATGCAGCCCAAGGTTCTTAATACTGGAGCAGAGAGGTATTGTTGTGCTATTCAGAACAATAGGTGGTACAGTGTTGAAGTCAATCTTGGCGATCAGGGGTGCGATTGCGTAAGGTAATCGTATTCATTTGACAGTTCATGTCGTATTCAATCGGCAGCAATTTGTATGGAATGACATTTCATATGATACAATATGAACTGTCAAATGAATACGATTGACTTTACGCAATCGCCTAGCTGCTTAGAACCGCCGATTATCATCGCCTGGCATTAAGATGGATTCACCGCTATCCAATAATTAGTCGACCAGATGTTAATAGAACACAGAGAACCGTTAATAAGAGATGACTGATGACTGCACGTAAATTTGTAAATCATCGGATATAAATGATAAGAACAGCAAAGCGGAAGGGAGTTTATAAAGGAAGAGAAAAGGAGAGAAGAAAAAATACCACCTTGAGGTACGCAGGAAGAAAGGTTATTCCATTGGCATGTGACCTAAACCATTTGAACCGCCTGCTGGCGATCACGGAGATAGTTGGAAACCACTCCTGTGACAGCGACGAGAAGTTGAGTGATCTGAGAATTGCAATCAAGATGTCGTGATCCACCATTGTCTTGTCTCGACACAATGGAGCCAAATAAAAGATTTAGTTCATTTAACTCGAAAATATATATAATAAATTGAAATACAATGTTGCCTTGTAGATAGCGAACAGGTAAGTAACGGTTGTATGAAGATGTGACGTTGAAGTACCGACGCTTTACGTAAACGCCCGATAACAAACGACGGCAAAGACTTCTTCTGGTGTTGTCATCTCTCCTCGTAAAATAGGCGAAATGATAAGCCGCAACAACCATATTTAACCCATTCGACAAGTCAATAAGGACAATAATGGTGACCATCTGATTCTCCATACTCCATACCAATAGACGAGGAGAAGAGACTTTGGGACGAGGAGTAACAAAAGCTTTTCGCCACAGAAGAGGAAATTGGCTAGTTTCAAAAGAGTAGTTGATAATGTGGACAAGGAATAGTAAAATTTGCTCAAGGACATAGACAATCATTTTGCTGCTGATTTCATCATACCCAACAGCATTAGATTTGAGTAAGGAGATGATTTTACTAATCTTGTCAGAGGTCACTGGAGAGAACGAAAAGGATTCAGGAAGCCCCCTGCTTTCGATTCCAGAAAGGCGATAGTGTTGAATTTTGTTACAAGGTCAAGGGGTGGAGTGGAGGAAAAATTATTGTTCAGCCCCTATCGCGTAAAAATGACCATATAAGGTAATTTTATGAGCTTCAACTGTCAAATGAAGCCCATATCCATATCCATATTTTTTACGCGGTAGGGCCCCAGATCATTAAGAGAAAATGGGCAGGGGACAGAATTAGAGGAAGTCTTTCCAAGGCCAAGAGAATGAAGAAACTTCCATGCAATGGCCGAAGAACAATTGGAGACACTCTCGTGGAAATATTGTAGCTTTGCTGCCCTGACCATACGGAATTAAGTGAAGAGTGTCTTAGGTACCATTTTCAGGAAGACGTAGGCAGCTAATTACAGGTTACATCTAAGCGGCTTAATTAAGCCTCCTTGCCGGTGCTGAGACCACAATGATGTGATATTGCTAATGAAGTACCATTAGAAGAATACGGCGACTTGAAAATAGCAGGTTTAACGACGGACCGTGGAGCAAATTATATGTCGGGAGGCGTCTGGAACCAGGACCGCCGTCCTGTAAGCCCACCTTGGAATAAATAATGACTTTGATGAAATGGAAACATAATCTGTCACTTCCATTAAAAATAACTCAAGATTTTAACTGCGTTAAGTCCTAATACTATTATTTATAATAAAAAATTACCTATTTTACTACTAAATAAGTAATACAATGAACAGTGTCTCGTGTTAATTAGAGGTTACATATAGGCGACATAATTAAGCCTCCTTGCCGGTGCTGAGACCACAATGATCTGATATTGCTGACGAAGTAACGTCAGAAGAATACGTCGACTTGAAAATTAGCAGGTTCAATGACGGGGGTTGAGCAAATGTTGTCGGAACCGGAAGGTTTTTGGGAGTAACACCGCAGTCCTGAAAACTAATACAAGGATAGCAAGAAAACAATCATAGGGTGACAAAGTTTTTATTACAATAAAGCATTTTTTTCCAAGTTTTGTAATTTTACAAAAGCTTTTGTTTGCTATCCATACTTCACAAAGGAAACTGTCCTAGCCGACTATTCATTACTTAGTAACAGTCTGTTGAACCACCCATTAATTTGGTATGCAAATTCCGACTAATATCGTCTCTTCCATACAAATGTTCATCGAGGAAAATGAAAATACTTTGTGAAGAACATTGTTGGATGTTTATAAGTAGATTAATAGATTAAATTAAAACTGAAAATTAGAAATAACGTTAACATTTTCCTAAGTAGTCTTGAATATGATTAAGTTCAGGGGGCCTACCTACTAAGTTATATTATACTCTTTATTGCACATAAAATACATACTAAATAATGTTACAAGGAGACATGTTCGCAAAGGTGGACTTACCTCTAAAAGCTCTCTTCCAGCTAACCTAGGACGTGTAAGAGAATGATAAATAAGCAGGCGATGTAAAGTGCAAAAGTAAAATGCAAATAAATAATACATGTGTATACATATACCTAATACATAATTCTTTTTTCATAAATAAACCTACATACATTACATAATATATACATACATATATACATTATAAATAGCATATTAAATATAAAATATCAGATGACTTGGGAATTTGACAATTGTGCAAAAAAGTGCGCTTTATGTTTAGACTTAAAGGAGTTACTACAACATCAAGACAAAGATTTGTGATAGGTGGTCATACTTACCAGTAATGATTATATATTGTAATAACATTACCTCACTCAAAAATACTTTTAAAAATATTTTAACTACTATCTGAAAACATTCAATAGATAAAACTTGTAAATTATCTAGTTTTTAATACGTTATAATGTCAATTAAGCTCTAAAATATGTGTTGATAATGATTAAGGATTTAGTATAAATTGCTACGCCCTTGCAGGGCGTCATTCCCCTCACTCAAAAAAAAAAAAAAAAGAAAAAAAAAGGGCGTCACATGTAACTCTACATCTAAGTACTCTATAAAACTGTACTACACATGTGGCACACAATAAAGCATATTAATATAAATACCGCTATCTCTCAGCCCAGTATTGTTTCAATATCTCACCATTTCGTACTACGACCCTAATTTTTTTTTTGTCGGAAGTTTTGTGACCTTTTCGACCAATCATCGCCTCAAAGTGAAGTGTATCAAAAAATTTGAATTTCAATATAAAACAAACGCAAACAAAACGTTCATATGCCATGATGGTTTCTGGTGAAGACGAAGCCGCTGTCGGCCACAGCACCGCGGCGACCGGTTCCGTGCCCATCCAGGAGGGGGCATGACGAAGATGAACGACGGACGACGAGAACCGACGACGTCACTATCGCTTCCGGGCACAACTGACCCATACGTCACCGTTCGCAGTTATTGTCGGGCATCTTGTTCCAATTTTCAATATTTGATCATTAACCAGTACAGAGTTTTACAGTCCACTCTTCTTTTATTTACCACCACCAGGACAGGATTCCCTTATCTCTAAAAATATAGAAAGGGCACTGGCCCCAACATATGGTCCTTCGAGCCGGATGTGAACCAGCGACCTATGGATTTAAGGCCGCCAATTACACGGCAGCATGGGATTTGTTGTGTGAGAGATTCAAGACACCATCGACTTGTGTCATTCAATTACCGACACTCTGAAGTCAGCCAAAATGGAGTTACATAAGTGGCACTCAAACAACCCAACCATCTTACAAGCGGTTGGTAACAGGGAACCAGACTCAAATTCTGTCAACCTTAGTGAAAATGAACTTTCCAAGACACTGGGATTGAGTTGGTGCTGCACTAATGATACGCTAACCTTCCAAATCAGCGTTGACATTCAAGGCAGGGTTAACAAGCGCACCATACTTTCCACAATTACTCAAGTATTTGATCCCCTGGGTCTCGTAGCGCCCTGCATTGTGGAAGCCAAAATACTCATGCAGCAACTGTGGAAACTCAAGTGTTCTTGGGACGAGGAGGTTCCTCACACTATAAAAAAATCATGGCTACATTTTGCTGAAACATTGCATCATTTAAACAACCTAAACATTCCAAGACATGTCATTGGTGCATCACCAACTCTGATAGAGATACACACCTTCACAGACGCATCAGAGAGTGCCTATGGTGCGTGTGTCTATATTCGTAGCATAACAGATGATGCAGTCACTGTCCGTCTTTTAGTCTCCAAAAGTAAGGTTGCCCCACTCAAACCAACCACTACTCCACGTCTGGAGCTTTGTGGTGCGCTCCTCGGTTCACGACTTTGTAAAAAGGTAGTAGAATCGGTGACCTTCAATCCTACGGGACTTTTCTTTTGGACGGACTCCACAATCGTTTTAGGATGGCTCTCATCTCCGCCACAGCAGCTAAAGTCCTTTGTTCGCCATCGCGTTTCGGAGATACAGGAAGATTCGGGTGAACATGGGTGGCGCTATGTTCCTACTAAAGAGAACCCCGCGGATTTAGTATCTCGAGGCGTGAGCGCGGATGAATTGGGGGCATCATCAGTTTGGTGGACGGGTCCTGCTTATTTAAAATTTAATCAGGCGAAGTGGCCTTCAAATCCTAATGAAACTCGCAAGGAACTACCAGAAGTCATACAAACATTTCATTTAAACAACAATTCTAATTTATTTTCTACATTAATTCACAAACATTCAAATATTACAAAACTACAACGCATAATCGCATACATTTTTCGCTTTTTAAACATTATTCGCCGTAAATCTGATGCATCTGGTCATCTTACCACCAAAGAACTTATAGATTCTTTACATTTTATATGCCGTATAGCTCAACAGGAATCTTTTCCTGATGAGTACAAAACATTATTTTCACACAAACAGTTGCCACATAAAAACAGATTACTAAACTTAACACCATTTTTAGATTTAGATTCAGACCTTATTCGTGTTGGTGGCAGGCTAAACAATTCAAGTTATGACTACAACGTAAAACATCCTATCTTGCTTTGTAGTAGTCATCATGTCACCAAACTCTTGTTTCAGTCTACTCACATAACACATCTCCACTGTGGGCCACAGCTTCTATTGGCTTTAGTAAGGCATAATTACTGGCCTGTAGGAGGCACTAACCTATCCAAGCGCATCGTGCGGAATTGTGTCACATGTAACCGGCACAAGGGTCAAAACGCACAGCCTATCATGGGGAACCTTCCAAAGCAACGCGTGCACCTAGAATTCCCATTCTTGGAGACAGGTGTGGACTATGCCGGGCCAGTGATGATAGCAAACCGTAAGGGAAGAGGCGCCACACTAATAAAATCATACATTTGCCTTTTTGTATGCCTTGCAACGAAGGCAGTGCATTTGGAGCTTGTCTCAGATCTCTCAAAAGAAGGTTTCATTGCTGCCCTAAACCGTTTCATCTCTCGCAGGGGCAAGCCCCGCAACATATTTTCAGACCACGGTACTACCTTTGTGGGTGCATCCAACGAACTGCACCATATAGTAAAAAAACTTAAATTAAATATATTAGAACATGGCATAAATTTTTCTTGCATTCCAGCGTATACTCCACATTTCGGCGGCTTGTGGGAGTCTGCGGTCAAATCGACAAAACATCATCTTAGGCGCGTTATTAATTCAACCCATTTGACGTACGAAGAGATGTCTACTTTGTTGGTTCAGGTAGAAGGTATCCTCAACTCCAGACCCCTTACTCCACTCTCCGACGACACTTCCGATCTTTATCCCTTAACTCCTGCTCATCTTCTGATTGGACGGTCTTTAATCTTCGTGCCTCATCCACAGATCGAGACAACCAGGATTACCTCACTGCAGCGGTTCCAGCGCATCGAGTTCCTGAAACAGCAATTCTGGCATCGTTTTTCTAACGAATATGTTTTGTGGCTTCAGCAGAAAACCAAATGGCGTCGATCACATGGGCAATTGAAGCAGGGGACCTTGGTCTTAATAAAGGACAAGGCATTGCCACCACTAATGTGGCTCCTTGGCCGCATCGTCCGCACCCTTCCCGGCCAAGACGGCGTTGCTAGGGTGGCTGACATAAGGACGAAGAAGGGCATCATACGCCGGGCCTTCAATAACATATGCCCCCTGCCGTGCGAGACTGTTGAAGACACTTCAACGCGGGGAGTATATGGTGAAGACGAGGCCGCTGTCGGCCACAGCACCGCGGCGACCGGTTCCGTGCCCATCCAGGAGGGGGCATGACGAAGATGAACGACGGACGACGAGAACCGACGACGTCACTATCCTGCCGCACAATTTATAAATGCAGTAAGGAACATCAGCACTGTTTTGAGAAAAAGGCGGGTAAAGTTAAAAAAAAGTTTTAAGGCGTCTCTCGTTACATATTCATCTGATTTTCAAAAATGATGTATGTACTAAAAGAGCAAAACACGGCCAACCTTGTATAAATTTTTTTGTTCAAAACTTAATATTTTGTATTTAAAATAAAAAAAACTGTTCATATTATGATGTAATTAAGTTTTCGCGTGATTCAAATGATGCATAAACGCCGTATAAGTGTTACTTACTGCATTTATTACTAGATTCTGCTACTTACTGCAAATATGTTAAGAGATGAAGACGAGTTTTTAATATTACACCATAATGTATGCACTGTATCCATTTGTTATACTGCATTTATAACTAGGAGACATATAAGAAATTTCCGAATCTAAATTTAAGTTATGAAGTAAATGGGTGTCATACTGCATTTATTGTGAGTTAATAACATTTAAATTTGGGACATTGCCAAATAGAGAATAGAGAAAAAGAAATAAAATTAGTACGAATATACTTTTAGAGAACATTTATTAAAAAAATCACATACATTTCAATTGACTTTAATCACGTTTAGGCACATATTACCCTGTCAATGTTGCATAGGCACATAGTCAATCTGAATTTCTTAGAAATAATAAATAATCAACAGTTATATACTTATCACCAAAAAAAAATCTTTTGAAAAATCTTTTCACTCAGAACCACTAATCAGAAACACCGATAGCAACATTTTTTTGATGGAACTACGAGCTCTCTGTGCTTTGCTATTAGCATTAATCTGAATGCCGGCCGCCGTACTGAAATCGCTTTGAGGACTATACTACTCCCCATGGGCATTTCAAGATTTTAACAGTTCGGGGACTGTAGTCGCCATGGGCGTAATAGTAGATAAAAGTTAGAAGATACACTTGGTAAACATTTAAAAACCCTTTCATAAATCAAAGAATTTGAAATCCATGTCCATATTAAAATTAAACGTTGTTTTTGTATTATTTGTATCAATGTTAATTCACAATTTGCAAAATGGAAAGCTAATACCTATTAGAAATCAGTCGCAAATTATCTGCATCTATACTTATCGATATCTGTAGTCTATACGATAATCAGGCGCATCACTAATTGAATAGCAAATCGCTAATCAATTAGTGATGCACCTGTGTGTACATACAACGAGAATCCCCGGGAATTAACTGGTACCGATATCATTGTATCGGAGAATTGGTATACACTCTCGGTGCTCAATAATAGTAAAAAACCATTCAAATTAATGTGTTAGATTTATGATTTTTGAATTGTTGCATTTTTAATGCTATTTTTATACTTATGATAAATTTCATATAGAAAAATATTGGAAAAAAACAACTCGGCCACAAGTGAATTCGCAGATAGGACTCTACCCACGACCTTTGGAAATCCGGTCCAATGCTCTAACCACTGAGCTACCGAGACTTGCGAACCACCGTCGAAATTCTCCAATAGTTTAAAATGGCAGTGGTGGCGACCCTGCCAATTTACAGTCACGCCTATTATTTGTAAGATAATGGAAAGTGTTCTGAATACCTTGTCGTAGGCTAGGTTTTGCCCCGGCTCTAAAAGAAAACTATCTTCAAAATGGGTGAAATAATCGAGAGGTATGGTAAGGGGTAAGCCGTCTTTCATGTCTCGAAGGCTTTTTACATGGTTTGAAAATAACGCCTTATTGGCAAACTTTCATCATATCAACTTCCCGACTGGTTTGTGTGTCTGGATATCGAACTTCTTGAAGTTAGTCAATTTGAGTTCTCATTGCTATTCAGGTTCAATACTCGTTGTTGACTATTTCTGCTACATACTCAAATTAACGATCTGCTAATTCATGTTATTTTCTTCTAATACAGAAATTTAGCTTGTAAGACTAAAAAAGCTTTGCATTACTGGCAAAGGTGAGAAAGTACTTCACGCTGGAACAGTTTGCTCAAACGCAAGCTCGATTAAGCATGGAGTACTTTTCTCACTTTTGAGGTGGTTTCCCAATACAACCTTTACACGCTTCAGTTCAAGAGGACGGTTCACAGTTCGGTCAGTGTGCAGCTGAAATGGTTAATCTCATCCCCATCACCTACTCTCAAAAAGTTATGGATATCTCAAAGACACGCGCTCCGCATTTGTTAGCTTGAGTGAAACTTATTTATCGCAGTCTGTGTTTTGGTATATCCAGGCTAGTGCGATCATCGTAGATCGCATCATCGCTTACCTACATGGTATCAGTGCAGTAACCGCTGTTTGCGTCATATTATACTGAACTGAGATCAGTAATGGCATCACATAGCATGTGGTGCTAATAACAAATATTATTCTATTTTATTCTTACCATCAGGCGAGGTAAAGGTCAAACGCTGACCTATCTATTACAATTTGATGCGACTTTGAACTTTGTAACGTGTAAAATCTAACTTTGTGATTCCTACTTATTTCTTGATAATACTTGTTTTCCTAAAGTTTTCATATAACCACTCATTTTAAATAGCTCAATATAACAAAAATAGATTATTGTTCTCAGTACCGAGTATCGATTTTCCCGGGTCCATCACCCTTCAGTACCGGTACCGACAAAAACTTGGAACCGACCGACCCCGGTTATGTATCAGTGATAAGGCGCATCACTAATTGAGTGGCGACCAAGTACGGCGCAAAGCATGCTTTCAGTACTTCGGATTATGCTTAGAAATTTCTAGAAACGGTAAACTGTACATTGAAATATACACCTTAAGAACATAGACGGAAGATTGGATTCAGATTGTTTATTATTAAAAATATTACAATTTAACTTTTTTGTGAAAATAAGTGAAAATAACAGAAAATATGAATTACCGATGATAATGTTATGCCTCCTTTAGACTAATTAGTCTCTCGGCTATAATTTTTCACATCAAAAATGCACAGTATGGCATTTTTCTAATTTTTCTCTATATTATTCCGCGTGGAGGTTACGATCGCGACTGAGTAAGCAAAACGACGATGTACTTGAACATAGGCAAACCTTTGCTCATATGGGGCTACGCGGGTACCGCCCACTTGCGACTTCTACTGTTTTTTCTGTTCTGTGGACTTGACTGAAGCGCGCGGCGCGGCTAGCTGCCGCCCGCCCCTCTCACACCCCTTTACTCGAGTAGTTATAAATGCAGTAAAATACTTGACAGCCTCATAAGTTTTGAAAACGCTTCATTTGTGTTCAAATTTTACCCTAATATTAACACAGTAAATAATTGGTAATTTCTGCGTTTTTATTAAGTGAAATTCATCGGCTGTTATTAGCAAAACATAACAAAAAATTATTAAGTAAACTTACTGCATTTGTACTATGTGTACAATTTTATTGCCTATTATTAAGACACAACAATAATGCTTTAATTGACATTTAATGCATTTATGCTATGTTGTACCTTTATCAACATATAATATTTACATATTATTAAATCCGTAAGGAGTCTTACTGCTCTTAAATCATGAACAACAAATTAAAATTTACACTTTACTGCGTTTATGCTTTTTGCTATCTTGGCTTCTATAGGGAGAAAAAAAAACGGGTCTTTGATTTATATTAAGCTCAATTTTGCGATCTCGAATACATAGTCAACTCATAAACGCAGTAAGTGGTACTTACTGCGTTTATAAATTGTGCGGCAGTATCGCTTCCGGGCACAACTGAGCCATACGTCACCGTTCGCAGTTATTGTCGGGCATCTTGTTCCAATTTTCAATATTTGATCATTAACCAGTACAGAGTTTTACAGTCCACTCTTCTTTTATTTACCACCACCAGGACAGGATTCCCTTATCTCTAAAAATATAGAAAGGGCACTGGCCCCAACAGTTTCTAAAAGATGATGGTAGGGACCCGGGGGCCTTTCTATGTATGAGCCGTTATGCCGGGACCAGATTACCAGACCAGAGAGCTAGCGCCCGCCTGCAAGTTGGTCTGTTTTGATAATGTTTAATGTAATTTTATTTTCTTTAATTCTTCAAGATTTTCTCTTCGGGACAAAACGTAGACAAGTTCATTTATAGTGTTTTAATTGAACTAATCACATAACGTACAAATCAATAATTACAAGTTCACCACCCGTAATCTTCTGCGAAAGTATGTAGCGACACCAGTCGCACGTAATAAGCAAAATGTACGAAATTAGCACGAGGCTGCCAGTTATCACATCACAATCGCGCCGTATCCCTTCCCAGGGTAGCTTCCGATGAAGGCTGCTGTCCATTTCCGAGGAAAACAGCCATTAGGTGGTGTTTAGTCAGTAAGAGTCTGACATAACTCTCACAGCCGGCTGTGAAGTATCCAATGAAGGATTCATCACCTCCCTCTCCCGCCTCCGGAGGGTCGCCCAATCGCTTCAGGGGAAAGGTACAAATAAAAATCTTCTTCGAAAGTATGTAGTGGCACCGCCCGGTCGCACCGAACGTAATAGGCAATAATGTACGAAATTAGCACGAGGCTGACAGTTATCACATCACAATGCGACCGTAATGCTCCACTCACGCGCATGTCGATACGAAAAACATAGCCGTTGATTGTGAAAGACATAACATAGAAAGTCGTGTACATTAAGAAGCAGTCTCACGCATATAAGAAACAAAAAAAAATTAGATTCACAGTGTTATTAAAAAAGTTAAATTTTGTACAAGAAAAAATAAATACCGTCGACTTGAGAACCTCCTCCTTTTTCTGAAGTCGTTAAACAAAAAAAAACGATCCCAGAGTTATTATGACAACAGAAAGACAAAATATACCCCGCATTACACACAGTGGCCAGTGCGTAAATATTTATTCGAAAATCGATTTCTATTTTGTTTTTATACACCACCTGCATCTGGAGCACGTCATCACCACATGACACCCAACTGCTCGGTATAGGCCTCCCCAAGTATCTCCACGACAATCAGTTCTGCGCTGCCCACATCCAGCGGCTTCCCGCGACCTTGACAAGATCGTCGGTCCACCTTGTCGGGGGCCTACAAACGAAGCGTAGTAAATGTCTAGCCGTACCCGAATGACAAAATAAATTAACTTTTCGAGGGTGGATTAAGTAGCTCAGTCATCCCGTGACCACGGCAGCTAAAAAAGTGTCGTCGATGCCGGGAAAATAAAAAAACCCCTAAAAATACGGACAATTGCAACTTAGTTCGTGAAATATAGCGCTTTTCCGGATATTGAATCCGGAAAATTTGTTTTATTTCAAAACAAATTGTTATTGAATGAATTGCAGTACCTACTGCACATTCCGTGAAGTAATTGAGTGATGTGTTGGTGCAACGCTCTTTTTTCTCTGTGAAGAACGTTTTAACAATCCAAAAATACGGACTTCTAAATGTACGTTTTTTAAATACGACAACACGCGCTCGTTGGCTTACATAACAAAAACTGACGAATCGAGTAATCTTCCAAGTACAGTTGATAAGCGGCATTACGGAAACGTGGAGTTACTTACTATATCTGATAGCACCATTTCGATCATGACGTCACAAGGTTTTTAGGGTTTCGTAGGCTAATGGCAAAACTTTATTAAAAAAACTATGAGGATTAAACAGTTTAAACTTGGTAGGTAGATGTATTCTGTAAACCGCTATACGGTTTTTACACAAAAATATATATAGATAGATAGGTATATGTGTGGTATCTATAGATAGGTCTTTAAAAATTACATTGAGGTTTCTAAAACTAGGCAAAATGTGTGACCCCCTCTAACTTTTGAAATAAGAGAGTGAAAAATTAAAAAATATATATATGCTGTAGATCTTAATAAAAACTTTCAACGAAAATTGGTTTGAACGAAATATAGTTGGTCGTTTTAGAAATGTAGCACATTTCTTAAAGTAATTTTTTTTTCATCAAACCTATACGTGAGGGGTATCTATAGTTAGGTCCTTAAAAATTGCATTGAGGTTCTTGAATCAGTTTTTCTCGAAGTCAACCGTTTGAAAGATATACACTTCCAAAGTGGTAAATGTCACAGCCACTTTATTCCAAAACTATGAGGATTACACAGTTGAAACTTGGTAGGTAGATGTATTCTGTAAACCGCTTTACGGTTTTGAAACTTAAACTGTATTTTTTTTTTTCATTAAACCTATACCTGTGGGGTATCTATAGATAGGACTTTAAAAATTACATTGAGGTTCCTAAAACAGTTTTTTCTCAAAGTCAACCATTTGAATGATATACACTTTAAAAGTGGTAAAATATGTCCCCCCCTCCCTTTTAAAATAAGAAAGTGAAAAATAAAATAAAAATTATATGCTGTAGACCTTTATAAAAACTTTTAACGAAAATTAGCATGAACGAAATATATTTAGCAGTTTCAGAGCTATAGCACATTTTCCAAAACCGCAAATATAACTTTGTCATTCATACAGACTATGAAAAACAAAGTAATTTTTGCAGACGAAAAATTATAGTGGCATTTTGGGTAGCTGTATTTAATATAATAATAATAATAATAATAGTAGAAACTTTATTGTACACGATACATAAACAAACACATACAGAGATAATGATAAAAAAGAGGAACACACAACAGGCGGCCTTTTGCTACATAGCAATCTCTTCCAGGCAACCTTGGGTGAGAGACGAAACCCTTCATGTGCGAGTTCGACTCGCGCTTGGCTGATTTTTTATTTAAGTTCAGCTTCAAATTCAGATTGAATAGGTAAAAAAAATATACGTACTTATTAAGTTTTGGACCTGTTTATTGAAATAAAACAACAGTTACGGATATTTAGCGCACTATATTTCATGAGTAAGATTGAATTTACTATGTTTTGTTGGTTTTCCCGATGTTTCGGCACCTTTTCAGTTGCCGTCACGGGATGACTGCCTGCTTAAGTCTACATTCGAAAATTTATTTTTTCGTTCGGATACTGTTAGAAATTTACAAATCAAAAGCTAATAATTTTACTATGGCAATTACTATAACAATTTTTATTTATTTGATACTTTTAAATAAATTTATATAATATAATATTATAAAGAGGAAAGATTTGACTGTTTGTTTGCAAGGAATAATCTCCAAAACTACTGAACGGATTTGGATGAAATTTGGTACACAGATAGTAGATAACCTGGTTATATACATAGGATACCTTTTATGCCGGTATTTCCCACGGGAACGGGAACCACGCGGGTGAAACTGCAAACTGCCTCTAGTTTTACATAAATAAATTGGCAGAAGTCAAAATTTTATACATATAGTCTTTGATACTGGTATTTTTCAGACAGCTGAAAGTCGACATTCCTAATACGGTTTATTTGATAAGCTACTACGTCAACAAAGATAGCGATCATAAAGTGAAATAGTTGATGTTTCTTCGATAGTGGGTGACAATAGCACAAGGTGGTTGAAACAAAAATATTGACGTCACACGTTTTATTAAAACGTCATTGATATAGATTTTATTTACTTGTGTTTTTTTGCTAAGGTAACTTCTGTGTGCTGTGTAATAAGGCGGAATGTATTGCTTTTTATTGTTGAAACTAATGTTAAAGTTCGAATTTAGGTAGGTGATACGTACGATCAACAATTGCTTTACTATTTAATTGATTTTGAGTAACACGCAGCACTTTTTAAGGGCTGTCTTGCTATTCTGAAAATGGTAAATCGCATCGAAGGTCACTTCGCAAATCATCTCGCCTGTCATTGTTTTGGTGTAAAGAGGATATAAAGAGGATAACATATTATGATATGAGTTGAGTGAGAAAGTGATAGATAGAACAATGACAGGTGAGAATTGAGATGATTTGCAAGTGACTTTGCGATTTACCATTTTCAGTAGGCCAAGCACACAAAACTATCGAAAGGAAAATGTTCCGTTTACGTCCGGTAGGAACTTTGCGCGATATGTACATTTTTTACTTTACTTCCTCGATACTTACTAGAAAGTTATTCGTATTAGGCCTACAGAATAGATAGGCTGAGCCGTTGGTTACAGCCTTTAGGAACTCGAGCGTTGAGCGGAAAATTCGCAGCACTCATTTGTTATAACTGAGCGGAAATGACAAGTGTGAGTCGCGGTTCCAATGAGTCTGCAAACTTAGCGCAGTATTGTTTCAATCATACCAATGCTATTTCGTAAGTATTATTGACTGAAGAAAGGCAATTTTTTTTGGTATTTTATATCTGTAGAATGTAGATATATCTCAATGGTCTAGAATAACAAAATTTTACTTTGTGGAAGGTCATGGTACAATTGGAAGTGTATTGAAAACTTATGACATGATGATGATGACATGACAGTAGGCCCCCAGTTCATCAGTTTTTCTGTCAACCTGCGTTATTTACACACTAGGACTTGGCGATCTTGAATAAATTATGCACATGTGATCTCTCCTCTCGCCTAACACTCAATATCAGTATCTCATCAAATTCACATAAAAATAATAATAGTAATAGTTCCATTAAATATTTTATTATTCCACATCTAAATCCTAAACATTAAACTACCGTTAATTCTGGCCACGTACACTCCCGTTCAAATAAGGCTGCGTCTAAACCGGTGTGACCAGCTGGGCGTAATCAATCATGGCAGCATTATCTGGGCTCCTTGCGAAATCATATATCTGTTTGACGTGACATTAATGCTATTACCTTTTGTAATGCTCCGTGAGGTTCAATTGTACTTTTTATAGTAATGTCTAGTGTAACCCCACCCCAAAAAAAAAATTAAAGTCACATTGTGAAGAGATAGCTCAGATAACCATAGAACACAAAAAGTGTTTAGAAGGAGTTTTACAATTAGTACCGAAAGATCGAGCATTTGCCATGGCAGGCACATTGTCTACTCGTTGCGTTTTCTTCAGCTAGGCATTTGCGTAAATTCAATCGTATTCAGTTCATCTTATCAAGTTAGTCCAGAAATCGCATCGCATCCTAATCTACGATTGTTTGTGAGCAACTGCCAAAAGGTAGTCGTCGGTATTGTTGGAAACATCAAACTATTTATGGTTTATTATTATACATTGTCTATGCTCACAAGTAGTTTTCAATGTCAATTTGATCTCTTCTCCTATAAAGTTCAACGTGACAGCACATCGATCATCGATCTTATGCAGCGCTTCTGAGCTTTGAAAACCATTTCTCTTTCACTGCAGTTACCCCATTTTTTTTTTAAATTAATAGTTATGTCATTATTGTCAAGCCAGTCAATTATGTCTTTAAGGCGTAATGCTATTTTCATGAATATTGTAGTCAAAACATTTAGTTATAGCCGTACTGTCATCAGCAAATAGGATCATTTGTTGTTGGACGTTTCTGGGTAAATCGTTGATATAAATTAGAAACAGCAAAGGGCCTAAGACATTGCCTTGTACCTCACATTGAATTTCCCTTTCAATATATGACAAATATATTTCTTCTTTCTTTGTTTATTCTAATAATTTCTACAAATTATTTACGTCCATTAAGATATGACTAGCAGTTTGTGCATATCCACGAATGCCGTATGCAAGGAAAGCTTTTCTAACAATATTTTAAGATTAACCCAGTTAAAAGCTTTCGTCATATCAGTAAAAATAGCACAAACAGGTATTTTTTTATACATGTTTAACATAATAGCATTAAGTAAGTCATAAATTGCCATGTTGAAGAAGAACGGGCCATGACCCACCACGCGGGCTCAATACGGATTGGTGGGTTTTAACGACTGCAAATGGCCGGAACCAACGGCTTAACATGCCTTCCGAAGCACGGAGGAGCTCGACATAGATAATTTTTGGTCACCCATCCCGTGACCGACCATTGCGAAAGTTGCTTAACCTCAACAATCGCAACCTGAGCGCGCGAACCACTGCGTCATGGGTTCCTCCTGCCAAAAGTTAGTGCTTAGATACAAAGTAATTATTATTACGTTCGTCACTGAAGTGCGCTCGACGATAAGTGATCGTTGACCTTTTACCCAGTACCAGTAATAACTTACGTCAGGCGCATAGACTTCATAATGCGGATAATTGGCATCAATTTAAATTGGATACATTTTTTCTATTGATAATATAATTATTACTCGCGACAGTACGGAGACGGTTTATGCGTTTGGGGTGAGGGTTGTTTGTTTGTTTATTTGTGCAAAGCAATGTAATGCAATGCAAAAACTACTAGTCCGATTTTAATGCGGCTTTCAGTGATGGGTTCGGGTTTGATTGGTGCATGTTCTTAAATAGGGGTTTTAGAACCCTGGTGAGTTGCCACCGAACTCACCAGGGACCAAAAAAAATACATATTTTATGTATTTTTTTTGTAAAAAGACAAGCGCATAGCCCATAGGTAGTTAAATCAGTAAAAGTTTTTAAAAGTAGAGTAGCAAGTCTATGGTCGTGTCATGAAAAAGCGACGTCCGCCAAGGAGGCAACTATCGTGGTCAAACAGGTTATTAATTGATCCGTCGTTAGTGCTCGTCAAGACCTTCGCGAAGTTTCCCGGCGAAGGGTTTTGTTTCCATTGTGCATTTAGCGGAACTAGATTCTAACTAAATAAGATAAAGGTCATTGAACGTTTTTGAACCAAGTTATAAAAGTACGCGAACAGAGACCAAACCACGTTTAAATTAAAGAATTCAATCCCAATTTTCATATTATGTATTTTATTTTTATGAAATCACCGACAGAAAAAAGATATACAGGGTGGATAGTTAAGACGGGGCAAGGCAGGTACCTTTACCGTTGTAGCTACATGAAAACGCTCTGAGGAAACTGCGACCTAAAAGATCAATTGCAACTCGTCACCTAATTATAGTATCTCTTTCAGTCTGGCGGCCTCCAGGAATACTAAAATTTTCCTAGCTCTGACTGAGAGATTTTGCCTTTTTAAACCTGGTTGATTTAACCAGTATTTTTGTGACTTGTCAAATATGTTGCCCTTGAGAAGTTGTATGCCTGGTTCTTTGACATACCACAGAAATACTCTGATCCTAGCAGTTGAACCTGAACTCCAGCCCTTGCGAGTTCAGCTTTTTCATTGCCAATGATTCCTGAATAACCTGGTACCCATTTCAGAATACTTTACGTCCTCGATACATCCACGATACTATTTCGGAAGTTTTCAGTTTTTCCTTCTGATATTCGCACTAGTGCGAAGTTGTTTTCTTGTGAATAATAGAAACCATCCTTATTTTTTTTGAGATATGTTGAATTACATTCACAGATTTTGAAAAAAAAAATTACAGCCAGCAAGAAAATATTTCTATTTCTGATGAGGATCAAAACCCTCTAATACACGAACTGAGGTTAAGCACTAGAAAAGTTAGAAATCACAAAAAAACTATTTCCATACATAGTTACAACGTACTTGTACATGAAGATAGACGAAGCACACAGAGGCATGCGCGGTAGGTATATCAAAATCAATATAATTTATGATTATGTTGTATTAACCAACATTTAGCTACTTATTTTCCACACGCTACTTCTTCCGTTTTTTCCTTTGGGAATTTTTCCGTGGAATTTATTTACTGTCTCGAGCTCCTCCGTGCTTCGGAAGGCACGATAAGCCGTTGGTCCCGGCTGCGTTTGCAGTCGTTAAAACCCAATCCGCATTGGGACCGCGTGGTGCATCATGGCCCGTTCTCCTTATCCATCCATAAGGAAGACCAGTGCCCCAACAGTGGGGACATTAAAAATGGCTGATGACTCTATTCAGGGAAGACTAGCTTTCTACTAATGAAATTATTTTTGAATTCGGTCCAGTAGTTTTGACCTAATTCATTTAAAAATGCTAAAATAATAATGGTATTTAAGTTTTTTTCTCAATTCTCCCATAGCCTTACCACTATACACTATATATTACACCTATACCACTGAGTAGCATATACATGTATCTATATTACTAGCCCTATTTTGTTTGTGTTCGCCGTGGGTCAAATGCCCGAAAAAATGTTCGATGAACTTTTGACTAGAAAATCATATAATAAATCAACTAGTACCCACCATAACCACAAATTGTTCAGACGGGATTTGGATAGCTCCAGTACGTACCTAGTTTATGTTTTCTAGTAAAAACTATATGTTTTAAAATATCAGACCACTAATTAACTTAATTTCCTATTTGATATGTTAGCACAACTTAAATTTTTGCACTATGCAGTTGTTATTTAAATTAATTCACCTTTTACGGATCAAACGTCATCATGTGACCATGGTTCCTGGAAAAGAATCAATAACGTCGGGAAATAAAAAAAACATAAAAAGCGTGTTTTAATCTGAATAATTTTGTAGAGAATTAGATTTCCCTTCAGGAAAAATTAAACAGAATCCTATAGGCCTAGCACGAAAAACTTGCGAGTAAGTATCGATGAATAAAAAAATATATGACATCACATGCTTGATTATTATTATTATTTTATTTTATTTTTATTTATTGGTTCACCAACGACTCATATACTAATACATGGTTAGGTTACTATAATGTAAATGCTAAGTATTAAGCCAATTAGAGGTAAACACCACATTAAAAAAAGAGTGAGAATCAACAACTAAAAAAAGTTGAAACAGATTATTAAATTTTTCAGACGATTTAATCCTTAAGCAAAACCAGTAAACTCCTTCGGTATGTACTCAGTGGTTAATATCTATGCCATGGCTGATTTGGTTGCATAGTTTGCAGAATCTGCTGATAGGCGACTGCGATCCGAGCACAGAGCGCAGAGAGATTATTATTTGTAGGGTATATAGGGGCTACGCATCTCCAGTTGGAACTATAGTCACTGCGACCTAAAAGATCAATTGCAACTCGTCACCTAATTATAGTATCTCCTTCAGACTGGCGGCCTCCAGGAATACTAAAATGTTCCTAGCTCTGACTGAGAGATTTTGCCTTTTTAAACCTGGGGGCTCATTGTCCAATTTTAAATCTATCGCAATTCCTTTCAATTCGTAATTTCAAAGATATTCAGGCCGACACTATTTGACATTTGAAAGGGATTGTGATCGGGACGCGTTATAAAAAGTATGGAATAAACGAAATTGAACTGTCTAAGCAATATGACAGACGAAAATATCACAATCACAATACCTCTGAAAGGGATTGTGATAGATTTTAAATTAGACAATAAGTGGGCTGGTTGATTTAACCAGTATTTTTGTGACTTGTCAAATATGTTGCCCTTGAGAAGTTGTATGCCTGGTTCTTTGACATACCACAGAAATACTCTGATCCTAGCAGTTGAACCTGAACTCCAGCCCTTGCGAGTTCAGCTTTTTCATTGCCAATGATTCCTGAATAACCTGGTACCCATTTCAGAATACTTTACGTCCTCGATACGTCCACGATACTATTTCGGAAGTTTTCAGTTTTTCCTTCTGATATTCGCACTAGTGCGAAGTTGTTTTCTTGTGAATAATAGCAACCGTGATTAAAAATAAATGTTATGTAAATTTCGCGCGTACCGTACAAGAAAAAAAACGGATTAAAACGAATCCACGAAAACATAAAATTGCACGGAGAGCACAAACAAATATGGTTTCTCCGCATTGTAATTCGTAAAATTTGCTTTATTTAAAAAAACATATTCATTTTATTTCAATTTGTTAAATTATGTTTTTGTTTGAATAATAAACGGAAATGCTGCCACCGATAATTTTTCATTTTAAGGAATGAATAAGTGCGTTAATATTATATAAAATCCTTGTATATATTAAATTAAAATACTTCGTTAAAATATCGTGACCCATATCTAGAATTCCCGTGATAGTATAATATTCATCACGGTGAGTGAGTAGTGTAGGATAAATAAAGGTAGCGGTAGGAAACGAGATAATCCGTCGACATTTATCTCCGCTCCTAAGTTGGAAGTCCTGGGACGTCGTTACGGATCGTGAAAGTTTGCAATTTTGTTAGTTTGCAAAGAGTATTACTATTATTAAAGCTTACCTAGGTGGCACAATGTATGCCTATTAATAGACTAATTTCGAGAGACTTAAAACTAAAAAAAAAATTAGTTTGATAAAGACCTCTTTTGTAACGAATAAGATTATTATTATTATTTATTCAAATACGATACAAAAGATAAGGTTAATTTAAAAGGGGTTAACCACTACAGACTGAACACTAAAGCTTTAATAGAAAACTTCACGTGGATAGAATAAAGTGGGCGAGCTTACAGTGAAGAAGCGAAATAAAAAAAAGCAGATTGAAATTCCATCTGAGTTAATGGACGCAAGTTGATGTCGATGATAATGGCATTGAAATGAAATCAGACCACTCACCTAAAGTTTCTCCTTGGTAATCCTCGTATTTGTTATTCAAAATCATTCCGACTATGTTGAGGGAATCCCAAATTGTTACATACATTTTGAAGACCTGTTTGGCGCAGGGGTACTAACCCCACCTTCTGCGCCAGAGGTCCCGGGTTCGATCCCCGGACAAGACAAATATTTGTGTGCATGAACATGTCTATTTGTCTTGGTCTGGGTGCTCAATATGTATATTATGTATGTATGTACAAAAAAGTATATAAGTATGTTATCCGTTATCGAGTATCCATAACACAAGTTCTTCATGATACTTAGCGTGGGCTATATAATTGGTGTGATTGTATGGAAATATTTATTTATTATTATTTCATATTTTGTTGCTTACAGTTAATTAAATAAAGTGGCTGATAACAGTTTGCATGTCATCAGCAACAGTAATCTACGTGAAGTTTGATATTTCGTGAGCCACGTCACACATTCGCAATACGCGTCACAAATTGATAACACTTTAAAATGTTTCTCGTCTGCAGTCACTCTAATGCGACAATTTACAATATGAACAAGCAAAAAGTCATACTGGTGCTGACCAGTATGCCAAGATATTGCTGCCCCTTATTTTGTAACTCTGGCAGCTGCTTCAGTAAGTACATTGGCTACTGCAATAGGAAACAATGAAACGATTCTCTGTTTCACCACCGACGCTAACCTATTAGTACTTGCACCATATGCTAAGCTCGGTAGCCCACTGAAGCTGTTAAGATTACAGTCATTAGATGTATATAGAAATGTTAGATGTACGTCAATTTCATTAATCACATCTTGAATTTCGGCGCTAATTGATTAAAACACAAATTAAAACTGAAGGTGCTTTTAACCTACTTCAAAAAAGGAGGAGGTTCTCAAGTCGACGGTATATATCTTTTTTATTTGTTTTATGTCTGTATATAACGTCGTCAGTAGCCAACCGATTTTAATAATTCTTCTCTTATCTGAAAGAACATAGTTCAAGTGTAATATAATAAGTCCCATATAATTAATACATAGATCTGGCTAGTAGTAGTTTATTCGGCTCCGTAATTTTAAGCATAACGTTTATTGTCATAATATCATGTTCCATAATCATCATGTTGCATATTATCGCGACGCATAACCGGCACATGATGTGGCAAAAAATTGTGAAATAAAAAACTATTATAAAAAACTTGGGAGTCGGTGCCAGTCAACGCATTCTACATTGCACTTCTATTAAATATATTTTTATTTTTCTTGCCTTGGCTGGCACCGACTCCAAAAGTTATATTTTTTTCTTTTTGAAGACGGTTTTAATTTTTTTTTATAAAAAGTATTTTAAAAGCACGTAAATGTTGTAGGTATGTGTTTTAATATTCTTCAGTTAAAAATTAAGGTAGGTACTTATAGGTTATCTTGAACTGTATGAAAAACGCTAAATATTTTAATGTAAAATGACACTTCAAAATGTCAAAGAAAGTGCAAATAGCAGCTTAATGTTTCATCTTTCACGGATAACATCATTTAAATGCTATCGAATTATCTGTTGATACGAAAATCTTTTTGATATCATCTTCGACGTCACGATAATTTTTGACAATTGTAATTCTATCTTGTTGATAAAATCATGAGGAGCCCGTCGCGCAGCGGTTCGCGCGCTTGACCTGAGATTGTTGAGGTTAAGCAACAACGGTCGGTAACGGGATGGGTGACCAAAAATTTACTATATCGAGCTCCTCCGTGCTTCGGAAGGCACGTTAAGCCGTTGTCCCGGCTGCTTTTGCAGTCGTTAAAACCCACCAATCCGCATTGGGCCCGCGTGGTTAGTCATGGCCTGTTCTCCTTATCCATCCGTAAGGAAGGCCAGTGCCCCAGCAGTGGAGACATTAAAATAGCTAATGACGACGACGACGACGATAAAATCATGTGTTACATCAAGTGAAGCAGAGGAGTTCGGAAGAATACAACTAACGACACTGAAATGGATCGTATTGATACTTTAGCCGATTTTCACACCCAAAACAATTTTTTATTAACGACTGGGAGACTCTTAGCCTTCATCATACCTGATGATAAGTATTAATAAGGCTGAACATAGAAGCGAGCCTCTCCCGAAACCCTCAACCACTGAAGGCCACTATCTTATCTCTAACTGCCGAAACACAACAATGCTGAAAACATTGTTGTTATGGCGTCAGACTTAGATAAGATGGTGGTAGCTTGCCAGGCGGACTTACAACAAGTCCTACCACCAACCAAACTGAATACAATATGTACTCCCGCTGGGAATAAAACCTTGGGTCTGATACCGGTGGTTGTTACTACAAGACCACGAAGGCGGCTTAAATAACGACTTTTCGGGTTAGGGTAAGCTAAGTATCTACCGTGACCTAAGTACATGCCGTGTGGTGACGGCCTACGAATACAAGTGTCACTACTCCCTTATATGCCTGGGATGTCATAAGAGTCGACTAAGAGGCTCGACGCATTCAAAACCTGTGCGAGAGAAGGAAAACTTGAAACAAACCCTCTATCAACCCGTCTGGCCAGCGTGGTAGTAGTAGGCTAATAGCCCCCTATAAACGCTACAATTGGCGTGAGCTAGGAGAGGCTTATGTCCAGCAGTGGAAGTCCACAGGCTGAAGATGAAGATGATGGGCACCAAAAACAAAGAATGTGTGCAAGTAGTAAAAAACTATCAACGGAGAGACTATATTCGAAAACTATTGTAGGCGATGGACTGACGGCCTCTGTCGCTATAAAAATTCAATATCATTTATACAGTCTAGGCTGTTACAAGCACTTATGAACGTCAAAAAAGCTACGCCATCGGTTCACAAACCCTATGGCTGGAGACCTTGTAACGATATTGTTTTCGGACATCATAACACCAACCAGTGCCAAATGAGGCGTCGTTTATCATACCTGATGTTGAAGTGATGATAAAGCTGAAGGTGGAAGCACGCTTCTGCCGGAATCCTTAAGGCGCTATACGACTGAAGCGAGATAGAATTTGAGAAAAGGACGCGCGTAAGAGATAGATAAAGATATCAAGATAAAGGAATGAGGAAATGTATATTATTATTACCAGATTTGTAACTTCTCTAACCAACTAGTTTTATATCAGATAGATAGATAGCCAATTCCTCAGTGGTTAAGGATTCCGGGAGAGGCTCGCTTCCATCTTCAGTCTTATCAATACTTAACATCAGGTCTGATGAAGGCAAAGAGTCTCCCCGTCGTGAAAAAAGAAAACACAAATTACATACTTTGTCTGAATAGCGTCTGAACACCGAGGAGTTGACTAAATTAAACTAACTGTTGAAACACAATAATGCTGAAAACATAATTATTATGGCGACCGACTTGGTGTAAGCCACCCAGGCGAACTATTAGGACAAGTCTGCCACCAACCAACAGGATACATTATGTCACCCCACTGGGAATTGAACCCGAGATCTGTGCTTCTGATATCAAAGGTGGTTACAATTACAATCAGCTCGACTACATATCAACGTTGATTGGCTTTAACAAAACAAAGCTTCGCTTTATTTGTCGGTACGTTCTGACAGACTGACTTCCGTGATTAGGGTGAGACGTAGTACAACTTCAGTATTGTGATAGGTTTGGTTAGGTTTATCTTGATCGAAACATTTCTGTATCTTAAGTTTTGGCGCGCACTGTTCATTTAAATAAAATACGGACACAATGAAATAAAATAGTACATTACTGCAGCTGCCAGCAAAAGAGGCATTGATGGACGAACGTGCAAATGTGGGCCGAGGCACACATACGTAAGTCCATCAATGCCTCTTTTGCTGGCAGCTGCAGTAATGTACTATTACTAAACTGTTATCTTCTAGCTGAATAATTAGCTAATTATTTATTGGTACAGAAATGAAATAAAACAACTTTTCCGGATATTAAACTTTTTGAAATCAGACGAACAATTATATTTTTTCCCGCGTTGAAGTGTTCATTTGTTGTTTTTTTTTCTGAAACAGCTTTCTATTATAATGCGGCCTCCGACAGGATGTGCAAAGACACTTGATAGTATCTGACAAATAATGGATTCTCTCATCGGCCGCAATTTACGTTTGTTACGACAAGTTTTGCATTATTAGAGAACACTTAGTTCCCATTCAATTATTTAATTAATTTAAAAAATATTCGGAAAAGTTTATTAAGGTTTAATCACACAAAACAAACATTAAAGAGCAACAATAGTGATTAATTAACAGCTGTGTTGCCAGTGACAAATTGTGCCTAATGGTGTTGCTAACAAAAACAGATTTGACATTTCAATAAGCAACCGCGGGCTGTTCTGGCACAGAGCCAATTATTTCACACCGTCAAGATTAGTTAACTTTGATCGTTCGCCGTAAACGCAATTGACGCTAAAACAAGATTGGGTAAGCAAGCTCTTCTTGATCAAGTCAGTCGGTTAAGTATTTAATCATATAAATTTCTAAGAAGTTTTGCCTTGTACTTCTTACCTACGTTTTCTTTATATTAATAGAGAGAGAAGTAAAGAATACAAAGTTACGTGGATGGTTGAATATAATTAAACACTATAAGGTATTATAGTATGTTTAATTATCGCCTACGTAGTAAAAGTTTTAATGCAAAATTTTATAAAATATTTTTTATTCATTAAAATTGCGTAGCGTTTCATTTCACATAATTAGTTAATACTCATTCCGATAATTTTGTTCGGGTATTTTTCTAGTAAAAAGAAAACTTATAAAATAGACCTGTAAATGCAACAATAAATCATAAACACGTTTCAAATTTGTTAGTTAATCAAATCATAGTTCAAATCGTTTAGTTTTAGATAGTTTTGTACCTATTCCCAACGTTTCAGTACTTCGGCGCTTGCAGGGGCCGTGATTAGAACTTTTTTATGTAATGAATAGTACACATCAAAATCTGTGGCCATTATAAGCCATTATAATAAACCAAAAGCTAAACTTTACAATTTGTCTGTATAATTCCAGACGACTAAGTTTAGTCTAAGAGTCGAAATTTTATAAGTCTAATTAAGAGAACTTTGCATAAGACCCTTAATATCTCATCCAGACTTTACGCGTTTAAGATAAGCATAATTAAACCTTCACTGCCTTGAATGTGCTCAATATAGGTAGGTACGTAGGCACTTTGCTTTATCAATCGAGATAATTCTTGAAGACATTATTTAGCTTAAAGTTTACCTACGTCTTAATGAAAGTCTAAACAACTAAGTAAGAATTAGGGCCAATTTCACAATCTAAAAGTAAGTTCTGAGTAGCTTAGTTGGCAGATGATTTGACATTTTGTTCATATCATATCTGCCAAAATATCTGCTATGTAAGCTACTCAGAACTTACTTTTAGATTGTGAAACAGGCCCTTAGAGTTCTTAACCCTTAAGACTGTTAAAACACGTAAACGAGGACGTATGTATTCAGAAAATACGAAAATAAAATAAAAATGTTTACATTGTTTACATAAAAACAAAGATAGTGTAATGTAGATAGAGTAGTATAAAAAAAATGCTTTAAGCCTGCTAATGTTTTCATAGTATAGTGTGTCAACTTCTGTTTGATACCACACTAAGTTCAAACCTCGTTTTTTGTTTTATAAAATTTGCGTTTGCTATGCCATTTTATACGATACATTTTAATAGAAATATTGTAGAAAATATCGAGTCGGCTCACAGGTTATTCTCAGGCTCTCATTCATGAAACAACGCTGGCCTTCAAGTAGGAAAAAAGTAGACAGTTCTAGAAAAAAATGATGGTTGCTCACAAGGCACGGTAGCTCATATAATTTAGTGAGAGCAGTGGGCTGGATACCCAACACCATTTTAATTGATAATTAACTAATAGGTAATTATCAATTAAAATGGTATTTTAATTGATAATTAAAATATCAATAATAACTATGAATTATAACTTAATGATATTTTATTTGGAAAAAATGCAGCCACCTTTTAGCCCATACTAAACTAAGCAAATATATTCTTTTTTGTAAAATTATAAAGAAACACGCAGATCATCACAAACATTTATATTCATCATATATTTGTGTCCTAAGATAATCGAAGTCAAGATCCTAATGATCAGCGGACCGACAACACCAAAGCAAGCAAAAATTGCTATTGCTATTATTAATAATAGAAGTACTATTTGTAGAAAAAAATACCATTTTTTATAATAAAAGCTGCACTTTGTATTCTAGATAGTTTTCCAATTAGCATTAATTAAGATACCATGTTAATCATAAGCGCGAACAAATAAAAAGAAAATTTTGACTTACACGAAGAAAGTGAAAAGAAAAACTTCAAAGTAGGCAGCATAGAAATTCAGTCAAAACCACACTAAATAAATATTCACTAGCACTGAGTCTAGACGATTTCTAGGCACTGCATTAGTCAATTCTAATGCTATAAAACCAATAATAAAAATAGAAGGAAAAAACCAGCATGCAGCTATAACTGAGTGAAAATAATCTGCGTAACGTATCATATATTTAATACATTAATTAAGTCATAAACTCGAAAAACACTACTATATCACGATTAGATATGAAGGCTTTATACGTCACTGTAATCTTACATTAAAATTACATCCTCGATGTTTGATCGACAATTTGTAATCAAAGATTACAATATTTTTAGCACAAGGATTAACCCTGATGTTGATTCATGTAAACCTTTTCACAACACTATCACTGAGATTTCTTTCGCACGAGTTAACCCTAAAAAACTAAGTCTAAAATCCGTTTGTTGCTTTTTTTAACAGTTTAAACGGATTAGAAGTATAAATATTTTAAATGACACTTACATCTTCTATACTTTCTGTTTTTATGCATTATCACATTTTTTGCACTGGCGGTATAACATACCGCGCGATTTTATTCGATAGCGCGTTACTACTAAATAAAACTTGGAAAAAATCTCTTGGTTTAACGTTATCGCTGATGACGTGTTAGGTGATAATGAGACTAAGGCTGGAAGACGTCGGTATCTTGTTTTGTTTGAGTCCAACGTGTTGTTTAAACGATTACGTTACTTCTCACATTTGTCTTAAAAGTGACAATCATCGCATATTACTATTTTTGAGAATAATATTTACGATAATTTAGTTAAGTAAAATTAGGACGGTTAAGTTTATGTTGCCTTAAGGAAAATTAGTGAGGAATAGATTTAAAGGCAAGACCTGTGGTAGGTTTATGAGTTGACATACCGAAGGTCAACTATGGTTTTATGAAAACTCTGCTGTTGTATTGGAAGTTAATTACAAGATTATATATTGGTACCACCATACTATCGGAAAAATTATTCCCGAAATAGCTACTTTTCTCGCTGTCTAAAAATGTATAATGATCATTTTCTCAATTTAGATTTGTTTTATAATTCCTTAACTGATATTAAATCAGAAATTTTAGAAATGTTAAAATGAACCTTCTGTTTTGATCTGTGTCAAGTCAACTATAGCTCATCTTATTATTATATCTTTTTGCATTTCGTTATTTAGTTACTGCATGTTACTTTTAACTTAGTCTTAATAGCTGTATCCAACTTTTTTGTTATGTTTCATTTTGGGCACTCGTTGTCTACAACATAATAACCTTTTTCTGTGTCAATTTCTTTTTAATGACTGTTTGTGCCAAAATAAAGAGAAAAAAAAAGATTTATATTAAGTAGGATCCGACGAATATATAATCTTACTCATATTGAAGTGGTCAATAAAAAAATAAACAGCTAAGTTACTTCATTTCTTTGTCTGTTACTAAATCACGAAGTTGAATTTTTATTTCGATAATCCACGGGAACGGAAACCAGCGAGTGCAGCTACTTAATTAATAAACCTTAAAAAAATTACTGAGAAATTGTATAGCCTCGCTCGATCAGACTATTTTCGCTGGTGCACGAATCATATGTTATCCCTTAGACAGATGTCCTTGAAAGTACCGCGTTGCGCCTGAGACCTTTCGATCGCGCGTCGTTGCCAAACACTCGCATAAATCGCGCGTGATGGTAAACACGCGTACGGGCGCCGAGCGGGTTATGAGTAAACCTGCTGACTGTTAAAATAACATTTGTTATTAACGATTATGTTATTTTTTATTTTTAGCCTTTATACATTTGATTCGGTTTGATTACTGTTTTGTACAATCTGAAATTTGTCAGTTTTGTAAAGCCGTATCTACTGTACACAAAGTAAGTAGATTATATTTTGAGTGCCCAAGTCAATATATTTTATATGATTAAAAAAGTGGAAAATTATGCAGTATAAATGCTGGAAAGTCTGGAAACTGCTTCAGATGGTTTTAGAGATAGAAAAGACCTTCGTTCTTTCTCATCTTTTCATACGTGGACGAGCCTTGGACGTAGGTTTCGTGTAGTGTGTGTAAAGAAAAGAAATCTTCTTCTTCTTCTTATCGAATGAGGATTAGCGGCCACCTCTGGTGTCAGAGTTTATTAAGCCGCCCATAAGGCCTCTGACTTAGCTTAGCGACTGTTATCAGATGACAACAGCCGTGCCTCCGAAGCACGGAAACGCTCAGCTGTAATGCCACTTTATGATCACCCATCCGACACCTGACCGGACCCAACGTTGCTTAACAAAAGTTTTCGATTACGATCAGTCTGTCAAGCGCAGCCACGAGCGCTTCGGCAAGAAACGAAATCATTTGGTTACTACCCCATTAATAGTGTGACCGCGGCTACGACCGCTTCGGCAAGAAACGAAATGTTTTGGTTATTACTCCATTAATAGTGTAACCGCGGCCACGAGCGCTTCGGCAAGAAACGAAATCATTTGGTTATTACCCCATTAATAGTGTGAACGCGGCCACGAGCGCTTTGGCAAGAAACGAAATCAGTTGTTTATTACCCCATTAATAGTGTGACCGCGGCCACGAGCGCTTCGGCAAGAAACGAAATCATTTGGTTATTACCCCATTAATAGTGTGACTGCAGCCACGAGCGTTTCGGCAAAAAACGAAATCATTGGTTACTATTATTATTAGTAATAGTGTGACCTACGCTTGAAACTGTTGATTGAATGAAACATTTATTTTTGCTTGTTCTGTGTTTAGCTTCATTTCAATAAGACCACAACTAGTCATAACGCACTTTTTACTTGTGGGTTTTTGCATTTTCACGATATTTCGAAATCTTTCCAGGGGCAATAGTTATAGGACGACTTGTTACTGAATCTTAAAAAATCTTCCATGTTTGCTGCTGAATATAGTTTTAAGTTCTTATAAACTAAAGATTTCTCGGCAATATTTCCGGAGGGCTGATTATTTTCCTTAAACTCGGTTCAGTTTCTGTCAGTCTGTTTTGGCTGTTATACAGTATGAAATTCAACAGAGACGAAACTGGTTGCTAGGTGATTTTTTTGGTCTGGCGATTCTTTATGGACTTTTTAACGGGTCTTATTTTTATTTTACGTAGTACGTCCTTCCACTTACAAGAAGTCTTACTAAGTAGATTCATTTTATTTAATCAGATTTAATAAAGAAAAACATAATTGAGACTTTATTAATGAAGCATTGTTTACTAAATCCTACGCTTTATAATACAAACATATTACAAATCTTCTGGGAAATTCTTAAAAAAAAAAGCACTATGCACATACGTAATAGAGTTAATTATTATCGGCTACTACTATCATTATAGCAATATTTATAGTAGTTGTCGATAATAAGATAATTATTGAGAAATTAGTGTCGCCTGTTTTTCTTACGACTTTGACAGTTACCTGATTATAAGAATAATGGAACTCGAGAATGTCGTCACACTGTTTTCATTTATTAAATTGAGTGAAATTAGACAAACTACCTATTTTGGTAGGAATTTATTTGAATATTTGTCGCATGATAATTAGATAAATCGTTTTTTTGCGAAAATCCTAGGGATATTGCGAAAACACGGATAAGTAGACAATGGTTTCTCAATCCTACGTTCAGATAAAAATTAGAAGGACTGTCAACATCTTTACAAAAACGATTAAAAAAAATAAAAAAATCTACTTATCACATTTAAAATATACCATTTTAACAAGAAGTAAATAAGCTGTTTCGCGGCTGGTTGATAATAACATAACCTACAGCAGCGTTATAATACGAAACGGTATCCTGGTAGCTTTTTCCAGGAAAACGGCAAAACGACGGATTAGGTTTCTCATCTCATTATTCCTGAATAACAGAATATTTGAAGGATTTCCACGGGTCTTCACAGCACTTAGTTACAACAATATTTAATTGTGTATTTCATGTTTACATCTACTTAACCATACTTATGTTCTTACATTATTAACGAAAGGTGCAAAAATCTACTTCCCACGCTTAAAAAAAGAATCTAGATAAATAGATAGTTAATTTTTTCCAATATTTTTCCATTTAAATTTTACCATAAGTATAAAAATAGCATTGAAAAATGCAAAAATTACAAAATCATAAATTATTGGCAGTTGCATCTTAATCGATCGTTAAACACCTGAAAAGATGTTTCTTTCGAATGCAAGGATATTCCTAGCATTGATGTAACAACGCTGGCCTACAGCGTATTAAAAATATAAAAGTATTGGAGAATTTCGACGGTGGTTCGCAAGTCTCGGTAGCTCAGCGGTTAGAGCATTGGACCGGATTTCCAAAGGTCGCTGGTTCGATTCCAGTCTGAGAATTCACTTGTGGCCGAGTTAATTTTTTCCAATATTTTTCTATTTAAAATTTACCATAAGTATAAAAATAGCATTGAAAAATGCAAAAATTACAAAATCATAAATTATTGGCAGTTGCATCTTAATCGATCGTTAAACACCTGAAAAGATGTTTCTTTCGAATGCAAGGATATTCCTAGCATTGATGTAACAACGCTGGCCTACAGCGTAATAAAAATATAAAAGTATTGGAGAATTTCGACGGTGGTTCGCAAGTCTCGGTAGCTCAGCGGTTAGAGCATTGGACCGGATTTCCAAAGGTCGCTGGTTCGATTCCAGTCTGAGAATTCACTTGTGGCCGAGTTAATTTTTTCCAATATTTTTCTATTTAAAATTTACCATAAGTATAAAAATAGCATTGAAAAATGCAAAAATTACAAAATCATAAATTATTGGCAGTTGCATCTTAACCGATCGTTAAACACCTGAAAAGATGTTTCTTTCGAATGCAAGGATATTCCTAGCATTGATGTAACAACGCTGGCCTACAGCGTATTAAAAATATAAAAGTATTGGAGAATTTCGACGGTGGTTCGCAAGTCTCGGTAGCTCAGCAGTTAGAGCATTGGACCGGATTTCCAAAAGTCGCTGGTTCGATTCCAGTCTGAGAATTCACTTGTGGCCGAGTTAATTTTTTCCAATATTTTTCAATTTAAAATTTACCATAAGTATAAAAATAGCATTGAAAAATGCAAAAATTACAAAATCATAAATTATTGGCAGTTGCATCTTAATCGATCGTTAAACACCTGAAAAGATGTTTCTTTCGAATGCAAGGATATTCCTAGCATTGATGTAACAACGCTGGCCTACAGCGTATTAAAAATATAAAAGTATTGGAGAATTTCGACGGTGGTTCGCAAGTCTCGGTAGCTCAGCGGTTAGAGCATTGGACCGGATTTCCAAAGGTCGCTGGTTCGATTCCAGTCTGAGAATTCACTTGTGGCCGAGTTAATTTTTTCCAATATTTTTCTATTTAAAATTTACCATATGTATGAATCTGGATAACTTTTGAGGGGGAATTATTATTGTAGCTGGTATTACTTACTTACCTAGGTACTCAATTATTTTTAAAGGCCATCATAAATGTTAATATTACTATTGTTTGTAGATTCGCAAGAAATTCGATGTTTCAAAATAAATCCTAAGAATCCATTCCTAAATAAAACATAAATATCAGACGAAATCTCATTCCAAAATAAGTAGCATACGTCAATTTCCCATACGAATCTAATACCAAAATAATTTAAAATTTGAACATCTAGCTGGTTTAAAGAATATTATCCAAAATATCTACAAAATTAAATACATTTTTCATACAATACTGCAATTCGCATTTATTTTAAATTGGGTACTTAAGTATTTTCTTTTTTTATCTGAAAGAAAATGGTTTATGTGTGGTCCCATATAATTTTTACGAAGATCTGGCTAGTAGTTTTTTCATAATCCTGAAAAATATCAATCACCTTTTGGCAAGTAGTAGTATACCTAGATGACATAATTGTTGTGTATGGGCTGATTTTTAGTGTAAGTAACGGCACATAATGTAACAAAAAAATCTGAAATAAAAACATTTTATAAAAAAAAAACAAACCGACTTCAAAAAGTAAAAAATAAAACTTTTGGAGTCGGTGCTAGTTAGCTAAGACCAAAAAATATATAGTTAATAGAAGTGCAATGTAGAATGCTTTGGCTGGCACCGACTCCAAAAGTTTTATTTTTTACTTTTTGAAGTCGGTTTTATTTTTTTATAAAATGTTTTTATTTTTTTACCTTAACAAGTTAAACTTAATTAAGATTAAATAGTGTGGATAATAAGACGTGCGTGCTAGCAAAAGTATCTACATTATATGTACAGCCAACTGCACATAGGACTTTCCACTTTAACATGGAGAACGCCCTTGTGTAAAATCTGCTTACGAATGTTTCAATGAAGATTCAAAAAATAATCTGGACAAATAATTCTACAACCAATTACCATTGATTACAAAATTAACCAGCTTTAATCTACATGTCCTTAAAGTATGTTTTTGCAATTGAGTCCTAAACACGAGTTCGAAAAACCTTTTTACCAATTAACAGATCCCATAAAACTGTTGCCTTTTTTGAATCATACCGAAAGAACTACAGACCAATGAACGTTGTACCAACGCATCGTTTGCCCAACGAATCGTTTGTGTTTCTTGCAGTTCGCCAAATGAATATTAGACCGTAGTACCATTTACATTATGTACAATTTCCTACTCCGCTTTTGACTGCACATATCAGTTTTTGTCAGATCGAAGTGAATTATAAAAAAAAAGTTTATTAAAACATTTAATTTAATATTATTATAATATTAGGTATACTATTAATTAACAAAACAATTTAAAATAATAAATTCTTTCTTTATGCAAAAAAAATAAACATGATTTAATTTATATTAACCTTTCAGGTCCCGGATTATGAGACACCATAGATTTATTTATTTATTTATTTATCAATTAAATTGTGAATATGCTGACTTACAGTAATCCCAAAACGCCAGTATGTTATAATTATTATAAAGAAAATTAATTATGGTCAGTTTAAAAGTAACAAAATTAAATAGATCATAATAATAAAAAACATATTAATTAAGATGTCAATAGTAAACAAAACATACATAATACTAAAACTGCAAATGTCAATAATATTACGATGTCATTAAATAAGTACAAGTAGGTAGTCAAAAGAAAATGTAAAGATGTCAAATGGTAAACAAAACAAAACAGTAACAGGTAACTACAATAAACAGACAGACATTCACTAAATTTCAATTGTCAATAATATCATGATGTCATTCGATACTTTTTGAGCCAAATGGAAGCTAAACACATACAAAATAAAATAAAAAAATCACTAAAATTTTAGTTTACAATGATGTCAATAACTTAGAATATAAGGAAAGTGATGTCACATCAATAATAATTAAATTCATTCAAATAACCGATTTTGATTCTATTTCCATTAATAATTAAAAGTTAGTGCTTACATATATATTTGTTAGATATATTTGTTCTCTGGACACCGGTATCCGGTTCGAGTTTGATGCATTAAAACAAACATTTTCATACTTAATTACCTTATTTAAAAAAAAATACTTCGATTGGACAATGATATCTGCGGTCAAAAGCAGATGAGGGAATTGTACATAATAATAATAGTCAACGGTACTTCGGTCTTTTATTCATTTGGTGAACTTCATGATACACAAACGATTCTTTGGTAAAACGATGCGTTGGTCAAACGTTCATTAGTCTGTATCTTTCGGTAAGATTGAAAAAACTCAAAAGTTTTTATGGGATCTGTTAATTGGTAAAATGGTTTTCGAACTCGTATTCGGGACTCTTTGCAATTACAAAAAATCTCCCACCATATGAAACCATTTTCTTCGCACCGATAACATTCTCAGCCCATTCGATAAATTCATTTGACCCACACACATACAGCAGTTTTTTTCACATATTCGTGATAAACATGCGATACACTTTACACTAATAAAGTAACGAGGCGAGGCGTTCGTTTGTTTGCCATTTTTCGCTTAGCTTGCTTTGTTACGAATTGTAAATACAACTTCGACAAGATAGTTTTATATTTACAATCAATCTTTAATTTCTTTTATTTGGTATTGTTTAGTCTTGGCGAATTTCGATATTTACTAAAAAAAAACAAAATTTACTCCAAAAACATTTCCCAAATAAAATTAAATGTAAGTTTAGTTAAATAAACGAAAGGATAAAAAAGTCTTCCACGGTCAAGTATCAAATGTTTCCGATTTTGTTCGTCTATTGAATGCACATCGAGGGGCTTCTTCTGGGCGAAATCACTCCATCTTAGACCTCATCTATACCCCTCCCCCAGATTGAGGTCAAGTCGAGTAAGCCCATTTTATACAAAAAAAAATGTATGATGAATGAAAATTATATATTTTTTTTGTATTATTTGTAAGTTTTATTGTAATTTACCCTTAGAAAATTAATAAAACGAATTAATAAAACTAAGTTATGGTGTGTACAAGTTATTCATATATTCAACATTTTGTAGCCATACTCGTAGTTTTATTATTGCTTTTAAGTTACTTTTGGCCACTGATAATGTCTAATAACTAATGCAAATGAAATTAACACAGCGATTTCGATCTACACTTACAGTTAAATGTGTTATTATAACCATGATTCACACTATCGGATGTGTATGCTATAAACGTGATGATATAATAGGAAATTCGATAGATTATTGGCAATTGGCCAAAATATGCTAGCTGTTTCAAAAACAAAACTAAAAAAAATCCTTCTGTTTTAAAGTCGGTTTAACTTTGTTTCTTTTCAGTTCATTATATGTTTCATTATCAAAACTCATACACAATAACACCCTCCTAATTTGTAGTCCTCCTATGTTCTATTTCATTCAGTATCGTGAATATTAAAACTTGAATAGGTAAGTAAACATTTTGTATACAATAACTCGTAATTCATTGAATACCTGCTGAAAATTTTATTGTAGAATTTGGTATTTCTCACTTAAACGTTTCATAAATAATATAAAAACTCGTAAAAATCTTTTCACATTTTCTCCCACATGAAGAATGACAATAGAAACCCACGTAAGGTTGTGATTGTTAATTAACTTCGACAGGGCGAGATAAGCAAACCCATTTTTAGAAATAATGACACAGGCGTCATACCCAAAAACAAGAGAAATACCAACACAACCAACATGGAAAATTTTGCCAGAGACAATTAGCGGTTGTTTTGGTTTCACTGTAAGATAATGAAATATTGTTTTGAAGAAATATGAGGATCTCAAATTGCGCTGTGTTTAAGCAACTTTTGCTAGGGACGGTCATCGGATGGATGACCGCAAATTTGAGTGTAATTTCGTTAATTACGGCTGTACCTGCAGCGATTTCACTCTCAAATCTTAATTAGGTCCGCGTTGAAGGTATTAAGAATCCATCTTTGACCCACTTACTTTACCCTATAGTGGGGTTTTCATTTTTTTTTTGGCAGATGGTTAAAACCTCAGAACACAAGAAAGACGTTAGAAGTATAATAGTAAGTTGACTGTCAGTTCGCCACCATTTGTAATTCAAATACCATAGATATCCCTTTATTTTCATCACATTGTCATGGTCGTCACTAGCTATGTTTAATGTCCCCAATGCTGGGGCACTGGCCTTCCTTATGGATGGATAAGGAGAATGGGCCATGACCCACCACGCGGGCCAAATGCGAATTGGTGGGTTTTAATGACTGCAAATGCAGCCGAGACCAACGGCTTAACGTACCTTCCGAAGCACGGAGGAGCTCGAGATAGACTTTTGGTCACCCATCCCGAGACCGATCATCATGGTATCTTTCCTCATTTACAAGAGAAACGTCTATCAGTTCTAAAAGCGAAACATGATGCTCTTTCTAACTTTTTTCTTTTGTTAAAACGTTAATGTAATGCTAATCCCATTTCAAGTCGAAAATTTAAACGAATGAAGCCATAATGCATTGCAAACGTCATCGCCACCCGAATAACAGACAATTTTCAACTCCTTCAAAAGATAAACTTACTGAAGGTGTTAAAGTTCAGCGTTGAACTTTATTTGCATCTGAAATGCATTTCCTGCTGTATCTTACCGTCTTACTACACTTTGTACAACATTGATTGAACTCTAAAAGTGTTCACTTTTAGAGTTCAATTTCCCTTGCTTCATGAATCTGCGGTAAAAATCGTGAGCGTAGTGACATAGTCCTATTTGCTGGTCTAAATTCTATTTGGTATTCGCTCGGGCATGTAATATGTAGTTGTGAGGAGGATTTGCTAGCACATATGGCAATTGAAACATCGTGTCGTACGAAGATTGAAAATTCAATTTCAAACAGGAATATCTTTGCATTTTAAGGAAATTTCTTGAAGATTTTCCTTATACATTTTCGATGCAACAGGACATTTAAAAGAAAAACAGCTAATCACAATATTGGCAAGCACTGGGAGATACATAAGTCTGAAGTTGGCAAGACGTACCTATACAAACTAAAAGGTACTGATTTTCTTTCCCTTCGCTCAAGGTTCAAGCGACTAAAATTGTCATTATGTAGATATAAACTAGAAAAATAACATACCTATAAATTCGTCAATTTTTTATTTATTTATCTGAATCGTATAAACCAATAAAAATATCACAACTAGTTTTAAACATACATTAAATATTTAATGGACACTATAACTAAGTGATTGTTAAAGGAGAAGGAAAGAAATGTAACTAATAATGATAAATAATAAAATCTGTAAAAGTTTATTGCCGGTAACGACACGCTAAGTAGTGGAAAATTGGTAACGCAACACAACTTTGTAAAGTCAATAGGACATTTGATTCGCTAAGATTGCGAATGGTTTCTTTGCTTAGGTTATTTAACTTGTCTTATCCGCGTGGACGGGGAATGCTTTTACGCATACCAAACAGGTTATGCTGGGCTCACCTGATGCCTCGCGGCCCCCCATCCGGCCTAAGTAGGCTCGATGGAAGACCGGGAGAAGGTACTACCAGCTAAACCCCTCACTACTTGCTCTCTCACCGCCGTAGGGTCCTGGGGGACCGTGGTGTCAATCGCCCCTTTGACCCGGCGGCTGGACGGGGCACTCCTGCACTCGCATGTATCACATGTACACAGATTTGCATTCACTTGAATCATGCAACACATTCTTATGCAACATAAATTTACTTAACCTACCTGTTAATGGAGCATTAATAATTATATGTTATGAAAGGCTGAAAAGTTTTATTTAATATTATGTTATAATAAACTAAAATAATGGCCTAACGCTAGTGCCGTGGGAAAAGGGGCGGTGCTTGGTGTGGGACGCGACTTGTGTCAGCACCTTCGCTGCTACCCACAGATGTCGTACCTCACGCGCAGCCGGGGCGGCGGCTGAATACCAGGCGGTCGCGAAGCACCAGAAATATGCCCCGCTGGAACAGGCTACATTTTCATCCCTCTGGCGGTAGAAACGGCGGGTTGTTGCGGGGCAGAGGCAATACAGTTTATCAAGGACTTGGGGCGTCGGCTTAGACAGAAAAATTGTGACCCCCGCTCTGGGTCGTTTCTGGTGCAGAGGTTGTCTATTGCCATCCAACGCGGTAACGCGGCCAGCGTTATGGGCACATTTGCACTGGGGACTACTCGGGGCGGTCTATTAGACTAATAGACTTAGTAATATTTTTTATATTGCTGTAACCTAATATTCAAATTTTATTTGATAGTTTGTATTTCAATTGATTTCATTTGTTATTCTAAATTATTATTAATAATAAATTTGAACAATAAATTAATTCTTTAACAAAAAAAATACTAAAATAATAAAAAGGGAGTATTATAGTTAATTCAAAGTTATTTAAAATAAGAATAAAATGTAACATAAAAGGTCAATAGTGCGATTCGGAACGCATTAGGACACATTTTTGGTTTTAAATTAAAAACCCGAGGAGACCGTGGCGCAGTGGTGCGCGCGCTCAGCCTGCGATTGTTGAGGATAAGCAACTTTCGCAATGGTCGGTCACGGGATGGGTGACAAAATATTTACTACTTCGAGCTCCTCCGTGCTTTGGAAGGCACGTTAAGCCGTTGGTCCCGGCTGCATTTGCAGTCGTTAAAACCCACCAATCCGCATTGAGCTCGCGTGGTGGGTCATGGCCCGTTCTCCTTATATATCCATAAGGAAGGCCAGTGCCCCAGCAGTGAGGAAATAAAAAATGGCTGATGACGAAATTAAAATAGTACTTTATCACGCTAGACCGCAAAATGCGATTTTCCACGCAGAAATTGAATGACAAAATCTCCTTTCCGAGCATGGGAGGTGAAATAGTTATTTTTACCTCACACGCTAGGAAAAGGAGGTTTTCAAGATTATCATCGACTGTGCAATTACGAATTACTTGACTGTTCGAAACGAATACTCCAAGGAACTATTTGTTGTTCAAGGGCAGGTGGCAGGCAAGCGGGCGCGTGGTCGGTCACCTACGCGTTGGACAGACTCTATAAAAGCTGCAACACAAACCTCCATAGTTAAGTATGCCCAAATCGCCGAAGATCGCGAGAAATGAAGGTGCACCGCGGGCTTGCAGCGCTCCAAGGTACCAGCGGTCTTGCAAGGGGGCGTTATCCAAAGAAATACATCAACCACGACCACTCCGTCAAGAGTGAACGAGGAGGAGGAGGATTCTCACTGGAACGGGACCTACGAGGGTGAAACCGCGGGCGGAAGCTAGTAAAACTATATTTTACTGTCTGTGTCACCTCTATCTACAATCTACATAATATTATACTTCCATAAATATTTCTTACACTCACACCAATTAACCTAGCCCCAAAGTAAGCACTGTAATGGATGTGTTATGGGTTTGTTATGGGATACTAGGGTAACGGATATAAATACATATAATACATATATAAGTATTTATATGTAGAAATACATATAAACGTCCATGACTCAGGTACAAATGCTAGTATTCGTACCAAAACCGGTGTACATACCACTCTACCACGGAGGTCGTCGACTTTATATTACTTTCTATGTTTTCAAGTGAAGATTATGTCTAATTGTCATGAAAATACTGATTGAACTTCACTGCCGGCAACGCATATATGCGTTTTCGTTATTTTCACCCAGTGCCTTAAACGCGTCTGTGAGTTCATATATTTTGCGAGCTTCGCCCAGTGCCGTCAACGCACATGCGAGTTCTATTAACGCACCTGTAGGTCAAACGCACCTATGCGTTTGACGCACACAGAAAAGTGCGGCACCTGGCAAAGGTACAGGGAAAAGGAAAAACAACACTCACTAAACCGATCAAAAACATAATAAAAAAAAATTACGTATCCACGCGAAATTTTGGTATTTTTCGTCTCGATTTTGTTTGAGACATTTGGCAGCCGGCCCGGGCATAAATAAAAAAAAACTGCGGATCAGTCTATTTTCGACTGAGTCACTCTCACCACATATTATGATATTTGACGACTGTTGTGAAATGTCTAACAGGTTATATGACACTTGCAATTGACCGAATTATGTGTAAATAAATATCGGTGAAAATGTAAATACTGGTAAATAAACGTGTGTTTTCTATTAGCCGCTTCTGAATTGATAATTTAAACTTCACAAACCTCACTCATACTGATTTTGCACTCATGCATGAGTCATGCATGATATTTAAGAACATTTTGGTTTGAGACGTTCTACACTTGAAATTCTCATTTTAGCTTTGCTTTTCTGAAAATGGTACATCACTTCGAAAGTCACGTCGCAAATCATCTCACCTGTCATTGTTTTGGTACAATCGGGGAACTTCCGGGTTGACCAGTAGAATTTATTTGGTAAACGTTTTCTTGGAAAGTACTAAGGTTAATATTTTTTTCTATTTAAATACCTGTTAATATTCTATTATTTGTGATATAAATGTTTTCTATATATGTTTTACTTTATTAAATAAAGCCTCCTAAAAACTCTACTGGTCAACCGGGAAGTTCCTCGACTGTACCAGGATGATAGATAATATGAAATGTGTTGGAAAAGGATAGATACAATTCTTTATACACCACCTTCATCCTTAGCACTAACATTAACTGTCAAGGATTCTCAATTTAAAAGTAAGTGATTAAAGCCTGAGGGAGCTAATGTTGTATGATTCCCTTGGTTAATTGGAACGCCAAAATGTCAACAACAACTTCTATCAAAAATAGTAAAAAAAAAACAAGACTGTTCAAGAATAACTACCTTTATTATACTAGGAGAAATGCTTTTACGCATCCCTCGCCCCAAGGTCCAGGGGCGATTCGAAATGTTGGACTCACCTGAAGTACGCAGCCTGTATCACAGGCCGCGCACCCCATCCGACCTGAACAACTACCTGGTCTGAGGAGTTTTTAGCTTTAAAATTGACTTTTATTGAATAGAATAGAATAGAAAATATTTTATTAGTCTCCTAAACACAATGGAAATTACAAAAAGGTTACAAACAAAACATACAAACAATATTAATTAATAAAACAGAAAGGAAAAAAAAAAAAAACACATATCAGAGACTAATGAGGACCCTGCCTCAGCGATGTTGCTGTGCCGTCCAAAAAACTGCACAACACGCTGTTATTCTGGCAGGGCCTTTACTCCTTTTTACCAATGACAGTACGGAGGCGGTATATGCGTTTAGGGTGAGAGGTTGTTTGTTTGTTTGTGCAAACCAATGTTACCAATTTATCTCCAAAAATTTTAATGCGGTTTCCAGTAATGGATTCGGGTTTGATTGGTGCATGTTCTTATATAGGTGTTACGGTGACAACTTACCAGGGGGCGCTGCAGTAAACATTTGTTTAAGCAAAACCAAAACTACTAGTTAGATTTTGATGCGGTTCTCAGTAATGGGTTTTCTGTAGTACCATGTATATAATATCTATGCTCTCTAAAAAGATTGAAATAACAGAAAAATTTAAATTAAAAAAAACCCACGACCTTTAAAACGTAGGTAATTGAAAAAGGATAAAATAATTTTAAAACCCCCGACTTAATTTACCGTCAGGGGTTGCGATTACTTTATAAATTTAAATAAATCCAATAATTCACGTTACTATAAAACTGTATAACTATAGTTCATTTAATGGCAGCCCCGACGGATAATTAAGTCGGGGGTTTTTAAATTATTTTATCCTTTTTTCTATTGTTATTGTCTACGGAACTAAATATCTAAAGAAAAAATAGGTTATTTTCGATCCATGATTATTTCCAAAAAAATGTTAAATGGTTGTCATTTATAGGTTTTATAATTTCTTTATTATTTAACGTCACAGTAGGCACAGTAGGTGTTTAAAGAAGATAATGCTCCTCGGGGTTAAAAGTATAGCTTTGCCTTAAGACTTGAATCCATCGCTTCATTCAGGATTCTCACATTCCTACATTTCGCTCAGAATTCAGTATGCTGCCCATGACATAAAACACTGTTTTATCCCCTTAAGTGCTTAATCTACCATTAAATGAGGTCGAACATGATTAAGAAGTTAGAACGAAGAAGAACTATTTATCGTTTTCTCACTCATTCCTTAATTATCTTTCATCCTTAAATACCAACATAATGACAGGTTAGATGTTTTGCGAGGTGACTTTCGAAGTTATTTACCATTTTCAGAATAGCAAAGCAGAAACCGAAAATACGTCCTAACACAAGTCAGAGGAATTTATTTTCTGTTTTTTTCATGATAAGACATTAATAACATTGGCTATGTTACTTTTCTTATTTAAAAAGCAACTCAAAGAAAGAAAGTCAAAACAAATTGGTTATGGAAATTAGGAACAACAAACGGTTTGGCAATTAGATAGCAAAGACAGAGAATAATTACGTAACAGAAAAAGTTTATCTTTTTATTAAATTTAAATAATGGAAAAAAGTATTCGAGACCCGTACAAGCTACCCGATGGCTTTATGACAATCGAATATTAACTTTACTTTAAGTAATACAGGGTCACAACAATCTCAGAACGACCCAACTATTTCGAGTGTGAAACGAAACGCAAAAAACGTCCAAAACGTGATTTCACGGTAACATTCCATCCATCTTGGATCCTTGACAACCCCACCAGATTTTTCTTGTGGGGTTTATCTCAAGAGTGTGGTATTCGAGGACAATCCACGAAATCTGGCAAACTTGAGAAGGAACATTGAAGATATCACTTCTCGACAACTTATTAAAACTTATTCTTCCACACTGTTCGTAATCAATTTGAGGAGTGCTGGCCATACCAACGAAAAGAACATCATTTCAAAAATGAAAATTTTACAAGGTATAATTTCTTTTAGATTATATTTCCATTGATACTAATAAACAATAAATTAGAATAAGTTTCTAAAAGCCCACATTATCTCCTTAATTTTGTTTAATTGTCTTACATCTCGCAAGGCTGTCTTATATTTATTCATTAAGTAAATTTGTAGTAACATTGCACTCAATAAGAATAAGTTTTTTGTTCATCTATTTCATGAGATATCGTCAGGTCGTTTTGAGACACCCTGTATAAACATATTTGTTCGGAATTATAATAGTACCTACTTATATTATTGGCTGTTGCATCTTAATCGATCGTTAAACACCTGAAAAGAATTGTTTCTTTCGAATGCAAGGATATTCCTAGCATTGATGTGTCAACGCTGGCTTACAGCGTATTAAAAATATAAATATTGGAGAATTTTGACGGCGGTCCGCAAGTCTCGGTAGCTCAGTGGTTAAAGCATTGGACCGGATTTCCAAAGGTCGTGGGTTCGAGTCCCGTCTGAGAATTCACTTGTGGCCGAGTTAATTTTTTCCAATATTTTTCTATTTAAAATTTATCATAAGTATAAAAATAGCATTGAAAAATGCAAAAATTATAAAATCATAAAGTACTTACTTATATATTTTGTACCTTTCAATATTTTATTGTAGAACTTACAATGTTGTTTTCAATAGGAAAGGGGTCAAAATGTGCATGCTTACAAAGCATTTCGTTTTCGCCTTTTCAGTTACATCTTGTCGGAAGTTCATATACAATTTGTAATTGAATTGAATAAGTACTGTTATAATATTTATTCATGCACATTTTATGTTGTATCAGTAGATTATTATTACTATTATAGACCTTAAAATGCTACCGCAAACAATTGACTGAGCGAGCGAAGCGAGCCAAGTATCTCAGTTTCCAGATTGGCCAAAAATACTTTTGGCTGTCTGTCAGTCTGTTCTCGCCTACAGGACCTTATTTTTCAACCGATTTTGATGAAATTTGGCACACATGTTCCTTGATTTATTTTAAAAAAATTGTCGAACGCTATAATTGAATGGGGGCAAAATAAGGGAAAAAAGATGATGTGAATCGAATTATCGACGGATTTCAATCAACACACTGAGGAACGAATTCTACGCAAGTTGCTGTGAAAAAAAAATCCAAACGGTGGGGGGCGAGTGCGGTGGGGAAATAAGAGGAAAGTGCTGTAGCGTTATTTATCGACGGATTTCAATCAAATATTAAAGTGTGAAAAAAATCCTAACGGTGGGGGGGAATTGGAGAGGGGAAATGAGGGGAAAGTTTTCTGTAGCGTTAATATGGCCGGATTTGAGTTTTTGTCATTTTCGGAAATTTCATTATGCAATCCTTTCCGCCTTCGCGAGACGAACCCGTAGACACCAGATTTGACCTCCTAGGACTAGGACCAAGGGAACGGGAGTAATCACTGAAACTTTTATCCCTATAATTATATACCCTATGTTGCTCAAAAGTCTACATAGGTAAGTCTACATAGGCCTTTTAAAACATTCAAGCACGTGAAATTCCATTTAAAGTTGGAATTTCTTCGTTACTTTTATTACGCCAATAACTTTATTTAAGTATTAAAATTTGCATTAAAATATAGCATATCCGCTCTAACTTTGCAAGCGAGGTCTACTGTTCTCACATAACCACTAGTAATTATATCCTACTAGTATTATACATTTAAAAGAGGGTTGTTAAACACACCAAAACCCGTACAACGAACAGTGGAGCCAAGTAATAAAAACCTTTAAATGGCTTTTTCTCGAAATGGTGCTTTGGCGTTTCAGAAATTTTGATAGTTTTGAATTTTTTCTATGTTTCAGGTAATTGTGCAAACAACTCCATTCTATTTCTACGATGTGTCTACAAGTTATGTGAAATAATTATCTATAAGAATTCCCACTATAGCTGGTATTAAACATAATGAAGAAACGTCTATCGACTTCATTACAACACAGTAAGGTCGAAAGTCGCCTGTGAAGAGAAAATAGTTGAGAATACCAGCGTCTATCCCTTGATACAATAATGTCAAATAAATAACGTTTACACCGGACACAATTCTTGTTAATTGACGTAGCTGAAGCGTTGTGAAGGTTCACCTTCGAATAGAAGGCGATGTTATCAAAAATTTACCATCAGCGAGGCAGAATAGCTAGACACAATTAACTAGTTTGCACTAAGGATGCACGTGGCTTTGCTCACATTCTTGTTTGTTAATGCAATAGAGAAAAATACAGCAAATAGCGGAATTGCCTCCATGGGAAATTCTCTATTAGGCAACCGGTGAGATTTACTGTCAAAAGTATTTTAGTTCTTAAAGTTGTATTTCAACAACAAATATGAAGTACGTAATTACTCAATATTTTCGTCAATTTCGTTCAAAGGTCTTTGATTTATTATATTTAAGTTTTGAATACACACAAGTATCGTGAATGAAGGTGTTTAAGAATTATATTACATATTACATATTTGTTTCATTTGAAATAAGTCAGTAGGTATATAAGGTGTTAATTTATCGAGTGCCGATCGAGCAGGGGCTGCTCAGGTCGACGATATAGAACACAAATTTGGCAAAAAAAAAAAAAATTATTTGACCGCCCGACTCTAATATCTAATAATAATGGTATGACTTTCTAGCTCGACTGCTTGATGGAAGATAGCACGTTCTTCAATGGGAGATCTGCGTCTTTATATTTCACATCGTCATTAGCCATTTTAATGTCCCCACTGCTGGGGCTCTGCCCTTCCTTATGGATGGATAAGGAGAATGGGCCATGACCCACCACGCGGGCCAAATGCGGCAATTGTTGGGTTTCAACGACTACAAATGCAGTCGGGACCAACGGCTTAACGTACCTCCCGACCACTAAGGAGCTCGAAATATAAATTTTTTGGATACCCATCCAACCGATTGTGTCCGACCGTTGCGAAAGTTGCTTAACTTCAACAATCACAGGCCGAGCGCGCGAACCACTGCGCCACCGGGCTCCTCAATATTTCACATACCACATACCTAAGCTAGGGCGTATTGTTGATTAAACGATATGTATCAAAATACATCGATTCAATTAGGTTTGGAATTATCTCTAGAATTAAACTACCTAAATGGCCAATAATCGACTTATGGACTTATTACATCTTCATCATATTTCTAAGAGAAATAAGAAATTCAATACTGCTCCGTTCGTTCCAACCGGACAAAGAAATATAATATCCTCTTCCTTTGTTAGTGCCATGCGATTGATTTCAAGCGTTTGTCGTCAGAGAGTAAATATTTTTGTAAACATCGACAATACTACATACTCCTACTAATGCTATGAAAAACATAAAATGATTTACTGAAAACTGAAACTTCAAGAAGAGAATTTTTGTCAGTGAATCACCGTCTCATCAATCAATCATATAAGGGTAAATGCAATGAAAGAGTCGGCACGCGGTCTTTGAAAATATGAAACCGCATTCCTGTCATGCGCGTAATTGTTTTGGAAGCGTAGTACTCACCAATATTGGAAAATTGTTATTACCATATTAGTACAGCAACATTATAGTTAGATGGTATGGCAATTTGCGGTATGGCGTTTCTCCTTATCCGTCTATAAGGAAAGCCAGTACTCGAGTAGTGGGGAAATTAAATAATGAAAGATGATGATAGTAACAAAAAAAAAATGTGGTCACATATATTATGTGGAAAACAACGAATTTTCCACCAAACCAACAGTTCAAAAATTACCATTGCATAAAAACATTTAATCTTATTCCTTAAACATTCAACTAATCTAATTTTAATAAAGACTTTCGATAATGTATTATCGCTGAACTTGCACAAATACTTAATAGAACATTACAGCAGCGGCCAGCAAAAGAGACATTTATGGACGAACGTGTAAAAGTAGGCCGAGGCGAAGCCAAGGCACACATATGTAAGTCCATCAATGCCTAATTGTGGCCAAGGCTTGTAATAATAATAATGATAATAATGCGCGAAAATTAAAACTACTTTTCGAAATCAGACGAACAACAATATTTTTTCCCGCGTTAAAGTTCGCGTTCATTCATTTGTTGTTTTTTTTTCTAAAACAGCTTTCTATTTGTAATAAATAAAACCCTTGATAAGTTACCTCCTTGGTTGCCATATTACGGAGTAAAAGATCGTTCCATTTTTAAATTACACGACAGATATGAGTTTATTATGTAATTTATTTTTCACCTCACACGCTCTGAAAAGGAAGTTTTGTCAATCAGTTTAGGCTTAGAAAATCGCTTTTTGCGGCCTAGCGGGGCAAAGTACTTTTTTATTTTAATACCTAAAAATATGTCATAATGCATTCCGAATCGCACTATTGACTTTTTTTGTTATATTTCATTGTTATTTTAAATAGCTGTAAATTAAATAGAATACTCCGTTTTGGTTTAATTATATTATTTTAGTTAATTGAATCATAAAAACAATAACAATAAGATTAAACTATTTGTTATAAGAATTTTATATTAGGATGGGTGAGATTTCACAACCTATAATTGGATTTCGGACTGTGACATAAATCTTTATATTTAAATTGTCTTTGTCTTGTACCTCAAGTCAGTGTCAACATTTACGGAATCGTTTTTATTCTTATTAATAAGTAACATAATATTCATACTTTAAATAACTTTGAATTAACTATAATACTCCCTTTTTTATTATTTTAGTTTTTTATATCATTAAAACAACGAGAATAAGGTATATTTATATTAAACTTTAAAGTTTAAAGAATTTTCTACCGAAAGTTGACCGCGGAAACAACCATAATTGTGCCTCGCTGTTGTGAGGTGAAAAATTGTGTGTTGCGCTCGGCAGAAAAGTTTTTAGCGTCTTGTACCTTTGAAATCCTCGCTTCGCTCAGGATTCAATCTTTCAATCCTAGAATCCTTCACTTGCTCAGATTCAATAGAGGTAACTCGCCGCTAAATAACCAACTTTCCAGCCTTGCATAACAAATAACTATTTCACCTCTTACTCTCGGAAAAGGAAGATTTGTCATTCAGTTTCCGCGTAGAAAATCGCTTTTTGCGGCTTAGCGCGGTAAAGTACTTTTTTAATTTAATGCCTAAATATATGTCATAATGCGCTCCGAATCGCACTATTGACTGTTTTGTTACATTTTATCCTTATTTTAAATAGCTTTGAATTTGGAGAGGCAATGCTACTCTAGTTATATTGAATCTATCGAAGACTCTTTAAAAGATAACCCTAATATGTTTTGTCGTTTGTCAAGTCTAAATCCAATAAGAACGGTATACCTAGTAGTGTAAAGCTTGGAGAATCAATTTTTAACACGGGTACATCAATTTGTGAGGCGTTTTCGACATACTTTCACTCCAACTTTCTGAGAGGCCCTGTCACTCAATCAAATGCGTGTACTGTGCCTGGCTGTAGTGATACCATTGCTAATATAACTAGCATTGAAATTGATGTAGATAACGTGGCTGAGTTACTCTCCAAACTGGATCCCACTAAGTCAGCTGGACCTGATTTGCTACCACCTCAATTCCTCATCCGCTGTGCTAAAACCATTGCGATTCCAATCACCATACTCTTCAATAGGGCGTTAGCAGAGGGAGTTGTACCAAACTTGTGGAAACGTGCTTACATCACTCCGGTATTCAAAAAAGGTTCGAGAAGTGATGTCACTAATTACCGACCTATCTCTAAACTTTGCACTGTCTCTAAGGTCCTCGAGAAGATTGTGTACGAGCAACTTTACGCAGCTCTCAAGCATTCGTTTAGTCCCACTCAGCATGGTTTCTTAAGAGGTCGCTCCGTTGTGACCAATCTTATCCTACTGAATGAATCCCTTACCTCATCTATGGACGATGGCTCCCAGGTCGATGTCGTTTATACCGATTATAGCAAGGCATTCGATCGAATTCGGCCAGATCTACTAGTGCTTAAACTGCAGAAGATCGGTATTAGTGGTGACTTGCTTAGATGGTTGTCTTCATATATTAATAATCGATCTCAGGCTGTTGTCGTCAAAAATTACATCTCCGGTTGGCTCACGGTTCCAAGTGGGGTTCCTCAGGGGTCGCTGCTTGGGCCTTTATTGTTCGCGGTTTTTGTTAACGACATTGAGCAATGTTTCAAAACATCTCAATTATTATGCTTTGCGGATGATATGAAAATTATTGCGCCAGTATCTTCTGCTGCCGATGCTAGTCTGCTACAGGAGGACCTCAACAGACTCGATATCTATTGCATCGAGAACCAACTTGACCTAAATTCCTCTAAATGTAGTGTTGTTACTTATAGCCGCAAACGAGACTTGGTTCATTTTGACTATATTATAAGAGGTTCGAAACTGAAACGTGATGCTGTCGTGCGGGACCTTGGTGTTCTGCATGATAGTAAGCTACTGTTTGACGATCACATTAACAACATTATTTCTAGGGCATCTAAGGCTCTTGGATTTGTGATGCGTAATTCTAGAGACTTCAAATACGCTAAAACATTAAAGATTTTATATTGTACATTTGTACGAAGCCATCTGGAGTACGCGTCGCAGGTCTGGAGCCCTCGGTACCTAACTTACATAACACGCATCGAAAATATTCAAAGGAAATTCATTAAATACCTCTGCTTTCGTACGAATGAACACTATGAGTCCACCCATTACCTGTCTTTTTGTAAGAAACACCATTTGCTGCCGCTGGAAAAACGTCGCGAAATCTCAGATGTGGCTCTCTTATTAAAAATTACTTCTGGGGTCGTCGATTGTCCTGGGCTTCTCTCTAAGATCTCCCTCAGAGCTCCAAGGAAACCCCTTAGATCTAACTCCCTTATATGCGTACCCTCTGCATCTTCAAACTATCGCCAAAATTCATACCTTTTGCGTGCGAGCAATTGCTTTAACGTAATTTCTAAACAGTTAGACATTGATCTCTTTAACACTAGCGTTGCATCGGTGAGGCGATTAATGAGTAATGAGTTTTTTGATGGATAGGTTTTTCATTTGATTTGTAAATCTTGCTTATATGATAATTCTCTGTGAGCTTTATCAATTTTTTGCTTGTTTTTTGATTTGTTTTGTTTATACTCTGTCTTAGTTATTATGAATTTATCTGTTGGAATGCGTGTTTGCCTATTAAGTGCTTAACATTAACTTTAAAACTGCCTCTATTGGTGAAGACCTGTAATTGGCTCTCAATTTTTATGTTAAAATCTAATGTAATATTTTAAGCTGTTGGTCTTCCGAAATAAAATAAATAAATAAAATAAAATAAAATAATACTCCGTTTTGGTTTTATTATATTATTTTTCACCTTACACGCTCTGAAAAGGGGGTTTTGTCAATCAGTTTAGGCGTAGAAAATCGCTTTTTGCGGGCTAGCGCAGTAAAGTACTTTTTTTATTTAATACCTAAAAATATGTCACAATGCGTTACGAATCGCACTATTGGCTTTTTTGTTACATTTTATTCTTATTTTAAGTAGCTTTGAATTAATTATAATACTTCGGTTTTGGTTTTATTATATTATTTTAGTTCATTGAATCATAAAAACAATAACAATAACATTAAACTATTTGTTATAAGAATTTTATATTAGGCTGGGTGAGACACAACCTATGATTGGATGCCGGAACGTGACATAAATTTTTATTTTTAAATTGTCTTTGTCTTGTACCTCATGTCAGTGTCAACATTTACGGAATCGTTTTTGTTGTTATTTATAAATAACAATGAAGTTACACCAGAGTTCTTTTCGTAATAACACGTGTTGTGAGGCTCCATTTTAACTCAATCTACCGTACAATTTCTTTAAATTACAAAAAAAAAATACTTGACATTGGCAAAATTCGCGTATATAACGTGAGCACGCCATTAATTAAGAAAGAAGAAGATAAATAACAATATATTCCTACTTTAAATAACTTCAAATTGACTATAATACTCCCTTTTTATTATTTTACTGTTTTATATCATTAAAACCATGAGAATAAGGTATATTTAGATTAAACTTCATGTTTAAAGAATTTATTACCGGAAGTTGACCGCGGAAACAACCATAAAATGTTCCTCGCTGTTGTGAGGTGAAAAATTGTATGTTGCGCTCGGCAGAAAAGTCTTTAGCGTCTTGTACCTTTGAAATCCTCGCTTCGCTCAGGATTCAATCCTAGAATCCTTCACTTGCTCTGCTTTCGATAGAGGTAACTCGCCGCTGAATAACCAACTTTCCAGCCTTGCATAACAAATAACCATTGCCGCTAAAAACGACAGTTATGGATTTTCATACAACTTTTGCCAGCCGCTGCTCGCATATATGTGGCCAGTACAGTAATATCGCTTTATCTCGAAAAAGGTTGTCTAAATAATGCTCATATTTCCAAGCATGTTTGAGAAAAGCTATATTTTAGGTTGGTTTGCAGTTAGATTTACGTACGCTCTACGCTTTAGTCGAGGCACAGTATAATAACATTGTAATTTTGCATTTTACAATGCTATTTTAAGTGATAATTTTTAAACAAGAAAATATACTAGAAACAAAAAAATATTGCATTGCTTCACATCACAAATTAGCATAGCATAGTCTCGATAGCATAATTAGTCAGTGCATTGGGCCGGATTTCCAAGAGATCGGGTTAGAGTCCCGACAGAGCGACATGGGACAAGTTGTTCTTTATCTAGTATATCTTCTTGTTTAAAAATTATCACGCCACAGTATATTTTCCCTAAGTACCTATAATGCTGGCATGAAAACCTTGCTTCTTCGTTTATCGGAAGTTGCTTTTTCGTTCCTTCATTCCATGATCAAGATCCCTGGGTAGATCAAAAACATTGAGAAATATAAAAAATACATAAAACCAAGCTTAGCTTTAGGTAATACTTACACAAGATCTTAATGTGTAGTTATCTATATTTTGATTATTAAGAAACCGAATAATAGTATCTATTTATTTCCAGAAAATCATCGAAGCTATTGAGCTTCGTTTCTGTTAATTTATCTTATTTCATTAAATAGCGTAGCGTTCATAGCTGCGCTTGACAGACTGATCGTATTCAATCACGTTCGTTAAGCAACGTTCGGCCCGGTCTGGTATCGGATGGGTAACCGTAAAGTGGCATTATAACTGAGCGCTTCCGTGCTTCGGAGGGTACGTTAAACAGTTGGTCCCGGCTGTTGTCAGTCGTAAAGCCAAGTAAGTGGCCTTAAACGCGGCCTGATAAACTCTGACACTAGAGGTGGCCACATCCTTATACGAAAAGAAGAAGAAAGAAGAAGAATACCTACATAATGCAAATGTAATTTTATAACAAGCGTGGCTCCACTATTATTTCAGGACAGACTGAAATCCACAATAAGTATGTAACGGTTGACTATACTAATTAGATGACTTTAAAGTTAAATTGTGATCTTTTATGCGCGTACGCTGTATTGAGATGTGTTTCTAATTTCTCAAGGATAACTAATTGTTCGTCTATGGCTATTGACTGCCTTAAACGCGCGTGTCGTATGTTTTGTTGGTACCTATTTAATGTGACCTGCATAAGTAATACATACTTGAATTTACAAAGATTTTTGAAGAAAGCTTAATTTTCAATGTTTTCGATGCGAAGGTTACTTCAAAATTCAAAGACGCGATCTTCTGATCGAGTTGAATACTTAAAGCAATGTTTCCGATTTAAACATTTTTATCAAATGTATCTTACTTGTTTTTTTTTAAATTTTTATGTCTAATACAAAAAATGAAAATAGGAAAACAATATGAGGCTCATTTTTGATAAAGATAAAGATAAAGATAAAGATATATTTATTTGTAAAAAGACGGGTCCACAGTACAAGCACAAGCACAGTACAAGTAAAGTGTGATGACAAAAATTATAAATGTCCCTTACATGTTTTGTCGAAAAAACGGCGTACAAATTTCAAGTTATTTATTTAATACAAAAATTCTTTGATATAATGAAAACATTCGGTTACGAGAAATTTTTTCAAATGTATTTTAAATAATATTAAGGGTAATTGTTTTATGGATTTGGGTAGTTTGTTGTATATAACAGGGGCTAAACAGAAAACACTTTTGTGCATTAGTGTCGTATTACATGGTACAATGCACAGTTTATCATTTTCCGTTCGACTACGACTACATACATCATAAAGACGACTAAATAGTTTTGTGTTGGTTTTAACGAAAACAGCGACCTCATATAGAAACAGAGAAGGCAAGGTAAGGATCTTATATTTAATAAAGTTATCTTTACAACTATCAATACTTTAAAGACCAAACATTGCCCTAATGCACCTTTTTTAGTACTTAAAAACAATTTCTTTATTCGTTGAGTTTCCCCAGAAAATTACACCAAATCTTAGGATCGAATGAACAGTACCATGATAAGCTGTGATGAGTGCATCAACGTCTATAACAGCGGATAATTTATAAAGAGCATATGCAGAGGAACTAATTCTATTGATTAATGCCTCCGTATGTGGTTTCCAATTTAATTTTTTATCAATAACAATACCGAGAAATGTATTTGTGTCAGCTGTACTTAGTAATGTGCCTTGATAATTAATGCTAGAATTTGGAGTAGCTATGCGTTGAGTAAAATACATTAGTTTTGTTTTGGTTAAATTTATCTTAAGATTGTTGTCATTCATCCACTGTATTAGTGATTCGATAGTTTTATTGATGTCGTCCTCATAAGAAGTGTTTTTTTAGAGTCTATGGTAACTGTGCTAGCATAGGCAAAAAGCGTTATTGGATATTTTGTGACTAACGGTAAATCATTAATGTATATGATAAAAAGCAATGGTCTTAATACGCTGCCCTGAGGAACACCAAACATTACAGTACGATTGTTAGATTTATAAATTTCCTCACGTTTTTTATTTATATTTATTTTAGCAATCTCTGTGTATTGAATTCTATTTTTTAGATACGATTCCATTAATTGAAGTATATTGCCCCTAATACCATAAGCCTCCAATTTATTTAGCAGTGTGTCATGACTAACATAGTCAAAGGCTTGAGTCATATCACAGTATATTGCACATATAGCAATTTTCATATCAACTTTTTTAATAATTAGTTTAAGAAGTCAAAAAGGGCCATGTTTATAGTTTGTTTTTTCCGAAAACCTTTCTGCTCACTGAAAAAAGGTATTTACTTTTTGAATTGATAGAGGTCAGATAAGTACATAAAAACTTTTACAAGACAGCTTGTACACACATAGATATGACTAGTATAACACAGTAGCTATAATATGAGATACTAGATATGGTTTTTATCTAGAGGTAAACACGTATTATTGATTTTGCTTCAGTCTACTTTTAGTGCGTAGTTGATAGATAACGAATAATAGGAATTCGTTATTTTTATAAAAAAAAAAACAACGGGTTGCACTCCGGGAGTGCCGGCAGAAGTGAAAACCGCTTAAACGAAACAGCAGGAGCAAGCATACATTTTCGCCGCGCGGAGAAGAGACGCAGAAGAGAGTCTCCCTCCGTCTTACGAATTTTCGATCAGGGTCACGTGTCCTGAAGCGACTTTAACATTTTTACCCATCCCAAAAATTTTAAACTCTGATATGCACAACGCCGCTAAAGAAGTTTTCACTTCAAAAAACATTAGTACACAATAGTTATTTGTTATGCAAGGCTGGAAAGTTGGCTATTTAACGGCGAGTTACCTCTTTTGAAAGCTGAGCAAGTGAAGGATTCTAGGATTTGGAGGAAAGATTGAATCCTGAGCGAAGCGAGGATTTCAAAGGTACAAGACGCTAAAAACTTTTATGCCGAGCGCAACACACAATTTTTCACCTCACAACAGCGAGGAACATTTTAAACTTGTTTCCTCGGTCAACTTCCGGTAAAAAATTCTTTAAAATAAAGTTTAATCTTAATATACCTTATTCTCGTTGTTTTAATGATATAAAAAACTTAAATAATAAAAAAGGGCATATTATAGTTAATTCAAAGTTATTACTTATAAATAATAATAAAAACTATTCCGTAAATGTTGACACTGACATGAGGTACAAGACAAAGACAATTTAAAAATAAAGATTTATGTCACGTTCCGAAATCCAATCATAGATTGTGAAATCTCACCTGGGCTAATATTTTTTTTATAACAAATAGTTTAATCTTATTGTTATTGTTTTTATGTTTTTGTCACGAGTTCCACCAAAAGTTTACCCCAGAGAGCCAAGTGACGAAGAAAAAAAGGATTATAACTTTTTAATTTTGAATTTTACAATGCTATTTTTCTATACATTATAAAGAGGAAATATTTGATTGTTTGTTTGTTTGCAACGAGTAAACTCAAAAACTACTGAACGGATTTGCTATTTTCTAGTATATTTTCATGTTTAATATTTATCACAAAATTTAAATGAGATGAAATAAAAGATGTTATGGGTTGTACAATCTCTTTTCAATTATTCAATGTTTAATTTAAATTTAACACCTTATTATAAGAGTCAAGTTCAGCGATAGGGGACGCTATTGATGGATTCTTAATGGGGTTGTGTTGGGTCTCAAATTTTAAATTATTACTGTAATTTAACACAGAAATCAACCTAGGTCCCTATTGAAAATACTACGGTTCACTTTAAACTTGTTATGTAAGTAGGTTAGATTCACCGACCTCAAGTGTCCCGCACTATATCGCAGCTCAACTGGGTGATGCTGGTTCAGACTGTACTTCAAAGGATTGCAGATTCAAAATCCCGTACAGTGCAATTGGTATCACCAGGAGGCGCGTTGTCGGACTCCTACACCACGCCGGCAAAGGTTAAATAAATCAATGCAGATGGGTGGCAACGCATATTCGAAAACTATTATAGACGATGGGAAAAGTTGGTATACTAAAAATAAACAACTAATTTCCAAATGGCTCAGATTAGACTGACACTTTTCTCTTAAAAAACATGAAAATAAAAATGTAGTACTGTGAATGCAAAACCGTAATGAATACTTACTGCAAGTTAATAAATTATCGTTAGCTAAGTTATTGCCTTTTTCTTTGAGTGAGGGGAATGCTTTTACGCATACCAATCGGTTATGCTGGGCTCACCTAGAATACCGGACTCGTGAGTTTAGCTATTATTGCCTACAGAATTAACAATGACTGACTCACACGTTACGAAATTCCGATGCTAAGCGTATTGATGTAAAATTAATAAGGAAATATGATATCAAAGGAGAGACACGCTAATAGGCCTGCGAGGAAGCCACTCTCATACCTCTTTGATCTTGAAATCAGTATAAAAATTCAGCTATATTGTGTCATTGTGTTTGCCGATGTTAGAAAACCCTTTTTATTTTATATTATTATTGTGAAAAACCGCCATTTCATATGTTTCCTAATAAACAGTTTAGAGACTCGGACTAAAAAGTGTGCTTAAAATGTTTTTTCCAACTTGTTAATTTCATGTCATACATACATTTACATTATTAAATGAATAAGGGCCGCCAAAAAAGACGCTGGTGTCAACGACTGCAAGTGCAGCCGGACCAACGTTTTAAAGTTTTTAGGTCTAATGCTTGATTAACACTGCAATTGGAAAGCACATGAAAATTTAGTTTGCACTCGCATCAACAGTTTTGTTTTCGGTCTGAGGAAGCTGAAAAAAGCAAGCGATGAAAAATTTTGAGATATGGGCTGATATTGTGGGGAAATTCTACCCTAATCAACAAAGTTTTTATATCACAAAAAAAATGCATCAGGGCAAAATGCGGAGCGGGGCCTCTTGATTCGTGTAAGCCACTTTTCAAGAGATTAAGGCTATTAACCGTTACGTGTCTGTATATTCTGGACGTTGGTATCTTCGTTAGAAAGCATAAAGAACTCTTTCAACTAGCTAGCAGTTTAAATAAATATAAGTCAAGAGATCCAACGAAATTAGCACTACCAAACTGTCGCACTGATATATAAGAAAGAAACTGTTCATTTATGACAACTAAAATATTTAATAGAATTCCAAAAGAAATAAGAGAACTACCTTTAAATCAATTCAAAAGTCAGCTCACCAAATGGCTTTGTGACAAGTGTTTCTACACATTGCAAGAATTTATTAATTAAAGTATTATGGACTGTTATTTTAACTTTTACGTACATACCCCGTTCTATTTATAGGTTTTTTACTTTTTTATTATTTTATAACTGATTATTTTGGTATCAATACTTCTTCTTTAAGATTGTAACATTTTTTTATATAATGAATTTTGAATTTTTGATAATGGGACATTTACTTATATTGACATTTTTTTATTGTGACATTTACTAAATTGATATTCGATTCCTATTTAAATGATTAATGACTTTTTATCTCAATTGTATAGTTTTAGCTATTTATTTTACCTACATTGCCTACATTATTAATGTTGTTAAATATTTAATAACTCTAAATTAGGAACTCAACATTTATATTTTTTAACTTTGCATGCTGTCTGACCAGCGAAACATGTTGACCATAGTATCTTTACAACATACATGTAACCGTGTTTCTTGCAAAATAAAATTATTCTTATTTTTATTCTTAAAGGATCACGGAAGGAGCTCGTCATTAAAATTTTATTAAAAAAGTTGCTTAAAATCACCATGATCGCAGACCTAGCACGATAACCGCTACGCCACAGAGCTCCTTAAATTCTAAACATTTAGTAATCTGAAAATCGCTGAATTTGTTGAACATATACTTTTTAATACCATGACGTTTCATAGCAAAAACTGACATAGATGAACGAGTGCTCTTTGATATTTGGTCACTTTTACGATCTCCTAAATTCACGTATGCCTTTTAGTTGGTTAGTAGGACTTTATTTGTGGCGTGCAAAACAACTGTGAACATGATTTAGTGTTTCGCATTTGTGTTACGGTCGTAAACGACTGTAATACCATACGGGTCTGTGTTATGACGGTCTTTGTCCGTGGGGATTTTGTTAGATTGGAACTCATCATCAGCTATTTTTAATGTCCCCACTGCTGGGGCAGTGGCCTTCGTTATGAGTGGATAAATAGAATGGGCCATCACCCAACACGCGGGCAAAATGCGAGGGTGGGTTTTGACGACTGCAAATGCAGCCAGAACCAATGGCTTAACGTGCCTCCTACGAAGGAGCTCGAAATAGTAAATTTTTTGTCACCCATCCCGTGACCGGCCGTTGCGAAAGTTGCTTAACCTCAACAATCGCTAGTGTTTGTAAGAAGAATCTGTGTCGTTTCGTAAATAAAGTTTTTGTAAAAAAACCAGCGGCGGCTTTCGGAATTGAAATGAAAAAATATAAGAAAAATGCACCACCTAATGATTAACCAAGTAATGATTTTTCAGTCAAATTCTGTTTTTAGTTTTCCTTCTTATAAAAAACTAAGACGATGACGATTTCTAACATGATGTATTATAAACGAATCAATTTATAAAAGTGTTCAGATTGAGCATAGCCTTATTGTTATAAGTTTAATTCTAAATATCGATATTTATTTCCACACAAAAGCAAATGGAAAATAATTTAAATCATACACACACATAAAAAATATCTGACAATTTTTTTTGTACAAACGTAGGTACGTGTCAGTAACAATGTTAATGGAAGAAATAAGTTAACCTTACACATAATTATAATTTTCTTCAGCAAAGAAAATCGTAGCTACTGAGAAAGTAAAAAACATCTAATATATAAAATTCTCGTGTCACAGTTTTCGTTCCCATACTCCTCCGAAACGGCTTGACCGATTCTCATGAAATTTTGTGAGCGTATTGAGTAGGTCTGAGAATCGGCTACTATCTATTTTTTATCCCGAAATTCCACGGGAGCGAAGCCCCGGGGCACAGCTAGTACTTACATAAAAAAATGGCGTGACATCAAATTATTGATTGTGAACGTACGAATGTTAACTATGTTAATGAAAGTAATAGGTACGGCAAGTTGTTGCGCGGTTAGTGCGTCCACGCAGGATGTATTGACGTTTGCAATTATGACCGCGACATTACTACGAGCTCTTAAAGCCGCGTTTTGACGATCATAGTTGACTCGTACTATTATCGTGTGAACCGTGTATCCGAGTGCACTCTGACAAAAATTAGCCATCATAGACTAGAACCGCGCACAATTTTTCAGAGCGGACTCTGAAAAGAGTCTCATAATAGCTTACGTTTTTTAGAGTAAACATCATCGAGTTTCGTGTTATTTATTATTATTTCATAGTTTTGTGACAGAATAAGATATTTTTCATGTAAAATCATCAAATGAGTCAGTTGTTGTAACCGTTTAAAAAAATATGTACGCTTAATTCTTCGAAAAATGAAGCGATTAAATATCAAAGTAACTATAAACGTGTCAACTCCTATCAGTCACGGTCCACTCTTACGAGTAACTATATGATCGCCAAAACGCGGCTTAAGGCGTGTATCGACATTGCGAGGCTGCTTCACGAGGCATCATCAAATTAGACTTACTCTAGATTATAAAGCAGCACCGCCCTTTCAGCCTTTTCCTGTCGCTTTTCCCTTTCGCCCTTTCAGCACACCACCGGAGGGCTGACCCCCATATTCTAAGTCGTTCCTCCAAAACTTTTTACACTCTACTCAACCTCGTCGTAGGTAAAAATGGTAGTGTGCGCTAGGCCTAACACAAAGTGGCTACGTTCTCTTTGGCTCCTCCAGGTCCTTACGGAGTTATGACTTAGAATACCGATTTTGAGTAGTATTTCGAAGAGGTTTTCAATGAGGTTTCGTTAAGTCGAGGGCGAGTAAGGTTTGGAGGAACGACTTAGAATATAGGTGTAAGTATGAAACAAAAATAGTTTCTGTTTCCAGTTTCGTCGATGTCTACAGTATGAAAATATGATAGTCATGACAGCGACAAAATTAAATAACTAGGTGATTTTAAGTTAGATAATCAGCCTGCCGTCAGCGAGCGAGAGGTAACGTTCTAATTGGCTCGCAATGTCGATACACGCCATTAATGATGCGCATACGCAAATGTTGAAGCGAATCAGCCATATACATAGTGTATAGCACAGATCAAATTGGCTCGCTAGGCAGTCTCGCAATGTCGATATACGCCCTTAACGATGCGCAAACGCAGCTGTTGGAGCGAGACAGACGTATACAAAGTGTATACCACAGATCGGTGACGCTTTATTATAGTAAGTTGTCGTGGAAATTCCGTAAAATATTGACTACTTTTGATGCGAAAATATATGACAATCTTGACCGATTAAGTTTTGTCATGTTGATATTTTGGTAAATAAAAAGTTAAATTTTTCGTTACGTTCAACTGTTTCAGCCCAAAAACATCCATGGGCTGGCGACGCTCTTGGGCCACTATAAGTTTATAGTTACTATTTCAGGTTTTTTATATATTAATATATAAAGGGGCTAATGTATGTTGTTTAAATATTTATATAAATAATAAAATATAATAAATAAATCGAGAAATAGTCAATGTTCATAGACAAACATAAAACTTATTTCATTATTATAGGGCACTTGTATAAGGGCATTGGAAGGAAGAGCACAATATATTTCAGGGAAAACGCAAAGATTTTCCTGGCTTTTAAAATGTCTGTATGTTTGTGTAAATAAATTAAACGTTACTTTCGTGTTCAAGCTTTGACAAACGGTTAATGATTGTAAAGAAATAAATTGAGGATGAAATGTCAACGCGATATCAACATTTGAAAACTTACTATTTTAAGGAAACAGATAAATTCTAAGCTATTGCGATTTAGTTCATGTGGAATCAAGATTTCAATTAGCTTTTTTTTCTTGTCCAAAATCTAATCTAATAAAACTTTATCAAAATAGTTCATGATGTCGTAGTTAAAAACGAGAGAATTTCGTATCAAGTAATATGCCCGTTTTTCGGTTTAAACTGGAAAATAACTAAATATAAAATATCTTCATTATTTCGAGTAAATTTTCGTTTCAGTCACATAGTTTAATGTATGTGACATCACGAATGTTTAACATATCGTTAGAGTAGTCTCGCAGATTCATATAATCGTCAACCCGTCACATTCGCTGATAACGTGTCACGCTAAATGTTTGTTTTCATTTACGCACTATTAGCAAACAAACATACTTATTATACTGCCGAGCAAATATAAATAAGACACTTTATTCATAGACTATATTATTGTAGAGTTGGTATGATTTGAACTGGTTGCTTTTGCTCGTCAACGTATACCTACTTACGATGATTTTTGAATAAGTCATCATTATTTTATTTTACTGTTCTCATTGTAGGGGCTTTTAAATTTCAGAAAATAAGTCTTGTTTACGCCTTTTTTTCCCCGTTAATTACGGGATAAAATAAAATAATAACCCTAGGATAAAATAACGGTTGATGATTAGTTATTTCCAACTTAAACTAAATGTTCTTATTACAGAAAAACTTATTTTTGACATACTCTCTTTTATATTATTTTACATCACGGTCTATTAAACTACATTAACTTACCAATAAACTCTTCTTTGTCAACTTCCATGTTAACGAACACAGCACTGAAAATGCATCTCCAAATTGCGAACTTGCACTTTGAATATTTCACACACTACACTTATCTTATCAGATCATATTCATAGATAAAAATAAAATGGGTAATTGGCACTGATTATATTCCTAATCTTTTTAAAAAGCACTAGTGGGGTGACCGAAATTTATCGATGTTATGGATTGAGAAGAATCGTGCGCGGTACGATACCTCGTGGCCGCTGACCGCTGACTGCGTAAAGTAAAATAGTTTATCGACTGTAGGTAGCACGGCGGCTAGGCAACGCGTTATCGTCAAACGATTCAGCTGTAAACATTGAGGTGGCAGCAACCATCCACCCACCGTCAGGCATTATCAAATTACGTTTATGCACCACACTGTCTGCCATGAAAACTGACGACGCGACGTATCGGGTTTTCTGTCAACCTAACATTTATTAACAAGGGAAACAAAACAGGAAAACTGAATAGGCACTAGTATTTATAATTGTAACAACAACGTGTTATTACTGAATTTTATCATTGAACGAATTGTGTTGAATGCTACCGTTTGATTCAAACCACAAACTATTTTATAAACGTTTCACTTCCATTTAACTTTAACACATTTAAGTCACATCTTGCAATGTTAAATTAACTCTTCCAAATATGTCACTTCACTGGGTTCGTTTATCGATATTTTGACATAATCTACTTTTATGTTTATTTCTACTAATTAATACTTTAATAAGACTTATTTATCGAGTAACCAAGTGTTGTCTCCGGTGGTACACACAAGACTGGAGGTCGTTTGATAAGCGTCGCAAGCGCATGTGTTTCTCAGTACGTTGGGCCTCGATACACAGTATATAGGTAAATTTAATAAACACCACACTTAATATTGAACTTTGTGATAAAACGTGTTTGCGGTTTTCAATAAGGTAAAGTTTATGTTACACTAACCTACATGCGTTAAATGAAAATTACCGTAATAATATTTAGTTTAAGAACAAATCGTTTGAAGTCATTATTTATGAAACTACGTTATCTATCACATGATTAGAATATACTTGTCCTTTAACCGTTTCGTCGAAAACGAAGAAGTTCTCTGTTATATACGTTTTTTATCATACCATCTTCCTAATTTTTACATCTTATAATTTAAAATATCTCTAACATTATTGGTTAATAAACATATCCATCCCTCCTCTAAGTCCGGGCTTAAAACCGCTACTGCAAACCGGAGCGATTTAAACGGATTATTTTTAACTGCTTGTCGGCTCCACTTCATTGCTCGTTGTTCCAAAGAGGTTTTCATTAATGCTTATAATAGGATTACAACGATGTCAGAACACTAATTTGTGTCATGTTAACTACGCCGAAGTGATTGTAATAAGCACCATTGAGTGGCGTTTATAGCAGGCGTTTTGACTGGCTTGAAGGTATAATGGTACCATGTCTACTGAGTGCGATGGTCGTGGGTTCCATCTTATCTCAGCACAAACAATTTTGTGACGAACATTTGGATGTGTACTGTGTCGGGGTGTTCTAATCTATATATTTATGAAATGTATATCGGTAACTCAATCCAGAAATAGTTGGTAGGATAAAATATGATTTCTTTTCACTTTCACAAGTTATTGAGCTACTTATCTCAGAATCAGATCAATGTGTTTTTCTGATATTTTATTTATTTATTTTGTGAGAACCCTTCATTATTTTAATAAAATGTAAAGAATATTATTGGACTTATAAATTGATGGTTAATATTTAATTGACAAAGTGATTTTTTATCGCTGGTTTATTCCAGATTATTATGTTAACCTCACTGACTTACTTTCAGTAACGTGCACCGTCTTATTTTAAGGGTCATACTAACTGTTACTTTCCCGATCGGAAAATGAATGGGATTTGTAAATTGTGACAACCAAAATGTGGTGGCTGTTTTTCAACCCAAACTGACATATTCAATTCGAACTTGTAATGATGAATATAATTATGTAGCTAGCTGTCTTGTAACCGACCACTTTAACGCATCAGAGCGTATTTCTCGGAAACGATTGACAAATAATAATAGTTAATTCATATTTAATTAAACAATATTAAATCACAATTTAAACAGCCTATAAATTTAACAACAAAATTCAATACTATACAGTCGCTTTGTCTGTCTGTTGCCTTTTTACCTCTATACTACTGAATTAAAAGTCTAAACTTGTTTGGATGATTTTTAGTATAGATAGAGATAGATGAACAAAGACATAGAGTAGATTTTAAACAAAAATAAGGAGTGATCCTGAAAAGAGGAAAATCGAGAAGTAAATGTTATAGCAAACAAGTCGCAAGAATATGGTGATAACGAAAAAGCGCAACAAAACCGAATTTTATGCGAAGTTGCGGTCGGGTCGCAAGGTTAATATATCATTCATAAATAAAGGTTCGCCATTCCTGGCAATGGCCATTTACTTATGGTAAATTTTAAATAGAAAAATATTGGAAAAAATTGACTCGGCCACAAGTGAATTCTCAGACGGGAATCGAACCCGCGACCTTTGGAAATCCGGTCCAATGCTCTTTAAAATGGCCATTTACGTTTGTAATGATTCGCGTTCCATTTATGAAGGGGATAGTGCGCCAGATTTACCAATTTGTAGTGCTAATTTAGCTCCAATATTGTCTTGGAACAGGCTATCTTCCACATTTGGTAGCGATCGTAACCTCGCTTCCTGCCATTCAAGAAAACAACTTGACACAGAGTGCAGACGCTTTCGCCTCGATATTAGTTCAAGCAGCTGATGTACTTTTTCCACATAAACTATCAATGGGGTACATTCCTTCGCCCCCATGTGGGATTCTGAATGCACACCAGCAATAAAGGAAAAAAAAGAGGCAGAAATAAATTATAATGAAGATAGTTCCACTGAAAATTTTGATAAATTAACACTTATTATGAATAAAACCCGCAAGTTATTCAAAAATAAGAAATGGGAAGGATGGAGAACTTTTTGTTCTTTTTTTTACAAGTAATTGGGCAGGCATTTGACCACCATCGTGCTTAGTAAACAAGATGTGGTCTAAGGTGTAACATGCTTGCCCATGAAATGCCTATTCACTCTCGCCTTGAAGAGACCAAGGTTGTAGGAATCGGGGAACACATGAGCAGGCAGCGTATTCCATTCTTTAGCGGTTCGCATTAGAAATGTGTCAGCTTAGCGCTTGGTGCGGATCGCTGGAATGTCAACCACGTACGGGTGATAAGCTAACCTGCGTCTGGTACCCCGATGGTGGAAAGGGGCTGGAGGAACAAAGTCGTGCAGTTCTCTCGCACACTCTCCAAAGTGTATCCTATAAAAGACCGATAAACATGAAACTTTGCGGCGGTGACTGAGGTTCCTCTTGAAGTTCCGCCGTGGCCAATGCTGAATTTCCAATGAGTTTCCTGGCACGGTTTTCAATCGATTTCAGAAGCTCTAGCTGATACTTAGCAGAACCATCCCACAGGTGACAGCAGTACTCCATGCACGGCCGAATCTGCGCTTTGTATAAAAGAAGCAGTTGATTCGTAGAGAAGTACCGCCTAGCCTTAGAGAGGACGCCCAGTTTCTTTGCAGCACACTTAGCAATGTAGTCGATGTACTCGCCAAAGTTCAGGTTGGAAGACAGGTTTAGGCCAAGAAGTTGCAGATTTTCGGGTATCGGTAAGGATACACCCCGGAAAGTCGGAGTCAGTTGGAAAAGACTCCGTTTTGCGGTGAATAAGCAAGCCTGTGTTTTAGTGGCATTAAAACTGACAAGAATGGCGTTGCCCCAATCAGAGACAGCCTGAAGTGTCAGATTCATATGCTCGACAAGGGACTCCGGACAAGTACGTACAGTTTAATGTCAAAGTTCCTATTTGATCCTAGTATAAAATTATAATTCGATGTATATAATTTTGTAAATTATAATTTCATGTAAATTTTAAATTTATTTTTATAAATATTTAATGTTTAATTTTAACTTATTATTTATTCTATAATATTCCTGACCTATCCTGTTCCTATTATTTACCTTACCAAATTCCAACCATTTTCCTTCCTTTGAATTTCATATGGTTTCCCTACCTTTAATTTATCATTGGCTAATGTACAAACCGTACGAGCCATTAAAAAAATGTCGCTATGCAAAATGCCGGTTTGACAAGCTCCGTTCTTGATTTTTTTATTTTTGAATTAAAAAGATTTTCTTTATTTTTAACGAGCAATTTATTTACACATATTATTATGGAAATCGTTTTTTGGGTTTCCTGACGTTCCGACACCTTTCCGGGGGTCGTGATCGTGACCACGGGATGACGGGATGAGATGACATTCAATGAACAGTGCGTTGCGTACCAAAATTTAAGATATGCTTTGTCCATAGATTTATCATTGGTCTCCGTTGTTGTAGCAACGCGGAGAACAAAGATAAATCTATGGCTTAGTCATTTTTGTTGTTTGTTTGCAAACAAGTATTTCTATCTGAACCACATGTACAATTAAACTGTACCATTGATGGTACAATTGGCACTGATTTATCATAGTAATACCATGAGCAAAAATAGAAGCGTTACATCCAGCCTTACTCGAAATTTTTATAATCAAAGCTCTTAGTTAAATTTTATCTTATTATTTGTGAGATATGAGTTTCATTTCATTCTCACGGGTTTTTGGGAATATGTATGTACTAATCTTGTACAAGATTGGTACAAATTCCAAAAACCCGTGACCGGAGACAGGTATATTGATAAATAAAATAGATATTAAGTGTATTACTACTTGCGATCCGAGATGCACCTACAAAGTTTGTGTCGTTATCACTCCAGATGTGACTGCAATGACTACGTTGGGCGACGAATCGTTTGATTGCAACTACGAAGCCGTCGGAAGTTTGTGTAAAATAGTATTAATTTCTATATATAAGGCCCGTGTTATCCATTCTAATGTTCCCTCCAGCGCCATGAGTATAACACCTACAGCCTTCACTAATAGCTTCAAAAATCACAAAAAAATGTAGACGGCAGGTTTTTTTTTTAAATTGACCTTATCAAGGTCAAAGGTCAGAAAAACTTTTTTAAAATGGTCCGATTTTACTGGCATCATAGGTCAAACATAAGCACTTATCGACGGATTGCACACGTGCGTAGCACGCGCTTAAGTCTAGTTTGAAAATAAAAATGGATATGGCGAAAACAAATGAATGTCGGTATAAATACACACGCAAGCACCTATATTTGGACTAATGGCATACATCAGTACCAGTTATACTATTAATGGTACTAGTCGAAAAAATCTGTACCAATTTAACCCCCACTAATGGTACAATTTTTTTAAACTAAAACCAATTAATATAGTTAGTTAGCTATACTATCATTAGCAGCTGGTGCGCTGTCAAACCTCATGCTCTTTGAAGAGCGAATTATTTGACGCTATGGTTATCACTGCAAAGTAAAATAAGATTTAATGATTTTGGAATTTATGAATTTTTCCCTGCTTTTTCCTTATGATAAATTTTAAATAGAAAAATATTAGAAAAAAATCAACCCCGCCACAAGTTAATTCTCAGATGGGTCTCGAACCCACGACCTTTGGAAATCCGGTCCAATGCCTCAATTCCAAAGGTCGTGTGTGAATGGGCACTGACATGGGACTCGACCATCTGTGAATTCACTTGTGGCCGAGTTGATTTTTTCCAAAAATTTTCTATTTAAAATTTATCATAAAATAAGATTTTTCGTAGCGTTTCTGAAAATTTTGTAGTAAAATGCTGTAGCTACGTTATTATTAGCTGTCTAATCAGAGTTTGTTATCTAGACACAATGACAATCTGCGTGTCGCTAAAAAGACAAACGTAACGACCTTATGCTATTTGAGGAGCGAATTATTTCCTTTGGTCCATATTCTTTACTATGATTTGGAAGTAAAGTACGTATTGCCCGATTTACACCAGTCAAGTCTTTAGCGAAGTCGGTAAGTACGTGGAGTAGTCAATCGGACAGTGGCGAGTAAACTTGGCTTGCAAGCTGCATTGCAAGTGGATCCATATAAAATCGGGTGTTGTCTTTTTTTCACTGTCCTGGCGCTCGTCACTTGCCACTGTATTTGAACCGTGTAAATCGGGCATAAGAACCGGTTTCAACACCTACTAATAAGTGCTGGATAGCTTACTTGGCAGTTTATTTGACAGTACTGTCAAATTATCTGCACAATAAGCTATCCCGAACTTATCAGTAGGTGATACAACCGGCCCTAAGAATCGAATATTTCCGTTAAAATGTTGTAGCTACGTATTGATTTTTCGTAATGTTTCTGAAAATGCTGTAGCCACGTATGGATTTTCCGTAATGTTTCTGAAATGCTGTAGCTACGTAAGGATGTTTCGTAATGTTTCTGAAAATGCTGTAGTTACGTAAGGATTTTTCGTAATGTTACTGAAAATGCTGTAGCTACGTTATTAGCTGTCACGCTGCCTAATCAAGGTTTATTATCTAGACACAATTACAATCTGCGTGTCGCTAGATAGACAAACGTTACGCGACCTTATGCTATTGTTATGCAGCGAATTATTTGAATTTGGTAGGGCTATCATTATCAACGCTTTAAGTATGGATTTTTAGTAATATTTCTGGAAATGCTGTAGCTACGTATGGGTTATCGTAGTGTTTCTGAAAATGTTGTAGCTACGTATGAATTTTTCGTCATTTTTTCGAAAATGCTGTAGCTACGTCATTAGCTGTTGCGCTGTCTAATCAACATTTTTTTTATCTAGACACGATGATAATTTGCGTGTCACTAAATAGACCAACTTAACGACTTTAAGCTATTTGAAGAGTGAATTATTTCGGGCTATCATTATCAAAGAAAATCTGTCGTTATTGAATAAAATTGTCGTAACCTTAATGAAAATGGTAGAGCTACAAATGAGTTTTATGCAAACCAGTTATTGAGTTAGGGGTTTTCTTAATGTTTTGGAAAGATTTGTGTGTTTAGTTTTTTTAATGTGTAGCTCAATACAAAACCTTCGAACTAATAATGTAATGAATTGTTATGAAATGAATAGGTATACATTCCGCCCGCATACAATCAAAATGTGATTCTGTATGGGTGGGTTAAAAGGAAGAACATCGAACATCACAATTTCTGAACCATATGTTCAGAAATTGTGATGTTCGATGTTCTTCCTTTTTCTTTCCCAATGCAAGAGACCAAATTATACCAAACCTCAGATATTACTCATATTAATAATGTGATGTGTTAATGATTGTTTGTTTGTTACTCTTTCACGCAAAAACTACTAAAACGATTTAGATAAAATTTGGCACACAGGTAGAAGATAGCTTGGAATAAAACATAGGCTACTTTTTGATATTTCCACGGGAACGGAAAGCACACGAGTAAAACCGCGGGCGGACACTAGTGATTCATAAATGAAAATGTATCCTCTAAATCATTGACATTGACCCAAACAAAAGTATACATTTAAAAATTAAAAACGTACCTACACCCTTTGCGTAATATGCATAAATAAGCACAAAACGATTTCAAATTTACGTAACCAGATTCCTTTCATCTTCAAAGTTACTTTCATTTAGGAAACCAATCAAAATATTAGGAAACAAACAGTACGACAACGGTTAAATTATAACTGTGTCAAACAAAAAGCTTTGAAAAATTACTTAAAAACTTAATTACAGGGGAATTACTTAATTAACATTGTTGGCGGCTACCGCGAGTCATCCATTAAGAACATTCATAACTATTTGTCATACCTGTGACCCAAGCGACGTATCATCGGCACGTCACATCTAATAGGGCAGCTCGTTATTTTAATACAAACATGCTCACTTTGCGTCTCTATAATAAAAATATCAACATATTTCTGCATAGATCTGTATGCTAATGTTTAAGTTTTTATGTATAGAATCGCAAAATAAGCAAGTTTGTATTAAAATAACGGGGTGGGCCATTAGATGTGCCGGTGAGTGTACTATATTTAGGACAACACTAGAGTAATTTGGTAGTGCCTGACAGTCGTGCGTCATTCCTGTGATAGCGATAAAAGCTGATAACAGGTTAATACAGCTCGTAAGTAACTATCAATTTCAAGCCTTATTCTTTAGCTGATAAAGTTCAAAAGCTCGAGTGTTCCCGTAAATTAGGAGCCTGGAATTAAGCCTGCCGCTGAACGTATGTACTCACGGCTAAATTATTTTCTTTTATAAGTATTCGTAAAATGTTATCGTCCTACACCTGATATTATCTTCGTAATCACACTCGCGCAGTCTAGTAACATGTAAGCACGCATTATGAGGTTATATTACGCGTTTAATGACAAATAAATATACAACACGGCTGCTTAGTTATAATATAACTAAGTAGTTATAATCTGTGGCTACACTCTTCTTAAAGTTAAGGCACGTTCGCATTAACACGGTCGAAACATAGTTTTAAATAGTACTGATAGGAATGATTTTTTTACTGAAATAATTGAAGTGAAATCTTTTGCTGAATTAGAAAGTGGTTAAAAGTGGGTGCATGGCTATTTTATCTTCAAATTGTAGCGTCATTAAAACTCACTAGTAAGGTATGCGGAGTAAATATAAAAAGTGCACTTTCTCTCTGAAAAGAGTTAACGAACGCTATATATCCGGGATAACTGATATAAAACACAGTATAGCCAACTAGCGACCGCTCGCGGCTTCACCTGCGTGGTTGCCGTTCCCTCAGGAACACCGGGATAGAAAGTATCCTATGTTTTAATCCAGGCTATCTACTACGTATCTGTGTGTCAAATTTCATCCAAAATCCGTTCAGTAGTTTTAGCGTGAAAGAGTAACAAACAAACAAACTGACACACCTTCGCACTTATAATATTAGTAGGAATTAAGATTACAGGAAGACAAAGTCGCAGTCCGACCGCTAATTTTCTATATTACCTTGACCGAAATAAAGTTTCTTAGCAAGAAATACTAACATAAAATAAGATAACTAAATGCTTTACACTCAATACAATGGAATTTTATCATGATCTTTATCACGTGACGTTAGAGTTTATGTTCCCTGCGAAAAGAAAGGTAGAACAGAGCGGGTAAAATCTAATTATACCATAAATTTATAGACGTTATTATTGCAGTGAGGCATTGACGTAGGCGGTTCATGGCAGGATCATTTTAGCACATAATTATACCAGTAATAACTGTTGTTGCGATGTGCAGTGATTTAGATTATACCATTGATGACTGAATGTAACCAAATACGTCGAACTGACGACCTCCGTGGTAGAGTGCGTACGTTAGTACACCGGTTCCAAGGTGTCGCCTATTCTGAGATCCTGGGATCGAATCCTGGTACGGGCAAATGTTTGTATGATGAATACGAGCTTTTGTACCTGAGTCATGGATGTTTATTATATACTAACTGACCGGCGAACTTCGTATCGCCTGAGAATAAATAAATTGAACAATCTAAATTTTGTGTTTAGTTACGAGTATTAGCTGAGTTATGTTAACCTTTTTTATTGACTTCACGCTATGTGGTAATTATTTCTTACTCGTAATCGGATAGGTGCACCAGTGAATGAACACCCTCCAGTGAATGAACACCCTACAGTGAATGAACAGAGGTGATTTTTTTCAATAAAATTAGAAAAGTAAATGTGTCTACCTAACGCGTTTTTTTCTAAATGGTAACGATTTAATAAGAATCTTGAATAAACTTTGAACACAAATAGTGTCCATTTTATAGTTAAGCGAATCTGTTAAAGATGCTGAAATTTTTTTAAGTTTAGGGTTGCCATGGGTTCATTCATACTTATTACGCTAAGCAACTTATCCCAAGGTGTTATATTTGTATCTTTTATAGTTTACCTGGGCTACTAAGGTTCCACATCAGGTGTGCCAGACCTTCAATTGTTATTAATCAATTGAAAATACTTATCACGTTAAACAACTTAGACCAAAGTTCTATATTTGTATCTTTTATAGTTTAGCATGGCTGCTAAGGTTCCATATCCGGTGTGCCAGACCTTCGATTTTTATAAGTCCATTGAAAATATAATATTTGTCACGCTAAAGAACTTATCTCAAGGTACTATATTATTTGTGTTTTTTTATAGTTTAGCTAGGCTGCTAGGGTTCAGGGGCGTGCATTCCATATAGGCAATTAGGCAGTGCCTACCTCATTCAAAACCTAAATAAATATACAATAAGTGTTAAAGTTATTTTATTTTAGTTTAAACTTCTATTCAACACTCACCCACTAAGACATTCCTTACGCTAAATACTGAATACCTACCGATAGGCAGTCTCGAAATTGCCTACTCGGAACAAGCAGCGTTTCATACAAGAATACAACATATTTAGAAAAAGTATTGCTCAAGTATAAAAATATCAAACTATGGCAAGAAGGGCGCTATTTGTACGTGTAACGTTCTAGCTTAAACTTCCGGAATATATCAGTATAAAGTAAGCATGCCTACCTGACGAATGAATTTGGTCGCGAATTATTTTGTTGATGAGTTATTTTAAAACTATCATATTTCCTAAGATAATCATTAAAATTTAATGATGTAAAAGACAATTTTGTTCAAAATTAAATACTTGTGATGATTAACGTATTTATTTAGATAAGGATTAATATCATGTTTATGAAAACAGGTTCTCAAATCATACATTAGTTTAGAACAAATTTTATTATCTGAAAAATGGTTATAGTGAGTTAACCGTAAAATATAGACATATGCTGTCGCGGACTTTTTTTTAGAACTTTTGATGGGGAATAATTTCGTCATACATGATTTTTACATAACTTTAACCGTTTACACACCGTCCGCAACGGAAGCTCCCAAAACTAATATTTTTTCCCGTTTCTGTAACGTTTTACATTAATGCTCTGCTCTTATTAATCCTAACGTGATATTAAATATCTTATTACCTTCCGAGATAAATGGACTATCCAGCACAAAAATAATTTTTCAATTCGAACTAGTAGTTCCGGAGATTAGCGTGCTCAAACAATCAAACTCGTCAGCATTTTCATATTCCTACTAAATATTACGAACCTTATTATTTATGACTAGCGGCCGCTCTCGGTTTCACTCGCCGCGTGGTTGCCGTTACCGTGGGAACATCAGGATAATTATAAATATTTGCATACAATGTGGTTTTCTGATATATAAGCTACATTGCTGTAAAGTTTCATCTTAATCAGTTCAGTAGTTTTTGAGTGAAAGAGTAACAAACATTCCTCCATCGAAATATCCTCACAAACTTTCAAACTTATAATATTCGGTAGCAGGATAGGATAAGTGCAAAGTTACTAGTTAGATCTACAGTGCCTACTACGCTGGAAAACCAATGCACGCCCCTGCTAGGGTTCCACATCAGGTGTACCAGATCTTCGATTTGTTTTTCATAAGAACCTTCTCCTGACAATAATAAACACAACAGATAAAGAATTTGTGAAATTGTTCCATCAGTTCACGCGTGATGCGATGACCAACGGAAATAGCGAATCATTTTCGTATATATATTTATAACTTATATCCGTTACCCTAGTATCCAATAACACAAGCCATACAGTGCTTACTTTGGGGCTAAGTTAATAGGTGTCAGTGTAAAAAACAAATAAGTCTCTGGACCACATTTTAGTTAGACCCAACCAATGCTAAATATTACGTCGTTAACGTGTATGATATTCATACATTTCACTCTCAAGCTTCACTTTGGATGCTTCGACAACGGATTTTAAGGAGTGAGCGTATGTATGTATGTATATATATTAAAATAATATTATACAGGGGGGGTCACATAATTAACGAAACTAGCCGATTTTCATACAATCGAAGTAACGTTGGAGCCATGTATTGACCGAGCTGTGATCTGATGATAATGGCCATACAGGGAGTGAATGGAGGAGATCCAGATTGCTATACTTACCCAACTGATCTAATCAGCATTCTAAAAGATGAAATTACCTCGATTGTATGAAAATCGACTAGTGTCGTTAATTATGTGACCACCACTGTATACATGTTTGTGATTAGGTACAGTCACGTGCAATGACAGAAACACTAAGCAACCTTGTCACATTACAATATTGAATGAATGACATTTGTGGACAGAAAGAGCTCTGTTTCCGTGTGCGTCAATGCGATATGGTTGTAAAGTGTATACATGTCATTTCGTGACTGTACATTATAAACGTCGTTCTTAGAACCTCGATTTACCTAAAAATGAGTGGTACAGACTTCGTCATCATCTTCAGTTATTTACTATCCTCAAATTCTAGTTAAATGGCTATGTACCACTGATACTTTTAACGAGACAGCTAAAACATTTTAAAAACAAAACAGACTATTTGAATCAGTCAAAAGACTGTAAATTATTTTTTGGATGGATGGCCATGGATTTTTTTCTAAAGAATGTTACCTTCTTTAAAAAAATGTAAGTGGTTTAATAATAACAAATACGGTAAAATAAATGCAATTACGTAAAAAATTAACGAGTTTTGAGTTGTTATAGACAAAACTGACTCTTCGAGTAGGTCTAAAGACTGTAAAAGGCATGGTTTTTTCTAAAGAATGTTACCTATAAATAAAGGGCTCACACCTCACACACGTGTAACAGAATTATGAAACGCCAGTAACAAGCATCGTATAAAACGTCACAAAAGTTACCCAATTAGCACCCATAGCGAGAACAAAACAAACATTGTTTCTGATTCGGCCCAATCTGCTGCTGAGCACACAGCTTGCGAGACATTGATTAATGTAAACCTATGTCAAAGAATTGGCTAATCCGACCTTCATATTTAACATTTGTTCCTGAATAACTCAAGGCCAAGATAACTAACACACCTAATCGAAATAGAGTTATAAAAGCATTTTCAAAACAATTAACAGCTTAAAATAATACTAAGATTACATTAGGACACTTGGTACTCTTCATTAATTTTTATCAAAGAGTTTTTACATCAGAAAAACAAAGAAAACAGAGAGACACAAAGGTGGGAAAAGAAAAAACTGAACACTCATTCTAAATTTATGATTTTGTAATTTTTTGCATTTTTCAATGCTATTTTTATACTTATGGTAAATTTTAAATAGTCAAATATTGGAAAAGCAAGAAATAAGAGCATTGGACCGGATTTCCAAAGGTCGCGGGTTCGATTCCCGTCTGAGAATTCACTTGTGGCCGAGTTAATTTTTTCCAATATTTTTCTATTAAAAATTTACCATAAACTTATTCTAAAATCATGTGATAACCGATCGAATCGAAATAAGTAGGATAAAAGTAGAACTTAATACTTTTATTGCAAACAATATGATCATGATTCTGATCTATAGATAATAAACTGCCATTTTTTTATAACAACGGGAAGACACTGCCTTCATCATTAAGTAATGATAAGGCTTAAGCGTGCCTCTCCCGGAATCCTCTACGAATAAAGAACTAGAATATAGATAGATGGTGGTAGCTAGCCAGGCGGACTTACAACAAGTCCTACCAACCAAACCGAATTCAATATGTACTACGCCCACTAGGAATCGAACCCGGGGTCTACTGTCCGGTGGTGTGGCGGTTAAAGAAACATTATTATTTTTAGGGCCGGTTTCACCAACCAAACCGAATTCAATATGTACGCCCACTAGGAATGAACCCAAGGTCTGTCCGGTGGTGTGGCGGTTAAATCAACATATAATTATAAGGGCCGGTTTCACAACCCACTGATAAGTTCTGAATAGCTTACATAGCAGATAATTTGATATATTTTTAGGGTTCCTTACCTCAAAAGGAAAAAACGGAACCCTTCGTTGTCCGTCCGTCCGTCCGTCAGTCTGTCAAGACCGTTTTTCTCAGGAACGCGTGGAGGTATCAAACTGAAATGTATACCTAATACTCAGGTCTACTGTCCCTTGGAGCTGTGAAAAAATCAAACTTCTAAGCCAAAGCAATCAAAAGATACAGCCGTTTATGCCGCAAATTTTCAAAACTCGCACAGGAATCAAAACTTTGAATCTTGAAATTTGGTACAAAGTAACGTCCTAAAGTACAGATAAAGGAAAAATTGCGAAAACCGTAAATTTTTAGTTACATCATATAATAAAAAATATTTTACGAAACCCTCGGTGCGCGAGTCCGACTCGCACTTGGCCGGTTTTTTGATATAACAACCGTTAAATGATCTGTTATACAAGCTATTCAGAACTTATCAGTAGGTTTTTTTTTATGAAGTACGGGGAGACTCTTAGCCTTCATCATACCTGATGTTAAGTATTGATAAGGCTGAAGATGGAAGCGAGCCCCTCCCGGAATCCCCAATCACTGAGGAACTGGCTATCTTATCTTTAACTGCCGTCACACAACAATGCTGAAAACATTGTTTAACAACAATGGCGTCAGACTTAGATAAGATGGTGGTAGTTAGCCAGGCGGACTTATAACAAGTTCTACCACCAACCAAACCGAATACAATATGTACCCTCGCTGGGAATCAAACCCGGGACCCCTGGGTATAACTTGGTGATACCGGTGGTTGTACCACTAGACCACAAAGGCGGTAAAGCGGCCCTTAATGTTATAAGTACGGGATAGTACTAAGTACATCTGGGTCTAAGGGTTAACATAGGTACTTATACATCTAATAACTTCATTAAACATTCTCTAAGTTAATTTCCTTGTCCGTATCCATAATGACTACACCAATAAATGGTAATTCAAAAAAGTTTTCGTTATATGAAAACGAAACCGCTTGAAGGTATATTGTTAATCACAAATGTAGCAAAAGTAAATAACAATTTTCGATGACGAGTTGTTCTTTCAAAAGATCCGTTGTTTCCATTACAAAAGATAAATAGACGGAGAAAAATGCGAAGTAAATGTAGACATTTTTCGGTCAACAAATGCTTTGGATAGGGTTCGATAGAAGTGACCCAATCAGGTACGTCGTTAGCGATAACGGAAAAGAAGAATTATACAAATAAAAGAGCATGTTGGATATACTCGTAGAAGAAATATCTGTTTCTCAATTAGCTTACTGGATTTAAGGACTAGGTAACTATTTCATATTATGTGGATTTTTATTTGCGAGCAATTTAAAAGGTACTACCCGATTGCGGTTACAACCCGATACTCGGGTTCGTCGATCGACGAAAAATTCCAAATTATGCGAAAATAATGACACTTTTTAATTGCAGTGTGTGATCATCACGTTTAACATTTTGTATATTTTATAGTTTTCGGAACAAATAGACTCGAGTACCTTTAATTTGATACCTTACTCGGCCGCGTACTACGCGCCAAAGTCCCTATCGAGTCGTCACAAATTTTGCGAACCTGAATTAAGTATATAGATATTAAGAATTAGCTTTGTTCGATTGTATTTATAAGTAAGAGTGTTGTATGGAGACATAACTCTATAAAAATGGCATACGAAAATACAAAATTTGTGTGCATAGTGTCACAAAGTAAAAAATACATTTTCAACCCTAGTTTGCCTAGTTGGTAATAAAAATGTCAGTGGTTAATTAATGAGAATGAATACACTCTACAAATTGAAAAGTTTACTTCTACAAGAAAAGCCTTTTTTTGGAAACTACACATTCAACATCATTACATTCATCATACTTATATACTATGGATATCTGAAATTGATAAATTACCAAAATACCCAAGAAAGAGCCAGAAGCCGCCGCCGTAGAGATGACAACGAGCCAGCCCTTTTTTACAAGAAATAGAAAAAAGGGACTTCCTTTCGCGGGGATGGAGGTGTTATGTATCAGCCAAGTTCACGATACAATAGAATGTGCTGATGCTGCGTCTGGACCCAGGAGCTCGCGATACGAAGCCCGCCGAGAAGAGGGGAACTCTCACCATTCACTTGTCTTTAATTTTTATTGTTTAAATAATACAACATTGTAAAAGTTGAATTAAATATTACTTTTAAAACAAAAAGTTTTAACTTCATTTCATAATTCACGTGACCATATTTTGAGACTGCGATGTGGTGTGGGTTGGCCCTTAGTCTGCGCGATAACCACACGCCGACGAAGTCGACCGCTTCTTCTACTGTTGATATAAGTTTCTGGTTCCGCAAACTAAACGATATATTTTTTCAGGTTATTCAGAACATTTCCTTTGATACTATCCGGACAAAGTTATGAGGATACGCTTAAACAAATGCTAGTAACCCCGGGGTGTAATTAGGTTGTGTCGCTCCTTTGTTGTCCTGTTGACACACTTTTAGGGTTCCGCACCTGGATACACAAGCAATTTCTAAAAAATTCCGTAATTACCTACTCTCTCTTCTCCACAGTCATGACGTCTCTAAAGGCGCTTATTGTCTATGGTTAGTGTCATCTTAATTACCTACTTTAGCTAACATTTGATTTTGTGATTTTTGTAAGTAAAAAACTAAACACCGATTAAAACAGAATGTTTTCACTTGAAAAACTTTCGGACGATAAAAGATTTATATTCAAAAATATTAGCAAACAATATTCATCACCATCATCATCATCACGAATGGCGAAACTGCGTCCTAAACCTTAATTTCAAATATTAAATTCATAAGATCAATGACGTTACCAATTTAACTAATGATCGCCCGTGGTTCCATTTCCTGCGAGAATATCTGTTAAAATGTTTTCCATGCTTTGTTGCGTGTATAATACGCAACCGTGGTATTTTCACTCTCGAGACTGGAGTGAGGGTGTGTCTGGTGGTCTATTCGCAGGACTGGGCTCAGGCCCTGTGTTGAATTCACCATCAACGACGCCAAGAACAGACCACGGGATACACCGTCGCCCCGGACACGATAGTGTTTTGTTTACCATTCTTTTGTGGCACTGATTTTAGTGTTACTAACAGTAGGTTCCTTGCGCACCGAGCTATTTCATTGCAGAATCATTCATTACACGTATTTACTAAAGTTTTAGCATTCATTCCGTAATATTTTGTTGTTTTCAATATTTTCACAATAACAACTACGTGTTATTGTTTTGAGTGACTTTGACATTGACAGCGAATGACATGACATCTGACGTTTTACGTTTCGTAACAGGCAATAACTTAATGTTATAAATCACAACTTGCTGTCTTTGTGAAAGTTACTCATTGCATATTTATTGCTATTGTCTAATGTTTTTTAATATTGTAATGGTTTAATTTACTTTCAGTATGTCTTCTGTATTTATTAAAATACATTTCAATTAGTTGTAGAATAAAAAATCTAAATTCTTTTTGTGGAAAATTCTGGAACAATATATCATTGTTTTTGGTTCGGCTCGTCTATGGTCGCCGGTGACGGTGACTTGCCTTTCTTTTCGATCCTCGGTGTCGGTCGATACGACATAAAATATTGGAAGCAGAAATTTATATTGGGATCGTCCGATCCGTTGTTGGAGATGAGGTGGTGATTGTCCAAGATATGGCCTAGTGCCAATATATTTTTATGTAAATTCAAGAATTTTAATTGGAGCGGCAGGTGAGTTTTTCATACCGTTTCGTCTTGGTTGGAGTCCCACGCTTCATGGTGGAACTTCTTGAGAATTATCGTGTGCTCTCTTATTTTGTTTCAGAGAGCCGCTCCTTTGTTTTAAGCCAGAAATTAAGTTATTTTATTTGCATTTCTGACAACTTTCCCCGGGCTGATGCACATGTCCCCCTGATGCAGTGTGTCTCGTCTCAGGCCACAGAATGTAGAAGTGTTCTCCTCTGATGCATGGGAGAGTGAGTGCAACAACACCTTGGAGGATGGCTGCGTAAGCTAACAACGAACTCCGTATGTTTTTGTGTACTTTTTGTTTGAGAATTTCATCGACATGTAAAACGGTTGTATTAATGTAATTTTAATATAGAAGTAACTTAGAATTGTACATTTAGCTTCAGAATAGATTCATGGAAGGACGCTTCCACTGATTCTTGTTTCCACAGGTCATGACCAAATAATTTACCATGTGTTTTTGAGTACCCACATGTAACTTTTATTCTTTAACTTTTAATGAGTTTTATTAACAGTGCCCATGTTTTCTGCTAATAATGTTTAGAAAGAATTGTTTGTAATTTTAAATAATGACAGTGGTTTTAAATCAATATACATAGAATTTTTGTCAGAAATGTATCACTTTGTTTGATTTATTCCAACACTCCTGTGTTGGTGGCGCCCTCTTTAGAAGTAAGAATTAGAACCTTTTAGTGAACTAATCTCCATATTTTCTTTCCGAGTGTAACAGCCATCAAGGTAGAACCCACGCACACTCCCATGAGTCTCGTGCCCATCTGAGCTAGCTGAGCAGACCGCATCTTGGAGGCAGTGGGTGTTGAATAAACACGGCTGTCCCCAAGTGCGTAACATAATTGGCGTACCCAACGTGAAGCCCGGTGATGAGACACATTGTTGGAGGGTAACTCCGTCCGTCGTTGTTCATCATTTGGTATCTCGGATATCGAGGTTAGTCTTCGCTTATCTTTGTTTTTTTTTGTGTTTGAGAATCTTTCATTGTTAGAAATGGCTTCAGTGAAAATGAATTTTTATCACTTGTTGAGTGATGAATTAAAATATGAACTCTTAGTCAGAGGTCATAAGAATTTGAGAAAAGTGGATGAGATGCGAGCTAAGCTCTCCTCATTAACAAGAACTGGTCGTCTTGCAGTGACTATTAATCCTGCAGATTTAAGGCTAGAATCAGAATTAGAAATTTGTGAGAATAAAATCAGCGACCTTGTACAGTTAACAACTGCTGAGCCGTTGACCCCTTCTTGTCGAGATAGAATTATTTCTCGACTAACACATGTCAAACTTAGATTGTGTCGCCTCACATCTAAGGATGACAAAGTTTCGGAAAGGATTTCCTCATTAATAAAAGAATGTGATAACACATTTAAACTTTTGAATGTTGATGTGACAGGGGAGATGGGAGTTTGCTTCGCTGAGGATAGCAGCGTGCCCAGTAGTGATGAGCCGCGTCCGCAGTCGTCGGTTCCGGCTGGTCACACAGCAGCAGCAACAGCCATACAAACAGGTGAGCTGCAGATCACTATCGACCCAACTCGTAACGTCTCTAAGTGGAATATTAGGTTCTCTGGTAGGGACAGTAAGATAACTCTGCATGCTTTCCTAGAGAGACTAGAAGAGCTTAGGATAGCTAAGAACGTTTCAATTAACGAACTATTTAGGGGTGTCTCGCAACTTTTAGAGGGCGAAGCCCTAGAGTGGTACCGTTTCTACGGTAGAGATTGTGCCAACTGGGAAGAGTTTGTCTACCTTCTCAAAGAAGAGTTTTTGCCGGCTTCTTATCACCGGAAAACACTTAAAGAAATTTACAATAGGACACAACACCCATCGGAGAGTGTTGTCTCCTACATATATGTAATGAGAACATATTTTAAACGTCTCGATAATCCACTACCGGAATCGGAACAAGTAGGCATTATTAAAGATAACCTTGCGCCTTATTATAAAGCCAAAGTATTTTGTGACACTTTTGCGAGTGTAGCAGAGCTACGTGCGCGGTGCAAAGTCCTGGAGGACTTAAAGGCTGAGTGCTCCGCTCACGTCAATCCCTCCACTCCCGCGTCTAGTTCGCTACATCCGGACTTGTGTTACAAGACAAAGAATTATTTTTCAACCAAGAACTCAGTTTCAGAAATTGATAGTAAAAATTTAATTTGTAGGAAGTGCCAAAGGAAAGGTCACATTGAACAAAATTGTAAATTTAATAGAACGATACACTGCTATGGCTGTGGGAAAGTTGGGGTGACGCGACCTCAATGCGACTCCTGTAGAGCACGCCCTAATTTAAACTGCGGGGAAGCCTCACGACCCGGAGAAACTTAACCCAGAGCCAGAGCAGCGGTCCAATTAAAAAACGTAATAGTAAAATTTTTAGAAATCAGAATAAGAAAGTTAAATTTTCAGAAACTAGGGAAAGCAGAGTCAGGGATGTTCAGGTGGAACCAGAGGCAATAAATACACTAAGCGTAAACGAAGCGTATTTCAACCCCATGCCTGGTGATGCCAGACCATACTTGACTGTGTCGATCCTCGGTAGAGAATGTAGGGGTCTCTTGGACTCCGGTGCAATGTGTAGTGTAATCAATGGCTCTGCTTTTCGTACCCTAGCCGTGTATGGGGCTGTGCTCGATACCTATGAACCAGCACCCACAATAATCACGGCAAACGGTTCGCAAAGCACAGCTGTTGGTTATGCACGCTTGCTTGTAGAATACAACAACTTAACTCATAGAATAAAATTTTTAGTAATAGAAGAAGTTAAAACACCTATTATTTTTGGTATAGAATTTTGGAAAATTTTTAATATTGGAACAGAAATTTTGAAATTAATTGAAGTAAATAGTTTAACTAATCAGAATTTTGTAGAATCAGGTACTCTTCAAACTAGTGCAGACTTAACGCCTCAACAGTTAAAACAGCTTAATTTGAGAATAGAGAGTTTTAAAAAATTAACATTAGGTAACACTTTAGAAAAGACAGGTCTTGTTCAACATGTGATCAACACAGGAGACCATCCACCTGTGAGGCAGAAATGTCACCAGTTTTCACCTGCGATGCTTCAGGTTGTACATAAAGAAGTTGATCACATGCTGAAAATGGGTGTAATAGAGCCTTCTAACTCTCCATGGAATAGCCCGTTGGTTATTGTAAAGAAGGCCAATGGAGAACCTAGAGTCTGCCTCGACAGTAGAAAATTGAACTCGGTTACTAAGTTTGATAGTTATCCTTTACCTAATATAGATTTCATTCTCAATAGTTTGCGAGGAGCTAAGTATATGACATCTATAGACTTAAAATCTGCTTACTGGCAGGTAGAGCTGGATGAGTCTTCGAAAGAGAAGACAGCTTTTAGTGTACCTGGTCGAGGACTGTTCCAATTTAAGAGAATGTGTTTTGGTTTAAGTACAGCGGCTCAAACTTTACAAAGATTGATGGACCGACTGTTCACCGCTGAATTTCAGAACTCTGATTTGACTTTATCAGTTTTTACTTACTTAGATGACATAGTCGTGGTAAATAGGGGTGATTTCGCTCAACACCTGGAACTACTGGACCGCGTATATAAGAAATTAGAAGAGGCTAAATTAACAGTAAATATTGAAAAGTCTCATTTTTGTAGAAATGAACTTGATTATCTCGGATACAAGGTGGACCGAGATGGTCTAAGGACCAATCCAGAAAAGACGAAAGCTATTGTTGGTTTATCAACTCCTAAGTCGACAAAAGAAGTCAAAAGTTTCCTCGGAATGGTAGGGTGGTACCGCCGTTTCATCCCAAACTTCTCGACAATAGCAGCTCCTTTGAATCGTCTAACGAGTAAAAAGCTGAAGAAGTTTGAGTGGAACGGCGATGCTCAGGAAGCTTTTGAGAAACTCAAAGGATGTCTCGTTACGTCCCCAGTGCTTTCTTGTCCCGACTTTAGTAAAGAATTTTGCATCCAATGTGACGCTAGTGATAAGGGTATCGGCAGCGTGCTAACGCAGGAAATTGACGGCACAGAAAAGGTCATAGCCTACGCTTCCAGAAGTCTGACCGGAGCAGAGAAGAACTATTCTGTGACCGAAAAGGAATGTTTAGCCGCTCTATACAGCGTAGAAAAGTTTAGGTGTTACGTAGAAGGCCACCCTTTCACTATCATCACGGATCACGCATCACTGCAGTGGATACTAAGCCTTAAGTCGCCGAGTGGCAGATTAGCTAGGTGGGCAATGCGGCTGATGCAATTCCAGTTTCAAATTAAACACAGAAAGGGACACTTACATGTCGTACCAGACGCACTGAGTAGACTTAACGTGGACAACCTTGCAGAAATTTATTACCCGTCGAAAGATCCGTGGTATGATAAAATGTATGAAAGTTGCGCGAAGACCCCACACCGTTACCCTAAGTTCCGAATCATAGATGGTAGGCTATATAAACTTATTAAAAGTAAATATGCCCTAGAACAGGATACCTCGTTTAAACTTGTGGTGCCTTCATGCAACCGAACAGAAATTATATCGGAGAACCATGACAAGCCTACTGCTGGTCATTTCGGTATTAACAAAACGGTTAAAAGGATAGCGCTTAGATATTATTGGCCTAAACTTTTAAAAGAAGTCAAGAATTATATTAGGAGTTGTGACACCTGCTTGGCAAACAAGTCGACCAACCAGGCTAGACCCGGATTAATGGGGCAGCCCAAGAAAGTACATAGACCATTCGAGACCTTGTCAGTGGACCTACATGGACCTTTACCACGTTCCAAGAAAGGCAATGTCTATGTCATGGTTGTGGCCGACTACTTTTCCAAGTATGTGTTCCTTTTCCCCATAAGAAAGGCAACCGCCTCGACAATCATACAGAAATTAGAAGAGAATGTTCTCCTGGTGCACGGTGTACCTCGGACAGTGATATGTGACAATGGCACGGTGTTCACGTCTAGAGAGTTTAGGGACCTAATTGATAGGTACAAGGTACCCAACCTATTTTACACCACTGTGTACACCCCTCAAGTGAACCCTGTCGAACGAGTTAACAGAGTCCTTGGGGACGCCATCTCGTCCTTCCTTAAGGGTAGTCACAAAGAGTGGGACGTGCACTTGCCACATATCCAGTCCGCCATGAACAACAGCGTACATGAGGCCACTAGCTTCACTCCGTACTTTCTCGTTCATGGTAGAGAAATTATCCTGGACACCGAACACTATAGACTTGGGTCTACAGACGTTCAAGAAAAAATAAGCTTCCCAGAACGTAAGGAGTATGCAGATTCCCTTAAGGAACTGCAAACTATTTTTAATAAAGTCAAAGAAAAGTTAGGGGTAGCCTATGAAAAAGGCAAAAGGATTTATGATAAGAGAAAAAGAAATTTAGGTCTCAAGGTAGGCCAAATTGTTTGGAAAAGGGACTACGTTTTATCCAAAGCAAGTGACGACTTCGCTAGTAAACTAGCCCCTAGAAATATTAAATGCGTAGTCGAAGAGAGAGTGAGCCCTCTTGTTTATCGCTTACGCGCCTTAAATGGCAAAAAGTTAGGTTTAACTCACATTAAGGACATCATACATGTCTGCCCTTAGTTATGAGCAGGTATAGATAAGCTAGGATAGGAAAATAAGCTGCGCAGTGAGATGGGGGGTGAGAACAAGCTGACTAGGGTGTGAAAGAAGAGTGAGTGAAAGTGAGTGTGCATATTTCAAAATTATTAGTCGACATATTTTAGGAACTTTGGTATGTTAGATAGATGTAATGTTAGTTTGTTCTTGACCCGTATCTCACTCCACACTTATTAGTTAGGATTAGTACAGTAGTAGTATATAAACTTTTCAACACTCGTAATGAGTTAACAATGTTTCTCACGTTATGTATTCTAAAACAGTATTGTGAATCAACAAACTGTAAGAAATAGAGAATTTAATTTCAACACTCTTTATAAGAGTTTAATGATGTTTATTAACATCGTGTTAAGAATAAGTACACTATGGTGTTCACTTACAGAATAGAATATGTTTAAACACACTAAGGATTTAGGGTATTATCCTCACTTAAGTAGGATGCTAGATGCATGCTAAGAAATTTAAGAAATATTTTTAAGGTTTTATTCCTTTATTTTAATAGGATTTAAATAAATTAAAAAAAAAAAAACATTTAATAGAAGTGATAGCTTTATAGTCTTTGGAGACAAGAATATTTGTAAAGAATTCAGAGAACATTCCACTTGGGTCGCTAGTGATCGACAGCCACTAGGATCATTAAAATGGTGTATGCTGTTGGTGTTGTTGTTTAGTTGTTGTTGTACATTGTTAACTTTTTGTCTTGTTTCAGCGAATAGGCCTTTGTTTCACACGCCCGTCTTCGCTCTTGTGAGGGGGGTATGTTGCGTGTATAATACGCAACCGTGGTATTTTCACTCTCGAGACTGGAGTGAGGGTGTGTCTGGTGGTCTATTCGCAGGACTGGGCTCAGGCCCTGTGTTGAATTCACCATCAACGACGCCAAGAACAGACCACGGGATACACCGTCGCCCCGGACACGATAGTGTTTTGTTTACCATTCTTTTGTGGCACTGATTTTAGTGTTACTAACAGTAGGTTCCTTGCGCACCGAGCTATTTCATTGCAGAATCATTCATTACACGTATTTACTAAAGTTTTAGCATTCATTCCGTAATATTTTGTTGTTTTCAATATTTTCACAATAACAACTACGTGTTATTGTTTTGAGTGACTTTGACATTGACAGCGAATGACATGACATCTGACGTTTTACGTTTCGTAACAGGCAATAACTTAATGTTATAAATCACAACTTGCTGTCTTTGTGAAAGTTACTCATTGCATATTTATTGCTATTGTCTAATGTTTTTTAATATTGTAATGGTTTAATTTACTTTCAGTATGTCTTCTGTATTTATTAAAATACATTTCAATTAGTTGTAGAATAAAAAATCTAAATTCTTTTTGTGGAAAATTCTGGAACAATATATCATTGTTTTTGGTTCGGCTCGTCTATGGTCGCCGGTGACGGTGACTTGCCTTTCTTTTCGATCCTCGGTGTCGGTCGATACGACATAAAATATTGGAAGCAGAAATTTATATTGGGATCGTCCGATCCGTTGTTGGAGATGAGGTGGTGATTGTCCAAGATATGGCCTAGTGCCAATATATTTTTATGTAAATTCAAGAATTTTAATTGGAGCGGCAGGTGAGTTTTTCATACCGTTTCGTCTTGGTTGGAGTCCCACGCTTCATGGTGGAACTTCTTGAGAATTATCGTGTGCTCTCTTATTTTGTTTCAGAGAGCCGCTCCTTTGTTTTAAGCCAGAAATTAAGTTATTTTATTTGCATTTCTGACAACTTTCCCCGGGCTGATGCACATGTCCCCCTGATGCAGTGTGTCTCGTCTCAGGCCACAGAATGTAGAAGTGTTCTCCTCTGATGCATGGGAGAGTGAGTGCAACAACACCTTGGAGGATGGCTGCGTAAGCTAACAACGAACTCCGTATGTTTTTGTGTACTTTTTGTTTGAGAATTTCATCGACATGTAAAACGGTTGTATTAATGTAATTTTAATATAGAAGTAACTTAGAATTGTACATTTAGCTTCAGAATAGATTCATGGAAGGACGCTTCCACTGATTCTTGTTTCCACAGGTCATGACCAAATAATTTACCATGTGTTTTTGAGTACCCACATGTAACTTTTATTCTTTAACTTTTAATGAGTTTTATTAACAGTGCCCATGTTTTCTGCTAATAATGTTTAGAAAGAATTGTTTGTAATTTTAAATAATGACAGTGGTTTTAAATCAATATACATAGAATTTTTGTCAGAAATGTATCACTTTGTTTGATTTATTCCAACACTCCTGTGTTGGTGGCGCCCTCTTTAGAAGTAAGAATTAGAACCTTTTAGTGAACTAATCTCCATATTTTCTTTCCGAGTGTAACAGCCATCAAGGTAGAACCCACGCACACTCCCATGAGTCTCGTGCCCATCTGAGCTAGCTGAGCAGACCGCATCTTGGAGGCAGTGGGTGTTGAATAAACACGGCTGTCCCCAAGTGCGTAACAGCTTAATGCAGATTATTAAGAATGTGTGCGCCTTTTATCCAACAGACGTTTTTTCCGAGATCGAGTAAAACGTCCTAACATCGAAACATCCAAACATTCAAAGTCAAAAATCAAAGTCAAAGATTTTTATTCAAATAGACTTATAGATAAGTACTTTCGAATAGTCCAACATTTTTTTTCCCTACCAGTCATTCAGGACATCTTTTAACTGATAAGAAGAACGGCCGCAAGAAACTTATCAGCTTTAACAGAAACAACAACATTTACAATGGAACATGTTGTTGCCAAACACAAATTTACAATTTTGAAATATATTTAATATAAAAGAAAATTTTCCCATATTATAATTTTCATTCCATTTATAATCCTAATAATAACTAATATTATAAACGCGAAAGTGTGTGTTGTTTGTACTTCCTTCATAACCTAACTTAGCAACCAATCGACATAATTTTTGGCATATAGTTAGTTGTAAGGACGGAAAGTCACATAGGGTACTTACTTTTTATCCCGATATTCCCACGGGAACGGAAACCACGCGGGCGAAAGTGCCTGGCAAAGCCATTAGTTATATTATATTAGTAGAAAGAATAGTACGAATTTATGTTTATTATTATTAGTAGGATTAATTTATAGAACCCAATGACGTCATGTACCTAGGACTTGGCCCATTCCATTTCCGTTTCTTCCAGTGTACCTAGCAGTTCAGTGTAAATTTACTTGATCTCATTCCTATATCGATTGGTCTTGCATGGCGGGTTTTGGCGTCCCTTTAGAGATGAATGGCTGTTTTTTTTTTAATTAAGGAGGGTATAGGGACCTTCCAAAGGGAGATTTTAATGGAAGTGTTATACGGACTCTTGAGGTTTTACCAGGATTGATGTGATGGTAAAGGTCTAGTAATTAAAATTACGGTACTGATGGGAAATTTTACGAGTGTTTTTGAGTGATGTCACGATATAAGGTTTTGTAAGGTTGGCAACCTTTTGTGCATATAAGAATGGGTCGATGTTTGACATTATTTATGTAGATTTTTCGTGTTATGTTTTGAAAATAAGTGTATCATAAAAAAAAACAAAAATAAATCTGTAAAATTTTACTGTATACCATCTAGGCTTAACACGAAAAACTTTCGAGTAAGTATCGAGGACGTTTCGTCAAAAAATGTATGTCATATTGAGCAGCGGTCCTACCGGAAGTAAACGGAACTACTGTTTCCTATGCCTTTTCTGAGGATATCTCCTCGATATGTCCTCGATGCTTTTTCGAAAGATTTTCGTGATAGCTAGCCTTACTGTAGGTTGAAAAAGGAAATTTGTATCAAAGCATGTTTGTGAGCGGTAGCCGAACAGGCTTCGTTGAATCCCAAACGAAATTCAATTATACAGCGGAATCTTAACGATTTCAAGTGTTTATTTGAGCGGCGCTGAAGTATAATTCTTAAACCCAATTTAACCAAAAAAAAATTCGATGTTCAATTATTTTCAGATCTTTGAGTGATTCTAACCTTCTTTGGTATTTCTACAAGGATAAGTTTTATAACAAAGATTATAGAAGTAGATGGAACCTTTTTGATGCATATTTTCATTCAGTGTAAGCGGCTGACCTTTATATTGGAATAGGTTAACCTATGAATAATTATAATAATAATTTATTTTGTCATATAAAATCACACATATAAACAGAACAGATAAATTCTTAAAGATAAAACATATTGATTTTTTGCCCGAACTAGGAAAATCCTGTATTTCAGGCTACCATAGTGCAAAAAAAATTTGAAAGAAAAAGTTAATTAAATAAAATAAAACACAATTTATCACTTACAATTAAATCCACATGGTAATTCCTTAGTTTTATTTTATTAATCATTCATAGTAATAAACATATGAAATATTTAGAGTTTTCGTCTTACATTCACAATGATATTTCTCTCCAACCTTTTTTTTTTTTGAGACTGGGCAAATACTTTTCCTAATAGAGCAAATTCGAGGCAAATTCTTCTTACTATATTTTTTTTCTTAGCCTAGTTTTAGCAGACAATTTTTAAGATAATAAATTACTGATAAAATTAGTGTAAGTGCACACAATTGATTTAAAACCTCTTCGACTTCACGCCTTCCGGCTTGTTTTGCCTTTAAAATGGAATCAAAAGTTTGTACTCAGGTCCCATACACCATACATTAAAGAAAACATGAGCAATCAAATTGGCTGATTAAAACTGATGTTCGTTGATTTGTAACTTTTTAATGGAAATCAAAGATTTCAGAACCACTTCTGCATAGTCTAAGGCACAATGATTAGGGAACTTTTTTTAGTGAGTATAACTGAAATATTTATGTGTAGTTATGAATAGATATAATGTGTTTTATTAACCTTGAGAGTACTGTGATAATTCTGTCTGGGAAACATGCGAGTCGGGTTTATTTTTGTATTAAAAATTATCCCAAAATTGTATCTGCAAAATAAAAAAATCATAAAAAATATATTTTTTAATTTACATTGTTATTTTAAAACTTATGATAAATTTTAAATAGAAAAATATTGGATTTTGGATTTTGGAAATTGGATAATTAACTTTTGGCCGAGTTGATTTTTTTCCAATATTTATCTATTTAAAATTTATCAAAAATATTTCAGTAATCAAAGTTTTGAATTAGATTTCAGAATTCACTCAATTCTAAGATATGTATTTCTAAGTATGTTTAAACATAATTATTTTACGTTTTCAGGTGCTTGTCATTGGCGTCATAGTAAATGGATATAGAACCACAATAGCAAGACGTAATAGAACTAGGACTACCACTATTAGCTATAATTACATAAATAACTGGCAAGACTATAAAATGCCAGAAAAAATAAAAACCGAAAAGTTAAAAGAAGTTCTCGGCGAAATTGCTAAATTTAAAAGATTAGAATTTTGCCCTATGGAAGATGAAAAAGCGTGTGAAAAGAGTGATTACAAAAGTATAGTAAGTGAAATCATTTTGAAAGCGGTAGAAAACGAAACAGACGAAGCAGTCCCAGATGCAAAGGCTGAGCGAAATGGCCCTAATGTAGATATAAAAGAAATACTTTTTAAGGATCTTAATTTTTTCACTTGGTTATTAAGTAGTAAAAAGACTAAGAGTAAGACGGTCGTCGAAATAAAAGCTACTGAAATAGATGAAAGCCGCAATTCAGAAGAAATGAAGAAGAAAAAGGTTTCTGTTAAACCTGATCAGAGTGAAAACCACGATTCAGAAGAAGATAAGAAAAATGAGGTTTCTGTAAAACCTCAGGGAAGTCAGAACTCAACAGCTAATGATGAGCTAAAGCCCAGAGCGATTATGAATTTAAAATACCTAATTTATAAATAAGACACTTCAATTTACATTTATTGCTTGATATGTTTCTTACTTTCTTTTTATATTTTTAAATTATTTTAGGAGAATTTCCATCTTAAAAAACAGTATTTTTCATGTGTTAGTCCATAAGATTAAATTGTACCGTGTCTATATTATTGTGAGTACGAGTACCTTATTCAGTAAGTTTTCAAAAATAAGAAGTGATACACTGAAATAAATAGAATAGAAAATGAATTTCTCATAATCTCGCACTTTTTTCAGAGTTTCTTGGTTCTCCATTTGAATTTATTATGATAATATTAAGCAAAAAGTAGCAAAAAACATGTAGCAAAAATCACGCCATCTAAGCAATCTTTTGACACGCCTTCACTAAATAGACGGGCAAAAATGCTTCTCAGAATTTTCACGAGACATTTTCTTTTAGGGGAATACCTTAATTATTTCTGACTCTTATTTTACCTTTTTTTGCTGCGTTCGCAGAGGATAAGTACAAGTAAGTTATGGCTATAAGAAATGAATTTGTGATGAGGATTAAGAGCGTTACGCATACCTTTTTGTCTTTGTTGTTTTATTCCAACAAATTGTGGATTTTCTGCTGTTGTTTTAACATTATGTTGTGTTACTTAAAAGTTATCCTTTATTACAACCTAGAAAATTAGATATTTTACATGCATTAATCAAATTGTTTATTTTTATTTCATTAAACTATTTCCTCGTTAAATCAAAGTATCGACCTACCTAAAGTGTAAATACTCACCTTACGCTGAGTATTTACAAATTAGAGCTTAAAGGTATCATTTATAATTATGTAATGTAGTGTTTTAACGTAACAAAACTCCAGGCTTTAGTTTTAAAATATTCTTTTCTTTACAGGACATGGCAATCAATATTTCGTAACAAGAAATTATTAATCATTATGTTTTGATACTTACCAGATATCGTCGATATCATTCGCAAAATGTTCAACAACTCATATTTTAGCATCACGTAGTTGTCTTTCTTGCTGGAGAGTTTTGTGCTGATGTTGAAATCGTCTGACTCCAAGGAGGCTCGAGGCGACCAGCCTGGACGCCCTTGTTGGTCACCGGGATTGTCTGGTGCAGGCGCAACCTTACCTAGGGCTGCAACTTGTGAGCCATCCGACTCCAAGGAGGCCAGAGATGCCCCAGCGGTCTGCACGCCCTTGTTCGCCACTGGTCTTGTGTGGTGCAGGCGCTGCCTTAGCTAGGGCTGATGCGACTTCTGAGCCATGAATCTTCTTTTTATGCAGTTCTGTTGCAAAGTTGTACCCTATTTGAGACCGTAGCTGTCCTTTTTGCTGGAGAGCTGTACCTATGCTGAAGCTGTCCGACTTCAAGAAGGTTGGAGACGCTATAGCGGTCTGGATGGCCTTGTGTGGTGTAGGCGCAACCTTAGTTAGGGCGGCGACTTGTGACCATGCCTGTGCAAACTCACCAGATTTCCTCTCGTTATGAAGTTGTGTCGCAAAGTTGTTCCCCATCGACGACACGTAGCTGTCCTTCTTGCTAGAGAGCTATGCCCATGCTGAAGCCATCCGACTCCAAGGAGGCTAGAGATGCCCTAGCAGCCTGCACGCCCTTATTGCCCACTGGCCATGTGTGGTGCTAAACTTAGCTAGGGCTGCTGAAGTGACTTGTGAACCATACGTACGTGTGCAAACTTACCAGATATTCTCTTGATATGAAGCTGCGTCGCAAAATTGTTCCCCATTTGCGACACGTAGCTGTCCTTCTTGCTGGAGAGTTGTATGCTGAAGCCGTCCGACTCCAAGGAGGCTCGAGGCGCCCTGGCGGCCTGGACGGCCTTATTGGCGACCGGCGCGGGCGCCACCTTCGCCAAGGCCGCCTCTTGGGAGCCGCTGCTGCCGCGCCGACGGCTCTTGTGGTCGAGCAGCATGCTCGGTGTACACCCCATATTCACATTGGCACTACACTTTGGCACACACACTGACACTGCGTTTGGTATTCATAGTACCTGCAACAAAAATTGTGTTAATTACTAAAATGTATATAATATAATATGTAAGATAATATCTTTGGCTTATATCTTTGTCTTAGAAAGAATGTAACTTAAATTATCTTTTATCTAATTGTACTTCAGTTTTCTTATTTCTAATCTAAAGTAAATATTGTATGACCTGCAAGGCCTTTCTTGAAAATGAACCTTCAAGTTTGGCCGTCTTTAGATGGACGCATTTTTAAAAGCCATCCAGCTTAGTATTTAGCCATTTCTATAAAAGTACTATGTTCACAGATATATTTTAGCAACTATGTTCGCAGCAGATATAAGTTAGCAACGCCATAAGCGTTTGCGGCAGTTAGACACCCCTGATGCGAAGATCCCATTACTGTTCAAAAAATTCAACGATAAATTTCAATGCAATAATGTAAATTTACAATTGAATGATAATGACATTGTGAACCTCCGCTTTCTTCCAAGATTATGTACGGGGGAAGTTGCCTCGTAATCAAAACCGTGTGTTTGTTGTCGAGCTGGCTAATCCCCGGAAATCGGCAATCTCGACGAGATTGGATTTCCACGTGAAAGGAGATAAATAAACAATTAGAGACAATACCGAAGCCGTACCCCGTAGCCTTAATACTTGCTAGCTATTTTAAGAACTTCGTTTTTAACATGTGCCTCTGGTATCAAATTATCAAATGACTTTTTTTGTCTTGTTTACTTTGTAAATCGAGGGCACAAAGTAAAATCTTAAGCTATTGATTTCAAATCTACTTACTTTGTAATTGTTTCTTTTTTAACAATGTTTAATGGAACTAATATGACCAAAGCAATAAATGAAAATATATCTACTTAACACTAGGCCTAGCACGAATAGCTTTCGTGTAAGTATCGAGGAAGCAAAGTATAATGTATGAGATATTTTAGCAGCGTTCCTACTGGCGGACGTAAACAGAACTACATTTTCCTATACATTTTTGACATAACGTGCTCTATACTTACTCGATAGTTTTTCGTGCTAACCCCAAACTACCCCTATAATAGGACAAGTTGACATTAACTATCAACGTTATCGAAAGGTATCAGAGGCAGTGCTCATTTCGGTAAAGCAGTCTATAGATAGAAACAAAGCGATACTTCTATAATAATTTAACCGCATCTGTGGTCTAGTAGTACAACCACCGGTATCAGACCTAGGGGTCCAGAGTTCGATTACATATTGTATTCGGTTTGGTTGGTGGTAGGACTTGTGTTATAAGCCCGCCTGGCTAGCTACCACCATCTTATCTAAGCCTGACGCCATAACAACAATGTTTTCAGCATTGTTGTGTTCCGGCAGTTCGAGATAAGAAAGCCAGTTCCTCAGTGGTTTAGGATTCCGGGAAAGGCTCGCTTCCATCTTCAGCCTTATCAATATTTAACATCATGTATAATGAAGGCTAAGAGTCTCCCCGTCATTCATAAAAAAAAAAATGACACACTAATACACACGAAACAGAATACAGATAACCCGTTCAGGTAGAACTGCTAGGCAACTGCGTAAAGTCAATCGTATTCATTTGACAGTTCATATTGTATCATATTAAATGTCATTCAATACAAATTGCAACCTATTGAATACGATATGAACTGTCAAACCAATACGATTACCTTACGAAAACCCACCTCTGTACCCTAAGTACGAGTTTGTCGAAATAAAAATATTTTTCGAAAACTATCACTTTGTCATTTTCATAACCATAGACTCATTTACCGACATAAGTAGAGTGCGTTTCATCCTATATTCCCTTTTTTGTTAGGTTGGTACCGTATGTCAAGAAGGCGCGAATGTGTTAGAAACATCAAATCAAAACCATTTTTCTTTCACCGCATTCTAATGTTTTGAGCATGATTTTAGCACAGAATCCAAAACTTAAAATATCTGCATCAAAATATTTTAACAGAAATTGACAGGGTGTACCAACGTAACAAAAAAGGGAATATAGGATGATACGCACTCTAGAGCATCCGATAGTTGTCGAAAACGTTGACAGTAAATGTCAACTCGTACTAAGGGCTCTGATGGAAAACTGGCCGTATGTATGGCCCTACTGACATGTTATTTCAAAAATTTACAGTTATAGACCGTGTAATACCAAGCTTTAACCAGAAACTTCTTCATTTCAAAATTATCAGTAGTATAATTCTTAGCTAACTGCTACTTAACGGAATCACCGAGGCAGGTAATTAAGATTTTTAAATAAGGACAACTTGCTCGTTGCATTCTGTTTACCTACCTATCTACATCGACTTTATTCTTTTCTGTTGCGACTTTTGTAACTTGAATTAACTTTTGTAAGTTATTACAGCCGTGGGTATCAGTGGCACAGTCAATGTCCCATCTGAGAATTCACTTGTAGCCGAGTTGTTTTTTTTTTCCAATATTTTTAAACTTAAAATAAAAGTAATCCTCATCCTACTCCTAACTAATATTATAAATGCGAAAGTGTGTTTATTTGTCCTTCTTTCAGGCCCTAATTATGAAACCAATCGTCATGGCTTTTGGCATAGAGTTAGTTGAAAGGACGGATAGGACATACGAATAGTTGAAAGGAAGGACATAAGCCTATGTTACTACGTTACATAGGCTGCTTTTTATCCCGATATTCCCACGGGCACGCGAACCACGCGGGTAAAAACATGGGCGGAAGTTGCTACATTCAACATAACGACTTTATTTATGGAATAACATACATTTAGATTATAAATTCCAAGTTTTCCCATAAAAAATAATGAGAATAATATACAAGACAGAATTAGCACCTTAATTATCGAACAAGACCATTATAAAAAGTACTATTTATAGATATTATTTATATGTACTGGTAATTTACTAATTTATAAACTGAACTGACAAAATATTGATACAATTCAATATAAGGTATACCTAATACAGTCACAGTCTCCCACAATAGATTTAAGTTGAAACCGTACCTTCTTTTTAGTTAGCTTTTACTGCTTTATTGTGTGGGGTTAAGAGAGTTTTTTAAAAGGTTTTATTATTAGTGAATCTTCTTGGGTCTGTTTCGTATACTAATTGCCTTCGTTATATATTTACCTTGATTTGAATTATGAAAAAAATTGCTCAAATATGAGACACAGCATTTGATCTGTCTCAATATTTTAAAATTTCATTGTGTAACTAAAATACTTAAACGAAAATATCCATCTTCTCCAAATCCGTTTCTCCTTCTCCATGCACAAGGAAGGGCAGTGCCCCAGCAATAATAAAACTCTAATAATAAAATTATTGCACCTGCAGCTTTTGAGTGTTTATTAAAATACTAGCTTCCACCCGCGGTTTTACACGCATGGTTTCCGTTCCCATGGAAATATCAGGATAAAAAGTAGCCTATGTTTTAATCGTGATTGAAGATAGCTTATCTTTAATCTGTGCGTGAACTTTCGTCCAAATCGGTTCAGTAGTTTTTGCGTGTTACAGTAACAAACAAACAAATAAACAATCAAACTGACATACTTTCGCATTTATAATATTATTAGTAGGATTTCTATTTAATAAACAAGACATGTCTCAACATTTACAAGGAGTTATTACATTCCTCAGTGCCTTCATAAAAAATGTTACGGTCTTATTCAGTTTACGTGCCATATCATAAACTACGCGAAACAATGAACTTGTTAAATCCAACTTATCTTCTCAATCTCCGCTGGAATAATATTACACTCTCCATGAAATGCTCTGCGTCTGGAACTAAAATGTTAAGAGCTCAACTCAACCCCTATTTTGATATGAAAATTTCAGAGACTTGTGATGCTGAATTTATGATATAAACTGTTACGAGTTGTTATGTTTTGTTTTTGACATTAACAACAATAGCATGAACAAAGTTTCACTGGTGTTTAATTAGGTATAACATTCGCTATCCACAAAGGAAGAGTTTAACACCCATATTCTAAGTCGTTCCTCCAAAACTTACTCGTCCTCGACTTAACGAAACCTCATTGTAAATCTCTTCGAAATACTCCTCGAAATCGGTATTCTAAGTCATAACTCCGTAAGGACCTGGAGGAGCCAAAGAGTACGTAGCCACTCCGTGTTAGGCCTAGCGCACACTACCATTTTTACCCACGACGAGGTTGAGTGGAGTGTAAAAAGTTTTGGAGGAACGACTTAGAATATGGGTGTTAGTTTTATATGTTTATTGCAAAATTATAAAAATAAAGCACGCTGAGTTCAACAGAGTTTGATGTTAATTTAAACTTCGTTAAATTGCCATCAGAATTATAACTATAGTGCAGCGTCATGGAAAATACTATGGTGATTTTAGGCTATTACCGAACAGCGCAGTAAGAACACTATTTACATTTTGCAGAAAACTGATAAAGTAATTTTGTGTTAGGAAAAATACTCTATATTTTATAAATGCGGTCGACTATACATTTTCATTTTCATTTTTCTTTATCCATCCATAAGGAAGGCCAGTGCCCCAGCAGTGGGGCCATTAAAATTGGCTGATGACTATACATTTGAATAACGATGAAATATAATTTGGTGGTATAAAAATGGGGAGTGTTATTGATTTTCCACTTTATTACACATTAGTGAATGTGAGTATCATTAAAGAAACAAAAAATTAATAAAAATTGCACATGCATGATTCAAAAATTTTTTTGGTACTGTATCTTAAATCAAAATGTATATTCTTTATTTTTTTTTGTATATCCTATCAACCAGCCCTCGGTACAAAGTACTGATATTAGACTAACTTAAAATGTCTAGACGTGTCACGTTTACGGTAACTTTCCTAAAGCCGCCCAAACTAAGGGGGTGATATTGAGATAAGTTTACCCAAGTATCCGACTTATTATTTTATTAGTATTTTCTTTTTGTGATGGAAATTGACCTTACTGATATGTTAAGGTCACTTTTCAATTTGACGACTCTGTATGAAATAAAACAAAGAGAAAAAAACAGCCCTTGACGAATTTCTTGCCGGTTCTTCTCGTTACAAGGTCTCCCGCCGTAGGGTTTGTGAACCGATGGCGTAGCTTCTTTGACGTTCATAAGTGCTTGTAATAGCCTAGACTGAATAAATGATATTGACTTTAACTTGACTTTGACTTTAACTTTATTATTAACTTGGCAGAATGCTGGTGGAAAACTCCGGAGGTTTTCTTTCCCAAAAATTTTAGTTGTCCAAAATGCGTACCTAAATGTAACAAGGAGGACAAAGAGAACTTAATGCAGTATTAAATATAAATATAAAAAAGAATTAAAAATTATTAGTTATGGATACGAAAACTCCTTCTAAACTAAATTTTAAAAGTGACGAAAAGAATTACTTTATGTATATAAAAATTTGATCTTAATTGCAGTTTTCCTCCCCAAAATCCCATAAGTTAGAATTAGCCGGTTAGTTCGCTTAACCTATCCAGGGTTGATCCTTTTAGCCAGGGCGGGCTCCACGAAAGTTAACCGAGATACGTGAGACGTCTAGACGTCGGTTAGTTTAATAAGTTCTAGGTCTGTGACCTAACAGACCTAATATGGAAGTTGTACCAAACAATTTATGTAAGTAATCTCTATTTTAGTTTGAAATTTTGATTCAATTATTCGGAAAATAAATAAAGGCCCTTTCTCAAAAAATTATAATTCAAAAGTACTAACATTTTGGAGATAACACGCTAAAGTAGATAAGTAGATAAGTAGTAAGTAGATTTAATTTGAGCCAAAACACTTTTACCATTCCGTTGAAATTATGACATTAACAACATAACATGTTTATACATAGAACATTATCTTAACATGCTACATTATACTTTAATTTCAGTGGTTTAAGGGGTGTCACGCAGCCGAAGGGCTGTAAGCCCCGGCCCTAATACTGTTGTCACTCGGAAAGCAATTAAAATGCCTTTCAAGGAGTGTTTGCTCGCTACGCCCCCACTTGCAGGCTGCCACGGGAACTAATAGTAGACTATTTATAGCACCTGCCAATTTGCCACTGATGAAAACAAGTGACGGTGTAAAGTTTGGGAGAGCTAGTGAAGGAAACGGATGAGCTGGAATTTTGTGTGTAAGTGTGTTTTTTGTTTTTATTTTTGTAAATAGAATAATCTGTGAGTGCTGATGATAAACAAATGAATGTTGAAAAATGTTTAGGAAAGCGGGTTTTTCACCAAGTGGACACGATAAACTGGACACAGTTGGCGAAACTCAAAATAAGTAGCACTTATTATTTGTTATCTTATGAACTTTTTCTCAAAAAAGTTTAGGAAAACAATCAAAGAGGTTGTCCACGATTGTAGAATGTTTTGAATAAATATATATAAATTTTTGCCCTCGTATTATATACACAATTGTTATTTTAACGAATTAAAATGTCTTACAATCTGCTTGTTTCTAAGACTTAGGGCCGGTTTCACCACCTAAGGCCAAGGTTAGTTTTATAGTACCTGCCAATTTGCTGATGAAAACAAGTTAACTGTTGAAAGTTTGTGAAACCTTGCGAATAAACTAATGAGGTGTAATGCGAGTGTGTTTTTTGTTTTCATAAATAAAATAATCTGAGTCGTGTTAATGATAAACAAATGAATGTTGAGAAAGTTTAGAAAAGCAAGCATTATGATCTTTTTCTGAAGTGACACGTTTGAATTTCAACTATAGATGAAGGTCTGCTTGTGATAAAAACATGTGATTGTTGAAAAAGTTTAGGAAAATATTAAAAAACGTTGTCTACGATTGTAGAATGTATTGAAAAAAAAACATATTTTTCTAGAAATACTTTATTAAGCAGTTTTTCCCATGAGCTATAAGTACAATATAATAAAACGTTCTAAATACAAGCTGTTGGATTCTGAGACAGGGCCAGTCTTACCAACGACAGATAAGTTCTGGATAGCTTTGGTAGAAATGTCAAAAAGATCGTCTTCTGACGTGGGGCGTTTAAATTTACAAAATGTTTTTATTTTTAAGGAATATACCTATCTATTCTTTCTAGCAAAAAAGTAGAATCCTACTATCGTGCAATAAAAATTAGGCTGTATTTTATCGACGAGATAAATACTTTATCTTATAAAACACATTTAAGCAGCTTGTAACATTCAAAATACAATCCTTTGTAGCTTAATAAATAAAAGTGTGTACCCATATTATTATTATTATCCCTACGATGTTGTAATCAACAGATCGACTGCGCGTAATAAAACCTTTTATTCAGGAATCTTTTTTTTATTTCAATAAATGACGTTAGACCGAAGTGTGAGCGAAAATAAATAATGCCGCCTGTAAAAATATCATGGACGAGTCCGGGTCAGAAGATTTCGGGGTTCATTAAAAAGGCATTATCCGAGTGTTCGGGCAGGATCCTGTCTGCCGGGGCGACGGGATAAAGTCGGCGTCATTTCGGTGACTCGTTTTACAAACATTATTATGATTACGTGTTTAGTTTTATTATTAAAAAAAAAAACTTATTTGCTTTTTTCTGGTTAACCTTAATTAATATTATTATTAATAATGAAAAAAAACGAATAGTTAGACGTTAAGCCGAAAGTGAAACATAACGTTTTATTTAGAAATCTCTTTTTAATTTCAATAAATGACGTTAGGCCGAAGTGTGAGCAAAAACAAATAAAACTGCCTGTAAAAATATCATGGTCGAGTTCGGGTCAGAAGATTTCAGGGTTCATTAAAAATAAAAAGGGATTATCCGAATGTTTGGGCGGAATCCTGTCTGCCGGCGACGGGATAAAGTCGGCGTCATTTCGGTGTCGCGCTTGATAAACATTGTTATGTTTATTGTATCATTTTTGGTATTTCATAAAGTTGTATTTTCATTTACTTTTATATGTTTATCTAATAAATATTAATGGTAACAAATTTGGATATATAAATGGTATCCCTTTCGTTGGCATAATGTATTTAATCCTAAAATAGTTTGGCATGACGTTTTTGGCATATGTTTTTCTGCATAATATTACTATGGCATCATTGATTTTTTGTACCATAGGTATGTATTGTAGTGTGGCATAAATTATGATTAAGACTCATATATTTAAGCATAATTATAATTTGCATCATGTGTTTAGGGCATAGTGTATAGTCGCATAATACATAGTAATACATAGTGAACAAAAATATGGATATGGACATGGGCATCATTTGACAGATAAATGACCATTTAAGGTAATTTTATGAGCTTCAACTGTCAAATGAAGCCCATATCCATATCCATATTTTTTACGCGATAGGGGGGCAGGTACCTATAAACGAATAAAAATTTAATATTAGAGCAATATTTCTGTAAAAAAAAATATTGATGTAAAATTTTTAGGAGTTACTTATTCTGCGTAAGATGATTATGCATAAATTAATTATGGTTTGTTACCATTATGCCTTTTAAAAATTATGGATGTGAATGTTATGCTTAAACGTGATTATGCTGATTGTATTTATGCTTGAAACAATTGTGCTTTTTTTCTGGCTAATAATATTATGCGTTAGTATCATAAGTATCCATTTCCATATGCCAAGATATCTATATATAGTGAACCTATTTAAATCTCGAATCTGTGCAGATATTCAAAGAAGGGATAAATTTATAGGATAAACGTTTTTATGGTTTTAAAAGACATATGGAATGTGAAAAATATCCTGAACGCTTTAAATTCAAATAAACCTTCAGTCATGTCTGTTTTACTCACTTACAACGGACTCTTACCGTAAATTTTCTTAATAGGAAGATTTAGTTCTAAATAACTCTATTCATTATTTTTTGTCCAATACTAAGACTATGTCGAAGACATAACAGGAGCCAGTGGCGCCTAGCAATTTGTTCTCACTTAAATAATTCATAGGCAACACCTCAACGACCAACGAGTTGGAATGATTAAGTAAACGACGTCATTTAGCACCATTTTACGTCATAATCTTTTGGACGTCATAAAAAGTGAATAAAATATCGATATTAGTAATTTTAAAATTAATTCCAAAGATTTAACCAAAGTTAATGCAAAAATGTCAATACAAGATTTTGTTATAGTCGAAATGGACATATCCTATACACTTGCGATGTATTTTAATAAAGTTACCATTCGAAACAACAGCAAAAGAAAGAAGTCAGAAGGTTGAGTAATCTATTCTGTGGGTAACTACTGAAAGAACTGTCATCTCGAAAATCGGCACTTTCTTGTAAATGGAGTCAATAATATTATAAGTTTGTAGGTACTTAAAGCAGATATGTCATGAAAGCTCGCATTGTGAAACAAGGAGATCACCCCACATGGGGTCGGATTTAATTTGCTATCTCTTTCATTTCCGGGCTTTTCGTGTCTTTTGTCCTACCTACTTGTCAATTATCAATGTGTGCAGTCTGCATCATAGCTTTCAACACAACATTACCATGAAGGTAACATAATACAGGATGTCCAGTGACAGATTTCAAATTTCCTTTGGTAATATTTTAAAAAATAAAGTAAGTAAGTTTAAGTAAAGTAAAAAATCGGCACAAAGGACAAATCAAATTACGTCAAAATTCCCGCCTTAAGCTTATAAATTTTAAAAATATTAGCAAAGGAAATTCGTATTCTGCCACCGGACATTGTATCTATTAAAAAACAGCATTGTGGAGTGCTTTTGTGTAACACGCAAAATACTTCTAGCTTCTTTCTTGTGTTCTGTGTGTGTGTGCAATCTCTTAACCCGTTTTATTTTTTCATGACAACCATAAACTGTTTCAAATTTTAAAAGATCAAAACACTTTAGGTATTTACTAACGCCCGAAATTAATAACCTATCTGTAGATATGGATTGGTCTATATGAGATTGTTGCCCAGGATACTGGGTTTGTTGCCTAGCAACAGTCATTATTTTAGTCATATTAACAAAATTTCCCTAGGCAACTATCTCAGATAGCCCTATGCATATCTACAGAAAGGTAATTAATTTCGGGCGTAAGTCAATTGCATAAGTGTGCATGCATCGGCCGGTCTATTAATAATGCGGGGAACACCGCTTCAGTAGGACGGGGCCGAGACAATGAAATGACATTTTAATTAATAACTCAAGGGCATTGTTCGAAGTGTATTGAAGTGGGCTCCATTTATCCTGCCTCTATGCCACATCACAGTAAATGTTAGATGACGGAACAAAGCTTTCTCCGTATGTAACTTGTTTCTATCAACGTTTGGTTGAAAGTGCGGTCACATTGCTGCTTGAATGATAATCAATTTGACAACTATCTTACTAAAGCAGCAATGTAACTGCACTTTCAATCAAACGTTGATAGAAACAAGTTACATAATCAGGGGCTGTTCACGCAGAAAGCTTTGTAAGGTTATAGGTTATCTGTTTAATATTTTTAAGGGGGCTCCATTTATCCTGCCTCTCTGTGAATGCAATTTTGGGCAAACGGCATAGATTATGCCACTAAACATTAAATTTTCTTTAAAGTCTTTATGCACATATTATTAACTAGATGTGTGGTTACCGTTTACCATCGGGATAAAAAGAATCCTATAATATTATTGATATTCATGGCCTATCTAAGTATGTGCAAAATTACATCGAAATCTATTCACCAATTAAACCAATATAAACAATCAACTAAACTAAACCTTTCGCTGGCAATGGCGAGGCACTATAGAATGTTTTATTGTTATAAATTATATGTCTGCTTGCCAGTACAGGGGCAAGCATTCCCATTTTAGTTTCACTTACAATATTAGTAGCATTTTTAGTTCTCAAGGATGTACAGTCAACAGAACTTCTGACGTTACACCTTGACCTTGAGGGCGCCCTTAACTTGCTATTAATTCAGCGGTTTTCGAAGCGCAACGTTATAGCTTGGCATGCTGTGTGCTAAGTCCAAGTTTTTTCTACTCACGGTCGATAGTGAGCGCGTTAGATTTTAAGCTATTGCATAGCTTTTATCGCGGGCTTTGAGTGCGGCGACCGAATCAAGAAATTCCGTAACGAAAAAACCTAACACCCCCCACTCCGTGTCATAGATTTTGGTTGCTTAGTTACCATTGTGAATAACAAAATTGTCAATGATGAAAAAAAACTGTATGAAAATTTGTGTGAAAATATAATTTATTTTTAAAATCTGGTACCGAATTTATGCGGTACCTGATTTTAAAAAGAAATTATAATCGTAACTAAGCAATCAAAATCTATGATAAAACATGCTATTAATCGCCTCTGTGGTCTAGTGGTAACAACCACCGGTATTAGACCCAGGGGTCCCGGGTTCGATTCCCAGCGGGGGTACATATTGTATTCGGTTTGGTTGGTGGTAGGACTTGTTGTAAGTCCGCCTGGCTAGCTACCACCATCTTATCTAAGTCTGACGCCATAACAACAATGTTTTCAGCATTGTTGTGTTCCGGCAGTTAGAGATAAGATAGCCAGTCCCTCAATTGTTGAGGGTTCCGGGAGAGGCTCTCTTCCATCTTCAGCCTTATCAATACTTAACATCAGGTATGATGAAGGCTAAGATTCACCCCGTCGATCATAAAAAAATAATAAAAAAAAATGGTATGCAATAGCTTTACCGCGACAGTCCCCAAACGCCACACGTATTTTTTTTGTATGGCGTTGGTGTAGTCCGTGGCGTAATCCGCTAGATGGCGGGCCGCTGATTTCATACAAAAATCGACGCGTTCACGATCGACCGTGAGTAGAAAAAACTCGCACTAAGCACTCTGTTGATTGTAGCATCTTGAGATAATAAATAATGTAAAAAAGATGTTTAATCATTTAAAGGAGAGTGATAGTATTGTGAATCGCTTGTATATTTCTTCTTCTGCAGATAAATGTTATTTAGCGTTGCATTCAAGTTATCACTACCAGCGTATAACTCAACCAACACGCTTAAATTAAATTAAGTACATGCAGACAGATTTGATATTTTTTAACTTCTGTTAGCAGTAGATTTTTTAACTAAAATAGAATACGACATACCTAGTAAGTATAAGTGCTTCATTAAAAAAAAAATTCTATATGCAGAAATTCACATTCACCAGAAATAATAAGTATACACCACAGAATCAAGTACCACGATATTTTATCTTTCCTACCTATAATTACTAAACAATAAATAATATAATAAGTTCACCATAATGCGTGTGTCTATCCGAGCACATACAAATCGTAAAATTAATTAATGACCTTTAATCAAGAACAAAATACACTCACCGGCACATCTAACCGCTGACCCCGTTATTTCCATACAAACATGCTCACTTTGCGACTCTATACATTAAAATGTCATTATATTTCCGTAAAAATCTGTATGTGCAATGCATGCATTTTAAAGAATTTCAAAATCTCTTTACATTTCCAAACCTTCGTATAAGCAAAGCATTACTTTACGGCCATAACACAGTGTATGGAACCTGACGAAGAAATCGTTGAAATAAAACAAGTTTTACGGATTTGTGTGCATTTAATAGTGCATTAGCGACGCACACATCGCTACATATGCGAAGACATTGAATATCGAAGAAATGCAGGATCATCGAAAAGTACAATTGTAAATACACGACGCGAGAGCATGACGTCACACCTACATTAAGACTAACAGAGATTTGTATGAATCACGCTTAAGAAGTTTCACAGCCTCCTGCAAATATATACTAGTTCCAACAAAGAACAGCAGACACAGACACCTAGCTCGGAGGAAGTACTTCCCTTTTCGTTGAAGATATGGTGAAAGGCCTGCCTCAACAAGGTTTATATTATAGTACACTCAAAGCATACAAGTTTTTTATTTCAATTATGAGTGCACGAAGAAACATAAAATGTGTTTATGATGCATTCATTATTCTGCCTCTATGAACAAATGCAGTGGTTTCGGTACTCATTCAAAATGCTGATTGATCAGATCTTTGCAGTAATATGTAGACATTTTTATGTATAAAATCGCAAAGTGAGCATGTTTGTAAAAAAAAATAATGGGTTGGGCGGTTAGATGTGCCGGTGAGTGTATATAAAAACAAAATTTGTAAAAAGTTTTCATAAAGAATGTTTATTGTTATTGCTTTTATGCTCTGAATATGAATAGTCTTGTTTACAAAATGGTTTGAATAATATTTAACACAACAGGTGTACCAAATTGTTCGTACCACAATGAAAAATATATCTATTGTATTGTGTAATTTGTGAAAAGAAACATTAATAGTACTCAAAAGTACCAAATACAATTAGAGTACGAATAGGTACGAAAAGGTGTGTGAAAATAACAAATTAAAAGATAAAATAAGTCGGCTAGCAGCTAAACTTCTATGGTATTAAATCAGCAGCAATCCATTTATAGGGTTCCCTACCTCCAAAGAAAAAAACGGAACCCTTATAGGATCACTTTCTTGTCCATCTGTCCGTCCATCCGCCCGTCCTTTCATCCGTCTTCGTTTATCTCGGGAACGCGTGAAGCTATCGAGTTAAAATTAAAACTATTATATTCAGGTCAACGGTCTGTTGAAGCTGCTAGAAATCAAACTTGTAAATTAACGTAAAAAATCGGCCAAGTGCAAGTCGAACTCGCACATGAAGTATTTCGTCTCTCACCCAAGGTTGTCTGGAAGAGATTGCTATGTAGCAATAAGACCGCCTATTGTGTGTTTTCTCTGTATGTGTTTTTTGTATCGTGTGCAATAAAGTTTCTATTATTATATTAAATACACCTACCCACCCAAAAGCCACTATAATTATTCGCTTGCAAAAATAACTTTGTTTTTCATAGTGTCTGTATGAATGACAAAGTTATATTTGCGGTTGCGTTTGGCAAATGTGCTATAGCTCTGAAACTGCATAATATATTTCGTTCAAACTAACTTTCGTTGAAAGTTTTTATAAAGGTTTACAGCATATATTTTTTTTAGAATTTTCACTTTCTTATTTCAAACGTTAGAGGGGGGGGGGCACACATTTTTTCACTTTGAAAGTGTATATCATTCAAACGGTTGGCTTTGAGAAAAAACTGTTTTAGGTGCCTCAATGTAATTATTAAAGACCTATCTATAGATACCACACACGTATAGGTTTGCTGAAATTCAGTTACAGTTTTATGTATGGGGAGCCTCCCCTAAATTCATATATTTTTTTATTTTTGTGTAAAAACCGTAAAGCGGTTTACAGAATACATCAACCTACCAACTTTCAACTGTGTAATCCTCATAGTTTTGGAATAAAGTGACTGTGACATTTTACCACTTTGGAAGTGTATATCTTTCAAACGGTTGATTTTGAGAAAAACCGTAATAGGGACTTCAATGTAATTTTAAAGACCTATCTATAGATACGCCTCAAGTATAGGTTTGATAAAAAATGAAAAAAAATGTTTGAAATCCCTTCGGGAAAAATGCTTTATTTCTAAAACTGACAACCATATTTCGTTCAAACCAATTTTCGTTGAAAGTTTTTATTAAGATCTACAGCATATATTTATTTTAAAATTTTCACTCTCTTATTTCAAAAGTTAGAGGGGGGAGGGGGGCACACGTTTTACCACTTTGGAAGTGTACATCTTTCAAACGGTTGTCTTTGTGAAAAAAATCGTTTTAGAAACCTGAATGAAAGTTTTAAAGACCTATCTATAGATACACCACACGTATAGGTTTGATGAAAAAAAAATTTTCAGTGTGAGTTCCATGTATGGGGAGCCCCCCCTTAATTCATAGTTTTTTTTTTGTGTAAAAACCGTAAAGCGGTTTACAGAATACATCTACCTACCAAGTTTCAACTGTGTAATCCTCATAGTTTTGGAATAAAGTGGCTGTGACATACATCGATTTGGGCGAATCTATAAAGGTTTCGTTTTTTGCTTTTAGGCTACGAAACCCTAAAAAGAGGTATGCCGTTTTATTAGCAGAAAATCGTAATTTTTTTTAATTAATAGGGTACTTTCTGTTGACCTAGAACTATGAAATTTGGCAAGTAATATCGTCTTTTAATACAAGTACAGGAAAAAAAATACATTTGTCATTCAAAAATAAAATAAAGTCTTTAGTTTTGTAAACTGCATTTTGGGAAAAATTCTGAAAAAACTGCGAGGCTCGTATCCTGAACTATTTATAATTATAGTGGAGTTAAAAATGCACAGATATTATTTATCTGTACATTTTTGAACTTTGTCGCTTTAAGTTTTTTGACATCGTCTTTGACTTTCTGTACAAATTGTCACAATAATTACAAAGCTCAAAAGTGCGCAGATATTTTTGAACTCGACTGTACCTAGGTATCTACAAATTTGTGCGGGACCCTCGGTGGGCAAGGCCGACTCGCACTTGTCTGGTTTTTATACCTAGGTAAGCTACAAACTTTACTTTCAAGAAATTTTAACCGTAATGAAATCAGTTGCAATGTCTTTAATCATCAACATCTAAAACTCTTAAACTGTATTATGTCAAGGAATTTTCTCTAAAATGCGAGTCAGGTTCGTCGTGACGGCAGACGACAGGTAACTAAAGGAACTAATTCAGGCATAGATCAATTCGACTTAATGATTTTGTTTGTGTTTTGTTTGCAAGATCTGTTTGTGAATTTACACAAAGATATCGAGTAAATTAGTCAATTACGACCATTACTTATACATGGCAAATTATGTTTATACTAAATATCGAGAGATGACCTTGATATTCGATTATTAACATATTCGAAGTTGGTTTTCTTGAGAACGCGAAAGATCTGTCGAAACGTGTTCGTGTGAATGTATAAATATTATTTCTTCGTGGAAATCTGAGATTTTGAAATTTTGATAAAGCTTAGCTTGATTTCAAGGCTTTCTTAGGCGCGGTAGCTCAGTGGTTAGAGAAGTGGTCCGTTTAGCCAATGGTCGCGGGCTCGAGTCCCGTCTGAGAATAACTTGTGAGCAGAGTCAGTTTTCTCGAATATATTTCTATAGAAAAAAATATCATAAGTATAAAAATAATACTTAGCATTAAAGATGCATAAACTCAAAAATCATAAATGAAATGATTGGTGCATCTTAATCGATCGTTAAACATTTGTAAAAGTTTCTTTCGAATGCATGGAAAATTCCTCGCATTGACGTATCAGCGCTAGCCTGCAACCAAAGAAGAAAGAGCAATATTTTTCGAAAACGAATATAGTTCCAAACTAGTAGGTACCAGGGGTACCGACAACTACGAGTATTAATCAATCGAGGTAGTATTTAGTTTCGAAACAGCAAAAGTAACAGATCACTGAAACCAATTACTAGAGCGCATCCGTAAATACGTGTTACTCAAAACACATAAACTGAAAACAATAATAGTTTACGTTCAAAACAAACGGACGTGCTTTTCGTGTTAAGGTTGTTAATTTCTTTTTATCTGTGCACTCCCGAGAACTGTGAATAAATCAAGAAATTAATTGTACTTTCATTGTAAATTTCACAGTTGGTATCCACATTTCAACAAATCAATTCGGCTCATTGCGATTCCTTGATTGCTTGTAAGATTGAAAGAAGAAAGAAAGGAATCTAATTGTGATGCAATTTAACAGAATATTTATTAATATATGTACCTAGCCAATTATGCTTAAGGAAATCTAATTGTAATTAATTTATCACGCTTTTTGGTTTGTGTTAAATAACGAAAAAGGTACATTGTATTTTATTTATTTGACTCGTAATTCCACTTGCCCAGACACCATCCAAATAAATCGTTTATTAGAGGCGACTTTTATCAACTGCTAGCAAAACATATTTTAACTCTTACGTTACGAAGTCACTATTTATTAATCTGTGTCTCAGGCTCCGGATTATGAGACATAATAGATATTCCATTGTTCTCTGGACACCGGTCTCCTGCTTGCAAATGATGAATTAAAATGTCATTGCATTTTAGATGGGACAAGACGATGTTGTTGAGGAGCCCGTGACGCAGTGGTTGGCGGGCTCGGCCTGCGATGGTTCGCAATGGTCGGTTGTGACCAAAATTTACTATCTTGAGCTCCTCCGTGTTTCGGATGACACGTTTAGCCGTTGGTCCCGGCTGCATTTGCAGTCGTTAAAACCCACCAATCCCCATTGGGCCCGCGTGGTGAGTCTAGCCCGTTCTCCTTATCCACCCATAAGGAAGGCTAGTGCCCCAGCAGTTGGAACATTATAAATGGCTGACGACGAAGACCATGTTTTAAATAGGATAAGCGCTGAACGTGTGTTTAGTGGCAGGTGGAAATCGCCTTTAGTGTTCAAATAAAGTGCATAATAAGTGCGCTTCGAAAATAACAGACCACTTCATTTGTTGTTACCGCAACTATCCGGAACAATAAGGAATGTTTGCCCACCACACAGATTAATTCTTATTATCAAACTGTTCGCTAATCACGATATTCACAAGCCGATGAACGGCATAAACCAATTGACTTCCGACCTTCCGCCGTTAAGTTACGGAGTATTTACGATGAAAAACGTTCAACTGTTATTATATAATCTGTTTTGTAAACATGGTTTCCTTGAAAAATCAAACACTGTGGATCGGTTTTGTGAAAACATGAATGTAGAAATATTTTTAGTAGATAAGTAAGACCGACATACTTGAAAAAAGTTCTTTAAATGCTTCATTCATTCAACATTTTTTCCTTTTTTTAATGCTTTTAAATCAAGTTTTTTTGTAAAATATTTCCTTTTCAACCGCCTTCAAAAAAGAAGGAGGTTATCAATTCGTGTGTATGTCTTTTAATTTTTTTAATTAGTATTTTTAAGAAAAATATACAAAATCTTGTAAACGCCAACACACGTTTTTTAAGATTTTGTACAACTTTAGACAAGTTCGATAAAAAAAACTGTGCCGGATTTCAAAATTTGGCCTCGGAAACAGTGTAGACTTATTAACCTTGGTAATAACTATGTAAACTTAAACTGTGTAAATAAACTATTATTATTAATATCATGTTAACTATAACCGTCCCTTTTCGCTAAAAAGGTCGGTACAGTCCTGTACTAAGAGTTGTAGCCAATTCCTCTTCAGTATTTGAAGGCTGTGGGTGAAGTGCAATCCACCTTCAGGTTTATCATTACCAGAACTCGGAGGACTTAATTGCATGCTCCTTGTAACTTTTAACTAGATTAGACAACTCGACAGAAAATTTTGCACTGCTTGTTTATTTTTAGTTAGCATCCAAACAATTCAATTTCACACTTCGTTTATTTATTTAGTAAACTACAGTTAAAATGAGGATCAAATACTAGTAATCTCACTTGACAAAGTGAGATTAATAGTATTTGATCCTATCCTTGATAATGCAGTCATTATATTCTAAATATAGTTGGTTCCGCCATTCGCAATTGTATTTCAGATAATCCTTTAAAGATTTCCACAATTCAGGATAGCTTAGTGTAGAAATTTTTGCCGGTAAGACACCTTATGTAAATTATATCCTAAATAAGAATGTATTAATATTATAACTTTACATCAGGCATGATGAAGGATCAAATTCTGAAAATTGGAAAACTCTTTCCCCATACAGATATAAAGAAAAACGTGTCTCTAGCATTATAACTTTTTGATTTTGCAATATACAAAGCTATTTTTATGTGATAAATCATAAACAAGAAAATATACTAGAAAAAAAGCAACTTGTCTCATCCCGTCAGAGCGACATGAGACACGTTGCTTTTTTCTAGTATATTTTCTTGTTTAAGATTTATCACCTATGTCTAGCACCTCAGGCGATTAAAAAAATAACTATCGTTGCGTAGCCGACAGAGCTATACTGACAGTTTGAATGTTCATTCTTTCGAAGATAAATCTCAGTATAAACACTATAAATAAGATTCAAAATAATGATTCGCTTTGTTTGAAGTAAGGTGGGCGCTAATCGTACATTCTGCAAACACTCTTTACTTTCTTAATTTTTGTAACTTACAACATTTTATAAATAGCCTGAAGAATCAGACTAAAATTCGGAACGAAAAAAAGAAAAAGTTATTTTGATAGTTTGAAATGTTAATCGTTTTTAAGAAAACTCTATAGTTATGACGTTGTGGCCCATCCATGTTATAACATTTTAAAGTTGTGAAATAGTATAGGTTCGTGTGAATATTTTCATTTAGTCAAAGGTGCCACGGACACACAAGATTTAATTTTATTAAATCGCTAGTGGTTCCCGTTGGAATATCGGGACAAGAAGTAGCAAGAAGTGTTTCAAGTAGTCTACTACTTTAAACACTTTTGCTTGAAGCTTTTGCGTGAAAGAGTAACAAACAAACTGACACATTTTCTCTTTTATAATATTAGAAAGATAGAAAGTATGAGATTTTCTATATTTTTATTATTTATCCAATGGATAAACGTGTAAAATTTAGCGCACACACAACTTACTAAAATCCTGCATGTTTATCGATCAGTGTACGGAACCGTTTTTGATTACTCATAAAAGCCACGTTCGCCCGATTACGTTCGATTAATGACTTTATTACCTAACGTCAGAGTTTGTTTTCGTGTGTTTATCGTTGGAACATGACAGGTGCGAGTTTGACGTCATCGCCGGTTTATCAGCGAGTAAATTATCGGAATATGGCTTAAACTGAGTCTTTAATGCTGTAAAGATGTTATTTTTAGACAGTGCATTAGTATCTGTATTCAGGTTTTAGCACACCAAAGAAAGAAAATGTATTTTTAATTTGAAAAATCGAAGTGCCTTTTTGTTTTTAATTTATATTGCTAACTTTTGTGTTTTATTTGATGTTGGTAAATATTGTATTAACCAAAGACCTAGGTATATCGGGATAGACGAAAAGAGCGCTTCAAACTGTATGAGAACCTCGCGAGTGAATTTTTCGTACATAAGATGACGTCACGAGCGAGATTTAGTGATGTGTAAATGTTATTGACGAGTCTAGCAAGAAAGCACTGCACAATTAACCATTTTCGTTTCTGAGTGACGCATGTTTTCATGGCAATGGTCTCAAGCGGACTGACTTAGGTAGTAAAACTTTGACCGTGGATCAAACTTTTGGCACGCAAGGTAGGTACACTTTTACCGTCTATCTCGATATAGGTGGTATTATAATCCAGATACAGAACTATTTCTATTTCCAAATGTAAGAGTTAGTGTGGGGATGCAACCGCTGGCTCAGTCGTGATCAAGAGTCCTATTTTGACGACCAGCAGGGCTATCGCGTAAAAAATCTGGGTATGGATATGGGCTTCATTTGACAGTTGAAGCTCATAAAATTACCATATATGGTCATTTAACTGTCAAATGAAGCCCATGTCCATATCCATATTTTTTACGCGATAGCCCTGCTGTTTGGCGCAGGGGTACTAAACCCGCCTTCTGCGCCAGAGGTCCCGGGTTCGATCCATGGACAAGACAAATATTTATGTGCATTAACATGTCTATTTGTCTTGGTCTGGTCTGGGTGTTTAATATGTATATTATGTAAGTGTTTACAAAAAAAGTATAAAAGTTTATCTAGTAGGTATCCATAACAAAAGATTTTATGTAACTTGACGTGGGCTAGATAATTGGTGCGTTTGTATGCAATTATTTATTTATTATGACTTCTTAATTCCACACAGTTTTCTGAAGTGCTACCAGTGCATCTCTGTTATGCATTATACCCCATTTCGCTGTCGCCACCATGAATTGCATCAATCATACATCTAGCTAATAATCATCAGCTACAATATTAAACAATAAATACTTACTGAAAATAAATCAAAATACATTTGGCAAGTTTATTATAACCGTCTCGAAAAAAACTCATAGTGACCGAATGAAGCGGACCTTTTCATATATTTTTAAGGCTGTCCGTGAAACTTGGCTTACCGCCACGACGCAACAGGTTCCCCCATCGTCCCCCACCCCTCGACCTTAGAACAACTTAAAATATTGTGTGGACGTGGCGACGCTAGCGGTGGCAGTTAGGGATTTTAGGTTGTCGGAAAATGTAAGATTCAGACTGTGAATTGAATTTAGAAAATGGAATCTGTCACTATGTTACATTAGATTGTATCGTTACTTTAAAAAAAAAAAATGGTGGTTTATTTACAATCGTATTTTGTGATTTTTTAATTATTGCATTTTTCAATGCTATTTTTATATTTATGGTAAACTTTTAAATAGAAACATATTGGAAAAAGTCTATTCGGCCATAAGTGAATTCTCAGATGGGACTCGAACCTGCGACCTTTAGAATCCGGTCCAATGCTCTAACCAATGAGCTACCGAGACTTGCGGACTGCCGGCCGTCGAAATTCTCCAATACTTTTATATTTCTAATACACTGTAGGTCGTGGGTTCGAGTCCTATCTGAGAATTCACTTGTGGCCGAGTTGACTTTTTCCAATATTTTTCTATTTAAAAATTTACCAATCCTATTTTATTGCATCATTAATAAAAATATCATAATTTTAGTTACCTAGTTAAAAATATAGGCTATAGAGTTCGTTTCTTTGAACGTGCTTCTGGACCAACTTCTTGGATTGTGATACCTATATACGAGTGAAAGAATTGTCGTCACGGACTATGTCGTGCGCTTACAGTACATTATAAAACAACTGGCGGCTGCTTACGGTTTCACTCTCGTGATTCCCGTTCCCGTGGGAATATCTGGATAAAAAGTATGTTACTCTCCGTCCTTCCAACTGACTCTACGCCAAAAATCAAGTCGCTTGGTTGCTTAGTTATGGCGTCAAGAAAGGACAAACAAACCTACTATCGCATTTATAATATTAGTAAGATTAGGATTAGGATAGGATTAGCTATTAAAAATTAAGAAATTACTTTCTGCATGGTGTTCCACACAGGAGAGACGTTAGGTAGTAATGCTATTTATTATTGTTATATACATTTCAATGAGAGATGTGGTCACAATGTTGCAAATGTAGGTACATACCTAAGAGCAACTATTTTATCCGTCATCTTTAGATTAGGTATCTGTGCTAGGAATGTCACCCTAGAATACCGATATTCTTGCTTGTCACGGTTGAAAATTAAGTCTGAAGAGTGCATAATCTGTGAGAATTTTGAATTGATTACTTTATAGAGACCACTTTAGGTAGGTATGTAAAGCACTTTAAGCCGTTGCTTAGTCACGGCTGCATTTCTTTTTATGAACGACGGGGATTCCCTTAGCCTTCATCATACCTGATGTTAAGTATTGATAAGGCTGAAGATGGAACCTCTCCCGGAATACTCGATCACTGAGGATCTGGCTATCTTATCTCTATCTGCCGGAACACAAAAATGCTGAAAACATTGTTGTTAAGGCGTCAGACTTAGGTAAGATGATAGTAGCTAACCAGGCGGACTTACAACAAGTCCAACCACTATTCAAAGAGGGGTGCCTCGATTCGCTCTTTGCAATAAATACTATGACTATAACATTACCCAACCAAAATGAGGGCCTGAATGGGAACTAGCGGAATGGTCACTATGCCACGTGACTTCATTTTCTGGGAAAAAAAAGTAAGTATATTTTTAAGAAAAAGTAATGATTTCATTACATATCTTAACAACATCAAAACCACGTAGTTGAAGAGCCGGTAAATTAATTTCTCAATTAGCTTTTCGACAAGGCCGTTGCCATCTTTCCTTACATTTTAACAACAGCATAAACTCCATTAGCTAATTAGAGATGCCGCCAAGTTTATATTTAAATTTCTTTATGGTTCTTCCCACTGTGGCCTATTTTTGCCGACTTGCCCCTGACACTGCTTATTTTAGTCTATTCCAACATAATTGCAAGGTGCATTCTCTCATGTGGTATTTTAAACGTAAACAGTAATTTCGACTGTGAATATGTAGCAGAGCTAAAGATTGGTTTGTTAGTTAGTTTGTTTTTAATTTTAAATTGTCTATATGTATTTATAGTATAATATTACATACTGTATTTTATTTTGGACTAACTCTCCAGCGGGCCTACAATCATCTATTAGAAACCATCATGTCATAAATACATTTTGTTTGCGTTTTGTTTTTATAGAAGTTGTCATATTTTGACACACTTTTTAACCGCCTCTGTGGTCTAGTGCTACAACCACCGGTATCAGACCCAGGGGTCTCGCCGTTTATATAAAAAAAACACTTCACACTTTGGAGGCGATGTTTGAGCGAAGACGTCACAAAACTTCCGTCATTAAACAAGCTTACTTCAGGAGTGTCGTAGTACGAAATAGCATGGTAAGATTGAAACAATACTGCGCTAAGAGATGGCGGGAAGCCCCCAGGACCATCAATGACATCCTGTAACTACCCAAGAAAGGTGCCGATATGTCAGAAAATAAGTAACATAAAAACATATAATAAACACGCAATATATATACCAAATACTAATGTAAATAAAAAGAAACTTCTATTCGAAATGATAATCTCCTCATTTTTTTGAATTCGTTTAAAAAGCGCATTTTAATCCGTATAAAATACTAGCGGATCCTCTTGGTTTTACCCGTGTTCCCGTGGGAATATCGGGATATATATATATGGTTCGCAACTCTCGGTAGCTCAGCGGTTAGAGCATTGGACCGGATTTCCAAAGGTCGTGGGTTCGATTCCCATCTGAGAATTCACATGTGCCCGAGTTAATTTTTCCAATATTTTTCTATTTAAAATTTATCATAAGTATAAAAATATCATTAAAAAATGCAAAAATTCAAAAATCATAAAAAGACTATTTACTTTGATAAAGACCATCACACGCTGATGAGGTTTTTAACCAAATTGCAACAATTCAAACAAGCATGAAAGGGTACTTCAAAACTATTAAATTTAAGGAACACTACTTGTTTATAACTTTTTGTATTGCTGGTCTTTGCTCCTAATTGGTCCTAAAGTTTCAATTAATACAAAAATTAATTGATAAGGTATACGAAAATAAACATGACTATCGTCAGAATAGTAACATCCAAAAGTTATTTACATTAAGAGAATACTTATTAACTATTACTGTAAAAGCGCTTACGCACTACGTCCATAATCTGTTCCGAATCCGTGAAAATAGGGACTGTCATAGCCGTAGAACTATTTGTATGGTAGCTTACGCATTATCTACGTCCGTTTTCTGTTTCTTTTCGAACTTTCGATTTCTTTTTCAAACCGTTAAGGGTTGTTTCATGTCCACCGCATCGGTGCGATCAAAATCTACGCCATTTTTGGAATCAGCATCCCATAAAACCTCAGTAATGACATCCATATCGATTTTTACATTATTTACCCCTTTTTACAACCTTAGGGGTTGATTTCCTTAAAATCACAAAATGTAGGTTTATTTAAAAGTATTTAATTTCCAACCATAACCCTAATAAAAAATAAATGACTTTTACTTTGAAAATAAAAGACTTTTCTTACTCAGCTTCATCTCCCTTTTCACCCCTTTGGGGGTGGAATTTTCAAAAACGCCGAGAATGGTAAAATTTTATTTTCAATCGTCAACCTTAATACAAAATTTGAAGTCCCTTACACTTTTACTTTGAAAAAAGAACTTACCTTACACAATTTCATCCTCCCTTTTCACCCCTTTGGGGATAGAATGGACAACATTTCAAAAATATATAATGCAAATTTTCCTATGCATAATAAAACTAGATGTTAAAATACGAGACACGTATATTTTTTTTATTATTAGCATTATATTTGTGTATTAAATCCGTATTTCAAAACTTGCTCATTCTAAAAGAGCGTAAGTGCGTTCTCAGGAAGTTAAATTGGTAAGGCTGTTGCTTATTTCGGATTTAAAAAAAAACTGACGTAATGGTTTCTAGTAGTGATGTGACAGTGGCAGAACTTAAATATCGATTACTACATAAAGTTGTAATTTTCGTTATTTAACCAAAACATGTTTCAAAGATTAACACTATGGTTAAGATAAAAAAAAACTTAATAAAAAAAATATAAATTTAAATTTATACGCACAAATTCGCGTTCATGAACAATATAAACATTTTGGGTATTTAGAATTGAAATGTATATCAAACCATATTGAAATTTAAGGTCTGGTATTTTATTAGTGGAACAAAAAATAACCACTTCGTTAAACACACACAAATTTCTGACCCGTGGTCCACCTGCCTGGTGTCGCGTGGTGGTTTACCTAGCAAACATAAAAAGTAAATCTATTCAGCAATAATCATAAAAACGATGTATTCCAAAAAACTCAAAACAATCACAAACTGTTTTTTCATGAGGTTTTATTGGCATTGTGTAAATTAGAAAATATCGAATATCGATATCTTAGATTTTGATCGCACTTTCACTACTTGAATTGACTGTCATTGTCAACTCAGCCAGAGACAACCATTTTTTTTTATATTAGACAGAAATGAAAAGGAATGATGGGATCAAATACCTGACTTTCACGATTTGGACTACATTTTAGTTTTTATTAAATATCTCACAAATTACCGATCAGAAAATTCTAAAATAAAAACTGTGAGCTTATGATAGGTCAACGTTCATTTTTAATCGACAACCTAAATACAAAATTTGAAGATCCTATCTTCAAAACTTTCATTCGAACTTTAATCCCATTCGAGGTTTAATTTCGAAAAAGCCTTTCTTAGTGCACCCTTGCATAAGGAGCCAACGGTTTGGGCTGTATGTTGCTTACAGTCAATCAGTCAGTCCGCTTTTCGGGATACCTAATCCTTAAAACTGACAATATTCAAAAATAAATACCTACTCATTTCAATTTATGATGCGTTCATTGAACAACGCACTAGGTAAATTTCACTTTTAAAGAAACATCAAAAGTGCAGTAGAATTTCGAAATCGGATCCGATATGTCTCCGTGTGAATGGGCGACCAATAGTTTTTAGGAAATCTTGAAAAAAATTAAGTACTTAGTTGGATCCCCCTTTTTTTATTTTTTTTTTATTTACCATTACAAACATTAGTACAATTAATATTGAGTTTACAAAAGCACTACGCAAACCACTAAGGTTTATAGTGAGTGCTAAATACAGCCTATTTACTTAGTCATAATAACCCTTGTCCCGCATTTAACATCACGATTTCCCGCAAATTCGAATTTAAAGGTTGGCAACCCTAGTCAGGACAATGAATTTTATACCTACCTACCTAAGTCTATATATAGATATGGATATCAATAAACAAATAATGACTATTATAAGGTGTTCATTTATCAGGGGCTGCTCAGGTCAATGACACATAAGAAAACAATTTTGGCAAAAAAAATATAAAAAAAATCATTCAATTTTCGGATTTCGACCGCCGCCGGCGCCGATTCAAATAGGTTTAAAAACAAATTTGGTTTTACGTTTGGTTTTGCTTATGCTGAATATTCAATAGTTATCTAATGCTTAAAATATGAAAGTTAAAATAAAATTTATTATTTATCTTTTTATTTCTTTTTTATTAATTGTGTTCCATATCGTTGACCTGAGCAGCCCCTGCTCGATCGGTACTTGTTAAATTAACACCTTAAATAGAGAGATGACAATTTAAATATGACAATATAAAATAAAACAGGGTTTGCTTTGTTTTATTTTAAAAGGCTAAATGGAAAAAAAAATTGTAAAAGATCATAATTTATTTTCAAATCAAATATTTTTTGATTTTTGTTTAAGCTTTGGCTTCTTACTATTTTAGCAGTTACACAAAATGCAAATGATTATAAATAAAAATACACCAACAGTAATTAATTATATTTATAGTTTATTTATTAATTTCGTACCAAAGCTTTGTAACTTATGTATTCTAGTGGTCTGGGATTCCAGTGAAAGGAAAATATTTGTCTTATTGGTTGTTCTAACTTCTATAATTTGATATTAAAAATCTGATTATTATTTTAAAATCATAAATCAATTTTTAAGTCCCAGTTTGATAATGGCCACACATTCCGTCTAATTAAAGATCTGGGGGGCAATTCTCGCGCCTTCGACATCTCGAATTCGACATTTTTGGAACCATAAATCTATATATAAAACTCACAGAAAACAATCTTCAACATTATAGGATTGTCAAAGATCATTGAAACTAAAGTAATATGACCCTAGTAAAGATTTTACTTACATTTTTAATAACGAAATTATGGTTTGAAAAATGTCGAATTCGACATATCTCAGCGCGAGAATTGCCCCCAAGACTATAGTAAACTCATATATGTCGTGTAATTTAAAAGTAGAACGAACTTTTACTCCTAAACATGACAACCAAGGAGGTAACTTATCAATGATTTTATTTAAATTTCGAACTGGCTTGCAATTAGAAAGCTGTTTATTGAAAAAAAAAAACAAATAAACACTTTAACGCGGGAAAAAATATTTCTGATTTTGAAAAGTTATTCTATTTGTTTAAATATTGTACAGTCAACAACTGTATTTTTAAATAAAAAGTTCTGCCTAGGACTACTTAGAGAAAAGTACTATACAAACCTCGGCCACAACTAGACATTGATGGAATGCCACTTTTGCTTGCCGCTGCAGTAATGTACTAATTATATTTAATTCGTCAGACGAAGTAGTAGTTCGTCTTATCATTATTCGTCTGATCATCCGTTTCCTTAACCCTTTCCCGGACACTGAACAGCTATAGCAGTCATAACAATAAAAATTCTATTGTGTCTCGTTCACTGTCCGCGAAAGTGTTAAGAAGTGTTCGAGGTTCGAAGTCAACATTCTTTTTGACCCTAGACGTAGACAGCCATTGGATTTTCTATAACTATTATAAAACTATACTTTATACCATATATGGGCAACAACCGGCCCGCGGGCCGTGCTTCTCAATTATTCTAAACTAGTTTCAGATTATACGTTCATTTTGCCTATATAAGCAATATGACCCGAACGTTAGTTCAGTTCAGAACGTAGAGTTGTGCGATTTCTACAAATAATACCTAGAAGAAGACAACTTTCCGCAGCTTAGAAAATTCGCAAGAAGATTGATTTGTGCGTTTGGCAGTACTTTTAAATGCGAACAGTTCTTTTCATTGATGAAAGTTAATAAATCAACACATCGTACAAGATTGACTAACGATAATTTGGAAAATTCTTTACATCTTTGTATCAGTGGAATTAATCCAAATATCGATGGATCAGTTTCCCAAATTCAAGCTCAAGTGTCTCATTGATTTCGGTGTATTTAACTTTCGTAGTTTGTAACAATTGCAAATTTAACGATTTAATTATAATGTACTATTTTTTAAAATTTCAATTTGTTATATTAATAAATTGTACTATAATAACATTGTCGTATTATTTCATGTCTAATATCTATCGCAAAAAATATAATCACTTTAAAATGCACTAAGTACTTTTAAACGCGGCCCGCGAACGTATTTGCACGCTAAAGTTTGGCCCTCAATATGTCAAAGGTTGCCCATACCTGCTTTATACCTAGGTTTTATAAAATTCCAGCGTTCTGTACCTTTTTTCTCTTCAAAACTTGTCTATGTCCTTCTAAGATTTATAATTTACTTGTCTCTTAAATATAGATTTAACAAAGGAAATGTTAATGTTTCTTTAATTTAAAATTTCGGTGAAGATTCACTTTTGTTTTCAGATATCTTGTTATTAGAGGTAGATAAATGTAAGATCGAGCCAAAAACACCTTTAGAAAATATGGGAAGGTGTAGCGCTTATCGCTCATGAATTTCACCACAAAAGCGGTAGACGCCTCAGTATCTGTTTATTAGAGTTGAAACTTGATATTATTGGCTGTATTGTTGTCTGTCTATCACACTCCAAGCGAATTAACAGAAATGTTCAGATATTATTTGGGTGCTCAGTGCTTCTACGTATATATGTTATTATTTACTCGTAATCGATTTATTTACTTTATCGGGAGTTATTTGTAATGATCTCTTTTATGTAATGACCCTTTCAGACCTGATGGTACTATTATACCTACCTACTAGTATATATGTTCCATACAACTTATATTATATGGCTGCTAGGACTATAGGTAAATATATCACGTCGTATTACTTTAAAACTAATTTAAAATTGAGACCACTGGCCTCAAACGCTTTAGTTAATTTTTGTATCAGTACTGGCACTGAAGGGTTAATCTCGCCCCTATCACATAGTTACTAAGTGCGGTTTTCAAACAACAAACCTAAAGTTTGAAGTCCTGGCGTTCACTGTACAATACTGTACATTAACAAAATTTACAGCAAACTTTTCGGTACCAAATTACCCTGAACAGGTATCGAACCCTTGAGTTTCGGACCATTAGCATTGCTAACTATACTTGGTCAACTTGTTCATACATAACACATGAGTGTAAGCAATTTATAGTAGACATTATAAATTTAAAAGTTGTAACTAAGTATACGAAGCGTGATATAGCAAAAGCAAAAACAATTTTGTTGAATGTCATATGCAACAAAGAAGAGATTCTAAGAGAGTGTAGAAACGTATTTATACGTATTTATATAATGTATTTAGTAGTGTAGATACTTATTTATTTTTCTCAAACATGTTTCATCAAACATATGAGCATTATTTTGACAACCTTCTTCGAGATTAATCGATATTGCTGTACTGGCCACATACGTGCGAGCGGCGGCCGGCAAAAATTGTATGAAAATCCATAACTGTCGTGTTTATTTAGCGGCCAAATAAATGACATACTAAACTCATAGCTGTCGTGAAATTTAAAAATGGAACGATCTTTTACTCCGAAATATGACATCCAAGAAGGTAACTTTACAAAGGTTTTATTAAAAAATTCGATCTGGCTTGCAAATAGAAAGCTGTTTTAGAAAAAAAAATAACAAAAGAACACTTTACGTGGGAAAAAATATTGTTGTTCGTTGTTCGTTAATTTCGAAAGGTAGTTTAAATTTCCGAGCATTATTTGAGAAAAGTACTATACAAGCCATGGCTACAACTAGGCATTGATGGACTTACGTATGTGTGCCTCGGCTTCGATAGAAGTAGACAGAACAGCTGTTGTTCAGGGCAGCTTATTTCATATTTGTTTATCTTATTATTTTGTGCACACATACAATGGTTAAATATAATGAAGTAAATAAAACAGATATTTTATTTCACATTAGAATTTCTTCCAGTGGGCCCGTGAGAGGGAAAATACAGAGACAGTCAGTGAATATCTTCAAACAATTAACATAAGTAGATATAAGAATACCTTACAAAATATAATAAACATACAAACACAATTACCGAATAAAATATAGACATAAAAACCATAGAAATACCTATAATGAACCTACCTACTTTTAGAATACCAAAATAATATTTCTATCAGTACATAGCGCATTTTCTCTCACGCTGATGTATAACCCCTACTTATCTAATGTATAGTGCAATTCTGCTAATGTATAGTGTCAATCGTATCTTAATCTTGTTTACGGTTTTTGCTGTTACAGTGTAAAATAACTCTGCAATTGAAACACCATTGACAGTTAATGTTAGCAGAATTGACTCGCTGGGTGTTTGAATGTCTATCATAATATTCATCCGTACAATATATTTAGGTACTCGTAGTAGTAGGTAGGTCTTTTGAAATAATGATGCCAAAACAACAATTATGTCGGTTCCCACGCTGAGCTGCACATCGCATCGGCTCGGTGTACAATATGTTAGTAGAAAACAAAAATATGTAGCTTAATTCCGCAAGAAAAAACACATGCAAGATGCACCGCCCGCCCGCCTCCAAATAAATCCTCAGGTGTTGTCACATAAAAATCTAAGTGCAATCGATCAGGTCAAGCTGTGTGCCCAAGGATTCACTAGAACTACTAAATTACTTACTTACTACTTACGAACTTACTAAATGTGCCCAATTTGCAACATCCTAATCCATGGGGTATCGGAGCTATGGGCTGTCAAAGTATCCGAAAAATGCAATTTTTTACTTGGGTTTTCTCACAGCTAAGTGCAAATGATCAGGTCAAGCTGTATGCCCAAGGATTCACTAGAACTACCTCATTAAATGTGTTCAAGTTGCAACATTCAATCCATGGGGTATCGGAGCTATGGGCTTTCAACATATCCGAAATATGCCATTTTTTACTGGGTTGTCTCACAGCTAAGTGCAATCGATCTGGTCAAACTGTGTGCCCAAGGATTCACTAAAAACTACCTTACTAAATGTGCTCAAGTTGCAACATCCTAATCCATGGGGTATCGGAGCTATAGGCTGTCAAAGTATCCGAAAAATTCACGAATTATTAAGAGGAAATATTAAAATATTATAAAAAATATGATAACTTCACTATTGAATTTGCTGCCGCTTAAGAACGTTTGTAAGTAAAATTCGATATATACAAGAAGAGGCTTCCCAGTAATATCTTCCACATTTTACTCGGTCCCAATTTTCTCCCGTGAAAGAGTAAATTATATCCCCTTGAGGTAAAATAAAAATTCATATGGGAGAACGAAAATTACGCTACAGCCCCACAATATTGGATATTTTCTCAGGAAGACGTCAATTTTATCGTAAGGGCTTTCTTAGGGGTTAACTTATGGTCTTTTATTGATATATAGAATCTATTTCTTGATACTTATTGTATTTTCTTGTTTATTTGCGGATTTCGTGTTTTTTCAAATGTAACTCACAAAAATGACGAACAAAAGAATTTCCATATAACGAAATCTTAATCGTCTTTAACCCAAAAAGCTTTAAAGGTACTTTTCACAAAACGAAGCATCACCTTATTTACTTACCTTCCTTACTCCTTTGTTTCCTACACAAAAACCTTTTATCACGAACACAATTAACTTACATACTTACCCGTTTATTCATACGTCACATAATCCCTCCCTCTATACATGTCGCAGGCCACGTAAGCCCATTTTTAAACTGGGCCGCTCGAGATCTGCCTGGGCACATCACGATACGCCTTAGGATTTCTTGATTTGCCTGTTTAAAGCCCGCCATAACGTTCAAAGCATAACGTTTGACGATTCGCCCGGCCGCGATTGGGCAGATCGATTCCCAAAGGGCGACCAGATTATTAGAAAAAAAACTTAAAATTTAAAACATTACTTACACGTAAATGTGTAATAAAACTCTAAATAAAATCTTAGTGACATTACAACATTAAAGCTGTTACGATGGTGGATCTTTCTCGCAATCAGCTGCCAGAGTGCAACCAGCGACTAGTGGTCTACATTAGGATGCGCACAGCCATATCTCGATTTGTGCAGCTATAACTCAATGGGGCTAAGTAAATAGTAGGCCAAATCGACAAATAGGTTGCTCTTATTGATCGAGGCAAATCACAAACAAAATAATTGGCCAAATCTTGAAATGCCGGCACATCGTGATGTGCCCAGGCAGATATCGATCGGCCCAGTTCAACTACTGGGCCACGACATCCACATCGCAGGTATTTATTGTCTTCTCGTGCAGCACAAACAGGCTTGCTGGTTCAAAATCCAGGCAGGTGTCCAGCGTAAAATTGTGATATGCAAAACAGACCATTAAAATTGCTCGGTTTATTAACCGAGCAATATGCACCAAAATTATAACGTACATACATACGTTATTAATTTAGTTGTTATAGTGAACAAATTTTATTAATTGATAATAAACCTTTTGAGCTGATACATCGCTTTCCTTATCCAATTAGGGCAAATTCGGCGTAATAGGTTAATTGTACAATAAAATACAATAACTCTTTATTATACACCATGTACATACTCGTATTACATTTACAATAAAGTTCTTAATGAATTGAATGGACGGAACAATTATAAATATTTATCTATACTAATATTATAAAGCTGCAGAGTTTGTTTGTTTGTTTGTTTGAACGCGCTAATCTCTGGAACTACTGGTCGGATTTGAATGATTCTTTCAGTGTTGGGTAGTCCATTTATCGAGGAAGGCTATAGGCAAAATTTGTTTTTTTCTTAAAAATTAGGGTCAGTAAACATACATATATAAATAAATATTAGTAATAAGTTGTAATTATATAACTCGCCAACAAGCCTCTGCGAGATCAAAGGTTCGAGTGTAATTATATTTAGTTGTACTCTAGTACCTAACTATCCTACTAATATAAAAAAATAGAAAGTTTGTCAGTTTATTTCTTTGTTCCTCTTTCACGCAACAAATTACTGAACGGGTTGGATAAAACTTGGCATGTAGGGACTCCAAGTATGGACTAACACATAAGCTAGTTTTTATCCCGATATTCCCACGGGAACGGGAACCACGCGGGTGAAACCGCGGGCAGCCGCTAGTACTGTATAAAGCACTAGGTTTTTACTCTATCCATACTTATTCCATACTAATATCATAAGGTAACTCTGTTGGTGGTAGGACTTGTTGTAAGTTCGCCTGGCTAGCTACCACCATCTTATCTAAGCCTGACGCCTAACAACAATGTTTTCAGCATTATAGTGTTCCGGCAGTTCGAGATAAGACAGCCAGTTCCTCAATGGCTGAGGATTCTGGGAGAGGCTCGCTTCCATCTTCAGCCTTATCATACTTAACATCAGGTATTATGAAGGCTAAGAGTCTCCCCGTTATGCATAAAAAAACCAAAACAAATATATCTATCTGTCTGTTACCTTTTCACATCTACACCACAACTGTTAGAGATAGATTCTTGGACGAATTAACCACTGGACACGAAACCCGAGAAGAATGTATGAAAACACGATCAACCAATTCTTGCGGGGGTGAGGGGCGATTACTAATGTCAAATAATGACAGTAGTGCTTGAAGTAATCGATAATTTTTTTTATCGATAAGTAAGGAGTGAATGAATGAACCTATTGAGTTTAATAAATCATGTGTGTTTTAAAGAAATTAGTAAGTTAATTGTTTATTTCGTGGAAAAATAAAAAGCACCTAATAATATGAAAATCTCATTAAAAAAATACCTCAAATTCATAAATCATAATCATAATCATAATCTTTATTTCCCAGAATATGGTATACAATTTAAGCTGATAAATAATATAAGTTCGGCATATTCTGCCTTAGTTCGGCGTGGAAATCAGTAAATATTTAACATTAAAATAAAATTAAACATTATAAAATTAAATATTATAAACCAACCACAAAATTAAACATTAATTATAGATACATGCAACCTGATACTAAATGGAAGCGCGCCTCTCCAGGAATCCTCAATCACTGAGGAACTGGCTATCTTACCTCTAACTGCCGGAACGGACTTAGATAAGATGGTAGTCCTAGCCAGGCAGACTGACAAATTACTTACTAACACTCTTTATGTGAGTAAAAATCATTAATATTTGGTTTATATAATAATATAATTCATAAAACAAAATATGGGTAATTAGTTCATTACAGAACCTTTGTATGGGACATACACAATAGCAACCCCTCCATAAGTATTTAATTTTATAATCGATTGCAATCCTTTTCAAAGATCAAATAGTTGTGGCGCGATGCTCGTATAATATGTACCTTTTAAATGAAAAATTTAAAGGGATTGGGATAGATTTAAAATTAGACAATTAGCCCCCTGTGTGCTTCTCGAGCTGTGACATCTCGTATTCGACATTTTCTTTGGAGCAAAAAATCTAAGTATACTAAAACTTACTAAAAATATTCATCGACATTATAGGATTGTCAAAGATTGTTGAGACTAAAACATTTTATTTTCTCTTTCATTTCTTACATTTAAGAAATATGCATATTTGTAAAAAAATATAAACTTGTTTTCACTTTATTAAAGATCTCAAAACTTACGCCACCGTATAAATAAAATTAGCACAACCTAAACCCAAATTAGAAATAGTAGACTAGCATTTGGATAGCGTATGGTCCAGCATACGCTATGACAGTTTTAACCCTTAATAGGGCAAAGGGCAATTGCTTACCACCTCAGCTTTTTGACCATAGAGCAAGAGTTGGTTTGTGTACACTTTCTTAAATTCAGTACCTAGATATAAAATAAATGATTACCACCGATATTTCGCGTACTTGTGATTATATATTTTTAGATTTTCATAAATAATGTTAAAAAGGATCCTAATAAACCTATAATAATGTATAAATAATTTATAAATAATTAACTCCGCCCTATTAAGGGTTAAACAACAAACTCCCAGAAGTTATCAACATCGACAACATCGCATATAAATTACCTATATTTAAGAAAAAGCCAAGGCAGTTTCTTTCTAGCAACTACTAGCTGAAATACTAATTGCAAGAATATTTCAACCAATAGTTTATTGTAGTTTTAAGATTATTTTACTTGAATATAATAAAACGATATTTAAATTACGTTAAAGATGAAAAAATAGTATAATATAGCTTACGTACATACATTATATAATATAAATATAATAAATTTTATTCTTGCTGTGACCTAACAAGGTCTATGTTAGAAACAAATAATAAATGTAACCACCAGTTATGATAAATTTTAACAAGAAGAATATTGGAACAAATGAACTCGGCCTCAAGTGAATTTTCAGATGGGACTTGAACCCACGACCTTTGGGAATCCGGCCCACTGCTCTTACCAATGAGCTACCGAGACTTGCGGACCACTGTCAAAATTCTCCGATACTTTTATACTTTTAATATGCTGTAAGAATATCCTTCCTTGCATTCGAAAGAGAAAAAAAACAAATGTTTAACGATCAATTATGATGCAACAGCTAATAATTTATGATTTTTGAATTTTTGCGTTTCAATGCTATTTTTATACTTATGATAAATGTTAAATGTTAATGTACACCACACTATGATAATGTACAACATAAGTCTAATACTAAAAAACAATACCGTGACTGATTGATAGGCAACGCACAGCCCAAACGGCTAAACCAATTAAACTGAAATTTTGCATACAGGTTCCTTTAACGATATTGGCGAGCACTAAGGAAGGATGTTTTTATATTACCACGGGAACGGGAACCATGCGGGTGAAAAAAGCACCTTTTTTTAAGTTTGAAGCTATATTTAAAATATAACGAGCTCAAAGTTCGTAGGGTTGCGTCGTATAATTACAGAGTTCCTATAGTTATCTTCTGGCTCCATCATCAGACCTTAGATGTTTGATTTCTTCTTGTTAGGGGTTCAACTGTAAATCTTAAAATAATTTGAATAGTTCCTACATTAAAATTGGATTCGTTCGTTCATTTACATACATCGATATGTTTATCGATATGTTCAAGCCCTATACGACATAAAAATGACAATTGATTGAATGAGTGATACATATAACCCAACCAAATTACTTATGCAATATCTTTGAAGAATTTACACGTACAATGATTACTTTTTGAAATGACGTATTACATTTTGTTTACATACCGAATTTTATTTATTTTACGAAAAATTGCTACTCTAATAGATTGAAATTATACTTACGCGTGAAAAGAAAAATGTTTTGATTGTCCGGTATGTTTTTTACAAATTAACTCAGCGTATTTACCCATTTTTTGAGATAATGTTCCACTTCGAGATCTCGCGTCATACTGACAACGCCATATTGCTTACTATGTCTAAAAGGCAGGGTAAGTGACAGAGGGGTAAAGGCGAACGCGGTCCTCGTTACGCGTCCAGTGGTTAATTCGTCCAAGGATAGATTAGACCTTGGAGAAGGATATACGTGGGCACGAGAAGCGATCCATAGGGGACCCGAGGCCTGATTATCTAACGAAAACTCGGTTCAATTTCAGTTCTGTCGCTGTTCGGGCTGTCATACAATATGAAAATAGGACAGTAATGACAGCGAAGAAACTGGTTGCTAGGTGATTTTTTGTTAGATAATAGCGTTGAAATTTGCGTAAGATACTTTTCGTTTGTTTCGAAACTTTGTATTTTTCCTGTATAATACATGTCATTTTTGCATAAAACAAATTTGATATTCTTCTGAAAAATACAATCATGCACGTATAATACATGTTTTATACTGTGTATTTTTCCTATTTAACAATCACAGGGAAAAAATCTTGCTTATTTAATTCAATTAAATCATTGATATTTATTTACGCCGCTGTGCTTCCGCTTGTTTATTTTTATAAGATTAATATTTTGTACATGCTATTATATCATAATATTGTGCATACCAGAGGTGCGTGGCGCAGTGGTTTACGCGCTCGGCCTGCGATTGTTGAGGTTAAGCAACTTTCGCAATGGTCAGTCACGGGATAGGTGACCAAAAATTTACTATCTAGAGCTCCTCCGTGCTTCGGAACACACGTTAAGCCGTCGATCCCGGCTGCATTTGCAATCGTTATACCCACCAAACGGCCCTTGGGCCGGGTTGATTGGGCCCTCGTGGTGTGTGATGGCTTATTTTCCTAATCCATCCATAAGGAAGGCTAGTGCCCCAGCAAGGGGGACATCAAAAATGGCTGATGACGAAAGCACATACCGTCCACTTCGATACTCTTTGGAAATCTCATAACCACACCGAAAATTAAATTTCGCAATTACAACGTATAATATCCAGCCAGCCCAGTACCCGTAACACGAACGAATTAATGATACAAGATTTAAGTACCATAGGTACTCAAAATCTATATAAATTTTCCCCTTATAATTGCATCTTATTGTAGTTTTGTATTAATGCGAAAAATACACCGTAAAATACTTGTAAAAAACGGAAACTTCCGAAAGATTCTACCGAAGATCCCCAAGGAATGATTCTGTATTTTATTGAAAAATACGGCGTTTGAAAGATACATGTATTTTACATGTCATTTTCAACGCTGTTAGATAATCAGTGTGACGATATAACCGAATTCCATTCGGAAACAGAAACAAGAAAATATTCTAGAAAAAAGCAACTTGTCTCATATCGCCCTGACGGGACAAGTTGCTTTTTAATATTTATCGCATCAAAATAGCATTGTTGTATGCAAAACTAAAAAGTTATAATGAACGCAAGTATTTAAAAAAAATGGGAACGTTACTTGCACATTATAAAAACGCTTTGCATCCGTACTTCCGTGGTTATATTTCATTTTCATGTGTAGTGGTACGCTTTTTCAACCATTTTCGTACGAGAGAAAAAACCTGATAAATAAAAGGTCTTTACGTATGAAGTTGCCGATTTTTTCTTACACTTCAAGAGAACCTCTCTACTTCTATAATTAAAAAAATACTTAATTGCTTGATATTATATTAAATTAAGATCATAACGGTCAAGAATCAGTAATTATAAGTTTACTATTTTTGTTTCTTATACGATAAAAAATACCTCAAAATGTATTATTTTTTTAGCAAAAATTACCACTTTATTTAATATAATATCTAAGATACTCATTGTTTTTTAAATAAAAATATAGCGTTAGATTCCGCAGTCTTCATACAATGCGTGTACATAAAAAATGTGGCATCATCATTTGTGGTAGTAATTATTACAAAAATGATTAGTACGTAAAAAAAACTATCTATAAATTCTTCATATAAATCGGCAATTTCATAATTAAAGACCAACAACCTGATACAGTTGGTATATCATATTTACCGTGTGTGTTTAGGGTCCGTCATCGTTATATTAAAAGGGCGAGCGTAGTCAAGGGTAAGAGTCACTCTTCAAATTATTTATACTACTACTTTATTCAAGTTTCCATGCTACGCTTTACTACGTCCACAAAATAATCTTCCGTTTCCAAAAACAACAACACAGTTTCACAACACACGCTCCTCGTTCGTCACGCTAAGGTGACAAAGAAAACTTTAAAATGCCAATTTGTACACAATTATCTTAATAAAGAACTGTCTCCTTGTGATTTTCAAGTAGCGTTTAAAACTATTAAGCGTTCGATATTTGGTGGACGACATCATTTGCATGACTTTTAGTAACGAACCGTTTTCTATTAAAATTTACGATTCGCATCAGTTTATTTTATGTCACTTGTTTTTCCACTTGAATAATTACGTATTGTGAAGCCAAAATGGCGCTTGTCTATTTTAAGACGGTTAAGAAAATCTACGTGAAATATTTTTGTTTGTCATTCCATTGCCTTTTTGTTTACATGACAGAAATATTGATGAGATGTTCTGTTTTGATGTATTAGGCTACAAGGCGACGAGCCATTAATATTAATGGAGTTTGATAGAACGTTTGTTGTAGACAATTAAATACTTAGGACGCTGGAATATTAAGTGAAACTACAGTAATAAATCGACATGAGAACATTAAATTTCCCACTGCTGCACAGGCCTTCTTTATGGAGGGATTACAATAAATAAATGATCTTTATTAATTACTTTATCACACAATATAATTTACAAACACATCACTGTCGGTTAGTTTTGTCAAAACTACAATATAACTACTTTTAATGTTGTCAAAAAAATTAAATAAGTTTCAAATCGAGTGCGTGTGTGTGTGTGTGTGTGTGTGTGTCCCAAACTAGCTACTAGAAAAGTACGCTTGTTTGCTACCACGCCTGAATCATAAACAAAAAACGAATTCGTATATGCATATGGTGAATTTCTTTCTTAATACAGATAAAGACATAGATTGTGTCTTTTATGGAGGATATGGGTTAATGATTTATCAGAAATACATTGTGAATGGGACATAATTATGTATAATGATGAGGTTTGTATTCAATGTAAAATGTGTACAAAGGAGTATCATATTAGACGTTAATTAACAACGTATTAATTATCATAGAACAGGTAAACATTATGGACTTAACTTAATTAAAGGTTAATTCTGAATTTTTAAATAAGTCAACATAATAAGAAGCAGGTTTGTTAAACATACTTTTAAATAATATTGTCTAGTTCTGTATGTTTCGATACTGCTTTAATATATAACTATTTAAAATATTTATTTCTTCTCTTTTTACTTCATTCAAGTAATTTCAACTTTTACGATTGTAATCAGTTTCCTAGGGTTATTTTTTCATATGTATACCTAGGTACAGCAATGTAAATGCATCAATAAAATTATATTAAAAGTACTTACTGGTCTAGGAATTGTGTTTTCATCTTATTACTGTAATTCGGAAAATAATATTCAGGAAAACAAGGGAAAACTTAAAACAACGAGGTCCGAATCAAGCGCTACACTACGCGCAAGACTACGCTATAATATAATAGCATATAGCATATAACACGTTCACACTTAGCTATAATATATATACGAGTATTATTGGCTAACTATACGCTATCTGTATGGTGTCGCTCGTTGTGCTATGAGCTATAAGCTATATGCTATTATATTATAGCGTAGTCTGAAAAGCGCTTTATACTCGAACGTATAGCTTCTAAAAAAACTGTCATGCCATCATTAATATTCTGTTGGAGTGCAAAGGCAATGTGTGTCGTCTCCTTAGCGCATATTAATTAGTCGCAAACTTACATGACAACCTTAGCTCTTGGTAATAAGACATATTTTGCTTACGCGAAACAAACTGGGAAAACGACAAAGATACCTGTGCGTTGAAAGGGTTCCTTAATTAGAAGAAAAAAGGTAAGTGTAGTTATTACGTCAAATTAGAGATTCTCTAATCATTTCGTCTGTGATGTTGTCCGGAGGACTGATTATCTAACGAAAACTCGGTTCAGTTTCAATTTCGTCGCTGTTGTGGCTGTCAGACAGTATGAAAATGTGACAGTAATGACATGAGCTAGGTGATTTTTTGTTAGATAATCAGCTTGCGGAAACAATGGTGAACGGTTGCCGGTTGCCAGCAGTTCGCTTACATTAGCTTTTGAATATCTTCCTACCTTTTCAATGATAGGCTTTTTTACTGCAGTTGAAAGCTAAACAGCTGCCACATTCTATTTTTTTCATTCATTCCCAGTCTAGCGTAGGAAAAAAAAGGATTCTTTAAATCCACATGCCAGTTATTCTAAAATTCCAAATTACTCATTCACAAAAACTTTACACCAATGTTAATTATAAGTATAAAATAATAATATTTGTTACTACAACAACAATAACGAAACGAATTACATTCCCATATTTGGCAGTCTGTACAGCGAAACAATGATTTATTCCCCAATATTTGTAATTCCACTGAAGTTCGAAGGTTGCACAGTGCTTACTAATGAGGGAGTTTCAGGTAAATGCCGATACAACGAGTGCAAAATCTACCAAAGGGATTTCGAAAATAAATATTTATTAGACAACATCACGTCATTTAGCTTAATGCCAATATAAATCCTTTTTGGTCTAGTGGTAACACCGACAGTATCAGGTCCAATCATACCAGTGGGCCTAGACGAGCCGTTTTTATCAGCTCTCGCAGCTCGATAACTCGATTTAAGTACCATAGGTACTCAAAATCTATATAAATTTACCCCCAAAATTGCATCTTATTGTAATTTTGTATTAATGCGAAAAATACACCGTAAAATACTTGTAAAAAAAACGTAAACTTGCGAAAGATTCAACCGAAGATCCCCAAGGAAAGATTCTGTATTTTATTGAAAAATACACGGGCGTTTGAAAGATACATGTATTTTACATGTTATTTTCAACGCTGTTAGATAATTAGTGTGCCGATATAACCGAATTCCATTATAACCGAATCGCGTATGAACGCAAGTATTAAACAAGAAAATGTACTAGAAAAAAGCAACTTGTATCATGTTGCCCTGACGGGACAAGTTGCTTTTTAATAAACGATCGATACCGTGACGCTGTCCATCACTTCTTAGTGGAGCAAGACAGCATTTTACGCCATATTTTATTGCGTGATGTAGCGGTGTTCTGTTCATGCTCGATTCTCAGTGGTATTCAATTTTATATACACTCACCGGCACATTTAACCGTCCACCCCGTTATTTTCATACAAACTATTGCAAACATGCTCACTTTGCAATGTGTGTGTCGACAGCTTCCTCATAAGACATAGAGAAATTCTAAGCATGCCATATTTTTGTGCATATTAGGAGCAATCAAAGCGTGCCAGTGATATTTTAGGTGCAACCATAACTTCGTTACTAGGAGTTTTTTTTTGTGTGTTAGCTGGAGAAACGTGTCCCCAGCTGACACATGCCGTTTTAAGGCAAACCAGTGAGGTTAGGGCTTTAGACTATAGTCAGAAATTTAGTGCACAATAGGAGCAATGAGAACCAAAAAAACTAACCGTCACACTCAAATACTGTTGAAACTACGATCATTAAAGTGTGTGTTAGCTGGAGACCCGTGTCTCTGGCTTACACACACCTGTATCTTCGTAATTATTTGAGGTAGGATGATGTTTTATACCTCAAATTTTTGAGTCGAATTGGAGCAGTAAGCTCCAAATTTTTCTAATCTCTAGCTCGAATAGTTTTTAAGCTACGAACCGATAAGCATGTGTAAGCTGGAGACACGTTACACGTTTTGAATCACTGTAACCGTATAAGTTAGAGTCTCGTATTAAGAATCAAATGATACCTTATAATAGGTGCACACGGCATGCAAAATTTCAAATCACTGGGCTTCTTAGTTTCAAAATTATAGGCAAAAAACTGGTTTCCCGCCAAAAAAGTCAAAATAAATGGCTCGGACGCAGCTAAAGCGCGGTTGCCGTTCCGTGCGCTACACTGCTGCAATCGACTTTGAACCTAACGGCTGGTATTAATTCGAGTCACTTTAGTTTGCGCTTTCGATCGTTTAAATTTCTGTTTTGAGAATTTCAGACCAGGAGCCGTCCGATATATCTACGCTGATTACAAACCATCTATGGTAGTTACTTATAATTGAATATCTGAGTCTCTTATGAAGTAGTTTTTAAATGTTAGTGTTAGAAAATTCACAACATTTGTTGATATAGGGCATGGATGATGGGCAATTTTCTATGAAACCTGGGCGTTAAACAAACAGAAATGGAACTACTATTTACTACTTAGTACTAGACAATATTTTCTTGTTTATTAACTATCATAAGCCCCCAGGTTTGCTTGAAAATAACCAGAGCGAAATACACTATTATAAATTCTGTTCCTAACTATACTTTTTTCTTTCTTATTAATTCAGTGATCGGAAGAGGCTGAGTATATTTTACCTATAGTTCATAGAACAAAGACAAAAATCGGAGACTTCCTTTATACTATTTTTTTCTGTTAATAATGGGAATTTAATTAGGCGAACTTTAACACCTTATTATTAATATTTAAATTATAAATGCTTTTCGTTTTGACACAACTACTCAAAAATAATTAGAATGTTTTCATGGTTCACGTGATTTTAATTTCCTAAAATTTCATTAATATTCACCATAACCAGTGATCGGATAAAGTTAATTTTTGGCTGAAAAATTGTGAAAGCGGCATCTTAAAACATTTTGTTTTTTTTTATATTAATCCCAGGATTCCAAAAAATTCGCGAATGCAAAAGTAGTCGATAACATAGTGTGGAAACAACGACTTTAGCATTATGGTACTTATTCTAAAATAATACGGGACTCGCAATCCAGGTGTTGCAAAAGGGGTTACATATTCGTATTTTAGTACTTTTATAAAAAAAAAAACTGTCGTCTCTGGAATTTCGCCGGCCACTGCCGCGGCACACTCGCTTTTCTAGCTCGATTCGCGCGTCTTTTTGTCACAGTTCTAACCTTATCTAATCTAGAGGTACCTTAAGTACTGTGGAGATCCTACATGTCTCCGCACTACAAGGAGGCCGCAACACCGCCGTTGCTGGCTGGTTTTGTTTTTAATAAAATTAAGCAAGAGAGGCCCGTCGTGCGTAGATATGAACAGTTGCCATGTCAAATAAATATTTTGAAATATTGTGAAATAATAGTATAATTGCTGAATATAAAAACAGTATCGAAGTCCTCCGCTGCTCTTCTATATTTTTTGATATATCTCGGAAACGGTGCATCGTAGCACAAAAATAAGGTATTTTTCGACCCCCTATGTAACCCATAAAACCCCCTTTCAGCATCAAATATCAATAATAATAATAATTTCAATAATCTCGATCGATTTTGTATAGCAAGCGACTTATCCAAATTTAAGAGTTAAATTACTATGGAAACTGCCCCCTAATTGTCTAATTTCAAAATCTATCACAATCCCTTTCAGAGGTATTGTGATTGTGTTATTTTCGTCTGCCACATTTGCTTAGACAGTTCAATTTCGTTTATTCCATACCTTTCAAAACGCGTCCCGATCACAATCCCTTTCAAATGTCAAATAGTGATGGCCTGAAGTATGTAAATATCTTTGAAATGACGACGGCTACGAATCGTAAATCATGTACGATTCGTAGCACAAAAATAAGGAATTTTTTGACCCCCTACGTAACCCATAAAACCCCCTTTCAGCATCAATTGACATGATAAAAAGTCCAAAAGAACAAGCTCAAAATTTCTTCAAGTCCAGGGGGCTAATTGTCTAATTTTAAAATCTATCGCAATCCCTTTCAATTCGTAATTTCAAAGATATTTAAATACTTCAGGCCATCACTATTTGACATTTGAAAGGGATATTGTGATCGGGACGCGTTTTGAAAGATATGGAATAAACGAAATTGAACTGTCTAAGCAAATGTGGCAGAGAAAATAACACAATCATTAATACTTCTGAAAGGGATTGTGATAGATTTTGAAATTAGACAATTAGGGGGCAGTTTCCATAGTAATTTCACTCTAAAATTTGGATAAGTCGCTTGCTTGATTATTGTTATTTAATGCTGAAAGGGGGTTTTATGGGTTACGTAGGGGGTCGAAAAATACCTTATTTTTGTGCTACGATGCACCGATTCCGAGATATATCAAAAAATATAGAAGAGCAGCGGAAGACTTCGATACTGTTTTTATATTCAGCAATTATATTATTATTTCAAAATATTTTAAAATATTTATTTGACATGGCAACTGTTCATATCAACGCACGACGGGCCTCTCTTGCTTAATTTTATTAAAAACAAAACCAGCCAGCAACGGCGGTGTTGCGGCCTCCTTGTAGTGCGGAGACATGTATGATCTCCACAGTACTTAAGGTACCTCTAGATTAGATTAGGTTAGAACTGTGACAAAAAGACGCGCGAATCGAGCTACAAAATCGAAATTCCAGAGAAGCCAGTTTTTTTTATAAAAGTACTAAAATACGAATATGTAACCCCTTTTGCAACACCTGGATTGCGAGTCCCGGATTATTTTAGAATAAGTACCATAATGCTAAAGTCGTTGTTTCCACACTATGTTATCGACTACTTTTGCATTCCCGAATTTTTTGGAATCCTAGGATTAATATAAAAAAAAACAAAATGTTTTAAGATGCCGCTTTCCCAATTTTTTAGCAAAAATTAACTTTATCCGATCACTGGTTATGGTGAATATTAATGAAATTTTAAGAAATTAAAATCACGTGAACCATGAAAACATTCTAATTATTTTTGAGCAGTTGTGTCAAAATGAAAAGCATTTATAATTTAAATATTAATAATAATTTCGCCTAATTAAATTCCCAGTTTTACCGGAAAAAAAATAGTTTAAAGGAAGTCTCCGATTTTTGTCTTTGTTCTATGAAGTATAGGTAAATATACTCAGCCTATTCTGATCACTGAATTAATAAGAGAGAAAAAGTATAGTTAGGTACAGAATTTATAATAGTGTATTTCGCTCTGGTTATTTTCAAGCAAACCTGGGGGCTTATGATAGTTAATAAACAAGAAAATATTGTCTAGTACTAAGTACTAAATAGTAGTTCCATTTCTGTTGGTTTAACGCCCAGATTTCATAGAAAATTGCCCAGCATCCATGCCCTATATCAACAAATGTTGTGAATTTTCTAACACTAACATTTAAAAACTACTTCATAAGAGAATCAGATATTCAATTATAAGTAACTACCATAGATGGTTTGTAATCAGCGTAGATATATCGGATGGCTCCTGGTCTGAAATTCTCAAAACAGAAATTAAAACGATCGAAAGCGCAAACTAAAGTGACTCGAATTAATACTAGCCGTTAGGTTCAAAGTCGATTGCAACAGTGTAGCGCACGGAAAGGCAACCGCGCTATAGCTGCGTCCGAGCCATTTATTTTGAATTTTTTGGCGGGAAACCAGTTTTTTGCCTATAATTTTGAAACTAAGAAGCCCAGTGATTTGAAATTTTGCATGCCGTGTGCACCTATTATAAGGTATCATTTGATTCTTAATGCGAGACTCTAACTTATACGGTTACAGTGATTCAAAACGTGTAACGTGTCTCCAGCTTACACATGCTTATCGGTTCGTAGCTTAAAAACTATTCGAGCTAGAGATTAGAAAAATTTGGAGCTTACTGCTCCAATTCGACTCAAAAATTTGAGGTATAAAACATCATCCTACCTCAAATAATTACGAAGATACAGGTGTGTGTAAGCCAGAGACACGGGTCTCCAGCTAACACACACTTTAATGATCGTAGTTTCAACAGTATTTGAGTGTTACGGTTAGTTTTTTTGGTTCTCATTGCTCCTATTGTGCACTAAATTTCTGACTATAGTCTAAAGCCCTAACCTCACTGGTTTGCCTTAAAACGGCATGTGTCAGCTGGGGACACGTTTCTCCAGCTAACACACAAAAAAAAACTCCTAGTAACGAAGTTATGGTTGCACCTAAAATATCACTGACACGCTTTGATTGCTCCTAATATGCACAAAAATATGGCATGCTTAGAATTTCTCTATATCTTATGAGGAAGCTGTAGACACACACATCACTTTGCACTCTATACATAAAAATTTCTATATACTCGTATTTCTGCAAAGATCTGTATGCTAATGTTTAGGTTAAGCATTCGACTGTTCAATGAGCACTTTAGATTAGTTAAAATCTCTTCCATTTCCATACCCATTACTATATGGCCATATCACATTACATGGCATGTGATGAATCATTAATTGAAATAAAATAACTTTGACGGATTTATGTGCAGTATGTAATGCACTATAATAGTGCACTCAAATCCGCAAAAGTTGTTTTTTTTTTCAAAGAAAAGTTGCGAGTCCAAAGTGAGCATGTTTGTAATAGTTTGTATGAAAAAAATTAAATCCGACTTCAAAAACAAAAAAGCAATATATAAACCTTTTGGAGTCGGTGCCAGCCAAGACATTCTATTTTGCGGTCCTATTATTTTATTTTTCTTACCTTAGCTGGCACCGACTCCAAAAGGTTTATTTTTGCCTTTTAGTTTTTGGAAGTCGCTTTTTAAAAAAAAAAGTTTTTATTTCAGAATTTTTAAAGGTAGAAGAGGTCCCGTGCCTACGCTAGGTCGATTAAATCTGCCGGTGAGGGTATATTGTATTCGGTTTGGTTGCTGGTAGGATTTGTTGTAAGTGGGCCTGGCTAACCAGACTGTTGTTACAACATTCAGTATTGTTGTAGTAGCCATATAATAATTATGTTTTCACCTCACACGCTCTGAAAAGGAGGTTTTGTCAATCAGTTTAGGCGTAGAAAATCGGTTTTTGCGGCCTAGCGCGGCAAAGTACTTTTTTAATTTAATACCTCAAAATATGTCATAATGCGTTCCGAATCGCACTATTGACTTTTTTGTTATATTTGATTCTTATTTTAAATAGCTTAAAATTAATTATAATACTCCGTTTTGGTTTAATTGTATTATTTTAGTTCATTGAATCATAAAAACAATAACGATAAAATTAAACTATTTGTTATAAGAATTTTATATTATGCTGGGTGAGATTTCACAACCTATAATTGGATTTCGGACTGTGACATAAATCTTTTTAAATTGTCTTTGTCTTGTACCACATGTCAGTGTCAACATTTACGGAATCGTTTTAATTCTTATTAATAAGTAACAATATATTCCTACTTTAAATAACTTTGAATTAACTATAATACTCCCTTTTTATTATTTTAGTTTTTTATATCATTAAAACGACGAGAATAAGGTATATTTAGATTAAACTTTATGTTTAAAGAATTTTTTACCGGAAATTGACCGCGGAAACAACCATAAAATGTTCCTCGCTGTGTGAGGTGAAAAATTGTGTGTTGCGCTCGGCAGAAAAGTTTTTAGCGTCTTGTACCTTTCAAATCCTCGCTTTGCTCAGGATTCAATCTTTGAATTCCGTAAATGTTGACACTGACATGAGGTACAAGACAAAGAGAATTTAAAAATAAAGATCTATGTCACGTTCCGAAATCCAATCACAGGTTATGAAATCTCACTCAGCCTAATATATATTTTTTATAACAATATTATATTATTAATATTATATATTTAATCTTATTGTTATTGTTTTTCCTAGAATAACAATAAGATTAAATATATAATATAATCCTAGAATCCTTCACTTGCTCAGATTTCAATAGAGGTAACTCGCCGCTAAATAACCAACTTTCCAGCCTTACATAACAAATAACTAATGACATGAAATGGATAAAAAATATGCTTGCTTCGTATTATGGGGATGATATTAATATTGACTTAATTTATTCGGTGAAAGAAAAGACTACGTATATTTTATTTATCAATTAAGCTTAGTTTAATGACGTAAATATACCAATATTTCAATACATAATTAAAAGTTCTTTTATTTTGATTTTACCCTTTTCCACTTTAAGTTTACATGGGAAAACTTCAAGTAATTATGGAAGTAAAATATATACAATTAACATTACTTTAATAAACCTGCATATAGTTTTACGTAACTTTTAACGAAGCTTTCTGGTGTTAGTTACCTCATACAGGAACGAAATATGAAATATTAATTTCATCAGCAACTTTGTTATTAACCACTAGTTTCCGCCTGTAGCTTCGTTCGTGTAGATTTTATTTGATACATGGTTAGTTAGAAACATGTATTTAAATCGGTGCATGAGTTTAGTAGAATCCTACATCCTACAAAAAACTCTAGGTAAATTTTAGTTTGTATTGTCGAGTTTGTTTACGTAGTAAAACGACTCAAGAAACGTGCCAAAATTGACCTACCCACTGAATACAAATGTAACAACAATCAAACTGAAAAGGAAATACTTTAAATTATTTTATTAATAAAGGTGTAATAATGTTAGTTACACCATAACTCGTTCCCTGGACTATAAAGTGAAATAATTTTTACAACTGTTATTTAATCATTAGGGACCTTACTATGATGAGTTGAAAAACAAAATGAGCAGTTATTAAATTTTCTGGCAGTTGGTAAATTACTACAGCAGTAAAACACGAACAGTAATAAAAATAAAAACTACTTAGAGGTTATTTCATCATACAATGCAGGTTCAAAATCATTTAAGCCGTCTAAAATACAAATGGGCAGTAAAATAACGGAAAGGGCAGTTAAAATGACGAAATGGGCAGTTCGAAAAATAGTTCGGCAGTTCACGGTGAGCGGTAACACTCGAACATTTCTTCGGTTGCAAAGAGCGATAGGTACTTAACATTACGTAACGTAACGTAATTACAAGTGCCGCATTAATTTATTTGGTTTATAAGGAGATCACTGACTGTGTGAGTGCGTAGATGCCAATAAGTACTTTGAAATTATTTTGGTGCCGTTGTTTTATTTGACACCCGCCTTGAAGTAAATCAAAACGAGAGCTATTCCCCTTCATAACTTAGTCATATCACATCATTGAGGAGCCCGTGGCGCAGTGATACACTCGGCATGCGATTTTTGAGGTTAAGCAACTTTCGCAACGGTCGGTCTCGGGATGGGTGACCTTTTAAAGCTCCTCCGTGCTTCGGAAGGCACGTCCGTTGGTCCCGGCTACAGTCGTCAAAACCCACCAATCCGCATTGGGCCCGCGTGGCGGGTCATGCCCCCATTCTCCTTATCCATCCATGAGGATGGCCTGTGCCCCAGCAATAGCGACATTAAATATGGCTGAAATAAATAAGAAACCCGGGACCACTGGGTCTGATACCATAAAAACTGTTTAAATGACATTTTTACTCACTTATTCCGATTTGTTACTACCCACTTGTAACTGCCCATTCAGTCATATTACTACCCAATATTTATTTAACTGCCCATTTTAATATTTGTACGAACCATTTCTATTTAATTTACTGCTCAGTTTTTACTTCTGAACTAGTTATTGATTATGCATTTGGTAATATTTAAATTCCCAAAACTAAAATATACACCTACCGCTTTAAATCATAGCCCACTATAAAGTACAGGAAAGTGACAACCGATAAATATAACATTCAAACGGAGCGCGAAAATGCCCTACAGAATGGTAATGGTATAACTGCTGACCTTACATATACAAGGCACAAGCGTCAAACGCTGCTTATAAAATGTACTATGGGAATATTCAACTTTTGGGTACTAACCACAGAACAAGGAAAAAGGTACTAACTACGCGAGTACGTCAACAAAACAAGCACTGTCATTTACATGAAAAAGAAAAACAGTGATCTCATATTATCCAAGATACTACAGGGTGTTAACAGACCCATAACGAAAATGAAAACCACGTACTCTCCCCATAAATACTATCATTTTCTTGTATGGGGCCAAGTCTGCGAACCTAATAGTTAAGGAGTTATTTAGGATCAAAGTCAATATTTATTTTTAAATATTATCTAGCCAACGCAAGAAGCTAAAACTATAGAAGTGCAATGGAGAACCCACCAACGATGCCTTGGCTGGACACAACGTCAAAAGGTTAAAATAAAGTCCTCGAAGTCTTTTTTTTAAACCCGCTGCTGCTAACTTCTTAGCCCACCACAGGTTGCGTTGACACGTGAAGCAGATGAATGATACCGCGTCCATCAGTTACAGGTTAAAAACGAGGACACAGAAATAGTCAAACTTTCAAAATCGGCAGAGGTTATCCGCGGCTTTCTTGAAAACTATAGAATAACAAGCTGAAATGTTTGATTGTTACTCATTTTATTTGGAAATATCATTCGTATTGAGTTGATTTTAATTAATATAGAGAAAGATTCGGTACACGGTATTGGTAAACAAATCTTGAAGAAGGAGAAACAGGGGACACTAATTGATAAGTACTTATTCAATTAAATAAATCACACAAATATCAATTTTGATTTTTTTGTAATAAATTTGGTTGGGTTTTTCAGTATCCATTTCTTTGCTAAGCTTCTATGCGTTCATTACGATTAATAACACAATTTTTTTTTTTTTAATAATAAACGCATACTTAGGTACTACGCATTCTAATCCATAAATGTTTTTTTCAAACTCAAAGTAGTTATCTTTGTAATAACCTTCACGGACTAAAATGTAACTATATATAAAAACACATTAAATTTTTATTTTTGTGTTTTCTATCTTCTGTACTTACTTAGTTATGAATGATTCCTGCGATTCCTGTTGACTACGGCCGTTGTGAACAAACAGAATGCCCGAAAATGTAAGAAATATCATATATTTTTAAATCTTTCAATTACGTATCACCGTCAATTTAAATCACAAAATACATAAACTTGCACTTCGCTAGAAGAAAACTCACGCCAACGACAACTCATAAATATTATCGTAAATACGGAACGCGAGACAATTCGCGTCAGACGATTTGTCTCACTGGCTGTAAAGCGGATATTTTGGGGTTCTCTAACAATGGGTTATATTTGAACACTTCAAACTTAAAGACACTTCGTAAACAGAAACACACCTCATGTGATAATTTTTAAACAAAATATATTGTTATAATCACAAAATAGCCTCTTTTTTGAGTCATCCCTATGTAATTGTATTGAACACCGATAAAGATTTTCAATTTCATTTTAAATCTTATCTTACCGAAAATCAGAAACTTGTTATAAATTAGAGATGTTTATTTATTCGTAATCCATTGAAAATTTAAATACCAATAAAAGAAGTAAAAAAGAAGATAAAGAGCAAAAGCAACGCAAACTTCACAATTCTTTTATTAATACTACGTTAAAAAAGAATGTCTTGGTATGCAGATGGCCGGCTACGTAATTTATGGGTTTGCGGTGAGAAAATAGCTGAGAAAATGTTAAAATACATTTAATTCCTCATAGTCTTTTACACACAATTAGTTTTAATATAGCTTTCTTAAATAAAATATTTACGGATTATATCGCACTTTTATTTATAAACATTTCATTTGAAATTGTTTTTTTATCGACTCCGTCAACCAACACCTTAGTCGTTTCAATAAAATAATACGCAATTTAAAAGTAAATCTATACTAGCATTTTATTAAAGAGGTACATAATGTTTGTAAGCAGTTTGTTTGTAGGATACTTCCTACTACTTGAACTACTGAACCGATTTTAAAAATATTTCGCCAGCAGACAGCTACATTATCCTACTAATACGAGTATATTAAATGCATCAAATGTAGAATATGAATAGAATATATCAAATGTAGGTATGGCAGTTTTTGTTACTCTTTTACGCTAAAACTACTGAACGGATTTGGATGAAATTTGGCAAATTGATAGAAGATAGCCTGGATTGAAACATGGGATACTTTTAATCCCGATATTTCCATGGGAACGGGACCACGCGGGTAAAACCGCGGCGGCCGCTAGTCCCATTATAAAAAAATTAAAACTGCTCCGAAAAATAACGTTATTTAAATAAAGTCTTTCAGCCGAAAAGGGTGTGCTTAATAGAATGTAAGGATAAGTGTATAACAAAGCTAAAGTTATACAAACTTAAAGTGCCCTAACTTAGAGTGGTGCATAATTTATTCAATTGCGTGCGTTAGTGCGGCTTGCGAGAACTCTAAAAGGTTTCGACGACCCAGCGGGCCTACCATTATGTAATTAGCCATACCATACTGTCATAAGAATGTTTTCTTTTTAATGAAGTTGTCACATTTTGACACACTTCATCTTTTAACCGCCTCTGTGGTCTAGTGGTACAACCACCGGTATCAGACCCAGGGGTCCCGGGTTCGATTCCCAGCGGGGGTACATATTGTATTCGGTTAGGTTGGTGCTAGGACTTGTTCTAAGTCCGTCTGGATAGCTACCACCGTCTTGTCTAAGTCTGACGCCATAACAACAATGTTTTCAGCATTGTTGCGTTCCGGCAGTTAGAGATAAGATGGCCAGTTCCTCAGTGATTGAGGATTCCGGGAGAGGCTCGCTTCCATCTTCAGCCTTATCAATACTTGACATCAGGTATGATTTCTTCAGCTAAGAGTCTTGCCGTCGTTCATAAAAAAGCACTTCACGTGTGATACGTTGGGTACCGACCAAAATTTGTTTTATTTTTTTTTTATTATTGTGATCAACGTTATTTACTCAATATTTTCTATTTAGTACCCAAAAAAAAATGTATGTACTTATCGACTGATGTCTATACGCTAACGATGAAATTGGTCGGTACGTAACGTATCAACAGTATCACCACTTCACACTATGGAGGCGATGATTGACCGAAGACGTCACAAAACTTCCGTCAAAAAACAAACTTACTATATGAGATTCGTAGTACGAAAAAGAAAGAAAGAAAGAAAGAACAATGTTTATTTGACATCCACACGACGATACACAGATAAAAAATAAATAAAAATAAAATAAAAAGCTTGGTAAGATTGAAATGATACTACGCTAAGGTAGGCCCCCAGAGCAACCTCGTGTGTAACTGAAATTAGACGTTTTGGAGAAGAGCTTTAGTGGCTACGGTCCTGTAAAAACCTATGCAAATGTGGTAAGCCGGCTTTGTATTACATGGGATGAAATAATTTACGATGGGAAACAAAAGAGTCCAAAAAGTCGTTTTATGATAATAAGTACCTATATATCACTTCTTCTAGGTTCTGTACTTTGTAATGCTTATGTCCAAACTTTTTTTATTATTTTGGTTGTATTTTAGATGTATTTTTTGAATTGAACAGCTTTTATAGATATAAACTAGTTTTAGAATTGCGTGTTATTTTGTTTTTTTTTTATTTTCCGACGCCGATATCTTTCCAGGGGCCGTCGATTTTTTTTTAAACTCTATTCACTTATACTTATGGTAAATTTTAAATTAAAAAAATATTGGAAAAAATTAACTCGGCCACAAGTGATCTACTTATTTTGTCAGTACCTACCGTTAAGGAAATACAGTAATGTAACTCCGTAAGCTAAAGTAATTAAATGTCTTCAACTACAAGAGAGATTCATCTCGCAAAATACAAGAAAGAGGTTAGATTAGAAGTAGTAAGTTGGCTGTCATAAGACGTCGCCGCCCTTTTGCACGAAAAAATATGCAGTCCATACTTTTCCCTTTGTACGATTATGAATTTTTTCACGTTGTCATGGCAATGTGTTTTTCTCAAACATGTTTGGATAAATAATTTAAACATTATTTTCTTCGAGATAAATCGAAAATGCCGTAAGTACTGGCGAAATACATGCGAGCTGCGGCCGGCAAAAGTTGTATGAAAATCTGTCGTGGATAAGCGGCCAATTAAATTACATAGTAAACTCATAATCATAATCATTTATTTGCACTTGTTTGGGGTACACTGCAGATGACATTAAAATATAGATCAGCCCAATCAGCCATTTACAATAGCATACAAAATAGGGTACATAATAAAATTAAATTAATACAATATTGATTAATTCCTCCATTCAAAGTTTACAAGTCAGCAAATTTCAAGGATTAATTCTAATGTCAGTAATTTTAATGGTGATCATCAACACAATACGAAAATGTAAAAAAAAATATTTAGGTATTTAAAAATAATGTCAAACTATTATTTAATATATAAAATAAAATGTCCCAAAATTTTCTAGTTTATTACCTACATGTTAACTGCATTGACTTGTAAATATATGGACCAGCCATACCTACAAAATTAGCGTGCATACCTATATTATGTTTGGCGCATAATATGGCCGCTCACCCTAGTGTTGTACCATATTGAATAGCTGATATCGAAATAGTTACAATTAAAACTTATAATAAATATACGTTTTAAATATTAATTTATACTCCTCAGAACAAAAAAAGGCCGGCTTAGGCCCAGAAATGGATTTAAAACCAACTACTTCACTTGCTTTTTTAAGCATTTATTTGGCAATTGGGGTGGGAGGTTACATAATGTAGTGCGAAGTCCATCTCCAATAGTCTTACGTGATTATGTAATTGGGTTTAGCGCGTTTAATTAAGTTTAATATATAGATAAATAATTATTATAGTATTTCAGATCTTTCGGGCCGACAGTTCGTACGATAGACGTTAAAAATTTTCCCACTTGCGAGTATCGTTCCGAAGTAAGCACCAAAAGTGTTAGCGCGCTAAAGCATGTGGCCGCACTTGCGTGTATCGTGGCATTGTCCGAAGCTTCGGGGCGATACACGTAGGTACGGCCATAGCATAAAAAGGGGCTAAATTTAATAATCAAACTCATTCTTATGGAATCCGTTTGAAAGGTAAAAGCATTTTTTTTAAAGAAAACAGCTCATTGTCTATGTATGCCTATTTTAAGCTACATTAAAAGTAATTATTACTTAAGCAATTATTTTGTATGAAAGTAATTGTATAAGTTTGAATTACTTTTACTCAAGAAGTTAGTTGCCTTCTATTATAAATACGAGAGTTCACACTTCTATTTATTATAGTCAAGTGTAAGTAACTACCTACCTAGTTAATTAAAAGTAAATTATACTTATGCATTTTTTTCATACAAAATAGTTACTTAAATAATTACCTTTATTGACGTATTACTTACATTACACTTGACTATAAACACGTATGGTATACAGGAGTGAGAGGAGGAAAAATAAGTTACGTTTGATTGTTTAAAATATAGTATTACTTTTTTATTCATTTCTAAATAATACCAATTTAATAAAATAATTTCTAAACAATACTGTATCACAAATTTTTTAGCATGGTATCGGAACCTAAGATCGAGATAACCTTGATAATCGATTTAATAAGCAGTCCATCCATCCATCTCCAAAGATCCAAAGATTCTTTAGTAAAGCCAGTTTCAACATTTACATGTTGGTACCATTTACTTAGTGTCCGAGGGTGTGATAAACAAGTGTTTTACTCATAAAGTTTTAAGTTTTTGATAATTATAAATGGAGAGCAAGGGCGAATTTCCTGTTTTCTTCGCCATACTTTTCAAAGGTATAGAGATTTAACTTTGGCAATTTGCCTCTTCAAAAAATCTTTTGATCCTGTACATTCTTCCAAAATAACAGTTTCATCAATATTAATTGATTTTCTTCTTTGAAGATCTTCTATTACATAAACGAATATAGCAATCTTTTTATCACGTCTTCATACCCTTTCGTTTAAATTTTTTACTTTCTTCTTTAAAAGAACACTTTTCTGCAAGACTTAAATATATTTTTTTTTAATCTGAAAATAAAAGGAATGATCAGGTTTAAAAGACTACTCATAAAACTAATAATAATTAATCTAGCCTATATTACATTAAGTCAAATATTATACAGTTTATTTATACTGACCATCGCATTGATTATTGTGAGATTGACTTGTTAGTATTTGTTTTTGCCTGGTTGGTTGAAAAATATTTGATAGGCTGAAAATGAACAAAAGAATCATTAATTACTTTCAATTTAATTTAGTTAATGATAAGGTCATGTGTGTAATTTTTTTATCACTATTATACTGTACTAAAGCTATGTTTAATAGCAATTTTATAGCTACGTAAAGTAATATCACACATAGCTTATGTACAGTAAGTCAAACAGTAAAAAACAATCAATTTAATTCTCTTACTTTTACTAAGACAATTATAAAACATATCCTCACCGTAGTAGATGTTGACGCACCTTCTAGTGAACTAGTCATTTCTCGACTCTTTTGATTCTTCAAACTGATTTGATTAGGCTGAAAATATATAAATAGCTTTGATACAACTTCTACAAACTATAATAGGATTCAGAATAAGATAGAAGAATACACTATTCTGCTTTATAAAATTATTTACAATGTAAAAATCACTTACCAAAAGAGTCACGCAATCTTGTTACATCGAAAGTTTTCATCAAAATGCATCAGTGCAAACATACCAAATTTTATGTCGTGTGTTTATATTTTCTTGACCAATAGCCTCTATCCATTTCTGCTTCGAAATTTTGTTCGAAGGAAATCTATTTGACAAAACACCATTGATGAATAAAATGACAAATGTATCGATATTTCAACACAACCCATGACATCACTAATTTTACAAATGCAATACAACTCGAACTTTAATATGAAAAAAACTTCGAAATACCACAACTTAAAACAATATATGTCCTTATAATCTTTCAAAACAACTTTTTCTTATATTTCATTACACAATATCGTTTTAGATTCAACAGTAATTGTGAAAATTTAATACTAACCTATGGAGAGTCAATGAAGGTTGATTAATGTTTTTCCTTGCACCGTACTGCTTAACACAACACGAAGGCATGATGTTCCCAACTCTAGCAAGGCTCTGAATGGAACAGAACCAGGTTTTTGTGCGTATTTATCAAAAAATAAACAAAACTGTTGAGAGTTAAACAAAATTTGACAGCAGATCTACCACAGAACTTGGAACTAAAGATGGCGATGCCGGCACGCGTCAAAACGCTCATGACGTCACATGAAAATGTTGCCAAAATGTGTACTGTGCAAACACTATCCGTCTCTTTACCCATACGCAAACATAGGTGAGTTAGAAAGAGACAAACATCGGTTTGATAAGAATGTATCGATTTAATATATATTTGTATAAGCAAATTTTATATAGATCTATAGGGCGCCTCCATAGTTCTGTTGTATCTCTATGGTTAACTGTTACTTATCCAGGCTGTGTGACATATCTGTCGTGTTATTTAAAAATGGAACGATCTTTTACTCCAAAACATGGCAACCAAGGAGGTAACTTATCAAAGGTTTTATTTTAATTTCAAACTAGCTTGCAAATATAAAGCTGTTTATTGAAGAAAAAAACAAATTAACACAACACGGAAATGTATTATAAATAAAAATTTCTGCCTAGGTACTACTTAGTTTTAATTTCCGCTCATTATTTGAAAAAGTACTATACAAGCCTTGCATCGGTCGCAGCAGTCAGGTAAATAGTTGCGGAGACAAAAGTTGCTAGTGCGTGCACTCACTTACGTATGTGTGCGTCGGCTTCGCCTCGGCCCACATTTACACGTTCGTCCACCAATGCCTCTTTTGCTGGCCGCTTTAGTAATGTGCTATTTTTAGCCACACTTCTTTTTACACTAAGTGAGTGCACGCACGAGCAGCTTTTGTCTCCGCAACTATTTACTCGACTGCACCAGATGGAGGGTTATGTTTTTCGAGAGTATGTATGTATAATTGTTTGGCACGCTCTGCGGCCTGAACGGCTCGATGGATTTTAGCTCGAGAGGTGTCGTTACATTCGTATTTACTGTGAGAGTGACACTGGGTACCTATATCAAAATAAAAAAAATAAAAAAGGCGGAGTTTTGGTGCCAAATTCAAATCTTTGGCACGCTCTGAAGCTCTATGGGTATCAAATTAAAAGGTTGATCTTTAGGATTTCAAAAAGGTAAGTATATCATGACCAATAAATAACTAAAAAGATATAATAAAAAAAATATTAGAGCGGGCGGGTTTTTTAGTTTTTTAAATTTAAATATGTTTTGTCTCTGGTGTCAATTTTACGGCGGGGCTATTACCTATCTTTGCAACAGCAAAGTGACAGCAGAAATTGCGCGATAATTGCTTTAACGTATCAACAGTGCGACCTCTACCGAACAAACGATGAACTACAATGTGCATTCATTTAGTTCCTGGTATTGGTACCAAATTGTTGTTGGCGCTAGCATCATAGCAACAGGCAACGTCTCACTCTCGTACCTAGGTAGGAATCCGAGAGAGTGCCCCGCTATACGAACCATCAGCGAGCGATTAGCCAACAATCACATAGGTACGTAATACCATTTTTATTTTGACGTTCCACAGCGACCGCTCGATTTTTGCGCGATAATTGCAAATTTTTTTGGTAATAGCTTCGCTGGCTTGTATGAAAGTACGCACATGTAGCGACGCGATAGCCGGCGGCGGGGCGATTACCTATCGAAACAACCGCACGGTTGCTATGGTGATATGTGACTTATCGCTGTCGCGTTGTTGTTGCAAAGATAGATAATAGCTCCGCGGGATTCTTTTCTGTTGCGCGCGACGCGAAGCAACTGATCTGAACTGAAGCGACTGAAGTTTTATTCGTGTTATTTCAAAGAGGTGCGCTACACTCAACGCATGAGGGAGTTTTGCGGAATTTTCAATGACTTTTTATTATTTTTACTTTTACCGCTCAGGCTCAGAGTGTAGACACAATAGAAATTCCATTGTTCTCTGGACAGCGGTGTCCTACGGGACTACCATTATCTTTTAGAAACCATCATGTGATGAAAACGTTTTGTTTGCGTTTTGATTTTAACGAAGTTGACAAGTTTTGACACACTTCACACTTCAAAGAAGATGATTGAGTAAAGACTTTCCGTAGGTGTACCACAAAGAAAATCAAGGTATAAACTTGAAAACGTGCTTTTTTCACCGTGCAAATTTTCTATAAACCGTGTCTCTTTCACTATGGGACCTTGGCGGAATTTCTGTGGAAAACGGAAGAAGCCAAAACTATAAAAAAAATAAAGAGTAAAGACGTCACAAAACTTCCGTCAAAAAATAAGCTTATTTTATAAGGTTCGCAGTTCGAAATAGCATGGTAAGATTGAAACAATATTGCGCTAAGAGATGGTGGTAGGAAGCTAGCTAGCTTGCAATCGACGAAATAACATTAGTAAAGAGTTACTCAGTCAATATTCAGCCGTCAATATTCTTCATAACTCTACAAGAAGAAGCTCTTTAATGTGCGTCCGTCCTAATCTACATATTTATCATTGATTAAACTGAAGTACTACAGTCTTCACGCAATTTTTGCATTTACTATCTTGATGATAAACGCGTTATTATCTGTGGCAGGATTTTTTAAAAACAAAAGTTAGAAAGGATATCTTTTGAAGTCAATTTGTTGAAGAAAGGAATAAAGTAAAGAAAGACGTTAATTATGAGAGTTATTTTTATATGCTGTTACTACTTTTCTATTATTTTAAATATAGGTATGAATATTAAACTCTCAGGCCCCGAGTTATTATAAGACACAATGTAGATTAATTAATTATTCTCTTGACAACGGTGTCTTGCTAACATTAGAATTAAAATTATTAGTAAAACTCATTTTCTTAAGTACTAATATAATAATAGACGAGTATATAAATTCAGGTCATTTAAATAAAACTAATAAATAAGTCCCAAAATTAACAACTCAAAAACTTTTAAGGACACTCAAAACTCAACTCTTATTTATATCTCATTTAGTCAACTCAAGTCAAAATAATTAAGCATTTCAAAGGATTAGTTAGTAGATACGATAATGAAGATTAATCCAAAGGTTCCTATTTATATCTTCTTCAAAGTCAAAGTTTATCAAGAGCAAAACCTTTTCAGATACTTACCTACTTATTTTATACTTCAAAAATAAGATCAATCCATTTTCCGTTAAAACAATGTCACAATCTGATACGGACTTTCATGAATAATTAATTATTTTTAATGGACTCAATTGAGATGGAGTTGGTTAAGATCGTCAGTCATATTAAAGTTCGTTAAGGGGATGACAGGAGCTCCAGCAACAAAGATTTAATTTTATGACATATTGTTAACAGTAGTACTATTGGACGCCTGTGATTCTGACTGCGTGGACTTTGGGCTGTATTTTTTTACGGGAATGAAAAAAAACAGCAATCAGATATCCTCAATATTGACCTAGGTGGTCGGTCAGTATCACTTGCAAGGAAATGTTACAATTCCTTCAATAAGTTTTAGAATGAAAAATTAAATTCATGTTCCTAACTGTTTTGGTGCCTACATCCTACCTAAAGTACAGAGCAATTATTGTTTTTAAAAAATGCACAGAATTATTTTCGTCAAATTATTACTTTATTCTGTTTAAATTATCTTTGTTTTTTTCGGAAAAAGGAAAGCATCAATACGAAGTTTTCTAAATAAGCTTGCTTATAAGGAAAGTGACTTTAAATTATGTATTTTAAAATTAACATATTGTTTTTAAACTGGCCTTTAATGGAATTGGTTTATAGGTGCCAGTTACTGCCCGTATTTTGTGGCTGCTCCTTAAAAATTTGTTTATTCAACAGATTTATTCGACAGTCATTAACTGTTGACGTTCTGCAAATTTGAGTGGAGGCACAACGATACTTATTTGATAGAACCAGGCGTTACTTGGCGGTTGTCTATATTTTAGTATAAAACGAAAAATATCTATCTTAATTCCGCAAGAAAAAAGACATGCAAGATGCCCGCCCGTCTGCAAATAAATGCCCACACGGAGCGTCCTCAGAAGTTTTTAGACCGTGCAATACTAATTCACTAGTTTGTAATGTCGTTTCTTTGATAAGGCAGTATGTCTGCAGACTTCGGTCATTTTAAAATTTCCTTTCATCAAGATATATATATATATAGATATAAATATATAGTAGGTGAGGTGGATAGGTAGGTACGATGGGTGGGAGCTAGTAGAAGAAAAATGTAAAGGAAAAGAGATGCTTAATTCGGTGAATGACTGTATTTAAATGTTTTGTTATGGTGGCCGAAACGGCTCTTCGAACCTTGTTAACTTTACAGGTTTTCATTGTTCAGAGGTAGCATCAGCCTTGGCTTTTAATTTTGGCCATAGTACACCAGGAATATTATCTTCACTGATTTACGTTTGTAATTCAGTGCGAACGCACGTAACGCCCCATCTGTCAGATCGACAGTGACAGGTATGACACTGACAGGAGATTGTCAGATGGTCTGCGATTGATATGACAGAAAGGTCCTTGCTTTTTAAGGTTACTTTAATTAAACTCGGAGATTTTGATTTATAGAATTTTATTGTGTAAACAATATGTACGTTTGATGAACGAATAGCTGAAGCCGCAGGTTAGTGTCAGTGCACTTCACATCAGAATTTCATAATCAGTGTCCCTACTTGATCTTACCATTATACTTGCCTAATCCACCTAAATTATCAAGTTAAGCCTTGTAATTGATACAAAGGGACCCCCTAAGGGTGTTACTTTCTCTTTTTATTAGTAAACTTTCATAAATAAGTCACTTCAAGAATGCTTTCATGAGTGCACACCATGTGGCATTTAAGCCCTCATGTAAACATAATTTGGGCTAATCTCTGTAGCCAGAGCTTCCCTGTGATATAAACAGAAAGGCATCATACTGTGAAACATAATTTATTCACAAATTAAACATTTACTTACAAATAAGAAATATTAAAAATAAGTCACAGCATCATAATCGGTATGCAAGTGGCCACTTTAGAGGTTAAGTCTGGGGTATCAACCTTCCCCTTGCTCTGATGCTTTTTAGGTGGAATAGGGCCCTTCAGGCTTCGTTGTAAAGACATTACAGTAAGGCCCCCTTTGTGAGAATTCACCGGTTACAATAATATCTGAAATCACCTCCGTTCATAATCCACTCTCGCAGGTGACGAGACGCGTACGGCGCCCCTCCGAAACACCACTCCGCCCGCGAAGCAGAAAATTCAGTACGCTCGGCGTTAGAGGACAGATCAGGGAAGCCCGGGAGTCGCCTCCGGCTGTTTTACTATCCTGCTAGTCTCAAGCAGTGAAAATATAATCAGAGGATCACACATAGAGCGGTGACCCCATTCCTCTATTAAATTAACCCAAAAAACTAACATTTAGTTTTATGATTAAACATCCACATCGTCAACCACCACCTTTCATTCACATCAGCAAGCTTAGGAGTTCACCCATAGTGTAGCATCATCATCAATTTCTCATCACATTCAATTAAGTTCCATTTCTGATATCCTTGGGCAGGCATTCATGAATCTTCAAATTAATTTAGATCACTAAAACAGTAACTTTTAATTAATTGTTTTAACAGTGTACCTATTTTTTATGTTTTTATGTGTTGATTACAGGACACCTTTTTTAGTTTTGGTTTGTATAGAGTCAGTATAATAATAAAGATCAATTTACTCGTCACTGGATAGTGTTTTGTCTCATTTACCCGTTGTTGTCCTAGCCTAAAAAGGTAAGTCTATTAAGTAAGTTCATATTATTATTGAAAGAGAGAAAACAACATTACAAGTTTAATAATACAACGATACTTGCACGTCCGCGTCATCTCACCAATTTAAAATACTTTCTATATAATAAAACACTTATTTCTGTCTAGACGATTCGGTATTTGGTAACTATCGTTTGAAGCTTTCGTCCATCACATAAACTTAGTTATACTCATGATCATTTTTTAATAGAAAAATGTTGGAAAAAATCGACTCGGCCACAAGTTATTCCCAGACAGAACAACTCGTGGCTTCTTTCTTCTTTCTTCTCTCTTGTCTTTGTGAATGTTTTTCTATTAAAAAATTATAGCATTAGCATTGAAAATGCAAAAGCAAAAAAAAAACATAAACTTGATTATCTTACACTGGCCTTCTTTTTTTTAAACACCAATTTATTTGAAAAGTATTTGAAAAGAATAGTTGATATTTTCAATGACCCTGCTAATACTAGGTACTCCTAGATACTTCCCGTGCTACAATTTCATCCAGACGCTTTAAAATTTGCATTATTTTTCTATACTAATATTATAAAGAGATATATAAAAAGATTTGATTGTTTGTGTTTGCATTGAATAGGCTCCGAAACTACTGAACAGATTTGGATGAAATTTGGTACACAGATAGTAGATAGCTTGGTTATGAACATAGGATACTTTTTATCCCTATATTCCCACGACAACAGGAACTAGCGCAGAGTCTACGCGCATCGAAACGTCAATCTCACATTTAAAACACATCAAATGCACCCTAATTTCCACAATGTAATGAGATAAAAACGCAAATTCATCGCGCTTAGCCACGTGAAATCCGTCAAATGCGCGCGTATTCATGCGTCTTTATTTTATCTCAAAAGAAATGTGCATTACATTGTGGAGATACGGGTGAATTTGATATGTTTAGTTTCAGATAGACGCTTCGATGCGCTTTCTCTGCGCTAGTATAAATTGACCCTTAAAGTTTCAATTAGTATTTGGTGGAACAAATAAAGAATCAAGAAGGTACCACCATTTTAACATGCACGACGCATCTTATCAGTCTAGACGCGTTGTCTAGCTTTCTCTTCAGCAAACATATTTCCTCCGAACAATATTTACAATATATTTTCTTATTCAAAATTATCTTTCTTCGCCCGTCACAATGTTCAATGCAGGGCTTATCTGGGTCGGACGACCGAGCACGTCTCATAGCAGAACATGGCATAAATGTATAGGAGAAAGATAGGTACTTTCTATGAGACATTTTTTTGTAAAAGGTTATAGCAGAAGTAACATATACAAGTATATTACGTATAGTATAAAAATAGCATTGAAAAATGCAAAAATTTTAAAATCATAAATAATTGTTGGCTGTTGCATCTTAATCTATCGTTAAACACTTGAAAATTTCTTTCGAATGCAAGGATATTCCTAGCCTTGATGTGACAACGCTGGCCTACAGCGAAAAAATTAAAAAGTATTGGAGAATTTCTACGGTGGTCTGCAAGTGTCGGTAGTTCAGTGGTTAGAGCATTGGACAGGATTTCCAAAGGTCGTGGGTTCGAGTCCCATCTGAGAATTCACTTGTGGCCGAGTTGATTTTCTCCAATATTTTTCTATTTGAAATTTATCAGAAATATAAAAATAGCATTAAAAATGCAAAAATTCGAACATAAAATATACCTATGCGTCAGTTTCTATGTTTACGGTTCTATAAATGTAGGTATATAAACTATGTTTTTTACAATAACACCAATTGGCCTAGTCCTAAAGTACGTGTGTTGTGGAAGAATAGGGTCGCGGATAGAAATACAATATAGTTGACATGATATTAATAACGGCATCAATTGTAATAAATAGTGAAACATATAACATTTAAGTACTTACTTAAAGTAGACACTTATATTTTAAAAAAAAATCTTGCCTTCCTATCAAATAAATTTTTCCTTACACTTTAAGACATTACTACTAACTCAGTAATAAATCATGAATCATCACTTGCTCACGGCCTTTGAAAGGTGTCGAATCGTCGGGAAATAAAAGAAAGAATCAGCCCTTGACCACGGCCCCTTGAAAGGTGTCGAATCGTCGGGAAATAAAGGAAAGAATCATCCCTTGACCACGGCCCCTTGAAAGGTGTAGAATCGTCGGGAAATAAAGGAAATAATCATCCCTTGACCACGGCCCCTTGAAAGGTGTCGAATCGTCGGGAAATAAAGGAAAGAATCATCCCTTAACCATGGCCCCTTGAAAGGTGTCGAATCGTAGGGAAGTAAAATAAAGAATCATCCCTTGACCACGGCACCTTTGTAAGGCGGGATATTGGAGAGGTATTGAAAGACCGAATGCTGGATACATACTGACTTTATTATAATCAAAAGATGGTTATATAGTTTATGAAATACTTACACACTAGGTACCTACATCTCCTTCGCAGGGAGAAAAAAAAGTTAAATGTTTATATAATTTTACTGTTTTTTTATATATATTAGTAAAGGATAAGGTTAAATATAATAATGATTACACAATGATAGTAAAATATAATGTTATCTTATTCTAAAGTTATAATATGTTTACACTATTTTATATGTAATGCAGATATAAGCAAAATAAAAAAGTTGTGTGTCTATCAATTTAATCTATTTATCTGGTGTAAACAATTTAGTGCGATTTTTATGGACTATATCTTATTTTCCATTTCTATTTATTTGTACATTTGGTGAAATATCTTTGATGACAACAAAAGGACCCGAATAAACGCTATCTAATTTACTGTTACATTCATTTTTTTATCAAAATTAGGTCATTCGGTTTGTAAGTTATTGGATTAAGGTACTTATCATAAACATTTTTTCTTAATAACTTGCTTTTTAGTAAATTTTCCCGGCTTCTTTTTGAGATAATTGTAATCTGAACTTCAATTCCAATGGATAACTGTCATGATTATACAGTGGTTCTACAATGGATTTATTTATTACTTGGGAGCGAACAAAGTTTTCCAAAAACTAACTCGTATGGTGTGAATTTAGTTTCAGAATGTACAGAAGTGTTATAGGAAAAACACCAATATGAAAGCCATTGGCTCCATGCCTCAGGATGATTGTCTGTTTGAATATATGTAAGAATGAATTTAATTTTTTATGTGAATTTTCAAATGTGCCAATACTTTGGTGGTGGTAGGCAGTGGAATTTAAATGTGATATCTTCAAAAGTTTACATACCTCCTGGAAAACGGAAGACATAAACTCGGATCCCCTATCTGTGGCAATTTCCTTTGGTATCCCGTAGCGAAGAATAAAACTATTAACTAAAGCTTGTGCTACTTCTTCTGACCTTTTTGAAATTAAAGGGTGAGCTACAACATATTTTGATAATTCGCATTGTAATGTAAAAATATAAGAAAAATTATAACAATCCTAATCTAATGGTCCTACTAAATCTATATATATTTTTTCAAAAGCCGTTGTAACCGTGGAAGTGATAACCATCGGCTCTTTAGTATGTCTCGCATGCTTTTCTTTTTGACATTTTCCACACTTCTTAACAAATGCTCGAACGTCTTTAATTAAACGTCTCTAAACGTAAAAATACTGTTTTATATTATTAAACATCCTTCTCATGCCCGCGTGGCCAATTGTGGGCAAGAGATGGAAGTCGTTTAGAATTACTTTTCTATCGTCTTTATCGTCTATTCGTTGTCCATTATTTAAAATATAAAAACGTGGTGCGCACCTTCTATCTGACGATTTAATCTCACTTAATAACTTTTCAACAAAAATATTATTTTTGTCGCTCTTTATAATATAAATCGTGTCATCACATTTATTAATTTACAAAATGTAATATATAGCATTGAGTGTAACGAAACGTAAATACAGAGTATCATAAATGACTTGAGTCACTATTCGCATGACATTTAATATAACCTATAAATGTATGGAAATTCGCTCCATTTTAGCTACAGACTGTCAACAAGTTAATTAAGTAACATCTGCAATTGTGACGCGTCACCTAGTCCACTTTTGCCTGGAACCTCAATGTGAACAGATCATTTTATAAAAATTATAATAATAAACCTCCAAGTGCTGAAGAAGTATTTTATTTAATCTCCTTATCGATAGTACATGGCGCAGCCGCTTCAAGAACCAATAAAGGAAGATTGATATGAAAACTGAAGAAGCCCGAACCAGGGACTTAGAAACGCAGGCAGAACACGTGGAAGAAATTGAAGAAATGGGCACTCCATTCGAATTCAAGATGCCGCAACCACTTCAATTGGATGCAGTTGGTGACATGCTGACGAAATGGAGAAACTTCAAGCAGCATTTTACAGTTTTTATATTGGCATCAGGCTTGGAAAAAGTAGCAGATAAAAGGAAGTCCGCCATCTTGCTCAACTGTATAGGTGAGGATGGACAAAACATTTATTTTAACATTTTAAAAAAGTCAGAGGAAACACCTAAATTTGAGGATCTATTAAAAGAATTCGACAATTACTTTGAACCGAAGCAAAATGTGATAATAAATACATATAACTTTAACAGCAGAAATCAAGAGGATGGAGAAACTTTTGATAGTTTCTACGCTGAAATAAGAAAACTGGTAAAATGCTGTAACTATGAAGATCAAGAAAACAGAATGTTACGAGATAAAATTGTCATGGGCATTCGGGACAGGAACTTACAACGGAAACTTCTGGAGAACCGAAACTTGACACTGGATTCCGCAGTAGACCAATGCAGAGCAGCCGAGCTATCACAAGAACATATCAAAATAATTCAGAAACAAGAAGATCTTTTGAAGGTGGATGCAGTCACTGCCCGAAACCCTAAAGCTAAGTATAAATTATTTGGAAGTCATAAAACTGACCAAAATAGTAACAATTATAGTAAAGACTTTTATCATTGTAAGAAGTGTAATAGGGAACATGGCCCACGGCAGTGCCCTGCTTTTGGTAAAATTTGTTCTATTTGCAATAAGCCTAATCATTTTGCTAAGGGATGTAAAAACAAAAAAATTGAATCCATTGAGAAATATGAAAACACCAGTAATGATAACTTTGTACATGATTTATGACTAGTCAAAGTCTGTCATTTAGTTGGAACTAAAAAATTGTCTTGTAACCAGAATGAATGGCGCAAAACATTAAAAACTAATAATAAGAAAGTTACATATAAATGTGACACCGGGGCCCAAGTCAATGTTATCTCATTAAAAGATTTTAAATTGATTGTCGATGATGAAAACCCTAAGTGGTCTGAGACAAAAGTTTTATTAGAAGCATTTGGAGGTAACAAAATAAAACCGTTAGGCAAAGTAATATTAACAATACATTTAAATGATGAATTGCGAAAAGTACCTACAGAATTTCTGATAATAAAAGAAAATGTTTGTCCAATATTGGGTCTTAATTCATTAATAGAACTAAAACTATTAAATGCAAACAATATTAATATAGCGAATGTAAGCAATAGTTGCATTAACAGTGTCAACATCCAAAGCAAGGATGTAATTATTAATCAATATCCTGAACTCTTCCAGGGCATAGGACAATTTCATACATCGCTGGAACTGCACACTCAACCAGATGCACAGATTGTTGTGAAACCACCACGACGAGTCCCACATGCATTATTGGATCGCCTTGCTAATAAATTAAAAAGTTTGGAAGAAAATCAGATTATTGAGAAAGTCGAACATCCAAAATCATTTGTAAGTAATCTTGTTATAATTGAAAAAAGTGATGGTAATTTGAGAATTTGTCTAGATCCGCAAGATTTAAATAAGGTTTTAATAAGAGAATATCACTTAATTCCAACTTTAGAAGAAATAGTAAACAAATTAAGTAATAAATCAATTTTTTCTGTGCTTGATTTGTCAGATGGTTTTTATAATATAAAATTGACAGACAAATCAGCAAACTTATGTGCATTCAGTACTCCCTTCGGGTGTTATAAATTTCTCAGATTACCATTTGGTTTGTCAGTAGCATCAGAAATCTTTCAAAAATACAGTGAAAAAACATTTGGTGATATCCCTGGTGTTGTAATATACTGTGATGATTTATTGATTTGTGCTGAAAATGAAATGGAACATGATAGAATATTGAAATGTGTGTTAGAAAGAGCAAAAGAAAATAATGTTAAATTCAATAAAAGAAAATTTCAATATAAACTACCTGAAGTGAAGTATTTTGGGCACATCTTTTCTAAGGAGGGAATGAAAATTGATCCTGACAGAGTTAAAGCTATTATGAACATCAAGAGTCCAATTAACAAAAAAGAGCTGCAAATATTTTTGGGAATGGTTAATTATTTAAGAAATTTTGTTAAGAAATTAGCTGACCTAACTGCACCGTTAAATACCCTCCTAAAAAAGGATGTGTCTTGGTTGTGGACGGAAGTGCATGAAACATCTTTCACTAAAATAAAGAAGTGCATTAGTACAGCACCAGTACTGCAAAATTTCAATTCTACTTTGCCAGTTACAATTCAATGTGATGCGAGTAAAGATGGATTAGGTTGTTGTCTAATGCAAAATGGAAAACCAGTTTGCTATGCTTCCAGAAGTTTAAGTAATGCAGAACAAAATTTTTCACAAATAGAAAAGGAACTGTTAAGTGTAGTTTGGGCAACTAAGAAGTTTCACTATTTTATTTATGGTAAAAAATGTACTATACTAAATGATCACAAACCTTTAGAAAGTCTATTAAAAAAGGGTATTCATGCAATTCCTTCAGCACGACTTCAGAGACTGAAACTAAAATTGTTAAAATATAACATAGAATTTAAGTATTTAAAAGGTCGTTTAATGCATATCGCAGGTTTGTTATCTCGCTCAAACCCAGATGAAAATGAGGATGACCAATCATACATGTTTGAAGTAATACACTGTATAGGTCTAGCAAACTATTTGCAATGTACTGATGAACAAAAGCAAGAACTAATCACTGAAACGTCTAAGGACATAGATCTATCCAAATTAATTGAATTTACACAGCATGGTTGGCCAAATAAAAACATACCTGATAATATAAAGAATTACTTTAAATTCAGAGAGAACATAACAATGGATCAAAAACTATTGTTCATGAATGATAGACTAATAGTTCCGCAATCTCTTAGACTAACAATCTTGCATAAAATGCATGAAGGTCACTTAGGAATAACAAAAATGAAACAAGTTGCTAGAACTTTGTACTATTGGCCAAATATTGATTCTCACATAGAAGAAATAGTTAAGAAATGCTTTATTTGTCAGACTTATCAAAATAATAATATTAAAGAACCTTTATTGTCACATGACGTACCCAAGTTGCCTTTTTCGAAAATAGGAATAGACATCATGGACTTTAAAAGAAAAAGTTACCTGATCATCTATGATTACTCAACTAAATGGTTAGACATAAAATTAATTACTAATAAATCTGCAAGTAGTATTAATAATGCACTTATAGATATTTTTTCATGTTTTGGCATACCATCTGAGGTAGTAGCAGATCACATTCCATTTGATTCTAAACAATGTAAACAGTTTGCTAATGAATGGGGTTTTAAATTCACATACTCGAGTCCAAGGTATCCTCAGTCAAACGGCATGGCAGAACGTGGAGTACAGATAGCTAAAAAGATTTTAATGAAATGTAATGATGATAAAAACAGATTACAGAATTGCCCTTCTGCAATATAGGTCATCTCCAGTATCAGGTACATGTTTCACACCTTCTCAGTTAATGATGAACAGGAATTTAAAAACTAAGTTACCCTCTAGCTATAAGCATTTAGTACCAAAGTTAAATTGCAATGTAGAGACTGAGATGAATAAGACTAAAAATAGAAATATAAGTTATTATAATAAGAATGTTAAAGAAAGAAGTAACTTTGAATTGAATCAAAAAGTATGGTTTAAAATGGATCCGCAAAAGAAACAATGGATTCAAGGTACAATTGTAAATAATAATAATTTTAGATCTTATGACATTAGGGATGATAATGGCTCTGTTTATACAAGAACTTCTTATCATGTTCGATCTCAATAATCTGATGATAAGCAGGTGTGAGTAGAGATGTGCCAAGTGGTAAATTACCCATTGCCGGCAATATTCCCAATCTTGCCACTGCCGGTAAAATTCTATTTTGCCGGGAACATTGGCAATATTGCCAATCCATTTAAATAGCTTTATTATATAAAAATTCTGATTGTTTAGTAAATAAACTTAGAATTAGTTATTCCACTACACTGTAAAAAATAATAGAAAACATTATTTCATTCTACTTCATAAATTATGACGGTAATCGAAACTCTCGGTTTAAAAAGTATCTAAAAAATTGTATGCAGTTAAAAATAGTCTTACAAATAATGGTTGTTCATACAGAAAATAAAGAGATGCAAAAAATTGAAACAATGCTTTTAGATGAGAATACTTGGACAAACATATAAACATTTTGATATTATTAAATCTGTTGTGCATTGGATAAATAAATTGGAAGGTGACTATTATTGGTATTGGTGATGGGCTCTTTTCTCCGCATTTAGACTCCCATTTGGTCCGTTATGCGTGAACATAGCATCGGTATGGCTAGCCAAGCGATCCCAGCTCCTTCCAGAAGAGCAGAAGCCTCCTGGGGCGTTCACAGGCTTCTAGGAGCGACCTCACGTCTTTGAGGATTTCTGCCCGTTTTGCGGCCAAACCCACGCACTCCAGGATCACGTGGGCGGCTGTTTCCTCTGCGTCCAGGCATCCCCTACATAGGGGGCTGTCTGTCGCATTCATGATGAATAGTTGTCGGTTTAAGGTGACTATGGGACAACACATTTAGTACATCAAGCTTTGAGCGAAATTGGTCGAGTGCTGCATAACACCACATCCGAAGAAATTTTGGAGGAGCAATGTGAAAGTATTCGTACAAAGTTTATAGAAAGTAAATTATTCTTAGAAGCCAGCGCATTTTGCAGCTGCAATTTTAGATCCCCAAAACCAAGGAGTCAATTTAACAACCGATGAGAATTTAGATGGTTGCCAATTTATTCTAAATCAATCACAATGTGACGGCTATACAGGAGTTAATATTATGGAGGAGTTAGCTGAATACAAATCAAGAATAAATAGGTACGGAAGCTTGTTTGGACAATTCAGCAACGTCAACATCACCAATGACGTGGTGGAATTTAATTTTTCCATGCACAAATTTAGGAAAAACTGCATTAAAATTGTTATCCATCCCATGAACTTCTGCCTCGGTAGAAAGAAGCTTTTCCACTTTCTCGAATGTACATACTGTAAAACGAAACAAGTTGACCACAGAGAGAGCAGGAAGCTTTGCTTCATTGCACACAATTGGAAATTACTCAATCCTAACATACAACTTCGAAGGGAAGACTCAATAGGATCAAATATGGAAGATTCTCCTATCGAAGAATGCGATGAAGAGGTTGAATTTGATTTCGTCGATGTGCCCGAAGATGAGACTTATCATGCCAACTCACCTATAATTTTAGATGAGGATCCTAAGACCCAATCTTTGGGAAGCACTACGGAGATCTTCGAGCATTGTGTTCAGGTCCTCCAGGGTCTCAGTCATAAGGACTATATCATCGGCAAAACGAAGGTGTGTCAGATACAGGCCATTTATGTTGCTGCCGCGTCCTTTCCAGTCTAAAAGCTTAAAGATGTCCTCCAACGCAGCTGTGAACAGTTTCGGAGAAATGACGTCTCCCTGTCTCACACCTCGCTGCAGTTGGATGGGACTTGTGCTCTGGTTCTGTAATCGGACCGACATGGTGGCATGTTCGTATAAGTACCTTAACACCTCGATATACCTATAATCCACTTGGCACCTCTGGAGAGACTGCAGCACCGCCCAGGTCTCTATCGAATCGAAGGCTTTCTCATAGCCCACAAATGCCAAGCAAAGTGGCAGATTATACTCCTCGGTCTTCTGTATAACCTGCCGCAGCGTATGGATGTGGTCTATGGTGCTAAAGCCTTTTCGAAACCCGTCTTGTTCGGGAGGCTGGAAGTCGTCGAACCTGCGAGCGAGACGATTCGTAATAACTCTCGAAAACAACTTATAGACATGGCTTAGAAGTGAGATAGGGCTAAAGTTCTTCAAACGGGTGTTATCTCCCTTTTTGAAGAACACCTCAAAATCACCTCACTTATATTCCATGCCCTCGGCGTTTTGCCCTCGACAATGACGGAATTGAAAAGTTTCTGGAGGACTTTGAGTATCGGCTTGCCGCCCGCTCTCAGAAGTTCTGTAGTGATTCCGTCATCACCCACCGCCTTGTTGTTTTTGAACTGTTTGAGAGCCATACTAATCTCGTACAGGCTACGTCCAGGATATCTTCGGTGAAGTGTCGGGTAAGCTTGGCTCTCGGGTCTTTAGCCTTGCTTTCAACAGATTATTGATGAACATGATTAGGTATTATCTCTTAATTAAAGTTGTTACGAAGTGAAAAACCATGTTATTTTTTATATTCATCGTTAATTTATATTTTAACCCATTTATTTTAATTTTAACTGACAAAATCAATGTAAACTTGTAATTAATAAGTCTGATAAATCTCGTCAAAGTAATTATATCAATAAAACCTGATTTGTAATCATTTGTGTAGTTTGGAATAAACAAATTTACCATAAAAGTGTTAATTGTTTTTTCTTTCACATTACCTATTTGAAATTGTAACTATTTCACTCCTAACGCAAGAAATTTAGTAAAAAAATATACTTGGGCAATTTTGCCAGCAATATTGCCGTCAATATTGCCGGTAATATTCCGGCAGCATTGGCAGTTTGTATATAGGATATATATTTTTTAAATATATCTTATTTAACACGCTTAGATACATTTATTTTATGAGTTAGGTAGTAAAATCTATCCAATATTTCCCATATTTAGCCAATGTTCCCCAAAATTTCCTCTTAGGGCAATCTTGCCGGCAGCGTTGCCGGCAATATTCCCACTAAGGGCAATATTGCCGGCAACGGCACATCTCTAGGTGTGAGTGTGCAGTTACAGAAATAATATGACTTGGTTCCTAATTAGTGTGTAACATTCTGTGAGCATAAATTTGTACCTACACTAACTAATTTACTGTTTTTGAATCATGTTTTCCTAAAGTAATTAAGTAATGTAGTTTAAGTAAGTATTTTTTTTTGTAAACTTCTTGCAAATTTCAAGAATTAAAAAAAAAAAAAAAAAAAAACTTTTTTTTTTTTTTGGAAAGGGGTATGATGTAATATATAGCATTGAGTGTAACGAAACGTAAATACAGAGTATCATAAATGACTTGAGTCACTTTTCGCATGACATTTAATATAACCTATAAATGTATGGAAATTCGCTCCATTTTAGCTACAGACTGTCAACAAGTTAATTAAGTAACATCTGCAATTGTGACGCGTCACCTAGTCCACTTTTGCCTGGAACCTCAATGTGAACAGATCATTTTATAAAAATTATAATAATAAACCTCCAAGTGCTGAAGAAGTATTTTATTTAATCTCCTCATCGATAGTACACAAAAAACATCCAACTCCCTCACAAATGCGGCTCGCGTCAATTGTGATTGGAAATCTGGATTTATAAAAATTGTTAACTTGCTTTCTACATAGCAAAACGCGTTTCTTTCATTTGTTATTTTATTTTGTTTTCGTATTTTGTCTTACTCATTTTTCTCTATAAATCGGAGTTCTACTGCTTCTCTCGGTTTCGAACGATTTCCAATAACATTTGGCTGATCAGGTCACGAGCTATAAGAAGCCGTATCGCACTGAGAATTATGTATTTTCCGTGATTGTGCCCTAGTTGTTACATTTATCTGGGCCTCACTCATATTTCTTAAATCTGCCGATCTAAAAGAAATTCGAGACAAAGCATCTGCAGCTGCGTTGTCCGAACCCTTCACATACTCTACTACAAAGTCATATTCTTCTAATATCAATCTAAACTTCATTAACCTTTTTTTTATGATTTTTGTAATTTTTGCATTTTTCAATGCTATTTTTATACTTATGGTAAATTTTAAATAGAAAAATATTGGAAAAATTTAACTCGGCCACAAGTGAATTCTCAGACGGGAATCGAACCCGCGACCTTTGGAAATCCGGTCCAATGCTCTAACCGCTGAGCTACCGAGACTTGCGAACCACCGTCGAAATTCTCCAATACTTTTATATTTTTAATACGCTGTAGGCCAGCGTTGTTACATCAATGCTAGGAAAATCCTTGCATTCGAAAGAAACATCTTTTCAGGTGTTTAACGATCGATTAAGATGCAAGTGCCAATAATTTATGATTTTTGTAATTTTTGCATTTTTCAATGCTATTTTTATACTTATGATAAATTTAAAATAGAAAAATATTGGAAAAAATTAACTCGGCCACAAGTGAAGTTCATTAACCTACTCGAAGGATCCCGCATGTTAAAAAGATAAATTAATGGGCGATGATCAAAATTTTTAATTTTTGGTCATAAAGGTACGGTCTAAAATATTTTACGGCCCAAACTATAGCCAATAATTCTTTTTCAATAGTCGGATATCTCAGTTCTGCATTATTTAAGCTTCGACTCGCATAAGCTATAGGTTTATTATCTTTGTTACTTAAGATAGCGCCGATTGCGTAACCTGATGCGTCTGTCTGAATCAAGAACTAAAGTTATTATTATTATTATAAGAACTGATTATTTTCAGAAAAGTCTGGATATTGTAGAATTGGAGGAGAAATTATGCATTCTTTTAAAATTTCAAACGCTTTTTGACAATCGTTATCCCAAACAAAATGTAAATTTTTTCTACATAATCTATTTAAAGAATAGGCTTTTTCCGCAAAATCAGGAATAAGTTTTCTGTAGTAGTTAACAAAGGCTGTAAATCGCTTGACCTCGTCAACCGACTTTGGACAAGAATATTTTTTTCCGGATCTGGAATTACACCATCGCCTGATATCACGTGGCCTCAATACAACATCTCTTTTTGAAAAAATCACATTTTACTGGATTTAATTTTAAATTAACGTTTCGTAACCTCTCAAAAACGTCTTGTAATTTTTTTATCTTTTCCCCCAAATTTCTCCCAAAAACTACGAGATCGTCTTGATAAACCATGCATTTCTCATACGTAAGTCCTGCCATAGCCATAGTCATCATACGAGAAAAAGAGGAAGGACTAGTTTTTAGACCCATTGACATTCTTGTTAATTGATATTGACCCAAAGAAAAAGCTGTAAATTGTCTGCTATCTTTATCAAGTTCTACATTATGAAAACCTTGATATAAATCTAAGTGACTAAAATAAATACACCCTGATAAAGAGTCCAAAATTTTGGTAATATTCGGGAGAGGGAATTTATCATCCTCAATGCAGTTATTTAATTTCCTATAGTCTATAACTAGCCTCCACTTTTTCTCACCGCTACTGTCTAGTTTTTTCGGAACTAATAATACAGGACTACTCCATTCACTACTACATTTCTCAATAACTCCTTCGTTCAACATATTTTCAATTTGTCTATCAATTTCCTTTTTCTGAGAGTGAGGTAATCTGTATGGTTTAGAAAATATAGGGGTTACGTTCGGTTTTAAACTAATAGTATGCTTATAAATGTCCGTTGTTGTTAAACTATCTCCCGGTAAATAAAATATATCATTATACTTAGCGCATACATTTTCAACTGACACTTGTTCTTCTTCATTTAAATGGTTTAAATGCAATAATGAAAACATTTTTTTAACACGACTAGCATTTTTCTCGCATTTTGTGAACGAACAAATACTGTAGTCACTGATATTGTGTATAATCGGCTTAATTTCATTGATTACAAAATTATCTTCAGTTGTATTTAGTATTTTTATAGAAATTCTACCGCATATCGGTTTTACTAATGAACTTGCTAAAAAAATACCATCACTGATAACTGACGCGCAAACTACACATTCATTCTGTATATCCGTCGTAATGTAGTGAATCGACTCGCATCTAGGCGGAATATCTAAGTAGTTTGTATTCATATAAATAGGCAAATTAATTGTAGTATTTAAGGTCGATAACATCATTTCATTATGATTAAAGTCCAACACCGCGTTGTGCTTAGTCATGAAGTCTTGGCCTATGATACCATTTGCTCTAATAGGCAAGAAGTCAAATATATAAAACTTATATCTCAAATGATGTCCATTTACATTTAAATTTAAATAACAATACCCGATAGTTGATAGTTGATACTTTGCCTCCGATACCATTTATAGGTATGATTTCTTTGTAATAAGAAATATACTGGTCAATTATATGTTTATACTTAATGGCAGAGATCGATGCCCCCGTGTCAAGTAACCAACTGTATGTGCAATCGTTTACGGCGAGATTAATTAAACAATTACTGTTACATGATAAGATTTTAGTCTCGAAAAAATTTGTTTTCATAATTTTCCGATTCTACATGTTCCGATTCTAAATTTTCCGTCACTTCCGGCTCCGTCATGAAGTTAACATTGTTGTAGCGCATCCTTTGATTTCGATTATTGTTCTAGAACGACCTACCTCTGAAAGATCGTCCGCGGGTAGGCTGTTGCTGCTGCCGCTCACGAGGTTAGTTCCAGCCATCGCGACGATCATTGTTATCGCGAAATATCCCACGGTGAAAGCCTTGATGCGAATATCGTTGGTAGGAGCGCCCTCGCTGTCCTTGCGCTAAATTTTGTCTGGAAAATCTATTTTTATTATTATACATACTTAGAACACTACACTTCCCCACAAATTGCAGACGATGCAATTTCTTCGTCTTGCGCCGCTTGAATCGCGTCCTTCAGCGAGCTGAAATTTCTTGCAGCGATTATTGTGCTTAACCTACGGTTTCGTAGACAATCGGCAAATTTCTTTACTTCATTTATAGGCTTAAGCACATTGTAATTGTCGGAATTTCCGTTGGCCTCGTGAACAAAAAGCTCAGTTATTTCCTTGCCGTAATCTTGTACAGACAAATCATTCTGACGCATAGAGGTCAACTTAGTTTGAATTGCGGCTGCTGATTTTTGAGGCAGCAATGCCTTTTTCATGTCACTTATTAAATCATGAATAGTAGGGTAACTTTGAGATAATCGAAATTTCGCAGCCAGGGACAATCTACTTTTAAGCACAACGTTAATTAACTGCTTTTTACATTTTGTGTAGAAAGAATAGAACTGTAATACTCAATATTATCAATTAACTGATTACTATTATCCTCCTCATCAGTCACGAGTGGTAATAAACTTAACGCAGTCTTAAGATCAAAAGTAGCCATTGTTGCTGTTTCTTTACTTTTACAGAGTTCAATCACTTCAGTATACAAACTCTGGAATCTCTCAATGTATTTATAAATTAATTCGCAATCGCTACTTGAGATTTTACCCTTCGTTATGCTATTCGTTATTTCATTTACATAAGTAGAAAATCGCATAAAAATTTCATTTGCTTCGCTATTTTTATCAGTTAATATTTTACCCTTTCTACGGCTTTGACCAATTTTTATTAAATAAATTCTTATAACTTTAATTTCATCACATAATAGTTCTAATTTTGATGCCATAACGGGCGCAATCGAACATTACTGCATACATTTTTTTTATTTTTTTATTTATTATTTTACATTATATTATACTTAACATGGGAATATACTTAGAAAGTGTCTTTTTTATTTTATTTATTGTCCATCTCTTCCACTGTGTATTATCGGTAGACAAGTCCATAAAAGTCGCGCTTATGTAGGTATTTTATATTCACTGTACACATCACTTATTTTTATTTATTTTTTATTTCGACTGAATTGATCACGCACAATAATCACACCTGTAGGAGCCCTTTTTGGGTGGATTTGTTGGTCAATCCACTGTAGATGGCACCGTCTTTAAACTCGGAATACGCCGTATAATCCAGCCAGTAACATCAAAGTCAGCATCACAATCAGAATTATATTTGTGGTGCCGGCATGAGTTTTCAGCTCTTCTACGGTTGCTTGGTTATTGCCTCCAATCGCATTTTGGGCAACGATTACGTTGGATTTCTCTTCGTCTTTCGTGTTATAATTTCCTATTTTTACTTTTAACAAACACTGCACTTGTCAGAAGCACAAAACACGAACGAATGGGAATCATCATATTCGTAGAGATCATCGTCGAACAAAGTTCTATTCCATATATGTACACAGAAAATTAAACAACTGTGGAGCTCCGCTGCCAATGCGCTTTGGCAGGGTCGCCATGTAAGGCGGGATATTGGAGAGGTATTGAAAGACCGAATGCTGGATACATACTGACTTTATTATAATTAAAACATGGTTATATAGTTTATGAAATACTTATAATATACTGAGGGAGCTAATATTGTATGGAAATTCCCTTGGATAATTAAGATAAAATTTAAATTTAGATGCCAAAATGTCAACAAAATTTATATGAAAAATAGTTTCGAAAAAAAAACAAGGCTGTTCAAGGCATAACTTCCTGGTCCAAGGAGTTTTTAACTATAAAATTGACACTTCAAAGAAACACTTAAGAAAAATATAAACTTTGCTGTATGTATCGGGGTCCCTAGCACCAAGAAAACATTTGAAATTGGAAATATGTGATATTGTGCACTCATTCAAATATAATATAGCTATCTCTTTTTTCGTGACTTTTGTCCTACTTATCAGTAAAACATAGCAAATCATCAAATTGTGAATGTGTGTAGTCTTTATTCTCTCTTGGTCACAGATATAATGAAAATTATCATTGCATTGCCTACGGAACTAAAAATCTAAAGAAAAAATCGGTGATTTTCGATCCTTTCAGTATTTTTTTCTTTCGAATTGTAATTTTATTTCCTTTTATTCAATTTTAACGTCTCAGTAGGCACGTAGGTGTATAAAGAAGACTATGCTCCACTTATAGCTTATCCTTGGGCAGACTTGAATCCCTCGCTTCATTCAGGATTCTACCATAATTCCCGAGCGAACCTCACTACGTTCGGGATCTTTCATTTCGCTCAGGATTTAATATGCTGCCCTGTGACACAAGACACTGCTTTATCCCCTTAGTGCATAATCTTCTTATATATAAAATTCTCGTGTCACAGTTTTCGTTCCCATACTCCTCCGAAACGGCTTAACCGATTCTCATGAAATTTTGTGAGCGTATTGAGTAGGTCTGAGAATCTGCTACTATCTATTTTTTATCCCGAAATTCCACGGGAGCGAAGCCCCGGGGCACAGCTAGTAATATATAAAATTCTCGTGTCACAGTTTTCGTTCCCATACTCCTCCGAAACGGCTTGACCGATTCTCATGAAATTTTGTGAGCGTATTGAGTAGGTCTGAGAATCGGCTACTATCTATTTTTTATCCCGAAATTCCACGGGAGCGAAGCCCCGGGGCACAGCTAGTCTTATATATAAAATTCTCGTGTCACAGTTTTCGTTCCCACACTTCTCCGAAACGGCTTGACCGATTCTCATGAAATTTTGTGAGCGTATTGAGTAGGTCTGAGAATCGGCTACTATCTATTTTTTATCCCGCAATTCCACGGGAGCGAAGTTCCGGGGCACAGCTAATCTAATATATAAAATTCTCGTGTCACAGTTTTCGTTCCCATACTCCTCCGAAACGGCATGACCGATTCTCATGAAATTTTGTGAGCGTATTGAGTAGGTCTGAGAATCGGCTACTATCTATTTTTTATAACGAAATTCCACGGGAGCGAAGCCCCGGGGCACAGCTAGTATACTATAAATACACTGGACGATTATGATGCATGGCGAGTATTGTTCCTTTAAACTTCAAACAATCAAGTGAATTATTGCAATGGCATTTTACTGACGTTTAGTGTAATCGGTCGAATAATCAGTCGACGAACTCGGGCCTTAGTATAAAACCTCATTAGTTTTATAGAAAAAATCCTAATCTCATTATAAAACGCATAAATTCATCAGTTTGCATCTTAAAGATAAGAACATAAATAACCAGGACTCGGTATCAACATAAGATTATTCTTATCACTCATTGCCCCTACCGGTATCCGAACCTGGGATCTTCGGCGCAGTAGCCACAAACAACATCGTCAACCAAACGACCGTCAAACTACTGACAAACAATAAAAACATAATTATTATCTTCTTTATCTTAAATACTGTTCAAACAACCTACTTTTTATACAGATTATCACTTTAATCCATATTTATTATAGATAGGCTAGGCTTATCACCACTGTGCACAAGAAAGAGGATAGAATGTGAGCACAGGTAGACTTATCTCTTAAAGAGTTTTCTACCAACCCACCTAGGACGTAATTTAATAATATTTCAGGCTGTTTTTAATCAACATCGCGTAATTTTTTGCCAATTTTTCTCGCCATGAAAACCTTCTATTATTGTGCAGGAATATTTGAAAAATTCGTATTGGAACAGCCGTTCTCGAATTTTGGGGTTAGCAAATCATTTAGCGATTTTTTTTTATAGAAGATATTGCATCTGTTTGAAATTAGAATTAAAGTGACCATTCAAAAAGAGCGCTACAAAGTACCTAAGGCCGATTGGATTGGCGGTACTTGTTTTTAATTATTTTTTAATTGCATATATTTTGGGCATTTTAATTTGATGATTTTATTGATTGTTTTATTTATTCTACAAACAATTTTTATTCTGATTTAAGCTAATTTATTGTTATTTTTATAAAATATGATGTTAAGTTTTAACATAATAATTGAATAAAAAATTTTACTTATACTTATTTAATCTTTATTTCTGTAATCAATTTATTCTGTGATATGCTGTACCTACCTGCATTTTAACAATAATATTAATTAATATATATTTGCACACCATCAATGGTTAGATATGGCGCTCCCATAGTTGTAAGACCTTTTTTTGTACCCATATTTTGCAAATAAAGTCATTTGTATTGTATTGACCCTACACAAGAAATTTAGTCTAAATGTTAACTAATAATTTACACAAAGACATGTAGGTATCACTATTTTCAGTCAGCAAACCAAACAACAAACAAATATTTTTTTAATAGTAAAACACAATCAAAATTAGTTTCTCGCTTCACAGAATAAATTATAGTTGAACATTGAGTGTAGCTGTCATTTCAACAGAATCACAGGATTCACTATCCAATACTTTGGACATTCTCAGCAGATTGCTTTCAACAGAAATCCACTGCCAGCGGGGTTCGAGAGCTATTCCATTATGTGTCCAACGTTTTATAGATTACCGTATCAGAAGTATGGAGAGACAAACTAAACTAATGTAGGTCTTTCTCTTAGACAGGCTCAAAGGTGCAGTGGGACTGACGGATCATGCCTAATACACCGTGTCGTGGGTTCGATAAATTTTCGATTCGAGGTTGTTTATGTGTTTAGAAGAAAATAAGGCAATTTTTTTTTAGTTTTGTTCTAAACACAAACTCCCCCTTAACTTTGTGCTCAAAGCAAACTGAAAAACATAAACTTACAAAATTTGCCTCTTTACACGAGATAGATTCAATGTCCAATCTCTCTAACAAAATTGTATATATGTTTTAGACGGGACAAACAGATTTACGTTCACATTCATGATTTATTATGGAAATAAGAAATACAAGAAATTTCTATTGATATCCTTGATTCTACGTTCCAATATAATAGAGATACTAGAATTTAATTACATTAAGTGTTGTTACTGTTGCCAGTACTCTGACCAAATTGATAGGTTCCCAGACATAAACCGGAACCACAGAACTATATGACAGATAGACGGTAAAAGTGTACTCGCATGCCAAAAGTTTGATCCACGGTCAGTCTTCCGACCTAAAGACGCGTGTTTTCATGGCAAATGATCTCAAGCGGACTGACCGCTTAAGATCATTGCCATGAAAACGCGCGTCACTCAGAAACGGAAATGGTTAATTGTGCAGTGCTTTCTTGCAAGAGCTCGTCAATAACATTAACACATCACTAAATATCGGTCGTGACGTCATCGTAGGTACGAAAAATTCGACACGCTAGGTTCTCATACAGTTTGAAGCGCTCTTTTCATCTATCTCGATGTAGGTCTGTGACCGGAACTTAACACTAGGACACGGGCACTATCATTAATCTGACTAGAGAGGTAGCTAGTGTTATAGTTGTTGGGGCGAGGAATTCGCGGATATAAAAATAATGGAAAGAGTAGGGTGGTTATGGTCCCGGCTATATTTGCAGTCGTTAAAACCCACCAATTCGCATTGTGCCCGAGTGGTGAGTCATGGGCCATTCTTCTTATCTATCCATAAGGAAGGCCAGTTCCCCAGCAGTGGGGATATTAAAGGTGACAAAATACCCGACAAAGTCATTCATCTGATTCCGAGATCAGTGATTCAAAACTTCTGTTACATGTGTGAGAACCAACAAAATTTGTTATAAATACGTATACTTATACAAATAAAATATTAACAAACCAAAACAAACTCTGGACGACAAACTTATGAGAAAATGTCTATTTACTGAACCAATAAATAATTGATGAATGTTTTTGCAGCAAATGCACGTTGTAATATATTTTTTTGTGCTGGATAACGCTGAATGAGATGTTAAAAATACAACATCGGAAAATTTCATTCAGAAGCGGAAAGGATGTGGCTTGTTCACAAATACAGATGATCGAATCTAAACATGATAAAAGTAATCATCTCCGCTCGTTGCGCAGGCGCATTTAAATTATCCCCGTATCACGTAGGCGTGACGTCACGCTGACGTCACAAATTGACCAACTATTTCGAGACGAGTGTCTGACCCGTGATAAGTGCTAAGTGCTGTGTGTGGCCCCTTATCGCAACAGCAACACGTGAACGCTTATCAACAATGTACCTAGGCACTGGCTGAATGGAATTCGTCGTCTTCGATTTTGTTTATTTTTTAATTGGACTACGCGGGAAAATATTTATATTTATAAAATGAAGGTTAGGTTGTTAGAAAAGAGTTGGTGTAATCCTTTTTTTTTAATGGTAATGGTCTCTTCCATTCCGTTTGAGACGGTCGTTATAAACCAGTTTTTGATAACAACTTTTTCGATTCTTAGCATTTGGCAAGATCTAGCTTAATTCGAGACACTTGATGTTCACTTGATGTTTGGGTTTGTTGAACGATGTTATATAAGAAATATAACAACCGAAGAAAATTTTAATTCCTTCTAGTTATTTCCTTCGATATGGCGCCAGACTTAGATAAGACGGTGGGTGGTGGTAGCTAGCCAGACGGGCTCACAACAAGCCCTACCACCAACCAAACCGAATACAATATGTAACCACGATGGGAATTGAACCCTAGGTACCGGTGGTTATTCCACTAGACTACAGAGGCGGTTAAAAATTTGCAGTTGTTAATGACGACCACTTCGCATTGGATCAAAGTGGTTGGTCATGGATAGCCCGTTCTCCTTATTTATCCATAAAAGAGACGTGTCCCAGGAGATTAAAATTACTGATGACAATGATGAATCATTTATGATTATTATGTGTCAATTTATTACTCACACTTATGTTAAGTATAAACGAAAAAGTAACTTTTTCTGTCGTTTAAACTTCACGTTTGAACTTATTTTGATGAATTTTGATGATATAGATTACCTGAGAGAACGAGTGTTTAGTGGTATAGGTACCGTTTGTCGTGTGGTAAAATTGTCTTCAGCGCACTGAAATATAATAGAAAATTTCACAAAAAAACCCATTTAAAGTTAGGGGGTATGCATCTAACTAAATCACACAAAGAGGTCTGTACGTATTCCTATGAAATTCGACATACAGATAGTTTAAAGCCTTAAGGTAGTTTTTATTTTGATCATCACGATGATCCCGATTTATCAAAAGTTTCCTAAAGATTTTCCGAATGTCTACGCGGAGGAAGTCGTGGTGACAGTACTGTCAGATATTTTTCAATATCGCGACTATCGTGAGCGTACGTGAGATGCGCGCGCGCCGCGTCATCAGCAAACATAATCGAGGTTGTGCTAATGGCGGCGTCACGGTGACAACCGATGTTGACACTTGTGACTGCTGCTTCCGGACCACGCTGCTGGTTTTGATCATTTTTATTTTGAAGGATTGTGGCGTTATAAAAAAGGTATTATCGCATAGGTATAGAGCATACGTTAGCTGCGCGCGCGCCGCGTCGTCAGCAAACACTAATCGAGGTTGTGCTAAAGACGGCGTCATGGTGACAACCGATGTTAACACTCATCACTGCTGCTTCCCGACCACGCTGCTGGTGCCGGGTTTGATCACGTAAACGAATATGCTTTTTACTTGAAGGTTTGTAGTGTTATAAAAAGTACTACCGCTTAAAGCTTGCTGATCAAGAAGTCTTATCCTTTCTTTACATTTTTAAAATATTATTTTCTCCATTAATACTTGACTATGAATGAATGTTTGTATTTACCAAGTCGTCCAAGCGGAGGAACTCATCAACAAACACTAATCGAGGTTGTGCTAATGGCGACGTCTCACGGTGACAACCGATGATGACAGTTGTGACTGCTGCTTCTGGACCACGCTGCTGGTTCCGGTTGATCTCGTAAATGAGCATGCATTTTTTTTTTAAGGTATTATTGCAATGAAAGTATTGTCGCAAATATGAGTAGCATTGGTGAGTTAGAAGTAATTTAATCTTCCTTTTTACTAAATATTCATACTTTATCAGTGTTTAAGTAATTTGCCAGCAGGACACCGGTGTCCAAAGAACAATGTAATACGGTACTTAATACCTTTCTTTGACTCAAGCTCCATGAAAACACACCGAAAAATAAATGTTATCCTTTATCGATTTATATAAAATCGTAAAGGCTTTATCCTTTTGTTTGGACGTTACAGTAAATCAGATAAAAAGTCTATAGGAAGACGCAAAAATAGGCAGTAGGAAGAGTTCACTTGATTAACCAACCAAAAAATAACAAGTAATAAATTTTGTGTAGCAGAAAATACAGCGCGATAGGCCCAGTGATAATAAATTAACTTCGTTAAGAAAAATAAAGCTTCGCATAATTTATCTAAGTTCGCTCTAGTATAAATAAGACTCACTTGGCCTAAAGGGCCCCATATACAGAACGATCCGTCTTAACGATCGATCGTATCGACATGTCATAACGATCGATCGTTCAAAGTTTACCGCTAGCACACAAAACGATTGGTCGTTTCGATGGGTCGTTACAATTGGTCGATAATAAATTCATGATTGTATAGGTTTTGTTGCGATCTCCCATATCGTCTTTTTTACCACCGGTATCACTAGACTACAGAGGCGGTCTGCGATCAAGTCAAAGTCAAAGATTTTTATTCAAATAGACTTATAGATAAGTGCTTTCGAATCGTCCAATATTTTTTTCCTACTAGCCATTCAGGACGTCTTTTAACTAATAAGAAGAACGGCCGCAAGAAACTTATCAGCTTTCACCAAAGCAACAACATTTACAAAGGAATATGTCGTTGCCTTACACAAATCTACAATCTTGAAACATATTTAATATAAGACGAAAATTTTCGTATACTCAGTTATTAGAATATTTTCTTTTTATACAATTACAATAGTCATGTTTTATATTAGTATCACTTCCATGCATTTTGGTCTTTCAAATAATCATCTACCTTGTTACCTTACCTTTGTGTAAGAGCGTTTTTTTAACATATTATATTTTAAATTTATGCAAAGGCAGCTCAATCACTTGTTGTGGAACTTTATTAAAAAAGGCTATGCCTTTCCCCAAAAACGAGCGACTGCATTTTTCAAGCCGAAATCTTGGAATAGCAAGCGTATTCTTGTTTCTAGTATTAAAATTATGAACATCGCTATGCTTAATAAATAAATCGTGATGTTTCCTTACATATACTATATTATCATAAATGTATGGATCATAAATGTAAGGAAATCGTTAACGATCTTGACATATCTACACTATCGATTCGTTGTTTCGATCGGTCTGAAACGACGGATCGTAACGATTTTTGTTGCGGTCTCATATTCGATATTGACATACACTATGGTATCGTCGTTCCATTGGTCTGAAACAAAACAACGGATAGTTACAATTTTTGTTGCTGTATCCGGTATCGTCTGCGATAAAGTTAATTGTTTACGATCTTGACTTATACTAACGATGATCGTCGCATCGTTTTGATCGGTCAGATCAGAAGCGACGGTTCGTAACGAACGATCGCACCGTATAAGGCGCTCTTAAATGAAGCTTAATGAAATTTTTACTGCCAATTATTATTTTTTAAGCATTCAGCAGGATAATTAATTTTGTGTTCCTGAAATTTAATGGCTTTAGAGGGGTGCCTGTACTTAAAGTTTTATGCAATGTTTTACAATTTCTTTAGTACTTTATACGAAGTCTGTTGAAATGCATTGATAAATTGGTTTGAGATGCTTATGCAGAAAAGTTGTAACGCTGTTAACAGAAAGGATTGGTATAGCTGTAACTGTAAAAAAAATAACTTCTATAAGAAAATGCAATCAAAAGACACTACCTGTCGTACGTTGGCTATTTGACTCAAAATAAATCAAGCAATTGGTAAACTATCACAATATTTTGTAGTATCCGCAAATCGACATTATAAAGTTGTGTCAAATACAAAACTATAGCCACTATAGCTATGGAATCCTCAGTATTCTAATCTAAGATACTTGCTTGTTCGTGTTTCATCAACTCTGGTTTAGGTTATTTTTGTGATCGACGGGGAGACCCTTAGCCTTCATCATACCTGATGTTAAGTATTGATAAGGCTGAAGATGGAAGCGAGCCTCTCCCGGAACCTCTTAATCACTGAGGAGCTGGCTATCTTATCTCTAACTGCCGGAACACAATAATGCTGAGAACATTGCCAACATTGCAAACAACGCCTTCCTCAGTGATTGAGGGTTCCGGGAGAGGCTCGCTTCCATCTTAAGCCTTATCAATACTTAACATCAGGGTTATAATAATGAAGGTTAAGGGTTTCCCCGTTGTTCATAAAAAGTCCGATTATCGCGCCTTTTGAAACACGGAGAAACTCGTGGTAGTCATTTTTGTCACCCATCCCGTGATTGACCACTGCAAAAGTTGCTTTATCGCAAACCAAGCGCATTTACCACTGCTCTACAAGCTCTTCCACTATAGTCGTATTATTATCTACTAATGTAAACACATATCAACTGAAAGGGGTGATTCATGATTGATATGCTACATAACTACATAATTCCATTATAACGTTGATACATATATCCATGAAATTCTCATCTCATTCTTTACATTGCGACACAGCTCGAACACGTCACGTCTAGTCATTTGTATAAGGATCCTTAAGGCGAGTCCATACTGTACTCCAGGTGAGTCCAACATTTCGAATCGCCCCTGCACCTGGGGGCGAGCGATGCGTAAAAGCATTTCTCCTATAACAACCAAACCGAGTGGCGGATTTACACACCGGAACACAACAATGCTGAAACATTGTTTTTATTGTATTTAAAGTTCTATGTGACCACTACCAGCATAGTGGCTGAAACCGGGGCTTCTACTTCTACTCAGGAAAATCTATGAGGATTCCCTCATAGATTTTACGAAATTTAATTCAGAGTTCGCTTTTGATCAGTGGACTATAAAGGGCAAACGATGGTTGTGCGGGCTATTCAAATACAAGGAAGGGCACGATACCTTGACTGTCTTTTGGTGCTGCTTAGAGCTGGAGGTAGCCTGGAACGTCCCTCTAGTTGGCTTTTGCAGTTTCTTGAGGAGTTCGGCGGGATGACACTTTACATCACCAATAAAATTGTCTATAATGGGTTCTGAACGATAAGGCCACTAAATCTTGATAAATCGGTGTACCTACACGCGCGATCGACCATTGGCGCTACGGAAGACCAGAACTGTGGCCTTGTGTCAGGTCATAGCATACCTGAGTAGCGACCAATTTGGTTATTTTCTAGTGTAATGTAATTATGTAATGTTCCTACTGTAATTCAACGAAAAATAACCATTAAACAATTTCTTTCTTTCTTTCATTATAAAACACAAAGTCCTTCTCATCTTTTGCCGGCAGTGTTGCCAAAAGTGTTGCGTTGACAGCTACCACCGCTAGGGGTCGCAGCAATGTCTCGCTCTCTCTTATGCAAGAGATGGTATGTGCGAAAGGGAAATGGAATACAGGGAAGTAATGATGGGGAGTGTCGACCAAATTAAATAATCGAATTTGAAATCGATGCAGCCAACTAACTAAAAAAAAAAGTCAGCTTACAAATACATGTTTAACCATTCAAATTATAATTTTCCTTATTAACTTATAAGAGTAAACATTCTTACCGTTTAGAATAAGTAATTATTATTGCTCATAAGACACTTGATTTTTTCCTATTAGATTAAATATTGTTTAATTGTCTAATCAATTACTAACAAAATTAAACAATGAAACTAACTTTTTATTGCAAAAACAACCCAACATTTAAATGATCCTAATCCTAACTAATATTTATTTTTATTATGGCTGGCTAGCTACCACCATCTTATCTAAGTCTGACGCCATAACAACAATGTTTTCAGCATGGTTGTGTTCCGGCAGTTAGAGATAAGGTAGCCAGTTCCTCAATGATTGATTCCGGGAGAGGCTCGTTTCCATCTTCAGACTTATCAATACTTAACATCCTGTATGATGAAGGCTAAGAGTATCCTCGTAGTTCATAAAAAAATATATGTCTAAGTAATATCTACTATAAAATTGCGAAAGTGTGTTTTTTCGTCCTTCCTTCGCGCCATAACTTAGCAACCATTTTTTGCATATAGTTAGTTGAAGACGGCCAGTAACATACGCTACTTTGTATACCGATATTCCCACAGGAACAGGAGCCACGCGGGTAAAACCGCGGGCTGAAGCTAGTTTTCTATATAAAGGGTTAAAAAGAGGATAAAGCAACAACCTCAGAGGAGTTGATTTATCACAGACAACGCTTGTTCTACGGTTTTTCCGAAAAAATACAAACTTCAGCAGCTATTCGGACATTTGTATGAAAAATCGTATTTTTATTCTTAAGTATTTTTTTGGTGGAGTATTAAATTATTTTGCTCTATTCTTTGTGAGTAATCTATTCGATGTATGCATAAACTTATGTATAAAAATATTTTCTTCATTTTTAATTACAAAGACTATTTTAGGACATACGTTCAGCCTTATCTGGCGACTAAGCCCTACAGAACTAATCCCAGGGTTGGATATCACTAACTTATCTATCATTCCTTCTGATAACAAATAAAATGTTCATTATATCGAGGACAAAAATACGTGTAAAAAATAAAATTGAGCCAAGTTTTTTGTAATGTTATATTTTCAAGGAACAATTTTTAAATCCTGTTCCTAAGTTTTCCTAAGTTTACTCAAATAATTAATTCATTGATTTTTTGACAATTTGTTGCAACAAACCAAACTCCAATGATAAATAATTCGAATATTATAATTAACGTTAAATAAAAGGTCATGGACAACATGGACATCAAGGACATGAATTTCATTTTTCTATGATAAAATAGAATGATTAGAAGTTCATATAGAAATATAAAAAACTACAGTTAATTTAATTAAACCAGTAACTAATTGATAAGTCATGAGAACCTCCTCTTTTTTGGAAATCGGTTTAAAATAGCAATTTCTAAAAGGAACTGTCATTTAAGGCACTACCTTGCCATATAACCAGTTCTAAAAAAACGTCCGTTTTCCATCATACAAAAAAAATACCTTTCGATAGCGTCCAATATTATTCGATTCAATAATGAGTTTAACTTTGGTTTTAAATCTTATGCTCTCAGTAACAGCATTCATAATTGCATGAAGTCCAAAAAGTCAGCTGATTAACACTTCATCATCAAACGTCTTCTATATTCGGGTTAACATTAAAAAAAATATGGAAAAAATTTCACATTGTTACTATTATTTTGGAAGAAAATTTATTTTGCAACTGTTGTAACAACAATGTTTTAGGTGATTGAGGAATTTCAAATTACCGTTTTGAAATCAACGATTTTTATACAAAAAATAAATAGGTAACCGGTGTAAAAAGCACAAATTTCATATTACAAAAATAAGAGTAGGAATCCACCAAAAAATTTGGTATTTGTAATAAAAATGGATCATTAAACTATCTCAACAAAGATTGCTAATATTAATTCCGTAAACATATCGCAAAGCGCGTTGACACATAAACATTATGTTAAGCACAATACTTAATCCTTATAATGTTTTATCATAAACCGAAATGTAGGCAACGTTTACGGTCCCGGTCGCGGGCTGTAACCCAATTTCTAACAAAAACAATTACATTACGAAAATTCGACTTACCTTAGGCGATACACACACATGGAAAGCACTAACACAGGTTTCGAAAAACGTTTAAACCATTGGTCCACTGTAACTTGAGCTCTCGGTGTTGAAGTTAGACTCTTTTTTCGCCTGCATTTCGAGTCAGAAGAGGGGCAAGGCAAAAAGCGTACGGAGCTATCGAGATTATATTTGGAACGACGTGACGTCCGCCCCGCTCGGCGGTTGCATCGCGACTGAACGGTGTCCCCGCCGCCCGCCCAAACGACCGCCGCCCAAGCGAAAATATTTGCTAACAACCGAGTTCTAATGCTGTTACTCCATTAATATGTAAATAGTAGTGGAACCACCATGGCTTGGTGGTGATGAGATGAAAGTCAACATCCTGTTATCTATGCAACATAGTACTAGTCTTTGGGCGCTAATTGGCCTATGTATTGCCTAGGATATAAACTCGCGAATAAATAAATCGAGCCACTGCGTTATTTTCATTAAAACATACTCACTTTAGTCTCATTGGTCTCAGGTATGTCGATGTATCAGTCGAACACATGACAAACGAACAAGAATTTAAAAACCTTATTTTTTGCAAAGTATGGTATAAAACTTTCCATTAGCAGTAGCGTTTTTTACCATTCATTCTTGTCATTGTTTTCAGACATGGCAAGATTATCTTTCCAAAACAAAGGGCAAAGTGCATCTCTAAATAAAATCAGGAGAGGGACCGGTGGAGGTCCACCACCACAGGACTCTCTTGATATTTATAAACTTGTAATAAAACTCTGTGTTGCAAGCAAGCATTGATCTACACATAAGTATAAAAGAAGCTGGTTGACTAGCTCATTAATGCCCAACCAAAACTACTAAAGCTAGAAATATAAACAGTTGTTTCCTTTATCTGCTAAATATTAAACAAGAAAATATACTAGAAAAAAGCAACTTGTCTCATGTCGCTCTGACGGGATTCGAACCCGCATCCTTGGGAATCCGGCCCAGTGCATTGGACTGGATATAAAAATAGCATTGTGGGGCGACAAATAGTTAAAAAAAATGCAAATAAAAAACTATCTATTGTCTTCCGGCAAAGAATATATCGTGTGGGGCCTAGATCCGGGGAAAATATTGAAAATAGAGACTCTCTAGAGTATTAGTATTTATTCTGAAAAGATTTCAGTTATACAAAACCCATGCATTACTGATAATAAGAATTTAAAGTTACGATTAATAATCACTGTGTTATTGCAAAACAATATTATCGCTAACGTTGCGACCTTATCGTGGTAGGTACAGGGGACAATAAAAAAAACTTACCGCAATACATCATGATATCACTATCCATTAGAAAATTTACCTTTAACTCCTTGAATAGCAACAGCCCCCATTACTTCCTACAGCATAAAATCTCTGTTTCTAATTAATTAAAAATCTGTAATTTATTAATAAATATCGTAATGACAGTTATCTGTTTCCAATTTTATCCATCATGCATGACATGTCATGTCAACCAATACCAAGTATACTCTTTGTACCAAGTAGATTCAGCCATGGAATTATTAAGTACTAGTACCTATCAATTCCATGGATTCAATGCTTTTTACATTATGATCTTTTTAAAAGAAGATCATAGTGTAAAAAGAGTATACATTTAAAATAATAATTTTGATTAGTTAAGTCAAAATATTGTCATGAGAATTTCTTTGGTTTCAGTTTAAATTAATTGAATTGGATTTATTTACACAATTTGTAATTAAATGTGAAAATGGCTTTAAATGCAAAAAAAACACCCCAGAAAGAACAATAGCTACGTGGATTCATGAACTGCGATAGTAAGATAGTATAATTTTTCTATCAGCCGACACTTATATTGTCAAAAAGACGTTCCGAGTAGCTCCGAAAAAGTTGAGCGGTACGTTGTTTGTATTACATTGAATTTACGATTAAGTTTATTAGAAAAAATCTAAATGTAAAGATTTGGTTTTAATTAGTTGGGACCATAATGATTCAGTTACTAGTGACCTATAGAGCCTCCGTTTTTAAATATTATCCTCGGTTGTAGGCCCCACACGGTATACCTATACTTACGCGAACTTCCGGACAATGGCTATGGATGTTATAATTTGCCAAACAGAGTGCTGTAGGATGACGAGTAGAACATTTTTTTTTCTTACAAGACCACACTCTTCTGAATAATCTTTATGTTGCTAGTAGAGTAATCTTAAAAAAAATATCCTTAGTCTTTGATAGAGGTCTTGTACATCATAAAATAGCTGACTCAGAATAATGGCTTTCAGATGATGTAGTCATTGTAGTGCCTCCCCCAATGGAACTTGTTGGCGAGTCTGATGATCTTGAAGCAAACTAAACAAAGCCTCCACAAACAAATAGTATGTCTTACTTAAGTCAATTAACTGATATAATTGAATGTTACCAAGCAGTGCTGTGGCGCGACTAGTAGTCAAACAATTTTCTTACAATCCCACCACCAGGCGGGCTTAATCAGTGACAGAAACGAATCGCCTAAAAGCCGACTACACGTATTGTCTTGTATGCCCTACCTCTAGAGTGTTATTTAAGCCTGCGCAGGCGCGGAGAGGCGAGGCGGCCTGCGTGCAGAGGAGCAGGTGGTTTTAAATATCACCTCACCACCACAGCTTCAGCTTGCTGGCAAGGCTGGCTGGCTGCACCTGCCCCTCTGCACGGGGGCCGCCTCGCCCCTCCACGCAGGGGTATGGAATTAGCGCGCAGGGGTATGGCATGCTTGATCGCATGCTTGCCCTCATACTTGATTGCATGCTTGATCGCATGCTTGATCACATGCTTGATCGCATGCTTGATCGCATGCTTGCTCACATGTTTGATTGCATGCTTGCTCGATTGCTTGCTCGATTGCTTGCTCGCGTGCTTGCTCGATTGGCCGTAACAGGCGCCGAGGTCTTGGAACATAAAGTTGAAGCAAACTTTATCAGTTATTGGTTTTATACAAACTCCTTCGGAGTCATGCATTTTTCCAAAGAGGATAAATGGCAATGAAACTCTTTTGTTAGCTGTCTATGTCGATGACATTATCTGTGTATATAAAAATTCTCTCAGTTTTGACAATCCTAAAAGTATAATACAAAAATATTTTTCGATAAAAGATCTTGGAAAAATTGAATTTTGCTTAGGAATGAATGTAAAACATGAAAAAGACTCCTTAACCGTATATCAAAAGACTTATATCGAGAAAATAGCAAATCGTTTTAATATGAGTGATGCTAAAAGTGCTCCAGAGCCGCTTAGTAGAAGATTAGAAAAATGTAAGGATGAAAACTTGTTTGATTGTCCCTATCAAGAGCTGATAAGATGTCTTATACTTATGGTAAATTTTAAATAGAAAAATATTGGAAAAAGTTAACTCGGCCACAAGTGAATTCTCAGACGGGAATCGAACCCGCGACCTTTGGATATCCGGTCCAATGCTCTACCGCTGAGCTACCGAGACTTCGGTCTCAGCGGTATATAAGTATAAAAATAGCATTGAAAAATGCAAAAATTACAAAATCATAGAGGATGTCTTATGTTTCTTGCTGTAAGCACCAGACCAGATATTGCCTTTACGGTGAGTTACTAAAGTCAGTTTAATACTAAATATGACCACAGTCATTGGAAAAGTGCTAAGCCAGTTGAATCTCAAACAGATGTTTCGTTACTACAAGCTGACAGTGACAGGCTCTCGGAATGGTGCATGGCAAATAACATGAGTCTTAACAGCCAGAAGTGTTTTCATATTAAATTCTCTCGAAATCATAACTGCGTGTCCTCTTTTTACTCAATCTCGGGGGATTTGATACAGGAAGTTAATCAAATAAGAGATCTAGGTATTGTTATCGACAGTAAACTCACTTTCGCTCAACATATTGACAAAACAATTAGAAAATCATCGAAGATGTTCGGCTTTGTCATGAGAAATGGTAAAATTTTCCGCAAAACAAAAACTAAAATTCTGCTGTATTACAGTCTTGTACGAAGTATTCTTGAATACGGCAGCATTGTCTGGCGTCCTCATTTTTCCGTGCACTGTCTACGGTTGGAGAGGGTTCAGAAGAGGTTTATGTGGCATTTAGCACACTCATCCGGAATAGCTAATAGGATCAAATCTTATAACGATAGACTGAACTACTTTAATGTTATGTCATTGGAAAAGCGGCGCGATTTGTTAGACATACAATTTCTATACAAACTCCTCAGAAACAAAGTTGATTGCCCCCAGTTACTAGCTAAAATTAAATTTAATATTCCACGTAGAACTTCACGATATGCCGTACGACCCCTAGTACCACCTTTTTGAAGAACCGTCCTCGGAATGCATTCCCCTATACCACGTTTGAGCAGACTACTTAACAAATACAGTACAAAGCTCGACATTCACATGGACTCACTTCCTAAATTCAGACGGGCCTTTCTCGAATCTTATGAGACGGGACTCGATAGACTTTTATCTTTTATCTAGTATAGTTTTTTAATATTGTGTGCTTTTATTGATCAGAAGTAAGATTTTTATTTTTATTATGTAATGTATTAAGTACTCTAAGTTAGTTATTTAAAAGTTTTTATTTTTGTATATTTGCATGCGGTGTCCGCCTATAACTGGCTTGCACATTTAGCTTTGTTTAATAAATACTATTACTAATTTAGACTAAGAACAGTGTAGCAGCCGTTGGCAGACCTTAATAAATAAAATAAAAAATTTAATAAACAATGCTTAAAGTATTTAATGGCAACTAAAGACTTAAGTATCATTTACAGAAAGAAAACTGATGGAACTGACACGCTCCGGTCGTATAAGCACGACCGGTGTGCGGAAAAGATGAAAGAAACACAATAAGTGGTTAAGAAGTATAATTATAGGTTATAAAATATTACAAAAACTCAGGTGATGGTTTGACGGGATCTTCAATTGGTGGGTGTCGCGAGAGTAAGAAGGGGACTTAACTTTAGCTTTGCCTAGAGGAGGCAGAAGCGAAAGTCCGACGTAACGGACTACGTTCGCTTGGGGAACACGACGTTCAGCCTCGGTAGCACGGAGGGTAAGCTCGGAATGCTGGTGCGCGCGTAGTCACGTAGAGGAGTTGCTTCGGGGTAGGCCGGAACTGGCGAGCGCTCGGCAGGTAGGTGCCGAAGTGGTTGAGTGCAGACGATGCAGGTGTAGATGCTGCCCGTGGATACGACCCCTAGTACGAGGTTCGCGAATTCACTAGTTACAAGTAAAACAGAATGACTATAAGGTAGTAAGTATGCAAGTAGAAAAGAACGAATTTCACCGGAGGTGTGAAATTTATACAAACATCTATTCAGAATTTTCTGTATTCAAAAATTAAAGTGGGAGATAAATCACAAATTCTATAGGCGAATAATGTTTTTTCATTGGCATAAACAACATGAGGATTGTAAGACCGATCTACACACGGTGTTTTGTCTATTGCCGAAGAAGTTCGATAGTGATACATAGAAAAATATGTAGATTTTCTCTATATATAAATAGTTAAAATAAAAATAAATTAATATTTGTAGTCTAATTCACTTGGCCGAAATACGAAATTTCTCAGCCGTGAAGGTAGCAATATCGAGGGTACGCAGGAATATTTTATGAATTGACTATACCATCGTGAAGTTTGATCAAAACAAAATAAAGTAAACAAACAAATTAGAATGGTGAAGTGAATAGTTTTTTTTATTTAATTCGTCCAAGTTTTTGTAAAAGTGAGTACCTACTAGATTAAAATTTAGGAGTGTGCGGTTTTTAGAACCGTTACAACTTCGTGGTTATTCAGATGCCGACTGGGCGAACTGTACCGATGATAGAAGATCTTATACTTCTATAGTATTGCGGGAGGTCCTGTTACGTGGGAGGCACGTAAGCAGCCTACCGTGGCTCTTACGTCAGCTGAAGCAGAATATATTGCCCTTTCCAGTGCTGCCAAGGAAGCCTGTTTCCTTAGACGCCTATATTTTGAATTATCAGGTGAGCTTACAAAAGTGGAATTGTATTCTGAATTCCGGTCTCACCGAGGCTGGAAATCCGCAACAGTTTTCTAAAGTGGGTAAAGTTCCCTTTACCACGGAGCCATCGAGAGAGAGGCGAGATCTGTGGAGGAAAGTAGCTTCGTTGCAAAACCCAGTCGTGCCACCTGCAGAGAACCTTTCATCTGGACATAAACTACCCTGGCCGATCGGAGCTAGGAAAATATAAAATTTGCAGATGGCTCCAATTTGAGATGTTTGTGTGGTGCTGCGATACAAACAATGGTCCACCTCAATTTGTGCCCTGCTTGTCCGGAAACCTGCACGCAAGCTGACCTAATGTCTGCCACCGACAACGCTATTGATGTAGCCAATTTCTCGGCCAAAACAATTTTATTTTGTCATTGAAACGATAAAATAAGAAGATAGAGAATAAAAGAAGAATAAAAACTTTATAATTCGTAAGTATTATTTCATTTTATCCCCAAAAACTTTCAAATTGTCTACCGTCAACAATGACACAAAATTGATAATTAAATAAAAATAATGAAATAGTATTTAGAAGATCGACACAACTTACAGGCAGTCACACTTATACGCAATTGAAATAAAACTACCTTTATAACTACATTTTAATCACACATTAAATTGTTTCAATAAGACGATTAAATGGAGAATTAAATAAAGGTTGTTGTAATGAACAGTTTTTTTTTAATTCAAATCGTAACCTTATAAACATTGATTCCCAAAAGTTACCTTTTTTTAGTTGTGACGTCCTTCTTGCAAATGAGCGAAAATATTAAAAATAATTATGGACTATAATACCTACCTATATTATTTCTAAAAATGTCTCCTGCTGAGGCCTGTATTTCGGCGTTCTCGCTGGGCGGCAATTGTGTCAAACATCCCAAAATCTTCAAATGTCTTGATAATCATCAGAAGATGATTCTACAGATCTCTTCCAGCAAACCTGAGACGTGTAAGAGATATTTAATATTAAGCTAGTGACTCAATTTAAATAAGAAAATTGTGAAACTAAAATCCACAACATATACAGTAGATAAATAGATATATATATATACCTATCCTATACATAAATATTCCTACATACACACTCATAATATACATACATACATATAAATAAATAAATAAATAAATAAATATATAAATATGGACTCATGAATTTCATGATTCAGACTCAGATAATTGTAATAGAAACTGCGACTTGACTTTGGGCTTAAATGAATACTTGGGGTTAAGATTCCTGAAGTTTTATTTATAAAATCTACGTTTTTTGACGACTTTAATAACGTGACTGTGGTCGTATAGATCGTGTAGTCGACAGCACGTGAAGCAATAAAATCCTTGATGTTTGGGTGTAAACGTTGAGGTGGTGTCTACTGTACCAGCTCAAAGATTTGATTTAAATCGGTTTGGTTGATGGTAGGACTTGTTGTAAGTCAGCTTGGATAGCTACCACCATTTTATCGAGTTCTGGCGCCAAAACAACAATGTTTTCAGCATTGTGTGTTGCCGGTTGCGGCAGTAAGAGATTTATTTATTTATTTATTTGTTTATTGGGCAGTCAACAAAAACATGTACTAACAATATGTAATAAATTAAATGTAGAATCTTAGTCTAAGTACAGTTTCTAATTATAGACAGCCACGGCATGCAATTACGAACTTCAAAAAATAAAAATAAAAAAGACAATGTAAAAATCCAATACATGCTGCGGAAGGTTAAAATCAGGTTGTTACAAAATCATCTAATTTAATTTAATTTAAATTAATTGGGGTTTACGTTACTAATAATAGATTTAACAATTTCTCTATATTTTAATCAGTGGTTGAGGATTCCGGGAGAGATACACTTCCACATTCAGCCTTATCAATACTTAACATCAGGTATCATAAAGGCTAATCGTCTCTCTGTTGCTGATAAAAGAATCTTCCATTTTGATATTTGATACCTACTTTAAATTAGCAAAATCAACAAAATTACCCTGACAAACATAATTACTTACAATTTTTTCAGTAAAGATTTGTGTATTTTTTGCATTTTAAAAGTTCACAAATAATTTTCCCTTCTTCCAAGGTAAAATAGATCAGTTGAGGAATTTAGGCCAATAGGGTAGTTAAAAAACATATTTAAATGCATGGAGTTATTATTTTCAAAATCACGATAAAAGATAGCTAAATTCTGTACCAAAGAATACTAACTATAAGTTACTGCTGTATTGTACCTACTCACTTAGCCCAAGACTTGAGATATTACTTCCGTCAATTTTGAAAAATGAATGAATTGTGAAAACCAAACCTAAAATTATGTCTTGCCTGTGTTTTTTTTCTACCCACCATAAAACTTTAGATGTGCTTGCTTATACAAGGGAAAGACACGGGATTTAACATGTATGATTTCGTTCGAAAACAGTCCATTAATCTTTTAAGTTTAATGAAAAATGCATCTTGGAAAGAAATCAAACGAAATAATTTTCTACTACTAACGCCATCTATCAACTGCCATACAAACTACGGCCCCATATTTCCGCTTGCTCTTGTCGTACACTGTACTTTTTAGTTCTTTGTAAAACAACTAGATGTCGCTTGCAGAACTAGTAGTAACATTCTGGTAGATGGCGCACCTATCGCGTTCGCCAGGAAAAGTTTCCAAAAGGAACAAGAATAATAATTATAAGTATGCATGTTAGGGGGTCAAATCATGCAACTGAATTTTAACGCAGTTATCCTTAACGGATTGGCACACGGTCGGAAGAGTTGTGCTGAGCAAGGCTCAGAAGATTATCGCATCTTATATTTTCCGGAAGTTTATCGTGATGTAGGTATAATGTGAAATTTTGCCGCAATCTAACGGACTAAGTATTATTATTTTCCGTTGTTGCTTTCTAAAGAAGTAAGTATTGTTTAAAATATATTACTTTCTAGCTCCCGCCCGCGGTTTCACCCGCGTGGTTCCCGTTCCCGTGGGAATATCGGGATAAAAAGTCTATGTTAGTACTGTCCGTCCTTTATCTCTATGCCAAAAATCATGTTGATTCGTTGGTTAGTCAAGAAAGGACAAACAAACACACTCTCGTATTTATAATATTAGTTGGGATGGGGCTTCTAAATAATCATCACAATTTAATCCTAATTTTGTCTTTTCATCAAAAGACATTAAAAAGGTATAAAAAAAATAAAAAGCTTTCAGATACCGTATTAGATATTGTTTATTCATGTATAATTATTTGAATACATCAAAAATTTTTGGTGTAATATGAAATTCGCTACTGCGTTTGGCGACCACTATTGTTGATATAGGCCCACCGTACATAGTGTTAAACTTACATAATTGTACATTATCAGGAATGTACTATTACCTATTTCTACTCTACTCGGCTCCAATCAAGATCGCAAAAATGTTTATACAAGTTACATTAAACATTAAATACATTAATTTAACTAGTTATAAAAACATTAAATCAGTCATTTACAAAGCATCTTTATATTTTTTTTACAACAATCATAAACCAGATTTTTTCAAATTGGAGATTTTCTTCATTTTGGATATTGCTTATTGCACTAAAAAATAACTTACGCCTAAATAAAATTTTAATAACATTGGTGTTTGAGAAATATTTACTGATCAATAAATGAGTAAGTACTTGTTTGTTAAAAAAATCGTAGGTATTAAAATTTTTCTCTTAGATGTGACAAAATCTCAGCAGCTATTCTTTGGTGCGAGTTATACCAATATAGCTTACTTTTTTAAATTATCAATAAGACAACCTTTTAAGTCACAACTTACTGGTATCACATGATTGATAATTTTAAATGCGGCCTCATTACAAAGAATGTAGTTCCAAAGTGCTTGCGAGTTTTTTTCCTACTCACGGTCTATCGTGAACGCGTCGATTTTTGTATGAAATCAGCGGCCCGCCATCTAGCGGATTACGCCACGGACTACACCAAACGCCATACAAAAACCTTACGTGCTCACTATCGACCGTGAGAAGATAAAACTCGCACTAAGCACACAGGTATTAAAGTATTATTTCTCAACACTCAGGCGTGGAATCTTTAAACTATCACTACCTTATTTTAAATTATATAGATGGCATTTCTTCTATCGATCGATATTGTGAAAAAAACAGAATCACTATAATTATTGGCGTGGGTATAATAAGTACCTAAATTACTTGTGATGTTATTCGAGATTTTCTTTTAAGAACAGATCAATATTATTAATGAATACTTGAAGAACAAATGAGAGATTGTACAAAATTGATTTTATCAAAATTAAAATTGTTTAGGTGCTCAATTCTTCTTTAATGAAATGATGTTAAAAATAATTTTAAAACAAAGGGTGAAAATAGATTACTTATTGAAAAACATTTCCTAAATAAAGCGAAACTTAAAATAAAAAACGTTTCCGACCATCGAAAAATGAATGATAAATAGGCATCTACAACTAAATACAATACTGACATCGTAGTCGTTAATTAAAATATACACCTAACAACATAATCATGAACATACTTCTACGGTGTATAAAAAAACGCGCACGCTACACGAAAATGTTTTCTTATTTACAGAAATATACAATCACAAATAGAAAAACAAACACTCAACTATCGCACGACCGACGAACATATCAAATTTATAAATACGTTAAATTAAAACTATATTTACAGAAAGCAGTCATTTCTCATGACACATTTAGAAAAAAATATACAAATCCATAAGGAACTGTAGAGAATTTAGGCAAATATTCTTAGTTCCTCATAGGCAGTGACGTAAATTAAAAATTAAAACTAGAAATAACATTTTTTCAAAGAGAAACTTGATCACATTTGAAACGGTTGATGATTTCGTTGACCGATTTTGTACTAACAGAATTCGAGTGTATTATATTCCTCAGTCCCAATACCTTTGCAGGTTTTGAGATCAATGTGATATAATTTTGGCGCTTAGACTAGGTTTATATCTAATTTTAAACATAGACTATAATTGGTGCGTTACTGAACGAGCAACAATAGTGAACCTGAATTCAGAGAATAATAATACGTTTCTGCTAATAAAAGCTAATTAAGTAGCTCAAATTATAGTTATTTCTTTCTTCTCAACTCTTACTAAATTCTCCATTGCCTTTCGTCCAATTCCAATGTAAATATGTATTAAAAACAATTAAGTAAGATATGTAAACTATGCCTTAGATATAAACCTAACCCGAATAAACAACAGTATATAAGCGAATGTATTGCCTGTGTTCAATAGAAGAGAGCAAGGAAAGCGATGGGGATTACTTTCAGGAAAATAATTGGTCCTTCGAGCCGGATAACTGTCAAATCTCTTTATCCTCAAGGATCTCATATACATAAGTGATTGTTTCTGGATGTCTTGTATACCTTCTTCAGAACAAATCCCCTTCCTTACTCTAGTTTAAACTATCAAACATAGACAATTCGCCAACAGACCGCGTTTTGTAAATCCCTTAGTGCACGTGACCTGGGACTGGAGAAATCGCACGACAATGGACTCTACGCCGTTGAACTTAAGACACCATTTGCCTGTGGCCGTTCTGCCCGTTTCCGTTTTGCGATGGGAATAGGACGCCCTCGTATGTGACGCCGTTCAGTTCTATTGAGACGACTAGTTGTTGGTCGCCTGTACTCGCATCTCCTGGAAAGATAATGCTACTTTAGAACTGTTTAATGATTTACTAGATGAATGATTATTATATTGAGCGTTTGCGGTGAGGGCGCGTGTGACGGCGTCCCTACGGCTTTACAATTTCATTCGCTCCTAGTGCAGCATTTTTTTTATTCCGAATGGGTTCGCTCTTAAGACGTACCTCTGGTAGTAATCTTGAACGCGGCTCCATTGACGCCATTCGCAGGTCCATTCCCATTGAGCTGTGAGGGCGGTGGGCAGCGCGGCGGGGAGGGCGCGCGCGGCGACGGCGGCCGCGGCGTGCGGCGCTTGGCGGGCGGCGGCGGGGACCGGCACGCCTCGCGCTTGCCGCCGCTGGCGCTCGAGTTGGGGCTCTCGCTGAGGTTTAAAGCCTCGCTAGACAAATAGATAGATATACACATTAAAAATGTCCGATCACATAAATCTTAAAGCTATGGTGAGCGAAGATGGCATTACTCTTCCATAAAACCTTTGAAACTTAGAATAAAAAAAAATAAGAATAACTAGAGAAAGATGGAAAGGTAGGTAGGTAGGAAAGGTAGTATTAAGTATTGGTCAAGAATGATACTTAGTAAAGAAAGACACTTGGGAAGAAGTAACTTCTTAGTAGTTAATGTGTGGCTTGGGGGATTGTAGATCGAGACCGAGCTGCCACTCGAGATAGGAGTCTCATTGAGGTTTAGAGTCTCGCTGGAAGGAAGGTTGTTAGTAATGACACTAGTAACTAAATAAGTTATTTATGTATGGCTTAGCGCGAGCGAGATCTACGGGCTTTTGCTCAAATCGCGCTCTTGCTGAGGTTTATTAGAGCCTAGCTGCAAAGGAGCGGAGGGTTTGTTAGTCAAATTGACACTTGGGGTTTGCAGACCGAGAGTTGCCATGTAAAGATAAGACTATGACGCCCGGTAAGAACCGATTATGATTATTTATGTTTATGGCCGATTTTCAAAAACAATTCCAAGGGAAGTCTCAGCAATGTACTGTACATGATTACTGAAATATATGCATTTTTATTTATTTTATATCCAATACTTAACACTTCGCTAAGTCTTAGTCGTAAGCTTTCTCAATTAACCTTCTTGAAGATGAAAAAGAAGAATTTAAGACTAAGAAAGTTTCAATTTAGATCCAGATGACCCTACGGTGCTGCACGAATTTATCAACTTTAAAACTGGTTGAAGCACATCATAAAAAGCGCTTGCGCTATACACGAGACATCGCGGTGGCAAGGACAAGGGAGTCCTCTACTTAGCCTTTTATTAAATAAAGCCTTAAAAATAATAAAGTTGTTATAAAAATGCATGTGTACCTAGACACATACCGTTGTGGCTCAAGCTCTGGCTGCGGGCTATTGTTGTTGTTGTTGTAGAGCGACCACAGCGTGAGGCGGGACACGTCGATGGCGCTGAGCGCGGCGGCGTCGCGCGGTGACATTATTGGGGCTGGCCCATTCGAGCCTGGGGGAGACTCTGAACCTGGGACAAAGAAGAATAACTCTCAGTAAGTAACATTAGGCAACTCAAAAAAGAAGTGGGAATCTGTAACAAAGAAAGAATGAGTCATCTCAGTCAATAGATAAGAAATCTTAAGAACAGATCCAACGAAAAATTTAAAGACGATTGGTCGATGAAATCAAAATTTCGTATAAAGCAAATAATAAAATTGATTTAAGTACCTACTGGATGTATGTTTAAAATATCTTGTTTTCAAGTACTAAGCCAAATTGTTTCAGAACTAATGTAATTCAACATCTTTTCCCGATTTGATAATCTCATGAAGGTGGAAAATCAAATGTTGATAAAATCTGTACAATCCTACTAATATTATAAATGCGAAAGTATGTCCGTTTGTTTGTTACTTTTTCACACAAAAACTACTGTACAGATTTGGATGAAATTCGGCACACAGATAGAAAATACTCTGGATTAAAACGTAGGATACTTTTTATCATAATATTCCCCCGGGAATGGGAACCACGCTGTTAAAACCGCGGGGGGCCGCTAGTAAAAAAAATAAAAAAGAATCTCAATTCTCCATTGCAATACTCACCATTCCTCATCAGCTCCCGTTGCTGCTGGATCATCTTCATGTACTCCCGCACTCGGTACTCGATATCGTGCTGAGAGATGTGTGGTGCGTGAGGCGGGAGGGGGGGTAATCTTGGGACGCCCCCCACTCCACCGAGCGAGAGGGACAGTGGCTGCATGTGCTGCGACAGCTGCGCGAGCGACGCTGGCACGCGGTTCAATGGAGGCTGGAAGGAATGCTAGAGGTGAGAAAATTGAGTTAATTTGAGTTCGGATAACATTGTACAATATTTTATTGGTATAAAGAGAAGGGTGGGTAAGATAGGCATATTATACTATTCTTAAGACACTAACGTTTTCAGAGCTCAAGGTAGGAGAGAAAACAACGCGCTGATGATACATGATTCGATTTCGGCTATTAATTTTTGGAAAGTAAGAGTCATTGGTCATTTTGTTACTACAAAACGTGATCTACGAGTTTGTCAAACTATAATTGTTTTCGAAAACTATCGCTTTGTCTCTTTCATATCCATAGACTGCTTTACCGACATGAGTACAGCATCCGATATAGCTCTTGTCGAAAACGTTGACAGTAAATGTCAGCTCGTACTAAGATAAACTGACTGACTGGCTTCAAACTGATGTTTTCGTGGTTTTCTTATTAGTGAATGAAAGTGACAGCTTCAATGTTAAGATAAGTCTAACTTTATGCCTAATGTAAATATGAACCTGTAACACAGTTATAAGTAATAAATTTAATTTGATTCTGATTCGATGTTATGTAGTAAGAAAGTCAAGGTAAAAATAATTATCTTACCATAGCTAAAGCCGCTTGCGCATCATACTGTCCGGAGGCGCGCCGGCCTTCCCGCTTGTTGCCCTCGATGGCTGCGTCCAGCTCACTCCTCGTGGACAGGTTCTTCTTCTCGCATTCGTAGTCGTACAGATATTTCATGTACCTGTAATGTTCGTTACGTGATAAATAACAGTGAAGATTTAAATACAATTCAAAATAGCTTCGAATATGAGTGTGAACGGATTTCTTTTATGTGCGATAAAAAGAGCGGCATCCATTCAATGGAAAGCCATACCTTCCAAAATTGTATATGTCAATAAAATACGTAGAAACGGCTTTTTATTAAAACGAAACGACTGATGACACCACTCTTTTTATTCTCAATAAATTATGAGATGAGCCGTTGTCACCGATCCATCTTTTCATACTTTAACGATCTAATTAAGTCAATGTGTATCACGTAGAATCAATCCGTGTGACATGACAACCTTATAAATCATATTTCAAGCTCAATTAATATTAGAATCTCATCCGCCGACCACATAAAAGATCATGCCATTACAATCCTAATCTTGAACTTGTGAAGAGTCAATTTTATACGAGCGCATTGACATAAGCAACCATAACTCACATTAAGTGGTTATATTCAATACGAAGCACAATAAGGATTGTCGGGCAGCGCTTATAAAAACTAAACTATCTTTTCATATACTGTCAAATGTGAAAGCTAAATATATAACGTTCGACGTTACCGCTGGTCTAATTTTATGTACGCCCAGTACTCGCGTAGATTATGCAGACGCGTTCGAAATAACAAATCATTCGAACTTAACGGCTGCATAATCCAAAATAGGTCCATATACACCGTGATTGTGGTAACTGTGGGTTTAAAATCATCGACTCGTGCGTAACGGTGCAACATTTGAATTAGAAATGTGAGACCTTTATGTTCTCCGACAAAAGACGAGGTGAAGGAACTCTCGGGGAAGATAAATGGGAAATTATATCGGCGGAGATGAGTTAGAGGATATTAATTATGGAGTTGTCATATTGTCGCGTCGCCGCTCACGTCCCGGCATTGTGGATGGGGCTTTGTCTCCAGCTCGTGGGAATTTGAATAAGGTGTGATACAAAGATGATGTCGAATATGGAGCGGCTCCTGGCTTGTTGGGAGACCACACAGACTACGTGTTGAAACAAGATTTTGAAGAACTACTTTACTCTACATTCGGCGTCCATATTCGAATAGAAACATTCAATAGTTGCTTCATTTACTTATCTGGTGCAAAAAAGTACTTTCCAATTCTACTTACCCACATAATTTTTGGTCATTTCAGTTTTTTTTTCTGCCACATATTATCGTTTCTATTATTTTCAAGCATTTTGGTTTTTCTGCTCAAGAAAATTATCAAAAGGACACCATCTCTGAGTCGTTACACCAATCGTCAATAGTCAAACGACAGGAAAAAATTGGAAAATTGGAGAAAAAAGGGCATGATAAGCCTGATTTAGATTATATTATTATACAAACTAGAAGTTGGTTTCATACTTGGAAGTGCAACTTACTGTGTGCGGAGTGTGAAAGCAGCAGATGTAATGGAGGAGGGAAGCCTGAGGCCTTTGATGATCTCCTGCCAGAGCTTCTTGTTGATGACCTCCACGAGGCCCCCGCGCGCGATTACCAAGTTGTACAGCTCATACAGGTCCAGCACAGACTTTGCCATGATAGGGAGTCTGTTGATTGGAGTGCCTGCAACAATAAACAATTTCAATTAGGGTTTTTCTATCACTTTTAGATATAAAGTATTTCATTCGGGGCCAATTCTTCATTGCATTGACATCTCGTTTAGTTCGTGTTTGTTATTTACGAGTATTTCAGTTGGTTATGAATTTAACTGATTATAATTTTTCTTCAACTATTGAAAAATCATCATCATACATCATGAATTTATTAAAAAAGAAGAGGAAGAACTTAAAGGAATTTAAATTTGAGTTTGTATAGAGCTTTTTGTTTACGATCTAAATCATTATGTTTATGTCTCTTTCTCTTTCTAATAAGACAAAATCCAAAATTAAACTAATAAAATAACTTTGTACGATAGTATCCGAAAACCAGTGCTGTCTAGTGGATTTGCCACCAAATTGTTCTGTACACCAACGTGTGGCGATATGTAGATGATCTTGTGGCAATAAAAGCTTTACGGTGTACTTGGTAAGAGCCGTAAACCGTGTGCGTGGTAAATCGCGCCGGATCGTGCGATCGATGATTTATGCGGTGCGCGAGCGCGTCAGATCACGCGTTTACGACGCGCGCCGTTGACCGAACGGATTTAGAACAACAAGTGCTGTTTCGTATAAATTTCATTTATGGATACTTTAGGTGTACATACTAGCATTTAGCACCTGCTGTAGAAAAGAGAAAATTACCAATTTATTACATTGAGATTACGATAATGATATTGATAAATTGTTAAAAATAATTGTAAAAATCACATTTCGGTATTATTAGAATTACTTGGTGCGTTTGTTTGACCTGAACGCGAACTCAATATTAATGTGTTATGTTTTATAATAGACTGTTGTTGAATCTTGACAAATAATAAAGTTTCAGTTATAGGACTTTACAAAAAAGGTTACATGGATACAACTTGTTGATACACCTTTATAGCGTTTTTAGGGTCATAAAAATACCTACTAATCCTTATCTAACCATATTTTGTACACACTGACTATCAAATACTTGTTAAAATTAGTACTTATTATCAAATGTTTTAAGACGATTTTGAATTAAATAAAAAAACGTTTAAATGTTTTATGTAAGCAACATGTATTGTTTCGGATATTATACAGATTTCGTATATCCGAATTTCGGCTCGCGCATCCCTACTCGGCCCGTGTGGCCGTTCCGGAAACCATCGGAGTTTGTTAGCGGATTGTTTGCGGTACTTGATTTACTATAATTCGGCGGTTCGGTGCGGCCGCAGTAATGAAGTGAACAGCACAGCGAATTTCCTCTCACATGTTATTCCTTCTTTATTATTCATTTACGTACGCCCTTTTGATGCGGGCGTATGGTTTTGGAATATTGAAGTTATTTTGAGGAATCTCTTAGAGATTATGACTAAGACCAAGATTTACTTATTTGAAACTTATAGCAAATGGAAAATGTGCTTTTTTACTTTTTTATAAAAATACATTAATTTAGGTATTTGGCTGAGAAATGTAATTTAAACCTATGACCTTAACAATATTGATAATAGTGTTTTACATTCAGTTTAAACAAGATTATTACCGGTATTTTGTTTCTTCAATATTTAAGTAGAATAAAGTAAGTTTTTTTTTTATTTAACAAAAACAGGTAATTTTTCTTATAAACCTTAGATGACGAATATTTTTGAAGGTAAAACGGCAACAACAACAAAAATAGTACCTATCTAAATTTCATAAGTGTAGTAGGTACTTAGTTTTGCAGGCCAGTGTAGTAGTAAATTATTCAATTCATGTAGTTTGTTATTAATATAAGTAAATCCACGTAAAACTTATCTCCACGACTGTACAAATTGCAAAAGCTGTCAGCGGGCCCAATTTACCGATTCAATGTTAACTGTTTGGTAAATGTACCCCGCGGGACACGCTGCGTAGGGCCAATAGACTAAAGACCCAAAACCCCAACAGAAATTAGATAAATATTTTTTTTTTTACTTTACAATCAAAACACAAATAGTTAACGAAAACTACGCAAGTCTCAGTTAGTTAGTACCTAAGTACGTAATTAAATATACAAGAACCTCTGAGTTTTCCAATAGGAGAATAACCAAGTACTTACGTACTTATCGTTTATTGATGAGCGAGAAACATTAGCGAATACCTAAACGACTATTTGTCAATCCGTCTTCCTGTCTGCAGTTAATCATCCCCTATAGGTAGGTTCACCACCCGTCCGGTATATACCCGGAATTGTCGCGGAGAAACCCGGAAATTAACGACTACAGACAATCGCTTTAATTCTACAGGATTGTTCATAACATGGTAAAATTTTCAAATAAGCATGTCTAATTTAAGGCAGTTTAATCTGGTATTTGAAATGCCATGACTACCAAAAGGTCATGTTTATATCACAAATAATAGAACATTATAAGGTATTTTATTTGAATAATAAATTATTTCTATAACCTTAGTACTTTCCGAGCAAACGTTTCTCAAAAAAACTACTGGTCAACCGGGAAGTTCCCCGATTGTACACAAGCGATCATATCCGGTATCTAATCTCTCTCAGTTTTAAAAATATTTCCAACTATACTCTTCGCTACTTTTTATTAAAGTTTAAAAAAAATTACCTGCCTAAGTTGTATATTCTCACTCAAATTTCGAGTCTGTAAAGTCCCAACGCCTATCCAGATATCCAAATGTCGGTATGGTCACCCTATCTATAGGTGAAGGGAGGGGCGGGGTGAAGGGGTGACGTCACCCCCTTGAGATTAATTGCCGAGTTCATGTCGAGAGGGATGATGCGCCAGAATAAGAGCAAATTAACTGAGTGCCGATGTGTTTAAATTAATTTTAAGAAGTTAACATTTATTTTCACACAAACAGCTTTCTGAGAGTTCAGCTTCATTTGTTTATAAGAGCAAGAGGGTTTATCTCTTTCACCCATATTCTAAGTCGTTCCTCCAAAACTTACTCGTCCTCGACTTAACGAAACCTCACTGGAAACCTCTTCGAAATACTACACGAAATCGGTATTCTAAGTAACTCTGTACTTATTACACTCAAGTGAGGAATAATTTGTGTGGAAGAGATTTTTTGCAACTATGAATACCAAATTTGTCGAATGAGTTTGAGTGGAGTGTAAAACATTTTGGAGGAACGACTTAGAATATGGGGGTTAGTGGCTAGGCTTGCATACTTTCTATGATCTAAAAGAATTTTTTGACATTAAAGATTCAATTATTAAGTTAATTCAATACTACTTACTATTTAAACTAATTCAATTATTAATATTAATTATTGTTATAATATTTTATGTGAACTATTCAATAAATTGTATATTTTGCATGCAAATTAATTTTGGCTAAACATGTTTTTGTGCTTATTATTATCTGTGACATCTGTTATACCTATACCATGTTCAATTGCAAATAAAGATTTTCGATAACTCTTCTTTTGGAAGCAAAACCCAATATAATTCGATTTTTTTTTTTTTTTATTCACGACGGGGAGACTCTTAGCCTTCATCATACCTGATGTTAATTATTGATAAGGCTGAAGATGGAAGCGAGCCTCTCCCGGAATCCTCAACCACTGAGGAACTGGCTATCTTATCTCGAACACGACAATGCTGAAAACATTGTTGTTATGGCGTCAGACTTAGATAAGATGGTGGTAGCTAGCCAGGCGGAGTAACAACAAGTCCGACCACCAACCAAACCGAATACTATATGCACCCCCCGCTGGGAATCGAAACCGGGACCCCTGGGTCTGATACCGGTGGTTGTTACCACTAGACCACAGAGGCGGTAAAAACAGATTTGGCTACGTCACTGTAGTTATATAGTGAGTAAACTACGTCTATGCTTTTAATAGGTAGATATGAAGCGACTGAAAATGACGCATTATTTCGCCGAATGCCAGTTATAAAATCTATAGCATTCTTGTATAGACAATAAAATACTGTTTAGGTCCTCATTATCTGAACAACAATGTTAATATGACTAATATCTACTGAATAGAAGATTCTTTGAAATTCATTACGACAATGATCTCATGTAAATAACCGACATTAAGAATTTCCGCAAAAGTAAAGGCTATATTACAAGGAAAAAACCAAATTGACATTGAATTCCATTGTAAGTGGTGAATGTATATGAATCTTAACTTTCAAGATATAGGTATATTATTGAAATGTATCAATGACTCGAAAATTTAAAACAATACTGAACCGAAACTAACCTTCGTAATATCGCCTTTATTCTAAAATGATATCACAAAGTTTGATAAATGTTGTAAGATCATAATGAAGCTTCACTGAAAATTAGGCTATTTAGATCTTTATCTACTTACAAAAATTGTTGAAGAAAAAAACGGCAAAGCAGTTTTTAAAAGTGCATAAAAACAAATTTACGTACAAGTAGTTAAGCTAATTAAACTTTTGTTCTAGGTAGGTACTTACGTCTATAATTTTACAACCTTATTTCTGAAGAGTAGAATCTATTATAAAGATATTACAGCAATGAATTATTGGTAGAACACATACATACGTGTAGTTAAACTACCTATTATAATGGATATACTAGAGGCATTGTATTTGTAAACATAATTGAACAGAAAATAGATAAAGCACGATCCGCGACCAACTTCATAACTAAATTGCATAACATGTTATCAGACACGAAGGTGGGCTAAACCCCCGTTATCCAGCAAAATAGCAAGTTAGTTACGAGAACCGATGTACAAAAGCTATTGTTTATGAAAGCAATCACCCCAATAACGATTTCCACAAAACGCAATCCCTGCGCCGGCGGCGGAAAACGCGCGATTCGTCGCGCGTGCGCTTAGCTGCGTGCGCGCGGTATTTGCATAACCCGACCGCTTGCGAGAGCCCACACACCTCACACACCTCCGACGGATAACAGCTCACTCGATTTGGCCGGACTGCCCGTAATTTACGACGTATGTCAAATCGCCGGCAGAGCCAATCTAATCGCGCCCAATTGTGACAAATTATTGCTTTTCCTATGAAACCTTACGCTGAATTTCACTTTATGGCGTCCACACAGCTGTGCGTTTTTTCCGCCGTCAACATTGTTGCAGCGATTATTCGCACCTCAACTTGCACTTTATTGCCACTCGATGTCGCTTAGTCTGCTAATTCTTTTGTGCGCGAAATTCAAAACTCTCGTAAATCGCAAACTGTACGCCCCCGAACCCTGATAAAGGATTGTAAATAACATACGATTAGCTTTTATTCTTTGGTGTTTTGCAACTTGCAACTTTGATTTGCAATCCGCTTTTACGGCCAGATTAGTTAAAGCAGGATATGTTTTACGGCGATCGTGTAATAAATTTGGAAAACTCGTCGTTATTTTATAAAAGTCGTAAACGCGCGGTGTGACGCATCGTTTGAATATTAAAGCAGCAATAAAAGCTTCAAGTGGTCGTCAATTAAACCGCTCGCCTATCTGGCGGGCGAGCGATAGCGCGAGTTATTATAATCGATCGTATCGACTCGACGCCTACTCGCTTATCGAGAGTAGTATCAAGGCCCTTTTTGCCCCTCAACCCCGCGGCCGACCAATCGCAGGCCTCCGCGACTCGACGCTCGCCGCCCATTGGCCTGATACGCTTTTGATTGCACCGCCCCTCTCGATTCACGTCTCGATCAATCTCAATTACTTGCCTATGTCGGTACAGTCGAATCGTATTGGAGTTGCGACTCTGCTTAAGAGTTTATAATTTAACTTCTTTATCGAAACTTGCATGTCATTGTCATTTGCATTATCACGACTAAAATCTAATAGCATTTTTATGATTTTAAAGGGAAATTCGATACACATCTTGCGGTTGGTGTGATCATTATTTACAGCACTAATACTACTACTAGGGAGGATAAAAATATACCTATGTATTAGAAATTAGAACACTTGGTAGAAATGCAAAATGCATTATCCTTGCATTTGCTACCGTCATGCGGCAGTAAAATGTTTACGATAGCAGATAAATTCACGGTAAAGTGACAAATAAACCTACATCAAATTCATCTTTATTAGTTTCTCATTTGATTTAAGCTTTGCATATTAATATATGTCAGCTACTGTTCCAAACCTAGGAAATAATATGTCAATGACAAGCGAGTTTACTATCGGTAAATAATTATTATGTTCAAGAGACACTCAATAACATTTTATGCGACGAACAATTTCTTTTACTCCTAAATACATAATTTAAAGAAATAATTTCAAAGAAAAAAAAATGAATGCTATATTCTTAATCGAATAGTAGTTAATGAAGGGTCCCTTGTTTATATCAAATGCATTAAAGTGTTAGTAAATGATAAGTCAGTCGTTTTGATTTTATGAGCAGGAGGATTTATAGCACAGCGAAGCGAGAATGTAATTTGGAAACACGATCATTCTAATCTTTACTAATTCAAAATAAAACATATGCGAAATCTATAGACTAATAAAATATGGAATAGTTTTTACAGAAAAAGACAATATGCCCGAATGATTAGATAGTAATCTCATTAATTCGACTAATAAAACTGCAATCTTGACTAACAGCCGCGCGGCCACTACGGTGCGGGCGAGAGAGCTCGCGAATGCAATAATTTTCCGAAGTTACCATAACTCAATATTATATTTATTGCTTGTAGTACAAATTCCAAGAGATACTGCGCGAAAATGACATAAGGCTGAGGATACAACGATCAATCATGAGGGGAGCAGTAAAGTTGAGAACAATCCAGCGTAATTCCGTCTGAGAGACATTAAAATGGCGGCCGCCCTATCCGGTTGCAACATTGTGGTGAGCTGAGAGCGTGGCCAATAACACTTTCTTATTGGAATATTTCAAGTTATTCTTGATAAAACAGGATTCCTTCAATCAAGCAATCTTATTTAGCGAAACTCATGTACCTAATCAAAAACTCAATCTAATAAATAGAGAAAGTTGCGTTGTAGGTAAAGTTGGAGTTATTAACTTTAATAACACATAAATCAAAGAAGTAATCAAATCTAAAAGGAATATTCAGATTCTGCATTGAGCAGAAGAATCCAGAGACCATTCGATGTAATTGGCAATCATTCTAAAAAGAACGTTTTCTCACTCCAACAATCAAGACAAAGGCAGCCGATAACCTAAAGGCGAGCCATTACGGGTCAATACCCATTATTATGCGATATTTTTGCGAGCACAGCCCTGCGATATCCCGCGCACTCACATGAGACGGCAAATATCTGTAATTAAAGGTTGTAAAGTTGATTTACAACAGGGGAGCGAGAACGGAACCTTGGGGAATGCCTGACCAATAGCGTAGCTTAGCCCTTTCTGCTGCACCTCGTATCAATTTATTAGAAACGAATGAAAATCTGCGGTGGCTCCAGTTCGCGATAGTACGCGTCTTGCGGTTGGAGATCCCATCAGCATCCAAACGATCGTGGTCGATAGTATCGAATGCTCTTGCATAGTTTACGACCTCCGCGGGGACGGTAACACCGCAATAAAATTGCAACAATGGAAATGTTGGATGCGCCTGAAAGACGATGCAACTACGCGAGATCATTGCCGTGAATGCAACAATGGAATCCTTAGTCTGTCGGTGGCAACTATTGACAACTTACAGACGTAAAGCTCTATAGAGTATAACGTGAACAATTTGTCTGATAACTCTTTGATGGGTTAGGGATAAAAAAATATAAAACTTCATGTAAAACCACTTCAGAATAAAATAATGAACTTTCAACCCGCAGTCCGAAATTGAACAACTGGTATAAAATCAAATAGCGACGAAGAGGATGTAATAACAAAATGCTTCAGGATACCTCTACAAAACAAAATGTTGAGCAATATAGTATACACACAAGTACCTATTAATTTCAACATATCTTAAAATAACTGTCTTAATAAGTTTCTCAGATTTATATTCGTCAATAATTTTCTGTAAAGGTCGATAATAAGCTTTGTCTCATTTCGCTTGGAGAGCTAATTTTGCGCTCCTTTCCAACGTTTAATATCTGAAGAGTAATTATTAGCATTTGTTGTTTCCAAATGGTGGTATCGTCTGGGTGAGATGTATGTAATTTATTATTGACGTAGTCATGTTTGCGCTTTTTATGGATGTTCAGAAAATTGACCGTCAAAACGAGTCTGGTGCCCCGCATACAATGTTGTTTCTACAGTCATTGTAATCACGTATCGAGAATTATTTTACGGACTGCAATGAATCGCACTACCTACTTATGTACTTTGTTTTGTTAAACTTTCATTAAAATATCTTGAAAAGTTTTTGATGTTTTGAATAAGTATGCTTAAATTGATAGTCGCTGAAAAAATTACTTTAAAGATATGGCAAAGGTTGCATGTAAAAATATACAACGTTTTAAGACACGGAAACTCTGGGGTCACAAGTAGCAACAATGGAATGAGTCAAGAAGACATCAATAGATGCATGTTGGGTTGTGTCGGGCGAGGTGACGAGCATCCGACTGCCACTGCATTTTGTCCCATGTATGAATGGTTATTTGAATAACAAAATGAATTACAATATAGGATGGCGTCTTACCATGACAGGGCGAACTGGAAGCATTATTTCAATTTCATAATTGAATCTTATCCAAACCAAAGATTGTTTGTATCATCAACAGGCACTTCGATTTACACCGTGGTACAATACCTACTTTACAATCATTGTCAGTATTATAAAACACTATATACTGCTGTTTATTTTTAGCTTTTTTGATGACTTCTTAGTATTTTTATAGATTAGTAGTTATAAACCAGTTAAAAACAACCGTCAAAATGTCGATCCCAACTACTCAAAAACAATTTTGATTGTGAGAATCTTTAACGTAAATCTCATTCTCTTATTTAGCATATCGGATAAACAATTTAAATATAATCACAATAATACAATGTCTGCGGTAAAAAACCACATTGGAGATGCGATGGAGCATGAGACAACAGAGTGTCCATATAACGGAAATAAAATAATCGAAGAGTCACAAAAACAGACAATGGAGTCAAAGGCCATCATGGATGACAATGGCGCTCTCAGGCAGATAGAACAAATGATCTACCACAATAAGACATTAGCATATTTAGACGTTTGAGGTTGGGAGCAGGGAATAAGTAGCTGCTTCGTGAATTGAGGTAAGATTAAACAACACGCTTGTTTCGAAACATTGTGAAGAAAATATGAAGTTATGACGATACGAGAGGAACATAACGGAAACAAAATTAGGCACTTGTAGTTGTTTTGAATAATTCGAAAAAAGGTAAAAGAACTTTTATCATTATTTAACAGTGGGCAGAAAAAAATAATTATACCACCGGCCTTCGGTCATTTAAACCGATCGAAGCCACCGAAAATAAGATAAGTGTTTCTATTAAAACTTTTAAAATTTTTAAAGTAAGTTGTGATAATTTTTGACGGTAAGCATTTAATAATATTATTGTATTAGTTAAATAAGTTCTTGTACATGTAATATACTCTCTTCAGTGACAGTCGTATCTTTGTGAACTTTGACATTAAAGGTAATCGAATTAGGGTTCAATACGACAGTGAAATCGATTCGAGCTCGCACCTTTTGTGTGTTAAATCCGATGAAAGATAGCCGAAGTATGCTTATCTTGGTAATGATATCTGGGCTTCCTGCCACCCACCACGCCCGACGAGCTGTTAACAATGGGGTTATGTTTCGAGAAGGATATAATATGTTTATGAGCTACTGTGACCGGCTGATTGCAAATAGCATTAACTCACTAACCCCATTTCTTATAAATTACGGATAACTTTAATAACAGCACTTTGAACTTTAAACTTTTATGTCGATAAAGTTACCCCTCAGTATGCTTTTAGAATGTAAATGAAAGAATTTTGATTAATAACGAAGAATTAGAAATAAACATTCCAATCGAACCTAAACCATAGAAACTAAGTAGGTACTACATATTAGAGTACTATTATTTTATTGTATTTTATAGAGATATAGCAATGGAGGTAGTATCTGCAAAATTCTACTTGACAAGTTTGCTTTACCAAAACAGTGTTTCTCAGCTATTTTCCGTCGGCTCTAAATAGGCATTCTTTTTTAAACATCTCTTCCCGAACAATATTCGGGAAGAAGGGAAGAAAACCTTGAATGCCAAAGTATGAGATCGTGAGAATACCTAAACGCAAAGTGTCCCGTCTATCCGCCCAAACGGCGGCAGGGCGGGCGCGCGGCTGGGCGGGACGCGCCGCCTACTGACCGATATCATAAATTAATTGATACTGGGGATGAGATGATCTTTCTTTTACCTGGTCTTCCTATTGTATCGTATCACATTATCAACATATTTTTGTCACGGAATTAAACAACTGAAAACAAACAACTAAAAACAATTGTTTAGTAACATACGTTTTATTTTGAATTACGTGTTATTTTCTGGTCTCTGGATTTCCCGACTTTCCGGCTCCTTTCCGGGATCCGTGATAATTTTTGAAACGATTGCTGGAAGTTTTTAATCAGCCTGTGTTCTTTTCCATAATCTATTCAAGTCGAGCTAAGCAACTTTCGCAATGTTCGGTCACGGGATGGGTGACCAAAAATTTACTATCTCGAGCTCCTCCGTGCTTCGGAAGGCACGTTTAGCCGTTGGTCCCGGGTACAATTGCAATCGTCAAAACCCACTAATCCGCATTGGGTCCGCGTGGTGGGTCATGGCCCATTCTCTTATCCATCTATTAGGAAGGCCAGGGCCCCAGCAGTGGGGACATAACGAGCTGATGACAAGATGACTCAAGTAATATCCAATTTTCACTTAAATAGTTAAAATGTTCATTAGGTACTCCGAATTTTTTATATTTGATAGAATCAGGCGTTACTTGGCGGAAATCCATATCTATACTATAATATTATAAAGAGGAAAGATTTGTATTTTTGTATGTAACGAATAAACTCAAAAACTACTGGACCGATTTTGACGAAATTTGGTATAGAGAATCCTTAGACCCCAAGTAGTAACATAGGCTATAAATGATCCCAAAATTCCCACGGGAACGGGAACCACGCGGGTGAAACCGCGCACGGCCGCTAGTCTTATATATATCCATATCCATATGCAAGATGCACCGCCCCGCCCGCCCGCAAATAAATGCAGATGCAACACCGGTTTATTTGCAGGCGGGCGGGCGGTGCATCTTGCATGTAAGTTTTTCTTGCGGAATTATGCTACATATTTTTCGTTCTCTACTAACTTTTATTATGTTATTTTTGTAAGAATTCCAATCTCCAACTACTTATGCTGTAATCACATACCACGTGTTTTAATGAATTCATCTTACGTCACTTGATTCAAAGTGACATTTTTGTTTTACAATTGGCAAACTCAAATATCCGTGAGAAAGTCACATATTGCGGGTCGCAAACGAGATAATCCGCCCATCCATATACTTACACTAGATAAGACGAGTATGTCTGTCCAACTCGATCGCCGGATACGGAAAACAAACACATTTAAAAGGCTTTATAGCGACAGTGCCCGGTTAATGAATCAGAGGTTGGATCAATATTTGATAGGACATAACGTTACTTTGTATTTTTTTATATATTTAAATTGCAACAAGATTTAGTTTTCCATTTGAAAACATGTATTGAAAACTATTATTTGCAAAGATACACGTAAACATTTTATTTCATATAAATAATAAAATAATAAAAATTTATATTTTATATTATAAACACGATTTATATCCTTATCTAATTTTCTTTATTTATACATATGTGAAATTTTATACTTACATACAAAAATAAATAAAGAAAATAAGTTTAGAATGTAAGCTCTTTTTTCACATTTATTATTAAGTTTTGATTTTCCGACACAATTTTAAAAATATTCAAATAAAGATTATGTATCTGTAATGTTTTTACAGACAGAAGGACGAGGAAGCAATTTCTTTCTTGTCCACTTGGATTCCTTTAAAATTTAGCAAACTCCAATAGAGAACAGGCCAAATAATATTCTTATTCTATAAAGTCGGAAGTGCTGTCGTCGGTAAAGTATAAATAAATGCTTGGACCAGTCGTTAGTGTGGGAGTAGATTTAGCTCGTCAAACACACCTGCAGATTATTTTTATACAGGTTGTCCCAAAATTAAAGCAAGATTTGAATTTACCGCCATTTGTAAAGTAAGGTATTGGCAACCCTTAAAAAGATACAATTCGACAGCTAAGAGTTAGTGTTAGTAAAAATGGTTTTAAAAAGACGGTGCCACATGCCATACAGCCAGTGAAATAATTCAATTACGGAATGAAGAGTCATTTTTGTATAACCTTTCCCTCTAGACTAGATAGGTGGTTTATTATCATTAGATTTCTTTTCATGCGGTTATTCGATGTATTACCCTATCCTATGTAATTCATGATTCAGTAAAAAATAACAATCAAGACTAAACACTTTGTCTTGCTTTAAATTCACATCTTGTGTAAATTTTGGGACATCCTATATTTATTCTCTAGGTATTTTAATTAAGGTGACTTTGGTCGTTAATCTAATTTGCGATTGTACAACTGTTTCTGATATGTTTCATATAATATATTGCGTTAAACATCAAACGCAAACTATAACGAAGACGATAGAATATTTCAATACTCCAATTGAATTTGACAGTATTATTAAATTACTGAGCTCATACCTCTTGTATGATTGAAAATGGAAAATACATATTATATGAAGGTGCAAAACTTATTGAAACAGTATGGGGTGATGAATTAGTTAATTAAAATCGAGAAAAAAACGTTATAATTTAAAAGCCTAGTTTTTAAAGTCGGTTTTTTTAACGCAGTTTTTTTTACTTTTTTAACATCTGTAATAGGTTATTTTGTAAACTACAGAAGGTTTTTCTAAATTAGATTAGGTTTCATATACATTATAAACAAAAGTATCTTGAAAATTACATGGTCCAAGTTAACAGAAATGCTCATATTACTACTGGGTCCAAAGTGAACCAAATTATTATGAGACCAAACGCAGCCAACTATTCCGCATCAAACAAAAAAGAATCACGTAAATCAGTTCAGAAGTCTGGGCGTAATCGGTATATATACATAAAGTATTTATACCAACCCAATTGAGAACCTCCTCCCTTTGGTTTATTTAGAAAAGCGTTTGTATATCGATCAACCTGCAAGGCTAGGGTGTCAACAAGAGCGATTAGAATTTCGCGAATAGCGTTCGCGTAGGCCGCATCGTATTTATACGAACGATTTTCGGCCGTTATTTAAGTAGTCCGTGATGAGTGATCCCTGGGCTAATTACCTTCTAACGAGCGTCGATCGGATCCCGATGGTGTCTCCGGTGAGTGATGTTCTTTATTTTATAACTCTAACACGACTATTCTCGTCGAGGAAATGGATACGCGTCAATCGTCCGGGAATGAGGGAAAACAATACGTTTCCGCGCAGCTATCTTTGGATGGTGTCGGTTACAGGCTTATCGTTGTTATGAGCTTATAATAATTGCTGACAGTTTCGTTGATCACCAAAAAGGCAATATTAGTATATTCTGCAACTGCTTTTCTTTCTAATACGTTAACTATGGTATTATCAGCTTCTCTTGTGTATTTAACAAGGATAATCTCTTTCGATCTTTAACGTACGAAAGTTCGTACCTATCTTAATTTAACCACCAAACGCAACGCGGAAAAGAGCTTTTATAAATCGAATCATACAGCGATATGATATATCGCTGTATGATTCGAAGTGATAGCTAAAACCAAATACCAAAAAAAACGAAACGCTGTGGTTAAATTAAGATAGCTACGAAAGTTCGTACCTATCTTAATTTAACCACAGAACGCAACGCGAAAAAGAGCTAAATGTATATAGCAATGTATATAGCAATATATCGCTGAATGATTCGATTCGCTGCTATAGCAGCGATAATAAAAACCAATTACGCAAATAATTATCAGGATGACAGCTTGGCAGCAAACAGTCTCAATTTCTTTATCGGAGCGGTACGGGTCCGTACTTAAGGCCCCCGCCCCCGGCGGCGCGGCGCGAGTCTTGTTAGCACCTCCCAACCCTCTCTGATCGGTTAAAATATAGGACATTCTCTTAAGAACTTCTCGATACGAAAATGCGTAAGGTACCTATTTTAATTAATCACTAAATGAAACGCGGAAAAAGCCGTTTACAAATCAAAATATTCCGCGATAAAGCAGCGATAGCAAATATCAATTACCCAAAACCTTATCAGGATGGCAGTAAACAGTCACAATTTCTTTATCAGGCGGTAGCGGGTCCGTACTTAGGGCCCCCGGCGCGGGCCTTGTTAGCACCTCCGACACCTCTCCGATCGATTAAGCCCGCGGCCGCTCACATTCAATTATTTATTTATTTATTCGTAATTAACCCGCGCGAGTTATGGCCGCGGACGATTTACGACCGAGATGAGTTATCAGTGCCGATCGCCGAACGGTTTATGAGATGTTTCAGTAATGTCCTTTCAGTTTTGGTTAACACCTCCGCAGAGGTGTATAGGTAGCTTATTTTTTTGTAAATAAATGGTCTAAAGATGGCTGCCGCCACAGACATAGAGATCTATGTCTGTGGCTGCCGCTGTCATTCAGAGTCTAGCTAAATAGCTATTGAATAATTTTAAAAGATAATTATGTTAATCCTATGAACTTCCATGATTGTAGGATTGCGTCTGTTATAATTATTTCAAAAAAAACTACGCAAAAACATTATTTACTAATTCACTAAGGTCACCCACAAAATAGTAACAGTAATAAAACAAAAAAAATTAAATCCACATCACACAATTTGTATTTAAGCGCCATTCGTGAAATAAGTACGAATAATTTAACACCTCAGTCCAATTAGCTGTAGTTCTTATAAAGTCATTTAAACAAGAGAATATCTATTAGACTGCCATATAGGTGCGAAACAAATCGGAACTCATTACAATATACAATGAGCTTACCATTAATAATCGAGTCGAGTACCGATGTATCGATACAGCCGACGATTTTATCGATCACGTACTCTCGATAAGGCACCCGTCACGAAGCCAATTTGTAAGGGCCCATAAATTAGTTTATTAAAATAAATCAGTCAGTTTATTGTTCTCTCGCTCTGTCTCTTTCTCTGGCGGTCGACTATTGTTGTTTTTTGGTTTGGTCAAGCTAAGCATCTGTTGTGGATTGCGCGGCATTGTCATCACAATACTATAGGTAGGTAGTTGGAGGTTTGAACGTAGTGGATAAAGTTTTATTTAAATAATGTATGAAACAACGTAACATTCGAAATGTTATTTGAGAGTTATACAAATACAAGTATAATTTATATTCATAATTTTAAAACTAGTTGAAAACGTATAGAATTCTATGGTCTATATTATTATTAGTTAAACTCTATATATTATTTATAAAAATCTCAACGACATAAGTTTAGAATATTATACTTATTTTAAACCATTATTTTAGAATATACATAAGTAATTTAAATTTAACAAATGAACACTCCCAAATACTTTTAAGGCATAACACTGGCCATTAATAACAGTAACTAAACTAAACAAAAAAACTAAACGCACCTAATCATTCGATACGTCACTCGATAAAATATCGATTATAAAATTTACTCCTTCCGTTGTCGTTTGAACAAAAAGGGTATAGTGCGCAGGCGCGAAACCCGACAGCGTTAATAAACGATTATTACTAAGTTATGTTTTTAATTACGACCCGATCCGTTGCTTATTTATTCGAATAATTTTATAGGGCCTCGAGGCGGTGTGGCCAGCCTGGCACACCAATAAAATATGCGCTCGATGAATAAATTCGATTGGTAACGAGAGATCGACTTTGGCATTCCATTCGTATTGATGTCGGTCTCTTTAATGAGTTCATAAATAGGTGTTATATTTACGTACCGGCTCGATAAATAATAGGTGTGATTAGGTTTTTATTTAAGTTTATTTTTGACATAAATTATTTTGAAGCTACGCTCATAATTTCATATAACTCGGTTCTTACATAAGTATGTGTATTTGATAAATTGTTAAAACTGCAGTAAAACGCTTTTATATCGAATCTTTTAGTTGATGGTAGGACTTGTTGTCGCCTGGCTAGCTACCACCATCTTATCTAAGTCTGACGCTATAACAACAATGTTTTTAGCATTGTTGTGTTCCGGCAGTTAGAGATAAGATAGCCAGTTCCTCAAGTGATTAAGGATCCCAGGAGAGGCTCGCCTCCATCTTCAGCCTTATCAGTACTTAACATCAGGTATGATGAAGGATAGAGTCTCCCCGTTGTTCATAAAAAATAACGAGAAATGCCTGGGACTCGCTGATGCAATGCTCATCATTATGCAAATTAACGATTTCTTTGAAGAATCACTGTGATTGAAATACTAAGATCATTTCCACAGAAAATGAGCTGCTAGAGATTAAGCAATAAATAAAGAATGAGAAAAATAAATAAAATAGAAACGTCATTCAACCCCAAAACATTGTCAGAAGCTAAATTTGATACCGCTCAAATCATGTGACAGATCGGGAATACCGGAGTCGCCGACGCATCCGTCCACGTACTGAGCGGAATCTGACAAAAAACGCGCTTTGACAGCACTCTTGACAGATTGACATTATTCGCTATATTTACGTAAGTGGGCGCTATACTATTTTAAATCTATGTCGATTTTATGAGTGCCGATGACTCAACTTCATATGAATGGGCTGTCTTATTTTTACGCCGGTACTCAACAGAAACAAATAAAATTAACACAATATTTCGTTCTGCACTTTCAGTTACAGTCTAAATTAACAACAAAGCGCATTATGTAAGTACGCAATAATTTCTGGAACATTCATCAGTAGATAGAACCTAAATGCCAATTTTGACAGAATTAAATCAATCATTCGGAGCAGATAGATATCAGATGACTATCGAGACCCAAAGTAATCATTACGTGACCCGGGGATAATTTGGTTCTCTCAGAACGATGCTGGAGTATAATAACAAAAGTTAATTACGAAATTAACGAGTGATGGATCGATTGAAGATGATTGTGAGGCACCATTTAGCGGAGTGTTAAAGAAGAACGAACTCATGTGTAGTTCAAACAACTAACTTGATCAAAATGAGGCGAGCTTATTGCATTATTGTTAGGCTGGCGGGCATGTTTCGTCTGCAAGTCCCGCCAAAATATCGTAAGAGCAAAACTTAAATGGGTCAAGCAACAATGTCCGACCTCTATCGAGCAATAACAAATGCCGCCGCAACGCCAGTTATTAATCAAGTTTTACATCCTCGTAAAACCACGGCGGGATTAAAACCCACTCTGAATAATATTTTTATGGGATTTAGATCCGAGGTTATTATTTGAGATTTTTATAGTGGCGAGCTGTTTAGCGGTGAGTTTCCAATTTGTGGGGAGGTTGATTTATGGCTCGGCGGGCCGCTAGACGCGGCGCAGACGTTCGCTCACAGCGCACTGTTGTGTCAAACACTGGCGATGGCGATAAAATCACATTACGTTATTATTTCTGCTGGTGACTAGCCAATAGCGTAACCGGGACAGTTTCCGCGTTATTCACGGGCTCGTAAGTTGTCGCATAGAGACGAGTTTTTGAAAGAACTGCTGTTAAAGACAATGGACTTTATATAATTAAACCACCGGTTGATTATTACAATTATTATGAAAAACAAATTAAAGTAAGTAAATATAAAACTTGCAAGAAACAAACGAAGAGAGAGAACTGAATATTGAAGTCGATTGTGAATAATTATAATTTCCGTTGCAGCCGTCTTCCATTCAAGGCCGCTGACATGAATGAATGAGTCACTATCGAAAGTGATAGACCGATAGACAGCAAATCTAATTTTACAAAAGCATTCTAATTAACCAAGACAGTGTTCCGGTGGGCAAGCTCGTTTCGTCTTACCAATCACGCTAGCTGGGAACTGGCTTGATCTAATGTAATAGCAGACGCATTGGCCGATCTCCCAGTAGGAATCGGGATACGACAGCTGATTTCCGGCCTCGGTAAGAAACAGTCAAAGCACTAGATTAACTTGTAGCAATGCATAATTAATCTACCTATTTAATAGTCCTAGGAATAATATCGATATTGTGAATTTTAGGGACTGCTTGCTACCTACTTGCGTGAGTTTTGCAAGCCAACACGGCCTAATGTGGTTTCTATTTCTGCCAAGTAGAATTCCTTCGTACTTCAGCTAGGCAATGGTCAAGTCTACACGTACGCGTATTGTAAATATTTTGGCAGCCATTGCGCGCGGGAGCGTGGAAGGACTCCGAGCGGCCGGCACCGCGCTCCGCTGCCAGCCATCTAACACGCGTATAAAATCTTTTGATACGCAGCACCGATGGAATCGAAATCCGATATTCGGCTCCCAAGTTTATTTATCGCGAAATGCGACGATATTTTCGTCCGTCCGTCACTCGGACAGTTCACAGAAGCGGCAAGATTAATTGTATTTCGGTTGAGTCATCAAAATAATTAGAATGACGCTATTTTCGTTTCTGATGCTAATTTGACAGACGTCGCGGGAGATTTGGTGTCTTCTTGATTGCCGGCTGGATTCTTTGATAACTTCTTTATTTGTTTTATCTTAATATTGAGCACGGGCGTTGGCACATGTGGACTGTGCGCTCGAATCAAGATCGCGTTTTGTCATCATCGCCCTTGTTTTGATTGCACACGATGTTCCTTAACGTGATAAATGGCTCGACTCTGATGCGTCTGTGTCGGCCGATATTCCTAAAATAAAAACAAATAACAGCACATCTAAACTCAAACTAAATGCCGTTACATGTCCGACAATAAATGCTCATAAAGCATTGGCTGCACTCCAGGAATATGACGTCGCAGATATTGTGGTTCGGATGGACAGAATCAGGGAAGCGTAATAACGGTCCCAACTGGTTTATTATTGGGAATATTTGATAGCCGACCGTTCTTAGAACCTACGACACTTTCATTTGCAGTCGTAATAAATGTATTTGATTAATTATTATTCCGGCGAATCAAATGAATACGAATAGTCTCGAGCTCTTTGATCAAAAACCCATAGTAAATTATACTGGAACAATGCTCGGTGTGGGCCATCAAAGAGGTTTATTGCGATAAACATAGAGCTCATCGCATGCTGACATTAATTGAGGAGGTAACCACTATTCATAATTTAGTGCACATTAATTATAGTTTCGCATTTGCTATATACTCGTAGGTACGCGACTTAGGGGTGGAACTGAAAGGCTAGTATTAAAAATTCTATTATGTCGTACGTCAAAAAATACGCAATAATTATGGACTGTTAAATAGCATCAACGTGTTTTGTCATATGAAACAATGTATTAATGGTCTCACCATTAAATAAACCTACATTAATCATATGGTGGAACTCAGCCAACGTAAGCCCTACGCACATATTTCCCTGTTTTTTTTTTATTCCACAAATAAAGGATGGGAACACAATACCAAACGCATCATGTGATGTCAAGATTGTTAGAAAATTTACTGTTTTTAATATCTTTTTTGATTATGCTAACTAAATCAAAAGACAATTAATCAATTTGAATGTGCAATCGACACCAAAAAACTTTTAAAACAGTTCGGAAATTCGTTGATCATAAAACCATTTTAATATTCATTAATTTTATACAACACACCAATTTTATTATCTAGCCCAAGGTAAGTTTCATAAGAACTTGTGTTGTGGATACTAGATAACGGATAAACATACATATATACTTTTTTTTGTAAATACATCTTAATATATATATATAAATCTCCTGTCACGATGTTTGTCCGCGATGGACTCCTAAACTACTTAACCGATTTTAAATTAAATTGGCACACCGTGAGCAGTCTGGTCCAACTTAAGAGATAGGATAGCTTTGATCCCAAAATTCCCACGGGAACGGGAACCACGCTGGTGAAACCGCGCCCGGCCTCTAGTTCTTATATATATTAAAAACCCAGTACCAAGACAAATAGACTTGTTCATGTACACAAATATTTGTCTTGTCCGGGGATCGAACCCGGGACCTCTGGCGCAGAAGGCGGGGTTAGTACCCCTGCGCCAAACAGATCGTCAAAAAAGGGATTGTGGCCCATAATGAAAATTCTGCTGGGATTGGAATGTGAATTTCGAACCATTCAGAATTGATTCAATGAAAACAAAAATTGGGTGTGTTTATTTTACAAATGAACTTGAAATAATAAAATTATTGTAACACACGGCGTCGACAAATCATAACAGAGCTAAGAAGGGTACAATGAAAGAAATAACGTTATTCCAAAAAAACAATTTAAAAGCAATTAGCTGGAAATTGTTTATTCAAAAGAAGTTAGAAAGTAGTATATTCGTAGATCAGAGAGTGCGTAGAGGTGTTTTGACAATATAGACCAAATGATTAATGACTGTTCCGCTAATCGGGTCTTATTTATAGACGGTGGCAGGAGAGAATAAGCGTTTGTTGACAACGAAATAGGCCAGGGGCCTAATTCTCGCGCCTTCGACATCTTGAATTCGACATTTTTATATCCTTAATTTCTTTATCCAAAATGTAAGTAAAATCTCTAATACTATCAAAAACCTTTATTTTTAATTATCTTTGATAATCCTTTAATGTCGAAGATTGCTTTCAGTGAGCTTTTAATACAAATTTTTTACTCCAATAAATGTCGAATTCGAGATGTCAAAGGCGCGAGAATTAGAGGCCAGTAGGTGTTACAATTATTAGTATTTCATAAAGAATAATAGAGAAAGTTTTCTTCTTTTATTAAATATATTTCAAGATTGTAGATTTGTGTTTGGCAACAACATGTTCCATTGTAAATGTTGTTGTTTCTGTTAAGACTGATAAGTTTCTTGCGGCCGTTCTTCTTATCAGTTAAAAGATGTCCTGAATGGCTGGTAGGAAAAAAATGTTTGACTATTCGAAAGTACTTATCTATAAGTCTATTTGAATAAAAATCTTTGACTTTGACTTCATAGAGATATATTATAAAAAAAATGTCGTGTTGTATTAAAGAAGGTCGTTAATAATTTGATACTTGATGATGATACGGGTGAGTAAGTTTTAAATTAAGCTAGGATTTTTTATTTATTTATCATTTGCGAACAGGAACACTGTAGTGTAGTGTGTCCGGAGAATAATGGAATATCTATTGTACCTCATAATCCGGGGCCTGAGAGGTTAAGTAAATATTATCAAGTACCTACTTATAAAAAAGTATGGAGATTCGGATTTTTTATAAGACTTTGTTAATCCTGTCAAATGTCATGATAATCAAAATAATTCAATATGGGCCTGATTTCTTCTTTTGAACGCATCTTTTGCGATTGTATACGATTAGTATGATGTCGTCATACTGATTAAACATAAAAATAATAATTCACTATTTCATACCCAGTTCTGTAATTCTAATTAATACAGTACACATGTCTTTGAAACTAACATTAGTTTAATCTGCGACAGTCTAATAGAAAATGAAATAAATCAGTTAAAACGTAGTATTAGATTTCACATAAATGTATTCCGATATATTTCTGGATGTCTCGTTTATTGCTGGTGGGTTATTTAATAATATCTTGTTTGGTGTTAAACAGTTGGTATAACCTTTTTTTTAATTCCCAACCTTTATCTCATACTGAAAAAATAAAAAGTGGCATTTTATCTTATCACCTTTTCAGAAGGGTTTTCTATTTACCACGTTCCGGCTTAATGCAATGATTAACTTAGTTTACTCTCCGTGATTATGGAACAGGACTATTAGAAAACCATTATTGTTCGTAAAAGCTCTTAAATGACAATTACTATGTTTTTTCCAATCATATCCTTGCAGTGCTCTCGAGTTTACAATTTCACATAAGCATTAGTGTGTAAGACTAGATGCAACACATAATTCACACAAGCATGCCAATCTCTATGACAATTATATTAATTATTTTAATGAAGTGCCCGCAATTCTTGTCGCATTGCGCCTATCGTAAGGTTGCGTTGCGCGACTACCTTCGTGATATAAATTGTGTGCCTGTCAAGAAACAATTACGGTTGAGAATTACATACAATTAAAGAGGAATTATTACCAATTTAAAAATCGTATATTCTAAATGAAAATAGTATTTTAAGTCGATGCATAAATACTGTTTGCAGATACAGAAGAAAAAACTAATTCTATCCAAAATATGAAAGGAGAAGGTGTGAATTTGGAATTGATGAATTAGCATATTTATACAGATCTGTCAATGAATGGCGCTAACTTCGAAGTAGAACACATTTCTAAACATTCCTAGAAAGCGGGCGTTGATAATCATAAATCTGTTATAAATTAGTTTGATGCAACACAGCTATGTCTTCATCATGTGAAGCACATGCATTCTTCCCGTTAGACTTATTCAATCCCAATAGAAAGCCGCAGATCAGAACAATTAAAAACCGGGTTCAGGTCACAATACGCTCGCCGTATTTGTCGTTGGTTCCAAAGTTAAGTAGCGTGACTCCATTCAGTTTGTGTTTGATCTCGCTGTTTGATCTGTACACTCCTTCTCTATTAAACGAATCAATAAATAAATTAACGTTTGATGTTCGGAGAAAGCCCTTTACCATGTGAATATGAAAATGTTCTCAGGAATAACATAAAAATCTTAACTACATATTGAAACGTCAAGCTCCGCAAGTTTTCTCACTTATTGACAAAATTGTAAATAGGAAATCAACCTAATAATAACAGTCACTATTTTAGTATTAAAAAAAATATGACTGTCTCAAAAACAGCAAAACCGCCAGCGATCAATCACAAAAACCCAAGCTAGAAACATAAGCTTACAATTTCACCAATGAACTTCAAGAATAGGTACTTTTCTACAAAGTTATAAGTAGCACCGCAACGCTTAGTCGAGGGCGGCAAGGGTGCAATTACTATGAAATAACCAATAAATTACACAGCAATGGCGGCCTGCGCAGGCGCCCGCGTGCTGCAGCGCGCCGCTTCCGCGAAGCGCCATCTAGCGAAACAAATTGCACACCGATCTAGCTGATCACGATCGATATCGACTGAGAACGTCCGATTAGGGAAAATATCGATAATGGACTTCTAAGTATTGGAATAACATGCTGGTACGAGAAATAACTGCACTCATAGCTATTAGCCCTTCGGTATGGGGTTAATATTTGAATTCTGAATGTTATTTGTTACTATGTGTGCAATTTCAGACGCCTTTTCATCAAATTATACTTTATCGAACTCAAGGCATGCTTCGCAAAAAGAAGTAATGACCATACAAAAATTAAAGCAATGCCAAACCCAAATCAAACAAAATACTTCAATGCAGCCGTGCCATAATATCCCGATAACAGTTGACAGTTTTTCGATAAGTTTGCTATCGGTAACCCGTACAATGTTGCGAATCGCATGTTTTACTCCATTTGTGGTTTCCTTATAACCCAGGCGTCGGGAATGTTCACGAATAGGCCTTTGTTGTTGTCCATACACTGTTATGTGACTCCAGATTGGTCAAGTTAGCAGTAGCAGCTTTAGAGTAAATGTTTTTCTGAACAGTACGCTTTTGATGCAAGTTTTGAATTATATTTGATTAGAAGTAAACCATTTTATATTTAAAACCTACATTAAGGATGGTGACCCATTAATTGATAGTATTTAACATGTAAAAAAATTTGGTAAAATATTTTTAATTTTACATTTTTTAATTATATTTATGTCGATATGTGATTTTTTTTGTTTGAAGTTCTTACTTGTCGATATTCTCCTAATCTACTGACAATCAAAATACGGTGACCCGTATGACGTAATTTATGTAATAAAAAGTATTCAATGTACATTATATCCATATCATAAAGTTCTGCAACTAAAAGATTCAAAATGAATTCATTGGTACTTAAAAAAAACATTTAAAATCTTCCATAACGGTAAACTAGCAAAGGAACCGAAAAATCACCAACTGCGAACACATCGGATATCTCAAAATAATTTTGGTCATTACCTGTTTTATAGCTTGGGTAAAAATTACCTGAACTTTTATTCAACATTGCTGTCTGCAAATAGATTATCAAAAAAAAAGAATGACGAAGAACAATTGTTAAGGAAAGTTTGGGATGTCCAGACGGGAAAAAAGTTTATAGAGCTGTATTATAAGGGTTCCTGTTTTGAACGGCTATTTAGAAACGTGGCAAAACAATGGCGGTAAGTGTAAAAGATCACAATACTGCTGCCTGGAACCGGGAACGGTCAATTTATGTAATTGTCCAAATACTTTGTCGATTCTGGGAATATGTCTCACACGTGGTGTATAACTTTAAAAATTTTCTATATCAAAATTTTTGGACATGTAAAATTTGGTGTAATATTACACAGTTACTGAATGTACAAACATTTTAATTACACAATATTTGGCTAACCAACCAAACTAAACAAACAGAAATGATAAAACATTCCAATCTATTGATAGCGCATTGCTGAATAGTGAGTCAGAAGGACGACAAAATTATTGAAGTTTTTTCGACCCCACCCTATCTCGGTACTGTCTCCGAAAATTCAGGTAGACAATATAATGAAACATTTACCCGAGACGAATAAAAAAAGTATTTCAAAGCAATTAACTCTAGTAAAGCCTCCGTGGCGTCAGGCAGATTACAAAGGACTTATCACTTTTTTTGTCCAAACATTGGGAGTAAACATGCGATTTGCACTCTTAGGATTAGTGATGTAGGACACGTTTTTAATTGTTTTGAATTTTGTAGTAGGTGGCCATGTATTTGTTTTTGTAAGAAAACAAATTGGTAATATAAGACCCCCGATGAAGCTGTCGGGTCTGTGATACGCCTTTTTAACGCTATAAAATCATTTGTCGCTGGGCCTACTCATTGTTAGCACGCGACAAAAAGTTGGAATTCCCAAATGGAAAAATTGAGGTGGTTTGTATCGATTATCAGAAAGTCCATTAATGGATACTGAGATGATTTTACTGTTCCAGTAACATTCGATAGACGGAATCGATTTCATTGTATTAGTTATCTTCCTTTATGCAATATCAAGATTAAAAACTAGAGAAAAATTAACATCTCGTGAGGTTAAAAACAAAAACGGTTCATCCTTGTGCAAGATATTATATAATACCTATAAAAATTTGACGCTCTGGTACAAAATAACAAGTACGTAAATACATAAAAATGAAAAAGAAACACCAATGACGCAGACCAATGAATAGATTTAATAAACAAATAAAATTAGCAACTTTTCGATTGAAAATTCTCATGTATTATGCTAATCTGCTCATTATAATTTCATGTTAATGGTGGTTTTTCCGCGACTGAAATAATTTAAAAACGCTACACAAGTCTTTGATTCAATTCGGCTGTATTGTATTCGATAACACGGGCGTGTTCAATCGATTTTGTTTAGGTATCGATTTCGGCACAGTTTCGGCCGTTTACGATTTAATAACCACTCGGCAATCGGACACCTTACGGGTTTGATTTAAATTGGTGGGATTGGGATATTTAATAAGTTAATAAAAACAAAAGAAAAGAGCATTTTTCGTAAAAAAAATCCATTACCTTTGTGTCCCAAATATTGATAAAGCTTTAATGAACTTTAATTCTAACGGTATATACTAAATTTAAGCTAAAATTTACTGATTTGTTTTACGATGGATTAATATAATATCCGTTTTTATAGTAGTCTAATTTTAATTAGAATTCTGGTAATAAACTAAAATCGATAATCGAATGTTTGTTTCCAAGAAAGGCAAAGTCGTAAAAGTCATATTCGGGCGAAGTGGGGGGAAGTGTGACCGCATTATAATATTAAAAGCACGATCGGTCGGTTTGTCCGTCCGTCTGTCGAGTGCTTTGTTGCCCGTCCGCATCAAACACGCCTATAAATCATATTCGTCGTAAATTCGATACGAGTTACAATGAAAGATCTCTGTTCTCGTATTAATATTTAAGAATTTTTTAGTGTGACACTTCATTTTTTCACCGTCTGACTTTTGTCCCACTCTGAATAGGTTTGAATAAGTCTTACCAATAAAAAAAATACATTTTGAATACTAAAAATGTCGCTGTACCGACTCTTATTTTCATTTTAAGTATTAATTAATTAGTGAAACTGATTACTGTTTTGATCAGAGAAATTGGATCTGGATATGTGGGTAAGTACCACTACGGCTATTTGTGGTACCAGTGGTACAAGTTGTCTTAATTTTGATTTAGACAACTTGTACCAGATTTTCATCTGAACTTTGTATGACGATGGTAAAATGTGACACCGCTTACGTCATAAACTTACTTGAAGCCACCTCAATCAATTCAATACTTAACTGTATTTTTTTTGTTTTTTGTGGAGAATTTGCTTTTTTTACTTATGATAAATTTTAAATAGAAATGGAAATCCATTGACCGGAGAGCATTGGACCGGATTTCTAAAGGTCGTGGGTTCGATTCCCATCTGAGAATTCACTTGAGGCCGAGTTAATTTTTTCCAATATTTTTTATATTAAAAATGTATCATAAGTATAAAAATAGCATTGAAAAATGCAAAAAATCAAAAATTATAAATTTGCTTTTTTCTTTTAATTCGTGCGTGAATCAACGATTATCCATTATGGATCGTACTAGTGATCTAGTGAAAGAGTTTCATGCAACAGACCATCGTTTTTAAAAGAATTATGTAGCGTCGCGAGTCCGGCTCCCTGATTATGTAACTGATAGTAACTATCAACGTTTGGTTGAAAGTTCAGTCACATTGCTGCTTTAGTAAAAATTAATGTGACAACTACCTGACTAAAGCAGCAATGTAACTGCACTTTCAATCAATTTCAATCAAAATCTGTTAGCAACAGAGTTAGATAATCAACTAGCTGGAGGTGATTGCCTACTTTTTCCTTCTGAAATATTGTTTCAGGCAATAACGTTTACCTTTACGAAATGAGGCAATTTTGGTGTTATTCGATTCAGTACACTTTTATCAAGGGCTTTTTAGTAATTTGGTTTCGTTCAAATTAAATAAATTGAAACGCTCGAGGTAGTTTTCTTGAAAAAAAAATGGATATGGAGATGCTAATAATTTTTGTTGTAAGGAATATTTCTTTAAAATAAAACCGTACTGCCCTACTTATCTAATCTCTCACCGACGTGTAAAAAATATCAATATTGGATTATTTTAGGGTTAACGCTTTTTGTATGATGTATCGCTAGGTACAAAATCCTCTTAAATATTTTAAATTAGAACACGTTCGGCACTAAACCGATTGAATTTAATTGTCGAGAAATTGAACCTCCATTTTTTCTCGTTTCTTTTTTTTTAAATAATTACGTTGTATTACCGGGCCGATCACAAATTGCAAGTAGCTATTGTTGCGTCGGCCCCACGCATTACCGTGTTTATGCGACAAGCACGTACGGCTTACTTTGTCGCGTGACATCTACACGCAATTCTATTATGACACTTGTCGGTGCCATTATTACAACTACTTAAGGTCCACAATGGCTTGACAAGCGCGATGATTATTAAAGACTATTTGATCAACAGACGCGGTTAATTTTAAATTTCGACGTGTGAAGGAATTTTATTGCAGTTTTATTTCGAGCCTTTGAATGTGACTCATTTGAACTTGCAAATGTTAAGTTACGATTATTATGATTGACTGTAACTACATCCTTCAAAGTTACTGTAACTCATGTTCGTTACTTTAGAAATATATTTTATTGTTATTTTGGAATCAGTTCGGATCGGAGTTAAGTCTTGAGCGTAATGTATAAGCAAATTCTTAGTACGTATATCGGCGGCGCCTAAGTAGATACGGACAACTGATAAAAGTAAATTTTTCAGGAGATCAGATTGAAGATTTCGATGAAACTTGGTAAAGTGGTTTAAAATATTACTGTTCAGTATCCGAGTGACAAAAAGTAGTCATAACTGCATTATGTTAAGAGTAATTGAAGATATCTTTGTCTAAATCTATGTAAAGAAAGAATAATTTGAATTTTATTGCGTGGATATTCTGCGTCACATTTATAAAGGGATCCCTAAAACAGAATATACATCGCAAACACAAAGAATTCACATGTTTTATGAATGTTCACCGAATTCCTCGATGTTAGGAACATTTGAAAATAATGTGCTTTTATTTTTAGTGATTTATTCGCGAAATTAATTTGTCGAAATGATGTATCACCGCCTACGGCAGGCGGACACAAAGCACTTTGAATCTAATTGCGAAATGTAGAATATAGAAATTATAGATTCCGTATAACATTGTTTATTTGAAAAACGTTTATAAATTATTATCTAAGTACTTATTTTAAAACTTACAGGCGTAAAATCCCTAAATTAACCATTAAATCAAAGCTATTACCAGGACAAAATACTTTATGGCAAATGTAGAGACATTTCATTAAAAAAAAACTATTTTAAGTACTGTGAGAATATTCACGAAAGATGATCTCATAAATATTCATATTTGATTTTAATAAAAGTAAATTATTTAACATAACCTGTCCTTATTTCCGGGAAATATCAAAGTAACCCTTCCCAATTAACAAATATTCAATGAAAGATTACGGAACTTTTATACTACTTTTAATATTTCACTTTCTTGCGATCGTAACCCCAAGTTCAAAAAAATATGCAAAGTAAAACGGCAGAGATTTAACAAAAAAACTCTACAGGTATCAAAATTTAAAAACAATAAACATTAGCATCAAACATAATACCGTAATTAAAGCATTCAAACTGAAAACTGTTCATTAGGAGCTCATAAAAATTCATATTAAACACATTGTAACAAATCGTTGAACAAGTTGCTCTAATCTAGACCTTAAAACAACGGAACAAAGATCAACTCTTTTGTTGACAAATACACTGATTTGAGGAATGCTATTTGTACGTAGTAAAACTTTATAAATGATACGGTTCAACATGAAATGAATGTTATTCGAAACATATTTCATCCGAGATCAAAGGGAAGAGCGCTAATATTTTTATCGGGACCAGAAACAAAGAAGTATTTAAGACGAGATAAAACATTAAAATCTTCAACAGTATTTCTGCTATGTAATGTAAAGCTAGTAATTCACGGCTGGAAATAATTTTAAAAATAAAATTATTTTTATAATCGTATCGTTTAAAAATGATAGATTTTGACGCAGTGAAATAAAACAATTACAACGCGTTTCCTTTAAGATCACACAGTGAGATTTTGGTTTTCCCTACCATTTAGCATATCATACATGTACATATTTAATGTCATATTAACGAGGACTCTTTTACTCACATCTACTTCAATATAAGTTAAATAACTTGAATATCATCACAGTAAATATAACCTAATCTCATACTACTAATTTAGTTTAAAGGGAGTTAATTTTAATACAGCCAATGAAGATATTAATAAAACGAAGAACGTTTTACAATACCGCGAAATATCGTAAAATGTGCGAAGAGCCGAATCTTAATAACCGTATAACGTTCAGACTTTGATATATTAATCCACATTTCGGCCAGAGATTACCGTCGGATATGTAGTTGACGAAACTCACGGGACACTTGATTCACGTCCGCTAGTGATGTGTTAAAAGACGAATCCTAGATCCGCACTAATATAAATCAGCTTAAGAATTTATTTTTACGCGCTAACCTCTGAAACTACCCGTCTTATAAAAAAGCTTCTTGAATTTGCATATCTTAAGTTTCTTCGCGCACTCATAATTGAAATATAACAACTTTTGTGGATTTTAAGTGCACTATATTTACCCGAAACGTATACATTGTAATATTTTTTTTGGTTTACTTAAGTCTAAAGCAGACTTATAAGTAGCTAGTCAACCCTTGACCACGGTAACAGTAAAGGTGTCGAAACGTAAAAAAATATAGTACCAAATATATGTTCCAGGTAAATATAAATAAATAATTGCACACCAATTATCTAGCCCACGTAAAGTTTCATGAATAACTTGTGTTACGGATACTAAATAACAGATAAACACGGATAAACATATGGTAAATTTTAAATAGAAAAATATTGCAGGTAGCTCAGCGGTTAGAGCATTGGACCGGATTTCCAAAGGTCGCGGGTTCGATTCCAGCCTGAGAATTCACTTGTGGCCGAGTTAATTTTTTCCAATATTTTTCTATTTAAAATTTACCATAAGTATAAAAATAGCATTGAAAAATGCAAAAATTACAAAATCATAAAAAAAAAAAAATCTTGTCCGGGGATCGAACCCGGGAACTCTGGCGTAAAAGGCGGGTTTAGTACCCCTGCGCCAAACAGGTCGTCAAATATAGTACACTTTTTGAATTTGACTATTTCTACAATAGTTATGCAGGCTGAACATTAGCTCCCTACCCCACATCACAGAACACAAGAAAGAGGAGTGCACATGGGCGATATTTATGAGGCCTATGCCGTAGGCCCAACAGAGGGTGTTGTGGGGCTGATATAAAGATTATAATACTATAAAAAAATATATATATATTATAAAAAAATAAAATAATGATAATTGCACTACTGTAATTATTTTAATCACTCAAACTGAAAATATACCGCATATTTCAGTTTGAAGACATACATAAAATTCTATTTTCGCAAAATAGTTATTTTGGCATTAAAACTGAATCCACTGATGTGATAATATGTGTCTTGGAAACAGACAAGAGTAACATTTCACAATCGTTCTACAAAACAATTAGAGCATATTCAAAAGAAAATTTAAACACGATAACTCATTCGATTATGATTTAATTTTCTCATCACTATCCGAGTTGATTAATTCCACTTTTATTTGTATAAGAATCGGCCAGCTGCGAGTCACTTTGATCGCGATACGCCACGCGACGACAAAATGTCTCTAGAATTTTTCACGACTGTGAAAACACGACGAAAATAATCGATCATAATCTCTATGGAATTCTGTTGAAACGAGAAACCTGTTTTATCAACCTCTTTTGAGAGTGCAAACAAATTATTTGAAGTTCCAAAATTGAATGAGAAATGTTAGTTGAAGTAATTTAGAATTTAGAATATCCGTAATTAAAACATTTTTGCCTACGCATTATATCTTTTTTTATTTTTTTAACTTTACCGCAGATTAAAAGACTGTAGAGGAGGACTCCTCGAAATTATTTTGCCATATTATTATGTCCTAATCAGAAGATCTATTAGGAAAAAAGTGATAGTTTGCAGAACGGCCACATGTTAAAACGTCCATTTTCAATTTTAAACTAAGTCTAATAAAGTTAGACTTAGTTATGTATGTTTTGTAGTAAAACCAATATTATTTATGAAGTTTTATAAATCACTCTAGGAACTACGAATGGGGATGAGACCATGAGGGAATTCAAAAACCAGTAGCCGAAACCATATATAGCACTGCTGTGGAATTAGACGCTAAAGACGGTTTGAATTACGTATTTAAGTCAACACACTCGTACGTGGGACCGTTCTTTAGTAAAGAATCTTTACTTGAAAACTTTTGTGACATGAAATTAACTACTAAAAAGAGATAATATATATTTCTTTTTATAATTTAAAAGTCATTTTAGGGTTAGGAAAACTCATTTTCCTCTCACTCACTTATTACGAAGTTTACTTACTGTTAAAAAGTCAAATAATCGAATTACAACATTGTATTATACAAGGTGTTAAAATACCCATACCGAAACCGTGATAAATGCGTAGTGTACATCAAACCAAATAAGAATATGTAAAAAGAATTGCTGGGAAACTACTTTTATTTTTAGTAAATAAAATGGTCGTTATTTTTTACACGCAATGGAACGCATGCAACAACGTTTGCGTGTCCATAGAGAACGAGTAGGCGACCGGGGCCCCGTATCATTGAGTGGTTTTGATATTCATTGCGGTTATGTTCCTTTAAACGACAATCTTTAAAATAAATATCGACTTTGATTTTTAATAACTCCTTAACTATCAGTTTTCCAGGTTTGGCCCCATATAAGAAAATTATAGTAATGATGGGGAGAATACGTGATTTTCGTTTACGTTATGGGTCTTTTAACACCCTGTAATAAACACTTTTTTTTATAAAAAAAAAAATTCAACAAAATCAAAAGCTTTTCGCAATAACGATTCTAACGGTTTTAGTCGAAATAACATATTATAGTTATATTACTTAATGTTAATCCGTTTTCTCGCGTTACAACACTTGTTTCATCTGCGTGCTTGTCTTCAGACGTGACAGAGGCCGCAGCGTGACAAGCAATTGGCACTATATTGGGACAACGTGACCGACACAATTCGTATTACATTTTCTATCTCGGACCGGGAGCATTAAAAATACTCCGGGTTGTATCACGTGATATTTAGATATGTCGGGTAATGTCGCTTTTTAAATAGGGCAACTTTTTAAGAATTATTAAAGATCTTACAAAATCATTTACTCTGATTCCATTGAGTTAATTTCAGTTTCGTGTGTCTGTTTAACTGTATGTACCTACTAAAAATTACTATAAAAAAACCGTGAACTGCTGATATGAAACATAAACTTTTCTTCGTCTTCTGTTAAATCTAAATCGAGTTTATTAGCCTCAACTTCTGTTTTTTTTTATTCTGTCAAGTAACTTCAACTTTTATTAAAATACCAAGAGTGTGGTCTCTTTAATGAAATATTTTTGTTTTATCTCATTTTCCTGCATCTAACTGGTTAAAGGGAACTGCCGCTTGCCGTAACTATTTTTTCCTTAACCGTTAAGATCCTACAATAGTTTGATAACCACCATCATTAATTAAGTTCCAGCTCCACCACTAGCGCTAACGATACAACTTTTTAATAAAGACAATGATGCAAAATAGCGCGTCACGAATTCCTCGCGTAGCTGTCAGTGAAGGTGCATCAATCTTTCTCCCTTCTAATCGACGGCTGTTTCACACCATCAATCTTAGCTATTTAAAGCGTTCGAAACGAATGTGACAGTACGCATGTCGCTTTTATTGGACGCAATGAAGATTAAACTAATCATTGTTTTAGGTTCGCAGTTTGTTTTACAACTGGATTGGAGCAAAAATATTTGGCCTAAATATTTTCGATGTCAATTTAAAGGCAAGTTTACACGAAACACTTTCATTATAGTTTTCTTTACTGACAATAGAAGAAAAAGGCTAATCTGAATTTTAATAAATCACCGGAGACACAGTCGGAGATTTCAATGTCACCGAAAAGATTAAATAGGTTATTCTTTGATATCGACAGCCAAAACATCGGGAATCGACCCATTTTCAATACAATTTGACAGCTTATGTGTGACATTCGGTCAAGACATGACAACAGCGTCAATGTTTGCTTGGAATAACCCCCCAGTAAGGCAGTAATACCAAATCAACATTTCTCATTTTTCCGGCGCTCACGTCCTTTCACCTTTGACCGCAAGCCCAAGCGCACGATTGAAATAATTATCCTCAACCAGAATCAAGTATGAAACGGTCAAATTCAACGCGTCCCCGCCCAGAAATATCGAGTCGCTTCTAATCAATCAACTCGAGATTAACACTCGAGTCCGCCAGACAAAAACAAATGAGCTCCGGAACAAAAATCGAATTAACCACGAACCACGTTTAAGACACCAATTAAATCTCTAACAAAGGCTATCTTCAATGAGACGGGGAAAAAATTTGATAGATCAACTCTTTAACCCAATCTATCATCAACGGTTGTTCAACCAAAACTCAACCTAAACCTCTAACCACTACGCTTCAAATTTGAAAGGTCATTCGAAAGGTAAGTTGAGAAGGCTGTTGGCACAACATCTTATATCGATTAAACATATAATTAATCACGGGAAATGATTCCGAATGAGATGTTATTAGTTATACCACTCCCTATTAACAAGTGAAACAATAGCTCTTCTTATACATGGTGATCTTAAATAATACTGTTGACCGGGAATAGGTAGCAGCTTTCGTAAGAAGTTAAATATCAGATCGTTATGATTTTAATCGAATAAGATAGCCAGTTTCCCAGTGGTTGTGGAGACCGGAAGAGACACGCTTCCATCTTCAGTCTTATCAATTACATCAGCTATGATGAAGGCAAAGCTTCTCCCTGTTGTTCATAAAAAAAGATCATTTATTTCAATTCTAAGTTGTATTCAGTTAAATATGTAATTAGGAGCTTCTAAAGTACCTACTCAATAAATTGCCTACCTTACTAGATTTATGTTACTATGATGTTTACCGTTACAAGGTAGTAATATAGGAGCACGATAAAACATTGCAGACGCGACACGTCCTCCACACATCATAATCATAAAAATATTGCTCAATATAAAATCAGCCTGTAGCGATGAGAGGCCCGATGGCCGATCAATCAGCTGCTAACGAGCCGGTCACGTGGTAACAGGCTTTAAACCTATAGATAAACAAGCATAGACTAAAGACATAATGAATACTAGATAATAATCCTTTTTACACGTCATCTTAAGCTATAGAATAAAAAAGCTAAACTAAATTTTTTGGCGCGTTTTTTCGAGATCGTTTCCGCGGCCTTTTTTGTAAATTGATTGTGTGGACAATATTTTCTTAAATGTTGTATTCTAGTCTAATAAGTGTTTACATACAAGATTTGTACGAAATATATCACTCAAGGCCTTTTCAAAACTTGACATTGGCAAAAATTTCGCACTTATGAGAAATTTCCATGTTCCAAGTTTCTTGAAAATGGAATATTGTCAATCGACATAATTTTGTGACCGGCTATTAAATCTTTGCAAATAAATTGAAGTTACATCGAACTGGCCAGTGATTTCTTAACCCAACCGATTTATTTACGATCGCACCTGATCTAAATCAAAGCGGCAAAAAGCTAATCGATTCTGGAACACCCACCAAGCTACGATTATGATTACGGTTTGATCAACATTTACATAATCGTTTGTCGCTCGCATTAAATTAAAGCACAGATTAAACGCTCGGTCGATCAAAACTTAAAAAACGACTATAGTTTTAATTTCTTTTTTTTTTATGCAGACGAAGACAGAGTGCGGAGAAGGCGCGGGGCGTGGCGGGCTAACTTTCATTACTCATGAGCAATAATAAATGATAAAACATTATTAATACGAAGAGATCAGTCCGAGTGATGTCGGCTCACATATGCGAGATTAACCTGACTCGAATAAATTAATTCTACTAATTAAAAGTTTTATGTTTGCCCCTCTGGCATAGCTTAAAATATCTCGCTGATGTTGCCACATTAAAAATCAACGTTTGAAATTTTCGATACGAATTTTTGTACCATAAAATGAAGTATGTACCCAAAAATCGTGGAACTTCCCGGTAGGCCAGTAGAGATTTTTGAGCGAGTTTTCTTTCAAAATACATTTGATATATAAAAAACGTTTATATCACAAATAATAGATCACTAATAGGTATGTCATTTGAATAATAAATAATTACTTTTACCTTATTACTTTACGAAAAAAACTCTACTGGTTGACCGGGAAGTTTCCAAACTGTTCAGTCACGAGCAACAAATAAAATACCTTGTCACATTACAGTATTTATCTCTTTAACCGACTTCCAAAAAGGAGGAGGTTCTCAATTCAGCCGGTATGTTTTATTTTAATTATTTTTTTATGTATTTTGTTTCTGTGGTACAATGTGATAAGGTTGCACAGTATTGACATATTATTGCTCGAAACCGTACCTCTAGGTGTCTTTGAAATCGGGTTTTATAAACCGATTAGTTTTTGCTGTTATCGTGTTCCGCGTAATAACAAGCAGAAGTTTATTGGGCACGCTCGGATATGATAAATTGAATAATAATTTATTTCGAAAGAGATAAGGCTGCGATCGGCCAGTGCGATACTCAACGTGTTGAGGGTTGCCATTACAATGGAGCATAACAAGAACGGTCTTATTTTATTTTTGTATGATTAAATTCTTAGTACCTACCTACGTACAAGTATTAGGTATAATTATTTATGCGATGTCCTTTCTGTTCAAAAAATTCGAAAATATTTGTATGACGATTATTTAAATTTGACAGGTTTTGAAATAAAACGGTTAGACATTTACTATGGCACAAATTATTATTCTAACCGTATCCGAACGAAAATAAATTAACTTTTCGAGGGTAGACTTATAAGTAGCCAGTCATCCCGTGACCACGGCAGCTGTAAAAGTGCCGAAACGTCGGGAAAATCAAAAAACCCCTAAAAAACCTAAAAATACGGACAATTACAACTTAGTTCGTGGAAATATAGCGCGTTTGATATCCGTAAAAGTTGTTTTATTTCAATGAACAGTTTAGTAGTAGTAGTAGTATTTGACAGGTTTTGTTTATAATTGCAATTAATTAATTTAGTTTCTAAGATTCTGTGGCATTTTGTTTGTTTGATTTTGTACTATCCTCTGACTACCTTTATGATTCCTCTAAGGGCCCCACTGTAACGTCGACGTATAAATGGAAATGAATATTATATGTAACATATTTAAAACTTTTGGGACAATTAACTCCTTTTATTCTACTTGACATTGGCAAAATAGTCAAACTCTATTGCCACAAAAAAAACTCCTTTTAATACCTGACAATTATTTATTTGTATTATTAGTACGTGCGGAAGTCATGTCGAATTATTGTAACAATTGAAAGTTTGTCGTTTGTTATCGTTTAAACGCAATTTTAAAGCTTTTTATAAGTAGCTGTTAATGTGGGTATTGTTATTTATTATTTAATACTTCTTACAACAGTTTTAACTTTGATCGATCTACAATAACTGTTCTATAATAGTTTTTACGATTACTATACGCAGTTTTCTTTTTTATTTAAAATAGGCTTACTCTTGGCCTCATTCTGGATCAAAAATTAAGAAGAGGCCGAAGATGGAGCGAGTTTGCCTAGAAGAAGCTTATTTACTCGAGCTTTAAGAATGCCTGCCAGCGTAGCATACGCACCGCGACTCGCTGTCGATGCCTATCTCGAGATGTCTGTTCCGCTCATATCAGTACGGTGTGAGTGGGACAGACAATACGCTCGCGCGAGAAAACTGTCGAGGTGCTCATGCTACGCATGCTGGGCTGTAGGCTGCCGGGAATACAGACGCGGGCAGGGAATTCCACTCTCTGGCTGTGCGCAATCTGTATCTCGGCTAATCTCAAGATGTTAATGACTAAGCGACAACAATAACCACTGATTTGACTAACAACGAGGCGGTTGAATATCAACATGATCTATCTAGTGACAATGATGGCGCCATTCACAACAAAGATCAATTAATACAAGACAGAGATAGCCGATGCAAAGCTTTTAGTAAAAAGAGACGGCTGCTCGGTTATCAATCACGCGCCTGCGCACGACCTCAGCGCCCGAAGCGATCGAACGATCTCCCGCTTAATTATTTCTATTATGATATTTAAAATATAATGATTATATGTAAGTTATAAGAACCATATGGCGAATTCCCACACTCGTTTTGTAACTAACTCATCCAAGAATAAAACGACCGAGAAGCGATATGGACGCAATCAATATCAGTCAGTGTGATTCATTCGATCATATAAATCGATAATCTCAAGTTAATTCTCATTTAATTTTGTTAGAGACAATTTTATCTTCATTCCAGCATGAGCTCTAACCTCCATTAATAGATCATAGTTCTAAAATATAATCTGTAAGTCGTCTATCATGAAGATGTTATCGCGATTCTCCACAATATAAAATCGTTTATGCAGTCAATGACTGATTTAAGTTACATCTGATTTGTATCTTTCGACAATTGGTAGTAGACCCCTACATCCGAAGCGAGTTCGACCGAAACACGGTCGATAGTCACCGGTTGAATCGTATCATTTCGATCGACGAACGTGAATGGGGCATTTGGCTCCATGATAAATTACAAGCAATATCAATCGGTACAGAGGATCAATCAAAACATACTTAATGTTCGAATTGTGGGAAAATGGACTTACCTCGCTTTTGCATGAAGGAGAACAAATCATCGAGGAATTCCTTCCTTTGCGGATCGTCGCTGATCTCGTACAACTGTAACAATAGAAAATAAATCATTGAAAACGAGAAATATTCATTATTATTCATAAGTTTTAGACATTATTTTCTGTCAACATTAGATTGTGCCTATTTGTACAACTAATAGGTGCCTTCGTAGTCTATACCAATGCTATAGCTATGACTTTTCATAAAGTCATTACATTTTAACCATCCTAAAAAAAATAACCTGCCTTGACACTTTTAAGCTAAGAAAATACTATATTAAAAGATTTGGCATTGTAAATACAAAATTAAAAATCACAAAGTTTTTAAAAATTCATGTTAAAAATTTAGATTTGTCTCTTTAGCAAATTCTGTCAAAAATAAATTCAAAGATTCATAAAAGATATGAGTCTCAATGTCGCATAAAATTTTTAGTCTGGAGATCTGGAAGTTTCATTTTCAATTTTGCAAAGTTTAGTTTCTGCACATAATTTTCAAACTATTCACCGTTATATTAGTACATAGTACCGGCTCCTACTATAACTGTCTTTACATGCATTAAGAAATTAGCATTCAAGTCAGGAAACGCGATCGAACGGCAACCCAACAACCACGTGTGCCCGCATTTCCGGAAAGAGACATACACTTCGCATTATAATTTACATGCATTTAAAAAATTATTTTGTGTCATGGTCTGACGGCTGCATTGTAATGACGAATTAGGCCTTGCATTCATTAGGAGACAGGAGAAGGGCACAACAGTCGCGCGATGACTAGCAACGTCGTTTGACTTCGAACGACTAGTCTATCAAGACCTTTTTAATTTTTCCATGTCCTCATGACGCCTCAGCCGAGCAAAAAAGCCACAGTCATTTAAAAAACTTTTTAGATAGGTACAAAAAAAATGATAATTAAATACCTGTTAAAAACATTTTGAGAGACTGATGATGTCGCATAGTATGTAAGTTTTGATTCTATAAAAAAATATATAAATCATCAGATATCTAGTAGCAAGTAACAATCATCACAGTTATTTGTAACAAGTAACAAATATCCAGTACTTAGTCAAATTGCAATACCATAAAACAAAATAAAACTATAAAATTGTAACCCCGACAATTAACAACAAGTTTCATCTCCCAGCCTGAAGGTCACATCAAGTTCGAATCCACCTGCCATAGTTTTCTTAATTGACTCGACTGTTTAAGCGTTTACTTCGCAATCGCACGCCCCGCCGAGAAACTTGTCATTTCACGTAATGACGCCGGTATCCGGTGGTTAAATGTGCAGATAAAAGTGTATCTGCCGATAAACGCTGAACGCTCGATTGGCGCGGTGGGCGGAGGGCGTTACGCCAATGTATGATACCTACGCGACGTTTTAATATTGACTTCATAGGGCAAATTAAAACAGATATTTACCATAAGAAGTAATTTTAGCCGACAACATCTCACATTTTAAAAATAGACAACAGTAGATATAAAAATAAGCTTAAATGTACAAAGTAATGCACTGGATAGAAGCATATCCATGCCCATTAAGTCGTTCCATTTACCTACATATCATTCCAACAACATAAAAATAAATTTCTTTAAAATATGTTCTCATCCGCTTAAATGGGTAATCCAATGTAAATTCCTTCGAAACGTGTATTATCTATAAAAAAAAACTATAATACCAACATCCACCAAAATCTGACATCACAGCAAACCGAATGAGCCGTTATGCAATCATTAAATCCGGTCGAAAATGTCCCAAAGCCGTGAAGACACAAATACGTAAAGCGCCAGGTCACAAGACATGATCAAACATAGGGTTATTTGCGTTGGTCGAACAATTACATCGAAGCACTTAAGAACTGGGCCGTGGAGACAACGAAATGCCATTTGAATACTTCCTGTTTCCGTCTAATATATTTGTACACACACCTCATTATAGTAATGGACGCAAACGGGTCATGAGGTGCGAAACATATCGGACATTTTATGGTACTTAGACTTTGAATATCTTACTTTTCTTAGGATAGTGAACTGTAACTTTGAGCTATTCTTCTAATTAATTGGAAAATAATAATTTTCAAGATTTTTTTCTCAATAAATTGTAAGACTGCTTTACTATGACAGATAACATAGTTTGTTCAGTAAAAAAACCGACACATTAACACGTTAAAAAAAAAACTTACTTAAAAGTAATTCAGGAAATTAACGAAAAGTTTATTATAGGTACTAGGTTAGTAGGACCAAAGAAATAGAGGAAGAATTCATCACTTTTTGAAAGGTGTAAAGCTACCACACACGTCTCTCCTATTTAAACGATTAAAAACAAAACCTCTCTTCAACACACGGGATACCGTAAACGATAAAACAAATGAAAAGCGATGGTTAATAATTGGAACTCTATTTTTTAAGCGGCGTTAATCGAAAACGTTCTCGTAGTGATTAATCGCGGGGGGCGCGACCGAGTCGACAGTGACGATCGTGAAGATTAATGTTTTACAAGATCGCCTGTTACCGCCATTAGAGTCAAGCACAGCTTATGGTACCAATATTGACACTACGCACTACGGGATTCGCAGCTTTTTTACCCGACTGCAAAGGAACGATAATGTTTTTCGCGCGTATCTTGTATATTCTTGTTTAGGTAATATTCCTTATTACCTCCTGTCTTTGAACCGGCTGAACGGATTTCTATAATTAAGATATCGTTAGATTTGTTTCGACACCCCAAGTGTTCTTAGGTTAATGATATTATAAAACCAACATAGCGGCTCAGCTGTAAAGTGCTATTATGTGAAGTAAAAACAATTTATTTTTTCTAGGTTACCTAAATATGGGTATCAATTTAAAGGGTTGATCTTAAGGATTTCAAAAAGGTATTTCATGGCCAATAAATAACTAAAAATAAATAAATAAAAATATAGAAATTTTAAAAACTAAAATAACTAATAACTAAAAGTCAACTGAAAAGATGGAAACAAGAACAAAATATAAAAGGCTTATATAAAAATATTTTGTTCAACTAATCACATGTCAGAGGCATACAATATAATAATATCGAAGTCAAATCACTCATAATGTCATGCCTCCGACTACATGTTATTAGTTGAACAAATATTGTTATATGCCTTTTATATTTGATCTTGTTTCCATCTTTTCAGTAGATTTGTCTTTAGAAGAAGGCGGGTATTTTAGTTTAAAAAAAAATACCTGTGTCTTCTTCCGTTTTAACAAATATTCCGGTAATGAGAAATTGATTTTTTTTAATGCTACGTAGTGGTGTACGGTATTGAATCTACTTCCTCCAAGTCTTCTTAACCATTACATACCCTACGGACAATCTCGAAACATTACAAGGCGGCACAATTATAAGGACCGGTTTCACCACCTGCTGATAAGTTATAGATAGCTTATAATGACAGATCATTTGACAGTTGTAATATGAAAAATATGTTTTTTTTTTTGCCAGATAAGCCATCCAGAACTTATCAGTAAGTACGAAAACGAATAGTATATTTTTTGTTTATTGTTTTGCACCAGCCAGTCCAGGAGGTGAAGATTACCAACAGTTCCATTGGGATAAACTTGTCGAATATATTATTCGTCTCATTCGTTATACAGTCCAATTATCACAAAACGGACACTGTACACAGTGTGAGACACTTCAGACGATGAGAACTCTTGGCGAAATGTTTCTTTGAAATGACACGGAAATTATCATAACAGGCCCGCGATAGCACAATGGACATTAAACCGGTATAAAATATTTTTAACTAATGTAGCTTCTTTAAGCAGTAAAAATAAGTAATAAAGATAGTTTTGTGAAACTGAGTCCAACAAACTTTACTTCACATTATTTTTTAAAAAAAATCCGCTTCTTTTGATTGATGGGATAATCTATGGTACCTTCTAACTGGCCAAGATAATTCCGAGGAAATTCATCGATATAAGAACGATTAATGTTGTCTTTCAGTATTACCTTTTTTTTCTTTAAATTAAAATTAGGTAAATATTTTATCCAAAATAAATATTATTTGAAATAAGGTTAAAAGTGATCTAACAAATACAAATAATTTCATTTGCTGTAAATGGGGTACAGTTTTGGTGCTCTTAATTCAAAATGTGGGTCTTAGCCTATTTAACCATTTAACTTTATACTTGACTATATAGCATGCAATTATTTTGGATTTGGACGTATTAATGAACAATCATAATAATTCATTCTAAATTTATAATAATTCAATGTTAAGAATAATCATCAACATCAATGGCCTTTGCGTCTATTGCAGACGATTTATAGCGGTGCCACGGAGGCAACTTTTTACGTGGCTTAACAAACCGATGCGAGAGCGGCATACTCTCTCACAAGCTTGGCAGGGGAAGTTTACGGCTGGTGTGTTAGTGCCGCTATGTTGGCGCTTTTCCCTTTTGTCCGCTAGGGGTCTGAACCAGGTCTCATCGCATGACCTCTGACCCTCTGCGACACACTTTCGCCACATGGACCGCTTGTTTGCAATCGCCTCCCAGTCCAGATGATAATAGTAATCACAATAATCAATATTCGTCAGGGCTACATGAGACAAGTTGCTTTTTTCTAGTTTATTTTCTTGTTTATGCTATTTGCTGTATTAAGACTTGCGACTGTAGCAAGTTTACGAGTGAATAACGCGAAAGAAAAACTGTTTAATTTATTGCATACTTTGTCTATTTGATCTTTGCAACACAGTTTTGGGTCGACTATTAAGTCAAAAAATTTAGCATTGCTAGTATTTTGCAGAATTTGTCCGTTGTAATCGAAGTCAATTGAGCCATTTTTTCAATGATTAAAATTGGTCAAATTGGTTTTGGATAAATTAATTCTTAAGTTATTATTTTGAAGCCATTTAATTATCAATGTCAGTGTAGTAGATATGTCATATTTATGTTGCTTTAACGAAGACGTCTTATCACTTGTAATAATTGTAACTATTAAAGAGATTTCGTCAGCAAATAATATCATAACCAAACCACGTTAATACAAAAATTAAACCATTAAATTAAGTGAGTTTGATGATCTATGTTATAGTAAAGTATTATGTTATTCTTGATAATAAAATTATTAATAAAATAAATCCCAACCCAATTTCTATGAAGCGTCATGCTCCACCGTGTCGTCATGCACTGTGGCCGTCGCCCACCACGCGACTGCCGCGACTCTATTTGAATCACAAAACGCCGCTAAGCCGCGTAATCTCCATTGTTGCGAGCCAATTACGACTCGCCCCTTCCGCTCCAATGAATATATAAATATTGTGAAAATATCATCACCCACCAAATAATAATAAACCGACACGGGTGAATTACTTTCCCAGAAAATCTGAGGACAACAGTCTGTTCCGTTATGATGGTATTATTATTTGTCGATGAGACTTTGTTCGCATCACATGTTTTGCTCGAACTTACGTCACATCACAACATCGTACTTTTACAAATAAGTTTTCTAGACAAAAAAGAGTGCTTAATATAAGTTCATAATCAATAGTTGCAGTTGTTAGTACTGGATAATTTAGAGTCGAGATATAGTCGAGTCGACCTACAAAATAATTAATATAAGTTTCTCTTTAAAAAATCTCGGTGATTAAATAAAGTTTTTTTTTATAAACGACGGGGAGACTCTTAGCCTTCATCATACCTGATGTTAAATATTGATAAGGCTGAAAGATGGAAGCGAGCCTCTCCCGGAATCCTCAGCCACTGAGGAACTGGCTATCTTATCTCGAACTGCCGGAACACAACAATGCTGAAAACATTGTTGTTATGGCATCAGGCTTAGATAAGATGGTGGTAGCTAGCCAGGCAGACTTACAACAAGTCCTACCACCAACCAAACCGAATAAAATATGTTTTACAATGTGTTAACTTTGTGATTTAAAATAAGACAAAAAGTAGTAGTCAACATCCCCAAACATCAAAGTTACGATGCCACGTTTTTCCTCGCTTTAATTCCAAGAAAAACTTTTTCATAAACCATCATCTTTATCGTAATATACCATACGATTTTACGTTCGCATTGCATATTTTACGAGTTATAAGCGCAAATAGTTGCCTTTATCACTATGGCCACGGTGATTGCCAACACATCCATACAATTTTATCGATTTGACCTTTCACGAGTAATTGAATTGTTTGCAAGTGCCGCGCAATAAGCATAGACCATAATTTAATACCAAAATGACAATAAAATTTATTCTTTTATTCATATCTGATGTTAGAAGATGTAACTGCTTAGACTTATTTGAATAGATGTCTTCAGTTTAGTGCTTATTGCAATACAATCTTGAAGTGATTTAGAATCCAGCTAAAGTCATTTTGCATCTAAGCTAAAAAAAATATATTGTTCAAAGAACTTTCGATTTCAGCAGCTTCCGAAATCAATTTACAAATTATAAAATTGTCTTAGTTACAATTGTTGTTATTTAAATTATAAATTTAACAAAATATGTGTCAATAAAAGTACGTTTTAAAAACACTTTTTAATTATACGTACATCTTATGTTTTGGCGCGCACTGTTCATTGAAATAAAACAACTTTTACGGATATCAAACGCGCTATATTTGTTATATGAAAATATGTTGAGGACAATGACTGCGCTCAAACCGCCCGTAGATTTACCCTGGTATATAAACGCACAGCCCAAACTACTGAGCCAAGAGTTTAGAAATAAATATTTTTTACGGATTCAAGTAACATAAAATAATTAAAAAGTGAAATAAAACAACTTTTACGGATATCAAACGCGCTATATTTCACGAACTAAGTTGTAATTGTCCGTATTGTTTAGGTTATAGGGTATTTTTTATTTTCCCGACGTTTCGGCACCTTTACAGCTGCCGTGGTCACGGCATGACATGAACAATCATAATAATTAATTCTCAATTCATAATAATTAAATGTCAAGAATAATAGTAATGCTAAATTTTTAGGCTTAATAGTTGACCCGAAACTGTGTTGGAAAGATCAAATAGACAAAGTACATATGCAATATATTAAACAGTTTTTCATACGCGTTATATCATAGTTACCTATATTTCTCCCAAACATTTATATAGTGACCTACACTAGGGTCTTATATAGCCTCGAGTAAACGTTCAATATGATTTTACGATTGAGAGCATAGATAAATTACGAAATCAATCAATATGTAAACGTCGCATTGTATTTATAGGACGAGGTGGCAATCTAATGCGTACACGCGACCGCACGTGACGTTATCCAATACAATACTAGTTCTACAATCGATTTTCAAACTTAAATTGTAGAATGTAAAGTTCAAAATGTGTTTTAGAAATTTTGTCTCTTTATCTTTGGTGACTAGCGTTATGCGATATTGCCAGTACAAATATTCAGAGGTACCTATAACACATTTGTTACGTCCAATGTAGGCGAGCTGATAGAGCATTGTGTTGGCGACTCGGATCAAGGATGTAATGTCACGCGTAGGTACGATACATCTCAAAATAATACAAACTTAATAAGCTAGTACTTTAGCCCTAAATAAATTGTTTTTACTTTAACTAAAACAGAAAGTTGATGTAGTTAGGCAGTTATTTTATACTCATGATAAATTTTTAAATAGAAATATTTTGGAAAAATCAACTCGGCCTCAAGTGAATTCTCAGATGGGACTCGAACCCACGACCTTTGGAAATCCGGTCCAATGCTCTACCCATTGAGCTACCGAGACTTTGAGAGTTCACTTGTGGCCGAGTTGTTTTTTGCCAAAATTTTTCTATTTGAAACACTATCATAAGTATAAAAATAGCATTGAAAAATGCAAAAAAAAAAACATAACATCATAATTTTATCTTTGATATGCACCATTTGTATTGATTTAACAACATAAATTTCTTATTTTGGGTTATGAAATCATTAAAAAATATGCATAAATATGTTCTCTGGTGGTGGAAGTAAGTGCAATCCAGGATGCTTATCCTTTCATCTATGGTGTTAAAATAGGGAGACAGATTGTTCATACGGTCCATCATGGAGATTCACGGATGTTTCGCTTACAAATAGTTCTACTGCTATGACGGACCGTATTTTCACGGATTCGGACGCAGTACGTAAGCGCTCTAAGTATTTAACAGAAACTTTCGTCAGTCCGGGCAATCCTTTTCACCACTATAGCTGTTACTATACTTAATAGTCTGTATTAATAAATATATTAATAACTTTAAATATTATGTTCAACTTTTTCCCCCTTCAGGGGGGAGAGTACTGGTGTACTGAGATACAGGCTTAACGCTTAGTTCAGACACCAGTCTCTCACAATCTTTGTTAATGATTTATATTTTTATGTTAAGAAACCGCCATTATAATGTATAAAGATTGTGGAAGAGTAAATAAAGAATTTATTATATTATATTATTATTATTATATTAGCATCAAACTTCAGACCTCAACATTCGAAGTGTGAACAAGTGGGTTCCGAAACAAAATAACGGCTAAAAGCACACGCTTATCGCCAAAACTCTAACGTGTAGCTATTATTTAATCTGTAGTACCCGTTTGCATCTAACAGTACCTATATATCACAATTTTCGCGTTAGTATCCTTTGCACCCCTAGGCATAGCCTAAGCTGTTACTTCAAATATCACAGTCTATAATAGTCTGTTTTAGCATCAAACTTCAGACCTCAACATTCGAAGCGTGGACAAGTGGGTTCTGACACTAAATAACGACTAAAAGCACGCGCTCATCGCCATACTAAAACAGAGCCTGCGCCGCAAGACAATTTCAAATTGCAGGCAATATTTCAAACCGGTAATTTACCTTCGATGGATTTATAAATAAACGTAGGACCCTAACTCAGTGAAATAGTAACAATATTTATGGAAATCTCTTCGATTTACACTTATTGAACCCGTGTTTATTACGGAACAAATTATATTTGCGGTGAAAGTGTGATATAATGAAAAAGCTCTGCTTTAAATAACAAACTCTCATGACACATTATTTAATTAATACATAAACCTCTAAGAGTTTTAAGAAATATTTTTGCAATAAATATAATATCAAGTATTACAAAAGTAATAAATACTATCTTTACAACCTGGTAGCTGATTGCGGCTTCGTCCATGTGAACTTTATTCCAGATGACTCTCTAAAGAACTGGGGGATATAGATATTTCAAATAGAGAAAATGCTGACACTCTCACCGTTTCGTAGCGAAAGCATAAATCAGAATTAATTGTTACCACATTTAAATTTTCATTCCTACTCGTATTTCACCCCTTTAATATTCGCTAAATAAAGTTGTTTTAAGGTAAATTAATCTCAATAAAAAAGTTTTCTGTGAAATTCTTTGTAAATATAAATAAATATGGGAAACTATACAGATAGCCTGATGAATCCTTTCATTTGTTTTTTTTTTGTAATGTCGATACGCGAAAGCCATAACAAAACAAAAACTAAAAAACTATCAAACGTAATCGGAAAGACGTTCGAGTCGTAATTAAAACCGATACCTCAACTATGTGTGAGGTGATGTAGGTTTCCGCAATTTCCATAGCGCAAACATTGTTGCTTTCCCATCACTAATGGAATCATAAAAAGCAACCGGCGTAATGTGTTTTCGTGTTCAATAGACTTAGATAAGTTGGCCTGTTTTCGCAAAAATACGCAGATAGTAGCAACCATTATCGTACTGCGACAATTTTCCGTTACAAATAAATTCAAAAAGCTGATAGCATCATAAAAAGAAATGCCATGGAATCGCCCTCATATTTTCTATAATTATATTTTTATGGCTTTGCTATATACACTATTATTACAAAGTGGTTGTTGGTAATTTGTTTCAACTTAAGCTATGGATATATTGATGGAAATTTATTCTTGTCTACGCGTCAAAAACATGATATACGTATCGTAAAGTTTGACATCTGCAAAGCAATCGCACGTTAAATAGTCTCGTCTTTGTTTTTATAAAGAAAAATGGTTACAAGCGTTTTTTAACTTAAAGTTTTCATTACCTTATCCGATATCAGGATGATCTTTGTCGAAAAAAATATCGTTTTTTTTATATTTAATCATTATATTGAGATCAAACAGCTTTTTTAAAACAAATCTTATCAAAACTTCCTTTTTTACGTATAGATTATTACAACTAATACCATACTTATTTGCAAACTTCATTGTATTCCTAAATGTCGTAGTCACGTTTGTTGTTAAAAGCGCAAACACGTAAATTAAAAGTATTTAGTTAAATAAAAAAAAGAAGTTTTTTCTTAAATCGATAACATGATAATATCAACTTGAAAGGACCACTTACTTTTTTAACTTTTTTGAAGTAATTTATAATATTGATTTGTAGACATTTTAATTTGAATTTTTTATACATATAGGTAATAATATGATCTATGGACATCCTCTAAAATAAATGATTTTTTTTTATAACACAGTAATAACACTAATTGACTTCGTGATACAAAACATTTTTTTTTGGATTATTTAGTAAATGTGAAAGTGTGTTTGTTAGTCCTTACTTCACGCCCTAACTAAGGAACCATTCGACTTGATTTTTGGCATAGAGTTAGTTCAAAGGACGGAGAGTAACATATAGGAACTGGAACCACGCTGGTGAAACCGCGGGTGGAAGCTAGTTCTTCTCCGAAGTAACTAAACTGTCATGACAAATGTACCCTTTGCGGTTTTCTGATGTGATGCTACCATTGTTTTAAACTACTAGTTCTAATCAATGAGTTAATTATGATGTAATTTTACTCCAGAAACATAGAGAAGATGGAAAGTTCGAGTGAATGTTAGGACAATGAATTATTGAACGAAGCGAGGTGTCAGTTTGTCCAATTCACATCTGCGGCACAGTTTAAACTCGGACTATAATGAGGGAGGAAAATCTGTTGGTCCAAGTTACAAGTTAATACATTCACTGCGTTACGACCACTATTTTGACGTGTTTGACTTTCCGACTGTGCGGCAGCCCTCTGTCCTTGTTTTACGCTCTGTGCGGGGGCGATTTTTTTATGTTCCTATCCCTATCCTATTGTTTATGTTTCTAGTAGGACAATAATCTGCAAAAAAAATGTACTGCAAAATAATGGTCGTAACGCATAGAAAATAAATTGTTTTCGTCTAGTCCGGTGCTACCAGTATTTTGACTACTGTTGACAGTTACTAGTTGACAGTACTATTTGAGTACTCGTACTAGTTCTGCCTGCACACAACACGTGTATCGATATCGATAGATTTTCGCAGGCCCGCAGAAAAAACTCGACGTGTGTTTGTAAAACCGAAAATCGACCGAAAGCCGCCTAATAGGCCTCTGACACGGCTTAGTAACGACCACTACCAGATATAGTGACGGGGACGGACCGACGACGTCTTTATGAGCCCTCCGAATCACGGAATCATCTTTCTTTTCGGACAATCAGTTGATTTAGCCTGCAATGTCCTAACCAAACTGGGATTCTAATCCGGGACTTCTGGGTTAGAGTCGAATACCACAGGTAGTCTAAGATGCTAATTTTCAACATATTTTGTGTAAACACACAGTTAACTGATTTAAAGTTTAATAGTTTCTGCCTGTCAATAATAAATAATATCGATAACAATTGTTTGGTGTTTGTTTGATGCAATCCCATCTCTAGCATTTTTTCGCTCCTATGCTAAACGTCCAATATATGGTCGTAAATCCATGTTTTTTTTAATCCTAAATGTTTATCGAATATAGTATTTGGTATGGTGAGTTTCCACGTCTGTGTGGTCTCTGGAAATCAGGTCCTGGTACGTTAAAATACTGGTCGTAACGCAAATCAGACAAGTGGCGCACGTATAGTATTTATTTGTTCGTAACGCACTGGCAGTAAGTTCAGGTTTTGCGCCAACGCAGTGAATGTGTTAAACTCAGATGATTAAATGTATGAAAACGTCGCGTCTTCTGACTCAGTTTTCTGTGCAGTTTTCTAGTTTTTAGGGAATTTTGACAAAGCTAGTAATATCTCAAGTTAAAGCTTAAAAACTACATTGAAATTAACTAGTTTTTATATTGATTGATGACAGCTTGGTGTAAGTAATAAGTTTCGGAAACTTATCCCTGGTTCGAATGAGACCGGTAAGGGCCAATAGTCTTCAATAAAATAGTAAGTTATGTCTGATCCCTAATCCAAACTATTTTTTTTATCGCTTGAGTGGTTCAAGCATATAGGCAAAAACAGAATGTCGTATTAACATTCGTGTATATTCTTATCAAGCACAATCAGCTCGGTTAAAGGAAGCGATGGTTATTTCGTATTCCAATTACCTATTTATTTTACTTCTTTGCATAAAAATATAACAATGTAAAGCAAAAACCAATTAATACAAGTATATAGGTATTGTCACTTAGGCAAACATATTTTGACGAATGCTCTCTTTTCTTAAAGTCTTCATTCCGCCTCCTCTTCTACCCTGCGACGTATGATTTTTACATTAAATACGGCGAGTGTTAGGGCGTTGTCCGTCGCACAAAGCCTCAATTGATTCGAGTTGAAACGTAAGTGTTTGGCCCTATGACTATCGGCTAATGAGCGAACGAACATTAACTTAGAAATGGCTCTCCAAATTACGTAAAACTTACTGCTTTTGGAGAAACTCTCTGCTTTATCACCTAATGCAATCGGTTGCACTAAACTAACATGTTGTTTACGTCTATTATGTGGAAATAAAAACTAATATATATATATATATATATATATAATATTTACTTATGAAATACGTAGTAAACTAAAGAATAAAACCATTATGTTTTATTATTGTCACTTTATCAGATAATGAAGATATTAATAACAGTACCTACAATCATTGTAAACATCGCGGTGATTTTAATCAGCATTTTATCCGTGCTATTTTACGATTATTTCATTAAGAAAATACTCATAATCATCAAGTCATTTCTGTCAATTCTCCATACTGGCAAATACCGTTATTTCACTTTGATGTGTCCATAGCACCGTAATTTGATAGCAACAAACTCTATATAGTGCTAAACTCTTTCCATTTCATACTGTTTACTTTACAATTAGAATTCGTTCGAAGAACATCAATCGCTGCCCACGATTGACGGTTGCACGGCTACAAAGAATTTATCGAAAACCAGTCAATGAAAAAATAATTGAAAACATCAATATGGAACACTGGTACATGCATTTAGTTTGTAAAAGGTCAGGTTTACTCATTTCAGTTACCTAACATTCTGTCATGACGGCAATCAAGTACATAAAATATACACCACTTGTTGCTAGAGCGCACTTACATATCTAGCACATATTGGTACAAGGTATTGTTTTTTTTTTCATATTTACAACGATATAACAAGAATGTTCGAAACAATTGAATAGGTATCGTTTCTTTTCATTGCTAAATACCGATGGGTCATATAATATCTGTATTGGGGCGTAAACAGCGCATTGAGGACACAAAGGGACACGGCAGTCGGCACATTAACACCTAGCGTATTTATTCAATCGCTCCCCAGCTTGGTTGGGGATAATCGGGCCCCAAAATGTTCATCTAATTGGACATCAAAGAGGGGCGTCTAATCGTGTATACTGACTATGAACGATACTACACGTACATTGAGGTCATAGAGAATTGCTAAATGTGGTAAAGACTTTATCCGCCTCTTTGGTCTAATGATAACAACCATCGGTACCAGACGCAGAGGTCCTGGGTTGGATTCCCAGCGGGGGTACATATTGTATTAGGTTCGGTTGGTAGTAGGTCTTGTTGTAAGTCAGTCACAATGTTTTCAGAATTGTTGTGTTCCGGCAGTTAGACATAAGATAGCCAGTTCCTCAGTGATTGAGGATTACGGGAGAGGTTCACTTCTATCTTCATCCCTATCAACATTAACATCAGGTATAATAAAGGCTAACCCCCATATTCTAAGTCGTTCCTCCAAAACTTTTAACACTCCACTCAACCTCGTCGGGGGTAAGAATGGTAGTGTTGGCTAGGCCTTACACGGAGTGGCTACGTACTCTTTGGCTCCTCCAGGTCCTTACGGAGTTATGACTTAGAATACCGATTTCGAGGAGTATTTCGAAGAGGTTTTCAATGAGGTTTCGTTAAGTCGAGGACGAGTAAGTTTTGGAGGAACGACTTAGAATATGGGTGTAAGTCTCCCCGTAGAGAAGCTCAGTCGACAGCGAAAATAACAGGTTTATTCTGTTATCGCCTGTTTCATGACAACTTATTTCATTCTAACAATAAGATAAGTATTCAAAAAATGAACATACTCAAGTTTTAGTATCAGCTTACTAATATAGGCAAAAATCATTTGTTCTTTTAACGACGTTAAGGGCTTTTTCATTTATTTATTTTTTCTATAATATGAAAAAACGTCGTCGATTCTCTACCTTTTTAATAAAAGCAAAACATACTTTCAATTTATCGCTTAAACATATATATTTTTATAATTTATAATTTTTACAATAAATAAGTATTAAATATCTATTACTTATACGGCTTATACCACATCCAGCAATGTATTCTCTAAAAGGATTCTGCGTTGATGACCAGGGGTATTGTTTTTGCCGATTACGCGATTACTTGCCCGGAATAATTCTACAGGGTGCTCATTATTTGGCAACGAATTAAGCTTGGACAATGAACACTATATGATGAGTACATTAGTCAGTCGGTTTTCAAATCAGTGACTATTCCTTATATACCCGCATTATGTGGCAGTTTTTAAATAACAACACAACGCAAGTTAGGTACAAACCTAGTACAAACATAAAGCTATCATATAGCCCCAAGCCAAGGAGAATAATGGTGGCTTAAAAAGAATAGCATTTAGAACTACGTTTATCATCATCATCAGCCTGTGGACGTCCACTGCGGAGATAAGCCTCTCCTAGCTCACGCCTTTTGTGGCGTTCATAGGAGGTTATTAGCCTACTGCTACCACGGCCAGACGGGTTGGTAGAGGGTTTGTTTCAAGTTTTCCTTCTCTCGCACAGATGTGCAATGCGTCGAGCCTCTTAGTCGACTCTTACGACATCCCAAGCATGTAAGGGAGTGGTGACTCGTGTATTCTTAGGCCGTTACCACATGACACACGGAACTATATTTATAGTCTTCATGAAATAATTTTAGTGTTTGCACTTTGGCCACTTAATGCAGTAGGCAGAATCGCTAGTAACCCAAACTAATATTCTCTCAAAGGAACATCATCCACTATTTACAGTTTTATAGAAAATGGTTACATTTAAATTCGAAACTCAAACATCTTTCTTTATTTTATTTTATTAATAAAACTACGAGTGAAATATATTTTTTTTTATAAAGTTAAATGAATGAATGAATATTCTTTTCTAAGTTTCAATACATACCGAAAAAAAACTATAAATGGAGCGTATGTATGACACGAAAATATTACACGGCAGAGTTTCACTAAAATAAATTTGGTGACGCTACAGAAGAACAGAGAAGCGGGGCGTAATCCGCCCCAAATCAGCATAAATTCTCAATCACAATTTGTTTTATTGAAAACATTTACTTTTAAATGAAAGTGAAATGAAATTCAAATAACTATAGTATGGTTTATTCGTAAAAGTTGTAGTATTTTTATTCAGTTATGAGACTTTTGTGACAATACCAGTAAGTCAAAAAGATTCTTTAAAAAATGAAACGTATTTATGTTGTGATACGTAAGTATTACACGGTAGAGTTCCACTAATCAATTTGGTGACGCCACAGAAGCACACAGAGGCGGGGGCGTAATCCGCCCCAAAGCAGCATTACTTCGCAATTATCTGCAGGGGATTAAGTGCTTATCGATATGTCCAGTCCACCCGAAGTTGGCTTATACTGGGCCTAGATATAACGATATATTGAAAATTCACACCTAAATAAACTCTACTATTACAAAATGTTTGTCAAAAATTCAAGTCATCAATTTTCTTTGGGATATTTTTGATTATTTATGATATTTGAGAAGACTATACGCAAGGAACTTATCAGCTTTAACAGAAGTAGCTTTGTATTTTTTTACAATGAGTACGATAATTTTCCATCTTACATATGTATATAAATTGATTAAAGAAAGTCACCAGAAACTTTTTCTTTGCAATACTCGTACGTAATGAAATTGTAAAAAGCAAAAAATTCACGCCAAAAAGTTTGAAAATCTCACGCTAATTAAGTTCTTTATATTCTACATTAGATGTTGATACAAGTACATCTTCTTTTTAATGATATTTTAGAAATACTTTATAAAGAAATCTTCTGAAAACCCATTTACGCGGTCGAATATATGTTCTCAGAGTATCGAAAAGCTCTTTTCATTTGAAAATACCCCGTAAATTAAAATGGTAGTAAGAAATTGTGTCTCGATTTAAAAAGGATCACCATTGAAAACTACTTGACCGGTAAATTGACGATTCTGTGTATTAGAAAACTTTTACTACAAATTATTTGGACCAATGGGTCCCTGTTAGGTCTTTAATCTCAAAGTCTTTCTTCTTATTCGGATTCGAAGCTTTCGTGTAGGAATTATAAATTGAAACTTTAGCAGTAGGTATAATTACGAAAGTACTTTTGAACAGAGGATATTTTTGCACGTCCTTGAGTGTAAACACGCACTCTCTCTCGTTTCTTTTTACTTTTTTATAAAGTTTTGTCTGATGTCATATTTTTCGATCATCTTATTATGTATGAAAATGAGAAGTTACGGTATTCTGGTACTGCAACATGAAAAACTTTTTACGGGTATAAAAATAGGTATTGAATTTTTTGTGGCTATTATAGGTATTGAATTATATAGGTATTGAATTTTTTATGATTATGATGAGAAATCGTTTTTTTCTTAAAACTGAAATGGTAAGTGAATTTTTCGTAGACAAAATAAAAAAATTCGTAGCATCGTAACTCATAAACTTTAGTTTTACTAAATGACCACCCAACAGCAAGTTTTAGCTATAATTATTATTTCTCAACATTGTATTCTAAAACAAAACACTACTCACTTTTCATTATTCAGCTGTTGACAAGTCGTCAATGTGCCTTTTCACCTAAACGCGCGATAACAAACAACTGACTAACGGTACGTACCGAAGCTTCCGCGGCGGTTGGTTTTTCTCGGCGAGATTTCCCGAGAACCTTAATGAACTCACACGAAGTCTTGCGAATACGCTTGTTTGCAGGTGTTGCTGAACGGTCGTCGCACCCGCCACCAACACAGGGCTGACCAATTGTCATCGCGTCAGGTGCCGGAATTTTTACACTATTTCGTTGGACGTTTGTATGCTGTCTACTTAACTTGTATTAAACTAGAAACTGATTACATATTTGTATTTTTCGTTTATTCAGTTCTGTTGGCGAGTGAAAGTCCTGGCTGACAAGAACTGGTGCTGGCCAGCAAGTGATTCCGAATGACTTGTACTTTAGATAAATATTGTTTGATTTATAAAAAAAAATATGTTTAATTTATGGTGTAATGTTTAATGCTTAATTTAAGGGTGCGATTTTTTATTATGGATTAATGGTGTTGTTAGTGTCAGATTGTGGGTGCGTGTTAGAGACTGAAAGTCCTGGCTGGCAAGAACTGTTGCTGGCCTGCAAGTGTCATGCTTAAGCATGACAAATGTAATCTGTCACTGGATTATTGTTTTTGTATTGTTTGTTTATATTTCACTCAAACAAGTCGAATAAAGTGTCTGAAACGAAAACGGTGCTAACAACAGCCAAATTTTGAATAAGTTCATTATTGTTATGGAGATCTTACTAATGCCAAATGTGGCGTCGCTAAGTTGTTGCTAAAAGAGTGATGTTTATACATTTCACTCTCAAGTTGCACTTTTGATGCTCTGCCAACCGCGATAGGGATTCGTGAAGTATGTATGGTAGGTACCTATTTGCTTGCATAAAAAGGATCTTAATTTTTTTTTATCATATAACACATGGAAATAATAACTTATGTTTTATTTTTTTACAAATACAAACAAAAGAAACGGCACGAAAAGTGATCACTAAACTACTAGAAAAATTGAAGTTAGACAAATGTAAATTACTTTAAAAACAAACCATTTTCTCCATTATCCTTATGTGCAGCCCTCGCGTGCGCATGTAGCGTTGCGTTGCACACAGACGCATCCACGGCGACATGCTAATTCTTCGGTCATAACATAACGCAAAAAAACACCCGCGCTCTTTGCAATGTTTTCAGCCAGTACATAGGTACCTACTCCTTGACAATCCCTTTCAAATATTAAAGCTCTTTTCGTTAAACTTTTTTATGGTGTACCTATTAGATTTCGTGAGTTCATTATTAATTTCGTAAACATTATTTTGCGCGCCAAAATTAAAAAAGTACTTACTTTTTTCTTTTCAAATTAACATTTATGCTAATTTTAATCTAAGCTGTTAAATTGAAATTAAAAAAGAAACATAAAATGTAACAAATATCATCTGCCAACACTCTGTGGCCGTAACAAATAATCGGACGCGTTTTATTGCAATTTAAATTATTGTTTTACTGGAAAAACTAATTTTAATAAAAGCGATGAAGGTTGGCAACCATAGTGTAATTATAGAAATATGTTTTTTTTATGATTATTCGTCATCATTTCTTAGTATAAATCAACATTTATACAAGGGATTTTAATCCGATCACCGGGACACCTTGAGGTTATAAAAACCTGCATTTCACGCATTATACGGTCGTATAACTGTTATGACTATAATAAAAATAAGCAGACCTCTATATTGACCACCCTTAACGAAAACTTATGTTCTTGTATTCCCAAAAATAATCTTAAAAGTGGTAATCATCGATCAGATATCCTTTGCTTTTATTTAATAAAAAAAATCACTTTTCTTCTAAACCCGCCTCATAATTTTATTTATTTTTTATTTTGTTTGTTTCCATGGCACTTATCAAATTCAAATTATCTATGCTAATATTATAAAGAGGAAAAATTTTGATTGTTTGTTTGTTTGCATTGAATAGGCTCCGAAACTACTGATCGGATTTGGATCAAATTTGGAACACAAATAATGGATAGCCTGGTTATGAACATAGGATACTTTTTATCCCGATATTCCAACGGGAACGGGAACCACGCGGGTGAACCCCGAGCGGCCGCTAGTGTCACTTAAAAAAAGTATTTATTATGAAAGCTAATAATACTTTAATTATTGCTTTCATGAATTATACTATATTATATATATAAAGGCTTTCAATTCCAGACTAAAATGTACAAAAATATAAAAGATGTATAGATTCATCAAAAACAAAACAACTATAAATGTTTACCACCAAGAATATTCTTAGGTGAAATACATAACTACATTTTTAAAGTAATTGAGTATTTCTCATGCGTTATCTTAATGTCAAAATAAAATAACACTAAAGAACTGCAACGCCATAGTTATATTTAATTCATCGACACTGGACTAAAACTTAAAACTTCCTGTAAAGTATTTTTTTATATCTCTAACTTAATCACAGATTGCCTACTTATAAAGGGTCAGATGAATTATACCCAAAGGATAAAATGTAACACCTATTAAAACCGAACAAGTCATAAATTAACAAAATTTATAACGAATACGTTTTTAATCCGATGGCCGATATTAATTTCTATCGTTTTATATTAAAAGTATAATTAACACAATCGTAAAATTAACGTTTAGTTGAGCGATTTAAATATTCTTAGTTATAGATTTTATGACTACATATTTGATTTTATTACTAATTTGTTGTTGTTCATAGTATTTTGATATAAATCAACTACTTTACAGTATAAACACAATAAAGTTGTAATTACATTACGCTATTAAATTATATTATACATGTGTATAAAAATCGAGATTTATGATCATCGGGCCAAACATACATTTAAAATTAACGTTACTTACTTAAAGTTCAACTTAATTAAAAGATACTATGAAAATGTCAAGTGTTCAAAATACATATTTTATAATAAAAATCTATCAAGATATTTTTATAATCGAAATCTATCAAAAGCTGCAATTAATAATTACTTACATGTTATATATAAGTCTACCCGCGTAACATTCGGTAATGTATAATCTTCTGAAAACTTAAATAAATAAAAAGACTAATATTCGATAAACCAAGTCCAAGTTCATCTTAATACAAAAAAGAAGAAAAGAAAGCTACATTTATTTTATTTTATCTTTTTATATATTTTTTATAAAATAATTAATTAACATTGATCAAACGCTCGTCATTATTAACCCACCTTCTTCTTATCTACCTCAAAAAAGTTGGGCATCTTCGGAGGCTCGCCGTGACTATGGCTGTGCGGAGGGCTGCGAGGTTCCTCCTTGATCATGTTGAAGAAATCCATAAACTCCATGTTCACACAAACGATCTTCAAAAACAACCCACTAATATATCAAAAAAGTTCGGAGCGAACACGTGCGCGAACGTACCGTGGCGCGACGCCAGACGTCTTGCTCTTGCCAACATCCGATATAAACTAAATTGAAAATTGGAAACAAAATGCAATGTTCGAATCTTGATATGACAATAATAGGCGAGACGGAGATAAGCGGCGGGCGCGCGGGCAAGCGAGACGACACGATGCGCTAGCTCCGCTCCACCCCATCGACATTGGCGGCACAGGGGTTGTCGCCAGACGAGATCGCTTCGAAATTTAAAATTCCTACCTGCTCGCCTAAAAGTATTATGTAAATTAAGACCGTAAAACCGAAAATAAACCTTATTTGAAGGCTGGAAAACATATTTTTCCTTACATCACTACAATAATAAGCTTCTTAACGAACGCGATGTTTTAAATTGTAATTATAAATAGCAAACGTGTGGATACAATGCGCAAGGTTATTCTGGGAATTCGGCTTGTTTTATAATATGTTTCGATGATTGAAAGATAAATTTTTAAATTACCACGCGACTTGTGAGCAAAACAAATCGTAAAATAAAAGCAATTATCGCACAAAGGGGTCTTAGAAGTATTTATGTTTCTAAACCACATTTAGGTCATGAAAATCGTAATTTTCCGACTGCTAAAAAGGTTTTAGTGTCCATAGACATCTTGTGTCTATGGTCAGATAAAATATCTTTTGCGGCAGCTAAAATACTGAAATGAAGTAGAATGGTAAATACCCTAAAAATAAAGCAAATTAGTAGAATTACAATAAAATTAATTTTAGACTAGAAATTTTGGTTAAAATCTCTAAAAATCTGAATCTAGACCAACAGTTTACACTTTATTGCTCAATCAGAGTTTTTCAAACAAGGTATAATATTTGAAAACCGATCATTCATTTCAAAAGCATGACAAACGCAACCCACAGCCCCCTTAATTCGCCAGGATTGAGGGGAATAATAAATTAAGTTTTGGCAGAAAATTATTTCTTCACAAATAATCAATTAAAATCTAGCATGCGATTGCATAGGGTGGGCTTATCTCGTTATTGATATCTTTATAAATGGGGTAAAATTCCTGAATTTGCCCATACGGGTACGAATTGATACGGGTGGATTTTGGCATTGTGATGTGACAGGTCCGTTTAAGGGTTAGGGCGACAGAATCACTTGCTGACGCCAATTTTACGAAAAAAAAAAACAGTTATTGTTTTTCTTAAACTTTTACCAGTCCTGGCCTTCAGCGGTAGAAATCAGTAATTAAATTGTGGCTACGCAGATTATATAGACATAAATAAATTATACACAGATTAATGAAGAAATGAGTTAAGAAAGATAAAAATAAATAATTGCATACGAACACACCAATTATTCGACGACCTCAGTGGTAGATTGGTTCGTACAACGGTTTCAAGGTGTCGCTTACTCTGAGGTCCCGGGTTCGAATCCCGGAAGGGGCAAATGTTTGTATGATGAGCAGTTATACCTGTGGTATATACAATTATATGTATTTATATCCGTTACTCTAGTATCCCATAACAGTACTTACTTTGGGACTAGGTTAATTGCTGTGAGTGTAAAAAAAATATATCTGGTAATTTTTCTTTATCCATCCATAAGGAAGGCCAGTGCCCCAGCAGTAGGATCATTAAAAATGTCTGATGACGATACACCAATTATCTAGCCCACGTTAAGTTTCATAAAGAACTTGTGTTATGGTTACTAGATAACAGATAAACATACTTATCCTTTTTTGTAAATACATACAAATTATACATATTAGACACCCAGACCAAGACAAAAAGACATGTTCATGCACACAAATATTTGTCTTGTCCGGGGACCGAATCCGGGACCTCTGGCGCCTTCTGGCTTAGTACCCCTGCGCCAAACAGGTCGTCAGATATACTTATAGATTTTCGCACTCACACGAAATATCGTTGGAAAAAATGCCACGGTAATTTAGAAATAAAATTATAATAGCCTCGGTTAGCTGCCAAAGCTATTTACATTAAAGATTTTAAATATCGAGTGGAGCGTGACTTAGTGCCATGTGCCAATCGTAGATATTCCCGGAAATCACGTGGCTCCGGGGAATTTGGCCGTAAGAACCCGCCCTGTGACGTCATCGCATCGCATCCCTTGGAACGGAGCTTTAATAACGGTATTGGGAGCTTTCAAATTTATGTGCTTTTAGAAAAGAAATTCTTTTGATTAGCAAGTAATGTGATGCTGTTATGTTTTCAGCATACTTTGTATTTTAGAATTCGAAGATACATTACTATGCTTTTTTGTTTTAAACTTATTTTAAAATTAAGGAGTAGAGTTTACCGGGCAGTAAACACCTAAACGAAAAATTGTGAAACAGGCTCATTCTCGCAGTTTTCGAAAATAAGATTTTACTTATTTCGTACCTACATGAAAATTTAAAATATAGAAGTATATACTTCGAATTTGTAATAATCTAAAATCCATGTAAAGTCATAGAGATGATAAAAAGTGGTACTTACCTACTTACTTTTCTTTTACAATGTAATGTAACTACCTAATAAAATTTAATGGTAAACTTTTATTAGCTCCTGATTTCGTTTTGCCGACAAATAGTTATCGTTACGCTTAGAAATAATCTTAGAGCAATAAAACTTACAATACGATGGGCCCCGACCCGATGCTTAGAAAAAAATCCCATTCTTTGTTAATAACGATTAAAGTATTATTTTTGTGAGTACAAACAATAGACGTGGACCTTTATTTTATTATCACAGGAAATGAATGCTGTCTATTATAGCCAGAATTTCTAAGAAATTTGCTTTTAAACAATCGCTGAAAACCAGGACAACATGTGCAGATATGAAAAGGTTCTACTTATCTACATTCCATAAACTAAACAATTGTTTCAATAAAAATAATCCTTTTTTTTTTGCTTTTCGTAAAGTCACTTATGTCTTATTTATCTATTTTTAAAATAAACGATCTTGTAGTTTAATTCGTTATTTGCTAACAGGAATCCGCAGGCTGATACAGTCTGTCAGATGAACTTGTAGCAACACCTGTTGCTTTTTTGTTTTTTTACACTGTGCACTCATACAAATGCGAAGCTCAGCTTAGACCTCGCGGACTTTTTATATTATCTAACTTAAAATCACCTAGCAACCAGTTTCGCGCTGTCATTAATGTTACATTTTCATACTGTATGACAGCCAAAATAGTGACGAAACTGAACTATTTCATCAGCCCTCCGGTGTCCAAAGAACAATGGATTCTCTAAATGTATCATAACAAGGGAAGTAAGAGGTCTAAAAAGCCTTCCAAAAGTCTATATTATACGTGACACGTTTTGTTTCCTCATTATCATCCATACATTTATAAACTTTCTACATATATTAAAATATAAAAAAACGTACAAAACCATAGTTCACAAAGATCAAGTTCGTCGAATAACCTATTGTTTGTCTGCCACGTCATATGAAGTGGAAATTTGGGTCTTAACGGAAAACAATAACGGCCAACTTACATTCTGCATGATTTTTATCCATAGGTGACAAACACACGAACTATAGAATAAATTTAAATATATATTTGACGTATTGAGTACTCGGGAGTGATTAAGATTAGTTTTGAATTTATAATTTTCCATATACAATATGAGTTAGCTACAGATATGAATTTTTAATTTTTATTCGAAAACAGTATGTACGTTATGGCGTAAATGCATACGTTTGTATCAGTTAAATTGCATGCACGTAAATATACGAGTATATTAAGTTTCATCTTTAATGTCCTAACTTTTTGGGCACAAACCTTCCGTATGGTTGGAAAATATGAATGGGCTATGGCCCTCTACTGCACCATTACTACTGCATTTGCACTCTGCAAATGCCGCCAACACAAACGACATAACGTGCCTTTCGAAGCACAGACGAACCCGAGATAATGAATTTTTAATCATCCATCACCCATCCCGTTACCGAGCATTGCAAAAGGTGCATAATCGGTACGATCGCAGGGCGAATGCGCTAACTGTAACCACTGTACTACCGAAAATTTACGGATTTAAAGGTTTTGGTTCGGATTATTGCAATTTATAATGATAAAATTTAAACTAGAAAAAATATAAAGGTTTCGGTAATTAGTACAACGAAGCAAATCCCTTTGTGAATATCTTTAATTAGGTAATCAGATGCAGTCACAAGGCATAAGTTCTAAAAGAATGCAAAACAAACAAATTTAGGCTAAATCTATTTTTAATTCACGGAAACGGGTTTTCGCATATACAACATTTATTTTTAACCACCTTCAGACATCGTCCGTGTACCTAGGCAGTGACTCATCAATTCATCATGACCGTTATCACCTTTCTTTCATACAACGAAACTTTAAAGACAATGAATTTATTATCATCCACAGTAAAGACTTTTGTAATTAACATTCTTTAATCTTTAATACTAAGTACGTTAAATAACAAAATATGGACAGTGGAAAATTACTAGCTTTTTATCACTAACTTTATCAAATAAATAGCTAGCTTTAATGCAGAAGCGTTAAAAATAATTAAAAGCGTATAAAGTAAAATAAAATACAATTATTCACTGAGTAAAAATATAGACCCTTTTAAATTCGTATGAGAATATAATAAAAAAAACCATCGTCTGACCCCATCCAGATCTTAGCATCGGAGTCTACTTGCTAAGCTAGCAAGTCAAACAAGCTTAATCTTTACAATTATTTTAAATACAAAACTGAAACTTACAACTTATAGCATAATAAGTATGTCATAATTCTACCTACCAATTGTAAAAGTTACGCCACTTTTGCTGATCACTTACATAAATCTAGCTGAATTAAGTCAGAAGATATAAGTAGACTAATTTGTAAAAAAAAAATTCACTCCTGAGAACTCCAAATATTAAAACTATTTTATTTTGGGAATTTTACAGTACTTTAATTATACCTTCTCAATTTGTTTAACAACAGTTAACCCACCTCAACATTATCAATAACAGTAAATATATTAAGATATCAGGGGGCAATTGCGACCCCACAACAGGCAATCAGGGGTCTATTGACTATCGAGTGTTAATTAAATCGTGTGCGATAAATCTTCGAGCGTGCGAAACAGCGTATGCTCTGTGGTCATTATGGATGCACAAATCATCCGGGATGATAGTTTTGGAGTGAAACTGCAAAATTGCGGTGATCATGTTATTAGTTGACACAATAGATGTTTAAGTAGATCCTATTATTTATTATAGAAAATAAATAATAGGATCTAGAAAAAATTCTAGAACTTTATCAAAGATTGATAATTGTAAGTTTGTTATTTCTATTTATATAATTCCAAAACTACATACGAAGGAAGGTCCAAAAGTCCGTGGAATGGGGGGAATGTCGGTTGAACTTATTGCACCAAAATTTTTTTCCTTCAAGTATATTTCTTTATTACCCCAAATACGTTTCTGACATTGCTCATTTAATTGATTACCTACTGATTCGAAAAAAAATTAATTTAAGTAGAAATAACAGACTTCACCTCTATGTCGCAGTATATTTTTTCCATACACATTTTTTTCTTTGCAGTAAATTTTAAATTGTCGCTTAGGACATGGTCTGGACTATAAAAAGTTTGATAAAGTTATTCGAAGCTTCATCGGTGAATAAGCGCCGTTGCGACGGTCTCTTGTACAGTCCGCGAGGTCTAAGCTGAGCTTTACATTTGTGTGAGTGCACATAGATGTACTAGTAGCAACACCTGTTGCTTTTTTGTTTATTGTTTTTTACAGCATATACCTACAAACTATCTATGTGCACTCACACAAATGCAAAGCTCAGCTTAGACCTCGCGGACAGTACGCAGATGCATTTCATACCTTTTCTCAAAAGCTAAGAGCAAACATTTTCTCATTTATTTTCTCTTATGGACCTTTTTGCATTTTCCAATGCTATATGCTATACGTATAATAAATTTTTTATAGAAAAATATTGAAAAAAAACAACTTGGCCACAAACTTTGGGAATCCGGCCCACTGCTCTAACCACTGAGCTACCGAGACTTACCGTGTAGATTTTTCCCAATATTTTTCTATTTGAAATTTATCATAACAATACCATTCGATAAGAAACAAAAATTTCGAAATTATTATATCACAAAAATACAAAAGACTACCGCATCACAAGCCAACCCGAGTGATGCTTTAACTAGCACGTTTATACACGTTTCACAATAATTAAAGTTGACCATAAAACGCCTATAAACTGATAGTAAAGCGGAAATGGACTCGGTACAGCCGCCGCCGCGCCCCGCGCGCCGCGCCCGCGCGTCGCACCCTCACTCTAATCCGCGATTCATTGCTGCGATAGTTCATGGAAATGCATTTTAAAAGGTTTCACTGCAAGGAATTATCAGCAACCGTCTTTTTAATTAATTTTGAGAATTAAAATACGAAATAAGAAAGAATAACGTAACGTAACGTTAACATAAAGTTTGTGACGTAATTTGCATACTGAAAGCACAAACATGCACTGTATTTTATATTTAAAAAAAAAACCGACTAAAATTGTCTGTACCTATTTGCTCCGAATCAATTAGAAATGAAATAAATAAAGTGTTTATTACGACATTTATTAGTTTTCCATCATTTGTTTGAATGTGTTGTTGGAATGTGTAAAACAGAACAGTTCTTGATTTGATGAAAAACTATACAACCCACATCTTTTGATATCTTACCGACTCATCTTTCGCAGCTTTAACGCAAACATGTTGTAAATCACACAAATAACAGAATACAATCAAAGAAAACAGACAAAACACTGTCAAATGCGATGATTAACAATCTGTGCTGTGGTGCAAAAAGTTTGTTCCTATTCTAATTATTTATCAACGTAGTGTTTACTGAAGAGTCGAATCACGCGATATTTTACGTGCGGAGTGACGCGTTCCGCTCTCGGGGGAGATAAATTATTGAAATTGATAAAACAATGAGGATACAAAGTGTTCCACAGTTGGGTAGCTCGTAAAGAGGATACGACGCACACCGCGCTTTGAGCGAGCCGCACCACAAACAAGCCCGCCCAGGGCTGCGGCTGCGGGTTTCACTACTAACATGAGACATGACATGACTGACTAACAACATACCAAAAAATCTGAAGTAAATCGTGCTTTGCGATTTCAATGTGGTTTTCTACTGACATAATAACTTAAAAGTACAGCGTTTAATACTGTTTCATTAAATATATTTTTTTAAATAAATTTGTTACATTATTTTAAAATTTAGGTGAACTTTCAAAAATATTTTAAAAGGCAATGTAAAGGGAAAAGCTTTTCTAAAATACTTGTAAATAAGAGTTTGTTTACTTATCAGTAAACAAGCAAAGTCTAAGTCGCTAGTGGATTCTAAAAGTAGTTTTATGATCACTTTTTTTTAGTTTATTTTTGTAGACAATTTGGTAAAAAATCAACAATCAGAAGAATTCTTATTACATAGTTTCTAAAAAACATGTTTTTTAATCCTTCAACTAATTATACTTCTTGATACAAAACACAGCTTCAAATGAAATTTTGACAACAAAATATGAACGAGATTGTACTTTAGCGATAACCCTAGCGTGCGCAAGAGTTGATCGAGGGCTGCGAGTGTCGAATGAAGCAGTTATGCAAGTGAGAGAAACGTCACTCACATTAATGTTAATAGTGGCAAGGAAAAAATAATAATGACACATTTCCAAATGATATTAAACATTATTCATGTTTTTTCTCATGTGTTGTATCATACATTTTCACAAATGTTTGTTTATAAAATGTTCAACAATGATGATGGATGAAAATGATGTATGTTTACAAAATTAGTGATTATAGTTTATTTTATTTATTCACCAGTAAATATTAAAATGGGTCTACGATTTCTCGCATACCAACCAATAGCTAGGTATTTTATTCCAGTACTAGCGGCTGCCCGCGGTTTCACCCGTGTTGTAGTCCCGTTCTCATGGGAATATCGGGATAAAAAGTTTATGTTCTAATCCAGGCTATCTTCTATCTCTGTGTCTAATTTCATCCAAATCGGTTCAGTAGAATTTTCGTGAAAGAGTAATCACATCTTTACATCCAAACATCCTCACAAACTTTTATAATATTAGTTGGATTGCTCACCACAGAAACCTACGTCGACACTTGTGTGAAATTTGTTAGAGTCGACAAATCTGAATAGGATCGCAAAGAATTAGTGGATTTAAAGCATTGAGTTCTACGTTTAAGTTTAAGTAAGTGAAGTAAAACCCTCCTCTTCCACCACCTTGGTCATAAACTGGTGTTTACTCGTAAGTCATTGAGTGGTTTCTTCGTATCTCATGATTAGGGGCTGATCAAAGGATTCCACCGTGTTTTGACAGGGGATCTCGTAAACAGTTCCGTGTATCACCACTTTGTACATCGCTTATTGTTTATTTGTCGAAGCAGCAAGGAGAGCGGCTATCAACGCGTTTGTTGACAATTGTTACTATACGTATGATCGAAAACAATAGTTATAGTCTGTTCACCGAAACGAGCTAGTAATGAGAGAATGCGCTCACTCTTCATCATCAATATGGCGCATAGGCAATGCGCTTGCTCATGATTGGCTGAAATTAAGGCACGTTGGGCCCACATGGGGGGTCATGCATGAATCATGGTCCATTTTTTATAAAAAAACGGGGAGTCTCTTAGTGTTCATCATGCCTGATGTTAAGTATTAATAAGGCTGAAGATGGAAGCGAGCCTCTCCCGGAATCCTCAATCATTGAGGAACTGGCTATCTTTTTTTTATTAGCTACGGGGAGACTCTTAGCCTTCATCATACCTGTTGTTAAGTATTGATAAGGCTGAAGATGGAAGCGAGCCTCTCCCGGAATCCTCAATCTTATCTCTAACTGCTGGAACACAACAATGCTGGAAACATTGTTGTTATGGCATCAGACTTAAATAAGATGTGGACTTACAACAAACAGAGGGGACAATAAAAATGGATGATGACGAAGGCTCATTATGGGCCTTATCTTAAGCCAATCACGAGCGACCGAATTCTCTCAGTACTGGTTCGTTTTGGTGACAGACGACTCCTTGCGTCAAAACTTTCAAGAACAGTTGAAGAAAATTTTTGTACTGAAAGAAGTTTGATTTCTTCAAAAGTCAGTCTTAAAAGTTCAAAAAGGTCAAGGTTCAAAATGCAACAATATACTTTTCACCTCACACGCTCTGAAAAGGAGGTTTTGTCAATCAGTTAAGGCGTAGAAAATCGCTTTTTGCGGCCTAGCGCGGCAAAGTACTTTTTTAATTGAATACCTAAAAGTATGTCATAATGCGCTCCGAATCGCACTATTGACTTTATTATTACATTTTATTCTTATTTTATATAGCTTTAAATTAATTATAATATTCCGTTTTGGTTTTATTATACTATTTTAGTTCATTGAATCATAAAAACAATAACAATAAGATTAAATATATAATATTAATAATATTATATTTGTTATAAAAAATATATATTAGGCTGGGTAAGATTTCACAACCTGTGAGAACGTTATTTAAGAAAACTTTTACATTGTGTATAAATATGTCAGGCTACCCTTAATCCAAGCAGGCGCAGTAATGCGCAGGCGGCTAGTTCGAAATAAAGCGTCACATGAAATATTTTACTTCTTTTCAATTCATCTCCGTATAGGTAAGTGTATCGAATCGTCGCCGAGTCGCCGGCGAGCGGGCTCCGAGACAAAGGGCTGCCCTAATAAACAATTATGCATATAACCAGTGAAATTGTCGTTGTTCGTCGTTTATCGAGCGAGACGACAACTCGCCACCATTTCGCGCATTTGTCGGGTCGCGAATGCAACAATTAAAACGATTTTTCCATGCTTAATGCTCCCACGATTTCTTATTCAATATCAGCTTTGCTGAGCAAAGTTGTAAATGTTGTCACACTTTAAGCACACAACTTAAGACTTTCTCTTCGAGATTCAATTATGGCTTATTTATGTGTACTTCAGGTCAGGATACAATACAGCAATACACAAGAGGTTAGTTATGAAAGTATAAATAGCATACTAATAGTGGATATGACAATGAATAATTCCTATGAAATAATAGATTTAATAATCATGTTCCGCCCAAAAATGAAACATGGCTGAATAAATATAAAGCTTCAGCCGCTCTAAGCAAAAAACATTAAGTTGTAAATTTAAAATGAGAACAGGAAATGATAACCCGCGGGTCGCTTGCGCACCCCCGCCGCACGCACACGCAACAAAACAGATACGCACAAACACACGCGAAACTCACGTAAACAGACACTCACGTAAGTGTAGGGCAATTAAAACACACATACACACACAAACGAAATCGCTCCCAACTCATACGAAGACAGCGGCCATGATAACTGAATTACTAATTACGACCCATCCCTTTCATTCCAATTGCAGAAAAATGAAACAGAACTACAACTTGAAAATTGAAATTGGCTTCAAAACTTTTTTCACTGAAAAATTAAAAATGTAATAAAACCAAGACTTTCAGGATAACGGTAAATTTCAAGGGGATTGCGATCAGCTCAAGGATTTGGGACATTTTTTGTTGCTTATGGATGGATTTATTTATTTTTTGCCCGGGGTGGCAATCTGGAAATTTTAGAATAATCGTAGAAGAGGGCTGCTGCCACATGTGCTCAGTGATAAACATTTTATAGGAATGTTTGGAGCAAAAACTGCTACCCAAATGTGGGTTTCGATATTCGATTTTGGGCAAAGGAAGTTGTAATTTAAACATTGAGCTTTTTATTTTTGAAATAATTATAAAGCGTGTGTTCCTGTTTTTAATGTGTCGTTAGCATCAGTCAAAACCATAAACATTTGTTTTGATCACATTAGGTCTGTAATGAACACTTAAAGTGTCACACAAAGACCTAATTAATGCATTTGAATCAATCATCACTTCATTAAATAAACAGTTTAATAACACAATAGTTTGATATAATGAATACCTGAAAGCTTAATCGACTTAGACAATAATAACTAAAACATTACTAATTTACAAATTTTAATGCAAAATAACAAATAAAAGCGTCTTGGTATTTTATTTATCGTAATTTCTTTGTTAGGTTTTTATGATAATATATTTTAAACTGTATTTATTAAGTATGTTTGTTTGGCTTCACTATTGTTAAAAGTTTTGATTGTGTATAGTTTGATTTAATACAATATACTTATAAGGGTTTAGTGTTCTAGATTTCAAAGCGCTACTATGATAATATATACTACTATTATGTTTTTAAACTACTCAGTCTAAAGTAATTAATTTTTTTTTTCTTTTCTTTTCTTTTAAGTGCACATTTAAGGTACTTTTAATATCCGTAACGACCCATTTGATCAGTCGCGAAAGGTCTCGCGATCAAGACATAAACAGTCATGTCCTTGATACTACATAGAGGGTTCTATTATTAGGCGGCAGATGCGTGCCCCGTGCGAGGCTATTTCAGGAGTCCTCCCTCGCGTGCCAGACACTACCCTCCTGTGATTTAGCAATTCCTTATTAATGGGAGAATCATTTTACAAGAGATTCTGCCTTTAGAGCAGTGTCTCAAGGGTTGAAAACTTTGGTCTTTTGATTGCATCAGATGGTTCTTCAATTCTTCTAGTCAGATGTCAGTTATCAGATGCTTAGAATAAGTCTGAAGTATAGTTAAATATAATGCTGTTTCATTTGCAGACTATTTCAGGAGTTTCGTATTTCTCGCGTGCCAGACAACCCTCCTGTGATTTAGCAAGTCCGTATTAATGTGAGAAACATCTTACTTATATAAATTTCGGCTGTGATTCAGCCTTTGAATCAATGTTCCAAGCGTTGATAACATTTTGGTTCTTTTGATTTTTTCGCATGCTTTGTCAATTCCTATGAGATTCTGAACACGAGTGAACACGAATTCTCGTGTTCAGAAAAAGAATGAAATTTTGGGTCTTTTTATTGTATTAGATGTGTCTTCATATCTTATAGTCTGTATTTCGATTATAATATGCTTCTTATAAGTCTGTAACTGGGCTCAAATCTAATGCGGATTAATATGTAGTCTCCTGTGATGGCGATTCCTTATTAATTGGAGAATCATCTTACAAAAGACTCTGCCTTTGAAGCAATGGTGCAACAGGGTTAAAAACATTTTTGCTTTAGCAGGAATCATCTTATGCGTGGCCTAAAATGATTCTTACTAAAGCATTCTGGCTGCCTTTTGAAGCATTGTTTTAATGCGGTTGAAACATTTTCGCAGTGTTTTGATTTTATCAGATGCTGCTTCAATTCAGAGTCAGGACCTGAATCTAAGTCTGTTTCATTTGCAGACTATTTGAAGAGTCTTCTTTCGCGTGTCAGACGCCATTCCTGTGATTTAGCAACTCCTTATTTTATTCGATATTCTGCCTGAAGCAAAACGCTTAAACAAACTTTGGGTTTTTCAATTTTATCACATGATTCGTCAACTCTTTAAGTCTGTAACTGTAGGCCCAGCACGAATAACTTACGAGGAAGTAAAGTAAAATGTATGAGATATTTAGCAGCGTTCCTACAGGACGTGAACGGAACTATATTTTCCTATACATTTTTTGACATTACGTGCTCGATACTATTTCGATAGTTTTTCGTGCTACTGGAGTTACTGGAGTTTCAGCCGTCTGCGTATTTTTTAAATCTAGACTATTATTGCATTTTTTTTCATTTCTCGGCATCATCTTTGATTACGTGACCGCCATTAGGTTCATCTTAATTTTTATTTAGGAAAATACGTACAGTAAATTTTCCTAGTCTTATAAGAATGCAAGAGTGTTTTATTTTAGGAATCGAAACAAGCATTGCATTGCATAGCATGCGCATCTGTCCAATGCATTTTACGTTGTGCATTTATGAATACTCAATAGTCAAATTCAATATTTTAAATTCACATTAATGGTAAAATAAATCTAACTATCAAGTTGATTTATTATTACGCTATAAATTACATCATTAATATTTTATAATCCGTACATTTTTAGAGAAGAAGAAAACTGTCATGTTTTTATGGCTGTTGAATGATACAAAGATAACTATTATTCTCCCATTTTGTCAATTGAAAGTCGCATCCAAAACCCATGACAGCCGGAAAGCAAATCTTAATTAAACATTCAATAACACCGAATGGTTATAAATAGAGTTGCATAGAGTGCAAAGTGACGGCGCCACCCGATACGATAATGCGCGCTGAGTCGATACATATGGTGAGATATCGGATAAGAGTGGCCATTTCGATATTCCGAATGCTTTTTAAGGTGGACCACGAAAAAATTTTTGGCATATGATAATTAATTAAAAAAAATGTTTGGCATATGATAAATGAAATTGATGAAATTTATCAAAAGAGATGTGTATGGTTGAGGAAAGCTGAAAAGCACGAGTAATAAGATTAGAATGGCCATTTCGATATTTCGAATGCTTTTAATGTACCGGTTACACACGTAACGTCTTACCTGAAGGCATGCCTGCATAAACCGGTTTGCGCTAGTAAGACGGAGCGTGTGGCTGGAAAAACGGTATCCCGTCCAGTCCTGAAAGCGCGGCCTGAGTAATCATTGAAAGCTAACGAATTGGACTGCGAAAACTTGGCCTGCACAGTTTTGCCTGCACGTGTTCAGGCCGCGCGTCAGTCCGCGCCTCAGTCTATCAAAATTGTTTCCGATGACATACGTAGTAAATGTATGAAAATGAGCGATGTAAGAGGTAATTCGAAGGAGGTTTTAACTCTCTGTCTAAACACTGAGGACTGCGCAGTCGGACTGTGCGTGCTTACTTGCACGTGTGGCCAGTCGCTCGGTGTTCCGTCTTTCGCTCCGTCATGACTGCGCAGTTTCGAACTGCGCTGTAATGAAGGAGCGTGTAGCCGGTACATAAAGGTGGAGGACGAAAAAATGCTAAAGCATATTATGGTAAATTCAGTGATTGCATTGATGAGGAGAGATTACAATGTTATATTTTGCAGGATTATAAAAAAAAAACTTCTAGCCAGATCTTCGTAAAAATATTATGGGACTACACTTGAGCTATGTTTCTTCAGATAAAAAAAAGAATTATTAATCATTGTAATTCAGCCTGAAAAGCACAGAGAATTAGTATCAATTAAAGTGGCCAGTTCTATATTTTGAATGCTTTTTATGGTGGAGAACGTAAAAATATTTTGGCATCTGATAAATTGAGTTATAGAATTGATGAAGAGAGATGCGACGGCTATGAGAGAAGCTAAGGAGATTGAAGAGGTTCTTGTTCCTAAAAGTAATGTAAAATTTTATTTTATGTTCGTCAATTTCAAAAACTTTATTATTCTTCTATTTTCTATTTAAATTATTTTTATAAAAGACGACAAGATATATCCATAATTCTTCTCAGGTACGTAACTTTAGAATTACATATTAATTTAGTTCTTATTTTGTTCCTCAACATTTTCACAAAATGTTAATCCCAGTACTCATTATACATTCTCCATAAATTCATATTCATAAATATATCATAAAACCCAGTCACATTGAGCTCGTGTATGCAAACAATAATGTTTTGATACATTGCAATTTATGTGAATTTACAAAGTCTGGCTTTAATATTTATGATCTATGAACGTCGTAAATGTAAGATGACGTCACGAATTAAGATAATTTTTATTCTTACTTATTAATTCTGTACAAAACAGTTTAGCCACATAGGATGTTCTCTCCTGATTTAACCGCCTCTGTGGTCTAGTGGTAACAACCACCGGTATCAGACCCAGGGGTCCCGGATTCGATTCCCAGCGGGGTTACATATTGTATTCGGTTTGGTTAATGGTAGGACTTGTCGTAAGTCTGCCTGGCTAGCTACCACCATCTTATCTAAGTCTGACGCCATAACAACAATGTTTTCAAGATTGTTGTGTTTCGTCAGTTAGAGATAAGATAGCCAGTTCCTCAGTGGTTGAGGATTCCGGGAGAGGCTCGCTTCCACCTCCAGCCTTATCAATACTTAACATCAGATATGATGAAAGCTGAGTCTCACCGTCGTAGGCACATAACAATATTTTAGAGCGTAATTGTAGTAAGTATATCAAAATACCATAGCAAACAACAACAAAGAGTTATATTACATGTTAATCGCTATCTATGCTTATTTTCTGACATTTTTTATTAAACGTTCTATTTTTTCAGAACTTTTATTCTTAAAAGCAATTTGCTTTTTTTTCCCTTGGGCTATTAGTCTACAATTTATGAAACTGCAATGGCGAATGCAAAAATTTACTAATTGTTTTACTCATCAATGTTGCCATCACAAAAATAGTGTTCTTTCCGAAGCCTTCTCGTTGTTTTTATCAATGATTTTCTAAAAATTATAAATGCATAGAAACGATCACCTGCAGGGTTGTCACGAGTCCAGAAATAGCACGTCAGCTGGGGTGCATCACAGCGTGCGATATCACGCTGCGCTATATTATTGAACACGTGCTATCAAAACATCGCTATGCAAACACCGCGTGATAATTCATAAAAAAGTTTGTTTAATTGAATAATGTATGATGCAACAAAATCTTAAGTAGGTTCTTACTATGTGAATGTTTAAGAAACCTGCGTAAATACATAGAAGTAAGGAAATCGAAAGCTAAAGAAAGCTAAGTAAGTACATATTTTAAAACATTTGGGTATAATTTTCAAGTTGATAAATAACATAGTTAGCCTGCCTTTTCTACAAATTCATAAATAATCCTACATATACCACCTATTTTACCTACGTGTTGGAATGGATTTATTTATTTATTTATTTCTTCAAACAATCAAAAAAAAATTTATTCAAACAATAAAAACATCCGGAATCATTGAAAATCAAATTAGAAACATAATTTACAAATCAATAGACTAGCAACAGAATAATTAGATGATAAACGGTAACAATAAAGAGGACGATACATATAATCGTACCGATTCATGGACTGCCCATTTTAAGGCTAATTGCGAAGACAAATTGGCTATTTAACGATAATGGGCACATCTAAATCGTAAGAGAAATAACGAGCAACTTCGTAATTAGGTTCGGAAGTCTCGAATACTTTTTAATGTTTCACTAATTTGTTTGTTTGTCGTTAGTGAGAATGGACGATAGCGCACCGAAGCTTAGAGAATTAGATATGGTCGTGATGGCTAATTGCTTGAACCTAGTCTGTGCTGAAAATAGGTTTATAATTCTGTAGAACTATAATGAATCTAAACTCAGGAGCTCATGGCGCAATGGTTAGCACGCTTGACCTGCGACAGAAACGGTTATGCAGCTTTCGGAAGGTTTATCACAGAATGGATAACCAAAAATTTATCATCTCGAGCTCCTTCGTGCTTAGGAAGGCACGTTAAGTCGTTGGTCTGTTTTGCAGAATCATCCACGTTGGGCCTGCGTAGTAGGTTCTATACATAGTAAAGAACTGTGATAGTTTAAATAGAACTGTGATACTGTGTTAGAAGATAATTATGTTAGTCAATTTGTACTTTTAATCATTTCGATAGATCAAAATTATACTCAAGACATCCAATCAAAGATGAACCGCAAAGTTAAAGCTCTTAAAAGCGCATAAGTCCTATGCGCTTTTAAGAGCTATAGGACATTAAGTTCGTCGTTCAAGTGTATAAAACATTCCACCCCGATAAACGTATCGAAACATCCACAGATAACCCGTCTAGACGAAATAAATATCCGAAACACTCGAATGCCAGCCCGATGGCTCACTTGGCTAATCGGGTTGCCAGTTAAAAAACATTTATTTTTTAGTAGAAAAAAAGAATTTTACGGTGCCTACTGCCACTTTAAAAGGTCGGCGGCGAATCTACGACTCGCATTAAAGTATTTGAACGAGCTTGTAAGAGATTAGAGACTGGTGTGGCCGTGTTACACAATATAGTTATTTGTTGGAATTACCAAATACTTATTCGTCATTGTGACGTACTATTTCGCCTTGGTATTTGTTAGAATTTTCAATAATAGACTTGGTATTATCGTACTAATATTCCTGAGGATTAAATATTCTCCACTGAAATGAAATAAGTAGTTATTATAGGTCTTTACCTATGAAATTGTCGATTTTTTTCTTACACTTATAGAGATCCTCACTACTTCTATGATGAAAAGGTACATCAATGGCATGGTTTTATATGAAATTTAGATCATGACGGTTAAAAATCAGTAATCATAATATTATTATTTTCATTTCTTATACGATAAAAATTTCCTCGAAAACACTCCGTTTTGTTAGCAAAAATTACCACTTTGTGCAATATAATTTATAAGATACTCATTCTTTTTTAAATAAAAACGCAGCATTAGTTTGCTTAGACTTCATAAAATGCTTGTATATAAAAAAAATTGCGGCAATAGCATTCGCGGAAGATATTATTACAAAAACTTTTAGTATGGAAAAATATATTTTTTTTAAATTCTTCATACAAATCGGCAATTTCATAGGTAAAGACCTAATAATTATTTAGTTACTTTAAGTTAAATATATGCAGCAACAGATTACGTAACCATTCGCTTCAATTAGACATTATCAACATTTTAGTTACATCACATAAAGTATTGTTAAAAAATACCTTATCTAAAATAACATTCGATTCAGACTTGCGAGGATAAAATAGTGAAACACGATTCGCCATTAACTTAATATTAAGTCATAATTCCACGCAAAGTATAATTCAAGTGAAGTGTCTTGTAAGTCGTTAGATCGAACAGAGAACAAGACGGACGGTGTAGAAACAAACGTGATGTAAATAAACAAGGCGCCCCCTAGCGGCGCGAAATGACAAATGTGCATCGCGTACGCAGCCGGCTGATACGTGACGCTATCGAACTATCTTTGATCATATGACTTTAATAAGACCAACCAAACAAATTCCCTGACAATTTATTAATTTGTTTATTTTCTATGGTTTTTTTTTAAATAATTTTCTTGCCTTAATAAGAGCGAATTTTGCTACATTGGCACCATATGGGATGTATTACAAAACTCCTTATAATAAATAATCAACTGTGGCTGACTAATGCCTTAGATTTAGGGCGGGTTTCACCTATGATAGATAAGTTCTGAAAAGTTTATCTGGAAGATATATGTAATATGAAATATTTACATCAAATAAACTAGCCGCCCCCTAGCAGCGCAAAGTGACAAATACGCTGCGCGTACGCAGCAGGCTGATACGTGACGCTATCGAACTGTCCTTGTTCTTTAGTATTTCTCGTCTAATTCCCTGACAATTTATTTATATTCTATGGAATTTACTTTTAATAAGTTTTTGCCGTCTATATAATAAGAGCACATTCGGCCACACTGTTCTGTGGGATAGCATTACAAAATTCCATATAGTAAATAAGCCACTATGGCCGACTACGCGACTACTGTCTTTGATTTAAGGTGGGTTTCGCCACCAACAGATAAGTTCTGGATATCTTATCTGGCAGATGTAATATGAAATATTTACATCAAATACGTGAAGCTATCGAACTGTCCTTGATCTTTTCTGGCTTCTTTATGCGCTGCTGGTTGTCGAAAATGTTGAAATAAAAGTTTTAAGTACCTAACGTTCCAGCAATCGAGGGTTTAGAAAATTGTTTTTGTTATTGTGACTAAGGTTAAAGTAACATACCTACAATAGCTATAGCTGATTCTGTCTTAGAGTTTTTTAATTGAAGATAGTGAGGATAACATGCAAAAATCTCTCAGAGGAGAAATCTACTCTTCTGTTTAAATTTTTACTTATTTGACTCAAAGGGATTAATTTTGCGTGGAATTGGAGATACGCTGGCAGATTTTAATTGTTTTTTTTACTGCTAAGTAATACGCCCTAAGAAATAATATTATATAGTTTATTTTATATATTTTTTTTTGGTATCATAACGCTTTACATCATGATCAATACTTGAGTATAATAAATAAACGAATAAATTTCATACAACCACACCAATTATCTAGCCCCATAGTAAGTTTCATAAAAACTTGTGTTTTGGATTAAATAGTAGATAATGAATAAACAAACATACTTATATACTTTTTTTGTAAATACATACATAATATACATATTAAACACCGAGACCAAGACAAATAGATATGTTCATATGCACAAGAATATTAAATTTGACTTGTCCAGGGATCGAACCCGGGACGCCCCCGAATAGAAGGCAGGTATAGAACAGATACGCAACCTCTACGCCTTACAATATTATGGTTTACTTCTATTTTAATATCTGGCAACAAAGTAATCGTTGTCAGATACAATAAAGGGACGGAACCAATATAGCGATGATTTAAGGTAGTAAATGGCTTCGGCATACTGACGTTTATGCATTTGCCCAATGAAGCATTATGGCGTGAGCTTCACTTGATTTATCACCTTGCCTTCATAGGATATACTACTTATGGGTAGTCGCTTTGTCATGTAAATGTTATCAGAAAAGTTTTATAATAGAGAGTGCCTCCGCTGCCGGTGTCGGTCGCTGATTTGGGACCCGACGCTAGCGGGTGCAGGACTTAAAACAAATTTGAGCTAAAATCACTCTTACTTTTTTTTACGAAATGACGAAAGATTTTGCTTTCTATAGCGGGAGACGCGGGGACGCAGCCCCCTTCAAGAAGCCACGAAGAAAGTTCGAAAGGTATGTCTAGATAAGGCTAGGTTAGAACTGTGTCCAAAAAACGCGCGAGCCGAGAGAGCGGAGCGAGCGTGCCGCGGCAGCTTCTTTACTAAATGTACCTTGTGTAGACTCCCCATAAGGTTTTGATCGGGTAAAGTTAGGAGTAAGCTTAAAATAAAACTGACTACTTACACACCCGATTTGAGGTGTCGTAATCGGATATATTTAGGAGGTAACGATTTATTATTACTTATACTACTAAATATATCTTTCTCTTCTTTTCTGGATGGTGGTAGGACTTGTTGTAAGTCTGCCTGGCTAGCTACCACCATTTTATCTAAGTCTGACGCCATAACAACAATGTTTTCAGCATTGTTGTGTTCCGGCAGTTAAAGATAAGATAGCCAGTTCCTCAGTGATTGAGGATTCCGGGAGAGGCTCGCTTCCATCTTCAGCCTTATCAATACTTAACATCAGGTAAGAGTCTCCCCGTACTTCATAATATATATGTCGCAGGATAATTAGATAAATCGTTTTTTTGCGAAAATCCTAGGGATATTGCGAAAACACGGATAATTAGACATGGTGTTGTCATTTCTCAATGCTACTGAAAAAAGATAGGGTTTTTGCGAAAAAACGGAATGCCTTAGTAAGACTGCGAAAAGAATCGCTGGCTATTATGAAATAAGAACACTGATTGGCGGATCGGACCATCCAAAACAACATCTTCTCTGATTGGTTGACGACTTGACGTTTCAAATGTCAGTCGATTCTCTCACGTGTAGTAAACTTTCTGTGAACCATTCAGAATAAGAGTTTAGCAAGAGAGTAAAAATTAAGCCAATCAAAGTTAAGAATATCCAATGTTACTAAAGCAACCCGTATTTTTGCAAAAACCCTATCATTTTCAGTAAGATTGAGAAATGTCAACATCATTGTCTAATTATCCGTGTTTTTGCAATATCCCTAGTATTTTTGCGAAAATTCTATTTATCAAATCATCCTACGACATATATATATATATATATATATATATATATATATATATATATATATATATATATATATATATATATATCTCTCTCTCTGGACAAATCATCGATTGACTGATTCATCACAGAGACTTAAGTATACTATAGCTGACTAACAGTAGTTTTCTTTGAATATAATGCTAGAAAATAATAATAAAAAACCGTTTCTATAAGGGTTCCTTTTTTTCCTTTAGAGGTTCGGAACCCTAAAAACAGTGAATAGCATAACATATCATTATGATCATCATAGTAGTATGTGTCCTTTTAATTTTTCCAATTTAGAGGAATTTAATTCGATTTTTAGGGTTCCGGACGTCTAAAAAAAGGAACCCTTATAGGATCACTTTGTTGTCCGTCTGTCCATCCGTCTGTCGTCATTTATCTCGAGAACGGGTGGAGGTAACGAGTTGAAATTAAAACCAAATATTCAGGTCAACAGTCTGTTGAAGGGGTCAAAACATGAAACTTTGAAATTGATTTAAAAAAGATTATGTCGCAAAAACGTATATTTCGACACTCTCAAGGGAATCAAAATTCATAGGGTACTTCCCGTTAACCTATAACTATGAAATTAGGCAAGTAGTATCATAATCGAATACAGGAAAAAACCTCGACCTGTATGTACGTCACAACTTGCAGTACAGTAACCTTGTAATGCGAGAAATGTTAAATGTAAGTCCTTCCTTACGAGTTGAAAATTGTTTACAGTTAGGATAACCATAAAATATAATGTTATAGTTGGTATTTTCTTTTGTGATGGAAATTGACCTTACTGATATGTTAAGCTCACTTTTCAATTTGACGACTCTGTATGAAATAAAACAGGGAGAAAAAAATAGCCCTTGACGAGTTTCTTGCCGGTTCTTCTCGTTACAAGGTCTCCCGCCGTAGGGTTTGTGAACCGATGGCGTAGCTTCTTTGACGTTCATAAGTGCTTGTAACAGCCTAGACTGAATAAATGATATTGATTTGATTTGATTTTAAAATCTATACATTTGTAATTTAATCATAAAAAAATAGTCGTTAGTTTTGGAAACTGAATTTCGGAAAAAATTCGGTTTAGGTATCGAGTTGAAATTAAAACTATATATTCACGTTAACAATCTCTTTAAGCTGTGACAAAATCATACTTCAAAATTAACGTTAAAAAGATAAGGCCATTTATGCCGCAAAAACGTATACTTCGACACTCTCAAGGATAATATTATGTACCCAGGCAGCAGTGGCCGGGGGTCAAAATAGGGCGAAGGTAAGCCGGACCCAAAATTTCTAAAAAGAAAGCCCTTTATAATAATACTATTTCACAACTTGCATAGTCCTCGTCTATTTTTTGGGTTTTTGGGGAAAGGCGTAGCCTTTTTTAATAAAGTTCCACAACAAGTGATTTAGCTGCCTTTGCATAAATTTAAAATAAATGTTAAGCAAAGGTTATTACAAGGTAGATGACTATTTGAAAGACCAAAATGCATGGATGTGATACCAACATTAAACATAACTATTGTAAATTGTGTAAGAGGAAAACATTCTAATATAAGTATGAGAAAATTTTCCTTTTTTATTAAATATATTTCAAGATTGTAGATTTGTGTTTGGTAACAACATGTTCCATTGTAAATGTTGTTGTTTCTTTCAAGGCTGATAAGTTTCTTGCGGCCGTTCTTCTTATCAGTTAAAAGATGTCCTGAATGGCTGGTAGGGAAAAAAAACTTTGGACTATTCGAAAGTACTTATCTATTAGTCTATTTGAATAAAAATCTTTGACTTTGACTATTGGGTTGAGTATCATAAGATCGATTTACAGTTTTCGTGAAAAAAGTGAGACCTTAATTGTTTGAGGTTCAAGGTCTGTTGACCATGCTGTTGTTGTTTGTCAAAGTGTCTCATCTTATCGATCAAACAACTTTTAGAAAAGTCAGCTTTACTCTCTCTGTCGACTCTACTCTAAGAGTGTATGTCTTTTTGCTTGTCGATCTTATGTTAAATAAATTATTATTATAAAACAGACACCTTCTCGCATGTAAAAGATTGAATCTGAAAAGCGCTACAGTTCGGTAACTCAGAAAGAAAACGATATTAATTTAACTCAAAGAGATTTGAATCTTCATGTCAGTTCGCGTAATTATCTAAAAACACCCACTAATTGTCTTCCTATTTATGTCGCCATATCTGGACGGCGATCTAGTCCCATCACAGCGTTTAAGTTAAATTAAAATAAATCAAATAAGAAACACATAAAATTCCCAGTTCACGTAGTGAAACTTGACGCTATTGATTAAAAACGCACAGGCATATGAAATTGTTGTTTTAACGTTTTGATAATGAAATGCTCTAACAATACGACTTTCACTTTAAAGCAGAAACTACAGAAAAAATAATAAAAACATATTCGTCACCGTCTGATGCGCATATTCCATCGCCATAAACGTGAACTCAGCAAACGTTATTAATAGCGATAAAATTAGCATCGCAATACATCTAAATAGAACAATAGTGGCATAAACGCGCCGCGTGTAATCGCGCGCGATCAAACAAGTCGCGCGCGCCGCGTCCAATCGCACCCTAATGTCACAGCTAACCAGTATCTCAATTCTCAACTAAGTTCTTCATTCAATTTGCCTTTCGTATCCATTATTTGGAAGAGCTCTGTGGCGCAGTATGTAGTTTGCGCGATCGGTCTGCGATTGTAAAGGGTAACCAACTTTCGCGCTGGTCAGTCGAAGTCTGACTACAAAACCCTCCACTCGGGTCTTGACCCGAGTGGAGGGTTATGACCAATTGTCCTTATCTATATCTAACTATCAGGAAGGAAGGCCTGTGCTAAAGCATTGGTGACAACAAAATGGCTGGTAATAATAAATTCGATTGAAGCTTTAGAGCTGTAACTGATTATAGAGTGCGTGTCTACTGATGCGAAGAAGAGTGGAAAGGAGGTGTATTTTCATACATTTGACTGCCGCGGCCGGCAACAGCCCCTTAAATTTATAAAAACACAGCTAAGAGATACAAATGCAACCTTATACTCTCACGCACGATACTGACTTCACTGCGAAACTCAGTGAGTGGTCTTTAACGAAGAGTGCGCATGAGTAAGCTATTTTGGGAGTTTGCTCGTAGATGCGTTACTGCTTTAACTTCTTTATGTACTGTGGTAATGTCCACACAAATGTTATTACTGTTTTATAACTCGGTAGGCCGCCCGCGTGGTATTTGGTTTGTCTAAGACACTCTTTTTATTTTACAAGACGTACGAATAAGTCGTCATCATGGTAGTCGATAGTTAATTTCTATATCCTTCGAGATTTTCTGTATTGGAAAACCGAAGATCGAAAAATATAGTGTCAAGTATCAGGCTGAGTTTATTTATTTATTTGGTTTAGGTACACAAACAGATTAGAGTCAATACATGATTAAACAAAAATTATTGAATACTTAATCTAGACCATAATCCTTAATAAGTAGTGTACACAGCATGTTAGAAAAAACAAAACAGTGTTTTAATTTAAACAAATTACAGAAAAAAATATATAAAAAAGAATAAAAGCCAATCACCATCTTAATACAAAAGAGAAAATAACAATTACATTTATAATTTGTTGGTCAATTTAGTCTATCTAAATAGGTATTAGACTGAATCTGTCAGTTTAGTCTTTCTAACTAAGATCTGCCCCCTAATTGTCTAATTTAAAATCTATCACAATCCCTTTCAGAGGTATTGTTATTGTGATAGTTTCGTCTGTCATATTGATTAGACAGTTCAATTTCTTTTATTCCATACCTTTTAAAACGCGTCGCTATCACAATCCCTTTCAAATGTTAAATAGTGACGGCCTGAATAACTTTCAAATTACGAATTAAAAGGGATTGCGATAGATTTTAAATTAGAAAATTAGCCCCCTGTTTAGAAATAGAAGTTAAAGGGAGCTGAAAGATCTAAACTTTATTCACTGCGCTGTATTATTCATAATATGGGGTTTAAAATAGTTTTCAAATTAACGTTCAATACTTTACTCTTCACCAAAACCTACCTGCACCTCTTTATTAGTAATATAAAAAAATCTAGATCAGAAAGTAAGTAATAAGTATCTAATACCAAGTGAGATCGAAACAAGACGTCTTTCTATAGTTTTCCCATTTAAAAATAATTGTGTCTCATGTTCGTTTGATTATGATTCCAAAATCTAGTCTAAGATTTCAATACAAATATTATAAATCTTAAGTCTATTAAAATCTGTACGAGTATGTGGTAGATCGCATGAATAATCAAGAAACGATACTAAAACGTATATTGATTACGTAATCATCGCTTTAATCTTACGGTTAAGTGGTTTAGATTTGTGAGCGAGGAAAGGAAGCACTTGATTGCTAATTAGATTTAAAGCCAATGAATTGGAAATATTACGTAGGGTGATGTTACATCTTACCAATAGTATAGGTATTCTTTATCAAAGACACACGTTGGACCAAAATATTTTAAAGAAAATATTGTTCTTTTTTAAATACTTTCGGGACCACAATCGTGATCTGTACCCCTATTACGAGTTTGCTTAACATGACATTTACAGGACTCGTGAGCGTAGACTATCGGATACACTGCTCATGTCGGTAAAACAGTCGCTAAATATGAAAGAGACAGAGCTACATTTTACGTTAACGTTTACTGTAACGTCAAGTTTGCCAAACTCGTAATAAGCCTACTGGGCAAGATCTCGATTGTGGTGTACCAAGGTAGTTAGCCGAATTTACTTTCTTCACATTGTTGAAGAAAGGTGTTAGCCGACCTGTAGGCCTAGCACGAATAAGTTTCAAGAAGGTATCGAGGAAATAAAGTAAAAAAAAATGAGATATTGAGCAGCGTTCCCACCGGACGTAAACGGAACTACATTTACCTATACATTTTTTGACATTACGTGCTCGATACTTACTCGATACTATTTCGATAGTTCTTCGTGCTAACCCCACTGTACCCTTTGTACGAGTTTGGCAAACTAAAATTGTTTCGAAAACTATCGCTTCGTCTGTTAAATATTCATAGACTGCTTAACCGACATGAGTAGAGTATCCGATAGTAGTAGTCGAAAACGTTGACAGCCAATGTCAAAGTTGTAACTTTAATTTATCAAATATACTTTTCACCTCACACGCTCTGAAAAGGAGGTTTTGTCAATCAGTTTAGGCGTAGAAAATCGCTTTTTGCGGCCTAGCGCGGCAAAGTACTTTTTTTAATTTCATACCTAAAAATATGTCTTAATGCGTTCCGAATCGCACTATTGACTTTTTTGTTAAATTTTATTATTATTTTAAATAGCTTTAAATTAATTATAATACTCCGTTTTGGTTTAATTATGTTATTTTAGTTCATTGAATCATAAAAACAATAACAATAAGATTAAACTATTTGTTATAAGAATTTTATATTAGGCTGGGTGAGATTTCACAACCTATAATTGGATTTCGGACTGTGACATAAATCTTTATTTTTAAATTGTCTTTGTCTTGTACGTCATGTCAGTGTCAACATTTACGGGATCGTTTTTATTCTTATTAATAAGTAACAATATATTCCTACTTTAAATAATTGAATTAACTATAACTCCCTTTTTTATTATTTTAGTTTTTTATATCATTAAAACAACGAGAATAAGGTATATTTAGATTAAACTTTATGATTAAAGAATTTTTTACCGGAAGTTGACCGTGGAAACAACTATAAAATGTTCCTCGCTGTTGTGAGGTGAAAAATTGTGTGTTGCGCTCGGCAGAAAAGTTTTTAGCGTCTTGTACCTTTGAAATCCTCGCTTCGCTCAGGATTCAATCTTTGAAACACTCGCTACGCTCGTGGTTCAATCCTAGAATCCTTCACTTGCTCAGATTTCAATAGAGGTAACTCGCCGTTAAATAACCAACTTTCCAGCCTTGCATAACAAATAACTATTATATACTTAATAGTTACAACTGAAAAAAGAACATTCATAATACGAGACAAAAAGACATTTACAGGAAATAAAAAATTAAAAGGCAAAATAAAACCAAGTATTAAACACAATAGTAACAATGACTGATAGGCTGGCGTTAATACCTCATTTTTGTTTCCGTCATACATTTATATTTGAGATGTCTTTAATTTGCGCGTTTACAGTTTTTTTAAAAGGCTGTATTCACCGTCAGGTGTTGGTCACGATGGTACAGTGAACAGCACGCTAGCCTTTACACTAGAATTATAAAAACAACCGCTTTAACGGGAGTTATAAGAGCGTTTTTAGGGTAACTTGTAACGCTGATGTGCCGTCAAAAGTACGGTCAACAGCAACCATGGTTTATACAAAATGTCTAATTGCTGCAGGCAAATCTAAACCCAACGGCATATGTCTTAAACTCCAAGTTCGATTGGAGAAATTTCACAGATATTTAAAGCCTAAGCTGCTGTTGACTGTACCTTGTGGTCTGGAGGCAGGCACGCGTTAATTCTGAACAAAACATGGCGTAGTCTTTATGGCAAGACAACTCGATACTTACAATAATGTAGAGCGATCCACAATAAAGTATTACAATACCTTTCTTTCTGTGGCTTCGCGCCATTCGTTTGTAAAGATACAAAGAAGTTTTGAAGAAGGCTTAAAGCCGTTGATAAGTAGTATTTTTACATATGTATATAAAAAATCTAATATAATAATACAAATGAGTAAAACAAATTGTGAAAACGACCAAGTGATTTTTAGAATTGACCCCGACTAATAATCATTGCGATATTTTTATAAAAAAATATTTCACCTTCTGTCAGCCACGTAACGATTGCACCATTATTGTTCTTTTTAAATTACTGTTAACGAAAATATTGTTCTTTTTAAATTACTTCCGAGACCACAATCGTGATCTGACAAGTAATAAGGTTTATCTTTCACGCTAACGAGGTAGTTAGCCGAAGTTACTTTCTTCACATTGTTGTTGAAGAAAACTCCAGGTGTTGGCCGATATTTTAAGAAAACGGACTAAGGGTCGAATAATCCCTTTTAGTTTGCGGAACACAAGTTAAGAACAAGATCATATTTGACATCTTCGAGTTTATTTTTCCCCAAGAGTTGAGTTAATTTTGTTAATTACGAAAAAAATATGAGAAACTCTTTCAATTATCGTCTGTCAATTAAGGGTTGATTTTTCAATCTTCCTCTGATATTCGTTTACGAATGCTTGTAATTTTTATTTATTTTGGTTGAGATAAAACTAACTGATAACTTTTATCCGAGCATTGAAAGATTACCCCTTATTCAGCATATTTACTATTAATACGACCACTATCAATCATCAATAAATTAATGGGCTGACAAAGAGATGAGGCTATACTGGTATTGTCTTCACACAAAATATGCGGAACTATAACACTATCGATATAACGTGCATTCTAAATAACCTTTATCTAATTACGTAGGTTAATCATTCATATCGCCCGCATTGACTGCGCGTGAACGGCCAGGTGTAGCGACAATCGCAGCCAACCACTCATTACCATCCAACAACAATATAAATAAACCATCGACAATCTGGTGCCAACCCTCAAATGACACGGTTGACAGCGAATTATTATTTATCATATTATTGGGGTCGACGAGACCCCTTCCAACTGACAGACCAATGAAATATGTAACAAAGGGAAAACGGGTTGCGCGCCATTATATGAAGATTATAGCAACATTTTTATTGGTAACGCGTTACTGACTGTGAATAAATAATTGAGGGGTTGGAAGTGGGTACAACTAGTTTTATTGCGATTATGTTGTTATACTGTCAATATTTATGGTTTATTTTTATGGGCATGAAGAAATAATAACCTCGATCCTTGAATACAGGTATTCGTAAAGTCACCATTTCAATTATGGTTTCCAATAAAAGTAAATACTCAATATAGTCACGCTTCACCTATCTGAATTTATAAAATAAGATGTCCTCGGTTGTTGATATAACACGACACAATCTAACAACCCCCAATGATGCTCCAAATGGGGTTGAAGTATGCGTAGAAAGAAGATTTGGTGAAAATGCAAGCCTGTCACTTTCTTTATACATATCTTTGGGTATGCATGTATTTGTCCTTTTTGCTTATAAGTTTATTTGCGGAAGTAAGTTATGGAATTGCCTTGATTAGATTTGTCTATAATAAAGTAGATTTTTTATCTTTCTTGATTTTTAAGGCTACGGTTCTACGTTGAGCTCAGCTAAGCTTGCTCGATTGCTCGAGATATATGCTTCGAAAATAAAGCAATCCTACACCATCCTCCTACCTCCTTGCCTCCTGTCCTTTGAAAACAAAAAAAAAACCTGATCTTGATGTAAATTAAACACATCTTTGACATCGTAGCTCAGCTTAGCTCAAGTGGAATCGCTGCCTTTTTGGAGTACCTATATTATTTATAAATATAAAACTCATTGAACTTACCTGACGAACCTGCTTATACTGTTCTTCAAAGCTCCACCCCGCCGCGCTCCCCTCCGAAGACGACGATGACGCCGAACCCGCGGGTTGTGCGGGCGGCGGCGGCGCAGGCGCAAGGAACGCGGGCGGTGCGTACGGGAATCCACCCGTCGGGCCTGCACCGGCGAGCGCGAAAACGCTGCTTGGCGTCGATAGAGGCGCGCCTTGGGCAAGTGATGCGAGCGACGAAAGGTGCGGGTGCAGGGACGATTTAAGGGACTCGAAGTCGTCGCGAACCTGAAGCAAAATACTTCTATTGAATTCAGAGTTGAAGATTTCTCAGTCGGTCAACTTTGATACTATCACAAAGAAACTAACTAAATCAGCCTTGTAGAGTTCAGTCAACAGCAGGTCCGGCTTTACACTACGAAAACCGCTGCTATTATGAGTGACATTAACATAAGGACGCGCTCAAAGTCACAGTGTAAAGCTTGTCATGCGATGGACTGTATATTTCCAAAAGACCCAAATAAAACCTTTTTGCTTCAGACAAAATTATCAACTTTCCTGAAGAATGAAACATCTTCTTGATCTTTTGAATTATATTTGGCACATACTATTGTTTTAATTGCAACTTTAATTTAAGAAACTTTATCCAAATGATTCGTATTTTTAACGCAAAGCGCAAGGATAGCATTTCTGTGTGAGTATTTTGGAAGAATTTGCCTGCCTTCGTTTAATTTTCAAAATTCTTTATGATAAGTATTTCTAACAAAGTTTAAAAATTTACTTTGAGCTCCCTCTCATACGGTCTCTGTCAGTTCCTCTGATGGTGGCTCATCTGGTGGCTATTCAGCGAGGGATGTGTCACTGGGTGGTAGTTCAGGTCGTGTGGGTGCAGTTGATGCGTCTGGTGGGGTTCCAGCTGTTTAAAACTTACTTTGAACTACCTCTCATGCGGTCTCGATGAGCTCCTCAGATGGTAGCTCATCTGGTGGCTGTTCAGCGAGGGATGTGTCACTGGGTGGTGGTTCAGGTTGTGTGGGTGCAGTTGCGATGACTGGTGGGTCGAGTGCGGCTGGTGTCGACGGATGCTGCTGTAGAAAACTTACTTTTAGCTCCCTCTCATGCGGTCTCGGTGAGTTCCTCTGATGGTGGCTCATCTGGTGGCTGTTCAGCGAGGGATGTGTCACTGGGTGGTGGTTTAGGTTGTGTGGGTGCAGTTGAGGTGACTGGTGGGTCGGGTGCGGCTGATGGGGTTGTAGCTGGTGCGGCTGGCTGGCTGGGTGCGGCGCTGGAGCGTCCCGCCCCACTCCCTCGTCGGAGCTCTCGCAAGATTGTTCGCCAGAAGACTCCCCTTCTGACCGCGCGGACTGGAAAAGAAAGATAAAGTAAGTTTTATAGTTCGTGACTTTTTTTTACGACGGGGAGACAAAAAGGAGTAAAAAGTCAGAGAAGAAGAAGTCACCTTTTAGAAGATCATAATAGCAACGGGAATCTGTAGTGGAAGTGAGACCTTTCGAAAAGACCAAGCAAAAACTTCGCCAATGCTGTTTTTCGCTCAGTTTTATATCACACAGTATCTCTGTTTCTGTATCTGTCTCCAAGTTTAAAACAAACTCATGAAATGAGATCACTTTCCTTACATTACTGTGAAGTGACACATCTCGTGCCATGGCAACCCAAGCTGAGCCAGGACCTAGTTGACCATTTAAGATTGTTTGTTTCGTGATATGTTAAATTTTTGTGCATGTAATTTGTATTTCTTTTTCCCTTTACCTGTATCTTTTGTTGTGTATGTCTTTGGTCAATAAAATTGTTCTTTCTCTATCTTTCTCTACTTTCATGAAAAGCTAAAATATAGAAGATCGTTATAACGATAATCTAGTTGATCTATAGGTATTCCATATTAATGAAACAAATAATTTTGAGATTCTTAAGGGTTCTTTCCAGAAGTTTAAAGAATTCAGTATTGTTGGTAAAATCAGTAAATTTAAACAGTGGTGAATATCTTCAATAATTTGAGAATTTTATACCTATTGCCAGTGACGTGCCTTAAGAGAAAAGCATTTCCGATACACCATATTTTGATATGCCTTCATTTCCTAGGCAAGTTCTTATCTTATGTGGAAGACAACTACTGCCTATTGCTCAACAAATAAGTACATAAGCTTTTAGAATCTCATACTGACCATTGTCAGTGAACAGTCGTTGCGAACTTGCATTAAAAACACGCAATGCGCCAAAGCCGAGATCGAAGTTATTAAGTAAAATTGCACTTATTCCGCTTCAATGGTGTTAATACATAGTCAAAGTAATTACGTGACACGTTTATAAGTAGAAAACATTAAAAATCAAACGATTAGCCAACAAAGTCGTTAAATCTTACATTTTCAGCCTTCAAATAGTACAGTAAACGGCACGTCAGTATGTACACTCATACTACAAAAATCGCCGCTGTTACGAGCGAAATATGGGCGCTCTCTATGCTTCCATGTGTACAACGCTGATCTAGTTCAATTAATAACTCAATACCTAGTATTACTTTGTAAAAGTAATTAGTTCCAAGTAAATGTTTCTACTGTAGATTCGCATTTAATCTAGCCATGTTTACTTTCAATGTGTTACAATTTAATAAACATAATTTGCTTTGTGGTTTACATTGTTCTCGAAACCTGCAACGCCGGAGGATTCAATTATTTATAATATTATTATGAGTACTTTGATGAGCTTGTGTATAACATTAATTTCTTTCACAGATGGTGCCATCGAATTTTGTCCTCAGGGTCTGAAGAAAGAAATTGCAGGTGTTGTTTCCAAGTGAACTCGTCTTTTAAGATATATATATATATATATATATACGCGTATATTACAATACGCGTATAAAACAAAAACATTACACATACTCTTGCTCTTACATTTTTAGTATTGAAAGTTTCTAAAAAATTTTTTATTAAATACTTGTTGCATGGGTTTCAAAGGTGTTTAAATAGTGTACAAATTTATAAAGAATCACGTGTTTCTGACTCGTAATAAATGGAATTCTTCTTTTCATTTTGATTAGGTTCTATTATATATTATACAGCACTACAAAACAAAATATTTAATTTAAGAATTTTAAGAACCTCTTAAGCAATTCAATAGTAAAGAAACCTCTGCAACTCGCATATCGTCCATATTAGCCCTTACTTCATTTATTATTAACCCTTTACTTTTATAACATTTTGGCTCCTAGCGTGGGAGATGAATCAAACAGCCAGTGTGGTGTGCTAGTGCTGAGAGCTGATAGCTAAGAGCAATCATTTATTATTTTTCTCATCTTAAATACTAAATTATAACATATTATTGTATGTGCGTCAGCTGGAAATAATTGCCTCTGTGTGAGTGCATTTTGGCCTAGATACAAAGTCCGAGCTGACGCCACATCACTCCCCCCTAAATATAAAGAAAGGGATAAAAAAAGAAATTTACAATAACTAAAAACCTATAACAATTATGATGTAAACCAATAAACAAAATAAAAGTAAAAGTTACTATAATTACGATGACTAACTACTAGGAACAGGTGTTGTAAATTGACACTGTCCACTGACCGAGGACGGTATTTGCTGTATAGGCAAAGTACTCGCGGCGGCGATAAAAATAGACTTTGTTTATATTCAATTAGTCATTGCATTAAGTGCATGTGATTAATTGAATTTAAATCTAACAACTGGCTTGGAGATTCTGCCGGAACGCGTGGTCTTCACGTTGTCCTTGGCTGGCTGTTGACCCTCAGGAATCGTCGATGGTCCAGGCTTCATCACGGGCGGCGGCTGCGACTGCTGCTCGCTGAGTTCGCCACTCTGCTCTTCGTGAAGTAGGAAGGCTGGCTTGAGACGGTCGATGGAGATAATGGCAGTTCTGTTTGGTAACTCGACGGAGTAAAACTTCTCATGACGTTCGAGCACTTTGTACGGACCGTTGTAGGGCGGAGTAAGTGCGCTCTTTGTTGCGTCATCGCGTACAAATACATGTGAGCATGTTCGTAACTCATCATGTACGAAGATGTTTCGCTGAGTGTGTTGTCTCCTCGGTGTCGACAGCAGTGACGTCATTGTATGCTGTAACTGCTGTAACGTGCCATTCTCATCTTGAAGTGTCGTACTAGCGGTGAAGAAATCTCCAGGTAGCCGTAGTGTCGTGCCGTAGGTCAGTTCTGCTGCACTCACTTTCGTGTCGTCCCGTATAGCGGTGCGAAGTCCGAGCAGGATCATGGGTAGTTCTTTGACCCAGTTGACTCGGTTGCACTTCGTCATCAGCGCGGCCTTGAGTGTTCTATGCCAGCGTTCTACTTGTCCATTTGCTTGCGGATGATAAGCGGTGGTATGGATGTGGTTGATGCCCAGCTTGCTTGTCAGCTTCCGGAAGAGTTCGGACTCGAACTGTCGACCTTGATCTGACGTAATCGTCGTCGGTGTTCCGAATCTGGCAATCCAACCTCTGAGTAGAATCTGGCAGATGGTATCGGCGGTAATGTCCTTGACGGGATACGCTTCTGGCCATTTGGTGCAGCGATCGATCATAGTAACGCAATATTTGCACTCTTCGGACGTAGGTAATGGCCCGATTATGTCAATATGCAAGTGCGCGAATCGATCGGCCGGCGGAAAGTGCATTATCGGCGAAACAGTGTGGCGTTGCACTTTGGACCGTTGACATAATAGACATGCCTTTGCCCATTTTCCAATGTCTGTATTCATCGATGGCCAGAAATAGCGTTGCGCTAGCATGCGTCGTGTTCCTCTGACGCCGGGATGACTGATGTTGTGCACGATCTCGAATGCTTTTCTTCGGTACAGCTGCGGTAGGTACGGTCTCATATAGCGCGTCGATGTTTCGCACGTTATTACCTTATCGCTATTAGGTACGGGGAACATTTTAAACTGCAAGCGCGGGTTGTTACGTAACTCTCTCAACTCGGTGTCTCTTTCTTGCTCTGTCGACAGTTGCTCGTAGTCGATAGGCGAAGGGAAAGTAATCTCTTCCACTCGCGATAGGCAGTCGGCAACAACATTATCTTTGCCGGAAATATGTTGTATGTCGGAGCAAAACTGTGAGATGAAGTCGAGTTGGCGCAGTCTTCTTTCCGTGTCACATGAGCTCGCTGGTTTGTGTAAAGCAAATGTCAGCGGTTTGTGGTCTGTATAAACCGTAAATTCTCTTCCTTCGATCATGTGACGGAAATGTTTAATTGCCATGTATATAGCAAGTAGTTCCCGGTCGTACGTGCTGTACCGTTTCTGTGTCTCGCTCAGTGTTTTAGAAAAGAAGGATAGGGGTTCCCACTTTCCATTCACGTGCTGCTGTAGTACTGCTCCTGCACATGTGGCCGAACAATCTGTCATAAGGCCGAGACGAACGGAAGTGGATGGGTGAGATAGTGCAACAGCGCTTTTTATGCTTTCTTTGCACTTCTCGAACGCATATATTGACGTTTGTGTCCACTTTATCTCGCTTTTGTCCTTCCTCTTGGAGTTGTGCAGGTACTTGTTAAGTTCAGCTTGTATATTAGCAGCGTGAGGTATACACTGGCGGTAGAAGTTGACCATGCCGAGAAAACGTCGCAGCTGCTGGACCGTAGTAGGCAACGGAAAGTTGGTAATTGCCTTAGTCCTTTCATCCAGCGGTCGTATGCCATCCTTGGATATGTGGTAGCCCAGGAAATCCAGTTCTTCTCTGCCGAATTCACATTTATCCACGTTTAATGTGATGCCGTATTGGTCCATCCTCTCCAGTACCTTTCGAAGTAGGGTCTCGTTTTCCTCTTTCGTCCTTGTTGGTATGAGGATATCGTCGATAAAAACAAATACGTCGAGCCCTTTAAAAACCATATCTACGAAGCGTTGGAATGTTTGACTTGCGTTACGTAATCCAAACGTCATCCTCGTAAACTCGAAAAGGCCGAACGGCGTTGTAATGGCCGTTTTCGGTATGTGTTCTTCGAAAATAGGTAGATGGTGAAACGATTTTCTGATGTCCAGCTTGGAGAAGATGGTCTTATTCCGCAGCAAGTATGTAAAATCTTGAAGCCTTGGTATAGGATAGCGATCAGGAAGTGTAACAGCGTTTAATCGTCTGTAATCGCCGCATGGCCTTAGTTCGCCATTCTTCTTTGTAACGATGTGCAGCGGCGTTGCCCAAGGACTGTTAGAGGGGCGGCAAATGCCTAACTCCATCATCCTATGAAATTCCTGTTTCGCGGCTTTATACTTTGCTGGGTTCAATGGACGAACTTTTGCATAGATCGGCGGCCCCGTCGTATGTAAATAATGCACGACATTATGCTTAGGTGCATTTTTCAGCGTCGACGGCCTTGTTACGTCAGGGAATTCACGTAGTAACTCGGCGTACGGTCCGGTTACATCTATCGTGCGGACCGATGAGTCATTCGAGTGCGTTGTGCGCGCAGCAACCGATAATTTCGTTATTTTGTCGATCAATCTCTTTTCGCTTAAGTCAATATTGATTTGATTTTTAGCGAGAAAATCTGCTCCGAGAATTGATCTGCGCACGTCAGCTATAACGAATGTCCACGTGAATGGTCTTCGTAGTCCCAGATCTATGCAAACGGTCTTAAGTCCGTAGGTCTTGATTTTCGTTCCATTGGCGGCATAAATTGTGTATTCGGCATTCGTGGGCTTTTCTCGTGTGCGGGCGAGTACAGATATGTCTGCTCCGGTGTCTACTAAAAATTGTGTCCCACTTTTTCGGTCGGTGACACATAGACGGTAACTTGACCCGTCAACACCAACTCCCGCCGCGGTTAGTGTCGGAGTTAGTTTTCCGAATGCGTAATTCGCTGCGCTTTGTACACACAACGAGATTTATCTGCACACCGCGTCGATTGATCTCCAAACTTTCGGTGGTACCAACATAACCAATCGTCTCGCTGGGATCGTGATCTTGAATGTGAGCGGGATGTTGATCTGCGCCTCTGTTTATTTCTATCGTGCCCTCTTGACACGTGACGGTAAGAAGTGCGCAATTCGCATAATTCCTTTGTCAGCAAATCCACTCGTTTGACAAGAAAGTCAATCGTGGATGTGTCCTTACTACTGGATGAGACTTGTGCTATTTCTAAAGGCCTCATGTTGTCAAGGACTTTATCAGCGATATTCGCCAGCGTTTCCAGGTCCTTGCTATCGCTTACGGTCAAGACAGCTCGTACTGCGGATGGTAAATGGCGCTGCCACATGATTGAAAGGGTATCATCCGGGATCTTACTTCTGGATAACTCCCGCATTCTCCTCAAGAGTTGTGTTGGTCGCTGGTCTCCAAGGTCTAATTCTCCCAAAAGCTTTTGAAGTTGTCTGCTTTCGGATTCTTCAAATATTTGTAGTAACCGTGCTCGCAACGCATCGTATTTTCCTGTGCTCGGCGGATTTAAAATGATGTCGCTGACTTGTTGTACTTCGTTCCTTCCCAATTTACTAACGACTTGGTGGTACTTAGAGTCGTCACCTTGCTTCTGGGGAGCCATTGCAGACTCAAAAACGGAAAACCATAGGCGTGGTTGGTCCCGCCAAAAGTCTGGTATCCGAGATGAAACGGATAAAGCAGATAACTCGGCCGTGGCTGTAGCTGTTTCCCTGTGCGACGGCGACGGTATCGAAGGGCACTGTTGATAGGCCATAGCGCTTGTTTTCTGTTTCGATATTCGAAATCTATGTGCGACTTCTCAATTGACTGGTGAGACCCGCTTGTGGGAGGCCAGTAACCGATCCGCTAGATAACGAACGATGAAACAGTTACGTCAAACTGCGTGATTGCGCTTTCTTCAGTTTTGTATTTTTTTTCTGGTGGCTGCGATCTTCAGATTGTCTCCCTGGGCGACGTTGGATTTCCGTGTATATATTTCTTGAAATAGTATGAAGTCGGTCTTGATGACGTCGGCAGAATCACGTCGGGCAGAATCACGTCGGGCAGAATCACGTCGGGCAGAATCACGTCGGGCAGAATCACGTCGGGGTCACCAATTTGGCTCCTAGCGTGGGAGATGAATCAAACAGCCAGTGTGGTGTGCTAGTGCTGAGAGCTGATAGCTAAGAGCAATCATTTATTATTTTTCTCATCTTAAATACTAAATTATAACATATTATTGTATGTGCGTCAGCTGGAAATAATTGCCTCTGTGTGAGTGCATTTTGGCCTAGATACAAAGTCCGAGCTGACGCCACAACATTATAAGTACCTACCGAGAGTTACTGTTGTTTTCTTTTACATTTTTATGAGTTCAAAACAACGAGGAAGGTTTCTTATTCACAAATTTTATATTCTGCGAAGTCCTGTGACATTCACATAATACTAGTCTTCCAGTACAAAGCTTCTTTGCCGAGACCGGTCGAGGTATCGATACTTTAAGTTCCTTCGGAATCTATATAACAGGGTGCTCGGGAGCAGGCGGCAATCAAATCGTTGGTCGAAATGAGCGCGTTTTGCCCGCCGCCTCCAGCCCTCAATTACGACATTAAAATTATTATTTTATTTCCATTTTTATTTATTATTCGCATTATTATATTGTGTGGAGTTATTATCGGTGAAATGTTTCGTTCGGATAAACGCTGCCGCAGAGCGACACGCAACCCTCGATCGCTGCTTCGTTTTAGGGTACCGTCTATTCTGATGTAGTAGATATTTTAACTTGTATTACCTATTATCATTTACCAGTCTCCCTTATTTGAGATGATGGCAGTTCAATTATGAACAATGGGGAGGCGCTCAGCGTTCATTCATTTTAATATCACATTTAATTCGAAAATTAAAACTGGTTTTATTTTAAGAAGTGGTTAAAATATTTTTCCTGTATTTATATGTGCAATACGTACGTCAACTTAACATACTGAAATCGTCATTGTACAATAATTAATCATAGTAAAACAAACAAACCTTCGGAACCCTAGTGTCGCGTCAACCTCGAGCTTGCCAATTCATTCGCCACACTTTCTCATGATTCAAACAGCTACTGGATTCCAATAACTTTTTATTCCTTTTCATTTAAATGCTAAAGCAATTTAACTTGAAAAATTGTTCCACTTAATGTTTATTCGGGTTCATTTACCTCTTTGGGGACGAACGATTTCGTTTCGCAAATAAGCTGCTAAATTTTTATTATGTTATCGTCACATGACGAACATTAAAAACCAACAGCAGCGCATACCAATAAGTAGGATAACGTTAACACAGCTAGTGTTAATATCTAAACAAACATGATCACAATGACTCCGCTCGGTGAGATGCGTCGCGTGATTTTATAATAAAAAATTAACTGTAAGTCGTTTAGTTGGCCGATGAAAAGGTACTTCGATATTGGATGTGTCAATAGCGGCGACCGGAATTTCACTGCGGCTTAACACATAAGGAATGTTTTCAACTATGCCAACAGACAGCCCGACGGAACTTTTAATACAAACAAAAAAATCTTGCTAAAAGATCCAATAACTGACGTGTTTTGATAGTTCTTAATATTTAAACACGGCATCGAGAGGAAAAGTGAGGGCAAACGTCCACCGGACGATGCCTGCCTGCAACCGAGGCGATTATTTTTTGGACAAACAAGTAGTGAACTTGATGCATTCTCGTAAGAACCCCGGATTCCGATGGAAGCAGAAGAATATGCCATTGATTTCTTGTCCTTTTCCAACATTAACGCTTTTGAAGCAGCCGAAGACCATGGAAAAACTATGTTACGGTCGTATGTAAAATGAGCAATAATAAGTGTAATATCCATACAGTTGAGACCGAAACATACAAGTATTTATCGAAAAGATGTAAAACAAATATAGACCTTATGTTAATAGCGATAACAACTGAAACCAGATTTACACATGAGTTATAGGTAAATTCTGTAGCAGTTATTTGCACAAAGTAACATTTGTGATAGAAATCATAATCGTGTCGGTGCGAGTGTATTTTATGAGGCGAAATCAAATAGAAACGTGTAATGAAAGATGTCGTATACGTTTGACTTGTTCGGTATGCAAAGCAAATACAAGCGGTAATAAAATATTGAGCATTAAGACGTTAATACCGATGGAGATATCGACGGTGTGAAATTGTGCAGTGAAAACATGGCGGCGACCGCGTTTATTTTAACTGTCATTGGAAATTTGTATACATTATTGTTATAAAAACATCTTAAATATAATTTTCTTATTTACCATGTCAACCACCTGTAAAGTCAAAAGTGAGAAATCTACCTTCTATCTTCTATCTCAAAATCTTGCAATCCTAAATGTGCAATCGTTCATTTCAATTGCTCGACAGTAGTTGTTAGAGATGTCTCTAACAAAATTATTTCTAATGCCTACATACAGCTGCTAAAGGTTTAAACATGGTTCAAACTACAGTAGCTGCAAAAAATGGTCTCTTGATCACAACATGACAAATGACGAAACCTGTGACTTTGATATGTTTGAGATCTCGTGAGATTGAAAATACTGACAGGGTTTATTGCACCAACCTAATTTGCATATGGGTATTAATCGACTTATCTGAGTTCATCAAAACATGCAAGAAGGCCATTCTAATTCTTATAAATTCCACCTTTGGTTGTTTAAACTTTTGTTTTTTAAATTGAATCTTTCTTTTCTAAATATAGACCTTCAGAAAATATTACTTAACAAGTTGAAAGGTACTCAAGGCGTGTCAGGCTAACTGGATGCGATGTTCGCGCTCCCGGCCCTTCTCTCCCTGGAACATTTATTAGCAGGATCCGTCACGAGAGGCTTTGTCCACACATTAGCAGAGTTAGCACCCAGGAGCCTACCTGCTATTTGCCTAAACACACTGGACTATGTATTTGCTCAGATATCCACATATCTGCACTCGCATTGCGACACTCATTTGAGCAATGCATTGTCGAAGGGAAATCTGCCGTTGTATTTGCGTAATGTTTCGATGGAATTGTTGATTGTACAGTATGTTTTATACCAATAAGCTGTAAAACCGACCGCATTGTGGTATTTAGCGAATTGCTTCCACGTCTTACTTAGTTGTGTTTGTTGGGATTTTATTGCTATTTGGCCTGAGATTTTATATGCCGGACAATAATTGCATGAATCAAGTTCGTACAATGGTTTGATGGCTACCTTTGTGCGGAGGTATGGAGGCAAACAAAGCGGTCGAGTCGGAGGCGTACGGCGCGCTGACGAGTGACATTGTTGCACCATTACGGCCGCGCTAACATTAACATTAGCGAACGTAAAATAACCGCCAATAAGCCGAAGCACGCATCAAACCGTCGACAAAGCAACAGGTTCTTGCCTCGACAAACACGCCGTGTTTACATTACGATCCTGGCTTCATTTAATAATTCTCGGGAACTAAAAGCCTTTGAACATTTCATCAGATGACCCTCGCTGTTTGCACACACTCCTGCCTCGAGATGCTAATGTGGACACAAGGACCTGTATCGCCGATCGGCCTCCGATGCTTTTATTGTTGGCTCCGATTTCTTCTATTTCACTGTTCGATTTCCAGCCATATCTTGTGCAAACATTCCATCGGATTCCATTTTATTTGCCTTCGATGAGTTTTTGTTTTGAGGGGAATACGTTTTATAATTGGTAATAAATATTTCTGTCAAAGGATAGGCCGCCGCGCAACAATGGGGACTAGTAGTATGATGGTAATGGTATGCGAGGAAGCTTTACTACTGTTCGGAATGAGCCAAGTATTTGAGCAAAACAAAAGGTGATAAGAAGAGGTAAATAACCTGACCCGCTGCCGGCGTGACGCCGCGGCCGCGATGCGCGGCTGGCTGCTAAACTAGCGCTTGCAGCTGTTTTACGCTTTGACTAAACTGCTGAAAATATTTTCAGCGGCGGCCACTTAGCGCTGACAGCGGTGATGAGCGCGCCTATTAGACCACGTTGCCTAACCCCGCCGACGATCATTGTATCTACACAAACAGAGGCCGATTACAACGCCGCTTATTTCGTATATATAATTTTTGAACTCACAGGTTTCACATTTGTTCCAGCGGTTTCTAATAGATGTCCATTTAAACCGTACAGTCGCTATAGAATTCGAAATCATTTAGACGCTTAATTTTATTCAAAATACCGCAACAGCGGTAAGTAAAAAGAGATCGTGTCAGTTATTGTGATGATAATTATTTTAGAAAACAAAAACTAGAAAGCGGTCGTTGAGAGATGCCTATCTGTTAATTATTGTCACCAAAATGGCGCTCGTTATTGTGGATGAGTCAAAATGGCGGAGTGACAAATCGTTGGGTTTCATGCGTTCCGTTTGATTGACGCGTGCCAGATTTGCTGGCGATATACCTTTTACATATTTATTTATGCGTAGAAAGCGCAAATAAAAACGAGTTTTAACATTCAGATATCGAATCGATGTTTACAGAGGCGTGATGCAAGAGTCGATGGGTAATTAATAGGTGTGTTATGGCGGCTGTTTGATGTGGAATATCGATGCGTTTGAGACAATTTCCGACCGTAGGACGTGTTAAATATTGACAGTTCTCACGACGCGCATGGCTCGTGCTCACACAGCCTTGTATTCTTCCGCTTTTCACATAAATGGGTAATAATCGATCGTTTTATAGCGTGCCGCGTGTAGGCGCGCCTTCGGGGAAGTCGGGCGAGACGTGTCGCGATAGGTCGCGACTCGCGAGGTGCTAAGTGCCCAAACAAACTAGTGCGGACGTTTCTCTTGAACTTAATAATTGAACCCATCACCCTTTGACTGGACTGCTTGCTACAAATCAATATTGAGTACTTTATGGTGCGTATAATGTAAAAGTTACTGACTTTGACATCCTAATCCTAACTAATATTATAAATGCGATAGTGTGTTTGTTTGTCTTCTTTTAACGCCCTAACTAAGCAATCGACTTGATTTTTGGCATAGAGTTAGTTAAAAAGACGGAGAGTAACATAGGCATTTTAACCCGATATTCGTACGGGAACGGGAACCAAGCGGGTAAAACCGCGGGCGCCCGCTAGTATTTCCATATAATATTGACGCTAAGGTAAGCAATCCAATACTCAGTATACATCTGACCAAAAATACATAAATCATTGAAAGGTAACCTAAGATATTTCAACGATTCCCAAAAATTACAACGGCAGTCGATGCATCGTGTAAAATGCGAATATTTGAAAGAAGCTGCAAGGATTTTATTTGCTCACATCTCTTGTTCCATAAACTGGCAAACAATGATCATCGATGCGTCTTTGTGATGCGAATGTATTTGCTCTGACTCACATTTGGGGAAGGCACCGCTTTGCCAATGTGACGTCACGCGCGTGCCGTGCGACAAGGAAAACAAACACATGTTCTGTTGACTCTTTTTATTTGGTGTCGATACAAAATAATCTAGAGAATAGTAACTCTTAACTATCGTTGTAAACTCTTGTCAACTCAGCAGTCCGCCCCCCTTACATTTGACGTCATTATTATAAATGTGGAGACAGCTAAATAAATAAAATATTGTAACAACAAAATCATCACAATTGAAGACAGTTACTTCTTCTTATCTAATATATAAAATTCTCGTGTCACAGTTTTCGTTCCCATACTCCTCCGAAACGGCTTGACCGATACTCATGAAATTTTGTGAGCGTTTTGAGTAGGTCTGAGAATCGGCTACTATCTATTTTTTATCCCGAAATTCCACGGGAGCGAAGCCCCGGGGCACAGCTAGTACATTATATAATTCTTATCCTTAAGAGAACTGTGTAGTGAGATGCGCGTCGCGAGTCCTAGAGGCGATTGCCTACTTTTTATTTCTGAAATATTGTTTCGGATGATAACGTTTCCAGCTTTACGAAATGAGGCAATTTTGCTGTCATTCGATTCGGTACACCTAAATCTAGGGCTTTTAGTAATTCGGTTTAGTTTAAGTTAAATAAATTAAAACGCTCGATGTAGCTTTTACTAAAAAATATGGACATCGAGATACTAAAAAATTTGTTATAAGCTTCTATTCTATAAAATAAAAACGTACGGCCCTACTTATCCAATACACAGTCTAATTACATAGTGTTTAAGGGGGGGGGGGGGTTATCGCTTTTTTTATAAAAAATTACAGCTACACAATCCTCTTAACGTATCACTTTGGTTATAACCCTTGAACAGATATTTTGGCTGCTTCGATGTATATCCAATCTGAATTCATAATGTTATTTTTCTTTAGTTTTTGCAACCACAATAAAGTTATTTAGTATTCAGACAAGTATTACCGCCTACACATTACAGACAAATTATTAGATGGACATTTGAATGCAAATGTCAAACGCTAATGTAGAAACATTATACGAGTATGTAAGACAAATGACAATTAATTGTTTTTACGTACTTACCACATAATTAATATGCTATAGGCACAGAATGCTAAATAGTTCAAGTTTATACTAACATATTTTTACGCAAAGGGTTTATGGCAAGGTTAAATAAATTATTTTGTCCGTACCGTACCCGCCGTTTCGTATCAGCAACGTCGCGATCCGAAAACTCTGGACGCAAAGTTTGCCGCTACCGCTGCGATCATAGCGCTTTCATTTACTTTGAAGCCAAAGCTTTGTGACAAAGCCGACTCACGATAGATCGCAGCGTACCCTGCATCCGTATCAAGACGCCGCCGCCGTACACCGACCGTACTGTAGCGGGCGTCCAGACTAGTGTTCTTGATCGCGACGTTGATACGAAACGGAGATACGATACGGATATCTGTAGGGTAAGCACGAAAAAATATCGACATAGTATCGAGCACGTTATGTCAAAAAATGTAGTTCCGTTTACGTCCGGTAGGAACGCTGCTAAAAATGTATTTTTTTTTTTACTTTACTTCCTCGATACTTTCTCGAAAGTTATTCGTGCTAGGCCTACTGGACCCACTGTCAACATACAATGGATTTTGATATCTAATTTAATGCGCTAAAGCTCTAAAGCTGGTATGCGCAGCTCTGAAACTTTCTGTGTTCTGAGAGGACTATAAACTTGACGAGATCTGTATAGATTTATCACTGAAAAACTAATGGTCAGTTTCTGAATAAAAAAAATCTGGTTGAGAACGTCTCAAACTCAACTCAAAACATAATCCTACTAATAATATTATATATCCTGGATTAAAACATAGGCTTTTTATCCTGATACCGAGGGCGGCCGCTACGCTGCGGTCGCGCCGCGCGGCGGTGTTCTTATTTTATAAGAACACATGCATGCCTGAGATTCTTAACTTGATAATTCGCAAAGTGACCTTAAGAGACCATCAGTTTAAGAAACCGGGACGCCAAATCTCAGTGTATACCTACTACATGAAGTGAACTATATTATGTTTCAGTCAGTTTTATCTTAGCTGTTTGACTTATAATCATAAAACTAGATTGACTTTCTTTGAAATCACCCTATTGACAAAATTCAAAGAAACAAAACACTTTAAATTATCTGCCTTCTATTGGTGTCAGAATTAAGTGATAATCGTTAAAGTAACAACTGTTTAATATTTTCTTAGTTAATAAACATAAAACGACAAACATAAAATACTCGTACAGTTATAGATTTCAAGAACGTTGTTAATAGTGTGTGCTTTTAAGCAATATCTTAACTATTGACTGTGAAACATCCGATCGACCGAGACGCCAAACGGATGTGGTTTTCTAAGTATTGGAATAAAAGATGGCCGACTTATGTCATTTCCTTTGTTGAAAGCGATATGTTAAGGCGTGCTGTCACGGTGCGATGTTGGTACATTATGATTATGGACCGTTACGAATTAGCGCAGATTATAGAAAAGTATTAGTAATGCTGAAATGCGTGGACATTTTCCTGTACCAGTGCATAATTTAAATGGGTATTGAACAAAATGGCTTGATATAGTACCTTGTAAGTGCTCATTGAATACGCTGCAGGCTAGATAATTTGACAAAAACATAAAACATTTGATAATATTCTGTAGAATATTCCTATTTTCAATAAAAATCTTTTGTATAATTTCCTTAAATATTTATTAAATATTAGTTTATAAAATCTTACAAATCATTAACAACTGTAATAATTACTACTTACATAATTTTATTAAGATGAGCGTGGCAAGTATGTATGTTGTAAGTATGTGTTTATTATAAATGAATCAGTACTTATATAAGACATCAACGAAATCTATTAAAATCATTACGGAAATCCAGTACTATCACAACGATATATTTAGGCCTAGCACGAATAACTTTACTACTGCACTAAGTATCGAAGAAATAAAGTCAATAATGATTTTGTAATTTTTGCATTTTTCAATGCTATTTTTATACTTATGGTAAATTTTTAAATAGAAATATATTGGAAAAAATTAACTCGGCCACAAGTGAATTCTCAGACGGGAATCGAACCCGCTTTACGGTTTTTATACAAATATATATATATATATATTTGTATAAAAACCAAAATAAAAATCAAAAAGCGGTTTACAGTATACATCTACCTACCAAGTTTCAACAGTGTAATCCTCATAGTTTTGAAATAAAGTGGCTGTGACATACAGACGGACGGACAGACAGACATGACGAATCTATAAGGGTTCCGTTTTTTGCCATTAGGCTACGGAACCTTAAAAACAGTAGAAAAGAGCCGGCAAATGTCTGCGACCTTTTCAGTGCACTATTTTATACATTACTACCGGCCGCCCGCAGTATTACCCGCGTTGTTCCCGTTCCCGTTGAAACATCGGGATAAAAAATATCCTATATTTTAATCCAGGCTATCTCCTATCTGTATGTTAAATTTCATCCAAATCCATTGAGTAGTTATAGCGTGAAAAGTAATAAACAAACAAACAAACTGACATACTTTCGCATTTATAATATTAGTAGGATAGTACGATTTATTATTTAAAGTGCTAGTCGAAACATACATTACAATTTTCCAATTGTTGATTTCTAACAGCGTCCGTTTCACAACTTAACCAATGCATCAGTTGCAAAATAGGTGCGTAATATCGTTAGGTAGAACTTAACCCGAGTTTAATTGCAACGGTTTGCGGTGACAGTAAACTGTGAATGGAAACTAACCCCTAACCGCATCCGACATTGTCTGCGAGTTGCGACCGAGAGGCGACTCGTAAAATGTAATTACAATTATAATTACATCTATGAAAGTGGTTGTATTGTCTTACTTTAAGTGTCCCAATGTCGACACAGAAGTGACATATATGTAGAAAGAATATTAGGAAAGTTGACCCCGATTACATTTGAAACGGGAAAAGGCTGGAAAAGGAAGAAGATTGCTTCAAGTGCTACATGTGAAGCCACCTAAACACATAACCTATTTTTTTGATAAAACCTTTAAAAAAGTAAATATTTTGCTCACATTATAGCCAACAAGAAAAATGATTTTTCAGGATATTTTGCAACTACCCCCGATCGCATCCGACATTGTCTGCGAGTTGCGACCGAGAAGCGACTCGTAAAATGAAATTACTTACAATTTTTTTTTATTTAATTCTATGGAAGTGGTTGTATTGTTTTACATTGCCTTACCTGTGTTGCATGTGAAGAATTAAGCAATATATTAAGGTAAAATATTTAGCTCACTCTATAATAAATACCTACCAATGAATCGTCCAAATTATACAATTGAATTTTTCAGGATATTTTGAAAGTAACCTCAACTGTTGTCTGTGAGTTGTGTTAATAACATCACTGCCACCATTATAGTATGACATTGTTTGTATTGTGTTACATTGCCAAGTGTCACATGTGAAAAATTATGCAATGTTAGGTTATATATTTAAAAAGATTATCTAAAATGTATCACATTTTGATATACAAGGCAAACGTTCTCATTTTACAAGTATTTTGCATTTTTCAGGATATTGAAATACCTTATTATGTATGTATTTACAAAAATATATATATAAGTATGTTTATCTGTTATCTAGTATCCATAACACAAGTTCTTCATGAAACTTAACGTGGGCTAGATAATTGGTGTGATTGTATGCAATTATTTATTTTAATGTTAATTTGATTTATAGCTAAGACAAGTCACACACTTCAAAGACCGTTAAGTAACTGTTTAGACCAGACAGCTTATAAAATTGGTCCATCTGCAGTAACATCCCAAGTCGGGAAAAATAAAAATAAACATCTTGTGTTACGTAGTCAGTGGTTTTCTATACTAACCAGAAATGTGCAAGATCCCAAAAAAGTTAAAAAAACGACATACAATGCGTCATTCCTGGCTGATGCATAACAGGCTATAACTTTTTTTATATCTATAATAAACAGTACAACAATTACAGCCTATGTGTATTAAAGAAAACTCGTAAAATATTTATGATATTTTTTATTTCTATTATTAAAAGCAATGAGTGATTCAGAATGACTAACCCCCATATTCTAAGTCGTTCCTCCAAAACTTGTTACACCCCACTCAACCTCGTCGTAGGTAAAAATGGTAGTGTGCGCTAGGCCTAACACGGAGTGGCTACGTACTCTTTGGCTCCTCCAGGTCCTTACGGAGTTATGACTTAGAATACCGATTTCAAGGAGTATTTCGAAGAGGTTTTCAATGAGGTTTCGTTAAGTCGAGGACGAGTAAGTTTTGGAGGAACGACTTAGAATATGGGTGGTAAATCTATAAAATATTATAAGAATTTGCATTTTAATAAAATCTGAATAAAATATTCCTAGAATTTGCATTTTATACAGTTGGTCATAAAAAAACAATCTATATATGATATAATCTATGTATATTATCCTTCCGGCCGCGACTTCGTCCGAGGAATAAGGTTATAGTACAAAACCCTTTTTTTCCATTCCCGTCGGAATATAAAAAATCCTTTCCTCCTTTCTAGTGCTCGCCTACATCGTTAAAGAAACCTGTATGCAAAATTTCAGCTTAATCAGTTCAGCCGTTTTGGCTGTGCGTTGTCTGTCAGTCAGTCACGGTATTGTTTTTAGTATAGATAAAAAGATTTTTATATGAGTGACGCGTTGAAATCATTTAATAAGTAGTACATTCAATTATCAATAGGAATAAACAAAATATAAAACAATACTTTTTAACTATTATTCAGTTTAGTTTTATAACACAAGCTCCTTGTATTGTAAAGTAACTGTCGCCCCGTTGTTAACATAAATCAAATCGAGTTTAGTTTGTATCGATAATCGATCATATTCCGATTTGGAACCGGACATTCGTAATGTCACTTATTTAGATTACATCATTATTTATCTGCCCTGAACGTGGATGTCCTTTATTATCCTTGTTTTATTATATTTGTTTTAAAATAATTTTCAACATTAATAGATTCGGATAAGCAATCGAAGGAAGATTTTGTGGAACTTGGTTAAAACTCATTACTAATTCAAATCGAGCAGTATATTTTATCATGTTTAAATTATCGATTGATACAAAAAAATCAAACAAATGAGTGTCTACAATCGTTACTTAAGAAAATTCAAAATTCATTCTATAATTTTACGAATTATTAAAAAAATCAAACTTCTTGAGGTGACAGTTATTTACTGACTAGCTTCCGCCCGCGGTTTCCGTTCCCGTGGAAATATCGGGATAAAAACTCTATACTAAAATTAACTAACTCAATACCAAAAATCAAGTCGATTGATTGCTTAGTTAGGGCGTGAAGGAAGGACAAACAAACACTTTCGCATTTATAATATTAGTTAGGATTAGGATACATGATGTAGTCTTATCTTTTTATTAATTTGCGAGAAACAAATGATATTTTTTTTAACATTTAGAATGTTTTTAAGAGATGCATTTTATACTAGTCTCCAAGTAACATAGACGGTTGAAGAAAAATTTCTCTCTAGTATATAATTTTTCACAAATAATTTCAAATAAATACCAAATAATATTTATTTCGTTCTTGTAATATTTGAGCTTCTCTTGAGAGAAACAAGAAAACAGTTCTAAAACTATAATGACAGATCTATTCATACCTACATTGAAAGGAGGAGTAAAGAATTGTAACCGATCTGTCATCTATACTTTAGTATCAGGACATACATTCACATATCGATATGAATAAATTGTTTTATCATATCGATTGTGGATCTAAACATCGGCATACATTTATAACCTGCATTGAATAATTTTGATGGGCAGCTACGATATTCAATATGAATATTATCAGATTCATCTACTACGATTCCATTTGCACAAAATATAGTATATTTGTTTAAGATAAAAAGCACGTTGTGTTCATCATTTTATATATTAGTTTCAGTGAGTTTTTTGTAAAAAATATTTTGCCAAGTAAAAAAATATTGAATGATGCTTTAATACAAGTTATAAATAATCTACTGTCTTCGTAGTCAGGCACAAAGCAAAAACGCTGAGCCATTAAGGGAGAAAAAAAGGTGTTATGCCCCACTGCGCCAGCGGATCCCATTTACAAACAATGCTATACCTACGTAAACATCCGCATTTATTAAAACATCGAAAAGGCATCTCATAATTTCAACGAGATATTATATGATTCATTCGCATCATAATTAATAAAAACTATCTAAACATCTTCGTAATTGATGATCGAATTCAATTGGTATGACATGAAAGTAAGATCGTGGTTTGAAATACCAAGCTCGCATGCCTAAAATAATTGATAAATCAATGCAGTTCTGGACGAGAGGGGCACTAAATCAAAAAGAGTAAGTGAGCGCCTATCACAACGTTTTGACGTAGAGAAACGTGCTCGATATTAAACTGTTACCGGTAGATGGCGCGATAAGCAGCTGTCAAACTCACCTGTCATTATCTTATTAATGGCCGCGCACTGCCGAATTGATAGATTAAAGCTTATTTGGATTTTATTATGCCCCCGACTCCGTTGGCTTCCTTGTGCTATGACATGGAATATAAATAATCTGGCTACAGTCATTCGAACAAGTGGTTATCTATACATGTATCTAGAGTTAGACTAATGGTGTAAATTTCGCATAACTAAGTAGGTACTCTCTTCAAACATTTTTTATGCTGTGTTATTTTATTCACACAGATAAAGAAAAACACCAGCTCAAAACAAAATTTGTTTAAAACAAAATACGCCGTAGACCAAAAATCATAAATCATAATCGGGAACATACGCAAAAACTAAGGTAGGTAAGTAAATAGATAAGTAATTAAAAAATAAAAAGTCCCATTTGTAAAACCTAATAGAGATTTTCAATTGTCTTGTTAAACACTGCATTATAATACGCAGTGTTTAATTCGCGAGTGTCAGTATTTTAAGGTGAATACAATGGGTCTCCTACGCAGCGTCTGCGGCCTATATGCGTACGCGCATCCTTTTGCAATTTTAAGCAATTTGCATATCTAAAACTGCCTTTCCCTTTCTTAAAATAACCTTTTAATGATTCTTTATAGAAGGTGGAACTTCAACAGTTTTGCTAAACATCTCTTTCAAAAGCTTCTCGCCGCCCGTAAATGAGATGTGTGAAATGTGATCTTTGTACCTTCGAGTTTAAGGTCAAATATAGTTTGTGTTTAACTGATTTATAGGTTGTTTGTTTTGTTGCCCGCCGGACCACACACGGCTAGTCAACATGGGTGCCTATAACAACACCCTATCACTTAAATTTACAGGTAAAGTAGCTTTGACCGCTCATCGCTTAGCCATCACTGCTATGAATCGAATCGAAGAAGAATTGAAATAATAGGTATACGATTGTAAAACACTTAACAGCGTTAAAAAGAATCATATTATACATCATTTACAGTGCAGAATGAATATACATCATTTACAGTGCAATGAACGTAATTAATAATTTGACATTATTTCTGTACTACATAAAAATGAACAAAAAAGCTTAGATATATTGAACATCTTCTTTTGGGTTTAAGCGAATTTTTCTCTAAATTCACACGTAAACCATTTTTACGACAACGCATTCCGCACCCCATTCCTGTCCACAAAGGCATGGGAAATACTACATTTCTTAAAAAATAATACTTTTTTTGCGACTTTCCTTTATATTTAAGAAAGCAAGAGCGTGTATACGATACGCTAAATAATACCAGCATCTTACCAAATTAATACCAGCAAGCTTGTATAGACATTGCAGTTGCAAAAGCTTGTTCATATAATAGTGTTGCCTAATGTTTTAACTTAAAAAAGGAAAACTAAGCCTTTTGGAGTCGGTGCCAGTAAAGGTAAGAAAAATAATGTCTTGAAGTGCAATGTAGAATGCACCACCGATGCCTTGGTTGGCACCGACTCCAATAGGAAGATTTTACTTTTGAAATTGTTTATTTTTTTTTGTGTTTTTACTGATACTGCTTATTTTTTTTGTAATTAACAAGCAGGAGAGTGTTATAACGAGTGTTTATAATATGATAAGCTAATAAAACCAGTCAGCTCTAACGCTATACATTGCAGTGGGTGGTGTGGGCGGCCGGACCGGTAGCCGGCCGGCATCCGGCGCCGTACGTCTTCTGGATTTACATTTTTATTGCCCTCGTATTGTCTCTACCTATATTTTAGTCTGTGGGGACTTATGATTGCGAGCATTTATTTACCTTTTCGTAAAAAAAGCATCAGTGAAAGTGTTTCTGCTGTATAAATATAGGAACTGTATAAACATTCAACATTAACAACTTCAAGTTTTAAATAATTTACTCTCACATAACAAGTATTAAGGAAAGTAACTTCATAAAATCCAGCCGGACAACGGTGTCCGAAGAAAAATATAATATCTACTGTGTCATTTTCCGGGGCCTGAAGTGCAGCATTAAATTCAGTTGAACTTTTCAACAGAAGGTCAGAATTGAAAGAAGCTGTGAAAGTCATCATAACTCTGATTGATTAAGAGGCAATTTTAAATAAAAAAAAAAGACGGGTTGCACTCCGGGAGTGCCGGCAGAAGTGAAAACTTGATTATTAACGTTGAGCATGTTTGATATTTTGGAATGGTTAGGGAATAATTTTGCACCAATTGCTTTATCAGTATAAAAGTACTATCATTTATGTGGTAGAATACAATATTCATTTATTGCGCTATCGTACACAAACATGACAAACCATATTAAAGTGAACGTTAAGTTAGGTAATAAGATATAAGAAAACATTAGTTATTATAGAGAATCGAAAAATATATATTGACAATAAAACAAGAGACAAGTAAAAGACATTATCAACAGTCTGTCGCTAAGCAACCGAGACCATAGTCAACCTGTCACCTCAACATTCTCCATCCGTCCTACGCTTTTTCGATCAGGTCACGTGTCCTGACGCGAGTTTAAGATTTTATACCCATTACAGAAAAAGTGCTCAACGCCGCTAAAGAAGTTTTCACTTCAAAAAATTACAACAAGACAGGGGCGGAGCTGGACACAAATCCCCAATATACCTAATTAGAAAAATAGCACTGTAAGTATAATGCAACAATTTTAACCATAAATACAGCTGATCTCTTTGTTTGAAAATCTTCTTTGCACGTCAGTATGGATACACATATTTAAGTGCTCACAGGTAATCAAACGTAGTTTGCAACATCCAAAATAAACTCGCAACTGTACTAACGACGCTAATTCATATTCCATTTCATCTGTGTGAATAAAGATTACGTAGGGTTTCATTCATTCACCAGATAGAACAAAAAAAACATGCTTTAACAATAAAATAAATAAATATAAAACTACTGCTAAGAGAGAGCAAAACGACGAAATAGGGGCGGAGCTGGAGACAAAATTCTTGATATAATTAGGATAACAGCATTGCAGATGCTGCCACTTTAATCATAAATACAAACAATCTCCTTGTTTGAAATTGAAAACTTTGCACATACGCCACATAAGCATGGATACACAAGTTTAAGTGCTCACAGGTAATCAAACGTAGTTCGCAACATCCAAAATAGACTCGCAACTGTACTAACGACGCTTCAATGTGGCGAGCGGAGTTTTATGTGAGTTTGGTGATGCGCGCACGGAGCGCGACAGGAAGGGGCGGGGCCGCTCTGATCTCGGCATTTACGATTATCATTAAGGACTTATGATGAACACGTTCGGATCGAGCCACGGCTAAATTTGTTTAAGGAATTAATTAAGGTTTTTTGGACTGAATTATTTGGTTTTTTAATTCTGATTTATGGGGAATTAGAAAACTGTTTGGTGGTTTTGATTACCTAGATGGTTTGTCGAATCAAAGGTATTTAATAGATTAATATTAATCAACGTCAACCCAGCGCAACACTAGTGAAGGAAATTATAATAGGTGGTACCAGTGGCACTGAGTCCATATATATACCACTACATACATACATAAAAGTTAAGAGAATTTTTGGTCCAGCTTACCTTTGCCACATTTTGACCCCTTGCCATTGATAGGTACTTACCCATTTTAAACAATCTATCTAAAACACGCTCAATTCTCTTGGAATGATCCCAATTTGGTAGCAAGACCTAAGTAACTTGTTAGAAATTGAAAAATCTCGAAATGGTTTTTGATTTAAGGTACCTTCGGAAAAATCCCTAAAAACAAGGAAATTTCGATCTTAACTAAATATCCGTAAAAGTAGATTTATTTTAAGGTAGGTAACTTGTTAAAAAAAAATCATGTCAATTTTTAAAATGGTAACAAAATCGTTTAGAGTATATTAATTTTCACATCTTAATCACTTAACATTCAGGTCTAAGCTAAAATAGTAAAATAATATTGTTTTAAACAGGTTACCACATTACGCATAAATCTAAACCAAAAGCACTCCTAAAGCAATAACATTTATTGGATCAAACAGTTTAGAAAAAGAAAAATCACGTACGTAAGTAGTAAGTAGAATTTCCGAGGTGTCTCTATTGACTCAGTAACGATACCTGAGGTTTATAGCTGGGCATTTATAAGTGCAATGAGCTTTATAACTCTCGTAATAAAGCTCAATCGAATCGTGGTTTGTAAGTTAGACCACACGTAAACTAGACAATTATGTGACAATATTAAACTTAGTTTGAGAGGGCAAACAGCGGGGGCGAGGAGTAACTCGGGAGCAGGCTCTCCAGAGGAGTGGGCCTCCCGGAGTTTCGGAGGGATCGGGAGAAAGTTTGTGGATGTCTAAACCTTGGATTTCAACTTTTAAGGCGATTTTGGTATTAAAGGTAAAAAAAAAAAAAAAAAAAAAAAAAAAAAGGTGGTTGGAATATACGAAAAAAATAATAGTTGACTCTGCAAATGTTAGGAAGTTCGCGTGCATTTAATAGCGTCAAATAAAAACACATTGTTTTATAGAGCCTTAAATTATGGCTTTGAGATAGAACAGGCCCAAAGTATTATATTAACTAAGCTTAAAATATCAAAAGTCAAAAAATATTTTTTAACATAATGCCCTAAAGTGTGTCAGGTTAACAATACAAAGGTCGCCATTATGCATTTTTAACTCTAATTTTCTGGCTAACGTGACACTTTAGGACATTATATATCATAACATATTTTTGTTTCTCTGTGTGTCCCCTGTTCATCTATATAGGTATTATCGTGCGACGTCATTTTGTTACAAAAATGATACATACTACGAATTTAAACTGTTCTAACTTCTTCAAAACAAGACAAAAAGTTTGCTTTAAAATTAAGAATCAACTTTATAAGCACGTGTACACTTGAAAAAAGGTTAGAAATCGATGTATTTTCCTTTTACAAAATTGAAAAAATAGACAAAAGAGTTTGCCTAAAAAAAAGAAAAACTCATCATAGGCACGTGTAAACGTGAAAAAAAGTTTAGATATCGATGTATTAACATAATGATATGCAACAACCCTGTGTTGGTGGTGGTGGCCATTAACAAATAGAAGAGGTCACAAGCCGGGCCTGCGGGACCACCGGTGTTACATCAGCAAGTCAAATGGAGCGGAAAGCGCGAGTCATCCAAGGGTTGGGGACAGAGCGAGAGATGTGTGGCGAAATATCGCTTTGTTGAAATCTAGACACTTTTGTAATATTATATGTATAGTACTTATAAAATGTAAAATTATATGTATAATATGTTTAATATTATATTGTAGGTATGCGATTAAATAATAATTATTATTAATGATGAAAAATACCAACAATATATATATATATTTTTTTTATTTAATTCATTGTACTCAATTCACAATGTCAGGTACTCAATTATAATTATTTTCTTTTTGTTTTAGTATTTACCTATTGTTGTTTAATAAAAAAGCATTTTTTTCTTCCTTCTTTCAATTGATTATGGAAATTGTAACTAACTTCCATAAGGCTATGTCTTGGAATAAATGAAATTTTAACTTAAAGTTTTTTAGGGTATTACGTATTGTTATTATTTGGTGGATATAGGGACTACGCAGCTCCGGTGGAAACTGTAGTCTCTGACTTCAATAGACCTATAAATGCTTGCTAACTTTTTATATTTTCTTATAGCTTTAACTTGAGTGGTTTAGTAAACCAGCTTTACCAAACACTACTACTAATTGTAGACAAGGCATACAAAACTAGCATAATTATTTTAAAGCGAAGCGCTAGCTATATTTTGTGGAAAACAAAGTTAATCGAAGTCTTTAACTAAAGTTAAGCAGCTACTGAATCTATATAAGAGTCAAGAAAACAAGTTTTAGGTCTTTAATTATGGTGACGTCGCTCGTCGTTTCATTTGAGAATTCATTTCCTTTTTATTAAGTTTCATAAAAAATATTAAGCGCGTGAATTATAATAATAGGAAGTTCAGTTTGTTTTTAAATTATAAATCCCATTACAATTTTAAGTAATTCTAACCCATTTTTTTTTTAAGAATTTGGTACCGTTATTAATTCCAGTCCGAAAAAAATTGAAAATACCTACTTCAAGTTTATATCATTTTTTATAGATTTAATTTACTGAAGTGAAAAAATTGTATGAAACAAAAGAATGTGTGGTCATTTTATGCCCCATTCGCACTTTCATTCGTTGTGCAACGCGCCGTCAGAAACGGCCCAGGTATTAGCATACGCGATAAAAGGCCAACCACCATGATATATTAAAATCACGTTCACGGAACAATTAACAGAAACTGGCCAACGATCAAATAATAAAAAAGTGCCTTTTGTCATTACAAACAGTTCTTAGAAACTCAATAACGTTCGAGAATATTAATAACTCCACAGTTAAATGTGGTGAGTTTTCAGGCGTTTGAAAGAACCGAACTTGACTAACAATATGACGCTTAATTGTCGCTCGAGCTGTATTCAGAACACGTTATACACGAATAATGGTAGACGAACTTAAATTATCATTATTTGCGTTGACTTTATTGTCTTGACACTGAGTTAACTGTGTAATTGAATGTGATGTGCACTTATAATCTAGGACGTTGTAAATAGACAAGTAACTTAACAATAAGTGCGTTTAGTACCATCTAGTATTGCTTTACTAATAGAGAAGTGCAAATTGGATTTGGGGAAACCTAGAATAATAACACATTTTGTGGCATAATAACACATTTTTAGTTTTTGTGTTATCATAATCTCTTATGATTATTATTATTTCATTTTGGCAAGATTGAAGCACAGCGAATCACAGAGTGTAGTTGCCATTTATTGGTCTCTAGTATCTCGGTGTGCGCTTCAAGAGCGCCCTCGCGGTTGAAAACTCTCGAAGATCTAACCTGCTCGAGAGCAGCAATAGGGTATTATACCATTATTTCCACGATAAGATAAATAATTGAAAAGATAACGCTTACAACATTCAAATCATTTTAGTTATTATATTATATATTATATATTATATTTATTATATTACTTACATTAATCTTGACTTCAAAATTTTAGATCACATCCTTTATTGATTGAACGCTTAAACGTTGAAACGTAGTTCTAATATTAGTTACTAGTTTAACTGGATGCTAATTAATAAATTTTCCAGTTCTCAATCAGTATTGGGCTGGCACAATGGCATTGGATGCGTCCAGCAAATCAGTGCTCTATGACGCACACACCGTAAATACTGATACAAATTCTTGCTCAAACAATATTAAGAAACGATTTTCCTCCGCAGACTAACGTTACAGAACGTAAGGGGACAAAGAGCCGAGACGAGACACATCACCTCCAACCTCCGATTGAGAAACCCAATTTGAATAACAATCAATAAATTAATGTACACTCGTAATTTATTCATAAGCAGAGAGCTCGCGACGGCGACGCGACGAAAGCTGAATCCAAATGAAATTTTATAAGAAACGCTCCTATTCAACGGCCCATTATGGTCAGAATGTTATACTTTTCTTAACATATCATCATTATCGGCGCAGCACAATGCCTCTTTGACTCCGCTGTCGTTAAAGTGGACTAATCTTTCTTTACACGAAAAACGGACGACGCCGAATGAGTTTCTCGTGTTGGAATAATTAGTCTGCAATTGAAAGCGTGCTTTATTTCAAGGGGCCGGACAAAACGGACATGACACGGTTGGCCAACGGTAAAACACTTTCTCGAATACAATATAATTATTTCAAAACGGTGATTCCGAAACGGCCAGTACGTAACGCCGCTTAGAATATGAAAAGAAAATATTTAAATTGTCTCTGGCGAGCCATAAATAGCAGCTCGTTAATTACACACCGTAATCACATTTCGCCAAACACGTTACGACACACATGTCCCATCCCTTCGCCGTTCTAAATTTAAATATTATTAAGACGGGAGTAGAGGCACGCTCCCTGTCTCGATAGGATCGAAAATAATTTATGTGAGCTTTGTTTGGGCGCCGAAAAAGTCTTAAGAATAACTATCATCTCGTGGTCTCGGCGCGACGCGACACAGTACTTTATTGTCATGAGTAGCTACGAACAGTGTATTACTTACTATTCATAATTAGAATAATTATAATGATTATAAATATGTGGTTCAAAAAAAGACCAACCAATGATTTAAATTTCAGTAATAAGATTAAAAGCTTAATTTCGAATAAACATCTGTCAATAAACATAAATCTTCAACCAAATATATTTTAAACAAACTGATAATACTCAGCCTACGAACTATCAAAGACACAGGTATCAATCAAACAATTTAATGAAACGTAATAATAAGAATTGGTAGGTAATGATAAAAATGATGTAATCGGTTTTTTTCATTTCTGGTAGAGAAACACGATTAATGTGAAGAGATTAGATTATTAAGTTAAACAAATCAACATTCGTATTAAATAATGTAGAATAAATCTAAACGAAGATACACGAGTTTTATGGTAAAACTTCTCATAATCTACTACTCCAAAACGCGCAATTGTTTTGTTCATGTTTGAAGAACGGCTTGATGCTGAGCCTTCATCATACCTAATGTTAAGTAATGACGAGGCTGAAGATTGAAGCGCGCCTTTCCCGAAATCCTCAACCACTGAGGATCAATCGTCAAAGTTAAACAAATTTACATTGATATGAATTATTATGATTAACTCCCTTTACGAAGACACGTGAGTTTTTACGAATAACTTAATAAAGCATCTAATAATTTAAACCAAAGTGGGCGATTGGAATGCGTCGAAACGACAGACATAAACATAACATTACAGAATGGTTTTTATAGTAATAACTACAAATGGCTAGGAGATTAGTGTTAAAACGTCAGTGGCTAGAGGTGAGCAGAAGCATCGAGTTAGATCAGATTTGCGTGTCGTCACGACCGCCGAAGGCACTTCGGACTGTTCAAAATTATCATTTTTACGTAATCGCTTGCCTCTAAGTTGAATGCGAAATATCAGGCCAATCTAAATTATTTTTTTTATGTTTTGACAAAATAATTTCTTGGAAATTCTTGAGATCCCAATCTTATGTTTACTTTTAAATGGCATTATTTAATTTGCAGGGAGGCAATAGAACTTGATGTTTTGCCAAAAAGTATTAATTTCTAATTAAAAATATTTGACACCATAGACAGAAAAATAGTCAGCAGCAACTAAGGTATCTCTGCTCTATCGCTTTGATGAACTAACGATAGCTTATTACGTAAATGAAAAAGAAAAGGAAAAATTACTCAGGTACTCAGTGGTACAAATTTTCTGAAATTCCAAAGACGTCGGTTTAACTCCCGTCTAAACTATTTTTAGTGTCCAGTAAGTATAAAACTTCACTAAAAACATTGCTTAGTGAATCGACATTTTAAAGCACGTCACGACTGTCATGATCAGAAAAATGATGTTCATTAGATTCGCGTGTTCCATCACCGCCGCCGGCGCACAGTAGCCATGATAAGAGCCAAATTGTAGGCTGCCAGCCAGCCTGGCCAGCGTGGGAATCAATCATGACGACGTAGCATTAGTTATTTTAATAGTTTCTATATCTATACTAATTTAACCGACAGTAGATAGCCTGGATTACAACCTGGATTAGGATACTTTTGAGTATCCCGATATTTCCACGGGAACGGGAACCACGTGGGTGACTCTGTGAGCGGCCGCTAGTCTAACTCTATCGACAATTATCATATTCCATTATTCGTTTCCATTAGCCGTTTATACATTTTCGTGATTTTCCTTAACGTTATAATAAAACTAGGTAAGTACTGTTATTTTGAAAAAAATTAAAATGAAAAAATATTTATTCAGTATCTTTTAAGTACATTACATAACATTTTTGCCAGAAATAGTGGATTTTTGATATTTTTTAAAAACCTTTTTAGAATACAAGTTTCTAACACCTGTAATCAACTTATGGCATTCATAGATCTTATTATCGTTCGTATTATCTCCACGACTTTAAGGGCCGGTTTCACCACCTACTGATAGGTCTTGGATAGCTTATCTGGCAGATCATTTGACAGTTATATGAAAAATATGTCAAATTATCTGCCATTTAGGCTATACAGAACCTAATCGCTCTAAGTCTTTATGTTGAGGTATTCCTCGAAGCGCACCTTAATCATTGCATCGCACCTAACAGGTGCGCTTCGAGGAATCAATTAAAAATATTATAATTATATTCTCCGAAGAGCACCCATAGGGAAAAGTATGAAGAAAACGTAATATATTATGATATCGACAGAAGTTTTAATACTCATTTGGGTTAATTACTATGTTACGAATACTTATTAAATTAAAATATTTTTAGTTGAAGTACCAGGGTCGCATAAGTAACAAGGAGTTATTTTAGATGTTTTGAGAAGTTCTGATTTTATATTTATTTTATTAAGATTTTTATTATATTCAAGTAAGTATTAAAACTCCTGCTTTGTTATGCTGCCCTGGTAATTTTTGTTTGGTATTTTTCTCGTCAGTCCCGTTATATTACGTATAATATATATTATGACACATACCTAGTTCCTCTTTCCCATCACTATTAAAAATTTGAACATAGGTGCGCTTCGAGGAACAAATTTTTTTTTTTTTTATTGATTCCTCGATGAATGATTGAGGAATGATTTAGGTGCGCTTCGCTAGGCGCGCTTGATAATGGGTGCGCTTCGAGGACTACCTCTTTATGTTAATTCTTCTGTTTCTTTTGAGGCGGCGAAAATAGATGTGAAATTTCATAGTCGTAGTTAAACTTTTTATCAATAGTGTTCTAATCGAGCCCGTTTTCATTGACAGTTCTAAGTAAACTATAGTATGATTTAACTATTGACAGTGTGTAAATTGATAGGTTAATGCTGAGGAAAATATTTTTTTTAAGTTTTAAAGCCTGCATAGACCGTCGTATTAATTAGGCAATACTTTACAATAAAAAGAGCTATATGAAGTCAACAACATGAAATGTTCATTGCGCTACAGATTCTTTAAAAACATTGAATTAATAGGCCAAGTAGGCATCCCACTACGAAATCCTATAAAAGATTAAGAATGTTATAAACGCTTTAATTACTTCAAAGAAAATCAAATCTTGCATCTAGACAATTAAGTACAAATTACATAAAATGTATGCAATAGAAAACAATCACTGCTTGATATCAAAGTAGATCCGTGATATTGCACGAATTCTCACGCTGCCGTTGTTAGCGAGTTAATAGTAAACGATCTCGATTCTCGGAATAACGATGTATCGGTATAATGATACGTTCCGATTGTTTCTACTCAAACATCGAAATATATCGATGTGCGGAACAGCGGCGCCTTATAAGTCGATTATTATCTGTAATTTGATATCGATACGTTGCTTATCATAGTATTGATAGACAAACACTGACAACTTTTCATGGAACTATTTTTTTTATCGCAGGAAACTAAAATTTGTTACCTACATTCGATATGTAGTAATACCTACTTCTCTTTTATACTCACTTCCGTCCGTTTGCAGGAAAGTAAAGCATTAGTCGTTTACTTCTTAGTTTGATATTTCAAGTCATTTTGAATTTCTTTCTAAAAGGAAGACCACGCGTTTTTTTTATATCCCATAACTTTAGGGTTTTAATCAAACCATGTAAACAATTCAATTGGCATCATTTTTTTCCAAATCGAAAGTTTTTTTTTTACTTTGCAATACAGTCGTAATTGTGCCGAGTGAATTTGTATGGCAAAGTGGAAAAAAAACTTCCGTATTGGGTAAAAATGTGTATACCTACCATTTGAATTGTTTAAAACCTTAATGTTTATATCCTATATCAATGAAAATAATAAGTATTCATAAGGGACAAAGTAAAATGAATAATTTCCAATAAATAAATTCAGCAAAAACATGTCAGCTCAAAAGAAAGAATGGAAGAAAACCTAGCAATTTTTTATAAAAAAAATACTGATTAAATTTTTTTGTTAACTGCTTTAAACATTTCTATTGAGTCAATTTTTCCTTATATTACTGGCACTAACTACGAAAATGTTATTTCTCCCTTTGGACCTAAAATTTTGAAGACGATTCCTATTTAACATATTATATTTTACTTACTATTAATATTAATTTAAAAATTCACAAATACACTCCATACATCTCCGTGTCCAACTGCTACCGTATAATGGCGGGTAGTTTGATAACAAATAACAACAATTACGGATCTCGATCAGACGCCACTGGGCGTGGCGCGCGGGCACGCTAGCTCGCTCTATTTTTAAAACACTAAAGAGTTTTATAAAAAAGTTCCTTAATAAGAGGTAAGAATTATAACTTTTTAATTTTGCATTTTACAATGCTATTTTTATGTAATAAATATTTAACAAGAAAATATATTAGAAAAAAGCAACTAGTCTCATATCTCGTCAGGGCGACATGAGACTAGTTGCTTTTTTCTAGTATATTTTCTTGTTAAATATTTATTACATAAAAATAGCATTGTAAAATGCAAAATTAAAAAGTTATAATTAGATGTCTGTTTCATCTTAATCGATAGTCAAACATCTGTAAAGATGCTTCTTTCGAATGCGAGGATATTTCTCTCATTGATGAAGCGACGGTGGCCAACACCGTAGAACGGTGAATATACTACAAAAATTCGACGTGTCCTCATAGGTCTCTGTAGCATAATTGGTTAGTGCATTGGGCCGGACTCCCAAGGATGCGGGTTCGTATCCCGTCAGGGCGACATGAGACTTGTTGCTTTTTTTCTAGTATATTTTCTTGTTAAATATTTATTAGGTAAGAATTACTTTTCATCAGATAGCCATTTGTCAGATGTTTTGACGGTTGTAATATGAAAAATGTGTCAAATCGCACTATAACAATGCATCCAGAACTTTTAAGTAAGTGGTGAAACGGACCCTTAATGCCAAGTCTAATTACTTGTTTTAAGAAATGTGAAATTAAAATGACTTTTGATACACCACAAATTTAAACATTTATTTACTTTGTTTTTTTTTTCTAAATATAGAATGTTTTCTATCTTCAATTAATTGTTTAGTATAAAGGATTAGAGGAAGGGTAAAAAGAGTTTTCAGCCAAAAGAAGTAGTAAATATAATTAAATAAAGTTTCATTTCGACATTATAGTAGTTACATAAAATCAAAACAGTATTTATGTAGGAAGCTATAGTAACATACGTTAACAACCGACTTAGGTCGGTACCAATTTTCTGAATGAAATAAAGTAATTTGAAAATGCATGCAAGGCAACCTTAAGACCCTGTACGTTAGTACTCAGACTTATGAATTTTCAGAATTCATGTTAAAGAATCGTGTTTTCTCTGTACACCCTATAACTACTTTAATGTAATTCAATGGCTTAAGTAATTTATGTTAAGAAAATATTACGAAGGCGTTGTGGGAAATTACTCCATTTTTATACAACCTTTAATACAAAAATTGCGAAGCTTGTGTCGTGATGGGGCGAGCGTTTACAGCTAATTGCAAGTTTCCCATGCAACCAGGGTTGCAACACACTTCTTGGTTTTCAGTCCGCTAAACATTGGAAAAATAAGTATTTAGAAAAAAATACGGAAAGGTTGACAGAAGTTTTCGCTGATAAACTATCTTTTGTTTCGTGTTAAAGGCAATTGCATTTAAAAATGTTGGTAATAAATTGTATGTATCCGAAATTGGAATTTCCATAATTGTAATAGCATGGATAAAACAGTTAGAGTTTCATTACCGAGCGGAAATAAAATAACGTTACTGAAATTATCGCAGTTTTTTTAGGCACCATTATTCTTCCCGAATTACACCCACCAAAATGTTCTACTAAACTCGAGACAAAATTTGAATACTGACAACCCTACACGGATCCAACATGGCCGATTGCGATTTCACATCATTAAGACTAGTTATCACGCGGCCAGCCGCCTATCCTCTAATTAGTAGCACCGGTGCCTCCCAACGTGGCACAGTTAATATGCCATATTATAAACAGGATTCGACCGTTCCGTAGCTCGGTTACGAACGCACAGATCAATGCTGGTCAGCTTAAATCAATAGAAATTCTCATTCCAGAGATGTATCAAGGGTCTTGACTTTAGAATCAAATATATAACATCCATAATTTTAAAAATATATCCATTCATAGCTAAAAAGAAACCTTTAACAAATCTAATTAGTAGCACCGGTGCCTCCCAACGTGGCACAGATAATATGCCATATTATAAACAGGAGTCGACCGTTCCGTGGCTCGGTTACGAACGCACAGATCAATGCTGGTCAGCTTAAACCAGTGCTTCTCAAAATGGGCAGTAACGCCCCCTTGTGGGCGCTGGTGGCTTTGAGGGGGCGGTAAGAAGCCCAGAAAATTGTGGTTTTTAAGATATGGTTAAGTAAAAAAAAATTTTGGAGGCTGAAAATAGTTGATTTTCAAAGTGGGTCATAGACGAAATAAGTTTGAGAATCACTCGCTTAAATCAATACCAATTCTCATTCCAGAGAAGTATCAAGGGTCTAGACTTTAAAATCAAATCTATAACACCCATAATAAAAAAGATATCCATTCAAAGCTAAAAAGAATCCTCTTACTTATTTAATTAGTAGGAATCGACCGTTCCGTAGCTCGGTAACGAACGCATAGATTAATACGCACAGGTAAGAGCATAAACCAATACGAATCGACCGTTCCGTAGCTCGGTAACGAACGCATAGAATAATACGCACAGGTAAGAGCAAAACCAATACGAATCGACCGTTCCGTGGCTCGGTTACGAACGCACAGATTAATTCCGGTGAGCTAATTAACAGAAATTGACGGTTCCGTGGCTCGGTTACGAAGCACAGATTAATACGAGTGAGCTAGAGGGTAGGTAAGTCCTTAAATCAATAGTATTTTCATTCTAGTCTAGAGATCTATTAAGGGTCTGAATTTTTCATCTTATCCATAACATCCAGCCAAAATAGGCAGCTATATAGCTCTCCATAGCGAAAAAGACCAGTGGATCGTCAATGTGACGCATTTCAATAAACTGAAACATTTCAGGAAAACCTCTTTCATTGATCAAATAACTATTCGTCCACTTTTTATAGCATATTATGAAAATACTTGTTAGGTAAGTAGTTACGACTGCGACTATATGATTTATCAAACAATGCATTTGTAAACTATACTTGTAACTTTGGCAAAACTGCCGACCATTTTGTTCAACGTTTGATCTCATTGTGCATCGCTGAACCGCTCGCTAAAAACTGTCACCGAATATTTCGTCATGAAAAATGGAAGGCAATGAAGGGACAGAAATTCCGTAACCCCAAATTATGATAGGATGATTAATCACGAAGAAGTCACTGGCGCCGCTTTTTATTTAATAAATAATACACAGCTACTTGAAAAGGTGGGTTCTATTCAAGCATTAGACATCTTAATGTCTTTTTATTGTGCTCGGCTAATTAATTATATTTAATGTGACCATATCTCTTTGTCCGCTCGCTACTAATTAATTTGTGATTCAATGAGGTCTTGATGACGCTCTGTCACATTTACCGAAAGTTTAAAGACACCGACAAGGCTTGATCCGTTAAAGACTTAAAAGCTTTGCTTTGCTTGCTTTAGGTATACCGTTATTTCCTGCTGCCTTTTGTTTCATGTTTTATTGAATTTTCTTGAGTAACTATATTTATTCCCAAAAACATGATTTTTGGAAACTTTCTCTCTAAATGTTATCATAAAAGTTGCGGAGTACTGAAGATATCAAAATAATACCGATAAACCGTATTTTCTTCTTTTATTTTTCAAGCTTTATTAAATTCTTGGATTTCTGGAGTGTATTCAATCTAAAAAATATATGATTTTTAAAGTTTCACCGCTATTTTATCTTATCATACTACGCAATATTATCATAAAAGCTACTGAGCTTAGCGAAGAGATCAAAATAATAATTCGTGATATTTATAGGCAGTGTTAATTTCCACATAATAATCACCGTGAAGAAAAGCTAAATGATGTCTCAATCGAGAGAAAAGTTTGTGTTATTTATTAATTTGTCAATGGTGGAGGTCCTGAGATCAAAGGAATGTTCCCGCCGCGTTTATAAACAACTTGATAGCGGACGATGCGCCACTGGTAAACAGTAAATGTGTTAGACAGTATGTCATCTCATCACGCATAGTGAGATAGAACGCAGCGATTTCGTTGTTAGTATTGGAAGAATAACACGGAAGGGACGCTATCACGGTTTTCAGAGGTATCAAAACCTTGTACTTAATTATAAGTATTATCTAAAAATCACTGTATAGTATATGGGAAACAGTAGAGTGAATGGGAAAAGAGTGTCAGAATTATTGTTTAGTATTTACAAAGTGTGTTAGCAATTTTTTTATAATTTTACCTCTTCGTTTATAAAATTCAAAACTTGCCTACATAATATTGTTTTTGTAACATCATCTATTTACCTAAATTAATGATTCATGTATTATTACAAAAAAAATAGCATCTAATGTGAAGTAAATATAGAGCATAATCCAAATTCCTATACCTTTTTTTATTAATTAGATTAAAGAATTTCGTATTAACAGTTAACATAAGAATAGAATAGAATAGAACAGAAACCATTTATTAACAACACACATAAAAAACAAAATAATACAATGAGACAAGTTGGTACTTAACTTACTTGTATAATTTGAGCTGTTTAGAGATTTTTGACCATTGAATGTTTTTGATAATTTTCTTTATATTTGATATCACATTGTAATTTTATTTTGATTTATATAGTTTAATGCAATATTTTTGACTTAATTCTATTTTGGTCAGATCTAATAATTTTTCAATGAACAATGGACAATTTTATTGTATTTGACGACCTGTTTGGCGCAGGGGTACTAACCCCACCTTCTGCGCCAGAGGTCCCGGGTTCGATCCCCGGACAAGACAAATATTTGTGTGCATGAACATGTCTATTTGTCTTGGTCTGGGTGTTTAATATGTATATTATGTATGTCTTTACAAAAAAAAAAAGTATATAAGTATGTTTATCCGTTATCTAGTATCCATAACACAAGTTCTTCATGATACTTAACGTGGGCTAGATAATTGGTGTGATTGTATGGAAATATTTATATTTATTTATTTATTTATTTATTTATTTGCACATCGAATCATTCGGTAGAATATGCGGAAACTATGCACTTAAAATCTATACTGTACCATATTCTAGCAAATAAATGATTTATGATTTATGATTTTTAATTAAATAGGAGTTGGTACATAATTAAGATACAATAATAAGAATATAGAGTTCTGCTTGTCTGTTGACTACGGCGAGCTGTGAACGGAATTAATTGGGCAATAAATTGTAATCTGTAGGTGTCTGTAGGCCGGTAACGCGCCGGACATGTTGTTAAATTGTTGTTTTGGATAAACAATACTTATTTGTTCATCTTCAAAGAATGGAGACAAAGCTTTGGGAAGAACTTATGTATTAAAAACATAACTCTGCTTGGAAGAGATTGCTAATAACGCCGCCAATTGTATATTTACTTTTTGTTTTTCTTTTCTCTGTTTAATAGTTTTTGTCGTGTTAGTATATTAAATAATTTGTCAAAATATTTTTATCTTTTTTAGAAATTAATTATAAATTGAAATAATTGGTTTATCTATTAACGTTAATAAAAAAAAATGTGCTACTTTAGTTTATTAAATGTCTATGATATGTCCGACTGTAACGTTTCTCCACGCGGATAATGTGTTTTTGTTAACAGACATTTGTTTTGTTTGAGATGTATAAATTTACATAGTAATTATTATTGATAAATAGTTTCTTTATGTTTTATAAGGATTTAATAATACTATCATAATTATTTGAATGTTATTTTTATTTAAAAGTATCTAACAACGCCATATATTGTGAGAATGACCTGTCGACGACCTGTTTGGCGCAGGGGTACTTAACCCGCCTTCTACGCCAGAGGTCCCCGGTTCGATCCCCGGACAAGACAAATATTTTTGTGCATGAACATGTCTCTTTGTCTTAGTATGGGTGTTTAATATGTATATTATGTGTGTATTTACAAAAAAAAGTATATAATTATGTTTATCCGTTATCTAGAATCCATAACACAAGTTATTAATGAAACTTAACGTGGGCAACATAAATTGGTGTGATTGTAAAAAAATATGTAATTACTTATTATGTAAGATTGCTAGGAGACATCACTAACTGTATTCTTTTTGTGTTGAATGTCAGATTTAAGTTTAATGTAATGTAAAAGCCTTGAAACAATATATATTGTATTTGTAGACAATAATGTTGTGTTACTTGTAAATGTTCCTTTATACTTTTATTTTTTAAAATGATTATTTCAAAAGTATGAAGTAAATGTATTTCAGTTATTTCTTGTCTTTCATTTATATCTGGTTAGGTAGGTTTCAGTCTAATTACCAAAACTAGTCTTCATACTTGCCACATTTCTATCATAAATCTAACATGAGAAACATTACAGCCTGACATATCGCAGATATTTAATAAACTAAATGCACGTGGAGAAGCGTAACACTCGCTCATTTTTTTATATTAATATTAATAAATATTGCCAATTGTTTCAATTTATAATTAATTTCTAAAAAATATCAAATTATTATGACATTTTTTTTAATATACGAACATGTGCATGCAACAAAGTTTATTATCACAATCATTATTAACTCATTTGAGTGTTTTATATTTAGAAAAAACTGCTTAAGTTTTGATTGCAGAAATGCACCTCAGCATTTATTTTGTGCCTGTCTCACATAATTATGAGCGTTAATCTATCGGTCTGTAATTTCGGATGGGTTATTACGATAGTTCGTCCTCAAATGTTTCTGTAATAAAATCAAACTGTCATTCAGTTCAATAACGTTTTCTTTTTCGATTGCGAATAAAATACAATAATGAGCAACTCCATTTGACAAAACCTAGTTTAGGATTTAGGTTTCTTCAAAACTCTGCAAATTTACCATTAACAGTAAAACATGGGATCCTGAAATATTCTAAAAATTTTCATCATATTGTCTCCGTTGACTGTACCAAAGGAAAATTATAAAACGGTTGGGATATGTCTACCAAGAAATGCGTGAAACTCGGCAAATGAATATTTTATTGAGCGTAACTTGCTGTCACTGTCGAACGCTGGATAGATCGTAAAACGATCGTATGAATGGACATTCAGCGTTCAATGGACTTCATAAGATCCATGGGCTTTAGGTCTCACCTCTGTGACACGACGAGTCTATTATATAAAGCTATTCATATTTATACATATGCATTAGATTTTTATGTACTTAATGGTATAAGATAGCTAAGTTTTCAAACTCTTAAGCATTTTTGTTACGTACAAATCCAACTAGGTACTTATTACACACTAAAATAGATAATAACAGGACAGACACAGAACAAACACAAAGTATTAAGTTCTCATTTTATATAATGTTAAGTTATGCATTTTTGAACTAAAAGCTTAATAAATAAATAAAATTTCCCCGTCTGAGAATTCACTTGTGGCCGAATTCATTTTTTCCAATATTTTTCTATTTAAAATTTACCATAAATTTTCATCACTTGAAATTTTTCCTCGAGTCCCATAACCGATGGCACGGTAGGCAGGGGTGCTACCAAATACACCATTGGCCTTGCCAAGTTATAGGCTGAAAGTGCTAGTATAATCAGATCATTCAACTTTGCAGTAGTTATAGAACTAACGAAAGTGCATAACTCAGGAGCTCAATCACTATAAATCATGCAGCAAACAGGAAAACACGAAAATATGTCATAATTGCCCTCAATTCCACCCGTATACATAAACACATTCGCTCAAACGCCCCAAGAATACATAATGAACATTACGTACGATTTGGCTAGAGCACCTGCCCTGGTCTGCGAGCATCGCTTTTATTTCCCCCGTCCATTTTACTGCCTTGAGCGGCCATATTAAGTTGATCTCTCGAGTTCTTTCGCACTTCCTACTTCACTATTTGCTGCTTAGGGTTGTGCGGTTCTGCTTAAGTGGTTGTGTTAATACTTGTTTTAGTGCTAGTAAATAATTAAAGCCCCTAATTTGATGCGAGGATGCTGGTTCCTTGAGTTGTTTAAGAGGGTACCTCGATTGTTTGACGCCTGTAATCAGGCCACGCTGGTAATTCAGAGGATTAAGGAAGGTGTGTTTCTTAAGAATACAGGTTTATCGTGTGATGGTGCACGTGTAAAGGAAGTGCGAATTCCAAATTACAAATACTACAAGAATTAGATTTTTCACGGTTAACTTCACACTGTCTGTATCTCAGACGGAAACTATATAATCATGTATTGTTGTTCTACTTTTATTCATTCAATTACTATAAAATGTTTAATAAAACTGTAGAACAATGGTTAACACGTTGACGGCATCATGAGGTCGAATGGTCACATGCGTGACTTCTCGCAGGTGCGGCAGTCAAAATCGCGGTCCTTCACTCTGTGTGGGGGGCCGCCAAACTAACATTTCTAAGAGTATAACAGAGACAAATATATTAAATTGTTTCTCTTACGAAGTCTAGCCCAACGGCGTATTTAATAAGAAATGAGGTTGAATAGGCCTCAAACGCACTGAATGGAAAAAATCACGTACAGTGCCAAGTGAGGTGTAATCTGCCTTAAAAGTTGTAGAACTCATAGCCGCACTAAGTGAGAAGTTATATGGGATTAAGTAGTGTACGTTTGTACTTTTTTTTCAATTAATAGGTACCCGGGGCAAAAGGTAAGTGAAAATAGTAATAACTTTTATTAAAGTATCGAAGCTTATTTTAAGATTAAAATACCATTTAATAACAGTCAGGCTGCAAAAATATCTAAAAAAAAATTGTCTTTTTGTGTCCAGTGTGACAAATCATTCTGTTTGCTTTAACGAAAAACATTTTGATTGATCTTTAATAAAAAAAAAATATTATAGTAACTGCAACTCTCTTTTATGCCCATCTCTAGTAGACACAAATCGGACTTTTTTTTGTGCGATGTGAGGCAGAACCGATGTCATATATATATATATATATATATATATATATATATATATATTTCAATAATTTAATACTGAAATGTCATAATTGCGGGCGAAGCTAGATTTGGTAAAATTTATTTCAAGCAAATAAAGTTAATTATGAGCTATACTTAGGCGTTTTTCGGAAATAACATTTTGTGTGGCCGAAAAGGCCTCATTCACACTGTGAAGAAGTTCAAGCTTGCGTCGAAAAGACCGCATACGCACTGGTTGAAAGTTCATCAAATATGGCGCCACAGCGAACGTGTTAAGGCCTGTCCCATACTGTCAGCTATCATCGCAATATTATTATTAATTTGGAGATGGACATATTGGACATATGCCTTTCTAGCGCCATCTCGCCCGCAGTATAACCTTAATATTTCTTAAACATAACAGCTTATGCCACTAGAACTCCTTTTTAAGAGTGATTGTGACTTAGTACAGCTTTTTCAAACCTACCTTACGTGTAAAAAATTTGATCCTCGGTCAAAGTTTTCTGACCTAAGTCAGTCCACTTAAGACCATTGCCATGAAAACTCGCGTCCCCCAGAAACGAAAATTGTTAATTGTCAATAACATTTCCATATAACTAAATTTCGCTCTTGACATCATGTAGGTACGAAAAATTCGACACGCTAAGTTCTCATACAGTTCGAAGCGCTCTTTTCGTCTATCTCGATAAAGGTCTGTGCTTAACTCAAACGCGATAATAACGTTAGCACATTTACGAACTAACAGTCAGCCCTCTGATCTTCGATTTCCCTATCGACCACAATTCAAAGACTATCGGGTTTCAGGCGTCTTATTGTCTCAAGCGAAGCCGCACAATTGCTAATGCGACATAATCATTGCTTTGGTATCAAACAAACACTCGATATGACGTACTTTGATGCTCTTCGGTTCGCTTCTGATTTTAATAATTGAGGAATTGGAGAATATATAACGGGACCTAGCTGCTAACTGGCTAATAGAACGAACTTTGTTGAAGTGAAAACTTCTTTAGCGGCGTTGAGCACTTTTTCTGTAATGGGTATAAAATCTTAAACTCGCGTCAGGACACGTGACCTGATCGAAAAAGCGTAGGACGGATGGAGAATGTTGAGGTGACAGGTTGACTATGGTCTCGGTTGCTTAGCGACAGACTGTTGATAATGTCTTTTACTTGTCTCTTGTTTTATTGTCAATATATATTTTTCGATTCTCTATAATAACTAATGTTTTCTTATATCTTATTACCTAACTTAACGTTCACTTTAATATGGTTTGTCATGTTTGTGTACGATAGCGCAATAAATGAATATTGTATTCTACCACATAAATGATAGTACTTTTATACTGATAAAGCAATTGGTGCAAAATTATTCCCTAACCATTCCAAAATATCAAACATGCTCAACGTTAATAATCAAGTTTTCACTTCTGCCGGCACTCCCGGAGTGCAACCCGTCTTTTTTATTTATTAGTTTTCTTGATAATGTCGCACGCAACGGTAAAAAGCAGCAGCGGTAGCAGACCTATCTTCGTTGTATCTTCGACTTGCCTGCATTAAAAATAAATAAAATTTGTTAAAGCACTAGGTTCCCAATTATCTGTGAGTTTTATAAATTTAAAATTAATTAGAGCAGCCTTATACTTATTTATTTAATTATTTAATCTTAAGGAAGACCAACAACTGGCTTAAACAGAAATAGCACTAGAAGGAACATCAAGAAGTCATTTACAGGTCCTCACATTTAAAAGTCTTATGTCATATTAGTTGTGGAAATCTGTAACTGGCGTTATTTTTTAACAATATTTTTAGACTAGAACTTGTAAACGAGCTGTTGAGTTTCCGAATAAATAAATAAACAAAGTATACGTAAGTATGTAGTTTATTCAAAGTGCATCTTTCCAAAAATTCATTACAAAAAAAATGCAGCAAAATGAAATCCAATTTCTGTATTTCCATGATTAGGTACTCTTAATCTTTGGAATAAATTTTGGTAGTTATACTCGTAGATACTAGATTGGACCATAGAAACGAAGATAAGCTTAAATTTTCACGGGGTTTACTGATTTTCAGGCGCAACATTCGTGAAAAACTCAAATAATCCAGAAAATCTAGTACTCTGATAAGCATTATCTGGTCCTTGGCCCATTATAATAATGTTGTAATTTCCACAAAATGAGCTATTATTTTTCCCTATTATAAAAATCAAAACACAAGGTAGTATTAGTAGCGGCTTACAAATATCACATTGCTCAAATCGAGGGTGACTATTCACCTCGAAGATATCGAGTTACGAATAAACTGAATCGGATTATAGTCGCGTCGGATCTTTACTTACACGAAGAAACCGATAAAATAGTATGTGATTTCTTACCGCGTGGTTTGGTTTCAATAGTCTATTACGAATTATTATGTGAAAATGGTTAGAAAATTTATGAATAAATGTCAACAACGCGCTTAAAACATTCCAACTATCTCTATTATTGAAAATGCGATATAAAAAATTAATAATATTTATGTTTTTAAGTTGTGCATTTTCATGCTATTTTATACGTTAAAATACTAGAAAAAATCGATTCGGCTCACAAGTTGTTCTCAGGCAGGACTCGAACCCGCGACCTTTGTGTGGTCATAAATTTGATATATTTTACGCCTTACTTCTATACTGTGATTTTGAAGTTTATTTTTTATATCTACTTACATATAGCCTCAACACTAACAGTAATTCAAATGGCTGAAAGGGATGGTAGTAATGGCGATACGATTATCTAAAAATATACCTAGCTTTAGGTATATTATAGTCGTTAATAATAGTAACATAGTAACATAATAGCCGTTATTGTAAGCGACAGTTTGTAGATTAAGTTTTCACGTACACAGGACAAACGCATCTTAGGTCAATTGGTCTCAGTACGATGAGATCCAGATGCGAATAAATGACGATCATTACAGCGGGCGCGGGCGGCGCGGGGGGGTGATGGATCGCCTGCGCGGGCGCTCGTAATGCCCCCATGGAATTCGAGCGTTTTGCTTTGTTTTACTTATTTCGCATATTGTTGTATAAGCGTTATTCGAATGCGGCATAGGTTAAGATGATATGTAAATACATTGTTATTATAAGTGTGTACTTGAAGCAGATAATTATGTCATACGAGCTAGCATTGTGAAACAACGATCGGCTGCCCAACACTTGAAAGGTCAAAGCACTCCACTAATTCCTTGTATATTGGACCATAGTCCACATAGGTGTGATACCTAAGTGCCACAGTGATGTATAATCCACCGATGCAGGTGTACGTAGACGTCTGACGTTTAATTAAGGACGGTATGCAGCGATCGCAATATGAACGCGATTATAATGTTCATATGACTTCGCGAAGACCGGCAAGTGTGGACGTGATACCCCGTCTCGGCTTACATAACTATTCGATGTGATACATCCTCAGCCATTTGCTTGATTTCATTCATGATTTTAATTAGAAACTTTTATTCTTTTTGTTGTTTCTTGAATTTTTAGTTCTAAGAATAGTGCGTAGGTCTTTGAGAAGGGAGGATCGGATTACGCAGTGGTACGTTAGTTCTTAGCAACTTTCGCTTTGATCGGCCATATTGGAGCAAAAAACAATTTTTTAAACTATTAAGGAAAGTAAAAGAGGACTCTTCCATTTTTGTTTTTTTAACCTGTCTAACGTTTTGGTAACTTAGACTCGAGATCACATGATAAATTCTGACGAGATGCGTTGTTTTCGTTTTTCATTACATACAATACCTACATAATATAAAAAGTAGTTTTGTTTTTTCTACCTTATAAGTTTTTCATGCATCGTAATAAGATTGATTGAATGATTCACAAGAGAAACCGATTCCGTTATTTCACAAGCTCTTGCAATCTTCACGATTGGAGATCGACCCAATAATTGTATGACTAACAGCTTGAATCAAAGCAAACAACGCGTCACCTTACCACACATAAGCTGTTCAAACAAAATCTGGATAATCATCGCCATTCAACTGAATTACCACTTAACATACAATAAGATAGCATTAACTATTATAATTCTTCGCGTTGTCTGTGCCTATTTGCGTTGGTGTTACAGTAGCTATTGGTCTAATGGATAATGGATTGACGTTTAGCGTCAAAAATTGATTGAATCGGGTAAAAAAAAAGTTAGTTTTGTAATTCTTTTATAGTTGTTTTGGTTCGCATAAGTTTAAAATAATTGTGCATGCTGTGTACGCTATTATTGGATTAAAGTCTTGTCTCATATATATAGCATAGATTATAACTTTTGTAATGACTTTAATCTGTAAGTGTACCAAATAAATAAATATATTCGGGTAGATATTTGATTGAATCAGGCGATACCTGACGGAAAAAGAAAATGTCGTTTTCCAAAAACGTCAACTGGAATTTTCTCTCCTCTCTCGGGGAGACCTAAAACCTGTCTCTGTAAAATATACTTGGTTTGATTTACTTGAGATATGTTGTTGTATGGTCGAAAAAAGGGTTAATTTATAAGTGTTAATAATTCAGCTCTAAATCCAAAATATCTAGCTCAGTTGCAACAACTAATACCCATTTTCCTTAGCCATCAATAAGGAAGACCAGTGCCACAGCGCTGATGATGATGATGATGACACCGTTGTCCAGAGTACAATGTAGTGTCTATTGTGTTACTTGACCCGGGGCCTGAGTGGTAGGTATGTGTAGAACTTGTACTTTTTTCTATCGTTTGCACACTCTGCAATAAAACAACTTTTACGAATTTAAGTGTATTCTATTTTCACTGTTTGATATTTTTTTGGTGTTTTAGGGTTATTTTGCTTCCTGACGATTGGGCAGTATTTCAGCTGCCGTGGTCACAGGTTGACTTCCCGTTTGTACGATTTAAGAGACAACCTTTTCAGCTGCCGAAATATCGGGAAACCAAAAAAAATAAACTCCTAAAATTTCAAACGGTGAAAATATAGTGCACTTTAAACCTAATGGCGATCATGTGCAATATGCCTTTTATTTTAATGAATTAATCCAAAATAACAAACGGTCAAAAACACACATTCCTTTAACGCGCGTTTTAATGCGTATTGTTTTATTTCAACGGTTGCAAAGTAACATTTAAGCATGATTAGATAACGTTTTCCTCGAAGGACGTTATATAAAATCGCAGTCAATGAACGGGAAAATGCAATTTTCCTATTTTAAATGGAAAAAGTAAATGGTGATGTCACGTTTTTGCAAATTTTTAAGAACTATTTTTATTGATTCCGAAGCACTATAACGTTTAGCGGAGGTGCCAAACTTTTTAATTTCTAAGACCACTTTCGAAATTTTGTAGCTTGTTGACCCCCGCAGCTACATTTCTACCATATTCCCAAAACTCGACAAATAATGTGAAAAATTAATCTAACTATGGCAATTTGCATTGCGGCTGAGTTCCAATCACAAATTAATAGTTTTCGAAAAAAACTGATAATTGATTGGTTAATAAATTAATTGATTGTGCTGTGAATGGATGTCAAAAGTAAAGTCGGCCAATCAAAGGTGATTCCATCCAACTTTACTTTTTTGACATCTACTCACAGCACAAGAAAACAATTAATTATTTTATTTAGAAAACTGCCCGTTCGGTGACCTTCATAATTTGTGGTTTGTAGCTCGAGTAGCTCCTCTTGCAATATCACATTCTCCATTTTCGTTTCATCCAATGTATTTACGATGCATGGTGGTATTTCTATCGTCAGAATATCTTCAAATCTGATTTTGAAGTCATCATGCAGGGCAATTAAATGTTCAACGTTTGTCTGAATATCTTCATCAAGGCATTCTACTGGTGACAAGTTTGAAAACTGGGAAAATTCGCGCCGACTAATAAATTTGCTTCATAACTTTTAATTGTCTAAAAAAAGCTGAAATTACACCCATTGTTTTTATCATATTGATGCTGTAAAATTTGCAAGTTTTTACAATAACAGTCGCTGAGCTTCTAAAAATATTATCTGCCTACATTGATAGATAAGGTCAGTGAAGCAAATATTTTAGTTTTTCACCATCGAAACCAGAAAAAAAATTCTTGGACTTAAGAATTGTGAACCCCTATTTTTTTGTCACGCCAACGTAAACCTCCGTCGTCTCTCGAAGACCCCTGGGGGTTCACCTGGACCACTTTGGGAAGCAATGGTTTAGGTAATTGAAAGTCTAATAAAGGCAAGGGAACAGTTGAATTTATTTATTTTCTGTGATGTTATTAATTCTCCAAGGTATAAATAAACATAGATTTGATTCCGAAAATAAAGATGTTAATAATGGTTATTGAGGATAAGGTTTAAAGAGGGGATGAACTGTAACGGAATCAACAATCAGAAAATAAAAGTTATTATTATTTCAACCATCAGAATGCGTTATCCAGTGTATAATATGATCTCTGCTTAGTTCGAGACCAGTCTATATGCCTCTCTAGGTCGGGGCTAGAGGTATTGTGTTAAAAATAAAATGTCCCAAAAGCCAAATATAATTATCAAACATCTTGCTTACTTTCTCCCGCTGCCGGGATAGGCAAATATCACATCTTTGTACACTTACGAAATTAATAACCTATCTGTAGATATGGATTGGGCTATGCGATAGCTACCTAGGATACTGGTTTCGTTGCCTAGCAACCGTCGTTATTTTGGTCATATTAACAAAAATATCCTAGGCAACTATTACTCAGATAGCCCTATCCATATCTACAGATTGGTTATTAAATTCGGGCGTTAAACAATTAGCTAACTGCATTGCAACATAAGTGGCCACTTCCTCATTTTATTCTAATACCTCTATAGATTTTCCGTCTGTCATTAGAAGCGGAGTTAACCCTTTAATTTGCAAGATTATAATTACGTCGCAATGCTACGTCGACAAGCGGTGTGTCTAAAGACGTTTTATTCAAATCAACGCGTTGAAATAACAGTCAGTCGTATGCGGTTTTAGTACAAACAGGGCTTTCTAGAAAGCATGTAGACTCGGCAGCGAATTAAGCTGCGCATGTGTACTCAAATCGCGCATGTAATAAGAGCTGCTTTTGTGCTGAGGTGTTTAATTTTATGTGATTGTGACTGTACGTTAAATGCTTTACACTTCGGCGCTGTACAATTTACAATAGGCGATATATTTGCTTTCTAGTTTGCAATGTATAAACGCCTCATTTGATTGAAAAGCTTACCTTTTTATAAATTGTTACGCCAACGTAGTCAAGTTATCCATGTTAGCCATTGACCACAAGTTCGTCTAAATGGATTTTGTATGCAAAATTTCATCTAAATCCGTTCAGCCGTTTTATGCGTGAACAGTATATATATTATTACTATACTATACATTTATTATGATAACGTTACCGTTGTAACATAAAAAAATTCAATGTGCCCGCAAAATTCAAAGACTTTTAAATTATTACTTATTATGTACAGTCAGCACCATATATATAGACTCAGTCAATGTGCTCAAATATTCAGTAACAACTCAAGTATTCAAATTGATGACAACGTCATAGAACGCTCTATTAACGAAGTATCTATTTAGGAATCAGTGACACTATGGTTGTATCGATATATTTGATCACTTTGGATGTTCCTAATTATATGAGCACGTATCTATAAATATGATGCTGACTGTACCTAGAATGTAGTATTTTCTGTTATATTATTATTATGTCGACGGTAATATTTCCTTATTGAACAAAACCGTTAACCATCATACGTTTGTTAATCAACGACATTAATAAGAATGCGATATTACGAATAGGGAAGGTATTATAGAATAAATTGTATCTAGCATGCGGGTGCCCGCAAACCGACACACAATTATAAAACTAACTATCACTACTTCAACCGAAAACAAACCTTTAATACTCCGCATAAAGCATATTTCAAATTGGTGCATTAGTAAGAATTTTATATTTGATAGAAAAATGTCGTGAGCGATAACATGGTGTTCAATTCTACGGGCATTCGTGATACGGTTCTAATTAATTTAGTTACGTCACAGAATATATATTAGTACTTTACGGTAGTTACGTCGCAATTGTGTTTTATTGCAAAAATCTTAGCAGGTATAGAATAACGTTTTATAGTACTACTAGAGGCCGGGCGCGGTTTCAACCGCGTGGTTCCCGTTCCCGTGGGAATTTTGGGATCAAAGCTATCCTATCTCTTAAGTTGGACCAGACTGCTCACGGTGTGCCAATTTAATTTAAAATCGGTTAAGTAGTTTAGGAGTCCATCGCGGACAAACATCGTGACAGGAGATTTATATATATTAAGATATATATTTTTTATGTAGTTTTCTCCTGTATTTAATTTTCATTGCAAATTACAAAAGCTTTGGTCGCGATATCGAAGAAAAGATTGGAAGCATAGATTTTCGGTCTCCGCGTTGCTACAACTAGATACCGTACTACTCATATATTTTGCTCTTGACCGTTTTACTCTGCCACAAACGGCACAGTCTACTGTGACAACGGCATACGGCATCAACAATCATCCCTAGCAACCGAGTCAGTTGGTTGAAGAAAATCGTCAAAATTTTTGGTCACAGTTTTTGTATGAAGCGCGGTATCTAGTTGTAGCAAACGCGGAGACCAATGACAAATCTATGATTGGAAGAATTAAGTGGAAAAGCTGCAGATAACCAACCCCTATTATCAAAACTTTCATAGCCTATTTTTGTCATATGGCTTAACGTGTATGAAAATGTATGTATGAGGAATGTGATGAGAGCTCGGAAAGCAAGAAAGATAATAAAAGGATCATAGCAGTGGAAAGAAGTTCAACTTGCTGCCACGCTTGAAAGTGCAGCGCTTTTTGCTCTTTTCATTATCTTGCGAATTTTAGAGTGCCAATTCACGGCGGATTCAGATGCGAGCTGTAAAATGAGGTCTTAGTACATAATCGACTGCTGTTTATATGATAGGTAAATACAAGAAAATGATTTTTTTGTTATGCTTGAGAAAGTAAAAAAAAATTGACTAGATTCTTACCCACTCCGTTTGACACAGTTTTTTTCTTGCCAGCTAAATGGGTGGCGGACAAATCTGACAACTCAAAAATGCTTGTATCAAGTTCATTTGAATAATTCATTTCATTTCAGTACCACTAGCATTGAGCGTATTGAGCACGTACTGTCAAAAATGTGAAGAAAAATGTAGTTCTGTTTACGTCCGGTAGGAACGCTGCTCAGTCATAATTTTTTTGACGATACGTCCTATGTACGACCTCGTTAATTTTACGTGCTAGGGGTACACTAAAGTACAAAAAAAGAAAAGGTTATGTGTGTAAAAAACGAGTACAAAATAATATTAACCTCTTTCATAGATATGACCCCAAGTATAGATTACCTAATGGATATGTAAAAAAATCAAAGTTCCAAATAGTAAGTACTGCGGACTCAGAAGCGAATACATCACACCTATCAGATAATACGGTGATATTATTAGTATAATCAGACACGGCGCATTGTCGAAGATGACCAATCTCCAAAACTGGCATCTTTTACACCGTGTGCGAAAGCTCTCTAATACCAATTTCATCTCATTAAAAACCAGTTTGGTTGAAATCTGATATTTTGTTGCTACAAATAGCAAATTATTTAGTTTAATATATCTTTGAAAAGTAGCAAATACAAATAAAAATATGTTTAATTACTATTGGTCGTATTGTACCTTTAAAGTTTATTGTAGTTGAATTTAACATTGAATGTTTAACGCAATGCTGCAACAAAAACCTTATTTATATTAACATAAATTTATACTTTGAGAGATGTTGGGTACCAAATTGTTCGTCGAACACATACGCATATATCATCGAACCGTGAAAAGTATGTGTATTTCTGCAAAGATTTTGGGTATTGTTGGCGAGGTCAAATGTTCATAAAAAAAAATGAAAACATTTCTTGTTTTCCTCAAATTGCAGCGAACCAAATGTTTATTTTTCATTCCATATACCTAAAGTGTAGGAATCCAGATTGAGTGAATTTGTTTTCCTTACGTTGCACAAAACTGAAAGTTTTCTTAAATTTTTGGGACTTTTATTCGCAAGTCGGGTATTGGACTCACACATCGAGTGACGTACAAAGTTTACATAAATGTTTATACTTTTTGTATAATGAGGCTGTGAAGTGAGTATTTTTGTATGAAAATAACCCAGACCGGTTCGATTTCTTTGCGGCTAAGTGTAGATTGTTGTTTGAATATCTAATTGTTATTTGTATTAATAGTTATTTACCGCTGTTAAAATAATTCAAGGCCAACATAATTCGTCTCGTAGTCACACATTACTGAAATAGACGCTTTCGATGTGACGACTGAAGAGATCAGCGTTACGCCACGGTATGACAGTCAGCCGGAGCCCACGCAACCTTTCCTTTATAAATATTGAATGTCAATACGATTATTTACGACAGATATATTGAATATAAATGAGAGATAAAAGATCGACTTCGATTCCTGTGTAAAGATCGAACGACAAAGGCTCTTTTGTCGAGTCAGCCATTTTATTTGTATGCAAATTATAAGTTTAACAAAGGGGCATCGTGTCAAATAATCAAAATAATATCCTAATACATACACTTCACAACTTAAACAACAAAGAAGCAAAAAAAAACAAAGCTAGAATAATAGAAACTATAATTAAATATTAATCAGTTAAAAAATGTTTATGTCACCACCGGTAACTTACTAAGTGATTTTCTTATAAGAGACGAAACAGACAGCGGATTGGTCTGTCGTCAAAAAAAATACCAATTTGTACAATCATTGTAAAAGGCACGCGACCAGGTAGCGATAAGGCAACACACCTGCCTAAAAGTGCTACCCATGCTCTGACACATTTTACACCCATAAAATAGGCACTTGCTGCATCTAACAATACTTTTTTTTCGTCCAAAGCTTTTGACACACTAAGCGCCATGCATTGATGTGAGTTTATGTGATTTTGCGAAGAACCCTTCGTATCAAGGATACTTATTAGATGCTTTGAGAAAATCTTCGGTGTTTTACCGTTACCAACCGTTGGTATAATTAGTGAATAATAACAAAAAATAGATATATAATAATAGGTAAGTACCAAAAGTACTAAGGCTGAGCTTTTTCTTTAGCATAGCACAAATAACTTTCATTTCGTAATATTCTACCAAGTTGATCCTTAATAAACAGTAATAACGCACGCTATCAGCTACTATCAATAAAACTAGAACAAAATATACAATCCCTGTATTAACTTTACGTACTGGGTTTAAAAAATGTATTATACAAAATAAAGAAACACTGCTAAGTTATAACTACACAATTTGATTGAAACTCATAATAGACTGGTGATATATTCTTCCCAGAAACTATAATTTCTAAATTAAATAGAACGAGGTGAATTATAACAAATGCCAACCGTCAACCGGTGTTGTCAACGCGAAAAAATAAATCAAGAATACCGCCAATTATTTCAATTAATGAAACGTCGCGGTGTCGACAGGAAAAGGAAGCTGGTCGGCTCTTCGCTCTAACTTTAGACCGCGATTGTGCACTGACTGACAGCTAGGTTTGATTAATTAATTCGTGCCTTCTATTCGCCGAGGGATAATAAATCGTGCGTGAGCCCTGGCCTCCCGTGAGATGTCGCCAGCGTGGAATAAATGATTGAGTCAAACGCAAGCATTATATCGGTCTAGACCGAAATAAACCGCTAACGATGTCTTATACAGGTAAGCAATAATAAAGTCGTCAGATCTGCATCCTTAGATCATTAGAATTTCCAGCAGACCACCATCAATCATAAAATCATTTTTTGTCACAATACGAGTGACGACGAAACGGTTGCCGAATAAACAATGCCTTTCGGATTTCTTAGAGGCTGCACAGATGGCAAAAGGGTCTCTGGTACCGTACAATAAAATAAAATAAACTTGTAACCGAATCGCGGGACGAGGATTTGTTATTAATAATCATAACGGCGCCATTTCGTAAAAGCCGCCGATGAAATTCTGGCAACACATGTGTTTCGACCATTTTTGTCGCCAGTTTTTGCACTACCACGGGCAAAAAATCTGAACGCATTTAAATCTTTTATCTTCAGTGTGCTTTTTCATCGGTCATGATTGCAATTCGGCACCTACAACTATTTAATTCTATTTTTTTATGAAACAGTCATAGCTCTATTACTATTTTCTACATTTAAGTAAGTTAGTTTTATTATCACGCGACACGTAACTTTTATTTGATTTAGCATTTCTTCATATAAAGATTTTCTCTCAAGTTCAGATAGGCCTTACAAGCATTGGTTGCTCAGATTTATAAATTATATAAATGTTATATTACGAAAAGTACCAAAATGTTTACTTAGTAGTTGGATTTGCATTATTCTTGAAGAAGCGAAACAAAATGAAAAAAGTATTTGACACAGCGGACTCTTAAAACAAATAAGTAGTGCAAAATAATTAATATTTTTTTATTTAATGAACACCGCGGCCGCTAGGCCGCTCGCGCTTCAGCAGTGTGATTCCCGTTTCCGTGGGAAATTCTTAATAAAACGTATCCTACGTTCATAACCAGGCTATCCACTATCTGTGTACCAAATTTCAACCAAATCCGTTCAGTACTTTTTGAATTTACTCGTTGCAAACAAACAAACAATCAAATCTTTCCTATTACAATATTAGTATAGATAAACAAGAAGACAAGCAAAATGCTATACCGTCGCTGAATGATCTATGACACATATATTGGTTGCTAACAAAACATTAATCTACCTACCATACCTACTATTTATATAAACAACCAAATTAAGTGAAAACATTTAAGTTAAGGTACCGAATTTTTTCCAGGTATAAAATAGTAGTTCAACTAAACTATTAAAAGAATACTTACTGCCGGTTCGGGATTTTGTTATGCATTTCTGGTAAATGAACAAAAGACAGGGCCATTCCATATTCGAATATCATTGTTTAAAGTAGGTAGTAGAATAATATAATGTAACAGTACCGTTTGTCTATAACTATTATGGTTTTAGGCTCGTTTTTAATCACCACATTTATGGAAAACATTTTAATATAGTAAAAGTTGGAATTTGGTTTGTTAAAAATCATTTATTAGAGGATATTTTTTTTAATTTGATATCAGTAAACTTCAAATTATTGTTGTTCTAGGTATAGCACAAAAACAAATGTCAAAACTCTCTACATAGTTTAGCTTAATAAATGAAAAATAATTTTAAATAAAAAATGTAGGTTTTAAGCAATAAGCTGAAGATCTTTTACTATTTTTTTCTTTATATATTTAATACGGGGAAATCCTAATAGGACTCCTCTAAGACCGGCTAGCATTAAAGGGCTTATTACACTTGGCTAAATTCAGCATCTGAATTTAGTGGTGTAGCAGTACATTGTTGGTTTTGATTACATCACTTGCTAAAAATGAGCTCAAAGAAAGCAATGTACTGCTAAACTACTAAATTCAGATGCTGAATTTAGCCAAGTGTAAAAGCCCTTAAGTATACCCGCAACGCAAATTATTAATCATAATATTTTTCATAGGTTCAATGGAATATTTTACTTGAATTTTTAATAAATGATAAATGATTTAATTAATAGTTACATTTGATGTACTGATACTAGTAATAAGCAATGCCATTTAGAAAATGCCAGCTTTTTAAAGAGCTTTTAAACTTTCAATTCATTGACCCGAACTGACTAAAAACAATAACATTTGCTACAAAAATCAAATCAACACTATAATATCTCACTCCCACAACTGCAAACATTTTGCTACAAAAGTTGATGGTCATTCTTCAGAATGCATAGATCCGCAGCAAAATCCGTGGGTATGTTTCAGCTTTTAATATCTATAGCAAGCATGATACGATTCTCTTTGGTGAATCTTTGTCATTGCAAACATTCGACGTTGCTGCAGATTTAAAGAATGACCCATATAGTGAAGTTCACGGAATACACAAAAGAACAGTGTTTGACAAGTTTCTTGTCGATTCTCATTGTCCACGCAATTGCTAGCAGCAGGCCACGATAAGTACTGACTTTGAAAGAACGTTTTAAAGCCTCCCCTTACGGCTTTGCGAACCGATAGAACTTCTTTAACATTCACAAGTGCAAGTAACAGCACCAGCCCACACTGTATACTGACTTTGAAAGCTGCAGGTCGTCGACTCACCACAGGGCTGTCGTCGCCAAGGTCCGAGTCGCGGTCGGCGTCCGCCATGGCGTACGCCGGGACCGGCTCGCGATTCTTCACCCGAATCTTGGCGGCTTCTCTGCACGGGGGGACGAAGAACGTCACAGGGACCGGCACGTGGTAACACCCTCACACGCGCACGGACTACGGACATACACGGGGCGCACGTCACACGAGCGATTGCGGCGCTCGCACGGAATGGTATGGCGAGAATCGCGCACGGCACCCCCTCCCTGCCAAGCCCCGCCTTAAGGCGTCCACGTCACAGCGAATCAAACTGCGCGATATCAAACTGATATTTGTGTAATACGCTCCGCCCGCCGCGCGTATATTGTTTTATTCGAGCTATAAAATAATAGCGTAGCGATGATCGCGCGCAGTGATTAACGGGGATCGTGAACCGGCTAACTGCGATTGCGACGCCTTAATGAGCCCGCTAATGTTACTGTGAGAAGTTCTTTTATACTTATTACCATTGCTAATCTTATTTGCTCACTTTTTTATTCCACTTGGGTGGGATACGTACTTCAACCCTACAAAATGATGATTTGCAAATAGTAAATTATTAAATAATATGTGAATAAGTAAACAGTTACCAAACACACACTGGTATCAATATTGCAATCAAACTCTTTGTTATACTTACAAGAAAGAAGTGTAGGTAAGTCATATTTAAAAGTTTTTGGAATACCAGAACTATAAGATCAGATAGCATTAATATTTTCGTATATAAGAGCTTGATTTAAAAAGTTCTTAATATTAAAAATCACACAGTTAAAGATCCTGCTTTTTTTATTGGGCAATTTAATATGTTAAAAATCTTTGGAAATTCGAATTTATATTAAGACAAAGATTTTGGAAAATATTTAAAAAACGCAGTGTGATAGGTACTATGAAAACCACGAAATCAAATGTTAAATTCTATTGTGTGTGACTTATGTAAGTAGAACTCAATTAAAACAAAACATTTGCCTCGCGATCAAGATAAAAGGAGACAAATGTATTTTTCAACAACTGTTAACTTTACTTATTAGGTACTGCTAAAATCTTATCAAAACAAAAGAGTAAACTCAAACACTATTTGAGACGTATTTTAACTGTCAATTTCATTCATTCTAAATATGTCCACTCACAAAAGAACATTAACCAACTTCAAATTCAAAACTAATCCCAAGGTTTCGAAGGGTGAAATAAAAAAGTATAAAATCTAACGCGTTGATATCTTTTTTATAGGAATTTGACCTCAAAATAATTATTCAATATAAAAAAGATTTCGTATTAAAACTGACCGCGAAAAATTGTATAAAATTACTTCAAGTTAAGAGTAAGATGTGGTAATAATAAAACTATTATTTAAACTAACACTTACACTTGACATATTTAATTACCTGTAGGTACTGTAATTTTTTATTTCATAATTTTGGTAGGTAAACATTTATTAGGTTGGGGGAAAATACTTTTCGCATATAGTATGTATGAACTTTGGCTATACTATTTGTATCTGGCTGGTTTTGGTATCATTAAAATTTTAAATTTTAATGAATATAATTCCAAATTCAAATTAGGAAAATGTGTGATTTTCATTTGTTTTTCTTACTGTCAAGATAGGTGAATCTATGAAGAAATTCGATACATTTAAAAATGTTACTACAAAAAAAAATATACCATCCGAATTGAGAACCTCCTCCTTTTTTGAAGTCGGTTTAAAAAGGTAAAAATGGAACAACAATGCTGAAAAGTTTTGATGTCAAATATACACGTCGTTCTGGTCGCCCAATTACGGATAAAATGGATACCATTTATGAAAAGATCGGCATATCAGTAGTTACGACGTAGCTGAAGAACTGGGAATTGACCACAAAACAACATATTTGGGTACCTCACGAGCTCACCGAAAGATACCTAATGAACCGTGTACTCATTTGTGATTCTTTATAACGACGTAATGAAACCGAACCATTTTTGAAGAAGCTAACTGGTGATGAAAAGTGGATCACGTACAACAAAATCGTGCGAAAATGGTCGTGGTCAAAGGCCGGTCAGGCTTCACAGACTGTGGCGAAACCCGGGTTCACTCTCAACACGGTGATGCTGGTGTGTATGGTGGGATTGGAAGGGCATTATTCATTATGAGCTGTTACCACCAGGCAGGACCATCGATTCTGAATTCTACTGCAAACAACGGATGAGATAAAGCAAGAAGTTGAGATAAAGCGGCCGGAATTAATCAACAGAAGGGGCGTGGTTTTTCATCATGATAACGCTAGACCTCACACATCTTTAGCCACTCAGCAAAAATTAAGAGAGTTTGGCTGGGACGTGGTAATGTATCAGCCGTATAGTCCTGACCTTGCACCTTCAGATTTACACCTGTTTCGGTCTCTTCCGAATTCTTTGTCAGTGTGAGGTTAACATCACTAGAGGACTGCCAATTTTTGCGGTATTTTGATCAGAAGCCCCAAAATTTCTATAGCAATGGGATCATGTCCCTACCTACAAGATGGCAAAAAGTTTTCGAACAAATGACACCCATACTTTAATTAAATAAATATAAATAAACTATATTAAAAATGATTTGAATTTTCTTAAAAAATGCGAAGAAACTTTTTTCCCAACCTATTAGTTTTGAAATGGTATTTTTCGTAGAAAAACTTGAACTTGTGATTTGCCGGGCCCGTTGGCGAAGTGGTACCGAATATCTTCATTAACAAATGAAGGATAAGTCGAAACCTATCGAATGAACGAGTTCATAGATTTATTATACTCTTTATTGCACATAAAATAATGTTATATATTATATTCAAAATAATGTTATAGATACATATTTGCAAAGGTGGATTTATTCCATGATTTCGTACAATGATGATTTTGAACTTTTCGATAAACTTAAAAACCATAATTTCTCTACTTAAATCTTATTAAGTTTACGTTTACTTAATTATTTAACTTTGCCCGAGAACTCTCAGTATTAATATCTCATTTAAAAAGAATGCTAAAATAATTAAATAAGATCACTATAGTTATCTGAAATAATTTATATTAGGTCTTTAACTATGAAATTGCCGATTTGTATGAAGATTTTCAAAGAAAGTTCGTTTTCCATACTAGTAATTTTTCTTATAGTTACTACCGCAAGTGCTGATGCCACAATTTTTTAATGTACAATCATTGTTTGAAGACTAATTATTTACAAATTATATTAAATAAAGTAGTCAATTTTGCTATAAAAAAAGAGAACCTTTCGAGGTAGTTTTTATCGTATAAGCAACGAAAATAATAACCATCAGATTAATTATTCTTGATCATTTTGATCTTAATTGAATATAAAATCAAGCAATAGATGTACCTTTTCACAGAAGTAGTGTGGTTCTCTGGTGGAAGTTTAAGAAAAAAAATTCATACTTTAAACTAAAACTTTAGTAAATGTTTGGTCACCCATCCCGTGACCCACCATTGCGAAAGTCACTAATCGCCACAAACGCAGGTTGTGGCGATTAGGCCATGCACAGACTATTCGCCTGAAGTTCGTCATCTCCGTCACGACGTATTGTGAGGAAACACCAAAGGTGAGAAAATGAGAAATATGTAAGGTAAAAGTCCCGGTCGTGGCCACTGTTCTGCTTATTTATATAATCTCGTCTTTTCTCTTGTCATCCCGTGACCACGGCAGCTGCAAAGGTGCCGAAACGTGGGGAAAATAAAAAAACCACTAAAAAACCTAAAAATACGGACAATTACAACTTAGTTCGTGAAATATAGCGCGTTTGATATCCGTAAAAGTTGTTTTATTTCAATGTCGTCTTTGTTTGCTTCTTTTCATATCTCTGTTCTAGTTCATATCTTTTTTTATTAATTTATGAAAAAACTAATAAAACAGTGGCCATAGATTTTTGAAACAAGTTATAACTCATGTGCCATAATTCAGGAAGGACACAGGGGCTCGATTTGTATGGAAAAAGAGTCTTAATTTTCCTCTTGGATTTGGGTTAAGGGTTAATAAAGCTTGAGTACCTAATGTCCTTTATCCACGACAAGTTCCTATAATAATAACGAAATCGATACGACTTACGTACTGGGTCATATTTAAGTCTCTTTTACTATTTTCTTCTACCATAAACGCTGGTAAGCGTGTTATTACTAAATTACGTACAAAACAATATCCAAGTATAAAGCGCCGTACCCGTACTTCTAGGTATAGGTTCAGACAACAGCAATTAATACGGCCGGCAGATCAATCGCTTGTCGAACAGTGCAAGTGCTTACGGTGTGGTGCAAGTGACGAGAGACAAGTTAAGTCGGTTCTTCTTTCTTCTCTCAGTCTTGCATCTTTGAGCTGTAGCGTGGCGAGGGTTTCAGAAGTCAAGACGCTAAAAACTTTTCTGCCGAGTGCAACACACAATTATTCACCTCACAACAGCGAGGTTTATAGGTTGTTTTCGCGGTCAACTTCCGGTAAAAAAATCTTTTTACAAAAAGTTTAATATATATATATATATACCTTATTCTTGTTGTTTTAATGATATAAAAAATAAAATAATAAAAAGGGAGTATTAAAGTTAGGTAGTTGAAAGTTATTTTAAATAGGAATAAATTGTTAAATAGAATAACAATAAAAAAAATCGGTAAATGTTGACGTTGACATGAGGTGTACAAAAGGTTTATGTCACGTTCCAAAATCCAATCATAGGTTGTAATTAATTTAATCTTTTTGTTTTTGTTTTTATGACTAAAGGAACTAAAATAATATAATATAAGTAATCAAAACGGAGTATTATAATTATTAATTCAAAGGTGTTTAAAATAACAATAAAATGTAACATAATAGTTAATAGTGCGATTCGGAACGCATTAAAACATATTTTTAGGTTTTAAATTAAAATAGGAATTTACCACGCTAGGCCGCAAAATGCAATATTCCACGCAGAAATTGAATGACAAAATCTCCTTTTCCGAGCGTGTGAGGTAAAAAATTAAATGAAGTAAGTTGTTTTGCAGTTTTAGAGTTACGTGAATAATTGGTGATATTTTATTGCTATAGGTACTTGTATATATTCATGTTGAAATTAAATTTTGAAAATTGAAAAAAAAAACATGTTTCGACGGATAGTTAAGTCGGGGGCCTTAAGTGAGTTGTCGCCGTAATACATACCTAAGAACATGCATCAATCAAACCCTAACCCATCACTGAAAACCGCATCAAACTAGGACTAGTAGTTTTGGAGATAAATGACAACATTGGTTTGCACAAACAAACAAACATCCTCTCACCCGTACCGTCGTGGGTAAAAATCGTAAATATTCCTTTTTCATATTCAATATTTTAGCAAACTATGTAACAGAATCTAAAAACCAAAACAGTGAATATGCCAAAAAAAATGTATGAAACGAATAATGTCTTATTTCTTTTAGAGTGAAAAGAAATGTAAATACGACGACACAGTAGGTATGGCTGGTAAAGTTCGGTCGCAATGCAGAAAGAATGTCGTACAATGACCCCTCAACACCTGTTTCTATTACTTCGCATAAAATATAGTGTGTTGCGCTCGCACAGTTGCAATGGCCGCAGTCTTAAGGGAACTATGCGAGCGCATTGCGATCGGACTTTAATATACAAATAAAACTGAAGAGGTGTAACATAGAAATTAAGTTCTCTATATTTCCCCTATATTTATGACTGCGACGACCAAAGATCGAAAATAAAGACAGTTACGGTTAACGTGATATTAACAGTAGGCTTATTACGAGTTTGGCAAACTTGACGTTACAGTAAATGTAGCTCTGTCTCTTTCATATTTAGCGACTGTTTTACCGACATGAGCAGTGTATCCGATAGTCTACGCTCACGAGTCCTGTAAATGTCATGTTAAGCAAACTCGTAATAGGGGTACAGGTTGCCTGTCCCTATACAACATAGATTTTCATTGCAAAATGTCCAGCACGTTTTTCATCAATTTCGCCTCTTCTGGTTATTTAGAAGGTAGATGATATTTTTTTAAAGCACATCCGAGGTGTTTTTGTCGTAAAAAACGTAAAAAAAAGTCAAAAACAAATATTTTTTGTTTTCTTTGTTATTCACATATTAGATATTAAATTTTGATCATTTTTGATTCATGAACTTGCCAGTGTTGGTACAGAAAGTGTCACATGTATCATATGTGACTGTTAATGCAAATACTTTATGTACAGAGTGAAAACTTAGATAGTTATTATCACGGATAATGTATTTACAATGTTTGCGAGGCAGAAATATGAAATATGGCACAGTTTAATATTCCATCCTACAAACAATTTTACCTCTCCATATCTCTAATAGTAAAGGTAAACCGCTTCACCTCCCACCTTGGACCAGCGGCCCAGTAATCGCTCCAGGCTGATTGATGAACGCTCCCCCGCCCGCCCCCCGCTTAGACCTGAGTGATCCATGGCGAGGAGATCTATTACCCTCCACATTACACCGCTCATTGCCGGCCTTTATTTTAATTTACCTTTTTTCAATATTGTGAATAAATCAATACATGTAATTGAGGAACTTATTCAAACATTATTACATCAGGATTGTCCCCAAACTTTATAATATGGGACCTAATTTCGAAATCGGTTCTGTAGACATATTCTAACTTAAAAAAGTGAAAAAAAAATCATACAAAAACAATAACTGACATAAAAAAATAATAAAAAAAAGATTTTTGGAATCACTCACCGGCCTGGACCCGGCTTAGACGTGAGTGATCCATGGTGGGATCTGTTACCCGCATAACACTGCTGACGGCGCCTTTATTTTAATTTATCTTTTTTCAATATTGTGAATAAATCAATAGGTGAATACAAAATATAGTATGGGCACTTCTTCCGCACGTTATTGTTATTTTTCAAAATTAACACTCTGGATCACAGCTCGTTGCCACTTTCGCACTTTTATAACAGCCACATTGGTCAATTTCATCGAAACAACATCGATTTCATTAATGAACACATATTAACAAATCATAATGTTACTTGTCAATATTCGTTAATAACAAATCTAATATAAGATGACCTGTAGTGGAAGTCCTTTTAATTTTTGTAATACAAACAGCATTGTGTGTTTCGATCCCGTCCGAACCTATCTCGTAAAGTGGTGCAAAATAAACCAGTGCGTATTTTTTTTATTATATCTTCGGAAAGTCAAGGTATGTGCTTATATATTAAAAAATATAATAAAACCAAAACCGAGTATGTATAATTTTTAAAATTTTTGCATTTTTTCAATGCTGAGCTACCGAAACTTGGTTACTTGGACAGTGGTTAGAGCATTGGACCTATCGGTTGGTCCATTGGTTTGAGTCCCATCTGAGAATTCACGGGTGGCCGAGTTGATATTTTCCAATATTTTTCTATTTAAAATGTATCGTATAAAAATAGTATTGAAAATGCTAAAATAAAAAAAAACATATAATTGTACACTGTTTTGGTTTTATTATATTTTTTAAATTCCATGAATCATAAAACAATTAGATTAAACTATAATATTTGTGATAAAAAATTTCAATTTACGGCGGGTGAGATTTCGCAACCTAGAGGATTTCGGAAAGCAAGACATGAACCTTTATTTTTAAATTGTCTTTGTCAATATCACTATGTCAGTGTCAACAATTACCGAATCGTTTTTACTGTTATTTTAAGCAACAGTTATTCTTATTTTAAATAACTTTGAATTAACTATATTACTCCCTTTTTTATTATTTTAGTTTTTTATATCATTAAAACAACAAGCATTAGTATTTAGATTAAACTTTTTGTTAAAAGATTTTGTTACCGGAAGTTGACCGCGGAAACAACCTAAAAATTTTCCTCGCTGTTGTGAAGTGAAAAATTGTGTATTGCGCTCGGCAGAAAAGTTTTTAGCGTCTCGTACCTTTGAAACGCTTGCTACGCTCAGGATTCAATAGAGGTAGCTCGCCGCTTATATCCAACTTCCCAGCCTTGCTTCCATCATCAGCCTGTGGACGTCCACTGCTGGACATAAGCCTCTCCTAGCTCACGCCTATTGTGACGTTCAAAGGAGGCTATTAGCCTACTGCTACCACGCTGGCCAGACGCGTTGGTAGAGGGTTTGTTTCAAGTTTTCCATCTCTCGCACAGGTGTTCAATACATCGAGCCTCTTAGTCGACTCTTACGACATCCCAGGCATGTAAGGGAGTGGTGACACTTGTATTATAAGGCCGTCACCACACACCAGCTTTGCTTAGCAAATAACTATTTCACCTCATACGCTCGTAAAAGGAGGTTTTGTCATTTAATTTCTGCATGGAAAATCGCATTTTGCGGCCTAGCGTGGTAAAGTACTTTTTAATTTAAAACCTAAAAATATGTCCTTATGCGATAAATATTAAACAAGAAAATATACTAGAAAAAAGCAACTAGTCTCATGTCGCCCTGACGGGATTCGAACCCGCATCCTTGGGAGTCCGGCCCAATACGGTGTTGGCCACCGTCGCTTCATCAATGAGAGAAATATCCTCGCATTCGAAAGAAACATCTTTACAGATGTTTGACTATCGATTAAGATGAAACAGCCATCTAATTATAACTTTTTAATTTTGCATTTTACAATGCTATTTTTATGTGATAAATATTAAACAAGAAAATATACTAGAAAAAAGCAACTAGTCTCATGTCGCCCTGACGGGATTCGAACCCGCATCCTTGGGGGTCCGGCCCAATGCACTAACCAATTATGCTACAGACACCTATGAGGACACGTCATTTTCACGTATTTATCACATAAAAATAGCATTGTAAAATGCAAAATTAAAAAGTTATAATTAGATGGCTGTTTCATCTTAATCGATAGTCAAACATCTGTAAAGATGTTTCTTTCGAATGCGAGGATATTTCTCACATTGATGAAGCGACGGTGGCCAACACCGTAGAACGGTGAATATACTAGAAGAATTCGACGTGTCCTCATAGGACTCTGTAGCATAATTGGTTAGTGCATTGGGCCGGACTCCCAAGGATGCGGGGTCGAATCCCGTCAGGGCGACATGAGACTAGTTGCTTTTTTCTAGTATATTTTCTTGTTTAATATTTATCACATAAAAATAGCATTGTATAATGCAAAATTAAAAAGTTATAATGTCCTTATGCGTTCCGAAAAGCACTATTGACTGTTTGTTACGTTTTATTCTTATTTGAAATAACTTTGAATTAATTATAATTATACTGGGTTTTGATTTTATTATATTATTTTAGTTCCTTGAATCATACATATACTTTTTGTTAAAAGATTTTTTCCGGAAGTTGACCGCGGGAACAACCTAAAAATTTTCCTCGCTATTGTGACGTGAAAAATTGTGTATTGCGCTCGGCAGAAAAGTTTTTAGCGTCTCGTACCTTTGAAACCCTCGCCGATAAAATACAACTTTTCACCCTTGCATAACAAATAACATTTTTTTTTTGTTTTAAATGGTTAGTTGAATATTTGACCTCGGCATCGACAACAAATCTTACAGATATAAACAAACTTTTTGTGAAGGTAATATTTTTTTTTTAATTTGTATGATTGTGATTCGATTTATTTTTTCACGAGTGTCTATTATTTAACTATTTAGTAATCTGCGCCGAAGTTTCGATTCTGGTATGGTTTAACTTACCAACACAATTTAAGTAGTTATGTATCTGAAAACAGCAACCGTAATGGTAAATTTTAAATTAAATTTAAATTTAAAATATTTATTCAGTAACATCATTTTTTTACAAAAACATGTTAAACTGAGATCTCATTTTAAGTATTATTATACTTGTGATAGTGTTTATCTTTTAGCCAATTGGTAATGAGTATTTTGCATTATTTGATGGTTTTAGGATAAATATTTAACTGGGTATTCAAGTGGTTACATAGCAAGATTGATTGATTTGACTGTTGCCGCCTGGCAAAAACAGTTTTAACGCCTACATTTTTAACGACATTTCTGTTTCTTCTTCTGTTCTCACAATTAGGGTTAAAAGGGACTTATGTAATTTAAGAGTCAAATTCAATACATGTAACTTGCGGACAGAGAGAAGCTCACATAGTGAAGACAGATCTTGTGTTGGAAATCTGTAAGGTTTAATGGGGATTCTTTACACTCTCCAGGTCCAAAAATTTGGTTTTAGTAGCGCCTCCCCATATACCTACTGATACAATATGTCAAAATTGGTTGAACTAGAGAGATATACACATACTTTAATATATCTGCAGTTGCAAGATATCTTAAATTTTTAAATAGCCAAATGAATTTTCTGATTCTTGTTATTATGAGCTCCATATGTAGGTTAAACGCTGTTAAACCATGCCATGCAGGCCATGTTAAACGCTGGTCCAAAAGTATTCCGGGATATTTTGTGCTTGATACTTTATTTATTTGTGTACATGAGCAGCTATCGCTGATTAAATGACAATGGTAATAATTGTAAGTATTAAAAACTAAGTAATAAGTTTATCTTTGCTACATTTGCGTATCGAGTAGTTCCGACATTTCCATACAGAGACGTATCCGGAAAAACCCGTACCCGGACCCGTACGGATGATAGCCTTTTTTTAATAGTTTAACGATTAATGTAATTATCAAATGAAAATAATAGTTACTTAAGTGTATTCTTTTCACGTCAAAAGAAGAATATTGCAACCAGCTAGTTGATTATCTAACTCAGTTGCTAATAGATTTTAATTGAAGTTGATTGAAAGTGCAGCTACATTGCTGCTTTAGTAAGATAGTTGTCATTGTTTTTTTACTAAAGCAGCAATGTGAGCGCACTTATAATCAAACGTTGATAGAAACAAGTTACATAATCAGAGGGCAGAAACTGCATCTGTTGGAAACACAGGCCCTTTAAGCTTCCCTTATTAAATATGCTCAGTCCACGGCCCACAGTGGACGATTTCGCAAAAATAGCCACGATTTGCATAATGTTTATTTCCGAAGGATTTTAAATAGTAAAATTAAATAATAAATAAGTGCTAATAATGAACAGGGGGTTTAAATAATCACCTTTAACATTTAAAAGTATAAATAATTTTTTGGCCAAAAACACAAAATAATTAAGGAAGTATTATTCTTTATTATATTTTTGTTGCGTAATTAAATGTAATATTTAAGTAAATTATCTTTTTGTTTATGTTTGGGCCTAAAATTATGCACAGAACATCTTACGATACTTTCATGTCTCGCTTTCCGAAATCCTATCATAGGTTGTGAAATCTCAGCCACCGTAAATTGAAAAACAAATAGTTTAATCTTATTGTTAGTGTTTATATGATTTAAGGAACTAAAAACCAGAACGGAGTATTATGTGCCTTTTAAATTTTTTGCATTTTTCAATGCTATTTTTTTACGATTAATATTAAATAGAAAATATCGGAAAAAGTCAACTCGGCACAAGTGAATTCTCAAATGGAACTCCACAAGTTATTTCTCAGATGGGACTCGAACCCACGACCTTTTGGAAATCCCGTCCAATGCTCTAACCACTGAGCTACCGAGACTTGATTACTTGGAAAGTGGTTAGAACATTAGACCGGATTTACAAAAGGTCGTGGGTTCGAGTCCCATCTGAGAATTCACTTGTGGCCAAGAAAGTTATTTAAAATAAGAATAAAATGTAACATAAAGTGTCAGTAGTGCGATTTGGAAAGCATTGTGACATATTTTGATTTCTAAATTAAAAAAATACTTTGCCGGCCAAAGCCAGGAAATGCCTTTGTTGGCGCAGAAATTGAATGAGCAAACCCCTTTTTCCGAGCGTATGAGGTGAAAAACAAATTTTTCATTGTTTTAATTTCAGTTGAAGATATTTTATTTCAAACTGAATTTTGTTTTTTTTTTAGCCTTCCGCTCGCGACCTCGTCCGCGAGGAATTAGTTTTATTACCTATTCCATGGGAATATCAAAAAATCCTTTCTTAGAACTTGCCTATACATCGTTCAGTCAGTCACGGTATTGCTTTATTAGTATAAATAGATAAGTTAAATAGAAACCAAAATTAATTTCAATTTCAATAGCTTATTGCATATCGTCGATGAAGTGTCAATACCTCCTAACTAATTTTTTTTTAGGAAATCTTCCCTCCTCCTGACTATACTTTTTTTAATGTGACAGACATAAAATTAAAGTTTGTGTAAGCTAATGCTTCTTCTACCGGATTTTTTCTTTTTAAATGGGTATTAAAACACTGTGTAAATAGGTCCTTCACACACCGAAAATATTTACATGTTCATAATATTCATTCATAAAAAATGGTAGTTAGGAGGTATTGTCATGTGTGTGTCTACAGCTTCCTCATAAGACATAGAGGAATTCTAAGCATGCCATATTTTAGTGCAAATTAGGAGCAATCAAACGTGTCAGTGATATTTTAGGTGCAACCATAACTTCGTTACTAGGAGTTTTTTTTTGTGTGTTAGCTGGAGAAACGTGTCCCCAGCTGACACATGCCGTTTTAAGGCAAACCAGTGAGGTTAGGGCTTTAGACTATAGTCAGAAATTTAGTGCACAATAGGAGCAATGAGAACCAAAAAAACTAACCGTCACACTCAAATACTGTTGAAACTACGATCATTAAAGTGTGTGTTAGCTGGAGACCCGTGTCTCTGGCTTACACACACCTGTATCTTCGTAATTATTTGAGGTAGGATTATGTTTTATACCTCAAAATTTAGAGTCGAATTGGAGCAGTAAGCTCCAAATTTTTCTAATCTCTGGCTCGAATAGTTTTTAAGCTACGAACCGATAAGCATGTGTAAGCTGGAGACACGCTACACGTTTTGAATCACTGTAACCGTATAAGTTAGAGTCTCGTATTAAAAATCAAATGATACGGCATGCAAAATTTCAAATTACTGGGCTTCTTAGTTTCAAAATTATAGGCAAAAAACTGGTTTCCCGCCAAAAAATTCAAAATAAATGGCTCGGACGCAGCTAAAGCGCGGTTGCCGTTCCGTGCGCTACACTGTTGCAATCGACTTTGAACCTAACGGCTGGTATTAATTCGAGTCACTTTAGTTTGCGCTTTCGATCGTTTTAATTTCTGTTTTGAGAATTTTAGACCAGGAGCCGTCCGATATATCTACGCTGATTACATACCATCTATGGTAGTTACTTATAATTGAACTATCTGATTCTCTTATGAAGTACTTTTTAAATGTTAGTGTTAGAAAATTCACAACATTTGTTGATATAGGGCATGGATGATGGGCAATTTTCTATGAAACCTGGGCGTTAAACCAACAGAAATGGAACTACAATTTAGTACTTAGTACTAGAAAATGTTTTCTTGTTTATTAACTATCATAAGCCCCCGGTTTGCTTGAAAATAACCAGAGCGAAATACACTATTATAAATTCTGTATCTAACTATACTTTTTTCTCTCTTATTAATTCAGTGATTAGTTCTCTTATTAATAGGCTGATTAACCTATAGTTCATAGAACAAAGACAAAAATCGGAGACTTCCTTAATACTATTTTTTTTCCGGTAAAACTGGGAATTTAATTAGGCGAACCTTAACACCTTATTATTAATATTTAAATTATATTTGCTTTTCGTTTTGACACAACTGCTCAAAAATAATTAGAATGTTTTCATGGTTCACGTGATTTTAATTTCCTAAAATTTTATTAATATTCACCATAACCAGTGATCGGATAAAGTTAATTTTTGGCTGAAAAATTGTGGAAGCAGCTTCTTAAAACATTTTGTTTTTTTTATATTAATCCCAGGATTCCAAAAAATTCGGGAATGCAAAAGTAGTCGATAACATAGTGTGGAAACAACGACTTTAGCATTATGGTACTTATTATAAAATAATCGGGGACTCGCAATCCAGGTGTTGCAAAAGGGGTTACATATTCATATTTTAGTACTTTTATAAAAAAAACTGTCGTCACACAACTGTCGTCACAAAAATAAGGTATTTTTCGACCCCCTACGTAACCCATAATACCCCCTTTCAGCATCAAATATCAATAATAATAATAATATCAATCATATCGATCGATTTTGTATGGGCAAGCGACTTATCCAAATTTTAGAGTGAAATTACTATGGAAACTGTCCCCTAATTGTCTAATTTCAAAATCTATCACAATCTCTTTCAGAGGTATTGTGATTGTGTTATTTTCGTCTGCCACATTTGCTTAGACAGTTCAATTTCGTTTATTCCATACCTTTCAAAACGCGTCCCGATCACAATCCCTTTCAAATGTCAAAAAGTGATGGCCTGAAGTATGTAAATATCTTTAAAATAACGAATTGATAGGGATTGCGATAGATTTTAAAATTAGACAATTAGCCCCCTGAAGAAATTTTGAGCTTGTTCTTTTGAACTTTCTTCATGTCAATTGATGCTGAAAGGGGGTTTTATGGGTTATGTAAGGGGTCGAAAAATACCTTATTTTTGTGCTATGAAACGTACATCATGTACGATTCGTAGCCCTCGTCATTTCAAAGATATTTACATACTTCAGGCCATCACTATTTGACATTTGAAAGGTATAGAATAAACGAAATTGAACTGTATAAGCAAATGTGACAGACGAAAATATCACAATCACAATACCTCTGAAAGGGATTGTGATAGATTTTGAAATTAGACAATTAGGGGGCAGATTCCAATGTAATTTCACTCTAAAATTTTGACAAGTCACTTGACTATACAAAATCGATCGATATTATTGATATTATTATTATTATTGATATTTGATGCTGAAAGGGGGTTTTATGGGTTACGTAGGGGGTCGAAAAATACTTATTTTTGTGCTACGATGCACCGTTTCCGAGATATATCAAAAAATATAGAAGAGCAGCGGAGGACTTCGATACTGTTTTTATATTTATCAATTATATTATTATTTCACAATATTTTAAAATATTTATTTGACAAGGCAACTGTTCATATCTACGCACGACGGGCATCTCTTGCTTAATTTTATTAAAAACAAAACCAGCCAGCAACGGCGGTGTTGCGGCCCCCTTGTAGGGCGGAGACATGTATGGTCTCCACAGTACCTAATAGGTAAATATACTCAGCCTATTCCGATCACTGAATTAATAAGAGAGAAAAAAGTATAGTTAAGAATTTATTTATTTTAGAATTTATAATAGTGTATTTCGCTCTGGTTATTTTCAAGCAAACCTGGGGGCTTATGATAGTTAATAAACAAGAAAATATTTTCTAGTACTAAGTACTAAATAGTAGTTCCATTTCTGTTGGTTTAACGCCCAGGTTTCATAGAAAATTGCCCATCATCCATGCCCTATATCAACAAATGTTGTGAATTTTCTAAAACTAACATTTAAAAACTACTTCATAAGAGAATCAGATAGTTCAATAAGTAACTACCATAGATGGTTTGTAATCAGCGTAGATATATCGGACGGCTCCTGGTCTGAAATTCTCAAAACAGAAATTAAAACGATCGAAAGCGCAAACTAAAGTGACTCGAATTAATACCAGCCGTTAGGTTCAAAGTCGATTGCAACAGTGTAGCGCACGGAAAGGCAACCGCGCTATAGCTGCGTCCAAGACATTTATTTTGAATTTTTTGGCGGGAAACCAGTTTTTTGCCTATAATTTTGAAACTAAGAAGCCCAGTAATTTGAAATTTTGCATGCCGTGTGCACCTATTATAAGGTATCATTTGATTCTTAGTACGAGACTCTAACTTATACGGTTACAGTGATTCAAAACGTGTAACGTGTCTCCAGCTTACACATGCTTATCGGTTCGTAGCTTAAAAACTATTCGAACTAGAGATTAGAAAAATTTGGAGCTTACTGCTCCAATTCGACTCTAAAATTTGAGGTATAAAACATAATCCTACCTCAAATAATTACGAAGATACAGGTGTGTGTAAGCCAGAGACCCGGGTCTCCAGCTAACACACACTTTAATGATCGTAGTTTCAACAGTATTTGAGTGAAACGGTTAGTTTTTTTGGTTCTCATTGCTCCTATTGTGCACTAAATTTCTGACTATAGTCTAAAGCCCTAACCTCACTGGTTTGCCTTAAAACGGCATGTGTCAGCTGGGGACACGTTTCCCCAGCTAACACACAAAAAAAATCTCCTAGTAACGAAGTTATGGTTGCACCTAAAATATCACTGACACGTTTGATTGCTCCTAATTTGCACTAAAATATGGCATGTTTAGAATTCCTCTATGTCTTATGAGGAAGCTGTAGACACACACATGGTATTGTCACTTAATCGACGATATATCATAATGTAAGTAAAGGTGTAACAAAAGAAATGGAGACCATTATGGACCCTGTCGGGCTCAGCAACTGGATGAGACGGAAGACACTTCTTTATTTTATTATTTAATTATTTTTTACTAATGTAAAATTATATTTTATACAGTAATTAGTAGATTAATTAACTGCTTTCACGTTTACTAGTCTTATTTTATAGGAAGGTTATTATTGACGTATAACGGGTAAAAAATTTCCTCCACATAACGTTTTCTCTAACTGTGCTTTGAAATAGGAATTATAAATAAGTCAGATGTCTAATTATTCATTACGAACTTATGTTGTGAAACTTAGCTTGGGATAGATAATTGGTGTGATTGTATAGTCATCAGCCATTTTTTATGTGGGGTGCAGTGGGGTGCTGGGGCACTGGCCTTCCTTATGGATGGATAAGGAGAATGCTCTATGATGGCTATGACCTACCACGCGGGCCCAATGAGCATTAGTGGGCTTTAACGACTGCAAATACAGCCGGGAGTAACAGCCTAACGTGCCTTCCGACGCACAGAGGAGCTCGAGATAGAAAAATTTTGGTCAACTATCGCTACTACTATATTTTGGTGACTGACCATTGCAAAAGTTGCTTAACCTCAACGATCGCAGAGCGGGCACGCGTACCACTGCGCCACCGAGCTCTCCTAGATATTACTATATGCAAAATTTTAACAGGATTCTGTAATCTGAAATCATTAATATTAAAAAAATAATTCCTTTGGGCGCATTTGGTCCAATTCGCACTTAGTCCAATTCGCAGTTAGTCCAATTCACATTTGGTCAAATTCGCAGATTGCCCAATTCGCAGTAAGTCCAATTCGCAGTTTGTCCTCTTCGCAGTAAATCCAATTCGCAGTTGGTCCAATTGCGAATTGGACCAACCGAGAATTGGACCAACCGCAAATAATGAGAATTGGACCAACCGCAAATAATGAGAATTGGACCAAAAGCGCCTAATGGTAATAAAATATTTTGTAATTAGGTAAGTACTGCATCCATAAGTCCGACTACTGAAACGTAGGTACAGCCCGAAAAGAAAAAAAAATTCGGAATAGTCGGTCGCGGGATAAGTGACCAAAAATTTGTTATCTCTATTTTGTCAGCTGTATTTTGAATCCGCATTGATCCCGCGTGGTCGGCCTGCTCTCCTTTTCCATTAGGAGAACGTTGCCCCAGCAGTGGAACATAAAAATGCCTAATAATGATAATTATCTAGTCCAATTTTACTTCCTTGTTTTAAACGTCAAATAAACACAAACCTTCTTACCTACTAATATTATAAATTTGGAAGTATGTCAGTTTGTTTGTTACTCTTACATGCAAAAGGTACTGAACGGATTTGGATGAATTTGGTATGGAGGGACTATAAATAGTGGAATAACACATAGGTTACTTTTTATCCCGATATCCCCACGGGAGCGGGAACCACGCGGGTAAAACCGCGGGCGGCCGCTAGTGTAAGGTAAATTAATATTATAGGGTGCGGACCGACTGCAAATTACATTCGACACGTCGCTCGCCGCCCTTGCAGTCTAGGACAACTTTAGGCGCTGAATTATTGGGTGCTTGTCTGTGTTTGACATTTTTACACGTCGCTCGAGCCACGATATTTGTTAAGGGGAGGATTTTAATATTAGATCTGTGAATTGGGACTGGATTTGGGTTATTATTAAACATTTATTTCAGATAAATTAATCCATATATATCGAGATATTTTCTTTTTATTATAGACTGCGTGGAGGCTTTTATTTCCATAATAAGTTGAAATATTATTGAGAGCACTATAAGTACCTACTCTATAGAAAATGCGCACTTTAAATTATAACTTTTCAGATTATCAAAACGCGTTCAACGGTTATGACCACTCTTTAGGTAAATTTATATTTAAAAAACCTAAAATAATACCGACTCTTCTTGCTGAAAGCTGAGAATTTCCATCTATCAGTAGCTAACCCGTGCGTGCCCATTTCGCTGGGCGACAAATATTTTTTCACCTCACAGACTCAGAAAAGTAGGTTTTTTCATTGAATTTCTCCGCCGAAAATCGCATATTATCGGCTTAGCGTAAATTAAAAAAACTTCTGTTCGCGTTATTTCTTAATTTAAAAAAAACTATTTTTTTAATTTAGAGAGAAAAATAAGTCATAATGCAAATAAAAACAAGTTTTGCGGAAATTTTGTGCGATTTATTTACCCGAAATATATATGGTTGGTACTATAATTTTTCGGTTTATTTGAGGTTTTTTGGTTTCCCGACGTTTCGGCACCTTTTCAGTTGCCGTGGTCACGGGTTGACTAGCTACTTATAAGTTGATTTATTATTGCGTTCGGAAACGGTTAGATAATTACTAATTAAAAGTTAATAATTTTTACTATGGCAACAAATATTGAGTTTAATATTTTGATTTGTTTACTATTTAAATTATTTATTACTAACAAAGGAAACTAATAATTCTACTGGCAGTTCACAAATTGGGAGGACTTTCGAAGAAAGATACTGCCAAGAAAACTTCGAAAGCACGCCGACCTCCATCTTAATGTTATTTATCTACAAAAAGAGCTAACCGTATCTTTAGGTCTTGCAGTGTGTGATTTGGGTTAAGACTTTAATTTATGAATAATAGGGTCCCAAGCTGGTGGTATCTTCCAACCATCATCTCTATTTAAATTTGGATATTTGATAATTTCAATAGCTTCGCGTAGCATTCTGGGGACGAATTTTTGTTCCCTGGCGAGGATCTGTGGCTTATCAAACCTGATGTAGTGGTTGGGTCCCTCAAAAGCATGTTCACACACTGCAGACTTGTTATCGCGCCTATTTTTAACGTCAGCTACATGTTCTCTAACGCGGGTCCCTATGCTTCTCTTTGTTTTCCCGATGTATGAGAGTCCACAGTCACAATTCAGTTTGTAGACACCTGCTGCTTGAAGGGGTATGTTGCACTTGACTGGTGGTAGGAATTGGTTTATCTTCTTGGGTGGCTTGTAGTAAGTATTAATAGAGGCACACTTTAGAATTCTTCCAATCTTGTCAGTGACACCCTTCACATATGGTAGAATGGCAGATTGACGTTCTACTGTGGCTGGTTTGGCGCGGTGTCTGTGACGTCTGCGTGGTACTTGCAATTTGTTATTTCTCAGTACTTGCTCGACGTGTCGAAGCTCAGCAGACAGATGTCTCTCGTCACAGATGCCGCGGGCTCTCTGAAACAAAGATTTCCCTACGGTAGCTAACTGAGAAGGATGATGATGTGAATCACCATTGAGGTATCTATCTGTATGTGTTGCTTTCCGATACACTGTGTGGCTCAAAGTTTGATTAGGATTCCTAATAACAAGTACATCTAGGAAGGCTAGTTTATAATTTGCCTTTAACTCCATAGTGAATTTAATGTTTGGGTGAATAGAGTTAACTTAACTCTAGATTACCTAGAGATAGTTCTCTAGGTAATACAGTGAAAGTGTCATCTACGTACCGTTTGTAGAAATACACTAGTGCTGAAGCCAGTGCCTTCTCCTCGAAATCCTCCATGAAAATGTCAGCTACTATGGGGTATACAGGAGAACCCATTGCTTCGCCATCAACTTGTACATAGAATTCATTATTCCACAAGAGATAGCCCGATGTAAGGCAGTGTTCTAGTAGCTCCGCATATTCCATAGGCATATTGTTATCTGCTAGACTCTTCCTAGTGATATTAATGCAGTCTTGCCCCCCTAGCATGAACACTGCTATATCATGCGATATGATATAGCGCGTCATGTTGTCTTGCTTACTCCGCTACGATGTGAGCGGGACAGTGACACGTTATAAAGTTATCGAGTCGATAAAAGCCGCTTATGCTAGGCATGGTGTACTGGTAGACATGTGAATAGGGACTGCACATCAAAACTGACCATGATTTCATCATCAGCGAGATGTAGGTGTTGTATCTCACTAATGAAAAAATTATGAGTGCGCGAAGAAACTTAAGATGTGCTTAAGTCATAATGCGTTCCCGTCCCATGTGCCCGTCTCGAAGTCCGAAGACGAAGGTGGGCCGACGTGTACTGGGCCCTTCGCTAAGATAAAGGACAACGTAGAAGAGATCATGCGCCTCGTCCAGAATGCCTAGAAAGGTAAAGGAGCGAGTTTATCTCTGGACAACAAGGCACGCATTGTCCAGCTGTGGCAAATGACCGTAACATGTTACGTCATAAAACTACCTCCCGCAACTTTTCACCCTCTACTGGACTCACCGCCAAGAAAGTCATCGATATCGTGCGTGCTTCCCTCAAAGAAGAACTTAAGAACTACCCGATCCTAAAAATTCCCATATCTGAGACAAGACCCCTGTCATATGTTGCAATAGCATCTAAATATAGTGACGACCTGCGAAAACACCTGCAATCAGCACACCTGCACCAACTAAACCGGCTATTGTCATAGCGCATAAAAAAGGAACCGCCACTCGTGAAGAGACTAGAAGCACCTTCCGATCCGCTGCTGATTTAGAATACCTAAGCTTCGCATCATCCCGAGTTCAGCAGCTTTCGAAGCTGAAGTTCCGCGTGGAGTTCGACTCCAAAAAGCAGACGGCGGAAACTGTAGAGCGACGGAATAAGAAACCGAACCTCACCACCGAAACTGCGAAAAAAGTTGAAGCTGATGAAAGTCCTAAAGGGAATATCTAAAGAAGTCTCCAATCAAGAACTTAATTAAGGCCTTGATCCTACAATAAAACCCATCTGCAAAAGCTGCCATAAGCGATGAAGATAGTGATCTCTTCTCTGCTTTAAATTCGAGAGAAAAACCGGAATGACAGCTTTTACAACGCCGTATTCATTGTGACACCATCCGTTTTCCGTGCTATAGTCGGATTGGGCAAGATCAGCGTGGACTACATGCGAGTACATGCTAAAGAATTTAGTCCTTTCCTCCAGTGCTTCACGTGTCTGCAGTTTGGACACACGAAGAACAAATGCTCCGCCAAAGTCGCGACGTGTCCTCATTGTGCCAAAACGCATGATCTGGATCACTGTCCGACTAAAGAGGACTCAAAGAAATCCGTGTGTCTAAACTGCAAGACCCACAACACGCGCTTCAAAGGAAAGGATAATACACAGCACCTTGCAACATATGCGAATGTCCAAAGCCATGCTCATAAAGGTCAAGCAACGGATCGACTATGGCATTGAAAACTGACTCATTATTTCATCACTATCTTTAATTCCATTTGCAAATCATTTCATATTTTGAATTTCACCTAAATCTTTCCGACTCACAAAACTCTGTTTGTTATAAATTCATCCTTTTTGTAAATAATTCGCTGTAAAACTGTACTTACATCACCTAACTTTACACTCTGATGTACTGAGGGGAACGGAATTGGGACGGTCGTATCCAATAGCGACGCGTGGCTCCGTTGCCCACCTGGGCCCCTAGCCAAAGTAACATTTCAAAAACGATAACGAAGTTCGAAAAGAATTAAATGTATGGGATTGGCGGATTGGCAATGGCATAGGCCGGGCTAAATCACGTGATCTTACCGCAAGTTAATTGGCGAATATAGACAATAACGAATCGAATCATTCGCTACATAACTATGTTACTTTGGCTAGGGGCCCAGATAAGAAATAACTGTCATTGATGAAATCATTGTGAATAGCCATTGTTCCTAGAGAAACCAAACGAAATTAATGAACAAAACCTAACCTAACCTAACCTACCTAACTTTTATTACGAATGCTAAACAAAATAAAATGAAATTTAAACACATTTGCGATATATTATGTCCCCTTAAAAGGTTGGCCTTAACATTAACTAGCTAAGGAATTATTCCTTATTTGTAGTTAGGCTGTGGGCCCATTCTTATTGCTTTCTGCGGCATTCGAGTTCAACACGTTAATGTATGCTCGCGGTTGACTCGCATAAGTGTTTCTTAGTAATGTCGGATTGTATGTGTGGATGAATGGCGATGTAATACGATGTTTAGTTACGTCAAACTATGTGGCTTTTTGATTTTTTTATTTTTGACAAAGGCCTTTAGCCATTGGTGACTCTATAGGTAAATCAATTACTAATAAGTAGTTAGTTTTGAAAGTGAAAGTTGGTATTTTGTTTAAATAGTTGTTGTTTTGACCCAAGTTTTAGTGAATAGGGATAAAATTGGACCTTGGTTGGAGACGTAGGAGTCATTACTACTTGAACGAGAAAGATTTCCAAATGCAGGAAAATCTATTTAAGATGGAATTAGGCTACCGGGCTATAAATTATAAGGCTAACCTCGATATTTCGTCAAAAAAATAACTTTTAAGTGTCTGTAATAGGTTGTTTTGTAAACTATAGTAAGATTTTTCTAAATAAGATCAAGTAGACTAAAGTAGGTTTCGTTGTTGTTTACTGTCAAAAATGCTCATGAAATGAAAACTGCTGGTTTAAACTTAATTATTTTTTTATGGGACCAAAGGGCAAGTATCTCCCATCGAAAAAAAAAGAATCGCACAAATCGGTTCAGAAATCTTTATGTCAAAGGTAATTAATAAAATTAATTAATAAAAATTAATTAAAGGTAATTAATAAAGTAAATTAGGATTCCTAATAATTAAAACATAGTATCGGGAAAAGTACATCGTCCAAGTTAACAAAAGTGCTCTTAAAATAAAAACTATTGAGCCAAACTGAATTAAATTAATAGGACGGCAACTATTACGCATCGAACAAAAAAAATCACGTAAATCGGATCAGAAATCTCGGCGTAATCGGTGTACATACATAGAAAAAAACATACCGACCAAATTGAGAAACTCCTCCTTTTTGGAAGTCGGTCAAAAACTTACAAAAGTTTTAACTATTAAGTTTCAAGTTCTTTCAAACGATGAAATCCTATTCCTAATCGAAGTGTTATGCAAATATTACCCAAGTATCATGACGAAGTTGCCACGAAATGATAGTCACTAAAAACGGTTTTAAACACTTTATTTTACATAAAATTAATACCATAACCAATGGCGTTTGTTTGCATTCCTCTTCATAAACCTAATTCGTTCATTTCGAATCGTTACTCATCGTTGGCCAACGATGGGTTAAAATAAATGCTATTCATGCTTCGATCGAGATGCATCGATAGTACTTCACACAAGAAATTGATGGCTTATTTAATAACGTCATCGATAATCTAATTAAAGTTCGATATTGATAAGTTTTTATCTGCAACGTTAATCACGACTAATAAAACGCAAGTTAACGATAGCGTTATTAAATTAACTTTAATTTTAGCTTACGTGTTTAAAAACAAATCGTTAGCAACCAAGAAGGTAAGGTATCTCAAGGTGAAGTGACAATGGGGACTGTCTGTTCCTTAGGCGGTTCAGCTCTCGGTGGATCCGGCTTCGCAGGACCAGTTTTGGTGATCGGTACAATCCTCTCTCCTGTGTTTGGTGGCGGGCGGCGGGGTGCGGTTACAGTCAGGACTCCGTCGGAAGATAACGTGCTGACAAGATCAGCTACATCGTACCCGGTAGGCAGCATGTACCTGCGGGTGAACTGACGGGATATGTACCCGTGCTCGTCTTGCTTCTCTTCGTGCTTGCCTTCAACGATAACTGAATTGTTTGAGGATTTCACTGTTATCTCTTCTGGCGCGAATTGTTGGACGTCTAGGATAACCTGGAATTTGAGAAGAGCAATTATCAACAAACGAAGTATAAATTGAAATCAGTCAGATAAATACATTAATGTTAATTAGACTTTTATTTTAAAATGAACCATTTTCAGTCACTATTATTTAAAATTGCAACTTGGTCACTCAATTATAACCTTTTAATTTTGCATTTTACTATGCATTGGGCCGGATTCCCAAGGATGCGGGTTTGAATACCATCAGGGCGACATGAGACAAATTGCGTTTTTCTAGTATAATTTCTTGTTTAATATTTGGTCACTTTAGCAGTTTATAAAAATCTTCTGTTTTTACATTTTCTTACAGTTGAAAAAAAATTTCTATGAAACAGCTTGTTTATTTTCTGCGATTTCAATGTTCCGTCCATCGAAAGTGTTCTTAGAATTTTTGGGTAAAAATAAAATAAGGCTATGATAAGTTTTTCAATCATATCAATTGAGCATGTTGAATAACATTGTTCTTTGAGTATTCTAAAAAAATAGTAAGTACCTATAATTTACTAATATTATTTCTACCTTTTGATTGCATTATACTTTTGGGAAAATCAACCAAAAAGTTTTTCACAAGTAATCATTAATGAACTTGCTACACAAAGAGAACTCAAAAAACCCCACCTCAAACTTTTCCTTCGTCAGGTTGATTGTAGAAGATGACTCTTGTCTCGCCAAATTCGTTCTCCAGGGTCGGAAGTAGGAGTTCCTCAGCAGAGAGGTGGAGGGAAGGGTTGAGAGGGAGGAGAGGAGGTCGTCTCTGCGGATGCCCATGCCGAAGTGCTGGTCGATCAGGCGGGATGGACGCTCGAAGTCGTCCCACCAGTCGCGGAACATCATGGGGACTATCGACATCTGGAATGGAGAGTTTTGATGTTAAGTAGCCTTTTTGTTGGTTGTTGTACGATTTAAATTTTAATTAAATACTAGAGATGTTTTAATTAAAATATGGTAGCACTCTCACAAACAGTAATACTAAGCTGTTCCCGAATATACCCGCGCGGATTGTTACATTTTGACAAATGTTTTAAGATATTATTGTTTTAAGATTAATTTGCCTCCGTAACATATTAATTCATGGTTCGGGTGTAAAATGAGAACAGACAGACAGACAATCCAGCCGACATTTGGATAGATTGTTCCAAGTTACTTATATCAAAACTGTATTGACCCAATTAAGAGGTTTAATCGACTTTTATTATTTTCGATTTTGTTATTTACTAATTGATGTTTACGAAGTATCATTTTTCTTTAGATACTAAAGTATCTCAGGCCCCGGATTATGAGACACTATAGAATTCAAGTTTTGGTTAAGTCAAAGTCGCCAATGAATATAAAACCATAAAATAGGTAAAGTAGAAACATGAGAATCAACTGAAAAGCTTTTGAAAGCTATACAACATATTTGATAGAATCAGGCGTTACTTGGCGGAAATCCATATCGTAGTAGAAAACGAAAAATATATGCTCGGTGCTGGTATTGCACGGTCTAACAACTCCTGAGGATGCTCCGTGTGTGGGCGAAACACGTGTAGAGTAGTTGGTGAAGGTGCAAGGTGTGTCACTGTGTTGCATCTGCATTTATTTGCGGGCGCGCGGGCGGTGCATCTTACATGTAAGTTTTTCTTGCGGAATTATGCTACATATTTTTCGTTTTCTACTAAGCTATACAACATAATTTTATTATATTTTATTATTCATATTTTATTTTATTCTGTAAAGCCTCTAAAAATGCCACGAAACTCTGTAATTGGCTTAAGAGTCTAATAATTATAAGTTACATTAATTGATTTTGTAAAAAAAGCTGTTGAGTTTCTAAATAAATAAATAATATTCTACAAACGGTGACCTTTGGCAATTTACAAAAGTTTATTACAAAAAAAGGATAAATTTATCGTTTTTCTATCCCGTATCTATTAAAACAACGAAAAAGATTTAGTACCAGCAGTAAAAAGACAATAAAATCAATTACTAGACGTCATCAAGCTGAATTTAGTGAACGATCTAAAGTCGGGATGATTCTGAGGTTAATCAATGACAAAGATAAATCCGTATTTCTTACAAAACATTGGCAGCAAATGAAGTAAACAATGACGCATTTGCCGGTCTTTCTGTTTTTATTTAGATGCTTTTCACGAATATTGAATGTTTCGATAAGAAAAGAACCATCAAAAATGTTATGCTAAGCTTGTAAATCCGAATAATATTGGTAAATTACGAACTTTAAGTTATACTGTCTAAGTAGTAGGTACAAATATTATAAATGTGAAAGTTTAGATGTTTAGATATTTAAATGTTTGGATGATTACACTATATGATACAATTACGTGAAAACGGTGGACGGATTAGATGAAATGTAGCACACATATAGTAGAATACTTTATATACCGATATTCCCACGGAACCACTACTGTAGATAGGTATGTACCTAACTATAATAATAGATAATTTAAAATTGATACCCGACAGAAATATCTGTTATCATATTGGTAAAGAAGCTATCCGTCTGGAATTGTAATTCTTAATTTAAAGTAAAATGCAAATATGTTTTCTTAAACGGTCATCAAGATAAAGTTTGCACATAAAACAATAATAATCAGAACAATCTGTATCAGATCTTTGAACGGAGGCGAGTCTGACCAAACGATAAAAAAAGAGATCTGAAAACTAAACTGTTCTTGTTTTTGACTGTACATCATAAACTGAAACAATCTATTCCGTACAACGTGTTCCGAAATATTGTTCTGGAACGGATCCACGAGTGATTCACCTGGACCGTTTTAGATGTGATGCAAGCCGAAACGAATTCTTCACGGCAGTTACATAGCGACACTGATTATGATAATGCTGAACAAATGCGATATATTAATTTCTGAGTTTGTATGAGACCTTAATTAAGTTGCTGAATGACAATTTTAAACAAAGGTCACTTTTGTTATCTAAAAATTCGGAAAGAAGAGTTTAAATTGCATTGCGTGATGCATGTTTATCTGGGTTCATAATATTATGATTTATTCCAAAAATGTTAATTGATAAATTAAATCATGTTGATGTTGATGTAGAAAGAAGTTTACCTATGCCATTGCGATTGCTTTTCAATTGTATGAACGGAAAATCACTATATCAGTATAATCAGTAAACAAAATTGTCTTCGATTGTGACAAATATATTTTTTATAAACAGAATGGATAAATTAACACTTCAGGATGAATCAATCTTAAAAAAATCATAAAAAACAGAAGGAAATAGAAACGGTAATAAATACAAAACAACGAAAAAGTTGGTATACAACCGGTAGTACCTTTGCTCTTGTATTCGTTGCAGGCGCGCGCACTGCGTTCGTCCACGGACTGACGGACGAGCGCGGAACGGGTGTTTTAAATAGAAATTCGACTGCCCACACTGGCTGATTCAACTGGAGCACACCTTGAACTTGTGCGTTATTCGGTGGCCAGAAATTTTGGTGGGATCGGGATAAGATATGTCAACCTCCTCTAAAGAGGTCCGTCCACGTGTAAGTGTAAGCCAAAATTTTGTGTTATGAAATCAATAAGAATGTGCATAAATTTGTTCTACGCGGTGGTGGAAGTAAGTGAGGCCAAGATCCTAACTTATCCTTTCACTGATAGTGTTAAAATAAGAAGTTACGTTTTTTATCGCAGTCGAATTCTAAGTTTTCTGGATCCGTTTTTCTGGATTCTGGATCACGGAGTCCGTCATAGCCGAACTATTTGTACGGTAGCTTACGCACTACACACGTTTTCTTGTGTCCGTCATTCGTCAATCTCCATGACGGACCGTATGAAAAATTGTTTCCTTAATTTAATACTATATGTGAAAAGATAAGTTAGCATCCTGGAATCCACTTACTTCAACCATGGCAGAGAACATATTTATTCATCATTTTTATTGATTGTACAACACATTTTTAATAAACAAAAAGATAATCGCGAGTCGTGTAAACAAACAAACATGGCAGACATAAACTCCGAATTCTCTCTGAGATTTCTGGATCTATTTTTTCACGGATCAGTTTTTTCACGAATTCGGACGCAGTGCGTAAGCGTTATAAGCGCTCAATCTTACGGTTTCTTAATTGAAATTGAGACATATATTTTTTTAAATATCATGCATGAGTGAGGCTTGTGACGTCCACAACATGAAATTCTCAATTCAGAAACCGACTATTAGTAAAACCAACAGTAAATGCGGTATTTGATTGACTTTTTACTAACAATACCTACCATACCTACTTAAGTTGTAAGTCATAATTTTCTATCTGTCGTCAACGAAAATAATATTTTATTTACTCGTAAAATGAACAAGCACTACTTTTCCTTCAAGATTTTTTCCATGATAAACCTTATCCCAAATCTAATTATAATGCTAACTACTTATTTATTCTCATCATGAGGATATAAGCCATGGAATATGTCGTGGACGAGCGCTTAGTCACACAACTGACACTTAGTAAATGCTGGCTGGAAAATGCCACTACGTCCAATGATACGCTGAAGAACCGTTGATCAGTACAAATAAACAATTATTTATTATTTAACACAGTATATTTTATTATTAAATAAATGCACTGAATCAAAGTCACTTTAATACTGATTATAAATCGGCTAAATCCGCGATCACAAAATTATCTGCACTTTGAATAATTTAAAATCTATTATTCCTTAAAAACAGTTCACGCTTGACACTTCTAATTCGCTGCACTTGTTTGAACACTTCTTATTACTCTTCAGAACTCTTATTAAACACTTATTTTCAAACTCTTCTTTGAACACTTCCGGATGCGCTTACTCAATACACTTTTTAAGTCACTAATGCATACGCTGCGCTGCGTGCCGCTTTTATACCGCCCGCGGAAAGTCGAGAATCGCATGGAATATTCGCGACGTGTGCGTCTCGAACGTTCCCGACAATCCACGAGCGGCCGAGAGAGCGAGACTCTATTTCTGTCTCGCTCACTCGCTTCCGCGGGAGAAATTTCTCGCAATCTTCGTCCTTATTTAATGCAGCGCGACTCTTTTTATAACTTTTTTTGCCGGTATGTTAGCGCGGCGCTCAAACAATGATTTAGGCGTCATACGTCGCTCACAATCTCCCCCGCGGTGCATAGCACCTCTCTTCCAGGATGCGACGTCCGATTCTGAAACACGGCGGCAGGGGGCACTTATCAACACTTCGGTTGCCTGCTGTCAATAGTGACAACTCTTCCTTTGCCTGTGGCTTTTCATTTATCTTCGCTGGAGGTATATCGGAGTGCAGCGCTGTGTGGTGCCATCTTCCACACTTCTTACAAGTGACAGCTCGGCATTTGATGCGCGAGTGTCTAAATCTCAAGCACTTAAAACATAGATGTTCCTTCTTTGCCATGTCCCATTTCGCACTTATGCTGGCACCTCTAAATATCTTGCACTGCAGCAGGTAATGGTTTCCTTGACACGCCGGACAAATATTCGCGTCTTCCCTGGAACCTACGTGAGTGACGCGAACGTGGTACATCTTATGGGGCCCGCTGCCTTTCTGTTCCGGAGACACTTCAGGTGGAGCCAAGTGGGGGCGCCTCCAGTTTTCTTTCAATATCACTTCATTCCTCCATGGTCCACAATGCTTATGCTCCCAAAACTCTTCATGAGGAGCTCTATGTAGGCGTCTGAACTTCGCTTCCGGGAACTCTTCAAGTGGAGCGAAGTCTGCACATACAGCTGCTTCTTCTTCCAGGAAGTTGCTGATGAGTATCAACTCTGGTAACACTTCATCTTGATGTTTCTTGTAAAAGTCAAACCAGCGAAATTTCACAACTGATGGCATCTTCTCAATAACAGTTTTCACAGTTTCCGGAGAAGATAAATAATTTTCTTTCCCAAGCGCTTTAATAGTTGCGACAGCGTTCTTCACTTGGCTGGCGAATATGCATATGTCGCTTGGGTCCGCTGCCACTCTTGGAAGCCTCTTTAGCTTTTCCAGTTCTGCCAATGCTAGAGCCGCAGGTCTGCCGAAGCGCGCTTCTAGTCCCTTCAAAACTTCGTTCGGATCTTCGGCAGTGAACAGAAGACTCTTTACAGCTTCTCTGGCTCTTCCTCGTAAAGCTCTTCGTAGTCGCGCTAAGTTCTGCGTGGCGCTGAAGTCTTTGGCAGTATCTACATAAGACCTTTTAAATGCCAGCCACTCTTCGCTGGCACCGTTAAAGTGTGGCAGTTCAACACTTTCACAACTCTTCCACCTTTCGCTGAGCTTGGCAATCGCCTCAGCTAATTCTTGCACGAGGCTCGTCTCTTTAACTGGTTCTTCTATAATCATTTCCTGCGTGACTCGTCGGTCGTAGTCACGGAGACACTCTTCGGCGTGAACACTCACAACTTCAGATTCAAGTTCAAGTAGTTCCAACTCTATAGCTTCTAATTTTGTTCGCGCCATCTTAAGTTTGGCTTCAGCGGCTTCCATTTCCCTTCTGGCCACCAAAATCCTTGCGTTGACCTCTGCTCTTTTCTTGGAGATGGCATCGGAACGTATGCCGACACTACTCCCCCGCAATGACCCTTCGTCATTTTGAAGTTGAGGTATGAGTTCACCCTCAACTTTCGATAATTGAGCAGTGTCTTTAATGCATCGCACTTCGTCACTTTTAAGTTGGAGGTCGATCTGCTCTGCAGGAGTTGATGAAGAAGTATCCTCTTCACGATGCTGTATAACTTCGTGATATGGTGCGGCGCGAGTTGACTCTTTAGCTCTTCTTTTACTTCTTGAACGCTTTGAAATGGACGTAGACTTCGGCATGCTCTTCGTCTCCAAATCCGGCTCGAAGGACCAAAAATATGTCGTGGACGAGCGCTTAGTCACACAACTGACACTTAGTAAATGCTGGCTGGAAAATGCCACTACGTCCAATGATACGCTGAAGAACCGTTGATCAGTACAAATAAACAATTATTTATTATTTAACACAGTATATTTTATTATTAAATAAATGCACTGAATCAAAGTCACTTTAATACTGATTATAAATCGGCTAAATCCGCGATCACAAAATTATCTGCACTTTGAATAATTTAAAATCTATTATTCCTTAAAAACAGTTCACGCTTGACACTTCTAATTCGCTGCACTTGTTTGAACACTTCTTATTACTCTTCAGAACTCTTATTAAACACTTATTTTCAAACTCTTCTTTGAACACTTCCGGATGCGCTTACTCAATACACTTTTTAAGTCACTAATGCATACGCTGCGCTGCGTGCCGCTTTTATACCGCCCGCGGAAAGTCGAGAATCGCATGGAATATTCGCGACGTGTGCGTCTCGAACGTTCCCGACAATCCACGAGCGGCCGAGAGAGCGAGACTCTATTTCTGTCTCGCTCACTCGCTTCCGCGGGAGAAATTTCTCGCAATCTTCGTCCTTATTTAATGCAGCGCGACTCTTTTTATAACTTTTTTTGCCGGTATGTTAGCGCGGCGCTCAAACAATGATTTAGGCGTCATACGTCGCTCACAGAATAATAGTCACTTTAATACGATTTCAAACCCTTTATTTTACATACAATTAATACCATAAACAATGGTGTTTATTTGCATTCCTCTTCATAAACTTTATTTATTTATTTCGAATCGTCACTCATCGTTGGTCAACGATGGATTAAATAAATGCTATTTATGCTTCGATCGAGATGCATCGATAGCTTCACACTAGATATTAATAGCTAGGTATATAATAACGTAATCGTTAACCTGAAACAACTTTATCACTAAAAGAACAGTTCTTCATAGGTATAAGTAAAAATGTAGCATCTGTTGCCGAACTGGGTAATGACCTGTATTTCAGTATCCAGCGCCTCTTGCCTCGGAGAAAGTTAGACAGACACATTAATTTATGAGTTGCAATAGTACATATTTTTTGAAAGGTAATTGGCTTGTATGACTAAAAAACTTTTCGGGGAAGCAAAAATAACTTTTTCACCTCACAGGAGGTTTTGTCAATCAGATTAGGCGTAGAAAATCGCTTTTTGCGGCCTAGCGCGGCAAAGTACTTTTTTAATTTTAATACCTAAAAATATGTCATAATGCGTTCCGAATCGCACTATTGACTTTTTTGTTATATTTGATTCTTATTTTAAATAGCTTTAGATTAATTATAATACTCCGTTTTGGTTTTATTATATTATTTTAGTTCATTGAATCATAAAAACAATAACAATAAGATTAAACTATTTGTTATAAGAATTTTATATTAGGCTGGGTGAGAATTCACAACCTATAATTGAATTTCGGACTGTGGCATAAATCTTTATTTTTAAATTGTCTTTGTCTTGTACCTCATGTCAGTGTAAACATTTACGGAATCGTTTTTATTCTTATGAATATGTAACAATAATTTTCTAATTTGATCAGCTCAGCGGTTAGAGCATTGGACCGGATTTCCAAAGGTCGCGGGTTCGATTCCCGTCTGAGAATTCACTTGTGGCCGAGTTAATTTTTTCCAATATTTTTCTATTTAAAATTTACCATAAGTATAAAAATAGCATTGAAAAATGCAAAAATTAGAAAATCATAAAAAGATTGTATGAACTTAAAGTACTGTTCCTTAACAGCAATTTTCTTTAAGGTTTTGTAAATGCGGCCAAAATGAATAAATAATAATAAAATATTAAATTAAAGTAACAAATAATGTGCTCCGATGTGCACCGCGCCGCGCCGGCCGGCCGTTCAGTATGAATCTTATCTAGTCGGCTGTGGGTAAAAGAATGGAAAAGGGGATTCAAAATAATTTGTATGTCATGTCGATAAACATAAGACATACCAATTACGTCGTGAACGAAATGAAAGTGAAAAGTAAATTATGAAAAAATAATACAAGAACTATTGATAAGTATTACGTACGGAAGCATGTCTGCGGGGAGCTCCCCTATTTCTTTGTTTTGCACAGATAAACGTTAAATAATGTTATTTTATACAAAGGTCATTTGATACACTTTTGTTATCTAAAAATTCGAAAAGTAGTTTCATTGTGTGATGCATGTTTATCTGGGTTTTTTACATCACATTATGTTTTGTTTCGAAAATATTAATTAATAAAAAAAACATTTAGGTAGAAAGAACTTTACATAAGTCAGTGCGATAAGCTTTTTAATTGTATGGACGGAAAATCACTTTCACAGTAGGTAATTAAACAAAATCGTCTTCGAAGCATAAAGTGTGAAGAAAACAGATTGGTTATGAACACCCAAGTTGAATCAAATAATAATTAAAAAAAAAAAATGGAAGCGGCTGATAAAAAAAAACAAAAAAGTTGGTGTAATACCTTTGCTCTTGTATTCGTTGTAGGCGCGCGCACTGCGTTCGTCCAAGGACTGACGGACGAGCGCGAAGCGGGTATTTTAAATAGAAATTCGACTGCCCACACTGACTGTTTCAACTGGAGCACACCTTGAACTTGTACGTTATTCGGTGGCCAGAAATTTTGGTGGGATCGGGATAAGATAATGTCAACCTCCTCTAAAGAGGTCCGTCCACGTGTGAGTACCTACGCCTATGGTCCTTATGGTCAAATAACCTCCTACTTTTTCCAACATAATAATAAAACATCTCAACATTTTATCGTTCTATATTTGTTAGTAAAGATATATTATTTCTCGATTGATATTATACGTTAAGTAAGACTCTCTCCCCTCCTGTCATCAGAGCCATTAGCCAATGAATACTTAAGTCAATGCCATTAGCATATTTTGGTGGTAATTTCCGATATTCAGCACAATGTTAAAATTAAATATACTAAGTTACTTTACTCTTCTTTTTGGGGACTTATATCAACTATAACGGACTACACACTATCAGTATATTGTCAATATATTGACATTACTTTCGAGCAATGTGACGGAATGATGAAAAATGAAAAAATTATGGAAAATTTTGATATTTCGTATTAATGTCAGTATATTGACAATATATTGATAATTATTGTCAATACTGATGGCTTTGGAGCGCACATTATTCCACGGTACCGACCGCGACTAGGAAAGCCCGATTTTTTGCTTTGAATCGATCTTTTGGATCGCATGAGGCCGTACTCAAAAGATCGATTCACGAGCTTGAATCTATCTCGATCAAACGAAAAATAAGAAATCAAATTGAAATAGATTTTAATAGATGCTGTTCCGTAAGCACTTATGAATGAAAGAAGCTAGTTACGCCATCAGTATTTTTCAATGTTTAGCTTTGTTGTAAAATAGGCGACTGATTGAATTAAGAAATAATACTCGCGTCTCTCTTTGGATTTAAAATAAAAAATGTAGAAAACAATTGTTGGCGCCAATAATCTATAGCTAGCAACCATCTATCTAGCAACACTTTTATTACTACGTAAACAATTTAATTTACCAAACCGTCTATTACTCTATCAGCGTCACATCAGCATCCATATCATAAAAGTATTAAAGCCAAACCTCGGAATATCCGAGACGCTAACTCGAAAGTCCTGCATTCTCCGTAATTTCGAGATATAAAGAGCCATTATTGACTTCTATATTACTTTGTAAAGAGCTGTGTATTTTACCCAAAAGATTAAAAACCAATTTTCCTGACAATTCTATACATTCTGTACTAATTACCGAACACAAAAGTGCCTGTCTCAAAATTTGTGTCACTCTTCTGAGGTTAGAACGTGGTAAAAAGGGTTTTGTGTCACACTGCAAAATATCTCTACTTCATTGCGAATTTTATCCAATGACCATGTTTAATGTTTTAATGTTAAAAACAGCTTTTTTTAACATTACACTAATCGGTTAGAGTTGTAGAAAATTCGTTTTTTGAATTTTATCAAAATGGTTCATAATGCTTCATTTTTTTTTTTTATTTATGCTGAACTTAATTTTCCCTACATCATGGTCGCACTACATAGCAATGATGGTCCGACTGAAACAACCGAATGATTGTTTACTTATCCATTGAAATCAAGTAGGTGTATTTCGAGAACAATTTATAGTCGTCCGAGTTGCTTTACCTATGAGTTTTCACTATATTTTTAGATTTGTATTGAAATTAGTAATTAGTTACGTTTTCAGCGCTAACGAAGATAGAAATAACCACATTGTTATATCCACATTCATCATGCCATACAAGTTTAGTGTTCCTTATGGGTAAATTATACAAAAAAAAACAAACAACTTTAAATTAAAACTTTTCGCCTACAATTTGGACAACCCAAAGCTTTTAGTGTTGCTGATGTCTTCTTCGTCTCTTCACTTGTCGAGCTCTAGTTTAGCGATTATCTACTTTGAATCTTAAAACTGCTGGGAGTATGATGCGCAGCAGATGGAAGTACTTACAGGAACAGGCGGGTGTGCAGGTATTCAATATAAACCTCATTAATACTTATTCTGTGTTTGTTAACTTTAACTGAAATAAAAGACCATATTTTCTTCTACTAGTAGGTAAGTAATTAAAAACATCGTAGTTCTACTAAATACTATAGACACATTTCCACAAACAAAAGAAGGTAAGTTTATTCTTTTCTTCTTTGGTTCGCTGGCGTCTGGGTACTTCAACACAGGGTACGTTTTTTTACCCACGTTAGTCTCGTCACAAAACTACGCTTTGCTTACGTGATAGAGATCACCGACCACGTCATTATTATAATAACTGTGACCGAAATAGAAAACTATATTTACGCCTGTGACTGTGATTGCATCGCATATATTTTGTCTTAATTTCTATAAATACGTTTTGATTGAAGTTTCATTAGAACTTCTAACCTAAGTTACTTGTACTATTAAGTATTCTGTGCCTAAGTAAGTAGTTATAGGATTTTGGACAGGTATTCGCTGAGCTTACGGAATTATAAGGTCCCTTGATGGAAACACCGCGATATGAGTCGGTACCTTCCTAAGAAGGTATTACGAAAGTATCTTTCAATACAAATAAAGTTTAATGTAGGCGAATCATGACATCGCGAAAGAAAATCAGTTGTTTTATTCTTTAAAGAAAAATAGAATTTCAGTCTTCTTGCGTTCCGCGACTCCGTGGTGCTACCGAGGTATCCCTTTATTTAAACAAACCTTGAGACTTCTTATTTAAAACTATCCCCATGTACCTTCCCTTGGCAGCCACATCTCACATAGGGTCATTTCGAAAAAAATAAGTGTCGAGGCCAAATCATAAAATCGTGTTTCTGAAATCACGATTTTATATATCTGATAGAATCAGGCGTTACTTGGCGGAAATCCATATCTTAGTAGAAAACGGAAAATATGTAGCATAATTCCGCAAGAAAAACTTACCCGCCCGCCCGCAAATAAATGCAGATGCAGCACAGTGACACACCTTGCACCTTCACCGACTACTCTACACGTGTTTCGCCCACACACGGAGCATCCTCAGGAGTTGTTAGACCGTGCAATACCAGCACCGAACCAGGACCAGCACCAGGACTCGGTGCTGGTTTTCGGTGCGGGCGGTGCATCTTGCATATAAGTTTTTCTTGCGGAATTATGCTACATATTTTTCTACTACGATTTTATATTTTGTGTTGTATTGTGATTGTATATGTTTTACAAGTGTTGGAGTTCCGAACATTAAATGTATTATTGTCTATAGCATTTTAGTCTATTATAGTTCTTCTTCTGTTCTGTCAATACCTTCTCTTCTATCTATCTTTCAGTTTTCAATACATTCCTACATTTTCCAGCTCAGTGTTTTCTTATTTATATCTCCTACGCGAATCCATAATTCCATACATCTATACAATACAGTCCACGCTCTAACAGTTAGTAAGAAATCTAGATTAAGGTATAAATAAATATATATCTTACTATAAGATTTGTAACATCTCTAACCGTCCTATAGTTTTATACCAAAAAGTACGTACTTTTTCGATATAGCGTTCACAAAAAGTAACAGTGGTGTGGCTGTGGCTGTGGATGCACCAAGCACAAATTATATAGAGTAATGTACAAGACCAAGGCTGCAACTTTCGAATACGAACGAACCATAATGCAAATATTTGTTTTTAAATGACAGTATTGACACTTAACATTTTAAGATTTTACAATAGTCCCGTACTTACTTTCCCTAAAAATCTGGGTTTTAGTCATCTAGGTACAGTCAGGGATCTTCCCGGTTGACCAGTAGAGTTTTATGGAAAACGTTTTCTCGGAAAGTACCTACTTACTAAGGTTAAAGAAATAATTTATTTCAAATAAAATACCTGTTAATGTTCTATTATTTTTGATATAAATGTTTTTTAGTTTTTGCATTAATAATACAATGCTATTTTTATACTTATGATAAATTAATAGAAAAATATTAGAAAAAATTGACGCGGCTCACATGTTATTCTCAGACGGAAAACAGAAAAACTAATTAAAAGATGTAAATAATGTATAATCTAAATATATAAATGAAGAAACTGACTGACTGACATATCAACGCACAGCCGAAACCGCTAGGTCTAGAGACTCCAATTTGGCACATAAGTTCCTTGTAAGGTCTACAGAAAGGACGTACGACGACGTTTTCAGAGTACTTAGTCCTGGGGGCCGATTCTCATGACGAGCGACATAAATCTTGAATCGACATAATGTCGAATATTCAATGTCTAACGAAAATGTCACTGAAATCTGTATTTTCTTTAAAAATGGTATTCTCGCATTCGGTAGATATGACATGTCGAAAGATTTCGAAATGTCTATAACTACACGTTCCGTTTTTATCGATTAAGTGAACTGCAATCGAGAAATGTATGTATTAACTTAAAGATGGGCTCTAAACTTAATTTTATATTTACAAATATAATTTTATTATCAAATATGATCAAACAATATTACTGTCAGTATTTTTAACGGATTTTTTTGTTACATCTTTTTAATAATTTTATCTTTAGACTGTGAAATTCTGCCTAATACGAAACGCGAGTCCTTGTCAGCAGTCTTCACGGAAAACAGGTGTACTAATCAAGCAGCAAAGAAACTAATTTTTTTTCGGAGTTTCACCCGAGTTCTTTTCGTAATAACACGTGTTGTGAGGCTCCATTTTTAACTCAATCTATCGTACAATTTCTGTATAATAAAAATAGATTTACTTGACATTGGCAAAATTCGCGTATTTAACGCGAGCACGCCATTAATTTAGAAAGAAGAAGAAGATTAATTTTTGGAACGCACTTTTATAACATATTCTGTCTACTGTCAGATCAGAAGATTTAAAGTTATCGAGTTAAATAAAATAAAATTCTGTGACTTATACTGTGGTGTAAAAGTCAAAATGGTTATACACTATCGTAAACATTTGCCATCATAATTGATAATAAATAGTTTAGCAATGTACCTTTATCTTGTTCCAAATATCCATAATAACATTTATTAATATTCGGTTATTTATTATTCTTTTATACAGTACGAAAATAAACTTCCAATTGTTACCCAAGACCTTGCTCAATTTTGTTTATTTATGGATAATATAAGATTTAGCGACTAACACATTTCCAACGGCAACGAGGAATATCCGTAGCATTTTCGCCAATTTCACCATGTTTTCTATTAATAAATTAATGAAAAGTTCATTTACCGACATTTTCCACTAATTTCCATTAAATTTTTCCTTAAAAATAAACGCAAAACAAAGAAAATAAGACAACTAGTCGACTATGCACTGTTCGACATTAGATCTCGAACGCTACCGACCACTCGAGACACGTCGAACGCTGGGGGGCAATTCTCGCCCTGACATTATGTCGAATTCGACATTTTTCCAAACCATAATTTCGTTATTAAAAATGTAAATAAAATCTTTACTAGGGTCATATTACTTTAGTTTCAATGATCTTTGACAATCCTATAATGTTGAAGATTGTTTTCTGTGAGTTTTATATATAGATTTATGGTTCCAAAAATGTCGAATTCAAGATGTCGAAGGCGCGAGAATCGGGCCCCTGGTAATAGACCATTGACTTGTATAGACATATCTCTACCATGAAATTGCGAGAATACGAAAATCTGTTTACGTTCGACATCCGCCATGTTTTTTCGACAAATCTCTACTTCGACATGATCTCTATTGCGTGAGAATCGGCCCCCTGTGTCCTGTTATGCTGTTAGTTTGCTCGGAGAGCATGCTTGTTAGTAGCATGCCACCTAGTAGCTAGCGAGCATTCTTATTTAGTAGGTAGCATGTTTAATTTAGGTAATAATGAATGTGTATTTCAGCCATTCTTCTTCTTTATCTATAATGGCGGTGCCCTTTTGGATTTCGCCTGTATTTAGATCTATGTCTGTGATTACAGCCAATATGTCCGGATGACATCAAAACGAACTGACATCTGACACTGACATGAAGATATGACAACAACAGCTTAAAGAACAGTCACCTGACTGACAGTGACAGTGATAGTTCAGCAGTCGCTGTGTTGTGTGGTTTGGTTGGTGTAGTGGATTTTTATGTTTACAATATGTTACTAATTGCACTTGCATTACCTACGTGATCTTATTCCCAAATCATTGGAAAATTAATAGCTTCATTTATGGCTCCGATCTAAGAAAGCCATATGAGAGGCAATAGAATCCTATCTCCCTATAAAGCCATTGCCATATCGCTCATTGATAGTAGATAACCGGCGATTAGTTTCCGACTTCCGTAGGTATTAGTTTATAAGAGTATTGAATGAAAACCTTGACTACATGTTTCTCAATCCAGGACCAGTCAGTTGGAACACAGGATACGTTATAGGCATGATAATTGCCTAGTCGAAAGTGCATACTGCACATAATTCTGTGTGTACAGTTCTATTGAAAATCTGTAAATACGCGTGCTTATTAACATGTCGTCGTGGATCCGGAATCGGTGGACTCACTTGTGCCTCCTTGTGATGGCTTTGGGGGCATTAAAACTGTTCCTGTATGGATTTTTTCCACTAAAATATCATTCAGGAAAGTTAGCCCAAATGGATAATTTACCAAACTTCATTGATAATGTCAGGTAAGTTAGTCATTTTCTCAAAATGCTTTTCAAATTTTATCATGCCTATTTAAATGAAAACAAATTGTTCTCTAAACTTTAACACATTTGCGGACATGGAAAGAGACACGTTAGAATTTTTATTGTTATGACTGCTATAGCCGTTGAGTGTCCGCGAAAGGGTTAAATTGTAATGAACTTAATTGGATGACTCATTTTTTACGTGTTGAATGCAATGGGATACTTACTGCAATATTTGAGAAGAAGATCAAAAGTTTAAGGACTAAACTACAAACTAATAAAGAAAAGGAAGATGAAAATTGAACATTTTGACATAACGGTTTGATGTAACTATGAGAATTACTATATAACTAAAGAACTAGGTACCCATAATATTTAAACTGTTCAAAAATTATGGGTTCGTAGTTCCTTAGATACCTAACTGTTTATTTTTTGTTTCAGTATTGATGGGCAAACTGTTTACAATTCTGGTGAAAATAGTGTGGTTCTAATGGTTATAGACAGCCTACGGTATGACTTCGTGACCGAAGAATATATGCCTTACACTGCAGGACTGTTAAAGAACAAATCTGCTTGTATTTATGTGTCCATTGCAGAACCACCAACAGTGACAATGCCCAGAATTAAGGTACCTTTTTAAAATTAAATAAATGTACATTGTGACATCAGCATAACTTTTCATGAACTTTTGTCCATTGTGAGAAATAATAGTATTTGGTAAAACCATAGAAGAAAACTACATTTATAACTTTTTAATTTTGCATTTTACAATGCTATTTTTATGTGATAAATATTAAACAAGAAAATATACTAGAAAAAAGAACTAGTCTCATGTCGCCTCATCCCGTCAGAGCGACATGAGACTATATAGTTGCTTTTTTCTAGTTATTTACTTGTTTAATATTTATCACAAAACTACATTTTATCTGAGTGAAATTTCTTATAGTTCGAATATTAAACTTACTACTTTTCATAGTACAGTACCAAAGAAAAAATTATAAATACAATTGAAATTTCTACAAAACTACATATTAATAAAAGATATTTATAAAATTGTGTGTGTTATGTATGTACAGTCACCGGAAAGGAAAATCCTTAAGGCACAGTGGAGACGCACCATAAACTTCTGGAGGGATATTTTTGCAAGTGTCACTTTTTGTAATTATTACACCTAAGGCTGGTATACATGTTTTTGGTGTTATGACCAAAGAAAAAACATAAAATAAAATTTAATTTAATAAAATATGATAGTCCTTTTTTTTATTTGATAATACTGATAGTTTTAAAGTTTCCAACATAATTTAGTTTTTTCTTTGGTTCTGTGCTTATTTTAGATTCCTGCTTGTAGTGTGCATATTGTTATATCCTGAATGATAAAATTATTTGAGATTTACAGAGATCTCTTTTTTTTGCAACTGGATAATAAATAAATAAACTGTAAGGTGCGTTGCACGAAATTAATTCCAGATTTTCTGTTTTTTTTATTTATCAGAAAATAAACCTATAACCTATAAGTTTTTGACATTATATTCGGGATCAACTGTGTGTGTTTGGTGTGGGTTGGTAGGATTAATTTTTTTTTCTATGTATGATATTTGCCTCTTTTAATTTCGAAGCCACTTTATTAACCTATCAGGTACAGGTGAATTAGACGCAGTATGTTGTGAGGACACCGGTGTCAGGTTGGGCTTTTATTAAATTCCTACATTGTTATTTGTGACAAGAAAATACTGTTTTATTTTTCAGTTTAATTGTTTTACTCAAACAGATAAATTATTTTATTGAACCACTTGTTCAATTAAACAATTGCACCTGTATTTGCTTAGAGACCAATTTAATGGCGATGTTGCACAAAGACGTATGCTATTCTACAATCCACCACTTACCCATCAATTAATAATTAGATGCCAAAACTGTCTAGCTTACAAAATCGGTCCTTTCTTACTTATTATATGAATAATCTTTTTTTAGTTTGTCTAAAACGGTACATTTTATGGTAAGAACCATGCACTTATCTGTCCCATAAAATAATGTAATTTGTTGAATGCTACTACTAGCGAAAGAATTTTCGATATCAGTTTACTATATCTATTATAGAAATTACTTCCTAAAAACAAACTGTCAAACTTGACCTATTTTTAATTGCTAAAGTAAAGATATAATTGTAGGTGTAATAATAGTTAAACTATTAATTATGTAATTTACTTTTTATTTTCTACCTACAAAGTTACTTCATTCATAATCAAATCTTTTAATTCTCAATTTAAATCATTATACGTCGGGATGTGGTAACATTCTGTACCGCTCATCAGTGAAGTTACTTTTATTGTTTTCTGTTACGGAATTATAAGCTAATAACAATCCATCATTGTTGCACTGATTCGCTTTTATGACGAAACACGCAAGTAGTATGTAACTATTGAATTTGTCAGAAATATGCTGCTTACGCCGCTCAAATCAGTTAAATAAAACGAGAAGTGAATATGGAAATGGTATTTTGGGTTTTCGTGCATGCTCTTAGCTATTAGTACCTACTGGTTTACTGGCTTGACAATTGCTCTATAATATAACGTATCATTGATTATCGACTCGGTAAACTAAATTAGAGACTAAAGTAATAAAAGGGAACTAAAATTATCTCCATAGTAATAGAGCTTATTTTGGAATGTCGAACGCGACTGCAGCGCTACGCTCAGGAGACTTCTTTCGTGGCGCGGACTCTATTGAATATTGGCATTGTCAAATTGTCACAGATTAATATTATAAGTACATAGTTACTGGTACCTATTGTGCTTTCTAAAGACGCGTATCGATATCGTTGAGGATGCTCATTTAGAGGTAGCCATGCAGTGCGCTCAATTTTTGTCCACACAATCAACATGAGCCTGAGAGTCGTCAATATAGGTTTGAAATCTCAGATCTTACAAGCTTACGAAGTTCTTCCTTATCTTCCATGACGCGAGTGCTAAATTCTTCATTATCTTCCATGTCGCGCTCGCGAGTGCGCGAAACAATACACATGCGTCTCCTAAGCGCCCTTTCAGCACCGCCGCCGCCCGACAGAGAGCCGAGGGACGAGACGTTCGCGCGCGGCATCTTACAAATTGCCTCGCGAAGCAGCCTCGCAACGTCGATACACGCCTTATGCCGGCGCCACACTTTGGACACACTTTGGACCCAACATTGGCAAATTCATAGTACATAAACACTTTTGAAAGAACCACTTAGACATGCTTTCTACCAAAACCCGTATACTGCGATGCATTGGCGGATGTTGAGTCCAACGTATGGCGCCGGCATTAGGGTGGTGGTATTCCACTTATCCAATATCTTGGTCTAATATTAAAAATGACGCAATAGAATCCCATTCCATACATTTGATGAAGTCATCTAATATCGTTAATCAAATGTATTAGATATTAGATAACCGGAATACCAATACCACCCTTAGAGTTAGCCTTAAAATAACTAAGCTCTTTTTCTAATAAACGCAGGCAATGATGACGGGCAGCGTGTCGACCTTCGCAGACGTTGCGTTGAACTTTGGCGCGCCCGCCGTTCGAGGGGACAGCGTGTTGCGCGTGGCCGCCGACAGGGGGCGTCGCTCGATCATGTACGGGGACGACACGTGGCTGAGGCTGTTCCCGGGGCTCTGGGCGGAGTATGACGGCACCACGTCGTTCTACGTCACTGATTATACTGAGGTAAGCGTGTTTAGTATCACAGATCATCACAAACATTCAGCTAGCTGTTCATAGGGACAGCGTGGTGCGCTTAGCCGCCGACAGGGGGCTTCGGTCGATTACGTACGGGGACTGCACGTGGCTGTGGCTGTCTGTTCCTAGGGCTCTGGGCGTTGTACGACGGCACCTCCTCGTTTTACGTCACTGATTATACTGAGGTAAGCATGATTTAGTATCTCTAGGCGTCTATTAAGACAGTGAGTGGCGCGTAGCCGCCGACATAGGGCCGTCGCTCTATCATGAAAGGGGGTGGTGGGGGTGAAATAGTTCCGACTAGGGAGACTGGTCATCGGACGGGTGATCAGGCTTTGCTGGTGTTCCTTTTCTAAATAATAAAATAAATCATGTACGAGGACGACACGTGGCTAGTGGCTAAGTCTTTTCCCTGGACTCTGGATAGAGTATGACGGCACCACGTCGTTTTACATGACTGATTATACTGGGGTAAACATGTGTTAGCAATCATTACTTGAAGAATATTAAAGAAAGCTCGAAATCCTAGTTGTGACATAATTGAAAGCTATGGTGTTATTTCAATATTGATTATGAGTTGTATTTAGAAAGCACATTATTCATCTTAACCTCTACGCAGATGATCTACAGATCTACACACAAGCACCATTATCAGAACTGTCAAATGCAATTACTACAATCAACTCTGATCTTGCAAAAATTTCTTCCTGGAGTAAGTCTTTAGGTCTGACTCTTAATCCGGCTAAGACTCAAACCATCATCATTCATCATCTCTCATTTTGTTTCGAGGATCGATTTCCAACAAATTCCGGTAGTTTCCTTAAACGGTACAGTTATCCCTTTCTCCAGCACTGTCAGGAATCTAGGTGTAATTTTCGACGAAAATCTATCCTGGAAGCCTCATGTGGAACAAATTAGAAAAAAAGTTTTTGCAGCGTATGGTTCATTAAACCGGTTACGAAATTTCTTGCCGACCAGTACCAAAATTACTCTGGCACAATCCCTTTTGCTGTCTATCCTAGACTACGCTGATGTCTGTTACACTGACCTGTCTGAGGCAATGCTCGATAAGTTGGAGCGTCTGCAGAATGTCTGCATCAGATTAATTTTCAATCTTCGCAAATATGACCACGTGTCGCATTTCCGCACTAAACTCAACTGGCTCCCTATTCGCCGGCGCAGGGACTTACACACTCTCAAGCTTCTCTACTCTATTCTTTTCCTACCTTCTTCCCCTCCTTATCTCAAAAATTGCTTTTCTTTTCGCTCCACGTCCTCAATCTGCACCTTACGTTCTTCGTCTAACCTTACCCTAGAAATTCCTCGACACTCTTCCGACTTTTTTTCCTATTCATTTGCTGTGCACGCCGTTCGTTTATGGAACGCGCTTCCAGAGGGTATCAGAAAGGCTCAGACTCTGGGATCCTTTGGCAATCAAGTCAGAAGTCATTTCCTTTCTTTGTCATAATTATTATTTATAGTATATAAGTATCTGTTTCTCCATCCTCTTATGCACCCAATCCCCTATTACCTTATTAATTATATATATATCTCTTTCACCTAAGGTTGCCTGGAAGAGATTGCTATGTAGCAATAAGGCCGCCTATTGTATGTTCCTCTGTTTGTAATTTTCTCTTTGTGTTTGCTTTTGTATTGTGTGCAATAAAGTGTTTATTGTTATTGTTATTGTTGTTCAGTTATAAGCAACAAATCGTGTCAACTATTGCAATTTCAGGTAGACAACAATGTCACAAGGCATTTGGATAAAGTCCTGTCTCCTGATGAGAAGAATAAACCTACCTTCGATTTCCTAGTACTGCACTATCTAGGCTTAGACCATATTGGGCATTTGGAAGGCGCTCGAAGTCCTAAAATCAAAGTCAAACTGAAAGAAATGGATGACGTGATCAAGAAAATATTTAGCGCTATGCAGAAATGGGTAAGTTAAATGTAATTATTGTAGTAATATTTGCTTGAACAATACAAACAGACAGTAAAGTACGTACAACAAAGCTAAATCTTTCTTTTCTCCTTTTAACGAACCGAAACCATATTTTTACTTTAAATACTAATCTTGTACTGTACTAATCACCGTAGTCACTATACATAATTATGCGAAACCAAGTTTGCCTGCCTAAGTTTTTTTCACGTGAGCCACTGAGCACTTTAAAGGTCTAGCCCACATCTAACTGAATTAACGTTGCCGATCTTCTGCTGCCTAATACGGATGAATGCCCATCCATCATCAGCCTGTGGACGTCTACTGCTGGACATAGGCCTCTCCTAGCTCACGCCTATTGTGACGTTCATAGGAGGCTATTAGCCTACTGCTACCATGCTGGCCAGACGGGTTGGTAGAGGGTTGTTTCAAGTTTTCCTTCTCTAACACAGGTTTTCAATGCGTGGAGTCTCTTAGTCGACTCTTACGACATCCCAGGCATGTAAGGGAGTGGTGACACTTGTATTCTTAGGCCGTCACCACACGGATGGATGCCCATAATTTTAAGTAAACATCACATCGTATCGTATATACAGTGGTGGTCACATAATTAACAACACTAGTCGATTTTCATACAATCGAGGTAAGTTTGGAGCCTTGGTTCTCTGCCAAGGATTGACCGAGCTTTGATCTGATAATGGCCATGCAGAAAGTAAATAAAGGAGATCCAAATTGCTTTACTCACCCAAATGATCTGCCCCCTAATTGTCTATTTCAAAATCTATCACAATCTCTTTCAAAGGTATCGTGATTGTAATAGTGATTTATGGAATGGACAACATTTCATTTTCTATAAAGCACTAAAATAAAAAAACCATTTCGAGGTTTTAGTGTCATAAGCTCACAGTTTTTATTTTAGAATTTTCTGATCGGTAATTTGTGAGATATTTAATAAAAACTAAAATGTAGTCCAAATCGAGAAAGTCAGGCATTTGATCCCGTCATTCCTTTTCATTTCTGTCTAATATAAAAAAAATGGTTGTCTCTGGCTGAGTTGACAATGACAATCAATTCAAGTAGTGAAAGAGCGATCAAAATCTAAGATATCGATATTCGATATTTTCTAATTTACATAATGCCAATAAAACCTCATGAAAAAACAGTTTGTGATTGTTTTGAGTTTTTTGGAATACATTGTTTTTATGATTATTGCTGAATAGATTTACTTTTTATGTTTGCTAGGTAAACCACCACGCGACACCAGGCAGGTAGACTACGGGTCAGAAATTTGTGTGTGTTTAACGAAGTGGTTATTTTTTGTTCCACTAATGACATACCAGACCTTAAATTTCAATATGGTTTGATATACATTTCAATTCTAAATACCCAAAATGTATATATTGTTCATGAACGCGAATTTGTGCGTTTTTTACTTTTTTTATTATGTTTTTTTTTTATCTTAACCAAAGTGTTAATCTTTAAAACATGTTTTGGTATAACGAAAATTACAAGTTTTATGTAGTAATCGATATTTGAGTTCTGCCACTGTCACATCACTACTAGAAACCATTACGTCAGTTTTTTTTTAAATCCGAAATAAGCAACAGCCTTACCAATTTAACTTCCTGAGAACGCACTTACGCTCTTTTAGAATGAGCAAGTTTTGAAATACGGATTTAATACACAAATATAATGCTAATAATAAAAATAAAAAATACGTGTCTCGTATTTTAACATCTAGTTTTATTATGCATAGGAAAATTTGCATTATATATTTTTGAAATGTTGTCCATTGTGTAACTTATCGTCGCAATCCCTTTCGGAACGAATGATGTTTTAAATGACACCATTTGAAACTCCATACAATTTCTCCATACAATTGAAAGATATTTCTGGTGTCACTTTGCTTAGTCAGTTCAATTTCGTTCATTCAATACCTTTCAAAACGCGTCTCGATCATCATCCCTATTAAATGTCAAATAGTGACGACCAGCCCCTGTAAGGCGCAAGTGTCGTCGGCATCGACATTGCCTTCATTTGACAGATGGATGTGACACTTTGCTGCTTCTTTTTGACACAAATGTAAACTTACCAAAGTCTAAGAGCAATATGTCAAATCCATCTGTCAAATGAAGTCGATGTCGATGCCGATGACACTTGCGCGGTATACGGCCAGAAGAATGTAAATATCTTTCAAATGACGAAGTGAAAGGGATTGCGATAGATTTTAAAATTAGACAATTAGCCCCCTGATCAAAATTCCAAGAAATGTATGGATATGTTTGATAAATTTTAATCAAGTAAATATACTAGAAAAAAGCAACTTGTCTCATGTCGCCCTGACGGGACTCGAACCCGCATCCTTGGGAATCCGGCCCAATGCACTGACCAATTATGCTACAGAGACCTACGAGAACACGTTGAAATTCTCTAGTATATTCACCTTTTTCTACGGTGTTGGCCACCGTCTTTTCATTAATGAGAGAATATATCCTCGCATTCGAAAGAAACATCTTTACAGATGTTTGACTATCGATTAAGATGAAACTGCCAACTACTTATAACTTTTTAATTTTGCATTTTACAATGCTATTTTTATGTGATAATTTTTAATCAAGTAAATATACTAGAAAAAAGCATCTTGTCTCATGACAAGAAGAATTTCAACGTGTTCTCGTAGGTCTCTGTAGGATAATTGGTCAGTGCATTGGGCCGGATTCCCAAGGATGCGGGTTCGAGTCCCGTCAGCGCGACATGAGACAAGTTGCTTTTTTCTAGTATATTTACTTGATTAAAAATTATCACATAAAAATAGCATTGTAAAATGCAAAATTAAAAAGTTATAAGTAGATGGCAGTTTCATCTTAATCGATAGTCAAACATCTGTAAAGATGTTTCTTTCGAATGCGAGGATATATTCTCTCATTGATGAAACGACGGTGGCCAACACCGTAGAAAAAGGTGAATATACTAGAGAATTTCAACGTGTTTCTCGTAGGTCTCTGTAGCATAATTGGTCAGTGCATTGGGCCGGATTCCCAAGGATGCGGGTTCGAGTCCCGTCAGGGCGACATGAGACAAGTTGCTTTTTTCTAGTATATCGGTTATGTGATAAATATTAAACGAGAAAATATACTAGAAAAAAGCAACTAGTTTCATGTCGCCCTGACGGATATTTATCTCATTGATGAAGCGACGGTGGCCAACACCGTAGAACGGTGAATATACTAGAAAAATTCGACGTGTCCTCATAGGTCTCTGTAGCATAATTGGTTAGTGCATTGGGCCGGACTCCCAAGGATGCGGGTTCGAATCCCGTCAGGGCGACATGAGACTAGTTGCTTTTTTCTAGTATATTTTCTTGTTTAATATTTATCACGTAAACTCGGTTAGATGTAACTAAATCGCTATAAACCTTCTTAACCATAAGCAGTTTGGTCACCAAAATGGCATTTAATGACTAATTTGATCCTTCTATAGGACCGCACAGGGGTCCTGTTAATCTGCGGCGACCACGGGATGCGCGACGCAGGGGGACATGGCGGCGCCACGCCCGCTGAAGTGCTGGTGCCTCTTGTGGTGGCCAAGAGCGACGACTTCGAGTGCCCGCACCCGTATGTATCATCTTTACATACAGTGTAAATGTCGTAGGATGATTTGATAAATCAAATTTTCGCAAAAATCCTACGGATATTGCAAAAACACGGATAATAATTAGACAACGATGTTGTCGTTTCTCAATCTTACTGAAAAAATATAGGGTTTTTGCAAAAATACGGGTGGCTTTAGTAACATTGGATAGTCTCAATATTGATTGGCTTAATTTTTACTTTCTTGCTAAACTCTTATTCTGATTGGTTCACAGAAAGCTTACTACACGTGAGTGAATCGATTGACATTTGAAACGTCAACCAATCAGAGAAGTTGTTGTTTTGGATGGTCAGATCAACCAATCAGTGTTCATAATAGCCAGCGATTCTTTTCGCAGTCTTACTGAGGCAGTCCGTTTTTTCGAAAAAAGAAATGACAACACCATTGTCTAATTATTCGTGTTTTCGCAATATCCCTAGGATTTTTGCAAAAAATCGATTTATCTAATTATCCTGCGACATATACAATATGAGGAGTTAATATCTATGGGATTTCGTCTCGATGTGACTAGATAGCTGGTATGATTAATTCGCAGTAAGACAAAATTTCCATTGGACTTTATTTCGATTAGACTAGTTCGTTATTTGAGGTATTACAATTACTAGATATCATTATGATCACTTATCTCTATGACGTACAATACAATAAAAAAGTGTTTACCTAACAAGTTTTTATTTACTGAGTTATTTTCAATTTAGGAAAAAATTCAAAAAGAGTAAGTAGATCTAGACAGACGGATTAACGGAGTGGGACCATTTTCGATTTTAAACATAAGATGAACATAAACAATGGAGATTTAGTCCAACTACGATTTAGTCGTACCAGCTATCTAGTCACATCGAGACGAAGTCTTATAGATATTAATATCACCCAATAAGAGCCTGTTTCACGATTAACAGCAGCTAGCGTCATTTGATGATGATGATGATACATTTAAAAATGTTAGTTATGATTTTAAAAGCTAATCTTTCTCAGTGCAGGGCCGGGGCCGACAGTAGCGCAAGTGGACGTGGCGCCGTCTGTAGCGTGGCTACTCAACGCGCCGCCGCCCGGAGACAACACGGGCCGGATCCTGCCAGCCCTGATGCCCAACGATATTCGGCAGTACCTTTACTTGCTTCATGTGACCAGTGCTCATAACGCTAAGGCACCGTCCATGCCGACAGATGCAGGTAAATCATCATCTCAGGTACATGACACCCTGCTCGTATCCACCGGCTTCCCGCGACCTTCACCTGATCGTCGGTCCACTTATCGGGGGCTACCCACGGACCGTCGTCCAGTGTGCAGTCACCATTCCAGAACAGCCCCGCCCGAATGGCCATCAATTTTCTCGCTGTGTCCCGACCACTTCAGCTGAACAATCCTTCGAGCGATTTTGGTAAATAGGCAGCCATTTGGTAATGTCTGATGCCCAACGACATTCGGCAGGACCTGTATTTGCTGCACGTGACCAGTGCTCATAACGCTAATGCACCGTTTATACCAACTCATGCAGGTAAATTGCGACAATAATGTTACAACACTGGCCTCTTATTTTCCATAAGCACGGGGCGGATACTGCCAGCCATAATACCAAACGACATTCGGCAGTAAGTACTTACTGCACATGAACCCTACGAGATAGGACCATTTAACAATAGTTATCCGTCAAAACGCTAGATTTTATAACGGATATCACGTTGGGAACTTTCTAATGGCATCCATCAGAAAGTCTCCAACATAACGAATTCTTAAAATGATTATTTTCGTTTGGATCTCATCACTCAACCCGTAACCCTAGCTTATCAAATATCAACTCCTTCCACAGAGTTCTACAAACAATTCCAACGAGCTGAAAAGCAGTTCGCCCACTACCTGGCCACAGGCCAAAAGAGTGCCGCGAAGATCGCCAAGGAGTTCTATGAGGAGTCGCTCACGGAAATGGCCAAGTTCCTCAGCGAGACGACAGTCAACTTCGACATGTTCGCGCTTGTCATTGCCACGACGCTACTATATTTCGTAAGTTCTCTATACCAAGTTTTCGAATATCTTAATTTACTGGATAATCAAAATTTAACTTTATTAAGTTGACATAAGCCCGGTTTCACCACCTACTCATAAGTTCTGGATAGCTAATCTGGCAGACAGAGACAGGCCCTTAACAAACTGGCAGGAATCTGTCAGAAACGTAGTCTCTCAGCGACAGGACTATAAGAGACACAGTTACTTTTTTAATAAATTGTCTTTTGTGTTCGAGGTTTATATATCATATACTCTCAGAGACTGTCAATGTTATGCTATGGCAATTCTTTGCAGATTGTAATGGCTCTTCTCTGCATTACGCTTTACTCGCTACAACCCGACCAGAGTCGAAGAATCAGTCTCACCCATCATCATAAAGCCACCAGATGGGGGTTCTTCATCGCCTTTTTCATCGTACTAGCAGTCACCATCACAATACTCACTATAACTTGCTTCATCACAGAAACAAAAAGTCGAGTATGCTCCTTCAACTCAGTATGGGGACTCGCTTTCATACTGCTAGCATGTGTCTTCACTATGACCTACTTCATGATCAAATCAGCGTTGGAAAATATAAAAGACCTGTCGCCATTAAAAGATTTGAATGCTATTGACTATCTCCTGATTTTTGGAACTGTATTCCACGCGTGGTCGTTCTTTGGAACCAGCTTTATAGAAGAAGAGCACATGACTTGGTATTTCTTCTGGAATACTCTGATGTTGTTCGTACTTGTACGGACTATAACTGCCCTCCTGCTGTATTTGGGGAAAGTGTATACAGGCTCTACAGCGGTTCAGGAGAAACCAGAGTTGCATAAACAAATGGACTTAAACATAGCTATATTGCCCAAGTGGATATTGCTCATTGCGTTACATAGGTAAGCTTGCTTTATTTATAAAAAAATATTAGTTATATGTTACACTTGCTAAAACTTTATCTTGGCATAGCCATGTTGAACTTACTAAAAATAAAATGATTTTATCAATTTTATACAAATCGTTTGTTGCGATCGCGATCGATGTAATAACATTCTTAAATATTTTATTATGATCAATAAATTGAACTATAGTATAATTAACATTTCCATAATATCTGCCACTAGAGCTAAATCAAGGAGTTACAGGCTGGGTTATTACCTATCTTTGCAATGATTGCGCGATAATTGCTTTACGTCTTGTATCACAATAGCAACCGCACTGATATTACAGTGCAGCCTCTACCGAACAATCGATGAACTACAATGTGCATTCATTTAGTTCCTGTTATTGCTACCAAATTGTTTTGGCGCTTGCAACACGCGGCGTCTCACTCTCGCACTCTAGGTAGGAGTGCAAGTGAGTGAGACGCCCCTATACGAACTATCAGCGAGCAATGAGCCAGCGATCACGTACGTAATACCATTTAGATTTTGACTTTCCGCGTCGATCGTGCTATGTAAGCGCGATTATTGCAAATTTTTAGGTAAGTAATAGCCCCGCGAACATGACGCTGTTCCCCTTTTAAAAGAATCCTTATGACATTGTATAGGTATCTAAGAACTATGAATCAAACTGGTGACCGATGGATGTTTCTACCAGACACAGCTGATTGGTTAAATGAACCTGATAACGCTTGGTTACTCGAAGCACATCTCTTAGTTGGTAAGTGACAACCTTATATATGATTTTTAATGCAATAGAGTGATTTGTGAAATTAATGCTGAATTATAATGATAATATGAATTTGTGTGCGTGAATGGAATCAATACTTACTGAACTGGAACTAGAAATGCGCAAATCATTACGAAAAACAGTTTAAAGCAGGATTATGTTTACAAAATGACATTGGCACCTGTCAAGTTACTCTACTGACTTTAAAATCCGACTACATTATGTCTCACTCTAAGGAAATTAACATTGTTAAACTTTTACTTTTGATGCTTTCAGGAACATTTGCGACACTAGTATTATGTTTGTGGAACCTCCGTTATTCAAACAACATCATGCAAATGCATTCGGCCTTCACAGTATTTCAGACTGTAATGATTCTCGCTTACCGAATCGCCACAGGGTCTATAGATGCACCATTCCAAGATGTAAAGAAGTGGGACACGGTCCTCATAGTCAATGTTTTCTGGGGTCTTATCATAGGACAGTTCGTCTTCGAAGTGTTGACTTACGTAGGCATATTTAGAAGCTGCGGTATCAATCCTACAGCCACTGATAATACGAAGTTCGTTTACAACAAACCGAAAGCGAAAACCGAGGATTACTTCTACGATCCTTTGATGGAAGAACCGTGGAACTTGGAAGATGTGAAACTGAACCTCGCGAGGTCGATTTCCCATTTAATGTTGAATAGTATGATGCTGATTGTGATACTTTTGATGAGGCCGCACAACGTTATAATGGTTCCTAGTGTTTATATAACGTGTCTGCTGACGGCCAGGTGTTTGGACCACAAGTTGCTGGATACGAAGACTGGGAGAAACACGGAGATCGTCGACGTACTCAGTCAAACGTTGGCCCACTTGTGGATAGGAGCGGTGTTTTTCTTTTACCAAGTAAGTGTAATTTATAATGGTGAATATGGTAGAACTTTAAATCCGCGGGTACGAGATCTGCGACGGGCGGAGCGATGGCGGGAACGGGGCGGCGGCGATGTAAACAACAATATGTCATATCTAGGCGACGTGCACGAAGCGGGCGAGAGCGTAGCGGGGCGGTCTGGGCTTGTATTCACTATGACTACTACTTACCGATTCCTTGCTCAAACCACGCTAATGTCGTATTTTTGGTTTCGACATTTTCAAAATTCGTTTTCTCTATAACACTTATCAATTTTAAAGTTATTTTACTTGTTCTATAACTATACAATTTGTGACTGTCATGTACTGTCATGTACAATCGCTAAGTGGACATAGTAAATACGGGTCCTGGGCGACCGACTGTCACTCGCCGCCGCGCTCCCGCCATCGCTCCGCCCGTCGCAGATCTCGTGCCTATGCGCAGACTAAAACAGTAGCCTAAAATCTCAGGAATTTGGAAAAATATTATGCGCGAAATTTGAATATAAGTATTTTTTTATATCAACCCATTGCACTTATGTTAAAATTCGTATGCTAAAGTAATTCTTAGCAAGCACATATGTAATTAGTTCGAATGTCACCCGCACATTTCAATGGCGTTTTATTTGTAGTAACAAAATTATAGTATTTCATTGACAAATTCGGTCACGCCCGTACCTCTTGGACTCCGCGACAGAGCCGTTCACAGAAATTGCATTCAAATATAAAACTTAACTTCTGTATTGGAGGATTGAATTTCCTTTAACACATTGTAAAACGTGCTCTGCAGCACCTCGACTTGTGCCGATTGGTTTGAATGCATACTCAATGTCATCACGATGTTCCGTTTATCCAGGGCAACTCTAACAGCCTGGCGTCGGTAGACCTCGCGTCCGGGTACGTGGGTCTACGGGAATACTGCCCAGTGCGGGTAGCAGCGCGCATGGGGCTGCACGCATATGCGGGGCCCGCACTCGCCGGCGCCGCGCTGTTCTGCTCGATAGCGGCGCAAGCACGGGACTGGGAACGGTGAGTTTACAGGGAAGCTGTTGTGATAATAAAGGGTACAGATCTACATGAGTCTACGGGAATACTGCCTCGTGAGGGTAGCAGTGCGTATGGGGCTGCACGCATATTCGGGACCCGTGCTTCCCGGCGGCGCGCTGTTCTGCTCAATAGCGGCGCAGACACGGGACTGGGAGTGATGAGTGTATACATACCAAAGATAATTTACGAGGGATCTAAAAGTGCTGGAGTCTGGACAATATATAATAGGTATGTTTGCCGTGTTCTACTGCGGCGGCTGATGCACAAGGGACCTAGAGAAGTAAACGCATCCAGCCAATAATACACTATTTCATTTATAACGAATATGAATTAGAAATTACTACTGGCATGACATAATAGTTACAAAACTACAACTATCTCTAACTTAGTTCGATTCAAAATGAACTCGTCATACGACCACGCTATTGAAATCTTAATCTTATTACATTGTTTTCAGGTACTTACAATCGTTGTGGCGAGCCTGCAACATATTCGCATTCCAAAGAGTCTACGCTTTAGTTATATATTGCGTTATAGCTATAGTTTTTAGGCATCACCTGTTTGTTTGGTCTGTTTTTTCTCCCAAACTCTTGTATGATTTTGTGGGAACAGTGTTTACCATCCAAGCGATCGCTACTTTAGCAGAAATCGTAGGACTAACACATTTCACTAGCTGGATCGCACGAGCTCTTACATATAAATCTAGGCTATGATATAAATGTAAATTATTTAGGTTTTTCAAATAAAAGGGCGAGGAAGGTCTAAATGTCCACCATGAAGTATTTAGTGGACTTTCGAGTGACGTAGCTTTCGAGCTAAAATTATATTTTTACGTCTCATTTTATTGCATTGGTTCTTCTCGTTACAAGGTCTCCCGCCGTAGGGTTTGTGAACCGATGGCGTAGCTTCTTTCACGTTCATAAGTGCTTGTAACAGCCTAGACTAAATAAATGATATTGAATTGAATTAAATTGAAATTGAATTTGTAAACGATACTCGGTGTTTAATGGACTATCAAGAGACATTATAGGTCTTGGTTGTGGACATTTAAACCAAGTCCCATACTACTTTGCCCATTGTCCTGTTTAGACAAAAGCCTTATTTTGTTTGATATACAAACTAATACCTGTACCCTTCGTACGAGTTGACATTTACTGCCAACGTTTTCGACAACTATCGGATGCTGCTCTACTCATGTCGGTAGAGCAGTCTATGGATATGAAAGAGACAATAGTTTGATATGAGCGATAGTTTTCGAAAACGATTATAGTTTGCCAAACTCCTAACGCCGGAAATTAATAACCTATCTGTAGATATGGATAGGGCTATCTGAGTGGGTACTGACTTGAGACTTGAACAACATTATTGATCAAAATAACACTATGAAGGTAGAATTAAAAGACAGGTTGTCTACTAATTCTTGATAAAGTAAAATTTAATTTTAGTTATCAAATATTATCTTACAATCAAACATCAGATACTTAATCAGGTTATCATATTCGATTATTTAATAGATAAAAACGATGAATTTGCAATTAAAGCTTAATTTTATATTTTTACAAGACTATTGAAGAATGGCACTCTACGTTATATTTAATTTAAATGGTTGACATGTTGTGTGTTATTTTAATATGTTTTTTTTTTAAATAGGCTAATTTTTTGGTGTTTACTTAAAACTGAAGTCCCTTTTGTGTCCATATTTCAAATCCAAGTTACCATTGTATCAAAATTTCAATAAGAAATAAGATAAGGGTGTGATTTTAACTTTCATGTTATATGCGTTGTGATTTTATTTTTTAAAGAAATGAGCACATTAAGTAAAATATACTTATTATGATTGTGACGGTATCAGACGCCTTGCCATATAAAAAATAAATAATTATTAATAATATTATTAAATGCTACATACTCTGTCTAAAATTTCGTGACATAAACCGCCCTACGCGGAATCGTAACTGTGCTTGCATACGTAATAGTTTGGTAGCGTCGCTTCACTGCCATGACTTTACGCCTGGTGTCTAACAGAGCTTCCCAAATATTATTTTCTCATGACCACTTCCAAATTTTTTTCAATTTTAATATTTATAATGCAACGCGAAAGTTTAAAAGTGTATACTTATTATTTTTTTATTGCATTGTAATATGATAAAGTCGTAATATAATAATTATCGTGGACCCACGCTTACGAATTGTGAACCCCAATTTTATGGCACGCCATTGGAGACCCCCGCCGAGTCTGCCGTCCACCTGGACCACTTTGGGAATCAATGGTCTAGCCCTAGGTAACTTGGCTCTACAGCCTTGATAATTTCAATAAACCATCATGTGTTGATAGACTGGGCAAACAATTTGAGCGTCACTTACCAGTGGGTCTACTGCGTAAGTGCCGTCGTCGTCGGCATCGCTGTCGACTTAATTTTGACAATCGCTGGCGTTTTGCGTACCGCGCAACTTCAACGCTATCATCCTAACAATAAGATTCCTTTTCAGTAGTCAGTTAATGCTCGACTGTGTGTGACCGAGACAGCCACACTTACGCGGTACGCGGTAGGACCACTGATCCGACTAGTAGAGTCCGCGCCACGAAATAAGTTCCGCAGAATATTACGGGAACTAAAATGTGGTTTGCTTATCGGTAAAGTAATAGAGCTTATTTTCGAATGTTGAACGCGACTACAGGGCCCGTCTGCGGAACACTTTTCGTGGCGCGGACTCTAGGACCATACTTTAACATGGATAATTTGAAGTAAAATTATTATATGAAGTTTCCTACTTCTGTACATGCAGTATTGCTACTACTGATATATTTATGATTTGTTTTGTAAGAAAAATTATATTTGCATAAAAAATATTAATAAAACCATCAGTCATTCAACAATGTTCTTTATTTCACTGAAACCACCATGTTTTTCTTATTTATATTTTTCTGGATTTACAATAATGTTCTATATACCAAACCAACGTCATAATTAATTCTAGAAACGAAGAGAAGGACGTTAAATATGTTCATACTGCCATCCCTAACATCAATATGATTTATGATTATGGGCTTTCAAAAAAGGTCATACAGGCGGAACATTAAGCGCACGGCACATCGAGAGCGAAGCGAAACGAATTGAAGTTCGTTTTGCATCTCTATACTTTAAAAATAAGGGCTCTGTAGTTCGCGGTGTGAGCTAGTATAAGTACGCGTCTCTCGGTGGCCAACACTTCACCGTGCACGAGATCTGTAAGTGCTCATTCACACCAAGACAATTCATATTTTTTGACGAATCGTCAATGAAGGATCCCGTAAGAATGGGCCATAACAGATCTTAGAATTTATATCAACAAGCCAGAATAGTCCTATTGAAGATTGTTGCCTAGAATCCTAGATACCTTTAACAAGAAATCGCTTAAAAACTGCTTCATAACAGATCTATCGTCTGGTCTGAGGATACAGAACGGCCGATTAAGGGTTGTTTACATAACCTATCCTCAGTAAAAGATAAGCTTACTAAAGCTTTGTTGCCTAGATATTTTTGTTAATCGGTCCAAATTAACATCCGTTGTTAAGTAACGGAACGGAGATAGGCCTATCACTAACTAAGGATAGATTATTGAAACGTTACTAGTGCCGACTGAAAGACCGATAGAGTATAAACGACACTGAAATGACACTAAGATCTAATACAATTTTCAGCACCAGCAAACAGCATACGTTGACTGCTGCCAATATTGAGGAATATTGATAAAAAAATTGCACGCCTTTAAAAATCATGATTACAACATCAATAACAAAAAATATATATTTATGAATAATTTTGATAATCGTGTTTTTTTTTATATAAATAGAAATCGATAAATTAAGATCTACTTATGAAGTATTCGTAAACATATAATGCAACAAAACGAAAAGAAATTATTAACCATACATAAAGACTTGTATTTCTTATTATTAATTACATAATGTTTCCCTAAAATATGTTTTCAATATCACTTAAAAGCTTATCGAAAACTATCTTACTTTTCGTTTGTGAGTTAAAGTAATACGGCATCATGATTGCAAAAACTTATTTTTAGTGCACTCAACTAAAGCATATTATCAGTTTCTTTTAACAAATTAACTATTAAATAGATTTTCATTAGAAAAAAGTTAGACAAGTATAATTTAAAATCAATTTTATATGTACTTGGAATGCGTTACATAACTGTTATTGATATGTGCTTATTCTAATAAAGTATCAAAAAATATATTCTCGCAATGTCTTGATAATTAAATCGGTACGGAGATATATATTCAGCTAGTTTTATTGAATAAAATATAGATTTCGTATTTGATTTTGGCACTAACTAAAGTAACCATTAAATTGAATATTTCTACGCATTGACATTTAGATACTAGTCTTGATAGTCCATTTTTTTATAAATCGCAAATAATTTTAATTAATAAATAAACAGCGATTGCTGTCCGTTTTACTTAAAATATGCAGTATTTTTACAATTGTTAGTAATACAACCAAGGGGCTAATTGTCTTGCCTTTCAATTCCTCATTTGAAAGATATTTACATACTTCAGACCGTCACTATTTGACATTTGATAGGGATTGTGATCGGGGAGCGTTATGAAAGGTATTAAATTAACGAAATTGAACTGTCTAAACAAAGCGACATACGAAAATATCTTTCAAATGTACCACGGAGAAGTATCAAATGAATTATCATTTAAACCATCATTCGTTCCGAATGGTATTGCGACTATAAGTTACAAAATCCATAAATCACAATCACAAAACCATTGAGAGGGATTGTGATAGATTTTGAAATTAGACAATTATGGGGCTGAGTACTAAATGTGAGAAATAATATCTACGTATTACGGAAAGTCATTTTTAGTAGACCATTGATAAGTATGCATTGATCGACACATTTAGATAGCCGCCGACATATAACGAAAATTTGTTCTTAACTTAAATCCTAAAGAAACATCAATAATTAAACTTTCCAAAAAAAACTCAGTTCTGTGGTTTGTAAATTGAAAATGCATAAGTACGTAGACGCAATGTTTCATAAATGCTTATTTTGGAAATAGTAACACAGTACAAGGGCATGATTAAATCACAATACATATCTAAATACTAAATTAACCTAGCCTATCACCTTTTTACAACGAACTAGATACAAATATTGTCTACAAGCAAAGTTGCATATTCATTTTATGAAGACCTGTAACGGCGGTCCTAGCGCCTTTATAACTGAAAGGGAGATACAATAATAACAGGTAATATTTTATAACATTAAATATCAGTTTCATAAATTACGTAAAAAAAAATATTAGTTGTACTAAAACCCGATTTGAATAAAGACACCTATTACATTAACATAAAGGGAAGATCACACTGGGAGACGAAGCAACATTCGTGTCCAAAGTGACCCGCACTTTATATAAAGCAGTAGACTATACAGTAGACATCTACATTATTACCTTATTGATTGAAGCCTTACCGGATATTATTCATAATTTTATCGATCAATTTCCAAATATATTGTATTGTTTAATTTATAGTAAATAGATAAAATTAGAAACAATGAATTTAATAAAAATAGTACAAAAATATCTTTTGCTGATTGCAAACTGTTATCTCTTGTTTAGGCTTATGATCATATGTTAACGTGAGTATCTATCTCTTGGATGGTAAATGATATCAGAGTTTTCTTGTGTCAAGATATAGCATAGCCTAAGATATAATGTGCACCTTTACCTTCCAATCACACCACTGGAATCTAGATTACCTGATAAAAAATATAATAATCTTTATCAGCTATATTACATACATAACATAAGTTAATAAACTGTTTAAAAAATTATTAAGATTGGCATAACGCCTTCTCTTGAAAAAAAAAAATATTTTATTTTCGCCAGTACCCTTTATATTTAATAATAAATAAATTAACATATAATTGCAATCACACCAAGTATCTAGCCCACGTTAAGTTTCATGAAGAACTTTTGTTATGGATACTAGATAATGGGTAAACATACTTACCTACATAACATGTATTTTTTTTTGTAAACACATACATAATATACATATTGAACACCCAGACCAAGACAAATAGACATGTTCATGCACACAAATATTTGTCTTGTCCGGGGATCGAACCCGGGACCTCTGGCGCAGAAGGCGGGTTTAGTACCCCTGCGCCAAACAAAACAAATATAAACTATTAAACAATATTAAAAACTATTTCTTTCAAATATTTCAATAACTACCAGTGCCAATCAGTGGCCTTACCGCGTAAGTGCCGTCGGCATCGCTGTCGACTTCATTTTGGCAATCATCCTAACAATAAGATTCGTTTTCAATAATCATTTAATACTCGACTCTGTGTGTGACCGAGACATCGATATAGCTTCAACGTTCGCGTGTAAAGAGTTGCGCCCATATTCGACAAGTCGACAACGTCGACGACACTCACGCGCTGGGCGGCAGTTCTTATAAAAAATCACTTTCTCCAATGTATTGGTTGGTTGGTGGTAGGACTTGTTCTAAGTCCGTCTGGCTAGCTACGACCATCTTATCTAAGTCTGACGCCATAACAACAATGTTTTCGACATTGTTGTGTTCCGGCAGTTACAGATAAGATAGCCAGTTCCTCAGTGATTGAGGATTCCGGGAGAGGCTCGCTTCTATCTTCAGCCTTATCAATACTTAACATCAGGTATGATGAAGGCTAAAAGTCACCCCGTCATTCATAAAAAAAAATGTATATAGGCAGGAAACAACATAAAATATCATCAAGATCTAGATCATCCAAAAATGGATTCTAGGTCGTGCTCTGTAGATACATTTCATTTCACTAGAGACCACGTCATAATAAAACTCAATGTAAAATTAGAGAAGCCACGTTTTAACTTTTTCTATGAATGTAACTTAATTTGTCTCTTAAATGTTTATATTCCGTTGCATTACAATTACAAATGAGATCTATTTAGGTTGCAGTGACTACAAGTTTCCTACTGGAACTCGACCCATAGTCCCTAAATCGCATAAATAACAATAAAAACTACTTTTAATTACTCCCAAAGGCCGTGGGTTCGAGTACTATCTGAGAATTCACTTGTGGGTGAGTTTTGTTTTTTCAATATTTTTTTCATAAGCATTTTCATTGAAAAATGCAAAAATTCCAAAATCATAAAATAACAACTTACAATATCTATGGTCAGTGATCTTGTATCTTGTACCGGTACACGAGCACGCTGGCCACGCCCACTAGCAGACTGAGCAACAGCGAGCCCCAAACGAACATCTACAGGGGATATTAATTCTTATGTAAGTGGAATTATGTCGGTTTTACTTTGACGTTGTTTCAATTAGTAGTCGCCCGCGGCTTCACTTGCATGGTTCCTACTCTTGTGGGAAAATCGGGCTTAAATAAATCCTATGTTTTAATCCAGGCTAATGATCTATGTCCTGTACCCAGGCACCGTTCAGGCGTTTTGTGTTATTGAGTAACAAACATCAGGAGCTCTATTTTTGATTCACTCGTCTCGAGGATGCTACTGATTTTCGTGCGACGTTTGAGTTTCCGTACTCTGTAAAAGCGACCTTGCCCGTATATACATAGCTTCGCTTTTCGCCTGTAGTACCGCCTTCCAACGCGTGCGCGCGAGGGGGTGTCCACGCATGCAAGGTCGCTAATCGCCTGATCGCCTCTTCGTTCGCGCGACGAGTGATTTAAAAATAGAGGTCCAGATGTTTGGTTTGAATCTAAATATCCAACCAGACTTTAACATTTATAATACAAGCGGCCACCCGCGGTTTCACCCGCGTGATTCCCGTTGTCGTGGGAATATCGGGATAAAAATTATCCTATACGTTAGTCCACTACTTGAAGTTCCTATACATACTAATTTTAATCGAAATCCGTGTAGTAGTTTTTGCGTGAAGTAACAAACAAACTGATATACTTTCAAAATTATAATATCAGTAGGATAATGTATAGCAAATGGCATCTCTGCTTGAAGGGGCAAACCCCAATGGCGACACGACATGACAATATAAAATATATTAGTAGAAAACGAAAAATATGTCGTGTAATTCCGCAAGAAAAATTGCAGATGCAGCCCAGTGACACACCTTGCACCTTCACCGACTACTCTACACGTGTAGATTCGGTGCTGAGATTGGCACGGTCTAACAACTCCTGAGGATGCTTTGTGTGTGGGCGAAACACGTGTAGAGTAGTCGGTGAAGGTGCAAGGTGTGTAACTGGGCTGCATCTGCATTTTTTCTTGCGGAATTACGCGACATATTTTTCGTTTTCTACTAAGATATGGATTTCCGCCAAGTAACGCCTGATTCTATCAAATAATATAAAATATCTAACACAGTCTCAATCTCAAGTTACCTTAGCTCTAGACGGTTTCTTATCAGGCGCGCCGCTTTTAGGCTGCTCAGTAGTTCCCAACATACGCTTGGCCAAGCGTCTCTCCACCGAGCGATCCCGATTCGCCTTCTGTTCGCATCTCTGTAGCTCCTTCCTGGTCCCGGAGTCTTCCGGTGCAGCTGCTGCGGCCGCCCTGGCAGCTTCTAGCGCTTCGGAATTACGACCCATGGCAGATAAAATGCGGGATTTGCGGTACAAAGCTTTCGCGTTATCCGGCTGGCATTGGAGTACCCGTGTCACTGCCTGAAGACAAAAAAGGCATTTCAATTCACAAACAAACATATTACATAGACTCGCGTTTGGGACATCCGTTCGTGAATACGTATATAAAACCCTCATTCAATTAGTTTAAATTTTTGTAAATTTCGGCATTGACTAATTCAAACATCAAAATCTAATTGGCTTATTCACTTCAAATTTAAACAAGACCATCAAAACTAGCCGACCACTGCTCTTTTTTTAATAATATTAGAAAAAATCGAATCGGGCTGTTCTTCTCAGGCGGGACTTGAACTTTCTTTTCCAGATTGATTTTGTTTTGGATTAGATTTCATTGAGAGGGTCGGTACAGGTGAACCGCGAGCGTGGGCTCAAGCCGCAATCTGTGGTAATGTGAACTCCGACCTACCTGCAAAGCAGCATCATAAGCACCAGCCTTGAGTTGAGCCGCAGCCATATTATTGTGTACACGCAGCCGCTCATCCAACAGCGCCTTCAGAGCGCCGGAAGTAGGGGGCAGCTCGCCGGCCGGAGTGGGGTCCGTGATGCCCCCTTCGCTCTCGTCGAGAATGTCGAGAGCGCGACGGTAAAGTTGCACCGCAAGCGTGGGCTCGCCGCGACCGTACCACCAGTTACCACGGGCGCGACGACGGATTCTGCGTTTATGGCAAGTATAATTTTAATAATGATAAAACTGTACGTATTATGTGTATAACAGAATATTAGGTCATGTTCTCACAAACGCACCACTGCATTTAGTTTAAGGGATTGATAAAACAAAATGGCAATATTCTGTTCACGAAAATCCGATTAGGTATATTGTCCACACACAAGATAGGGTTACAACAAAAAATTTCACCAGAATATATTAGCGTATGGTTAGAATTAGGTCACACATTTACTTATTCGAATAATTACAAGAGCTCTATTTTTTATTCACTCGTCTCGAGGATTCTACTGATTTTCGTGCGACCGTAAAAGCGACCTTGCCCGTATATACATGACTTCGCTTTTCGCCTGTAGTACCGCCTCCCAACGCGAGCGCGCGAGGGGCAAAGCGAAAAGCGTGCTAGGACCACGCATGCAAGGTCGCTAATAGCCTGCATGCGTAGCATGACATCACACCCCTCCTAAAATTTGGTAGGAAAACTGAAGTAGTAGGTAAAACCTTTTTTTTGGTCAGAAAATAGATTTTGATATTTTGTTAATAGATACAGTCCATAAGATATATTGAAGTAGACTGTGATCAAATACTTTTGTGTAATTTGAAATATCAATAAGTTTCTTAGGGTTCCATCACCAGATGCAGACGCTCGTCTGCATCTAGTGATGGAATCCTAAGAAACTTATTAAACTTATAAAACACCATACTGATATGAGCGGGACAGACATCGCGAGATAAGCGTCGACAGCGAGTCGCGGTGCGCATGCTGCGCTGGCTGATCGCCTCCTCGTTCGCCTCGCCACTCGCGCGACGAGTGATTCAAAATATAGAGGTCCTGAGTTTTACCGAACGGGTGCGGGGGAACGACTGGCGTCGCTTCTTTGCCCGGTTGGATAAAATCGCTGACATAGTAATAATGTAGTAGGTCCCTACATCACACCCCTCCTAAAATTTGGTAGGAAAACTGAAGTAGTAGGTCCCAACAAAATAGCGATGGGCGTTGAATCAAGGAACTGTTTAAATAGACGGTCTACATTCAATCGACGCTTCGACGGTCTACAGTTTATTCGTGAACTAGTCAAATTCATAGACGGCTAAACTGAGAGTCCACGGCGTTCTTATCAACTGACAACGCGACGACGACGCATAAACGTATCCGTTTAATACAAGTTCATACGTTCGTTGAAATAGTATCGTCGGACAAAGCAATTTGAACCTTAAGTATATCGCGTAGGAGTTGATAATCGTATTTTTTTACTAGACTTGTTAGAGTGAAAAGGAAAGAGCATTCTGATATTACTATACGATAGTATTAAAATCTTTTCATGTCTCATATTCTGAAAGTAACTCATAACTTGCCTAAAATGCGGGTTGAAAGTGATATGTGGCGGCCCTAGGGCTGTAATAAATTTGAAAAGAGAATAGGGGTGTCATGTCAAATCGATATCTGTAACCTCTTTAGACTTTTATTTACCAAAGGTATGTAGGCAAAGGCACAGAAGCCTATACAGCCTATTTTGCTACATTATAAAATAATTAAAATCGTAGAAAACTTACAAAATTTTTTTTAGAATATTCTGTTTGTTTTTACTTTCCTCATATTCAAAATGAAAAGTAGAGTGTTTACTTCGGGTGTATGGACCCATAACAGTCTCGAACTATCGGCGCCCTCACTTCGTTCAGGCGCCAAAACACTCGACTGTTATGGGTGTCATACAGCCCTTGGTAAACAATCTACTATTTCAAAACGTATTCAGCGTGTCCTAAGCCTTTAAAAGTATGAAAGGGATTAAATTAATTGATTGTACATTTTTTATGTAACTTTGCAGTTTATTTGACTGTCAAATAGTGCGTAAAACTAGACTAACTAAAAACACCGGTGGTGTCGCCGACTGTCGTCGTTGCGTCGCGTCTGTATACAGTAGACTAGACATTTCTAGGGGTGCAACGAATAGTGCGACGAATACACCACTCGCGAACCGTTCGTTCTTCTAGTCGAACAAAACAGTTGTGGACACACCCTAAAGGCACATCTGAACATTTAAAAACATCACATACAAAACATTTTGAAAGTTAGGATATGAAAAAGAATACACCAAACTAAAAATGCAATATTAAACAAGAAAATATACTAGAAAAAAGCAACTTGTCTCATGTCGCCCTGACGGGATTCGAACCCGCATCCTTGGGAATCCGGCCCAATGCACTAACCAATTATGTTACAGAGACCTATGAGAACACGTCGAATTTTTCCAGTATTTTCACCTTTCTACGGTGTTGGTCACCGTCGTTTCATCAATGAGAGAAATATTCTCGCATTCAAAAGAAACATCTTTACAGATGTTTGACTATCGATTAAGATGAAACAGCCATCTAATAATAACCTTTCAATTTTGCATTTTACAATGCTATTTTTATGTGACAAATATTAAACAAGAAAATATACTAGAAAAAAGCAACTGAAAAGTTGAAAACAAGATTGAAAAGTTATTTAAAATGCAATAACTAAAACAGCATGTATCATGTCACATTTTCAAAAAATATAAATGTGGAAGTTTAGTTACAGTGAAAAATGGACTATAATTTTATTTGCATATGATAACCAATGAATGAGCACAGCCTACACAAGCCTTATCTATGAATGAAGATTTTGCAATCTAAATGTTTATCAATGAATATATTATGTCACGGTCATTTCAACAGAATCTAACAAAATGTAAACACTTCAACCTTGATGGCACACATCAAATTTACATAAATTAGCATTGGGGTCTTACCCAATCTCCATTCGCTCAGCAATGGGAAGAGTGTCATGCTCTGGTTCTTCATTCCAATCGTGGAGTTGCAACCTGGCTTCCAGCCAAGTTTCCGGTCCAATAACTGGACCCTCATACTTGGGGTTTTCCACATCACCCACTAAACCAAGACTCTCTCCAGGTTTAAGACCATTTTCTCCATAAGCAAAACGAGGAGCTAACTGAAGAAGACTTTCTTCACCTTCATACATCAAAGTCACTGCCAAGTCCAGACCTTGTAGAAGCTGTGACAAAACAAGATTTAACTTTGTTAAATAACTTACAATAACATTACAATACTGCCTACAAGTCGATTGTGCTGGCTATCTCTATAAAACCAAGAACAAACAGTATCATTATGAATAATCACAACAACTGATTTAACAACTTAAAGTATTTCAATTGTTAAACAAATCTGAATTATTTATTATTGTGCATAATTATATCAAATGTATAACTTTTTTTCTAAACCATAGTATATATTTTCCAGTTTTTGGACATTGTCCAATTTTTTCCATATTTCAATGTTTTTCTGATTGTTATTTTGGAAAAAGAAGGATTTTTTTTTTACTGCTAGCATACTTACTTCATTGTCACCCAAATAAATTTTTACTTGGTCTCTTTTTTCTATAACATGGCCACTATCCTTTATCTTGAGTTCATAGCTGATCCTACAGATGTCACTCCTTTGAGGTCTAGCACCAGATGCTTCATCGCCTGGTTTAATTATCTATGCGCAAACAATAATCATAAAAAAATTGTCCTTAAAGGACAATGCCACAAATGTATGGACCTTTTTGAAAATCCCTGCACACCATTCTAAACCGTATCCATTCTGAGATAAATGCACCTGTTCATCAGTATTATTTTCTAGATTAAGAGTTTTAACCTTAATCTAGAACTTCATTGTTCACTTCACTAGAACTTCACACTTCAACTTTCACTTCTGAATGGTGTGCAGGCATTTTCGAAAAGGCGCCAAAACTAAGCATTGCCCTTTTCAAGCTACATAAAAACTCCATACAATTACTATAGTTTATACATATTAAATTTTAATGCACTCATTACAAAGTAAATGCATTACACATCATGGGAGAAAGTAAATACCTTCTTAAGTAAGGCCCCTGAGGCTAGGACATCCTGCCATTCGGTTTTTTTGGTGTCAGCTGAGTTTTCAGATGCCTTTTCTGCAGCAGCTGCTTCTGCTATTTTTGCTTCTTCAATTTCATGTGCCGCCGCAGAAGCTAAATCTTCAAAAGAACTGCTTTCTGACTTGTCTATCAAAGTCCTCTCTTCTTCACTCATCTGTAAAAAATATTATGTCGTGATTTTTTGTACGCACCGATTTGATACGTAATAGCCTTTACTTTTCTCGGCACATAAAATAAAACATTAAAAGAGATACTTAAACTGCGTGCGTTGAAAATTAGTCATATTAGCCTCACCTTTGGCGATTTCTTTAAAGAATTGAAAATTGAAATTCGTATAATCTAGTAAATATGATTGAAGAACAATACAATGATACGAATAGTAGTATGATTTCAACTTTTTGGATTTGACGCAAAGAGTAAAATATTTGACGTTGACGTGATTTTTTTTGTAAATTGTTTGACAAAGACTTTATTTTTTTTAATACTTTAATAATATAGAGAGCGTTGAAATGCAAAAATTAAATCGGTTCCATCAAATCATTTAGTCAATATCAATTTGATTTGATGGCTACTAGAAGTAAACTAGTACCTGTCTCACATCTGACTTTTTTTATGACTGACTGTGACAGCGAAAAGGGAAAGATTTTATTCTAACGGCCTTTTCATTCACACCAAAGCCGCGACAAGTAATATTGCAGCGGTAGGCAAAACCACAAATTATATAGTAATGTACAAGGGCGTAACTGCTTTCGCTTTATTTTAGCTATAATTAGATTAGAGCAACGAGAGTAGCTACCGATGCGATATCGCGGTGGTCCTTTTCACACCACCGCGATATCGCAGACTAAAAATCAAAAAACGCAAAAAACATTTCGCTCTTTTATTTATAATAACATCATAAAAAATCATAATTGATGGATGATTGTATTATTTATACTTGTTGATGTTTTTCCGCTGAAGACCGTAGAATCCAGAGCCAGTAAAACATTTTTAAAAAATCTGGTTTGTCCATTTCTCTCATGAAGCTATAAAGAATACCTCTATAGCTTCATGATTTCTCTCAAAAAACTAAAAAAAACTGTACGTATACAGTCAGTTGTCACTTTACAAAATTTCTTGAGAAGCCAATAAAAAATAAAGGCCGCGGATCATAGCGTTTTTTAGATTTTACCGTACAATTTCTATACTACAAATTATATTTACTTGACATTGGCAAAATTCGTAAATTTCATCGCGAGCAGGCCATTAATTAAAAAAGAAGAATAAAAAAAAACCTGTCTGTCATTGTCAGTCATTCTCACTCGGTCTGTGTATCTCTATGGTCTGTGTGAAAAAATTCTGAAATAAACAATTTGATTCTGCACGATTAAAATTAATTTCATTTACATTAATAATTATGCAGAAATATGAAAAACTTGAGAAAATTGGTGAAGGTACCTATGGAACTGTATTCAAAGCGAAAAACAAAGAAACTCACGAGATAGTGGCTCTGAAGAGGGTGAGGTTAGATGACGACGATGAAGGTGTACCATCTTCTGCTCTTCGGGAGATTTGCTTGCTAAAGGAGCTAAAGCATAAAAACATCGTGCGACTCTACGATGTACTGCATAGTGAGAAGAAATTGACATTGGTATTTGAACATTGCGATCAAGATTTGAAAAAATACTTTGATAGTCTGAATGGGGAGATAGATTTAGATGTTGTTAAGTCTTTTATGTACCAACTACTTCGTGGCCTAGCATTTTGCCATAGTCACAATGTTCTTCATCGTGATTTGAAGCCGCAAAACTTACTCATCAATAAAAATGGAGAATTGAAACTGGCAGATTTTGGTTTAGCTAGAGCTTTCGGTATTCCTGTGAAATGCTACTCGGCTGAGGTGGTGACGCTCTGGTATCGGCCACCCGACGTGCTATTCGGTGCTAAACTATACACAACTAGCATTGATATGTGGTCTGCAGGCTGTATATTTGCTGAGCTTGCTAATTCAGGCAGACCATTGTTCCCTGGCTCAGATGTTGATGATCAGTTGAAAAGGATTTTTAAATTATTAGGTAAGTTGTTATAGTGTCTGATAATGTACACTTATTTTCAGTTATGCTCTTTCTATGACATGTAACTATACTGAATTTTTTTTAACTAGTAAATTATTTAATGTTTAAATATTGATTTTTGTCTATAGTATTTATTTATTAATCATGCTAATGAAATCTTATACACCCTAAGAATACTTCTAATTCGATTACATTTAAGACAAATTTATTACAGGCACTCCTAATGAAGACACTTGGCCTGGAGTGACTCAGCTGCCTGACTACAAACCATTGCCAGTCTATCAGCCTAGCCTGGGTCTCGCCCAGGTAGTGCCCCGCCTGCCTGCCCGGGGCAGAGACCTCCTTGCTCGTCTGCTGACGTGCAACCCTGCTCTCAGGATGCCAGCTGACGATGCCATGGCCCACGCTTACTTCCATGACCTCAATCCATCAGTGAAGAATGACAGATGTTAACAATCAATACACCCTTACAAATGTACCTCTGAACTAATATTTTGTGCTAAGAACACTGCAGAGATACAAGAGTGTTGTGATGAAGAGACATTGACATAAATTAAGGCTGTCAGTAATAATCAGTATTTGTAATGTGTTAATGTAATTAAAAATTTAAAAAATATTTTTATTTATTACATCATGTAAATTTATTTGCTCACTAAAGTGATCTCACTACTTTTATTAAGATTAACATTGAATGACATACAAGTAAGAAAATGTAATGACATTGTAAGTATACAAATCAATTTGTGGACTTGTAGTTGTAAGATTTAGATACATATTATACCTGTTATTACATTAAGTAAACTTTTATAGTTAGTAATAATAAATAACAATTTGTGGAATTTTTATTGTTTAGATGTTTTCTGCAGCTTCTTTCAGTTGGGCACTAATATCACTTACTAATTCATTTATTTTTGCAGTTGTTTCTTTCAAACTGGATGACATGGATGAGGAATATGATGATGACGACTGCTGGACTTCTATTCTCTCACTAACCATGCTCTTCATAGAACATGATTCTGTTAGTCTACTAACGCCTGCAATACATTCTTGTTTTTCAAGCTTAGCTGCACTAGATTTTTCTTTAGATAACTCACATGATTCTGTTTGTCTACTAGCACCTGCAATATTTTCCAGTGTTTCAAGCTTAGCCACACTAGATTTTTCTTGAGATAGCTCACATTTTTGTTTCGTTTTTTGTCCACTTTCAGCATTAATTTTGCTACACATTTCTGCATTCTTACAAAGCAAATCGGCAACACCTGTGGTTGCTTGCACTGACTTCTTTGATAGCTCACATTTTTCTTCTATTGTTTGCCCACTTTGAGCATTAAATTTGCCAGACATCTCGGTATTCACACTAAGCAAATCGGCAACACCTGTAGTTGCTTGCACTGACATCTTTGATAGCTCACATTTTTCTTTCATTGTTTGCCCACTTTGAGCATTAACTTTGCCACACATCTCGGTATTCACACTAAGCAAATCTGCAACACCTGTGGTTGCTTGCACTGACTTCTTTGATAGCTCACATTTTTCTTCCATTGTTTGCTTACTTTGATCATTAACTTTGCCACACATCTCGGTATTCATACTAAGCAAATCGGCAACACCTGTGCTTGCTTGAACTGATTTCTTTTCGAAAGTTGCAGCAGCTACTTCTCCCAAGAGTTCAGGCTTTAACAAACGGCAATGGTCTTCTTTCAACATAAGGGCAGTTTTCTTTTTATCAGCTTCAGCATCGATAGTTTTATTATTTGCGTCTTCTTGTTTGGTTGACTCTACTTGTTTCGATGTCGTATCGGGCACTCTCGAACATACTTTAATAGGAACAATTATCTCCGTTTTCCCTTGGTATTTAGTCTTATCAGCTGTCACAATAAGAACTCCATCGGACGACAGAGACGAGACTACGCTATCCGCATTACAGTCTTTCGGCAGAACATATCTCCTTTTAAATCGCCTTGAAATGAACCCATGATTGTCCTTCCTCTCTTCGTGGTTTCCTTCTACTATAACTTCATTATTTGTCACTTTCACGTTTACTTCGCTTGGCTGGAAATGCTGGACATCTAAGCATATTTTAAACTTATCTTTTTCGTCAGAAATTGTTGATACGAAATACTTAGATTTTTGCATGTTATACCATTTCCATGGTCTATAATAATTGAAATAAGGCATAGGAAAACTGTAGTGTGGAAGTAGTAAATCTTGCGGACTTATGCATAATCCAAAATGTTGGTCTAATAAGCTTGGTAGATTGATTCGATGCTGATCCATTGTCTATTGAAACTCGGGTCAAAATATTTTACTAAAAACGAGTTTAGCTGAACCGTTCTCCCAATGTACTGGGAAAAGTAGAATGGTGCCAAATGCTTTTATAGATTCATTGCTTCCTGACTATGCATGGTTGCCAGATCATTTGTTAATCTTTATATTATTTAAAAATATTCAATTAACATATTAGAAGAGGCATATTTGCTTAACAGTAAGTGCCCATGTCGTCGACGTCGGCTCTAAATACAGCGACGATAAGACAGAAATATTCCAGACAACATATGAATAGCTGGAGAGGGAAATGTAATAACTGAAACTCGCACATATCCTAGTAAGCATATATTGTAATTAAAATGCATATAATATAGCTAGTAAAGGAAGACAATATGAAATTACTAAAGCAACATTCGTAGTCGTAGGTACCCAGCCAGCCGGTAGGTGCGCGTGCGTGAAGAAAAAGAGCGTTTGTAGAAGAAACTTGTTTGTCTGACTGTAAGTCGCTAGTGTGTGATCGATCGGTGCCAGTGCCTTCTATACACATATAAAACTAAGAACTCTTATCGGTAATTTATTGACATCTTATTCATTAATTATTTATTTATTTTCTTTTAATCAACAACCCTATACTTTCACGCGCACCAATATTGATTGGCATCTGAACTTTCAGCTACATTTATAATTAGCGTGACATTATCGTGCACTCAAACAACAACTCTTAATACCTTCACCTACTCTACATACAGTAGCACAGAAGAAACTTAATTACAATTATTTTTCTTCTTTCCTGTTTTCGCAGTAACATTTATATTTGAACTTGAGTAATACATATGGTAAATTTAAAATAGAAAAATATTGGAAAAAATTAACTCGGCCACAAGTGAGTTGTAATAATACACTTGTACTATTTAGTATTCTGTGGTAATACTTACATTGTTCAGCAGTAAGGTAGAATATTTGAAGGAGAATGGATCTATGCCTAATATGCTGCACTGCATCTGTACCAGCTGAAGTACCTTCAGTCATTTGGTTCCCCGATAGTGTGTTGTTTATTGAACTGTGTTATTGAACAGAAGCCGGGTTCGATTCCGGAGTATGGCAAAAATATCTAAATAGCACTGGTATCTTTTTTGTGGGTTGTCACAGGTGCTGCTGAGTGGGTGAACTAGGTTTTAAACGAATTAATCAATATAAGTACATTGGATAGATAAAACTATCGAGATAACACAGCTAGAGCTACGGCATAATAAGCAGTTTTTGAAACAAGGGCTCGCTCTAAGCCAATACTACTACAATAGAACTAGCTAGAGCAGCTATACTCAACCTGCGGCCCGCGGCCTTTTTGATTGGCCCAGGAAGTTACAACTTAGTTGTTTTATTTCGCGCCTATCGAAGAACGGGTAATTGAACGGGAAATACGGGAATGTGAGCGCTATCCAAGAGCTTAGAAAAAAAAGTTCGTTACTTTTAGAAAATCCATGGCGTTTAGAAAAACAACTAAGTATTTCAGAGTTGGTTTCAGTTTTAAATTGTAATTATTCGGAGTTGTTTGATGAATTCATCGATTTAAAAAATGATACCAACCTAGAAGTAATGTTCAAACAAAAAGGGAAAATCAGGGTTAAAGCGGAATTATGGAGCATTGTTCCTCAAAAATATAAAAAAGCGTTCAAAGAGGTGCCCAAATCTTACTAACATTCTTTGGGTCAACGTAAGTGTGTGAATCGTCTATTTCAAAAATGAAATACATAAAGAATGTGTAGAAATAAACTTACAGAGCGACAAGCAAGATTTGATAAAGTTTTCAAAAAATGTTTACAGTATCAAAAATTGCATGAAAACATATAAAACATCTGTGTTAAAACTTCTTTTTATATTATTAAAGTAAATTATTAATTTTTTACTTCGTTAACTTGCAATTACGTTTTAATTAATACCTAATTATTTATTACTTGCGGCCCGGGATCCCGTGACTGAAACGTGTATGTGGCCCCTATAAAAAAAAGGTTGAGTATGGCTGAGCTAGTGTCTGTCTATCTATGATTCTATGTTATTTGCCCAAAGCTCCAAATATTTTTTGTTTTTTTTTTCTCGATATATTTCAGAGGACCTCGTCTATGACTTCCTTCAATTCATTTTATCGCAAAACCTATATTTCAACGATCGCGTTAGAATCTGTTTTGGTCCTTGTTTAGGTAAATTTCCAGGCTACTTTGGAACCTGGATACCTGGGTCCTGCTTTGAAGTTCATCCGGCAACAAAATAATACAAAAGTTAGTATGTAGTTGTTTGAGAAATCTGTATTATTGACTGCAATCAATGACCATGCAATAAATGTTCTATAATACGATAACAATTTTTTTAGGCTAGTTTGTTTCAATGTAGGTACTTGTTATGTTTGCTGTTGGTTCTAATATGCATTGCTACAAAATTACCCAATAGCAAGGTACAGAAGAGGAAAGCATTCTGACCCTCAATTTAAATTTAATTAACTAAATTAGCACTAATTTCAGCACTTCATCCATTATTGAAATAAAGACAAGATATAGTAAAATTGTTTATTGCATATTTTTAGCCTTATTGATTTATTACAAAAACAGAAAATTATAAAGACACTAAAACAATATTGAGGATGCCAACCCAAGCCAGATATATTCAGTGCAAATTTACTTTCATTATTATGTACAACATAGTTATTTACAGTTAAAATTATCTAAAACATTTCCATTTCAGCTCTCTTTCGTTTCCTATGGTTAGCAACCATATTTGCTGTGGTAAGAGGGCAATCTCCTCTTTGCAGCCATGTGGAGAGGGCCTTTTCTGTGATTGCTGCTGCTGCTGCCTGCCTCCGCTCACTAGATGATAAAGGCTGCATACTACCAATAGAATCAGCAGACACACTTGCTGCAAGCAACATTCTAAATCTTTGCTTAAATGTCTGTAACAGAGTAATTTACTTATAAAAAAAAATTCTATGAAATTAGTGAAATGTATAAAAAATATTGTTAATTCATCAAACCGAAACCAGACACCGGTGGTCTGGTGTCCAGGGAACAATGGAATATCTGTTGTGTCTCATAATACGGGGCCTGTAAGGTGGGTGCCCTACGTACGACACGCCTAAAATCATTAGTCGTAATTTTATCTCGCCATATTATTTAAATTCTTAAGCACAATTATTGTTTAGCATAAATCTATTATGCTATTTCGTATTGTTATAATTTGGCCTAACGTTAAAATCCCTAGTAATCAAAACCACTAATATTCAGTTTCCTAAAATTTATTAGTATACATATCTTTAGACATAATAACTTACTACGCATACGTATTGTTACCCCTATTATAGTTTTGCATACTAGTCAGTGGCAGAAACGAATCGCCTAAAAAAACCGACTTCACACAGTCTTGTATGCCCTACCCCTAGAGTGTAATTTAAGCCCGCGGAGGCGCGGAGGGGCGAGGCGGCCCGCGAGCTGAAAACCACGTGGTGAGCTAAACCCATCTGCGACGATATGCTCGCGTGGGACCGCCGGAGCCTCGCTTTGCCGGAGCCGTGACAGAAGACTTGCCTGCTGCAGTTTGCTTGCTCGCTTGCAGGCATGCTTCCTAGCATTGCTCGTATGCTCGCTTGCATGGTTGCTTGTATGCTCGCTTGCATGCTTGCTTGTATGCTCGCTTGCATGCTTGCTAGCATGCTCGCTTGCATGCTTGCTAGCATGCTCGCTTGCATGCTTGGTTGCCTGGCTGTTTGCATACCTGCTTGAATTACTGCTTGCATGCCTGCTTGCATACCTGCTCGCCTGCCTGCTTGCATGCCTACTTACACGCTTGCTTGCACGCCTGCTTGAATGCCTGCTTGCATGCTCGTTACATGAATGAATTATTTCATCAATTTGACATACGGAAATGGTTAGGCGTAACGGTGTTGGGCGAATAGTAAATTTAGTTCTTGGAAACAGTAGGGTTAATGAATGGTTATGCTTAATGAGGCAATTGTTCTCACTAGTTCCGGTGGAAGTAGTCCCGGTGGAACTGGTGAAACTTTGTCTTCTCATTAGTTCCTGGTGATTTTTATTGGAACTAGTGATACTTTTTCTTCTCAATAGTTCCTTTGTACTTTAGCTATCAGCTGAAGTGATACAACTATAATGAAAACTATACAATTTATACTACTCGGCGGTGAAGGAAAACAACAACTACAAACCACATCACATAAGAAATTTTAATTATTGATGTAATTCGTATTTTCCGAGTAAAATAACAAAATAAGTGATAATATTAAACAGGAAAATATACTAGAAAAAAAACAACATGTCTCATGTCGCCCTGACGATGACGGGATGATGGGACGACAAGAAACATGTTGTTTTTTTTTTCTAGTGTATTTTCCTGTTTTATATTTATCACATAAAAATAGCATTGTAAAATGCAAAATTATAAAGTTATAACAAAATAAGTATTTGCGACAAGTACAAGTATTTTAATCACGCACATCATCAATACCTAAAGGTACAAAGTATCAAAATTGGCTCATCCGTTTTGTACTAAGGACGGATATTTGGTAGTTAGCACAGACGGCCACAGATCAACTTTCCCATATCTGACTTACGTCTATTTTAAGACCCAATTTTATTTTCAATTGAGATATTTTAATAGGTTTGATTATGTAAATCTATAGTCGTGTGTGCATATATACATATTATATTCATCTTCTTAAATATTGTAAAATAAATAAATAAAAAATATTTATTTAGTAACACCAAATGTTTACAAAACATAACACTGAGATATTCTTTTAAGTATTATTATACTTGTGCCAAGAGACCTTGTTCTTCCACATTGTAATATAAATATGCAGACAAAGAAACAACGTTCGCTTTTAATAGTGTTATATTTTGATTGGGAACCGTACAATACTTTATGAAGTTCAGTAAGTGATATAGTAAATAATAATACTTACTATGTTTATTGTTACAGATCCTGCACATTTTTTTTCCTTGTATGCTCGACAACGCCATTTGCTTGTACCGTTATGATAGTCGCTGTGTTTATAGAATTGATAACCATTACACAATAATACACTTCTTCTGCCTCTTTTTAATATAACTAATTTGTCACACTCTTCTGTATTCATAATTTAAACTTTTAAATACACAAATACTTATTACGGAGCAATAATAATGCGAAACAGACTTACAATGCAAAACTGTGTTTGAAATTTCCATCAGAGGGTAGGTTAATAAAAAAATTGTAGTAGCTAACCGCCAAATTAAGTCGGTACTTACATATGAAAGTAAAGTATAAATATAAATACGTAGTAGTGGCTGTAATGGATTTTCATAAGTTAAATAAGGAATTTCGTAAAATAATTTTCCATTAGAGTTCGTAAGCATTAGATCGATGGTACCCATATATTTATTATAAGTAAGTACCTAAAAATGTACTTGTTGCAAATACTTATTTTGTTATAACTTTATAATTTTGCATTTAACAATGCTATTTTTATGTGATAAATATTAAACAGGAAAATATACTAGAAAAAAAACAACATGTTTCATTTATGATTTTGTAATTTTTGCATTTTTCAATGCTATTTTTATACTTATGGTAAATTTTAAATAGAAAAATATTGGAAAAAATTAACTCGGCCACAAGTGAATTCTCAGACGGGAATCGAACCCGCGACCTTTGGAAATTCATTGGAGAGCATTGGACCGGATTTCCAAAGGTCGCGGGTTCGATTCCCGTCTGAGAATTCACTTGTGGCCGAGTTAATTTTTTCCAATATTTTTCTATTTAAAATTTACCATAAACATGTTTCATGTCGTCCCATCATCCCGTCAGGGCGACATGAGACATGTTGTTTTTTCCTGTTTAACATTTATCACTTATTTTGTTATTTTACTCGGAAAATACGAAGTACATCAATAATTTAAATTTCTTATGTGATGTGGTTTGTTGTTGTTGTTTTCCTTCACCGCCGAGTAGTAAAAATTATATAGTTTTCATTGTAGTTGTATCAGCTTCAGCTGATAGCTAAAGTACAAAGGAACTATTGAGAAGAAAAAGTATCACTAGTTCCAATAAAAATCACCAGGAACTAATGAGAAGAAATGGTTTCACCAGTTCCACCGGGACTACTTCCACCGGAACTAGTGAGAACAATTGTAATGAGGAGCTTGGGAAGCGAAAATATGGCGAAAAAAAAATTAGGCGAAATGAAAATAGGTTAAACTAATTTAGGTCATTTGACAATTAATGTGTGAAGAATTATAGGCCTATAATATGTGTGCCAATGGCCACTAACCTAATTACCACTAAGCAGTCTCCGGTGACAGCGCTCGACAGTACGCGCTACGCAATTTTAAACTCTATTGTAGAAATTCAAATTCCAAATTGATTTATTGCTTAGAGTCGATTTTATTTATGCTAAGAAAAAAAAACAAAAGATGTGTTGGTGGGTGGTTGATGGATTAGGCATTCCAATATATACCCCTGAAAGGTTAACTTACATTTATAAGAGTATTAGCAACTTCCCCTTTGATATCATATTTAGCTACATAACATCCTAGTTCATAAAAATGTTGATTCAGCTTATGCAAGTCAACAGTGGATGCATCTGCATTGAAAATTTCTCTGTAAGCATCTTTGAAAATTTTAGGCAAGTCAATACTGACTAAAGGTGGTCTTCTAGTCTGTAAAGATTCAGCCAACCATAGAGGAACTTCAATGTTTGATCCGGCTTTTAAATCATCGTCTGCAGCGGAGGGATCTAAAAAACCTGTATGGAGGAAATTATAAATATTATTTATTCGTGTAAGAACCCATGCATGGCAATATACATTGGATACCATGGCATTCGTTTATTAGGTAATGATTCCTACCCATTTTTGGTAAATCGTGTAAAAACTTGCAGGGTACTTTTTCGTTGGACACTAAAATGTCTGAAATGGACAAATAGTTAGAACTCGACATTACTGGAAAGTTTTTACGAGATCATAATAATAACAATGATGAATTTGTTTCATGCAAACGAATTAAACAATAAAGTCGCAACACAACAAAATAAAGTCAAAATTAATCCAGTCCAATACAAACTGACATGACAACAAATGACAATTTTTTTTTTTTCATTCCTTACAGGAACAGGCTAAGATCAAAGACCATACCGCCTAGTCATTAGTTTTTGTTAAATTCAAAATAATTCATTAGTTTTTTAAATTCATTTGTAGTCAATCCAAGTAAAAGTCATTAGTTTAAGTCTTATTCGTAAGTAAAGATAATAAAATTTAAATTCATCAGTGTAGTCAATCCAAGTAAAAGTCATTAGTTTTAGTTTATGTAAAGATAACAATATTTCAACAAATGACAATGTTATGACAGTGTCAGGTTTTTTTTTTTCGTTCCTTATAGGAACAGGCTAAGGTCAAAGACCATACTGCTTAGTCATTAGTATTTGTTTCAATCAAAATAATTAATTAGTTTTTTAAATTCATTTGTAGTCAATCCAAGTAAAAGTCATTAGTTTTAAGTCTTAAGATTATGACAGTGTCAGGTGAAGATCACAGAACACAATGAATGGTGAGGAGGCAGCTCTTCAGTATACTAACGTTTGGTTTCAACAACTTATCTACAGTAAGAGATAGGCTTACTAGAGCTTTGTTGCCTAGATATTTTTGTTATTCAGCTCAAAATAACAGCGGTTGCTAAGTAACGTAACCAAGATATGCCTACCTATTGTTATGGATAGATTATTGAAACCGGCCGTATGTATATTCCTATAGTTAGCGGAGGAATTACACTGCGTTCGCACACCAAAAAATAATTACAGTCACCCCGTGTGTACTTTACACCTTTCACCTTAGTTGCTATAAAAACCTTTAGTGCCTCATAAACAATGTCTTATTTCGGTATTCAAAACATTCGTAATGCAAGCGTTTAATAATTATTGGCATTTAAAGAGGGGCCTCACGGAGTGACGCTTAAGATTATTATGGATGCTGGGAAATGACAAAAACTAGGTAACCAAAGTCCAGTTTTACTCCCTAGATCTGGGGCTCTACCGCGTAAAAAATATGGATATGGAAAATGGGCTTCATTTGACAGTTAAATGACCATATAAGGTAATTTTATGAGATTCAACTGTCAAATGAAGCCCATATCCATATCCATATTTTTTACGCGATAGGGGGGCTGATCTCATAAAATCGACGTTTATTAAACATGGTACATACAGAGCCGTGTGGACGGATTTTCATTTGCCAAAATATCAATAATCAAACCGTTTGGAGCCAAACGAAGCATTCTACCAGCGTTACGTTTGATATGTGACAGTATATAACAGTGTAAACCCGTCGAAATAACAAAGCATCAATTTGAAAAAGTGAAAACTATATTTCGAACCGTCACACTGTGTGGCTATTAAAAACCGTTACTTTACGTGAATTTTGCGTTACGAATGTTGAAAAGCATTTCACACACAGTAAAGAGAATTTCCGTCACTGAGGATCTAGCTTTACCTGGAACCAATCATGTACCTAATTCATGTTAAATAATAAAAAAAAACAAAAATAAAACTTAAATCTATTTCCATTCAAAGAGTCTCAAGTCCGTCTCACGAAAGGAGAATGCCGCTCTGGGAACAACCTTTTCATATTCATAAATACTGACCGTATCTAAATCTGATTTGAAGGTACATATTTATCAATATTCAATGTTGTTTGGGGAGCAGGGAATATTATTCAAAAGTGATTTGATTTATTCGTCTTAACGTGAAACAAAATGCCAACCTGACTATTTTTACCATATTTGTCGAAACAAAACGCTTTTGTTATTTGGCCAGGGCTTGCAACCGGTATGAAAAAGAGCGGTTAATTGAGGTTTCTTGAGGTTTTTGATTAAGGTTCTTACAAAAACCGCTTCCAGCGTATTCGGAATGAAAGCGCTTCAAAAACCTTAATAAACCGGATTAATCCAAGCCGGCGAAACGTACCTAAGTCAATAAGGGCGTAAGTCTCGTGCAGTTTTCTGAAAATCGGACCGTATTGCAGTTACTTACAGCAGAAAATTGTATGAATATCGACTGTAGGTGGTCTCGACACCACGTACAGTAGTCATAGGTCCTGCCTACTACGCGTTTGCTTCGAGATGCTTCCACCCTTCCTTCCTTATCGAAACTCGCTCCTAGACACTACCGTGAGCAAATTACTCTATCATGAATATCGCTTTTTGGTTTTGGTTTTTTTATGATCGTTTTGTTAAGTAGTAGTATTTTTGTTACTGTTATAAGCCTGGAAGTCGCTGTAGTAGTGATTTTACTAACTATTTTTGTTAATTCATTATTTTTTAATTTTCGCAATTTTAATGATTTCTTTATATATATGATAATTTTTTTATAGAAGAATATTAGAAAAAATCAACCCTGTTCACAAGTTATTCTCAGACGGGACTCGACTTATGTTTTTGTTAAGTTATTTAGTTATTTTATTTTTCGGTGTGTGTGTGTGTGTGTGAGTGAGCGTGTGTGTAGTTTGCATAACGCGTGGTGTTTTTACAATGAGTAGAAAGTTCACAATTTTGAAGTTTCAGAACGTAATTTGTTATGTACTCAAACTTTATTTTAATAAGTATTATTTTTTTTGTCAACGGTACATACCGCAGTTGATGTGCCGTAATTTTGTAACGGTCATCGGCAGTACAGTATAAAGGTACATACAGTACATTAGGCTCGGTATAGTAAGGCCGGTAGGTCAGTGGTTAGTCGTCAGTTCGAGTTCTCAGACGGGAGAATAACTTGTGAGCCGAGTCGATTATTTCTAATATTTTTCTATTAAAATTAAGCCTGTCTAACGAATGAATGTGGCACCTAGAAACCGCGGCAATTTAAAAAATCTCTCAATTAACTTTTATCAAGAAAGGGTCTAAGACGGAATACTGTATGTTTCTTTGTACTGTGTCAAGACGAACAACTCGATGCGAACGAGTAGTACCTACACGCTACAAGGTTACACGCTACTAGTGAATGTGACGCGACACAGTGTGTTTTTGACCCTCATTTTGGGACAGCCTAATTTTTTTGAATGATCGAATGGAGAAATATATCACAAATACTAGAGTAAAACTCCCGCGAGCCTCGCTTTGATAGTTTTTGAAAAAATGCGATCTAAGTAAAAGTACCGGTATTTATTTATTTTTTTGTTTTTATTATTTTTTCTTTTTTCTATGAATGTAACACTTAATTTTGCAGTGTGACCGTAAAGGCCTATCATAGGGCAAAATTATGAACCATGAACGAGGAAGCTACGACTTCACAGTTTCAAGATAATCGTAAAAATAACAAAATCGGAATTATTTTTTTGTGGCTTAAGTATTTAGTATTAGAATTTAATTTTTACTTAAGAACATAGCTACACATATGGAATACTACCACAAAAAAAATCGATTGCTAAAACCGTGGGACTTCGGAGATATTAATTTTTAAAAAGTACCGGTTCGGTACCGGTTTTTGGTCAAAGTCCTCAATGTCACTTTTTAGCAATATCACATACAATTCTTTATTGTAGCTCACCATATTAGGGTAACGACGATTTAATTTTAAAAAGGGAGAATGGGCAAAGTTCCCCGGTCTTTAACAACTTCAAACTTCTAACTTAACTTTTAAGTATGGACGTGTAGCCTCAAAGGCTCCGGAAAGTATGTTAGTGTCTAAGTTTTGTGTACTTTCCCCCACACTCTACGCACCTGAACAACTTAGTAGCTTTACTTTTACTATCGAAACGGCCAGTGATAAAGAAGATTGCATCGTTCCACCAAAAACATGTGAGTAATATTCATCTAAACATCGTATAGAGCCTGTCAGGCTACACGCCTATAGTTGTGTTATAAAATATTTGTAAACAACTTTGTTCTAGCTTTTAAATTTTCTTGTAAAACATGGCTGAAAATAGTGAAGCATATCCTTCTCGTTCTAAATTAATCGGTATCAAATTAAAGGCCGTGATCTGTACATTCTGAAAATGTATAATTGTATATGCATCATACATATAACACATTCAAGGTGTAAATGATAAAAAATATATGATTTAAAAAAGCCCTGCTGAGGCAAAGTGGCACTATGAGTCTGGAACGGCTTCATAGCGCCTCACTCCGGCCTCCTCCAGGTAATATGTATTAATGCGGGGTTTCAGCATGCCTAACGAGGGTGGACTCTTTCCCGCATTTCGTATTACTCATCATCTGAAGATTCGATTGGTAGACCGTGCATTCCACATGACATGAGAAGCATGCAGTGGCGGAGCGCGTTTATAATATTTAGAAAATCCTTGTTGTACATATAATGATTTCCTATACCTAGAATTTTCACGAAATACTTGCCTGCGAGAGCATTCTTCCGAATCCAAGAGGCTGCAATAAAGAACTGTATTTGATATTGCTAAAAAGTGGTATTGAGAACTTTAACCAAAAACCGGTAACGAACCGGTACTTTTTAAAAATTAATATCTCCGAAGTCCCACGGTTTTAGCAATCGATTTTTTTGTGGTAGTAGTCCATATATGTAGTTATGTTCTTAAGTAAAAATTAAATGCTAATACTAAATACTTTAGCCACAAAAAAATAATTACAATTTTGTTATTTTTGCGATTATCTTGAAACTGTGAAGTCGTAGCTTCCTCGTGCATGGTTCATAATTTTGTCCTATGATAGGCCTTTACGGTCACACTGCAAAATTAAGTGTTACATTCATATAAAAAAGAAAAAATAATAAAAACAAAAAAAAAATTAAATACCGGTACTTTTACTTAGATCGCATTTTTTCAAAAACTATCAAAGCGAGGCTCGCGGGAGTTTTACTCTAGCATTTGTGATATATTTCTCCATTCGATCATTCAAAAAAATTAGGCTGTCCCAAAATGAGGGTCAAAAACACACTGTGCGCGGGCGCGACACGCGATGACGTGATTTTTGACTTTTTGATGAAAAAACGTAGGTAACGTGCGGGTTTTGATTTGACGGCTTCAAGATTTTTTATGTATGTTCACCGATATTTCCGTCATTATAGACGGATTTCAAAAAAATTTTTTTGTTGTATAGAGTTGACTTCTGAGGTGGTACCATTTTCACCAGGTCAGGATCTGATGATGGGATCTGGGCGAAATCAAGGGCAACCACCGAAAATGGTATGCCCGTATGGTGCTTTTGTTACGTAATCATGTCTTACTCAGGTATTCACTTCAGGGTGTAAACATCTGATGCTGCTGTGCTGATGATGAAGCTACAGAACTCCTTAACGGTTAAGAGTTGGGAGACAGTACTGCAATTGGTCGATGAAAACTACTGAGCAGTATGTAGGGCTACCGTGTTGCTTGTGAGGTATGCTTGAAACAACATCTGATGCTGCTGTGCTGATGGTGAAGCTACAGTACTCCTGAACGGTTAGGAGTTGGAGGACTATTGCAATTGGTCGTTTCTCCCATAACACGTACTTTTTATTGCCTATCATATTAAGGCAATTAATAGAAGCAAGTTTTGTAGAAATGTTTTTTTTCTGCGGTTGATATTTTTCGAGTTTTTTGAGCTTGAATTATTTTTTCAGATTTCTTAATTTTTCAAATATTTCATAAACTATGCGTCGGAGGTATATCATGTATTTAAAATAAAATGATGGGGAGTATAATGTCAACACGTAGAAACCAAAAAAATGGGGGGTCAACTAGCATTGAAAAAAAAATGGCAGGAGTCCTGCCCTCATCGCTACAATAGCACCGTTTACGGCACTTAGACAGGGCAGAGTTGCAAAACTTCTGAAATATTCGGAATACTTACGGAATAATTCTCAGAAAGTTTCTTTCAATTAGAATTTTTCAAAATAAATTTAATCAGAAATATTTTCATTTTTTTATCTATAATGTTGCTAGCAAATATCGTATGCCCGAGTACTGCCCGCCCGCCCGATACGAGATGGACGAACGAACGAAAAACACGTGCGCGGCGCGCCGGCGGCGACGCCACACCACAGAACAACATTCTAGCTAGTAGCGGGCGGGGCGGCGCGGCGCGGCGGCGGGGAGTGGCGTGAGTCCCCCCGGAGAAGTATTCGCCCCCTCTCCGTCCCCGCCGAGAAAGATTCATAATGTTTCGGATTAATTCCCGGTCGGAGGAAAATTGAGGGATTAGTTCGATTCAAATAGTGGAAACGTGGAAGTGCTTCTTATGTGCTCAGTGATGGACTGATGGTGAATTGTGTTATTTAGCGTAAGTATTTGAATGTTAATTTTATTACTTACCTGTAAGCAAAAAAAACAACAAAAGTAGGGAAGTAGGTACTGTTAGCATAACTTTAATATTATTTTTTATACTAGTTATTACTTTGTTGAGGGGTTATTCTTCAGAGTAGAATGATACGAGTAGTTCAGAAGAGAATCGTGATTTTATTTACAAAAATGGTTACCTACTAAAGTACAAAAAGGATAACTTACAACTAGTGGCTATATTATTTACAACATTCTAGCTAGTAGCAGGCGGGGCGGCGCGGCGCGGCGGCGGGGAGTGGCGTGAGTCCCCCCGGAGAAGTATTCGCCCCCTCTCCGTCCCCGCCGAGAAAGATTCATAATGTTTCGGATTAATTCCCGGTCGGAGGAAAATTGAGGGATTAGTTCGATTCAAATAGTGGAAACGTGGAAGTGCTTCTTATGTGCTCAGTGATGGACTGATGGTGAATTGTGTTATTTAGCGTAAGTATTTGAATGTTTATTTTATTACTTACCTGTAAGCAAAAAAAACAACAAAAGTAGGGAAGTAGGTACTGTTAGCATAACTTTAATATTATTTTATTTTATACTAGTTATTACTTTGTTGAGGGGTTATTCTTCAGAGTAGAATGATACGAGTAGTTCAGAAGAGAATCGTGATTTTATTTACAAAAATGGTTACCTACTAAAGTACAAAAAGGATAACTTACAACTAGTGGCTATATTATTTACAACGAAATAAAAGAGAGTTACGCGACAATAAGAGATAGCGCGAGGCGCGTGCGTGAGCTAACGGAGTGGGGACTCGACGCGTGGGAACGATATCCAATGATATTCGATCTTTTGAATTCTTGATATCTTCTATTGCAAATGAATCCAATCATAATCGATCTCTTATTATAACTTTTCGTAGGTATTGTATTAAATCTTACATCACTCCCCCTCAAGCGAAGCGGACGTTGGCCTTGACTGCTCGGCCCGATCTCGTCACGTACGAGGGTTTGTTCGCAGCAGCAGGTGGTGCAGGAGCTGGGATCGCAGTTGCAGGCTCGTCGATGCTTGTAGGTAACTCCGTCGCAGTAGGTGAACTCGTAATGTCATCGTCTTCATTGCGTAGTAGGTACGCTGGCTTCAATCTTTCGATTGAGACATTCGACGTGCGTTGTGGTAACTGCAGCTTGAAATGCTTTTCTCCTCGTTGCAGAACTTGGTATGGTCCGTCATACGGTGGTGTGAGCGGACTTCTCACCGTGTCGTTGCGAATGAACACGTGACTACAAGTTTTTAAGTCTTTGTAGACAAACGTTCGTTGTTGCGTCATTGCATGCGATTTCTTGTAAGGCGTTATCGCTGCCATAGATTCGGTGAGCTTGCGTACGAAGTCGGCGTCTTCAGTTCGTGATTGTGTAGGTATGAAGAAATCGGATGGTACTCGTAGCGTCGTTCCGTATGTCATCAAGGCTGGGCTCACTTTGCTATCTTCACTAATTGCTGTGCGTAAGCCATATAAAACAGTAGGTAACTCTTCATTCCAGCGAGATTGTGCGCCTTTAGCCATAAGCGCGGCCTTGAGTGTGCGATGCCATCTCTCCACTTGACCATTAGCTTGCGGGTGGAATGCTGTTGTTCGTATTCTTTGTATACCAAACTTCTTCATTAAAGAGTTAAATAGCGACGACTCGAATTGGCGGCCTTGGTCTGTAGTTACGCGTAGTGGACATCCGAATCGCGTAATCCATCCTTCGTAAATTGCCTTAGCAACGGTGTCAGCTGTTATGTCGCGAGTAGGTATAGCTTCCGGCCATTTCGAGCATCGATCTATTATCGTTATCAGATATCGATAGTCATTTGACGGTGGTAGCGGTCCGACAATATCGATGTGTATGTGCTCGAATCTCTGTGATTGCGGAAACTCGCCGAGAGGACTAAACACATGTCGATAAATTTTGGCACGTTGACATCCGATGCAAGCTTTTGTCCAGTTTCCCACGTCTTTGTTTATTGAAGGCCAAAAGTATTTAGTTCTCATTATTCTTCTCGTTGTTCGTACTCCGGGATGGCTTAGTTCGTGTTGCGCTTTGAATGCTGCGTAGCGATAAGCTTCCGGTAGGTATGGACGAGTGTTCGCATTTCACTGAGATTTTTGTTAGAATTTACCTCGATATCTCTGAAATTTCGTGATTACATCGTAACCATCTCAGGAATAGTGCCTTCAAGCATCACGTTAACCCTACATACTACTGAGTAGTTTCCATCGACCAATTGCAGTAGGTACTTAGATATGAGCCCCGCGCCGATGACCAATTTCACAACGGTGGCGGCGCGCCGCGGCGTGACCTTGAGTATAACTTTTTTATTGAGGAATGATAGAAATTAGGTAGTAAAAAAAATGAAAAGCCGTATTGTTGGTACCATTAATTCTTTAGATTTCAATAAAGGTGCATAGAACATACCTACTCGTAAACTAAGCATCGCTTGATCTTCAATTTAAAAATAAATCAACAGTTAAAATCACATTTTCAATGATAAAAATAGCATATGTCATTTAAATATATGCCGATAACAGTAGTGTAGCAGTCTGCACTACCGACCTATATACCTACTGCGAAATCCGTAGGTACGTAACAATGTAACAGTTAGCTTTTAGCCTACACTACGCAATACGCATAATATGTGTTTTAAAAATTTACGAAACTAAATGGGAGTTCTTATTTCTTAATTACTATATAAGTCTTTTAAACAATAAGAAATTAAATGAATGGTAAATATTTATGTCTGTAAGTATTATAAAAATAAGGTTACCTACTACAAGTCGCAACGCGCCGGGCCGGGGCGGCGCGCCGCGTGTTGTGCTCGACGTCGGCGCGCTGCCGCTGGTGCTAACTCACGGTGACGGAGGCGCGCCGGGGCGCGGCGCTCATATCTAAGTACTGCCCCCCAACTCCTAACCGTTAAGGAGTTCTGTAGCTTCACCATCAGCACAGCAGCATCAGATGTTTTTCAAGCATACCTCACAAGCATCACGTTAGCCCTACATACTGCTAAGTAGTGTCCATCGACCAATTGCAGAACTGTCTTCCAACTCCTAATCGATAAGGAGTTCTATAGCTTCATCATCAGCACAAGAGCATCAGATGTTGTTTCAACCATACCTCACATGCATCACGTTAACCCTACATACTACTAAGAAGTTTTCATCGACCAATTGCAGTACTGTCTCAAAACTCCTAACCGTTAAGGAGTTTTGTAGCTTCATCATCAGCACAGCAGCATCAGATGTTGACACCCTGAAGTGAATACCTGAGTAAGACATGATAACGTAAAAAAAGCACCATACGGGCATACAATTTTCGGTTGTTGCCCTCAATTTCTCCTGGATCCCATCATCATATTCTGACCTGGTGAAAATGGGACCTCTATCCAACAAAAAAAATATTTGAAATCCGTCTATAATTGACGGAAATATCAGTTAACATACATAAAAAAAAAACGAATTGAGAACCTCCTCCTTATCTTGAAGTCGGTTAAAAATGGGCGGCGCGGTGGCGAACATCAATGAAAAATAATTAACCAATAATAATCAACCTATGAGTGTTGAGGCAATCAGACAAAAAGCGACCTTCCGTTTGTAGACATAAGGTCGCAATTCGCTTGGCCACTGGCGTCCCGATGTTTAGCTAATTAAAAAGTGCAAAAAAAAAACGGTATAAACCGCTTAATTGAGTCAAAATCCTTTTAATTTCTCTCTTTCATGAAACCGCTTTTGTTAAGGTTTGGGTTAAGTCAAACCTTATTGAAACGGTTTCTATGTACTCATGGCCGTACCTGTTTGAAAATTTACCGGATAAACAAGCCCTGTATTTGGCAGCTGTATATGCTCATGATCACAGAGCAGAAATAATGAATCAAATGTCATTCAGTGTGTGTTGTAGTATAATCGATTTATTATAATTTATTACAAATCGATTATTTCAAATAAAGTAGTACGTAAATCCCTCAAAACCACCCATGACCTGACGCTTGGAATCGGCTTGAAATCCAGGCTTGAAATCGGTTTGTAAATGAGCGGTTATCTAAGGTTTTTACAAAACACCGCTATTGACGTATTCTGAATGAGAGCGCTTTAAAAAGTAAACCGGTATGATCCAAAGCTGCGAAATGTAGCTACGATACGAGGCGATCAGTGGGCCTACCATGAGTTTTTCTTTCCGTTTACTGTACAGTAAACGGGAGACATTTTGTATGAGAATCTGTAGTTCTGCTACTGCCCACTAGAGGCGCTGTACAGATTCGCATACAAAATGTCTCCCGTTTACTGTACAGTAAACGGAAAGAAAAACTCATGGTAGGCCCACAGGCTAAAAGCGATCTTCCGTATGTAGACATAGGCTCGCTAGTCGATTTGCCACTCGCGTGCTCGCGTTGGGAGAGCGGTATTTTAGGCAAATAGCAATGGGCTATTTGAGGTTACATGTCAAAATCAACTTATTATTTCCAGCTTTAAAAAATATCGCACCATTACATATTTTACTAGGCTTCTTAAGAGTACTAAAATCCTAATATTGCTACTTCGATACGCACAGTCTTTATGTGGTTCTGAAAACACACGGATTTCTGGCATTGTCCTTTACGGATGTTGAATGAAGGTTATCGTCATTGTCGGCATCTTTCGTGATGCAGATTCTTTATAACCATCTTCTTCTTGTTTGCAGCGATACCGGTTACCGGTACTGTACCGGTTTACCGGTAAAGCGGTACACACACTTTTACACTAATAACTAATATTATTAGATTTTACTTTCATGAAACAGACTATAATAATCATAACTATTAATATTAGTTTAAGACTAATAATATTTTTTATGAAATAGGCCCCGCTTCATATGTGGAATATCACCCTTACTTAATCTGTAGTTTAAATACTGTCTGTCATTGTCATTGTCTTGTTTGTTTGTCATTAATGATATTGTCATTTTCTCGTTCGTTACCATTACCACTATGCTCGTTCCGTTCGCGTTCGCTCTTTTTTGCTGACGAAGTTTTTATGATTTTGGTGGATAATCTCTTGTTTTATATTTATTTCTTTCAAGATTATTAGTTTCGGTTGTCAGGGTTGTTGGCTCAATTCTGTAAACCGTATGTCGTCGTTACACGGTTTATAAATTTGTTACACTGAGGATGCGTCAGTAACATTAATTTGAAACTTGAAGCCGGTGGCGGGGCGGCGTCTATTTAAAAATGTCTGGGTAAGCATTTTTATCTTTTCGCTTTTACGAAATCTGTTTGCCATGACTGTAAACTTTTGTCAACGTATTAAAATTAACAATAACCACATTCTTGCATTACTTTTTGTTAAAGTCAAAGTCAAAGTCAATATCATTTATTTATTCAGTCTAGGCTGTTACAAGCACGAACGTCAAAGAAGCTACGCCATCGGTTCACAAACCCTGCGGCGGGAGACCTTGTAACGAGAAGAACCGGCAAGAAACTCGTCAAGGGCTGTTTTTTTCTCCCTGTTTTATTTCATACAGAGTCCTCAAATTGAAAAGTGACCTTAACATATCAGTAAGGTCAATTTCCATCACAAAAGGATGAATTAAAATATTACATTTTATGGTTATTGTAAACGTAAACAATTTTTAACTGGCAAAGAAAGACTTTTAAACATCTGTTAGTTTTATCCGTGATATTTAAACTTTTGAGGTTGTTTATATTTGTTAGATGCTCGTTTCTCATTATAATACCTATCATAAATTACCCAATTTTTGTATTTGATCAGTTTCACACTTTTATCAGCATACTTCTTTCTACCCCCATATTTTGTAAAGATACTGTAAAAAATATTGTTGTTTTATAATTATAGTAAAGCTTACACAATGAAGGAGATGAAAGCCATCGTGGACTACTTAGTAGAACACAAGGCTTATGGCTTAATTAGAGGGCGAAAAATGTGGACAGATTTGTCAAACTCACCAGTGAGTAGCTTAATTTACATTTTTTTTTTCTACACCTAATACCTAATGTTGGGAGATAATGTTCAAGTAACTATACCAGGGATGGCGAACCTTTATGTATCAACTTGCCATTTTTCTAATTTGGTGATTATTGGGAAAATAATAATACAGTGGTGGTCACATAATTAAAGACACATGATTTTGACCACATACAACAAAATAAAGGATATTTAGTAGTATAAATTTCATTAATTGTCATTTCACATATACTGATGTCATATTTTAAAAATGAAAACAGCAAATAAGTTAAAAAGGACATGTGACAATATTAAGTTTGTTTCAACATTTACAATATTATTATTTTTATTGTTACTTAATTTGTGTGTCTGTAATTAGTTGACCAAGTCTTTGTAAAAAATTACATACTGCCCACAATAATGTAAAAAATTATATAAATTTCAAATACGACATTTTTCTCTTTATTTTTTACTGAAGAATTATTTAAATAGTAATATATTTAAAATACTGTTATATTTATTAAATTATCAATTGCATAATGAATTGATGGCACGTGTGCCAATGGTTCGCCATCCCTGAACTTTAATATGTTTTTTCAGGTCACAAGCAGATCGTGGCAGAGTCTCAAAGAAACATTTTTAAAAAGAATATTACCAGATATTCACAATCCTTATTACAAACTATCTAAGGACGAGATTCGAAGTTTCAGATTAGGGTAAATGGTTGTTATTGATATGTTTATGTATCAAATGACTAATCTAAATTGTAAAATGCAAAATTAAAAAGTTATAATCTAAATTGACTTGTATCTATTTCATGTTTTGTATATTTTATGTCATTCAAAGATTGAGGGTTAACCAACTTGTTACTACCGTTTGAAATATTATTACTACCGTTTGAAATACGGATCATCATAAAAATAAAGTTTTGTAAATAATAGGGGTAGTTTCTGATAAACATTTTTTTGTTAAAAAAGTGTTGCAAGACCAACTATTTTTTATTTATTTCTCCTGTTGCTAATAAATGCATCTTTGCATTTGATAGCCTATTTATAAGAAAATCACAGTAATTGTACGAAAAAAGGAATATCTGTAACAACTGTGTTAAGGATTGAGTTAAGGGTTTAGATAGATCCCTATCATTGAAGAATATATAAATAATGAACTTTTGTATGTATGTTTTGTTTGTCGTGTCCCAGATTTAGAATATGTTAAGAATTTTTAATGTTCTGTGTTCAATACGATTACAATTCAAATTTTAACCTTTTACATAAGTTAAAACCTTGTTTAATGTGTAAATACTTACAAAAATATATTTGTTCAAAGAAATGCTGTTGGAGGGAGAGAAACAAATAAATTAGAGTTGCATACCATAAGCGATAACTCTTATTCTAATGGTATGTATTCTTTAATAATAAATTAGTTGTTAGACAATTTTATTTGTGGCATGTTTTGATTGTCCTGTTGGGGAATTTGCTTATAGTTATTTGCTTTAATAGCTTTTATAAAATTATTTTAAGCAATCTTTCAAAAATAGCTCTTTATATTTGATTAATTTGTGTACATTGTTTGTAGCTGAGACTCCAAATGCCAATGAAAAACCTAGCACTAGTAAACAAAATGATGAAAATAAAGCTACAGGTGAGAATATTCCTTCCCGAATTAATTCTCGTAACAGGTCTTCAGTAGACACTGTCATTTTAGACACTTGTTATGAGACAGCTGAGGATGTCTTAAGAGATTTGGAATCTCCAAGTAGCAGAGATGGTTCACCAAACAATGAAGAAAAGTCTTCTAAATCGCCAAGTAAATCATTAAGAGATTTGATAACATACTCTGAGCCATTGACACCTATGTTGCAAGAAGTTTTACATGATTTTGCATCAGATGAGGAATCTGACAGTGGGGATCCAAAAATGCAGATTGTAGAAAATGCGGTAGAATTTGATGACCAAGGAAATGATTCTCCTCGTAGAATACCTGATGATGAAAGTGTTGAAAAAAGTAAAGAGAACAATGTTGAAAAGGATGATGCAAATGAATCGGACAAATTTATTGAGCCAAAAGTTAAATCATTGCGTCTCAGAAAACGTCAAGGTGTGTATGTGCCAGTCATTGAACCAAAGCCTTCAGAAAAACCAGTTGCTACTGTTGATGAACCAGTCACGTCTAATGACAACAAAACCAATAGTAATGAAAATAATGTTGAAAATGTTTCTGAACCATCAGTCAATATAAATGATTCTAATGAAAAGACTGTTGATAAACTTACAATATCTAATGTCCATTCTACTCAAAATTGTTCAAACAGCACTACTGATACAGTTCTGCCAAACAATCAAGAAGCACTTGATTCTAAGAAGGCAGCTGGCAGTAAAAATGAAAGCAGTGATTTGAACAAGTCAAACACAAATGTGGGTTCAGTAACTAGAAACAGGACGGTATCTCGCGACACACTTTACTCACAAGAAATTAATCATGAAAAGGGTAGTAGCCTGAAACAGGCTCCGATATCTGATACTGTTGTAAGCCTTGAGAAGGCACATTCGTTAGAAAACATTAACATCATTAATGCTAGTGAACCTGTAGAGAAACAAACAGAAACAGGTGTAAACAAAGAACAAAGTAGAAAATCGTCAGAACTCGACACTCAAGACATATTGCCGCCAAATAAAACGGCAAAAGATTTAAATACATCAACACAGACATCGCAAATTAATCCTTGCTTACAAAGTGTTAGTTTATTTGCTGAGCAATTTAATCACACTAATTACCTTGATTCAGAGTCTAGTAACGATGGCAACCCATCGCCGGAATCTAATAGACAGTCACTAGATAAACTTGTAGGTACAATAGAAAAGCCAGTGGCAAAAGATGCAAAAGAAGTTGTGATATTGAGATCACATTCGGACACAGAAAGCGACACTGCTCAAGAAACAACTAAAAAGAAGGATAGTCAAGTTGTAACTAAATTGAAAAGAGATAAAGTTTTAGCTAATGTGTTTGGATTCTCTGGCGGTAAGTTAATCAACACCGCTAGAATGGGTGAATGCTATTATGGGTCTTGATTTTAATACTATTTAAAACCAAACTATTTTAGGATGCTTAAGCAATAGACCTCTTGAGATGATTGATTGATTACTGTTTTTTTTTATCAAATTTCAGTGAGCAGAATTTCGTGATGCATGCAAGAGTTGATGCATGTTGTTTTATTTTACTGCACACTACACTATACAATTGTATTGCAGCTTAGCGCTATTGAATTCTTGTTATTAGGTCTTATATTATCTAGCTTTAGACAGTAATTAACAACTATAAATTTTAACAATGTAAAATTTTCGTTTTAGGTGCTGCCACATCAAAACGTAAAAGGTTATCAAGTTATAGGAAAAACACGGGCAATCATCATTACCATGGGTATGTATAAATATGGTGATAGTCATTTAAAAATACATATATAACTGTCATGTCAACTCACATCCGTTTTTGTAACAAACCCGCTCTTATTTAGTGCGTGATAAAGACGCTATCTTCACTGCGCCAGGCTCTTCAAGGGGCGTGGTCTCCTTAGATAGAGCTGAAACACTTTTTCGGGTAATAGTCGTATTTAGGGGTGGTGTTTAGTCAGTAGGAGTCGACATAACACTCGCAGCCGGCTCTGGAGTATCATGAGGATTCACCCCTCCACTGCGTCCGGAGGGTGCATCAAAGGGGCAAAAAAAGGCGCTAAGATACTGTTATCTTACACCCGAAATTAATAATCTGTCTGTAGATATGGATTGGGCTATCTGAGATTGTTGCCTAGGATACTGGATTCGTTTTCTATATAGCAACAGTCGTTATTTTGGTTGGTCATATCAACAAAAATATCCTAGGCAACTATTTCAGATAGCCCTATCCATATCTACGGATAGGTTATTAATTTCGGGCCTTAGCGGCTTTAGTGTAAATCTTGACGTGCTGTAGATTGTTTACTGTTTTTTTTAATTGTAGGCACAACTCAAGTGCAGATTCTAGTGAATGGACGTCGGAGAGTGACAGCGACTACGTCTCACCTCCGCGGGGCCGGAGGAACAGACAAACTAGAAAATATCTGTAAGTGTTTACTAGGAAAACTGTTTACTCGCAAAACTTTTATGTTGGAAATAATGCTATTTTTTCCTCTCCGTTCTAATTAAATGCTGCGCCACTGCTTTATTGTTCTTGGTCCTTCGAGCCGGAGATAAGCTCTCGTTTTTGACAATTATCCAAAAGGTTCCAATAACGATTCACACAACTACTACGGTACAAAAAAAAATGAAAACTATCTTTTGTTAAATAAAACTCATTTGCAAAAAAAACGGGCACCTAAGCAATGAACCATTTCAAATGTTAATATTGCTTTGTTTGATAATTATAGGTAGTTTTATCCTCACAATTTGGTAAATTAATAAGAAAATAATCGTTTTCATCAGTATTTCATAAAATTTAGATACAATTTATGGGAAAAAATGCTAAACCTCGCTAGTAGTGTATGTTCGCTAGTAGTGCATATGCTCATGAAGTAAAAATAAAAAAGTTATTTTGTTTGTTTTTCTTTAATAAAGTAAAAGCAGATAAATGTTTAGTATCGAGTGTGACCCCCTCTAGCTAAAATCACAGCTTGAATTCGTCTGGGCATGCTAGCGAGTATATCCCGGATACTTGCTTGCGGAATACGTTCCCACTCCGCAGTAATCACATTCTTCAGCTCTCTGATGGTCTGCGGAGCCGGGTGCTGATCTCACACGCCGTTTCAGAACGTCCCAGACATGCTCTATGGGAATGAGGTCGGGACTTCGAGCTGGCCAATCCAAACGACGAATGCCGACCTCTTGCACATACGCATTAACATCGCGGGATCGGTGGGCGCGAGCATTGGCGTCCATAAAAGTCGAGTCTTCACCTAGAGCGGCCAATGCGGGTTGTGCATGAGGAATTAGAACTTCCGTTATGTATCGATGCCCAGTCAGTGAGCCGTTTTCAATGAAGACTAACTCTGTACGATCCATTGAATTTATTCCTGCCCAAAACATAACAGAGGCCCCACCATAAGGTGTGATTTCTTCGAAACATGCCTCTGCAAAGCGTTCTCCTTGACTTCTTAACACTCGCCGACGTCGATCTTCACCGAACAGAGATATCCTGGCTTCATCAGAGAACAAAACCCTATTCCAATCTTCTTGAGTCCATGATTCACAATTTCTAGCGAACCTAAGCCTGTGAAGCACTGTGAGCACAGATGCTCACGGAGTAATTTGGGGCCGCGGGCCGGGCGGTGACTGCGTATATTGGCAGCGAGAAGCCTCCTCCTGACCGTCCATAGACTAATATGCACATTTCTTACTTCTTGGAGGTTGTTCTTAAGATCCACATACGAAGATTTGCGATTTCTCAATGCGCGACTCACAAGAAAACGATCATCCCGTGGTTGGGTACATGGTTTTCTTCCAGAACCAGGCCTTCTCTCGACGGAACCAGTCTCCTGATATCGCTGCCAGGTCCTTTGGACTGTCGAGCGACTAACATTTAGCCTCCTAGCCACGAAACATTGGCTGCAACCCTCTTCAAGCAGCGCGATAATTTTGGTAGCTTTTACCACTTTATCTACCATTTTTGATATAGCCAAACAGCAATAAATAAAGCTTTGACAGTCAAGGATATGAAATTAATCGATAAAAATTGAATGAAAGTTATGAAAGTCGATGTTAACTTCTGGAACTTCGCGCCAAAAATGTAGGATAAAAAGGGGTTTTCTGTAAAAATGAGCATCAAATGAAAATTTGATTTTAGAACGTACTTTTTTAAATACCACAGCATTTTTAAAACCGGTTAGTAACGTGTACAAACGATTGAAACCTTTTTGGTATTGTATCTTTTTAAAGATGAATGAAAATCAAAACCCGTTTTTTTTGCAAATGAGTGTATAACTTATTTTATGATTTTTGAATTTTTGCATATTTCAATGCTATTTTTGTACTTATGATAAATTTTAAATAGAAAAATCATAAGTATCGAGTTATGCTAAAATAACTCATAAAACTTTGTTGTATAATATTGTGTATGATGTTAGGTATTTTGTCTTGCTATGTTGTTGGTGTTTCATAAATAAGTATGTATAAAGCGATGGTACTACGATGTATTTATAACGGATTAAAACCGTATTAAAATTTTTAAAATCCCGTTTTGCAATTTATCTGTTAACAGGAAACCCAAATCGGCTCGCATACACTCGTTAGAAGACGAAGGCGGTCTCTTTGTAATGTATGGAAAGAAAATATACCCGTTGGTCAAGGATGGTCGAACGTTTAAGAATTATCTCATTTATTCACCTGACAGTGAGTTATATTATTGATATATGACTTAATGTATCTATCTATCGAAGTCTTAAATGAATAATATGTGATGAAACGGTGTTATTAACGGCGTCTTATGTCTTGTCAATTAAAATTCGTCTTTATCTTAGACGAATAAACCACTGGACACGAAACCCAAGACTGTGTAATTCAACAATGTCATCATAGAGAAACTAACAACCATTTGCACTAAACCAAAGAATCGCCTATTCTTATCTATTTTAAAACATTAATATTAAGAATAGCTTAAGCTTTAGGCGCTCGATATGGCCCGTTATTTAAGAATACGTCTTATATGGTTAATACAATGCAATTTTTTATTAAGATTTAAAAAGATAGGAGTAGTCTTAAGCGATTCTAAAATTTAGTGCAAATTGGTGTTATAGTAATAAATAAAAATAAAAACTTTAAATGCAGTAAGTACCATGTACTTGTTTTTTAAATTAAAATTATGTTTCCTTGAAACAAAATGTCCTATCTCCAATATTTAAGGTACCTACTTCCCCTCCATGTGGCATAGCCGAGGGACGCCCTGTATAATGAAAAACTCATAAAAATGTTTCCTCAAAGTCATAGATAGTATAAGTGTTTTACAATGTGTGTTTGTGTTTGGGAGACTCTTAGCCTTCATCATATCTGATGTTAGGTAATGATAACACTGAAGCGTGCCTCTCCCGGAATCCTCCGACATCGTGGAACTCGCTATCTTACCTCTAACTGCCGCCGCAACACATCAATGCTGTAAATAATGTTGTTATGATGATGACAGACGACGTAGGTAAGATGGTGGTAGCTAGCCAGGCGAACTTACAACAAGTTCTACCACTAACGAAACCGAATACACTATGTGCCCCACTGGGAATCGAATCGGACTTCTGGGTCTTATATCGGAAGTTTAAAGCCAATAGTTTAAGTATGATCCACCGCCCTAGGTATTGAGCAATATTATTAGACCCTGAGATATAATATTTTAAACAGACACAAAAATAAACTAGAATTATGAATGCATTAAAATTAATTTTATGAAAACGAAAACAAAATTATGCTGCAGATGCAGTGTTTGGTTTGAATCCATGTTGTCTCCCTATCCCTGCGTTACCGGCGTACTGCTTCCACCCAATTTATATTTCTTAGTTAGTGGATCAACAAGATAGAATAGTAATATGCAGTGACAGTCAGGCCGCTATCAAAGCCCTTGACAAAACGAGACTACCTCAGCCCTGGTAAAGGAGTGTAAACAAACCATTCAGGAACTTGCAAACCTGGTTGAGGTAGTAATTGCCTAGGTACCCGGACACGAAGGTAACATTGGCAATGAGGAAGCATTGGCTAGGAAGGGGACCGATGAACCGTTCATCGGGCCGGAACTAAGACTGCCAATCTCACACAGAATTACCAAAAACATCATTGAGATCAGGGCAATCAAAGAAACTAACCAAAGATGGATGAACAGAAAGGACTGCAGACAGTCCAAGATCTTCATCAAATCCGACGATATATTGATATTTTCTTTTATAGGTGATCCAGATAATGAAGAAAACTACTGGAAACAAAAATATGTAGGGGAAAGAAAAAGAGTTGACGAGTTAAAAAAGTTAGTGTACTACATTAAGTGTCATTTTAAATATTATAAATTGTCAAAAAATATAAACGGAGTTTTTTTATTTTTCAGATTTATAAAGCAGAGTAAAGATGAGGAAAGAGATCCATCACCATTGTTGCCAATGAAGCCATCAAAGTAAGTGAAATAAGGAATTTCTTTTTCACAGCTGTTGCTCTGCGAAAACTTCTCTTAAAATAAACACGATAAGGACGCGATCGAGGACAACATGTAAAATTACACGTGTCAAACGTTTATTCAAAAGCAGGTCGGGCCTTAACTGAATTTTTTTTTTAGACTGCTTTGTACTTTAAAGTATTTGGTATTGGAGAATTTTGGAGTTAAGGATATAAACGTTATGGAGAATAAGAGCTTTTGTATGGTCGGACGCTCACCCTGTTTGCGGATTAAACACTCCCGAACATTTTGTATAAAACTTGCATGAATATCGTCACGCGACGCCGCCGGTTGCGCCAAGCTTCATGTTTGAACATAATACAGTGTGACAAGGATTATAAAGTAGTGCTACAAGGATTAAAATGTGGAAGGGGTGTGAAACCGTCAAAATTTACGCAAGATGGCGGTGTAAGTTCTTAATTCTTTTTTGCACTTTCATTATAATCCTTAACGCACTGTACTTAAGAATCTGCAAGTACTTTTAATTACTTAACGTGCTTAAATAAAATAAATAAACAATTAAAAAACATTTGCACATTATTACTTACATTTTAATAACCTAGCAGACTACTAATGCAGAAAAGTTTTTTTTTATTTTTTTTGGCATTACTATAATAAAATGTACATTTTAATTTTCAGGAGTCAAACACGGTCACAAGAACGCACAAAATCGAAAGTTGTATCAATTAGTGACAGCAGTGGTAAGACTTATTAGTTTTATTTTAGCGAAAATCTTCCAGATTTATCGTACACTATACTTGTAAACACAGACTATTTTGTCTGTTTTCTATTTGCTTATGTTTTGGACCTTATAGTCATTGTAATAGTAATGTTGTGGTCATAATCCAATTATTCAGCATAGTTTTATCTGTTACAGATAAAGATACAGTTCCCAAAGAAGAAATACAACAGAAAGAACCGGTCGTTGCAACTAGCAATAAAACTCTTAAAATAACCTTTGCTAAAAATAACCAGGTATTAAAAACACAATTCATCCGAAAACAAGGATTTCTATAACATTGTATGTTATAATTACTCCATTTTATGGAAGGTATATTTGTTTAATAAATTTCATTGGTTCATAAACCACATTTGCCCAGTCTCCTTTAACGTATTTATATTTATTATATTTCTAAAAGGACTAGCTTAGCCCGCGGCGTCACCCGCGTGGTTCCCGTTCCCGTGGGAATATCGGGTAAAAAGTAGCCTATGTTCCTCTCCGTCCTTTTAACTAGCCAAGAAAGGACAAATAAACACACTTTCGTATTTATAATATAGGTTGGGAATAGGATTCTTTGACAATATCCTGTAAATTTTGATTCCAAAAAATCTTTAATCTATTATTTCTTTAGGAAGTCCATTTGGAAGGGCACTGGTCTCAACTTCATCCGGTTCTGGCTGACGTCGTAGAGATCTTCCACAAAGATACTAACGCCTCAGAGTCGAGCACCAAGAAGTCTGAGCCAAGCCTCCCTGAAGTGATAAGGAACAAATCTCCTGTGGCTTTACCGCCAATAGATGAAGGTTAGTGCAGTGACTAAAGCTCGGGTATGAGAAATATCCTATAGACTCTTTTATTGATCAACAACTATTTTTATTAACTAGACTACGGATTAATAAATTAGAACTAGATTTAAGTATAGTATGGAACAAAAGAGTTAATGAATCTTACCTTGGGAATGTTATTTTTAAACAGGCATATATTGTACTTTCTCACATTGAAAGAATCGGCACAACCGATTTTGCTCGTATTTTTATGTGTACTAACTACTGCCCGCGGTTTCACCCGCGTGCTTCCCGTTCCCGTGGGGATATCGGAATAAAAATGCCTATGTTACTCTTCATCCTTTCAACTAACCATGCCAAAAATCAAGTTGATTGGTTGGCGTGAAAGAAGGACAAACAAACACACTTTCGCATTAATAATATTACATACAGTTACGCAGCGTCCTACGTGAGCGACTGAAGGCGAACGCGAAGCGACCGACGCAGTGCGGCGCCAAAAAAAATACCCACTTGCGGCGAGACAGAAAATGCGTGGTGATTAGTTTTTGTAGTTCTAAATTTCTAGGACTATAGAAACCTGCGTTTGATCACTAGGACGCTTTAATAGGTATCGACTGTTTATTCTTTACGCGCCGCTTCGCGTTCGAATCCAGATCGCTCAGGTAGGAAACCGCCTAAGGATAGGATTTCTTACAGTTGGTGTGAATGACATTTTTGGACAATTCAATGAAATATTTTGGGTTTCCTATAGTACTTTACTATGAGTAGCCAAATAATTTTCAGTCACACTTCTCATTTTCTTCGTCAACACTTGTGCTTAGCCGAGCCATTCTGGCTACCATGGAGGGTTTCTGTAAAAAAGAACAGGCATCGGAGAGTGTGCTATTGAGCTACTTAAGCTCATCCTGCCAACACCGTTCTACCACCGGGAGTCCAGACGTAATGCGGGCTATCACCCCTACCGCCTAACGGTATAGCTATGGCTATAGTTATCGCTATAGCTATCGATTTTTTAAACTTCCACTAGGGAGACCTAACAGTATCACATTCATACTAAAATTGCAATAGTGAATTCAATAGATGAAAAACTCTATCGTTGAAGGGTTTTACGAGAGTTCAAAGTTAAAGCTATAGCAATATCGTTCAGCGGTAGATGTGCTGGTTAATATTTATCGTCTGCGTACAAAGCGCTTCTCATCTTTCATAATGCGCGTGCGCCAGGGAGCGGAACTCCCTGTATCTGTATTTCCAGGAGCCTATTATAACCCCGGTATATTTAAAGCTCGAGTGAATAAGCTATTTCTCAGCTCGCTCCATCTACGGCCTCTTCTTAAATTTAACGATTCAGAATGAGGCCAAAAGCAAGCCTATTTAATATAAAAAAGAACATCGCCATTTCCTTCACGCTCATTCTGCAGTATTGAGAGATTTTTATAATATAGTAGAATCCCTGTAAGTGTTTCTTATAGGCATTCATCTTCTGTTAACAGTTGATATAAAAAAATAAATATATTAGTAAAGAATTGAAAGTTTTGTGTAATATTCCAGAGATCCGTGAGAAAGTAAATAAGTTAGAAACTGAAATTTTCAAAGAGATAGAGGAGAGACATCAAAAAGAAGAGAATGAAACGAAAGATCCAGTTGAAAACAATGTCACAAAAAGGTGAAGAAAAAATAACCAAAAGCTTTTCTTTGTAGTATCAATTAACCATAGATAAAACTAAAATGTTTTAATTTATTTACAGGAAAAGGCCCAATAGAATCTCATCTACCTCAACAGATGCGTCAAATGCACAAAACCCGTCACCAGAAACGAGTCGCAGTTCAAAACGAGTGAAAAAGTCCAAAAGTACTGATGAACTTGAAAAAGAAGTAAAAAATGATAATGTTGAAAAAAAAGCCGATGAAATATCTCCAAATAAGGGAGAAAAGGAAGGAACAGAGACTCGTCTAGTAATCAAGACTAGTAAGGCTAGCGTGTCTCCTAAAAAAACTAGGACGCCTAAAAAGGAACCTAAAGGTATTTGGCTAGTGCTTTCGAATAACGTTTTTAACTTATATTTTATGCCAAGTCTTTTATAACAATAGCTGTTTACTATCAACACAAAAAAACTCTTTATGTAATCGGGAAATAAACCTATCCTGTACATGTAACAAATTTTGGTTGTTGTTCCAGACACTCCAAAAGCAGTAGCATCAAATGAAGTCAAACCAAACACAAGAAAGTCTAAATTAGCAGTACCCGATGAAGTTAAAAAGTCTGAAACTGAGGATGAATCCGAAATCCGGTATATGTTTCCGCCAACAAAGAAATCTACAAAAACTACTGTTGGGAAAACAAGCCAACCAACCAAGCGGTAGTGAGTATAGTGCTCCGAGACTATTAAGTGTACTGCGGAAATGCATATCTGCATAAGTGGTTCATCTATTTTGAACCTTATTTTGTTTCACATAACGACGAAAGCAACAATCAAAATCATCATTCTATACCTGTTGAAGGTTATTTTTACATTAAATCATGTCTTCCCGTTTATAATAATTGAAGTACAAAATCAGGAAGATATTCAATCTATAAAATCAGGCGCCTAAGGGTTGGACCACGTCTATCTATCGCTAGCTACTTACTTGCTAGCTTACTTGCTAGAGCGAGAAAAACTGACGGAACGCTATCGCACCGCAGATGATGACGCATGCTATTATAGCATTCTGTCAGTCTTTCTCGCTCAATCAAATGGCGGCTCTGAGCGACAGAAAAGGATAGGGCGACGGAAAATGGTGACAGCTTGCTGACAGATGTGGTCCAACCCTAATTATTTTACTCAATGTCTATCGCTATAGATATTATTCTCCATCCATTACTGGCTTGTAAAGACAATTAATACACTGATGTGTATTGGTGCATCAATGAATCATAAGTGTATGTCAAATTACCAGCTATTATGATAGATGTTGAAGTTTGATAATCAAGGGGTAGTTGCGTTTGAACCAACTTTTGTGAGTTGGAGTAATAAGTGTAACAAACTTTTTCAGGTTAGAAAAATCATGGTGATTGTTATTATTTTAAACATTAATTTAATTGAATCTTCTCTATGGAAATACGAATTACTTTTTTATGTAAACAAGATTTCTGAATGAATAATAATGTATTTACAGTATCAAATGAATATTTACAAAGCCATGTATATTCACTGCAATGCTCATGGTTCCTACTAAAATAATTAGCCAATTGTACTTGAAATAAGGAAGATCTTATGAGTTTTACTTATTATTTCATTTGTCCAACTAAGACTATAGAAATCTGTGACCTTTTTTGAAAATTTTGATTTATTATTTTATCCTAAAAATAAACTATTCAAATAATGGCTATTTCAAAGCAGTAGTTAAAGATGCATTTTTTATCAAAATTAAATGTACACTGCCTTTCGCAGCATGGGAGCAGGTGATAGATGATAAGAAAATAAATAGTTTTTACAAAACATGTGTATTATTTTAGTTAGTTTTTAAATACCTTAAAAAAAGATAAGTGAGTAAATAATTTTAAATATCTTTAATTTTATTTCATGATTGATGTTAATCTGCACTTTGATTTTAATGCACGACGCTTCTTGTACCTGCTTCCATCACCTTAGCATAATAGACATATGGTTTGAAGTGGTTGAGTTACTACTACTACACACTACACGTTGTTGATTATATTGTGTTGTGTACAGTCACGTCACGTGCAATAAATATATAAACACTAACCTTGGGTGCAATTGCGTAAGGTAATCGTATTCATTTGACAGTTCATATCGTATTCAATCGGCTGCTATTTGTATGGAATGACATACGTTTTGATACAATATGAACTGTCAAAGGAATACGATCACTCTTACGCAATCTCCTAGCTTGTCACATTGCAATATTGAATAACATTGACAAGACACAGAGAGCTTTGTTTGTGTCAATTCATACTAGCGCAAGGTCGAAGTGCATCGAAGCGTCAATCTGACACTTAACACAGCATGCACAACAATAATTCAGACGCAAATTCAGCATTGTTGTGTTCCGGCAGTTAGAGATAAGATTCCGGGAGAGGCTCGCTGCCATCTTCAGCCTTACCATTACATCAGGTATGATGAAGGCTAAGAGTCTTCCAGTCGTTCATAAAAAAAAAACATTGTGCGCAGCCGCGTGAATTTCATCGAATGCGCGCGTGCATTACTATGTGGAGATAAGGGTGAATCTGCTATGTTAAATTTCAGATTGACACTTAGGCCCTTTTCTGATTTGTCGGCGCGGCATCGGCGCGACATCAGGACGCTCGGTATACGCGGTACCGATAGCTTACCGATCGCCTATATTTAAATGGAGCGTTCCTGATTCGGCTTACCGCGTCTCTGCATGCATGTCCAGTAGCCGCTCTGCTTTTTACCGAGTTGGACGCGTTCGGCCCTTGCAAAATGGAGGATATTCATCTTGTCTTACTTCTTACTGGAAGTAGAAAAGTACCCCGAATTGATGACCTCAAGCAAGGTCGACAATCGCCGCCAGCAGTGGCATTACCGTCCACATCCACAGACTCTTACAGTAATTGGTCCAGTGCATACTCTCCGATATCTTCTATCAACACGCCCACTCCACCACATCCACATCCTACTCCTTCACCTGTACTGTCTACCAAATACTGACTTTTCCTATGAAGATTTGTAATTGCTTGCTTTATGATTAAATAAAAGTTTTGTTATTTAAAAATAAGTATTTTAAAGCTCACTTAGCTTAAAGTAATCAGTAACCTTTCATGGACTTACACATTCTCTGAACCGCGTAATTTGCTTTGTTATGGCTGGACAAATAATATTCAAAAGCTCTTTATATGTTTCCTTCTTCATTCTGTACATGGATAAAAATTTTTCGTCATCCTGCAAAAGTTATTTAGCCGCAACAAATACACGACAGTTAGTTATTTTCTTTGTATGGATGACGCCAAAAACGTTTTTTTTTACGTAAACAAGAATAAATGTAAAAGCTGAAATATCTTCATCACTCGAACTTGAAGACGACATTATTCCACGACGGCACAAGCGGCAGAAATATTTGCAGACAATATGCGAAGGCGGAAGCGGCGCGGTAAGCTTTCGGCATACCGACGTGTTGATGTCGCACCGATGTTGCGCCGACAAATCAGAAAAGGGCCTTAGTTGAGCTTCGATTCTGCGCCAGTATTAATTGGCACTCCATATGATTTAATGTGATAAGGTTGCAACTTGTTGACATATCATTGCTCGTGACTGTACCTACTTTTATTATTTTCCAATATGAATGCAGATAAACCTTCTTTGTACCAACTGTTTATTCACTCGGACAGTTGCCTTTGTAGAATAGCTCGTATTTATCTGTAATAACGTTGGTTTTACTGTGAATAGTGCTTTATAATATAGCTCCTCCCCCACCCCACCCGCTTTCGTACAGATTCAGTAGATGATTTTGTTTAATTTTTATGTGACTGACACCCTCACAAAAATGTCGAAGACACTGTAGGTACCCTTTTAGTACGTATAATAAACGTAGGACATATAAGAAACGTATGATGAATGTATGTCAAATATTCAAGGCAGCAATTCGCCACGTCGAAGGCGTTGCACACAACTGCAGCGGTCGACTGACTCAAAGCCGACAGCTCTCTGCAGTTAGCTTGTTGATAGCAAAAGTGTTCGTGTCTGTAGCGCCTTTTATTGTTGGCTTTGGTGGTTTGGTTGTTGATAGGTATTCACAGAAAAAAAAAAAAAGCGTCTGATGCTCAGAGTAACGCAAGATCAACAATAACGCCTTGTGGACACGTGCGCATATTGAAAGTTTTAACAGGGAATTCCCCATTTCGAATACATACACTATAACTTAAAAAATACTTTATTACGTAGTTTTTTTATCTCATGTAGGTACGAATTTCAACTTTAACGTCCCTCGTAAAGTCGTTAGGTAAAACAATTTTATAACATATTTGCTCGTAAAGGGTCTCTTATTACACCAATTTCAATATCGTAATGTATCTCATTACGCACTTGTACGGTAATGTAAGTAAAACGCACGGTTTATCAAGATGCTCCATCTAAAACGAACTGTACTTTTTAATCTTAGCAAAGCATTTTTATGTCAAAAAAAAGGGTCTACATTTTTTGAATAAAATTTACTTTGGGAGATAAAATATAATAAATAAACATTTATTTCTTTAATTTAATTAATTTTGATAGTAAATATACAACCATTTATCTGTAACAAAAACGCAAATATATTAATTTACTTTATTAATAACACTGGCTGTTTTTATGCCTTTGCCTTAAAAAAAGCGCTGATGCGCGCGCATCGCTAATTTGTGAACAAGTAAAAATTATTCCGCGCGCTTTTTCTTTTCGCTGTATTGTTTTTATTTGAAAATGTCGTCAAGTAGTGATGAATTTTTTTATTTTTGACTGAAATTACAACCATTTATCTGTAACAAAAACACAAAAATATTAATTTCCAAATTGATAAAACTTTTATAACCGCTTTAGCAAGTGATTAAAAATTTATCCGTTAAAGAAAGACATAATATACTCAAATGATTCATTCAGGGACCTAGTGTTCCCTGTGATAGAAAACTATGTAATTAAGTAACAAAGGCTTTAACCATGTGTTTATTATGACTAATTGGGGCATGTCATTGCTTGCTTCTCATAAGCTCTTTAGCTTCTGCTTATTTTTTATATTTCTTTTAAATGATTGTAAGTTGGGAGAATCCACCATCATCCACCCACATATGGGTTCGTGGAAAATTAATATAAAATCCATTATCTTTTGGGTATCGCCTCATAAGCCAGTATGACATGAAAAAGTAATTAATGTTTTCACCCTGTTTTTATCATATCAAATAATTTTTTCGTAAATGGCGAATAAACCTCGTCTTCTCTTAAACACTTTTTTGTAATAACTGCACGTCTTAAAAGTATTATTTATATCACATTAATGTTCCGCTTTTCTTTTTGTTACTTATTAATTTGTTACATCATTTCTTTTGTTTTTGTCACAGCTCTGTAAATATCCGCAGTATGTTCTCACCCCCGGGTTCGTCACAATCACAACATTCTGAGAGCACTAATGGCTACCAAGACTCAGATGTTAGTCCGCCTAAGATTCCATACAGGAGAAAAAGAAGGCTGAGCTTATCAACTGTACTGTGTAAAAACAAAAATAAACGTAACCGGTTGAAAAGGTCGCTTCCGATCATATCTAATGAACATTCCAGTGATTCGAACAATTCTTACCATATCATACTTAAGCCTCCTTCTGAATGTAGTCTCAAATCTGATGACTATAGATCAGAATCATATCAGATGCTTATGGCGAACAGAAGGAACATCATACTGAAACCCCTGGAAAAAATTGAAGAAAACAGTCCTACATCCAATAATAAGTTAGAAATGAGGAATCTGGACAACCCCTCTTGTTCAGAAGTAGTTAAGAGTAAAATATCCATTAATATAACTAATAATTTATCCCCTATTTCGTCGAATACCAACCCTGACGGTGGTAATTCCAGTAGTGTTTCATTACCCTTATCTCCAGAATTATCTATTGTAGAAAATTTATCTGTAAGCAAAGAGCTTATAAATCGTATTAGTAATGATCCCACTTTGAACGAAATCCACTTGAACGACACGTCCAAAGGAGCAGATCGGAAAAAATACTTGATATCCCAGGTAGATGTGAGTATGCCACTGATGCAACAGGAATGTGGTGTTTATAGAAGTTATGACGAAATTCTTAAAGCTGAATGCACTTATGGTGAAGCAAAAAAACCCACTGTATCTGAATCTCTATTAGATAAAATAAATACAGTCAACATAAAAGAAAATCCTTCTATGTCGGACTCTTTAGATACTAGACTCAAAAACTTGTTGCTTGAAAGTGCTAAAAAGATGTCTATTTCAGAAGAATGTAATAATGATATTCCTATCAATGTTGAAAAAAAATTAAAAACATCGAAACCTAAACGTTGCTCAACGCCTCGTAAGAAAAAAGATAGCCAAACGAAGAAAACAGTAAAAGCTAAAAAGGTAGATCCAGTCATTGAAGAAGAATGCATGGAATCTTGGAGTTACGGCGGCGGTAGGAAGTCTTGTCCACCATCTATCCATGTTATTAACAGCGCTGCTGAAATAAACGACATTATAAAAGGTATGACTGCAAAACAACAGCCAAAAGACAAATCTAAACTAAGGAAAAAGAAAGACATCATCAAAGTAAAAATAACAAGACCTAGTAAGGATAAGAAGTCTAAAGGCAATAAAAGCGAAAATACTCCAAAGCGAAGCAAGAGTACCAATAGGGCATCAATCCCGGCCAATCGAAATGAAACTAACGAATCTGGGATATCTAGTCAAGACTTTAGTGACGGCATTGATTTGATACACAATCATTCCGAAACCTGCTTACAAGCAAACGAATGCATAGGTGATAGTGTGGAATTCCTGGAAATGACAGCTAAGTCTATCATATCTGTTAACTCCAATTCATCTGTTTCCTGTGATTGTAAAAAGCATGAACAACTTGTTTTCCAAGATTGCGAGGATCTTTCACTTTTTTGTAATAATGCTCAAGATGGCAGCACTCCCTGTAAGAGTAAGTAACATTATTTCTCAAACAAATATTGAACCAATTTTCATTGGCCCATTTTCTTGAAATTACAAATATGTCAAGTGTGTCAATTATTGTTTTTTTTTATTTACCTTTTTAAACCATATTCTTATTAACTTAATCTTACAATATGCTAGTAGCCACATGGCTGGTGACTATACCGTGTTAAAAGACCCATAACGAAAACGAAAACCACGTATTCTCCCCATCGTTTGGTTTGGCTCCATACAAGAAAATGATAGTCATTTTCTTGTATGGAGCCAAACCTGGGAAACTGAAAGTTAGGGAGTTATTGAGGATTAAAGTCATGAATTTTCTCTAAAGATTATCGTTTAAAGTAACAAAACCGCAATGAATATCAAAACCACTCGATGATCCGGTCGCCTACTCGTACGCTACAGACACATGCAAACGTTGCACGCGTTCCATTGCGTGTAAAAAATAACACCCACTTTTTTTACTAAAATTAAACGTCGTTTCGCAATCGCAATTATTTTACGCAATCTTATTGAGTTTGATGTACACTACGCTTTGAGTTTTGACTACTCAAAGACACTACGCATATTATTATATCAAGGCTTCGGTATGGGTCTTTAAACACCCTGTATATTGTTCGTGTCTTCAAAGTAAGTAAAGTACCTTTTCACCTCACACGCTCTGAAAAGGAGGTTTTGTCAATCAGTTTAGGCGTAGAAAATCGCTTTTTGCGGCCTAGCGCGGCAAAGTATTTTTTAATTTAATACCTAAAAAATTCAAACCGACTTCAAAAAGTAAAAAATAAAACTTTTGGAGTCGGTGCCAGCCAGGGCATTCTACATTGCACTTCTATTAACTATATATTTTTTTGGCCTTAGCTAGCTAGCTCCGACTCCAAAAGTTTTATTTTTTACTTTTTGAAGTCGGTTTGATTTTTTTTTATAAAATGTTTTTATTTCAGATTTTTTAGTTACATCATGTGCCGTTACTTACACTAAAAATCAGCCCATACACAACAATGTCATCTAGGTAAACGACTACTTGCCAAAACCTTTTGGTTGATTGATATAGGTTGTGAAATCTCACCCAGCCTAATATAAAATTCATATAACAAATAGTTTAATCTTATTGTTATTGTTTTTATGGTTTAATGAACTAAAATAATACAATATAACCAATACGGAGTATTATAATTAATTTAAAGCTATTTAAAATAAGAATCAAATATAACAAAAAAGTCAATAGTGCGATTCGGAACGCATTATGACATATTTTTAAGTATTAAATTAAAAAAGTGCTTTGCCGCGCTAGGCCGCAAAAAGCGCTTTTCTACGCCTAAACTGATTGACAAACCTCCTTTTCAGAGCGTGTGAGGTGAAAATAACTATTGTTATTGAAAATCAAAGCAATGAAACTGTACTTACTTATACATATAGCACTAATCGAAAGCTAATTAAAACAAAATCTTTTTATTCTCTTAAATGGAATAGTCTTCCTAATCTTTTCCTGCAATCATTGTTCCATTTTTTGTTTGTGTCTCAAACAGACTTTTACACTGATTTTAAGCAAAAATTAACCCTATATAATTGAAATCAAATTGTCTGTTTTAGTTAAACGATTTGTGTCGGCCGAAACACCAAGTGAAACAGTTTACCACAGTCCCAATGAATTGTCCCAAAGCAGCCTCATAACTGAAGACTTATCAGACGAAGTACGATCGACACAATCTACAAAGTGGTATTTGCTCAGTGAAGATGAGACCAATCCAGGGCAACATAATCAAAACAGTTTTGGTGCTAATCTTAAACAGTTGTTCCCTATAACTTGCGCTGTTCCCGATCTATCGACAATAACTGAAATGTCAAAAGAGGATGATAGTAGGAAACCGACTCTAGAAACATCCTATGATAGTAACACAATGAATGATGTAAACTCGCAAAGCGTTTTTGATATGAAGTTGTAAATGTTATATTTTATTAAATTGCATCGAATGTTTATTAGTCTAAGTGTCTTATGTATTAAATGATTTGTTTGTTATTTTTATTCCAATTATATTTCTAATATTATTTAAGAATTCAAAGTAAGTTTTTTTTGTCATTATCATGAGCCAATCATGACTCATCCTGAGTGCCTAGTGTGAGTTTTTTCTACTCACGGTCGATCGTGATCGCGTCGATTTTTATATGAAATCGGCGGCCCGACATTTAGCGAATTATGCCACGGTCTACACCAACGCCATACAAAAACTTAAAACACACACTGGCATAATGAAGAAACTGATTACTTACCATTTCTTGTAATGAATTTGCAGCAATCGCAGGCAGCAACAATTTTTAAGAACACTTAGGTACTTTTATTGGAATTTTAAAGTTTTAAAACTTAGTACTTTATTATTAAAGTTTAGTCGTTCCGATCCATAGAACGAATTGTCTGTCAAGTCTGCGGACAAAGTCGTCGAGAGGCTCGACATTTAAGTTTCTGTGGATGGTAGCGTTTCTCGCGTAGCGGCCGACGTTGTCGGTGACAGGCTTGGCGTCCAAGGTGACAGGGCGAGGTTCTGCTGGACGCGCGTATCGATGTTTGTTGAGTGATATTCTATTTTTTCGTGAGAGTGCGTCGGCGACTCCCATTTTCGTTTTCTTTAACATATTCTTGAACAAAACTGGCTGATGATGATGAAAAGTAGTTGGCGTTCTCTCCGCAGGGTGTCGCTAGCGTTTGGCGCTCGAGTGCGTTCGTATGGCTGTATTGTATTGTATATGTACCTAATCAATGGCTTGTGATCGGTGCATATTGTGACTTCGTTGCCTTCTATTAATCTTTGTTGGTGTTTTACAGCTGTGAACATTGCTAGTAGCTCGCGATCGTACACACTATAGGTAGCGGCGCGCTGCGTTTCGCTCACGGTTTTTGAAAAGAAGGCGAGCGGTCCAAACGTTGACAACTTTTTGTTGTAGCACGGCGCCGAGGCTGCGGTCTAAAGCGTCGGTCTGAGGCGTCGGTCATGATCACGAAACATAGCGGTACGTTAGGTACTGGATGTGAGAGAATAGTTCGAGAATGCTTTGGCGGCAGTTTTCAAATGCGAGTTCTGCTTTGATTGTCCATGTATCGGCGTCTTGTCGTTTTTCTTAGTGTTGTGAAGAAATTTGTTTAATTCGTGTTGATGTTCGGCTTGATGTAGTAGGCAGTCGCGGTAGAGGTTTAACATGCCTAAAGATCTTCTTAAATCTTGAATTGTTTGTGGTTTCCGATTTGCTTCTGTTCTTTCTTGAGTGGACTTGATACCGTCTTGTGAAACTTCGATATCGAGGAATTGAATGTTGTTTTTGCCGAATTCGCATTTGTCGATGTTTAGAGTGACGACGAATGAGTTGAGTCGTTCTAGTACTTGTTCTATGTGCTTCTTATGTTGATCTTCGGATGACGAATGTATAAGTAAGTAGGTCATCGACGAAACAGAAGACGAAGTCATCTAGCCCGTGTAGTATCGTAGTAGTGCCTATCTCGTGCATGAAGCGTTGAAACGGTTGTGCAGAGTTTCGAAGTCCGATTGTCATGCAGTTAAATTTGAATAAGCCAAACGGTGTTTTTATGGCTGTCTTCGGTGCGTCTCCATTTTGTAAGAAAATCCAAAAATAGGCTATTTTGAGATCAAGTTTGTTTCGAAAATATTGTCTTGCCGTAGAGTCGATATGTGAAGTCTTGGATGCGTGGAATCGGGTACCGGTCGGGAACGGTGCGGGTACGGTGACTGCGTTCAATTGCCGATAATCACACACAGACACGAAGTGATCCGTCTTTCTTCTTCACGACGTGCGGTGGGCTGGCCCATGGACTCCTGGATGTTTGACAGATGCCCATTTCCATCATGCATTCAAATTCTTCTTTCGCCGCTTTGTACTTGTCGGGTGGTAGGGGGCGAGCGCGCGCATATAGTGGGGGGCCCGTCGTCTCGATGTGATGCGTTACGTTGTGTTTTGGCGGCTTCTTCTAGGACATCCGTCGGAGAACATCTGGGTAGCGTGACAGTAACTCGGTGTAGGTATCTTGCTTAAGTAAAACGTGGACTGTGGCTCAGAGTCAGCCACTTCCTATCAGGGGCGTGGATTAGTTTTCCAGCGCGGTAGGCACTGTAGATCTACTTTTCTTATCCTGCTACCTCATATCATAAGTGCGAAAGTTTGTGAGGGTGTTGGATTTTTCACGCAAACACTAGGTACTGAACTGATTAAAATGAAACGATACAGCAATGTAGCTTAAACATTAGAATAACACATAGGCTACAAATTATTCCCAAAGTGGCGGGTGAAACCGTGAGCAGCCGCTAGTCATTAATTATAAAATTCGTAATATTTAGTAGGAATATTATAAAGCTGAAGAGTTTGATTGTTTGAGCACGCTAATCTCGGGAACTACTGGTTCGAATTAAGAAAAAAATTGTGTTGGAAAGTCCATTTATCTAGAAAGGTTATAAGATATTTAATACCACGCTACGATTAATAGGAGCAGAGCATTGGTGACAAAAACGGTGAAAAAATATTTTTGGGACCTTCCGTTGCGAACGCTGTATAAACGGTTAGTTACCTAAAAGTCATGTATGACGCAATTGTTCCCCTTGATGGGGGGAAGTTCTATAAAAAAGTCTGCGACACCATATTTGTATGTTTTAAAGTTGACTCACTATAACCATTTTAAGATAATATTTGTTCTAAACTAATGCATTAGGTATCTCTGACGCTGTTTTCATAAACTTGATATCAATCCTTACTAAATAAATCCGTTAATCATCACAAGTATTTAATTTTGAACAAAAGTGTCCTTTAAAGTATTTAATTTTAATGATATCTAAGAAAATATCATAGTTTTAAAATAAGGCCGCAACAAAATAATTCGCGACAAAATTCATTCGTCAGGTTGGCTCTCTTATTTTATACTGATATATTCCGGACGTTTAAGCCAGAACGTTACACTTACAAATAGCGCCCTTCGAGCCGTGGCCGGATTATAATTGAGCAATACTTTTTCTAATTATGTATTCTTGTATGAAGCGCTGCTTGCTTCGAGTAGGCAATTTGGAGACTGACTACAGTAGGTATTGAGTAGGTATTTAGCGTAAGGGAAAACTTGTGGGTGAGTGTTGAATAGAAGTTTGGTTATAGAATAACAGAAACAAATTAAACTTAATTAATTACAACACTAGTTGTATATTTATGTTTTGAATGAGTTAGGCACTGCCTAATTGCCTATATGAAATGCACGCCTCCTATGATCACTTCAATCGCGTTGACGGAGACTTGAGTGACGTTATCGAGTAGTCTTCTTCGGTGCAGGTTGACTAATAATTTATAGTGGCGTAGAAAGTCGGCTCCTAGTATCGAGGTCTTGGCGTCAATGATGACAAAATTCCAGGTGAAGTTGTAATGTTCGCTCTCCGTAGGTACTAATCGGCGTGCCGTTCGCTGCGTATAATAACTTTTATGACGTTGGTTTGGTTGGCTTTTATTATTTCTTGGCGGCGACGCTGGTACTAACAAATCGGCGCCTGTGTCGACTATACCAAGGAAGCGTTCTCGTGTGTTGATGTCGAATACGCAGAGGCGGTGGCTTGTTGTTTTGGAAACACCGATGCCCGCTACAGTCGATGCCGATTTTCCGACATGTTTCTTCGGGAGCGTGGCCATGCGCAGCGTCTTGCTTTATCGCCGTATCTGTAGTATTGATATTCTCAGTCAGCGTCGTCGGGCTCGCGTTTCATAGTAGCGGCGGCGGCTGGTGTCCTTGAGCGAGACTGGGAGAGCAGCGGCGCGTATCCAAATTAAGTTTTAACATTCGCTGAAGATTTGGCATTATAAACACATTTCTTTGCCTACCCATAAATTAAAAATAAATAATAGACATTTGGTCACAGACCAGACAACTGTGAGCGAGTGTTTTTCTCATGTTTTTCTTGTATGAGAATCTGGTAGTTCTGCTAATACCCACAAGAGGCGCTGCTGTACAGATTCGCGTACAAAGTGAAAAAGTACTGTGTGCTGTACAGTAAACGGAACGACAAACTCATGGTAGACACACTGACTGAGTAATAAAAGACGTAGTGATTACTTGCTCAGTGTGACTGACAGTGAGATGAGAACACACACAATACACTTCCACAAACTAAACGGTCGTGTAGTGTGCTCTTTAAAAATGTAATGTGTTGTTTTTTACTTGACGTTGGCGAGTGTACAATACTTTGAGTATAAGGTACAATACAAACCATAGATTTTTTTTTCTGGCTGGCTCGTATTTTGTACATTCGCCTAGGGCTTGTAACCGGTTTGAAATTGAGGTTTTTGAATAAGGTTTTACAAAAACCGCTTCCGACGTATTCGAATGAGAGCGCTTAAAAAACCTAAATAAACCGGTAAAATCCAAAGCTGCGAAATGTGACCTACTACTGTCGAGGCGATCAGGCTAAGCAACCTTCCGTATGTGACATAAGGTCGCTAGTCGATTTACCACTCATTGGGAGAGCGGTATTTCAGGCAATTAGCGAGCTTATGTCTATGTGTGGAAGGTCGGTTTTCGCTTTGCCACTCTCGCGCTCGCGTTGTCTCGTTGTGTTTGTACTTATAAAGAGCAGTAAAACCTCTATAAACCGCTTAATTGATTCAAAACCCTTTTAATTGTCTTTCATGAAACCGTATTTTTTTTAAGGTTTGGGTCGAGCGAAACCTTAACAAAATGTACTTGCTGCTGTACCGGTTTGAAAATTAACCGGATAAATAATCCCTGCATTCGCCAACGTAAAGTAGAAAACCATAGATTTTTTGTTTTCAATGTCTTGATTTGCGGAGCGAAAAAAATCTAAATCTATGGCACAAACTGAACGAGCCACGAGCCAGAAAAAAAGGTGTGTAGTGTAAAAAAAAGTTATTTGACATTTTGTATTTTGTTTACTTCTCTTACAAGTCAATAACTTCTCTTGAATAGCAATTTTATTAGAAAATGTGAAAAACTCAATCAAAATGCCGAGAGTATTGCCTCTCAGGATATCTATTAGAGACTGTTTTATATTAGTCCTTTTAGTTATATTTAACACAATTCATATAACAGACATGGGTAAGTCAATTTTCTGATTTTATGATTGGTATGTACCAATATTCAATTTATTACTTATCAACAAGGTTTATTTCAGCAAATAATAATATACCTAACAAGGAAAATAAGATCAAAGAGGACATCAGCGATAAAATGTTGAGTTTTAGTGAAAATGAAGATTATTTGTCAAACTGTCCAACTACTAATATCGACCAAAAGAACATTACACTATGTTCTGCCCTGAATTATCCTTGCATTGCTTGTAATAGAAGCATAGACTGCCGTTACGGGGCATACACTGAATATAAATGTACAGTCAAACCAAAAGTACTATGTAATGTAAGCTATTACTCCTAATACATGAAGCTTTTTCTGAAAACCTTACAGTGCTATAAACTGAAAATAATTAGTTATAAACTAAGTAACATTGTTACAGGGCACAAAATCATTCAATAGAACAGCGATGTGTAGATTCTGCTATCAAACTGAGAAGTGGGAACATAGATGCGATCAGAAAGCCAATTGTAATTCGGTGGCATCGCCTCTCACATATTACCTGTAAGTTAAGAATGCTAAATATTTTAACGCATTTCTCCTAACTTCTAAAATTAATTATATTTATTGGTTTTTCCAGAACAAACTGTACTGTATCTGATGATGTCATTTGCTTGGGTAATAGAACATTCCTGAAGAAAATAAGATGCTCCTGGACAGCAGGCACAAGATGGGGCACTGCTTTAATACTTGCTCTCACTCTCGGAGGATTTGGAGCTGACAGATTCTATCTTGGTCATTGGCAAGAAGGAATTGGAAAACTTTTCAGTTTTGGTGGATTAGGTGTATGGACTCTAGTAGATGCTCTCCTTATTGGTATTCACCACTTAGGTCCAGCAGATGGTTCCTTGTATATTTAAATGTATAATTATAATAAACTTAGATTTAAACTATGTAGTTTATATGTAATAAGTAGGGCTTTTTTATTTGATTATGAAGGATGCAGTTCTGTTATTATATTAAGCAAAATAAGTTACTATTATAAGGTAATTACTATAATATCACAATTTGTGACAAAACAGATCACATTTTTGTTTTGTATCCATTAAAACAATTATGTTCAAAATATGTTTTTATTTTATAGTAAAGAATGTAGGTAATTAATGATTATAATTAGCCAAAATGTTCATACACTAAATCAACCAATTCCTTTTTCTTTAGGCTACTAACCGACTTGAGATTAGGAATATGTTTTGATTTTAAAATTTGTTTAAGTTGAGTAACGTTGTAGGTATCAATTTTCTTATTACTTAGTTTGTTTTTTACATCTTCTTCATCAATGTCATCTGTTTTTGCCCTTTTGGTTGTTCCAGGTTCTTTAGCTGCAGTGCGTTTTTGTGCTGTTACTCCAAATGGACCAAACATTTCTTCAAACAAATCTTCTTGTATATCATTGAACTTTTCTGGGTCAGGTTTTGTTGTGTCAATGAAAGGTTCTAATTCTTCAACTCCTAGTGCGATTGCTTCAATGGCCCTGTACTTTGACTGTATCTGTGGATCTTCAAAAACATCAATAGTATAATTTATTTTCAATTTATCAATAACTTCTGTCATTGTCTGTTTATGTGCTGAAGGTATATCAATGATTTCTTCATCATCTTCACTGGACAGCTGTCTTACATTTTCCATGAAAGGAATTCTTATAACATCAAATCCAATTTCAATATCAAGACCAAGTGGATGAGAACATGGAGATAATGCTACCATGTAAGGTCTAGAGTTAACTCTGGTACATAGAACACATATTGCCACAACAGATGTATCAATACAAGCTTTATGCAGTGCTTTGAAAGCTGCTGTAGATCCTTCAACAGAATTTTCACTTGGAAATAAAAAGTAACAAGACTTGTAGTACCATTTTTCCTTACTCATTATGCAAGCTGGCTTAAATCCAAGCAATTTTAGCATTGGTGGACCAAAAGGATTGGTCATCATTTTCTTTTCTTTATCAGTAAATTCAATTCTTTCTCCTCCATACTCTTGATAATGTAGTAATTCTGATTTTAATAGTGGTAATAGTTTCTGCTCATTTTCACTTTCATCCACTTCCATTGGCATCCCATCAGAGTTTTGTTCAAGAACCACTTTTTGTGTTTTATTAACACTAGTGACCACAGCATTTGTATCACTATGTAAATAATTTTTCTTTGGTTGTGAGTTCGATTTCAGTAAACTGTAGACTCCTACACCTATTTCAAAGCCATTGCCAATTTGAAATTGCAGCTGAGCTATGGCCAAGTGTCGATGCGACTGCCTATACATTAATGTTTCTATTTCCTTATGATCCCAAACAGGCTTGGGCAAAACAACTTCATGATTTCCACATGCATCTATCAAAAACTCTTTGTAAAATTCATGGGGCTTATATTCTTCATTTGCAACATTTATTATTTTGATTTCAATATCAGATTTAGCCATTTCTTTGACTCTTGAATAAGTTGGGTCACGGTCAGTTTCAATCGGTGGAATGTCTAATTTTGTTAACAACAGGACTGTCCTTGATACTAATTGTTTTTTACAATTAGCAAACATTTTGCTGCAATGCCATAAAGCATCTGACATAATAAATGTCTTATCTTGAGAACATGAACTTAGATCAACATTTTGTAGTTTTTTAAAGTCATCTAAATTTGGAGAGTTTAAAGGAAAAATCTCCATAACATTCTGTGATCCAAAGTTTGATGCATCTGATTCTTTAGTACCGTAGAGGCAAACACCTAAATAATGGGTGTTTGCTTGGCGCAGGTGACGTCGTAACAAACGACAAGTTGCAACATGACTGACGCTAGTTGACTCACTATTTACAGCGTCAAATGCATTTATCAGTACAACAGTACCTGGCACGCCTTTCCATGCGTGAAATTGTTCTACTTCTTCATCTGAATCCATAAGGTTCAGTTTGTTTAACTTTTTAGGTAAGTGGTTAGCACAGAACAATAATTTTATTATTCTGTGGTGGTTAGGTACGTACCGGTGCTAAGTTTTATGGAACTTTTCTCTTCACAGTTTTACCTCAGGAGTAGGGTCGCAATTTTAATTACTGTAGCTGTAATCTTCGCAATCAATGGTTAAATCTTTAAAAAGTTATTGCTTCAAAAAACGTTTTGGAACGGTTTGCAAACAATACAGGACTCGGGAACGGGACACTGACTGACGGCACGAAGAAAAGTTGAGTTGAGAAAACAGAACAGAACCGAGCAAAGTGTCAATGTCAAAACGAAAGACGCACATTGACAACCAGCTGACAGTGACAATGACAAAGTGTCAATAAGTTGAACTTTTTGATCCTATATGTTTAAAAGGCAGACTAATTTTAAGATAATTTCAATATGGGTAGTAAAGTAAACGTGCATTTTACCAACATAAATTCTCGTATTTTAACCGAATGATGATATTATATTGAATGATATATATATTACCTTTGATATATTTCTTACTTCCGTTTCGTCCGCGACTTAGTGCACGTGGAATATTTTGCCAGGCCACTTACCAACCAGGGGGTCGACACTTCATACAAAAATGTAAAATATATGGATTTATGAACGTAGTTTGTGCCAACACTAAATTACGAAAAAGAAAGTTTAATCGCTTTGTCCTACCTACTTATCGTATTATAACGACACGGTAATTTAGCCGCATTATACATCACCTGACGCGCCGCCAAATTTAACTTTATCTGTCAGTGATAACGTAATATTTTGCTCAGAAGTTTCTAGAATAGAATAGAATAGAATATCATTTATTTGCATTTGATTAGGGTACACTAGAGGTCTTATAATATTAAAAGTTCTGCCTATTCAACCATTAACAATAGCATGCAAATATTATTTTAAATTAATATCAACGAAATTCAATAAAAAAAGTACTAGTTAGTTTTTTCTTTTAACATTTAACCTCAAAAATCTACTGTCTTTTTTATTCAACTTACTTTGGAAAAATACAAGTGGCGTCATCTAGTAATCCTTTACTTAATAAAAAGTGCCATCAGTGATTTTCTGGAGATGTCGCTTTAGTCTCAAAATGACTGCGGAAAGGGGACGTGCGACCACGCGCCGGCGCATAGGTAAATAATTATATCGATTTTAATTATTGAGAATATCGTGTAATTCCTTTGTTTTTATATCATAACATGCTACCTTGTAATGTGAGTAATGAAAAATGGCCATATTTTCAAACAATTGTAGAATATGAGGATGTTACCAACCTCAAATGTTTTATGTTCTAGGGGTAGGAATCACGTTGGTTGTTCATAACAGGAACGGGGTTGACAATTTTGTTTTTCTTTCAGGATTGTCTAATGAAGACGTTTTTCAATATTTGGCTGAATCTGATGGAGATTTCTCGATCGTTGATTCTGGCAGTGATCCAACCTTAAGGGAAACCAGAGCACGTGTTCCAGAAGTAAATAGCAGTTTATCTAGCTCTGAAAACTCGGACATCGACGAAATACAAGCTCCTTCACCATCATTGTCATCTTCTACCGTAAATAGGCGCTGACGTGCAAGGAATTCCACAATCCGTGGACGTGGTTTCAGCCGTGGTCGGGGCCTTGGGGTACCTTTGCCTAACACCAGTTCAAATACGGATAATAACATTTTGTTTGATAAGTGGACTACTACTTTTTTGGTGATACATATTTGTTATGAGGTGTAATTCAATTTTTTATTAATATACTATGTTAATTTTTTGAAGTTCCTAACTTCGCATTGTAAGTCTGATTGCAGTGTATAGTATACTTAAGCTTGATTACTTTGATCTCAAAAAGAATTTAATTTATTAATAAAAATATTTGAAAACTACCGTTTTGCTTATTAATTTTTAAAATTACTGACTTGTTCCTGAGCACATAGGTTCTAATGGTAGGACATAACATTTTTCAGTTGACCACAACTGTACTTCATGTAGAACTTAAAGAAAAGCTAGATTTTCCACATATATAATTTTTTAATATTTTTTTTATTAGAAAATAAACCATTCTGAATTTCTGATGAAGCTTCTTGAATTTCATGTTAATTTGACAAAAAAAACGTGGTCTCTATAGTCAGGAGGTTAAGTACATTGCATCAATGTCAAAACAATTGAATAAAATACAAATAAGATTAAATTAAATGACAATAAGAATCATAATAATAATTTATCACAACACGAACATTCAGCGGTCAAATAATTATGGATGTCAAAACAATTGAATAAAATATAATATAAATCAGAATAATAATTTATGACAGCACGAACGTAAACAACAAGAAGTAAACAGTGACTATTACTGATGATGCTTTAACTAGATAAATATTCATTAGTGCTGTAAAACATTTCGGATAGCCATCTGTACTTAGCAGTCCTAAGCTTATTAAAAGGCAATTGTTTAATATTGTCTGGTATCTTATTATAAATTTGCATACACATCCAATAGCATTCTTTCTGAAATCTCCTGCTTTTTGGAATAACTACAGAGACCAATCTATTTTAATTCGTGTATTTCTTGGATATACGTCCTTAATTTGGTTAAAACAGTGCATATTCAGTTTAACAAATTCAGCGATTTCAAAAATGTAGATGCAAGGTAATGGTACCACATATTGCCCTTACGCATTTTTTTTGAGCAATGAAGGCTTTATTTATATCACTGCTATTGCCCCATATGATCCAGTCCATACCTAAGAACTGATTCCACGTAAGCAAAGTAGGCTGTAAGAGCGGTACTTCTTGTTGCTATTTTGGTCAGTTTATAAAGAGCGAACGTAAATCTATTGATTTTATTGCACACACAACTTCCACTTGCCTTTTCCAATCTAATTTTTGGTCAATTTCTATACCAAGTATCTAATTTTTAAATAATTCTAAATAATTTTAATAATGTTATTAATTACAAAGAGACATAATGGGTGGCAAATCTTTGCGAACGTGCGAAATTTGTTGTGTACGTAGAGCGAGAAGGTTGAACAAGGTAATATTTTTGTTGGCTAAATTCCCGCTTGAGCTGAACAGGTAATATTATAATCAATTGATTAATAAAAAACATTGTATAAAGTGTATTGGAGTAAAAACAGTGTTAATAATAATAGTATTCAGTAAGTATTATGGATTTAAGTAATAATTTTCTGAAAATTACAATATCCGTAGTATTTGTACTATATTGTCATAGTGCTGTGTCATTGTCATGTTATTTGTTATCGATATTGTTATATTTTATAAGTCGTCATGGGACGAAGACTTCCATCGGTTGGATCCCGATTCCCGGGCGAATAACATCCAGTCTCGAAGAAGAGATGAAGTGGCTGCTTCATTCTCCTGATACTGCCTTTCAACATTCCTACAGATTTATCAGAATTACATAAATCATTTGAAACCTTGTTTTATTTGTGCAATACTATACTAATAGGTAACTAATAACTTCCGAGTAGAATGTGAAAAATTATAACGGTATATGTATGTAAGTATTATTTATCGATATCGATAGGTATATGTTTATTTAGGGGTGCATCCCTAATCCCTTATCATTTTGACAACTGACACTGTTATGTTGGTACCTTTTGGTACCCTTTAGAAAAACAGGTTAGTAGAAACTACGTTCATAAATCAGTTTACATGCCTGTATGGAAGTGCCGTCTCTTAAAAACGTAGTGATTACTTGCTCAGTGAATCAGTTTAGATGTTTGCATGGAAGTGCCGTCTCTTAAAAACGTAGTGATTACTTGCTCAGTGTTACCAACCACTTATTCTGTGAATTCTTACAGCTTCTTAGGACAACCGAGATTTTTCTTACACTTTGACTTTGCCTACGATGTAGGCACTAGGCAGGCTCCATGGAATTATTAAAACAAATTCAAATACTTTATTATCATTATTTCAACGAAATTAATAAATGCATAGTTTTATTAAAAATGTCATTTTTATTTGGGGAAATCTTCAACGGAATAGAAAGCTTTTTATAGAAACCAATTCCGCAGCGATTTAGGAAATAGATTGATAGGTAAACGTCTAATATCATCCGTTATTTTATTGTAAGTATAATTTTTACAGATCGTATAACTGAGGGGTAGGTACAGTTACAATTATAAAGGCGCCTATGTCTAAATTTGACTTTTTTTTAATCGGCTTCGGCATTCCACGCACAGATGTTTGTTCTAAGTGCACAGTGCTGCAAACAAAAATTCAATCTGAAAATTATGTCCAAAAAACGAACGATCTGATGATTCAAAAAAAGGGTAAACGAGCTCTTGGCTTTCCGGCAACAAAAGCTGGACGTTATGGATGAGGTGAGCGCGATGCAAAGGAGAATGCCAGATTTACTTAAGGATATCGCCTAAGATGCGCAAAGCCGGCGCTTTAAGCAAATATGCATTAAAATATATCTTTTTAATTATGGTTTCAAATTTCTTAATTAATTAAAAAATCAGTTTGGGGTTCAAAAGTTAAATAATATAAGAGCGACACTGACTTCCTGCAACACCGTTGTAGTTTACTCAACGTTTTACGCACAGCACGAATCTCACTTTGATCGGAAATGTAGGTCCAACGGAGAATTACTCAACTCAACGTTATAGAACTTCACTTCCCGCAAAAGATATTCAAGAAATCGAAGAAAATAACACGGATAATACGTATAAACAGCAGTGACAGCTAGTTCAAAACCACAGACTAACTCAATTAGAATCTTGTTAGCATCAAATTATCTGAGTAGAGAGCGTTGCATCGTATATTTCTTTTGCCGCCATGTTGGTAGACCTGTTTAATCTGTCAAAAGACCCTAGAAGCCTAATCTATTTCAGAAGTACACAAAGCCTTAATATACGTCTCAGAGGCGTACACATATAATTCAAGTTTTTTATGTAAAAAAATAGCCTTATTTTGTTTTTTTAGTAGTGGAAATTTAAATTTGGTATATAAGCTAAAAATAAAACAACACTGTTATGAATAATTAGGTACTATAATCACAGAATTATTTATTACAAAAACTAAAAAAAACTAGGTGAATAAATTAGAACAAAAAAATCAACTTCTTCAAAATCAACAGAAACATATTATTATTTTTTCATAGAAAATTTTATTTTTTTAACGCTAATTAGTTATTCTTAGCGCAAACATTAAAACTAATCAGACTTCAGAATAATAGGTAAACTTTAAGAGCAGTCTTTATAGTTAAAAGTTAAAAGTTACGCAAAGCCTAAACAAACGTCTCGCATGCGTGCAATACTTCGATAAATCAAAAGTCAGCAAGCCCCCGGCGGCGGCCACTGAGTTGGCGAAAGAGCACGACGCGCTAGCTTCAACCTTTAGGAAGAGACAAACGATATTCGGTTTCGTGAACGCCTCGCAGACGTAGATTAGGCTTCTAGGGTTAAGTAAATTACTGAGGATAAAACTAACACTAACGCAAAACTGATTTTGATGAAATCACTGAATTTTTCACTTTTTAGCACTAAGCTTTTATTTATTAGTAGCTGTCGATATTTTCACAGTTTTTAACCGATATTAAACACTTTTTTGGTTAAAATTTCACACTTTTGTATGGAGCTCAATGTTTATGCGACCGTAGCGCCACCTACTAGTTAAGTACTACGTTACGTAGTAAATTAATAATTCCATGGTAGTCTAGGCTCTAATTGATGGATTTTAATTTTTCTACATGTAGCCATGCGCCCATGGATCGTTTCTTTCACGACAAATAGTGTTCTTCATCGAGGTCTTAAAATAGTCTGCCGGTCAATCCCACACAAAATGTGACCTTGCGTAAGGTAAAATACCCTATTGTGTTGTGACCACTCAAAAACAATTAAATTTTCACCTCACACGCTCGGTAAAGCAGCATTTGTCATTCAGTTTATGCGTAGAAAATCGAGGTTGACCGCGGAAACAATCATAAAATGTTCCTCGCTGTTGTGAAGTGAAAAATTGTGTTGCGCTCGGCAGAAAAGTTTTAGAGTATTGTACCTTTGAAATCCTCGCTTCGCTCAGAATTCAATCTTTCTAGAAAGAAATACTAATTCTTCACTCGCTCAGATTTCAATAGAGGTAACTCGCCGATAATAACCAACTTTCCATTCTTGCATAACAAATAACTATTTCAAGTCATCAATTTCCTTGATTAGGTATATTATGAACTTCATAGTACGTAAGTAGGTCTGTACATCTTATGTTTTGGCGCGCACTGTTCATTGACATATAACAACTTTTACGGATATCAAACGCGCTATATTTCACGATGACATCCCGTGACCACGGCAGCTGAAAAGGTGCCGAAACGTCGGAAAATCAAAAAACCCCTAAAAACCAAAAAGTACGGGCAATTACAACTTAGTTCGTGAAATATAGCGCGTTTGATATCCGTAAAAGTTGTTTTACTTCAACTTCATATTACTTGTTGTAAATGACCAGTAGTTCTGTGCTACTTAGCTGTCCATTTAGACAAACGTTAGCTGGCAGAAAACGCTTTATCATCAATACACCTAACAAAACAAACGCGGATTTTTTAGAAACTAAAATTATTTCTCCTAACATTTACCTGATAGAAAATTGTTCGTCTCAATAATAATCATTAATAATAACCTGCAAAGTACACGCGATCGCATTAATTGCATACCCTTTGTTGGTCGAACTTGTACTAGTTAGAAAAAGCAATCGCACAAGGTTGTCTGACGTAGGGTGTAATTAGTGTGTTAGGGAGGCACCGGGCGACCGGCGTACAAACGGCGTGCGGCAAGGCGGAGGCGGCGGCGGAGCCTGCGCACTGGCTGCGGCGCGTCCGGGTTGCGCGTTCCGTCATTCGTTCGCGGGCCCACGCCGCGACGTCACCTCGTGCTCGCAGCATCGGTCGGTAAAGCGAGCCGCAGCATTCGAGAGTCCGCGATTCGGAGTACCCAGCTCTTGCCAATTGGTGACGTGGCGCCAGAGCGCGACCAACTCGACCAGGAGCACGCGTGCGCGACCGAGCGCGTGCGCGGCGCCACCTGCGCGCGACGACGGGCCGCGAGCATGCGAGGGGCACGGCGCTGCCGCGCGTAGCGAGCCAGGCCGTGCGCGCCATCGCCATGGGCTGCGCTTCGTCTGCCGAGGAGCGCGCTGCCATCGCGCGCAGCAAGCTGATCGAGAAGAACCTCAAGGAGGATGGCATCCAGGCTGCCAAGGACATCAAGCTGCTGCTCCTTGGTAATGGAGCTTTCCTCTCTCTCTCTTTAGGTGGGGGTAAGGTGCGCGCGCACCGCGGTGCGAGCTCTATCGACTGGAGTTGTCCATGACGCGCTCGTGCCGGTTTTCTAATGAAATAAAACTTCAGGAATTAAGATTAAATTTACTTTTAAGTTTATGAGTGATCAAGAATGAGTTGTCTCAACTGAACCTGTAGGTGATTAATACGAAATCATCAAGGAAAGCTAAGCACCTGTTAAACTTAAGCATTATCAAAATAATAATAATCTTGCACTTCGATGTGAACAAGTTGAAATGTTTAAATGGTATGGTAGGATCATGTTTATTGATCTTGAGACTAAGTTCAAGTGTCAAATAACAGCTGTGGTTGTGGTTTCTGTTTACTGCAGTCTACACTGGTCAATCTTCGATTACATATTTTGCAAATAGGTACCAGCTAGGTGTTAATGTAGACATTTTATACCCTTTGTACCAAGGATAGATTTAAAGCGCTAATGATGATGTGAAAGGCACTCTATACAAAAGACCTACCATTTAAACTGAAGTGAAACACAATGGTATAAGTCCTCCGGGTGATATGTACCTATGTATTTTTATTCTATTGAGTTATCATCAACGTCATTCGATTTTTCATAAAAAAACCATAACATCGGATTATCTAAACTAAACATCTTTTCATCACAATAACATAGGTAAGGTACAAAGTCACCCACTACCAATCTATAACAATAAGTATAAACAATTAAAATAATTATGAACTTATAACACTACACTACCTACTTACTTCTTTAAAATTTGTTTAACACCACATTAACACTTCAGTCATCAGCCATTTATAATCTCTCCACTCCAATCTGATCCAATGGCCTTCTTTATAGCTGAGACCTTGGAGAGCCTAACTAAACACAATGCTGAAAGATCTCCGTAGGTCTTCCCAAAGAGTGAATTTTAGGATGAACATGGATAACACGATAATAATGTTGAATTCCCATGTTGCACCCGCTTCAGTTTATATTGGGAACACTACAATCGAAGTTGTTGACCATTACATTTAACTAGTATAGACTAGACAACCCAATTAGATAAGAACAACTTTAAGACATAGATCTCTCCGTCTTATCCAACTCAGAGGGGCAGCATTCGAAAAATCTTTGAATCCGTCTTTCCTCAATGTCCCGAGACAAGTCAACACAAGAATCCATGGCCCAATCTGCCTGGAGTTTCATCCGAGTTCTTTTCATAATAACACGTGTTGTGAGGCTCCATTTTTAACTCAATCTACCGTACAATTTCTATATTACAAAATATATTTACTTGACATTGGCAAAATTCGCGTATTTAACGCGTGCATGCCATTAATTACGAAAGAAGAAGAAGACCAATCTGCCCTAGTCACACACAAAAAAATCAATTGGTTGTAGAAAACAGGCTTGACAAAGAGGCATGCCAGTCATCCCGTGACCACGGCAGCTGTAAAGGTGCCGAAACGTCGGGAAAATCAAAAAACCCCTAAAAAACCTAAAAAACCAAAAAATACGGACAATTACAACTTAGTTCGTGGAAATATAGCGCGTTTGATGTCCATTTACATTTTGCGAGCATAATATTTACAGTTACAGGATATCAAAGAAGTGGTAATTAACTTTCAATTCAACCACTTAAACATTTGGTTTATTAAAAGAACTTATAGGTAATTAAACGTATGATTCAAAAATGTTTTTGGGTCCCGAAATTCCTGGGACTGCCTTTGAATTCCCGGTTCTTTCAATTACTGAAAGAACCGAGAAGTCCCGGGATTTTCAGACCAGGATTTCCCGGTTCTATACCCTATGGCCTGACTTGTGGATAAGGAGAATGGGTCATGCATGAGCTTGGACGAATTAACCATGGTTAATTACCATGATTAATTCGTCCAAGTGCATGAGGCACCACGCGGGCCCAATGCGGATTGGTGGGTTTTATAACGACTGCAAATGCAGCCTGCACCAACGGCTAAAGGTGCCTTCCGATGCACCTAAAACTAATTTGTTTGAAATTCCCAAGAATTATAAAACAGTTATGAGCATTTTTTCTTTGCCGCTTATCAGAAAACATCCGAAGCCACGCTGATTTAATTTCCTATGTTGACCGCTATTGGAGCACTTAATGCAAATATTTAAATGATTTAAAAGTCATTGTAATTTAAGCCCGTTGTGGAAACCTAATACCTAAGTTAGCTTTTACTATAATAACTGAAGAACTCTGTTATAGAACAGGGTGGAAATTACATACATACATAAACTCACGCCATAAATTCCTTCAGAGCATCAAAGGTGCAGCTTGGGAGTAAAATATAATAATAATAATAATTGCATACAAACACACCAATTATCTAGCCCACGTTAAGTTTCATAAAGAACTTGTGTTATAGATATTGGTTAAAAATTACTTATATACTTTTTAATAATACATAATAAATAATAATAAATAAATAAATTCCATACTATCACACCTATTATCTAGCCCACGCTAAGATCCAGGAACTTGTGTTATGGATACTAGATAACGGATAAACATACTTATATAGTTTTTTTTGTAAATACATACATAATATACATATTAAGCACCCAGACCAAGATAAATAGACATGTTCATGCACACAAATATTTCAACACCTCAAACGACGCCACATAAATTGGCATTGGTTGGGTCAAAGTTATTGTCCGTGGTGGTGGAGATATTAAGACGGTAACTACCGTCTACCTTTAACTAGAGGGCAAGTATAAATATTGATGATCCTAGCTCATGCCTATTGTGGCGTTCATAGGAGGCTATTAGCCTACTGCTACCACGCTGGCCAGACGGGTTGGTAGAGGGTTTGTTTCAAGTTTTCCTTCTCTCGCACAGGTGTTTAATGCGTCGAGCTTCTTAATCGACTCTTACGACATCCCAGGCATGTAAGGGAGTGGTGACACTTGTATTTTTAGGCCGTCACTACAAGGCATTAAAACTGCATTACCTAATTGCAGAGATGTGCAAAATACTTTCTGAAATGTATTTGAATAGAATATCCAAATACTTTTTGATTTTTCTATTTCAAATGCAAAATACAAAATAGTTTCTCATTTTGTGTTTGAAATATTAAATGCAAAATACGTATTTTCAAACTACTTTTTTTAAATAAAATACTTTTATTACCGAATCTCATATCGTAAAGTTCAAGTTAATTAAACGAGTTTATAATGACATGCTTTATGAACTCGTCATTAGGCATTTTGAATGTCCCCACTTTCCCACTGAGGCACTGGTCTTCCTTATGGATGGATATGGAGAATGGGTCGTGAACTCGTGACCCACCACGCTGCTGGCCCAATGCGGATTGGTGGATTTTTAACTACTACAAATGCAGCCGGGACCAACGGCTTAACTTGCCTTCCGAAGGACCTCGGCATAGCTTTTTTTACTATTAACTGTTATTTACTAGTAATTTATTTTTACTAGTTCTGGTCACCCATCCCGTAACCGACCATTGCGAAAGTAGCTTAACCTCAACAATCGCAGGCCCTGCGCGCGAACAACTGCGCCACGGGCTCCTTATGAAGTCAATACCGAAATTTTTAAATAGGTACCGAGATTTTTAACCGCCTCTGTGAACAAGTGGTAACACCACCGGTATCATACCCAGAGGTCATATTGTATTCGGTTTAGTTGGTGGTAGGACTTTTTGTTAGTTCGCCTGGCTAGCTACAAGCATCTTATCTAAATCTGACACCAGAATAACATGATAACAGAATTAGGCAATTCCTCAGTGGTTCAGGATTCCGGGAAGGGCGCGCTTTCACCTTCAGCCTTATCTTTACTTCAACACGTATGGTGAAATAAGTGTCTTCCCGGTGTTCATAAATTTGTTCAAAGGCACTGTCGGTCATGTTCCTTCAAGGGCCCAAAGGTTCAGTACCTACGAATTTAGTTAGAGCACACACAGCAACGACACAATAACGACTTAGTTTCACTTTTTATTTTTATTTTGACAAAACTTGTCGAAAAAAATTTTGTATTTTACAAATACATAACATGTCCTAAAACGTGTTTCAAATAAAATACAAAATGCTTTTCTAATGCATTTAAATACAAAATGGGTATTTTGTATTTAGTATTTTGCATTTTAAATAGTAGTATTTTCAAAATGTCACATCTCTGCCTAATTGATATTTTTTTATCATTAGCTTAAAGGGAATCGAACCAGCTTGTTGAAAAATAACACCTGTAGTTTTATGGTATGTAATTATTATTCCATAGTCTTAATCATATAGATCAATTTAGTTTAAGAAACATACGTGTCTAAAATTGAAGACAAAGCCTAGAAAGATAAAATCCTATCAATTAATCCCTATCATATAGTAACGTAATTATTGCAAACGCAAAAGTTTGTGAAGATGTTTGAATCGATGCCTTGGACGAATTAACCACTGGACGCGTAACGAGGACCGCGTTCGCCTTTACCCCTCTGTCACTTACCCTGCCTTTTATGGCTGGTATACACTTTGATTAGTGATTAGTGCGAGTGGCATGATTAGTGTTAAGTGTTTAGCAAAAAACACGTGCGGACAGTTTCTGTTTAGTGTTAAGTGTATAGTGCTTTGCGAAGTACAGTATTTACAGCGCGTTCTATTTTTTCTGCGAGTAGCACCTCCCGCGCGTCCCGCGCGTCCCGCCTTCACCCCTCACTTGCTCTAAACACGAACTAAACACGTCTGGACGTGACTGTTAAGTGTTTAGTTTATATCAACAAAGTCTCGTGTTCGTTTCTCCTGTTGTTGTGATTGATAAAAATATTAAAAAAAATGTCTACTAGGTGGTTCGAATCCGTAACCCACAAATTTGTGGAGTTGTATGTTCAACATGCGTGTTTATATAATGTAAAATGTCCTGAATATAAAAACAAACATTTATTACTAATCAAAGTATACAGGCAAAATGTCGTCTAATTTTTTTTTAAATGAACTTAACACAGCCTTCTAAACAGTATAGGACATCACTAATCACTTAACACTAATCACTCTACACACTTAACACTAAACACTTGGCACTTGGCTAATCAAAGTGTATACCAGCCATTAGACACAGTAAGCAATATGGCGTTGTCAGTATGACGCGAGATCTCGAAGTGGAACATTATCTCAAAAATGGGTAAATACGCTGATTTAATTTGTAAAAATCATACCGGACAATCAAAACATTTTTCTTTTCACGCGTAAGTATAATTTCAATCTATTAGAGTAGCAATTTTTCGTAAAATAAATAAAATTTGGTATGTAAACAAAATGTAATACGTCATTTCAAAAAGTAATCATTGTACGTGTAAATTCTTCAAAGATATTGCATAAGTAATTTGGTTGGGTTATATGTATCACTCGTTCAATCAATTGTCATTTTTATGTCGTATAGGGCTTGAACATATCGATAAACATATCGATGTATGTAAATGAACGAACGAATCCAATTTTAATGTAGGAACTATTCAAATTAATTTCAGATTTACAGTTGAACCCCTAACAAGAAGAAATTGGGTGGAACCGGTACGCAGGGAGATAACATGGACGAGGACTCAGGTCTTAGATAACATCTAAGGTCTGATGATGGAGCCAGAAGATAACTATAGGAACTCTGTTATTATACGACGAAACCCTACGAACTTTGAGCTCGTTATATTTTAAATATAGCATAATTTGGCACACAGATAAAAGATAGCCTGGATTAAAATATATGTTGTAACGTAAGCGGATCTGGTGATGTTCAAATTGGTATATCCAGCTATGGCTATCACATTTCACATATTCGTGGTCAGGTACAAGTAGTAATAGATACAAGTAAAATATTAAAAAAAATGTCTACTAGGTGGTTCGAATCCGTAACCCACAAATTTAAAATAAGGTCAGAAATCGACTGCGGTATGTCCTGACTCCGCTGCCACTTCACCATCCACAGCTTTTAAAGATTTTTAACTTAGTACTTTATTACTTACTAAGTTTAGTCGTTCCGATTGAGGTTAGGTCTCGCTAGCTAGACGTTAGTCGAAACAAAGCCCAAATTAGATAGTTATTGAACAACTGACACACGAAATGTGACAATGCGAATGATGAAATGTGGCGGCCGTGGCCATAGAATATACATAATATATGGCCGTGGCAGTGGCGCAGTAAAATTCAAATTGTCGATGCGTTCGTTCCCGGATAATGTGTTGGCCCTCAATAAAGTATTATATTAAATTAATTAAACATTGAAAGTACTTAAATAAAAGCTATATTGTGACAAAAATATTTAAAAACATTATGTTTAACAATTTACCTAACAGACCCAGCCTAGATCCGTCCCCCCTTTTTTTTTTTTTAGTGAGGGGAATGCCTTTACGCATACCAAACGGTTATGCTGGACTCACCTAGAATAATGGACTCGTGAGTCCAGCTAAACCCCTCACTACTTGCCCTCTCGCCGCCATACGCCCTGGGGGACCCTTGTGGTAAACACCCCTATGGCTGGCGGCCCGCCCGGCTTCCCGGGCCTCCTCGCGGCTGAGAGATGGCCGAGCAAGTGGGGCCATCTCTGTCCAGACTGGTGGGGAAGGACTGTGAGATGCGGGAGACAGCCAACAGGCAACATCGGATCCGCTCCGATGCCTCCTTTTGCAAGATGACACTCTCGCAAAAAGAGACTGCCGCCTCCCATGATCTCTCGTTGTCCAGCATGGCTCTTGCCATGCTCGGCAAGGAGATATCCCTACCTATCACAGCCTCCAGAGTACGGCGCTGCGGAGCCCAGGCAGGGCACACCATGAGGGTGTGCTCCGCACTGTCCTTCGGATCGCCGCACTCATGGCACTGTGGGGTCACCTCCCGACAAAGACACCTTCCGAAGCAGCCGTGCCCGGAAAACACCTGTTTTAGTCTAAAGGTCAGCGACCCGAACCCACGACTACACCACTGCCTAAGAACTGGGCGGATTGCCTCGACGGTGCTCTTTCCCACCGGGTCCGTCTCTAGAGACGTTTCCCAATTACCCATAAGGGTTTCGTCTGCACGGCGCCTGACCGCCACAACCTCTTCCGGAGTAAAACTCTCGCCCCTCCTCAACGCTGCCCTCCGCTCCCAGTACACCTCCCTGAGAACCTGGGCATCCAGCTCCCAGGGATGTGTTCCAGCGAGAGCGCACCCCGCATCAAAGGACAATGTCCTATATCCCCTGGCAATTCTGATGACGATCGCCCTCTGTGGTCGACGGAGCAACATCCTATTTTGGGCGTTCAGTTTATCGGCCCAGACCGGCGCCCCATATAGGGCCATGGACCTTAACACTCTAGCAAAGAGTTTCCGGCATGAATCCCCGGGTCCGCTAAGCCGCCTTCGTCACTATAGGGGCTAGCTGCTTAAAATGTTCGCTGAAATTCCACCTGCTGTCGAGCACTAGCCCCAGATATTTGATCCATGGCCGCAGCGCTACCCTGTTCCTATCGACCTCAATGGTCGGCCCCCGCCGGTGGGCCCCTCCTTGGGCCATGAAAGTAGATGGCCTCTGTCTTTTTCTACGGCCACATTCAGTCCCAACAATCGGATTCTCTCTATGACCAGAGAGGGTCCCACTCCTACCAGCCTCCTTACTTCCTCATATGACTTGCCCCGGGCAGTGATAAGAGTGTCATCTGCGTATCATATAATGACACTCATCCGGGACAAGAGAACTCCCCTCAAAACCCAATACCCGATGTTCAACAGGAGCTGACCCAGAACTGATCCTTGTGGAACACCGCACACCATCTGCCTTGCAACAATCTGGTCCCCCTCCGCCGGATACAAAACTTTCCTCCCCTCGAGATAGCTTTCAACTATCTTTATAAGATACGGAGGCAGCTCGTGGTATCTCAACTACTCTTTGATCACTCTAAAGGGAAGTGAGTTGCATGCGTTTCGAATGTCCAAGGAAACGGCGACAACCACTTCCCTTCTGTCCTCAGCCTCTTCAACCAGTTCCCTCAACTTAAAAATTGCGTCTACAGTGGACCTACCCTTTCGAAACCCAAATTGATTCTCAGACAGATCCGGGTGACAGACGATGCGGTCCGTGATAATGCGTTCGACCATTTTGGCATCCTCGCCTAACAGGACCACCGGACGATATCGAATCGGTCGACCCTCTTTCAAAAGAAGGCAAAAGCCCTATCTTCCTCTGCTTAGGGAACTCGCCCGACTCGAGGACAGTCGCTGAAGAGTTTCCTAAGCAGTTCTCCCAGGTATTTGAGCGCAATGTGCAGGACACGTCCAGGAATGCCATCCGGTCCGGGAGCCTTCTTTTTCAGCCTCAGCCTGTCCACCACCCCCTTCATTTCTGCCTCTGTTACCGGCGTGAAACCCGATTCTTCCTCCACTTGAACCTGTGGGGCGATCAGAGGGGCCACCAAGGGGACCCGATCCGGAAAAAGGCTCGTCACCACCCTATCGAGGAGTGCCGGCTGCATGGTAGATCCGTCCCCCCTGGATCCGCCTTTTGCAATCGTGCCTATTTCATCAGAATAATGCTAAAGCAGGTGTTTATTTTATTTAAATGTAGTATGGCTAACTGCCATACTACATTAAAATTAAATAATAGTTATTTGTTATGCAAGGCTGGAAAGTTGGTTATTTAGAGGCGAGTTACCTCTATTGAAAGCTGAGCAAGTGACGGATTCTAGGATTGAAAGATTGAATCCTGAGCGAAGCGAGGATTTCAAAGGTACAAGACGCTAAAAACTTTTCTGCCGAGCGCAACACACAATTTTTCATCTCACAATAGCGAGGAACATTTTTGGTTGTTACCATGAAGTTATCTATAGCTTCATGGTTGTTACCGCGGTCAACTTCCGGTAAAAAAAATCTTTAAACATAAAGTTTAATCTAAATATACCGTATTCTCGTTGTTTTAATGATATAAAAAAAAAAATAAAAAAAAGGGAGTATTATAGTTAATTCAAAGTTATTTAAAGTAGGAATATATTGTTACTTATTAATAAGAATAAAAACGATTCCGTAAATGTTGACACTGACATGAGGTACAAGACAAAGACAATTTATAAATAAAGATTCATGTCACGTTCCGAAATCCAATCAAGCTTGTGAAATCTCACCCAGCCTAATATTTTTTTTTTATAACAAATAGTTTAATCTTATTGTTATTGTTTTTATGATTCAATGAACTAAAATAATATATAAAACCAAAACGGAGTATTATAATTAATTTAAAGCTGATAAATATTAAACAAGAAAATATAGTAGAAAAAAGCAATTAGTCTCATGTCGCCCTGACGGGATTCGAACCTGCATCCTCGGGAGTCCGGCCCAATGCACTAACCAATTATGCTACAGAGACCTATGAGGACACGTCGAATTTTTCTAATATATTCACCGTTCTACGGTGTTGGCCACCGTCGCTTCATCAATGAGAGAAATATCAGAATATATAATATCAGAAATACCACCAATTATGCTACAGAGACCTGGCCGAGCTGAGCTGTGGTCTCTGTAGCATAATTGGTTAGTGCATTGGGCCGGACTCCCAAGGATATGCGGGTTCGACTCCCGTCAGGGCGACATGAGACTGGTTGTTTTTTTCTAGTATATTTTCTTGTTTAATATTTTTGACTTAATTCTTTTTAGGTCACCATTATGGCATATGCTAATGATTCGAACACAATAAGTACATATAAGAATTATATAATTTAATTCTATGTACGGTCAACAGTACGCACGCACGGCTTTACATTTGCATTACGAAAGCCGTGCTCTCAAGTTCAAAGTGTAAAACCATAGCTGCTGTTGACTGTACTTCTAGTGCTGAATTTTTTATTCATTCGTACCCCCAGTCTTCGTAACGACTGAGTTTGAGATTAGTTTGATAGACTTTCTGCAGCCTTCCTCAGTTTCTCTATCCTTATGTGTGTGGTGTGGTCACTGTGGTCAGTCAGTGATCTTGGACTTGGAGTTCAAGACAAGGAAAACCTTTAAAACGTGATGTGTTTCTCAGTGGTTGAGAAAGATGAGACTTCTGAGTGAAAAGCTCGTTCATCTTCACTTGACTAGTTATATCGTTTCCCATTTGTGGATAATTGGATATATATTTTTTACCTCATCTACATTATGTTGGGTTAGATTAGAAGCTCCGGTTGAGGCCTCTGTTTGAACCTTAACGCTAATATGGATGAAAATAATTAGTTTGAGTAGTAAGTAACCCTGTTCTATCTTTCTGTAAGGAAGGATCTCGCCTTTTGCTGAGGAGTACCAACATAGCAAAGGAATAAAATTTTAAAATGTATTAATTTTTGACATTTGTTTAAGCTTATCATTATCACAAACGGTACTTGTAAAGTCTGTTTTTTCTTACTTGTCTTAAAATGGAAACAATCTTTACATGTCTTTTTTACAGGTTTCCTTAGAACATAAAACAAAGAAAGTTATTACAAAATTATCTTTGTACTCAATAGTTATTTTGTGTCATGAAAGGTATAGATTGACATTAACATGTACCTATTTTTTTTGTCTTGTCAAGATTATTTACACTCTAAGGGCCGGTATTTCAATGTCACCTTATCTTATGACTTAAGTTAAGTCCAACATTTGAGCTAAGTATCACTTGTGAAATACAATAGCGTATTTCAATCCGGATATTCCTCGCCTAAGCAAATCTAGGATTAGTCGCAATATTGCAACATAACAAACAAAATATGATAATTGTCTATGAATTTTGTAGTCATTTGCTGACATTGAGCGCTCATTGGCTGCGCTTGTACGCTCAGCGACCAATGAGAATCGTTGTGGAGGCTCCACAATGAAAAAGAGCGCCAAGAAATTTTTGACTTTTGAATTTCTTCTCACTTCGAAATTTTTACATTACATTACGCATCATCTTCAAAATTTCGCATAATATTCTTGTAATTTGCCATTATTTCTACACTATAATATTTTTTATGCTACAACTGCATTTTATTTACTGATAATAAATACCTAAATGTAAAACTAAAATATCTTTTTGCCAGTCAAAAATATGTTACCATAGCAACGAATCCCGGATCGGCACTTAAGTCTCTGAATTCCTTAGCTCAAATATTGGCTAGTTAGGATGGACTTTAAGCGTCACTTAACTTTAATCGTTTATTGAAATACACATAAGTGGAACATATCTTAAATCCTGGATCAATTCAAGATAAGTCGATATTGAAATACCGGCCCTTAGGGCCGGTATTTCGCTTAAAGTTCATCCTAACTAGCCAATATTTAGGGCCGGTATTTCAATGTCACCTTATCTTATGACTTAAGTTAAGTCCAACATTTGAGCTAAGTATCACTTGTAAAAGACAATAGCGTATTTCAATCCGGATATTCCTCGCCTTAGCTAATCTAGGATTCATCGCAATATTGCAACATAACAAACAAAATATGATAATTGTCTATGAATTTTGATGTCATTTGGTGACATCGAGCGCTCATTGGCTGCGCGTGTGCGCCCGGCGACCAATGAGAATCATTGTGGAGGCTCCACAATGAAAAACAGCGCCAAAAAATTTTTCACTTTAGAATTACTTCTCACTTCGAAATTTTACATTACATTACGTATCATGTTCAAAATTTCGCATAATATTCTTGTAATTTGCCATTATTTCTACACTATAATATTTTTTATGCTACAACTGCCTTTTATTTACTGATAATTAATACCTAAATATAAAACTAACATATCATTTTGCCAGTCAAAAATATGTTACCATAGCAACGAATCCCGGATCGGCACTTAAGTCTCTGAATTCCTTAGCTTAAGGGCCGGTATTTCAATGTCACCTTATCTTATGACTTAAGTTAAGTCCAACATTTGAGCTAAGTATCACTTGTGAAAGACAATGGCGTATTTCAATCCGGATATTCCTCGCCTTAGCAAATCTAGGATTCGTCGCAATATTGCAACATAACAAACAAAATATGATAATTGTCTATGAATTTTGTTGTCATTTGGTGACAGTGAGCGCTCATTGGCTGCGCTTGTACGCTCAGCGACCAATGAGAATCGTTGTGGAGGCTCCACAATGAAAAAGAGCGCCAAAAAATTTATCACTTTAGAATTTTTTCTCATTTCGAAATTTTTACATTACATTACGCATCATCTTAAAAATTTCGCATAATATTCTTGTAATTTGCCATTATTTCTACACTATAATATTTTTTATGCTTCAACTGCATTTTATTTACTGATAATAAATACCTAAATGTAAAACTAAAATATCTTTTTGCCAGTCAAAAATATGTTACCATAGCAACGAATCCCGGATCGGCACTTAAGTCTCTGAGGGCCGGTATTTCAATGTCACCTTATCTTATGACTTAAGTTAAGTCCAACATTTGAGCTAAGTATCACTTGTGAAAGACAATAGCGTATTTCAATCCGGATATTCCTCGCCTTAGCAAATCTAGGATTCGTCGCAATATTGCAACATAACAAACAAAATATGATAATTGTCTATGAATTTTGTTGTCATTTGGTGACAGTGAGCGCTCATTGGCTGCGCTTGTACGCTCAGCGACCAATGAGAATCGTTGTGGAGGCTCCACAATGAAAAAGAGCGCCAAAAAATTTATCACTTTAGAATTTCTTCTCATTTCGAAATTTTTACATTAGATTACGCATTATCTTAAAAATTTCGCATAATATTCTTGTAATTTGCCATTATTTCTACACTATAATATTTTTTATGCTTCAACTGCATTTTATTTACTGATAAATGTAAAACTAAAATATATTTTTGCCAGTCAAAAATATGTTACCATATCAACGAATCCCGGATCGGCACTTAAGTCTCTGAATTCCTTAGCTTAAATATTTACTAGTTAGGATGGACTTTAAGCGTCACTTAACTTTAATCGTTTATTGAAATACACATAAGTGGAACATATCTTCAATCCTGGATCAATTCAAGATAAGTCGATATTGAAATACCGGCCCTGAATTCCTTAGCTTAAATATTGGCTAGTTAGGATGGACTTTAAGCGTCACTTAACTTTAATCGTTTATTGAAATACACATAAGTGGAACATATCTTCAATCCTGGATCAATTCAAGATAAGTCGATATTGAAATACCGGCCCTAAATATTGGCTAGTTAGGATGGACTTTAAGCGTCACTTCACTTTAATCGTTTATTGAAATACACATAAGTGGAACATATCTTCAATCCTGGATCAATTCAAGATAAGTCGATATTGAAATACCGGCCCTTAGGCTAAGGAATTCAGAGACTTAAGTGCCGATCCGGGATTCGTTGCTATGGTAACATATTTTTGACTGGCAAAAAGATATGTTACTTTTACATTTAGGTATTTATTATCAGTAAATAAAAGGCAATTGTAGCATAAAAAATATTATAGTGTAGAAATAATGGCAAATTACAAGAATATTATGCGAAATTTTGAAGATGATACGTATTGTAATGTAAAAATTACGAAGTGAGAAAAATTTCTAAAGTGATAAATTTTTTGGCGCTGTTTTTCATTGTGGAGCCTCCACAACGATTCTCATTGGTCGCTGAGCGTACAAGCGCAGCCAATGAGCGCTCAATGTCAGCAAATGACTACAAAATTCATAGACAATTATCATATTTTGTTTGTTATGTTGCAATATTGCGACGAATCCTAGATTTGCTAAGGAGAGGAATATCCGGATTGAAATACGCTATTGTCTTTCACAAGTGATACTTAGCTCAAATGTTGGACTTAACTTAAGTCATAAGATAAGGTGACAATGAAATACCGGCCCTAAGACAAGTAAGAAAAAACCGACTTTACTATTAGGTATTCTGTGCAAACGGTCAAACACGCAAATAGCATAGTCAATCTATATTCGCTATCCAACAATAGATGGCGCTACACTACGCTTGTGTTTTTTCTATCTTGTTGTTAAATTAATTCATTGGAATAATTACATTTTTTTTCTTATTAATTTAAGTTATTATTATTTCCAAATAAATAAATACCTGCTAAACGAAACTCGCACTAAAATAAATTAAGACCATATTGCAGAACAAAAGTGAACGTCGTGAGATGTATATTAGATTGTACAATAACGATTAGCGAAAGAAAATAAAATGGAAATAAATAATATTTCCGTTATATTTACTTTCGTTAAATTTTTTATTTTTTATATTCATCCAGAGATTTTAGCGAATTTTATTTCATCCAGCTTTTGTTCTCTTTCGTATGTGAATCACTTTCACGCATGTGTGAGCGAGGCCGAACGACGAAAACCGAGCGCTTCCGAACGTCAGTCGAGCGGGGCGCGGTCGCCGTCACGGAGTGGAGCTGGCGCTTGTCATCCGGCCGCCATTATCTCGTATTTGAACGAATTCGTAAAATCAATTAAATTTCGCGCTGTTGTTACGTGTTTTCGGTGGTGTGTGTATTATATTAACTGTTTCGCAAAGGTGTGTTGGCCTTACGGTCGATAAAGTGATATAGATTGATTTGGATAGTGTTTTGTGGTTCAACTGTTAGGTTACTGTGTTGGGTGCTAACGTTTGTGTAGGGTGGCTCCGGTTAAGCCGGAGCGGCTGGAATTGTGTGGATCGCATGCAGAGGGAGCGGTGAGAGCGCGCCCGGCTGGGGAGTCGGGGCGGCCGGCGTATAAGAAACAGGAGCAACTGCCGACATGGGGTGCGCCCAGTCGGCGGAGGAACGCGCGGCGGCCGCTCGCAGCCGACAGATCGAGAGGAACCTGAAAGAGGATGGCATTCAGGCTTCCAAAGATATCAAGCTATTACTGCTAGGTACGACAAGCTAAATTTTCCGTTATCGGCATGGCCGCACCCATAACGTCTTAGAGCAATGGTTTTTACGAATTTATTGGATGATGCGGTTTTTCTGTTATTTATCACTCCATTCCACTACCCAGAAAATGAAATATTGAGACAAGTTTTTCTGTTATTTAGCACTCCATTACCCTACCCAGAAAATTAAATATTGAGACAATTTTTTCTTACCTATCATATAATTTATTCAGAAACTAGAATACCTATCATAGACAATATCATAACTTGACCCAAATGTATAATTTAGAAGGTCCCATTTTGATGCTAATAAAGTGGTGTGACTTGCTTGAAATTTATGATTTGCTTAGTAACATTAGGTTTCCATCTCACTTTTCACTGGACTAGGTACACCCATGTTTAAACTTGACTTCTCGGCAGACATTTGCTTCAATTGTTATTATCATTATATTTAATAATTATTAATTAATATTACACAATATTTTAAATTGTTTTCTGATAATAATCTGACAAGCCGACCATCCATATCTACACACTGGCCTGCTTGTAGTGCAGAAACATATACAATCTCCACATTACTTAAAAACCATCTCTGACATTCTATTCTTTGATTCGGCAGAAACAAGTTTCAAATGCAAACTCTTAGAATACAAGTGAATCATCTGTTTGTATCATCACTTGTGGATAGGCACAACTTTATAATTATTAAAATAATTATGTTTACTCTGATAGTGCATTTCTCATGTCGCACTTGAAATTATATAATACTTTCTTTTTATTAATATACAGTGAGTGGCCTACAACCAAAGATAATATTGAAAGTAGAGACTACAGTATTAGTATTTATTCTGAAAAGATTCCAGTTAATCCAACCCATTATTCGCAATAAGAATTTAAAGTTATGATTCATAACCAGTGTATTATTGCAAAACAATATCATTGCTAACGTTGCGAACCTATCGTGGTACAGGGTATTAAAAATTAACTTACTGCAAAACATCATGATATCATTATCCATTAGAAATCTACATTTAACTCGTTGAATAGAACCGGCCCCCACTACTTCCCACAACATAATCTTTGTTTCAAATTAATTAAAATCTGTAGTAAATTATTAAATATCATAATGACAGATAACTGTTTACAATTTTATCCATCATGCATGACATGACATGTCAACCAATACCAAGTATACTCTTTGTACTAAGTAGATTCAACCATGGAATTATTAAGTCCTAGTATGTAGTACCTATTCATTCCGTAGATTCATTGCTTTTTACATCTTTTTAAAAAGATCTTAATGTAAAAAGATCATAAATTTGAAAGAATAATATTATTTTTATTATCATCCATAGGCATGCAGGCAGTTGAAACAACTGATGATAGCCTGCATCCTTTAATCCAATGTTTAATTTTTCCTTTCTTGTAGGTATTTGTCCAATCTGTTTTTAAATTGGTTAGTAGTCTTTTGATTAGTAAAGTCAGAATATTGTTATGGGAATTTCTTTGGTTTCAGTTTAAATTAAATAAATGTGAAAATGGCTTTGAATGCAAAATAAACACTTCATAAAAAACAAATCATGAAGTGCTATCAGCCGACACATAAATTGTCAAAAAGACGTTCCGAATAGCTCCAAAAGAGATGAGCGGTACTGTTGTTTGCATTACATTGAATTTACGATTAAGTTTGTTAGAAAAATTAAAGAGTAAAGATTTGATTTTAATTAGGGACCATAATGATTCAATTACAAGTGACCTATTTGAGCCTCCGTTTTTAATATTATCCCTGGTTCTATGCCCCACGCTGTAGATTAACTCAGCATTATCATTCCTACATTTCGACTTGAAAAAAGAAATGGTAAATTTGTCATCGGTGGATAGATTTCATCAAAGTATTTAAACAATCCAATGATCTGATGTGAAATGTATGCCAGGGACTGTAATAAAATCTTTTATTCTTATGACATTTGCTATCTATTTTAGAAAAGGTGTCTTTATCATAGAAAACAATCATAAATATTCTGTGATAAATATTAAACAAGAAAATATACTAGAAAAAAGCAACTAGTTTCATGTCGCCCTGACGGGATTCGAACCCGCATCCTTGGGAGTCCGGCCCAATGCACTAACCAATTATGCTACAGAGATCTATGAGGACACGTCGAATTTTTCCAGTATATTCACCGTTCTACGGTGTTGGCCACCGTCGCTTCATCAATGAGAGAAATATCCTCGCATTCGACTATCGATTAAGATGAAAATTAGATGGTGGTTTCATCTTAATCGATAGTCAAACATCTGTAAAGATGTTTCTTTCGAATGCGAGGATATTTCTCTCATTGATAAAGCGACGATATTAGAAATATCCTCGCATTCGAAAGAAACATCTTTACAGATGTTTGACTATCGATTAAGATGAAACAGCCATCTAATTTTCATCTTAATCGATAGTCGAATGCGAGGATATTTCTCTCATTGATGAAGCGACGGTGGCCAACACCGTAGGACGGTGAATATACTAGAAAAATTCGACGTGTCCTCATAGATCTCTGTAGCATAATTGGTTAGTGCATTGGGCCGGACTCCCAAGGATGCGGGTTCGAATCCCGTCAGGGCGACATGAGACTAGTTGCTTTTTTCTAGTATATTTTCTTGTTTAATATTTATCACATAAAAATAGCATTGTAAAATGTAAAATTAAAAAGTTATAAATAAATATTCTGATTTGCCAAACTTGGTTTTACACATGAAACCCAAGAAAAATTCTGTCAAATAAGGTAGGTAGGTACGGTCAACAGCAACTATGGTTTATATGTAGTGGGCCGATCGTTAAATTGGGCCTATCGCGATTTGCTTGGCACATCCTAATACGCCGACATTTCTTGATTTGCCTGCCTTAAACCCTCCATAACGTTCAAAGCAAAATGCTTGATGTTACACCCGGCCACGTTTGGGCAAATTGATTCCCGTGCGTGACTAAAGTATAAGCAAATGTAATTGGCACACTTTTAAAGTATAAGTATATGATTCCTTTTAAAATCTTAAACATTACTTAATCAAACATTTAATAAAACCCTAAATAAAATCCTAATTACAATAAAATAAAACAGCTGTTGTGACGCCGTCATCTTTCTTTCCCGTAAACATATAAATGACAGTGCGCACGCAGCGCCATTAGATTAGAAGATTAGAACTACGATCCGCCCAGCCATATTGCGATGTGCCCAACCAAGGCCCAGGCATATCTCGATGTGGCCAAGTGACTAGTAGGGCGTATCGACAAATAAATTGCTCTCATCGATCTGCCAACTTTTTATTGGGCACATCACATCATGAAATAATTTGGCTAAATCACGATTTGCCGGCACATCATGATGCGCCCAGGCGGATCGCGATCGGCCCAGTTAAACGATTGGCCCATGACATACACAAAATCTGAAATTTTGACAGACAAGTCTGTACTCAACGGTATAAGTCTTAAATTCCAAAGTTGATTGAAGAAATTTCACAGATATGTAAAGCTGTAGCAGCTGTTGACTGTGCACTTTAATAGCCTTTCCTGACATCATTTTTTACAGAACTAAAGAAAACAAGCTACTTTTACTAGAAAAAAAGCAATTGTCTCGTGTCGCCCTGACGCGACAAGTTGCTTTTTTCTAGTATATTTTCTTATTAAATATTGATCACATAGAAATAGCATTGTAAAATGCAAAATTAAAAAGTTATAAACAAGTTATCTCATAAAATACAACTAAATCATCTGTTTGTATGCTACACTTTGTATACAGACTCAACACAACTTTATAATTGAAATAATGTCCATCCAGCTGTGTAGTATCGGCTTAGAATAGCACTACTATAGAAATCCCGTGGGTGTCGTAAAAGGCGACTAAGGGACTCGGCCTTCAAGAGACGGGCAGCAGCGTCTCCTACGAACTTGGCCATACTGCGACGCCAACCCGCCTGCCAAGCGTGGCGATTATGACAAACCCCCCATTTGCGGGAGGTCTATACCCAGCAGTGGGTGTTATGTGGCTGAGACGACCATTCTATAATATCTCGGCTGCATTCACTCTGATAGTACATTTCTCATGGCACACTTGAAAATATAAAATTATTTCCTTTTCATTGATATAGATGTAAGACTATAAGACCTAAGCATTATAAATGTATAAATTTGATAAAAGTTTATAATTAAACCATCCAATGATCTGATAATAATTGTGAATTTATTTTTATGACAGTAATTAATATTAAAGGAAGAAGCAATAAATATTTTGATTTGCCAAACTTAGGAACTACACCTAAAAATTGTGATTCACAATCATTCGATAAACTTACTGCACTAACAATTAACTAATAATAGCTGGTTCATTTAACTAAATCATTAAGAGCTAAAAATAAACACTTGTTTTAATAATTTGCTTAAGTTCACTCAGGGTTTTTTTTTATTTTAAATGGGTTAGCTCTGAATCCCAATTTAAAATTGCGTAGTAGTTTTCTAATAAATAATAAAGTTAGTGCCTTGTATTTTAATAGAAGTAAAAAAGTAACTATGTTGCCACCACCCAAAAATATATTTATACAATACAATACAATGACACTTTATTTCAACACCGCATACACAGCATACCGCATAAACATTATCTACATTGAGAGTAAGGACAAACAAAGGTGTAAATATGAATTTGAACAGACATACATGATATTCTTGTTTTATCTCACGAGCGCGTGTGAGCCATACTTGTAGTAATGCCACGTAATGCGTATGGACACGTGCGCTTGTGTGTGCGTAGCTTAGCGATCCAACGGGCGACTCCGCCAATACCGAGCGCTCTGAGCTTATGCACGATGACAAAAGACAATGTGCATATACAATTTACACACACAAGTATGGCTCACCCGCGCTCGTGAGGTAAAACATCTGTACCAACTATTGTTGTACAGTCAACGGCAGCAATGGTTTATACAACATGTCAAATTTCCTGAAACTATTCTGAACTCCTATGTCTTAAAGTTCAAAGTCGATTGGAGAAGTTTGTCAGTTTTGTATAGCCTGACCTGCTGTTGACTATACCAGTACTTTGATTGCTAGTAAAACTTAAAATGCACATGCATTCAGCATATTACAGTCCACTGCTGGACGTAAGCCAATTGCGCCACAAGACACGATCTCCCGCCTTTTCATTCAGCCACTACCTTAGTATGCCCTAAATAAATCAGTAAGAAGTATAAGTGGTCTCTATAAACGTCAATAGGTACATTCCATGTTTCTCCAGCTAGTGTGTTAATTTGCAGACCTTGTTAGGTAGAATGTACCATGTTAGTGGTAAATTGATGTGTCATGCCTAAATTGTCGCGATCAGTGGCACGGCGTGAGCTCTTGGAAGTATGGTAAAATTATCGACCTATTGATCTAACACTGGCCTTTTAAGGTATTTAATGTCGTGAATACTGCGTTTAGTATAATTATCAGTTAAACCAGTAACTGACGCATAGTGTTTCACGCAACTAATCATGCTACGTTGAGATTTTTTAAATTTGACGACTCTGGACTATATGTGGCAGGGACAAATAAACAGCCCTTGACGAGCTTCTTGCTGGTTCTTCTCGTTCGTTACAAGGTTTGCCGTAGGGTTTTGCGAATCGATGGCGTAGCTTCTTTAACATTCAAAAGTGTGTAACAGCCTAGACTGAATAAATGATAGTAGTGTTTTGAGGTATTTTAATTGATACCTTATAAGCTTAATATTCATATGTAGAGAAATGTGTACTAAATCAAAAGTGTGATATCAAAAGTAAAAAAAATGTATAAAAACGATGTTAACTTCGAGGAGAAGGGTTGATGGGTAGATATTTAAGCGTTATCTGACAAGCGACGATGTAGAGCACGCGAAGAGCGATTGTATCACGATGATAGCGCAAAAAGGCACCAAAAACGATTTTCCATCAGCCTACCTTCAGTACAACCGATAGATAATACGAACTTAGGTAAGAAATAGAAAAGAAAATGTAAATAGAAAGCCAGCTATCAGGATTTCTGGAAGAAAACGAATATTGTTTTATCGATGTTAAACGCCATTACTTGATGCTTCGAAAAGTAATTTGAGTTATTCTATTGCATTGGTTCAGCCCCGATTCTTAATTGATTGATATATAGATAGATAACTCAAACATCCACCAAGAGATCAGTATTTATTCTATTTCCCATAAGTATGGAAAAACCGAATACACATAATAGCCGCTATTCTATTCATATCAAATAACCTGTCATAATTTGATTTCTAATAGGTGTTTATTGTTATAATTATACTGTATATTTGACAACACCATGTTCTATTTAAAGAAGAAAAGGTGTACGTGGGAACTAGGATATTTTATCACGCGATACAAGATAGATAGATACCAACATACTTTTATCGCGAAAGTTTTTTGGTTAGTAGCGTGTGAAACTTATTTTAACTCATTCTACGGCAGTAAAATTACTTTCCCGCCTTCAGTTTTTGCTAACCAATCCTGACAATTTAATAATCATCATTATCAGTCATTTTAATGTCCCCCCACCCCACCTGCTGGGGCCACTGGACTGGACATCCATAGAATAGCTTCTAAGGATGGATAAGGAGAATGGCACAATGCAGATTTGCCAAAATGGCTTTCGAAACCCATGGCACCCATCCCGTGAGTAACCGACCATTGCAATAGTTGCTTAGCCGCCACAATGGTAGGCCGAGCGCGCGAACCACTATCCTACCAAACTTTTCATTTTAACCTTTCAGGCCCCGGATTATGAGACAATAGATATTCCATTGTTCTCTAGACACCGGTGTCCGGTTCGGATTTGATGAATTAATATTGCATACTTACATTTAATTAAATCAGTAGTTCACTTGTCTCCGTGATATGTGTATCTTGGGGTCAGAGAGCGGCCATTCGCATTGGGACTGTCAATTAAAGACAGCCGGGGTCACTCTGGGTAATTATTTGATGCAACGCCCACGGAATGTTAGCACATAATTTCGACGCAGTACCTACATAAAGAACAACATTCGTTTTTATTTGGTAAAAGATTTATAATCGACGAATGCCACTGCTTATATCCGTTTGCGGTGCAACGTTGTAAATTTTAACTTGCTATTTTTATTCGACTAGCTAGTCATGCGTAATGTGAACTGTTTAGGTTTACAGCTGGTAATTAACGGTTTTTATATCACTGCGTGTTTTATCGCAGCGGTGGTTGGGCGAAAGTCTGTTTTGAATTGCTCTTTACATATACATATGGCGTTGGTGTAAATCCGAACAGTTTTTATAGTCAAAGCTCTTTAAATAGCGCACTCCATTTAATAGCTCCTCGCAGATACACATCGATCACAAATGCTCACAATAGATCAGGAACGAACGGCACGTTAAAATTGATAACTACTCCGTCTAAGAGTGTGTTATCGAACGATCTGCTTCTTTTAAATAAGGTTAGGAATCTACTTACTCAATGTTAGTTTTTTTTTGAACGACGGGATGACTCTTAGTCTTCATCATACCTGATGATAAGTATTGATAAAGCTGAAAATGGAAGCGAGCCTCTCCCGGAATCCTCCATCACTGAGGAACTGGCTATCTTATCTCTACCTGCCGGAATATAACAATGCTGAAAATATTGTTGTTATGTCCTCAGACTTAGATAAGACGGTGGTAGCTAGCTAGCCAGACGGACTAACAACAAGTCCTACCACCAACCAAACCGAATACTATATGTACCCCCGCTGGGAATCGAACTCGGGAACCCTTCGTCTGATACCGGTGGTTGTACCACTATACCACAGAAGCGGTTAAAATTTATTGAGCTATTTAAAGTATGCATTGTACACCTAAGAAACAACTGTAGCTATTTTATGTTCATCAAACTATTTTTATACGCATATTTTTCCATTTTATGAACTACGTGTTTGTTTACCTGTGATGAATTCGAATTTACGTAAATATTTTTAAACTTCTTTTAGATTATCAAGTCAATTGATCAAAGTATTACTCACAGACCTATATCGAGATAGACGGTAAAAGTGTACCTACCTTGCGTGCCAAAAGTTTGATCCACTGTCAAATATTTACGACCTAAGTCAGTCCGCTTGCGACCATTGTCATAAAAACACGCGTCACTCAGAAAGGAAAATGGTTAATTGTGCAGTGCTTTCTTGTAAGAGCTCGTCAATATCATTTACACATCACTAAATCTCGCTCCTGACCTGACGTCATCGCAGGTACGAAGAATTCGACACGCTAGGTTCTCAGACTGTTTGAAGCGCTCACTACGTCTATCTCGATTTAGGTCTGTGGTATTACTATTCCGTTCTGCATTTTTACGGTATACTAAAATTACAGTTGATAATAATTGACGATTCATTGATAGTAATCGATTTCTACAACTATTGAATTTCTGTTACAGGTGCCGGCGAGTCGGGCAAGAGTACTATAGTCAAACAAATGAAGTGAGTATTATTATAAATGTTTTATTAAGGGCCGATTTTCAATGCTCACATAACTCGCTATTCCTCTGATAAGATATTATGCAGGTAAATTGAAGAACAGTGTGTGCAAGTGAGATGTAAATATTGGGAACTGCATTTCTTGTTTATTTATTTATTTATCAATTAAATTGTGAACATGCTGACTTACAGTAATCCCAAAACGCCAGTATGTTATAATTATTATAAAGACAAATTAATTATGGTCAGTTTAAAAGTAACAAAATTAAATAGATCATAATAATAAAAAACATATTAATTAAGATGTCAATAGTAAACAAAACATACATAATACTAAAACTGCAAATGTCAATAATATTACGATGTCATTAAATAAGTACAAGTAGGTAGTCAAAAGAAAATGTAAAGATGTCAAATGGTAAACAAAACAAAACAGTAACAGGTAACTACAATAAACAGACAGACATTCACTAAATTTCAATTGTCAATAATATCATGATGTCATTCGATACTTTTTGAGTCAAATGGAAGCTAAACACATATAAAATAAAATAAAAAAATCACTAAAATTTTAGTTTACAATGATGTCAATAACTTATAATATAAGGAAAGTGATGTCACATCAATAATAATTAAATTCATTCAAATAACCGAATTTGATTATATTTCCGTTAATAATTAATAATTAAAAGTTATTGCTTACATATCTAATAGCTTGCCTACGCAACTGGCCAAAATGATCGGCAAATAGGTCAATACCATAGTCATGTGCGAGCAGGGGCGTGCATTGGTTTTCCAGCGTAGTAGGCACTGTAGATCTAACTAGTAACTCTGCACTTAACCTATCCTGCTACCGAATATTATAAGTTTGAAAGTTTGTGAGGATATTTGGATGGAGGAATGATTGTTACTATTTCACTCAAAAACTACTGAACTGATTAAGATGAAACTTGACAGCAATGTAGCTTATATATCAGAAAACCACATTGTATGCAAATATTTATAATTATCCTGATATTCCCACGGTAACGGCAACCACGCGGCGAGTGAAACCGAGAGCGGCCACTAGTCATAAATGATAAGGTTCGTAATATTTAGTAGGAATATTAAAATGCTGACGAGTTTGATTGTTTGAGCACGCTAATCTCTGGAACTACTAGTTCGAATTGGAAAATTATTTTTGTGCTGGATAGTCCATTTATCTCGGAATGTAATAAGATATTTAATATCACGTTACGATCAATAAGAGCAGAGCATTAATGTAAAACGTTACAGAAACGGGAAAAAAATATTAGTTTTGGGAGCTTCCGTTGCGGACGGTGTGTAAACGGTTAAAGTTATGTAAAAATCATGTATGACGAAATTATTCCCCATCAAAAGTTCTAAAAAAAAGTCCGCGACAGCATATGTTTATGTTTTATGGTTAACTCACTATAACCATTTTTCAGATAATAAAATTTGTTCTAAACTAATGTATTATTTGAGAAGCTGTTTTCATAAACATGATATTAATCCTTATCTAAATAAATACGTTAATCATCACAAGTATTTAATTTTGAACAAAATTGTCCTTTACATCATAAAATTTTAATGAATATCTTAGGAAATATGATAGTTTTAAAATAACTCCTCAACAAAATAATTCGCGACCAAATTCATTCGTCAGGTAGGCATGCTTACTTAATACTGATATATTCCGGAAGTTTAAGCTAGAACGTTACACGTACAAACAGCGCCCTTCTTGCCATGGGCGGTTTATACTTGAGCAATACTTTTTCTAAATATGTTGTATTCTTGTATGAAACGCTGCTTGTTTCGAGTAGGCAATTTCGAGACTGCCTATCGGGAGTTATTCAGTATTTAGCGTAAGGGATATCTTAGTGGGTGAGTGTTGAATAGAAGTTTAAACTAAAATAAAATAACTTTCACACTTATTGTATTATATTTATTTTATTGTATATTTATTTATATTTTGAATGAGGTAGGCACTGCCTAATTGCCTATATGGAATGCACGCCCCTGTGTGCGAGCATATCACCAATAAGGCTTAAAGCACGGGTAGTGGGAGCATTCGCGACGTACGTGGTGCGCGTCGGAGGCCGCTGCAGCAGGCGAGGCCGCCGCCGCGGAGCTACCGTCCCCGCCTCGTCCCAGACCAGTCGCTTGGGAGCTAATAATCCCACTTTGCGTAGTACAGTTGGATTGTCAACTTTGTTATGTATTATAGCTAGATAATAGATCAAGAGCTGCATGATTCTCCTAAATTTGAGAGTATCCATGTCCACCATACCTGTCACAAACAGAAACGGATACAAGAACGGATAGTACCCGAACCTTTTCTTGTAGAGCCAACGAGCGTACTTCCGTTGCACTCTCTCAACCATAAGACAGTACCTATCCTCATATGGATTCCAAACAATTGCACCAAACTCAAGTTTGCTGCGGACATAAGCATTATACAGCACCGATGCAACTCTAGGATCATTAAACTGCGCAGAAGTCCTCATTATGAATCCTAAGATTTTATTTGCAGCCTTACATTACATATTGCCACCACGTGTTTGTGAAAGTCCAATTGGGAGTCCATTATTAAACCTAGATCACGAATGTCATTTACTCTTTCCATAGGAGCGTCATTAAGTTTATAAACGTTATTGAGAGGACAATGTTTTCGTGTTTATGTTATTATTTTGCATTTGTCACTATTAAATGGAAGATGATTCAGCCTACTCCATTCAGCTACAGCACAGATATCTGCCTGTAGGGTTTCACAATCTGACTCTTTAGCAACTCCTAAACACAATTTGAGGTCGTCTGCGAAAAAATTTGTTGGAGCAGGAGATTAGATGCGCTTGAAAGCTGTCATATTTATTTGATATATTGTACGTCAGTCGATGACAGTTACCTACGACATTTTTGTCTGAGCTTTAAGCCCCGTGGACACAATCAAAGTCGGCGTTGGCTAAAGCCGCGTGGACACAATCAAAGTCGGAGTTGGCTCAAGCCGATCATCACATCAGCCATTTTTAATGTGACTGCTGGGGCACTCATCTTCCTTATTGATGGATAAGGAAAACGGGGCATTACCCACCACGAGGGCCCAATGCGGATTGGTGGGTTTTTCCGACTGCAAGTGCAGCCAGGACCAACGGCTTAACGTGCCTTCCGAAGTCTCCATCCTTAACCTAACTATAACAAGTAATCGACCTTTAAAAGAATGTGAATTTTAGGCTGATTTGCACCAGTTTATTTTAATTGATTTATTGTTGTGAAAACTGTCAAATTCTCAAAATTTTTCCACCGTTAAAGTAATTTTTATCGTTAAAGTTAGATGGTGGAATCCTCCCTTAAAAAAAACACTGCGGATCTATCATTTCGTTTCAATTATTTAACAAACAATTAAGTACCTATAATCTTCTTTGTTCTTTATCTAAGTAATACATTTAATTTTACTCTCATTAATCAATATCATAAAGCCTTATTGCTTATTATTATACAAAGTCGATTATCATTCACACAACGTAAATCGACTGCGCCTTATCAGATTGTATCTATTATCTAGTTGTCAACAAGCATTTTACATTTCGGTGATATGTAAGATTAAAATTATTTTGGACATTCTATATCTACTAACTATATCTATTGTCCTGTAAGTTGATAGCCGATAGTTTGTTTCTTCAATGTTTTATGACCGATATGAGTAGTTTTCCAAAAGCATAGAACAAATAGAGTTGTAGTACTTGTTATCATATCGATCGTACACAACTTTAGTTTATTACTGATAATTTATCAGTATTGGTATTGTAATATAGTTATCTTGATGTTTATACCTGTTCTGGGTGCGATTGCGAAGGTAATCGTATTCATTTGACAGTTCATATATACGATACGTATTTATTCAATCGGCTGCGATTTGCGTGGAATGACATTTAATATGATACAATACGAACTTGTCTAATGTATACGATTGACTTTACGCAATCGCCTAGCAGAATGCAAAGTTTTGTCTAGGTATAGGTACTTTGACCACTTTTTCAAACAAATATCAGGCAAGATCAATACATTGATCTGGTTCCGAGATAAGCCATCCATGCACTCATGTTACCATTGTTACAGATATCAGAAACAACGACGCTTTACAAATATATGCCTACATTTATGTAGAATTAACACCTAGGCACAGAACAATCATAAAATTATGTCCTAGGTATAATCGGAACCATGAAAATTCTGACCCCAGAAAATTCGCAGTAGGTTGGGTTGATAGATGATTCCTGAATAGATGTAACGTCGTCGTAACCAATGCAACAACGTCATTCATTATCTTTCTATGAGCTGAACGGCAACGGCATACTCGTTTCTTAGCCTTTACGCAAATTTGCATAAAAATGTATGATGGTCGTTATGCCGGCCGGCCAGTCCAGCCATCGCCGGCGACGTAGCAGTCATTCCGTATTCCGATCTAATCTAATCGTGTTGTTTGCACACTAATGCCAACAAATCACGATAACTCTGGATTACGCGCCGTCGTGGACGATAATCCGTTCCCTCCCCGATACGAGATCGATCGTCATTTCTAATGGCTGACTTTTAGTTTTAGACATCACAACGCCTTCGATGACGTCAGCGTGGTTCCGGGACGCCAAATGAATACTACAATGAGTGACGTCAACAAAGTTCAAGGCAATATTTAAGGAGCTGTCATTTCTGGATGAGCTGTTCTCCTAGTTAGTAGTCTGAATTCGTCTTTGAAACGATAAATGTTATAAATAGTAAAACGATTAGGTTTGCAACGAATAGAATTTATGATAAATTTTAAATAGAAAAATATTGGAAAATATCAACTCGGCCAAAAGTGAATCCCATCTGAGAGCTCACTTGCGGCCGAGTTGATTATTTAAAAAAAAAAAAATCATAAGTATAAAAATAGTATTGATAAATGCAAAAATTCAAAAATCATAAAAAACTATATTAAAATAATAGTATATTCGGTCATTCGCCGAATACCGAATATTTGGCGAGTTCCTGGCCGAATAGTCGAATATTCGGATAAAGTATTCAGCCAGTGCAAAAGTTTATATCGATTGACGTTATTTTTGGCGCTTTATTGCTACTACGGAATGCAATTAGCTTAAATTAGCTAATTACCAATTTTGTGAGATAAACTAAAATCGGACGAAATTTCGCAATTTTACGAGATTGCTACAAGATCATAAAAACATGTTTCTTTCGAAGCGCGCTGGCGCGAAGCGACGACTACGAACGATTTGAAAGCAAGACGACATTAGATACTGTATGCTTCATACGACGTATTTTTTTATTATAAATAAGAAAACAACAAAAAGATCCACGAACTTCGCGAGATCTCGAAAATTGATTTAGTTAGCCGATCTCTCATGGTCACGGTTTATATTTTACGAGATTGCTACAAGATCATAAAAACATGTTTCTTTCGAAGCGCGCTGGCGCGATCCTGGTGGCAAGCGACGACTACGAACGATAGTACTTATTTTTTTTTCAAAGTGGGAAACATGAGTGGCAATAAGAAACATCGTTTTGCCACACGATCAGGCAAAACCATGCAGTCCAAGTTTGCGCAGTCAAAATCTTTAGCATATCAATGATAACTTAGGTCGCGCTTTCAGGACTGCACGGGATATCGTTTTCCTGGCCACAAGCGACGACTAAGAACGATTTGAAAGCAAGACGACATATTAGACAATGTATGCTTCATACGACGTATTTTTTTATTATAAATAAGAAAACAACAAAAAGATCCACGAACTTCGCGAGATCTCGAGAAATTGATTTAGTTAGCCGATCTCTCATGGTCACGGATTATATTTTACGAGATTGCTAAGCAAAATCTCGGGAGCTTCTTTACTCTAATGTACCGGCTACACTCAACGTCTTACCTGAAAGCATGCCTGCACAAACCAGTTTGCGCAGGCAAGACGGAGCGTGTGGCCAGGAAAACGGTATCCCGTGCAGTCCTGAAAGCGCGGCCTGAGTTATCATTGATATGCTAAAGATTTTGACTGCGCAAACTTGGACTGCATGGTTTTGCCTGATCGTGTGGCAAAACGATGTTTCTTATTGCCACTCATTTTACTCACTTTGAAAAAAATATAAGTACTAATTATCTCTTCATTTTCCTTCTATCGTCTGTCAAGACATTTTCTCATAAATGCGGCTGTGGTGTTAAGTTGAAATTATATTGAATACTCGTACGTATATCTAGGCAGCATTCGGGAAGCTTCGTAAAATCTTCGCGTCCAACTTAGCTGTGTCTCAAGACGAAAATCTATGACCAGTGTGTGTTGCCAGTGTGATGATTTACGGTAGTGCAACGTGGTCGCAAACTATGGGGCTGTTAAGAAGGCTCAAGGTCACCCAGCGTACCATGGAGGGGGCTATGTTTGGCATTTCCCTACGTGTTCGAATCAGAAATGAGGAGATCCGTAGGAGAACTAAAGTAACCGACAACGCTCGAAGGATTGCTCAGCTGAAGTGGGAGTGAGCGGCACACATAGCGAGAAGAACCGATGGCCGTTGGGGCGGAAAGATTCTGGAATGGCGACCGCGCACAGGACGACGCTCCGTGGGTAGGCCCCCGACAAGGTGGACCGACGAACTGGTGAAGGTTGCGGGAAGCCGCAACGCAGGACTGATCGTTGTGTAAATCCTTGGGTGTCATGTGGCCGAGACGAAGTATATCAAAATCCAAAGTGTGATCATAACCCTAATCTGGAATTTAAAAAAAATTGCATGAATTTTTATTCTATAGAATATTTTAAACGAAGATAGTTGGCCCTTGCATTAATTATGGAGAACGAATGAACTAGATCTAAACTTTTTGTTACTTTTTAGCTATTAGATAAATTTTTGCTTCCTTGTTAACTCATTACAGTGACTCACAATTTGGTTGACCTAACTTTAACTTAACTGCTTTCAAATACAAGTGAGATGAGTGAGTCACGGCTATGTGTGACTTGCGAATAACACGTTCACTGAACCGTTACGGTAGCCTCATACAACACTTGACAGACTGTCGTCGTCTAGAAATCGAAAGTGTTTCTAATCATGAATGCTGTCATCTCGTCTCGTTATTTTGTTCAAATTAACGTATTCTTAACGGTCGTCTGACTAAGTGCTTTTTTATCTGTAGGCCAGTTATCTTTTAACTGGTTATCGACGAATGAAATATTTTTTTATAATGAAAGAAAAATTAATTCTGTATTGTCTAAGTTTGAACACTTCTAACGACGACTATGTCCATAAGAGTCTTGGAGCTGAATATGTGTCAGTTATTGTCATCATCATTTATAAGTAGGATTGGCATTTGGCATATAGTTTGCATTCTTACTGCGCCAGTAATACAACATTACCTTTGTTCATTTGCTACAGTACATACCTCAGTTATATCATCGCCCGAAATTAATAACCTATCTGTAGATATGGACAGGGCTATCTGATATAGTTGCCTAGGATATTTTCGTTAATATGACCAAAATAACGACGGTTGCTAGGCAACGAACCCAGTATCCTAGGTAACAATCTCAGATAGCCCAATCCATATCTACAGTATGTCATTTAAAATATTAACTTCATCCAAATAAGCTGTGTGACTGTTATATTTTTTTAAATTTCAATAGTTCTGCTTAAGATGCTCTATAGAGTACAAGGTATTCAGAATATCAATAGAAGATAAACCACGCTATAGTAATATTTGAAGGGTATTTCTAATGAGTCACCAAAGTGGATGTGGTCAGTGAGGCGACTATGAGTAATGGGCTCTAATGAGAGTATTTATTATTCATTCAATGATGCTAATTAACTAACGCGTTTGTTTTGGAAACAGCTATTGATTAAACTTTTTACAAATAAACAGACCACTCAATTGGATAATTCTGCACCATCAGTATCATTCATTACACAAACATAATTTCGAATTACGAGTAACAAACAATAAGACACAATAATACTACTGAACACTGAATGTTTGTTGTATTGACATTTTCGATGAATTGCTTGTTTGATTCTTTATCAAGAGAAATTGTGCTCTTGTCTCTTGCTTGTCTCTGTCAGAACAAGGTCTCGTTCATGACCAAGGTCTATTTTATCCGTATTACAAATCTTAATTTGTTCTTCGCTGTTTAGGTTTGATAACAACAGTAGCTTTTGCATTTATGGTACGGTCAACCGCCAGGTGAGACCTTCCGAAACTGACAACTTTCAACTTAGACTGTGTTAATACGTAAGCCGTTGAGTTCGGAATTGTCTGACAAAATTTGTTTTTTTTTACAAGGTGTTTCAAGTACAGTCAACGGCAACTACGTGCTGTTAACTGTACTTCAAACGTCTTGCTAGCTGTGTGCGTAGGCAGGTACTTGATTCCACGTTTCCAATAGTTCCTCCACTTTTGCTTATCGATTAGTCAGTTCTCGTATTTGTTGTTCATTGAGCAACCACAGAATAGATAATAGCAATAGCAAAGCAATTTCGAAGTGATGACATGTAGATGATGAATAACTAAACTAGGTAAGATGAGTAATAACTCATCGATTTCTATTTGGTATTGATCTCTACAATGTAGCAAAACATGAAGATCTCTAAAAAAGTTTTCAGTTGTTACTTCGTTTATGTAACTTCAATATAGGCAAAATCTCTGCTACTGGTAGAAGTTGGTAACTTAACTTAAACCCTGTTCTTTCGTCTCTTGTAATCTAACTAACTATCAATCATATTGATTGATTGATTAACATGCATGTGTGCTCGTAATTCACTCTTATCAATTTTTATTTTCCATAATACTGTTTACTCAATTATTGTTTGTTCTCGTGTAGCACCTATAATAAGGATTGCATTTAGCTCGGATCCCTCATATCGTTATATATTGTGTTCATTTCAATGTAAATCTTGTTGGTGTTAAATAAATAAATAAATAAATATTGCGGTACAGATAAGGATGATAAAAACTCTTTCTGATAAGTGTGTCCTAGTACAGTTACAGTACTCGTAGACCTGAATTCCCTGTCACATGAAAAGTCTTAACATCTATTTTCATAGAGTATTTGTTCTACATTAATTTTACAACTTCACATCTCTTACCTAGACAGATAGAAGAGATACCCCAATGTAAGGAAGAACAAGAACAGTTCTCTCACCAAAAATGCTATTAATTTTACAGCTACAGTAAGACTTGAGATTCGACGTTTGGATCTACACATTTATGATGAGTCACACATCATTGATGACACACAAATTTGTTACCGTGGGGATATCGGGATAAAAAGTATCCTATATTTTAATCTAGGCTATCTACTATCTCTGTGCCAAATTTCATCCAAATCTGTTAAGTAGTTTTAGCGTGAAAAGGTAACAAACAAACTGACATACTTTCGCATTTAGAATAATAGTAGGATACCGTTCGTGACTAACACTTTGTTTGAAAAGTATGTGATATAATGGTCGCAGTTAGATGGTCGAGTATTACGTTAGATATCCAGCATGCGTAGCATGAGCGCCTCGACAAAGCTCTCTCGGCTCTTTTCTCGCGCGAGCGTATTGTCTGTCCCGTTCACACCGTACTGATATGAGCGGGACAGACATCACGAGATAAGCGTCGACAGCGAGTCGCGGTGCGCATGCTACGCTGGCTGCTCGGTTATTCAAATGTCAATTGCAGCTGCATTTGCATCGACCGCGCTGTGTAAATAACAATATTACAATATTATTACATTTAGTCAGGCTAAATCAATTATTCATCATGGTGACCTGACATATTAATATATTTTTTATATCGATACCATTCTGGTTGATCTACTATATTGAATAAACTTCATGTTTCCTACCAGCTGCTATCTCAATCTTGATGACTTTATTAATGTTTCACTTCGTTTACTAAAAGTGTAAAGATATTGATTTACAGCAGTGTTTCCCTATTAGTAGTACGCATATACCCGGGGTACGCAAGCAATCTTTAAACTAAGATATTACATAAATCAATAAAAAATAATTATGGAAACAACAATTGCAAAATGTAATTTTAAACGATCAGCATGTAAGTCAACTGTAAAAATGCATCGAGAGCACTTCCTCCCGCACTTTACACGCTTCCAGTGCCTCCAGCCCTATTTTTTTTTTGTCTTTTTTGCAATGGGGTTAGGGTGACGCGAGTTTGAAGTCTTTCTGGGGTAGTACGTAGAAAAAACTAATTGGGAACCACTGGTTTACAGGGTTTATGCTAGGCAGTTCAATAATCTACCTGAAGGTACTTCTATATACGAGTTACACGATTAGCCTACCTTAGGCCTTGACCTACGTAATTGCAATCGCTGCTGGCACGAAGATGTGATACGATTCATCGTGTGATGAAGCAAACAATAGTTTTAGAGATTATTGTCATCAGACATCAGTACTATTTTTGATCTGTTTCATCGAGCGGACGCATCATCATCGTGCGAGCGAGCAATGGCCAATTAGGGCAGTGTTTGATACTAGTATATTAGTACTACAATGTTTCTTACATATTTCTTGTTTGTCAACAGAATTATTCACGAAAGTGGCTTTACGAATGAAGACTTCAAACAGTACCGGCCAGTGGTGTACAGCAACACGATCCAGTCACTCGTCGCCATCTTGCGGGCCATGCCCAACCTGGGTATCACTTATGGCAATAAGGACCGGGAGGTAATTTATATGGTCTTTAACTATGATTTTAGGAACGCGTTTTCAAACGTCGTCTCAAAGAAAGAATGTGGTTTTCAAGATGTGGTAAAGTAAAAAAATTGTGGGCGCTGAAAAATAATTGATGTTTAAAGTGGGCGATAAACGAAATAAGTTTGAGAACCACTGCCCTAGAGCCTTATTTAATGCGTTTGGTTATTCAACACTTATTTATTTGTCAACTTCATTCTCTTACTGATATATATGATAATGTTCATGTTTCACCTACACCAGGCAAAATTTTCATCTTTTTTTTATTTTATTTTTTTTATTTATGACGGGGAGACTCTTGGCTTTCATCATACCTGATGTTAAGTATTGATAAGGCTGAAGATGGAAGCGAGCCTCTCCCGGAATCCTCAATCACTGAGGAACTGGCTATCTCTAACTGCCGGAACACAACAATGCTGAAAACATTGTTGTCATGGCGTCAGACTTAGATAATATGGTGGTAGCTAGTCAGGCGGACTTAGAGACAACAAGTTCTACCAGCAACCAAACCAAATACAATATGTACCCCCGCTGGAAATTGAACCCGGGACCCCTGGGTCTGATACCGGTGGTTGTACCACTAGACCACCGAGACGGTTAAAAATCAGGCTATAATTAAGGCGATACTCGGAAAAAGTATGGACTTTTTGATATAAAATTATAGGACGGTTAGTGTTGTTAGAAATCTGGTAATAAGATATATATTTCTTCATACATTTATCTAGATTCCTATAGTTTCAAAAACACGATTTCATTATTTTGCCTCGATACATGTTATTTTTGAAATAACCTCTTATAAATATATATAGTGCCAATCTTTTATGCACTTCTGCATACGGCCGCCTGGCTGGTAAGGCCCTTTAGATTCATAGACGCCCATAAATTCATCATTAGCAGTCCACATTAATATTCTTCAGTCGTACTTCCTATTAATTAGTAGTCCAAACATCTTTGTGATACTACTATTGTTATTTATTTATCTATACTATATATATAATATTATAAAGCTGAAGAGTATATGTTTGTTTGATCGCGCTAATCTCAGGAACTACTGGACCGATTTAGAAAATTCTTAGACCATTAGAAAGCTACATTTCTCCCGAGTGATATAGGCTATATTTTATCCCGATATTCCCACGGGAACGGGCACCACGCGGGTAAAACCGCGAGGATCCGCTAGTTTGTTAATAAAGCCTGCGACATCGTTAGACTTTGTTCCACTCTTAAAGTCGACATTTGTTACCGGGTCCGTGGCTGGGGGCCACAACCACGGACCCTTGTTACCCAGCAAGGTTTCCCCCTTATACTTACTCGTAAGTCCCCTTTTACCTTGTACTATTAAGTATTCTGTGCTTTTACTACCACCACAAAATGTTAGCCGTGCCCGTTTCCAAAGTTCAATCTATCTCTACAGTAGAATAGAATCTTTAATCCATATTTTGATACTAACTTTGTTTCAAAATTGTTCAGTTCCTAACTCGAAGTGCGTCGACACCCTATGGTATTCGACGTATTCTATAAATACATAAATCGGTCGTCGTCGTCGATAAAAGGTAATCCCAAATGCAGCCCATCTTTCTTCTCTATTCAATTATGGGGAATAAGTTTCCGTTCACTTTTTATATTAAAAGTGTGTAATAGAGGCTATTTTTGGAATTAAGGCGATACTCGAAAAAAATATGCTGAAGCGAGATTGCAATGAGAAAACGACGCGCACGGGAGCGAGAACGATTTTGCAGATTAGGCAAAAAAAACACAAAATCACTTCGTATTTAAAAACTACAGCGATTTTAAAAAAATGCTTCTTTACGATCCTAAATATTATTGGTGTCCACTTATTAAACCAATTTCCAATAGTGTAAGTAACCCTAATTAAGAATAATCTTGAATTTTCGTATTTTTTAGAGGTTTTTTCGAAAAGAAAAAGTGTCGAGGCAAAATCATAAAATCGTGTTTATGAAACTATACGAATCTAGATAAAGGTATGAAGAAATATATATGTTATTACCAGATTTGTATCAACTGTAACCATGCTACAGTTTTATATCAAAAAGTCCATACTTTTTCCGAGTAGCGCCTTAAGAACCGAGTTCACTAACTGCCGATTTAAAATGGTGGTTTAAATCATCGTTCTGACCCTTATAACTTCAAACAAAAGACTGAAATGTAATGACATTGAAATTAGAGATTGCAAACCGGGCCCAGTGCCCTTTTAAGGATGATTCACGTTACGCCGTGTCGCCGTGGCTTGCAATCTCTAGACGTCCGATTTGCTTTCGATTGTCTGATCAGACTATCGGAGAGAAAAACATGACGTGTTTTCCCAGCCTAACGCAACCATATCATTAAATATGCCAAATTGCATTCGTTGTTACTAGGACGACCTCTGTTCCACGAAAAGTCTGCGGCATTGAAGATCAATATTGAGTATTTCTTATTCATGACTGGTCTGCTGTATATACCTCTCGCTTACTGCAGACTACCTTATTGTGCATTATTCTCTATCTAAATTTGTGATGCAGGGTTACAAAAAATCTGATTTAATCTTGAGATATCTGATCTTGAGTCTACAGCGGTTACAGTTTAAGGATTTCGTCCTTAATGCGCCCTTAATACTCTCTATCTGGGACTACAAATATTTATACAAACTTTTAACGCGGTAGCTTTTGTTTATATTAAGTGGTGGTAGTGGTGGATTATTGTTATTTTTGACTTGTTTATTTTTTATTTAAACAATTTAGGGATTTTGCTTTTAGTTCCTTTATTTAATTTTTATCCATTGTCGTATTACCCATAAACTTCGCCGTTTCCTTCTTATAAAAAGAACACTGTCTGACAAAAAATAATATTTTGAATCTATTCATATTTATAAGACAGAAATTGACTCTTGAAAAAGACGGTCATTGGAGGGAAAGTACCCTAAATATTGATGTGAGCAAATACTCAAAGGAAACATTTCTTCATTTGCAAAAATAAATTAAATTGCATTCGAATCGAATTCGCAATAGAACCGGCGGAATGAGAAAAATAACATCGTGTACTTTTATGGTACTAATCGATAGTGTTAATCACAAAGATCAATTTAGTGTGAGTAGAATAGTATCTAAAATTAAAAACAACTCTTATAAAACTATTTAAAAAACTTATTCATCGATTGAACTCACGTCTTTTCGCCTTTAATATGGAATTATAGTGAATATTAGTAACCTAATGGTTCATATTTCGAGCTACTAAGTAAGTCAAAGTGAACTTCATTTTGATTAAGTTAGTGTGAGTAAGAGGTAGGTAGAATAATGTAATGAATAGGTCTTCCAATACCGGGATCCAGGCCTTTTTTTTTGGCAATTCCAATACCGGTATTGAAATGTCTATTAGTGATTTTATTTTATTTTTAGTACAAAACTCATTGCAATAGCACTGCAGGAAATAAACCTTTTTAACTGTTTATATTATTTTGAAATTTTTCAAATCGATATTTCAATGATTAAACGACTTATAAATTACAAAATAATAAAAACTAGAATTTAAAAGCAGATTATTGTCAAGATGACGGTTATTTATAGATATTGTTTTAAGGCTCTCTATATTTCAAAAATATTGCAATATTTTGAAAAGCCGTAATCTAACCCTTAAAAAAACGTATTTTCTAAGTTGTTTTTGTACAAAATGCATTATTAAGGAGTGGTATTGTTTTGTAAACTTTATCTTTTTTTTGTTCTATTCCATTAAAAAATAAGAAGTTTAATTATTTTGGGTACTCGGCTTTTCGTTACCTCATAAATTGATTCCAAATAAGGTTAAACTAAGTTTAAGAGTCAGTTTTTTTAAAGATGCGATTTTTCTGACGGTGAGTTTATTAAATCTTTTATCTTTCCTGGTTTCTTTAATTTAAGACATTAAGTTACTTAAACTAAATTGATATTTATACTTAACACTATCGAATAGTACCTACCATAAAAATTCACAATGTTTTTTTTTCTCAAACAAGCTGGTTCGATTCGCGGTGCAGGTATGTAATTTTTCAAAAATCTTTGATTGCAGTTTCACTTATATTTGAAAATGAAAGAATGTTTCCTTTGGGTGTTATTTGCTTACATTAAGGTACTTTCCCTCCAGTGACCGTCTTTTATTTCCACCCTGTATAATTAAATGGAAGTTGCCTTGCCACTCGTCAAATGAATGAACTTACATCACATCAGTACCCCTCTAGTACGAGTTCATATTCATTTTCAACATTATCTGAAACTTTCAGATGCACTGATCATGTAATATCGGTAGTCGTATACATATGTGTAGGATTTGCAATCCTACCGAACCGTTTCCCTGGCTCACCATCACACCAAGACAAGCACCACTAATACGTATTCTCAGGTATCATCACCACCGGGATCCTGGAGTCGAAAACCTCCCCGCACTCCACCAGAACTCCCGCCTAGCTATATGTCATCTGTCAATCTATCGTTGACAATGACAGCTACCAGTGTTGCCCTCCTGTGTGTGTGAGATAGGGAAGATTGTATCCTTTTCCATAGATACAAACACTACATCCCTTCCTTATCAAATAATTTTATTATTGTAGCTTCAAGTCCGCTATACTGACAATATAATATCATTCTATTGCAGTCATTGGAAGTGCATTGACGTCAGCTTTAAGAACATGAACATTATACTATTACTGACCAGTTATCATTTATAACAGACCTTTCTTAATAAATGCCAAGCCATGAATTATTTATTTTACACATGTTTTCCAAATCTTTCAAACCAACATTTAGATCTTTATTTAAAATCAATGTTAATCTATCATGTAGTATCAATTATATTATTTCCCAAGAGTAGTAATTATTTAACTTATTACTGGTTACACTACGATTTTACTACATCAATTTATTACTCTGTTCCGGTCACCATTTTTCACTGCACTTGCACTTGCTTCTAACAGAGTACTTATAGGTACTCCCCTCTTCCTTTTTTTTTATCTTCAAGTCATCTTTTATTTTCATTCCACTCTCTTTTTATAAATACATACCCAATACACTTGGTAAACAACCAGACCATGGCAAACAAACACATTGATGCAAAAAGTACCTGTCCCGTGCGGGAATCGACCCCACGATCTCTGTAGACGGCAAATGTCCACGCTTTTTGTATCAAGTAAGTCATCATCTCTTTTTGCTTCTATACCATATTTCTAACAAAAAGTGTTTGTACCGTCTCACTGATAAACTTCAATCTGATTTTCCCCTACCGGGACTCTAGCATCGGCCTGACCGATGGCACCTTGAATCCAGCGCGGTGACACATCACTCTGCCATGGAGGTCGTCAAACTTTGTTTTTACTTCTCATAGCGAATTTATGTTTTGTGATCTCTTTCCAAAGTAAATTGTCTACTTCAACACTCCAACCATTTAAGTACAGCGGATGACATACTCAATCTCGCAGAAAATCATTTGGCAAACACTCATTTGTCAAAGGTACAGACCACAAATTAGATAGTTATTGTACAAGTAGTACAGACAGATTTTTTTACATAAGTGCCTACCTACGCTCCTTGTCTATCTATAGTCATTATAAGGTAGACAAGCATATCGCAGACAACAACAGCCAGATACTCTCTTATAATACAACATTAAATCTTGCTATCATAACAGTATGGCTTTATTATTTCGGACATATTATAAAACATTCGATCAATCATTAATTATATAAATACCTATTCGTTTACGAAAATTAACGCCAAGTGTGTTATTCCAAACAAGTTTCGGAGCATCAAAATTCTACCAGATAAGTATAGGGGACCCAATTAAAACCTCATTTTACTTTCTCTTTTTTTTTTTATTTTTTTTTTTTTTTTTTTTCGCTCTCATGGCATACCACGGCTATGTTTCTTCCTTCCTTCCTTCCGGTACCTATGGCAATATGCTGCGAGATAATTCGGTGGATATAATACGTTTATTTAGACTCCAAAAGAAATGCATAAGAGCGATTTGTGGAGCGGGATACTTAGACAATTTCAGGCCGTTGTTGTTTAGAAAGCTAAGAATTCTGCCCCGTCCATACATTTTAGAAACTTACTTGTTTGTTAAGAAACATTTTAACTTAATAAATACAAAATTCTCTTGCTATTCGTATTTATACAAACTTCCATCTGAGTTAACAAGTTTAGCGCTATTTAAATTTAAAGATAAATTAGGGAAAATATTATTGATGAAAAATTATTACCTGCTCTCCGATTTTTTATGTGACACAACAATTACTTAGTTATTTATCTTTTGACATTTTATAATTACAATTATGACATCTCTGCGATTTGTAATGATAATTATTACTTATTAATTATTTTGCTTTCAATCAGCTATTTTTAATAACTTAAGTTTTTTCAAACATTTGCACGCCGTTTGTATATATAGCAGACATGTTACGGTACATTTTGCATTCCAAACTCCAAGAACTCTGTTAAACCACATGTTTTGCAAATAAAGAATTTGAATCAGGCGACACTGATCACAATCTCAGTTTTTCCAATGCACATTTCTGCACAATTAAAATTTTTCACAATCGCGGCTTTACGCAATCCGGTTTCTGCCTCTTCGCAATTTAGCAAAATACAGTTATAAAGACAAATCGATAATTACCAATTTAATATTTCCGTGTAATCTAAGCTAACCAAAAACATAACCCATCTAATTCTTTTATCTTCCCATTTTATCTTCGCTTTTTTCCATAATATACCTATAGTTTCCACTACTTTCAATCAATAATAAAATAATATAATGACAATACACACCACGTCAACAAGACATTGATTGAATATTTTATGACGTCTGTAAAGAAAATAAAATGAAATGACCATTTATCTAGTATACGGACCACGCAGTTTCTACATGAATTGAATTGAATTGCATTTACTCTAATTATATTACAGTTTGCTAATTTACGATTACTACTTCTAACAGGTTTGATTCTACTATTAAGTACTTTATTAATGTCACTTCATTTCCCATGGTCACTATTCGCAGCTCTGAAGACATGCCTTTAATCTTACTGATTTTAGGAAGATGATGTATAAAGCTTACTATTTCCACATCAAACAGAGACTTCTTCGTTGTCTTGTTTATCTTCGTTACATATTGCTCCGGGTAAATTATATAAGTAATAATTCTTGTAGACTATAAAGTTTTCCTAGCACTAACAATACTGCTCTTTTTTTTTTTTTTTTTTTTTTTTGCATTTTCGATGTTGCTCCGCAACGATATTAATCAAATCAATCGACTCAGCTCATAAGATATTCCCGGGCGGGACCCGAAGCCGCGACCATTTGTCATCCGGCCCACCGCTCCAACCACCGGCCACAGAGCCTTGTGCGCAATCGTCGAATCAATTTTAATAGAATTCCAACATTCATGTACCCACTTCCTACTACCGTCGTTTTAAAACAACGCATAAGTACAACACATAATTTATAATAATATTAAGGAAAATGTGGGCATCCTAGACTTCACTAACGCCGCCTAAAAACAACACCAATTCCCCGAACTTTCACAAGGAAAATAACCTTTCACACTTCTATTACCACGTCATTTAATGTCTACCAAAACGCATACAAAAATCACTAAGTTCAATAGAATACTTTAAGTCAGTAACATCTGGGTATTAACCCATTAGGCAAATAAAGTATTTGTATTTGTGTAGTACATCCAATTTAATGGAAGTCCACTACATCCAATTTAATGGAAGTCTGTTACATCCAATTTAATGGAAGTCCATACATCCAATTTAATGGAAGTCTACTACATCCAATTTAATGGAAGTCTACACATCCAATTTAATGGAAGTCCACCACATCCAATTTAATGGAAGTCCACTACATCCAATTTAATGGAAGTCTACACATCCAATTTAATGGAAGTCCCACATCCAATTTAATGGAAGTCCAACACATCCAATTTAATGGAAGTCTACACATCCAATTTAATGGAAGTCCCACATCCAATTTAATGGAAGCATCCTGTCAGCAAATGACTAATGAATAAAAACACAAGTATGCCATAATTATCATTTGATAGACTATGCATTACTAACATTCAATTAAGTAAGAAAAGTCAGTAACAACAAATATAAAATAATAAACCTATTACTTTTAATTTGTAAATTAAATATAATCTCACATTCTATATTTTATAAAACATAAGCATATTTTATTAAATTTATTCAGATAAAAAATAAGTTTGCACTTATATTGTTTTCTTGATTTTTCCTCCAGCAAAACCTTCTCTGAGCTTATTTCAGTTCACCCTCTCTCTCAGTGCTGTTCTCCTCGAACTTTAACTCGCCAGCTTTACCAATTATCCTCCTATCTCTTCAGTGGTCTTCCTTTCACTCTTTTTACATCTCGGTCTAAGGTATCGTTCGGTTATACCCTTACTCCATCTTTAATCGCCTCTCATTGTGTAGCCATTTCCAATTACCTACATTTATCCTTAAATCATAAATATAAAACCAAGTTAAAAGATACACACAACAATAATTTCCTTATCTATTTCAATGTGATGTTAACACACACAGTGCTCTCTTTCTTATTTAGTTATATTTATGAATGTATGTTGTTGTTGCCTTTAGTTATAGCAAATAAACAGTTTATCCGTTTATTTAACATTAATACCAGACATAAAACAGGTTACTTTTAATAAACTTACCACACACAATCAAGAATTAAAATAGTAGTCAGATAGTCTTGAATACACTACCAACTTCCATAACTATGAACAAACCTCAAATAATTTTTAGTGTAGGTAGGTCAATAAAATCTTACCCAACAAAACGTTTCCACTCTGTAAATGAGTAGGTATCTTAAGGCATAATTGTAAATAAATTTGTATTGCACCACATGATCAAAGCATTCTATATCTTTTAATTCAGGTTAGTACTTACCCGTAGGTGATAAGACTGTACTGTCAAAATTCAGCTGTACCTTATTAGGCACTAAGTTGCACTTTACTATTGTAACTCCTTTGTCACACTAAGTTTGCCAAATAAACATTTGGTTAGATTTCTCATAAACAACATCAAAACAATCAAAATAAAGATAATTTATATTATAAAACAACAATAAAGCACTGTCTTTAATATTTGATCCGCTTGTCTGCAGGGATATCAGCATGTGATACATATGTCTTAAATATTGATTTAATTTTTAGCCAGTATTGTAGGGTAATTATGTGCATTTTGTTCTTCACAAATAAATAGGTACTTAAAATGACACACACAACGTTCAACCGCTTTGAGAGAGAACAAAAGAATCCGCATGGGATTTTAAAGTTTATTTTATTCTTTCTATATTTTTTACTAGTCAGGAACCCAAACTATGTTAAGAAATTACTTAGGTACCACTGAGAAAGATGATTTACAATATTGTCATAAGAACAAAAGTAAATGTTTAATGACACCTGTTAATAGTACAAATATATATCAATATTTGGGAGAACGGAGTTTTGATTTACATCTCAAGCTTAGTACTTACCTAATAATTATATAGGTACTCTATTTTAATGTTTAGTACACAGAAGGATGCATAACTTAATTAATCCTTTTTTTTTCTGAATAGATCCTCAAAACTACCAGTACGCAATTTGAGGTACACCTCCTCTCCCTTTATCTTTGACTTTTTGCCGCAAACAGGGTTTTCTATCACCAAAATGGTTCATATTTTGATTGTACATTTTGAGTATTGAGTACCTGCCTATTGAGTCAGAGAGTCGTCTTGGAAACTATGCTTAACATTTATCAAAAGTCATGTTATTCTTATACATTTACAGCCTTTACCTTTGAGTCCATGTTCATTGTTGCAAAAAGTACCTATCGGTCCTGCTTGATATACAATTTAATTGAATACTTACGTGCATTTGACCCTCCATCTTTCCATGACAAAATTAAGAAAGGATACTTTTTACCTCGTCGCCACTTGTAGGATTTGCAATCCTACCGAACCGTTTCCCTGGCTCACCATCACACCAAGACAAGCACCACTAATACGTATTCTCAGGTATCATCACCACCGGGATCCTGGAGTCGAAAACCTCCCCGCACTCCACCAGAACTCCCGCCTAGCTATATGTCATCTGTCAATCTATCGTTGACAATGACAGCTACCAGTGTTGCCCTCCTGTGTGTGTGAGATAGGGAAGATTGTATCCTTTTCCATAGATACAAACACTACAATATGGATGGATAATTGGATATGAAATGTTAAGGGACAAAAAGGATAGTTTTTCAATACGAATTAGTTTTGCTACAAAAAAAGATACATACAGGTAATATGTATGGCATAAACTACTCTTTACCGATAGGCGAAGTTCCACCATATTTACAGAATGGAACTAGTCCATAACCATACCACGTAGTTGTGGGTTACCTGTTTAATTTTGTCGTCACGAGATCGTTTGTGACGTACGGTTATCACTAGGCGGTGTGATTGTGTAAACACTAATATTACTGTCATCTTTACGTTTCATGTACGGTTCTTTGAATTTTTAAAGAATGACCGCAGTACTTGTCATATTGATCATACTTTCCATAAATGACTTATTTAGCTCTTTCACGTGCTACATGCATGTTCAATTACTGTATTTGATGATTTTGCAACACTTCTAATTTCACACTATATTATATACTTACTTCTAGTTTTTAGTTCGGTTTAAAAAAAGCAAGGAATGATCTATAAACCAGTGAGCAATGTAGGTATAGCTCTTATAGTCTTCAGGAAGCACTTTAGGCCTAATCCACGTCCGCATGTCGAATCCGTAATGGGCCAGTGTCATGGCCAATCCTCTTCATTAATCCTTAATTAACCGATTTCCAAAAAGGATGAGGTTTTCAATTCGGCCGGTATGTTTTTTTATATAAACTTGTGCTTGTGCCTCAGCGGTGGGGTCCGCCAAAATATAACAATAGTTCCTAGTAATTTTAATAATGTGATCAAGAAATACATGATGTCATTTAGCATTTAAGCACATCGTTATCAGTAGTGCACTGACGGCAAACATTTACAATATTTGCCACGCCTATATTCATATGTTGAAAATGCGCTAAAACTACATTACCTCAATCACAGCGTAAATCTGATGTAGTCTGAACTTTTGGGGTTGTCACTACGCCAAAAAATAGAAGACCACTTACGCGAATAGGTATTTAAAAGAAAATTCTGCACATATGATTGAAATTCAAAAGGGTTTGATACACTACCCTCTTTGTTGCCAACTGGTACCGGTGAGTCAGCGTCATAAGCATCGCGTGCGGAGCTGAGTGGCGCCGCAGTCCACTAACCCTTCGTAATACTACACACAATATCTACATGTAAGTTCTTATTCTTATCACTTGACGATACGGTGAATTGTTAAACGGATTTTACGTTGGCAACTACTATCTTAAATTGAAGATATTTTTTTTATTAAGTTCGTTGTAGTCGATGTTTTTATTATGGACAAGATTTTATACAGATAATGATAGTAGTGATGTAAATGTAACCCCAACTTTGTGTGACTCTTATATCTCACTGATTGAATTGTAAAATACCGGAGGCAATAACTACCATAGAGTGATTATCAGGACAAGTCAAAGAACTCGATTGATTTTAATATAAGTACAGTACATACTTATATTGGATTTAATTTAATATTCAGTAAATATAGGTCTCTATCTTTAGGTACAATCGGGGAACTTCCCGGTTGACCAGAAGAGATTTTTTGGGAAACGTTTTCTCGGAAAGTACTGTGTTAAAGATATAATTTATTATTTAAATGAAATACCTGTTTATGTTCTATCATTTGTCATATAAATGTATTTTTTATATCTATATTTTTTTTAAATAAAGCTCCCTAAAAAAATTACTGATTAACCGGGAAGTTCCCTCGACTGTACCTATAGGAAAACAGTTTTGCTAATGCTGAAAAGAGAAGGGATTAAGGAACTGGCTTTTATAACTCATAAACTAGATCGTTTGATGGGTTAATTAAAAGAGACACAGACACTTGTTTCTTAGCAAATAGAAATTATGGTTACCTGTCCCCTGATTATGTAACTTGTTTCTAGCAAAGCTTGATTGAAAGTGCAGTCACATTGCTGCTTTAGTAAAAATCAATGTGACAACTATCTTACTAAAGCAGCAATGTATCTGAACTTTCAATCAATTTAAATCAAAATCTATTAGTAACAGAGTTTGTTAATCAACTAGCTGGTCCTACAGTTTTAAGAATATTCAATTTCCCCGTACAAATTTTCATCCACTTCCATTACATTTTCATCAGCAAAAGATATCCTGTCCACCTACAAGGTCCAATCTTATCTATGACTGATCACTACCAACATGGTTGCGGGAAATGGTAACTGACTATGTAATTTTCGTATTTATAATATTAACATGCAGTGAAGACCTACTGCGGAGTTGTTCAATTCGTTTGTCGGCCCGGACTCCCGTCCTCCCGTGCGTTTGGCGCAGGCGTATTGCACACCACCACGATCTGTATTTTACCAAATCGCCGCAGCCGGGAGGACGCTGCTATTTATTTGCCTACGACAATGGTACCGCAATGCCGCGATAATAAATTATGGCGATACTCGAAAAAAATATGCTGAAGCGAGATACAATGAGAAAACGACGCGCACGGGAGCGAGACCGATTTTACAGATTAGGCAAAAAAAAAAACTACTCCGTATTAAAAAACTAAAGCGATTTAAAAAAAATGCTTCTATACGATCCTAAATATTATTGGTCTCCACTTATTAAACCAATTTCCAATAGTGTAAGTAACCCCATTTAAGAATAATCTTGAATTTTCGTATTTTTAGAGGTCTTTTCGAAAAGAAAAAGTGTCGAGGCAAAATCATAAAATCGTGTTTTCGAAATTATACGGATCTAGATAAAGGTATGAAGAAATATATATCTTATTACCAGATTTGTAACAACTGTAACCATGCTATAGTTTTATATCAAAAAGTCCATACTTTTTCCGAGTAGCGAGTAGTTAAAGCTCGAATTAGACTCTATTGCATGGCCGTACCGTAGTACTGACATTCGAAGGATATCGAAAGTCCTTTTTTCGTCAGCTAAGTTGAATCAAGTATATATAGTTTTAGTCAATTGCTATTAGGAGACGTTTAGCCTCTTCATCGTACCTGATAACTCTCGGTATACTCAAATACACACTGAGGAAGCGATTATGTATCAAAGACAGGTGCCTCAAGGTGATGAATAATATTCAAAGGAAGTAACTGAATCGTCCATCGTTTTCCTATTAATTGATATGAAATCAAAACTAATCAGACCTTTTTACATAATTTAATTGGCGTGTGTGTCCGATTGGATGCTGAAGAAATAAAATTAAAACTGTTGCTGTTTTATGCTATGAGCTAACGTAGGTAATATATTGCAATTGCAGGCTTATTTGCGGTGGGTAAACAATACTTAGTATATCGCTAATTGAAACTAGTAATTAAATAAGGCTTGCTAATCCGTTTAGTATTTGTTTGCTAAGACACGAGTTCATCGAACCGATGTGATTCAGGAAGTTTGCCTAATGACCTAAATGTGTTTTTGACAGTTTTCCTTACACATGTTTTGGCATCATTTACATCTGAGATGATAAGCCATGTCTTGAAAGCCGGCCGTTCTGTCCCGTACATACCGGATATACGAAACAAAAGTGACTATATGTGTCTTTTTTATTAACTTATAGGTAAATAGCATACTCCATATAGATAGATGTAGGGGATTATGCTCACATACGACACATAACGAAGTGTCTTTATGTAACATTTATCATTCCTTAAAAAGAGAAAACTAACATTTCATAACAAGCAAAATAATTAAATTAGCGTCGTTCTAGAGCAATATCACTATCAGTCAATAACAATCTACTACACACCGATAAGAGTGTTTTTTAATTCTAAAATAGTTTTGCGCTTCTGTGAAATCATAGGGGTGGAAGGATTAGTCAGTTAGCTAGACTCTACGTTACCACGAACTAAGCTGTCCAGGCTGTACTTATGGTAAATTTTAAATAGAAAAATATTGAAAAAAAATTAACTCGGCCACAAGTGAATTCTCAGGCTCTCAGGCTTCTCAGGCTGTACCGAGCGCAGATCAGGGGGTGCGACCTACTTAATTTCTCGTCACGCTAAATCCCTCTCTAGTGTAATATTATTTACTTACGATTTACGGCCAATTGGTAAAATAAAAAAGACGGCTTATTTTGATTTTTTTGCTTAATCCAGAGCGATGGCAAGATGGTGTTCGACGTGATCCAGCGGATGGAGGACACGGAGCCGTTCAGCGAGGAGCTGCTGGCTGCGATGAAGAGGCTGTGGGCCGACGCAGGAGTGCAGGAGTGCTTCGGCCGCTCCAACGAGTACCAGCTCAATGATTCCGCCAAATAGTAAGTATTCAAGCCAAGCACAATCTTGAACATTGCTTATTTACCCTCCTTCGCGCGTTGTGTTCCTCATTACTTGATGAGGGTCGTGGTCGTGAAGTATTGATCATGAAGTTATAGGTAGAGGAGGAGAGAATACTTCCAGTACCTATACCTACTTAACACAAAACTCTATAGCGCTGTTGTCGCGGTCTGGAGAACCAGCTCTCTCTCGACAGGAAGTTAACATTTTTCAATAGCCTCCGTCTATGCCTATCCATGACGACATGTACATCATGCAGTCCATTGTTTACCGAATTTCCCATTTAGAAACCTAGACTAGAATCACCTATAACTTTTTAATTTTGCATTTTACCATGCTATTTTTATGTGATAAATATTTAACAAGAAAATATACTAGAAAAAGGCAACTAGTCTCATGTCACCTTGACGGGATTCGAACCCGCATCCTTGGGATTCCAGATTACATAGAACCACCTAGTTCGACTTCGGTCAGTTTTTTTAGGTTGTATTCATATTTGCGGTCGATGTGACCAAAAAATTACTGAATCTTCCCTTCAATCCTTCCTTGCAATAATACTCTAAAGGCGGCAAGTTACTAGGAAAAACGACAGTCATGCTGTGAAGTGACTGGTCAAGTGATACGCGCCGCTAACGCAGTTGACAAAGACGTACGTGTATTTTTAGGGTTCCGTACTCAAAGGGTAAAAACGGGACCCTATTACAAAGACTCCACTGTCTGACTGTCTGTGTGTCACCAGGCTGTATTCATGAACCGTGATAACTAGATAAGTAGTTGAAATGTTTCACAGATGATGTATTTCTATTGCCGCATACACATTGCATAACTTATTCTTTAAGGCTATGATTGTTCGACGACGACGACGAAATATCTAAAAATAGTCGGTTGTGAAAGTAATTAAACAAAAACAATGGGTTCAACCCTTTACAGTAAATAAATGTGTTAAGAGTTTTGTAAAGGGGTGGGTTTGGGGTTATAAAGGTCGCTAGGTGAATGGGGGTATTTCCACATTTACCCTAATGGAAGCAATAAATGCAATTAATTTCAAACAGTCTTCGTTTAAATTTTAATAATGAAGTACTGATTTCATTCGCTAGTCTTTATTGACAAACGTAATATACTTACAGTCTTTTTCAACTAGAATGATTCCTGTGACGTTTCAAGTTTGACAGTTCTAGAGGTGTCCCATATTGAAATCCTATCGACTTATGATCGATTGTTAGCCGATTTTATAAAAGCCGGAGGTTATCAATTCGTTGCGTAGGTATATATATAAATATAATATTAATAAAATGACATAGGTAAAGAAAGAAAAATAATAGTCCGTTTTAATAAATAAATAAAAGAATACCAATATTATAATTATTGTAAGGATATTAATTTATAAATATTATGAAAGATATAAATATCTATTTTTTGTTAGTAAGTAGTACATGGTTTTCAGCTCTTTTTGCCTTCCCGTCCGCTGCACTGACGAACATCGCAGAATTTTCGATTTTTTTTTGCAATGAAAATAATAAAATCAATTTCTTGTTTATGTTTTTATAATCTGCATTAAATGGACTTTCAGGGAGTATTTTTTATAAACCAAGTTTCTACACAAATATAAAAAATATGAAAATATAAGGATTTTGTTACTACTAAAAGTGATAAACTTTTCATAATTTTATGTATTGCGTCATATTTTGCTAGGGAACCCTAAAAAACTGGTATGGGGAATGTAGTGAGCATATCTAGTTACTCAAAAACGACACCAAAAAAAATTTTGACTCAAAGGTCCAAAGAAATCCGCCAAAATTTGTTTTTCTGAGCGCCTTCAATTCTGTACTTTGACCCCTCCTCCCCCACCAGACACAGAGTTGGAAGTGCCTACCGGGCGTTTTGGGCTTAGGATAACGTGTATAACACGCAAACCAAATGGCATTGCTTTACTAAATTTTGCTGACCTCTCCATACAAGCATTCCCAATAGAAAACGGACTATAATAACTAAATTCTAACTAAACATTCAAGATGTATGTACTTTTTTTTGTCTACAACGGGGAAGCGCATAGCTGTCATCGTTCCTGACGATAAAGCTGAAGATGGAATTACACTTCTCCTGGAACCCTTAACCACTAAGGAACTGGCTAACTTATCTCTAATACCAGAACATAACAATGCTGAAATTCTTAAGAAGTAACTACTTTATATAGTATTACAGTTTGATGGAGTTCTTACGCATTCCTAAGGAGTAATGTAAACTTGAGAGGCTCGTTTGGAACGTAGGTCGGTGTCACGCTATAAGTCAGCTCACCGTACCGCCAACTGACGTTGTAACGGTGGAATGTCTGAAATCAAATAAAAACAATAAGTGCGACAGTCCTTGTAACTTGTCACTGTCGACATGTTGTGAGGCTGGCGTTAGTCAACAAGAAAGTTAGTCGCGAGAAACAATTTTTTATGATCGAATATCATGTTCGTAGAAAGTGGACAGATTTTGTACAGCATTCATATAAAACAAGAATCATTATACTTTCAAGTACGCAAGCTAAACAAGCGCGTCTGTACTTCGAACGAATGTACTTCTGAACTCAGTCATAATGTTAAGGTTAAAAAGCAGTCTTACCTTTGCCAACAAAAGCTGCAGTTCAGCTTCAGCGAACCTTTTCCCGATACACATCCGCCGGCCAAATCCGAAGGGAAGGGACGCAAACGGGTGGATCCCCATTTCTCTTTGTTTACGCCACACCGCCGTCATTTGATCGTCACTGTTCCGCTGTTCCTGCTCCGAAATACTCGTAGCTCCTCCTCTATTCTTGAGCTCTACGTCATCTCTCGCCAACCGTGACATAGGGCAGCGGACATGCTCATTCTCTTTAACATCATTATCGCGTAACCACCGCTCCGGAACGTACTCTTGTGGCGATGGAAAATATTTCTCCTCATTAGACAAAATGTAATGCGGAAACACAACATGGGACTGAAACGTAAAAATGGAAATTAATAACTTCCTTTCTGGTTCCTAACTTCCTACTAATAATACTTTAGTTTGGTGTGATTCTTAATTACCCCTTTAGGCACTTCGTATCCTGATATCACTGCGTCAGATTGAATGCAGCGACCGTTCCCTAAAATAACCGGTTTGATTCTGTAACATAAGAAGCATATTTTTATTAGGGGTACTGTGTCATAACTGCCACTGGTTTAATCTTAGTTCAAACATAACTTTCGTCTTGTTTTGTTTGAGCGGTCTTAAAGGTTTATTTAAAGTTATTAATTAATGGGCCTTAGAACACATCTATGTTCGTTCTTCATCACCATTTCATCCATGTCTACATGGTCGTCAAGAATAATTATTTGCCTCTAATAATATATTTTTCTTAATTCCGCTTCAAGTTAATATTGATGCTTATGTTATAATGTAATGAAACATTCTCTGACATCTCAGTAACGGTCTGGTATCAGAATCCATATCTTTAGTACACCACTGACGCCAGTCGGTTTATCTGATAACTTTACAATGACTTTGGTTATGCTGTAATAATCTTGTTACACGTTTAAAAGTCGAGAGAAAAACACAAAAATAAGGTTTTTATCGTAAACTGAAACTGAAAGTTAGGTATACAAGATAATATACAAAAAGGTTTCGGTTCCTAAACATTATTTAAATTGTTAACCTAAAAAAATTTTTATAAATATATTTCAATCATATTTATAACTGCACAAAGTTTGAATTAACATTATTTACATCCTTTTTTTTTTCAATTTTGTCTCAAGGTATGATTGATCTTTTTTGCACGCAAACTGTTGCCGAAAATATTATTTATACACTGATAACGCCTAAAAATATCCGTGTACATGACCTGCACCTCGCATGGTATCATGTACCTATAGCTTGTAAACATAAAATAATATATAACAATATAACATAATATTATAAAGGTATTGAGAAAAGTGGGTGTTTGCTCATACTCCGATAACATTAGGCTTGTAATGTAAATATTATGCAAACCACCTACCGTCGTCGTAAGTAGTGTCAGATAACGGCGTGCTGCGGGGGTGCTATCGCCTATGATGGAGGTGAGCAAATAAAGGAAACGCCTACTTCGATATATGCCGCTAAGTTTCAATAGATAAATACCTACTCCTATACACTATAATTACTTACCGTAAGGTCTCTTTTATGCATGCTCGGAGATAAGGCAACCTATCCAGATCTTTGCACGTCAACGTTCTGTCCCTTGGTAAAAACGTGTCCAACTCATCTTGCAGAGTTTTCTGAGCTCTCTCATTTGTAGCCAACATGTACATCGTACTCGCTGCCGCCGCAGCAGTAGTGTCAACACCCACTAGTATTAAATCTAAAGCTAAGATAGTTGCTACTTTTTTCCCTGAATTCTTAGCTATTGAAGCGCAAATGCCCTTATCAGTAAGTCTTTTTAAACAAAGTTCTCTGAAGGCGTCGAGCGCTTCCACGTATGTTTTGTAGGCTGGGGTGGAGTATAGACGCCATAGTGGAGCCGAAAGCTCCAAAACTGGGACACTATGGAAGAACCCGTGGATGCATCGAATGATTTCTCTAGCCTCCGTGTCGTCGTCGTCTAGGCATCCTAATCTAGAACCCAGTGCCCACGCTCCTACCGCTAAAAAAAATTAAAAGTACATTGTAAAAGCTGCTAATTTAGATAACAAGTCTGGTCTAATTTATTTTGGTTTATAACTTACATTCTAACGCCCATTTGTAGAGTTCTGTCAAAAACTCTGCAGGTAGTTCGTTCTTACTATCTACGAGGTTTTCCATCCTAAAATAGAAATAATTAATTTTAAAAGCAATCCTATTACAATGGGTCTTATAAAATCAAACATCAGTTATCAATTCAAATGCAAAACAAACTCGAACCCCATTTACCAAGTCCAAGCGTTTAAAATTTGAACGAACTGCTATTGAATAATGTATGTTGTTCCGGCAATGAGTAATACCGAGCTCCAAACAAAGTGCGCAGACGCCGTCGTTATAAACGGGATGTGGTCATTAAACTGAGATTCTGCGGTCCAAGGCACTCCCGAAACTATTGGATAAGTGCAACTGTCCAATTGTTACAGGAATGTTCTTGTTTATAAACTTACCTCTCGTACTACTAAGAAAAATGCAGCCGTTACTGAAATAATGGTGTAGTTAACGGAGATCACAATCCACTTCATTTAGCATGCATACCGCGAAACCGCTGAACTATACTTTTTGCTGGCAAACTAAATTGATTATTGACTTGACATACTGGTTTGTGTATTACGTTTGTTAATCGTATGATATAATAACTTTTTCCGCTCAATTTTCGCTCGGTTAGAGTTGTGATGTGCGTGATGGACATGACAAAATTTACCATTTGCTTTATACGTAACGTGGCGTAACCAGAGCGAACGATGTCGATCCTTTATTTACTCGAGTAGGTATGGAACGAGTTTCAAACAAATAAGCCCTATTATGTCATGATTCAATATTAAGTAAAATCCAGCATCTATGTGTTGACCAATGTTCCGAAATAGATTTGCATTTTGTAAGACACGCTTGAACTTAATCATCATAAATTATAATTAAATCTGATTGCTTCTTATGCTTAAACTAATATTAAACAGTAATAAACTTAACCAAAGTGAGATTAACCCCCCACGGATAGCGATTGTAATTAAATCTACCGCTCTGTTGTTTCCTTTTTTATTATTTTTCTTCCACGGTTTCCACCTTAAACGAGCTCTCATAGGATTCAAAACAAAATTATTGTTTCTAATGTAGGTTATGTATTTAAAAAAGTACCTGATTAAAAAGTCATTAGCAACATCGTCCAAGGCTGGAACGGTTGCTCTGGCCGCTTCTGGGGCTGCCAGAGCTTTAGAAACCTTCGATCTGAACTTCGACCATGGTGCGCCATGACTGCAAACAATATAAGTAGACGTAGAGTTGTCTGTGAAGAATAAGTTTTCCACTTTCCAAAGTAACTTTTCTATTCCCGCACTTTAAACGTACGAATATTTTATTACTTACACTCCGATCAATCCAGGTTCCTCGCCAAAGAAATCTTTCCTCAACTCTTGTTTGTAATGCTTGAGACATGGCGCCACTGCCCTATGCGGCATCGCGTCTTCCCTTCTGTAAATTCGAGCAGTTTCATCAGCGCAGAAAGGGAATACCAAATCTGGATGACCAAAGAGTTTCGCCACTTTAGCCGCACCACCGTCACCAGCTAACACTCTCAATGTCCATAAAGTGATGTCTAATGCAGAAGTTCTCCAGGGTTTTTTGCCTAGAGCGAAACGCCAGGAATTGCCGAGTAGAGGCAAGGGCTTCGGCCCCGGCATGTACGCGAAGCACCGAGCACTGCTCATCGCGATCGTAACGTCAATGATGGCTCCAGTCTTAAGAGACAAGGTGGAAGCAGTGGGGGCGGTCATCCGTGCACATTACGTTTTCAGCAGTTTCGCAACCCGTCCTCACGTCACAATTGACTCCTTCAGTACCACCTATGCTAATAAAACTAGTACTGGAATGGATTACCGCATTATAGTTTGGTAATGTAACATTGCACGTAACATGTAAGGTATATGATAAGCTCGTACACTAGGGCAAGAAAATATTCTCGTTTATGTGCAAAATTAATAAACTTTATTTCGGAGATCCAGAGCACTAAATTAACGTTTTTCTTAATTTTTTACGTATGTTAGTCTCAACAAGATCGTTAAATTCGAAGGATTTGTGCCTTGAATCGCATTCTGGGTCTGCGTGTTTTAGAAATTAAAAGTTTATGATAATAAAAGGTTTTTCTATATAAATTACATAAGGCAACATTTCCGATTTATTTTCGCACGAACTGAATACACGTAAGATTTATTTTGAACTAAGTAAATCAAATTATGATAAATTTTAAATAGAAAAATATTTGAAAAAACCAACTCGGCCACAAGTGAATTCTCAGATGGGACTCGAATCGAACCCACGACCTTTGGAAATTCGGTCCAGCAATGCTCAAACCATGGGTTTGGTTAGAGCATTGGAGTCTCGGTAGCTCAGTGGTAAAAATTTGTCATAAGTATAAAAATAGCATAAAAAGTGCAAAAATTAAAAAATCATAAATAAAATTAGGTTGTCAATGCTTACGACAACGTGTTATTTTCCTGCATGTATAATAAGAGATAAAAAAAAATCAGGTTATAATAACGTGCGCTAATGAATTTATGTATTGACAGACTCTGGTCATGTTACTAATCCATACATTATAATTTTGCATTTTACAATGCTATTTTTATGTGATAATTTATAAACAAGTAAATATACTAGAAAAAAGCAACTTGCCTGTGCCCGTCAGGGCGACATGAGACAAGTTGCTTTTTTCTAGTATATTTACTTCTTTAAAAATAATCCATACACGTCATACACAGTTTCGTAAATTTATGAGCCGAAAATATTTATTGGTCAATACATGTGTGATATTACGAAACTTATTGTGAAGATCTGATAATGTCATCGCCTGCTCAATTAGCCTATCCCTCAATGAAAGCCGGGACCACTGCGCCTGCGTTGATTGACTCATCCGGTCCCCGCAAACATTTGTACAGTTGCTCGTTTGCATCTTCCGCAATCACACCACACAACTCAATATAATAGTAGATTGTTTACCAAGGGCTGTATGACACCCATAACAGTCGAGTGTTTTGGCGCCCGAACGAAGTGAGGGCGCCGATAGTTCGAGACTGTTATGGGTCCATACACCCGAAGTAAACACTCTACTTTTCATTTTGAATATGAGGAAAGTAATAACAAACAGAATATTCTAAAAAAAAAAATTCTACGATTTTAATTATTTTATAATGTAGCAAAATAAGCTGTATAGGCTTCTGTGCCTTTGCCTACAAACCTTTGGTAAATAAAAGTCCAAAGAGATTACAGATATCGATTTGACATGACACCCCCTATTCTTTTTTCAAATTTATTACAGCCCTAGGGCCGCCACATATCACTTTCAACCCGCATTTTAGGCAAGTTATGAGTTACTTTCAGAATATGAGACATGAAAATAATTTTACAGCTCCGCTACACGATTACCACCAAGTCTAACTTACTTGATTCAAATCAATTAGTGCTAACATCATACTAATCTAAACAAATCTCTAACACTAATGAATGCGTTGACTAGAATTATTAGTATATTTACACTTGAAATTAGTGCATCTTTGCAGATTGCCGAAACGCCTTCGAATGGGTGTAAGTTACGACAAATATATTTAACACGTCCTCATTTTGTGTTGACAATTCGCATTAAATTATACAGTACGAAGTGAAAAGCAACTTTACACAATTTTAGTACGTGACAAATATCGTGGGGTACGTGGGTTGGATGATGATCATTGAATCCAATTCACATGTCACTGAAATCTCTATGACAAGACATCACTATTCAGTTTCTGTGGTAGTTGCCTCTTGCCTCCCATCTATCTAACCCATGCCAAATGGTGGTCTTGTTTAATCTGTTGATACGAAACTCGGCCGACGGATGTTCTTACAACACCAACAAGAAACTCATTGTGCACAGATCAATGCTCGACCATCAACCGCATGTTTTAGATAGGATACGTTACGAAATTCTTCTCAAATGACAGCATGTCAGCTTGTTTCAGGCTTGGGCATTTCGAACTTTTTGAATGCACCAATTATTTGACGTAAATATAAGAAGTAGGTAGACTATTGCGTAGCTAAAATATGCTACGATCAGGTTCTACGTCTCTGAGTAACAACATATATACTCATGCGTAGTTTTTTTTGTTCAAACGACCAGAAAATTGGCCACACCGGTCTTGCCTCGTAAAAGCTTCCATTACGTGATGAAAGCATCTTACGGAATCAAGCAACATGCATTTCAGTAATGCTTCTTAGACTACTGACTGATGATTGCAAGCAAGCAATGCAAGAAAAATTGCTCGCCTTGTTACTAAGTCAAAGAAAACAGTTTCATGTTGATTGAAATCGACTAATCAATAAGTAATTTGCAATTGTGATTTGATGGATATGCTGCTATTATGTGTTATTTTTTATGATTTACAAATGGTTTCGATGAATTACTATCTGAAATTACTTTCTTCGATTAGCTTCGCATTAGCGTTCGTGAATGTTTTATTCATTGACCCTTTAAGCGTCACGGAACTTCCGAACGAGGTGGCTCGAATAATTCTCGGGGCATATTTGGTGTCCTTAAGTTGATCACGAACCACGCTGCATCATGTCATGTAAATCACAGATTTCTAAGTTGTAAGTTTTTCTATGAAACACGCGGAAACTCATGACGTGTTTGACGGCTATTTTTCCACTAATGTATGACGGAGTGTGTTGTGAATGACAGTATCTGATTCGCCTCAATCACGCCCATTCATAGTAAAAGTTCAAAATAAATTTAAAACTATTATTATTTCTTCTCCTATTTTAAAGTAATAAAATATCTCTATATTGACCTGTGGCCTTGCACTTGGGCTAAGTGCGCTAGATTTTATAGAAATTCTTTTACATTTATTCGAATCAATCTTTGCACCTTTGAAACCTGCAGCATGTTTACTGATAGTGATAACACAATACTGATAACGAACTTACTTTTCATGACCATTAATCTTAGAAGATATGTAGGTACTTGTGATGTCAAAAGTGACTAGTAAAGTAAATCACAGCTGCATAACTTTAAGGTTTTCGGATATAGAACAATATTCTATATTTGGATGAAGGAGGTAAAGGTTAAAGGTCAATCTACCTTTCTATTGATCCCGAACTTAAAAACTCTTTTTGTTGGTACTACTAATAGGGTGTAAAATGCATCGGCCACGTAGGTACGTGGTCGTCGAGAACGTCGTTGTAGCAAGACTCGGGTGCCGACATGTTTATGGCTCAATCGCATGACGCCCGCGCTAATTCCGGATGCATACTGCTGAGGCCCTGAACTTTGGTCCTCCAACGTAATGAGCAGACAGAAGGGTATAGATAGACGTAATGTCTTGTTCGAAAAAAGAGTTGAAACCCTGACTATTTCAAACTATCCCATTCATTGATAGTGAAACTATTAAGCGGCTCGGGTTGGTGCTTGTCCTTGACTGAGGTGCACGAACTGCACCCGTACAAAGTGAATGAGTTATGTACCTTAAAAGAGATAAAATGAATACTGAGAGGTTTCGTTGCGTGTAAGGATCGCATTTATCAAGGCAGGCCGTCACTCGCGGTGTCCTATCTGTGCGTGATGTAAGCGGGCCAATCGGCGGTGCGTGTTGCGCGTGGGGTTCCGGCGGCGGCGGCGGCGGTGCGGCGGGCGTATCGCTGGGACTGAAAGGGCTCGGGCGAGGCGAGGCGTGCGGCGGCGCGGCGGCGTATTGATCGGCCGGACCTGTTGCCGGGCGGCGCCGCGGCCCAACCATACATGGATTTTATGCAACTCCATTGAACGCCGGCTGCAACTAGAACAAGGATCCGCCATTTTCTACCATGCTTCTAGCTTGTTGCACTTCGTGCACATTGCAGGATTTTTTGCTAGATTGCAACTTGTTACAGAAAATTTCGCTTCCAGATACACTATGTTAATAGATCCTTTTCAGAAGATCTGAGAATCATTTCAGTAATGTAATTTATTTGTATCTGGTTATGATTTAAAATATTGAGTAACGAAATGATTTCAGCCGGTTCAAATGTTATTCATCCTTGTATTCTGACCCAGTTATATAATGTTGACAGAGCGTTGACGTCAGCAACGCCTAGGATCGAAGCGAAAAAGCGTCTGTACGATAAACACTCCGCCCGGCCGTTCACGCATACGCGTACTTAATGTTTTAATTATAATACCATCTCACGAGAGGGGTATTAAGATGCCTTATGCTCATTACTTCCACACACGAAACTTTCTTGACATACAACTACATTTGCAATGTCTGTAAGCGGCGGCAACGGTACGTTTAGGTTGCTCGTAACTAAAATACTTTACAAATCGTCGAATTCATCTGCCGTTGAAAAAAAGTGGTTAATTGCATGTTCGAGTACCATTAACATAATAATTTAATTAGTTCCCCGCATTTAGGTTTTGAATTAATTACACATTTGTTTTGTCCGAATTAGGCACAATTTTGCGGTTTTATGATTGGGACAAAGACTAGTTTGTAGCTGTCGAATTAGTTTTGTGTGAGGGGGTCGAAGGCAGAAGCGGGCTGCAGGGCTTGGCCCCTTGCCAGCGCGCGACCCCGGTGACATTGAAACTGTCACCGCCTCTCCAGCCTCTCGCTTTCCACCCGCTCCGCGTGTGCCGTAGAAAGCGAAATTTAGAGCACTGAATATTCCATACCCATATTCTTTCGTAGCGTTTGAAATAATTTATTAGTGTTTGCAATAAAAATCCGCCACATAGCAATGTCTGTGATTTAAAAGTAGTACGTGACTAGATGAGAGTAAACGGGCTGTGGGAAACTTTTTGTTATTCTTTGTTCGTTCCGTTCATTCAAATTTTGTTAATGTCTTCGGCTTCCTCATATTTTAACTGAGATTATGTTGAGGACAAGTTTTAGTGTGAAATTATAATTTCTGTATTAATACTAATAGCTAGGTGCTTATTTACTAGACTCAAAATCGTACGTAATAATAGGCCAATGGTAAAATTTTTGAATAAGTAAAAACATTATAGGCAGCAATACAAGTGACAGTCAAGTCTTAACTGCAGGCTACCCTTGACATACCTACAAAGGATTAACGCCACACAAATCACGCAATCACTAATGGCCGGTTTCAATAATCTATTCCTAACAAGAGATAGACCTATCTTGGTTACGTTACTTAGCAACCGCTGTTATTTTGGTTGATTTTGGGCTAATTAACAACAATATCCAGGCAACAAAGCTCTAGTAATCCTATCTGTTAACGAGGATAGGTTATTGAAACCGACCATAAGTATAGCAGATGTCATGAGTTTTTGTGCCATGGTACAATTCACATGCCCTTTGTTTGGCAAAACGGAGATCAACATGTATATGACCATAACTAACTCTGTTTTATGTGAATAAATTATTTGATTTGAATGAAAATGAATTAAATAACAATAACAAGATGACGGATAACAGAAGACTGGAAGATCAGATCGTACCTGTCTACTGTTCCGACTGCAAACGAATTGAGATTAAGTATGTGAAACTTTACATCGGCTACTGGTTGAGAAATAGACCAGTATCCAGCTTAGACATAGTTTCCCTCATCATCATCATATCAGCCACACGACATCCACTGCTAGGTATAGAAATTCCCCAAAGATCTACAACGATCGATCCTGACTTGCCCGCATTTCCCTAAATTCATTTATTTAAGGTTGTTGCTAGCAGCCGCATACATTCATCGACAAGTTCTGTAGAATATGCTATTTTGCTAAGGAAAAAAGCTCGCGTGTCAAACGGATCTAGTTCTTCATTAAGCTTAAAGTCGGCAGTTCACCTACACTACACTTCTGTACTAGTATTAGCCTTTCGCACGCGCTCATTTTAATTGTACTCTGCATATTGTGCTGTGATACACTACACTAGCGTTAACTTTTACAAAGAAAAGAAAATTGAAGTCATACTTTTTGAAGTTGACCTTTTTCTAACAATGCAATAAGTTTATGGACTTGTTCTTTGATCACGTTTTCATTTATTCATTGCTCGTTTCATTGTAACCTTGCGACGATTTAAACAATTACAATTACAGATACTTAGAAGCAAATGACTTCATTGAAACTGTTAGTCACCGATGACCATGCAGAGCTTATACCTAACAATGAACGTTTTATCTAATAGAAAATAAGGAAAATAGTAGTTGAAACTGATCATTTAAACTAATTTAATTTTTGCATCAGGGAAACAAGTCGTCGTATCACCTCTGTGGGACATGGGAAATGAAATAGATAGATATACTGTTAGTCTGTGGTAAAGCAAACAAGGTAAATTATAAGAGAAATTACACTCAGAATAGGTCACATTACACGATCGTACATGTATGGCGGTGTGAATAGCGTGTGTTGCGGTCGGCTTGCTAGTTATGTATGCATGGGCGTCCGCTGCGGCACCGCCATCGCCACCGGCCACCGGACGTCGAGCCTCGGACACTGGCCACTGCTCAACATTAGCATTAAGATATTCGAATATACCGTCTATGCAAAAAAAAGCAAGCATTTTACAGATTATTATTCCACCACGGAAGATCAAAGCAAATCATACCGTTCTTCTTTCAAAAATGTTTCTGACAAAACATCTTTTGAAAAGTGCGTTTGTTCATCGCTATCGTGTATCAAAGTTGACGATAAAATATTTATGGTTTTACTACTGTTGTCGGCAGGCGCGTCTATCACTACCATTCGATCTTTTGTTTTATTGCTGCGGCACCGATGCAGGGAACATGCAAGCCACACGGTATTGAAGCGTTTTATCGCATCAGTGGCTCATGGCTCACCTGTGTGAAATTCGCCAAAATTATGGCTACTGTAGACAAAAGAACCGACGTGGGCACGCCACTTGTGAATAATTAATTGCGGGAATACGGATTCTTGACACGTAGCCTGCATGCGATTGTGTTGGTTTTGCCATGTTTGATTTTGTACAAATGGTTCCAATTTCTCTTTATATTATGTGTATGAGCGTACTTGGTACGCTTATGGTACATAAAGAATAGGTATTTCCCCATCGAGTAAATTAATAGAATAAAAGTCAGTGGATTGACTGTTGATGATGATAATAATGACAAAAAAGTCAAAGAAATTGTATAAAAAAGTAGGTCATTCATTATTGGGACCTATTCCACAAGTGCTGGCCAAATAAAAAAAAACTTTTTACTTATGGTAAGAACTGGTCGTTTGGAGCAATAGTTGATGTGGCACGAAAGTTGTAGGATTACTGTAGTCACGGTATACAAGTTCAAAGATAAGCCATTTTCATACTCTACTAACTACTTTCTCCGTCATAGGTTTTATTTCTCAATACATGTATGTTGATTGTCGACTTGCCAAGTGGTAGTCGGCAATACTACTAATCACACCAGTGGAGCGTTGTTTCACAGTCCAATTGTTCGAAATACGTATTCCTGTGCTAACTAATGTGTCATCGTCTCTCGATAAGGATATTCTCATTCTTCAATGGAACTGGAGTTTTCACTTTGGACTCAAAAAATCACACCACAGTGTTTTAGTTTAAGCTTAATAGGTTAATTGCTGTATCATCATCATCATCATGAGACTCTTTGGGTCCATGCTTGACGTAGGCCTCTCCTAAATTCTTCTACTAAGTCCGATTGTATGCCTTAGTCTTTCCATTTGCCTGATCTCTGATATCGTCGAACCATCGTTTAGTAGTCCGGCCTCGTGATTTTCGGCCTTTTGTTTCAAGAAAACTAATGACAGAAGGAATAAATTAATTCCTACACTTATTTGTAACTATTTTGTCTGTAAAAACTGTCGTTTGTAGTGTAAGCTTTGTCTTAATAATTGTACAAAGCTCTGAAGTGATCAAGAATATCCGCAGACTAAGAGCCGGTTTCTACTGATAAGTTCTGGATAGCTTAATTGGCACATCATTTGACAGTTGTAGTATGAAAATTATGTCAAATTATCTGCACAATAAGCTTTCCAGAACTTATCAGTAAGTATATCGACTAGTGTTGATATTCATTAAGAATGTCGTCTCTGCTGCTAATTGTATTCTATCACTCGAATTGCCTTTAACATATTTGAAAATTGTAAGTCATTCCTAAAAAGATGTGTTTTCTTTTCAGTTTCCTGGACGACCTGGACCGGTTAGGTGCTAGGGATTACCAGCCCACCGAACAAGATATTTTAAGAACTAGAGTCAAAACAACGGGCATAGTCGAAGTGCACTTCTCCTTCAAAAACCTTAATTTCAAGTGAGTATTAAAATTTGCCATAGATTAGGGGCCGGTTCACTACCGGTCGACAAGTTCTGGATATCTTGTATAATTGGACGATGGAAGTGATATGTACTACGTACAACAGGAATGTGCACTGCTACTGAAAAAAGGTTCGAGCGAGATAGTTAGTAGGAGGTCAGTTTATCTCACTCTATTAGGGTGGCCAAATGTTTGAAAACGAATAGATTTTTTTAGAAGAAATCAAGACAAATATTTGAGAGATTAACGTTGCCTTAAGTAATATCGGAGCAAATTTTTTTTACCTCAATAATACTATACAAAGTCAATAAACTTCTGAAATCTCGGTTCCGATGTATATTTATGTTCCATAATGAGATTTGTGTATCTCAATGCGTTATTTTAAATTTGACTGTTTCTGTTTGTGGCCGTCATTTTCAACGTTTAGTAGAAGGTTGAAAATGACGCCAACTTTACACATACCGCATTATTACGCATTATTTGGTAAAAGTAGCTAGTACACTTCATGTAGTGAACCGATTTTGATGAAATTATGTTTAAACAACAGACTAGATAACATAACAATAACAAGTTCTATATTTTCCAGGTTCACCCGCGTTTAGTCGGATTTTTAATTTAGTAGAGTGATTCGACAGGTTGTCAATGTCACTTGTGAAAATAATGCTGAAATAAAATGTAGCTTTAATGACTATTGAATTTGTGTGCGTGAATGGAATCAATACTTACTTAACTGGAACTCGAGATGCGCAAATACTTACGAAAAATAGTTTAAAGCAGGATAATTTTTACAAAGTGACATGGGACCTGTCAAATTACTCTACTCAATAAAAATCCGACTTTAGTTATGATTTTCTACTAAGATCTAAGCTAAGTAGTGAAATTGCCAGAAAATAGGTGTCGATATAAATATAGGAGATAAAATCAAAATAATGCTTTATTATTCTTATAATTTCACGTCACGGCTATTGTACCGGATGCCCCGCTTCGATCAACTGGACTGCATGTAGGCTATGCAGTAACGGAGGGCGAGATGCCTTGTACATGTAGCGGGATGTTGGGGTTGAGAAGTAAAACGCAGTCTTGAATATTCAGGAACTAGTGGAGGGAGAGTAAGAGAGTGGGAGGAGCCTTTTATTTCTATAGCGAGAGCGAGAAAGACTGACGGAACGCTATCGCGCCGCCGCCGAAGCTGCCGCATGCTGAAGCGTTCCGTCAGTCTTTCTCGCTCTAGCAAATGGCGGTTCTGAGCGACAGAAAAAAATAGGGCGATGGAAAAAGGCGAAAGCGTGCTGATAGATGTGGTCCAACCCATCTTTTATTTTTTATATTGTTTAGCTTCCCTAAGAACGACGAAATGAGACAGAAATGGCAAAAAGAACAATGAAGATACTTTCGCAAAGACTGAAGAGACGTGATATAAAAATAGTAACGCATCATCATTTTCACACTCTCACTCTATGCTCGAACTGAAGAGGTAGATAGAAATAAAAGGCTCCTCCCACTCTCTTACTCACCCTCCACTAGTTCCTGAATATTCAAGACTGCGTTTTACTTCTCAACCCCAACAACCCTCTACATGTACGAAGCATCTCGCCCTCCGTTACCGCATAGCCTACACATAGTCCACTTGATCGAAGCAGGGCATCCGGTACAGGTAATAGCCGTGAGCATGACTTAATGAAATGTTGGGTTCATATCAATAATTCAAAGCTTACGAACGGATCGGACGTGCTTCTTCTTCTTCTCATGCAAACAAAAACAATATCTACGGATCTATAGATCGTCGTCTCGGCCACATGACACCCATTTTGCGTTTCAAATATAAACCTTCCCTCTTTAGAATAAAGTGTATTTTTGCATACAAAGAAATACTGAGTGCACATTCCTGTTGTACATAGTACTTATTACTTCCATGAATTCATCATGGACATATTATTCATATTTCAACTCACATTATCTGCGAAATAAGCTATCCAGAATTTTCTGTCAGTGGTGTAATGGCTGTCGTTCATGCATGCAATGCATTCAATTTAGTCATCAATAAGCCTATTTACAATTATTACATAAAGCTATAGTTGCAAAATGACACATCATCGATTAAATCCCAGCAGAATAGGCTATGTTAGAAAAAACAACTAAAGCAAAAAAAAAGAAAACAAAAAGATTTCGACTAGTTGAGAAAAAAGATAAAAATAGACATGTTCGGGTTGCCATTTACTATAATTTACTTGAGCAATGAAAAATGTGTATGTCAACGTGCTATTAATCACGCATTAAACCTCATTATAATTTTACCAAATATAGTAAAAAAAAGTTGTTATCGAGTTTCATTATTTGTATCGAAACTAATAAATTAAATAAGAACGATCTAGCGATACAGACACGCAACATTGATTGGTTCTCGGAAAGATGATTAATTAACCATTCAGTTTGCATCCATCCTCAGCTTTAATTTATTCCGCCCGTAAAACAAAAACGAACCGCGAGCTGCTCGGTTTTACCGTTTTTTATTTCGGTCTTACCGTTTTTTATTTCGGTTTTACCGATTTTTATTTCGGTTATGAAAACGCCAATTTCATTGAACAGCTGAGCTCTTAAATTGCATGCACTGGTGGAAAGTTCCGAGGGCGCTTTTTCAGTGGAATTGATACTCACTGTTTTTGTATTTGGACTCTATATTGCTTTTCTCTCCCCATGTTCTTGATTATTTTAAAGGCTGAACCGTATTCAGAAAAATGATTTATTTCCTATCATCAAAAGTACTGTATTGATTTATACCTAGAGTACAAAGTGTCTTACTTACTGACTCCTGTGTCTCAGTGACCCGAAGTGGATTTTGGCCACAAAGAGTACACATAAATGCAGCATCATTGGTCCGTTTTGTGACTGTCCTTCCTACTCGCATGCTTAGTTTATAAAGCCTCACCGTGAAAAAGTGTGAGCAACTCTAATAATTTCTGTTTAGAATATTAAATAAAAAGAAAAAATGGATTACTGAGATAAATAATTAAGCGGAACTTCCAAGCTTGTTGTAACTAGTAACTATCCAAGTTTTGCTAACACCAATTTAGCGAATTCACCAATTCCACCACCAGTACGAATAACGCTATCTATATCTTGTTGTTAATAAATGGTATGTTTAAATTTAAATGGTACGTTCTAGCTAAACTGTGAAAGCTACAGCTGGCAAAAAACCCGTTTTTTTACAGACGTGAATGATGATGTTCTGCAATTTGTAACTGTAAGAACGCAGTCTTATATTATGCTTGCTGCGGCAATAGTGCCATCTATCATAACTATAGGACAGCATTGTTGTGCTATAAGCCGCCAACAAGTAATAATCGCCCTCTTACACTCATTTGCACTAAACTTAAGAATCGCCTAAGGCTATTCTTATATATTTTAAAACTTTAATATAAGAATAGTTAAGCTTTAGACGCTTGAAATTTGGCCCGTAAGTTTAGAATATAAAAATTTAGAATAAGGCCTTAGTGGATTTTAAGAACATCATATACTTAGTGCAAAGATTTTTTATTAAGATCAAGAAAGATAAGAATAGCCTTAGGCGATTCTTAAGTTTAGTGTAAATGGCACTCATTAAGAATAGCTTAATTAAGGCTTAGGCTCTCTATATTGGGTCCGTATGTTAAGAATAGCCTTAGTGGATTTAAGAACGCCTTAAAAAAGCATTTTTATTAAGATTAAAATAGTTAAGAATAGTATTAGGCAATTATTAAGTTTCGTGTGTGTAACTGGGTGTATGTCGCCCACGTGTGTCCATTTTCTCTACATGAGACGGCAGTATTTGAACTATAATAGTATAGATAGTATTATATAATCTGTGGCCGAGAGTACACAATTAAACCGATCGTTTTCGATTGCAGATTGTTCGACGTAGGCGGACAGCGGTCCGAGAGAAAGAAGTGGATCCACTGTTTCGAGGATGTCACCGCGATCATCTTCTGCGTCGCCATGTCGGAGTACGACCAAGTGCTGCACGAGGATGAGACGACGGTAATCTATTTATACAACTATGCTTGTCTGTATGGTCTACTTGCGGCCGTCCGCGGTTTCATCTGCGTGCTTCTCGTTTCTGTGGGAATATCGGGATAAAAAGTAGCCTGTTACTTTCCGCCCTTTCAACTAACGCCAAACTTAATCAATTAAGTCGATTGGCTGCTTAGTTAGGGCGTCAAGAAAGGACAAACAAACACACTTTCGTATTTATCTATACTAATATTATGAAAATGAAGGATTTTATTGTTTGTTTGTTTGTAACGAATAAACTCAAAAACTATTTTCATGAAATTTACTACATAGATAGTAGATAGCCTGCTCATGAATATAGGAAACTTTTTATCCCTATATTCCCACGGGAACGGGAATAGATTGATATTATAGTTAGGATGCTTGTTTATGTGCTATTAACCACACAACTGAGGCCTAATTATTACAGTAAAGATTGTATTATCATTATCATATGAGCCGCACGACAACAACTACATAGACCTCCCACAATGATCTCTACGACGATCGGTCCTGCGCTTCTCACATCCAGTGGCTTCACCAGATCGTCGATCGAGGGGCCTACCCACTGAGCGTCGTCGTCCGGCGGGCTATTTCAGAACCTTTCCTCCCCCAAGGCTCATCATTTCTTCTCGTTATGCGTCCCACCCAGGGGCGTGCATTCCATATAGGCAATTAGGCAGTGCCTACCTCATTCAAAACCTAAATAAATATACAATAAGTGTTAAAGTTATATTATTTTAGTTTAAACTTCTATTCAACACTCACCCACTAAGATATTCCTTACGCTAAATACTGAATACCTACCGATAGGCAGTCTCGAAATTGCCTACTCGAAACAAGCAGCGTTTCATACAAGAATACAACATATTTAGAAAAAGTATTGCTCAAGTATAAACCGCCCATGGCAAGAAGGGCGCTGTTTGTTCGTGTAACGTTCTAGCTTAAACTTCCGGAATATATCAGTATAAAGTAAGCATGCCTACCTGACGAATGAATTTGGTCGCGAATTATTTTGTTGAGGAGTTATTTTAAAACTAACATATTTCCTAAGATATTCATTAAAATTTAATGATGTAAAGGACAATTTTGTTCAAAATTAAATACTTGTGATGATTAACGTATTTATTTAAATAAGGATTAATATCAGGTTTATGAAAACAGCTTCTCAAATAATACATTAGTTTCGAACAAATTTTATTATCTGAAAAATGGTTATAGTGAGTTAACCATAAAACATAGACATATGATGTCGCGGACTTTTTTTTAGAACTTTTGATGGGGAATAATTTCGTCATACATGATTTTTACATAACTTTAACCGTTTACACACCGTCCGCAACGGAAGCTCCCAAAACTAATATTTTTTTCCCGTTTCTGTAACGTTTTACATTAATGCTCTGCTCTTATTAATCGTAACGTGATATTTAATATCTTATTACCTTCCGAGATAAATGGACTATCCAGCACAAAAATAATTTTTCAATTCGAACTAGTAGTTCCGGAGATTAGCGTGTTCAAACAATCAAACTCGTCAGCATTTTAATATTCCTACTAAATATTACGAACCTTATCATTTATGACTAGCGGCCGCTCTCGGTTTTACTCGCCGCGTGGTTTCCGTTACCGTGGGAATATCAGGATAGTTATAAATATTTGCATACAGTGTGGTTTTCTGATATATAAGCTACATTTCTGTAAAGTTTCATCTTAATCAGTTCAGTAGTTTTTGAGTGAAATAGTAACAAACATTCCTTCATCCAAATATCCTTACAAACTTTCAAACTTATAATATTCGGTAGCAGGATAGGATAAGTGCAAAGTTACTAGTTAGATCTACAGTGCCTACTACGCTGGAAAACCAATGCACGCCCCTGGTCCCACCCACTTCCATTTAAACTAATCGTTGTCGCTTACTTTAGTTCTCCTAAACAGATCTCATTCTGACACGCGGGGAACGCCGCCGAGCATGGCTCTCTCCATTGCACGCTGGGTGACCTTGAGCCTTCTTAATCTTAAGCGAACCACTTTACAGTCTCGTCATTCAAAAAGTATCATCAGTTGTAAAAAATATGTCGATGTATAAGTCGAACACATGACACGAATAAGGGCGCTTTCAATTTAGACGTTTCGTGTCGGACCGCTGCGGCACCGACGCGGTACGTTTGTCGTATTGAGCCGTCGGTACCGCGAACGTACTGTTGCCGCACCACGCGCTTTGTATGAAAATAAACGACCATCCGTCAAACGTACCGCTTCGGTGCCGCAGCGGCCCGACACGAAACGTCTAAATTGAAAGCGCCATAAAAGTCCCAAAAATTCCAGAAAACCTTCAGTTTCGTGCAAAGAATGGAAAACAAATTCACTCAATTTAGTTGCCTACAACTTTATATGGAATCAAAATTAAACATTTGTTTCACTGAAAGTTTATACAAAAAAACAATTGTTTTAAATGCTAATTGTTTAGTTGCTCATTTGACCTCGCCATCGTCACAAAAAGTTTGTGTATTTACAAACTTTTTTACTTGTTAGACAGTGAAGTGAGTTTGTTTGTATAAAAATAACGCAGTGGCTCGATATTGGATATTGTGCATCGAAGTACTTACTAACAGTTATTCTATGACGCATTTAATATACTGACTGATCAGAATTAACTCACGCATACTTACCTCTGTGGTCTAGCGGTAACATTAGATTCCCTGTGGTAATACATATTATATATTTTGTTATCTATTTCCAACTTACAACTATCATTACATCATTACCTAATAGACTTGTTCTAACTTCTTTCTTGTCGGTCCTTTCGTTGCAAGGTCTCCCGCCGTAGGGTTTGTGAACCGATGGCGTAGCTTCTTTGACGTTCATAAGTGCTTGTAACAGCCTAGATGGAATAAATGATATTGAACTTTGAATTTTGAACTCTCTCGCCAAAACATTGCCTCTGCCTTGTTGTTTACTGGCAGAAGAAAATCACACACGAGAGAAGCGTGATTCCTTCAGCGCTTTCATGACTTAACCTCAGGTTTTCTAAAAGGCTAACCTTTTCTTCATTGAATTAAAAAAAGATGTCACGAAATTTAGAATGAGGTCATGTAGAAAGTCGAGACGCCTCTGAAGTCATCGACTATTGTTACGGAAACCAATCTTTGTTCTATAAATTGATGTCATGATTCAACGTACATTTCTCGGTTATTATGAAAATATCGTAGTCATTGTTCGTAGTTATAAAATGGTTCCCAGAGAATGTTTATGAAAATCTATAATAGTGAAATCACCGCGTCAATCATTCACATAATGTATTGAAATTAAATGAAATAAGTTATTAATGAAATCGGTGAAGTATCGCTTTTAGGTCCTAACCTGTGATCTAGAAATAGATAGCTTCTAAATAATTCATCATTAGTAATTTTTAACGTATTGACAGACAAGGGTGACTAGTGACAGACAACCCCAGTGTAAAAACGATTTAGTCCAGCCACTTAAGCCAAAAAAGGGGTCAATCTCGAATACAAAATGTCTCCCGTTTACTGTACAGTAAATGGAAAGAAAAACTCATGATAGGCCCACAGGCCCCCCGACATGAACACCGCTATATACCGCGATATGAAATGGCGCATGATGTCGTCTTGCTTACACCGCTAAGATGTGAACGGGACAGTAACAAGTTATCGAGTTATCGAGTCGATAAAAGCCGCCCATGCTAAGGCTACAGGCTTGATAGTGCAAAGTCAAAGTCAATATCATTTATTTAGTCTAGGCTGTTACTAGCACTTATGAACGTCAAAGTATCAACGCCATCGGTTCACAAACCCTACGGCGGGAGATTTTGTAACGAGAAGAACCGGCAAGAAATCGTCAAAGACTGACGACATCTTTTCTCCCTGTTTTATTTCATACAGAGTCGTCAAATAAAAAATTGACCTTAATATATCAGTAAGGTCAATTTTCATCACAAAAAGTAAATACTAACTATAATATTACATTTTATGGTTATTTTAACCGTAACCAATTTTCAATGTATAAACATCACTATCACAACTACATTTGGCGTAGATATCGTTTGGAAACTTGTATTTTTACGTTATATTATAACCGTAGACCATATTATATCTAACCGCATGTTTTTTGGATTCCAGAACCGTATGCAGGAGAGTCTAAAGTTGTTCGACTCGATCTGCAACAACAAGTGGTTCACAGACACTAGCATCATTTTATTCCTCAACAAGAAGGATCTTTTTGAGGAGAAGATACGCAAATCTCCGCTCACCATCTGTTTTCCTGAATACACAGGTACGAGTATACAAGAATCCTTATTTCACTGTAATCTTGTCCCATTTAGTTCTTATCACGTTTGTATGTACGTGCACGTCTACGTATACGGATTTGGTATGGCTAACAAAACTTAAAGCGACCGCAATCCGATCAACAGGTTATATTAAAGCACTAGCCAGTATTATTTGTTTCTATTTACAAATTGCTCGACATTTCCATAGTAATTTGCGGCGATTATAGAATCTACTTCGACTATTTTATCTGTTATATATTTAATCGATCCGTTATAAATGTCATTATAGATGTTTCAACCAACTATTGTCTTGCAATTTTTTAATTTATTTATATTTTAAAGATATTACAATAGTTTTTGTGAATATACACATGTTAAACAATAGGAAATACACAGATTAACATAAATAGACGATTCATAAACACACATATTTGTTTTGTGCCGGGATCGGACCCGCGATCTATCTATACGCAGTAGGCAGCTATCCCTGCCTCTGCGCCACATAGGTCGGTCCACTACTACTTTTCCTGTCGCGGTCAAGCCACCACAAAAACCCTAGCTCGTAGGCGTCCATTAGACCCTCATTGAACCGTCACTCGGTACCATCAGTCATGACTGATATGCCTGATCTGATCAGTCATGACAAAATATGGCTATAACTTCATGCAACCATAAGTCAACGCATTAGACGGTAGGTTTAACCTAATGGACGCCGTATACACAATCGATCGTTCCAGGCGCGCAAGAGTACGGCGAGGCGGCCGCGTACATCCAAGCGCAGTTCGAGGCCAAGAACAAGTCCACCACCAAGGAGATCTACTGCCACATGACGTGTGCCACCGACACCAACAACATCCAGTTCGTGTTCGACGCCGTCACCGACGTCATCATCGCCAACAACCTGCGCGGCTGCGGCCTCTACTAGACCCTCCTAGACCTCTCCTAGACCCCACCACGGACCCGCTCGCGAGTGGCCGCACCGAGTATTCGCTCCCCTCGACTACCTGGATATCGCAAGGTTCGGAAACTTTTCAGAGAAAACGCGCTGTTGAAACCTCTTCGGTTTCAGAGAAAACTCTTCAAACCTCTTTGGTTTTGGATAACACGACTTGTGAAACGAATAAAGAACCTCATTTGACGTCGGCTGGAAATCACCAAGGATTTTTGGGAGTGCCAACGACGTGCTATGTATGTCTTTATGCAGACCGTTTCAGTCGTTTTACCTCTGTCAGATTTCTGGTATGGCTTTTTGACGAATGACCGTTATGGTTGTGAAAACGTTAAACGTTTAACGATTTTTCAAAATTATAAAAAGGTGTGTCCTACGAAAACCAAATTGTAAAAAGGTGTGTAACGGAAGCCAGTGACAGAGATAAAATAACTGAAGAAAGTAAATGTAAATTCCAGTAAAAGCATTTTTGGCATGCCATTTCGTAGACTACTACTACGTGTACTAGTATCTAAATATAAACCGATTTTCCCTTTAAAATTTTTACAAGACGTTTTTACTAGGTTGGTCTGTTCCTGATAACAGTCTTTTTAGATCGTTGAAATTTCCCTTCTTCATACGGTCGACTGGATAGTCGCTTTTTGCATCGGAATTTTACTGTAAAGCTCAATTCACACGGCTTATTCACATGATTATTTGCGATTTGGCGACAAACGCTGCGACTGTGCAGACTGCATTCGATGTGAAAAGTCGGTGATCGAGTCGATCGAATGAATCAGTCGAAAGCATATCACCAGGGGCAGTCGAGGAGCGCCGCGGGGCAGCCCTGGCCGCAGAGACTAGCGTGTATCAACCCTAACATATGCATAGGATTTGTCGTCACGACCAATCGTCACAAATCGTGACCATGTGGTCGTACAGAATCTGCCGTTGTGATGGGTTCTGTATATTCTTCAGTTTCCTTTTACTTTATCATATGAGCCTGATGTATTATTACACTTGTCGTTATTGTCGAGACATTGTATCTATAATAATCCTGTATAATTTCTATGTAAAATGCTTACAAGCATACAAAAATTAAGTAAAGTCACATTTATTGGATCTTTAATATCATATGAGCCTGGTATTACCATTCAGCTGTCGTTACGGTCACGGCTGTTCGTGGTGAGAACTCGTTCGGTATTTTGTTGGGATATTGAACGTGTAAGTCCGCGCTCGCACCGCACTTCCTTCCCTGTAATATAAACCGAACCTTGTTTTCTATTAGACCGTGCGGATGTACCGCTGCTTTCTTAGTACCGTTACGAATGTGAAATTAGTGATCTAGTGTTTGATTCTAAATTTTGGTGCTAGGGTGTAGTATTCGGTCGGTGCGAGCGCGAGGCTGCTTGTGGACTTGCCCGGGACTAGGCTTGGCACTAATTGTGTAACTCTATATTTGTGAAGATTGATCAATATTGAACCTTAATTGTATTGAGATAAAGCATCAATTGGAACAGGTAACTTCTCGTAAACCATGTTTGATCAATGTAATTATTCACCCAACACTATCTTCCATTTTCAGCCTTATCAATATTTAACATCAGGTATGATTAAGGTTAAGCGTGTCCTCATTGTTCATAAAAAAAGACGGTGGAATCAGCCATTGCAACTGTCTTGAAGTTCCCAGTTTCGACCATATAGTAGTCATTCAAGCTATTCCTTTTCTGATTAACGATTTAGGGGATGGTTATATACCAAAAATAACAAGTGATGATAAAACAGACGGTGTCAATCTTTAAGCCATTGCTATGAATATCGTAGTTACACAGTTAGGGCCGGCAAGCGGCCGGGGTTGCGCTTCTTTCCTTCGTGTCACGCCCCAGGAGCTCTGGTAACAAACGTGCTTATATACTCACTCTCTTACGGACCAATAACAGAAAGGAACCAATATTTAGTATTGAAATGCGGTAGTGAGATGCATGAATATGTTCACAGGCCTACTTAAACTGATACAAAACATCATTCCATTGTTAAGTATATCGCTTATGATGAGAAATTATTTTTTTATAAAACTTTTGAATGCACAACTGTGACCGTTATTGAATTTGAGATGGTAGCATTTATTTTATACGTACACCTTGAATCGTTTTAAGCTAAGGCCCGTTTCATCCTTGAGTGAAGTGTTACTATTTTAATTTAAGGATCGTATTATGCACAAATTATTTACTCCTGTAAGAGCATTGATTTGTTATGCCATATTATACATTTTTGAATATTTCTTGTGTTCATATTTTTTCTATATCACTTTACAGTAAACCTTTAGGTGTAGCCATATAAGATCTATTCTTGTATTCAAATATAAAAATCATGTAACATATTTATTTTATCTAGCATATGTTTGTATTAAAGGTATTATATGTAAACGTATCATGTTTAGTTTCGTATTTAAGCGATTAACCAATGTTTATGTCATGATAATCTTATTTTGTGAAGGTGCGTGGCGTCTCTGTGTAAGGTTTGTGAATCGCAAGCGGCGGTCGCACGCGACCTTGTAAGTTATGTGAGTATATAAACTTTGTATACACTCGCGAATTGGCGTAATCAAACACTATACATATATACTATATAACATAATTTATTATTAATAATAAAAATAAAAATCTTACTTTTAAGCATTAGGACAGTAACTGTATCAATAAATATTAATTAATAATGCAATTAGACAGTAAACCTTTACTATCGTCATAGTTAGGTGATTTTATTTTCATTTTACGTTTATGAGTATGTAAAAAGTGATTAAATGAAAATGTAACGCCTACACTGTGACCGCGCGGGAGCCCGGCGGCAGCGCCCGCCGGGCGTCGGCGACGGCACTTGAGCTGTCACAGTGACGTTTCGGCGTTAACCAATGTTTCCTTGGAGCTCGTCGCGCTGCGCCCGCTGGACTACACGTAAGGAATGCTCAAGGACGCCGGCGCGGCTCGCTTGTTGCTAGGTAGGTTTTTTACTGTTATGTAACAATATATGTACGTAAAACTAATAAAAATAATATTAGCGCAGTTCTACATTCGACCCGAAACATACATTTAAGTAAGCTTCACACTACATTAAAGGTTTTATAAGGAGTGAATGGTGGTGGATGTGAATTTAATCGTTCGAATGTTTGTCGGATTTTGGCTCCATCTGTGCGGCGGGTCGCAGGAGTGGGGTCGGAACCGCTCTATGGCAGAGTGTTAGCACTCGCTAGATGGTGCCGGTCCACAGCCCGCCGCGCCGATGCGGCGCGTGTGAGTCGGCGTCGTCAGTTTTGCATTTCAATGTGTTCCTCCGCCGCTGAACATAACTTGTATGCTTTAAATTTCGAGTGAATGTGATGTAAATTTTGTACACTGCCGCATTCTTTATTCGCTCGAATCACATTTAGTTTATAAGATTTGAGACAGTGATCGAACCGCACGAGTCGCACGCGACGCGTTCGCTGCGAAGCTGAGTACGCACAAGTAACGCCCGTCTCCGAGCTCTAGCGACCGGGCGGAGTCGCGTCCCGTGCTCTGTGCGTTGGCTTCTTATTTGAAGACTGAATTGTTGCGGCTCAAACGTTCTCGCGCTTTATTAGATCCACGACGGGGGAAGTTATTATGGAGTTTTTTTTTTAAGGATTAGCGTTAGTGGTCGGGTCTTATTAGATATCTTAATAATTATCGTGTGGCAAGAGCGACTACCCGACACCGTCGACGAGAGACGTGAGCGACGTTCGGTTGATAATTTTAATGGTAACGCAGAATCTTTGTCACAATGTTGTCGATCTAAAACGATATCACCATGCTTCATTCATATTTGCCAAAGTTAATACTAACCTCACTATTTATACTGTATGTTCTTGATAACTTAATTATGTGTGAGACTCGCGATAGGGCGGAGGCGCAGTGCCGTCAGCGCGGTCCCGGCGTCGAATATAGTCTTATTTGTACCGATCAGAGTACAATGTTGAAAAAATATCTTATTTAGAATTGATGACATGTAAACATTTATTTCTAGCGCGTGCGAGGGTGGCTCGGTGCGCTGCGGCGCCGCACGCACGTACACGCATTGGTGATTGTATTGTTGTAGTATCGCTCGATCGCGATCGTCCATGACGCGCCGAGTGACACCCTTTATTGAACAAACGTTTAAGAAAGTAAATTTTTAGTCACTAGTGGGTAATTTTTGAATGTGATTCAATCTTATCTTTATTTTTCTATATCGAGTGACATCTTAACTTTGATTGCTTTATGTTCCAATTTCGTTTTTTATTGCATTTACTGAAAGCGATGTATTTAACCAACGATGTAATTAAACAACAATATTTTCTCTTTTTGTATCTCGTCTGCACTGGTATTTTTTATTGAATTTACTATAAATGTACTTTAAGTGTATAATTTTAAATAATTACTGAAAATGATTATATTCTAATTTTTATGTTCAAATAATTATGTTAGTTTTATTTCAGTCCTTGACATTCCTTTTCTTGAATTGCAGGGGATTACCCTCACTACAAAACACAATATTAGCAGCAATATCATTAACAATATTATGAGGGCTGATTGATAAGTTTCCGAAACGACGAACTTAAAAAAAGATACACAAAAAAAAATATTGCATTAGATTCTGGCATCTTTTCGAAAATAGAACGCCAATTTTGGATTTGATCTAACTGATGGAATTTGTATAACAGGACCTTACACTTTCTGTGTTGTGAATTTTCTTTCTTAGTCGCCAAACTCGAATGAATTGCGGTTCGAATTGCTACTGCATCCATCCTTTTCCCCAGATCGCCCCATGCGACTTCCACTTACTCCCAAACTTGAAGAAATGGTAAGGTGGCCAGATTTTCAACAAATGATGAAGTCATTGTTGCCAGAGATGCGTATGTTGAGGGGTTGGAGAAAACATTTTATCAAACTGGTGTAACGGCATTGGAGAAGCGCTGGACTAAATGCATTGAGGTAGAAGGCTGAAGGATACTAGGTTGAGAAATAAATTAATTTTAAATGGTTTTTTAAAGATTTTCTTTCTCGTTTCGGAAATTTATCAATCAGCCCTCGTATTAACTCTGACACCAGAGGTGGCCACTAATCCTCATACGATAAGAGGGAAGAGCCTAACGTTAATGGTCGGAGCGAGTGAATCTGCTCCGGTACCCACAGGACTGAGATAAACCCTCCGAGGCCCGACTGTGAGTTTGCAATGTCCAAAGGTTTACCATCGCGTAAGAGTAAAATTTTGACAGATAGACTTTAATCTAATGGGAATAAGGTTGAGAATTAACCTCTATTCGCAAACTTCGGCGTAAGCGAGTTCAGCGAGAAAACTCACAAGCACTCGGGGTTCCGTTTAGTAAAGGCACAGTATAAAGATATTACCTTGGTAAAGGGTTCCCCTGTCGCTATCGGCTCCCCTTTCCCATCAACTTTTGGAGTCGCCGATGTCGATAGGAAAAGGTAAAAAAAGGGGCCCCCCTTTTTTTTAATTTCAATCAATCCTACCCTCTGCCGGGGGCGGGGCAGCAGAGGAAGCGACATACATTTACTACAGCCTCTTAAATAGTTTTATTCTTTGGCGCCGCCGGAGTGCACAAGCGCCATTACCGAGCTTGCGGTGAACTTATAGATGTAAAGCCGGTTTAAAAACGTACCAAGCCGTTAGGCGCATTTTTGTCCACTCCAGCAACAAAAAAGTTGAGTCACAGAATGCAAGCGAAAGGTCCGAAGGAAATGAAACATGATAATGAATGAAAATAGTTTATTATGTACCTACCAAACATTAAACATAATGGGAATAAGGTTGAGAATTAACCTCTATTCGCAAACTTCGGCGTAAGCGAGTTCAGCGAGAAAACTCACAAGCACTCGGGGTTCCGTTTAGTAAAGGCACAGTATAAAGATATTACCTTGGTAAAGGGTTCCCCTGTCGCTATCGGCTCCCCTTTCCCATCAACTTTTGGAGTCGCCGATGTCGATAGGAAAAGGTAAAAAAAGGGGCCCCCCTTTTTTTTAATTTCAATCAATCCTACCCTCTGCCGGGGGCGGGGCAGCAGAGGAAGCGACATACATTTACTACAGCCTCTTAAATAGTTTTATTCTTTGGCGCCGCCGGAGTGCACAAGCGCCATTACCGAGCTTGCGGTGAACTTATAGATGTAAAGCCGGTTTAAAAACGTACCAAGCCGTTAGGCGCATTTTTGTCCACTCCAGCAACAAAAAAGTTGAGTCACAGAATGCAAGCGAAAGGTCCGAAGGAAATGAAACATGATAATGAATGAAAATAGTTTATTATGTACCTACCAAACATTAAACATAAACGATAAACACGAACGATATAAGAGGATACGAAAAATAAAAAAAAAACCGGTAATAAAAAATCCAAAATTAAACAATAGAGCTAGGTACCTACCGAATAGGCCTCTACTCAGTATAAGCCGCGAAACAACGCGAACGTGTGTCACCGTGGCACTGATATTCTGCAGATACCCGCTGAGAAAAAGGCGCGTGACATTGAGCAAACACACAATTACAGTAACAAATTTATATATTTATACATCTACTTATAACATTATATAATAATAATAAAAAACAAATATTAATGGAACAGACAGTAAACAAAAACCACTAAATACTAGGCGTTTCAAGCAGAACGGCATTTTTTAAACGTACGTACGTTTATACTACGGTATTCTTTTGAGCTTCCAATAAATGTCTTTTATAATTAGTTACAAAAGTGCTAATTGTTTTGGAGTTTTTAAGCGGTGGAGGGAATGTTATTCCAGTACTTTGTAGCCATATACCGAAAGCTACCTCGAAACGCACTAGTGCGATGTGGGTAGCCCCTCAATCTCAAAGCAATACCTTCTGGACGCTCAGATAATTTAGTTTGCTGTGCAAATATGTCGATCCGCCATATTTAATAGGGCATTTTCATTAAGATATGGAGTGACGTGAGCTCGCCGGGGGATAGAGAAACAATACCTCGCACAAGCATTTTGTACTCGCTGTATAAGCCTTTTAGTGCGAAAAAGAAGACACCCTCCGATGACCGTGTCAGCGTAATTTAGTTTCGACAAGATTAAAGATTCACAGAGATGTATTTGCAATTCGACACTTAGTTACCTTTGGATTTGATATAGGTACCTGTAAAACACCCAACCTGTAAAACACTGTCTGACTGTATCTGATACATACTTCTCAAACCTTAAACCACTATCAAGCAGAACCCCTAGGTTTCGTGCTTCGGTAACATGTTCAATTGTGTCTGATCCAATTCTGACGTCAACTGCTTGGACGTTCATCCGTTCTATCTGCGACTTGGTACCAGTAACAACGAGCTTAGTTTTCGTCGAGTTTAACAATAAACCATTCCTCTCAGACCAAACTACTATACGTTCCAGATCTTGATTCACTAATTCAGCCGTTGCTGTGACATCGTGTGGTTTGACAATGTTTTATAAATTTGTAATTCATCTGCGTACAAGTGAAATTTACAGTTTAGGTATTATACATTTGGGAAGGTCAGCAGTGTAGGTACAAAATGAAAATGATAGGCCCAAGGATCGATCCCTGAGGCACCCCACGACTAACAGGTTAAAGTAGCGGAATACTGTTTTGAGCCATCGCGTTGCGTAACTTCTACCTTTTGACAGCGACCGGTGAGGTAGCTTGAGAACCATTTGATTGCAGAGTCATCTAAGCCATAATAATTAAGCTTTGCCAAAAGTAGTTCACTGTCGACAGTATCGAATGCACGAACGAATGATTATTTATATTTGCGCCAATTAGTGGCTGAAGAATTCAAAAATATCTAGCCATGTGTGCGCACAAGATGCAATGAAGACGTTTTAAAATATTTAAAGCAAGTGAAAGGTTCAAGGTTCAAGAGTCGCCGGCAGCCCATGGCCCAGGGGGAGGGCAAGTTGAAATAATGGAGGATGAGAAAAATATTAATTGTAGTACAGTCAAGTGTACGAAGCTACACTTGTAGCGCGAGTATTTGCCTCTATGGTGGTTGATTTAGCACGGCCACGGCTTTAGGACTTTGGTTGCTTAACAGTTGGCTACATTTTTTAAATATCTAGCTTTAATCCCCTTGGCGACGCCGCCGACGCCCTTGGAAAGGTAACTCTCACACTCAAAGCTAACTCGTACACTCCAGTCTCACCACGAAGACACTGAAAATTGATTTACCATGTCTTTTTAATAAATATTTTTCCTCGCATTGCATTCTTAGTTTAACAATGACATTATACATGTGTGTATTGGTGTATAATCAAAAGACAAAAATATCGATTATTAGTACATTATTGCAAAGGCCGTGAAATAGGCATATTTGTAGGTCGAGTATGATTTTGAAGGCCGAGCCGTAGGCAAGGACTTCACTTACGAGACAGGCAATTACGTATTGGTATTGATTGTCCTCGCCTAATGCTCGGCTTTCAAACTCATACTCGACCTACAATTTTTGCCTATTTCACGGCCTTTGCAATAATGTATTATTACCGTCTCTTTTGGTAAATACTTATTAAAATAAAGTAATCCTTAGTGTAAAAGTCAGTGTTTACCGTGACGCAGTTTTTTTTTTACTGCTTTACCCTCCCCATCTCTAGGCATGCATGTCTTATCTGGTAATAAAAAGAGTGTCCTTTACGATGCGGAGCGGAGGCTAGTTTATGTATAATAATTAATTAATTGCTATCAAAGGTACTGCCTTGCTTGTCTTAATTAATTGAGGTTTTTACAAAAACCGCTTCCAGCGTATTCGAAATGAAATCGTTTCAAAAACCTAAATAAACCGGATTAATCCAAGCCGGCGAAACGTACCTAAGTCAATAAGGGCATAAGTCTCGTGCAGTTTTCTGACTTCACTGAAAATCGGACAGTATTGCAGTTACTTAAAGCAATAACAAGGTTGATTGATCGTGCGTTCATTCATGTGCGCACAAATTATATAGTGTACAGATAGGAATCAAGCCTGCTATTGGCCGTTTCTTAGTCTAATGTCAGCTTCACATTGATAGTGCGGCAAAGTCTATCGAACGACATATCGATATACTAAAAATTATCGATATCGATACAAGCAGCACTACAGCCCTAGTGTAGTTTTTAAATCCTATACTTTTAAATGTTCAAATGAATAAAACAACAAAATAAGATTAAATTTTTATTTAATTCAAATCACAATAATACAACAATATGACTAACCTAGTAAAAAAAAATAAGTTATTATTAATAAACTGTAAAATTGCATTTTTAATGAAGTAATAAGTCATTACTTTACTTATAATCATTACCTATAAGCTAAAAAATAATGTATAAATACTAATTTTCAATAACTAAGAAGTGTGAATGACTAAAATATAACATTTCTTTTATCAGTACATAATTGATGGAAGAAGTTAAACAATTATAAACAGTGATTTCAACAACTTGTGATACAACCATGTGTTTAATGAAAAAGAAGAAACATTTATTTAAAATTTTTAGAAGCGTTATGAGATGACAAGTAATACACTAACTATTACTAAGCGATGACATGTAGGAACCAGGTACCAATTTCATTTAATAGCAAATTTAGTGTTATTACATACTTAATATTAGAATTAAAATAAGATTGCAAAAAAAAGAACGAAATTGGAATCTAGTTCTGGCTTTTTCTTATTATGCACGGGAAAAATGCATTTACGCATTAGCGCATTACACTAAGTCGGTCACTTAATGTAATGTGGGACTCGCCGAGCACAATGCCCGTCCTACCCATGCTGCCACTGGTCTCTTCTCCGGGATTCTGAGAACAAAGATAGGTACATTGTTTATAATAGCTGTATTGCAGCTACAAGTAACATATTTAAATGAAACAAAACCTGTAAAAAATCATTGCCTGCCAATCATCATCACATATAAAAAAATACAATTATTTTATTGGTTGTAATTTTCTTTCAGTAGGTATACCTTTTGCGCTTTTCAAGTGCCAATTGATGCATAACAAAATTAATATTAATACTAGATTCTGAAAAAGACCCTTTTATATTTTTATTTATTATTGTACAAAACTTATGAATTTGGACTCTACAAACAATAACAATTAAAAAATTTAAAGCATCAGCATGATGCTGAAGACCTCCAAACCAATCAATGTGAACTGATTTAAAAAACTTGTTTCTGATGTTGATCAGTATGTTTGGTTGGTGTGGATATTTGTTCATGACTTATTAATTATTTCAATCAGGGTTCTTAAAATCATGACAAAAGAGGCATTGGGTCAAGGGCAAAGTCAGAGTTTTATTCAAATAGATAATTTTTTTCCCTACCAAACATTCGGGACATCTTTGAACTGATGAGACGAACGGCCGCAACAAACTTATCAACTTTAACAGAAACAAGAACATTTACAATGGAATGTTGTTGCCAAACACAAATCTACAATCTTGAAATATATTTTATATAAATTTTAAAGTTAATGATTTCCATTTCTTCAGAAGTTCTAAGTACTAACCTTCAGGCATCTCATTAATCAAGTTTTCACGCTTGTTGTCTGCTTGAAATCTTTTCAAGCATGTTCAGAATGTAGATCCTTGGTCACAAATTATCGCCATAGGAGGGACCTGTTTGTTTTAAAGCCTTCACAACTTCCTGAAAACACAGATACAAGTTTTTTTATATAGGTTATTGAACATAAACTCTCACTCCGTAAATCCTTTGCAGAGTTGGCAGATCATCAAGCTACTAATTTAAACTTACTGTTATAATGTTTTTCAATGTAGCAGCAGCGGTAGTTCCTTCACAAACATAAAATGCTACCAATTGTTGTGGATAATTTATTCTCGTGAAAGTCGTTACCACAGATTAGGTATTAGTTACTACGTAACAGATGCGACAGTGACCTTTTCCCTAGTTTCCAATTGTACCGTTTTGGCGCTAGCGTGCGCTGCACAGATTTGACAGTACAAGGACTAGTGCTTGACACACGTCGATAATTAAATATCGATACTTTAGTGACGTCCCTGTTCTGTCGATAAGAATACAGGGTAGGGTAGGGGAGGGCCTATGAAAGGATTTCCGATTCTCAAACTTAAAAAATAAATAAACTGTTTTGTTTTTAAATCATTTATTTAATGATTTTTTTCTTAGGCGGTAAACCGTATATTTCTAATATGCGGTTTTCTGGACGTCTCCCATTTTGTTGGCGTATTTCTCCTATAAATCACCTTTTAAAATTGTATTTAAAATATTGCACCAATTGTGGACATGAAGCCTTACGATATATTTAAAAAATATATTTTTCATCATATTTCTATGTGTCATTACATCCCAACCAGGAAAACTTTAACATATTTTCTGATGTTGTTATTAAACTTCGCCCAATATTCTTTTTGTTACCATTTTTATTTAAATAAATGTAGATAAAATTACTCGCATCTCTATATAGTATTATGAGTTTTGGACTAGGGTACACTGAATTGTTATTTTTAACATTTTGTATTCTCGTTGCCTAATATATGAATAAATCTGTGTTCAAGCAGCTCTTACATTAACTTTTTTTTTTTAATTTTCCTGCATATAAAACCTGCCGTATATACCGAACATTGGACTTTAACTTTTTCTAAAATAACATCATCTTTTGTTATTGACCCACTGATGTTACTTAGGCATTTGCTTTCCTGTGAAGTGGATGGTATTGAGTGAGCACTTACATTTTCATTAACATTATCTTCAAATAGAAAATTGGCATCTATAAGTGTATCTCCATTATCCACTTCACAGTTAGCATATTTTGAGTGAGGGCTCAACAAGTTAGACAATATTAATGATTTAAACGCATAAATAAAAGTATTCGCATCGGGATTTACGTAGCGATAATTTAGAGCCCTCACACATCCAAAAAAAATCTGCAGTGGGTCTTGGTAAATATTACAGGGATAATAAAATTTTACAGCATATTTGTCAAATAACAATTTAGTTATCCTAATAAAACTCTCTAATGTTATTATCCAACTATCAAGAAATGGTACCCGCACAAGTTGACATTTTCCTGATTGTAATGCAACTTTACTGTTTGCGTCTTCAAATTTCATTTCTTAATGGCTTCTGTCCAAAATTTAATATGCGGTTTGTTTATTTTCACGGCTTTTCTTAGTTTCCCTTTAGTCGCACCGCCGTACCGGGATAACAATTGACGCTGTCAAGAAGTTGGTCAAAGAATTCGACAACTTCTGCCGTTGTCTCCATAGTGGTTGAAGTGCCACCACCAGTGTGAAGGTTATCTGAAAATAAAATATAAACTGATGACTTGGAAGTAAAAGATGTGCATTTCAGACTTTTTTTACAAATTGATTTTAACACTCGAGAGTCTTATAATTTAAATTCAACTGGAGAATTTCGTCAATTTTGTGTAGTATTAATTGCGGCCGATATATTTTTTTATAGTATAAGGCAGCTATAAGAAAATGTTTCTGCGATTGGCAAAAATGGAAAAGACACCATTGCAGTCATTCAGGGTCCGATTTGTATATGGAAACTACATTTGTTTTTTTTTTTTGCTATTACCCATCCATCCATTATCCATAAAAGGTACTTAAATGTATTATTAATGATTTGATGACCTCTTTTACATTTAATGATTCAAAATCTCCTAATGAGCGTATAAATATGCAATGACATAGCGCTGAAAGGTTAAGACGGCACCATACTTAACCTTTCAGTGCCCGTATTATGAGACACAATAGATTTTTCATTGTTCTCTGGACACCGGTGTCCGAAATTAGATTAAAAAAAATATACATAACTAACCTGTATGTTCATAAACAGTAGGGATTTCTACTTTGTTGCTAATGAAGCATAAAGGTTGCTCTGCCACTTCTGTAAATGGAAAACACAACATACTGTATAGATGAAATAATAACACATACAATCAAATTCAAAGCAATTTAAGCATTTGCCCAATGCAGATGTAACATTCAGTTAAAAATACATTATTCATTAAAAAAAAATGCTTGTTCACTAGTTATGGTTAAATATATAGTAATTAATTACAAAATAATTATTGCGAGTTGTTTAGAATATTTTATCTAACCTATAGGTAGGTACTGGAAATAATTCTTCCACTATTGTGGTGATTGTTCTAACTACTAAGTTTTGCATTGGTTTCTTTATGTTTATATATTTCTGGATCTTTTATAAATAACACATACCTTTATGTATTTCCATAGCTATTGGATAGCTTGATGGGATGCTCATGAAAATCTTCACCTGAAAAAATATTATATTGCTTTTGTAAGTCATTTATAAAAATAAAAAAAAAACAGTTTTGCATTGGTTTCTTTATGTGTATTTCTGGATCTTTTATAAGTATCACATACCTTTATGTCTTTTGATAGCTATTGGTATAGCTTGATTTGAACATGAGGGGTGCTCATGAAAATTATCACCTGAAAAAGAAATTATATTGTTTAGTACAGTTATTTGCAAGTTTTAGCACAATTTTTTTTTGTTTTGAAGTAAAAAGTGACAGAGCGATGTTTTAAATATATTTAGCACTAGACATATTTAATTTCAGTGAGTTATTGAGAAATATGTACATAATAGAATGTTGAGTAACTTATGGAAAGATATAGGAAGGTTGTTTTGCTTTTGTCATATATTTCACTAATATATTTTTCATTAATGAGACATATTTCTGATATAAAGAAACATTATTGGTTTGTGAATAGCTCAAATATTGTGAAATACAATGGAAAATGGTTTATAAAGTACATACCTGCCCTTCCAATGACCAATAAATCATCTGTAACATCATCATCCTCATCAGCTTCCTGTTTGTGATAATTGTGATCACTCAGAGAATTTTGGACTGAAACAATCAATTATATGTTTATATAAGCTATATTATATTAGACTGATTATCCCGATAAGGTAATGTAATAGAAATCACAAGGCATGATTCTATTGTGTATCTTTCATTAAACATATTGGGCAAAGATATTGGACGAGTGAAATACCACCTTTATATAGCACAAGATTTTTTTTTTAAAGCATAGCCTTGTTTTATTTATCTTTCTACACTCTTTTACATCAGGGCTCATAGTATATGGTTAAGCAGAAGAGCGCTTTCTATTTGCTGAGCTGAGCTCACCTAAGCCAAAATGTACGAGTACATCAAAATGTTTTGAACAAAATTATTGTATATGGCGTGCATTCAAAATAACCATGTGCAACTAAATAGTGAAGCGAAAAGTGAAAACGCAAAAGGAAATTGCTAAAGATATTTTTTATGTAATGTTGTTAGGACTCACCGGATTCACCAGAAGATAGCGGCACGCCGTGCGCTATTTCATCATCCGTAAATAGGCAAAGATACGAATAGCGAATTCTCTTGCCTTCTTCGTCAAACTGGTGTTTGTCAAAGTGTTTTTCACAAACACGTTTTCGAAGTAGTTGCTCTTTAGAGAGTCCGATGAGGAGAGAGTTAGTTGGCACCAGGGAAGACATCCACAAGTTCCTTAAAGAATCGTTCTTGGGGAACATATAAAGCCGATGCGTCTCACTAGTTGCGTTGCAACCACCGACACAACACTTAAATAGTCCCATTACGATAGTTTTACGACCTTTTAAAGTAGCACACTGTAAAAGAATGATAGTATTGTATCAAATAACTGAGGAGAAGTTGGATATTTTGGATCTTAACTCAAGCAAAATGCGAGGAAATCAGGAAATACACAAAACACCAGTGGCAATGTCAATCAAAAAGTAACGTCTAAATCAGTCTAAATTAGTTTATAAACGTCACGTCACGTCACGTCAAAACGAACAACATGGCGTCTCAAAATGGCGTCAGAAACCTAGCGATTGCAGCGCCGAAACGGTACATTTGAGAACTAAGGTGTCATAGGCCTGGTCGTTTTTTTTTTTTTTTTTTTTTTTTTTTTTTTTTTAATGGCTCGTACGGTTTGTACATTAGCCAATGACAAATTAAAGGTAGGGAAACCGTAAGGAATCGAAAAATTAAGGAAAATGGTCGGAATTTGGTAAGGTAAATAATAGGAACAGGATAGGTCAGGAATATTATAGCATAAATAATAAGTTAAAATAAAAATTGAATATTTACAAAGAGAAATAAAAAATATCACATGAAATTATAATTTACAAAATTATATACATGAAATTATAACTTTATATTGTGATCGGATAAGAACTTTGAAATTAAACTGTACAAATCAATATTTATACAGCTCAATAAGGTTGGGATTGATGTAGGGAGAGGGACACGGAGGGAGATAAGGGCAGCTAAGAAAGAGGAGGAATCACGAAGTCTGCATTGGAAGAAGATATGGTTCAAGTCCTCGTCATCAGCACCACAAGCACATACACTGTTGCTACAAATACCCAGCCTAGTGAGATGGGAGGCCGAGCAAACATGTCCTAAGCGCATTCTAATAAGGCTCGATGTAGCAAATTTCGATAGTTGCAGTTTAGTAAACCACGGTTTTAATGGAATTTCCTGTTGAATATGTTTATAGATTTTACCTTTATTTGAAGATTTCCACAAAATTTCCCAAGACTTTCGCAAATGATCTTTAGGAAGAGATAGAAGATCCGGAACTAAATTTTTATACGGAAAAATATCACCACTATTTACGGCATCTTTGGCAAGCATATCGGCTATTTCATTTCCTATAATATTGTGATGGCCAGGTATCCACACAAAAAGAATATTGTAACCTTTTTCTCTACATGTTAGTAACATTTGTCTACATTGTATGATATAGGGAGAGGATGGGGATGAGCAAGATTTAAACGGAAATTTTTGGAGGGCTTGAAGAGCACTTTTAAAGTCTGAAAATATAATTGTTTGTTTGAGTTTTGTTATCAAAATATATTCTAACGACTTTAGAATACCAAAGCATTCTCCAGTGAAAACAGATGTTTCAGGTGGGAGTTTAATTTTTTGATGTATGTTGTATTGCTGATGGTAAACTCCAATCCCAACTATACTAGGACCGGAATGTTTAGAAGCATCGCAGTAAATATAGTGCCAGTCAGGCCAGTTTCTGTCAATTACAGAATTTAAAGTGATGTTAGCGTTGTGGTCATCTTTTAAGCTATCTAAATTAAGGTGAACATCAGGCTCTAGGACTAAAGCTTGAAAGTTTGTCGAAAAAATAGGGAGATATTGAGATCGGTGGGTAGGTGCAAGCAGAGAATTGAATTTACAAAAACTTATCGACAATGGGGAGGTATCAACTTTTTCTGACAAATCTCGTAATTTATTGTATAAAGGGTGGTTCGAAAACTGGAGAGCCCGGAAAACAAACTTGTCACATAGCATCTGCCTTCTTAATTTTAATGGAGGTTCAACGCATTCTATTTGGAGTGCATTTAACGGGCTGGACCGCATAGCTCCACCTATAAGACGTAGTGATTTAGATTGGATAGAATCCAGCTTACTTAATCCAACTAAGTTACATGGTTCTAAAAAGTATGACCCGTAGTCTAAGATACTTCTAATGATGGCGTTATAGAGAAGCCTTAAAGTTGACGGATGGGCGCCCCACCAAACACCAGAGAGACATCTTAGTATATTAAGTTGGCGTTCACAACGCGCGGAGACATAATAACAATGAGGTGTAGCAGATAATTTTGAATCTAAAATCAAACCTAAGAATTTTGCTTCATTACTCGCAGGAATTACTTTACCATCGTATAAAACCGAAAATGAAGGTGGAATGCGCATCTTAGTGAAAAGTACAGAGCAGCTTTTACTTACAGAAAGACTTAATGAATTATTATTTAACCATAATTTCAAAAGTTTAAGAGCATTATCTAACAGATTAGTTATTTTATAAATAGATCGGCCGGATACGTAGACCACTAAATCGTCCGCATATTGTAATACATTTACATTTTCAGTAATAGCAGATTCAAGGTCGTAGGTATAAATATTGTAAAGAATTGGACTGAGTACCGAGCCTTGTGGTAGGCCTTTCCACGTCAGTCGAGTTTTTACTTTTAAATCGTCAATATATACTTGTATCAGTCTTTCTGACAAAAAGTTTTTGATGAAATTGCATAAAAGTGGAGGTACCTGGAGCTTTACTAACTTATTATATAATACATCGAGGTTAACGTTATCATATGCGGCAGAGATATCTAGAAAAGCGGCCAGTAGGAATTCATTATTTGAAAAAGCTAATCTTATATCAGTTGTAAAGATAGCCAAACTATCCATAGTGCTCTTTCCTTTTCGGAAGCCATATTGACTTGAAGCCAATAGCCCACGACTTTCTACATACCATTCTAATCTATTTTTGACTAGATGTTCAGCTAACTTAGGTAGAACTGATTCAAGAGCTATTGGTCTGTATGAATTAGGGTCTAATGCAGGTTTATTGTATTTTAAAATTGGTATTACTTCTTGGGATTTCCATGAAGTAGGAATGTCACCAGAACTCACAACTGAATTTATAAGGTTTAATAAATAAACTAAAGTACTATCATTAAGGTGAGATAAAAAGGAGTATGGTATACCATCAATGCCAGGAGCCGAGTCTTTAACATAGGACAGCACGCCTTTCAATTCAGACAGACTAAAAGGAGAGTTAAGGCCATCTAAACTTTCTAAATTATAATTATAGGAAAGCTGGTGACATAGAGATAATATAGATTCTTGTGGCACAAAGGGTGGAGCTAATTTGTCTAAGAATTTTTCCGCTACATCTTCATCGATACATTTGGGAACGCGTTCCTTATATGCAGATCTGAATCTACGTATATTATTCCAAACAGCTGATGCAGAAATGTTAGGTGATATGGACGAACAAAAGGTTCTCCATCCTTCCCATTTCTTATTTTTGAATAACTTGCGGGTTTTATTCATAATAAGTGTTAATTTATCAAAATTTTCAGTGGAACCATCTTGATTATAATTTATTTCTGCCTCTTTTCTTTCTTTGATTGCTAATGTGCATTCAGAGTCCCACCATGGGGGAGAAGGAATGAACCCCATTGATTGTTTATGTGGAAAAACTACATCAGCTGCTTGAACTAAAATCGAGGCGAAAGCGTCTGCACTCTGTGTCAAGTTGTTTTCTTGAATGGCAGGAAGCGAGGTTGATTTTTGTTCAACTTGCTCCATAAACAGTTCCCATCTGTCACTGTCAATATTATTGAGTCTATATTTCAAACGAGGGGGGCGTCTATTTTTATGTTTTATTATATCTTTAGGCAATTCAATTAATAAAGGATAGTGATCGCTACCAAATGTGGAAGATAGCCTGTTCCAAGATAATATTGAAGCTAAATTAGAACTACAAATTGATAAATCTGGCGCACTATCCCCTTCATGGGGTAATGTTCGCCGAGTCGGAAGCCCTGTATTAAGAATACAAAAGTTGTTGGAATCTACATAGTCTAAAATTCTGGAGCCATAGTAACTGGAGCTAGAGCTACCCCAAGCTTGATGCTGCGCATTGAAGTCTCCCATTATAAAAATAGGTTTTGGCAGTTGTGAGATGATGTTATCCATTTCATTATATACAGAGGATGTGGGATGTGGAATATATACAGAGACAAAACATACATTATTTACAATAGCAGCTATAATCGACAAATTGCTACTATGATTTGGAATGGGAATGTGCGTAAAAGGGATGGTGTTATTAATCAATAGAGCAACACCAGCATAAGAGTCTGATCTGTCCTCTCTTAAGCACAAGTATTGAGTTACATTAAAAATACTGCCTGGCTTCAGCCAGGTTTCCTGTAAAGCAATTATCACAGGTTTATATACATTTATCAAATGAATTAAATCGCTTTTCTTGTTATTAATGCTTTGGCAATTCCATTGTAGAATGGATGTTAGGTCCATTATGGTATTTATTATCATTGTGTGCAATTTTTTCAGGTGCAGCGTTGGACGGTTCGGAAAAAGATTTCCTTTGAGTTAAAGAATTTATTAAGGCAATAATAAGATCTCTTGTAGACATGTCGACTAGAGACTTATTTTCAAGTAAAGTACCTACTGATGTCAACGGAATATTGTAATCCTTAGTTAAAAAGTCATGAGCTTCCTTGTCATAACCTTTATTGTTATTTGTTTTAGGTTTAGGTTGAATAAAGACTGTTTTTTTGTATGATGTGTTTCTTTTACTACTGAAATTTGAATTTGGGCTTTGTATTTGAAATTGTGGAGCACTAGAAGTTGTAAGAACCTCAGAGTATGACTTTGTCACTGGAGGGTGGAGTTTAAGAGCTTCAGAATAAGAGATGCAGTTGTTAGCCATAGACTCTTTAATAGATTTTTGCCTGGAAAACTCTGGGCACTTTCGATTAGTAGCATAGTGAGATCCGGAGCACAGAATACACACAACATCATCTTCGTCAATCTGGCAACTCTCCCCTGAGTGGCCATTGCCACATTTAAAACACCTGGGGGTTGACCTGCATTGAGCTTTTATATGCCCATATCGACAACAATTAAAACATTGCACAGTAGGGAAAATATACAAGTCAACCGGTAATGAATTAAAACATAGAAAAACTCTCTTTGGTAACACCTGACCATCAAAGGTTAGAACCACTGTCTCTACCGGGATAAAACTGGTTTTGCCATCTAGTGTGTTCTTTCTATTAATGCGCCTAACTTTTAATATGTTTCCACATCCTATTGGGACAGTTATATTTTGTAAAATTTCATCTTCAGTCCAGTCTACTGGCACCCCTCTAACTACTCCCATGCGAGTGACAGAAAAAGTGGGGATAAAGGCTTTGTAATTATTGCTAATAAGAGCCTCATTAGAAATAAAGAGATTAGCGTCTTCATATTTAGTAAATGATATAACTACCCTGTTTCGGCCAATCCGTTTTAGACTTCCGTTTACAATGTTTTGGATATTGTGTTTCTTTAAAAAACGGCCAAATGAGATAGGGTGGATGGTCACATTTTCATTAGGACTTACTTGGGTTTTTTGGATATGTACTATATATGGAGATATGTCAGAAGATTCATAACTGTTTCTCCCTACTACTGGGCGTGGTACAGCAGCATTAGATGAATCTTGAATCAAAGATTGTTGTTGTGATTGTGGAGTTGATAATGTAGCAATTTCAGGAATCTTAAAATTATTAGATGTTGAATCACCATGTAATTCACATCGACAATCGACTTCATTTAGAACATTTGACGCAGATTTGTGATGTCTCCTCTTTTTATTGCAGTGTTTGCAGACCTTACGGGACGCTACCCTTTTGCGTTTAGAATTATTTCCAGATGCGTCGGAATCTATTACAGACCCATCAGTGTCCATGCTTCCTAGACAATCATATGGAACAGTAACAACATGGGACACCTGGGGGGCTGTCCCCCCAGGGTCCTCAGGATCGTTCATCAGAGCTAATGCTTAAATGGTAACACTTACCAATTCGCAGCGAATATGAAAAATACACTTACACTAAATATATACACTATATAACAAATATTAACACTTATCTGAACCTATTATTTACAAAGAATTAATTGAAAAATTAAAATAAAACCAAAAGGATGCCCGCCAAGTTCTAAGGTTTCCCGCGCTTTTTTTTCGGCCTGGTCGTTACTTGTTAAAACGTTCACAGAATAATGAGAAAATATGATAATTTTAAGAGTATTAGTAAGAGCTGTCAAATTGCGCGGCTCGGTAATCTGTGGTTCGAAAATGGCTACCTCAACATGGCGTTTTGACTTGTGAAGCATTTTTTTTTTTAAAAACTACGAACCACCTTGTTGTAGGGGTGATTCCTACGGCTGCATGTGCGTTTCATCTTATATTGCATTATTTGTTATGTTGGTACCCCTGTGTGTCAAGAAGCGCGAATGTGTTAGAAAAAACATCCAAAACCATTTTACTTTAACCGCTTTCTAATCTTTCTAGCATGATTTTAAAACATAATCCAAAATTTGAAAAGTCTGCATCGAATTCGAAATCGACAGGGGTACCAATTTAACAAAAAAAGGAATATAATACGATGAAATGAAACCTCAGAGGCTCAGAGTAGACCTCTATTTTTTAATCACTCGTTACGCGAGTGGCGAGGCAAAAGAGGAGGCGATCAGGCGATTAGCGACCTTGCAAGCGTAGACATTACACGCTTTTCGCTTTGCCCCTCGCGCGCTCGTATTGGGAGGCGGTAGTACTATACTACACGCGAAAAGAGAAGCTATGTATGTTCGTGCAAGGTCGCTTTTACGGAATACGGAAACTCACACGTCGCACGAAAATCAGTAGAATCCTCGAAACGAGTGAATAAAAAATAGAGGTCCTGTGGGGCAAGCACGAATAACTATTGAAATAGTATTTAATCCAGAAAAATTCTAAGGAAAATATTGTTAACTATTGTATGCCTGGCTCAAGTATAAATGATATAATGAAAACAATTGTTAGGAAATCTTATAGTGACAACACAAATATCATAATTTTGATGGGGAATAGGGACAATGTCAATAAACAAAAGTTGATATCTTATGTTAACTCCCTATGCTCCTTAAATGTTAGGAAAGTTGTAATGTTTACATTTCCCTACAGTCAAAGTTTCACAGAGCTGGAAAATAAGTTAAGATACAACTTAAACTTAACATTAAGCACAGTAGCCTTTCATAACCCTGAAAAGCTACATATAATTGACATAAATCCTTTGTTAAATAATTTTAACTTGACAAAAGATAATTACTATCTGCCTTACTATTATAAGAGACAAATAGCGCTCACGCTATCTTTTTATTTTAAACATTTAGCCAATAATCTGGCTATTAAAACCTCTGCTTTTATTGAGCAGTTAAATTCTGACATTTGTAATATAACTTTGGAATCAGTTCCAAGTAATTTGATTCTATTGAATCCCAACACTGACTTGGTTAATTTAAATTACCATTAGAGACAACAGAGGTGTCCTCTAGCCCAGTGTTGACAAGAGGAAAGCCAAAATGTTTAAAAATTGTTCATCAAAATATACAAGGCTTTTCTGACAAAGACCTAGAAGTAAGTTTATTTTTAAACTGTGAAAATGTTGATGTGTTGTGTATCACTGAGCATTGGTTAAAATGTCACGAATTATTTTTAAATCTGGATAATTATAGAATTGTAAGTTCATTTAGTAGGCAATCTGCTATTAGAGGAGGGTCTCTTATAATTTTACATAATAATTTTCAGTACAAAGAGCGCAAAGATATAATATCCCTCTCAATTGAGCGAATAATTGAATTGTCTTGTGTGGAACTAGACCAAATTATTGTAATATGTGTCTATAGACCCCCACAGAGTAATTACCCAGAGTTTGAGTCCACTATGGAGGAAGTTTTAAGAATAACTAGTAAAAGTAATAAAAAGGTTGTCATATGTGGGGATTTTAATGTTGACATTTTAGACTCAAAGTTGTCGAAGCTCGCAAGTAGATTATTAAATTTATTCACATCATTTAATTTATCTCATACCTTTAATGAGCCTACTCGAATAACACCCACATCTGCCACCTGTTTAGACAACATTTTTTCAAACTGTGTAGTCACTGAGAAATCTATAATAAATGTTATTAAATCGGACCATAGTGGACAACAAGCCTCTATAGAGCACCATCATGTCTGTCCTAAGCGGAAAATTGTATGCAGGCCAATAACTAAAAAGGGCATAGATGAATTCAGAAACAATGTGATTAATAAAATTAAGTCTTTACCAGTTCCTATTATGGAATCTAATTATCTCTATAATGATTTATTTCATGTGGTTGAACACGAATTTAGTAAAAAGTTTAAGCAAAAAGTGATCAATTGTAATTCGGATAAAGTAAAGTTTAGTGATTGGGCCACGCCGGGAATTTACATAAGTAGAAGAAAACTATATGACCTCTATGCGTCAAAGCATACTTCCTGTGACCCAATTTTTATTGGATATGTCAGGAAGTATTCTCAAATGTTTAGAAATGTTTGTGTAGCTGCTAAGGCGATGTTCTTTTCAAATAAAATCAAATTAGCGGATAATAAAATAAAGGCTACTTGGAATATTATTAATCAAACAACTGGTAAAACTAAAAATAATGTCAACCACTTCTGTCTTAAAGTAGGTGATAAATTAATTGAATCTGACGTTGAGGTTGCCCGTGTTTTTGAAGATTTCTTCTCTCGGGTACCCTTAGAAACTACCAGTAAATTAAATTCCTGTCCAAACGTTGCTGCTGCCCTCTTGGAGTCGTGTGTTGATAAGTGTAATAAAGTTTTCAATTTTAAGCATATTAATAGTGAAGACATTTTAAAAGCTTTCAAGTCTATAAATATTAAAAAGACTGAAGATCTATGGGGCATATCAACCAACATTATTAAATCAATTATTGATACAATAGCTCCATATTTAGCTTTCATTTTTAATCAATGCATAGATGAAGGTACTTTTCCCGATTTAATGAAATGTAGTAAGCTTATTCCTCTTTTTAAATCGGGTGACAAAAGTGACCCCACAAATTTTAGGCCGATATCTATACTACCGGCACTTAGTAAAATTTTTGAAAAAATTATATACTCGCAATTATTAGACTATTTAACAATAAATCAAATCCTTCATAACAATCAGTTCGGCTTTTCTAAAGGTAAAAATACTACTGATGCTGGCATTGCACTTCTTAAACATATTTTTGAGGCTTGGGAGGGCAAGCAAGACGTAATTGGTATATTCTGTGACCTGTCTAAAGCTTTCGATTGCGTTGATCACGTTACACTTTTAAAGAAGCTAGAACATTATGGTGTCTCTAAAAAATCGGTTAGCCTTTTGCAGTCATACTTGCATAATAGAAATCAAAAAGTAATTGTCAATAATACTGCTTCTACTGGAGCCCCCATTATTATGGGCGTGCCCCAAGGTTCAATATTGGGCCCTTTGCTGTTTTTAATTTATATTAACGATCTCCCTTACTACACGAGTAAATTATGTGAGACAGTACTATTTGCAGATGATACATCTTTAATTTTTAAAATTGATAGAGGAAACAATTGTTCTGACGAAGTAAATAGTGCTCTCTCTCAAGCCGCACACTGGTTCAACATTAATAATTTGTCTCTTAACCCTACTAAAACCAAGTTTGTTAAATTCTCATTACCTAATGTAGTGCAGGTCGATATGCTTATCAATTTGAATGGGGATGTAGTAGAGTTAGTTGAGAGTACAAAATTTCTTGGTATTACATTGGATTCAAAACTACAATGGGATCCACATATTGAAGCCTTGTCGAGTAGACTTAGTTCTGCGGCTTTCGCAATAAGGAAAATAAGGCTCTTAACTGATATTGAAACGGCAAGACTGGTTTACTTTAGTTATTTTCATAGTGTAATGTCCTATGGCGTGTTGTTGTGGGGCTCAGCAGCTAATATAGAAAATGTTTTTATACTTAAAAAAAGAGCTGTGCGCGCCATTTACAAACTCCGACGTACAGATTCTCTTAAGGATTTGTTTAAAGAGGTTAACATACTTACTTTGGCGGGACAATACATCTATGATAATTTAGTATATGTAAGGAAACATCATGATTTATTTATAAAGCATAGCGATGTTCATAATTTTAATACTAGAAACAAGAATAAGCTTGCCGTTCCAAAATTTCGGCTTGAAAAATGTAGACGCTCGTTTTTGGGGAAAGGCATAGCCTTTTTTAATAAAGTTCCACAACAAGTTATTGAGCTGCCTTTGCATAAATTTAAAATATATGTTAAAAAAACGCTCTTAAGCAAAGGTTATTACAAGGTAGATGACTATTTAAAAGACCAAAATGCATGGATGTGATACCAACATTAAACATACTATTGTAAATAGTGTAAGAGGAAAATATTCTAATATGAGTATGAGAAAATTTTCTTCTTTTATTAAATATATTTCAAGATTGTAGATTTGTGTTTGGCAACAACATGTTCCATTGTAAATGTTGTTGTTTCTGCTAAGGCTGATAAGTTTCTTGCGGCCGTTCTTCTTATCAGTTAAAAGATGTCCTGAATGGCTGGTAGGGAAAAAAAATGTTGGACTATTCGAAAGTACTTATCTATAAGTCTATTTGAATAAAAATCTTTGACTTTGACTTTGACTGTATCGAGTAAGTATCAAGCACGTAATGTCAAAAAATGTATTGGAAATTATAGTTCCGTTTACGTCCGGTAGGAACTCTGCTCAATATGTCATAAATTTTTTTACTTTACTTCGTCGATACTTACTCTAAAGTTATTCGTGCTAACCCCACTGGTCCATATTCTGAGGATAAATAAAGAAACCACTATAATAAATAAAGTGCGCTTCATTCTTCATTGTATATTCCCATTTCTGTTAGGTTGGTATATCAAGAACGCGTTAGAAACATCATTTCAAAACTATTTTACTTTCACCGCTTTCTAATGTTTCGAGCCGAGCATGATTAGAAAAACTTAAAAATTCTGCATCGAATTCTTATTTTGACAGAAAAAGACAGGGGTACCAACCATGAAGGTATCTAAATAAGGAACGGAAGGTATAACGGAACCTAAGTCTCAGTGGAGAGCAAGCACTCTCAATCAATACCTACTTGGAGTCAAAAAAATTATGAAGCACTATCTCTGTGTCGACGCGACCGTACGATCTCTCTTTCTAATTATTGCCGTAATTTTTGTTTTGCTATTTTAACAGTGTAAGTGAAAGGATAAGATAAGTAGTAACCTGGGGGGGGCTATCGCGTAAAAATTCTGGGTATGGATATGGGCGTCATTTGACAGTTGAAGCTCATAAAAAATCACCATATATGGTCATATGGTCCATATCCATATTTTTTACACGATAGCCCTGCTGGGTACCTACATGTATTATGCACAATTTTATTGATTCCACAACACTTTCATAAAAACACGTACAAAGTACAAAATCCCCTCCGGCCGTGATGGCAACCGAGTTTAATCGCTCTTTACTCTAGTCTAGACTGTAAGCCATCATGTTGACTCGACTCTCGACTTCATGGCATCATGATAATCCGTGAAGGATTCGTTGACGTTTGTGGTTATCATGTTCATGTCTTTAATGCTATTTTGTCCATGGTTGTTGTTTATTTCTTGTCTATGGTTAACCTGCTTTGCTACTAGGTTGTTGAAAAAAGTGAATTTATTTGTTCAATAACTTGTTAAATTTCTCCAAAATTTAAAATGAAGGATGTGATAGATGTGATGGCCTTACAGAGCAATAGACGTGAGAAACGGCTAGCCGATTATCGGAGTGCACCAGGACATAGTATGGCTACAAATTTTATTTTCGAATGTGGCATCAAACTCAATTTGCAACCGGCTACCGTAGCTACAGCCGCGGTATTTTACCAAAAATTTTTCAAGGAAACTGATAAGAATGATTACGACTGCTACGTGATATGTACTGCATGTTTGTGTGCTGCTGGAAAGTCTAGAGACGAGCCGGTAAAACTTCGAGACGCTGTAAATGTCGCACATAATTCAATAAATAGAGGTGCAGGTCCTCTGGAATTGGGTGATGAATATTGGTCCTGGCGAGGAGCCGTTGCTCAGGCTGAGCTACTTGTTTTAAGATTATTGGGATTTAACTTGGATGCGCCCTCTCCCCACCGATATTTACTTCATTATCTCCGTTCACTACAAGAATGGTTTCCGCCATCACAGTGGCGAGCAGCGCCTATTGCTAGAACAGCGATGGCTTTTCTTCAAGATTTCCATCATTCCCCCAACATTCTGGATTACAGAGCACCGCACATAGCCGTTGCTTGCCTTACTCTGGCCCTACATGTTCTGGGTGTCTCTGTTCCATTAGCTTCGACACTAGATGATGATGCTGCCTGGTATTCAGTGAGTAATTTTTCTTGATTGTGTATAGTTTTTCAAGGCTCTGTAATAATAGGTCTTAACCAATGAAATAGCCAATTTTTTTCTTACTTTTCTAGAAAACCTCACTACTTCTATGACTAAAAAGCACATCAATTGATTGAGTTTATATTAAATTAAAATCATATCAGTCAAGAATCACTAAATATAAGATTATAATTTTCATTTCTTAAACAATAAAAAATACCTCGATAGGTGGTCTTGGTAGCTCAGTGGTTAGAGCATTCAAAATCAAAAGTCAAAGATAAGTGCTTTAAAATAGTCAATTTTTTTCTTTAACTCTTCGGGGCGACATCTTTTAACTGTTAAAAAAACGGCCGCAATAAACTTATCAGCTTTAACAGAAACATCAACATTCACAATGGAACATGTTGTTACCAAACACAAATCTACAATCTTGAAATATATTTAATATAAGAGGAAATTTTCTCATACTCAGTTATTAGAATATTTTCCTTTTAAACAACCTTTCATTGGCCGGATTTCCAAAGGTTCGAGTCGCCATCTGAGAATTCACTTGTGGCCGAGCTGATTTTTTCCAATAGCATTGAAAAATGCAAAAATTAAAAAATCATAAAGTACCTTGAAAGGTACTCATTTTTTGTAAGCAAAAATGACCATTTTATTTAATATAATTTATAACATACCTACATACTCATGTTTTAAATAAAAAATATAGCATTACATTGCTTAGTCTTCATATAATGCTTTAACATAAAAAAATTGTGGCATTCACATTTGCAGTAAAAACTACAACAAAATTTGTTACTATGGAAAATAAACTTTCTTTGAAATTCTTCATACAAATTGGCAATTTCATAGGTAAAGAACTAATATATTTACCCCCTTTTAAATCAAATATTTGAATCTGAATTTATATTATAAATTATGTATTTGCAGATTGTTTAAATTTCTTATTCAATCAAAGGAGTAGGCTACATCCTCCAGTAAATTAATAGTTTTATATATCTTCCTGATTTTTATTTTGCAGGTATTCACTAAAGATTTGCAAAAAGAAAAGAACTGGGAGATAATGGAAAAAATTATGCAAGTGTATGGCAGAGAACCAGAACCTATTTAAATAAGTACTACCTACTTTATGTTAGTAATAAGACTTTTTTGATGAATTAAATGGTGACAATTTTAAAGTATGTCTTTTAAATGCAAAGAAACTTTCATTTAAGAGTATTTAAATATTATGCCTTAACAAAAATAATGTACCTATCAGAAAAGCTAGTACTTACATACATTTTCGTTTGATGTCCATAATAAAAGAAAAGTTAAATGGCTACAATACTTACATCTCTGTATAGATTCAGTGAAATATTTGCATACATAATAATGAGAATATCGAGAAAAATCTATCCTTTGTTGCAATCCGGAAGGTGGAGTCTGTCAAGGAAGTTATACACTACCTACTAAAATACATACCTACTAAAAAAAAATCGCTTGCCACCAAGAATTCTTTGCCGCCACTCAAATGTTCTGGCAAGGAAGCTCGGAGCATAGAGCCGAACTGAATTATTCCACTTTGCCCCACCAAGCTGCCCCATCAGTGGGGCGAAGTGGAATGCATTAAAATTAGTGGACTCTGCCCCACTAGGGCTTGCCCTGAGTTTGTGTAAGCAGGATTGCTTGATCATATTTGAATATTTTTTTGTATGCCACCAGCCATAGTAATTATTATATTAATTAAATACATACATACTTTTCCAAAAAATCATAACTGTTATTATAAATGCGAAAGTGTGTTTCTTGTCCTTCCTTCACGCTCCGACTAAGCAACCAATCGACATGATTTTTGGCATAGAGTCGAGATGATGGAGGTTAAAATAGGCTACTTTTTAACCGACTTAATAAAAAGGAGGGTATCAATTCATGTCGCAGCCAACTGGTTTAATCACCCGTCTAGCCCGTTAATTGAACGACGGCACTCAATGAAATGGCTAAGGCACAACTAGCCAATTCGTTGAATGAAACGTTTAACGACTTGGCTGAACGTCATATTTAGCCGTCTCATTAAATGAGATGTAATTTTAGATTTTGTAGCTGGCGGTGCATAATCAGGCACATTTTTATGATATTAATATAGATAAGTTTAAAAGAAAAAAAAACACATCAGCTGATGCGAGCTATTTGACGCCATATTTGTTTGCGTGAATACCAGCGCCGCAGTGGCCAAAAATTAAACTTAATTTAAATCACTTGGCTGATTTTACGTCCGTCATCTTCGAAGGGCTAACTTATAATAAGGCAACTAGTTAAACGTTAAGTGATGCTGTTTCAATCAACGATCGGCCTAGACATTCAATTGAGTGCCGGCGTTTAATTAACAGGCTAGCTGTTAATTAAACGCCGGCACTCACGGCACTGATTACTACTCGGGATTGCCTGAACCGATCGAAATGATTCAATCGTTATAACATCGGGTTTGTTCCCAAGTTGGTACCATTTTTTGAAATCGGTTCAGTAGTTTTGAGGAAATCTTGAAAAAACTGTCGTTTTTTCGGTCAAACGGTTTGACTCAAACTAGTAGTTGCCTAGACTACTAGTTGGTGACAAACCGAAGTGCGGGACTTACTAACTTTAAAAATTATGTAATAAAAATCTTTAAAAAAACCGACTTCATAAATCAAAAAGTAAAAAATAAGCCTTTTGTAGTCAATGCCAGCCAAGGTAAGAAAAGTAAAAGTAATAAAGTGCAATGTAGAATCCCTTGTCTAGCACAGACTCCGATTGCTAAGGTAATTATTCAGTAGAATTTGACAGGTGCCAATATCACTTTGTAAAAATAATCCTGCTTTAAACTGTTTGTCGTACTGATTTGCAAGGCTTATTTTTTTATTTTAGATTTTTTATACCGAAATTCCCACGGGAACGGGAAACACGCGGTTGAAATCGCGGGCGAAAGCTAGTACTCAAATATGATCAAGCAAACCTACTTACATAAATTTTTAAGTGCATGCCCTAGTGGAGCACAAATTTTACGTCCCACCGATGAGGCAAAGAGGAATAATTCGCCAAACTCAACCTTCATATGGTTGAAGGAACACCTTCAAGGCCCTGTACCCTTAACACAAGTTTGGCAAACTAATCGTTTTCGAAAACTATCACTTTGTTTCTTTCATATCCATATAGACTGCTTTACGCCTGTGCTACCTCTGCCTCCGCGCCGCCATCTAGGCTCGTTGATATCTTAGTAACGGGCGCGATGGAAAAACGGCCTTAGAGCACGTAACGACATCAAAAGAATGCTAAAATCGACACTTGTGTTGAGCTATTATGGTTGATGACAGAATCAGATCATCACTACTAATAATCGAAAACAGCAGCTTTAACCACGAGGAAGCAAATATCGCAACTAGATAAATGAAGAATTGATGAATACTACTATAATCTCGTTCTTTGCAGCGAAGCCATGAAAATATAAATTATTCAGTTATGCATAGTGCTTTAGCGCAAATTCTAGCTAGGGTTCATTTAGCAGAGGTTTGGGACTAGATGATGGAGGATAAAATAAACACTGATTAGATCTACAAACAAATATAATTCAGTTTTCTAACATTTTACGATACATAATTTATTTTTTATAAATGTACAGGGTAAGCTCATGATGTGGAAAAAGCGGTACTAGTTTTCAACTGGCTACCGGATGTACATAATTATGTGGTGCAATGTACTATAATGTTAGGAGACGGCGGCGGCCGGGCCGCGCTGATATGCTTAGTCTCATGAGACAAGGTATACAACTTATACCTAAAGTGACGTGAATACTGGAGCAGTTCCGATCCAATGTGCTGCAGGTTACAAATCTACGTTAGACACCAATGACTAGTATAATTTATAAAAATTTAACGCTAAATTTAAGCGTATTAAATTTCAATTTTACATCAGTATGCCATAGAATGCTTCAGCTCCAGATTAAGTTAGGAGCAAACAGCTGAGAAACTTCTGTGCGTCCCTTGGAAGACAACAGAATGAAAAATGCCTCTCGACTCACGCATCTAAATATTTGTGCTTTCAAACATTACAGATATTGCAATCGGTTTAATTTATCACCTATATAAAACTGAATATACATGTGTAATTTACTCGTTCCTACTTTACCGACAGGTGTGATAAGAATGCAAAGTTTCTTAAAGATCAGTACATAGCGAAATATATGTCTTATACTATGAATTTTATTAAAATCTATAAATAAATTCACACTGACAAAATGTAACACATGATATTGATGTAAACGACACAGATATTATATGACGATAATTATTGCACATACTATTAACGACTACTGGGTTCGAGACACCGGGGACAGACCGACTCGCGGGGCGCCTGCCACCTGGGGAATGTAACAACACGTTATATACTGCCTGCGGGCTTCGCGACACGTCGACACTATTATAATATAATAGACAATTACAATCCAAATCACTAAGACAAGATCTTTATATTAAAATAAAATAAACTTTATAAACCAAGAAATTAAAAACGACAAAATAAATAACTTCAATAAAATTTATTGGAAAATAGAGACTGAATTTATACTATGGTCGATCGTATTGTGTTTTGTTACCAAACTGATGCACTAAATACACATACCTCACAACACATTTCACAATTCACAAATAGAAAAGGCAGTTCAAGTAAGATAGTTAAACACGAGTTAATATTATGTTAGTGACAAAAGGTTATAATGGTTCCTGTTGATGTTTTATATGAGATAGGCACTTGAAGTGAGAATCGTCTTTGCATAACGATAAGAATAGTAAAAGCCAAATCAATATCGAAAATAAAAATTACCAAGTCAACCAGTAATGAAGGAATGTATTAGCTAAGAAAATAAATTTTCAAAGCAGTGAAGCTGAGAAATAGCTTATCGTTTAAACGTTAATTAACTTTGCCACAGACACTCCTGGATATTTGCAGATATGATAACAGGAATATAAAACAAGCAACAATAATTATTCCAATAAATTAAACGAATAAAATCTTCTATGGCAGATGAAATAAATTTGTACACATTTGTACATGGCGTCAAAATCGATACTCCTCACCCCTCAGGATTTGACTATACTCCATTAATTTCCTAATCTAATACTTTAAATTACAATAAGAAAATGACAAAAACTAACTACTACATAGTAAATATAGACTTAATATTTAGCGCTACACATGTTCTTTACGCATTCACCTACTTTGGCTGGAGTCGTAAGCGAGGGTTGTACAATTGTCTAATTTAAATAATACTGGGAAGTTGTACCTGAGGAGGCAGCGTGTTCCGCTGAATACAACACATTCGCACCCTGATTTTTTCGCAGAGTGCGTCTAATCAACGAAACCTCTATGCCCGGTGGAGGCGAGTGTCCGCTATAATAATAAGTTCAACACACCTCAGATCTATCTGTAAATAGCTAAAGAGCAAACAAAACAATAGGAACTCTCTACAACAGAAAATATTTAATTAAATAATAAAAGATAACACAAAAATAATCCCTTTTACTTAACGAAATTACTATGAAACATTAAAAAAATAGTCTCTGCACAACTGAATATTATAAGTATACAATCTAAAACTATTTCTCCACTGTCCATAGAGTAGCGATACTCCCGTGTCGTCCGTTGAATATGCCCGAGGGACACTTGTAAATTCGATTGTCCAGCATCCATTACATCTGCATGTAACTATCATTAAATTTGGCATTCAATATAATTAATGTTTCCTTCATTACATCTCCATATACATAAAACGATATTTGCATCATAATAAATTAATAAAAGTACGAAGTGAATAGATTTAATCTAGTCACAAAAATAAAATTACGCTACATACTTTACCTAATTGGTATATAATTTTGTATCGTTCAGAAAGCCTGTGTCAAAGATATCTTAGAGTTAATAGAAAAGACGATTGTTATTGAGACCGTCCCAAGCCGAGGCCGAACGCCCGCTAGCATTGCGTTGTCACATCTCACTAATTAAGATATTTTATGTAAATATTAAGACTAATGCCTTTACGTTCGACCCGAATGTAGATTAATTATCATCCGATCAATCATTACATTGCTTTCACGACTGTAGGAAACGAGCACCGCCATCAGAATAGGGCACCGCTCGCATATAACAAAAGAACCGACTCATTTTCACAACACAATTAATTGCAATTTCATTTACAAATAAATTATTTCTCATTATGGCACATTGAATGAGCGAATATGTATGAATTGTTCTCTACGAGTCGTCCGGTACACTACATATCGAGTGTATATTTACATATCTACTAAGGCATTTCTCTATCTAATATAAGCGTATATTCGTACCAACGCAATGCTACTCGGCGGTCACGCCTTACATATTAATCCTCCCTTCCAACACGTAATCTGAGATACATCTAAACTAATCGTGAAAATAATTATCCACATGGCACTGTTTGATCGAAATTAACATACATTTATCATAGAAAAGTTTGTACCAAGATTTTTAGAAAGACAAGTGCAGCCAAAGATTAAAAACAATATGATTCTTAGTATGCGATCGTCTGAGCGGAAAACGATGGGTTACGAGATTATGCTGCGCACGGTGTTGTGCAGTGATTGTTAATATTGCGATGTAACTCGTCAACCATTTAACTACAAGCCTCGTGTTAAGCATTCAATCATTGACATATGGCACATGATGCACAAACGATTTGTCGAGTTCACATAATGAATAAAGCACTGACAGTTGTCACACATTATTTAAAACCGATATCATTATCTTTGTAAACTATACTTTACTGAAAACTATCATTACTTTAAGTGACGTCAGCATAATCTCAGAGTGAAGCCGATCATAAATGGTGTGACCGCGTCTAAGTACCCTTGTGTGGCCAATTCAAGGAAAACTGCTCTATAAAAAGTGAAAATATTGTTTATAAGATAAAAATAATTTAGTTGTTGCCAGTAATCAAAAGATTGGTCCAATTTACATTAAAATAAGATTTGTTATTTTCATCATTCATCAAAATGTTATTGTAATGAATAATTGGTCTCGATGAGTCCATGTTTAAGTCTAAGGTATAATTATAATATGTATGGGTAACACAAGGATACATGATGCGGGGCACCGAATAGTGCGTTTACCACGAGCTCACAGACTCACTAGCGAGTGCGATCAATATTTGTACGTTTATTTACAAAACAGCCGCTAGAGGCGTTGTCCAAATTTTCATACCAATATTTCGCAGTCGCTAGCGAGTCCAATAAACTCACGGCATGAGTACAAAGTGCCTAGTGCGAGTTTTTATTTACTCGATTGCGTTAACTTTAACTATTATAGTAATGATATATGGTAAGCGCCATGGTTTCATGCGATGCGCTTCAAAATGGAGTTAAAGTTAGCGAAATCGAGTAAGACCTTGTCCGGAAAGGGCGAACACGCCGCGATTCAGTTACACTGCTAGTAATACTTCATAAAATCATTTCTGATATAGATCTTTAGTAACTTGTACGGCGTTAGGTACCAGCTGATGTGATTTGCAACATACAGATTTAATTTTTGATGATATCATAGCATGTTCTATAAAGTTATCACCTATTGAAATATTGTTTTTTCCTCAATTTATACTACTTTAGTATGGCCACCTTAGCATAACCAAACATTCGATATTTTAACATTTTTTACATTATTAAGAAGTATTGATGAATCTAGAAGTATTGATATTTGAAGTTGCATATTTGAGCACGCTGTCTTCATATTTGAAAACAACCACAAATCTTTGATTTTAAATTGGAACGCCGCACATAACGATATTAAATGAATAAAATTGTCAGAATTCTAATATTACGAGTTCCAAAATCTAGAAATATTATAATAAGTAAAATACACTTGCGAGCAATGAAATCGACCCACTGCGTTATTTTCATACAAACATACTCACTTTAAAGTCGCAATTTTCAAAAAGTATAAACAGTTATATAAACATTTGTACGTCGTCGTATGAGTCGAATACTCGACTTAAAAATAAAAGTCCCAAAAATACAAGAAAACTTTCAGTTTTGTGCAAAGTGAGGAAAACAAATTCACTCAATCCGGTTTTTCTACAATTTTATATGGAATGAAAAATAAACATTTGTTACACTGAAATTTTTGTAAATCAATGAACATTTGACCTCGCCATCAACACCCAAATCTTTGCAGAAATACACACATTTTAAATCGATTAGACCGTGAAGTGAGCATGTGTGTATGAGAAAAACGGAGTCGGTGAATTTCTTTGCTCGCAAGTGTATTCTGAATTTCAAAACCTATTATAATTTAACGCCGCATAAAACCTTAAAACCGTACAATGACACCCCAAGCATATAAACGCCGAACAAGAAGACAAAACAGTACAATATCTAGCATAAACAAGCAGTGTAACCCAGCCAGCCCACTCGCACTAATCACTGTGCACGAGGTACGTGCGCGTACGCGTGCGTTGCGTTCATCGTACGTCGGTGAGGTTGCTCTTGTCCCCGAACAGCTTCACGAGCTGCTCCTCGTAGTCGTCTATGTTGCGCTTCATGATCTCCATGCACGGCCCGAGTAGACGCTCGAACGTCTCCACGTCAAGGACTGCACAATTTTGTTTAGGTTTAGTGGTTGTGGTAGTTTTAACAACTATACTTCAGCCATTATACGGAAATAATGTTTGTAAACAAACCGCCCACACAACCTCAAAAGTGCTTTTTTATTACGTTTTAGAAATAAGTCCACTTCATTAATAGCTTTCGTATGCTTGATTAAAGATATTAGTTAAATGAAATATAACGTATTTTAGAAAGAATTACGAAAAAATTTCAAATATTTGTTTACAAACATTCTGTCCTAAAGATGGCTAAGGTATAGTTAGATGGGTAATGGAAATAAAAGTTATAATAAGTAACTAGTACGATGGATAATAACGAGACGTCGCATTTTTTTAATTTGTCATCTATCTTTAGATTTGAAGTAGAAAAAAAATGAAGAGAAATCGAGAACTAATGGCGACACCAACGCTGATACATAAAATTACTTGTTATGTTTCGAATCGACTTGAGTTGTGTTGTTGACACACAATATGTTGTTTGGTAAGTAATATTGAATACAGGTCGGTTAACGAAAACTGGTACGTTTTCAGTACTCACACTAAAGCGACGTAAAAAAACGATTTGACAAATGCAAAAAGTTCACTCTATAGTAACAAATGCAGAACAATATTTGTCTCCTCCATACCCATAAGTTTGGCCGCGCGCGAGAGAGACAGACTATTCTTGATGACAACGTCACGTCGTGCGCTTATACGCGCTTATAGTGTCTGTGAGACACTACGTGTTAAACGTGACAGCTTTAGTAAACCGACCTGTACTGTATTATAGTTTTAGGTATAGATCGAAAGAGTAATTTGACAGGAACTGATAAAAAAATACTGCTTATGTGTAAAGTATGTTTATAAAAATAAAATTTTAACATTTAAAAACCCTTCGACACAAAAAAAAAATTCAAAAAAAATAAATTTCTCTCTCGGTCGGGGGACCCCCAACGTATAATATATACCGAGAGAGAAATTTTATTTTTATTTCACCCTTTTTAAATTACACACAAAATTAAAAAAAACCGCATTGCAATCGCTTGATCGTTTAGGCACTACGAATATTTATGTACAGAAAGAAAAAAAAATTTGCAGCCATTTTTTTTTTTGCTGTTCCTAAATTTGCCCAGGGTGTACATTATTTTAGTCAAACCTTTGTATCTTTTACCGTTTCGGCAGGCAGTTGACCATCTCCATAAATGGCCAGATGGATTTTTATCAAACGTGGCTAAAAACCATCTCGATTAATTTAGCTTTCAAAAAAAAACAGCAATGAAATCGCTTGCTTCGTTTAGGCTCTACGAATATACGTACAGACAGACCGACAGACATAGGCTTCAAACTTATAACACCCCTCTTTGCGCTGCGTCGGGGGTTAAAAATATAATTTAATTTAAATACTCACATGCAATTTTGGTGGGTCCTACGGCGTACACAGAAGCGGCGCGCGGCTTGTGGGTGACGAGAGCCAGCTCGCCGAAATAGCCTCCCTTGCCTAAAACAGTGCATAAACAATGATCAAAACTTTTATTCCCGAGCTCCAAAATCCAGGCAGGCATTTTCATTTGCATTTTATCTCCGTTGTAGTAGTCACTTCGTTTAAAGTTGGAATTGACGTTTGGCTAATTAGATTAAGTTTGGTGTGATTGCATAAGAAACCTCCGGGTAAAGTCAAAGTCAAAGTCAATATCATTTATTCAGTCTAGGCTGTTACAAGCACTTATGAACGTCAAAGAAGCTATGCCATCGGTTCACAAACCCTACGGCGGGAGACCTTGTAACGAGAAGAACCGGCAAGAAACTCGTCAAGGGCTGTTTTTTTCTCCCTGTTTTATTTCATACAGAGTCGTCAAATTGAAAAATGACCTTAACATATCAGTAAGGTCAATTTCCATCACAAAAATAAATACTAATTATAATATTAAATTTTATGGTTATTGTAACCGTAAACAATTTTCAACTGGCAAAGAAAGACTTATCTATCATACATTACAACATTTCTCGCATTACAAGATTACTGTACTGCAAGTTGTGAGGAACATACAGGTCAGTATCAATTCATTTTAGAAAAAAAAAAATTTAACCTTTAAGCACAAGATTAAGATAAGCAGACTGAAGTAGACCCATTTCCGCTGGCGGCACCCGTTCACGAGCATGACGCATGTACCAGCCATCGCTTCGCTCAACCATATTTTTAAAGGCCCCTCAACCAAACTATTAACACTTAGCAGGAGTGTTTGCGGTGGCGAAGGTAGCAACAAAACGAAAGAGCTGCTGCGTGACTGCTGTCAGGAGGTAGTTACCAACACCAGCCATCCAGCAATGACATGTAACAGTGTTCGAGACACGTGTGTTGACTTTGCGAGTATGGCACACTAATTTAAAGTCAACTCAGTGTATAGCAGCACGGCATGGCGTCCTCCACGAAGTACATCCCGTTGGCAGTGTAGCCCTAGCTCAGTCGAACAAAAAAAAAGTTAAAATCGAAAGGATTAGATTTTAACTCCTCTCCTGTAGTAAGGATCCAAACACAGCAACGGCAAAATTGCAAGAGTGCCTTGACGAAATTGGACTTTGGCTGAAGAAGTGGAGAATTCGAGCAAGCCCAGCGAAATCGATCCACATCACGTTTACACTAAATAGAGGAGACTGTTCGCCCGTAACACTGGACGGTGCTGTCTTGCCAACAGACACAACAGTTAAATACTTAGGCATGCACCTAGATAGAAGACTCACTTGGCGAGCCCATATAAAGGCCAAAAAGGAACAGGCAAACAGAAAGTTCCGAGACATGTAATGGTTGTTGGGCAGACAATCAAGTTTAAGCTTGGAAAATAAAATCCTCATCTACAAGTGCATCCTTAAACCGATTTGGACATATGGCATACAACTCTGGGGATCAGCGAGCCACTCAAATGTAGAAATCCTCCAGCGCTACCAGAATAAAGTTCTAAAGATCTTGATCAATGCACCATGGTTCACGCGGAATACGGAAGTGCATGAATATTTGGAAATTCCGACTGTCAAAGAAGAAATAAAGAGCTCCTCTGTGTCTTATATAAAACGCCTTGAGCGACACATCAACCACCTGGCTTCGCAGCTCATTAACACAGACAACTGCCTATCTCGGCTGAAAAGAAAGCAATTGGCTTCTATATAAGTCAACATAGTAATAATAAGAGATGACACGTCGCTGGACGTGCATCCCTCAAGTCTAAAAAAGAACATCTAATCTGATTAAAGCCGCTGGGCTGATAGTAGATATTATACAAAAAAAAAAAAAAACGAAAGGTTCCAACTCGCGAGTTTCACACTCGCCAGTTGACGAGTTGCCGACGTCGCGCGTGATGTGGATGCTGACGGAGCCGTCCTCCAAGAAGTAGATCCCGTCCTGCCGGATGATCAGCTCGCCCCATACTCTGTGCCAGTGTCGCGTCACTCACCGAGCCGCTTGATCTCGTGCTCGTTGCCGTCGTCGCGCGTGATGCGGATGCTGACGGAGCCGTCCTCCACGAAGTACATCCCGTCCTGCCGGATGATCAGCTCGGACCATACTCTGCGCCAGTGTCGCGTCACTCACCGAGCCGCTTGATCTCGTGCTCGTTGCCGTCGTCGCGCGTGATGCGGATGCTGACGGAGCCGTCCTCCACGAAGTACATCCCGTCCTGCCGGATGATCAGCTCGGACCATACTCTGCGCCAGTGTCGCGTCACTCACCGAGCCGCTTGATCTCGTGCTCGTTGCCGTCGTCGCGCGTGATGCGGATGCTGACGGAGCCGTCCTCCACGAAGTACATCCCGTCCTGCCGGATGATCAGCTCGGACCATACTCTGCGCCAGTGTCGCGTCACTCACCGAGCCGCTTGATCTCGTGCTCGTTGCCGTCGTCGCGCGTGATGCGGATGCTGACGGAGCCGTCCTCCACGAAGTACATCCCGTCGGCGGTGTCGCCCTGCCGGATGATCAGCTCGCCGTCGATCAGTGTGCGCGGAAGAAGCGCGTCTGCCAAGTTCGCGCGCTCGTACGACTGTCAATATAAATATAATGGTTATTAATCATATCCATATAAGTGTTGATTTAAGACCTTTTTATTTAAAACTTAGGACTTTTAAAGGAATATAAATCGCGAATTTTTAAAACCATATTATAAGCATAAAAATCTGTCTGTGATAGGTTCGTTTGGGTGTTACCGAGACAAGTATTGTTTGTGAATACGGGTGTTAGTTTATCCTAGAGTTAAGCGCACATTTGAGATGAAGTCGACTTATTCCCATCCTGCAACCTAGTCATCAAAGTCACGATGAATATTGGAAATAGGCCGCCTTATATACTTTCTTTCTGTCTTTGTCTTTACTTTCTTTGTGATTTGTTTTATCTTGGTGTGCAATGAAGTATTTATTATTGTCACGTGATTCATAGTGAATCGGGAAGTGCCAGTTACGGACATATTAAAAGATGTGAGACCCTTGAAACAGGTGCTTTACATGAAGATTTGATAAAAACCTTAAGATTTAATTTGTGTATTGCGCATTATATTAATTTGTAAACACTTGTAGATTATTCGATTGTTTTATTAACTGTACTGCTGTTGGCGATGTATGGCTTATACCATGTGTTTACTTATGTGTAGTTTCTTCACCTTTTTTATATATTTCATTTTTTTTTTAAATAATTAGTTGTCAGTTTTTAATTTTGTTCGTCCACTATAGAATTAATAATATTTGGTCCGGCTCGAAGGACCATATATAATTAATTCCATAGTGTTTTAATATTTTCAAGTGACAATATATCAAAAAAACAAGTAAAGATACTACATAGATTTTCAGATAACGCACATACTTATTTTCCAGCCTGATGTAGGTTGGTAGGTTGCAAGGTGTCGTATTAAATGCCCAATATACAACCTAGGTTCGAAATTGGGGTTGACGCCCGAAATTAATTAGCTATCTGTAGATATGCATGGTCTTTCTGAGATAGTTGCCTAGGATACTGGCTTCGTTGCCTACCAACCGTCGTTATTTTGGTCATATTAACAAAAATATCCTAGGCAATTATCTCAGACAGCGCAATCCACATCTACAGATTGGTTATTAATTTCGGGGGTTAGTCATCACGTCAGCTACCAGGCACAAAAATTAAGATATCCAAAACTCTCTATAAAATATTGTTTTATAATACTTGCATTTGTTAATTAGTAAAGAGTAGTCCGACAATTTCAGTAGATTTTTGGGTGCTGTGTACTGATTAAAAATAATTTCTCTTCGGCTAGTAGAAAAGGTTCCTCCTATTGGTTAGTTAGATAATGTATCAACATATTGGGCATATAAATATCAGTATTAGCCAAACTATTAAAACCCGTTCACTCAAGTAAATTAGCTAACAGTTTTTATAATATTAGCTGGAATTTATGTAAATTAGGTCAATACAATAACAATACACAATAACAATAAAGAGTTTAAAAGTCGTACTAAATCATTTTAACATTGTTATTCAAATCGAGATTTGTATATGAAAATCTATTGTAGGTTTAAGTGACTCATAGATAATTCATAAAACTATTATAATAAACCGTGGACCAAAGCACATAAGTCAATAGCCACAGAACATGACATACGAAATAAGTATGCTGCGAAAAACACGTGCGGAATTCCAATTCGCATCGATAAAAATAGGCACAATTAATAATACGTACGTATTGGCAGTACTACTGTTTAAAAATTAATCCCGTATGGCTTTTAGTTGGATCCACCGCCTACTCGGTTAATTAAATCCTGGCATATTTTAATTAACGTACATATCACGGAGGGCGGATGCAAGAGTTTGCTATGAATAAACATTGCGCAGCGACCTCGATAATTTCTCTTTTCACTCAAAGGAGTAAAGGACTATAAATAAAGGAGCAGCTTTAGTGACTTGGTTGGGCTGCAATTTTTCGTTGTAATTTATTATTGTTCACTGTTCATAGACAACTATGTTCTACCTGAAAGGTAGAATGTGGATAATTTTCAGTGTGGATTAACGTTTCCTGTGGGAATTTTCTTACTCCATGGACTAATACATTATGTTTACATCATCGAACTATTTTGTAATTACTGTACTGTTGTAATAACTGTTGTTAGCGCTATGTGGCTGTCTAGAAAATTTTATCCAGAAATTAGTAGTCAATAGGAAATCGTATGGCTATTGGAATAACACATTTTCACAGCTCTTTCCGTCAGTTTAAAAAGAAGGTGACAGAGTTGTTGAGTGATGCATAGTCTTTCTCTCTTTACTACTAGGTTTATGTATTCATAAGAATTTCTTGTATTTATTTACTTAACATAAAAAAAAAAATAAAAAAAAAAAACTGTCCGTATTTAGGAGCATGATGTGGCAGCCTTTAATAGAATTTTACATTTTGCATGAACTTACCAATTGTCGTTGTTAATCCTATGTAAGATTCAATGTAATTTTCACTGGCAGTCCTAATAAATAAATAAATAAATAAACACATAGATTAAATAAATACCAAACAACCTGACATTGATGAGCATCCTAAATATTTATTTTTTATTATCATAAACAACGGGGAGATGGTCAGCCTTCATCCTATACCTAGTGTTAAGTAACGATAAGGCAAGTGGACGCGCCTCTCCCAGAATCCTTAACCATAGAGAAGTGGCTATTTTCCCGGCTCTTCGCTCTGCAGACAGGGGGGCATATATTATGCAGTCTCTTCATCGTATCGAAGACGCAGATAGCAACTCATGCCGATCATCGTCCATCAATGATTGCTGTACCGACGTCAGCGATTCCACGAAACCGCTTTGAAACACGTGGCGTACGAACGATCGAGATAACATTCGTATGTTTGTAGATCGTTAACTAAAGTTCATACGTAGTGGAAAAAATAGTTTTCATGCGAGATGTAGGTATTATTAATTCTCATTGCGTAATGCCTATAATCAGAATATCGCTGAAAGTATAGTTAAACCGAAAACAATATGAAGTCGAATTTCAAGCAGGTATGATTGGATTGGAATGAAATAAGAATTCATGTTTTATGTTTATGTACTTTTATTTTTAAAAAGTCAGATCAAGTTTTATTTATTTGTTAATTAATTAACATATACATATTATAGATTTAGAAATAAACTAAGAAAGCGGCCCTGAAAAAATGTAGAATTTTATATTAAATACGGTTGTTTCTGTACTTATGACTTACATCTGCAGCAGATACATATTCATATTACCTTGTAAGTCCTAGCTTATGTTAAAATATGAATTGTCAAATTACTTATGTTTGGAAGCAATAACGAATTTATTTATTTACATCTGTACACAGACGGTGATATGTAGTTTTTATCTTTTTTTATTTACTAATTTTAGACTTCAACATCTGTATTAAAATTATATAATCTATACTAATATTGAAAAGAGGAAAGATTTGATTGTTTGTTTGTAACGAATAAACTCAAAAACTACGATACTCATTTGGATGACATTTGGTACATATATAGTAGATAGCCTGGTTATGAACACAGGATACTTTTTATCCCGATACTCCGACGGGAACAGTAACGGCCGCTAGTACATTATAAACAGTTCAATAATTATGCGGTTTATCAAACATTAAGTGACGTATTTAATTCGATGACTTTATCGCAGCCTTATCGAACTCCCTGAATTACAGATTTCTATCAAATATGGATGATTATGCCCAGTGCATTATGAAACATTATCGAATTGAAACTCCAGTGAGAGCGCTAAGTAAGCCGACTGGCCATTACGACTTTATCTTATCATTATTTACTTATGCCGTATAGTTACTAAGGAAAGGTAAATCTGAACAATTCATGATTTTAAAGCGATTCGAATTAAGCCTATTGAAGTCGGCATTAAATCGTGATAGTTTAAAAATTTGGAGTGATATAAATCGACTAATTATTGACATTAATCATTCTTAATTAGACAATCATCAAAATTGATATATGAACGTTATAACAATAATTACATTTTTGACACAACGCCATCTAGCCCCAAACTAAAGTCGGATTTTATATTCAGTAGATGTAATTTGACAAGAGGCAATGTCACTTTGTGAAAATAATTCTGCTCTAAACTGTTTTTCAAAATGTTTTTTTTATGAATGACGGGGAGACTCTTAGCCTTCATCATACCTGATGTTAAGTATTGATAAGGCTGAAGATGGAAGCGAGCCTCTCCCGGAATCCCCAGCCACTGACGAACTGGCTATCTTATCTCGAATTGCCGGAACACAATGCTTAAAACATTGTTGTTATGGCGTCAGGCTAAGATAAGATGGTGGTAGCTAACCAGGCGGACTTACAACAAGTCCTACCACCAACCAAAATTTGATTTGATTTGCTCAGATCCAGTACAGTAAGTATAGATTCCATTCACGTACACAAATTCAATATTAACATTACAGCTACATTTAAAAGCAGCATTATTTCTACAAAATGACATTTGGCACCTGTCAAATTACTCTACTGAATACTTTATCGGTTTGCCAAATTTCATCTAAACCAGTTCAGTAGTTTTTGCGCGAAAAAGTAACAAACATTCAAACATCCTCACAAACTTTAGCATTTATAATATTAGTAGGACCCCGAATACCAAGATGCCTGTAAAGTTTTTTTCATCCCATCTATTCGAAAAACGCTGATTGATTCGCCTATAAGTGCGAGCAAAGTAAGTCTTTTCTCCAAGAGACTTTTTCACGGGGCAGTAATGAGATTTGAATCTCGAACATTAACATCGTCCCTTAGTGCTCCGTGACCAAAGAGATCGCACGAAAATATTGTATGAAAAAGTCACTGGCCGATTATTAAGTGACCGGTGCGTGCAGCGCCGCAAAAGAAATAAGAAAAACGCGCGAACTACGTATTACCCTTGTATTGGAGTAAACAGTGTTTTGTGATATTTGCATTTCAAAATTGCACAAATGTTTCAAATCTTAATATTATGTTTTAAGCTGTTATATTTTTTTAACATTATAACATTATATTGGTGTTTAATATTATTTTTATAAATACATTCATTAGTTGTATCTAGAAACGCCTCTTATTTCTTTTTCTCATAGACGGGGATGAAAAGTAGAGTGTATCACTCGGCCGCGGTACGTCGCCCGAGCCAAAATATATTTTTGGCTCGGGCGACGTACTTTGAATCCCTCGCTACGTTCAGGATTCTACTAAAGAATCCCTCGCTACGCTCGGGATTCTACTCTAGAATCCGTCACTTCGCTCTGGATTCAAAAAAGCGCCCTCGCCGTAAAAATATTATTTTGCTCCCTTATGGTGCAAACTGTCCCTGTAATTAGGGTTTCAATCTCCGATGACTGTGAACATAATATTATTATCTAGGGCACTTATTTTGTTGTTCGGTAACGAAAACAATTACTAAGTAATTGTTCTTATATTTTGAGGCCACAAGAGGACAAAGTTTGCAATATTATGTCATAATTGAGCTACGTTTTTAAAAGGAACTTTCCTGTTTTATATAAGAGAATGAGTTCCACAACCAGAACAGGAATAACCGATAAATAAAACGTAAACAACACTATCATACGAGACGACACCAGCATTACAATTGTGAAACTTAATACATCGAAATGCAGGCTAAGTGTCAAAGCAAAATACACATTATGTAATCAGTACATTAGTTTGAAAATCGATCTGAATAAATATTTTTTTTTTCTTTAAGTCCGACTTTAAACAATATTTTAAACCAGAACTCTATGATAAAGGAGTTTAGGAGCTCCTGGAGCAGTGGTTCGTACGCTCGTCCTGCGATAGTAGTCGATAAGTAACTTTCGCAGTAATCGGTCACGGGATGGGTGACCAAAATTTTAATACCTCGAGCTCCTACGTGCTTCGGAAGGCACATAAAGCCATTGTTCCCGGCCCGGCTATGTTTGCAGTTGTAGAAACCCACCAATCCGCATTGAGGCCGAATGGTGGGTCATGGCCCATTCTTTGTATCCATCCATAAGTGTACGTTAAAATGGTTGATGACTATGGTTGAGAGGTGCAATTTTTACGCGTAATCTAGCAAAGAATGGGCCAGTAGTAAGTGTTGATTGATTTTAAGTTCCCAGTAATTTTCGGGACACTGAGCATTAAGGCAGCCAATCACGTGTAAACACGTAAGGGGACTGTGCACCCGTGAAGTGTATGTATTTGTTTGAGTTATTTCCCTCTTTACAGCATATTGGAAGCGAAAACAATCAACTGTTTCATACATTTTAGCAGAGTTCAAATAAAATGTTCTATGAAACAGCTGGTATTTTTTTTGCGATTTCAGGGTCGCTTTTATACAAAAAGTTGTTCGTATTGATAAGTTTTACAAATAGTTTTTTTTATTATTCACAACAACGGGGAGACTCTTAGCCTTCACCATACCTGATGTAAATCGGTTTGGAGGTTTTGAGTAAACATATTATAATGTTATGGGAAAACTAGGGAAACAAATAGTGATATTCATAGATACAGACATATTTTATAGAAATACTAGCATCCAGCCGCGGTTTCACCCGCATGGTTCCGTTCCCGTGGGAATATCGGATTAAAAAATAGCCTATGTTACTGTCCGTCCTTTCAACTAACTCAATGCCAAAAATGAAATCGATTGGTTGCTTAGTTTGTCCTTCCTTCAGGACAAACAAACACAGTTTCGCATTTATAATATTAGTGAGGATACAATTATGTAATGACTCAGGTAGAGATGCTCCTAATTTTTACAAACATTTGCCACACCGGGGATTCTACCCCAGGACCACAAAGTAGGCAACACCTAGAAATCGGTATGCATACCATACCACCATAGAGGACGTGAATCGATTAAAGAGTGTTGATTAAATAACATCATTTTCTAATGTTTATTAATTTTGAGCTGTAAGCTATGCACGGCTGAGTGCATGACTAATAATAAAAGAAATTGTTGATATTGTTTCCAGTAATTGTGACATAGTAAGGAAATCTTATAAATAATTATAAGTACACACTTATAAACTACAAGTGTTTTCCGATATTCATTCATGGTCAAGCCTTTTAACACGGACGGAATAGATCATAATAATAAATAGCTTTTATCGGAAGACGCTGAAAATACGGATTTCAGCATGCTTGCTGAGCCAGCATAACCCTAAAACAAGCACTGAAATTTTTTTTTATGAACGTCGCGGAGACTCTTAGCCTTTATCATACCTGATGTTAAGTATTGCGCTGAAGATGGAAGCGAGCCTCTCCCGGAATCCTCAATCACTGAGGATCTGGCTATCTTATCTCTAACTGACGGAACACAACAATGCTTAAAACATTGTTGTTATGGCGTCAAGACTTAGATAAGATGGTAGTTGCTAGTCAGGCGGACTTAAAACAAGTCCTACCACTAACCAAAACGAATAGAATATGTAGGTACATATACAGAGGGGCCCGCTGGGAATCGAACCCGGGACCCCTGGGTCTGATACCGTCGGTTGATGAAGAACTTGTTTTATGGATACTAGATAAGGGTTAAACAATCATTCTTCTTTGGAAATCATACTTAATATACATATTTATATAAACAAATAAAGTTTAGTGTTTAGTTAAATTGTGTATTGATTTTATCATTTGGAATTTTCAACTTCCTAATCTGTAAACACGCAACATGTTGTAGGTAGGCTACTACCATATTTAAATTTTACGATAAGTTTTCGATACTGTCAAGACCAAATGACGAGTGAATATTATGACAGTCTATGATTTATCTTTGTTTATACCTTATTGTTTATGCCTAGTGATAGAGAAGACTAAACTTTTGCTCATGGGAACTTGTGACCTTGTCTATCAGCTCTTCATATAGCTTGCGTTTCTAGAAGGCGCTCTTGAGCAGAATGCAGGGAAAGTTCTTCGTTTTATGACCCAAAAGACATCTAGGCAACCTTACATTATGAACAATTGCGAAAGTTTCCGGTAGTCCACTTGCCGCGCAAAATACCGTGATCGGCTATCAGTAGGTGACGATGACGTTGTAAGCCACTAGTTCTCAAACTGATCCCGTCTATCACTCACTTTGAAAATAAATTATTATTCAGTGCCCCCCAAGTTTCTTTTTACTTTACCACATCTTAAAAACTACAATTTTTCTGGGCTCCATACCGCCCTTTAGGCCACCAGTGTCTACAATGGGGCGTTATCGCCCACTTTGAGAAAGACTGTTGTAAGCCTATACGAGTCCAAATCGAGCGCACGCAAATATCGCCTAAAGGTGTTCGACCGGGAACTGGCGCGACTGTGCATCATAGTGGATACGTACCTGAAGTGCTTTCAGAACGGGCACCTTATCCAGCAGGTCTTCATAGACCTTGCGCTTCTTGAAGGCGCTCTTGAGCAGAATGCGGCGGCAGGTATGCCGGTCCATGGACCAGAGAGAAATCTACGCAAACCATATACATCTAAAACCATGGTAGATACATACCTAAAGTGCCTTGAGCATGGGCACCTTGTCCAACAGCTCTTCATAGAGCTTGCGCTTCTTGAAGGCGCTCTTGAGCAGAATGCGGCGGAAGATGTGCCGATCCATGGCCCAGAGAGACATCTAATGAAGGTTTATAAAACTTATCAGATACATACCTGAATTGCCTTGAGCATTGGCACCTTGTCCAGCAGCTCTTCATAGAGCTTGCGCTTGTTGAAGGCGCTCTTGAGCAGAATGCGGCGGCAGGTATGTCGGTCCGTGGCCCAGAGAGAAATCTAAGCAAACCATATACATCTAAAACCTAGATACATACATGAAGAGCATTGAGCGTTGGCACCTTGTCCAGCAGGTCTTCATAGAGCTTGCGCTTCTTAAAGGCGCCCTCGAGCATTATACGGCGGAAGGTGTGCCGGTTCATGGCCTAGAGAGAAATCCACGCAAACCATAAACACCTAAAATCATATTGGTTACATACCTGAAGTGCCTTGAGCATTGGCACTTTGTCCAGCAGCTCTTCATAGAGCTTGCGTTTCTTGAAGGCGCTCTTGAGCAGGATGCGGCGGAAGGTGTGCCGGTCCATGGCCCAAAGAGCTCCTGGCGATTGCGCACGGACAGACGCCGCACGAGGCATGTTGTACATCAGCGCCAGCTCGCCAAACGAGCCAGAACCTTCGTATGTGTGCACCACCTGCATGAGAGACGAGGTATGACAGGGTACTGCTAACTTTTAAGTGCAGATCAATATCAAGGTATGGCAGAGAAGAGATTAAATTATTGTGAACAAGTTAAGCGGCTGACCCGCAGTTTCACCCGCGTGGTTCCCGCTTCCGTGGGAATATCGGGATAAAAACTAGCCTATGTGTAAGTCCACTATTTGAAGTCTCCACATACCAAATTTCATCCAAATCCGTTCAGTAGTTTTTGCGTGAAAGAGTAATAAACAAACGAACAAACTGACATACTTTCACATTAATATTAGTAGGATTGAATTAGGACTTTAATTTCTTTAGAATACAGTTGATTTATGAAGATAGCTAGTTTCAAGCGAAATTACTTATGCTAAATCATCTAAAGTCGAATTTTAATTAATGGTAAGTGTATAATGTCCTCGGCAACACTCCATTAGTATGATGATGAAGGCAATTTATGGCGTTTTTGAGTTCCTAACGTATTAACTAGTACGTTCAAAAATCTAAGATACAATTAAACAGACACTCTCCAGAACCGTTATTTTCCATAACAAAATCCAATCTATTGAATAAACGTAACCAACTTGTGATACATCAAAAGCGAGCAGTTAAAAATTACACTTGCAACCACTTGGCGTTCAAAGGGAACGTAAACAACCGACGTAAGTACAATACGCCAGGGGCCTAATTGTATAATGCTGAAGCTATCATGATCGCTTTCAGTATTACAAAGTGAACTTGTTGCTGAAGCAAATAGATAGTGCAACAAAATTCAAGAGATTGCGTTTAGAATGACGTATTCGAAAGCCAGAGTAATTGAATAACGCCATTATTTTAAAAGATACATTTAGAGCAGAAACACTTGTCAATTCGGTGTAAAATTCTTAATTAATCAAAATAATTTGTTGTTGTTGTCATGTACTTGATGCTATCGTTATAATGCCATTTTCGATGCTAAAACTGAAAACTTTAAATATGTTTTAGGAAAATTTCACACTTTATTTTTGGTATCTACATTCAAAATAGGGGCGATAATTTAGTTTAATAAGGCCCATTTTCACCAAGTATTAATACTTTCGCGGACAGTGCACGTGACACAAGGCAACACAATAGATTTCTTTATTAATAGGTATTTTAACGCCAGTAAACGTTTAATGTCCGTGTTAAAGTGTTAACCGACCGATTACCGCTAAATATCATTTCGGTAGTTTGTCTGAAGTTTAAAGGGACAGCTTCTCAACTAACGTATCAATTTAATCACGAATATGCCAGTTGGTAAAATGGGTCCAAATAACACCTGACTATCGTTTGAGTACCTTCTCGACGCGGTCATCGCCGGTGACGAGGACGTCGAAGACGCCATTCTCGATGACGTAGAAGTTGTCGCCGTCGTCGCCCTGCCGGATCACGTACTCGCCCGGCTCGGCGCGTTTCTCGAACATCGCGTCGAGAACCTTGACAAAAATTCATTTGCTGTGATAACACATGATTTAAGCTCGAATAGTCGAGATCGTTAAAAAGTTACTGTCAATCTCAGCATTTGTAAACGAGCTTCAAGATCGTAATAAAGCACAATAATTTATTGTACATTAATTTTAGTATTCTTTTGTGAACAATATAAAGTAGAATCATTGTAAGAATAGACCACAAAGCCAATATCATCGATCCCAGCGACTCCTACTGCTGACCCAATTTAGTTTTTTTGTAGTAAGATGCTAAGTTGTAAGTATGAATCAGTTTTACGAAAGACGAGTAAAAAAATGAACCGTGTTACATGAAGAGTAACCAACAGCGCACAGTACGTCAACTTGTTTGTTTCATTTTTGATTAACACCGCCCACGTATGCGCTTCCAAAGACAGACAATTTGGTCAAGTACTGTATATTTGTATTTACAGTATACTTATGTGTTCAAAATATCTGCTGGATTAAAAATATCAGGCCCTGTCTTACTTGCTTCGCTAACATATAAGCGCGACAGTAACACGTTATCGAGCTACGAGTGTCTATAAAAGCCACTCAATGTTCAATACGACGAAATGACCAAGACGTGGTACCGTCCATGTGGTAAGTCTTCGCTCGCAAATATAGTAAATATTCCCTACATTTCAAATAGTGATTTCGGTGTGCCAAGTATAACATACCTGCTGCATCTGCTGAGCGTCGAGCGAGCGGAAGAGCAAGATGCCGCGGACCGCTTCAGCGAGCCGAGAGCGCTGAGCGTCCGACTTGGGGAACACGACGGGCGCTCCCTCGTCCGAGTCATCCTCCTCGGGGTCGTAAGTCTCCGCGAACACGGACTTACGACGGTTGTTGAAGCGCGCCACTGGCGGCTCTGGCATGCCATAAATATACAATTTAGTTCAAGAAGAAGGCAACTCTTCGCTTGTAAAGTTTCTGAATTGACACAATATAACGCGTTACGTCCGCACGACTCCTTATGGACGAGATGTCTGTCCTCAGGAAAAGGAGGCCGTGTGCCATTTTTTTATGTCTCTGAACAGCTCTTAAAATGCGGGATGTGCGCTGACCTACATCCAAATAGTCACGGTCAATCGCCTACTCGAAAAACGTAAGTGTAAATTAGTTTAAAACGGAATCAACGCAGCATGTGATTGTAACGAGATCTCGTGGGCACTCACATGCGACGATCGCTACGCTATTGCTTCAAGTTCAAGGGCGCAATCTAACTCCAGTCACCGCAACTGTGTCATTAATACCGTATAAAAAATATAATACCGGTAATTGTAACAAGTTTACTTGTGTGTGAGAAATAAGAGCAGAGCTATTACGAGTTCATAGAGTAGTTTAGTACTCATATCAATGGTCATGGGAAACGGCTTTCACTTCGCCACAGCCGAGTGCAGGGCGTCGGACACATGTCGGCAATTAATAACGCGCGAACATAGATTTTCAACGGCGCATATTGAAAATTAATTTATAGTTACTCGACATAGCAAATTACATCATCAGTTCAACTATATATACAGTGGGGTAAATGATAACCCGCCCTCCCCTGATCTTTTCAGGGGACTTTGGGGAACTGGGCGAAATGGTTCCGACTATGGTGACTGATCGCCCGTCCGGCTTTGCCGGCGTCCCTCCTTCTAAATAATATATACAGAGTAAAGTTATAAGTATCTGAAAAGTAGAGCAAATATTTTTATAGAATCTTATTTAAAAATAAAATAATATTCCATAAAATGTGATAAAGAATATCTACAGGACAAATAGATGTTTTACTAACTTAAAAATGATATCATCAGGTAATCTGAACTATCATAGTAAATTCACCTAATCTATTAATCTACATAGTAGCTGGGGGATATAATGCTTAACTTGTTATTAGCCATTATACCATGACATCAGTTATTCCAGTAATAAACAGCTCCTACACTGCAATAAGAACAGTTCAGCAAAACAAGTTTATGAAAAAACACAAAGCCACTTCTCAAAATGAGTCATTAACTAGTAAATGTATGCTGTAATGGTTTTACTACGTAAGTACTTATCCTCCAACAATGAAAAGAACATCTCTCTTACACAAACATAACTCAAGGCCTGATTAGCACCTGCTCTTTTCAATGTACAGATCTGTCGTTTGTCAATATGTATACATAGTTGGTTTTATGAAACACATGTTTTAAAAAAAGTATAACATCTGGTTCAGTTCTATCTATATGTTACAGACTGCTGCCGCAGACTGGGAAAAATAAGCCAATCCTGTCATCACGCAACTTCAAAGCATTAAAAAACAAACAAACGGTACCAGTGTTTGAGAACACTGAAAATTTATGTCTTCACAAACAATCTGAACTAAACCTCGCTTTCTATCTTTGCTATTTCAAAAAGAAGCATGTTAGTATTCTTCATTGAGCTTTATACTCTAAATACTAGCTATGATGACAAATAAATATTCAAATACTACTATCACTCACACACCTTCAATATTTCTTAAATGTTTGACATAACAATAAATGTCCTTTTGCTTATATTTATCACTTGGCAACAACGAATATTCTACTATAACTTGTACAATAATAATGTAAATAAAGTTATATCATTGAAACTGTAATGGCAATGTGCCAAATATTGAAAGATTACTACTGTTGGCTGTAGTGGAGTATTTATAAATATTTTTATCAAGATTATATTTGGAGGCAACTATAAATAAAAAGTGTATCAGACAGATCTCACAGAAAATCAGTTTTATAAGAAGTCTCGTCAGACCATTGTCTCGGAAAAAACATTTATAAATTATAAAAATTCAAAATTGACCATAATGAAAGTGTTATTAGAGAATTGTCATCACAAGTGTAAAAATTAGGTCAATGTTGGTAGTAATATGGACAAAATTTGGTATGACTACTAGAGTGTCCATGACTTGTATGACAAATGACAATATCAGAATCTATTTAGTTATTGTTCAGAAAGATTATAAATGTTAATGAGGATTATTTTATAATGTCCAGTGATAGAGATAATTGAAATTTGGTGCAATTTTGATGCCATGCATTCGCGTGTGAACTATGGAACTAAGTACTTATGAATTAACTCATTCACATGAATATGATACTGCCCTAGCTCTATGGCGCCAACTAAACCCACCTTTCAGTCAGCCTGACAATATTCTCGTGACTTTTTGTAATAAATATGAGTGAACTAGTACCTTCTTCGTCTGATATTATAGACTCATCGGGCGTGCCGGCCGCTGGTCCCCTCACTATGGTGGTCGTCCTGTTGCTTTGTAACCTTGTGAAGAACTCAACCGCGTAGTTGATCACGTCTCCCGGTTGCTCCAGAAGATAACTTATGGTGAACTCCAGTAATATTTCTCTAAGGTCATCCGGGACTTGTATGCGTCCGCCTTGAGGCCTGCTCATTTCTAACGGCGTCGCCTCACTTTCTCAATATTATCCGATTTGGAGAACGTCAAAGCGACACGTTAGATTACAATTTCAATATCATAGCCATCGAATTAGCTAAAGCGACACACCAACGAGCAACCTTACGATGGGGAAGTAGCACTACATACAAACGTTAGTAAGAAATAAAACCACACTATTATACTAAGATTTTTCCAAATAATAATCCCGGCTACGAGAAATTAAATATAATGACACACTTTTTTCAAAATAATCTTCGTCCTCCAGCCTGACAAATATAAAATCTCCCTTCACTAAAGTAAAAATGGCGAATTTTGGATTATCCTACTTCGCCTCACTTCACTCATTTTCGAATTTGTTGCCAGAGAAATAATAATCCATAGACTACAAATAAATGACAATCGATCGTCTCCGGCCTCAGAGTACTCCGAGTCTCCGGCTGACTAACCACAGACTAGACTAAAAGTACAAGATGATTACAAATACACCACGGTACTTATGATAGTTTATTCGTAAGCCCAATATATTTATTTATACTAATAAGATATAGGAAGATGGGGTGATCAATAATTATATGTTTTTACTGTAAAATAAATATACTAGTGTGAACGAACAGTAATGTTCCAGTTATTAAAATGTTACGGCCACACTATCGGGCTAGTTATTTAAAAGAGACGGCCGGCACTTCCATACAAGCCAGCCATTAAACTGAATTACTAACGTAGTTTCTACCAACCTGAAAATTATTAAGAGGCACCAACATAACAGTGTCAGTTGTCAAATGACATGGTATGGGGATACACCACTAAAAATAAATCTATCGATATCGATAAACAAAACTGATTCATACTCCGTTGTAATTTCTCACATTTCATCGGGAATAAAATAGTTTGTTACTGGAATTTTTGAAAGACTATGATTTATGAAATTCTATTACCTATATAGTATTGTTGGCTTGGAAGGTAGTATGAGGAGGATGAAGAACCCACTGATGGAAAGGAGAATAGGGTGAGCTTCTCAGTGTGAAGTACTTTCTCACCTTTGCCAGTAATGCTTTTTTAGTCTTATAAGCTAAAATGTCTGTATTAGAAAAAAAATACCAAGAACTAGCAGATCGTTAATTTGAGTATGTAGCAGAAATAGTCAACAACGAGTACTGAACCTGCGGGGCTATCGCGTAAAAAATATGGATATGGACATGGGCTTCATTTGACAGTTAAATTACCATATATGGTAATTTTATGAGCTTCAAATGTCAAATGAAGCCCATATCCATACCCAGATTTTTTACGCGATAATCCCCTGAATAGCAATGAGAACTCAAATTGACTAACCTCAAGAAGTTCAATATCCAGACACACAAACCAGTCGGGAAGTTGATATGATGAAAGTTTGCCAATAAGGCGTTAATTTCAAACCATGTAAAAAGCCTTCGAGACATCATAATTTGAATGGTTTTTTACTAGATAGCCCTCCAGGCCTGTTTCACTCCCCGTGTAGGCTCGAAAACGTACCTACGCGCGGCGGCACCTCCGGGGCGGTGCCAATCTAGCAGGGACGAGCGAGCAAGCAGTGACGCTCGCGCGAGTTTTGTTCGTCACCTACTTTCCGTAGCTAACTAGCTTAAAATCGGTAAAATTTAAAATGGATACACAAAAAAGCTTGTAAATATTGTGCAGTGTTTAATTGCTTAAACACGGATCGCGATCCAAAGTTAACTTTTTTTAAGCTTCCTTAAAAGGACGATGAAAGGTAAGTTTTACTTTAAGTGGTTACCTATTATTATTAAAATTCTCATTCATGTTAGGTTTATTATGTTCAATGATTTCAAATATATAAGTCACTGATTATGTAGGTTTAGTATTTATATTCGGACCTACCTACTTCGATTACGAAAATAAGTAGGAATGTAGGTATACTAGGTTGGTGTAATAATCTTTCACGAGTTTGATAGAAATAAACGAATTTTGAGATTGACGATCTGGGGGTTAATTGTCTAATTTTAAAATCAATCGCAATCCCTTTCAATTCGTAATTTGAAAGATATTAACAAACTTCAGGCCGTCGCTATTTGACATTTGATTGGGATTGTGATCGGAATGCGTTTTGAAAGGTCGAAATTGAATGAACGAAATAGAATGGTCTAAGCAAAGTGACACACGAAAATATCTTTCAAATGTACCTATGCAGAAGTGTCAAACGAAGTGTTATTTAAAACATCATTCGTTCCGAAAGGGATTGCGACTATAAATTCACAATTCCATAAATCACTATCTCAATCACAATACCTTTGAAAGGGATTGTGATAGATTTTGAAATTAGACAATTAGGGGGACTGGGGGCTAATTGACTAATTTTAAAATCTATCCCAATCCCTTTCAATTCGACATTTGAAAGATATTTACATACTTCAGACCGTCACTATTAGAGATTTGATAGGGATTGTGATTTTACCACTTTGAAAGTGTATAATAATAACATTCAAACGGTTAAATTAAAAAAATTAAAAAAATATTTTTAGTTTCAGCCCCCCCCCTTATATATATATATTTTATTTTTGTGTAAAATCCGTAAAGCAGTTTACAGAATACATCTACCTACCAAGTTTCAACTCATAGTTTAAGAATAAAGTGGCTGTGACATACATCGGACTGGACATGACGAATCTATAAGGGTTCCGTTTTTGGCATTAGGCTACGGAACCCTAAAAATGGTAAGTAAGTAGGTAATCAGCATTATGCCAGTGCGTTGTGCGTGTTCAAACTCTATAGATAGGTATTTTTAAGTACAGTACTTACATTTATTAATAAAATACATATTTATTTACTTGTATCTATTATTATCAAAATTAAATTATAAGTTCTTGACTTGACCACTACTATGTGACCCTCTCTTGGCGCCAAAGCTGGATCCGCCCTTGCTACAGATATCGATAAGTATATATGCAGATCATTTGCGACCGATTTCTAATATTATCATTTCTATTTTGCAATTGTGAAATAATATTGATACAAATAATACAATAACAACGTTTAATTATAATATGGACATGGATTTCAAATTCTTTGATTTATGAAAGGGCTTTTAAATGTTTACCAAGTGTATCTTCTAACTTTTATCTACTATTATGTCCATGGGGACTACAGTTCCCGAACTGTTAAAATCTTGAAATGCCCATGGGGAGTATAGTCCCCAAAGCGATTTCAGTACGGCGGCGTTCAGATTAATGCTAATAGCAAAGCACAGAGAGCTCGTAGTTCCATCAAAAAAATGTTGCTATCGGTGTTTCTGATTGATGGTTCTGAGTTATAAAGATAAGTAGATATTGATTGAATGTCGGTAGTATGATAAGAGACTTAGTCGGTTAACCAACCAGTCCCCTTATTCTGTAACTCGACACCTCGACAGCTTCAGTGGACAACCGCGTTTGCCTTATGGTAAAATTGCATTTGTTGCTTTTTAAAAAGCATAGTAACATTTGGTTTTACTTTTTTCATCCAACGTACTAACATCTTGTACCAAACTCGGCTGTCCGTCCGCTAAGCTACCAGAATTACAGGTGATCTCGTAACGCAAATCGGGTACATTCCCGCATTTTTTTTTGTTTTACCAATGATTAATTTAATTTGATGTTTATTAGTAATATATCAAACATTATTATGTCACATCGGCAGAAACCAGCTGAACCATTTTATATATTTTTTTACAACCACCTAATGTACCTACCTGTGTTTCACACTAAATAATTTTGACTTTGACTTTATAATATTTATAAAACATTTTCCACGTTTCATTTTCCTAAATATGCTTTTGAAGATAAACATATAAAATAAATAACTAATTAATTGTATTATTGTTTAATATGTATTTTAAGTATGTATTTAAAAAAAAAGTATAAAAGTATGTATAAAATACCTTGGCACAATACGGTATTATGCCAGGGCACACAATAGCGACTAGGAAAGAAAGTTGTCTCGATCACTTTATGATAAAAATAAATGTCAAGAAATCGACAGCTTTTATTGCAGTCCTGACTAAAACGTAGTGATTACATACTCTATGGTCCTGACTACTTCTATGACAGATCATTACACGACTTTCCTATCTTTATCCAAAACTAAAAATAAAAACAGTGCACATAAAATAACAACTAAAATAAATTTTGAAAATGCCCTTAGCTCTTTACAACAAAAACAATTAAACGAACTTCTGTTGTTTGACGATCCAAATATGGTTACTGATAGATTGATAGATAAAATAGTTGAATCTGTTAAAGAAAATACTATTGAAACTCGTATCCCAAAAAGTAGACGTATTTTAAAGCCGTGGATCACGCCTGGCATCCTACGGTGAATTAAGAATCGCAATAAATTACAAAGACAAGCTCGGGACCAACCTCATGACGAAGTGAAAAAGATCACGTTTTCTCGTTATAGAAACTACTGTAATGGTCTCATAAAAAAATTAAAAAGAAAATACGAAAGAGAACTGATTATCAACACAATGAATAACAATAAACTTCTTTGGAAAACTGTGAAAAACATTACATATACTAATAAAGACATGAACCCCAATCTCGAATTACACTTAAAACCTACCCCAAAAGATTCAGCTAACTATATAAATAACCTTTTTACTAGCGTTGGGGAATCATTAGCCAAAGATATTCATTCTTCTATTTCTCCAGGAGATTTTGACAGATACCTGAGAACTCTGCCAAGTCTACCTGATTCATTTGTCCTCCTTGAAACTGACCCAGAAGAAGTACTTAGTATAATATCTAATTTAAAAAGTAATAGTGCCTCAGGATAGGATGGAATCACAACCAAATTTCTTAAATACATCAAATTTGAAGTATCGCCAGTTATTGCACACATTGCTAATATCTCATTCCGAAATGGCATATTTCCATCCTCATTAAAAACGTCAATAATCACTCCGGTGCATAAGGGCGGGGCCAGAGATGACGTCAATAACTACAGGCCTATCTCGGTTTTATCAGTGCTCTCCAAAATTCTAGAAAAAATAATAAATAATAGGTTGTTAAATTACTTAAACACAAATAATATTCTTTCTCCAAACCAATTTGGGTTCAGGCGTGGTATATCTACCGAGAATGCTATCGAATCACTCAGTACCCATATAGTAGACCAATTGGACAAGGGTAAAAAATGCCTGTCAGTTTTTATTGACCTCAAAAAGGCGTTTGACACCGTCTCTGTCCCCATCCTTTTGCAAAAATTAGAAAAAATAGGTGTGAGAGGTAACCAACTTAACTTATTTAAAAGCTATCTTTGTGATCGTCAGCAAAGAGTTAAATTGGAGCAGTTCCAAAGTGAAGACATAATCGTGTCATATGGAGTTCCCCAGGGTAGTGTTTTAGGACCTACCCTGTTTCTTATATATTTAAACGACCTCTGCAGTATGCGTCTCAATAATTCCAAAATCATTTCGTACGCGGATGACACAGTTATCGTTTTTACTGGTTCTTCCTGGGAAAGTGTAAGAAATTGTACTGAAATCGGGCTGTCGAGGGTGGCTAAGTGGCTGAAATATAATCTCCTAACTTTAAATTCGAGTAAAACAAATTTTATGTGTTACAGCATTTACAACAGTTCTCAACCTTGCCAGGATTATACAATTTTCATTCACTCGTGTGATAATAATGTTGGCAACTGTAACTGTCCATCAATAAAAAAAACCGAACAAGCCAAATATTTAGGTATTATAATGGACCAAAACTTATCCTGGTATCCACAAATTGAACAACTAGCTGCAAGGATCCGAAAATTCATTTGGATTTTCAAAAATCTTAGACATATAGTCCCAATATACACTGGGTCAAATACGAAAACGTCAAATAAAAATAAATCTAAAAACCTTTTAAATTCCATATACATCTCCCTTGTTCAGTCTATTATAATTTATTGTATCACTATATGGGGAGGTGCATATAAAACACGCTTTTTAGAGGTAGAACGATCTCAACGAGCTTTAATCAAAACAATGTATTTTAAAAATAAACGTTATCCCACAGAGGACTTATATCAGGAAAGTAATCTGCTATCTATTCGTAAGTTATTTATTTTACAAATAACCCTAAAAAAACACAGATCCACTAATTTTGACTTGGTCGTTGCAAGCAAACGAAGAAAAGATAAAGTTGTAAAAGTGCCACTAACAAAAACTGTTTTTGCTAGCATGCAACACAAAAACAATTCTGCCACTGTGTACAACAAGATCAATAAAGTGCTGGATATATTTTCAAAAACTTACCGAGACTGCAAATATACTATTGGAAACTGGTTCAAATCATTAAGCTACGATGAAACTGAGAGTTTACTGAGAAATGCTAAATAAATCTTGCTAACACTTGCACACACGCACACACAAACGCACATACACACAAACACACACACACACTTGTAATTAATTTGTTTTTTAAATTGGTAATTATGTATTGTAAGGTATGGAGGAGCGGATACTCCTGGCACAGGTATAATACATACTTAAAAGGAGTATCCAATTTCTAGCTTAAGATTGTATACCTTTTTAAAGAAATAAAGATTTTGTATTTTGTATTTGTATTATGTTTATCCGTTATCTAGTATTCAAAACACAAGTTCTTCATGAAACTTAACGTGGGCTAGATAATTAATGTGATTGTCCAAATATATTATTATTATTACACATAAATCAAGATTACAAAATGTAGCTGCTATATTTATTTTATATTGTAATCTTGCGTTACAGCGTTATGCATGATTGGTGTGTGTGAAGTGTAACGGTGTATTTTGGAGTATATGGAGTTTATATCACCCTGTTAGTAAAATATAACGTTGATTAGAATTTGACACTCGCTCGGAAAGACAGAAGATGAGCAATCACTAGTTTTGTAGTTACTGCGAATCTAATGTCTCGCTGGCCGGGCTAGTGCCAATTTATTTGCCGACACTCGTGCTTAGGTTTTGATTGATGCATCGATATAGTTGTGTCCAACTCTAATCAGTAAGCTTGTTTCTTAAAAGCGCCATCTAGTGTGGAATAGCGATTAACATGCCAAAAGCAAAGCTATTAGCAGCATCTCTGTAGCGCTAACTTGTGCAGAATAGATGTACTACTTGGCACTTTCACGCTGTTATTTAATTATGAACTAAAATTGTATAGCATAAGAGTTCAACTAGGAATGCGTTTTTTTTACCAATCACAACGAAGATGCTATTTTACACTTGTGTGAGTTGGCTCCGCCCAGGGTACGCAGGTTTTCTACGAGAGACCCGTCTCATGCTACTTCTACTGTTTTTTCTGTTCTGTGACGTAAACCAATACATTTACTGATATTACTACTATTTTTAACACTGTTTGTATTCAAATCGATTTAAAACAACCTTTTTTTTTTATTAAATAATAAATAAAATTAACTGTTCGGGTCAAGCGGGAATTTAGCCAAAAATATGTCCTTGTTAAACATACCACTGTCCGGTCCAGACACAACAAATATCGTACTTTCGCAAAGATTTGCCACCCATTATGTCTTTTTGTAATTAATAAAATTAGTAAAATACATAGGTAATGAGTAAAAATTAATTAAAAACTTCTGAGAAAAATATTAAACCCGCAATGACAGATAATGTAAATTCGGCGGCGGCGCGTCACATGCTGGCTAACATGACGTGACGTGACATGGGTATAATGCGGCTAAATATCCGTGTCGTGATAATACCACAGAGTACATTTTAACATATAGAAAGATAATACGGACAAATCGATTATACTTCCTTTCTCTTAGGTCGGATTGTTTCGTTAATTAATGTTGGCACAAACTACGTTAAAAAATCCATAATTTTACATTAACACTGGTGTTGATAAAAGCAAAACTCTACATATAGAGTCCGCGCCACGAAAGAAGTCCCGCGGAATAGAGAACTAAAATTATCCGCGTAAAGCTAATTTTCGAATGTTGAACGCGATTGCAGCTCTGCTCTCAGCTCAAGAGGGAACTTCTTTAATTGGACTCCAAAAGTTTTATTTTTAACTTTTTGAAGTCGGTTTGAATTTTGTTTATAAAATGTTTTTTTTGACTAAACATGTTCTTTTTATATTATGTATCCAGTAATGTTTGTTATTTCTTATGTGTGTGTTTTAGTCAAATATTTTTTTCTTTCTATTTCTTGACTTGTAACTGCTCTATAATGACCTCGTATAAACTTTAGCTTAGCTGCTTAGCTCTTAATAAAATAATAATAATAAAAACGCTTTATTGCACATGAAAGGAACACATACACACATAAAAGACAGTAGAAGGAAAACACACAAAAGGCAGCCTTATTGCTAAGTATCAATTTCTTCCAGGCAACCTTGAGTAGAAAAGTAAAAAAGTGGATAAAGACAAAAAAAGAGAGGGAGACTGGGTGCAATTTATGAAGAGAAAGGAACAAAATGTGCGTAATAAAAAGTTACAATTACAAGATAGGAGATAGGTAATAGGTACCTATATATAATATATGGTATAGAAAAGGAAACGTGATAATTATGTTTGGGAAAGCTCAGCATACATTCTCATATAAGCTACCTAAGCATACATTTTCTTGGCCATCTCTTATCTTATACAGCGTTATCTATTTGTAGCGTAGGTTTTCTACGTTGCAAACCAGGCTATCAGTACAGGTGGCGCCACTTGCCATGTTAACAACTAGCTCCACAATAAAATCACAAAAAAATAGTAAAAGTGAAGTTTCGTGCTTGGAAAGTACATAATTGTGTAAATAAGTGACTAAATATTGTCAATTATTGTTATCTCCAAAAACACTCAGTGAACAGTGCCAAAAACAGTGAAATTCTTATTTTTTTATACTTAAGTGATAATTTGGTAAATAATAAAGTAATAAAACTATTTTTTCAAAACTTTCATAAGAAACAATATTGTCAACTAAATAAATACCAATTTACATGTAAAAGAAACAAAAAGTGCTTAGAAATTTAAATATTCAATTTACCACTCCGTTAATCAAATGTGAAATACGCAAATATAAAAGCAAATAATATGTAGTGACTTTAACAATTACCAGTGATTAAAGTTATCTGTGAAACGATAAAGTGTATTTTGGACAATAATAGTGTTTATTTCGAGTTTAAAGATTTTCATATTTACAAAGATAATTGAGTACGGTAGCGTCATCTAGCGGGAATAGCAGAAACAGTGCAAATAATGGACTTAAAGCAACAACCTATGCAGATGTTTTTTTAGTTAAAAAGCACTGTAAAAGCACACTTTTAAAGCATTATTTATTATACAAAGCACGCTTTTAAAGAATCTGTAAATGGTTCTGATCTTAACAGTAAATAAGTAATCAGATGCCGCTAGAGGGCGCAGAGATTGTGTTCGTGACTGTTTTTCATAGAAATCAACATAAATAAGTGCAACTTAATGCATTCACTTGAAACTGGCTTACATAAATTAATGTGTAGCAAAAATCAGTGAATTGCAAAAAATATGAAAATATAGTGATAATTAATGTGACCTGACACACTAGAACTGTCGTAAATAGTGATAAAAAGATAAATATAAATAAACATTCCCATATAAAAGTGAAAAAGTGTATTTTTTTTTTTTTTTTTTTTCTTCAAAGCAGAACGGATTTTACAAAGTGACTGTGTTGATGTTGATTTAACTATTCAAGATATATTTAATGTTGCTGATACTATCCTTTTCTTCAATGCAAATGCACTCTTGAGAAACTATTGACATTTTCCGAAACGAGTGCCTTCTTATATTTATTTATTGTTTATATACACAAGAAGATGGCGACACCAGTGGCATGCCATAAATGTAAACGAAAAACGGATATAAGAAATATGGTAAAATGCGCGAAGTGTAAAAATACTTATGAGTTTGACTGTATAGGATTTCCCGAAAAGCTGTACAGAATAATGGATGGTGAAAAAAGGAAAAATTGGCATTGCCCAACTTGTTCTCAAAAACAAAACAAGACACAAATAATTCCTTCAAACCCTGAACGCAGTAATGTAACTACGAGAAGAAAAAATGTGTCAAAAAATGAGAAAACTAAAGCAAACTCACCGCTGGCGACGGAAGCGCTTTCAGATATAAATAATTCACCCACTTTAACAACTTTACCAATTTTGTCAAACGATAATTTCTACCACACTAGAATAAATTCGGATCAGGATCCTGAGGAAACGAAGGATGACACATATGCACCAATCGAACGACTATCGAAAAGCGCAGAACTGACGTTCTTAAATGACGAAGACACAGAATTTGAACTACGAGAGGAAGTAAAGCTACTCAAGAATAACCTTAGCTCAACGGAAAGCGAGCTTGAGAACACTATTTTGGAAAATAATGAACTAAAAAGGTGCATTTCAAAACTGAAGAAGGAAATTCAAATGCTCAAATGTATTTGTCTAACTCCACAAAAGGCCTTGTCCAGCTCCGGGAAAAGAACTTCAATGCTTCTCACAGAGTTTGCTACACCACCAAGAAATAAACTAATAGAAAGGCCACCAAATCAAGACGAAGTACAACAATTGCAAAAAGTCATTACGGATTTAAACCAATCTTTACTTAATGCGCAGAATGAAATTTATAACTTGGAAAAGCAAATTCATAATCTTAAGCTTAAAATGAACGACTTCACACCGAATATAAATGACACCAGCTCTATTACTAATAACAATATTGTGGAGACATCTAAATCGCTCAAGCAAACAAGTAAACCCCACACCATCTATATAATAGGCGATGAACAGCTGAGTGGACTCGCTTCAGAAATAGTAAAATCAAGATTTGGAAACTGGAATGACAAATATAATGTATTCGCAACAGTACTCACTGGCGCACCAAGTTCAATTATACTTAGCTACTGTGAAAAACTAACAAACATAATTACTAGTGATGATATTATTATCCTTAGTATGGGATCTCACGATGAAGACCTGCAAGTATTACATTCAAATCTTTGTATAGTGAATAATATGTTAGCTAAGGCCACTATTTATATTGTACCCGTAATTTGTAACCAATACTTTAATGAACATAAACTGTCTAAGTCTATGGAAACATGGTTAAAACATTTTCATAATTGTAACTTTATAGACTACAATTTCCATTCTTACTATAACTGGATTCAGAAATTGTGTAATAAAATAAATGCTTGTATTGATTTTATAGAATACAAAGAACAATATTTGTCGTTTAATAATATAAGAAAACTGATAAAAAATGGAGCAAGTAATAACAAAATAAAACATATACAACTGAATGCTCCTAAAAAGGGTACAATACCTTATTATTTTCCAATAATGAGTAAACCAGAGATTATATTAGAATGTAAAACCAGCGCTAACTCACTGGAAATTGTCATAGATCAGACACAGCCAATACATAGTAATAAAGATTTTTTTCGTGCTTAATAATAAAGTGCACTTTAATGTTTTTTATCAAAACATGTGTGGTATCAGCAATAAAATAAATGAGCTAGAATTATACTTAAGTACTCTTGGCACAGAATTTCATTATTTGTGTATTAGTGAACATTTCATGAATGAAAAATTAGTGGAATTGCTCAATATGAATAATTATAAGGTTGCTACTCATAATACTAGGATAAATAAAAAGAGAGGGGGAACAGTAATACTGGTTAAGAAGGATAGGGACACTATAGATATACCGATTGAGAAAAAGCTGTATAAAAGAGATAGTTTTGAAATATGTTGCGTGAAGGATGTAGAAACTGGTGTTATTGTATGCTGCTGTTATCGCACTCCAGACGATAAAAATTTCGATGCTTTTATTGAAGGATTGGAAAAGCTTTTGGAGTATTCTTTCAACAAGAAGTGTTTAATTTGTGGTGACTTTAACGTAGACCTTAAATGTGACAGCAAAAAAACAACTGAATTTTTGAATCTTTTGACTTGTTATAATTTTAGACCGCTTGTATCTGAATATACATTTCAAAGAAATGACTCACGCTCGTGTATTGACAATGTTTTAACTAATATATCGATTGAAAATGTACTAGATTGCGAAATTGATCACAACGGAATATCAGATGGACACGCTGGATTACTGTGTAGTGTCTACGTGACATGTCAAAATAAAAAAACTAACAACATACCCAAAATGTATGTGACGAAACGGAGATTTACAAAACAGAATAGATTAATTTTTAGAAAAAACTTAATTAATTATGATGATTGGAATAACATGGGAATCAATTGCTTTATAAAAAAATTTGGCTCGACATTTCAAAACTCTATTAAAAAGGAAAGAATATCAATTAACTTGAATCGTAAATCTGAATTGCGATGGGTGACGAAAGGGATAAAAGTGTCCAGTCGAATGAAGCGGTTTCTTTGTGTAGGAAAGGCATGCGGCAATGATATTTCAATTGCTAGATATAGAAGTAAATATGTGACACTGTACAGAAGAGTTCTAAGACAAGCCAAAAAAATTACAATACAAAATACGATAGCACGCTCAAAAAATATGACAAAAAGTATATGGCAGCTAATAAACAAGCATAGAAATAAGACTGGTAAAATACCTAGTCAACTCATGATTAAAACTGATAATAAAATTTTAGTTGAACCTGTGGAAATAGCTGATACATTTGTAAAACAGTTTGAACTTAATGCCAGTAAGGTTTCAATAGATTTAGAAACTGCACGAAGCTATCTACATCAGAGTGTAAATTATGTAATGGACGAGATGGTATTTTATCCCACAACTGCAAATGAAGTTGAAAAAATTGTTCAGAGTATGGAAGCCAAAACATCCTCTAGCTATGACGAAGTGCCCATAACAATAATAAAAGACAACATTGATGTTTTAGCAGAGCCTTTGAGCAGGTTCTTTAATAAATGCATTGAAGAAGGGGTCTTCCCGGACCAATTCAAGATAGCAAAAGTTGTGCCGATATATAAAAAAGGGTCAAGGTTGGATCCTAAGAATTATAGACCAATATCCTTATTAGTAACAAAATCGAAGATATTTGAGAAACTCATTAAGGCAAGATTGGTCACCCACCTAAGTAAAAACGCAATTCTCCATCAGAATCAATTTGGCTATCGGAATAGGGTTGGCACACAGGATGCCGTTATCGCATTGCTAAATGATGTAACCGAAAAAATTAACGCAAAATTAAAGGTGGCTGCGGTTTTCCTCGATTTGAGCTCAGCATTTGATACAATAAATCACGAATTACTCCTAGAGAAGCTGCAGTTCTATGGTGTTCGAGGAAGAGCATTAAAGCTATTCCAGTCATACTTACGAAATAGAAAAATGTATGTAGAAATTAAAACTATAAATGACTGCTTGTGTGAAGTTGTATCCAGATCCAAACTAATTGATATTGAAATAGGTGTGCCACAAGGTTCCATTTTGGGACCTATACTGTTTATAGTTTTTATGAATGACTTGATAACTTACATTACAACAGCTCATAAATCGGTGAAAGTAATTCTATTTGCAGATGATACAAATGCAGTGATATCTGATAACAACTTAATAGATTTAGAAATAACAGTAAATCAAATAGTACTATCAATGAAAAATTGGTTTACTGTAAATGGTTTAATGATAAACAGCCTAAAAACTAATGTCATGTTGTTCAAAACTCACGCTAGGGATCACAGTACCTTAAATGTCAATCTCAGTGGTGAATTGGTTCAATCAGTAAAAACAACACAATTTTTAGGAGTTAAATTTGATGACCAACTAAATTGGAGGCAGGAATTGGAAGACATTGAGAGTAAGATCAGTTCAGCCTGCTACGTTCTACGAAGTCTTAGAGATGAAGCAGACATAAAGCATTTGAAACTAGTATACTATGCCTTGGTAGAATCGAGGTTCCGTTATAGTATATTCTGCTGGGGTAGGAGATATGACTACAATGTTAATAAGGCTTTCATATTACAAAAAAGAGCAATTAGGACAATGGTACGCATACCCCAACAAGAGTCTTGTCGGGAGCATTTTAGGAAACTAGGTATACTAACTGTTCCTAGTTTATATATTCTAGTTATACTTTCTCATTTCGCTAAAACTGTAACAGAATATGAGAATCCCGATGAGAAAATTATTAGGGCTGCAACGAGAAGACAAGCGTTTAAGCAGAAAATCGTTCCCACAATAGATTTGGTCAAGCATTGTCCCAAATATCAGTCAGTGAATTTATTCAATAAACTGCCAAATGAGTTAAAAAGCGCAGTGTACGAGTCAAATTTTAAAAATAAATTAAAGTCATTCTTGTTGAAGGAATGCTTCTATTCAATAAATGATTTTTTGAATAGCCAGTAGTATTTATGTGTATTGTATTGTATTTCCTTAAGTTTTATTATTATGCATTGGACTTAAAAATTAATAAACAAATCATGTTGACATTATTATAATATCGTAAGTTGACATTATTATTATATCATAAGTTGACGTAAAATTTTTATTATCGAACATCTCGAATGCGTGTATGTCCACAATATTATGTGTAAATGTGTCAATTTAATTATATAATTTTTTGTTGTTTAATTGTTAACTAATTTTTAAATTTCGACACAATGAACATTGTTATGAAATAAATAAATAAATAAATATCCACTATCTGTGTGCAAAATTTCATCCTAATCAGTTCAGCCGTATTTGTGTTTGATTGTACCTAAAAGTATCTAATCTATAGTATAGTAGTATTTGATTGAACCAAAGACTATAGACACTGCAGTATTTGATTGAACTGATTGAATAACAAACATTCCTAATAATAATATTAGTAGGATATGTAAAAGATGCTCAAAAGCGTAGTTCTTGTTCTTAGCGCGAGCTGGACTGGAGCTCGCAATTTAGAGCAATTTGATGGTTCCGTATTTAATTGAATGTTTTGCTAAATATACAAAGTATATGGTATAACCCGGCTACAAACTACCCCAGCCTAGTTAGCAAGAACGGCATTTATCGACTCGATAACTCGATAACGTGCCGCTGTCCCACTCACATCGTAGCGGAGTAAGCAAGACAGCATGATACGCTATATCATATCGCGTGATATAGCGGTGTTCATGCTAGGAGGACTAGGCTCCTGTAATATTATTGCATAGTGATCTATTTATTGTGATAGTACTTTATATAACAAATAGCGTCCGCCCGCATGGTTCCCGTTCCCGTGGGAATATCGGGATAAAAAGTATCCTATGTTTTAATCCAGGCTATCTACTATCTCTGTATCAAATTTCACCCAAATCTGTTTAGAAGTTTTTGCGTGAAAAAGAAACAAAGAAACAAACTGACATACTTACACATTTAAAATATTAAGTAGGAAGGGTAGACAACCCACAGCCACTTAAATTTGATCATTATTACCATAGCATTAAGGTCCAAAGTGGCCACAAGCTTCTTCCCCTGTTACCCATTATGCTCGTATGCTCCATGTCCCCCGGAACTACAGGAAGTCTGTTCACTGAAACCCTCTGAATACCGAAGCCATTATTTTTCTTGACTGACACGTTATTGATCGTTTTTTTTTGAACATTTACAGAGTAGGTACCTACTCATTATGATTACAAAGGCTTTCCAGAAGCCGCGAGCGCGATTGCGCGCGACTTCTTTTTTGCGCTTATTTCTATCGGGGGCAATGTAAATTAAGCCTTATAATCTGATAAATTTATCATGAAATAAGGCTTTGTTATTTAATGAAGGTGTGCGAGAACGAGTTTTGAATTACCTTAAAGGGATTGAAGTTTTGGTTTATAGTTAAGAATGTTAAAACAAATGTTATGTTTATAATAGGCAGTTAAATTTCCAGAGACGAATTAAGGTGATCTTGCTTCTTTTTAATATTTATTTAATACCATCCAAAATAGTTTTCCTTATAAATGAATATCTAACTAAACAATCTGCAACGGGTAACACAAGAATATTTTGTGGTGATTCATACATATTATATTCTGAGAGTTCTGGTGTAATTTCATCATCTTCAGAGAAAAAGTCTGGTTCTTTTAGAACCATGGTATGCAATGTGACACATTCCCACTTACATAAGACTTCGCAGACATCTTGTACAGACGTTGTAGTTAAAAACTCACAACTATCCGATAATAGAGAAATATTAGAACCAGGGCATTCGAAAATTTTGTTCAAGACGACTCCAGCCCATTTCAAGAATATGTCCTTCCGTATTTCTGCATGTACTGTAAGCCACGGCTTACTCAGAATGTAGTACGAGTTGACGTCCATAGTCCAATTCTTGATATATTCGGTCATAACAATAAAATTGTCGTAAACACCGACGCGTTTGATTACATTTTCGTTGTTCAGTTTGGTCAGGATTGTCATCAGAGTTCCAGCGTCTACACCAGTGTTTTCCTGTAATAATATCACAAGAAATTTAGTATATACCTACAACGAAACATGAATGGCGCCATGCCATACAAAACCCCAACCATCACAGCGCATACGCTAAAGCGCGCCGTCCCATAGGCAATACAGGAAAAAATTTAATCCGCAATTATTTTATATTATTATATGTATTTATAGGTTTTTTATACATATTATATCTAAGTATATGTCTTTATTTAAAATTTTGTTAGATTATTTATATTATTATTTGGAGAGACACACTGATTGCCCTTCTCAAAGTCCTTTCCTTTCAATTGCCGACTGGAAGAAATTCAATCTATACTATATAATATAATATAATAAATATATAATCTATACTAATATTATAAAGTTGAAGAGTTTGTTTGTTTGAACGCGTTAATCTCAGGAACTACTGGACCGATTTAGAAAATTCTTAGACCATTTTAGAAAGCTACATTTCTTCCGAGTGACATAGGCTATATTTTATCCCGATACTCCCACGGGAACGACCACCACGCGGGTAAAACCGCGAGGTTCCGCTAGTGTGAAAAAAGCCGTGCCATTGTACAATAATCCTGTCCATTTGATTTTCCTATAATGTTGTGTGTGTACAAAATAAATTTATAAATAAAACTTTTTTGATGTTATAAGAAGCTCCGCGTAATTATAGCTTGGCTGGAACTCCTAGAAGCCAGTAGCATTATTACCTATTTTGCAAAAGCAAAACGATATCAATAATCGCGCAACGAGAGTACTTTAATAAAATGTTAACTCAGTGATGGAACAAATTCTGTATTTTATACAAATCATTTATTTGTAAACTAAGGTATAAGAAATACAGCAGGTGTGAAAATAGAAAATCATGTATCACTATGTTCCGCCATCGATGGGCGTACAAATTTCATTTTTATTTTAATGCGCGAAGAAAATTTAAAAAGAAAAGTATTTGAAAATGTCAACAAAATTTTTATTGACACCGGGACAGTGGCAACTTTGAACCCTAACGCTATGTGAATAAGGATTAAGTGAAAATACCTTTAGTTTTTGAAAAGTGCTTCCAAGTTCGGCCTTCATTTTCAGATGTGCGATAATTTTGCTTTCTATACCCGTAAGCTCATTCTTCATAGTTGTTTCGTTAATATCATTGTGACCTATCACTGATTGCCTGCAATATAAGAATATGATGTGAGAACAGTTGTCATTAAGGACTAGGAACAATTAATATTCTTTGCCAGTGAACTCTTTGCATTTTAACTGTCTCTGTGGTCTAGTGGTACGACCACCGGTATCAGACCCATGGGGTTCCGGGTTCGATTCCCAGCGGGTATACATATTGTATTCGGTTTGGTTGGTGGTAGGACTTGTTGTAAGTCTGGCTGGCTAGCTACCACCAACTTATCTAAGTCTGACGACATAACAATGTTTTCAGCATTGTTGTGTACCGGCAGTTAGAGACAAGATAGCCAGTTCCTCCGGGAGAGGCTCGCTTCCATCTTTAGCCTTATCAATATTTAACATCAGGTATGATGAAGGTTAAGAGTCTCCCCGTCGTTCATAAAAAAGTGAGAGAATGCGTGCGAAAGTGAAATCCTGGCAGGTTTAGTCCGTTCTTTATTTCAGGTTAATAAGGCTATTTTCGAATGTCGGTCGTGTCGTGGCAAAACAAAGAAAATTAATATTTTTAAAGTACCTTAGAATTTGCTGAAATGGTCCCTCGATATCTACACCTTCATAAATATCGCCTAATTTCTTTATATCATTTTTAACTTGCCAGCCGTATATGCCTGCCTTTAATTTATATTTTGATTCAATATCAATTGCGTTCAACTGATCCTCTTGCACTATAGATCCAGTGAATCCGGAGATGACGGGAGCAATTTTCATAGTAACATCTATTACTCCGGTTACTTCAAGTTCGCAAGAAAAGCAGTTAGATTCAGGGTTGGCTTTCAAATCGTCTTGGATAAGTGGGTTATCAGAATATTTGCCCAATTCATCAGCAAAATCGGAGTTCAGTCGGATTTGCCATTTACGTTGGTATATTGCAGATAATTTAAACCAGCAGTCCACAATATCATCCAAGTTTACTTTATGTAAGAGGCCATTTAATATTTTTTCTTTAGCGGCCATCGCTCCGCACTGCCTCAGTTCCGTTACAGCTTTCCTTAAAGTCCTTTCGTCATAACGTTTGAAGTGGTTGTACAATTTCTTTGCAATATCCTTCGATACTGTGTTTTCGAACGACAGCATAACATTTAACATAATAGATTCTTTTAGAGGACCGTGCACAATGTCATCAGGTGCAGATTTATATGCGCTGCCGATTCGGTTGGCAGATGATGGAACCACATTGAATTTTTTGTAGAGGTCTTCCAAATTTGTAAAATGTGGAACTGTTTGTTTAGTGGAACATATTTTCAAAACTTTCATTAAGACCCACACCAATTCCATCATTGGCAGTCTTGCTGCCAATATGTATTTAGTAGGACTTTGATTAGTATTAAGGATTCTTAACTTTTTTAACATATTTTCATATTTCTGAGTTACACTAGTGTGATTCTTCAGTTCAGCCATAATGCAGTCTTTTAAATGTATCATTGTTGAATTACTATCCACGATTGCTGCTCTCCTGTGACATAGCTTTTGATTTACCTTAGGATCCCTTATGGACAGTATGTCCTTTGCTACCAAATTTCTAATTTGCAGACAACCGGGCTGTGACTGTGGGCTCATGATTGTTATAGCGATTTTGCACAACATTATGATTTTGTCACATTCTGCAGTCCATTTTACTAGGTCAACTACTTTTTTTCTATGCAAGGGTGCGTGTCTTAGTAATGCTTGTTTTAATTGTGTTTTATTTACAGTAGGCGGTTTTTCAACTAGTTTAGATTTTTGTGCAGGTTTCTTTTTAGATCTTTGCACCTTCCGTTTGGTTTTCTCGATTTTAGGTATTTTAACAGGTTTCTTGATCATTTTTTTCTGTTTGGCAATGCTATTGGTCCTTGCGCAATACGCTCGCCACAAACGTGCAATATCAAGGTAATATATTGAGTCAAACCCACAAGGGCCTAACTGGTTTCCAAACCTTAATCCTTTATCATATTGATCGACTTCGTTAATTGCTCGTACTGACACCGCAGGCGGTTTCAACTGTCTCCGGTCAGGAACATCAACTGTAGTATTTGTGCTTATATTGAATACTGTATTCCAAAAGTCCTTGACATCATCAAATGTTTTGAAGTGAAACTTCTTCTCCAAATTTTGATTACATACATTCTTTTTAGGCCAGACGCCTGATGTGTCAATTATCGTCGCGTGTTTATTAACGTAGAATAAATGAATTGCGAGACTATTGTCCGGAACATTAACATTTCCTGGAGCTACTTGGGCAACCAACTGGACCAGCCCAAAAGAAGCGAGTATCTTCAAGTTAAGTCTTATGGAAGTAATAAGATGGGTTGTGGATGTCAGAGCTTTACGTAGGTCTTCAGGTATATCGCAGACTTTTTTTTGAAGGAGCTCTTCATCAATATGATATTTAGATATATTTAAAATGCCGGCACTGCTTATCGTGCCTAACGCCATTTCTAGGGTTAATTCTGAGATTAAGTCTTCAATATGAACAAAACCTCGAGGTAAATCATTCGATTTCACGTCATCAAGGTATGCATACTTAACCATAGCTTCATGCAGTCTTTGCAGTTTCATATAACGTGGAAAAGAATATTGTGTTAAGGGTCTTGAAGGAACTAATTTTCTAATAGCCTTTGCTATGTTTCGTTTGGTATTTTTCACAATACTTTTATATTTAGCTTTAATATACGGATGTGATCGTTTAATGTGTGGTGCACAAATAATAGTTGTATATTTACCAACATAGCCGGGCCAATTAATCCCTATAAGTTTAACACACCCATCATTGATCAATCTTTGTAAAAAGTTTTTCAAGGCTTTGTTATCCATAGCTGGCTCTTTAATTTCAGCAGAAATAAGTTTCCCCAGTTCTTGATAACCCACAATTACTTGTCGCTCTTTTATCACTTTTAGCGCTCCAGTGGCGAATCTCAACTGCCGGAGACTTGGCCTTTTCGAAGAATCGGTCAGTGGGTTTGCAGTAGTCTTGGACTGACCTTCAATCTCTTTTATCTCAAAAATTTCATTCTCATTTCCACTATCTTCGGATTCTTGCTCTATTTTCATCTTTTTCCTAGGCACCGTACTGTCAGAATCAGAGTCATTTGTTTGTTCCGTTTTTAGATTGGCGCATTCATCAACATACTTCATAAACTTTTCTTTTTCTTCTGCATATTGTGTATCCATCTTTGCAGTAGCCGCAACAGCAATAAATCTATAAAGGACAGTTATGAAAGTAATACCTACCGATAACCTTATATTGGTATAAATAAATTAAAAGCATTAAGCTATTAAGTTTTACGTCATCAGACATTTTTAGTCTCCCCACTGCTGGGGTACTGGCCTTCCTTATGGATGGATAAGGAGAACGGGCCATGATGACCCACCACGCGGGCCTAATGCGTATTTGGGTTTTAACGACTGCAAATGCAGCCGGGACCAACGGGTTAAAGTGCTTTTCGAAGCACGTCGGAGCTCGAGATAGTAGATTTTTGGTCACCCATCCCGTGACCACCCATTGCGAAAGTTGCTTAACCTCAATAATCGCAGACCGAGCGCGCGAACCACTGCGTCACGGGCTCCTCGAGAAACGTGAAATCGAATTAATATGTTTCTAAATTACTTAACGCCTCTATAACTAATTACAACACCTGATACAAAGTACTTCAAACTAATGTATTATCAAATACTTATATAAGCTACCTTGCTGTTCTCTGTCTGCCTTTATCTTCTAAAAATTCTCTTACTATGTTTTTACATTTGAATAACCTGCAAATTGTTCTGCCTAAATAGAATTCAACACCAAGTAATTGACCTAATTCTATTTGGGTTAATCCCTTTAGGCCAGCTTCTAAAAATCTTTCATATGCCTGTCGTAATAACTGTACGCCAACTTTGTAGTGACATTGCAAATTTGTTTTTTGGTCCTCATCATCAGTTTCTGAAGATTCGTCATCAGTAATAGAGCTTAAATAAATATAGCGGCGTTTTTTATTGACCCTTTCTCTCTTCTTTCCTGCAGTAAAGTCCTCTAATTTAACCGGTTTTTCTTCCTAAAATATTGAAAAAAAAAGTAGCAGTACAATTTTACATTACTAACATAGAAATGAATGCTGACCTACTGTAAAATGAAAGTAATAACCCCAGTACCTCCACCACAATTAGTTTTCAGTAAACGGAAAAAAATATTGAAATAAAACAACTTTTACGGATATCAAACGCGCTATCCCGTGACCACGGCAGCTGAAAAGGTGCCGAAACGTCGGGAAAATAAAAAATCCCTAAAAATCCAAAAAATATGGACAATTACTACTTAGTTCGTGAAATATAGCGCGTTTGATATCCGTAAAAGCTGTTTTATTTCATTGAACAGCGCGCATGCTTTTTTTAATGAGAATCTGTATTTCTGCTACTGTCTATTAGAGGCGCTGTAGACGGAAAAAATCTCATGGTAGAGGGGTGGGCCCCTCCTGCCATCTTGTAATACCACAGAATATACAGGGTGGAAAATATCTATGGGCCCTGGAGGAGAACTACCTTAAATCCTTTAGTTATCTCATTTTACTGAAAGGACACATTCCTTTATTTTGAACAATAAGTTATCCTGCATTCAATGATTTTTGTTAAATCACTTGCCTGCCCCGGGTTTCAAAGTGGCTTAAATTAGAAAAAATAACACCATGTACTTTTAGGGTACCAATACTACCAATCGATAGTCTTATTATTAAAGCTCAATTTAGTTTAGGTACAGTCAGCTTCATAAAGATATGAGGTGACAAGGTGGTCAAATACATGCTAGGAGCAAAGGTTCAATTCTTTCTTTGTATTTGAAATTATCTAAATATTGTACACAACCAACCAGTCTTATAATTCTACAGATCATAAGTCTCCAATTACTTATAGTCGATTACAAGGATCTCTTATATGTACGCTTCCTAACTGTTACTCGGTATCTAAGCATCCAGACTACTCTTAAACATCTTCACTTACTTCAATTACAAGATGTGAGGGATAGACATCACCAATAGAAATAAGGGCCTTTACAGACCTATAATTACATTGATGTTTTTGCGTTTATGTTTTATTAAGTTTTAATATTGTTATTTAAAGAGATGATTTGCAGACAGAAGATTTGCCTAAACGATTTTGAATTGACGTTGTTGTTTAAAAAATATAAAAAGGTAACAAAAGCTTAGACAAATTGTGATGGGCGACGCCCAAAACCCGGATAGCGAAAGGCGCCTAGCTAAGTTCGATTCCCGACCAATGAGGGAATTTCACGTTTTATTAATTCTTTCATAAGTACTTAATAATATTTTATTTTTTTCATAAGTAGGTACATCAATTTCCAAGTACGTAAACTACGTTACAATCACGTCCAATTACGTTGAGTCTGTGCTGTGATACTTAGCAAGAAGGTGATATCTCAGGCTAAAAATTATCGTTTTATAATCGTTTTTTTAAGTTAGCGTCTCATTTCCAATACGAAATGATTTCGAGTGAACCGAGAATCAGGCCCCTGTCTGTTCCGCAGATGTCAAATCGATGCAACCGGCAACCGAATGTGTACGGATCGTACCTAGCGTTCAGTCGCTCGCTATACCTATCTAGCTTCCGAAAAGCGCCGATTGCCGATGGTAAAAGTAGCATGTATTCTGGCACTTAAAAAATCTACTTATTCCAAAATACTAAATTCCAAACAAAAGACACGTCAATTACGTCATGCACGAAATAAAAAAGATGGGTAGAGAAAATAAGCAATAGAAAATACCTGAAAATACCTAAAAGAACCGTAATACCCCTAATTAGCGTTGACATTCCTTTACTACCAAGATATTTTTGATAACTCTGAGTACCTAGATATTATTTAATAGTTATTCACGATTATATAATTGGTCATCTTATCACATTACATAACATAGGAATTGTGTTTTTTAGATAATGTTGATCACTCTGGACGGTACAACAATAAGATAATTTGCCAGCATACATGAAAATGGAATTTGTGTCCCTTAGATTATTTTAATCAGTCTTCACAATACGATCTTTATGAAGCTGACTGTACATAGTGTCTAAAATTAAAGACAAAGCCTAGAAATATAAAAGATCACTAATAATAGTTCTACGTTACCCACCCTTTCGTATAGTACTAAAGTACCTACTTACTACTTACACCCTAAATAAAATAAAAATTAAGTTCACTTATTCAACTTTTAGCTGTGTAGTGTCGGCTTAGAATAGCACTACCACCTCTCATCCCGTGGGTGTCGTAATATGCGACTAAGGGACTCGGCCTTCAGGAGACGGGCAGCAGCGTCTCCTACAAATTTGGCTATACTGCGATCGCCTGCGATGGCGATTATGGCAACCCATGGCAAAGTGTTATGTGGCTGAGACGACGACGACGATTCAACTTTTAAGTGACTCGAAATTAGAACCTTTTGCAGCAATAAACAGATTTTAATGTTTTGAGTTAATTACATATTTTGCCTACTCATATTCATTAACTCGATACTCGAGGAGTACTCGTTGTTGGGTACAATACTAAAGGGTGGGCAAGGTATCTAGAAATATTAGTGATATATTATCTTTCTAGGCTTTGCCTTTGATTTTAGATACCAAGTTACTGAAACTAAATTGATCTGTATGAATAAGACTATCGATTGGTACCATAAATATTTCTTCTAATTTAAGCCGGTTCGATTCCCAGGGCAGGCAAGTGATATATCAAAAATCTTTGAATGCAGGATTACTTATCTTTGAAAATAAAGGAATGTTTCTTTTCAGTAGAATGACCTTCCAGGGCCCATAGATTTTTTTCACCCTGTATAATACCTTCTTCATCATCTCAGCAGCACAACACCCACTGCTGGTTATAGCCCTCTCCAAGGATCTCTGACAATCCCTCCTGTACTGTCCCTGATGTCGTCGCTCCGTGGGTGGGCCACGGAGCGACGACGTCCACTGCGCGGCCGCCAATCCAGAACCTTTCAGACCCAACGGCCATCGGTCCTTCTTGCTATGTATCTCCCACTGCCATTTCAGTTGAGCAATCCTTCGAGCGATGTCGGTTACTTTACTTATCCTACTGATCGATCACGCAGGAAAACGCCGAGCATAGCTCTCTCTAATTCACGCAAGGTGACTTTAAGCCTCCTTATGAGACCCATTAGTTAGCGACCGTTTCACTTCCGAAAAAAGTCATTACTACTGGCATGGCAACACACATTGGTCATAGACTTTCGTCTTAAAACACTGATGTAACTTGGAAGCGAAGATTTTACGAAGCTTAACGAATACGGCCGATCCGAGTTGGATTCGACATGATCGAATCAGATTCAGTCAGATTCGACAGATCTCTTTCTCAAAGTAGACTTACCTAACTGGACTGTCTGTTATAGATATACGTAATGGTCAACAATTAAGGAATTAGAGCGTAGTGTTTCCAACATGACCTGAAGCAGGTACAACATGGAAATTCGACATGATTTTCGTATCCATGTTCAACCACTCTTTGGGCACTTTGGAGATCTTCGAGCATTAGTCTCAGCCATAAGGATTAAGGACTACATTTTCGGCAACACGAAGATGTGTTAAGTAAAGGGTATTAATGTCGATGCATAGTCCTTTCCAGTCCAAGAACTTATAGATGTCCTCCAAAGCACCTGTGAAACCCTGTTTCACACCTCACTGCAGTTGGATGGGATTTGTGCTCTGGTTCTGTAGTCGGACCGATATGGCGGCATGTTTATTAAGTTAAGTAACTATGTACATCATCACCTCGATATACCTGTGTCCACATACGCAAAGTACTCTGTGAGCTTTGTCATAGTCCACGAACGCCAAGAAAAGTGGCAGATTATACTCCTCGCTCTTCTGTATAAACTGCCGCAGCGTATGGATGTGTCTATAATACTATAGCCTTTCCGGAACCTGGCTTGTTCAGGAGGGCCTTATGGAGGACTTTCAGTATCGGCTTATCACCCCTTCTCAGAAGTTCTGTAGTAATATCGTCACCGCCTTCCGCCTTGTTGTTTATCAGCTGCTTGAGAGCCATACTAATCTTGTCGACGCCACGTAATATGGTTGAAGTATATGTTATATTTAAAGAAGTACAAATATAGGTACTTACAAATCCAAATATGTAGAATTTTTTCTGGAATCTTTTGTTTTGTTTCTGTGTTAAAAGTCCTTTCTTCAAAACTGTTTCAGTAGATTCACAGTAGTTTGGTTGTTCTCTTAGGTATTGAACTAGTTTATTTATCCAACCTATTTTTGGTATGCTTAGTATAGAGCTTTGGTGGAATCTCCTTAGCCTTAGCAATATGGCTTTCGATCCGCCCCTGTTGGATACTACTTGTGTTATATGGGACACTCTCACCAGATCTAATTTTTGCAAGACTTGTCTGTTATAAAACAATAGTTTAGAATCTTTCACAAGTTTGGCTAAATTTGTATTACCTACAGTCATTTGTCCCTAGAAAAAAAGCAAAATAAAAACACCAATTCGCAACTGTAAAACGAGTCACACACTATTAGTTATAGAGACAGCATACTAACATTATTTCTTAAAAAATTCATATACTTAATGACAATATTAGATACTTGATGTCAAATATTAATAATAGTCATATCATACCACAAACTATCAGTAATACTGACATAACATTCAAAATAACCTTATGTAATAAAGGACAACGACAAGATCTCTATGGTGCCATGCCCCAATAGTTTTTTTAGTTACAAACACATTTATATGTCAAATGATAGCTGAATAGCTGTATTTTTACAATTGTAAATAAACACTTAATTCGGCTGATAACCAATTAATTAGTATGGCTTGAGCAAGATTCAAAACAATACCTGTGCCTCTGAATGTGTTGAATGCTGGTTGAACACGTAAGCCACAGTTAATACATCGCCACATGTTGAGTCCAAAGTATACGGGTCAATCAACTATATCTTGTACGTAATTATGTCCCTGCAACAAAATTTTTAAATCTCCAAAGCAATCAGTTTGCTATAAAATTTATTACTTTTCCAGATCCTTATTTATACAGATCCCTATAATACATTACTTTATACTCGTCAATTAAATGTTACTAAAACGATAAACATATATCGTTTTATTGGTAACATAGGGGATTACGTTTGGTATGTCACCGTGATGAAGTCCCCTTAGTTACCAATAAAACGATATAATTTTTATCGCTTTTTTGGAGATTTCAAACTTTTGTTGCAGGGACATAATTAGGTACAAGAAATAGTTGATTGACCCATACACAGTAACCAAAACGTAAAGGCAACTCAAAAGTCCAGGTTCAATAGCAGGGGCAAGGGGTTCCAAATGAGAATAAATAATCCACAAACTTAATCGAAACATGCACAGCAACAAAGCACAAACTGTGACAGCTGAATGAGTACCTAACATATTTGTAGTGACAGTGATTATATACACTTTGAGTGAATATGTCACAGTAGATCTCAGTACGCAATACTCATACTTATAATTTGCTAATGCTGTTTTGCAAATTTTTAATGAATATTTTTTATCTGCTGCTTTTTCAAGATTTTTATCATATGTCTTAATTAATAACTATTTTTTAGAGGTTTTATATATATATATTTCATAACTGTAACTGATAAAAATCCTTGGGGCATAAATTGGCATTCCCTTTTTACATTTCAAAAAAAAATTACAGTATACTGTCATTACTACTGATAGTGTGTAGTCTGCTTAAGAAATTGATTTAACAAATTAAAAAAAAACATTCACAAGTACAACTTTATTATGGAACCACCCCTGGAATCACCAGTGTGGTTCACTTTCCTGTGGGAATATCTGGATAAAACATATCCTATGTTTGAATACAGACTATAAACTATCTATGTGCGAAATCCAAATCTGTTCAACTGGTTTTGATTGAGTGACAAATGTTTATTCACATACTAACTTATATCATAAATGCGAAAGTGTCTTAGTTTGTCCTCCCTTCAAGTCCTAAGCAACCTATGAATTTGATTTTTGGCATAGAGTTAGTTGAAGGGAGGGACAGTAACATAGACTACTTTTTATCCCGATATTCCCATGGTAACAGGAACCATGCATATGCACATATTAGTAGGATACTTACATTCTGCCTTGATTTTCCTATCAGCTCTAGAATGCAGTAATGTAACTTTGTTAATTGTGCTGCATATGTTATTGGCAGATGTGGAGCTAAGGCTGCCCATCGTTCTACTCTTGAGGCCACCAGGACAAGAGTAGAATTGTATTGGGACAGCACATCCTTGTATCGTATTTCTGATAATTCAGATTTGTCAAGCAATGTTCTTGTTTTGTAGTGTACACATGACCCTTCACAACCATTTTCATTTTCAATTGGATGGTATTCATACGGCCCATCAAGGCACTCTTCCTAAAAAATAAAATAAGTTTTAGAAAGTTTGATGAATCAAGGTCTCAAGTGAAACAATATTGAAAAAAGCAAACTTAGATAAAGGCCATGTACTGTTGGCAATCCAGATCATCAAGGAACATGTATAATCAAAAATCCACTATCATTTATTAATTTGCATTTGTTTCGATTTCCTACATATAATTTCAAACATATTATTGAAATTTTAGAATGAGAACAATAAAGCAAGTAATGTCTTAAATGCAGCTATATTATAAATTTCCATCCAAGTGGTCATTAAAGTCTTCTTCTCTATTGCTGTACTAAAATACTTACTGGTTCTTTTAAGTCACCACTCTCTTCATCAATTATTGCAAATCTATCAAGGACCTCTAGACGTGGTACTGGCTCTGGATTCTCATACAAATAAATACTGTTACATTTTAATATTATGTTCCAAAACCGACTCTGTAATTTCTCCGTAACAGGGGAAGATATGCGCTTCTCAATTCTTTTCCAGAGAAGATCAATACCGATTCCTTCTAAGCCTTCTAGGGCAATTTCATCCACAATTATATCTTTGAACGGGAGTGAAAACGTATTTTGAGAAATATTAGCCATATTTCTCACATAAAATGTATTTATTTTTTAAGATTTACAACACGCACGATGAGACGAGATCACAAACACAAATTATAATCACAAATTAGAAAGTACCTGTAATGTAATAATGTGAATGTTATCGAGCGAGATCACGATCACGATGCCATATTTTGACATTGATAGACATTTTCAATTTTTCATATTTGTCATCATGATTGTCAGTTTGACAGTGACTGTCAGTGTTTTTTTTTTGGACCAAGGCATTGTTCCTTACAGGCGAGAATATTTTTTACCAAGTTCTCAATCAATGATTTTATTTATTCTGTTTGTATTTGTTCGGAGAACAACATTAGGTACAAAAAAATATCAAGTGACTTTCTTGACTTCGAAATATTATTTCATCACTTTCGATGCGTGATGGACATGCAGTATTTGTTTTATGAAAAACTTTGAAACGCTGATGTTTTAAGTAAGGATAAGGCTGAAGGTGGAACTGTATTTTCTCATCCTCAACCACTGAGGAACTGGCTACCTAATTTCTAACTGCTGGAACACAACAAAGCGAATGCTGAAAACATCAGAAGGTGGTAGATAGCTAGTTGCCCTTAAATAAAAAGGTGGTAGCTAGCTAGTTGCCCTAGCATGAACGGCTTTTATTGACACTTGTAGCTCGATAACTGTCACTGTCCCGCTCACATCTTAGCGGGGTAAGCAACACAGCATCATGGGCCTGTGCCTTATCTTATCGCGTGATATAGGTAGGTAGCGTGTTCATGCTTAGGAGGCAGGTTCAGCAGGTCAGGAATACAACAACCCCAATTTGAAATCGAACCCGTGACCTTTGGATCTGATACCTGTGGTGTTATCACTATTTGAATAAAATAGTCCATAGGCCGTTAAAAGAAAATAAATACAGTATTGTTTGAGTTACTGATTTGTACTAGGTACCACATTTACTCTAACTTTTGATCTGATATATTGTTTTATTAAATCTCAGTAAATTATGCAGTTTCTATCGATATCACAAGCAAGTATTTTTTATATGCAAACTAGGTAGTCATTTAATATGTATCACCGTCCTAAAGCTATATCGCAGTTTGACCCTTTTCGATTTAAAATCAAACATCAGATTTTAAGTTTCAATATTTTATTTACTAAAGAAAAGGAATACATTTTATCCTTTGCTAAAATATTTAGCATATAATTAATAATATTTAAATGAGAAATGATCATAACACTTTGAACAATGATAAGCAAAATGCAAAACTTGACAAATTACTTGGGCAGTTTTGTGTTTTGCAAACCAATGTTTCACAAACTATTTGTCTCTAGTCGTAAAAAAATTGCACTCTATAAATATGGGCAGCGAAATATAAGTGTAACAGTTCTATCACTGCATTTGCGTTTTGCATATTATTATCAATTTATAAAACCCCTACTTAAGTCTATTAAGCAAATAAATGCGGACTTAACGATTCTTATAAGCTGATGAATGTACGTATAGATAGGTATATTTGAAGAATTCTGTTAGGTGAACGTATACTGAAAATCGAAACGAAGACGAGGCGATATGAGAATGGCACGCGCACAATTAAATTTTAGGTAAAAATAAATAGATATAACTTATCCATGAATAAAATAGACATGCCGAAAATCATTGTGCGCCTATAATGACAAAGGGATACACTGGCATTTCAGTAGGTACATTCATCTTCAAGACTTATACAATGGTAAGTATTAGGTAGTATAGTACACCGTACCTACCTATTTACCTCGTATGGACGTATATTTTTTGTAAAACTTTTACTTTATGATTGATAATAATCATGGTCGCTTTCTGACCCGCTTCGCTTTTGTTTCGATAGACAGAATACCCATAATAACGCTTGTGAGATTAGGAAAGGAATTGGAATAAGTACCAATACAACACGACGACTTCTGGATTTTGTCTTTGAACTCTGTAGGCTTCAGTAGTTGAGTTGAGTACCCAAATAAATAATTGTGGATCTATTTTTCAGATTTGCTGTCTTTTTATTTGTTGTTTATCTAATATCTTATTAGCCCTGGAAAATATTGGTCGTATGGTAATATTTCCTCAAACTCTTTTCTTACTTTACTTATTTCTTTTTTTTTCAAACATTTTTCTTTATTTTACCTCAATAACTATCATTTTAATAGTCTCTATTAGACATTAGTATTATTCCAATTCCATTCCAAGAGTTTCTAGAGGGCGGTTATGAGTTACTTTACTAAAGGCACGCTATAGAAACTCACTATAAAATCAGGTGGAAGATGAGACGGTACCCATGCTACGGATGCAAGTTAAGTAGGCACTTCCCATTATTCCTGCTTCGGCCCATTCTGTGACCTAGTTCTGCTAATAGACAATATATCTCTGGCCGTCTCAGTTATTTATAAATAAAGTTTATGATTTTCAAATTTCGAACGTTTTATTTTATGTAGGTATGAAATTAAGTACAATCGCTGCAAATATTTATAAAAAGACAATGTACACGCGGGTAAGTAGGGTTTTGTTTTATATTTTGTCATTATATTCTAACTCTCTTTAGATCACCACTCTTATATTTCACTAAGTTTTTAAGACGTTGTGCAAAACAATAAAGAACTACGACAGGAAACAGCAGAACTAGTTCACAGAGTCCTTGCCATTTATCGAAGTCAAGCAGTTAGTCTTTGAAGATCTGTCTCAGTTCATTCTAATGGTTCATGATTATTTATTGATTTATTACTTTTAATAATAATGCCCGTTAGATAAATCTAAAGTGATACACGCAAACAAACAAAAGTTTTCTCAGTGTTCTTTCTTGATTGAGAATTCAATACATTGGCTAAGTATAATAATTACAATCGTAACACCATCTTCTCTATCGTAATGACAACTAAAACGAATGTTGATGTTACTAAAATTACAATTAGATTGACTGAGAGGCAGTCCTCAAAGAATTGATGTAAAGGCCGTGGCAAAACGCTTCCATTTTCAAAACTTTAAAAATATAATTAGTAGGTACTTATAAAATTTTGAAACTGGCATTAGGTTCAGAAGTAGAAAAATATTGCACACGCATTTACCGACTCTCCAAGTTATCATCAAGATCAACCCAATCCAAATATTTACAATTTAATTTTTAAAGTAGACTTTGGGTATTTGTGATTGATAGTTCGAGAATAATGTGACGTAACGAGCTATATCTTAAATGTTATACTTTAATAAAAGTAGCGGATCTTTCATTAAATTCAATCCTCTGTAACTTTACAGTTATTTTTTTTATTTCAATAAAAGTCTTCAATTTCTAACACTAAGGCTTCGAGTTTCAAAACAAAATTAAGCGGTCTATAATAAACTACGGTACGATACGTTCTATTATAATTCTCAATATACCATAAATCAATAATTTTACGCTTATAAGAAACTTTCTAGGCATGTTTACAATAAACTTTACGAGTATAAAAAGATGGATCAGTAATTTAAACGTAGAAATGGTTATTGTACATTTCATCAATATCTTTATGTAATACAAAAAACAATTCTTAACAATTCGCCCTCACAAAATTTGCTTGCGCTTACACTATCGCTTATTTTAAAATTACTCGACGAAATCTAATTACAATATAGAACTCGCTATTTACATGTACTAGCCTCTCTTACGTATGTATGTGTTGAATTTTGTATCGACAGACCCCATAAATGGAAACCATTGCATTCTATTCATCAAACAATTATCAAGCAGTGTACTTTCAGTCTTTTATGATTGAAACTTGACGATTGATATAGTATCTGTAGCGACACAGTTTAATTAGCAACTACAGTCCGTTACGGTCACTACGACTACGGCTATTTTACCGATACACACTTTGTTGGTATTGCTACATAGTTTATATAGCGCTACACCCGTTCATGTAGCCGTAGCCGTAGTAACCGTAACGAACTGTCGTTGCTACATAAACTGTGTCGTTACACAGTATCGTCCGAAGGTATAGGTCCTGGCAAACAACTTGACCTTTCAGTGACGAGACAAAAAATGCGCAGTAGGTATCTACAAATACTTTATAGTGTTTATTAGTCTCTGCGTATCTTTTGTCTCGCGTGCATAGGTCAAGTTATTTGTCGAGACCTATACATATGTAACTAAATTCTCGTACCATAAACCTATCGATTAGGAGACAGGAGAGGATATCATAATTTACGAATTATTAATAACAAACTCTCTTCAGGTTACCATTTGCGAGGCCTGTACACGGTTTCCAAAGTTGAATGGTCGTGAAATAGCGTCACTTATCGCACTGTTTAAATAATAAAATAAATAGTTACATGTGTGCGTTTACTTTATTTAATTAATACGAATTGGCAGTTACATTCGTAATTAAAAATAACAACTCGATTATTTAAGTATTAGCAATTACTAGGTACTATAAATAAATAATTTACATTACAAAATCATGGCATCTTTGGTATGTATTATAGTTATAAAGTGAAATAATTGTGAGTATTTTGAAGGCAATTTCAGAATGCCTTTTATTTATTATGGCGTATAAAAATTATCTCTCGCACGCTATCTGACCAGTTTAATGATCTTGTTTATTTAAAGTTGGTTAATCTGTAACATGTAGGATTACATTCATGCTTTAATTGCTTAACGAAAAGATATGAAATGCGTCTACGGAAAATGTAAGTTTTAATACAAATAAGTATCAACGGCATTAAATGTTTCAGATAGCGTCGTTTAAAAATTTGTCGTCTACTGTAACTTCTATACTAATGGCTTCCTAAGACCACGCTAACATCAGTCCGAAAGAAAAACCGAGTCCTTTTAATGTACCTATTTCAAACCTGTCATACACACTTAGGCACTAAGTCATTACAAATAGAATTGACATTTTCTTTACACACATTCAATTGTCAACAATGAGCGGAGATGAGATTCGAACACTATCCTTTATTCAGGGTACAAAATAAAAACTAGCTAGTTTACAAATGATGTGGTAAGCGTGTAGGAAACGTGTACTAGACACTTTTTACAACTACATAATAGCAACAGGAACGTCTCATAAAAAAGATTATTAACGTTTGGCCCACTCTTCTCGAAAATTTAGAAACGACAGTAGACAATAAGGTGATGTATCAAGTGTCAGAATGTATGTACACAATGATCACAGTTACCGACCGTAACTTACAATGGCGCACCAACAATCTAAATTGGCAATGTGGCATGACAATGCCATCTTACACTCTATTATCTATGTATACATATCGCTAAATCTATAACATTATCGATAATTATCAAAACGATCTCCTAATAATCTAGATACACCCATAAGAAGCACTTTTTTAATGAATGAATAAGTATCAGAACTTTACATATCATTTATACATGGTAAATATAATTTATATTATATTTGTGTCTCATAATGTCATTGGTTTCAACTATAATGATTATAATAATCGTTTAATCTAGTATAACTTGACGTGTAACCAATGGAGCGCTGGCGTTTACAATGTAATGCTGAGTGAAACGTTGATCGTAGAAACCAGCGTCGCCATTGGAGCAGTCTCGCTATCATAACACTAGAACTTTAGAATAAGAGAATCCTCTCTATAATTAATGACGTAATGCTACAAATAGTAGTTATGTAAAAAAGCGAGCTGAGAATCCATTGCGGTCACCATCAGTAACCGTTTACCAGAAACACTTACAACTTTATAGAAATGACACCCTCCATCTGCTGAATAACCGCAATGCTATTCACAAATTCTCATTAACTAGTCATCAACATGTTACCAACAAAAACTTATATTTTCCCCTAAATTATTTTGTAAACTATGTATAATCTAAACAATCTACAATTTGTTACATTATTCATCTTACATACATAAATCGATAATATTGTTCCGTCTTTTAAAAAAAATACAATTTATGATCTTTGTCACATCTCTTCCGGTCGTTTAGTTTGAGGATAATCACCAGTACGTATATTTTATTTCTTGGAAGAAATCTTTCATCACAATCTGTAGTTTAGCAGCGACAATACAATCCACTTCATAATCTATCGAAGCGTAACAAGTTATAAAGACGCTCACGTAAAAAATATTTTCAACTTGTAAACGTCGTATCCACTTTGAACTACAGGGTCACCGTAACAAAACACAGCAACAATACCGAACAACGATCACTTCGAATTTGGAATGTCACGTCACGTCATTTGAGTCCGAAACTTTTTTCCTTTCATTTGTTTTTAGGAAAGAAAGAGGTTTTGTTTTCGAAGGTTTTTATTAAAGAGTTCGTTCTGGGAGGGGCGGGGCGGCGCGCTAGTTGCGGTAGATGTAAGCGCAGGGCTGCGGCGCGGGCGGTGGCGGCGTGGGTGGCCGCTCGCCCGACGGCGACGGCGACGACGACGGCGGCGACGGCGACGAGGAGGAACCCACGCCGCTCGCCGATGCCGACCCTGAGCCGCTGCTGCGCTGCGACACTGTGAATGATCACTTATTAGTATGAAAGTTTATGACAAACATAACTAGAGTAAATAGTAAAAAAAAATGTAACTGAAACAGAATCAGATCGAGGATGTTCTGAAAAATGGCCAGGTGAGAAGTACCAAAACTAAAAGAGCTTGTGTAGAAATACTGAAAAATTTTAAGGAAGCTAGGGAAATATGTCAGGAACGTGACACGAGGAGATCCGTAATCTCTGTCTAGCCGAACAACGGGATAAAGGCGTGACATTATGTATGTGCAATAAATAGTAGGGACATCTATAAATATAACACATCGAGGCGTATTTACAATTTTTTCCGTCCTCCCGGAAGTGATATACCTGGTATACCTTTTGCAAAATTTCAAGTTTCTAGGTTCAGCCGTTTGGGCTCTGCGTTGTCACATCAGTCAGTCACCTTTGACTTTAATATATATGTAGATATAGATTATCTAGGTCTAAAATAATTTAAATAAGTTAATAAACTCACCCAACGTATGGTGGTGGTGCGAATTATGCTTATGATGGTGCATTTGGTCGCGCGAGTCCGCCCCGCTTGTTTCTCAGAGGTACACCTTCTTCACTGAGCGCGTGGTCGAGAAGCCATTGTCGTTGCCGCGCCGGTACCCATCGCCCTGCGGTCCGAATATTCCTGCGTTATCTGACATGCCGCGAACGCGAGAATGAGTAATGGAGCTGGTGAAAGGTTATTAGCAGATACATGTGTTCGTGAGGTTTATACAAAAATATAATATGTATGTTTAAATGTATTTAAATGTAATTAATTTTAACGGCTACCGGGTTTTAATGAACCAGTATATTTTATTTTTATTTTAACTACAACTTATATTATCATTGAAGGAAGTAATTTGTCTATTTAGATGATATCATTATTTTGATATAAATCTCACGAGCTCAAAAGGCGAGTGATAAATTGTTAAAATCATGAATGATGAAGCAAGATGAGATGACAAGCAGTTTAAACATTGAGAAAGACAGATAATCATGCATTTAAAAAAAGTTATAGTTAAAGGTGATTGGATTATAAAAAACAAGAATTACTAATTTCTTTTAAATACTGTAAGTGGTAAGCATGCAGAAAAGATTGTGAATTGTGATATAGAAATGGATTTTAAGTATTTCAAAAACTCTTTTATACTCACAGACTTTTTCTATTCTATATTTAATAAATTATATTAATGCGATTGACTGTTCAAGACGTCATTAAAACTTTCTACGCATATTGAAGAAAATTTTGGATTTTGACATCATATTGTTTTTATAGATAAACGGGGTTTTTACCATGTTTGTTTTTTTGCTTTCGAGCCCCCGCTATTTACATAATAACGATAGTGATAGTGACCATGAAATTTTAGTGTTATGTAACATTAATTTCTTAACATTAACATGAATACTACTAAAAAGTTACTGTGTTGAAACAATTTTTTTTAATATCCACGCGGACTAAGTTGAGCGGAAGCTAGTTATAAAACATACTGTTGACGCAACAGTCAATTGCACTTCAACCAAACCATGCAAAAAGAAGATACAGGAGCACAACTGACATTGACCTGATGCGAGCGTAGAGTGCCGAAGTTATCGCGGCGGTACGCGTCCGGTTGGAACTGGAACAGAGTTTCGTGGTGCGGGTGGTACGGGGGATGTTTGCGGAGCGTCGCGCGGGGAGACGCTGGCTTTGGTTGTGGAGCCAGGACTGGCTCTGCGTAGGTTACTTCTTCCACTTGTTGGAGGAGTTTGGGTTCCGCTTGAATCCTGTGGACAAGGAGAATGGTCGTGTTGTGAGATATATTTGTAGGGTATTTTGATGACGCTATAAAATTAATTATAATTTTTAATAAGCAATCACAATGTGATGATTTTTGTAATAGTGACACGTAACGCAACTTGTTTATCACTCAAAGTATTATTTTACAGTTAACTGAAAAGTTTATCTGACTAATAGATAGTGTTAAACTAGAGAATTCAAGACAAGTTGGATCGAGTCATTATTGATAAGGAGGTTCAGACAGAAACAACCACTTCGCAATGAACTCTATGAAATCATAATTCTTCAATAAAATTGTAAAGTATCGTGATTCTTAACAGAGAGCGAATATATTTTAAGAGAGAGGCATAAGATCAACATATCAATTTAACTACCTGTTAATATTCTGTCTCTGCTCGAAGTATTCATACTCAGTATCCGGATAAGGCATGTTGTCATCATCATCCTTCTTGCATCGTCTGCCACAGATGTAGCCAGCAGCAAAGCCAGCCCCAAGTGCTGCTAAGGCACCCGCCGCTACTGCTAGTGCGAGAGTCTCTACGGAGTATGCGGCTGGCGGGGGATCCGCGGTTATCACCTCTGGGCCTAGGGAATAAGGTTCGTTTTTACTTAACGTTGCTACAGTTTACATACATAGTCGTGGTCAAGTCACAAGAAGTTATTATTTAATTTTGATAATAATAGATACAAGTAAAAAGTAGGTATTTAATTAATAAATGTAAGTACCTACTGTACTTAAAAATACCTTGTCCTCTCAGCCTCATGACACCCACTTCGGGATAGGCTTCCCCCAAAGATCTCCACGACGATCGGTCCTGCGCTTCACCAGATCGTCGGTCCACCTTGTGGTGGCCTACCCACGGACCGTCTCGTCCGGTTAGTGGTCGCCATTCCAGAACCTTTCCACCCCAACGGCCATCGGTTCTTCTTGCTATGTGTCCCGCCCACTGCCACTTCAGCTGAGCAATCCTTCGAGCGATGTCAGTAACTTTAGTTCTCCTGCGGATCTCCTCATTTCTGATTTTATCACGCAGGGAAACGCCGAGCATAGCTCTCTCCATTGCTCGCTGAGTTACCTTAAGCCTCCTTATCAGACCCATAGTTAGCGACCACGTTTCACAGCCGTAAGTCATCACTGGCAACACACACTGGTCGTAGACTTTCGTCTTGAGACACTGAGGTAAGTTGGACGCGAAGATTTTACGGAGCTTCCCGAATGCTGCCCATCCGTGTTGGATTCGACGATCTCGAGAGATCTCTTTCTCGAAGTTCGACTTAGCTTACTGGATTGTCTGTCCAAGGTAAACGTAGTGGTCGACAACTTCGAGTGTAGTGTTCCCAACGTGAACTGTAGTGGGTACGAGATGGGAATTCGACAAGATTTTCATCTTATTCTTATGTTCATCTTAAGACCCACTCTTTGGGTCGCACTACGGAGATCTTCGAGCAGTTCAGGTCCTCCTAGGTTTCAGCCATAAGGACTATATAATCGGCAAAACGAAGATACTGGCCATTAATGTTGATGCCCAGTCCTTTCCAGCCCAAAAGCTTAAAGATATCCTCCAACGCAGCTGTGGACAATTTGGGAGCAATTAAGTCTACCTGTCTCACACCTCGCTAAAGTTGGATAGATTTGTGCTCTGGTTCTGTAATCGGACCGACCGATACACCTATAGTTCACTTGGCACCTCTGGAGAGACTGCAGCACCACCCAGGTCTCAATCGAATCAAAGGCTTTCTCATAGTCCACGAACGCCAAGCAATCCAAACCAAGAATCTGCCAAGTGGCAGATTATACTCCTCGGTCTTCTGTATAACCTGCCGCAGCGTATGGATGTGTGTCTATGGTGCTAAAGCCTTTTCGGAACCCGGCTTGTTCGAGAGGTTGAAATCCGTTGAGCCTGCGAGCAAGACGATTCGTGATGACTCCCGAAAACAACTTATAAACATGGCTTAGAAGTGAGATGGGTCTGAAGTTGTAAAACCGGGTCTTGTCACCCTTTTTAAAGAATAAAATCATCTCACTTATATTCCATGCTCTTGGCGTTTTGTCCTAGACGATAAAACGGAATAGAACAGCTTCTGGAGGACTTTGAGTATCGGCTTACCGCCCGCTCTCAGAAGATCCGCAGTAATTCCGTCATCACCCGCCGCCTTGTTGTTTTTCAGTTGGTTGAGAGCCATACTAATCTCGTACAGGGTGACGTCCGGGATATCTTCGCTGAAGTGTCGCGTAAGCTTGGCTCTGGGGTCTTTAGCCTTGGTTTCGACAGGTGTCTGCATGGAATATAACTGCCCATAGAAACTCTCGATCTCCCTAAGGATTTCAGGTTTTGTAGTAATGATGCGACCGTCGTCAGTTTTCAGCTTCGTCATCTGGCTTTGCCAATTAGACAGATCTCTGGCGAACACCTTGGAGCCTTTGTTACGCTCGATAGCCTCTTTAATACAGTTCGTATTACATTGGCTAAGGTAGCTTGTCAAAGACTTAGAGATCTGCCTAAATCTTGTTCTAAAGCCTCATTTCACGTCTCTGATCCATGAGTAAGAGTGTGTGGTCGGAAAGTTTGTTTAACTTGGTACGGCGCGTCTTAAAGAACGTAGACCCTACCGTACGGACAGTGTCCACCACCATGTTGTGTAGATCGTCCACATCAATGCATATTTCAGGCTTTGAAGCGGTTTTGGAGCTCGAGTTGAAAACTCTCCGGGTTTTGGATACAGGCCGGTAATCGCCACGCTTGGCAGGCGGGTAGGCGATCGCAGTATTGCCAAGATTTTAAAAGACGCTGCTGCCCGTCTTCTGAAAACTGTATTCCCTTAGTCGCCTTTTACGGCATCCACGGGATGAGAGGTAGGGATGAGAGGTAGTGCTATTCTAGGCCAGCACTACCTATATTAAAATAAAATAAAAAAAAAAACGTCTACGTCGTTTACGTCTACTCCCACAACGCGTTATCACTTCATCTTTACTTCAATGGGTACGTTTTTATGGACGTGGAATAGTACCAGTCCGGTTAGACGTTCTTCAACCATTGTAGCTTGTAGCCACGTTTTGATTTTTTGTAAGGTCGCGAAAGATCTTTCTTTCTCGCGAAAGAAGAAGAAAGGGTGGGGGGGGGGGTCATGACCCCCATGACCCTCCCCTGGATCCGCCCTTGCAGTCCTATCATAAACCTTATTCTACATAATTAAAATTATAACTCTGTGTTCTGTGGCTGTAATCCTTTAAGTAGTAGTGTAGTAGTCGTCAAAGTAGTAGAAGAACTTGGTCTCCACAAATAATAAATACTTATGTAAGTACATAATTTTATTAATTTGTTTACCTTCATTATTGCTGTTGCCTCCTTTGCCATCCTTATCCTGGACTATGTTGATGACTTCCCCTTTAGTTTCTCCTCGAGCATCGTCGTACAGGCCGGAACTCAAACCTCCAACTGCACCAGCATCTTTACCTGCAATATCGATAATTATTTAATAGGCTATTTGACAGGTTTTGAAAATCCATTTTATATTATGTAGTGGAGTTTAAGAAACCAGTAAAAGTTGTTTTTTTAATTCTGGTACATATTTGCTGAAAAATATCAAATTAAAAATTCAATATTTAAATAGCGCGCCAAAACGCTACTTTGACAATATGGCGCTGCAATGGGTTCGGTGACGTCACTTGCCTGTATTCTGCATATCATCCACCTAAGTAGTCAAACGATGTTTACAAGCAGGTGACGTCATTATAAACTTGACGAATCAGGAGCGTTTTGTGTCACGTGACAAAACGTTTAAAAAATGCATTTTTATTTACGGATTTTTAAATAAATGTATAATTATTTTCAACTTACGTTAATAAAAAACCATTTTTAAGCTCATAATTTATACTGATAACAGTAATTGACACTTTATTTTTCGCATTGTCAAATAGCCTATTCCTTACATTTTACTTTAAGGAACATTAGTGAATTATATTTTTTTAATTTTGCATTTTACAATGCTATTTTTATGTAATAAATATTAATGAAGATGAAAGAAAGGTATTTATACTTATGGTAAATTTTAAATAGAAAAATATTGGAAAAAATTAACTCGGCCACAAGTGAATTCTCAGACGGGAATCGAACCCGCGACCTTTGGAAATCCGGTCCAATGCTCTAACCGCTGAGCTACCGAGACTTGCGAACCACCGTCGAAATTCTCCAATACTTTTATATTTTTAATACGCTGTAGGCCAGCGTTGTCACATCAATGCTAGGAATGTCCTTGCATTCGAAAGAAACATCTTTTCAGGTGTTTAACGATCGATTAAGATGCAACTGCCAATAATTTATGATTGTGTATTTTTTGCATTTTTCAATGCTATTTTTATACTTATGGTAAATTTTAAATAGAAAAATATTGGAAAAAATTAACTCGGCCACAAGTGAATTCTCAGACGGGAATCGAACCCGCGACCTTTGGAAATCCGGTCCAATGCTCTAACCGCTGAGCTACCGAGACTTGCGAACCACCGTCGAAATTCTCCAATACTTTTATATTTTTAATACGCTGTAGGCCAGCGTTGTCACATCAATGCTAGGAATGTCCTTGCATTCGAAAGAAACATCTTTTCAGGTGTTTAACGATCGATTAAGATGCAACTGCCAATAATTTATGATTGTGTATTTTTTGCAATTTTCAATGCTATTTTTATACTTATGGTAAATTTTAAATAGAAAAATATTGGAAAAAATTAACTCGGCCACAAGTGAATTCTCAGACGGGAGGTTAATTTTTTCCAATATTTTTCTATTTAAAATTTACCATAAGTATAAAAATAGCATTGAAAAATGCAAAAAATACACAATCATAAATTATTGGCAGTTGCATCTTAATCGATCGTTAAACACCTGAAAAGATGTTTCTTTCGAATGCAAGGACATTCCTAGCATTGATGTGACAACGCTGGCCTACAGCGTATTAAAAATATAAAAGTATTGGAGAATTTCGACGGTGGTTCGCAAGTCTCGGTAGCTCAGCGGTTAGAGCATTGGACCGGATTTCCAAAGGTCGCGGGATCGATTCCCGTCTGAGAATTCACTTGTGGCCGAGTTAATTTTTTCCAATATTTTTCTATTTAAAATTTACCATAAGTATAAAAATAGCATTGAAAAATGCAAAAAATACACAATCAGAAAGGTATTTCTTTAATATTTTGTAAATTATTACGTCAATATAACAGAAAAAGAGTCGTTAAGTTTAAGTATCTTGTGTAATGTAAAATTTAGCTAGAAATTCAGTCCAAGTTATTGAATTTTGGTTGCGGTTTAAAGAAAGGACTTTTCATAACCGAACTCCAGCTTATTTCTGGCTTCTACAACAAGTGCGTGGAGACGACAGACGCATACATTCGCCTTGTCATCAGCAATTTTTTAATAACCCCACTGGGGCACCGACTTTCCTTATGGATGGATAAGGAGAATACATTCGTTCGCCAACACTTGCAGTACGTATACGGGTTTGTGACAACTGCTTAGTTGGTTGTGTAATGCCTGTGCTGACGCTCTGGTAGAAGGAGTTCTCGTCGAGCCAGCGGCTGACAGCGGCCCGCTTGTTGTCCCACAGGACGGGTCCGTGATAACTGTAGTAGGTTGTGTAAGTACTGACTGTGCGGGCAGGCGGCGTGGCTGCCGGTGCTGACGCTCTGGTAGAAGGAGTTTTCGTCGAGCCAGCGGCTGACACCGTGTGAGTACGCCCGGCAGCGGCCCGCTTGCTTGTCCCACGCGCAGTACGGGTCTTGGAGCGCCACACATTCGCTGAAAATAACAACAGAATTGAAGTTTTCTTTCTCTAAATCCTAAAATCGTATGTAACATACACACATAACCTCACGCCATATGTTCATTGCAGGAACATTCAAAGGTGCAGATTGTGAAAAAAAAAATTGACTTCAAACATTTGGTAGGTACGCAGAAACAATAGTGACAGGTTGCCAGTCTACAATAATTTCAAAATTCTAGCAAAAAAACTCACTTGCTCACTTACGAGCAAGAGCTGGAGAGACACTGGAGCAACTATGCAGCCTCAAGCTGAAGACCTCCCTATCAGACACAGCGATTAGTCGGGCCGCGTAGGAGTGTCACTCGGGCGAGGAGGGCCTCGCCCGAGTGGCACTCAGCGTTTTGTCTGGAGAACCAGCGGCGGCGAACGCTTGAAGCTCCTCGATTACATTCTAAATCTTAAGGGTTCAAATGTTGCGCCACTTACGAGCACGAGCTGATCTTGTCACTGGAGCACCTATGCAGCCTCAAGCTGAGGACTTCTCTATCGGACACAGCGATCAGTCGCGCTGCGTCTCTCCCCGCCCGAGCGACTCTCAGCGCTCTGACTGGAGAGCCGGCGGCGAACGCTTGAAGCTCTTCGATGACTACTGGCACTGCCCGCTTGTTCGAGTCGTAGGAAACAGCGTTGATTGCCTTGATGATTTTGCCGTTATCTGCAAGTTTGAGAATGGTTAAAAAAGTTAGTGTAATGGTTAAAAAAGTTAGTAAAGCCGTTACTGCAAAATGGAACTGGAATCGCCATGCAATGTGAGAGTTGGAGACCTATCATATGGTATGTAACTCATCGGAAACACACTTGGGTAGAATGATGAGTAGAACATAGGCACTTATCACATGTAAAGATTTCACTTTTTCTGTAACGTTGTTTTTGTAACTGCATATTTGGATTGGACTAGTGCTCTAAGCAAAATTGGCGGCGTTCCCCTTAGATTAATATCAGAGTAGCTTATACTTAATGCTCAACTTTTAATTTAAAAATGTAAGGAAATCAAGATGTTTACCAGTTCCTATGAAAAGGACGTCGTAAGCTTTTCCACCAGGCGTTTTGACTTGTGGATCTACGGCGATTTGAGTGAATCGATAGCTGTTGGACAAAAAAAAATGATAATTTCTGACTATAGATAAAACATTCAAAGTTGCATGTTTCAGAAGTTGATAAACTTACTGAAAACTAGTTCTTATGACGATAGGTTCTCCGAAAAAGGCAGGCACAGATTCATCCATCAGCGCATGCGTCTTTATAAAGTTTAGGGTCTGGTCTGGAAGTTGTCTGGAATCGTTGTGACACGTTCCAGGACGAGGTTCAGGCACCTGTATACCAATACAAATACTTAAGCATTTAGAAAGTCAAACATAAAATTTTGCACCGTTTAAAAAGAAACGATGAAAAAAAAAAACAATGATATTATACTGTAATTTTAATTAATTGCTAGCAGGGTCGGTTCCTTTCAGGAACAGGCTCTATTGAGAGGAACGAAAGAAGGAAGTTCAAATCTACGTCTTATCATACATGAATCTCTACCGCGACTAAGAAGATCGTACAATGGTTGCGTTGATTTTTCTTCCCTCCTCAGTGCGGCTTGCTATAATTGCTTTATAACTATCGTAGTTTAGAGTTTCTATCAGTTTACCCATTTGGTACTTTTACTTTATATTTATAAGTAAAGTAATAAATTTTGTAGAAAAACCTACCTTAGCACTATTAACTGGTAACCAATTGGAGTTGATAGCACTCTGTTCCTTGAAAGTGCCTTCAAAAGTATCGGCAATGTCTTGCATGCTGAACGCGCAGACGGCACTGCCCGAGATGCTGTTTGGAGGAGTGGTGAAGGTGCCGTAGATCAGCTGAGCGCTGAGACCTCCGTATACGCCCTCTATGAGTTCTGTGGTTGATTCTGGAAGCAAATGAGGGTGGTTAGATTCCAGTTCTTCCCTTATAATGACATTTGCTATGGTTGCGACTTGAAATAAACCATCTTATGAGGACATTGTGTTTTAGCCTTTAACCTCAAAAGAAGAAGATGTAGTAAAATTATTGTTACTTAATATAAAGTAGTGTTTGACAATGGAAATAGTTTTGTATCCTGATCACGATCAGCTTTTTCTTTTACTGCCGATCAGTCATATCAAATCTAGACAATAATTGTATATTATAGTATCTCCTTAAAATTTTATAGGGTATGGGTATAGGTACTCCGGGTCCCGGTTGTAGACATTTCATTAATCCTTATTTACATAGCGTTAAGGTTTAATTAAGGTGATCAGTGGCCACAACCGGTGGCCTTCCCCCTACCTTAATGGTGAATCCGTTGAAATAAATATATATTTGCAAAGGTAATATAAGACAGACGGAATTTTAAATCTATGCTTACGTATTTCATTGAAGTAGAAAGGGAAATCTCCTGCCACCGAGCAGTTGAGCCTAGATTTCAGGAATGACGTCCAGCGTTGCTTGAACCGATGAGGTCCGCCGCGATCGTCTCTACACACCCTCGCCACTCGGGAGAAGACAGACTGGAAGATTATAACTTTTTAGTTTTGCATTTTACAATGCAATTTTTATGTGATAAATATTAAACAAGAAAATATACTAGAAAAAAACAATTCATATATATGTCAGGGCCCCGTCAGGGCGACATGAGACAAGTTGTTTTTTTTCTGGTATATTTTCTTGTTTAATATTAATCAGACTGGAAGATATTGAAAATTCAAGATGTTGCTTTGATGAAAGGTTTTACTTTCAGTTTAATGCTGTTTTGGCTTTAACAGAGTAAGATGAGAGAGAAGAAGTTTAAGCCTGGTTTAGTCTCGATGTCGTATTGGGTGTTATGCGACATCAGCGATAGAAGTTGTGGGTTCAGTTGTGTTCATTTGTGTTTGTTCTGTTTCCGGCATGCATGTTCTAGTTATTTGTTTTTTTTGTTTCTGATATCAGTAAAACCCTTCAGGACCATTAAGTTGAATTCCCTTTATGTTGAATTTTTTTAAAGTTGAATTGCCACTAAGTTGATTTCTCATTATGTTGAAGTCTCTAAAAGCTGGATGGCATGATATTGAATTCCCATTAAACAAAGTGCTTTTTAAACTATTTATTTTGGGAAAAAGTCTTGTGTGGTAGACAAACTCTGACGATTCAAAAGTGCTTAATTACCTGTAGGTACTTAATAGATTTTTATCTTACCTTTCCACAGTTGATATATTCTACTGCTGTTTCTCGAAAGAAGAAATACACGAAGTTTCCATGTACCAATGAATTGACGAAATCGGGAGCTGGAAACAAAAGTATAAAGCTTTTTACATCGCATCATAGTTTATAATGATTTAATTATTTCAATAAAGGGGTTTAAACTTTTTTGCATGGAGGCTGGCATAGTCCGAGTTCGTAGAATGAGCCATTATGAACATTTTTCAAAATTACGTCACACGATAATACCTATATAAATGAACAGGGGATACACAGAGGAGCAAAAAATGTTATTATATGTAATGCCCTAAAGTGTCACGTTAGATAAATAATAAGAGTAAAAAAAATATAATGCTGACCTAAAATATCACCTTTGTATCTTTAACTCCAATTATCTCACTAACCTGACACTTTGGGGCATTATATTGGATAATATTTTTTGTGCATCTTTACGTTCCCTATTCATTTATATAGATACAATACGCGACACCATATTGAAAAAAAAACAAAATTACAAAATGGCGGACCGGGATGAGGCCAAAAACCCCCATTTTTTATATAATTATAATAGTGCTTGTTATATTTTTATTTCATTTGCAATGCATTTTTAAGAAGAGCAGTAGACCAGAGCCCTGTTTCATAAAGCTTGACAAGTCTTGAAAGTTTTTTGTAAGTGATCTACGCAATTTGGACCTTTGTCGTCATTGCAGAAGGTAGGTTTTCTTTAAAAAAGCAATCATACATTATAATGGTCTCTTTTTCAAAATCCTATTACGAACTCTTTCGATCATGGGAGAATTTATAAAAGAAAAATAACTGTCACTCCTTATCCTGACACAGACCAAGAATGCCTATAAAAAATGTGTGACAATTTGACAAATATGTCAGTACAAATATTGAGGACCAAATGTTTTATGAAACGTTAAATTGTAAAATTAAACGTTGAAAGTATTAAAAAAATAAAAAAAGAATTATCGAGACAATTTGACAATTATGTCGGCTTTTCCTATAGCACCAATGTCTTATGGAACGTACAATCGTCAAATTGTTACCTGTCACCTGTCGCTGACAAAACAGAACAATAAACTTTATGAAACAGGACCCAGATATCCATAGGTGTTCGAATCACAGAATATTATTACTCCAGCGGAGGTTCGAAACCCGTCTAAGCAAAAGTCTTCTAAGAAAACTCGTAATTGCTATTTTTTCTATTGATATTATTTTTTCTCCGCTTTTTATTATTTCTTATTTCAGATTTTTCATTTTATTATTTGGTAAAAAATAAGATTACCGGTGAGTAGTTACATCTAGTGTCGTATTTGTCTGTTTGCAGATTAACTGGTGTACTCTCGTCACAGTAACTCTATTACAGAATCACCATAATCACGTATCAGTTATGCCGGAACAGACTGTAATATTGCCACTGTTTATTATTAGCACTTCATTATGCATAGAAACGTTGGTAGGGTTGTCAAATAAACGTAATATTGGTCTAAGTTTGAAAGAACTAGGTAGGTACTCAGGTACAAAGTTAAATTATTACATACTTAAAAAAAGCAATAATTTTAATTATGATAAAATGGACGATAAAATTATAGTCAATTTAGTTTATTGGAGCATCGATGTTAAGTCAATCATATATTATCCTAAAGTCCTTATTGATGTAAAATTATTTTGAATGATCAATCTACACTTCAGATGATAATATTTGGATGTTTTGATGATTCCAATACTTACCTAATTTGTATAGCAAAAATTACTTCAATAGATTTAAAAGTATAATTTAAGTCGTATCGTTTATGAGATCTATTATTGAAACAATTTGTCTAAATTGTCTGTCACCCATTCGCTGTTATGTCTAATAATATTCTAATACGATCCTAATCCGATTTACCGATTGTTGACGCGTCAAACGTCACTCGCTGACAGCGAGTTCCCGCCAAAACCCGTTCCAAATTCAATTAAATTGACGGATGTATGTTTGACAGTATTCGGGGGCAATCGACCGTGACGGACATGTAAACAGCCGTAGTTGGGGACCGGGCGGCGGCGTTTGCTATTCTGAATTTCATAGGAATCATGAATAATGATACTACAACTGGCTGGTTTCAGAAACAAAGGGAATGGGTAAACACATTTTTCATAAGTCGGCATAAACGGAAAGTTGTTTATTGATACAGTTTTTTGTGTATTCCGAGTTTTAGTAGTGTTGCAATAGTACATTACTGTAGTGGCCCTCAAAAGAGGCATTGATGGACGAACGTGTTAATGCGGGCCGAGGCGAAGCCAAGTCACACATACGTAAGTCCATCAATGCGTAGTTGAGGCCAAGGCTTGTATAGTACTTTTCTCAAATAATGCGCGGAAATTAAAACTACTTTTCGAAATCAGATGAACAACTTACAACAATATTTTTTCCCGCGTTAAAATGTTTTTTTTTATTTTTTTTTTATGATTTTGTAATTTTTGCATTTTTTAATGCTATTGCATACGTATATTAATGCACATACATTACATATTAATGCACGTGTGGCCGAGTTAATTTTTTCCAATATTTTTCTATTTAAAATTTACCATGTTTATTTGTTGTTTTTTTTTCTAAAACAGCTTTCTATTTGCAAGCCAGTTCGTAATTTAAATAAAACCTTTGTTAATTTACCTCCTTGGTTGCCATATTTAGGAGTAAAAGATCGTTCCATTTTTAAATAACACGACAGATATGAGTTTACTATGTAATTTATTTGACCGCTAAACACGACAGATTTTGCCGGCCGCTGCTCGCATGTATGTGGCCAGTACAGCAATATCGATTTATCTCGGAGAAGTTTGTCAAAATAATGCTCATTTTTCCAAGCATGTTTCAGAAAAAGCTAATTTATCTATAGTTTCAGAAATAAACGGCGGGATGAAATGAGTACAGCGGGCCTACCATCATCTATTAGAAACCATCATGTCATAAGAACATTTTGTTTGCGTTTTGTTTTTATTAAGGTTGTTGTATGTGGCCAGTACAGCAATATCGAATACCTAATCGAATTTCAAGGAATTTCTTAATCTGATTAAATAAAAAAGTTTAGGATTTAATTATTTACGCATTTAAGATCTAAACACTTTTTTTTTAAACATTATCTTTCACACACACTTTGATCAAAACATTACATCAATATAACATCTGTCTATTTACAAAAATATTTCGTAGTCTAAAAACAAAATCAAATAAATAATGAATAAAATAATAGTTACCGTTTAGTGTCATTGAGTCATATGGTTCAGTCTGTAGGGGTTCTCTGTAGATAATGGGCTCCATCCCACTGAAATCGGCCACAGTTCCTGAATATAACTCTCCGTCTGGAACAAAAAAAAAAACATTTGTTTAGATTAGATCCTATTTTTTTTTCTAAAACATAGTTTTTTTTAATAATTTTTATCCAACCTGTCAGCTATTTTACAAATGATCTTATTAAACGTGCCAAAGGAGTTAAATATGTCGAAATTATATGTTATAAATAAAATGTTAGGTTTTTTATTGTATCTTCCTTCCTAATAACACTAAAGTAATATGACTATTCCATTGTTTTAAAAACAATCAGAAGTTAATAAAATATTCGAAACGTACACATTCGTAAAAAGTTCCAAATTTGTTTTTTTTTCAATTGCACGAGAATTGGGCCTGTTGTTATTGGGGAATGTTGCTTTTTTAAATGAGGTTGCATTTGAAACAAAGGAGATAAAATAAAAAAGAATTACTATCGATTTTAAAAAAATGATAGAAACTCCTTTGTTTGCAAGTTTGCGATCGTTAATCGCATTATGTAGGTACTTAAGCATCGCCGCCTTGTTTGAGGGCCGATAACTCAATAGGCTCGATCGGTAACGCACTACGTTACATGCCATAGGTTTACGTGCCTCGAATGTAGCTGATATTGGACTGAATTAATTAATAGCTGTACATAGCTATTGTACGCTCATAAGATAATGATGATGAACACACCGGAAGGGACAGCGCTTTTAGTGGTCGGATTTCAACCTGAATAATGGTAGCTATTTTCTGATTTCCATCGAAATATGATTCTAATTGAAATAGAGACATTAAGTAATTAAGTAAAAAAAATGTTTGCTTGTATTTATTAAGATAAGTGTTTCGTACATGTTTAAATTGATTACTAAAGTAACAGTGTTTACGATTGTATGTATATATAACATGCCAGTAAAACTTTTTTTGAGAAAAGAGAGAGAAAAGTTTAGGTATGTATTTACTTTTGGCAAAAAAAATAGTATTTTCGCGCCCTCCTAAAACAATTTTCCTTGCATTTCTGCGCGCATAGTAAGCGCATGATTTTTTATATTAATTTTCTTTCACAAACAAAATTTTTTTGTGAACAATCATAAAAACTGTGTCTCTGTATGTAAATAATGAATCTGAATAAAATGAAATTTAAATACGCAAAGGCCAACAAATAAACCAGCCAACGTAGCCTTTAGCTCTGTGCTTGAATATGAGTGTGCAGGACAAGCCGTTCCCAAGGGCGTCGCTTCATTAATTGGACAGACCTTAGGACATAACTAACCGTGTCTGGGGTAATGGACGGCGTGGGCGGGGCCCTTACGACCAGGGTTACTACAAAGTGATGAGCAATGCCAGGACAATAGAATAAGACGGTGGATTGGGTTTAAGGAGATTGTTTGTGGCTAGTAGTCCTTAGCGTGAGCGGCTTTTATCTCCTATGTGCTATATCGTATCGCGTGATATAGCGGTGATCATGCTAGGAGGGCTGGTGAAGACTTCAGTCTATAACATGATTAAATATGTGCAGGACAAGCCGTTCCCAAGGGCGTCGCTTTATGGATTGGACAGACCTTAGAACATCACTAACCGTGTCTGGGTAATGGACGGCGTGGGCTGGTCCTTTACTCTTCGATATTTGAGATCGAGATCGATTAAATTAACGTCAAGTCAGTAATTAAGAGTTGTTATAAAAGTAGATTATCTAAAAAACGATACTTTTGTTAAGTAACAAGTAATTTAGTAGGTACTTTGGAAATATAAGTATTGTAGCGTCAATCAAAATAAACGTCGAGAATCAGTTGGTACCTAATTATAACTGACTTTTGACGTTAATTCGAATTCGATCGCTTCTCAACCGTCAAGAGTAATCCCCAGATATTTTATGATAATAATAATAAAGAGATGTTTGTGACTTGGCGAAGATTTCAGTTACACTGACTAAATATGTATGGCTTCCCAAACGTTTTATTAAGAAGTTCATATTCTGTACTGTACAGTCATAGAAAATAACTTCAATGTTATCTCCAATTATTATTTTCTACCTATGTTAGGTAAATAGGCTTACTCTTCGCTTCATTTTGAATTATTGGATTAAGAAAAGGCCTGAGATAGAGCGAGCTTGCATAGCAAAAGCCTATTCACTCGAGCTTTAATTTAAGTAGCATGAAATGGCCGAATTAAGTTTGCACAGAGACGTCCGACATATCTGGACGTTTACGGACGTGTGGTGACCCTAACTACGAAGGATAAGTTTTCTTAGCGGGATTAGTGGGCACTGAAGTTCTATATAAACATCGCTTTGACTATCTGGGAGGCTTTTTCCTTGAACGCATAATATGTGGAAGACTTCTTTATTTTATACTAGCGGCCGCTCGCGGTTTCACCCGTGTGTTCCCGTTCCCATGGGAATATCGGGATGTTCATAATCAGGCTATCTACAATTTGTGTACCAAATTTCATCCAAATCCGTCCAGTAGTTTCGGAGCCTATTCAATGCAAACAAAAAATCAAATCTTTCCTCTTTTTAACCGACTTCAAAAAAAGGAGGAGGTTCTCAATTCGACGGTTTTTTTTTTTTTTTTTTTTATTATTTTTTTTTATGTATGTTACTCGATTACTCGAAGACGGCTGGACCGATTTGAGTAATTCTTTTTTTGTTCGAAAGGGTATACTTCCTATGTGGTCCCATTGTCATCATGTCAGGATCTGATGATGGGATCCTGGAGTAATCCAGGGAACTCTTCAAATATAATAGGGACTCCTATAGCGATTTCGGTGTTTTCTACAGTAACTTATGCATATGCTTCCGGAAAGCACCATTTGGTGAAGTGGAACTGATGATGAAGACCACAAATGGTCATCGGAACTTTTAAATACTTAGCATTTCACGGCAGCGATACGATTACTTTTAATGTGGTTCATAAGCAATTTAATAAGCAAGCGACTCAATCCATGTGATGAAGTGGAGCTGATGATGAATTATCGGAAGAACTCCTCAATAAGTAACGTCCCTGCACCGGGAAAAGCAGCATTTTGTAATAGGTGATGAGGAGTTGACATAAGGTTATTAGCGTAGGCAGGGACCTCTTCTACCTTTAAAAATTGTGAAATAAAAAGCTTTTTATAAAAAAAAAAAACCGACTTCAAAAAACTAAAAAGCAAAAAATAAACCTTTTGGAGTCGGAGCCAGCCAAGCCAAGAAAAATAAAATAGTAGGACCGCAAAGTAGAATGCCATGGCTTGGACCGACTCCAAAAGGTTTATTTTTTGCTTTTTAGTTTTTTGAAGTCGGTTTTTTTTTTTATAAAAAGCTTTTTTTTAATATTAGTATAGAAAATGAAATACCTACGTTCAGGCACAACTGGAATTTAAATATGTCAATATCTATCTAAATTTTAACTTAAACGTATAGAATGAGTATGTATAGTAGGTACAGACAGAGGGACATATGTAAACGTTCAACTGGCAGATCACGACTGCGATGGCTGACGAACTTGACTCGAACATTGTGCCTGATGCAAAAATGACCAAAATCTCAGAGGCCTTTGCCCTGAAGTTGAAAATAAGCGTCCTCCTGTCCTTACTATCCTATCACTGTGATGCAAATTTCAAAGTTCCTCTCACAAACTTATTCTAATCCTTTCGCGTCATTCTCATTCATCATATCAAGCATTGGATGTTATCAATGTGAACAAAATTGGCATAGCTATTACGGAGACTGCGCTGACACAAGTTGCTCTTAATTCAATAGATCAATAGGATATAACTAACCCTGTCTGGCTCAGTAATAGCACCGCTCCGGTAGAGTGCTTAATAAAGTATCTATGTACGTATTAATAATGTATAAAGTCCTAGCTATGATATTGAGGTCAGACGATTAGGTTGTGGTCAGTAGCCCGGTTGGTTTTATTGAATTTAACAAACGACACTGAGAAAAATTAGTTAATGAACCAGTACCGACACCGTTTTGAACCACGTCCATTTTTACCAATGTGAGACGTACATGGGTCTAAGTTTTGAGCAAATATAGTAACGTTAGGAATCATACAGACGACGAAAGATGACGTCATTGGCTGATGTCTTCGACTGAAAAACAAGTGAACAAGTTTCCCTTAGGTCCAATCCAAAACAAATGAAAACGAATTAACCACCAAAGACCATCAAGAGAATTACAAAAGAATACCTAAGTAAAGTAACCAGATATATTGTCAGTATACGCTTGATAAATGGCTACATATAGGGGTCGCAGTTGCGTTAATGTAAAGAAAATTGCACAAAGGGCCAACGTGGCAGTAATTGATGTACCTTCGGTGCATACCGAAGGGGAAGTGACGTCTGTCCCTTCTTTTGACACGCGATTTCATCGCAATTTGTTTCCGTTTAGTGCATTCACTTACTGCCGCTTTATATTCATTATCTCCTTTCTTGAACCCTTAAAAAAGTTTTTATCATCCTAAACTTTGTATAATATTAATGGATCGAAAGAAATCCCCCCCCAGTGGAGTAAAGATCTTTGTCTAAATTTTTAAACACTTAGCATTGTTCGTGGAAATGTTAATAATTTATATCTATTTGTGCATTACGTACATAGAAATAACTATTATTCTTTTTAGTAATGTTTGTAGTAAGTAAATAAATGTTGATTGAAGGGACTAAAACAAAATCTACTCAACGAACTTGAAAAGGAATAATTTAAACACATTTTGCCTAATACATAGTTCGTTTCATATTTTATCGGTCATAAAAGCGTATCAGGCACGAATAACCATACCAGACAGGCATGTTACTTGGTCTGAGTGTGCTTTGACTTCGAAATTCCAATACGTACGAGAAACATCGAACTTGGACTCTATTTCCATTAATTGCCCAAGGCCCAAGGGTTCCCTACTTGTCTGCGCAAGTTGATGATTCGTTTTTCATTATATCGAACACGGTGTGTCAATAACTCAGTTGTGCGATGTTTCATTGCATCGCTTAATGGTGCGAGGTAACGCTAGTGCGAAAAACTCGTTGCGAAAAACCCTACAGCGATTGCGCATTAGTTTGATAGTATGTTGCTTTGAAACGCTTAAGTTTCAAAGCAACATTCCTTTATAAATAATCTTATTTTGCAAAATCATTCCTTTTATATAAATCAAAACTGCTACCTACCTATTGTGAATTTTATACAAAAAAGAAATCGTTACGGCATTGAGAGTATAATGAGATTATTATAAATATAAGGAACAACAGTAGCCGTTTCGAACCAACATACTATCGAACTTATGAACAATCGCTGCTGTAGGGTTTTTCGCACTAGCGTTACATCGCACCAATAAGGCATCGATACAATTAAACATCGCACAACTGAATTATCTACACACCGTGTCCGATATAATGAAAATCGAATCATCAAATTTCGCAGACAAGTAGGACCCAGGCCCAAGGCTTAGACTAAACGGCTACAACCACCAAACCAAAACACACATTAAAATTGTGTTTGCAAAAAAAAAACAAAAAACAGATATGTACGACCGGTTCCATTTAAAAAATTTAATAATTTCCGAGTCTCACTGATAGTACTTGTATACCACACAACCGTATTATTATGATGAAGTAACGGGGCTCTTCGTTGACCTAAAAATATGACCACTCTGTAACTGGGAATTTTGTGTACGCAAATACTTCAGAATTTCGTGTAGCGAGAAATTCAGATTTCGTTTTACGTGGTTTCTATGTGAATGTTTCATCTAGTTGTTAAGCTTGGAATTAAGTAAAAGCTTTTAAGAAATTGAACTGTATACGACCTCTTTAGTAGGTGTATCTGAATATAAAAAAGGAAATAAGTGAATGTAAGGCAAAAATAGCTGCGTTATTTTCTTGTTGCGGAAATCGAACCGACTTTCCTCGTTCTCGTTGACATTTCCATCAGAGAACTAATAGTGAAGAATGTGTATACTGGTAAGAAAAATATTCTTGACACAGATAATAGTGATAATCATATCAGTCTCAATATTATGACAGCACGACGCGTCGTGATGGGATTTCTGATACTTTTGAGATTGTAAGCTTTAAAAGGTAATTTTGTTACTACTTCTGATTTAAGTTTATTAATGGATGGCAATTAGGTGTCTCTTTATGCTTTTCCGACACAAATTTTTAGAATTTACATGAAAAACAAGACTTGTTACAACATTAAATTATATTTTTTAAATCCCGCTTTTTATAATGCCACTTTTATATGATATATTAAACAAGAAAATATACTAGAAAAAAGCAACAAGTCTCATGTCGCTCTGACGGGATCCCATGTCCCGTCATCGAATTTTAGCCTCATGTCCCGTCAGGGCGATATGAGACTAGTTGCTACTTCACTAGTATATTTTCTTGTTTAATATTTATCACGTAAACATTTTTTATCAACTCTCTGTTCTCATCGCAATTCTAGAAATCTGCGGACTGATTCACAACCGTCGGACACGGAATCGGATTCGGAAACTATGCATTGCCTTTCTCTATTGTGTAGTAGTCGAAAGTTTTCGAAAGTTTGTGAATAAGGCGGCTGAAATCACTAATTTTTGGAATCTTAACCCCTCTATCTAATCTAGGTTCTTCAGGATTTTAGGAAATTTACCCTTATGGATGAAAAGGAGGAAAAAACTTATATTTGTCGTAGGCAGAAAGCTAAATAATCCTACATCTACTCCTAATCTACTACTGTAGGTTTTCCTCAAAAAAGTAGCACCTACATGTTACATTTTATGCAAGGTAGTAAAATATGTAGGTATAAAAGAATTTGTATAATGGCCCTCACAAAACGCAGCATACAGGACTCTTTTCAGTCGACAATGAGGCCCATTGTGTGTCGCCAGACTGTGAAAGTGGGCCCAATCGATATTAAAAAGATTTTCCTTTCCCTAATTTCCTGACAATGGGACTCTGGCTCTAGAGCATATGTGCCCGTAAAAGGGTACGGTTGGATCACATTTTTGGTATTCCCATAATTACATGGTAATTTGGTTGGAAGTTTGTTGCGGATAATAAAGACTCTATTTATAATGTGAGGATGAGGAGCTGCTTAACTAATCTTCGCTAAGGTCTGTGAACTAGCTTTCTTCTCTTCCGAAACCGAAACTTAATTTGTGACTTTCTTGACATTTAAATAATTCGTATTCGTATGTGATTGCTATTCCCATTATCTTGAATTGACATTTTGCTTCCGCAAGGCGGGCTTTTCAGGGAAAATGGGACATAGCCATACCGGTTACATCGCACTTGCGTTGTGTGTGGGTCATAGCTCTCTCTCTTTATGGAAGGTTTGTGTCAACCTCGAATAGTAGGACCAGCCCCGCTACCGCCTAACGCTTAACTTAATACTAAATGAAAAGGAAATATTATTATATCAGCATACACTGCAGTGGAGTTATGGCACTAGTACTAGGCACTAGTATACATAAGTGGTACCATAAAATGAGTTCCCTGGTTGTTTAGTTTTGACATACAATGTATTTTGATAATAATTTATTGATATTGATTCTATTTATGTAATTCCTTCTGACATGCTGCGATTGTACTTTATTCACAGATGATTTTGACATTTATTATGGACATTTGTATTTTAATATTTCTTTATTCCATATTTTTTTTGACATACTGCGATTATTTCTTAGTTTTAAGATGATTTTGACATTTATATTTTAATATTTTTCCCTAATCAATAATTCTCTTTGACATGCTGCGATGGTACTTAATATAGTTCATAGACGATTTTGACATTTGTATTCTTATGTTTCTTTGTTGTATTCTTTAATATTATTATTTTTTGACATAGTTCTCAAGATACCCCTTTGACAAATAGTATTGTGTAAATTTTGTACCTATTTATCATTGTATTTTTTTTATATATAATCTGCAATTTTAATTTATTTAGGATTGTTACTATAATTCTACGAATAATAATGAACTTATCCTAACTTGCTGGCGTTTTGGGCAAACTGTAAGCCAGTAAGTACACTGTTTTTAATAAATAAATAAATAAATAAATGTTCAGGGTCGTACAGGCACACAGCCTGCCCGGATTTCTCCCGTACCATGTGGAACGATTCCCGTTGAACCCCGTACCCCTGGCAGAAGGGCTTGAAGCAGCAAAAGGGGTAGAATGAGAACGAAATACAGAAAATACTCACCCGCATACACTGCAGTGGAGTTATGTTCAGGGTCGTACGGGCACACTGCCTGTCCGGATTTCTCCCGTTCCATATGATACGAGTCCCTTTGAACACCGTACTCCCGACAGAAGGGCTTGAAGCTGTTGGTGCCGCAAACCAGCAATCGCCCAGGGCCAAGTGATACTAGCACTCGGATGTAGTTCTGGCAACTCTCCTGGAAATAAAAAATATAGTTGTTTCACTTTACATACTTGATAAGTGTGCTGTATGCGAAGACAAACATTACTTAAAAAAATAGCATTAAGAGGGCGCCCATTGCGAAAATTGAGAAATCTGTATTTATTTAAAACGCATATTTTAATGAGAAAGAACCTAATAATTCATATTTAAAAAATTGTTTATGTAGGTAAAAAACCTGTAATATAGCCGAGTATTCGAACAGAATTAGGGTTTTTTTTTAAATACAAACTTTGAGTTCAAAGTTTGAACCATTAAACAAACAGTGTTAACTCAAATGCGCTAATTTATCAGTCACAAAACCACATTATTTTTTACTAATGTTTTAGTAAAGTAATCGATTAGAATTTTTATTTCGTGCCTACATTTTGAATAATTAAATAAATCTGAAGCGGTGCCGCTTTGTTTAGATTCTAAACCCGCATGATACAGTTAATACAGGCTAGTACAGGTTTTTTACCTACCGACAGTATTTTTTAAATCTGAATTATTAGGTTGTTTCTCATTAAACTATGTGTTTAAAAAGAGACCATTTTTCTCCATTTTCTCATTGGGCGCACTCTTAACGTCATTGTCATCCATAAAAATAATAATAATAAAAAAAATATTTTCTCATCACAAACTTAAGTAAATTTACAAAACATTATTGCTGTTGCATATTTAGTTTGTGTGAGATTGATGCCTGAGCTAGATATAAAATATCTGTGTTACAGGTCATATTCAGGCTCCCACTACCTCGAGACACTAACTAGAAGAATGACATGATGAGTAACAGCCAATATTGTCATTAACATTTTTTTTTTAAATATCCATGAATGATAAAGCTGAAACAAATCATCACATTTGCATTTAAGTTTTCTTTAATAAGTTGGATATATTATTGAATAACACTATCTTATAACTCCAAAATGTTATAATATTAAGGTTTATTTTGCCATTATGGTTAATACTGCACCTAGGTGAATTAACCCAGGGTGAACTAAGTAAACTCCAGGGAAGTTGTGTGGCATATAATTGCATGGAATTTATTAATCTAAGTCAATATGATACATACATCCATTAAACAACTGGTTCAGCCATATTATTCTTAAAAATTCAAAAATAAATATTACTTTTCATAAAAAGATTTGCTTTATGAAAGCTCAAATATTTGCATTTTCTAATGGCAGTTAAAAATTCTCTCACTGCTATTTAGTCTATCTTTGGCGTGTGTACTGATACGTAATTCGTGCACTGATTTGACAGTAGATCTTTAAAAAGGCAGTTATTCGTTTTATATAAAACAAGGTAGTTTTCATAGTTATTTTATCATCGACAGTTATTTTTATGTAATCGACATTCATGGACCAAATGGAACATGCCATTTCGTCCAAATCCAAATAATATAGATATCCTTGACAATCATGTCCAATTTGAATACACATTGGGCTAACAGTGCGTTATAAAGCGTACACGGATCATAAGATTGCATTAGCATTTGAGCTAGTGTGTCGTAATCCCCTCTGGTTGTAGCGACAACGCTGTTGGAGCATGTCCCTGTGACTATGGTCCAAGCAACGAACAAACGATGTTTAGTGTTTTTCTTTGGAAAGTATTCAGAATAAACGCCCAAATCATGGACAAGGAACGTCTTCTTCTGATAAAAAAGTGTGTTTGATTTGTATACACCTTGGGTTAATAGTGTGTTATGTAGTGAATACGGATCATAAGATTGCGTTAGCATTTGAGCCCGTGTGTGTTGTAATCCCCTCTGGTTGTAGCGACAACGCTGATGGACCATGCCCCTGTGACTATAGTCAAAGCGACGGACAAACGAAGTTTAGTGTTTTTCTTGGGAAAGAGTTGAGAAGGAATGCCCAAATCATGGACAAGGAACATCTTGTTCTGAGAAAAAAGTGTGTTTGATTTGTATACACCTTGGGTTAACAGTGTGTTATGTAGTGAATAAGGATCATAAGATTGCATTAGCATTTGAGCTAGTGTGTGTCGTAATCCCTTTGGTTGTAGCTACAACGTTGATGGACCATGGTCCTATGTCTATGGTTTAAGCGATGGAGAGAAGAGGTTCTTGAAGAGTTTATTTTGGAAAGAATTGAGATTAAACGACCAAAATAACGGAGGACCATCTCCTTATGGTACATTATCGTATACATGACCTAAAAGTGCATAATGAGGCGTGTACGGATCATAACATTGTATTAACAAATTGATTATGGCAGAATTTCAAAATGTAGATCCTTAAAATGTAGTTCTTTGTGTAGTTAGCTGGATAATAAGTGTAAATATTTCAAAAAACTATGTACATACAACTTCCCATCAAATTAATAAGAATTTGTTATGATCTTCTACATCGATAATGATGATATAAATAGAGAAGTTAAAAAGGTAAAAGTAATTGGAGTAAAAAATACTTTGAGGCCGGAAATAGAGAGATATAAAAGCAAACTTTCAATTAAGTGGAGGAGTTATAACTTAAGTAACTTAACTAAAGGCAAGCTCCACAGATTAAATCTCCGCTCGATAAAGTTATAGGTAAACGCCGAGCAATATATCACAAAGTTTTCAGTTACTTTAACATCTCTGATGGGAACTCTATTAAAGCACCTTAAATTCTGTAATCCCGAACAATGGAGCTATCCGAATTATATGATAATACAGATTATGATGGTTAGCAGGGTACCGTCAACATGTGTTGGAACAATAGCCATTCTGTTAGCTTAGTCTAGCTTAAGAAGTTATTGGCTTGTATCTAAGTAATGTGCGGAACGTGACGGCTCAATAATGGCTGTCAAGTCAATTTGGTTCGGAGTTATTTATAATGACTGACTAATAGTTTTGATAGAATATGGTCAAGATGAGAATTTGGATTAGGTTTTATTTACTTAGCGCACAAATGTACAAAAAGAAAACGTAATGATAACTAAAGTTGGTATGTTTTTTATATTGTACGTTATGATATAGGTATTTTGATAATTTTATAATACTTACGTTTATACGTAAATATTTTAGATGACAGTTAACTTTTGGTAGTGTAGCGACTAAAATTTTGTGACAAAAGGCGATTGCATTGTGTATTTTGTTATAAATAGATTTTTAAAAATTTCCATGATATAAAATTCAACCGTACTCTTAAAAATTACCATTTCTGTTTCGTCCCTAAACAACACAGGCCTTACATAATCAGCTCAGCAGCGTTATGTACGCCAGCTGCGTCGCACACTGCGCCGTTACACCAGGCCTAAGACCACAATCCGAACCATTACTAGCGATGGAGACAGCTTTGCAACTGTTATTCGTAGTGCCGGGATCAAAATATACCTACGTACGTAAATTTCGTACATGAAAAAAGCAAAAGAGGTTCAGCCGCCTAATGCATTGGCATATTACATACCCTTTCGTCATAAATCGTTTGCGAGGTTGGTAGAGCACCTTTGATGCTTAAAAGTGAAATATATACATACAACTAGTTCAGGCATATGAATTTTATATTTACCATAGATTTCTTTCATAACATATCAATTAAGCTGTGTACATCTAACTACTTTGTAGAAAGAATACTTATATGAATTGTTTGTTTACTAACATAGCGTGTAAGTTAAGATGTCCATACTTGGTTTTGACGGGTTGGTCTAGACAGCTAGAACACAATTTGACTACATTTGATTTTTGCCTAGAGCTTAAAGTGACTACTACATAATGAGTCGAACACTCAAATCTCCTAAAGCACAAATTGACTAGTTCATATTTTTCCTACATTAGTGACAAGAACCCAATCTCTCTAGACATTTTTTTATTTTTACTTGTCTGTTCATGTTTAGTCTGGGAATAAAAAAGTTCGCCACTTTTCGACTATATGACTGTGGTGGTGTTATCCGTTTCCTTCCGCGACTATACTACTTATAACATATTTATTACATGATGGAGGTGATATGATATGACTGATGAGCTAATGAAGATAAGACATAAATAGAGCATTGAATTAAAGTGTATACCGAATTTGTTTTAATATCGTGAAGATTCTCCTTAAGTTATTAAACTTCTGGAGTGATTTTTCTTTTTGTCCATATTAGTTAACATAATATATCTATAAGCTGTGACATATATCTGTACTTTTATTTTTCACCTCGCCTGTACATTCAAAAACAAAATACAACAGTAGGCGGAATGTGTTCTACGTTTTTTCGGTACTAATCAATTTGTGCTATAGGAGATTTGAGTGTTCATCCCATTATGGAGTAGTCATTTTAAGCTCTAGGCAAAAATCAAATGTAGTCAAATTGTGTTCTTCTAGACAATCCAAGACCAACCCGTTATGACATTTTCAAATTTCGTTTTTTCTATGAAAAAAATTATATTTATTGTACAAGTAAATGATGCTCACAAATGATATAGTTAATATTCAAAAAAATAACTATATAATTTGTAAGTATAATTTGTATGTCGTAACCATGTACGATATTGGCGTGGTTTTGAAGCAAGGAATCGCAAAGTGGTCATAGTGAATAAGGGCCCAGGTATGAGGAAGGCTAAGTTGAATATATTCTATGTTTTTCTTTCACTCCCCTTCCACTATGGTAGCATATTACGTTGGCAAATTAGATTGATAGATTATTAGATTATTAGGAAACTTATACAGAGTGTTATCCCATATTGTTTACAAGTCCCACCTGTCTCGTCTCCCATAGACTGTTGTTGTTGCAAACCTCTTTGGCTGACCGATGTGTCAGAACTTTAGAATTTGGTCGGTGAATACCGAGTGCCCGACTCCGGTATTGAGTATAGACCGTTCGATACTTCGACAGCGTCTGAATATAGATCGTATTCAGCTCCTCATGTCTGGTGTTCCGAACTACCAGACAGATGCAATTGGTAAGACAAATTTTAATCTGGTTCTAGAGTGTAAAGTTTTGCGTATATTTTGTGATGAAAATAAAACCTTTGTTCTAATAATACACTATGAGGTCATTTATAAACGACGCCTGTCCGTTGTGGTAAACAGTTTAACACCAGTTTCTTGCTGATTCTGTTCGTTACAAGGTAAGGTATACCGTCGTAGAATTTTGCAAAAAGGTGTTCTAGCGTTACTGACTTTATTCGTTTCTAATAAAATCAAACCCATACGAGTAATCTATTTTTCTATTTAGAATTGACTTTTAATGAAGAATACAAAAATCTGTAATTTTAATATATACTAGCTGTGCGTGTATATATTAATATACTTCGTTCGCGTGAGAACCGGAACATCGTTTCCAATTCTTCCCGACTTAAGTTTTGTTAAGGCGGTCTTTTTAACCAACTTCAAAAAAGGAAGAGGCTCCCGTTAGGGCGACATGAGACAAATTGCTTTTTTCTCACATAAAAATAGCAATGTAAAATGCAAAAATAAAAAGTTATAAAAGGAATAGGCTATTGAGTCGCCTATATTCTTTACTTTTTAATCAAAGATAGTTCACACAAAACCTAAAGAAATATCACTGAAAAACATACATTTATAATCGCATTTTCCTATAACTGAAAGGGGGATAAGCTCAACGCATTTTAATTTAATCCCGTACGTAGGCAGATCTAGGCTTTGTCATCTCCAACAAAGAACATACCGGAACTGGTATAAGCCGGTTTAAACCGAACAAATCTGTTTAGGAGGCGCGCAGTCGCGGCACGTCTGTGGATGCTTAGGGCGAGGTAAAATGCTGCAGGGTTCACAGGTGGAAAAAATAACATAAAAAATAACCTTAGGTACAAAAGAGAAAAACACTATAAAATACTAAAGAATAAAAAATACATGCTTACAATATCAAATTGGAAATCAGTACCAATTGGCTAGATGGCTAGATAAACGTTAGACAGTGGGAAGGAGATTATTATTTCTAATCGAGTTCATCAATTACTGTCAATTAGATGAGGTGACGATTAGACACACGATACTCTCAGTCTAGTTTAATTAGTAGGCGAACTCGGGCCTAAATAGGTGCAATGCTACTTTTGAGGGTTTTTTTAATGAACGACGGGGAGACTTTTAGCCTTCATCATACCTGATGTTAAGTATTGATAAGGCTGAAGTTGGAAGCGAGCCTCTCCCAGAATCCTCAATCACTGAGGAACTTGCTATCTTATCTCTAACTGCCGGAACACAACAATGCTGAAAACATTTTTGTTATGGCGTCAGACTTAGATAAGATGGTGGTAGCTAGCCAGACGGACTTAGAATATGTCCTACCACCAACCAAACCGAATACAAGATGTTCCCCCGCTGGGAATCGAACACGGGACCCCTAGGTCTGATACCGGTGGTTGTACCACTAGACCACAGTGGCGGTAGAGTTCCGTAGTTATGTCAACAAGGACCCTTGAAGTTTATTACTTTAATTGTTATCGTCTTACAAAACTACAAACGCTGTCATTGTAAGAGGTGCAGTCAATTTACCCATTTATAGAGTTTACCCATTTATACAGGCCATGACAATACAAACCGTACAAATATATCTAGAAATCAATATCAGGAAACACTTCCTCAGTCCAAATGATTTACCTACTTAGTATTCGTGTGCTGGCAGCCCTAGCACAGCGGTCCAAGCGCTGTCTGCAATTGAAGCATGAATTTCCGAATCGTCCCTAGAGCTTCGACCAATCAGATGCGAGAAACCGACGCGCAAAGGAGCATGCCATTCTAAACGAATGCAGTTAGTGTTCCCTTCTGTACACTTGATTTGCATTGCTAGATTGATGGATAGGTACATTCTTTTGTTTTCATTACAGGCTGGGTAACAATTGACTGTCAACGTACTGTCAATTAGCTGACAAAAAGTCATATCGTGTCTAGCTCAAATGGCAGTCAATAGCCAAGAACTGAAGATGTGTATACCTTGATTTGCATTGCCAGATTGTTGGGTAGGTATTCGTACATTCTTTTGTTTTCATTATAGGCTGGGTTGGGCTATCTACCTACTTTCAATCGGATGACAAAAAGTATCCTATCGTATCTAGCTCAAATGGCTGTGAAGACTCAAGGACTGAAGTGGTTTAGCTTACTAAGCTTTTTCAACATTGTCACGAGAGAATCCGGCAGGAAACTTGACTAGGGTGTTTTTATTCTCATTTTCTTATTTCGTACAGAGAAGAGAAACTAACATCAGTAGAAAAGTGATATAAGACTAAAAAATTGGTAATATTTTCTTCCTTAATAACCATTCTAGTTAATTAAAATCGATTTGTCTGGACAAAAAATAACTTAGCCATTGTGACATTTTTAACCGACTTCAAAAAAAGGAGGAGGTTCTCAATTCGACGAAATCTTTTTTTTTAATTTTTTTTTGTATGTTACTCGATTACTCGAAGACGGCTAGACCGATTTGAGTAATTCTTTTTTTGTTCGAAAGGGTATACTTCCATGTGGTTCCATTGTCATTATGTCAGGATCTGATGATGGGATCCTAGAGAAATCCAGGGAACTCTTCAAATATTATAGGCACTCCTATAGCGATTTCGGTGTTTTCTATAGTAACTTATGCATATGCTTCCGGAAACCATTTGGTGAAATGGAACTGATGATGAAGACCACAAATGGTCATCGGAACTCTTAAATACTTAGCATTTCACGGAATTGATACGATTACTTTAATGTGGTTCATAAGCAATTTATACTCGACTCAATGCATGTGATGAAGTGCAGCTGATGATTAAGTATTGGGAGAACTCCTCAAAAAGTAACGTCCCTGCACCGGGAAAAGCAGCATTTTGTAAAAGGTGATAAGGAGTTGCCATAAGGTTATTAGCGTAGGCACGGGACCTCTTCTACCTTTAAAAATTGTGAAATAACAACTTTTTATAAAAAAAAGAAAATCGACTTCAAAAAACTAAAAAGCAAAAAATAAACCTTTTGGAGGCGGTGCCAGCCAAGGCATTCTACTTTGCGGTCCTACTATTTTATTATTCTTGCCTGTCGGTTTGAATTTTTTTTATAATAACTTACATAGTTTTAATATTAACATAACTTTCTGTATATATATTTTTTTAAGCTGTTGCTTTGTTATCTTTAGTGCATGCCGTTGTGATCTATAATTAAGGTTTCACGTTGTTCTGAATGTTATTATGTATGAGTTTTCTTTTTCTTTTGAATTGGTGTAATCTTGTTGGTGGTCCAAATAAATTAAATAAAAAATTTATTTCATAACAATTTCAGATCGGGCAAAAAAATCCTTTTTCAGATTTAAAGTGATAAAAAGCAAAATGGCGAAAGAACTTATTGAATAAGAAGTAGTTTATACGTAAAAGGTACTCAAATAAGAAACAATAATTAAACACTGAAAAAATAATTTTAAAATATTCCACTTTAAATTGAATCGTGAAAATTAAATATGCTAGATATAATTTAGAATTTATGTCATAAGTATTCCAATTTTAGCGGTACTTGAGCGAAATATTTTAAAGCGCCATCTATGTTTATGTAAAAGTTTTCATCTTCAAATAGTAATTTAGGGGCTTAAAGTTCAGTTTAAGTTTAATTAGCCTATGAACGTAAAGTTCCACCGAGTTTGCTTAAAAGGTGTTTGATTGTCCATCAACGAGAAATATGACCGAACGTCGTAACTCGCTTTGAAATAGTTAACTGTTTACGATTTTCTCATTTAGAGTTGTTTACAGTAGCCCGCGGCATTGTCTGCAAAAACTATTTTAAGTAACGGACGATCTTAAATGTTTGCTCCTATTTTGTTCAGAATAGTTTACGTAAACAAAAGACTGTTTCTTTTTCTATTCATTTCTGTGTCATGCCCTTTAGGTAAGTAATTAAAGGAAATATGTATGATAAATAGATGACTGTTAAATAGATCATGTATAATAGTTAATTTTAAATTATTAAAATTTATTAAATCTAAAATACTTACCATAGTTTTTAAGATAAATTCTGTAACTAACGCTATGGACCACGTTCCGAAATAAATGAATAATAATAAAAAAAAACTCAGACTGGACTCGACCGGTATTAGGACTTGGGTATCCGGTCCACTGCTTTTACCACTGACCTACCGAGCCTTAGATGAAAAAAATAAAAAAGCAAAAATTTGAAAAACTCAAACACATCAAGATGTTAAAAAAAGTAATTGCATAGAACTGAAATTCCGCTGTATTTAACTAAAAGCACAGATTAATAAATAGTTACTTTGTCTAAAAGCAGAATACAGCGAAAGCGTGAATGAGTAATAAAATATGAATCTGGAATATTTTACTCATACGGATTTTAAAGAAGTACCTATTAGATGCAAAAAATATATAATGGATTTTCTCCTTGTTGCATTATTAGTAACGAGCAACCCGTGTGCGCATAATGCGCAAAAAACACATAATAACATTCAAAAAAGTTTTATTTTTTTTATTTTTTTTTATTTGAGTTTTTGCTAAATTTCTCGAGTTATCCGACCACTTCAGTCAAATACCTTTCTAACGGTGTATTGCACTTGATTGTGCGACTTTTAGTTTAGGAGGAGAAGCGGCTTCACTGCCGTATTATATATATAGATAATAATTTATTATGTATGTTTTCAGAGATAATTAGAGACATGGAAAACAACAAGCGAAAATCAGTTTCATGGAATATAAACTTTATTTATTAACGAGTATTTTGAGATGAGAGGTAATTAATAAATAATTTGTAAAGGTAATTTCAACGAACCAAATATTTTAGTGAAATTATTTCACCGCCTATATAAAGCGCTCAAATATTTTTAGGAATGCCTCAAATGTTTTTATTTAGTTGTTGTGTGTTGTATTGGTTTTTGAATAAATATCATTCATATCTATCTGTTTGAAAATACAAAGGTTATGATAAATTTTAAATAGGTCTTGGGTTTGATTCCCATCTGAGAATTCACTTGTGGCCGAGTTCATTTTTGCAATATTTTTCTATTTAAAATTTATCATAAATATAAAAATAGCATTGAAAAATGCAAAAATTAAAAAATCATAAACACAAAGGTTCATAACACTATTTACCTACCCCAAAACCTACGTTGTACATATTATTGATCAATGTTCAAGACAAGTACCTACACTCTGAAATCAAAAGCGTAAAGTGTCGAACATTCCAAAGCATTCCAGAGTCTCTCGAGAACTTGATACCCATTTATACTTCCGGCTCCGGTCTCATTAACCTAACTAGAATAAGGTAACTGTAGACGGTTTAAACGTGCGACCTCCAAGGGAATTTGCTCGATCGACGACGTTTTAATTTGCTGGCATTCGGTGGAATACGCCCAAAACACGGGGAAGAATATACCCCCCGTTTTGAATGTTCACTCTGATTCAATTATAGCTGACATGATGGTAGGTTGTGCGAGGGATATCTATACTAAGTAATCTTTATTTATACTAATATTATAAAGATTTGAATGTTTGTTTGTTTGCATTGAATAGGTTTCGAAACTACTGATCGGATTTGGATGAAATTTGGTACACAGATGGTAGATACCCTGGTTATGAACATAGGATACTTTTTATCCCGATATTCTCACGGGAACGGAAACCACGCGGGTGAAACTGCGAGCGGCCGCTAGTTTGTTATCAACTCGTTTTTGGATACAGCAGCAACTATAAGTTATAGGTACGTAATGATATAGATTTGGTTTATAGAACTGAAAATCCTCCAATTGATAAATGGCAAATCGTAATCGACACACAAGTTGATGTTTTTTTTATGACAGTGTTGTCTTGTATTGTATATGTGAAAGGAAAGTCATGTCTGAACCGTTGGACCAATTTTACAGAATTGACCCGTGAATAAAAGAACTGTAACTTCCCTTACTAATAAACTTATGGAAGCTATGACGCGAAAGTGTATATATTCTTTGGCTATGAGTAGTTACTCAGTGTTTTGTCTTTATTGCTCGAGTTCAAAATGACATTTGTATACCAGAGACAAAACATAGAGTAACCATTCCAAGCTTAGTAATGTATGCCTCTTTTATAATATTTAAGTATGCATGTATGTATTTAAGTAAATATAAGCGCGGCAGACCTCCCAAATATATTTTATTCTGCTTAGAACAGAATCGAATTGGACTGGAATGCAATACAAAATGTACTACCTACGCCACGCGTCACACACCTACTGACCCGAATCGGCAAAACACCCGAGGGCTTGGACGAATCGTCCAAGCCCGAGGCTGATTATCTAACGAAAACTCGGTTTAATTTCAGTTTCGTCGCTATTTTGGCTGTCACAGACTCCGATAGCTATCCGATAGTCACGTCGAAAGAATGGAAACTGAGCAAGGCACAGGCACTACACGAGTCTATATACCTAGATAGATAATCAGTTTTATTCACTACAACACACACATACATTCATTATATTACATTAATAAAAAGAGAAAAAGAAAATGTCAGTAAAAATTATTTAAAACTTAGGACATGACAAAACAAAGACAACAACGAATACTTAACAAAGGGATAGCACGTGTGTGTAGCAGCAAGTAGGCTCGGTGTGTGACTTTGGCCGGTCAGCAAAAACACCGATTTTCAGCCGTCACCCTCAGATGAAACACGGAAACGGTTCATGGCCGGTTGGACGCCCCCGCTACCGGTGCGGTGGTAGGACGTAGTGGAGGAGAGACCTACCTCCGTGAGCTTAATGCGGCGCGAAACCACACACCACTGATCTAGACGGCGATCTCAAAGGCCAAGACATACTTCGGTTCGCTGAGCTATCGGAGTAAATAACTAAATGACTAAGTAAGGTCTGTGGCCAGGCTAACAAACATCTACAAATGTTACCGACCTCATCTTTGCCCTTGACGACGCACATCTTGACGTCGTTCTCTGGCGAGTACCACACCAGGCGGCGTTGCTCCGTCAAGTCTGTGAGACTGAGGTTGTACACCACATTCCTGAAACAAGAACATAATAATTATATCAATATTCGTGTACAGTGTACACAAACAATTAAGAGTAACATTTAGGTAGGTACATTTTAAGGCGGTAATAGTCATATTCCATGATAGAGACGTACTCGACTCCTAAGTACTTGTAGTGCGAAACTTTATCAATAAGAGGGCAGTTACAGTTGGTGTCCAAGATGTCATTGCAACCATGTATTTTTATACTGAAACTGTCATCGGGTTGATTAGATTCGTATATGCTGAAGCAAATGAATTTAGTTTTGGTGGTGTTGAGTGAAAGTAAATTATTTTTTAACCATGAAGAGATTTTAGCCCTTCATATTTCAGCACTCGTTTTTACTGCTTCCCAAGAAGTCCCAGTGAAGACAACGGCAGTATCGTCAGCGTATGAGAACACTTTGGCATTTTCCAATTTTAAGTCACATAAATCATTAATATAAATTAGGAACAAAGTGGGACCCAATACGCTACCTTGAGGTACACCGTAAGATATATTTATGTCTTCACTGAGATAGCCTTCAAATTTTACCCTTTGTTTTCTTTCTGAAAGATAACTTTCAAAAAGAGTCAAGGGTATACCTCGGATTCCAATTCTTTGTAGCTTGTTCACAAGAATAGGGATAATAGTAGTATCAAAAGCATTTTTTATGTCAAGGAATACTGTTAAGCACTTATTTTTTTTATCTACTTGTTCAGTTACCAATGATCTTAAAGATATTACAGCATCTTCCGTGGATTTGCCTTTTCTAAACCCGTATTTCGCTGAAGACAAAATATTAAAATTATTGAGATATTTAATTAGACGACTGTTGACCAATTTTTCCAGAATTTTAGATATACTAGGCAGAATTGATATGGGTCTGAAGTTATTAACGTCATTTCCGTCCCCACCCTTGTGAACAGGAGTAATAACAGATTGTTTTAATGGGGCAGGAAATATACCTTTGGCAAAGCAGAGGTCGGCTAAATGTGTTATTACAGAAACAATAACGTTCCGCACATATTTCAAGAATTTTGTTGGGATGTCATCCCATCCAGCTGCACTGTTAGATTTAAGGCTCATCAAAACAGAATCCACTTCATCACAATCAGTGTCTAGCAGCACGAAAGAATTTAATTGTCCCGGCAGTGTTTTGTTTTGATTATCGCATACTGGAATGTGCTGGATTTGTAGGGCAAGCTTCTTACCTACGAGTATATTAGCAAAGAACTCATTTACATGCTTAGCTGATTCTGTGGGTGAAGCCTTAGCATTAATAAGATCTGTGTTTTTAGATTTGGATTGATTAGTATAAGTAATGTTTTTAATTTTTTTCCAAAGCAGCTTATTGTCAGATAGGGAGTTAGATAAAAGATCCCTTTCATATTTAAAATGACATTGCATTTCAGTCATTTGTTTGAAGTCAAAAGTGACAGAGCGATGTTTTCAACTTGTTTAGCGCTAAACGTATTAAACATCAGTTGGTAAAAGTCCATCTGTGTGTCAATGAAGTTTATTAGAAAGATTTTTTCTCAAGAACTAATTTTAAATTAATATCGATTATGATTCTTGGAGGTGTAAAAACCTTAAAGCAATCGCTGTCAAATAACTTTATCAAACTTGTTTGCAGTGCTCTATTAAGTTACCTCAATCACCATCTTTCACCATCATGAAAATATATTAAATAAAACAGTTAAATTCATAAAACTGTCTAAAATTACGTTCTCACTTCAAAAGTCAAAACACAAACGTTAACATTTTAAATAAATAACGCCGGTTTATCATAAATTAATATTGATTACGATTCTTGGAGGTGTAAAAACCTGTAAGGAATGGCTAACTTAATAGAGCACTGCAAACAAGTTTGATAAAGTAATTTGACATAACTTTATCAAACTTGTTTGCTATTAAGTTACCTCAATCACCATCTTTCACCAGCATGATTTATTTTTGAATGAGTGACTGGGTAACTCTTAGCCTTCATCATACCTGATGTTAAGTATTGTATAAGGCTGCAGATGGAAGCGAGCCTCCCCCAGAATTCTCAATAACTGAGGAACTGGCTATCTTATCTTTAACTGCCGGAACACAACAATGCTGAAAACTTTATTGTTATGGCGTCAGACTTAGATAAGATGGTGGTAGCAAGCCAGGCGGACTTACAACAAGTCCTACCACCAACCAAACCGAATACAATATGTACCCCTGCTGGGAATCGAACCCGGGACCCCTTGGTCTGATACTGGTGGTTGGACCACTAGACCACAGAGGCGGTTAAATATATTAAATAAAACAGTTAAATTCATAAAACTGTCTACAATTAAGTTCTCACTTTAAATAGTCAAAACACAAACCCGACGTTAACATTTTAAATAAATAACGCCGATTTATCAGACCCCTGTTTATATCAAACCTAATTATATTAAGTTATACCTGGATTTGTTGACTGACCATTTAAAAGCCTCTTTAGTCTGAAACCGCACCGTTTGTCATGGTTTTTGTTCCACAATTTTAGGCCGAGTCCCATTGTGAAATGGTTTAATTTTGATTGACTGCTTCTCGTAGTTGTTAGCTCTAGGCCTGTGGTTTGAGTCGGTCTGGAGTTGGAATCCAGGTGAAGTTTAGAGCGCCGGTCGTTAGGTTGGTTTGTCTAACTATAGTTTGTCGCGGGATGCGGTTTGGACAGTAAACTTATTTCCGTTTTTTAATAGGAAGCTGTTGATAAGCTGAAAACTCGTTACGATTCCTTTACTTGGTAAATAGAAAATTAACAAGACTGCGTTTTTCCCAACCTGGCGCTTTACCACCAACTCTGTGCAGTTCTTTTTAGGTTATTTTTAGGTTGTGAGAGTACAGTTGATGGTAGGCCCCCTAAACTTTCTAGTAAACATCTTTTGCAGTTGAGTTCCTAGCCTATTTTTAACAGACTTCAAAAAAAGGAGGAGGTTCTCAAGTCGCCGGTATTTTTTATTTTTTTATTTATGTACGTTTTACTATAACTTCGCCAGTTGTTAACAGATTTTTATAATTCTTTTTTCATTTGAAAGAAAATGGTTTATGTGTGGTCCCATATAATTTTTACGAAGATCTGGCTAGTAGTTTTTTCATAATCCTGAAAAATATCAATCACGTTTTGGCATGTAGTCGTTTACCTAGATGACATCATTGTTGTGTATGGGCTGATTTTTAGTGTAAGTGATGATCACATGATGTAACTTAAAACTGAAATAAAAACTTTGTATAAAAAAATTCAAACCGACTTCAAAAAGTAAAAAATTAAACTTTTGGAGTCGGTGCTAGCTAGCTAAGGCCAAAAAATATATAGTTAATAGAAGTGCAATGTAGAATGCCTTGCACCGACTCCAAAAGTTTTATTTTTTACTTTTTTGAGTCGGTTTGATTTTTTTTTATAAAATGTTTTTTAAACTACCCATATTAAAATTATCATCTCCCTCATTCCATTATGTCATACTAGCAGCCGCCCGCGGTTTCACCCGCGTGGTCCCTGTTCCCGTGGGAATATCGGGAAAAAAAGTATCCCATGTTTTAATAAAGACTATCTACTATCCCTGTGCCAAGTTTCATTCAAATCCGTTGAGTAGTTTTAGCGTGAAAGAGTAACAAACAAATAAACAAACTGACATACTTTCGCATTTATAATATTAGTAGGACTTCTAATTTTCGCAAAATTGTTACATTTTTACCAACTTTTTAAAAAATCAATGTTATATCAAAAAATTATCAAAGATGTGCAAAACTTTCAAAACACGTGTATCTGTTTGATAGTTCTGCTAAAACTGTGCTTATACCTAATACGAGAATGATATTGTAAAAAAATATGCCTGTTAAATTATGAATATAGGTAGGTACCTAGGTATACGATGTATGTCACAATGTCGTCTTCGGGATTTTGCCCTACGCGTTTCATACGGCTCATTGGCTTATAAAGGTATTTCGAAATAATTAGTCGTGAATTTTCTAGAACACTCTCGTGAATGAGCTACTTTACACCTCGATGAACCTTCAAAAGTTATTATGAAGCAATTGTAGCTCCAGAACTGACTTATACATCTGGTGCATAAGTATAGAAATTTGTCTGGATTGTACCGAACTCAAGCAATTTGGGAGTTAAAGTCACCAGCTTGTATAAATGAATACTTAACTGTGCTCAAAATCACGAACAGAACACGAATTTTGCACAAACTATAATGTTCGAGGCAAGTATTTTTTTTAAACATGCCCAAAAAGCAAATTATATCTGTAGCAACAATTGCGACTTATACAAATCAAATTAATGTATTTTCTTTATTCAAAGTGCTGAAATATTCAAATTAATTCATTTTCAGCACAAAATCATCTGGGCCCCTACCGCGCAAGTGTCATCGGCATCAACATCGACTTCATTTGACAGATGGATATAGTACATTGCTGCTTCTTTTTGACACAAATGAAAACTTACCAAAGACTAAGAGCAATATGTCACATCCATCTGTCATATGAAATCGATGTCGAAGGCGATGACACTTGCGCGGTACGACCCCAGGTCATTGTATAAATCTCCTCTTATATTAAATATGTTTTAAGATTGTAGATTTGTGTTTGGCAACGACATGTTCCTTTGTAAATGTTGTTGCTTCTGTTAAAGCTGATAAGTTTCTTGCGGCCGTTCTTTTTATCAGTTAAAAGATGTCCTGAATAGCTAGTAGGAAAAAAATATTGGACGATTCGAAAGCACTTATCTATAAGTCTATTTGAATAAAAATCTTTGACTTTGACTTTGAATCTTCCGGAAGAATTTTAAATACGAATACTGACATGTCACTCCAGTGTTTCGTAAGGTCTTACAGTAATTGTCGTTTATCGATCCTCCAAACGAAAATGCCGTTGGATACTTCTGTGGGGATAGCACGAATAACTATCGAGTAAGTATCGAGGAAGTAAAGTAAAAAAATGTATGACATATTGAGCAGAGTTCCTACCGGACGTCAACGGAACTACATTTTGCTATACATTTTTTGACATTACGTGCTCGATACTATTTCGAAAGTTATTCGTTATTAGTTATTGCCCTACTGTAATAGTTTATAAGGTTCTTACTTTTCTTGATACCTAGCTTAAAAATGTCCTGAATATGAAGCAGGAATCTTAAGGCGCTACTCGGAAAAAGTATGGACTTTTTGATATAAAACTATAGCACGGTTACAGTTGTTACAAATCTGGTAATAACATATATATTTCTTCATACCTTTATCTAGATTCGTATAGTTTCAGAAACACGATTTTATGATTTTGTCTCGACACTTTTTCTTTTCGAAAAGACCTCTAAAAAATACGAAAATTCAAGATTATTCTTAAATTGGGTTACTTACACTATTGGAAATTGGTTTATTAAGTGGACACCAAAAATATTTAGGATCGTATAGAAGCATTTTTTTTAAATCGCTGTAATTTTTTAATACGAAGTGATTTTGCGTTTTTTTTGCCTAATCTGCAAAATCGGTCTCGCTCCTGTGCGCGTCGTTTTCTCATTGCTATCTCGCTTCAGCATATTTTTTTCGAGTATCGCCTTAACTAACCGCCTCTGTGGTCTAGTGGTACAACCACCGGTATCAGACCCAGGGGTCCCGGACTCGGTTCCCAGCGGGGGGTACATATTGTATTCGGTTTGGTTGGTGTTAGGACTTGTTGTAAGTCCGCCTGGCTAGCTACCACCATCTTATCTAAGCCTGACGCCATAACAACATTGTTTTCAGCATTGTTGTGTTCCGGCAGATCGAGATAAGATAGTCAGTTCCTCAGTGGCTGAGGATTCCGGGAGAGGCTCGCTTCCATCTTCAGCCTTATCAATACTCAACATCAGGTATGATGAAGGATAAGAGCCCATCAGTCATTCATAAAAAAAAACGATTCCAAAATAATTAACGTAAAGACTATTTTGAATCAAGTCTAAGTTGACTCTGACGTATGTTATCAAACCTCATAAATTCAGTATTAAATAGTATTTTCTTAATTGAATGGTTCCCCAAGACAAACTACATGAGTCCCGGTGCGTAGCCGTTATCTCATTTCTCGAGATTATGCCATTGCGACATAATTGCGAAAGTCATCCGACCCCGGCCCTTAATTAAGATATTTGGCACGAAATTTCATAAAGAAATTATGACGTAAACTTTCCCAATTATAACGTAGAAATAACCGGTGTGGCTTACTCAATGTTTTTCAGATTGCCGTGCTAAACTCGACTTCATTTGTTTAAAAGATTAAGGTGGTCCGTAATTATGGTATTTGCAGATTATATAAGATCTGGTTTGTATTTAAAAGCGTTATCCTATTTATAAATGAATAAATATTAAGCAAGGTGTTTAATAATCTTCATAACATCATCGAATAGGCATGACCTAGTTAATATTTTTGCAATACCAGCTTAGGAGCTACCTCCTTAAAAAAACAACGGCCATATAGATGAAGTACTTATTCAAGTAGGAAGGTAATGTTTGCCATTGCCAATACAAAACAATTTCTTGTTTTTCTCAAAACAAGTTCAATCGCAAACAAAACATCAACACAATATTCGAAAGGAGCTCTTATGAAAACAATAAACCAGAATCTCGATATGCTGTGTTGAAATTTCAAATATTCGCAAAAGTCCAGTAAATCTCACGACATCTTTATGTCTTTTAAAATGAAATTCCCGGGCGCCATTATCTTGTAAATAAGGCATTCCCATCGACGTCTCCCAGGAGTATAATGCATTTCTTAAGGTTCTAGAGAGTGTGGTGAACGCCTGTTATTTCGCTAAGTTAGGGACCTAATCTGTGGCACCCGTATATTTTGGTATGGTAACCGTTTTTGTCAGAAAGTGGTTTGGCGCAATCAAGGCCGGCGAACGGCGGCGGGCGGCGGAGTCAGAGAAATAAGTTTCAGAATTTATTGCTAGTTTTTCTTGCAGATTTGTGGTCACAAGTGTGTGTTATCTCGAGCATACAGAAAGTTTTCCTTTTTCCTCTTTAAAGGTCTTACAACTTTTTCTGTCCACAAAATTGGTGTTTATATGATCTTTAAGTATTCAATTTTTACCGCTATAGATTTTTGTTAACCTAGCTTCATTTTTATTCCCACTGGTAATTTTTTAATATGACGCACGTCTACAAAATTGTTGTTATGACTTTTAAAATATTATACAATTGTTGTTGCGGATACACAAATATTTGATACATTATAAACGATGATGAGTTGAGAAATATCACCATGTAATGATTTTGGCAGACAACGCTGGCCGTAGGAACAACACAAAGACCGTATCCTTTGTCAATTACGCGCTTCAGTGGTTCCCGCCAAAAGGCGGCCATCTTGGTCTGCGATCGTCAGCGCCATCTATTGTTCGCACACTCGGCCAGTTTTTGCGTCCGAGACGGGTCGCTTCGCGTTCGGACCTTGATTGATGGCTCAAAGATACAATTATTTCCATGTCTGAGTCGTGATTATATTTTTTCTCTGTGTTGCCATGATGGATTTTTTTTCTTTGAAGAGATCCTTATTTATTTCCTTATCGTCGTCAAACTGTATAATTTGTTTGATTTCGCTGTTCAATTAGAATTTTGCAACCATTTTGTTTCGATATTAACGATGTTTCTCATCAATTTTTTTCATCAATACGGTATAAATTCACATGTGGCTTTACTATTATAGTTAAGACACTAATAATAAAATACCTACCTACTACTTTAGTCCAATTTCATATTGCATCATTTACGTTCATAAATTAATTTCATGGAATGAAAGCTTCGTGGCTGCCAATCAGGGTTGACACTCATCAATAAACATGGCAGCAACGGAATCGAAATGAAACATCAAACGTGGTAGCAGTTTTAAAACGAGATTTACATATTTAATAATATTATTCGTTTAATTTGAACAGCTGGTTTGGTTTGTTAGAAATCGAATGGCTGAAGGGGAACAGAAAAATTAAATATAAAGCGTTAATGCCTATGCTATTTTAGATTTGATACGTTGATTAGAGTTCAAGTTTTAGGTGTGTATAAAAACGATGGCGGAATCACGCTACCGAATAACATTTATCGCAAGAATGGTATTCTCATAAAGGTATCAACTAAATTCTATGTTTGCTAATATATATATGCTATACGCCACTGCGGTTGCTATCCAGTTGCGCTGATTTTTAATCCCAGACGCAAAAAGAGGGGTGCTATAAGTTTGACGTGTCTGTTTGTCTGAGGCAACGTAGCTCCTAAACGACTGGACCGACTTTGATGCGGTTTTTTTAATACTATTGCATTTCAAGTGCATTGCTTAGTAAGTAAATAACTGAAAACAAACAAGAAATAAATAAGGGAAGAACAATAGGTATCCGTCGATATCTGCCGTATACATTAGCAGCTGTGACGCAGGGGAATCAACAGGGGTCCATAAAACGACTCCTAACTAGACATAGTAAAACAGCAGACGAAAACATTGGGGGAGCAGGCTTTGTCGTCGGAAGAATAAATTACAGATAGTGCAAGCAAGTGACTTTATCACCGAAGGACTCCCCCAAATTGTTACCATTTGTAATCCACAAAAAACAAGAGATAAGAGAATCGTGTCTCGTTATTTTTCCCGAGGATCTAGCTGTCAGGGAACATAGGTGTAACAATTTATTGAGATATCATTATTGGGCCGGGATTTGCGACATAATATTTACTTTCTGGATGGCGTATTTTATTTCATGCCAAGAAACTATGATTTTACAAAAGTTTTTTCATATCTGCAGCACGTGTACCGGTAGTGCCTGTGACACACGACGATCGGTTCCGTGATGTCAGCAGCATCCAGAATATAAATTACTTTTTAAATTATATTTTACATTTAATTATTAAGACAATAGGCTTTAACAACTCGTATTGTCACTATCATTAAAATTTTGTGCTATGGAGTTTCACCCGAGTTCTTTTCGTAATAACACGTGTTGTGAGACTCCATTTTAACTCTATCTAACGTACAATTTCTATTCTGTAGAAATTTTGAATACAAGTAATCAAAATTATTGTGTCCTAACATAATATACAATACGTGTTTAAAATTTGTGTATGAATGAGCTGTTAATGGTAGGCGCGAATTTAACCGCCTCTGTGGTCTAGTGGTACAACCACCGGTATCAGACCCAGAGGTCCCGGGTTCGATTCCCAGCTGGGATTCATATTGTATTCGGTTTTGTTGGTGGTAGGACTTGTTGTAAGTCCGCCTAGCTACCACCATCTTATCTAAGCCTGACGCCTTAACAACAATGTTTTCAGCATTGTTGTGTTCCGGCAGTTCGAGATGGGATAGCCAGTTCCTCAGTGATTGAGGATTCCGGGAGAGGCTCCCTTCCATCTTCAGCCTTATCAATACTTAACATCAGGTATGATGAGGGCTAAGAGTCTCCCCGTCATACATTAAAAAAAAAATTTAGGAAGATGATTAAATTAAAATGAAGTTTTTAAATGAGAAGATTTTGTAAAGGTAGTAGTGAAAGTAACATCGTTTCGTCAAATAAGGCCAAGAATAAGCCTATTTAATATATATCAAAAAAAAACAAAACAATAATAAAATCCTTATCCACAGTGCCGTACTCGTATTCCTACACGAACTTAAACGTCCTTCAAGCATCACTGTCGTTACCTGGAACACTGTCCCACGCATCTCCATATTCATAATCTCGAGTTATATGCGAGCTCAAATCCGTCAAGACGTTTGTCATCACCATTTGCCAGTCAAATAGCCACTCAGGTGGATTGGCTTGCAGACGTGGCGCATGGCGTTTTTAAACGGGCGAGCGTCGCGCGTCGTCAATATTGGAAAACTTTTGGCGTGCCACCGAGAAATTGCGATTCACATGTTCGTAGATTTATTGCAATTGTTTCTGAACAACATTCATCGTTTATTTCATCGGTGGCGTGACGTTACCTCGAGGTTCCTATTGTGAGGCAGCAATTTAACTTCGCCATGCGGTCGTTTGATTGATGAGCAGCCCATGGTCATTTGTACGGGGTTCTTTTGTATGAACTACGGTCTCCCAAATGTTAGCTAGCGAAATCGATGGAGTTCGAACTCGTTGGTAAGAATAATTGTGTAGCTGTGAGTTCACCATTTTGTTCTTTATGTTGTAGTTTTTTAGATCGGTATATTCACGTGTGTAAATATTAAGATGTTCTGTTATAATTATTGGCTATTGTCATTAATGTTCACTGCACAGGTATACTGTTAATTATTAAATAAGGTAACGTAATTAATTTAATAACAATAAAAGATATAGCATAGAACACCATTGTTTTAAAAAAATAAATGAAAAAGATATCTTCAATTTACATAGTGGCTAACGAACCGAACGGGCGACATACCATGACCGACGCGACCGCGTTTACAGACGTTAATAAAGTAAATATTATCGTAGCGTGGCTCATATTATATAGGTTTCAAAGGCGTACCTTCAGACCTTAAGCTACTTATTGCGTAACAAACAAAGTACAGTAAGAATAAAACTGTGACCCATGATGAAACCTGTTTTAAATACAAAGTTATCAAGTTTTTGGTACTGATTTCAATATTGAATTTTTATTTTCTTAAACCTTATTTAAGAGAGATTTACGAGCTTGAGAAAAGTAATAAGTCAATGTGTTACGCTAAAGACTGAGAACGCTCCTTGAGCGAAAAAAATAGCTCACAATGCGTTGTGGTAGCTATAAAATATACACATATCCGCGAAATTCATGTTACGACTCCTATGAAAACGCTCACCTATCGTGGCACGGAGGGGTTCTGACCACAGGCGTCGTGTATTGGAATTTCATTACGATCACGATATCACGATGTGTCATAAAGGAAATTCATGATAACCACCTGACCACGTAAAAACGTAATGCCGGTAATCGGGCACTTTATCTTTCACTCCCCGGGCGAAAGCCAAGACAAGATAGAAGGAAGTAGTGTCAAAGGATATGAGGAAGCGGAAGAAGAGGAAGGAAATAGAAAGATAAGGAAAGCTGACACCACCCTACCATGTGGGACATATCACATAGCTATAGAAATAGAGAGCCGCTTAGGGACGAAGATTTTCAAGAACGTAATTAGAAAAATCTTATACTTAGATTAGAGGATTAACAAAAAACCGGTCAAGAGCGAGTCGGACTCGCGCACCGAGGGCTCCGTACCATCATTATATTGTCCCCGCACATCAACATACCAAACCAAAAGCAAATAAGTGTAAAACAACTTTTTTTAAGATTTCTGGAAAGTATGCTATTTGGAACCATCGTTTTATTTTAATTATTTCTGACTTTTCTCTATGTAAACTTCCGAGATAAATAATAAATAAATACAATGTTTCCTGTTTATAATATTAGTATAGATATAGTACACTTTTTATTAAACTTACAATTTTGTTGTAAATAAATACATAGGTAAGGTTAAAACCACCAACCGTAGACGGTCTAGGGCCAGTTTTCCTACTCTTATCCAAATATGAGATAACTCATAATACCTACTGGTGTAAGAGTACTAGCAAATGATAAAACATACTATAGGTGATTACTTTATTCATAAAAAGTTTCAATAATAATCTTAAAAAAAAGATACCCTAAAACTAAAAGACTTTTCAGGGTACAAGATTATCTAAACGACTGTAATGCATGGAAGTGATAATTAACATAACGTCCACTATGTTACTCATCAGTCATATCAAATAATACTTTGATTGATTTGTATTTCGTAATGGTATATTGTTTGTAAATACCGATATTTAGTAATTTGATATGGCTGGTAAGTAATTTGCGCCCGTTTTGTCATGTCAGCTAAAAGAGTCAGAAACGGATGGTAGGGCAAAACTGACAATGCAAAAATGCGTGTAATATGTTCAATTGAATAAAGCATATCTTCATTTATTCATTCATGACCTACTCGTGGACCGGCCAGATGTACTTTCATGAACAATAGCACTTAAAAGGTTTATATTTAACTCTTGATAATTCAGGACATTATTATAATTATATATTAAGATATTTGAACCTACTAATGTTCCGATATTCGTAGCACAAGACCTTAAGCTACTTATTGCGTAATTGGATTTTGATATGTTTATATTTATTTATTTATCATTATTAATCGGATAACATTTTGAAGTCCAAATTGATAAAAGCACGAGATGTCACACATTTACCAATTGCCATACAGCATTAAAATAAAATAATAATTTTGCTTCAGAACTGTTCATGACAAAATGTTCACGATTGGGTTAGTTAGAGCACACTAAACCAATTACGAACGTCGTCAGTGTCAGCTTATGTTACAACTCTAGAAGAAAAGTAAGGGTATAATTAGCATCCTTAATTATTGCATAAAATATATAATTAGTAAAAAAACATAAACTTCATGGGGTTTTTTGAAAAATATTATTTTTGCAATTCAGGCGCATTCGATTCTGAGAAGATAATACGATGTTTTTATCTAACCGCGCCGGATTTTTTTTAAATGTTTCATTATATAAACATAACATGGCCAACTTCTGGCAAATGTTGATAGTATATTGTTCGAATAAGTGTTACCAATTGCATTAAATCACTTAAGTTTGGTTATTTTTTTATGGAATTTGTTTCAAATACACAACATTAGGACAATAGGGGATTCTACTTTTTTACTAGCTGTGGTTAGAGGCGAGTAAATAGAATAATATAGTTTTTTTTTATAAAGCCTTGACGCACTCTTGGAAGATTTAATGAAGTAAACTTTCAAACAAACAAAATCTAAATCAAAATAAGAATATTAGAATATTCTGGAAATGACACAAGCAATATACGGCACACGTGCACATGTCATATCTTATAGATATTCTTCTAGGCATAAAGTTAATATACCTAGCGGAAAAACAGGTATATTAACTTTATGCTTCTAGGCGATACTGGTAAACTTATTAAATTTTTATAGGTACATGATAGAACTTAGTAAGAAAAATTATTAAATAATAACATTGAAATTCGTAGAAATGCCACAAGCAAATAAATAGTAAGACAACAAACACTACACGTGCACATGTCCTATAGATACTGTTCTAATCGGGAGTGATAAACTTTTAGCAAAAAAGAAATATGTAGGAAGTAAATAGGTACTTATACTTGAAATTTGTAGAAATGCCACAAGAGAATGAATAGTAAGTCAATATATACGGCACACGTGCACATGTCCTATCCTATTGATATTGTTCTAAACTGGAGTGGTAAACTTTTCCAATATCGGCGCCGTGCCGTGTCGAGTGCACACAAACAAATTGCATCTGCCGAGTGCCGATGCGATAGTCAAATTCTTCCATTTCACCGCCAAATTTGATATTTTTGACAAAGGTCTGTATAAAAACGAGATCAAGTATAAAGTATGAACTTGCAAATGGCCAGTTTCGAAATGTTGGTAGGTGGTAAGTTCGTTGCTCACATTTGACGACAAATAAAACCTACTGGGTTGTCCGACCAGTGGTGGGGTTGAGTTCGCCTACAGAAAAAAACAACGGGTAGCACTCCGGGAGTGCCGGCAGAAGTGAAAACCGCTTAAACAAAACAGCAGGAGCAGGCATACATTTTCACCGCGCGGTAGAAGAGAGGGGGATATTACTTCCTCTCCTACGCCGCGCCGGGGCAGTCTGCTCTCCCTTCGTCTTACGAATTTTCGATCAGGTCACGTGTCCTGACGCGACTTTAACATTTTTTACCCATCCCATAAATTTAAAACTCTGATGTGCACAACGCCGCATGAGAAGTTTTCACTTCAAAAATTGTCAACTGAACCCGCGGGCTAGGTCGTCTGTGGACTTGGATGAGTTCAATAAAGATATTTGAATGAAGCACTAAGAAAAATGGTACTTACATTATAGCATTTCTCTACACAAAACAGATTTCAAAAAAACAGATTCACAACTAAGTATGTTGGTTGGCTTTTTAATATTTCAAATAAATATAAGTGCGAATCTTAACTTATTTGAAATATTTAATGGATGCGTAGAATTAATTTAAAAAAGCTTTAATCCACGGGATATCCACCACCGATTACATAATAGAAATTCTTAACGTTTTAATTAAAGCTGTTCAAAACGTTGACCGCACTGAGCTATTGTTGTCTCTGTCTGACGTTTAGTGATTTATATTGCGCGAATGAGGAGGGTAATCACGCTATTTCTGCGAAATATGCGTTTGTCTTTTGTTTGGTGAAGATTAATTTTTCAAATTGTTGTATGATAGTAGTTTCTACAAAATATTGGAACATTCTAGACTTTTTAAATGCTTGAGTTAATATTATGCAAGAAAACTTAACGAGTTTTTTTTGTATTGTTCTCGGCACAAGATCTTAAGTAGCATTTCGGAAGCCATAGCTGACAATTCAACTTTTAATACGTCTTTTTTTATATAATGGTTACGAAAGATGAGTTATTTAAACTTGCTTCTTTACATAAAATAGGGATTCCTCATATACCTAGCTAGAACATGCTCCAATATTAATTTGTCTTTAAAATTTCTTACTTTTTTATTTTTAAATGTTATCTATTTTGCAAATACTATTTTTAACCGACTTCAAATAAGGGTGGAGGTTCTCAATTCGACGGTTTTTTTTATGTATGTTACTCGATTACTCGAAGACGGCTGGACCGATTTAAGTAATTCTTTTTTTGTTCGAAAGGGTATACTTTACATGTGGTCCCATTGTCATCATGTCAGGATCTGATGATGGGATCCTGGAGAAATCTAGGGAACTCTTCAAATATTATAGGCACTCCAATAGCGATTTCGGTGTTTTCTATAGTAACTTATGCATATGCTTCCGGAACGCACCATGGTGAAGTGGTACTGATGATGAAGACCACAAATGGTCATCGGAACTATTAAATACTTAGCATTTCACGGCAGCTATACGATTACTTTTATATAGTTCATAAGCAATTTATGCTCGACTCAATGCATGTGATGAAGTGCAGCTGATGATGAAGTATTGGGAGAACTCCTCAATAAGTAACGTCCCTGCACCGGGAAAAACAGCATTTTGTAAAAGGTGATGAGGAGTTGTCATAAGGTTATCAGCGTAGGCACAGGACCTCTTCTACCTTTAAAAATGGTGAAATAAAAACTTAAAAAAAAACCGACTTAAAAAAAACTAAAAAGCAAAAAATAAAACTTTTGGAGTCGGTGCCAGCCAAAAGCAAGAAAAATAAAATAGTAGTACTGCAAATTAGAATGCCATTTTTTTTTTTAAAGTTTTTATTACGTGATAAATAAACTAGAAAAATCACCTGGCCTACGAGAATATATCTCAGACGTGTCTTGAACCCCGCAAGTTTGGAGTATTCTGTCGGCTATGGTTGCGGGTTCCAGCTCCGTCTGAGCGATATGGAGGCAAGTTGTATTGTTGTGTGGGAAATGAGGGGAAGTTCGCTATAGCGTTATTTATGGCCGGATTTAAATTTTAGGACCTTTTCGGAAATTTCATTACGCAATCCTTTCCGGATTCGCGAGACAAACCCGTAGACACCAGACTCGATCTCCTAGGACTAGGACCAAGGAAACGGGAGTAATCACTAAATCTTTTATCCCTAATGCTCAAAGTCTACATAGATAAGCCTTTTGGAAAATTCAAGCACGTGAAATTCGATTTAAAATTTGATTTTCTTCGTTACTTTTATTGTAGGTATTAAAATTTGTATTAAAATATATCATAATATCCACCTAACTATGCAAGCGAGGTCTACTGTTCTCACAGAACCATTAGTGTAAAAGTTAATATTGTCATAACTTAAAAGTCATTTTTAGTGTTCTTTGGCTGATTGTGCGAATAAAATTATTTGTGTTGAAATGTATGGTGTAAGAAATGTAATGAAGTTGAGATCTATTTGATCTCCGCCCTTCAAGAACGCAGGTGCCAGTTTCTTCTCCCTTAATATTTAATGGCAAACACCACTGAACAAAACATGCTCACTGTCACAGAGTAAATTAAATGTTTAATCTAGGTCACAGAACCTCCTTTCTTTCTTTTATTTGAAGATTAGCTGGCATTTAAGAAATTGAATTTTTTATTTTGTTTTAAGGATAAAGGCTTTTTGGATTGTTGAAGATATTGCCATTGGAATTTAATTAAAAATATCTTTGACACTGTTTATTTATTTAAAATTATACACATCGAAGAGTAACAATATAAATTGTAATCGAATTAAGAATTTTCGTCTGCATTTCATGTTTGATTGAAAGTTAAGCCAAATTCTGCAGAGGAGCTGTAGAATATGTCCTCTGCGCGGTCGGCTAAAGGATGACTGACCAAAAATTTAAATTAGAGAGAGCACTATTGAGGTACTTTGTCCAAATCATTATTTAATTTATTTTATTCTACTAGCGGCCGCCCGCGGTTTCACCCGCGTGGTTTCCTATCCCGTGGGAATATCAAGTAATCCTTTCTTAGTGATACCCTACATCGTTAAAGGATCATGTATGCAAAATTTCAGTTTAATCGGTTCAGCCGTTTGGGCTGTGCGTTGTCTGTCAGTCAGTCACGGCATTGTTTTATAAGTACCTACAGATTTTTTAATATTTTATATTATTATTGTTATTGTTACTCAGGTAACAATTTCAAATAGGTTTATATATAGGTACTGTAAATCTAAGCATATTATATAAAATTCTTCGCGAGTAGGCAAGGTCATCTACGTAGGTATATGAAGAACAGCAAAGGGCCCAATGTTGATCCTTGGGGCACGTTCAAATTAATGGGGCTGCAATAGACTCAGTTTTATCAATAACAACTTTCTGAGTTCTTTCACACAGATATGGTTGTAATTCCTATTTGGTTGCCCAATTTAATTCAGTATTTTTTGCGTGAACATTTTTTTATGAACGTAGAGGAGATGCTTAGTCTTTAACATACCTGATGTTAAGTATTGATAAGGCTGAGGATGGAAGCGAGCCTCGCCCGTAATCTTCAACCAGTGAGGAACTGGCTATTTTATCTTCAACTGCCGGAAACAACAATGTTGAAAACATTGTTATTATGGTGTCAGACTTAGATAAGATGGTGGTGGTACAAAATTGCACATCATCCTTAAATATAATATGTTTGTATGTAAAATATGACCTATTTAATTGACCCACTCCGAAAGTGATGCAATAAAAGGCTCGTCTCAGATATTAAGGCGTCTCCTGTATTAGATTACACCACGCCACCTGAAAGGAGACAGTTCTAATATTTAACGACAAAGCCAGACGTTACTCAGTTATCGAGTTATTGGTTAAGCAATAAAGAGATATATAACGTAGAAATTGCGTAGATACCAGTAGTTCTAGTAGTTCTGGTGATGAACGAAATAGTAAAACGATTAGATTCGGCTCTTATATATTTGTTGTTGACGGAAACTTAAGATATTTGTGTGTACTAACTCATACCCATATCCACAAAAATAAAAACTAAAGGGTTAGACGCACACACGCACTAATCTCTTCAACCACACACCTAATACCAGTTCAATGGAAATAAATCATAAAGGGGCTGAACCAAGGGATGAAACTTATATAGATAATAGTTTAAGATCCGAACTAGGATCGACCTTCACCCATCTGTTAAATGGATCAAAAGTACTTTAAACCAAATTTGATATTACTTTATTATCATTATAAAAAGACTTAATATTTACAAATTAGTAGAAAAACGAGAAACCGTTAAATAATAAAGTCTTATACACTAACAAAAATACGCCGTCCAACTCACAGCCGCGTGGCATAGTACTGAGAACACGTTACTGGCGCTGTTGCCCCGCTGAATGCAAAGACTCAGCCGCTGGGCAAGATAGGCACCAGCTCTCAGGTCTCCTGAGGCGTGGACCAGTCTTATGGAAAGATCTTTAATAAACTTTTTTGTGTCAGACGACCAAGGGCCCAAATTTATATATTAGAAAATATATCTCGAGTGGGTTGTCTAAAAAGATTAATAAAACATCACAAAATTTTTTTTTATTAAATATTGCACTCATGTCTTTAACGAATAAATGATACCAACCGAAAGTATGAAGCCTATGGAATATACATTGAAATTACGTAATTTGTAAGCGATTCTTCAATTATGATTTTCTGTCCGTAAAAGGCAGAAGAATAAGACTAGACGAAAAAATAACACTAAAACTTTAGCTCATTGTAATATTAAAGAAGCAGGCTAAGTTACTTCGAATAAAAAAAACTTTGATAACAATATAAATGGAAACAAGATTCATTTAACTATGGTTTTCTTTTTACTATAGAAAAAACTGCCGAGGAAGATAATACTTTAACATCTTTCTTACTTAATAAAGATTGAAATGACTTCGTGCATACTGTTTATTTTGATGTTAATTTTGATGATATAAAAAGTGTTATAGACATTACTTTAAAATGGGGCTTATAGCTGAAGCTTTTTTTCAAAGTCAAAAGTCAAAAGCCAAAGCCAAAGTCAAACGTATCTATTTGCAAATAATAGGTACACAAGATGTTATTTAAGGTTAGACACACTATTCAGTTAATAAACATTAACATGCAAACTTAACAATAATTTAAAAAATCGTTCAAGATGTAAAACAATTTTGTACTAGCCATTCACGTAGCTTTCTGGTCATCAGTATTTTAGGTCCGTGCTTAAATTGGCTAGGGATCTTGTTATAGACTCTAACGCACATGCAGTAACAACTCTTTTGTTAAGCAGAAGTTCTTGGGCGAAAATCCAAAGCAAGTCTATGGCAGTCTCGAAAATTCCTAGGGTATATATCTTTGGCCAGTTTAAATATATCCGAGTGGCTTTTAACGAATTTGAAAATTTCTAGGATATACATACTAGGGACCGTTAATTTAGCTAGCTTAACAAACAGTGGTCTGCATGTCTCATATGGACCTTTATTGCATATCGCTCGAAAGCACTTTTTTAGCAATAAATACCTTACTTGCACCAGTGCTATTGCCCCATATAAGAATCCCATAAGAGATGTTTGAGGCGACATGACCATAGTAAGCAGACAAAAACACATTAAGTGCCGTTTTCTTAGTTAATCTTCTTAAGTAATTCTTCTTAGCTTTAACAAGCTCTTCCCAAATTTTCATTTTCATTTCATAATCGTCATGAATGGTAGACTAGTTGGTCTGAGTTATCTCGTTACTTTTGACACTCACGGGATGGTGTTTTTTCTGACTTGAGGAATGATTCAAATTTTTATCCCTTCATCGTCTATTTAAATGTTCCATCCATAGTCAAATATATTTATCATACAGGATACAGAGATCCTGTATGATAAATAGATTTGACGATGGATACCCTTTCATATTCATAAAATAAGGTATACGTATAAACGTCTAACTCCTACGTTTTAAGGAATAGTTTAGAATCTTGGTAGGATTGCAGATCATTATATTATATATATATATCTCATATCTTTTTTAAATATACTTTTGCAAAAGAACAATCAATAGCATCTACGGCTTTATTCTTTGACTTTGAGAGCGCCTTTACGTCGCTAGTAATAGCGGCGGTTTTCGTAGTGAAAATGTAAAGCCGTAGCTGCTGCTGACTGTACATTCTCCACATAATTCCGCTAACCAAGCTCCGAGTAAGTGTGCAAATAATCCATAATAGTCCCACCCGTATGTCTTCCTCTTTCTTTTAATTAAACAGAACAAGAGTTGGAGGCAATCCGAGAAGCAAACTCCTTGCTCACCTATTTGTTGTGGCCTAAATAAATAAAGTAGTTTGGGGATCAGCTAACTTGTAAGTGTGCCCAGATACATGCTTTTACTCTCACATCTGAGATCTACTTACACACCTGTTTATCAGTGTACTTATGACACCTGCGCTTGGCTACGAGTACACCGTACTCAAATTGAAGTAACTGGTATTTCTTTCGAAATGTATAAAGTTTTTCTTACGAACCAATACAGTATTGATAATATTTTGATGGATTTACTAGAAGAAAATATGGACTTTGATATCGTTACTGAAAAGCAAAGTGTTTTCAGTTTCTATCTTGTGAAGATTTGGGACATTAACACGTCAAGTTTTTTATTGTCTTCAAATGATTTTGAGCCTGAAGGACGAATTTCATAAGGCTTTTATCAAAGCTTCCACCAAGGTGCATCCACATGCTGAAATTGGTTTGAATTATGTTACTTCCCGCCTTGGAAAGTTTCCATATTTGACCCTTTATTTAGTTAGTTCTAATTAAAAGGGGTAACGCATGTTTTGAGGAGTTGCACCCTTTCGTCGTTTGTTTTATTAAGTTAATTTGAATGCATATACCTACATGTTACCCGTGTCAAGGAATTTTAACATGGGGAAAGTGAAAGGTCTATCTAATTGTATCCATATCAAGTGTATTGAAAGTAAATATTTTGAGTAAAAACATTTGTGTAAGTACTAGCTTTGATCTTCAAAACTGCCTTTGAAAAACTTTATACCCATAATTTAAAGTAATAACACAACTGATGGTGCGATCAACCAGAAAATTTTAAAACTCGTACTGTAAATAGCTATCATCCACCACGGTCCAACATAAATCATACCTAAAGACCATTAATAGGTACAGAGGTTAAATACTCTTCATCAGAACTCTCATAAGAAAAACAAATCCAGCAGAATAATTCCTAAAATGAGGACCAATTTATTATAGAACTGTTCCAATATCGGCCCAAGTACTCGTGAATGATTAGGAGGGGCTGGGAATGAAGTTTTCCTAATCAAGCCTCGAATCTTGGCCTCCCTAAGGTCCATTTGAGGCTGGCTGTAGTGATAGATGCCCTCGTTACCATGATTCCAGCTTTGTTGTTCAAGACCAACCGTTTTGTTGCTTTTTTCGGACTTATTCTGGTTATGGTGAACTAAGACAGTAAGATAGAAACTGATGCTAAGTAATGTACTCGTTATTCATTCAATTGGTGATTGCTAATACGTATATAATTTAGTTGAATTATTGTAAGTACAATCGGAGAACTTCTCAGTCGACTAGTAGTTTTTTGGGAAACGTTTATTCAAATTAAAAAACCTATTAATGTTCATTTTTTTTTATTCATTACAGGGAGACTCTTAGCCTTCATCATACCTGATGTTAAGTATTGATAATGCTGAAAATGGAAGCGAGCCTCTCCCGGAATCCACAACCACTGAGGAACTGGCTATCTTATCTCTAACTGCCGGAACACTACAATGCTGAAAACTTTGTTGTTATGGCGTCAGACTTAGATAAGATGGTGGTAGCTAGCCAGGCGGACTCACAACAAGACCTACCATCCACCATACCGAATACAATATGTACCCCCCGCTGGGAATCGAACCCGGGACACCTTGGTCTGATACCGGTGTTTGTTACCACTAGACCACAGAGGCGGTTAAATACTACTTGTAATATAAAAATGTTCTATAAATCAATTGCTTTTTTAAATAACGCTCCCTAAAAACTCTAGTGGCCTCACATGTTATGGAGATACATAATATTTCCAACGTGAGACGTTAGTCTTTAACAATAACAAAATAGAATTTGTCAACGAATTCAATTTACTCGGCTTAAACATAGATACAAATCTGGAAATCCCACATAAACAAATTAAAATCAAAATTATCATCCTTTTCATACGCTCTCCGTGAAGTAAAAGAATCTACTAACATAGAAACCGCTTTGTAACATATTACGCCTATGCCTTTGCTTGGCTTAAGTACGGAATCATTCTGTGGGGAAACAGCACAGACGCACTGTCTTTGTTTATCTTTAAAAAATACTTATCCGCATTGTAGTCAATATAGACCAGACAGCTGCAATCCACATTTCCAAAAAGAATAAAAAAAAATATTGTTAGAAAAAAAAATAACACAAAAAGGGATGCAATACAAACCCACTACTCCTTAAGACAAAAAATAAGTTAATGATTCTAACTACATGCCTTAATCTATGTTCATCAAGTACCTATAATATGTCTATCAAAATTTACAACAAACTTCCAGAGAACCTAAGAAATGAAAATAATGATAAAAAAATTACAAATAAATTAAAACAATTATTAGTTCAAAAATTTTACTACAATTATTCAAGAATACTTTTCCCATAACATAAAAGAAAATGAAATAATAAGTAGTATTAACTTTTGTAAATGACCTAAAATCTATTTATTATTGAAAAAGTCGCCCTCCTGTCTTCTTTTTCAAATTGTACTTTTTTATAATGTAACATCTATAAAACATTATGGATGCAATAAATGTATTGAGTATTCAGTATTGAGTCTTTTCTTTATACTAAATTACTACTTTTATATTTCTCTTTTTTGCTAGAATGCATTTAAAATGATAATCCGGGTTCTTCTAAAGAAGCAAAAACAAGAAAGAAAATGTAATCCTATCTAACAATATCTGGGTGAATTTCCCAGCAGCAAAATTTGTACGGCATCGATGAAATTGCTAATGTAGAACTTTACTATACGGTTCTAATATTTTTTTTCTAGGTACGAGTAGAAGAGGTAGTCACCTATACGAGGCACAAAATATTCATTGATTAGTGTTAGAGTTAATTAAATAAAAAAGGCAAAGCCCCAAATTTATCATTTCGGTGTCTGTCCCCATAATGTACCAATTTAATTTCCGTCATACTACAAAAACTATAACTTATTAATTAAGGTTTATGACTGCTATTATTTGAATCTTTAATAGAGATAGTATTCACCAAAAGCAATTGTATAATATAATAATATGTACCCAGTTCACTAAATGGTAAGTAAAAAAAAATGTTTCATTTCGGTGCCGTAACTTTGAACAAGTATATTTTTGGTTAAAATTAATCAAACTTAGGTCGCAGTGCCGCCTAAGCGTTAGTCGTGGAAGGACGTTCGTTACTTGTTGCGTGTTCCCGCCATAAGCGTGAGTATGTTGCTTCGGTGGAAGCTGGACATTTTTTTTATCATTTCCGTGCATAGTTAACTTATAACTTGTTATCGAATGAGTTAGTGTAGTTTATTAAGTTTTTGCGAGTTCGTTAAATGTACTTCGTTTATTTTTGTAGTTTTATTAGATCCTATAATAAATAGTTTTCTTGTAGTGCTATTTTTTGTGATGAATTTTAATTACGGTGTTCTCATTTCGGTTCATTCGGTGGCCTAAAATGTCCGTCAAAATGATAAAAACACACACACTGAAATGAAACTTTATCATTTCGGTGCGTTTTGGTGAGTTTCTTGCTCATATGTTTTATTTGCGTGGATACATTTATCACTCCGGTGGATATCATTTCAGAATTTCTAAAAGCAGTATTCTATGCAATACAGTGCGTTTGGAAATTATAAGATATCGAGGGTTCGCAGGCTATTTGTATTAAGCAACATCTGGGTCTATATTTCAGTGCTTTATCATTTCATTTCGGTGGGTAGTTATTTTATATTGATGTGCGATTGGATCATTTCAATGCCACCAAAATTTCAAAAACTGATTTTGCAGAAGGTAGGTTGTTAGGTTTCGATACCAGGAATTACAATAATGCAAAGTAAATATTAAAAAACCTAATAATAAGCAATCACACGAAAATGATAAGAAAAACGACTTTGTTGAAATTCAATCATCTATGCGAAGTTAATGTATCCCGACCAAAGCATAAAAAGTACTTGATAATTAAATCTTTTCTCTTGCTGTTCGTAATAACAGCCGAAGAATAACATCGCTTCATTATATTCTTTTATTACAATTTTTATAGTCAATGAACTTAATGAAAAGCGGGCATAATTGAAACAATTTCTGACCGCAACTTTGATACAACAGCGTAAAGCTCACGCAAAATAACGGGAGATATTTTTTTTGTACGCTAAACTGTTTTTGTAGCTCGGTTTGATTTTCTGACTGCCGGCCGAGTGAATATGATTAATTTTTAGGACAAATTCTAATTATTTATGTTGAAGGAATACGGCAAAATAATAGTAGATTGTTATAAAAACCTTTTTATAAAAAACCGACTTAAAAATTAAAAAATAAGCCTTTTGAGTCAGTGCCAGCCATTCTACATTGTACTTCTATATATCTTTTATTTTTCTTAATGAAAAAGACTTTAAAAGTTAAAAAGGGGGCATAATTGAAACAATTTCTGACCGCAACTTCGATACGACGCCATAAGGTTCACGCAAAATAACGGGAGATATTTTTTTTGTACGCTAAACTGTTTTTGTAGCTCGGATTGATTTTCTGACTGCCGGCCGAGTGAATATGATTAATTAAGAGCAGGTTTATTCATTCGGCTATCCCGGTCTCTCTCGGGTTTGTATTGCGAAGTAAAAATTGTGGCGTGGCTATTCTGTCAAAACGTTTAGCAAATTTTAATGTGAAGCGAGTTTGTATTTTGATATTGCACATGTAATATTTTTAAATCACGTACGTAGACAGCAACCACATGTAGCATAGCCTGATACTGGGCCACGTGGGTTGTATGTTTTAAAAAATGTAAAATAATGTAAATAATATTGCGAAACTAAATAGAGAATAATGGACAGAATACTTAAATGACTCGGGAGCGAATGTTTGTGCTTTAACAAAGTTTGTTTGAACCTGGGACCTTCGGCAGAGTGATATTATTATTATTATTGGGAGGGGGACACCGGCGAAGCCGGGCGGGCGGGTGATCAGTCTTCCTAGCCGAAACCATTTAACTCAGTTCACAAATCCCATGACAGCAGGTAGGAAAACTGTTCACATAATGTGGATAAACCATAAACCCATGCTTGGAATACACGAGGCAGCATTGTCATCAAGAAGTTAAGCGATGACGACTTGTTTGTTTTGACTATAATCCTGCTGTGGTATCTAAAAAGTTAGAAAAAGTGCAAACCAAGTTGAATTCGATATCGTTGTGTAATCTTTCGAAACAAGCTAGTATTTTTACAGAATTCCATGCCAGTATCGTACTGTATTACTGCAGCCGGCCGGTCGGTACCGTATATGGGTCCGAATAATTGGGGCAACCCGAACAAAATACAAACACACTTCGAATATTTTTAGAAAGCCAGATTTTTATCGGTTTTGTGTTTGTGCTAGCCAATTTCGATGGTGTTTGGTCAGTCAATATATTTCCTTTTTCATTGTAAAGTGGTATGATTTTGTAATTTGATTATACGTTCAGCAGCAATTGTTCGGTAACTGGACCTATTTTATTAATTTAGAACAACGGTAAAGCAACATATTAATGCCAAACATATTAGTATAAACATATAATATTTTTGGCAATTGTTTTCCTACTATTCACAAGCCAACGCCAGATGTTAATAAAAGCTTCAATGATTTTTACAAGAGCTTCTTAATAAATAGAATTATACTTTTAGGGCCAAACAGAAAATTAGTGATTTACTCGTAATTATTTTTAAGTAGTAAAAGCGTTTATGCACTACATCCGATCCGAATCCGTGAAAACACGGTCCGTCATAGCCGTAGAACTATTTGTATGGTACCTTACGCTTTGCATCCGTTTACCGTCATCCAATTTTACTCCATCTTACAAGATTATTGACAAACCGTTGACGGTCCGTCTTACTCATGAACATACTGTTTCCCTATTTTAACACTATACGCGAAAGGATAAGTTAGCATCCTAGATTCCGCTAACTTCCCAACCACTGAGAACATATTAATGTATTTATCATAACTTATCCTTTTACTCATAGTGTTAAAATCCCATCAAAGACTCCCATTCCCGTTCCTTGAGATCATCAGAGAACTTGCGATTGGATACACCGGTGCATTCCACTAAGTTTTACGGCCAAGCCTTTACAGTGCAGGCTGTCCAGCTCTGGAATGCATTACCGATGTCAATAAGAGCTGCTCAAACAGTTAGTATATTTAAAAAACGTGTCAAAGAGCACTACCTCACCATTTAGATATGTTGCTGATCTAAGCTGTGAGTTATATCCAATCCATATTTTAGTTAAGTATATATTTATATTAAGTATTATGTAAGTTTATTGTTAGGTACATAGTATTTATGCTTTTACATGTATTTGTTTATGTATTTGGATTTAGTTATTTGGTTTTCATTACGCCCTGTACACCTGTAGCTACCCTCATCATACTCTATTCTCTTATCCTGTCCATCCTAAGGTTGCCTGGAAGAAATCGCTTTTAGTGATAAGGCCGCCAATGGTATGTTTCTCTTTGTTTGTTTTTTTATCATTCTATGTTCTGTGTGTACAATAAAGTATAAATAAATAAAATAGGAAGTTACGGATCGGATTTGGATCGAATTCGGATTGGAGTGCGTATGTGATATCCGAATTACGTCGAAGCTTTCTAGATACATTTTTCACGAATACGGAACGGATTCGAATCGAACGTAGTGCGTAAGTAGCACGGAGTTCTACGAAACTGGACGGAACTCGACGGCATTCGACGGAACTCGACGGAACTGGACGGAACTCGACGAAACTAACTCGACGGTACTCGACAGAACACGACGGAACTCGACGGAACTTGACGGAACTCGACGGAACTCCACGGAACTCGACGGAACTGGACGGAACTGGACGTAACTGGTCGTAACTGGACTGAAGTGGACGAAACTTGCGGAAACTCGACGGAACTTGACGGAACTCGACGGAGCTCGACGGAATTCGACGGAACTCGACGGAACTCGACGGAACTCGACGGAACTCCACGGAACTCGACGGAACTGGACGGAAATGGACGGAACTGGAAGGTCGTGATTTATTGATTGATTGGTTGATTGATTGATTGATTGAATGATTGGTTGATTGATTGATTGATTGATTGATTAATTGATTGATTGATTGATTGAATGACACTTTTTGCTATAGTTGTAAGCCGTGCGGCGTGCGCGTGTTTCTCTGTCTGTCTCTCTCTCTCTCTCTCTCATAGAAAACTTCGTTCCATCCCGATGTCCCTTGACACCTCTCAAGTTTTTTTTATATAGGTACAGGGTCGAAGGAAAGTTAGTATCAAGGGCACGTACATCAACTGTTGTAGCTACATGAACACGTTCTGAGGATAATTTTTTGAGAAATTTTGAAATGACTTCACAGATTTTGAAAAAAATTGCAGGCAGCAGGAATATGGGCAGTTTTTAGATAGTTTTTAATGCGTAGTTAGGGCGTGAAGGAAGGGCAAACAAACAAACTAACACTCTTTCGAATTTATAATATTAGTTAGGATAGGATTATTTAAGTATGACTAATTGGACCCATAACTCATCCCTAATTGTATTATTAGTTCGAGAAATTACAGATAGGTGTATGTGGTGGTCTGTTGAAAATAAAAACAATTGTTAAATTAATTAATTAATCGCATATTAAATGCAAAAATAAACCTGCTGCCTGAAAGAAATTGCAACTTAGCAATAAGTCCGCCTTTTGTGTTTCCTTCTACTACCTATTTGTGTCTATGTGTTCCATCCGCTGTGCAATAAAGCGTTTTATTATTAAAATAAAAAATTCTTATTTAAGTGAGATAATCGAACATTTGTAAATATGATTCTTTTTAATGTGAGGAATCCCTCTCATTGATGAAACGACGCTGGCTAGCAGCGTAGAGAATTAAATTTACTAGAACATTTCGAACAATCCTCATAAGTCTCGGTAGCTCAATGATTACATAGGGTCGGCTCCCAAAGGTCGCAGTTTCGAGTCCTGTCTGAGCGATATGAGGACGAGTTGATTATTTCTAGATTAAAATTTATCACATATAAATAGTATTGTAAATGATTGCAAGCAAAAATCTAAGTGATAACGTTTGGAGTCAAAAGAAGCAAATTATACCAAAACAAAAGCTTAAATCCGTCCAATCTATTTCTCAACCGGTCAAGATTAGGCACTCACCACTACATGGTGGAAATGATAAAATATTCGAGGACTATTTTTCGGCTAATTTGTCATCTCCATTGACTGAATTTTTCTTTTCACCAAATGTAACCTCCGATATAACTTCCGATTAAATTTATCTGATCTGATCTGATTGCATCGCTGCGGCACATAATGACGGGTTTTTGACATCATGTGCTATCTTACACAGCACTCTCAAAACTTTTTACATATTTAATTGTGTCGGAACAAGCGAACAAGGATTTCTTTCATTAGATCAGAAACAACAAGTGCTGAACACTTAGGTCAGGCTTTTGTGAAGCATCTAGAACCGTGATACAACCTTTTAAATAAAACAACTTTTTCGTTTTTTTTTAATGTGCCTGTCATAATTTAAGATGTGCTTGTGTGAGATAACCGATAAGTAAGTATTTCAAATAACGTTGTGAGTTTTTGAAACGGTAGAAAAATAGCAAAAAACTAACGCGTTCGGCCTTAAAGCTGGGTGTTTACGTTCGGCAAATGATACACTTTGATAATATCGGGCGACCGGGCAACACGTTAATTTTGTTAAAAGGGCACAAAAGCGGCTCACACCCTCTATGGCGAATAACATTAGATGGGACGCCGCCCGAATAACGTTTCCGCACGGTGAGCGACCTTATAAAATTAACTGTTGGGCCATGAGACTTTTTTTACGATAAGAGGTTGATACACTTTTGATTTTAGAGGTTATTTTTAAAACAAATAATGAAAAATCACAAATCCTTGAAAAGTGTGTTACTTTGTGCATGCTTACCTATGAGACTTCATTTTTATTATGACTTACGTACGAAAATAACGACGAAAATAAATCATTGTTAAACACTTATAAAACAGCATTAAAAGATCTAAAAATTAAAAGAGCACATGATCTTGTTTCGAAAGAAATATGGAGCAAGCAACCAAGTAACATTGTTTTTTCTCACTACCTATGTTAAAATGGTTATTATCACAAAATCAGTATTTCAAAGAAAAAGATAATATTTTGTACGGTTCTTCAAAATTATTACATTAATAAGTCAGCGTCTTGGATATTCACGATGCAAAAGAAAATGCATAAATATTGCAGAGTATTGCTCATATAGGTTATGTTTCTTGTCTGCATGCCGAAGTCTCATGAATAGAAATGCATCCAATATTACAAAGTAATAAAAAGTTACTGATTTCATGTTTAAAGAAATATTCATCTACATTTGGCAGTAAGAAATATTCATACGTGACGTAAACAAGCTTTCATGCTAAAGATTGGCTAAGATTTCTCTCTTTGGATTCAACTGTCTTTTTGAACGATAGATTGTATCAAATCAATTTTATTTAAGCTGTAACTGTGACAAATAAAACATATTTTTTTCAACGAATACCTACAATTTATTAAAAAAAAAAAAAAATCCTGATTTGTTAGCTGACAAGACGTAAGTTAGACTGAAACCTATCTTCACTTAGTTCATTGCAATACCTACCAATCTTCCTCATTAGCTATGATAGAACAATATTTGAATTGTCAATTTAAATAGCATCCAGATTCATTCAACGTTTAAATAATAAGTTTATTCGAATAACTATCCTTTTTCGTGGCCACACCCTAACGTTTGCTTATACCAACTAAGTGCAGACGTTTTTGTGGATTTTGTCACATGAGGCGTTTAAATTTTATCAACATGAAAATTAAAGTGGCGATCGTTAGTTTAACACTACGGCTGTGTAACGTTTTGTCGTTAAAACAACGTACTTTTGTTGTAGTGACAATATTTGGTCGCTTTAGGTGTTTACGTTACGTACAGTTAACAGTATTTATAAAATTTTAAAACGTTAATAAACCGATCTTGGCTATACAGTGTTGTCTGTTTTGTTATAAATCGTTTTATAAAAAATTGGCCAAGTCCGAGTCGGGCCACGCGCACTATAGTATAGGGTTCCGTAGTAAGCCTTTACAATAGTCTTAAATGGTTATACTTATATTAATTACTCTCTTTTTGACACTACTAACGACTATATATGTTAATTCAATGGAATTTGTACTTCTGACAACTTTTAATTTTTTTTTTGTTAAGTAATCGACTATTGTATTGTATGTAAAGTCTCTCTAGCAGTGATAGTTTTCGTTTGAACTTCATTATATGAATTTCACTGTCCTGATTTTTTTCGAGTATCTTGAAGTTACCGTTTAAATATTAGAGGGGAGGGGAGCGACATGGCGTAACTATAAGGGTTCTTTGTTGGTTTTACTACGGAACCCTAAAAAGGAGTCAAAACAGGAAAGATGACTTAATTATGTTAAAAGTATTTTTTTACAGTTCTTAAATTTTTGATGGTTGTCATAAGTATATATAATTTTCCAAGGATTTGTCATATATAAGTTTCTGAATTAATTTTTGTGCCTTATCTGGAAAAATGCGTTTCGAGGCAGGTTGATTCTCATGCAGTACCTAGATTTTAACTTCTAGTTAGAAATGTATATATAACTAGCTAAATGCAATAGAATCAAGAATATTTAAGTTTAAGTTGAAATAATGAAAATGTAATAGCTAAAAACGGATAACAAAAGGCACCACACCATTTCTGCATAAATAAAAAATGAATGGATTAATAAAAACTTATAACATTAGAACTGTCTTCGGGTATTCTAATTTAATCGAGTTAGAGTTTCACTTCATTCGCGAAGTTCCAGTAAGTTGCGTGTCGAGTTTCAAAATTTTATTCCCGAAGGAATAAGGTCGGCGAACTTTGCGGACAGCTAGATGTCTGCCAGTAATTTATAATAAAACTATAGTAATATTTCATTACGGAATACTCTAGAGTCCATTCTTATTTCGCTGTTAGAATAATCTTATTTTTGGTATTGTTCCTTATTTTACTCTGGTGAGGTAACGGTTTATCGTTTGTTTGTAAAGAAGTATGTCTTTGCCAGTTTTGTCTCTAAGGGCTTGATTGTTTATGGACCAAAATATTGAGAGTCACGCGATGCGAATTTGCAAAACGCTGAAAACTGTGTGATTTTGTGCGATATGTTACTGATACAAACATTTTATGTAAAACTACATTTTTGCATAATGATTATTATAAGGTTCGACTAAAATTGCCATCATGTAGTGGTTAAATTTTCAAGATTTTTCTGGTTTTATCCAGACACTATTTAGATTCTTCGCCGGGACGCTCATCAGACTTTTACAAATACAAGAAAAATGGGAGATGAAGAAGTTCAAAAGCATTGCACGAGATTATTGAAGTACGAGAAAAGACTTTGAATCTTTTATGCTACAAAGACCTATGAGGACACGTCGATTTTTTCCAGTATATTCACCTTTCTACGGTGTTGGCCACCGTCGTTTCATCAATGAGAGAATTATCCTTGCATCCAAAAGAAACATTTTTACAAATGTCTGACTATCGATTATGTATATACGAGTACGTGCTTTGAAACATCCATTCATGCCATATTTTATGATTCAGCGGGAAATATGTGAAGAATTTGTTGAGACATTTAGCAGTATCTCCTGATTGGATTGATTAAAGCCTTGATATTGATAATACACCTCTACTGGACCACTGACTTTAGTATCTGTAATAGTTTACTTTAACATAATTTCTCCACGCGCTAAGATATATACGAGTATATTTGCTAGTAATCCAGCCTCCAGCCACAGTGTTCAAGCCCCTTGAAAGTCTAGACCACTTCTGATAAGGCGATGGCACTCCAGCCGTATTTATACGTTCGATTAGCGCTTTTTTCATCCCCTCCCCCCAGCGTGGGTGCCTAACCCCCACCACAAATTCTATGGCGTCACTATTGTCATGTAAATCTGATTTGTAAAGAATGAATAACTTTGAGCGAATGATGAATATTTCAAATAATTCGAGTTTCGACCATTGTTAGGTATTGAAGAAGTTATTCGTGCAAGCTTTAAATGGTGTGATATTTTTTTTTGGAATTTGAAGGCGTAAGTACTGTGCGTAGTAAAAGTATTAAAAAAATATAGTTTTGAAGTATCTGTCAGGTCCTGGAAAATGAGACACAATACTTAGATATTTCGTTGTTGTTACGACACCGGTGTCCGGTCCTAAAAACTTTATATACAAAAATTAAGTAATCTTATACACGTGACGTTTACGAGCAGGTATCATGTTCCTATTTGAAACTCATAAAAGTTGTTTAAAGGTACAATATCTGAGTAAACAAACAATGTTGTTTACTGATTTTCGTTTGTTTCTTGTTGTTGTTATCAGAATTTCAAAATAATATGATCTGCAACCAAAAATAAACACTAAGGTGGCGGAAGATTTTCATACCGTGAGTTTCCTTAGTGCTGTGAAACGCTATAAAAAGATAAAATGGGTGTAAATCAATATTATTTGCAGAAGTAGAAAAAAAAATACATCATGCATGTTTCTTAAACTTATATGTATATCAATAACTTCAACTGTTTTGTTCAGTAAAAAATAAAGAGATAAAAAATTTGATATAACGTAGTTCCATAATACGATTGGCGTCGAAATTGGAGACTACTACCACACTCATCTATATCTGAGACCAGCTATAAGAAGCTTATAGAAGCGGTTAGTATTCTATCCTATCCTACTAATATGATAAATGAAAGTTTGTTTTAATGAGCTTTACTATAGTGTTATAAAGAGTTCTTACCTAATTTTATTCAAGTTCGAGTTACTACTTATGAAAGTTTAGGAAAGATGCATGTGAAAATTATGATTCAAAAAGGAAGTTTAAAAATATCGACAAAGAGCTACTTAGCTTATCGACATTTTTTTTTCATGAACGACGGGGATACACTTAGCCTTCATCATATGTACCTGATGTTAAGTATTGATAAGGCTGAAGATGGAAGCGAGCCTCTCCCGGAATCCTCAATCACTGAAGAACTGGCTATCTTATCTGTAACTGCCGGAACACAACAATATTGAAAACATTGTTGTTATGGCGTCAGACTTAGATAAGATGGTGGTAGCTAGCCAGACGGACTTAGAACAAGTCCTACCACCAACCGAACCGAATACAATATGTACCCCCGCTGGGAATCGAACCCGGGACCCCTGGGTCTGATACCTGTGGTTGTACCACTAGACCACAGAGGCGGTTAAAAATAATGTTAAATGGTAATTTAAAGAAAACATCGACAAGCCAGCATCCCACAGCCGTAATAAAATGGCGACTGTACTAGGCCGGGCGGAGGGGTGTTTTTAAGTCGTCTTGCCACCATCCAAACACAGACCAAAAATCTTTATAAATGCAAACGAGACAGCTGTATATACCGACTGGGGGTGCGACAAGGACGGAAATAGTTGCATTCGGGTTGCGGTTTTGGAGTAGATACAGCACGTTTCCAGACTGTGGTTAAGGGTGCCTACTGACGTTGGAGTTGAAAAACAACATAAGGACCTTTTAACGTAGATATCTTCTGGAGCCTTACTCTTGACGGATACGGAATCGACTTGCGATCTAGATCGAATCAACGTCAATTATGACTTGTAAATCTAGTTAACAAAAAATGTATACTTTTAAAAAGTAAATAAAGTAATTTAATAATTTGGAAAAGATTATAGTGCCAACCAAAATCAAATCGACGTCGAGATTTAGTAATAATGACTGACTTTTGATGTTGATTCGAACCGTCAAGTGTAACAAAAGTTTGTTAAATCAGGATAAGATAGGCGTTAGCACATAGGTTCTAAAGTCCTTATCTAAATTCTACAAAATTTGCGATAGTCGCGAGCTAAGCTGTTTAAAAAAATTTCAAAATCTTAATCTTCATACCACGCTGTGAGTAATAAAGTATTAATGATTGATGACGTAATAGAAGACTACATTTGCAATAATTAATTTCTTACCCATTATTCAATCCAATTTCCATTCATGAAAAAAATGTCTTCATTAAAATAACGGAAGTGTGAGATATTTATTCAGAAAGTTTAAGAGAACATTAAATCTTGTCCAAAAGCTCACTTCGCCCACTCGAGTTATCGCAATGTGGTACTCACAATTGAAAAATGAACGATGGAATAAATTAGCATTCTTCTTTGAAAAATTGCTTATTTTGTAAACTATTCTACTTTGCGAACATGTTTTAATGATATAATTTAAAAGTTATATAATATATTAGAAGACAAATAACTACATGAGCAATAGTTTAATGATATTTCCAACGATACTTCCAATAATACTTGTCAGAATATAGCTCCAACTAATGCTTAATTATCCAAATAAACGATGATACCTATGATTTTTTTTATCCAAATAAACTTATAAATATAGTACTTTTCAATGTCCAATATTTTTCCTGCCACCGATTCTGGACACTTTTTAACTAACAAGAAACTGGGGTACCAGCACTTATCAGCTTTGGCAGAACCAACGGCATTTACAAATAAACATGTCTTGGCGCTTTTTTATGAACAACTTAGCATTCAATATACCTGATGTTGAGTAGTGATAAGGCTGAAGATGGAAGCGAGCCTCTCCCGGAATCCTCAATCACTGAGGAACTGGCTATCTTATCTCTAACTCCCGGAACACAACAATGCCGAAAACATTCTTGTTATGGCGCCAGACTTAGATAAGATGGTGGTAGCTAGCCAGGTGGACTTACATCAAGTCCTACCACCAACCAATATACGCGTTGAATAAAACAACTTTTAAAGAGTCACGGGATGTCATTCTGTGACCATGACCCCTGGAAAGGTGTCGAAACGTCGGAAAACCCAAAAATCCGTAAAAAACACGTAATTTTAAATCTTATGTGTAAATAAATTGCGCGTTAATAATCCGGAAAAGATATTTTATTTAACGAATCGTAAGATTTTATTTTATTTATTATTATTTTCTGTGACTCACCTGCCGCCAACCAGCAGGTAATTGCCGTCTCTTAGCAATAACCTGAAGTAGTCTGTGTGTGTCTCATTGCCTAGGAACTTGTGTGTGTCATCCACTCCTGAAACGAAAAAAATAATATTATTTACATAATTGGAAACAAGAGAAAGCCTTTTTTAATCGTTGAAACATTGTTAGTATTGTGACTATCGAAATATCGGAGTATACTTTTTGCTTAATTTTGCTTAGGTATTTTTAACACTTCGGTAGGTATTACCAAAACAGGCTACAGTTCAGCCATAGAAAGCATTGCAGGCAGACAACCCCGAGAAAATCGGTACATCTCCATAGTTTTGTCTGTGCCGGCCTCTATTTGAAACTTCAATATTTACAAATCCCTATGTAAGAGCGCTTTTTACTAAAAGAAGTATGTAGTTTTTCACTTGTTAAATTATAGACCAAACAGTTTCAAAGCATAAAAAGCATATTCATAATTTACTTCCTTTGAAGTTCTAACATTAAATGAAAACAACATCCAAAAAGGTGGTTCGTAACGCTGAAATGGGGAGTAATCATTCCCAATCTATTGTAATACATCCCTTCTTCAGTTTATTCCGAACAACATCATCTAAATCCAATTATGCTAAAAGCACGCAAAGTTTCCATTTTATCAGTGCGTTTAAGGTTACGACGTATGGATCGAAATTATTAGCATTTCCATTATTATACTTAAGCATATTCACATGTTCGTTGAGATATTTTATAGCTTTTAAAGGGATGCAAATTTTCTTTGTTGTGTAAAACAATATTAAGCAAATGTTCAGACTGAAACAACAATTAGTTCATTTAGGAATTGCTATTTATTAATTTTAATATTCTCTTCGGAGTCAGTACACTAGGCTATTTGACAGGTTTTGAAAATCCATTTTATATTATGTAGTAGAGTTTAAGGAACCCAGTAAAAGTTGTTGTTTTTAATTCTGGTACATATTTGCTGAAAAATATCAAATTAAAAATTCAATATTTAAATAGCGTGCCAAAACGCTACTTTGACAATGTGGCGCTGCAATGGGGTCGGTGACGTCACTTGCCTGTATTTTGCATATCATCTACATACGTAGGAAAACGTGGTTTACAAGCAGGTGACGAAATCATAAACTCGACAAATCAGGAGCGTTTGTGTCACGTGACAAACATTTAAAAAAAATTATTTACGGATTTTTAAATAAATATATTATTATTTTCAACTTACGTTAATAAAAAACCATTTTTAAACTCTTTATTTATACTGATAACAGTAATTGACACTTTATTTTTCGCATTGTCAAATAGCCTATTGGTAAATTATTTGGAAACACAGTTAGACTCCGCTTCTCAATTATGATACTTAACGGGAATTCAAACTATTATAAAATTATGGTTTTAGATAAATCCTACAACGGGAATATAATCCTCGTAAAGTTTTTTTTTTTATGATTAGGATTGAAATTTTATAAATAATTTTTTTAGGATAAATTTTAAATAGAAAATATTGGAATAAATCAACCCAACAAGTGAATTCTTAGATGGGACTCGACCCCACGACCTTTGGGAAGATTCCGGCCCATTAGGAGAATTCACTTGCAATGAAAAATTCAAAAATCATAAATTAATTTTGTTTGTTTTGAAAGTAGTTTAAATTGTTCATCTGTAGGTACACGTACAAAAACAAGCATTTGCCATTTTCATCTCAAGAATATAGTATACAAAGATAACACGAATGCAGAAAGAAAGACAAAGTATCAATTACGTAATTGTTTTCAAGTCAATTCGATGGTATAAAAACGGCAATCTTCAGAGCGGGGCTCTTACTCTGATCATTTGGGGTTCAAAGTAGGTGTTGAGTTGTGAAGGAACTTCTTAATATATACATTTTTTGAGTGTATTTCTAAGGATGTCCTTGTTTTTACCGACTTCAACAAAAAAGGAGGGAGGTACTCAATTCAACGCGTATTTTTTTTTTTTTTTTTTTTTTTGTCTTTGTATGTATTCCGATTACTCCGGTGTTGGTGATCCGATTTTAATAGTTGTTTTTTTGTTCGATCGGGTACATTGTCAATTTGGTCCCATATAATTTTTACGAAGATCTGGCTAGTAGTTTTTTCATAATCTTGAAAAATATCAATCACCTTTTGGCAAGTAGTAGTTTACCTAGATGACATTGTTGTGTATGGGCTGATTTTTAACCGACTTCAAAAAAGGAGGAGGTTCTCAATTCGGTTGGTATAATTTTTAGTGTAAGTAACGGCACATGATGTAACTAAAAAATCTGAAATAAAAACATTTTATAGAAAAATTCAAACCGACTTCAAAAAGTAAAAAATAAAACTTTTGGAGTCGGTGCTAGCTAGCTAAGGCCAAAAAAATATATAGTTAATAGAAGTGCAATGTAGAATGCCCTGGCTGGCACCGACTCCAAAAGTTTTATTTTTTACTTTTTGAAGTCGGTTTGATTTTTTTTTATAAAATGTTTTTTCTTCAAAAGTGCTCAGCGAATAAATCACACAAACATTCTTTAAAGTTTAAAATCTGTAGTGATTATCAAATCCATAGTTCTATCTGATGCCTTTACGTCATTCATAATGTTGTATTTGTATTTTATTATTAGTTTTTGGAATGACTTTCCGTTTCAGTTGATAAATAAGGGTCACTGGAAGTTACAGTTATAAAATAAAAAGAGGAGACTTAAAAAATACAAACGAATATAAAAGTGACAACGATATCGTTAATCCATCCCTTCTGAAGAGAAAGGGTGAAACTTCAGACTAAATGAGGACTGAAATAATGGGCGTTGCCCTCATTACAGTCCTTTTGTCATTTAGTCTTTTGACATTTGACTCCACTGGAAAGTTCACATGAATATACACCTTACGCCCTACGTTCAAGGTGAATATTTGTTTGCGTAACGAAACTCGATTTTCAGTGATAACGTCCAGAATTGGCAGCGAGTTTTCCTTGGTAACCGTATGTTTAGTTAAAGCTGGTTGCTCACAAGCTATTTTTGACAATCGCATCGTATCGAATAGGAAACATAAAGAACTGGTGAAATAAGTAAGTCGGATCATATAGTTTCTCATCATTTTAAAGTTTTAACCGCCTCTGTGGTCTAGTGGTATCAGACCCAGGGGTCCCGGGTTCGATTCCCAGCGGGGGTACAATTTGTATTCAGTTTGGTTGGTGGTAGGACTTGTTGTGAGTCCGCCTGGCTCGCTACCACCATCTTATCTAACTCTGACGCCATAATAACAATGTTTTCAGCATTGTTGTGTTCCGGCAGTTAGAGATAAGATAGCCAGTTCCTTAGTGATTGAGGATTGTGGGAGAAGCTCGCTTTCATCTTCAGCCTTATCAATACTTAACATCAGGTATGATGAAGGCTAAGTCTCCACGTCGTTAATAAATAAAATAAAATAAATAAATTCTATTTATAATAGTCATAAGTATCACATCAAAATTAACTTCCCATTTTAAGCCGGCACCCAAGCTTACATTTCTAATCAATAAATCGTAAGATAACAATCGTATATCATCTATCAGAGCTCTATTTACATTCCAGTGTACATTCAGCTCAAGATCGTTTCTATTTCAATTGTAAATTCTATTCGCAATGTCGAGCTAAACAATTAAACTGTATTATTCCTGCAATGTTTATTTTTCATTGTCTAGCGACGGCACGTGGATAACGGCCCCGACAGAATTATTAATAAAGCCCTCTAACTTTCAGAATGACAGTACGTTTGGAGGTCGTCCGAAAATCTCTAATCGAATTAAGTTGTGTTGAAAACTTTCGCTTTACGTGGCCCTAGTGAAAGAGACAGATGTTTTATTTGAATTGTGATAAAATATCCTACTAATTTTATTATAAATGCCAAAGTATCTCAGATTGCCCCTGATGGTGTCATATTGGTCAAAACAAGCTTCGATGATGACGATGTTTAACTTCCAATAAAAGAGGAAAAAAATTAGGTGTGCCCATAAAGGGTATTATTTAATCGATCAGCAAAAAAACTCTAACCTAACCTTAGCAATAATTGATTGTTCAGCAAGAAAACCTAATTGGTCAGCAAGTACTAGGTAAGCCAAAGAGAGTTGCTGACCAAATTGATATTTAGCTGATCAAAATATTTATTCCTGCCCATAAATACCTTTTCCAGCATATTTACAGCAACTAAAAATGGTAATTGTTTTATTTGAATTGTAATAATAATATTCTACTAATATTATTAGAAATGCAAAAGTATGTCAGTTTTTTTCTCTTCCACGCAAAAATTGCTGAACTGATTTTGATGAAATTTGGCAAAAATATAAAATATAGCCAGAATTAAAACATAGGCTACTTTTTATCCCGATATTCGTACGGGAACAGGAACCATGCGGGTGAAACCGCGGACGACCGTAAGTATTACGTTATATCTAAAGATGAGTGAGTCCCAACTTCATGTTGATTAAAATGTTGAACGACTAGAATATGAGACATATCGTTAATTATTTGTGTAAACATAATCTTTTTTGCGATCCCAGTGAAACAACTATAAAATAGGTGTATGCTAGCACGCAGACATTTCTGCGCGACATAGATCTATGCGGCATCGTCCGAGCAGCATACGCATGCGCACCTCAGAGATCTACGTCCGCGTCGTGCAGACATGTCTGCGCGCCAGCATACGTTGACCCTAATGATTAGAGGTTAGATTAATAACGAGTAGGAAATTATTAAATATAAGATTGTCATTTTCCAAACTATGAAAGCGTCATAGAAATTAACCTTCTTTAGAAAAAATCAGTGTTTCTATATTATCAAAACTAACTGTAATCGATCAAGAACTTTTTTACCCCCGCGGTTATCGGTATTGCGGCTTATATAACACCATACCCATACCACCTATACCATTTGTTTGGTTATCCGGTGGGCTATTCCATATGTGTTCGTCGTTAAAAGTCATCGTCGTTGATATTTATGCCATGTCCTTTTCAGTCCAGTGTTTTAAGTTTTAGTATAAATTGTTCACAATTTCAATGCATTTGCTAAAAATGTAGAGGATATCACATCTGTTGTCTCACACCTCTATCTACGCACAAAAGGATGTGCGTTGTCTGCTGTTTTTGTCTTGGACAGACATGGTGGCAGCATTATAAAATGACATGAGGCTAGAACAGCCCATAACAGGTTTCGATAAAGTCAGACCACACTACTTCTCATAGATCTCAAATGAATAGAGGCTGATTGTACTCTTTATCTATAGCTCTGTGAAGATGTGTCTATGTTGCTGTATCCTCCACGAAACCAGCGGGCCTACCATCATCTATTAGAAACCATCATGTCATAAGAACGTTTTGTTTGAGTTTTGTTTTTATTGAAGTTGTCACATTTTGACACACTTCAGACTTTGGAGGCGATGATTAGATAAGCAAAGACGTCACAAAACAAGCTTACTTTAAGAGATTCGTAGTACGAAATAGTATGGTAAGATTGAAACAATCCTGCGCTAAGAGATGGTAGGCCCCCAGGCCTGCTTCGGGGTTGGAGGTCGGCGAGTATTCGCGCAAGGCGGTTTGTGATGTGATAACTCTGGAAAACCATTTGTAGACGTGTCTTAGGAGCGAAATAGGACGAGTATTTCAGTAAGGTCTTGTCTCTTTTTTTTAAGAAAAGCAGGACGATACTCCTACACCACCCTTCTCAAGTCTCCCATATCGTAAAGCTCCTATAGTACAAGTTTGCCGCCTGCTTTGAGAGGTTCAGTTTACTCCTTACTTCTGAGAGTTCTGAGCTTTTGGCTGGGTAACTAATAAGGAAAGAAACTTGAATTATGAATAACAATGTATTTTAGTATAAATCGGTTTATTCTAATAGGTACTTATATTCTCTCTGAACAACCAGCCAGTTTCCAACAATTGTGAAAGTATTCAAAGCTACCGAGATACTTTTATGATAATTTACCATGTCGTTTTCAAGATCCAGCAAATTTTGCCGACAACAAACACAACCTGACCAGCTAATGATGGACAGAGCATCCAGAACGTAGCGGATGAGTGTTGTCATTTGCGAAACATAATTATTTTAACGTTTTTGCACACAACATTATGTAAAATTAGTCTTTAAATAGGTTAAAATATCAAACCAAAAATTCTCGTTTTATTCGAATTATCCGAGTAATAACGCAATTAGTATCCGAATATTTGATATGGCGGATAACCGGATAATTCGGATATCCAGATATCTAGATAACATTCCCTACTTGTGGCTCAATATGCGGATGCTGTAAGCTTGATAATGCTTTCCTAGGTACCTACAGTACGTCAGGCTTTTACTTTTACCTTGAAAGCATCTTTATTTCGCTTGTAATAGCTACGGTTTTCGCATTGCAAGTGTTAAACTTGGCGTGCTTTTAACTGTACAACAAAGCTTTTTGATGTTTATACGTCTCGAGCTTTCACAAAATCTGTAAACTGAGCTTCGGGAAAAGTTTATATCTCCTGTTATATTCATCAAAGCCGAACGTTATCCGACCGAATGGGTAATATTTTCGAAGGCCATTTTGCATGTACCTGAAACATAAAAGAGATCAGTTATGCGTGAAACAATATTCATAAAAACCTATGGTGTTTCCTGTTTATGAGAATTTAACAAACTTCAGTGATATATGAAAGAAATTGTAGGTTCCATTTGTTTGTTTATTGATAAAGCTGTGTTTGACGTTTCACTGATTTGGTGTTTTATTTGCATAGATAGTAAATCTGACTGTTACCTTTTTGTATCTGATCTATTGAACTAATATAAGTGTATTTTTGTATAGATATTAGATCGAATTGTGACGAAATGTATGGTGCTGTTTGTTATGATGATAATACTCTAAGAAACTAGAAAAAGCCCATGCTGTCAAAGTCGCAAGTGGGCGCTGTACACTTTGAAAAACTATGTACCTAAATGAGATCACCAAACTTTTTTACGTTTGTAATTTCAATATTTTTTAAGGGTATCAGTCTTTTACTTTAAAGAAGACTAGGCGATTTTCTATGGGAAGTAGTCTATGAACCAATAGCGATACTGTTATGAAATATGTGTGAGGACACGTTAATACACTCTTGTGTAAAGGGGCATGAAAATCTGCTCCGGCAGTTTTGAGAAAAATTGTACTTTAGAAATACTGTGATTTAGCTATATTTTTGTTGTCTATGAACTAATACCGATATTGTTGTGTATTTCATAAATACTATGAGTTTGCTACTTTTTTCTTTGTTTTTGAACTAATATCGATATTGCTGTGGTATTTGTGTGGGTAAACCTAATCTACACCCTTTTGCAAAGGGGCATCAAAATGTAATCTGGCAGTTTTGCGAAAAAAATAACTTTAGAAGTCCTAGGAATTTGCTTCTATTTTGTTTGTCTATGAATCAATCGCGATGCTGTTGTGGTTATTGTGTGAAGATATCTCAACTACACCTTTATATAAAGAGGCATCAAAATCGGACCTGGTAGTTTTAAGATATTTGGATGCAAAATCTGAGCATTTCTAAAGTATTGTTTTTCTCAAAGGGTCAGAATTTGATGCCCCATAGCACAAGGGTGTAGTTAAAGTATCTCCACACGAATACTACAACAGAATCGTTATTGGTACATAGACAAACAATAAACAAGTTAAATTCTAATATTTCTAAAATATCGTTTTTCTCAAAACTGCCGGGTCAGATTTTGATTACTGTTTGCACAAAGATCTCTCAACACAAATACCACAACAGTATTACTATTGATACATAGACAAACAATCATGTTGGAAAATCCTAGTCATTCTAATGTACCTACATTTTGATGCCACTTTGCACAAAGGTGTATTTGAGATATCTTCACATAAAAATCACAACAGTATCATAGACCACTTTCACTCAGTCTCCTCTAAGTACTAATTTATAATTAAAACGATTGCGGTTCTTGAATTGTATACGGGAATGAAATAAAATATGAAACAATAAAGCTAAGTGGCTCCTCTAATCGGACTCTAAGGGGGCGTTAGAAAGGTAATTAGGATGACGTCATTAAAATGTATGGCACCCCGCGATGTGCCATTTGCGAGGTATTGCACACATGGCGTATTTTTTATGTGCTATTGTTACTTTTGTGGTCGAATTTTGGTGCATTCATAAACGTAATTAGATTGTGTTATTATAAATTTTCGAAGTATGGATTTTCACGTGGACTGGGTACTTCTTCGAGTAAGGCATTCTTTGGTGATTTTCATGGCAATTTTCAAATTCATGTTTTTTATATATTAATATCAGAATTTTAAAATATACGTAAATGTAATATGTTTTATAGAAGAGGCACCTCAGAGAGCGATATACTTACAGAGATAATCGAGGTTAAAAAAATGGAGGCCACGCTAATCATTAAACACCCCCACCAAAATGAAAATTTTAATTTAACTTTCTCAAATGAGTTTCTTAATGTTATTTCATATTGAAAAGAAATTATTATTATGTTAAGGTAAAAATATAGATAGGCAGAAATCTTTTTTATTAGAATCAGTCCAACATTATTTATTATTTGTTAAGGAAATTACAAATATATAACATTAATTTAAAGATTAAAAAACACTTTCTCTTATTATAATCAGTCATTTATTAGGAACATAATCAATAGCTTCAATTATCACTATCATTTACTTGTTTATATAAATTCTTAAATAATGCATTTTTGGCCTTGTACTCTTCAATTTGTTAAAGCCTATCTCTTCTTCTTCTCTCGGATAACTTCTATCTTTTTAGTTTTTCTTCTCTTGTTAATGGCGTTTCTGGTCTAAAATGTTAATAAGCCGTTATAATGTTACTAAACAATAATATAAGTAGCTAATATAACGCTATTTTTATTTGCTTTATTTATTTATGCACAATTAATGTACAAACGCGAACTTAATGGCATACGGCATTCTCTGCCAATCATCTATTTCTATTTTGTATTTTTATCATACTTAGGTACTTATAAAGTCAGAAACCCATCCCATGTGACATTTTAACTTTGATTTAAACGAATTTACAACTAACTGAAGTATTAAAAAAACAATATCATCCATAACTAGTACAAAACTAAAAGTTTTTCATTTGCGTGGGTCAAAACTACCACGTTTACCACGAAAATCACAATAAATCCTTTATGCTAAAAATACACAAAAACCTTTTAAGCAAATAAACTGTTTTTTGAATATAAGTTACAATACCTTGTATTTGTTCGCTACAACATTTAATTAAATAAATAAATTCACAGACACCGGAGAAAATTGTACCACGAAAATCAAAGTTTTAAGAAACCAAACCCACGCAACGAGGTGCTTACCTTTATTTTTCGAAAACTCGACACACTATCACATAAGCACTCTGACTGGCCGTCAGAGCGTGACTAGTTGTATCTTGAATTATGTTGATGCATAATCGGGCCGCGAATTTAGGGATGTGCTAGTGAATTTATAATGATTCAAGCAAATCAGCAACTACCCTAGGACAGTTAAATTTTCTTTTTTTTTAGGAAATGTAGTTCTTTTAGAACTATAGTCAAATTTTTCATAGCATTGTAAACTTCTTAGGACAAAATGTTTTTTTTTTGTAGGGTTTAGTTAAAAAAATATAATTTATTAAGTGACCAGATCGGGACTTGGACTCTCCACGAAAATCAAAGAAAGGGGGTATTTTATTTTTTTAATGATATTAATAATAAAGATAATTGAATAACCCAGTTAGCAGAGGGTTTAAGCTTTGCGCCTAAAAAAACGGCTTGCTGACTTTTCGATTTCTATTATTTTTATGTAAAGCCGCTTGAAAAACGTGTCCAAAAGAATGACCCGACTATTCCTTAAATGAATGCACTTGCGAAGTTCAACACTTTTCATTTGTTTTAGTTCATCGCGGTCGCGTTCTCTATGAACGTACGGATAATCATTAAATCATGTATGTTATATGGTTTGTCTATTGTTTTTCAATCATTTTTGATACAAAGTGTAAATAAGTGCTTTTCTTCTACCATACATCCGATAAAGTAATATTCATGACTTGAAAAATAAATAACTTAAGAATACATAGCAAGAGATATTCATAATTTTAGTATTATTATCAAAATAATAGGTATGTAACTTAATTAAATCTAATATATAAAATTCTCGTGTCACAGTTTTCGTTCCCATACTCCTCCGAAACGGCTTGACCGATTCTCATGAAATTTTGTGAGCGTATTGAGTAGGTCTGAGAATCGGCTACTATCTATTTTTTATCCCGAAATAGGGAGCGAAGCCCCGGGGCACAGTTAGTATTATATATATTTTTAAAAGAATAACCAAGTTTACCCAGAAAGGTTTTTTTTTTTTTTTTTCATTTATTTATGGACAACCATCAAGGCATACACAAAAAATTGGCTTAAAAACACACACAGTTCATCTTAATCTAGACATAGTGTTGCCCTACTGAGAGGCTGCCACGGCATGCATTAAATAGAATAGTATACACAGTAATTAACTAAACTAAAATCTAATTATGACTAATTAATTTTTTTTAAATGTTTTGTTTAACTGATAAAGTTAAAACTGTGTCATTTTCTACAGTATATTGGTAATTAGCATTGGTATATTCCATTCCGCAGTTATTCCCAGTGGTGCAGTTTGGCAGTATGTGCGTTTGTGCAGTGTGCTCTCGCTTTACAAATGCACAAATCTACCAAAACTAATTTTAACAGTTGCAGCTTTGGAGTGGCCATTATGAGTTTGAAGAGCCTTGTCATGGTTGTGGATAAACTAAATAAATAAGAAAAACAAACATTATAAGAATGAGAAAATTAATAATATTTTTTTTATAAATTACATAAAATTAATGTTATGATTAATTTTTTCAATAAAAGGTAGGTGTTTTTATATATTTCTTAAGGTAGTGCGAAATGAACTGTTTAGTCCGCAAACGGATTTGGATGTAGCCCTAAGATCGATTATAAACTGGATTAAAACATAGGCTATGGTTTTTTCGAATGTCTACGCAGACGAAGTTGGGGGCGAAAGCTAGTCATTTAAATATTGCATTTTCAACACCAGAATCGATTTCCTTAAACCCTACACAATGTTCAGATAGTTCGGGTTTAGTAAAAGTTATACCTAACATAACTTCTAAACGTGTGAAGCCGTTAATAAATCGGGAGGCTGAAAGCGTTTTATACAAAAAAAAGTTCGTAAACGCGTTGCTGGCAGTATTTTTTGTTACCACAAAGGCCTTCTGCGCCATTTTGGCGATACAATCTGTCAGCGAAACTTATCTGATAAAAAACCTCAGACCCGTGGAGCGGATCTTTGGCTTACGAGTTCCCAAGTTACTGTCTCAATTGATAACGAAGCTTAAGGGTTGTGACGTCATTCAGTTGGCGATTGCCTACTTAGACAACTTTTAGATACCTTGTGCTATAAAGAAGTTTTGGCACTTTTTTAATAAGCTGGAAACTGCTTATCGGTATATTTTAGTCAAGCCATGTCATTAGCCATTTGACAGTCAAGCCATGTCATTAGCCATTTTGACGTCCCCACTGTTGGAGCACAAGCCATCCTTATGGATGGATAAGGTTATTTTAGTATGTATGTAGTAACTAAAATAAGATACAACACAAAATGCAGGGATATGTAAAGTTATAACTTTTTAATTTTGCATTTTACAATGCTATTTTTATGTAATAAATATTAAACAAGAAAATATACTAGAAAAAAGCAACTAGTCTCATGTCAGGGCGACATGAGACTAGTTGCTAACATAACTTCTAAACGTGTGAAGCCGTTAATAAATCGGGAGGCTGAAAGCGTTTTATACAAAAAAAAGTTCGTAAACGCGTTGCTGGCAGTATTTTTTGTTACCACAAAGGCCTTCTGCGCCATTTTGGCGATACAATCTGTCAGCGAAACTTATCTGATAAAAAACCTCAGACCCGTGGAGCGGATCTTTGGCTTACGAGTTCCCAAGTTACTGTCTCAATTGATAACGAAGCTTAAGGGTTGTGACGTCATTCAGTTGGCGATTGCCTACTTAGACAACTTTTAGATACCTTGTGCTATAAAGAAGTTTTGGCACTTTTTTAATAAGCTGGAAACTGCTTATCGGTATATTTTAGTCAAGCCATGTCATTAGCCATTTGACAGTCAAGCCATGTCATTAGCCATTTTGACGTCCCCACTGTTGGAGCACAAGCCATCCTTATGGATGGATAAGGTTATTTTAGTATGTATGTAGTAACTAAAATAAGATACAACACAAAATGCAGGGATATGTAAAGTTATAACTTTTTAATTTTGCATTTTACAATGCTATTTTTATGTAATAAATATTAAACAAGAAAATATACTAGAAAAAAGCAACTAGTCTCATGTCAGGGCGACATGAGACTAGTTGCTTTTTTCTAGTATATTTTCTTGTTTAATATTTATTATATGTAAAGTTTTCAGAGATAACAGACAGAGCGATGTTGTCGTGGTAATTAGCTACGCCAAGACTGTTTTCTTAAGTAGAGTCGTTTAAGTAGATACGTATATTCATACATGTATATATAAACTCGAAGCATATTCCCGTGATACACAAACGATGCACTTTTATATTAATACAGTTAATTTTTCACTAGCTGCTGTCCGCAACATCGTTCGCGTGAATTGTGGGTCATAGCGTGAAAATACATAGTCAAAAACCTTTATTATAAACATAGGTTTTAATCAGGAGAAACTTCTAGTTCTTAGCACATTTAAACAAACTCTAAGAATTTATTAGAATTAGGAGAAGTGGCAGCAACTTCCTGTTTCAGTTTCTTAGAACATATCTTGGGATTTTGGCATTATCAGCTCATATAGCTGGCAGGCTGAAAATCGCATTCACCAATATCTCAGAAGACTGACATCCATCTTCTCGTTGCTGTGCGCTTTCACTAAACTCTCACGACTCACACTTTACTCAAAGGAACAAAAGAAGCATGACCAGCAAAAACCACTAAAACGCATCTCATGTTCGCCTAATAGTCGACCACAGAGCATAAATTAAAACTTTTTCTAACTATTTATCAGCGTAGTTGGAATATAGTTTTAAACAAACATAGGCTGAGTAAGGCGCGTTCGTCCCCGGTGACCCGAGTAAAGGCTATGTAATGAGACTTGGTAACGAGTTTCAAAATACGAAAAGTCGATTAGAAAACCTTAGGAAAGTTTAATACGGCGATAAGTTAAGCCTTATTAGGTTGTTTTTTAGAAGGCCCGTTCACTTATATTGGTAATTTGAACTTCTATTTATAGTGGATTAAAAGAATAATATGGGATTAGAGTAGACAAGTTTTACCTTTATATTTTATACATCGCTATCAGGTTTGTTTCATTTAATTGGAACTGGTAAATACCTACTTATATTTTATTAAATAAAAAGAAATTCGTTAATATGCTTATTTTATTCTATTTCAACAGAGACCCGTATATTGGAAAACCCTATATTTGTGTACCTTGTATTCACAATCACAATCGACTAGACTGTATTGTGTAACATGATTACATTTGAAAAGGAACACCCCATAACCGCCAGGTTTCGGAAAATGAGACAGATATTCCATTGTTGCAAGGACACTGGTGTCCGATCCTTAAGAACTTTTCGCAATTTTTTTTATTGACAAAACTCAAACAATGGGAAATGAGATTTTAGGAACACAATTATGATATGCAGGAAATTAAGAAGAGTCCTTGTAAATATTACAAAGAAGTAGCTCTTCTAAGCCACTTTTATACGTGACTTACTGCCAATAACGTGGTTCAGGCACCAACTAGGCGGCCTCGGGACCCTAAATTAGATCCGAGATAGTTCCAGCATCCTATGACACATGCTGGCTTTATCTCGGGAAATTAACTGCACTACACACCGCGAAGCATGCTTGTGAAGTACTTACTTAGTTTTGCTGGCAAAATATTTTGGGTTTTTTCAAAGAAATAAGTAAGTAGGTCTATTTAGGTTCGTAACCGGTGGTTAGTCATCGGCGAATGAGGCAACTATTTTTAACGTCTTTTTTTTATGAAGTACGGGGAGACTCTTAGCCTTCATCATACCTGATGTCAAGTATTGATAAGGCTGAAGATGGAAGCGAGCCTCTCCCGGAATCCCCAATCACTGAGGAACTGGCCATCCTATCTCCAACTGCCGGAACACAATAATGCTGAAAACATTGTTGTTATGGCGTCAGACTTAAATAAGATGGTTGTAGCTATCCAGGCGGACTTACAACAAGTCCTACCACCAACCAAACCGAATACAATATGTACCCCCGCTGGGAATCGAACCCGGGACCCCTGGGTCTTATACCGGTGGTTGTACCACTAGACCACGGAGGCGGTTGCAACGTGAACGTGAAATATAGACAGCCATTATGGACTGAGAGTTAGGACTTCAAATTGTTTTTATTTAAAACATACATGTTGTCAATCTAACCTTTTTCTTGTGTTCTGTAACAGGCAAAAACTTATGTATTATGCTTATGAAATTAAGAAGAGTCCTTGTAAATATTACAAAGAAGCTTCAAAGCCACTTTTATACGTGACTTACTCTACTCTACTATACGTGACTTACTTGAAGACCTCCGTGGTAGAGTGGTACGTACACCGGTTTCAAGGTGTCGCTACTCTGAGGTCCCGGGTTCGAATCCCGGTAGGGCAAATGTTAGTATGATGAATACGAGCATTTGTACCTGGTCATGGACGTTTATATGTATTTCTACACATAAATAATTATATAATATATGTATAATTATATGTATTTATATCCGTTACCCTAGTATCCCGTATCACAAGGCTTACAGTGCTTACTTTGGGGCTAGGTTAATTGTAGTTATTATTAAAAAAAAACTTACTGCTAATAGCGTGGTCTGGGCACCGACTAGTAGCCTCGGGAGCACCCTAAATTATCCGAGATAGTTCCAGTATTCCATGACACATGCTGGCTTTATCTCGAGAATTTAACTTCAGTACACACCGCAAAGCATGCTTGTGAAGTACTTTAGATATACTATTTATAGTAGATTTTTGGAAGGCACATTTAAAAAAGAGATGCAGGTATCCTATTTAGGGTTTTGTTTTTGTTATCATCATACCTGATGGTAAGTACTGATAAGGCTGAAGATGGAAGCGAGCCTCTCCCAGTATCCTCAATCACTGAGGAACTGGCTATCTTATCTCTAACTGCCGGAACACAACAATGGTGAAAACATTGTTGTTATGGCGTCAGACTTAGATAGGATGGTGGCAGCTAACTAGACGGATTTAAGACAAGTCCTACCACCAACCAAACCGAATACAATATGCACTCCGATGGGAATCGAACCCGGGACCCCTGGGTCTGAAACCGTTGGTTGTACCACTAGACCATAGAGGCGGTTTCGTTCGTAACCAAGGCACAGATTACTAAATAGTTACTTCGTAAACCAAGGGCCCAATTAGTCATAATCGTATTTTATTCGTGTCTCAGTTGTAGTGCTTTTTTATACAGGGTGTTGAAAGACCCATAAAAAGCCGTAATGTATGCGTAGTGTACATCAAACTAGATAGGAATATATAAAAATCGTAGCTGGAAACGACTTTTATTTTTAGTTTTCAAAAAATGGGAGTTTTTTTACACGCAATGGAACGCATGTAACAACGTGTGCGTGTGTCAAGAGGATAGGAGTAGGTGTCTGGGACCTAGTTTCTTTGATTGATATTCATATTCATTGATTATGATATTCATTACGGTTTTGTAAGTTTAAACGATAGTTTTTAAAAATAAATATTGACTTTGACCCTCAATAACTCCTTAACAATCTAGTTCCCAGGTTTGGCCCCATACAAGAAAATGATAGTATTGATGGGGAGAATACGTTGTTTTCGTTTTTGTTATGGGTCTTTTAACAGCCTGTATAGTTCTTGTCACAAAAGGTGGAAAAAACGTTACAATAGAACTGATTGAGATAATTTTATTAAAGTTTTTGTCAACACGACGTTTTTGGGTGCATCTAAATTTAACGTAATAATTATAACTATTATAAATCATTTATTTGCAAGGACATGGTAAAAATAAGATTCTTTATCTTTAAAATAAAATTATACAAATGATGTTGAACCAGTGGATAGATCAGGAAATGATTGCTATAAGAATAACTATAGAATATTGTAACTCGTATTCATTTATAACTTCGACGAACAATAAGATTTGAAGATGAGATTTCAGAAAAATGTTACGGGCAGGTTTATTATCCCTTATAAAGAATTTATTTCACCTGGAAAAGCCGAAGTTGAATACAAACAGAAGAAAACTTACAAAGCTAATCGTCAAAACGAACGACTGGAGTTGTAACAAAACGCAATCGAAGAGTATAGTTGACTGCTACCATTTATTCTAACCACAGATTGGAGTTGGAAACTTTTTGGAAGATTAACGGACGTTAACGTATTTTCTTCATTTTTAGGTAAGGGTGAAGATAATCTAGGTAGACAAAACTTGTGTTAATATGGGTACGGGGTATCATTGAGGCTGCCTATATTTTAATTTGACCAAGTGAATCGTTTAAATATCTAGTTATTACATAATTTTGTATGGAAATCACTAAATAGAAAGAAATTCTTATTTTTTTCTATTTTTATTATTAAACTATCGGCCGCCCGCGGTTTCACCCGCGTGGTTCTCATTCCCGTGGGAATATCGGGATAAAAAGTAGCCTATATTACTCTCCGTTTTTTCAATATCTCAATGCCAAAAGTCAATTCGATTGGTTGCTTAGTTTGAGCACGAAGAAAGGACAAACAAACACACTTTCGCATTTATAATATTAGTTAAAATAGAATTAGGGTATTCTTGCTAAGCGAGATCGATTTCAGGAACGTGGCACGTGGAGGTCCGTTATCTCTGCCTACTCCTTCGGGGAATAGGTGTGATGATGAAATTATAAAAATTGTCTCGGTCTGGGTGTTTATTAATATGTGTATTATGTTTGTATGTAAAAGTATATAAGTATGTTTATACGTTATCTAGTACTCATAGCAAAAGTTCTTCATGAAACTTAACGTGGGATAGATAATTGGTGTGTTTGTATGCAATTATTTATTTATTTAGACTGATGAAAACATGTAAACACATACCACTCCAATTACACCTAGTCAACAGTAATCAGGGTTTGAAGAGGTATGGACTTTTTTGTATGGAGGCTTGCCTCGTCCCAGTCCACAGTAGGTATTACTATGAGACGCCATTTTGAAAATAAACAAAATGACGCCGCACTATAATACCTATAGAACAGGAGACACACAGAGGAATAAGAAATGTGATATATAATGACCTAAAGTGTCACGTTAGCCAGATAATTAGAGTTAAAAATGAATAATGCCGATCGAAAACATCACATTTGTATCTTTAGCTCCAATTATCTCACAAAATTATGTTGTATCCTATTTTTTGTTCATATTTACGCTCCCTAATCATTTATAAAGGAATTATCGTGCGACGCCATTGTGAAAAATTTTCAAAATGGCGAACCGCGGACTAGGCCAAAAGATTCAAACCCCTTTGAGCTCATAGGTAATACCGGTGGTTTTCGTATTGCAAGTGCGAAGCCGGATGTGCTGTTGACTGTACATTCACACGCACAATATTAACAAGCTACCGTTGGAGGCGCCATTCTCGAGGCACAGATTATATTTTCGAAAAACGACTTAGATAACGCCCTTTACGATATCCGTGGCCGTCTGAGCTTATCTTCTGATGCGAGAGTAAATGACAAATATTTATTGATACTTTTTATGCTCTAATCAGCTTCGATTAAGGTTTATTTTGAGCTCGAAAGTTACTGTCATGTTTTATAGCAAACAAGATAATAAGTGTACTTGACAAGACTTTTTTTACGTTGTTAATTTTGCATAAGAATTTGGGCGTTTCTTTCCTTTCAGAACTTTATTGAGTTATAATAAGTGTGTCGAACTTTTCTAAAAGAAATATACAAGATCAAATATAGATATATTCGGGTTTCCTGAAAATGAAGAAAAAATAATAACGAAAGAATACAACTTAGATCATACTTTAACTAGCGGCCGCCTACGATTTCAGCAGCGTGGTTCCCGTTCCCGTTAGAATATCGGGATAAAAAGTATCCTTTGTTTAATCCAGGCTATCTTATCTACTATTTATGTGCCAAATTTCATCCAAATGCGTTCATTAGTTTTTGCAAGAAAGAGTAACAATTTTCCACCCAACTTCATAAATTTACGCATGGATGCTGTAAATTTTTAGTCCAAAAAATGTTTCCAACCAATGATAAGTTCGCGCAACACCGCAAGCATAGACTAGATAGAACTTAACAAAGTTTGATCCGGGCGGCGCAGATTGCGGGAAGGAACAACTAACACAATCCTGGCAAACAAACAGAATGGCAAAGAGAGCTAACCCAGTATATTATCGTTAAAATCTTGTTACGCGCCAGAGTAGTTTCTTGAAGGAACAATATAAAAACGGAGCCGCAACGAGCTGTATCTGTCTTCATTAGCACGTTCGCTGCGATTGTTTGATACGTTTTTCTAGTTGTTTTGGATGTTCACCGGTTTTTGTAAGGGTTTCTTGCTGTAGAATTTTGGAGTCAAACTGTTGAGTGCGAAGTGGGAACCCTAGTTTTAGAATATTTGGTGAGTTCGATTATTCTATAATTTTATATTTGCATATAAGTCCTATTTTAAAACACTTGGCGAAAGGTGAATGAGACCCAATGGATGTTTTTTTTATTGTTATAACTGCTTTAATATGCATTTGTCCGCGAAGGTGTTAATAAGTAAAAGAACAAGGAAGGATCACATAGGCAACAGGACGATCTCACGATATAGGTAGTTTATAGTAAAATTAAGTTCTAATATTTTTTTTAACATAGGTATAAATACATAATAATAATTATAATAATATTTCTTACACTCACACCAATTAACCTAGCCCCAAAGTAAGCACTACAAGGCTTGTGTTATGGGATACTAAGGTAACGAATATAAATAAATATAATTATACATATATAAGTATTTATGTGTAAAAAAAATTATGCTCGCAAATGCTCGTAATCATCATATAAATATTTTCTCCTCCATTCGAACCCAGGACCACAGAGTAGGCGACACCTTGAAACCGGTGTACGTACCACTCGACCACGGAGGTCGTCCAATATAAGCATGTAGCAAAGATAAGCGATCCTGTTACTATGACTACACAACAAATAATAATAAAAATAAGCGATGACTTGGCATCAGATAAATATATTTAGCCCTACCAAGAGTCAATCGAACAAGGGGTAACAGGGTTTCATGAGAATCAAAATATTAATAGTATACTATTATCTGATATGCCACTTACAAAACCTTATAACACCTACCTACCTACCTACCATAAAATCAGCATTTTACAAATTCAGCTAAATTACCTAACATCCCATCTGGAGATCTCTAAAAGCGACAAATTGTCCATAAGCCTTACAATATGTTATCATGTCGTGACGGCAAAGGTGTGTATTGTGCAGGACACTTTGCCTCCCCTCGTTAGACTTAATGGTCACAGCCATTCCTGTAACGGCCCCGTATGTTATCACCCCCCCCTTTTTACAATACAATACCTCCTTTTTGTCCAATAAGAGGGCGCGTCTAAATTTTAGATCGGGACTTGTAAGGTCTTGGTAACAGTCCGGATAACGGCCTTCATTTACAATATTCATGAATAGATATACTCGTACATATAAGATTAATTTTAAAGTAGAAAGGATAACGGTTTTTCCATACGGTAAAGATGAGTAGGTAAAGAGTCTACTAAAGACCCCGTTGTATCAGATCCATTGACTAGTACTTACCACTGCTGGTACAAGTGACCCAACTTTGTATCCGTCACAGAACAAGGAAAGAGACCTCTTTTAATGTTCTGTGGTATCCGTAATACAAATGGTACTTTACGTTACGTTACTAAAGTGAAAAAAGTATTGAGTAAGCAAAAATCTTAATTAAGGTAGGTACTTTCACTCAAGTAGTAGGTCAGTTCCTACCCTATATTATACCGCATTATATAAGGTAGGTATAGTAGGCCAAAGTGATAAAAAATTTAACATCATTCTTTACCTATGAATTTGAAACAAAGTTAAAATAATGTTGATATAAGTGAACTTTTGAATTTAGTAAATGTTACAATAAAATATTTAACTAGTTAGATAGAATCAACTCGTTCTGGCCATTCCACAATAAGTTAATTGGTTGTTATTTACTCAAGAAACAGGCACTTGACGACTCTCAAAGCTATTGACGAAAATACCTCCAGAGGCTTGTTTTCACAAGACATTTACCTGCTTTTATATTAAAAAGGCATTATACAGCATGAATAATAATTTCATTCCCAATGATAAAAATATCGTGTTAAACTGTTACGTAAATTCAGTCTTCATATACTAGTGGTGGTCCGCTACTTCGTCTGCGTGGACAAAGGGTCGTAGCGTGATTTTGTTTTTGTGGGTCAGTCAATTTGCGCTACCTATTGGGAATAAAAGACTTTTAATTTTGACCCTGCCAATACAAATATCTCTCCACATAGTTTTATTTTTCTCATATTGTTTATTCTGTGGTCTTAGGTAATTCATAGAAAAGCTTCAGGTAGCCAAAAGGTAGCACGTGTACCTAATGTCAATAGAAAAAATATCATTGATACTTTTTATTTCCGAGATCGCATACATGTAACTGGATTATTGTTGTATAAAAAAGAATTTATACAGTATTTTATTATAATAATGCGGCCATTTTCATTGAATAAACAACTAAGTAGAATCACTATACGTAAGTACTTTTATGCAAACAAGAAGCCAACTTGCACTATCTTTCTAAGTTCTGGAGCCACAACATTTACTTGAACTATTAGACACTATGTTATGTATAGTACCACTTTTAATTTAACTAAAACTATATCGCATAACTATAACGCCCCCATTTCCAAAGGCGAGCATAGCTCTATACTTTGTAAGTTAAAAGCTTCCGAGGAGGTCGGGCAAAGAGGCTCATTACGATAAGCTCACAAAAGGCCCGATAGATCCGTGATAAATTAATCTTAAAATATACTCAAAGGTCCCACTGACGAAGAGCCCTGGGAATTCTGATGAAATTTCGTATAGTACTTAAGAACAAATCACCCGAAAATGCTTACTAATTTTCTGAGAGAATATTATACAAAATGTTTGCACAATGAGTTAATGAGAGGCTTTCTGATCTTTATAATGGCTTATTACTTGGGTATTAACCAGAAGATTTATAAGAGTAGGTATCCATCATTTTGATTTTTACACATTAAATGGGAATCGGGTTTTATATGACTTTGTATTTGAATTTTTTAATTTTCCACCGATCAAGGCGGGAATGTTAAGTCAAATTGGTGAACAGATATATTTATCTCTATAAGAAATATTAATTCTATGTAATATGTGACGTTACAATAAAAACTTACATTAAAAGAAAAGTAAAAGAGCAGAAGAGTTATTTTTCCTCGATTTTCTTCAAGCAGCAAATTGCAAGTGAGACGGATAAGCAAGGTGGCACTTATTTAATTTCCTGTGCACGGCTGGGTCGTTTTAACCAGAATTCCTCTAAAAGTTATCTAGGTATTAAAGTTTCGGATAATGCTGACGGACGTTAAGTAATGCTACAAAGCATTTTCTTGAAAATGAAAACATTTAATAAGATTGGATATTTTTAATTTATTGTGTTTTGGGAAGAATATTTTTTAATTATTATTATTCTTGACACGCTTACCATTGATAAATACACACACATTCACGTGTTTTGGTCAGACTGGGTTTTAAAGTGTCATGCATTGGTTTGACTACGAATTAAGTAGTTAGGAACTTGTGGTGTGGTAACGAAGCTATTACAATTACGTACATAACTATATTAACAGATCTGGTTATTTACCCAGACACTGGATAAACACGAACATCGAATACCTATACAAGTATAGTCCTACATAAAACAATCTTGGATATATGAAATGATTCAACCGTTATTACATCAGATTTTCGGAAAATCTTGATAAAAAATCGTTGGGATTTAGTTACCATACAGATGATCGACCATAATTTATTTGTTTATTAACTGAATTAGATTATTCTTTTTTATTTGAAAGTAGATATTCCAGAAAAGAGATAATAATTAAAATAACATGTTTATACATGAACATGTATTTATTTCACTTCGTTTACCTTGACAAAGAATTTTTTTTTATAATTAACTGGTCCAATTTCTGACTATCTCATAGTTCTGATGGGTGGTACTTGCAATTGCAAAGTTGCAATTAAGTCCCTTTTACGACGCGTCTATGGAACGATTAAGAATTTTATAGCGATTTCGTTTCTCAGAATTAATGAGGTATTATATCGCCAGTTGTGTTGGGGTGAATAAAATTTGTGTTCGTCTTGGCGTGTTTAGATTAAACTTCTTTTAGTATTTGTGGGTGAATCGTAAATCTTTTTAATGGTTAGCGGTTTGCTCTTTGTTTTGGCACTTGTTCTTAAGGTCTTTTGCGAATAATGTTTTTTTTGTCCGTCGTGATTGACATTAAGTTTACATGCAACTAAGGGTATGTAAAGTCACTAACAATAATATGTAAACACCATCCCACCAAAAACATTCTGTAAAAAACTAGCCATGTCTCGATGGAGCTGCTTGTTTATCTCTAAAAAGTAATGAAATCTAGACATAGTCAAAGACAAAAATTATAGTTAATGTTGTGTGACTTGGCCGTTGAACATTCTTTATACGTTAGTGGGTACAAGTCAATTTCCGAGGTCAACAAAAGATATTAGATACCTAATAATTAATAGATAGATAAATAGATTAAAGAATAATTAATCGGGACTGAATGTTGATTATTGTAAATTAATGTTACGGAGTATGGTCAGTTACTATTATTATTAATCTAACTACTACTCAATGTAAAATTACAAGGTAGAAGTATTAGGTAGTAGATACGATTTATGAAGAAATTTAATGTGTTAATGTAGAATTTTCTCCATTGTATTCAAATTATAGTGGATTTTATTGATTGATTTATTGACAATTAGATAATCCGTTGCCCTCCTGTACAACATTTTGTATTCATTACAATTATCCTTTTAATGTTATCTTAGCTCTGTTTCTGTATGGCCACAAAAAGATGGGGTTGCGAGGAGCCGTGATACCATATCCCACATGCATCAACAATACCACAGGATATATAATAGTACTACAATACTTTTTTCAGTAAAATGTGATTATTGACCCATAAATGAGGAGAAGATATATATCTTTAACCGACTTCATAAAAAGGAGGAGGTTGTCAAGTCGACCTTTATTTATAACTTTTTAATTTTGCATTTTACAATGCTATTTTTATGTGATACATATTAAACAAGAAAATATACTAGAAAAAGCAACTAGTCTCATGTCCCGTCCCGTCAGGGCGACTAGTTGCTTTTTTCTAGTATATTTTCTTGTTTAATATGTATCGACCTTTATTTTTATGTGTAATTTGTCATAACGTCGGCAGTTGTCTACCGATTTTAATATTTCTTTTTTATCTGAAAGAACATAGTCCAAGTGTGGTCCCATAAAATTTATACGAAAATCTGGCTAGTAGTTTTTTCATAATCCTGAAAAATATAAATTTCCTTTTGGCAAGTGGCCGTTCCGTAGATGACATCATTGCTGTGTATAGGCTGATTTTTAGTGTAAGTACAGGACAGAATGTAACAAAACATAATAAATAAACAAACATTTAATAAAAAAAAATTAAAACCGACTTCAAAAAGTCAGCCAATTGCACTATTATAATATATATTTTTATTTTTCTTGCTTTGGCTGGCACCGACACAAAAGTATTTTTTTTTACTATTTGAAGTCGGTTTTTTTTTAAACTTGTTAAGCAGTGTATAAAGTTGAAAGATGTCCAGTGTACTTTTTACACACACTATACTTTTTTTAAACACTTTTACCACAAAAGTAGTAAATCTATTTCAAGTTCATAAATTTTTCTTAACTTTTCAAACCTAAGAGTACTCTCTATCGGAAGACGTTATACGTTTCTACCTAACAACGCAATGCCACATTATCGGTGTAGTGACGTAAACCGCTGCGGTTTCCGGTGCAGTTGCTCAGTACACAGGCTGAATACATATTTACCAGTTGCAAGCCATCGGCACCGGTTGTACGTCGGACGTGTATTGATGCATTCTCGACGCCTGGGGGCGCCACTGACGATTAATCTTGGACGTAGATCGCGAAATTGTAAGCCATGAAGATTTGGAAAAGTACGGTGTATTTGTTGTAAGATTGAAAAGTCCTTTAGGTCAAAAATATTGCCTTAACTTAAATTTCAATAACTTAGTTAAAAACTTTTATTAAAAATAAAAATCTTTCAGACAGCCACATGACAAATAACGATAAAAGATAAAGGCATAACTGGTGATTTAAATTAAAAATAGAAAATATTTCTATTAATGTATCTTTTGGGTAAGTTGTCTGAAATTTGAAACTTTTCAAACCGCACAAGTTGTAAACTTTTACATTTGAAAATTTCGAAATTTATATTGAATGTTTTGTTTCTAAACTTAATCGTAAATTCGAAATTTGAAACCACAGAAACTTAACAGTAATAGTTTGTAAGTAATTTTAGTCTACAAATTATTTTCCTAAATCTTTAAAAGCGTCGAGCACTTACACAAATATGATTTCAAAGAATCAAAACATTCGCACTCGGTGTAAAGTACTTCGAAACTTTCGGCCTCCAAGTTGTAAAATCCACAAAGAGATTCAAAACAAAACTTTGTTAAAAACGTGCCAATTTAACTTCGTGCATTTCGTATCGAAAATATTTGTCCAGACCAATTTTAGGTCGCTAGCGGTCCATATTGGGTCGGTCGAAAGTTTTGCCACGAAATCTATCAAAACGCAATGACTGGGATTCAAGCCACAGTTCACAATCGGATGGATTTAAAAGTTGAAGACTTTGTATCTGTTGTAAGAAGTTGACTAGAGTGCGAGGGAAATGCATTGTTAAAGATACTGGGGGACGGTGCAAAGTGGCTTGCGATATCCACCCCCTTAAAGTTGGGTGGGGTAGGGGGCGCTGTCATTTGCAGCAACTTCAAGGCTGTCGAGTTACACAAGTTGTCACCGAGTCTTATCTAGTTGTAGCGATCTTTTTATACGAAAGCGAGCGATTTGATTAGCGCCGAGCCCATTGTGGGCGGAGAGCTACATGCAAACCCAGTTGAGCTTTCGATCACTATCTTGTTTATGATAGGCTTTAAATCTTTCTTATTTGGTAAAAAAATACCTTTGTAAGTGAGACAGTTGCCCATTGTGTGTTCCATACTAAGATTTCTTTATATGCCTTAAATAAGAAATAGCAATTGTTGGATTATTTATTATAATTATATGCTGTGCAATTTTTGCATTTTTCGTAATTTTAAGTCTTCCGCCAATGGGTTTTATTAATACTAATTCTTCATATACCTATCTATTTGAATATACTTAAAGCTCGCAGTGACCTTGAACTAGTGTTTATATTCTTGTCACATCACACAGTCAATCAGATCAGTCAACAAATTATTCGCACATGAAAATCAACATAGTCCTAACTAAAAAAAAAAAATTTAGGTATTTATATATTTGGAATCAGCATTTTTTCTACAAACTGGTAAAACAGTCATATTTCTAAATCAGTTGCTTCTTCAAAAGATTCCGTTTTAAGCCGGTTTTGCCTGTTGCCATGCCCCTCTCCGCGTCTGTGTAGTATAGTCGCATCATACTTGATACGGTGTTCGCTCAGTAGTCGTGGACACCGCAATTGCGTATCTGTTGCATCTCGAATTTATATACCGAATCCGAAAAATATCACCAATTGTGACTCATTGACTCAATAGCGTATTGTCTTTAACTTGATACTGTATTCCATTCCATGTCATCTATTACACAAAAAATAAAATTAGTTCGAGTTATTACTAAATTCCATGAGGATTATACCTTGTTGTACAAATAATGTTTTCTTAACTAAGAGTAAAAATAAATTAAAAAGAAGAAAGGAAAACTGGATAACAAAAGGATTAAAAATAAGTTGCAAGAATAAATGGAAAGCTCGTTATAATTATTACAAGAAAAAAACTACAGCGAATAAATTAGGCTACATGAAATATTCAAACATACTAAAGAGATGCATATATAATTCGAAGAAAAACTCAAATATATCCTTTATATGCGAAGCAAAAATAAATGCACATCTTCTTGGACATTGATAAAACATGAGTTTCATATTGCTATATAACTATATTGACAAAATTAAAAATAATGAATCTATCCTATCTGACTCAAAATGCATAGCTACTGCATTTAATGATTTCTTCACTGCTGGTACTGATGTAGAATGTAACGATAATCAAAAGCTCATAAATCAACAACGTATCCCTAATTCTGTTTTCATAAAACCGGTGTCTGAAGCTGAAGTAAGAAAAGAAGTAATGCTATTAGAATACAAAAAATCTGTAGAATACAACAAAATCTATACAAAGATTAAAAAAATGTGCATTGATGAAATCTTGACACATCTTATGAACTTATCTTTCTCTACCGGCATCTTCCCTGAAGCTCTAAAACAAACATATATGAAAAGCAATGAATGTGGTGTACCGCAAGGCGGCGTGTTGAGACCAGTTTAATTCTTACTATACATTAATGACATTACGCAAGGAACCAACCATAAATGTATTTCGCAGATGACATTTCGACTGAAGTGACATCAGATAATAAAAAAATTACGACTAATGAACACGAAATTGCCATTATTCACACAATTCATAATTTGATTAACTACCTTGACATGCATGCAATTTAGAAATAAATCTGACCTCTATATAAACCTAAACATTCATTATAAAGATGTAAAAATAGAAGAAGTTAAACAAACAAAATTTCTAGGGTTAACAGTAGACCGTGATATAAATTGGAAAACTCATGTAGATAATGTTTGTATTAGAATCAATAAGTTCCTGTATTCTTTAAAACCACTCACATCATGTTGTACGTTATTTCCGCTTCTGGGCTTACTGACTCTGCCATCACTTTATGTATTTGAGGTATGCGTATTTGTAAGACAAAATATTAAACTATTTAAGAAAGCTTGTGATATTTATCCCCGCAATACTAGAAATATAGATAGACTTGTACTGCAAGAAAAGCCCCAAACATTACAGTATTCTAAGAGCTGTCTTACTAGTGACTCAAAATTGTTTAATATTATACCAGATTATCTGAAATGTTTAAATATTATACATTTTAAAAACGGTTTGTTTAAATGGCTATTGACGGAAAACTTTTATGACATTAATATTTTTTTGACTAAATGATATAAATAAATAATTTGCAATTTATATTCTATGAATGGAACCCAATCCATTGTTCGGACAGTTCAAAGTTTAATGTAATTTTATTTTATAATGTAATAAATGTAATTTAATGAATTCTTCAAATATTATCTTACAATTGAATTTAATCAAAAATGTTAAATTTGCATGCTTAAATAGGCGAAACAATATGTACAAATATTGTAACCTACCATCTTAATTATCATGTTTATGGCGAATAAATATGATGATTTTGATTATTATTGTTTAGCCAAATTTTTACGCCTACCTTGGAGCTGGCGATGTATTATTTAAAAAATATTATCTAAATGAGTAGGCAACATAGTATTAAGTCAAAGTGGTTCTAGAAAATAGCTTGTTAATCCCTAAATATTAGTTCCAAAGACTATTTTTCAAGTAATACAAAGTAGAAGAATGTGGCTTTCTAACGATATGGCAATCAAGCCACAAGTAAATTTTAGGCTTTATTTAAAAAAAAAAAACGCTATATGTCATACGCTACGCTTCATGTGCTATATAGACATATATTGTTAAAAGACGTTAACAATACATGCTCTCAAATAAAATGTAAGCAATTTTTTAAAGATATCAAAGCACCATTTATTCCTACGACCCTTAGGAAACATAAACAACCAACACAGTAAAACTCAGCTTAAAATAAACAAAACAGTTTTATTACTTCATGTGTTTTAGAGATTCCGCTATAAAGTTCGATAGAGAATCTATAGGCGGAAGTACAAAATGGCGGCGACTGGCCTGCATGGATACACTTCCGGTGCAGTGCTGCCCTCTGGGGGACAATTAATCTTGTGTACTTACTTATTTTGCCAGAAGCGAGTCAAACTTCCGCAGCCTTATTACAAATAGTGTATGCGGGATTGCTTAAGTTAAGGTTTCTAATTTGTTTAAAGATTAGAGAAAGATTAAGATTTTATGTAAATAATAGTGCACGTCCGTGGTTTCACCCGCGTGGTAATCGTTCCCTTAGGAATATCAGGATAAAATGTATCCTTTGTTTGAATCCAGACTATAAACTATCAGAATGCCATCCAAATCCAAACCTCCAAACATTGAAACTTTCACATTTATAATTTTAGACGGAAGGATATCGAAACAATTGTTACAGTGTGAAATAGTATCAAGTTAACAAGTCAACACATATTATACTTTTTCACAGTTAATCAGTTTGTGAAAATGGGTTTCAGAAATCCATATTTTGATTTTCTGATGAAACATAAGAACAAAGATAATTACAATTCGTGGCTAGGTAACAGTGTTAGTTATATTTATATTAATTAAACTAAGCCCGGGATAAGCTTAGACGAGATTTTGTAAACAGATTTCTAAATTAAAACGTACGTCAGTCACGCGGTCGCGAATATTCAAAATTAAACCATTCAGTGACATAATGAATGTAACGCAGCCGCTTCTAAGCCTTATTATTAAGTTTCTAACAATATTCTAGGTGAGAAACAGAATTAGTGTTCCCGCGTGTTTGTCATATTAAAGTGACATTCTGGAGGTTTATTAAGGTAATGCTATCGCATAAAGCGAGTGCAACCGAAAGCTACTAACATTTTGCTCTTGATATTCGGAGATATGTGTTGGCAATGTAATATTAATGCTGACTTTTGTGGAAATGGAATTCTGAAGGGAATACCGCAAATAGTAAGAAAACAAATACTTAATGTAATGTTTTGCGATGTTATTGTACCAATAGTAAAATATTGAGCTAGGTTGATCTAGTCGACCTTTAACGACATTGAAAACTGCCGTGGGATTTGAAAGTATACAAAAGTTGAACATTCAGTCGACAATGTAAATTTACGGGTGCGTATTTGATGATATAATTTCATTTCAATAACGTTCATATCACATATAATAAACGTTAGTCATAACAACACTTCAACTAATTTATTTTTATAATGTTTATTTCATATAATCATCATTTTATGTAACATCATTTAGCATAACGCTCATTTTATGTGAAAATATTTTATATAATACTACTTGCTATAACGGTAATTTGATATAATTTAGTTTCATCATAAGAAATAATTTTATTTGATATATGATAATCACAGCGTCCGCGAGAATTGTTCATAGGTTAGGTTAGGTTAGAATAGGCTATTTGACAGGTTTTGAAAATCCATTTTATATTATGTAATGGTGTTTAAGGAACCCAGTAAAAGTTGTTTTTTTTAATTCTGGTACATATTTGCTGAAAAATATCAAATTAAAAACTCAATATTTAAATAGCGCGCCAAAACGCTACTTTGACAATATGGCGCTGCAATGGGTTCGGTGACGTCACTTGCCTGTACTCTGCATAACATCCACATACGTAGTCAAACGAGGTTTACAAGCAGGTGACGTCATTATAAACTCGACGAATCAGGAGCGTTTTGTGTCACGTGACAAAACATTTAAAAAATGCATTTTTATTTACGGATTTTTAAATAAATTTATAATTATTTTTAACTTACGTTAATAAAAAACCATTTTTAAACTCATAATTTATACTGATAACAGTAATTGACACTTTATTTTTCGCTTTGTCAAATAGCCTATTGTGACCAAAATAAAGTGCGAGCCGAGCGAGTGAAGCGACTGTGCAATGTGTTTTTTTACACGAAATATTATATAAAATGATTTTATCTAATATAATTATTGTGTTTTAAACATTTTAAGTTTTATAGTCAGTGTTTATTATATGAAACGATTTTTTATCAAATGCTCAATAAACGTACTAAAATAATATATTTAGAATTGTTATTCGTAAATTATACGAAACGAACTAATTTTATGTAATGTAGTGTAATATTTTGTAAGTATTATACGATATGTCATTATGATGTATGTAGGGTAGTACTCTAAATTTACGGTTTTAACGTGTCATAAACGTGGCATTTTCGAGTACTCAACGTTCTGTGAACTTGCCGCCAGTCAGGGGACATGATTTTTCTTAACCTAAACACACTTTCCGGTATTTTCACCATGCTTCAAATTCATATTATTTAGGCTGTAAAAGTATGTTTTCGTAAAAATATGTTAAAGTATGATAAATAAAATAAATATATAATTAGAAAATGGCGTCTCGTCTCCTAAGTTGTTATTAGGCGGAATTGAACCCGCTACCTTGGGATGTCCGGTTGTTTGATCCATCAAAATGCCAACTTTTCGTCTTGTACACAGCATTAATGATGGACGCGCTCTAGTGAGGGATTTTTAACAGTGATTTATTATTCGCCTGAAAATCTGCACGGTTCGGTAAATATTCCGATCCGATTATCCCACGGCTATCGCAAATGACGTTTATGTGCTGCCTTTAAACAACCGACATTGTGATATTTTTGAGAGAATCAATTTTGCTGGTTCTGAGTGCGTGATTTTGGCTTGGAAGATTTGGCCGTCCTAAAAGTGAGTTGCATACTGTACTTTTACAAATACTATTCGTTAATGGATTATGTATGGGATTTGACAGCTTCGATAAGCACATTAAAATTACATTTAAATAGTGCATCGCAGCATTATTTGGGACCATATTACTTTTACGTTTTTTTGCCTTTACGCTGCCAAAACCCGTACCTACATTTTTTTGCCGTAAACGTAAAAATTGTTTGTATTCCGTATCTATTCTTTATTTTAAATAATGATTGCTCTAAGATTACACAAAACAGTTATTTATTACCCGACATATCATACCATTAAATTTAAGGCAGGTTATATTAAAAAATTGCAACCAAACGACCAATTTAATAGGTGCCGCTTAAATCCAACAATCTTATGCAGGTGAGGATTAAGTTACGGTCGTCTCGTTACAGCCAGCTGCTGCTGATTTTAATTTCCTCCACACGGCTCCACGACGCGATTTATTTGTATAAATAAATATCACAACCCTCCTGCAACTCTGCAACTAACGGGTGCCAACTGATTACACTCCTTGGTCTAGGCTTGGTGAATTTGTGTCGATTTTTCAGTGTTCACAAATTGAAACGCCTGGTGCTATATGTAATTGAGAGGAACTCTGAAAGCTAACGCAGCATAATAAAGTTGTATAGACTGTGGCTATCAGATACTTTATTTATATATACATATATATATATATATATATATATATATATATATATATATCCCTCTCCTTATTATACCCCGTTGAAGTTTTCTTCAGACGGTAGTGCGAAAAATATTTTGTGTGATAAGTGGTTCAGTTTGCAATCGATACGAAGCCTTTATTATTTCATTTTACATTTTAAAGAGACTAGATAGAATACATATGTTAGTTCTTATTATTTGCTTTATAACTTTACATTAATCTTATCAAGCAACAAAAAAGGCTCAATTTATTAGGAGTTTTGATCACATTGTTCAGAAAAGATAGAGAGCTTTATATTATGAAAATTATTTCAATGTTGAACATCTCCCCATGTGTTTTAGATCGTCATTACACAATGTTTAAAGTTAAATTACCTAGGTACATCAATGTTTTTTTCTTGAGTAATTCTACTAGCAATGTACTATATCTAAGACCAAAACAAACGCCCGCAAAGCCTAAAATATTCTTCCACCGACGACGGCATGAATACGTCTTCGGTACCTAATACCTCTAAATGAATGCTAAGCGCTGCACGTACGACGCGATAATTCTCGCCTGCTGCAGCTAAGGTACAACAAAGCCTGCATTAGCAACGTGTGCAGGCAAATATGTACCGGCCCGTTTGTAATGCCTAGCATGCCAGAATGTTTTTCTCGTGTATAAGATACTTAGCATTGAAAATTAAAAATTCAGAATCTAAACATGTTTATTACGTTTTGACCGACCCGAGAGCATTGTAGCTGTACTAAGCTGTAGGTCGTAGGTTCTATCCACCTTTATGTAGGTAATTGTCAGAACAAGTTTTATGTGATCATTTTTAGATGATTTGCAATAGTAAAGTTAAAGTTTGTTTGATAAGAAAAGTTTTTCTTAAAAATGATATGTCGAGGGTCGAGGCACGACAACTCTCATATTGAACAAGAATATATACTAGAAAAAAGCAACTAGTTTCATGTCGCCCTGACGGGATTCGCACCCCCATTCTTGGGAATCCGGCCCAGTGCATTGTGCACTGGAGTGCAAAGTCACTGAGGAACTGGCTATCTTATCTCTAACTGCCCGAACACAACAATGCTGAAAACATTGTTGTTATAGCGTCAGACTTAGATAAGATAGTGGTAGCTAGCCAGGCGGACTTACAACAAGTCCTACCACCGACCAATGACATATCACAAACCATCATTATTTCGCCAGACACTCCCAAAGTGGCGCCAAAAATGGCGACATCGTATTGTGATCGAAGCAAACTTTCGATATCATTTGCGATTCGAATACCTCTTTGGAAATATGAATATTTATTCACTCGCGAAACTTGATTACCGAGGCAATTATCGTTTCGATAACGGTCGCTTTTGTGGTATGATAGAGTGCTTATGGCAAAATCAAGTATGCTTTCCAAATTCTATTCCTTCACGTTGATTAATAGATGGCGCATTAAAATTGAAACCGAAGTTCAGTCTTTTCACTTTACATATTTCAATACAGACTGAATACAGTCAAGTTTTGATTAATTTCTCTTGTAGCAGAGATTTCGCAAAATAAGAAAGTTTTTAATGTTTGCAAAGCTTAGCTCTGCATTATTTGATGGCAAAACATACTGATGAATAATGAAACAATATAAGAGAAAGTCGACTTTTCTTAGGTACTAGGGTTAACACCGGCAGACTGATTATCTAACAAAAAAACCACATTAACAGCAACTAGTTTCTTCGCTGTCATTACTGTCACATTATCATACTGTATGACAGCCAAATAGCGACGAAACTGAAACTGAATCGAGTTATCGTTAGGTAATCAGCCCTCGGAAAACTGTTTAGTTTCGAAGTCCGTCATATATGCAGTTCGTTCTACATGATATGACTGACTATAGAACCTTTTTCTTCAAGTTTTGATAAATATAGCGAATAATGTATGTGCTATACAAAATATCCATCATCCATCATCAGCCTGTGGACGCCACCTGTTGGACATAGGCCTCTCCTAGCTCACGCCTATTGCGGCGTTCATAGGAGGTTATTAGCCTACTGCTACCACGCTGGCCAGACGGGTTGGTAGAGGGTTTGTTTCAAGGTTTCCTTCTCTTCTTCTCTCCTCTTAAAATACAAAATATACAATAATAATAATATTATACAAGTGCATATGCATATGAATCCCATAATATGACTTCGAAAAAGGGGATGTACTTACTCGTATTTGATTTTTTTACCGACTTCAATAATAGAAGTACGATATCAATCCGTCAGATATATATTTTTGGTTTTTCAATTACTTAGTAAGTAATTGATAGTTTGCAACTGTCTATTTCTGTAGTCAGTATCTATAGTGAAGTTTAATACAATTGCAGAATACCAATTTGAATATTCACTATCTCGACTATATTAAAAGCTGGTGGAGCCGTCCTGAAGTTGGCCGATATTGGAGAAACTTAACCCTCAAGTGTTGTTGATTTGTGTGCAACTATTTTTAATTTCCCATGGGCGGTTCATTTATTAGTTCGGAGCCATAGAGTTAGGTAAATAATTACAAAAACTGTGATCTGATTTTACCCGCGTAGTTACTATTTCCGTAAGTATATGGAGATAAAAAACATACATTGTTCTATTTCGGGTCATAATATATCTTTATGTAAAATTTCATCGAAATCTGTGTAATCGTTAACGCGTTATTTGATATGAAAAATATGTCTTTTAAGCAACTCGAAATGTCACAGCTTCTATTGAGTTTGACGTTTCATTTTCTGTTTACCGACTACTTAATTTTGAGAACGTATCAACGTACTTAAAAATACTTATGAAATTTTTATAATAGTCTACATTTCTGTCCCCATTTATGAAGCTCTAATCCTTTTCATATGTATTTATTACTTTTCATAATTTTATTGTTCAGCTATTTAGATTTAATAACTCTGTTGCGCTGACCGACATCTGCGCCATCCAGCCGACAGATGGCGTTGCAAAATATAAAATGGCCGTCGAAAAAAATATGGCCGCGCCAGCAATCAGAGCTGACTGCAATTTTTTCGGCCGGGAACGGTAATAAAAACGCTTCGATTTACGCGACGCCGATAAGTTACAGTAACGAACGGGATGTTTATTGGAAGTACGTAAGCTTTTCGCGTTTTTTTATGTATATCTTTCAGGTATTAATGACTTGGAGTATTTGGTATGTCGTGTTTGATTGCACACGTATTTCGATATATTGCTTATACTTTTTTTGTAACTGAATAGTGAATGCAAATCAATTTCGAGAAACGGCTTTAGCTTTGTATAAAGCGACATATACAATACAGTCCTATTGCGTCATAAAAATACCAAGAAAAATAAAACTTGATTGGGCATACGAGTACGTCTACTTCATAAGAATGGATAAGAATTATATTGAAACATTGTGTCACCAAAAAGGATTGGTTGGTGTTATTGAATGCAAATTCAGCCGGGACTAAACTCCAAACTCACCTTTCTTAGTATGGAGAAGCTTAAAGTAACAAAAATCGGTCACAAATCCCATGAACAACCATGGCGAAAGTTGCCGAACCTCCTAATATTCTTTAATAGCTAGAAACCGTATCTGCTATCGCATTTAACGAGTTTTGTTAGCCGCCAAAACAATTACGAACTTTTGTAATTTAATTCATGCTTATAATAGAGACATGTTGGAATGTGTAATCATGTTAAAACTCCACAACATCATTAGTTAGCGCTCCCTAAACTTTGCTTCTTTCGGAATTTTAGAGGCGTAATCCATTAGACGGATTTTAACTATATTTTAAGCCATTGTAAATTGGTTTTCAGTAACATGAGAAAGATTTTTCTAAAAAGTTCTTTCGTAGTTTATCTACTTAAGTTTCGTATCAAAATTCAATAAAGAAAAAATACAATATCCTCTAGATAAAGATTTGATACCTAAGAATTTAATGTAATATATTCCTTTCAGTTCACTTCCTCATTGTTTCTATAGTTGTAGCCTTGTTGCAGCACATACATTCCTTGACTTCCATCCCTTACTTTTTTGCGTGCTCTTCTCTTTTCTATCTGATGTAAGTATATTTTTATACAATTAAATAGCGGTCTAAGTTTCCGGAGACTATACTTTCGATAGGTGATTTATTTAAAAGCGTATATCAACTCACGCGTATAAAAAGAGTTTACTGGACAAGCTGCCACAAGCTCTGTTAGCGCCCCTCTCACATTTTATGACTCCACATGCCACGAGCGATCGGAAAGACTATAGTTTTAATCACATAAACCACAAATTGTGCGACTATATACAGCTTGATTACCGATCCAATTAGGAGCTACCACCACAAACCACAGTATATGCTATATAGACCCAAATAAAACTAGAACAATCGCCGTGAATGCAGTTCATTGCCACCTTTAAAAGCCCGTCAGTAGTGCATTTTGTTATCAGCATTGGCATTGAGCGGTGGCGACACGCCAAATGTCATCTCATTTGGGGCAATGTTGGTGATCGTATCGCTTTGTGGTACGGCCAGCATATCAGGTAATACAGGAAACAATAAACATAGGCTGACTTACGTTTTAAAATACTTGTTAAAATATTCCAATACCTTATACTTTTTGCTGTATAAATCAGCATTTAACTTATACTTAGTTGAATATGTTGTTTTTTTCTTGTATAAAAATGCGCTTTGAAAGAATTACCCATTATGACTGTAAATGTACAATGAAATCTAGAAATCTTCTCATTTCATATTTTTATATAAGACCTTAAAAATTGTAAGCAAAGATCATAATCAATTTACATGCGTTTTATGCTGACTGTACATCGAAGTGGGCTGGTTTAGTAGGTAACAGATGTTTTGGTGTTTGTTCTAATGTTGGAATGGGAGTCACTGTCATTGGCAAGCTATGACATTGTGTAGGCTAGTTTACTTAATGTGGGGTTTGTATGTGCTGGATCTTTGCGTTACAATAACTTTATGTTTAAAAATTTATAGATTGATTTATTTGTTGAGGTAAAACCACAGCCAAAACTGATGTTATTAACAAATTGAATATTAAAGATAAAGTCGACAAAGTAAAAAACAAAAAATCATTTAATTTAATTTAATTTAATTTAATTATTCGTATTATGCTAAAGCCGGCGACTGACCTGTAACATTTCGTCGTAACGTTACTTTATTAAATTTTAAGTCAGTCGGGACTTAAGGGATACGAGGCTAGTTTTTCAAGCTAGAATAGCAAGCTTGTGTTAGCACACTAGGAAGCTAGTAAAACTGGGTTCGTGTATGTAGACCTAGCTTCGTTTCTAGAATGTGCCAGGTCAGGATAGCAAGCCATATTTGTACACCGGGGTTTAAACTTGCTATACTAGCATTGAAAAACTAGACCCTTGCATCTCGAGCATTACGGATATATTTGGGGTGACTTTCGTATCTTGACTATAGTACTTTAAGATGTAAAAAAATTATATTCTATCATAACAAATAATTATGCTCTATAATCTAAGAAAGAATAGATTTTCTTGACTACTAACTACTCTAGTAATGATAAGGTTAACTCCAATGAGGAACTAACAAGATCTGATTACAGTGTACTGTGTGGTTGTCATATATTCCTTGACATTTTCCTCAGAAATTTGAGAGGCAAATGGCCCTTTGACTCTTCCAACTGTGTGCTCTCATCCCTTTTATTAGACAACTATGGTGTATCTAAGAGCAATATAATCCTTACCCACGTCACTTTCGTGTCCTTTAAGACATAGTCAATGATCTAAGCAGTATTTAGATCCATCTATCTAATTACGAGTATTATGAAAACTGGTGGACAAAAAAACCAATGAAAGTAATCAATAACATTCGATCGTGATACTTCATATTTTTGTGGCCAGCCTTCATTTTTTTTACCTAACAATATTACTAAACATTAAATTTAAGATAAATATTGAACAAGAAAATATACTTATGATAAATTTTAAATAGAAAAATATTGGAAAAAAATCAACTCGGCCACAAGTGACTTCTCAGATGGGATGGCTCTCAGATGAAAATATACTACAAAAAGCAACTTGTATCGTGTCTTTTCTCATTACAGTTGTTTTTTTAGTATATTGTCTTGTTTAATATTTATCACATAAAAATAGCATTGTAAAATGCAAAATTAAAAAGTTATCATTAAATTCATATTCTTAGGATATTGTAATGAGTAAGTTCTGGTATTAACATTTTTATTTGGGCAAGTCAGAGTTTTTGGCTATCAGGGGTTGTTAGTTTGATTCATTCATGATGACAATGTCCATCATTATTTGTTCTGTGCATGGTTACTATTGTCTTGGATTTTCGTAATAAGAACAGTATGACATAATCTGATATTAATAATGTCACTGGTGAAGGACTTACTATGTTACTTTTTACAGCTTTTTTTATACTCGTGCTATTTACTTCTTTAAAAATGCTGCAACTATTCCACCTAAAGCAATAACTTACAATGATCTCGTGCTACTTTAACCTTAAGGCTTACCCTACTGATCTCTTCAGTTCACTATGCCATGAGGCTTCAGTTTCCGGGTCACGATCGCGTCGGATCGATTTTCTATTTGTAGAGCTCACCTGGATTCTTTTCGCCGCTTTAAAGTGTGCCCCGTTCTCTATTAAACTGTGAAAGTATTCAATTTGATGTATCAAACAACTTTGTGCAGTTCTTTTATTCTTTTGGCGCAATTTCGAGTGTTTGTAATGTAGCGTTTGTAGTTTTTAGAGCGAGATAATTTTATCGACATTTGAACATGAGAAAAGGTATGGATTGTTAGTAAGTTAGATGAGATTAATTCTACTAATATTATGAAAATGTAATATTATAATCTTACTACAGGGCCCTTATTCACTATGACCACTTAGCGATTCCTTGCTCAAACCACGCCAATGTCGTACTTGGTTTTGACATTTTTAAAAGTCGATTTCTCCATGATACTCCCAAATTATAAAATTATTGTACAAGTACATGAAAGTCACAAGTTGTAAAATTATGAAACGAGTAAAATAACTTTAAAATTTGTAAATGTCATAGAGAAAACGAATTTTGAAAATGTCGAAACCAAATACGACATTCGCGTGGTTTGAGCAAGGAATCGGTAAGTGGTCATAGTGAATACAGGCCCTGAACGGATTTGGATGAAAGTTAAATAGCCTGGATTGAAACATAGCGGAAACACGCGGGTGAAACTGCGGGCGCCCGCTACTATTTAAAAAAAGAGGTTTCATCTTAATCGATAGTCAAACATTTGTAAAGATGCGAGGATATTTCTCTCATTGATGAAGCGACGGTGGCCAACACCGTAGAACGGTGAATATACTATAAAAATTCGACGTGTCCTCATAGGTCTCTGTAGCATAATTGGTTAGTGCATTGGGCCGGACTCCCAAGGATGCGGGTTCGAATCCCGTCAGGGCGACATGAGACTAGTTACCTTTTTCTGGTATATTTTCTTGTTTAATATTTATTACATAAAAATTGCATTGTAAGATGCAAAATTAAAAAGTTATAAAAAGGTATTTATTTTTTATTCTCACAACTTTTAGTGTTTTGCTGAGACCATACGAATGATAATAATTGTAAGCTCTTTATTAGTATTTCTGTAATATTATTTTATAAGCCGTTTACTGCAAGTATTACATTACGTTGTGTATATATTTTTGTATTCTAGATTTTTTTTTCTATCGAACAAATTCCAACATACACGATGCGTTAACACGAATATTTCGGAACGAAAGTGGTGTTGAATAAAATAGTTGGGTAAACGCGTTGCAGTAAAAAATCGCAATCAAGAATCGATATGATGTGTCGCCGGGGGCGGAAGCGGATGCGGCGCCATAAATCCGCTGTCCCCGCCCGCTACCGCACTTCCGGGCTGAAAATGCAAGCGGAGCCTTTTACAAGCCCTCCACTTGCACGTTATAGTTTAATCATACATATTTTTATTAGTAATGTAGGTAATTGGGATTCTTATTAAAGGGTCTTGGTAGGCATGTGTCAGCTTGTCATGAATATTTTTAATTTTAAAATGATTGTGTAACAGAAGTTTTTTTTTATATTTATGCACTTTGAGTACTTATTTATTTTGATTTAGGGTGCTTGATAACGAGTCGGGTTTACACCGGACATCCGGTCGTTGACAGACATTACGAATTAAAACAACTTTAACGGAATAAATGCGCTTCTATAGATATATTATTTCAATGCTCTGGCGGCGCCGCCTTAATTTTGGGTAATTAGAAATTTTATCTTGGCAAGAGTTTTCATTCATTTATTTATTCAGAGTCAACAAATGGACCAATTACAAAATTACAAAATAATTATAAATCACAAAATAAATAAAAATATCCAAAAAAATGGCTCCCATATCAAATAGAAGTGCACTTACACAAAATTTTCTGCATAAACAATCGATTTAATAACCCTTTTTGAAGTCAGTTAAACGCATCGTTTATATATTGTCTTAGCGTGTCGTACGAACTTCGGTTATAAACGACGTTATACTTATTGAAAACAAACAAAAGTCAATTGTAATTCCCGAACAATGATCTCGCCATCAAACGTCCTCGAGAAAAACAAACCCTTTTATCTCATTTGCTGTTAATGTTCCGAACTCGGAGCGCTATAACACTCCGAACGAAGATTGATTCGGCTGAGTTCGCTATCCATCATCCGCTGAGTAAACACGACTCTCACTTGACAATACCAATAAGTGTCAATGTAACTATAAATAGCGGGAGTGTCGCCTCATATGAAACTTGCGATGTGTGGGAATGCGAGGCAGGTCGGTAGTTTTAGGGATGAGCGTTCACAGGGGACTTTAACACGAAGAAGCTAGCTTAGCTTATAACCATTTTCAAGGTTCAATCCATGTCAAAATTTATCAGTATTGGTGCATCTGTTCAGGTGTTAAAAGGCAATTGATTGAAATTGATGTTTACGGGATTACGTGATACATAATTATTACGGAGGATGTATGAAGAACATGGTTTATACACTAAAACGCTATTGACCGTTTGGATTTACGACGTGGAATTTGAACTTTGTGTAAGTAATACGTTTAACAAGTTATGGCGTAAAAACCATTTACACTTAACGAAGTTTTTTACGCCCTGAGTTGATATAAATTATTATGGTCTTCAAATCATAACAAAATTATAAAAACAAAACTTTCGGCTTTTACATTGATAATTTACCTTTTGTTAGACGTTATGACCAAAAATTTCTGATTCGTATAAACATTCTCTTAGCGTATTTCTGAATTTCGTATATACAGATCGATAGAGAAAAAGAATCTGATTACAATGATATGCATATATAACTCAATTTGTTAAAAATGGTTTATACTCCAATTGAACGGCGTAATGAAAAGAACAAAAGTTTTATTAAGGCAAGTAGCTATAAATTATAACATTTGCCAATAACATAAAAGAACCCTTGCCAAGCTACTTGTGGTTTCTAAAGGCGACTTCATAAAATTTTTCGTAAGACCTGTACTATGTTAAGTATTCGACAAGGGTTTAGATGCAGTGTTTTAATTTCGGCGTGACGGAAAGGACAAAAGCGTTACTAAGACAAGTATGAATAACATTTGCCAATAACAGAACGGAACCCATACACGTAATTGCAATTCAGAAAAATGACTTCATACAATTTTTCGTTTGGCCTGTATCATGTTAAGTATTCGACAAGGGTTTAGACGCAGTGTTAGTTTCGGCGTAATGGAAAGAACAAAAGCTTTATTACGACAACTATGAATTAAAACATTTGCCAATAACCTAAAGTAACCCTTGCCAACCTACTTGTGATTCAGAAAAGCGACTTCACACAATTTTTCGTTAGGCCTGTATCATGTTGAGTATTCGACAAGGGTTTAGACGCAGTGTTAGTTTCGGCGTAATGGAAAGAACAAAAGCTTCCCGCCGTGACGTGAGCAAAGGCGTGCGAACTAAATGTGCTCAAACATATGGGGTGGTGCCTCATTTGGGTAGCTTGCTTGAAGTACTTGACTGCGTGAAATTGAAGCGACTTAATACAATTTAAGATAATTATTAGTTAGTTTGAAGATACAGTAACTTTTATAACATTAAAGCTATACTTTTTCACAGTATATAACTTTTTATAACTAACAGGTTTATAACTTAAAGAATTTGATGAAATTAAAATTTGGCGTAACTTGGTTTTAAAATGGTTAGTGAAGTTTAACAAATTGTACAAAACTGTGCTGGTAAAGTGTGTTTTTTATTGTTTTTACCAATAATTTCTCAAAAAAATGGAGATCTGAATAAATTAAGATTAAAAAAAAATCCTATTCGAGGGGTTTAGTACGTTCTAAAAAAGTACATTATTTTTATTTTAACCTTCTCTCTTCCTTTTTTTCTTTATATATATATGGCGAAGAGACTCTTTTTACACAGATTTTTTGTCACCAACTTTCCACCAGACTGCGGCTGGCGCGACTGCTAAGCCCGTTTCAACGCTCCGTCATAGCCTAAGGCATATTTTCACCTTAGTTTTAATTTTGTATTTTTTAGGTAGCTATGAATCTAATCAAGCTAATATTATAAATGCGAAAATGTGTTTGTTTGTCCTTGACGCCCAAACTAAGCATCCAATCGACTTGATTTTTGGCAAAGAGTTAGTTGAAAAGACGGAGAGTAACATGGGCTAATTTCAATCTCGATATTCCCACGGGAACGGAAACCACGCTGAAACCGCGGGTGGAAGATTGTTTAAAATATTTTTCTTTCTAGCTCACTTTGAATACATAGTTTTTTGTCAACAACTTGCCACTTCAGATCACGACTGGCGCGAGTGCCTCCCCCATTCCAACGCTCCTTCAGAGCCTAAGGCCGGCCGGGTATCTGTAATTCCCATCTCCTGGTACAAAGCCCCGTTGATTACACCACGCCGCGGGCTCCAGTGTGCACGAGCCCTAATGCTGCCCTCAGCCTTTACAGCGATCGATGACTGCGATTGTACTGCTCGAAAAAAGGAAAAAAAATGTGAAGTGACTTTATCTTTTGCTATGTCAACGGGAAGTTACGATTTTTTTATGACGCTGGCGTTTTTTTATCATTGGGTTTTTAACAATATTTTGGTTTTAATTATACGCAGCTGTATAAATTGTATATGTTACCGACAGTCTCGAGCTTCTTGACATGGAGTTGTCTTCAGATTTCAGCTTCAGCACCAGCATCGAGTCCAAGGCAAAACTGCAGCTGAGACGCTAATTGGCGACAAAGCACTGATGAAGAGCAAGTTTCACACCCTAGCTCACCGCCGCAAAGTTATCTGTCTGTCAGTCTTTTACAGACTATACTTAGGAGAGAGTGCTCAGGAGCTACATGAGGTCATACCGCCATCACCCTTATTCCATCGGACATACATACCCACTGCGGGCTACCACCTTGGTTGATATTCCTAAATGTCGCACCAAGTGCTAATCAACATCTTTTATATTGCGCACAGCAAAGGAGTGGAACTTTCTCCCTGCATTTGTATTTCTGAGTACTTATAACCCGACCACCTTGGGTGAACCCCAGCAAGGGTGAATAGGCACCTTCTGGGTTAGCTCACTCCTTCGTGGATCCTGTCTTTGTCCCTAGGCTTGATTGGGACGAAGAGCAAACACATTCTAAGTAAAAAGAAAATACCTATATATTTTGTATCAGTGCATCTAGTTTTCTTATATGTAACTATTTCAAATAAAGTGCTAATTCAAAAACGTTTAAAGATTATTTAACTACTTGTTGGAACATAGGTTTAATTGTCTTTACCTTATCAGTATACTTAGTTATGCAATACACTATAATCTTTAGCAAATATTACAAAACCGCACAACTCTCTTTGATTGAGACATTCGAGTGAAAAAAAACGCTCCCAACCCGAAGTTTCATAATAACCGCTTAAAATTGTGCCTAAAGATACAAAGTATAATATCTCGAAATGTCTGAAGGATATACACGTATAAATGAATAGAACGTGAAAAATCATATGAAATGATTTTCATATTTCACACTCCCTTAATATCGACTGCTACAACTTCACACTACGAGTATATAAAATCGCAGATCATTTCATTTTCCAATCATTCCAATTTGGAATTTATGTCGCAAATTAGCAATTATTCATTATTATTGATACGTCATTACTAGCAGCAAAGTAGCAAATGTGATATTAGGCCACTGTAAAATAAAAATCATTGTCAGTGAAACTTCAAAAGTGAATTCATATGAAAAAAGTCATCATTTCACTGAATGAAAAGTAGCAATCATTTTCCTTTGCCTATTCTGAAGGACGCGACGACCTCAATTATTCTTGAATACATTATGATGGAAGATTATAAAGAGCGAGTCATTTTTTTCTATTGTTAAGACGTTTTGTCGTTTAGGTATTATTAATGTGGAGTATGATCGGTGGCTTTGTTTGATGGCCACTGATGGATGGCGGGGGATCAATCTACCTAGGACCTAGAGTGCGTTTCATCGAATAGTTCCTTTGCCACTAAGATGGTACCTATGGTACCGAAGGTAGGTACTAAGATGGTACCTCTGTTTTATCTGTTAAAAAGTTGTTATTAAGCGTTAAGGATTTTATGCATTTTTTTAAAGTTTCGAATTCTGCGTCAACGTCATGCTCAAATTATTAAGAAAATTATAATTATTAATGAAGTGAATGAAAATAGGTTTTGAAATGATGGTTCCCTTCTTGGAAAACAATGGTACCAACATAGCGGCAGAGGAACTTTTCAATGAAACGCATTTCACTTATTAGGTTGGACATTTTAATTGGACTAGGACTTTTGGATTCCGATTGACATTTGTTTTGAATTTGGTTAGGTAGTTGCATGTTGTAATTGGCGGTTAATATTTTTTTATTCTATTTCGGAAGCTAAGATAAAGAAAAAGCAAGATAAACAATGTTTACTATTAATATAATTTTCATTGAGGTTATTTTATACTCGCATCATACTTTGTGATAACAATGTGAACCGGATTTTGTATTATTTTTTAATGTTACCAACTTAACATGACATCACCAGTGTTTTACATTTTCGTTACCAAGGGTGTGTATTTCGGATATTTTGTTTCTAATTTCAAACACATATCATTTTACACTAATCATGTCATAGCCTAGGGTCATTCGATAAGTGTGAATGCGTTTTGTAATTGGACGGTTAGCGTTGTACACGGGATCGTACTCAGCTCTGTGGCCCCGGGGCCCCTGTGTCTGGACACGGTCCACTCTGCAATGCAGTCGATAGTGATGTGACACGTATGATGTTCGGATATTTTGGTATATATTTTTAGTTATATCTTTTAAATTGTAAAGTGTATTATGTTTATATCAGTAATTGCATGAAAAGTGCTAGTTTCAAATATTTTATTATATCCGTAGCTTACTCATAACTTTTGAATAATTTTATAAACTCAATATTGAAGGACCTATCCACAAAAGTAAGTTTGAAATTACTTAATTGAGCGAGTTTTCAATAAGTTTTTTGTAGGTACAATCGTAGGTTATCTTAGCCAAGCGATTAATTTAATTATTACAAATGTATAATAGTTAGGCATGCATTTGTACGATACAATTTTATTTTAGTTATTTAGATCGTAAAATTTGTTTTAAAATATAATGATTACACACATCCCTACTATGGGTTCCAAGTGACCATTGTACGAGTATGCAATTGTCCGTTTGCCTGCAGCTGTTACAAACTGCGCTTCAAACTTTGTATTTTTAGTGTGGAGACAAGTCTGCATTGTACAACTACGTATTTTTGAGTACAAAGCCTTTAATGTATTGTTCGTTAGTAAGCATTTGGTTAAGATACATGCTTACCACTGAAATAAGTATAGAAATATTTTAATAGCTTTTTATTAAATACGATGTTGATAGATCTTGTGACAAAAGTATAAACATTTAATAAAAGGTTACTGGAATAGCTCTGTAGTTTTGTTCACTCAAACAAACCTGATGTTTTATTCGTAAAAGGACGAAATACTGTGTAACTTCTTTTAGCTATAGGGTTTAGAAATTCATACTAAATGCAATTGAATTGAAGCACTATATTCGGCATCAAATCAATTATTTTGCATCCGAAAAATTTTTTTGGAAGTCTCGAGTACAAAGTGGCATCACTAAAAATAATCAGGCTGCACTATTTATACGTGCACAAAGGCAGAATTTTCAAGCGATAATGTGGCTCGTCTGCTCCGTTCGGTTACAGGGTTGCCAGACGTTAGTTTTGTGCTGAAGTTTTAGGTTTGAGATTTTTTTTTGGGATTCCAGCCGTCTTTGATAATGCACGGGCACGGTTTTATAGGTATTTAATTGATCAACATGCAAGCGTACTTTTAATAACAAAGATTTGTTTGTATCAAGAACGTCGCCGAATTTATTAATTCTAATCGCTTTGTTTTTTACATTGCGTCACGATAAGTAAAGTATACGTCGAACATTAGAACATATTGAAATTTCGCATGTGCTGGTGGCGTACCATGACTATAAAACTGCCAACGGTAATTTAAATAAAATTTATTAGAAATGCGAAGCTTTATCGAGTCAGAGAATTAAATTACACTGAGGATCTCGGAGGGCTTAGTGTGCATTTGCAATGCCCAAATGTTACCATCGCGTGAGAGTAAAATTTTGACAAATAGCCTTAATGCAATGTGTATAAGGTTGAGAATATTAAATTCTATTCGCAAAGTGCGGCGTAAGCTAGTTAGGGTAAGAAAACTCACACCAAGCACTCTCAATGATAAGTTAGAACCTGTATAAAATTCAATAAACTTCTCTATTTTACGATTTAATTGTAAGTTATTTTGAAAGAATAGATTTCGGGGGCGTATCCTTACTTTCAAGAAAATAGCGGTTCTTTTTAAGTAATTTTTTTAGGCCCCTGTTAATTGAATCAAAACTTTTACGGATTGAAACGCACTTTTTATTAACAATTTCTTTAAAATTGTAAGTTTATGTTTTATTTTATTTTATTTTATTAACTTAGATTTTATTTTACAAGTGTGATGCTCGAAGGGGGATACATTCTATACGTAGTAAACCTCTTACCTATTTTATACCACAATGAAGCTATTTATCAGGGTCCAAAAAGAATTTCATCAGGCAACCCTGGTTGCATCGGTAATGCATGGCCTACGCCATTAGACTTGCAGATATTCCGTCGCCGTCGCGTCGCAACTTGTGATTTACGGCGCGTTGACGGCGAGCTCTTATTTATTACTTTTAGGCTGTTTGCGTTTGCAACGCTGTGTTTTATTCACAGATTCGTGCGTTTTTTACGGTTATCATGCGTTTATTTTGAAACGTTGAAATGAGGTTTTGCTAAAGCCATTTTTGAGGTTATTCGTGACTGTTTATACGAAAAGATTTTCAGGGCTAGTTTCACCACCAACTGATAAGTTCTGGATTGCTTATCTGGTAGATAATTTGACATATTTTGGACCGACTTCAAAAAGGAGGAGTTTCTCAATTCGTTTTTTTAATGTAAGTGTGTAATTATTTTTTTGTTCGAAGGCGTGTACTTCCCAAGTGGTCCTATTCTCATCATGTCAGGATCGGATGTGGAATCCTGGAGAAATCCAGGGAACTCTTCAAATATTATAGACACATTCGGTGTTTTCTTTAGTACCTCATGCATATGCATTCGGAAAACATCATTTGGTGAAGTGGAACTGATAATGAAGACCACAAATGGTCATCGGAACTATTAAAAACTTAACATTTCACGAAACCGGTACGATTACTTTAATGTGGTCCATAAGCAATTTATGTTCGTCTCAATGCATATGATTAAGTGGAGTTAATGATGAAGTACCAGGAGAACTCCTCAATAATTTACGTCCCTGCATCAGGAAAAGCATAATTTTGTAAAAGGTGATGAGCAGTTAACATAAGGTTATTAGTCAGTATCAGTATCACGAGACTTCCTTCTATAAATTGTGAAATAAATGTTATCTTTTATCATATTACAACTCTCAAATTATGTGCCAGATAAGTTATCGATAACTTATCTGTCGGTGGTAAAACCAGTCCTCAGGTTATTTGCGTTTAAATGTGATGCTGTGTTTTACTTACAGATTCGTGCTTTTGTACGGAGCGTTTTTGTGAAATGTTGAAATGTCATTTTGTTAAGGCCATTTTCGCGACTGTTCGTGACAGTTTTAGAGAAATGATTTTGAATGTAAAAAGAGATGCAAAGGCAGTTGAATAGTTTAGTTTCTATCAACGTTCACGTAGGTGATTGACTACAACTTTAATAAATCATAATTTTGACTCAGTACTTGTTTTAGAAGTTACACATAGGGATACGAATTATAGCTTCGCTAATTTTAATTCATGGCTTTTATTAGCAAAATAAAATAAATATCCAATAATAAATGCCCTTTTTATTATCCGATCAGAGCATCAAAGCGGACGCGACGATCCGCTAATAGCCCAAAAACCGTTCCTATTCAGTGCTGTCCACGAAACATAAATCACTGGCAACACCGAACAAAAGAGTCTGTAAATGAATACTTTTTCAATTAAATCAGGGCCTTTTTTTAATTAAACGAATGCTTCGGCTCATAGGGCTCGACGGCTGAATCGCCTCCTAATACCGATTGACATTTTAACGGCGCGAACGGTAAAAATATTTTATTAACCCTCCGATCTTTCAATACGGATTGTGATTCTCCGTTGGATTGATTAGGGAATGGACTGTACGTTAAATGAACTGGATTGAGATGTCGAACGCCGACACTTGACAGTCTTTTGATTTGGTTCCCTTTGTGAAATTTATAGCGGTGTTTACCCTTTTTGGGTATTTGTTGGTGTGCGGGATTTTGGTTTATTAAATACATGTGAGGTGCTTGCAGGCGTTGTGGATAGATAGCGTATTGGATTGTGTTATACAGGGTGTGGCGTAAATAGTACTCCAAGTTCCAACGTTAAGGAAGGAGTCGATAGACTGTGTTTTCGACTATTCGTATCTTAACGGTGTATCATTTTCTAAGAAGACTTCAAAATTAATTCAAATTAAATACATAAATTTGGACAAATCTCACATTTAATAGTGGGTCTGGGGTATGCCAGTCTACTGCTGACTACTGTAGTATATGTAGTTTATTTATCCGTTGTTATTTTATATTCTTTTTAAATTTATTAGTTAACTCATTTACATTTTTCGATCCTCTTTTTAACTACCTATTTATTGATTATCTTTGCCGTAGTATATATTTATATTTTTTTAATTATCGCATTGACGTCCACGTGTCAATAAAACATTTTTTAAGGGATCCAGTTGAAAATCAGCGTCAGCCTTATTGCTGACTCAATGCTGAACTGGACACCCATTTGGTACTGACGTGGGACACAACATTTCTTGTACTTATATATCTTTTAATGTTTCATGTTTTTGTAACGCGTCTTTGTTATACCTAGGAGTAAAATATAATGTTAATTTGTAAAATGTCCTGTGTTTAGTACCAAATAAAAAAGTTTGTATTTGTATTTGTAAATTATTAAGACTTCATTAAATTACTTTCAAACCTTACAGTATTTTCCAATAGTGGTTTTGAATTACCTTCGCTTTACAACAGAACTTTTAATTAACAATCGTCGTTATAAAATAAAACTTGTTTTGAGTTTTTGAGATGAAACAATTTTCATCTTAAGCGTCGTTATGTGGCCCTGGGGGCTAATTGTCTAATTTTAAAATCTATCGCGATCCCTTTGAATCCGTCATTTGAAAGATATTTACATACTTCAGGCCGTCACTATTTGACATTTGATAGGGATTTAGATCGGAACGCGTTTTGAAAGGTAAGTATTGAATGAACGAAATTGAACTGTCTAAGCAAAGTGACTGACGAAGATACTTTCAAATGTATGGAGAATTGTCAAATGAAGTGTCATTTAAAACAACATTCGTTCCGAAAAGGATTGCGACACAATTCCATAAATCACTATCATAATCACAAATCCCTTTGAATGGGATTGTGATAGATTTTGAAATTACACAATTAGGGGATTGATCAATGGTCAATTATGTGTAGGAGATCGCTCTGCATAGTATTGAAAGGATAATAGGTTCGTGTGTTCTTGGCAAAATGTATCGCAGTAACTAAAATCTATCGCGTTGGTTATCTGCCAGTGCTTTGGGCTAATGGCATGAATTGAATGGATTTCACATGCAAAGCGCTTTCGATCGACCGAATGAGGCGATCGTCAGGATTTATTAATGGACTAGCCGTCACCTGCGACTTCGACTGCGTAGTTTGAGTAGCCTTTAAGAATTTGGTTATCGAATATTATTTTTTTACACGACTGGTCAAAAAAAGAGTTTGTATATAATATTATGTGAGTCTCTTTTTTCTGTTCAGCTTCTGCTGATAGTATTAATTTACTTTGTTTCGATGTCTCTATTTTATATATTACTTTAAGTAGAAATGACGACATTTTTTGCAGTAATTTTGATTAAAATACTAAGCTGAGGCGTCCGTACCGCGCAAGAGGCGTCGGCATCAAAAAACGGCTTCATTTGACAGATAGATATGAAACATTGCTGCTTCTTTTTGACACAAATGAAAACTTGCCAAAGACTAAGAGCAATATGTCACATCAATCTGTCAAATGAAGTCGATGTCGATGCCGACGACCGTCGATAATATTATTTTGATATCTCTTTTATAACACCTCACGGTAATACCACAGATCAGAAAAGGCCATTACACATTTTGTTTGTCTTTAACTTTGTCTAAGGCGCACGCGTCACACTCGATACGAAAAAAATGCATTGTTGACCATAATGTTTGAAACATACAATAAGTCATGCTCTGATGATAAATTTTATATATAGCATTGAAAAAGGCACAAATGCAAAAATCATAAATCATTCTCTGATATTACCCGTTCATTGATGGCAAGCGGACTTCTATACTAATATTATAAAGAGGAAATATTTGATTATTTGTTTCTGTTTGCATTGAATAGGCTTCGAAACTACTAAACGTATTTCGATGAAAGTTGGTACACAGATAGTAGATAGCCTGGTTATGAACATAGGATACTTTTTATCCCGATATTCCCACGGGAACGGGAACCATGAGAGTGAAACTGCGACCGGCCGCTAGTTCTTAAATAAAGTAAAAAAGTAATGGTACAGCTTTAGTGACTATTGTATTGTGATATAGCGATTTATTTATTTAGTTATTATTATTATATATGTTTAAGTTCATAAGTTAAGTATATTATAAAAGTCATATAGTATGCAAAAAATAGCAATTATCTTAATTACCTTTAGGTTATTGTTTATAATTTCCTTTTTTGGAGTTTTGTTGTGGTTATCTTAATTATTATAAGTATTAAGTTAAGGTGCAAATATTTATATCCTGTTCTTGTATTATTAGGCATATTATATTAATTTCAGCATTTGTGAATGACGTTTTTTTGCATAATCTATTGTAAAATTATGTATCCGTGTTAAACTCTTCAATTAAGTTTTGGCTGTTGTTATCCCTGAACCAATAACAAAAAAAAACAGATAAAAGCTATCATTATTATCTTGGTTGTACAGTAAGTAACTCTGTTCAGCTTACGAAAATGCAGGTACCAAATGGAGTGCACTGATTGCGTCGGTGCATCGGGCTAATGGACCGGATTGAATGAATTGAAGTGCAACTGCAATCGACCGGGCCTGAACCGACTTTGATGGTTACAGTAACGAGGTTTCTTCGACATTTGATATTGGACTTAACGTGCCTTTCGAAGTACGGTAAGATCGGGATAGTAAATTTTTGGTCACCTATCCTGTGACCGACCGTTGTGAAAGTTGCTTAGCCGCCACGATCGCCGGCTGAGCGCGCGAATGTTATATTTCCTACGAACATACAGCGTTTTATTTTTTCGCAGTCGAACGATGTGGGTGGTACGAAGCTACGGAGTTTTGTATCGTAGTCTCGTAGCGTACTCACCACGTAGCAAAGATACTCGTAGTATTTGTATTACGCGTTGAATGTATTTTCAACATTAGGAGAATTATGAGAAAAAGAAAATGTATAATAAAACTTATTCGTTATTCCGCGAAAGTGAGACCGAAAGAATTTCAAACAACTGACTTTTGATAAGAATGTTAATTTTTCAACCCAATCTATCACGAGAATTTAAGTTTAGGGTGGTACGACTTTTATACAAACAAACATTACACATTTATTGGTTCATCATACCTTAATAATTCATAAATACATGCGCAACTAACTCGTTTCAGTTTTGTTTGCGCGAAATAATTAAAAAATTGCACTTTCATACATAAAACACGAACATACTTATATCTTATAATTTCAATAATTCTACGTATGTGTGTGTGACCAATCGCATTTATATAGCTTATGTATGAAAGTACATTTTTTATAATTTCGCGCAAACAAATAAATGAAACGAGTTAGCTGCACATGTATTTATGAATTATTAATGTATGATGAACCAATTAATGTGCAATGTTTGTTTGTATGGAAGTCGTACCACCTTAAGTATAGATACTACGGATGGAATGGCCAGCCAGCCAGACGGCTGGTGTGACCACTATTTAACATTCAAATTTTTATTCGTCTGGCAACTTCAACCCAGCTCATTTGACGGCGCGCTCTCCAAATTAACGAACACTCAAAAATCTCGAACGCCATCCACGCGCACTTTTCGACGGTTGTCCGTAATTGTCCGTCGCGGAATTCCGTCGAATTAAAACGTTGTACTTCGGAATAATGACGTCGTTTCGTTTACCAAATTTTAGGTGGAGTTGTAATGCTGGTGGTTACCTGCGACTTTATCCTTGAATTATTTTTTCCAGATACAAAGTTTATCCCATATTTTTTCAATAGTATTTGTTTAAACATAATTTTATCTAACGGACTCTAAAAAGCTCGAACGCAATTCACGCGCGGTTTCCGTAGAGCTAGCACGAACATTTCAGAAATAGTATCGAGGACGTATCGGACACGTAATGTTAAAAAAATTATAAGAAAATGTAGTTTCGTTTACGTCCAGTAGGAAGGCTGCTGAATATGTCATACATTTTTTACCATACTACCTCGATACTTACTCTCAAGTTTTTCGTGCTAGGCCTTCCGAGGGGCGTCCCTAATTGTCTGCGCGGAATTCCATCTAGTTAAAACGTCATACTTCGGGATAATGACGGACCGTGGTCAGGTTGACTAGCTATGGTTAGCTACTTAGGAGTCTAGTTACGAAAAATTAGGTTTATTGTGTTATTATTCTGTTCGATTAGGTGGGCCATTTACTATTCTCAAAAGTTAATATTTTACGACATCAAGAGTTTTTATGTAACACGATTGGTTATGTATTATAAAATGAAAGGACACATTTTATCCCGATATTCCCATTAACCATGCGGGTAAACCTCGGGTGGACACTTTAATTTTTTTTTATTTTCTATTTATTTACAAAAAAAAGATGTGCTTCTTTGTGTTACCTATATTAGAAATTTACTTCCCCTACTGTTGATTTTTTACCATAACAATTTATAGATATGCATATTTTTCCTACTATACCGTCGATGCTAATTACGGCTCAGTCAATAAACTCCAATAGAGCCTTACGTGAATTATGCTGACGTCATAAACACTTTATTAGACTATGAAATTTTCGTCGCTGAAATAACATGACGTATTTCCGTTGGCGTTATGAATAGCTAATTTATGCATTCAGAAAGAATGAAGTCTCTAATTTAAACCTTGTTTACTTCAGATTTTAATTAACCAGAACACGGCACGCAATGTAACGTCAAATAATGTTAATTACATATTTGCTTTTAATTTCCAAGAATTTTGTACGTTTCCTATTTAGTGTTTTTTTTGTTATTTTTAATTTTAATTGCTTTATTGTGTTTCTATGTATGCTTTTTTCATTGTGCAAACGAAAAATGATATAATTTCTGATATGATTTCTTCTCGATAGTTTTATGGAAAGCTAACTTTTTTTGGTAGACCACTACAGAAAAGTTTATTTTAATAATGATTCAAACTACTTTTACGGATATCAAACGCGCTATATTTCATTAACTATTTTGTAATTGTCCGTATTTTTTGTTTTTTAGGGGTTTTTTTATTTTCCCGACGTTTCGGCACCTTTTCAGTCATCCCGTGACCACGGTAGCTGAAAAGGTGCCGAAACGTCGAGAAAATAAAAATACCCCTAAAAAACCTAAAAATACGGACAATTACAACATAGTTCGTGAAATATAGCGCGTTTGATATCCGTAAAAGTTGTTTTATTTCAATTAACAGTGCGCGTCAAAACATAAGATGTACGTATGATTCAAACTCTTTAGTGTGCAAACAATTTAATGCATTTCATATGTATTACGTTAAATCGTAAATCGGAACAGAATCCCGTCCTGATCCCTTAGTCTTGACGTGATCGCATTGAGATCGAGATTGAATTAACGTCAAAAGTCAGTAACTACGACCTAAAATAAGTAATTAAACAAAAAAAATATACTAGTAATTTTGTACTCAAGAAATCGATTTTAGCGCCAATCCAAATCGAATCAACGTCGAAAATCAATAACAATTATTGACATTCAATCTCGATCTCAACGCGATCCCGTCAAGAGTACCCCCAGGACTAGGAGCAAAAAAACAAAGAATTTGCGCTCTATTAGCTTTCTAGTGCAGATAGTAAAAGCACAGTCTATATAACTTCTTTGTAAGAGCCTATCAATGAAAATAAACAGCCCTTGACGAGTTTCTTGCCGGTTCTTCTCGTTACAAGGTCTCAAGCCGTAGGGTTTGTGAACAGATGGCGTAGCTTCTTTGACGTTTATAAGTGATTGTAACAGCCTAGACTGAATAAATGATATTAACTTTGACTTTGACTTTGAATGGATTTGAAAACTATTGTAGACTATGGGCTGTCAACCTGTCGATATTGTTTTTATGAGAGAGTTGTGGCTATGAGAGTGATAATATGTTTATACATTTTTTACTTCCAAGCTGCAATTCCTGCTCTGCCAACGGATATATTGTAGCATGATGTGTATGTGCAAATCAAATGGACAGCAAATCCAAATGCGTTAGTGATGTTCGCGTATCTTTGCTTGTATTAGTTACAATAAGTACTTTACTTTATATTGTTTAATTATGTAGCATTAATTGTAATATGTATAAGTTTCCTAAAACAAAATGTTACATTCTACAATATTCCATACTTTTAATCTTTAAGTACATTCAGCTACATCTCATTTCTGTTAACATAATACAGTTTGTTTTCTCAATGGGTACCGATTTAACTCCGGCAGCGGTCCAGCGCGACCACAACTTGTTAATATAACACTCCGTTCGGTTATAAAGCGCTGCAGCCGCTTTAGGCTAGTACGCATAACATATAGCTTGGTTACAAAGCGCTGCATGCAGCTGCTTTAAGGCCAGTGCGTATAACACTCGGGTCGGTTATAAAGCGCTGCAGCCGCTTTAAGGCTAATGCGCATGCGTGTGGGGCTCAGCTGACGCCCTCAATAAGGTTCGAGTGAGAGCGTGGATGGGACGTAGTTATTTTTTGTCATGTTTTTGGCGTGGATAAAACCTAAGGTTAATAAAATATATTTTCTCATTGACATAATTTGTTGTACGTTTCCTTATATGATTGTATACGGGATTCATTGAATTTGATCTTAGTTTTAAAAGGAATAACAATTAAGAAAAAAATATGATGGATTTGCTCCAATTAGATAATTGTACTTGTTTGTATATCGTATTTAATTGAGAGTGTATAACTTAATATTGTATTTCTATCTAAACAGGTGTTTGAACATTAAGTGTATTACTTTGGGAGAAAAGTAGCTTACATTACGTAGGTAATCATCAAGATTAAACAAGCATCAGTAATGACTTTGTATTGTTTATTTTAGTGTTGTTTAGTCTGTGTATGTGTTAGTTTGTGTATTTTGTATGACTTACAATTTCGAATAAGATTTTTAGCGTTCAAAAGATGACTTGCCATAAAGATTACCCACTATCGCTTCGGTGTTTAAATCCGTTTCATATAAAGCCACGGCTTAACCTGTGCATGTATGTGTGGCTGGCTTACCAATGCCGGCCGAAACGGGCTTTGTTACACTTTGACAGGAATGGGCTCGCTATCAATATTTTGAGGTAGAACTATTGCGTTTATATCTATCTAGCTAGGTTTGCTTATGTATATTAATTTAATTATCATCAAGATTAAAAAAGAATCAGTAATAGACCTTGTATTGAATTTTTATAATAAGTAATTTTAGTATGTTTAGGTGTTTGTTTATTTATAAATTCCAATTTCAGATTATTTTTTATTCGTTCTTAGATGTCATTTTTAGTTTTCTAAAGATGACTTGCCATAATGTTTACCCACTATCACTTCAGCGTTTAAATCCGCTTCCACTAAAGCCGTGGCCTACCCTGTGCATGTATGCGTGGCTGGCTTACCAATGCCGGCCGAAACGGGCTTTGTCACACGTTGACATGAATGAGCTCGCGATCAATATTTTGAGGTCGCACTCGGCTACTTATCAAATTTTGAGTAGCTTCGTAACGCCTCGCTTACGTAGTGTGATTAGGACTTTTATGATTCTTTTGGTCGGTTTGTGATCTTAATCGTTCTTGATATTGTATGAACATTATTTGTTTTGAGAAGAGTTTGAGATGCTTTCAACTTGAAATTCTGAATTCAGAACTTACCATTTATGTGTTAAAATAACTATTGAACGTTTCAATATGAGTTTAAAAGTTTTTTTGATCCTTCATGGCGATGGCTGCTAAATTTTTTATACAGATTTGATGTTTTTTATACTTTTTTATGAATGTTTGTTAAATGTTTTTATATTAATTATGAAAATATTGCGATCAGTGAGAACTTGAAAGGTGACTTGATAGATTATTTGGAAGTTTGCAATTCAGTGAAAATTTAAAGGGTGATATTACATACATAGAATTGTGATGAGTCAACAAGCTATGCAGTTGTGTCGAATGTGTGTGTACACATGTGTATATCTGAAATCTTAAATACAGTCTAATGGTTTCTACAGATTATACACACTTATCTATTTCTCTTCTACATGTTTACGTACACTTAGATGCAAAACAACTGCATTTCAAAATAATAAGGGCAAAACAAAAAATTAAGCAATGACAAAGATAGCTAGATACGACAACACATACGAACAAAGCAGATAGACAGAGACAGAAAATATACTAACAGTGAGTTAGAAATAGGAAAGAGACAAGTATTAATTTTAATATATGGACACTTAAGGCGAAAATAAAGTTTAATAAAACAAAACTTTGAAATATCGGGAAACAGTGCGATTGTGATTGGCTCATTTCAAATAATAAAGTAAAAACTGCAAATGAATTGACAGAAAGGAATGTAAAATGAATTAATTTCGATGAATTAATTTTGTATTAGGAGGCGAGAGCTACGCTCAATTTAGAATATTTCGAATTTTGGCTTGATAAGTCGGATTTCATTTTTAAACACTTGAAGAACTAACTAATAAAGTATTTAGTATCATAATATTTTGTAAACACAAAATGAAATCCAACCAAAAATAATACTCATACGCACCGTCAAAATTTTCAGCCAATTCAGAACTGAAAATAAATACTTCTGAAATGAATTAATACAACAACCATTCTTATATTTTGATACTTTTGTACCTTCGAGTCCAAGGCCAAGAGGCAAGACTCACCTGAAACTGAAGAAATATTCAATTAAAAAGTCATATAACTAATGTATTCTAAAAATAAAACTATATCTTAGAAACTAATTTATTATTACTTGTAAATACGTGAAGAAAAAATTTGTTTCCAATTATAAGCACTTTGCATGCCCGGATATAGGACAGAAGTAATTATATAACTTCATTTAATACTAAATCTAATTCCTTTTTCTGTAATAAAACAAATTGATGCTATTTCACTTTATTCTATTATGTATTTAAACTACACGTTACTGAGAAAAGAATTACATAAATGGAAATATATAGTATCTTTTTAATTTTTTACTTTGAATGGGTTTGCTTTTGATCCCAATCAAGCCCAGGGGCTAAATCAGGATCCACGATGGAGCGAGCAAACCCAGAAGGCCTATTCACCTTGCTTTGAAGGTGGTCAGGGGGATATTAAACAACGTCAAGTTTAACGAACGAAAAAATATGTTTTTGTCTCATTTTCAAACCGCGAAACTACGATGTTCGAAGTACGAAGTATTGAGATTTTAAGTAATACAAAACTGATTAAGTCAAAAATTTATCAACTACTTAATAAGTTGTTAGGACAGCTAAAGGTGGAGGCTTGACATTTCTACATACAAAATTTATTTTATAAATGTATTATTGTGAATACAAACATTTAATATCATAGGAATTATTTACCTCAAATTATATTCACAAGCCAATAACTTTCGTACGTATAGCTTAATTTATTCATTATTATATTTCACATAGCGAAAGGCAGCGAAAGTAATATTCAGATTGAAAAACAATCTCTGTAAACAACCTTTGAATGGAGAATACCCGTTTTTCATATACTGAAGTTATATCTGAAATGAATTTGGAAAATATTGCTCATATTTCGAAATACGTTAGTGGGTTGAATAAAACCCAATGTTAACACATTGTTAGCGCTTCGGCCTGTCCTGGATGCATATAAATTTTTCGAATTGCATAGGATTTTTTGTATATGTCAATAGTGAACTATCCGATAATTTTAACGTGCAGTTTTTGTACGCTCCAAAGTATGTTTGTACAATATGTCTGTGTTAGATTAGTTTGGGTAATTTCATAATTTTATTGTATCATTATGGGATAATTGCTGTTCTATATAACTAAAATTTTCAGGCTTTAATCTTGCGATAACCATTTGAAATCGAATAAAAAATATGGAGATAAAAATGAATGAATTACGATTATTGAAATAAAACAACTTTTACGGATATCAAACGCGCTATATTTCCAATCAAAAAACCCCTAAAAACCTAAAAATTACGGACAATTACAACTTAGTTCGTGGAAATATAGCGCGTTTGATATCCGTAAAAGTTGTTTTATTTCAATGAACAGTGCGCGCCAAAACATAAGATGTACGAATTACGATTACTTATATAATTACACTCACCGGCAAATTTAACGGTCTAATATAAATTATTGCAATAATGCTCACTTTGCGACTCTAAACATAAAAATGTCAACTTTCTGCAAAGATCTGTATGCTAATGTTTAGGTTAAGCATTCGATTGTCCTATGAGAACTTTAAAGAGTTTTAAAATCTCTTTCCGTTTCGATACCTTCGTTTAAGCAAAGCATTACTTTATGGCCATATCACAATGCATGGAATGTCATGAAGTATTCATTGAAATAAAACGACTCTTACGATTTTAAGTGCAATATTATAGTGCATTAAATATTGCACTTAAATCCGTAAAAGTTGTTTTATTTCAATGAAAGCTGCATCACATTCCAATCGCCTCAATTCCTATTGATTTGGCCATAAATTATTGCTTTGTTTAAACGAAGGTATGTTAACGGGAAGAGGTTTTTAAAACTCATTGTAGTGTTCATTGGACAATCGACGTTAACCTAAACATTAGCATACAGATCTTGGCTTCTGCAAAGATGTATTTACATTTTTATGAATAAAGTCGCAAAGTGAGCATGTTTGCAATAGTTTGTATGGAAATAACGGGGTAAGCCGTTAACTGTGCCGGTGAGCGTACATTTGGGTACCGTTCTTAAAATATTACCGATGATTGTCTTTATTGAATAAATTAGAAATCGCAAGGCGCAGTAAGTGCTACTTTATTTATAGCATAAAAAAGAAAAATAAATTATAAATTACATCATTTCATGACCACGTAAATTTCTGTTTACGAATCTAATAATATTATATGGCTCTTTTAGTTACTTGGTAATAAAAGACGACAACGAATTTCTGAAACAAATGCCATCGAATTTGCGTAACACCTTTTTAATCTCTATCTAAATATAGATTCGGTATCAAATTGAACCAGCACGTGGCAAAACATGAATGACTGAACAAGTCAACTGATTTTAGCAAAGGTGGCCATAGGAAAAGTAATCAAAATTTTCTTATTGTATCGTAAATAGCGTTTAGTTTCCCGTTGGTTGATATATAACTGAAAATAATAACAGTCTGACACATTATCTTTGACTTTCACATTATTGAGACAGCTATCAAACTTGAAACAATATGCATACCCATACGCTTCAAGAAGGCTTCAAGTCATGTCAAATCTCCAGTGCGTATCAAATGTTATATCGAAGCAAAGTTATCGAGCTGATTGGTTTCAAATCCTCCTCATATCTAGGGCAATAAGCTACCAAATGAATTTGAGATGATACATGGCGCCACCAACATGAATGTCGTCCCATATAAGATTTCTCCTGGATTTATCACCCCAATGCAAATAGTCTCACTGATGGATATTGCTAAAGTAGGGGAGTGGGAGACGCGGCGACGTTTCAAATTAATGTTTTTTCCCACAAATAGTGATTTCTCATATTAAGTTTGCTTTTTCGTTGTATATACTCATCTATCTCCGGTTAACCTATATTTCGTTTTTAACCGTCTCTGTGGTCGTCATCAGGTATGATAAAGGCTAAAAGTCTCACATCGTTAATAACAAAAAAGGAAGTCACAAAACTTTTATAGGACACTAGTTGTAACCGGCATGCGTTGCAATGCCACGTAAAGCATAAAGAAATATATAGATATTTTGGGTCAGGAACCCTCGCGGGCGTTCCGAGAACACCCTACCAAAGTTTCATTACAATCTGATCAATGGTTTCGGAACGTACAGAGGCTAAACATAAAAAAAAATGTTTTTTATTTATATAGAAGAAAAGTCCTCGGTTTGTAATTATAGTGTGTACCTAATGACCATATATCAGCGTACTGAAATGCACTTGCGAGGACTGTATAGTTAATTAAAGCCGAAGTTAGTAGAAACCTGTTAATGACTAGTATTGAGGTGCGGGTGCGCGGCCATTTGTGGGCCAGATTGTTTGTAAACACCACAGCACATAACATTTTACTTCAAACAGTACCGCAACTTTTAAAAATTAACAAATATCCAATTAAAATTACCAAGAGTACTCTTTTAGACTGAATTTTTACTTTAATTCGTTCTTTATTTAAACAGGGAATTTTACAGAAAAGTATCATTAACGATCCATATAAAATAAAATAATAATCCTCTATAGCGGCGCTACTCTAAAACGTACTAGTCCCAAGCTAGACACTTTTGTGTATAATGTTGTATTACCCAGTGTACTATGACGCGCGAATGTTCTGCTACCGACAGTTACATATGGAACGATAGCTATCGCTAAGTTTAATGAATTCTTGGTACAGGAGAGGTAATGCTTTACTTTGCTTGGACTCACTAAAAAAACAACAAGCGTCGCTACTATTTTTAAGCAAGATTTGTTGTGCTATTATTGTGAGTATTGCTGTACTATTAAGTACTCTGTGGTATTGCGTGATACGCACCTCCGTGGTAGAGTGGTAAGTACACCGGTTTCAAGGTGTCGCTTACTCTGAGGTCCCGGGTTCGAATCCCGGTAGGGGCAAATCTTTGTGTGATTAATACGAGCATTTGTACCTGAGTCATGACGTTTATAATATATATTTCTACACATAGATACTTATATATGTATAATGATATGTATTTATATCCGTTACCCTAGTATCCCATAACACAAGCCTTACAGTGCTTACTTTTGGGCTAGGTTAATTGGTGTGAGTGTAACAAATATTAATTATTTATATAAAAAACCACTCAGCCATTACAGTACAAAGCCGGTGCCACCCGTTTTTTTATCTACATCGCGGATAACTTAACTTAAGTTCAGTGATCATAAGGCTGAATGTGGATAACGCTTCTGTCGAATTCTGAATTTTTTAGGAACTGGTTGTACCTATTGCTAACTGCCGGATCGCAACTATGCTGAAAACATTCTTACAATGGCAGAAGACTTAAATGCGATGGTGGTGGCGCGCTTGGGCTACCTTAGAACAAAACCAGCAAATTTTGTGCGCCAAACAGGAATTAAACACGGGGTTTCTGAATTAGTAACCGGTGGTCTTACTACGACTGACATTGCCAACACTAATATTCCAGTAGAGAATAGGTTTAGAAACATTGAGATACTGCTTATGGATATATTTACTGTGTTAAGGAGTTGTGGGATCAACCCATAGCAAGCATGGCATAGTTTAATTTGGTATTAGTGAGCTTATACAATTTACTTTACTTACGGCGCAGAAGCTTCATTTTTAACCGTGTTAAAAAAGGAGGAAGATCCCATTTCGTCGGCTTATTTACAATAACTTTTATAAATATTTAAGATTTTTTTCTGAATAACTATATGATGGATCTTTTCTGATATGATGGATCTTCCTGACAAATCAAGAAATGGCATGCATAAAGTTACAGTTAAAATGCTAATAAAGATACATAAACTAATGATTTCCTATGAAATATGATTCAAGTAAAGCGTTTTGAAATCAATTCAATCCTTTGAATAAACGAATACGTTTTGATATGGTCCATATGATTGCGCCCTCACAAAATGGCCGTGATAGGCCGCGCGAGGTTGACACAATTTTCTGCTTTTTGTCACGTTTATGCCATCACAGATAAAACGAATAAACGCCTACAGATAAAATTGGCGTTTCTACCTTTTTCAGTTTGCCGAATTGAATAAAATGTTTTGAAGACATACCGAATTGACACCTATGTAAGTAAGTACTTTTCTTTGATGATTGAGCCACTCGATACCATATTTACTGCGTCATACGCGCCTTTGTCCGTAGCATTATGTACTGATATTATCAAATCGTATGTCAGAAAGTCTACCCTCTTCATTGTTAATATCTGTACGATGTTTCATAGCTCATGAATGTGAAAAGTCCTTGGACCGTCGTCCCGTAGGTTAAACGATTTTTCTGTTGTTTGGATCGTCTGGCTAGCAGGGTTGCGTTTTTATCAATCGATGAAAAAATGAGTTAGATACTGAAATTTAACGATTTGGCGTGTCAGCGCCGGTCTAGAATATCTGTTAAAGACGAGTTCTCGTACAGTACAGTCTAATGAGTATTCTAATATTCAAAGTAAAAATAAAAAGTACAGACATAAGAAAACGGGGGGCTGATTATCTAACTAAAAATCGTTTGTTTCCAGTTTCGTCGCTGTTGTGGCTGTCATACAGTATAAAATGTGACAGTAATGACAGCGACGAAATTGGTTGCTGGTGATTGCTTGTGGCTCGAAAGCAATAGTTGTGGGAGCTAAAATTAAACACTAATGATAACTAATTATATCGGTAAAACAAAAGAATAAAAACAAGTGTTATAAGCTCCTTAAAACGTACAGTAAGAAACTTTATAATGTACCATTTGTACCAGTTACATGACAGTCTATCAGTTGAATGTTTCTAGCATCACTTTCCGAAAAATCGGCGGTCTTTGAGTAAAATTTACGAGCCTAAACTATCCCTTTTAGATGTTGAATTATAACTGTTGGCTTGTTACATAATAAAGAATTTTAATGCTAGTGATAAATATAAGTGAAATATTTATTCTCTCGTTGCGAGTTTGTATTAATTACTTGAATCTTAACGCCTCCGGGCCCTCTTTTTACCTCCATCCGTTTTGTAGAGAATTATTTCTCTGTCGACGGTGAATTTTACTTACAAATCATGGAATGAGTTTGGTATGGAAAACAAGAAATAGATGATTACTGCGAGAGAATCTTTTATACTTAAATAAGTTTTAAAAGTTCCGCTGGAAAAATTCTTTTATTTTATTATTTCTGCGCTTGTTCTCTCAGGTCTGCTGTAATAAATGAATTTTATGAAGCTTGCCCTAGATTTAAAAGTTGGATACTAAAGTAAACAAACTGAGATATCTGCTTTAAAACCATTGAGTGGTTAGCCAACCAGTTTTAACCAACCGTTCAGCGGAATTACAGACCTATATCGAGATAGACGGTAAAAGTGTACCTACCTTGCGTGTCAAAAGTTTGATCCACGCTCAAAGTTTTCGACCTAACTCAGTCCGCTTGAGACCATTGCCATGAAAACACGCGTCACTAAGAAACTTAAATAATTTATTGTGCAGTGCTTTCTTGCAACAGCTAGTCAATGACATTTAGCAAGCACTAACACCCATATTCTAAGACGTTCCTCCAAAACTTACTTGTCCTCGACTTAACGAAACCTCATTGAAAACCTCTTTGAAATACTCCTCGAAATCGGTATTCTAAGTCATAACTCCGTAAGGACCTGGAGGAGCCAAAGAGTACGTAGCCACTCCGTGTTAGGCCTAGCGCACACTACCATTTTTACCCACGACGAGGTTGAGTGGAGTGTAAAAAGTTTTGGAGGGACGACTTAGAATATGGGGGTAAATCTCGCTCGTGACGTCATCGTAGATTCGAAAAATTTTACACGCTAGCTAGGTTCTCATACAGGTTGAAGCGCTCATTTCGTCAATCTCGATATAGGTCTGTGGTTATTACATACAAAAATAATATACTTATAAGTTCTTAGTGCTTCTGAAAACATCATAAAAAATACAATTTTAAAATAATTGATATAATGTTAATCTGGAAATGATTGAATTTTCATTTGTTAGTATTGGGACAGCTTACAAAGCAAATATCTATGTAAATTCGTATCACTTTTATAACATAACAAAATAATAAGTTTATAATTTTTATATCAAAACGTAGGTTCTGTACTACATATACATACTAATACACGTTATTTCCCTGTGAAATATCGTGGTCCACAAATTAAGACACCACATTAGTTTTAATATCAAAAAGTAACGTAGATGGTTATCATTGTTATACCAGGGATGTGTACACGAAATCGAGGGTCATTACGTCAGCAATGCTATGTCGAGTGATTTATTTCGATTGTTGCACCATCTGTCAGATTGACAGGCGTCGATTTTGACGTTGTTGGTATTTGGAAATTGGGTTATTCAAGTGCTGTTTATACAGACTGCAGTGATGTAGTGTTAGTATTAGAAACGCCATGTGGTGAATAGAGTTAGACGGCAAGAGATTAGGGCCCTTCTGTAAGTAAGGGCTTTGGATTCTGCGTTCTTACATGTTTTTATTTAAGACGTTTCCTCAAGAAATTTGTGTGATTTGGCCATATGTGTTGTGGTGTTTTTTTCTCACCAACTGCCACAGATTTTTTTGTCAATACTCATGAAATGAAAACTAAAGCTAAATAAGTTCATAAAGGTACAGAGGCTAAGCACATATATTAAAGTATTAAATATAAGGTCGAACATGATAATCTGAACATTGAAGTATAATACATCAACTTTACGAAAGGTATTTCAATAGTAAACTGGACATTGAGACGAAATTTGCTTGACAACTCGTTACCAAACTCCATGAAAGCAGTACCAGTCAAGTACTTAACACAAAAGGTCATTCGCCATTTGGCCTGTCCCTATTCGAAATCCTAAGCAATATGTCCCACCCACAATTTAACGTACACATCTGTATCAGATCTACTAATCCATGGATTTCTAATGCAAATACATTCATCACAGCTAATGCACAGAAGGCGACAGTGCCGTATTTAGGGATATTATAGCCTGAGGCAAATCGGGCCCTATATTGCTACTTGTGACTCCCCTATACGCTGATCGTTTCACTGGATTACTTATAGTCGCCTTAAGTAACCCTAAGGCCTGTCCTTAAAGAAATTAGATAAGTGTTTTCGAAGGGAAGACTTTTTCTGGAGACAAATTCCTAATAGGTCGTAAGATATTCTCAATCATTTAACGATAAAACATTACAAATTCCTTTAAAAAAAGCTTAAGGGCCTGCGCAAAAGACGGACATTGGAGGACTTTTTGTCCGCGACAGAACCTTATTACTAAGAACATAAAGTTGAATATATAACGAAGACTATCGCGTACTTTTTATGGATATACGTGATCTAAGTTCAATCTTATTCGGTTAACAATAAAGACGTGTCGCGGACAAAAAGTCCTCCGTCTGCGCTAGCCATTATTGATTAAATTAAAGGATAAAAAATCTTCGAAACACTACTTCGACAGAGCCTACACTACTTCGATATGCACTTTTTGGACAGATCTCTAATTCGACGGAACATACCTTCATCATATACTTACACACTGCTTTGAAATGTGAAAATAATAATTAAATTTCGCTTTATGGTTTTAGTATAAAATTAAAACATAAAATAATAATCATCTTAACATAATTTTAAATATTAGACTCAGGGCCTGTTTCACAATCTGAAAGTAAGTTCTGAGTAGCTTATTTGACAGAGGATCTGACATATTTTTCATATCAAAACTGCCAAATCATCTGTCAAGTAAGCAGTTCAGTACTTACTTAAAGATTTATGATTTTTGTAATTTTTGCATTTTTCAATGCTATTTTTATACTTATGGTAAATTTTAAATAGAAAAATATTGGAAAAAATTAACTCGGCCACAAGTGAATGCTCTAACCGCTGAGCTACCGAGACTTGTAAGTCGCGGGTTCGATTCCCGTCTGAGAATTCACTTGTGGCCGAGTTAATTTTTTCCAATATTTTTCTATTTAAAATATTACTTAAAGATTGTAAAACAGGCCCTTAGAGTCTTCTTTAAGTCAAATTTAATAATAAAAATAAAAAAAAATTACTACAAAATGTTTTTGCCTTTCGTTCTGCTGTAATTGTTTTTTCTTTTTGGTTTCTCAATTTGAGCCAAAATTTTCCGTGTTTCATTAAGTGTGATTTTTATTAGGTTCTCCTAGCATGCAGATCAGGGTTTCTACCAACACAGGTCCACTGATGTTGCCATATAGCTTATTTATTATTAATATTAGACAATATGTATATTGAAGAAGAGTTAACCCAGTTTTTACGGATATAACTTTTTAAGTGCAGTTCCTGTGTTTTTTTTAATAAATAGGCTAATAAATGTATTTATGCAACAGGAAACAGAAATAGAAAGAAAATTGGTCTTGTGACACTTGTGACAGACAAAGGGACCATTCAACTAATGTTTAACAACACTATTGTAATCAAATACTAACCACATTGTTTACAAACTTTATTTTTATGATGATCCTCATATCAAACGCTAGTAACTAGCACTTGTTACTAGCTTTTGTTAGACGGATCATCATAAAAATAAACTAAAGGTAACTAAATTTACTACTGTACTGTACTTTAGTATTACGAATATATCACCATTTGAAAATACTTTTAGAGGTGGCAACAATGCGCGCGCGATCAAACTGCCAAATGAAACTTGACGTTTGATTGAATGGTTGCTCAATGCGTGTATATTTGTTAAATGTGTAAATTTGTCTCGTGTCAAAAATTGATAGTCGCAAGGTTTATTGCCTAGCTGTGACCCTGCTTTTGGTCTCAGGCTAGATTGGGATCAACAGCAAACCCATTTAATATAAAAAAGAGAAAATAAAAACGAATCATCTGACTTGATTGATGTTAAATGATGTTTGGCATATGAGGAGCTCGTGGCGCAGTGGTTCCTGCGTTCGGCCGGTGATTGTTGAGGTTAAGCAACTTTCGGAACGGTCGGTCACGGGATGGGTCATCAAAAATTTACTATCTCGAGCTTCTCCGTGCTTCGGAAGCACGTTAAGCCGTTGGTCCCGGCTGCATTTGCAGTCGTTAAAACTCACCAATCCGCATTGGGCCCGCGTGGTGGGTCATGACCCATTCTCCTGTGCCCCAGCAGTAGGGACATTATAATGACGATATATGTTTCATTATACAGCTTCGTTTTTAAGTTTATACTTTTATTTCGAGATATTATAACTTTGTACTTAAGTTTAAAAATCTTGTTTCAACATGGCCCCAATTCGCAGGCCCTAGTTCCGCCGCTGTTTGATCATTCGTCATGGCTCCAGATATAAATCAAACTGGCTTAAACTGGTTTAGACGCGATGATTGTAAGAATAAGGCACGTGATTAATTCACGAAGGAAGTGCTTTCGATCGGATTACTTCGCAGGCAAATACACTATCTGGTAGTTATCTGTTAAATAAATTAAAATTGGCGTATGCATTTATCGGGCGATACTAACAGATCAATGTAAGCAACGATAAACAAAACAAACAACTTAATGAAAGAAAAGTAAAACATTCTAAATCTCTTCTAAATCTAAATTATCGCAGCTATTTAATGAAGAATTTGATGAAGATTTTTTATAGATAAATATGATTTATTTAAAACTCCCAAAATTTCACCTAATGGTTTTCCGTAAGCACGACTTCGAAAACAGATAAGATATTTTTTTTCTCTTAAAGAAACTTGTTAGAACATACTTCACAGTTATGAATAGGTCGCTATAAATCTAAAAACAATATGAAATGCCTTCGAAGTCTGTTCAATGGCGATTCTCGTGTAATCAGAGAGACCGATCTTGTCGGTCCCGTGGAATGACGCTTTTGAAAGAAAAAAGATTCCAAAGTAAAAATATTCTATTGAGTTGTCAGATATTAAAAATGTTCTTAATTTTAGAACGCAGATAATGAGAACTCTATTTTAGAAAATAGACCTACAACCTATACTAAATCTCACCAAAAAGTTTGTATTTACGTTTTGTTCGTTTGAACTTTACGTTGACGATAAAAAACAGGTTATTTATATGATATTATTTTTATTGAAAGATACTAGAAAAATATCTGAAATAATAGCAGTGTCAATGCTTAAGAATCTTCAACAATGTTTGGCCAACCATGCATGCAAACTGTATTTCGAAAAAAAAAACATATTGTTGAATTAAATGTAAATATCGGAGTTTGTGAAAAGAGTGAAACTGTAAATTATTTTGTCCAACAATTCTCGATTCAAATCATTAGTTTTATATTTCCGTACAAATATCCTGTTTCACTGTTTGCAACATCCAACTCGGGAAATAAGCAATGCGATATTGTTATTTTCTAACGACCTATAAAATCATGACAGCATTATAATAGTACATTATTGCAAAGGCCGTGAAATAGGCAATTGCAGGTCGAATATGAGTTTGAAGGCCGAGCCGTAGGCGAGGACTTCACTAATACGAGACAGGCAATTGCCATTTCCGCCGAGGCATAATATAGTGCTTTTCTCAAAAGAATGCAGGGAAATAAAACATACTTTTTATATTATACATTAAATAATTACTAAAAGAAAATCAAATTCATTGCAGGAGCGTCTTTTTGAATTTGGAACATTGCAGCGCTCCAGCAATGTTGTATGAAACGGCGTGCTGGAGTTGTTAAATACTCTTTGTAATGTTCCAAATTCAAAAAACGCTCCTGCAATGGATTTGATTCTCTTTGTCCGTAAATTCGATACTTCGCGTGTTCTTTTTTCGAAAATAATGACAACATTTCCATGCATGTTTGAGTAAAGTATATTCCACGTATCAAGGAATGGTACTGGTAATTGGAGATTTAATTTATTTATGAATTTTTGTAATTGAATAAAGTAGTGTTATAGCTCGTGTATTTAGTAAGTACGTTTATTAACATGTGTCAGTAGTTAGTTCGATACTATTTTTTAATTAGTCAAACAGGCGGATGAAATAAAAATACAGCTTGCTGAGATGACACTTCTTCATTATAAAAACAACAACATTTTATGGGAAGTTTGATGGTGTCACCCATAAGAAAAGTGTAAAGAGAAGGGATGAAAGGGAAGTACTAAACATACATACACGAAGAAGCAGAGCACAAAAAGATGAGTTAGAAGGGAGTGTATTTAAGAGAGCTTTCTCAAAAAAGAAAGAAAAGAAGGATGCACTGTACCTACCAGCCCCAAATAAAATTGGATAAATGCTGGGGAGAAGTTGACGGTGTTGATTTGAAATTGGATAATTTGACACTTTTGTAGAATTAGATTGAAGCTTCTGAATTTATAATTTTGATACATCATATTTTAATTAAAAATAACTGTAGATTGACCACTCTACATTACTTTTGTGGCTTTGTAAAAATTAAAGTTTTAGTAAAGAAATAAACAGTACTTAATCGTTTTTAAATACTTTCAAATGGTCATCAATAATCATGATCAAACTTGTTACGAATAAGTAAAAGACCTATTGAATCACAAATACCGAACCGAAATGAAAACGAATCATTTTGTTACAAGAAGTAATTTGAAGTCAAACGATTTACAAACACAATAAGAAATTCAGATCAGTCAGTCGACAAGGGCGTGATTATTTGACATCAAGCATTTTGACGAGTGATTCGGGATAAAGGCTATTTCACACAGTGCCGTTTTGTAGTGATATAGACAACAGATGCACTGTCCGAAATTGCAATTACTACAAATGATTTCCTTGATATATAGTGTGCTTTTTTCTCTATCACTCTCTTTATGATTCACCTCTTGCAGTAATTCAGTCGCTATGATTATACACTGCATCCTGGTTAAATGCTTTTTTATGTGTCAACGTCTTCACCTTAACGTAACTTTGAGGTTTGTGACGTAGAAATACAGTAAGTTTAACCATAGTCACCATTGATAGTCAAAAACAGTAATGACGTTATAGATAGACTGACACACACACATACACATACACACACATACACATACATAAACACACACACTCATACACAAATTTTATAAACTAGGCAAACTTACCTTTTTGCAAATTGTTATTTTAATTAATTTACCTTTATTTTGTTTAAAATACTTTTATAGTACCTAAGTATTATTAACATATTGTAAGGTTCAAGGGCTTTGAGCGAGATATCCCTAACACAAGTATATCAAATTTACTTACTAGGGTTGTCTCACCACTTGTTTAGAATAGAAACTTTATGTTAATAAATCATTTTTATTATTTTATTATTTATTATTCGATATTACAGTGTTAAAAAAATTGTAAAATTATTTGATCTTTTTAAATTTTAATGTTGTTACTTAATATAAAATCGTTAGTGATTCCTTTTTTAAAGTAAGTTTAATATTATTACTGGTTTGGTTATAATGATAATTATGACTTGCTAAAATAATCGCTCTTAAACAATTTAAACAACCGTACCAACATCACCGCTTCCTATTCCTACTTTTACTACAATTACGTTTTGTACGCTATTGCTGTAGTATTGTTGTAAATCTTACTATGTGCACACACCTTAACATTTTGAGGCTGTTCTACTCCCTCGGCTAAGTGCGCGCTAACTTCTATTGGACAATTAAGGACATTTGCAATTCCAAATTTGCCATCGTTAGCGAGAGAAAAAATTACGCAAAGAGAAATTAAGGGCCAGCCAAAAATAAACACAAAACATCTGCAGCTAAAGATAACATTAAACTCTGTCGCTTTCGAGAAAAAGTCTAAGTTTAAAAACGAATTAACTCAGGACGTGACTTTTAAACGTCATTTTTTTGACTGCGTCGGTCGTCGTCTAGTTGGTTTTTTCTTTGGAAAGTTCTTTTCAGTTGTGATTCTGATAAAAACTTTAGTTTCTTATCTCTAAATAGGTTTTCTTTTTCCTGAACCTGGTCTACTGAAAGTAGAAAAATGATGAATACCTGAAACAAAACAATGACATTGTTAATAATAGTGTTTATTTTTTTGGAGTTTGTTTTCGATACGAATTCGAACGATTGATAAACGTTTTAAAACATTACACGATAAAATAAAGATGGTCAAAATGTAGTGTTTACCGAATTTAATATTAAAGTTGTAATATTTAAGAAAAACATTATTTCATTTCATCCGAAAGGGAAATTGGCATAGGGTAAAATCCTACTTTATGAAAGTCCATGAATTCAAATCTTTGTGCAATCCTACGGAAGGACAAATATCAGGAACGCATTTTTTTGTTCTGTAAACCGATCCAAATATTTTCATAACGCCGACTCGGCTGCAATGCGGCATCGCAGTGTATGAGCACTCAGTGAATGAAATTCTAGTTCATACTTGAGATTACTTAACAAAATTGAGAAAAAATCTAAAATGGGAATCAAATTTTTTATTAGAGCTTAAGTTGTTTTATTTTCACTGAAGTAATATTATTTTCCAAAAACTTTTATCTGTATTAAATTGAATCCAAGCGAGTCTATGTCTGATTAAATATTACTTTTACTTTAAATACTCGTAACGTAATTTATGCCGAAGCTTATACCTATAGTATTACAAAGCCACTCGCTAAAGCGTTAGGATTTATATAAACACTAAACGAATCTAGAAATACAAAAGATGAGAAATGGCATCAGCTCTACGCTACATGATCGACTGTTTTCGATTTTCCATAGATGATTGCATACTGTCTATTTATTTGTTGTCTATGTCAACTTCGCAGAAAGGAGGACACTGAGAGGAACAGGACACAACCAAGGGACAGATTGAATACGAAACGAATATTTTTCCCAGCATAAAATCTTCGATAGAAAATAATAGGCCTCTCCGTCTCTTTATAACGAATATTGCGATAGAAATCTTTCGGCTTCATATTGAATGAAGTGGTCCCGATTTAACGGGATGTATTCTAAGTGGTTTTTTCTGTTTGTTTATGTGTTTTTTGTTGTCGACTGGCTGGCTTGGTAGGGTAGTGAACATATTTTTTATTATAGTGATATGAAAATCAGTCTTGAGGAGGTCGATAGCGCAGTGCTAATAGCGCGCTGTGTTTGAAGAAGTTAAGCGACTTTCGCTAATGTCGCTCACGGGATGGGTGACCAAAAATTTACTATCTCCACCTCCTTCGTGCTTTGGAATGCACGTTAAGTCGTTGGTGCCGACTGCATTTTTAGTCGTTAAAACCCAGCAATCCGCAAAGCAATCAAAAGATACAGCCGTTTATGCCGCAAATTTTCAAAACTCGCACGGGAATCAAAACCTACAGGGTACTTCCCGTGAACTTAGAATCTTGAAATTTGGTACGAAGTAAAGTATAATAGTACAGATAAAGGAAAAATTGCGAAAACCGTAAATTTTTCGTTACATCATATAATAAAAATCATTTTTTATAAATTTTAAACGGAACCCTCGGTGCGCGAGTCCAGTTTTACAGTAAGGGTAAATGCAGTCTTTTGGCATACCGGCTGGGTATGTTGGACTCGGTTAGCAATGCCATTTTTCCCCAGAACGGTCTGGGTAGGCATAGCTATCCCTTGCTCGCCCGGTTCTCCCGGTTAGTGGGTAGTAAACATGTCTACTGTGCAAGGCGTCGTGGATTCGGTTCCTTTCTCCTCCCTCCGACGGTCGGAGACGACCTCCGTGATAGAGTGGTACGTACACCGGTTTCAAGGTGTAGCCTACTCTGAGGTCCTGGGTTCGAGTCCCGTTAGGAACAAATGTTTGTATCATGAATACGAGCATTTGTACCAGAGCCATGGACGTTTATATATATTTCTACACATAAATACTTATATATGTATAATTATATGTATTTATATCCGTTACCCTAGTATCCCATAACACAAGCCTTACAGTGCTTACTTTGGAGCTAGGTTAATTGGTTTAAAAAATGTTTATTATTTATTTATCTCCTAGTTTTGTACCCGGCTGTGTTTAATACATGCTTAAGCATTTTTGTAGTCTTTTGATGAATCTGATAGTGATAAGATAAGAGCTTGAGTGAACTTATTACAGATGTTATTACAACTGGTATAAAAAATAGGTTTCTTTAATGTTGTTCCAAATGTGGAGTAACCCAATTCAATATTTTTTTATGAAGTAAACGTGAATGATACTGTAAATAAGTTTTCCTTAATTGAGCCTTTATATTGTGATTATAGCTAGGTTCAATTTGTGAATAGTGTTAAATAATTTATTCAAATACAATTCGGCCTTCTGAAATATTTGCTTTGATTGGTGATTTACTTTCTATTGATGAAAATAAGGACACATTTTGAAATATTTTATGTACTACTCAACGAAAGATTTTGTTACATTTACTATGTGTCGACCGATCTTTATGTTTTGAAATCATAAAAAAAATCATCAAAATGTAAAGGGCAACCGGGTAGATTCACAAGTGTTTTTTAACTAGTGGGCACCCGCAGTTTTATGTCTATGTGCCAATTTTCATGCTAATCCGTTCAGCCGTTTTTGTCCGAGCCGCACCCTACACGCGTCCGACCCATATCCGCTTTATGTGTGTCATTATATAAATTCGCCCTTAGTTATGAGTTATTATAAGTTGTTTTTTTACTAAAGCATGTAGCTTCCTTATAAAAAATGTTCATCGTCTTTTTCGTCTCTTTCAATATTTTTTTTACGAAAGTACAAGGCTCTAGGTCTAAATACTTGTCAAATTTAATGATCTCGGCAACACTATTCATTAAGGCGATACTCGAAAAAAATATGCTGAAGCAAGATAGCAATGAGAAAACGACGCGCACGGGAGTGAGACCGATTTTGCAGATTAGGCAAGAAAAACACAAAATCACTTCGTATTAAAAAACTACAGCAATTTAAAAAAAGGCTTCTATACGATCCTAAATATTATTAGTGTCCACTTATTAAACCAATTTCCAATAGTGTAATTAACCCCATTTAAGAATAATATTGAATCTTCGTATTTTTTAGAGGTATTTTCAAAATCATAAAATCGTGTTATTGAAACTATATGAATCTAGATAAAGGTATGAAGAAATATATATGTTATTACCAGATTTGTTACAACTTCAACCATGCTATAGTTTTATATCAAAAAGTCCATACTTTTTCCGAGTAGCGCCTTAACATATAAGAGTTATGTTGGCATTTAAAACAAATGATTCGCTTTTACAATTAGAACACAAACCTAAAGTAATGTAAACTCACTCATGTGTAAAGAAGTTTTAATATTCAACGCTTATCTTCCCTCAAATTTGTCTATGCTTCAAACTTACTATAAGCCAAAACGGAATTTACCTACATCAGCATAAAATAAATTTTCCTTTGCACGTAAAATTATGACCAGTTGACAGCTTTCATATAAAACTGGTATTAGCGGATTAAAAACTCTACAGCTATGGATTAATAGTCGAATGTCGTGATGTAAATAAATTTAAGGCTTGTGTTTTTAATTTTCACATCTGTCGCACTTTGCTAGGGGTTTATTGCCCTAATAAGTCGAGGGGTGAAAGGCACAAAGGCCGAATGTCGTTTTGGTAATTTATTAGCCTGTAGTGGCCATTTGAAAATGTATTTAGTTATTTATTGACCTAAATGAAGTTTATTAGAAAGCTAGTGGGCAGTTACAATGAGATTTTTTCGTTTTATGAGGGTTTAAAATTACATAACGTGTATTGTGTTAGATTTATTTAATGTTCGTTCTGCACTCTTCTTTATAAAGAAAAGCTTTTATGATTTAAAGATGAAATAGGAGAAAACAAGAAAAGTAATATATTACAAGTAAATTAAAAGTAAATTTTAAATAACAAAGAATACACCGAAAGAAATGCACAAGTAAAAGTTTGCTTCCAGAGAGACTACTACGACTGAGTAGTTGTAATCATATAATGTAATTTTTTTAACTATAACATATTTTTTTAACTGAAATAACCTCTATTTTTGAGTAGGATGCGTTAAAAAGCGGTTCTATTAAAACATCTCCTAATAACAATTTTGACACAATAGTTCTCCAGTCACTTAAGTATTCGACTCACAATTTCATTATGAAACAACCGTGTTATTTTTTAATCAGGTCCTACAATTTTCCAACGACTACACTGATTAAAAGTCACGTTCAATATTGTACACATTCTCAAATTAGTGCTTTTCAGTGAAAACAGCTGAAATGGATCGCTTCAAAATGATAGTTTAATACGACAGCGCCGACGATGCGCTGCTAACGAATGCCGACCGGCAGTAACCGGTAATTACCGGTTATAAAAGCGATTATAACCGGTTTATATCATGTTGTAAACGGGAAATGACACCGTGCTATTGGCAGTTCGACTCGATGACAATTGACAAGCGTACATTATGAAATGATGAGTTTTGTTTTGTTTTAACGATTATTAAAGAATGTCACATCCGGTCAATCGTGAGCGCGTTAGGTTTTTGTATGGCGTTGGTGTAGTTCTTGGCGTAATCCGCTAGATGGCGGGCCACTAATTTCATACAAAAATGTACGCGTACGTTGTTGTTTATAACGACTATGTTTTCTTCTAAGCATTCGAGTTAAAGTGTAACGAGCTTCGGTGTGACGACGGATAACTGTAAGTGGTGAATCTCTGTTGGTCGGTTTCTAAATAATCGAGAATATCAAGTTCTCTTCATCTCAAACCTTTCTCATGTAGGCATAGGTACTGTTTGATAATTTTTCTTTAAGTTGAGTATGGGACTTTCTCAACTTAAAATACTCAATTCAAAAACCGACTACAAGCTTATATTCGTCCAAACAAGATTACGACGAATTAACGAAAAGCATACATGACCAAAATTCCCTTGGCAATTCGTTTGCGTCCCAAAACTAATTCTCATAAAGAGCAAGTATTCAATTTTGGCCAATCTCCCCGTGAATAGACTGCATTGCACCGGCCGGGTGCAGTCCCTAATTCAATAATTCTATCGTGTAGTCCGCTCTCGTCTCTAAAAACAGTGTTCTCGTGATTTTTCGAATCTCTTTCATATCCACGTGATGAAATTAACTGATACGAACCTCTGTTAATGAGGAGTATCCGCCTTTTATATTTAGATTTTTAACTAAATTCGTTTAAGCTGTATTTACATAAGAATTGGTGAAAGTCGCCCTAGGTCTGCGATTATCTGTGTGCTGCCGAAAATCAACTTTTGGAGGCTGTACTTCGGAGTTGTGGCTGACTGGCAGTGTTTAATTTGCGCCTTCTATTATTAAAATGTCTTCTGTAATGTAAAACATTGGACAACAGAAAATAATTAATTTTAACAGAACTTTTATCATTACAAAGAGGTAAGGCTAAGTTAACTTATAAATAAATAACAAACTAAAACTAAAACAAATAAATAACTTATAAACCATCAGTTCTTGGCCAGACTGCACGCGCGGGCGCGGCGCGATGACTTACGTTCCAAATGAATAACCTATCTGTAGATGTGGATAGCTATCTGAGATAGTTGCCTAGGATACTGGTTTCGTTGCCTAGCAACCGTCGTTATTTTGGCCATATTAATTAACAAAAATATCCTAGGCAACTGTCTCAGATAGCTATCCATATGTACAGATAGATTTTTGATTTCGAACGTAAGTCATCGCGCCGCGCCCGCCTCGCGCCTGCGTGTGCAGTCTAGCCAAGCACTGAAGGTTTATAAGTTATTTATTCGAATCCATACCTACAGATAGGTTATTAATTTCGTTCGCTAAACATATGAAATCTTACTCGCCGCGCCCGCGTGCCCACTATGGACACTCGAATAAGATTTCTTATGTTTGAGTACATCGCGCTGCGCCCGCCCCGAGCCCGCGTCTGCTGTCTGGCCAAGCACTCAACTACATGACTTTCGTGTATAAATATTATTTGAGGCTTTAATTCGACATTGAAGTAAACGTCACTGAGAGCGGAATCACGTTCATACTGTAATTGTAATTTTTTTTGCAATCACGTTCAGTTTACTAATATTGGACACATTGTCTCGTCAAAGCGACATGAGACAAGTTGCTTTTTTCCAGTATATTTTCTTGTTTAACAATTATCACACAATAACCAATTTATCGATATTTATATGTCACTGATGATTCGATATTCTAGATACCAAACTTTTTTACTCCAAATGAAATCTCGTAATTATACTAGTTAATAGAACTTGTTATTCTGGAGGTAGTAATAATGTTACTAAGTAAAACAACCTTCCAATAACATCTACAGACCCGACAGATACGCCTTTCGTGTCAGTCCATTAGCTAAAGTTGTACAAAGCCATGGTTCACGGGTAACGGGATTGGGAACACATAATAGTTGAAGTAATGGCATAATATTATTGTATTAGGAACAAGAATTAGATGAGATTGGCTTGCCGCCCAAACCTCTCTCTACGTATACAGATGTAGTATAGATAGATAATGTTATGTAACTACTTACCTAATTGTATGGATATCGATAGCCTTTGAATGGGATCGAGTTCCTTAGCTAAGGCCACGAAATTCTAAAAGAAATGGAATATGTGCAAATTGTGCAAGTATATCTCGGTTAAAAGAGTTTCACGAACTACAACTTGGGTTATTATAGTACATTACTGCAGCGGCCACCTAAAGAGGAATTGATGGATGAATCAATGCCTAGTTGTGGCCAAGGCATGTACGGTACTTTTCTCAAATAATGCGCGGAAATTAAAACTACTTTTCGAAATCAGACGAACAACGAACAACAATATTTTTTCCGCGTTTAAGTGTTCATTTGTTGATTTTTTTTCTAAAACGGTTTTCTATTTGCAAGCCGGTTCGAAATTTTAATAAAACTTTTGATAAGTTACCTCCTTGGTTGTCATATTTCGGAGTAAAATATCGTTCCATTTTTAAATTACACGACAGTTATGAGTTTACTATGTAATTTATTTGGCCGCTAAACACGACAGATATGGATTTTCATACAACTTTTGCTGGCCGCTGCTCGCATGTATGTGGCCAGTACAGCAATTATCTCGAAGAAGGTTGTCAAAATAATGCTTACATTTGCAAGCAAGTTTGAGAAAATGATTATTTTTAGAACAATTAACATAATTAGTATGAAATTAGCATTGAAAGCAAAACTCAATAGTAGATTGTTTACCAAGGGCTGTATGACACCCATAACAGTCGAGTGTTTTGGCGCCCGAACGAAGTGAGGGCGCCGATAGTTCGAGACTGTTATGGGTCCATACACCCGAAATAAACACTCTACTTTTCATTTTGAATATGAGGAAAGTAAAAACAAACAGAATATTCTAATAAAATATTTAATATGAAAAATTCCCATCTGAGAATTCACTTGTGGCCAAGTTGTTTTTTTCAATATTTTTCTATTTAAAATTTATTTTAACTATACTCCTTTTTGTTATAGAGATGGACATGTTTGTCAACCGATTCAAGGGTTATTTTTATACGTGAATATTTTTTTCTCTATTACGCAATTATAATAGCTAGCGCAGACGACGGGTAACGGCGGACTTATTGTCCGCGACACGTCTTTATTGTTAACCAAATAAGATTGAACTTAGATCGCGTATATCCATGAAAAGTACGCGATAGTCCTCGTTATATATTCAACTTTATGTTCTTAGTTATAAGGTCGTGTCGCGGAAAAAAAGGTCCTCCAGTGTCCGTCGTCTGCGCAGGCCCATAATATAATGAATCTTTAAGTGAGTTATAAATATTTTTCCTACTAAAAATTGCTATTTAATCTCGATACATAATACTGAAACCTATAGTATTACATTATCTGTGCTTACCTTTATCTAACTACTAAGCACTAAATCCAAAATCTAATATTTAAATATAGATTTTAATAATATCTATTATTATATCTAGCAATGAGTTGCGAGCGAAAGCTTCTATATTATTTGTACCCAGCCTTTTCGTAGGAAGAAAAATCTCCCAAATCTCCTTCTGTACATATTATATTGTACAGAATAGAGCCTCCAGCGGTTGGCAACACGCCAATTTGTCTAATGCCTAGTTATGCGCCATTTGCTGGATCGGGCTTACATTAAATGCGCGATGGAACATTCTGTGTGTCGGCTGTAGGGCCACAATACTTCCGGATTTGTGAGGATATGTCCGCACGTTCGGGATTCTATCCGGATATTGTACGGCTTTTGGATTGAGACCGATTTTTAATTTAGATTGTTATTTTAAGTTTTTGATTAAGGCTGAGTTGCACCAGCTAACTTTAAACGATTTATGGTTGTCAAAGCTGTCAAATTCAATACATTTTTCTACTGTTAAAGTTATAGTTGTTATTAAAGTTAGATGGTTTAGTCCACCCCTAATGTGCTATGAAACAATTATCTTTAATCTAAATGATCAGTGCCTAATTTTATTTCGTCATCAGCTATAGATCCTAAGGTATATAACATATGCCAATTACAACATTTGCCAATATGTATAATTATAATTTTGTATCATACACCCCAATTGTGATGCCACAAATTTTTTGGGCATGTTGTTATGGTATTATCCTTAAAAATATCTTTCTACGATTACTATTGAAAATAATTTCCAGACAAACACTATTTTTACAATAAACACTTGTAACTTGGAATTTTAAACTTTTTGACGTCAATGCGAACGTCAAGTTTTGTCCGAGTTTTTCTTTTGTTATGGTTATTCTTGTCGGGAGCTAAAATGGCGCGCCGATTTGGTATTCTAAAGAGAACATTTAGCTAAAGACCAATGAGTGGTGATGTGGAATTGCTAAAGAGATTCAGAACTTGCGCCACTTGAGGATTTTATCATTTTGTTAAGAGAGTTATTAATTAAAAACACATTTTTATTAAACAGTCTGTATTTATACTAGTGGCCGCCAGCAGTTTCACCCACTTGGTTTCCATACCCGTGGGGAATATCTATGGATATATTCATTCTAAGCTGATGTATTCATCCAAATCCATTCAGCCGGTTTTTCCTGATTCAGTACTTAAACATCCAAACTGTTACACTTAGTTTAAGTAGACTTATTAATAAGTATTTTTTGACCGACCAGTAAGGTTTTTTACATTAATAAGTATTTTATTTAAATAATAAATTATTTATTGAACCTCATTCGTTTTAGAAAGCAAGTTTTTCGAACAAAACTCTACTGGTCAACCAGGAAGTACCTCGATTGTACACAGCTAGCTTAAAGCAAAAGAGAAAAAAATTACATATAATTTAGTTTTAATGTCTGTTGGTAGCTCAGCAGTATGAATGTTGGAGCCATCTTGAATTTTTCACTCGTAGTGTAAACAGTTTGTTTCAGTGATGTTATGTTTTACTCTGGAACGGTAGAAATCAATACCTATGCCTTTATAATCAAATAACACCTAATAGTTAATCTTAATCTATAAGTTAGGAGGAATAAAACCTAACAGACCTAAAATTAGATACAGCATTAGCAAACCAATTCCTCGACTATTTGCACACACCCTAGGCAAACGGTTTCACCAAACGAATTCGTACCACGTACAAAGTAATTTAACGTGAAGAATAAGACGTGTAAATAGTAAATACTGCCACCATTACGGACGCTTGGCGCGAATTTGCATTAAGATTAACGACTCTCGGTCGTACGGTTTAATGCGGGAACCGCTCGACACGACACTACTGCGGAGTTGGCGCAGTGCGCGACGGCCTTAATATGATATACACAGTTTTATTAAGCTAGCAAATTCATACTAGCTCATATTTACTTATTAACATTTGTTTACTACTTTTCGATGTGTCGTAATCGTAAATACTATGAGTAAGTTAAGGGTTGAGCTAAAGGACAAAATTTTGTAATATGTTGAGACTTGTGTTATATTACTGTGTTTTTTGTTATTCCGAACTTTCAATACCTTTCTAAGGTCGTGAAAATGTAGGTATAAAACACGAAACATTTCGTAAAACTTTTGTCTCAAATAAGTTTATTACTTGTGTTGCCGTAATTATGTACACTACAATAAAGGTAAATGATAAAGATTTATATTTCTAAGTTGTCTGCAAACAAATAAATGAATTAGCGAAAGAAGTACTCGTATATGAAATATATAGTTTCAAATAGTATTAGAAATTCAATTATGAGTTTACGAAACTTGATAAAACAAGCTATTTCGACAGTTTCACGTACCTATATTATCTAACTAAAGGTTCCATGAACTGTTTTCTCAGAGGAAATTCGGATTCATAAGGGCATTGAAAATTAAAGCGGGATTTGCATAATTCGAATCACAATATGGCGCTTTTACGGCTCGAATCGAGCTCGTTTTATTGTTCTTGGGAAAGAGGTTGTAAATATTTTTTTTTACGTAACGTAGGTTTCATTTTAGGTACTCGCGGCAGTCCGCGATTTCATTCGCGTGGACTTTATTCAGTTTTCAAAGAACAAAAGCAAATAAAAAATATGATTCTTATTAACAAAACCACAGGGCAACCCAGGTTAGGTAAAGTTAGAATTTTGACTAAAATTTACTATAAATAGACTGGGACTAACGGGATTACGGGCTTCCAAAGAACGGAAGAAATTGAGATAATTAATTTTTGACAATCAACCCATGACCGCGGGCGTGAGCTTCCATTGCAAAAGCCAATGACCAAACACAATATTCTTTTCTTATTTTTTCGTCTGTTGCTTCTTAATATTTTTGTAATATTGATTCTTTAATATAAGTGGTGCCTTTTTGTCCTCCACATACATTGTTTTTACAAGTAAAAGTGATGTGTGTTGCACGGAGGCTTTTAGACGGCTGCGATAATATATAATTTTTCAGAAGGGCAATCAGCGGTTTCCCCTTTTTCCTTGCGAAGGTGAAAGAGCTTTGGTTATATTTTTTAGGGTACCGTAGTATAATTAATATAGTGTGATATAGTAAAATTGAAGTATTAGAAGCGGTTGTTTACGTATTATAGTTATACGTAGTGAGTTTCACGAATTGAGTGGGTTTAAAGTAAGAAATCATTATTAGCCCAATGTGAATTTTATATAGGTACCCAAGTATGCAATTAAATATAGTTTTTATATATTTTATTCAATACTTATCGATAGATTTATTAAATCCGCTGTATTTCAACCTCCACCAGTAAAAAGTATGATAAGTGTGATCGTAAACCGCAATGCAGAATAATAAAACTATGGTTGTTAGTACTTGTTGAAGACATTGTGTCAGTTGACAGACTTACCAATATTAAAAACTTTCCACGGAACCTTCTTGTCTGTTGTAGATTTCATACTTATACAGAGTGCTGTGTACGCATCACACTGATGTTTTCCCTCCGTGTTCCATTCTGGCGGAATCGCAATAAGTGCGCGCAGGGATTAATATCCAAAACGTCTTTTGACAACCCTACGATTCTGAGCCGCTCTGTCAAGTTTAAGTCACGAATTTTTTTTATTGCCATTCGCAATTTTATTTCTATTTACAATCCATTCCGCGACACATCCCCGAGGAATATCAAACAATGTTTTGAGAAACAATTCGCAGACAAAGTTTGATAAATTTTCAATAAAATAACGGGCGAGGTCACATGAATATGTTTGTTGTTTTAACATTGATTTATTTAGGAGAATATTCAATTAACTGTTATTTGCTGTATTTCAGAATTAATAAATCGCACAATGCTCATGTTTTGCTATACAGACATTAAATCTGAATACATTTCAAAAATTTCATCACTGCATCTGCGAATATGCTTTTTATTGAGGGAAGGTATGTCAATGTTTATGTATCTTTTATGTGCCTACCAAGCCATCAAACCATACGATTATTTAAGTTAAAAGCTTAACATAAAAGATACATGAATGCAGTCTGGAGTATGAATAATGTCATATCATTATATAACATTGTCACCGTATAAACCCAACCAACCTTTTATAAAAAGCTCCATATTTATTTGTTCAATATTTTTGCATTAACGTTGGTCCATGATTTATGTCTCTTCAGATCCGGCGTGAAGCTGCGTGATTGCAATCGCTGTTGCCATCGTCTCTTGTATTTCATGCTATCAATCATTGTTTTTGTTTCAGTTTTAAGATGGTAAATGGTAAGACTGTATTGTGTGAAAGATTAAACTGTTTCCTGATTGTGTAAGACGTTGGGTTCCAACGTAACGTGTAATGTATTGCGAACGGTGACGTGAAGTGTGGACGACACGTGACGCGTGTCGAGTTTATTTGAGTTTCTCACTCTATTGAGTTAAAAACTGGCTGTATGATTCGGCATTTAGCGCTGCTTTTAATATATGTCCGTACCTATTTAGATTTAGTAAGAAGATACGATACACGAAAGCTATTTGACGACTAATTTTAAAGACCGTTAGCTAAGCTAAGCTTGGATCCACGGGAGCACCAGCATGAGTATTACAAATAATTAATATTCGTAGTGCCGTCCAGACACAATATAGCAGTCGCCAGGACTATTAAATTCACTTTATTTTCTCCTTTAGTATGTAGTTTAAGTGGCATATTCACCGAGAAAATGACATGTCTATTGTAATGCCCTATGTATCCCTACACCTGCATGGGTAGCATGAGCACCTCGACAAAGCTTTCTCGACACTTTTCTCGCGCGAGCGTAATGTCTGTCCCGCTCACACCGTACTGATATGAGCGGGACAGACATCGCCAGATAAGCGTCGACAGCCAGTCGCGGTGCGCATGCTACGCTGGCTGTAACGCAATGATCTTTACAAGGTTATGATAGAGCTGTACTAAGTTTTGGTCAGTAAAAAATTGTGCTTCTATATTTAATATCAAAGTCAGAGTCGACATGCTTAGGATAAAAGCCTTCGAGACAAGCGAAGACAAAAGTCATAGCTAGACTCTTTTTAACCGACATCAAAAACAGAAGGAGGTTATCAATACGTCGTGTTTTTTTTATGTATGTTCACCGATTACTCAAGAACGCCTGAACCGATCGAAATGATTCAAACGTAATAACACCTGGTTTGTACCCAAGTTGTAGTAGGGCATTGATCTTAAAAAAAACTGAAGCTTTTTCGTTCAAGCGGTTTGACACAAATCCGTTGATTTCGAAGCGCGATTCTAACTTTTTAATGTGAAATAAGAAACTTTTTATAAAAAAAAACCGACGTCAAATATAAAAAAGTAAAAAAAAAACCTTTTGCAGTCGGTGCCAGCCAAGGCATCGATGGTGCATTCTTTAAATTCAAGATTGCATTTCTATACTTCTTGCCCATGGTTGGCACCGACACCAAAAGACATGTTTTTTACTTTACGATATTTGATATCTTTTATTATTACTAATATTTTTTTTGTATAAAACAAACTTCGACAACTTCAATATTACCTCAAACAAGTAGGTACATCACATCACATCCACTATTCAACTTCAAAATAAACTAACTAATTTAAAACACGTATAAAAATATCCTTTGTACATCCTAACAGTATAATACACTTTTACGGTCTGCAAAAACATTGTGCATACGCGACAGATAGACGTAACTCGATTGTGGTTCGCTAGCGTGGTCCGCGTTCGCTTTTTGACAAGCTATCGTTAAGAGAATCTGGCGAATTATCCTCATGCATATTTATCTGTCTGTCTGTCGGTATCGAGTAATGGCCGCGCGATTGTTCCACAATTTCGGTACGGTGGGCATCGGAGGATTAGTTTTCAATGCGCGCAAATTGATCTTGTAATGGGGTTATTGTATGTACCATTAAATGTATGGAGGTTTGGTAGTTGGATTTGCTTAGTGCTCAATGCTGTTTGCCTTGGTGGGTTTAGAATGATAGATAAATGAGAAGATAACAGCTTACAATAAGATAATGATAAGATAATACGAAGCCAAATCTATACGTTTTGTATACAAAAATTGTTGTTACTACATCAGTAAAAATAATACTACCTATGCAAAGTATAGATACTTTATTATATGAGTAGTAAGTAAGATATGGTTGCCTAAATCCAGTGAACACACAAAGTAAATTTTTGATCTGTAACTAGATAGTGAGTTGGGTAAAAACAAAGACACAAACTGATAAAAAAATAACAAAACCAAATTACTTTTTGATTTCTATTTTATTAATAACATTATGAAGGTTGTTTAAACGGACTGCTTATTTTTTTAAAGCATTCCTATTTGCGTCAGAAATTACGGATAAACATATTCTAATAAATTCTAGGTTATAAACTTTTCGCTTGATTGAATAACGAACATACAAACTTTCACATTTATAATTTTAGAGAATAATAACACCTTCTTTTGCTGTCCGTAACCGTCAATGCTGCTGTGATAGCAATACGATTGGGCATCGACGCCGCCCGCCCAATTTTAGATGGGCGGCTATCGCTTCCGAAGCCGGTAAATGCATCAGACTGCAACAGCGATGCCAGTTCTTATGTAATCACAACAATGAATGCACGATGTTTAATTAGCCGATGTTCGAATTTAATTTAAAATGCCAAAGTTCTGTCAAAATCTTTTACGAAGGTATTTAATAATTTCGTGAGAGTTGTTGATGTACAAAATAGACTGCTACAGTCTGATTCTATTTTTTCAATAATCATTGTAACTTTTAATTTAGATTACTTCATTTTTTATTTTAGTATTTATTTCGTTTTCTTTATGCACGATTTGGCTACCTTTAAAGGAATTTACCAATAAGGTTAATCATTGGTTTTTAATGCATGTATCAGAAGAACGCTGACTTTGGTCTTTATTTCCCTCTAGGGTTCATTATTTTTGTGATATTCATACATATTATGTTAGGAGAATAAGTATTCCGGTATAAATATATTTTTAATTCTACAAAGGTTTAATTTTAAAAAATATATTTCAAGCCATCTTCAAAGTTCACTACTGCGTCTAATGCCGATGAGATTAACTCATCTACTGAACGGTGAGGCGCGATAATTCAACACATCTCCAACCTTCGTTCAGTATCAGTATTTCCAATACAAAGAGCAGGGTGGAGGGGGGAGGGTTGGAACGTTTTCACATTATCCGATCCGATATCTGGTGGCGCCGATAGCCGATATCGGGGCAAGTAAAATGTATGAAATGTTTACCTGCCTTTCATATTGTCCGACCCGACATCATATATTCATCAATTTCATCATACATTTTAATAGTCCCGCGGGCTGATATCTATACAAAAAGCGGATTTTTAATTCAGTAGAGTAATTTGACAAGTGCCAATGTCATTTTGTAAAAATAATGCTGCCTTAAAATTTGGCTTTAATGATAATATCAATCTGTACATGTATACTTGAATGGAATCAACACTTACTGAGCTGGATTAGTGCAAATCATTACGAAAAACAGTTAAAAGCGGGATTATTTTTACAAAGTGACATTGGCACCTTTCAAATTATTCTACTGAATTAAAAATCCAACTATAGCAAACCGTTTTCGTCGCTGTCATGGCTGTAATATTGTATGAAAATATGACAACCATGACAGCAACTTTATCTGGTTGCTAGGTGCTTTTTGTTAGATAATCAGCCTGCCGATAGCGGTGTCGGCACCGATACCGAAATCGGATCGGACAATGTGAAGACGCTCTCGGGGGGGTTAGATCACTTTGCAACAGCTATCACGTGTCGTTCGGTGCCGGTACCTCGCTGAGATAACCCGACAATGCAGCTCACTTTGGAAGTATTTATTCGATACCTGCTGATATTCGCTTCAATACGTTAGGGATGTTTTGTTAAACACATAAAGTAGGGTATTTTTACGCCTTTTGTTAGTCGTTATCGCTGTAGATTTACGTTTGAATTTTGAATGGTAGGCAAGGCATGTAGGTAGGTTTGGCTTTTCAGTCGCTTAGTCACGGATCACACAGTAGTATGTCACTTTTTACGGTGTCAGTCTTTTGGTTCTAGTTTACGGTGCCATTATGTAACGGCCTTTATACAATTCGAATTCCGTCAACAGAAAGTTATCAAAAACGGACAGCTTTTGTGACGTAATTTGTTTTAATACTTGGAAACCAAGGCTGGGGAAAAGGAGTTATTCTTCAACTGGCGCGTGTGAAACACGTGAGTGCGCGCGAGTTGGCACATTCTTAACACCTCTAGATAATGTTTAAAAATACTTACTTATATATATTTTTATTTAACATACTACTTAATAATCAAGAATTGCCAATTGCACAAGCACTATCTGTCGATTAGATAATCGTGGTTTAAAACATCGTCCTGTCCCTTTTTCCTTCAAGCGACTAAAATGCAATGACATGAAGTTTAGCGTTAATCAATCGGTTAATTAGCTGGTGAAAATGAGTTTTTTTGAACGTAAAAATTGTTTCAACCTCGAAATTTAAAATTATGCATATTATACACTTAACAAATAAGTCGAGCCACTGCGTTATTTTCATACAAAAAAGCTCACTTCACTGTCTTATAAATAAAAAAGGATGCGTATTTCTGCAAAGATTTGGGTTTTGATGGCGAGGTCAAATGTTCAAATAACCAATTAGAATGTCACACAAATGACAACATTTCTTAATTTTCTAAAATTTCAGTGAAACAAATTTTAATTTTTATTCCATATAAACTTGTAGGAAACCAGATTAAGTTAATTTGTTTTCCTTACTTTGCACAAAACTGAAAGTTTACTTGAATTTTTGGGACTTTTATTCGCAAGTCGAGTATTCGACTCATACATCGACGTCCAAATTTTTACATAACTGATTACTTTTTGAATAATGAGACCGTAAAGTGTGCATGTTTGTATGAAAATAACGCAGTGGCTCGATTTATTTGCTCCCAAGCGTATAATGCATATTCCGTTTATTTCCAACGTGTCACACCATAACGTGTCAAATTGTTAATTGTTGGGAAAAATAATTCCATCGAGTCACAGTGTCGCTCGTTGGGAGAACAATTTATAAAAATAATCCCAACGAGTCACACCCCGAAGATCGGCTATTAGGCGTTAGGGAAAAAATCTTCTTAACCTGTTACATTTTGAACAGGGACTTTTGGTAACTTCTCAAAACATCTAAAATAACTCCTGCCTAATCCCTTTGAAAGGTATTGTGATTGTGATTTATGGAATTGTGTAACTTATAGTCACAATCCCTTTCGGAACGAATGAGGTTTGAAATGACACTTCATTTGTCACTTCTCCATACATTTGAAAGATATTTTTGCCTGTCACTTTGCTTATATAGTTCAATTTCGTTCATTCAATACCTTTGAAAACGCGTCTCGATCACAATCCCTTTCAAATGTCAAATAGTGACGGCCTGAAGTATGTGAATATCTTTCAAATGGCGAATTGAAAGGGATTGCGATAGATTTTAAAATTGGACAATTAGCCGGTTAGCTATGCGACCCTGGTACTTTCACCTATAAATATTCCATACCTTCAGGGTGTGTTTCGTTGGTAATTAATTTTATAAATTGTTCTCTCAGCAAGTACCAAACACTATGATTCGATGAGATTTTATTCCCAACGAGTATCAGTGTGACTCGTTTTGGTGTGACTCGTTGGGAACAAACGTTAATTCCTATCCCTCTCGGATCAGTAATATTTACCTCATTTAATAGATGGAAAGCACAAGGATCAAATATGGAAGTTATTTCGCATGAAGACGTTTAAAAAATAGACATCACGCAAATGTAACTGCGCATCTTTGTGTGACGCGGAGCCCGTCACAGCCCCCATCCATCAGCAAACTGCTAAGCGTTCACTTTCCACCATAAAAGCGTCCTTCTTCTCATAAAGTTATACGAATAAAACAGGCCATACCAATAAAGTGATACCCACATAAAAATAACTACCAAAATTTCCATTGGTAGTAAAATGACGACACACCGTCACCCTTTTAATCCTATAAAATTTATGTAGCTGTGTTCTGTGTTCACTGGAAAACGCATTATTATTTTAAGGGTGATCTATTTATTAGGCCGGCCCCTAGTGATGCTAACAATCTATTAATAAATTAGGACCGACCATCCTTTGGGATGGTTCGTGCCAGAAATATTATAAACTATTCGACGGCTTGAGAATTCAGTTAAGTAATTAGATATCAGATAACTTTTTGCCCGATCCGGAATAATGTTCGGAAGAACGTTTTAATTGGAAGTGGCTAATTGGAACATGTTTCCGATAAAATAAAATGCGTCCTGAGCAGGTGCGGAAATTTTACTGGCGGATATGTTGGAAGGAAAATACGAACATACCTACCTATCTAATTTTCCATTTAGTGTGAGAAAAATTAGGACAATTTACAATGTATAACTAGACGATGCATGCATGTATTATATTATTTTATTAATATAACGTTTTTAATTTTTATAATTTCTTTTAATAATATCGTAAATGACTTCATTGTAAATTTTTATTATCTTTAAAATATTTCAAGAATTCAAAATTACTTATACGAATTGAAGGAATAAATCTTCGTAATAACAATTTCAATTTAATAAACGTCACATCTTGTGAATGAGCTCGTAAACCCCGAAATCAACTAGCAGATACATTTTAATCAAATTAGTTGTTCGGCCATTTTGAAACGTGGCGGGCGCCGGTTGGCCGATTTGAATTCGGAATGAGCGCGAGCGGCTCGCTATCAATCACCCGGTTGACGCGCCAAAATTATGATTGAGATTGAAAGACTGGCCTTCGGGAAACAAGCGGTATGAAACAGCCATTACGTTTTATGACCATAACGATTAGTTAAAAGTGCATGCATGTTTTTATTGCGGTGTCATTAATAAATTTGCGTTTGCTCGCTGGGGTCTGCGGTGACAGGCCGTCTTGAAATTAATCAGTGTCATAACCGAGTTTAATATATTGCCTACACCAAACTTTTAAACAATTTTACATGGGGGTTGGGGCTTCTACATTTTGAATAGGTTGCCGTTAATATTGAACACATAAAAAATTTGAAGCGGGCATTTGAAGAAAAAAGGCTTTACATTTTATATTTTATTTTTGACCAAAGACTGTATCACTGACAAAATAAAATGGACTAGTTAAGATAGCTAAGATCTTCTAGGTGTTATACGAGTCTTTGAATAGAACTACAAGTGGTCGAAAACTTATTGTTGTGTTTGTATTCTATAGGTCGTCTGTATAAGCCCTATTGGGTTTCTCCGTAGTACATTAAACAAAGTCCTTACTTAAACATGCTATGCTTCTATCGAAAGCTTTAATAACAAGTATCACGTAACGTATAGCAAAACAAATTACAGCCTATATTATATACGACACGACTTACTTATACGACAGTTCATTCTTTCTTATTTTTATTAACGACGGGCTTTATTATTTTTATAAAGCTGAGAATGGAAGCGAGCCTCTCCCGGAACCCTCAATCACTAAAGAACTGGCTATCTTATTTCTACTTGCCGCAACACAGGAATGCTGAAAACATTGTTGTTATGGCGTCAGACTTAGAAAAGATGGTGGTAAGTAGCCAGGCGGACTTACAACAAGTTCTACCACCAACCAAACCGAATACTATTATGTACCCCCGCTGGGATCGAACCCGGGACCTTAGGGTCTGATACCGGTGGTTGTACAGCTAGACCACAGGCTGTTATTCTTTTTTTAGAGGCGATTATATTCACAGAACATTACTTTTAATTGTTCTGTGATTATATTCCTTTCTCTAACGCAACTTAAGAACTGTAAAGGTCGGTTTGCTGTACAATGTACCACAAAGGCGATAACCTTAGTCGGTTCAATTGATCATAACGTCATAGCACGCTTAGTATCAGAGTTTGGAGTTGCCAAGTTAGTCCTCAGAAACTTCTTGGCTTCGATGGATCCACTCAAAGAGTCCACGCTATGTAATGTACTTATCTTCAGAGAAGTCGTTTCGTTGGTTTGTTATTATTATTTTGCTTGTTAAGAAAGTTCAAATAATATTAGGTCTTTACCTATGAAATTGCCGATTTGTATGAAGAATTACAAAGAAAGTTCGTTTTCAATACTTACAATTTATCATTAAAGTAGTGAGGTTCTCTAGAAGTGAAAGAAAAAAAACTTCATAGGTAAAAATCTATTATGTCAATGCCTTTAAAAAAGTCCTCATTTTGATCTGATTTTGAGATCCTGCAGTTGCACTTACGTTACTCACATTAAAACCAACGATTTCAAGCTACTGAAATTTAAAAACAACATAGGCCCCTAGCATTATCATTTAAACGCGATATGATATAGCGATTTATCATGTTAACCTCTCATAAGATAATGGATCTTGACAGTTGAGTCTCGATAAAACGCTATATCACGCGATAATTTTATATCGTGTTTCGGTGGTCATGCTACGAGGGCTACATGTCATACCTTGTCGGTAGTTTAATAAACTATTCAAACAATACGACATTACCTAGTTAAAACTGGACTAGTAATGTACGGTGCAATACCGAACACTTAGGTTTGCATACCTAACAACGTCATAGGGTCACCGGCCGAGTGGCCTAAACTAGGTCATTAGCCGCCGTCAACTTTAATAACATAATTTACGTAAATCACTGTATGTTTCGTCTTTATTGCAATCGGCTGCACTCATCAACATTCATTATCATAATTTTAAGAACATTTTTGTGAACAGTAAATAAATCATTATAGTTTTCCATAAACATTTTCTATCGTTCAACATCCACTAAGTTCAGTCTCCAATAATAGTAAAATTGTCTTGTTTACAAAAATCGCAAAAACCGTAACGACGAGCGTTCTGAAACCAGAAATAAACGGCGAGTCCACCTCGATTATTTGCAAAAACAAGCATCGCGCAGAAGACGAGGGGCTAAGCAAATTATACTGTCCGTCTTAAACAGTGTAAACGATCACCGGGTTTAATTAATCACAAAATTATGTAACGAAAGGGTTTCGGCCTACGGATGCGCGATTGTGATAACAACGCGGTGGTGTGGTGCAAGATGGGAGCGGATGCGACGGAGAATTGTGGTGCAAAGGTTTAGCAAATGCCATGCTGGACTCGAAGTGAAAGAAAAACATAGAATGTGCAAGCTGCTGGTTTTCCGTAGATATTGTAAAAGCTTATCAATTGAGCAGACGCGGCAGATAATTGTATTGCAAATGTTCAGAAAACCCCATGCCGCAGGGAGTCAAAGAAAAACATAGAATGTCAGCTGATATAGTTCTCCGGTGCAGATAGTAAATCCCTAACAATGGACAGGGTAGATGCATAACGAATGTTGGGTTGGCAACCTGTTACTATTGTTTTCGAAAAACATCTTAGACGCAACATGTGGCGTCGTTGATGTGTGGCTATTTGAGAGATGTTTAAACATTTCAATCTCAAGTCGCAACTTTGATGCTCTGTCAACCTCGCAACGGATTTATTACAAGGGATTTAGAAAATTAAGCCCCTTTTTTCAAATTTCTTTATGATGAAAAGGGTATTAGATTCGCTCTTGTGAAATATTACAGATTCGGAGTAGGTACTTAAATGGAGAAGTAGCCTTTCCCATTTTATTGTAAAAAAAATATAACAGAATCAATTTATGTTTCATTTCCATTTGATTTAAAATAATTTTCGCAGGTAGTTAGTCTTTGTTTTTAACTAAATAAGTGCAAAATTAATAAATCGAATAAAGGTTCAGTTTATTATTCAGATTACCTCACCAAAAGGCAATTTAATTCTAAGTATATTTCAAAGGTTCTGCTAGTCGTCTGAAGCAGTTCCGCTCCCACGCTATTCGCTCACTTCTTGGACCACACAAAACCTACTAGAGGTTAACGAGACGGCAAATTCTGAAAAACAAGCGACCTCGATGAGGGTCAGACAGTGTAGGTACAATTAAAAAGCGAGACGTAAGCCCAGGATTAACCGTCCCGAAATAATGAGCCGATTTACTGAATAATGAGGGGACTGCATATACAATGCTTCCCTTATAATCCTTAGATATGATTTCGAACGTATAAGGACCGGGTAATTTCGTTAAGTGCCATTATTCGATTGAATAATTCGCTGAAGACGTCCCAGCTACATTGTGAGACCGTTCACGATTTTAGATAGTTTCTACGATGGAATGTAACGAAGATGGGTCTGTTCATGAAATCACTACATAGTATAAAGCAAAGTCGCTTCCCGCAGTCTGTCACTATGTATGCTTAGATCTTTAAAACTACGCAACGGATTTTGATGCGGTTTTTTTTAATAGATAGAGTGATTCAAGAGCAAGGTTTATATGTATAAAAACCTTCAATATAGAGTAGAGAAATACTGTAATTTTTGAGATTTCTAATGTGATGTCGTAAATGATTACATTTTTTCCGCTTACATTGCAAACGCGGGCTGAACCCTACGAGATTTATCAAAATAATGTACTAAGTATTTGTACACCTTGAAAAGGTCTACAGAAAACTCCGCGGTGGTATATGTTTATCTCTTATGGATAACCCACAATAGCATAAGTCGTGTAGTCCACGCCGGCGAAGCCGCTGGCGGGAAGCTAGTATAAGAACAACGTATTGGTGCAGGAGAAGAACACTAAAATCATAGTTATGGTCTTTTCTGTTCGCATTTCATGCATAAAAAATCGTATCTGAGCGGAATTTAGTCAGTGACTGCGCAGGTTAAAATTCAATGTCCATGCAGGCAGCAGTCTTCAATAAAATGCATAAATGTAAGTTATTGTTAAAAATCTTGTAAATATGTTTCTTAGTGCAAACATCTTTATTGTGTAAATATTTTAGTAAATCTAAGATCAGTCACCAGTAGGTACTTAACTAAAGTGTACAATGGAGACAGTGATTTATTCTTATGTTAAAAACAAAGTTATTTGAAGAGCAGATAGTAGATTGATCTGATAGATATATGAGTAGAATATAAATATAAAATTAGCCTCGCACGACCCATATCTAGTAAATATGCTATAAATGCTGTCGCTATTCAAATTAACCTATACATACAAGTCGACCTTACACATCTCAAATATTCCCGAACGTAAGTGTTATTTCTCAATACAAGCAATTCCAACCCTCACACAGCGTGGTGGTTCTAACAGACCGAGTTTCGAAATATTTCATGCCAGTCGATATGTTCGCAACAACTTTACACTAATTGCAAACAAAACAATAGACGACTAAATAGCGGCAGTACTATTCACGCTATTGAATAGAATATTATGAATATTGCTCCTCGAATCGGACCTGTATTTCTAATTTCCGTGGGAATTCTGTGGTATCTATGAGCTGCCATGTTTCAAATAATTTGGTAGTACGATAAGTTTCATTGTGTTATTGTTTTGGGCGTAACAGTAATATGAATGTGGTCACCTAAGTCTTATTTATGAATCAGGAATTTCACTTACGATAAGAAAACAAAATGTTTGAAAAAATATCAAAAAGTTGTTTTCTTGATTTTTATCGAACTGAGTATTGCAACAAGATTTTTTATCATATTAGATTATATACGTAACCTACCTAACTAATACCTAACTCATGTCTAGATTTATTATCAGATGGTAAATAAAAAAGAACATAGTTTCGAAATTATCACTTACTATTTCCTCCAATATGTTCAGAAATAAGTAAGAAAACTGTTAGATTGAATATAAAAAGGTTGCAACTTATTTTTCTGCTGGCGAGGAAAGTTGAAGCGGTCGTATAATCGACCGTTATGAAATCAAAGCTCGAACGAATCCCATTGGCAACTCTCGAAATGATCCAATCGCCCGCCGCAGTGTCATTGCGAACTAACAAACTAGAGATTCTCGACTCGATATTTCCAACCTGATTCCCTGTCGCTGCAAAACGAGAGAGGGAAATTTTCTGACTTGTTACTCGGAGGTTTCTTATTGTTCAAAGTTTTAAGTCTTGAGCGGTCTAGGATGACTTTTTAGTTTTTTATTCGTAGTGTTGTCGGGTCGCGCTGCAGGGTTTCTCTCTAGCACATCTTCAAAAGAGTTGGTGATTGTAAATCAATATTTTTTTTTAATGAAGACCTATGGAATACTTCTATTTTTTCAGAGATCATGAGTCCGATCCGCCCAAGGTAAATGAACATGTCTGTTTTGGTCTTGGTGTTTTCTATCTATGTAGGTTAGAAGAGATGTGGTCACTGACACTTTTGAGATACCTTAGCTCTATGTAAACTCGGATTAAATTAAAGCCATTACTAGGAGTTATTTACCATTACTTAGAGTGGCCTTAACTTGGTCGCCAACGCAATGCAAGCTTTTACAGAAAAAAATCAGTATGTTTCTCTGTTATCTAGTATCCATATCCATAACAAACACTACATGAAACCAATTTTTTAAAATATAAGATAATTGGTTGATTGTAAGTAAATTCACATATTTCTTTTGAGCAGCACGATAATATGTAATGGAATGTAAAGTATAATAAAAAAATCACTTATGTGATTTTTGTACAGAATTTCGTATTAATTTTACCGTCGCTTTATCTCTATCGTAGAATAATAATTAGTGGCATACACGCGACAGGTGTGGCGATATTGAGTTCACGAAATTAGTGTCAGGGGGTATTATGGTAATCCATGCCGCCAATGCATAGTCGAGCGTTATTAGAACGTATGGTCGTATGGGTAAAACGATAATTATAAATCATGACAAAATTAAAATGGGCGTTAAAATAATTTGGAGGCTACAAAACTAAATTGATACATTTTTTTTGCCATGAAATGAGAATGTAATTCATAATTCCAGAATAGCTACCAAACACAATAAATGACGTGTCATACTACTTCTCATACTACTCTGACCTCCAAAACTTAGAACCTAACACACTTTTAAAATTGCAATAACTTGATATATAAATTTCGAGAGGTTTAGAATGTATTATAATAATGTTCTTTTTCTTTTATTAACTTCTTTAATTTGGAAGATGTTGCAGTTTAAACGGTTGTACTAAGTTTTGAAAGTAAGTAAGGGTACATACGTGATAAACACGAGTATCCATATCCAGTAAAAACAATATTAAAACAAAGCATCTATTTTATTGAAATTATTCGTAAACTATTAATTAATCATACGTACATCTTAAGTTTTAGCGCGGACTTTTAATTGAAATAAAATAACTTTTCCGGATATTTAACGCGATATATTTTACGAATTAAGATCTAATTGTCCATATTTTTAAGGTTTTTAAGAGGTTTTTGATTTTTCCTGATGCTTAAATCTGATGCTCCACTGCGCCCTATAGTCAGCTTAATTGACTCACCAACTTACAAATTCGCTCGACAAGTAGCGACAACCCTCTCACCACTAAGGGGCTGCACAACAGCCTTGTGAAGGATTCTTACCACTTCATTAATGCGATAAAACACCTACTTCTCGCCGATGATGAAATCATGGTCAGCTTTTATGTGCAGTCCTTATTCACATGTCTACTAGTACAGGACTGCATCAATATCACTAGGAGGAGACTTGAAAATAATAAATGCCTGTGGAATATGCAGACCTACTAGAACACTGCCTAACATCGGGCTATTTCATGTGGTATGATGAATTCTATGAACAAGTTGATAGGGTAGCTAAGGGTTCTCCTGTATCCCCCCTAGTCGGCGACATATTTATGGAAGGGGAAGGCGCTAGCTTCAGCACCACTGTATCTCCGGTTCTACAAACGGTATGTAGATGACACTTTCACTGTACTACCTAGAGATAATGTTTCTGCTTTCCTTATCCATCATAACTCTATTCACCCAAACATTATATTTACTATGGAGCTAGAGGAAAATAATCAACTAGCCTTCCATGATGTACTTGTTATCAGGGATACTGATCAAACTTTGAGTGACACAGTGTATCGGAAAGCAACACATTCAGACAGATACCTCAATGGTGATTTACACCATAATCCTTCACAGTTAGCTACCGTAGGAAAATCTTTGTTTCTGAGAGCTCGTGACGAGAAACACCTGACTGCTGAGCTCCGACATGTCGAGCATGGGAAATAACAAGTTACAAGTACCACGCAGACGTCACAGAAACCGCGACAAACCAACCACAGTAGAACATCAACCTGCCATTCTACCATATGTGAAAGGTGTCAATGACAAGATTGAAAGAATTCTTAAGCGTGCTTCTATTAATACTTACTTCAAGCCGCCCAAGAAGATCCACCAGTTTCTACCACCAATCAAGTGCAACATACCCTTTCAAGTTGCAGGTGTCTACAAACTGGATTGTGACTGTGGGCTCTCCTACATCGGGCAACAAGGAAAGCATAGAGACCCGCGTTAGAGAACATGTAGCTGACGGGAAAAATAGGCGCGAAAACAAGTCTGCAATGGGTGAACATGCTTTTGAGGGACCCACCCACTACATTAGGATTGTTAAACCACAGATCTTCGCCAGGGAACAAAAATTCGTCCCCAGAATGCTACGTGAGGCTATTAAAAGATGTGGGGTCGAAAGAGGTTTTATACCTCATTGTTTTCGATCTTCCACAAAGTAAGAAAGATAAAACAACTGGATGTCAATGAAGACAGTTACGAGGTGAGAATTGTAAATGATATTTTAAGAACATAAATTGTGAATATATTAATTTCCTAATTATTGCTATCATGTACATACGTTGTAAATATCGTGTACATATTATTATTACACATTTGTAAATACATTCAAGCAGTATTATTCTTCAATCCCATAATATAAAGTGCGGGATGAAAATCTCGTACAGAGGTGATGGTTGGAAGTTGGAAGCTTGGAATCCTATTATCCATAAATTAAAGTCTCAACCCAAGTCACACACTGCAAAATCCAAAGATACGGTTAGCTCTTTTTGTAGATAAATAACATGGTGGAGATAACCACATCTGAATTTCTATATAAAGATGGAGGTCGGCTCGCTTTCGAAGTTTTCTTGCCAGCTTATTTCTTCGAGGATCCACCCAAATTGTGAACTGCCAGTAGAGTCATTAGTTTTCTCTTTTATTAATAATAAATATTTAAAATAATAAACAAATCAAATTATCAATTCAAAATTAATTGTTGCCATAGTAAATGTCGAACGAAAAAATAAATTAACTTTTCGAGGGTAGACTTATAAGTCTATAAGTCTTCCGGTGACCACGGCAATCTGAAAAGGTGCCGCAACGTCGTGGAAAATCAAAAAAACCTCTAAAAACACGGATAATTAGATCTTAGTTGGTGAAATATAGCGCGTTAAATATCCGCGTTAGACATGTTATAGTTGACGACCTCTGTGGTAGAGTAATACGTACACCGGTTTCAAGGTATCGCCTACTCTGAGGTCCTGGGTTCGAATCCCGGTGGGGGCAAATGCTTGTATGATCAAATCGAGCTTGTGTACCTGAGTCATGGAGATTTATATATTTTTTACACATGAATACTTATTTATGTATACTTAATTATATGTATTTATATCCGTTACCCTAGTATCCCCTAACACAAGCCTTACAGTGCTTTCTTTGGGGATAGATTAATTGGTGTGCGAGTGTTAGAAATATTTATTATTATTATTATATTAATTAATCACTTAAGGGCGCGCTCTAGGCCAAAAGCAAAAGTAATAACTGCAACGGCGAACTGCAAAGTAAATGCTGCCTTATTTCTATGAGAAATAAGGCAGCATTTACAATATAATTCTCCGGCCCCATTCGGCCGGTCCGGAATGAAGAAATGATGGAAATTCTTTTTCTAAAGGATATTAAAAGGTTATTTACAAAAAATATATAACATAAGCCCTGCCTTATCTATAGTGTAATTATACTAAAATATTCCAAGCTTTATTTTAATGTATTACTTCAATACTAGCAGTTTATCGTGTTAATTATAGTGATTTGGAGGCAACTTCGCAATTTTTTTCTATCGAGAAAATTTTATGCAATCGTGTTTTTGAGTAACATAGTCACTAGTGTAAGTCCTGTAGTTTGCTGCATCTTAATTTGAAATTCAGTTTTTCATTAATATTGATATTACAGACGATCATGTAAAGCAATCTGATTTTCATTGGCCTATAGCGGGCCCTTAAGATGAAACAATATAACTGACATATTTCGTAATTATCGACTACACCTTAAATTCTTGTTAATTGATAAAGGACCTTAATGAAAAGACATTGAGTTTAATAACAATATTTATTAAGTTCCTTAGAGCTCATTATTACTGGCTCGGGTTTAAATTTAATTTCGTAATACGGCTGCTATGATTACTCAATTTATCAAGATCGTCGATTTTCTTCAAATTTCATCTCGTTTCATTGGAGCAATTCATATTTCCAGGTTTCAGAGAATTTCGTTTATCCTTCGGAGATAAATCTATCTCTTGCTTGATATTGAAAAGATGGAAGCATTTCTTCTGGTAATATTAATGTGTTTCTTACGTAGGGCTCACGAATTAAGAAAGTACACGGTTCCATTTAAAAAACATTAATGTAATGAGAAAAATTACTCAGTTTGTTTTTCTTAAAGTGACTGCGAAATGGTGGATGGTTTTGTTTAATGAATAACGAGGAAATGCTTAGCCTTCATCGTATCTGATGTTTATTAATGATAAGGCTGATGTTGGAAGCGCGCCTCTCCCGGAATCTTTAACCACTGAGGAACTCGCTAGGTTGAGAAGCCTTTGCCCTACAGTGGGACGATTCAGGCGCATAATAATAATAAAGAATAGACTATTATACTAGAAGGAGTTAATAATTATAAGTACCGATAATAAATTTTAAATATAAAAAATATTGAAAAAAAATCGACATAAAAAATAAAAGCAAAAAATAAGCCTTAGCTAGCTAGCTCGGCTAGCTGTGTAGTGTCGGCTTAGAATAGCACTACCCCATCACATACCGTGGGTGTCGTAAAATGAGACTAAGGGACTCAGCCTTCAGGAAATGGGCAGCAGCGTCTCCTTGCCTCTCCTTACACTTGGCTTTACTGCGATCGCCAACCCACCTGCCAAGCGTGGCGATTATGGCAATCCCCCCCTTTTAGGGGAGGCCTATACCCAGCAGTGGGTATTATATGGCTGAGACGATGAAGCCTTATAGAGGCGGTGCCAGCCAAGGCAAAAAAAATATAAGAATAGGACCCCAAAGTAAAGAATGCCTTGGCTGACACCGACTCCAAAGGCTTATCTTTTGCTTTTTAATTTTTTGAAGTTTTTATAAAATGTTTTTTATTTCACAATTTTAAAAGGTATATGAAATCCCGTGTTTACACTTATTACCTCATATCAACTGCTCATCAATTACAGAATACTTTTTCACCTCACACGCTCGGAAAAGGAGGTATTCTCATATTTTTTTTTTGAAATCGGTTAAAATCAGTCACAGCAATATCATCAAGGTAAACGACTATTTGCCAAAATGTAATTTATATTTTTTAGGATTATGAAAATACTACCATCCAGATCTTCGTAATTAATATACTAAAACTTCTCCTAAATGCAACAAATACTTTTCTGAAAACCGCATCAAAATCGGTTCAGTAAAACGCGAGATAATCGCGGACAAACACATACATACAGGTCAAACTGAGAACATTTTTTTTTAAGTCTGTTAAAAATGAATTCTTAACTTTTATCCTGTTTAAAATGTATCATAAGTACATATAAAAATATTATTAAAAATGCAAACATTTAAAAATCATAAAACTACCGACTTCGGAAACCCAAGGACATGTAACAATCGTTGCAAATTCTCACACGATTTCGTCTAACTCATCGTAATTATGAAACATTTGAGTATCCGACGTGATCATTGCGGTTCGTACATATTTCTTAATTAACCGTCGTTCTGGCTGACAAATGATATATGCCGCGTTCGTGAGTCACGTGTCTTTCGGTTAATCTATACGAATATGGTGTTCCGGTAAAAATGAGGGGTGTTTTATGAATATTTATAATGAAAAATTTTGTTTCCATGTGGAGTAGGCAAGTTGAATAAGGTAGAAAAAAAGCTTGAGAAATGTAGTATTGCATTATTAATATTAAACCTTTAATAGAGAACCAATGATTTTATTTGAAATTTTAAAATCGCTTTTTGAAGTGAAAACTTCTTTAGTCGCGTTGTGCACATCAGAGTTTTAAATTTTTGGGATGGGTAAACAATGTTAAAGTCGCGTCAGGGCACGTGACCTGATCGAAAATTCGTAAGAGGGAGGGAGAGTAGAGCGCTGGCGCGGCGTAGTAGAGGAAGTAATATCCCCCTCTCTTTCTACGGGGCGGCGAAAATGTATGCCTGCTCCTGCTGTTTCGTTTAAGCGGTTTTCACTTCTGCCGGCCCTCACGGAGTGCAACCTGTTGTTTTTTTTTGGAAGTCGGTACTGCGTTCCCATTTCATTGGTTGAATGAAGCAATAACAACTTATACGTATTAAACGGCATACTGTTGTCATTAAATCCCAAAAGTGTTCCAATTTAATGTATAGTTCGTTCGTAACAGTATTATAGCATAAGCTATTCAAAATCTGATTATTCATCAGATTAATATTGAATATTTATTATACAAATCTCACTTTCCAGAAAATACGTCGCTAAGTCGTCTCGTCGCTCATAATAATTTCGGATAATGTATTTTATCCGCAAAGTGGATAGAACTCCATATTCAATGAGTGACTTTGGGTGTAGTGGTTTATATTGGTATTTGACAAACAAAGTAATGTATCATGTGGATTAGAGGGCCGTAATCTTGACCGATAAGCTGTGCATTATCTTTATTACTTAACTTAGATATTGACTTATTGCGATATTTGGTTATGAACATTACTTTTATAGGTTCTGCGAGAATGTTATTGATGTTACTGATATTCTATGTAAGCCCTGATTTTTATCTAACAAAATATTGTTGTAAATATGTTTTCTATCGGTTCCTTCCTACGCTGTTTGAGTCGTTGTCATTGTATTATTGTCAGATATTTTGTATATTGTCAAATGAAGATGAGAATATGTTACTTATACTTACATATTGCACCGTAGGAAATGGTTTTAGGGAACTCACCTGTAACAAGAGCAAAATATGTATCTATCTATGTAATATGTATCTATCTCATAACAGTAAAAAATAACTTAACAATTAACCTTGGACTACCTCGGACCTTTGATTTCTAGGAATTTCAATTTGAGTGAAAATCGAACTGATAAATAAACATAGAAACAAAACAGCAATTGGCTTGTTGTCTTAGTTTCATACGATACGTAGATATATACGTTATCATAAATATTTTCAAAAACAAATTCCCTTTGTTACTATTTAATTATAAGGGAATCATCATCATGATTCGGCCTGTTTTAGTCCAGCTGGACGTAAGCCTCCCCCAAGGTGCGCCACAAGGTACACGATCTCCCGTCTTTTTCGTCCAGCAACCTTTCTCAGGTCGTCGGTCCAGCTACTATATTAGGAAATATGGATAATATAGGTTCTAAAAGCCACAGTTATTTAAGTCAGTACTTCCTACTTCGCACCTTATTTTCTTTCCACCTTGGCACAGTCTAAACATTTTTCATATAAAGCCCGTATGTAATCAAAGCTTGATATCTTGCCAACACAGCGAGACAAACATACTTCACCCGCCATCTTTTCATTAAGCAAAATGGAAATCTCGCTTCTAAAGTCCCACATTTTAGAAAGTTAGATAATAAAACGTGAAACAGCCGACCAGAGTGTCCCAGAAACTTACGAAATATTGTCAATTACCGAAAGTAAAATGCTATAAATCAGTTTGTTAATGTTTACGACCAATATTTTAGTTCAGTATAACAACGACTTTCGTATTGAATTATTTTATGGTACTTTTTATTTAAATTTAATATCCATTTTAAACTTAGTAGACGTAAACAACATAAAGCAGCGAGACAGTTGTTGCATAAGCAACGAGGAAAAACGATGCAAAATATAATAGTTTTTCATTTTAATTACTTTAAGTCAAAAATGTGAAAAATAAGAAAACTCTTATTACACCTTATAATGGATGAGGTTTATCGATTATAAGTAAGGTCAACAATAATGCTAGAGAACATATTAGACACGTTTAAAGTAGATACATAGTATCGTGTTTAGATAGTAAAAATAATTGAAAAATATCTTCGATTTTCGTTTTTCCACGGAACACATAGCCACGTAAATTAGCAGATGTTTTAATAGCAGATTTGAAAATCTTCTTTGATTTTATGAAATGGTTTTTTAAAGTTTTTTTTTTTAATTTATTATCACCAATTTAGAATTTGATATTCTTAAGCACATTCTTAAGTTACAATATAACTTAGCTAAAGGCAGTGTATAAGTTGTAGCTTTTCTTTGTGGCCAACTTATAGCTTAACTCATGACAACAGCAAGAAGGATTGTTTGTATCTCTGTAGATTTCTTTCCGCTCATTTCTGTGAGAAAGTTTGCCATTACCTAATGCACAAGTTTGCCTCGGGCTACGTCAAAAGTTGCTGACTCCTGATGTGTGCAACGATCGGAAAGAGCCAAGTTACACTTGATGAGGAAAAGATTCGCACTTGGGAACATCTGAGTGTTCCTATCAGAGATAAATGGCTTTCATGGGTGTTAATGCATTCTTTTGCTGAAGTAAGTTTTATTTCACTGGCTTACTTGTGTATAGAAGAAGTTAAGAGGCAAATCTATAAGTCCAAATAAGACTAGCTGTCATGTATTCATGATGAAATTAAGGAAAATCCCATGTAACGTAATAAGAATGCTGAGTTGAAATAGGAATAAGTTTTTGAGAGGAAGTTTGGTGATAGCACTAGTATACAAAAGTTGAAAAGAAACCACCTGGTTTACTGAAAAGAGATTGACACGAGTGTTAATAGATGGAAAGGAAAATAATGCTCGCAAAAAGATGGTTAGATAATAAATCAAATCCTTCATAACAATCAGTTCGGCTTTTCTAAAGGTAAAAATACTACTGATGCTGGCATTGCACTCCTCAAACATATTTTTGAGGCTTGGGAGGGCAAGCAAGACGTAATTGGTATATTCTGTGACCTGTCTAAAGTTTTCGATTGCGTTGATCACGTTACACTTTTAAAGAAGCTAGAACATTATGGTGTCTCTAAAAAATCTGTTAGCCTTTTGCAGTCATACTTGCACAATAGAAATCAGAAAGTAATTGTCAATAATACTGCTTCTACTGGAGCCACCATTATTATGGGCGTGCTACAAGGTTCAATATTGGGCCCTTTGCTGTTTTTAATTTATATTAAAGATCTCCCTCATTACACGAGTAATTTATGTGAGACAGTACTATTTGAGATGATACATCTTTAATTTTTAAAATTGATAGAAGAAACAATTGTTCTGACGAAGTAAATAGTGCTCTCTCTCTCAAGTCGCACACTGGTTCAACAGTAATAATATGTCTCTTAACCCTACTAAAACCAAGTTTGTTAGATTCTCATTACCTAATGTAGTGCAGGTCGATATGCATATCAATTTGAATGGGAATATAGTAGAGTTAGCTGAGAGTACAAAATTTCTTGGCATTACATTGGATTCAAGGCTGCAATGGGAACCACATATTGAAGCCTTGTCGAGTAGACTAAGTTCTGCGGCTTTCGCAATAAAGAAAATAAGGCTCTTAACTGATATTGAAACGGCAAGACTAGTTTACTTTAGCTATTTTCATAGTGTAATGTCCTATGGCCTGTTGTTGTGGGGCTCAGCAGCTAATATAGAAAATGTTTTTATACTTCAAAAAATAGCTGTGCGCGCCATCTACAACCTTCGACGGAGAGATTCTCTTAAGGATTTGTTTAAAGAGTTTAATATACTAACTTTGGCGGGACAATACATCTATGATAATTTAGTATATGTAAGGAAACATCTTGATTTATTTATTAAGCATAGCGATGTCCATAATTTTAATACTAGAAATAAGAATAAGCTTGCTGTTCCAAAATTTCGACTTGAAAAATGTAGACGCTCGCCACAACAACTAATAGAGCTGGCTTTGCATAAATTTAAAATATATGTTAAAAAGTCACTCTTAAGCAAAGGTTATTACAAGGTAGATGATTATTTAAAAGACCAAAATGCATGGATGTGACACTAACATAAAACATAACTATTATTAATTGGATAAAAGGAAAATATTCTAATAATTGAATATGGGAAAATTTTCCTCATATATTAAATATATTTCAAAATTGTAAATTTGTGCTTGGCAACAACATGTTCCATTGTAAATGTTGTTGTTTCTGTTAAAGCTGATAAGTTTCTTGCGGCCGTTCTTCTTATCAGTTAAAAGATGTCCTGAATGGCTGGTAGGGAAAAAAAAATTTTGGACTATTCGAAAGTACTTATCTATAAGTCTATTTGAATAAAAATCTTTGACTTTGATTTTGACATTGTGTGATTTGTGTGCATATAATACCTAATACCCATGAACAAGTAAAGAATAGAAGGTGACAGGCGATAGAGAGGACAAGGACGTACTGCGCCTACTACAATTAGAATTGGGATATGGTCATGAGAGTAGCCGCGGATGGTCGGTGGCGTGAAGTTTTAGAGGCCTATGTCCAGCAGTGGACGATAATGGGCTGATGATGATGATGGTCATGAAGATGTTAACTTATCTATTTAAAAAAATTACTGTATAGCCAAAGATATTTCAGCAAACCTTGAAAATGTTTCATACATTAGCAAGTAGTTAAAAAAATGAATCTTAAGGGGTATAATAATTATATATTGCTTATTAAAGCATAAAAATTCAAAATACAGGGCCGAACAAGCAGGTTACGAGGTCTTAAATAATTTTGTTCCCATTAAAACATGGGTTCAATCCCAATATAAAATAACTAATAAGTTAAAATCCATTTTCCAACTTTTGTTCAGGGGCTATCTTAATTAAAGTGATAACGACATTTTTGAATTAATTGCTTTTCATTTTAAGTTTGACAAGTAGAGGCTTCCACAGCCGAGAAGTTGGAACTATCTTTGCAAAAGTTAGCTGATTCTAATTTAAAATGTTCTTTTGGCTATTTGAGCTTAGACTTGTCTAATTTTGCTTTACGAAAATATTTTAGAAAAGGTTTTTATACTTACTATGTTATTACAGAGTTATTTGGTTCGTAAGCATTAATTAAAGTTGTTATTTTAACTCCTACTAGTTTTGAATAAGCAACAATGAAAGAACAGTTTCAGTATTTACATTTTTATTAATTACGTTCACCGAAAAATCTTTGTACACGCTCACTAAAAATCAAATCTTTGAAAAAATCTCATCAAAGCTCGCAATGAAAATGTATTCCTATTGACTTATAAATCCGTAACAAAACCCATTTCCCATTTCGATGCGAAATATCAAGAAGCGAAATTAGAAGAATCCGGAACGGAAGTAGCGATTGCTAATTTAAAATAAAATGTCTGAAGAACGACAAAAACATTGGGCCGCAAATAATCTGTCAAGTTGATAACGCACCAAATCCACTCAGAGTTGGATGAAAGGCTAAAGGGACATCATGAACTATGGAAATATATAAAAATATTTTTTTATTTGTATCGGGACTCGTCCTCCCTCGAGTGTTTTCGTATAACAATAAGAATGAAGTGTGCCGCTGTGATTTTACTTTATAATTTCGTCTTGAGAAATGTCGCGCCGAGGTTCTTTTTAATTATGCTGTTTGATCTTTTTTTATATTCTGGAGATACCAAAAAAAGTATCTAAATATTATTCGTTTAGATTTTTGGAGTTTAATGGACTTTAATTAGGGCGACTTTCACCAACCTGCTAAACAAATATAAATACAAAATTTTGTTAAACTGCAATAGTTGTCTTGCACCACGACTTAAACATGATTAATGTTCTGTCAAAGTTAAACAGCCAAAAAAGGGCTGTTTAAAATGCTAAACATACACACAACAAAAGTGTCTAGGGATCAAGTACATTATTAGTATCACCGTAATGTAGGTTTTTTTGGACCGTTAATGATTCTTTTGTGCAAATTTTACTACTTGAAAAAGTAAATGATTAAAGTAAGAAACCCATCTGAAAAACTACGTTTTACGTTTTTAGTAAATATACGTAAGATACTTTTTATAGTTAAAAGGTGCTTGATCCCTAGACACTTTTGATGTGTATATTTAGTTTTGACATTTTGTGTTAGTAATGTCAAAACCAATCATAGAGGCTATAATACTTAGGTTAATTCCAGCTCTTACTTAATTCTGACTGTTTTGTTTGGGACTATACTTTTTACTGCGAAAATGTGGAAGGCAAAATACCTACGAGTACATTAACAAATTATAAAGCGGACATAATTCTGCTACGATCCATTTCACAATAGTTAATTATGGATTTAGATTTTTGGACAAAGAAGGTTACCGATTTCTAAATCTGCTACAACATTATTCTTGGCGTTACAATAGTTTCGCCATATTTTTAAACGAGTAAATTCAAAGCGAACCTATTTGATGTAAACGACAAGCTTGGATTTGGTGTCCCATAAACACATTGAACATGCCCCAAGGCCCCCTTTTCGCTTGCGGTACATACCCTGTAAGACTGGGAATGCATCTTGCAAATTAGATTACGACCCCTGGCGAGGTTGGCTAGTGCCAAGGTAATAGAATCATCAAGTAAGTGGTCTTATGGCCGAATACTCAAACGCTTCTTAACTTTAAGAAGATCTTAAACATCATGCCGTCTTTTTCATACCTTTGACATTTAAAGCGACATGTTGATGTTTAAGAAGCCCTTAGAGTTGAGAAACGTTTGGGTATTCGGGCGTTAGACTCTGTCTTGATAAAAGTTGAATATCATTAATGCAGCCGCGCGGTACGCAACACGCGTTACGGCTGCCCGTCAACATAGATTACCAGACGCTTACGGCGTACAAAACTTTCACAACGCGGCGCGTTCGAGACTGAGAGTCTTGCCGAACCCGACTGAGAGTCTTGCCCGTCGGGTATAATTCGCACACGGACCATTAGTAGGAAGACAGAATACTGTGTATCTGTTTATACTGTAATAGTGCCTTCCGTTTACTCGTACCAACGTGCATTGATTTTTTAGATGGACCCTGATTTTTTGTTTGTTAACTTTGCACAGAGGAAATAAAATTAGATTAAAGTCCACAGAATTTCCTGTTACTGTTACGATGATAAAACGGGAAAATACTGTAATTGGAAAGATGTTTATCTCTGGAGATGTTATTTACGTTAGACCTTTAGAAGTTATATCTTTTGAAATTACATTTTGTTTTGAATTAAAATAATATTAAATCGATCTGAATAAAACCTACATCATTATCACTAGTTATTTTAATGTCCTCAATACTGGGCCACTGGCCTTGATTTATGGGTTTTAACGAAGCACAGATGTGATCGACATACTTAATACGTTTTTGGACACCTAACCCGCACACACAGCCACAAATTGCAGGCTGACTCGTCAAAAAATGCGCCACTGATATCTTGAAATACACTTGAATAAAAGCATAAGGCCTGTGTACATATAAAGTTTTGCCGTGAAAATCTACGGTTGTCAGTGTTGTATGGATTACTTATCAATATGGATACTATGGATACTATGAAAGCTTGTAGAAAGTCACAGCGGCACCACGGCGAAGTAACTATTTATTATTCTGTGACCACGGTGTCCACGGTATGGCGCTGCCGCACCTATTTCATTTAGCTAAAGGCTTTTTAAAGTATACATGTAAAGGTGATCCAGAGGTACTGGGGTCAATAACCAGTAGGGGTACAATCGGTCGGTCGTGGTGGTGTTCTAAGTCCGCCTGGCTAGCTACCGCAGCCGTCTTATGTCAGTCGCATCAAAGTCTTCAGCATTTTAGAGTTCCGGAAGTTAGAGACTTTAAATCATAAGTCTTAGTCACCGAGCTAAACTAGGATCAAGAGCGAACCAATTCAGAAAAAAAAAAACAAGTAATCCTTAATATCACTACCAATATCTTCTTCGCTGAAAAAAATAAGTTGGTAAAAAGTTTTTGTTTTTTTTTCTTATAAAAAACTTTTAACCAAAAAATACCACAATCACATTTTAATTTAGAAATCAAATTGAGGCAGTGCCCGGAACAATCCCATAAACGGCGTCTCCCGCAATAAACTGCGTAGTTTAGTTGCGGGGGTATCTGCCCCCTGCACTGGGTCTGCAGTAAACAACTTATAGCCCTGGGGAGAGGAACCTCTGAACGCCTTAAATGTGACTCCTAAATTCATTCGAGATTTGTGACTATCAAAATATCTGAGAGATGAACCTCTGAAGCTACAAAAATTGGCTCCTAAATTCATCGAGATTTGTGACTATCAAAATATGCTTATAGTTAAATATCCGTGTGACAAACTTTCTGAAGGTCTTAAATGTGGCCCCTAAATTCACCGGAAATTCCGACTATTAAAATATGCTAATAAACATTTGAGAGATTTGATTTTTATTTTAAGATTTTATAAATGACTGCTAAATTCATCGAGATTTGTTACTTTCAAAAAAGGCTCACGGACGTTTGTTTTTATCACGACGCATCTTTAAAATTATCAGCACACAACTGCTCAAAAAGTACTGTAAAATATAAAAAAATACAATAATTTTCAGTAATTTTGTCTTGTTTTTTAACGTATCATCGTGATACGATGACACATGGTTCGGTTATAAAAAGTAGGCACAAATAATATAAATAAACAGAAAGCGGTGCCAGTTCTTAGTTTTTACCATTGTAGCATTTTGGGTATAATGGAAATTATAAGATGCAACAAAATCACTACATCCATTTGAATGTCCACTGCTGGGATCACTTCCACAACTATAATTTAAAAATGTCATTCACAGTGTTATTTTTTCTGAACGAATATAACAGAAAAAATATAAACAATAAACAAAAAAAACATTAAGGGAATCTCTGCTATTCTAAGCTCTCAATCCCCAGGACTACCTTACCTTCCGTAGGAACATTAGAAAAAACATCGAAAAATCGGTGGTTTAAGCTTGGTCTCTCGTTCACACTCGATTTGGCGGGAAAATTGCAGTGTCTGGGTCTGGGCTACGGGCGCAGTTGACGTAGTAAAAAACTTAATTTGCAACCGTTCGATTCCGCAAGATAACCGTACACTTGTGCTTGGTACGCTAAAAGGTTCTTTTATATGTTGATGATTTGATTACTTTGAAATAAAACAACTTTTACGGATATCTTTTCAGCTGCCTTTCAGCTGCCGTGGTCACGGAATGACATGATGGGATGATGTCATGCCGTGACCACGTAACCAAGGCAGCTGAAAAGGTGCGTCGGGAAAATCAAAAATCCCCTAAAAACCTAAAAATACGGACAATTACAACTTAGTTCGTGAAATATAGCGCGTTTGATATCCGTAAAAGTTGTTTTATTTCAATGAACAGTGCGCGCCAAAACATAAGATGTACGTTGATTATTTGTTTAAAAGAGAGAAGTTTTGGGGGATGAATTGTGTTTTGTTTTGTAAATTACATGCTTTGATAAATAAGAATGTTAGATAATAATATGGTATGAATCAACTACATATTTTTTACGCATGTTGGTAAAAAGTGACACGGAAATTAGGTTCCTTATCTAATTTACGTGTCACTTTTTAGTAAAACTTATAAAATTAAGAAAAGTCCCTAGAAAATCTAGTCATTTCACAAAACAAACACAAATAAAGATTATTGTATTTAAAAGCAAATATAAAATTAAGCACCACGTTCTTTGTAACACTTGTTGTTTGATATTCAAACAACAAGTGTTACAAAGAACGTGGTTGCCTAATTAATTAAACAAATCTCTGTGCAAAAATACTAAGCTATAAAAATAGGTGCATAACTTTTTTAACAGGCTCCTAAAACGTCTTGTGTCACAAACAGGTTCCAATATTGTTTTATTGCTATAAATTTTTTCATACGCTCGATTAAGCTCTGCTCTTTGAATACATCAACATTACGGCAAAAAGCTGGTAGCTGAAACTGAAATTCAGCTTCCACGAGTACTGTGAACAGTCATCAAATTTCAGCAACAGACGTATAAAATACGCTCCCAAATTTGTATATTAACGAATGAAAACTGAGGGCTTTGTAAGCCGGCGCCAGTTCATGACGTACTTTTAGTGTGGTGTCGTCATGAACTATGTGATATTTAGGATAAATTGGAAAGTTTACATTCCAACCAAAAAATATACTAGTAAGTACTACATTGAAAGCTATGTCTACTCAAGAAGTCCGTAGTGAAACATAATACAAAATTACTGTTCTGTGCAAGTAACTTCAAATATGAAAATATAATAATTCCCTAAGCTCTATTTTTGGGAATAGGACAAGACAGGTGAATCAAAAGAATGAGTTCTTCTAAGTAACAAAAAAGTAAAAATAAAAGTTTGGTTTTATTTTTTGTTTTTTTAAAGTCGGGTTTTCTTTAAAAAAAAATATTTAGCAATTTTTAGTTAAATCATGTAGCAGCCCATACACAACAATGACGTCATCTGATGTCATCTAGATAAACGAATACTTGCCAAAACGGCAATTATATTTTCCAGGATTATGAAAAAACTACTAGCCAGATCTTCGTTAAAATTGACAACTGACGACGTTAAATTAAAACATACATAAAAATATATACATATATGCAGTCGACTTGAGATCCTCCTCCTTTTTTTGAAGTCGGTTAAAAAGAAAACCGGGTTACGTGGCAATGGCTTACACTGTTACATAAATTGCCATTTTCTATGTTTCATATTCTGGAGGACAGCAAAATTGATTGAACTATTTATTTACTATCATAACACAAAGAGGTTTGTGAGATAGTTTGTAAGAAGTAATATCTGGAACTAATGAACCGTATACTCTAAAAAGCTACATTATTTGTCCTGAGTGACAAAGGCTAATTTTGATTCTGTTTTTATGTGAGGCAGTTATATCAGTTATTTATATCCGACCTAATATTATAAATGCGAAAGTGTGTTTGTTTGTCCTTCCTTCACGCCCTAACTGAGCAACCAATCGACATACATTTTGGCATATAATTAATTAAAAGTACGTAGAGTAACAAGCTACTTTTATACTTATGGTAAATTTTAAATAGAAAAATATTGGAAAAAACTAACTCGGCCACAAGTGAATTCTCAGACGGGAATCGAACCCGCGACCTTTGGAAATCCGGTCCAATGCTCTTTTTCAATTTTTTTTTTCTATTTAAAATTTACCATAAGTATAAAAATAGCATTGACAAAAATTACAAAATCATAAGCTACTTTTATCCCGATATTCCCAAGGGAACAAGAACTACGCGGATGAAACCGCGGGCGGAACCTACAAGTTACAAGTAGGTAGTACAGAACACTTAAATCCAATCTTTATCCTAATGTACACTCAACAGCTGCGTACCCTACCTCAAAACATTTCAGCAGCGATGGCAAAAGGCGGCTGGCTCAGCCAGTGCCCACAACACCGTGCGAGCCAGCGTTCCGAGTCAAATGGTAATGTAATTACATCTATCTCTGCATTTGACGTGATTAAATTATTACCTATTGTGCTTACTTTACTTTGAGGGTTTCAAGTTATTCTCAGAGTAATTCTATACACGACAAACTTTATGACATACCTTTAAGAGCAAGTTGGAAGCGAGATCTTTCATAAAAATTTCATGTGATCGAAACGATTTTAAGTTTCACGTAATATTTTAAGATAATGACTTTTTATTATATACCCTTGGGGCTATTACCTAAAAATTAGCAATTATCGCGCGATCGCTGCGGAAAAACGGTATTACGATGTGATTGCTGGCTAATCGCTCGCTGATGGTTCGTATAGCGGCGTCTCACTCTCTCGCGCTCCTACCCAGGTGCGTGAGTGAGACGCCGCGTGTTGCTATGACGCTAGCGTCAAAAACTATTTGGTAGCAATAACAGGAACTAAATTAATGTAAATTAATTAATGTGTAGTTCATCGTTTGTTCTGTAAAGGCCGCACTGTTGATACGTGACGTTAAGCAATTATCACGCAATTTCTGCTGTCGCGTTGCTGTTGCAAAGATAGGTCCCGCCCCGCCGATTAATTAGAATATCAGATTTAGACCCCTAGCATAAACCGCTATATAATGCGATATGATATGATTTGGCGCATGATGCGTTGCTTACCCAGCTAAGATATGAACGGGACTGAGATACGAGTATTGATAAAGCCGCTGTTGCGAATATTCCCTATCAACGAAACATTATCTCTAAAGTATCGAAAGTAAAGTAAAGAAAAGCGAACCCAATAAATAGTGTCATTAGAAAATCTGGTTGCCGTAAGCGTGGTTATAATTAGGCTGAAGTCGCACCTAATGGGATCGCCTCAAATTGTGGCATCTGGCGAGTAAGAGGCGTGAAACGAGATTCGGTAATAGGCTGGCATCTCACGGTCTTATATCGTTCCGAAAAATTTTAGAGTATCTAAGGGTATTTTGTTAAAGCACTTTGTCGGTTGTCAGTACATTAATCCTAATCCTAGCTAAAATTATAAATGCGAAAGTGTGTTTGTTTGTTTGTCCTTCCTTCACGCCCTAACTATCAACCAATCATTTTGATTTTATAGCATAGAATTAGTTGAAAGGAAAAGAAAGAAAGAAAATTTAATTTATTTGAAACAAATCAAATCACACGCCACAAAAACATACTTAAAAATAAAAACAATGAAATTTGTCTCAAATCGGTCACGACTCAGCATAATGCGTGGTCTACGACCAGCGCTGATCTTCCGTCGTAACCGGTTTGACTATCCGATACGGAGACAAAAAAAAAACACGAAGGTAAAAAACATATAAAAACAAAAATACTGAATTAGCTTAAAATATATGCACAACAAACAAAACTTTTCCGGCTGTATCGATCAACTCCTTAACAACTGATGACTGAGAGTAACATAGACTACTTTTTATCCTGATATTTCCACATAAACAAGAACCATGTTGTTGAAACCGCGGGCGGAAGCTAGTATTTTATATACTTATTCGGGTTACAAACTTCGCAAACGTGATTATAATTTTCTTTACGTCAATGGTTCAGATGGATATATATATATTTCCTGGATTGCATTGCATTACAATCTTCCCGGAAGGACAAGGGAGAATTGGTTGAAGTTCCGACAATCAAAACGGCTGAAGATAACTTAAAATAATTGTCATTCGAAAGGTATATTAATAAAACATAGGATTTATGATTTTGTGAGTTTTTGCATTTTTAATGCTATCTTTATACTTAGAAGAATATTCAAAGACAAAGTCAAAGATTTTTATTCAAATAGACTTACAGATAAGTGCTTTCGAATAGTCCAATTTGTTTTTCCTACCATTCAGGACATCTTATCACTGATAAGACGTACGGCCGCAAGAAACTTAACAGCTTTAACAGAATTACTGACATTTGCAATGGAACATGTAATAACTCATATAATAATAATGACTTTATTAGTCTTATGAGCCTAGTCGATTTTTTCTAATAAAATTAGGAGATTTCCCCCAATGATTTGAACTTTGTATACTTAAACCGAAATACAAAACTATTTAGAACATAAAGATTTAAGTTGAACTTTTTCAGATGAAAAGGATGCTTTTCTTTTTCTTTACGGTACCAATTCTATAGAGAGATTGTTCGTGCCAATTCTACATAGATTCAATAAAACTTAAAATAAGGACATTAAATAAGTTTAAAAGCAAAATTGCCAATTCGGTCATCGGCTATAGCCATTGGCAATTTATCAAAATGAATAACTTATCTGATTTCTCAAAGTTGAAAGTGAATAATTATAAGTGTTACTGAAATGTAAGGATCGAGAATTAATCTGCTTTAAAAAAGGAGTATTCCGTAACATTCAATGTTTTCAGCATTGTTGTGTTCCGGCAGTTAGAGATAAGATAGCCAGTTCCTCAGTGATTGAGGATTCCGGGAGAGGCTCGCTTCCATCTTCAGCCTTATCAATACTTAACATCAGGTATGATGAAGGCTAAGAGTTTCACCGTCGTTCATAAAGAAAAATGATTTCTGGTTGAATATCTCGAGACAAAATTCTAAATAATTGTATGTGGTAATAAGTTTTTCATGCGAAAATTTTCATCAAGGAAAAAAAACAATTCTCCAATTACTTTATAATATCCCTGAGTAACTTAAGCTAACTTATATACCTAACCTACGGGACTTCAAATATTAATATTTTTTTATTAAATTTTTTTATTAATATTTGGAACTTCTTGGATAATTTTGCGTAAAATTCAACTTTACTTTCAACTTAGACAAAAAACGATACGAATCAGAAGAATGATTATTTACTTATATTATTTCGCTTGCCATACTTTGTACAATCGGGGCACTTCCCGGTTAACCAGTAGAGTTTTTTGGGAAACATTTTCTCGGAAAGTACTAAGGTTAAAGAAATAATTTTTAACCGCTTCTGTGGTCTAGTGGTACAACCACCGGTATCAGACCCAGAGGTCCCGGGTTCGATTCCCAGCAGGGGTACATATTTTATTCGGTTTGGTTAATGGTAGGACTTGTTGTAAGTCCGCCTGGCAAGCTACCACCATCTTATCTAAGCCTGACGCCATAACAACAATGTTTTTAGCATTGTTGTGTTCTGGTAGTAAGAGATAAGATAGCCAGTCCTGAGTGATTGAGGATTCCGGGAGAGGCTCGCATCCATCTTCAGACTTATCAATTCTTAACATTAGGTATGATAAAAGCTAAGAGTGTCACCGTCGTTCATAAAAAAAAAAATATGATTCATATGAAATACCTCTTAATGGTCTATTATTTGTGATATAATATTATCTATATATATTTTACTTTTTTAAATAAAGCTCCCTGAAAAAAACTGTACTGGTCAACCGGGAAGTTCCCCAACTGTACATACCTGGTAACAACCAGCAGAATCAAATGATTTGTTTCAGTATAGTTATTGACGCATTTGTATTGGAAAGCATTCACGATAAATAAAACGAAACATAACAGTATCGTTTAGGGAAAAACTTCAAAACCAACTTGCAAATGACGTCTCTTAAAACGCTTGGGTGTTCCTCATAGGACCTTTAACGAATGCCAAAAGCTCATATAAAAAAAAAGGGATGTTCAAGTTTAAACTTGACTCGTGGGTTAAACGTAAACCATTATTATATTTGATGTAACTTGAAATATCTGAATTTTGATTAATTATCCATATTCAACTAATTAAACAATGTAAAAGGTTTCCAGAAACTGAGTTTCTTATAATAACTCTTAGCTTTCATCAAGGAGAGTTGAATAGTACCTTGGGGTTATAGTTTGAAATATTGCCAAGTGTCAAAACACAACCCATACAACGTTCGTACCAGTGGCAAGGGGTCAAAATATGGCACAAAAAAGCTACAAATCAGAGAATTTGACATGGGAAATAAGTCATTTTGTTCACTTTGCAACTGCCTGGCATAATAATTACGATCTGCATGTTTGATCGTTGGTGTGGGATTCCTAAAAGGGAAGCCGATGGGAATCGGTATGTATGGACCCTTCAACACTGGTACGTTCATTACCGTATTTTCGTTTAAGTTTTTTTTTACCAAACATCTTAGAATTTAATGTCAATCTCATCTCTATTCCTGTGTACCTACTTCTGAAAAAGGGTCTTGTAAAACAGACGGACAAACATCGAAATTATTTTATAAAGGTTTATATTTCACTAGTAAGGGACCCTAGAAAGTCGGCAACTTTATTTCAGTGGCAAGATGGCCCCACATCGATTTTTATCGTATTGTTTCACACCCCTCGGTCCCCTCACTTATCCAGGATTATCCGTAGTAATGGCCAACTCTGTATTTTAGTTAGGAATCTCTTAAGAGTGCACTGAAGTTAATGTATGGGTTTTGCCTTCGTCCCTTCCTATAAGCAGCCACACTTATCTGTATAAAACCAGACTAAAAAGCTTTGCTGTTGGATGTAAGATATTCTTCTACTCGAGATACAGTCTTTGTAAGACCAAAATTAATGCGCTGAATTTGTTAGTTATTTGTTAGGTACTATTTTGGGATTCGCATGGTGTTAAAATGTAAAGGTATTTTTATTGTGACACCTCGGGTTTCCACAACTTACTAACGATTTTCTCCGTTTGTATTCGAACTGAGAAAGTTGTTTTCAAATGACGCGAGATTGTCAGTGACATTTCAGTGGCAACCTGTATTTCAAACGAGTGACTATTTCATATGCAGTCATTATGACTGCCTTCCTTCCTGTCTGGCTGCAAAAGCGGAATTCCGATGCGATAAAAACGGATCTTTTCCAAAGGCTCCCTCACACGGGCGGCATAAAGACGTAACGATTCCGTGTCGAAGAAGCCGTCTCCTGAAAATTCCCTTATAACAACACTAATGGCTTGCAAATAGCTCCACCAATCGTCTTACACTCTTATATCATTCGCAAGTCGCCCGTTGCATTATTCAGTATTTTGCTTTTTAATATTCAGACGACATATTTGAGTCTCCTTTCAATTTTTTCCCGCGCCTCCCGTGTACCTCTGTGCGCTGAATTTTGAAAGCTACTTATTGATGTTCGCTTCTTAATCCCAACATATCACGTTGGCTGTTCCATTTATTTTTTTATCGATACCGCTGAGGGGCTCGCTCACTTGTGCACATCATTTTTTATAACATATGAATTTATCGAGGTTGATCCGTATCGATTCGGTTGAACTCTCTATCGGAGCTAGTAATTTATACGGAACAGAATGAGGATTAAAAGAAAATGAAAGCAGAACGTATGGTTGCGCCGATCGACAGAAATAGGTGCAGGTCAGTTTAATTATCGGCATTCCAGCTTGGACAAATTGTTTTTGTCGGCGGCGCGGGATACGTCGATATTTCATTATTATAACCGTGAACCGAGCGACAACAAGCATTTAGGCTTATATTTATGATTGTATATGAATTATGCGGATAGCCGTTTAACGCATATACGATTTATATCTACTTCGTCTCTCAATTTTATAAAATAACCAATTTGGTAAAGTAGACAATTCTTTTTAAGTAATAGGGTGATAATTCAAGTCAGGAACAATAAAGCGTGATTTATTTGAACTTGTTATAAGAAAGTGTTAGATACGGCCGTTCTTCGCGTCGTCGTGGCGATAGTTCTCGAAGTGAATATGGATCCAAATGCAGCTTTAGCAAAAATAATGTCTATGCAAGAGTACTGAAAACTATTGCCTCTCATCTATATGCAGTATTCTAATCCAAATTGAAGTTGGAAACTGTTACAGTGTTATGCAATTACCAACTTAGTATAACTTCCTTATCTGCATATGGATATGTATAGGTAAATTGAATATATAGTAGAATTGGGAAAGTTATAAGACATTTTTGATTACTTTCAGTACGAACGTACTAGCGGCCGCTCGAGGTTTCACCCGCGTGGTTAGCGTTCCCGTGGGAATTTCGAGATAAAAAGTAGCATATGTTACTTTCCGTGCTTCCAACTAACTCTATGCCAAAAAATTTATTTGATTGGTTGCTTAGTTAGAGCGTGAAGGAAGGACATACAAACAAACACACTTTCGCGTTTATATTATTAGTTAAGATTTATTACCACCCACAAAATGTAATAAATAAACATTACACGATTCGTCATAAGTTAAGCTATTAAACCTAAAATTGTTATGGTTGATATATAGTAATCATTACTGCTGGAGTATGAATAATGAATTCTTATCAATGTGAAATATGTTCGGCCATCAGAAAGAAATATTAGTCCGTCACGCCCATAAAGCTCTTGCAAACAAAGGATGCTCTTTCAGTAAGTTGTGTGTAATGTGTATAAATCAATGGTGGGACCATTCTAGAAGATTGGCTGCAGTTACCCTTGCACTTATGGCTGTCCCACCAATATCAGCCCCTCCGTCCATAGGGCAGAGGTCTCGTTAGCAAGTTGCTTTCATTTGTTTGGCTTCAGTAGCGGCCATCTTGAACATTATTTTGGCGGTCTTTTATGGCGGCCATTTTGCGGTAATGAAGTGCCCGCCATATTGTCGTGTTAAATGTTGTTTAAAACGTGTCGTGTGTGCAATTTGGGTCTTTCCTATTATCCATGCTTCCTGGCCTTTATTTACTATGTACAGTCACGTGCAATGACATGTAAACACTAAGCAAACTTGTCACATTGCAATATTTAATGACATTTGTGGATAGAGAGATTTTTGTTTCCGCGTGCGTCAATGCGATAAGGTTGTAAAGAGTATACATGTCTTGCTCGCGACTGTACCACCGATAATATACAATAAGTGAGAACTTGATATTATGTTTAAGATTTAAACAAAAGTAATAGCCGCAAGTCCATGCTGTCTGCAATCTGTTTATTTCCTTGAAGGTACTTCTGTCTATTATTTCCAATCTTACTAAGTACCCACTTTAATGTGCTATAACAGCTTTTCACCGCACTTAAGTGTTACTCAGAGTAAACAATGAGTACCAAAGGCTTTCAATAAACCTTTAGTGTGAATATAAAGGAGACATAACAACCCCGCTGGGTTTACTGCCTCACTAACCACCTCTAATGGACCATATGCAGTTTATTGTAGAAAATTGCATTTGTCGGTTGAAAATTCCGAGTTAACCATTACTTTTTTTACGAGCTCACAAACCTTGGAATGTTTGGTGCGTTACCGGAATATTTCCGTATCAAAAACTTCGAATGGGGTGTCGTGGGTGGTGATTGTTAGAATTAAAATATGGTAAATATTAAACAAGTAAATATACTAGAAAAAGCAACTTTTCTCATGTCGCCCTGACAGGATAGCATTGTAAAATGCAAAATTAAAAAGTTATAATAAGAAATAGAATATGTTTGGAACTTTTAGTGTTTTGGTGGTTCAGTTGTTCGAAAGAACTTACAATAAGTATAACTGAATAAAAATATTTTGACTTTGACTCTGACTTACTAACGAGAAGAAAGGTTGAGTAAGTATATAATGGTGTTTTTTGTTGATGATGTCCAATGATGGAAATTGATCTTACTGATTTGTTAATGTCATTTTTCAATTTGACGACTCTGTATGAAATAAAATAGAGAGAAAAAACACAGAAACCTTGACGAGTTTCTTACCGGTTCTTTTCATTACAAGGTCTCCCGCCGTAGGGTTTGTGAACCGATGGCGTAGCTTCTTTGACGTTCATAAGTGCTTGTAAAATCCTAGACTGAATAAATGATTTTGAATTTTGTTTTTTTTATGCTACTAATAATACTTTGAATTACCTACACACAAATCTAGATAAGTTTCTTAATTTTTTATTTACAATTACTTGAATATAATATGTAAATTGTTTGAACAAATAAAATAGTCATTTAAATTTTAAACAAAAGGCTTTCATTTGTTGCGTTAAAATTTAATTAATATTCAGCTCCAACCTTTGGTCAACCACTTCATTTATTCTCTTTTGTGTAAAAATAGATAAATCTAACAAGAATCTTTATAAGCCCTACCGAACCGAACGGAGCCGCTTAAAATTTGTCACATCTAATTCCAAAGGGACCCTCACACGAGTCATTAAATTCACTAACAATTATACGAAGGATTTCCTAGGGATTTTCACATATCATTAACTTTTCACAGGGCGACGCGCGACTAACGAATTTACCCTTAGTTAGCTAATGATGGATCCAAAATCGCAAAATGTAAGGAGGAAGCTTGAACATAAAATCCAGTAATATGTAGAATTGAATAATTTTAACAAAATGAAGCAACAAACAATGCTAACACAACAAAAAATCGAAATGCACTCCAAATTGTACATTTATTTGCATTTAAAGATCCCAACTTTGTATTTTGCTAGGTTTAGTACCTATGTGTACCTACGTAGGTGATCAATTAAATAAACAACCTATTTTGAATATTTCTTTTTGATTCCGTTTGCGTAACAGATAGAATGTACTCATTCTCGTGGATTAGCAAAAAACGAAATGTGACATTTCAATTTCGGAAGTAAGTGCGTTAACTTGTCAAAATATTATCGTCCGTGGGCTTGAAGTACTCACACCTAAATAATTATATTTATCGTCATTATTATTAGCCGTAATTAGTCCACTGCTGTATATGCATACGCCTTCAACAACTCTTATGTAAATATAAAAGTACCTAACTAGGTATAAGTAGAGTGAAAACCGTGCTTCTGGTTTGAGGGTACAAAAAAACTTATTGAGTAGTCAATTTCTCTGTGTTCCGCATTCCTATCCCTATTTCACTACTAATACTAATATCGGTTTATATTTATTTAGATGTTATTTTTTATGTAAATCATTTATGGTTGTAGCTTAAGCTATATAATTATTAATACTTTTATATGTATCAACGGTGCGCATTTTAGTACGAGTCATATAAGCTTCTCGACAGATGTTGAATGGGTGCATTAGAGCCACTTAATTTAAGTAAGCCACAATGTTTTTTTCATAAAATTAAGTTTAAAATTGTCTTTTTGTTTTTCTTCTTTCTTCTTTCTTGAGGTAGTATAGGTACACGTATAAAGTATTTGTGAAAATGTTGTTTACGAATATACGCAAACTATGTTATATTCGACGCCGAAATCCATCGCTCTATCTCCTTTGCTCGTATCGACTGTTTTGGTGACATGAGCAGTATATCCGATACTTTACGATATAGCCTATATCGAGTTGTCGGGTCGAATTTTCCTCAAGATTATCGGAAAGTGGAATAAAAATAAAGTGAGAAAATGACAATTCATCAATTTCTTGTATTGAAAGTTTAGGAACTGTTTTATAGACAATTAGACATCACAGACTGTACTGCTGTGTAATGTTGCCTAAAGAAATCTTGAGCTTAACAACTTTTTTAAAACAAATTGGCACGAAACAACACTGGAAAATCTTGGCATGAGTCCTTGGCTGAACCTCTAGTTATACTGTACAGGAACCTAAAAACGTGAACCCAATTCATAAAAGCAAATTACGCCTCTTTTGGCCAGTCTAACAATACTAAATGCCATTTTAAAATGAATCTTGCCAGAGAAATATGAAATGTTTTTGTATTTTTTCAAGGCACGTAAGATCCCCACAAATTACAGAGACTAAATAAATTAGACTGGCCTGTTATAAGAGAACTACGACGGAAGAATTATATAAGAACAAGATATTTTGGAGCCTTAGACGTTACACTCGATCTGAAGCGAACTCTGCCAACTTTCTTACAAAAGGATTATGAGTGCAAAATGTATAAGGTTTGCTGAAATTGTTAATAAGAGACATGTAAAACATTGCCAAATATTACACAGCAATGTTTTTTTTTATAGATTTGTTGTTCTATCTCTGGTGATGAGCATAATTTATAGTAAGAGAATAAAGCGTTGATTTTATAAGTCAACTAGCTGTGCCCCGGGTCTTCGCTCCCGTGGAATTTCGGGATAAAAAATAGATAGTAGCCGATTCTCAGACCTACTCAATACGCTCACAAAATTTCACGAGAATCGGTCAAGCCGTTTCGGAGAAACGAAAACTGTGACACGAGAATTTTATATATTAGATTTACACTTCAGTTAATTGGATTACTTTCTAATGGACGGCATATAAAACATTTGTCTACATATATTCGTGTTTTCTAGAAACATGATTACAGACAAAAAGCCTTCTTGATACGACTTAGTTCCTTTGTTTAGATTTAAAAGAAGTCTTCTATATGGTATTGCTTTGCTTCACCTACCCTTCCTTCAATTCGAAATGTTAAAAAGTTAAATGTAACAAAAAGCTCTTGTTATTCGTTCACGTTCCTTTCATAAGCCGTATCAGGATCGACTGGGATCGTATTGACATTTATTGCTATTTATTTGACGTCGACGCGTACAAACTGTGTCCTTCTAATCGACGTTTTTAGATTTACGAGCGTCGAAGCGACAGATTAAAAAGGGCATTTTGTAAAATATATGTCTTTATTCGGACAATCAGAGTGTGACTGTGAATCGATAGATTTTTTTTCTACTGGTAAGAGATATGTAAAAAAAAAAAATTAAATGCTTCAGGGTTTTAGCACTATCACTGTTTTATGCACAACTTGGAACTAAAATAATTATTCATAAAATCAAACACATTATGGTAATCATAATTATACAGTAACTTGATTTTTTTTATGAACGACTGGGAGACTATTAGCCTTCATCATACCTGGGGGTCTTGACGGGATCTTGTTGAGATCAAATTTGAATGTCAATAATTATTACTGATTTTCGACTTTGATTCAATTTTAATTGCTGCTAAAATCGATAACTAGAGTACAAAATTACTTTATTTACTAATTTCAAGGATGAATATTTAGTTTGATTACTTATTCCAAGTCATAATTACTGACGTTTGACATTAATTCAATCTCGATCTCAATGCGATAGCGATAACGTCAAGAGTAAGGGGGCTGATTTCAGTAGCCCCAGCATGAAGTGTGGCTTTTGTTGACACTTATAGCGTGATGTGTCACTGTCCCACTCACATTTAAGTAAGGTAAGGAGGATAGCATCATGCGCCATTTCATATCTCGCGATAGCACGGTGTTCTTGCGAGGGGTCAGGTGTACGTGTCAATTATTTTTAAAGTAGCTTTAAAGATACTAAGTGCTTAATTAGGGAACTTCTCAAAATAAATAACTATCATCCTTGAACTTATGATATATATAAAAAAAAAAGACTTCGCAAATACCGTTCGATATTGCATACTTTCTACATTGGCTACTATCGATTTAGCATTCGAACCTTACACAATCGCGAGGGCGCAAATGAGCTGGAATACAAAACCTAACAGCCGTTCACTGAATTCAGCCGGGTTATATATCCCTCGTTATCTGGCACGGAGCATTGGAAAGACAATATTGCAAAATTTAAACCTGTACCAGAACTTTGCTTGGAAATATGTGAGCGGCCGTGCGTTTGAAAGATAAAATTTTGACTACCTTTGGCGCCCGTTTGGAGACGGTTTGCGTCTGAACGATTACGTACATCTTATGTTTTGGCGCGCACTGTTAATTGAAATAAAACAACTTTTACGGATATCAAACGCGCTATATTTCCACGAACTAAGTTGTAATTGTCCGTATTTTTAGGTTTTTTAGGGGTTTTTTGATTTTCCCGACGTTTCGACGGGATGACTCCCGTGACCACGGCAGCTGTAAAGGTGCCGAAACGTCGGGAAAATCAAAAAACCCCTAAAAAAACCTAAAAATACGGACAATTACAACTTAGTTCGTGGAAATATAGCGCGTTTGATATCCGTAAAAGTTGTTTTATCTGAACGATTACTTAAATACCTTTATAAATAAGACCTGAGTTCCCACGCGATTTTGATACCGCGCGATTTTCGCCGTGTAAAAGCGCTTTTATATATAATCAACTAGCGGCGGCCCGCTGTTTCAACCGCCTGGTTTCCGATCCCATTTGAATATCGGGCTGCTTTTAGTCTATGTTTTGATCGAGGCTATCTTCTATCTGTGAGCCAAATTTCACCCTAATCGGTTCAGTATTTGCTGCGTGAAAGAGTAAAAAACAAAACAACAAACATACAAACTGACGTACTTTCGCATTCATATTAATGGGTCTTTACCTATGAAATTGCCGATTTTTTTCTTCCACTTCTAGAGAATGTCACCACTTTTATGATTTAAAAATATACCAATTGTTTATTTTATATGAAATTAAGATCATAATAATCAATAAATAAGTTTATAATTTTCGTTTCTTTTACGATATAAATACCTCGAAAGGTACTCGTTTATTTCTTAGTAAAAATTACTACTTTATTTAATAAAATTTCTAAGATACTCATTACTTTTTAAATACAAAATATAGCATTAGATTGCTCAGGCTTCATACAATGCTAGTACATAAAAAAATGCCACGTTAGACTTTGCAGTAGTAACTATAGCAAAAACTGTTAGTATGGAAAACGAACTGTCTTTGAAATTCTTCAAACAAATCGGCAATTTCATAGGTAAATAGCTAAAATGAGTAGGAAAAGTAGGATACAAACACAAGTTTTGAATGATCAAGTTTACTTTATGTATCTAAAATGCTCAGAGAAGTAAGTAATATCCTGTAAAGAACAATACGTGAAAGTACTAATAGGTGCTTATTATAATTATACAGGATAGATTTTTTTTTCCATTCTGTATATTATTTTATCGCTCTTATTTCTTAAAGACAACGGCACAAGCAAGCTCAATGGTGCTTGTCGTAATATATTGACAAGTTTTATATTATGACTATATTAGAAGATAGTAGTAAAAACGCTTCACAAAGCTTGCCAGTAAAAAAACCGTAAAAATGAAATCTTACCATAAAAATTGTGCAAGCGTTAAAAATGTTACCTGACGTTTCACACGAGACAGCCAAATCTACAATGTACTCAGATGATAATATAAAAAAGCTATGTAGTTAAAAAAAACTAGAAGATATGTTTTACTTGATAGGAATTCATTCAACTTCTATTTACAAATACAATTACAAATTTTTATTGCAAACTAATTTCGACATATTATTTTAAGCATCATTAATAACTTCTTTGTTTCACTGGAACAACAGTATGGTAAGCACGTAAGACTATCGAAATAGTAAGTATGGAGCACGTAATGCCAAAAAATGTATTGGAAAAGGTAATTTCATTTACGTCCGGTAGGAACGCTGTTCCATATCTCATAAATTTTTTACTTAACTTCCTCAATACTTACTCGAAAGTTATTTGTGCTAGGTCTAAAGGATAAAAAATAGTCGTTGCATGTGGGTGAATACCAAACGGTGTCTTCTTCGTCAGCATTAATTTAATACATTCATGTTAAATTAATACTCATGATGACACAATTATTGTTATACGTACATCTTATGTTTTGGCGCGCACTGTTCATTGAAATAAAACAACTTTTACGGATATCAGTCATCCCGTGACCACGGCAGCTGTAAAGGTGCCGAAACGTCGGGAAAATCAAAAAACCCCTAAAAACCTAAAAAATACGGAAAATTACAACTTAGTTCGTGGAAATATAGCGCGTTTGATATCCGTAAAAGTTGTTTTATTTCAACAATTATTGTTATTATTTTTTTGGTATGTCGCTATCTAGCATGCGCACCGTGACTTGTTGTCGTCTCGTATCTCGCGATGTCTGTCCCGCTCGTGAATTTCGCGAGAAAAGCCTCGAGAGACTTTTTTTGTGGTGCGCATACTACGCCTGCTGGTATATGTCCCTTAGCATTGAGCTAATTTTATCGACACTCAAAGCACAATAACGTGTCAGTGTCTCGCTCAAATCTAAGTATATTATATATAAATAAGACAGCATCATGCATCATAGCGTGTGATATAGCGGTATTCATGCTAGATTTTTTTTTCATAGAATAAACTTTATACAGCGTTACTATGGAACTCAATGCAGTTTTATCGTGTTCTTGGCGGAAACATTTTTAGCTTGAACGGGCCTGAGTCTGGCTGGTCCGTTTAATTATCCGCATTCCGGGCGGACAAATTGTCCGGCTCTCCGTCCGGATATTAATTTCGATACATTGTCCGAGACCCGACGGCGATTATTTCCAGACGGGGTGGGATGTCGACGACTAGAAAAAACGCCACTGAAATATTAGTGCGATGGTACGTAATGCGTGCAATTCCGCTAAATGTACCTACCTACGATTGCGTGGCTTTTGAATGATGACCTCCATGGTAGAGTGGTTTATTTTCAAGGTATCTCTTACTCTGGGGTTTGAATCCCGGTAGGGGCAAATGTAATACGTACTTATCATATTATTATGTAATTTTGTGTTTTATAATTTTCATTTTCATGCCAACTAAATGCTTTAATGTTAATTACCTAATGACATGAATAGTGGTAAGTGGGAATTAAATGCAATAGGTACTTTAAATGATTTGATTGTATTCAACGGCAACATAGCACAGATAAAGACACTTTTACACTGTACAATTACAGTTAAATTGAAAAAATTAAATCACAATGACACAAAAGCTAAGCTTTATAATGTACTACTTCCTGTGTAAGATATGTTTAGTAAGAGCTATAGAAGCATATTGCAAAGTTAATGAAAGATAACATGGTATATTTTCTACAAATAAAGAAATACTTAATGTGTTATATGTTTTTTCTATTCGCTACCCTAGTAACCCATACATAACACAAGACTCAGTGCTAGAAATGAGAATTACAGTGAATCTACCAAATTCTTAACGCAACAAAAAAACAATAGAGGGGTGAACGTTCCCAAGATATGCTTTAGATAAAGATTATTTATATAATGTCTTATTTTACAAATCCAATTTCCACGTGAATACACGGCTCGGTTATAAATAAACCAGACAAAGCTATGCCGGAATCGGGTGCCGTTCGATACATTATGCAGGCCACGCCTCGTTGCGCCAAGCAATGAGCTCTGTAAATATACCAGGCACATCTCTACGCCGTTTTTTCCTTTTCAACAATCGCCTTTTTTCCCACTGGTTTTCGAATTAGATCGTCCGCACCACAGCTCGCCTCCTCTGTTGATTTTACAACGATCCATTTACAGACAAGAAGCCGAATTCATTAACCAATTTCTTAACCACAGACACTCATCTCCTCCTTTACAGCCTTCATACTAAAATCTATCAAGCCGTAGTGGAAATATTAAGCGCTCTATTACCATAAGCAAATAGGCGGTTGCTGCAGTGAAAATAACTTAGGCAAACATTATTCATTCATTCGCTCGCCGTCGACCGATAGTATTATCGGCAACCGTTTTCTACGCCATTGATTTCGGAAAATAGCAATGATATCTTAACTTCGTATCATGTGGGGCTCTCCCCCGCGATATAAAAAACAGAGTGCTACATAACGACCCAGAACGCAGCAAAAAATGTAATTCGCTAGAAAAAGCATCGAATCGCCGTTGTTTCGCGGTAGGTGACGTGTTGGAGCGGTTCGTCTAAACACGCCCATGCACTCCTTATCATGACACTGGAAAGGCACTTTTTCATTTTTCCTTTGTTCCTCGTCGCTCAGATTTTTTGCCAGCGTGCACGGCTGTCTCTAAGGGCGTCGCATAGTGGAAAAGTCACGTGATTTAGAGACGACAAAAATGTTATTTTTGTTACGAACCGTGTGTGAACGTTACTTGTGGGTTTGCGTGACATATTTTCCTAGTGTCGAGGATGACAAATGGGCTGATAAATCATAGCGAAAGCGAGCTTTTCTTTTAAAAGTTTTATTTCTACGTATTCGTGGAAGTTTTTCTGTTTCCTTCTGACGGCCTCATTTATTTTCGCGGTTTACGGTTGATGCGTAAGCAATTCCAAATTTCCGATTGGATTTAGGGCCTTGGGTGTATTACGTAATATAGTGGCCGTTCGTCTATAAGTCAAGTTATGAAATGCTTTCTGTTCTATGTAGGTAGTAGGTAGATTCTAGTTAGGAGTCAATTTTTTATTGTTAATTTTGGAATTTGATTGAAGTTTTCATTAAAAGATAGAAATGGATTTTAAGTCTAGAAAAAAACAACGGGTTGCACTCCGGGAGTGCCGGCAGAAGTGAAAACCGCTTGAACGAAACAGCAGGAGCAGGCACACAATTTTACCGCGCGGTGGAAAGAGAGGGGTATATTACTTTAGCTTCTTAAAACGTTTAAAACACATGCCAAATATAAAACAGCACTCAAAAAATTCACACACTTTTTTGTATTTTGTTGTATGACCTTCTTTATATAGTTATGATGATCGAAATGGAAAACCTGTGTGAATGCTGACTCCAGTTTTAAGCCTCCTGCTGACTTTGACATTGGCAATAATCACAATACACTATATCTTGACCACAACTTCATAAAAGTTGATGAAAACGGAGACCAACTTGATTTGGCAGGTAAATCCATTAAAACTGACCTGGCATCAACATGAAAGTTCGTAGTAATGAGAGATCTTTATATAATGGTTGTTGTTAACTAATATACGTAGATCATTCAAGTATGAGACTTTATGTAATTTGAAATAGGTCAACGGTAAATGGTCTTACGAATTTTCGATCAGGGTCACGTATCCTGAAGCGACTTTAATTTTTTTTACCTATCCCAAAAATTTTAAACTCTGATGTTCACAACGCCGCTAAAGAAGTTTTCACTTCAAAAAACACAAACACAGTAATTTATCGATACCTTTCACCATGCCATTTCTTTTGTAACTGAAGGTTAAAGACCGAATACAGCCACCTTACTTTAAAGTACTTCAGTCTCGACGCCGCCGGAAATTAGCATTTTTGCCAAACGTTTTGTTCGTCGTCATTCTCCTTTTGATATTGTTGGAGGCCTGTATATAAAACTCAAGTTTCGAAGAAGTACCTATGTATAAATTCACTACATCGACTTTTTTGAAATTATATAGTTCATTGCCGTTAAGACCATCCAATAAGTGTTGAAATATTATTTATTGCGTTAGGAAAGCTTTCTTTAATAATCATCTTTGTTCTGTATTAAATACTTTTTACTTCTTTATCATGATCAATGGCACAAAGACACATAGACGTTCTTTATGACAACTAAAATGCTAGACATCTGTTCATAGACAGTGTCAAAATAATAAACATTATTACAATTTGGTTACAATAACACATTCTCCATTCCGTGATAGCTTCGAAAATGTATAGAAATGCGTACCAACGTGGTTTGTTAACAGTATTTTTTAGTGGCGGTGCAAAACCATTAAATATTTGGGATACATATACTAAAGATGGATACATCACCAGATTTCTGGATCAAGATATTAAGTCAATGGTTTTAGAAATAGGAGGAACTAATGTAAGCACAACGTATATGGTATGCCCAAAGGGTAATACTGTTTTGGGTATAACGATGCCATTTTTGGTTATGGTAGTTAAAAATCTAAAAAAGTATTTTACGTTTGAAGTGACTATTCTCGATGAAACGGGCACGCGGCGAAGATTCCGCGTTTCAAATTTTCAAAGCACCACCCAAATACTACCTCTTTGCACTGTAATGCCCATTGGCCTCTCCGAAGGTTGGAATCAAATTCAATTCAATTTAGCTGAATTCACCAGACGCGCTTATAAAAAACAGTATATTGAGGTACAAAAATTAAAGATAAACGCTAATATACGTTTGCGACGAATATATTTTGCGGAGAGGCTACTTCCTGAGGACCAATTGCCTCCGGAGTACAAATTGTATTTCCCGATACCACACAAAGCTAAGATAAAAAAGGTGGCAGAAGCGAAGGATAAAGAAAATATTGCGGCTGTAGTACCACCTGCAGCTATTGAAGAGAAAAAGGTTGAAGAGGAGAAACCTACAGAGAGGATAAGTAGCAATACTGAGGCGGCGAGAATTGTTTCAAAGGCTTCTGTGCATTCTATAAAGAAAATTTCGTCGAAGCAATCGTCGAAGGTTATAATAGAAGAAGAAAAAGCTTTGGGTAGCAAGCGATCATCAGTAGTAGCGGCACCAGTTGAGACGCCAGGAGAAGAAGGAGCTCTCACAGAAGGTGAGGTTGCAGAAGATGCAGCTCCTGTGGCTGAGGGTGGAGAGGCGACCGAGGCTGGAGAGATGGCTGTGGGTGAAGAACCTGCCCCAGCACCTAAAAGCGAACCTCCTTCAGAGGCCCCTGCTGAAAGCGCACCAGAAGAAGGACCTAAGGAAGAAGCGGCACAAATCCCGGAGGAATCACCACCGCCACCTGATGAGTCAGCTCCTGAACTACCACAAGCCGAAGAAGTGCCACCAGAAGCTTTACAAGCAGAATAGTTTTGTTAAGTTCATGTACAGTCAGCATTATATATTATATAGACATAGCTTACGTGCTCATATAATTAGAAACATCCAAAGTGATCAAATATATCGGTACAACCATAGTATCCTTAAAAATGAGAACTCTATAGAGCGTTTTATGACGTTGTCATCAATTTGAATATTTGAGTTGTAACTATATTTTTGATCACTTTGAATGTTACTGAATATTTGAGCACATTGACCGAGTCTATATATATGATGCTGACTGTACGGTTTAAAATGCATTTTTCTTTTGCTATATATATTTGTAAACGTTTTCGTGCTGTTAAATTGTTATGATCTTAATTTAGAGCCTAATGTTATTAATATTGTTTAGCTTTAGAATTATTCTGCGTATTGTTAATGTTATTATTATGTGTTTGTTGCTTAAGCAAGTTTAATATAGTTTATAATAAAGAAGCTATTTTTATTCTTGGTTTTGGTAATTATTAGAATGTTAGAATAGAATTTGTGAGGTGTGTAATTCGCTTTCATGTTGCATCAACCAAAACAAACGTGCAAAGATATAATGGCAGTACACACATTATCAATGCGTAAGGGTATGTATGTATGTATCTATCTATCTACGCATACATATTATATAGCCTTTACGCCACATATCCATATGTTTGTATGTAAGACTACGAAATTGATGATAATTTACGCTCATGGGCAACTAGACTGCGGAAAAAATCATCTTCCGTGGTCCAGTACAATAGAATAGTAGATTAGAGTACAATATTTTCCATATTAGAGTCCGGTTCATAGGGACAACCAATAACTACCATTAACCACAGCAACCACGGGCAAAACGCGGCGGAAAATTTTGGAAAAATATATACCTAATGTTTTTTAGACTGTGGTTTGATGTCCAAAATAATTGTAGGCATAAACTCTTTGCAATCTGAAATAAAAATAAAAAACGTCATTGTTTGACAAATCATATGCTGTCAAAAAGCGACGTGACTGAGTTTGTAAATATTAACTTGTTTTATTTTGAAGAAATATACAAATATGTTTAAAAACACTTACCAAAATGGATTGCTTTCAATATTCTACAGCTGTGGGTCAAATCCATTGGCTATATGGGACATGGAGGTAAAAAACGGCCACATAAAACGCCTCACAGATACCGAAGTGAATTCCATTGTATTGGAAATTGTTAGTACGAATGTAGCGACTACATTTATTTCCTGTCCAAAGCAAAACCAAGTTTTGGGAATAAAACTACCATTTCTCGTGATGATAGTAAAAAATTTGAAAAGGTACTTCTCTTTCGAAATCACAATATTGGACGACAAAAATATGCGAAGAAGGTTCAGAATTTCCAATTTCCAATCGACAACAAAAATCAAGCCTTTTTGCACAACCATGCCTATTGGATTGGAAGGAGGGTGGAATCAGATACAATTTAATCTAGCAGATTTTACGAGAAGGGCTTATGGCAGTCAGTATCTAGAGACATTACGGGTCCAAGTGCATGCTAATGCTCGTTTAAGGCGAATTTACTTCAGTGAGCGTTTATATGGTGAAGACGAGCTGCCTAACGATTATAAGTTGTTCTTGCCATTAGACCGTAAAAAGAAGGGTAAAGTGGAAAAGAAAGAGGAGGCTTTAGCTTCAATTCCACCTCCGTCAGCGGTTTCAGCTCCTCCACCACCAGAAGCTGCTCAAGAGGCTCCTAAAGAAGTGCAACATGCAAAAGAGCCTCCAGCAGTCGAGGAACAACCATCTGAGGTCAAAGAGCCGTCGGAGGAAGAAAAACTTGTAGAAGCGGTGGAGGAACAGGCACCAGAAGATACGGCTAAAGGAGAAGCTCCTGAGGAAACGCCTACTGCAACTCCTGTAGAAGAGAGTACTACGCCTGGTGAAACTCCTGCTGAAACGGAGGCTAAAGGACCAGGTGATACACCAGAACCAGAACCAGCACCAGAAGAAGCACCAGCACCCGAAACTCCTGCTGAAGAATAATCACAAAAGCCACATTTATAGGATTATTTATATACTATTTTGTTATATTGTGTTATAGTTACGATGTATTTTTAGTTTTATCGTTAAATGTATTATATTTTGCCATTTTTTTTTTTGTGAACTCTTATTTTACTGGCTTAGTCGTTAGTTACTGGATATAAAACTAGACAAATTAATAAAATCAATGAAATCTTATACTTACATTTATTATATGTGTATTTTGTGTTTGTTACCTCCAAAAAGCTTGTCGTAGGCGGACTTTTATAATATCGGATGCTTTGAGGTTTAACAGGTTTTTTTTGTCATATCGAGTTTAAAGACATTAAAGACGACATTAGTGCAAAGAAACGAATCGTAATACGATCCCTTTTTTAGGATTTCGTAGCCTAAAGGCAAAAAACGAAACCCTTATAGATTCGGCCAAACCGATGTATGTCACACCCTTTTTATTCCAAAACTATGAGGATTACACAATTGAAACTTGGTAGGTAGATGTATTCTGTAAACCGCTTTACGGTTTTTACACAAAAATAAATAAATATATGAATTAGGGGGGCTCCCCATACATGGAACTGACACTGATTTTTTTTTTTCATCAAACCTATACGTGTGGGGTATCTATAGTAAGAGAGTGAAAAATTAAGAGTATATACATGCTGTAGATCTTAATAAAAACTTTCAACGAAAATTGGTTTGAACGAAATTTATTTAGTAGTTTCAGAGCTACAGCACATTTTCCAAAACCGCAAATATAATTTTTGTCTTTGTCATTCATACAAACACTATGAAAAACAAACTTATTTTTGCAGACGAAAAATTATAAAGGCATTATAAAGGCAATAATAATAATAGAAACTTTATTACACACGATACAAAAACAAACAGAGAAAATGTCAAAAAAGAGGAACACACAATAGGTGGCCTTATAGCTACGTAGCAGTCTCTTCCAGGCAACCTTGGGTGTGAGGTAGTTTTACTAATGACTTTAGTTATGTGATGTAGCATATTGTTGATACACATATAAATCACAACTGTCCTTTTCAGATGCATTATAAAAGACATATTTTAGATTGTATAATTTTGTAAGTAAATTTTATCATTACGATGTTTTCCTTTTATAAAATTGCAGACGACAATTCCAGTAGTAAGCAGCCTGCATATAAACCAAGAACGCATTGCATTAAGTCGTAATCGCAAACAAAAAAATGGGGCTATCTGTCAAACCGAAGTGGCTGCGTGGCTCTGGCCATCCAATATGCAAAAGCGGCTCATAAAATTGTGCCATTGGCCGTAGCCGTCTCTTTTAATAGTTTATGCTTTGGTCTATGGCGCGAAATTCCGCCCATTATTTAGGGGTTGTGCCCGTCAAACGGACTACGAACATCCGGGGATTTATAGCTGTTGGTTGCGCTCGCTTTACGTTACGTTATTATATTGGATTTTGAAAACTCATCAAGAATTAACCGAAGGACTTGTCGTAAATCATGCTCGCTCTCGCTGAGGAAATTTTGCTTGTATTTTATTGTTTGTTTTGGTACGGTGTTCTTGGTCGCTTTGAAATTTTGTTTTTTGCTAGGCTTTGCTTGAGAATTTGCATGTGTGAAATTTTGTTCACCGATTTCAAGGCTTTAAAGTCTAATCTATCTTTTATACCTTTATAAGAATAAGTTCAACCGTTACAGGTTGAAAACATAACACACAAATATATAGGCAGATCTTTAATTTCGTACTTATACTCAATGCATGTTTGTATTGTATGCGTATTGTCTATTTTGAAGCCTTGATGCAGTACCTGTAACAATAAAAAAATATTCATTAGATGTGAACTTCCGAAGTCGATTCAACAAATTGTTATGGAAGTTATACCAGGAAGCCTGTAACATAATTTACACATCGCACATCCTCTGAAAAACTGTCATAACACAAAAAAACTCAGTTTGAGATAAATATTCAGTTTGATTCGGTTTTTTTTTCTCTACAGATCAATAAAACAGTCATAACATTCTGCTTAAAAATTACTGCTTATGACGGGTTGATGTTTAGCAGTGCTCGTGAAGAGAGTCATAAACTGTGTTAGAACTATATTATTATGTTAAAAATATATTGTTGCTTACTTTTCATTAATTTTGTGATTTTACAGTTCCTTTAAAATTCCCAAAGATTTTATTAATTATTTTGAAATAATTTACCTCAGTTTTGTTTAAAAATAATCTATTTTTGAGAAAAAAATAAAGCTGTGTTCGTACTTAATGTGAAAAAGAGTCTAATTTTTTTTTATAAATAGTTTTTTTTTTAAATGCGTTTTTTTACATTCTGGAAACAATCTTAGTAAATTCTACATTAATCACAGTTTTAAAATATTTAAAAAAGCAATCTTAATATGTAACATAAATTGAATAATAAATAAATAAAAACGTGTTTTTCTCAAAACTATTTTTTTTGTGTTATGACAGTTTTTCAGAGGATGTGCGGCATATATTTACAATTCTGAGACTGTGCTTACTTAGGTAAATATTGAAAATTAAATTGACCTACTTAATTAATTTAGGCTGTTACAAGCTTATATCAACGACCTTCAATCCCTTCAAAGTTACCAGACATTTGTGCAGCATAAGCAAAACCAGTGGTAGACTAACGTGTTATAGCCAGCGATAAATCAAGTGGCTGCGAAACAGTTTCCGGTGTGGCCCAAGTATGAGTGGGCAGCGGGAATGCAAGCTGATTTATAGTCCTCACTGTTGTCGGAATTGCATACTAATGCCGTAATGGAATCAGTAAACAACAGTATTGTTGGTCCTTAAAAAGGCGTAAGATGTGTTAAGCACCTTTAATTTATTATCTGTTTGTATTACGTATTGGGATGTGACTCTGTTGCATTTCAATATGAGTTACCAACTTTGCAACTAACAGGTGATATATTATTATCCTATATTATCATATTGGTATTATAAATGCGAAAGTTTGTGAGGATGTTTGGATGTTTGTTGCTCTTTCACGCAAAAACTACTGAACCGATTTGAATGAAATTTAGCACACAACTAGAAGATAGCAAACTTTTATCCCGATATTACCACAGCGACGGGTATCACGCGGGTGAAACCGCCGGCGACCGCAAGTAATAAATATAATTAAGAAAATATTCTAGAGAAAACCACTGGTTGCATGTCGCTAGCAAGTCGGTCTCGGTAGTGCATTGGGCCGGATTACTAAGAGTGTGGGTTTGAGTCCCGTCTGAGCAACAGGAGACCAGTGGTTTTTTTTCTAGTATCTATATTTTCTTATATATATTTATTACATAAAAACAACTTTGTAAAATGCAAAAATTTGTAAGTTCTAAAAACGTGATATATTCTTATAAATTGTGCGATATTGATGCAATGTTCATTTGTTCCTCTCAGCTACAAAGAAATTTGGCAATATTCGAGTAGAGAGACATTGAATGCATGAGCTCTAAACGGAAACATATTCTTATGAAGTTCTTAAAATTTTTTCAATGCAATCTTTATACTTATGACAAATTTTAAATAGAAAAATATTGGAAAAAAAACAATTTGGCCACAAGTGAATTCTCAGATGGGACTCGAACCCACGACCTTTGGAAATCCGGTTCAATGCTCTAACCACTGAGCTACCGAGACTGTCTCGGTAGCTCAGTGGTTAGAGCATTGGAATGAAATTAATATGAAACAAAAACGGTAGCATCTAGTACTCCTACTTCAATTATATTTTACTAGCAGCCGCCCGCGGTTTCAACCGCATGGTTCCTGTTCCCGTAGGAATATCGATATAAAAAATATGCTATGGTTTAGTCCAGGCTATCTACTATCTCTGTGACAAATTTCACCCAAATCTGTTTAGTAGTTTTAGTGTGAAAGAGTAACAAACAAACTGACATACTTTCGCATTTATAATACTAGTGGTTTGGAGGTCGAGTCTGGTGTCTACAGGTTCGTCTTACGAAGGCGGAAATGATTGCGTAATTAAATTTCCCAAAAAGGATCAAAGATTGAAATCTGGCCATATAAGGCTAAGAGTCTCCCCATACTTCATAAAAAAACATTTTTTCCCTCCCCTCGTTTTGGTATTTTTTTCACGGCATCTCGTGTAGAATGAATTCCTGAGTGAGCCTCTAAATTTTGATTGAAATCCGGTATTATAATTTGTTAACTAAAATAAGACGAAAGTCTCTTTTGACCGACAACCAAAAACATTTATTAAATATCTACGTTTACGTCTTTGGATCTGTTGAAAATCATGGTTTTAATGCACTTGCTCTAGACAAAATATTTTTTTTTACTCAGGCAAATAAGATAAAATCGAGATGGTTTAGATTTTGTTTTTACAAACGAGGGAGAACTAAACCTTATGCATTTTGTGTATAACTATTTTAAAAAGGAAAGTATAATATCTTAAGAAAACACATGATTGATGAACCCACAGTCATACTCGCGTTACTCCTAAAGAATACTAAAACTACCTTTTATAGACGGCTCAAGTAAACGCAAGCCAGCACATATTCTATCTTAAGGATCCTCGAATACGAATGCATACACATAAATACTACACCGCGATATCTTTATGTGTGTCTCATGAAATAAATTCGAGGCTTTCTATCCGATCGCGAGCGTCGCCTTGGGGACCATAACTTAGGACACATGTTGGTAATCCCCGACCTAGTTTACTTTTAGCGCATTTATCTGCTACATTGATGGGTCTCTCGATAGCCAGTGCAATTGCATTAACCCCGTTATTGCAGATGCTAGCTAGTATTAAGCGATAATAACATTTTATAAAGTTGATGAAGTGGTGCATAAAGGTTGCTTACACACAAACACTTGTTCGTGAGTTCTACAAATGGTTTTGAAGTTTGAGTTTGTCTACAATAATGTGTCATTTTGACACTTCGATGTAGACAAAACTAGAGCTAGAGCTCGTCATGCTAATGTCCCGGTTATACGGTCCGACTTACCTACGCAAACCGGTTTGTGCAGGCATGCTCTCAGGTAAGACTGTGCGTGTAACCAGGACATAATGCTTAACGCCTACAGGGTCTGGATAAACGACCTATCCCATTATATGGGTCACCAGCTATACAAAAGAAGAAAAGTTAAGGTAAACTTTTCAATACACTTTGATTGCCTATGTAGGTATTAGCGATTTCTTAAGATATATTCGTTTTCAAAGAAAATTTGTCTTTGAATGAGTGTTAAAAATTACTCAAAAGTAGCAATTAATGACCTATACATACATAAATAAAAGCCCTGAACATTTTTATTCATTTTACTGTGTAAAGAGGTTCGCGAAAAAAAAACAGCTGTTTCATAGAAAGTTTTATTTTAACTCTAAATGTATGATACAAATGATTTTTTTTCGCGATTTCAGGGTTGCTTCCATATAAAAAGTTATTCGTATTGATAAGTTCTACAAATGGTTTTGAGGTTTTGGGTAAACATAAAAATGACGTTGTATATTGATTTTAATGTAAATGACTTACGGGTGCAAAAGTTAAGTTTACCTATTACTTTCCCATATTTTCGGTAAACGCTATGTTTTATGACCTGCCCGGTTGCGAACCGAAGCTAACTGTTCACTTCGCGTCGGCTCCGTTATATTAAAGCTTTAATTTACTGCTGCATTATTAACAAACGGCAAAAATTGGCCGTAAATAAAAATTCTTGATGCAATACGCCGGCGCCGCAGTGCTTTCGTGACAGTATTTGTTAGGGCATAATTTATTTTATTTTAGCTATGGAAAGATAAGAAGTTATTGTTCATGATATAATTGTAATAACCAGCCTGCAATAATTTTGAGTTTCTGTTATGTCGCGTTTTAAATTGTTAAGATTTTTAAAAGCCTTCAAGTTTAAAAAAACTGGTTTAATCAATCGTTTTAAATATTATACATTTTTACAACGGTGGCCATACCGTAGAAAGGTGAATATACTAGAAAAAATCAACATGTCCTCATAGGTCTCTGTAGCATAATTGGTTAGTGCATTGGGCTGGATTCCCAAGGATGCGGGTTCGATTCCCGACAGGGCGACATGAGACTAGTTGCTTTTTTCTAGTATATTTTCTTGTTTAATATTTATCACACAATTCTAAATATATTAGATTTTTAGGGCCGGTTGCACGACCGAGAGATAATTTCAGGGTAGCTTATCTGGCAGATAATTTGACTGTTGTTGACCAAAAACATCCAAAATTTATCTGTCGGTGTTGAAATCAGCCCTAACTGCCGTTTCTTTTTCGTAGGTACTAAAAACAAAATGCGTTACCTTCTTTAGAAACAAGCTTGTGGTGATTATATTCTTCAGTCTATTTTGTCATTGGTCAGGTGTTCCATCCACTTCAAATTCAACTATCGAACGACGAATCTAATATAGATTGGTTAATAGTGCCGGATTGGAAACGGGGGTAAAACAATTGCCGGTCGCCTATCATGGCCGCCGACTAGTCAGCTCACGGCGCCTAATTTTTGAAGTCGTAAAATTTACTACAAGGGGTGTATAATCCATCCCAAGTACGGTCAGAGACGAACGTGCCTCGGGTACCGGATGAGTGTGCGGTCAGCAGAATAGGGACAAGGAAATTCACGGTCTGTTTTCACTTTTGCAACATTGTCGTGGGCACATGGGAGATAGTTTTTTGTTTTCTCTCAGGAGATGTCGGGAAGCTTGATTGGTTATGATTTTTTTTTAATAGTTTAATGGTATTGTGATATAACTTTTGAAACTGACTTTACATGAAACTACTACATTACACAGGTACTGTCAATACCTTGTCGGGCACAAAAGATCCGAAGACTGTTTTTATGTTTGGTTCAAAAGTTACCGTACCAAGTTTTATTTGTTATTACATACGTGACCATGAATTCAATGTATGATTTTGTATGTAAAAAGTCAGTTAAAAACATGTAAAGGCCATCGCTCACTGTCTCGGTACATAAAGCGTCAACATACCCCGCAGAAATAATTTAAGGGCTTCCTTTCTCATTATACTCATACCTATTAAATAATAATTAGATAGTGTTGTGAAAGTGAGGATATGTGGATGTATATATATATTTGTTACTCTTTCATGCAAAAACTACTAAACGGATTGAGATGAGACTTAGTAATATAGCTTATAAATCAGAATCACACAAAGGCTATAATCATCCCGATATTCCCACGGGAACGGGAACCACGCGGTAGGAACCGCGAGCTGCCGCTAGAATATAATCATGCACTTACATGAATGCATGTTAGGATGATTTGTTAGGTAGATTTTTTAAATAGACTGGATTGACATTTGAAAGTCGTCAACCAATCAGAATAGATGTTGCTTTGGATTGAGAAATGACAACACCATTGTCTAATAATCCGTGTTTTAGCATTACCGATTTATATAATTATCCTATGCGACACATGTAAAACATTAAAGGTCATTGCTCACTCTCACGCGTTATCTTCACGGCACATAAAACGTCCACACACCCCGCAGGCATGTTTTAAAGGCTCGCCCTCGCTGTGGGCCGCAGATAACGACCTATCAGTTATTTACTGACCGCAAACTATACTTTCCAAACTATACTTTCGTATTTTTGGTACTTAGTAGTTTATTAGAATAGTTTTGGGGAAAGCTTTAGACGGTTTTCAGTTTTGATGTTGATAATCCTTTTTTGGACCTCGGTGGCGCATTGGTTCGCACGCTCTGCTTGGATTGCAGCGGTTAACCAACTTTCGCAATGGTCGGTCACAGGATAGGTGACCAAAATTTTAGTATATCAAGCTCCTCCGTGCTTCCGAAGGCACGTTAATCCGTTCAGTCGTTAAAACACACCAATCTGTATTGGGCCTGCGTGGTGGATCTTGCCCATTTTCCTTAACCATCTATAGATGGGCCAGTGGCCCAGCAGTGGCTAATGTAATTAGTGTCCGATGTCAAAGCCTCGATGTTTTTTAGGAATTATTTTTCCAGTGTTTTAAGTTTTTTAACAAGATTAATTTTGATTATTGCGTCTACAATTTTAATTCCAAGCTATATCAATATGTCTTACTTTGCTTCTAAATAAGTCGTAGTATTTTTTTCTTCCAATCAGTTAAGTGTATAAAACACTTTATTACTCATTTTCAATATAGGTATGTTTTCTTAACAACTAACTTACAACCAATAAAATCCACTTACACAAATTGCTATACCGGTTTCATATCAATATTTGACAGTGAATTATTTACCTAATTTATTATTATGACATTGAAACTACCAAGAGAAACAAAACATGGTGAACTAGCAGAAAATATAATTTATTAAGGACTGCCCCGTCATTTCTAATATCAAGCAAACATGTTTGTCTCGCTCGACTTGTGAGGGGCAGAAAGAGACGTCTGTTTATTTTCATCACTGCGATAAATGTTGTTCTTAATGTAATGGATAGTTCCAATTATGAAGGTTGCGGTATGGAAGACTGTTTATTGTTAGAGTCGCTGTATGGATTATTCTTAATACCAGCTTCTTGATCGTAATAATAAAGTCTTTATTAACAAAAATGTTAGTATCTTTTGTTAGAACGACGACGTTAGGTTTGGCGCAGGAGTACTAAACCCGCCATCTGCGCCAGAGGTCCCGGTTCAATACCCGGTCAAGACAAATATTTGTGTTCATGAGCATGTCTCATGTCATATCATTTGTCTTGGTCTGGGTGTTTAATATGGTATGTTTTTACAAAAAAAGTATATAAGTAAAATTAATCCATTATCCTATAACACAAGTTCTTCATGAAACTTAACGTGGGCTAGATAATTGGTGTGTTTGTATGCAATTATTTATTTATTTAGATATCTATCAGTTCTTGTATCAATGTAATCCATACTTTTTTACTATATTTATTTCTAGTTATATTTTTTTAGTCGCCACAAAATATTGCATTTGCCAGATACAGTGAGTGAGATCCACATATGAAAATTATATCACATTGCTTTCTTGCTTTTGTTTACATGTTTTACAAACAAAAGACTGCGATTTCACTGTCTACATTACGAGTTAAGGAGCAACTCGTCCCAATTTCTATAAAAATAAAATAATCTGGGTCCACTCACATAGGGACGGGTTGGCACTAACTCTATTTTGGTTCCAGTATCGTAACAAACTGAATAAACAAATAAACAATAGTTCTTTTCCAATTTTAGTTCCATGTTCTAGTAAAAAAAACATAAAACAAATGACCGTCGATGTCGGTCCGCTGCCCCAGTATCTGACAGCGGAAACAACAAACAACATTTTTACTGCGTTCCTGATAATAACTGGTGACGTTTCCAATTGACATTTGCGACCCCAACATATGATCCCCTAAGTGCAAGGACAGCAAAATCTATATCATCAGATTAAATTGAATCGCATTAGGGGAATAATCTCATTGGTTTTATATCTACACGATATCATGTGACGTGATATAGAATGAAAAATTATTTTGCTTTATTACAATCAGATGATAAAAGTCTTTGTTGTAAAATGGATTTATTGAGTGCGAGAAAGATATTTTAAAATCCTATCACGATTTAGACTGAATTTTGATGCCACCATTACGTGAGTGTTCATATCGTTTTTTTTATGACATTTGAGGTCCAGTGGTTTTAGCGACAGATCGCTGATCAATAAGTCCGTGAGTTATTTTTCTCATAGGAACTTTTTGATACTATTCATGATACGGTGAATATTAATATTTGTGTCTCTTTTGGTGTTTTTCCGTAAGAACAGAATTTATTAATAATACAGGTATTATTTTCTTAGTTTTTTATTTAATATCCATCAAATATAAAAAAAAAAACCTTTTATAACTTTTTCATTTTGCATTTTACAATGCTATTGTCCCTGACGGGACAGGGCGACATGAGACTAGTTGCTTTTTTCTAGTATATTTTCTTATTTAATATTTATCACATAAAAATCCCTTTTATATTTGATGGATTTATCAGTTTTCCCATTTGGTACAGAATGCACTACATACTTTATGTATTCATTTTCTTTTCTGACTTTAAATGGAGTATAGCAAAATGATGGAGATTTTTTTTTATTTGATAATAAGTACGTTGAATCAATGAAACACATTATCTAAGTTCGTTAAAAATTGCCTCACCAAAAGCAAAATTATGTCATTTAATAAGTATTGAAACCGTGAACACGTAGAATAATAACTTCTTTATCTTTGAAGTTAGTCAAAAGTAGAATAAAGTAAGGAGAAAGGGACAAGAGATTTTTTGTCGTCGTTATTAAAATTCCTTAACCTGCACTTTTACATTGTTGACAACATGCAAACGCATGTGTGCGCCATAATAATAAGGTACACAGTGTCACACAGCCAGGGTGGCTCTGAATATTCATGCTGCGCTGGAGATCGTATCGTTCGTAAACACCCAGCTACTAATTCAACCGTAAAGAAACGGATGGAAAATATTTTTTATTCTCTAATTATATGTAATGACGAGGTTTTTATGCCAATAATGGTTGCCTAGCTAGGGCGTTAAGGCAGAACAAACAAACACTCTTTCGTATTAAATAATATTAGTTAGAATTAGGATTGCCTATAATTTCATGCCATTCCGAGATAAATCGCTCAAGCATTCATGCAACGATCGACAAAATCAACGAAACTATTATTAGTTTTTATTTTTATTTCCGGCACATTTCTTCAACTTATTTCGCGAAAGACACGCTCTTTTTTCTCGTTAGGGGTAAGATTTCTAATGGTTCCTAAACAAAAACGTAGTATAAATATTATGATTTCTTCTTCTAATTATATCTGTATGTTATAACCGCCTCTGTGGTCTAGTGGTAACAACCACCGGTATCAGACCCAGAGGGTTCGATTCCTAGCAGGGGTACATATTGTATTCGACTTGTTCTAAGTCCGTCTGGCTAGCTACCACCAACTTATCTAAGTCCGACGCCATAACCACAATGTTAACAGAATTGTTGTGTTCCGGCAGTTAGAGATAAGATAGCCAGTTCCTCAGTGATTGAAGAGCCCGGGAGAGGCTCGCCTTATTAATACCTTACATCAGGTATGATGAAGGCTAAGAGTCTCCCCGTTGTTCATAAAATAAAACACGTATATCGATCGCATGAATTCCAGGGTGTGGGTTGAACCCATGGCCCTTAGTTAAACAAGCTGAACCATTGCGTCATAAGGTCAAACGGGCAGGGGGATCATTTTTGTATAACTATCGACGGTGACTCGGCGTTTTCGTTTCATTAATTATTATACTGCCACTTTGGTATATTATTCAAACTCATACATTTACTAAACATGGATAGTTTTGTGTCTTCATTGCTGGTGAGTCATTGCATCACATTATAGCTAGATAGATGTAGTACTAAAATAACAGCTATTTTTCGAACCAAGGTTAACCAAATAATCTTAGCAAATAACGGACAACAATAAATTTAGACGCTATACGGCTTTAATTTGCATCTAGTAACGGTAACTTTATTAGATAAAAACCGACTACAAAAACTAAAAAGAAAAAAACAAGTCTTTGGAGTCGGTGCCAGCCAAGGCAAGAAAAATAAAAGAGTAGGAGCTCAATGTAAAATACCTTGGCTCGCACCAATTTTTAACCAACACTTTTTAACGTAGTTACTTTTTAGTGTCTGTAATACGTTGTTTTGTAAACTACCATGTACATTATAAAAGAAGTATCGTGAAAATAATATCGTCCAAGTTAACAAAAAAAACTCGTCAAAGTGAACCAAATTTTTATGGTACCAAATTGCACATCGCACAAGAAAATGATCACGTAAATCGGACCAGAAATCTCGGCGTAATCTGTGTACATACATAAAAAAACTAACCGAATTGGGAACCTCTTCCTTTTGGAAGTCGGTTAAAAAAATCTTCTATAGAAGCAAATTAGATGGTAAATGTTAGGTCGGGGAAGAAGTATTTTCGCATATAGTATGTATGAACTTGTAATAAAATCTCTTTGGCTATACTATTTGTATTTGGCTGGTTTTGGTATCATTAAAAGTTTAAATTTTAAAAAACATAATTCCAAATTCAAATTAGGAAAATGTGTGATTTTCATTTGTTTTTCTTACTGTCAAGACGAGTGAATCTAATGAAGAAATTCGATACATTTTAAAATTTTACTACAAAAAAAAGGTAAAAATGCAACGCAAGCCGCGTAAAACATTTGCGATGTTTAAGGAGCTAGTGCAGTGTCTGTGAGAGTAGCACAAATTTGGTTAAAGCGTTTTCAATCCGGAAATTTTGATGTCAAAGATGCACGTCGCTCTGGTCGCCCTATTACGGATAAAATGGATGCCATTTTTGAAAAAGTGGAGCAAGATCGGCATATCAGTAGTTACGACGTAGCTGAAGAACTGGGAGTTGACCACAAAACAGTTTTGGGGCATTTGAAAAAAAACTGGGTACACAAGAAAGCTCGATATTTGGATACGAGCTCACTGAAAGAGACCTAATGAATCGTGTACTCATTTGTTATTCTTTATTACGACGTAATGAAACCGAACCATTTTTAAGAAGCTGATAGCTGGTGATGAAACGTGGATCACGTACGAAAAGAAAGTGCGAAAAAGGTCGTGGTCAAAGGCCGGTCAGGCTTCACAGACTGTGGCGAAACGGGTTAGCTCCCAACAAGGTGATGCTGTGTGTGTGGTGGGATTGGAAGGGCATTATTCATTATAAGTTCTGTTACCACCAGACAGGACCATCGATTCTGAACTCTACTGCGAACAACTGATGAGATTAAAGCAAGAAGTTGAGAGAAAGCGGCCGGAATTAATCAACAGAAGGGGTGTGGTTTTTCATCATGATAACGTTAGTTGGGAGGTGTTAATGCATCCGCCGTATAGTCCTGACCTTGGGCCTTCAAATTTCCACCTGTTTCGGTCTCTTCAGAATTTTTTAGGCAGTGTCAGGTTAACATCACGAGAGGACTGCCAAAACCACTTGTCGCGGTATTTTGATCAGAAGCCCCAAAATGGCACCTACATACTTTAGTTAAATGTAAATAAACTATATTAAAAAATGATTTGAATTTTCGTAAAAAATGCGAAGTAACTTTTTCCCCAACCTATTATGATACAATGTAAATAAAGATGTCTTAGTTTTGAAGTGCAATACCCAAGGAGTCTTGCTTACCCCATTCGGATTAAACCACAAAACCGCGAAACGTATAAAATTAGTATACATGTTTTTTTGTATTAAATACTAGCAACCGCTCACGGTTTCACCCGAGTGCTTCCCGTTCCCGTGGGAATATCGGGATAAAAAGTATTCTACGTTCATAACCAGGCTATCTACTATCTGTGTACCAAATTTCATCCAAATCCGTTCAGTAGTTTCGCATCCTATTCAATGCAAACAAAGAAACAAACAATCAAATATTTCCTCTTTATAACATTAGTATAGATATAGACAAAAGAGTTTGTATACAATCCGCTGTGCCGATCCCAATGTTTAATTCGATCAAACGTCAACGGGTCATTAACCCCGTTCGCGGATGACCGACGCGCCGGCCGGCGGGACGCTCAATCGCGAAATTAAACTGTCAACCGGCATTGTATGTTTGCTTGTTCAGCAAATGACAGTGTGCATTTGGATCGTGAGCTTCTGACGTATAGAGAAAGTATGAGGTTAGACAACATTAGAATGTAGCGTGTTTACCGAAAATTCTCCTTAAGCACAATATTATGTGGTTATATACTCTAGGTACATACATATTGTATTCTTGAAGACAATTTTCTGTAGTAATGTGAGAAGTGTTGGGTATAACTTTATTAATAAAATGTCGTCTTTGTTATTATTCTCTTTTAATATTGATATATTTTCAAAAGTTAAAGATAATGTTGATTTAATATACTTATACATTTTTGGGTCGCTGGAATTTCATTTAAAAGTTGGCAGTTCTTTGTTATTATTCTCTTCTCTAATATTTAAAATTTAAACAAGTTTGTGTTTTTTTGGTGAATTTTTGGGTATATGTGAACTACCATTTTTACTCAATTCATTAAATATCGAAGTAAACTTGACAAATTGACGTTTAAAAATAATAATTTCATAGATTTGAAGTTAATAATGTAGGTATAAAGAGTATTAACCCTAATTAGTTACTATCAGAAGGAATTTATTCGAAACACGATTGTTGCTTACTAACTTCGTATATTTCAACTCCACAAAGAATTACCGACCGGCAGGCACGCGTGTAGGGATGCGACTGTACGAACTACTGCTCAAGAGCGACTATGGAAACAGTGACTACTATACTTTGACTAACTGTCTAACTATAAATGGCAAGGCAAACTATAAATTATATACCGGTTTATATACCTGCGACTACAACGGTCCGCTACGGTCACTAGAGTTACGGCTAGTGTACTGTTACGACTCGTAGCGTTGTGTCCCTTCAGATTTCCTCTTATATTAAATATGTTTCAAGATTGTAGATTTGTGTTTGGCAACGACATGTTCCTTTGTAAATGTTGTTGCTGCTGTTAAAGCTGATAAGTTTCTTGCGGCCGTTCTTCTTATCAGTTAAAAGATGTCCTGAATAGCTGGTAGGAAAAAAAATTGGACGATTAGAAAGCACTTATCTATAAGTCTATTTGAATAAAAATCTTTGACTTTGACTTTGACTTTGATAGCCTACAGGATTGCTAACATTACGAATGAGTCAGTTGCTTTCAGTCTTCTTCGCATTAATAAGTAAAGAACTATATTATGAAAAAAAAAACTATAACTTACAAAATGCAGAAAGCATTTGAACCGAGAAATACCTCGATTTAGGTAAAGTATGTGTAATTACTTCATAAATTACCTATTAACATATTTCACCTCCACAACCGCTTCAAGTGTCGTTGACACAGCAATCTAACCCCATAACTGGCTACAAATCAAAACAAATGTTTAATTTACGTCGCTAGAAGGGTTGCGTGGACGGACGCATTATTCTTGCGTAGTTCCGTAAAACTGGCATAAATCGACCGACCGCGGTTAATTGCGGTTTTGGTTAGATTTATCTTGTTTTTTTTGTTCAGTAAGAACAAACTTTTGAACATTAAGCAATGATATTATATGTGTACAAGAAACAGATATGTCATACGAACTCGCATGTTGAAACATTGGAAAGACCCTATATGGAGTCCGATTCAATTTGCTATATCTTTCATTTCCGTTCTTTTTCGTGTATTTCAACAGTATGTACCTACCAGATTTTCTTTCAATATTATCTGGTCACTGTATTTTACGTCGAGAACAAAAACAGAATGTTTAGAAACACATTAAAAAGTAATTTACCGTTTAGGAGATTTACGATATTTTTTCCTAAGGAAATCTATCAGTATTACAATAAATTTTCCTCAAGCTAAACTTTCTTACCCCTACCTTTATAATATCGGTTCCTACTCAATTTGATAGAATGTTTAAATGACTTTTCGATTCACGAAATTACCTTTACAGTATCGTGGTTTTGCGTTTGTCATTTCATACGTAAGGTTGGCGAAGGTAATTGAAAAAGTTAACACTTTATACCTACGTTGCTATCAGAAAACCTAAATTATTAAACCAATTATAACTTGGTAACTTAACTGAATCAACGCACAACAAATTTGCCGTAAAGTTATCCGTTGGATTTTATTTGATAACGCACCCTTTTCTGACACGTATAGCTGAAGTATTTGACTTTAAGAAACGTAAATTGTGAAAGTTAGCTTATTAAGAATATTCGTGCCTGACGTTCGCTTTTGATATGTTTTTATTAGGGAGACAGAGTCTTTATCTGCGTGGATTTTGGTTATATAACGCTCCTAGGGATTATCCACTTCACATATTCGCGACATTGAATATGTCGTATGAGTACCTAGGTAGTATATGTCCTTCTCTAAGGTCTAATCTATCTCTGTGCCAATTATATACTAAATTGATTAAAGGTAACAAAAAAAAAACAGTGGAGTTTTTTTTGCGTAATTAGAGTGGTTTTTGTAGTAACATTTTATTAAACCATTATTTTTGCTCATAAATTGTATACAAATTATTTTCTGTTTAAAACAAAAAATATGATATTCGCTAAAGAGACAAAAATAGATTGTTTACAATTTGTGAACTTATTATCAATTTATTTTTCAAAGGTTATCTCCTTAAACAATCTTTGAGGCTTTGTTTGTTTACTCAAACAGCGACATCTTTCCTCCGAAACCCTAAAAACTTCCCTTTCATCCGTTTTAAAAATTCACAAGTAGGTATATCCGTAACCCTTTTATGAATTTTTAATACATTCCGTTTGTGAATACACAGATCGAGTCGCGAACACGGCTTAGATTACATGTATTATTGCAGTAGTGTAGGCAGAAATCGGATAAAAAATTCATTACAAAGCTGCTCCTTGCCATTTGAATATGAAACTTATTACGTGAGGGAGTGAGTGGCATATCGCTAAATAGTAACATCCAACTCATTTTCCGTCGACATTGAATATTCTGCCATGTTTGAAGGAAAAACAAAGTGTTAAATTGCGTGGGGAGTCGCTTTTGAGCTGGGCGGTGATTCGTTTGAGTTGTTACTTTGTGGGGTAGGTTATAAGGGTGTTTTTTGTTTGTGCATGCGGTGAAGAGCGGGCTTCCTGTTACAGGAGACACATAGAGCAGATGTGGGTCAAGTGGCAGCAAAGTGTATGTTGCGATGTCGCGCGGAGTCGTTCGCTCGTGTGCATTTTGTTTGGAACTTTACACTTACGTTTTCATTTTTACACTAATTAGGTGTTCTGGTTTAAGGTATCAGTGTTATGGTAGTGGTACTGTGTGAGTGACAGAAGGTGTCAAAGGTAGTTTACTAACAAAAACATTGAGAAACACAAATGCCTTCCTTATAGTATTATAATAAAGTGAAATTTAGTTAAATTGGATTGGGGGTTACTTTCTTTTTTAAATTAAACCATAAAATAGAACAGAAGACCTGCCAAGAAAAACTTTCGAGTAAGTATCGAGGAAGTAAAGTGAAAAAATGTATGACATATTGGCATATAGGTCCTCGATACGTCCTCGATACTATTTCGATATCCGTGCCTTACTGTATTATTAAAATAGAAAAGGAGCTCATCAAATAAATCTTTATCTAATAGTACTCTAGAGTTGTAAAGGCTTTTATTACAGTTTCAATAGAATTCTTGCGAGCAAAAGCTAACGAAGAGAAAAACCTTTTTAATATTTGGTGCTAGAGTAGAGAAGAGCACACAGCACAGAAGAGCAAAAAATATCAAATCCGACTTATAGATGTTGAACAACAAGAAACAAGAATACTATAGTAACTAGTTTATTCTCGTTGTGCAATAAGAATTAAACCGGCAATGTTTAACGCTACGTTACCGCCTCGCAATGGCCAAAATGATAAAAAAATAGCACCGTAACGAAAATCCTTTGTTGTTCGCTTAACAACCAGGAACGAACAAAAAAACTGAATAGGATCCAAGCACTTGTAGATATAAACACAAAGGATGTAACGGCAGTCAAAAAGTATATCAATACAAATGTGGGTAGATAATTGTTTTTATGAGCAGCCCATGGCGCAGTGGTTCGCGCGCTCTGCCTGCGATTGTTGAGGTTAAGCAACTTTCGCACAGGTTTGTCACGGGATAGATGACCAAAAATTTCCTATCTTAAGCTCCTCCGTTCTTCGGAAGGCAAGTCAAGTCAAGTCAAAGATTTTTATTCAAATAGACGTATAGATAAGTGCTTTCGAATCGTCCATTTTTTTTATCAAATATAATCCGGTCACGGCAAAAAGTGCGCTATTTGAACGTGTAACGTTCTAGCTTAAACATCCGGAATATATCAGTATAAAGTAAGCAAGGCTACCTGACGAATGAATATTGACGCGAATTATTTTGATGCGAAGTTATTTTATAACACTGATATATCCTAAGATATTGATTAAAATAAAATGTAGTAGAGGAAAAATTTGTTCAAAATTAAGTACTTGTGCTGAAAAACGTTTTTATTAAGGTAAGGATTAATATCATGTTTATGAAAACAGCTTAGCAAATAGTGCATTAGTTTACAGCAAATTTTATTATCTTAGAAATGATTATAGTTAGTCAACCTTAAAACATAGACATATGCTGTCGCGGACTTTTTTTCAGAACTTTTAATGGGGAACAATAATCGTCATACATGCAACGCAACGGAAGCTCCCATAAGTAATATTTTTTCCCTGTTTCTGCAACTGTAGCGTGTCACCATTCATTGTAGCGTGATTTAAAAAATTTCAATAAAAGGACTATCCAACACAAACACATATTTTTAATTCGAACGAGTAGTTCCTAAAATCAACGTGCTCAAACAATCAAACTCTTCAGCTTTATAATATTCCTACTAAATATTACGAATTTTATAGTTAATAACTAGCAGCCGCTCACGGTTTCACTTGCCGCGTTGTTCCCGTTACCGTGGGAATATCGGGATAATTTGTAGCGTATGTGTTATTCTGATGTATAAGCTTGCTGTCTCAGTTCAGTAGTTTTTTGAAGTGAAAGAGTAACAAGTATTCATCGATCTAAACATCCTCACAAACTTTCGCACTTATGGTATTAGGTAGCAGGATAGGATAAGTGCAAAGCTACTAGTTAGATCTACAGTGCCTACCGCACTGAAATAAAAACAGAAACTAAAATAATAAGTTTGAAAGTATGTCAGTTTGTTTGTTTATTTGTTTGTTTGTTACACAGTAAAATTTGACTAAAATTTGACACACAGATAGGTGATAGCTTGGATTAAATAAAGGCTATTTTTATCCAGATATTCCTACGGGAACGGGAACCGAACGGGCGAAACCGCGGGCGGCCGCTAGTATTCAATAATTAAGTAAAAGAAAAAATAAAATAAAAGCTGTACTTGGAATTGACTAGAAAGAATAGGTTTTGTTCCGTGTTTTATCAGTCCTGGGTTTTCAAGGTTCAAGTCAATCCGCTCTTATACAGCGTTGATGTTTATTCACAGAAACCATGGGTAATTATGATGACATTTAAATTTGGAACGCCAAAATGTCAACAAACTGTTAAAACAAGCGCATAATCAACTATTTGTATGGAAGGAATATCTGGATTTTTTTTATTGTTTCATATATTTTTAGCAGAGTTCAAACGAAATGTTGTATGAAACAGATAATTTTATCGCGGTTTTATAGTTGCTTTCATTTTTTTTTTTTCAACTTTGTTTGTTAAGTTTCACAAAATGGTTCCCAGGTTTTTAGCAGATATAATATAACGTTACTTAAAAGCAATTTGGGTACAGATATCATAACATTAGATAAAAAACAAAATGAAAATAGTCAAAGCTTATTCGTCGCAAAACCATAAACTAAGCTAACACGTTGGCCTCTAATTTTAAACCGAGACAGCAGCACGAGAATGATAATAATTTCATATTATTTGGGATTGCACTCGCGCTCGGCTCGTAAAGCGAGTTTATTAGATGCATTTCAGGGATACAACAGACTGAATTAACACCCCTAGACCTCGGGTTATGTTGGTGGATCTTTATGCCAACGCTTGTGGAAGAGTGTTGGCAGCAATCGTCTTGTGTTTCAACTGCTGTTTATGAAAAACAAAACAAAACAAACGCGGCAGTTAAGGCGACTTTCACCAAGTAACACTTAACACATTTAACGCTTAACGTATTTTAAATTTCATTGCTTATTAGTTATTTGTGCGAAGTTAAAAGGGGCGGGACGATGTTTAGAGCTAAATGTGTTGAATTAGTGACAGTTGGTAAAAGTCGTCCTAAGTACTTAACTGATCAAATTTATGGAAATGAAGCTTATGTAATAAAATTTATGGAAACAAGGCTCAGATACAAAATACTGAAAGTATCAGTAGGTCAATTGGACGAGTAGTGGTCCGGATGAATGAAAGTGATATAATTTTTTTTATGAACAACGGGCACACTCTTAACCTTCATCAGACCTGATGTTAAGTATTGATAAGGCCGAAGATGGAAGCGAGCCTCTCCTGAAATCCTCATCACTGAGGAACTGGCTATCTTATCTCTAACTGCCGGAACACAACAATACTGACTACAATGTTGTTATGGAGTTAGGCTTTGATAAGATGGTGGTAGCTAGCCCGACGGACTTACAACAAGTCCTACCACCAACCAATATATTCGAGACCTGATTGAAGGAAAACGAATTCAAATCTCTATAAATAAAAGTAGAATCAAAAAAATATTTATTACTTATAATTAAAAACGACAGTTAAAAATTATGTGAAATAGCTCCGAGTAATTTCATCGCAGAGCTAGAACATTCATTAACAAAATTAATGAAGTGAAAACACTTCAATTACCACTTTTTTAAATTAAATGCAACCTTAATTAATTCAACCATTTAGCGTTTGGCGAAAGTGTTAATAGACTAACATAAAATCACACGAATTACGAAAAATATAGTTACCAAGTTTGGATTAAATTAGCTGCAATAGAAATATTTTATTGTTTGTCTTTTCCGCTTATTTCTTTACTACTAAAGGTTGCCTGGAATATGTTACTACTTATCTGTAAGTGTGTTTCGTTTTACAAGTCTGATTCTGTATGTTTTAATCTTTGTAATAAAAAAGAATTAACTACACTTTTCATCCACACCAAAAAGTTAATTTTATATTGTTTTATTTTCGTCTTCAATAACATCAATTAGATGAATGAGTTATAAGAGAGAATACTAAGTTAAGATGTTTATAAGAATATTGATTTTCAATCAAAGTTCTTACTATAGAGTGTAACAAAAAAGCAGCCTAAGAAAAAAAGTGCCACCCCAACAAAAGCGTTAAATCTAAAAAAGCGCGCTATCTTTCCGCGAATATGGAATTCGCACGTTACATCAAAAGGGTTGCCCGCTATAAATATTGCGTTATCTCGCGATCTTGCGACGTAATCAAACCGTTTATCATAGCCTGGTACATTAACTGCGGGCGTCGGTAACATCTTGAAATATCTCCGCCGCTGGTATTAAGATTCATTAAACTTGCTTTTAGTTGGAGAAAGACGCTAAGAGCTTAATAAAAAACTGTTAAGAGAGGATATTCTATAAATACATAAACGTTATTTGAATTATTCATTGAAATATTTAGTATACAAAACATAATAATAAACGAATAATACATTGAAGTATTAACAAGACAACTTTTAGTGGAATCGACTAACACGTTTCACAGGCAATTCGTTTATTAATATGTTTTGTATAGCCTGTAAAACGTGTTAGTCGACTCTACTAAAAGTTGTCTTGTTAATACTTTAATATATTATTCGTTTATTATTATGTTTTGTATAACAGTAAAAAAGAAAATTTATAGATATAGAATATATAATAGAGATAGAATATGACATATAATATGGCATAAATGAAATATCTAGATTAAGCTCCATAGAAGCACACATACTCTTATCAAAAAAAGTCTGCGATCACTCAATGATTTTCATACAAATTACCTGTTTTTGTAGAGAGGTTATTATAAAAATCTTGACCGCTATTTTTTCAGTTTGTTACCATTCAAAAGATAGAATGTTCATCATTCGCTCGTTTCAAGTTCGTTCTTCGTTTAACTTAAAGGACTCCAAGATGCTAAGATTTGCTTGCATTGAAAAGAACTGCCAAAAAATAAGTTTCGTTTGCTTTATTTGAAACAAACGCACAAAAACAAACCCTCGGAATAAGCAGGAAAACATTTATTCCTACTTTTATCTTATACAGTACAGTCGGGGAACTTCCCGGTTGACCAGGAGTGTTTTTAAAGGAGCTTTATTTAAAAAAAGTAACAGAAAACGTTTATTTATTTATTTATTTACATCGTAACTTACAGCTATTTGCCAAGACATTACAACATAATAGAAAAAAGAAAATACTTACAATAAAACTAATTCGTTAAAAATAAACAAAATTTAGCACATAATGAGGCCAGTGAATCCACAAATATGGCGGCATCCTGGACAGAAGCTAAAAATGCATTGAGTAAATATAGCGTTGATAGCGTGCCGCGTGCGCAGGCATCCTGGAGACGCAAACAATAAATGCCGTCGCCGACCAACTCCTCGCATATAATTTTGCGGTACGTAAAGCTTAATCCGGTAACTAGCGTCAGGATTATCTACCCTATTGCGTAGAAGTAGCGTATAATGAATTAATAAATTCAATTTTCGCCTAAGCTCCAACGCATTCATGCCTACCATACCAGCTACAAACAAGGATGGATAATAGCCAAACTGTTTTTTAAAAAGAAAACGAGCAAATTTTGTTTAACTTTTCAATTACTAATTTATGTTTAGCAGTACTCGGATCCCAGACAATTGAACCGTATTCCAACTTACTACGGACAAATGCATTGTATAACAAGATTGCTATCTTATATCACATATAATAGAACATTTATAGGTATTTCAACTGAAAAATTAATTAATTATTTATTCAACCTTAGTACTTTCCGAGAAAACGTTTTCCAAAATCTACTATTCAACCGGGAAGTTCCCCGATTGTACCTAAATTAAAAAATCGCTCATATCTCGAAGGTTTGGTCCATCCACGTTCACAAGCCCTTAATTTTAAATTTAGCCTAAAAGTTCATCGTACTGATTTTTTCATATTCAATTTGGCTGAAGAGGCACCCATAATTTTTTTATGGGGCATAAAGCGGCAGTCGGTTTATCCTTTTCTTTGCCGATAGTTACGAATTCAAGCTTTTCGCTCAGGAATTGGCACGTATTTGATTAGTAGGTACTGATTATTTTGGATACTTCAATTTCTTTTATTGTCATTGTTGCTTATTTATACTATCTTAACAAAGATAAGGATTAAAGACGATAAATAATAACTTTATTCATACCATCAAACAAAGTAGTATACGAACACTGTAGATAAATATTAATTCGTTATTTGCTAGTAGGTCACCGGTGTCCAGAAAACAATAGAATATCAATTGTGTCTCATAATCAAAACCAGTGGCCCGAGTGGTTAAACAAAATCTGTCCTTTTTATTAAACTTTTGAAGTTGAGAAATAAAGGCTTAGACTACTTTGTGAATTTCTATATTTAACACACTCACTGCTAAACACTCGGATCTGAGTGGTGGTATACGCTACCACTGGTGCCGCTCACTCGGATCCCAGTAGAATATGTTTGAAAAAGTAAAAGTGTGGCACCTGACGCGATTTAAGTTAAGGCCTTAGCGGTGAATGTGTTAAATAATGAAAGAATCAGGAGCTTCTGTCTATAAACATGAATTTTTTCACGCTGAGTTTACTGCTTCATAAACATTCATACACACATACATATTCAATAGACGTCGTTAAAAAACTGATAAGTAAAGGAAATTCACATACAACAATGTAGGTCAGACTCAGACGTAATAAATGGAAACGGAAAAGAAAATTTCACAAGTCATTACCTTTCACGTATGAATGGAGAGGCACGTTAATTATCATATTCGTCGTATGAACCATGAATTTTGAATAAAAATCGCCGCAGTATGTTTTAAATTTGAAATTCATTATTCCCAGGAAACTTTTTACAGAGGCGCTTTGTTCTTTTTCTTAGATCTGACTTAAGACTTATCTAAGTACCCTAATAGCTCTATTAGCGTATAATCATTTTGAGCTAAAGTTCAACTTTGTTTTGTTGCATTTATGTTTTCAGCATTGTTGTGTTCCGGTAGTTAAAGATAAAATAGCCTGTCCCTTAGTAAGAGAGGCACGCTTCCACTTTCACTATCACTAACATTATTAGGAAAAACGGGATTTTACCATGTTTGTATTTATGAGTTACTCCGTGATCATGGCGCATGCGACTGCGTCAAAATATCAGGGACTCGAAAACAAATACAAATATTCACCTTTTTCTACGGTGTTGGCCACCGTCGTTTCATCAATGAGAGAAATATCCTCGCATTCGAAAGAAACATCTTATACTAGATAATTTCAACGTGTTCTCGTAGGTCTCTGTAGCATAATTGGTCAGTGCATTGGGCCGGATTCCCAAGGATGCGGGTTCGAGTCCCGTCAGGGCGACATGAGACAAGTTGCTTTTTTCTAGTATATTTACTTGATTAAAAATTATCACATAAAAATAGCATTGTAAAATGCAAAATTAAAAAGTTATTAGTAGATGGCAGTTTCATCTTAATCGATAGTCAAACATCTGTAAAGATGTTTCTTTCGAATGCGAGGATATTTCTCTCATTGATGAAACGACGGTGGCCAACACCGTAGAAAAAGGTGAATATACTAGAGAATTTCAACGTGTTCTCGTAGGTCTCTGTAGCATAATTGGTCAGTGCATTGGGCCGGATTCCCAAGGATGCGGGTTCGAGTCCCGTCAGGGCGACATGAGACAAGTTGCTTTTTTCTAGTATATTTACTTGATAAAAAATTATCACATAAAAATAGCATTGTAAAATGCAAAATTAAAAAGTTATAAATACAAATATGTTAATAATCCAGTTTTTCCTAATAATATCATTAAAAAAATCTTGTATTGTAGTCGGTGATTTTTAGTTACTCTTTCAATATTTTACAGAATAGGTACTCTTTCAATTTTTTTTTATGGTTTGCATAATATTATATCATTTTCTCGGTACAAACAGCAATAGCATATGCGTGTATTGCGGCAATCTCAAGACGGGTGCATGAATAATGTTGGCTTTTTACTAAAACCATTCTTGTTTTAGAACACCCTTTTTAAGCAATGAAGTAAAAGTTTATGCGATTTAGGCATGCAATTTATTTTTGCTAGAATTTGCATCATTAACAGAACAATACCTTTTTTATATTGCACTGTGGAACTACTCGGTGAAGTACGAACTCAATATTTTGATGGTTTGGGCGTTTAATCTATTTAATTAGTTAGGTATTTCTTTCATAAATGTTCCGCCTGCGATTTCATCCACGTGGATTTCGGTTATAGCGCTCCGTGGTATCACTTGAAATTGTAACATAAAACGGGTATTAAACGCGTACATAAACCTGGAAATTTTCACAAAAAAACGTCCTTTTCCATGGACTGTGTCATGGTTCAAGCTATTTATTTGACCAAATTCTTCAACAGTGGTTCAGTATTTTAGGCGTGCAAAGGTTACAAACCGACATAAAGACACAGTTACCATCGCATTCATTCAAATATGTCTCATCATTTATCTATCGTGTTACCATTCTGTATCCATGTACACTGTGTCCCTTCATTTGTGGAAAATCTTCGATGACGCGACACATCTTAGCTCTAATTGCGAGTTTTGCTCAATTATGAGTTAATTGAGTGAGCACTCAGCTTATTATTGACTTGAAGTTCTCGACTCGGTGCGTGTCACGTTCGTCGGTCGTCTGATACAAGTGTAATGACGAATTTACAATTGTCTATTCTGTTTCGTTAATTAGAACCTGGGGTTCGCGGCGTAGGGATGAAGTGATTTTGATTACTCTATGTTTTACTGATTGGCAATGATTACGTTGTGCCTAAGAATCTTTAATCTTTAAATAATCTTTATTTTTTTCATCACAAACAAATTACATGAGTGATGTTCGGTATCATACTTCAAAGTAATCAATTGTTTGTGTGAGACCGACGCCTGCGATAGGTATGGATAACATACCTGTAGTATCAGACAGGTCATCAGATTCCCACCCTCATAGACGTGACAAAGATGTTAAAATGATATAGAATAGAATATCATAATAATATTCTGCATATTATTATGTGTGTGTATGTGTGTGTGTGTGTGTGTGTGTGTGTGAATGGTTATTTATGTGTAAAAATACGAGTAATAAATAACTAGATCTTTATCCTATTAATCCTACTATAATATTATTATAAATACGAAATAATGTCAGTTTGTTACTCTTTCACGGAACCAAGCGGGTGAAACCGCGGGCGGCACCTAGTATTTTACAATTGTGAATGTTTGCATGTTTGTTACGCAATCAGGCAAAAACGAGGGTACGGACTTGGACGAAATTTGGACACAAATGGCCGGGATTACAACGTAGAATATACAATTTAGCTAAATATTCCTCAGGGAACATGGGACACGGGGGTGAAACTGCCGGTTGCGGCTGCCACTAGGTCACCCATAATAGAAACAAGTCTTTCATATTTTGTTGCAATTTCGGTATTCATATAACCACCACGCCAGTCGTTTGTCAATTGGTTGTTTGCCACTAGTCTTGCAGTGGTGACACTGAATTGCTGATGATGATGATGGACAATCATCATCATCACTCTTCAATATACATATACTATTTCTAAATAGATTATTTGAAACACCGAGCTCTTTATACGTGTAATTAATTTTTTTCCCGTGAGCACTAGCCCAGCAGCAGGATAATATCTGGTGATGATGATGCAATTTCACCTTTCAATAAACATAAACAGCCTCTGTATAGAAAGACTCTAATAGGTGTAATTTAATTTTTCCCCGTGAACTCACAACTCACAATACGTGGCAGAAACAGTAGCAGAGACGGCAGAAACCCCTCGTTATCGCTATCCGGCGCTATCACTATCTCGGTTGTTGCGAAACAATGGGATCGCGCGAATTTTTTTTTATATTTTTAAAGAGATGTGAAAATTTGTTCACTTTATGAAATTGTGAGACTTTTTGCACTCACATGGTTGGGATGGTAACCTAGTTTTTGGTTTAGTTACGACAATAAATAATCATTACGAGCAACCCGTGTGCGCATAATGCGCAAAAAACACATAATAACATTCAAAAAAGTTTTTTTTTTTTGTTTTTTTTTTTTTTTTATTTGAGTTTTTGCTAAATTTCTCGACTTATCCGACCACTTCAGACAAATACCTTTCTAACGGTGTATTGCACTTGATTGTGCGACTTTTAGTTTAGGAGGAGAAGCGGCTTCACTGCCGTATTATATATATAGATAATGGATTAATTGTTATCTTATCAATAAATAGTTCCTAACACCTACATAGTTATTCAAAGCGCTATAATTACGGAAAATACAAGTAGCAGAGATCAGACAGCAATGACAAGTTATAATAATTACTTAATAAATAATGAAACAATATATAAAAGTTCTTAAGATTTACCCGATTTTTAACCACACAAGACTATAATATATCTCATTATATTATTCGTCCAATAAATGAAACGTAAAAAATCTTCTTGAAAACTTTTTAACAGAATATAAAGCTGCACTATGGTGCAGCTCATTCTTGCTTTGGTACGTTTCATTTTACGAATTCGTATAATTTGCTTGTTAAAGACGTCAAATTCATACAATTATAACAGCATTGATAAGCATATAACATTACGTCATACTTTATACGAATTCGTAATATGAATATTGGTGCAACCGGTCATTATGGTCGACTGGGAACCTCCTCGATTGTAGAATACCTATTGTCGAAAAATGTATAACAATATGTATATATACAACATGTTCCATTGTAAATGTTGTTTCTGTTAAAGCTGATAAGTTTCTTGCGGTCGTTCTTCTTATCAGTTAAAAGATGTCCTGAATGGCTGGTAGGGAAAAAAAATTTTGGACTATTCGAAGGTACTTATCTATAAGTCTATTTGAATAAAAATATTTGACTTTGACTTTGACAATTCAGCAGCATTCCTACCGGATGTAAACGGAACTACATTTTCTATACATTTATTGGCGATACGTCTTCGATGTTCAATATGTCATACATTTTTTTACTTTACTTCCTCGATACTTACTCGAAAGTTATTCGTGCTAGGCCTACTGAATACAGCTACGTCATACAAGATGGTGGGACTTTGGAATGCACACGCTACATTTTAGACTACGAAGTAACCTTGCTACGACGTATCGGCTACTGCGTAGCGGAACCGTAGCACTTCGCCGGCGACTACTATAATTGAGCTACGAGGACGACTATACATTCTGTCATACAAAGTTGTTTTTTCTACAGATGAGAATACCTACTGAAGAGGAAGCTTTTATCTTGTTTACATTAATATTTTAGCATTTGTGTTTATAAGGTTTTTAATACTGAATTTTGTGAGGGGAATATGAGTTTTTACCACAATTATATCCTTAACACAAAATTTACTAAAATAGTATTAAATATTTTTTATCGTGAAAACAGACATAACAAACTTAAGATTCATTTAAAAGTGAGTACTTACATATTCACTGATTATAATGTATAATATTTTTTACTAATGCGATAACAGATAATTTTTAATTTTCAAACAAAAGTTTATAAGATACTTAACAAGTTACTCATAAATAAAAAGAAAACAAAAACTTTCAACTCAACTATTCCCGAAATAACTAAATTATTAAATTTTAAGCAAAGGACAAAAGGACAACATTACAAAAAGTATACTTTTTTTTCGTCAAAAAGATATCACGCAAGTTAACTCATTTTCCTGAAAAATCCCGGCTCGCTGAGGATAACGGAGATAAAACTTACTTTTGCGGCTGAAATTTCAGTTTGACGACGAATATTTTTGATGAAATACCTAAACAATGGTAATTTTTTTGTACTACAAAGGCGGTGAATGGGCTCGGTGCCTTGGCAGCATGGTGAGTAAAAGACAAGATTTTAACCATTTTCGAGAAAAGCTTTCCGTGTCCTTTTTTAAGCCATTAAACTATTTATTTTATTTATTTTGACGACTTCCGTGGTCGAGTGGTTCGTACACCGGTTTCAAGGTGTCGCCTACTCTGGGGTCCCGGGTTCGAATCCCGGTAGGGGCGAATGTTTGTATGATGAATACGAGCATTTGTACCTGAGTAATGGACGTTTATATATATTTCTACACTTAAATACTTATATATGTATAGTTATATGTATTTATATCCGTTACCCTAGATTCCCAAACACAAGCCTTACAGTGCTTACTTTGGGGCTAGGTTAATTGGTGTGAGTGTAAGAAATATTTATTTATTAATTTATAAATTGTGTTAAAAAAACAATGAGCCGACCGTTGCGTAATTTAAATAAAAGATTATTTCATGTTATAGCTATGGCTTTTTTATGAAGATTCGGGACACGCTTAGCCTTGATCATACTTGATGATGTTAAATATTGAAAAGGCTGAAGATGGAAGCGAGCCTCTTCCTGAATCCTCAACCATTTAGGAACTGAGGGCTAAATGCGAGTTTGCAAATGTCCATACGTCCATAGTCGCGTGAGACTAAAGTTTTGACAAATACCCTTAACGTTGAGTATTAAACTCTATTCGCAAACTTCGGCGTAAATGAGTAAGGTGAGAAAACTCACACCAAGCACTCTGGCTATCTTATCTCTAACTGCCGGAACACAACAGTGTTGAAAACATTGTTATTATGACGTCATACTTAAGATAGTGGTAGCTAGACAGGCGGACTTACAACAAGTCCTACCACCGACCAAACCGAACACAATATGTACACGCATTCGGAATCAAACCCGGGACCTCTGGCTTTAATACCAGTGGTTGAGATACCACTAGACTGCAGAGGCGATTAAAAGCTTTTATTTTGTTTTATGACGATCTGGATGAATATATTTTACTAGCCGCCGCCCGCGTTTTTACCCGCGTGATCCCGTTCCCGTGTAAATATCGTATTAAAAAATAACCCATTTGTTAATCCAGGCTATCTTCTGTGTGCCAAATTTGATTCAAATCGATTCAGATGTTTTTGCGTGAAAGAATAATAAACAAACGAACAAACTGACATACTTTTGAATTTATAGTATTAGTAGGATAGGATGCCATGGATGTGCTAGTCTAGCTAGATATTGGAGTTTCACCTCATTTTACAATATACAACGGAAAGTTTAAATTTTTATATTATTTCATACGGTAGAGATATATTCCGATGATTAAAACATCAGCGCAATAATAATATTCATGCGTTCGGATTGATTTCAGCGGAATCCAAACGTGATCCGCGCGACACTTTGATTTATATTCAGGGCAATTCGCTGGTTTTTATGGCACTTCCCATGCAGCTGTGACAGACGGCCGCCTATTTTATTGGACGAATAATATAATGAGATATACAGCCTTTGGCAATTCAAAAATCATATAAATCTTTAGAAGTTTTATCGTATTTTTTTTTATTGTAAAATAGAATGTCCTTTATGTGCTGATAAATGTTTTTATGTGTATTTTATTGGACGAGTAATATAATGACTTTGTAATTGTTTACTTTCTATTTGTTTGTTACTTGTAAACTTTTGTTACCTAACTTATTTTTTATACGAAAACATCTAATGAAGAATTTCTTAGTAAATTTTGTGTTTGGGAGTTTAGGATATAATAATTGCGGTAAATAGCTCACATCCCTCTACATAAAATCAGTACGAAATACCATAAAAATACAAACACTAAAATTTTTAAGGAAATAAAATAAAGGCTTTTTTTCCAGTACGTATTCTTATCAGTAGAAATAACAACTTTGTACTATAGAAGTTAACGTATCCAAATTTTAGTCGTCCTCGTAGCTCAATTATCGTAGTCGCCCGCCGAAGTGCTACGGTTCCGTTACGTCGTAGTCGATGCGTCCGTAGCAAAGGCTAGTTCGTAGTCAGACAGAATGTAGCGTGTGCATTCCAAATTTCGACCGTCTTGTATGACGTAAAATCAGTGGTATTGTACAGTACTTTACTTAAATTGTTTTACTATAACCTATATTTTTTTTCATGAGAAAAATTCCTTATTTTTAGACATATATATCAACAGTAACTATCGTTTTGGTGTTTATATCCTGCCTACGATAGGTAGCAGTAGTTTATATAAAACTGACACACACTATTACCACACATACACACAGAAACTGTCATTTCATATGCCCTTTGTTAGGCAAAAGCACAACAAGAAAGATGACTTTGATTTGGACATAGTTTTCTGTGACAACTTCATACCATTTTTAAGCAAATACAAGAATTCTAATCATACCTATCCATAACGAACTCTGTTTCATTCTACTAATACAATAAATGCCAAAGTATGTCAGTTTGTTTGTTACTCTTTGTAGCAGGAACTACTGAACCGATCTGGATGTTATTTGGCACAACATAATAGAAGATAGCCTGAATTAACACATAGGTTACTTTTTATATCGACATTACCACGGAAACAGGAACCACGCGAGTGAAACCGCGGGCGGCTGCTAGTAGATCATAAATACTTATTTGGTTCTATTATTATTTCATTATACGTTTAAATAACTTATTGGCATTCATGTTGAGTACTTGTAAACTTATTAAAACGGTAAGTAAATAACTGAATTATTAAAGAATATCACAATGTTTAATTGACATCTTCGAAGATAAGGCATTAATAATAACTGAGTAGTCCCTCCATTATCAATGTCGTCTTCAATTTCAGTTGGTAGATATCTTCTTTGTGTTTACCTGAAACAATAGAAACAGATAAGATTAACAATGGGTTCAATAAATATCAAAATTAAGTTTTGATTTCGATTGACTGAGTTCCAAATTGAATGAAGTATACTAATATTTTGATTATTTTATTTACAAGTTAACAAAATTGTTACCTTTGTGATTATCAGTCGTTGTTACGTATTTGCTTAAGAATAATGCCTACTCGTAAATTGTAGAATGGATTGTTGATGGATACTAGATAACGAATAAACATTTTCATATACTTTTTTGCAAATATATACATAATATACATATAAAACACTCAAACCAGGACTAATAACTTGTTTATGCATACAAATATTATTTAATCGTCCGGGAATCGAATGTTCTTGATTCGATTCTCTGCGCAGAAGGCTACGTACCCCTACGCCAGACAAGTCATGAAATGTAGACATGTTAATATACACAAATATTTGTCACTAGCAACCGCCCACGGTTTCACACGCGTGGTTCCCGTGGGAATGTAAAAAAATCCAGCAAAATTTCAGCTTAATCAGTTCAGGCTTTCGGCTTGTGCCTTGTCAGTCAGTCAGTCACAGTATTGTTTTATTAGTTTAAATAAGCGGGAATCGAACCCTCAAAGTTATCAGTTCCATATTTGCTTAGTACAAAACCTCGAAGACATATGGCCATAATGTACGATAAGGGGAGGGGGAATCATAGAAAGAAAAATTATTTTGAGAGAGAGTTTGAAATTAGATTTAAAATTTATTTGGTAATATTATGTTAAAAATTGGGAAATGAAAGAATGAATAATTGAAAGAATAATCTGGATCCATTTTATACACACCCAGACCAAGATGATTAGACATGATTATACACAAATGTGTCTTATGCGGGAATCAAACCCACAACCTCTCCGTGGAAGGCTGGTCGTCAGTTCCATATTGGTTTGTATAAACTATTGAGGCCACCTACTGCCATATTATACGATAAGGGGAGAAGTGAGGTAGACAGCGAGCCTACCACCATCTATTAAAAACCATCATGTCATAAGAACGTTTTGTTTGCGTTTTGATTTATTGAAGTTGTCATATTTCGAAGACGTCACAAAACTTCCGTCAAAAAATAACCTTAATTTAAGAGATTCGTAGTACAGAATAGCATGGTAAGATTGAAACAATACTGCACTAAGAGATGGCGGTAAGCCCCAGAAAATTAATGGCATTCATTTGCCAAGAGATTGCACCGCAATGCGATTGTGCCAGATGTAGAGAGACTGGAAGTGGTTGTACTGACGACTTTTTTCTGTGTTACTTTTGTTACCCTTGACTAAAATAAATTTTGGTATTTGATAGAATCAGGCGTTACTTGGCGGAAATCCATATCTTTGCATATCAAACCATATCATTATTTTATGTTACTTAAGTATATAGGTAATTATTAATTCTTCTATAATATTTGTTTATATAATATTTGTAATTGAAGCCTAACTTATGCGGCGAAACCTGCGTTTGATCACATGGACACTTCAATAGGAATCGACTGTTTTAATTACACGCAGCCGTTGCCGTTCGTATCAAGATCGCTCGCGTAGGAAGACGCATTATGACCAGCAATCAAGTTCATTCAAAAACAAAAATAGCAACATTCTAACACAAAACATTTCCTTCATCACAAAAGCAATAGCTTGTGAAAAGACGTCCCCAGACATTTTATTATGACATTTCGCAAATAATAATACTCTTGACTTAAACAATGGTTTAACAATAATAAGGGTAGGTGTAAGGGTGACAATAAAGTGTCATTACAACTGTGCTTGAACTTGGGACGGCAGGCATTAAACCGACGGTCCCGGCTGTTGTCACATGCCGCCTCTAAGACCTCTGGCTTGTCTAAACTACTGTTACTAAGAGGCGGCTTGATGAACTCTGACACCAGAGGTGGCCACTAAACCTCATATGATAAGAGAAAATACAAGCTAATAAAGGTTCTGAGCAACATAAACAGAAAAGTGCAGTTTCGTGCGGCCAGATGTGTCCCAACCCTAAGCTCGCTTCAAGTACTAAATGTTAGTGGTTAGCGTAATCGTTCGGAAAGAAGTTAAAGGAAAGCGTTTCACAGCACTGTATAAAGATACATACAGTATTTTATCTTCCTACGAAACGTTCGCGAGTAATACCGGACGCGCATCAAGTCGGCGAGCGCTCGGCAAGCGTCTCATCTCGAATGCGCTGCGATGAAGATCGCACGCTTTGAAAGTTTTGACTGACCTATGTTGGTGGGCAGCTCTATCGTGCATAGCGTACCGCGCGACTGCTATTATAATTTTTTTATTTATAGACAGACTAAAAAGACCCATAGATAGATAACTGAAAAATAAACATATATATAAAATAATAAATTAACTTAATTATTTAAAGAAGACGGCGACATGTTACGCATTGCCGTGTCCGATGGCCGACCCCGAAACCGCCAGAACAGAAATCAAAATAATAATTTACTTTTATCAAGAAAGAGCCTAAGACAAAATACTGTATGTTTTTTTGTGCTGTGTCCACAGTAACAACTATCTGCAATGGTAAGGAGGCGAGCAGAACAGGGAAAGTTAATCGCATTCATTAGCTAAAGAAGTGCACCCACAATGGTTTTGTTGCAGATGTAAAGTTATGCTGGATGAGGTAAAGATATTGGACTTGGTATAATTAAAGTAATTGAAGTCGGTTTTTAACGCAGTTTTTTCTTTATTTTTAGTGATTGTTATGTTGGTGGTTGTTTTGTAAAATACAGTAGGATTTTTCTGGATTCGATTACATTATAAACAAAGTATCGTGAAAATTTCATCGTCCATGTTAAGAAAAATGCTCATTAAATAGAACTATTGGACCAAACTGACGTTTGGTCAATTTTTTATGGAACCAAATGGCAATTTTCCGCATCGAACAAAACATCAAAATCGGACCAAAATACGATCGCGCGGCACGAGAGTGGTTATTCTTGCCGTAATCGGTGTACTTACATAAAAAATCAATAAAAAAACATACCAGTCGAATTGAGAACCTCCTTCTTTTTGGAAATCGGTTAAAAATAAGTATTGTTTGATAACTTCCGCGAAAAAAAGTATTTCTTTGTTATTTCGCGGATAAAAAGATTTCATACAGAGCAACCAATGAAACAAAAGCATAGCGATTGCGAAAGCACGCGAGCGTTTCTAGCTCATCATTGTCGCTTGCCACATCCAGCTCGGTATACGTCCAAAACTTATTTGTCCGTGCGCAAACATGTTTGTTACTCCAAATGTTCCTTTGATATAATCTTAACGCTCTACCTGGCCTGTCAGCGGGGAAACTTGCCAGACACTTTATGGCAGTTCACATCGGAACTTGGCTTAACTTTAATTCGGTAGTTTATTGCACGTTAAGCATACTCCCTGTTTGAGTGTGGTGTGTGATCTAGATTTGCGGAGTTTACTTAGGATTGTTTGGTAGTTAAGTTTTGAATTTAGGTGAAAATGCGAATGTTTATGATTTGGTCGTGTTTGTTCATAGACCAAGCTGTGTACAGCTGGTCTATCGATTGCTAGTTCTGAGAGTACAAGCAAGTTATCATTTTATATAATTGCTTGAAGCATCAGTTTTAGTGACTCTATGAGAATTTATCCAGAGATACATACTCGGGCCAGTAATACATATTTTTATTAAGCGGTCCTCAATTCAAATGCGTCGTTATGGACCGATTTCAATGAATATTTTACAAATAAATTGATAAACATTCCCAGACGACAAACCCATACAAACATCTATACATGAAAGTTCATCCCGCGCGGGGATACGATACTATAGGGTCAATCAAATTAACAAGTGTAATGATAATAAGGCATTAACTTGACGAAAACTCAACAAGAACTACAAACGTGCATCATTACATTACATAATACTAGCAGTTCGAAGGAATATGATTACGACCTCCGTTATAGTAACGTAACTTCGACCACCTTGCACTATAAATACGCCGTACCCATTGTTTACCCCGTAAATAGAGGTGGGGTGAAAATATATGAGTTGTTTTGATACGCTTGTCATGTTACACGATATGGTAATTGGTTTAGTCAACAACACAAAAAACTAACATTTTCTCCTATTGATTTTGAAGAAAGACTGATGAAAATTGTGTTACGGGTTTTTTTAGATAACAATATTGAACCAATACAAAACTTGAACAGCAGAATTTACCGTTTAGACCTTTTCGGGATTTCTTGTTTTAACTTTGGACCAAAAGATTTCCTTTGAAAATAAAAGTGCAAACCAACTAATTTGCTGGTCCCAGCCCAGAAAATATTAAAATATTTGCCGAATTTATTAAACCATTACTGAATAATGTATTAGCTAATGCATTATCAAATTATCATATCTTTTTGTGTAAAAGTAGCTGTTTCTTTTCCTTAATAAATAAATCATAGTGAATTGGCGTTGTTATGTAAGGTACAAAGTGCCCTTGCAAACTATGTAGATCCTAAAGTTTGTAATATGAGGTTATCTCTTCCACAAGCAAGTAAAAGGAAGTTGACAAGCATTAAAACACCAAAACGGTATTCGCAAGTGGTCATCCCTTAACTTAATCACATTCATATTCCAACCGAACAGGGTATAAATTTGCAAAACAGCATTAAACATGCGTCGGGGTCCTAACGGGCAATTAACAGTCTTGAGTTGTAAACGATAAAGTTGTTATTGCTTTGTAATTGGGCATTATCTGGCGAGGTGGGCAGTAAACGCATATTTCACCAGTCCCTCGCTTACTGTTGCCAACTAAACAATAGGGCTATAATAATTACTGTACCGATATGAAATGGGGTCTTGCAACGGACGAAAATGGTGAAAATGGCGTCCAATAACTTGGTCAGTAATTGGATTAGGGAAAAGGGAGCGTGCTAAATTTGACATGAGAAGGAGATACATACACTGCGAGATAACGGGAACTAACGACTTCATAATTTATTATTTTCTTTTGTAAACGATGAAACAGTTAGCTGTTAGCTGAATAACGAAAATCTGAAAATAAACCAATTATATTGATTTAATGTATTGGTGTTATTCAATTTAATGCATCTGTAGCTCATAATAAATATCAAGTGTTCTCAATTTGAAAGTAAGCTATTAATGCCCGGAGGGAGCTAATGTTGTATGGAACTTCCCTTGGGTAATTATTTTAACATTTCAATTTAGAACGCCAAAATGTCAACAAAAACTTCTATCAATAATACTTTCGAAAAAAAAGGCTGTTCAAGGCGTCCGTCCAACTTCCGTCCAAGGAGTTTTTAACTATAAAATTGACAGTTCAAAGAGAGCATTGGACCGGATTTCCATAGGTCGTGGGTTCGATTCCCATCTGAGAATTCACTTGTGGCCAAGTTAATTTTGTTCAATATTTTTCTATTAAAAATTTATCATAAGACTTTACGCTTTCGCTTCATTCAATATATTAATTCCCTCATTACGTTCGGGAATTAACTACAGATTCTTTCATTTCACTCATGATTCAATATGCTGTCCGTAACATAAGACACTGCTTATCCCCGTAGTGCATAATCTACTATTAAAGCCCTGACATGCAGAGTGCAGTCACTAACTGATCGTCTCCTAACTACCCCACATGCTTTTGCTTCGTGGTTATCTAACACCCGGAATACGGCTGCGGTACAGAATAGGGATACAATTTAGTGTAGTGCTAGTGTGTGATGATACGTGAAGAAAAAACTGAACGGTGTATGAAGATTCCACCTCGGAAGACGACGAGACGTAACATCTAATTGCATCTTTTTTTTTATTTTTTTTTATTAAGTGGCTAGTTCTTCTCAACGTCATTGTCCTCAACATATTTATATATTTTTAGAGTAATAAAATTCTGTCCTCGTGTCCAGTTACGAATATAGGTCCCAGACGAGTAGCGTTTAGCAGCATAACCTTTTTTATTTTCCCACTTATGCATGTTACTTTATATGTTGAGGACAATGACGGCGTTCAAACCGCCCGAAGAACTAGCCATTGTACGGGGAGACTCTTAGCCTTCATCATACCTGATGTTAGCCCATGACCACGGCCGATGTAACTTGGCCGAAACTCGGGTATTTTAGGTAGATGAAATGCCTATCAAATACGATGTGCGCGTTTAATACCCGTTTTATTATCAGTATTTAATATGCAATGCAAAAGTTTAATAGTGTATATCCCACATGGACGAAAACTAGTTTCAATTTAATAAGATTCAGACCGATTATTGACAGGTATGTTTTTCGAACCTGCTATTTTCACTCACTTATTTCTGACCTGAATAGTAATAGTTAGAATAAACTAGAAATTTAAATTTAAGTTGGTTTGCCCAGTCCATAATTACATTTAGGAAAGTTTTCTCTTTCAGGTATAAAGTTGTGACTGAAATATATGATTAGAAATGTCATGAAAACAGCTTTCAAATAAGTTTTATTCTATAAGAGTTAGCTCTTATAAATAAATCAACATCATATTCTTAGCACAGCGTATTTAATAAGAAATATTGCGGAGTAGCATTTCTATAAGAATAAGTTTGCTTTAAAAAGATTTATTGCAATGAGTGGAACCTATTAAGCCACATCCAAATAAACAAGAGAATTTAATGAAAAATGTATCACCGTCGGACTTAGAGATCCATATTCTAAGTCGTTCCTCCATTGAAAACCTCTTTGAAATACTCCTCAAAATCAGTATTCAAAGTCATAACTCCGTAAGGACCTGGAGGAGCCAAAGAGTACGTAGCCAATCCGTGTTAGGCCTACCATTTTTACCCACGACGAGGTTGTGTGGAGTGTAAAAAGTTTTGGAGGAACGACTTACGGCCATTCCCAATAATCTACCCTCAGTAAGAGATAGGCCAACTGTGGTTCAGTTGCTAGGCAATCTTTGTTATTTCCTGTAATTTAACAGAAATAACTAAGCAACCAAACTATAGTAACCCTATCTGTTACTAATGATAGGTTATTGGGAACGCCTGTTAGAATATAGGGGTTATAGTTGATTTCAGGATAAAAAAAATATTTTGAATTTTAAGGGCGACTTAGACTAACCTAACTAAACACATTTAAATCTAAATATATTTAAAATAAAATTGTCAGTTATTCGTTTGAAGTCAAAAGTGTCACAGTGAAAAGCGCTGTGTTTAGCGCTAAACGTATTTTGTGGCAGTTGGTGAAAGTCGCCCTGAAGACTGTACCGACCTTTTTAGCGAAAAAGGACAGTTACGGTTAACATGATATTAATAAAAATAGTATAATTACACATTTAAAGTTTACATAGTTAAAACAAATAATGAGTCTGCAAGGCCAAATTTTGAAATAGGGCACAGTTTTTTTATTTAACTCATCTAAAGTTGCACAAAATCTTCAAAAACGTGTTGCCGTTTACAATATTTCGTATATTTTTCCTTAGAAAATTATGTAAAAACTAATTTTGTTTAATGTCTATTAAGTAATCTACAAATGTTTGCGTCTTACATTTTCAATTTAACGTCTAAAAGATTTAATACAATTTCATTAAAAATTCACTCCAAATTCTCCATACCGATGTGCCGTATTTTACATGTGAAACGTTTTGACGTTGTCATCTCATACAATAATGTCATTAGGGTTGGTGGAGTCTTAAGCACATGAGTAACTACCATGTTAAAGTTAACTACTACAGAAAAAAGTAAAGTATCCTCACTAGTGGCCGCCAGCGGTTTCACCCGTGTGGTTCCCGTTCCCGTAGGAATATCGGGATAAAAAATAGCCTAAGTTTTAATCCAGACTATCTACTACCACTGTGCCAAATTTCATCCAAATTCGTTCAGTAGTTGTAGCGTGAAAGAGTAACATATAAAAAAACGGACATACTTTTGCATTTATAATATCAGTAGGAAGTAGGATGATATATTACGCGTCGACTCGACAGTAGAACATAAAAGCAACGGCCATCACACAACGCTGTAACAAGATTGTCGGCGCACAATTGTCCGTCGCATTCTGTCTGGCCCAACACTCGAGTTAGCACACAAATACTGTATTCAGCTTCAGTACACATTCGTTCGCGGATCACGTCTTTGCGGGCCGAAGAGCGGGGGGTAACGGGCGAAAAATTGCGTACAACCGACCAACAATACACACTGTAAAACAACCCTTATTGCATGCACATAAGCGTTAACACCAACAGCAGGATTAGTACACAGCATAGCTGCAAATGAGAGAAGTGCCGTTTGCGCACTTCACTCAGATTCTGGTATTCCCGTGCGAATTTCTGTGGAATAGTAATGGTATGGATTGCTATGGACACCTAATGGGATTGCAGGAAAAACTAATTTGCAGCGTTCGATCGGTGAATTAGTAGCGGTGGGTACGCTCTCTGTATAGAGATTAGTTTCCTTATTTCAACGTCTTTGATGGAGGTGGAACTTTGTGCTTTTTTTTTGAGATGCGCCAGAACAAAGAGCTCGTGAGATGTTTCATCGATGATTTACATCGAATTGTCAAAGAAGATTCATCGTAGACCAAGCTCGTCTAGCTCTCAAATTCGTCAGTTAGGTGTAGATAAAACTGTACTTAGTTACGCCATGCTAAACTAAGCATACATTACACAAAGTTTTCAAAAGTAAATTATTTCAACCTCTTTTCTACTTTTTTTGTTCTGTGACCGTTTGCAAATATATTCTTCTTTTTTTATAAATACACCTTAAACAACACTTAACAAGGACTTTCGCAGAATTTGTAAAAAGAGAAGTAAAACAATAGCAGTTTTCATACAACTCTCTGAACTTACAAAGTCCTTCCGCGTTGCCAAAACGCTGAAATACAATCCTAACATTTTAATTGCCGGATAATTTTGCTGGCTTCTAAAAACACAAAGAGCATTGCCCAAATGGTGAAGTTTCTCTTAAGAATCGCCAGGGCGGCGACACAATGCGCCACCCTGTTTGATTTTTGAAGAACAAAAGAGTTTTCATAATGGGTCCCTAAGAGCTGGCACATGAGACTTCATAACTTTCTATCTAGACGAGAAAGGGGGAAAAGTACCACTACTCGTACTTCGTAGTTATAGAGTACTTAGATTGTGGTTAAATCTGCATGTCAGGAAAGTTTATTAATTTTATTATCAATCAAACAATTTGTATTTCTTTCGTTTTGAAAAACAAAACAGCAAACAAATAAAAGTGGGTCGATATGAGAGCAAATTGTTATAATAATAAATGTAGATTAGTACAGAGGTAGGTAGGTAATAGGAGAACTACTCGTAAATATAAAATTAGTAAAAGGCGATAAAAGTTTCTACTTCATTACTTTTAAAAGCCATTCTTTTTTATACTTATGGTAAATTTTAAATAGAAAAATATTGGAAAAAATTAACTCGGCCACAAGTGAATTCTCAGACGGGAATCAAACCCGCGACCTTTGGAAATCCGGTCCAATGATCTAACCGCTGAGCTACCGAGACTTGCGAACCACCGTCGAAATTCTCCAATACTTTTATATTTTTAATACGCTGTAAGCCATTCTTTTTTATTTTCATTCAACATTCTCTTTTAAAGCCACGTCCATAAAAAATCTCCATTCTCTCATAGCAACATGTTACTACCGAAATTACTGGCCCTTCGCTACACATCCGTTACAAAAATGATTTCGTACAAAACAGAACACGGTCCCAAAATTATATTATGTATAACTTACATTATATATCTGGGAAATTTGAGATTCATCAGGCAATAGAATTTAATCCGAGCGGGTATAATTGTATTCATAGCATCGTGTGCGGGGACCCTTACACGGGCATGGTTTTAATGGCCAAAACCCTTATACCGAAATGATGCAGATGATCCGATATTGTTGCTAATGATATTTAGATTGTATTGTGTACAGATTTTTAAGAAGGTTTAGGTAATAAAAATTTATAACTTATTTAGGACTTATATAATATTCTTGGATATGAATATTCTTTGCTTGTTTAACTTGAAATGTACTTTCTACTTTTATCTATCTACGTTATTTAACATTAATGTTTTTAGGTTGATGTATTTTATGCTAAATATTTAATAAGCCATTTCAATATATTTGAGTTGGCTTAAAATATTGACATACTTAGATTTTTTATTCCATTAACGAAAACAATCGGATGCACTTCTAGACGGTAAAGCAGTCTATGGATATAAAGAAGACATAGTGATAGTTTCGATAGCGTATATATTTTTTCAAACTAGTACTAGAGAAATAAATTAGGATTCTAAGGCTCGGACTATAGGCATCAAGGCTACATTATCAGGGTTCGATCCGGAGAGAAGTTATTCAGTTCGCTAACACTTGTTTATTTTTATATTTCGAATGGAAACCATTGACTTAAAGTCTATATACGGCGGCAGTTACACTCACGTGCGAGTGGCGAGGCGAGGTGCCAGACGATGTGACGAGGCGAGAGTCTAAACGGCTTCCTCGTCTCGCCTCGTCATCTCGCGTTGTCTCGCGCCTGGAGCGGCGGGTGGAATCAAAGGAGTCCAGTGTTGCCAATTCATTTACTTATAAATATGCTAGAGTCGTGTAAAAAATATGCTAGGTAAGTTTTTTTAAAGCCATATAAAATGCCAACATAACTTTAAGTTTATTCCTGGTAATATTATAAATTCAAAAGTACGTCACTTTCTTTATTTTTTACTCTTTAACGCAAAAGCTACTGAATAGATTTGGTTGAAACTTAGCACACAGATAGCCTGATATTCTGCAATATATCAATTCTGAATAATCAGTACAAAAATACTGATGTCAAGTAAAATCGATTAAAACTGGAAAAGTAGTGAAATACCGAATCTGAACTTTTCCAGTAGTTTTTATCGATTTTACCGAACGACGAAAGAAACTGATATACTTTCGCATTTATAATATTAAAAAGATAAAACTTAAGTTATGTTGGCATTTTATAGCTTTAATAAAAACTTACCCAGCATATTTTTCACATTTCTTTAGCTTAGTTACTTAGCAACACTAATCGTTCGACATCCTTATTTTACTGTACTGTCATAGTAAAACTATTTAGCGCACATTCGAGTGCAGTTCTCGCGTCTCGTCTTGCGTCTCGCACGTGAGTGTAACTGCAGTATAACTGACGCATTAGTTGACGTAAAAATTGTGTTTAGCTAGTGCTATTCAATTATTTAAGCAAAGTTGCAAGAGACGACAATTTTACTGATGGTGCTAATAAATAGTTACTTTACCAGCGACACATTAATATGCGACAGAAGCTGAGGTCGGAGCCCAATTCGGCTGCTATAATATTCTTTGTTACCAATTACTATTGCTTTTTCTGTGTAAAACTGTTTGATTTTAATACCCTTAGTATCATGTTGTCTTATATTTAGTTTAGCATGATAAAAACTGTATCAACACTGCGACGCAAAAAGAGGGGTATTGTAATTTGACTTATACAATGATGGGCACTTTTGTATGGATATTCTGTGATATAACTATTGTTACAGTGCAAGTGGTTTAAAATAACTTTTTTTATCATACAATTATTGATTATAATTAAAGATTTTTTTTATTTTGGACCTTTCTTAAACTTAGGTGTCGCCCAGCATTGTCCGATATGGCATTTAACGCGTTAAGAAAATTCTACCATGAATTATTTTTTGAGGAGAAATGTCCTCCTACCTCTCGTGAGTCAGTCGTCACACTGGCGCGTGATTTTTCCTGAAGAACCCGGACGTACGTTTGACAGGCATGCCAGGAAAAAATCAGAATCGGATGGCCCCGGATCCATGTAGTCCACGCAGCAAAAATTCAAATAATTGTTTGAGTGACGGATTGAATCCGGCTAGTCCGGGACCGGTTTTTTCCGGACGGAAAAAATCCTGATGCTTATAGTCCGAGCCTTAAGCCTATGTTAGGAGTAAGATTACCTACTTAGTATCTTTGTTCAATTGTATTTTGTATTGTGTACATAATTGATAATGGATAAAGAAAAAGGCACTGGAATGTAGATTAGGATTTATTGCTTGACAAGAAATTTAATATTGACTCTATTCTCCATACAAATCTGTTTGGAATCCAAGTACGACATTAAGATTACGCAATCCTGTAGTCCTTTATATAAATCTCTTGAACCATTACAGTCGAGATTGAGTAACAAACGTTCGAAGTTTTGTCGTTTATAATGTTAAGTGACACTTCTCCAATCGTATAGGAAGATGGAGCCATTAAGCCATCACATCGGGTCTGCTCGAGACCGTTGGTATTAACGGTCAATTCATAACTTTAATATTATAATTTGAGAATTATATATCAGCCTGTATCGTTTCGTATTTGATTGGGAGGCCAAAAAACTACTTTTCGCGGTACCTATGATTTTTAAAAGATCAGGCACAGTAGGAAACTGACTTTGACAGTATTTCCCAATGATGTTTTTAATATATTATGTTATGACCCGGCTACACGCACCGCCTTACCTGAGAGCATGCCTGCACAAATCAGTTTGCGCAGGTAAGACGTAGCCGATTGTACTGGCTACACGCTCCATCTTGCCTGCGCAAACCGGTATGAGCAGGCATGCTTTCAGGTAAAACAGAGCGTGTAACCGGGTCATTATCTTCATTGTCTGTGACACAGACTGCATACATTGACAAGTAGGAGACGAAAAGGCACGGAAATTAAAGAGATAGCAAATTGAATCCGACCCCTTATAGGGTCTTACTAAATGTTTCACAGTGCGAGCTCTTATGACATAATCTGCTTAGGTATTTCCTTGAAGAAAATAATAGATTCAAAAAATCAATTCGATCCAAACAACTCGATTCGATAATGAAAACAGAAGCAGAACCAAATATTCCATCGTCGATCTATTTCCATTGCAGCATTTATGATACTCCATGAGCCAAATAATGTGTCAAATACCAATACGTACTAGTTTCCGATTAAATTATCCGAGTGGCAATTATTTCTAGCAGCTACTGATTAATTTTGCATTTGTGATAGTCACTCGTTAATTGTGATATGAATTTTGGACTGAATGTACAAGAATACATTAGCAAAGTTTGCTCAAAATTTGTGATTGCGCCTATTGCGTGGGTAAATAAATTAGTTTGTGTTCACTATTGTTCATTATAAAACGAATGAAGTACAAAACCCCGTACCATCCCTACTGAAACTCACAGCAAACAAACGTAGGTATCACATTATCTCACTATTTACGCGCACGCGCCAATAAACCACAAGAAACAGACAACTAAAGCAAAACAACTACGCCGTGTAGGCTGTCATTAAAACTTCTGTGCCTCTGTCAATGAGACCCAAAGTCTTATGAACGAAGGTCCCGCCAATCTCGATACTGGACAAATATCGGATACGCTGTGCTCGGAAACTAATTTTGTATAACAAAGTTACGTTATAGTTTTAGAAACCATTCTGGTAACTCGTTTCGGGTCAGAATATGTTGTTTTGTCCTTGGTCACAATTTACGAGGGTCGCTCGTGTAGGGGGTCCATGAGTTACGGCTTCTAGTTCTTTAAATTAAAGTGTCGTGATTTAGTGTTTGCGAAGTGTGATTAACATAATTTCACATCAATTGATCTTCAGCAAAATCTTTAAAATAATAAATATATAATGGTGACTTATTTATATATTTATTAATTAAAAGAATAAATTTATTTGATATATTATTATAATTGCTGCATCAAGTCTCTGGTTCAATTTCTGCACAACACAATTTATACAACTGTAATATTTGTTTATGTGAACCTGGCTATTTGTCATGGGTGTGTGTAGGTGTTCCCTATGAATATCATAAATATGTCTTTTTAAATTTTGACGACCTCCTTGGTTGAATGGTATATATTCCTAGCATTGGTGTGACAACGCTGGCCTACAGCGTATTAAAAATATAAAAGTATTGGAGAATTTCGACGGTGGTTCGCAAGTCTCGGTAGTTCAGTGGTTAGAACATTGGACCGGATTTTCAAAGGTCCTGGGTTCGAGTCCCATCTGAGAATTCACTTGTGGCCGAATACATTTTTTACAATATTTTTCTATTTAAATAATAGGGGTTAAAGTATGAAATTGGCGATTTTTTTCTTACACTTCTAGAGAACGTCACTACTTCTGTGATTAAAAGGTACATCTATTGTTTGTTTTTATATTAAATTAAGATCATAATGATCAAAAATAATTAATCTCATGGTTATTATTTTCGTTTAAAAAAATACCTCGAGAGGTTCTCCTTTTTTTCGTTAGCAAAATTTACTACTATATTTTATATAATTTATAAACTATTCATAATTTTTTAAATAAAAATATAGCATTAGATGATGCTTAGTCTTCAAACAATGATTGTACATAAAAAAATTGGCATTAGCACTTGCGGTAGTAACTATAACAAAAAATGTAAATATGGAAAACGAATTTTCTTTGAAAATGTTCATACAAATCGGCAATTTCATAATTAAAGACCTAATAATATATATCATAAGTAAATACACCGGTTTCAAGGTGTCGCCTACTCGCTACGCTCGTGGTTCAATCCTAGAATCCTTCACTTGCTCAGCTTTCAATAGAGGTAACTCGCCGTTAAATAACCAACTTTCCTGCCTTGCATAACAAATAACTATTTTATTATTTCTGGTCACCCTAGTGGTAGCTGAATTATGGCTGTACCGCTCGCCGATAGCGACCGGGATAATAATATCAGCAACACATTTCTGCGAATAGCGCTTTAGAGGACGGAACCCTGGCCGTCTCCAGATACCGCAGACCCATCGACAGTACCATTTAAAGTTTTTAATTCTCAACACTCAAAATGTTTGTTGCAAAAACCATAATGTAAACGTGGAAGGCTAATTCTAATCCCCTAACTATATTATAAATGCGAAAGTGTTTTCGTTTGTCATTCCTTAAGCCCTAACTACCAATCAACTACCAACCAATCGACTTGATTTTTAACACAGAGTTAGTTGAAAGGACGGAGAGTAACATAAGCTACATTTTATCCCGATATTCCCACGGGATAGGGAACCACGCTGGTGTAACCGCAGGTGGCCGCTAGTTTTATATAACCTAGTGCAAGTACAGCTACGAAAGAACGAAAGTTGTCCAAGTGTCGCATCATAAATCTAAAATTCAGCAATCTCCACTGTTAACGTAACATTCCTTTATTACCTGCATTCGTGTCTAGTACGGGCGTGTACGGCCGTCCAAGGACAGACATGAATAATATCAAGCGCTTTGTCGCCGTACCACGCTGTGACGTTACAAGACTACTATACTACTACTGTAAACATGGGTTCTTAAAGCGGTAATTTTATTTATATGGAACGGGATAAAATTATAAAATGCATAAAAGATGTTTTGAAAACCAACTTTAATTATATTTTATCCAACTTTTTATTTCGCTTGTTTCCACAATGACGCTTGGTTTAATATTAAAAGAACAACTTTGAAATCCTTTGACATTATCTTTTACAAATGAAACTATATTTTTACGCTATACTCTCCAGACAGACAGATAAATGGTTTGCGTTTAAAAATTTCGTTGTTATTTACGTTGGCAAAGTAAATTATTGCGGTACATTTACGAATTTTCACACCATTAAACTGAGAGTCGAGATAAAATTATGGGCAGACACGGACTGGCTTAGGTAACAAATACCGTAAGCATTAGTTGTAATTAACACGAAGGTAATTAATAGTATAATCAATCTGTTATCATAGAGCTATAATTCATTGTATTATCTACACATGCACTCGAACACAATTGGCTTTGGCATGCAAGTGAATAATTGCTCAATATTAACTTACATAATTACTGTATAATTGGAATCGATAAAGGAAAACAATAATTATTTTATTTTTTGTTCGATTTAACTTAATTTAATTACATTTTTCCTTCTTGTACAGCGCGAGTACATATTCATTCTTACAATCCAAAAAATATTACACGCGTTATCGGCTGCGTTTTGTGTCCCGGTTATGGCCATTTGTAGGAAAGCATTAAATAAAAATTAACTCACAAACGGGTCGTTTACTATACATAATAGGTCGGAGAAAAAGTTTTTTCGCATTTTTTAAGAAAATTCAAAACATTTTTAATATAGTTTATTTACATTTAACTAAAGTATGTAGGTGCCATTTAGTTCGATAACTTTTTGCCATCTTTGGACTTGATCCCATTGCTATAGAAATTTTGGGGTTTCTGATAAAAATAGCGCGACAAGTGGTTTCGGCAGTCGTGATGTTAACCTGACACTGCCTAAAGAATTCTGTAGAGACCGAAACAGGTGGAAAATTGAAGATGCAAGGTCAGGACTATACGGCGGATTCATTAACACCCAGCCAAACTTTCTTAATTTTCGTTGAGTGGCTAAAGATGTGTAAGGTCTAGCGTTATCATGATGAAAACGCCCCTTCTGTTGATTGATTCCGGCCGCTTTCTCTCAATTTCTTGCTTTAATCTCATCAGTTGTTCGCAGTAGAGTTCAGAATCGATGGTCCTGCCTGGTGGTAACAGCTCATAATGAATAATGCCCTTCCAATCCCACCACACATACACAGCATCACCTTGTTGCGAGTTAACCCGGGATTCGCCACAGTCTATGAAGCCGCCTTTGACCACGACTGTTTTCGCACGTTACGTGATCCACTTTTCATCACCAGTAATCAGCTGCTTCAAAAATGGATCGGTTTCATTACGTCATAATAAATGAGTACACGGTTTATTCAGTAAGCTCGTGAGGTACCGAAATATCGACCTTTTTTGTGTACCCAGTTTTTTTCAAATGCGCCATAACTGTTATGTGGTCAATTCCCAGTTCTTCAGCTACGCCGTAACTACTGATATGCCGATCTTGCTCCACTTTTTCAAAAATGCCATCCATTTTATCCGTAAAACGGGTGACCAGAGCGACGACGTGCAACTTTGACATCAAAATTTCAAGATTGAAAACGCTTAAACCAAAGTGCTACTCTCATAGACACTGCAATAGGTCCTTAGACATCGCAAAATTTTTTTGGCGGCTTTTTTTTGTATATTTTAAAATATATCTAATTCCTTCATTAGGTTCACTCGTCTTGACATTTAGAGAAACAAATGAAAATCACACATTTTCCTAATTTGAATTTCGAATAATCGTTTTTTAAATTTAAACTTTGAGTGATACCAAAACCAGTCAGATACAAATAGTATAGCCAAAGAGATTTTATTAGAAGTTCATATATACTATATGCGAAAAGACTTTTTCCCCAACCTAATATTTAAAATAGTACTCAAAGAAAACACTGATGTTGCAGAGATAATATATTTTTAATAGTAATTAGATAATTTGAACTATAATTAGGTATGTAGGTATCTTATCTATCTGTTTTTAGTTTGGGTTTCTAAAATAAAAATAGAATAAAAAGAAAAAAACCTTCGATATCGCTGACCTCTAACGATTACACCGTTTTGTAAATTCGTTTCCAAACATACAGCTGGCGTCGCTTCTATCCTTAGAATTTTCGACAAACCGAGTCTAGAGGTGATTTAAAAACGTTAAAATTCAGAAGTATGTTTACAAATTCTTGTTTGTTACAGAGTGACAACATAGACAACAATAGTCAAGAAACAGACAATTGTGCAGTAGCCTTAACAGTTTCTAAACCGAAGTGAACGCGACTTTTGTTAAAATCCGCTAACTGTACTACACTTGCTTCCAACAATGGTAAAATGTTGAGGATAAAATGGGGTAACTGATTCATTGTTATCCTTATTTAAAAGACGATTGTGTAGGAAAACGCTTTTTTAATTTCGACGCGATTACTTTCCATTGTGATTGCGTTAAGAATAGAAAGTGTCTGTCAAGTAACCGCGATGAATAAGCTTCCGAACTGCTTCTGAACTTGACGAATAAACCTTCCGATTTAGTGAGTTAGGCTGCCGACACTATAAATAATAGTTATTTGTTATGCAAAGCTGGAAAGTTGGTTATTTAGCGGCGAGTTACCTCTATTGAAAGCTGAGCAAGTGAACGATTCTAGGATTGAAGTTTTTTGCCGAGTTTTTTACGAAAACTTTTTTTACGAAAACTCACAACAGCGAGGAACATTTTATGGTTGTTCCCGCGGTCAACTTCCGGTAAAAAAATCTTTAAACATAAAGTTTAATCTAAATATACCTTATTCTCGTTGTTGTAATGTTATAAAAAACTAAAATAATAAAAAAGGGAGTATTATAGTTAATTCAAAGTTATTTAAAGTAGTATATTGTTACTTATTAATAAGAATAAAAACGATTCCGTAAATGTTGACACTGACATGAGGTACAAGACAAAGACAATTTAAAAATAAAGATTTATGTCACAGTCCGAAATCCAATTATAGGTTGTGAAATCTCACCCAGCCTAATATAAAATTCTTATAACAAATACTTTAATCTTATTGTTATTATTTTTACGATTCAATGAACTAAAATATATATAACTAAACCAAAACGGAGTATTATAATTAATTTAAAGCTATTTGAAATAAGAATCAAATATAACAAAAAAGTCAACAGTGCGATTCGGAACGCATTACGACATATTTTTAGGTATAAAAAAAAGTACTTTGCTAGTTGTCTGTCGCTGTTTGCGCTAGGTCGCAAACAGCGATTTTCTACGCCTTAATTGATTGACACTATCACAATCACAATACCTTTCAAAGTGATTATGATAGATTTTGAAATTAGACAATTAGGGGGCTGGTCTTAAGGTCGTGCTCTGTGGACGACTTTCACAACATGAAACAGTAATAAATGAAAATATTGATTTGTCTGTATACTTTTTTGATAAACGCAAAATAAAGCGTGTGCATAAAGATCAGTAGGGCAAGCACGTATAACCATCGAAATAGTATCGAGTAAGTTTTGAGCACGTAATGTCAAAAATGTATAGGAAAATGTAGTTCCGTTTACGTCCGGTAGGAACTCTGCTCAATATGTCATACATTTTTTTACTTTACTTCCTCGACACTTACTCGAAAGTTATTCGTGCTAACCCCACTGTACCCCATCTATACTATATCTATACTATAATATTATAAAACTGAAGAGTTTGTTTGTTTGAACGCACTAATCTCAGGAACTACTGTACCGATTTAGAAAATTTTTAGACCATTAGAAAGCTACATTTCTCCCGAGTGACATAGGCTATATTTTATCCCGATATTCTCACGGGAACGGGCACCACGCGGGTAAAACCGCGAGTATCCGCTAGTCAGTAATAAAAAAAGGAACTGATGCGCTTGCACAAATTCTTACTTGGCTTTCGACCATGATGTGTGTAAACTGAAATTAATATAGTGGTTACCTTTGCACATCAAGGTGGATAAATACTTTAAGCAAATATAAGTATTTTGCGAAGTAAAGATTTCCAGTCGCGGAGCAAGAACGTTGATAATGTACCCTCCAGACATTCACATGGTAAGTAACCCTTTCACGCCCAAAAACACTCTCTAGCCTTGTATTCTCAACAAAAATTCGCGGGCAAAGAAAAACAACGCATTGGCTGAACAAATGTCTTATTATTCTGAGGATACAGCCGTAATACAGCCACCATTTGTCAAGATAAGCGGATACCGGGACTTGCGTTAAGGGCCAAGTTACGCAACGAATTTTGCACCTATGGTTCAGGAAGTAGGCTTATAAGCTTTGGTTATTGCCATTTTCAGCATATCAATTCATTTACTTATTCGACTTGCACGCAAGCCCATTGAATTATACAAAAGCTGATCGAATTGCGCTTTTTAACACATTTTAGTTTTTCTTTTTTAAGGCCGCAGGCTGTGTATCTAACAAAAATCGCATAGCAAGCAGTTTTGCGCTATCATTACTGTCATATTTTTATAGATAGCCAAAATAGCGATGAAACTGAAATTGAACCGAGTTTTCGTTAGGTAATCAGCCCTCCTTTCACCACCGACCGCGACCGACTGATAAGTTCTGCATTACTTGGAAGTACTATATACACATCAAAAGTGTCAAGGGATAATAGTACATTATTGCAAAGGCCGTGAAATAGGCAATGTATGAGTATGAAGGCCGAGCCGTAGGCGAGGACTTCACTAATACGAGACAGGCAATTGCCATTTCCGCCGAGGCATATACCTATAGTGCCTTTCTCAAAATAATGCAGCGAAATAAAACATACTTTTTATATTATACATATAGTTTAATTGATATCAAAAGTTACATTAGTCATATTGGGGCAATCACTAAAAGAAATTCAAATCCATTGCAGGAGCGTTTTTAGGGTTTCGTAGCCTAAATGCAAAAAATGAAACCCTTATAGATTCGGCCAAATCGATGTCACAGCCACTTTATTCCAAAACTATGAGTATTTACCACTTTGGAAGTGTATATCTTTCAAACGGTTGATTTTGAGAAAAAACTGTAATAGGAACTTCAATGTAATTTTTAAAGATTTATCTATAGATATGCCTCAAGTATAGGTTTGATAAAAATAAAAAATAAATGTTTCAAATCCCTTCGGGAGAAAATGATATATTTCTAAAACTGACAACCATATTTCGTTCAAACCAATTTTCGTTGAAAGTTTTTATTAAGATAAGCATATATATTTTTTTAATTTCTCACTCTCTTATTTCAAAAGTTAGAAGGGGTGGGGGGGGGGGGGGACACTTTTTACCACTTTGGAAGTGTACATCTTTCAAACGGTTGACTTCGAGAAAAAATCGTTTTAGAGACCTCAATGCAATTTTTAAAGACCTATCTATACATACACCACACGTATAGGTTTGATGAAAAAAAATATTTCAGTGTCAGTTCCATGTATGGGGAGCCCCCCTTGACTCATTTTTTTTTTTGTTATAAACCGTAAAGCAGTTTACAGAATACATCTACCTACCAAGTTTCAACTGTGTAATCCTCATAGTTTTGGAATAAAGTGGCTGTGACGTACATCAATTTGGACGAATCTATAAGGGTTTCGTTTTTTTGCTTTTAGGCTACGAAACCCTAAAAAACGCCCCTGCAATGGATTTCATTTTCTTTGTCCGTAAATTCGATATTTCGCGTGTTCTTTTTTCGAAAATAAGACAATATTTCCATGTTTGAGAAAAGTACATTTTAGAGCATCGCTGCTATTGAGAAATATTATTTTAAATTTTTTGGATCGCTAATGATTTTTTGTTGTAAATAAAATTTGTATAAAAAAACAAATTAAGTAAGAAGCCAGGCTGGAAGAACGGATTTAAAAAAATATCAATTGGAATAATTTTTATAGTGAAAATACCTAGACATTTTTTTATTGGTGTATATAATTTTTCTTATTACAACTGTCAAATGATCTGTCATATAAGCTATCTAGAACTAGTCGGTAGTGAAACCGGCCCTTAGTAATTCAAAAAACTATAATCCCGAACCGTTAAAGTGCGTTTTACCCAAAAATTTGCGTTTATGACGGTTATTTTAACAATAATTGAAGATCTTCTTTTCAACTTTTAAGGACATAAGTATCTGACCTTGCTGGATTTTTTGTTTGTCAATCTAAAAACCTAATATTTAACATTTTAAATTCATCATAAGTATAAAAATAGCATTGATAAATGCAAAAAATAAAAATCATAAAATAATTATAGTTTGTCTTCGTATAGGCAATTGCATGATGTTAAGTATTGATAAGGCTGAAGATGGAAGCGAGCCTCTCCCGGAATCCTCAATCACTGAGGAACTGGCTATCTAATCTTTAACTGCCGGAACACAACAATGCTGAAAACATTGTTGTTATGGCGAAAAGCTGACAACGCTGATAACGCTGACCAAAAACATACGCAAATTTTTCTTGTAAGAGAAAATGACGATTAAAAGCGCTTTCCTTTAACTTGTATAAATGCACTTATGATTTCGAATTATTTAGATTTACTAGCGGCCGCTGGCAGTTTCACCCGCGCGGTTTCCGTTCCCGTGGGAATATCGGGATAAAAAGTATCCTATGTTTATAACGGGCTATGTACTATCTGTGTACCAAATTTCATCTAAATTCGTTCAGCAGTTTCGGAGCCTATTCAATGCAAACAAACAGTCAAAACATTCCTCTTTATAATATTAGTATAGCTACAGATAACAGTATTTGTTTACTTTATAAAAGTATCAAGGACGTTCTTAAAAATTTGATGTAAATAAGCGAGCTTTCATCGAAAATGTATAAATTAACGTCCAATTTATCGAAAGAAACCTTGTTCAATACTCACAATCCATCAAAGAGTCGTAATTAAGGATCTTCAATAGCATCCTTTGCTTAGCTTTTCATGATACTAGGAAGTATTAATTAAAGAAAAATAACTTGGCAATTTCACCTCGGGGTCAAGGGATTTTTTTTGTCTTTTTTTCCACCGTTTTTTATTCACTTTTCCGTTTCATTTAATTTCCACGGGTCTTTAGCGGCGTTATCCGTTTGACCGGCTTGTCACCTTTATATTAATTTATTCTTTGACGTCGGGTGTGAGCGGCAATTTTTTTGAGATTGCAGTCGACTGGACACGTTTGCAAATGTTATAATAAAAACGTTATAAAAATAACAACAGCCATATTTTTTGTGAGTCGAATAATAACGTGTTACAAAGTGAATATATTTTTGGTAAGCAAAAAAGTTACTTGATAAAAAATACCCCATGGCGCAGTGGCCAGTGATTTTGTCTTCCTAGCAAGGGGTCGTGGGTTCCATCCTCACCCAGGACTAATATTTATGTGATAAAGTTTGATACATATACGAACTAATAATAAAAATCCAAAAGTAATTCTGTCCGTCATTCTATCCGTTACATATTTACGCTTGAACCACTCTGAAGCCTTTTTGATAAATTGTGGTATAAAAATAGAATTGACTCGAAGAATCACATAGACTACCATTTATATCGAAAATAAATCTCAAAGAAGAAATTCCATTCAAGGACCTTGAAAGCGGGCGAAATCACGAAAACATTAATTATACATACAGACAGACTCGTTGATTCCAATAAGTTCTGTCCTCCATAAGCTTGTCCAATCGATTGATCAGCAAAAGTTACCTGAAACAAGGAGCAAAGTATAAAATAAATTTCGCTGTCAGCTAAGTATTAATAAAGTTAAATACACGGCTCGTGGAGAATTCGCAAAAGTTAAATATTTTGACGGAATTACTGATTTGTAGGTTTACTGAAATTTTAATAAGTATAGGTATTTGTAGAGATTTTTGGAAAATTAAATAATTCAACTATGACAAGGTGTTTTATGATCTTTAAAGTTTTGCAATTTCATTTGCAATTTTTTAAGATAATAACATATCTACTAGAAAATTATTAATGTCTTAAGGTAAATTTTAAATAGAAAAATATTGGAAAAAAATTAAATATTAATTATTAATGTCTTGCCTTGCAATGACTGTCCAGGTGCACTGCACATTAACACAGTTTTTGTGCAAGGGTCGTTAGAAGTAGACAAAAGTGATCTATGTCTTTACCCATTCCTCAAAAGAATAAACATGACTTTTGCAATACATGTGATTTTTGTAAAGTTGATCAATGGGGATTATCAACAGGTTCATTAAATCGCTTGAACATTTGTAACTGTATAGCTTAAACGTATAAAAACTGAACTGTATTTATTTTATTCAAATGCGATAAGTAGTTTCGGATTTACAAGTGTTCAAACTTCAAGACTCGCGCGCTCTTTGCGTGACGTCATTCTGTACCGTTTCATACAAAGTAGGCGACTTTCTGACCAAATCGGTCAAACGTGAGCCACAAGCTGCATACATAGTGTTATAGAGTGACGTCACAAAATAAAACGCCGACCCGAAATAAAAAAAAATTACTCATTTTTTTAATTACAATAAGTCCCGCACTTCGGTTTGACTCAAACTAGTAGTGTAGGCAACTACTAGTTTGAGTCATACCGCTTGGGTTAAACCGCCTGACCAAAAAAACGGCAGCTTTTCCAAAATTTCTTGACTTTATATTTATGAGACGAATTGAGAAGTTCCTTCTTTTTGTAAAGTCGGTTAAAAATATATGATGTAATATACGATTTCATGTAATTTATGATGACATTTAAATATAAAAGTGCTATTAATCCCCAATATCATTAAAAAACTTCGGATAAGACAATTTGTGATAAAAAAAATTCATAATAGAAAACAACCACTCTGTAAAATCATAAAATTAAAAAAGTCCTCCCTGTAACACGTTCACGTTACGTTATTTGAATAGATAATGTGAGTCGGTTTGATAAACAGAATTATCGCGTCGCCATCTAAATAACGAGAGTTTTGTTCAACTAAATTCACTTAGACCGGGCGCCATGTAACTGAAACCAGAGAGGTGACATTGATTCAGTCAAATTATTAGTTTGGTTAGTCGGGTGTATGTAGTGTATGTTTGTGTGTGTGTTAGTGCGCGCGCGCGCGTGTGTGTGTGCGTGTTAGGGTGTGTGTGTGTGTGTGTGTTAGTGCGCGCGCGTGTGCGTGTGTTTATTTGTGTGTGTGTGTTAGTGTGTGTGTATGTGTATGTGTGCGTGCGTGTGTGTGAGAGAGAGAGATAGCACTAGGTTTTCACACACGCTGATAAACATCAGCGTGTATAAAAACCTAGCATGACATGAACACCGCTATATAATATGATATGACGCATTATGCCGTGTTGCATACTCCGCTAAGATGTGAGCGAGACAGAGACACGTTATCGAGCAACGAGCGATAAAGTCGTTCGTGCTAGGGCTACTAGAATAATAGTTATTAAAGATAAATGTTAAGTGAGGGAAATATGTATATCTGTATTTTTGTGACATTATTACCTACGTACTAGAAAAATAATATCTCAGAACTTAGTAAAAAAACCCAGAATATCAATACTCATTATACCGGGTACAGGCGCGTGAAATTCGAGACAGGCTAATTGGCATAACATTTTTTCTTATTCATTACAGGAAGCCAATTAACGTTACTATATTTTTCGTGTACACTATCCGGCATTTAATCAAGCAAAAAGTGGTAGATATACCCCACCCCAGTTGCTAGGCAACCGGTCACATTAACGGGTAATTCCGCCATATTCTCATCACGTTGTGGAAAATTGGCTGCCCCCGAAAATTCGTGGCCGTGCACTGGCATATAACATGTGGGATACGCATATGAATATATTACCGGTCGTCATCGAAAAAAGACCGCCGCCGAAATCGGTTTTCTGAACTAATTTCTTTCCCCCAAACATTGTTTCGAGTTTGACGTGACGCAGTCGAATTTAAAACAAAAAAGCATCAATCGTAAAAGGGCGCGACCTCTACGGTTTAATATCAACAGTGCCAAAGTTCAAAATTCAAATTAAGATCGAACTCCATAAACAACGATGAGTTATAAATTTATTGTTTCAATATCGAAGTCAGATTTATGGCCAGCGAAAGGCTAATAAAAAAAGTTTTATAGCCCTTTTTTAAATAAAAAAGTACTGTTTTTAAACAGCGCGCATTCTAATTTTAAATTCGTTTGCGGGAACCACCGCACTGCGTCGCAGAACTTTGGAACTACACTTGGCGTACATTTAGCTGGCCAGTGTGGTGGTGTCAGTTGTGAAAAAAAAAATAGGTTTTATGCCCTCTATGGTAAAGTCTGGCTTGAACGTCCGGCTCCATTTATTTAAACCTTTACTAATTAATGCAAAAGCTACGAACTTTTAGTGCCTACCTACAAATGTTTTAAGTATTTTGGTACTTATAAAAATGTTTTAGTCACTGATAGCAAGTATTGCTACAAAGTAAGGAAACGCCCTATTGTTTGCATGTACATAAAGATGAATTAATTATAAGCTCCAATATAATAGCTGTGACGAGAAAATGGGTAAAAGGAAAATATGTTTTATTTTTCATTTTCAGCGTACTCTTGTAAAAGGAGTTGTGAATTTTACTGTAATACAATGCAGCCTTTTGCACTTGATTAGTCACACTATACATTTTTTGATCTTTGTATCAAGAGGGCAGAGAATAGACCACGTAATATAAAAAAGGAATAGTGCAGTGCAATACTTATTAGAAATAAAAATATACCTACACTAACGGTTGTCTCCACTTTAGATCTAAGAATTAAATGAAAGTAACCACAAACGGGGCATAGAGTGGCCGAAACCGACTTATAGCCTAAGTCCTGCTTCACAATAGTTTGTCCATACTTTTTAAGTTGATGTCATAGTGCCTGTACATTTTTTGTGTACGATCACTATCACAGCCATAGATTTAGATTTCTTTCGCTCCGCAAAAATATCCACGGAGCGTGGGAGCGAGAAATTCTAATCAAGTACTAACCGCCCGAGAGAGAAAGTGACAGCGAATAAAGTACCGCTATGTCATTATTTTCACAAGTAAGAGGGCATAGCGTCCCGGTCTGTTCAAGGTCGCGGTGGATTTTTATGGAATTTAGTGGATTTTATGACATTTTTATGGCGTTGGAATTTTGGTGCATTTTTATAGTAAACGTTCGATTACAATTGAAAATATTGAAATGATATGTTGTGCAGTGGTATGTGCAGTTACAAGACGCAATAATCCGGATCAATTCACTTTTCACAGGTAAATACGACTTTGTAATGTGAAGTTTTCAAACCATATTTTGCCATTTCTGCCAGTATTCGGCTCAGAAATATTGCAATATTTGCAAAGAAATTGTGTAAAATAGTAATTTGATACGTTACGCAGCGCTAGTGCTTGACTAAGCGATGACGTCACGAGTATCGATAAAAATTTAATCGTTTTTAGTGACACCGTGACATGAATACAAAGTTATTTAGCCAAGATATGTTGAAATCGTAGATATGGAGTAGGAAAGATAGATAGCTAACGTCACACATTAATATTGAATTGATTGGAAACTGGTATATTTTGTAGATTACCAAGCAATCCAGCATTGCGTGAAAAATGGATGCGGACTATAAACAGACCAGATTGAACTCCTAGTAAGAACTCCACTATCTGCAGCAAACAATTTTATTAATTGTTAATTTACAAATTATTTTCTGATTCTTGCCTATACTTTTCGGCTTAAATATTTAAAAAGTACATTAGACTATATCTTTAGATATTTGCGCAAAACAGTCGATAATTTTGATCTAAGTCCTTGAGAACAAGTACCTTGATTTATTTCTCTTGTTGACGTACGACAAAGGTTTCCTCGCAAACGATGTGATTGTTTCCAAAAAAGCCTATCGACTGAAACAATCGATAATGTAAAAATATATCGTGGACAACACTATTTTTAACTCGCACATATATATTCATCGACACATGTATACCTATATATATTTTTTGTCACATCATCGATCCGACATTGTGTATCTTTAATTTTATGATCACATAATATTAACATTTTATCATTATAAACGACTAGCTTCCGTCCGCGACTTCAACCGCGTCGTTCCAGTTCCCGTGGGAATATCCAGATAAAAAATAGCCTGTTACTTTCAGTCTTTTCAACTAACTCTTTGCAAAAAATCAAGTCAATTGGTTGCTTAGTTGGGGCGTCAAGGAGGAACAAACAAACACACTTTCGCATTTATAATATTATTATACGTATAGTTAGGATTAGGATTAGAATTTTTAGGTAATTTCAATTTTCTAACAATATGATACCGATTCTTTCATTAGTTAATGATCCTGATTATGGGCTCTTTTCCTACGTAAAAAATCTCATATGCAAAGAATGAGCGAATCCAAGCTTACAAAACGGCATCAGAGCAAACAAGTTCGGTGAAATATTGGTCTGTAACACCAACCAGTTTTTCTTTCCAGCTGTTTATCCTGACAAATGACTCCTGTATATTGCGGCGGGAACGGAACGTAAGAACGCCGAATACATTTCGCGATTTTGTTTCTTTTGTCATTCTGGAGGCTACGCGCTTTCGACGGATTACTATGAAGGATGAATTTTGAGTTTTTAACCCAGTGCCACGAAAAACTTTGGAAAGTGTATCGAGAAAGTATTCGAATCGGCACGTCAAAAATGTATAGGGAAATCTAGCTCACTCTATGTCCGGTAGGAACGCTGTTCAATTCATCATACATTTGTTGATGATACTTTTTCGATACTATCCTATAAGAAGTTATGTTGAGACATGGTTTCATTGATTTGTATTCACTATGTAGATTTTATCTCTGATTCAAGGCTCCTTTCCAATTATACTAGCTCAGGCTACGTTGCTAAGGATGTGATTGATTTACAATCAGTGAAAATCCTAAAGAGTCCTTATTGACTACGAGGAGCTATAAGAGGTCATATAAAAATAACTAATAAGGTTTTTAAAGAAAATTAAATTAACGTAATGGACTCCCCAGTCTTATTCAATAGCATTAAGAAAGCTTACGAAGCATATAACAGAAACTTGAAGATTAATTGCAAAAAATAGGATTCAAATCCGAGAAGAAAAGTATTCTAAACGTCTTAACGGCTTACTGAGGCATTATTCAAAGTTGCAACAACAGATAATCCCGATCTAAGTACCGTTCGTCACCCTTTTTCTTTTTCCATTTCGAAAATTAAATTAGTCGGAATGCATTCTGCTCGACAGCCCTCTAGACAACTTGCTTCGACTAAATCTACGCCATTAAACAAAGCTGAGAGATAGGCAGCTGTCCGACCGCCGGCGATGAGCGAGTAGCGAGTAAAGCTAGAAACTAGAAACTGATGACAATAGGCGAGCGGCGAATTATAGTTCTCTCGCTCGGCTATGAGCGAGTGTTTTTGTACGGCGGGCGAGGACTCCCTCCACTCGGCGATTGTCATATGTTTTAGGGCGTTTACCCACTCGAGGTTGCTAGTTACTACCTTACCACCTTATGTGCACTCAGATCCTCACTCTAGGTAGAAATGTCGGAGCGGCCGGCGTGAGATCTGACCCAGTGTGACCCATCTGATCAGATTAAATTTGACGGAAATACCGAGGAACCTCAAAATATACTGAAGTATACCGACTTACAGAGGCCAAATATACCCATTAAAACACCGAATTTTAAACTTGTTTTATTCATACATTAACGCAAAAAATAAATGTATTTTAACAACCAACACAACCTCTAAAATATGATCCAACATAACTTTATTATTTCTCAAAATTATACGGAAAAAAATCGGTTGTCTGTAAAGTCAGTTTACTGACGATAGTTGAACGTGACAACGTCATAAGAAAATACTGATGACACGCGGACGCATCGCTCACTCAAGTAGGAGAGAGACAGATGTCGAACGCTGCCGAACGCGGAGGCCGATTGTGCCTCTTTGTCGCTCGTCCCGCGCTCTCGCTTGCACTTCAAGCCTTAAATGGAACGCCTCAGAGCGAGGTAACGCCGCATGAGTCATGTTTTTTCGTGCGTGCAGCCAGCTTCATCGAATTAGAAGACGTTGTCACGTCAAAATACTAACTTCTAGCAATATAAGTATCTACAAAAATACTGATTTTCGGAAAAATATACAAATTATTTGAAAATATACTGAAAAAGTACTTATTAAAATACTGAATCTGGTCACACTGCTCTTGCCTTAATGCTTAATATTTGCATCTCTTTTTTTACACGGAATGTGTTATCTTTTGTAGGATTCTTGAGCGCGAAAATAGCCCATAGTTATTCGCTCACTCGCTCGCGGTGAGACACATGCCATACACACAACAGCATCTTTCGTTCTTTTTATTCAGATATTCTATTGTTTTTGTGGACGAATACTGTTTTCCAAGACATGAAAAGTTTTTTTTTGTTATTAATGAATACTATTTCAGAAACCAAAAAACGAAATGATTACTTTTTCTTTCGTTTTACCATAGTAAGTATAATTATAAGACAAACTGATCGTAATCGATCACGTTTGTTAAGCAACGTTTGGTCCGGTCAGGTGTTGGATGAGTGACCGTAAAGTGGCATTACAGCTGAGCGCTTGCGTGCTTCGGAGGGCACGTTAAACCTTCGGTCAGGCAGACTGATTATCTAACGGAAACTCGGTTTAGTTTCAGTTTCGTCCTGTCATTACTGTCACATTTTCATACTGTATGACAGCCAAAACAGCGACAAAACTGAAACTGAGCCGAGTTTCCGTTAGATAATCAGCTCACAGGCTGTTGTCATCTGATAAATCTTAAAAGAAGAAGACTGTGATGTTGTTCAGAAATGTTATATTTATTTATTTGATCATAGTCTTTAATGCACTACGATTGTGTCACTAAGCAAAAATTGCAGTTACCCATACTAAAGTAAAATCTTAATTACTCAGACAAAAAATAAACATAGCAATACATAAGTTACAGCTTGAGTTATGGATATCAGAAGCCATGTAGATCTTACAATTATAGACCGCTAACGCGTTGTCGTGACATAAATACACGAAATAAACATAATTTACTGTGTTCACCATGTGAATATTTGTCCCAGATGGAGACCGAACTTACTATCATTGAGTAGTAAACATGATGAGCTCAATTCACCATTGGGCCATTCAAATAAGACGACTTTAATAAAATTGTAAACCTATCCAAACGAGTAACTAATATACTCGTATCCTCACTGGCGGCCGCTCGCGGTTTCACCCGCATGGTTCCTGTTTGCGTGGGAATATCGGGATAAAAAGTATCCCATGTTCATAACCAGGCTATCTACAATCTGTGTACCAAATTTCATCCAGATCCGTTTAGTAGTTTCGGAGCCTATTCAATGCAGACAAGCAAACAAACAATCTAATCTTTCCACTTTATGATATTATTGGTATAGATAAACATAGTTATGTACGTATTTCCGAAACAAAATCATTTTCCGAAACACCATTATCTCCCGCAGCTTCGCTAGCAGTAAAAATCTTTATCAAGTGAGTATAACTTACCGCCCCTTGAAAGCCAAAAGAACTTAGCATAGAGTGGATTTAAGCTAAATTTCATGCAAAATGGAAGAGCTCTGTATCGCTGAGAGAGTTGCAGGCATCCATCAGTCGAGTTTTGTGAATAAACTTAGCTAGATTTCTCATTGTGCAGTAGAAATTTTTGTTGAAAACGCTGACAGCGTAACCGTTTGAGCTAACCCTTTTATCCTGAGCTGTGGTTGCCGTATGTCTTAATGTTAGGAAGGATACAAGCGGTGCCTCTAGGCCACTTTGGGATAACGACGGAGGATTCACGGGTTTTCTGGGAGACATTTTGCTAACGATATCTTGTGTACTGGAATGCTTTTTGAAGAAGCGAATGAGTGGGCCATTTAAAACGTACCAGTGTCTTTGGAAGAGGAAAGGATTTTCTTTATGTGACTATTAGCGCCCGCGACTTCATCTGCGTTGCTATTAAATAGCATACCTTAAGAATTAAGGTATCAAATGCTAAACAGATCTGACTGACATTTTCCTGAGTTTTGTGCGTCTATCAAACTAGCCGATATGATAAAAAAACTATACGCTATAAAAATTATTGCGGACTTTTACTATCATTACATTATTCTAATAGCAATAGTTATTATGAGAACGATCTACAGGTACCAAAATAATCTGTAACTCGGTAATGATATTACCATAAGAATGGTACAAATTTTCAGACCGCGACTGTCTTTAAAAAGAAGGTTATTATACCAAATTCTTGACTTTCATTTAAAGCCAAAATGTAACTCAAATTCTGACAAAGCCTTACATTTCGTACCATAACAATCGCAACCACTAATTCGGCATCTATTGACGGTCGTAAATGAATGCACCCCACCGAATGTTCTTACGTGGCGAGCATTTTAATCGAGGCGAATCCAATGGAATGTCATTTCCGCCAATGTAATTATTACACGGCTCACAATATTGATGGTCGCTTAAAAATTCAACGCTTGCAGTATTCATTATTGCACGTTTCATATAAAGAATGAAAGCTATTTTGTCCCATTCGTATCGGAACTTCGATTATTATGCGGGTATAATTGTCTGATAATAATTAGCAGTAAGCAGCTGGCCTACCGCCATCTCTTGTTATATTGTTTTCTGTCAAACATTATCGGCGCATTATTTTTATATGTCACTTCGTACCGCGAACCTCATAAAACAATAAAAAAAAATTGACGGAGGTTTTGTGTCAAGTGTGTCAAAATATGACAACTTCAATTCGTTCGTTGGCAGGAACAAGATGTACATGGATCTGAGATAGTTGTTTATAGAAACTTACATTATTCAAATATATCATGAGTATTTGGATGTCGATATTTTTCTTGCGAATGTTCAGGAACTGCCTAGTCAAGTTCGTAATTACAAAGTACCATCAAGTGCAGGTAGGCACGTTCTTTTTTGTAATATTTAATCTCCATAGATATATCTTAATGGTTGTGTCATTGGGCAGGAATGAAAAAAAAAACTTTATGAAGTTCGCGGTACGAATTCAAACACTATTGAAACAAAACGTTCTTACAACATGATGGTCTCTAAAAAATGGCGGTAGGCCCCCAGGCCAGTAGGCTGAAAATTAAAATGTAGGTACTTATTTGAAAAATACATATAAGTTTCAAAATAAAATATATTATATTGACATTAATTTCTAATTTCTATTAAAAAAAAGTTGGTTTTAACGTTGTTGTAAGTCTACCTGGCTAGAACCTTTTATTATAGATACCACGCCACGCCACGTCACCATACAACGCCACGTGTCGCCATCTTATCTAAGTCTGACGCCATAACAAAATGTTTTCAGCATTGTTGTGTTCCGGCAGTTGACGACCTGTTTGGCGCAGAGGTACTAACCCCGCCTTCTGCGCCAGAGGTCCCGGGTCATGAACATGTCTATTTGTCTTGGTCTGGGTGTTTAATATGTATATTAAGTATGTATTTACAAAAAAAAGTATATATGTATCCGTTATCTAGTATCCGTAACACAAGTTCTTTATGAAACTTAACGTGGGACTAGATAATTGGTATGATTGTATGCGAATATTTATTTATTTATTTATTTTATTAGTTAGAGATAAGATAGCAAGTTCCTCAGTGATTGAGGATTCCTGGAGAGGCTCGCTTTTATCTTCAGCCTTATCAATACTTCAGGTATGATGAGATGAAGACTAGAGTCAAAGTTGACATAAAAAAAAACAGGTTTATTGTGTCCTAGAAGCTGGAGATAGGATAGCCAGTTGCTCAGGTGATTGAGGGTTCCGAGAGAAGCGCGCTTCCACTTTCTCATCAGTCTTATCATGAGGTATGATGAATGAAAAGCGTAAAAAACAAATAGCTTCCGATAAAAGGATAATGCGTCGAACCGACAGTCGTCGGCAGGTCTCGTTCTGTCGAATGCCACATAGAATTTCAAAGGGTGAAATTTCCAATTCAAGCAGAGTGCAGACGAGTGTTGTAAACGTGGCTGGACACTTTTATTATTACCACTTTCAATTTTGAACAGATAAAACGCTGTGGGCTTTCTGGCCACGGAAACAGTCTAGTATACAATGCAACTCGAATAACAATATGGGCGACAATCAATTTTAAATTCAACAGAATAGAACGCATTTTACCATAACACTGTGGCCGCACGGTGCTACGACTGGCAGAGTTCCAAACTACGGTGTCTCACAAATCGCCCGCCCGTTCACTCGAAACTTTTGAATCGACCTTAATCAGTAGCGTATAAAGTCGAGTTTCCGTTTGTGAAATATTTAAATATGTCGGTGCCGCTATAGAGTTTCCAATATTCTATATCAATAAAGTAAAATGCGAAATAAGGCCGCAACTCTCGATTTGGGGTACTTCGCGTTTTGATGACGTACAGGTGTGTTGTGTATGTGTTTGAATATATTATTATTATATTATAACTTTTTCCTTCGAGGAGCCCGTGGCGCAGTGGTCGGCGCGCTCAGCCTGCGATTGTTGAGGTTAAGCAACTTTCGCAATGGTCGGTCACGGGATGGGTGACCAAAAATTTACTATCTCGAGCTCCTCCGTGCTTCGGAAGGCACTTTAAGCCGTTGGTCCCGGCTGCATTTGCAGTCGTTAAAACCCACCAATCTCATTGGGCCGCCTGGGTCATGGCCCGTTCTTTGTATCTATCCATAAGGAAGGCCAGTGCCCCAGCAGTGGGGACATTAAAAATGGCTGATGACGACGATTATAACTTTGTTGCAAAATGTGAATCTGAAGAAATGAAATGTGAAGAATGATTATAGTTGGCTTAACGAAATCTTGTTCCACATTTGCTCCGCACAGTTTTGTACTGCTGTATGGTTATATTTTTTGTAAATTATACAAATTTATGAGCTTGTAGATACACTCTTCTCAATGAATTTAAAAGTTGTTTTATTTTTATCACTTATATTTTTATAAACCTGTCATTTTTTGTCATTTTTATAATAACGGCATGTAAATAGCTTTATGTATGCGAATAAGCGAATAATTTGTCATCAATCAAATCCACATTATGAACAGACAATTTACCCTGGCTTTATTAAAAGTATACAATAAACCACAATAGTATGGTTCGGAGGATTCCAGAATAGCTATAGACTGAAGTAGATTTTGTGGTCACCCATTAGAAACTGTGATTGTTCTTTTTCAGTAATGTGTGAATGCAATAAAGTGTTAGATACTTATTTATCTAACATAAACGAACTTTATATTGTTCTGTGAAAATGTTTCTGAAATAGAAAACAATTAAAAATACCTTTAGCCTGTTATGTTTGGCTTTCAGACAATTCGAATGCATCGGATTTTATGAAAAAAAATGTACGCGTTGGACGAAACACTGTGTATTTTGGGAGGACGCTTAACAACGTTTGTTAGTATTTTAATCTGTGACGTAATATTTAGTTAATTAAAATTCAATGTTTTCGCTTTTATATCTAACTTTTTGCATAGCTTTATGTCATAATTGTTTTTATAGTCAATATTTAGATTAGTCTTTTGTAGCTGCGTAGTTTTGAATCAAATTTGAACTTTATTAAATTGATGAAAAGTGATTTAGATTTCTATGAATATTTAATAAGGTAAATTTGAAAGTCTAATTTAGTTTACATATATAAGTACAGGAGCATTTTATAAAAAAAGGCTGCGCTTCAAACAGAAAAAAAACAAAGCTTAAAATCTCCATCTGAACGGAATTCTCTAACCTTCTACTAACAAACTATCGATAAAAACTTGGCTTTCTTTTAAGACTTAGCTCGGAGGCAAAAAGTCGGTAACATTGTCCGAAATCGACGTGTCCGGTACCGAAGAAAGAACCGTTTTCTACGCCGGGTGACTTCCTTGTCTCTAATTACTCTGACAAAGGGTAACTTCACAAAGACGCGTCTGGTTACCGTGGCGAAATTACCGACTCTCCTATGCTGTTTGAATTCTTTATAAGTGCTCCGAAATTCAAGGGTGTGAATACGATTAATTCATTCCCTTTGAAAGATGAGCTTATTAAGAATTTAACAGAGATTATTTATTGATCAACAACCAATCTTTACGCAGGTTAACTTGAAAGAGGAACGATTGAACTCTTTCTATGTTATTTTCTTTCAAACTGTTTAAATTTTGGTTGGTCGTAGGACTTGTTGTAAGTCCGCCTGGCTAGCTACTACCATCTTATCTAAGTCTGACGCCATAACAACAATGTTTTCAGCAGTGTTGTGTCCCGGCAGTTACAGATAAGATAGCCAGTTCCTCAGTGGTTGAGGATTCCGGGAGAGATTCCTTATCAATACATCACGTAGGATGTAGGCTAAGAATCTCCCCGTCTTTCAAATAAAAAAACTAGCAATAATAATTTTGTTCTTTGTTCATGATGAAAAGATCACAAGAATAAGGTTAGAAGTAGAAAGTTGGCTTTCACGCGTCGCTTCATCCCTTTGTGCGGAACACAGAAGCAGACTACACATTTCCTTTTGTGCGAAATTAATATTCTTCATGTTGTTATAGTAAATAAATAAATATTTACATACAATCACACCAATTATCTAGCCCCACGTTAAGTTTTATGTCGAACTAGTGTCATGACTACTACTACCTACTAGATAACGGATACTAATATCCTTTTTTTGAATACATACATTATATCCATATTGACACCCAGACTAAGGCAAATAGACCTGTTCATGCATATTTGTCTTGTCCGGGGATCAAATAGGGCAGAAGGCGGATATATCTAGTACACCTGTGCTAAACACTATTGCTTAGTGTCAATCATATCTCAATCATGTTTCAATAGTAGAGCTCATTAAGAGAGTTTTGTTGTTACAGTTGAAATAACACTACAATTTGAAACACGATTGAGTTACGATCATGACTAAACTCAGCATAATTGACCCCCAGGTCGTCAAATGTTATGGCAACTATATTCGGGTGGTCACTTGTTTCATGTGTAATATGATCCTCCTGACATCTTTCTTGTGATCTGTGGGTAAAAGTATGTCGTGTTCGTATCAGTGCCGACTTAGAAAAGCACTACCTTCTTATGACCGACGACCTGACGAGGGAAGTACAAACATCAAAAGACAGCAGCTTGCGATGTCTCCAGAAATCTTGCTGACTGCAATGTCAATCCACCTCTCAAGTGTGATAAATATACTGAAATTAACACCTCTTATGTTGTGGGCTCAAATCAACTCAGTGAAAGCTATAACATAAAATGTCATACTGTTAAATGTATACTCGAACTTATTAAATTATGGATTGCGAAATAGGACTGATAGTTATGTCACAGCGGAGTTCAATTCTTGCTACTATTCTCAAATATCAATAATATCATTGTTTTCAACACAGACCTTTATCGAGATAGACGAAAAGAGCGCTTCAAACTGTATGAGAACCTCGCTTGTCGAATTTTTCGTCACTACGATGACGTCACGAGCGAGATTTAGTGATGCGGAAATGTTATTGACGAGCTCTTGCAAGAAACCACTGCATAATTAAGCATTTTCGTTTCTGAGTGAAGCGTGTTTTCATGGCAATGGTTTCTAGCGGACTGACTTATACCGTGAAACTTTGTCCATGGATCAAACTTTTAACACGCAAGGTAGGTACACTTTTACCGTCTATCTCGATATATGTCTGTGGTTTTCAATATTTTCAATATAAAAATCAAACCGAAATGATTCCAAGATATCTATTGGTGTAGTTCATACATAAACAACATTATTTCCATAAATAAAAATATGCCGAAACCACAAATCACAATCTTCGTCTCCAAAAATTGCTGAACGAGCGAAATAACAACTCTCTGGTCGCCGTGAGTATGGAGGGCCTTCAAAAACAAGGAGTTTCAATGAAGACAGGGACGAGCAGGCAGGTTGATGCAATATCGGTAAAATCTGCAAGCAAATCGACACCTTATGACCGGTTTAATAAAGCTCGCGATGCTTACATATCCAGATGTGTCGATAGCAGGAATCGAGATCAGGTGGTTCAAAGAGGTGTAATAGGGATAAAGTATTAGAGGAAATTGCTCGTTGTTCGGAAGGAGCAAGGTTCAGTTTGCTTTGAAGCTGGATTGGTCTATAGGAGGATGACCCGAAGGTCATAACCCTCACCCTTGGCATTTCGCCAAGGTGCTTATGCGGAGACGGACATGACTGCCTCCAGCCGTCTAGCTTTAGTTTTTAGACGAATAGCGTTTCATAAATAAGTGAAATTAAAAACTCTTTTCAGAAAATGTTGCAATACTTGTTATTCTTTTAGTATGTGAGATATCTCCGAAAATTGTTTTCAGACTGGATTATGTTATACGTTATACATGTACTTGAGCTTGTATTTGTTTTGTGTTTTTATTAAGAGTTTTGAAAAGGATTTCTGTTTTATTTTAATACATATTATTAGGTATCCTATTTATTACCCGACTGCGCCGGAAGGAGGGTTATGTTTTTCGAGAATATGTATGTATGTACGTATAATTGTTTGGCACGCTCTGCGGCCTGAACGTCTCGATGGATTTTAGCTTAAGAAGTGTCGTTACATTCGTATTGACTGTGAGAGTAACACTGGGTATATCAAAATAAAATAAAATCAAAATGGCGGATTTTTTGCGCCAAATTCAAATGTTTGGCACACTCTGCAACCTGAACGGCTCTATGATGGGTATCAAATTAAAGGGCTGATCTTTAGGATTTCAAAAAGGTATATCAACCCGATAAATAACTAAAAGGACATAAATAAAAAATATATAAATTAAAAAAAACTAAGAAATCCGCCTGCTTCAAAAAACAAGCAGTTAGCTTGTTTTTTGGAAAGATGGAAACAAGAACAAATATAAAAATATGTTTTTCAACATAATACATGACATCGGAGGCATAAAGTTTAATAAGAGTCGAATCGTACATAATGTTTTTTTTTGTAATAACTGGGCAGGCATTTGACCACCATCTTGCTTATTAAACAGGATGTGGTCTAAGGTGTTGCATGCTTGCCCAGGAAATGCCTTCGATGGCATGTATAGGTATTATGTTGAACAAAATATTGTTATATTTAATCTTGTTTCTATCTTTTCAATAGGCCTGTTTTTTGAAGCAGGCGGGTTTTTTAGTTTTTTAAATTTATATATATTTAGTTCTTTATTGGGTTTATGGACATTTCAGGGTAGAATCGAATTCGTATTGCATACATTTTGTAATTTGCTTTTATTAAGCGACGTGTTAGAGATTAACACTTGTCACATGAATAAAATGTCCCCGATGGAAATCGAAGTCGCCACTAACTGGTGCCACAGTCATTTTACATCAATAAAAATGTTTGGTACAAGTGTTCCTACTATTTCCCAGGAATGTATCAATAATTTCCTCCAAAACTAAAAAGGTTGTAGTGCAAACGGTACAGTTGCAGTTTATTTGAATTTTCCTACGTCTCGTGTCGTGACGAGTTCCATTGCTGTTTGAGCAAACAGTTTCTGGTACACCTGCACGAGTGTGTCCCGAAAAATAAACATTTCTTCTTTGTGGTAATGTTCATCGCGAGTGTTTATTAGTATTCACTAGTAGTCAAAAAGTAAATTAATATATTTTTGTTCTACATGCGATATTGCTAATAATTTATCTAGTCGAATACAAATGTTTGAATGTTTATACTCGATTAAGTACTTTGCTATGCTCATTTATAGGGTTTAATAAAGTAGTGTTTTCTATACTCCTCCTATTGACGACCTCCGTGGTAGAGTGGTGCAGTCGGGGACCAGTAGGTTGACCAGTAGAGTTTTTTTAGGAAGCTTTATTTAAAAAGTACCAGATATATAGAAAACGTTTATATCACAAATAATAGAACATTAACAGGTATTTTATTTGAATAATAAATAATTTCTTTAACCTTAGTACTTTCCGAGAAAACGTTTCCCAAAAAAACTCTACTGATCAACCGGGACGTTCCCCGATTGTACATACACCGGTTTCAAGGTGTCACCAACTCTGAGGTCCTGTGTTCGAATCCCGGTAGCGACAAATGTTTGTATGATAAATACGTGCATTTGTACCTGAGTCATGGACGTTTATATGTATTTCTACACATCAACACCTATATATGTATAATTATATGTATTTATATCCGTTACCCTAGTATCCCATAACTCAAGCCTTATAGTGCTTACTTTGGGGCTAGGTTAATTGGTGTGAGCGTAAGAAATGTTTATTTATTCAATAATATAAACATTTTTTGGCTAAAAGTTGAGTTTTACGTTGTACAAATGTTGAATTTTACCTTTAAAGTGCTATTGTAACAATAATATATGTTAAAAATTAAAATATTTCTAGTCAGTCCAAAAAGGCAGTGTAAGTAAGCAACCAATAATATTTAAAAAAGGGTTATTTCTAGAAGGGTGAAAAAAGCGCGGTCTAATCGGATTACAACCTTAAATAAGTTACCTTAAAACAGCAAATAGCAGAGTCAATAGGTTCCCATTAAACGGCCCACAAAATCTCAGACGACGAACCTGATGCTGTCGTCGTCTCCGAAGTTTATCTTAAGTCCCTATTTTAATTACCGAGATCAAGTGATCATTGAGACATGATGAAAGGCAGTAAAAGTAATGGAAAAACTAGGGCTGGCTCACATTGCCTATAAAAAGCGAATAGCCACTTGTACTGGCACTTAATATTTTGACTTGGCCCAATTAAGAAGAAAAAAAATGCTGACGTAAGTCCCCTAGAATTCCGAACATTGAAATACGTCTTTTATTGTTCGGCATACAATGGGGGTCGACTTGGCCCCGGCCGAGAACAATATGGCTGCCCTATTATTTGAGAAAGAAAATAAGGTATTTTCATTAATGAAGTTAAAGTTTAATTGCGAAGCGAAATGATCTTTGCGTGCGGTGACCGCGCCGCCAGGGGTCGGACGGTCGGTAAAACAACGCGGGCCGTGTGGTTGTACTGATTTCTGCTTTAATTATAATACGAAATGTTATTAAAGTCAACCTCCTGGTAACTAAATAACGGTTAGTGGGTACCTGTACACGTGTAGTAACAATGGTTGGTTACACGACGTACTCGTTTTTTTTTTTTATTTCACTTATTCACATATTATTTCACTTATTTACCAAATTAAACGTTTTGCTTATGTAATTCTTTATACAATATAATGTAAATCAAATAAAATAAGTGAAAGTCAAGTTCACTTGGCAGCACAAAACATGGGGCTGAAAACGTCATTGGCTATTAGACGTGCTTATACAAGATGCCACTTGCCTACGTGGTTTAGTGCGGCTTTATGTCAATCCCCATACATCTTATTCTTTCGAACTTCGTTATCGTTTAAAAATTTACTGTTACTTTTTTTAAAGCGCCCCGTAATCGATCAAATTTTCTGTCAGATTTCTGTCAGATTTTCATGTTTTTCATATGTATTTGACCGTCTGCGTTTGACAAACGTGTTTGACAATGTTAAATAAATTTGATCATTTACCGTCCTTTAACCCTCCTATTTCTTAACAATTAGAAACTTTCGACTTCGGGTAAACTTATAAATAGCCAGTCGTATACCCGTAACCATGTCAGCTGAAAAGGTGCCGAAACTTCGGAAAAACAAAAAAAAACCTTAAAAGCCCATATTGATATTGGGTGATAAACAATGTGCACTGAAATCGGTAAAAGTTGTTTTATTTCAATTATGAATTTGCGAAGAAATTTAAGAAGTGCTTAATTTGAACCTCTTTTGTTTTGTGGTTTATATTAATTCGTTTGTTTTTGCTAGCCGTACTAGGTGAATGGTTCGGTTTCATTCCGTTCTGTTGTCTCTACCGAGGGCCCTCAACGCATAGGCCTCATAATTGCTGCGGAGGAAGTTAATTGCGCCATCTGCTCAACGTCATGAGTTTTAAATTGTGTTACTGCTATGGTGTTGGAATATAATTTATTTGATTGATTTATTACACATCGGGAAGTAGGAAGCTGTCGCTAATTTTATTTGGCGTTATATTTTTATTAATTTTAATGTGGGGATATTGTAGAAAATAAAAAATATTTTTATCACTTGAACTTCTTATATTTCTTTTAAACACACGTTACATCGTCGGATCGTTCTCTAGGAATAGCCGCCATATTCAAAACCAAAAGAAGAGTCAACCTATAATCTATCTCTTACATACTTCTCCCAAACATTCAATAAACTATCTCTTTCTTACATCCTTACGCTCCGTTTCCCACATTAATGTAGGTATTACCATGGAGGTGCCGTGTTTTAGCTTTCGATTATGGCAGTCAAGAGACTTCATCACGTAGTCAGTATTTATACAGGTTCCAAATATTATATTTGACGTCATTGATAACAAAAAACTATTTAGATCAGCAAGCATGAATAACTTTATGTATTTAGTTAAAAGTTGTATAATGAAATAAAACCACGCCCATGATTTAATTTTTCGTATTCATCCCCTTTACACTCACTGTAATTTGTATATTTCACAATACACGTTGACAGGGTTTCGAAAGTTAATTAAAAAGAATTTTCTTTGCATGTTTTTGATGTTTAAACTTAGATTACTACTAGCTGCAATAAAATATAAAAGAAATTCCTTAGTCAGACTCCATTTATGGACCAGGAAAATCCAGTTATGAACCCCTAAATATGGACATTAGCTAAACAAACAGCTAGTTATGGACATTCTTAAACTGAACGTTTATCTTTATGAGTTATTTAAGGGATTGGATTTTGGCTCCGCATTGGTAATCATCATCATCAGCCCAGCATCGTCTACTGCTGGACATACTCCTCTCCAAGAGCAAGCCAACGGGCATGATCCGTGGCTATTCTCATCCAGCTCTTGCCAGCTACCTTGCGCAGATCGTCGCGCCTCCTAGTCTGACTGAGGGCACCCTACACTACGTTTGACGATACGTGGTCTTCACTCAAAAACTTCCCTACCCCAGAGGTTAAGTATTGGTTCTGCGGGTTATATGGCTGGCCCACTGCCACTTCAGTTTACTAATTCGGTGGGCTATGACGATAACTTTAATTCTTTGTTGGATAACCTGGTTCTGGATCCGATCCCACAGAGAAACTACGAACATAGCTCGATGAGCGACTTTAAACTTGTGAACCAGCCCTGCCGTGAGTGTCTGCGTTTCGCCCCCGTATGTCATGTCGAGTAGGACGCATTGATTGAAGAATTGAAGATTAAAGAAGATTGTGGAATAGGCGACGGCGTAAAAACTCGACGTAGTTTCCCTTATACTGTCCAGCCTAGCTGTATGCTGTAGCTGGTGGCCTCCTTCTCGAAGTTGTTTCTACCCAACTGCAGTATTTGCCAGAGGTAAAAATATTCCGTAACAACTTCAAGAGTACTCCTTCTACTGCAATCGCTCCCGGAATAATGTGTTCGTTGAACATAACTTTGGTTTTGTCCAAGTTCATCCGGAACAATCATCTAGGCCGTGCAGCATGAGCTGTACATCCTGCAACGTTTCGGCCATGATGACGATAAAGGTAAACGAGTAGGTAGACAAGTTATAGAGTTAAAACAATTTATTTCAACAATACCCTTTATGGACATCTGGTCCATATTTGGAACCATGTTTAAAAATATCCAATTATGAACAGCCAAAAAATTTAAGGTGAAAATTACTATATTTTTTTTAGGTTGGAAGTAATCTATTATTATCAGTAATTCAATTAAAAATATTATTTTTAACAACAACTTTATACTTGGCGTAAAAAAAAGGAAATAAATGTACTTACTTGCATCGCTATCCTTATAGCAAATTCTGATTTTTGTAAGCAATGAACACTGCCGTGAGTAAGAAATAGTAATGGTCGGAAAAAAATTGTAGATGGTTGTCAGAAATGGTTTACTTGTCATCTAGAATGATGGTAAAGCTGATTTGAATCGCCATTCGAAAAAACCATTTACCGATTTCTTAATTTTCATAATAGGTACATTTACCGTATACAAAGTGTATTGCATTTACAATATTAGAATAGATAGTAGAGAGGCTTAAACTCCACATCTGTAACAAATAGTCATATAACGGCACATAGCTCCCAATCATCACAAATAGGTGTCGATTTTTCACAGGAGGGTTTCGGGCTTGATAAATTCAATAAAATGATAATAATATACGAGTTGGAGACGCCATTATTCCCAGATGCCACCCTCGAAAATGAATTCAAACGACACGTAAAAAATGAAATTACGGTTTGACCCGCAAAAACAGGTTAGAATGACAATACTGAGCGAGGTATTTGCGTGGAGAAAGCGCATGCAAGATTAATGAGAAAGGATCAAACAGGGAATTTTGGTTTTCAAAATGGTAGATGAGCTGACGCGCTGTATGCCGCTTTTGTTTAACAAATAAATGAAGAGCAAGGCTCATAAAAGGAGTTTTTAGAAAGGTCCGATCACTGAATATTTTTTGAAGAAATTACAATGAGTAGCGTTAAATACAATACTATACTGCAATGGGAAAACATACTCTTATTTTTCAGTTCAAATGTGAGGAAACGTGAGTTTAAAATTAAATATGTAGTAGTAAGACAACAATTTACGGTTAAATCGATTTGAAAAAGTTAGTTGTCTGTTTTTTACCACACCACAAATACTGCAATAAAACGAGCCTTCGGAACTTGAAATCCACTCCACGCTCGTAAACTTAGTTAACCCTTAAAAGTCTCAAGCAAAATCGAAAATGCTCGATGCACTACCAATGTTGGATAGTTCGAGAATACTTTGTATTCTGTTCGCATTGGCTGACAAAGCAAACCTTTGCCGACACACTTGACTACTAAAGTGGTCAATAAACGAGAGTTACAAGTGGTAACTCAACCCCACCCTAGTTACAAATGAGACCATTTAAGAGAATCGGTATACGATAGTCCCTCAAAAACGTACCAATATTTACAAATTCAACACTCAAATGGATCCGATGACGTCATCCCCCTGCACTATTACGTATTTGCACTCCCTTCTGGGGTTAAGTCGATAATGGCGGGTCTTTTCGACCGGAATGTTAAAAAATATACAAGAAAAGCGTGATTTGGGGTTTCCAGAGCCGAGTTCGGTGGTCAGTAAGCAGATTTGAGATTGAATTGTTAAGACATTTATAGGCATTAACATGTCTAGGAATCCCAACGTTAAAGCGTTTTTTTTTTATAATTTTGTAATTTTTGCATTTTTCAATGCTATTTTTATACTTATGGTAAATTTTAAATAGAAAAATATTGGAAAAAATTAACTCGGCCACAAGTGAATTCTCAGACGGGAATCGAACCCGCGACCTTTGGAAATCCGGTCCAATGCTCTAACCGCTGAGCTACCGAGACTTTTAGCTAACGCGTAGAGACGAGCTAAAGCGTTTTATTACAGAGAGGTACTACATATAAGTTTTCTTAAAGCGAATCAACAAATATACACAAACGACATCGGCGTCAACAGCTTTTTGCTATTAGGTATATCATGAAATTTTAAACCTCGATTCAAAATAATATGCCAAAGTGAATTTAATTTTAAAAAAGTAATCACCTAGAAGTTTAACATTTCATGTTAAAAAACGCTGTAAACATTAAAATATATTAATTTCAAAGGTTTCTACCATTGTACGGAACCCAAAGGCATCTATATTCCAGTGGGCAGTTGCGGGTTAGCTTTTTGATTTCTCCAGCCGATGAGTCTCCTGCGGCCGACGAAGATTGATGTGGACGTACTGTTTTTCGGGTCCACAAGGAAAACAGGACGGTTTTCTTGTTCAGCAATATTGTGCTAAAGGGAATTAAGCTTTGATTGTATCGGCTTACGAGTACATTTAATTTGACAGCTAGTAATACGTTTTATGGATATTTAAGTTTTTTTTTCTCTTTTACTCCAGCTTGTTGGGCGGGGTAATGGCTAGTTATTGCTGATGGACTGTGTAAGGTCTAAGAGTTAATATAGTTTGTTTATATCCGTATTCACTTGTTTAATTTTATTAATTATTATTATCTATCATCGGTTAACTCAAAACATCTTATTACGTTTGTGTAACTTTTCAAAATATTATAACTGGCAACGCTAGCCTGAGTAGTCTAGCTAGTCTGTGGATTTATCGCTGGTAGGGATGGTGATACGTAACGTGATTATTAAATGGTCGGTTATTATAACTGTTTGCAATGGTTAGGATTGTTAAGTACAAATTATAAATATGTATTCGTTCAGCACTAAAATAACTGATGAAGTAATTTTTTCCAGTACCAGAAATTGCATTTCCAATTCCGACAATTAAAGAAATGCCAGTAAAATTTCAATTCTGAGATGTTGAAGAAATAAATGCATCGCGTGCTACTCATCAGAAAGCAACTAGATAGGTAGGATACCCATAGACTGCTGCAGTTGGATATCAATTGCAATAATCTGGAATGCTATCTCCAATTTCTTTTTTTTATTCTTAAATGAATGACGGGGAGACTCTTAGCCTTCATCATACATGATGTTAAGTATTGATAAGGCTGAAGATGGAAGCGAGCCTCTCCCGGAATCCTCAACCACTGAGGAACTGGCTATCTTATCTCGAACAATGCTGAAAACATTGTTGTTATGGCGTCAGGCTTAGATAAGATGGTGGTAGCTAGCCAGGCGGGCTTACAACAAGTCCTACCACCATCCAAACCGAATACAATATGTACCACTAGACCACAAAGGCGGTTATTACACTACATTCCAGTGTCTTTGCTCAAAATAACCACCCAGTTCTTACTGAGTCCGTAACTTTAAAAGTCATTGACCGCAAAACACTTTTCACCAACTAATTGGCTAATAGAGTGAACCCTGGATTACTGGGCTTAAAAGTTCGTCTAGAAAGTTCCCCGTAAAAAATTGAACGGCAGCTACTCTGAGCGCCTACAGATTGATTTGAACCAATTAGGTACTAACTTGTTTTGGAACACTACTTTTGAAGACCTTACTTTAATAACAATACGGATCACATGTTTTTGGTTGTCTGTTGGCTTTTCGGAGTAACAAGATCGTTTTTACTTTCGTTTCTAGTCGACAACAAAATTAAAAAGATTTGTGAGGTATACTCGTAGGGTCTCTTGAAACAATTGTTTTACGAATGTTTTTGCGTTCGAGTAAAAGAGGTTTTTTTTTCTTTTTAACTCCGCAATTTAATGTAGTAAAAAGGCATAATGAACACTACATTACGCTCGAATATTACGAATATATATCTTTCTTTTATATAATTACATTTATAACATTAGTAGAATAATATATAAATAATATATATTATAATATATATTATTTATTCATTTATTTATTTAATACTTTATGCACATTGTACAAAGGCGGACTTAATGCCTTAGGCATTTTCTACCAGTCAACGTTAGAGTGATGTGGAGACAACAAGAAGTATGGTGCGCAACCATTGTAAAAAACAACATAGGGAATAAATAATTAATTGTAATTAAATAAAATATACTATTATAAACATAAATACATATACAATACTTTACTTAAATAAATACTTTATATAAAATTAAATTTATCTTTTTTTTTATTTATGATTTTGTAATTTTTGCATTTTTCAATGCTATTTTTATACTTATATTTATGTTTATATTAATTGTATGTTTCGTTTCAATTATTAGCCCTTATCGTATTTAGATGTAATCTGCACAATGCCATGTGAGACTATGCTAAGTACATTCGAATAAGGAAACTAAAGGCCAAGCATTTAACAAAGATGCAATAGCCCATAAGTAATAAGCTGAAACACACCTTCTCTTACAATGACAAGGAGAAAGACAACACTATATTATCCCCGCCATAATTAAAGGGTTATCTTCACCGATTATATTCTCTTTAGATTATACTCCTTCAGATGATACGGGCCACCCCCCCTTCCCCCTACTTCATCTCGTATTCTCGGAGCGAGCAAAAAACCATTCACAATTTGAAATGACGATTTCATTGTAAGAAAACCGTTTGGGAAGTTATCACAAAGGCTTTGGGCTTCTATTACGTTGATTACAACGCTTCTAGTACAGATTAGTGAGTAGGTTTGTTGTTGAAACGTGGAGAGAGTAAAAAGCAAACATGGAAAAAGGTTGCGTTTTATAAAACAAACTACGAACGAATGAAAATTCTTGTTGACTCTTTTTTGTTTTCTTTTTTAGGGTGCCGTACCCAAAGAGTAACACGGGACCCTATTACTAAGACTCCGCTGTCCGTCCGTCTGTCACCAGGCTGTATCTAATGAACTGTGATAGTTTTAAAGTTGAAATTTTCACAGATGATGTATTTCTGTTGCCGCTATAAATATATATAAATAAATATGATAAATAAATATTTCTTACACTCACACCAATTAACCTAGCCCCAAAGTAAGCACTGTAAGGCTAGTGTTATGGGATACTAGGGTAACGGATATAAATACATATAATTATTCATTATATAAGTATTCACGTGTAGAAATATATATAAACGTCCATGACTCAGATACAAATGCTCGTTTTCATCATACAAATATTTGTCCCTACCGGGATTCGAACCCGGGACCTCAGAGTAAGCGACACCTTGAAACCGGTGTACGTACCACGCAGGTCGTCGCTATAACAACAAATACTAAAAAACATAATAAAATAAATATTTAGGGGGCTCCCATACAAACTAGTTTTTTTTTTTGCCGTTTTTATAGATAATACGGAACCCTTCGTGCACGAGTCCGACTCGCACTTGGCCGGTTTTTGTGTAAATAATACAATAAGGTTAGTTTACCTACATTATCTTATCTAAATAAATAAAAATCAATGTTTGTGTTGTCCTCTATGCGTTCCGAAACCATTGACCATTTCTGGACCCAAAAATCTCTAATTCTCTATACTTCACGTGGAATTGCAACGCATGCCGGGTATAGCAAGTAATATAAAAAAAAAATCTGCAATTGAAGTGGATTATTAATGTGATAAGTTTTATCATTCACCAATAACTTAGTAATTAATAGGAAAAAAATTAACGCCATGCCTTAGCATTAAAAATATCAAATGCATATTATAACGATAAGGGAAAGTGCAACAGCAATCACATTTAAAGATTCAGTAATATAAACTCCATTAAACATCGAATAGACTCAATCGTCAAAAAAAAACTCCAAAAATAAAAGTTGAAAATACATTATAAATTCAATTTAAACTTAAAGGGTACTAAAGTGGTTCTCGTGCAATATTAAACGAAATAAGTGGATCCATAAATACAAGAAGCGAGCTAACATCTCGTAAAAAAATTATAGGCCCTAATACTGAAAAAACGCTATGAATATTGAGTGCCCTCTAAAGTAAGACATCTTTTACACCGAATGATTTTACTTATCTTTAAATAAGCTTTTCAGTGGCTATGCATTTACTTTTCTAGTAACCATTCAGATAAAAAAACGTTAATTATTTTTTTGTAAGTATATGAGCTCTAAATCAATTAAAAACAAGTTTTTTTTTTTTTATAGAAATATAAATATAGCAAGTTTGTAGAAAGCATAGTAATGTACTAAAAACGTTTATCAGTAATAAATGCGGTCACAATATTTAAAGCAATTTTATGAAAAATAGATTAGGTAAGTATGAAATATTTATTTATTTATTTCCACACTTACATCTATTATTACAGGATTACCCCAATACAATAGAGTAACTAATAATTTAATCAATAAAATAATAACAATTACATAATTATGTTTGCCATTATAAATTATTAATCTATATATAATTCGATCTGTCGAGATGCGCCACAGATAGTAAAAACAACAATTGTCTAATTTCAAAATCTGTCACAAACCCTTTCAAAGGTATTGTGACTGTGATAGTGATTAGTAGAATTGTGTAACTTATAGTCGCAATCCCTTTCGGAACAAATGATGTTTTAAATGACACTTCATTTGACACTTCTCCATACATTTATAAGATATTTTCGTGTGTCACTTTGCTTAGACAGTTCAATTTCGTTCATTCAATACCTTTTAAAACGCGTCCCGATCACAATCCCTATCATATGTCAAATAGTAACGGCCTGAAGTATGGAAATATCTTTCAAATGACGAATTGAAAGGTATTGCTATAGATTTTAGAATTTTATTTATTTTTATTTTGTTTATTGAAAACCAACAGTGTTATAAATAGGTATAATTAACAAAATTTGTGTACACTGTAATATTACAGGTTTCCTTAAAAATTTAAGCCAATAACTCAAATAGAACAAAAAACAACGACACAAAAATATCAGCCTAGCTAGTTGTGTGCGTGTGTGTATGTGTGTGTACGTGTATGTATGTGAGTGTGTGTATGTCTGGATGTATTTCGTAATAGAGTAAAATATTTAACGTAACATAATATGTTAATAGCATAAAATTCGTAATAGAGTAAACATGATATCAAGCAAAATTATATCAAAACTTATATGAAAATCCAACAAATATGAACGCAGATGTTGGTTTAAACTTAAACGATAGCAATGTAAATAATACAATATTTATTTCCTATTTCCAATTAATTAATTATAGTCGACTTATCATTGAAAAAATATTTAATTGTTACCGTACTGATCATTTAATTTTTATGTAAGTATATTATGTCAACTTTAATTTTAATTTGTATTATATCTATCTATATATCCAATGTGTTCATGCATTACAACAATAATACCTACAAGGACAAACCGGACAGTGAGGCAGAATAAGACAATTAGCCCCCTGTTTCAGAGTGGATGGGCCATGCCAGCCAAATCGGTATTCTACTTGTTGTCATAACATAGTTAACTACCTATTATTATTGTTGTAGAATACTTTCTTGTCACGGAAATTATTTACTGTGTAGACTCCTAAGCATTTACCACAAACCTCAGAGGTTTAATAAAATGCTATTAATGTAAAATATATAATTAAGTTTTTAAAATGATAAATAAATGAAAAAAAAAAACTACATATTTAAACAAAGAAATTACAACAGAAAGCCGCAACAGCGAACCGAACTGTAGAATGCTGAATCCATTTTTAGGGTTCTGTAGCATAATGGCAAAAGACGGAACCCTTATAGATTCGTCATGTCTGTCTGTCTGTCCGTCCATTCGTATGTCACAGCCACTTTATACCTAAACTATTAAAATTACACAGATGGAACTTGGTAAGTAGATGTATTCTGTAAACCGCTTTACGGTTTTCACACAAAAAAAAACGATTAAGGCGGCTGCTAAGGCTATGGCCACCCATACATGGAACTGAAACAGATTTTTTTTATCAAACCTATACGTGCGGGGTTTCTATAAATAGGTCTTTAAAAATGACATTGAGGTTTTTTATTGAGATCAACCGTTTGAAAAATGTACACTTGCAAAATGGTAAAAATAAGAAAATTAAAAATCTAAAAAAATATATGCTGTAGATCTTAATAAAAACTTTCAACGTAAATTGGTTTGAACGAAATATAGTAAGCAGAGATGCTTACCTATAGCACATTATCCGTAACCGCAAAGGTAACTTTGTCATTTATACAAACACTATGAAAAAAAAGTTATTTTTGCAGACGGAAAATGTAAGTGGTAGGTCGACCTCCGTGATAAAGTGGAACGTACACCGGTTTCAAGGTGTCGCCTACTCTGAGGTCCTGGGTTCGAATCCCGGTAGAGGCAAATGTTTGTATGATGAATACGAGCATTTGTACCTGTGTCGAGGACGTTTATATAGATTTCTACATATAAATAGGTTACCGTTACCCTAGTATCCCATAACACAAGATTTACAATGCTTACTTTGGGACTAGGTTAATTGGTGTGAGTGTAAGAAATATGTATTTATTTATTTTGACTACGGAACCCGATACTGCGTATGGCCCGACACGCACTTGGCTGATTTTTTAAACTTCCCAATCAAATCTTATGCTTACTATACTCACACATAGCTGCGTATTTGATCGCGGTCATGGCGGAAAATGATTAGTCCAATTTCATTTTTGATCAAGGTAAACACTACATAATATAAGCAACTAGTATTTATTTAATTCAGAATACCATCAGCAATAATACAAGTTTTGGATACAATATTAAAAATACTTAGCTTGCATAACCGCTAATCGCAAATATATCACTGTTAATTATACTTGTACAAGTACATCTGTTTAAAGTACTAACTCGGAACCGCTAATTGGCACGCTTCGTAAATAATCGGCGAGCGGCCCGCTCTCACCTAGCTGCGTATTTGACCGCGGTCATGGCATAAAATGAATAGCCCAATTTTCCGCATTTTCCACCATTAACAACATCCGGCCTCGTACGGGTGACGCGTCCGCAAATAATGGACGCCCGTATTACTGTCTGTTTGTTTGCGAAGGAAAAAGCTTCGGTTGTTGCTTTCGGCTTTTTTTGTTGATCAACAGATGAGCTATGGGTAATAAGACGATCGTGTCAAGTAAACATGAACAGTTAATAAATAATATGATATGACGACCTGTCTGGCGCAAGGGTACTAAACCCGCCTTATGTATATAAAAAAAAAGTATATTAAGTATGTTTAACCATTATCTATTCTAAGTCTATTCTTCATGAAACTTAACGAGGGCTAGATAATTGGTTTAAAAAAATCAGAAAGGATAAAAAAATCTTAATTAAGAAGTGACAAAAATGGATTTATATTTAAATACAGGTGTGTGATCGATAATGCGACGATGAAAAATCTAACATCCAATGGGCTAACAAAAAAAACCTACAAAACCAAAGTACCAAATTTCCCACAATTTATTTTAAAAAGTAGATTCTTAGTAATAATGTGTAAAGGTTCTTAGTAAAAATAATTAAGATACATAATACAGGAAAGCGTATCTTCACCAACAACCTTTGAGCAGTCTTATAACAGTACCGAGATCCCTCCCACTTTATAGCGCATCAACATTGTGAGAGCTCCTAAAGTCACAATATCCAGTTTTATCTCGCGACCTTAATGCTGGAGAGCCACCAATCATTGCGAGGCGAGGCTAACGATTTCCGATATGGACCGCCCGTTAAACTGCCTGTTACTGGCTAACGGCTGCGATACAGGCGTATCGTAGGCTATGAATTTCCTTTTTTCATTTAGACCCGTAGTTTAATAAAGGTATGTAGGTACTAAATAGGCATTTGAATGGTGGGTTTATTTTATGCGTTGAAGAGCGAAATTATTGTTGTTTTCTTCTTTAAAGTATGGTTCTGTTACACAGCCAAATAGTACGGTTAACAAAAGGTCAGTATTTAAAAACTGTCAAGTTTCTCAACGACGTAGAACTTTAATAATTTAAGCCACTGCTATGCTACCTTGGTACCAATAACAATAGTTTTTTTTTAATGAACGACCGACGGGGAGACTCTTAGTCTTCATCATACCTGATGTTAAGTATTGATAAGGCTGAAGATGGAAGCGAGCCTCTCCCGGAATCCTCAGCCACTTAGGAACTGGCTCTCTTATCTGTAACTGCCGAAACACAACAATGCTGAAAACATTGTTGCTATGGCGTCAGACTTAGATAAGATGGTGTTAACTAGCCAGGCGAACTTACAGCAAGTCCTACCATCAACCAAACCGAATACAATATGTACCCTCGCTGGGAATCGAACCCGGGCCTGATGATCGAACTTGGGTCTGATACCGGTGGTTGTACCACTAGACCACAGAGGCTGTTATAACATTATTTAATTTTCCTCTTATATTAAATATATTTCAAAATTGTAAATTTGTGCTTGGCAACAACATGTTCCATTGTAAATGTTGTTGTTTCTGTTAAAGCTGATAAGTTTCTTGCGGCCGTTCTTCTTATCAGTTAAGATGTCCTGAATGGCTGGTAGGGAAAAAAAATTTTGGACTATTCGAAAGTACTTGTCTATAAGTCTATTTGAATGAAAATCTTTGACTTTGACTTTGACTTTGATTTGCATTTTGACAGTTTGAAAAACTAGGATGAGTAGTAGTTATTTAAGAAACGAAAGTTTAATAAATCACAAATACGCTGGCGGTCAATATTGTAATTGCATAATATAAAAAAAAAACAAATAAATTTTAACCCGATATCTCCGTTAACAAAGACTTTAGCAAGTCATAAATGAATATTAGACGCAATTTCTACTGGGGTTATTTCAGAAATCAAACGCTTGTAAAGCGGAAACTCAAGGGGGACTGTCAGTTCGTCGTATTCATGCGTCACGCTTAAAATGTCATTCCCAGGTTGTCATGCTTCGTAAGCAATCAGTGTGCGTGTAGAATGTAGATCGCTATAGTCCAACCCCTTTTGTAACTCTGACTAAGCAAATAATGCTGCAGCGATTTCCCTATAGATAGGAAAAGTGTAGTCTATTTCAGAACGCATAAAACGATAAGCTAAGCACATGACTGCATAATTTGACCAATGTCATGACTTGTAAGTGATCGCTGAAAATGTGTCAAAACGTGGGGAAAACACGAAAACAACAGTTTTACAACTAAAAAACTGTTATATAAAAACATTTTTTAACCCGTAAAACTCAGTTCAAATAGATTTTTAAAAGTTGTTTCATTTGTTGCAATATAGATACTTTAATGTATTTCTATACCACATAATACTTAATAGTACAAGTATTATACTAGGAATGTAGCAATAACGCAAGGGTTTCTTATTCCATCCAAGCAAAGAATACTAATTATTATACAAAGAATACCATTTATTACTAACGTAATCCAAGTGTGCCATTCTGGGGGCCTACCGCCATCTCTTAGCGCAGTATTGTTTCAATCTTACCATGTGATTTCGTACTCAAGTAAGCATGTTTTTGACGGAAGTTTTGTGACGTCTTCGCTCAATCATTGTCTCCAAAGTGTGAAGTGCGTGACAATGTGACAACTTTAATAAAAACAAAACGCAAACACAAAGTTCTTATGACATGATGGTTTCCGATAGATGTAGTAGTCCCGCAGGGCCGGCGCGTCCGGCACTGAAAAAAGCAAAACCAAAATGAGCAACTCGAAAATTGACGCATCATATTATTATTATAACTGTTTCAAGAAGTTTTCCTTGTAGTTGATTTAGTATTATCGTATTTAAAATTTTAACTTATCGTATAGGAGTTAAGGCTTGATATAAAGTTGCTTGTGAATAAAACCCGTATCTAACTAAAGTTTATACGCTTTCTGCAGATCTAAAGACATTCAGATGTATGAAATGAAATCATAGAAACATAAAAGCTCTTTGAAACTATTAACGTATTTATACTGAATAGTGAATATCTTCAAAGAAGATTTCTACTTTTAGTCTACACTGTCGTTACTAAGTCTGAGCGACAGACTTAAAGTGCTAGGTGGTTTCCAAGGGCCCGATCGCGTTAATGTTGAAAGACAAAGGCAAAAGTAAATAGATGTCTTTTTTGTTTGCACGTGTTTATAGATTTTTTTTTCTTTTTTTATTCACTGCAAGGAGACTCTTAGCCTTCATCATACCGATGTTAAGTATTGATAAGGCTCAAGATGGAAGCGAACCTCTCCCGGAATCCTCAACCACTGAGGAACTGGCTATCTTATCTGTAACTGCCGGAACACAGCAATGCTGAAAACATTGTTGTTATGGTGTCAGAATCAGATAAGTTGGTGGTAGCTAGCCAGGTGGACTCTCAAAAAGTCCTACCACCAACCAAAACGAATACAATATGTGTAATATGATTCCCAGCGGGGGGCTGGGAATCGAACCCGGGACCCCTGGGTCTGACACCAGTAGTTGTTACCACTAGACCACAGAGGCGGTTAAAGAATAATAATAAGTTTTAACTATATCTTAACAGCAGCAACTGGAAGAACGCAACACGTAGAAATTACAAATATAGACAATAATATAGAAATAAAGCAAATCAAATCAATGCCAAAATCAAAAAATCTCGGTTTACCACAGGGAAGCATACTGGGTCCATTATTATTCTTACTTTATATAAATGATCTCCCAGATGCCACGAATTACCACTGTACGCTTTTTGCTGATGACGTATCTGTTGTTATACCATGTAATGACACTAACAAATATAATGACGAAGTTAATGATACAATTTATAATATAATAAACTGGCTAGAAAACAATGAATTGAAAGTAAATTTAAGTAAAACGACATTCATCCAATTTATTAATAAAAACGGTAGAAAACATAATTTAACTTTGACATTCAAAAATGAAATAATTAAAGAATCTTCACAAACACAATTTTTAGGTTTAATAGTCGATGACAAATGTTCTTGGAAAGAGCATATAAATAAACTGTGTGCCAAAATAAATTCGTTCGCATACGCCTTATGGAGATTAACAAGGATTAGTAGCAGACTTATAGCTATCCAGGCATATCACGGATACGTAGCTAGTTTGCTAAGATATCATATTCTCCTTTGGGGCAACTCATGTCACTCAAACCAAGCGTTCATAGCCCAGAAGCAATGCATTCGAGCCATTTGCAACATTGATACCCGAACATCCTGTAGGCCATTCTTCAAACAGCTTAAGTTATTGACAGTACCATGCATGTACATTTACGAATTATGTGTATTTGTCAAAACTAATCCTCATTTATTCACAAGGAAAAAGGAACACTGTAATTTCAGTACTAGATACCCTAATAAATTAGTTCATCCCTTAAAAACGACAACTCTTTACAGCAAAAACGCGTATAATATGTCTATAAGTATATACAACAGATTGCCTGATGTTCTCAAGATTTTACCTATAAATGCTTTTAAAAACAAACTGAAGAGCTGGCTGGTTGAGAACTGTTTTTATTCAATCGATGAATTTAATGACTTTTTTAACAGACGACGATAATTTTTGTTCTATTTTTATAATTAATTTTTATGAATGATTGTAATGAATGACAAAGACTGAATTTTAATATTAACAAATAATGCTTTAAAATAAATAATAATGTAATTAATTATATTTGCATGCCAGTATCTGGAGAAAAGTGTGCGGCTTCACATACATACCACTTTTTAAGCAAATAAAAACATATTCTATTCTATTCTATTCTATTCTATTCAGCGCTCGCACTACAATCAAATGTCGAAGAAAATATATTTATATTTAAATATATTTTCGAGAGAGTTTTATATGATCGCTTAAATACTTTTGTCACGGAAAGAAAATTACTAATAGAACAACAGTACGGGTTCCGTCCTAAGTCAGGTACCTTAAATGCTGCAGTGGACTTAGTTACGAAAAAAAAAACTAATATTGATCAAAAGAATATTGCTTTGGGCGTTTTCATTGACCTTAAAAAATGTTTTGATACAGTTAGTCACAGAAAACTATTGCAAACATTAAATAACGTTGGTATTACGGGCGCAGCATTTAACGTATTCTCGTCATATTTACAAAATAGGCAACAAGTTGTGAAAATAGGTGATTACATTAGTTCCTCACGTCACGTGACATATGGCATTCCACAAGGGTCAATAGTTGGCCCTTTGTTATTTTTAATTTACACCAATAATATAGCTAAAATAGGGCTACACGGACATATAACATTGTATGCAGACGACACATGTCTTTTCTATTTCGGAAAATCCATTCACGATGTCACTAAGACGGCTCAAAAAGACCTCGATATGCTAAATGAATGGTTTAAATATAACTTGCTAACGATAAATGCGTCTAAAACTTCCTACATTATATTTTGCCCTAAAAATAAACACATACCTGATTTCACCCCACTAACCATAAACAACGTAATAATTTTATTCAACGATCTCACTGCGAAAAATATCTTGGACTATGGTTAGACGAGCAACTCACGTGGAAATGGCACATTGACCATATCAAAACCAAACTACGGTCATTACTGGGTGCATTACGTAAAATAGCTAATTACATTCCAAACAAAGTAAGAACCATCATTTACAACTCCTTGGTAAAATCACATTTGGAATATTTAATTGAAATATGGGGATCGGCTGCTGCAACTCATATAAACCCGTTGCAGAGACTACAAAATAAAATAATTAAAATCCTGTTCCGTTACAATTATCTAACCCCAACAAAACAATTATATGATCGAACCAAATTATTTAATCTTAAACAACTATATATATACTACACATGCATTCTTGTTAAAAATATATGTACAGGTTCCATACAATCCAATATATTAATACATAAAAAAGTAAACAAACACAATTTAAGGAACGCGAACAAACTGCAACTCACTAACGCGCGCACTAACTACGGAAAAAAGACAGTACTTTTTGAGGGAGTACAGCTGTTTAACAAACTGCCGAACGACATAAAGGAATGCAATAGCAAAAATATGTTCAAGAATAAACTAAAGAATTTTGTACTTTATTTGTAACCTTATTACAGTCGCAGGAATATCGGAATAGAATGTATCATTTGTATCAATCTAGACAAGACTAACTGTGTGCCAAATTTCATCAAAACCGGTTAAATCGTTCTTGATTTATAAATGGTGTAACCGACTTAACTTAGTTTTATCTAACGATATCTGTTTAAGGGTGTGTGACTGTGCTTATTGTTGTTATGTCTATTTAAAAACCTCAACCTTGTCTCAGTTTTAATTGTTTCGGCTGCCCTTTATTGGTATTTAATTAATAAGCGATTGTTAGAAATTAATGCAACTTATCAATTATAACTTAATTTATATAGATTTTTTAAATAACATAAATTTTTTGAGTCTTATTTTCATGTTTTCAAGTTTGTTATTGGTATGTGTGCCGAGTATGCGATGTTTACATATAGACACTAAGAAAATAATCATAATATGTAATACTTGTTTTCTCATTTTAAGTAAACTTTGTGTTTTTATGAGAATAAATTCTATAAACCTAATATTATCGATTCATCCAAATAGGTACACTGACAGAGAAAAACATAAAAAATGAAAACTTCTGGACTGACAAAACTTCAAATATCAAAAATATTTCACGATCACATTGTAGTTACAGTCAACAGCACGTACGGCTTTAAATTTGCACTGAGAAAACCGCCGCTATTACGAGCGACGTTAGGGACATTTTGATCTCAAGATCAAAATCACTTCAACGTTTAAAATCAATTGGATCTATATATTTCAATATGATGTTGATTGTACCAATTATTATTGTTTATTTGCACAAAGAGTACGTACTAATTATTAATGGCGTAAAGAAAGTTTATCTATAGAATATCATATAATTTTAAACAATAATCGAGAAACATTTGAATACAATATAATGTCTACTTTGATTGAAAGTACAATCAACAGCATGTACGTCAAGATTAACAGTTTGTTCTCAAAAACGCCATTATGTCGCATTTAATAGCGGCGGTTGTCGTAGAAGCCCCCTTATTTGAAAATGTATGTGACATAAGCAACTTTTCTTGGTGTACTAAGTCACATTAATATATAGAAACTAGCTGTACCCCGGGGCTTCGCTCCCGTGGAATTTCGGGATAAAAAATAGATAGTAGCCGATTCTCAGACCTACTCAATACGCTCACAAAATTTCATGAGAATCGGTCAAGCCGTTTTGGAGGAGTATGGGAACGAAAACTGAGACACGAGAATTTTATATATTAGATAGATTTAAAACTTATGGCCAAGGTTTCTAAACGTTCTCGATATTTTCACTAGCAAACTATAACAATTCGGATATCACCATCTTACCCATAGCTAAGCATTTCCACAATTCGAAACTGTGTTCGACCACAATACCGCTAGTACCACCAGTTTTCGACTGACTTGTCCGAGTTTATCGATTCCTGCTTTCGAGACCATCGAACATCGCTCTTTCCCATTTTAATCGGGGGGTATGAATCTGCGGTTTACTGGGGTCCCTAACTAGTTTAGGATATTAAGTCCCTTTTCAATTTACCACTCGGTACGTTTGAAGCTTTCCTATCAGGTATACACGATTTACAATCCTCGAACGGTGCGAACGTCACAAAATTTGGCTGACTGAACAGGAAATTAAAGCACAGAAATAAAGTAGATGATGAACGTTTAGGCATTGACAGATATAGGTCTGGTCTGGTAGGTGCATAATTGGTTAGTGCATTGGGCCGGACTCCCAAGGATGCGGGTTCGAATCACGTCAGGGCGACATGAGACTAGTTGCTTTTTTCTAGTATATTTTCTTGATTAATATTTATCTGTAAAGATGTTTCTTTCGAATGCGAGGATATTTCTCTCATTGATGAAACGACGGTCGCCAACGCCGTAGAAAAAGAGAATGTACTAGAGAATTTCAACGTGTTTTCATAGGTCGCTGTATCATAATTGGTCAGTGCATTGGGCCGGATTCCCAAGGATGCGGGTTCGAGTCCCGTCAGGGCGACATGAGACAAGTTGCTCTTTTCTAGTATATTTACTTGTTTAAAATTATCACATAAAAATAGCATTGTAAAATGCAAAATTAAACAGTTATAATATTTATTTTATCTGAGCATTGAAAACACGGCCCTTTCGATCTTCTAATAGCCATCCATGTTATAACCAAAGCCTTATCTAAGTGAAAATTCACGGTACAACCAGCGGGCTTACCATCATCTAGAAACCATCATGCCATAAGAACGTTTTGTTTTTATTGAAGTTGTCATATTCTGACATACTTCACACTTCGGAGGCAATGATTGAGCGATAACGACACAAAACTGCCGTCAAAAAACAAGCTTACTTTAAGAGATTTGTAGTACAAAATAGCATGGTAAGATTGAAACAATACTGCGCTAAGAGTAAACGTAACAATACGCAGACGTATTAAGATAAGGTGCAAACCTAAGATACGATTTATACATAATGAAATCGCGCCAAATCTCCGAGCGTTCGCGTTTTACGCGCTTCTGGTTTCGATTTTATTCGCCATACTTTGTGAACCGGGTGCGATTTTCCCGCGCCTACGTCTGGTTGTGCGGTCTCGATGACAGCGGTACATCTTATCTGACGTCACAGTGTGATCTTGGGATCGCGATTACATCTAAACCCCTTATTACTACCGTCGTTTAAAACAACGCTTATGAAAAACACATAGGTAATTCATTTCGATATTGAAGAAAATGTGCGTATTTTACATTTACTAGCGTTGCTTATAAACAACAAAAATTTTCCGAATTTCTACTTTGAAAATATTGTTTCATATAATTTTTTCTACGTCATTTAATATGTATTAAGCCGCAAACAAAAATCATGAAATTCAAATGCAATATTTGAAGTGCGTAAATCTGGGCTAATCACATCACCACGTGAGCGACATATACATAGTTAGTTACCTGGTAGCCAAATTAATTTATTGTTTTTACTGTATTGAGTAGACGTACTAGTTGCCTATTAGAAATGACATCTATATTAATAAAATAATACAATGACTGACTGACAGAAAAACGCATATCCCAAACGGCTGAACCAATTAAGCTAAGAATTGCATACAGGATCCTTTAACGATGTAGGCTAGCACTAAAAAAGTTATTATAAAGAGCATGCCACATAATAGGTACTAAAAGAAGTGCCTTGAAAACAGACAATTTGCCATGACAAGAATATCATAGAAAGGGAAGTTTATGTCCTGTTTGTATATCTCGCACAAAATAGAACAGCCAACTTACCTACTACTTTTTAACCTTTCTTGCGTTCGTAGTTTTACTTACCTGTGAATGATAAAAAAACTGTTATAGGATTTTACATTTTCTTTTTTACAAATATGTTTAAGTATAAATTATCGTAAATAATTAACATTTGATAATTATACGGTCTTCAAGGATATTTCAGAAATGAGAGCGTTTGAACAAAACACTTTCAGGTCTGATGATTTTAGCTTTTGAAACAAAGACTCGCTTTCCGCGCTCACTGAGACCGTACGTTGTTTATATATATTACATTTATGCGTCCCACCATGGATGCTCGTATCATTAATCTCTGTAATAAATATCTGCGCTCCCCTTCGCGGTAGGCGGTGTTATGATCCTAAGGCGGCCTCGCAGGGAGCACTTAATAAAATGCGTTTTTCCAATTTATTTTTCTTTCGCTTGCAAGTGTCTCGGTTCTACAATGGTGTCGTAAAATTATACGTGTTCGACTGTTATGGGTGGATGATGTATGTGGCTTTTAGGGTGTACGTAATGATCGGATTTCGCTTTTATGTATCACGTACTTGTTTCTGGAAAGTGGTCGTTTTCCGTGGACAACGGAAACTCACAATGTTAGTATTAGGTAGTAGGTACCTATAGGTACTTACAAATAAATAAATAAATAAATAAATAAATAAATATATTTTAGGACTATATACCTAAAAATGACCGTTAAAACGATAGAAATTTTGATAGTTCTGATCTGCATTCAACCTATTTTTAATGATGCTACAGACACTGCTACAAAACTGAGTTCTTTATAGAATTTTAGGCAATCGCAAAATAATTTTTGTATGCATATTTCCATGGGTGGTTTTCGTGACTAGGTAGCACTATTCAAAATACCATCTCCAAAGAAACTAGCAAAATCTACTTCAGTTCTAACGGAGACAAGTTTGGTCTCCCAAGTGCAAACTTTATTTGGAAACTTCTGTAGCCTGTTCTAATTACCTGTTTAACTTAATTTAACCCCTCTATTATCTTACATTTGCTTAAAGTAACAGTCTAGACTAGAACTGAAGTATTTAAAGCGGATAAGAAACGCTTAGGTAATTTGAAGCTGTTTAGGGTTGGGGACTTGGGGTGGGGTTAAGGGCTTATTTTAAACACAAACATCTATAAATAAATGTAAGACGCAAACATTAACTTGATTCTGAAATAAGTAGCTTAAGCAATTTTGTTACGAATATTAGAACCAGCGAGGTATTACAAATACTTACACATAAATAGAATAAATACCTAAGAGCGTTTTCACATCACACGATTTGCGGGCCCCACCATCGTCTTCAATCATGTCATAAGAACGTTTTATTTGCGTTTTGTTTTTATTGAAGTTGACAAGTTTTTGCACACTCCAGACTTCGAATGAGATGATTGAGCAAAGACGTCGACGTTGACGAATGACGATCGTAGTACGATGAAATAGCATGGTAAGATTGAAACAATATTACGCTAAGAGATGGCAGTTCGCCCCCTGATATCGGTATCGGCGCCGACACCGATATCGGAACAATTAAAATGTATAACATAAGTACCTGCCTTGCACATAATCCGATCCGATATCGGTTATTGGAGCTGACACCGATATGTCGGCGGCGACATCGGGGTATCGGAGGATAATGTTTGCCGTAATTTTTGTTTTCCTATTTAAACACTGTGAGTGAAAAGATAAGTTATCATGCCGGATTCCACTTACTTCCACCACCACGTAAAACACGTATGCACCATTTTTATAGATTAAACAACGCCATTTTTTCAACAACACGTACAAAATCGCGAGTCGTGTAAACATAGCTGACACTGAGATGACAGATTTTATCGGTCGATAGCGGCAATGTGAAGACACATAAATATGGGATATCGGCTGTCGGCTATCGGCGCCGATATCGATATCGGATCGGATAGCGAAAGTTGCTTAAAACTGAATGAGAAAACAAATATTAGGTATAAATATGAAAATGAATGGATTGTATGTCTGTCTACATATTTGGTGCTTGGACGAATCATGTAGATGAGTTAATGATTTTGTAATTTTTGCATTTTTCAATGCTATTTTTATACTTATGGTAAATTTTAAATAGAAAAATATTGGAAAATATTAACTCGGCCAACCCGCGACCTTTGGAATTACTACATGTAGATGAGTGTTGGTAAAATGATAATAATTGTTTCAAAGATTGGATGCGAACTTAAGTTATGTATTTTTTTAACCGTAATTTAAACATTAAGACAAAGTAACTTTAAAAATACTTTTTCGATGTAAATGTAATATTTCACTCATCATTTCTTAAAGTAAATGAAATCTATGTCATTTATATAATGTTTTCTTGTTCTTGAGTGGTACTTACGCATCTGAAATGGGTTCACACGCTGGGATAAGATTCAATCTAATCGAAAATTTCCGTTTGTGTCAAAGGAAGGTCTTTGTCCATCAATTACAATCAGATAATGGCTAATATATTATTCAGCTATCATAGCCCTGCTTAAAATTCCATTATTAACAAAGTTTGAGAATTCACTTCAATCTATTGATTAAGAAGTTGTATTTGGCGTATACCCGTAAAACTATAGGTGAGTAAAATATTATAACATAAAATATGTATGACGATAATGAACAGATAAAATATTGCAACTCAGCGTATAAGTACCCTAAGGAACAAAAACGATTATAACTTTTGATGGGTAGAAACACGAAAATGATGTTAGAAAATTAACTTTTTTTATTGAACTACGGGGAGACTCTTAGCCTTCATCATACCTGATGTTAAGTATTGATAAGGCTGAAGATGGAAGCGAGCCTCTCCCCGAATCCTCAACTACTGAGGAACTGGCTATCTTATCTCGAACTGGCGGAACACAACAATGCTGAAAACATTGTTGTTATGGCGTCAGACTTAGATAAGATGGTGGTAGCTAGCCAGGCGGACACAATTAGTCCTAACACCAACCAAACCGAAAACAATATGTAGGGGTACATATTGTTTTCGGTTTGGTTGGTTGGCTGGCAATCAAACCCGGGACCCCTGGGTCTGATTCCGGTGGTTGTACCACTAGACCACAGAGGCGGTTATTACTTACTTTAAACAACAAGAAATAAAAACAAGAATTAATGGAATAAATACACTTGTGTAACAGCAGCAAGAACGGAAAAGACCACCGCATACAACACTTGTTTAACGACCCTTGAAGTACGTTTACACGAAAATGCAGCTCACGAAACACACAATCGTATTAGATCCCACACGAGAAATCACTACAACCATTTCGTAGTTGGAACTTTTTTAAATTCACTGTATCGCTTTTTTGATTGCGACCTGTCGGTCCTAAATGACAGCCCACGGCTTTTTCGTTGTTTTACATTTAACCTTAAAAGCTTAGCGGTTTCCGACGAGTTTCATTTCAACCAGGAACAATTTCTGAGTGCTCTTTGTGTGTGGAAAGTTTGTCATTCGTTTTATACGGTGTATTGTGGTTTCAGTCTAAAGGTACGAATGTCGCGCGCAAATATTTGTATGAGCAAAGCTGGAGTCGCTTTGGGCTTTTTGGTGTATCTTAAGTAGCTTTTATTACTGCTTTTTATTCAGGACAAATATTTGAAAAGGACTTTCCATATTACCCACACATTTTAATTTAGCTCAACTTTTTTCTATTGTGTTTTTGATGTGCCATTCGGAATAAAACAGACAAACTGAGCTACGATAGTCGTTTGTTAGTTCGTTCCACTTCGTGAGTTGACATCATTGGCTCCGGGATAAGGATGAAAATTAAGTAAATTGAACTACGAACATCGACAGTTTCGATTATGTTTCGTCACTACGAAACTGTCAACAGATTGGAGCCTACTGTTACATGTTACAAGAAAGCAGAAATAAACTCGTAATTGCGATAAATGTTTTAAGAAGCTAACACCACTTTTCCATGTGGTAAGGTTTTACAAACGACCATCGAAATCGAAAGCTATACATCTTTATTCGAGCTATCGTTTGGACGTGAAAGTTGTAGGAAGATCTTCCAATAAATAATACTGCGGGGCGTCGGCGTCGGCTGCCATACATAAATTGGTAGGACTTTTGACAGCTGATCGGATAAGGGCAGGCTTACCAGGGACGGACTTATCGGGTAAAATGGTCAACTTGGGGAGCTAAGTCGTTAGCGAAATAATGATATAAAATTATGTATAGGTCCACTCACTTAAATTAAAAATGGATTCATAATTAAGGTTAATGCTAAATATTTGGCTAGACGACATGGATATTATTAAGTAATGAAGGTGTTTGTAGGTCTTCCATTTAACTAAAAACCAACTTTGGTACCTATCGAATCATGGAACAGAAATTTATTAACTGTTCCAATAATGTCCTAAAAATTAAAACATAAATGAAACTGATTTTAATATAAAAATCAACAAAATGTTTGTGATAACTTACCACAATCTAAATTTCTCGGATAACAGTAAAGAATGCGTTGCTTAACCTTAAATATTTCCATACAATCACACCAAATATCTAGCCCACGTTAAGTATCATGAAGAACTTGTGTTATGGATACTAGATAACGAATAAACATACTTATATACCTTTTTTTTTTGTAAATACATACATAATATACATATTAAACATCCAGACCAAGACAAATAGACATGTTCATGCACACAAATATTTGTCTTGTCCGGGAATCGAACCCGGGACCTCTGGCGCAGAAGGTGGGGTTAGTACCCCTGCGCCAAACAGGTCGTCAAACACCTTTTTAAACCTTTTTACTTATTAATAATAATTGGTATTAAAGTTTAACATATCTGTCTGCCCCCCACTTATTAATTGGTACTTATGTATATGTAATTTATCTGTCGGTCCTCCCACACCCCTTAGTCCGACTCTGTCAAGATTCTAAGGGTGGGGGTTGGTTTTTATCGTGATTATAATCGGCTTTACCGGACAAGGGAGTGCAGTGACAGAGCTGCATTGTTATTCCATACAATTCTTTTTCCGTGAATCCTCTATGGACACGATAATTTAATTTCCACAGTATCACGGAATTGTTGTGACAAATATTGACAGTTGACAGTGACAATGTACAGGAAAAGAAGCGGAATAATCTGGAGTAGCGTTAGTTCTTAACAATGTGGAGGTGTTAGGCATTAATCCTATCCTATATATAGCGCCAGTGGTTATAGGTTCTATCCCTACCATTTTTGTTATGCAAGGCTGGAAAGTTGGTTTTTGCGGCGAGTTACCTCTGGTAAGTTTCAAAGGTACGAGACGCTGAAAACTTTTCTGCTAAGCGCAACACAAAATTTTTCACCTCACAAGAGCGAGGAAAATTTTTAGGTTGTTTCCGCGGTCAACTTCCGGTAAAAAAATCTTTTAACTAAAAGTCTATCTAATCTAAAAATCAATCTAAATATACCTTATTCTTGTTGTTTTAATGGTATAATAAAAAGGTAGTATTGTATATCATAAAAAAGGTAGTTACAGTTAATTCAAAGTTATTTAAAATAGGATTAAATTGTTTCTTATAATAACAATAAAAACGATTCGGTATATGTTGACATTGAAATGAGGGACAAGGCAAAGACAATTTAAAAATGAAGGTTTATGTCATTCTGAAATCCAATCATAGGTTGTGAAATCTCACCCAGCCTAAAAATTAAAATCTTATAACAAATAGTTTATAACTTTTTAATTTTGCATTTTACAATGCTATTTTTATGTGATAAATATTAAACAAGAAAATATACTAGAAAAAAGCAACTAGTCTAACTAGACACACGAATAGTTTAATCTTATTGTCACTGTTTTTATGTTTCAAGGAACTTAAATAATAATAAAATCTACAGGCAGTATTATTGTTAATTCAAAATTAGTTAAAATAAGAATATAATGTAACATAAAAAGTCAATAGTGCGATTTGGAACGCATAAGACATATTTTTAGGTTTTAAAGTAAAAAAGTACTTTACCACGCTAGGCCGCAAAATACGATTTTCCACGCAGAAATTGAATGAAAAAACCTCCTTTTCCGAGCGTGTGAGGTGTTATATATTATGCAAGGCTGCAAAGTTGTATTTTGCGGCAAGTTACCTATATTGAAAACTGGGTAAGCGAAGGATTTTAGGATCAAAAAGTTGAATTTGAATTTAATTGAACTTGAATTCAATCGTGGTTGAAACTTTTATGTTTTTATATGATACATTTTATACTAGAAAATATGTAATGTGATATAGAAACAAGTGAATTATTATTTAGTAGGTACACTAGAAATAATTCACTTTACATGGAGGGCTCGCGTTACCCCGTTGTAGCTAAAAACAAAGCTAATAACAAGCCTAAGCAAAGCGTCAAAGAAAAACTGATTTGTTCAAATTCTATAATATCCGAAAACAGTAATTTCGAATTCACAACGTAAACAACGTGTATTCCTCCATTAATAAAAGCTTTGTACAAAGAAACGTTATACTGTATGCTTCGAAGGGTTAAGTGACTATAGAAGGGATGTAAGGGTTATGAGTGACAGGTCTATTGTGTTACGATCATTCAAGGCGACGTATTTCGGTTAGATTATTCTAATAACGTACAAAGAAAAGGTTTCAGACGTTTATAAATGAAAATAAGGCTACAGCGGGGCCTTTTTGGTTACGATAACTGAATAACTTGGATTTTGTTTGGTTTCACTTATGATAATGCGTTAGTTAGTATTTGCTTAGAATAGTTTTCATGCCGTATTTTTTCTCTGAATAACATAATTTTCCGACGTTTTCCTCGAAGCGCACCTATTTTCAAGCGCAGCTAAATTATTTCTCGAAGCGCACCCATAGGGAAGAGCATGAAACAAAAGTAATATATGATAATATTGACAGAAGTGTGTTGATTGCTATTTAGAGGAGTCTAAATAGCACATAGGTGCGCTTCGCGGAATAATTTGGGTGCGCTTCGCTAGGTGAGCTTGAAAATAGGTGCGCTTCGAGGAATACCTTAATTTTCCAATTTAGGCTGCGTTTCCATAGAAGCGGAGCTGCGCGGGTCTGCGCGGAGCTCGGCTAAGCGGGGCTGTGTAAAAAGGTCAGTGTTTCCATTGAAGCTGCGCAAAGATGATTGGTTCAGAGCTAAGCTGTGTAGCTGGTTGAATATGAGCCGAGCGGGGCTGAGCTAAGCTGTATTATAGCTAGTTCCAGTTAAACCAAACGGGGCTGTGAATACATTTTGGTAGCAGTCAGTTAAACAGTGTGTCAGACACGCCACGTAACCCCGCACCGCCACGCAAAGTCCCGCTCAGCCCCGCCCGGACCCCGCTTCACCTAGCATAGCTACTTAGCTGAACTCCGCATCGCTGTGCCTCGCTCAGCATGACAAAGCACCTCTCTGCACAGCACGCTATACATTTTAATATAATTCTTCTCAACTCAGCTAATACTGTTTCCATTAAATTGGAGCGGAGATGAGATGTGTGATTTGAGCAATATCATTGGTAAATTTTTGTAAGTCTCAGCTCAACTCCGCGAAGCTCCGCTTCTATGGAAACGCAGCCTTACTCCAAATAATTTTGAGACATCTACGTTATTTTTTATTTTCAACGCCAAATATTTTATAAAATCTTTGCATCTTGCAAGTAAGATATAGCATAAAAATGCAAGATCATTCGTCAAATATTTAATGTTTGACGAATGATCTTGCAATTTTATCACCGTGTGAAACTAAACAAAAAGCCACACAATTTGGAATGCCATTATTACAAGAATACGTAGTACAGAATAATAAATAAATTGACACTCGAAACTGCTTTGTATACTTATTGAATTTAAAAATGAATACTTAGTGCCCATTTCATCATAGTAGAAAAGTCATGTCTGTTTTAAGTGTTCCGTAGTAAAAGCAACAGGGAACCCTTATAGTTTTGCCATGCCCGTCTGTCTGTCTGTCTGGTCACGGCTTAGTTCAGAGGTCCTTACTTTTAGAAAACTGTCCTTTGGCATGAATGTGTGTATTAATTAAATATTAATCTTTGAATTTTGTTTGAGTTCACTGTAAAATTTAAACGATAACTTACGGATTCGTGAAAAACTTCAGGAAAGTAGTAAATATAATGAAATTCAAAGGAAAACTATCACTGCTAGACATACTTTACAGGTTAACGAGTAATAGTCGATTAACTAAAAAAAGTTGGTATTTTTTAGTTAAACTATCATAAATAGGTACAAATTCTATTGAATAGATAGAGACAATTAGTCGTTGGTAGTGTCAAACAGAGAGTTATAATAAATATAAGTACTACTTGAAACCTATATACTACGTGTGGCCCGACATGCACTTGGCCGATTTTTATGTCAAAATATAGCTTTTTACTAAGTGCGTAGGTCCACCATATTTCTGAAGGTGGACAAGATCAAATTCTACCATGAACCAAAATATAATGTTTTCCTCGTGCAAAATTACAAGACGTAACCTCGATAGAACAAAGAATCGTCAATTTTCCTTTCCCAAATGCAAAGAAACAGCTTCTAGTTTCTAAACAAATAAGTTTCTCGAACTTTATGAATAATATAACAATAGGGGTTTCGAGACGAAGATAACGTTGTAAGGAAAGTAAAGGCCATGTGTTCAGAACATATTTTATTCTAGAAGCAGAAATGAATATTGAATAAGCCTAATGTCGAAGACTGTTCTCGTTCGATAAAGAGGTCAAATGTCAAGGTTTTGTTTTATCCGTAAACTATCTATAAACGACTAAAATAGATTTTCTGCCGATAACTTGGATACATGCAGCAGGCATTTTTTTAGTACTTTATTTGGCTATGTTGGCATATGTACACAAGTGATTCTAACATAAGTAACTGCAACAAATAGAAGCAGTAATAACGTTTAATTCCCTTTCATTTCACAAACTGCCACTAAACTTATTTTGCGCTAACACAATATTTAAAATGACATTTCATTTATGTTATTTGTTTGAAGTCAAAAGTGACATCGTGATGTTTTAAATAATTAATTAGCGGTAAACATATTTAAATGCAGTTGGTGAAAGTCGCCCTAGAACGCAAGAAAACGGTTTACACAAAAGTCATATTCCTTAATTATTGTCACTATAACATGCCCTACCAATAATGAATCCAGTGATTCATCAAAAGGGAACACAAAGATCACGCGATTTGCGAGCGTCTAATAAGAAATGACATCGATGTCAAATTGTGTAATGGACTCCTTTGAGGGTTATCACAATGCAGGCCTTTAACCGCCTCTGTGGTCTAGTGGTACAACCACCGATATCAGACCCAGGGGTCCCGGGTTCGATTCCCAGCGGGGGTACATATTGTGTTCGGTTTGGTTGGTGGTAGGACTTGTTGTAAGCCCGCCTGGCTAGCTACCACCATCTTATCTAAGCCTGACGCCATAACAACAATGTTTTCAGCATTGTTGTGTTCCGGCAGTTCGAGATAAGATAGCCAGTTCCTCAGTGGTTGATGATTCCGCGAGAAGCTCGCTTCCATCTTCAGCCTTATCAATACTTAACATCATGTATGATGAAGGTTGAGTCTCCCCGTCATTCATAAAAAAAAAGAAAAAAAAAGGCGCTCAATCGCCCTAATGTTAACCAATAAAGTTAAAGTAGATTTGGTTGTTTAAAGAAAAATGTTTAGGTAGTATGTAGAAGTTGGTAGTGTTATATACTTTTAATTGTATTTCAGCATTGCATGAAACATAAGACATTCCAAATGCCTAAATCACACGCAACAAACTAAGCAGTTAAATCAAAATAATTATTTTCAAGGAAATGTACTTGCGTCTCCTAGCTATTGATGATACTAGGTGTCTTTATTGCATACATCAGTAGGGTGTCTATGGAGACCCAAATATTCGTTAACAGCACAGAAGCAGCCGATAGTACCGGATTATTTGCAAATTGATCCAATTTGGCGAACACGGCTACGCTTTTAGTGTGCGTCGCTTAATGTGTAGCTCTTTCAACTTTGTTTACGCAAGCATCAGGTATAATATTATGCCTTATATGAACGTCGGATAGTTCACCTGCCAGTGGAAAGTTAGAATTGATGATGTGCGAATACCGACAAATGATTTACCGACTATTGTTTTTGTTGTGCGTAAAAGAGAAGTTGTGTTAAAATGCCTAATACCATGTACTGATAAAAGTACCTAAACTAGAAGCTGATGATTAATTCGTTTTGAGAACTATAAAAAACGCGTAAAGAGTCTGAAGGATAAAAGACAAATGCTAATATATCTATATTCTTGTATTAATTGGACAGTGACACGGATGGGAGGGTGAAGTGATGAAATTATTTATATTTTATAAAGTAAAATTTTCTGTCTCGTTAAAAATATAAATATTTCTTTGAGCTTTGCCGTGTGGTGACGGCCTAAGAATACGAGTGTCATCACTCCCTTACATGCCTGGGATGTCATAAAAGTCGACTAAGAGACTCGACGCATTGAAAACCTGTGCGGGAGAAAGAAAACTTGAAACAAACCTTCTACCAACCCGTCTGGCCAGCATGTCTAGTTTCCTATGAACGCCACAATAGGCGTGACCTAGGAGAGGCCTATGTCCAGCAGTGGACGTCCACAGGCTGATGATGGATGATGATGATGCATGAAAATCGGCTTCATTCTGCATGAAGATTGGCTATCCTCTAGCCTAGATTTCAATCTGCTTGATAATGAAATTAGGCCCTATTTAGAGAAAAGGATCTGCACTAAACCACACCCAAAATTGAAACCTCTTGCATCCTTCATTACAGCAGCCGCTAAAATCTACATGGACGCGGAGCGTATTTCAATATAAAATTTCTATTTATTTGAAAATCTGTTTTTACTTTACTTAGAACTTATGACCCGACTAAGTATAAACACAATCACAAGATATCAAAGATTTTTGAAATGCCATTCCTGTAAGAATCGCTCTTGACTGATTCATCATAAATGTGCTGTCATAATCTGATACAATTTACATTACTGATAGCAATGTTGCTATTCTGATGACGGTACTATGATTTCAAATGCTTCTCTACATTCCGATAGTAAAGCGTAACAGATTGATTTAAATTCACTGCCCAGTTTCTTAGAAATGTGTGGGGCCTGCGTGGTTGAAAGGCCGTCTTGGAAGACGTATTGATTAAGGCGATGTAGACACGATCCCTGACCTTAGGGGTTATATCATAGTATATGATGAGACGATATTAGCCCGTAAGATCATAAGCATAAGCTATATATTTCCAAAACAGTGGCGTACCTAGAACTTGATAGAAAAGCAAGTCTGAAACAAAACTGGTAGCGAGTAGTTATTACTGTAAAGCAGTTTTATTTGGACAGGCCAAGCTCTCCGGAATGTAAAAAATCTACTATTTTGAGTCAAGGGCTTAAGAAAATAGCTGAACAAGGTTCATTCGGCAATGGAAATAGAAGAGCTATAGCAAAATGCGGTGACGGACTATACAGAGTGGAAAAAAAGACGGTCACTGGAGGGAAAGTACTATAAATATTGATGTAAGCAGATTTTATCCAAAGGCAACATTCCTTCATTTTCAAAAATAAACTGCATTCAAAGATTTTTGTAAAATTACATACGTGCACCGTCAATCGAATCGGCTTGTTTGAGAAAAACAAACATCGTGTACTTTTATGGTACTATCCGATCGTGTTAAGTATGAAGATCAATTTAGCTTAAGTAACTTAATATCTTAAATTAAAGACAAAGCCAGGAAATATAAAATATTACATAGTTCAATACATTATTCTACCTACCTCTTACTCACACTAACTGAAATGAAAATGAAGTTCACTTTAACTTACTTAGTAGCTCGAAATATGAACGATATGCAGCAAAACACTGATTTTAATTATTAGGTTCTTGACTTGTTTGACTAATATTTACCTTAATTTCACACTAAAGGCGACAAGACGCAAGTTCAATCGGTGAATAAGGTTTGTAAATAGATTTTTAAGAATTGTTTTTAATTTTGGATACTATTCTACTCACAAAAATTGATCTTTATGATGAACACTATCGATTGGTACGATAAAGTACACGATGTTATTAGTCTCATTCCACCGGTTCGATTTCCGGTGCATGTAAATGATTTTTCAAAAATCTTTGAATGCAATTAAATTTATTTTTGAAAATGAAAGAGTGTTTTCTTTGTTTAAAATTTTGCTCACATCAACATTAAGGGTACTTTCCTTTCAATGACCGTCTTTTTTTGTATAATTGAACCTTGATTTTGAACAATAAAATTTACTTTAAAAACAAAAAACCTTGTTTAAAATGGAACAAAAGAAGCAACGTCCTTATATAAGTACAAAACACGAGTAACTCCATATAACTCGATAAATGTAGATATTTCAAGCACTAAATCGTACCGTTATGTCACCAAAGCCGCCAAGCGTAACCTTACATTATCACAAATCCCAGTTCAGGTGACATAATGAAGGGTAGAGGGAGATAATAATATTTCGCCAACTTACGTCCCTAATAAAGTTTACCCAAATTACGTGTACGCAAAGTTAATTCCTGTTTGTTTGTTGTTTCTGTAAGAGTTCGGCCTGAAACTATAGGGGGCAGGGCCGCCTCAAGGGCCGAGTTTTGAACTAGTGTCGATTTTGCGGGTAAACTTAGAACGAAGGTAACATGCCGGGCTTAAGTATAGCAGCCATAAATGTAAGTGTATTGATTTACAATAAATTACTTTTAATCTAAGAATGTTTAATTGCAAAATGTTATTATAATTTAAATGATTTTTTTAAGACAAAAACAATTAAATTAATTTTTGTGAATGTTTTATTGAATATGTGTAATTTATTTGTAAACTATTATAATGTGTTGTTAGTGTAAGAATACTTTTAATGATAATTTCAATTCAATTATTAAAATAGATTTTATTATGTAACTAAGAATTATTATGTAATAATCCTGAACTATTGTATTATACATTTGTGCCCTGTGATTGATAATAATTTAATTTTAATTTTGTGTGCTATGGAGTTTAATATTTTCGTAATTTATAAAGAAATAGCCCTAAGATACTTAACTAATGCTATGCCCTTGCAGTACGTCACATGTAGACCGTATATTTTCTTTGTCACCTTTAATAGGTAGGTAATGTGATATGCAAAAAGCAAAAGTAAAAAATTTGAAAAAATTCCACGTCTGAAAACGTAATTGAAAGAGGATAAAATAATTTAGAAACCCCCGACTGAATTATCCGTCGGGAGCTGCCATTAAATGAACTAGTTTTATAGTAACGTGAATAATTGGAGTTTAATGCTAAACTTACTTATTTATATTCATGTTGAAATTTATTATCGGGATAATCGTGATAGCCCCTACGAATAATTGTCAGGGGTTTTCAAATTATTTTTACTATCTATTATTATGTTTTAACCGACTTGATTTAAAAAAAATATGCTTTTTATTTCAATCTTTGAAGAGAGCATAAATATTATGTACATTGTACTACATAAAACCCATTACTGAAACCGCATCAAAATCGGACAAGTAGTTTTGGAGATAAATGACAACATTGGTTTGCACAAACAAACAAACAAACAATAAAATTATCCTCTCACCCCAATCGCATATACTGTCTCCGTACCGTCGTGGGTAATAAATGAAATGCAATGACTATCGTAACTAGTAAAAATACATGCCTTTCGTTAAGACATTTGATTGTTTTTATATTGCGTGTTATGCTAGATTCAGAGATTTCTTTTCAGAGGCTTTGATCAACTCTAATAACTATCTACTTATGAATCTACATTCAGGAAATTATTTTTTAGTTTTCGTCATTCGTCATCGTCACATAAACGGCTTAACATCGACTATTCTTAAAGATTATAATATATTATTTACAAAAATGATACAATTATGTTAACCCCGATTCCGTCTCTGTCGGTACGACTCGTCATGTTGAGCAAACGGCCGCGAAGTTTTGCAATTGATCTAACAAAATTACTTCGGCTGCAGTCAAGCCGCCCACTGTCAGATTGTATCGGGATACCAACGGCATTAGCTTGGGTTATCCAGACGAATGGTTTAATTGAATAATCTTAATATCGTTTGACGAGACAACGCCGATGTTTAGACGCGCTGTTTTCTGAACGTTAGTACCCATGGAGATGAATAGCATCGTTTTTGAGGAGAAAAAAAGGATTATGTAAAATATTATATGTTTAACAATTATTATTATTATTTTTGAAAATTATTTTGTAATCATCTGTCATTTCAATGTCCCCACTGCTGGGACACTGAACTGCACTTCCTTATGGATGAATAAGGAGAATGGACCATAACTTATTATGCGGTCCCAATGCTTATTGCTAGGATTTAATGCCAGCTGCAGCTAACCGAAATATTATTATGTTTTCACCCAGCTCGTAGCAGATCACGAAAGAACTAAGAAGAAGTCCTACTATCATCCGAATGGCCTGCTGACTGTACTAAAACAACAAAAGCGTGTATTTTGTAAGATTTAAGATTTTTTATATCAAAATAAAAGACCTGACTTGGTGTATATTTCAGTTACAACATTAAATACAAACAACTTAATAAAATGCTCTATGTACCCACAAGCATTTTCTAGCTATTATCTCCCTCGGTTAAGAATGTCGGCGACATAGACGGATCGCTCAGAGCGCCACGCTTAGTGACTTGAGCGATACTTATGCACACGACAGCAGTTTTCATCAAACATACCTCGGCAATGTAGATTTGAAATAAGTAATAACTTAAAACTTTTAAACTCTTAAACTTAAGATGTAGGTACGTGTAATAAGTAATAATTTAACTTTCTTAAAAATACCAATTATCATCCTCGACTACTGTCTGGTCGTCTTGGAGTCGTCGTTGGCGTCTGGAGGCCTACTCTCTAAGCCCGTCAACTAAATACGGGCCCCCGTCCGTAAGTTTCCCGAAACTACGGATGGAGCCTACTCTCTATTGATTTCGGATGTACTAGTTTTGGACAAACGGCACAAACACATTGAGAGTATGGACAATGTCTAAACGTATTCTCATTTATTCTTAGTTCGGGTCTCCGAACTAATAAGCTGTCCGCAGGTGGTACGGAGTAGGAAACGTCCGTAACTTACTACGGGTTTCGTGCTAAGAGCGTAGACCTCCAGTTCAAAGGCAAACTTTTCGTAATCAACCACTGTTCCGACCTGTCTCGTAGTCGATCGACATCTGTCTGTCCTGTCATGGCATCTGTCATAAGTGTCCGTCTGTCATTCGTCGGTCAGTCTAAGGAGGCTGAACGCCGCGACAACTACTGAGGAGGATATCTATAGCTTATCTGCCGGAACACAACAATGCTGAAAACATTGTTGTTATGGCGACAGACATAAATAATATTATGTTCAAGGTGAGATTTATTAATAATTTGTGTAAGGATAAACGGCTAAACATACTTATGTTCTTTTTTGTAAATCATAAAATAAATTAAAAGGAAGAATAGAGCAATACCTATCTAGTTTTTAATAAAGAAAGTTCGGATTTGTTTTGTTTTTTCAATTCTGGTTCAATTCATATAAAACAGTCAAACAACTCAACTGACAAGTTTTAAAACGGAACATATACTCTATTTATAAAAATAAACGTATAGGTATAATTACTATTGATTCTCCGCCCTCAGTGTCCATTCTTATACGTACAATTTACCACCGATCCGTTCTTTACGCTCCAATAAGTATCAGTTACAAACAGGCTTTAACCATCTAAGTCCCATCTGAGAATTCACTTGTGACCGAGTTAATTTTTTTCAATATTTTTCTATTTAAAATTTATCATAGGTTTTAACCAATTAGAAACAGTTCTTCTCAGGTTTACAAAAGTAAAGAAAAAAATAATCATATTCGCATAACGTGTTTCACGTTTCATACCCTTTATCGACGAATTCTTGTCATCTTAACAAATATTGTGATCAAGAAGAACCTAACAGATAAACAAGTAACACTCAACAAATATTTGATGATCTAACGACATGATAATTGCGAGACGCTCCATAATCTATCAAAACGTTTGTAGTATTTAATTGACACATTATGAATGATGCTTGCTTATACTGGGGTGTTTACAAAAACATGAGGTATGGAGTGAAATATCCAAATGAACGATTCAATTACAAAATGCATCAAACAGAACGCCCAACGAGTTTCCCAAACCTTGCAGGCTAGGGGAGTCACCCTAAAGGGAAGGTCGTTGACCTCACCCTCACTCATGTTGCATTCATTACAAATTCTTCGCTCTGTCCCTTTCCCGCCTACAAGGAGTCTCTCTATCGTCCACTAAATAAATAATGGCCGAAATTCATAATTCTCTATGCTAAGTGCTACATGATAGGCGAAGCTTTTTGTTAAAGAAAATGACTTACTTTGCTGTGAAATGAAGGTGACATTATTTTACTATGATCGAAACAGACTTATAATTATGTTTTCCTGTAATTTCCACTAGTTTAACTAATTTAATTTTTAAGTTACCTTGAAAAGCTTTTAATTACACATGCAAAAGAGTGTACCATCTTTGATTGTTTGCCACATAATTTTGTGGCAATTTTTTGTGGGTAGGTAGGTGAAACTATTTGTCAAAATATTTTAGTGTATGTGTAGTCAGTCATTTGTCCCGGTTGCATTCGCAATACCCACCAATTCGCATTGAGCTCGCGTGGTGGGTCATGACCCAATTTCCTTATCCGTCCATCAATAGGCCTAGTGCCTCATCATTCCCAAGGATGCGGGTTCGAATCCCGTTAGAGCGACATGAGACAAGTTGCTTTTTTCTAGTATATTTTCATGTTTAATATTTATCACATAAAAATAGCACTGTAAAATGCAATATTAAAAAGTTATACTTGTATTACAATTAACTAATAATATTTTAACGATCTATTATTCCACACGAGTCACTAATGGACTCAAACAAAACAAAACAGGTAGTAACTATCATATTATATGTCTGTCTTTTTTTATGAACGACGGGGATACTTAGCCTTCATCATACCTGATGTTAAGTATTGATAAGGCTGAAAGATGGAAGCGAGCCTCTCCCGGAATCCTCAGCCACTGAGGAACTGGCTATCTTATCTCAAACTGCCGGAACACAACAATGCTGAAAACATTGTTGTTATGGCGTCAGGCTTAGATAAGATGGTGGTAGCTAGCCAGGCAAACTTACAACAAGTCCACCACCAACCAAACCGAATACAATATGTACCCCCGCTGGGAATCGAACCCTGGGGACCCCTGGTTCTGATACCTGTGGTTGTACCACTAGACCACAGAGGCGGTTAAAAGCATTTGTATTATCAATTGACCTCAAGCGATGAGACAGGATCGCAAACCTTCTGACTCATAAATCCCAAGTTGTGTAATAAGAAGAGTTTTACGACCATAGTTTTATATAGGCCATTTTACACTGTTGTTTACGGTTATGCCTTAATACGTTTTCGTGATATGGTGCTTTGCTTTATATAGATCCTATATAATATTTACGAGTTTGTCTTTGTATATAAAGTAAACTGAAGGTCCACATTCACGACGATCGTTTGAATATGTTCAAGGAAATATTTTTTTACTTATTTCTGAGCATAATCACCATTATTAGCCATTTTTAATTCCTTATTGCTAGCACTGGCTTCTCTAATGGATGAAGAAGTAGGAAAAGATATCTTTCACGAAAACCTAATATTGATTGGATAACTCCTTTCAATTCATTTCTTTACAGTTCAACTTAAATCAATTACTTAATACTATTCGTCATCAGCCCTTTTTTAATGTATCCACTGCTAGGGCACAGGCCTTCCTTAGGGATGGATAAGGAGAACGGGCCAAGACCCACCACGCGGGCCATAGCGGATTAATGGGTTTTAACGACTGCAAATGCAGTCGAACATGGACCAAAGGCTTAACGTGCCTTCCGAATCACGGAGGAGCTCGAGATAGTAAATTTTTGGTCACCCATCCCGTGACCGGCCATTCCGAAAGTTGCTTAACCTCAACAATTGCGCCACGGGCTCCTCACACTAATAAATAATCGCAATAGCAGAAGTTACAACGTGTATACCGTTAGTACCGCGTACCTTCTTAAGAAGTGTTACAAATTCCGTCAAAAGTGCAAAAAAATTTTTGAGTGGAGGGTGTTAACAATTGCAAATGCGTCTGGGCCCTGTCCAGAAGAAACTAAAAGCTATGATGAACTAATACATCATTGGTTATCGGTCCCATATAATCAACCTAAGCAATATTATGTGTAAAAGCGCCGCAACCGTCCGAACGCACTAATCAATTCGCTGTAGCTACTCAGAAAGTATTTTTTTATTTTATTTTAGTATCCCCAACTTAAAAAATACAGAATAATTATTCTTGAATTCTATTAGACAAAACATGGCTTAAATGTTCTTTCCAAGGCTTAATGTTCCTGTGAATCAATTCCTTTGACTGACTTAGCGTAAAAAGATGGTGTCAGAGAGAGTTATTCCGTTATGAAGGTGATGAAGACAGACAGAGTTATTTTCGCCTACATCAAATAAGTATGTAAGTAGGTGTACTAAAGATAAGGCTACATAAATGTGTCATGAGCACACGAAAAGGTTAAGTGAAAAGCTCTTCAGCTATTTTGTTGAAAGAATTCAAGGTATTATCGGAAGTTTAATTTTGTACACAGGCTTCTGTGACAAAATATTAGGCATCTCTTAATTTATTTTAAGAAGCTTCTTGGATTTTTATTAATTTCTTACACAAAACAAATTAAAATTAATGCTGTAATATTTAACAATATGCAATTCTTAATCTAAACTGATAAAACAAAATTGTGATCACTTAATGATTTTCATACAAAATACCTGTTTTTGTAGAGGGATCTGGAATGGTGTGTGCAGGGATTTTCGAAACAGTGCCAACCATCCATACATTTGTGGCATTGTGCTTTCATACAATAATAACAAAAATTTACAACTTTTTCTTTTTATTGAATCTCCTCCTTTTTTAAAGTCGGTTAAAAATAAAAAAATCGTCAAAATGTTGACCATTCTAGCTTTTGAATGTATCAAATTAAAAAATATCGGTCAAGATTTACTATAATAATCCCTCAACGAAAACAAGTATTTTGTATGAAAATCATTGAGTGATCGCAGACTTTTTTGATATATGTAGATTCTAGAAAATATAACAATTAAACAATTGCGCGATGAATGCTAAAAACCCTGTTTATTTCAGTGCAATATGAAATCGCATCGCACTATCGTGCAAGCGCTATCCAATTGGTTCAAGGCCGTTTTTGTTAGCGAAATGAGTTTCGCCGCCTAAGTGATCTAATGGTATCATCCACTGGTATCAAACCCAGAGATCCCGGGTTCGATTCCCAGTGTACTGTATTCGATTTGTTTGGTATTAGGACTTCTTGTAAGTTCGCCTGGTTAGCTACCACCATCTTATCTAAGTCTGACGCACTAACAACAATGTTTGAAGAGTTCGTCAGGGGTTCAGGATTCCGGGAGAGGCGCGCTTCCATCTTCAGCCTTATCAATACTTAACATTAGTGATGAAGTTGTTTATAAAAAAGTACTTTGATCTCATTTCGCTCAGTATAACCTAAATTTAGTAATAAAGACCCAGTGCGGACTTAAGCGGACAAAGAGTCCATCGTTTGATCCCTCAATAAATCTTTGCTTGAATGACGGTAATGTATGCGGACTAGTAGCCCATATGTCTCAATTTGTCACCTCTGTCACAATCAGTCACTCCAAAACAATTCTAGTAACACAATTGCAAAGTTATGCATAATTCAGATGCATATGACAATAGTTCTACCATTGTACAGTAACGAAGTAATCCGGTCACACACGTTCTACGAGAAATCATTGGAATAGAACGAAATATAATAGAACAGAACGATATTGTAGAATTTGCGATCATTGCGATGCAGTTGGAACGGCGGAATAAGTTCCGAATTATTGAAAGCTATATTGTTTTCTCTTATACAAACGTGTTACGATCTCTGCAGTACAAACGCTAAAGGAGATGTCCAAAAATGTATGAAGTCTGGGCCATGTCTGTGTACAGTATACCAAGAAATAGATAAAAACACGATAAACAGTTTCTTATTATTCAATTGCTTTAAAATAACTTTGTTTTCTGGAAGGAACAATAAATATAATGCAAAAACACCTCAAAAATACATCATGGCGGGAGATGTTATTTTGTCACTGTCACTGTCAGTCAATAGAATTACAAAGTCGAACACAGAGTAGAACTCAATGACAGTGACACTGACAGTTCTTTTTACGTGGAGTTGTCATATTTGACGCCATACTTGGAGCAAAAAAAAAAGATTTATTTTTATTACATAAAATTATATTTTTTAATTGTATTTTTCTCAGAATCAGTCAGTAACTCTCCATCTTTGTGTTAATGTACGTAGACGTGGCCCTCGAATCCCGGTAGAGGCAAATGTTTGTATGATGAATATGAGCATTTGTACCTGAGTTATGGACATTTATTTATATTTCTACACATAATTATGTTTAAAGACATTTATTCTCATAAGAACTGATGTTCACTTAAAATGAGATATTGATATTATTAATTACTCATCTAAGTATAATTACATGTATTTATATCCGTTACCCTAGTATCCCATAACACAAGCCTTACAGTGCTTACTTACCTACTTATGTTAATTGGTGTGAATGTAAGTTTTGTTTTTTTTTATTTATTTAGTGGGTTAATATTTTATGAAATTTAATTCTTAAAAAAAACAAACGATTGATAACTATGCAATAGAAAAAAGGAAAATTTATTACCCCATAGGTATATTTACAAAACTCTGTTAAAACTTTTTTGTTTTAATGAATTAATTGGGTGGACCTCGTATTTTCTAGCAAAATGATAAACTTATATAAAAAAATAACAAGGTTTAACTTCAGATAAGACAGCCATACGCAGGGCGTTGACAACTTGACGGGCGTTCGGCGCTCGCGAGCCGGAAAATTAAAGGCGGCCTGTCACTGACCCGCTCGGACTGAGGAAATCTACTCCGAAAGCCGAACCACGATTATCGAACTTTTGTTCCATTTCTACACATTGTTCACACACTCTGAGCTAACAACGCAGACGACGGACTTTTTGTCAACTTAAGTCCGCGCCTGATCTTTATAACTAAGACAGTAAGGTTGACATTGTTCGCTATGTTACAAAGAACATTGCACGGACAAACAGTCCGTCGAAAGTCTGCCGTCTGCAATGACTTAAAAGATAGGAGTGTCAATCGAAGACGAAACAAAGAATATCGTCCGATAATCATAATGTTTTGTAATAGGTCCCCTAATACGATATGCGGTAACACTGACTAGTTTATATCACACTGTTCACTGTTCATCGATATTCACAGTTTGATGCTCATCCTAACCAACAACGCAGTTGCTGTGCTGCCCGCGTAAAAAAGGAAATGGTAAAGCTGAAAACCGGTGTTTTGCCAATAGGCAAAATTTCACACACCGAGTCCTGGAGCTCTATTTTTGATTCACTCGTCTCGAGGATTCGACTGATTTTCGTGCGACGTTTGAGTTTCCGTCCGTAAAAGCGACCTTGCACGTATATACATAGCTTTTCCTCGTTTGCCTCGCTACTTGCGCGACGAGTGATTCAAAAATAGAGGTCCTGGCCTTTTTGATGCTGCACACATTTGCATTATCTTCTATCTTTTTTTGTAAATTTTTCTATCAATCTAATTATTTGTTTGTCTGTTCTTTTTTATTTATTTTTATTGATAAATGTAAAGTGATATTATGTATGTTTGTGTCGTTAGCAAATAAACTTTTTATTTGTGTCTTCTTATTTGAGCTGTGTCTTGATATAGGACCTCCTTCATAAAAAGTATGTAGATTTCTAACCCACTTTTGGAGTTAATGAAATTGTTTTTTTGTACTACTGAAATAAAAATAATATTTTCAGTAATAACAACAACAGTTAGTTTTCTTCTTTCTACAGCGGGTACGTAAAGTCTTTCAAAATATGGAGGTAGGACGAATATAGAAACTTAATTAAATAAAGTTTTTTAGTAACATTACTGAGTAGGAGGGGATTGGCAAACATGAAAGGAACTAGTCGTCAAAAGTATGTAGATCAAAGCCTACTTACGTTTTCAAAGGGTAATTGAGTGTGACTTTTTCCACCAACTGTTGCCTAAATCAAGTTTTATGAACATACCTGAAACAAAAAAAACACATAGAAATTAATCAAGTGCTATTTCGTACACATTTTCACGACTACGATGTTATTAAAAGGTTTCAATTTCCAGATTGATGTATTAGTGATTTTTTTCTTTATCAAATTCAACGTAATAATTTTATTTTTTACGGACCATACGTAATTTAACTCAAGCAATGTTTTGGAATATAAAAAGTTTTCAAAATTAACCTTGCCATGGATTTAATTCTAAATTTTTATTGAAACTGATTCCCGTAAATTCAAATTAAAGGAGTTGTTTCTGGTTTGTATGGAGCTTCGGCTATGATATTGTAAACTATTCCAAAATAATGGTATTTACATATAATCAATACTCACAGACATTTTTATATAATTTATTGATGTATAGTGTCATAGCCTAAAATGAAACATCTCCTTTAATACGATATTTTTCTTCAAATTGCTTAAAAGTTTTATGGTTCCACCGACAGCTCTTACCCGAAAATAAGGTAAAAACGCATAACGTCGAAAAGGGACACTGACCGAGGGAGTAACTCTCATACGAATGAATAAAAAAACAGCTGCACAAAGGGCGTGCGGGTCAAAAGCGAGATATCTGTGTGTCTGTGTAATAGATAGACTCTCTTTGCTACATTTCAAATTAAAAAGTAATCTGGCTTTCTTCAATTGTGAAGGAGATGCTTTCGGCGCTATTTGTAAAGCAACTTATTACGTAAATTACCTGCACCCTACAGCCTAAGGGTATTGTTATCGCTATAGCTATCAAACTTTAAACTCTCGTCAAACAATTTTTTTATCTATTGCATTCACTATATTGCATTTTTAGTATGGAAGTGTTAACGTAAGCGAGAGGCGAGAGCCCGTTAGGGGTGCTGGTTTCAACGTATAAACATAGTAAATTATTATGATAGTCACAACGCCATATCAAAATACAAACAAACAAAATACATGTTGGTACTTAGTACTGTTAAAACAAACATATCCAAATTTCAACAATTAAATGTTGTTGAAATTTTGATATCTTTGTTTGAATGTATTTAGGCTTGAGTTTCAGGCGAACTGCTGAACATTTTTGTGTTTATAGCGTCCTCTAACTGTGTCAATATTTAGGATAGTTTTTGTTATATCAATATAATTGTCATTCCAATTGGAAACGATGGAGTAAGAAGTCCATGTAAAATAAAAAGTTATTTCAAGGTTTAGAGCTGATAGTAAAATCTGTAGCAACATATTCTCTGTACTTTTTCTATTATAATAATAATAATAAAAAAAACAGGACCCCTGTTTCTTACCGCCATCTCTTTGCGAAATATTCTTTAAATCTTACCATGCTATTTCGTACTACGAAATTCTTCAAGTAAGCTTGTTTATTGACGGAAGTTTTGTGAGGTCATCGCTCAAACATCGCCTCCAAAGTGTGAAGTGTGACAAAATGTGGCAACTTCAATAAAAACAAAACGCAAACAATACGTTCCTGAGACATGATGGTTCTTAATAGATGATGGTAGGCCCACTCTATGTTACATTTAATGAATTGTGGCCGAAGTCAAAGAATATTATACATAGGTACCGAAGTCAAGTCATAATTTCTTGATAGGTTGCTTTTTGCAGACGTATAGGTAAATAAACGTTTTTTTTTTCTTTTCTAAAAATAAAACTGAAATAAGTTACATTGTAAGTAGTTAATTATCGAATAGGGAAATTAGTTTTACAAGAAACCTTACAAGTTCCATTCTTGAGAGATGAGACAGTACCTTCTGAGAAAATTAGATAATCAAAGTAGTCAACATGATCACAACATTGCTTAATAAAAGCCTTAGTAGTAGAGAAGCCTAAGGAAATTTTAGGAAATTAGTTAATGATATATTCTTGGAAACGATGGGAATAGATTTATGTTAACTTGTTTATGCTTTAGCTGAAATATTCGCAGCTTAATAGTGTATTATTGAGAAAAGCTTTCTCTTAAAACATTTATTATAATAGTAGATTATGCACTAAGGGGATAAAGCAGTGTATTATGTCACGGGCAGCATATTGAATCCTGAGCGAAATGAATGATTCTATAGTCTTAAGATTCTGTAGAATTAAGATAAGATAAGAAGAAGATAAGATGTATATAATTATGGTAAGAATCCTGAATGAAGCGAAGGATTTAAGTCTGCCCAAGGCTAAGACACTTTTATCGCCGAGGAGCATACTCTACTTTATACACGTACTGTGCCTACTGTGATGATAAATAAAAAAGAAATTATAAAACGAATAAATGTCAACATTTTAACAATTCGCGGAAAAAAATATCGAAAGGATCGAAAATCACCGATTTTTTTTTTTTAGATATTTAGTTCCCTAGGCAATGCAATGATAATTTTCATTATATCTATGACCAAGAGTCAAGACTACATACATTCACAATTTGATGATTTACCATGTTTTAATGATAAGTAAGACAAAAGACACGAAAAGGGACGGAAATGAAAGAGATAGAATTACTTTATAATATATTTGAGTGCACAATTTTAAATGTTTTGTTGGTGCTGACGACCCCTGAGAGGGACCCTGATACATACAGCCATATTTATATTTTTCATATGGGTGAAGTCTCTTTGAAGTTGCAATTTTATAGTTAAAAGTCTCTTGCACCAGGAAGTTATGCCTGTTCAAGGCATAACTTCCATACATATACATAACAAAGCCTTTTTTTTTAATTATTTGTAATATAAATTTTTGTTGATATTCTGGCGTTCCAAATTTAAATGTTATCTTAATTACCCGAGGGAAGTTCCATACAAAATTAGCTCCCTCATTAATAGCTTACTTTCAAATTGAGAATATTTGATATTTAATACATGCTACAGATGCAAGTGGTGTATAAAACATATTTAATTACTCTCCTCTTACTTTAGGCCTCTCTTAGACTTTACAACCTCCTGGAAATATTGAAAACATATTTTATTTCTTACGTTTGGTATATAAATATATTACCATTTAACGTCGATAATGAACAATAAGTATTAGTTAAACAAAAAAAACACAGGTCCCGCGTAGTAATCCTAAGTCCATACCTACATTTCCCGTTCTACGAGTTCAAGGGCCGGTTTCACAACTAACTGATAAATTCTAGTCGCTAACTATGAGAATAGTATAAGAAATTATAAATCTTTATAATGATGGAGAGCGGGGCCACCTAACACAGGTATTACAAATACTTACTAGGTTGGTCTCAACCTTGGATTATTGTTTGTACTGAATTATTATGAAATAAACATTTTCATTTTCATTTCATTTTATAATCATCTTAAATCTTAGTACCCATTCATCTCCAAGCATGAGAATTCACTTACAATGAGAAATAAATTTAAGAAACAAAAAACAAATAAGAACACAACGGTCACCGAACGTGCCAGGCAATGAATATTACAAAGTTATAACATACTTATTTACCAACAATAATGTGGGTAAGTTGATAATTACAAATAACAGGCAAGACCATTCACGATAGCATCGCTATCTTATTTTAAATTTGCTAACTTCAGACAGCGATAGTTTAACAACTTAAGGACGCAAGCCTGGACAGTGGTGGTACTTTTAAAAATATTAAAATGTTAGAAGTAACTTTGTGAGTACCAACATAGTATAAAGATACATACAGTATTTTATCTTATTACAAAAAGTCCGTTCGCAAGTAATACCCGACGGGCCTCGTCTCAGCGAGAGCTCGGCAACCGTCTCTGTAGACTGTGTCTCACTCTGTCTCGAATGCGCCGCGGCGACAACAAGCTGTGAAAGTTTTGTACGCTAAGCGTGTGGTATGTTGGCGGGCAGCCCTATCGCATATTGCGTATCGCGCGGCTGCAATAATAATAATTAACTTTTATCAAGAAAAAGGCTAAGAAAACTTACTGTATGTACTTATATTTACTGTGGTACCAACTTGAGTAAGTTATCATATTGTCGCGGCCTCTCTTGCTGGCTTAATAAGAGTGAATTATGGGTGAGTGCAACAGAAAAGCAAATAAGAACAAACTTTAAGAGGGACGTTTTAAAACAAGAGACTGAAATGGGAAGAAGGAAAACTTTTTAGATTTTTTTTTTTCAAGTTTTTGAGCGGGTTAGCAAGATAGTTCTTTAATTTTTGTTTTAAGAATAAATTCGGTCTGAGATGAAGTTTGTTAGGGCTTAAGTTGTTTTAATTAAAAAAAATAATTAAGAAAGCTAAGTTTTTTCCAACCAAAAGTTTATATTTTGTTTCTTCAAAGTCTAGAAATAGCACAATAATTTTAGTAACTTTAATATTACCTACTTTCAGGTCACGAATAAGCTAGTCAGTCATTGGCTATTTATGTTATTCATTGTCACATTACATATTCATGACTGAACGTAATCATGGGTAAGTAATATTTTTTCATATAATAGAAAATTACTTGATGATTTATTATAATTTATAGATCCTATCCATTGGTATTTTAAGAACGACTTGGTTAACGTATAGACAATTAGACATACCTAACCTACATATATTACTTTTTTATACATACATCATATACATAGGTATTATTATGTTTAGAGAAAACACCAAAACCTTGGTTTTGAACAGAGAAACAGATAAGTTCAACCACACAACTATTTGTATTTATTTTGTTATGAGCATACAAAATAATAATAATAAGGGCTCACTCACACGGGATCCGTCACTGACGATATGTCAAAAAGCACGAATCATCATCATGTGAAAGCACAAAAATATCATAACAATAACTTTTTAAACGAACGTACAAATTCAAAGTATCGTCGTATTTAATAAATTAATTAAAATTTCAACCAACTCAACCTCCGACGCGTCAAGCTAACCCACAAGCAGATCAAATGCCAGAACTTTATCAAAGATCGCTGTAGAGATTCCTTCTAAGTACTACGCAGAACGCGCTCCTTCAAACCGAAATAATGGTCGGAGATAACGACAGAACTGAGCCATTACCCAATTGGGTAGCGGGGATTCCTTCTTTTGTCCAAGTTTATCTCGTTCCTTGAAATATGATCTGTGGATAGCCGTTGATTGTTCTGGCCATTCAATCTGAGGAAAAACTCAGTGAGACTTCATTAAATAAAAGACGGCGGTGTCCCACCCTAGTCACGGAAGGTAGCTATTTTTTTTTTAAAGTATTGATAACATAACCTTAAACTTAGTAAAGTATTTCGTATGTACTGAAGTTTTCTTCGTATCTCGTAAAATCTCACATTTCGCTGTATGGAGCACTTTTCGAAGAAATAAAAAGTACCTAACCAAAATAAACATAGCGTAGCTTGCTATTTAAAATACAACCGAAAAACATTATTTCGGTGAGCAGATCACAATTATAAAATATAAATTATTTATTCACCCACCTATTTAGTCCACTAATCAAACAAAAACTGAATCGTAAGTACATGTCATTTATCGTACACCGTTTTACGATTACCATAAAACGATACGCTCTCATAACGAATTCTATCAGAGCCAACAACGCAAAAATGTGAAACTTCGGCATTGTGTAATAGAAAAATAAAATTACTTCCAAGACGTTTATTGCTCGTATGCAACTTTACATAAACAGTCGAGACATGAGCCAAACAAGATAGCAACTTTGTTATTAAAATTTATGAGTTCTATCAGGGAACCGAAGTTTTTCGAGCCTATGTTGTTTGTGTATGGGAAAGACTTTGTTTCCGAGGTTGCTATAAATATCTAATCGTACGTCCCATCCAGTTATATAACGTAAATTCTTGAGAACTTGTAAGATTTTTCTTTCCGCCTTTCAGTGAAACAAAAATGCTTGCTTGTTTGGTCTCAGCATGAGATTTATATATAATTTTGACCGCTTGTAAAACGTTTACCTAAGCTACATAACATTTAAATGAAAAAATAGTGACAATTTCTTTTAACTTTTTGGATCTAGCTAATAAACCAATTCAGATATGCTCGAGATTGAACAATAAGGATCTTGAAGGGATTGTAATCAGAAGTGGGTAAAGTGTCGATTAAAACACAATTTACTGTCACTAATTATATATTCAAACAACACGTCAAGTTATCAAATCGACAAAACTTATTTAGTCTCTTTACATTAAGATTAATTGTTACACTTGCGCTCTTTGTCACTAATCAATTGCGACTGCCCGAGATCCGAGCTCTAATAGTAATCTTGGAATAATAACTAAGTCAATTACAAAACATAACACGGGCCCGACACACGGGATGCTCTCATTACATCTACATCATCAAACTGCACGAAATAAGAGTAGAAAAACGATACATGAATGGTGGTTCTTATCTAAGCCGAGTCTAGCTATACTGTGGCGGGGCCCGGTATGCGACAGTGAACCTTACAGGATACAAGGGTAGAAGAAGAGCTTGAAAGTTTGCGTAGAGAATAGGAATAAAGCCTACAAGGAATCCACGGGCATAGCGACTAGTCTAGCCTACTAATTTGTTTTTGTTAATCGAATTTTGTATACAGATAGGTATACCATTACCCGAAATAGGACAAAAAATATTCTTATATAATTCTGATACTTATTCTGATAAAATGTTCCTTGGGGAGTTGGATAATTGTCTTCCCGCGGCGCTCCCAGGAAACGGTAACTAGGTACAATTCCAATATTTTTCTATTTAAAATTTACCATAAGTATAAAATAAAAATGTTCCCGTGAATTAACGTACACGATGTTTCATGCAGCTACTCGTACTAGTTTAACATAACAGAACTTCTAATATTACTTGAGAATTATTTTTTTCTCTGCAAAAAGAATTCTCAAGTAATTCAGCCTTCAGCTATAGCGTAATAGAATTATTACAAGAAACTTGCTGGAATATTTTACTAGAATAATAACTGTAACAGAATATACATATTTCTACCTAATACTTGTTAGACATAGATATCCTTGGAACTTTCCGTAATTATGTATTCAACGCAGACTTGTTCGTATTTTATGAAGATAGTTTTATTCATTACTTAACATACGAATAGGGACAGAAAGTAAATATAGTAAAGGGAAAAGATATAACAATACAAATGCTATTGTCTGACCTTGTTCAATAGATATGATTACTTATATTTGCTTGTGTGTCTGTGTTTAATCAGCTTCAGAAATGACATCGTGTCATAAATTTCTAGTAGCTTGTGTCACACCAATTTAAAAAGGAATAAATAAACAATATTTCATATTATATATTTGTGATTAATAATACAATCACAGAAGCAGTCCATACTGCTTCTGTGATTGTATTATAGTGATTAGCGCAAATGGGTAGCGAATTCTCTGACCTGGGGGCTAATTTGTGTAATTGTGAAATGTATCGCAATCCCTTTCAATTCGTCATTTGAAAGATATTTACATACTTCAAGCCGTCACTATTTGACATTTGATAGGGATTGTGATCGGGACGCGTTTCGAAAGGTATTGAATAAACGAAATTGACTGGTCTAAGCAAAGTGACAGTCGAAAATATCTTTCAAATATATGGAGAAGTGTCATTTAAAACATCATTCCTTCGGAAAGGGATTGCGACTAAATGTTAGTCAATTCCATAAATCACTATAACAATCACAATACCTTTGAAAGGGATTGAGATAGATTTTGAAATTAGTCAATTAGGGAGCAGCTCATCGATTCCAAGGGTAACAAATGAAACATAGAAATTAATTTAAAAGCCGTTCGCCCCATTTCATTAGTTATCTAACAGCTCCCTGATACGAAAGGGCTAGGATTCTTGGCAATAGTCGGCAAGACAGGTGGGTTATGAATGAAATTCCTGCCGAACTATGCGTAGGTGAAGCCTAATTGCAATTCCTATCGGCTAGGCCTCCATTGCACCAGTTGTTGGCGATATTGCTTTTGGGTCGCCTATAATGAATGGCGTGGAGGAAAGTAAATTGTACTTTGCCAAAGAAATGTCAACCTTACTTTTTGAAGACTGTGCAAGGAAATTTAGGGTTACGACAAAAAGTTAAAGAAACAATACAATGTACCTATGTCGATACTACAAGATATGTTAATACATTTTGTTAAATATTTATATAATAATGTCATGGAAGTCATGAAACAATTATATCATCCAGGTAATTGTTAGATTCTTGTTCGAGCTGAAGTTTCACGCAATAATTATAATTCTTTTTTTATCTGAAAGAAAATGGTTTATGTGTGGTCCTATATAATTTTTACGAAGATCTGGCTAGTAGTTTTTTCATAATCTTGAAAAATATCAATCACCTTTTGGCAAGTAGTCGTTTACCTAGATGACATTGTTGTGTATGGGCTGATTTTTAACCGACTTCAAAAAAGGAGGAGGTTCTCAATTCGGTTGGTATAATTTTTAGTGTAAGTAACGGCACATGATGTAACTAAAAAATCTGAAATAAAAACATTTTATAGAAAAATTCAAACCGACTTCAAAAAGTAAAAAATAAAACTTTTGGAGTCGGTGCTAGCTAGCTAAGGCCAAAAAAATATATAGTTAATAGAAGTGCAATGTAAAATGCCCTGGCTGGCACCGACTCCAAAAGTTTTTTTTTTTTTATAAAATGTTTTTTATGTACGTAAATCGTAAGTACTTAGCTACTTATGTATGAGCGCCAATAACGTTCGTTTTTTTAATATTATTTGTTTTGTAGTATGTAAATTATGGTTTGTTTGGTATGGTTGTCTATTATAATTATCACCTTCAGTATAATTTAAAAACTGTTTATTGTTTGGAGAGTGCTTCCTATCTTTTTGTTTCTGGCTCCGCCTGAAATTTAGCGTCACACTTGTTGGGGCAATAGCTGAGGTTGAAGACACTTTTGACTAAACACGTTTTATTTTGTACCGACTAATATTTATTTATAACTTTTTAGTTTTGCATTTTACAATGCTATTTTAATGTGATAAATATTAAACAAGAAAGTATACTAGAAAAAATCAACTCGTCTCATGTCCCCGTCTATTATAATATTCTGTATCCCGTCAGGGCGACATGAGACGAGTTGCTATTTTCTAGTATATTTTCTGTTTAGTATGTTTAGTCAAATAAATTTAATTTATTTCTTTCTTCATTTATAACGTTTATTTTTATCTTTACTCAAAATCATATTTTGTAGACAATAACGTTACGAACAACTTTTTGTACTTATAACAACCCTGATAGTAACAAACTCGTGAAAAAACAGCTGTTTCATACATTTTAGCAGTCTAATAAAATCCTGTTTGATTGATTTTTATTGAGTAAACATAAAACAACGGTACAATTATATCTATTTCTAAAGCTGCACTGACAGGAAATCAATACATGATAATTTAATACTCAATAGCAATGAATTTTAAGTGAATGGAAGCTAATACTCTATTCAAAACCAAAATTTCAAACAAATCTCACAGTAATTCTTGCGATCCGTAACCTAATCTGTGTTTGTTCCACAATGTAGACCATATATCTGGCTCTATTCGTTCCTAGTATCCGGAAAGTATCCGTTATAATTTTGGGCATATCCGACGTTTAATACGATTAATAGCTATGGTGGGGTTACTTCTTACTGTATTCTTGTTTCCTGGTACTTGCGATCGGATATCATAAAGACTTTTGTTTGAAGAGAATTAAATTCTTTATAGCTACGTACCTTAATAGAATTTTCTTTACATCTTGCCTAATTATACATGGTTATATGAGTATCGCTTAATACGTTTATTTGTAGCTTAAAAACAAAAAAGTAAAAGAATGTCATTTCGTCTGTATGTCTATACTTCATATAAAAAAAATAAAGGCATTTTTATGATACAAATACAAGATGATGTTAGCCAGATAGACCGATGTTCCTTCTTCGGTGTTAAAACATCCGCATTCTCCCGGATACCTGAAATCAAGTTTTCAGTATCTCTGTGACTCTCATGACCGACATCTTGGCTCTGCTAATACTCTTGCTGCTAATTCTGGCTTTATGTCTGACTCATTCACTCTGCAAGCTTTGCGATTTTGGAACCGTCTCCCTGAGGCTATCAGAACATCTCCCCGCAAATATTCCTTTATAAGGAATGTTCGTGCTTTTCTTTTGGGTCGGTTGAGTGCTTAGGTTCGTGGTTTGGTACTATCATCAAATCGTTGGTACGGTATTTTGTTTATTTATGTATCTATAATATATATATAGTATTAGTAAAGTATGTATGAATTTGTATGTTTATGTATGTATTAAAGTGATGTACGTTGCTATATCAATGTTAACAAATCGCATTTTGTGCCGCTTTCGCTGCTCTGTTTCTCTAAAGGTTGACAGGTAGAGCTTATTTTTAGTATTAAGTCCGCCTCTTGTACTTAACATTGTGTTAATTGTTCAATAAAGATTTAAATAAATAAAATAAATAACAAAAAAACAAAAAAGAAGTTACTATTTGTTGTGTTGTAGTTTTACAGTAACATACCTAACTATTGCAATATTCTGTAACTTTAATGAAACGAGATGAAACAAAAGTTCTCCATTCGATAAAACCAATTTGAACAGAAATGTAAAAGCGTTACAGGAACTTTTTGATGGCAAAAGTGCATAAGCCTTTCTAGTCTATAAAATGCGAAGCTTGTTCTCGGATTATTTCCAATAGTTTTGTCTAGAACAGTAACTACTCAATATCACCGTTATTTGACTTGTTATGTATCCTAAAATATATTTTTATTCGAGACCAATTTCGACATGGGTTTTATAGATTTCTAGGATCAAAGAAAGTTACAAATAAATTAAAAAATCTTAATCTCTATTATTAATGGTGTTTTTGTTTCAGTAACAATAACAGTGTCAAACAGCAACACCATCGAAACCCTATCAAGAAGCGATTATTACATTATCATTGCAGAATCGAGGCACAGTTCGTGCTACTAAATCCGCCTTAATCTTAAAGAAATACAGAGATGAATAACAGCACAATAACAATGTATCAAGGAAAGCCCAAAAAGCGTATATTTTCAGCAACTATTAAATTAGGTCGCGACACGAATGGCGGCGATAACTGCGAGTTACAACGACATCTATTGTTGAATACGAAAAATATGGCACCGGCACAAATACAGAGGAAAAGTGACTTACCATTTACCGAATGGGCAACTAAAATCGCTTTTCTTTTCCGTTAAACGAGAGGAAAACTGGTTGGCTGTGTCGCATTACGTCTTTCTACTTTTAACAAATAACGTCAAGGTAATAGCATCAGAGACATAAACAGTTTTTACATCGTTATATTGTTTTATAATATCTACTAGAAGCTTTCGCTCTTCTTATTTAACGTGAACGACGGATTTGTAGTATGTGTGGAACTGGAATAACTAACTCTGTGGTCTAGTGGCAACAACCACCGGTATCAGACCCAGAGGTCCCGGGTTCGATTCCCAGCACATATTGTATTCGGTTTGGTTGTTGGTGGGACTTCTTGTAAATCCGCCTGGCTAGCTACCACCATCTTATCTAAGCCTGACGCCATAACAACAGTGTTTTCAGCATTGTTGTGTTGCAGCAGTTAGAGATAAGATAGCCAGTTCCTCAGTGATTTAGGATATCGATAGAGGCTCGCTTTCATCTTCAACCTTATCAATACTTAACATCAGGTATGATGAAGGCTAAGAGTCTCCCCGTTGTTCATAAAAGAAAAAGAATAGGTAGGTATTACCGAGTCAAATATTGCATAACGAAAGTAGAATAATTCTAACCACAAAGTCTTAGTTAAAGCAAGAGCTATCTACCTAAAAATCTATTTTTAAAAAAGTTAAGAAATAAGCAAACTCGCCTAGATAGCAATCTTTTTGCCCATGTAAACGTAAACTCACAAAATACGGCCTTTAAATCCAACAGACAAAAACCTTAATTGCCCCTCCATAGCAGAAGTCAAATCGTCGGACAGTTGAATCAATGATGGATACGGCAAGTTAAAAGAAATTGAAGTACACAGTAGTTAAAGCCTTAATACTTCATGGATTAGGTTCAAAATGTACTGGTAAGTATAATATACTGAGTTATAGAAGATCGCGTGCGCTTTTAATGAAAACAGTCGAGAAAGCACATTAGGTTGTTGTTCTGAAAGCAATCTTGAAGCATGCAACTTTATGTAATATTTTCTTATAGCAAATTTTACCTTACAGTTGTTTTTTTTTGTGAAAATGAACCACCAATTATGCGGGTATGCTTATTTTAATTATTTGTGTGTAAGACAATTTACTAGAATAGTCAAAGGAAATAGCGCAACCAACTCACGTTTATAGCACGTACCTTTCCGTTTTACTATTATTAATTTCTAAACTTTATGATTAATGTGGTTTTCTACTTTATGTATTTATTTAAAATTTTAAAATTATTTGGACAGATTGCATAATAGTTGAATGGACATAAATGATCTTAATTATTTTAAACAATCGTTGAAATAAAGCAGGGATGAAAAATATACCTAAACAATGTTAATAAGAGAAATGTTCATACATACAGCTCACGAGTCTCACAAGAGAGGTAGGCAAAGAATGTGAACCAGATGGATTACTTTATTTATTTGTCATTATTTCATAATTATGTTACCGTAATTCATGCAAACACGTGTGCTTAGCGTGACTTTTTTCACCGCTCATTCAATAGTGAGCTGCTTGCCTAAATTTTCTATGGTGTTGATCCGCATTTAATACTTATTTCCCGAACAATGATTTTTACGTTATTGCAACTCACAACGCATTCAAAAGTTATAAAAACATAAAACAATGTTGACGATGTAATAAAAAAAATATAAGTACAAAATATTTTCGAGTGATTCCACAATACAACCTTCCTTTGGAGCAGGTAATTGACGTTACACGATTTAATGAAAGGTTGAGCTTAATTTCAGATTTAAGCAGTTTCAGGAAAGACTCGCAGTGCGCAACGATATCGAACAAGTCGGAACGTGATTAACTTCGTAATTAAAACGATATTTTATCGTTGAACTTTCTTTGGAAACTAACTACACATGGACGCGCCATATGTTTCGCTTTGCACGATGAGACTTGTTGTTATATACTTCTTATTACATGAACGGACCACATACTATCAGTAATAATGACAGTATATTGACATTATTCCTTTGAAAAATCACTTATTGACAATATTAGATACTGATGTAATAGCAGAGACCACACAGTATTAGTAATACTGACATTACATTCATAATTTATTAGATGACCACCGTGGTAGAGTGGTAGGTACACCGGTTTCAAAGTGTCGCCAACTCTCAAATCCCAGGTTCGAATCCCGGTATGGGCAAATGTTTGTATGACGAATACGAGCATATGTACCTGAGTCATGGACGTTTATATAATATTTCTACACATAAATACTTTATATATGTATAATAATATGAATTTATTTCCGTTACCCTTGTTTCTTAGGTTAATTGGTATGAGTGTAAGAAATATTTATTTATTTATATTTATTTAAAATAAATTCAGTAGGTAATAATGTAATTTTGTGACATATTTTTAAGAAATAATGTCAGTATACCGACAATACTACTGATAGTCCGCTATACTTTGGTTGCTATTCTTTAGAAGCCGCCTTTGCCTACTTTGTAGTTATTTCTAATTTTTTACTGCCCAGCGTAAATATTATTATTCTTTATTTATTTTTTATTTACAATGAATCTTTGTTTGTACTTCTTTGTGTTAAGCTACTCGTCGTCGACATCAGTCATTTGAATGTCCCTGGGGAAATGGCCTCCTTATGGATGAATAAGGAGAACAGACCATGATCCACCACGCGTACCCAATGCGGATTGGTGGGTTTTAACGACTGGAAATGCAGCCGGGACCAACGGCCTAACGTGCCTTCCGAAGCACGGAGAAGCTCGAGAAAGTTAATATTTGATCACCCATCCCGTGACCGACCATTGCGAAACTTGCTTAAGCTCATCAATCGTAGGCCAAGCGCGAACCACTGCGCCACGGCTCTTCCCACGTGTTAAACTAAGATGACATTTAATTAGTAAATAAATAAAGTTTGAATGTATAATGCCAATGCAATGGAAGGAAACATATTTTGAGTATCAACATTAACGATTTACGACATGAAGTTTAAAAAAACTACTGGGAACTTTAGTATCCAAGGGCATTAGTGTATAGTTATATTAGTATCCAAAAGCATCCAAAGACATAAATTTTTAATGCTAACAAAAAAAATCTCAAGCAACCAAGAACAAACTTACCTATAAAATACTTTTAAGGTAGTTTAAAGAAGTACAATAGAGAACACATACCTAGATCGTGAATGAAACTTTCGCTCCGAATAATTCTTTCAGTCTTTAATAATATATCACCGGATATAAACCTGCTAGGGAACGTACTATACCGCCCGAATTACCCTACAAAACGTTTCAGCTAATAAATTCTGACATCGCACGGAAATCTATTATGTATAATGACTTACTGTGTACCTTGGATACGGAGGTATAAGCGATTAAATTTGAAATACAATAATCTTTCTAAATTATAGATAGTTACCATTAGAATTTATAAACTATACAAAATACTGCCAATGGGAAATGGACCCCAATCCAGATTACTGTTTGACAACTATCAGTAGTTTAAAAAAAAGGCAACGTGTTGAATATCTTGGTAATCGTTTGGACACTAATAGAAAAATATTAGAAAAAAAGACTCGGCTCACAAGTTATTCTCAGACGGGACTCGAATCTGCGAGTTTTTCTAATATTTTCCTATTGAAAATTTATCATAAGTATAAAAATAGCATTGACAATGCAAAAACTTAAATTTAACTTATAAATTCTTTTAAAAGAACCTTTTTAACACACACGGGGTTACCAGAAACAAATAATTGCTATGCATCTGTAAAGAAATAGGTGTCGTTGTAGCCAAATCAAAATAATGCCAAAGCACGTCTTAGACCACTTCCATAATTGAATCTACGAATATAATTTCATTACTGTACACATTAACATACTGCGCCTACAGCTTTCCACTGCAAGCGCTGAATTATTGAGCGAACCAGTCGTGAGGAAGCAAACAGAATCAAAAATTTAATCTAATTCGCTCTTGTTCGTTAGCGATGCAGCCCTTGGCGCGAACCAGGGGCGTACTATGTGCTCTAAAATAGGATTACTTGCCAGCTATATGTATTGAAATGTCAGAAATGAGGAGATCCGTAGAACTAAAGTAACCGACATCGCTCGAAGGATTGCTCAGTTGAAGTGGCAGTGGGCGGGCACATAGCGAGAAGAACCGATGGCCGTTGGGGCGGAAAGGGTCTGGAATGGTGACCGCGCACCGGACGACGCTCCATGGGTAGGCCTCTGACAAGGTGGACCGACGATCTGAAGTGTTAGCACGAAAAAGTATCGAGCGCTTAATGTCAAAAAATGTATAGGATAATGTAGTTCCGTTTAAGTCCGGTAGAGGAACGCTGCTCACATCTCATACATTTTTTTTTACTTTACTTCCTCGATACTTACTCGAAAATTATTTGTGCTAGGCCTATTGGTAAAGGTCGCGGGAAGCCACTGGATGCGGGCAGCGCAGGACCGATCGTCTTGGAGATCCTTGGGGGAGGCCATACCCAGCATCCCGACGACGATATGTATTAAAGAGAGAAGGGGGGTACTTATGGATATACCCCATAAGAACGCTGGATAGGGTAATCAATCATCATCTCATTTACACTAACGCCCTGGTTTAATCTAATGTGGTGGTTGGTGGTAAGACTTGTTGTGGTAGGATGTTAAGACTTGTTGTGGAAGTAGGGCCGCCGCTAACAAATACCATATTATTTAAATCTGATAATATTTTCACTTGTATTTTCAGCTTTGTTCTATCCCGTCAGTTAGAGATAAGATAGCCAGTTCCTCAGCGGTTGAGTTTCCGGTAGAGGCTCGCGGTCACCTTCCGCCTTATCATTTTCACTTTTTAACATCAGATATGATGAAACATAGCCTGTAAAAGCATCTCCTCGTATTTCATAAAAAACAATGTATTTGACAATACATTACAGTGCGTAATGATGCAGTAAGCGGTGTGAGCGAGGTTACTCTTGTGCTAAACCCCACATTTTTGAAAATGTCATACGTTGGGAAAGCCCAAGCATTTCTCACCTGAGGTGCTGGTCCAACCTAAAAGTTAGACAACGCTTCTTTCATTCATCATACCTATATTTAGTAATGATAAGGTTGAAAGTGGAGTCGCTCTTAACCCGGAATCCTCAACTAATGAGGAATTGTATGTATTATCTCCGAAACACAAACATCTCCCCTCTGGTAATCGAAACCGGACCTCTGGATCTTATAGAAATGGTGTTACCACTAGACCACAGAGATGGTTAAAACTCTTTATTTGTTCCTAAGGCACCCTCCCGCTCACACCACTTTTGTATATTTTACCAACTCATGGTACGGTCCCAGGTCGATAAGGCGTCGGTCGATCGCAGGAACTCTGCATCTTTTATGTTGCACGAATTAAAAACGTTAAGTGCTAGCTTCTTCGACCCGATGAATATTTAAGAGACGATGGAATGTTATTCCGACTCGAAATAGCATTCGTCACTATCCGTCTGGGATTTGTTGAGAAACTGCAAAATAAGAATTTTCAAGTATTCAGGAGTTACAACCTCTTTTATAACATTTCCTTCTAAGAGATACATTTTTTTTTCTTTATTTTTGGTTCTATTTTGTGACGAAAAAGTCAGGAATTATTAGTGGGAATTGGTGAAACAAGACTGTTTGAGTAGGTATATTATTGAGAAAATTTTAAATAAGTTATTGTGTTATTTTATCGTTTTTTAGGGTTCCGTATCTTAAGGGTAAAAACGGGACCCAATTACTAAGACTCCACCGTCTGTCTGTCAACAGGCTGTATCTCATGAACCTTGATAGCTAGACAGATGAAATTTTCACAGATGATGCATTTCTGTTGCCGCTATAACAACAAATACTAAAAACAGAATAAAATAAATATTTTAAATGGCACAAAAATCACGTTTGTTGTGCTCATACAACAAACGTGTTTATTTTGCCGTTTTTGCTCGATATTAATAGTAATGGTACAGAACCCTTCGTACGCGAGTCTGACTTGCACTTGGGCGATTTTTTATATTTCCCGACGTTTTGGCACTTTCCTGGCCGTGGTCACGAAATTACTATATAACTATTTGTAATCCCAAAAACTATAAAAATAATTAAATTATGTGGAGATAATCGCCGTTTTATTTCAATAAAACGGCACATTTGAAGCAGAACAATGTTAAAGTTAATTCTAAAATTATCCTAATTAACTTCATCATTCTAATGGGGTCTAATTTTAATCTATTAGTTACACAAGCTTTAATTTGCTCGTTACTTAATTAGAAACTAGCGGTTGTGAATAATTTTATTAGTACTGTTAGTTACTGACCATTGTAATTTATTATTTGAATGAGAAAGCAATTGCTATGATAAAGTTTTCAGCACGTTTGTTTCACAAGTTCTAGATGAATTCCAAATCACTTGCTTGGAATATTATTATTTCAAGTAGACTAGCGGCCACCCGCGGTTTTACTACCGTGTTTCCCGTGGTAATATCGGGATAAAAAGTAGGCTATGTTGCTAGCCGTTCTTTTAACTAACTTTATGCCAAAAATGAAAACGATTGGTTGCTTAGTTAGGGCGTGAAGGAAGGACAAACAAACACACTTTCGCATTTATATTAGAATAGACTAGGAAGCACGTGGGTGGCCACCCGCGTGCTTCCCGTTCCAATAGTAACATCGGGATATAAAGTATTCTATGTTCAAAGTCAAAGTCAAATATTTTTATGGAAAATTTTTAAATAGAAAAATATTGGAAAACATTAACTCGGCCACAAGTGAATTCTCAGACGGAAATCGAACCCGCGACCTTTGGAAATACGGTCCAATGCTCTAACCGCTGAGCTACCGAGACTTAAGTTAAGACTTAAGTTTTAAGTCTCGGTCGCGGGTTCGATTCACTTGTGGCCGAGTTAATTTTTTCCAATATTTTTCTATTTAAAATTTTCCATAAGTATAAAAATAGCATTGAAAAATGCAAAAAATTACAAAATCATCAAATATTTTTATTCAAATAGACTTATAGATAAGTGCTTTTGAATAGTCCATTATTTTTCCTACATAGGACATTTTTTAACTGATAATTAGAACGGCCGCAAAAAACTTATCAGGTTTAACAGAAACAACAACATTTACAATTATCAATAAAAAAAAAATATCCACAACATTTTAATCTAGGCTACCTACTAGGCATCTCTGTGGCAAATTTCATCCAAATCCGTTCAGTAGTCTTAGCGTGAAAGAGTAACAAAGACAATGACTTACTTTCGCATTTATAATAATAGTAGGTTAATAATCAATTTAAAATTATTAAATTGGTCTTTAACTTACTATTATTTGACTATTAATGACGTTTACATTTCACAGTAATCAATATTTGTGTTTAATGTACCGTATTTAAGTAATGAAAAAGACATTATTTTATATTTACCTTTTATGGTCATTATCATTACTCATGTTGTTTGACTACTGTAAGGTCTCTATTTGATTCCGTTCCACATCACATCAGATACTTTATGTGTGTTAATTTATTTTTTCTTTATCTGTTGGTGCGTCTTACTTAACGCAAATCTTAACCCTGAAAATTTCAACGGTAATAATGTTAACAAACAAATTCAATCACAATAAATAATTTCAATGTTCACAACAACGGCTGTTCCGTATGAACTTGACGACCTGTTTGGCGCAGGGGTACTAACCCCCACCTTCTGCGCCAGAGGTCCCGGGTTCGATCCCCGGACAAGACAAATATTTGTTTGTGTTTAATATGTATATTATGTATGTATTTACAAAAAAAAGTATATAAGTATGTTTATCCGTTATCTAGTATCCATAAAACAAGTTCTTCATGATACTTAACGTGGGCTAGATAATTGGTGTGATTGTATGGAAATATTTATTTATTTAAACTTAATAAATTCCAACGCTCATGGGACGACGTAGCCTGCAAAGCCATCCTCGACCGACTCACTGACGGGGCTGAGGCGGTGGATCTCGCGAGACTCTTGGCGGTGTCACGGCCGGAGTCCGGTGCGTGGCTGCAGGCACTACCTTCGCCTCACATAGGCACTTTGCTCGACGCCGACTCCCTGCGGGTGGCGGTCGCCCTCCGCTTGGGCTGCGATGTATGCGAACCACACATATGCATCTGCGGTACTATGGTGGGGGCCGATGGCCATCACGCGTTGAGCTGTCGTCGTTGCACAGGAAGGCATCCTCGCCACCATGCCCTCAACGACATCCTACAGCGGGCTCTCACGTCGGCCGGCATCCCCTCCGTCCTTGAGCCGCTGGGTCTCAGCCGCACAGACGGTAAGCGGCCTGATGGCCTAACGCTAGTGCCGTGGGAAAAGGGGCGGTGCTTGGTGTGGGACGCGACTTGTGTCAGCACCTTCGCTGCTACCCACATATGTCGTACCTCACGCGCAGCCGGGGCGGCGGCTGAATACCAGGCAGTCGCGAAGCACCAGAAATATGCCCCACTGGAACAGGGCTACATTTTCATCCCACTGGCGGTAGAAACGGCGGGTTGTTGGGGGGCAGAGGTACAGTTTATCAAGGACTTGGGGCGTCGGCTTAGACAGAAAAATTGTGACCCCCGCTCTGGGTCGTTTCTGGTGCAGAGGTTGTCTATTGCCATCCAACGCGGTAACGCGGCCAGCGTTATGGGCACATTTGCACCGGGGACTACTCGGGGCGGTCTATTAGACTAATAGACTTAGTAATATTTTTTTATATTGCTGTAACCTAATACTTATTAAATGTATTTTGAAAATTATGAATAATTTATAAATTTTATTAAATAAAGTTTATTTATTATTATTTATTACTTCTTAAAATCGCCTTGACTACTTACTAATTGAAATAAATCACTTGTGGCCGAGTTGTTTTTTTCCAATATTTTTCTATTAAAAATTTATCATCAGAATAAATTACAAATTAAGTATTGAATAAAATAATATTCAAACTACTTCTCACATCATTCTGACTCTTAATTACCCAAATTTACGCATTAACAAAATTCACCCAAAAACTTTAATAATAAATCTAAACTTAAAATCCATTCTAAGCGCTTTAAATTGCGTAGCACTCTTAACCCTTACTCTATTAATACAGATTTAAGTGTAGGCAATAGCTAATTATACAATTTTCACTCACACGAACAGAAATGTTGGTGTATCAAGCGAAAATGTCAGAACTTCGTGATATATAGAGGGTACGATTTGGCCTGTGTTGTTTGTTTACTAAGCCTATTGCGCAAATGTATTTTAGATGTCACATTGTACATTTACAACATTTATTTGGACGCCGCCGCCTTTGGGTTAATTAAAATAAGGTTTTGTTAATTAGCATTGAGAAAGTGTGTTTTTTTTTATTAAGGCACAACTGAAAATTATTTAAGCTATGATACTTTAAAGGTAGGTAGATTCATAGGGAGTCCTTCTAACGGTATAATATTATAATAAATATTTGTGGTTTGGATGTTTGTTACGCAATCTTGCACAATCGGCTGAATCGAATTGGATAAAATTTGTTATGCAGATATAATATAAATTGCCATACTTTTTATCCCGATATTCCCACGGAAACGGGAACCACGCGAGTGAACCCGCGGGCGGCGAGTGTTCTAATAAAAATCGGCCAAGGGCGATTCGAACTCGCACATGAAGGGTTCCGTCTCTCACCCAAGGTTGCCTGGAAGAGATTGCTATGCAGCAATAAGGCCGCCTATTGTGTGTTCCTCTTTTTTGTCATTATCTCTGTATGTGTTTGTTTTTGTATCGTGTGCAATAAAGTTTATATTATTATTTTTATTATATTAAATACACCTACCCAAAATCACAATATAATTTTTCGTCTGCAAAAATAACTTTGTTTTTCAGTGTTTGTATGAATGACAAATTATATTTGCGGTTTTGGAAAATGTGCTATAGCTCTAATTTTACCACTTTGGAAGTGTACATATTTCAAGCGGTTGACTTTGAGAAAAGACCTATCTATTGATACCCCGCACGTATAGGATTGATGAAAAAAAAAATCAGTTTCAGTTCCATGAATGGGGAGCCCCCCTTAATATACCATATTTTTTTTATTTTTGTATAAAAACCGTAAAGCGGTTTACAGAATACATCTACCTGAGTAAGTTTCAACTGTGTAATCTTAATAGTTTCGGAATAAAGTGGCTGTGACATACATCGGACAGACAGACATGACGAATCTATAAGGGTTCCGTTTTTTGCCATTAGGCTGCGGAACCCTAAAAATGAGTTATAGTTAATAGTTACTTAACGTAATAGTTAATTTCAATGAATAAAATCTGGGTCATAAAGCGAAAATTTAAGACGGCTTTATGTAAGAGCAAGCGGCATCTATAAATCCAAATTTTTGCTTATTCACGGGCTGAGTAAACAAGATTACTGGAGCAACAATAACATGCACGGCAATGACAGCTAGTCGGGTGATCATAATTAATTGCCGGCGCTTGCCACTCGCACGCATACTCCGCTCCATTACTCCGCGAGTGAGATAAACTACGTATATAAAAGAGTTGCTTGGTTCTCTCGAGCGTAAACTTATTCCTTCATCTCTATGATGAGGGTAGGCAAATGCGATAACAAATGTGTTCTGTTGCAGGTATTTATTTGGTTTGGACGTTTTGTTGATATTGGTCTTATTAAATCTTTAAAAAAAAAACGTAATAATATTTTAACCGCCTCTGTGCTCTAGTGGTACAACCACCGGTATCAGACCCAGGGGTCCTGGGTTCGATTCCCAGCGGGGGTACATATGTATTCGGTTTGGTTGGTGGTAGGACTTTTTGTAAGTCCACCTGGCTAGCTACCACCATCTTACCTAAGTCCGACGCCATAACAACATTGTTTTCTGCATTGTTGTGTTCGGGCAGAGAGATAAGATAGCCAGTTCCTCAGTGATTGAGGATTCCGGGAGAGGCTCGCTTCCATCTTCAGCCTTATCAATACTTAACAGGTCTTCAGGTATGATGAAGGCTAAGAGTCTCCCCGTCGTTATAAAAAAAAATCGCAAATATTTGGTATGCAAAATATATAGAAGCATTACACAGATTTCATAACAATATCAATCAAGATATCGTCGTTATTTTGTGCAATAATAATTGTAATATTTCACAACCATTTCCAGGAACTTAATGATAAAAATTAAATTGTTTTTGTGGTACATTTTGACTATTAATTGCTGATTAATATTTCAATATATGACGTATTCACGATAAGTACCAATTGATGCACAAAAATATAACTTGATCTATTAATTATATTATAGCATTAAAAAACATCTTCATCAATAATAAAAATTCCGCCATCATTAAAAATTACTTTCCAATTGGAATTTCAAAAAATATCATTTTAACGTAAGTGGATTCTCAAGACGCACAGATGGCGCTTGACGTTAATATAAAATTAATTGCGTCAACGAAGCAGAATCAAGGGTTCCTCGAGGAGCGACCGAAATGAGCTGTCCTTGCTAAATGTAGAGTAAATTTTGTATGAAAAAACATGGCGTAGACATGGATGGTCTCTTTGTCAAATAAAAAAGTATAAAATATTGTAAAAAATACTAGTTTAATTACTGAATATAAAAACAGTATAGAATTAAACATAGTTTTAATTCAATAGAGCACGCCCCCTTTCGAGTACTATTCTGTTAATATTGGTTCCTACGAACCATCTGTATTGTACCCTTAGTAAGAGTTTGGCTAACTACCTATATGTTTTATCCAAAACTTTCGCTTTGTCTCTTTTAAGTCCGTCGACTGTTTTACCGACATGAGCAGTGCATACAGGATTCCTGGAGGAGCTACCGAAATGAGCTGTCGTTGCTAAATATAAAGAAAATTTTACATGAAAAAAAAATAAAAAGCTATAAAGTACTATTGTGGTATTAGTAACTTACTAAGAAACACTGTTAAATGATAAAACGAACACTGTCTAGACTTCATTAGTACCATGTCCATAGGAGATATATATACTTACTGTGACCGTGTCATAGTCATGAAACTTTTAAATATCTCAACATTGAGCCTAAAAAGGACGTCATCTTCGCGATCATTATGAAATACCAATAGTAAATACGAAAAAATTGTACTCACAAATATTAATAGGATATTAATAGCTAGGTATTAGGTGTTCATTTGAATAATAAATTATTGCTTCAACCTTATTACTTTTTGAAACAACGCAATCCTTAAAAAAACTTTACTGGTCTGCCAAGAAATTCCTCTAATTATGCTTTCTTCAAAATAAAGCGTTCAAAATTATGTAAACAAGAAGTCCGCCATCTTGCACTAACAACATTACAGTCGTAAGATCTCCAGCACTCGTGTGCGCAAGAAATGAAGTAGTTGTTAGGAATGGTGGTGTTTGTTGTTCAAGTTTCTATGGAATTCCCAGCACACCTGGCAATGCGAGGTGTGAAGAAGGGGAAGAATCTCAAAATATTTTTGAACAGTATTTGGATTACGAACTTGTATTTTAATGCAAATGTTGAAATAAGTCGTAAGTAATACCGTTCTTCTGTCAGTTAAAATATGTTCAGAGGGCCTACTGCCATCTCTTAGAGCAGTATTGTTACAATCTTACCATGCTATTTCGTACTACGAATCTCTTAAGTAAGTTTGTTTTTGACGGAAGTTTTGTGACGTCATCGCTCAATCATCGTCTCAAAAGTGTGAAGTGTGTCAAAATGTGAAAAAATCTATAAAAACAAAACGCAAACAAATCATTTTTAAGTCATGATGGTTTTTAAGAGATGGTAGGCCCGCTGAATGGGTGATAAGTTATAAATCAACGCTTCAAAAATACTAACAGTTAGCAAGAATTTCAGTTAATTAAGCCTGTACTCATAGGTCTCCTTACTCATAAAGACAAAAGTCAAATATTAAATTTGTGTGTATGAACATGATTTTAATGTCTTAATATGTTGTTTCCTGTATTATATTCCGTTATTTATCAATCCTTAAAACAAATTCCTAAAAAAATTACGAAGGTAAGGCTTGGACTAGATGATTGATGTGATTGTAAAAAAAAAAAAACATTTTAATTTCTAAAAACTTACAGACACGGCTAAGAAGTTACACATGAGTAAACAGCAGCTGAGTCACAGTATGTAAACCGAAGTGTTACTGAACGCAATTCCAAATTCCAATTTCAATAAAAGGGACATTAATTCCATGTAATAGAAATTACATCGGTTACGCCTATATACTAATGGAAATTTAATTGCGATTAACATACGGCTCCATCCCCCTCCTAAACAACAAGTCTACAATATTGTACTTGTACTCGATTACGAAGTCAATCGCTGAAGGCAATTATCATCTTGTAACTGAACTCGCGAATTACGAACGTTGTCGCTCGTCTTCTGTTTATATGTAGTCCGAGGGCTGATTATCTAACAAAAACTCGGTTCAGATTCAGTTTTGTCGCTATTTTGGCTGTCATACAGTAAGAAAATGTGATTGTATAACGTCATTCTATCTGTACTTTTTGCATGCCTGGACTTATATGGTGCATCACATAAGCACAACCATTTCTTTTTCATACGTACATCTTATGTTTTGGCGCGCACTATTCATTGAAATAAAACAACTTTTACGGATATCAATCAAGTGGTCATCCCGTGACCACGGCAGCTGTAAAGGTGCCGAAAAAAAATCCCCTAAAAAACCTAAAAATACGGACAATTACAACTTAAATATAGCGCGTTTGATATCCGTAAAAGTTGTTTTATTTCATTTCTATTTCACTTATTGTAATGTGAACTTGCATCTGTTTGTTGCTTTCAAATTGTATATTTTAGTTTTGATCTACACCTCCTACTTTTTATATTTTTTACGTTCACTGTGTTAGTTTCATAATGCTCGCATGAAAAAATTATGTAATGTATAATATGACTTTTATAAAATCTTCTACTCTTTTCATTCCATCTTACTACGTTTTCATTCCTATTTTAAAGCTAATAGAAGTAAAATAATAAAAAATACGTGTGGCACTCGGGGACTGCCGCGGCAAAGCTATTGCATAGCATTTTTTATCATAGATAATTTATTTTTAAAATCTGGTACCGCATCTGGAAAATGCGGTAAGTACCAAATTTTAAAAATAAATTATATTTTGACACAAATTTTCATACAGTTTTTTTCATCATTGACCATTTTGTTATTCACAATCGTAACTAAGCAACCAAAATCTATGACATGGAGTGGGGGGTGTTAGGTTTTATTTTCGTTACGGAATTTCTTGATTCGGTCGCCGCGCTCAAAGCCCGCGATAAAAGCTATGCAATAGCTTAAAAAACTCAATTAAATATTTAGTTAGTTTTGTGAACTTTTTATATTAACGGTTAGTACTTGTACTCGATTACGAAGTCAATCGCTGAAAGCAATTATCATCTTGTAATTGAACTCGTGAATTGCGAACGTTGTCGCACGTCTTCTGTTTATATGTAGTCCGATTATTGGGTCGGTCGGAGCCAGATCGGAGCCTATTGGCAACAAAGTAGGATTTTGTGTGGAATATTTGTGTAAGAAACAGCTTACTTCGTACTGTATAGCGACATTCTGTCTGTGCCCTTTGCGTCTGGTGGTGGTATAAGCTTACTCCTTTTACAACTTTTTGTTCTGTGAATGCTTGCAAATAAAATATTGTATTCTATTTAAATTCTTACTTTGGTTGTTTTTTTTTTATTTTCACTGTTAGTTTACTAAGATACCAGGAAAAAAAATATAATTTCTAACATGACTTATATAAACTTCAATCGCCTAAGGCAATTATCATCTTGTGATGGAACGTCACTCGTCTTATTATTAGGAAAAGAAGAATGTCATTTATAATACGACATTCATATTATTTTTCCCTTCGTTCGTTCTTGGACTAAACATTTTTACCAACAACGGTACTGAGACGGTATATGCGTTTGGGGTGAGAGGTTGTTTGTTTGTTTGTGCAAACCAATGTTACCATTTATCTCCAAAACTGCTAGTCCGATTTTGATGCGGTTTTCAGTAATGGGTTTGGGTTTGATTGGTGAATGTTTTTAAATAGTGTTACGGTGACAAATTACCAGGGGGCGCTGCAGTAAACATTTGTTTGAACAAAACCCAAATTTATTTACTTGGACGATATATGATAATAAACAACAACGAAACCTACTATAGTCTACTTGATCTTATTTAGAAAAATGGTACTGTAGTTTATAAAACAAGCTACTACAAGTAAAAAGTAAAGAAAAAGCAAAAAATAAAAAAGCAAAAATAAAAAAATTTAAAAACCCACGACGGTCAAAACGAAATTGAAAAAGTATCAAATGTTTTATGATTTTGTAATTTTTGCATTTTTCAAAGCTACCGAGACTTTCTGAGCTACGAAGCCTCGGTAGCTCAGCGATTAGAGCATTGGACCGGATTTTCAAAGGTCGCGGGTTCGATTCCCGTCTGAGAATTCACTTGTGGCCGAGTTAATTTTTTCCAATATTTTTCTATTTAAAATTTACTACAAGTATCAAATGTTTTAAATTATTTGATCCTTTTTCAATTACGTTTTGACCGTCGTGGGTTTTTACAAAATTTTTAATTTTGCTTTTTGTATTAAACACTGACACTCTTATTAGTAACTAACATAAGTATCCTACTAAAGCAATCATTTTTATAATGCACTTGTAATGAACTAAGTTATTCGTAATAAGTAGGTACTTACGTTTTTGTTGTTTCGGCTGGTTGATGCAATTGTATTGTGATTTGTGATATTTTTTTAACGCTCGCATGATTTCTATTAGATAAGCATTATAATAATTTGGTATTTGTAGAACATTAGTATTTCAAAATTTGCTTACTTCAATATTTAGGGTACTTTCCATCCGACGACCATCTTTTATTTTTCACACTGTACACTTAATAGTTTTTCCTTGTTGTAGTATTTTATTTACCTTTTTTTGTTCTAGGATATTGATTAAAAATGTAATATGGACGATCGACAAACTCAAAGTTTCTTAGATGTTTGATAATAATTATCTACATAAAAAATAACATTGTTAACTGCAAAATTAAAAAAAAATATGTATAAATATTCTTAGATGGTTGGAAGTAGAAGATGAGAAAATTGTGGTGGTGAAGAGGATGATGAAGAAAATGTTGAGTATCCGGATGAAGTCAGTGACAATGAAAGGGAGTCAAACAGGAATATGAAAAAGATGTTATCATGTTATCATAATCATGCACAAGTTGATCCAAATGCATCATTCTGTCCAACGAAATTATTAGGATCACTTACACATAGAAAGTATATATTTTTCTTCATGCTTTTGAGTTGATTTATAGTTGGTTTTAATCTTTAGTTCGTTGATCATAAATATGTATATAAAAAGTAAGAATTATCCACTATTTTTTTATTTTGAAGTGAACTTTAATATAATTAAGTAAAAATATAAGAATAAATTGTTACTCCTATTACTTTAAGCTTTTTTTAATATAAATAAATGTTTGATTTCCAAAATCTTTTACTTTTTGTTTCAATGCCGTCTTATCCAACTACGATACCTCACAATAATGTAAAAAATTTAAGTTAAAATACTAATTAATTGCTTCTTATTATTGGGGACTCTGAAGACCCCATGCGACTGTTTAGGTTACAAAAAAGGCGCGACAAGCGGAGGGTTAAAGAAAACAACTCAAACACATTCAGTTAAAGCGCATTCAAAACAACCTATTCGTAGTAAATAAGGGGGAAGCTCATTCAAAATGGCCAATTATTAGCCGCGAAAACTACGTCAGCGGCGTTATTCGACGATTAAAATTTGAAGTCAGAATACCGTAGAGAGCGTAACACCAAGCGACTTTTGAAAGGGCGCACCGAACCGTGCGTATTCACTGGCAACTTCGAACAAAACCTCCTATGTCCTGGACGAATTTAGTTTGGAGAGTGGCTCCACTGGCACTGGTGCTGCAGAGTTTGGATAAAATAGCATAGATTTTTGTTACTGCGTCAAGAATTCGTTAAAGAAATTTTCCAAAAAGAGGAGGCACAAACAGGATTTCAATTAGGCGCACTAACATTGGAAGGTGCTGAAACGTTAGGAAACAAAAAAACATAAATAGTAACATAAACACATCGACAGTTGACATGCTTACGTCCTGTTTCATCAAAATCCGTTCAGTCATTGAGTAGTGAGTAACAAACAAACAATATTACCATACCTTTATTATTAGGTGAAATGACCATTTTGGTTATGTATATTTTGATAAATTAACTAAGCATCCGTTGTTATTTTAAAACAAATACCTTATATTATACCCCGTTATCCACGATCTTACGAAAATACGATATTGAAGTTAGACTTAAGAAAACAATTACTGCCTTTCAGAAACCAATATTCATCCCAAAATACTTCGTTCGAAGGTAACAAAAACAAAGTACAAAGGTGTATGTATGAATTAAACACACGTCAATCTGCAACGGCCAGCAGTCCCTTCAGATCTAACGAACACGAAATCCGAGCACCGAGCAACGTTTACGATTACACCGGTTAATTTAGCCGGAGCACGTATAATGGGCCCAAAAACGTTTCGTGAACAAACATGATGTAGGCGAGCGGTAATCTGCGAGTACCAGACCTCTGTTTTGTTAGGCACCTTCAGATAGTTGGCATCCCACATTAAAATTAAATTCTGTATCAGGATCGGGGTCAGCACTCGTTCATTATTGAAGAGAAAATGAAAGCCAAACGGGTCAACCTCCGACCGCCGACGCACTTTTGTTCACATGTTGCTCACGAAATTTCGAACATCCATTTTAACTCTCGGATATTGTTTTATGGACGTACCCGTCGAGATTTTGTCAGTGTTTACCGGATTGGGTTATTAATGGTTAAGTTACTCCGATTTTTTATTACAATTAAATTTCGACATTTACCTAGCTCGATCTTCTTGCTTTTGAATATTTGTTTGTTTTTATAAGAGAGAGAAAGATATCAGTAAAATTCATTCTGATTCTTAAAATAGCGTAAGATGCTTTTTACTGAGACCTTACAATTTCCACGTCTCGTTATTCATTATAAACGAGCTGTAAGAAAACTTATTTATCAGTTACTGTTAGCCTGTGTTAAAAAGGAACGTCGCCCTAAATTGCGTAAAACGCTAAGAGGATTGCTCAGTTTCAAAATGCCTGCAGGTCTTAGAACAAACAGGTTTTCTTTTATAGCTTTAATTTGAAACGATGCCAGAAAAATAAGTAGCTGCAAGAAGCAACGGTGCAGGGACGACGCGCGATTACTTAACTTTAGTGTGGCTCGGACTGAATTACACGTAATGGCGACCTGCGCCTCGGTATAAGTAAGCAAATTGTGAGAAAGAAACGCCTAGAAATTGCAAATTCAACCGGCTTCCCCGCATTTTGTTCCAGCTACGCTGAGCCCCAATTCGCACACCTCAAGCTCCTTATATTATTTAAGAAGTAGCCGTTCTGGATTCCGAGGCCGCGCTTTTTTAGCGCCCCAACAAAATTCATTTGTAATTCACATAGAATTCTTTAAGCTTTGTTCCGTTATTACGCGAGTCCACATTCTGTTTGTTCCTACAATGTGAACATTCGCAGCAAAAGAACTCATCCGAGCGTAACAAAGAATAATCTCAGCGCTAATTTCGCCTATCGCGCTGAATAGCTGTTTCAATTATTTTTTCCCGCGTATCTCACGGAAAAGATTGCACAAACAAATGTACGAATTAAGCGCAAACGAGCAACCATTTGCCGTCTAATTTCATCGGACTTTTGGTAAAAGCGAGTCGACCCCAGCCATTTCGATATTTCGACTTGAGAAATAAATTCTTGCCTATAATTTTAACAAATTTCCTACTCGATGTGGCATTACGATTCGTGACAGAGCAATCTCGGCACTGATTGCGTGGCGAAAAAACGCTAAGAGGCCCCCTTCTACGACGTTACATCTTAATGTGGCCACGATATACATAATGGTAAGATACTTAGACCACGAGTGCTTTTGACTGCTATACATCAAACGAAGACATTACCACAAAACGCCTGTTAGATACCGACAACATAAAATATTCTGAACGTTTTGATATATTTGAGGGATATGGAAATAGGTGGTGGCGGGGGTCTGAATATGTATGCCGAAATCGTTTATGGCAAGAAAATGTATGGAGATAACAATCGAGGGATTTATTTGCTCTATAATATGTCAAGGGTCGAAATTGGACTGATTAAATATTCGGGTTTTTACGTTATATATACAGGGAAAACATACTCGCATCGATATTTATATTGGATAACTATCTTTTGTTTTGTTTATTGTTTTCACATTTTTTACAGTATCCAACAGCTTATGCATTAAAACGATAATTATTGAGAATTGGTACCTTACATTTTCAAAACTGTGGGATCGTGCTCGAATTCCTTTTTTTTATTACAATGTTCAATTCCAACTATTCTGTTACAAAGTCTAAAATTGCACGAACAATATGTGTGGATCAATATAGTGGCACAAAATAGCGGCGGTGTCGGTTCGTTCAGCCATTTTGCTTTTTTTGCTGATGGTGGCTAGGGACGGCGAGCGCCTATGTTGCCAAGGCAGAGTAATGGAGTTCAGGAATATTTTGTACTGGTAATTTTTAATCTTTGTACTCAATATTTTAAAGTTTTTCATAAAAGCTGTTTTTGTTATTTTAGGAATGTACCCACTTGAGAAGTGTTGTAGGTTAATGCCGTAGTTTGTAAACGGTTTTAGTGAATCTGTGTTTGGTATTATGGATTTAACTTATATGGTAATCATAGATTGTAATCTAACTAGTACCATTAAGGTGTTAATGATTTTTCAATTTTTTCATTTTACAATGCTATTTTTATACTTATGATAAATTTTAAATAGAAAAATAATGGAAAAATTCAACTCGGCCACAAGTGAATTCTAAGATGGAATTCAATTCCATTCCAGAAGGTATTCAATTTGGTATAAAATTTTATAACGAGAAATTGTGCCTAACCTAAATATGAATAACCTTTAATCCTATCTGATTTTCTTTTAGCTTTAAAGTATTTTTTTTTATGGACAACGGGGTGACTCTAGCCTTCGTCATACCTAAGTAGTATTGATAAGGCTGAAAATGGAAGCGAACCTCTCCCTGAATCCTCAACCACTGAGGAACTCCCTATCTTATCTCTAACTGCCGGAACACAACAATGCTGAAAACATGATTATTATGGCGTCAGAATCAAATAAGATGGTGGTAGCTAACCAGGCGGACTTACAACAAGTCCTACCACTAACCAAACAAACAAACAAAGTCTGAAATAAGGTATTAAAACATATTTTTAATATTTGGAATATTATAAACTTAAATCTATTAATGGTGCTTTACTTTTCGTTTAATAAATTAATTCCAGACTCTTTTACAATTTATTTTCCCTGGTAGTAAAGTTAACTCAATCAAAAATCGTTTTAGCTGACATTATAGGTAAGTAAGTCCCTGGAGTATTTTTTCTTACTTTGAATGGGTTTGCTCTTGAGCCCAATCAAGACAAGATCTATGACAGGATCCACGATGGAACGAGCTAACCCAGAAGGTGCCTATTCACCCTTTGCTTTGAAGGTCGTCGGTATATATGCTTTGAAGGTCGTTGGTTACAGAACCTTACATATGATGAAACAGAGAATTTATTGAATGTACTGCAGTAACACACACTCACATACAAACACACTCACACAAACACACACACACACACACACACACACACACACACACACACACACACACACACACACACACACACACACACACACACACCTTGACATACCCACTACACATCATCCCAATAAAAATAATTAATTTAAAATTGAATATAATTTTCTATGTATCCTATGTAACATGAAAGTCTTTGTCTTAAGTATTTTTTTTTTTCTCTTAAGATTGTATTGTATTAAATACTGTTTTTGGCGATGTAATGTCCTATTCCGTGAGGTGAGGGCCTGGTAATCTGTAAGACAGGTTACCCTAGTACAGATACCAGTCTCTCACATTTAATTTGTAAGCACCTGGCTAAACTCTTAATGTAATAAGTATTTAGTGTGAGAGAAAATAAATACATTTTTATTATTATTATTATTATATTTATTTTTGTTTTCTCAAATATTTGGTATGTTAAGCTTTTGTGGAACTGTGAGTCAACACAAAGAGGCTGTAATATTATGTAATCGATTGTATTTTCGGGAATATCTAAAAACTTTCTAACTATTCTGCATGTATTAAGGATGGCGGCTTTTTGCATATTAATGAACGTGGTTGGTCGGAGGCCAAGTAGTTGAAGCGATTTGTGTAGATGTTTCGGTATGACACCCGTGGTAGAAAGAATAATTGGGACTATGTACACTTTGTCTTGTCTCCAGACTCGGGTTACTTCATCCTTTAGGTCAGTGTACTTGTGTATTTTTTCGGAGATAGTTTTTGTCATGTTATGTGTGTTTGGTACTGCGATGTCTATTATGTATGTGGTTTTGTTTATTATTATTATTATTATTATATAAGTACTCGGCATGAACGTAAATGTATGTAAATATTCACTTACTTTTTACGAAACCTAAAATATTTTTTTCTGATAGGTATTGGTAAACTACAACAAAAGTCCGAAGGTTGGCAGAAAACAAGCAATTTTCATGCATCCAGGAGACAAGGAAAATGACCTCCTTATTCGTCGAGAGCCCTCTAGTGCTGTGCGACCCTAACGAAGGGAGGCAACGCACTGTCAGTTTGTACGACCACTACAACCCGTGACGTCACACAATACTGTACTATACTACACACATACACTATGTCACAAAAACTTTAACGCAAGCAACTACTGCTAAACTTTACTACTAGATCTAAAAAAGATTGTGGTTAATGCATTTCGAAGTTTTAGTTAAGAAACAAATACCTCTAGTATAATAACATAATATATAGTATAATAACCCCTAGTATTCGACGACCTCCGTGGTAGAGTGGTACGTACATCGGTTTTAAAGTGTCGCCAACTCTGAGGTTCTGGGTTCTAATACCGGTAGGGACAAATGTTTATATGATGAATACGAGCATTAGTACCTGGGTCATGGACGTTTATATATATTTCTACACATAAATACATTTATATGTATAATTATAACCGCCTCTGTGGTCTAGTGGTACAACCACCGGTATCAGACCCAGGGGTCCCGGGTTCGAGACTCAGCGGGGTACATATTGTATTCGGTTTGGTTGGTGGTAGGACTTGTTGTAAGTCCGCCTGGCTAGCTACCACCATCTTATCTAAGCCAGTCGCCATAACAACAATGTTTTCAGCATTGTTGTGTTCCGGCGTTTGAGATAAGATAACCAGTACCTCAGTGGCTGAGGATTTAGGGAGAGGCTCGCTTCCATCTTCAGCCTTATCAATACTTAACATCCAGGTATGACGAAGGCTAAGAGTCTCACCGTCATACATAAAAATATATATATGTATTTATATCTGTTACCCTAGTATCCCATAACACACAAGCCTTACAGTGCTTATCTTGGGCCTAGGTTAATTGGTGAGAGTGTAAGAAATATTTATTTATATTATAATAAGTTTGAAACGTTTCTGAATTTAATACCTTTTCTCGTATTTGTAAACTACAGTACAAATTCTAAGGTTGGCAGAAAACAGGCAGTTTTCTACAGTTGATTGTAGAGATTGAGCCTAATAATATTACGTCTCATACATTGTTTGTTTTAATAATTATTTCATTGTGTTTAATTAAGTATTTATTGTAAACTTGCCAAAAAAGTTAATTCGTCATCAGAAAAACGGCAAAAATTATGTGTAAACTCACCACAGGTTAAAAATAAATTGTGACGAATTTACACATACATTCCATAGTAGTGACGAGTTTACTTATGTGGCGAGTTAACAAAAACCCGTTCGCTCATACTTATACATCGAAATCAATACCAATAATGCATACATCTGTATGCATTATTGGTATGTGTATGTACATAGCTATGACATTTACCAGTATTGCCAAATACGAATTTCAATTACTTGCATGTTAAAGTGTTCCGGCAAACCTACGGCAATTTCCGGATTAGAGCCTTAACGACGTCATATTTCCGCTGCAGAATATTATTATCAATGTATTTGCGAGTTTGCCGTTAATCGGTAAGATGCAATGCAGTTCTAAATTAATTAACGTTTTGCAGCGGACGGTCATATGGTAAAGATTATTATGGAATTAAATATTTAATGTATTTGAGATTAGGATTTATTATAATAAAAGAATTATGCTTTGTGATTATGACCCAGCTGATGCGTCTTCTAGTAACATTGTCAGTTGTGTCTTACGTTAATCCACTTTTATCTTTCTTTTTTTTGCTGTTGCTATTGTATTTTTTATATTTATACAGCTTAACATAAGTACCTGAAGTACGTCAAGCTCACTCAAACGTTACAGTGTCAGGCGGGTGGTTACATTTCCTAAAATATGAGCGAAGCGATGGCTGGTTCATACGTCATGCTCGTGAACGGGTGCCGCCAGCGGAAATGGGTCTACTTCAGTCTGCTTATCTTAATGTTGTGATTAAAGCTTAAATATTTTTTTCTAAAATAAATTGATACTGACCTGTACGTTCCTCACAACTTGCAGTACAGTAATCTTGTAATGCGAGAAATGTTGTAATGTATGATAGATAAGTCTTTCTCTGCCAGTTGAAAATTGTTTACGGTTACAATAACCATAAAATATAATATTATAATTAGTATTTTCTTTTATGTAATGGAAATTGACCTTACTGATATGTTAAGGTCACTTTTCAATTTGACGACTCTGTATGAAATAAAACAGGGCGAAAAAAACAGCCCTTGACGAGTTTCTTCCCGGTTCTTCTCGTTACAAGGTCTCCCGCCGTAGGGTTTGCGAACCGATGGCGTAGCTTCTTTGACGTTCGTAAGTGCTTGTAACAGCCTAGACTGAATAAATGATATTGAATTTGAATTAACTTACTTTCAACAGTTTTAATGTAAGGAAGTCTTATTTTGTCATTTATGGGCAAATTTTGACAATTCTTTTTTGTTTGAAAAAGTTTTGTATCTTTTGTGATATTGTTGTGTGTGTGTATTTTTGTTATTCTTTCTTTCTAAATCAAAGTCTTATCAACTTGGTAATCTCTGTTATCAGCGGTTGTGGTTGTGCTGTTGCTGTCGTGGTCTATTCAATTTATCCATCCATCATTACCCCAGCAGTGAGGACATGAAAATAGCGGAGGATAATGTACAGAATAGAATGTAGAATTTGATTAAAAATGTTGTGACTAAAGTGCCACATGGCACTTTGTAGAGTGTGCGAGAGAACTGCACGATCTTGTTCCTCCAGCCCCTTTCCACCATCGGGGTACCAGACGCAGGTTAGGTTATCACCCGTACATCGTTGACATTCCAACGGTCCTTACCAAGCGTTTTGCTGTGCATTTTTTATGCGAACCGCTAAGAAATGGAATGTGCTGCCTGCTCATGTGTTCTCCGATTCCTACAACCCACTTCAAGGCGAGGGTGAATAGGCATTTTCTGCGCAAATATGTAACATCCTGGGCCACATACTGTTCCAAACAAGATAGTTGTCAAATACTTGCCCAGTCTCGAATAAAAAAACACCCTCTGGGTATAGGCCTCCCCAAAGGATTTTCATGTTGTTATTATATTTTTTGGAAAGCCAAGAGGTAAACCTAACAATCTAGAATAAAATATTAATAATACTTACTCAACCGTTAAGGAGTATCGATTCACAAGTCCTCGATTATGCATAGAGGGCGTTAGTGTTACCGTAGGTGTGTGGAAGTCATCTGAATATTTCATAGACAGTATCGATGCCGTGACGAAACTCTGCGTGTTTCTGAACTACGTGATGCGGGACTGAATCCTTTAGTACAGTAATCCGTATTTCTTCAACAAAACGAATTGTAAATAAGGTCTTGTTTGAGTTTTGAGACGGTTGGTGAAGTGAGAACACTTTATCAGTTCGTAATGTTCAAGTTTTTGAATCTTTGAGTTGGTTTAACCCTTATTGTCCTAGGTAGGTACCTACATTAAGTGTGTAAAAATATTTTGGCATACCTACAAAACAATCAATAATTATTTAAGTTATGACAGTAAGTATTACAACTATGTTTGAACTTGGCAATTAGTAAAAGATGTTGGTAATCTTAATGTGATTTATGAACCTGCGGTTACTTTACTGGATAATAACGGCTGCAAGTCAGAGTCCCTTAATGCAGTAAATAATTACTTTATAAACTTGGAAGGCACTTAGCAAATAAAACACTCCAGCGGCATAATACTACTCAAGAAGAATTTGATAAGAAAGCCTTTTCGTTAAGTGTCCCCTTGAGCTCTTTTTCCCTGTTCTTGACTGATCATATGGAGGTCATCCTTACGATTAAACGGTTGAAGCAACACAGCGCACCAGGATGGGACGATATTACAATGAGAGTACCTACTTAAAGATTGTGTTCATTTATCTTCTCATTGCAATCTCAGCTTAAATTGGTAAAATTCCTACACATATTAAAAAGTGTTGTAGTAATCCCAGTATACAAATCAGGGGACAAAACCGACCCCACCGAGTAAAGACCAATATCACTTCGATTAGTATTTTTTAAATTAATAGAAAGACTAGTCAACAAAAGGTTAATGATGTATCTGGAAATCAAGAATATACTATCAAAAAATCAGTTTGGCTTTCGTAGTGCTATGTCCACAGACGATGCAACTTAACTACGTAGGTAGACGTCGAAAGCCAAGGTTGTTAGCGGTGCCGTCTGGCAGAACTCACTTATTGAACTAGTCGCCCTGGTCGCGGGCATTGCTTACACTGAATCTACTTGCAGAAATTATCGACATTTTCTCGTACACTATGAGTTAATTCACAAGATCGGCTGTATACATTTTAAGTTATAGAAATAAAAAAAATTGTTGTTGCTATTTTACCGTAGGGAAAATATCTTGTAATAGTATTGTATATGTGTAATAAATAAATAAAATAAAAAAACTTTACTTTTGATCTCTTTAATAATCAAATATGAGGATAGAGGTGAGAGGTGAGAAGTGCTTAGGGGTATTAGGGGGACACAGTTTCGATTCTGATCCTACTCAAACGACTGGAAGACGTAGGAATAAGATGCCTACCGCTACTGAGATTCCAAGATTACCTAACTGAGAGACAGAAGAGTGTTCGTATCAGTGAAGAGCTAAGTAGCAGTGACGTTTGCACATACGGAGTGCCTTAAGGGAGTACATTAAGCCCTACCCTATTTATATTGTACATCAACGAACTCTGTAAGATGGATTTAAACAGAGCTGATGTACTGATGTTTGTTACATGATGATGATCAGATCTGCTGTTCCATGATTGGACTTGGGATAAAGTACATTTACTAGAGGAGAACGGGTTGAAAAACATTACTGCATGGCTAGAGAACATTTTGCTGACTCTCAATAGCATCAAAACTAAATACCTTTATTTTAGTAAAACAAATGCATTTTAGATGCAGTAATTTAAAGCTAAAAATACACACTTTTCCATGTAATCGGACGTCCGTCACCACAAATAACTGCGGTTGTCCTATTTTATCACGTACTACAACATTAAATATCTTGGGATACTCATAGATGATAAGCTGTTGCGGCACATGCAAGTTCAATCAGCAGCAAGTCGCTGTAAAAAGCTGATTTAAGTTTCTAAAACGCTGAAAGACGTGCTGGACAAAAGTCTTCAATGAATGTATACAGGGCACTCGGCGAGAGTTTGCTCTCCTACTGTGTGTGTGTCTGGGGTGGTGATGCAAAAACACTAATTGTAGAAGCTGAATGAGCCCAACGCATACTACTAAAGATAATGTATAATTTGTACATTCTTCAGATCCTAAGACGATACCATCGTACATGTGTGCCTACTTTACCGGCTACCACTAAAATGATAGATTCTGTGCCAAAGCCTAGATGTTAAATCTCATTTGCCAAAAGACACTACGCATTTACTGCTCCACAAGTTTACAAGTTTACAATAAAATCAATCCAAAGACAAACATCAAAGACTCAACATCCACGAATTTAAGAAAGTTGAAGTTATATGGTTGTATAGGTGAGATTACTCGCAAACTGTGGATCTATTTAAAACAATAAATAAATAAAAAATGCAAAGGTTGCTTGCTTTAATGCTACATAAAATGTTTAACACAGGGATAAGTATTTAACTCTCCAAATTAACATTCAAATTCTTTAATCATTCACAGACATGAATACTGAAGTTTAGGTAGGTAGTAATAGTTTTTATTTCTGGTTTGTGTAACTTATAAAATATTACCATAACAATGTTTGTTATTAAAATCAGGGAAGGCACTGTGGCCTGTTACACAGTTTTAACTTTCACAGGCTACAGAAAATTCACTATTTAATGTATTCACTATGTATATTGTTATGATGAAATAAATAAATTTATTACTGTTATTATTTTTATTTTGGTGAATTTGTTAATATTTGCGAAATTGATTCACTTCTGAAAAGAAACATGATAAAGATTTTAATAGAAAAACATTTGAAAACATCGATTCGGCCACAAGCTATTCTCAGACAGGACTCGAATCTGCGACCTGTGGGTTTCCGGACCACTCTCTGACCACTGAGCTACAGAGCCAATAAAATAAAGAAAATATATAAAATACATATAAAGTATAAAAATAGCATGGAAAACTTAAAAATCATTAATGATGAAGTTGCACAAAGTATGGTAAAGAATTATTTGATTCAAGCTTTACAACTGCACTCACACACTTAAACATATATTATTACAAAAGCAATGAAGTCATGGTCAAGTTAATTCGTAGAGTAGTTCCTAAAATGAACCAATATGGTATAACTATTCAAAAAACGATTTCTCATTTATAGCTAGAAAAATGGAAACTTAAAATATTGAAAGTGCTGAATCGTGCACCTTTAAACAATACCTATGACCCCTTAAGTTATTACAATGTGGAAAGCTTATAACAGTATATTTAATAACTCTTTTTATTTACACGACATTGTAACAATTAATTCTTGTAATCAGTTAAAGTTAATTAAAACATTACTGCTTTAGCACCAATTAGGTTAATAGTTACATCAACACCATTAGTGAAAAAATTGGGTTAAATCACTCGAGGACGCGGTGCCACGAAATTATTGCCATAATTTTCTAATTAATATTATTATGGACCAAACCCATACCTATATCGAGATAGACGAAAAGAGCGCTTCAAACTGCATGAGAACCTAGCGTGTCGAATTTTTCGTACCTACGATGACTTCACGAGCGAGATTTAGTGATGTGGAAATGTTTTTGACGAGCTCTTGCAAAAAGCACTGCACAATTAAACTTTTCGTTTCTGAGTGACGCGTGTTTTCATGGCAATGGGAAAACTTTGACCGTGGATCAAACTTTTGGCATGCAAAGCTACACTTTTACCGTCTATCTCGATATAGGTCTGTGACCAAGCTTGAATACAACATTTTCTAAAAGGATCTTTAGAAAATTCTAAACTTATTAATAAGATAAACCTATTCCATTGATTTAAATGATGTAACGGCCCTGGAGCTCTATTTTTGATTCCCTTGTCTCGAGGATTCTACTGATTTTCGTGCGACGTTTGAGTTTCCGTATACCGTAAAAGCGACCTTGCCCGTATATACAATGCTTCGCTTTTCGCCTGTAGTACCGCCTCCCAACGCAAGCACGCGAGGGGCAAAGCGAAAAGCGTGCTATGTCTACGCATGCAAGGTCGCTAATCGTCTGATCAACTCCTCGTTCGCCTCACCACTCGCGCGACAAAATAGAGGTCCAGGGACCTTACTATCAACTCTTTGCGATTCTTTTTAGGTTATCTTAGGTTGTGAGTGTGGGGTGCTGCCATACGGCGCGTATGGCGGCGTCTCACTCTTACTACCTCAAAATAACCTAAAATGAATCGCATGACAGTTGATGGTAGGCCCCGTGTAGGTATTCAAGAACAATTTTGAAAAAACCTAATTTGATTTTGCTTCAATATCTAACAATATTAAAATGATTTCTTGGACATTTTTACTTTTGTTTTAATTTTTAAGCCAACAATAATATACAATTGAAAAACTTTTTACATCATTTTAATTCTTCATATTCTGTTGATCAACAAAGTTAATTTCTCTATTAGTAATCACGCAAAAAAAAAAGATAAAACAAAAGTCAACACAATTCACAAATGTTACAAAAACAGCAATCAATTCGATTATCGCTTACTTGAGTATAAGTGAACCTACCCAACAATGATCTAACAATGTGAAGCAACGTATAGAAAATGTTTCGCGCAGTCTCCTGCTTTCATTATCATCCATCAATCAGAAAAAGGAAATGGCTCGGAGTGGACTGGACAAAAAAATTGAGTGTCACGTGCCAACGGAGCGACTATTGTACGAAGGAACTAGGTAGTTCATCTTCGTAAGGACAGGCATATTCTTTTCTTGTCAATAAATTATTATGAATTGTGGCACAGCTTAGTACAAATTTAGTACAATTTGAGTACATATCTAAAATTAGAGTTTTGTAGCGTTTTATATTTTTAGACACTTTTTCTGTGCTGATATCCGCCCTTGAAGAGATTAGTTTCGCTTAATAATGTCAGCAATTGAATTCCTATTTTATCCCAAAAATATTCATTCATTTGGTATTGTACAAATAAAATCGAGTGACACGTGCCAACGGATCGACTAATTGTACAAAGGAACTGGGTAGTTCATCTTCGTGAGGACAGGCATATACTTTTCTTGTCAATAAATCATTATGAATTGTGGTACAGTTTAGTACGAATTTAGTACAATTTGAGTTCATAAAATTAGTGTCTATAGCATTTGTTATTTTCAGCAACTTGTTTTCTGTGCGTATCTCTTCCCTTATTAGACAATTGAAGAGATTAGATTCGCTTAATATTTTCAGCAATTAAAGTCCTATTTTAGTCAGAAAATATTCATATTGTACTGAATTTGTATTTTGTGCTTGACTTCCGATGAATGCTATGGTCTTAACTTCAAAGCTTGAAACCTGATGATTTTACTCACCAATTCACCTGAAATTCTGCTTATAGAAGCCCGAGCTCTAGCTTTGGTCTCTAAATAAATTTATTACGTCCAGGCTGCAGTCCATTTAGTGAACGATGTTGTCCTATATTTCACGGCCTCCTCGGAACCTCTGATGCTGTTATAATAGCTTCAGGCATATACAAGGTGTACATAGTTCGAAGTCCCGATATTATAAGTTTTAGCTGAGTTTTCTATAAGATAGTCTTATGTTTGTTACTGCCAGAAAGACAGTTATGGTCTCCCCTTACGACACGATTGCATTGATTATCTAAGAAAGATTTTTTTATGCATAACGGGGAGACGCCTTCGTTATATCTGATGTTAAGTAATGATAACGCTGAAGGTGGAAGCGCGCCTCTTCCGGGATCCTCAAACAGTGTTAAAACCATTGTTGGTAAGGATGGTGGTAGCTAGCCAAGCGGACTTACAACTACACCCACTGTGAATCGAACCCGGGACCTCTGGGTGGGTCTGATACCGCTGGCTGTTACCACTGGACCACAGTGTCAGTTTAGATGGTCGACGTCTTTAAGACAGTGATAGATCATTGAAAAAAGATTGCTAGAGTCCAGATAAAACTCAACTTATTTTTATCCTGTTTATCGGAAATATTTTACTGACCGAAGAAAAATAAGGACGGTGTACCATTATTTTTGTCCTTACATGCGTGGAATGGCGCATATCGAAATGATAGATGATCGAAAGCAAGGAGCTGGATAACATTATCTTGTTATTTGTGAAAACAAAGCTGGACTATTCTCTACCCTATGACCGTAGAGGTTATCTAATGAGAACTCGGTTCAGGGTGCCTACCGCCATCTCTTAGCGCAGTATTGTTTCAATCTTACCATGCTATTGCGCACTATAAATCTCTTAAAGTAAGCTTGTTTTTGCCGAAAGGTTTGTGATATCTTCACTCAATAATCGCCTCCAAAGTGTGAAGTGTGTCGAAATTCAATAAAAAACGCAAACAAAACGTTTTTATGACATGATGGTTTCTAATAGATGATAGTAGGCTTTCATGGTATGATTCAGTTTCGTCGCTATTCTGGCTGATTAATGACATAGATGAAACTGGTTGCAATGATTTTTGTTAGATAATCAGCCTGCGTATCACAGAATAAAAACTGGCAGAGCTATTTAAGTTTTTGCTGGGATTCCGCCAAGAGAAATATACGTTAACACGTACTAATTTATTCATAAGTGCCGGATGATTGACTATTCCTTAAGGCAATACTCGAAAAAAAATATGCTGAAGCGAGATAGCAATGAGAAAACGACGCGCACGGGAGCGAGACCGATTTTGCAGATTAGGCAAAAAAAAACACAAAATCACTTCGTATTAAAAAATTACAGCGGTTTTAAAAAAATGCTTCTATACGATCCTAAATATTATTGGTGTCCACTTATTGAACCTATTTCCAACCCCATTAAAGAATATTCTTGAATTTTTGTATTTTTAACCGACTTCAAAAAAGGAGGAGGTTTTCAAATAGACGGTTTTTTATGTATGTTTTACCATATCTTCGCCAGTTGTTAACAGATTTTTATCTGAAAGAAAATGGTTTATGTGTGGTCCCATATTATTTTTACGAAGATCTGGCTAGTAGTTTTTTTCATAATCCTGAAAAATATCAATCACGTTTTGGCAAGTAGTCGTTTACCTAGATATGTTCGCAGCCTAGATGACATCATTGTTGTGTATGGGCTGATTTTTTGTGTAAGTAACGGCACATGATGTAAATAAAAATCTGAAATACAAACATTTTATAAAAAAAAACAAACCGACTTCAAAAAGTAAAAAATAAATCTTTTGGAGTCGGTGCTAGCTAGCTAAGGCCAAAAAAATATATAGTTAATAGAAGTGCAATGTAGAATGCCTTGGCTGGCACCGACTCCAAAAGTTTTATTTTTTACTTTTTGAAGTCAGTTTGAATTTTTTAAGAAAAAGTATCGAGGCAAAATCATAAAATAGTTTTTTTTAAACTATACGAATCTAGATAAAGGTATGAAGAAATATATATGTTATTACCAGATTTGTAACCACTGTAACAGAGCTATAGTTTTATATCAAAAAGTCCATACATTTTCCGAGTAACGCCTGCTGTCATGGTCTTCTTTCATTGTAACCATTCAGAGGGTCTTAAAAGAGCGCTAAAACAATATTGCTAAGTGAATTCCCTGACATTTCATTTGTTTGTTTATTTCCTATGGAATTTGATTTTAGTAAGTTCTTTGCCTTAAAAAAATTTAAAGCAAATTCTGCTACACTGACACTGACACAGTTCTGAACTCCATAGAAAATAAACGATTAAATGAATTGTAAGGTAATTCACTTAGCAATATTACATTAGCACCCTTTTTAGACTCTCAGTAGGTTACTGGAACCACTATCAACTGACCATAGAAAAAATCGGACAAATACATTTCTTAAGAATACCTAAAAGCTGTTACTTAACAAACGTTTGGCATACACTCACTAGGCATATTCATCAAAAAGCATAAATTTCTTGTGGCATAAAGTTCATTAGGCATAGTCAACTAAAGGCATTTTTTTGATAAAATTATCTAGTACTTATCTAATTTTGTACTTAGGTACATAATTTAAGTGACGAAAAGCTGGCAAAACCGACACAAGGTAGTCTTGTATGCCCTACCCCTAGAGTGCAATTTAGACCGCGAAGGCCGGAGCCATGACAAAAGCCATGTATGTCTGCATGCATGCTTGCATGCAGTAACAACATTATTGATTGTGATTATTCTGCTAAACAATAATTATGCTTAAAAAATAATGCGTAAAATTCTTGTGCCTTTAGAGTTCATGAATTTCAATAAACTTTAAACTTTATTTGCATTCTTTACAAATTTGTACACGTTTTGTTAAACTTAAGAAGAAAAATTTGTATCTAACTATTCGGGTAAACACAAAAAAACAATACTTATGCCAAAAAAAATCTGCCATACAATATTATGCTTTTTAAAATTCTGCTTCATGATTATTATGCGTAATGATGATTAATACAATCGACATTATGATTGCGATATTATGCTTAAAAAAATTATGCCTAAAATTAGAGAGCCGCATTATTGAAACAAGGAACTTAAAAAAATATACAAAGCTTTGTACTAGTATCTGTAAATGATGTTTTTCTTTCTACTGTATTCTTGTCTGTCCGATAGATATATTTAAAGAAAATAATCCGTGAAGATACGCTTCTTGCCATGTAAAGATATTTGGAAGGAAGTGAGTCGGCAATTGATTTATGAGTATTGGAGAAACATATATTGTATTATTTAGTAGGCGTGTTATAAGGAGTTGAATTATTTGCTGGTACCGGTAGAAAAATACAAATAATATAAGTTAGACCCTCAACATCATCTTTTACATACAAATAAAATAAACTAACTGTTAATGATTATAAAGAGTTAGTTTTTTTTTTTAAATTGTATGCGGTTTGGTTTGTGGTAGGACTTGTTGTAAGTCCGCCTGGCAAGCTACCGCCATAACGCAATAACAACGATAATTTCGGAATGGTTGTGTTCCAGCAGTTAGAGTTAAAATAGCCAGTTCGTCAGTGGTTGAGGATTCCGGGAAAGGCGCGCTTCCACCTTTAGCCTTATAAATGGGAAATTGTATTTGTTTGTCCTTTATTGACGCTTTAACTAAGCAATCTATCGACTTGATATTTGGCATAAAGTTAGTTGGAATGACGGAGAGTAACAAAAGCTAATTTTTATCCCGATATTCCCACAGGAACGGGAACCACGCGGGTGGAACCGCGGGCTACTTATATACTCATAACATCAGGTATGATGAATGCTAAGCGTTGTTCATAAAAAAAAGCTTGGCGAAGGCTAAGCGTCTCCGCGTTGTTCATAAAAAGTTACGAGAAAATTCTTCATATTCATTGGCTTGAATTTATTTTAAACTAGCTTCCGCCCGCGATTACACCCGTGTGGTTCCCGTTCCCGTGGGAATATCGAGATAAAAAGTAGCCTATGTTACTCTCCGTCCTTTCAACTAACTCTATGCCAAAAATCAAGTCGATCGTTTGCTTAGTTAGGCCGTGAAGGTAGGACAAACAAACACACTTTTGCATTTATAATATTAGTTAGGATTAGGATTAATTTTGAAAATCAACTTTAATTGGCTTGAAAATTAACCCTAAAATAGGTGTATTTTTACAGAAAGGAAATGCTACTGCAATCTCCCAACGGATATTGTCTTTGTTATCATCTATCCCATTAGATTAACCTTGTATTGTGGTACATCGGTCTTATTCTGTTCAATGGATGCTTCCTAGCTTGGTTACCGTGAAAGACTCCTTTGTCTCCCATTCAATCGAATTTGATCTGAATATCTCGAGCTATATGACCTGATTTCCATTGAAGTCTTGATTTTAATTGTTGCTGCCCTAAGTATAGGTTTACTCTGCCTTGTTCTAGATTTTATTTGATGTTTCATCCAGGAGTAGTTGTAGGTTGTAGGGTTTTATAAAGTATTGTAGGCCACCCTTAATCTATACATAAAGAAAAATCGGTCAAGTGATTCGGTCACATGAAGGGTTCCGTCTGTCACCCAAGGTTGCCTGGAAGAGATGCTATGTAGCAATAAGGCCGCCTATTGTGTGTTTCTCATTTTTTCATTTTCTCTGTATGTGTTTGTTTTTGTATCCTGTGCAATAAAGTTTATATTATTATTATAAAGTTTTTATAAATATCTACAACATATTTTCTTATTTTAAAAGTTAGAGGGGGGACACACTTTTTACCAGTTTGGAAGAGTACATCTTTCAATTTGAGAAAAATCGTTTTAAAAACCTCAATGTAATTTTTTAAGACTTATGTATAGATACCCACATCTTTCAAACGGTTGACTTTGAGAAAGAATCGTTTTAAAAACCTCAATGTAATTTTTAAAGACTTATCTATAGATACCCACATGTTGATGAAAAAAAAAACAGTTTCAGTTCCATGTATGCTTTTTTTGTGTAAAAACCGTAAAGCGGTTTAAAGAATATATCTACCTACCAAGTTTCAACTATGTAGTCCTCAAAGTTTTGGAATAAAGTGGCTGTGACATTCGGACGGACAACAGACAGACATGATGTATAAGGGTTCCGTTTTTTGACATTAGGTTTCTGAATCCTAAAAATTAACCACTATTTCCATTGGTCATCGCATCACGCGTGAACAAATGGAATTATTTTGCTTATTCTTTATTTGTTGTGTTTATTATTGACACAAGAGAAGGTTCTTATGAAAGAAAAAAAAAATCGATATACCTAATGTGGAACCATAGCAGTCCAGACAAACTATGAGAGATATGAAAATAACAACTATATCCAGCAGGCAGTTGGGCGTCGTGCAACTGATATGATGATAACAAAAATTAAACAACTACAAATACAACTACATCTGATGTGGAGCCCTTCTATGGTTTCGTCACGTCACGTCATCAGCCATTTTTTTATGTCCCCACTGCTGGGGCACTGGCCTTCCTTATGAATGGATAAATAGAATTCTATGGTTTTAAAAATACTAATATAGACAATATTTAATAATTCTAAGGTGGTACGAAGTTCGCTGGGCCCGCTAATAGTTAATTTGTATACATGAGTTAGAAAAAGAATTTTTTTTTCATACAAACATCGAGCCAAAGATAAATATAAAAAGAACTTGTTATATAAGAATGAATGTAAGAATTCAGTCTTCCATTCATAAATTGAAATAAGGTCAGAAAGATAATGATCCAAAAGCTACTTTCTCCACCGTCATTATATCATTGTCTTTGTATCCATAGTAAAACTGGATATTAAGAAGTTTTAAAAAGGCTTCACAATATCTTTCAAGTTGTACGGCGCCTTAAATAACCAACACAGGTCATTAAGGCTATAAGGCAGTTATTAATTACCAAATGTCAGTTGACCCGCCTATCTTCATTAATCATGCAAAGTTTCGATAAAAAGCTTTAAAAGTCGCAGCTTTTTGGCATCTGTTTATTAAAGCCAAGCTAAGCTATGGACATGTAAATATTTGGTATTCACTCTTAATTCCGTTTATAATCCGTAGGTATTATATATTAAAAACTAAACCGTATAAACCTTATGGTAAATTTTAAATAGAAAAATATTGGAAAAAATTAACTCGGCCACAAGTGAATTCTCAGACGGGAATCGAACCCGCGACCTTTGGAAATCCGGTCCAATGCTCTATATAAACCTATTTGGTAAGAGACTTTTTTGGCAATTTGTCGTAATAATATTTAATAGTACTATACTAACCGATTAACAAACATATCTAGACAACATAGTTCAAGTAAGGTAATCTCTTACTGAGGATAGGATAAGCCTTTTTTGTTCAAAATCAGTATTTTTTTCTACTGAGCTATTTAACCCAGTAAAGTCTGAAAATGTTACGCTATAGCGTTGTTGAAATAAATTAAGCGAATGCAATACCTAAAGATTTGTTCGTCAACTATACGAGAAGCGAACTATTCGGATTAGGGCGCGGCCAGACTGAGCAACTTGGGCAAGGAATTACAGAAACAATGGGAGGACTTTTTGTGCGCTCGAGCTTCGCCTCATGTCGGAAAACGAAAAATATATGCAAAGAATCTAGAAGCATGTAGAAGCACAGGCTTTTTAGGTCTTGAACAAAGCTTTTGGGTACTTGGAATGGAAAAATAGTTACTATTGCACTTGATCATTTATTAAAGAGAAAAATATTATTATTGTTTTATTTTATTTGTCATGATGATTATGATGATGTTATAAAAATTTTACAAGGACTGCAATAACAAATTTTTAATCTTGTTGTCATCATTAAGTATGTTAAATAAATATACTTATGTATGTCGTAGGGTAATTTGATAAACAGAATTGTCGCGAAAATCCTATGGATATTGCGAAAACACGGAGAATTAGACAAAGGTGGTGACATTTCTCAATCTTACGGAAAAAATTATAGGGTTTTTGAAAAATACGGGTTGCTTTAGTAAAATTGGATATTCGTAACTTTGATTGGCTTAATTTTTGCCTGCTTGCTAACTCTTATTCTGATTGGTCCACAGAATATTTGCAACACGTGGGAGAATGGATTGACATTTGAAACGTCGTCAACCAATCGGAGAAGATGTGTCTTGGATGGTCCGACCAGCCAATCAGTGTTCTTATTTCAGAATAGCCAGCGATTCTTTTCGCAATCTTACTAAGACAACCCGTTTTTTCGAAAAAACCCTATCTTTTTTCAGTAGGATTTAGAAATAAGAACACCATTGTCTAATTATCCGTGTTTTCGAAATATCCCTAGTATTTTTTGGCAAAACGACGATTTATAATTATAATTATCCTGCGACATATATTAAACATTTTCATGTAGAACACACATTCATATGTAGAAGCTAAAAATCTAAAGTCTAGGCACAAGCACGTGAAAAATTATGATCCTTATTTAATGAAACTTGAAATAAAATATCCATATTCATGGATTGAAAAATGCAAGAACGAATTCTTCTTTGTCTTAATTTCCTATTATTATTCATAACTAGAAACGAAGTGGAATCTATTGAAATAACTAACCGTACAAAATTCGAATTCACTGAAAAGCATGTTGCAAAACGCTCCGTGTGTTTCGGGACAATTAATCTATGTCCAAAGTTGTACAGGGCGAAGCATGGCGGAACAGTCTTATGGCCTGCTGCCAACGTGGACCTACAATGCCTAAATGCCAAATACATCCTCCATAGTCGACAATCCCTGGTATTACACCAAACTGTTTGCCAAGACTGAAGAGTGAAGCCGCAATTTATCAAAACATTAAATCAGCAGTGAGCCTTGTAACGTGTGGCAGGTACAAATGAATCGGCGGAAACTACCTCACAACGTGTTATTATAAAAAGGTTGACTATAGTTTTCTGTGTACTCGTTGACTGATGAAACGTTTTTGCTGCTCTAACTTTTTAGGCAGAATTTCGAAGCTGATTTTAAAGCTCGTTAATAATGTGTGAAAGCCTTTGTTTATTCGTGTTTTGTTTATTTTTTGCATTGTGATTTTAACAAGGCACATTTATTGTGTAAATTACAGCGACGGTACCTATATAATAACTTTTATAGAAGGGTAGTAGTCACTTTCGAAATAGTCTCGGTGATTAAATGAAATAAATGATAATGACCATTGTTGTCTTTGTTTGATTTTAATGATTTTTTTTTCTTGCTTTGACCTTTTTTTGAATACTAAGGTTATCTTCTTCTTCTTCATTGTTAATATTGGCGTACCCGTGTGTGTGAGACCGAACATTAGATTGGGGATTATTCTACGAATTTGGAAGGGGCCTATTTACGTAGGCTGATTGCATGTTTGTACCTACTAAAAAACAAGCATCATCAAATCGACTTAAGGTACGCTTATTGCTAACAAAACAAGTTTTTTTATAATCAAATCCTATTGGAAGTGCAATAACTTACATTTTGATTTGATTCCTTCACTTCCAAACGACGTTGTTACCGGCTCACTCGAACCTCTTAAATTGCAATCGAATCGGCGTGTAACGTAATCGAATATTTCTGCATCGTATCAGCAGGATATCGACACATCGGGCGTAATGTAGCGGAATAGCAGCACCGAGCGCGTGGCGATTGCTATAAAAGGGGATCTATCGGTACGCAAATGAAATGCAATGCGAAGCTTTCAAAAATATATCGATTATGAATAATTTAATCGGTTTCTAACTCAGTGGAGTATGTGGAATGGATTTGGTATTAGCATAGGCGTACGCCAAGCTGCCCTTCTGCACTTTTTTTAATTTTTTTTATTAACTACCCCATATTCTAAGTCGTTCCTCCAAAATTTTTTACACTCCACTCAAACTCATTCGACAAATTTGGTATTCATAGTTGCAAAAACTCTCCTCCACACAAATTATTCCTCACTTGAGTGTATTAATTACAGAGTTACGACTTAGAATACCGATTTCGTGGAGTATTTCGAAGAGGTTTTCAGTGAGGTTTCGTTAAGTCGAGGACGAGTAAGTTTTGGAGGAACGACTTAGAATATGGGTGTTAGCCTTCATCATACTTTGATACACATATTCTTGTACCTATCACTCATCTAGATATCAATGTATAGGTACAGACAGTCACGTTCAATGACATAGAAACACGATACAACTTTGTCGTATTACAATATTGAATGACATTTGTCAACAGAGAGAGCTATGTTTCCGTGTGTGTCAATGCGATAAGGTTGTAAAGTATTTACATGTATACTATTGTGTACGTATGTATTTATATGTATACATTGTACCTACTGAATTTTCATGGAGCTTGGGTTTGTTTAAAAAAATGATATGTTTTGTAGTTATGTTTGCCATCTTTAAACGATCTTCAATTATATTCTTCAGTTGCTGCATATTTGTAGTATTGTGCAGTCCCCATTATGAGACATGGTCAGTAAATTCTTCTAATTACAGCTTTAAACCAGAAAAAAGTTAATTTAGAAAAAGGTTTTAACCACCTCTTTGGTCTAATGGTACAACCACCGGTATCAGACCAGGGGTCCCGGGATCAATTCCCAGCGGGGTTACATATTGTATTCGGTTTGGTTGGTGGCAAGTCTCGTTGTAAGTCCGCCTGGCTAGCTACCACCATCGTATCTACGTCTGACGCCATAACAACAATGTTTTCAGCATTGTTGTGTTCCGGCAGTTAGAGATAAGATAGCCAGTTCCTCAGTGATTGAGGATTCCGGGAGAGGCTTGCTTCCATCTCCAGCCTTATCAATACTTAACATCAGGTATGATGAAGGTTCAGAGTCGCCCCGTCATTCATAAAATAAGATACAAACTCTTTAATCGTTGCCAACCTGGGCTACTGCTTCGACTGCCTAAAATAATTGCAACAACAAAACAGGATGTTTAATTTCCTGGGGTGTGCCAGGTGGCCTACTGTCATCTTTTAGAATCCATCATGTCAAAACGTTAGGTTTGCGTTCTTTTTTTACCCTCCACTAAGTAAAAATGTTGTTATTCCTGTCCATTGAGATATACCTATCTATGAATATGAAATAGCTACAAAAAAATGTGCTTATCTACACTCGATAATACTTTAAATTTTTAGTCTTAACTAGGCAGCTGTATAACATTCGCAAGAACAGTATCGATATCGAAATACTTATTATATAATGTATAATGTAAGTTTTTAAAGACAACTATCTCAGTTCCATGTTCTTCTTTATAAATTTTTCCTGCCGACGAACAAATTGAAATTGTCTGACACACTTCACACTTTGAAGACACAAAACTTCTGTCGGTAAATAAGCATTTTTTTAAGAGGTCGTGGTCGTTGTACAAAATAGCATTGTTAATGCACAAAAATTTTAACATTTCAATTTAATCTGGGCTCATGCATCCGAGCTGGCAGTACATTATTCAGACACCGCGGGTGGCAGGAGGCCATATTTAATCTTGTTGAAGGAAACTTCTCACTTATAGACGGGAAACGGGTAATCGGCATAAGGAAGAGACGGCTGCGTTTTTATGTACTGGTTTACTTGGACGTTATTTATCGTATAGATATTTTACGATCTATGACAAAGTGTTTTTATAGTGATCTATTGTCGCAAGTGATATTTCATTTGGACGTCTGATATTGAATAGAAAGAAAGATCATTTGTTATGAAATGTTTGTATATAGCTAAATTTGTGCATGAAATATTTCCTTAATAACATTGATTGCTCTCTTTATTCATGAAGTTAAAGAAACCACAACAGTAGAAATTTTACCAAGATTTGTTTAGCATCTCTCTTGGTGTGCCCTTTACCACGGATTACTAAGTAGTTACTAAGTACGTACTCTCTACGTAGATTCTTCAACGATCTCAGGTCTGCTTAAAATACCGCTACATACCTGAAAACAAAGTACAGAAAATAAGTTAGATTGTAATAGACTTTTTATCCGAAACTATCACGTTATTTATTCTAAATATTGCATCAGACAACTTGATAAGCACTTATCAAGGATATTACATCTGTGTGCTTAATGCAGATATGGCAGACGAGCTCGCATTGTGAAACATTGGGAAGATCCTATATGAGGTCATATTAAAGTTGCTGTCTCTTTCATATTGCCGTGATTTTTCGTGTCTTTTGTTCTTCTTGTCAATGGCTGCAGTCTTCGTCACAGATTTCAACGCAAATTACTATGCAGGTAACATATCTATTATAAAATATCATTGGCACTTTTTGACCAACGAAGACATCACAAAGTTATACACAGAACAAACACCAATGTTCATCACAACAAATTTGATTTAACCTACGACTCATGGATCAGTAGCATGATCAGTGATCAGCACCACTGCACATCAGTATCATACATACCTGATTAATCATCATCCTCTCACTTTTAAATGTTTTTTTAACATATGATAATAATATCTTTGTCTCTTTCTCTCAATATTGACACTATGAAAATAATGAAAAGTTCAGCAGAAATTTTCAAATCTATATTATGAAGTATCTCGACCTTTTGTGACACCTGTCGAAAGGAGAGACAAAGGTCAAGTTGGGCGACACTTCATGTTATAACTTACTGATAACCGAAGTATAAACATACTGAGCTTAAGCCGGCTTTTGATGTGAGAATAATAAGCTGCTACTTTAAATTAGAATAAGGCGAATAATTTCATTTGTATAATGTAAAGATCACTATGCTGATTTTAATATTACATCTAAACAACAACAGGTATCACAAAACATTTAGACTAGGTTTTAATAGCAAGTGTCTAAGAATAGAATAGAATACTTTTATTTGCACTTGACTGAGGTATATTACAGTTGTTATTTTATAATAAGGCTCCTCCCATTCAGCCAACAACCGTGGCATGCAAATTATAATAAATAAAAAATATATAAAATAATTTAAAAGGTGACTACTTATATAAATTCTTAACATGTCAAATTGTGGATAATTAAAATTTACCAAAACATTATAGATGTCAAACTATGGATGCAAGTCATGTACAATAACAAAAAAAAAGTAAAAGAAATATAAGTATGTCAAAAAAGCGCAAATTATAGAATTGACATTAAAAATAACATTCATAAATTTCGATAGGAAGTCAAAGCCAAGCAACCTCTAAGGTAAAAACTACAAGCGTTACAATGATTGTGTTCTAAAAAATTTTGTACTGTAATTTTTGTACTAAGAAAATGTCTACCTACCTACAAATACCTACAACGTTATGTTAATAATGTTAAGCGTTAAACTCACTTAAGAGCATTGTCTAAATCACTGTCAATATAAATATGCAAGAAAAACAATGTTGTTACAATAATAAGTCACAATAATAGCAAATTATTATTTTTTCTATTTTTCTTTACCAAACTTAAAATGCTGTAGTCATCGTAGCATACTGATCAAACCCGAGTTCTAGAAAATCTTGTTCATCGGCTATGTTATGTTACTATAGCATAAAAAATTAACAGTGTTAGTCAACTAATTGGCTTTTGCTAAGTCAAGGTAATCTCATGTGAGGTTCTGAAGATGAGCCACTTCTCAACATGTGAAGGTTTTGTTATGGGCTTATAACTATGTATGAACTTTTTTTAATAGGCAGTAGCGAAAATATGCAATATTTTTTAAAATTGGTCCTGCCAGGTTTGGCAATAGTGCACTATGCAAAATTATTGACATTTTGAATTCAGTAAATTTTAGAGAACTCAAAAATTCTCCCACAGCAAAATTCGCTATATTAAAAATAAATATGTAAAAATTAGTCAACAATACAAATAGGTCCAAAACTAAAGATGACAGAAAAAAGCATAAAACCTTTCGAAAAGAGAAATTACGAATTAATTTTGTGACTCTTATAAATGTTAGAAAACCAATAAAATTAATTTGATTACGAAGGTCCACGTAATGGGGGCCCAGCTTGAAATGATCTCGGGATAATGACTTTGCAGGTAATCTCGATATAAAATTAACTAAGGATGGAGTTTATTCTCGCTCAGTCCGTTAGATAATACGGTTACTATTCTAGTGTCTGCTTTATGGTCCGGAGGTTTTATTAGGGCTCTTAGTACTGAGATAATGGGTTTCATCTTGTATCTACAATAAGGAGGTAAGCACACTTAAAGCTATACGAGCAACAGCGAAACAGCCTGCCGGCCTACCATCATCTATTAGAAACCATCATGTCATAAGAACGTTTTGTTTTTATTACAGATTTCACATTTTGACACACTTCACACCTTGGGAGGCGATGATTGAGCGAAGACGTCACAAAACTTCCGTCAAAAAACAAGCTTACTTAAGAGATTCATACAATACTGCGCTTAGAGATGGCGGTAGGCCTCCTGAATGGGGCGGGACGATTGGAAACGATTGGGTGACGATTTGAAAATACTTTAGCTTATCATTATTATTCAGCGTGTACTGAAGCAGAACAATACTAATCTTAGTACAATACTGTGAATGCAAATTCTATGTTTATAAACTGTAAAATAGAAACTAACGTCGTTTGAGCAAGTGGGCGACATGTTCGACAGGGTAGTTATTAGTTACTTACCTATATGAAATTTATTTCAAATTAGTACAAAACGACTTATTTAATATTTGGAAAATGAAAATGTAATGAGTATGACTAGAACAACGTTTTCACTTTTGTTACTGTAACGGCTCGTCGTTCGCGTCCGATCGCGAGACATCGCATCGCTTTATTTGATGTGTCATGCAATCGTAAAATCCAGTACGGTTTTATGTTCACTACACACTTGAGCCTGAGACTCAACTGATAGCTATAATATGGACGCGCTTGTATCGTCAGATGTTTGATTTAATTTTGTAGCATTTGAACTTATACTGTCGAAAGCCTAATTCTTTCGTTCCAGAGTAATATATTATTATTATGTCAATGGTGCCAGAGCAAATAAGTAACTATGAAGTTGGTATAATAGTGGGTAGGTACTCATATCGGTCACTCTCTGAGTTCGCTCTAAATTATACCCTTTTAGCTAGAAAAAAGTCAAAACTAAAAAGTTTTTACTAACTTTGTGTACAGCAATGTAAATCGGACTCACGGACTAGAGCAGTGAATTTTTAATGTTCTACCTTTTGGTGGTGTATTTTAAATAATTCACGTCGGGCAGACGATGCTAAAATGGCGGCCAAAGAGAAATATCGCCGGAGTCAAGTGAAAACGTGCTATAAAACCAAGTAATGCCTCCAGCTTATTAGAATACGTCTGCTCTCATGAAATTAAACGACCGTTTAAAGAACTCGCCTCTAGTAATTTTTACTATCATTCGTTTAAAATTGGAGCCGGTGTTTGTAGCTTTTTAATTTTAATTTGATGTTGATGGTGACGGAAGTCGCTGTGGTGATTTGGGTTGCGTTTAACGCTTTTGGGATTCACTTTTCCACTGAAAATTCAGATTGGTTTGTTACATGTAATTTCCTAGGTGCCAGGAATGAACTTCTGATGAATTACACCTAAGTCTTTTTGTTTTCAAAATGTCAAAATTTCATTTGTAATTTTAAATTTCATGACCGCTTTTAGGCAACTAAAAGAAGGCTTTTAAATCTATCACTATACACATATCACTATGTATGTTAAATTTTACCCATTGGCTATATATAGCCTATGGTTAAACTTAAACATAAAATAATATTAATGTGTATGAGGAACCTATATTGAGGAACATTTATTTAATATGTCATTAGGTTACTAAAGTAACCTAATGACATATTAAATAAATCAGTAACAATGTAAAAAACATAGTCTTAGTAGTTAAATTTCTCATTTTCAGTAAAATTTGTTTGCAGCTAAATTTCAGGTTTCGTTTGAACAAATTGTCCTATTATGCGCAAGCCAAATTGTCGTTTTGCATGATTCCTTCAAATCATTAAGCCGCCAGCTTTCTACAAATGAAATTTATGTTAATGCAAAAAGAAAGCTACAGAAGCTTGCATTAAAAATAAATAACGTATACTCAAACTTACATATAAAATATTAACTTTTATACGGCATTAATTGATAATTACGTTACGTGATCTTAAAACAATTAATACGTTTAAAAAATCTGTCAAAAAGTACTAACTTTTATCTCAACTTACACCAGCTATGTAAAAAAAGGGTGTGACATACATCGGTTTGAATCTATAAGGGTTTCGTTTTTTGCCTTTAGGCTACGAAACCCTAAAAAAGAGGTATGTTTACTTACATTCCTGTCTTTCACTTTCGCGAGTGATGGCATTGGAGATTGGGGGTCCTTGTATGCAAGGCTGATGCAATGTCTAATATAGTGGTAAATTCACAACTTGTGATTTCCTTGGCTAATGGCAGTGGTGATGTGCAATATTCTTTTGGGTTGTTATTCAAACTGTTCAAATGCTAACATTTGAACAGTTACAATACTGAAATTAAAACATAACTCCGTCTGATCATTTATATAAGTCTGTTGTTTTTGTTTGTTGTTAATAATATCCTTTTTTTCTGACAACTGACAGTGACAGCTTGTCATATGAACATGTACTCTTTTGTTAGTGTGGTAGAGTGTACTCTTACAGGCCATGCCAGAATACCAGCGCCGTTGCGGTGTGACGATTACTGCGCCGCAATGGCATAATGCTGAGGCAGTGTCCTGATTGGCCTGTCACACCAAAAATTTCAGTTGTATTTAGGTTAAGTATATAATTAAGTACATATTTCTTGTCTTATGTAGTTCGGTTTAAATTTTTGTTTTCTTTTTCCTTTCTTTGCTTTATTTTTAACTTCTGTATTCAATATGTCATGTGTATGTGTGTTAGGTCAATAAAAGATTTTCTATTCTATTCTATTCTATTCTATAATAAAGCATGTATATTATCAAAATTGTTTTAGAAATTCATAAAATCTGAACTGGACAATGGTGTCCAGAAAACGTGGAATTTATCTATGGTGTCTCTTATTCCGGGGTCTAAATGGTAAAAAAAATCACTAATTAGTTCATCCCACCAAAAACATTTTCATGTTAAGATGTTGGGCCAAGACGTCAACATATAGCTCGCACTGTCAAAAAGATATCAGATGTCAAGAAGAGCCTAGCTTCTAACTCTACACGCCCCAATTAAAACGCACGCTTAAATTACATTTGATTTATTTGACTCAAGTTATAAGGCTTCAAAAAAACGACGAAGCGCTTCGAGAAAACGTAAATAGTGCCGTTGCGCTTCGCTTGGCTCATCTTGGCGGGGACATTACCATGTCCCCAGATTCTGCTAAAGCAAAACCCTGATAAGTATGGCAATGGAGGCAATTTCAATATAAGAAAACTGATTTAAAGTAAATGTAGTGTGCCAATTAATTTATCATAATATCAATAAAATAACTAACTCTAAACGTGTCCCAAACTAATATTTTCTCTATAAACAGTTTAGTCTTCTTTTTTTTTGTTATTTTTTTTTATTTTACCGAGTTAAATTAGAGAAATAAATCGCTCTTTGAAATAAAACAACTTTTACGGATATCAAACGCGCTATATTTCACGACTAAGTTGTAATTAGTATTTTTAGGTTTTTAGAGGTATTTTGATTCAAAAAAACCTAAAAATACGGATAATTACAACTTAGTTCGTGAAAGCGTTATAGCGTTTTATTTCAATGAACAGTGCGCGCCAAAACTTAAGATATACATAAATCGCTCTTTATTAGTAGGCAAAAAGTCGACACAATCACAAACATAATACAGATGTGCGATAAATATTAAACAAGAAAATATACTAGAAAAAAGCAACCAGTCTAACAGAATAGAACAGAACATAATACAGATGTATCCGACTTCAGTACTTGAAATCCTAAAAGCAAATAGACCTCAAAGCCAAGTTGAGACCAAAATTAATTGCCTATTATAGGCTTAAGGCATTTAATAGTAGCTCTTACTAAATATACCAAATAAGTAAACTTTGTGGTGAGCAACAATTTTTCGTAAACCTCTCTAGATTTTGTTGAAAATAAACTTTCTATTTACAAAGAATATTACAATTTTGTACCATTATTATGTTGGTGTACGTGAAAATATGTTGCGTTAAGTATAGGTACCAGTACCAGTACCAGTACCAGTACACCGGTTTCAAGGTGTCGTGTACTCTGAGGTTCTGGATTGGAATCCCGGTAAGGGCAAATGTTTGTATGATGAATACGAGCATTTTTACCTCAGTCATGGACGTTTATATATATTTCTACACATATATACTTTTATATGTATAATTTAAATGTTATATTTTAACGTTTTATGTTAAATTTGTTAATAAACATGATCTATTATCGAGTAATACTTTAAGTAAGTACTTGTTGCTATGCTAGCCAAGTGTAGGTAATCGTTGAATCCTACTTGTTTTTACTGAAAGCTTATCTACTTTTTATTTAAGTTCACCTTTCTTTTTACGATAAACCTCATTTGAACTGTATAATTTATATGTATTTAAATAATTATACATCCGCTACTCTAGTATCCCATAACACAAGCCTTACAGTGCTTACTTTGGGGCTAGGTTTATTGGAGTGATTGAAAGAAATATTTATTTATTTAAAATAAATTATGTGAAATGAGTGACCACAACTGGGTCATCTACCCTTCTTATTTATTTGAGAATAGCGTTCCGCTCGCTACCCGCGTCCCCGTTTTATCGCGCTGCAGGGGCTCACTTCAAATCTTTGCGAGAAAAAGTTACATTATTTCCAAGGCCTTTTTTTTATTTTTATGAAAGACTCTTAGCCTTTCATCATACCCGATGTTAAGTATTGATAAGGCTGAAGATGGAAGCGAGCATCTCCCGGAATCCTCATGGCTATCTTATCTCTAACTACCGGAACACAACAATGCTGAAAACATTGTTGTTATGGCGTTAGGCTTAGATACTCTATATCTATGCTAATTTCATCAACAGGGGTTGAGGTGTGACAGTAACAGACAGAGCTTCTTTCGGGGATTTACTATCTTAATATGTTCAAGAAATAATTCGATTTCTTTTCGACGATAAATTACATTATCATTGTCTGCTTAAGTGAAACTTGAGGTCGTTTTCCTAGAAACCGAAAATACATGTTTGATGGATATATTCAAACTTCAATTTGGACGTCTTACATTGTGCCCTGTTGAGACGTGCCTTGACTGCGAGTGACATCCCTAGAAGTGCCTTACGAAGTTTCTGATCGGTTTTCCTCCGACCAACTTGTTCAAAGGATCTATGTTGCAACTTGATATTTCGTATGCTCATAGTCATTGTTCGTCCTATTGAGTTATTCGATATAGATATATAATACAAAGGCTTTGAACAAGATCGTCATACCTTTCTGAAAGTCAATAAGCGCTAGCAAGCGTTTGAGGAGTTCATCCAAATGAATACCTATTTTAGTGCCATAAACCGGACCTTCTGCCTGCCTTCGGTGCCATAAGCCGCGCACCGGACGACGCTCCGTGGGTAGGCCCCCGACAAGGTGGACCGACGATCTGGTGAAGGTGTCGGGAAGCCGCTGGATACGGGCAGCGCATAACCGATCGTCGTGGAGATCCTTGGGGGAGGCCAATACCCAGCAGTGGGTGTCGTGTGACTGAGACGACGACGACTTTAGTACCTCGTGGTTTATCAATATCACTAAACAATGCCCCATTTTAATAATAATTTTATTTACAACAAACTTGTACATCCGTACACAATACGATTACTTACAAATTATGTTACGAACAAAATATACCTAAATAAGTTTGTTTTTATCATTCACCGTCATGGCAAAGATTTGCTTCAACTTGAAACACCACATAGACACAAGCATTTCGAATGGTATCGGGACAGCTATCTGTCCCGTGAACGGCCACCCTCAACAAATATCGACACTAAAGATCAGCGCACATTGGACTGAATACAATAATAGTATTTCATAGGCACAATTTATTGCTCTATTACTGGCACACACAAGCCATTATGCCATTAGCTTTTACATGCTAATCTGTTACTGATAGAGGGCAGCTTGTGTTAATTACACCCTTTAGGTCGAGTTGTTGAATTATAGTTTGTGATCACGCCAAATGAGATTCTATTTGTTTGTGCACAAGACTCCTTTGATTTGAACCCTTTGGATCACTTTGTATTCATGAAATTGATGTAGTATCGACATTAACAAAACTATTACATAGCTAGATTTTTATTACATTACCGTCATGATGACATAAAGGAAATAAATGTAACCTCATGGCTATTACAACTAAACTTTGACGAAACTGAAAATCTATTATTAACTATGGCATAACTGCACCCATACAAACATACGCGCACAGATTCGCAAGCGCAGACATACTCGCTCGCGCACATTCTGTGTTAACAAAACTATTATATAGCTAGATTTTTATTACATTACCGTCATGATGACATAAAGGAAATAAATGTAACCTCATGGCTATTACAACTAAACTTTGACGAAACTGAAAATCTATTATTAACTATGGCATAACTACACCCATACAAACATACGCGCACAGATTCGCAAGCGCAGACATACTCGCTCGCGCACATTCTGTGTATGCACACACACGCACACACACAAACCACACACATACTCATACTAGTAAAACATTAATACACATCACTATAGCTTATTTTCTCTTTCTCCTGTATATTGTAATCGAAACGTGATGTTTACTTAAATTACTATAACACAAGTTTATACCTAGCTCAGGCATCAGTCTCACACAAACTGTTATTTTAACATTATGTTCCTATGAAATTTGATTTTGTAACTTTGTGATGAGAAAATAAAAGCTTTATTTATTTATTTATTTATGGGAGCCAGAAGCCAATATGTGGATACTCACGATAGGGCTGGTTCACTTAAAAGTCTTGTCTGCCTAGGCATCATCTATTAAAACCATCATGTCATAAGACAGTTTTGTTTGCGTTTTATTTGTATTAAAGTTTATAATTTTTGAATTTTTGCATTTTTTAATGCTATTTTTATACTAATGATAAATTTTAAATAGAAAAATATTGAAAAAATTAACTCGGCCACAAGTGAATTCTCAGATGGAAATCGAACCTATGCTATGACCTTTGGAAATCCGGTCCAATGCTATATTAAAATAAAATTTAACTTAAAATAATTATGATTTTGTAATTTTTGCATTTTTCAATGCTATTTTAATACTTATGGTAAATTTTAAATAGAAAAATATTGGAAAAAATTAACTCGGCCACAAGTGAATTCTCAGACGGGAATTGAACCCGCGACCTTTGGAAATCCGGTCCAATGCTCTTGGACCGGATTTCCAAAGGTTTCAAGAGCATTGGACCGGATTTCCAAAGGTCGCGGGTTCAATTCCCGTCTGAGAATTCACTTGTGGCCGAGTTAATTTTTTCCAATATTTTTCTATTTAAAATTTACCATAAGTATTAAAATAATTAACTTAAAATTTATCATATGTATTAAAGTTGTCACATTTTGACACTCTTCACACAATAAGAGATGGTGGTAGGCCCCTGCTCCGAGGTTCTCTTTCTAACATAAAAGTCAAGATCTTTGCTTGAAGTTTAGAAGTCATGAAAATTAAAACAATGCACGAACTAATTCAATGGAGTTATTTTTTGGTGATAAGAAAAAATACTCGTGGTTCGTGAAACTAATTAAACAGTGCCCCTTTTGTATTGGTTTTGTCAATCACTTGTCTGGAAGTAAGCCAATATTGGTAACAAAAAATATCGTCATCAACAACTCATGCGTATTTTTTTATGTACAGTCATGGAGTACAGCCATTTTAATCCTGGTAATGAGGGCTACACAGCCTCCCAGTAACGCCATTTCAAACTCCGCCGCTCAAAAGTTTATTAATAACATGACTTTGTAACCAGAGATTATATTAATAATTCCATTCACCTCCATCCCAGATCCCAAAGACTTTGGAATCTCACAATCAACAACTTTTAATCTCTGTCATTATGCAGTCAGGATTCATCTAACTTAGTCCTTTTAAAACTTATCTAGTTTACTAGTTTCCACCACTTCCTAGCCGAGCTGAATAATAGAAGAGATGGCAAGAAATACTCTGTTTCGCGCAGAATTTTTGATTCCGATACACCCGGCGATACATAATAATACCATTTTCGAAATTTGGTTTTCTGTTTGGGATAACGCTGTGAATTCTATAAAACAAAGCTTTCTACAGTTGTAGTCGTATACGTGCTTTTAGCCATGTTTAAGTTAGGCCGTGTATGCTATTTTAATATGATTAGTTACCGAGATTTCATTTAAAAGAACATTGGACAGGACTATAAACAAAGATAACGGGTTCGAGTCCCGTGTGAGCGACATGGAAACTACTTTTTTTCACATCTAGTTTATTTTCTAGTATAAAAATCATAGTTATAGCTCTGAATAAATACACTTAATCAGCTCGAAGATGTATAGATGGCACTTCCAAGAGGCTCAGGTTGCCGCCATGACACGTTGAGTAAGTTTGACGCGTTGTCACGCCCCTAAACACGGCTTACCGTCCCAGGGGATAATAATGAGCCATTATGTAATGTATAATGCAGCCAGGACGCTGTCTTCAGAGAATATACTGTATAATTCCACTTTGACATTCAAATTAGCTATACCGCAAGTATGAACTTAACTTTAATTATCAACTGCCGGCCTACCGTCATCTATTAGAGACCATCATGTCATTAGAACGTTCTTTTATTGAAGTTGTCACATTTTGACACACTTCATACTTTGGAGGCGACGATTTAGCAAGGACGACAGAAAACTTCCGTCAAAAAAACAAGCTTACTTTAATTACATAGTGTAAAATAGCAAAGTAATATTGAAACAATACTGCGCTCAGAGATGGCGGTAGGCCCCCTGGTTGTCATCATGTAGTATCGAAATACACAAAGAAAGCAATTATTTTTTCAGAACCCAATAACATAACGTTGTGAGATGGTATCACTGTATTGTTTATGTTATACCAAATTCTGATGATGATTGCCGAGAGGTTGGACTCGGCGCTGTATCACAGGTTCATCGACTTGAATGTTAAACATGTAGGTCAATGATATTTATTTATATTCTGATTTATCATCTTTTATGTAACTAACATAGTTTTAAGACTACTGTTACTAACCCTATGTTACTAACAAATGATATAATAATAATAATAATAAATATGTGTGTGTACCTGTGCTGCGGTATAAAGTTACCTATATATCTATGGCTACTGCCTGCAGCTGGGGCAGTTACTATAGGTCTATGAGTTCATTATAGTTTTTTGCATATATTTTTTATTAACTACGGGAAGACTCTTAGCCTTCATCATACTTGATGTTAAATATTGATAAGGCTGAAGATGGAAGCGAGCCTCTGTCGGAAGCCTTAATCACTGAGGAACTGGCTATCTTATCTCTAACTGCCGGAACACAACAATGTTGAAAATATTGGCGTCAGACTTAGATAAGATGGTGGTAGCTAGCTAGGCGGGCTTACAACAAGTGTTACCACCAAACAAAATTCAGCTAGAGAAAACTCTTCGGAGAATTTGTTTTTAATTATGTAACGTTACTGTAATATATAAGTACATAAATGATGCTGTTTTAAGAACTGTGATCACGGGTCAAGCGCTAGCGGAGCGAGCGAAATGTTACAAAAGGGGAATGTCGAATCCATATCCTATCCTATATCGAGATAGACTAAAAGAGTGCTTCAAACTGTAAGAGAACCTAGCGAGTCGAATTTCTCGTACCTACGATGACTTCACGAGCGAGATTTAGTGATGAGGAATTTTTGTTGACAAGCTCATGCAAGAAAGCACTGCACAATTAACCATTTTCGTTTCTGAGTGACGCGTGTTTTCATGGCAATGGTCTCAAGCGGACTGACTTAGTTCGGAAAACTTTGACCATGGATCAAACTTCTGACACGCAAGGTAGGTACACTTTTACCGTCTATCTCCATATAGATCTGTGGGCGAAACCCTAAAAAACTTTATGTATTGTAGAAGTGTTAGATAATACAGTATCTCAAAAGGAAATTTTGACTCGAATTAAGTTTTAATTTACCTAAAATGCCTGATAATATTGCACTTAACACTGAAGTTTAAACTAATTGGCGAGACTATAGGTTGTCAAAACGCAGAAACTCAGTTCACTATTGATAGGAATGGAAGCGTCTCTTGTGAATTAGAAATCCTATAATGCACTCATCTTGCTTCCCTAATCCAATAGGCAATGTTGCAGAACCTTCGCTCGAAACATATCTACCGATCGACAGAAATTGAAAATAACTATGTTTTGTAATATAACTTTTTTTAAGTCTTACCTACTTAATATCTAAAATCGAATAATTTATTCTTATAATTAACTACAAAAGATTAATATTCCCAAGTCATTACTGAACGTCAAACGTTTTCTCGAGTTATTTCAGTGAACAATACAAATACCCGTTTTTTGTACAATTGTCTAACTCTTTACAAAAAAATACATAGGTAACGTTATCTCTTATCATCAAAGACCGACGTGGGCGACGAACGCGCCGCAGTATTTACGTCTTGCAGTTTAGCTGAGAGAGTAAACCGACCTGCGCACGCCGCCGTTACCACTGGCGAGATGCCATGCAATCGGGTTCTTCCGCCTCTTGGCGGATGCGGGTTCGAGCATCTGCTCCTTCCCCGAGCTTCTTCTCATGGGGCCACTGCCCCACGGTGGTTTGGTGCCGCTTAGCGGCTGTCAATGACGTTAGGAGTGCCCCCGCCGTAGTTTGCTGCGCGGCCCTCTGCGCAGTCAGCCGCACCGGGTGAGACCCCCATAATGGGGGAGGCCCAGCGAGCGCCTGCGAACGGGCCACGGCTTATGCAAACGGGGTGGGCGAGATGCAACGCATTACGGAATATTTATACTCCGACTGTCCTGCTCTAGCACGTTCGTCTCTTTTCTTTAACTATCAGCTGACCCACATTGTTGTAAATAAATACTCTAAATTTTGTATATAAGTGGCTAATAATTTTTAATAAACATTCATTACAACTTAGGTACTCGTGTTTGACTGAACTCCTAGCAACCGCTACAAGCCCAATCCTACGTTTGCAATTTACTCGTTACGATAGTGTACACAGTAATTCCATTTTACATATCTGTAGTCCCAATTCCAGTGAGGTGGAAATCCTATAATGCAGCCGTCATAGCTTGAAGCCCCACTGAGAGTCTCTCGTGACTTGACACCGCAGAAATGGGAAAATTTATGCTTGATTTCGAACGTTGTTTTAGTCAACAATGTGGCTTGAATGGAATCGCAAACGTATTGGAATCTAGCTAGCTTTGCTTAAGATTTTTGCATTCACTATACTATTCGTCTCTTTTTGAAGAAAACTTCTTTAGCGGCGCTGTGCACATCAGAGTTTTAAACTTTTGGGATGGGTAAAAATTGTTAAAGTCGGACACGTGAACCTGATCGGAAATTCGTAAGCCCATTTACCGTTGACCTATGTCAAATTACATAAAGAAAAGATCTCTTTATGTAAAGATCTCTCATTACTACCAACTTTCATATTGATGCCAGGTCAGTTTTAATGGATTTACCTACCAAATCAAGTTGGTCTCCGTTTTCATCAACATTTTATGAAGTTGTGGTCAAAATATAGTGGATTTTGATCGTTATTTTCGTTTAAGCAGTTTTCACTTCTGCCGGCACTCCCAGAGTGTGCAACCCGTTGTTTTTTTGTTGTAAAAAAATGATTAAAAAGCTTATTCTGTCATTCTTCTCAAGTTGATTGAATGTTCTGGGGAAGGGGGAAAAGGGCATAAAAAGGGAAAATACTCTCAATAGCTGATTATAAGAACAGTGACCCATAGCATTGCGGATTAGAAACCAGTCAGTTATATCTCGGCTATTAATTAATTGCATAAATGGTAAAGAATCAGCTCAAGCCAGTTCACCTATCCAACTCTCCGCAGAACCCAAAATTCACATTACCGCCATCCTAATTTATTCAAACCACTAAAACCTATACAGATCGTAGTTTAATCTAACAATAATTTCAGTTGGCTCCTGTCTTGGGCAGAACAGACGCGGCTAATTTGGCCTAATGCCCCTACCCTTGTCTGCATTAACCATTAACTCGTGACATGCTTAATTCGCTAAGTGCTGTGGTCAGCCTGACCGCACGGAAACGACTGCGGTGTACACTGAGCGGGTTTTTTTCGGGAAATGGTACAATTGACTGCACATCGACCGCCACAGTTTCAGTACCAAAACGTGCCCATGAAACTTGAGTATCTGAAAATTTCAAACTTGACGTACATTTGACTGCATAATCTGCGTGACATTTTTTATGACATATGAACTCGTAACATGCTTAATTCGCTAAGTGCTGTGTGCAACCTGACCGCTTGGAAACAACTGCGGTGTACGCCCGAGCGGCTCTTTTTTCGGGATATAATGGTACGATTGACTGCACATCGACCGCCAGAATTTCAGTACTAAAACGTGCTCATGAAGCTTATGTATGTAAAAATGTCAAGCTTGACGTGCTCTTGACTGCATAATCTGCGTGACATTTATTATGACAGATGAACTCGTAACATGCTTAATTCGCTAAGTGCTGTGGTCAGCTTGACCGCAAGGAAACGACAGCAGTGTACGCTGAGCAGTTTATTTTTTCGGCAAATGTTGGTACAATTGACTGCAAATCGACGGTCACAATGTCAGTAGGTATACGCTCGAGATGCAGCTTGTGTGAACATATGAAGTTTGACGTGCTTTTGACTGCACAATCATCGTTAAATATGCACCAAAACTTACATCAGTTACCTAACATACCGCATCTAAAGTAGGTACAAAAAAATACATCCTCATAATACGAGGGTGAATCAAAAAGTTCTTAGGATTGCCAATAAAGCATCGGTTAAATGTCAAAAATAATAATTATTTTTTACGTAGCTTGTGTTATGGGATACTAGGATAACGGATAGAAATACATAATTATATGAATATTTTTTTTTGCAGTATATATAAACAGCCAGGACTCAGGTACAAATGCACGTACATATCTTACAAACGTCAAAAATAATTTTCTTGACTCTCGAAAATTCCTCTACCGCGGCCATTACCGCGTCATTGTCGTGAAATCTTGTTCCTCATGTTCATACATGATTTTTCAATAAGTGAAAATCACTAGGGGTTAAGTCTGGTGAATATGGCGGGTAACCTTAAATTTCAAAGCAATACTGACGGATTGCCGTGAGTGCAACGTCGGAGCGATGCGTTACCATGGTGAAACAGGACCCAAAAGTTTTTATGAAAATGGATTGGAAACTACCAAATGAAATCTTTAAGGTATCTGCAGGTTATTTTAGAGAGTCATCAAGTACCATTCCTTCCAGTTTTTTGCCATTTCCTTCGTTTAAAGAAGTGGGCGTTCGACCAGAATGAGATTCATCTTCATAGCTCGATTTGCCTCTTTTAAAATATATTATTTCTGACATACACACTTTGTAATTCAGCTAGACTTTATTTAACACTTAAAAGGTTAAAATAACGCAAATTAAAATAATACCTCACTTCACACGAACATAAAGTTTAGGCCCTTTACACGTTAAGAGCTGAAATTATGCAAAACAATTTACTTAAAGAAAAATAAAGACTTTCTATGTTTAATGAAAGTTTTGCGGACAATTTTAATGATACTTATTTGAGTGTAATGTATCGAGCTAAAAATAAAGTTGTTGTTGTTTATACTATTAGAAAAACGAATGATTACACTTGGGTTTCGAAAATGTTACGAAAGTTGTTGTTTTTTAATAATTTAAAAAATACTTTTGAAGTTTGGTAACTTGATGTTCTTATATAAGTATTCAACAAGAACAAAGTGTTTTTTTTTTTAATTCTTTTTTCCTTTTGTATGTGACGTGGACTCACCTATAATATGCTCGTAATACATCGCCACTTACCCAGGGGACCCGGTTAATAAAGCCAATTTCACACTACAGTTTACACACAAAAATATATAAATTTAAAACTAAAAATTTAATAGTAGAAATAGTAGATATTACTGTGATTACAAAGATTAAAATATGTATTACAAATAATAAGAAACTGATTATAAAGTAAGTGTGTATAAAACTATTATCTGTTATTCCTCAACTATTCCCGAATAGTAAATGTAGTTTATTTTGAAAGTGAACGTTTTGAAAAAATAATCTGACTAAATAACAAGAAATCTAAAGAAACCCACATTCTGTAAATAAAAATACATTTCGTGGCCAATCGAATCAATAAAATAATGATAATATGAAAATAAGTCCAGTTTCGGAAGACTTATAAAAAGAAAAATAGGAGTGTAAACCACCATACGCTTACAATAAGCTAACTCGCGCTCTGTGGTCGAAGCCTAACGGATCGTAGAAATGACCAAAATATATTACCCTATTAACTGGACCACCTTTGTTTTAGTAAATCTCGGGGTTGCTACAAGTTTAAATTATTTATTCGAGCGAAAAGGTCACTGCGATCTTTGGGAAAATGGAATTTAACTGTAAACTATTTACTTTCATTGTTACTCGATTTATTCAATTCGAATTCACAGCTGGTCACTCTACAATAAATTGAGTTATAGCAAAAAGTTATTACTCATTTAAAACAAAATCTAAGTATTACTCTTTATTCCATTTGGTACGTTTTGGTACGATTGGATCCAATTCCAATTCTGTGACGTTTAGTCCAATGATGTTTTATAATAGTAAATCTGTGACGCAAACTGCAAATTGACAATTGACAAGTAAGACAAAAGACATCATAAGTGGAAGAGATAGCAAATTGAATCGGATCCATATAGGGTCTTCGCAATGTCTCACAATGCCAACTCGTCTAACATATCTGTTTTAAGTACACACTAATAATATAATTGCGTTTAGTCCTAATAGTTATGTTAAATTAACCTTGTCGGGGTGAAAGAAGGGATAATTTTATGGGCACCTGAAACAAAGCAATTATTGAAAGATATCAAGATAATTATGAAGTAATGTAGTATTTTCGGGGTAATTATATATCATAGCTACTTATTACCTCAAATTGTATTCCTTCTGATATAAGCAATTAAGCTAATAATTGTTTGTTTTTACATTTCCAGACAAACTTTTTACCAACGGGTTCTGAAATATCAGAATTGAAGTAATTCCTAGTAGATTTTCTGTACGATACCTCCTAACCACGTAGCGGTAAGACACTGATCATCTTTGGTAATAAAGCCTCATCAATTCAGCTGCCAACAGTAAAACTCTGAAGTACCCTTCAAAGGCGCAGACGTCACGAGATGATGACGTCATTAAGGGTCAACAGCGCCCGAAAAGTATCGAGTTATAAATATGGATTCGTCAATAGCAACCGGGAGACCCTCATTAGGTGGGTTACTGACGTTTCGGAAAAAATAAGTTCGAGAACTGTGTCCGAATTGATACTTTTTAATTTTATTATTTTTTCACTTATGGTTCGGACACCATTATAGTTTATAATGTTGTCCGAACCTTAAGTGATAAAATAATAAAATCAAAAAAGCGATTTTGTACAGTCAGTCGAAAATCGCAAAGTAAAAGTACAATAAAATGAAAGTACCAGGCTAGCATTACCAACCAGGAGTTAATTAGATGTTTTGAACTTTTGTACATTGTAACTTTTACCTGACTGCACAAAACCGATGTCTGACTCATCACTTAAAAAAATATAAAGGGGTTTAAACTTTTTGTATAGCGCCTGACCTGCTAGGCGATTGCGTAAAGTCAATCGTATTTATTTGACAGTTCATATTGTATCATATCGTATATCATTTCATACAAATTGCAGCCGATTGAATACTATATGAACTGTCAGATGAATACGATTACCTTACGCAATCGCACCTCAGGTCCAAGGCCGCAGTATAAGACGCCATTTAAAACAAAACAAAATGGCGTCGCACGATAATACTTTTATAAATACACAGGGGTCACACAGATAAACAAAAAATGTTATGATTTTTAATGGCCTAAAGTGTCACGTAAGCCAGATGACCCAAAATATCACCTTTGTATCTTTAACTGCAATTACACTTGAGGGCATTAAGCTATAATGTATTTTTTGTTCATCTTTGCGTTTCCTATCCATTTATATAAGTAGGTATGATCATGCGGAGCCATTTTGAAAAATAAAACAAAATGGTGGACCGACTAGGCAAAATGGATCCGACTCCTTTAAAAGTGTCAATTCGGACAAAGTGTACGAACTAATTTTTTCCGGATCGTCAGTAACCCCCAAAAAGTATCGAGTTATAAGTATGGATTCGTCGATAGCAACGAGACCCTCATTAGGTCAGACAACATTTTCGCACACCTACTCAAAAGTAGGATCGATTGGGTCAAACGATTTGTCGCTGCTGCTTTCAGTGAAGGCGAAGGACGGTATTGTTAGAATTCCTTCGTTAAATCTAGGGTATGACCAACTCCTGCCACTGAGATAGTAAGATTTTGTGGCAGCTAATTTTTGTTATCCAGGAGTTAAAATATATAACACCTATAAAACTTTTAACAGTTAAATAGTGTCAACTGAATGCAACTAAATAACGACTATATCCCTTATTTATCCATACGGCAAGAATAAAACTAAGTCTCATAATGAAATATGTGACATGATTTAAAAATTCACAACAATTATTTTCGTTGCTGCTTTCTGCGCTTGCTTGCCGTAATTTTTTTTTTTATATTGATAAGTTTTACTTAGAACAGCTACAAAAACAAAACGAGCCACCGCTCATTATAAGACCGAATGTATAATTTCAAAGGTACTATAATTTACTTAACTTGCCGTTTTGTGTATTTTATTAACTTTGATAGCACTTTACAGTTTGTTGCTTATCTCGTCACTTACTTATAGCAAAATTAGACGCAATAAATACCTATTTTATTGTAGTGAGAACGCCGGCGGACTTATGATATCCTTGAGTGGTAAAAGTGAAAATATCCTTATTTGTGTACATAAACAATACACCTTTATGTAATCCCAAAGGAACGCAGTTGTTCGCCAGCCGTTCTGGCGTCACGGATTCATAAATCACAAAAATACACCCGAAGCGTGGCAGATTAAGTGATTCGTAGGAAAGTTGCGGCAAACAGGGAACCATTAAAATAAGCCCATCAAAAGGGAACCTTCCCGTAATCTCCTGGACCGTTTGCATAAAACAGGAGCTCTGTTTTTTAAACGGTCCTATGACATAGTGTTGGTTGACGCATGCGACTTTAGTCTCGCTCGACTTCCAAGTCCTTTGCTTTGATGATAAACTTTGACGTTTGTGATTATCATTGTAGCTAAGTATTATGCTTTATTGTCACTAATTTGATTCATTGTTTTGACATCAAATTTTAAATATTTGACATTTTATTTTATATTTCTTAATTGACATTTAATACTATTTTTAACTCTTATTAACAATTCGTGTGAGTGGTACGTGGTGGTAGTGGTGGCTACTGGTTTCTATGCGTTTAAATGAAATTGTAATGAATATCAAAGATGTTGTTTCAGTTGTTTGCGGCTCTACAGAATAGCACATAAATACAAATATTAGTTATGTCAAATACTATAGACCAAAGTAATACGCACAGCTCTTGACGTTTCTCATACAATGACTTGGCAACCTCTGAAATAGCGCCATCTGTTGACACGAGGTGATCATTTTGTTTGTCATTCCTCTCACTAAAGTAATGGTAGCGAATACTTACTTTTATAACCAAATAAAAGAACAAATAAATTATGAATGAGTTATTTTCTTTAATTTTCTATTTGTCTTAATTGTATTTTCTTTTGTGTCATTAATTTTATTTACATACGCCTTAATTAATACATTGAAATACTTATCTAAAAACAATTTAGTACAATCCTTACAAATTAAGATATCTTCTGTATTTACATTTGAACATAACCTAGCCTTAACATTATTTACAGACGCTTTTAAGTAATTATCTATATTATCTTTAAAAACTTTATTAATGATGTCTGACATTCTTTTAGCAACTTCATTGGGGAAAAAAAGTCTTGAAGAGTCATTATATTTTTTTAGCTCTATTTGTGTGTTTTCTATACTATAATCATTATATAGACTACACAGCAAATTTCTGCAATCATCATGTAACAATTGACTGCATACCCAACCTAATACATAACATTCAGAATTTTTTTTAGACATGTCGAGAGGGTACCGTATGATTTCATTATCTGCATATAATTTGTTTACTTGTACGATCGGAAGTGCTACGTCTTTCTGCAAAATTAACTCTTTTTGCAGTAAGAACTCGCAAGCATCGATTTCACTGTTGCTATCAGACGAAGGCTGTAACAATTGATTTGCCATAACGGACCTCAAACTGCACCTAAACTTTGTACAGTCAGGAGTGACGTTATTGCCACCTTTATATCGAATTATTGAAAATAAATTTTCAATACAGTCTTGTGTAAGCCTACGTGTAAATAAAAACTTAAAATCATAATTGGATTTCAAATCCTCCCACAACATTTTTATTGCTTCAATATTTGAAATCCAACCATTTATACACAAGGGGTTAACTTTTTTTTTATTTAAAACAACTATATCTTTCAAAAAGGCACACAACTCATTTAATTTAATAATATGATCTGAATTAATTGAAATTGGACGTCTATATCTTTTACACTCTTTATATTTACATAAATTGAAAATATCAAAAAGGGTGTCTATTTTTTCTATAAAATCAGCTGTATGTGTTGCACTTGCTGGCAAATTAGTTAACGTAACGTTACAGAGTATTCCAACATTTACTGAATGGCTAAATACTCTGGCTGCCAAGCATACTCTCATTGGACTAAATGGAGGAAGAGTAATGCACTTCTTATTTAATTTAGGCGCCATTCTTGGTATCTGTTGAGAATCAATCTTATAAAAATCTTCAACATGGGACCATGACGCTACAGTATCATGATATTGAAAATTGTAATTTTTAAAGTTGTTTCTAATACACTTGAGCAAATGTGGTGAATCGTAAAAAAAATAAATTTTATGACCCCTGTATACAATATAGGGTTCAGTTATAGAAACTGAAAGAAGTTTTCTCAATTTCACATTGTTTGAACCCAGATCACAAACTATTGATTTGATAATGAAACCAGTGTCAAATATCTTCTCAATTATATCTAAAAATAACTTATGTAACATATCACCAGGAGTGGCATCCTTACTTAAAAAATAACCTACAACTTGTTTAAAATCTACATATATACCTTTAATCATAAAAACCATTGCCTGATTACATAATTGTAAGTTTTCAACACCATGATTACCAAAATCTTGAAAACCTTCAAATATGTCCCTACGTGCATCATAATTTAAAATTTCCTTCAAGGACATTTCGTCAAAAACTAATGAAACTACTTTTTCTTTACTACTTAATTTCTCTGCCTTAATTTTTAATAACTGTAAAACTGTACTGTTTAAACCACAGCTCACATGCAAATTATTCAACCAACTGCGAAGTGAACTTAAACTTGGCAAACAGAAATACTTTTGTAATAATGTATACGATTTTGTCGAACAGTAATAAAGAGCTAATGCAAGCTCTTTATCAGATGTTTCATACCGTCTCCCTAATTTATGTGTACTACTTAATTTTCCTTGTGATCTTATAAATTGTTCACAAACTTTAGTCATCTTACCAGATTGGGTAACAGGATTGGTACTTTTATGTTGCATCAACTTTTGCTTCAAAATCGAGCATTTTTTCTTATACTTCGACAAGAGACTACACTTATTATTAAGTTTATTTTTATAATCCTGAATGATTTGGTGCAATTTAGAATTTTCCTCCTGTAGGCTGCTAACACTGGGCAGAATGGGGGCTTCATTTTCCTTCTCTATCTCAGGATTTAATTTCATGTTCTTTGAACTACAACAAATAAATATTATTATTGTTTTACAGTAAAATGTAGCAGAATGAAGATAGTAAATATTAGGTAGATACCTTGTTGCACATTCCACAATACTATTTTCACACCGACTCTTTCTTTTAAGAGGTTGTGTAACATTATACAAATTCAAAGTTGGTATTGAATTTGGTAGTAGTCTGAAAAAGAAATTAGGTGTTAAAATTTGGGACGAAACATATTATAAGATAAGACAATTACATATTCTAGCATTACAAAACTCACCCCTGACTGTACAAATCCTTATTTCTGAAGCATTCTATAGCAAAATGATCTGAACAAATAACATAGTTCTTATTAAAATAGTCAGCATCTTTCACTTTTATTAACGAATCTAAATCGCTTCGTTTGCAGGCTACGATCCATTTTTTCAATCTGAAAAATTACATATCGATTTATTGAAAACAAAATACACAATAGGTCTTCAAAAACAAAATACAAACATAAACTAACCTCTCTATATCTTTAGGCATTCTGAAGAACGACTTCGAATCTTTTTGAAATTTATAATTCTTGCATCCATAAACAGCACAAATCGAACCACGAGCGTAGGTACAAGGTTTTTGCGACATTTTATCTGTTTATTTCACCGTAGTTACAATAATATTAAAACTTTAATAACTGGAACTGGAATGAATGGAACACAAACGTAAATATACCACGACAAACATTCAAAACAAATCGTTCACCTCAAGCCGCTAGGTGCGCTAGTGTCGCTCCTTGCCCGAATTCTGCCGAAGCTGTACGTATTAACTCGGTAGAGTTTCTATAGTATTTGGTTATGTATAAAGATTACACACCTCCGTCGTAGTCGTGTGAGTGGTACGTACACCGATTTCAAGATGTCGCCTACTCTGAGGTCCTGGGGCCGAATCCCAGTAGGGGCAAATGTTTATATGATGAATAAGAGCATTTGTACCTGATTCATGGACGTTTATATATATTTCTACACATGTTAATATGAGTTAAAAATAGTATTAAATGTAACTAAAGTCACTGAAATTGAATATTTGTACATCGTCCTCAAACGGTAGAATATGTTGGAGAGTAGGTGTATAAAATAATAACTTATTGTAACCATATTCATACAAATAAAGAATTTATTTATTTATATATCTGTTTGTCGACTGCAACGGGTGAGCCCCCGCACTCGATGCTGTCGAGCAATCAAAAATATGAAAATTCAAATGTCGAACGAATACCACTAGAAACTAAGCGCTCGACACGAGACGAATGAATCAACATATAGCTCCAGGTTCATAAATAGACGTATGATTTGAAGAATCGGGTAAAATGCAAGACATCAATCAAATGACTTTGAAGTAATTGACAACCCTGGTCGAACGAAGTCGAGTCAAACTTCGACTTTTGATTTTTTATCTTATAGCAAATACCATAGAAACTTAGGTAATACGTACAGCTTCGGAAGGATTTGGACAACTAAGCGAACAGCGCACCTAGTGGCATGATGTGAAAGTTTGAACAAATGAAAACTATACAAGACAAGACCAAAAAACAAAACAGTTACGTCATGGTGCAATGGGGGCTCAGTGGGGTTAGCACGAAAAACTATCGAAATAGTATCGAGTAAGTATCGAGCACGTTTTGGCAAAAAATGTACAGGAAAATGTAGTTCCGTTCAAATCCGGTAGGAACGCTGCTCAATATCTCAAACATTTTTTTACTATACTTCCTCGATACTTACTCGAAAGTTATTCGTGCTAGGACTACAGATGGCAGTATAGGATACCAAATAATTGTGAGAAACGTCAAGAGCTGTACGTATTAACTATTGTTTAAAGTAATTTGCTTATTTGCGGAGTAGAAACGTCATTGTCAGTGGCAAGCTTGAGCGGCAAGCGTCAGCGAGAGGTGATAGCGGCTTTATAGCAGTATCAGAGATGCTACTGGTTTCTATGCGTTTAAATGAAATTGTAATGAATATCAAAGATGTTTATGGTAAATTTAAATAGAAAAATATTGCAATAAATTAACTCGGCCACAAGTGAATTCTCAGACGGGAATCGAACCCGCGACCTTTGGAAATCCGGTCCAATGCTCTAACCGCTGATCTACCGAGACTTGCGAACCACCGTCGAAATTCTCCAATACTTTTAGATTTTTTAATACGCTGTAGGCCAGCGTTGTCACATCAATGCTAGAAATATCCTTGCATTCGAAAGAAACATGTTTTCAGGTGTTTAACGTGAATATTAAACACCTGAAACGTAAATGCATTTTCCAATATTTTTCTATTTAAAATTTACCATAAGTATAAAAATAGCATTGAAAAATGCAAAAATTACAAAATCATAAATCAAAGATGTTGTTTCAGTTGTTTGCGGCTCTACAGAATAGCACATAAATACAAATATTAGTTATGTATAAAGATTAGACACCTCCGTCGTAGTCGTGTGAGTGGTACGTACACCGATTCCAAGATGTCGCCTACTCTGAGGTCCTGGGGCCGAATCCCAGTAGGGACAAATGTTTATATGATGAATAAGAGCATTTGTACCTGATTCATGGACGTTTATATATATTTCTACACATAAATACTAATATATGTATAATTAGTTACAGTCCTTAGTTTGGGGCTACGTTAATTGTTGTGAGTGTAAGAAATATTTATTTATTTTAATAATTATAGATCAGCCCCCTGATTATGTATCTTTTTTCTATCAACGTTTGATTGAAAGTGCAGTAACATTGCTAATTTAGTTAAAATCAATGTGACAACTATTTTACTAAAGCAGCAATGTAACTGCAATTTAAAAACAATTTCAATCAAAACCTGTTAGCAACAGAATTAGATAATCAACTAGCTGGTTTAAACCATTTTTAAAAATAGACGAAACAGTAAAGACAACGCAAAACATTGGCGCTACACATTCCAACTCCGTCCGAAACAAAATATAATTCGTCACAATACACTTCCAATTGTATCACGATTCCTTATATTTCTTCGCGATTGAGAATAATGTAACGAGATAAGCCATAAAACAACAATATGTACTTTGGGAAATTCGATTCAATCCAGTTTGGGGTCGTAACGTTTTCGGTTGGAGTTCCCACTCCTAACTCGTTACAACTCACGACATTAGCCGACTCATTGGGCGATAGGAAATAAAAATCGAACATCTTCTGTGTTCTTTTCGTCGGCGGAAAGTTTGAATTAGAATTATTGGAAATTCCCGTTTTGAACGCATTAACGTTATTGTTTTGTCAATTTCGTCAGCGAGTTTGGATTTTGATGAATATTTGAGGTTCCCCTCGTAGCTAGGGGCGTCGTGTGAAAAATTCGGAAACTGTCTTACTATACTATTAGTATTTTAGTCTTATGGTAGCTGTATCTATTACCTAATCAAAGTGTTGATTACCTGGTCTTTACCTTCTCCTATCAAACTGAAAATAGAGACTGCTCGAACACTATACATTATCAGCCAAAACGAAAAAAATATTATTGTGGATACATTATTAATTGTTATCTGGGAAATCAATAAGATATTTTTTAGAAAAAGTTAATGAACAATTATAATTTTAAACCGTGTAATGACTTAGCGAGGAACTGAGTTTTTTTTAGGGAGCGTTACTACAAAAAGTAATAGTTTTATAGAAAACATTTATATATCCCAAATAAAAGAAGATTAATAGGTATTTTAATTTAATAAAAATGATCGACTGAAACTAAACACAAGCGTTCATCTTATTTTTCCAATCGTTTCTATAATTTAAACTTAACTGCAATCTTATTGAAGGCAAAAGACGTTGATTATATCAAAACAAAACACACTCGCTGCCTATAGCGAGAATCTTATATTTACATTTTTAATCCTTTCAAAGGAGACACAAAGGGTATAGACAGTTTGTGTGTAACGAGAGACGATAACAAGTCGCAGGAGTATACAAAATAATCGTATAATCCTCTTTTCGTAAGCTAAAATCGGTATTTCAGCGTATTCAGTAGATTTACCGCACATCTACTTGTTATGGAAAATACATTTCTCTACATTTAAGGAATAACAATTCATTTAAATGAAGAAGAAATATATTATATTAAATAAATATATTAAATAAAAAAACAGCAATTTCCACATTGTATCGCTTATGTAGGTAAGTATACAGAGTGGAAAAAATCTTTGGGCCCTGGACAGACCTACCTTAAATCCTTTACGGTCGGTTTCAATAACTTATCTACAGTAAGAGATAGGCTTACTAGAGCTTTGTTGCCTAGATATTTTTGTTATTCAGCCCAAAATAACCTAAAATAACAACGGTTGTTAAGTACCGTAACCAAGATAGGCCTACCTATTGTTATGGATAGATTATTGAAACCGGCCGTTAGTTAGCTCATTTTAATAAAAATAATAATTCCTCTATTTTTTTAAAGGATTTAAGGTAGTTCCCCTCCAGTGCCCATAGATTTTTACTTAATATATATGTATTAAGTACATTATTTATAATAATTATCGCTAATTGTGTACAATCACAATCACGTTCTGTGGTATGTTCACACTATACACCCTATCACATTGAAACACACGTAAACAAAGTTGTCTGTATTCACAAAATTTCATTCAATATTGTATTGTGACAAGGTTGCTTAGTGTTTCTATTATGCACGTGACTGTACACACGACAGCAGAACATGGGGCCTACCGCTATTTCTTAGCGCAGTATTGTTTCAATCTTGCCGTGCAATTTCGTAATACGAATCTCTTAAAGTAAGCTTGGTTTTTGACGGAAGTTTTGTGACGTACGTATCGATGCCTATGAATCAATAACTTGATCATGAATATTTTGTGCCAGAATCTGGTTAGTTTATATTATGATAATCTCCACCGAAATAACATCCCGGGCCAGGGTCTACAACGAAAGAGTGATCGAGTCGAGATAGCCGGCCGATTTTCGTTATACGTTTTACCACAGACATATATCAAGATTCAAAATGTATGAGAATGAGAACCTAGCGTGTCCAATTATTCGTACCTACGATGACGTCATGAGCGAGATTTTCTCGCCCAAATGTTTTTGACGAGCTCTTGCAAGAAAGCACTGCACAATTAACCATTTTCGTTTCTGAGTGACGCGTGTTTTCACGGCAATGGTCTCAAGCGGACACTTAAGTCGGACAAGAGCTTTGACCGTGTATCAAACTTTTTACACGCAAGGTAGGTAAGACGGCATACCGTCTATCTAGATATATTTTTGAGCGATTTACTTAATAAAATTATGAGACCGTAACTGTTTTGAAGTTGATGAAGTAACGACATTTAAGTATGTGTGCATATATAAACAATCCTTCTTGAATGTCATGAATTTTATCACGTTTTTTTCGAATACGAGTATGTTCCTCGCAATGATGAAAATATGCTGGCCGACAGTGTTAAAATACTAGATTTCGACAATTCCTCATAAGTATCGGTAGGTCAATGTTATGTGGCAATGGTAGAGTCACATCTGAGCGATATGGAGACAATTGTAATTTTTTGTATAACTTCTTGCCAATAAAATTTATCGGTTAAAGATTTAACGTGTTTTAAACGGTGTCTTAATAATGTCATTGATTTATGATTATTTGTTTCTGCTTGTCGCGTTTTTTTTTTCAAAATTTTGAAAGTTTTTTAATTTATAGATTATTTTTTTCTTTTCTAGCTTTTATGTTTACAACTTTACTAGGATTATTTTAAGTACTTGTGATAGCGCATGTCGTAACTGCCTTTAATTAAGACAGCACTTAGCTTTAGGATTAAAATGTTTTCCTTTAATTGTATTAGTGTATGTTTTATTGGTGGTTTTATAATAAACTAGCGGCCGCTCGCGGTTTCACCCGTGTGTTAACAAGTATCGGGTTAAAAAGAATCAGATGCTCAAAACCAGGCTATCTACTATCGGTGTACCAAATTTCATCCAAATCAATACAGTAGTTTTTGAGTTTACTCGTTGCAAACAAACAAACAATCAAATTATACCTCTTTATAATATTAGTATAGATAAATAAACGTCTTTGTTTTTCGCAGTTAACCCCCAGTCCTCGTTTACAACTTCAACAACACTTTCAGCAATACCATTGACCTGCAAACAAGGCAAGCCCTCCGAGGTCGCCCAAGGAAATGGATTTAGCATATTGTAATTACACAAGGGACTTATTTGGCGATTGTCAAAATGGACTTTAACAACTGTTCTGTATTGATTCAGGGTATGCTAATATAAGCTTTGTTTGTTGTGTTAATCTGTTGTAATGTTTACTATCGAATTGTTTTGATACTGTTGACCTTTATGGTGAAAGTTGTATTCTATTTACATTGATTCGAGTCGATGATTATCTTTTGTGTCAACGACGGGGTAACACTTAAATGTCAAACTTTTTTGTTTTAAACACTTTTTGTATCTTTGCATAGCATTTTATGTTTAAATATTTTAAGTGGTGTTTATATGGTGTTGTGTCAGTGTATTTGAGAAGCAAAAAAATGTGTTACAAGCATGAGAAAAATAAAAAAGCTGTGTATCGAAGAACTTCTTATCTACACTATTAAAATGTGAAAAAAATCGACCAAGTGCGAGTCGAACTCGCACATGAAGGGTTCCGTCTCTAACTCGTACAATAAAGTTATTACCTACGCCTACCCAAAATGCCACTATAACTAAAAAATTTCGTCTGCAAAAATAACGTTGTATTTTATAGTGTTTGTATGAATGACAAAGTCATATTTGCGGTTTTGTAAAATGTGCTATAGCCCTGAAACTGCTAAATATATTTCGTTCAAAACCAATTTTCGTTAAAAGATTTTATTAAGATCTACAGCTTTTTTTTTAGATTTTTTAATCTTTTATTCAAAAGTTAGAGGGGGGGGGAGGACGCACATTTGACCACTTTGTAAGTGTTCATCTTTCAAACGGTTGACTTTGAGAAAAAGTCGTTGTAGAAACCTCAATGTAATTTTTAAAGACCTATCTATATACCCCACACGTATAGGTTTGATGATAAAAAATCAGTTTCAGTTCCATGTATGGGGGAGCTCCCCCTTAATATATATATATATATATATATATATATATATATATATATATATATGTATATATATATATATATACATATATATATTCCGCCAATTCAACCGAGGCTGAACATCTTGCTCCCTAAGCGAACGTAGTCCGTGACATCGGACTTTCGCTTCTGCCTCCTCTATGCAGCTCTAAAGGTACTCCCGCGAGAACTTCTGACCAAGACCTGTTACACTCACGACCCGAACTCTTTTTTTTAATAAACTTGTTAACCACATAGTGAGTTATCATTTGTCTTCTTTTCTGCACACTCGTCGTGTTTAACACGGCCAGTGCGTGTCATGGTGGTTGTAAAGATTTATAGTCATAGGTAATAATACAACTACTTTCAATATCTCGCATGTCCAACGTAAAGTTATGATATACGACTTACCGACATGACATCTAAGAAAAAAAGCTTGATCAAACGACCCATAAAATCCCCAACAACACCTTTATACCCATGGGAATTCGATAAAAAAATGGACACTTTTATTGCATACTTCGCCTCCGTTCACGGGAGACGACGTATAGAGGGGAAAACAATTTCATACCGTAAATTTCACTCTAAAACTGTGTTTCAAACTTCTAATATCGAAATGCACTTTATCTATGAGAGCCTTTCGCGCTCGAGGCGAGAGGGTGCACATCAAAGATGTCTTCGCGTTTATGCTGAAACGGAAACTCGGAAGGCATTAAAACGCCATTACCCGTCACTCAAATTGAGCCTTTAAATGGATACCCGCACGATGTAAATTCGCTTAACGCCATTTACGCCGTAAGTTTTTTATAGCTGTAGCTATCGAAGGGTTAGACGTCGGTTTTCGCCGTTTCAGAGAGCAAGGCGTTGCCGTAATAAAGCCAATAAGGTTTATACTCTTTTGTTGAATGCACGTCCCGATTTTTGATTCTGCGAAATCCAAATCTAATTTATTTAGGTAAGCAGTAAGCTACCGTTAATTACGAGTTCAGACAATGAATGGGAGCATTACGGTTTTCAATGTTCTTGTCATGTTATCTCTAGACGCAGGTTAATATATGAAAACGTACAATGAAACATAAAACTTGAGAAATCTCTGTGTTACGGTGCCATTTTCCTGTAATTATCGCAACAAAGTAGATACTTACAGTACAAACATTACGGAAATCTTCTCTTTATTTAAGTTTCCGAAGAAAATCTTTATAAATGTTTTTTGAATAATGCATATTGGTGTATTGGAGGTCAAAGACTATAGTCTATATTGATTTTGAGTTACTGAACAAATCGTGTTTTATTTGTTCTTAACTATTTTAATTTGAGGAAAGGTAAAATATCTATACCGATTTTACCTACCTGGGGCCTTACCATCAACTGTAATGCAACTCATTGTAGGTTGTGAGAGTGGGATGCTGCCATATGGCGCGTCTAGCGGAGTCCTGCTCTTACTACCTGAAAGTAACCTAAAATGAATCGCATTACAGTTGATGGTAGGCCCCCTGATCTACTATTTGAAATAATTTGTTGTCCTAACAAGTCCTTTGGTCTTTCCCTTTATCCGTCTAAGACGCAATGCATTATTATTCGTGGACATTATTTCGTTTCGATGACCGATTTTAAACAACTTCCGGTTGTTTCTTTGAATGGCACTAATATCCCGTTCTCTTCAACAGTAAGAAATATTGGTGTCAGTATCGACCATCAGTTATCGTGGAGACCCCATGTAGAAGAAGTCGGAAAAAGGTGTTTGTGCATATGGTTCGTTAAATCGTCTGCGTAATTTTCTGCCGACCAGTACCAAAATCTCTTTAGCACAATCCCATTTATTTTGCATTATTGACTATGCTGATACGGATCTCTCCGAGAAGCCACTTAACAAGTTGGAGCGTTTGCAGAACCTTTCCATTAGGTTCATCTTCAATTTTACAATACAAATACAATACAAATTTTTATTGCAAACTAAGTGTGTACAGGTGTTATAATCTAGAAGGAACTTAAAAACTTAGTCGCCTTTTACGGACACAGCAATTTATGAGAGGGCTGCCTATTTTATTAAGTTACAAAGAATAAAACAGAAAATAATAAAAAAATAAACAACGATAGAAGTTTACAATTTGGATTGGATGTTTACAATTTGGATTGATCGTCATACTAATATTGAATAAAGAGTAGTCACTTAATTTAGATAATCGTTAATAGAATATACACATTTTTCAATTAAATAGTCTTTTAGTTGGCTTTGAAAAGCTTTTAGGGTTTTATTATTTTTTATTTTTGGTGGTAATTTATTAAATATTTTGATAGCCATATAATATGGACTGCAGCTCAACATTTTTATTCTAGACTGAGGTAAGTGAAGCTTGTTTTTGTGTCTGGTGTTAATAGAGTGGATATCACATTTTTTTTGAAATTTATTATTATTTTTAAAAACAAATATACAAATGTCGAAGATATATATGGAGGGTAAGGTGAGTATTCTATACTTAATAAAATAAGGTTTACAGCTGTCAGTGTTGTCTATTTGGGCAATTATTCTGATACATCTTTTTTGCAGTATAAATAATTGTTCAGCGTCCACACTATTACCCCACAGCAGCACACCGTACCGCAGCCAGGCGTAGGCGTAGGCGTAGTAGGCAGATATTGCAGTATCTGTATTTGTGCTGACTTTTATTTGAAATAAAGCGTAGCTGAATTTTGCCAATTTTGATTTAACGTGTGCTATGTGTTTTGTCCAATTTATATTTGTGTCAATTTTTATTCCAAGGAGATTAAATTCATCAACCATTTCGATGTTTGTACCCTGGTAGTTGAAATCTATATCTAGAGGGGGAGTTTTACATGATTTAACTTGTATGAGTTTTGTTTTTTGAAAATTTACTTCTAAATTGTGGTCGTGAAGCCAACTAGTGATGTCATTTAAGGTTTTGTTTAATAGTTGCAGGTAGTTATCATTTTTTTCGCATTTCAGAAGGACTGACAAGTCGTCGGCAAACAGTACTGGCACTGTTGAATTGTCAAAGATTTTGGGAAGGTCATTAATGTATAATAGAAATAATATACAGCCTAAGACACTTCCTTGAGGAATTGACCAATTCAGTGTGGTGTCTTCGGAACGTATAATTTGTATTTCATTATTTTTTTCTTCATAGTGCTCTATTTGAACGATTTGTATTCTATTGGATAAATAAGATTTGAACCATTCGAAAGTATATCCACGAATTCCTGAACCGTATAATTTTGATAAAAGGATTTGATAAGAAACTTTTTCATATGCTTTTGTCATATCAAGTAATACACCTATGGCAACTTTTTTATCGTTAATGAGTTTTAGTGCTGCTTGGATATAATTATAAACTGCTAGAGTAGTGGATCTTGATTTCCTAAAGCCATTTTGACTGTCATCTAAAATGTTGTATTTTTCTAAAAATGCTACTAACTGTACGTACATTGCTCTTTCAAAAATTTTAGAAAATGTCGGTAATTGGGCAATTGGTCTATAATTATTAGGTTCTGAAGTATCATCTTTCTTATGGATTGGTATTATAATTGCAATTTTTAGTAAGTCTGGAAAGCAACCTTCTTTATAACTCTGGTTAATTAAAACTGTTAGAGGTTCGGCTAATTCATGAGCGCACTGCTTAACTAGTATGGGGGGTATGTCGTCTATGCCACAACTGTGTTTATTTTTAATTGATTTAATAATTTTGACAGTATCGTCGTATGTAACTGGGCGCAAATACATTGATGATAAAGGAGGATTTTTGACTGGGTGGTTAACCAAAACGACGTTTTTAGATGGTTTACCGATACTGGAGAAATGTTGATTAAATATATTTGCTATTTTAAATGGGCATTTGACATTAAGATTATTGTCTTGTAGGATTATATTTTTGTGTATTTTATTTTTATTTTTACCGGTTTTTTCATTAATTATACGCCACATTATTCTATATTTATTGTCAGATTTATTAATTTGTCTAATGTATTCTTTTTTTTTTGATGTTTTTATGCTTCGTTTTAATACTTGGGAATATTTATTGAAATACTTTCTTAATGTTACATCATTTGTTTGATTCAAAATAACTTTTAGCAATCTTTTATGTTTACAAGATTTTCGTAAACCAGTTGTTAACCAATATTTTTTTTGTTTACTTTTTACTTTTATTTTAACTACTGGTATATTCTTATTCAAGCATATGAGTATAGACTCTAAAAATGAGCGGTAGTTTTCGTTAATGTTTTTGTTAATATCAATAACTTTTGACCAGTTAATATTTACCAAACTATTTTTGAAATTACTTATATTATTACTAGTGAACATTCTTTTATTTTTATACCATGTACTTATGTTATTTAAATTTTGTTTTAACCTAATATTGATAGATTTATGATCCGATAGACCATAATCATGTACAAAAGACTCCTGTATTTGCTCTGTGCAACAGGTAAAAATTAAATCGATACAAGTAGCAGAGTTTTTCGTTACTCTAGTTGGCTCATTAATTAGTTGTTTAAAGTTGAAAGAATGCATAAATGTTAGTAATTTTTCAGTTTGTTTATCTTTACTTAGAATATTTATATTAAAATCCCCAAGGACTAAAATTGTTTTATTTTTATTTTTTAGCATTAATGTTTTTAATATTTTATTCATTTGTTCATAGAAAATATCAATATGACGATCAGGCCTATATAAACTTATAATAATAGTATTAACTTTTGGTATTTCAATTGCACTGAACTCAATGATATATTCTCTAGAATATTCAACGATGTCCTTTCTTTCAATATAGTCTATGTCATTCTTCACAAATATGCACACTCCTCCACCTTCATAGTTCTTGCGACAAAAACAGGATGCGATTTCGTATCCAGTTAGGTTTATGGAATCACAGTAATTTTTATCTTTCCATGTCTCTGACACCGAAAATACATCAATATTTTGCTCTTCCAGTAGCTGCTCTAATAGATCTAATTTATTTCCTATACTTTGTATGTTTTGGCAGGTGACCGATAAACCTGTTTTGCGTTCTGTTACTGTGACTGTAGGTCTTAACCTCTTAGTTTGTATATGATGAATGGTTCCGAAATGTATTCTGTTGTTCGTTAACTTGGTTTTTATTATTTGGTGGAGTGCCCTTAAGCTTATCTGAGTAGCATTCTCCTACACTTATACTTCTTGAATGTGATTGAAAGTCCTCAATGTTGATCTTTTTTCCTTCTATAAAAAGCTGATTATCTCTTATCACTGCATATAAACCTTTTTTTCTAGCTACAAGCATTTCATCTCGCATTATTTTTCTAGTTTTCCTTGCATTTTCATCCAAAAACTCCGATATATATATGTAGGTCCCTTGAAAATAGGAACTGTTTTCCATTATGTGCTTTGTCATTCGTTTACTAATTAACTCCATCACCAACGGCCGACTTTTATTATTGTAGGTTCTTCCAAGTCTGTATGTGTCTTCTATTGCGCCAGAAAGGTCCATACCGATAATATCTTGAAACATATCTACTAGTCTATTATGTAAGTGAAACTCTGGTTCATGATGGTATTCTGGAAAGCCATATATTACTATTTTTTTATTATTACTTTCAGGTATGAATTGTATTGCTGTGCTCTTAATTCTTTTTCCTATTTCTATTATTTCTTTCTTGAGTATTTCATTTTCTTTGTTTATTTTGTTCAATTCTGTACATAGTTTTTGAATATCCCGCTTTCGGTCGTTGTTTTCTTCCGTGTGTGCGTTTAATTCTAATTTCATATCTTCTTTCAACTTTGTAATAGCCTTGTTTACCTCAAATTGGATTGCGGTTTGTAGCTCACTAACAATTGACTTATTGTTCTCTTTCAATCTAGACATTATCATATCACTAAGTAAATTTATTGTTAAATCTTTTTGTATTATTTCCCCTTGGTTCATAGTATCAGTTTGGATAGTTTGGCCCAATAGACTTATGTCTGGAGAAGATAGTAACGTATCGCTCATGGATTGTGTTGGTCGCTTCCTTAAAGTAATATTGTCAGTCTCAGACGATGGTGGTGTTGCTTGTATATAATTTTCTCTTGTGCGTACTGGTGTGTCAACATTACCAGTTTTTGGCATCTTACAATGGCAAGCTTGGCACTTCCATACCCTTCTATGATCACCTGTTAATGTATTGTAGAAGCGTTGTGTGGAAACATTTGCGCACTGCAAATCGTAATTGCCGCTGCATAGCGAACAAGTTAAAAACTCGTATTTTGGGAGTTTTTGATTACAGCCTGCACACGACATTTTAAATTAAAATAGTTTTTGTAATCTATTAGTGATTTACTTATTTATATTTGTTAATTACGTCTTCCAACTTTTTTTGTGTTTACAAGTTTTATACACGTAACGCCATCTAGTGTCGAGTAGCGGTACTATAAAAGTTGTTTGGTTTTTGGGAGGTAAGTTTGAAATTTTAACGGAGATTTAGTATCAACTAATTTGTTCATAATTATTCACAGTCACTGGATAAAGTCACTTTTCACTTGGACTTTATTGTAAAATAAAAATTGTTATTAACGTTTAACACACTTTTATCCAGCTTTTATGCAGTTTTAGGAGTATCTTCAATTTTCGTAAGTTTGACCACGTGTCATCATTCCGTAACAAACTCAATGGGCTCCCTATTCGCCGCAACGCAGGGACTTTACACACTCTCAAACTCTCTATTCTATTATTTTCCTTCCCACTTCCCCACCTTAAGTAACTTAAAGAGTGTTTTTCCTTTCGTTCTTCATCCTCACATTGCACCCAGCGTTCTGCTTCTAATCTTTCCTTAGAAATTCCTTGTCACTTTTCTGACTTCCTTTCCTATTCCTTTTCTGTGCATGTTTTTCGGCTGTGGAACGCACTACCTGTGTGGTGACGAACGGTCACGAAAAGCCATCAAATCTACTTCATCTAAAATATGTGAGTATTATGGCAACACTATTAGCCGGAATTACCCACGCGCGTTTTTTTTCCTCTTTAGTCTGTGGTGTAAGTTGAACGCTTCTTTTCCTGACTCAGTGCAAATGAAAATGTAGTGCTATTTGGATTATTTCACGTGTTAATGATGCTGAAACTGCTGAAAGCTAAGTATTCTAGGATAATTAATATCAATTAATTTCATGATTTCATAGTTTGTGTCTAATTTGATATGTAACACAATTTCTCCAATGTATACCCAGGTCAATGAGACCAGGGTTGGTTGATCTCCTAACGCTAGCGAGAATGTAACATAAGTATGATACATGATGCAATATGCACCTCACGGAATATACACGTACACATCATATATAACACATCCAAAAGCAAGCGATCCGTCATTCAGCTGCGACCCTCGAATTGGTCGTCTGAGACGACGCGATGCGCAGGTCGTGATCCTCGAAGTGATCGACCTAATGACGGGCATTGGTAATCCCAGCGATGCGCAGGGATACCTGTTGGCCGCAGGTATCTTGTTATTGGGGCTCGGTGTTGGCCAAAGCACCGGGCAGCGAGCGGGGCCCTGTTCGATGGGTCTGCCCGTCTCGTCAATTTATATCATGGGTTGTATCTGGTGTGCTAATAGCTAGATCACCAGTTCCAGCTTTGCTGTTCATATGGAAGATTTATGGGCCGTAGGCCAGTGACACTGAACACATTACACATCTATAATTTATATATAAAGTTTAAATTATACACAGATTGTATATCTTGTATGTGTATCGGGAATCCTTGAGATTCCTAGAATGCTTAGTAACTAAAGGTTAATAGAAACTTTCAATTTACAGGTTGAAGATAGAAGGGGAAAAGGACACTTAAATACAAAGACCTAACCGCAGTAATATGGGATAATCAGTGATACAGAAAGAGATGAGGAACCAGAGGATCTGTTGGATACTCAATGGATGTCGTAGTACCGTGTAGTTAATAAAAGCGAAGCAGATCAAATTAATTTAGTAAGTCAATCAAACCACAGATGTTATCTATTCATCACTGTATTCACACTACTAATTGAATAAATGTACAACAATAATAATATAATAAACAAAGAGACACGGTTCCCGACAACCGGAGGGTATCAGAAGGGCTCAAACTCTAAGATCCTTTGGCGATTAAGTTTGAAGTCATTTCTTTCTCTTTCTCCTAATTTAAAGTCACTTAATACCTTATTTTCTCAACCATTATTTAATTAATAATATATACATACTCTTTTTTTTTCATTTTCTTTTTGTTTTGCACCATTCCCCTATTATATAGTCTCTTCACCCAAAGTTGCCTGGAAGAGATTGCTATGTAGCAATAAGACCGCCTATTGTACGTCTACTTCTTGTTTGTCTTTTCTCTGTACTATTGTTTCATCGTGTGTGCAATAAAGTTTATTATTATTATTATTAATGTTTTGATGCTTTATGATTTTATACTTACCTATGATTTTTTCTACATAAATATTATATTCATAAATAATCAACAAAACATGATTGTTTGTGAGTCACGTCGATTTTTTCTTATGTTTTGATGCTGTCCAAATATTAATAAAGGCTTCTCAAAGGCAAAGTACAAAATTTATCCAAATAATATGACGTAATGAAACGACCAAACAGAAACAAAGATTCAAGACACTTTATCAGTACCATCCGATAATCTATAATACGTTTATCTCCATCGAATCAACGCGCTTGTTCTCACATTAACATTTGACAGCAAATGGGATCAATTGAGATATCCCGTGACGATCACAAAGTGGTGTCTTATTCTGAGAGGACATTTGATGCCAATCGTTGACATGGACGCTGGTTATTACCTGTAACAATGAAAAAATACTGTTAGTTTGACAGTCGCGTTTGGTCAGGGTGTCAATTCCCCTATTGTTAATTCACTATCGTATTTCAATTGCGTTTCAATTGGAGTGTGTTTAATAACAATAACGGTTTCTTGTCGCTTAAGTTATAAGAACTATGCTGTGAAACGTGACAACTACCTCAGTGAGTTTATCTCGACCCCAAGATGTCTGCATCGTATGGCTGTGTAGTTGCCACGGTTCATTTCATTTAATTTCTTTGCACTATGGTAACCTTGTTTATGTTTTTGGGTTTTCAAAAAGTTAGTTTACAATATCTTTTGTTTTAATTTAGATTTAAAATTTTATTCTTATTTAGTTTGCTTTTAATTTTTGTGCTTCCTATAATCGAGGCAGTCACTATGAAATGTGTCTCTTAATGCTGCATTTGCCTGTAATCAGTGATTGTCTTGTTGGTTGTCCAATAAATAAATAAATAAAACTATCCAAAAAGCTCTACGGTTGAAAACACAATTGGGATAAACGATGAGCTTTGTTGTTTTTTTTTCATTTAAATTCAAAGTCATTTATTCACTCTAGGCTGTTATAAGCACTAGTGATTGTCAAAGAAGCTACGCCATCGGTTTGTAAAGTCATAAGGAGCGGGAGACTTTGTAACGAGAAGAATCCGCAAGAAACTTGTCAATAGCTGTTGTATACCTGCTTATTTAGTACAGAGTCTGTGAACAAAAATGATCTCAATCAACCCGGCGTGAGTGAGGTCGGGTATGTCATACCCGAGAAGTTTTTAAGCACATTATTTGATTTTACTGTTGCCTTGCGAGTCTTGTCTTTGCAGTAGCTGGAGGGAAGGGTGTAAGGGATGAGAAAAACAAAAAACTGCTGTTCAAAATGTGTTAAAATTTTTTTGTTAAATTTTTGGAGCAATTTTAGTGCTAAGTATGTTACCTGATCTTTTAAGACTTTTCAGTTTCTTTTATATAGTGGTTATGTTGATTTGCTCAAGAAGTTGTAAATTTTGATACATCTTTAGGTATGCGAAGAGAAGCTATAAACTATTTAAACATTTTTTTTTTTAACTTTGAGACTGTTATTTCAATGAAAATTAAGCCTTTTCTACTTAATTATGGTTTTTTATTTACTGATCCTGTTGAATGGACACCATTATATTAATATATTTCTAGTAGAAATGCGAATTACAAAATCATAGTAAAAAAAAAAATAAGCTGAAGTTTCGGGTATCTCCTGCCCACCTCATAGCTAGTGTAACAATTTCTCACCAAATTCATGCCGGGTTAATATCACTTTTCATCACAATTCACAACGCACTTTAATATAATATAATAAATAATAACATTTGGATATCAAAACAGCCATAGATATAATAATTTGTGTCAACAGCGTTTGACTACCGAAATCAAGATGTTATCTAAGATGAAGAATGCTTGTCCAGAAAATTTTAATACAATATTTAAATAAAAGCAGTATCTATAATAGCATTTCAAGTTGTTTGGTGCGAGAAAATCAAACTGTATGATTAACCACAAAACTAATTGACCGAAAGCGAAGCGTCTGAGTTTCGAGATTAGCCAAAAATGCTTTTGGCTGTCTGTCAGTCTGTCTGTTCTCGCCTACAGGCCGCATTTTTTAAACTATTTTTATGAAATTTGGCACACATGTTCCTTGATTTATTTTAAATTAAATATTTGTTAATTAGTCATAATTAGATTTTAGTTTAGATAATTAGTGTGTATACTATTCTATTTAATGCATGCCGTGGCAGCCTCTCAGTAGGGCAACACTATGTCTAGATTAAGGTGATCTGTGTGTGTTTTTAAGCCAAGTTTTTTGTGTATGCCTTGTTGGTTGTCCATAAATAAATGAAAAAAAAAATAAAAAAATTATCGAACGTGATTTTTGATTGGCACTAAAATAAGGGGGAAAGGTGGATTTCAACCAAATTTTAAATTTTACTAATGACTTCATTCGATACAAGATGCTGTGAAAAACGGAGAGGATGGGGGAAATGAAGGGAAAGTTGGCCGTAGCGTTATATATATTTAAATATATATATATATATATATATATGGGCGGATTTAAGTTTTTGAACCTTTTCAGAAATTTTATTACGGAGTTCTTTCCGCCTTCGCGAGACGAATCTGTAGACACCAGACTCGACCTCCTAGGACTAGGGCCAAGGGAACGGAAGTAAATAATAAAACTTTTACCCCTATTTTGCACAAAAGTTTACGTACGTAAAATCCAATTAAAATTTTGACTTCTTCGTTATTTTTGTTGCGCAAATTATACTTTATTTAGATATTAAAAATTACAAAAAAATATACCATATCCGCCTAACTTTGCAAGCGAGTCTACTGTTCTCACAGCACCACTATTCCGTGAAAACGTAACAGACAATTTCACAAATTTAAACAATACAAACATCGATTTCGATTCTCACACATAAGTACTTAAATAGAAAGCTATTTATTTATAAACCTTTTTCTGCATTTTATAGTTCAAAGTTCGCAATCAGTTGGTTAAAATAGAACGTTGCGTGCCAAGTCGCTATTAGTTTGTTTAAGACCTGCGGGCGGTCAAGTAAATTTTCTGCTGTTTAACCTAATTGTTGCATTCTACTGATTAAAAGACGTCATTTAAGATACTTGAAGACGTGTGCATAGATCTTTATATAAAGAAAATTTTAAAGTCTTTTCTGCTTACATTTCAAATTGACAAGTTTGTTTTTTTTACATCTAAAAACATGCGAAAAATGCAAAAGATTTTGCATAGAGAAAATATACCTAACCTAACCTAACTAAGACATGACATAAGTTTTCAAAACATGTGTGTTTTCTTTTTTCTTATGAACAATAACTGATGTTAAGTATTGATAAGGCTGGAGATGGATACGAGCCTCTCCCGGAATCCTCAATCACTAATGAATAAAATGTGACTGATTTTTTTTTAGCTAGGGAAAAAATACAATGTTTCGGTTTTTTTTGGAAAATGATTTAATAAAAATCTAACAGAAAAACGTTTTTTTTTTTTTCAGGTGTATAATTTTTGTAATTATTTTCTGAAACGGCTTAATTACCCAAAAAATTATAAAAAGCAGAGTTTGCAAATTGTTATGAGCATTTTTAAGGTTAAACATTATTTTCATAGTTGGCAACGGAATGTTAATTGTCTGTCTGTCTGTTTTACTTGATTTGCGATTTAGATAGCGAGTGTTATGTATATTCTGTAGGTGCTCAGGTCTCAGAATTAGCACACCATATTCATACATTTCAGTTTCAATTAAGCGACTTCCCGCGTGGCGTGCAGGTAGCCAATTACCGTGCATCTCGCACCCACTTCTAAGTATTTAGGTTAATTTGCCTTTGAAAGACTGCTAGGCGGGACTTTTCAAAGATATACTTACATTTCCTTAGGGTTTAGCAAATTAAAATGAAGCTCCGAGAGTTTGGGTTAAAAGTTATATGTTTAGGTATGCGTTGCTGAATATATACATATTCATATTTATAAATATTGACCTTCGATCTCCAGCCGATATATTATCTTCCTAGAGATAGATAAACTATCTTTCGCCAGCGACTTCGTTCGTAATTTTAATAAAAAAGGCACTGTAATGGCAGCAAAAGCTTGCAAATTTTTTGAATCTTAAAGTAAGCAAAAGCTTAACTGCTACAATTTTCAACTTTCATACCTACTACACGTGAATTATGTCTGAAGGTTATTTCGTCGTGACCTCTTTTGGAAATAAATCCTTACAATCGGGTTCAAGCAGAATCAAAATTTGAAAAGTATAACAACATAGGTTTCGTCAGTAAAGACAAATCAACGGGCGAAAGTAAAGTTTACCTGGCAGCTTTTTTATAATGAATACTATTAAAAAAGATATAAATAATTCTTAACAGGATTCCTAGATAAGTAGCTAAAGCTCTTGCGTTACGAATTTCAGAAATAACGAACCAAGGTATTATAAATGGTATTATGATAACTTCGAAATAATAACACCCAGACACGCCGTAAACAAAAATGGAACCACAAACAATTCAGGCTTTTGTAAAATGCTGAAAAATGATGTAAAGGCCAGAGCAGTTTCTTGTTATTTTCTTGTATATTTGCCAAGTACATACATGTTACCCGAATTATTAAAAAAAAAAACTATTAAGATATATATTTTTCCAAAATACCTTCACCAAAATAGAGCAAAGCTCTATTTAATACATAAATGGCAAGGTTTTAATCACACAATGACTTTCACCACACTCTATTTTAGAGCTAATTTAATTTTCCACAATGGCCACTCCAGAGTACTGTGCATAACCGGAAAAAACCGGCTGGATCTCGTAATTGGACTAATTAACTCTAAGAGTCACGTACAAATTAAGATGGCGAAGAATAATTCCGACTGAACATTTCGAACGAATGGCGATGGCGGAATCCATTCGAATCGTGGCGAATTAAAACGATGACGGTCGAGAAAATAGTTTCAGTTCAAATGAAATTTTTAAGAACTTGCTCGTTTATTTGCTTAAAAACGTTAATTATTGCAAGGGATTTTATTTGTTTAACCTAATGCTCTAATGATATTTACACATAATTTATTTAAGCAATACCAATACCATGACAAATAAAACCTGTAATATTTATTTATCCATTTCATAAGTAGAAGTGTTAAAATTATTGAAAGTCTTTTTTATATTATTATATGCTCATGCGCCTTAGATCCTTGGTTGCTCGGTTAAGTTATGTTTGTCACAAGTTTACATCGAACACCATGTCTTTTTTACGATTATTCGTCGTTAATTATTATTTAAGATTTGATTTAAAATTGTTTAAATCTTAATAGTGCACGCTCTTGTTTTGATTATTTTTAAATCTTGTTTTGATTATTTTTAAATTATAAATTATTGCTTTTTCTCAGTAAGTGATTTTTTGTAATTCTTTATGAGACATAAAGTTCTTAAACCGTATAAGTGAAATTGACTTGGTATATTAAGAGCGCTTACGCACTCCGTGAAAAAACGGAATCAGAAAACTCGGACAGAATTCGGATGTCGCTTACGCACTGCGATCAGAATCCGATACGTAACTTCCTTTATCACTATCAGTAATAGGATAAGATAAGATCTTGGGATCCACTTACTTCCACCACCACGTACAACAAATTTATGAACAATTTTTTTTTATTTCACAACCTAAATTTAAAAAAAACAAACAAAATTGCAAGTCGAGACACTGACTTTATTTCAGCCATGTTTAATCGACTCACGATTTTTATTCTGTTTTTTTTTTTAAGTGTGTTGTGCAATCAATGACAATGATGCACAAATATGTTCTTCGTAGTGGTAGAAAGTAAGTGGAATCCAGGAAGCTAACTTATCCTTTCACGTCTAGTGTTAAAATAGGATAACAGTTAGTTAATACGGTCCGTCATGGAGATTCCCGGATGACGGAGAGAAGAAAACAGATCTAGTACGTAAGCTAATACAAATAGTTCTACGGCTATGACGGACCGTATTCACCCGGATTCGGATCGGACTCGGAACAGACGCAGTGCGTAAGCGCTCTAAGTGAGTGCCTACATAAAGCCTACATAACACACATCACATTCATTTCAATGAAAAAAAAAATATAGATCACCTTTTTAATTTAAACTAAAACAATTTTCTGGTCGCCCGCCGTATCGTTTTAATTCGTTTAATAAGTGACTATATATAGATCACTTATCTACATAAAGCCGGCACACACGGCGCGTGCTTCAGTCGCGTGCCACCGCTGCACGTCAGCTGTCACGCGCGTGTTTAGTTCCGAATTACTTGCCAGCAGTGCCACTCATAATGTAGGCCGCATATACAAGCACGATTGTTTTCGGGAAGTTATTAGCGTGTATTAATAAACAGCAATATAATAAAGGGAATTGTCTTCCAGCGGAAATTACCGTTATTTATAAATAAGACAATTTAACCTGAACATTAGTACCTATACATACAGATCTTTGCAGAAAAATATTGTCATTTTTATAAGAGCATGTTTGTATGAAAATAACGGGGTGGACGGTTAGATGTACCGGTGAGTATAGTATAGTACAGTTAAGAATAAAATATTCCAAATTCAAATTAGGTCACGCAAGCACAGAAGCGCTATAACAGAGACGTACTCAAGGGACTATCACGGTACTTAAGAAGGTTGGCGCTACGAAGTTCTTGAATCTAGCGTGATGGGCGTGCAATTCGCCTGCCTTGAAATCGAATTACAGTCTGACCAACTTATCTGTGAAGTGGCGAAAATTTAAACAACGATTATAACAATGTGTTTTTGACACTAATGACATTTCGATGACACATTTGTGCACGACTAGCCGACACCCTTTATTTCACTTAATAGTTGGTGGCACGATACATCGTGCCAAGTGCTAAGAGGTTGTTCAATAAATATAAATCATCATCCACAGGGAAGAACAACAAAGCAAAGACGTTTCAGATTCAAAAATAAAAAGGTTTTATTACAGTTATGAATATAAAACATTCCAAATTTAAATTAAATAAGCGTCATAACAGGGACGCACTCAAGGGATTGGAGCGACGAGAAGGTTGACGTCACGATCACGAAGTTCTTCAGTGTGGCGTAATGGGCGCGCAATGCAGTCGCGTCACTTGTCTGTCTTGATATCGAATTACTTGCACCGCGCCTAGCGCTGCGCCAAATTATAATATGATAATGACTGCGCCGAACGCGGCTCTACTGAAAGACAGCACCATCCATGAGACTATGTGCTTAAACTGGATATCGTTAATAGTGTAGCTGTCTAATGATTGTCTTCCTTTACGAGATTTAGTTCATGCAACACACAGTACCTATTGTTTAAAAAACTACATTTTTAATAGAATTCATCGTCTCTAATCTATCTCCTGGACACTAAGGTATCGTGGCATTAAGTAATTGTATCTTCTTAATTTATACACGATGTATAAGAATAGAGAAATATTTATTAATTAAGTAAATATTTTCGAAAAACTTTGTTATTACTCGTATATTCGAGTGCTATAATAAAATTCGTTGTAATAGGCATCTAATTCCAAATGGTATTTTTTTTTAAGTATATAGCTGGTAGAAGCAGTTAATATGCTTTGAGTCGAAAAAATATTGTCGATTGAATAAACCACATCAGTTGATAAGTACAATATATTGATATAACTCCTAGTTTCGAAGGAAATTAAACACGTAAGTCTAAGATAACTATTGGTTAAACCGAAGTAGACCAAACGGTTATAATCCGTGCCTTCCTGTTGGCTCGCCATCGATCGAGCCACTGTTCAACTTAACTGGGCTTATAACTTGAAGTACCTAGTGATAGTGCAACTTACCCGGACTAAGAATGTGAGATATAATTTATGAATATTGACGTAATTGTGCGAAATAAAGGTCTGAAAATATTATTAGGAGTTTCCTCCTTGCGGGCCAAACGCTTATCATCATCATCATAAACTATTTATATTCCCCATTGCCGATGCACAAGCTTGCTATAAGGAAAGATTAGAAGAATGGGCCATGAACCACCACCGAACGTTGTTGCGAAAGTTGCTTAACCAACACAATTTCAAAGCCGAAACTCTGACTTTTCCTCCTATATCCATAATTCAACGACTCTTAAGATTAATTTATTGTTCACCCATCCCACAACAGACCATAGATAAATTGCTTTCCCGATGCAATCGCAGATCAAAAACAACTCTACCATAATTTACGTCTTCGATAGTCCTACATAAATTGATAAAACTGGAAAGTTAAATCATCAATCTTTAATCACGACATGGAACTTTATGTAATCTGTGAGATCACTTGACCGCATAAAAATAGTCATTTATGCATTTATGTCACTTGCACTCGTCGCGCCTGTTTAAGGTGCAGACACATTTTCCACCTTACGTCATATCACGTAAATGGCGAAAGAAATCGATTCTACAAAGAGACATTGAGAAAATTTTCCTTTTACGTTGGATATACAATACTTCGCAGAGCCACTCCTGAGCCGTGTAACTGTATCTTTTACTCTGTGGTAAGATGGAGTGTTTGTGATGCGAGCTTTTCTGTAAACATGATCTTATAGCTTAGACTAGGTTATGCTATGGTGTTTACCAAGTATAAAGGAGATCAATGAAATGGTACATTGTCGTTGATTTTTTTAATTGGTATGGAACTAGTCAATAGTACAACTGACATTACGGGGTTTTATCAAACGTACCTAATTATTGGACACACAATTAAGCACTTATTCAATTTAAATTACCACTCAATGGTTCTTTGCCTCCTGCAGGCAACCATTTTGACCCCCTCGAATGGTTCATTGCCTGGTAGCAAGCAAGTTGCTTGCGGAACTCGTAAGGGTTGCATTTAAGGGTTGCTGAAGTATTTTTTTATTGTGAAATAAATCTTACTATAAAAAGTTAATTTTATTACTAATCAATAAAGTGATTTCCTTAAATCATTACCATTTTTGAGAAATCTTAGTCAAGTAATAAGTATAAGTAATAAGTATAGCCGGTGCGGGAAAGTACAAAAAGGGAAAATAAAAATTCAAAAATTTAATCGTTATTATGTCGACAATGGAGAAAAGCTTTTGCTCTATTAGAAAAAAAGTTTTCTCTAAACAAACAATCGAATGTCATAGGTTAAAAACAATAAATAACCGGATTGGCTAACACGTCAATACAAAATGGCGGCTGAAATGGCCGCGCGGCCCGCTTGACATGTGCTACGTGATTAGCACACCAATCAGTTATACAGCTGAAATTTCAGTCGTATGTAGATTTTAGATTACTACGTATGTTTAATAATAAACCGATTTAAAAAAAAGGATTTGACACCTAAGCTAGAGTTTACAAATTAACCGTAGGTATATGATCAATTTGAACCCAAAAGCACTATTTTAGAAACGTTAAAAATATTGCTGGAAGAGCTTCATATAATTTTGTATTTTAATGGTGGCTAGTTTTAAATTACAGGATAGACTGTCTTTTCTTGATTTAAATCACCTAAGTTTATATTTGAAAATGTTGTTTATATTGAAACATCAAATTGATCGCCCCACGTCGTGCCACAGAGGATTGAGTATTGGACCACCGAATAAAACGCTTAATTACACGTACATTATGCGTTCCGAAACGAGCTTGAATATCAATAACCAACCAAATCAACCAAACGCAAAGTTCAAATTTGGATTAAAAATAAATTATTGGCTTGCGTGTCAGAACGAAATGGCGACCGCCGCAGTTGTCACGGTGTCACGGTGTCACGTGACATGTGACATCCTCGACATGATTTGCACTGCAATCATCTGGGAAACTGAGCGATTTATATTTCGAAATGGCATCTCGCGACAACGAGGAACGTCACTTGTTTATTTATTGGTTTTCAAAACCTAATATCTCTTCAATCAAAAGAATAAAAGATCATGACTTTAAAAAAACCTCCTATTTTGTATTTTTTTCTTGGGAGTCAATTATTGCATGTATCACACGACATGGCTACACCTCGATTTTTTTTTTCTTGAATTTGCAATAAAAAAAATCGTTTTCCTCCTTTCGCTAATCGCAAATATTGCAACTTTAAAAGTTACATTTTTCATTGTCTATAACAATCAGTCAAATACTTATAACAACACTAGCGAGCGCCCGCGGTTTCATCTGCGTGGTTCCCGTTCCCGTAAGAATATCGGGGGGAAAATTAGCCTATGTTACGCTCCGGCATTTCAATTAACTCTATGCCAAAAAACAAGTCAATTGGCTGCTTACTTAGTGCGTGAAGGAAAGACAAACAAAAAAACACTCGCTATAGTTAGGATAACAAACATTGTTTATGGACTAGGTTTCTATATTATACAACAAACGGCTCACTAGAAGAACTGCGTGGTTCTCAATGAAGGGATCTCCTTATGAGGCAGGTGTGTGCCGTGTAAAAACAAATCCAGTGGAGTGACGTCACTTGAGTGACCTGTGAGGGGATTACAGAGGTAAGCCTCTCAAAGTCGGGACACCCTCCCTCTTAAAGGTTTTGTCATCTACAGTTATATTTGTCATTATTATTAAAGTAAAGTAATCAGAAACAATGGCCGGTTTCAGTATTTTTTACTGCAGATGCATATAAAAAAAAAACCTGTAGATACGGTCTATTTTTACCCGACTACGGCAAAACAAAAAAAGGAGGGTTATGGTTTTGACCGGTATGTATGTATGTATGTATGTTCATCTGTACTTACATAACTTTACTTTTACGTACTGCTGATTATACCTATATTCACAATTGAGGTATCGTTGGAAGCGTCTCGATTGTCCGCTGGTTATAGGCTATGTCACGTCACATGAAATTGAATATGGCGCCCTCTAGACGACATAAAGCTGTGAACTAAAAAACTTTCTTTTAAGAATATCGTGTTTGGTGTCCTATGAAAACTCTTGGTAAGCACGTTTCAAAAACATATATTTTAATAGTTTTAAATCGAATTTTGGTAATTTTCCATAAGATTACTTCTTAGAAGGGAGTTAAACAAAAGTGGCTGTGACATACATCGGACATGACGAATCTATAAGGCTATCGTTTTTTGCCATTAGGCTACGAAACCCTAATAAATCGTTTCTCAAACTACATACTTTACAACTCCAAAAGAATTTAAATAAAAAATAAGTTCAAAACCTAAAACCCGACTACTGAAAAATCACGCTCTAAAAAGTATGAAACAAGAAAATATTCTCATCTGAAATTGCCGTGGTCGTATGCCATTTTTCCCTAGAATGTATTGTTTTGTTACAGTAAGTTTTGTTTTAGTTTTTGAAGTTATTTTTCATCGGGAAAGCACTTAGCTTTCATCATACCATCATAGTTATTCCTAAAAACGAATGTCAAGATGTGATGATAAGTTTGATATCGCGCTTCTCCACACCCTTTAATTCAAATACCTAAACCTTTGCAGGCCATAGACTAAAAAAGTATCAGAAAGAAGTTGATCTTATCAGTACTGCACATATTATATTGTAAGCTTATTATATAATGGCTTCTAATAGGCTATAACAGGCTTTTCAATCTTAAGAAACCCGCTGGTAAAATGGTACTTGTAGTAAATAATAAAGATATTTATGATTTTCGCTACGTAATAAAGATTATTTCTCAAAACTTGACAATTATAATAAATGTAAAAAAGAAAAAAACTTTTAATAAAAAAATTAAAGCCAACTTCAAAAAATAAAAATAAAACTTTTGGAGTCGGAGCCAGCCAAGGCATTCTACAATACACTTCTATTATTATATTTTTATTTTTCTAGCCTTGGCTGGCACCGACTCTAAAAGTTTTATTTTTATTTTTTGAAGTTTGTTTTTTTAGAAAATAAAATATTTCACAATTTTTAGTTACCTACATCATGTGCCGTTACTTACCTACACTAAAATCAGCCCATACACAACAATGATGTCATCTAGGTAAACGACTACTTGCCAAAACGCAAATTATATTTTTCAGGATTTTGAATAAACTACTAGACAGATCTTCATAAAAATTACATGGGACCACACTTAAACTGTGTTTTTTCAGAAAAAAAAATATTAAAATCGGTTGACAACTTACGACGTTGTAATAAAACATACATAAAAATATAACAAAAAAATATACAGTCGACTTGAGGACCTCCTCCTTTTTTTGAAATCGGTTAAAAAACCACTGGTCTCATGTCGCTCAGCCGGGTCATGAGTCCAGTGGTTTATTTTCTAGTAAATTTTCCTATTTATATTTATTACATAAAAATTGCATTGTAAAATGCAAAAAAATCTAAAGTTCTAATGACAATTTTACCCAGTTACGCTCGATTTCTAGCTTCTTACAAGGACGGATAGGTAATTGTTTCGAGTTGCCACTTAAAAAGAAATGACTACAGAATCAAGCAATTCTGATTTATATACAAACCATACTACAGGTGTGAGGTTTGTAGTGATGCATGCCAATCGGCTTTCTGTGATTTAATTCGCTTATTTGCATAAACAGTTTGCATTGATATTCTTTTGTGTGGATACGGACATACTTTTTAATTATTGTATCTAGGTAATATTTAATCAATGTTGGGTACCAAAGATAATTTATTGGTAGGTAGTTCTTCTTTACAAAAAGGTTTTCTAATTAATTAACATACTAAAATTACCTGCTAATTGCCTAAATTATTACATCAATACATACAGGCCAAGAAATACTAAAATCCATTGAAGCCTACTTACCTAAATTATCAAAGTCGTCTCAAAAGATTTCCTATGACAAAAAATTTTTTTCTTCGAATCTTAATTTTTATAATCTATATATTTAAAAGATCGGAAAATGTGGCTGAATTCGCTTATAATCCTACTAAATGTCTATTGTGAACTATCTACTAGAAAATCTAAACAAAAAACCGACTTTCAGATCTAACATCAAAGTACCACCTACGTTCATAATAATTAATTTAATATTGATGAAGTTTCGAATTACATCTCTAGGGCCTTAATGGCAAACGTTAATATTATATTACGAAAACGAAAAATATGTCGCGTAATTCCGCAAGAAATTACGGAAAATTCTTGCGGAATTACGCGACATATTTTTCGTTTTCTACTAAGATATGGATTTCCGCCAAGTAACGCCTGATTCTATCAAATAATTATATTACGAGTCATAAAGATGTTAATGTCAAGATATACTCTGTAACGTGTAAATAGCTTATGTACAGTCAACAAAACGAAGATCTTGACAGTTTCAATGTGGAAAACGTTCTTATTGCGTTGGAAATAAAGGCCAAGGTCAACATTTAAAGCTTGTGATGTCGAATATACATTAGAGTATACTTTGATGTTATATTCCCGTATTACTGCAACCTTAAAGATATTTATTGAACACTAGCGACCGCCCGCGGTTTCTCCTACGTGGTTACCATTCCCGTAGGAATATCGGGATAGAAAGTATCATATATGTTAATCAAGGCTATATACAATCTTTGAGATAAATTTCATCAAAATCCGTTAAGTAGTTTTAGCGAGAAAGAGTATCAAACAAACAAACAAAATGACATATTTTCGCATATATAATATTAGTAGGATATGATGAACAGTCATCATCAACCATGAACATTCAAATATTGGTCTCGAATATCTTCGACGTTAAAAGTAGTTTTTAAACTTTTTACTTCATACCTCAGATTCTAGTAATGTTTAAAGTGCTCTAACCAAAGAGCTGTCAAAGCCTTATGAAGCCACACTTTTTGGATTAAGCCTGCTTTTAAATACGTAGTTCCTTTGGTCGGTTTCTAAAATGAGAATTTTAAGTTAGGAATTTTTGAACTCAACTCATAGCCATGTTCATACAATATCATAATCTTCAAAACCTTTAGTAATTCTTAGGCGGACTTTTACCAACTGACTTTAAATACAACTTTTTAATTTTGCCCTTTACAATGCTATTTTTATGTGATACATATTAAACAAGAAAAATACTAGAAAAAAGCAACTAGTCTCATGTCGCCCTGACGGGATATTAGTGCATTGGGCCGGATTCCCAAGGATGCGGATCCCGTCAGGGAGACATAAGACTTGCTGCTTCTTTCTAGTATTTGATTTTTTTTCGTTTAGAGCCAAATAAAAAAATCGGCGAAGTGCGAGTCGAAATCGCACATGAAGGGTTTCGCCTCTCACCCAAGGTTGCCTGGAAGAGACTGCTACGTAGCTATAAGGCCGCCTATTGTGTGTTCCTCTTTTTTGACATTTTCTCTGTATGTGATTGTTTTGTATCGTGTGCAATAAAGTTTCTATTATTATTATTGCCAAAATGCCATTATAATTTTTCGTCTGCAAACATAAGTTTCAGGCCGAATCTATAAGGGTTTCGTTTTTTGCCTTTTGCCTTTTGAGTATGTAAGTTCATTTTAAATATGTTTATTGCTAAATGTGTTTATTGACAGTTGATGATAGTCGCCCTTAGATTTTCGTCTCTTCACTTTGACAAGCACGGTGACGTAGTTCTTAGGCATATCACAAGATGGGTGACCAAATCTAATTATGACCAAGCGGCCCAGCTGCATTTGCTTAATTTAATACACATGTGAATTTTTCAGCTGATATAGATCTTGTTTGTTTTCTGTAATATATTTATCGGATGGTTAATCGAAACAAAGAAAGATCTAAAGTATTCTTTCCTTACACGTAACGTAAGATTCGCGGTATAATTTATAGAAGGTACACAACACGAAATGTCTTTCAGTCTTGCAATTTTTCAAATAGTACCTGGAACTGAATATATTCAACAATTGCTAGAAGGCGCCGGGGGAAATTCGCCTGATTGCTCTCACTATTGTGCTGCCCAGAGCATTTGGAAATTGGGAAAGGAAAAAACAACTTTTGCAACTGCGATACTATGCGTCTTGCAAGTCTAGGTTTTTATTTTTGACTTTTGAAGGAACCTGTCAATTTAATGTAAGTACTACTTAACTAATATTATGTATATGTCATAAGTAAATGCAAAACTTAGGTAAGTATTAGATTTCGGAAACTGGACATTGTAAACTGAAGGAAAATGGAAGAAAGCGTTTTTGCAACAGCGATACCGTTGGGTCGTGATGTGTGGTGTGTGTAAATTAAAACAAGATTTTAAGATTTCACACGTACTTACGGTGATTCCCTTTAACAAACATCATAAGGGTCAAATAAAGCCCTGTACATTAGACTTGCTTCGTGGTTCATGGTCCTTCTCCTCATCATGAGGAAGCGCCGCAGGCGGTGGGGACATGGAAATGACTGATGATGATGACGAATGTTAGTGCTGATTTTTAACCTACTTCCAAGCGCAGGTTCCCAATTCGGTTGGTATGTTTTTTTTATGTATGTACACCAATTACGCCAGAGTTTCTGATCCGATTTACGTGATTTTGTTCAATGCGGAATAGTTGTCATTTGGTCCCATAAAAATGATTTAGTTTGGCCCAATTGTTTATATTTTATAAGCATTTTTGCTAACTTGGACGATGTAATTTATACGATACTTCGTTTATAATGCATATGAAACCTAATCTTATCTAAAAAAAGCCTACTTTAGTTTACAAAACAACCTATTACAGACACTTATAATTAAAATAAAAAACTACGTTAAAAACCCGACTTCAAAAACTAAAAAGCAAAAAATAAACCCTGTTGCAGTGCCAGCCAAGGCATTGTATATCAAGTCTATCTGGGGCATCTGGTGACCGACGACCTTACGGACGATGTGGATATGGAAAGCGAGCGCAGAGCATTTTCGGTTCGGGCCAACATGCTGGCGAGGAGATTCGCTCGATGTACTGACGCAGTTAAAATAACAGCGGTTTGTACGTCACTGTACTCGGCGAGTTTGTGGTTTAAGTATACCCACCGGGCTTGCAATGCTCTGCGAGTTCAGTACAATAATGCGTTCAGGGCGCTGTTGCGGCTACCGAGATTTTGTAGTGCATCAGGAATGTTTGCCGAGGCACGCATAGGCGGTTTTGCTGCAATCTGGCGGAAGAAATCAGCCTCGTTGCTTGACAGGATACGCGGGAGCGACAACAGTATCCTGAACGTATATTCTTATAGAAAGGACCAAATCATTATTAGAAATTAAGTACTAACATGAATTTTGAATAAAATAAAATCAAAATTTATAATTGTATTTTGACCTCTAATTCTTTAGTAAACGATCTATTTCAACCGATTACGTAGTTCCATCCAAACCTTAGACAAGTAACATACTTAAACAACCTTGAACCCACCGAAATCACTTTCCGATGCACAAGGAAATAATTAGCGCTTACTTAAATTCACGGCGGTCTCCACAAAACTGGGTAATCGAAACGCGATGTGAAAGATCTGAATACTAATGTAAGGACGAAACACTTTTACGGAATATCAACAAGAGATGTGACGTAACTTCATGCTAAAATGCACTTTAAATTAGACTTGCTTGCACGTATGTAGGAACATAAATCAGCATATCAGGCTATACTAAACTGTCAATTTCTTTAATCAATAATCATTCGTCATTTGTTATTTTTGATGTCTCCACTGCTGGGGTACTGGCCTTCCTTATTGATGGATAAGGAGAATGGATCATGGCCCACCACGCGAGCCCAACGCGGATTGGTGGGTTTTACGTGCCTTCTGAAGCACGGAGGAGCTCGAGATAATAAATTTTTGGTCACTCATCCCGTGACCGACCAGTTGCTTAACCTCAACAATCGCAGGCCGAGCGCGCTAACCACCTTGACACGGGCTTCTCGAGTATTAAATAATAATCCTTAACTATCGACGATTTGGTAAAGATCGTGGGAAGCCACTGGATGTGGGTAGCGCAGGATCAATCATCGTGGAAATCTTTAGGTTTCGTGAAAATCCTACGCGGCAGTGGGTGTCGTTCGGCTAAGATGTTGATCATCATCATCAGCCTGTGGACGTCCACTGCTGGACATAGGCCTCTCCTAGCTCATACCTATCGTGGCGTTCATAGGAGGTTATTAGCCTACTGCTACCACGCTGGCCAGACGGGTTAGCAGAGGGTTTGTTTCAAGTTTTCCTTCTCTCGCACAGGTGTTTGATGCGTTGAGCCCCATAGTCGACTCTTACGTCATCCCAGGCATGTAAAGGAGTGGTGACACTTGTATTCTTAGGCCGTCACCACACGGCACGTGAGATGAGATGTTGATAATGATCCTTTACTGATGAGATATGATGAAGTAGTTGTGGTTTCGGAATGCTTCAAGTTAAACCAATAGACTGACCCACTGTACTTGCTGCTGACTTTTAATTAATGATGGCGCACAATATGTTAGTTATTAGGTTTAGTAGTGACTGAGGTAATTCATGACTGGCGAAAATCAAATGCGAAGGCACAGTGATAAAAATCACGTCTGCCTAGCTAGGGGTTGTAGGTTTGATCCCAACCATGTTCAGCTAGATAGATAAATTATTTGACAGTTAATATCTTATCCGATCGGCTGCAATTTGTATGAAATTTGACACTAATGAAATACAATTAGAACTGTCAAATGAACAGTCACTTTACGCAATCGCTTATCATATAAGTAGATAAGGATATTAGAACTAAAGAAGGCATACCTGATACACTTTTAAATTAAAAATATCTAACACCCAGACACAGTAATTTATTCATAAATTAAATATTTATTTATTTATCTTAATCTATGACCCACGCAGCAGGCTGGATCGGCTAAGTATATAGTAGCATTGCTAAACATATGCAATAATTGTGTGATAATAGCATTACTACTGAGGCCAAACGTACATCACACAATGTTTCAAAATGAACATTGCAATCTATTATTCCAAGCAATGGGCCGTATTAATTAAGAAATGATAATAGCCATAGGTTAACTTCCTTTCCCAACTAGTAATTTACGAGTGAAGTATGAATGTTTATATCGAACGGCTGCATTTCAGCACGAATACTAATCATAATTTTACAATGTAGCTGTTCTTGATGGGAGAAAGAAATAAGAGAATTCTGTCCAGTTTATACAGAGATTTACTTGATTTAAACAGATTCAAAATTAATAGGGATCATGTGTACAGTAGGACAGTAATGGATTCAAGGAAGCTAGAAAAAGATATGGCTGCCGCCATAGACAGTAGACACGATGATTCGGGTTTTCGCCTCTCTCATTGGCTAGTTAGAAGATCACCTGACCATCATGGACGTAGGCTATTTTCTGTCATAGACAATAGCTATAAAATAACCTATTAATGTGATTTATTTATTCTGACAAATAATAGTACCACAATATTGTTTATTGGCCTTTTTAAGGTTCCGTAGCCTAATGGCAAAAAATGGAACCCTTATAGATTCGTCGTGTCTGTCTGTCACTCCGTCCGTCCGTATGTCACAGCCACTTTATTCCGAAACTATTAAGATTACACAGTTGAAACTTGGTAAGTAGATGTATTCTGTAAACCTCTTTAAAATTTTTACACCAAAATGAAAAAGGAAATGAGGATTAATCCGTAATATTCCTTTTTATGTCTGAAATTGAAAAAAAAATTTTTTTCCATATACCTATTCGTGCGGTGTATATAGATAGAATATTAAAAATGACATTGAGGTTTTTAAGACGACTTGATTTGATTTAAGGAGTTCGGCGTCGACGCAGTGGATTGATGTTAAGTATTGATAAGGCTGAAGATGGAAGCGAGCCTCTCCCGGAATCCTCATCACTGAGTAACCGGCTATCTAATCTCTAACTGCAGGAACACAACAATGCTGAAAACATTGTTGTTATGGCGTCAGGCTTAGATAAGATGGTAGGCAGCCAGGCTCACTTAAAACAAATCCTACCACCAACCAAACCGAATACAATATGTACCTCCGAATCCGGGACCCCTGGGTCTGATACCTGTGGTTGTTACCACTAGACCACAGAGGCGGTACTTTACCATAACTAGTATCTATCAAAACGTTTGATTCATTGAGTTACCATAACGCCCTTGACTTCACGGCATAGGTAATGACACAGTATACCTAGGTACTGAAACCCATAAATAATAAGCAGCTAACTGAGTTACTTATTAATCAGTAAGTCGTGGACTAAGTGCCATATTCCACTGGGAGTTTCATAATTATTCATGTACACACGTTTTATGTATGTCATTATGTGAGATGGTGGCGCTTTATAGGACATGTGCTATTTCGGTGGATTTTAAAAGATATTGAAATTGTACATTTATCGCCAAGATCAATTTGTAATGTTTTATGTATGTACAGTCTTTCATGTGATGTTGTTCAGGTGCTGGTACCTACTTCAAGTGATGTCCACTGCACAATTCCAAAAACTGTACAACACTACTGTGGATTTTTTTTTACATATATTTTTATGCAATGCTTTAATTGCCAAAAATAAGCACTTGTTAATGTGATATAAATTACCAGCCTAAATGTTTGGTCAACTCTGGTTTGAGATTAGTGTGTAAATTTTAGTTTAACCTGTTTTATTATTTTTATCATTAATCGCAATTAATAGACTAATTGAATAAATCATTAAACAATACTGGAACACTATCTAACAAAATGCCCCATTTTATAAATTCATTCAAAATATTTTTATTAAATATTATTTCGCACCAATCAATACCAGAAACCACTACTAGGTCGCTCAAATATAATACAAAGCATTACATACAATTGTCGAAACATTATACTTAGGTACGTTTATTTCGTATTTGCAAGAGAAAAACTATCACCGATAGTCGTTCAAGTGAATCCTTAAACCTGAATAGCTCTGTAACTGAAAAAGGCATGTAGTTATGTTTAATTAAATTAATAACATAGTTAGGACAGTTGAAGAACAAGTAAATGTAGTCGAATGCTATTTTTGTTATTTCAAGAATTTACCAACAAAAAACATCTCCTAATCCTACTATAAAAAATAGGACAGTTTGTCTGTTACTCGATCACGCGACACCTTTTGTACGGATTTGATGACATTATAAATAAAAATATAGTACGTAACTAACTATGAGTCGAAATCGGACTCAAGATACTTTTATCCAGAAATTCTTATGAGAGCCGACACTACCCGAAAAAAACCGTGTGTAATAAGAATGTTTTGTATTTAATTATTCTTTAATTTAAAAATCAACTGACGGACGCCGAAACGAAATAGAACGCCTTTTGACTCAATTTTCACTCCAGTTATAGTACTCTCTCTTTAGTACTATTTGTATGAAAACCCAAACCAGTTTTGATTCACAATGTTTTCGTCAATTGACTGATAGGATTGACTGAACATTTGCTGAATTAACGTAAACAACATTATCGTAAGTTACAACAATACGCGTGGTTAGACCGGTCCTACTAATGTGTTCTCGAATATGCGTGGTTATAGCACGTAAACTGTAAATTGTTTTATAGTTTTATTGAAATAGTAGTTCTTGCAGAATTTCAAGTTTGTTTGCTCGAACTGGTATTAACAGATTCTTTTTCGTATCAAATCTAATTTTTGATTTTTTTCAGTATTAATTAATTTTGTTACAGTCTTTGAATCCGAATCAATATTTATTTTATTACTCGTTTAAAAACACTAGTGCATTCCATTACCAATAAATTTATTGAGTAAGAAAAAACATCCAAATTGGGCTGTATTTAAGGGCTCCAGAGCAACTGCCATATAACACACCAATAAGTAATTATTCAAACACCAACCTCTTTTCATCACACCTCAAAAATATATTTATTCCTATGACACTCGCAAATCGCCGTTACTACAAAGTAGATTATATTAATTCAAAGTCTGTGTGTGCATAGCCTCAAAGATAGCGTAGATCATAGTTATTCTGCGTACATTCTTGTGGCACGTAACGCGCGCGTTTACGTAGCGGGGTCGGGGTGCGTTCGCGCAGCGTAACGCCGGGTTACACAACCGCACTACATATTAGCGAGGTGCAACTGGCAACTCCACAGTGACACACTGCACGCCATCATGATCTGCAACGTAGCTGTAAGTGTCCTTTTTTTATAAAAAAAATGGAAAAACAAAACAAAATAAAAAAAAACCTTTATTTTTCAAGAAAAATAAAATAAGCAGTGGAAATAAAAAAAATGTCAAGGGAATTTAAGGGTAAATCGCCGTTAGATTTCGAATTCCTAAATAACTTTTAAAAGTACCTAATTAAAAATTTGGATTTTATTAAATTAGTTACAATTTAAATACCTACTAGATTAATAATTAATTAATTTACATAAATTTTATTGATTAATTTATTTAAAAATACGGAAAATACTAAATAATTTAAGATGGTTAGTTTCCATTATTTTATTTTGTTAATTAATTGACCTCAAATAATTAAACAACATAGAAAATCCTAATTAATCTAAGATGCAGTGTTTTTATTTACATCATCTTTAAACACAAACAATTTCCGAGGCCTATTGATGCAATTTTGTTGTTTACAAAACAGGAAAGCTTAGCAATCATGCGTTTCCAACATTTGCTAACCAAGGACGTTTTTTACTTGAAACTCTTTTAATTAATATGTGGGTACTCGTATAGGGCAAATCAATTGATACTTTTTTGAAATAACATTAATAAACAACAATTTTCTCTAATTTTAATTTTATCGTTTCAAATGATGTTAAGAAATTACTAAAGGTTAGTAGCTACAAGTTATTTTATAATATTTTAATTTTAGTAAAGACAAAATTATATAAAAACAAAATGTGAAACCTGTGATCTGACTTCAAACAGTAGGCGAAGATTTTCAATTAATTAAACATTAAAAAAAAAACATAAACCTGTATAGGGAGTATCAGTAATGTCAAAAACAAATATTCAAATTAAATATTCGTGGCGTGATATTAATTAATCTCAGCTGCCTCAGAAGTTGTTGTGTTAAATGCTAAAACTGTTTTTATAATCTATTTAATAGTTTAAGTTTAAAAAAGGATTAAAGTGTCAAAATAAACTCATATAGACAGTCATAGATGAACGACATAACATCAAATTAAATCACACTTTTGATTAGAATGTCGATCTTCAAACATACAATAAACAAGTCAAATTATTGCATTTATAATTGAATGCTATTTTATTTTATTACTTTACTAAAAGTCGCGTCCGAATAATTCGGACATAAGTTATTTTTTCTAAGTTTCAAGTATATATTTATCAGGCAAATAACGTTCCACACATATGCTAAATGATCATTAAATTTCGTTTTGTTTACTCGCAAACAAAACGAAATGATGCGGGCAACAAAACAAGAGCTGAAAATTAATGATAATTTATAGTAAATTGGATAATTAAGCTGACAATTGGATTGTCCCTAACAAACGCAATATTTTCTATATTCAGTAATAAAATGTGATTTAAACTTCATTAATTTGCTTTGTTTGTTTAAAATGATGTGTGGTCTTAAATTTGACGATATTGTTATTTGTTAATTTTTATAATGTCATTGTGCCTAGACATTTCTTCAAAATAGCAAGTTTAAAGGATTTTTAATTATACACTATATAATGTCTATTACTATTTGTTTGTGAAAATTCATTCAGCCTCGATCATTACAATCAGTTACGTCTTCTATTAATAAAAAGAAAACAAGAAGATACTGGTACTAGTGTCATTTAAAGCTCCTTTATTTTAAAAGATACATAAAATTTTATTTTCATGAAGGCGCATTTCGCAACTTTTTAACAAATATGTTTGTCAATTTATACTTAGCCCCCACAAAATATTCTTCATCGCAACTTATTTCATGAAAGCGCGTTTTGGAACTTGTTTTATCAAAAAAGTTGTGTAAATTACGATTATGTCTGTCAATTTATAGTACAAAATATTCTTAAAACAACAACAAAAATGTTCTACTATGTTTAGGTTATTCTTTTACTATTTCAGTTGTCTTTCGTCGTCCTTGTCGCCGCCCAGGTGTGTTTGGCATCACCAGTACCTGAGCCTGATCCCTACCACAAAACACAGTGAGTACCTACATAATCATATCCTGCTAATATAATAAATGTGAAAGTACGTCAGCTTGTTTGTTTGTTAATTTGTTGATCACGCTAAAACTACTAAACGGATTTAGACGAAATTTGGCATGAAGATAGTAGATAGCCTGGATTTAAACATAGGTTACTGTTTATCTCGATATTCCTACGGGAACGGGAGCCCGCGGGTGAATCCGCGGCAGGCCGCTATTTTTACATAAAATTGGTGCTCTAAAACTAAGCATAGAAGCACCGAAAATCTAAAAGTTGCGGAATCGAATTCTGTCTGGACAACTTGTGAGACGAGTTGATTTCGTGTATTTTTAGTATAAGTTTATCCTTTAATAATTAAAAACAATAGGTCGGGTAAAAAGTTTCTTCACATTTTTTTAGAAAATTCAAAACATTTTTAGTATAGTTTATTTACATTTAACTAAAGTATGTAGGTGCCATTTTGTTCCATAACTTGTTGTCATCTTGTAGGTAAGGACATGATCCCATTGCTATAGAAATTTTGTGGCTTCTGATCAAAATACACCGACAAGTGTTTTTGGCAGTCCTCTCGTGATGTTAACCTGACATTGCCTAAAGAATTCTGAAAAGACCGTAACATGTGGAAATCTGAAGATGCAAGGTCAGGACTATACGGCGGATGCATTAACACCTCCCAGTCAAACTCTCATAATTATTGCTGAGTAGCTAAGGATGTGTGAGGTCTTATCATGATGAAAAACCACACCCCTTCTATTGATGAGTTCTGGCCGCTTTTTTTATTCATTATCTTCTTTAAAATTTTAACTTTTAATGACACCAAAACCAGCCAGATACAAATAGTATAGCCAAAGAGATTGTATTACAAGTTCATACATACTATATGCGAAAAGACTTTTTCCCCAACCTAATATTAAAATCCGTGTAATAGTCTAGTTTTTAAGTATTGTAACTGAAAAATGTCAAATGAATTGTTTTCTTTCCCCGTGGTGTAGTGCGAGGACTTACTTTCTGCCAATCGCATGATTTTCACTCAAGAAAAAATATCCTCTAGGTTTTACTCTATTCAAATATGAGATAGATAAATTGACTTTTTTAGCTATAATTGATTTAGAAACTTTTACAACTCAAAGGCATAAATATTCGACATTATTTTAACTCGATTCCTGCGACAGGTCATGTGAAAATAAGTAAAAACAGATGATCTTGTGCTTAAACTCTAGATAACAGCTAGCTAAGTAATATGTTTTATTAACAAAACTTTAATGCAAAAGCGAAAATCACATAAACGTTCAACTATGTCTATTAGCTTATTATCTATCACAACTAGTGACGTCTCTTTACCACCCAATAAAGTATTCCTCAGACAGGGCGAGCGTACATTAGTCTCGCCAGACTTCCGGTGACTCATCGGAGCCTATATATATACATCAGATGAGATGACGTCACTCATGACTTTAGCCACTCCACAAAATGAGCAATGCCATTTAGGGGTTATGTTACAACAAAGTATTTTAGGTAAATTTTCTGTTAAATTGCTTTTTGCAAATGCGGAAATGCTAATTAACCAAGCCGATAATAAGCACTAGTGTCCCACTGACGACTTCGTTCAAGTGATATCATCCGAAATTTACCGACCAAGGTCTAATCTATGTCTATTCCAGCAAATTTGGTTAGAAAAAGTTAACAGATAGACACAGTTACTTCTGCATTTTAACATTAGTATAAATAAATGGATTGCCTAGCATGCTCCACTACATCCTTGTCTATTCGCATAAGTATTTTTTTTTATATAGCATTGTAAAATGCATAGTTAAAAAGTTATAATTAGATGGCTGTTTCATCTTAATCGATAATCAAACATTTGTAAAAATGTTTCTTTCGAGTATTCTTTCTCTCATTGATGAAACGACGGTGGCCAACACCGTAGAATGGTGAATATACTAGAAAAAATCGACAGGTCCTCATAGGTCTCTGTAGCATAATTGGTTAGTGCATTTGGCCGGATTCCCAAGGATGCGGGTCCGAATCCCGTCAGGGCGACATGAGAAAAGATTTTTTCTAGTATATTTTCTTGTATAATATTTATCACATTAAAATAGCAATGTTCAATGCAAAATTAAATAGTTATAATTATTATTTTTAAACATCGCGGTGACTTCAAGCTTCGATCAAGCCGCGACCGCGAGGTATCGCAGATACTATCTTCAGGGTGTGTCCACCCTAAGAATATTAAAATAGTCTGTACATACAGGTTTCATAGTATTTACTACAACAGAAGAATGAATTGTGTATTAAATAAATATCAACGTAAATAACACACCTCAAGAATGGAGCTTAAATTTTCCACATTTCGCTCGCTACTGAAAGATTATCTCACTCGAAGTAATTGTTGGCGGGATTTGTTTAATATTTGTTTATTATTGTACTGCCTAAAGCCACTCGTAAGTATGATATTTCATACCTATGTGTTTGTTAAACCTACCCTTTTTGACGACTATAAATAATTCTATATATAATGTAATGGTAAAAATTACTTCAAAGAATCCGTACAAGTATTTTCTCCAACATTCAATCAGAAAAGTTATTTGGTATCACAATACGATGTTTTCATCTCGGCCTAAAAACCTTGGAACGTTACAAAACGTGATAAATAATAAACAAGAAAATATACTAGAAAAAAGCAACTAGTCATGTCTATAGACATGAGACTAGTTGCTTTTTTATATATATTCTCTTGTTTAATATTTATCACATAAAAATAGCATTGAAAATTGCAAAATTAAAAAGTTATAGTTACAAAACGTGTTACAAATCTAAACCTACTTTACAGCAATACCTAATCTACGAAAGTAAACTGAAAAGTTATTTGGATTTAGATGCTTTGTTTTTCGATAGATAAAAATAATTTATTAGCATTTAGGGGGCCTACCGATATGCTTTAGCGCAGTATTGTTTCAATCTTACCATGCTTTTTCGTATTACGAATCTCTTATATAAAGTAAGCTTGTTTTGTACTTTGGTGAAGTCTTCGCTTAATCATCGCCTCCAAAGTGTGGAGTGTGTAAAAATGTGACAACTTCAATAAAAACCAAACGCAAACAAAACGTTCTTATGACATGATGGTTTCCAACAGATGATGGTAGGCCCACCGATGTTTCTGATAACGAAACCAATTCTTTTACGGATTTAGACTACCATATATTATATATTTCACCGATAACACATTACTTTTTGATTTGGTGTTATCTTAGGGTGTTTCGGGCTTCCCCACGTTTCGACGCCTTTCCCTTTAAATCTCTTATCGTATCCGAACGAAATAATAACTGCGTAATATGTTCCTATGTGTTCTGTGGTTGCAATCTTGAAGATACGAGTACGTCATCATCCATTGTAATGTCCCCACTGTTGAGGCACTGGCCTACCTTATGGATGGATAGGGAAGTCGGCCATGCCCGATCACGCGGGACCAATGCGGATTCGTGGGTGAACCTATTGTTACGAGTACCTATTGTTTCAATGGATGACGCTCCGTGGGCAGGCCCCCGATAAGTAGACCGTCGATCTCGTGAAGGGCGCGGGAAGCTGCTGGATGCGGGCAGCGCAGGACCGATCGTCGTCGTAATTCTTGGGGGAGGCCTATACCTAGCAGTGGGTCTCATGTGGCTGAGATAATAGTGATGATGATTGTTTCAATAACAATAAACTTTTATATTTATCTATTTCAGCATCAGAATCCACGTCCCCCACGAAGTCCACACTCTCCACCATCATCACGTGTCCCACGTGCCAGTGATCAAGCATGTGCCAATCATCAAGGAGGTGCCAATCTACAAAGAGGTTCATGTAGTCAAGCCGGTGCCAATCATCAAACACGTGCCAATAGTACATACGGAGATCATCGAAAAACCAGTGCTCATATCACATTCACATTGGCATTGATAAAAAAAATAAAGCAGCACAACTGTGATTTTCTATTTTTTTACTTTTGTAACAAACTTTTTGGATGCATTGCGGGTTGATGTTTTTTTTTACAAATGTGTAATTGTAATGAATAAAATTGTATATTTTATTTTTTGTTAATAACATTTTAATGTTAGATCGTTGAATTCACTGATTTACAGCCTTTTATTATTATTTCGGAATTTGTTAAAGTTATTTATAAGCCACCGTTACGTTTTGGTGTGTAATGAACACATTTGTAAATGTAGAAAATGTAAAAAAACTACTTTGTATAAAGAATAGTTACATTGAAATCTGGAAAAGCACAAGCTGGTCAGTTTGTTTGTTAAATATTTCTAATAAGTACTTTTTAACTCTACAGTGTCAATTATGACTCTGAGAGAGTATCGACATTGTTTTCTTTTACTTTTATAATATTAATATACGAAAATACTCATAATAATCTTATTTATTTTCATTGCCTGAATTTTAATTTGTATGTCAGTTTTTTTGGAAATTTTGTAAATACTTAGTTATATACCTACCTACCTAGTTAATACCTTGAAGTACTGTTTTAATATTTTTTTCAAAAACTACAAGTTTACTTTATAATTAAATACAATTTGTTGCAAGGCGCAGTACAAGTGACGCCCTTCTAGGACAGAGGGCAATTATTTTATTTATTATTAGGTTAATAGATTCAAGTTTTTATAATTTAATAAAGTAATAATAATGAAGTACTGTATAGGTTAGTAATAGGGGTTAAAGTATGAAATTGCCGATTTTTTTCTTACACTTCTTGAGAATCTCACTACTTCTGTGATTAAAAAGTACATCTATTGCTCGATTTTATATTAAATTAAGATTATAATGATCAAGAATAATGAATCTCATGGTTATTGTTTACGTTTCTTATACGATAAAAAATACCTCAAAATGTTCTTCTTTTTTTGTTAGCAAAATTTACTACTTTATTTAATATAATTTATAAATTATTCATAATTTTAATTTTTAAAATATAAATATAGCATTAGATTGCTTAGTCTTCAAACAATGATTGTACATAAAAAAAATGTGGCATCAGCACTTGCGGTGGTAACTATAACAAAAATTGTTAGTATGGAAAACGAACTTTCTTTGAAAATCTTTATACAAATCGGCAATTTCATAGTTAAATAACTTATATTTAAACATGTCTCAAAATTCTTAATTTTATAAATATTAAACTTGGTCTATTTTGCTTGCCTAGGATTCAATAGTGCTACCTATCTAGTATTAAACTGAATCAAAATCTTTGCCATTACTTTATATTTTACTGAAAAATAATTGATTGAAAAATTCTTCTTTTATCCTTAGTAATATTATAAAAACTAAAACCTTAACAATCTAGAATGCCGACCACATCATATTTCAGTGAAATGTGTAAAACCTAATTAAAAATTAGTTCATAATTACGTTGTGGTTGTGATTTATCGTTCGACATTTAGCACGATCGGGATCCTAGGCGCTGCAGATTTTAGGAATACTGACTATTAATAGAAATCTAGTAAGTGTTAAAATATTTTAAAATTTAAATATTAATGCAGTTTTAATACATAATTGTGACTTTAAAAATGTATTTACGGTTATACTAATTTAAAAATAATGTAACAATATCGAATCAAGCTACAACATAGTTGATCTAATCAAAAGTTAACGTCAAGTCTACCAGACTACGTAATAGTACTCAACTGCTTAAAAAACAAAATCTAAAGATATACGCTCAATAATAAAATTTTCTTTGACAATCGCTATCCAATTGTGAAAAGTTTTGCAAATTACCAAAAAGCCTGATAAAACGAAAACATATTGCGTGTATATGTCATCATTAAAAACCTCCACGATCAAATCTAAGCTTTATTCAGCAAATATAAAGGGTAGGGTACACGTACATAATTAGGAGTACGTCGCGCACAAAAACGATCATTCTCGCTTTTCAACGAATGAATATTTTTCACACGTGTCGCTCCGCCGAATCGCGAACAGTTGATATTCAACCAATTAATTCTTTTGTACTCGCTCGCTTGCTATTGATAATTATTTCGCTCATGTATACAGCCCTTGACAACTCTGATAACGCTCAACAACACTGAGATGCCAATTTAAAAGCCAATTTAATTCTCGAATTATTTGCACGAAACAATGTGACACCCGTGTTGAATTATTTAATTTATCTTTGTGGTTTATCGTGCTTAATAAGTAATGAGCATTAAGTACGTAGGTATTCCATAAAATATTCGTTATTACTGCATTTCGTTAATACATCATAATTTGAAAGCAATAAAGTTCAAATTATATTACGGCTTCGGATTAGCACAGGGTGGTTTGAGAACCACAAATTCCAGTGGCCACATTCGGTTAGATTAATAAATTGTACAAGTAGGTATGTAGTGATATTGGTTAAATTGCATAAAGGGGTTTAAACCTTTCGGCCTAGTCACCGGTCCGACATTTTGTTTTTTTTTTTAATTGCGCCGCACTGTCATACCTATATAAATGGATAGGGAACGTAAAGATGAACAAAAAAAATTACTCAACATCATGCCCTAAAGTGTCAGGTTAGTGAGATTATATAGAGTTAAATATAAGAAGGTGATACTTTGGGTCAGCATTATTCATTTGTAACTCTAATTATCTGGCTAACGTGACACTTCAGGACATTATATAAGTATCATAACATAATATTTTTTGTTCCTTTGAGTGTCTCCTGTTCATTACATAGGTATTATCGTTCGACGTGGCGTCACAAAATGGCGTCTCATACTACGGATTTGGACGAGGTCTCCATACACAAAAGTTTAAGCCCCATTGGTAGTTAACAATTTTGATATATTTTCGAAAATATATTTATTTAGTAGAGAAAATCATCAGGCATGATGCAGCGCCGTCAAATAGAACTAAGCCTCATTTAACAAAGAAGCGTTCGAAGAAGAGTTTTAGCCTTTCGAAAGGATCATATGAACCACACAGTCACAGAATGTTTTATTGTTTATAACTTAAACTATTTATTCCAGCTATGCTATTCTGAAACGGTAATACATTTTGAATCGAAAGTCACCTCACAAATCGATTCACAGCCACATGGTGACAAGTGAACTTAATTCAAAAAACCCAAGTGAAATTTTGGCAAATGAATTCGTGGGTGAGATGGGTGGATATATTACAATATATACGATTCTAGGTAAATGCTATTTAAAAACGTCACAATATCACTCGGTGACGCTGCTGTCGAAATCTCTAATTTTTAGAATAAGTGGTACTCCCAATTCAATACGAACACCGCAAATTCACCGGTATTTTGCAAAAGAACTTTTCGGAATGCCATTGCTGATGCTAGTTCGAAATCATATCCTTTTGAATGTTTGAACCAAAACGGAAGAATTCAACGCAAGCGAATCAACTGGCACTAAATCAATTTTCATTAAGCATTAATAGACGTTTATTCCATATCAGTGACTAGCAGCTATTTATAAACAGTACTCGTTTAATATTTAATGCATTGGATATGCATTTTAAACGGGGTTAACCATCATTATTTATGTATTCGAGTCAAAGGTAAGAAATTATGGTGTTACATAAAAGGCGAAGCTGTTCACCATTATTACATTTAATTATAAAGCGTGTCACAGAATAGTTCTTTCACAGTACTTTCTACATTAAAAGGTAGGTTCACACTTAAACTTCACGCGCACATTTCAGGCCTTAAATGTCATAAAAAACTCTACCATTATAAGTACTCTTATACGTGCATGCCCGATAAGGCTATATTCAAAACATATGTTCTTGTTCAAATATATGTTGCGGTATGTGAGTATGAGTACATCATACCTGTGTAGGTATGATGTACTCATACTCACATACCGCTCACGGTCAGAAGTACGTAAGGAGTATTGACTCCTTACGTTGTTTCAACGATGCACGCGAATTTCACTGCTCGTACACGTGCACGTGTGTGCACCATCCATTATTTATAAACATGGCATTTTGGTGAAATCCAAAAGGGCACCGCCACTAAGTACATAAAAAGAAGAAGAACAGTGGGGTTAGCACGAATAACTTTAGAGTAAGTATCGAGGAAGTAAAGTAAAAAAAAAATATGACATATTGTTTTTTTTTTTTTTGAGGCCTTTGTATTTTTGTGTATATATCTGTAAAGGTAGGATTAAGTGAAGACATTTATATCTGATAAATATTAAACAAGAAAATATACTAGAAAAAAGCAACTAGTCTCATGTCGCCCTGACGGGACATGAGACTAGTTGCTTTTTTCTAGTATATTTTCTTGTTTAATATTTATCACATAAAAATAGCATTGTAAAATGCAAAATTAAAAAGTTACATTTATATATGTATATGTGACCTTAAATCCATACACAATAAAGAACTTACTTACTTACTACTTACTTACTTGAAGCAGAGTTCCTACCTGACGTAAACGGAACTATATTTTTCTATACATTTTTTGACATCACGTGCTCGATACTTACTCGATAATATTTTGATAGTTATTCGTGCTTGCCCTACTGAACAAACACATCTTATCAATCATAAATCCACTGGCCGAACGCTTGGGGCTATGTTTGGCAGCCGGTTTGGCGAACGCAGTAAGACCAAGTTTTGTTTTGTTGTTTTTCTTTTTTAATCTAATTTTTTTAGTTATCAGTAGACACTGCTGTTTGTAGCCTAAAGTAGCCTTTTACTACAGCCACGTAAAGTGCTTTATTAGAACAGAGTAGGTAAGTTATTAATAGTATGAAATTTGTTAGAGAGATTAGCACTCTCTTGCTTCTTCATTTGTTAAAATATTCGCTCAAATAGACAGGTCAAGTACTTATTTAATTTTGATGCACAATGTTAAAGTAAAAACTTTAAAAACTTGACAAATGGGCCATTTCCACTTTTTCTACTGTTAAATGAAATTTTAAATTGGCAACACTGCGTCCGACGAGGTGGAATACCACGTTTCCGGGTAAATTATGGCTGCGGCGAAATTTTTAAATTACGCGATACCAATTATTCAGGCTGGTAATTTCTCTATCCGAAACATCCGAGCGGAAAATTTGTTTTCGCAAACAATTCGACATATATGCCAGGTATGTTTATAGTTTCACGAAGTAAACAATCGAAGCTCTTTTTGTTTTTGTATCATCATTCTTTAATTAAGCCTTCTATAAACAAGGCAAATAATTACAAATTTTTCTATCATTTCTATTTCGTCGTCATCGTCTCAGCCATATGACACCCACTGCTGGGTATAGGCCTCCCCCAAGGATCTCCACGACGATCGGTCCTGCGCTCCCCGCATCAAGCCGCTTCCGGCGACCTTCACCAGATCGTTGTCGGTCCACCCTGCCGGGGGCCTACCCGCGGAGCGTCATCCAGTGCGCCGTCGCCATTCCAGAACCTTTCCGTCCCAACGGCCATCGGTTCTTCTCGCTAAGTGTCCCGCCCACTGCCACTTTAGCTGAGCAATCCTTCGAGCGATGTCGGTTACTTTAGTTCTCCTACGGATCTCCTCATTTCTGATTGATTGACATGATTTTCGTCTTATCAATGTTCATCCTAAGACCCACTCTTTGCGAAGCTTAAAATAATTTCTATTTATTGATTAATTTTTTTTGAAATCTAATTTACTTGGAATTTGGATTCACATCGCGAGCTGTAAAATTCTTTAGCTCTTCATATAACTACGCAAAGCTAACTATATTCTTCTTTCTATGCTAAAAGAGTTTTTCTTTTCCAATCTAAGGAGTGTGAATTACTACTAGGTCTACAAATTTGGTAGGTATACAAAAAGACGGAACCCTTTGTCATAAAAGAAAATCTTATGTATAAAATAAAGTTTAGAAAAACCTCCATGCGTTAGACTTAAGTCGCTAAAGGCCGCTAATCATTAATATAATACCAAGATTTCTTTCAAGAGGAGAGTCAGCAAAAATGTCACGTCTCATCGAATATTTTCTTGACTAACACCAAGTTACGAAGCGTTACTTCACCGGATATATGTTTATTTTATGCATGGGTTCAGTCTTGCGTCTCACGCCATAAAATCCAGAATGAATCTATTCTGTCTGAGGGCAGCTCCCGCAAAAATTTAAGTGGCTAGAGTTCCCAGTCACTTCCTTAGTGCCGGATTAATGGTGAATCGAAAGATTAACAGTAAAAACTGCGTTAAAAAACCGACTTCAAAAACTAAAAAGCAAAAATATTTTAGTTTAGTTATTGGCCATATTTAGGTACAGTCGGGGAACTTCGCGGTTGACCAGTAGAGCTTTGTTTAAAGAAGTAAAAGATATATAGAAAACGTTAATATCACATATAATATACCATTATGAGGTATTTCATTTGATTAATAAATTATTACTTTAAGCTTAGTTCTTTCCGAGAAAACGTTTCCCAAAAAAACTTTACTGGTCAACCGAGTAGTTCCCCTATTATACCAAATATTGAACTCTATTTTGGTGCTGATAAAGTTTTGAATCTAAACACACGTTCCACCAATTATCGTGTGCACAGTCCAGGGGTATTAAGAAAGACAGATCTCGATAGCCGGGCAAAATTTATTAAATATTGAACTTTATTTTGATGTCGATCAAGTTTCGAATTAGACGACTATTCGTTTAATTATCGGATTTTGTATTGTATGTATTACATGCCAAACCTCTAAAGTTTATAAAAACAAAACCAATTGTTATAAGCGATACTCTTTCAATATTATGATAGCAAAAATAACGAAGCATTCTAAAAAGATTTTTCAATAATTTTTATATTCAACGTCATGTGGGTACAGTAAATATACACCTAATTTTGTAATTTATAATAACACATTTAATAATTATAAATCCAAATTAACGGGACTCCACGCGATATTTATTATGTAGTACATAATATGTACTTAGTCTAAATGTGACCACGGCTGTAGCAACACAGCCGAAACGTCAGCTGTAATTAGATATGTATTACCTACCTAATAAATGTCGCGTTGAGTCCCATCCCGTTACCTACTTTTGATTTATAATTATAATGGAACTCGAAAGTTTAAAATCTTATAACTAATAAGTTAAATTGATACTAGTCTATATATCTTCTCCTACTGTAAACATACATATCAAAAACCATCCAAATCACCACCTAAAATTTTAACAAGAAACGTGCTCATAACGAAACGCAATCTTCATTGGCAGCATCTGAAATTGAGCTTTAAATTCTAGCCATTAGCGGCTATCATCGCTTAGCCACCTCTCTCATTTGTTTAACTCATCAAGGAAAAAGATCAATTAGGAAGATTAGTTATCGTCTTTAAAGATTACGTCACAGCAAAGAGGGGGTGAGGGGGATACGCGCCCCATTCACATTCAGGATTGTTGCCAGAAGCCTATAGGGGATTGTAGTCAATCTTCCAAGGGATATAAAAATGTATAGTTCCGAAAATTGTGCCGGTCTCGCAAGCCTTATGAATGTCAAGGAAGAACGTAGACCGTACACAGATAAAATACAAAACAAAATATTATTAGAAAAATAGTATTCCGTATACAGCTTGTTTATTAGGGCAGTAGCTACGTAGCATCACATAATTGAGTACTTTTTTTATTGGAGAAAAAAGTTTTGTTAAGATTGTGAAGATTACAAGTTGAAGTAACTTGTAATCTTCACAATAAATTTACCTAACTATACCGATTCGGTGAGTGGCATTAAAAATCGTATCAATTAAACCACGATTACATAGCAAAATTTTGGGCGATACGAAAAATTTAATTGAAACCTATCAACGAATTGACCGATAACATAATGGCCTGCGCAGACGACGTACATTGAAGGACTTTTTGTCCGCGACACGACCTTATTACTAAGAATATAAAGTTGAATAAATAACGAGGACTATCGCGTACTTTTCATGGATATACGCGATTTAAGTTGAATCTTATTTGGTTAACAATAAAGACGTGTCGCGGACAAAAAGTCCTCCGTTATCCGTCGTCTGCGCTAGCTCTAAATGCAACTTACATTGTTATATATGGCGTAGCGGCGTAGGGCGATCGCGATCTGCATGGGCACATCAAGATATTTTTTGTTTTGCCTGTTTTAAACCCTCCATAGCGTTCAAAACATAACGTTTGACGTTTCGCCCAGCCGCGTTTGGGCAAAGCGATTCCCGCGTGTGACTAAATTATTAGCAAATTAAACAATTTTTTTTTTGTTTTTTATGAAGTACGGGGAGCCTCTTAGCCTTCATCATACCTGATGTTAAGTATTGATAAGGCTGAAGATGGAAGCGAGCCTCTCCCGGAATCCCCAATCACTGAGGAACTGACTATCTTATCTTTAACTGCCGGAACACAACAATGCTGAAAACATTGTTGTTATGGCGTCAGACTTAGATAAGATGGTGGTAGCTAGCCAGGCGGACTTACAACAAGTCCTACCACCAACCAAACCGAATACAATATGTACGCCCGCTGGGAATCGAACCGGGGATACCGGTGGTTGTACCACTAGACCACGGAGGCGGTTGTAAATAAGTATTAAGTAAGTATGTAGGTATATCATTCCTTTAAAAATCTTAAAATCTAAGACAGTTCTTACGAAAATGTGTAATGAAGCCCTAAATAAAATCTTATTATCATTAAAATTACACAGCTGTTGTCAAGCCGCCATCTTTTTTCTTTCATCTTCACGTAAACATATAACTGACATTGCGCACGCAGCGCCACAAGTCTCGTGGGTTGGAACTACATTACGATGCGGCCCAGACTAGTGGGCCTATCGACAAATAGGTTGCTGTCATCTGTCGGCCTAACTTTTAATTATGCACGTCATGAACTAATTAGCAAATTCTCCATATGCGCACATCGTGTTGTGCCCAGGCAGAACTAGATCGGCCCAATTCAACGATTGGCCCATTAATACATAAACCCCTGTAATTACATTAGGATAGGACACGTATACGGTGGTTTTGCAGTGGACAACATACCTAAGCAGCATTTTATAGGTTAAATTTAATTTAAACCAATCAATGAATTCATCGATAGCATAAATCCAACACATACACATAACATATCGATATTCCATTGCAATGCATGAGAAAGAGGCCCGTTCAAAATCCTATAATTACACTAGGACACGTATATCGTGGTTTTGCGGTGGACAGTGTACCTGCGCAACATTTATTAGGTAACGCATAATTTGTAGCCAGCAATATGTTCATTAGAAACCGCATCGCAGCCGCAGTTTATCTCTGCGGCACTCGGCGAATTACCGTTAACGCCGAACGAACCGATATTAATTAATCACGTAATTAGGTATTACTGTACGTACCAAGCATTTTTCGAGCCTTATGATAAATAGTGCAGATAATAGTAATGTCTTCATTATAACATTCATACGCCTTTGACATCTTCTGCATTGCTTTTTTTTAATTTAAAAAATGCTTAGGTACTCTTGGCCTCATTCTGGATCAAAGATTAAGAAGAGGCCGAAGATGGAGCAAGATTGCCTAGAAGAAGCCTATTCACTCGAGCTTTAAATGTACTAGCATGAGCACCTCGACAAAGCTACCTCGACACTTTCTCGCGCGAGCGTATTATCTGTCCCGCTCACATCGTACTGATATGAGCGGGACAGACATCGCGAGATAAGCGTCGACAGCGAGTCGCGGTGCGCATGCTACGCTGGCAGGGCTGTACCTAGGCTGCCGGGAATACAGACACAGTGGCGAGGGGTCAAAATATGGCGAAGGTAAGCCGGACGAGAAAAAAACTACAAATTAGTATAATAAACATGGAAAAAAAAAAATTTTCACTTTGCAACTGCCTGGCATCCACGTATATTGAACTAATTGGTGACAAAAATTAAGGTCATGATTATTATGATCTGCACAGTGGATCACTGTGGGGGAGGGATTCCCAAAAGGGAAGCCGATGGGAATCGACATGTATGAACCCTTCGCCACTGACAATTAGCAATAGCATAATTATATATTTTTTCTCAACGGTCTATCTAATCTATCTCTAGGAATATAAAAAAATATCAAAGCTGATTTTGTGGTAAGCTGGTACTTTTAATTAAATTAACGGAAGTAATAACTTCCGCATGTAGGTATATCTTAAAATGTAAATGTAGACTTAACTGCAAAAGTATGTAAGTATTTAATAAAATCCTCTACCTTGAATCTTCCTTTTAATATTGCTGCAAATAGGGAGAAAGAATACTTTGCCATTGTACCAAATAAGGCAACAGCAAGCAATATAACCTTATTTTACGTCTGATCGTAGAATATCAGCGTAACATAACTATTAACAGCAAAGTAAAAATTTGGTCAATTAACAAGCAAGTAATAATCAATGAAAACAGCATTTCTCGTATTACCAGTAAGGTACAATCGGGAACGTCCCGGTCGTCCAGTAGAGTTCTTTTAGGAAAAATTTTTTGGTAAAAAAAATTTTTATAAAAAAAATGAAAAGCAAAAAATAAACCTTTTGGAGTCGGTGCCAGCCAAGGTATTCTACTTTGCGGTCCTACTATTTTATTTTTCTTGCCTTGGCTTGCACCGACTCCAAAAGGTTTATTTCTTGCTTTATAGTGTTATGAAGTCGGTTTTCATTTATTTTATAAAAAGTTTTTATTTCACAGTTTTTAAAGGTCATGTCATCCAAGTGACAAATATGAAATGAAATAAAATAAAATGCTCAAAACATAAAAAGTACTGGGTCAAACTAAACCAAATTTTTATGAGACCAATTGGCAACTATTATGCATCGAACAAAAAAAGAATCACGGAAATCGGTTCAAAAATCTCGGCGTAATCGGTGTACATATATAAAAAAAAAAAAAAAAAAAACCAACTGAATTGAGAACCTCCTCCTTTTTTGAAGTCGGTTAAAAATAATAAGGTTAAAGAAGTAATTCATTAGCTCAATAAAAATCCGAATAGTGTTCTATTATTTGTGATCTAAACGATTTTTATGAATCTAACACTTTTTAAAATAACCCTCCATAAAAAACTCTACTGGACGACCGGGAATTTCCCCGACTGTACTAGGTAAACACGATGTAGAAACAGTAAGAAAACGAAGCTATAAAGAAAAGTGGAACACCTAAACTTGTCTCAACATAAAGTTATTGGTTACGGGACGCAAACAAAGTAACGCGTTATCTGATCACAATGAATCGATGTTATCAGGTAAGGAAGTGGAAGTCTAGAGATATTACCCATAAAAGAGGCTTCGCGGGAGGGACGCCCCAATTTGGTTCACTTAACTGCCATCTAGCGGCCGATAGTGCTTTCTAAGTCGTTAGGCTTTAATAACACTGGTGGGGAAAATTACTTCTGTTTTTTTTTTCAACCGCGTTTCTTTTAAAACTTCTGATCCGGATATTAGAACCACACATGCAACTATTTTCTGCAGGGTACTTTGACGACCTCCGTGGTAGAGTGGCACGTACACCGGTTTCAAGGTGTCACCAACTCTGAGGTTCTGGGTTCGAATCCCGGTAGGGGCAAACGTATGATGAATACAAGCATTTGCACCTGAGTCATGGACGTTTATATATATTTCTATTCATAAATACTTATATATGTATAATTATAACACAAGCCTAACAGTGCTTACTTTAGGGCTAGGCTAATTGTTGTGAGGGTAAGAAATATTTTTTTTTTATTTTATTTTCAGGTTATTAGAGCTTTCTTAGTATAACACTGTATTAAATAACAAAAAGGGTGTAAATGAGCACAACAATTGAAACGCGATTACGATTGACACTAATGGTTAATTAGTAATTTTACGAATTCGTATAAAGTAATATCGTAATTTGCTTGTCAAGCCTGTTAAAAATGTATTGAATTAAGAAACTTTAATGTTGCGAATTCATAAAATGAATTTGGTGCAACCGGCTGTAAACATTACCAGATTTTACACCCAGTTTTTGAGGTGGCACTTCTTTCAATGTTTTTTTTAATCATTATTTTTAGAGTACTTTTATCACATAGATGGATATGTCAGTCCTATCGTATCCTAAAAATTAATTACACAATAGAGTTTAAGCACAGCCTAAATGTCATAGAATGATTGCGAGGGCGTAAATCACCGATGACTGACCATATCACAAATGTATTTACCTGAACTGGACGTAGGTTCACTTAGCAAACTCTGAAAAATGCCTAAAATGCTCCTTCTGTAGGGCAACTATCGAAATATTATCGAGTAAGTATCGAGCCGTGTGGTGACGGCCTAAGAATACAAGTGTCACCACTCCCTTACATGCCTGGGATGTCGTCGACTAAGAGGCTCGTCGCGTTGAACACCTGTGCGAGAGAAGGAAAACTTGAAACAAACCCTCTACCAACCCGTCTGGCCAGCGTGATAGCAGTAGGCTAATAGCCTCCTATGAGCGCCACAATAGGCATGAGCTAGGAGAGGCCTATGTCCAGCAGTGGACGTCCACAGGCTGATGACGTGAAGTATCGAGCACGTAATGTCAAAAAATTTATAGGAAAATGAAGTTTCGTTTACGTCCGGTAACTCTGCTCAATATGTCATATATTTTTTTACTTGACTTACTCGATACTTACTCGAAAGTTATTTGTGCTAACCCCACTGATCTCTTTCTTGGCTTTACTGCTTAACATACTTTAATAAAGAGTAAATCTTTAATCACTAATTTGATGAAATGAAGCAACACCAACTAAGTTCCATCCATACCAGTGGAGTACAAAGTTTATTAATCTCGATATCTACGTGCGCATATTTCGTCGCCAAGTTTAGTCAAGTAGTTTAGCACAAAGGTAAGTTCTTCGTCATCTAATAGAATATATTTGGACCGTTTTACATGTATTGTTACCAGCATAGGGTAGGTAACCGCTTCTGTGGTCTAGTGGTTATAACCACCGGTATCGACCCAGGGGTGCCGGGTTCGATTCCCAGCGGGGAGTACATATTGTATTCGGTTTGGTTGGTGATAGGACTAGTTGTGAGTCCTCCTGGTTAGCGACCCCACCATTTTATCTAAGGCTGACGCCATAACAACAATGTTTTCAGCATTTTTGTGTTCCGGCAGTTAGAGATAAGATATCCAGTTCCTCAGTGGTTGAGGCCTTATCAATACTTAACATCAGGTATGATGAAGACTAAGAGTATCCCTGTCGTAAATAAAAAAAAGGTATATTGACAGGCAGCTTGACGTCATAATATTTATCGAAGAGATCGAATCAAAACACAGAGTTCGGTTTATGGATGTCATAAATGCGGATGTCGACATTTTGGACCTAAATAGTAAAAAAGCACACGAAAATTTAGCTCGAGCTTGACTAGCACGTCATGATGCCAAAGGTTTTAGTGTAGACCAATTTTTTAAAGATAAAGCTACAATATTCCAATTTTCCTAGTAGATTTACTTATGCATGATGAGCACCATTGAAATCTGCCATTTATTATTTGAGGTGATTTCTAAAACTAGGTATTTCCTTTCCGTATTCCCTGGAAGTATGATGATAATAATACCATCATAGTTCCAGGGATGGTCTTGAGAGACAGATTTTATAAATTGGCATTACTTACTTTTCCATATTTTTTTCTACTGAGTGCTTAGTGCTAGTATTTTCTACAACCGTGAGGTCGTAGAAACGCGTCGACTTTTGTACGCAATCAGCGGCCCGCCATCTAGGGGATTACGCCTCAGACTACACCAACGCCATACAAAAACCTATTCGCCGGCGCAGGGACTTACACACTCTAAAGCTCCTTTACTCGATTCTTTTCCTTCCTACTTCCCCACCTTATCTTAAACAATGTTTTTCCTTTCGTTCTTCGTCCTCAAACTGTACTTTGCGATCCACTTTTAACCTTGCCCTAGAAATCCCACGCAACTCTTCTGATTTTGCTTCCTACTCCTTCTCTGTGCATGCCGTTCGCTTATGGAACGTATCAGGAAGGCTCAGACTCTGCGATCCTTTGGTGATCAAGTAAGAAGTTATTTCCTCTCTCTTTCACCATCGTATTTCCATTAATAGTATATATATGTAAGTATTATATTGATAATGTGTCACTTTCTATTTATGCACCCAATCCCCATTTATCCTAATTATCTGTTATTTTTCTCACCCTTGGTTGCCTGGAAGAGATTGCTACGTAGCAATGAGGCCGCCTATTGTGTGTTTCTCTTTTTTCTGTAATCTCTCTGTATTTGTCTTTAAATCGTGTGCAATAAAGATTTTCCAGGGAACTTTCAATTCCAAGTGCTTCATGATTAATAAGGTGCCGTCTAGACTTGTTTTTTGTACCGCTAAAGGGTAGAAACCGCTAAGTAAAGTCTAGCATTGAGAGTGATCATTAATAATAAAGGATATTACTCTCACTTGACGGTGCTTGACTGATGAATGTTCACCCGCAAATAATATAATTCGCTAATTATTATAGCTCGATATTGTTGAGTAACAATAGACTTTCCTGGTAGATGTAACAAAGATCGCCTTGTCATATCCACTTAAAATAATTCGACGAATGCTCAGTGTTTGTTTTGTGTATTGTAATGGACACGGTTAAAAGGAAAATGTTATGAAAATAAATATGAATGAGAAAATATACCAGAAAAAAATCGCTGGCCAACAGCGTCGAAAGGGGAACATATACTCATAAGTCTCGGTAGCATAATTGGGGCCAGTTTCCTTATGACGCGGGTTCGAGTCCCGTCTGAGCGACATGAGCGCATTTGTTTTTCTGGTATATTTTCTTATTTATATTTATTACATATAAATAGCTTTGTAAAATGCAAAACTATCTAATCTTGGGAAAATTTCAAGAAATATAAGAATCTGAATTCAGCGTATTCATCTATATAGATTTAGTGTAATAAACTCCTATCGAGCTGATTTGAACGCGCTAACTTCTTAAATCACCAGTCGGATTGTCTTGAATTTTGATTTGACCATAACAAGGGAAAAATGCACTTTTTAGGTAAAGAATCTCGAAGGTAGTGTTATGTAACGTAAGTAGTCTACTAGGGCTATTAAGTGTAGATCTAGACTGCAAAATCAATGATTAAACAATCATAACAATTTTTTTCCAAATAAAAGATTAACGGTTGTATAAAAAAAAAAAAAACACTAAAAATATTAATAAAAACATTAATAACAACAACATTAATGACGTCATGCACGAATATCTTGAGAAAAACCTAATACATCAAAAAGTGTATATTTCTCGTAATAAAGCAAGACGTCTGTTTAAGCCTTCTTGTCGTACAAAGCCTACGATACAAAGCCTTAAACACCATTAGACGTCACATTAAGCCTTGGCCTGACAGGCCTTAGGCCGATGGCCTCGAAGGACCCAAGACTATTGACATTATGCACGTCTCACAAGCGTAAGAACCCTAGAGGCCTTTGTCTGGGTCTAGGCAAAGACGCAGTAGAGCGTGCTTAAACTTACAAAGGGTATTTCGATTGAATATATTTTTTTTTTGTGATGCGGATTTAAAAAAAACAAAATGCAGTTTTAAAGAAACTCGTTGAAATTATCAAGACTTCTAGCGTTCCTAAAAAGTAAAATAATACATTTGTGCTTTTAGATTCTATTTTCACTCAAATAAGACATTCAATCTTCTACTGACATCTCTTCTTAACTAGAAAAAAACATCTTTAGTTACATTTTTACCTTGCGAAAGTTTATAACATTTAAACAGCATTTGTATTTAAAATGAATGAATAATTACTTATTGTACTAGTCTGAGAAAACTGTTTTAATGTGGTATCTTCTATGATTAAAATTTCTGTAAAACACAATAACAATAACAGTTAAAGTGAAAGCACTAAAAACAAATGAAGGCTTAAATAAAACAACTGACAAAAGTAGCTACTCACGAAATTCCCGAAATTACCACTCCCTTACCGAATAATATCGTTAATTATTTGCGCATTTTACCTGAAACAAAGAAGTTGTTCATTAATATTCAAGTCGCAACGAAAGCTGAATTTTAAAGCGTAATAAAGTATATTAATGTTAAAAATTACAGGGCAATGAGCGAACAAATAACGTTTAACCGTTTTAGCATATTTTCCATTATACCGTGAAAAAAGTCGATAGACGAAAATATCGCCTTGTTTAGACTCTTATATAATACTAGCGGATTCTCGCGGTTTTACCCGCGTGGTGCCCCGTTCCCGTGGGAATATCGGGATAAAATATGTCACTCGGGAGAAATGTAGCTTTCTAATGGTTCAAGAGTTTTCTTAATCGGTCCAGTAGTTCCTGAGATTAGCGCGTTCAAACAAACAAACTCTTCATCTTTATAATACGATTATATATAGTATAGATTTATTAACATCTAAAATCAAAGCGACGACGCTAAGCAAAATATTTTCTTTGTACAGTTTACAGCACATAATAATAATTGAAGCGCTCGTGGCGGCACTTGACAGACTGATCGTATACGATCGATCACGTTTGTCAAACAACATTCGGTCCGGTCAGGTGTCGGATGGGTGACCGTAAAGTGCCATTACAACTAATCGCTTCTGTGCTTCGGAGGGTACGTTAAACCGTCGGTCCCGGCTGTTGTCATCTGATAGAAGCCTTATAGGCGGCTTGATAAACTCTGACACCAGGTGGCCACTAATCCTCATTCGATAAAAGAGAGAGAGAGCACATAATAAAGCTTTGCGTCGCATCTTCGTCACGTACAAGTAAACAGCACGTCAGGCATACACTTGCACTACAAAAATGGCCGCTGTTATGACGACATTAGGGCGCTTTTAAGTTCAAACTGTAAGGTCAGACCTGCTGTCGTGAGTACATAAAAAACCAGTTTGTAACCATAATGTGATGTGGAGAAAATGTATTAAAAAATTGAGACTCTTATCGCTCGGACGGGACAAGAACACGCAACATTTGGGTGTCCGGCCCAATGCAACCATTCAGCTACCGAGACTTATAAAGACACGTCTACATGTCACAAATTTTATAGTATACCTAAAAACTTCTTAATTGGTCCCTCATAACTGAGAATCGTGTTCACTGGCCACTTTTACAATTTTTCTCCATAGGTCTCGGTCCATGTTAGAGCTACCATGGACCGAACTTGGTGGAATTATTACTTGGTCAGACCATCTGGTTGGCGAACGACCTCGGACTCTCTTGCATTCTATTCCACCAACTACGACCAGTTTTTCGGGACTCTCATCTCCTCTTCGCATCATGTGGCCAAAGTATGTGCGATGTAAGCAAATAGTGGACAGCCCAGTCTTGATGTTTAGTTGTGAAAGAACCTAAGTACCTTTTCACCTTTCTACTCTCCTTGCTTGCGTTGTTTCATCAATGAGAGGAATATCCTCACTCTCAAAAGAAAGATGTGTGTTAGAATGTTGTATCGAGCTTTTTTATCCTCCCCAAAACATTTATTACACTGAAACTAGACTATACAATTTAATTCCCCGTCATTACCACCATTATACGCATTTAGAGCTATTAAACACCGTACTTTCTATATTATTCCTATAATTAAAGGAAATTGAACTATAATATGACATAATGACGAAGCTAAGTGATTAGTGCCTCATATCGCGTATTGGTGGGGAGTAGTTACTGACAATAAATAAGACTTAATTTTATATCTTTGTTAACTACTTCATTATGATATTTATCTTATTTTAAGACACTATAATGCGTAGTAGGTACTTATATTATTTTATTTCATCCTAGTTTTTCTTGGCATAATGATGGAGCAATTATTAAAGTGACTAAAGGAAAGCGTAAAAAATCAGGACAATCAGTAGGTACGAGATTGGCAAACTATGATCGTTATCGAAAACTATCGCTTTGACTCTTTCATACACATAGATGCTTTACTGGCAAGACTAGAGCATCCGATAGTTGTCGTAAACGTTGACAGTAAATGTCAAAGCCTTTCTACCTATTAGGTACGTTAAAAAGATGAAAACTTCGAAATATATTTTAAAATAATATTCCTAATATTATGAATTAACTAACTGTTCATTATATACATAATTATATTATTTTAGTTGTATTCAATAAATATACGAGCAGCATAAGCAAAAAGACTGTGATAAACGTTAAACAAATAATTTTCTAGCCTATGAGTAGCGCCATCTATGGAAGTATAGCAGAGTTAATGGAGTAATTTCACTCGATTTTTTTACCCGCAATGAAGGCGCTACGGAGATGGTATATTATGCGTTTGAATAAGAATAAGAAAATAATAAGAATAATTTTATTTTCCAAGAAACAGGGTTACATGGGTGTTGTAAAGATATTTATTCATGGTCAACATGTTTTGCTGGTCAAACAGCATGCAAAGTTATAAAATAAATGTTAAGTTCCTAATTTAGAGTTATAAAGTACCTAATAACATTTGGGGTAAGAGGATGTTGTTTGATTATTTATTTGTTTATTTAGCAACTTAATAACTACCCAATGAATTGTTCTGTTTATTGTGAGTTATAAAACGGAATGATGCCACAGGTAAGTGGCTCATTTATTATTTTTCAAGAATAATGATAGGTAGGTACCTAGGTACTTGTAAAGCCTTTAACACAAACACGTTCAACGACCACAAGTTAACCAACAGTTAAGACAACAGTGTGTGTTGTACGTATCGCCACAACAGCGGCCCGACCGCCTAACGGTGTAGCGTGTGGTATTGCTATGGCTATCAAACTTCAAACTCTCATAAAACCCTTCAATGATAGGGTTTTTGGCTAATTCCTACATATTTCTATTCATCTATTGGATTCACGATTGCATTTTTAGTATGAAAGTAATAGCGTCAGCGAGAGCCCTTTGTAGGGGGTTTGAAAAATCGATAGCTATAGCAATAGCACAAGCTATACCGTTAGGCGGTCGGGGTGCAGTTGAGTAAACCAACAGGGAGTAGACACTGTTAACTTGTATCGATTGGGTTCGATGCCCATAACTTGCCAACTTGATGGAGGTTGCTGCGTCACTTAGGGCACCGTGTAGTTAAGTGGTTTGTTAAGATCTTATCTGTAAGCTATGGTAACTATCCTCTGGTGTCCGGTCTGTGGATTAACGACTCGTTAATAACTGATCTGTAGGAGCAAATTGTCCATTGACAGGATATTTCAAAGATGGCGTCAAACAGGGTAAGTCGATAAATTAGATAAAGTAAAAGCAATCAGTATTCTCGAAAAACAGGTAAAATAAATACTTAAAACATTGACATTGAGATATGATTTATCTACATTCAATTTATTCTCTTTTGTGCAAAACGTCAAATTAGGTAAGTATACAGTGGTCTGTAAAAAGGAAACCAACTTCGATAAAGTCAAACTTTAGAAGATGAATAGGTACTAAGATCTGTCATTAAACATGTTTAATGACAGCTCTTAGTACCAATTGCCCATGGGCACTTAAAACTGTAAATCAAACAAAAGTGGCTTCTTATAAGTCATTCTGGTTACAGAGTTCAAAGTAATTTGATTTACAGGATTAATCAAATTGAAAATGACTGCTTGTGTATCATAATTCATAAGTTACACAATCGGAAAGGTGGAGCTGAATTCCGCAATAGATTGCCAAAATGGCGTCTCAAGTACCACTTTACAATACAAAAAATATTACGCTGCAACCAAACCACCAAATATCATTCTGGAAACGACAGTTTACTAATTGAAAAATTATCTTTCAGTCAAGCATGAAAACGAAGGAGGGTATCAGTATAGCACATGTATTCTACACGCCCAAAGTTTCGAAACGAAGTAACAAACTCTAGGACAAAAGTTATCTGCAAACTTGGTTAAAACACGAGAACAAATGCGTATAAACAAAACAAACGTACGAACAAAAGAAAATCATTGAAGGACACAAACCGACTCCAGTGCAAATACTGTGTCCACTTGCATTGCATGAGTAGGTCCCCCAGAAATGCGTAGGGCCGTAGCAAGCTCGAGACGACAAATTAAGATGTCCTTAAAACCAAGAAGACGAGAGTCGCGTGTCTTCGATTATCAACTGTCGTCGCTTTTTTCGTGCGTAACATTCACACTTACAATCACAACATATTCGAACACTCGAGAACGCGAATTTTCTTTCACTGAATCAAATTCTGAAACGACTCTGAATACTATAAGATACTAATACACTAGGGCTGCCTTGTTTGAGCTTTTCGGTGAAATGCACAAAACTTACTGCCTTTGTAGTTAAATTACTTTACAGTTGAACATACATACGATAAGATTTTTCAGCTGCTTTATACATTTAGTTTCTATGAGGCCAAGATTTGCTGAGTCCAATATGGGTAAAAGCACAGATTACTACAGGATTACTAATAATAGTCAAAATTAATGATGACGGCTGAAAATTTTAAGTTGATGAATCAAAATTCAAAATAAAACTGATATCGGCCGTAGTTCTAGAATTTATTGTAATACGTAATTATTTAGTTCTATGTACAGTCAATTGTAAATAAGGATTTATTTATTTACCTTGAGAGCCTTATTGTCGCTAGTAATAGCGGAAGTTTTCGTAGTGCTAGTTTATTATTATTATTTGACAGAGCTAGGGGCTCTGCAGCTCCATTGAGAGCTGTAGTCACTGCGATCTAAAAGATCTATCGTAACTTGCCTCCAATTTATAGTATCCCTTTTAGCCTTGAGACTTCCAGAAACTCTAGAATCTTTCTAGCTTTTAGAGACGGTGTAGGGGTTAGGTGTTGTATTATAACAAAACACAGGTTCAATTAAAGTAAAATAAATAGTACTCCTATTTTATGACAAGTTCTACCTTTTATTACAAAGCGGGCAACCCTACTAAGCAGAGGGGGGGGAGGGGTGTCTGGCCCAGTCGGCGATCAGTCACTGTCAACTTGCCGATAGCGGGAGACGTCTCGTATCGCAGAATTTTATCGCTAACGATATCAATTCTTATTTTTAATCGAAACTTTTCTTCCGCAGTAGGCTCCAGATGGAAAGAATTCGAGAATCGCAGGCAAAATTAAATGTCCTTTTTACCATGGTTTATTCGATTTATACGATCTCGATTATAATTAAATAAAGTACCTATAAGCAATGATTATTAGTAGTAAATAGCAACAGCCAAAATTTATCGACAAAACGTCACACAATGAACTGAGTGCCAGTAACCCTTAGTAGGGTTTGGCAAACTATAATCATTTTCAAAAACTATCGCTTTGTCTCTTTCATAAGTTTCATATCCATAGACTGCTTTACCGACATGAGTAGAGCATCCGATAGTTGTCGAAAACGTTGACAGTTAATGTCAACTCGTACTTACTAAGGGCACAGATTTAGCTCCCTGTGCATTTTCAACGTATCATCAAGTACTGTCAATATCAATCACAGGTGTACTGTCAATTTTTACACTAACGAACTTATACAAACTAGTCTTGCGAACCTAATGTACAAATACAAATAATGTCTTTGCGATATTATTACTTCAAAAAGCCTGAATAATATATACATTTTATAAAAAAAGAACGCCCTTTTAATATTACATCATAAAAATACAAAATTTACCTGACAATAATTTAATAACGGTTAAGATACTCGTACAACAATCCAATATCAGAAAGGCTATCGATTGAAAGTCTATACAGAAACTTTCTATGTATCAAAAAGAAATGAGATTCATAATATCTCATAAATTTTACATCTGACCGGTTATTCAAAGCGATCAAATGTCGATGCATAGTTATTGGTTCGCAATTTAAGAAGTCGGATTTATTACTTGAATGGTTTTTTTCAATGGACTCCAGATGATAGGAGAATTTATAAGGCGTTCCTCACAAAGAGTCACGTAATTCCCATTGCTTTGAGAACATTCTGGACTTTAGAAAAGTACAATAGGATACTAGGAGGTATAAGGCGCTAACTGTTGGCAGAGCTAATTTTAACATTTATTTAATAAAATTTACTGTCAAACGACATAAACTCCATAAAATTTATAGATTAGATTACTCAAAATGGCTGCTTTTTTGAATTCAGTAAAATATTTTCTATTTTATTTTCATCGTTAAAATTTAAAAGGATAACAACGCGGGGTCGTCACTTTTTTAAAATATGAGTAATTGCTAACATAATTATGAAGACTTTTCTTATTACCTAGTTACCTATCTCTAGATTTTTTTATCCTAACTAATATTATCAATGCGAATATGTGTTTGTTTGTCCTTTATTTTACATTTGATCTCGATATTCCCACAGGAACGGGAACCACGCGGGTGAAACCGGAAACGGAGGACTAGTAATTACATAAACGCCTCACGCCGTATGGTATGTATCCTTGCAGCCACTCCTGAAGACGCCACATTTGGCGTTGGCCTTTCTTTTCAGAATCATCTAATTCCGTGATTTCACTTTTACCGTTATATTATCCTTAATTAAACACGAATACAACAACAGGAATCGTTATTTTTAAAGCGCGTTATCTGACTGTAATTTGCTTAACAAAATCTTGTGCGTAGCCAAGCGGCTGGTTCCTACCAACAGATGCGGGCTCTTCCGGAGTTTTTGCAATGGCGACGTCAATTTGCCATATGCTTATACAGGGGCGTGCATTGGTTTTCCAGCGTAGTAGGCACTGTAGATCTAACTAGTAACTTTGCACTTATCCTATCCTGCTACCGAATATTATAAGTTTGTAAGTTTGTGAGGATATTTAGATGGAGGAATGTTTGTTACTATTTCACTCAAAAACTACTGAACTGATTAAGATGAAACTTTACAGCAATGTAGCTTATATATCAGAAAACCACATTGTATGCAAATATTTATAATTATCCTGATATTCCCACGGTAACGGCAATCACGCGGCGAGTGAAACCGAGAGGGGCCGCTAGTCATAAATGATAGGTTCGTAATATTTAGTAGGAATATTAAAATGCTGACGAGTTTTATTGTTTGAGCACGCTAATCTCCGGAACTACTAGTTCGAATTGAAAAAATATTTTGGTGCTGGATAGTCAATTTATCTCGGAAGGTAATAAGATATTTAATATCACGGTACGATTAATAAGAGCAGAGCATTAATGTAAAACGTTACAGAAACGGGAAAAAAATATTAGTTTTGGAAGCTTCCGTTGCGGACGGTGTGTAAACGGTTAAAGTTATGTAAAAATCATGTATGACGAAATTATTCCCCATCAAAAGTTCTAAAAAAAAGTCCGCGACAGCATATGTCTATGTTTTATGGTTAACTCACTATAACCATTTTTCAGATAATAAAATTTGTTCTAAACTAATGTATTATTTGAGAAGCTGTTTTCATAAACATGATATTAATCCTTATCTAAATAAATACGTTAATCATCACAAGTATTTAATTTTGAATAAAATTGTCCTTACATCATTAAATTTTAATGAATATCTTAGGAAATATGATAGTTTAAAAATAACTCCTCAACAAAATAATTCGCGACCAAATTCATTCGTCAGGTAGGCATGCTTACTTAATACTGATATATTCCGGAAGTTTAAGCTAGAACGTTACACGTACAAACAGCGCCCTTCTTGCCATGGGCGGTTTATACTTGAGCAATACTTTTTCTAAATATGTTGTATTCTTGTATGAAACGCTGCTTGTTTCGAGTAGGCAATTTCGAGACTGCCTATCGGTAGGTATTCAGTATTTAGCGTAAGGAATATCTTAGTGGGTGAGTGTTGAATAGAAGTTTAAACTAAAATAAAATAACTTTAACACTTATTGTATATTTATTTAGGTTTTGAATGAGGTAGGCACTGCCTAATTGCCTATATGGAATGCACGCCCCTGTGCTTATATGGCTTCGTGAAATACTTATAAATTTTGAATTTTAAGCTTGTAATATCAATACAATCGACAAAGCTCTTTGTTAATTTTTTTATATTTTGTTATTGCGGAGTGATGTCATGCCACGCATCCCTCTTTCCGCTGGTAGCGCCAATAGTTATTTTTTATGCAAGGCTGGCAAGTTGGTTATTTAACGGCGAGTTACCTCTATTGAAAGCTGAGCAAGTGAAGGATTCAAAGATTTAATCCTGAGCGAAGCGAGTAATATAAGTAACAATATATTTATACTTTAAATAACTTTGAATTAACTATAATACTCCCTTTTTTATTATTTTAGTTTTATATATCATAAAAACAACGAGAATAATATATATTTAGATTAAACTTTATGTTTAAAGAATTTTTTACCGGAAGTTGACCGCGGAAACAACCATAATGTTCCTCGCTGTTGTGAGGTGAAAAATTGTATGTTGCGCTCGGCAGAAAAGTTTTTAGCGTCTTGTACCTTTGAAATCCTTGCTTCGCTCAGGATTCAATCTTTGAACCACTTGCTACGCTCGTGGTTCAATCCAAGAATCCTTTGCTCGCTCAGATTTCAATAGAGGCAACTCGCCGCTAAATAACCATCTTTCCAGCCTTGCATAACAAATAACTATTACGAATTCGTTACTGAAATTTTGCTTGTCAAAGCTGTCAAATCCCATAATTTTTTAAACCATAAACCCTGTAAAAGTAACAGTATAACGTAAAAAAAACTTGGTGCAACCCACCGGTAGACTGAAGATGTGAAAAATTAATAGTGATTTTCGCTAAATCAATGTGAAAAAAATGTCACAAATATGGCAATCAGTACTAAAACCACTAATTACCTACTAATCTTTGGTAGAAATTCTCAGCTAACTGTATATGGAATCCAAATTCATTGATCTAATAAACATTGAAAAGTGAGAGAAGCCATAAATAGATTACCTTATAAAAACGAACCTACTTAATAAGATAATTGAAATTATCATCATTCAGTTTACCGAAATTTTAATGACGTACCTGAAATAACAACGATTACACGACACGACAGAGAGGTACGGCCAAGAACATTCAACTACTAATTAAGTGTTGATAATATAATACTATATTTTGTTCAGTACACCAATATTGTAAAGAGCTAGCAATCAATCGTCGTCGTCGTCTCAGCCACATAACACCCACTGCTGGGTATAGGCCTCCCCCAAAAAGGGGGGTTTGCCATAATCGCCACGCTTGGCAGGCGGGTTGGCGATCGCAGTATGGCCAAGTTTGAAGGAGACGCTGCTGCCCGTCTCCTGAGTCCCTTAGCAATCCCTTAGCAATCAATTATCTGATATAATTCAAAAATTTAAAATAACAACGAATATCAGGTACGTTAATCCGAAAAAACCCGAATGATCAGAGAAATGAAAATGGTTCCACTTAATTCATCTTTATTATTTTAAGCCGTCCGTCTCTAGCCACTTAATAATTCTTAAAATGAAATTCAAAATTGAATCCAACATTAGAATAGCAAATTCTACAAGATCCAGTTCACTGAATTCATTACAAATACTGTCTTCTTTAGAAATTCTAATCTAAATAGTGGAATTAAAAATGAAACATTGTGTAGATAAACTTTGAAACAAAGCTCTATGGGCCGTAAATTCTGAAATTCTCTTGAAGATAAAGACAATTTGCTGGAGCAACGAGAAAGTAGGTAATATAAGAATGAAGAAAAGATGGCGCCACTGGACTCAGATTCCGAGAACACAGATGCAGCTCTCTAGGTTTTATATGGGGATCGTGACTTTTTTACTTATTTGTGGGATGAGCTACATTCGTTGCATTCAACCCTTCCCTTTGTCTAAGAGAAGCACTACTCAAAACACATAGATAGTTTTTACCTGATAAGAAATTATATCGTTCTTTATACTTTTTGTGTGATTACTACACTGTTTTTTTTATACCTTAGTTTTCCACAGAGCCATAAGTTAGCTTTAAGTTCGTCGCAATTAATCTGAGCGCATTCCATTATCGCACTAGAACATTAGGACCACTTTCTATAAATTTTGAAAAACATACTCGTTATATGTTTATTATAGAGTCAAAGTCAAAATCAAAAGGAATATGATTTGATTAATATTTATCGAATATGATTTACTTAGTCTAGGCTGTTACAAACACTTATGAACGTCAAAGAAGCTACGCCATCGGTTCACAAACCCTACGAGAAGAACCGGCAAGAAACTCGTCAAGAGCTATTTTTTTCTCCCTGTTTTATTTCATACAGAGTCGTCAAATAATAATATATAGAGCTTATCGTATTACAATATAATTATATATGTCGTGGATGAACGGAACGTCAAGTCTGAACCGGCTTGGCTGTGTTCGGATATTTGTAGTTGACACTCAGCTACACTAAAGTGTTGAAACATCGATAAATCCAATAAAAACCTAAAATAACACACAATTTGTAAAAAATTATATTTAAAATGAACAGCGGGTTATATCCGGAAAATTTGTCTAAACTAGAAGATATATTTTTAAAGGTCCTTAAAAAAATTACGTCTTCATCTCCATAGTTCTCATAATTGAAATATTAAACTGCACAGTACCAAACCCAACCTAACAAAACATCGATGATATCTCCAACAATCAGTGCTCAAACAAAAGACCACCATGACCTTATACATCCGGGTCCACACGTTTGACCATACAGAGATAACTTTGAATAAGATGAAAGACATTGCTCCCAAACTTATCAGTACTATGATCTCCCATCTAGCCAACAAAGCGTAAGACTGTAATTCTGCTTAAATATGGAAGGTACGAACCTAATTTGATGCATAACTGTATCGGTGATGCTACATAGTACGCCGACATTACATTGCTCAGATTTTTTATCTATTTTAATGAAAACAAATCGCTTAGTGTGTTGGCAAGAGCAAATCTCGAAAACAGCTAGTCCAATTTAGTTATCGTTATTTTTTCAAATTTTATTTGAAGTTCGATGAAGGTTGGTGATTGAAAAAAAATGGAATTCCCGCGGCATCGGGAACCTTGTGGGTGAAACCGGGGGTGAAACTATAATAATAATTAATAAGTATTAGGTTACAGCAATATAAAAAAAATAACTAAGTCTCAAGGACTTGGGGCGTCGGCTTAGACAGAAAAATTGTGACCCCCGCTCTGGGTCGTTTCTGGTGCAGAGGTTGTCTATTGCCATCCAACGCGGTAACGCGGCCAGCGTTATGGGCACATTTGCACCGGGGACTACTCGGGGCGGTCTATTAGACTAATAGACTTAGTAATATTTTTTATATTACTATAATAATATATATATTGTTATTGCTATAATGCTATAGGTAATAATGCTATATATTTGAATATTCCACACCTACGAGTAACTATGGATATGTATTTTTGTCTATCACAAAATGATTTATTGATTTAGTATTATAAAAGATAACATCTAGCCTAAGCTTAACGTTTCTACAAGTAGTAGCCATTAAATACTGAAGCTTTTATTTCGTCAGTTAATTATCCAATAATACTCTGTGAATAAATACTCCAAATTGCCAAATCAAGATTCTACGAAACTGTCTCTTCAGAACCACCGATAAGTCTTCATTTCTTGAGACTCAATTAAAAAGTTCGTCTTTGTGCGAAAGAAAAAATATTTTCGCCAAATTCCTGCAATCGGCAACAGTGCGGAAATTAAACTTTGCCTAAACTCTTTTTATTTCTTTACTTCGAGCGGTATCGGGAATCGGTGCCATTTGTTACCGAGCCTTGGAATACGTCGGCAGACGAACAATTGAATAGGGCTCGGGTAGGCTACGACTGGCATTGTGTTCGACCTGACAGGACCGACGCCGGGAAAAGGTCTTCGTGAAGGAACTCCTTTGTATCTGCGATCAATTTGCCAAAAGATATCGTCTCACGAAAACGGCGGTCGCTGTCCGACCAATTGTGCATTACAAGCCTCTTTTCGGGAGCCGTCTTACATGAATCGGATTTTACTTTTATTTGACTGATTTCAAAAACTTCGGCCAGTAAAATGAACTTAATATGAAGAACTCTCCATTAGCTTTATTTGCTGATAAAATGATTGCAAACATATGGAACCCATAAAAAACTTTACGCCTAAACTGTAACAACTACGCAACTAAATCAGAAAGGATGCGCAAGTCTTTAGATTTGCTGAACAAACAACTTTACACATTAGCCACCAAACTTGGCAAAGAGGACAATGTTATAAAGAAAAGATTTCGAGAAGGACAACTCGTGAAATGTGAAGAGGCTATTAACTTCTTGTGTAAAAACAAATAAACGCGTGCCTGCGACTGGAGTTAGGTCCGAGAGCTGCCATCCAAGAGGACCCAGCCGAGTGGGACAAGCCGCCTGTTTACTCTACCCATAACAACTCCATTCTATAACCAACTTTTCAAATTATAAGGGATTAACACTAGAAACTGAATCTCTACAGACTAACCATTTTCCTTGTTGCTACTTTAGAAAACCATTACGAACAATAGCAAACAACAATCAAGATAATCAGCATAATCAATTAGATATTCTAAATAAAGCAAACACTGGAGATAATGTTTACATTGCACTAGTATAGTATAGGTTAGGTACATAGAGGTATATAGCTGGAGCTTGGTTAATGTTTGCCCTACGTCTGCCCCACAATCGGCTGTCGACCTCAAATTACAGATTGAATCTGTTGACCTCTGTTAAACGTTACCTTTAAATGAACTCTGGCATCGATTGTTATTTTTCGCATAATGGACTTAAAAACAATCAAGTTAAATTCGCACGATAAAGTTTATTGTATAGGTATTTTTGTTTCTAGAGGTGGTGGTTAAATTTAAATTGAACTTCGGGAAATTTTTACTGAAATACCAAAGATATCTATAGTTCAAATGTCGTCTGGCTATGTGACCCAATGAAGAAAACCCAAGGTCAACGGAAAGGGTCCGCAGTGATCTTTATTAGCTCGCCAACATAATCTATTGGCTAGATTAACGGAGACATCCTTACTTCACACGTTTGAGAGCCCGAACGATTTGTGTAAATTGAACCGTTGATTAGATTCCTTTTCTTCGGCTCAGCGTCTTAATCTTTCCGATTCATTACTTGCTAAAACTGGAACGCGTTCGTGATTAATTATCCTATAGACAAGACGCTATTTACAAATAGATGAGCAATGTAATTACGAGAAACCATTTCAGACACGCTGTTATAATTTATCAGTCATATAGTTCATTTCGCTACAGATAATTCAGACTATGATAAATATTCATAATTCGTTCAGAGTGTTTGTTATTTCCTAACATTCACCCGAGATTCTGTAACCCATTTACTTTTCGTATTTCACGGTGACTAGAATACAAATGAAAGTTTTTTCCAACTGTCCCCGACTGAAAAGGAATGATTGATCAATGTAGTGAATGAAGAGATCCGCTAATAATAACATTGTCAGCGTCTATTGTCGAAAGCTGACCCAATTACATTCAGCGTTCACCACATTGGAACGAAATGGTTCGATCTGTCAACGGAAATTAAATTTTCTGAATACCCTTTCGCTTGAAAGCGAAAGCAAGAGTGCAAAGCGTCCAGCGAAATGAGATCTCTGATGGTTTGAGATAATTTTGGTATGTGATTAGAGCTGGCGGACTTTCCAGCTCCAAAAAAATAATTGATTTCTTTTATGATTTTCAAGTTTTTACATTACCAATGCTATTTCTATACTTATGATAAATTTTTAATATAAAAATATTGCTATTTATAATGTTATTTTTATGCTTTGATGGTACACACTCGCTTTGGTCGTCTTTTGTTAAAACTTTTGTGTGACGCAAGTCAACCACAAAGTAAATTAATCGCCCACATTGATTCAAATTGTGCGAGCGAATCTTTTGAGACCACAAGGTAGAATTTGGCATGCTCTTGGCAGGTTTACGAGAATTACGAAGGAGATCCTTTGAACTGGTGATGCAATACATGGGGTTGGATTTTCACGATTCATTCGTTATTTTCGGGACCGTACAGTGATCAGTTCGCAACTGCTAGGGATGTATTATCGGGCCAGCGGTCATTGTGTTTTTTAAGCTGACGTAGCATTTTTGTGCGAAACGTTTCTAAGTCTTTTGTGCGGTATCCTGAGGGATATTGAATATCTGCCACGATAAAATCTATGTTTACTTTCAACTCATAGGTATATCAACGCTATGGTTAGTGCCTCGCTAAAAATAGCTATCAATTGCGCAAAGCGGTAATAAATGTTCTATCATCAATATTGCGTTTATTGTAGCAAGCTGAATGTGTGTTTCCACAATTTCACACAGTGTTTTCGCATTCGCTCTAACTTCCATTGACAATAAAAAATGTGAACAACCAGATTTTTTTTTGTCTAATAAAGAGGAAAATCTTAAAGCGATAAAGTAAAATTCAGTGTTAAGGTTATTGAATATATTCTAGCTGCTGTGAAACGCTTAAGAAAACGGCTGCAGGTTATCGTTACAAACCAGATAAAATGATAGAGTGTCTCGTCCGGATAATGTCGAGTATTAGCGTTCGTGGTCGCTCAGTTAGCAGCCATATTATGGAAAGCTGATATTACTAGAACCTACTTTCACTGTAGGGCACTAACTGTATCTAGTCTGGTTCCAACATTTTAATGTTTCTTGGGAATTTGACTGGTGAAGTTAGAAAGGTTTGGTTTTACATTAAAGAACAACTTATTTCCGAGAATGAATTAGAATGTCTAACTGCTCCAATACGAAAACCAAAATAAGATGATGATACCCAGATAAATATTGAAAGTCAAGAAAATATCGACATTACCATGTAAAGATCTACTGTGGAGATTCTGATATTTGATGACCAAGATAACATTGTTCCAAAGTCTTATAAGGTGGTACTAACAAAACTAAAATTATGTATGTTCTCGATACTGAATTGAGTATGTAGCTTCCAATATTTTATAGTTCAATTTAACACCAATACTCACAGAAGTTTATTCACCATCTGAATAGATTAAAACAAGTGACAGTCACAAAAACCAAACAATTGCCTAGTAAAAAACGGTGAGCTCGGTTCATCGACCCCGTACAGTGCAGCACTGAACAGTGCTGAATGCAGTTGCAATTGTCCAGTTAGTGGCGAGCAAACAATGCAGGCTTCGGGCCCGGATGGTAGTAATTAAGATCTGCAGTAATTTGTGGGAAGCTGTGTATGCACAAAAATTACCGAGGATACGGTTGCGTCATAACGAGCAAAAAAAAGATTTGATAATGGTACAATTGTGAAATCTTACGCTCATATCGATGATAATTAGTCAGTGAGATATAGGATAGACGACCGTTGTGACCACTCTTAGGATACATTGTAGGCAATTTCATTTTCATCCTTATTTACAGCGCTTTCAGGTTCACAGTGGCTACAACTGGGGCTACATTCCTACTTTATTAAATCAATCAAGGTGAATTCTATTTAAGAATGTCCAGTAAAGTATTCGAAAATAAAACCAAAACAATTGTTATAGTGAATCCATCAACAGAATATGAAAACGAGACAAGCCTCAAGTATAAAGTACATGCCTACTGATAAAATTGAAGTTATCAGTTGCTAAAAAAGCAATTTTAAGCACTAATCAATCGTGCAAGAATTTAGTGGAAACGGAACATCTACATACTAAGGAGTTTGATAGGATAGATAATGTTATGTATGTAATGTATGTTATGTTATGTATGTTGTATAAGAATATATTAATTTCATAAAATATTTCTCCAGTTCAATGACCCATGATGCAATACTTGCAGACAAGATTGGCCAGTTAGGAGCGGGCAAACATCGGACGACCGGATGACAGTAATTAAGATCCGCAGCAAGTAATTTGAGTGAAGCGGCATAGACGCAGGTATGCGATACTAATGCGAATGCTGCAGATGCGAATGTGTGAACGACACGGGAAAACACGGGTTGAAATAATTGACTTATAATAGGGTGATACCACAAAGCCTAACATCGTAATTTTTTATTAACCAATAAAATTAGGGTGTGGTCGTATCATATTAATCAATACGATGGACTTTGACTATGGAATCAACAACGACGTTACGAAAAAAATCAGCTCTTTCATATTTTTTATATTTTTTTTATTCTTATATTATTTGGGGACTTTACCACAGGTAATGTCAGCCCCATCGTACCCTAATAATGTACTAATCTATACCAATAGCATTAGGTATTAAAAATATATAATTATACAAAAAAAACATTTGCACTTATAACAATAAAAAACATTTTATAAAAAAAAATCAAACCGACTTCAAAAAGTAAAAAATAATACTTTTGGAGTCGGTGCCAGCCAGGGCATTCTACATTGCACTTCTATTAACTATATATTTTTTTGGCCTTAGCTAGCTAGCACCGACTCCAAAAGTTTTTTTTTTACTTTTTGAAGTCGGTTTGATTTTTTTTTATAAAATGTTTTTATTTCAGATTTTTTAGTTACATCATGCCGTTACTTACACTAAAAATCAGCCCATACACAACAATGTCATCTATGTAAACGACTACTTGCCAAAAGGTGATTGATATTTTTCAAGATAATGAAAAGACTACTAGCCAGATCTTTTTTTAAATTATTTTTTTATGTAGTACGGGGAGCCTCTTAGCCTTCATCATACCTGATGTTAAGTATTGATAAGGCTGACGATGGAAGCGAGCCTCTCCCGGAATCCCCAATCACTGAGGAACTGACTATCTTATCTTTAACTGACGGAACACAACAATGCTGAAAACATTGTTGTTATGGCGTCAGACTTAGATAAGATGGTGGTAGCTAGCCAGGCGGACTTACAACAAGTCCTACCACCAACCAAACCGAATACAATATGTACCCCCGCTGGGAATCGAACCCTAGGTCTGATACCGGTGGTTGTACCACTAGACCACGGAGGCGGTTAAGTAAGTAAGTTATCTTCGTAAAAATTATATAGGACCACACATAAACCATTTTCTTTCAGATAAAAAAAGAATTATAAAAATCTGTTAACAACTGGCGAAGTTACGGTAAAACATACGAAAAAAAAAAAAAAAAAAACCCGTCGAATTGAGAACCTCCTCCTTTTTTGAAGTCTGTAAAAAACATCAAATAGACACAGAGTCATTGAAGGACACCATTTCACACAAAAGCTTAGCTGCTGATGACGTTGGTTCAGCTTTCATACATTTTGGTCAAATAGTATTCTACTTTTCTACACACCCAAAAACAAGATCAATAAAGCTGGAAGTTAAATCGCTATCGCAACAACAATACTAACAAATTAAGTAAAGCGATTTGCCATATAAAAATACAATAAGTTCCTATTGTGTTTTTATTTGGCACTGTACAAAATCAATGAATCGAGAAAATTTAATCACAGCAGCTTCAAATTGGGAATCAAAATTGAATAAACAAATACCTAGATTTGTAAATACAGAAATCACGTTGAACTACTGAATGAAAGTTAGACAGCGCTCCACCAAAGCAAACAAAAGTTCAACTTTACTTGTACCTAATTACCGATTCCGTCCAAAAACCTTACGAGTTACTGAAGTTGTTTACAAAGTTTTTTTTTTCTGTAAACTTCAGGATTTATCTAGATCATATTTTTCGAGTTGAACACGAAACGTCGACGGGCAGGAAACATGATATCCGAATTATAAAGGGTGCTTTAAAACAATCTCCAAGTTTTTCATCGCCTTCTTCCGGAGGAATGGTACCTTAATTTATCAAGTAGACTTTTTTGCCAAATAAATTTCGGTTTGTTTTAGTTATTAAAGTGACAATGAGAAATTTTCTTGCGGCTATGTAATTATAGGTAGGTTGGTAAATTGATTCAACTGCTCGAGAATTTTCAGTTAGATGCGTTTTATTAGAAGTGCATTATAATATACAAAGATTTAAAACGACCGATTATAATTTATTCGAAATTGATAATTTGACTATATAAAGCAAATGATTTCATTTTCTTCTTTCTTCGTACGTCGCAGAAGTCGCCGTTTAAGTCACAAAAATCATGATCGTTTATGAATCAACACTTTCATAGAAGACAATTTAATATTAATTTCTCTTTCCAGGGCTTATTCACTGCCAGACATTGCTCAAGATCAGATTCAAATCAGCGTCAAAATTACGTTTAAACAAGTGTACCTATAGATATCTTTCAGATTAATTATTACTTTCAAACACAATTTGATAAGTTTCTAAACTAATTATTTCTTTGAAGAGTGCTGTGGCCTTGTTTTGTTTCAGAACATAATTTTGTTGCTATTCCTAAAGTTTTGACACAAACGATCGTATTACCGTTTATTGGCTGACAGATGATCGGCTAACGTGTTGTCTGTTTGTTTTTGTCGCTATTTAATAGGAAATAATTGTCCTATTATTGACATCTAATTTCAAAAAGCTAGTTCATGAGGAGACACACTCGCATCATTACGAGTAATTACCTTCTTGTTAAAATAATAAATATGTCAAGTTTTGACAACAACAACACTACACTACAACACAGTGTCAAGAATATTGCTTCTCTATCAATTGTGAGGTTCAAAATGCCCTGTTACCGAGATCCCTAGCATTTCAGCGTGTACCAACCGATCATCGACCTTCCCAATACGTCCGAACCAAGCAAAGATTCGGCCAGTGTTTCGAATGCCATCGTTCATCGGGAAAAAATCTCATGGCAAGAAGCAAGGCCCGTTTAATTAATCGCTTTAGCAATGCCGCCAACCACTACAACACAGCATCAAGAATTTTGCTTCTCTAATAGATGTGAGGCTCAAAATACCTTGTTACAGAGATCCCTAGCATTTCAGCGTGTACCAACCGTTTGTCGACCTTCCCAATACGTCTGAACCAATCAAAGATTCGGCCAGTGTTTCAAATGCCATCGTTCATCGGGAAAAAACTCTGATGGAAAGAAGCGAGGCCCGTTTTATTAAACACTTTAGCATTGCCGCCATGTGCCAGCCAGCCGGCGCTTCCCCGATTTTTTACCAACTTCAACTTTTGACCCCACTGCTGCGATCACTCATGTGGGAATTGGTTTTTATCGAAACTTTCCGATGCAATTTACAACTTAAGCAGTTTGTGATAAGACGCTTATTTGTTTGCTTTTTGTCTGGTTAACCCGTAAGTGGGTGGTGTTCTTGTTGTAATATTAATTGGAGTAGTCATGGAATTAGTGGGGTACAAATATAGTTTTGGATGTTTTCGTTGGCTCAAATTAACTTAAAGATTCCGCTCTTTCAAGAAAAATAGGAATTGTGTGATATATATACTAACCTATACAGATTATCAAGATAATGCAGTTATCATCGTGTTACGTAAATTACTTAATCAAAACCCAACTACTATTATTTAAATAAAAAAGAAGGAGTACTAAGATCCGCCGTGAACAAAGTTGATGCAGCGACAAAGAGGGTTTTATCATCCCATTAATAAGAGCATAAATAACAACACAAAATAACTCATAACTGCTAAACAAAGCCAAACCAAATAAACAACTTAGCTCGGAGGTACACCAACACATTATTTTTAATTAACCCACGCGTGATCATGTTAAACTGAATGCGGACGCATCCGACAGCAATAATACTCCCAAACAGTAATTCGGTCAAAGCAATAAAGTTTATAATCGCTCAGCAGGTATTATAAGGGTCCCTGCGGACTGCCGTTCCCGGCCAATTACCGTGACATCTGTCATAAAAAACCCGACATGGACACAATCACTTTGGCATTGCCCACGTGTCATTGTTTTTAATAAGTTTTGAAATAGAAGGTGATTATTTCTTATTGGATAACGATACAAGCATCGCCGACCTTCCTTTAAACAAGAAAAAAACAAAAATGCAAAATTGAAAAGTTATAAAAAAAACACAAATTAAGTCTGACAAAATGTTTGAAAGTTAGATATTACGCAATTTTATACAGAAGAGCAATCACCTAAGCAAATCCCGAGGAATGGACACTAAGGAATTGCTTTTTTTCGACAACATTGCCAACGGTCAACAGACTCAAGTAATCATAAAGCATAAATTGTAACATTACTATTGTACTCTTTAAAACTCCCTCTATCACGATTAATGGAATAAAATGTTATTGAAATATGAAGATAAGACGAAAACAGTATAAGGAAAATCTTAGGTAGGTACCTATAGTCAACGATTTCCTTGATACAATAATTTCGGTGACAGTCTTGGAAGCTGTAGATTAGATACAGAACACGACTTCCGAACATACGAAAGTTGAGGGATCATAATACCACATCGGAAACTTATCAGAACTACTGAGGAACTAATCAATGTCACAGAGGAAGTAAGTAAGCCACGGGATGAGTCACTAACTATAGTGGCCATGATGCACTTTGTAAAGCAGGACTTACGTCGGAAGTAGCACGCTGAAAACTTTAAAGTTAACTTTCAATATTTCTACCTGAAGAAAAGTTCTAAGAATTTCAGTGTCCTAGAATTTCCACAACTTTTTATTTTTGATTTGTTGGTTCTGTTCTATTAAAATCAATATATGGCTTTTTCGCCCATAATAGGTATAACAATAAAAGAAGGAACTTATTTATTTATTTATTATAATCTATTTTCACTGTATTTGTAAAACCAAATATATGTAAGAAATTTGAATGCATGGTTTAACTTAAGATTTTCACTTCGTCAGCAGCAGTTATCAATTGGGAAAGAACGCCCCAGATTATGAATGTTTAATTTGATACATGACAAATAACAATGTTTCTTGAAGAAAGACTTTTATTTAAGCTTCAGAAGCATATAAATGAAAAGCTAAACAAATGGAATAAATAAATAACCAGAAGAATAGAAGAAATAGAAGTCCTATTTTCTACCTATCGTTTCTATCACTCGGATCGAGCACTGCAACTTTTCTTTAAACAACTGTATTTTGGACGTGAAACGAGCACAATTATTCGTGGAGTATCGACCATCGACCAGATAAAACAGGAACTGGCTACACTGCATGTTTTATTAACCAACAAGGAGTTAGAAAAGAAAAATGCAGGAAAATCCCAAACTTGAGTGTACTAGAAGATCTAACTCGAAACGTCTCAAAGATTGTCGTCGAAGGTAACATTCTGTGTTCTGGGTTCTACAAGTGGACCACTTGTAAACGTTGCACTTAGTTTAATATTTTGAACAATTCATACTTCAATTCAATAGTTTCTTTCACTGACAGCACCAATTTGAGCTGTGTGTGTTTAGTGCGATCCAAACAATGTTCCACCTCAAATCGTGTCTTGCTTGTCCCAAAATCTTCACAAAAGCTTATCTGATAACTGTCACTGACAACACTGTCGAGGGTTCAAATTCTGGAGCCGAAATAAATAAGGTTTGTCGTCGAATCCGAGGATTTTGAAACCAATAAGAAAGCTTGAAACTGAAACTAATGATTAAAAATATTTTGATAAAAATTTATCTATTAAAGCATAGCCAATATTGTTTACAGAGATCCATTCTTCTTCCTAGCTTTCCTATTGCTGACTACGACTGGAGCTTACAGTCTCACCTACTTGCTATGCTATGCTAAAAGCTGTCAAATAAAGTATTGTTGATCAATAGACCGACACGTATTATTCCACTCTGCTAAAATAAAAACGTCCCCTGAAGGCTGAAATCACGAGGCAGGCTTTGACACTCGTATTTATACCTCGCTTCCATCCATTTATGAATGCTTCATTGACTGACCAATTCAGTTATTTTTGGATAGCCCTTTAAGCTGCTGTCGACGTCAAAATGAGCATAAAAATAATATTTTGTTTCGACACCGATAAACAAACGTCCGAGCCGCTTCGTAGTTTAATAAATAACGTTTTAAAACACCGAACTTAAAATGGTTAAGTTTATAAGTTTGGGCCTAATTACGATATGATTTAATTTAAAAATATTTTCACTTTTTTTCGGTATGATTTTTTAAACAACATTGAATACTTTCACTTCGAAGTTTTGTAACGAAATACTATTTTCATTATTAAATACTAAAACTCATCGAGAATTACAAGACTTTTTATAGAACCGAGAGAACAAAACACCACACTTCATACTTATTTCAACCATTTCAATGAGATATACAATTTTAATTACCAATACACTGATAAGTGGTTACTATGTTGAGCTCTTAAGTCGGGGCAACAAAGTTGGGTATCGTATAACTTTTGTTACCAGTAGGGTTGACTACTTTAAAACCCAGGTCATTGAACTTAAGTCAAGTTCAAGTGTGGTAGGGCCGCGCGCTCCATGTTTATTTTTAGGTCACTAAATATATCCAATATCTTTGACGACCCTATTGGCTTCCTGTGGATGTGCATGTGCAATTCCCAGCATTTGCAAATTTTCAGTCGGACATGATGCAACAAACTATATATTTTCAACCAATCGTCAAACTTGAAAACTAGCGCATGCAACACTAAAAACCTTAAAATATACCTAATTAACACTTCGAGAACTTGTGTTTATGTAACGATATTTATAAAACCAAGTTTATTTATCTAATTTACATGGAAAAGGCATAGCCAATACCAACGCGTAGGAATTAAAGAAATCATATTTTCATATTTGTATCTGCCAACCAATCGTAAGTTTGGAGACCTCTTATTATTATTTAGTAGTGATAGACGCTGACGATTCGAATATAGTCAAAATAGAAGTAGATTTTCAATCCATACGATGCGCACGCACGCGGGGTGCGATCTACCCCATCCACACTATTGTTGGCTCGCTCATTGTGCCCAAGCCACCTGGCTCATTAACTAAGGCACAAACCGCCACCATACGGAGAACTTCTGGTGAAAGCTGTAATTTTACATCAAATGTGTCCAGTTTTGTTTTTATTGTTCTGTGGTTGATCAAAACACAGTCAGCTATTCAGTCATCCACTGACTCAAACTACCTACCATATTTTATAAATGAAAAACTGGCGGAAGCTGCAATTTAGTAGTGAATAGTATATGACGTGGATAAATTCAATCAACAATAATAATAGGTATGTTTTGTTTAGGATGGTAGTTAAACTTTTTTAGGATAGATTAGGATGATGGTTTTTAATTAATAAAAGGGTGCGCTCTCAGTCGTGGTTCTTCCACGCTAGGGACCACGTCATATTTCTACTTATCACATTTTTATCAGGGAAATATATCTAAATATTTTTAACAATATTACTTGCAAGTGAGACAAAAATAAATATATGTATATTACATACTTTCAATTCTTTCACCTTTTCAAGCAGAAAATTTTTAATGACTTTGTAAATGTTTTTTATCTCAAAAAACTTAGCTTTGCAATTATCCAGAGATCTAGACAAAATGGTGAATGCGTTTCACTTGCGTCCCACGTCACTGGCCTATTTCTTACGACCCATTGACTTGCAGCCATTCATCGGGGCCTTTCAAATGAGGGTTTAATGCGCCCGAGTGCAAATGAGAACGAATGTCGAGATTTATTGCGATGTGTTATTGTGCACGGAAGGCGTTTTTTCTACCTTAACGATTATTTAGGGAAAGAGTATAACGTCTTGGAAGAAGGTCATGTAATTTTTGGTAAAAAAATGGATGATTATTCTTTTGTCTTGTTTCTGTTGAAGATTTTTAACCGAGAACATGGGTGAGCATTTGGTTGAGATACCTACACTATCATTCTAATTTCATCGGGGCTTCTCAAATAAGGGTTAATGCGCCCGAGTGCAAATGAGAACGAATGTCGAGATTTATTTCGATATGTTATTCTTATTGTGCCCGGGAGACGTTTTTTTATACCTTAACGAATATTTAGGGAAAAGGTAATTACGTCTTGAAACAAGGTCATGTCATTTTTCGTAAAAAAATATGATTATTCTTTTGTTTTGTTTTCATTTGACTATTTTTAACTGAGAACGAGGTAAGATCTTGGTTGAGTCACTATCATGTCAAGTTAAAACTGACTTATCTGAGACGAAATTCCTGGATATACCCTATCATTGAGAGGCTTTTACTATCTGCACTGGAAAGCTAGCAGCTGGTATATTTTTTTTCACTCCTTGTTCAGATTGGGACACTCCCAATCCAGCATATCCAAACATATACATATAACATAGTGAAAATATGTTATCACTTCCAAAACACACCATATAATATATCCACAATTAATTTACTACATACATTTCTCATTTGCTTTTTATTTTGGTTCCAACAATGGAAACCCGTACCATAAAGGAATAGCTACAAAGTAGAATCATTTAAACAGTCCCCTCCTGCAGTTCATGATTAGCTTCCTCTTAATCTCCGGTTCAAAAAATGCATCACAATGGACTAGGCACACTCACGGGGCCTATTTTGCAAAAAAAGCTTCCCTTTTCTTTTAACATTGGAGGATTTGAACAAATATTTTTATTACTAAACCAATGTTTGCCTTACCATCGTCAGCAAGGGGTTCGGTTAAATCACCATTCATCCGCCATCTTTCTCTGATTTCAATTCTTCGGCGTTTGCGCGAATTTGAATAGGCCAGCTGGTCTGCGTAAATTGTAAACACCTTTTTTCATTTGTTCGATTGTATTAGCTTTGCTAATACTAGAATGTACTTGTATACCTATATGTAATATAGAAGAATCCCACTTACCGAACACAGAAATAGCTATAAGAATAGCATCTAACGAAGTTTCATATGTTTCACTTTGCTTATCGAGAAAGTAAAGATGGAACATAAAAAAATCCAATTGAATTAGGATAAAGGAATCGAAAATTCACAATAATATATTGATAAAAGAAAATTCTTTTCGTAGATTCAAGTTGCGGGCAATCTAAAAACACATTCTACAAAGTTATAAGAGTTCTCGCGAGTTGTGCAAACTAAAACATTGGCACACAAACGACGTTTATTTCCTTCTATACTTTTATCAGTTTCTGTAGAAATTTTAAATAAAATAAGTTTTAGTAGGTAGAAATATGTTGGATGTTAATATAAGAGCACTTCAGTAAGATTGTGACGATAAAGAAAGAAAATTTGATTGTGAGCACAAGCTGAACCGACGACCCCAAACAGCCCACTAAAAGAAATTAATCGGCGTGTCCGAAAAAATAAAACAAAAGAAACAGTAAATCCCACACTGAGAGAAGACAATATATCGTGTCGTCATAAAGCTGTCCCTCTCCCGCCAGGCGGCGCCACGGCGCCCCCCGCGCCCTACCTCGGCGAGACAGTACGCACGTGCGTGCTACTTGTGTCACGCCGATCAAGCAAAAAAACACTTTAGGCACACGAGTTAAGGACTTTGCCCTTACCCCCTCGACCGAAGATGCTGCACATTCTATTACTCACCATATCGCGTTACCATTAAACACATTTTGTTTTGCTCCATGACCACATTCCTCTCGCTCCTAATAGCGATTGTGCTGTCGATGAATGTTTGAACTTTTGTCCTTTTTTGATTAGCGGTTATCGTCGCGGTTACGGTTTTTTTTACTGAAGAGTTTCGCTTTTTACTGTTGGTCTCCAAATTGATTGATTGATACAGATGACGAATTCGGACTGAAAATGGTCTAAAGGAAAAGCAGTAATAAATTGAAGTGGGGTGGCAATTTTCTTCCGGCCCTAGTAAATTTAATAAATTGTAGAGCACAGACTGCAATCATAAACAACAGGCATAGCGGTATTATGCACCCTAACCGCATAACAGTTCCCCTGAGTATTGGTTCCTGATGAACGACCCAATAAATACCCATAAGGTAATACGCGACACGTACAAAACATTCTGGGATATAAAAGCATTATCCTGTTAAGTAATTTATTTCTTTTTTTTCAGGTAGTAAGCGAACCTTATTTTATGGTGCCACTTAAACGGTCTATAATCCGAGCAGTTAGTATGAAAGAGGGTGTCGGAAACCATAATACCACTCCATAAACGGTAAAGAATTGAACTTCAGACGCAGGCACCTGTTTAAACCTGAGAGCACCATAAAGCTTTTTTTTTGGATTGTAATTCTCTAAGTTTGTAGATTCCATACATTTTTATTTCATACAAATCCTTTTAACAGAATGAATGTTATATTCGATTCCTTCATATGAACACTCTTAATTCATAGTACATACTAGCCTTTAATTAAAACATTTTCATGAATTAATTCAATGAAGTTTAAAAATCTACAATACAAGTAGGTACCTATGTAGTTAAGTTATGTATATGTAATCAAATAATGTTAGAAAAAGGGGATATTTTATGCAGGTCATATAGGTACTCGACTTAATATAAGACTTAATTATCATGCTATGAACATGTACCTATTAATGTCTAGTGTTCTAATTATTGTATTGTGATTGAATAAGTAAAGTGTTTTATTACAAACATCGATAGCCTTTGCAATCATAATTCAGATATCTGATTTCTAAATTGTCCATAGAATTTAATAATTTTAGATATTAATAATTACAAACCAGTTACCAGGAATTAGCGACCCTAATAACTTTGTCACAAACAGATTATGAACTCATCGATCCACATTTTCAAGGAAACCTCAAAACCACTGTTTAAAACGCCAGAAACAAATGTAATAAAAGATAACTGTTATTTTATTTATGACATAATTTGAAAGCATTATAAAGATACTGACCTATCCTTAATCTGTTTTCTACTAAGTATGAGTCACCATTCTCAGTGAGATCTCTTGCACCCAGTTCATCGTTCAATAACTGACTACCCACTCTTCGACGAACCGGTTACGATGCAAACCCGTATTGTCACTGGTACTAGTACTTATACTCTCCTTAAAACAATTTAAATTTAAGTACGAAACAAAGGTAGCCCTTATCACCTTTTCTTAATTTCAAATTGTAAATTACGTCTGTATCAATTTCACGTTTGTTTGATTCAATCACTTTTAGCATCCCAGTAGAACTTCCAGGATCAATTATAACTTTAGAGCCTACAAATGGACGTGATTCTTCAGAGCGACTTTTGAGTAAAGTTATAAATTTCAGTAGGTAAATGAATTTTCATCAAACATCCTCTCTATTCAAACATATACAATTCTAAGTTACATTTTATTTCTTTCAGAGTCTGTTCTGTAATTGTTTGCATTTCTACTATCATTAGGATATAAAGATAAGTAATATGTGGTCTAGTATTTTACTGGTATAAACAGTATCAGCTACTAACGGACGTATGTTACAGTAACAATACCCGCAAATTGGGTTAGTTAGATTGTAACCACTTATCTTCTAAGGCGAACTCGTACGGCACCATTATGTTTATAACTATTGCACTTATCGGAAACTACCTTGTGTAAAGCTTTATTACTTGCAATAACTTCTATTAGTTTCACCATAGAAGCTAGTTTACCAATTAATAGTTATGGATGTTCAAAATAGGATATTTTGTAGATTATTTGTAGAGGTTGACTCACACTCTGCTGATAAAAAAACTTTTATCAACCCATCTGATTTCTTAATGGTATAATTTCGTTTAATAAACAACCATTATTATAACATAATTGTATGTAACTTTTACATATTTCGCAAAATCAATGGTTCTCATTTGGCTAAATTATCTCCTTCTGGGGATTAGTGTTTAAATTCAACTGTTAATGAGTTACGTACATGAAACTGTTTGAGTTCAGAACTCAAACGTTAATTCCATCTAGAGTGGTAAGTGTCGCCAAACTACTTATGCTATGTAATTACCCTACGCCCAACCGCACATTGCGGTTGATCTGGCCATTGGTCCGGATTGGTAGATCGCGTTACTCAGGTGTTGATATCCTCAAAGCGATGTCCAACGCATCAAACTCAATAACTATCACGTACAAATTAACTCGCTTCATTGAGCCACCTGAGAGGTGTTTAGATTACTTCATTGTTTACACATTGCTGACATATCTCTCGTCTATTGTGTTATTGTGTTTATCTTCGCATGCTATAATATCTAGATTGATTTTAATGGTAAATTCACTTTATAACGTTATTGATTAATGATTTATCCCAGAACGTTTATATTCCGTATATTTATTAGATTCAAATATTATATGCACTTTCATAACTGTATAGGAAAATGTAACTTATTCACGTCTTCCACCATTACGATAAAATGTCAATCAATGCAAGCTATTAAAGTCAAATTCAGTTGAAACACATAAGACAATGGGCGGATACTCGCCCGGAAATGCACCCAGCACGTTCGTGCCACATTACGTCAGCTATTCTAATTTGGAGCTGTTCATTAATCGATTTGTTGCATGTGCAATTTCATTGCCCATATATTAGAGGCGTCAGTTTTAGAGCGCTCTGTGAACAGCTGCACATTCTGATGCTGTATTGTAGTTGGGATAGTGGTTTGATTGTGACTGCTTTCATTTTGATAGATGATAATGTAATGTAACAAGTTGACTCAGTATGCTTCTTTACATCTCTCATCAAATCTTTATACTTTCTTATAAGAATATTGTGACAAAGTGTTTTTCTGGTTGCTTAACGTATTGTACGCATGTCTCAGAGCGTATAACATTAAATCAACATTAAGAAAGATCTCACGCAAAGGAGGTTCGTTTGTGGCTTCCTGGCATAAGTCAAGATAAGGCAGTTCATTACTATGCCAGCCACCTACACGCACAATAACAACGGATCCCACAAAGCGCCGCAACAGTATCGACAAAGTTCCATCCGGTACGTTAAGCATCGTGTGGTTCGCTAATCCGAGCGTAACATTGCAAAACGCAGAGCAAACTGCTCCGCTTTGTATTCCTCTAATGAGGGCCACGTGGCTGTCCCCCGCAATGCAGACGGCACAATAAAACAATAGCTCCACAGTTGTGCACTCTGACTTTATTCCTACAGGACTAACTGTCGCGTGACTTTAACTCGTTACTGGCAAACCATAAGCCACTATTCTACGAGTTCTCCTCTATTTACGAACGTACGCCACAACGTTAACGAAATTCATGTTACTGAACAGTTAATCTTCAACTGTTATTTCCTCTTTTTGATTTATTCCAATGCAAACTTTATTTCCCGAATCAGCTAAACTCACTTTTAAAACAGGTTTATGATTCGATACCATTACGTTAGAATACGACGTTATATTAGGGAATCGTTTGTTTTCGTTTTGTGAGATCCTCGAGCAGCTGAATCTCCTTAGCAACGCCCGCTGTGTCAATCACATCGATGAACTTTGAAATGTTTCAGGAACAGGTAACTCGAATGAATGTTTTTGGTTCACATTTCAGACACGGTGAGCTTTTTTTAAGCTTTGAATGAAGAAAGTCGTTTCACATAACAATAACGAGCCAACTGTAGATATCATGTTTCAATTCGGGTAAACCTAACCTTTCTCACTCTTCCGTAACGACTCTCACTCGTCTTATAAGAACCGGATTGGTTACTTTTGATAATCCTATACAAATACGTCCACAAGCTTCATATTTTCTTCGACGAACGGTGACACTTTTGACACAAACACAGTCACAGTACTAAGTTTTGAGAGGGGCTGTTTGTCCGAGCGTTGTCACCAAACAAAACAACGTAAACATTCGTGTCGTCGGCACCCGTCGCCCTGATAGGTTCGGGCTCGTGCACTGTCCGGATTTGGAGGGCTATTAGGGCGATTGTTGCACCGAGTTCACTAACACCGTCCCTGGTGGCGACTCACCTAGTTGGGCGAAGACCTTGGGCCTGACGTTCTCCTGCCAGGCGGCGGCGGCGGCGGCGAGGAGTGCCGCGAACAGGGCACAGCGGAGCACGAGCATGGCACTAGTCACAGGTCGACATCACTCGGTATGAGGAACACACGCGGCGCGCGGCTCGGCGCAGCACAGGCGGACGGGGCGCGCGGCGGCCGGCGGCGGACTGGCGGGCCGGGGGCGGTCGCCGCGCCTGCGCCGACGGCGCCCCGCGGTCTCGCATGCGTGGGGCTGCGGAGTGCGGACCTCGCACGTGACGCAACCCTCCTCGCCCCAGCGCACCCTCCACGCCGAGCGCCGACCCTGCGACGTCATAATCGTGTTAAAAAACCGCCTGCATATCCTAATGAACGCCGCCTAAACCTGCAATTACAGCCTTTGTTTATAAGCGATTTTCGGTGTATTAAAAATTCATTAGGGCGTGACAGTTCAGCGATACGTAAGGTCGCAATTACTACTTTGATGGGGATGAAGGGCTGGATCGCGAAGGCTCCTATTACTTTCCCCTTCCGGGAAAAAATCTGAACTGGAGCTTTGCCACTAATTGACGTAGGTGTACGCTTCGTAATGACGGAGTCGAGGGCCAGCAATTAAATTCATTATTTGTCTTGTTAAACTTTTGATACTTATTGTTTGCTCATTTAATTGTCACACGAAAATGTTTTACCAGTTTTAAAGTAAAAACCCCCATTTTAAAAATCACATTAACTACAATAACAAACAAAGTAACAAATCCTAAATAGTACCTAGTTTATATATGTGTATATATATATTTTTTTGTTTAATTAAATGAAATTTAAAATTTAAAATAGTTTTCGGCCCTCTCTCTTTCTTTTTTTTTGACTTTTATTCACTTTTAAACTTTTGATATTACTACTTCACACATACTTTGTCAACAATTTTTTGTAAAAGCTAGCATTGGAAACTAATTAGGCTAATGTATTGTTCTAGTGTTTAAAGTTTATTATGTATTACAACATGCTGTTTGTTTCCTTAAATAAATAAAAAAAAACAAAAAAAAATGGATAAAGCTCGGAGCATTGTTTATCAGGTTTGCTGAGTTTCAAAATCCTTTGACGTCTATTTTGAAATTATGCAGTACTTTTAATGTAAAGACTTGAAGTTTATCTTAAAACGACCAAAGTATGAATCTAATAATACTTAGGTAATATCAAAAATTTAAGAAAACTTAAAATCTCAAATTCATTTTTTGACGGCGTAATACAGTAAAATAACAAACAATTACTTTACCCTGAGCTTCTAAAACACATATATTTTAATTACACACATCATAAAACTAATCAAACGTAACTAAAATGCATAAAGTTCAACAAAACCCAACGCAAACATAAACTAATTTCGACAAAGTTCCAATTGCCAGACTTTGCAATAGTAGATGTGGCAATATCGCAACAAAGAGCTTTTTACTGCACTGGGGTTCCATGGGCATTCATTATTATTAATTGGTTAAAGTTGCACCCCAATGATGTTATTCTAACGATTTGGAACCTTTGCACTGGAAGCAGAGGTCGGTACCAAACGATTGCATTGCTAGTCCGTGTGAAAATCGATAAAATAAACATTTATAGTAGTGGATTTATTAGTGACGAGTGAAACTCGATAGGAGTATTTTCACATGACACCCATCGGCTTTTGGTCACGAACGAAATTCGATAGACCCAATACGAAATCAGATGTAAGTATATAGTCATTTTGATTTCCAGAAACTTTTGAAATCTCGGCAAAAAACACTATCTGGTCACTATCACACAATGGGGATAGTGGGAGGTACCGGAAAATTTTGAGAATACGCACATCCAACGATACGTAACAAAGGATGACTTACTGTGAACTTAGGAAATCTGCCAGTAACAAAACAACACAATGCATAAAAAAGTATGTTGGAATAGAATAGAAAACAGCGAATGAACAGAAGGAAGTAGACCTAAAATCCAATAAATAAGAAAATTCTTTGAGTTTATATTTATGATTTTTTAATTTTTGCATTTTTCAATGCTATTTTTAAACTTGTGATAAATATTTAAAATAAAAATATTTGAAAAATTTACTCGATCACTAGTGAGTTCTCAGATGGGAATTGAACCCACGACCTTTGGGAATCCGGCCCACTGCTCTCCCAAAAGGTCGTGGGTTCGTTTCCCATCTGAGAATTCACTTGTGGCCGAGATGATTTTTTCCAATATTTTCTATTTAATATTTATCACAAATACCTGAGTGTCAATTTACTCTTAAATTTTTTATTCTTCATTTATTTATTTTGATAATGGGCACGTGACGACTTTGCTATTCCATTTGAACGCTTCTTGCCGGAAGCCGTATGTGTACCCAAGTGGATGGAGGTGGAAGCAAATGCGTGCATCAAATAAACTAATGTTTACACGGTGCAGTCCACGTGCATCGCACCATGCGGTCGCTGGAGCGTCGGCTAATGCAAAATCAAACACGTCAAAACTTTTGTACTTATTCAAATTATATTTTTGAAAAAAAACAACTTTTCTCCCATTCTTGGAAGGAACTCAAATCCAGGACTTTTAACAGCAGTTCAAGAAAATTTTGAAAGTGCGCTCATTTAAAGATACGTTAAAACGGTACGACAAACGTAGGGATTTCTCCAGAATAAAGTAAAAAACTTGAGGAAGAAAAAAGTACGATAAAATAGAAAACAATTATGCACATGTTATGTTTAACTGTGCTTGCTACTCTCTTCCATAGCTAAGGAAACGTTAGTTTTCATGAACTTTTTACTGTTTTGCGGTTATTCTTTATCGTGAGGATCATCCTTGTCATTCGAAAGAAACACTTCTGCAAATGTCTGAAAATGGATTAAGCTGAAATAGCAATTTTAATTATGATTAAATTTATATTTACACTGCGAAGTGTAGCTTCGCCGAAGCTATGCAAAATTTTAATAAATCGTATTTGCATCACCTCTATAATTTAAATATATAATTATGTAGATTGCAGATAGACAGACAACAAAGCAAAATTTCGATTTAAAAAGAAGTAGATACACCTAACAGACGAATCCTTTTCTTTTTTAATTGTAGAAAATTTGAATCTGTACCGTTTTAATTTTAAAAGAGTTTTTCAACTCGGTTTCTTACAGTCTGCAGATACGCGTTTAACCATGCTTCTCGTATAATAATCCAATTATGGAGAAATTTAAAGCGCAGGTGAGACTGCAGAACACGGGACAATTGGGCTTTTAAGAACTTTCAGTCTGCATAATTTAGCTCTATCTTATCTATGGAAAGTTGGTCGTATCTAGACTAGTTGTTTAACTTCTATTTGCAAGTTTCTAAAGGGAATTAATCCATTTCAATAAAGAAATCAAAGATAATGTTTGATTTCTTGAATATTATTTTCTTTGCAATCACCACCTCTTTCCTTTGGCTTGATTAAAAGTTGATGCAGTAGTTTCTTATCATCATTCTTCTTTTTCTCGGCATTTGTCATCCTTATTCACTTCACATCGCAATATTGATAATGAACTCATTGATAATTACGAAGTAAATAGAGAGGTACCACATTCACCGATAGATTCAACACAAATCAAGCAATTTTCATGAATGTAGCTGGTGATAGTATGAGAAGTCATAATGTGTCGGCTATGAAAAAAAAGCAATGAAGCGAACTTTAAAAGTGTAACAAGCATAATAATATTGACGTTAATAAAGATAAGGCCACTAACCCAATCGCAGAGTATTAACATTATAATTATAAATTGTTGTCCATATCCAATTTATTACATTTCTACATTTCATACGACTAAAAGCAAAGACAATAACGAAGGAGCCAGATTACCAAGCGTACAGATAAACCGGATCCCATTCTCCCTAAAACTATGTGACAATATAATTGTTATCTGATATTTATCGCCGCCTCCTACATATCTCTCAGTCTCGGACAAAGGCGCTAACAATCGCGAATGTATTAATTGGGGGAATAAATTATAAACGACAGACACTGCGTCCCTTCGTGCTTCGCTCCCTAAGATGTGCTTGTGGTACGCACTGGACTGAATAGACGCAGAGGTTGAAAATTTGGCTAGAAAGTACAAGAATTGAATTACCTCATTCAGAATTGACTAGTTATTAGATAATATTAATATGGACACAACAGTCAAAGTAAGCTTGTATCGGAGGCCAAGATCCACTTCGGGTCGCTAAGCTAGCGAAATAAGTCAAAGTAAACTTGTTAGCAACAGATTTTTTTTGGAATAGGTATTGTTAGTTGCAAATGCGGACATTTGTGGTTGTATTTCACGTATCATGAAACTAAGCACTCTGACTTTCCGAAGCATTTCAGATTAAATTATTAGATCACGCACTCAAACTTATTATGCGTTTGACTAAACTTTCCTTCATGTACAGTCAGGAAACTTCTCGGTTGACCGTATAGTTTTTTTTAGGAAGCTTTATTGCAAAAAGTAATAGATTTATAGAAAACGTTTATATCACAAATAATAGATCATTCATAGGTTTTTCATTTGAATAATAAATAATTACTATTACATTATTACTTTAAGAATAAACGTTTTACAAAAAACTCGACTGGTCAACCGGGACGTTCCCCGATTGTACATCAAACAATGTTACAGTGCTCGAGTGATAATAAACGAGTAGTTTTTAAAGTCCAGTGTGTATAACTGATATCCGTCGAAGACCAACCCTGCCTCCCCCTAAATTCTATCCTAGACCGAACCAAATCTTAGCCAGAGGGCCGTACCCCATCCAAACAACGGACCCAAAACTTATTACTTCCATACAACTCACGATTTTTAATTTATTCCCTAGTAATTAACTCTGAATGATGTCTTTTTTGTCTGCGTTGAGTGCGGTGCTTCAATTAACATTCAGTTTGTATTTAAAATACTCGCCACATTAAAAATCATTTCCAATGCCATTTATTATTCTATTTTATGGCCACCTAAGAGACGTCTTGACATGGTACGAAAATAATTGACGTTTCGAGGGTACTTAGGTACTGTTTTTTTTTTATTAAAGAATATTTCGAAGATAGGGCCGGTAAAATCACAATATTACTTCGACTTTTGGTAAAATTAACTGAAAAAAAAACAACAAGCTTTTATTACAAAGATCTGAAAAAACAAAACCATGATATAAAAACTTTAAAGAGTTTGGCAAAAACACATTTGCACCAAGTCGTTGTTGCGACGGCCATTTTGAAAATATTTCAATAAAATTATCGACGTGGCTGACAACAATTAAAGTGAATCACTGTAAAAGATTGGATCCCAACAATCATACATTTCATCTTGATTAAAAAACTTAAAGAACCTGTTTTTTTACATCCCATAACTTTTGGGTTTTAATCAGACTATGTAAGTAAACAATTCAAATAACATATATTCTTTTTCCAAATCAAAAGTTGTTTCTTTTTTACTTTTGCATACAAATTCAAAGAGCGAAACTACGTTCTTGTATAGGAAAGAAAAAATCTTTTGATGTGGGAAAAAAATATATGCCAATTGAATTGTTTATATAGTCTGATTAAAACCCTAAAGATAAGGGATATCAAAAATAAACTTTGTATACATCTTTTAACTTAAAAAGCTTTTCAAATTAAAGTCTGCAAAATTACCCTTAGCAATTTTTTTTTAACTACAAAAACTTTTACTAAGCTACATCATGATAATGTTGAACATACCTAGGCTTATGGTTAGGAAAATTTAGCGACAGTTATCAAAATGCCACAATTAGGTAAGTGTACCACAATTAGGCTAGTAACTTATTTACTACCGACTAATACGAATTACCTTGAATATTATACAAAATTTCAGGCCAAAGCCATAAATAAATGATTGCCATGCATAACTATAAAAAAGGGAAAATTAGCAGCATTCTATTCTTCTAAAAAAAGCCTAGCGTAAATACAATACTTTTTTAACAGCCCTTATGCCAACCAATGAACTTTCGTAAAGCCTTTTTACAGTTATGTATGGATAATTGGAAAGGGCAAGATGACCAATTTCATATCGATATTTCAGAGAGTTCTCCAGAAATTATAAGAAAACACTTCCCAGTCTCGGTGTCATACGCCTCGGATATCTTTGCTTTTATAACTGTTCAAATATTTTACGTGGTGACCTTTTCTTTACTATCTAATATTAGCATCTTGACCTACATCATTTCACTTAGCAAAGTTGTAATTAAATTTTTTTCACGATCTACTGCATGAAAGAACAAAATTAACTACGTTCTACTGGTTTTGGGCAACATGATAGTAATTATTTTACGAAAGTACCTAAGTACGATCAAGCAATGATTTTACAAAACAATTGAATTTTTCCTTTTGATTTTGAGCAATTGAGATTTTTTTACATAATATATGGTAACAAGAAAAGAACCAAAATGTACAGAAAGCCCTGAAGTAATCAAAACAGTGCAAAGAACAGTACTGGACACATAACCAGTTCCCTTAACTTGTTGAAGTCATCTTTCTTATTCTCCATAAATCGTTTTTCTTGCTGAGCGTGCTGGGTCAATCTTAAATATTCTTGCTATGTATGTTACTTGAAAATACAGGAACACTTAGGACACTTTCTTGTATTTTTTATTGTTTGGGCACAGATAAGGAATTGTGTTCATAAAACAAATGACAAATAGTTCTGTTCTGCATACTCTGTACAATCTATTATTTTGTCTTGTATTAGAAGAAGAAAAATAATTTTGTATCATTCAGATATTTTTTATTTATTTAAAAATAACTAGTTAGGAGAAATCATTATTAGGTAACTTAGAGCTACTTCTAAAGGGTTCTAAGGTAACCTAACCTAGATATTTATTAATGGACTACAGTATATAGAATCAAAGGTCACATCTTTCAGGTTCGGATGAAAGGAACAACGGTATAGCATGATAAGTTATGCGTTATTATTCAAACTGATTCGATTTTAATGAATTTCGAGAAATAAACAAAAGCCTTAACTGTTTCTTTCAATACTTCCTGTTATGAATAACCACTTACATTTGTTTACATCAATTTGAGGTCAATCGCAAATCTAAAAATGTTGAAGGCGGCAATCCAAAATACCTACTTACCTATCTTTCAGCTACACCAATTTATTACAAAGCCAACTTAACCTGTCACCAGATTTTCATGAGAATCACGCAAAATTCAGCCTTACTGTAAGCTGAATAAGTCATGCGTGTCGTTCGCCCTGATTTGTGGCGATGCAAACAGAGGTTATTCCCTACAAACAATAATGTTACGGTACGGTTGACGCGCAAGCAAGGTTGTGTCAGGAATAACCTCGAATACGAAATACGAATATTATTCGGGATTCCCTTATTTTAGTGTTACGTTAGCCAAGATCTTGTTTGACCAGGTTTTCGTTAGTGACACATTAAGTTCTCCTTATTCAATAAAAGGAATACCTATTTATTTATGATTTACGACCTATCATTCTGTCTACGTAACGTTGAATTGTCTTAAGCTTTTGTAACTTTTTTTAAGCAGGTTTACGATTTTGTGCAAGGGAATAAGAAATTTTAACATTTACATTTCTTTTTTAATGTTGAAATTACATCACACATTACACTTGTAGTTACATCTCTACACAACACTGCACTACACTAAATACTTACTCAGTTTTTACGTCAAAAGTTATTAATTAAACAGATACACAGATGAACAACAATTGTTTTTTTATTTGTCCTCGTTAATTCATAGAATAGCATAAATTAGTATATTGGTATGAATGATAAGATAGTTATTTTTTTCACAGCGATGAAATAGAGCTTCAATATTTTGATTTTACTATTGAACAAAATGTCATTGTTATAAAATAAAATTGACGTGTTCTATATAGAATAGGGTAGTGAAAAAGGTACTCCATGTCTTTGCTCACAGGTACTATACACATAGCTTATAAACACCAGTTAACTTTTGTCCAGTTTGAGGACGGAATAAGCAAATTCTGAAGGATTCCCAAAGGTCGTGGATTCGAGTCCCATCTGAGAATCCACTTGTGGCCGAGTAGATATTTTTCCAATATTTTTCTATTTTAAAATTGTCACTGAAGTAACTCTCGGGTGATTTATTAACTCGATGTTTTGGCTCAAGTGAGCCTAAGACTTTAATTTTGATATGAATTGCGTAATGAAATTAAAAATATATTAACTGTGAGATTTTATCAACAAATATATACAGAAAATACATTTATTTGGCACACAAAATATGATTAATCTCTGTAGAGTACACCGCCGTACGATGTCAACACTGTACTCAGCTCAGTGAGTAGAGTAGTGGTATATTTTTTATTATTTTTTATATTCGTTAACAAACACTATGAGAACTTCCGAAACATCCAGAAAGAACCTATTTATGTATTTTATGATGTTACACACAGGTTGCGCACTCCTGTCTAAAAAGGCTGACCGCTGTCGTCACGATCTACTAAAATACAAGGGCAGTAGCTTCTTCTTATGCGTTGAAATATTACTAGTGCGGTAATTGAATTAATTCTTAACTTAATAAAAGACATTTCGGTTTTTTTTTTTATATAGAATTATTAAAATGTATAAAAAAACAATATGATAATTATTTTTTATTGCACATGTCCTACTGATCGGAATTTTTACTGCTGTACTATGAAACATGAACGATATTGTGTTAGCGACAATTTCGTATAGAGAACGATAGCTGTCACTAAGTTATGAAAATTCTTGGTACAAGTAAGGTGAATGAACTTTTATGCCGATTTATCTGGCACGGACTATAATAATTAATAATATTATAAATGCGAAAGTGCGATTGGTCCTTCTTTGACGCCCTGACTATGTGACCAATCGACTTGAATTTTGGAATAGAGTTAGTTGGAAGGACGGAGAGTAACATAGGCTACTTTTTATCTTGATATTCCCACGGGAACGGGAACCACGCGGGTAAAATCGCGGGTGGAAGCTAGTAAAGTATATTATTAAAAACACCCAGATACAGAACCAACATACCTACATCAAGTGCACCAAGAAGACGCCTCTGTGTCTTCTTGACGCAAAGCGCTTGGAGGGCTAAACTACATAGCCCCCCCCTCCCCCCCCCCTTAGACATTGTAATTGTCTAAAATTCTAAATATACAAGTCCCTTAAGTCAGTATACCCATTGTACCATCGTGCCTAACTCTGAACTTGTGAAATCCATATTCAAAGCTACGAATAAGCAGGTAATTATGCAGTATTGAAACCACGCAACTCCCTTGCAAAGATGACAGTACAATCCCTGTAATTTACTTTTGATGTTCTCAATGGACGTAATTTTAATCTCGTGCTTTATGCGCCAAATTTTGAGTTAATTATGGTTTCTCATGTATTTGAAATTAAAGAGACTTGCGTACACTTTTTGTTAGTTTCTTTAAAGTAGGTAATTATTTTTGTTGCAAATATCTATACTAATATTATAAAGATGAAAATTTTGATTGTTTATTTGTTTTTTGTTTGTATGAATAGACTCCGAAACTACTACACGGATTTGGATGAAATTTGGTACACATATAGTAGATGGCCTGGTTATGAACATAGGATACTTTTAATCCCGATATTCCCACAGGAACCACGGAAACCACGCGGGTGAAACCGCGAGCGGCCGCTAGTTGCAAATAAGTCTAAAAAGTAGTGGCCACGTGGTTCCCGAAATGTATCCTTTCTTTAAATACAAACTATGAACTATCTCTAAGAGCAAAATTTTATCCAAATCCGTTCAGCCATTTTTGCGTGATTGAGTAACATACATACAGTCGGGGAACTTCCCGGTCGACCAGTAGAGGTCTTTCAGGGAGCATTAATAAAGTATTTCTTTAACCTTATTACTTTTCGAAAAACGTTTCCCAAAAAAACTACTGGTCGACCGGGAAGTTCCCCGATTAACAATACATTAGTAGGATTTCAAACAAAAAAGTGAACCAAAAACAAAAAATGAGGACCAAAAACCGCATCTAAATGCAGAGAAACAACAATAATAGAGACGCAATATTTTCAAATGAATTGCCAAAAGCTTGAATCAAAAGCGGCACGCTAGCTGACTGCCAGCCCAGTTGGCAAATCCTGCAGAATAGTGTCGTAATGGAGTGACTGCCACTGTCGACGCAAAAGAAACGCGACTGGCACCCAATCAATCTACATTTACAATCATATGAGTATCGACCCGGCTTCGACACTATACGCCCGCCGAGTAACGTTGATATTTGATAAGTTGTTCTATCGAAATCTTTTAGGTTTCAATAGTATGTAACTTTTAACAAGCATGAATCAATTATCAGACATTGTCGCGTGATTGAGTGTAACATAATCCAAACATTTATATTCAAAATATTAGAACGATTCCAACCAGAAAACATCTGACGTTAAAAAACCGCATCTAAATGCAGAGAAACAACAAAAATAGAGACGCAATATTTTCAAATATGTTCCCTAAAGTTTGAATCAAAAGCGGCACGCGAGCTGCCTGCCAGCCCATTTGGCAAATCCTACAGAATAGTGTCGTAATGAAGTGACTGCCACGGTCGACGTTGTATACGCTAGTAATATAGTCAATGACGTTGCTCTATGTTGTACAATTTGTGCACAAATAAAGAATACATTTTTTTTTTTTAATTTATTACCATACAATATTGGAAATTCAAAGCAAGTTCACGACATTCACAAAAAACCACGCAGGTTTATACTAGGAATGCGTCGCTCGGACATCATTCGCGCACGATATTTAATTTATTTATTTGTTTACAATGTTATTACGTACAAAAACAATATTAGAAAGAACAAGATGCCTGGCGGGCGAGCGGCTCGCTACCGGACCATAACACACACAGGTACAGACAATACACACAGCAGCTGTTTAGTCAAGTAGGTACACTGTGCCAGTAGCCAGCACACGAAATCATACACTCTTATACAGCAGTTACAATTGTGATATAAAATATTGCTTTAATGTACGTTTTAAATTTGTTGGGGTCATAATATTTCTTAGTTCTAGATCTAGCCTATTAATTAGATGTGGGATCAAATAGGAACTAGTACGCTGACCATATGTATTATTTATTTTTGGCACTTTTAGTTTCCTGTTTGTTATTTGACGTGTAGTAATTCTGAGATTCTTTAGTTCTTGGATATCTAAGTTAAAGAACTGCTCCTTAAGCAAATTATAACTTACATAGTCGTGTACGGGTAAGGTTTTACAAATTTTTAATAGCATACTATCGTTATTGGCGCAATCGAGTTTCATTTTTGGCGTCACAATATTTTTGAGTATTCTTATTTGAAGTCGATAGATACTATTAGCGATAACATAAAAAATGACGACCACAAACCGCATCTAAATGCAAAGAAACAACAAGAATAGAGACGCAATATTTTCAAATGAGTTCCCAGAAGCTGTTGGGAAACCACTTTAGGAAAACAAAGTAAAATAAATAAATATGTATATAATTTGATATATTTCGAAATTTGAAGAATCTACGAGCCAGCAGGCTGATTATCTAACAAAAAACCACGTAGCAACTAGTTTCGCGCTGTCATTACTGTCACATTGTCAAATAAGTTTCATTTGTCAGCCAAAATAGCGACGAAACTGAAACTGAAACGAGTTTTTATTAGATAAGAAGAATTAGTTTTCTGTGATACACAGAAAGAACCCATGTGAAGGACATTTTGCTCGCTGCACAATGCTGTATTCCATCCTTTGCTAAAGCAGCATTACACAGCATCTGGAGTATCCAACCAATAGCACAGATGCAGAACGGTTGTTCAGCTAGAAGTAACTAGGTTTGATGTTTTTTCAACTATTAGATTGTTTGTAGTCCTTTTTTATAATTACTTTTTTACCATCGTGCTTAATAAACAGGATGTGTTCAAATTTGTTGCATGCTTGCCCAGGAAATGCCTATTCACTCTTGCCTTGAAGAGGCCAAAGTTGTAAGAATCTGGGAACACGTGAGCAGGCAGCGCATTCTATTCTTTAGCGGTTCGCATAAGAAATGTATCAGCAAAGCGCTTGGTACGAATCGTTGGGATATCAACGACGTACGGGTGATAAGCTAACCTGCATCTGGTACCCCGATGCAGGTTAGTTAGTTCCTCAGCCGCTTTCCAAGCGGCTGAGGAACAAGGTCGTGCTGTTCTCTCGCACACTCTCAAAGTTTAACCTATAAAACACGAATAAACATGCAACTTTGCGGCAGTGACAGAGGCTCTGAATTTGTGCCGTGGCCAACCTGGCACGGTTTTCAATCGATTTCAGAAGCTCTAGCTGATACTTAGCAGAACCATCCCACAGGTACAGCAGTACTCCATAGACGGCCGATTCTGCGCTTTGTATAAAAGGAGCAGCTGATTCGAAGAGAAGTATTGCCTAGCCCTAGAGAGGACGCCCAGTTTCTTTGCAGCACACTTCGAAATGGATTTGATGTATTCGCTAAAGTTCAGGTTGGAAGACAGGTTCAGGCCAAGAAGTTGCAGATTTTCGGTTATCGGTAACAAAGGATACACACTGGAAAGTCGGAGTCAGTTGGAGAGGACTCCGTTTTGCAGTGAATAAACAAGTCTGTGTTTTAGTGGCATTGAAACTGACAGATTGGCATTGCCCCAATCTGAGATGGCCTGAAATGCCAGATACGTATGCTTGACAAGGGACTCTCGACAAGACTGGATTTCATCACTGGTCGCCTTTGCAGTTGAGGAATATCTGCTGGTTAAAGTGGTGTCATCTGCATCTGCCAGCAGAAGGAACAGTGTCGCAGACAGGACAGATCCTTGGGGGACACCTGCATCAATTTCTTTTAGGTCGAATAATTGACCATCCACTACAACTCGGATGGAGCGATTGCGATGGAAGTCAGCAATCCAAGTGAAAAGGCTACCAGAGATACCGTATGAGGGACTTAGCAATTAGGCTGCCATGCCAGACCCTGTCAAAGGCTTTGGAGATGTCGAGCGATATCATAGCTCGATATCTCCAAATCGCTTTGCTCAAGATCGCGTACTCCAAAGATGGGTGGCATATACGAGAAGATCTCCGGTCGAACGACCTCTACGAAAACCAAACTGGCGATCACTGAGGAGGTTTGTTGTCTTCAAGCTATGTCAAAAGACAAGTGAGTACATGTCACATAGCCTTACAGAGTATGGACGGGACTGTAATTGACCTGTAGTTGGAATGGTCGGCACGGCTGCCCTTTTTCGGAACAGGCTGTATATTTGCAAGCTTCCACGATTGAGGTACTTGTCGAGTCTTCAGTGAGAGGCGGTACAGGCGAAAGACAGGAGACAGTTCAGTTGCACAGTTGCGAAGGACAATGCTGGGATTCCATCGGGACCACTAGCTTTGTCCACGTCTCTAGATTACGAAGAGCTACTATAGGACCTCTTTGTTGTAAATCTGACAGTCACCCATAGGAGTCAGCACGAGGTAACTTATGTGAGTTAGGTGGCACTTTGCTACCGACATCTAGACGTGAATTCTCCGCAAAAAGAGAGGCAAACAAGTTTGCTTTCACAGTATCAGTATGAGCGAGCGATCCGTCAGGCTTTAGCAGTGGTGGAATTATAGAACGACAGAAATATTGTTCGTCTGCTTTGGTACTTACCAAAATTGAACTTAAACAAAATTTTATATTTTTATGATGCTAATAAATAGGTACGTGATTAAATATCTGTTAACTTTTATTTTTACTTTTAGCACCAAAAAAAATTATGACTGAATACCGAAAATACCGACAATACCGGATAGCCGGTATTGAAACGACATTAATACCGAAAATACCGGTTTTGAAAAAAAGGCTCGGATTGCGAACCCAAGTCGTAACCGACTAAAGAGCAGTTCTTAAGGAATCGAATGTTGAAATTGCAACCATGTTAGGATTTAATTAAAGTTTGTAATATGGACTATTTTAAAACATTAATTAAATACTAAGAATAACTATATTTAGTTATTTTATTAGAGTTTCTTTTGAAAATATTACGACAGGTAAGTACTTATAAAAGTGCGAAATTTTCTTATCGTTAAAAAAATAAATGCGAAATTCATGTTCGTACCTCTACATATCATTTATTTAGTCTAGGCTGCTACAAGCACTTGTGAATTTCAAAGAGCTTCTTCGCTCAGTTCGCAATACCCTACGACGGGAGACCTTGTAACGAATAGAACTACAAAGTCGTCGAGGGGTACATTAGGAGAACCTAGATTCTTTATAACCGCCTCTATGGTCTAGTGGTAACAACCACCGGTATTAGATCCAGGGGCTCCGGTTCTGTGTTTGAGAATTTCGAGACAGGCTCGCTTCCATTTTCAGCCTTATCAATACTTATCATCAGGTATGATGAAGGCTAAGAATCTCCCCGTTCATAAAAAAAAAAAAGACGGGTTGCACTCCGGGAGTGCCGGCAGAAGTGAAAACTTGATTATTAACGTTGAGCATGTTTGATATTTTGGAATGGTTAGGGAATAATTTTGCACCAATTGCTTTATCAGTATAAAAGTACTATCATTTATGTGGTAGAATACAATATTCATTTATTGCGCTATCGTACACAAACATGACAAACCATATTAAAGTGAACGTTAAGTTAGGTAATAAGATATAAGAAAACATTAGTTATTATAGAGAATCGAAAAATATATATTGACAATAAAACAAGAGACAAGTAAAAGACATTATCAACAGTCTGTCGCTAAGCAACCGAGACCATAGTCAACCTGTCACCTCAACATTCTCCATCCGTCCTACGCTTTTTCGATCAGGTCACGTGTCCTGACGCGAGTTTAAGATTTTATACCCATTACAGAAAAAGTGCTCAACGCCGCTAAAGAAGTTTTCACTTCAAAAATCAAACAACGTTTCACAAAAAAGCATTTTTAAGACAGTATCAAGCAATTTCAGCCGGCGTATACGAGATCGTCAATCGAATCGTTGCTCTGACGAATAGTTTAGAAAGACTTCATTTGATATACGCCGAGGGTAACTCCAATAAGGGATAGTAGGAATTCTATACATGAGCCCTCTTATTGACATAAGTAAATTTGTACACATTTCATCTCGTTATTGAATAAATCAATTATTCAGTAAACTTGTAATTTTATTGATATTGATGATGGTAATACACGAAGCGACTTTCCAATTTGTTACGTATACGTACAATCGAGGAAGCGATAGACCAGAAGAGTTTTTTTAGGTAGTGTTGGTTTAAGAAGTAATAGATTTATAGAAAATGTTATATCACAAAAAAAAGAACATTAATAAGTATTATATTTCAATAATAAATTATTGCTTTCAGTTTTAACCTTATTGCCTTTCGAAATCACGTTTCCCGAACAAAAATGTACTGTTCGACCGGAAGTTCCTCTGTACCCATTGATTCGCATTGATTAGCGTATTTGAACGTTTATGATTCTTTGAGATTTAGCATTTTCAATGCTATTTATATACTTATCATAGCGGCCGCCCGCGCTTTCACCCGCGTGGTTCCCGTTCCCGTGGGAATATCGGGATAAACAGTAGCTTATGTTACTCCCGTCCTTTTAACTAACTCTATGCCAAAAATCAATTCGATTGGTTGCTTAGTTATAGCGTGAAGGTAGGACAAACTAACACACTTTCACATTTATAATATAGTAATAATAATTTTATTAAATTATTAATTATTATAGTTAGGATTTTTAATAGAAAAATATTAGAAAAATTCTTCTCGGCTCACAAGTTATTCTATATACACACAATAGTTATTGTAATATATAGTTATCCTATAACTTGTGACTAACACGAAAGGGTCAATGTAACATTAAAAAAAATATCAAGTATTTAACTGTGATTTCCAACATTTTACATCAATAAAGATAAACCAACACGGTACCAAAAATAGCCCTGTATTGTGTTTATTTTCGTCTTAAGGTTTTTAGCTATCAGAGTGAAAAGGGTAATTTCCCTTGTCCAACTTCATTTCGAGTCGCAAACAGAAAATTAAATTTTTATTGTTGAAGATATGATTGAAAGGACATTATGGTGAATACTACGTATTAAATAATTTAGCATAATTGAACGAACGAGTTAAAGAGAATACTGAAGACGTACTTCACGTTCGGTCGTAGCAATCAATAAATCCATCTATCAAAACCAAAACCCATTTCTTTTAACATTCATAGCGAGTTCAATCACACAAACTTTTATGTATACCTAGGAACTCCCTACGAGTAAAAGCTTACCCAAGCACAGCAAATTATTAGCCACATTTTAAAGTCTAAGTCAAAGTCAAAGTCAAATATTTTTATTCAAATAGACTTATAGATAAGTGCTTTCGAATCGTCCAATTTTTTTTCCTACCTGCTATTCAGGACTTCTTTTAACTGATAAGAAGAACAGCCGTAAGAAACTTATCAGCTTTAACAGAAGCAACAACATTTACAAAGGAACGTGTCGTTGCCAAACACAAATTTACAATCTTGAAACATATTTAATATTAAAGTAAAGATACAACTCATTCGAATGTTAGTTGTCAAACGTTTAAAATAACCTTGTTTTTAATGTCGATGATTTCTTTACTTTGATGAACTTTATTAGCTACTTGACGATCGAGCTTCGCGTTACTCTTGACTTATAATTGTAAGTAGCGGCGGCCCGCGGTTTCACCTACGTGATTCGAGTTCCCGAGGGAATATCGGGATAAAAAGTAACCTATGTTACTCTCCGACCTTTCAACTAACTCTATGCCAAAAATCAAGTCGATTGGTTGCTTATGTAGACCGTGAAGAAAGGACAAATAAAAACACTTTCGCATTTATAATATTAGTTAGTATTAGGATTAGAATAAGTTAGGATGGGACGCGTTAACGATTTTCTAATGCCTTTGTAGTTCAAAAGGGCACAGTGTGGATAAAGCTAGATATATCATTCACCCGAATGGTGAAAGCTTTCGGGTTTCAGTTCAACCTTCTAGAGAATAGTATTTTAGTAATTTTTACTCATTACACTTTTGTCGTCACACGACACAAACGTTACAAAACTCCATTATATTGCTACCTAAAACTACAGTAGCTAACCAAAAGTTATAGGTATGAAATTGATTTGCAAGCTTTGCCGGCCGCCGTGAAATTACTTCCCTCATAGCCTCATAGTATGTCGACGGTAAATGACCCACTTTATCGAAGCGAGACTCTTCATCTATTATAAATGAATGGGAACCTCTACCAATGGTTTTGGAAGTATCAGATTTTAGTAACCTATTAAAACAGTAATCTCAATAACATTACTGTTTTAGATGACTACCTGGCAAGTTTTAGAAATAAATTTTGAAGTTTACAGCCAGCTTTATGATTTATGACTATTGAATAAGGTTGAACTCTAGGCTGAAATTAATAACCTATCTCTAGATATAGATAGGGCTATCTGAGATTTGCCTTGTGTACTGGCTGCGTTACCTAGCAACCGTCGTTGTTTGGTCATATTAACAAAAATATCCTAGGCAACTAACTCAGATAGCCCTATCGATATCTAGAGATAGGTTATTCAATTCGGGCGAAAATCCTTTTAAATGAGCTAAGTATTCCAGTGATACTATATATAAGCAAGAAAGCAGATAAACGCAGTACCTCCGTCTTTTAATCTCAGCATTGCTTCAATATTGTTAAAACAGCTTGTGATAGCATAGCTGATACCTACTCTATAATAAATCAAACATAGTAAAAATCTCCTAGGAGTAATTATACCAGCAGGCCTACCATCGTCTTTTAGAAACCATCATGTTGTAAGAACGTTTTGTTTTTATTGAAGTTTTAAATTTTTGACACATTCCATACTTCGAAGGAGATGACTGAGTGAAGATGTCACAAAACTTCTGTCAAAATACAAACTTACTATAAGAGGATCGTAGTACGAAATAGCATGGTAAGATTGAAACAACAGGTACTGCGATAAAAGATGGCGGTCCCTGGAATCTATGTCCTAATACTTTTAGTACGTTTAGGGTGATTTTACTCATTCAGCGTAAAATCACCCTAAATGTACTAAGATTATCCTCAGGAATTGTTAGGCAATACCAAGGTATTGCCTAACAATTCCTGAGGATAATCTTTGTGGGAGTGAAACCCGTGTACAGTGGTCGGTGAAGGTGCAAGGTGCGTCACTGTTTTGTATTAGCATTTTTGCGGACATCTGCACGTTTTCTTACGGAATTCAGCTAGACGACATGTTTGGCGCAGGGGTACAATACCCGTCTTCTGCGCCACAGGTCTCGGGTTCGATCTCAGGACAAGACAAATATTTGTGTGCATGAACATGTCTATTTGTCTTGGTCTGGGTGTTTAATATGTATATTATGTATGTATTTACAAAAAAAAGTACTTACATAGATCGTTTATCTGTTATCTGGTGTCCATAACACAAGTTCTTTATGAAACCTAACGTGGGCTAGATAATTGGTGTGGTTGTATGCAAATATTTATTTTATTCATTATTTATATTTTTGGTTAACTATAAATTAGAAACTAAACGATGGTTAATATAATCATTGACGTGACGTACAACATCGCCGCGCTCAGAAGCTGTTAACACGCTTAGTTGTCAATTACGAAAAAACTCATTTTTTATTTAAAGATATATAGTTTCTCACTCGACATCAGGATTCAAACCACGTACTCCCTCACACGTTCTCAAGCAGTTGTAATTCAACAGAATCGAATTAATGCGTCAGCTCACTCGTTTTTCTTGTAAAACTTGTGTTTTAGCTCCAAGATAACTTTGTTAATTAAATTTTGCATTTTTCCCTCTCTACGGGCGTTCGTTCGGTTCACCTGACTTGGATTACGAATGAAGAGACAGACGGAAAACAAAACTATTTAAAAGTAATCGAAGTTAATCTTGGAATTCGTGTTTGGAAATACAACCCTGAAGAAAATACAGCAATGTTTTTTTCGAGTCTTTTTAATGTCTAATCATTCCATGATAATGGAATGGAATTCCACTAATCCTCACTCGAAACGAAGAAGATTCCACGATATAAAAATTATAATAATAAAACAAAACAGAAACTTATTACCCCGCTTCTTTCTTTTTTCGAAGTAGTTAGAACATTAATTTTCTCTCTTCACTACAATCTAGTTAGTATTAACATTCTTCTTGGAAAGAAAACTTTCAGTCTCAAATGCTGGGTTAACAATACTTTCAAGATAATCATTTTTCAAAAGTAATAAGTTAGAAGTTTGAAGCAATCTACGATTACACAAACGTGGGACTACGCCACACGAAACCCATTTTTTTTACTTAATACCTTACCCACTTTACCTTATGAACTAAGCAAGAAACCCTTATTAGCTAATCGCATAAGACAATCAACCAAATCTTTGGCACCTCTCCGTAAAATCAGGAAAATTACTATAGCGGGGTAGGTAATACCGCCGAGGTAGTTCCCAAAATAGAGAGGGAAGGGTTAATAAGAGGGGATGTCGTTAATTTCAGTCGGTAAAGAGGCTACACTGCCTTAAGGAGCAGTGCCGAAGCGAGGGCTACGGGTTAAATACGCTTTTTAATGACCTCTTTACTTTGATTGGGTTACAGGTGTTTTTATAAGTGAATTATTTAGATGTTTAGGAAAACAGTTGTATTTGGTTACCAACTGAATAGAAAATTAACTATTAATCAACAAACTTTTTGATTAAGCGCATCTTAAGTATCTTCGCGCACTCATAATTTAAATTAAACAACTTTGCGGAATATTAAGTGCGATTTGTTTACCGGAAATATATATTTGGTACTATATTTTTTCGGATTATTGGCGGTTTTTTGGTTTCCCAACGTTTCGGCACCTTTTCAGTTGAGTACCGTGGTGGACAGTGATTTAAACTACTATATTGATGTAAACAGGTCAATGTTTATACCGAAGATAAGAAAATGAAAGTAAAGTTTAATTGAAAAAAATATAATCTAAAACAACATAAACTTTCACGTATTTTAAACTTGTTAAACCGCTGTTTCGCCCGCGGGGTTTCTGAAATATCGGGATAAAATGTATCCTATGTTCAATCCAGACTATATACTATCTTTGTGCCAAATTGCATTCAATATTGCGTTCAGTAGTTTTTGGGTTTTTCGTTACAGACATTCAAATATCTAAATACCCATACTTTCTCTCATTTCATACCTAATATTAAGGATACGCGAATGACGTTATTGTACAGTCAACAGCTATTGTGATGTCGACTGCATTTTAACTTTCAAACTTAATAAATACGTATTTTAAAGTTCAACTTACAGAACACGAGAAAGAGGTAAAGAAACATGTCACGTAGGTAGTTCTGAAAGAACTCTCTCATCGAAGGCAGGACCATGTTGCCACAATAAAACGTGGAGCTGTCCAATATGTTGTAATATTACAGAAGTATAATACGTAAGCATATCTTATGTAATTGTCCGTATTTTTAGGTTTTTTAGGGGTTTTTTGATTTTCCCGACGTTTCGGCACCTTTTCAGCTACCATGGTCACGGGATGACTGACCATCATCATGACTGTCATCCCGTGACCACGGTAGCTGAAAAGGTGCCGAAACGTCGGGAAAATCAAAAAACCCCTAAAAAACCAAAAAATACGGAAAATTACATCTTAGTTCGTAAAATATAGTGCGTTTGATATCCGTAAAAGTTGTTTTATTTCAATGAACAGTGCGCGCCAAAACATAAGATGTACATATCTTATGTGTTTCGCCCAAATGGGTAATGAAATGACAACCAACGAACAGTAGAAAGAGATTAGAAGTAGGCAAGTAAACTTCTATAATCTAACCTCTTTCAACCGTTTTTTTTTAACTCTTAGCCTTCATCAATAAGGCTGAAGATGGAAGCGAGCCTCTCCCGAAATCCTCAAACGCTAAGGAACTGTCTATCTTATCTCTAACTGCCGGACAACAACAATGCTGAAAACATTGTTGTTATGGCGTCAGACTTAGATAAGAAGGTGGTAGCTAGCCAGGCGGACTTATAACAAGTCCTACGAACAACCAAGCCGAACACATTATGTACCCCCGCTGGGAACGGGACCCGAGACCTCTGGGTCTGATTCCGGTGGATGTTACGACTAGACCACAGAGGCGGTTGATGGTTCAACTTGTTTCGTCTAAATCACTACCACATCTTAAACTCAACAAAAAATACCAAAAACAGCCTTATTCAACTCCAACTGCCCACTTGATATTTCAATAAGTCACTCATATCGATACCACATTACATAGTTACCGTAACCAAGGGTGACAACCTCCCTAGTCCGTCCCTCAAGCGTCGAGTTTCACTCCATCACAACATAAAGAAACATGCAGTATTTTGTGTTAACTCTTTCTTGATAAAAGTTTATTATTATTATTATTTCAGCCGCGCGGTACGCAATACGCGATAGGGCTATCCGCCAACATTGATACCTAAGAGATTACCACACGCTTACTGCGTACAAAACGACCTTATGACGACCTGTTTGGCGCAGGGGTACTAAGCCCAACTTCTGCGCCAGAGGTCCTGCGTTCGATCCCCGGACAAGACAACTATTTTGTGTGCATGACCATGTCTATTTGTCGTGGGCTGGGTGTTTGATATGAATATTATGTATGTATTAACAAAAAATTGTATATAAGTATGTTTATCCGTTATCTAGTATCCATAACATAAGTTTTTCTTGAAATTTAATGTGGGCTAGATAATTGGTGTGATATTAAAAAAAAAACTTTCACAGCGTGCGTTCGCCACCGCGGCGTATTCGAGCGAGACTGAGACGCTTGCCGAGCTCTCGCCAAGACGAGGCGCGTCGGGTTTAAAACTCGCGAACGAACTTTTTATAGGAAGATAAAATACTGTATGTATCTTTATACTGTGACTCCACCGACTGAGTTACGCCGGACGGAAGAGCAAACTACTTAACCCAATTAAGGAAAAATCTTGCCGCCTGCGACGGAATCCCTTTTTTCGACACTTAATTGCATTACAATAGTAGTCTAATTAGTGATATATGAAGAAGCATGTGTCTTAGGGGTGTATATTTTCGCTTAGTAGATAATGAGTTTGGGGAATACGTAACGAATATTTGTTGATCTTTTGGTATTTCAATGTGTTCCTTTTTCTGCCAGAGTGTAGCGAATTTACAACTGACTAAAATCTTTTGTGATATGTAATTTTACCTTATCACTTTGCTATACATTTTGTTGAAATAAACTTGACTCTCAGAACTTTTTTATACCAACAAATACAGGAGTATGTAGGTACTCTTCACATTTATTTAAAAAATACGAATATCAATCCAAACGTAAATAACTAATAAAAAGGCGCTTGCTACTAAACCGGACCACTACACTCTTTTAACCTTTCAGGTCCCGGATTATGAGATACAATAAATTTCCATTGTTCTCTGGACACCGGTGTACGATTCGGTTTGATGAATTAATTCCATTTCCGTCTTAAGCAAAAGTTAAATCACAAAAATGGTTTTAAAAATATAAAAAAAACAACAAACGTGTTCTTTAACCGGCATGGGCAATAATTGCTTTTAAAATATCTTATACGTCCATACTTCCAAACTAAAATTATATATGCGAAAGTATGTCTGTGTGTTACCTTTTGTGCCTAGTGAATGGTGTGCAGGCATTTTCGGAAAGGCGCCGAACCGTTTCGAAAATGCCTGCACACCATTCACACACTTGCACACCATTATTTTCAGCTTAAATCTACACAATAACTACTTATAAAATATAGTAATGACAAGGTGCATTTATCTCGGATTGGATAAGGTTTAGAAAAGTGCTGCCCCAGTAACTAAGTATTATTCGTAACGATATACTCTAGTTATTTAACAAGGTGTGAATGGTGTGCGCTAGTATAGACATAAAAGTTTAATTAAAAATAACACGCGAATGACGTCCTCTTCTCGACGACGATTGAGGTCGTCGTCGCCAAAATAATTTTATCCATAAAGTTGGACATGTGATTACAAGTATTGACTACAGCTGTGATTGGAAAATATTGTAGCAATAGTAAAGCACTTTTGTATCAAAATTGATGTAACACAGTTCTTTTCGAACAGAAAATATCTACTGTTTCTTATTAAACTTCCAACGAGCGTAAAATAGAGTGATTAACTAAAGAAAAGAATTAATTATAAGTAGTAGTTATTTTTTATGGAGTAACGTTGTGCAACACGGTAACATTTGCTAACAATCAGCAACAACGCGGCAACCTAAACCTAGAATCTACAATGTTAATTTTGTTAACGGATGTTGCTCAGTAACATTTGGAAACTTTGAGCAACAAACAGTAACTGCATGCATAGTATGCACCATTTCAGGCACTTATATTATACAGGGGGACTGAAGTATCCTTATTTGTTACTTTTACTGCAACATGAATTATTTTATAAGTGTCTGCGACTTACGTAATAGTCGATGTCGAAGAGTGCTAAGTAAGCATTTATTTTATTTGTGTAGTTAATTTAATGTAAGTTTATATTAATAAAGATCTGACTTCGAAGCAGAGAACATGTTTTCATTTTAACTGCCTCACACCCGCTGCAAATCTAAAAGCCTCAAAGCGACCCTGCCACTTTACGAATCTGAAGATTAACAATATTTAAGAAGATCACACACGCTGGGACAAAATATATTTTTATTATGAAGAAATAGAAGAATTCGTCGGCACATTCTGGAAGCATTTTTTTTTTACATGGGGAAACCGCAAAGCAAGGAACAAGTCATAATCGCTCAGACTGCGAGCGGCGATGCTCATACAGAAAAAACTACAGAACTGCAACTTGCTGAGATACTTATAATCGCCGTCATAATCATCTTGGTGTCGTCGCTCGACACTCGCATTCTACCTTTACAAGAAGTGCCACCAACAAGCTATGAGAGCATTACGTCGCGAGCTGACCCGTCATAACTTGGACGTCATAACTCTGGAGCTATCAGCTGCCCCCTAAAGAAGAACTAGAAGGAGCGGAGTCCTGGGTGATCCCGGCTCACGCTGTCCAGGGTATAGCCCGGACCACCCTCATCGTAGTCAAGATCTTCAACCTGCCCATGGCCTGCCTTCAGCGTTATCCAGCCGTCACATCAGCTCAGCCTTCAAAAGTCCACCGTGTGACGAGCGACGTTCGACTATCGTATCCTTTATAAAATTAGTATATATCTATCTAAATGTAAGTAAATAATAAATAACTGTAGAGGTTCGTTTAAATAACATTTTAGTAACTTTAAAAAAAACTTATTTTTAACTAAATGATTAAGTAAAATGTGTGTTAAGTTTATATTATGATACAAGATTTAATTGATTTGCATAATTCATTAAAATACTATAAGGACTATTTACGTAAATTAGGTCCCGAAAGAAGGAAATCAGATTTGGCCTTGAAAAAGTTTGAAGATGCGAAGGTCCAATTCGAAATCCACATTACCTAGTAATTTAAATATACCTCCCAGAACCTTTATATAATTATGATGATTATCCCTTACAAATGAAATATCGATAACAAAAAGCTCAAACAGAAGCGAAACAAAACATTTAGCAAGTAAGGAAATTAGAAAAATTTACTATGATAAGAACTGTAACTCTATCAATTATAAAAGGGGAGACTTATTGTTAATAAAAAATCAAATAGGAAATAAGCTTGATAAAATTTATAGTGGTTCTTATGTTGTCTTATAGGACATTTCTCCCAATGTTGTAATCTTAAAAAATAATAAAGAGGTAATTACTAAAAAAAAAATATAAAAATGTTTCATATGTAATCTTGTAGTTTTTATTTTATTTATAAAAAAAATGTACTTAAATGTATGTTATTTTTTTTTCTTTTAACCGAGGGGGTGACGATATACTTTTCAGGGGAGGTGAAGTATCCTTATTTCTTACTTTTACTGCAACATGAATTATTTTATAAGTGTCTGCAACATACGTAATAGTCGATGTCGAAGAGTGCTAAGTAAGCATTTATTTTATTTGTGTAATTTAATGTAAGTTTATTTTAATAAAGATCTGACTTCGAAGCAGAGAACATGTTTTCATTTTAACTGCCTCATCCCCGCTGCAAATCCAAATACCTCAGGACTGCGCATGGCTAAATACAGATGTACAAAAACAGAGTATGAAATGGAATTAGGTATGCCAAAATAGAACCAATTTAAGTTAAGCTTATATTAATTTAAGTACTACCACTAGTACAAGTATAATAATATAAAAAAAAAACAATAATGCTGTAAGTGTGCTAAAAGATAATATTGCACCTTTTATAGCTTCCAACTCCAATATAAAAATATATCAGGTTTTTTCCAATGCATACCATACGAGTGTTACTATAAAGATAAACGGTGTTGTTTGTGATTATTTAATCTACATAGATGAAACGTTCGAGATCCCTTGCCCTGTGCCTATAAAAATAAATTACAATGTTAAATTTTGCACACCCCAAATCGCTGGGGATCTACGATTTGTTCCAGGAGTCGTTCCTTTTTATTAACGGTGGCAGGGTATCTAATAATTGAAGTGAAACATTTCGAAGTCGGTGCATAAACTTTACTTGTACCCTAAGACCGTGAAAAAATTAAGGATAAACGAAAGCAGATTTTAAAATAACATGAACATTTTTACGTTCTCCTTTTAGTGGTTAATTGAATTGTACTTTGTTGTGATGTCTAGATGTTGTTAGGAGTGTATGTAGAGGGTCTAAAAAGGGCTCTAAAGCAATATTTCTTACGAATTCCCTGACAATTCATTTATTTGTTTCTTTCCTATGGAGTTTAGGTACTTCTAGTAAGTATTCTTGCCTTAAAAAAATTACACTGCCACAGTTCTAAACTGCATAGAAAATAAACAATTAAGTAAATGATTTGGTAGCGAATTCACTTAGCAATATTGCGTTCGCGCCCTTTTTAGATCCTCCGATCATTATAAAGTGTTATTGATCATTGCTTGACTATTTATGTGAAAAGTTCACTCACAATGAATAACATATATTATAAAGACAATCGAAGTTTAGCTACTACCAATTTCCGTTAAATCCGTAAAATAAAAGAATATTGTAACAACGTTCCTTTAAACAAGTAACATTAGACGTTCCCAATCGTTGAACACGCATTTACATCTAAGGTTTACAAAAGAGAAACTCTAGGAATCCTTTCTATATGGTAGGGCAAAGCGAATGCCATGTCCTTAACAACCAACAGCGGCTGAACAACAAGACCAGAATAGTTAGACCTCTTGAAACACCTGAAATCGCCTTTCCCTTGATAGAAAGGTCTCGGGAAAAGAAGGGCAAGGTAGCTTACAAAACACTGGTCGTAAAGGTGTAAACGTAGTGTTGAATTTCACAAATAATTCCTCCTTGTGACACCACTTCGCTCCCATTCGGTGAGAAAGGGGAATCTATTTGAAGTATGTAAAACATTTAAGTTTAACGACTTGATACTGCCGTTTACTTTGGGGGGAAGTAAGCGTTTTTTTTTTGTAATTTATTCGTTGCTACCATATCTAAATAAAGAGTATTAGCCCCGTAATAAGCTTTACATATCAAGCAGTATGCTCCAAAGAGTACCTACTGTTTTTCTTATAACTGCCGGGTCAGATTTAAATGCATTTTGCAAACATAAATAACACAACAGCATCGAATTAGCTCATTGTCATAGATAAATGATAAAATGTAACAAAAATCTAGTAATAACTTTTTAATTTTGCATTTTACAATGCTATTTTTATGTTATAAATATTAAACAAGAAAATATACTAGAAAAAAGCAACTAGTCTCATGTCTCCTGACGGGACATTCTAGTATTTTTAAAGAATCTACTGCTGGGTAATATTTTGCACATAAGGGTATCACCACTAAATAAACGCAACAACAATGCCGTTATTGGTTCTTAGACCGGGCTCCTAGCCAAAGCAACAATTGAAAAACGATAACGAAGTTCGAAAATAATTAAATGTATGGGATTGGTGGATTAGCATAGGCCGCGCTAAATCACGTGGTCTTACCGCAAGTTAATTGGCGAATATAGACAACAACGAATCGAATTATCGTTTCGCTACCTATCGTTGTACTTTGTCTACTGGCCCTGTAGCCCTAGCACGACCGGCTTCTATCGACTGGGTAACTCGATAACGATCACTTCACGCGCATCATGCGACATATCATATCGCCTGCTGTAGCGGCGTTCATGCTAGCTAGGGCCGAGTTCTTTTGCTTAGTCTCCTTTTCATATTTGATAGTAGAAGATTTTAAAAAAACTACCATTTAACCATGTTAAAACCGAACATTCAATGTAACCGCTGAAGTTTGTTAAGCAAAGTTCGGTCTGGTCAGGTGTAGGATGGGTGACCGTAAAGTGGCATTATAACTGAGCGCTTCCTTACTTCGGAGGGCACGTTAAACCGTCGGTCACGGCTGTTGTCATTTGATTACAGTCGCTAAGCCAAGTCAGAGGCCTTATAGACGGCTTGATAAACTCTGACACCAAAGGTGGCCACTAATCCTCACTCTATAAGAAGAAGAAGTGTAACCCTAATCTTCGCGTTTCCCCGAAATCAAGTTTCTCCACAACGTCACACATTTCAACTGGAAAGACTGGTCGCGTTGGCATTTTTTGCTCCAGATATGATGTGAAACGACCGCATTATATAGCAGGGTGGACGTAACACCCTTCATCATAATAGTTATCGGTTCATAGACAAACAAAAATTTAGCAAAAATCCTAGTATGTATGTCTAAAGCTAAACTACTGTTTTTCTCAAAACTGCTAGTGTCGCTATTGATTCGTAGACCACTTTTGCTCAGTCTCCTTCTCGTATTTGATTGTAAAAGATTTCTAAAACTGCCTGCCTCATGACATAAAAAAATATTCGCATACAATCACACCAATTTATCTAGTCCCACGTTAAGTTTCATGAAGAACTTGTGTTAAGGATACTAGATAACGGATAAACATACTTATATACTTTTTTTTGTTGTAAATACATACTTAATATACATACTAAACACCCAGACCAAGACAAATAGACATGTTCATGCACACAAATATTTGTCTTGTCCGGGGATCGAACCCGGGACCTCTGGCGCAGAAGGCGGGGTTAGTTCCCCCTGCGCCAAACAGGTCGTCAAATGATAAGCCTAACCCTATCCTGAATCGAACATACAGCGTAACCGCTAATCTTCGCGTTTTCACGAAATCTAATTTCCATACATACATTTGGATAATGCTTTTGCCCAACAACGTCACACATTTGAAGTGGATAGAGTCGCGTTGCCATTTTTTTGCTCCAGATATGATGTGAAACGGCCCCATTATACGGCAGGGACGTAACACCCTTCATCATTTAGACAATCTCCATGAGCGCCATTCATTTATGATTTATTAAAATGTAATCAACTTTATGCAAACGATGCTCTTTCATTTGTGGGTTAAAACAATGATAGTATTAACGTTAAACTTTTCTTTATCATACCTGGTGTTAAGTATTGAAGATGGAAGCGAGCCTCTCCCGGAATCCTCATCACTGAGGAACTAGCTATCTTATCTCCAACTTACTGAACTTTTCCGAAACTTCATTAATCTGTGAAAATCGTTGATAAGGTTTGAACCTGAATGGTTTATAGCTAAAGACCTTATTTTAAGGAATATTTTTTTTTACTGAAAACCGACTTTGAACTCTTTTAAGGCGCTACTCAGAAAAAGTAAGGACTTTTTGATATAAAACTATAGCACGGTTACAGTTGTTACAAATCTGGTAATAACATATATATTTCTTCATACCTTTATCTAGATTCGTATAGTTTAAAAAACACAATTGTATGATTTTGCCTCGACACTTTTTCTTTTCGAAAAGACCTCTAAAATATTTGAAAATTCATGATTATTCATAAATGGGGTTACTTACACTATTGGAAATTGGTTGAATAAGTGGACATCAATAATATTTAGGATCATATAGAAGCATTTTTTTTAAATCGCTGTAGTTTTTTAATACGAAGTGATTTTGTCTTTTTTTTTGCCTAATCTGCAAAATCGGTCTCGCTCCCGTGTGCGTCGTTTTCTCATTGCTATCTCGCTTCAGCATATTTTTTCGAATATCCCTTAATAGGGATAATAAAATAAAACTAAAACCTATTCAAAGCTGATATAAAAAAAACAATAGAACGCACTGCTTGCTCCTCCAATTCGGCTTCCGATTCAGATCAAATTAGGCCAATTTATTCACCCATTATAATTATGAACCCCTGAGACGTCGTATCGTATGCAAAATTTTCCCATCAAAGGCTTCATAACCCACAGCTTCTAAGAAAAGCAACGCTAACTTCAAAATGGTGCTGAGTAATGGTTTTGGAACGTAGGCCGTTACGTCAGACACAATCCAGTCGACGGCCATGTTTGCTGAGGGGGTAATAAATATGCAAATGTTATCGTTTAACGCTACACTGCAATAATATTTATATTGAAATTCGCCCTTGAACTCGTCGTATTATTATACTATTCAAACAACCCTTTTAACATCGGCCGGAGTATAGATTGACGCCCTTATCTGTTTGACAACGCTCGCGGACAGCGCTATAAGTTCGGATCCAATCAGCTTTCGAGATTGTTTATTATGCCGTAAATAATCAATCGTACTACTAAATATAATATTCATTGCGTACTAAGCATTACGTTTGGTACGTATAACGGGCAAAAGTCACTCATGAATATTTTGGTATAATAAATTGGACATCAATATTGCTGTTTATGAATGAAATAAGCTCTGTTTGTTGCGCGAATATTAATGTGGTACAATTTTTCTTGTCAATTTTCATAAATCACGATTATGACGAAATGTGACTGCTTTTGAAGGAAACGTAAAATTTTCCCGAATAAAGAAAACGGATATTTTACAATTTAGCTTATTTTCTGACCAAGATCAAGATCTATTATGCGAACTATTGATTAAAAATGACTTTGAAATCTCAATGCAACTGAAACAGCCACTCTTCGATGACACAACAGAAACAGTTGTATCCAAAGATCTCGTAAAAGAATTTTGCCACATAAGTCCGAGTAATAGCGGTTGTTCTACAAAAGGACAAGTAATAAACCTGTCCTCGCCTTATAAAAGATACAGTTCACATCACGGCACGATGTCACCCCTCTTTCCCTAATAAAGTAGACCTCGTAAAAAACCACTACAATCATCATAACTCGACGCGGACTTTGCTCGCCACAATGCCTTTTAAAAATTAACGTCGACGTCGCATCGGTAGCATACACCTCAATGTTAGATATAAAAGTTTATTTTTCTTTGGCATACCTACATCTCGATGTGAGATATAAAAGTTTATTTTTCTACAAAATTTCTGCCGATTAAACTTTCTCTAGCTTTTGAGATGTACAGTCTTGGTATTGTACGGTCAACAACAGGTCAGGCTTCCAAAACTGTAAAATTTCTCCAATCAACTTTGAACTTTTAGACTTAAGCCGCTAAGTTCGGAATGGTCTGAAGTACATCCTAATTCTAACTACTTTGACGTCATAACTAAGCAACCAATCGACTTGATTTTTGGCGTAGAGTTACTTGAAAGGACGGAGAGTAACATAGGCTTAACCTAACGTTCCTTTTTATCCTGATATTCCCACGGGAACGGAAGGCACGCTGGTAAAACCGCAGGCGACCGTTTGTATAAGCCGCAATTGATGTTGATTGTATCAAACTGTGCTTCTCAAAACCGACGGAAATTTTTGAAGGAAAATTCGAGCGGATAGTCACTGGGTGTATTAGGATTCTGAAATTTTACTACTGCCGTACGAATTTTCCTGAGAAATGTTAGCATTTTGACCGATAAAGCACAGAGTTTTTTTAAAAGAATCACCAGCGTAGAGCTCCTTTTTCGCGAGAAATCGGTAAAAATCCCCTAGTTTACGGCCAACCTTGAGTAATGGAGAGGCAGAGGAACAAAAAGAAGTGTCTGTGTGACTGTTTATTTGGTAAAAAAATTATGTCTTAACTAATATTCAATCATCTTTCTGTTAATTCTGGTCATTCTATAGGTTTTTAATCCGAACATAGGTATAAATAAAAAAATCATTATACTTTATGAGCTCGACTTTTTGTTACCAAAGCCCGAGATAATTCAAAGTTAAAGGAATAATACTTTAACAGTATTGTTACGAAGATAAGCTATTATATTCAAGTGATAAATAACTTAAATAAATCGTTTCCATCTAATAAAAACTAAATGGCGTTTAACTTAGAAGTGCCATCGTTAGCAATTACATACTAACCTGAAATCATTCAACCAATTTTCTTTTAAAAAACTCTGTGTTTATAAAGCAACGATTTTAAAATGTTAAATTTCCACTTCCACTGGCAAAATGTTTCCAGCTGTAAATCACTTTATACAATAAACGTGTTTGTGCGTTCCCATGCCAAAAGTATGTAATGATTACGAAGGCTACAAACAATTGGATTAAAAATTAATTTTGCCCGAGCAACCATAAAATTGGCTTTTTTCGCAGAGGGCTACTGTGCACGTTTTTAGAAATTAGTTTTGGTACGGTGTGTATTCTAGCGTAACTGTGTATGCAGTGTACTTTAAAAAGTGTATAAACTAAAATTTTATTAGAAGCAAAACTGTATTGCAGATAATGCAGTTTAGTATCATCTTATTATCAAACATGTAGAAACTTGTAATAATCTTTTTTATTTTATTAACAGCTCGTGAATTTTGCTGATCTTTCTGAAACTTAGGCTTCATAATTGCCAGGAAAAAGGAAAACAAAAATTAAAATTTTCTTGTATTTTTTATATTCAACAACTTTTAGTATTAAAATTAAAATACTATAGTCGGTTGGATGTATTTGGTATTGGGGAAATATTGTTTTAAATTGAACAACGGCAACGATCAGCAGTCACTCCAGAAATGATAGAAAGAAAATGAAATGAAATCATTTGAAGTAAAGGCTATTGACGGGAGAGAGAAAATATGTATGTTTAAAAAACTATTTAGGAAAAAAGGAAAAACCATTTATCACACCATAACATCCAGATCGGATAAAATCCAAACAAACTTGTAAATATGCACTTCAAAGTCAATGGTATTTTTCATACCGAAATTAATTTTAATGATTTACGAGTGGAATTCCGCTTCATCCATTAATCAAAATGTTATTCCTAAGATACTTTCAGTTCCCACTCCTACGGCTAGCTCTTTCGTATGACTGAACCTGAAATTAGTCTGTAAATTTTACGAGTAACAAGATAAAATGTTTGTCTGAGAGCCATAAATTTCTTAGATGATATAATTTGTGTCTCCTCAATGTCTGTATCAATTGTTTTTCTTTGAAAGATAGTTTCAAGACTTGTCCTGAAAGTTATTTATTGTAGTGGCTAAGTATTTGAACTTTTCTAGCTGTGTCTTATTTCTTAATGTTTTATTTATACGCGCGTTTAATCCGTAAAAGTAGATTTATTTGGACGTAATTAATTAGTTTTATGTTATTTTCTATTTATCACAATTTGATAGCTCTAACAGAACTTCCCTAAAATGTATATGTCGCAGGATAATTAGATAAATCGTTTTTTTTTTTTGCGAAAATCCTAGGGTCATTAGACAATGGTGCTGTAATTTTTCAATCCTACTGAAAAAAATAGGGTTGTTGCGAAAAAACTGCCTGCCTTAGTAAGACTGCGAAAAGAATCGCTGGCTATTATGAAATCAAAACACTGATTGGCTAATCGGACCATTCAAAACAACATCTTCTCTGGTTGGTTGACGAATTGACGTTTCAAATGTCAATCGATTCTCTCACGTGTAGTAAACTTTCCGTTATCCACCAATCAGAATAAGAGTTAGCAAGAAAGTAAAAATTAAGAAAATCAAAGTTAAGAATATCCAATGTTACTAAAGCAACCCGTATTTTTGCAAAAACCCTATCTTTTTTCAGTAAGTTTGAGAAATGTTAACACTATTAATCTAATTATCCGTGTTTTTGCGTAATCCATAGGATTTTTGCGAAAATTCTATTTATCAAATCATCCTACGACATACAATCTCATGGAACGACAAATATTTATCACGTGTTTGTTTGTGTTCTTCCAGGCTTCTTATTGGTGCTGCAAGCTGAGTAAAGGAGGTATTAGATTTAATAATAATAAATATTTCTTACACCAATTGACCTAGCCCCAAAGTAAGCACTGTAAGGCTTGTGTTATGGGATACTAGGGTAACGGATATTACGGACAACATATTATTATATGAATACATATATAAGTATATTTGTGTAGAATTATATATAAACTTCCATGACTCAGGTACCTACAAATGCTCGTCATACAAATCATCCTCATACAAACATTTGCCCCTACCGAAATTCGAACCCAGGACTTCAGAGTAGGCGACACCTTCTATGGTATGGCCTTCTTCCGTCTATGGAGTACTGCTGTCACCTGTGGGATGGTTCTGCTAAGTATCAGCTGGAATCGATTGAAAACCGTGCCAAGAAACTCATTGGAAACTCAGCATTTGCCGCGGCGGAACTTCAGAGCCTCAGTCACCGCCGCAAAGTTGCATGTCTATCGGTCTATTATAGGATACACTTTGGAGAGTGTGCGAGAGAACTGCACGACTTTGTTCCTCCAGCCCCTTTCCACCATCGGGGTACCAGACGCAGGTTAGCTTACCACCCGTACGTCGTTGACATTCCAACGGTCAGTACCAAGCGCTTTGCTGACACATTTCTTGTGCGAACCGCTAAAGAATGGAATGCGCTACCTGCTCATGTGTTCCTACAACCTTGGCCTCTTCAAGGCGAGAGTGAATAGGCATTTCCTGGGCCACCTTAGACCACATTCTGTTTATTAAGCACGATGGTGGTCAATGCCTGGTCAGTTATTATAACAAAAAAAAATCCTTGAAACGGGTATGTGTACTACGGATTTCGTCAGATGACGGCAGTGTCTTTTCATCTTGATGTCCGCGATCACGAACTTCCCTACGATTATAACTATCTAATCTAATTATCACATCTTGGTATAAAACAAAAAAGTGATGCTATATCAGTGATGTTCACAAATGCCTTTGCCTTTGTGAACATTTGTGAGAGTTGAAAAACTCCTATCAAATCCTTACCTACTAAATCCTAAGGAAAACTTAGATTTCTTATGAGAGACTAATTAGAATACTAGATAAATTCTACCTTAAGTACTCCTACGTATAATAAATAAAGTTCTATAAAAGTCATTTAGAGACTTGTTGTTAATGGCTTGCGGCATGCGGCGGTAATGTGTTTCAAAAAAATATATTTTGCAGGTGTGCCCTCGTTAAGTGAACTTTTTAGTTGTTGATTACGTTTTAATTTTACGCCAACAGAGATATTTAGAGATAAAGATAAGCATTTGTCTTTGTTCTGTGTGTCGGTGCTATAACAATATCTGTTTAAGTAATATTATCTGCTTTTGGATATGCGTTTTTTTTTAATTTGCATATTTAATGATATTTAAAAAAAAAGCATAACCAAACGTAAATTTCAATAGAAAAAACCAAGTCTTGTGAGCGAATGCCGAAATCTTGTAGTACTTTTCACTATTTTCTACGCTGTAGGCAAGCGTTTTTTCTTCAATGCGAGGAATATCCTTGCATTCGAAACAAACATTTTACAAATATTTAAATGAAAGGTATCAGAGCAATGTGTGTGATTTCTAATTTATTTCATTATTTGTACTCTTTGACCATGAAAGCAGGTCGCTCTTAAAACCATAGGTCGCTCTTAAAAAATGGTTTTCGTAGTGCATGTCTGTCTAAAGCCTGTCGTGCTGTTGACTGTACTAATACCTCGTTATGTTCTATTTTAGTGTGGGACTACGTCCTTCTTCGTAAATAAATGGTTAGCTTTCAGATAATATCCAGTAACTTCTTTAGAACGGAATCGCAAAGTTATAGCACGCTATTTTCCGCTTTTAAACTAGAGGTTGAAACTTTTCTATTCCGTCATGAAAAATTTTAATAAAGTGAAAATCAATAATGAAGTAAACTGTTTAAATGTCTATTTTATAGGAAGTATAATATAACCTAAACTTTCAAGAAACAATGAACCTACCACATAGCAGTTGCAAATGCCGGGCAGTTAAGTTGAAATAATAAATGTGCCAAGTGTGTGTTGGGCCACGCGCAGTAGGTATAGAGTTCCGTAGTAAACCTTTACAACAGTTTTAAATGGTAATAATCTGTGTGACAATTAATTACGACTATTATCTCTATCCATTCAATGGAATTTGTACCTATGTTAACTTTTCCAAAGTCATTCGACTATTACTCGCCTATTTGACGACCTACGTCGTAGAGTGGTACGTACACTTCAAGGTGTCGCCTACTCTGAGGTCCAGGGTTCGAATCCCGGTAGGGGCAAATGTTTGTATGATGAATACGAGCATTTGTACCTGAGTCATGGACGTTTATATGTATTTCTACACATACATACTTACATTTGTATAATTATATGTATTTATATCCGTTACCCTAGTATCCCATAACACATGCCTTACAGTACTTACTTTGGGGCTAGGTTAATTGGTGTGAGTGTATGAAATATTTATTCACTCGTGAATCTGTAAACTCTGTCCAGCAATGATAGTTATTCTTTGATCTTCATCAAATGTACTTCTCTCCTGAGTTTTTTCACGTATCCATTGGCTGCTGTTTAAATTTTAGAGTCCCTCAAACAAAAATTTGCACTTTAAAGCTTAATATTTCGAAGACAGATCTTAATCAAAAAGCGGTCTTCACAAACCTATAAGATTTTGATTCCTTAAATACTTATCCAACGATATCCCACACTATGAAATTAATGAGATTTGTTTTTTGATCCTAACGTAACGTATGTAAGACAGGTACACTTAAAAAAATGATTTTCAAGATTTTATTGTAGCACTCTTTTGGCATGATTAAAATACACTTCATGCCGCTTTCTAGAAGTAAGGGCCTTTGAGCTAGGTCGCAGACGGACAGACGGACATGGCGAAACTATAAGGGTTCCTTGTTGACTTTACTACGGAACCCTAAAAAGCCTTTTAAGAGTTTACAAGGTCATTAAATGATAAGCTCATCTTACCCCCATATTCTAAGTCATTCCTCCAAAACTTTTTACACTCCACTCAACCTCGTCGTGGGTAAAAATGGTAGTGTGCGCTAAGCTTAACACGAAGTGGCTAGGTACTCTTTGGCTCCTCCGGGTCCTTACGGAGTTATGACTTAGAATACCGATTACGAGGAGTATTTCGAAGAGGTTTTCAATGAGGTTTCGTTAAGTCGAGGACGAGTAAGTTTTTGAGGAACGACTTAGAATATGGGTGTTAATTTTTTTCACTGAAGTAAAACATTACGGCTTAAGAACGTGCTAATATTTCACCTTTCACAGAAAGAACTGGCAAAAAAGCTCAGAAAGAGCTTCTATTTTCTACAAAAAGAGCTATATCTTTAGTTCAATGTGCCTTCTTATTCGCAGGTGAGATACTGTACTTTGCTACAACTTTTCAATCAACCCCTGTATGATTAAATCTGTACACAAATACAAACTTACTTTTTATTCAAATATAACATTTTAATTATGTTTTACCCTTTGCAGTGATCACATATCGCGTTCCCAACAAATGTTGCGTGCATAATGAATGAGCAAATTAATTATAGCAATCGCGTGGCATTATAATTTTAGGAATGCAATTTTGTGACGCTTGATATTTGGTCAAATTAACACTCTCAATCTGGCATTGTAAAATACTAATGCCTAACTATTTATAAAATCACCAAACTCTTTAACAAAATTCTGTGCCCACATTGGGTGACGGAAACGGAAGAAACGCCATGAAGTGCAGTGAAAGAGTAAATTAATTCATTTATTTATTTCAAAATCTACAGCTCTTAATTAAAACTTAAATACTAGTTACATAAGTACAGCAAATAACGGATTTTACATAAGCTAACTAAATAAAATTATAAGTAAGAGGAGACGCACACATGTAAAGAGAGTAGAAATAATGAATCATTAATTTTAATAGGCTAAGTTACATACATACATACAAATAATAGATAAATAACTACTTCAAGTGGAAAGTAAGTTGCCAATGTTTTATTTAATGCTCAATGATGAGCAGAATATATATGTCAAAGCAAACCTATAATTATATGTTTTTTGTAGACGACATACAATAGAATTTTGAGCGTAATTGCAGCGTACGAATTTGATTTAAAGATCTTCGTGTGTCTAGTAGGGGTTGAAGGAGCACACAAATTTAATGTTTTTGATACTAAATCAATGCTGTCTATTTCGCCATTACATATTTTGAATAGGAATAACATGTCTATAAGATGCCGTCTGTTTTCAATAGGTGGTAGAAGTAACAAGGCGCTATACGACTGAACCGAGATAGTAATCATGAGAAAAGGACGTGCGCGAGATCGCGACCGATTTTGCAGATTAGGCGAATAAACCACGATATCGTAGTAAATAAATATAGCGATTAAAGAGAAATTAAACTACATAATACAAAAAATATTAGTGTCCATTAATTAAACAAATTTCCAATTGTATATGTAACCCCATTTGAGAATAATCTTGAATTTTTGTGTTTAGGGTCATTTCAAAAAGAAAAACTGTCGAGGCATAATCATTAATAAAATCAAGTTTCTTGTACATTACAAACCTAGATAAAGGTATGAAGAAATGTATATCTTATTACGAGATTTCTAACATCTCTAACCATCTTATACCTAGTAGTTAAACACAAATACATTTCTGTAAAATTTACTTCTAACTTCTAGTAAAATCTTGTGACTGACCAATGGTGCAGTGCGTAACTCTGCTTATTGCGCCATAGATCAAAAGATTAATCAAAATAATTTAAAAATATTTCTTTCTCCGAAAAAAAAACATTAATAATTAGAAAATCTCTAATGCCATAAATTGTCCCAATCCCACAACGTATTCCGCTACAAACATAGAGTTAAACGGAGCTAACTTTATTTGTGCATTACCATAAATGTGCAACAGAAACTAATTAAAACAGTTACACGCAATTAAGTGCAATGCAGTATTGGCGAGAATGCGTCACGGGACATAAAATCTAACAATTTAAATTGCCCACACTGGACAAATGTTTGGTGGTTGGTTAAGGGGGGGTTCTCACGTTGAAAACTAACAAAAAAAATACTACATATACACACATACAAGATACGCGCGAAAAACAAACCCTTTTCAGCCATCGGAACTACGTGATTTTGATAGACTAGTTTAAAGTAACCAACCTTTTAATCAATATAGGTTCGCTTGGACATCTGAGAAAATCCTTAGGGATCCTCCGGCTTTAACCAGGATCAAATTGCAATGGCAAAGTATTCTACGGTTTATTTTTATCAAAATCCAATTAGTCGTTTTACAATATAAGACCAAGCGAGCAACATCGCGCGAGGCACATCGCGTATTTTTATGTTGGTTTCGTTACTACTAAATTAAATGTAAACATTAAATAATTTTAAATTAATTAAGCTTATGTCATAATTCAGGCAACCTTCTCTTTTCTGTCTTCTTTTTTTATTTAATTACTCTATTTCATGAGTTTTACTGAATTGAATTCAGCGTGAGCCGAGTTGACTGATGGAATAAAGGCACACGTGTGGCCGTGGCCTCCACATGTTAGCATTGCCAACATCTATACACAAAATAACAACCAATAGGATTATGCGTTGATGCACTATGTGAGTGAGTTGGTCACTGGCCAAATGTGCTCAACTTGTATGTCCCATAAGTTCTTGTTCATATTGAGCCAATCAATTCGGTAAGATTTGGCATGGGAAGGATTATCTGCAACAGTGTAATTTAGCGTTTTTGTGCTTTTTTTTCCTGTTCGTTTCTTTTAAACGCACGTTTAACGTATATTGGCCAGTTTGTGGCAGTATCCTGAGTACATTAGGTACCTATCTTAGAAAGGAGATATTCGAATTGAATCCAATTCGAAAAAGCCAAATAAAACAGTGCAAAGGATGTTTATTTATAACTTAGTAATTTATTTTACTACGGTATCATGCGATTCTACGAATAGCTACGAGGCTACGAGTCTACTCCAATCGTAGCAGTAAGTAGTTCGTAGCATCGTAGCAAAATAATTTATCCTTTGCTACATCCTATTTGAAATTTTAATTTCAGTTCAGTAAAACAGTCAACAGTAATAGTTAGTATTCTTTGGTTCAAAGCCTTGTTGTTAGTAAGTCATTTCGGTGGATTCATCGTTATTATTTGTAAGGGCTGACTTGCAATACACACTGTTCTAAAGAAATATTTCCACAGTTTCGCCTGTCACTGTAATAACAGTTGCAAAAATGGTCGACACTTGAACACGGCCCGGGTGGTCTCCTACTGGAAATCGAATGCCCTTTGCTCGAATGTGAAATGCTGGAGAGAAAGCCTTTCCTGGAAGAATCATAAAATTGATCGTCGAGCTTATGTCATTCGAGATTTTGATGCATCGATTTAGCAAACTTTGAGCTTAAATCATTCGATATTTTGATGCATCGATCTAGTGAACTGTCGAGCGTATGATTTGTCGATTTTATGATTCTTTTTATGATAAAGACTTTCGAGCATTTTATATTCGAGCAAAGGGCATTCAATTTCAAATAGGAGACCCCGGCTCGGGTCCATGACAGGACCTTTCTATTAAAATTCTGCAAATAACCGAGAAGGGCAGAGTGTCGCCGTCCCTTGCTGTTTACCTGTTGTCCCGTGTTTAAAAAGGAATGTAATACAATCCCAGTTATTTTCATTATTCACATTGGGAAGATACTTCATTAGAATTCAGATGAAAACTAACTGTGTGCGTGACTTCGTTATGGTTGAGTTATTATGTGTGTGTGTACCACTATATTTATTAAAAAAAATAAAAAAATATTATTTTATTACGAATGCGAAAGATAATGTGTATGTCTAAACTACGACACTCCGTTAATTTTTTTCTTCCAAACGTTATTATGATCAACGGTTAGGAAAGACACAAGCAGTGGATGAAATTCCCAGTCGAATTTTTTCTTGGTTAAAATTTTTTCGGTATAAAATTCATTAATAGATAAATTTCAATATGTTTTGGTTTCATGTACCGGCATGAAAAACTGTACAGTTTTATCGCACACACGCTAGGTTTTGCATGACGGGCATGCCTATTCAGGCAAAACCGTAAAGCATAACCTTGCGGGTATGGCGCTTAGACAAAGTAACAATTCCATAACGACAACGGAGTTCGAAAATAATTGAATGTATGGGATTGGCGGATTGGCATAAGCCGCGCTAAATCACGTGGTCTTGCCACAAGTTAATTGGCACATAGACAATAACTAATCGAATTATCGTTTCGCTTCATAACGATGTTACTTTGTCTACAGGCCCTTGGCATGGGTCCCTAGCATCTTATTTGAGACACCAGTTAAATTTGCAGTAGGTACAGGTACACTTTGTTGTTAAGAGCTTGTTTAGTTTCACACCAGGTAATATCCTTTTATAACTATTCTTTCGTAACTAACCACTCTTGAGACCAATACCAACTTTACCCAACCCCTTAAGAAAATATTGATAGATGCTATTGAAACGTCCAGGCTCAAATGATACACCTGCAGTTAGAAAATGTCCAGCAGCTGTCGCCGTGACCTGTAATTTGCAGCTAAATTACACCAATCACTGGGAAACCGGATTCCATAGAATTGGATTCGAGATTTTACAAGGCAAGTAAGGATTAGGTGAGATTCTGTTACCTACAAATAAACCGAACCAATGTTAAAGAATTTTGGCATAAAGTATTTCTAAATTAATACTGAGTCGTCTATGGTATGGATCTCCTCAATATTAGTATAGACTTTATACTAATATTGAGGAAAGATTTAATTATTTGTTTGAAACGAATAAACTCAAAAACTGCTGAACGGATTTGGATGAAATTTGGTACAAAGATAGTAGATAGCCGGGTTATGAACATAGGATACTTTTTATCGCGATATTCCTACAGGAATGGTAACCACGCGGATGAAACCGCGAGCGGCCGCTAGTTTAGGAATGAACGGGAATACTTTTTCAAATAAAGCATTATTCATTGTAATCGATATCTATAGCTTCGTCTCTCTCTTAACTACAATATTGATAACAGCTGAGGGAGCTAGCTTCATTTTCATGTAGGAACCCGACTCTGTGCTGATCTGAAATAGCAACATGGCATAAGCAAATATCAACCTCCTCTCGTCCCAGCGGGGTGTGGAAAGACTAACTAAGCAGCTCAAGTATAGCAACATTGTACTGTAAGTAGCGACTTCAGATATCCTGGTGATTGATATCATCGAAAACATACCACAAGCATTCATAGCAAATTTCTCTTTTGAGGGACTCCTCAAGCATAATCCGGCAGTGGGCATCTCAGGTTCAAAGATATGATGACGAAAAAACTATTGATCTAATTGAATCATGATCAAATATGATAGAAAATAACGTCATTCTTGCTTCGCAGTTTTCTTACGTAATTCTAAAGAGGGCCTTTGCTTAATCATTTCAAATTCAAGCACAATTCTTATAAACTACCTTAGCCTACACACTTATCTAATCAGAACCTATTAGTTAATATCAGTTATTTGTATAAATATATATAATATAGGTACCGATACATTATATAACAATTTAGATGTAAGTCGAAAGTGGGAATAGTCGTAAACACAACGTTGACAATAAGGAGACCTAGTTTCCTATATGGAGCACTCTGCCTTTGGAGGTCAGAATTTATAATCACCATAGCGCAGCAAGCGTATGAATTATGTAACTTGTTTACTCCAGATAAGCCCGTAGTAATTGTCAAGATTAATTCAATTTTCTTATAACGGCCAAGGGACCGAGTCACTTGCAGAATTAATAAGCGGATAATATAAGTATTATAGTTCATGAAACCTTTTTAAGAAACCGTAAATGCAATCAAGAGGACGAGATCTCGCATTTTATCCGACAAAATTCAGTAAACTATTTGTTAGCAGCCAAGTAATCTGCAAATTAATTAAGAAATTATCCTAGTTATAATTTTTTTTTATTTGCGATGAGTAAGACCTGCATCGGTTTTTTTATTTTTTTGAAAGAGATATTTTCTAGTTTCCAAGTTTGTTAAGCTACATTGATCTTTATCCCTTAAATGTAGTTGTGGGTCCCCTGGACCCACCTTGATTTTTCAAAGTCATATTTAAAGCGCTGTTTGTGCCGCAGCTCTCCCAGCTTCTCAGTACCTTCCTAATCTTGCCTGGTAAGCATTTTGTATGACAACCGACTTTCGCTCGATTCTCTTAAGATATGTAATTAATTCCGCTTGGGTCTAGTGGACCCACGACTATAGATACGTATCAGTTTTTTTTTTTTAATTTCAATGAAACCCGTCTCTGGTGGTAGCCTCAAACTCGATAGGAACAAAAGGAAAATATATTTTTTTGCCTTCCTGCTACTCTAGAGCCAAGACTGTTCAGCTATGTACCAAATACCAGTAGGTTATTTCCGTAACATGTACAAAATTTCTATGCAATTCATGTTTGTAACTAGTCTCAATTGAACTAGTGTCCGAATTTTTCTTTTGGAAACTATATCTTGCTTATTGGTCTTTGTAAAACAACACACTTTTATGTTTACGGAAAAAAAAAATTTTTTTATTCCTACCTACATTAATATTTGTTTTTACATAACTTAATTTCTAAACTGTGTGTATTTTATTTAAGTGCAAGTTAGAAAAACACATAATGTTCCTATGTTCAATTTTGATAAACAATATGAATAATAAAATATTAATAAATGATTGGACAAAAATATATAGATAAACTTAACGTAATTTCGTTTGGTTACTATTTTAAAATATATGGGTCCACGGGACAAACAACTACAGATACGTTATTATTTTTCACCACTACAGTTAAGGGTTATACCTAAGACTCGATTGATACCATAAAAGTACAGAATGTAATTTTTCATTTAAGTCGGTTTGATTTCCGGTACAAGTAAATGACTCTTTTGGAATAATTTAGAGAGCGTCGAGAAAAATCAAATGAAGTATGACAAAACGCAAATCCATTTGCTAAAGTTTCAACAATCAACAATAAGGGCTTCGTATCGAAATCGTTCTACGAATCACCGCCCGCAACCCATTTAGCGCAGTCTTGCAACAGCAAAAATTACACTTTAAAGAAAAAATAAAACGGAGAAAAGTCCCTGTCGTGGCGAAGTTCCGATTATTGTATCGACTTAGGCGTTGTCCTCGGATTCGTCTTAGTTTGAAAGTTACTGTTTAAAGTTTCTGTATAGAGTAGCTTACTATTTAAGAAAGCTTAGGTAGTTTCAATTGGGAATTTTATTAAGAATTAGGGTTCTATTCTCCTAGCCGTCATCCGTTCCGTTAATCATTATAAAACTTAAATATTCTTAAGTCATAGACAATTTTATGGTAAGTATCGATGTGGTAGCATATAAAAACTTTTTGTAACTTTTTTGTGCATTCTGAGCCGCTGCTGTTACTTGTGTAATTTTTTTTAATTTTTTTATAAACACTTTACCTGATCTTGGAAAGTTGCATGAGAAAGAACGTAAAAATATGAGTCAAATTGATTGTACCGAAGAGCTGTAGTACCTTATTATAATAAAGAAGACTAGAGAAATATTCGCTCTCTATCTCAATAGAGATAAGACTCTTTTAACACGATGTTAATGTGGATTAAAATAAATACATCTGCTGGTATTTTTTTATTTTCAACAAGAATAAGCACACACTCTATCTTTAAAATTATCTGCTGATTTTACATCTGTAAATTCTAACGTAAGTAACTCACTGACCTTTTATTTTGATATCAAAATTAATACACAATCGTTTCTGCTCAATCGTTTTAGCTACAATGTAGCTGCTTAAAAATCCTATTTTTTTATTTTAAAATTACACAGATAAACTTACAAACAAACATATTATCGCAAAGCATAAAGCTACTATTATACCAAGTAAATAAATGGAAAGAGCTGAATGGATCTAAAAGAATAACCATTAAGCATTTCCTTCCAGTCTGCGTGCAATAAATGAATGAAAAACCTCTGGAACTCCGTAGATACAATTGATAAGTTGCCCGAAGCTAACTTTAGCTTCTAGTCTATTATTGACGACCGGCTTCGAGGCGGATGTCTTTAACCTCTTACTTTATGGCACTAGTTTTTGCTATTAAACTGATATAATAAGTTCATGTGATCTTTGTAAGTAATATCAGATCATTTGTTTCAAATCCGTGTGATTATATTTTAATAGCAAACTCAGAACTGCTTTGAATCTTCATAATGTAAAAAATACGGGACTTGTAGAAAGTGTCTATCTATAGTATTTGCTTGTACTAAGTAAAATTACAACTGTGTAAAAGCATGAAGAAAGTTAGGGTAACCAAAAATTGTGTAAGTGTAAGCTCTATTTATACAAATAAAAAGCGGAAACAATACCACCGAACAACCTATTTGAACAATTAATTAGTAAATATTATCTGTTTTGAATTAACATTTTTCACAATTTACATTACTATAACCCTCACACACCCCACAGGAGAACGTCCAGGTGACAGAACGAGACGGCGATAAATAGTAACCCAAATTCGTGCAAAAATATGTCCTGAGCGGCTGGTAGGGAAAAAGAAAATTGGACTATTCGAAAGCACTTATCTGTAAGTCTATTTGAATAAAAATCTTCGACTTTGACTTTGAAAATGTAATGTGGAGAAACCTTTTCCTGCAAATGGGTGAATCTGGCTGAAATAATAATAAAAAAACTATTCGAACGGTTTAACTATTCATTGATAAAAAAAAAACACTAACTTTAAATCCTAACTTAAAAAACCAAGCTCAGAAAAGCATATTTAACCCAATCTGAATCTGCCATACAGCAAAAATACCGACACTTCTCATTTTCAAAAGCAAAGTGCCTAGAAAAAGACCAGCTAACAGTTATAATTCAAGCTCCCTATATGAAAACTGGACTGTTTCAATTAAAAATGAGACTGGGAAGTTCTCGGTCTGCTGGTCAACTTTTATTACTTTGTGGAGCAGAAAAAGTAATCAAGTCTACGATATATCGCACCTAACTCGGGCGGGACAAACTCTTAATTGTTTGATGTGATGGCTGATCTACGTGATAACGTATCTTTACTTTTTATATCGAGATCTTGAAACTGTAATACGATACGAAAGTTTGAAGTTTTAATTCATTGTGTCTTAAGTACTGCACTTAAGTTTGACATCGGAGAAGTGTTTGCATTTTAGTCAAATATAAAAAAAGTTGAAAGATTGGTAGGAAAAATGTCAGGAAATGAATTCGTGCTTACATTGAAATCATGGTGCGGTCTTATTGAAATCCATAAAATACGTAAGTAAACGACCCGCCGATCAATATAATATTAACGTAGGTAAATAATTTTTCCCAAAATAACTTAAGTAACGAACTAGCTTTCATTTTACAAAATTAGGTGGGATACATATAAACAGCACTCACGCGTCATCTAAAAACATAAAAGCTCGTCGTAGGAATACGCAATTACGGTAACAAAAGACTGGGACCGCAGAGGAATATCTACTAGAAAAAACCGCTTTCAGAATAAAAGCAAACAAAAAACGACGCAAATGTACGAAAATGGGTCATCGAATGAAGTATTGCATGCGTCCAGAATAACCTGAGTCCTGCGAGTTGAATACCTCAGTTGTGCTAGCTTGAAGGGAAGGCTGGACGAGAGGTCTAAAATCCTGGTAATTCCGAGGGTGGTTTGTATGGGACGCTCACGACACGATTCGCACGACCAGTCACTCCCACAATCGGTGCAATTGTTTTCTTTGTGTCTGAACGACGACAGAGAGCGTCGAATTTTTAACTCGAAAAATTCGTATTTCTGTCAGTAGGTAGCAAATATTCGCGACACGAAAATGCATATCACCTTATTCAATATTCCGTTCGTGGTGTTCAATGGTTGATTCCTTTGTGCTTGATTAAGGAATGCTGTAATTTTTATTTACATTACTTTTGTTCTTATTTATGTTGAATTCATTATCTTCAAAGGGTATATTGTAACAAAAAAAATCAACAACCAGGGAACGTTAATGAAGAAATAAATTATATGTTCTTATATTATTGAAGTTAAGCTTCAATAAACTATAAATGAGATTATCGAGCTCAATGATTTATGTATTCGTCGATTTTCTTTCTTTCATAGCAAGAAAAATATATGTCAAAAACAGAGAAAATCTAATGTCTGAGTCTAGTTTCGTCGAGTCATCCGTCACCCAGCCTGCTATTTTTCAACCTAGATAAGTAGTGACATATGCCTAACAATTCCCAGTTAGGCCAAATGTGAGATAAGATGTCCCAATTTTTCTTTGTCTCCGTCGCTAAAGCAAAAACTTCTTGTAAAGGTAAAGACTAGGTGTAAAGAAAAGAAAAAGTTGGTAGAGTGTCTTGGACCATTTATTAAATCAACGTTTGATAAGGCTTATTCGAATCTACAACACTCTTTCATGAATACCATTCTTCCATGATGTTAATCCTGTATTTGTTTTCTGATATGTCCAGACAAAAATTTGGGTGTATAAAACTTTATAATTTGTAAGTGTACCTTATTGCAAGTTAGTGTAACAACATTACGAAAAAAACACACTCTAGATGACCTTAAAAAATAGATAAATATTTGAAAATATCGACTCGGCTCACATATTATTCTCAGACGAGACTCAAACCCGCGACCTTTATGCCGAGTCGTTTTTTTCTAATCATCGTGGACAATCCAGCCACCCGCACGAAGCGCTATGCGTCCTCCTTCCTGGTACGAACAGCCAAAGACTGGAATTCATTGCCTGCTGATGTATTCCCTGAATGCTACAATTTGGACCTCTTCAATAGCAGAGTGAAAAAGTACTCGTTGGGCAAGCATGCTACATCTTAGGCCACAGATCGCTTTCCATCAGACCAGATGGTGGCAAAATGCTTGCCCAATTAAATTGTAAAAAAATCTATTAAAATGTAGCATAAAAGATAGCATTGAAAATGCAAAACTTAAAGGTACTTAATTCGTCGTTTGCTAGCAGGACATGACAATGGAATATCAATTATGTCTCACAACTCGAGGCCTGAGAGGTGAAGTATTGTTAATGTAAATTGTTAATTTAAAAAATTGTTGTTGTAACACTATCACGACCGAGTTGGTGTCCATAACTGTAATGTCTTGGCTCGTGACCTGAACTCGTTTGCTGTAACTAGGTCATTTGTAAGGGACTGCGTCTGACTGCGATTCGGTGGTGCCAAGTCGCGCTGCTGAATTTTTTATAAACACCGCCCCTGATCTTGGAAAGTTGCAAGAGAAAAAACTTAAAAATATATGAGTCAAATCGTACCATAGAGCTGTAGTACTTATTGCAATAAAAAAACTAAAGATATCTTCTCTCTATTGAGGCCCCTCAATAGAAAGAAGATCCTTTACACGATGTAAATATAGATTAAATTACTGTAGCCACAACCGGGGCTCAGAATGGCCACAACTGTGACGTCTACCCCAATTAACACGTTCACTCCGGCGTGTACCACCGGTGGAGCACGACGGATTTGCTGATATGGCGGGATGCGCCAACGGTGGCCACGTCATACAAGACTTTTAATGTACTAAGTAATTTGCGCCGCTTTGAGAGAAAGTGTTGTACTTACCAAATCAAAATATACAAAAACATAACTGAATGTCATAAAATTACAATTATTTTTTATGAATCGCATTGAAACAATCCAAACACATTGGTTTTCTACAAGCAGAGCAAAATGTATTTATACGTGGCGTTTTTTTTCTAGCCACAAGACAAAAGAGAAAAAACAAAAAACAAGAGAGAGAATGCATACTTTTCGCTTATTCCTAGCCGTGTCCACCGGTGGCGCACCCCGCCCGGCAAGACTTTTGGTTTATAGGGCGGTGATGTCCACCGGTGGCCACATGAAGATTTGCCCCGTCGAATGGCAAGTACCTACTCATGAGGTGCCGGTCTGAACGTGTTAAGCGTGACCTAAATTAATGTAAAGGCATAAGATAACATTTTTACACAAGAAACAGCAGCGGCTCAAAATTTAAACAAAAGTTACAAAAAGTTTCTATATGCCGCCACATCGATACTTACCAAAAAATTGTCTATGACTTTAATTTTTCAAAATTTGACATTCGCGTCACTCAATAAAATAAATCAGTGCGACAAAATGACGGAATGATCAAACCATAAAAACACATGAAAATAAATAATTATGTGGCTGAATTCATTATAATGTGACAAATACTGGACCCAAAATTTTAAATAATACAAATATTTCTGTGATATGCCGGGGCCGGATGTGAAGGCCAATGACAATGTTCTCGGAGAGATGTCGACTGTGCCAACGGCGACTGTGCACAGCGGAGTCGAGGCCAAGACCGAGAGGAAACTCACTGTACTCGAGACTCACGGCTATGTGCTCGGTGGGACTATCGGGTCCGGCTCCTATGCCACTGTCAAGGTACTTGATTCATAATTTACATTATTTAAATACCCAAATCAGCCATCCAGTCATCCTACTGCCACAGTGCCCACAGCATGGATTGTTAAACTGTGCTACCCCGAAACGCGCGTATAAAACAGCGCGCGACCACTTAAAATTATAAACCAGAGCCACAGTGAGTTTTTGAGTACAGCACAAGCACAGATCTAAATAAGATCAGTTTCAGATCACGCAATTTTTTTGTGAGCCTAGCTGTGAAGAGTATCTTCTTCGATATTCACAAGTGCTTTTACAGCCTAGAGCAGAATTATTTATAAATTCTGAAATTGTGTCCCAATCAATTTATGTGTAGAAATAGAAAAATATATATACATATTTCTACTCACAAATACTTGTATTATTATATACATTTATATCCGTTACCCTAGCCATAACACAAGCCTTACAGTGCTTACTTTGGAGCTAGGCTAGTTGGTGTGAGTGTAAGAAATATTTATTTAGTATTATTTAATCAAGGGTCGGATCGGAGAGTCTCCTTAGCTCTTTTGTGTAAATCTGCTGTTTGATGAAAAAAAAAATAGTAATTCATAGCCTTAATAATTTGGAATTGACTATTTATTTAACATAGCAACTTACAATATGACGGAAGTACCTACACTATGAAAATTCGCTACTTTCGACTTAATTTTTCTCAACATTACATATAATAGTTGGAATAAATAATGACCTCGTTAATTCACTTTTTGTTAAAATATAAGTTTAAAGCATTTTTTATTTATTTCAGGTTGCCTCAAGCGATCGACACAACTGTCAAGTAGCAATAAAGATCATTAGCAAGTTTCAAGCTCCCGGAGATTATCTGAAGAAGTTTCTACCAAGAGAAATAGAAGTCGTTAAAGGATTAAAACATGAAAATCTCATACGATTTCTACAAGCTATCGAAACCACCCATAGGTTGTACTTGTATTTTAATTAATAAAATATTGCAAAACTTTTTCGACTCCAACGTAGAGTGATTTCCTTTCTATAATGGAAAATGTGACGTAATGCTGATGGATACGATAAGCAACACAGTGTTGTATTTGCAACAGAATCTTTCCAAAATTGGCCTATTACAGCGCAACTCTAGTGACACCATGTCCAAATTCCGCTATCATAAGTTTTTGTTTAGTGACTAGCTTCCCCCTGTGGTTTCACCCACGTGGTTCCTGGTTCTAATTCTGCTAATGCTTAGTCACAATCGTATTCCAGTGGTGTTTCAATGGTTGTGCTGTTTTACACAGTTCTTATTACAACAGTGTAAATAAACACGACTATTGACACCATTGAGAGACGATTACGACAAAAGAATGACATAATCTTCTCTCAATGGCGTCTGTCAAATGCAGAATTGACTTCCTGATCCTGTGGGAATATTGGGATAAAAAGTAGCCTATGTTACTCTCCATCCTCTCAACTAACTCTATGCCAGAAATCAAGTCGATTGATTGTTTAGTTAGGGCGTGAAGGAAGGACAAGCAAACACACTCTCGCATTTATAATATTAATATAGTTTAAAAGTTATTGAATTTATATAGTTATAGTTAGGATTGCATTCCGTGAAAAAGTTCGTACGATAAACGTCTGAAAACACTAAGTATGCAGGTTTATTCAACAAAGACATACCAAATAATTTAAATTTCCATTTCCACAGAGTCTACATAGTGATGGAATATGCCGAGAACGGGAGCCTTCTCGACATAATCAGAAAAGACCAGCACATAGACGAAACCAGGGGCCGTTGCTGGTTTAAGCAGCTTGTGGAGGCGGTCGACTACTGCCACGAGCGGGGCGTCGTGCATCGGTAAGTCACAGCTTAGTCACAGCGGTACCAATGCGAGTGGTCGAATTATGGCGAAGGAAGCCGCACCCAGAAATCCCCAAACCAGACAGTATTAAATATGGACAATTAAAAAGTTGGTTCACTTTGCAACAGCCTGGCATTCAAGTAGGTGTATGTCCCTATATTTAAACTTATTAGTTACAATAATGGATGACATAAATAATATGATCTGCATGGTGGATCGCTGGGGTGAGATTTTTAAGCCGAATCGGTATGAATGACCCTTCGCCACTCATCGGTACTCTTTTTTTGGTAATGCGATTATTTAGGCATCCTTAACGACATGTTGAAATCCGATAGCTAACAGCCAGCCAAGAATCGGTACTTCCTAGAAAGATATGATATTAACTATCGGATACACTGCTCATGTCGGTAGAGAGACAAAGCGATGGCTATGATAATACTTAAATATGTTTGCCAAGTTTGTTTGCTCGTATTAGGTTGTGCACAAAATCGTGGCTGATCTTCACTTGCATAACGCAGATACTAATAATCTATACTAGTAAAAGCTGAAGAGTTTGTTTGTTTGAACGCGCTATTCTCAGGAACTACTGGACCGATTTAGAAAATTCTTAGACCATTAGAAAGCTACATTTCTCCCGAGTGATATAGGCTATATTTTATCTCAATATTCCCACGGGAACGGGCAATCCGCGAGGATCCGCTAAAAACGCGAGGATCCGCTAGTTCCATATAAACATCTCACATCGTACACTAAAGTTACTTTAATACGTCGAGTAGAGGCAGAGTGTCGCATCGTCATCAGCCATTTTAATGTCTCCACTACTGGGACACTGACCTTCCTTATGGATGCATAAGGAGAACGGGCCATGACCCACCACGCGGGCCCAATGCAGATTGGTGGGTTTAAACGCCTGTAAATGCAGCCGGGAGTAATGGCTTAACGTGCCTTCCGAAGCAGGAAGGAGCTAGAGATAGTAAATTTTCGGTCACCCATCCTAGGACCGACCATTGTGAAAGTTGCTGAACCTCAACAATCGCGGGCCGAGCGCGCGAACCACTACGCCAAGGGCTCCTCTACTTAGAGGCAGAAGAAGAGTATACTCAGTGTAAATTAAGCTACTGATGTTCAACGATGACGTAAACTGACCCTCACCTGACTTTAAAACCTTGCTTTATACAGTATCAATAATATCAACAATAATATCCTTCTGTAAATTGGTTAAATCTAACTCATCTATCAGACTTTATGAACTGGAATACATTAGTAAAATATGAATCTGAAGAGCAGTAGTACAGTACCTATCTAATCCCATGTCTTTCTTCTTTTCTGTACAGAGACATAAAATGCGAAAATTTGCTGATGGATCACGGTCTCAATATAAAACTGTCGGACTTCGGTTTCGCAAGGGGCCACATGAAACCCAAGAACGGAGTCTTCGCCCTAAGTGAGACCTTCTGCGGGAGCTACGCGTACGCCTCTCCCGAGATCCTGAAAGGAGTCCCGTACAGACCTCAGGACTCTGACATCTGGAGTATGGGAGTGGTGCTCTATGCGATTGTTTATGGACGTTTGCCTTTTGACGATACGAACTACACACAACTTTTGAAGGTATGGAAGGAATTTTTAGAATAAGGTAGATAACCCTGTAGTGGTCACTTAAAGCCCCATTAAATCCCATTATAAATGACGTTAAGGTTCTAAGTGGCCATCACCGGGTCAGTGCAGTTACAACCGGGGCTTCTTCCCTAACATTGATTCTGATTTATGTGACAGCAAGTATACCATAATTTAATTGGCACATAGGATGACTCGCGCTACACCGTGCCGAGTCCGAGCCGAGTCTCGGCCGTAGGATGGTCAACTAATGTCCCCCTATATTTTGTATGGACAAGCTCATGCTACACTGTTGGGCAACCGAGTAATGGCCGAGCAAAGTGCGAAACCTGGACTCAGGTCCGGCACAGTGTAGCGAGTCATCCTTTATTGAGAAAACATTAAATTGAGTATGATTTTATGACCAGATTTGAGTTTTCAAATCAAAAAGAAATTATGCATGATTATCCTGTTTTAAAACTTCTTCCATAAAAGGCGTGATTGCAAATTCTTACTTGTGTCCACAGCAAGTTCAAAACAAAGTATCGTTTCCTCGCGAACCGAAGGTTTCTACGGAGTGTAGGAAACTGATCACCAAGATCCTGGCGCCGTTGAAGGTCCGCGTCAAGATCCCACAGATCCTCGCCGACCCCTGGCTGAACCCAAACCAACCGGCCAAAGACGAAGAGGTGGATAACGCCCAGGTGGTACGGAAAAAGTTCAGCATCCACACAACACTATAGACCGCGACCACAGAGCACAAAAAAGAGGTTAGAAGTAGATAGTAGTAGGACACGCGTCGCCATTACATTTTGAAGATCAACTTTGTACAATTTTCAATTTCTTTACGTTGATAAGTTTTGAATAGAAAAATACAAGAAAAAATTAACGACTCGAATAACAAGTTGTTCTCAGACGGGAAATTGTTTTACATTGTCATGGCAACGTACCTGTGAGACTTAGGGCTTATGCACACCGCGTTTTTAAACGCGCCGTCTCGCGTCGATGTACTTTTGTAGCGATACAAACGCGATACCTACACACGCGCGTCAGACAGCTTTGTATGATAAAAACACAGAAAAAAAACGGCCGTTAAAAAACGCGGTGTGCAAAGGCCCTTAGGTATTTCAGTACTAAATGTATATTTCGGTACGTCTTTCCTCTTTTTTTGTTTTTTGTGGCCGCGACAGATAGATTTGGTAGTTGAATTCTTAGACCAATCCAAAGCTTTATTTTACCTACAAAGCTCTTAATTTAGCTCGGAGGGTCTAAAAAGGGCGCTAAAGTGATATTGCTAAGTGAATCCTCTGACTAGTCATTTATTTGTTTATTTCCTATGGAATTTGATGTATTTGATTTGATATGAGTAAGTATAGTAAGATTATAAGTATAAGTACAAGTACAAGTACAAGTACAAGTACAAGTGCAAGTGCAAGTACAAGTACAAGTGCAAGTGCAAGTGCAAGTGCAAGTGCAAGTGCAAGTGCAAGTGCAAGTGCAAGTGCAAGTCCAGTACAAGTACAAGTGCAAGTACAAGTACAAGTACAAGTGCAAGTACAAGTACAAGTACAAGTACAAGTACAAGTACAAGTACAAGTACAAGTACAAGTATAAGTATTGATATAAGTTTTCGTGCCTTCAAAAAATTAAAAGCAATTTCTGCTACACTGACTTGACACAGTTCTAAACCCAGAAAAAAAAATTAAATGAATTGTTAGGATATTAACTTAGCATTTTTGTGAAAGCGCCCTTTTTAGAGCTTCAGAACTTTTGATTAGACTAGCCCATTGATGCACCCCTATGCATCAAAGACAGGACCGGATAGTCAGCCAGCCCGTGACCACGGCCGATGTAACTTGGCCGAAACGTCGGGAAAATTAGGTAGGTGAAATACCTATCACGTTTCTACGCGTTTAATACCCGTTTCAATTTCCAATATTTACCAATATTTAATATTTTAATTAATTTTCAATATTTTCCAATATTTCTGTTTGGCGCAGGGGTACTAACCCCACCTTCTGCGCCAGAGGTCCCGGGTTCGATCCCCGGACAAGACAAATATTTGTGTGCATTAACATGTCTATTTGTCTTGGTCTGGGTGTTTAATATGTATATTATGTATGTATTTACAAAAAAAAAAGTATATAAGTATGTTTATCCGTTATCTAGTATCCATAACACAAGTTCTTCATGATACTTAACGTGGGCTAGATAATTGGTGTGATTGTATGGAAATATTTATTTATTATTTATTTATTTATAATGCAACACGAAAGTTAAGTGCTTAGGACCGCATAGGACTGCGCCAGGGCTTTGTTTATTCTGTGTCATGGTGTTATTTCTATCTGTACTTTATGGCACCTTCGCTAGATCTGATATTCTAACGTAACACAGTGGTTCAATCCGCGGCAGATCTAGTAGCAATAAAAAGGTTAGTTGACGTATACACCAAAAAAAAATTTGTACAACTTACATGAATGCCCCTTTAATGAGTTAATTTCTTTTTTACATGATTATGGCAACAGATTTGGCAATTAAGTTTCGCCACAGTTAAATTCAAATTAAAATTAGGCAACTTTCGCAGTGGTCGGTCTCGGGTTAGGTGACCAAAAATTTACTATCTCGAGCTCCTCCGTGCTTCAGAAGGTTGGTCCCGGCTGCATTTGCAGTCGTTAAAGCCCACCAATCCGCATTGAGCCCAGGTGGTGGGTCATGGCCCATTCTCCTTATCCATCCATAAGTCAGGCCAGTGCCCCAGCAGTGGGGACATTAAAAATGGCTGACATTGAAAATGGTTAAATTGATTTCTTTAAGCTCGTATCATAAGTTGGTATTGGTGCTGTCAACTGCCCATTTATATTACTTACTAGAGGCCGGGCGCGGTTTCACCCACGTGGTTCCCGTTCCCGTAGGAATTTTGGGATCATTTATAGCCTATGTTACTACTTGGGGTCTAAGGATTCTCTATACCAAATTTCGTCAAAATCGGTCCAGTAGTTTTTAAGTTTATTCGTTACATACAAAAATACAAATATTTCCTCTTTATAATATTATATATAGTATATATAGTATAGATATGGTGAAAGAAATATTATTTGAATAAGCCTAATACTTCTTTTTATACACTAGTAATCCTAAGCCGTACTACATGTACTATTTAGTATTCTGTGTCCTAAATATAATATATAATAATATTAATAATAATTTATAAATTAATATTTTATCCTAAGCCTAATCAATATTATAAATGCGAAAGTATGTTTGTTTGTCCTTCCTTCACGCCCTAACTAAGCAACCAATCGACTTAATTTTTGGCATAGAGGTAGTTGAAAGGATGTAGATTAACATAAGCTATTTTTTATCGCGATATTCCCATGGGAATGGGAACCAAGCGGTGAAACCGCAGGCGGAAGATAGTAATTCTTATAAAACAGGCACGACTCTTATAATTTGGGGCTGATGAAAACATAACTTGTCGTTAAAATAACACTTGTTTATAAATAAAATTACTTCCTTGTTACAGGAAAACGCGCAAATGAGCAAAGACGAAATAAAAAGCGTAAACATCGGAACGGTAACGTTTGATAGAAAGTTAGAGGAAGTAAAGTGACCAACAGAAGAAAATAAATAAAAAACAGTATACAAGGCTTTAAACAAAATATATTTTGCTACATAGTTCTTGCGTTTTATTTTATTTATAGTCACCAGCAACTACTAGGCATACGTAGACTCTTCGTTACCCGTGTCACAGAATAAATGTTAATTCCCGTGTTACTAGCAGTCTTTTACTACCATCCATACTATCCGTATTACCATATAATATACGGGTATATATTTTTTTGCCCGTGTTACAAGTAACTGCTCTAATAGTAACACGGGGATTTTTATTTCCCATATTACTACTGCATAAAGGATATGCATAAAACCGTTTTATTCGTGTCCTTCTCGGCCACTCCCATTATAAACACTTATAATCACCTCATACACTCGTCTCTACTTTTTCAAATCATTTTCCTTTACGCGCTTTTGGGCATATTGTGGTTTGGGCAGAGTTTTGTTACGGCAGATCTTTTTTGGCTGATTCGTTATACGGTATATTCGGTAGATTTTACGGAAAAAGATAGGGTTTTTGCGAAAGCACGGGTTGCGTTTATAGTGCCATTGTCGAATTATCCGTGTTTTCGCAATATCCTTAGGACTTTCGCGAAATTCTATTTATTAAATCATCCTACAACATCTCTAAGGTCAAACTCAAACTTTATTAACGCTAATATAAGCTCCGCACACACACTCGTCAATGTCTACTTATTACCTAATTAAAATAGTTTATAGGCAGCAGCTTTTTAAGTATCTAAAAATAGCTCTCCTAGTTGGTTATGCTGCCCTGGTACTTCTCGTTTAATATTTTTCTACTTTTTTATAATCTGCCGTAACACTGATCTGCCCAAACCAGAATCATATAATGAAGAACCAATAATCCAGAATAACCACAATATTTCCGAGGATGACTGTCCAATATGTGTCTTATCAAGTATCTGTCCAAACCTTCTGCCCTAAACCGCGTAAAGGATCATTTTCACAGGAAAATAGAGTACTTAAGTAAATAAACAATGTTTTGGGGTACCATAAAATTATATATTATTACACAAATTAACCCCTACACTTTCTTAGTGCTAGTAGACTCTTTTGCTTTCTTAGTGCTAGAAGACACTTTTGCTTTCATTTTCTTTGGCGGCGACCCCGGCAACTGGGGGTCACAGAATATATCGTCATCCAAATCATCGCGTTTGACATTCTTCTTAGCGATAGCACGCGCTCGATAAATGCAGATTAAAGATAGGAAAATCAGCACAAAATAGATACCGCCAGCGATAAAGCAGTTTCTTGAAACCTTGAAGGACAGAAGGGTAAGGTCACAAAATTACTCTTTGAAGAATAGAGGTAGGAATTAGGACACTCTAGAAGATACTGGTAGGATAGTCCAAAAGTAATAGTAGGCCCTTGGATACGAAAAGATTCGTATCCAAGGGCCTACTATTACTTTACTTACTACTACTTACTATTACGCAAAAAAATTGAGATGTAAAATTTACCTGATCGTTATTTGTTGGTCCCCAAAACTAAGAGAAATGAGCATCAAATATCCAATATGGTGATACGTCTTTATACTTATACGTCTACTGAAAATTCGACTAAAACAATTCGTCTAAAACAATTCGTGTAAAATTCTCTCTTGGAATTTTCCATCTATAGATCTAGAGAACGAAGAAAAAACGAGTTGTTATAATTTGGCCTAACGTTAGAATCCATAATAAGCAAAACCACTAATATTCAGTGTCCTAAAATTTATAAGTATACTTATCTTTTGACATAATAACTTATTATTACGCATGCGTATTGTTATAGTTTTGCATACTAGTCAGTCATAGAAACGAATCGCCTAAAAACCGCAAAAAAACACACGCAACCAAAAAAATCACTAAATCAAGCTAGCCTTACCAAAAATTTTGTCGGGAAGGATTGCAAACGATGTTCCGGTTCTCACGCGAACGAAGTTGCGGGTACAGCTATTCAATCATATATCATAACTTTTTTATTCCATAATTTTATTTGCCATACATTTAATTTGCAATTAAGTTAATATCTATAGCGATGATTTATATATTAAAACTAATACATACGCAATAATTAATATAAAGATTAAACATCAAAAATACATAACTTATTTTTAGAAGTGCTCATGTACAATAGATCGATTAGTTTTTAGAGGATGGTATAATATTTTCCCAAAAAAATATAGGCGACGATTGACGAAACCCCATCCTTATAAAATTTAATTGGAAAGGCTTTAAGCTGCCTCAGCTATGAAATTCGAAACAACTAATAATGCGGCTTTATCATATATACCTACTTAGTTACCTAGTAAAGATAAAAATAGAAAAAGAGTGTGATGAATCTTGAACTACAGATCTAGACTGTTTAAAAAATAAACTACTTAAATTGAGAAAGTAACATACCGCTGCATAGTTCTCCCGAATTGTATTCACAAGATCATTTGGGTCGGGGTCTGTGAACTCTTGAGGCGCGACATCCTCTAATAGTGTCGCTGATTCAATTTTGTAGAGAACTCCCATTATAATCTGCAAATAAAATAAATGGGATGGAACCGATTTCTAAAATCAACAGCTGTGGCACGGCAATCCTACTATCCTACTAATACGAAGGTATTATATTGTAATATGTATTTATATAGTAGGCAAGTATGCGAAAGTTTGTGAGGATGTTTGGATGGATGTTTGTCACTCTTTTACGCAAAAACTACTGAACGGATTTAGATCACACTTCACAGATTCAAAACAAGATAGCGGCCACTAGTAATATTATAAATGCTAAGTTTTTGAGGATGTATGGATGGCATGTATGTTTGTTACTTTTTCACGCAAAAACTACTGAATGGATTCAGATGAAACTTTACAGTTTTATACATAAGAATAAGACTTAAACAATGATAATATGATATGTGTTTACTTGAAGCATATGTCATACGAGCTCGCTTTGTGAAAATAATTGGAAAGATCCTATATATAGGGCGTCCGAATCAAATTGCTTTCTCTTTCATTTTCGTGCTTTTTCGTGTCTTTTGTCCTACTTGTCAGTAAAACATGACAGTTGTCTTGGTCACACAACGCGAAACAACTATAAAGGTGTAGAAATGGTGGTGGTACTATGGAAAGGTTGATTGCCACTTGTAGGAAGGTCAAAGTGTGACTTCTTCCTCCGGACTCCGTTGGTAGTCCGGGGACCGCAGTCCGACTGATGGGCGTTGGACTTGGTATTTATGCTAGTTGTCGGTGAAACTTTGCTAGCGTGTTGCAGGTTTTCCATTCTGGAGATGTTGATTCCATACAGTTTGTATATTTTATGTTGTGGTTTCAGCGCTATTTATTAGCGTTCTGTAGGAAACTTCTTGTTGTTGGCTTCTTCTTTATAGTTGACTTAATTGCATCGTGTGTTGCGTGCTTTGTAGCGTGTCGGTAGGTGTCGCTACAAAGGTAAAATATAATTGCACTTAAGCTACAATTTATCCCGATATTGCCACTGGAGCGGGAATGACGCGTGAGAAACCGCGAGAGGCCGCTAGTCATTCCTATTATTTTATTCAAGATTTTAAAAGTAGTAAACAATGATAAGTATTTATATTATACTGTGCCTGGTGATATTGCGTAGAATGCATTTAAGTGACGTTTTTGCACTATCATCTGTGATTGTGCTTCGACAGACAGAGGTGAATCTCTACGAAGCCGGCAGGCAGGCAGAAGTGGGGAAAAAAACACAACAAAAAAGTCATACAGCAAATTCTGATGTAGATTTTATTTTTATGAACAACGGGTAGACGTATAGCCTTGATAAGGCTGAAGATGGAGCGCGCCTCTCTCGGAATCCTTAACTACTGAGCAACTGGCTACCTTAATTCTTATCTCAAACTGCCGGAGCACAACAACTCTGCAAACATTGTTGTTATGGCGTCAGACTTAGATAAGATGGTGGTAACTAGGCAGGCGGAGTAACAACAAATCCTACAATTAACCAAACCGAATACAATAGGTTCCCCCGTTACCCCACTAGTATTCAAACACCTAGGACTGACACTGGCGCAGTTGTTACCACTAGACCACAGAGGCGGTTAGATCCCATGGTACTCTCTCGCAGCACCTTTGATGCTCTGCCAACCACGAAAGGGATTTATGGCGTGAGAGTATAAAACATGAATGAAGAGCATAAGGTTCTTGAAAGCGCTGGATCTATGTATAAGAGACTGTCTAATGTAATGTACCGGCTACACGCTTCGCCTTCCCTGTGTTTGTGCAGGCATGCTCTCAGGTAAGGCGGAGCGTGTAGCCACGGGCCATAACGAAAACTTTTACAACTTTAAATAAAATTTGGTTTAATGAATTCAAAAGACATAAAATCGGTAAAATACGAAACAAGATTTCTGTACTCACCAACTGTATAGTTCCCCAAATACTTAAAATGAAGCAGCAAACACCACAAGCATATAATTTACTCATTTTTACATATACCTAAATACTTTTATCAGTCGCTTATAATTATTATTACTTATTATTTAATATATTTCGCTGTAGATACAACAACTTTTCGTCTTTTATAAATTATTTTTACTGTTTTTGCTAGACATTAAGACCTACTCTTGACAGGCAGATGTTGTCAGATACAGAGAGCAGAAATCATTATTTTACGTCAGTTATACGGGGGTAACCAATAAGAATGTGTAGATTTTGAAATAGACTAAAATAAGCTGTGAGTTATTAACGATTTCCTTTTTTTAAGGATTTTTTTTTTAAGGAAAATGGAAAGGCCGACGCCGCCAGAGGCGCTGCTAACGCTTGGTCGCCCACGACATCTGTCAGAATCCATACAAGGTAAAGTATGCAGTATATTGGTATTTACATCACGAATGTCTCCGTTTGTGGTAATTCAATTTGATATCTTCAGTTTTATGATCCTAAGGGATTCCAAAGTTAAAATTGTGGTCAAAAGACTCCAATCTGTTTAAGTACTTATGTTTACATGGTTTCAAATACAGAATACAATGTTGAAAACTTGAACAGAACTTAATAATCTGCATATAATTTACTTGAATTGAAAATACTACGATGTACCAAATACAAAGATGAGATTCTTTGATTGTACTTGTTTTCTAACTTATTTTACTCACTACCCATTACTGACCTACTAACTAGGTCCGCTTTATAACCCTTTAACGTCCCTCCTCGGGTCTTTAACTCTTCTTTTAACTGTTTCACAGTTCAATCACAATACATTATTTTATTGTTAAAAAGAAAAATACCACAATTTCACCAAACATAAAAAAAAACACTAAACCGACAAACTCAAAGTCACATATTTCTTGAGGACAGACGAAGGCAGTGCCATCTGTATTAGGTCCAGCGTTTTCTTCCCCATTACTATAATAACAAAGTTTAAATATCCGTCGCCTCTTCCTCTAACTGGGCCCTCAAGAGCTTGGACAAAAAATACCTCATGTAGTGTTAAGATGGTTTTTTTATGAATAGTTGTATTAATAAGCAAAATTGATGTATGTGGGACGATGTCAACACACACTAGATCCACCTGGCGATTTGGGCCGGAGGCGTAATTTGTCCTTATAGTCCTAGCGGTACCTACACCCCGAAATTTAGTGAAATCCTGCAAATGGTGTTAAAAGCATGTGAATCGGTATGATGGATCTTTAGGCCATCTGACACGTAAATACCATTAAAAAAATAGGAGAGAAGTAATGACGACGTCATAATTTTTCCATATCGGGAAAAACTTTTTGTTCTGAAACTTATCGTGTGTGGTATCAAATGAAAGGGCTTTTTATGCCGATTCTAAAAATATATCACATCACTAGATGAAGTCTAGTGATGTGATATATTTTTAGATGTCATACATTTTTAATTAAAATTAAAATAATTTTCAAAGCAAAGGCTGGTCGTTTAGGCTCTTCCAGATAAGATACGTTTGAATATTTTTTTGTAAAGTACGAATCAAATGGTACATAATATGCTCATATCAAACCCGAAGAAAGCAATTTTGAAAATATTTTCATTTAAGAAAGCAATTTTGAAAATATTTTCATTTAAGTAACTTATATTATATATTTTTCATTATTCAAAAACCATTGTTTTTTTGAAAAAATATACTAAGTAAGTATATATTATAATTTCCAAAATTGCATTTTTATGGTTGAAAATAAGAATATTACGTGCATTTGAGGTATATTTTACGATAAAATTAATCAATCGTATGGTAGGTATTTGGAGGTGCCCAAACATGGTATGTTTTGAAAATTATTTAAATTTTAACGGACAACAAAACAGATTACAATCAGAAATACATTTATAAAGGTACATTCAATTGTTAAGTGCTATACTGTACCTAATCCTATGTTGACACATCATTTACAAAGTGATAATTAACAAGTAAGACTACTCTTCAAAACAAAGTGATTAACTTTAACATCAATTAAGTAGTTACGCTTATAACAGCGAGCGGCATGGGCGTATGTTATGATCGATTTAGTTTTTTAACTGACTTTCCAAAATTTAAGGGTTTTGGATTAAAAATATCAATTTGCATAATTTAATGCCATCAGGCATTCTCTACCAGTCAACCAGTAAAAGGTGTTAGACCTACCGTATCGGCAATAAAACATTATTTAGCACATTAAAACATTATTCAGAATATTGAAAAAAAAAATTGCTGTTTACGGGTATTTAATTATCAAAAAATACATAATCATACTTCATAATATACTTAAATATACATATATACATACATAAGATAAGAAGATTTATTTATTTTTAGAAATATGGTAACATTTGATATTTTATAATAAAGTCACCAGCATATTTTGTTGAGAATTTCAAGGAGAAAATATTGTCACATAAAAAAAAATTTACAATACTTGTCAAATGAAACTTTGAAAATATTGACACGAATGTTATGCAAATGAATTATTAAAAAAAATATTACAATTACAATAAGAACAATGTCAGTGAATTATGTTAGAATATAATGAAAATGTCAGTTATAAACTATTTAACACAATTTTATCATTTAGAAAATCGTCAAATTAGTCAATTATTTCTCAATTAAAAACTGAAATAATTGTGTTCTGAATTTATTCAAGCTTAGTATTTTTATTTTATCAGGTATTTTATTGTATAGGTACCCGAAAGGCCATACAATAGGCATTTCTTGAAAACAATCCAAGTCTTTGTTGTGGAATACATAAATCCTCTCCTTTTCTACCTCTATATGCATAATCCTTTTTTTGTTTAAATAAATTGAGATGCTTTTTAACAAACACTCCCATCTCAAAAACATATAAACATGGAAGCGGTCATAGTATGTTCATTAATTTAAAAAGAGCCTTACAAGAATCCACATAACCTGCACCACTAACTGAACAAATAATTTTTTTCTGAATTAATTATAATAATAATTACATCCACTGAATATATAAGGACATATAAAATATATAAGGACTCATTATGTCAGAGATGAAGGGGATCAGCGTAGGGATTAAGGATAGTGTTCATGGACCAGTTTCTTTAACACAAACTTGCTGGAACTTCACTTTCAATGAAATCCGAATAAACTGAGTAGCAAGGAGACCAAACGAGGCGTATTCAAGAATGCAGCAAGAAAGGCTATAAAAAACGGTGAGGAAACTTTGAGGCCGTTTGAAGCTTCCACCTCCCTCTCGCCCTAGGCGGCCTTGTATCACTAAGATGCTTGAGCTGCCTAGAAGCAACACCAACTTCCTTCATAACTCCTTGTACGTCAGAGCAGCACTGCTCTGGAACAAACTTCCATCAAACATTCAGAGCAGTCCGAGTATACATTCCTTCAAATCAAAACTTAAAGCGCACTTTCTCGCACAGTTGTCCAATTCCTAAATCATCTGATATTTCATATTTACCTATCTCTCGATATGCTATGTATAAGGTATTTATGTATGTACATTTTATGTAGTTTATGTATATTTATTTAAATATGTATGTGTGTAAGTTTTAGGTTTATGTATATATATTAGTTATTATTTATAACAAGGTACACCAAGAGCTTATTATTATTATAATACTCTTTACTGCACATAAAAAATACATTTAAAATAATGTTATATTATATAAACTCATTTGCAAAAAAAACGGACACCTAAGCAATGAACCATTTCAAATGTTAATATTGCTTTGTTTGATAATTATAGGAAGTTTTATCCTTACAATTTGGTAAATTAATAAGAAAATAATCGTTTTCATCAGTATTTCATAAAATTTAGATACAATTTATGGGAAATAATGCTAAACCTCGCTAGTAGTGTATGCTCGCTATTAGTGCATATACTCATGAAGTAAAAATAAAAAAGTTTTTTTGTTTGTTTTTCTTTAATAAAGTAAAAGCAGATAAATGTTTAGTATCGAGTGTGACCCCCTCTAGCTAAAATCACAGCTTGAATTCGTCTGGGCATGCTAGCGAGTATATCCCGGATACTTGCTTGCGGAATACGTTCCCACTCCGCAGTAATCACATTCTTCAGCTCTCTGATGGTCTGCGGAGTCGGGTGTACTGATCTCACACGCCGTTTCAGAACGTCCCAGACATGCTCTATGGGATTGAGGTCGGGAATTCGAGCTGGCCAATCCAAACGACGAATGCCGACCTCTTGCACATACGCATTAACATCGCGGGATCGGTGGGTGCGAGCATTGTCGTCCATAAAAATCGAGTCTTCACCTAGAGCGGCCAATGCGGGTTGTGCATGAGGAATTAGAACTTCCGTTATGTATCGATGCCCAGTCAGTGAGCCGTTTTCAATGAAGACTAACTCTGTACGATCCATTGAATTTATTCCTGCCCAAAACATAACAGAGCCCCCACCATAAGGTGTGATTTCTTCGAAACATGCCTCTGCAAAGCGTTCTCCTTGTCTTCTTAGCACTCGCCGACGTCGATCTTCACCGAACAGAGATATCCTGGCTTCATCAGAGAACAAAACCCTATTCCAATCTTCTTGAGTCCATGATTCACAATTTCTAGCGAACCTAAGCCTGTGAACCCTGTGCTCACGGAGTAATTTGGGGCCGCGGGCCGGGCGGTGACTGCGTATATTGGCAGCGAGAAGCCTCCTCCTGACCGTCCATAGACTAATATGCACATTTCTTACTTCTTGGAGGTTGTTCTTAAGATCCACATACGAAGATTTGCGATTTATTAATGCGCGACTCACAAGAAAACGATCATCCCGTGGTTGGGTACATGGTTTTCTTCCAGAACCAGGCCTTCTCTCGACGGAACCAGTCTCCTGATATCGCTGCCAGGTCCTTTGGACTGTCGAGCGACTAACATTTTAGCCTAATAGCCACGAAACATTGGCTGCAACCCTCTTCAAGCAGCGCGATAATTTTGGTAGCTTTTACCACTTTATCTACCATTTTTGATACAGCCAAACAGCAATAAATAAAGCTTTGACAGTCAAGAATATGAAATTAATCGATAAAAATTGAATAAAAGTTATGAAAGTCGATGTTAACTTCTGGAACTTCGCGCCAAAAAAGTAGGATAAAAAGGGGTTTTCTGTAAAACTGAGCATCAAATGAAAATTTGAATTTAGAACGTACTTTTTTAAATACCACAGCATTTTTAAAACCGGCCAGTAACGTGTACAAACGATTGAAACCTTTTTGGTATTGTATCTTTTTAAAGATGAATGAAAATCAAAACCGCCCGTTTTTTTTGCAAATGAGTGTATATATATATATATATATATATATATCTACACTCATATATATGAGTATATATATATATATAAACGTAATTTTACTTTTGCACTCTACATCGCCTGCTTATGTATCTATCTTTAACACGTACTAGGTTGGCTGTAAGAGATCTCTTTTAGAGATAAGTCCGCCTTTGCTAATATGTCTCTTAAACATTTTTTTTTTTTTTATGTGCAATAAAGAGTATTATAATACTAATAAGCTCTTGGTGCACCTTGTTATAAATAATTGAAGTGATTTCTTCTTAATATATGCGTAGTGTTCTCTGAATGTTAATTTAGAGTCAAACAATACACCAAGGGCCATTTTCCTATTTAATGTCATACTTTAAGTTGATATCCATAAGTATGTTTATATAGTTTGTTAGTTAAAGTTATGACAAAGCATTTTTGAACATTGAGGAGAATTGTATTTTGTTTGCACCATTCAGAGACTGTGTCTATACCATTCTGTAGCTCACGACTGTTGGATGAGTTACGTATTAAACGGTACATTTTCAAGTCATCGGCATAGAGTAAGCAGAGGCAGGTCAGGATAATGGACCGAGATGTGAACCCTGTGATGCCAGATTTAATAGTTAATCATAGATTGAAAAAAAAAATCATATAACAGTAATACATTTAATTCAAGAAAACTAAGCAATTATAGAATACCTACAGTAATATTTACTTTATTTACAATTTGAAGCAAACAATAATTATTTTAGGAAATGGATCCAACAATGTAATTTGTGAACAAAAAAGCATTATAATACTAAGCTGCATTTTATTCACAAAACCATTTTGCATAAGAGTAACAGTAAATATACTTTGTTGGTATACACATACTATCTTTCTTTATAACGTATATCTTATTTTTAGACAGATATGATGATACAATTATACTTATTGATTAATCTACATTTGTATTTATTAGGATGCTTATCCCAGTAGATAACTAATGTTGAATTTTGTTACAGAAATGCAAACCATTTCATTCTCACACTGTTAAAAAAAACAGAATCATTGAATTGTCCAGTTATTCACAGCATTAATTTACTTTTAATTTATTTCTTAACAACTCCGACATATCAATAAATTAAATTGGAATGGAATTACTTGAAAGTAATAACGATATCTGTATATGCCTTCAAAACATTCACTATCACACTTTACATACTCACGGATGAACGATTGTTCATCCAGAACTGATGTCCAGATACTACAAGTGTAATAACATATAGCAGTGCAGCAATCCAGCAATTGTAGGCATTCTGAAATAAAAAAAATAGATTTCTATTAAACAGCCATACCATATAACGCAATGAAAACTATGACTCATAGAATCATAACAAAAGTATTTATTTGTTTCATACAAATACAAATACAAATACAATTTTTTATTGCAAACTAAGTGTGTACAGGTGTTATAATCTAGAAGGAACTTAAAAACTTAGTCGCCCTTTACGGACACAGCAATTTATGAGAGGGCTGCCTATTTTATTAAGTCATATTTAGAAAGGCAAAGTCTGGCACAAAAGTAAATAAATTAGGCTCATAATTTCTAATGAAACAAATAAACACTTTTGGGGTACTTTTTTATATTAGCAGAAGGTAGGTAAGGTAAGGTCTATCTTAGCCCGGAATAGGACTATCGGTCAGAGATTATACTTCATTGGAACAGGGAACTGCTGTATGTCTGATAGCCGCTGGTGTGGTGGTGTATTGCCTAATATTGAAAATGACTCACTTGTGTGTATCCAGTTTCCACTTCAGCAATAAAGTGGTCAAGATCATGGACGTTATCGTCTAGTGGAAGGTCTTCAAGCAGTGCTACAGCTCTGATGTAGTAGAAGACGCCCATCAGCGTCTGAAAATCACGAGATAATAATTACCTGAAGAAATATGAACCACAAATTAACAGTAAATTATACGAATAACATACCAGTTGGATGATTCCCCACACACTCAATACAAGCCCACATAGCGACAATTTCGGACCACACAATTTGCACACCATTTTTGAGGTTTATTTATTGAGGATTTTTGATCCTAAAATCTCGCAAATATCGACCACTATAGCTGTAGCTGTCAGCTGGTGTCAAAAAGATGGAACCTCACATGACTTCACTTTGTCTATGAAATCCAAAGAGTAAAGTAATTTTATGGAATATTGATGAAATCTTTGGAATGTAATTGGGATAATATTGATGAAATCTTCAAATCATTATATTTTTAAATCGTATTTCATTAAATTATTTTCATTATTTATATACTTGATGTATTTATACATTAAGTATAATATTGATGTTAAATATCAATAGTTTTAACCTACATTAAATAATCACAATGTTGCTGAATTTATTCCATACATATATTGATTGCGTGGAAAGGAACGTAAAAGGTTGCCATAATAGTAAGATATTCTTTGATAGTAGTTTTCTAGTTTATAAATGATCCGGAACAACAAGGGCCATCATTTTTAGGGTTCTGTACCTCAAAAGGAAAAAACGGAACCCTTATAGGACCACTTGGTTGTCCGTCCGTCTGTCAAGACCGTTTTTCTCAGGAACGCGTCGAGGTATCAAACTGAAATTTATATCTAATACTCAGGTCTACTGTCCCTTGGAGCTGTGAAAAAATCAAACTTCTAAGCCACAGCAATCAAAATATACAGCCGTTTATGCCGCAAATTTCCGCAAATTTTCGAAACTCGCAGGGGAATCAAAACCTACACAGGGAACTTACTTCCCGTGAACTTAGAATCTTGAAATTTGGTACGAAGTAACGTCTTAAAGTACAGATAAAGGAAACATTGTGAATACCGTCAATTTTTAGTTACATCATATAATAAAAAATATTTTGACAATTTTAAACGGAACCCTCATTGCGCGAGTCCGACTCGCACTTGGCCGGTTTTTTTTTTTAATTTAGTAACTAGCTATGAAAAATTTGTTTTTGATAATACATGCAGTTATTTTTACAACATTTTCAAACAAGTAGGGGTACTGCGTAAAATTTATTTCATTTGAGAGTTAAATAGCCATGGTAATTTTATGAGCTTCAACTGTCAAATGAAGCCCATATCCATACCAATATTTTTTACGCGGTAGCTGCTTCCAAACTATTGAAAACTATGTATTGAGTTAATTTAATTGACATCACCATAATCATTGTCACTAACCGAATGGAAAGAGCAAACAGAATGAAAGTCAGGATGTAGCTAAGCAAGCGTTTATAAAGAGTATATTAAAGAAAGCGAAGAAAAGGTAAAACAAAAGGAGAAAACACATACATATAACACACAGAAAAACTAAAATATAATAGAGCAACGTGAAGCGTCGTTGGTGAATTGCGGACAGAAAGGGCGCCAGAACTACTTTTGGGCTCATTTGAACAATTTGGCAAATTCAAAATTATCCTAGCCACAGAGTTTATTTTCATTTATTTATTAAGTACGGGGAGACTCTTAGCCTTCATCATACCTAATGTTAAGTATTGATAAGGCTAAAGATGGAAGCGAGTCTCTCACGGAATCCCCAATCACTGAGGAACTGGCTATCTTATCTTTAACTGCCGTAACACAACAATGCTGAAAATATTGTTGTTATGGCGTCAGACTTAGAGAAGACGGTGGTAGCTAGCCAGGCGGACTAACAACAAGTCCTACCACCAACCAAACCGAATACAATTTGTACCCCCGCTGGGAATCGAACCCGGGACCCCTTGGTCTGATACCGGTGGTTGTACCACTAGACCACAGAGGCGGTTAAATGAGAGTAGGCATAGGCAAGACATGCAACTGTTGGTTGTCACAGAGATTTACAAATGTTGCCACAGAATAAAATATTATGTTGCGCATCGTTAACAATCATAATTTTGAAGATACTAAACCTAACCGTGTCGGACGGATCAAACAAAATCGTCGTCGTCTCAGCCACATGACACCCACTGCTGGGTATAGGCCTCCCCCCAGGATCTCCACAACGATCGGTCCTGCGCAGTCCGCATCCAGCGGCTTCCCGCGACCTTCACCAGATCGTCGGTCCATCTTGTCGGGGGCCTACCCACGGAGCGTCGTCCTGTGCGCGGTCGCCATTCCAGAACCTTTCAAACAAAATAACTAATGATTATTTTATTTATGTTAAATATTTGATTTAATACTGTAGCCGTAGTAGCATGTCTTGAGCCCTTTTATCGACTCAATAATAACTCGATAACGTGTCACTGTTCCGCTCACGTCTTAATGGAGTAAGCAAGATAGCATCATGTGTTATATCATATCGCGAGTCGCGAGCTTGCGAGTATCGGTGTTCATGCTAGAGGGCTTAACTGATCTACAATATATGGGGATTAATATTGCTAACTCATTCATTATATTGCAGTATGCACACACTCATCACTCACACTCACTATACACTACTAAAAATATTGAAATTCAGCCTAAGAAATAGGAATATCCTTGTACCAGTAGTAGGCAACATTTTCGTGAATGACACATTTTTCTGAGTCGTCTTTCACATTTACAAATTATTTATTTGAAACTAAAATAGCTTTAGGATGGTGGATCGTTTAGGTAGGCATTAAATTCTACAAAGCTCATGATTATATTATTATGTGCCGTTTCCGTAAAGTGATTGGATTTACTTTCTATATGATCTTTGTCATTGTTTGCTTGTTCACTTTCTTTTGACGTCAAGCTGTGTTAGCACCGAAATTAAATGGTCAATTATTTTAATATTTTCAGTAAATAGTGAAGCCAATGCCAGAAGGATTGCAATGGTTGAAAACTGCTTCGGCAGTTCGGGACAGGTGAGATGGACCCAGTGTCAAAAAAATTTAACCATGACTCTTGCCTTATCAACTGAAAACCCCGCAAAGATAGTGTTAACTGTTTAGTACGTTGGGTACTATCAATGCTGATTATGTCGGTCTTATCAACCCGAAGCTTTTTATAGTGATTTTCTGTATGAATTGGTTTGTATCGCTACTAAAAGACCCAAAAATTTGTTGTTATTGGTATAAACTTCATAGTTGGGAAAGGAAGAGAAAAAATTTTGATTACAGATTCAAATGATGAAACAAAGCCTTCAATAATTTATTTATTTCACACTTATACATCTATTTTGACATGAAAATTCTTAATTCAATAGTGTAGTCAGCGTCTACAACCATAATATCATGTAGTAGAAAGTAGTTGGGTAGTGGTAAATATAGTGTTGTTCTAACAAGTATATGTCTTCTATGGTACATCAACCTGACAAACTTAATTTTTTTATTCAGCCACTGGCAGAACAAGGCAGAGTTCTTGTGGGTGAAGGTGTCTTGACAAAAATGTGTAGGAAGAAACCTAAGGCTCGACAATTCTTCCTCTTCAATGATATCCTTGTATACGGAAATATTGTTATTAACAAGAAGAAATACAATAAGCAACATGTCATTCCATTAGAAGAGGTAAAATTGGAGTCATTAAAGGATGAAGGACGTAAGTATTGGAGTTAGTTTTTTGCCTTTCTTAGGTATCTTCATATATAATTTAGTTAGTTTTCTTAGTTTTTTTAAGAACCAGTAAATTATGATAATATAAACGCTATACCACCTTAGCACATTGAAACACATGTATTATGGGAGCAAAGCTCTCAGTTTCCATGTATTATGTCATTCAATATTGTAATGTGACAAGTTTGCTTAGTGTTTCTATATTATTGCATGTGACTGCACATATGTATATTAATTATGTATAATATGTATATTATGTATGTATTTACAAAAAAAAGTATGTAAGTATGTATATCCGTTATCTAGTATCCATAACACAAGTTCTTCATGATACTTAACGTGGGCTAGATAATTGGTGTGATTGTGTGGAAATATTTATTTATATGAGCCAAGATTTTACTGTGTGAATACTAGAAGTTTTGGATTTATTGCACAATTTTTTTTTAATGAACAACGGGGAGACTCTTAACCTTTATCATGCATGTATGCATGCAATACGGGCGGTGTCCGCAACTCGATGACTTTATGCCTAATTTGTGTCACCTTTATCATACCTGATGTTAAGTATTGATAAGGCTAAAGATGGAAGTGAGCCTCTCCCGGAATCCTCAATCACTGAGGAACTGGCTATCTAATTGGTTTTCAGCACAACAATGCTGAAAACAATGTTGTAATGGCGTCGGACTTAGATAAGATGGTGGTAGCTAGTCAGGCGGACTTACTACAAGTCCTACCACCAACCAAACCGAATACAATATATACCCCCCATGGGATTCAAACCCGGGACCCCTGCGTCTGATACCAGTGGCTGTTACCACTAGACCACAGAGGCGGTTAAATGATTTAAATTTGAACATTATACACACACAACAGCAGGTCTGGCATTACCGATTGACCTTGAGAGCATCCTTATGTCAACCAGAATAGTAGCATTTTTTCTGGTTATTGGCTGCACATATATTTTTTCATTCTATTAAAGAGGGGTACAACATTCTTTAAAGTAATTAGTAGCAGCTGCAGTTGTTTCTATTAAACCTTAGGATAATACTTATGAACTTACTTTCAATGTCATTTCCAAGTTCTTTGCTGAAATGTTTTTAGTAGGTAATTCCATTGTAACTTTTTATAATATAAAATTTAACATTTCTCTCATAAAATAATATACCTAATGAATGTATATATTTTAATCACATACATTTACTCATAATGTGGTTTTTACATTAGTTGCTAAGTAACAAAATTTATTTAGTTGTCACTTTTCTGAATTATAAATATCAATGTGTATTTACCACAAATCCTCATTATACAGAAATATAATAATATGACTCATGGACTGACTCACTGGCGTTATAAGCCACCTACTATCATAGATAGTGTCATTTGCATTGATTTTATTTGACAGTGGGCAATGACTTTGACCTCTAATTCTAGTTAATGGAATTAGTAACTTGAAGTGCTACTTGTTTTGCAAGTTATTTGGACTTAATAAGGATTAGCAGAGTTCATTCTCTTGACTTGCTTTTATTATTTATGAAACTTATACTTAGGGCGGCTTATGCCAACTGGCACTAAACACAATTAGCATTAAATATATTTAATGTGTTCTTGACACAATAAAAGCTCATGTGTTGCTCGTTATTCTCTGGATTTTCATACAATAAAGGGAATATTGGAGCCTTGGTTCTCTGTCACGGATTGACCGAGGTGTGATCTGATAATCCAGGGAGTGAATGAAGGAGATCAAGATTGCTATACACACCCAACAGACCTGAACAACATTCTGAAAGATGTATATACGTACAGCATGAGTTTTGGTCAAGTCATCAAATAAGATCTAATTGTCCGTATTTTTACAATTTTTTAGGGTTTTTTTTTATTTTCCCGACGTTTCGACACCTTTTCAGCTGCCGTGGTCACGGGATGTTTAAAAAACGCGAATATAACATACTCATAAAACTCTGATCGTTACATCTTTAAGAATGTTGATCATATCAGTTGGGTATGTATAGCAATTTGGATCTCCTCCATTCACTCCTTGGATGGCCATTATCAAATTACAGCTCAGTCAATCCTTGGCAGAGAACCAAGGCTCCAAAGTTACCTCGATTGTATGAAATCGGCAAATGTTGTTAATTATGTGACCACCACTGTATATATCGCATATTGACAGCATACTGACAGCATATTGACATATGTGATTTAGTTATTTCAAAACCTACAGTTACTAAGTTTGGAACATTACTTTAATTTATATTTTTGTACTTTACAGAATATCGCAACGGTTGGTTAATATGTACAGCATCAAAATCATTTGCGGTATATGCAGCAACAGCAACAGAGAAAGAAGAATGGATGGCTCACATTGAAAAGTGTATAGAAGACTTGCTTAGGAAGAGTTAGTATTAACTATCATAAAAACCCAATACTTGGTCATATTTAAATTTTAATTTAGACTCTGTTTGGTTGCTTGAACATATTTTTTTAACATTGACTATTTTTCCATAATGTTTTTATTGTAGGTGGAAAACAGCCTCCATCTGAGCATGCTGCTGTATGGGTACCAGATAATGAAGCTTCTATCTGTATGCACTGCAAGAAAACACAGTTCACTGTTCTCAACAGAAGGGTATGTATTGTGTGATCCTTTCATAAAATTAGAATAATAATATGGCAAAATAATCAGGGGCGTGCATTGGTTTTCCAGCGCGGTAGGCTCTGTAGATCTAACTGGTAGCTTTGCACTTATCCTATCCTACTACCTAATATTATAAGTGCGACAGTTTGTGAGGATGTTTGGATGGATGGAAGTGTTTTACTCTTTCACGCAAAAACTACCGAACGGATTAACATGAAACTTTTATACATGAGAATAACACATAGGCTACAATTATCACGATATTCCCTACGGTAGGTAAGTACTTAACTAGAACCACGTGGCGGGTGAAACCACGACGGCCGCTAGTCATTCGTAATATTTAGTAGGAATATTATAAACCTGAAGAGTTTGTTTGAGAACGCTAATTTTAGGAACTACTAGTTCGAATTGAAAAATCTTTTGTTTTGGATAGTCCATTTATCGACGAATGTAATAGGCTATATATAATGTGTGTGTCTACAGCTTCCTCATACGACATAGAGAAATTCTAAGCATGCCATATTTTAGTGCATATTAGGAGCAATAAAAACGTGTCAGTGATATTTTAGGTGCAACCATAACTTCGTTACTAGGAGTTTTTTTTTGTGTGTTAGCTGGAGAAACGTGTCCCCAGCTGACACATGCCGTTTTAGGGCAAACCAGTGAGGTTAGGGCTTTAGACTATAGTCAGGAATTTAGTGCACAATAGGAGCAATGAGAACCAAAAAAACTAACCGTCACACTCAAATACTGTTGAAACTACGATCATTAAAGTGTGTGTTAGCTGGAGACCCGTGTCTCTGGCTTACACACACCTGTATCTTCGTAATTATTTGAGGTAGGATTATGTTTTATACCTCAAATTTTTGAGTCGAATTGGAGCAGTAAGCTCCAAATTTTTCTAATCTCTAGCTCGAATAGTTTTTAAGCTACGAACCGATAAGCATGTGTAAGCTGGAGACACGCTACACGTTTTGAATCACTGTAACCGTATAAGTTAGAGTCTCGTATTAAGAATCAAATGATACCTTATAATAGGTGCACACGGCATGCAAAATTTCAAATCACTGGGCTTCTTAGTTTCAAAATTATAGGCAAAAAACTGGTTTCCCGCCAAAAAATTCAAAATAAATGGCTCAGACGCAGCTAAAGCGCGGTTGCCGTTCCGTGCGCTACACTGTTGCAATCGACTTTGAAACTAACGGCTGGTATTAATTCGAGTCACTTTAGTTTGCGCTTTCGATCGTTTTAATTTCTGTTTTGAGAATTACAGACCAGGAGCCGTCCGATATATCACGCTGATTACAAACCATTTATGGTAGTTACATAAAATTGAACTATCTGATTCTCTTATGAAGTAGTTTTTAAATGTTAGTGTTAGAAAATTCACAACATTTGTTGATATAGGGCATGGATGATGGTCAATTTTCTATGAAACCTGGGCGTTAAACCAACAGAAATGGAACTACTATTTAGTACTTAGTACTAGAAAATATTTTCTTGTTTATTAACTATCATAAGCCCCCAGGTTTGCTAGAAAATAACCAGAGCGAAATACACTATCTGTACCTAACTATACTTTTTTCTCTCTTATTAATTCAGTGATCGGAATAGGCTGAGTATTTACCTATAGTTCATAAAACAAAGACAAAAGTCGGAGACTTCCTTAATACTATTTTTTTCCGGTAAAACTGGGAATTGAATTAGGCGAACTTTAACACCTTATTATTAATATTTAAATTATAAATGCTTTTCGTTTTGACACAAATATTTAAAAATAATTAGAATGTTTTCATGGTTCACGTGATTTTAATTTCCTAAAATTTCATTAATATTCACCATAACCAGTGATCGAATAAAGTTAATTTTTGGGTGAAAAATTGTGGAAGCAGCATCTTAAAACCTTTTGTTTTTTTTATATTAATCCAAGGATTCCAAAAAATTCGGGAATGCAAAAGTAGTCGGTAACATAGTGTGGAAACAACTACTTTAGCATTATGGTACTTATTATAAAATAATCCGGGACTCGCGATCCAGGTGTTGCAAAAGGGGTTACATATTCGTATTTTAGTACTTTTATAAAAAAAACTGTCGTCTCTGGAATTTCGCCGGCCACTGCCGCGGCACACTCGCTTTTCTAGCTCGATTCGCGCGTCTTTTTGTCACAGTTCTAACCTAATCTAATCTAGAGGTACCTTAAGTACTGTGGAGATCATACATGTCTCTGAACTACAAGGAGGCCGCAACACCGCCGTTGCTGGCTGGTTTTGTTTTTAATAAACTTAAGCAAGAGAGGCCCGTCGTGCGTAGATATGAACAATTGCCATGTCAAATAAATATTTTAAAATATTGTAAGATAATAATATAATTGCTGAATATAGAAACAGTATTGAAGTCCTCCGCTGCTCTTCTATATTTTTTTATATATCTCGGAAACGGTGCATCGTAGCACAAAAATAAGGTATTTTTCGACCCCCTACGTAACCCATAAAACCCCCTTCCAGCATCAAATATCAATTATAATAATAATAATATCAATAATATCGATCGATTTTGTATGGCAAGCGACTTATCCAAATTTTAGAGTGAAATTACTATGGAAACTGCCCCCTAATTGTCTAATTTCAAAATCTATCACAATCCCTTTCAGAGTTATTGTGATTGTGTTATTTTCGTCTGCCACGTTTGCTTAGACAGTTCAATTTCGTTTATTCCATACCTTTCAAAACGCGTCCCGATCACAATCCCTTTCAATTGTCAAATAGTGATGGCCTGAAGTATGTAAATATCTTTGAAATGACGACGGCTACGAATCGTAAATCATGTACGATTCGTAGCACAAAAATAAGGAATTTTTTGACCCCCTACGTAACCCATAAAACCCCCTTTCAGCTTCAATTGACATGATAAAAAGTCCAAAAGAACAAGCTCAAAATTTCTTCAAGTCCAGGGGGCTAATTGTCTAATTTTAAAATCTATCGCAATCCCTTTCAATTCGTCATTTCAAAGATATTTAAATACTTCAGGCTATCACTATTTGACATTTGAAAGGGATTGTGATCGGGACGCGTTTTGAAAGGTATGGAATAAACGAAATTGAACTGTCAAAGCAAATGTGGCAGAGAAAACAACACAATCACAATAACTCTGAAAGGGATTGTGATAGATTTTAAAATTAGACAATTAGGGGGCAGTTTCCATAGTAATTTCACTCTAAAATTTGGATAAGTCGCTTGCCATACAAAATCGATCGATATTATTGATATTATTATTATTCTAATTGATATTTGATGCTGGAAGGGTGTTTTATGGGTTACGTAGGGGGTCGAAAAATACCTTATTTTTGTGCTACGATGCACCGTTTCCGAGATATATAAAAAATATAGAAGAGCAGCGGAGGACTTCGATACTGTTTTTATATTCAGCAATTATATTATTATCTTACAATATTTTAAAATATTTATTTGACATGGCAATTGTTCATATGTACGCACGACGGGCTCTCTTGCTTAATTTTATTAAAAACAAAACCAGCCAGTAACGGCGGTGTTGCGGCCTCCTTGTAGTGCGGAGACATGTATGATCTCCACAGTACTTAAGGTACCTCTAGATTAGATTAGGTTAGAACTGTGACAAAAAGACGCGCGAATCGAGCTAGAAAAGCGAGTGTGCCGCGGCAGTGGCCGGCGAAATTCCAGAGACGACAGTTTTTTTTATAAAAGTACTAAAATACGAATATGTAACCCCTTTTGCAACACCTGGATCGCGAGTCCCGGATTATTTTATAATAAGTACCATAATGCTAAAGTCGTTGTTTCCACACTATGTTATCGACTACTTTTGCATTCCCGAAATTTTTGGAATCCTGGGATTAATATTAAAAAAACAAAATGTTTTAAGATGCTGCTTCCACAATTTTTCAGCCAAAAATTAACTTTATCTGATCACTAGTTATGGTGAATATTAATAAAATTTTAGGAAATTAAAATCACGTGAACCATGAAAACATTCTAATTATTTTTAAATATTTGTGTCAAAACGAAAAGCATTTATAATTTAAATATTAATAATAAGGTGTTAAAGTTCGCCTAATTATCGATTTTTGTCTTTGTTCTATGAACTATAGGTAAATATACTCAGCCTATTCCGATCACTGAATTAATAAGAGAGAAAAAAGTATAGTTAGGTACAGAATTTATAATAGTGTATTTCGCTCTGGTTATTTTCAAGCAAACCTGGGGGCTTATGACAGTTAATAAACAAGAAAATATTTTCTAGTACTGAGTACTAAATAGTAGTTCCATTTCTGTTGGTTTAACGCCCAGGTTCCATAGAAAATTGCCCATCTTCCATGCCCTATATCAACAAATGTTGTGAATTTTCTAACACTAACATTTAAAAACTACTTCATAAGAGAATCAGATAGTTCAATTATAAGTAACTACCATAGATGGTTTGTAATCAGCGTAGATATATCGGACGGCTCCTGGTCTGAAATTCTCAAAACAGAAATTAAAACGATCGAAAGCGCAAACTAAAGTGACTCGAATTAATACCAGCCGTTAGGTTCAAAGTCGATTGCAGCAGTGTAGCGCACGGAAAGGCAACCGCGCTATAGCTGCGTCCGAGCCATTTATTTTGAATTTTTTGGCGGGAAACCAGTTTTTTGCCTATAATTTTGAAACTAAGAAGTCCAGTGATTTGAAATTTTGCATGCCGTGTGCACCTATTATAAGGTATCATTTGATTCTTAATACGAGACTCTATCATATACGGTTACAGTGATTCAAAACGTGTAACGTGTCTCCAGCTTACACATGCTTATCGGTTCGTAGCTTAAAAACTATACGAGCTAGAGATTAGAAAAATTTGGAGCTTACTGCTCCAATTCGACTCAAAAATTTGAGGTATAAAACATATTCCTACCTCAAATAATTACGAAGATACAGGTGTGTGTAAGCCAGAGACACGGGTCTCCAGCTAACACACACTTTAATGATCGTAGTTTCAACAGTATTTGAGTGTGACGGTTAGTTTTTTTGGTTCTCATTGCTCCTATTGTGCACTAAATTTCTGACAATAGTCTAAAGCCCTAACCTCACTGGTTTGCCTTAAAACGGCATGTGTCAGCTGGGGACACGTTTCTCCAGCTAACACACAAAAAAAAACTCCTAGTAACGAAGTTATGGTTGCACCTAAAATATCACTGACACGCTTTGATTGCTCCTAATATGCACAAAAAAATGGCATGCTTAGAATTTCTCTATGTCTTATGAGGAAGCTGTAGACACACACATCTATATATAATATCACGTTACGATCAACAGGAACGGAGCATTAATGAAAAATGTGGTTTTTTTTATTTTTGGGAGTTTCCATTACGTACGCTGTGTAAACGGTAAAAATCATGTATAATGAAATTGTTCCCCATTAAAAGTTCTAAAAATAAGTCAGCGACAGCATATATCTATGTTTTAAGGTTGACTCACTATAACCATTTTTATAAAGATAAAAAACATTCTAAACTAATGCATAATGTGTGTAGCTGTTTTCATAAACATGATATTAATCCTTATCTAAATGAATACGTAATTCGTCACAAGTATTTAATTTGAACAAAATTGCCCTTTACATCATTTAATTCTAATGAATATCTTAGGAAATATCATCAACAAAATAATTCGCGACAAAATTCGTTCGTCAGATAGGTTTGCTTACTTTATACTGATATATTCCGGACGTTTAAGCTAGAAAGTTGCACGAACAAATAGCGCCCTTCTTGCCGTGGCCGGATTATATTTGAGCAATACTTTTTCTAATTATGTTGTATTCTTGTATGAAACGCTGCATGCTTCGAGTAGGCAATTTGGAGACTGCCTACTTGAGTATTTAGCGTAAGGAAAAACTTAGTGGATGATTGTTGAATAGAAGTTTGGTTATAGAATACCATAAATAAAATAAAACGAAGTTAACTTTAACACTAGTGGTATGTTTATTTAGGTTTTTAATGAGGTAGGCACTGTCTAATTGCTTATATGGAATGCACGCCCCTGAAAAAAATGCAAGTGATAATAACTACTTATTTGTTGTATGGTACAAGTCAACAGCATGTCGGATTTTACAATTTACAGAGAATACCACCGATATTACGAGCGCCATAAGGTTCACATGCTGTTGAAAATATTTAACCATTTGATTGGGAAACCATTAAAAATAATGTAATATTAATACTCAATAAATTTACGCATATACAGAGCAAATACATACATCATACCCTCACGCCGTAAAATCTTTGCGGGCTCGGCAGAGCATCAAAGGTGCTAAAGTATAAGTAAATAAGATAGTAAAATAACCCCTAAAAGTGCACAAATCTTCTATGTAGAAACTTATGATATCGAACCTAACTCCCGAGGGTCAAAAAGGAAGCAATATTGCTTACTTAGTGAATTGAATTTCAATTATGAGTGCGCGAAGAAACTCAAGATGTGCTTACTTAATGAATTTACTGACAATTCAGTTAGTTGTTTATTTTCTATGGAATTTGTTTTAAGTAACTTTCCTCGGCTTCAAAAAAATCTGCTACACTGACGGTGACACAGCTCTAAACTCCATAGAAAATAAACAATTAAATTAATTGTTAGGAAATTCACTGAGCAATATTGCATAAGCGTATTTTTACACCCTCTGAAGTAATAAACCGACAATCCAACAGCATCACTGCCGCAAATGCGGTTCGGTCGTGTGCGGGCCTTGTTCGTCGAAACGGTTCTTGCTCCGGGGGCAGAGCGAGAAGCCGCTCCGCGTGTGCCTGCAGTGCTACGACGAGCTCAACCGCGAGCGCGCGCGCCCTCCTAACCAACCGGCTGCTAATGCGGCTACTCCAGGTGAGTGAAACTTACGAAGAGTGCTACGTATGCGCTGCTATGTCAGTTTGCAGTACTACGAACCGGTAAGACCTACAAGTGGAGAGTGCTACAGATACGCTGCTAGCGTTTTACGTCAGTTTTCACTGCTACGACGAGGTCAACCGCGAGCGCGCGTGCCCTCCTAATCAACCGGCTGCTAATGCGGCTACTCCAGGTTAGTGAAACTTACGAAGAGTGCTACGTATGCGCTGCTATGTCAGTTTGCAGTACTACGAACCGGTAAGACCTACAAGTGGAGAGTGCTACAGATACGCTGCTAGCGTTTTACGTCAGTTTTCACTGCTACGACGAGGTCAACCGCGAGCGCGCGTGCCCTCCTAATCAACCGGCTGCTAATGCGGTTACTCCAGGTTAGTGAAACTTACGAAGAGTGCTACGTATGCGCTGCTATGTCAGTTTGCAGTACTACGAACCGGTAAGACCTACAAGTGGAGAGTGCTACAGATACGCTGCTAGCGTTTTACGTCAGTTTTCACTGCTACGACGAGGTCAACCGCGAGCGCGCGTGCCCTCCTAATCAACCGGCTGCTAATGCGGTTACTCCAGGTTAGTGAAACTTACGAAGAGTGCTACGTATGCGCTGCTATGTCAGTTTGCAGTACTACGAACCGGTAAGACCTACAAGTGGAGAGTGCTACAGATACGCTGCTAGCGTTTTACGTCAGTTTTCACTGCTACGACGAGGTCAACCGGGAGCGCGCGTGCCCTCCTAATCAACCGGCTGCTAATGCGGTTACTCCAGGTTAGTGAAACCTCCGAAGAGTGCTACGGATGCGCTGCTACGTCAGTTTGCAGTGCTACGACGAGGGGCTTGACCGCAAGCGCGATTGCTCCAGCTGAGTAGGGAAAGTATAGTTTGGACTCGCGCGCCCCTCCCAACCAACCGGCTGCCAATGCGCCTACTCCAAGTTATTGAAACCTACGAAATGGTGAGTGCTATATAGTGCGAGTGGATGCTACGCCAGTTTGTAGCCCCCTAGCATGACAATTAAGACGCACGAGCTCGACCGCGAGCGTTCGCGTCTCTGTATTTTTTTCACGAGTTTTCTTTGACAGTTTTCGCCGAAACAAGATTGATTGATCTTGGCAGTTGATAAGACGATTGTGACTCATTAGATTTATTTTTAGAATTACGTTTTTGATCCTTTGTTTGTATTATGAATTATAATTCACATTAAGAAATTCGATACAATTCCTATTAAAAAAACATCTTCTAACGTAAAACCGTTCCAAGTATTATATTAATAAAGTAATCGTTACCAAAGCAAATAAAAGCCATAAGTAAACAAACCTTATCGGCTGTGTAATGGTTTGTGATAGATAAGTGTTCCTACTTCCTACATAAAAATACTGTTGTTAAAAGATGCTTAAAATGATCGCAAAGATCATTTTAAGCATCTTTTACGGACCGTACTGTATATGAATAATCGTAGTTTCATTCAATTTACTTTATTATATTTGAGTTTGAACCAATTCAAACCTTAGAGTTCAGTCTAAATAATTAGAACTTTAAGGGCTGATTGACTATTCAATTAACTAAATATGTCTATTTCGTTATTGAGTTTATGTGGAGTTGGTGAAACTGGTTTACGTGAGCTAAGCTAAGCTATGTTGTTAAGGATTTGTCCGATTTATATTACAGAATTACTTTATTTCAAAGCAGTTCAAAATTAAAGCAATGCATGTAATATCCACACTAACTGAGTTGCACCAATTTTTTTTGCGCTATGTGACGCTACAATACAGGGTTTTACAGGGTTTATGGTTTAAAAATGTATGGGATTTGATAAGAAAATTACTGTTACTTTTTACGATACAATGAAATTTTTGGTACAACCAGCGTAAGTGACACGATACAAAACTCCTATATTTTCAACGAAGCTGGCAGCGCGTCGAGTCGACGTGATGTAGAATACCTATACTACATCATTAACATAAATGTTTATTTATTTCTCTCTTTCTCTCATCACTAACATCTGTAAACACCTGCAATGGAAGCAGCCGACAATGCCAGCTGCGGTAATGAACGCTCTTAAGGTGGTACGACTTCTATACAAACAAACATTACACAATTATTGGTTCATCATACCATAATAATACATAAATACAAGCGCAACTAACTCGTTTTAGTTATTTGTTTGCGCGAAATAATTAAAAAATTGTACATTCATACATAAAACACGAGTAAATTAATATCTTTTAATTTTAATAATTCTACGTATGTGTATGTGACCCATCGCATTTATATAGCTCATGTATGAAAGTATATTTTTTTTATAAATTCGCGCAAACAAATAACTGAAACGAGTTAGTTGCACATGTATTTATGAATTATTAATGTATGATGAACCAATTAATGTGCAATGTTTGTTTGTATGGAAGTCGTACCACCAGCTGTAATCTGTGAATATATCTTAGTAGTAGCTTCCGACGCGGTTTCACTCGCGTGATTCCCGTTCCCTTGGGAATATCAAGATAAATACTACCCTATGTTACTCTCCGTCCTTTCAACTAACTCTGTGCCTAAATTTAAGTCGATTGGTTGCTTAGTTAGGGAGTGAAGGAAGGTTAATGAAACACACTTTCGCATTTATAATATTACTAGAGGCCGGGCGCGGTTTCACCCGCGTGGTTCCCGTTCCCGTGGGAATTTTGGGATCATTTATAGCCTATGTTACTACTTGGGGTCTAAGGATTCTCTATACCAAATTTCGTCAAAATCGGTCCAGTAGTTTTTGAGTTTATTCGTTACATACAAAAATACAAATCTTTCCTCTTTATAATATTAGTATAGACTAGAGGCCGGGCGCGGTTTCACCCGCGTGGTTCTTGTTCCCGTGGGAATTTTGGGATCATTTATAGCCTATGTTACTACTTGGGGTCTAAGGATTCTCTATACCAAATTTCGTCAAAATCGGTCCAGTAGTTTTTGAGTTTATTCGTTACATACAAAAATACAAATCTTTCCTCTTTATAATATTAGTGTAGAAAATAGCATTACGCCAATAAACTAAATGATTCTTGATTCTTTTTTCACTAATATCTGGTGTACATCTGCAGTGAAAGCGGACAACGCCGGCTCCGGTGGCGACTCGTCGCAGGACGACGACAGCGACGACGACGACGAGCGACCCAGCGCCGAGGAGAAGCACGATGAGGCAAGTCGTTTAGTTGTGGGCAGTTTTAATAACTTATCCTAAGTAAGAGATTGGATTACCTACTATAGTTCAGACCTATATCGAGATAGACGGTAAAAGTTTACCATGCGTGTAAAAAGTTAGATCCACGGTCAAAGTTTTTCCGACCTAAGTCAGTCCGCTTGAAACCATTGCTATGAAAGCACGCGTCACTCAGAAAAAGAAATGGTTAATTGTGCAGTGCTTATTGCAAGAGCTCATCAATAACATTCCCACATCACTAAATCTCGCTCGTGACGTCATCGTAGGTACGAAAAATTTGAGTTTGAAGTGCTCTTTTCGTCTATCTCGATATAGGTCTGTGGTTACAGCTCAGTCTAAAGTCTTTGATCTGGCTACAAACGGCCGAAATGACGCACTCACACAGATACGCGCCGCTACACGCGCGCTGGCTACTGCTAAGGCTCGGACTACAGTGAAAACCAGCGAGATCGAGGGGTCGCCGACTGTGTAGCGATAGCGAGCGGCGCGTGTGTGTGTGAGCGCGTCATATCGGTCTGCAACGACTGTTTATTATGTTTAGACTGGTTATAATGTAGCTCAAAGCGACTGGACTTAAACGAGACATTTATTATTAAGTACATACAGTTTGACGTTCCGTTGTTGCTACAGCCGTGGTCACAAGCAGACTTATATAAGGGGTTTGAATTTTTTTTGTATGGAGGCTGGCTTTGTCGAAATCCGTAGTATGGGACGCCATTTTCATCATTTTTCAAAATGACGTCGCGTCGCACGGTAATCTATATATATATAAATATAATGCAATGTCCTGACCGACTTATTGACTGATAATCAACCCACAGCCCAAACCGTTGGGTCTAGAAACTCACAATTTGGCACATAGGCTCCTTATGAGGTACAGGGGTGGATATGTTCAAATTTTGTTTTAAGGTTATCAATTGAAAATGAACATTGATCTATCTCAACGTTTTCGAAATTTCTACCCCCAAAAGGGTGAAAAGGGGGGATGAAGTTGAGTAAGCTAAAAGCTTTATTTTCAAAGTAAAAGTAAGTTATTTTAATAAATAATAATTTAAATTTATAAGGCTTATTGTTGGAAATTAAATACAAAAAATCTCCTCAAGATATTAACTCCTAAGGGGGTAAAAAGGGGTAAATAATGTTTAAGTCGATATGGGTGTCGTTATTGAGGTATTATGGGATGTTGATTGCAAAAATGTCATCGATTTTGAAGTCTGATGCGGTGGACATGAATCAACCCACAATGGTTTAAGAAAAGGGTTCAAATTTTGTATAGAAAAGTATTAAATAGACATAGCGACTTTGATCGCGATAGCTTTGGAGCATTTTCTACTACATTATCCATGCGCTTATATTGTAAATGCTAAAGAAAACTGCACGTCTGTCTGGATGTTCCTTTTCACGCGTAAACTGCTGAATTGATTTAAGTGAAAATTGGTATGGACTTAACTTGAACCGTGGAGATGGACATAAAATACTTTTAATCTGATAAATGCTGATAAATGGCACACTTACGGTAGTGAAACGTGGTCGTTATCTATGGGTCTATTAAGAATGCCCAAGGTCACTTAGTGTGCAATGGAGACGGCAATACTCGAAGAGGGAAATGAGGAGATCCATAGGAGAACTAAAGTAACCGACATCGCACCAAGGATTGCTCAGCTGAAGTGGCAGTGGGCGGGTCACATATCGAGAAGAATCGATGGCCGTTGGGGCAAAAAGGTTCTGGAATGGCGACCGCGCACCCGCCGACGCTCCGTGAGTTGGCCCCCGACAAGGTGGACCGACGATCTGGTGAAGGGCGTGGAAAGCCGCTGGATGCGAACAGCGCAGGACCGATCGTCGTGGATCGTCCTTGGCCTTTACCCAGCAATGGGTGTTATGTGGCTGAGACGACCACCACGTGATATACTAAATATGCGCGATAACCCAATTCCTCATATATATAATGCCCTAAAGTGTCACGTTAGCCAGATAATTGGAGATTAACACTGACAGCTGATCACGAACTGGATACGTGATGTATTTTTTCTTAAGTACGCCGCATATTTTAAAGCGCGCCAGCTATGCGCGTACGCCGGCGTTTTTAGGCATTATTGTAAAATTTATAGGAAAATAACCATTATAGTTAGAAGAGTGTTTTTTTTTTACATTTATGAGGTGATGCAATCTTGTTTGATTATATAAAAACAAAAAATATATTGTACTTTTTTTATTACTTAATCAGCTATGAAAATAACACTTTTTTGAAAAATAAAAAAGTCTGCATACTATTCATTCTTATTTTTATGTGGTGAAATCGTTTTGGGTGTGGAAAGCAGGACTAGTAACATAATGGTATGTTGCAATCTGGGCAGTAATAAACAGTTTCTTTTCGACAACGCACACCTGTTTGCTTTTTGCAATGGCTAGACAAAGGCTGAACGATCGCTTCTACCTCTGACCTCGCGCACCTCTCGTATATGTAATTTCATCTCTTTAGAGTAAATCGTATGAAACTGGATCACGCACAGAATCAGTGATCAGCGACTCTAAGAAAAAATCCATCACGGATTGAGTTTGTGATCGGCTTACAAGAACTATCAGTAATTAATATGTTCGTAATGCCAACCCCAGATATCATCTTTTTATCTTTAACTCTAATTATCTCATTAACCTGGCACTTTAGGGCACTATGTTATATGCCATTTTTTCTTTAACTTTACGTAACATTTATATAAGTTTTAACGTGACAAGGCCAAAAAGTTCGAACCCCTTTTTAGGACTGTCATACCGTCAAACGGGATGTTATGAAACTAAATATGTGAGTGTCTTGGTTGTAACAAACCCATTGCTTTATTTTTAGGGTTTCACAAGTTATAATGGCGTCAAAAACGGATACGCAAATAAAGTCACAGCTGTATAGTACAAAGTGAGACTGTGTAAGTGCATAGCTAGTCATCATGCTTCTTCACGCCAGAGTTGTATTTTTGGTTTTGTTGTGTTGTTTTTACATCGTCATCGGGTCATTTTCAACCAACTCGAAGATACAGATCCATAATACAGAGATTCTCACTTTTACTATACCATTTTTGTGTTTGATAAGATTACAATAGTATGATTAAGTTATTTTACTACCCACTGTATGGTTTGGTCTTGCTATTGGTTTGTTGTTTTTTTTTTTTCAGAATATCCGTTTTCCTTTTCACTAATCGTTTGTTGTGTTTTTTTTTCTAACTTATTCGGTCTCAAAATAGGTGTTTAGTTATGTAAGCTAGTGTTTTATTTAAGTTTTTAGTTTTTTTTTATTGTACAGGTATTTTTAAACGGGAGAGGGAGGGGAAATGTTATGTTGCAGACCTCACATAATCTCGGTTTCATATTCATTACAATTTGGCAATCCATCTATCATATCACTTGGTATAATTATGTTATTTATTTAGTTTTTTAAACATGGAAGTGTTTGCTATTTAATTATAGTAGTCGCTTCAATGGAGATTAGTTATTATTGCCGTTATTAGTTGATAAGTTAAGCTTTCAAATCATACATAATAAATGTGACAGATATAAAGTTTGCTGATATCACGTAGGCAGTTTTATGTACAGAGAAAATTGTGTTCTTTATATAGATGCTACATAAGGAACACATTCTATACGAAATTCAATATTTTTTTATTTTATATTGCACATAGAAATTTGTCGTATTTCCTACAAAAAACAGTATTTTTCTTCACGGTAAATTGGTTATGTATGATTGACATGACATGAATGGCAGAACAACTGTCTGTAATTTCAGATTTCAACAGATATTTTATGTAAAATCAGTCCAATATGTTACTCCAACGTCCATCCATATACTTGCAATAGCGAAAGTTTCTTGTAGTGGATTTGCCGCGCAAAATCCCTTGAACAGCCGTCAGTGGGTTGGGTTTTTTATACTGATGTACAGTCCCGAGCAATTACATGTATACACTTCAACCTTATCGCATCGACGCACACGGAAACAAAAGCTCTCTCTGACCGCAAATGTCATTCAATATTGTAATATGACAAGGCTGCTTCGTGTTTCTATATCATTGCACGCGACTGTACGATGAAGAATCAATAAGACGTGTCAGGCTTACACTTGTACTACAAAAAAACACAGCTGTAAAGCTCTCTGTGGCCTTACCATCAACACTGCGATTTCTTTAAAGTTGTGAGAGTGGTATGCTGCCATACGGCGCATATAGCGGCGTCACACTTTTAATACCTGAAAATACCCTAAAATGAATCGCATTACAGTTGATGGTAGGCCCTCTGTTGTGCACAATATTTAACAATAACCTTTTCTCTGCTACTTACAGCCAAAGTTCTACGGTGACGGTGATAAGACTGAAGAGACAAACAACCATTCGTCCAAGGAATCCAAGTGAGACGCGCATCACTGTCCAAATACAGGTCTACTAGTAAGGATTATCTAATTTTTATATACAACTTTTTCGGACACTTTTAGGGCATTATATTCTAATGCTCCATTGCGATTGAATCAGTTTACTGTCTCTACATACCAAAACAATAGAAAAGTTAAAAAACGTGGGTCCAAAACCATCCTTAAGTAAAATTTACCCAATGGAGCCTACTTTTAAAATCATCGAAACAATTAAATTAATTTAGTTATTTCTACCTAAAACCTTACAATTCACCGTGATTGCCTTTTTTAATTCTAGTAAGAATTGCTAGAAATGAAATTTTCCGGTTTAGGAACCGTAGTTCGAGTTCCGGAGCCGTATTAGAAGAGTTTTCAGCTTTAAATTCGCTCAAACGTAAATGGGGCTTTGATTATTTCTTATTGTCTAAATTAAAGTCTTATTTATTCATTCGAACACCATTTCGTGGGTCTAATCAAACTGTCTAACATATTATTTAAGCTTAGTTATATTACGTCAACACATATTTAATATTTACATGAGTTAGCATATTTTATTATATAACTTTTATCATAGTTTCTATTTTGCTATTTCGATTGTTGAATATTGCTGATTGGTTTTTAAGTAAGATTTAACTAACTTGGAAATAGCAATTACATATTAGATATTTTTGCTAAATTAATATTTAGTATTTCAGAATTTATGTTTTTTTTATAGTGAAAATGCATTTATTTTAAATTACTGTACAAATATGGTTACATAGGTATTTCCATGTCACGATTTCTTTTTAATGGTTATATCGTCTGTCTGTACATTATACTCATTTGGTCTTGTACGGTCAACAGCAGCTACGGCTATACATAGCTGTCAAATTTCTCCAATCGACTTTGGACTTTAAGACGTATGCTGTTGAGTTCAGATTTGTCTGTAGACAGATATGTAAAGCCGTAGCGCTGTTGACTGTACAAATCGAGTATGATTTATTTAATTACTTTCAATGTTAGTGGCTAAAAATACCTATTAATGCAACTGCAACCAGAAGAGTTAGTATAGTTTTAATTTAATTCTTAACGCGCGCGCGCAAATGTATAGTTTTTCCAAGTGGTTATATTTTTATTAAATAATGTAAACAAACGCTGTAAGGCATTATTATATGTATATTAGATTTTTAGTTTTAAGAGGTGCATTAATCTAAGTTTCGTTGGAAACTCGGTTTTTATTTTATAAGTATTTAATTATAGGTAGCTTGTTTAAAAAATCATATCCAAGGACTTTGTCGGCGAACTAGGTCTCGTTTATTTATTAATAAATTGTATAACTTAGGCCTAAACTTCAATACGTTACTCGATCACTGTTTGTTAATTCCCAAAATATTGCTAAGCGAAATATGTTAAGATATTGTTTAATTTTCAGTTGACAAATATACAATAATATTTTTTACACTTGCGTTTTAATCATTTGGAAATGGAAGTTTTAATTAAACCAAGTATAATTTGACATCTTAAATTTTATTTCAACAAAATATAGGTCTAAAGTAAAGATCTTATATTTTATGATTAAATCACAGCACCATCGTTCACGATCATAAAACACTGATTTCTCGTAAAATATTTGCATTTTCGCGTCGATTTCAACTAGCATTCTTAACTATATTATGATGTAAACTTAAAAGTATATATAGCAGTCATTATCGAATTAATTATCAATATCAAACTACAGAATATCAGACAGAACACAAAAAGAGGTCAAAAAGAGCATGTCACGAATTCAGCACTGAAAGAAGCCCCTAAAACAGGCATATTGCCATGAAATCGTGAAGTAATTCAAAAGTTGTACAAAGATAAATGTGTTGACTGCTTCTGTATTTCTCGCAAGACTGATGGCAACGCTTGTCAGCCAGCCTCTTTGTTGTGTTCTGTGATTTATCCTTTTAAATAGTACTAGACTAGCTGGCTGTGTTAGCAGCCAATTCGAACCACTGTCTGAGAGCATCTCCCAAGACAGTGGGCAACGCAGACATATCTCGAAGGATCAGGTAGAATGGGAACGGGAATGTATCCAGGTACGGCACGAAACCTGTTAGGGTGTTGGTCACTGGGTCTAGCAGGGGCCGCCTGATGTCCATTATTGAATCCTGTAACAGAGCAATCATGATTATTATAAGTGAGCGAACATTTTGAATCAATGAGAATCCTAAATAATAACAGTGAGTGAGAAAGTATGGCTGCCCCTTAATACGCGTAACATTAATTGAAACAATTGCATGCGCATGACTTTAGTCGACTAATTAAAGGTGGTAAAAAGATTAAGTATTTCCATAATATATTTTTAATGCTTACCTTATTATCAGGGTTGTCAATTATAACGTAAACCAAGAATATTCCTTGCTGCCGTGCACGCCTTACAGACTGGATAACCCTCGTTTCACCCTCGGAGAATATACCTCTTCCATCGCTCACGACTACCAGTAGCTTAGCATTCAACGCATCGCTTCTGACCGCTTGCTCTTCAAACATAACCGTGCAAAAGTCTACTAGTTGGGCTATTCTCGTCTTTGTTTGTTCGAAGCGAAGTTGCTCGAGGATCTTTGAGCCGGAGTGCTCTGAGAACTGTTCGGTGAAGGGGTGGAGGAGATTCGGCTTCTCACCGAAGCTTAATACTGCTAGGTCGCCGGATTCTAGGAGGTTTAGTGCCTGCAAACAATAATTTTAAATTATAGGGGCGTTACCATGAACTCTTTGCGATTCTTTTTAGGTTGTGAGAGTGGGATGCTGCCATACGGCGCTTACAGCGGCGTCTCACTCTTACTACCTGAAAAACAACCTAAAATGAATCGCATGTCCGTTGATAGTAGGCCCCCAGTTCTCGCATTACTGGAAACGAAACCTAAAATCGCGGAAGTTCTCGATAGTCCACTTGCCACAGGAAATCTATCAGTGGGTGACGTAATACGGCTGTCCAAGTTGAGAGCACGCGAAAATCGCCTATCGCGTGGTCGACTGGGAAATTCCGCAAACAATGCGTGATTCGTTCCGCATCTCTTCTATACCAAAGCTCACACAGCAATACAGAGATTATAGATTACATACGGTATACATTTTGCTCATATATTTTCTTGTTTTCATGTCGTGTCTCTGCCGCACTGGCTAACAGTGAAAGCAGTAGCATAATACGAGCAGACCATCTAGAATTAAAATATCTTAGTACTAGCGGCCGCTCGCGGTTTCACCCGCGTGGTTCCGGTTCCCGTGGGAATATCGGCATAGAAAGTATGCTATGTTCATAACCAGGGTATTTACTATCTGTGTACCAAATTTCATCCATATCCGCTTAGTAGTTTTTGAGTTTATTCATTACAAAAAACAATAAAATCTTTCCTCTCTATAATATTAGTATATATAAACAGTACATGTAACACGAGCGCCAGACTCTCGAAAGCAAACTCCTTGCTCCTATTATGCGACATTGAACTAGAGTCGTCGACGGCGATTGCGATCTTGTACTCGTGCCGCGCCGGCTTCGTGCGCCGCAGCCAGATATCTTTGGCTTCCTCTTGTCATCACATTCCTCATACATTTTCATCAGCAGACCGTCCTATTATTACCTAATTATCATTCCAGTTTAAAATACCTGCGACACTAGGCCCAGATTCTCGAAGGCTAGCTCCATGCTTCTATTATCCGACAATGAACTAGAATCGTCGACGGCGATGGCGATCTTGTCCTCGCGCCGCGCCGGCTTCGTGCGCCGCAGTTAAATGTCTCTGTTTTTTCTCATCACATTCTTTATACATTTTCATCGGCAAAGCGTCCTATGATTACTTAATTATCAGTCAAGCTTAAAGTACCTGCGACACTAGGGCCAGACTCTCGAGGCCAGCGCGTTGCTCCTATTATCCGACATTGAACTAGAATCGTCGACGGCGATGGCGATTGTACTCGCGCTGCGCCGGCTTTGTGCGCCACAGTGAGATGTCTCTGCTTCCTTTCTCATCACATTTTCATCAGCAGACCGTCCTATGATTACCTAATATATCAGTCAGTACCTGCGACACTAGCGCCAGACTCTCGAAGGCCAGCTCCTTGCTCCTATTATCCGACATTGAACTAGAATCGTCGACGGCGATGGCGATCTTGTACTCGCGCCGCGCCGGCTTCGTGCGCCGCAGCCAGATGCGGTCCTTGCGGAAGTGCGACGCGATGTAGGGGATCACGCGACGCATGTTTATGGCGCGCCCGGTGCGGAAGTCGCCTGGGTAAGTGGAATATTTGGCGTTAAATACATGTCACAAATATAGTGACGTTCCCCTATGCAAAACTAAACTAACCCCAACTCATTATACTACTATATGGCAAGGCAGCTTTTATGTAAGAGATGAAGGAGCTATTTAGATTCGGTCCTTGCGGAAGTGCGACGGATGTAGGGGATCACGCGACGCAAGTTTATAGCGCGCCCGGTGCGGAAGTCGGTTGGGTAAGTGGAATATTTGGCGTTAAATACATGTCACATACAAACATAGTGACGTTCCCCTACGCAAAACTAAACTAACCCCAACTCACTATACTACTATATGGCAAGGCGGCTTTCATGTAAGAGATGAAGGAGCCAGATTCGGCCCCTGCGGGAGTGCGACGCGATGTAAGGGATCACGCGACGCATGTTTATAGCGCGCCCGGTGTCCACATCGTAAGTGGATTATTTGGCGTTAAATATGATGTACATTTAATTTCAAAAATATATTAGTCTAGCTTTAGTTGACCGTGTGTTCATAAATTATCGGCTTCTTGCCATAGTGATTTTCACAAGTTTGCAAAACAGAAGCCTAACGTATAACCACTAATCCTTAATAACTCCACCTTTCTAACTCTCTAACGCCCGAAATTAATAACCTATCCGTAGATATGGATAGGGCTAACTGAGATAGTTGCCTAGAATATTTTTGAGAATATGACCAAAATAACGACAGTTGCTAGGTAACGAACCCAGTATCCTAGGCAACAATCTCAGCATAATCCATATCTACAGATAGGTTATAGACTACGGGAAATAAATGTCAATTTCGGGCGTAAGTCCTTATTTTATCCTAACTCAATCTCTGACATAGAAACCTCTTGCCATAAAATTCTCCAAAATGTAAAACCTTTCTGTTTTAGTTTTGTGTTAACGTTTTTAACTTTCCAGCTGTCCTAGACCTTCCTGTATGTTTCACCATAAGCCCTAGTTTTTCGCACCTCTTGCCACAGCGTTCTTCATTAATGTAAAATGCTTCAATCTCTCACATAAGTCTCCTGCCACAAAATTCGCTAAAAGGTACACTTCTATCAAACTATTTTAACTTACCAGCTCTCCTAGACCTTCCCGGAGGTTTCAACACCAGTCTCGGTCTTTCGCACAGCGCCCTCAATAGACGCAGCCACTTGCCACAACGTTCTCAATACAATAGCCTCCATACAGTATCCTTACGTAGGGTAGGACCACTAATCCTTACCTTAATAACTCTCCTAATCCTACCTTAACCTGCCACAATATCTTCCAAACAAGCCTCTTGCCTTAACATACTACAAAAGCTAACATTCCTATCATACTAATTCATTAACATTGTCGAAATTACCAGTTACAGTACTGTAACCTTGCGTAGGACCACTAACCAGTGCCGAAACTAAGGTGGTAGAATTTCGCACCGGGGGTATGGAAGCCTAGTTACGACACTGCCACTAACCATTAATAGTCCCCACCTGTCCAACTCTTTTAGCCCTCAATTTACCTAATTCAATCTCTCACTCCCACGAAATTTTCCAAAAGAAAACACTTCTATATCTTACTATTTAATTAACCTTTTAGCACTTACCAGTTCTCCTAGACCTTCCCGTAGGTTCCAATACCAATAAGTATTTCACACAGCGCCCTCGCAGCAGGCGCGACTTCTTCACAGAGTTCTACATACATTTGCAGTACTGTGTCCTTGCGTAGGACCACTAATCCCTAATAATGTCTACCTTTCTAACTCTCCTAGTCCCTGCTCGCATTACCTGCCTCAATCTCTTCCATAGAATCCTCATACCACAAATTCTCCAAAAAGTAACATTTATTTTCAACTTTTGTGTTAACAGATTTGAAATTACGCTCTAGAGTACTCTCCTTCGTGTAGGTTCCAACATAAATCTCAGTCCCTCGTACTTCTTGTCCATTAATTACCAATAGAGTATTCTTGCTTAGGACCACTAATTCCTAATCATCACCTTTCTACCCTCCTAGTCCTCCCTTCACCTGCCTCAATCTGTCCCACAGAAGCCTCTGGCCACAAAATATCCTAAAGGCAACATTTCTATTGCACTTACCAGCTCTCCTGGACCTTCCCGTAGGTTCCAAAACCAGTCTCAGTCTTTCACACAACGCCCTTGCAGCGGGCGCGGCTTCTTGCCACAGAGTTCTCCACACATTAGCAGTACTGTATCCTTCTGAAGGACCACTTGTCAGCCACTCACGAATGCTCATGTATTGTTGTACTGACATCTCCTCTGGTTGAATATGTTGAGGTTCTTCTAGTCTGTAATTAAAGTGCATTACTTAATAATTGGGATATCAGTAATTGCTTAAAATTAAATTAATTCAATATAAACCTTTACATGTACTTATGAATGTCAGTAAAATAAAAAGGAGTATGGCTAAATTAGTCTTGCTGACTAATGGGAAAAACAGCTTAAGTAACAAGTAAAGATATTTTTTTATACACGTGGTCAAGGGAACGACTTTCCTATCATTACTATAACGAATAAAATAAAATAAACAACATCTCATTCATATAGGCGGCTATTCATATAGTCTAGATTTGTATTTACTTATATTTGTGTTGTATATATTTGTGTATATATTTATGGTTATTAATTTTAATAACTTCGTGAAAATTAGTTATTTAATAATTATATTTTTTATCTAGACTTGTCATATGAGCATTGCTAAATTAACTAGTGATGGTTGGCATCGGCATATTTGGTGTCCTTTTGTCAAAAAGAATGTCCAAGGGTCAATTGAAAATCGGCGCCAGGCTCTTTGGGCGCGGCAAAATGCTGAATTGACTTCCTTGTTGGCTGCCGCCGTGAGACATCCACTTCAGACAGTGAAATTGTACACCTTTTGGTTTAAGATAATTTTTAATATATTTTTTTGCTATTAAATTGTAATTGTCTCATGTATGTATCCAAATAAACATTCATTCATATAACTCGACGTTGACTTCAGAAAATGCTCTGACTAGCGGAGGGGATCAGGAGCAAGTTTATTCTTAATTTTACTACCATACTGTAACGAAAGTTATTTTGTCCAAACTTAACAAATGGTTTTATGCTATTATCAACCTACCTGGTATGGTAAGAAGTATCATATCCCCTTGTCACGTGTTCCGTGAGCACGGTCTCTCCCTCAACTTCGACGCCGGCCTCGCCCGTTGGATCTTCACTGCCTTCGTTTTTGTTGCCTGTCTTTTCTTTATCTTTATCTGCCCCATCTTTTACCTTTTCAGATTTCAATTCTTCCGATTTTTCAACCTATGAACACCAAAAAGAATTCCATTGTTATGAATAACGTTGATGAGCTAAGCCCCGTATACTAAAGAATAAAGTCAAACCGTAGGTCCCGGCTGTTGTCATTTGATTACCGTCGTTAAGCCAAGTCAGATGCCTTATAGGAGGCTTGATAAACTCTGCCACCAGAGGTGGCCACTAATCTTCACTCGATAATAAGAAGTCAAATGTGATTTAAACAATTACTTGTAGTTCTTCTTCATCGACGTCCATGGCGACTTGCTCATCCTCCTTGAGTTCCTCGGCTTCTTCGTCTTCTTGCTGAAGTGTTGGTTGCTGATCAGCTTGCTCTTTAGTAGCAGCATCTATCACCTTTAATAACGAATAAGTATTGAACATTATACTGTTATGCCTTAAAAAGTAAATTATAGTCATAGTCATAGTCATATATTTTATTGCACCATGTTTGGTTACATAACATCTTATAAAACATGGATAGTACCAGAAAACATGACCCTGTAAGGGCATAGCAAATTAATGTATATTACTATAAATATACCTAAAAAGTTAAATACTAAATACTTATAAAGTTAAAACTAAGAATTTGAGGTTTCTTCTACCCAAGAGACAACAATATTGAGAAAAAAAAGTATTTTAAATATGGCCTTGTAAGGGTATTGCGACTTAAATATAAATTATAATGACTTAATTAACATAAAGTTTTTAGGTAACGAAATTAAAATCTATAACAAACATAAATTATACATATAACGAGATCATATAAGCCTATAGAACTAAGATAAATTAATTAAAAAATTCTGTTAATGTATAAAAACATTTCTGTATTAAATATTCCTTTAATTTATTATAAAAGTCTGTTTCTTTTTGTATGTCCTGAATTTGTTTTGGTATTCTATTGTAATTTATTATTGACATATGGTAAGTTCCTGAACTCACCAAAAGAAACTTAGTGAAAGGTGCTGTAAGTCTGCATGTCTTAAATTACGAGACTGTTGATAAAAATCTTTTGATTGTGGATACATATGTTTATTTTTCCTAACTAATTTACAAATTTCGAATAGACGTAAGTGTGAGTATTTTTAGTTTTACAAAGTGAGGTCTACAACTTTTTTGCATTATAAACAATTGATTTACATTAGTGCTGTTACCCCAAAGAATGACTCCGTAGGATAACCATGCGTGAGCATAAGCATAATAGGCACACATTGCAGTATTTAAATCTGTACATTTTTTTAATTCGTTAAATGCGTAAGTAAATTTTGAAAGTTTAGCAGCAATCTTTTCGATATGTGATTTCCAATTGACATTGGTATCTGTTTGTATTCCTAACAGGTTGCAGGAGGTTTCAAATTCTATTTTATTATTATTAAATGAGATAGTCGCATCTATTGACTGTTTTTGTATGGGTTTGAATTGCATTAATTTCGTTTTAGGTATATTTATTTCTAAATTGTGGTCTTGTAACCATTCTATTATTTCGTGTAATGTGGTATGAAATTGTTCTTGTAGATCTTGGATTATAATTGTACATACACACATATAACGGTAATCTCTTAAGATAAGTTCTTATTGGGGTTAATTATCCAACTTTATGGTTTTCTTTTCTCTCCCTGGCGTTGACCAAAGGGAAAGAAAGTTAAATAAAATACAGAAAAAATCAGATCAGTTCTTTACAGTTTTTATACTTGGAAACCTGTTGCAAACAACAATATGAACAGGATACTTCTTTAAATAATCTTTTATTTGAAAATTTGGTGTAAAAATGCACTGAATTTTATGCCATTCTTACCTGCAGATCATCATTCTTCGCCTGTTTAACGTGCTGGAATGCATCTGCATCTTTCTCATCATCATTGTCACCATCACCACCGTCTTCAGCTTCCTCTTCTCTTTCCACGTTCAGAGTTTGCATTTGCTTATGTTTTTCATCAATATTACCTATCAAACAAATTTTCATTGAACTCTTTATATTTTATATATGCATTCACTGTAAATCATTATTTAGCCCTGCGACAAGTTGGTAATCTGTATTGAAAAATAGTTCATAAATTTAGAGCCAAATCACCAACTGTCGATGAGATCTTAGTTTAAACCGTTTTTGTCCTTTTAAACTTCAAACTACTAAATGATAACGAATGAAATGTTTATGAAATGTCTATTTCTCTTTCAACGAGATTTAAAAGAAGATTTAGAAGAAGAACGTTAATCAGTGATGGTGTTAATTGCATGACAAACGTAAGCATTAGCGATATTCATAATCAATGAAGATTCCTACTTCCTACACTTATTCCTTACCTAAAGTCCTTTCTTGGTCAGTCTTTCCAGGCTTATTCTCGTGTCGTTTCTGTTTCTCCTGAGCGCGATCCGCTCTGCTAGCGGCCTGTTTCTCGCCGCGGTGGCCTTTCTCACTCTTATCTAGCTCGGAGCGGCCCATAGATTCTTTGTCCTCACCAACTTGTTCTTGAGCTTGTTCCTGGATACAAGTAATAGTCGTCATAAGCCTATAAATAGTCCAATTACTTCCATTCAATAATCTGAGAGAAGGCCTGTTTCCCTCAGATTATTAAGGGAGTGATAATATCAAGTAATCATTTGTTATAGCTGTTTGTGCTGGCCTAGTACTATAATTTCACCAAGTTGATATAGCAAGACGCTACTAAAGTAGGAGTACCCATAAGGAGCCGATCAGCAGTATTCGTGATATGACGTAAAAGTGCGTTGAATCCTAGAAACCTTTAGCAAAAGGTCACAATAGTGAGTGTGTAATGTGCTCTTAGAACAAACTAAAAATAAACTTGATAGAGAAGATATCAAGATATAATATGTATGCAAAAGGTACAAGGTCGGCTTTTATACCTTAAATCTACTCCTTTTATTATAGATCGGCCAGACTTGAAAAATTTAATTATTATGAATTACTCAAAACTCACAAAGGGTGCAGATTCCTCATCCTTCTTCTGCTCGGCATTAGTTTCGACATTGTCATCGGTGCCTCTATCCATTTCAGCATTCTCAGCCCTATCTTCTGCCGACTGATCCTCATTGTATGGATTAGCTTGGGGATTCGCTTCATGATTCTTCTGTTCAACTTCCTCATCTTCTATCTTATCTGGGTTCTTTGGCAGTTCTTTCTCTTCTTGATTTTCTTCTGGTTTGTCGGTTTCCTCTGACTCTAGTGTATCTGGTTGTTCTACGTTGGCGTCATCATCATCACCATCGCCTTTGTCTTCGGTATGAGGTTCTTTCTCGTCAGTTTGTTCGTTTTCTTGTTCTTTATCCTGCGACAAAAATAACAAGTTGAATATATTAATACATTTTTAAAGTCAACTTTATCGTAGCTCTTAGACAACAGTCAAATTTATTGATATCCAACTAAAATATATGAAAATCACGAACAGATGGCAATTCAATTTTAATTTGGCCATATTTTACGATACCAAAAGAATATTTTTTTATGCTCGGCTCTAAGTAGCTATATATTTAAAATTCAAAACAACTTTGATGGGTTATGGTAATGACGACATAATTGATTGATTGACTACATTTATAAAACATCTCTTTGATTCTATTTGAAATCAAACACATACTTTTTGTTCGTCAGTGTCCATTTTGTCGTCATCTCCCTGGCCATCTTCTTCATCGCTGGACACTTCGAAGCCATGCTTGTTGTCTTTGTCTTCATCTCCTTTGTCATCTGGTTCCGTCTCTTCTGGTTCTTTGGGTATGTCATCTTTAGTCACATCTATTTCGAAAGGATTTTCAGTTTCTGCTTCTCCTTCCTGTACATAAATGAAAGCGCATTTTTATAAGTACCTACATATTTCGCTTAATAAATAACGTCAATATTTCATTGAAGCAAAAGTATTTTACAAACAGAGTGTTTCTACCTTATCTTCGTTTTCTTCGCCATCTAAATTCATATCTTCTGGAAGTTCGAAATCTTCTGGCTCTGGTAACTGAGGATGATTTCCGTGATATGGATCCACCTGAAAGAAAGATTAAATCATTGAAAAATTCTAAAGTTATTCCGCTTTATTATAAGGCTAATAAATAAGGCTTTCTTACATGATCATCATCAAATTCAGGCTCTTCCATTTCATTGATGTCTTTCTTTTGCTTTTTTTCTTTTCCGTCAGTTCCGTCGTCAGCACCCTGTTCCTCTTCCTTAGCGCCCATCTCTTTCTCGCCAGTACTTTCACCCTGCCCTTTCTCTTCCTTATTCTTCTTCTCTTGATTTTCGTCCATATCTTCTTCGTCTTCTGAACCCCAGATTTGCTGGTCCAACCTGGTTGTTAAAACAGGCATCAATAATAAAATATATTTTATGTATTGAAATAGCTATTAATGATACTCGTATTATAAAAACGAATATTAAACAAGCTTACTTTTCAGCAGCATTGTCTGTATCGCCCATTTGTTTATCAGCGTCGTCTTCTTCGTCTTCTTGCTCCGATTCATCTCCTTCTATAAATAAAATACAAACATTCAATGATTTTACAAACATGAATATAAAAAGCTATTGAATTATTTCATTATGACTACCTTTTTTCTCAACATCTTGCAAGTGAGAGTCGAAATCGTCGGTCATGTTTACACCTTTTTCTTCTTCTTTACAGTCTCTATCTTCCTCTTTTTTCTCTTCGCCTGGACGATTGGCTTCATCCAGTTGATCCTGCGATTAATGAAATTTTTATTTGAGGAACTTTTAACTCGATTACTGGATACTGGTTTTCGATTACATTAATAAATTCATTGTCAAATAATAATAATAAACAACAAACCTGATTCTCGATTCTGTCAGAAACATCTTTCTGACCCTCGCCTTCTCCTAACCCTGTACCACTGGAAAGCTTTCCAGGGCCGTCTTCTCCATCACCTTCTTCAGTGTCTAGGTCGGATGGCTTACAGAACCTGTAATAATTAATATCCGACTTTCAGATGCAAAAAAGAACATTATATGTTTTTTCACATCTGAAATATTTATAATCATGCACAACGTAATTTTATCTAACTTAACTTTCTTGTATTAAAATTATTACCATAAAGATATGGCACACCAAATACATAAAAAGATGTTTCATCAAATCACTCTACGAACAAAATTGACTCTAGGCCGATTACACGACTTACCCTTTCGCTGCTAAATCTGAGAAGATCTTCAATAACACAGAAAGCATCTTGCAGGTTACTCTGTGAACAGAAACTTTCTGCGTCACAAAATATTGGACAAACATAACAGTTTGCTCCAATATTGGCACCAATCTCATGATCACATTTCTTCCTTCGTCTACATTTCTAGCAGTTACTGTATACTGCAAGTAGCTATCAAATAAAATTCTCGTCTTATTCACAAGAGCTTCCAACTGAAGGATTTTAGCATCATTCGATAGTTTATCCTGTAAATATTCTTTCAAATGCTTATCTTCCAATATGTCTTTTGATTCCTCTTTTTCCTTTCCATCTTTATCAATGATTTCGTCAATTGCGTTGAGCAAATCAACGTTTTCGGTATTTTCTTGCGGCAAGTGTCTTTTATAAACTGATTGGATTATAAGTAGCATTGTTGCCAGCATATCTTCGGATTGCGCGACCAATGTTTCTGTTGAACTTTCACCCATTTCTACGTCAATAGGTTCATTTAAAATGCTAATTCTTTGAATGGTGTTTCTCAAGTACGAAGTAATATCAGCCAAACTTCTTAGTATTGGGTGTTTCGGTTCACAACCTTCAGCTAAGTTGTACTTCAATGTGAATTGGTACTGCTCCAAAATAAAGTCTAGTTCTCCTACTATTTCATCCAGGCGTCGGATAGCTTCTTTAGTAATATCTATATGACTCTGAGACAGAACAACGGCTCTTTCATTCTTTCGACCAATCTGTTTAGGGCTGGAATGTACTAGTTTCAAAAGGCCAGTTTTTTGTTTGTTCACTGTTGATATTATACTGTTGACCTTTTTATTAAGTTCTCGCCACTCGTCACTATTCTTGTAGCAACGAACGATAGGCGAATTGGATAAAACCGAATCAAAGGCCGGTTCAAAATCTGAATTCAAAGTGTTTTCTGGGCAAGACTTTAGCAAAACGCTAAACTGTTCTAGTATTATGCTAATGTGCGCGTAACATTCAGTTAAAATGTCCAGTTTTTCTTTGATAGTGGAGGTGTTCACGTCATTGCTGTCGATATCTAAGGCGTTTGTGAGATTTGTCGTCAACGTTCGTAAGTCGTATAGATATCTGGAGTACTTCGAAATGGATTTCTTCTGAGTATTTGTCAATTTCTGTGAAGAAATGTTAAGACAATTTTTTTATAGGATTACTATAACAAATTAGTGAACATTATAACTTGAATATTTTCTTAAAAATGCTTAAATTACCATTAATTGAGCAGTAAATCCTTTGCATCTCTCAATGTTTTGCAGCCCAAGATCTTGGTGGGGAGATTGGAGAGCGACTGACAGAAGTCTGTGTCGAGCTATATTCTTCTGGAAGTACTTCTCACAACCGGACCAGAGAAGGCCCATGGAAGCGTCGCAGCGTCTGTAATTGTAAACGAATATGGTCATTCAAGTTATTAATAGAATGAAACATACAATTGAATGATTATAATGGATGTTATGAAGTGTGCAGCGGAAATGAGGTACATATATATGGAGATACAGGCAAATTGATCGATATATATTTTGTATTTAAGCTGCCTCTGCAATAATGAAGAGTAGAATTTTATCAACTATCTAGCACATTTAAGAATGGTTTACTTATATGTTTACTTACACATAATAAGGAAGTATAGTCTTCAACTATTAATTGAACAAATATAGCGAATATAATGAAGTTTTAATCCCGAGGTTTTATGTGAGTTGTATATAAACAGATACTATAATTTCTTTACTCACCGGCTTTTCAGGTAACTCATAGCAGCATCCAAGTCAGTAGGGGGTATTGTGAAGTCATACAACTCGTCAGAAGCAGACAGTATGACGAGACCGGTGCGGTAGTTCAAGCCCATCTTGGTTAGGTACTTGAAGAGATCTGCTAGAGCTTTGCGCTTTTGTTGCACGAAGTTTTTCGCTTGAGATACTTGCTTATCTTTGGGGAGGGCTGCGTCTACCTATAATCGAGTGAAGTGTTATTTGAGTATTTAGCTAAAGATTTCGAAAAGCTTCAGAAAAAATAACGGAAAGCACAACAGTGATACAATGAAACCTAGGCAGGGTCGCCCTTGTGTAAATGGGATTTGATTAAAAGTAATAAGTACGTCCTAATGATTTTATCAATAAACTGCTATGCTCCACTCCACACCACCAATGGTATTCATAGTGCAAATGCTAATTTAGATATTCTATCTGTCTCTTATCGTATAAGGACAGTGGCCCCCTCTGTTGTGATCTGCTATCGCCTGTAGATCCCTTGTAGCAAAAAGTTTTTAATACTAGCTAAGATTTTGAATCTGATATTAGCATAAGCATGTCAACCAAGACCACAAAAATGGTACTTAGAACCACAAAGAAGATCTAATGAAATATAACCGTCATTTCAACATCAATTTTAGTACCTATACCACAGACCTATATATCGAGATAGACAAAAAGAGCGCATCAAACTGTATGAGAACCTAGCGTGTCGAATTTTTCGTACCTACGATGAAGTCACTTAGATAAATTTAGTGATGTGGAAATGTTACATGGACGAGCTATTGCAAGAAAGCACTGCACAACTAACCATTTTTGGTTTCTGAGTGACGCGTGTATTCATGGCAATGGTCTCAAGTGGATTGATTTAGGTCGAAAAACTTTGACCGTGGATCAATTGATACGAAGGTAGGTACAACCGTCTATCTCGATATATGTCTGTGACCTATATACAACACGTAAAATCTTCTCAAACGATTTTGAACTTCGCATTCAACAAATTAAGGTTTAATATTGAACTAAGCACGCGGTGCTTACCTCCAAAGTTCCAAGATGCGTGCTCGTCTCGATGACCAGCGTCACGAAGTCGTCTAAAGCCTGCACATGGGCCGGGTAGCCGGTGTTTGTGAATGTGTCCTTACACAGGGTCTTAGCCTTGTTCAGTAATGTCGGCACTTTGGATAGAAGCGACCCGTCTGTGATGGCGCCACTTTGCTGTTCCGCTTGGTCTAAGTATTTCTGTGTAAAAAAAGATCAGAACGTAATAGCATATTTAAAGAATAGGCACTGTTTATTAGCTTCGCTGATCGCCAAGTGCTTCGCTTGCTTCAGCATATACAGTGGTAGTCACATAATTAAGATCATTTATTTAAAGAGAAGATTTTTCAAACTAACAAGCATAATTACTTGCATTTATTTTTTTGTATTTCTCTCGGTATCGCAAAACATTTCCTTACTAGCGGTACATTCATGATTGGCTTGATACACATAATTGGATAAAAAATGAATAGATAAACTTAGTAAATTAGATAAACTTTGTACATTAGATCGGAACCTAGTATTACTACATTCGGTTGGTCACATAATCAAAATCGCAGAATAGTTTATTTTTTATTGAAATGTAAATAAAAAATTATCTGTGGCTCTTTAGTTGTAGGTTACTATTCATTTAATTTTGGTGCCATTTAGTCCTGTAAATTCTTAAAGTTGATGATCTTAAAGGCTTCATATGAAATCAATTGGAAGAAATAAAAGTTGTGATAAATCTACAAGGGATATTAATAATAAAATGTCGCGAAAAGAATTGGTCGTATAAAAAGAAAGCCGTCCATCTGCAATGTTCATAAACGATGGTTTTCCATGCTGTGAAGCATTTGACCACGTATCAAAATACTTCAAATGTTCCGCGTGTACTTAACAGAGAAAGTCATATCGTGAGAAAATAATACTTTGATGAAAACAACCCCTCCGCAACCTCGGCACGCACTATTCGAAGGCGTTTGGTAAAAGAAAAGTTGGACGGAAGGATAGCAAGAAAGATTCCGATGTTGAAATGGTCCCATGGGCAAGTATTTGCAGGAGGTATAAAACTGGACATTTACACAGAGGAGAAATTTTATTTTTTTGACGAGTCAAAAATAAAACACGGCATGTTTTAATGGAAAAAAAATGGAAAATGATATTCACGACGCCCTCCGTATAGTACATTCGACTCCACACAACAGTGTGTCAATAATCAATAAACACACATACATCATATCATCAGCCTGTGGACGTCCACTGCTGGACATAGGCCTCTCTTAGCTCACGCCTATTGTGGCGTCCATAGGAGGCTATTAGCCTACTGCTACCACGCTGGACAGACGGGTTGGTAGAGGTATTGTTTCAAGTTTTCCTTCTCTCGCACAGGTGTTCAATGCATCGAGCCTCTTAGTCGACTCTTACGACATCCCAGGCATGTAAGGGAGTGGTGACACTTGTATTCTTACAATCAATAAACACAAAAGTAAAATCATAAATCATAACATTTATTTGACACAGACAGTGGACATGGACATAACATATTAACAAAAATACACAAAGATCTTAGAACAAAATGTTCCATATGGCTGCATCAAAAGGGACCTAGTTCAGCATGTGTCAGTGTTGATGCTGTGCTGACGCTGGTTTTCAACTAGACCCCCTTTTTTATTGACACGTCGATGTCAATACGGATGCATTTTAGAAAATGAAAACAAAATAAAACTAAGATTAAAAGTAACATTTACATTTTAGAAATAACAAGCACGCGTCTCCTTTATTTAATCCATTTGTTTTTATACATGTAATTATATAATTATAGTAGCTGTATTTGTGGTTTGCAATAATAGTGTGTGACTGATGTGATGAGTGTGAGTGAATGAATGAAGTGTAAGAATAACAAAACAAAATGATAATGACAAACATAAAATAACTAATACTAATAGGTACTATTTAAAACCAACCTTTACATTCCTCGGCAGCACCACAAAGTTCTGAGTATCGATCATGTAAGCGCCACCAGTGGGAGTAGCTGCACCGGTGGCTCGCTTCGGCCGGTCCCATATGCCGACATGTTCTACGCCCGTGTCCGTACTGTTGTCTACCAGGCAGGCTGTTACACTCTCTTTTAGCACATTCTAAAGCAAATATATAGGAAAGTTGTATACTTAAGTAATAAAATCTCTATGAGCAACAACAAGTATTAACAAAATATTGTAATTTTGAAGAAACCATTCTCTGTGATAATGTAATTAAAGGTCCCCACTACAGTTTTATCTCGTGGATTCTGAAACAAGGACCGGTTTCAGCACCTACTAATCAGGTCTGGATAACTTATCTAGCAGACAATTTTACAGTTGTAATATGAAAAATATGTTAATTATCAGCCAGATAAGCTATGGAGAACATATCTGATCTCAATGAAATCGATCCTAAGTCAACTACGTGCAGCAAAGAACAACAGGAAGGGATGCAATGCAATACTGAAAAACAATTATTTGATTTCAAAACTCACCTCAAACTCCTTGGTGTGTTTATGCAAAGCTTTATGTGCTTTTTCCACCGTGTCTTTCACGCTCCAGTAGCTCAGGTCTCTGTCCCAAGTGCAGATTTTAACGAAATCGCGCAACTTCTTCTCGATTGGAGCGCGCTTTTCCTTTATATGAGACGCCACTTGGCCACTAAATTGAGAGTAGTAGTTGTACGTGTTCCAAAGAATTGAGAGAAGCTCATCTGTAATAATATTATTTTTAATTCATAGAAAATTGTTACTTATTCACAAGTTTCTTTAATTTGCTTGATGAAGTCAAGAGAGATGTGTACACCGAAACATCTTTGTGACAGAAGGACGAAAAGTATGTTTACATCGAGATACCATATTTAATACCTACTTACTAATAATATTATTTTTAATTCATAGAAAATTGTTACTTATTCACAAGTTTCTTTAATTTGCTTGATGAAGTCTAGAGAGATGTGTACACCGAAACATCTTTGTGACAGAAGGACGAAAAGTATGTTTACATCGAGATACCATATTTAATACCTACTTACTAATAATAAAATTTATCTTGAGCTTGTTATATCAGAGGCTTAAACTGTTATCAGTAAATAACGCCTATAGTTTATCATAAATAATAATAAATAAATAAATGTTTCTTACACTCACACCAATTAATCTAGCCCCAAAGTAAGCACTGTAAGGCTTGTGCTATTGAATACTAGGGTAACGGATATAAATACGAGTCGAGTCCCATCTGAGAATTCACTTGTGGCCGAGTGATTTTTTTCCAATATTTTTCTATTTAAAATTTATCATAAGGATATAAATACATTTAATGATACATATAAAAGTATTTATGACTCAGGTACAAATGCTCGTATTCATCATACAAATATTTGCCCCTACCGGGATTCGAACCCAGGACCACAGAATAGACGACAACTTGAAACCGGTGTACGTACCACTCTACCACCGAAGTCGTCGATAAATGGCTATAATCTATCTATAGAATATAGAGATCACAAAAGTACCTTACCTCGTCTACTGCTAGGTTCCAAATGAACTAAATGACAGTGATATGAGTAGATGATATCCAACCTTACTTCATACTCAACAAGGTTGGATTTCTCCATGAAATCTCTGAGCACAGATATGACCCGGCTAAAAGGTATAGGTTCACTGTCGGGCTCAACTTCCAAATATGATTTTACTACATTGTACAAATAAAACCAATATTTATGGGCTTCTGCTTGTTTCCTTGAAAAAAAAAGTAGTCTGTTTAATATACCGGATAAGTTTATGCCAAATCTTCAAGGGTTCACTTGAACTAGAACTTAACTTTGCTAACTTAACTAAGAACATGTACATTGTATTGTATGTAATGTATATTCATGGCATTGTTCAGTTGCGAAAGTTCCCGGTCGATCACTTTTAGTCGATATTTGCATGCGCTCGATTTGGACTGTCATTTAGGCTAACTGCTAGGACTCGTCAAAACCGCCGCTATTACGAGCTACGTAAGGGCGCTCTCAAGGTCAAAAGTGTAAAGCCGTGGCTGCTGTTGACTGTATATACCAAACGATCAACTTTAATACGATAATCTTACCTCTGATATAAGTTGTTAAGGCACTCTTTCCAATGTCCCATCTCCAGTTTCCTCCAGTTAATAATTTGCTGTCCCACTGCCAGTGACTCTTCAATCATGTTGTTGCCTTTGTGGGCATTCTTGTTCCATTCTTCGATCTTATCTCGTAACAACTCCAAACCCGTGAGTAGTCGAGATATAGGACTTGTTACTGGGAAGGCTAGAATTCTGTTTATTATCACCATTATCTGGAAGAAATTTCAAGAATATAAATGACAAGGAAGTTTCAACTACGAGATAACGATTTAGAGAAAAGCATTGTATAATGACTAACGTCTTTTAAAGTAGGGAAGTCTGGCCACTGGTCTAACAGCTGGTTGGTAGATTCTTTGACCTTCAGAAGAAGCGGTACGCATTGCCTAGTCTCTGATACCCATGGTGAACGGTAGAAGTCAATCTTAGAGCTCGGTCCATCTGAAATATCGAATTGATATAAAAAAACACCAAAAACATCGAAGGACCAATAAAATGTACGTACCGTTTCCATCGACTTTTGACTTAATCTGTGACAAAAGTACCATAAGGCTTGGAGTCAAAACACCTTCCATTTCAGCGTCCAATGCTTCCCAAGAATTCTCGATAATCCGACTAAATGTGGGATACCTTTGCAACGAAGCACTGACCACGTCATTGCCTAACAACTTCTTTGGGCTGGGCAGCCATTCCGCACGTGTCATATAACGAACAAAACTTGAATGCCACTTGTAAACCATCGAAACGTCATCAGGATTAATCACAAGTTTTTGTTTGTTCTTGTTTTCAGTATTTTTTATTGGTTTTTGCTCTAAATCAGGAGGTTTAAACTCGCTGAAGTCATTATCAGTGAAAGACGGGAACATTTCTTTGATTTCTTCTTGTGCCATCAGTTCATCATCTTCGTCTTCGCATTTTGACCTTTTATTTAAGAAATAAACAATTACAAAATGTGAAACAAGATAACTCATCTGCCTCATTCCTAACACACACAAACACATGAGATGATATTTCTTAGACATTTCCTAACTTCAAATTTCCCTCATCTGAGCTAACTAATGCCAAATGTGGTCGTTGAGATGTGTCTATGAGAGTGATGCTATACATTTTACTCTCAAGCTGCAACTTCGAAGCTTAGCCAAGATTATTGAAACGAATTATTAGCGAAGATTTATGGCGAGAGGGTATGTGTGCATGTGTTTTTGGCAGTATATTATTATGAAGTATGATATTTCATGTATCAAATAAAAATTGTTTCCACCTACTTTGTAACATATAACGCCTCGTCGTCTTGCTTCTTCTTCTCGATGTCCATCTGTTGCTGCTGCCATGTCTCCACCAAAGTATTCAGTGTAGTAAGTACAGCGTCAAATGCAACTGTATCTACAGACTCCATTGCGGTACAGTGCATTCGAAGCTCGGACAGGTTCATTTTTAGAACTCTAGAAGAAAAGAACATTTGCTTATTGTGTGTTTGTAGCTGTATTAACAGCGACGATTTTGTGGTGAATTTAATTGCGATAAATAGAAGAAAACGGTATCTGGGTGTGTGAATGTAAGCTACAGATTTTAAATCTTATCAATAGCATAATATCATTAGCTCGGGGGTTGTTGTTCTCATTTTACTACCTTATCACAAACACAAGAAGGATTGACAGAATTTAAAGCTAAGATTAGACATGACCACACGAATACTTCTAGCTTTGACAAATAAAGACAAAACTTACTCCATTTTCTCCAGTTTTTCAGCAATCCCATCCTCATCAGCGGGTACTTTCTTTTTCAACAACAGCATCAATTCCGTTGACATAAACCTATTCAGATGTTTTTCTTTCATCTCCCTTCGCGGAATACTGTTCGGGTACAGCATAAGATCAGTAACTAACTCGCTAAACTTGCCACCTTCCTCGATCTTCACAAGCATTTCTCTCAACAAATCATTCAAAGAGGTAACACTATATACCGTCTGAGATACTGAGCTAAGTAAAGGCTTTGCCAAATCAGGGAACGCTTCAGAAAAGTCGCTTTCAATCTTTTTGTAAAATGCGTTCACAGAATACAGCCATGATGTAGCCTCTTTTATCACATTTCTAGTGTTAAGTACAACCTTACTGGATTGCGTATTGTTTTTCAAATCGTTCAATAAATCGTTCGAGGCTGTCAAAAGATTCTTTGCGAGATCGTTCGTAGTTTTCGGTGATAGAACAGATCTCGTAAAGTGTCGACAGTACTAAAACAATTATAATATATACGTTTATTGATATCCACACGAATATACATATAGAACAAAGACAGGCAAATACTTTCTATTGAAGCTGACTCAAAAATAGAGGGTCGAGTTGAAATAACTGAAAATAATTTCAATAAAATCACTAACCGAGGTTTTAGTAGGCTCTTACGTTAACTAAATAATTTAAATGCAGTTAAACCCACAAACTAGGAAAAAAAAATAACATACCTTCACAAAACTGTCGTAAGACGGTTCCGCAGGTCTAAATGTATTACCAGACGCATACTTATGAATTTTATCAGCTGTCTTCTCTCTAAGCTCCAACAAAACTCCACAATGAGGGTGAACTTTGACCAAACTCTTTTTATTCTCTTTCAAACATTCCAAAGTTACATCTTTATTTGTAACTTTTTTATTTTCTACAACAGTCCCATATACAAGACCCTGCATATAGTAGCCACTCAATAGAGCCTCGAACATTTCCAAATCTTCTTCGATATAGTTAACTTTTAAACGATACTTTTCAACATGATCTACTGGTTTCAACTCTGCCATTAATTTGATGAACAAAAGGCTGGTTAGTAAAGACAACTGCGCTGTTAATACTTTCGCCTTCATTTTATCGTTGATTATACGTTCTGTAACAAGCATACGCAGTTCAGCGCAAATGTCCTTTCCTTCTTTAACCATATCGATGAAAACTCTTTCGTCTCCCACAAATTGCTGTAAACTTTGAATGGTCTCAAGAAATATTTCGGCACTAACTTTACTTAGGTTCTGTTTGCTTTGCGTAAGTGCTGAATATAGATGCAATATCAGCTGCTCATATTTTCTTATTTCAAAACTAGCGTTTGATTTCCTGTAAATAAAGTAAGATATTGTAAACTGAAATAGGTCCTTTGAGCCGGATATGTTTAACTATCAACCTTCTTAACAATACTTTGTTATCGAAAAACTTACAATGTTATGGAAGCAACAGTATCCAAGGTCGCAATATTTTTCCAAATTATATTTAACATAGATCCTAAGCGCGTAGAATAGTTCACACGATCCTCTAAAGATACCGTTTCATAGGCCAACATTTGTTGGAAATCTGAAAATACAAAACGGGCGAGTGAAATAATATCTTATCAAATGTAACGTCTATTTATAATAAACTAAACACACATACTACATACCTTCATCTTTCTTGGATAATGCTACTTTCTGCGCATAATATGGAAGTAAAGGCAAATTCATAGATAGCCTTTTTGTATTTGTAGGAATATTTTCTATAGCTTCACCAACGATAAGAACACCGAGGAATGGCAATGGATAGATTGCTGGTGAGTAGACCAAGGTCTTATAGAATTCATCCCAGAACTTAGGTGACGCTGCCGATACCCTGAAACCAAAAGATTAATAAAATTATAGACATATTCTAATAACATGAGAAATTTTATTAAATTAATAGAAAGTTACCTTTTTTCTACTACATTCAAACTGCCATTTTGCACATTCACGAGAAGACGCAAAACGTTTAAAAATTCAGGTGAAAATACTTTTGCAGCTGTGCCAAACTGTACTAAATTCGAAAGAACTTCTGCTGAGTCACTATTGGCCTTAATAGTTTTATTGTCTTCCAAAGCTATAGATTTCATCGTGTCTATGAATTCATTATTCAATAAGTTCAATATTCTTAGCAAGACGTATGACAATATGGGTAAATGCTTGGCTTCAGATTTAATGTGTGCGCTGTCATTCTCATTCAGTTTATAAATATTTTCTTTAACCATCTCCAGTGTACTGTTTTCAGGAACATCCAAAGCTAATGCAGAGTCGCAAACTTTAGCCAGATCAATAGACAGTTTATTATATTGTTTTTCAAGTGGCTGACCAAAGTCTAGGGTCAAGTTTTTGCAAACTTCAGTCCTCGTTATACAGAGATTGTATTCATCTTGATTTTTATACAATTTAGGATGACCATAAAGTTTTCTCAACTTTTTACTTATTTTCGATAACTCCGAGCTGTCTTGGTCATAATTTACGGTTATTGGATCCACAGTCTTATTAAAATCATTGACCAAACTGTGCTTTGGTGGTAGCAGTTTGAATAATTCACCGAATAGGTACTTCTTCAGCCAGGTACTATGCACATACAGCAATTTCACTAGTTGTTCATTTAACGTCATTTTAGTTCTCTTACTGTCTTTTGAGATAAACATCGATGACATACATACTTTATAAAATCTATTTCTCCAACTCAATAGTTGAATCAAATGACATGAAGTTTGATCGTTGAAATGTCCTTCTATAGACTTTAAGACGCCTTGCAAGAATTGGTCTACCAAAGTAATGTATGCTCTACAGTGCCTTAAAAGTGGATACTCAGTAAAATCGTCGACTAAACTGCCTGAGATCACGGCATCCGAGTAGTCAAAGAAAGAGAACGCCGGGTTGGAAGGGGACCAAGCCACATACGTCTTTAACAATTCATTAAATAACTTAATTACATCTTTGTTAGTAATACTTATAGAACCACTGTTCAATTTGTAAAGTTCTAAAGAAAATCGTTTAAAAGTTTCAGATTCTTGGCTAGAATTTAAATAATTGAATGCGATATCATTTAGCTGTAGACCGAGTTCTCTGTATTTATTGCCATAATCATTTCTGTCATCGAAATTACTTTTCACGATATGGTGTAATACAGGCAAAGTTTCTTTTGGACATCTCAGGTAAGCCACAAAAACATTGAAAACGATCTGAGATTGTGTCTTAGTTGAAGTATCCCATTCTTCATCTACATGAATAACGTTATAAGACAATTGCTTTGCAATTTCAAGTACGGAATTGTTACATACTCCTTTGATAGACAAAGTATGGCAATCGGCGGCTGAATCAGTAATTTCCATGTCACATAGTAAGTTTTCCAATGCTTTTAACATGTTATTTTTCATTTCAGCCAATGATGTGGTGACGTTAGAAGCGAAATCACTGCCACATCTTGGCTTGATGTAAGCGTCTGAGAAACTGTTGATAATAGCTGTGTGTAGAGGAATAGCTCGTACTATTTGTTGCCAAGTCAAGTGGGCAGCTTGTAGTAAATGTGATAAAGTAGGTCTTTCTAAACCTGAAAGAAATATTTTTTGTTAAAATAGCAATAGTATTATCCCTTACGGTAGATTTTTACATGAGTAAGCTAGAAATGTTCAAAACAATATAATGGTATAACTCACCTTGAACAAATGAAGACATAGTCTCGTGGCACTTTATGAACAAATCATTAAGTTCCATGGGAAGTCCACATGAAGACAATAGAGCTGCCAAATCCATGTACGCCATCATATCAGTCAAACAGGCTTTCCAATCCTCAGGTCTCAATAAAAATATCTCCACGCCGCGATTTCTCATTGCCCTAGAAATCTCCCCAAATTTCGGATCCATAGTGAAAAATACTCGAAAATTCGGATGCGGCCTTATTTCACATATATCACCCCTCTCTGGTATACTAAGAACACCGTTAGGTTCTAACAACCCGTTCAATCTATCCAAAACAGCTGCTGAAGTCAAATTGACATTGTCTAACAGCAGCCAAGAACCTTCAACTAAAGTTTTAACAAGCAAAGAATCGACCCATTCGAATTTACCCCCCGCATTAATAGATGACGCTTTAGCTAATTTCGATTCTAAATGTTTTAAGTTACTTATAATATCTTGCAATTTATTCGCCGTCGCATTGTAAAATTTGCTATATTCAACTAACTTTTGGCAGTGCTTTAATAGGAACTGAAGTTTTTCGTTGAATCTAGTAAATTCCTCCTTTGCATCGTTATTTACAGTATTCTTCAACAATCCTTTGTATTTGAAAAGTTGCGATAATAATTTATTCGACCTCCATTGCTGTTTATCTCGGTCTAACCAAATTTTTCGTACTATCTGAACAGTTAAATTCTCGATTTTGTCGCACAGACTTTCTAGGTTTCTATTGTAATCCATTTGCTCGAAGCCACCTAGAAGATCAGAGACGTCCATAGCTGAGGTCACAGGCACTACTTGCAGTTCATTGCCGGTTATATCAGCCAGAATTTGTACCACAGTGCTTTTTCCTGTGGCCGTAGGACCAACCAAAATTGAAAGCCAATTCATTTTGACACTTTGTGCTAATGCTTTTAGAGTGCTCATTTGATTGCGTAATAAGAGAGTGTTGGTTTGTATTACTCTTCTGTCTTGGAAGCATTTTTCTTCATTTCTATCGATCGAAACGTCACCAATCATAATCTTTTTCTCATTAATACCAAATTGTGGATTATTATCACTACGCGGGTATTCAGGGCAGAAAATCTCGTCATACTTTTGCGACATCCTTTCTTTGTCTTCGATTGTTCTCATACGATTGATATAAAGCATGTCTACAAACTTTCCAGGAGAAACCTCTTTGCCATCATCTTGATCTTTTATAAGTGCTTCACACCATCTTTGTATATCTCTCAAATTCATTTCCCACGGTCCACCTCTGTGCCCCCAAGACTGTCTTTCAGTTATTTCGTGTGCTACTTTGCAATTAAAACTAACGATCCTATGTAGTATATCTTTAGGTAAACTAGGATATTGTAATTCAATAATGTAAATTAGATCATCCTTGGTCAAAGTGTCAATGTAAACTTGAGTAAACCTGTTGAGAAACGATACCGGAAGTCCTCTACGGGCACCTCCTTGCTTCAGAGGATTTTGACATGCAAACAGTCTCGTTTGTTCTTTCACTTTAAAGGTTTTGCCAAGTTCTGGTATAAATACTTCACCTCTGTGGTCTAGGCAAGCGTTAAGACCTTCCAAGACGGGTTGTGGCGCTAAATTCAACTCGTCCAATAATATCCAGTCTCCGTTTTGAAGAGCACTCAGGAATGCACCTTCTTTGAAGGTGAAAGATCCATCTTCCGTAGGTAGATCGGTACCAAACAAGTCAGTTATGTCCTGTTAAATAAAAAAATACAATTATGATTAAAATAATAAGGAGCTATTTGATATATGAGAAAATCTAGAAAATTTACAACAAACTTACAGTTTGATCACTCAGATTTATACGAACAACTTTATGTCCTGATGATTTAGCCAAAGCTGTAACTAAGCTGGTTTTCCCCACGCCAGGATTTCCTTCTAGCAGTATTGCTTTATTCAGTTGCAGACCCCTCAACAATCTTAAAGTGTTTGAGCCTGTTGTTGGGGCTGTAAATGTGAATTTCTCCGCCTGTTCCGAAATATCGATTCTTGGACCAAATTCTATGTAAAATGGTCTTATTCCAAACCTGGTAGAGTCTGATTCAGCCTTAAATTCTTTCTGTTTGGAACTTAACATCTCTCTTAAATTATCTGTGTATTCATTTCCGATCGTTTTGATTTGATCCAATAGGAAATTTATGGCAGTTTGACGTACCAAGAATAATGCCTCTGATTCTATATGACCTGTAAGTGCTGTGCCAAAGCAATCTAGGAAAGTCATACAAGCGCCATGAACGTAGGCTTCAGGCGTATCTAAAAGTCCTTTTGATACAGTGGCATTAATGAAGTGAACCCACGAAAGCAAATCACGAATACTGAACGGGAATTTATTTGTTACTTCCGACTGTTTCAACCAATCCGTGAAGTCTAAAATTGAGGTTCCAATGCCTGAGCTACCATCTTCCTGATTTCCTAACGAAATTCCTTTATGGACGCTTTTTTCTAATACTCTTAGTAAATCGACTCTAGACGTCACAGTGTCGCACCATATCTCGGTAAATCTGTTACGTAGAGCTGGTGATAACTCTTTTTTACCAAAATCTCCGCCAGGGTTCATGGTGCCAATAAAATGAAAGTTCTGATGAGCTGCAATAACAACAATATCAGAATTGTCTTCCATTCCACGTTCAGATAACACCAACTGTCTTTCGGGTTCTAAAAGGGAATTCATTCTTTCTAAGACACTGTCATCCGCTAATGAAATCTCATCAGCTAAAAACAAGTCTCCACTTTCCATTGCTTTAACCAGTGGTCCATCCACCCACTCGAACAGGCGACCGTCATTTTTGTATTGCCGTACTGGGCGAAGGCCTCCAAGGAAGTCCGAACTTTCAGTATGCATATGACAATTGACAGAAAGAAGTTGACGTCTGCTCAAAGCTGCAAGAACTTGACAAATAGTGGTCTTTCCACATCCTGTTTCACCTACAAGTAAGACAGGTTCATCAAAAGCAAATGCTTTGGCGATCAAAATCGCTAGCCTCCGCATATTAAACGTCCATACGACATGCGAAAACTCCTCAAGTTGATTGTTCAAAATTGTTTCCAATATAGATTTAGTCACTGGCGACGTAGCTTGATGTAAGTTAAATAAGTTCTCTGGAATAACTTTCCTCTTTATTTGCTTCTCTATGACCTGTTCGATTATATTTCTCTCTTCCGGTTGCCGAACTTTTCCAGCTAATATCAAATAGCCTTCATCAGCTATGTGCTGATCCCAATCATAAAATTTATCGTCAGTCAATACTTCTTTGGAAGCATGTTTGTATCGCTGGCCCCATCGGAACAAATCCCTCAAAGTTATAAAGCCATCTTTACCCTGAACTGCCGCTGAGCCACGTCTTCTCGTTTGAAGTTCAGCCATAACAGCGATCATCTTCTTGCAATAAGCCGGAGGTACATGGCATCTCTGGTGGAGAATAGTCTCAAGTTCTCCTTTCGGTATCTCATCGAAGTGCAACTCAACGAATCTATTTCTGAAAGCTCTCGATAGCATTTTGCGACCGCCATATAAACCTGGCGGGTTTTGTGTTGCGAATAACATAAAATTCGGGTCTGCTTTTATGACCTGCTGTGTTTCTGGAATGAAGAGCTCTCGATTGTCGTCTAAAACTCTGTTGAGTGCTTCTAGCACATCACTTGGTGCTAAATTCAGTTCGTCCAGGATTACCCAATACCCTTTTCTCATTGCTTCTACTAAAACGCCCTCTTTGAAGACTAATTTTCCACTAGCATCCGTTGCGTAGGACCCGATATATTCTTGGAGGTCAGTATGTTCATGGTTGTTTATTCTGACACAGTAGTTTCCCGAAGCCTTTGCGATATACGTAATAAGCGAGGTTTTACCGACAGATGTGTCACCTTGTAACAATACAGGCAACCGCCCTAGAGATATAATACGAGCTATATCTCGCAGGTTTTTTCTTACTGTGGGGGTCAATATATAACCCTCGGGAATAGTTATATCTAATTTTCCTTGAGGAATCCAATGTCCTTCGAATAGTAAATAGTTTTGTCCAGATACTTGAGGTTCAGGAATTAATTGATTAAGTATGGATTTGACTGTTTTTTTACCAAGAACAGCCCTGAAATATGTAAAATATATTTGTTATTAAAGTAAATACATTGATAATGGCTATAAGCTTTTAGGTCAACTTTATCTTTTTTACTTACTTCGCGATCATGGCCTCCACTTTGGGATGTGAAGAGCTGTCAAGTTGCGTAAGAAAAGAGAGACAAAACGCTTCATATAAAGACCTTGCTACTGTGCCACATTTAGCCTTTGCTGCAGCTGTTAGAGCTCTACAGAGCGTTCTCAATGAGTAATGAGGTGCATTACCTGTAGAAAAGAACAAAGAAAGAATAAACAAAATATTTTTTTAAGAACTGTTGAAATAGAAACTTATTCTTACCAGACCCATCCACAAGGTTTATTCTGGCTTCTTTCCTGATGTTTGCGTAAAAATGATAAATAGATTCCAGTATTGCACCACTCAGGTTCATATGGTACAAATAGTCCCCAATCAGCAACATCAAATCATTTCTCTCTGTCAACTCATCTATGAAAAATTCAGTGAATCGATTCCTCAGACCAACTGGCAAATCTTTTTTCCCAACATCTGTGGCAGGATTCATACACGCAAATAATGTGAAATCTGGATGACGTTTTATAGGCACTTTATCGCCTTTTTCTATTAAGTCAATACTTTCATTTCTGTCTTCCAATAAACCAGCAAGACACTCCAAAATCTCCGCAGATGCTAAATTTATTTCGTCTAGTAACACCCAGTAGCCGTCTTGCATAGCTTTAACAAGCGATCCTTCAATGAATGCGAAGGTCAACCTCGACGCAGCCTGGATTTGAAGCTCCAATTTCTTCAGTTTGTGACCAAAAGCCAGCCAAGTTTTCAATATCTTTTCATTTTTCTCATTAGTTAACCTATTCACAGCAGCTTTATGACTCTGCTTCATCAGAGCTAACAAAGCTGCCCAGTTTTCTGTTTCGTAACAAGTTTCAATGTGACCCAAAAACTTTTTGTTTTTCTCGACATTGTAAAAGTTTCGAAAGAGAGCTTCGAATTCATTTCTTATAGGCCTTATGACATATTTCATATCTACGGGCTTATACCCTCCTAGTAGATCAGCAGAATCTGATTGCTGATTCATGTTGATGACTATTAGTTTGTGCCCCGTTTGTCTGGCCAAATACTGAACTGAGGACGTTTTTCCCGTTCCTGTCTCACCAACAAGAAGCACTGGTTCATTAGATGTGACACAGCATGCTATTCTTTCAAGTAAACACGCGGATTGTCTCGTAAAAGAAAACACCACTTGCTTGTTATCTAAGTCAATTGATTCCAATGACTTTTGGACTCTGGGTACTTTTGCCCTTCCAACATCAAGAGATTTAGCTGTTAAAGCCACATTAGGTTTGTAATGTTTGGAGTAAAATTCCGATTTAGTTTCCACAACTCCTAAGCAGGTGCCGACTTTTTTGGCAAGCTCTAGTCTATTTTCCGGTGATGAAACAGAACAAGTGAAAATATCTAGAGCATCTTGGAGGACTTTAAGGGCAGATTCGGGGCTGGAGACTTCAAAGCCTTCAACAGCGCGAGAACACCATTTCATCAAATCCCTTGTAGAAATAAGTCTAGAACCCCTTATGACGGTCATGTTACTTTCTTTTTCTTGTACCTCAGTGGCTTGCAAAGATGTGTCATGGCTACCCACCGAGAACATCATAAACACCTCAATCATTCTTGAACTAATAGTAGCCAGACTAGGATAAACAGCTTGTATTATTTCTGCAAGTTCTGATCTGGATAAAGGTTCGACGTTTATTTGCGTCAAATGTTTTTGTAATAGTGTACTGGAGTTGGACATTTTCTTTTGGAATCCGTAGTTAGTGACAATGGTCCTGAAACAAACCGGTAAATTATATCAAAATTTATTAAAATAAAGTGTTTCATTCATTCAATAACCTACCTTTGAGTGACGAATAGCTGAAAACCCGGAGTTACAGTCAATGCGTCCCTATATCCAGGGACACAAAGAGTATTTCTCTCCAGCAGTGAGCTTAGCGTAGATGCAACATCTAGGGCTGCACTGTCAATATCTTCTAAGAGCAACCAGTGCCCGTTTTGAACAGCCTGAAAACAAACAGTATATTTTTATTAACTAAAATACAAGTTCAATAATAAATTTAGCTATTGTAATTTAATTACAGAGTGCCACGTTTTAATAGATTTTCTATTACACTTTCAATAGAATTACAGTGACACAAATAATAATAGTTTGTTTTTTCTTTGTCATATGAACTATCCTGTGAAGTGTCTAAAAGTTGAGAGCACTGCCTAGACGTACATAAATAGTTTCGTTTGTATAGTAACAATACAAGCAATATTTGAAGCAGCAATACTATTGCTTTATTATCCTTAATAATTGAAAGGCAATTCTATTGCTGCAATAGAATTGCCTTTCAATAATTAAGGATCATCCACCAGGAAATATAGTTCAAACAACTGAAGCAACTCGAAAACCCGATTCTAAGTACCTAACATAAATACCTCAGTCAAAACCCCTGGCCTCCAAATAAATTCTCCTGGAACATCAGTGCACTGATGTGAACCCAACAGCATTCTGGAATCAGTTTGGTCTCCTAATTGCACCTTTTTGAATGCAACACCTTTACGCCCTGTTATAGCTGCTAAATGCTCCACCAATGAGGTTTTTCCTGACCCTACTGGACCTATCAGTGATACTGCTTTGCCTGAAGGAAAGTTACAATGTGAACACAGAATTGTAAAGTTCCATACAAATAACATTATTTCTACATTGAAATTATTCAAAGTGCACTGTTCCTGTTTAGATAAAGTCAGCAACATTGATTTTGAAACACAATTAGATTGGTTTAAAGTTCAAAATTGATTGACTATCATAATGAATAAACTTACCTGATGCAACAGCTAATGCTAAACTCCTTAAATTATTGATAGTTGATTTCACTGGTACTAACTTTCCGTTTAGAACATTATCTTTATCATAAAGTGGCAACATTATTCCGTCTATGTTTACAACACTACTAACATTTAGGTTTTCATCTTTGACTATCTCATCTACTGCCTTTATTGAAGTTTTCTGATGAGGGATGAATTTTAAAGTGTCTTCATAGCTAATACTTAGATTTCTTGATAACTTATTTAACTGCTCTTCTGTCATATTAGTCAGGATTCCCATGCATTCTTTTACCATCCTGCAATAGTTTATAATACACAATATTTCATTATTAAATAAAATCAGTGTCAATTGCCGTGTGGTGACGGCCTAAGAATTATTATTATTATTATTATTATTAACAGGCTAGCAGTTGTAACATCTGATAGCGCCTGTATCCTGCTATCTATGCGTTTCGTTCAATATTTAATACAAGTGTCACCACTCCCTTACATGCCTGGGATGTTGTAAGAGTCAACTAAGAGGCTCTACGCATTAACCACCTGTGCGAGAGAAGGAAAAAAACTTGCAACAAACCCTCTACCAACCCGTCTAGCCAGAGCGTGGTAGCAGTAGGCTAATAGCCTCCTATGAACGCCACAATAGGCATGAGCTAGGAGAGGCCTATGTCCAGCAGTGAACGTCCACATGCTGATGATGGAAATGACATCAATCATATTTAATATCTGTTTAAAGATTGAAATAGTTATTTGTTATGCAAGGCTGGAAAGTTGGTTATTTAGCGGCGAGGATTTCAAAGGTACAAGACGCTAAAAACTTTTCTGCCGAGCGCAACACACAATTTTTCACCTCACAACAGCGAGGAACATTTTATGGTTGTTTCCACGGTCAACTTCCGGTAAAATATTCTTAAAACACAAAGTTTAACCTAAATATACCTAATTCTCGTTGTTTCAATGATATAAAAAACTAAAATAATAAAAAAGGGAGTATTATAATTAATTCAAAGTTATCTCAAGTAGGAATATATTGTTACTTATTAATAAGAATAAAAACGATTCCATAAATGTTGACAAAAAGCGATTTTATACGCCTAAAGTGATTGACAAAAAATCCTTTTCAGAGCGTGTGGGGTGAAAAATATATTGTTACAATACCATTATCTCTACTTTAACAGTATATTATCAATTAAAATATTTATTCAAATGTTTCTGACTATTACAACAGGTTTAAAAAAAATTTTTTTTTTTCAGCACGCCAAACCTAGAGAGTAACCTGGTATGGCATAGTAGGTAGCACGATATTTACAGTTATAACGGTATTTATATTTATAACTATTAATATTATGAGACACAATATATATTCTATTGTTCTTTGGACACTGGTGTCTGGTTCAAGTTTCATGATTAAGTAATATGTATTTTAATAGAAAACGAAAAATATGTCGCGTAATTCCGCAAGAAAAAATGCAGATGCAGCCCAGTGACACACCTTGCACCTTCACTCGGTGCTGAGATTGGCACGGTCTAACAACTCCTGAGGATGCTCCGTGTGTGGGCGAAACACGTGTAGAGTAGTCGGTGAAGGTGCAAGGTGTGTCACTGGGCTGCATCTGCATTTTTTCTTGCGGAATTACGCGACATATTTTTCGTTTTCTACTAAGATATGGATTTCCGCCAAGTAACGCCTGATTCTATCAAATAATATGTATTTGTTTGCAGACGATACCAAGTTGTTTGCGAACCCACTACTTGACTATGATCGACTCCAATCAGATCTGAACGCAATAGCTAACTGGTCCAAAGACTGGCTTCTCAGGCTTAACGCTTCGAAATGCACGGTGTTGCACATAGGCAATCGGAATCCTCACCTGTCTTATAAGCTAGAAGATGTTTCTCTAACAGAAGTCAAAGTACAAACGGACTTAGGAGTGAAGATTTCTGAAGACTTGAAATGGGAGAATCACATAACATCTATATCGAAAAAAGCTAAAAGCCTGATCTACTTAATTAGGAAAGCTTTTGGGACTTTGACTCCTGAGATGATGCTGAAAATCTATAAAACTTTTGTCAGACCCATTTTGGAGTACGCGTTTCAGGTTTGGAGTCCCTACTTTGTCAAAGATATTGAGCAGTTGGAGAGAGTACAAAGAAGTTTTACCAAAATACCTAGATCGCTGAAACGACTCACATACGAAGAGCGACTAGATGTGCTTAACCTCACAACATTGCACGACCGCAGGAACCGTGGCGACTTAATTGAGACATTCAAAATACTAAGTGGACACTACGACCTTTGTAATATACACAATATATTTAAGCGTAATGAAAATAGCAGGCTTAGAGGTCACAGTCTAAAATTATGTACCGGCGTCGCTAATAATAATCCCTGTAAAAACTTCATCTGCAACAGAGTCGTAAGACAGTGGAACAAGCTTCCAGAAGATGTTGTTTCAGCTGCCAACATCAACCAATTCAAGAACAGACTTGATAAATACCTACAATATATGGATTAAATAAACTATGCCACTATCAGGATACAGGCGGTATCAGTTGCATCAACTGCTTGCCTGTTAAATAATAATAATAATAATAATAATATTAATTAACTGTCTCAGCAAACATATTGTAGGATGCCCCCCTGCCAGATGACTGACCTGAGAAAAGTTGCGGGTAAAAAGGTGGGTGACTGTGTCTTGTGGGGAAGCTTACGTGCAGCAGTGGCCTGCAATAGGCTGAATGATGATGATGAAATATATGAATTAATACTAACCATCTAACTTCCACATTCTCATGTTTACTAAAGTTATCCACAAACTTTGTCCAGTCCCACTTAGCTGACAACTCATTTGGCAACTTCTTCAGTAACATATAGCAACAAGTGACAATATCAAGATCGGTGACTTTGTTTCTGCAGTCAGCCAGTCTCCTCTTCTTTGGAGCAACATTGTATGAGTCTGCATGATGTATGAACACCTCAAATGGAGGTATTGGGTTGATTTCAAAATATTTAAGGGCATGCCTGAAAGTATACAGCTTTTGTTAAATATTTAAGAACTAAGTGGCAGCAACATATTATATTTAGATATAATTTTGTAATTGTGAAAATAATCTAATAAGAATCTGTATTTCCTAGGTAAGGGTGATATACCAATTATCAAATACCTTTGTCCTATGTACCTTTGATCAAAGAAATGGATCTACTTCATCAAATGTATTTGATTCTTATGTGTTAGAATATTGGACATAGAAATTGGACCAAGATATCTGTTAAGTGGAATACCACCCTCAGCAGACAAACAGTGTTTAAAAATAACTACAATCACTTAAATTATATAAACTTACTGCAATACATCAGGATGATCACTGAGGACTGCTAGTACCACTGAGTATTCTAAATGACAGGTCTTCTCAGAGTCATTACAAACATCATAGTTTTTTGTAGAAAACACCGGCTTCAGGGGTATCCTAGCAGAAACTAGTGCTAGTAGCAAATTAGATAAATATTCTTTGAATAATTTTGCATTCTCTACTTTAAGCAAGTGTTCTGATAAGGATGTTATGACATCTTGTAGTTCAATACTCTTTTTGTTAAGTGAATCCTAAAAAAAAAGTTTAAGTACATACATACAAAAAGTACATTGACAAAACGAAACCAGAATTACAAGTGGTTCGGAAGTACCTTTGTCCAATAAGACAAACAGTAACTGTAATAATTAATAGTTATCAATTAAGGTTTTAATTTAGCCATAAAATTATAATTTAGCCTGTTACAAAGTTCAACCGGTCAGAGACCTAGCTGCCCTATCAAGAGATTTATGAAAAGCAATATATCTAATAATTTATACTTTTGTTATGGGTTTATGGTTAACAGGACAATAAAATAATATTGTTAAAATCGCAAAAAAAAATTGAAGTGTGGCCAGTATACTAACCTTAACATATTCTAAGGTTTTCTTCAACTCTTCGTCGTTCACCTTTAGCGATAGCGTTTTCAGAGCCCCGGTAATATCCCAGGGACTCATTTTGAATCATAACATTTATTCAAAAGCAATGCTTGCATCTAAAAAATATTGTTTTTTGTGCCGGTCCTCTACACGGTCCTCGCTGAAATATCAAGCACATGTGAGAGTGACTTTGACATAACATATGACAGCTATGAATAGTGACGTTCAGTAGGTATCAATTAGCGATTGGATACAAATTGATTCCTCAGTTTATTATTTCAAACCGAAATTCAATTAAATACAAATGTGTTTATTGATTAAGAGCCCTATTACAATATACTCTAAATAACAACATATTAAGGGAATTGCCTAAAACTCTGGTTAATAAAATTAAATATAAGTCAACGATGCAAATTTAAAAAATATTACCTAAAAGATTACCTAAATAAACATCAAATCCCAACATCAAGGTCGGTTCAGTATTTTGAACGAGTAGTAAATAATTTAATTTATATATGGCAACAAAGTAAAAGTTGTTTAAATTGATTTGATGGATACTACCACAAAACGTAGTTCCCATAGAATTACTTTACTCTTTGACGTAGTGATTACAGCAGGGCTTGTAACCGATTTGAAAAAGAGTGGTTCAATTTACAAAAACCGCTTCCGACGTATTTGTAATGAGAGCGCTTTCAAAACCTAAATAAACCGGTTTAATCCAAACTCTGATATGTACCTACTACTGGCGAGGCGATGAGGCTAATAGCGACCTTCCGCGTGGAGACATAAGCTCGCTAGTCAATTTACCACTCGCGCGCTCGCGTTGGGAGAGCGGTATTTCAGGCAAGTAGAGAGCTTATGTCTACGTGCCGAAGGTCGCTTTTCGCTTTACCACTCACGCGCTCGCGTTGTCCCGTTGTGCTTAGGTACTTACAAAGAGCAGAAAAAACCTCTAATAACCGCTTAATTTATTCAAATAATAAGATATTTAATATTGCTCTTTCATGAAACCGTCTTTTTTAAGGTTTCGGTAGAGTCGAACCTTAATGAAACGGTTTCTATGTACTCGCTGCTATACCGGTTTGAAAATTAACCGGATAAACAAGCCCTGGATTACAGACTCTGTGACTACTACCTCTTTCTATTAGTTTTTCTGGTAATTGAATTTCACCGTGTAATATAACTATTGTTTTCGTAAAAAAACAGGAAAAATTAAAATATCTGCTGAATAGATTCTAAAAGTTAAATCAAGCTAATTACATCACTATTTTAAATACCATTGACAAAACTACTTCCTGTTGTTCAGAAATGAAGAGACTATTTAACTACTATTATTAATTAAATATTATTTTTTGTATTTTCCATTGTATGAATAAAAAAAAAATTGTGTGTGCTAGAAATGCTTTAAAGTTGAGGAATTTTAATAATATTCCCCATTTGTTTCTAGACGAATGAATCAATGGTGACAAACCATAGACAAAGTCTTATTGGGTCACTTCCGGTTCTACCGCAACGAGTTGTGAGCGGAGAATTACACGGGCCTTCTGTCTGCCATAGAAATAATAAGTTGTGAAAAATGTCGCTCATCTCCGCTCGTTTGGCCTCGTCAGTGGCCAGGCGTATTCCAAATGCTGCTTCACAGGTACTGTATCCCTATTTCAGTACAAAAAAGTGTTTATTTAATAGTTATACTGTGTTTTACATGCCCGGCTATCATGTCCTCTGACCGAAACAGGACCTCTCAGTATTAGATTTGTAAAATGTCCTGAAGCACTAAGTGGTTTATTGCTTGAAAAGTGTCTAGAATGAATGATACTGCCATATATATCAGTTTCTGTGGTGATTATGAATTATTTGCTACGATATTTCTCTATGATACGTGTTATGTAATAGTGGGTGTTCAATCTTCTATCAGGAATAAATGGTGTCCAATTAGTGAAGAAACTATTGTTACTTCGTCTTTAGGCTCGAATATGGTCCAATATCATCATATAAAGTGGATATGTACGTTATCGAAAGTGATTTTTTTTTGGTTATGTTCTGATAGGTGTCGAAGGTCGCAATACCCGCAGTTGCGGTAGCCTCTCGCAAGATCCATGTCTCATGCAGCCAGAGAGCCGCGGAGATCTCCACTATCCTCGAGGAAAGGATCCTCGGGGCCGCGCCCAAGGTCAGTCTTTATCATTACATAAACATTCTTGCTAAATAGGTTAGACTTACATAAATGGAAAATTGTACTTGTACAATATTACACGTGAAACTATTTGTAATAAATTAAAATCAGCTGTTTCATTGGATCTATATTATTGAACTTTGACCCAGTTGTCAAAATAGGTCATAAACTTTACTTCTATTACCTACTTATAAACTAGCCAGACTATTTTGTGTGTTCAATTCCAATAAGTTCCTGAAAAATACTTTTTTTTCACTTACACTAACACTAAATATGCTGGAAATACATCCCTATCTCAAGTGATGAGCACAACAAAAGATTGAAGGGTTTTTTTGTCCATCACAAGGAAATGATTTGTCCACAGTATTGTTTCTGAATTAATCATGTAAAACTAATTTGATGTTTTTCGGTCCTACTATTTTAGTAATTTTCTTTTATGGCCCACCTGAGAAGAAATTTTAAGCAGTGTTGATTTTTCCTATTATTTTTCTATTATAAATTATTGTCTTATTTATTTTTTTAGGCTGACTTGGATGAGACTGGTCGTGTGTTGAGCATTGGTGACGGTATCGCCCGTGTATATGGGTTGAAAAACATCCAGGCCGAGGAGATGGTGGAATTTTCCTCTGGTCTTAAGGTAAGATAAATTATAATGAATAATGTTTTTTTTTAATATTTATAGACTGGGACTTAAAAGACCTGATGGGAATGGGTACCACACAGGTGAAACTGCGTACGGCCGCTATTAATTTATAGTTTCATTTAGTAGTAATTATGGTAACTACTACCCATTCCCATCGGGATAAAAAATATCCTATGTTTTAAACCAGGCTATCTACTGTCTCTGTACCAAATTTCACCCTAACCCGTTCAGTGTCAATTAGCGTAACAAACAACCTGACATACTTTCGCATTTATAATATTACTAGCGGATCCTCGCGGTTTTACTCGCGTGGTGCCCGTTCCCGTGGGAATATCGTGATAAAATATAGCTTATGTCACTCGGGAGAAATTTAGCTTTCTAATAGTCTAAGAATTTTCTAAATCGGTCCAGCAGTTCCTGAGATTAGCGTGTTCAAACAAACAAACTCTTCAGTTTTATAATATAGTATAGATTGTGATTAAAAATTAATGTTCCTTTTTTTATGTTCTGGTTTAATCTGCAATTAGTTAGACTTTTAGCAATTTTTTTGGTACAAAGTTTCTGTTTTTGAAAAGTTTTATTTTACAAAAATACATATAAAAACAATAGTCAAGTAAGATTACAACAGCAATGTATGATGATCCTATTTTTCCCAAAATGCTGTCCTTCAGGTGCAACTTAAATTTACTGTACTCTCTCTCTAGGGAATGGCTCTTAACTTGGAGCCCGACAACGTCGGTGTGGTAGTATTCGGTAACGATAAGCTGATCAAAGAAGGTGACATTGTCAAGCGTACCGGAGCCATTGTAGACGTGCCTGTAGGCGAACAGCTGTTGGGCCGTGTAGTCGATGCTTTGGGTAACGCCATCGATGGCAAGGGACCCCTCGACACCAAGTCGCGTATGCGAGTCGGTATCAAGGCCCCGGGTATCATCCCCCGTGTATCTGTGCGCGAGCCTATGCAGACTGGTAAGTTATTCTGCATTAAAATTAAAAGATTTCAACAATTTTTACCTATTTTTACTTCTATGTCTTTATTTAATTCCCTGTCTTCTCATTTATTTAGCAGTTCTTTTATAACTGTAAAAAAATAACATAATTATCTTTTACCCATCATCATCAACCCACGACATTTTGTTGAAACTTATCTCGTTATGTCTGTCCCACTCATATCAGTACTGTGTGAGTGAGCAGGACAGGCGCTTACCGCAAGAAAAGTGTCGAGAAAGTTTTGATTATTGTGCACATTCTTCTACGCCTGCAGATGACTAGCTTTCAACTTAGAAGTAGCCTTTCTAACAACCCAATTTGTCACTTCACATGAACTCGTTACTTGAACTCAATGTCAACTGCGGCATTAAAACCTTCCACTATCAAACAGGTATCAAGGCCGTCGACTCTCTCGTGCCCATCGGTCGTGGTCAGCGTGAGTTGATCATTGGTGACCGTCAGACCGGCAAGACTGCCCTGGCCATCGACACCATCATCAACCAACAGCGTTTCAACAAGGGTGAAGATGAGAAGAAGAAGCTGTACTGCATATACGTCGCTATTGGACAGAAGAGGTCCACTGTCGCCCAGATTGTAAAGAGGCTGACTGATGCTGGTGAGAATTATTTTCCCTTTTGGACACTTGAGATGCTATGTTGTATGAGCTTAATAAAACTTTTAATTGAAAAGAATGGAGAAAAAATAAATTTCGGTGGAACATTTATTTGTCTGTTGAAGTCAAGCTAACTGTGGGAAACATTTCTAGGAAATTTTAATTGAAAACACAGTTTGAATCCGATAATCCAACCAGGCAGATTAAGTTCAGAAGAGGCCAATTCTCTTATGAAGTTCATTTGACAACTATGAAATAAAACAGGGAGAAAAAAAAAAAATCCTTGTTAGGTGAGTGCCTGCCTTGCCAGTTCTCCCTACAAGATCTGCCGCCATTGGATACTGAGAAATTGAAATTATTTATTTGCAGAGAACAAAGTATGATAGGATGATATAAAATTATAAAAGAACAATCTGTCCCACTTCAAGAAGAGTATGCAAATTACATTACAAATACATATTTTAAATTAGAACATAGCTTCTTTGATGTTCAAAAGTGCTTGTAACAGCTTAAATTTAATTAATCGTTTTCTCTCTAGGTGCCATCAACTACACCATCATTGTGTCCGCCACCGCGTCCGACGCTGCTCCTCTGCAGTACTTGGCGCCTTACTCCGGCTGCGCCATGGGAGAGTTCTTCCGCGACAACGGCAAGCACGCCCTCATCATCTACGACGACTTGTCCAAGCAGGCTGTCGCCTACCGTCAGGTTAGTGTTGTGGACGGTCTCACTGAATAAATTATCACGAAAAAATAAGTTCTAATATTGAATTTAGAAAGAGTGAGTGTTTATAACTATAACTTATTGCACAATCGAGTCCCTCTTTTTTCTCCTTTGAGGGTAAAATTTCTAATGCTAAAATAACAGGTAACCGCCTCTGTGGTCTTATAGTAATAACCACCGGTATCAGACCCAGGGGTCCCGGGTTCGATTCCCAACAGGGGTGCAATTTGTATTCGGTTTGGATGGGGGTAGGACTTGATGTAAGTCCGTCTGGCTAGCTACTACCATCTTATATAAGCCTGACGCCATAACAATGTTTTCAGCATTGTTGTTCCGGCAGTTAGAGATAATATAGCCAGTTCCTCAGTAATGAGGATTCCAAGAGGCTCGGTTCCATCTTCAGCCTTATCAATACTTAACATCAGGTATGATGAACGCTAAGAGTCTACCAATTGTTCATAAAAAAAGGAGGTAGGTTTTCTAGGTGAAGTAACTAATCAAACTTTTTTATGGGGTACAGCCCCACCAGCCACAAAATAGGTTGACTGGTTACAGTGTTAAGGTTACTGTGTAACACAGAACTTTGTTGTCATTTAAAAAAAAACATATTTTCAACTTGGGTGCAGTTACTGTTCAACTGTACTGTTTGTTTATCGGCTGTTATGTCAAATTATATCATTTTGATTGATCCTAACCTAATAAAGATGCAGAATCAAACCAACAATCTAGGATAGTCAAAGTCAATATCATTTATTCAGTCTAGGCTGTTACAAGCACTTACGAACGTCAAAGAAGCTACGCCATCGGTTCACAAATCCTACGCCGGGAGACCTTGTAACAAGAAGAACCGGAAGTATATATGTGGATAGTAAGGATTTACATTCTCTTTGCGGCTGGTGGCTGGTCTTAAATAAAAATACAATGAAATTAACTCAAATCTCGTTTTGCAATAGATGTCGCTGCTGCTGCGTCGTCCCCCGGGTCGTGAGGCCTACCCCGGTGATGTGTTCTACCTCCACTCTCGTCTGCTCGAGCGTGCGGCTAAGATGTAAGTTATATCTAGACACAAGAAAAGATTTTTCTTGATCCATCTATCTAATCCCATGCTGATACTGATTAATTTGTGAAGAATTATTTTTGTCTCGAGTGAGCGTATGGCAGCTCGGTCTCGCTAGCCCCCTCTCGCCCCGCGAGCACCGCACGATTGCTCTGTTAAAAGGCTGCATAGGAAAGCAAGCGGCTGGCAAAATATGTATTTTTTTTGCTCCCAGTACAGGGTCCGTATTTACTATGACCATTAAGTTTTTATTTATGTTTATATTTTTTACACTCACACCAATTAACCTAGCCCCAAAGTAAGCTCTGTAAGGCTTGTGTTATGGGATACTAGGGTAACGGATAAACATACATATATATATAAGTATTTATGTGTAGAAATATATATAAACGTCCATAACTCAGGTACAAATGCTCGTATTCATCATACAAACATCTACCTCTACCCTTGAAACCGGTGTACGTACCATTATACCACGGAGGTCGTCTTTATGTCCTGTCAAACTAAGCTCTTGTCAAAAGCGGCATTGCGTGAGGTTTCGAGGGCGTTTTCCCACTGTTAGTTCCTTATTTACACTGGTAAAAGCCTATCAATCGACTGGTCAAGTGGACATATTTGAAAACTATTGTAGACAATGGGCATTTAGACTCAACCAACGCTTTGTTACTCAAATCGCTCAAAAACGGCTGATTAGATTTGAATAAATGACTGACACACAGATAGTTTATATATAGCCTGGATTGAAAGATGGGTGCACTTTATCACAACATTCCCACGGGATCGGCAACCGCGGGCGAAACTATGGGCGGCCACAAGTCATAAACAGTTCCTAAGATTTCATTAATACATAATCCTAATCCTACCTAATATAAAAAATGCGAAAGTGTGTTTGTTTGTCCTTTGTTGACGCCCTAAGTAACCAATCACTTAATTTTTGGCATAGAGTTATTTAGGGCGGAGAGTAAGGCTGCTTTTTATCCTGATATTCCCACGGGAACGGGTGAAACCGCGAGTGGAATAGTTCAATATAATCTAAAATTTAACCTTTCTTCAGGTCCGACAAAATGGGCGGTGGTTCCCTCACCGCTTTGCCCGTCATCGAGACCCAGGCCGGTGACGTGTCCGCGTACATTCCCACCAACGTGATCTCCATCACTGACGGCCAGATCTTCTTGGAAACTGAGCTGTTCTACAAGGGTATCCGACCAGCTATCAACGTCGGTCTGTCTGTATCCCGTGTAGGATCCGCTGCCCAGACCAAGGCTATGAAGCAGGTATGCAAGACTTATATAATTTACACACAAAACTAAAAACAGTACCCAGGCCTGTGGCATACATTCCCACCAACGTGATCTCCATCATTAACGGCCAGATCTTCTTGGAAACCGAGCTGTTCTACAAGGGTATCCGATCCGCTGTCAACGTCGATCTGTCTGATCCCGTGTAGGATCCGCTACCGACACCAAGGCTGTGAAGCAGGTACGGGTCAAGACTTAATTTCACACAAAACTAAAAATAATACCCAGGCCAGACTGCTCCATTACCAACAGGGATAGTTTTTATGACAGATCATTTGACAGTTGTAATATGAAAAATATGTCAAATTATCTTCCAAGTAAGCTATCCAGAACTTCTCAGTTGGTGGTGAATCCGGCCCTTAGTTTTAATTCATTGTATTAACATATTTCCTAAGTAACTGAGACAGTTAGATAAAAGGTCTCTGCTAGCCAAGCCTATTGGAAGTAAGATTTATCCAGTGGAATAATGATTTATCCTGCATAAGTTCTTTCTTTGAAACATTTTTATGTAAATCACACTTGCCCATAGCCAGTACACCAGCAATCAGGACATAAATTTTTTAAATGGATGATAACAATGATGATGATTTCAATTAACCATTGCCCCATTTCACAGGTGGCCGGTTCCATGAAGCTGGAATTGGCCCAGTACCGTGAAGTAGCTGCCTTCGCCCAGTTCGGTTCCGACTTGGACGCCGCTACACAGCAACTGCTGAACCGTGGTATGCGTCTCACTGAGCTGCTGAAGCAGGGACAGTATGTGCCCATGGCCATTGAGGAACAGGTATGAATACTGCTCTGAGAATTTGTTACTTTATTTAGATCATACATATTGTAATTTATAATAATAACAATCCAGGTTTAAGAATTCAAGTTGGAAAATGGTATTTTGTTGCCTTATTATTACTGATGCTCCATTTCAGATATATCAAGCAGTAGAGTAAAATAAAATTTTTAGCCTTTAAAAATCAATAACCTTGCCTAACCTAACCGTCCTAATCCTCACTAACAATGTATTAGTAAAAAATAAACAAGAACGTATTATTCGATCGCGATAAGGGCGCTTTCGAAGACAGCAAGGAAAGCAAGTTTTTGATAAACAAATAATTCTCCAGGTCGCTATCATCTACTGCGGTGTACGTGGTCACCTCGACAAGCTGGACCCCACCAAGATCACCGCTTTCGAGAAGGAATTCACCCAACACATCAAGACCAGCCACCAGGCTCTTCTCGCCACCATCGCTAAGGACGGTCAGATCTCCCCCGAATCTGACGCCTCCCTCAAGAAGCTCGTCACCGACTTCCTTGCTACCTTCACCCAAGCATAAGCGCCTAGTGTAGACAGAATTAAGTCTTGACATGAGACTCTACCCTCAATCACGGTATAGGCCCATGCCAACACTGCAGTACAATAAGTGGGCAGCTAACGGAGGCCCAGTTACCTCTAACTGGATCTCCGTTAGCAGCTTATGTAGTTATCATTCGTATGGACTGTATTGAATGTTGATACAATCATGGAATGTATTTATCTTGAAAGCAGGAGTGGTTATGTATAATTAAACTCTTTTAAAAACGACCTCGTGTTTTATTTGTATGGTTAATTTCAAGTTTTCTGATATGATGGCTGCGTCTCGTTTTATCCACTTTAAGTCACGACAATAATTAGCTAAATCAATGATGTTTTACTAATTGCAACAGTACCCCTATTACGAGTTTGCTTAACATGACATTTACAGGACTCGTGAGCGTAGACTATCGGATACACTGCTCATGTCGGTAAAACAGTCGCTAAATATGAAAGAGACAGAGCTACATTGTCCGTTTCGACTGCTCGGCAAGTGTCCCAGAAAAAAAACGACTACGTCAACATTACGAAGTAATTTGTAGAAAACTAATAAAGAAAACCGCAAATTTGCAGAACCGATATTCAGAAAGTTATAAGGGCTTAACCATGGCCGCGCAGTCGAAACGTGGAGAACCGCGCGGCCACGGAGATCTCAGATACGGGAGCTACATAGACATCTCATTCTTTTTGCTAATCACTGATATGATTTCGCAGAAATTGTAGAAAGTCTTAATAGAGCCTTGAAGTATGTACTTTACGAGCTATAGTTCTTTAAAGTCGTGGCCGCGCAGTTGAAACGGTGACAGCCGAGCGAACATAGGGATCTCAGAAACGGAGCTTCTCAGAAGTCCCATTCTTTTTGCTAATCAGAGATACGATTTCGCAGAATTTATAGAATGTTAGAGTAAAGCCCTAAAGTTTGTAGTTCACGACCTGTAGATCTTAAAAGCCATGGCCGCGCAGTCGAAACGGTTAGAACCGCGCGCCCACTCAGATCTTAGAAACGGAGCGTCGTAGAGGTTCCGTTCTTTTTGCTAATCACTGATACGAATGTTGATAGTATATAAATGGCTGGCATAAGGACCTGCATGATATTTAAATAAACCCCTGCGTGTTTCATGAAAACGCCTATAATTTTTGAATAGTTATTTCATGATTCAGAGATTGCTAAGGTACTGAGTACTTACTTTTGCAACTACTATAGTTACGTGCCTCGTACCTAAGATCTTTAAAACTCAATTAAATTAGATATTGCGTCATGTAATTGATTAAATATTACGACGAAGGCGTCGAAACGTTTTGTGAGAAAAATTACCTGTAAAGCTAGAAGTAGGGTGACCATGATTTGTATTGCCTCAAACAGACATTTGACAGACAGACAAAATGAAGTTCTTATTCTGAAGTGACTCTAATGTTTTAACTAATACTGATTTTAATGTTTTAAGATAATTACATATTTTGTCTACTCATATTCACCATTAACTCGATACTCGAGGAGTACTCGTAGTTGGGTACAATACTAAAGGGTGGGCAAGGTATCTAGAACTATTAGTGATATTTCATCTTTCTAGGCTTTGCCTTTGGTTTTAGAGTTACCTACTGAAACTAAATTGATCTGTATGAATAAGACTGTTGATTGGTATCATAAAACTACATGGTGTTATATTTCCTTATGTAGGCCTGTTCGATACCCGGGGCAGGCAAGTTATTTAACAAAAATCTTTGAATGCATGATTAGATATTTTTGAAAATAAAGGAATGTTTCCTTTCAGTTAAATGAGCTAACTAAAGGATTTAAGGTAGTTACCCTTTAGGGCCCAAAGGATTTTTTCCACCATGTATATAGTATTTGTATAGATGTATGAATTTGTAGTATTTAAGCGATGTACATTTATATATCAATGTAACAAATCGCATTTTGTACCGCTTTTGCTGCTCTCTGTTTCCCTAAAGATTGACTGGTATAGAATAATTTTATTATTAAGTCCGCCTTTTGTGTTTATTGTACAATAAAGATTTAAATAAATAATAAGCATTATCGCTTGCTACAAGTAGGTAGCATGCAACTAACTAGCATTCTCCGAATGTATACCAACACAAATTATATAGTAATGTATATACCAACATGCTTTTTTCGTATAAACGTGCTAGTTGCTTGCTACTAAGTATTATATGCTCGAAACTAGCATGCTTATGTGCTACGTAGCGTAGCATGTGCATTCCGCGCTTTATGCTGGTACACAACAAAAAGCGCGGAATAAACATGCTACCGTAGCACACAGTGGCCCACAGTGTTTTTTTTTCCCAAAAATCGGACTAACATCAAAGGAATTGATTAAACCATGAATATCCTTCGTTGACGATCGTTGGGCCAGTGTGTACGCAGTATTGGATTGGATATATTTTCGAAAGCTAACGAGCGTGCGGTAGCCAACGCTTTGGCGATTGTAGGGGCCTGTATTTTCTATATGTTAAAATGTACTCCGTGGCCTGTATTACGCAGCCTATGCAATATATTTTTATTTCCCAATACAAAAAACGTCAGAAGTTGAATATGTCAATGTCACTGTCAAATTCTCAACCTCGTGCTGATGTTTGATCATGTTCAATGTTGATAGCATAGCGCCAAATTAGTTTAAAGCTATTTTTATTAAAGAAATCTTTATTTTTAAGCTGTATTTGTTTCAGGAAAGTAATCATTGTGACTTTATTATAATTATTACCTTGCTTCTACGTACATTACATTGGTAAACACATTGAAAAAATGGACTTTTTTGAGAAGGTTCACGTTGTTAAGAAGGAGTCATCTCGTAAAGACAGTAAATCAGCAGAAGCAATGAAGAAACAGATAAAACAAATGCTATTTGGGTACAAGCAGAGTGATAGCAAACTTATAAAGACGTGTGAAGATGCTTATGATCCTAAAAACTTCGATGACGACTCGAGCTCAGTTAGTGGTTTTTCTGATCTAAATCTTACCAATTCCAGTAATGAAGCAGATATTACACGTGAAACTGTCGGCTCTGATGATGGAAATAACTCTGATGTCGATGGAATAATCTCTTGTAATATGTACAATGTTTCACAGAGTTCCAATGATAGCTCTCAAATTAACACAGATTCGATTTCAGAATATGATGACAACAATTTAACACCATCTGATGATGTGTCAGAAATTGCTTTAGAATTGTCTTCTGTTACAAGTGATGATTTATCAATCATTAGTAGTTTATTTGATACAGTTTCAGAAAAAGATTCAGCTGACACTGACTTTGATCCTGAAGGAGATCTTGCTACCAAAATATTAAAAAAGCTGGAAATAAAGAATTTGGTCAAGAAATCAAAGAAAAGACAAATAGATCTTGAACCTAAACCACATACAATAGCTTCTGAAGTTAAAAGTAAACAAAAAAATAAGGAAAAGAAAAAGAAGCACAATACTGAACCACAAAAGACTTCACCATGTGAAAAAGCTGAAGATTACAGTACTTCTAGTTGTAGTAACATTACTGAAGGTTCAAATTCACAAGACTTTATATCAATAGAAGCTTCAGACATGTCAGAACAAAAATTTGGTGAAATCCTGGGCGAATATAAACATCCTACTATGAGGAATCTCCCATCAGATATACAAATAAACTCTAAAAATAATTCCGGTAATTTTCCTGTTGAAGAAATTAATGTTGAAGATATACTAATACAGGAAGAAGTTGGAAGCTTAACTCCTGAATTCGATGATACAATAGATGATATTGATATTGACAGTACTGATATAGATATGAGTGTAGGGCCAGTAACGGAAAATACAGGTGTATACGATGATACAATTCAGTCGGAGCCTACATCTGAAAAGGACATTTCCTTGGTTTTCGTGGATGATAGTTTCGAATGTCCTGTTAAATATTATTATGCAGAAAGTAGTTACATATTTGTTTTAAAGCACCCAGCTGAATTATACATTCATGGGAAAGCAATCATTAGAGCTCTAGGGGGCACATTAGACTTATTTGGTTACAGATTGAAGGATGAACCCTGTGAAGTTTATGCCCCAAATTATAACTATGCACATTGTGTTAAAACTGTAGACAGTCAAAATTTATACAGTGGCCTTTTCAGTAAACTGACTGCAGAAGGCCTGTCTGTAGTTGATGCTGAAGAAATAGTTACCAAACTTGGGAATAATGATGGTGTTATAAGTCTAAAAAAACTTCATAATCATAAAATGGACTTTGTAGAAAACAATATAGCAAACACCGACCTTTTTACTAAAATTAATAAAAATATAGACGCTTGTTTTAAAAAAGTGTCTGAATTTCTTGGCTGTTCTCTGTACTTGACTAGACAATGGAAAACTTTTGAAGAAGTAACATGTTGGAGGAAAGTTGCAGAATATGGTTTTAGTAAGTATACTTGTATGGGTGGATCTGACCCTTTGTTACCTGTGGTCCACCTGAGTAGTTCACTTAGGTGTTTCACGCATACCTTTTTGTACCCATGGGTCACCTATTGGGTTTGGACACTTGCTGGCCAGCCAGACCTGGCCCATACTAGAAATGGAGTTAGTTATGTTCACACAAAGCCAGAATGACTAGCTTGCTAGCTTACAATCCTAGCTTTAGCTTGGAAAAACTAGCTTCATGGATCTCAAACATTAGTGCCAAACCTCATTTCTAAAATAAGCATGTTTTCAGAGCCCCAGAGCAGAGGCATAGTTTGCGGCGGCAAAGGCGTTGGAAAGTCCACATTTCTTCGTTACTGCGTGAACAGGCTGCTGTCTCAGGGGCCAGTGCTTGTGATAGACCTCGACCCAGGGCAGGCGGAGTTTACTGTCGCTGGAAACATATCTGCTACTGTTGTCGATAAGCCGCTGCTAGGACCTAACTTTTCACATCTAAAGACTCCTGAGATGTATGTAATAGATGACTATGATAAATTATAATAGAATAGAATTTATTATACTACTAGCGGCCGCTCGCGGTTTCACTTGCGAGGTTCCCGTTCTCGTGGGAATATCAGGATAAAAAGTATCCTATGTTCATAACTCGGCTATCTATTATCTGTGTACCAAATTTCATCCAAATCCGTTCAGTAGTTTCGGAGCCTATTCTTTGCAAACAAACAATCAAATCTTTCCTCTTTATAATATTAGTATAGATAAACTATTATATCCTCCATTCTATTCAATAGATAGATGATTTATATAACTAGCGGATCCTCGCAGTTTTACCCGCGTGGTGCCTGTTCCCGTGGGAATATCAGGATAAAATATAGCACTAGGGAGAAATATTTTCTAAATCGGTCCAGTAGTTCCTGAGATTAGCGCGTTCAAACTCTTCAGCTTTATAATATTAGTATAGATTTATAGCGGCGTCAGACGACATCTTTCGAGGTGCTGGGTTTTAGGGGATATTCGCTTGCGCTTGATTTGGACAGGCACAAAACATTACACATCAGTGTGTAATGTTTTGTGCCATTCCTGGATTCAGCGCGACAAGCGGACTACTGGGAATTCGCTGAATTTCCGCGATTGTACAAATATGACCCTATATTTATTTCCTTCAGTGTAGTATGTGTGGGTAGTTGTAGTAATTTCTACAATAGTATGATTGTCGATATGAATAGTCTTGGAATGTAGCTACAGCGCACAAAATTGTATTACAATGCAATTCTTAAAAAAATCTTGTTTAAAACTGACCAACACTTTTTTCCAGGATGTTGAACTTAGGCATGATCAACACAATGGACAATCCGAGACGATACGCCGCGGCCGTCGCCACCCTAATTAGTCACTGTTGTAACAACGAACAGTTTAAATCTATGCCATGGATTATAAACACAATGGGTCTCTGCAACGCTATGGGATTAAAGTTCATGACTCTAACCATACTCCAAGCGCAACCTACATACCTACTTCAAATAGATTCCAAAAACGCTAAAAAGAGATTTGAAATGTATTTAGACTCGTATACAACACGAAAATTATATCAAGAGGATTACAGGAACGACCCTCTATTCAGGAATATAGATGTTCCCTTGGATTTAGACTATTCATTCTTTGTTGCTCATCATACAGATAACCCGATTAAAAAAAGCTTCTCTTTACCTGCAAGGGACGAAAGATACTTGAACTTTTTAGCATATTTTGGAGACCTATTGATAAGTAAAAATCAAACTGATTTATTAGGGATAGTTCCTTATGAGTAAGTAGCCAAATAAATTATAATTACTAGGAATACAGGAGAGTTAGGTCTAGAAATTGTATTGCAGAAGCAGTAGTTAACTTCTTTAAGTAACAATTGACTCCCCTTATCAACTCAATTACATTGTGCTTCAACAGTGAGTAAAGAGATAATGTCTGTTCTCGGAATCGAGGCTGAGTCACGGCGTCCGTCAGCTCAAATGTTTGTTATAATAACTTTTTATAATATAACTTTTTAAAAATTCTTCTCCATGCTAAAATAGGTAAAAGCACAATAGCGTAGAAATGACGTCACCACAACTTCTAGGTCAAAGTAAGTTTGTAATTTCAACTTCTGATTTTATTTTAGAGTGAAACTGGAAGATCTTCATATTGGATTGAATGTTACAATTAGCAAAGATGCTGTAACGAAAGTGATTAATGGCAAAATAATAGCGCTGTGTCAACTAATGACGCAAGATAAAGTTGGCGATGTGTTTACCCTGAGAGATAAACCCGTGCTATGCCACGGACACGGTAAGAAAATTATAGTTAATGTTACTTATTATATCTATACACGTATCTACATTTATCTTTCCATAATGAAAATATGCATCAAATTTAGATAACATCGAACGTTAAGATATGGCATTATCTATGCCTTCATTTTAATTTCGTTATTTAGAACATATTAGCGGGCGCCTGGGGGTCACCCGCGTGGTTCCCGTTCCCTTGGGAATATCGGGATAAAAGTAATTCTAATCCAGGCTTTCTACTCTGTTTACCAAATTTCATCTTTATCCCGTCAGTAGTTTTTGCGTGAAAGATGAAAAAACAAAAAAAAAAACGACACTCGAATTTATAATATTAGTAAGAAGTAAGATTCTACTTCCATACCAAAAAGTGTTTAAAAGGCTGTAGTTAATTATATGTTTAAAATATTTTTTACCAGCTACTGCTCGCGACTATCTATGAGGGTTCAATACCTAATTACCGACTAACAATTCCGTTTTCGCCCGATCTATGGCTACCTATCTAAAATTCGTTTAATAGTACTGGCGTGAAATGATAAGACAACAGACAGACACTTTTTATACTAGAATGGATTAGACTTCATTAAAAATAATTTCTATTAAACCACGTCATCAAAATAAAGTACATATTTTATGATGTCACTGATGAATCATAATACGCGTCGAGCTTCGTAGTAATGGTCTTCCTCTAATGATGTCATGTATTTAAATGGAACATCTACAAGATCCGTTTGGTAATTGGAATTTTAAGGTTCATGTACAAATAATGGAATCCTACAATGTCTCATTTTTTAAATTGCATGATATTGTTTAAGTACATATTAGAACTACATGCAATAGGTAATGGTATCAATCTTTCCTCCAACTTCTTTCTACTTTTAGCATAGAACCAATTGATGCAATATATATTTTATGAACAATTACAGGTGCATTAATTTTGTCTAAGTAAATTCAGTGCTAAAAATAGATTGGAAAGTATAATCTATGTTTTTTGTAATAGCGTTGATTGTAGGTTTAATAACTTATATAGCAAAAAATATATACGTAGGCCAATTTAATAACAATTAGAATGAGAAATGAATGTTCAATCACTTTTTAGCAAAGCAATTTAAGAATAATTTAAAGGAAATGTTGAATTGGTATGTAATGCCACTTTGTTATCATAAAACTGCAGCAATAAATTGCTGATAAAGGTTGATAAGTGTTTACTTCTTATGATTTGCAGGTCTCATTCGAGGAGTTGACTTGGAAAAGCAAATGCTATACATAATTACTCCCATACCAGTTGATAAGCTCTCTCGAGTTAATACATTGGTGTATGCTGATTGGGTGCCTGAACTGAGGGGTCAAGAAAAGCTACTACCAGATGGAATCATAGTCCCATATCGCACCGCCACCATGTACCAAAAGAGACAACTTATGTTTGCACCCAAGAGAAGATTTAATCCACTACAACTGTTGAAAATGACAAGGAATGCCTAAATTGAAACGGTCAATAATTAGTTAATAAATTTGTAATTGGAATAGATCCAAAATATCTTAAATTATAAAAGGAAGTCTAATAATTATTTTATGTTAATTTATGTATATTTGAAAGATAATTTTGTACTTACAATACTAATAAAACATAACATATAGATGATTGATTTTAACTTAAATATTCCCCATCCTAAACACCTTTTAGTTATAAATGCTGTATTAATTTTTTTATAAAAGTCAAAAAGAGTTTAGAAAAGAATTGTTAAAACATGGGGTTCCTTTATTACTAATAAATTATATTAGCATGCAATATGGGAAGTTAAATTTCACACAAACAATAGATTACATTAAAACTGCCCTAAAGAATCAGATGGACGTCTCAGAGACGCGTCTAGTTGACAGGCACTTAGCTGAGAATTGGGGCTCGCGCTCCACGTCAAATAAACATCACCTACACAATTTATACATCACTATTTTATTGAAAAAATTAAAATACAAAATATGAAACTAAACAATCAAGTCTCGGTGAGACGACACCGGTCGAGGAATAAATCTATATGAAGAAATGCTACTTGAATAATATAACATGATAGTATAGCACGAAAAAATCAAGTGGGGCCCATCAATTGCAGGACCCACGATTGCCCCCGACCATATTTTTAAGGCATTTACGCTTACCCTTTATAGATATAATCTATAAAATATACAAGTACCAATTGTGAAAGTGTAGCCACACGAATACTGAGTGGGTGTGCGTGCAACGCGGGCCGCGACGTCGCGTCAGCTATCAGTTTCAGAAGGAAGCACTGTTGTGGCCGACGTCGCGACTGCTGCAGTCCGAGTCGTTTCAAACGTAAGTGTCAGGCAGTATGCGAACGATTCATAAATCAGAGTTCTCCCACCAACAGCACATTTACAGCAGAGAACACCTAGTCTTCTTCTTCTTTTTGACCTGTAACGCGGCCCGAGTCGCCGTTTCAAACACCTCGCGCACTCCCTCCTTGCTCTTGGCGGAGCACTCGAGATATGCGAAAGCATTTATCTTCTCAGCCATAGCCCGTCCTTCCTGAGGTTTCACAGGCTCTTGCTTCATTTTACGGAGCTCATTGATTGTGGCTGGGTCATTGCGCAAATCCTTTTTGTTGCCAACAAGTATAATGGGCACATTAGGGCAAAAGTGCTTTACTTCAGGCGTCCACTTCTCCGGGATGTTCTCGAGCGAGTCTGGCGAGTCCACCGAGAAGCACATGAGAATGACATCGGTGTCGGGGTATGAAAGCGGCCGCAACCGATCATAATCTTCTTGTCCGGCCGTATCCCATAATGCCAGCTCCACTTGTTTGCCGTCCACTTCTATGTCGGCGACGTAATTCTCAAACACTGTCGGCACGTACACTTCCGGAAATTGATCCTTACTGAACACAATCAGTAGACATGTTTTACCACAAGCACCGTCACCGACGATAACTAATTTTTTGCGTATCGCTGCCATCGGTCCTGTAAAAGAATACAACGCAAATAATTATGATGGTGTCGAGCGTCAACGCCTTTCATGACTTATAAAATATGGCCGCCGTATAGGATTATGGGTAGGGAGTAGTCAGACAAGCCCTCAAATGTGAATAAGCACCTGAACTAGCGGAAGAAGAACAGCACCACCACATAGTACCCTCACATGCGAGGGTGTATTTAGTATATTTTGTAGATACCTGAAGATTCTGGCTAATTTCTGCGGAATATTGGCTTATCGACACTTTTTTATTCGTCTTTGCTCATCACAAGCACTTTCGTTCATGAAATCAGTGTTGTCAAGTCAAAAATACACTAAGTTTTGCTATTACAATAGAAAATTATATGAGTAATTATTATTAGATTTATTTGACAACAAGAGTGAAAATACAATTTACCTTCAAATATTTACTTTTGCTCAATCACTTTAATGGTAATGATCTGTATTATTCGATTTGCAAAAGTTAAGGGGCATGGGGATACCCAGTGCAAAATATATTTTGACATTTTATGGTTCGTTCAGAAACGTACAACTTTGGTTATCTTTGAGTCGCAGAGTAGTTAGATTAGTAAATCTATAACCAGCCTTGACAACTAAAATAGGCAGTGTTGCCAGATGACAGTATCGCGTTCTCCCCAAATGTTCCCCGGAATCCCAAAAAGAAAGAACAAAAAAACGTTTTAAAGAAAAATAACCCCAAAAGCAAAAACACAATTATTTGAGCCACATCTACTACCAACCGTACTGTACTTGTAAGAAAAAAATGAAAAACAGTGATTTGACAAAAACATTGCATGGATAAGCTACTCTTAACGCAGCTGCAGATTAATTTTAGTGAAAAACAATAAATTGGCATTACAAACTTGACTTAAATTAGTTTGAAAATGAAAGTGCAAAACTTCACAATACAATTTTTTTGTCCCCTAAGCTACTGGATTTGGAAAAAAGTTTTAATAATTAAAAGGTTTTTTCTATACTTCATTGGTTTTTGTAACTTAAATATTCTAAAGAAGGTTTACTGTTATATCTATCGCATAACTATTTTACATTGTCGTTAATTGAATAAATAACAATATTTTAAATAATGTCCTCAACAAGCAATACAATTTACTGACACTTATTTACTGACGTGGGTAGACTACTTTTTTTACTGGTAAAAGAGTAGAAAAATACATTATAATAGAAAAATATTGGAAAAAATTAACTCGCACAAGTGAATTCTCAGATGGGATCGAACCCATGACCTGGATTTCCAAAGGTCATGTAAAGTACTTGACGATTTTAAAAATATATTTACCAGCCCCCCTATTGCGTAAAAAATATGGATATGGGCTACATATGACAGTTGAAGCTCATAAAATTTCCTTATATGGTCATTTAACTGTCAAATGAGGCCCATGCCCATATCCATATTATTTACGCGGTAGCAGGGATTGTTTATCCGGTTAATTTTGAAACCAGTACAGCAACGAGTACATAGAAACCGTTTCATTAAGGTTTGACTCTACCGAAACCTTAAAAAAACGGTTTCATGAAAGAGCTATATTAAAAGGGTTTTGAATCAATTAAGCGGTTTATAGAAGTTTTTTTCGCTCTTTATAAGTACCTAAGCACAACGGGACAACGCGAGTTTGGCAAAGCGAAAAGCGACCTTCGTCACGTAAATATATTTCGCAGTTTGAACCGGTTTATTTAGGTTTTGGAAGCGCTCTTATTCCGAATACGTCAGAAGCGGTTTTTGTAAAAAACTTAATCAAAAACCGCAATTAACCTCTCCGTTTGAAACCGGTTACAAGCCCTGCGCGGTAGGGCCCCAGTTTCGTGATGAAATAGTTTTATCTTAAGTTTGTACTTTTTAAGTTTTCCTCCACTACAATTTAAATTTATCATAAATTAAGACTAGATCGATAAGATACGCGTTTGATATATCTATTTGTAAATGCAAACGCGATTTGTTTTGAAGTAAAATCAATTTTTAGGTTAGGTTTTACATGTATAGATTTACTGACGGCAGTAAATTGTAGTGTGTAGTGGGTAAAGCTGTAATCCTAAGCTTGCAATAGACGTCCGTTTTTGCTTCCGATTGTCTGATCAGACAATCGGATCGGATTCACTCAATACTAGCGATGGGCGATTGTTACTAAAAAAACAATCGAATGAATCGACAATTGCACTAGTATGTATTCGATTGTCGATTCATTCGTCCTTACCTAGAAACAATCGAATAAAATTGATGATCGCTTGTTACTAAAAAATAATCGAATAAATCGACAAAATTGTACTAATATCTATCATTGTGTTCGACTGTTGATTCATTCGTTCTTACCTGAAAACAATCGAATAAAAATTGATGATCAATTGTTACTAAAAAATAATCGAATGAATCGACAAAATTTTATAGTATCTACTAGTATCTATCATGTGTTTATTAACCCAAATATTCTGTGGTGGATTCTTTATTTAATCAGCTTGATGCTTGATTTTTTGTTTGATCCTAGCCTCATTAATTAGCGATAAAATAGCATTTTTAGCTAAGATTCCGAAGGCCGACATTTTCTTTTTCAAAAATAAAAAATAAAATAAAAGTTTGGACTGCCCTGGGGGGTGTCAAAAAAAGTCTCGGTCTGATAACTGGTTAGAGAAATATGACAGTTTTGGATAGGTTGATGTCACTTGCACCACCACCACGGATAGCTACCTACCTAATACTTAGCCATCTAGGTAGGTACTTTCTTTGATCTTCAGTAGGTACAATAACTAAAAATCAATGATTATGTATATCTTGATGTGTAGCTGACTGTAGGTACAGTGTAGTACGGTACGGTACGGTACGGTACTGTACAGTACCTACAGTACGTAGGTTTGATTTATTCGTGGTGAACCGCCGCCGGCCGTCTGGTTGTTTCTATGAAACCGATAAATCAGTTTTCGAAAATTGGTCAGATCAACAATGATTTTCATTCGTAGTAATTAAAATTATTAATGCTCTTGATTCAATCGGTTGTTTTAGTAACAATCGCGAATTTACTAAATTAATCGATCAACAGGTTACTGGGTATATGTACTAGCTAGTAATTAATAATTCGGATGAATGCTTTCGTTTGCATCCTACTAACAATATTGAGTGATAACGATTTTCATTCGAACACAATCGGCTGTCGATCGTTTTTTAACAATTGCGAAATTACTAATAAATCGACTACATTCGAATGCTTTCGATTGTTTTAGTAACAATCGCGTAGTTACTAACAATCGATCATCGATTGCATAGTAACGATTTTCATTCGAACACAATCGACCGTCGATTGTTTTTATAACAATTGCGGAATTACTAATAATCGACTAGTTATGATTTTCATTCGAATAATTTCGATTGATTTGACAATCGAATAGTTCGATTTTTTTAATAACAATCGCCCATCGTTACTCAATACACGTCCGATTTTTGCATCCGGCCTTTTTTAAGCTAGGTTCAAAGAGTAAAATAATATGCGCTAATTGGCTAATCGGAAGGAGAATCAGACGTTTATTTCGTCTCTGTACAGCAGTATGCATACAGCAGCCCTCAGATAAAATTGTAAACGCGGTGCGTTATTGAAATTTGTATTTTATTCAATATACAGGTGATGATAACCGATGTAGATGCATGAAAATTTTCTTAGGAAACCATCCTTTATTTTTAGAAAAATTTTGAACTGCATTCTCCGGTTTCGAAAAAAATTAAGTCAGCAGTTTTCAAAAAACTTTTTTTTATGACGATTGATTCTGTTTCTTTTGAGAAACACTATGACACCAACTGAGCACTAGGAAAACCAGAAATCGCGTAAAATACGCGGCTTTACGCGATTTACGAGATAAACATTTTCATGTAGCTACATCGGTTAAGGCACCTGCCCTTCGTGCCCCGTTTTAAATTTCCACCCTGTATATATATATATATATATATATATATATATATATATATATATATATATATATATATTTACTTTTTTGTATGAAAAAACCTTCCGTTACAATGTTCTTTGTTATGGAATAAAGAAATGAATAACAATATACAAAAGTTTAATATGAAAAATATGTTTATTTAAAAGCAAAATTGATCCCTTATACCAATATTTACAAAACAATCAGTCCATTACCTTTAATTTACAGTTTCAATAAGATGTCAACAAAGTAATAAAAGTTCCTTATGGTCTAATAATCCGATCTTTTGCGGTATCAAATCAATATAATGCTTATGAATAATATAAACTTAAAAACTGGATTAACCACAAAAGTTAGATTTATAAAATAAATATGTTTTATGGTATCTACTTGATATAAAGAATGTCAGAGGCCGGACTATAACTGTCCTTATTAGGAGTCCTTATTAATTTACAAAAAATCTAGATTAATATGTAAGTACTTATATATATTATTATTATGATTATGTTTATAGCAAATTGTATAAAAAAATTACAATATCTAGGTAAAAAAATAAATGCGTAAATAAATATTTTACACTAAACTTCCTGTTATTGCATCAATATGAATATTTTAAGAGGTCTTTTTAAAATAAAATACATTTTAAAATTATTACAGTACGTACAGTCGTCGATGTTCCCGGTCGACCACTTTAAAGTTTACGGCGATATTCGCGCTCGATATCGTAGTGCGTATATAGTACTTTATAGGCTTACAACGTTCAATGGATTCTGCGCGGCTAGTGGACTACCCGCAACTCCCGCGATTGTACAATGGCAACGCGTTTAATTATATTACATTTACATTTTACAAGGCGGCGTGTTAGCCAAAATAGTATAATTAGCAATAAAACATTTAAATAAAAGAGAAGTTTAAACATAAATATAATAAAAATAGAACACTGTACTCTCAGTTGAAAAAAAAACCTCTGAAGTATAACCCTTTGATTAAACTTAACAACATAAATAGGAATCGAATAATATACATATAATTGCAAACTTGTGCAATTTCTACAAAATCCACCATAATAAGATATAGTGTACTAGTGTATGTATCACAATTATTATTGATGCGCCTAATTTTTTACATCGTCTATTTGACTTGTTATCCTACAGATCTTCTGATGCTATCTGAAAAAATAAAAACAAAATATACATTAAAATTCTTGATTTTATTTAATTTACCATTCCTAGGTCGACTTTAATTTTCAATTTTATGACCCGGACTCCACCAAAAATGTCTATGTTTCATTATGTTTTTCAGCTAGGGTGCATCTATCGAAGCAGTACGGAGATGCGTACTGGAACGGAGATGAGTAGCATCTGCGTGCGGCGAGCGTTGTATGTTTTGTTTGTTGAGATTGTCGTCTCCAGCTGCAAGCCGTCGCTCGCCAGCTTGATCGTCAGCAGCAGAGACACAGTTCACATCTCCGCTCTGTGCGGTAGAAAGCAGAGATGTGAAGTCATCTCGCCCAGTACCTTTGGTACGAGTTGACATTTACTGTCAATGTTTTCGACAACTATCGAATGCTCTACTCATGTCGGTAAAGTAGTATATGGATATGAAAGAGACAAAGCGAAGTTTTCGAAAACGATTATACTCGTACTAATGGGACCTACAGTTCAATATCGCCGAGGTCGATTGAGGAACTTCCCGGTAGACTAGTAGAATTGTAAGGGAACGTCATTTCAAAAGTAACAGATACCTTTATAACCCAAATAAAAGAACATTAAGGGCCGGTGTCACCACTTACTGATAAGTTCTGGATAGCTTATATGACAGATCGTTTGACAGTAGTAAAATGAAAAATATGTCCAAAATATCTGCCAGATAAACTACCCAGAAAAACATATCCATTTCTCTCCTTCGTCTCCGCTTTGATAGAATCCGAGCCTTTGACTGACATTACCGACCGCAAGGAACTACGCAGTCTTTATATTTAACTGCATGCAGTTATAAATACGACAGCTGGTCAGGCTCTACAGTTCGACCATGAGAGCGCCCTTATCTCACTCGTAAAAGCGGTTGTTTTCGTAGTGCATGACGTGTTGTTGAGTGTACAGTCATGAGTATTGATAAGTTTACTCTATGAGCTCCTATTTGGCGCAGAGGTACAATACCCGCCTTCTGCGCCAGATGTATGTATTTACAAAAAAAAAGTATATAAGTATGTTATCCGTTATCTAGTAGGTATTCATAATACAAGTTCTTCCTGAAACTTAAAGTGGGCTAGATAATTGGTGTGATTGTATGCAATTATTTATTATGTATACAATTATTTACTATAAGCCTTTTTGCATTGACACATGCCGAAACAATGCTCTCTCTGTCCACAAATGTCATTATTTCAGACTCGTAATTGTGAGAAGGTTGCTAAATGTTACTGCCCGTGACTGTACGTTAGACTTCTTACGACGCCGGCGCCGTGGCATCAACATTGTGCGGTCGTTTGCAGTAGATATTAATTAACTGCACATAGTAACTTCGGGGGTCGGTTAAGACTAACCGATCGCGTATTGGTTTTTTGAAGTCAAACGTACAACCCCAATTAGTTGATTATAGCGACAGCACACGGTTGCGGAGCGATACAGTCGATGTGATAACAGCGTAAGGGTTGCTTTACAGTTTCTCAATATTTCCTTGAACGCAAAGGTTTTTGCTTTAGCATTTACATGAGCCAAATTCTGCTTTGGCGTTCAAGGAAATATCATCGTTAAAAGGCCGGCGACCCGTCAGCTCCCCATATTCATATTCATTTATTCATCCATACTAACGTAATACGAAAATAATTTGAAATTAGAGCATTACTAGTCCGCCTGGCTAGCTACCACCATCTTATCTAAGTCTGACGCCATAACAAAGTTTTCAGCATTGTTGTGTTCCGGCAGTTAGAAATAAGATAGCTAGTTCCTCAGTGATTGAGGATTCCGGTAGAGGCTCGCTTCCATCTTCAGCCTTATCAATACTTAACATCAGGTATGATGAAGGTTAGGAGTCTCCCCGTCCTGACATAACGTAAAAAAAAAAACTAATTCTGATGAAATTCGGATTAAGACACTTCACGTTCAGACACGACAGACACGTTCACTGGCAGTTTCTAGGTTTCTATTTTAAAAAAATCCTAAATACTAACCCATTTGAAAATAAATGCGTCGCGGACCTTTTAACAAAAACTATCAGATACACTTCTCATGTCGCTAAAGCAGCCGATGGATGCGATTACAGGGGCGTGCATTCCATATAGGCAATTAGGCAGTGCCTACCTCATTCAAAACCCAAATTAATATACACTATGTGTTAAGTTATTTTATATTAGTTTAAACTTCTATTCAACACTCACCCACTAAGATTTTCCTTACGCTAAATACTGAATACCTACCGGTAGGCAGTCTCGAAATTGCCTATTCGAAACAAGAAGCGTTTCATACAAGAATACAACTTATTTAAAAAAAGTATTGCTCAAGTATAAACCGCCCACGGCAAGAAGGGCGCTATTTGTACGTGTAACGTTCTAGCTTAAACTTCCGGAATATATCAGTATAAAGTAAGCAAGCCTACCTGACGAATGAATTTGATCGCGAATTATTGTAAAACTATCATATTTCCTAAGATATTCAAAAAATTAAATGATGTAAAAGTTCAAAATTAAATACTTGTGATGATTAACGTATTTATTTAGATGAGGACTAATATCATGTTTAAAACAGCTTCTCAAATAATACATTAGTTTAGAACAAATTTTATTATCTTAAAAATGGTTATAGTGAGTTAACCATAAAACATAGACTTATGCTGTCGCGGACTTTTTTTTTTGAACTTTTGATGGGGAACAATTTTGTCATACATGATTTTTACGTAACTTTAACCGTTTACACACCGTCCGCAACGGAAGCTCCCAAAAGTAATCTGCCCTTATTAATCGTAGCGTGATATTAATTATCTTATTACCTTCCGAGATAAATGGACTATCCAGCACAAAAATAATTTTTCAATTCGATCTAGTAGTTCCAGAGATTAGCGTGCTCAAATAATCAAACTCGTCAGCATTTTAATATTCCTACTAAATATTACGAACCTTATCATTTATGACTTGCGGACTACTCAGTTTCACTCGCCGCGTGGTTGCCGTTACCGTGGGAATATCAGGATAATTATAAATATTTGCATACAATGTGGTTTTCTGATGTATAAGCTACATTGCTGTAATCTTAATCAGTTCAGTAGTTTTTGTGTGAAATAGTAACAAACATTCATCCACCCAAATATCCTCACAAACTTTTAAACTTATAATATTCGGTAGCAGGATAGGATAAGTGCAAAGTTACTAGTTAGATCTACAGTGCCTACTACGCTGGAAAACCAATGCACACCCCTAGATGCGAATAAGACATAGCGATAGTTTTCGATAACGAATATTTATTTATTTATTTTATTTATTTATTTATTTACTGGAAAACCAACTGCTTAACCTAATACATTAAAAAACTATGCCAAACTCATACTATTTTCCTTTCACGAGAAAATATTTAACCCTCTTGCATTGGCACCGGTAAACCATTTACCTATTTGCGTCCATATTAATGAGCGCTCCGACAGCTAACATAACATTGGAAACTGTGTTAATATTATATTGACTATTTTGGCTGCCACAAATAACTGTGCATGAGTAGGCACTCATGCACAGTCATTTGAGGCACCACATTTTTAATGAATAACGATCTCCAGCGAGCTGATTCACAAACCATCGGAATCGGAATCAAATCTAAGCTTTGTCTTTCTCTATTTTGATGCGAGTGACAGTGACAAATGCATAGATTCCGCTCTCGGAAAGTTTCCGAAGGTTTTGTAAATAAGGCAGCAGATTTGTTTTGGCTAATTTAAATGGTTCGATCTTCATGTCCTGAATCTACCTCTCTCAGATTTATAAGGATGGTTGTCGGAATAGTTTTAACCATCAAAACTGATGGATGCTGGACAGAAAGTGATTAAGTACAATATAGATAGATTTAGGAAGCTAGATCTTATTCCAGAATAAATATAACCCCAGCGAAATTTCAGCAGTTTGATTTTAGAACATTAAATGTACTCATAGATATTAAACTAGGTATATAGCTAACCCGTGCCTCACGTAAAAAAAATTTGATTATAATCAATTATAGTCTATGTCACTCAGGAATAATGCAGTTTTCTTCTGATGAAGGAATTAAAAAAAAATCGGTTCAATATTTCCTTATAGAGGAATTTTGTTCAACATTTTTTCGACATGTCCAAGCAGGGTAGAGAAGCATAGTTAATATTATATTGTCGGATTTATGTGATAATGAAACAAGTTTGGATATTTCAAAGGTGTTTATGCAATAAGCGCACATAACAAAAGCCTATTTACATTATATACTTTTTTTGTATGACGAACTCGAGAAGGGTTTACAAGACTGATTGATCTGTATGAAATGTCAAAAATTACATTTCGATTTTGAGACGCCGACGAAAGGGGTTCGATGATTTTTGCATAGAGCCTGGTATACCGACTGTTTCGCCATTTCATGAACGGAACAGTAGCCATACCATACCAAAGTCTTCAAGCCCTTTTAGTCTGCTCTTGAGAAAAGAAATATGTTCCCTCGTCGGGCACATCATACTATGACTGCATGAAAAGCAAAATAAACTATTTATATAATGTTAGCTTATATAAAATAATACCGTCGTCGGTAGATTAAATTAATACATAAAATTGTATTTAAAGTAAATAAGTATTTCATACTTCTCAAACGGACATTATCATAAAGGATATTGAAAAAGCAGTAGAAAAAATTGTTTTTATAGTTTTGTTCGAAATCACAATGCTTTTTGAGTCTTCAAATCAGTGGGTTTTTGGGCTAGTAAAAAATGTTATTTATGTGCGTTTAAAGAATTTTTGTAATCTATTAAATGCTAATAAACATAGTCGTTTGTCGTACCCAAACACCTACAAACCTATTGTTTGCGATTTGTTTGTGATAATGATAAGTACACCTTTTACTATATACTAACATAACTTAGTATACCTAATACTATTTTCATACAATCCATTTTAAACTTCTTAAATATAGTAATTAATTTTGCGGGTAATAAAGTATAATTTTTGACAACTTGACAAAAAGTCAATAAAAAAGAAAACAACAAGATACTAGTAAAAACGAAATTCTATAAATATATTTAACTATAGACTTATATCCAGATAGACGGTAAAAGTGTACCTACCTTGCGTGTCAAAAGCTTGATCCACGGTCAAAGACGACCTAAATCTGTCTGCTTGAGACCATTGCTATGAAAACTCACTCAGAAACGAAATTGGTTGACTGTGCGTGCTTCCTTGCAAGAGATCGTCAATAACATTTTCACATCACTAAATCTCGCTAGTGAAGTCATCGTAGGTATAAAAATTCGACACGCTAGGTTGCCATACAATTAGATGCGCTCTTCTCGTCTATCTCGATATAGGTCTATGTATTTAACCAACTTTATGGCCCATTCTAGAATTTCATTCGTTTTGGAGAATCGAACTGTCAAAATGACATTTAAATTGTACCCATTCCTACTATTATGAACATTCTATAGATTAATAATCTAGAATTTCCTCTTAAATCTTGTAAAGTACTTTGTGAGAAAGATATAGTTCGCGACAGGTTGACATGCAATCGGTTAATGAAATGGGGCGGGGAAAAAGACGGGCCATCTTTTCCTGCAATTTCTGGCCGGCAAATATTGCTGTCTCACGATGATTTTAATACGCTAGAGCAAGATGCATATAGTTGCCGGTCACACATTTGTGCTTTAAGGCGCTATATGACTGAAGCGAGATAGCAATGAGAAAACGACGCGCGCGCACTTGCGAATATCTTGAATTTTCATATTTTCGAAAGAAAAATGTCGAGGCAAAATCATAAAATCGTGTTTCTGGTTCTTTACAAATCTAGATAAAGATATGAAGAAATGTATATCTTTTTTCCAGATTTGTAACATTTTCCGTCCTATAGTTTATATTTTAAAATCATACTTTTTCATAGCATAGCCCGTCTAGAAGCCAGATTAAAGCACTAACTACGCATCAGCCACGTTCAGCCACATTGACTAAAATTGCCATGTTAACCTGTCGCGAACAGTATTTTAAAGTTTATCAGCTTATTTCTTTACCTTGTTCCAGGCCATAAGGCCATAGGAGAGGCCTGCTCCTAACGCGAAGGAGATCAGATAAGGCAAGAACTTCAGGGACGGCCCGTGCATCGGCTTCATCAGAGTGGTAATATATGTCAGCTTTCCTTCAGAGTACGGAGGATAACGTCCCCTATAAAGAGAAATAGTTAGAATAAATAGAGTGATTTACTCCTGAAAACTACACAGAAGGCGATGTGAACCTTTTCAGTACAATCAATGGCTAACTTGGCCTTTAAAATGCTTTCCGAACTCAAAGGCTAATGTAATGTATTAAAGTTCAAAGTCGATTGGAGAAATTTGACAGTTTTGTAAAGGCTGACATGTTTCTGACTGAAAACATTTCTCAATTGATTTTAAACTTTAATTTTTACAAATTAAATTAAAAATCGATAAGGAAACTCTACCCAGTAACCCTAGCATGAAAGGCTTTTATATCGACACTCGTAGCTCGATAACGTGCCACTGTCCCGCTGACATCTTAAAGTCGGATTTTTGATTCAGTAGAGTAATTTGACAGGTGCCAATGTCACTTTGTAAAAATAATCCTGCTTTAAACTTTTTTATAACAATGATTTGCTTGGATCCAGTTCCTGTACACAATTTTAATATTATCATTATTCGACATGTCCTTTTAATTTTTTTAAATTAATTGATCTCTCAAGAATACAGTGCTTACAAATTATACAACGTCTGCCAAACTGTACAACAGTTTGTCGGCAGAATCCTAATGGTCTCTGTAGCATAATTGGTTAGTGCATTAGGCCGGATTCCCAAGGATGCAGGTTCGAGTCCCGTCAGGGCGACATGAGACAAGTTGCTTTTTTCTAGTATATTTTCTTGTTTAATATTTATTACATAAAAATAGCATTGTAAAATGCAAAATTAAAAAGTTATAATTAGATGGCTCATGTTTCATCTTAATCGATTTTTTTTTTATTTCGAATGCGAAGTTATTATTCTCTCATTGATGAAACGACGGTGGCCAACACCGTAGAAAGGTGAATATACTAGAATAATTCGACGTGTCCTCTCTGTAGCATAATGGGTTAGTGCATTGGGCCGGTTTCTCAAGGATGCGGGTTCGAGTCCCGTTGGCGACATGAGACAAGTTGCTTTTTTCTAGTATATTTTCTTGTTTAATATTTATTATCATTATTTCTTCATTTTAAGGCAGACTTATTTTTACAAATTGACAATAGCACCTGTCAAATTACTCTGCTGAATAAAAAATCGGAGTATAGGTAGGTTAGGGGTAAGCAAGACAGCCTCATGCGCCATATCCTTATATCATACATGTCGTGATATAGCGGTGTTTATGCTAGGCTGGGGGACGTCATACATTGTTGATAAAGCGACAAGACACTGAACGGTGTATTATAATTAAGTATGTACTTACGAAGCCAATTTCTCCCCGATGGGCGAGAAGTTTTTGATGAGACAACTCTTCTTGTGGGTGAAGGTGTCGAAGGTGGCTTTCCCGTGGTAGGCGCCGATGCCACTGTTACCCACGCCTCCGAAGGGCAGAGTTTCAACTGGAAAATTAATTTTATTAATATTACGAAAGGTTGAATAAACATTAATATTATCCTGAAAGGATCTGAGGGCATCTCACTATTTCTTTACAGTTACGTTACTAAACAGTACATGATGTGAGATGAGTTTTTTTGGATGTCTTTAATAAAATAACCACGTTTTTAACTGCTACATAAACTAATAAGACTTGGATAAAATATATTGTTTAGGGTCATTTAATTATAATCTAAAAAATAAAATCAATAAAAATTCAAATAACTAAAATTAAAATAACTCTGAAGTCACAAACTAATTAACTTATCTAAGACAAAAGAAGTAGCCACATTTCATCTAGCTTAAAATAACTTAGACTGAAGAGAAGAGTGCACAGATAATAATTCGCCAAATAGCCACCTGTTCAAGCGAGTCGCAGATTCAATCTAAAATTGCAATATTAAAAACTAACCTCCATACTAATTAATTGGATGTAGGTAAGCATGAAATAGTTACTCCGTGTTTTGTCTCTGTCCTTATAATTTCATTTTCGAGCATCTGAGCCAAAACACTGAATAGGTAGTCCAAGCTTACACCAAGTTACCCACCTCTAATTACCCCATTACTTTTTCCATGCTCTATTTATAATTAAATACTTTACCTAAAGGCTCACGCATACTAGAACAGCATAGCAACGCAAAAATAGGCCTAGTAAGCTATTCCACAGTGCGCGCGTTGTTATGCGGCCCGCATGTAATATGTGATAGTTTATATACGAGGGCTGATTGATAAGTATCCGAAACGACGAACTTAAAAAAAAGATACGCTAAAAACATTATTACATTATGTTCTGGCATCTTTTCGAAAATAAAACGCCAAATTTGGATTTGATCGAACTTATGGAATTACAACACATAGCGAGAAGAACCGATGGCCGTTGGGGCGGAAAGGTTCTGGAATGGCGACCGCGTACCGGACGATGCTCCGTGGGTAGGCCCCCCACAAGGTGGACCGACGATCTGGTGAAGGTCGCGGGAAGCCGCTGGATGCGGGCAGCGCAGGACCGATCGTCGTGGAGATCCTTGGGGGAGGCCTATACCCAGCAGTGGGTGTCATGTGGCTGAGACGAACGAAAGACCTTGAACTTTCTGTGTCGTGAATTTTCTTAACAATGGAAAGAACGCGCCTCTACACTCGTCTATGGTTGCAGTCGCCAAACTCCTGAATGAATTGCGGTTCGAATTGCTACCGCATCGACCCTATTCCCCAGATCGCCTCATGCGACTTCCACTTATTCCCAAACTTGAAGAAGGGCAAGGTAGCCAGATTTTCAACATATGTTGAAGTCATTGTTGCCGTAGATGAGTATGTTGAGGGGTTGGAGAAAACATTTTATCAACTGGTGTAACGGCATTGGAGAAGTGCTGGACTAAATGCATTGAGGTAGAGGGATACTAGGTTGAGAAATAAATTTATTTTAAATATTAAAAATATAAATATTAATAAACATTTTCTTTGTCGTTTCGGAAACTTATCAATCAACCCTCGTAAGGAGGAGGATTTTTGCTATGCGATGCGGTGCAGCCCGCCCTAATATGCGCGAGCCTTATGTCTGGTTGACACGATACGAGTTCACGCATGAGAAATGCTTCTAGATGATTATCGAAACCCGCATGCGTGCACGAACATAACGAAAACGAACGCTATACGAATGCTAGTTGTCTCGTTCGAGAAGGCTAGTTGTCTCGTTCGAGAAGGCAGCATGCTCCTCGTGCGTGATATCTCGCATCATGTTAACCTGACATTGAGTACAAAATGGCGTGTATATACAAAGTGTCGTGCAAACCTCCCATCTGCATGACGGTATCGTTAATACACATCCCTCCGCTGGTGGTATTCTCCACGATGCTGCTGACCACCTCCCCGTTCTTCGCGAAGACATACAGGACTAGCGGCTTCTCTCTAGATAATAGGCAAACCGCCACCGTTAGTTATATACAGTGCATTAGATTAAGCTACAGTAAGGAAGATAGAAAAGAAATATAAGAAGCTTGATAGCTACCTTCGTAGTAAAGTAATCAAAATATTCTATATACCGTCTACTGTGACTCCATGATAAATACAGACCCAGATATAACATGTCTACAGCTACTAATTTTCGTATCAAATATCTGTTATGGCAACAAATGTTGATGAAAATATGCTTCTGTGGTAATAACTAAAATCACTGACTTCGGTTAAACATGACATAAATTTTGCTATACCTCGTAATTTGTTTTGAAATAAATATAATTTTTCTTCTACATAAACGAAGTTAACACATAATTAAAAGTGAAATAGATAAATACTATCACTCGTTAATTATTGATTCTTTTTTATTTAGCTGCAAATAAGTGATGCAAAAAAAACACAAAGTACATACTACGCCAAAACAATTTCAATGGCCAGCTTTAGGTAAATAAGTCAAAGGTAGCTATCAAGTTTCACATTTAGAGAGATTTAGAAGTATTTGGAAGAGGAGATAGAAATTATATAATTATAATTGCGAGTCAGGAAAATTATAAACAACTTTTAGTTACATACATGTCATGTAACAAGTCATCCATATGTTACTAATAATGCTTACATTTTCAAAATATTATTTAATTCTATAAAGTACTTTCTACAATTTTTTCTTCGGATGCTATTAGAAGAGAGATACTACCTACAAAAAGAAAGATTTTGTCGCATCTTTAGAAAAAGTTATTCATACACTTTAATGATTCTCCTGTTGAACGAATCGACTGAAGTTATGTGTGTTTTCAAGTTTTCACTCAAATGTATGCGTCATGACTGACCACAGACCTATATCCAGGTAGACGGTAAAAGTTTACCTACCTTGCGTGTATTTGTCCGACCTAAATCTGTTTCCCATCACTAAATAGCGCTCGTGACGTCATCCTAGTTACGAAAATTTCGACACGTTAAATTCTCATACAGTTTGAAGCGCTCTTTTCGTCTATCTCGATATAGGTCTGTGACTTTGACTTAGTATCTTTCCACCACCTTTTACGTGCAGCCATCACCACACCCAACCCAACACGATTATTAAATCTTTTGTGAACTAAAACCGTCATGTTCATGCTGATACCATCACCAATCAGCTGTTTTGCACAAACATCTTCTTTCCATTTCTATACGAAGAATTGGATATAAGAAATTGTTTATTGCTATATCATCTAGATTTACGATATTTTTTCTTTATTTGTCCCATATCAACGCCATTGTCAGTCCACAGAATAAATTCTTTTTTTTTGTGTTTTTTTTATGCAGAATTTCTGTGTATTGGAAATTAAAATCTCATTTATTTTGAAAATTAAGCTCTATTGAATTTTATTGTTTAAAATGTAATGCCACACTAACGATATTAGCAACAAGGTCCAATTTCGAACGATGTTTTTGCAAACAGCTGATGTCTATCGGATTCCTCCTTACCGCTATAGAACATGATCGTGTCGTTTATATTCATACTGCCCGACCGAGTCTGTTCCGTAAACAGCTTTTGTATGCTGTGGTCTTTGCTGAATACGTAAAGTACTAACGGATGCTCCCTGAAATTCGATTCTCGTGGTGTTATACCCGAATGTTTGAATACTTCAAATGTTTAAAGTTAAAAAATGTTTATAAATAAATATTTATGAATGCTCGTATGAGGATTAGCACCCTCTGAATGCCCTCAAATAAGGCAAATACTAACAACCTTACCACAAAACATTTAGACTAGGTTTTATCTACTGTTTAACAAGTGTCTAAGATAATTGTCTACCACAAATCCCTGTTTAGCGTTTAGACCACTGTCTAAATCACTGTCAAAGTTAAACTTCCCCCGTAGTTTATGTTGTGTTTAACCTCAAAAAATATTTCGATTTCACATATCGTGCTTTTGTGTGTTAATTTACGCCCGAAATTAATAACCTATCTGTAGATATGGATTGGGCTATCTGAGGTAATTGCCTAGGATATTTTTGTTAATATGACCAAACTAACGACGGTTGCTAGGCAACGAAGCCAGTATCCTACGCAACTATCTCAGATAGCTCTATCCATATCTACAGATAGGTTATTAATATCGACCGTTAGTATAAAATTGTAATAAATATTCATGAAATGGGTGATTTTGCAATAGATTTGTTAGACAGAAACGATATGGAAGATCTAGACGAATTTATCAGAAATAAACCATACGCATCGCATACAAATATATCGCATGAGAATGAATCCATTCATCAATAATTATAGTGATGATGATGCAGGTACTCATTATTCATACGAACCACCATTATCAATCACCATATTTTTTAAACCATTTTTTTTAATGGCTTTCTTCCGTTCTTCAAATATAACTATCAAAGAACATAAGCGAAGAACCTAGCTGGGTCTGTGTAGGACTCATTTTTTTTTTTTTTTTTTTTAGTTTAATTGATAGTATAAATGCTGCTAGATGTTACTGCAGTTAGTGCAGTAACGGGCCCTTTTCTAGTTTATCATAACAACAAATTCTGACAGACAAGACAAACCGAAAACGGAGTGATTACATAATAAATACTCTTTGGACAAACCATTACGTTTAATCTCTTTCCAAACCATCTGGCAAAGATTGACTTCAAAATATATTAAAATCATAATGCTTTTAAAGGTTATAATTATTAATATACCATATAACCACCATTATGTAAATAAAATCGGAAATTAAAAATTATTTTATTTTATTATTTCCTCCGAGTGTAGAATGCAACCTCCTTATCACAAAACTTATTGAATGAACTTTGTAAATAGAGCGAACGATTGAAGCTAAAACAGTGTCAAACTAAACATTCAATGTCGAATTCGAGATTTGTGGTATAAAAATATAAACACTGTTTCAAACCTCGTTTAATGTCTGAAACAGTGTCTAACTAAACACAACTTAAAACATGGTCTAACTGATTTTTTGTGGTAAGACTGTAAATGTTTGGTTATCGATTCAGATCATGGTTTATGATTCTGTAAAATAGTAATGCGAGATCTCATGAAAATTTACTGTTTTTGAACCAAACCGTTTTATAGAATTAAATGTAAACGATTTTATGGTGTAGCTGATTATGAATTCTAAATAAATGACTTCAAAAATAAGCCTCCATAACGCTCACAATACCTTTAACACAAACAAAACAATACAGGAATAAATTATAGGGTAAAATATGAATGAAAACAATAAACAAATAAGAATCTTTACAACCCTTTAACTTTCTTATTTTAGCAATGAACGATGCTACTGTTTAATTAATTACTTTTAAATATTTGTATAAACAGTATTTTAATTTATGGGTTTCTTGACAAGACTTTACACCGCCGTATAAATAGAACCTTGAACATTAACAGTTAAGGTTTAAAATAAAACATACTAAATAGTTATCAACAATATGGCAGGTCAACTTAAACGACCCATACCAAACAACAAAAGGGTTAAAGATCAACGAACGGCGTATAATTAAATCAGACTGACATTCTTAACAGCATACATATAAGGCATACTTTTCTCCGACAAACTAACATTGCCAAATAATTTATTCCCGTTTCAATTCAAACTTACCTTTCGTTGATGAATTTGATAGCTTCGTATGCATTATTTATAGGTAAGATAGGAAGAATAGGGCCGAATATCTCGTCTTCCATGATTTTGTCCGAAGCAGTGATGTTGGTAAGAATCGTCGGTTCGATGAATTTGTCTTTCGGATCGGAGGAACCACCGATAGCGATTTTGTCTTTGCTTGCGTCTAGCAAAGCTTGAAGTCGACTGTAAACAACAAGCAGTTGTTATTTTTTTCGATGTATAACCACTGTATGGGAGACAAATAAATGGATTTTTATTTAATAATTTATGGTTAATTACATTTATGATTTTTGAATTTTTGCATTTCAATGCTATTTTTATACTTATGATAAATTTTAAATAGAAAAATATTGGAAAAAAACATCTCGGCCACAAGTGAATTCTCAGATGGGACTCGAACCCACATCCTTTGGAAATCCGGTCCAATGCTCTTACCACTGCGCTACCGAGACTTCTATTTAAAACTTATCATAATTACATTTGATTTTTTTTTACTAAAAGTAGATTTTAGATTTTAACACTAAATAATCTGAAAAATACTCTCTAAAGACATACATACAATAATACCGTCACGCCATAAATCCCTTTTGGTGTTAACAGAGCAATAAAGGTGAGAACTTGAGAGTGAAATGTATAGACATCGCTTTTAAAACCTCGCCTCAACATTTAGCATTCGCTGGGTCTAAGAAGTTGTCCGCAAACTTAAAATATTTTGCTCATATCATATACGTTCATCGCACAAATGTTTGTCGTGAGTGGGGATCGAACCAACAACCCCAGGGCCCGTAGACAAAGTAACATTGTTATGTAGCGAAACGATAATTCGATTCGTTATTGTCTTCGCCAATTGACTTGCGGTGAGACCACGTGATTTATGCCAATCGGCCAATACCATACATTTAATTATTTTCGTACTTAGTACTTACAACGTAACGTTACAACAAGTATGTAGTGCCTTACAACTTATTTTTTAATGTCCCGTTTTAGTTTTTAATTAAATAATTGTTGCATGTTATTGTTTTTTTTATTGTTGTTTAATTTATCATTAGTGATTTATTATAGTGTTTTTGTTGTGTCTACTCTTGGCCCTGTCAGAATATCAGTGCTTCTGGGTTATTCTGACCATCAACGAATGACCCAGAAGTTAATTTTGCTGAGACAGGGCCTATTAGCAGCACACATTTTGTTTTGTTGTTTAGTAACATATTATAATTCTTGTTTTTTTGGGTCTTAATTAGGTACCTACTTGTCTCATTGTATGCGCTTGTGTGTGTTGTTAATAAATGGTTTCTATTCTATTCTGCTTCGTTATCGTTTTTGAATTGTTACTTTGGCTAGGGGCCCTGGCTGCGTAAATATGAGCAGTACCACTACCGTCTGCCAGTATGTATATTTCAACTTATAAACATTTTCTATGCTCAGATAAAAATATATATCTCAGATATCGTTTTTAGTAAGAACATCTTAAGTTTCTTCGCGCACTGTACTTCGAAATAAAACTTTTACGGATTTAAGTGCACTAGATATTTCACATTACTTTAGCACATTACTTTTGGCTTTGGTGTTTTTTTGGGTTTTTTGGTTTCCCGACATTTCGGCACCTTTTCAGCTGCCGTGGTCACGGGATGACAATCATCCCACAGTCGTCACTTAAGTCCGTAAAAGGTGTTTTATTTTGTTTTAAGTAGTTAGTTAAGTATTGAATGAACTAACTGATAGCTTTTATCCAGAGTTACGAAATGTTATGAGATTAAAATGTCTGACCTGAAATGTCTATTATTGATAATCCTGCATAGGTCAGGCGACTTCTGTGGCTCCTCGCCATACCACTCTTTGAGGACCTTCTTTGCGATCGGCACTATCTTGTCTTGAATCTCTTTGGTGCACAATATGTAGTCAGGAGCTATACAAGTTTGACCCACGTTGATGAATTTACCCCATAGTATCCGCTTCGTTGTTACTTCGAGGTCTGCCGTGCTGTCTATGTATACTGGGCTAGAAAATAAATATATAAGACAACATTTTATAATGTTACAATGAAACATGACTATAACAGTTACAGCACCCGCACATTGAGCCACTAGTCGCGGCCACTAAACGTGACCACGGACTAGTTTTTTCATACATTTTCGTTCCCCCCTCAGATAAGTCCGTCGCCCACTCGCAGGTCGCTCGCTAGGCCTCCCTTACGGGTCTCACCTCGCAGGGCTTGACCGCGGCGAGGCCGTGGCGAAGCACTTAAGGAGTGACGACGAGCTCCCATTTAACCAATCTGCATGGGAGCAGATTGCGATCCCCGCAACGTCTGCAATGGCTATAGCATATTACCTGCGCGAGACGAAGAAGGAATCGGAAGCTGCGGCAGTCGCTCGTGCTCGCTACTAGTGGCCGCGTTTGTGGCTCACCTCGCGCGCACACTCGACCTCTCTGGCGAGTTGTGGCCGCCACTCAGCCTAGTGGCGGCGATTAGTGGCTGCGTCTAGTGGCTTGACCGAGACACAAGTGGTCGAGGGTCGCACGGTATGTAAAGTAGTTGCATTCATTTGACAGTTCTTATTGTATGTGATCAGATGGGATTTGACATGAATGACATAAAATATGAATTGTCAAATTAATAAGATCACTTTACACAATCGCTAATTTGATTCTGATATTATGATATATATAGGTAGCTTATTTCCAGATGTAGTAGTAGTAGTATAAAATGTCATTTATTAATACTGACTTATATATTATAAGTCAGTATAAAAAATTATACTATAGCTTAGTTTAGATTTTATTAAATATATTTCTGATAAAAATCCTGCTAGCAGATGTTATTGTAATAAGAATGAACTGTATCACGAGCTTCGATTCGTCCACTTCTGCTCCCGCGTTAATGGCCGAATACTCAAACGGTACTCAACTTTAAGAAGCTCCTAAACATCAAGGCGTCTTTCTCATACATTTGACATTTAAAGCGACAGGTTGATGTTTACGATGCCCTCAAAGTTGAGAAACGCTTGAGTATTCGCGCATATGTTGTATAAATACAGAGCCCTTAGTACGAGTTGACATTTACTGTCAACGTTTTCGACAGCTATTGGATGCTCTACTCATGTCGGTAAAACAGTCTTTAGATATGAAAGAGACAAAGCGATAGTTTTTAAAACGATTCTAGATTGTCTAACTCGTACTAAAGGCACAAGTGATATTAAAAATAAAATAGCTGAAGTAAATACCTCTTTCCACCCAGCTCCAGGGTGACCGGCGTGAGGTTCTTGGTAGCAGCTTCGTATACAATCTTGCCGACACTGGTGCTGCCCGTGTAAAAAATGTAGTCGAATTTCTGTTTCAGTAGTTCCGTGGTTTCCTGAGGACCGCCCTCGATGACAACAACGGCATCCTGTTCGTGGGAATGAGACAAGAAATATTTTTATTTCTTCAATATATTTTGCTGATGCTTTGTTGGATTCATAGAAACCTTGTTCTGTTAAGCTTTGCTTTTCAAGTTTCGGTGTGCTTTGCGTTTACAAGACATCTTATTACAGTAGAGAAAAGTAAAGTACAGTAATGACTATTCGGTTGCTAAATTTTAGACTTTGACTTCGAAATATACAGCAGATATTAGGCCTATTAATTTTTTCAGAGATATTAAGACAACTGAAACAATATTTAGAAAGATATTATTAGTTCATTCAGTAAAAGCGTTCCGGAACCCAGAATCGGAATCTTCAGTCCAGATCTTGAATTGTAACAACCCTTATTCTTGAATTTAAGCCTGAACTAACTTATTTTAATATGATTGCGTGTTATCGAGTTGACTACTAGCGATTAGTAGATAATTTTGAGTGATCAGTTCTATCTTTAATTACTTATCATGTACAGGCAACGGAATATGTCCAATATAAAAATAAGACTCCACGCGATTTCACACTTTAAACCTTGACCATTTAATTTAAAGTCCATTGCAGACATTTTACAGAATGGTATGTGATTCGGTGATTAGCTGCTGCTGTTTAATACGAAACTATATCATAATAATCTTATTTGAACTTTGTCTACACCTACAATTATAATAACATCTAAATCTATGATTATATGACGACCTGTCTGGCGTAGGGTACGTAGCCTGCCTTCTACGCAGAGGGTTTCCGACAAGGGTCCGATTCCCGGACAAGATAAATATTTGTGAAACGAACATATCTATTTGTGATAAATATTAAACAAGAAAATATACTAGAAAACAATTAGTCTCATGTCGCCCTGACGGGATAATATTTATCACATAAAAATAGCATTGAGAAATGCAAAATTAAAAAGTTATAATATCTATTTGTCTTGGTCTAGGTGTTTAATATGTAGGTACCTATATTAAGTATGTATTTTCAAAAATAAGTATGTTTATCTAGTATCCATAACACAAGTTTTTATGAAACTTACCTTGGCCTATATAATTGGTGATTGTATGAAAATTATTATATTGATGATACTACAAAATGCCTAAACGCTTTATCATCTCTTTGTGAATTGCTTAATTCAATATTACGTGACCTGTGTAGGGCATACATTTCGAAATTTCGAAACTTCATAATTTCGAAATTTCGGACTATATTTGCATGTCATAAACTTTCGAAATTTGCACCATTAGTTTCGAAATTTCGATTTTTTTTATTTTTATTTGAACATGGACATCAACCAATATTAATCACACGATATCTAGACTATATTTGAAGAGACATGAAACCTATTATTTCTAAAGCTTGTAAAGGTGTTTTTAGCCTGTGTAAGTAATTTGTAAGTTATTACTTTTGTACTTAAGATATTTAAGTTTAATACATTGTTAACGTTATTTTATGAAATAAAGAATTTTTCAAACTAAACAACAAAAATCACGATTTCAGTATTGTCGGTGGACCGCTTCACCTACCTACTATCTCTCTAGTCGACCGATTCCAGAGTAAACCTATCGATTCTGCCTCGAAGTATGGCATTGTCTACTACTCCCGTGAACGCATCGGCTCAGTCAGTCAATCAGTGGCAACGCAGACAGTGTTTATAAGGGAATTTCTTTAGAAATGTAAGTCTTGAATTTATTGATATTAATGAAAATATAATTCTTCATATTTTATCTGAAATCCCACTTATTACTTTAATCACAGACTAGGATAGGATAGCATGAATACCTACATCAACAATAATGTCGCTGCCGTAAGCAACAGGGAAATGCTACTTATAATAAGTACCTACCTAAAGTATGTATTTCAAGACCTAAAGTATGTATAACATGCAGTGTTATTGTTTTGTATTCGTATGGGTGGAGCGGAGCATGTTTTTACGAAGGAGAGAATCGCTTGGTGGCATATAAACTTTTATCTATTCTGTGGTTCTCTTTCGCGTGGGTTTGGTTTAGACAGGTGAAATAGAGAGAGAGGGATATTCTGAAACCTGGAATACTTTTTAACTTAATTAACTCATTTAACGCGGGAATTAACTAATCGCTACGAATTCTGAACATATTTAAGTGATATAAATATTATTAACATAAATAATATTTTATGATTTTGTAATTTTTGCATTTTTCAATGCTATTTTTATACTTATGGTAAATTTTAAATAGAAAAATATTGGAAAAAATGAACTCGGCCACAAGTGAATTCTCAGGCTGGAATCGAACCAGCGACCTTTGGAAATCCGGTCCAATGCTCTAACCGCTGAGCTACCGAGACTTGCGAACCACCGTCGAAATTCTCCAATACTTTTATATTTTTAATACGCTGTGTTGATGGTATAGATTTTTTAATTTTACATAATCATCAATAATAACATGATCATCATCATCTCATCTCAGTATGTCATTCCCAGTTGACACTGATTGTGTCAGTTTGACGTTATTCTCGCTAACCCGGAGTTTCAAACATTAACCCTCCAAATAGGTTGGGTTAAACTTTAACTCTAAGTTAGTCCTATCAGTTGGTGGTGAAAGGCGAAATTATAATTTAGCCCAGAGGTAGGCTAACACTGAGTTAATTAATTTAACCCAGTCTGTTGCCTTGTAATTACCAGACTCACTTAATCCTGGATCATGGTCCAAGCGTACCCGGCTCTAAAGCGACGGCTTTGGATGCAACCGGGAATGACACGTTGAGATGATGATGACTATCATTGTCATAACTAGTGGGTGAAACCTAAAATAATACTATTATTTCTTTTCTATCAGCTCCACTATAATAAAAATTAAGTACCTATATAGAATTCGAAAAGAGGCTGAGAGAAAATTCTATCTGGGCACATTTTCTGAGGGCAGAAGATGGACATTCCCGCGAAATGTAAGCAATGCAACAAGATAATAAGAGCTCCTGGCGGTGCTACAACGCGGTCTTCATACACATTTAAGATCTTTTCATCTTACAGTTTAAAAAAATGATCAGTCTGTTGTTCTGTCTGAAAGTTTTGATGACTATGGTGCTGGACCGTCTCAAGTACAAACTGCCGCCGCCAGAGAAAAGAAAGAACCACCATTAAAAAAAAGTAAACTAACACATTAATTCAAACCCACTAATTCAACAATGCAAGTAATGGTATCGAGAATAGCTTCGGTGGATGGTATTTCTATCCGAAAATTTTGTACCAGCCTCGATCTAAGAGATTTATTTGCCAAAAGCGGTCATAATTTGCCTAAATCTCCGACATCAATAAGAGAGATGATTTTCAACCATCACGAAACAGTAGCGACAGATCTGAGAACACAGTTGATAACTTTGCGGTCGTCGGGTGCGCGATTTTGTATCACCTTAGATGAATGGACATGTGTGAACAATACGCGATTTATGAATATCAACCTTCACTGCAAAGATTTTGTCCATGGTAAATACAAAAATTTGGGCTTAGTTCAAATTAAAGGAAGCATGACGGCTTATGCTGCCTTGCGATATTTAGAAGAGCGACTCAATACTTTTGGTTTAGATCTTCACAAAGATATAACGTGCATCACCACTGATGGTGCTAGTGTTATGGCCAAAATGGGTAGGTGCTATGATGGCTTGCACCAACTTTGTATGGCCCATGGCATACAACTATCAGTTGTGGACGTTCTTTGAAAAACACAGTAGGAGAGTCAGTATCAGAAGAAGAAACGAATATAGAAGATAAAATCTAACATCGCCAGAAAATTATCAGATAGGCGAGACATTAGAAAATTCCGATTTCGATGACCAACAGGAATTTGATGAAAACTTTCACATACAAGCGGATCACATTGAGGTTCAAAGTGAATTTGTGTACAGAGATGTCGTTGAGAAAGTCAGAAGAATTGCCCGAATGTTCCGAAAATCACCCACCAAAAATGATGTATTACAGAAGTATGTTACTCAAGAACACAGGCATCGTCTGAACTTAATTCTCGACTGCAAAACTCGCTAGAGTTCACTTTGTGACATGTTAGGGCGTTTTATGAAACTGAAGGACTGCATTAATAAGGCTTATATCGATTTGAAACTCGAGTTCTGTATATCTGACGATGACATTCAGACATTAAAAAAAGTACAAAAAAGTCTCGAGGCCATTAAAGTGACAGTCGAAGCTATCTGTCAACGGGACGCTACATTAATAACGGCTGATACAGCACTAAAATTTATGCTCTAGGCTTTACAAGAACAACGCAATTCATTAAGTGATGATCTTATACGACTACTTCAAAAGGGAATTCTGTAAAGGCGTTTAACAATTTCTTCAGTACTCATGCATTTACATGATCCTGACACTTACTTCAAAGACAACTACGAAACAAGCACAAAAGAAGAAAAGAGATGCCATTTATTAATGCAAAGGTATAGCTGAAAATGAGGATTCTGAAGATAATATGAGTCAAAGTGATGTTGTAAGCGATCGTGCAAGTACATCCGCAAACATATCTATGAAAGATAGGCTAACCATGACTTTAAATTAAAAAAAAGTTACGAAAGAAGCGCAGTCTTTGAAGAAAAACAGTGTCCAAAACTTGGTTTAAGTCGAAATGGCACTCTATGAGAATGGTGGCAAGCGAGGGGAATATTTAGATATGGCCAACAATTATTTGTTATCGATTGCACCAACCAGACAGTGTCGAAGCTGAGAGGGCATTCTCAGCGGCAGGCTACATTTGTAACCGACTGAGAAGCTCTCTTAGCAGTAGAATGCTGGATAATTTAACTTTTCTTAGATCCCATTTTCAACAAGAAATGGGTTCTAATAACTTAATCTAAAGAATTAGATATTAATCGACTTATGCTCGGTTTCTGAAAATTTTGTCGGCAGTTTATTGATTCGATATCTACTCGAAAGCGCTATTATTATTCTTTAATAAAAATAATAAAACATAACAAGATTAAAGGTTTTTTGATTATTATAAAACGCTTTCATTACATTTTCACGAACCGTCTGATATTTCACTATTAAAGTGTACCTTGAATTTCGAAATTTCGAAATTTCGAAACTAATGAACCTAATTTCATAAGCCAATTTCGAAACTGAAAATCTATGAAAGTGCATGCCCTAGACCTGTGGTAACTGCATTATTTTTTTTATTAATGGTTCTTAATATATGTACAATGTTTTTATTCCATAAATAAACACATTGTCGAAAATATCGACAGACCAACTGCATAAACTAGTTAAAAGCTCCGATCGTCAAGGTCACGCTTAATTATTCAACCTTCACTAAAGTTAAGGTTACTGCATCTCCGAGGCAAAGTGAGCGGAAGCTAAAACCAGCTTGCTGGGTTAAAGACGGCACTGTAAAGCAAATATAGGGGGGAGTACTTTCTACTCCTAATCACCAGGAACACGTTTAAGTAAGGCCTGGCCTGTTCAAAGTTTACTTATATTGTACAGGAATTTATGCAGCATCTCTGAGAGAATCTGAGTTGAAGCTGAAGCCAGCACGCTGATTATAAGGACGACGCGACCGTCTGACTGATGCGAATTAATTGGCTAGTTCGACGCCCTGATCATCAAGGACGCTGAATAATGAACTCTATGCCAGCGTATCTAAGATTCACTAATATTATACAGGTATTAAGGCAGCACCCAGTGGCGACGCTAGGCGTCGGCCTCTCGCCTGAGGGGGCCTCGCAAAAAAGTTCCAACTCAAAAAATTCAAATCATGCTCACTGAGGGAGCTTCACAAAGTTAAAATTGATGAAGATTTACTTGAGAAGCACGATGAGCCAAAAGAGACTATCTGCGTTATCAATTTCATCAATTGAAGCTGAAATAGCGGCTAGTCTTAGCTATAGCATATAACCCTGATAAAATGCAGTAAGGTTGAAGCCGAAAATTTCATCTATTTTAATCTCTATTTATATAATTTTTGTCATCATTTCATTAGCAATAAAACTCGTTTTATATTTATACATTAACTAGTTTATAATTCGGCTCATGTAATTTAACGATTCTTTGACTGGGATATAAAAGGGGCCTCGCAAACCTGATGTCGCCGACGGCCACGTGTGGTCTAGCGCCGACACTGGTAGCACCTCTGAGAGAAACTTACCGGATGATGAATCCAGCACGCAGGGCATGAAGATGATGCCGATGGCGTTGAAAGACTAACTAGAAGGTAAGTTATTGCACTTTCCCATTATCAAATACAATGCCTTTGATAGTCGGAAAGTGAGTCGTAGGGCGAAGAGGTCATGAATAGAATAATAGGGCCCCAGTACTGATACTGATTATTCATGACCTCTTAATTCCGTAATATAAGATTTTAAACTTTTGCGTTCCATTATAATTAAATATTAAAACAACGGGACTAAAACGCGACATTTATTATGAAGTACAACTATGTACTTACAATCCAGTGATTAACAAGTGTAAGCCGCGAGTTTTACCGTTTCAAACAAACCCCGATACTGTAAGTGTTGTGTGGTGTGCCGTCAAGACATCTCTAAAGACAATAAAAATAAAAGTAGTGACAATTTGAGGGTGGCTGAAGATCTCCAAGCCCGCCCGAACAGACGACGCCGCGCACCGCCAGTCTGCTTGTGACCACGGCTATTGCAACATAGCCGAAACGTCAAGCTCTTAATTCCGGTTTACTATATAGCTATCAGTTGAGATCTTAGAGAAATAGATGGCGTTATAGCAGTTCAGAGAACTGCCAGAAAAAGAGGTCATAACATAATAGGGCTCCGGGCGCCCTAAGGTTTAAGGATATGGCATACTAGACTCCCATGATGGTCTCTCTAAGGTTCACTCACAGTGTCCAGGATTTAGCAGCATCTCTGATAGGAACTGAGCGGATGCTGTAGCCAGCTCGTTGGGCTTGATGACGACAGCGTTGCCAGCTGCTAGAGCGCTGGCCGTCAGTAGAAACACCGGTTGTAGGGCGTAGTTCCAAGCCTCGAGCACTAGAGCCACTCTATAATAAACTCCAAGCTGACGTATCTCAGGTTCACTTACATTGTCGAGGTGTTTCTGAGAGGTATTGAGCGGATGCTGTAACCAGCTCGCTGGGCTTGATGATGACAGCATTGGCAGCTACTATAGCACCAGCCGCTGGGAGAAGCACCAGTTGTAGGGGGTAGTTGCACACCCCGATCAATAGCGCTACGCCACAATATACTTTGTGCTCTAGGGTTCACTTACATTGTCCAGGTATTTAGGCAGCATCTCTGATAGGAACTGAGCAGATGCTGTAGCCAGCTCGCTGGGCTTGATGACGACAGCGTTGCCAGCTGCTATAGCACCAGCCGCCGGGAGAAGCACCAGTTGTAGGGGGTAGTTCCATGCCCCGATCACTAGCGCCACGCCATAAGGGTCATTGTAGATCACTACATCGTCGAGTATGTTCACAAGTCCTTTTGATGGCTGAGAAAAAATACTTTAGGTTAAGAAATAAATTACCTATATACGAAATATTTGTTATCAATGAAGAATAAAGTTCCTATTTATTTAAATGTCTTTTAAGTTTCTGTACAATGTTGTAATGATTTTTTTACCATTCCACAGTTAAGAAAAATGCTGTATTTCATTGGGTAAAAATAATTGCAGATTTAAAACATGATGGGATTAATACTTGTAAATCTGTGACTGTACGTAAAAGTTATTAAAAAAAATTCTTACACTTAATTTGTAGAGTTTGTTTGAGTTATAATTTTTAGGTTTAAAATATTTGGACAGTTACCTTTTCAGGCTTCACCCAATCGTCCAAAGAATGCAACGTATTGACCAAGTCATTGATAAGAAAGTCTACTTCAAGAAGGATGGCTTCCATCTTGCTTCGCCTCAGATCTTGCCTCAGGACGTCCACCATGGCTTGCTTGTTTTCTTGGTACATACGCATCAAGGCTTTGAGTTGCTGACGACGCCATTCTACCGGTCTTGTCACTCCTCGGTTGAACGCGTCTCGAGCTCTCTGAACAGTCTATGAAAGAAGATATGTTATCTAATACTTCTATACTAACATTATAAAGAGGAAAGATTTGATTGTTTGTTTGTATTTAATAGGCGTCGAAAACTACTGGACAAATTTGAAAAATTCTTTCATCGTTAGGAAGCTACACTATATCCATGTGACTAGGCTAGTTGTTTTAAAAATAATCTTTTAACCCATACCTCCAAACAGTTAATTTGTTAGATTGTCTGCAGGTAACTTATACTGGTTATTAATAATTTAAGGTTGATTTCTGAATTGAGATTTTCAAGTTGAGCATGTCCCAAAGCCAACCCAAAACAAAATGACAATATCATGCATGAACTTGAAATGCTCAATTCTGAAACCAACCATAAGTATTGGTTGCTTAAGTTTGAAATAGATCCTTCCACCATATCTTTACTTGTTACCTGCCAACCAGTTGAAGTTTGTACCGTTCAAGGGCCTTCTATTGTAATTGTATCTTGCTAAATGACCATTTCAGTATATAATTTTAAGAGATGAGTTTTTAAGATGTTTTTCCTGTTAGAGACAAAAACTGGTTGGAAGCATGTTGGAAAGATATGGAAAAGTTTTGCAAATTCTATGTAAAAGAGATGGACTACATTTGTTATGGGTGTTTGGGCTCAAAAAGTTTATGTTAATTGATCACCATGAAGTTATATATATAGGGGGAGCTAACACTCCAAATACCTACTTGAAATCAAAATTCTATGTAGTGTCAACTCACTTTTTTGAGAATTCTGTGTCATTCTAATTAATTTAGTTTCCCTATTGTAACACTATCAGTGAAATGATCAGTTAGGATCTTGGCCTCCACTTACTTCTACCATCACTTAAAACCAATTTATGAAAATTGAATACCACCCAATATTTCTTAAAAACACATTAAAAAATCGCGAGGCGCGTAAACATGGCAGACAATGTCGACTCGCGATTTTGTTTGTGTTTTCAAGAAATTCACGTTATTAAATCAATACAAATAGTGCATATATTGCAGACATCTGGTTAAATCAGCTATTTGATTGGAATGCTAGCCAGTTAATTAAACGTCGGCATTCAGCGGAACGCCTAGGCCGATCGTTAATTGAACTAGCATCACTTAACATTGAACTAGTTGGCTTATTGTAAGTTAAGCCTTTGAAGATGGCTGGCGTTAATTCAGCCACATGATTCAAATTTAATTAAATTTTTTTGCCACTGGGGCGCTGGTAGTCGCAAAACAAATATGACGTCAGAACGCTCACATCAGCTGGCAATTTTATGAGCTTTGTATTTTATTAATATCAATGTTGTCATTATTAAGAAAGTGTCATTTAATGAGATGGCTATATATGACGTTCAGCCAGCGACCATTTAATTAACGGCCTAACCCTCCAATTGAAAGGCTAATTTAACCAATTGGCTGCAACACATTTAAATGTTCTATGTGGTGGTGGAAGTAATTGGAATCCAAGATGCTAATTGCTAATTTATCCTTTTACTGTTTGTGTTAAAATAGGAAAACAAAATTAATTAAAAAGAGACAGAATTCTCAGAAGAATGAGATGACACTACATAGAATTTTGGCTTCAAGTAGGTATTTGGAGTGTTAGCTCTACCTATACCTACAACTTCATGTTGATCACTGATGATTTATCTCTTACCTCTGCCACATTTGTCGGTTTGGGTTTGGAACTGGTTACATTTGCTGTAACAAGCCAAAATAAACATATTAATTTAAAATAACAAACAATTTTAATTTTCTACATTGATACTTTTATTAAAAACAAACATTGCATTTGATTTGTAATAGTTATGAATAAAAGTATCTGTAAACAAATATTAGGTAAAACTGTACATTACGGACCCCCTACTCTCCCCCTACTCTCCCCACCAACTCCCAACCGCAGCAAATACATAGTTCCTGAGATATTTATGATTGAAATATGAGGTTCGGAGGCAAGAAAAGTATTTAATACATTTTTAAATTTGGGGGAGGGGTAGGCACCCTAAAACTAAATACGCGGGATAGTAATGTACAGTTTAGCCAAATATTATAAACATATTTGTTTATAATATTATGGGTTCGAGTCCCATCTGAGTATTTACTTGTGTGTGGCCGAGTTGAGTATTTCCAATATTTTTCTATTTAAAATTTTATTATAAAAATAGCATTGAAAAATGCAAATAATCATAACCTATTTACTTTTTTAATTAATTAGTATTAATAGGTAACAATACAACTCAAACAATTATTCTTTTGACATTAGAAATAACGCGTATGTATCTAATGAGATTCAATCAACCTTTGTTCTTACATGAAGTTAGATAATAACATATCCTTGATATAACTTGTTGTAAAAAATACCTATGTAACAAACGGGTTTTGCAATCGTAGGCACCTGCCGTGAGATGAGGACTAAAGTGATTTTAAACGTGTTTTTAAAGAATAGCTATACTCCAAATTATAAGTACTTACCAAGAACCATCTTCGAAAGTAGTTTTAAAGACAAAACTTTTGAAATCAACAATACAAGAGACACTTATCACTTTGATTTGAGAATAGCGTGAAAGTGTGTAACACTGTAGTTGATAAAAATATTTAGAACGATTTAAGTTCGACCAAACTTTAGAAGAACAACTTAAAATCCCGAATTTGCAATTTCACTTGCGCACAAGACCGCTAGTGATTACTTGTAGCTTCGTACTATGTTAAAATGTACTTTGTGGCTTCGTAGCTTGCTTGTGTACAAAAACTACAACTCAGTGAGTAGGTACGTACAAGTACAACAGACTTTGCTTGAAAACCACAAGTCATAATCATAATCAACCAACAGCTGACATCTGACATGACTTATGACAATCATGACATTGACATAACATTATGAATGAATGAATGAACAAAAGCTGGCAGGTGAGAGAAAGAGGGAGAATCAATAAATAATGGTACCCAGTGTTACCATGATCATACTTTAGTTTTCCTCTATATTCAAGCGGCACCCAATGAAAATACCCAAAAAAACCATGTTAAGCTTACTAAAATAAAACATTCCCTCTGCCTGAGCCTAAAAAGACACCATAAGAAGAAGAAGTTAAGGTGAACTTCTTCTGCGCTTGTGAAAAGTTGACAGTTACAAGTGGCATTGCCATTACCCACTTAAAAAAGGATATTTTGGGCTGTGGGGTGGGACAGTTAAGAAATTGATGATATTAATAACTAGCGGCCGCTTGTGGTTTCACTCGCGTGGTACTCGTCCCCAGGGGATTATCGAGATAAAAAGTATCCTATGTTCTTGTCCAGACTATCTTCTAGTGCTAAATGACATCCAAACCTGTTCATTTGTTATTTAGTTTATTTTTGTTTCAATTATACAAATCTTTCCTCTTATAATAATTATTATTAATTGAAGATAGTTTTGAAGTTTAGTTAGAAGTAGAGTCTGTCAAATGAATCGTGTCGTGTCACTCGTTATTTTTAAAAGTATAAGTATGGCAACAATTTCACATATTAAAAATCAATGTCACGTGGTGACCGATACTTTTCAACTTGTATTATTATTGCCATAATCAGTAGAGAGAAAAAAATCTATGAGTTTAACCGTCACTGTTGTTACTGTCAGTCAACTGCCAAAAGCGTTTTGTGTCGTACAACTACTTCCGCTTCGGCTTTTATAAAACGGTGAATACTATCTGAGACTAATTGATTATACGCCTTTGTTTAAAATAAAACAGAAATGCTATAGGTACATTTTGGGTATTTTTCATATAAAAGACTTTGAATTGCTGATCGAACAGAAGGTACATAAAAAAAATATTGATAACTTTGTTATTTTTTAAAGTAGGATAAAAAGAATTAAAACGGTGGCTGGCATCTACCTACCTATATGTATAATTTGTGGCTGGCATTAGGAGGGCCAACTAAATCCATAGGTACTAAAATCTTCAAAGCCCTTTAAAAAGCAATAGAGGTGGGCAATATATATTTTTTCGTGAATCAAATCGAAACTATACCTATGCCTATTGATATTCGATATCGGATTCTGTAACTATATTAGTGTAATATCGGCGATTTTGTTGGCGAGCGTTATCTATCACTATACTTCCAAATAGGATTCGTAAAACTACCTATATTCGCCTGATACGAATTACAAAAGAAAAAAAAACAATATATTTTAATATGTTCAGTTTTATTTACGATCCTGAGGGATTCCGAAGTTAAAATTGTGGTCAAAAGACTCCAATTCAAATTAGTAACATAAAAATATTAATCAAAGTTATGTTCAAATACAGAATACAATGTTAAAAAAATTAACAGAACTTATTAATTTGTATACCTATACTTAATTTACTTGAATATACTACAATACATGTACCAAATACAACATGAGATTGTTTGTAATACTTGTTTTCTGTTTTTTTTACTGACCTACTAACTAGGTCCGCTTTAGGACCCTTTAACGTGCCTCCTTGGGTTTTCAATTTTCATCTCTTCTTTAACAGTTTCACAGTCCAGTAACTATAGATTATTTTATCTGTAAAAAGACAAATACCTACCACAGTTTCACCAAATATCGGAGGAAAATAACCACCGAATCGACAAACTCAAAGTGACATTTGCTTGTTTTGGGTCAAACGGATGCAGCTTCATCTGTATTGGTTTAGCGTTATCTTCACCATTCGTCGCGTATATATTAGGTTGGGGGAAAAAGTATTTTCGCCTAATATTATTACAGTATGTATGAACTTGTAATATAATCTCTTTGGCTATACTATTTGTATCTGGCTGGTTTTGGTATCATTATAAGTTAAAATTTTAAAGAAGATAAATCCAAATTCAAATTAGGAAAATGTGTGATTTTCATTTGTTTTTCTTACTATCAAGATGAGTGAATGTAATGAAGAAATTCGATACATTTTAAAATTTTTACTACAAAAAAGGTAAAAATGCAACGCAGCCGCGAAAAAAACTGACGATGTTTATGGACCTAGTGCAGTGTCTGACAAGTGCTGTGAGAGTAGAACAAATTTGGTTTTTCAATCCGGAAATGTTGATGTCAAAGATGCTCGTCGCCCACGTCTTCGTATTACGGATAAAATGGATGCCATTTTTGAAAAATTGGAGCAAGATCGGTATATCAGTAGTTACGTTACGACGTAGCTGAAGAACTGGGAATTGACCACAAAACAGTTTTGGCGCATTTGAAAAAACCTGGGTACACAAAAAAGCTCGATATTTGGGTACCTCATGAGCTCACTGAAAGAAACCTAATGAACCGTGTACTCATTTGTGATTCTTTATTACAACGACATAAGCACATCTTAAGTTATATCATTGAAATGTCATCATATTTGAAATAAAACGACTTTTGCGGAATATTTAGTGCGATTTATTTACCCGAAATATATATTTGGTACGTATACTTTTTCGGTTTATTTGAGGTTTTTTGGTTTCCCGACGTTTCGACACCTTTTCAGTTGCCGTGACGGCACTAACTATTCATCAAAGTTGTTTAATTCCTTTATAATGACGTAATGAAACCGAACCATTTTTGAAGAAGCTGGTAACTGGTGATGAAAAGTAAATCACGTACGACAAAAACGTGCGAAAAAGGTCGTGGTCCGGCGGTCAGGCTTCACAGACTGTGGCGAAACCCGGGTTAACTCGCAACAAGGTGATGCTACGCAAGGTGTGTGGTGGGATTGGAAGGGCATTATTCATTATTAGCTGTTACCACCAGACAGGACCATCGATTCTGAACTCTACTGCGAACAATTGATGAGATTAAAGCAGGAAGTTGAGAGAAAGCGGCTGGAATTAATCAACAGAAGGGGAGTTAAATGAATGCACTTTGTAGTTCATCGTTTGTTCGGTAGAGGCCGCACTGTTGATACGTGACGTAAAGCAATTATCGCGAATTTTTGCCGTCGCGTTGCTGTTGCAAAGATAGGTAATAGCCCCGCCTAAGGCTAAAACAGATGACAAATCGACTCGCACATAGCTGAGCGAGAGAACTAACTATAACTCGCAGACTCGCCACTTGTACATTACTATATAATTTGTGGACTCGCCGCTTGTCATCTGTTTCTAGTTTCTAGCTTTACTCGATACTCGCCGGCGCCGGCGGTCGGATAAGTAGGTAATTATTTGTATTTACGAGAACTGGTTTGGTCAACGATAAAATCTTGAAGACCAGATGCATTGGGCTGGGTCTCGTGCGTATTTCAGGGTTATTTCAAGTGTACACTTGACTGCAGACAAATGTGACTAAGTCATATCCTAACTAGGATAATTTAAATGCAAAAGTGTGTTTGTTTGTCCTTCATTCACGCCCTAACTAAGCAACCAATCAACTTGATTTTTGGCATAGTAAATTAGTTAAAAGAACGGAGAGTAACGTGGGCTACTTTTCATCCCGATAATCGAACGGGTGAAACCGCGGGCGGAAGCTAGTTACTTAATATTTACAAGACTGCATGTATACAGTAAATGACGGACTAAATGTCCTTACGCATTCTCAGCCATATCATTATGGTCTTATTGAACATTGTTACAAACGTAAATCAAGGTGTTGGCATAATATGTCAGCATAAACAAACAGTTAATTTTAAGAGACCATCGTGGATCTAGGTCCTAAGGGCAAATGGGGTTTGTCAAGTTTTCAACATCAACAAGACGCAAAAAACACTACTGCATAGTACCTTAGTAAGCACTTTAAAAAACTAACATAAATTCTAAAACTCTTTCATTCAAACACTACATTACCATCATCCATATCAATATTATTAGAGAAAAAATCTCTACCAACGATATTTTTGTTAATAAAATACCGACAGAGAATCATTTAAAACTGGAAAGTCAAAAATTAATGGATAAGGAATTCTCGGCTCAGACTGCAAAAATTGCGTAGTCGGCCATAATGGAGCGCCTACTATAAACAACGTCTAGTCAAATCCAAGAGATATTTTGATTAAATCAGGCGTTAGATAGGCCCGGTTAGATGAGACGGACTTGTCTAAAATCCATATCCACATTCAATGAAATGCAATCTAATCGTACTACGAAACCGAAATAACTTAGGATACTATTTATCCCGATATTCCCACGGGAACGGAAATCACGCAGGTGAAACCGCGGGCCTATCGGCCGATAGTCCTAACTATAATGAAATACACTCGCCCCGTAATTTAATACTAACATGCTCAATTAGCGACTCTATACATAAAAATGTCAACATATTTCTGCAAAGATCTGTATATTATTGTTTAGCTTAAGCGTTCGACTGTCCGATAGAATCAAACATAATGCCAATACTTAATAGTTGACAATGCTTTATATCTCGAATTACAGCACGAGATCGGAAACTACCATAAAGCTGAGGGCGGCATATATAAATATCTCAAATAGCGAGTAAAGAAAACAGCATCTAATTATAACTTTTTAATTTTGGATTATAAAATGCTATTTTTATCTGAAAAATATTAAACAAGGAAATATATTAGAAAAAAAAGCAACTTGCCTCATTTCGCCCTGACGGGAGACATGAGAGAAGTTGCTTTTTTCTAGTATATTTTCTTGTTTAATATTTTTCAAACAGCATCTACTTATGCATTTGAATAAATCGTCGTTAGGTTCAACATTTAAGGCCAAGAAAATAACAAACACGTCACTTACATAATATTTACCTGAATAATAAGCGAAGCGAGTGTTTGTTTGGATGCACACCAACACAAAAGTGTTTCCGGCATCGCGTTTATTGTGCACTTGTTTGACGACTTCTTAGCTCCACTCAATGACTATTTACTTTTAAATTTAAACCTTGTGTTCGAAAATACAATACAAAATAATTGGGAAAATTATATAAACTACTAGTTTGAGCCAAACCAAAATGAACGGGATTGTTTCAAACCGCTTGACCGAAAACGACAGTTTTTCCAAGATTTCCTGAAAACAACGGAATCGATTTCAAAATTTCAATATATTAGACCAACTTGGGCACAACACAACCCCGTTGTTATAACGTTTGAATAATTTCGATCGCATCTTCGAGTAAACACATAAGAAAATATGGAATGTCGGGATAAATTCTGCATAATATGTTTTAATCCAGGCTATAAACTATCTACCTACGAGGGGACGTTTTAAGTTCGCAGAACGTGGGGTATGGCGGAGGTAGATTAATTTAACCAGGTTTGCTACAAATTCAGCATCTGGAAATCATTATTCAAGCATCATTATGAAAGTTGACCAAAGGCGTGCTCCTTTTGCATAACTTTGATCTGAAGTGCGATTCTCTAATCTCAACCATCGTTAAATCCTTGGGATCATCGGATTAGATTGAATTAAAATGGAGTCTCACAACACGTGCTGTTGTTGTTATTTGTCACTTTTTGAGTGACATCAATAACAGCCAAAAGAAAGATAAGATAGTACAACAATTAGAAAGTATTTCAACTTGTGATCGTGATATAAAAAATAAGAAAAAGGGTTCACTATCAACCCGTGACCACGGCAACTGAAAAAGGTGCCGAAACGTCGGGAAACAAAAAAACCGCAAATAAACCGAAAAACTACCATACATTTTTTTTTGGGTAAATAAATTGCACTAAATACTCCGCAAAAGTTGTTTTATTTTAATTACCTTATATAAGAAATTAAAAAAAAACAATCAGAAATTGTTAATCTCAGAGGGCCAAAGAAATTAAATTAATTTGGTTCAGTTAATATATTAATTTGAAAATTAAGTAAATTTGACTACCTACATAATACCTACCATCAATTCCATAAGGGATACCAAACCCATTATTGATGATATCAAGAACTTTACTGTACTAATGTAATATTATTAATGCATTTCCGATCAATATGTTCCGTACGTCATTCAGCTTTTACTTGTTTAAATTTGCAAGGTGACACTATTCTCACCTAAATACAAATCCGTTTCTATTATTTCAACTTCGATCGATTTCTTGGAATACCAATGCTAAAGGTCGTGTGGTCGAGTCCTATCTGAGAATTCCGTTTCTATTATTTCAACTTCGATCGATTTCTTGGAATACCAATGCTAAAGGTCGTGTGTTCGAGTCCCATCTGAGAATTCACTTGTGGCCAAGTTGATTCTTTCCAATATTGATAAATATTAAACAAGAAAATATACCAGAAAAAAGCAACTAGTCTCATGTCGCCCTGACGGGATTCGAACCCGTATCCTTGGGAGTCCGGCCCAATGCACTATTAACCAATTATGCTACAGAGACCTATGAGGTGAGGACACGTCGAATTTTTCTAGTATATTCACCGTTCTACGGTGTTGGCCACCGTCGCTTCATCAATGAGAGAAATATCCTCAAATTCGAAAGAAACATCTTTACAGATGTTTGACTATCGATTAAGATGAAACAGCGATCTAATTATAACTTTTTAATTTTGCATTTTACAATGCTATTTTTATGTAATAAATATTAAACAAGAAAATATAACCAGAAAAAAATTATTTCCAATATTTTTCAATTTAAAATCCTAAGTATAAAAATGGCATTGAAAAATGCAAAAATTCAAGAACCTTTCAAGTTTTTTTTCCTTACAGTTCTATTAGAATATTTAGGACGATAATGCATCATAATCAGCATTCGGAAGAGGTTCAGACGTTATGGATAATAGACGGACTTATTTAATATGTTTGTCATCATCATCACTCAACATCTGTTCTGTGCTTTGTTCCATTTGAGGAATGAACCTGTGACTCCTGGTCAGGATCATACCCACTGTACATTGGACCAGTCAGAGCTTAACGTAACTTTTCATTCGGTGTAGAATTGGATCTTGGATAAAGTCTTAGGGCTTTATATAAGTACATATTTTATCATACCTATTCATCATGTCTGCCAGCACATGACTTACAAAGTAACTATTTATTAATCTGTGACATGACGCAAAATGTTTGGCTTAAAGTGAAAATTGTTTCAAAAAGTATCGAAAAGAGTTCGCGCGCAGATAAAATAAATGACAGCCTCTAGAAAATATTAATATAGTTAATAGACGTGCAATGTAGAATGCCTTGTCTGTCACCGACACCAGTTTTTTTTAAGTTTTTTATTTTACAAATTTAGGGTTTCGTACCTCAAAAGGAAAAAACGGAACCCTTATAGGATCACTCCGTTGTCCGTCCTGTCCTGTCAAGACCGTTTTTCTCAGGAACGCGTGGAGGTATCAAACTGAAATTTATATCTAATTCAGGTCTACTGTCCCTTGGAGCTGTGAAAAAATCAAACTTCTAAGCCATGTACTATAAAGTATTCTGTGGCCAAAGCAATCAAAAGATACAGCCGTTTATGCCGCAAATTTTCGAAACTCGCACGGGAATCAAAAACAGGGTACTTCCCGTGAACTTAGAATCTTGAAACTTGGTACGAAGTATCATAAAGTCATAAAGTACAGATAAAGGAAAAAATGCGAAAACCGTAAATTATTAGTTACATCATATAATAAAAAATATTTTTGAAAATATTAAATTTCATTTTGCAATAAAAATACCATAACTATGACTCGATGGTCGTGATGGGTGAACTTTTACTTATATACCTACAGGTTTGTACGGAACCCTCGCTCGGTGCGCGAGTCCGACTCGCACTTGGCCGGTTTTTTTTAGTTACATTATGTTCCGTTAACTAAAAATCAGCCCATACGCAACAATGATGCCATCTAGTTAACGACTATTTGGAAAAACGTAATTGATATTTTTCAGGATTATGACTAGTCTGACCATCAATCTGACCACTGGGAAAAACTACTAGCCAGATCTTTGTAAAAAAGTAAATTAAAAAAGTGAAGATTTCAGATAAAAAAACAATTATTAAAATCGCTTGACAACGTTATATTAAAACTTACATTAAAAAAAATACAGTCGTCTTGAGAATCTCCTCCTTTTCTCGAAGTCGGTTTAAAAAAGATATGACAGAGACATGGTATCAGACGCATTGAATGGTTTACTGCACATCATCAATCATCATAATAATCATCGATTGTATTCAAAGTGTTTAATCAATGGAGTACCTACCTATGTTGAATTCTGTTGTTTGTTATGGTGAAGGTGACATAAAAATCCTACAAAAAATCCTATTAATACTATAAATGAGAAAATATGTCAGTTTGTTTGTTTGTTACTCTTTGACGCAAAAACTAAATGGATTTGGATGAAATTTGGTATGTAGGGACGTTAAGTAGTGGACTAACACATAGGCTACTACGGGAACGGGAATCACGCGGGTGAAACCGCGGGTGGCTGCTAGTATTATAACTACTGAACCGATTTGAATGTTTGGCAATCAGATAGAAGATAGCCTTTATTAAAACATAGGAAAAATAGGATACGCGTGTGAAACCGCGGGCGGCCGCTAGTAATTTTAAATTGCTGAGTCCGACGCTCTGTGCGGATTTTCTTATACCATCGAACCCGTGCATGCATGACTATCTAACTAGATCATATTCTTCTTCTTCTTTTTATATAATGGTGGTGCCTGTTTGGATTTCGCCAGTATCCAGTTTTTAACTAGATCATAATAATATATTAAATATATTCTTTATGGCTTTAAGTCGTACAGATATACGCCCTAAATTTTCATTTGAGATTGTCGTTTACGCCCAGTACTTTGATGATGCCTAATAATTATTGCTTTTACGTCCAAAAATACAAAAAAATCAGCATTACCAGCCTTGAAATTTGGGGTCGTATTCACCATTGTTTTCCGAATTTGAGAACTTTAAAAATACAGTTCGATAGCGCAGAAAAAACTGAATAAGATGGCATTTAAAACTCATTTTGACCAAAATGGTGGTTACGCCCTTTGAGCCCCAAGGTATCGATATTATAATCATACAAACTTTTGATATCAAAATGTCATTAATGATATTGGCTGACTTAGACATTAGCCCAAATAAAACCCAAAGAGACTTTAATTTGTTAATTAATTAAGTGACATGACTAATGTAATAATAATAAATGTCTTTGAGATCCAAATGATGAGTACCTATTATTAAAAGGTCACGATAATTTTAAATTGTTATTTAATTGCTTTTGCCTAATGGAATAATAAAATTAGTTAACAATCGCTTTCGTCCGACTAATAGCAAAGAATACTAACTAGTAATTACTATTAGATAATATTTAGTTAGATCTCCCTTTCCATCCCTGAGTTTGTCACATGTGAAAAAGCACGGCAACATGATCGGCAGTGACACTTAAACATTTGTACCAATACAATAATTGTTCTAGCTTCTATTGTGTTTGTAAATACTGCTCATATATTATTATATTTTCATCAATATATATCAACTACAGTACAGTCAAAAACGTGAACGTCGCGTTGCACCAAGCCGAAGACCGTAACAGCACCTGGGAACACCTGAGACTAACTTGCACGGAGTCTCGGTCCTCAACTATGAGGGAACGACTGAGGAGGGAGGGACAGTCAAAAACACATTAGGTAAGTGTGCCATAGTTAGAGGTTATACGTAAATTACCCTACTAATGTAACTATTAAACTCATTTAATTTTAAACTTGATGAGTTGTCAACTGCAGAGCATTGTTTGTTTACAGTATAATTTTGTATGAATGAGGTAACAAAAAATATATGAGCTGGTGTCTTAATAGGCCAAATAAGAAAATTGTCCTCTCTATGAAGGCTCTCCTAGACGCATGGTTCAATACTATCCTACTAATGTTATTTATAGATGCGAAAGTTAGTGAGGATGTTTGTTATTCTTTCACGCAAATCTACTAGAGTTCGGTTATTTAACCATAAAACCAATAAGGTTAAATTTACAAACTTCTCAGAATGGTTAGGAAATACGGTTGAGAATTAGTAAAGTAATCAAGCTAGATAGATATCTTTTCCTTTGCATTTCTCCTTAATTTGTTATACTATCTTTTTTGTATTTGTTAGTAGGTATATATTAATAATTCCATTTTTATGCACCCATTCTCATTTATCCTATTTATTTGTCTTACTTTCAGCCAAGGTTGCAATGGAAAGGAAGGAAGAGCAAAGGAAGAGATTGCAATGTAGCAATAAGGCCGCCGGCCGCCTATTGTTTGTTTTCTACTTGTAAAGTCCTGTAGGTACATGTGGTTCCTTCTGTAGTGTGCAAACACGCTTTTTATTATTATTATTATTATTAAAGTATTTAAGTAAGCATACAGCTTCTGCGTTTTCCCAAAATATACAAAATTAACACTACAGAACGTAATGGCGTAACTTCATGGCGTCATTCTCAGGTAAAAAAAACTACCTGGACAAGCTTGTGAAAAAAAAAACACTTCTTCTGACAACGAACCTGTTATTGCCAGTTTTTTTTGTTTACTCATATAGGTTAGCTATTTTATCATATATATGTCAAGTTTATTTTTATTATTCTACTACCAATTACGCAGTTGGGTTTTATTCGACAGAATATCACGCGGGCTCATAGAACCCAAGTATTCAGAGTAACCCCCCTGGTTTTCTTTTGACGAGATCGCGTTGAGATCGACACTGAATGTCAATACCGACATTGAATGTCTACTGATTTTCGACGTTGATTTGATTTTTATTGGCGCTACAATCTATTTCTAGCACTAGAAAATTACTTTATTTATTAATTTTTAGTTTAATTACCAATTATTAGACATAATTACTGACTTTTGACTTTAATTCAATCGTAATCTCAATGCGATCGTGACAAGAGTAAGGGTGCTGTATAGAGTAGTGCAGTTGTTGCCTTATGTGTTAGCGACTGTAAATTCAACAAGCAAGCCTGGGGCCCGATTCTCACGCCTTTGACATCTTCTCATAATTTTTAGGGTTTTTTGGAGTAAAAAATCTGTATTAAAAGCTTTCCTACTGAAAGCAATCTTCGACATGAAACTAACGGATTTTGACAGTACTTAGTAGAGATTTTACTTACATTTTTAATAAATAAATTAAGGATATAAAAATGTCGAAGGCCGGAGAATCGGGCCCCAGGAATTAGAGTTTGATCTTTCCTCGTTTGTAATAGCGGCGGTTTTCATAGTGAACCTGTAAAGTCTGACGTGCTGTTGACTGTGCAAAAAATATTTCACAAGTTTTTAATTAAAATTAGTCGAGTTCGTAATTATATTGATAATGCTCACTGATTGATTGTAGCTATGAGAAATATCAGGTGTATAACGTGTCTACCTATCGGTAGAAACTTGATTTTTTATCGGCATGTTTTGTATTATGAGGTTCCGTATCAGAATTCTAGATCTCAGAATTCCATTACTGATTTGTTTTGTATCAAAACAGTAATGGAATTCTGATCTGTGAATGGAACACAGAAAGAAAGCAAGCAAGAAAGTGGTTGATCACTTCTTATTTGATCCCTTTGTTTTATGTTTTATGTATGGGTGTTATAGGACTAATAAAATAAATAAAAAAATTGACCTCTCTACCCGGAGTATATTTTTTTATTTAAGACTTTTCAAAAGACCCTCTTGGACAGGAGGGAGTCCTTGCCCAGTTATCCATTTAAAAATTAGCAAAAATCTCATTAAGGAATGAGTACAGACAGAGTATAAATCGACCGACACACCTAATAACTATGACTGGTGCTATCTGTATTTAGTGACTTCTGTATCTGTACATGTAGGTAATAGAAATAGTAAAGAAACCAAATCCAAAAAATACATGTTAGTTGACGTACCGCTGGCAGGATATTATAACCAAAACAAAATGTCTCTTAAAGTCTCTTAATTTTTTACGCAACACAAAAACAACTGAACGGATATTAAATAATTGTTGTTTACTAATAACACATTAAAACTTCACATTCCTGTGAGTAATAATAAAACTGATTGATGCATATTAACGAAATCACGTAATTATCCTGACTCTAAATAGACGAAGTCGCAAGCAACTAATATAAAAGAAGTAAATTTTTCAGAATGTATTAAATATTATAATAAATAATTCGTGCACCATGAGTCTTGCTTATAAATATTTCAGTGTTATATGTTCATAATTATCAGGGCAAGGTTTTTATGAATATTTTCTGAAAAACTACCGGGAAAGTCTGACGGAAATCCCAGACGAAGTAACTTTTTACTAATCTGTGGTCCTACTTATGGTCGCTTTTAATCTGAGTACATTACATTTTCAAAAAAATATTATATAATATGATACATTTTAAATATGTTCTTCAGGGGTCTGTTTTCACTGCGACGCTTTTCCTGTTGTACATCAATGACCTGTTGATACCAGGAATCGTTGGGTCTGCAGATGACATTACTGTCATGGAGAGATACCTGTCTGATGCAAAAGCCGGCGGGGACGACGTGACATTGATGAGAGAGGCCATGGTTGAGCGAACGAACCTGACGTTAAATCACGTATTCCGTAACCTCATCGATTTCAACGCCTCCAAAACGCAAGCGTGTCTGTTCACCGCAAAAAGGAGTCCCTTCAACTTGACTCCTACTTTCCGGGGTGCATCTGTACCTATTACCGACAGTCTTGAGCTTCTTGGCATGAAGTTTTCTTCAGATCTCAACTTCGGCACCACCATCGAGTCCAAGGCTCAAACTGCAGCTAAAAAGCTGGGCGTTTTAAATAAGGTCAAGCGATATTTCACGCCAGAACAGCTTTCAACTCTCTATAAAGCTCAAGTCCGATCTTGCATGGAATATTGCAGTCACCTCTGGGACGACTCAGCGAAATACCAACTTGTTTTCGGTCCGGAGTCCGGACTAAGTTCAAACTCTTAAGGCGCTACTCGGAAAAAGTATGGACTTTTTGATATTAAACTATAGCACGGTTACAGTTGTTACAAATCTGGTAATAACATATATATTTCTTCATACCTTTATCTAGATTCGTATAGTTTAAAAAACACGATTTTATGATTTTGCCTCGACACTTTTATGCGCGTCGTTTTCTCATTGCTATCTCGCTTCAGCATATTTTTTTCGAGTATCGCCTTAACATATAATAATAAGATTTTCTTTTTACATCATTCTGCACCGAAATAACAGAGTTTGGTTAATGGCCGCGCAAAAATAAGATGCCAATTTTAGGCATTGCGTTTTAACAATATCTTAATTGTAGAAATCCGTTCAGCCATTTGAAAGATAAGAGGTAATAAAGAATATTTTTAGTATTCTATTTATTTCCTTCCTTTCTTTGCAGTCGGGTAAAAATATCTACATATTTTGTGAACTAGACCCATAGCCATAGGTCGGGTATAACTAGTCTTTCAATAATCAAAATCATTTATCGGCCAGTATCTGAAGGGTTACTCTTGTCGGGGTCACTCACGTTGAGATCGAGATTGAAAGTCAATAATTATTACTGATTTTCGACGTTGATTCAATTTTGATTCCCGCTACAATCGACTTCTAGTGTACAAAATGACTTTATTTACTAATTTCAAGTATTAATGTATAGTTTTACTAGGTACTTAATTTAAGTCACAATTTCTGATGTTAATGAATGTTAATTCAATCAATATTCAATCTTAATCTCAATGCGATCGCGTCAATAGTAAGGGGGCTATTTAAAAAATAGATTTTGCAGAACATACCTACTGGAGGTTAGATAATTTCATATGGCTTTTTATCGGAAAATCAATAAGAAATCAAAACAAAATTGATTCAACTGAAACAAAACATCGTTTACAACGTTACCTATTTAGGCTTATTACTTATTACGCTTAATTAATCGAAAAATTTAAGTTACCTACCTATTTTTACTACTGGAAATTTCTTGCTCGGTTTACTTGTTATATTAATTATTCGATAATATTAAAGAGTACATACCAATCAAATATTTTTATGAAATACGATGAAAACTGATAAAAGATGTTAAACAATCTATTTTGGTCGTTAAATTGCAAATCATTATTAAAATTCCACAAATATCATTAGTTGTAAAAAAAACCTGTTTGAATATTAATACTAGATTGCTTATTGTTTTGATAAGAACAAAATAATGTAATTTTTTTCTTTTACCGGAAAGTCGGTCCGAAACCAATTTTCATTTACCGGCAAATCGGTTCAAAAAATTGTAAACAACCGAAAACAATACTCACAGTTTCCATTCATTTTGGCGGGCGTTCCTTCCACGCGTATATGTAGCACTGGTAAATCGTTGTTATTTGTTATCAATCCAGGATTTAGTATGTTATCGATTTCACTGTCTATATCAACTACCACAACATCACTATCTCGATTATCACCGACGTGCTGTTCGTACGGTGCGGGCATTTCAACTGGACCACAGACTAAGTATAGAACAATTGGACTTTAACTCCTTAGTTCGCATTGCTGTATGCCAATGCCGGCGAGACTCAAATTAAAAGTAAATATGTACAGTCAATAGTAGAATACGTCAGTATTTAAACTTGAACTACGAAAACTGCTTCTATTACAAGCGACATGACGCTCTCAAGGTGTCTGTAAAGCCTGACTTGCTGTTGTGTCTACATTAATGGTTATTTTATGGATAGATTTATTAATGATAAATCTATCCATACCAATTAACTAGAGTAAATTCACTGACCTCTATAATCCAGCGTACTTGTATAATGGAGGTCAGTGAGTAAATATCATGCTTGTTAATAGTATTAAAAGTGTAGCTATAAAATTAAAATTGTTTATTAAATAGCTTACTATGTGCAATGATATATTTATAATTATTGTAAAGCAATTTAAAAATATGCGTGCCTGTTTGCATACTTACACTATTGTTTTATAAATATTCGAGTACAGTCGGGTAAATTCCCGGTTGACCAGTAGAGTTATTTTACGGCTTTATTTAAAAAAGTAATATATACTTAGAAAATGTTTATATCATAAATAATAAAACATTAACAGGTATTTGTAATAATTAATTATTTCTTTAACCTTAGCACTTTTCGAGAAAACGTTTCCCAAAAATGCTCAACTGGGAAGTTCCCCGATTGTACCTACAGCAATGAGAAATGCTAATCGTTCAAAGTATGGCAATAAACAACTAAAGAACATATTCTTATAAAAAACCTTTTTAGCAAGTTTATGCTAACTTAGTTAAATAATTGTACTTGTAAACAACGCAATTAACATACAATTGATGTCGTGAATAAAACTATAAGTAAGTTGTTTATTTTTGATTACGTAGCGTTTTTGGTAAATTGTAAAGCGATTCCACGAGTAAATGCGGGATGATTTAGTTTTTTTTTAATTTTATTGAAAAAGTTTTCGTTTAGAATATTATTTTTAAATTGAATGTATCCACACGGTAATATTTTACAAAGGTTAAACAATTTAGATTCATCTGAAGAGTATTGTTTTTAATGTTTTAACTTCGTCTTAATTATCTTGTAAATTAGGTCAGTGTATGTCTTGTAAGTTCGCCCATAACTGCTCAACCCATATCGAATGTATGAACCCGCAAGTGCGTTATATAAGTAACAACTAAGTAGCTATTTCTGTGTGAAAATTGTTAAACAAGAAAATATACTAGAAAAAAGTAACCTGTCTCATGTCGCTCTGACGGGACTCGCACCCGCATCCTTGTGAATCCGGCCCAATGTACTGACCAATTATGCTACAGAGACCTATGAGGACTCGTCCAAATTTTCTAGTATATACACCTTTCTACAGTGTTGGCCACCGTCATTTCATCAATGAGAGAAGAAGAATCAATGAGAGAAGAAAATATTTCTTTCGAATGCGATAATTCGAAAGAAATATTTTTACAAATGTTTGACTAACGATTAATATGAAACAGCCATCTAATTATATTTATTTTCTAGTATATTTTCATGAAATAAAACAACTTTTGCGGAGTATTTAGTGCGATGTATTTACCCGAAATATATACTATAATTTTTTGGTTTATTTGCTGTTTTTTGGTTTTCCGACGTTAACGGAACCTTTTCACTTGCCGTGGTCACGGGTTGACTAGCTACTTATAAGTCTACCTTCACAAAGTTGATTTATTACTGCGTTCAGATATGGTTAGATAATTACTAATTAAAAGTTAATATTTTTTACTATGACAACAATGGACAACATTTCATTTTCTATAAAGCACTAAAATAAAAAAACCATTTCGAGGTTTTAGTGTCATAAGCTCACAGTTTTTATTTTAGAATTTTCTGATCGGTAATTTGTGAGATATTTAATAAAAACGAAAATGTAGTCCAAATCGAGAAATTCAGGCATTTGATCGCGTCATTCCTTTTCATTCTGTCTAATATAAAAAAAATGTTTATATTGTTCATGAACGCGAATTTGTGCGTATAAATTTAAATTTGTATTTTTTTTTATTAAGTTTTTTTTTATCTTAAGGTGGTACGACTTCCATACAAACAAACATTGCACGTTAATTGGTTCATCATACATTAATAATTCATAAATACATGTGGAACTAACTCGTTTCAGATATTTGTTTGCGCGAATTTATTAAAAAAATGTACTTTCATACATGAGCTATATAAATGCGATGGGTCACACACACATACGTAGAATTATTGAAATTATTGAAAGATATTAGTTTACTCGTGTTTTATGTATGAATGTACAATTTTTTTATTATTTAGCGCAAACAAATAACTGAAACGAGTTAGTTGCGCATATATTTATGTATTATTAAGGAATGATGAACCTATAATTGTGTAATGTTTGTTTGTATAGAAGTCGTACCACCTTAACCAAAGTGTTAATCTTTAAAACATGTTTTGGTTAAATAACGAAAATTACAACTTTTATGTAGTAACCGATATTTAAGTTCTGCCACTGTCACATCACTACTAGAAACCATTACGTCAGTTTTTTTTAAAATCCGAAATAAGCAACAGCCTTACCAATTTAACTTCCTGAGAACGCACTTACGCTCTTTTAGAATAAGCAAGTTTTGAAATACGGATTTAATACACAAATATAATGCTAATAATAAAAATAAAAAATACGTGTCTCGTATTTTAACATCTAGTTTTATTATGCATAGGAAAATTTGCATTATATATTTTTGAAATGTTGTCCATTATTGAGTTTGATATTTTCATTCGTTTGCTATTTAAATCATTAATTTATTAACAGAAGAAAGTAAAACTAATGATTCTACTGGCAGAGGACTTTCGAAGAAAGAACAAGAACACTCCGACGGGCTAACCTCTATCTTTATGTTTGTTATTTATCTACAAAAGTGCTAACCGTATCTTTAGGTCTTACAGTAAGTGATTTGGATTGAGACTTTAATTTATGAATAATAGGGTCCCAAGCTGGTGGCATCTACCAACCGTCATTCATATTTTCTGGTTTAACAATTTTTGTAACTCAGTAGTTTAAAACAAAACAATTCACAAAATGAATGAAATACACAGTCGAAATGTTGAACATTCTAGCTTTTTAAAGGTATCAAATATATATATATATATATATAATATATATATTTATATCTCTCAAGATTTACTATAATAATCCCTCTACGAAAATTGGTATTTTGTATAAAAATCATTAAGTGATCGCCAACTTTTTTGTTCAGTGTACTTACTAAATAAAAAAATTGCTTGATAGATACCGTTTTAAAAAGCGGATACTTGTTCTGTGGCGGAGACCATTCATAAAGATTTGATATGACTGTGTTGTTTAGAAGAATGTGTGAAAGACAATAATTTAGAGCTTTTGTTCTATATTAATTGATGATGGGCGCTTATATTTTACTTGTTTATTTGCTAGGTTAGTTAGTTTAGTAAGCGCCCATCATCAATTAATAGTTTAGTTTAGTAGTTTAGTAAACTCACTGTAGGTCTATTCAAAAAAAATTGTTTCAGTGCAAATAGTAGTTACTCGTCTAGCAATTTAATTGAGGATTGTTTATTAAAAGTCTAAGTTTTTGCTATTATGCCCCAACGCTGTGACAGTTTCGGAGAAATTATTTCCATAAACGACAAAGATTAAGAGAAATACATACATGTTTGTTATAAGAACAAAGCCGCGGCACAACAAACATCAAAGGACATGAAAACTATTTCTGTAATAAACAAAACGTGTTATCTGCCAAATTGGATGATTTAACTATCATGAAAAGTACGCGAGAAAACATAAATCAATTTGACTTTAAAATATAAATGTAGGTACTCTGCAAATAACGGTGACGACGTTCTATATTAATGTTTAATAAAATCGTATTTAAGCAGAATATGAAGATAAGAAACAAAACATGAAATGTTGTATCAAACCTTTTGAAAAGATATGATTTGCACATAATCAGTAGGCGCAACGAGACGATATGTAATAAGAAAATAATGATCGGTAATTCCATCTAACACGTAGTTATTACAGCATGTGTGTTATTGAGCTACCAGGAAAACAGTCTGTTACGCGGTAGCCAGCCAGTTGAGACAATTACGAGTATGCTATGTTATGGCAGGCTTCCGTCAGCAGCCTACAAAATATTTTTTTTGGAATAAGAAAAAAAGTGGATTATAAAACAAGTGCTTTTTCACACAAAACTAATGTAATGATGTTTAGCGGTATTTTTATCTTATTTATTTTAGTTTTTTTGACGTTTAAAGGGGCTTAAAAAGGAACTAAGTACTACCACTATAATTAGAGAACTACCTTTGGACTATCAAGAGATAAGTATGTTGTTTCTTTTGAATAAAAAATGTATTTCTGTGACATACCATTGAGAATGCATAGATTTTTCACTTGCACTCGATCAAACTCAGAAATTTCAATGTCGTAAAATATAAAATATCGGTTTCGTAACAAGAAAGTTTTTACATGGGAGGGGCGTTAACCCTCCGCACAATCATTTTAAGGAACTTTTGCATCCCAAGAAAACTGGTCGACATGATCGAAACTGCCACAAAAGAAAGCAGAATGAGAGTCCGAGTCCAGGGCGAGCTGACTGAGGAATTCTCGGTGGTGACCGGACTAAAACAGGGCGATGCTCTGTCACCAATACTCTTCAATTTGGTTTTGGAATATGTCCTAAGACGGGTGATATCACTAGACGTCGGGATCGAACTTAACGGAAGGCACAAGGTGATAGGTTACGCGGACGATCTAGCTCTGCTTGGTGAAAATAATATTGAGGTGCAATACTCAGCGGCGACCTTGGGAGCAGAAGCTCTGAAAGTAGGTCTTAAGGTTAGCCACGAGAAAACAGAATATCTCCACATGAAACGCTACAGAAACCTCCGTGAAAAACGTAAAGATCTGCATGTCGGAGATATTGCATACAAAGGAGTGGCTAATTTCAAGTACTTGGGCTGCACAATCACCGACACCAACACTCGTCATGAGGAGATAGACCTCCGCATCCAGAACGCCCTACGATGCAGCGCAGCACTACACAAAGTGCTGGTGTCCAGGCTTCTCAGTAGAATCACCAAAATCAGGATCTACAAGACCGTCATCAGGCCTATTTTAATGTACGGAAGTGAGGCCTGGACATTAACACTTAGCGAAGAAAATAAGCTTTTGGTCGCCGAAAGAAAAATCCTTCGTAAAATCTTTGGTCCTAAACATGATGCTGATGGAAGTTGGAGGATCTTAAAAAACGCAGAAGTAGAACATCTCCTGGCTGGGCCTAATATCATTGGAGAAACGAAGGCACACAGACTCCGATGGCTTGGTCACGTCGAAAGAATGGGATTGGAGAGGAGCACCAAAAGAGCCTATCTCGGTCAAGCAACTGGCCGACGCCCGGTCGGGCGCCCTCGCTATCGATAGAGAGACGTGGTGGAGGCCGATCTACGTGAGCTCGATGCTGGGGACTGGCGCGAAACAGCAAAAGATCGAGATAGATGGCGAGCTCTAATATCGGAGGCCAAGACACACTTTGGGTCGCTGAGCCACCGGAGTTAGTAAGTAAGTAAAATATAAAATGTAGCATAATTAACTTCCCATATGGATTTTTACGCCATCATGGTTTGTTTTGCACACCCGTTAGGGGTAAAATATGACGGACTAAATATTGTCCTCTTGTGACCTTTTATGTACTAATATTTATGCTAATAAATGAATTGAAAAAAAGTAAGATTTTTTTTATCTAGGTACCATTCTGGGCTGGGAGTGAAAGAAAGCCATAGTATATGCCAGCGGCTAGCTTTTAAGTGCTGATAGTTGCTTATCACTGGACAGGGTGTACTAAAAAACTAATATAGCCTATGAGCTGAGCTTTGACGACCTGTTTGGGGCAGGGGTGGTAAGCCCGCCTTTTGCGACTGAGGTCCTCGATCCCCGGACAAGACAAATATTTGTGTGCATGAACATGTCTATTTGTCTTGGTGTTTAATATGTATATTTTTATAAGCGATTTATGCTGTGAGGGTATGTATGTAACAGTAGCGAGGGGTCGAAATGTGGGGAAGGTAAGCCGGTCCAAAAATTAATGGTGTGATTGTATGTATGTATGTGTGTAGCAGCAGCGAGGGGTCGAAAAGTGGCGATGGTAAGCCGGACCAAATATGTATGGTGTGAGGGTATGTATGTATGTATGTAGCAGTAGCGAGGGGTCGAAATGTGGCGAAGGTAAGCCGGACCAAAAATGTATGGTGTGAGTGTATGTATGTATGTAAGAAAGCAGTAGCGAGGGGTCGAAATGTGGCGAAGGTAAGTCGGACCAAAAATTTATGGTGTGAGGGTATGTATGTAGCAGCAGCGAGGGGTCGAAAAGTGGCGAAGGTAAGCCGGACCAAAAATTTATGGTGTGAGGGTATGTATGTAGCAGTAGCGAGGGGTCGAAATGCGTAGCTTATCTGTGCTGGCACTGGCTTTATTTTAATTTGGTATTGTCATCTAAATTTTTTGCTTCTTTTATTACTATTTTTCAAACCGGTTAATACAGCTCTCAGCCCCACCAAAACGGTACCGACGGAAGACCAGCGCTGGCCAAAAGTCAAGCATCATGCTGAGTCGGGGCCGTTTTGGGACAAACAGTGCTCAATTATTTGTTATTATTTTGTTTGTTTGTTTGTATCGCATTGTGTTTGTCCCAAATAATCAATTTTTTCTTTCTTCTTTCTTTTGTCTTTCAAATGTGGCAAAGGTAAACCGGACCAAAAACTTTCCAAAAATTATCTTAACTACATGGTGGATCGGTGGTTTCTAAAAGAGAAAGCTGATAGGAATCGGAATGTATGGTATGGATCCTTTGTCACTGGTATATAGGTTTGAAAGGAATAACAACAAAATCTTATGGAAGTAGTTTTCCTACAACTATAATAAAGTCGAGGAAATCGTCTCATGTAGATTGAACTACAATTATTGTCCATTACATACACCGGCCCTCATCCAAACATTAACAGCGACAATTAACTAAATTAAAACCTATTACATTGGTTGCGTGATCACTATTAGATATTTATCTTTACCAAAGCAACTCATCTACTTTATTATATTATATATAATAACATAGATGAGAGTATAATAAAGGAGATGACGTTTTTGTACGTTTATAAACTGCCTATTCATAACTTAACCACTTTATCTTAAAAAAACCTAATAAATGCTTATTTGCTTTATGAATGAATAGACATAATTACATGGAATAAAAATTGGTTGCATAACGAAATGCATTGCCTTTTTTTTTTAATTTATAACGCAATAATCAATAAAAACTAAAATCAAACTTTTTGTGTCGGCATTAGTACCTAGGTATGTTGGGCTTTCTGTAATGCATTTAATGTTTTTCTTTTCTCGACTTATTTTTACTTTGAGTCCTGTTAGCAAATAAAATGTCTTATTTTTATTTTACGTTTTTAAAAACTACCTAATTTTTTTTTTCATCCTAGAAGAAACATAAAATGAGTAGAGATAACAAATTGAGTGGAAGTGACTTTTTCGTATGGGAATTGCAACGTCATATTATTAGAAACTAGCTTTAAACTTGCAATTAGTTTTTTTATCCGTCTGCAATTTAGTCTCTTTAATAAACTGTGTGGGTCGCTAAACGGTTTCTCAGTTTCAAATTACTGACTGTGAAAGGCTTTGACTGGGTAAAATAATAGACGATGAAATTCCTTTATTGGATGTCGCTGTTAATGCTCCATACGTTTCTTTGCATATTACTATGATTCCTATACGAATTATGGAGTAACAACTTAGGTTTTGAAATTTTCATCCAGTATATTATCTAGTATATTTATTACAAGGAAACCAGTTTATCACACAGCTATTTATATTTGTCAAGCTGCGCCCGCAGTTTTATCCGCATAGTTACCCCTTGAGTGGGAAATCTAGCCTATCTACATGAAAATTTTATCAAAAATCTTTGGTGTTTGAGAAACAACAAACAAACCAAAATTTCATATTTATTCTATTAGTAGAACGTAGTAGAACCGTCGCTGTCGGTATGTTTTATTTATTTGACGGCAACAATAGTAGATTGTTTACCAAGGGCTACACCCATAACAGTCGAGTGTTTTGTCCGATAGACTGTTATGGGTCCATACACCCGAAGTAAACACTCTACTTTTCATTTTGAATATGAGGAAGGTATAAACAAACAGAATATTCTAAAAAAATATTTAATAAGAAAAATGTTACAAAAATCACCTAAAAATTTACTTCAAATTAATGGTAATGAAATGTTTTTCCCAGGGATATTCACATTAGATATTATTTTTTGCGATATTTGAGTATCATTAAAAGGTATATCGGTATATGTCGGAGAAGGTATTCTGTCACTGGTATATGTAGAAGATATTGTCGACGCCGCCGCCGGTAGGTTGGTGACCACTGAAAAATACGGTGGCGTTTCTTTGGAAGTACCTGGGCGAGGCGAAGTAGGGCGTAACTTTATAGTTTCTGTGATTTTGCTATAAATTTTAGATTTATTCTGAATTGAGTCTTCTATGTAGCCTTCGGCGACAGTGCTCGACTTCCAGCCACCATGTCTCTTGAGCATTGTCAAATCGGCTCCAGAGTCTGCTAACAATGTAGCAGATGTGCGTCTAAAGCAGTGCCCAGTATACAGACTAGGATTTGATATATTAAGAAATGTTGCTATTTGTATAGGCATACAAGAAATTTTATTTTTACCAATTACTTGTCGCACACATTTACCTCGTTGGTAATTTATAAAAAATCTGTCAGTTTGTAAGTTTTCGGGGCGCAGTGCTATGTATTTTCTACTATTTTCACGAATTCTTCCCGTACCACGAATGCTCGTTCGATCTTGGTCTTTGTATCCGGCAATTTTACTAAAAGTAGTTGCTCATGTTTTTCTACATTCTTAATCGTCAGGAACTGAGTTCCTTACTTCGACATGCGCCGGTGACACCAAAAATTAGCACCACCTAAAAATACATTTAATTAGTATCTTTGTTAAATCAGTAAAATTAAAAGAAGAAAATAAAATCAAAATCAATTTTACCTTTGTCGCTAAATATACATCATCGGGAGCTTGTTTCAAAAAGGTTTCTATTTCTTGCGAAGTGAAAACCTTGGAGTTTTTGCATTTATAGCCATCCGACTGTCTTTTCAAAAAAGCGACTAATTTGTCATAGTTCTTCAAATTTATGTTATTTTTTTAAATAACAGTTGATTTTAACATGGAGTATGTGCTCCATAATGAAGAAGGCTGATATTTCTTAGCTAATTCGTTAAAATACGCCAGGAACACATTTTCTGAAAATGATTTCACGTTTTTATCTTCCCGCCATTCCATACAATGTTTGTAAGTTTTCAAATATCTATCTCTTGAATTTGTGGGTAAAAGATTATTAATAATACTGTTTGCTTCCTCTCTAATTGATTCGGGAGTTAAACTCATTTCCGAATTACTTGTTTGACTCGATGAAGTCAATCCGCGTCAATACCGCGGCCTTGGAATCAAAATTCCAAGGCCGCGGTATTTTCGATAGACTCACAACTTTTTTGTTAATTTTCTCTATTTTAGGGAAGGCAAGGGAAACTAAGTCCATACAGCCTTGTCTAATGTTTTGACCCATACTTTTTGGAATTCCATTGAATGTTAACCTGCCCCCGTACCGGCTAAAAATATGGGTATGGACATGGGCTTCATTTGACATTTGAAGCCTATATTTTGTCCTTATATGGGCATAATATGGGCTTCAAATGTCAAATGAAGCCCATGTCCATACCCATATTTTTTAGCCGGTAGGCCCCTGGTTTTTTTATGTTACAAATAAATGACTTATTTGGATTAAACTGTTTCTAAAAACGAATTAATAACAATGTTTTATATATATTAATAATTTCTTTCTCTTTTTGTAAGGTTTCTACGATTTTAATTATTTTATAATGTAGCAAAATAAGCTGTATAGGCTTCTGTGCCTTTGCCTACATACCTTTGGTAAATAAAAGTCCAAAGAGATTACAGATATCGATTTGACATGACACCCCCTATTCTTTTTTCAAATTTATTACAGCCCTAGGGCCGCCACATGTCACTTTCAACCCGCATTTTAGGCAAGTTACAGTTTTAGTTTTAGTTTCAGAATATGAGACATGAAAAATTCTTTTGGAACTGGATTTCAACGCAACAACATAAAGCGGAGGCAAACTATAGAGCAAAATTAAGCAAAAATAAATTCGTTTCGCTCTGCAAATATAAAAAAAAAATGTATAAAGTAGACTTAATTTACTTAGGCTGATTGCATTTGTCCCCGGAAGTTAGAGACTTCTACGCAATAAATAGTCCTAAATGATGACCGACTAACAAAGTTTTTGTAGATGTACAGAAATTAACATTAAAGGTATAAAACATTAGCTTTTGCGTGACAAGTGAATAGACATACAGATAGCGCTAATAGTTCCGAGTTCTAAAAGTAAAAAAACTATATGGCAAATATTTGTGTCATGGTAGAATGGTCCATGTAGGTACTTTATATAAGTTTAAAATTTTCATAAACCTAATTGATTTCGTCTCTATTGATCACGTCTACAATGATATCTAGATCTATGCGCTAGCTAGCTAGATTATTTTATGGGATTTTTTAAATATTTTAAAATAATGTTTAGTTGTTTTTCAAAAAGATCAAATTATTATGGCCCTGTACTTAAATATTATTTTTCAGTTATAATAATTTAGGCTATATTTTCAGTATTCTTATCTATGGTTAAAAATAGGTAGTAGCCAAACTTTACCTTTTAACTTGTAAGTGTTGCCTATTTTTAAATTCTTTGATAATTTTAACTTACTATAGGACTGAGTCACTGTTTACTTTTTAAATGTGAGTCTCGCATGCAATACATCCACGCGAACCGTACGACAAAGCACTGAAGCTGAAATTACACAGTCACTTACAGCAATCAACTTGGACAATCGCGGTCAAAACAGCAGCAGCGATTTCCTTTTTTTTATGACAATCTTAATTTTCAAAAGGTGTTTTATTGTTCAAATGTTAAATATTATAATATCCTGCCTGACACAAAATGAATTTAGATACGTAACATGACAAATAAAAATTTCTATAGTTTATTTAAACCTTAAGATTCATATTATTAGAAATATTCTACTCGTCTCTGGCTTGCTCGGGACCTCTTTTTTTGTACTACTACGGGGAAACACGTAGCTTTCATCATATGAGGTTGAAGGTGGAATCGCACTTCTCCCGGAATCCTCAACCGCTGAGGAACTGCCTATCTTATCTCAAACTGCTGGAACACAACAAAGTAAAAAAAAATGAGTTATGGCGACAGACTTCAGACAGGCGATAGGTAAGATGTAGTAGCTAGCTAAGCCCGCCTGAAATAGAAAAAGTCCTAACTTTCAAACGTAAAAGTATCTTAGAAATAACATACCCCTTCTTTAGGGTTCCGTACCTCGGAAAAAAAAGGAAGCATTATACGATAACTTTGTTGTCCGTCTGTCCGTCCGTCTGTCTGTAAGGTATTGAGTTGAAATTAAAACCATACATTCAGGTCAACAGTCTGTTGAAGTGGCAAAATAATTAAACTTGTTAATTACCTAACGTAAATAAAAGGTAGGACCGTTTTTATCGCAAAAAAACCTATTTTTCGACATCTTCAAGGGAATCAAAATTAACAGGCTACCTAGGGTTCCCGTTGACCTAGAACTATTAAATTTGGCAATTAATATCGTCTTTTAATGCAAGTATAGGAAAAAATCTGAAAACTATACCGACACTTGTAATAAAAAAATATAGTCTTTAGTTTTGGAAACTAAATTTCGGGAAAAATCGGAAAAAACTGCGAGACTCGATACCTGAACTATTTATAATATTATGTAGGTACCTAGATACCTCCTAATTTGTGCGGAACCCTCGGTGGGCGAGTCCAACTCGCACGTGTCCGGTTTTTATTTTATTAATTGCACTGTGAGCGATAAAGTCCAATATGGATTTATAACGAAAAAAATGCCACGTCAACGACTTGCAAGCTAATCATTCGTATAAGTATATACTTATACGAATGATTAGCTTTTAGGTAGGTAGGTTTTTTTTTCATTTCCATATGGAAATGAAAAAAAAACCTTAAGAATGGTAAACATATTCAGGCGGAGACTGTACATTCAGTCTCACTATAGCTGAATACTTTAGTACCATGTCGTACTAATTACTACATTTCCCATACAACCAACCAATTGCAATACAGGTAGTGATAATATTGCAACTCTAAACAATCAACAAGCTATATAGTGGGTGTGATATAGTACCTACTAGCAGTACAAATTAGGAGGTACAGTCGGGTTCCCGGTTGACCAGTGGAGATTTTTTGGAAACTTAAAAAAAAAGAAAAAAATGTATAGAAAACATTAACAGGTATTTCATTTGAATAATAAATTAATTCTTTAACCTTAGCACTTTCCGAGAAAACGTTTCCCAAAAAAACTCTACTGGTCAACCGGGAAGTTCCCCGATTGTACCTAGCGGCTAACGCAGTTGTGTACAAGGGGTGAAATAGGGCGAGAAATATACCAACTTTTGTGGATTATTTAGTGTCAGTTAACAGGTCAACCCGTAACCATGGCAACTGAGAAGGTGCTAAAACGTCGGGAAACCAAAAACCATAAAAAAACAAAAAAATATGTTTCGGGTAAATACAGTGCACTAAACAATCCGCAAAAGTTGTTTTATTTCAATTACGAGTGCGCGAAGAATTTAAGATGCGCATATAGGGCTAGAAATTGGTACCGGTGTGATGAAAATGGCAAAACTGCGCAGAGCTGCGGGCAAGTGCATACAACATTTTTTATTTGTAAGCGTTTCAGTAAAATTCTGTTTCACAAAAATAATAATAAAAAGTTATTATTCCTGTATGTTTATAGTTTGGTGATCACTTAAATATAACTCGTTGATTAATCAATAAAAGTTTAATTTTATATTCCACGGGTTTGGTCGGCACTTTCGGTCTATATCAGATTTTAATCTAAATTGCTTTGTTTTGATATTATTACTATTTCTTCTAAGCAATAGGTTTTAAGTGACATAATATAACTAATTCAAAATACACTAAGTATAGTGCTTCGTTGCTTGGATGTTTTTCTAGAAAAAAAGTAACTTGAGTATTACCTACTTATTTTTCATGTCTCATAATCTGAAAGTAACTCATAACTTGCCTAAAATGCGGGTTGAAAGTGATATGTGGCGGCCCTAAGGCTGTAATAAATTTGAAAAAAGAATAGGGGGTGTCATGTCAAATCGATATCTGTAATCTCTTTGGACATTTATTTACCAAAGGTATGTAGGCAAAGGCACAGAAGCTTATACAGCTTATTTTGCTACATTATAAGTATTTTTGTAACATTTTTCTTATTAAATATTTTTTTTGAATATTCTGTTTGTTTTTACTTTCCTCATATTCAAAATGAAAAGTAGAGTGTTTACTTCGGGTGTATGGACCCATAACAGTCTCGAACTATCGGCGCCCTCACTTCGTTCGGGCGCCAAAACACTCGACTGTTATGGGTGTCATACAGCCGTTGGTAAACAATCTACTATAAAACACGTGGCCGCAAGCGACTTTGTCTGCTTCGGTCAAAGTTAGGACGTGATTTAATTTTTGCACACGTACCGTACCTATTGTCTCTCCCTTGCTGGACTGAGAAAATAGAAAACATAGAATGGATAAGGAGAATGGGCCATGACCTAAGCCTATCAATGGACAGGGTATATTCGAGAACTGATGTAAGCGATGGCTGGCAACATGTCTATTGTTTCCGGAAAATATACCCACAATTAATTCCAACCGTTTATACATTTCACCTTCAATCTTCACCTATGATGCTTTGCCAACCTCGCAATAAATACAGGGTGTTTTTATTCTATGTGCCCAAACTTAACGGGGGGGGGGGGGGGGGAGGTTGGGTTATGTGTTTAGAACAAAATGAAGCGACAATATTTTTTTTACTCAATTAGTTTTTTACCCTGAACCGAACTTGGTGCACGCTCAATAGTTATTTTCTTATTCCTGATATTATTTTAAATTAGTTTTTCATTGCTTAGGTAGGTTTAATATCCAAATAAACGACGCTAACACTTAATAGAAAAAAGGAATTTAAAAAAGAAACCATATTTTTTTTTATAATTTTGTTTTTAACACGTGACACTACCTCTACCTCAACTTTGGGCACAAAGAAAAAAAAAACACGGTATATATTCAGTTATTGCATTTTCCTGTGAAAATCTGAGTTTATTAAAAAAATCTTAATGTGCGCCCACACTGTACGCCCACTGGGCGCCCACTATTTAATTAAATGTTGGTACGTTTATATTATTTGTGGTCATGGTGAAGTTCTGAACACTGTTTTCTACCCTAATTATCTTTAATTATGTCTAAATTATGTCACAAAAACATACTGCTAATAACACTTCGAATTGCTTTATTTAATTACTTCTCTATTTTGATTTGTCACGATTTTCTGAATCGATCGAAACCTTGAAATATATTGTAGCTCAACAAAATTACGAAAGATTGTGATACCTAGTCTGACTGAAAGAAAAACGTGATTGCGAAATAATTAGATCCTCTTGTTTTTGTGTCGCACAAACGACAGTTGCTATGTCACGGGTGTGTGATCAATTGTGATCACACTAGAAATACGTACCTAAAATGTAACGCGTTTGCGCTACTTTAATAATTGAATCGATCTTTATCTCGATACTGTTTTTATATTCAATCAATTAAATAATTTTACAATTTATTAAATATTTTATCTAACAAGGCGACCGTACTTATCCACGCACGACGAGCCTACCTTTTCCTAATTTTTCATAAACAAAACCAGCCAGCAACGGCGGTGTAGCGGCCTGCTTGTAGTGCGGAGACTTAAACGATCTCCACATTACCATTATTAAAAGATAATTTCAGTTTTTATTTGGATCAACAATTTATACTTGGACAGTACAGGACCTATAGAAAAAAAGATTTTTTGTTAGATTTTTCATTAATTTGCATTTACAATGCTACAGGTCCCGTCTGAGCGCTATGAGACAAATTGATTTTTTCAAGTATATTTTCTTGTATAAAGTTTATCACATAATTTTTTTCTTTCTAAAACTACCAGTCTGATTAGAAAACAGGCAGACTGATAAGAAAATTACCTAGTTTTAACAATTAAATTAATTGTTTAATCTTTGAGGATGCGTTTTTATATCCAATGCAATAATCTATATTAATGTATGTTATATTATATTTACTATAATAGATTATGTTACATTAATCTAAGAACGAATACATACTTAGATTTTCATGAGTATTTTTAGTTTTTCTATTTTCGTCATTTATGACACCGTACCTAACACAGGTATGTTTCATAACAATTTACAGATTTTAGTGAAAATAATATCTCCGTTATTTAGTATAAAACGATGATTTTCATTTTTTATTATATTTATAACACATACCTACCTAATCGAAGGAGCTATCGATTGAAGTTACACAAAATTAGCGGCCTTACCACAAAAGATTTTAAAACATTGTTTAATTTAGACAGTGTTTTAATGTCATACTGTCTCTATCAAACAATATTGACAAAAAGTGACAGCATCACATTTAAGCACTGTCTGAACACTGTTTTGTGGTAAGACCGTAAGAGTTTTAAAAGCTATCAATAATAGTTCAAAATTGCTCGATCGTTGACCACAAATCACCACACACCAAATTAAACTTTTAACCACTGGTAAATTTGATTTAATAAACTGACAGGTGTCTGTGGTCTATAAAAAAATAGAAAAATATATATTTCGCACATGAGAACTTGTTTCTTGATTATGATAATATATTACGACGTAATAATTACGTTAGTTGTAACCTAACCGTAGTTACTCGAACCGGTTAGAGTAGTTAATTACGTATTGCCTTCTGGTGCAGCAGAAATGCATTTATTACATAAGAGGGACGAGGTTAAGGCTCCATTATGTGCAACCTGCAGTAATATCAAAGAAGGATACTATAACTTATAGTTGTAATGCATACAAAATGCTAAAGTACAAGTTCATTTTAATCACTTAGCACGTGAATTAATCGAGTTTTTAATTTTATTGCGTAGTTTAGAGGTGTTGATAACGGGTTCCCTACTTGTCTGCGAAATTTGATGATTCGATTTTCAATATATCGAACACGGTGTGTCGATAAGTCAGTTGTGCAATGTTTCATTGTATCGATGCCTTATTGGTGCGATGTAACGCTAGTGTGAAAAACCCTGTTGTGAAAAACCCTACAGCGATTGCTCATTCATTTGATAGTATATTGATTCGAAACGCCTACCTACTGTTGTCCCTGATATGTTATAAATAATCTTATTTTTCATTACATTGCATTCTGATACGATCTATTGTGAATTTTATACTAAAAAAATCATATAACTTTTTGTAGCAAGCGTTACGGCTTTGAGGGTATACGGAGATTATTAATTAAATATCAGGAACAACAGTAACCTTTCAAACCAACATACTATCCAACTAATGAGCGATCGCTGTTGTAGGGTTTTTCGCAACAGGTTTTTCGCACTAGCGTTACATCGCACCAATAAGGCATCGATACAATTAACCATCGCACAACTGGATTATCGACACACCGTGTTCGATATATTGAAAATCGAATCATCAAATTTCGCAGACAAGTAGGGAACCCGTTGATGACACACTTTCGAATTTATTATATTATTTAGGATTTGCATGTCGTTACTAAACAGTAAGAATAAGAAAACAAAATGACCAAGTATTATCATTTTACATGGCGTCAAGTTGCCACCTTGTAAAATATTATAAATGCTAAATCGTGTTTGATTGTTCTTCCTTCACGCCTTAATTAAGCAACCAATCGAATTTATATTTAGCATAGAGTTAGTTGAAAAACGGAAAGTAACATAGGTTACTTTAATCCCGATATTCCAACGGGAACGAAAACCAGGCGGGTGAAACCGCGGGCGGCCGGTAGTTACATAATATAAATTAGTGAATTCCGTTTGAGGCTGATAAGTTTTCTGCAACCCTTCTTCATTGGCTGCGCGCCTGAAGGTGGAATGGCATCTCTTGTCGAACACATCGTTGGTCAAAACATTGTTGTTATAGCGACGAAGTTAGATAAGATGGTTGTAGCTAACCACGCAAACTGCCCGCTTTCTAAGGGTCAAGTATTTTAGTGAAGTTGGTAAGTACAGTGGTATAAACGATCGGGTAGTGGCGAGTCAACATGGCTTGCAAGTGGATCCATATAAAATCGGGTGCTGTCTGTTTAACTGTCCAGGAGCTGCGCCGGCCACTCGCCACTGCACCCGCCCTGTCCTGCTTGGTGTAAATTGGGCATTAGAAAAACCAATGCGAATATATTATTATGTTCGCATTGGTAATGGGAATCAAACCCTTATGAGCTAGGCCACATCAACATCACTGCGTTGCGGCGTCGCACCGCCGCAAATCGTGGTACATACTGAAAAAATCTGTAAGTACCACAGATTGAGTAATAGTTCCCTTGTTCTTCGATTGTACAATGAACAGCAGTAGCGGCGGTTTTAGTGGTGCAAAATATGTAAAGCCGTACGTGCTGTTGACCGTACCAAAGGACATCGAAACTTTCGTTTTATTTTTTTATTTTGGACATTATCAACGCTTATCGGGTGGTAATTATATAAAGGCTATGAATATTAACCTTGATCTGGTTATTTATTACCTTTAAATAATTACATTCTCTTCGTTTAACACTACACGGTCATGTCGTCCATTTCAATGGCAATCTTAAATCCTGTTTTATGTTTTTCTTTGCGTAGCTTTTTTATCTTTTATTAATGTTTTAGGTCGACGTTGCTTTTTCTAGACTAATAAATAATTTTAGTTAATTTTATTATTATTGTTTTCAATAAAATTATTATATTTCATTTAGCGCCATCTATACACTATGAAGTGAACTGTTGAGAGTTGCGACCTACTTATTTGCGAGTGTAGATGATTCAGTTGTTGTTAGCACCACAAACAAGATGGCGCTACAAGTAGTTGTTTTCAGTTTTGGAAAAGCCGGTCCATGAAATTTTTTGTAGGGTTTAGAGTATTGGTTGAAGTTTTGTACTAAATATATTGACTGTTGCTATAGTTTAGTAGTCAAGTAAGACTACATCTTTGGGCCATGTTTCAGGACAAATTCACAGACGCAAGCAATCTGTGACGTCTGCGTTGAGATGTCTATGGCTATGAGAGTGATATTTTTTACATTTTTATACTTTCAAGCTGCACCTTTGATCACACAGCAGTTTTTTTTACAGCCTTTGATGCTCTGCCAAAAGGGATGCAAGGCACTTACGCCGTGCCAGTATGTATGTCAAACACAAAGTTTTTATTATTTTCCGATTGTTGGAATAGAATCTAGTTTTTGTTGAACCGTGCCTTTTCTTTCACGACGTGGCTGTACGACAAAACAAATTGATGACATTGACTAGATCTTTAGTTCTTTAAGAAGGAGATAAGCTAACATTAAACTGAAGTAATGTGAACGTGGACAAAGTTAGTATGTAGGTTACTACAGTATTTTAATACTATTTACTTTTAATTGTTTAAAAACATTGCACATTATTGTTCTCATCACTGGCAGCATTCGATTGTACTCTAACGTGTAGGTATATGTAAGCCGCTATGTTTTTAGAATACAGGTAATTTTTAAAAATGCTATTAATTTTTTTAAGGTTGACTCTTAATCTGTAAGTGTACAACTTTCTCCTAGAAACATGGGTCGAAATACCTACGACAAAACTAATTTTGAATCTTCATACAAATCGGAATGATCACGCGATTGATCGTTTTAGTATTGGAAGTCTAAAAACTGTTCTCGTATTTCGACCCATGTTTGTAGGAGAAAATTGTTCACATACCGATTCTGAGTCGAACTTAAAATTTTGGATAGTGTTTAAAAAATAACATTTCAATTTCCAGACCAAAAACTGGATCAATTCCAGTTTTTGGTCTTGGACGTCGACAACAATTTCGCGAAAGCTCTACACGTAACTTTAAACTGAGTTAATTTAGCTTCTTTGTCCAATAAACACTTTTGCTCCAAATTCAAAGACAAACTCCAACAGCAAGCAACTTCATTATTCAAAGACCAAACTATGCTAATACTTGTTGAGTTGAGCATCTCCTAATTAGGTTGGGTGGGTGGGTAAATCGTCACATACGAGACAAAGGGCTACTTTTCAGACATTATTGGATGTGTTCTGGAGCAAATTTTACCAACTGTCGCCAAACACTAAACATAACTAAAATGCCATTCCAATGGTATTAAAATACAAGGGATAGAACAGTGTTTTTTTAGTAGTAGATAGTGATAAAGCAGTGTCTTATGACACGGGCAGCATATTAAATTCTAAGCGAAATTAAGGATTCTGTAGATAATTCCCGAACGTAGTGAAGGTAGAATTATAGTAAGAATCCTGAATGAAGCGAAGGATTCAAATCTGCCCAAGGCTTACGTCACAGTAGGTACTGTGTCGTTAAATAATAAAAATATTTCTAAAAATAATAAAAGACAAAAATTAAAGATTTGCCTTAATAATCATGGATCGAAAATCACCGATTTTTTCTTTTTTCTTTCTATTTAGTTCCGCATGCAATGATGACCTAACAATAGATATGTGACGTTCATAAGTATTCATTTGCATTGAAATTTCGATTCAGCAACCGTTCTCCTACGACAGATTTGGACTGTTCGTCGACAGGACGATTCAGTCACAATTTCACAATTTGCCTTGTTTTACTGATATCATTTATGATATGATAATAGGACAAAAGCAGAACAAAAGAACCTAAAAACCCGGTAATTAAAAAGAGCTAATTTGAATCGTGATCATACTTGTCCCTATAAGCTAAATGAGACAAGCTGATTTTATATTATATTTTGTAGTCTAATAATCAATAAGCAAAAAGCATTATACATATACTGCAAATTTCAAAAATCCCAAATGTTTCTGTGGTCTAGTTGATAAACGGTATTAGAACCAGATGGGACCTCTCTGCAAGCAAGAGGTGAATAGGCACGGGTTCGAGATATATAGTCGTTATTTTTTTATTATTTTTAATAGGAGTACAGTCTCATTGGTGTGCCAATTGATAGTTAAAAACTCCTTGGACCAAGGAAGCTATGCCTAGAACAACCTTGTTTTTTTCTCGAAACTATTTGCGATGGAAGTTTTTGTTGACATTTTGACGTTCCAAATTTAAATGCAAGGGAACTTCCATACGACATTAGCTCCCTCGGGCTTTAATAGCTTACTTTAAATTAAGAATACTTGACATTAAATACGTGCTCCGTAGCTTTTTTCAGTCTTCAAATAGTGCTAGTTCGGGGCTCGTGGTTTGAGCAAGGAATCGCTAAGTGGCTATAGCGAATACGGGCCCGGATGAGTGTAAGCATTTAAAATTTATACATAAATGCATTTACAAGGTTTTAATTTGTCATTTGCAGGACACCGTTGTCCAGAGAACAACGGAATATCTATTGTGTCTCATAACTCGGAGCCTGAGAGGTTAAATGAATATAATTGCACTTATGCATAATAACTAGTTTAGTTTCCCAGAAATGTTGAGATTGGCCACTTTTCATCTAAGATTCAATATGGTCCTTTTGAAAGTATAAGACGAAAGTCTTACTGGTTTCTGGTCCTTTAAGAATCGGAAAAAAAACATAACATTAAATTTAAGTACGTACTGTCACTTATCTTCCCGGTCGACCAATAGAGGTTTTTAAGGGATTTCAAAATGTAAAAGTTTTGTAGAAATCTTTTATATCACAAATAATAGCATATTAATAGTACTTAATTTAAATTAGAAATTATTTCTATAACCCTATCACTTTTCGAATACACGTTTCCCGATCAAGTGGTGGTTGATTTTGATTATTGATATTATTATATTATTTTTGATCATCATTTTCTAGTGGTAGACCGAGAATTTCCTCGATTGTACATATTGTACTTTTCTTTATTTGTTACATTAAAATCTTTATTACTAACAGAAATATCAGTATTTTATCAGTCCTAGTCTGCAAACATCCTAGTGCTTATTTAATTTTCTCAAATTCTAACTCTATAAGTCTTCACGTGGAGTTTCTATCTTCTGAGCTATACCATCAATCGCCATGTCAGCGTACTTCTTCAAAGTTTTGTCCCAAAATGTCTCCCTTTCTCCCAAAGGATTGAGCTCCATGCGAAGATTCTTGGTGATGTGAAGGTACTTGAGGTTTTCACTGTCTTTCTCTATCGGCTGCCAGGTCAGGCTCTTCAGAATATCGTCGTTTTTATTTGGAGTTGGGTTCCTGCAATAAACAACTGCAATTAATAAATATCGATATCATATTTAATGTGTATACCGCCGCCCGAGACTTTGTCCGTGTTGACATCGTTTTCTGTTTTTGCTTTTTTTAATGTATGTACGTAGGTACGTAGTACTTATTACTTCCATGACGTATACGTAATACCATACGTAATGACCAATAAAAAGACAGTATACATATTGTATGCTTCTATAGACCACTATTTCCATATTGCAACACGCGCATATCTATGTATAGTAGATTTTTAATTCAGTAGAGTCATTTCACAGGTTGTCAATGTCACTTTGTGAAAATAATGCTGAATTAAAATGTAGCTATAATGATAATTTGTATGCGTAAATGGAATCAATACTTAATAAACTGGAACTGGAAATGCCCAAATCATTACGAGATACAGTTTAAAGTAGTGTTATTTTTACAAAGTGACATTGGCACCTGTCAAATTACTGTACTGAGTTAAATAATCGGTATTTTATACCATCTACCCTTTTTAGCAACTGAGCTTAATGTAACACAACTAGCTTAGAATTGTTCTATGCATACAAAAACGATAAAAATATAAAGGGGATCTTACCCGGTTTTCGCAAAATTTGTCCACAGTCTAACCATTTTTTTCAGTAATTTGATTTCGTTTTGGGCTGATGTTAATCCTTTGAAGTAATTGTAGTTTTTTCTGATACGGTTACAGACATGCAAGTAGCAAAGTTCATCGCCTACAGTAGCTCCCCAATTTTTTATACCCCATTGTATATTCCTAGCCATAAAAAGCATCGTTTCACTGAGAGCTCCATAGAAATCAAACATATAGTAATACGTTGGTGATTTCAATTCACCAGCTAGTTTTTTTGCCGCATAATTGATAGCATAGTTTTGTGTTGTATCTCCAACGTATACTGCGTATTCTAATAAATTATTGTAATTCAAATAACCATCTGTCAAATAAAATTGCATGATATCATCCTTAAAATCCTTAAAGGCAGTGTTGTTAACGTCAAATCTGTAATTAGTCCTGATTGGAAAATGTACGAAAAAATCTTTGAGGCTTGATAGTAATTTCGGATCAAACAAAAGATAAGATGCCTGATCTAAGCCCTCTCTTGAATTGAATCCGATTAGTACAGGAACATCGTTAATAATTTTTCCGTATTCTGGCATCGTAGTTAACACTGCATCTTCATGGTCTTTCTCAATGACCGGTATGAAAGGGAACACACTCCTCTGATACTTTTCATGATCATCAATTATCGAATTGAAAACATCAGTTTCTTTTTCGTAAAGCTTCTCAACGTCAATTTTTTGTAGTTCTTTTAGTAAAGCATCATTGTCATCAGTTTTTATATCGAACAGCTCACCCAACTTAAAAGCAAACTGTTTCGGATTTTCTGGGAAATAAATAGCTTCAAAGATTGTGCCACTTTGTATAGTTACCGCGTTAAAAAGACCCGTAGCTTGTTTCGAATACAGCATTATATTGGCAACGGACGCACCTCCTTTGTTGCCCATTAAAGTAATGCGATCTGGGTCTCCTCCAAAGCTTTTGATATTCTCTTTCACCCATTTGAGACCTAGTAGGTAGTCTTTTAGACCGTTATTAGCGGGAATCACATCGTCTTCTGTTGTTAAGAAACCTAAAATACTGAGGCGATAGCTAATGGTTACCACGATGACGTCTTCTTCGGCAAAAAGTTCTGGGGAATATTTTTCTGTTCCGTTATATCCTGTTCGAAAGTGGTCGTGGTGATCGAAGACCACGACGGCAGCGGATCCCTTCAGGTTTGGGGTGAATACGCTGATATGAAGGCAATCCTCCGTGCCCGATATTCCGTACTTCTCACCATTGCGCATCTTTGTGTTATATTGGACGCAATGTGGTTTGGAAATGTAAGCTTCGTAGGCATCATCCCATCCTTTGTGGGGTTTTGGTGGCTGAAATAATATAATTCATGTTTTAATAGTTTCTGATGATGCTGTTGTTGTTAAATCAACTGTGTTCAAATATAATTGCAATCATTTAAATCAAACAACACTAATTTCGTTATGGTTATTAATGTTATTAATTAAATAACAGGAACTAAAACAGCAAGTAATGAAATAATTATTATGAAAATAAACCAAACGCCCTTGCTTTTGTTAAAAACAATACATTATGATTTTAATTAATAGTTACTACCTATAAATCCATTGATAATTTGAAGTTAAATTAATATTTAAACATTTTCATTACCTTAAACCTTAATTCGCCGACAGGGGCTTCTGCATAAGGTATCCCTTTGAACGTGTAATAGTTTTTCTCATTCAAGAATGTATTTTCTGTTTTTCCATACAACAATCCTTGTTTAAGTTTCACTTCCACTGTATCATCGCAAAGGCATACTTTTATTGAAATCACTAATAAAATACCTAGGTGTTTTTGTAAACTAAACATTTTTGTTACACTTCTTTCAGGTTACGCAAACTTTTTAGACTCTCACACACATGTTTTATGACAAGTTCAATGAAAAAGATAACACTGAAGTACACGTACCCAATAGATAATGAGTACTATCTATCCATTGATAATTTAAAGTCAAATTAAAATTTATTATCTTACTTAAGGTAGGAAAATACAATGATTGTTAATCTTCCAAAAACCCATTGCTGTTGGTTAGTAATACCAATTTCGAAGAAGCGGTAATTGTATTAACTCTTTAGGTATAACTATCAAGATGGAAAATAATTATTTGTTTATAATAGAATCAAACATGCTAAAAAAATTAAATTGCTCGTTTGTTTCATTCATCATTAGCCAGTGATGTCCAGAGAACAATGGAATATTTATTGTGTCTCATAATCCGGGATCTAGGGCCTGAGAGGTTAACCACTTATTTATATTTATATAATTAACGGTACAGTTTAAACTCGAAAAGTACGTACTTTTTGGTATAAAACTATAGGACGGACCATATTACAAATGGTAAGATAATAATAAATTTCTTCATATTGTGGGGTTAAGCAACTTTCGCAATGGTCGGTCACGGGATGGGTGACCAAAATTTACTATCTCGAGCTCCTCCGTGCTTCGGCCGGAATGCACGTTAAGCCGTTGGTCCCGGCTGCATTTGCAGTCGTTAAAACCCATCAATCCGCTTTGTGCCAGCGTTGTGGGTCATGACCCGTTCTCCTTATCCATCCATAAGGAAGGCCAGTGCCCCAGCAGTGGGGACATTAAAAATGGCTGATGACGATGACGATGACGAAAGTTTCAGAAACACGATTTTATAATTTGCCTCGAAACTTTTTATTTTCGAGATTGGTTTAATTAGTTGACACCAATAATAATCAGGATCGTATAGTTTCATTTTCTCTTTAACCGCTATAGTTATTTACTACGAAGTGTTTTCGTGGTTTTTTCGCCATAACTGCAAAATCGGTCTCGCTCTCGCGCGCGTCCTTTTCTCATTACTATCTCGCTTCAGACGTGTAGCCCTTAATTTTATGAAAACTATAGAGATAAACAAACCACGAAAACCTTAGATTTTTTTATTAAAACCTTAAACTTCATACACGCTCTTACGCAGATTTTCACCAACTGAAATTAAATACAATCGCTCCGCCACTTTTTACTTCAAACGAATGACTGAAATGAAATGCCATTTTAAAAATGTTTAGCGCTAAATGTGTTTACTGACAGTTGGTGGCAGTCACCCTAAGAAGAAGAAGCGTTTTAAAAACGAAAATATTTTATAAAATATAACGTACTAGTGGCCGCCAACGGTTTCACACTGTTTTTTTTTATCAGATTTAGTTGTTCTTCTACTTCTTAGAAATCATAATTCGTGTTTTATATACATTAATTACTTATAAACATATTTTCACCAAATAAATATGTTGTACTTAATAATACTTTTAGGTACTTTTAAACGGATGAACTTTGCATTTTATAGCATTTGTTATAAGACTTAGGCTGGTTTCACCACCACCTACGTAGGTATATAAGTATTTTATATGTTACAACTGTCAATTTATCTGTAGTGGTTAAACTGGCCCTAAGTTTGCGTAAATAAAATACTATTGAGTTTTTTCTTTATAATTCATCTTTAATGTCTTTAATTACGCCATCTTTGGCTAAACTAGAGTATTTCTCGAGGAACTGGTCCCAGAAGGTAATGGTCTTTTGGTGCAGTCTACTCTTCAGTTCTGGCTCATCACTGATCACCAGGCACTCTTTGTTTTCCTTGGTAGCTGGTTTCCATTGCAACTCATCACCGGGTGGAGTAGGGTTTCTGAAATGATAAAGAAAAACATAATAATATGAAAGTAACAATAACATAGACTGCACCAACTTCGTATAGCACAATTTGAACCAGAGGAACCGATTTTGGAGTTCCAATATTTGCTTCTTGATGCTACGAAAGAAGATCGAAATTGATTAAGCATTATTTTTAGTTAGCATTTTAAGTCTTGTCGGTCAAGGCATGAACAATGACAGATCTTAAATAGAAATATATTGGAAAAAAAAACAACTCGGCCACAAGTGAATTCTCAGATGTGACTCGAACCGTGTGTCACTCCTCGATGTGTTTATTTTCCAATATTTTTCCTATTTAAAATTTATCATAAGTTAAAAAATAGCATTGAGAAAGCAAAAATTCAAAAATCATAAAAAAGTTGTCAGTTGTTTTATTTTTACTTTTATCTGTAGTTTTTTGTACATTCCGCATTTATAGTGGGACCTAAAGGTTATGGGTTAAAGAAACCTAATCGAAATTCAAATACTATCTTGCTTTTCAAGCATATAAGAATTATAGCACAGCATAAATCTATTCTCCCGCGTCCAAGTTCCAGTACCTAACCACTTAATGCTAGGTAGCTTCCAAGAAATCTGGGATGTAGGTACCTAGCTTACGAGAGTTTAGTTTCTGCATTCATTATCACTGTGTATTGGTTTCAGTTAGCCAACAGGGTATTCTAATTAGGATAAGATTTATCTATTGAAATATACTAAAATTAGAAGCGAAGAGATGAAAAATGTAGATATATCCTACTAATATTCTAAATGTGAAAGTATGTCAGTTTGTTTGTTTATTTGTTTGTTTGTTGCTCTTTCACGCCAAAACTACTAAACGGATTTGGATGAATGTTGGTATGTAGAGACTCCAAATAGTGGACTAATACATAGGCTACTTTTTTATCCCGATATCCCCACGGAAACGGGAACCACGCGGGTGAAACCCCGGGCGGCCGCTAGTTATAATATAATTTCAATAGAATGCTTGATTGTTAAGTTTTATATTTCTAAAGTTGTTTGTTTTGACTTAGTGTATTTTTTTGTGCTGGTGCCTGCAATATACCATTAGACCAATAGATGCAGAGCATATCAAATGAGTTTAATTGAAAGCACATCTGAGTGTTTGTTTAAGAAAGTGTCGGGATTCAGTTAAACAATCTTACCCGGTTTTTGCGAAGTTACTCCATAGTCGGACCATATTTTTCATAACTTTAATTTCTTCTGAATCAGGATCCTCCATTGCTTTTTTGTAAGATTTCTTTAGAGTTTTACAGACAAACAAATAGCATAGTTCGTCGCCGGTTGCGGCACCCCATGTACCATCAATCGTCACTGCTTCTTTCAGGCTCATTTGCTTCCTCAAGTTGAACTCTCCGCTATAGTCAAAAGAATAGTAATACACCGAAGACTTACTTTCATTAGTATACTTCCTCACTGTATAATCCAAAGGATAAAATCTCAAAATATCGTGTATGTAACCTATATATTCGCCTGGTTGACTAGTTTTGATGTATCCTTCGTCGAAGTAATGGTCTTTTATTTCTTTCAAAGCATCGTTATATTTATGCGAGTGTACGTCAAAGTAGTAGTCTACTCTATACGGGAACAGGAAAATTAGATCTCTATCTGCAAACGTGAGGAATGGTGGCTTTTTTAAAAAGTGTTGGCAGTGCTCAATACCTTCCCGAGAATTGTATCCAATTAGGATAGGGATATCTATATCAATGGCCTTCTTCTCAGGATATTCTGTTATAATCGCGTCAGGGTGATTATGCTCCACAACTGGACCGAACGGGATAATTCCCATCTGATACGTCCGCGCTTCATCAGCGTGAACTGAACGTTCCTCAGCCTCACTGAGTTTGTCAGCGCCTACGTGAGACAGTCTTTTGAGCAAATACGAGCTTGTTGTCGCATGTTCATTGAGTTCTTTTGAAAAATCAATAGCTCTCTCCCTAATTTTAGGATTCAAGTACATACTGTTCCACGACGTTTGACTTTGCATTATGGCACCTTTGAATAACCCCTTCGCTTTGGGGGAATGCAATAATAAATCGACAATTACTGCCCCTCCGTCACTGCCCATCAAAGTTATTTTGTATGGGTCACCTCCAAATTTGTGGATATTTACTTGAACCCATTTAAGGGCCAGTAGAACATCTCTCAATCCATTGTTGCCGGGAAGTAAATCATCCTGGAAGGACATGAATCCCAGTGCACCCAGTCGATGTTGAACAGTCACTATAATAACGCCTTCTTTCATAAAAAAGTCGGGTCCATATTCTTTCGAAGCATTGTAGGCAATTTGGAAATGTTCGTTGTATAGAAAAACGATGACGGGTAGATTTGGGTCATCATTATTTGGCAACTTTGGTGTATGAATACTAAGGAACAAGCAGTCTTCGCTGCCGGAAAATCCGTAATTCTTTAATGGTCTTTGGGGCAAATTGAAATGAGCACATGGCTTTTTTTCTTTCTTGTTTTCTAATACGTCTTGCCACCCAGGGTGTGGCTTAGGTGCCTGAAATTAAAAATTACACTTTAAGCTTAACGTGTCATCAGACTCACTGGTTACCGAAATTCATTACAATTATCATTTTACAAAGTTATGTCACAATTAATATTGATAAATGACGATGAAATTAACTTATCATGAATCATAATCAATCAAAACTTACAACTTTAGTAAATGTTGGAAACTTACCATAAATCTATTAGCCCCTAGTGGTGGCTCCGCATAAGGTATGCTATAAAATGAGTAGAATTTTTCATCTTGAATAATAGAAGCTACTTCCACACCTGCTACTTTTCCAGAGTTCGTCTCAACTATAAATTTTCCATGAACAAAAGTAAATAAACAAACTAAAGCACTAAATAATTTCAAGGCGTCCATTCTGGTAGTGTTACATCGATCCTACACAACAATTTAACACTACAATATTTACTGGTGTATTAAAACTGACGTGTACTTACCGTAATCATCGCTAATCTATGTTGGTTCTTGGTTCTTATGATTTTATCTTTGAGCGATAATTGCTAGAGCTGTAAATTTAATTCTTTAGCCAACTGTGTCTTGTAGTTGCTACTGAACGTTTTAAGGATTACATATATTGAAGTTGATGGATGTAAAAAAAAATATTATGTTGCTGGGCAGTCATGTAGAGAATATACAGGGTGAAAAAAAATTATGGACCCTGGAGGGTAACTACCTTAAATCCTTTAGTTAGCTAATTTTACGGAAAGGAAGCATTCCTTTATTTTAAAAAATAAGTTAAACTGCATTCAAAGATTTTTGATAAATCATTTACCTATACCGGGAATCGAAAGATAAAAGATTAATATTTCAATATACTTTATTGTACATACAGTGAGTAGGTAACATACTAAAAAAAATAAGTTCTTAACAGTTATGTTGATTGAAATGAGAAGAACAAATACACAGATTTTAATTTTTAGGTCGTCGTAATCAGCCATTTTTAATGTCCCTACTGCTGGGGCACTGGCCTTCCTTATGGATGGATACGGAGAACGGGGTCATGACCCACCACGCGGGCCCAATGCGGATTGGTGGGTTTTATCGACTGTAAATGCAGCTGGGACCAACGTGGTTCCAAAGCACGGAGGAGCTCGAGATAGTAAGTTTTTGGTCTCCCATCCCGTGGCTGACCATTGCAAAAGTTACTTAACCTCAACAATCGCAGGCAGAACGCGCGAACCACTGCGCTGCGGGCTCTTCATTTTTAGGTAAGTATATACAATTTTTTGACTACCATTCACCATAAAAGGCGACAAGACTCTAGTTCAATGGATGAAAGTTTGTGACAGTAAATATTTTTGAACAAGCTATTTTAGGATTTGTCTTTTGTCTTAATTTAAGTTTCTTAAGCTAAGTTGATCTTTATACTTAAAATTTTATTGGTACCATAAAAGTACACAATGTATTTTTTTCATTTAAGCCAGTTCGATTCCCGGTACAGGTAAGTGACTTATCAAAAATCTTTGAATGCAGTTTAACTTATATTTGAAAATAAAGGAATAATTCCTTTCACTAAAATGAGCTAACTAAATTTTTTCCACTATGTATATAGTATTTGTATAGATGTATGAATTTGTATATATTTGTAGTATTTAAGTGATGTACATTTATATATCAATGTAACAAATCGCATTTTGTACCGCTTTTGCTGCTCTCTGTTTTCCTAAAGATTGCCCAGTGCCCATAGATTTTTTTCCACTCCGTATATAGTTAATTAAAAAAAAAAATGAATTTGCGGATAAAATTCAATCATAGCTTTGCAAAAAACAATAATTTAATTGTTTTAAATGTTTAGATAAAGTAATTCATAATTAAACAAGTTGCTTCCTATAAATTCTCGAACATAAATAAAAACAAAACATTTAAGAAAACAGTTTATTTTTATCTCTGTCTCCATTCAGACGGCACGAGTCGTGGCTTTTCGTTAGCGTTGTGCGTTATTTTTAAACTAATAAAACAACACCGCGAATGACAGACAACGCACAGCCCAAACGGCTGAACCGATAAGCTGAAATGTTATATACAGGATCCTTTAACTATGTAGGCGAGCATTAACAAAATATTTTTTGATATTCCCACGGAAACGGAAACCACGCTGGTGAATCTGCGGGCGGCCGCTACTCATAAAAACTAGGAAAAATGTTATATATTTCATAAAAATATATTTAAGTACATTTAATATCTGTAACACAGTATCACAGTTCATCTTTTTTACTTTGCGTATTACTTATGTTTTTAATGACTTGTTCCCACTTTTTCAAAGAGTCGTCCCAGAATTCAAATCTTTCACTGAGTAAATTAGATTTCACTTCGATTTGCTTTCCTATGTTAAGATATTGTTTGCTGTCATTTTGGTAAACTGGCCATTTCAAACCATTCAAATCCACATTTCCATCAGGCGTAGGGTTTCTGTAACAATAATAAACAAATAAATTTTTAAATAACATTTGAAACTAACTTCGAAGCCAAATTAAAATGTCAAATTCAATTATTACCCGTATTTCGCAAAGTTGGTCCACATCTTGATTAATTTTCTTTGCATAATTAATTCTTCAGACATTGTTTGGTTGTGCTTCAGATATTGTTTCTTCAAATCGGGACAGTAAAACAAATAACAAAGCTCATCGCCCCCGGCTGCCCCCCAAGTTCCTTCTTCGACAGTAGACAGCTTCATTAAATTGTTTTTAATTTCATTCAAATCACTATAATAATCAAAATAATAATAATAAATAGAACTAGAGGATCTTTCTGCATATTTTCTAACAGTATAATCAACTGCATAAGTTGTCAACGTATCTCCTAAATATGTCATGTGGTCTTCGATACTTTTTATCGTAACTATTCCTTTCTTAAAATAAAATCTCTTTATTTCATCCACAGCCTCGTAAAAACTTTCATCTAATGGATTGAACCTAAACCTTACTCGAACGGGAATTATGAAAGGAAAGTCCTTTTCGACAAAACTAAGGTAGCGTGGCTCGAGAAGATATTCCAAAGTCGGCCGTAATCCCTCTCGAGAGTTGAATCCAATCATAATGGGGATGTTTATTCTTTCGTAACTATCTTCGGGGTATCCGGCTATAAGCCCGCCCGGCTGCTTTTCCACAATGGGGCTAAACGTTAATGAACTTCTTTGATTCTCTTTGAAGTAATCTTGTGTGTTCGCATGGAGTTCTTTAATCAATATGTCCGAAACTGGAGCTTCGTTCAAGTATTTTAATAATATAGAATTACTACTTGATTTCCTATCCAGTAACTCTCCTAATTTGTAGGCCCTTTCGCGGGCATTTTCCTGTAAGTATGTCGAGCTCCATGACGATCCACTTTGTAAAATGGCAGAGTGGAATAAATGTTTGGAATTGGAGTGAAGTAATAAGTCTACCGCGACGGCGCCTCCTTGACACCCCATTAGGGTAATTTTCTCAGGGTCGCCCCCGAATCTGTCTATATTATTTTTTATCCATTCTAGTGCAACGACGATGTCTTTGAGGCCAGCATTACCGGGAACAATATTGTCCTCTAAAGAAAGAAAGCCAAACACGGATAATCTGTAATTTAAAGTGACGATTACAACGTCTTCTTCAATAAAAAAGTCTGGAGAGTAGTCTTTTGTTTTATTGTAGGAAGCTGCGAAATGTTCATTGTAAAGAAAAACAATGACATTGCGCTTTTGGTCGTCCGTTTTAGGGGTAAATATGTCAAGGTAAAGGCAATCTTCTGAACCATAATGTCCTATTTGTTGACCCTTCAGTATGTTGTTGTTGAATTGAATACATGCTTGTTTTTCCTTTGTAGCAATAAGGGTATCACTCCATGGCTCTCTTGGTTGAGGAGGCTGAAAGTTTCGAAATCGGGACTATTTTTTGATATGTTTTACTTATATAAAAAAATGTAGAGACAACTTGTTTAAAGATTGCGTATACAAAATTATGCGCAAATTAAAAAAAAAACTTGCCCCAAACTGGCCTTTTATTTAAAGACTACAAAAGAATGTAGAGTACTTACCAGGAATCTCAAATCCTTTACAGGAGGTTTTGCAAAAGGAATTCCTATGAATCCATAGTACTCCACTTCGTTCAGTAAACTCTTTAAAACTTTTCCTTGTACTTTTCCATGACTGGTATCGACAACTGGTTTTTCCGCATTGACCAAATTTAAAACTGTCGTAAGAATAAGAACTTGAACTTTAATGCCCATAGTACTACATATAATTTATGTTATATTTTTTAAACAGCTATCGAATGGAACGCATCGAGTAAGACAGAGATAAAGACTGATCCCGTCGTGCTTTTGATACGAACTATCGTATTAATCTGGTTACTAATAAACCCACAGTATCAAAATTTTATGGCATACGATTTCTATAAGAGATAGAAATAATAACTACAAATACATTTATGTAGTACGCTCATTACTCTTGTTGATTATGAATATGAAAATGATTGATTTTTTTTCCAAAATAAAAACATGAGGAAATAAAATGTAGTTAATACCTACTAAAGTAATTGGAACTAAATTAAATAGACGTATACCTACGTTTAACGTACTCAAAATCCGGTCCGTAAATTAATATTCAGCAATTTTATTCTCGCTACAGAAATTCATGTTATGAAAATATTTTCACGGCTTTCAAAATAGTTTACACTGACGTGGACTTACGCTTCAATGTAAAAAAAATCATTGTAGCAATGATTTTCTTAAACACTATGTCTCTGAATTTAAAAAGACACTATGAATTATATAGTTTGCTTAATGATTTTATACAGCAGCGTGACTGTATCTAGAAGTGTCGAAGAAAATGTGTTTGTAAAAGTGAAGGATAGTATATTTCTTGGGAAACAGTTGTTGAGTATTCTAGAAAATCTGCCTTATAATGCCTTTTGGAAAATACCTTATGCAAAAAGTCCTTTACGTATATTAAGGTTCCAGGTGAGTTGTAAATGAAATGACTTTGCGTGCGATTTTCCTGTACAAATTTAATTTCATTGATTATATTTTTTTGCCACAGTATCTTAGAATTGCCGTTTATTATTCCAGCCACCGGAGTTGAAAGAATGGCGTAGTGGGACGTTTGACTACAGCAATTTACCGAAAGATACTTGCAGATGTTACGACGAGGATAACTTATATTTATCTATCTATATGCCAGTTTTATATAACCAGTCATGGAATCTTCCCGTCATAGTTTGGCTTGAGGACGTTCCGAAGTCACTGGGCCCAGATTTTTTTATAGAAGAAGAAGTGGTTGTAGTTACTGTTTCATATAGAAAAGGCATCTTTGGATTCTTGAATACAGATGACGACTTTGCTAAAGGCAATATGGGGGCTAAAGATATTATGATGGCTTTGACGTGGATTAATACATACATTGGGTCTTTTCATGGAGATCCAAATAGAGTAACAGTCATCGGCGCCAGTGAATCAGCCGCGATAGTCGCCTCATTACTCGTTACACCTATAGCTGAAATTTTGATCAAAAGGGTTATAATTATGAGTGGTAGTGCTTTGTCACCTGTGAACTATAAAAACGATCACTTCGAAGTTTTGAATAAACTATATTGGAATTTAAATGGTCCTTTTAAGAAACTAAATCGCACTAAACTTTATGAAATGCTTAAGAACTACTCAACTGCAGAATTAACTTTGTCTTCTGAAGATATTTTCGACTCCACAGAGGTTAGAGACAATCAGAGATTAATCAACCCTTTCACTCTAAGCATAGAAACATTTGAAGATGCATTTATAAATCAACCCCCTTTGGATGTTTACGAATCACGATCTATAAATAACAACGTGGAAGCGCTTATAGGTTATACGAGTCTGGAATCTCTTTATAAATTGCAAGGTTTTGCTGATAATAAAAATCTTCTGAAGTATTTAAATTACAATTTCCAATATTTATTACCGTTCGAGGGAACAAAGGATGAATACGGATCAAAACGATATCGGAAGATAAGGAAGAAAATAATGAATTTCTATTTTGTTAACGGGACTATTGGAGAGAGAAGTTTGAGACGTTATGCAAAATATATTTCCGATCAAGTGATTTATCCGGTAGTGCGTCAGGCGCGCCTACACGCGGAGGTGTCCCGGAGCAATGTTTATCTGTACAGGTTTTCATTCAAAGGACTCTTCAATGTTGAGTGGGTTTCTAAGTTGCAAAATTTGGATTGGAATGGGGCGACGTCTGGGGACGAAATCTGCTACCTATTCAGATGTAAATCTTTAAACGGCGACTATAATAGTGTTGAAGCTTCAATTGAAAGGCACTTCATTAAGAAATTTGTGCGACTATTTGCAAATTTCGCTAAGAGCGGGTAAGGATTAAAGTCTTTATTGTTATTCTATTTGACATCACTTTCAAGTTTATGAATAATTTAAAACACATTTTGAAGAGTCTTGAAATGTTAACTATTAAATTATCTGGCCCGCTGGCTCACTTACAGACCTTTACAACTTATAATAAAATTTGAATTAGCGATAATAGGAGTTTATAATTTTGTATTACTTGAAATATCTTTTAATGTGGTTTCACAGAAGTGAAGATTTTCTGTTCGTCTGTTTGGACTTTTTTTAGTTCACTATACAAGTTATAAATCAATTGGAAAAAAAATATTTATTTAAGTTCATAAGCATTACTAACCATTTAAACAATAGTTTTAATGTAATTATTAACTCCCGTACTGGCAAGCAGACATAATAGAGTTAAAACAATAAAAATTATATTGTGTCTCGTTCATTACCTGCGAAAGTGTTAGAGCTCTTAATAAAAAAAAAATTGTCAAATTAGGTTTCATGAAAAACCTTTTCTTGAATATGTTGAAATAATATTCAGAATGCCATTTTTTCAGCAATCCGACGCCTGAGGCCACAGATAATATTTTAGGAGATCTTAAATGGGAACCTTTGGGGACCAACAAATCTATAAAAGCCATGAATTTGAATCGGAAACTTAAAATGGTCCACGCCCCCGAAGAGAGAAGAGTCAACTTTTGGGATCAGTTAAAAAGTGAATTCTTTGCCAAGAAACTTCACAAAGGGGAACTTTAAGTGAAATTGTTTTTGAATAATGTACTTTGGTATTCTTTTAGACTAAGTTTGAGGATTAATAAAGTAGACTTGGATGGTAAAGCAAGATTTTATCATCTTTATGAGGTTCCATAACAGAACATTGAAATGATAACTTTAATTGAATACTTGCAGGCGTGTTCAATTGATGGAGACTTATTATTTCGCCCATTACATAATTTGATTTTCATTCCAAGGGACATTTTCTCAAAACAAACGTAATGTTTTGTTTATGTTTAACTATCAAAGACCACAAAAAAAAAGTTACAAGTAGCAAGTGGGCTGCACGCGTCGCGAAGGGAATGTACTCTTTAGTATGGAATGTTAGCGATCCTTCATATTACGGTTTAAATATTTTTTACGTTGTCATGGCAAAGTGTGTTTTTATCGTGGCATGACGTCATTTCCGTCAGTACTAAATGCGTAACAATACTTGTCCTGTGGTAGCTAAACTTGTTAGTCTGAATCTCAATATTATTATGTTCTGTTTCAAAAGACAAAGAGAAACATTTGATCATAGTTACTTTTGCATTTAATCACACTTGGATTTACGAATAGCAAAACAGTACATCTACTCTTTGCACAACACAAAAATGAATTCACTCGCAAAACGGGTTGGCTTTTAGTGTAATGTTTCGTTATTTCCGTTTGCAGGAAGGCAAACGCGTTTCATAAGCTATCTGTACCGTTGTTCTGTAAATGCTATGTTGCCATATAATTAAATATGCGACAGGGAAAAACTGTAGGTTTGATTTTCTCTTTGTTGCGTAACTTAATTATTTGTTCGTTTTGCAGATCAGACTTTGTAAGTATTGTATTGATAGTCGAGGAAAAATATACTGTCCTTTTATCCAAAAACGTGACAAAGCGTGTGTAAAGCTCAATGGTACCTATTTAAATGGTTACTCTAAAGCATGGTAACATGAAAGCAAGAAAGAAATAAATGTTCTCTATCTGATACACACAAACAAACAAATAATAATGGGAGCAGTCCAGCACCTCCCAAGTAGCAAAATGTAGTCATATAAGTCTCCTAAGACCACAAATTTTTTAGTCCTTTAGTAATTCTGTTACAGTCCGGTAAGGGCAAATTAACCAATTTATAAATTAACCGCCTCTGTGGTCTAGTGGTACAACCACCGGTATAAGACCCAGGGGTTCCAGGTTCGATTCCCAGCGGGGGTACATATTTTATTCGGTTTGGTTGGTGGTAGGACTTGTTCTAAGTCCGCCTGGCTAGCTACCACCATCTTATCTAAGCCTGACGCCATAACAACAATGTTTTCGTCATTGTTGTGTTCCGGCAGTTCGACATAAGATAGCCAGTTCCTCAGTGGCTGAGGATTCCGGGAGAGGCTCGCTTCTATCTTTTAGCCTTATCAATACTTAACATCAGGTATGATGAAGGCTAAGAGTCTACCCGTCGTTCATAAAAATTAAGTAATTTGAGTACTTCTACAATACCACTTAGTACTATTAGGATCTAGTAAACGCACCAAATCAGCGTCACTATCATAATCGTTCTGTAAAGATCTGGTGCATGCTGCTACTGGTGCAATTGATCCAACAGTGGTCAGCGTGATGCCTTATTTAGAGTATTTATTTTCCATTAGTTTTGTAATAGTGCCAAGTTTGAATTTAGATGAAAATATTATAATTTTGAAAATGGTAGTAATTTTTATCATAAAATAAGTACTTAAGTAGATAACTTTTGTGTTTTCACTGTTAAATAAATAAATGAACTTGCGAAATAAATTTTATTGGAAAGTATTCGATGATAAAAAGCATATTTTTATGCACCTTCAAAAGTAAAAGTCGTTAATATTTGTTTATTCATAAATAATAAATAAGGATCATTTCGATCATTTCGCAAAAAACGTATCCATACAATTTATTTGGAAAATAATAATTTAATGTTAATTATTATTATGTATACAAACATAAATAATTCTTATTAAGAGAGTATAGATTAAAATAAAACGCAATTAAATGCGTACATCTTATGTTTTGGCGCGCATATTTATTTTCAAGAAAACAATTTAATTGCGATAAAACTATTTTACGGATATCAAACGCGCTATGGTCACAGGATGACTGATCCCCCACGTGGATCCCGTGACCACGGCAGCTGAAAAGGTGCCGAAACATCGGGAAAATCAAAAAACCCCTAAAAACCAAAAAATACCGACCGCCAACGTGCAACCGGTACCCAAAAAAGGGGACCGCTCAGACCCGGCCAACTATCGGCCAATAGCAGTAACCTCAATACTGTGTAAAGTCTTAAAAAGGGTCCTCAACAACTATTTGATCCGTTACCTAGAGGATAACACCCTGACCTGATCAACGATCATCAGTATGGATTCCGAGAGAAACGATCAACGGGTGACCTTCTAGCGTACGTGACTCACATCTGGGGACAAGGGCTATCAGCGTTGACATCTCTAAAGCTTTTGATAGGGTCTGGCACAAAAACCTTCTCTCCAAGTTTCCGGCGTACGGTCTGCCTGCTTAGCTCTGTGCCTGGATAGCTGACTTCCTGCATGAATGCTCTTGGGAATATTTATTGCTATGCAGACGACAGTACAGTGTACAGCACGCGGGATATTTCGGGAATGCAGTGGCTGGGCTGGTAGAAACCAACAAGAAACGGGAGAATCTTGTCATCGAGCTCAATCGGGTTTTGAAACACATTTCCGAATAGGGTACCAATAACCTGGTTGAGTTCAATGCCAAGAAAACCCAGGTCTGCGCTTTCACGACAAAAACGTCGCCATTCCTTCCCCTTCCCTCTCCTCAGGGCATAACACTAGCCTTAAATAGCAGTATTACCATGCTCGGTATGGATGTTCGCTGTGACCTAAATCCAAAAGATTATATCGAAACCGTGATCATGACAGCTTCACGTAAACTCGGAGTCCTCAGCAAGGTGCGGCGTTTTTTCACGCCCGATCAACTGTGCTTGTTATATAAAACGCAAGTACGGTCCTGCGTAGTATATTGCTCACACCTTTGGGATGCCACCGCTAAGTACTTGCTCGATGCACTGGACAGGTTGCATCGCCGCGCAATTCGCATCATTGGCGATGTAGAGTAACAAAAAACCTGGAGTCCGTACAATACGCCGCGCCGATAATGTCGCTTCATTAAGCGCGTTCTACCGCCTATAACACGGCGAGTGCTCTGAGGAATTATTTGCCCTTATTCCATCTTATCCTTTCATTCATAAGACCACGCGCGCCACCAGTTTACTGTGGCAGCGATTCCAACTCGAACAAAGAAATTAGGTGGCTCATTTCTTTATCGCACTATCCGCAAATGGAATCGCTTGCCTCCGCGCGTCTTCCCTCCTTCCTACAACCCTTCCTTCCTTTAAACGAGGCGTGAAGAAGCATTTAGCGGGCCGGCAAGGTGAGGGTGGCTGATGTGGCAGTTTGATCTGCTGCACCAGCTATCTTCGCGTCTAGACCTTCAAATAAAAAAAAAAAAAAAATCATTTATTTCTTTATAAAAACTTACATCATTTTTTTATTCAACGGAGCCTCCTTTTAGGCTTGTTATCGCCTGTGCCAGGAGACAACGCTCTGCATAACTTAACTAGTATATAAATGTGTTAATGCTATTCTTATCGCTAATTTTGATTTTAAGTTAAACTTACCTATTAATGCAATATAATAATATAAGCTTAAAAATGACATGTATTAGTATGCGTAACATGTGTTGTGGTTGTGTTGTGTGGTAAATGGAATGTATTGTGTGTGTAGGGTGAATGTGTGTGTGAAAATGAATGTTTCTGAGTATTGTGCATATACGTATGAAGATGTGGATAAGAACATGTGGATTTCTTGATTGATTGTTTGAATGTTGGTAGTTTAGTTTAGTTTCCTTTATGAATTGAGTAAAACCTCAGTTTCAGCGTAGTCCAAATTCTGTAACTAATTTCAGATTTACACTCGGCGAGTGGTTTGTTATGTATATCTAATTGTTTATTTATTTTATTATATAGGTCTGATGATAAAAACTCAAATTGAGTTTTTGCAAACACTGTTCTGACCTTAGGAATGATGAACTTTGACTGAAACACCTTGAACTTACGTGCTCTTCTTTTATCTCTAACGTAAGGGTCGTATGTGAATGTTTTATGTTTTCTTAAAATCAACCCTAAAATATAAAGTTTTCTTACAGATAACAGTTTACTGATTTGGTAAAGGCTTTGAGTTGGGAATGTTCTTCTCTTGAAATACATTTATATAGACCTTACCTCCACTTAACATCAGGTGGAGGTAGAGTCATTTGTTCCGACCTAAATATATATAAAAAAACAAAAACAAGAATAGAGCAAACGGGACTAGAAATAAAGATTAAAATCTCTGACAATTTCTTTTACAAAATTTATTTATTCTATAAATAACTGTAACTAATTTTAATAGTAATGAAGTTGGACAAATAATTAAGAACGATTTATTAAACTGCTCGAGAGTTGTTTTATTAAAAGCTGAGATGAAATTAATTTGAAGTGCTCAAGAAAAAAAGGAATTTTATTAATTCCAGACTAAAATTAATTGTTAGTAGCATATTCAGGGATTTTTCTTACTGTCTAACAGCGGCGACGCATTAACTCTATAATTTTTTTTTTCTTACTGTCTAACAGCGGCGACGCATTAACTCTATAATTTTTTTTTAACTTTTTTCTGGACTTCGCACCACAAAGATGCTCTATTAGGTCTAAATTCTATTAACCAAAACCGGAACGCATTTGAACAAAAATGTGAAAAAAAAACTTTGTTGAATTTAAGTTTTCAATAAGAAAAACTAGGAGTTAAAAATTGGCTTATGATTTTAAAATAGTAATCAGATTTTTTAATATCAAATTATTAAAGTTACAACAATCAATACGGGAAATATTTTCCTTTTACTAGAATCCCTGATCACTAGATTACCCCGATGCATAAGTTACAAAACTTTGGTACGAAATTCATAAATATATTTTTTTGTAGTTTGTTATAATAAAATTGTTATAAATTAACTGTAAAATATTATTGGTTTTTTGTTGGTACAACTACTCAAATCAGTCAAGTCAAAATATATTTTATTTAAAATCATTTGCACTTCGTGTAACTGCTGAAAAAAGTAAAAATTCAAACTTTAAATAATAAAAATATAAATAGGTATTTGTTATGAAAATTATGTTCTTTTACTCTTTTTTCCATTGAGCTTTTAAATTTTATTATAAATCGTCATATTTATATAGTTATTCTTTATTTATTGATATCGTTATAATACATATAAAACGTACAGGACGGAAAAGGTTTGTGTTATGTAAAATGAAAAAAAAAACGATCGCTGTCAGAATTCCGTCGAATAAAAAATCAGACTATAGTTGGTGGTTTCTTCAACTAAGGTTGCCTTGTCTGCCTAAGGGTAGCGACTGACCTGTAATGTAACATTTCGTCGAAGAGTAACATTCGAAGCGATCGTGTTTTATTCGCGGCGACGTTACCTTACGACGAAATGTAACAAGTCAGTCACCACCTTTAATGAGTAAAACACGCTTGCCACGAATGTTACGTTCTTCTTCTTCTTCTTCCAATACAGCTTATTCATTATACTTCTTCTTCCAAAACGGCCGGACAACTCGACGACTTATTGCGCCTTTTTTGCGTCCGGAGGGTTTCAGGAAGGATCACCACAGCCATCCCAGCTCCACCAGGAAGGCTCCCAGCGCCTTCACATCGGAGACGGCTTACCGGAGACTGCCTGGTCAGCCGAGGGACTTCGCCCGGCATGGGTCTCCGTCACAATCCGACAAGACGTGAGCACCTGTCTCTTCTACCTCCATGCAGTCTCTACATATAGGGTTGTCAGTGGCATCTAAATTAAAAAGGCGCTTGTTATAGTTACCGTGGCCAGTGAAGGTCCTGTTACGTACGACGCATTCTTTCAGATCAGTCATCATCTTACAGTTCAGTCACCCACCACCCTAACGCCTTTGACTTACTATTGGTTATTAAGGTGGAGACTGACTTGTACCGTTTGTTTGTAATGTATCATTCGAGGCGATCTTGTTACAATACGGCGACACAGACTGACTTGTAACGTGTGTTTGTAATGTAGCATTCGAGCTCTTGGCTCAAGTGTTCTCCACTTTTACTCATAATATCTGACGTAGAGGTTGTGTGTACTTCATTAATTTAACTAAGTTATTGTTTTTTGAAAAAAAAAGAAAAGAACAAAACGATATTGGATATCTAATTTGTACCAAAAAAGAAACGAAAATGGTGGTACGAATTTAATGAATATTCTTAGAAAATTATCGAAAATGTTTCGACGACTTGCTCTCGCGACGACGCGACCTGCACTGGCTGACTTGTAATGTAACTTTCAAAGAGATTCGCGAAAAAACCGACAGTCAAGTGGAGCAAGCTGTGCTCGCCGTGAATGATACATTACACCAAAATGTTAAGTCTCCACCTTTAGGATGTCTGCGTTTTGTAACCGAAAGTCCGAAATGTAATTAAAATTACGAACATTGCTATTTGACTACCCGCAAAGTTAATTTGTATTAAACCCAAAATGAATGTCATTTAGAGCCTGTGTTATAGTGTCATTACCGTGTTCATTAACGTGGCGCGCCACAGCAATCGGCTAATGGCTACTTTACGGGGTTCTTTTACACCCACCTTTATAGGAGTTTGATGCCTCTTTTGTAGCTTAGAAGAAATAGCAAAAGAATAAAATGGATGTACCTATAGGGATTTCCTGTAAGAACGGGTCGACTTTAAATGGCATAAAATAAACTGTGGTTGAGGTATTAACGATTTTTTTTTAAATGGGAAGGCTTATGTATGGTAAATTTACTATGGTATATAAATAAAGTTTAAATATCCGCTGCCAATTCCTCTAACTGGGCCTGCAAGAGCTTGGGCAAGAATACCAGTTTTAGGCGAAAAATATTTTTTAGTGATAAGGTGCATTTTGACGAATGCCTGTATTGATAAGCAAAATTGGTGTATGTGGGACGATGTCAACTTACACTAGATTCACCTGGCGATAGTGCATTCAAAAAAGTTACTGTTTTAGTGGATTTTGGGCCGGAGGCGTAATTGGTCCTTATATTTCGTTAACGACGTTGGTGAGGCCATCACTTCAATGGCGATCGCTACAGTTCGGTGATTTTGGCCCACACTTAACAGTATAGCTATGTAGACGATCTGTGGTCCTAATAGGATGGCACTTTGTGCCATACAACATACGCCACAATGGAAATTCTACACGAACGTATGAGGAACGTTTTTTTTTTCAAAGGTGCCGTGAACTTGGCACCAAGATTTGACCCCGGAGTTTCTTTGTAGGGTTTCCTAAAATTGTAGGTCTATACCAATAAGCCACAATCGACTGATACACTCAAAGTCAACATAGCCAAGGCCATCGATCAAATTCAGTTAGATTTATGCGGCAAAGTAATTGAAAATAAGACTTCTCGGATCTATTCCACCGTGAGAAGCCGCGGCGGAAATTTGAGCAGTCATATTTCATACAAATTTCCATATATGGGTCTTTCAAATTAAAAAATAAATTCGTTAATATCTCACACACAGCATATTTTATTCCATTTCAACATCGACCCGCCATACATCCATACGCCATACATCCTATACATGCTTTCCAGTTTAAACAACATTTTATTTTTCTTGAAATTAGTTTTTTTTATATATAGAAAGCGGTTATGCTATACGTCAAAACTCCGAATGTAAGGGCGCTTTCAATTTAGACGTTTCGTGCGGTAACAGTGCGGCGTCGGTATCGCCACAAAAATAGATAGATACCGACACCGCACCGCGCGCTTTGTATGAAAACAAACGACCGTCCGTGCGCAATACGACAAACGCACCGCTTCGGCACCGTAGCGGTCCGACACGAAACGTCTAAATTGAAAGCACCCTAAGTGTTAAGGATTTTTTTTTTATTTCGCAGATTTGCAAGAGACGTGGTTTGGTTACAGAGACTATACACAAACTATAAAACACAAAGTATGAAAATCAATGAACGTCTTAGGTATATTTTTTGGATTTCAAAAAAAGCTTTTTTTATTTCATTTGTATTCGATATCGTTTAATAACCATCTAATTTTGAACAATGAAGAAAAGAGAAGACGTTAGAACAGTGGTTCTCAAAGTTATTTAGTCTATCGCCTATTTTGAAAATCAAATATTTTTCAGCGCCCTCCATTTTTTTATACTTTACCACATCTTAGAAATTAAAATTTTTCTAGGTTCCTTTCTGCCGTTAGAGGAGCTGAGACGAGAGGTATCCTAAAATAAATTAAAGTTTGCTATTACCTTAACTGACTTCACAAAGTGATTTACCCAATACGGGTATGAATCAAAGGGTTCTGAGGTTGACATTGTGTGGGCAATCAGCTGATGATCTGGTCAATCTGGCCAAAGCTAAAAAGATCCAATTTACAACGAACTGTCAACAAACGAGTTTGTAATTAAATGAGAATAATGTCTGAATTTGCTTTAAACATGTTGGTCTCGTATCGGACTGCTATTTATTTTTAATTGAATGTGCCAGTTTTGATTCACATAAGCGTATTATATTCGATAAAATATAATGGTGACCTATTAGGGGTATAAAAACTGGTGGTTATTTGCAACGATTTTACAACTGAACGGTCAATAGATAAATTGATTGAATCAATGAACGACCTTTAATTAATTCCACCTAGCGCAAACGAATAATGTACCTATTCTGCCAAATGTATATGTACGTGTAATAACTATGTATCAGTAATATGCATGTTCTATTGCTATACGAAGCTCTTGAGCACTAAACGGAAATTTCTCAACGTACATACAGGGTGGAAATTTAAGACGGGGCAGTAAGGGCAGGTACCTTAAACGTTGTTGCTACATGAAAACGTTTGTTCTTCGCATTTACAGATTTTGAAAAAAAAAAACTGTTAGCAAGAAAATAGTCAGTTTTCAAAAAAAATTTTTGTGCCAATCGATCCTGTTTCTCATGAGGATAAAAACACTCTAATGGCCTGCGCAGACGACGGACATTGAAGGACTTTTTGTCCGCGACACGACCTTATTACTAAGAACATAAAGTTGAATAAATAACGAGGACTATCGCGTACTTTTCATGGATATACGCGATCTAAGTTGAATCTTATTTGGTTAACAATAAAGACGTGTCGCGGACAAAAAGTCTTCCGTTATCCGTCGTCTCTTAGACACCAACTGAAGTATGAGTACTAGAAAAGTCAGAATACGCGAAAAACTCGCGCCACACGCCGCGGTATCCGCTTCACCGACGAGTACCTTCGCTGATGGAACTTATTTTTTTAGCGAATATGTGGAAATACTTTTTCGTGATTTCCTACTTTTCTTGTACTCATATCTCAGTTGATGCCTTAGACCGTTCTGATCCTCATAAGGAACAGGATCGATTAGTATCATAGATTTAAAAAAAAATCAGCTGACTGTATTTTTTTGCAAAATCCGTGAATGCAGTTCATTATTTCTCAAAAAATTAAGGATGGTTTCCTAAGAACGTTTTCATGTAGCTACATCGGTTAAGGTACTTGCCCTTCATGCCCCGTTTTAAATTTCCACCCTGTATACTCGTAATAAACATTTATTGATCTGTAGTTTCCATAAGTTTACTGACTTCCAGTAGTTTTATTGACTTGGCATTGAAGCCATATCTGAATAAATACAACAAGTACGATTAATGTTTCTGTCATATTATTAGCTACTAGTAGCCGCACGCGGTTTCATTAGCGTGGTTCACGTTCCCGTGGGAATATCGTGATAAAATATATCCTTTGTTTCAATCCAGCGCCCCTAGCATGAATACCGCTATATTACACAATGTGATGCATGACGCTGTCTTGCCTACGTCGCTAAGATGCACCAAGCGCGGCGAACGTTCATGTGCATCTAACGCGGCGAACGTTTATGTGCATCTAACGCGGCGAATGTTTATCTGCATCTAACGCGGCGAAGCTTCATGTGCATCTAACGCGGCGAATGTTTATGTGCATCTAACGCGGCGAACGTTTATGTGCATCTAACGCGGCGAATGTTTATCTGCATCTAACGCGGCGAACGTTCATGTGCATCTAACGCGGCGAATGTTTATGTGCATCTAACGCGGCGAACGTTTATGTGCATCTAACGCGGCGAATGTTTATCTGCATCTAACGCGGCGAACGTTCATGTGCATCTAACGCGGCGAACGTTTATGTGCATCTAACGCGGCGAACGTTTATGTGCATCTAACGCGGTGAACGTTCATGTGCATCTAACGCGGGAAACGTCCGTTTTTAACAACAAACTTACATTTATGATATTAGGATATCGGCATAAGTTTATCTATGAACAAAAAAAAGGTATACATAAGTATACCTTATACATAAGTATACAAATCGGCTAAAACATTGTAAGTTGCGTCTTATATTAATGCACTTTTATCTTTCTTTTTTTTTGTTTTGCCATTGTATTTTTTATATTTATACACTTTAACATAAGTACCTGAAGTACGTCATGCTCACTCAAACGTTTCTTCGGCGGTGTCGTGTGAGGCGGGTCGTTACGTTCCCTAAAATATGGTTGAGCGAAGCGATGGCTGGCTCATGCGTCATGCTCGTGAACGGGTGCCGCCAGCGGAAATGGGTCTACTTCAGTCAGCTTGTCTTAACGTTGTGCTTAGAGATTAAATATTTTCATCTAAAATAAATTACTATCGACCTGTATGATGTACGTCACAACTTGCAGTACAGTAACCTTGTAATGCGAGAAATGTTAAATGTAAGTCCTTCCTTACGAGTTGAAAATTGTTTACGGTTAGGATAACCATAAAATGTAATATTATAATTAGTATTTTCTTTTGTGATGGAAATTGACCTTACTGATATGTTAAGCTCACTTTTCAATTTGTCGACTCTGTATGAAATAAAACAGGGAGAAAAAAATAGCCCTTGACGAGTTTCTTGCCGGTTCTTCTCGTTACAAGGTCTCCCGCCGTAGGGTTTGTGAACCGATGGCGTAGCTTCTTTGACGTTCATAAGTGCTTGTAACAGCCTAGACTGAATAAATGATATTGATTTTTGATTTTTGAGTGCATTGGATAGCACTCGCGAGGGTGCGGGTTCGAGTCCGGTCCCGTCTGAGCGATATGAGAAAAGTTGATTTTTTCAAGTATGTTTTCTTGTTTATCACATACAAAATAGCATTGTAAAATGCAAAATTAAAAAGTTATGAACTCAATTTCATTTATTCAGTCTAGGCGTAACAAGCACCCAAAGAAGCTACCCCATTGGTTCACACACCCTACAAGCCAAAGGTACCCATTATCAGTATTACCTATGCACAGGTACCCATTACAATCAAGATTACGAGAAGGACAGGGTTATTAAAATCGTGTAAGCGTCAGAGATGTGATATTTTGAAAATACTACTATTTAAATGCAAAATACTAAATACAAAATACCTATTACCATTTTGTATTTAAATGCTTTTTTAGAAAAGCATTTTGTATTTTATTTGAAATACTTTTTAGGACATATTTTTTATTTGCGAAATGCAAAAAACTTTTCAACAAGTTTTGTCAAAATCAAAAAATAATGTGAAAATAAGTGTTATTGTGTCGTTGCTGTGTGTGCTCTAACTAAATTCGTAGGTACTGAATAGGTAGGTACTAAAGGTTCATGACCTTGAAGGAACATGACCGACAGTGCCTTTGAACAAATTTATGAAAACTGGGAAGACACTTATTTCATCATACGTGTTGAAGTAATGATAAGGCTGAAGGTGGAAGCGCGCCTTTCCCGGAATACTGAACCACTGAGGAGTTGCCTAATGCTGTTATCATGTTATTATGGTGTCAGACTTAGATAAGATGCTGGTAGCTAGCTAGGCGGACTTACAACAAGACCTACCACCAACTAAACCGAATACAATTTGACCTCTGGATATGATACCGGTGGTGTTACCACTTAATCACAGAGGCGGTTAAAATTCTCGGTACCTATTTCAAAATTTCGGTATTGAGTTCATAAGGAGCCCGTGGTGCAATTGCTCGCGCGTACGGCCTGTGATTGTTGAGGTTAAGCAACCTCCGCAAAGGTCGGTCACGGGATGGGTGACCAGAACTAGTAAAAAAAAAAAGTTGATAGTAAAAAAAACTATCTCATCCATAAGATGACCCATTCTCCATATCCATCCACAAGGATAGCTAGTGCCCCAGTCGGCCAGTGGGGACATTAAAAATGCCTAATGTCGAGTTCATAAAGCATATCATGATAAACTCGTTTCATTAATTCGAACTTTACGATATGAGAGTCTAATAAAAGTATTTTTCACCTCACACGCTCTGAAAAGGTGGTTTTGTCAATCAGTTTAGGCGTAAAAAATCGCTTTTTGCGGCCTAGCGCGGCAAAGTACTTTTTTAAATTAATACCTAACAATATGTCGTAATGCATTCCGAATCGAACTATTGACTTTTTTGTTATATTTGATTCTTATTTTAAATAGCTTTAAGTTAATTATAATACTTCGTTTTGGTACTTTGGTACGTTATAATACTTGAATCATAAAAACAATAACAATAGGATTAAACTATTTGTTATAAGAATTTTATATTAGGCTGGGTGAGATTTCACAACCTATAATTGGATTTCGGACTGTGACATAAATCTTTATTTTTAAATTGTCTTTGTCTTGTACCTCATGTCAGTGTCAACATTTACGGAATCGTTTTTATTCTTATTAATAAGTAACAATATATTCCTACTTTAAAGAACTTTGAATTAACTATAATACTCCCTTTTTTATTATTTTAGTTTCTTATATCATTAAAACAACGAGAATAAGGTATATTTAAATTAAACTTTAAAGAATTTTTTACCGGAAGTTGACCGCGGTAACAACCATAAAATGTTCCTCGCTGTTGTGAGGTGAAAAATTGTGTGTTGCGCTCGGCAGAAAAGTTTTTAGCGTCTTGTACCTTTGAAATCCTCGCTTCTACTATTTTGAATTTTGCATTTGAAATAGAAAAATCAAAAAGTATTTGCATTTTCTATTCAAATACATTTTAGTAAGTATTTTGCACATCTCTGGTAAGCGTGTGTCGTGTTATCCAATAGCATTATTAATTAAGGAGTGTTTGGGATCAAATCGAATTAGTTGTTACTGAAGCTGTGACGTTTATTATACATTAACCTGTCGATAAAATTAACTCGTATTAACGAGGGCTGATGGCGCTGAAGACAGCTCTATAAAGTTGTTAAACTTGAGTTCTTTACACTGTTTATGAGATCATACCTTTTTGCCATTAGCATCAAAACTTTTTGTAAGCCGAAAGCAATAATAAATCAACTTTGTGAAGGTAGACTTATAAGTAGCTAGTCAACCCGTGACCACGTCAACTGAAAAGGTGCCGAAACGTCGGGAAACCAAAAAACCTCAAATAAACCGAAAAAGTATAGTATAAATATATATTTCGGGTAAATAAATCGCACTAAATATTCCGCAAAAGTTGTTTTATTTAAATACTAATACTCTAGAGAGTCTCTATTTTAAATATTTTCCTCGGTTCTACCCCACGCTGTATATGTAGTATATGTAGTGAGGTAGGAGAAAGAATCGCACGTCATTGCATTAGTTTAATGGGATTTTCGTAAAAATGAGTCGACAAAAGAATATTGGAGTGAGGCGAAAGAAGGGGGCAGGGGGGTGAAATGGCAATCCATTCATGTTATTTGTAATTCCAGCCACGGTTATGTCAACAAAATCATTTGCTCAGTCATTTTGTTCGATTGAGAGCCATCTGTTTTCCTTGTTCTTTAAACGTTGAGACTTAAAATTTTTGCAACTGAGTCGAAATAAAACGGAATGTTTTATTCACACTTTCGATTCCTCTTTTGGTAATGGGAAATGTGTTTGTTATTCAAAATAACAATGATAATGACTTGTAAAGCTCTTATTATCATTTGCGTTTTGGTATAATCACGTTTAAAAAACCGGTCAAGAGCGAGTCGGGCTCGCGCACCGAGGGTTCAAATAATAAAGCAAATAAATATATATTTTTTTAAAGATTTATAAAAAAGTATGCTATTTAGAGACATCGTATTATTTTTCCTGTAATCTTTACATAAACTTCTATCACATAGAATAATTTCTCTATGTCAAAAAAAAATCAGAATTTTTGAGAATACGCAAGCAGCGCTCTTTCATATGATACCCCACATGCCCTAGTAGCCCACTTTGAATTTTCAAAACCACCTTTCAGATCCTGTTGCAAAAAAAAGAAATCTTTTAATTTCTCTCTTATTTGTAAAATATTTGAGCAATAGTCATCTAAAACTATTCCAAAAATCATAGTTGTTGATAGCCTTGCCTTAGCTCATGCAACAATAAGACAATTTGAGGAATTAGTATAAAAATACTTTTTTTTTCGAAGGTTAGGCAGTAATTAAGAATAATAAACACGTTGTTACTTGCCCATCTTTGTGTAACGAAAATCCTGAAAACCTCATAAATAATGTTAGCATTGTCTCGTATCTTCCACAACTGTAGCAAATAATATCTTACTTACGTTAAAAGAAAGAACGTATGCCAGTGATGGCGTGTAAAGAGATACCTTCCCAAATATCATAGATTAAAAGACACTCGGGTATGCTTTTGTTTTTCTTCGGGGAGCACTTTTCTCACGTACTCTTGTTAATACTTTCGCATTCGAACTTCTTTTATTTATTTTTTATTTGAAAAGTTCCAACATCGTTGTCTGTTGTGTTCTTGTTTTATCGTAAGAAAATGTGAGCATACAAAAGATTAATAAAATAATAACAAATTAATGTAATTATTCATACCGATTTCACTTTGGAAAATGTGAATTCATAGATAACTTTGACATTTTTTATTGACATTTGTATTCTAATGTTTTCTTGATGTATTCTATAATATTATTATTTTTTTACTTAGTTCTCAAGATGCCGTTTGACAATAATTGTATTGTGTAAATTTTGTACCTATTTATTATTGACATTTCTTTATATATAATCTGCAATCTTTATTTATTTTGGATTGTAACTATAATTTTATGAATAATAATGTACTTATCATAACTTGCTGGGGTTTTGGGCAAACTGTAAGCCAGTAAACAGTACACTATTTCATTAAAGAAATAAATAAAAAAAAACTTTTTGAAAGTTCGTCGAGAATATTTTCATTTTGTATTTTTTTTCATACACACATACTAAAAAGTACAGTGCTACAGAGCGGAGCGACTCGAAAGAAAATGACTACTTAGGTACTTTTAGATAGTTGGTTTATTCCATTTTTATTTATTTATATATTCCTAAAATAATTAGGGACTTTGGAGACCTTCCATTCCCTACAACTACCAATCCAAAGCGTATTTAGCCCTTTATTATTCCTCTTAAAAACATCTAGCATTACCTACGTATTTCGTTCGTCATCCATAATTTCGTTCAGCCATCAGTAATTTCGCTCTTTTCATTCGCCTATTTACCCCTTTTTGTGCCAACTTTTGCTTACTGCGGCTTTCTTTACTTATTACCGCTATTAGTTTTTTCTGAATTTAACTTTAATTTACTATTATGAGTGATGAATTAGTTAATGGTGTTAGTCAAAAGTAGGGTTGCCGCGTTTATTGTGATAGGTACGGTAAAATTAATTAACTGCAACGCGCTCCGATAATCCTCTTAGCTATCAACGCAAATAAAGCTTTAATTGGGAACCCATGTCGGTGGCGGGTTAAATGAAAATTAGAATTGAATATTACATGCATATAAGTTCAATTTGAGATAAAGGAAAATACTATGTTAGTTTAGCACTGATATTTGTTAACTTGTCTGTAAATATCTTTTCTAAAAAATAAAACAAAACCTTTATTGTATTGCCGATTTTTCGTTTGTTACTGAAAACTATTACTAAGTAGCTTTGGTATTTTGTGGGTTGTGTTGTGGTTTGTGTTATTTTTTTACATAATACTTATTTAAGTAAATTATGTACGGCTAGGTTTGGTTATTGCGGTTCTTTTTCTTATTTTAACTATAATTTTATGTAAACATTGCATCAGTATTTTGTTACTATCATAACAATGAAAATTATCAATATGGGAAAACCATGATAGACATCATCTTGAGTGTGAGAGTAAAATGCAATTTAACTTCATTGAATTTGTCCCTAAGAACTTAGGTTTTTATTCTGGTTCTAAAAAAAGTATTGATCCATAAGAATTCCGAACCCCAAGTGGTTCAAATTCGATGTCCTTAACTGTAGTATCCCAATGAACACAAAGAAGACACAACAAAAGCTTCCTGCTACCATTGAGAGGAGTGCCATTATTCCCCACTTAAGGCCCCTTAATTCCTATCTCACTCTTTTCATCTAATGAGATGATAATATCTTCATATCCCTAAGGATCAGTAAGGGCGGCGTAATAAATATGATGATTGTTACAACCTTCTTTCAACGTTTAGCCCATAAGGTTCCTAATACAGAACATATGAAAGAAGTGTAAGAATATAAAACCTAAGATTTTCTCAACAAACAAAAATTTGTTATCTCGAGTTCTTCCGTGAAGCGGAAGGCACGTTGCCCGAACTCACGGGTGTATTTGCAGTCGTTAAAACCCACCGATCCATGGGGCCTAGTAGTGGGTCATTTCACGGCCAATTCTCCTTACCTATCTACGATGAAGACTAGAGTGCCTCAGTGCATTAATGGGGACATTAAAATTGCTGTAGACAATGTTGATTCCCAGTGGTAGACTGACTGACAGACAACGCAAAGCCCAAATGGCTGAACTGATTAAGCTGAAATTTTGCATAGGTACAGGATCCTTAAATGATTTAAGCGAGCACAAAAAAGGATTTCTTGTTTATGATTTTGTAATTTTTGCATTTTTCAATGCTATTTTTATACTTATGGTGATTACCGCTGAGCTACCGAGCCTTTTAAGTCTCGGTAGCTCAGCGGTTAGAGCATTGGACCGGATTTCCAAAGGTCGCGGGTTTGATTCCCGTCTGAGAATTCACTTGTGGCCGAGTTAATTTTTTCCAGTATTTTTCTATTTAAAATTTACCATAAGGATTTCTTGATAATCCCACGGGAACGCGGGTGAAACTGCGGGCTGCCGCTAGTTTTTGATAAAAGATAAACTTCTTACTAACGCACGTATATTGTGAGAAATAGTAGAAAGCGACCGGGAATAGGCTATTAAAACTAGGTTTGTTTGTAAAATCAACCCTTTGAAAATACATTCCGACTAACTTTAGTAGACTTGTTTCCATTAAAGTTTGCATGGGAGTATTCCGGCAGTTTAACTTTGATGTTTAAATCAAATTAATTGGGTGGGTATGAGCAACGCGATGTTATAAACGTTAAAATAAAGTATGAGCAAAGAGTGACGTTAAAATTTTACTTCTCGAGATTATTATAATTATTATAAATGGGTAAAGAGGTTAACAATTACTTCCCGGTTAGAGACTATGCAAATATTTGTTTTATTCAAAAAAAACAAGTGATTTACGTATACCGACAAACAATTATGCAAATAAGTCTTTACATACCGTGAGTTTCTATAACTTATTGGCGGATTGTTTTGGCTGCGGACGGTTATATTTTGACATATTTGCTATAGTATAAATGTCAAAGGAGTTGTTTCATTTTTGTATGGAGGCTGGCCCCCTAATTTGTACAGTGATGAAATTAAATTATTAATATTAAAAAAAAGACGGGCCCAAACATTTTTTTTTTAAATTAAAAATATCTGGTGATTAAAGTTAAAAAAACAGCAACCCAACAGTTTTTCTACTTTGGCAACTTCTCATTTGTCACATTGAGTGACGTGAATTGTCAGAACGCTGAATCCCACTCTTTCATTGGTCGGGGGAGTTTCACCCGTGTTCTTTTCGTAATAACACGTGTTGTGTTGTGAGGCTCCATTTTTAACTTAATTAAGAAAGAAGAAGAAGAAGTTCATTGGTCGAGGCACTGATAATCACTTAGGACTTATGAAAATTCGTGTGACTGTAAGGGTTTTATTTTATTATAATGAGGGTTTTATTTTATTACAAAGGAACTACCTAGTACAGCCAGCAACCGCTTGGTTTAATTTTCTGAACCTAATAAACTGCAATAAAAGTTATCAAAATATCTTATAGAATGTTATTACTATTAATAAACCCAGAAGAAGAATCAATAATTAGATCATTCATTAGAAATCATAAAATGTTAAGAAAAGCGTTTTAAAAAAACTAGATTTCAAGTTTTTTATTTAATGTTTATATATATTTTTTGGAAACATTGTCTTTGAAGGGAGATCTATAAATAAAGTATCACTTCGAAACTGTAGGAAAATAAGGGCCCAAAAACGAACATCTCCTTTAACTGTCCGTGGCCAAAACAATCCGTTCCTAAGTTATAGGAACGGGGAGATAGTCAATTCCTGTTGCTTAAAATAATAAAAACAAAACAGATTACAGCGTATTTTATTTATTACAGCTATCACACGTAGCGATCCGTCAAGAAGTTTTAAAGTTATGTTCTCGCAAAATATAAAAACTTAGAACATTTTTTTTCTCTTCCTACTAATATTATAAATTCGAAAAGATGTCAATTTCTTTGTTACCCTTTCACGCAAAAACTACTGAACCGATTTGGATGAAATTTGGCACACAGATAGAAGATAGCCTGGAATAAAACATAGATTATATATAGATATACTATTTATCCCGATATTCCTACGAGAACGGGAACCACACGGGTGAAACCGCGGGTGTCTGCTAGTATTTTATATATCACTAAATAAACATCCTGTTAGAATATTCGTGAAAAAAACGAATTTGAACTATGAATAGGTTCATAGGCAAGTGACGCCGACAGGCACGCCGCACTTCGTCGCCACCCAGCTGTGTTTGGCGCCGGCATTTAGGGCTGCTGCAAGCATTGAAAATAATAAAAAATGTTTTTATCCAAACTAAAAATTTAAATGTAAGTAGGCAGTTACTCAATGGCCATGTTTGGGCTGTTCTTGTAAAAGATGAGCTAAAACTTCAGCTTCATCAATCAAGCTATTTAGGCCAGTCATATCGCAGTAATTGCTGTTAACTTGCTTTTTTTATATGTTTGGGTTTCCCTCATAGGTAATTTTATCCAGATTGTCAGTAAGCGCGTTGAGTTATTGCTGGAAAACAAGTGAAAAAAATCCATCTTTTTTAGTTTTGTTCATAAACAATAACGATTTACGAATCCTATATTCTATAAATATACATTCTCAGTTAAAATCGGTACTAATTCTCATTACTTTTGCTAAGCATAAAATAAAAGTGTTTTGACTCACAAAAACTTAACTACAAGATTCCTCAGACCAATAAGTAATAACGATAATACTGTATATCAATCAGTGGGCTCAACTCTGTTTTTATTAGTTCTCCGTTGACATTAATGTAATTGTATCCTTCAAATCACTTTTGCGATTATGTATGTACGATTTGACAAGTTGAAATTTCAATTGCAATCCATTGCAATTTTTAATTATCGATAAAAATAATGCGCATGGAACTCCGATCACGTAAGCTTGTTGCAATCAAAGTGACGGCTTGGATTCGCAGTAATTTTCATAGCAATGGAACAAAACAGATCTTGTTTCTTATATTCGAAAACATGTTTTTTTCACTGTTCAATGCTCTAACCACTGACCTACCGAGACTTACGTCTCGGTTCTCATTTCTTAACATACATCAGGCTGATTAGCTAACTTTGATTGAAGTTATTTCAATGAAAATTTTGTTACTAATACCTAACAATTCCATCGATGAAATGGGAATGGGGTTTTCGTGTAATTATTTTTCACTTCCTATCGATTAAACCACAGAATAGATAAATTATACTCCAACATGAAGTTGCTACGAAATACGGATAATACGATATCCACATTTTACTCTTTATTATTACATTGTATCACACACAGACCTATATCGAGATAGACGGTAAAAGTGTACCTAAATTGCGTGCCAAACGTGCGAAAAATTTATATCGATAAGTCCTAAGTCTAAATTTCATTGGAATGCAATTGAAGTTTCAACTTGTCAAATGTACAGACTTAATCGCAAAACTGACTTGAAGGATACAATTAAATTAATTTGAATAGAGAACTAATAGAAACAGAGTAAGATAATCAGTCCACATATACCAACCTTACCTGCATTTTCCCTTCGAGCGCATCCCAAGACGAGTCCAAATTACTTCCAGGCGACAACCCTACCGCGCCGGGCTGTCCCCTTTGATCAATGTACGGAAAACGAAGCGGCTGGTAACCACCCGCGAAATATTCACTAGCTCCATTGTAAACGTATACACTGGATATCTATACAACTAGGTATCTGACACCATTGTGATTATATTACTTTTTTGCAGTGTTGAAATAGCAGTTTAAAAAAAATATAGCTGACCCGTGCTCACTTTGCTGCGCGTCAGCCATTATTACTTGTGATGAAATTATTAATCACAATACATTAAAACCTATGATACTTACGAATAATGTAAACATTATTATAGAAACTTACAGTTTTATTCTGGTGAAAGAATTTTCAAAATCAGTTCAGTAGTTCCAATATTACTCTTACAAACAAACTTTAGGTATTGATAATATTAGTACTTTAAGAAAAAAATACGGATAACACCGCTGTTCGCTATCACATTTTTTAGTTTTAATTTTTCGTTCTTGTTTTATGTTGTTTGGCTAAATAACTCCTTCCTTATTTTGAAGTCGGTTAAAATATAGCTCATTATAAAAATATTTTAATAGGGTTTTTTACTGTTAACCATAAGCATTAATAATACGCCATTCAATGCTGTACATTTACTTTAGGTTTCAAAAAGCACCATCGAACTTCGTGAAACATTTCAAAGCCAAGTTTCTCATACAGTTTACAAGCGCTCGAATTTCCTTTTCTACAATAAGCGAATACATTTTTGCGTTCTTTCAAACATATGTTGCAGAATTGTTTCAACAAAATTTGCGCGAAGCCTTTTCCTCTATATTTCTCAGAGGTGTAAAGATGAGTAAGAGCCCCAACTTCATTGTGGAAAACCCATGATAGCAATTCTTGGTTCTTGAATACTCCATACCCGAAGGTTGCTTGAGAAAGCATGGTGAATAGCCATAGAGAACCGTTGTAGCGATTGCGCCATGTGGAGTCTATGGTCTGTAGATGCTTTTTGGTGATCGGTTGGAATGTTATGTCTGTGGGAAGGCTGGAAAATCATCATTATTACATACCAATTAGAAAATATTGCACATAACTCATTTGCCGCCTCTGTGACCTAGCGTTACAACCACCGGTATCAGACCCAGGGGTCCCGGGTTCGATTCCAAGCGGGAACATATTGTATTCGGTTTGGTTGGTGGTAGGACTTGTTGGTCCGTAAAGTCTGACGCCATAATAACAATGTTTTCAGCATTAAGATAGCCAGTTCTCAGTGATTGAGAATTACGGGAGACTCTCGCTTCCATTCCATCTTCAGCCTTATCAATACTTAACATCAGGTACTATGACGAAGGCTAAGAGTCTTCCCGTCGTTCATAAAAAAAATCGGCCAAGTGCGAGTCGAACTCGCACATGAAGGGTTCCGTCTCTCACCCAAGGTTGCCTGGAAGAGATTGCTATGTAGCAATAAGGGCGCCTATTGTGTGTTCCTCTTGTTTGTCATTTTTCAAGTTTTTTGCGTCTTCTACCTTTGAAATCCTTTCTTCGCTCAGGATTCAATAGAGGTAACTCGCCGCTAATAACCAACTTTCCAGCCTTGTATAACAAATAACTATTTTTATTTTTACTCTCTTATTTCAAAGGTAAGAGGAGGAGGGGCACACATTTTACCACTTTGGAAGTGTATATCTTTATATATGTATAGGCCTTATTGCTACATAGCAATCTCTTCCAGGCAACCTTGGGTGAGAGATGAAACCCTTCATGTGCGATTTTTTTAAATTATATTAATGGAAAGATTCCTTTTTTTTTAGCTCTTTGCATATAATATAATTTCATCACTGTAGGAATTACCACTAATTCCTACAGAGATGAATCCCAGCCAGTCAGCTGGCAAAAGCCCAGCCTCCATACAAAAATGGGACATCTCCTTTGAAGTAGTAAGTTGGCTATAACTCGTCACCATCCGCCCATACTTTTCCCGGAGGCCTACCATGTGTTTTTCCGTTTACTGTACAGTAAACGTTACGTGACCGAGAAACGTAGTAAACGAGACATTTTGTATGAGAATCTGTAGTTCTGCTACTGCCCACTAGAGGCGCCGTACAGATTTGCGTACAAAATGTCTCCCGTTTACTGTACAGTAAACAGAACGTGAAACTCGTGGTAGGTCCATTGTTGTATGATCTTGTAATGTGACTGTTCGAGGCGACACTTCTTTCAGTACCAACTCTTTCTTGAGTTCAGTGTGCTTATAGTGCAAGTTTTTTCTACTCACGGTCTATAGTGAGCGCGTTAGGTTTTTGTATGGCGTTGGTGTAGTCCGTGGCGTAATCCGCTAGATGGCGGGCCGCTGATTTCAAACAAAAATCGACGCGTTCGTGATCGACTATAAGTAGAAAAAACTCGCACTAAACACTCAAGAGGTTATGCTCTAGTTAATGAAACATCGACGCTGTTAAATTTTTATTGAAAATATTAGAAAAATTGACTCGGCTCACTAGAGGAGGAGGCTCACTTGAGGAGGAGGCTCACTTTTATCAGAGGAGACGGCTCACTTTTATCAGAGGAGACATACTCTGATATATACTATATTCTCAGAATAATTTGTGAGCCGAGTCGATTTTTACCCGACTTCAAAAAAGAAGGAGGTTATTTTTAACATTTTTTAAGATAGCATTGAAAATACAAAACTTAAAAATCATAAATCGACGCTGTTGTCATGACTGAATGCCACATCAGCTGTTTTAGCAGTCGCTATCGAGGATGTTTGCAGAGCATAAACTATGGTCGGTATGGACAAACAACTCAATTAGTTTAAAATCATAAGTAGGCAACTTACCAATCTGGTTCAAAAAGAGGCGTTTCTTTATGAAGAACAAAGAGTTGATTAGGTACAGTGTCTTCAGCTTCTATTTCAACATTCACTTTCTTCACCACTTCGTTGACACACTGAACAATATTCTCTGGCATGTATGGTATAAGATAGGTGTTGTTCCAGTCAATTAGGCGAGTGACGATTAGTGATTCTTTGAGCATCGAGGTGTCATCACTGGGACATTGAATGATGATCTCGTTTAATTCACCCTGAATCAATGAAATGAATCAATGTCCTGTTAATGTTTATGGAACTTTGTTAGTAATAAAACCATAAAATACTTAAGGCGCTATACGACTGAAGCGAGATAGCAATGAGAAAATGACGCGCGCGGGACCGTTCCGGCAGATAGGCGAAAAAACCACGAAATCACTTCTTAGTAAATAACTATAGCGATTAAAGAGAAAATGGAACTACACGATTCCAAAAGTATATGTGACCCCATTTGAGAATAATCTTGAATTTTCGTAAATTTTAAAAAAGTGTCGAGGCAAAATCAGAGAATCGTGTTTCTGAAGTTTACTGTTGGAATGAACAACAATAAATACGTCTCTCTCTAACTACAGGTAGTTCTTCTCTTTTACACAATTTGTTTATATTACCTTCATTGAACAATAATCCTTTGTTCCTAGTCCGAGACTGTTCCCTCAGTTAAGTTTAGATACTTACTTACCTCGTTGCTCTAGCCTTGTCTAACTGTGCGCTGCTCGCACTAATATAAAACACCCCTTCCAAATAATAACAGTTAATTGAATAAAACTTTCATTGATATAAAACTCCGTCTTTCATTGGCTTCCATAAAACCTAACATTTACAAATCTAAATAAAGGTAGGTATGAAGAAATATCGTCGTCATCTCAGCCAATTGACACCCACTGCTGGGTATAGGCCTCGCCCAAGGATCTCCACGACGATCGGTCCTGTGCTGCCCGCATCCAGCGGCTTCCCGCGACCTTCACCAGATCGTCGGTCCACCTTGTGGGGCCTACCCACGGAGCGTCGTCCGGTACGCGGTCGCCATTCCAGAACCTCTCTTTATTTTTTATTAAAAATTTATCATAAGTATAAAAATAGTATTATGATAAATTTTAAATACAAATATATTTGAAAAAATCAACTCGGCCACAAGTGAATTGTCAGATGGGTCCCATTTGTATTCTTAACATAAATTTTTATGTATTGTGATTTTACACAAAAACATATTTTTTTATGTAAAATCACAATAAATAAAAATAGCATTGAAAATCAAGCATTGAGTAACACAAAAAACAGCAAAAAAAATCTAATCATCTAATCAAGAAAATGCTATGAAGGCGAAATGATGAAATTTATTTAGCGCGGATTTTATGACAAATATTTGCCTTCCGATATCGTTAATATGATACTCAATGCAATAAATAACATACCAATTGGGAGTAAATAAAACGTACTTAGACAAATTCCTTACCTTTTTATTTAATGCAACCATCCCATTAGCCGGTACTCCATAGGGGCAATACACCTTGAACCCGTAGCCAAGGCCGACTGTCTCTAGTTCCCGCTGCGTCCTCAAGGCCGAATGCGCGGAGACACCTCGAGGCCAATCCACTTCGAACACTTTCTCTAGCTCTTCCCATTTATCCATAGGCAAGTATTGCAACGCGTCTTCATTCATATTTTTGTATCACACTTTGTTTTGTTTAAATATGACTCAACGGATAATAGTACTCTCTGGATGACGACTGCAAGCCAAATGAGATAACATAGTGTGTTTTACCGCTACGACGTTGTCAGTGATAAGCATCGTCATCCTTATTGCACTACACTAATTTTATTAAATTCTCAGTCATCGGAAAACGAGACACAATATAATATTTTATGATTTTTGAATTTTTTATGCTATTTTAGGTCAGTGGGCCGGATTCCCAAAGGTCGTAGGTTCGAGACTCATCTGAGAATTCACTTGTTTTGACAAGTTGTTTTTTTCCATTATTTTTCTCAAACGGAAAGTACCCTATTGTTTCCCTTGAGTTCGCTTGAGTGTCAAAACAATATACGTATTTTACGGCATAAACGGAGAAATTATAATAAAAAAACACACAGCGCCATCTAATGACGAGTAACGGTACTCGTGCACAGTAATAAAATATCTTTTGTGTCACCCTATCTTTTTTTTGTACCTACGTAAATTCACAAGTTTGATTTTTTTACAGCTTCAAGAGACTGTTGACTTGAATATATGGCCTCGACGCACTCCCGAATTTTTCTCGGAATTCAGTTTCCAAAACTAAAGACACAATAATATTTCATTGTTGTGAGACCGCCAGCAGTCTTCTGTTGCTTTATGAATTAATTGTGAATGTTCTTCGCGTTGTTCAAACATGATTTAAATAAGCGATGATAGAATAATGACAAATAAAAACAATATGTTAAAATCGTATTATTTATTTTATTTAGGATTGATATGACACCATTGTATAGTGTGTAATACTTGGAATCCAAGTTTATTGTATAACCGAATTGCTATGTTTCCTTTTTCACAGTAGCCAAAAATATTTTTCTTTTGTTTCAATTGTTCGTTGCAGGCAAGTTTCAGTAATATTGTCCCGTAACCTTTTTTCCTGTAATTTTCGAATGTAAACATATGACATAATGATCCCACTTCGTTGACGAATACACACGATGCTAAATCGTTGTTTTTGAATAACCCATACCCCGACTTGGCCTTGATTAATAGTTCAAAAAACCATTTTGATCCATCATAACGATTTGTCCAGACTTTGTCAACGGTGTCAATATGTTCTTCCGCCAGAAGTTTAAATTGAATGTCCTTTGAAAGGCTGAAATCATATTATTCAATAAACATAAAGTCATTGATAATTATACCATTAGTAGGATAGTTTATTATTATTTGAGTTAGTGAACTCTTTAATGAAAAAGAAAATAAGCACCTGAAAAATGTCTTTTATCCCAAAAATTTACGACGTCTATCAAATTATAAAGTTATGATCTGATATTCAACTTGATAAGACGTTATTGTTGCTCCAAAAACTGTTTTTATTTGAAAGAAAACTTTATCTATCCTTATTATTATGTGTTACTTTCTATATTAGGCTATATTTACTTACTTTACATCAAATAGAGGCTTTTCCTTCTCCAATAAAACAATATAATGTGGAGGATGCTCATTCTCGCTTTCTACTTCCACATCTACCTTTTGTGAGAGTCTCTCCATACATTTGAATAGGTCTTCGGGCAAAAATGGTATTAAAAATGGTTTCTTCCAGTCTACTAAATTGGTTTCCAATAATGCGTTTTCTAGTTGTATTATAGAGTTTTCTGGACAGTATAAAATTATTTCGTTAAGTTTATCCTGAAATTAAATAAACAATTTCAACGAATTCTTAAAATAAATATGTTTAATTTCCGTTGTTTGAACTTTTGACAATAAAAACAATGATATCTATGATTTTGAATTTTTGCATTTTTCAATGCTATTTTTATACTTCTGATAAATTTTTATTAGAAAAATATTGGAAAAATATCAACGCTGCCACAAGTGAATTCTCAGATGAGACTCGAACCTTTGGGATTCCGGCTCACTGTTCTAACCACTGAGCTACCGAGACTTGTGGTCTTGTGGCCGAGTCGATTATTTCCAATATTTTTATATTTAAAATGTATCATAAAAATTCAAGTCATTAGCATAACACTAGTGTACAGTAGAGCGGTACAGTAGAAGAGAGCCATAAACTAAAAAAAGCCGGCCAAGTGCGAGTCGGACTCGCGCACCGAGGGCTCCGTAAAATATTTTTATTATATGATGTAACTAAAAATTTACGGTTTTCGCAATTTTTCCTTTATCTGTACTATAAGACGTTACTTCGTACCAAATTTCAAGATTCTAAGTTCACGGGAAGTACCCTGTAGGTTTTGATTCCCGTGAGAGTTTCGAAAATTTGCGGCATAAACGGCTGTATCTTTTGATTGCTTTGGCTTAGAAGTTTGATTTTTTCACAGCTCCAAGGGACAGTAGACCTGAGTATTAGATATAAATTTCAGGTACCTCCACGCGGTCCTGAGAAAAACGGTCTTGACAGACGGACGGACGGACAACGAAGTGATCCTATAAGGGTTCCGTTTTTTCCTTTTGAGGTACGGAACCCTAAAAATTAAATAAAATGCGAAACATATTATTAAGTCCTTACCTTATTATTCAGAGCAACCATCCCATTAGCCGGTTGTCCATAGGGGCAATATACCTTGAAGCCGTACCCAAGGCCGGTTGTCTCCAGTTCCCACTGCGTCCTCAAGGCCGCCTGTACGGAAATACTACGAGGCCAATCGCCTTCGAATACTTTCTCTAGTTCTCCCCATCTTTCCATAGGCAGGTATTGCAACGCATCGTTCATTTTGTTTACTTTATTTGATTGTGACGCAGCGCAGATGCAGTGTGCACGGGATGACAACAACAGGCAAACTGAATCAGTCGAGTGAATGTACCGATGGAATAACCCAAGGAAGGACGTATTGTTGGAAGGATTGTTAGGGTTGGCTAAACTGTCGAGTTATTTATGCAATAAGATTTACTTTTTTTTACTCTTTATTATTTATTTAGTTATTAAATAATATAACCACATAAAATTATGTATTTTGTATAAGCTCTTTTAGTCTCTCTTCTTTGTTAGAATTATATATTTTTATTTCTATTAAGTTTTATTTCAAAAGATATTTCTTGAAAAAAATAATTAACTATACGTACAACTCGACTTTTTGATGTAACTAACGAAAGTGTAATCTAAATTAAAGTCTTGTCTTTTATCTACTCTCATATGTAAAGTCAAAGTTACAAACTTCAAAATGAGTTTCCATGACATACTTTTATGCACCCAATGCGGAAAAATTGAATCACAATACTGCCAGTCTAGCATGGGAGATTGTTTTCAATAAATATTTGGCAGACACCCTTAATTGTGATAAAATAAGCTTTGTTTACTATAAATAAGTTCATTGATATTATTGTGGTATCTCAGACACTTCAGACAGATAAGAGCTACGTATTTTCTTACGTTCTTACGTATACGCTAATATTGAAGATTTATATATTGATATTGATATTTAAAAAGAAACATTAAAAAAATGTGTCTTACTGAATCTTAATCACAAACAAAAATTCGGTCATAAAGTTTAAATGGAAAATACATTAGAAAAATAAAAAATAAACTAATAAACGATTTATATATATACATAAAAAATACCTCGAAATGTTCTCCTTTTTTTGTTAGCAAAATTTACTACTTTATCTAATATAATTTATAAATTATTTATATTTTTTTAAAATAAAAATATAGCATTATGTGATAAATATTAAACAAGAAAATATACTAGAAAAAAGCAACTAGTCTCATGTGGCCCTGACGGGATTCGAACCCGCATCCTTGGGAGTCCGGCCCAATGCACTAACCAATTATGCTACAATTAGTATATTTTCTTGTTTAATATTTATCACATAAAAATAGCATTGTAAAATGCAAAATTAAAAAGTTATAATATAGCATTAGATTGCTTAGTCTTCAAACAATCATTGTACATTAAAAAATTGTGGCATTAGCACTTGCGGTAGTAACTATCAAAGAGTATGTAATCACTACGTTCTAGTAACTATAACAAAAATTGTTAGTATGGAAAACTAACTTTCTTTGAAAATCTTCATACAAATCGGATAATTTAAAATGACATTTCATTTCAGTCATTTGTTCGAAGTCAAAAGTGACAGAGCGATGTTTTAAATATTTAAACTTCTAACTACTCAAATAATAAAAATCCGACTTCAAAAGTAACAAATCGTTTATGATAAATTTTAAATAGAAAAATATTGGAATAAAACAACTCGGCCACAAGTAAATTCTCAGATGGGACTCGAACCCATGACCTTTGGAAATCCGGTCCAATGCTCTAACCACTGAGCTATCGAGACTTGCGGACCACCGTCGAAATTCTCCAATACTTTTATATTTTAATACGCTCTAGGCCAGTGTTGTCACATCAATGCTAGGAATATCCTTGCTTTGAAAGAAACTTTTTTCAGATGTTTAACGATTGATTAAGATGCAACAGCCAATAATTTATGATTTTTGTTATTATTTATGATTTAGCCAGAAAGACCGCTATCTACGCTTGACTGCGGGCAGAGAGCGCTTAAATCTCGCCCCATCCTTACATAACCGCTTGCAGTCGGCCACGGGAACTCTTGTTAGTAACCAAACTGTCAGGATTCGGTTGCACGAAGATTAGAAGATCATTCTCTAGAAGACGCGTTGTATGGATTCCGCTGACAAGTGTTCATCGTGCAAACCGGTTATCGTTTGTAAGGCAAACTTGGATTTTGCCATGTTTGATCGGAGGACAGTTCTATGATGAAGATGAGCGATTTTCAGGTTCTTCTATCCACGAAAGTTACAGGTTTGGGGATCTCAATGTAATGGTGTAGAATTGAATCAGTTTGTGGCTAGAACCGAGCTTGTAATTAACAATGAAGGTACTGTAACAGCCCAGCGTTATATTTAGGAGTTTGTTAGGCTTTTAGTGAGTCTATTTGCGCATTGAATTGGTGCATGAATCAGTTGATGCACGAGCCCATACAGTAAGGCCTACTATAGAAACGCAAGAAAATACTGGAATATGGGTGTTACCGTGGTGTACCCAATGAACACGATATGGAATCTAATAAAACGATGCGTCCAAAGCACAATCCAACGTCTTCACAGCGACAGACAACTCATAAATGTACAGATGTCAACCTGGGAACCAATTCCTCACAAAAATTGCAACATCTGGCTCAAAGTGTACCTTCCAGGGTCCAATAATGTTTTAAAAAATAAGGAGGACACGCACGGCACTAAAAAAATGCAAAAAAGAATAATTGCACTAGTGGTTTACCATTTTCTTTGATATATATGTCACGATCAATGTTAATAGTGTGAAAATTATTAATAATAAACGGTAATTATTAATACTGATCACGTGATTTGGTCAATTTGATTAAAATTATGAAATTTATCACTTTACGAAAGGTGACCAAAAGACGCGCGAGCCGAGCGAGCAAAAGCGAGCGTGCCGCGGCAGCCCCGAACGGATAATTAAGTCGGGGGATTTTTAATTGTTTTACCCTTTTTCAATTACGGTTTTTGACCGACTTAATTGAACATTTATTACATTTATCAAAAGTAAGATGCAATTATTAATTATGTGCAGTAAAAAGAATTAATTAATCACTTTTACCTTTAATCATGGTAATTATTAATCATTGTTGGAAATTATTAATAATTGAAAATTATTAACATTTACCGAAACATATATACATCAAAGAGAAATTTTTAGCCAAATATTATTCTTTTTCTAAAAAGCTCATGACTTTTAATTTAAGTAGGTCTTTTCATAGGAAAATAAACAATTTATCTAATTTTATCATTTGCGAATCTCCAAACCCAGAATGCTTAAAATACATGGTGGCCCTTTTTTGTTTTGAGTAGTATACCTATGTTTAGCGCTAAACGTATTTAGTGGCAGTTGGTGAAAGTCACCCTCAGAAAAGATGGTTTTAGCTTGTCCCAACAATTATTATTGTTAAAGTACTAAATAAGTAGGTTACTGGGTATTCAGAGTACTCTGCTATAATCCTAAGATTGACGCTTTAATACATGGATTAGTCGGGAAGACGTACCAAGACTCCCTTCGAGACCAGGTGACTGGTACATATCCCTAATTAATGTTCAGATTATACTGTAACGGGAGATAAACACGGTGACAGTAGATATGCGTAAGCGGTTACCCGTTTCATAGATTATTATATAGATGCCCTGGCTGTAATTCCCGTTACTATAAATTGCCTAACCTGCCTACTGTGACAACTAATTACATCTTCATAGTCCAGTCATATAAGCCAATCAATCCAAACAATCTCGGAATGGCGAAACTGTAAACTCGTATACACTTTCAATTTGGTCTTCTAAAAGTTGTCTCAGAAGTCTCATAAATTTGGTCTCTCAGCCGTCAGTTATTCAATGTCAAAGGTCATAAAAATTTGTTTTTTTTGCAATTATCTCGGTTCCTATAGCTCCAACGATATTAACATTTATACAATAATTGTACTAGGGGTATGGTGGGTCTGGGATGAGTTCTTTCATAAACCCTACCGTTTTTGAGATAGAGGGCAGAGAGCCCGCAGCACCCAACCCCACTCTTGGGGTTCTAAATCATGCCACATTTGTGTGTGGTTCTAATTCAGGCCACATTTTTGTGTGGTAGGTCGTCATGCAAAGCTCTCAGTTCTCAGTTGTTTGTTTGTGGAAAGAAAATGACGTGCGCATTGCAGGTTCATACCATAAACCTGAGACAAAGGACTCCATTCTATTATCTGTCCTCTTGTTTAGGTTTAGCTGTAATTTAATTTAATGTAATTTAATAATAATAATAAAATCTTTATTTCTCTTCACATGGCATAATTAGTACATTTTCACAATAACATCTCTTATCAACTATTTGTGAGAGACTGAATCTAAACTTGGCAGAATACTGCCCGTTTTATAGAACTCTAGGCCTCCAACCTTCCCAAATGAAGTCAACATTTGAGATTACATAACCAATCGTTCGCATGTGTAGCTATGCAATGATTATTATTTCTATTTGAGAGATCATAAAGGGGTATAATATTAAATTTACAAAGCTAGTATGTGTGTGTGTGTGTGTTAAGATCAGTCGCACAATTCGGTCAGCCAGTGGTCCTAATTGAGTCAGTCAGTAGCCACGATTGGGTCTGGCTTGCGGGCTACAATTAGGTCAGAGGCAACAATTGGGTCTGTGACCATATTTGGGTCAGTGGTCACATTTAGGTTAGTGACAACAAATTGATTCTATGAGAACTATACGTATAGTGGCCACATTTGGGTTAGCGGCCACAATTGGGTCTATGACAAATATTGTACATGTTCCATTGTACGTGTTGTTGTTTCTGTTAAAGCTGATAAGTTTCTTGCGGCCGTTCTTCTTATCAGTTAAAAGATGTCCTGAATGGCTGGTAGAGAAAAAATTGGACTATTCGAAAGAACTTATCTAAAAGTCTATTGAATAAAAATCTTTGTCTTTGACTTTGACATTGGTACCGTGGCCATTTTGTACATTTTGGTACATTTGGGTCAGTGGCCACCAGCAGGCTTGGCCTTCATGCCTTTTTTAATTAATGACAGACCCACTAAACCAACCATGTTGTCGTGTGTTGCCGGTGACGCCATACTTGCATAGAACCAACCGGCAGTCTTGCAGCTACGTGTCTGTACTCTATTGATCTCGGTTTTGCCTGTGCATGAAACACCGAGTTCAAAAGAGGACACACACGTAGAGGTTATGCATCATGACAGGCATACCTGTGCAGGCACAGCCTTCATACAAAACCGAGTTCAACAATCGGTTGGTTCTCTTGCAAGTATGGCGTCACCTAGAGCGCCGCGCCGCCGCCCGTCCGCGAAAAGGCAACAGCGCGCCGAGCGTGAGCAAATATTCAATGAGTCAGTGTGAACGAGCTCGAAACTAGATAAAATGACCGTGTCTCCGCTTCCAAAATTAAAATCTAATAAACATAACCATCATCGGGTGGTTGGTTGGAATGGCTGACAAAAAGGGATTGTTAATAACTACGATGGCTTCATCGATTTATATTGATCAAAATCTAAGAATAAATGATTTTATTAAACATAATGAGACAACATTATGTTTAATAAAATGGGACCATAGTCCTTGGCCCCTTATAAAGGTGCCGAAACATCAAGAACTGTGTGTTATTAGTGAACTAAACGAATAATAAGTTAGATGTAATGGAAATTGATATCTCTTTTGAAACATTATTCTTAGTTTGAAACTTATAATATAAATAAAACTGGATATAAAATCAAAGCAAGTGAATAATTCAAAGCTTTTTGAATTATTATTTTTACTGCATTGTGTTAGTAAAGAATAAACAAAAATAAAAACCGACCAAGTGCGAGTCGAGCTCGCGCACCGAGATGGTTCCGTACCATCATATTATATTGTCCCCATACATCGACATATTATGTCGAGATCAGTTTACCAAAAGCGAATAAGTGTACAATCACTTTTTTAAGATTTCTGAAAAAGTATGCTATTTAGAGACATCGTTTTATTTGTCCTGTAATCTTTACATAAAGTTCTATCACATAAAATAATTTCAGATTTTTTCTATGATTATTTTCTTCAGAGATAAAGTACCGTAGGAACGGTAATTTTTTAAAATTTTATTCACGAGAAGAAAATTCAAAAGTAGTTTGAGAGTGTGCAAGCAGCGCTCTTTCAATGTATGTTTTATACCCTACATGCCTTAGTAGCCCCCTTTGAGTTCTTAAGATCAACTTTCAGTCTCTTTAAAAAAAAATATATATATATTTCTCTCTTAATTACAAAATAGTTGAGAAAACGTCATCTAAAACTATTCCAAATTTCAAGTTGATAGCATTAGTAGTTCTTGATATATGCAGCTGTGGCAGACAGACAGATAGATAGACTGAGTCACACCATAATTACTTTATACCATTTTGGTACGGAACCCTAATAGAAGAAACCAACACATGGCTTCCAACGCCTCATTCGCATTCGTCTCTTTGTATGTGTTTTTATATCTTTTATATGTGACGGTATTTCGGGCTTGACTGAGCGGATTACCTTAAAGAACGCTAAGTCAATAATGACTGAGTGGTATTATTCACAACTTTTGTTTGTGATTCAATTTCGTCTGTCGGATGTGCATCATAATTTGTTGTTTGCGCAAAGGCTGAGTTGAGTTATGCATTAAAAACGTAAGTAAGCGTAAGTATTCGTGTTACAGGTAAATAAAAGTTCATTACATTGAAGGTCCTTTTTACCACCGGGAGTCCTGGCGCATGCGGCGGGCTATCACACCTACCTACCTGGTAGTATTCCCCGTCTGCGTACAAAGTGCTTTTCATCACCATTTATTATGCGCACAGCCAGAGAGTGGAATGCCCTTCCTGCGTCTGTATTCCCGGCAGCCTACAGCCCTGGTACCTATATTAAAGCTCGAGTGAATAGGCATCTTCTAGTCAAGATCGAGCCATCTTTGGCCTCTTCTTAATCTTTGATCCAGAAAGATTTGATTGTAGGATTGTAGCTAACTTCTTATCCATGACTACTGGCCCGACGACGAAGCATTGAACAGAGATATTAACATACCCGTAGAATATGAATTAGTCTGTCTCCAGCTCTAAAATACTACATTGTATATTATATTTTATCTATACTTACTAATAAAATAATACCGTGACAGACTGACAGACAACACACAGTCCAGACACCTGAACTGATTAAGATGAAGTTTGCATACAAATTCCTTTAAAGATGTAGACGAGCAACTAAGTATTTTTTTTTATATTCTCTCAGGAACGGGAATCACGTGGGTGAAGCCGCGGGATTCCACATTGTTCGTCTTAAAAATATAATTACGATTACAGATCCATAAAAAGTTTCACGATTAAACGCGCACAAGACATTCTGCAAATCTAAAGTAATGAAAAATACACAAGTTAATTTGACACGAATTTGAGTCTTCCCAGAGCTGTAGTTGTTTGCTTTATTATACTTAATACGTCTTTGCCTGAACATTAAATACATTAGCGTGATGACTAACTTAAGAGTACTTCTATAGTTACGGGACGAGAAGATAAGATAAAAAGGCTAGAAATAGGAATGCAATCTTGGAGAGGATTCAGACGTTCTGTTATTCGAAGGTCCATTAAGGATTTACTTGTATAATATTTATCACATAAAAATAACATTATAAAATGCAAAATTAAAAATAAGTTATATTTAGATGGCTGTTTCATCTTAATCGATAGTCAAACATTGGTAAAGATGTTTCTTTCGAATGCGAGGATATTTCTCTCATTAATGAAACGAAGCGGTGGCTAACACCGTAGAAAGGTGAATATACTTGAAAAATTCGACGTGTCCTCATAGGTCTCTGTAGCATAATCGGTTAGTGCATTGGGCTGGATTCCCATGGATGCGGGTTCGAATCCAGTCAGGCCGACATGAGACTAGTTGCTTATTCTAGTATATTTTCTTGTTGAATATATTTTCTTATTTATTTGTTATACGCCTGTAATTTTGTCTTATTTGTGGTGTTAAGTGGAATTGAAAATAGTCGTGGACATGCTCTAGAATAATAGTAATTCGTTATGAAAGGCTGGAAAGTTGGTTATTTAGCGGCGAGTTACCTCTTTTGAAAACTGAGCAAGTGAAGCATTATAGGATTGAACCACGAGCGTACCGAGTGGTTCGAGATTGAATCCTGAGCGAAGCGAGGATTTCAAAGGTCGCTAAAAACTTTTCTGCCGAGCGCAACACACAATTTTTCACCTCACAACAGCGAGGAACATTTTATGGTTGTTTCCCTTGGACGAATTAACTTCGTCCAAGTTGTTTCCGCGGTCAACTTCCGGTAAATATTCTTTAAACATAAAGTTTTATCTAAATATACCTTATTCTCGTTGTTCAATAATTAAAAAAACTAAAATAATAAAAAAGGGAGTATTATAGTTAATTCAAAGTTATTTAAAGTAGGAATATATTGATACTTATAAATAACAATAAAAACGATTCCGTAAATGTTGACACTGACATGAGGTACAAGAAAGAAAGAAAGAAAAAACATTTTCATGTCTCATATTCTGAAAGTAACTCATAACTTGCCTAAAATGCGGGTTGAAAGTGATATGTGGCGGCCCTAGGGCTGTAATAAATTTGAATAAAGAATAGGGGGTGTCATGTCAAATCGATATCTGTTATCTCTTTGGACTTTTATTTACCAAAAGTATGTAGGCAAAGGCACAGAAGCCTATACAGCTTATTTTGATAAATATTAAAATAATTAAAATCGTAGAAAACTTACAAATTTTTTTTTAGAATATTCTGTTTGTTTTTACTTTCCTCATATTCAAAATGAAAAGTAGAGTGTTTACTTCGGGTGTATGGACCCATAACAGTCTCGAACTATCGGCGCCCTCACTTCGTTCGGGCGCCAAAACACTCGACTGTTATGGGTGTCATACAGCCCTTGGTAAACAATCTACTATTATTTTGACACTGCACGACTAATTAAAAACAGCAATATACATAGAACAAAGAAGTGCAGTGTCAAAACTGTGCTCAGCTCAGCATACGCAGCAGACGGGTGGGCCTGCTGCACTGGTATTCTGCCGAGCACAGTGGTGTCATCAGGCACACGATAAACATAAAACAAACAAAGACAAATAACAAACAAACAAAAGCACGTTTAACAACACTTAAAAACACTAATAAAAAATAAAAAATCTAACACCAAGCATAATAATCACAGACAAGCATTGGCGAAATCCAAAAGGGCATCGCCATTGACATAAACAAAAAATAAATAAATAATAGTTCTAAATCTGTGACAGCCACACCTGTCATGTCACTTGGTTGATGTCACTCACTTTCTTTGTCGTGGCAAAGCGTGCTAAGCACATGGCAAATAGCAAAGTCAAAGAAAAACAAAACACGTAACACAATTGATACAAGACAAATACAATTTAAAAATAATAGTTATTTTCACCTCACACGCCCTGAAAAGGAGGGTTTGTCAATCAGTTTAGGCGTAGAAAATCGCTTTTTGCGGCCTAGCGCGGCAAAGTACTTTTTTATTCAATACCTAAAAATATGTCATAATGCGTTCCGAATCGCACTATTGCCTTTTTTGTTATATTTGATTCTTATTTTAAATAGCTTTTTTCTTAAAAAAAAAATCATAATTATAATACTCCGTTTTGGTTTAATTATATTATTTTAGTTCATTGAATCATAAAAACAATTACAATTAGATTAAATTATTTGTTATAAGAATTTTATATTAGGCTGGGTGAGATTTCACAACCTATAATTGGATTTCGGACTGTGACATAAATCTTTATTTTTAAATTGTCTTTGTCTTGTACCTCATGTCAGTGTCAATATTTACGGAATCGTTTTTATTCTTATTAATAAGTAACAATATATTTATACTTTAAATAACTTTGAATTAACTATAATACTCCCTTTTTTATTATTTTAGTTTTTTATATCATTAAAACAACGAGAATAAGGTATATTTAGATTAAACTTTCTGAAAGTTGGTTATTTAGCGGCGCGTTACCTCTATTGAAATCTGATCAAGTGAAGGATTCTAACACCCATATTCTAAGTCGTTCCTCCAAAACTTACTCGTCCTCGACTTAACGAAACCTCATTGAAAACCTCTTCAAAATACTCCTCGAAATCGTTATTCTAAGTCATAACTCCGTAAGGACCTGGAAGAGCCAAAGAGTACGTAGCCACTCCGTGTTAGGCCTAGCGCACACAACCATTTTTACCCACGACGAGGTTGAGTGGAGTGTAAAAAGTTTTGGAGGAACGACTTAGAATATGGGGGTAGGACTCTAGGATTCTAGGGCTCGCTACGCTCATGGTTGAAATATTGAATCCTGATCGAAGCGAGGATTTCAAAGGTACAAGACGCTATAAACTTTTCTGCCGAGTGCAACACACAATTTATCACCTCACAACAGCGAGGAACATTTCATCCTAGAATCCTTCACTTGCTCAGCTTTCAATAGAGGTAACTCGCCGTTAAATAACCAACTTTCCAGCCTTGCATAACAAATAACTATTTCACCTGACACGCTCTGAAAAGGAGCCTTCACTTGCTCAGCTTTCAATAGAGGTAACTTGCCGCCAAATAACCAACTTTCCAGCCTTGCATAACAAATGCATAACATATGGATTATAACTTTTTAATTTTGCATTTTATAATGCTACATCTGTCAGAATTCCGACGAAGAGAGCAGAGAAAAAGCAGAGTTTACTACTGCCACTACATAAAAAGAAGAAGAATGAAACTTAAAATGTTTTAATTTTTACTTAAAATTAAAACAAAATGGAAATCACAAATGACTTGTCTCAATGAATACTAAATTATAAATGAAACTACCACAAATATCTATCTTTATGTAAGTATTTCTATTCGTTAACCTGAAATAACCAATGGTGGTGGTGCAACAAGTGGTGTAATAGACGCTTTAAGCAATGGAATATCATGAGTTCTTAAAAAATTAGCATGGAATACCATAGATTGGTAATTGCAGAACAAACTTTCAAACATCGCAAAACTTGGATCATGTGATAGATTTATGGGATAGCACCGTGCTTAGGTTCCATTTGAGGCAACATTTTTTATTCGTACATAGAGTGTGAGACTGATTATCTGATATATGATATATAATATTTGCCAGAGTATTACCAAAAAGAAAATACGATTCAATAAAATTTCCTCGATAGAATTATTTTCCAAAGTATCACATTATTTGCTGGTAGGTGTATGCTCCCGAGAGTTTAAACTGAAAGTTCATATTGTTAAAATAAGAAAATACTTTGTAATTTTTTCCTCTAACATTGTAACGTAACGTAAACACTTTGACCCACGTTCCCGCGCTATTTCACAAGTATTTGAACTTCCTTTCTTGCTTAGTATCTAACAAACTTAACCATCCCTACTTAGTAGCGAGTTCTACTTAGTTGGCTTCATCGCTCGTATTATGGTTGCCAAGTAATGTTATTTCTCGGCGGAACAACGAACGTTAAACCTTATCGGTAATGAAAGATCCAGTCAAAGAAATAGAAGTCCTAAATCATAATTTACTATGCTAGAGTTTAAATTAAATTTGTTTTGACAACCTATTGAAATGTTGGAAACTTTCATTAATACCTGCCGTTGAAATTATTAACGCACTTTCCTTAAAGCTTTCTTTGAAGAGTTAGATCTGAAATCGAAAGAAGTTATTCAAAACTGGCTTTCATTTCGTCAATTCGTTTCGGGAATATACCTACGTCCTTTAACACGGTCCAATCTATCACTGTACCGAAAACGTAAGTAACGGACGTCCGTGACTTCGACCACATGGAAATATTTCCAACGTACCGTGCTAAGTTTCATTTCCATAATTTACCATCTTCATGATTGTACACGTAGAAAGCTTAGTCAAAGTTTGTAGCTTCCGTAACCGGTTATCGCGCTAGACCTTCCGCGCTAAACTCTATTTTTACCAACGAGACGGTTCGGAGACGGTATAATGCGTTTAGGATGAGAGGTTGTTTGTTTGTGCAAACCAATGTTACCATTTATCTCCAAAACGAATCGTCCGATTTTCAGGCGGTTTTTAGTTATGGGTTCGGGTTTGATTGGTGCATGTTCTTAGATAGGTATTACGGTGACAACTCACCAGGGGGCGCTGCAGGTAAACATTTATTTTGCTTACCAATCTAACCATTTATCTTCAAAACTACTAGTCCGAATTTGATGCGGTTTTCAGTAATGGGTTTGGGATTGATTGTTGAATGTTCTTAGACAAGTGTTACGGTGACAACTCACCAGAAGGCGCTTCAGTAAACATTCTTTTGAGCAAAACCAAAACTACTAGTCCGACTTTGATGTGGTTTCAGTAATGGGTTATAAGAAGTACAATGTACATAATATCTATGCTCCCTAAAAAAGTTTGAAATAACAAGCTAAATATATTTTTTTTATAAAAACCCATGACGGTTATACGTTATTGAAAAAGGATAAAATAATTAAAAATCCCCCGACTTCTTTATCCGTCGGGGGCTACCATCACTATTATAAATTTCAGAATGAATATAAATAAATCCAATTACTGACGTTACTATAAAACTGCAAAACAATAGTTCATTTTATGGTTGCTTAACGTTTTAATCATCGTGGTTTTTTTCAAAATTTTTAATTTTGAATGCTGCTTACAGTCGATTTGAGTTAAGCTAAGAAAATGATAAAAGAAGTATTTGATGAGTGGTCACATAATATGCCTAATATGATAACAATATTTTAATATATAATGTCATAAAAAATAAAAAGTTTGTAGCTAAGAATAGTTACTTGAAGAAAACAGCGAATCATAACTCAGAGGTTTTCAAATGGTATCTTGCAGCAAAGACCCAGCAGTTTGAAGCATGAATCACCGGGACATTCCGGCTACTTCCCGACGACTTGCCTGTGACAGAAATTAATGGAAGCGTATCTGTCTCAAGTAACGTCGTGCCAAAGGTCGCATCTTCCGTAGGATCGATGCATTTTACACCGAAGTCGAAAGGAAAGGGGACTTTAGATACTTTTAAAATATAAAAAAAATATTCTGTCTGTTTCTATCATAGACAAAATAAAAGTAAATAGTTAATCTTTCGTTATTAGTTAACTAAATTGGAAACGCTCATACCGTGTAAATTTTTTCGTTGAGAATTAGAGCGATTAAGACCCAGGACTTATTGGACTTATTTTTAACAGAAATGGGACTACAAAATTTAGTATTCATTCTCGTATTTTCCCAACTACCAATTGCATTGGTAAATTGTTCTGCTGGTAAACTAATGGTGCTGCCAGTGAGCGGATGTTCGTTCACGAGACTTCGGCGTCGTTTCATTCTGATGAATCGGTGCATTTTGTATGCAACGGGCGTTCTTTGAAATTGTCACATAGTGTAAGCAAATTTCTAAGGACCAGCTAGGGGATTGCGTAAAGTCAATCGTATTCATTTGACAGTTCATATTGTATCATATCGTATGTCATTCCATAGCAATACGATATGAACTGTCAAATGAATACGATTACCTTACGCAATCGCACCCCTGTTTCTATTCACGATCGAAAAATGAGTCCTAGAAAGCTTATCTGGCAGATAATTCAACAGTTGATATAAAAAAAACAAAGTCAAATCACCTTTCAGATAAGCCAGTCAAAATTTATTTGTCGATCAAGAAACCGACCCTTAGTTTAATGAAACCCATTCTGTAAAGTAAGAATGTCTGCTAAGAATTTACGAAGTCCATTGAATCAAAATCGATAAGTTCATACACTCGGGTCTGACTTCACGGTCTAATAAATAAAAAGTATTAGTATTTCTGCAAAGATTTGGGTGTTGGTGGCAAAGTCAAATGTTCAAGTAACCACTTAGCACAACAACTGAAAACATTTCTTGATATCCTAAAATTTCAGAGAAACAAATGTTTAATTATGATTTCATTTAAAAGTGTAGGAAACCGAATTGAGTGAATTTGTCTTTCTTACTTTGCACAAAACTGAAAGTTTCTTGAATTTTCGGCACTTCTATTCGTAAATCGAGTATTCGTATCGACGTACACACTTTTACATAACTGTTTATACTTACCTTTTGAATAACGTGAGTATGTTTGTATGAAAATAACGTAGTGGTTCGATTTCGTTGCAGCCGAGAGTATAAAACGGCACACATTATTACATATTCTTGTAAATCCCTAATTGATATTTCAAAAAATAGCAAAATACATTTTTACCTCACACGCTCTGAAAATGAGGTTTTGTCAATCAGTTTAGGCGTAGAAAATCGCTTTTTGCGGCCTAGCGCGGCAAAGTACTATTAAATTAATACCTAAAATATGTCATAATGTGTTCCGAATCGCACCATTGACTTTTTTATTAAATTTGATTCTTATTTTAAATAGCTTTAAATTAATTATAATAGTCCGTTTTGGTTTTATTATATTATTTTAGTTCATTGAATCATAAAAACAATAACAATAAGATTAAACTATTTGTTATAAGAATTTTATATTAGGCTGGGTGAGATTTCACAACCTATAATTGGAATTCGGACTGTAACATAAATCTTTATTTTTAAATTGTCTTTGTCTTGTACCTCATGTCAGTGTCAACATTTACGGAATCGTTTTTATTCTTATTAATAAGTAACAATATACTCCTACTTTAAATAACTTTGAATTGACTATAATACTCCCTTTTTTATTATTTTAGTTTTTTATATCATTAAAACAACGAGAATAAGTATATTTAGATTAAACTTTATGTTTAAAGAATTTTTTACCGGAAGTGGACCGCGGAAACAACCATAAAATGTTCCTCGCTGTTGTGAGGTGAAAAATTGTGTGTTGCGCTCGGCAGAAAAGTTTTTAGCGTCTTGTACCTTTGAAATCCTCGCTTCGCTCAGGATTCAATCTTTGAACTCGCTACGCTCGTGGTTCAATCCTAAAATCCTTCACCTGCTCAGATTTCCAGCCTTGCATAACAAATAACAATTTCATTATTTTTGTCAAATCATGTTAATTAACGTTAGGGCACGTTTTATACCTGTTTCTACACGGGCAGGGACTCATAAGGAGCCACAACCAAAACTCAAATCTTGTTATTCATCAATTAAGGTAAGCCTTAGTAACATCCTCTTCTGATTAACTTAACAGATTTATGTAAGAAACGACTGTGTTAATCGTTGGTACACACTTGTTTTAAGCCAGGAAGAGGATTGCGAAAAAATATGGAGGAACACAATAAAAAGGCTTTTTGCTGGATGATAGAAGATATAGCCTAGATATTTGCCAGACTAAGTGTACAACAGTTGTTCTTATCATTGAGTACTTCTAAACTTTTCGGACACAGCAATTTACTGGAAGGTACCCAGTTATAGACAATAACCTAATTATACTAACAAGTAACCTACATAAACTTAAGACAGGAACATAAAAATACAATGACGAACTTGTTTATCAATGGAAGACAATGAAAATATTATCGTCATCTGCATGACTATTAATGAGTATCAGATTTTTTTTTTAGATACAACTTACTGAAATGTAATTTCATATAAATTTTTATTCTATTTTTCTTTGTTAAAAAGGTATCAATATATCTATGCTCTAAAAGAGTTTATTATGTTTTTTTAAAGCAAGATCATACAAACAGTTTTCTATTAAATATTTTTTAATTTATTTTTAAACTTATTAACTAATTCATCGTGAATGGTCGTATAAGGGGATAACTGGTATCGAAACCGGGACCTCTGGGTCTGATACCGGTGGTTATTACCACTAGACCACAGATGCGGTTAAAATGACTGGGGTTCGAGACATTCTCAACTTGAAATTCTCAATTCCTTAAGCGATGTGGTGTGTGTGTATGAGCCACTAATTTATCTATGACGATAATGACTAAACTAAGGAACACTGAATTAAGTTTCTAATCTTAAACAAGTACAACGACTTTCGGAAGCAGTAGTAGTGTCCACACTTTCCGAAGGCCTCGTGCGATGGTCCAAGAAATTAAGTCATGAAACAGTTTCTACGTAGCCGGCCTGCTGAGAGCTTCCTGCTCCCTAATTGCACTACTCGGGGTAATTTATGACAAAGGAAAATTTGACAAATTTGTTAGAAAAACACGTTTGTCAAATAAATTTCCGGAAGAAAAACACATCAAATATAGCCGCAGGTGGTCAATTAAATTTGACAAACACGAAAATCTGACTAAAAATTTTATCGTTTACTTAAGCACGCTGTAAACTGTATGTTCGCAGGCTGTAAACGATAAAATTTTCTGTCAATGATGGCTTTCTGACAAACGTGTATGTCAAGTCAATTTTTTTAATGTACTACGGGGAGACTCTTACCCCCATATTCTAAGTCGTTCCTCCAAAACTTTTTACACTTTACTCAACCTCGTCGTGAGTAAAAATGGTAGTGTGTGCTAGGCCTAACACGGAGTGGCTACGTACTCTTTGGCTCCTCCAGGTCCTTACGGAGATATGACTTAAAATACCGATTTCGAGGAGTATTTCGAAGAGGTTTTCAATGAGGTTTCGTTAAGTAGAGGACGAGTAAGTTTTGGAGGAACGACATAGAAGCGAGCCTTTCCCGGAATCCTCATCACTGAGGAACTGGCTATCTTATCTCTAACTGCCGGAACACAACAATGCTGAAAACATTGTTGTCATGGCGTCAGGCTTAGATAAGATGGTGGTAGCTAGCCAAACGGACTTACAACAAGTCCTACCACCAACCAAACCGAATACAATATGTACCCCCGCTGGGAATAAAACCCGGGACCCCTAGGTCTGATACCGGTGGTTGTTACCACTAGACCACAGAGGCGGTTAAAATTTGTTTTGATCGTTTACCGGGCCCTAGGCCGAAATAAGCTAACAACGGTACCGTAAGTATTAAGTTTCTTATTTTATAGAACAAAGACTATCGGAAGCAATACTAACCACGTCCGACCGATGGTCCTTGAGATTAATTAAGTCCTAAAACAGTTTCCATGTAGACCGGCCTGCTGAGAGCTTCCTGCTTGCGGCAGAGAGGGATCGCCGCGATACACCACTCGGGGTAATTTATGGCAAGGAAAAATGCCTAAGCTCATAAATACCCATGGATTACAAGATGGTGTTTCTTTTAAACACGAAAAGGATTTTGTCATTGTGGTGTAATGTGTAACTTTGCAATGCTTTTTATGAATGTTTTACTTTGAAATGCTGTGTACATATTGTTATTACTGGGAACGAACATCATTGGTGAGCTTTGAAAAAAATCAGAAAAGAAATCAGGACAGTGTTTGCACCCACCCTATAGCCTGCGCTTAGTAACCAATTGACGAAAATTTTGGTGCAGTGGTTCAAATGTAGGATTCCTGACTATAATATCGTTTAGGGGTTTATTTCCATAGGATACACGTCTAAAAATATTGTATCTATCATCAATGGTACCCAAAATACAAGCTCTGCTTAGTGTGGGGCTAGATGGTGTTGTGTTAAATATATCAGAAATGTATTTAATACTATTTTATATATTTTGAGATAAAAAGTTACTTTTCTTCAAGTATGTCTTACATTTTACTTCAAACCAATTCTTCTTCTCTTTTAATACAAAGCGTCTAAGCGACTGAAAATGTTTAGCATTCTTTACAAAATAACTCGGAGGGACTAGGAATTTAATCCTGAAAACAGTCGGTAAAATCAGAAGATAAGTCAACTTGCGAGTGTCTCACAGTTATTTGAAATCTCCGAGATATGAAGATTTTGATATTATGAACATACTCTTGACAAATATTTGGTCGACGACTCGGGAGCGAAGTTAACTTAAGCTAAGTTATTTCAATTTCGAAAATGAGATGAATCTGTGGATTTGAGGATTAATATATAGCTTTAGATTGTAAATTCTCAATAAATTGTTTAACTTTCATACAACTGGGATGGCCTCATTATCACTTTCAATTCACACAAACAAGCAGACAGACAAAAATTCTAAAAGTAATAGAAATTGGTTCTGCTGCCTATTCTGATTCCCCAAACTATATTTTTTGCAAATCCCAGCAATGTACAGAGACGCTGAACTTGGATTTTAATTAATTTCTTTTAATTTTGATTCTATTACTTTACTGCCACTTTGGAAAACCTACGTCAAGTAATTCAATACTTTAACGAAATTTCCAAACGAAAAGACCACGCGAAATTCGCGTTGCAATTTCTAAAAGTTGTATCAAATTCAAATTTTAAATTCAAATAATCTTATAAATAAGCCATTTGAATATTTTTCCTACTACCAAAGGCAACGGCATTAACAAATGAATAGATTTTTGCAAACACAAATCGTAAATTCTCATCGAAAAAATACTTACACGTTGCTTTCCTATGTAGTAGCTAAGTATTTTTCGATAGCGCAGAATTTGCAAATATTTTCCTCCCCATCTTATAACTTCTGCAGAGCGTTCCGTACCGCTGCCGTTAAGCAAACTTACTACGCGACCAAGAAGCCTGTAGGTATATACAATTCATTACCTCAGGGAATTTCGCTCATAGTTGTTAAGGGCCTTTGTCTCCCGCATTAAAGTGTAATAAAATCTCGGAGACACCAAATCTCAAGTTGATGACGCCGTAAACTTGATGCAGTTAGAAAAGAAGACGTAAATTTTAATACTTACTTTTCTGTGAGAAATCCGAGCTTTGTTTAAAGTTCCTTTGAATAAAGTATCTTTAGAGCAAGATTGCTACTACGGCGTGCACAAGAATATTTTATTTTTTATGAGCATTCCACGGCCCTAGGAGCAGTGTTCGTGAAAGATAAAAAACTGTTGCATATAAGTTTATTTTTATTCAATAAAATCTTGCACTAGGTTTTTTATGCGACTCTTCAGTAAGGCTTAGAAGGATTGTACAATAATAGTAGTAACTATAGTTACTCACTTTCATATTAAATGCAATATCTATTGTCTATTATTTATGATAAAAACCTTTTGTATATATCTATTACTTTTTTTAATAAAGCTTTAAAAATAAACTCTACTACCTGCCCCCTGATTATGTAACTTGTTTCTATCAACGTTTGATTGAAAGTGCAGTCATTTTGCTGCTTTAGTAAAAATCAATGTGACAGCTATCTTACTAAAGCAGCAATGTAACTGCACTTTCAATAAATTTCAATCAAAATCTGTTAGCAACAGAGTTAGATAATAAACTACCTGGTCAACCGGGAAGTTCCCTCGACTGTCCAGTTGCATTTCAGCGTATTCTTATCAATGTTATTTGCATTAAGTATATACTTTTTAAGCCGCCTAAGCAGATAGATTTGATTGATCGATCAGTTTGACAAAGATAAATTCGACTGCGTCACGTGGTAAGATGTTTCATAAAAGCAAATTTTAATCTAGGGGAAAATTTTGCCAGCGGCGGCAGCCGTATCAAACAATGAGATCATAGAAATTAATTTTCGATCTCTTCTTATTAATGCTTCCATATATAATTGGAAAATATTGCCTGGAACCTGGTCTTTCTGTATTATATGAGATTTGGGTAATGGAATTTCATTTGGTAGGGCTTCATTTCGTGATATAAGTAACTACCTACCATCCGTAGGCCTAGCACGAAAAACTTTCGAGTAACATTATTACGAAAAACGGGATTTTTACCAGGTTGTTATTTGTTTTCATGTATTTGTTGTATGTTAACATGTTAAAAATCCCGTCTTTCCTATTAATGTTAGTGATAGTGACCATGAAATTTTTAAGTGTTAACTTTCGTTGTGTACCTATTATTTTCTTTAATTTCCTAATATCCTCTAGTTGCAGTGGATGAAAGTAGCACCTGATAGAAATGTATGGATTAAAATGGAGGAGGCTTTTACCCAGAAGGGATCAATACTTCAAGAAATAAATTAGATATTACTTAAATACTAACCTCTTTAAACTAACATACCAAATAATAATATTATCAAATACCGTAATACTAACAAAACTAATAACTGTAAAAAAAGTATGGAAATAAAAAAGCTTTTATTATTATTTTTATTATTATCCCCTAGTTGGGTAAAAAGTCGTTCCTAATGAATATTTCTAACAGGATTGGTCTTGAGCTTCGTGGTTCATCTCAATCTATTTTTTTTTAAAGCAGGTACTCAAGTATAACTCCTTCTCCGTCAGAGCAGCACAACTCTGGAACAGACTTTCATCAAGCATTCAGGACATAAAGAGTGTTCATTCTTTTAAATCGAAACTCAAAGTACACTTTCTTTCATAATTGTTTTATTCTTAAATCATCTGATATTTTAAACTTTTATCATTTTGCTATATATATTTATAGAGTATGTATGTGTGTGTATCTTTTATACTTATATTCATTCGATATGCTTAGCGATATGGTTAGCTTATCACCCGTACAACGTTGACATTCCAGCGACCCGTACCATGCGCTTTGCTGACACATTTCTAATGCGAACCGCTAAAGAATGGAATGGGCTGCCTGCTCATGTGTTCCCCGATCCCTACAACCTTGGTCTCTTCAAAGCGGGAGTGAATAGGTATTTGCTGGGCAAGCATGTTACACCTTAGACTACATCCTGTTTATTAAGAACGATGGTGGACAAATGCCTGCCCAGTTACTTGTAAAAAATATATATATATATATATAATATATATTCATTTATTTATTTAAATATATTGTCAAAAACCATCAAATTAATCATCTATTTGCTTGAAACATAGGTATACAGAAAATGTACAGGTAACTTAGAGGACTTTAAGGAGCGCCGTGTGTGATGGCGCCCATGATCTTTATATTGCTAGGCTTTGTCTTTAATTTTAAACACTATGTTAGTTAAACTAAACTGATATTTATGATTATGACTATCGATTAGTGCCATAAAAATACATGATGTTATTTATGGTAAATTTTAAATAGGAAAATATTGGAAAAAATTAACTCGGCCACAAGTGAATTCTAAGACGGGAATCGAACCCGCGACCTTTGGAAAGAGCATAGGACCGGATTCCAAAGGTCGCGGGTTCGATTCCCGTCTGAGAATTCACTTGTGGCCGAGTTAAATTTACCATAAGTATAAAAATAGCATTGAAAAATGCAAAAATTACAAAATCATAAATGATGTTATTTTTTTAAATTTAAGCCGGTTCGATTCCCGGAGCACGCAAGGGATTTATCAAAAATCTTTGAATGAAGGCTTACTTATTTTGAAAATAAAGGACTGTTTCCTTTCAGTAAAATGAGCTAACTAAAGGACCCCTCCAGGTCCCATAGATTTTTTCCGCAGTGTATATTGTGAATATTGTGATAAGTATGTTTTCACCTTACACGCTCTGAAAAGGAGGTTTTGTATTTCAGTTTCAGCGTAGAAAATCGATTTTGGGGCCTAGCGCGGTAAAGTACTTTTTTAATTGAATACTTACCTAAAAATATGCCAATGTGTTCCGAATCGCACTATTGCCTTTTTTGTTACATTTTATTCTTATTTTAAATAGCTTTGAATGAATTATAATTCTCCGTTTTAGTTTTATTAAATTATTTTAGTTCATTGAATCATAAAAACAATAATTTTATATTAGGATGGCAACATTTACCGAATCGTTTTTATTGTTATAAAAGTATCAATTTATTCCTATTTTAAATAACTTTGAAATAACTATAAACCTACCATTTTTAAATATTTTAGTTTTGTTATCATTAGAACAACAATAATAAGGTAAATTTAGCTTAAAGTCTTTGTAAAAAGATTTTTTTACGGGAGGTTGACTGCCTAAGCAACCAAAAAATTTTCCTCGCCGTTGTGAGGGGAAAAATTGTGTGTTGCGCTCGGCAGAAAAGTTCTTAGCGTCGCGTACCTTTGAAACCCTCGCTACGCTCAGAATTCAATAGACGTAAAATTCAACTTTCCAACCTTGCATAACAAATAGCCATTAATTAACCTTTGATGGTAATTTTTTTCTTGTAAACTTACTGGTGAATAGTATGAGTATAAATATTGATGAGGTTTGAGGACAATTTAAATCGCCCATGAGTGTAATCAATCATTCAAAAAGGGCTCAGACTTTTCCACTTTTGAGAATAATAGTGAGCAAGTTGTTGTTTGTACATACACTCATTTAAAAAGCATTAGTGAAGTTTTTGCCAACAATGGACTGCATCTGCGACTCCATTAGGTAAAATATCATTATAATAATGTGTGTTCTGTATCATTTACAGGTTGTAGTATTAATAAGCACGTGCTTAACTTTAAACCCAATGTAAATGAGGCTTCAAACAATAACAATGCTTTACCTGCAAAAGCTGATTCACTCGACAACTAAATTTATTAAAAAAGCATCTACTAAAAACTTGTTTTTCAACAAATGCGCTTGACATACTGATCGTATTCGATTACGTTTGTTAAGCAACGCTCGGTCCGGTCAAGTGTCGGATGAATGACCGTAAAGTCGCATTACAACTGAGCGCTTCTGTGCTTCGGAGGGCACATTAAACCGTCGGTCATCAATGTCATCATATATCATATCGTATCATCTGTTAACAGTTATTTAGCCAAGTCAGACTCCTAATAGACTCTTGATAAACTCTGACACCAGAGGTGGCCACTGATCCTCATAAGAGAAGAGAACAATAATAGCTGACGAATAATGTCGTTTAATTTTTAATGCTAATGACAAAACGTTAATTTAACATACACCAAGCGATCTTTTTTTGTCAATCTCGTCTTCTGTCCAAAATGCATAGATAAAAATTTTATCCGTACCTAATGAATCGAATGACATAGTCAAATAATAATAATAATTTATTTTGATTCATTTATTTTTAGTTTTATACAAGTATTAAGTTTGGGATGAATTTACGTGGCTCCTTACTTTAATCTGAATTACTCAAATGTTGTTGGTTTGGAATTTATTAAAGTATGATGCTAAATATTGGTTGTACTCGTATAAAGGATTGATAAATAAAAAAACTATTGACAATGCAACATTTTGGTCAGTATTTGTCGCTAGTTAACATACCGCTGGTTTTGCGGTCATCATTAAAGTTATTAATCACCTAACTTATAAATTATCATATATTTTCTCTCTTTCAGTATCCATCTATTTGTTAATATATACATTTTCTTCTCTTTCTTCGTGCACCCATTCCCCTATTACCTTATTTATCTGTTTTCTTTCACCCAAGGTTGCCTGCAAGAGATTGCTATGTAGCAATAAGGTCGCCTATTGTATGTTCTTCTATATTTATTTTTTCTTTGGACTTGTTTTGTATTCATCGTGTGCAATAAATATTTTTATTATTATTATTAATGTGTAATTATTTACTTAGAAGTTTAACTTTTGCTACGTAAGAAGAAAGTTTTGCTACGTATTTTCCTAAGTTTCACACAAAATACGTAAATACAAAGCAAAACCTGCTCTTATAGAACGTTACTTCGATAGAAACTTTCACGATCGTAATAATATGGGAGTACGAATAGACAGGTATTAATTAATTTAATATACATGCCTTTTGTTCCCATTTCAATGTTATAGAAAATTCGTTTTTGTGAAACTTTGGGCCAACCCGCGATTAAGGGAAAGTTTCTTACTGAACAAATTCAATTAAAAACTGAGAACCGACACCAATGGCGGATTAATAAGGGAATAATTAAGTAAATTCGGGGAACAGCATAAGGTAAACAGTAATTGGTGTGTTCGAGAACTTGTTCTTTGTTGATGGAGTTCGGTAAGTCGTGTTGTAATGTGTTGTCGATGAAGAGTCCCTACATATATACATAAACTTACGCCATAAATCCCTTGCGCTCATGGCTGCGCTTGACAGACTGATATTATTCGATCACGTTTGTTAAGCAAAGTTCGGTCCGGTCAGGTGTCGGATGGGTGAACGTAAAGTGGCATTACAACAGAGCGCGCCTGTGCTTTGGAGGGCACGTAAACAGTAGGTCCAAGCTGTCGTCATCTGGTAATAGTCGTTAATACAAATCAGATGCCTTATAGGCGGCTTGATAAACTCTGACACTAAAGCCACTAATCCTCATACGATAAGAGAGAACGATAAGAGAGACGAGAATCTTTCGGAGTTAGCAGAGCATCGAAGGTGCAACTTGAGCGTAGAAATGTATAAACATGTATAGCTCATTCAGCAAAGTATAATAAATACAAAGTTAGGTACAAAAGGCGGACTTAATACAAAAAATATTCTCTACCAGTCAGAGAGCAGCGAAAGCGGTACAAAATGCGATTTGTTAACATTAAAATATATAAAAAAACGTACATATCACTTTAATTATAGACACACACACACACACACACACATATATATATATATATATAATATTTCTGATAGCGTCACGGTTCCAGAAACGCAAAGCTTGCAATGTGAAGGTCAGTCATACAGCCAGAATGAAAAATATTTTTCATTCAGTGTTCTTTTTTTTATTTCGAATGGGTTTGGTCTTGATCCTTATCAAGCTCGAAGGCTAAGACAGGATCTACGGTGGGTCGAGCTAGCCAGAAGGTGCCTATTCACCCTTGCTTTGAAGATGGACGGGTTATAAGTACTTATTCGGAAACACAGACGCAGGGAGTGAGTTCCACTTCTTTGCTGTGCGCAATATAAAAGATGATGAGTACCTAGCGCTTTGTGCGACATTTAGGAATATCAACCAAGAAAGGGTGGTAGCCAGCAGTGCGTCTGGATGTCCGATGGAAGAAGGGGATGGAGGTATGAGCTCATGCAGCTCCTGAGCACACTCTCCGAAGTATAGTCTTTAAAAGGCAGATAGACAGGCAACTTTGCGGCGGTCCGGTCCGGTCTTCACGAATTAGACCCATGTCGTAGTCCGGAAATAATTGAGAATTTGCCAGCTCGTCGCCTACAATCGTTTCTAAATATTCCCTGTCCGTTGATAGAATTTACAAATTGTACTTATAGTACAATGGATTTTCTTTCATTTATCTTCTGCTCATGTTTAGAATGGCATTTTAAATTATACTTATAGGTATAAAAACAAGCAGTCCAATATCAAATTATGAATTAATATGAATATAGCTACCCTTATTCTGTAATCTCACGAAGCTTATTAATTTGTTTTAAAATGTAATTATCGTGTCGTTACCTTTGTGTTGTAATTGTGTTGTCGTTATTACAACGTTGTTTCGGCGTTTTGAAGAGGAGATTTTAATTGGGGGCCTGTTAACAGCAATTAAATTTCCATTACGTTAAAACTATAATAACTTTGTTCGACGCTATATAATGACTCGTTAGAGGTCCATGTGACCAGTAGAGTTCTTTTTAGCGAGCTTTATTTAAAAAATGAACAGATATATAGAAAACGTAAAAGAGTATTAACAGGATTTTGACTTGAATTTTTTCACTTGAATAAGAAAATAGTTAACCTTAGTACTTTCCGAGAAAACGATTCCCAAAAAACTCTACTGGTCAATCGGGAAGTTCTGCGATTGTACTTGTTAAATGTGTTTTTAGTAACTAATCATATAAGGCATTTCAATTTGGCCAATAATTTTTCTTATTTTTTTCTGATGAAGAACCATTAAGTAACTATAGGTATAATATTGGATGTGTTAGTTTATTAAATAGAATACTTACTACTTCTTATTTCGAAATTAGATATAAATGTATAGGTGTATGTTGTGTGTCTGATATTTATAAATTATGTAATTAGAATTCAGGTACCTACCCAATTACTTAGGTAGATTATTAAACACTCTTAGAAACTACCAGTAGTTTAAATTCCTGTCCAAACGTTGCTGCTGCCCCCTTAGAGTCATGTGTTGATAATTGTTATAAAGTTTCAATTTTAAGCATATTAATAGTGAAGACATTTGAAAAGTTTTGAAGTCTATAAATATTAAAAAGACTGAAGATTTATGGGGCATATCAACCAGCGTTATTAAATCAATAATTAAAATAATAGCTCCATATTTAGCTTTCATTTTTAATCAATGCATAGATGAAGGTACTTTTCCCGATTTAATGAAATATAGTAAGCTTTTTCCTCTTTTTAAATCGGGTGACAAAAGTGACCCCACAAATTTTAGGCCGACATCAGTCTTACCGGCACTTAGTAAAATTTTTGAAAAAATTATATACTCTCAATTATTAGACTATTTAACAGTAAATCAAATCCTTCGTAATAATCAGTTCGGCTTTTCTAAAGGTAAAAATACTACAGATGCTGGAATAGCACTGCTCAAACATATTTTTGAGGCTTGGGAGGGCAAGCAAGACGTAATTGGTATATTCTGTGACCTGTCTAAAGCTTTCGATTGCGTTGATGACGTTACACTTGTAAAGAAGCTAGAACATTATGGTGTCTCTAATAAATCAGTTAGCCTTTTGCAGTCATACTTGAACAAAAGAAATCAAAAAGTAATTGTAAATAATACTGCTTCTACTGGAGCCCCCATTATTATGGGCGTGCCCCAAGGTTCAATATTGGGCCCACTGCTGTTTTTAATATATATTAACGATCTCCCTAACTACGCGAGTAATTTATGTAAGACAGTACTATTTGCAGATGATACATCTTTAATTTTTAAAATTGATAGAGGAAACAATTGTTCTGACGAAGTAAATAGTGCTCTCTCTCAAGTCGCACACTAGTTCAACAGTAATAATTTGTCTCTTAACCCTACCAAAACGAAATTTGTTAAATTCACATTACCTAATGTAGGGCAGGTCGACATGCATATCAATTTGAATGGGGATGTAGTAGAGTTAGTTGCGAGTACTAAATTTCTTGGCATTACATTAGATTCAAAACTACAATGGGATCCACATATTGAAACCTTGTCGAGTAGACTTAGTTCTGCGGCTTTCGCAATAAGGAAAATAAGGCTCCTAACTGATATTGAAACGGCAAGACTAGTTTAGTTTACTTATTTTCATAGTGTAATGTCCTATGGCCTATTGTTGTGGGGCTCAGCAGCCAATATAGAAAATGTTTTTATACTTAAAAAAAGAGCTGCGCGCGCCATTAACAACCTTCGACGGAGAGATTCTCTTAAAGATTTGTATAAAGAGATTAATATACTACCTTTGGCGGGTCAATAAATTTATGATAATATAGTATATGTAAGGAAACGTCACGATTTATTTATTAAGCATAGCGATGTTCATAATTTTACTGTATAGGTGGTGTAATAATAGTACCTACTGTATAGGATAACAGAAAACAATATAAGCATCGTGAATCTATGCTCTTCTCCACATAAACAGAAATTCCAAAGATTCGTATGTCATGCGATTACGTCTGTATACATTGTGTCTATATCAGCAATCCTATTTGTACACATTTCGCTTTGAGAGACTAAGTAAATCATATAAATTTTGTCCTATAGTACTATGAACTGGCAAAGAATAATATATTCGACATAGAAAGCTTCTATTGACATCTACATGAAGTTATGCGCTTACATATTAAAAAGTGCGAATCTTTTTTTGTGTGTTTTAATCAAGAGTGATAAAAGGGAATGGTTTTTAAATTTATCTTTAATGTACACACGACAGCAGGTCAGACAGAGGTTGCTTGATCTTGAGAGCGCTCTTATGTCGTTCGTTATAGCGATGTTTTTTGTAGTTTTAGTGTAAACACTCACGTGCTGTTGACTGTACAGTCATGAGCAATAAATGTAAAGACTATACCTACAACTATATCACATTGAAACACAACGAAACAAAGCTCGTCGTGTAAACAAAAGACATAAGATATTGTAAAGTGACAAGATTGTATAGTTACATTACAATTTACATATTAATGCTCGTGATTGCACGGTCAACAGCACATAAGACTTTACATTTGCCCTACGCAAAACCGCTATAACGAGCGACGTAAGGGCGCTCTCAAGGTCAAAGTATAAAACCGTAGCAGCTGTTGACTGTACGCAGAATGAAACTTGCATTTTTAATATGTATAAAATAATTAGAGAAATGCCACATGCTATCAGTAGGTTTCAGAGCTTTTAAATGGCCTTTCTCTGCAATGCTTTTAGGGAATTTTGTTTGACATCCATTTGCCAGTTTTTTGGCAACAAAGAATAATTTGCCGTACGCCACTCTAAATAAATGTAAATCTACTGCCAAAACAAGCTCCAACAAATGTATGTCAAAATAAATCTTTCAAGAAGATTGATTACGTTACGGCACATACATGAATATATTTTTACTTAGAGAAGTTGTTTTTCGGAACCGTCAACTCCGTCTGCCCACTGTTAAAGTTTCTTGAGTCTTATAAGAAATTCGAATAAGAATTTTGAAAGAAACCTCTTTTTTAGGTATTTTCCAAATGTGAAAAACATTCGAAGAATTCTTAAACTTTTGAACTTCGCAATGTAGGTACCTACTTAGGATGAATTATTTATAATTTTTTTTAAAGTTCTTTGCGTCAAGGTGAAGATAGTAAAGAAAAAGAGGAAATTTAAATTATTGATACAAATCGAGCGTGCGGTGACGCGCCCCGCTCCAAATTGCGTAAAAATTTTGGATGTCTCGGTCTCTCATGAATTAAAGTTTTTGCGTACCTACCTATATCGTAGCTATCGCAGGTTAGATTCCTAACATAAGAGTTAAAGACATAAATTATCTTAGTAATAGAACTTACAAAAGTTTAACAGCAGACATCATAGATGTTCATAAAAAAAAACCTTTAACAGTGAAGAGTGCATGCATGCTTACCTGTACTTTTGTAAGTTTTGTTTAGACAAACCCGGTTGGCTTAGAGATGTACCACCATATTCTAGTTGTTAAATACTCCCAGCAAGATTGTGTCCACAATTTCAGAGCGAATTTCAGCTGCTGTAAAATTTATACAGGCTCAGCCTGCGGTTGCGGCCGTAGATGTCGCAACTTCCAAATGTCCTAGGCTTAGGATAGGCTTAATTTGACCGCTGGAATGTCTAGCTGACATGTGGGAAGATAATCAAAAAATTCAGTGAGTGTAGGATGGGATTAATCAACTCTTGTTAAAGATTAAACAGTCATTCATTTCATTCGGTAAGACAAAACATTATTACTTTTTATTACTAGGTGTGTAAACATGGAGGAGCTTCAGGTTAAGTATCTTATCCAATGGTCGGTCAGGGGATGGGTGACCGAAACTTTACTATCTCGAGCTTCACCGCACAAAGAGGGTTCCTTCTTCGTACAAAGGTAAATTGCCATTTGCAGATTCAATATTTACACTAGCAAATAAAGATTAAAGTGCCCGAACAAAATATCATAGATATTAGAGCATATTTATTTATTTGTTATCGATTATTTTCATAGTTAAACATAAGAAAAATCTAAGTTAATTTTTAGTTTATTTTATGAATTTAAGTTTACTACATAAGAAACATAACTTTTTACTGTGTTCACTCAATTAAACTGTTTTATTTATTGTGGAAACTGACCTTGGCTTTTGTATTACTCATTAAGTATAGCATTAAGGTAATATTGTATGCTGTTTGTTTCCCAAAAATAAATAAATAAATATTTGAAATAAGGTGGTCGTGGAAAAAACGAAAAATCGTTAAATATTCTCGATAGAAAAAAATCACAAAGTTACGTCTATTTTTCAACTAGAATCAATTTCTTTCCAATTAGATGCATAGAACTGGGCCAATATTTAAATCATAGCATAAAAAAGTATTATTGGTACCGGGACCGTGATGTTTTTCGAAATAATTACATATTTGAGAAGTAAATTGAAAAAAAAACTGATTGGGCGTTTACGATGTTTTTATTCCGCGCAGAGTTCTATCGTCTATCGCGCCTGACGTGAGGTGACAAGCATATTTTATTTCATAAGTCAGTCACGTCAGCTGCATTGACACGAGAGGACTATGGTTCTGTGCTACAACGAGAAAATATTTCATTTATGGTTTATTTATTATGAATTATGAATGAAATAAATATGTATATAAATGTGTAAACTAACGTTTTACCCGCCTCTGTGGTCTAGTGGTAACAACCACCGGTATCAGACATCTAAATCATAAAAAACTTAGTCTTCAGTTTCGGAAGCTGAATTTCGGGAAAGCTTCGGAAAACACTGAGAGATTCAATTCCTGAACTATACTTATATAATACACTCATTTGCAAAAAAAACGGGCGGTTTTGATTTTCATTCATCTTTAAAAAGATACAATACCAAAAAGGTTTCAATCGTTTGTACACGTTACTGGCCGGTTTTAAAAATGTTGTGGTATTTAAAAAAGTACGTTCTAAATTCAAATTTTCATTTGATGCTCATTTTTACAGAAAACCCCTTTTTATCCTACATTTTTGGCGCGAAGTTCCAGAAGTTAACATCGACTTTCATAACTTTTATTAAATTTTTATCGATTAATTTCATATCCTTGACTGTCAAAGCTTTATTTATTGCTGTTTGGCTGTATCAAAAATGGTAGATAAAGTGGTAAAAGCTACCAAAATTATCGCGCTGCTTGAAGAGGGTTGCAGCCAATGTTTCGTGGCTAGGAGGCTAAATGTTAGTCGCTCGACAGTCCAAAGGACCTGGCAGCGATATCAGGAGACTGGTTCCGTCGAGAGAAGGCCTGGTTCTGGAAGAAAACCATGTACCCAACCACGGGATGATCGTTTTCTTGTGAGTCGCGCATTGAGAAATCGTATGTGGATCTTAAGAACAACCTCCAAGAAGTAAGAAATATGCATATTAGTCTATGGACGGTCAGGAGGAGGCTTCTCGCTGCCAATATTCGCAGTCACCGCCCGGCCCGCGGCTCCAAATTACTCCGTGAGCACAGAGTTCACAGGCTTAGGTTCGCTAGAAATTGTGAATCATGGACTCAAGAAGATTCGAATAGGGTTTTGTTCTCTGATGAAGCCAGGATATCTCTGTTCGGTGAAGATCGTCGTCGGCGAGTGCTAAGAAGACAAGGAGAACGCTTTGCAGAGGCATGTTTCGAAGAAATCACACCTTATGGTGGGGGCTCTGTTATGTTTTGGGCAGGAATAAATTCAATGGATCGTACAGAGTTAGTCTTCATTGAAAACGGCTCAATGACTGGGCATCGATACATAACGGAAGTTCTAATTCCTCATGCACAACCCGCATTGGCCGCTCTAGGTGAAGACTCGATTTTTATGGACGACAATGCTCGCGCCCACCGATCCCGCGATGTTCGGAAGGTCGGCATTCGTCGTTTGGATTGGCCAGCTCGAAGTCCTGACCTCAATCCCATAGAGCATGTCTGGGACGTTCTAAAACGGCGTGTGAGATCAGTACACCCGGCTCCGCAGACCATCAGAGAGCTGAAGAATGTGATTACTGCGGAGTGGGAACGTATTCCGCAAGCAAGTATCCGGGATATACTTGCTAGCATGCCCAGACGAATTCAAGCTGTGATTTTAGCTAGAGGGGGTCACACTCGATACTAAACATTTATCTGCTTTTACTTTATTAAAGAAAAACAAACAAAAAAACTTTTTTATTTTTACTTCATGAGTATATGCACTACTAGCGAACATACACTACTAGCGAGGTTTAGCATTATTTCCCATAAATTGTATCTAAATTTTATGAAATACTGATGAAAACGATTATTTTCTTATTAATTTACCAAATTGTGAGGATAAAACTACCTATAATTATCAAACAAAGCAATATTAACATTTGAAATGGTTCATTGCTTAGGTGCCCGTTTTTTTTGCAAATGAGTTTATTATATACAATCCGGGAACTTCCCGGTTGATCAGTAGAGTTTTTTTGGGAAACGTTTTCTCGGAGAGTACTAAGTTTAAAGACATAATTTATTATACAAATGAAATACCTGTAAATGTTCTATTACTTATAATATAAACGTTTTCTATAAGATATATATTACTTTTTAAAATAAAGCTCCTTAAAACACTCTACTGGTCATCCGGGAAGTTAACTGAAGACCTAGGTACTGTGGAGATCGTATATGTCTCCGCACTACAAGGAGGCCGCTACACTGCTATTGCTGGCTGGTTTTGTTTATGATAAAATTAAGAAAAGAGAGGCACGTCGTTCGTAGATATCAAAGAGTATGTAATGACTACGTTCTAGTAGATATATTGACGGTCGCCTTGTCAAATAAATTATTGATAAAATTGTGAAATATTAAATATAACGATAATAACAGTCCCAGCGAGTGCTTATTTGCATCTAGAAATGCTCCCCGTCACTATTATTGAGGGGGAGTATTTCTAGATGTAAAAAAAAGCATTTGCTTGGACTGTTATTATCGTTTGGTACCTAAAAATTTGTGCAGATCCCTCGGTGGGCGAGCCCGACTCGCACTTGTCCGGTTTTTCCACCATAGGTAGGTATTAAATAATATACAAGGTTTTATACAACAAATAAATATATTTTCCATTAAGTTCCATGTATAAATTTTAAAATTACTTTTTAAATAACATTCATGACAACAATATCTCAATATGTTATATTACATTTACAATATTTTGGAAGTTGAAAACTTGAAATCACAATGTTTCTATATAATTTATGTAATTATAATAGTAAGTTACAATTTCCTTTCTATATAATCAAATTCTTTAATATGTATAAGTATATGGTATACAATAATTTCATAATTTAGTATAATTTTAATGTAGGTACTTCCGACTACACGATTGTTTGCGTTTTCTATTTTTTTATTAATAATCATTATTTACATAAAGATGGTCGGTGCGGCGTGAGGTTTATTTATATCATAAAATCTTGTTCCTTAAATATAAAGAAAATTCACTTCGTTTATAAGTAGTTACTATTACTAAAAAAACATTGAATAATGGTCCACGTGAAATTTTAACTTACAATCAAGCATTTACAACATCGTTACCTACACAATAAATAGAGACACACAAACAAAAATTTAAAAGGGAAAAATAATCTTAATAAATGTAGTAAAACGTTGAAATTGTTTCAATATTAGACTAAATTATATTAAGTATATGAGAGCTAATTTTATAGCGAATCTACAAAGAAAGAATTTCAATCAACGTTATACAACAATATTTGTACATACAATATCGGTACAAATTCAATCTTTGCGGAATATTAAAATTTGTCTTTTATTTTCCTCAGTTGTACAGTCAACGGAAAAAGTAATACGTCGAATAAATAATATTTTATATCGAATTACATTAAATACTTTTAGGTATTTGTATATCTTCCAAGATAAAGTATTTAAAATATCAAACCTCGACCATTAATTTATTTAATTTAAATTTAGCCACTGGGGAAGCCTATTATCTAGAAATATAACTATAAAACGTTTGCAGTCAAAGTGAAGGAAACATTGATATCAAAATACAGGCTAAACGAAGATAGACAAGCAGCTTTTTATTTAACTTCAGTGTTATCACAATGCCATATTATTAGTTTGACATTCACTTATCTACATTGATCCAGTAGCTGACGCCGCCAGTACCGCTGCTATGCCAGCGCTGGCACCGTTTAAGCGTGTTTTTGTAAGGGCCTTATCACACTAGTGATTTTCGGGCGTGGAGGCCGGCGGTGCAGCGCAGCACCCTTTCTTACCTGTGGCACAACCGCGTGGCACTACCAGTAGTGCCATAGAGAATGTTATAATCCCAATGCGCCGGCCGCGGCGTGCTGCTGCGCCCGGAACCCGCTCGCAAATCGCTAATGTTATAAACTGATAAAGACATTAAGAAATCGCTGGACGATGGCGCTAGCATGGGGGGGTGAAACGGATGCCTACTTTTCGAGCTTCGAGGATCAATGTAATTCCGGGCTTTATTACAATTGGTGCGCTTAGAAAAAGAACGAATATTTGCCAGCAATTTACGTACACAGATAGTAATTTATAAAGTGATTGTGATAGATGTAGGTTTCCATAATTAAGTACCTAAATACTTGACAGGATTTACTTTAATTACCTACACACTTTTAGTTACAAGTTATAAAATAAGTATGATTTTTCTTTGGGTTCGAAATACTCATTCCGATTTTAGCCTGTAAATATAGGTTTAGCAAGGTTGTGCGTTATTATTCGTTAAGATATATAATATAATTGTTTTTATAATTAAAAATATGGACTATGACATATATAAATTGTACAAATAACTTTATTAAAACTAGTTAAGTATAATATTACGCATAACATCATCTTAACCGCAGCAGCTTTACTTGAGATATATTATTTAGCATCAAAACTGAAAACTGTGAGAGGACTTTCGGACAAAAATTTAAATTTACACTTCAACTCAATCTTAACCCGTCAGAGTTACTCGAGCTAGTCGGTTTTTTTATTCAGTAGAGTAATTTGACAGCTGCCAATGTCACTTTGTTAAAATAATCCTGCTTCAAACTGTTTTTCGTAAGGATTTGCTCAGATCCAGTTCGAGTTCAGTATTGATTCTATTCACCTACACAAATTCAATATTTTCATTATAGCTACATTATTGGACCGGATTTTCAAAGGTCGTGGGTTCGATTCCCATCTGAGAATTCACTTGTGGCCGAGTTAATTTTTCTAATATTTTTCTATTTTAAATTTATCAAGTATGAAAATAGCATTGAAAAATGCAAAAATTCAAAAATCATAAACTTTCTTCATTCTTCGTTTTTTTCCTACATAGGTATTCCGTTATTTTACCACGGGAAAGGGACTGGGGATTTCATTATTTGAGCTAATCTGTAACTGTAAAAAGAGAAGTAAATAAGTTAATATTATTGTTTAATATAAATCGCAACCAAACTACTGCGGTTATGACGAGTTTTACAAAAAAAAGTGTTCCAAAATAACCTCTTAGTAACACAGTCTAAAACATTCGCGTAGTTTTCACTGCGAAGTCGTATGAATAGTTAAAACGAAAAGGAACAAAACATATAATAAGAAATTTTTATGTTTTACATAATTTCGCTAAGTTAATTAATAATTGGAAGTGTCACTTATCAAACTAGGAAACAAGAGCTCCAAGCCCACAATAAATTTATTTCAAATATATAGTAACCATTACAAACTTATCTGTAAACACATATAACATCTCAAAATATGGAAATATTGGCACAAATTCAATACAAAAGTAATACAAAGTATATTTATACGCATAGCTTGGTACAAAATTAAATATTACTATTATCATACTTTATGTTATGACAAATACCAGCTACAATAATAATGTATCAAGGCGAATAAGCTAATAACGTATTGGAATAAACTACAAACACTTATTAACACCAATATACTTTATGGACACCAAAATATGTAAAACTTAATATTTAGCATTTTAAATATACAAGGGAAGAAAATTATACACTGGGAATTTTATAACATTTTTCTTCTCATCTACCCAGTCTATGGAGGAGGGAACATTGCAAATATAATTATTATGTTAGCTAAGTCCCATGTAGCTATTGCTGCACCATTTAATGGAGATATTTAGCATCATAAAATCACATAACACTTTCAAATCAATATTTTATAATAAGTAAGTACTAACTATTTCTTACGACCAACTGATCTTACTAATAACGGCCAATTCCAAAAGTGGCTTAGCCTTCATATAATTTCTTCAGTAAAGTGAGCAAGATTACGGAAAGAATCAGTTGGCTGTCATTAATAAGATCTGTTTGGAGTCCTATATCGCCTAATATAAAGTGCGACGATTATGGCCATTCTACACTGACGGTCAGTGTACGTACTTTTGATACAAACATTCGCCAGTGTAGAACAATCTAGAACGTATTAAATAGCTAATGTTTGACCCTGTGTCAGTCGTGGACTGCGACCGAGGTGCTCACGGCTACCCTCGGGATCAATTTCTATCTACGAGATTTAGAATCTACGCTCTACGCACGTACTTAGTAGACTAGGCAGGCACCGCCTAACTAAATACGCCGAATAGACGGCACTACGCTATTCACTTACAGAACGAAGTATTAGACTTATTTAGAAATTTGGCAGTTACGGTTCTGTTAATGGGCGAAGACTAGGGCTCCTAAACTACAAGAAATAGGTAGCTACCGATGACGGTAACTTGACAACAAACTTTTTAATGTAAACGAATTTCTATACGTGAAATAGTAATTTCCTCGTGATTTCGAAGCAATCGGTTCACCTAAAAATACTTACACTCATAGTTTTAAAGCGTAGATCTTAGTTTAATTAAACGATTACTTTTAACACTGAATGAATAAGAAACGCAAGTTCGTTCCGATTCGGGAGCGTCTAAGGCGAGTGATGTATGTGGATAAGGAGAGACTCACGTGCGGGCATCGAGCTCGACGAGGGCGGGCGCCCGGTGGTAAGCGAGAAGACAGCAGCGCGCGGTGGCGGGGGCGCACGGCCGCTGCGGCCGCGGCGAGAAGGCACGAGGGGGGGCGCGGCGGCGGCTGCGGCGCGGCGGGGGGGCCGGCGCCGCTCCCCGCAGTCAGAGCGGGAAGCAGCGCGCGGACCGCCGCGGGGGCTCGCTGGTGCCCCGCCGCCGCGCGCTGGAGCGCACGCTGCTCGCGTCACCCTCGCTGCCACCACCGCACAGCCGCGCCGGTTCGATCGGCTCCAACTTGTGCATTGATGGTCGACTCGAAAGTCGTATGCTCTCCGCTGGAGTCGACGCAGCGTGTTCTGATACGGCATCGTCGTCTAGATCTATTCGCCCGAGTTTCAATGCTAGAGTGTATTCAGAGCGCTCGATAACGCTCGGTACCTCTTCCTCGATAACTGTTGTGTCCGCAAGAGTTGAATCGGCTGCCGCAGAATCGGCTCTCGGTGAATCTATCGGGAGTGCGAGTTTCCGAGTATCGACTGACGATGGCGAGGATGCCTCTGGCTGAAAACGTCGTTCAGGTGTCGCAAATACTGAATCGGAGGCCCAACTATGTGATTCTGAATTCTGTCGAAGGGTATCGTCTACGCTACGCTGTGAAGTTCTCCGACTAGTATGTGGACTTTCGTCATCTATCGCTCGAAAATCGAGTGCACTGAGATCAAATTGACCTCTTCGTCTCGAGCCATCTCTTCGGAATGAAGGCCGATGTGATGAGAATGCAGCATCATACAATTCACATAAACTCGTGCGGTCAGAATGGGGTTCTTCATAGAGCGTTAGGTTTCGAGTTTCAGTTGCATCTGATGGTGTTTCATCTCTATTGGAGGTTACTTCGCTTCGTTCCGATATATCAAATGTGAAACGTGTATCAAATCTGTCAGGGCTAAGAAGTGGAGCGGATCGAGAACAGTCATCGCCAGGGGCATCGGCATCAATCGGTATCGGTCGAGGGGCTGAGCGACGTGGTGACATTTCTTCGGAGTCAGTTGAACGATCAGAACGTGGAGCATGACATGCATGTCGACGTGTTAAGGCAGGTTGCGAACTGCAAGGAATCCTTCGACAGCATGTGCGCTCGTGCCTTACGTCTGATCCACTACTGCCAGTCGATTTAGAATGAGGCGGGCGACGACGTCGATCATCGTCTCGTCCATATAGAGAAGTGAAATCCTCGGAACAGAATTTTTCAAAAAGCTCTTGCGAGCTCAACCTTGTCGAGCCGGTTGCGTTATAAAATGCCTCAGTCGGAGAACGGTCAGTTCGTTCATAGAGTGCACTAGAACTTGCGCGTTTAGACTTATCCATAAGACCAAATTTATAAATCTTCGGTAACCGACGCTCGAAAACACCTTGTGAATGGGCACGAAAAGGCGCCCGAGGTACATGTGATCCATCTCGGCGGTCGGTGAGCGCCCGGTCAGAGGATACGGGCCGAGGGGCCAGGGGTGCCGGCTCCACGGACGGTGGTGAGACGGCGAGCTCCGGTTCGTAATCTGTGTCGTCGGCCGTTTCGGCAGATGGGCCGGAACGTTCGAGTGAGATTCGGCCACAGTCGCATTCCTCGTGTTCGTCGCTGGCGTCACCTTCATCGAAAGAAGGCGCGCGAGGCCCGTGGGTGAAGACGCGCCGACGCTCCTCGGCAGCGGCTTCATCATCCTCGAGGCGTATGGAGCGACGAAGAGGAGGGCGATCGCGACGTTGTCGGCGAGGTGCTTCAACGGTGGCGGCGTGTGGCAATGTTGGTCGCGCAGCAGCTGGTAGCAGCCGGTCAAGAGACAAGCCACGCCGGGGGCGGATCGGCCGGCTCCCGCCACCTGCGGCCGCCGCCCGTCGGCTGTCTCTCGGCACCGACGACGGACTAGTCTCTTCCGGGGTGGTGGGAAGAGCAGCGCCACGGCCGAATTCAATGAACCAGAGCTCGTCCTTCAATTCGCACTCTCACTTCTTTTCGTTCATATCTTTGTTCAAATAGTGCAACACGTAGTGAAGCACGAGATCATAGCAGTATTTGTATTCCGTCTGCAAAGAAATTAACTCGATAAACTAAAATATTCAATGAATACCAAGCTTCAAGTACATCCTAGTATGTTACTAATATTATAAATGCGAAGTGACAATGTTTGGATGTTTGTTTCTCCTTCATGTAAAAACTACTGAACCGATTTGGATGAAATTTGGCACGCAGATAGACATTACTTTGTATCTCGACACTCCCACGGGAACGAGCACCACGTGGGTGAAACCGCGGGCGGCCGCTTGTTGATGTATCTTGTTGTCTTAATTAAATTGGGAAAATTTCTTCTCCAGTTTCCATAGATTTGAAATATTTAGTAGTATCTTTTCTGTGTGTTCTTCTACTTACCATGTTTTCCACAAGTTGAGGGCGATGTCGTCGCACTGTCTTCACTGCCTGGAACACGTCGACCTCGCCGTGTTGAATCACTTGCTCGATACACGCGTTCGCCGCGCAGTAGACACCGGCGCGGCTGCGTCCGTCCCTGGCACAGAATAAATAAATAACTTATTTACCGCCGCCTGTGATCCAGAGAACTTTGCCAATAACAACTTGGGGCGAATCCGACAAAGTACAATCAGTAAACTTTGTAGGATTCAGTATGGTTTCAGTTTTTTTCCATAAAAGTCGATGCGTGGAGATAAAATACGTTGTTTTTACGAAAATTAATGTAGATCCTTTTTTATAATGTGTTTCGAGTTTGTAGCTTTAACACTTTCGCTGCAGAGCCATTTTTGATGGACATTCAGCCAGTGCGTATGAGATCTTTTCGAGGCAAAGTTGAACTTCTTTACAGTGCGAATGGTACCTTTTCGGCCTCACAAAATGGTGTTTCCGAAAAACGCCTAAATAATAATAATAATAGGTAATAATAAAATCTTTATTCAAAAAAGAGGACACTAAAACAGTTAGCAACAGCTGCCACACTAGGACAAGCCTGTATCGTGGAAGCTAGTAAAATGATTTACAGGAGTTCGGTTTGCATTGTTTCTCGCTATGATAACTATACTATAATAATTATGAAAAAGTAAGCACTGCATCGATTAACATTAATAACACCTTAAGATGTGTGTGTGTGAGTTAGTATGTATGTGCAAGTGTGTGTGTGTTTGTTTGTTTTATAGTTTTATCGGTTTATTTCCAGTAGACTTTTCGCTTCTGTGTAGGATAGATAGGCTCTGTAATCACTTTAATATTTTAACTTTGTCTTCAGCCACACTATATAACCTAATGTTGCAAGCGCGAGCCACAGTTGAGGTTTTTTGCAAAAGATGTTTTTACTTTTGGCAGTGGAATTCGGAAATCTCGTTTTTTAATCAATGTGCGATATGCCAAAGGGGCAATTGACACCACGGTCCCCCAGGAGAGCAAGTAGTGAGGGGTTTAGCTGGTAGTACCTCCTCCCGACCTTCTATTGAGCCTTATGAGGCCTGATGGGGGGCCGAGAGGCGTCAGGGTGAGCCCAGCATAATCTGTTTGGTATGCGTAAATGCATTCCCTTAAAAGGGGAATAAAAAAAGGGGAATTCAGCGTGGCATGCTATCCGATTGTGAACACTCTCATTATGTATAACTGACGTGCATTCTTATCAGCAGCCTCCAGATATATTTCAGTAACCCCACTACTACCGTCATATTTTTAAGCATAACTTTTAAAATTGATCACTGTGCTCTATCCAGACGTATTATCGTTATTTTACATGTTCCTCCCCAAACTGGAATGCAATAGCTTAGAATCGACTGGCATAGTGTGAAGTAGATATAGACCAACAGTCCTTTATCCGCTGAGTTTCGCAGAAGGCGCATAATATGGGTTTGTTTCCGCAGCCTCCTAAATAGAAAATCTACCTGTTCTGTTGTTGTGGGGCTCAGCAGCTAATATAGAAAATGTTTTTATACTTCAAAAAAAAAAGCTGTGCGCGCCATTTACAACCTTCGACGGAGAGATTCTCTTAAGGATTTGTTTAAAGAGATTAATATACTAACTTTGGCGGGACAATACATCTATGATAATATAGTATATGTAAGGAAACATCATGATTTATTTATTAAGCATAGCGATGTTCTTAATTTTAATACTAGACTCGACGGGATTCGAACCCGCATCCTTGGGAATCCGGCCCAATGCACTAACCAATTATGCTACAGAGACCTATGAGGACACGTCGAATTCTTCCAGTATATTCACCGTTCTACGGTGTTGGCCACCGTCTCGTTTCATCAATGAGAGAAACATCCTCGCATTCGAAAGAAACATCTTTACATGATTGACTATCGATTAAGATTAACCGTTGAGCTAAACTTCGTAAGAGTTAATAAATTTGTCTCTGTCATACTCATAGAAATGTTTTATTTGCCGGCCCCTCGCACAGAGTGAAAGAACGCGATTTTGACTGCCGCACCTGCGAGAAGTTACGCATGTGGCTTGTTCGATCTCATGATGCCGTGAACGTGTTAAGTTGCATTTTAAGTACATATGTACGAAATGTATTGTTAGTTTTGCAAACATTATTCCAACATTTTCGCTAAACCTTTTTTGTACGCACGACACGGCATGTACCTGCAGTTTGGGCGGTTTTCGTCACGCCAGTGTAGAGCATGTCATGTTGTCTGCGGTGTGGTGTTATGGGCCAGCACGTCAGTTGGAATAGCTGGACAATCTTTGGCGGTGCTTTGACGAAAGCCATCAACTCCGTTAGGGAGACGATCTGTTTTTACCTTTTCTGCACATAATTATGTCTAGGAAATAAATCAATAAACTGACGGTGATACGACGCAGACTGGGCCGTAGTCGGTGCACTGCCGCCACCTCTCCACCATGTTCATGAGCTCCACCAGGGAGTTGGTGGATGACGGCACCTTGTGGCCCATGGGCCAGCACGTCAGTTGAAACAGCTGCACCGTCTTTGGTGGTGCTTTGACTCCAGCCATCAGCTCCGTTAGAGAGACAATCTGATGCAGAGAAATTATTACATTATTACAGGTTTTTTTTCAACAAAAGCTTTATTATAATTGCTAGAACGTAGAATAAAGTTTACTTTTTAACTTTTTTCGCAATACTTTATTCTGATTTGTGAGAATTACAAGCACTTGTGAGAGTTAAAGAAGTTACGCAATCTGTTCTCAAAACCTTGTAACAAAGAGAACCGGAAATAAAGTGTTCGTGGGTTGTTTTTTTCCCTCTTCATCGAAACAAACACATACAAAACTTATTTCGTACGGCCATTCTAACGGTCTAAAAAAACATTTAATGATTCCGTTACATGAAAAAGTTGTAAGAACTGACGGCATTTAGTTGTACACTCATCGGCACATCTAACCGCCCACCCCCTTATTTTCATACAAGCTACATTTCTGCAAAGATCTGTATGCTAATGTTGAGTTAATTCGACTGTCCAATTAGCATTTTGAATGAGTAACGAAACTATTGCTTTTGTACAGTTATTATGTAGGATAGTGTAGCTATAGTATATTTATTGTAAGTTCAAAAATATGCTACTGCGTAATAAACAAAAGTACCGAATAGCAAACGAAAATAAGTATTTCTTCAACATTTATTTCTGTTTGCGATATGTTAGGGCGTAAGTTTTTATACCTTTTTATTGATCCTGAATATCCAAGTCTTGATGTTTGTGTAGTGATTGTGAGAAACGTGGTCTATCGTGAAGACTGGTCCGTATTTCTTGGCACTTCTACCATCAGGCCAGAAAGGAGGGAATTGTTGCTAAAAAGATTAAGAATAAAAATAGGCGTATACTTATCTCTTATATTTTCAAGGCAAAGTTTTGTATCTTAATCAGACATGTGATATTGATATTCATATTTTATGCATGAATTTTGTTGTTTCAAATAATTTCTTTTTAATTATACGATATTTGATATATTTCATGCATAGCAAATACTGAGATTCATTCAGAGCATTTATTAAATTACAACTATTAAACCATTAAAACTAAAGTTTATGATTTACTTTCTCCAAAGTTTACTAAAGATTCGTGGTTTAGACAAAATTATTTAATGACGTCTTTGCCATTAACAGATGCCTTTTCTTGTAACTGATATAAAGTAGACCTTTTCTAACGGTAGGTAGGTTATTAGCCTTTGACATTAGTTTATTCGGAATACTGTATTTGGCATCTTACCGAGTTTTTAGGAGGAACACATAAAACGACGACGGCAGCACATTCGTAGTCATAAACCAGAGACCAGAATTCTCCTTGCGTTCTTACCAAAGGCCACTCTGTTACAATGTACTCCCGAGGTTTTGTGTAACCCTGGGAACAACAATTATGATTTAAAATTCTATTTCATACGATATTTTTTGTCTAGAAAAGAGACAGACTCGTCTCACAAGTTACCCAGATGAAATTCGAATTCAACCTTTAAATGTCCGGTCCAATGCTCTTCCAATAGAGTCAAAAAACACGTACATTTTCTAGTACCTTTTACTTTTCTACGCTGTAAGTCAGCGTTGCTTCATTGCTTCATCATGAGAATTGAGGTGAGGGTTCGAATCCCGTCTAGGCATTTTGACGAGATCGATTTTTTAATATTTTCTAGTAAAAAAGCAAAATTAAAAATATTGAACAAACCCACGACGGTTAAAACGTATTTGAAAAGGATAAAATAATTTAAAAACCCCCGACTTAATTATCCGTCGGGAGCTGCCATTATATAAACTATAGTTTTCAGTTTTATAGTAACGCGAATAATTGGATTTATTTATATTCATGCTGAAATTTATAATTGTGATGGCAGCCCTCGACGAATAATTAAGTCAGGGGTTTTGAAATTATTTTATCCTATTTCAATTACTTACGTTTTACCGTCTCTGTAATTTTGCTTTTTATTTCAAACTTTCTTAGAGAGCATAGATATTATGTAAATTGTACTACATAAAATCTATTACTGAAAACCGCATCAAAATCGGACTAGTAGTTTTGTCACAGTTACACCGTGATCATGGCGCATGCGCCGAAATATCGGGGACTCGACAACAAATACAAACATGGTAAAAATACCCTTTTTCATAATAGTGATAATGATTATGACCATGAAAGTATACAATATTATTTAGTAGTTTTGTTTTTGCTCAAACAAATGTTTACTGCAGGGCCCCCTGGTGAGCTGTCACCGTAACACTTATTTAAGAACATTCACCAATCAAACCCAAACCCATCACTGATAACCGTATCAAAATCGGAGTAGTAGCTTTGGAGATAATTTGCAACAATGGTTTGCACAAACAAACAAACATCCTCTCACCCCAAACCATATACCGTCTCCGTACCGTCGTGGAAAAAAAAATACTATTAAAGACGACTAAATGCTCAATTTAACTTAAAATTAAAATAAACAAACTTTTTTCGTCTACCGGTTAAGTTTCAATTAACTAGGTAACTTGACCGATAATTTGATAAAGTTCCATTAATTACAACAAAACTTAGTACCTACCTAACCGTGAACTGAAGCAGGCACTAAATTATCAAGTTTGTTAGTTCGAATTTCATCGGAACTTGTATTTCAATAAACTCAGATTGGCCATAAGACCCACCCGTCAGAATTTTGTAATGTAAATTGATCAATCTACTTACGTCTACGAAAACAGCGTTTATGTAGTCCGTGAAACTGTTTCCTTGGAAAGAGGTCAAATATGGTCGGAAATTGTCAGCTGAAAAAGAAAATTCATGTAAGTTGCCATATTTGTCGGAATATTCAGCCCTTTAATAAATCTATACTAATATAATAAATCCTTTAGCACGCTTACATACTAAACCTTTAGCATTTCAGAATTCCAATCTTGAGGAAGGAACGACCAATATTTACCTGCTTGTGAACACGGCTTTAGCGACACCCCCGAAACGTAAAGCTGTAAGTACTACATATAAAATAATGCGTTTGAGTCCAGTTCCTCTCAGTTTTAATTCTAATGGAACGCTAAATTCTAAAACCTTAGAGATCAATTGATTATTTTTCATTTTTACATGCCACTAGTTAGAAGTCCCAGGAAAAAAACTAACACAAAAACAAAGTGACTTACACAACAGTAACCGAAATCCAACGAAGTTTACACTGTTATTATCCCTTAATTTATTTTCTAGCGGGTTTTAAGACAGATTAATGAACCCTTGCGATTAAATCTCCGAGGTTTTGGTACTTAATTGCTGTTATTAATTTTGGTCTTATAGTAATTATAGTGTCTCGTATATCGGTGACCTGCCGTATTTTTTAAGGTAGTCAAAAAACAATTTCAATTAACAGTGAAAGTGTTCTCTGATATCCAATACATTTAAATAATACTTCAATCGCTTTAGTGAAGAGGGATAAGCGAGTATACAGATTACATGATGATTATAAATATTATAATCAACACTTTTTAATATATTCGATAGGTGAACGCATAAGGCAGAGCAGCAAACCAGTCTGTCAGTCAGTCAGTCATCACCATTCTTTAGTTACCCGTAAAAACCAAAAGAGCAGGGTCTCTAATAAAAATCTTAAGACTAAGATAGTAAGACTAAAACGATTTAAGACTCCTGGAAGAAAAAGGACATTTTTGTTCTTCCCTCTACTGTCGCCTCTAGCTCCTTCAGCGCAGTAGGCACCCTCTACCTCATGCAAAGGAAATAAGATCGTAGTCCAATCACATAAATACTAACGTGGAACAACAAGGACGTCTCTGTTATTCTCCCTATTGTCGCCTCTATGACCCCTGTTGAACCTTGGAGTCTGTTTACAGATCTGTAAATACTCTTTATGGTACCGGAAACATTATATAGACATCTGCATAATGCAAAGGAAATAAGACTTTAAAAGTAAACCACATAAAGACTTACGTGGAACAACAAGGACATCTCTGTTCTTTTCCCTATTGTCGCCTCTATGACCTCCAGCGCAGTCGCCGATGGTGAACCTTGGAGTCTGTTTACAGATCTGCTGGTACTCTTTTTGGTACTCGTTGAGCTTAGAAACGGGGTCCCTTTGAGATTTCTGCTTCAGTCTTTGAGATAGTTCCGAAACTGGGAACCAGGAAACGCCGCAGACGACGTGCTCTTCTAAAGTGTCGTACACGAATTTGTATTGTTCCTAAAACAAAAGAGGATTCACAATTATAAAACAAGTTTTAATCAAGTATTAGCCATTTTGAGGTTTTGCTTTTTAACTAACGCTTGGGTTATAGACGTTGGACACAATGATGGTACTACAAACATACCACCCCCAAAGCAATTTATGAAAGTCAGTTTCTTTTTAATCTTACCTAAATCTAAAACATCGTAAAAATGGTGTAAAATTTATTATAACAAAATAATAAATCCTATTTAAAAACACTTTTATTTTCTACACTTTATATTTTGTTGATGTTACACTTTCAAAATAAGTACTTCATACTTACTTCATTTTCGATAAGGCCTTTTCTAGATTGTCTGAGTTTTTTCAAATATCCAAAAACATCGAAACAGTCTTCTTCTTCCGCCAGTTCTAGATTTGCGTCAATTGCTAAGTACACTCCAGACCGGCCACCTCCATCACTGTAAATACGCTTATTTAAGAATTGCGTCTATTGTACTTTATAATTATTAATTATAGGTACTTGCCAGAAATATTTCAAAGAGCCGGTACCATAATGTCATTAATAAAATGTAGTATCTTTGTCTGTAACTGAGTTAGTAGTTAGAAGTAGTAGGTTAGCTTTTAAAAAAATATTCAAATCTTTTTTTTTATGTAGAACCAGACTCTTAGCTGATGCCTGATGTTAAGTATTGATAAGGCTGAAGATGGCGAAGCGAGCCTCTCCCGGAATCATCAATTACTGAGGAACTGGCTATCTTATATCTAACTGCCGGACCACAACAACGCTGAAAACATTGTTGTTACGTCGTCAGACTTACTTGCAGTGTACCACCATAGGTCCGGCCGCAGGATTGGTGGCCAACCTCCGGCCGACCACGGCTCGGACTCGTCTCCGAAACTCCAGCAGTGCGTTGCTGAACGGACACGTGTGCGAATGCCACTGGGTGTAGTGGAACTGTAGGATGTACCGCTCTTCTACCACCACCTGCAAAATAACTGGCTAGTATACAGTATGAAAAGTCAGCAGAAGCTCAGACTTTACACTTGTATTGCGAAAATTCAGCGCCTTAAAGGTACTCCCAAGGTCAAACTGACAAAAACAACAAACAAAAGTTTATCACGTTGATCATGAGCACATCTATTACAGAGTCAAAGGATTAAGCTTGATGTAAAAACTTTTTCATGATCTCTATAATTGAAATTATAGTCCATTATAAATAGTTCTTACATAAAATGCGCGAGGTAATCGTACGGGACAAGAATAACTATTCTATGTATATTAGTCATATCTATGTATTTATCATTGGTCTCTGCGTTGCTACAACTAGATACCGCGGTTCATACAAACAAGGGATCAAAAAATGTGACCACAAATTTTGTCGTTTTCCTTCAACCAACTCACTCGTTTGCTAAGGATGATTGTTGATGCCGCATGTCGTTGTCACAGTAGATTGTGCCGTTTGTGGCAGATTAAAACGGTCAAGAGTTAAATGTATGAGGGCGGTATCTAGTCGTAGCAACGCGGATATCAATAATAAATTTATGATATTAGTGCTAATCTGCAATTTACTCACATCTTTCTCTGTTTTGTAAAGTCTGAAGGTTCTTATGTGGAAGTTTGCTAGCTCCTCCTCTTGCACGATACCCACGCTGATGTCCCCATACGACTCGTCCTTTTCTTTGTTGGGAGGCCAATATTGAACACACATTACCTGGCCGATAGAAATTACATGAACATCAAACGTGAAGAACTTTAAAGGCGTGTACAGTCACGTGCAATGACATAGAGACACAAAGTACCTTGTCACATTACAATATTGAATGACATATGTGGACAGAGAGAGCTTTACTTCTGTGTGCGTCAATGCGATAAGGTTGTAAAGTGTTTACATGACATTGCTCGTGACTGTACGCATGAACGAGCAAGAAGATGGCGAACACGAACATTGAACACTTTATTCGCTCGTGCATACCACTAACAAACATCAATACTGTGTTCGTCAAACATAATTAGGGTGAATCAATTTTGTTGTTTTGTGCTGACGGTGTTCGAAATTTGAACCTTATGTCCCGGCTACACGCACCGTCTTACAGAGTATGCCTGCACACACCGGTTTGCGCAGGTAAGACGTAGCGGATTGTCCCGGCTACACGACACGCTCCGTCTTTTCTGCGCAAACCGGTTTATGCAGGCATGCTTTCAGGTAAGATGTAGCGTGTAGCCGGGACATTACGAACACTAGTAGAACTGAGTTTGTGTTCGCTTTGCTAATTTACGTCCACACCATAAGTACGAACCAAATGTTCCGTCTTCAATGTTCGTGTTCACTTATTTTGTTCCTTCGTCCGTACACGGCTTTAGATTTATTTACAGAGCTACTCTCATTAAAGGTGCTAATGTTGTCACGTCATCTAAAATCATCCACGGCGTCACGACGACGCCAGCATACGTCATGTGTGTCACAATGCTTATGTTATAACAATGTATGTAAAAATACGACTTCTTGTTTCGCTAAAATAATTTCTAAAATTAGAGGGTACTGTACGTTCAGGATACTAATTAGTACTAGTAATGTAATGGTAAATTATAATTTTTAGTGTTCATAAAGGTGATTTGAAAAGTGTTCCGTATTATTGTTATATATACACAAAATTATCTTCTCTTTTACCCGACCTAGAACAGTCCGAAATAACTTATGGTAAATTTTAAATAGAAAAATATTGGAAAAAATTAACTCGACCACAAGTGAATTCTCAGACTGGAATCGAACCAGCGACCTTTGGAAATCCGGTCCAATGCTCTAACCGCTGAGCTACCGAGACTTACTTGTGGCCGAGTTAATTTTTTCCAATATTTTTCTATTTAAAATTTACCATAAGTATAAAAATAGCATTGAAAAATGCAAAAATTACAAAATCATAAAAAAAAAGTCCGAAATAAGTTCGTATTCTTTTGAAATAAGAGAAAATTCAACTACAAAATAAAAATAAACACAAAACTTTAACTGAACAAATAACATAAGTTTTTCGATCTCATGCCGACATTTTATTTAACCTTATATTTTTGCCGGCTGTCAGCAAATGAAACAGAAAATATTTTCCAAATTTTCTCCCCGAAACCTATTCAGGCGTAAAGTTATATGCCATCAAACCCCGAAGCTTTTCCACGGGTAGGTGTAAAATTACTTTCAAAGTTACTTATCCCAAATTGTATTTGAATTTGATGATCTCGCCTGATGAATTTGGCGATGAAAATTTTACCCTTTAAAATGTTGTCATTTAAATGTAAGTCGGAAAGATGGAAGATCATTCGTAAAGTTATTAAAACAAATTGAAAATAAACTTAACATTTAAAAGAAAATTATTAAAAGAAATTGAAAATAAAGAATAGATTTCGTAATAATCTTTAAAATAATATATTTATTGATTCTCTCTCTTACCCTCAATAACCCCATAAATATTTCGTTGTTTATGTGTTGTTGAAATTTACAAAATTCAGAAAAATGGCGGCGTAAATACAGAGGGCTAAGTGTGAGTTTGCAAATGGCCAAACTTTACCATCGCGTGGGAGTAAAATTTTGACAGATAGCCTTAATGTAATGAGAATAAGGTTGATAATTAAACTCAATACGCAAACTGCGGTGTAAGCGAGTAAGGTGATAAAACTCACACTAAGCACTAAGAACATATGTGTGTCGCGTGAAAATGGCGCAGCGTGTTTGCTTTACGTATGCAAACAGAGCGCGAATTCTCTTAGATATTTTGCACATTCTATTCATTCAAGCGAAACATTGGCTTCAAGCATTACATTCGCTTCAATTGATTGATTATTACCTACATAATTCATTCAAAGTAAATATAATACGATCTTGATTGTATTTTTGTTGGTTCTAAGTTTGATGGTTTTTTATTGGTAATAGCAATATATTATGTAGGTTCCCAAGACAATTCGCGCGTACTATTTAGCACAATGTAATTTCTGTTATTTTTATAATCTGTGCATTGTGTAGTTTTTGTTTTGTATGTGTGTAGTATCTGTAAACGTGTGCCTGATATCACCACTGTGCTCAGCAGAATATCAGTGCAACAGGCACGCGCCGCTTGCTGCTTATACTGAGCTGGGCACGTTTTGCCATCACATGACTTTCTCACGAAATCATTTGTTTTGTGTACTTTTTGTTATGTTTCATTGTTTGTCTGTGTTTTTGTCATATGATTCCAAAATAAATGTATCTTTCTTTCTTTCTTTCACAATTTATTGAAAAAGAAAGTTGTTTCATGCTACGTACCTACTTATTACGTTATTATAGTATTATGTAACAGATAATAAACATTTTCCCGTACAATACTGTTCTGTACCTTCACAACCAAAATGTGGCCTAATTATAAATGTACAGAACGCATTGCATGGACCAAACGCATTGTTCAGTTATTGAGTTAATAATTTGTGTTGTTTATTTATAACAAGTAAAGCTTTTTTGCCCAACTTCATTTGTACGTAGTTTAAATATTAAACCAGTTCGTTTTTTTAGTACATAATTATAGTCCACGTTTTAGTGGACCAAATACGTGTCGTGGCGACCTATTAGCCAAACAGAGTCTCAATTTGCATTTAAGTCACATTTGGTCACTTAACATATCATGTTTATTTAATTTTGTATGTGTCTACTTTACGTGTTTTTGGTTTTCCTCTTGTTAAATTTTCTTTCAGTGACTTTCATTAATGTATAAAAATAGTTATTTGTTATGCAAGGTTGGAAAGTTGGTTATTTAGCGGCGAGTTGCCTCTATTGAAATCTGAGCAAGCGAAAGATTCTAGGATTGCTATATTGCTATATTGATTGCCGAGCGCAACACACAATTTTTCACCTCACAACAGCGAGGAACATTTGATGGTTGTTTCCGCGGTCAACTTCCGGTAAAAAAATCTTTAAACATAATGTTTAATCTAAGTATACCTTATTTTCGACGTTTTAATGATATAAAAAACTAAAATAATAAAAAATGGAGTATTATAGTTAATTCAAAGTTATTTAAAGTAGGAATATATTGTAACTTTTTAATAAGAATAAAAACGATTCGTAAATGTTGACACTGACATGAGGTACAAGACAAAGACAATTTAAAAATAAAGATTTATGTCACAGTCCGAAATCCAACTATAGGTTGTGAAATCTCACCCAGCCTTATATAAAAGTCTTATAACAAATAGTTTAATCTTATTGTTATTGTTTTTAAGATTCAATGAACTAAAATAATATAATAAAACCAAAACGGAGTATTATAATTAATTTAAAGCTACATATTTGAAATAAGAATCAATATAACAAAAAAGTCAATAGTGCGATTCGGAACGCATTATGACATATTTTTAGGTATTAATTTAAAAAAGTACTTTGCCGCGCTAGGCCGCAAAAAGCGATTTTCTACGCCTAAACTGATTGACAAAACCTCCTTTTCAGAGCGTGTGAGGTGAAAAATATATATATAGGTTGGAAATTTAAAACGGGGCACGAAGGGCAGGTACCTTAACCGATGTAGCTACATGAAAACGTTCTTATGAAACCATCCTTAATTTTATGAGAAATTTTGAATTGCATTCACCGATCTTGAAAAAAAAATTGTCAGCAGAAAAATCAGCTTTAATTTCTTATATGCCAATCGATCCTGTTTCTTATGAGGATCAAAACACTTTAAAATATCTACTGCAGTTTCAGCACTAGAAAGGTTAGAAATCGCAAGAAGAATAAGTTCATTTAACAAAGGTACTTGTAGGTGAAGCGGATACGACTGCGTGTAGCGCGAGTGTGCGTACCACTATTTCCCTCATATTATTTTCCTCTTATATTAAATATATTACAAAATTGTAAATTTGTGTTTGGCAACAACATGTTCCATTATAAATGTTATTGTTTCTGTTTAAGCTGATGATAAGATGATAAGTTTCTTGCGGCCGTTCTTCTAAAAGATGTCCTGAATGGCTGGTAGGGGAAAAAAATGTTGGACTATTCGAAAGTACTTATCTATAAGTCTATTTGAATAAAAACTTTGACTTTGACTACAGTAGTGCGTGTTTTTCGCGTTTTTCGCGATTTCTGACGTTTCTAGTACTCAATCCTCCGTTGGTGTCTTAGAGTGTTTTAATCCTCACGAGAAATAGGATCGAATGTCATGAAAAAAAGTTTTTTGATAACTGCCCATTTTCCTGCTGTCTGTACATTTTTTTTTTTAATTTGTGAAAACTGTTAAAAATTTCTCAAAAAATTTAGGATGGTTTCTTAAGAACGTTTTCATGTAGCTACGAGACGGTTTAATCTTAATTTTCCACCCTGTATAAATATTTCCAGATCGAACTATTGTTATTATGTTCGATTTCCAAATAATAGTAATATCTTATATCTGTCTCCCACTATATTTCTTGATAAAATGGATAGGCGTGGCTTAGGACCGCCTTGTCAATAAATCTTCCAAATCTGCCGATCATATCCTCAAGCAGGCTTTATGATATTTTTCAAGTGAAGACCACTCCTATATATATTACAAGCCTTCCGCCCGCGACTCCATTGCGAGGTATTAGGTTATCGCGCGGATTAAGGATGTCGCGTGGTGGTGGCATTTCGTCGTCTCAGCCACCTCGTAACATCCACTGTTGGGTAAAGGCCTCCCCCAAGGATCTCCACGACGATCGGTCCTGCGCTGCCCGCATCCACGGCTTTCCGCGACCTTCACTAGATCGTCGGTCCACCTTGTCGGGGTCGCCATTTCAGAACCTTTCCGTCTCAACGGCCATCGACCGTTCTTCGTCGACTCTTCTCGATATGTGTTTCTTCCACTGCCACTTCAGCTGAGCAATCCTTGGTGCGATGTTGATTACTTTAGTGCTCCTATGGATTTCCTCATTTCCCTCTTCAACATAGCTATCTCCATTGCACGCTGGGTGACCTTGAGCCTTCTTGTCAGACCCAAAGTTAGCGACCACGTTTCACTACCGTAAGTGTGCCGTTTATCAGCATTTATCAGAGTAAAAAGTATTTTATGTCCATATCCACGGTTCAAGTTATGTCCATATCTAATTTCACTAAAATCGATTCAGCGGTTTACGTGTAAAACAGAACAGCCAGACAGACGTGCAGTCTTTATTTAGCATTTATAATAAAGCGCATGGATAAGTTTCAATGGAAAAGTAGTAGAAAATGCTCCAAAGCTAATAGCGATCAATGCCGCTATGTTTCTATAATCATTAATCATAATAATAATCATAATCACCCTTTTCTTAAACCACTTGTGGCCGAGTTGATTTTTCCCAATATTTTTCTACATAAAGTTTATCATAAGCATTAAGGATTTATTAATGGCCACCGCATCGGACTTCAAAATCGTTGGCGTTTATGTAATCTACATCCCATAAAACGTCAATAACGACAACCATATCGATTTTAACATTATTTACCCCTTTTCACCCCCTTAGGGGTTGATTTCATGAGAGTGAGATTTTTTGTATTTAAGTTCCAACCATAAGCCTAATAAAAGATAAGTGACTTTTACTATGAAATTTTCTTACACACATTTTCATCTCCCTTTTCACCCCTTTGAAGGTGAAATTTTCAAAAACGTCGAGACAGGTAAAAGTTTATTTTTAATCATCAACCTAAATACAAAATTTTAAATCCCTAACAGTTTTACTTTGAAAATAAAGGACTTAACTTACACAAATTTATCCCCCCTTTTCACCCTTTTGGGGGTAGAATTTTCGAAAACGTCGAGATATGTCAATGTGCATTTTTGTGCAGACATTGAATTTTATATATACTTAGTCTGGCCATAAATACCGTTACAATTAAAAATAAACAAAATATTACATTTGAATTTGGATTCTGTCATTTTTATATGATTGTTCATTGTGTTTTCTCATTTTGGCGCCAATACATTGTATAATATTTTGCGATATTAAAATGGAGTGGGGTGATAAAGAGAACCGAATCACTGTGATTGCATTACACAAAGTAGGTATGGACCCAAATGCAATTCTTAAAACTCTCCATACGCTTGGCATTAGTAAAATGTTTGTGTATCGGGCTGTTAATAGGTACAATGAGATCTCCTCTGTTTGTGACAGACAAAGATCTGGCCGTCCACGTAGTTTTCGTTCGAAAAAGGTTGTCAGACCAGTAAGGGAAAGAATTCGAAGAAATCCTGTCCGAAAGCATAAGATTATATCTCGGGAGATGAAGATATCACCTAGAACCATGTCGCGTATTTTAAAAGATGACTTAGGACTTGCAGCCTTTAAGAGACGTACTGATAATTTAAAAAAGAATAGGGTGGTAAAATCGAAACAACTACTGAAGCTGTACGCAAAGGCAGGCCACAGAATTTTTTTGTTTACGGATGAGGTTTTTTTTACAATTGAGCAACATTTTAACATAGAAAATGACCGTATTTATGCTCACAGCTCTAAGGCAGCTTCCCAATTAGTCGACAGAGTGCAACGTGGGCATTATCCGACTTCAGTGATGGTTTGGTGGGGTATTAGATATGAAGGAGTGACTGAGCCATGCTTTTGTGAAAAAGGTATCAAAACATCGGCACAAGTGTATCAAGATACCATTCTTGAGAAGGTAGTGAAGCCCCTTAACAACACCATCTTCAGTAACCAAGAATGGTCCAACAACCAAAAATGGTGAAACCAGCAAGCCTCGGCGCCGGGTCATAAAGCTCGGTCTACACAGTCTTGGTTGGAAACGAACTTTTCGGACTTCATCAGAGCTGAAGACTGGCCGTCGTCTAGTCCCAATCTTAATCCGCTGGATTATGATTTATGGTCAGTTTTAGAGAGTGCGGCTTGCTCTAAACGCCATGATAACTTGGAGTCCCTAAAACAATCCATACGATTGGCAGTGAAGAATTTTCCCAACTGGCCTCAATGTTTAAAGGACTGTATTGCAGCCAATGGTGACCACTTCGTATAAGCTTTTTATATTTTAAATTGTTTTATATTTATGTATTAAAGAAACATACTGTAAAAGTAATAAATGTTGTTAGCAATAGATTTTTTTTTCCTTGTTACAGTATTTATGGCAAGACTAGGTATAGATTATTACTATAATTATTACGATAATGTTGTTGATTGTATGTACACTCAACAGCATGCCAAACTTAACACTTTGACCTTGCCGCCTTTGACCTTGAGATTGTCCTTATGACGCTCGTAATTAGAGGCACTATTCGAAGTGTAAAGCCTGACGTACCTACTGTTGACTGTACCAGGATTTAGGGTGATTGAAAGGCGCCAAGACGCAGCCAGGATGCTGTGAAAATAAAAATATGTTTGGTGCCTAGTCGCGCGCACTGTCTGCTTTGTATATCAAGTCCTTAGGCGTCATACATTCTATCTTCACAGCACCATAGCCTTGTACCACCACCTTATAGGCCTTTTATCGACACTCGTAGTTTGATAGAAGCTGCGATTCTAGCCGCGTAATATAGTCCTTCTCACATCTTAGCGGGGTAAGCAAGGCAGCATCCTGTATCAAATCGTATGATAAGTATAGCGATATTCATGCTACAGGTTCTCTTCTCTTCTCTGCTCAGCCACATAACACAACACCCCCCCTAAAAGGGAGGCGGGTGGCATAATCGCCACGCTTGGCAGGCGGGTTGGCGATCGCTGTATGGCCAAGTTTGTAGGAGACGCTGCTGGCCATCTCCTGAAGGCTCAGTCCCTTAGTCGCCTTTTACGACACCCACGGGATGAGAGGGGGTAGTGATATTCTAAACCGCCACTACACTGCTACAGGTTACGAAGTAACTATTTACTAATCTGTGCTACAGGGCCTAGCCGCCCACCTGGGGCGCTTTCTATATCAAGTACCAGCCGTAAAATAATATAGCATTATTACCTTGATAAAGTCGAACGTTTTGGTTAGCATTACAATGGCCGCCGCCCGCTCCTGCCAGATCATTCTCCAGAAACTGACCACTGTGTCTTCGGTGGGGCCTTGCGTCACTATGTACGCGTTTGGCTTTAAAACACTCTGTGAACAAAAGATATATTGTACATAGCAAAATATATTATTTTTCTATGCTGGACTGGGAATTGAAAGAAAAACATAGAATGTGCTAGCTGAAAACTTTCCAGTCTCAATGGACAGGGTATACCTAGTCGAAAACTTATTTATAAACCGTGTTTTTTTCTTTGTGTCCAAACTTTCCCCGTTGTTCGTAAAATAAATTATAAACTCAAGCGAGTTAATACGTGTATTCGCGCGACGGGGAACAATAGCAAACCTAACGGCAGGAGGCGAACGATTTTTTAAATTGTTATTTTTAATTGTGTATTTGATAACAGTCACTCGTGGCTTTATCCAACACTAGCGTCTGATCGCGCCGCACCGCCGCACGCGTTTCACCCGCGTGGTCCCCGTTCCCGTGGGAATATCAGGATAAAAAGTACCCTATGTTAATAACCATGCTATTTACTATATGTGTACCAAATTTCATCCGAATCGGTTCAGTAGTTTCGGAACCTATTCAATGCAATCAAACAAACAAACAATCAAATAATTCCTCTGTATAATATTAGTATAGATAGACTCTATACGATATGCATGCAAAATTCCACAGCATTTTAGATTCAGTTCTTGCGACAAAACGTAGCCTACAAAAGCAAATTTTTAAAGTTCCACAAAATGTTTTCAGAGGAAACTAGATGACCTACTTTGTAACAAAACATAGTAAAACAGAAAATATTAAATCTCTATAAATTGTTTTTAGAGAAAACCAGAGGCCCTAAAATCAGCTGTAATTGGAATAAATTACTTCAGTATAGCGTTGTTTGTTTTTTATACACTGCGTAAACGCTGAATGTCCATTATAAAATATCACGTATTGCTTTACGATCATAGTACCTTACGTTGATGTGTTAATAATATATCATAATTTACAATCAGAATTCAATCTAAAACAATATTGTTTGAGCAATGTTCCAAGTTAAAATGATTTCATAATAAACAAAGCCTGTTCCAACCGAATCCTTTGTTCGTACAAAAGAACTTCGGCACATAGAATTATCACAAGAAAGGTAAAGAACAAATCTTGAAATCACAACTGAACTTTAACTTTAGCAAATAACGAGGGTCTGCAGAAAGTCCGGGGTCGAAACAGCCCGGTAAATGACCTCTATTATAAGTGAACGGGGTCAATTCTTTTTATCCCGTCTGTAGCACGTTATAAGCGTACTGTTCAGCATCGGCTAATTCCGGTGACTTTTATATGAACGTATGTGAGAGGGCTATGGGACCGCTTGACCCTTACGACGAGTGGAAGGGTTAAGTCTCCGAAGAACTTTAGGCGAAATTGCTCAATACGTTAATGTTTATGGAGTATACAAATGCATGCGCCTGAACATCTATATCAACAGCCTTATAATTTTATACTTTCATAAAAACCACCAAAACCTTATGGTCATCAAAAGCTGAATTTTGCTTAAAATTATTGAAGTTTTGACAAAAAAGACTTTGTGCGTGATTTTATTACATTATTGGCGAACGGTGAATAACGCAGGCCTATTGAACGACATGCATGACGCGATAATTAAGCGACGGATTTATAGAAAGCTGTCAGCAAGTTTTAACTAGTTTTTGTATGAAACTCAATATTTCTTAGTAACTGACGCCATAACCGCAATGCTTCGGGATTGTTGTTTTCCGGTAGTTAGAAATAATATAGCCCTCAGTGGTTGAGGATTCCGGTGGAGATGCGCTTCCATCTTCAGCCTTATCATTACTTATGATGTTTATTACATCAGGTATGATGAAGGCTATGCGTTTCCCTGTAGTTCATAAAAAAACTGCTCAAAAGCTGAAGTAAATCACGAGACCGTTATTCGTTAAGGGTAATAATATTTACCCGCCCTTTGGGCTACTAGCGAATTTATTATTGGGCTACGTGAACGGGTTAAGGAATAATACAGGAAAGATAATTTTATTTTTCGATGAAATTATGTAAAGGAAAAGTTAGCAATAAAGCTGGAAAAGGAAAATTATTAACGATAAAAAAAGAATAAAGTTTTGTATCTGAAAAGATTTTTAATCTCTAAGTTAATACAATAAATACAGTCTAGGAAAGGGAAAATGAAAAATAATTTCGACAATAATAATGTTAGCACTTATGTATTACTGGACTAATGATGTCTCAAAGCGAAACATTGTTTATTTATCCATACTTTAATTACAATCGTACCGTAGCTTAGGTACTTTTAATCGTAGTTTTAATCTCTAAATAAATGTTTACTCCGAATAGTAATCTTCGAATAGGGTCTCATATATACCTATAGGTATAAGATATAATATATTTTGTAGTCTGTATATTGTGTGTGTTTGTGTTGTGTGTTGTGTGTGTATATTTTGTGTTGTATAAAACACCCAAGACTAAAAAGCACACTGCCAACACGTTATTTTCCCATAAGAAACATTTATTTATTGTATCCTACCCTTTGAACAACAATTGCCAAAAATATTGAAGTTACGTGAACAGAGTATAAAAATAAAGGCCTCCAATCTTAACGAGATATATTGAGTAAAATGAGTCCACTAACTTCAGAACGGTGAGGCTTACAAAGTTATTTTGTTGGATTATTAATTTGTTATTGCTGGTTCTTTGTTTTTTTGCATTAATATAGTTATATTGAAAAGGAGGTTGCTATCCAACTTGAGTAATAACTAAATTCCAGCACTTATTTTTAATTTATCATTTGCTAGCAGGATATCGGTATCCAGAGAACAATGGAATATCTATAGTGTCTCATAAACCGTGGTCTGGTGAGAGGTTAAATTAAGGTAGGGTAAAGAACCGGTAGGTACATGCTTTCTAAGACGGCGTTTACAAGGTGTGAAAAGTGGTAGGAGGAACAGTAATGCAGTTTTACATTATCAAATACACATACCTACATATCTACCATCACCAGGGGAGTGCATTGGTTTTCCAGCGTAGTAGGCACTGTCTATCTATCTATCGATCTAACTAGTAAGGCACTGTCTATCGATCTAACTAGTAACTTTGCACTTATCCTATCCTGCTACCGAATATTATAAGTTTGAAAGTTTGTGAGGATATTTGGATGGAGGAATGTTTGTTACTATTTCATTCATATTTATAATTATCCTGATATTCCCACGGTAACGGCAACCACGCGGCGAGTGAAACCGAGAGCAGCCGCTAGTCATAAATGATAAGGTTCGGAATATTTAGTAGGAATATTAAAATGCGGACGAGTTTGATTGTTTGAGCACGCTAATCTCCGGAACTACTAGTTCGAATTGAAAAATTTTTTTTGAGCTGGATAGTCCATTTATCTCGGAAGGTAATAAGATATTTAATATCACGGTACGATTAATAAGAGCAGAGCGTTGTAAAACGTTACAGAAACGGGAAAAATATATTAGTTTTGGGAGCTTCCGTTGCGGACGGTGTGTAAACGGTTAAAGTTATATAAAAATCATGTATGACGAAATTATTCCCCATCAAAAGGTCAAAAAAAAAGTCCGCGACAGCATATGTCTATGTTTTATGGTTAACTCACTATAACCATTTTTTCAGATAATAAAATTTGTTCTAAACTAATGTATTATTTGAGAAGCTGTTTTCATAAACATGATATTAATCCTTATCTCAATAAATACGTTAATCATCACAGTATTTAATTTTGAACAAAATTGTCCTTTACATCATAAAATTTTAATGAATATCTTAGGAAATATGATAGTTTTAAAATAACTCTTCAACAAACTAATTCGCGACCAAATTCATTCGTCTGGTAGGCATGCTTACTTTATACTAATATATTCCGGAAGTTTAAGCTAGAACGTTACACGTACAAACAGCGCCCTTCTTGCCATGGGCGGTTTATACTTGAGCAATACTTTTTCTAAATATGTTGTCACATCCACATTTGGCATTGGATGGGTGGGTCTAATGTATGAGTCACACCTAACAGACGGACTCGGCGCACAGCGCAGCGCATTTTAAATTTGCTGAAGGAAACTGAACTATCTGCAAAGAAGTTGTTCCTTATTTGAATGCAATTTACGTACGACTGGGGGCGCGCGGACGCCGCGGCAGCCGGCGGCTTCGCGCGCATGCTCAAGCAGCGCCGAATGTGACCGGCTGCCGACGGCAACGTTCTAGTAGCCGAAAGTTGCCGTCGGCAGCCGGTCACATTCGGCTACTGTCGCGGGTGCAGGTCACGTTTGCCTAGAGAAGATCGATATTCATCGATGTTTAGCGGGAAATCATTTGATGTCCTTGAAAAAATCGACACATTGATGTTAGAATATGGTGAGGATAAAATGAAATGGTTGATACGAATATACTTAGCTTAAGACAGTAGAACAATTTTGGTCAAACGACTTTATAAGTACCTACCTATTTTTTTTATTATTATTATCTCATTTTTCTTTTATATTGCCAGTAGTACCACGTCCCATTCTATAATTTTTGGTCGTCATATACATATTAAATTTGACAACGTCGATATCTCTGAAACAGACTGACTGCGGCATGGAAGCACTAACGTGCTGACGCCAGCCGATGCCCGTGTATCCGCTGCTCTGCGCGCCGACTCCGTCCGTTCGGTGCAGCTGGCACATTCTATGTTTTGTTACTCACAGTCCAGCATGGAAGATATTATCAAATTCCTATATTATATTACCGATAATTCTAAAGTACTCACATCTATATAGGAAGCATTAATATAATCGGAGTCTGGCTCCCGGTCCACTGATTCTAGCACCACTCTGTTGTAATCGTCTGCAACAAAAACATTTAGTAAGTAAAGGAAAATAATACCGGTTATATTAATAACTAGCGGCCACTCGCGGTTTCACCCGCCTGGGAATATCGGGACAAAGTATTCTATATTCATAGTCAGGCTATCTACTATCTGTGTACCAAATTCCATCCAAATCCGTTCAGAAGTTTCGGAGTCAATTCAAAGCAAACAAACTATCAAATCTTTCTACTTCTTAATATAATATAATATAATCTTTATAATATTAAGTATAGAAGTATAGGTTTAACTACTTATACTTTGAGGCATGTTTTGCACTTTCCTGTTAACTTAAAGATTTCTGGGTCAATTCTAGTCTTATATCAAAAGTTCAAAACCGCTTACACACTAGATCCAATTTTCTATGAAACTTCCCCAAGACTAGTGAAATTACGAATTAATCAATCGCTAAAAACAAATCCTCAGCTATGAATATTTCATACGCATTGATCTACGAATAGAAAGATGTAAAAAGCCTGAAAACCTGTCTATCAAATCACATAGTTGGAAAATGTAACATGTATCATCTTTATTTTTGTGACTGATGAGTTTTTGCTCATTCAAAATTTACATTAGGTACTAGTCAACCCGTGCTCACTTTATGCATCAGCCTGATTTTCTCGGAATTGATTGATATAGGTTTAAATTGTAATATATTATCCATCACAATCTCAATCCTTTGTCACTCAGGAATAATGTAGCCGTTGATGTTCTACTGATGAAACTTTCAAAATCGGTTTAGTAGTTCAAAAGATTACTCCTTACCTACATACAAACTCACAAACTTATAAGCTACCTTACACCTCTTTACAATATAACTGCAGATTTTATTTTTTAAAGAAATTATTGTAACACTCAGGAAAGCGCATTTATCAGACACGTTTCAGTGCAAACTCTTTCAAACGACACACAAAGTGTTTATTTTAAAATCTCTTCAAATGGAAAACTTGGGTTTCCATCAATATGTATTTTGCACGTGATTTCAGAGGAAGCAGTTTGTGAGCGAAGATAAAAAGGAATCTATACTTAGTGTACTTAGTATATGTATATACCTTATACTTAGTATATGCATATACTTAGTGTTTCTTTTTGTAAAAGTGTTTTCTATTTATTATTGTTTGAAAATAGTATCATAATGCTTTTAGATATTTCTGAAAGCATTATGATCCTCGTGCTTTATACCCAAGATCAAAATGATGGGATATTTAGTTATTTATTGTAACTCTCTAGATTTTTCCACTTTACATTCTTTAACATAAGTCGGTTATTCGTTCTTTTATGATTTTAATGTAGTTAATAATAACACATTTTCGGTTATTGCAATATTTTTCAATAAACAATAATAAGTACTTACAAGGTATAACTTTCTGGTTCTGGTTTTTATGTAGATTCGTCTTCTTCGTGGCGTGCCGACATGAATGCGTCTCTACTTTTACTGCTGTCTGCAACAAGTCAATTAAATTATAATATTATCTCAAAAAGTAGTACGAAGTAATAGAGTAACTTTACGTCATTTGGATAAACACTAATTCGGTACATTTATTTAAATATCATTAGTGAGGAAATATTTCACAAGACTATCCAATACTTGGTAATAATTTGTCAGTGTCTTTTACCAAGAAATGTATTTCTATTTTTCTTGTCTAAAAGTCTTCCAAAAATAGCAATAAAAATCAAAATAATAAGTTTTAACTACAACTAAATTTAACCTTTATCTCTGTATCACGAATAGACTGTGTGTACTTTTGCAAATTTTATTTGAATAAGAACTTTAATATTTTGATCTAATAAACTTAATATTTGTTGCACTCTTTAAATAACGTCCAACCATCTTACAAAATTTCCGATACCAAGTTATTTCACTTAATCCAGTCCAATATTGAAGTTCTTTGTAACATTTTATCCAAGTTGCACACAATTTCTAGCAGTAAATTTATAGGTGTTATCTCCTGGTGACGCGACGCAGCGTTGTAGGTGCTTTCACCTTTCTCAGCTAGCTCGCTCTTTTTCTTTCAAGCTATCCCGAGATTAAATTGTTAACAGATTGATTGATTTATTTATTGAAAGATTCTCTTTATTTGAAGCTGGACTTGAAAAAAATATGTTGGTGAAGATTATAGGCTATCCAATTTAACGGTGTCAAGAAAGTAACTAGTAATAAAAAATTAGGAAAAATAAAACGGTTTAAGTTATGTTATTTTAAAATCAACTGTAACAGTTGTCAGATCTACGCTTTTCGCTGAATGTATAATTATAGTGAACTACCTTAAAACAGGGTGTAATCAAGTATTCACGGTATTATTTTTATAAAGCCGACGACGACGTGAGCTAAATGGAATAATTTTTCTATATAACTCTCCTCAAGCACTTGTGATTCTCTGTCTTAGTTTAAACCGATCTTTAGCGGCCGCCCGTGATTTTGCCGCATGGTTCCCGTTCCCGTGGGAATATCGCATTAAAATGTATTCTTTGTTTTAGCCTAGGTTTTTCAACTATTTGTGTACCAAAATCCGTAATAACCATCTTAGCTTTCCCATTTTCTATCTATAGTAATAAAACAATACCGTGACTGACTGACAGACAACGCACAGCCAAAACGGCTCAACCTATTAAGCTGATATTTTGCATACTTTAACGATGTAGGCGAGCACTAAAAAGGGTAAACCCGTGGGCGGTCGCTTGTTTATAATATTTTAGTATGATGCCTCTTTTGATCAAGACAACCATTTTGACGCATGCTAAATTTTCCAATGTTTCAAATTAGCAGCAGTATGTCAGCAGATTGGGACGAGATACGTATATTCTTTGCTTCTTGTCCCTGGCGGCAAACATGCTTCTCTTCGAGTGATCCTTCGTGCTGATGCGATTCCGGATGTAATTAGGGAATTAGTAGAAATGGAGTATTTTATTCCATTCTCCGACATCCCGCTCGGTTACAAGTCCGGCCCTTGATATAATGCGGACTGTGCTCGTGCTGAGGTCCGAAAACAATCCGCTTACCAAGCTTGGGTGCAAGCTCGCAATCGCAGAAACCGCACACGAAGAATCCAAGCGAAGAAGAGAGCCTATAATTCGGGCGCCAAGTCGTGCAAAAGGGTCATACGAAAGGCGAGATTCAACCACATCACCCGAATTGGGACGAAACTGGTCCCTTTCTAAATCAGTCGAATCAAATTTCTGCCGTTCTATGCTACCGCCTATGCCGTAACCTGACGGGTCGCTAGCTCATTCTGCAGCTGAGAAAGCAAGTTTATTTGCCTCTTTGTTTGCGAGAAATTCGCGTCTGGACACCGGCTCTCAACAACCACCAAACATACCTCGCTGTGATTCTTCAATACCGGAGATCACTATCCATAATAAAGAGGTCCATAGAGCCCTACTTAGTCTGGACGTGAACAAGGCCAGTGATCCTGATGACATACCAGCAAGGGTATTGAGGTATTGCGCGCTTGAGTTGTCTCCTGTGCTGACGCACTTGTATCGCCTCTCTCTCAAGACAAAAACCGTACTAAAATGTTGGAAGCTTGCCAATGTGCAGCCTGTACCCAAAAAGGGAAGTCGTGCCGACCCATGCAAATACCGACTGTTCGCCATCACTTCCATACTCTGTAAGGTCATGGAAAGAGTTCTGAACAGTAAGTTGCTTTCATACCTCAATGTCAATGACCTCCTCAGTGACCGTCAATATGGTTTTCGCCGAGGACGACCAACTTGGGATCTTTTTATTATGTGACGCACTACTGGGATGAGGTCCTCGAGATGCACGGCGAAGCACTTGCCGTGTCATATGAAATTTCGAAGGGATTTGACAGGGTCTGGCTCGCAAGTCTGCTGCGCAAGTTTCCTGCGTATGGTATCCCCGCTGACTTTTGTAGTTGGATAGCTTATATCCTGACGGAACGGTCGATCAGAGTAGTCATCGATGGCTGCTCCTCTGACTCAGTGGCTATTGATGCCGGAGTTCCTCAGAGGTCTGTTCTCTTTGCGACGCTTTTCCTGTTGCACATCAATAACCTGTTGATACCAGGAATTGTTGGGTATGCAGATGACAGAATAGTCGTAGAGAGATACCTGTCGGATGCAAAAGCCAGCGGTGACAACGTTCGTTCGCTCAACCATGGCCTCTCTCATCAATATCAATGACAGAGGCTCGTTAAGCCACGTCTCTCAGTGAGGTCACAGTAACCTGGTTAATTTCAACGCCACCAAAACGTAAGCGTGTCTATTCACCGCAAAAAGGAGTCCCTTTAACCTGACTCCTACTTTCCGGGGTGCATCTGAACCTGTTACCGACAGTCTCGAGCTTCTTGGCATGGAGTTGTCTTCAGACCTCAACTTCGGCACCAACATCGAGTCCAAGGCTCAAACTGCAGCCAAAATAAGGTCAACCGATATTTTACTGGGACGGCCCAGAGGTAACTGCAATATTCCATGCAAGATCGGACTTGAGCTTTATAAAAAGTTGAAAGCCGTCCCGGCGTGCTGCAGGACTTTTATTTTTGTTAATGATTCAAGGAACTAAAATAATATAATAAAACCAAAACGGAGTATTATAATTACCTCAAGGTTATTTCATATAAGAATAAGAATAAAATGTGACATAAAAAGTCAATAGTGCGATTCGGAAGGGAGTATGACGATTTCTTTCTAAATAAAAAATTATTTTATAAAAAAAATTCAAACCGACTTCAAAAAGTAAAAAATAAAACTTTTGGAGTCGGTGCCAGCCAAGGCATTCTACACTGCACTTCTATTAACTATATATTTTTTTGGCCTTCGCTAGCTAGCACCGACTCCAAAAGTTTTATTTTTTACTTTTTGAAGTCGGTTTGAATTTTTTTTATAAAATGTTTTTATTTCAGATTTTTTTGTGACATCATGTGCCGTTACACTAAAAATTAGCCCATACAAACAATGATGTCATCTAGGTAAACGACTACTTGATATTTTTCAGGATTATGAAAAAACTACTAGCCAGATCTTCGTAAAAATTATATGGGACCACACATAAACCATTTTCTTTCAGATAAAAAAAGAATTATAAAAATCTGTTAACAACTGGCGAAGTTATGGTAAAACATACCTAAAAAAAAACCGTCGACTTGAGAACCTCCTCCTTTTTTTGAAGTCGGTTAAAAAAAAGTACTTTACCACGCTAGGCTGCAAAATGCGATATTCCACGCAAAAATTAAATGACAACACCACCTTTTTTGTGATGTGAAAAAGTAATTTTCACCTACGTTTGTCCTAAGGGGGCGCTGATACAGTCAACTGGATTTATGTATATGTCGTAGGGTAATTTGATAAATAGAATTTTCGCGAAAACTCCAGGGTTTTTGCGAAATCTCAGATAATTAGACAATGTTCTTGTCATTTCTCAATCCTACTGAAAAAAGATTGGGTTCTTGCATAAACACGAATAGCGTTAGTAACTTTGAATAATCTTTACTCTGATTGACTTGATTTTTGCTTGCTGTGCAACTCTTATCTATTTATATAAAATTCTAAAGTAATTGATTTTTGAAATAATAAAAGGTATCTACCATCCAAAAATGGTGTCTCTACTTTCAACCGTTTGGGTGAGACTAAAACCCAAACGGTTGAAAGTATTAAAGGTATTAGGTTTTATGGGGTGTAGTAAAAAACTCTCATTGATTGATAAAGTACAGTTAGATTTCATACTTGTCATGAGAGAGCGGTATACTAACTCATTTCAGTGGACAGACAGAATATAAGTTATAAGTACCAGTATGTTCCGATATCGTTCTCGTGTCGATATTTTCGAGGACATAACATCAAATGTTTTTATGCCAAACATCGATGATTATCTATCGATGAATATCGATCATCCCTAGGCATACGTCATCTGCGCCCGCGACAATAGCTGGACGGAGCCGTCGGCAGCCGGCTGCACGAGCATGCGCGAGGCGTCTGCGCGCTGCCGGTCGGCTTCAAGGATACGTAAATTGCATTCAAATAACTTAACTTCTTTACGGATGGTGTCCTTCAGAAAATTTAAAATGCGGTCCGCTGCGCGCCGACTCAATCCATCCGATGTGAATCCGATTATTCAGAGTGGTTCCTAGTTTTACTCTGAAGCATTGAGGTATAATATGATAGACATCCAATCAGATTAAGAGTTGGCCAGCAATAAAAAATCGAGCCAACCAAAGCGAAGGCTAATCAATGTTACCAACGCAATTCGTATTTTCAAAAACCCTACATTTTTCCAGTAACATTGAGAAATGTCGTCACCATTGTCTAATTATCCGTATTTACGCAATATCCCAAGCAATTTCGCGAATTCGATTTATCAAATTATCATACGACATATATAATGTACCTACTATTTTGAAAACAAACACTATTTGCCTGTTACCCTGGTAAAGATCATAATTTAAGGCAATTCTATTTATTTACGAGTATCTTATATCTATATCTTTATGGCAATTCAAGTTACAAATGCTACACTTTACGTGAGAGAAATGAAAATGGCGAACACAACAGGCAGTATGGCGTCGTTAATAAAAGGATAGGATCCCCTGGGAAAAGTAATTTTCACTACACGGCGCTGACACAGGCAACTGGATATACACTCAGCAGCAAAGAAATCGGACCACTGCGTTATTTTAATACAAACATGCTTATTTTATAGTCTCTTTATTCACAAAGTATAAACAGATAAGAAAACACTTGTGCATCGATATGTGAGTCGAATACTTGACTTGCGAATAAAAGTCCCAAAAATTCAAAAATCTTTCAGTTTTGTGCAAAGTAAGGAAAACAAATTAGTATAGTTATTAAATATAGGAAACCGGATTGAGTGCGGTTTTCTATAACTTTACATGGAATGAAAATTAAACATTTGTTTCGCTGAAATTTTAGGAAATCAAGAAATGTTTTCATTTGTTTAAAATTCTAATTCGTTGGTTGAACATTTGATCTCGCCATCAACATCCAAATCTTTACAGAAATACACTTTTTTTTTATAAATAATTAGACTGTGAAGGGAGCAAGTGTTTTTTTTTTATGATTTTTAAATTTTGCATTTTTCAATGCTATTTTTATACTTATGATAAATTGTTATGTAAAAAAAAGCATGTTTGTATGAAAATAACGCAGTGGTTCGATTTCTTTGCGGCCGAGTGTATGTATAAATAAAATAAATAAATATAAATATTTCCATACAATTACACCAATTATCTAGCCCACGTTAAGTATCATGAAGAACTTGTGTTATGGATACTCGATAACGGATAAAATACTTATATACTTTTTTTTTGTAAATACATACATAATATACATATTAAATACCCAGACCAAGACAAATAGACATGTTCATGCACACAAATATTTGTCTTGTCCGGGGATCGAACCCGGGCCCTCTGGCGCAGAAGGTGGGGTTAGTACCCCTGCGCCAAACAGGTCGTCAAATGTATATAATGTACTATTTTGAAAACCAACACTACTTTTTGTTAACCTGGTAAAGATCAGTTATTTATGGCAATTCTGATTATCTACTGAAGGAATATTAACGTAAATGAAATAAAACTAAACAATTGTGGAAAATGCACAAGCGTATATTTTACTTTAGCAAACATTACATGGGAAACAGGAAGTGGCCACAGATACTGTCACAAAAAGAAAAGAGATGGTGTGGCCATCCTAAAGTACAGATTAATAATATAATAATGTTTGCGTTCAATCACAAATATCTACGAGTATCTAATCTATCTTTATGGCAATTCTCGTTACGAACGGTACACTATAGGTACTTACTTGAGAGAAATAAAAATGGCAAACACAACGGGCGGTATGGCGTCGTTAATAAAAGGATAGGATCCCCTGGGAAAAGTAATTTTCACTATGTTTGCCCTAAAGCAACGCCGGCAGGGGCAACTGGATCTATAATAAACTATTTTGACTACCTCCGAAGTAGAGTGGTACGTGCACCGGTTTCAAGGTGTCGCCTACTCTGAGGTCCCGGGTTCGAATCCCGGTAGGGGCAAAAGTTTATATGATGAATACGAGCATTTGTCCTGACCTGACCTGAGTCATGGATGTTTATATGTATTTCTACACATAAATACTGATATATGTAGAGCTAATTATACGTATACTAGTTTCCGCCTGCGGTTTCATCCGCGTGGTTCCCGTTCCAGTGAGAATACCTGGATTAAAAGTAGCTTAAGTTACTCTTCGTCCTTTCAACTGACTTTATGCCAAAAATGAAGCCTATTGGTTGCTTAGTTATGGCATGAAGGAAGGACAAACAAACACACTATCGCATTTATAATATTAGTTAGGATATATCCGTTACTCTAGTATCCCATAATACTTACAGTGCTTACTTTGGGACTAGGTTAATTGAGGTGAGTGTAAGAAATATTTACTATTTTATTATTATTGCTTGTTACTTGCGGCCGTTCTTCTTATCAGTTAAAAGATGTCCTGAATGGCTGGTAGGAAAAAAAATGGACGATTCGAAAGCACTTATCTATAAGTCTATTTGAATAAAAATCTTTGACTTTGACTTTGACTTACCTTGGCAAAGAGACGTATATTCTGCTACGAGTATGTTGGTCGGTTAGTAAGTTTGTGAACCTCATCCGACCTAGCATGTCGCGATATGTTAAACCTATTTGTCGCGTTTACCTGTTAAAGATTTTGACAGTTATGTGTCGATAAAACGCTAGATATATCACGCGATATAATATCGTGTTTCGGAGGTTATGCTGCGGGGGCAGATAAGTAGGTACGTGAATAGGATATGTAATGTCTCAGTGGCGCAGTGTCTCAAGTATCGAGTTCCATTCATCAGCAACATAAAAAAACAACAGTTCTCTTGTGCGGATAACTGTTTGTTCTGTGTCTAGGTGTTATCTATATTTCTATAAAATATAAATATAAGTCGATAATAAGTCGAACACATAATAGAACTCAAGGACAGTGACACTGACAGTTTTGTCTACGTGGAGTTGTCATATTTGACGCCTTTTTTCGAGTAAAATAACTATAACCATAACCACATAATCGTGCATTATATAAAATTAAAAAACCACCGGCGGCCAATTAAATAGTGTATGTACAAATTTGTAGAACCATCGGTAGTTCTTGTATTCGTATCGTTAACTCAAGTACGCTGCCTAAGTACCTCTACTATACTTGGTCAATGTAATTAACTCGGTACAAAAATATTCGTTATGCAACTATAAATTTTAATTATTTAAAAAAGCGTGGAGGGATTTTTTTATTCCATTTGTTTGGGAAACAACAATATACAAGCTCAACATGGAACCGTGGACAACTTTATTTTTCTCTGCTATGAAACAAAATTTAATTTTACAATTATTAACAAATTTAAATTAGCTACAGCGAAGTGTTTATTATCGCAGCCACTAGCAAAAACTGACTACCTTACTTTCTTTTCATTAACATTTCTCCGTAGTGTTAGTCGAAATAATTTTAATCTAAGGCTGCAGTACCATTGCTGTATTGCGTGTAACTTCATAAATTTTGCTTTAAGATATTAAAAATATAATTATAATACGTACATCTTATGTTTTGGCGCACACTGTTCATTGAAATAAAACAACTTTTACTTTTTAGCTATATTTCACGAACTAACTTGTAATTGTCCGTATTTTTAGGTTTATTTAGGGGTTTTTTTATTTTCCCGACGTTTCGGCACCTTTCCAGCTGCAGTCATCCCGTGACCACGGCAGCTGATATCCGTAAAAGTTGTATTATTTCATATAATTATAATATATTTAGTTAATTTTGCATTTTTATCAATGGTTGTATAAATGTAAAGAGAGTAAATACTTTATCGAGACGCACAATATCCCCATAAATGCTTTTGCGATACCAAAACATTACGATGCACGTTATCGCGAAAGATCGTCATTGCGAAGCAAGTAAATAAGTACATATTTTTTTGCATAAAACAAGCATGTGAATGTTCAAATTAATCGCAGTCTTTAAAGGTAACCTCTCTAAAGGATTGTCATAAACTTGGAATTATTTTTCTTTGAGTAATATTTTGATGATATTAGCGATAAACTTGGGAAAATTAACCACTAAATAAAAATTTATCTTTTATCTTTTAAAAGTTTGGATTTTATAAGGCTACGTTTATAAACTAGGTAACATTATGGTGGAAGAATCTCTCGTGCATGATTTGAATGAAAATGCTAAGCCGTTTTATACTCAACGTAAGTTCTTGAGTTGTAAAAAAATCTCCAAGTATGTCATATACAGGAGATAAGTTAAATGCAGTACATAATAAAAGTAAATGTTTGTAAGATAATAAGAGTTAATATTTTTTCAAAGCGTAATAGGTTAAACGATATTTTTTTCGCACGCTGCACTAATATTATAAAGAGGAAAGATTTGATTGTTTGTTTGTTTGTTTGCATTGAATAGGCTCCGAAACTTCTGAACGTATTTAGATGAAATTTGGTACACAGATAGTAGATAGCCTGGTTATAAATATAGGATAATTTTATCCTGATATTTCGACGGGAACGGGAACTACGCGAGTGGAACCGCGAGCGGTCGCTAGTGTTAATTCGGAATAATTTATAGATCTAGTTTTATGAGATGTTCTTAACAGTGCATGTATATACAATAGGACTATTGTTAATTATTTACCTAACTACTTTTTCATGTTTTTTAAGAAAATACAAATTTATGATTTTTAAAGTTTATTAACTCGTATTTATCAAAAAAAAAAAAAAATGTTTCGTTAATTGAACGAGATATTTTTTTTAATAATTCTGAATTTGATGAGGATAGTAAGTTTGCCGTGAACTGTCAAACGCATTGGGCCAGGCCCGGGCCGCGCATCGCTCCATTGAAGTGAATAGTTTCAATTCATATGACAATATCGGAAACATTTACTAATTACTGTATCTGTGTTATTCGGTGTATGACGAAATGTAATGTATTAGTGGCGTTTTGTGTCGTGTTGGCCAAGATCGCCTCAGGGTGCAAGTTGGCGCTTACATCGGAACATTTTATTGTAGATTTCAGCCATTTAAGGTATGATTATGAGTAATATATTTACCTAAGGTGGAGTTGAGAAGCTTACATCTTTAGAATGTTGATCTTCAGTGCTATCTCGCCTAATGGCCAACGATGACGAATTCATCCGTATCGCTAAGCATTACTTTTAGTACTCGTCTTTGGGATACCTAATAGTAGGAGAGCCCACGACACTAAACCTAACCTAACTATATGTATAATTAGTCACGTCATTAATAGGGGAACACGAAATGGCGATGCTGCAATGCAAAAAACTTGGCGACGCCATAGAAAATAAAATAAAAAAATAATAAAAAAACCGGTTTCTAGTATGATAAGACTTCCAAGTTTTGTTTGTTTCTCGAAACAGGGGAGTGATATGACTATACGATAATGCTGTGCTGCAAGCCCCCCGGATTGGCCTAATCAGTGGCAGCAGCATGATAAGCGACGCCTCGTATCTAGGTATCTAGTATGATCGATCTCCTCAAAAAATCAAAGCTCATCCGAAAAATCACCAATTTCTGTGTAAGAAAAACCACTGCTGCATTTTCCAAACAGTGGAGAAAGTGGTTGCTGCAAGATTGAAGGTCGCCCTCCGCGCCGCTGCATTCGGCGTTTCAATACAGTTTTGTCAGCAATCACCCGGTTCCTTTCGATTTTTACTGGTTGAATACGCGTCCCACGGTCACGTATGAATAATTTTACGTGTCGTTGATTGTTTAAACAAATGATTATGAACGTGAAATGGTATTGAAATTTGGATGCGGGCAATGAAAAAAGAACTTTGATTTTTCCAATATTTGTATCATTTTATCAAAATATTTTATGACGTTAATAGTCTTATCAAACTAGGTTTAGTGTCGTGGGCTCTTAGACTATAAGTATTATTTTCATATTCGTACGTCTGAATGTCACACACGAATTTTGTACGTATTCTAAGTAACGTTGAAAATGACATGTATTTATATGTCATTTTCAACGCTAATTGTAAGAAATTTTATTTTACTAAAGCGTGTGGTTAGTCTTGAAATACTACGTTCCTCACTCCAATATTTCATCGAAAACTTCTCCTCCCACGTTAGCACTCGACCTGAATGGCATCTTTTTATCTTCAAGAAAATTCACTTGCGCGATTTCAATTTGGTGTCGGCTAAAAGTCAAGTGAGCTATGGTCTTAGAAGCTGCTGGAGGACTGCCTCTCGCTATCCACAACTATTCCACAGCTATTAGGGTGAAATATTACAGCTCGACCACGTCTTCTTTTACTAGCGATTTGAGAAGCTGAGCAGCGGAGATTAAAAACAAAGGGCATAATTTTTTTTCTATCTTTTTCGCCGCCTTCAAATTCTTCAGAGTTATCCCATAGGAATCTTTTATGGGGATAAAAAGTACCCTATGTTCTATGTCGCGCGTGATGGAATTACAAACTTTCAAAATTTTACAAGTGACAGGCTTAGATAAGATGGTGGTAGCCTGCTTGAAACAAGTCGTACCACCAACCAACCCGAATACCAAATGCACTACCACTGGGACTCGTACCCGGAACCAATGGATCTGATAACAGTGGGTGTGCCGTTAGCAATAGGCCTCAGCGTAGCATGAACACCGCTATATCACGCGATATGATATGCGGCCTGATGCTGTCTTGCTTACTCCGCTAAAATATTTTTTTTCATGAACGACGGGGAGACTCTTAGCCTTCATCATACCTGATGTTAAGTATCGATAAGGCTGAAAGATGGAAGCGAGCCTCTCCCGGAATCCTCAGCTACTGAAGAACTGGCTATCTTAGCGTCAGGCTTAGATAAGATGGTAGCTAGCCAGGTGGACTTACAACAAGTCCTACCACCAACCAAACCGAATACAATATGTACCCCCGCTATGAATCGAACCCGGGACCCCTGGGTCTGATACCGGTGGTTGTACCAATTGACCACAGAGGCGGTTAAGATGTGAGCGGGACAATGCCACGTTATCGAGCTACGAGTGTTGATAAAAGCCGCTAATATTGGTGTTACAGGAGCGGCTAAAGAATGCTCTAATAACGATTTCGCATACCTCAAATAGTTTGCACAGGCGAAACCACAGACCTATAACGAAATAGACGGTAAAAGTACCTACCTTTCGTGTAAAATGTTTGATCCACGGTCAAAGTTTTCCGAACCTAAGTCAGTCCGCTTGGGACAATTGCCAAGAAAATACGCGTCACTCAGAAACGAAAATGGTTAATTATGCATTGCTTTCTTGCAAGAGCTCGTCGAAAACATTTACACATCACTAAATCTCGCTCGTGACTTCACCATGTAGGTACGAAAAATTTGACACGCTAGGTTCTCATACAGTTTGAATCGCTTTTTTCGTCTCGAAATAGTTTTGAGGGCGAAACATTTGTACTTTGCCATTTATGTAATAGGTATCTTGCCTGTTTTATAAAGATTTTATTGTTTTCGTCGTCTTTCGTCAGATGACGCTTGATTATTCAAATAAATGTTAGGATATACGACCCAGTTTTGTGCTACCTTGTGGTGATTGTTGACCAAGCCCAGTTGTGATGACCTTCATTTTTTCCTTATTGACGATTAAATATTAAAGTTCAAAGTGTCCACAATACCAGACCATTATCTGATATTTCTTTTCGCTCATCGCTCATCGCTACGCTTAAAGCACAAACTGAAGTCGCATCGTCGACGTAATGGATAGACTTGGCTAGGGACCAACAAGGATATAAAACAATGTTGAGAGTCCATTATCTATATCGCCCAGCTAATGTCGGGCCTATGGAAATTATGGGTTAATTAGTTGTTATTGTACCAGTTTGATGTTATTACGTGTGTTCGTGTGTACCGCTTAAGGACAAGTGGGTGGATGAATGATTGCTTTAGTTTGGGATAGCGTGCGATTTGCATATTTACGCATTCTGGGGACTTTGGGACTTTTCAGGTTTACTTGTTTAATTTTTAGGTTTCCGCAGAAAAATTAAGCAATTCATGCACGTTTTTAATTATAATGATAATAATTGCACCAACATGAAAGTGTAACCTTGTGTTTCTTCTAATTAAATCAGAAGAGTCAAACATTAAGTCAATTATCTTTTAACGATGGTTCGGTGATTTTTCAAAAGCTATATCGCCGTAATATGTTACGGATATACAATAACAATATTTTGTACTATGGTACAAAATATTGTTATTGTATCTTTTCACTAATGAAAGTAGTTATTGACAGTCACGTGACTGACGTGACGTTTTAAAATCGATACTTATTGGAGCTTGTACAATATTTAACAAGATATAATAATAATTATAAACAAGAAACCACAGATTATATTATTGGACTATTAAAATTCCATTTTGCCTGGTAGGTAATTGCTTTTCAGTTAACGAGTTGTTGTTTTTGAATATAAAGGAGGTAGTCTAAGGGATTGCGATTTGTTTAAGATGGAAAAAGAGGCTATTGGAGATTTCAATTAAGCATTTTTGTATTTTTTCGACATACCTACTTACTTCAGTGACATACATTGTTATGTGTATTTATCTACGTATTGCGCTGTATGGAATTGTGTTTTATGATTTTTTTTTCTTATTGCCTATGTACACTTTATGCTCTATAAAAGTACCTTCCCATTATGATATCTTTGTTTATTTAAATATTGATGGGTACAAGCTCCACTAGTTTGGTCACATCACATATATAGATTAATACGAAGCATTTTCTGTTTAAAATTACCTTTAAAAATAAATTACATACGTCACGAAATAGTAAGTTTTTTTTTATTCGTGACTAAAATGTTTGCTTTTATATTTAAAAATAAAAAACCTGTAACCTCAACGATACACAGACGGGATTGATTTTAGGTAGGTACTAAGTACAATTTATTAGTAATGATTGTGAAGTTTTCCAAGATTCCGTCACACCCAATGTTTTTTCTGAACCTTATCGTGCTAAAATAAACTCCTTAGCTTTATTATTATTATATGTATTGATAAGGAGGCTCTTCCTCATTGCATCAATTTACCTGAAACTCTAGCTTGTAAAGCACGGGGAACTTGCGGCGCTGCTCGCATAGTTTGGCGAAGTTCTTGATCTCCACGGGGCGGTCCGGTATCGTCTCTGATATCGACCCGTCTTCGTCCGCTGTGGATAATAAACTATTATTATTATAGTGTTAATACAACTGGGATAAGGAGAATTAGTTAAAATTGACATAAAAGTGATAATGTCTCTATAGATTAGGTGTTACCGCTGACATAAATTCTGGATAGCTTAAGTGAGCGATCATTTGACATATTTTTCATATTACAACTGTCAAATTATCTGCCACATACGCTATCCAGAACTGATATGCCGTTGGTGCAACCGGCCGTTAGCTAATTTTGTAATCATAGGTGTGTTTAGAATGTGAAAACTTGATGTGTAATTAGAAACATAAACAACACAGCAACTAGTCCTTAACAATAGGTCATCGATGATATTTAAAAACGAAGATCAAATTTATGAAAACTTTCGCAAAAACAAATAAACGAATCTAAAGTTACCTAGTTATACACAGTCAAATTACTTATTGCATGTAAAACTGAGAATAAGCTTTTCACTACTCCTAACTACGACAATACACATTCTTCAATAAAGCATGCATTTAGTACAGTCTTCTACGAAAGCTGAAACATTCCTTCTTAGCCTTTACCAGTGGCCATTAAAAAACAAACTAGAACACTATTTCTAAGTAGGTACTACTGCAATGCATAAATAAATAAATTTCCTATTTCTAAAACTTAAAGGTCTTTTCTCTCTTAGGTCTCTAAGAGAGTTTCTTAGAGATAGGGGTCTGAACTTTTTTGTATGGAGGCTGGCCTCGTCCAAATCAGAAGTATGAGACGCCATTAAAAAAAAAACCAAAATGACGTTACACGATAATACTTATATAAACGAACATCAGACACACAGAGTAACAAAAAATTTTCTGATATACGAGTATAATGCCTTAAAGTGTCACGTTAGCTAGATAATTAGAGTTAAAAATGAAATAAATCTTGTGATATTATTGCGCTCCAGGAGACGTGGTTGCTGCAGGAGGAGCTGCCGTTCCTCCACAGCACAGACGGCGAGTTTAGTCGTACGGACGTATCAGCGATGGACAGTGAAGCCAGCATTTTGCGCGGCCGGCCTTATGGCGGCGTCGCGCTGCTCTGGCGGCGCAGCCTGCTGCCGGACGTCACAGTTGTGCAGTGCTACAACCCGCGTATATGTGCGATCAAAATAGTAGTAAGTGGCCGTTCGGTGCTTGTGCTAAGTGTATATATGCCCACGGATGTGTCTCAAAACGTCCCGGAATACACTGCCTCGATGCGGTAAGAGCTATAATAGATTATTGTATCTTTGTTGACGTTTTTGCTATAGGTGATTCGTTCGTTCTGGAAGGATACAAACAAACAAAACTTAAAGCCTGGCCTGCCTGTGTGCGTTGGTGGTGTTAGTGGTGAAAAGGAGATTGCTAATTTGTTTAAGCAAACTTTTAGCGTTGAGCCACTTGCCACTGAAACTATCAGCGATATGCAAAATGCTGAGATGGAGTCCGACCCAATTTGCATAAAATTCATAGCCAAAGATGTTAAAAGCTACATAAAATCTAAATCGAAAGGCAAGTCCCCGGGCCACGATGGGCTCAGCATTGAGTATCTTCAACATGCCGGGCCTCACCTGCCGCGTGTTCTTGCGATGCTGTTTAGCTTCTGCTTGGGTCATGCGTATTTGGCAAAGGAGCTAATGAGAACAATTGTAGTGCCTATCATTAAAAACAAAACTGGCGATAGTGCTGATCTAAACAACTATAGGCCTATCTCGTTGGCAACGGTCATCGCTAAGATTTTTGACGGTATGTTGAATGCACACATTACTGATTATTTTACAACTCATAATAACTAATTCGGTTTCCGCTCTAAACTATCAACGGAAAACGTAATAGTGTGCATGAAACATGTTGTCAATTACTACACCGAAAGAAATACGTCAGTCTACGCCTGTTTTCTCGATCTCTCCAAGGTTTTTGACCTGGTTTCCTATGAGGTCTTATGGCACAAACTTAAACAAGCCAAGTTGCCTCCTGAGCTGATCAGTGTTCTTAGGTATTGGTATGGAAACCAGGTCAACTGTGTACGTGGGGCGGGTGCTCTGTCGGATCCGTATAGGTTGAGGTGTGGGGTGAGACAGGGGGGGTTTAAGTTCACCATCTCTCTTCAACCTGTATGTCAACGACCTGATCGTTGCGCTCAGCAATGTCGGATGTCAAGTTGATGATGTCTGTTTTAATAACATTAGTTATGCGGATGACATGGTGTTGCTGAGCGCTTCGGTTGGTGGTCTCAGGGAGCTCATAGGTATCTGCAAAGCATATGCAAATGCTCATAGGCTTAAATACAATCCCAAAAAGATCCAGCTTATGGTTTTCAAAGCTGGGCCTAAATACACTACGGACGTACCTACCTCTCGTTAGTTTAGGCGGTGTCCCCCTGTGTAAAAGCTCTAGTGTTAAGTATCTCGGTCATATTGTGACAGATGATTTAAAGGATGACAAGGATATTGAGCGCGTATGGAGAGCGCTGTCGGTAAGGTCGAATATGATAGCCCGCAGGTTCGGTCGCTGCTCATTACCAGTAAAAATAACACTCTTTAGAGCCTATTGCACCACTTTCTACACTTGCAGCCTGTGGGTTAAACACACACGACGAGCGCTAGAAACCCTTCGGGTTCAGTATAACAACGCGTTTAGGGCGCTGTTGCCGCTGCCTCGCTTCTGTAGCCCATTGGGGATGTTCGCCGAAGCGGGTGTTGATGGATTTTTTGCCATTATGCGAAAAAGGCAGCTTCAATGGCACGGCGGACGCGCGACAGCAGCAACAGCCTCCAGAACGTGGTTGCGGGCTGCATGGACGGCCCCTTTATGAGGCATTGGCTGCAATTGCATGCACCGGTGCCTCCATTTCAAAGATTGTTTTAAATTTAATTGATACTAACATGGGATAAGTTTTTAGTAATATAATGTGAGCCTTGGTAGCTTGAATAAATGAATTTAAATAAAAAAATAATTAATTAACTTAACACTTTAGGACATATGCAACATTTGCAAATTTAAATATTTTTTCCATTCCATTTATATAGGTATTAAGGTGCGGCGCGATTTTGAAAAAAAAAACTCAAAATTGCGGTCCGGTGTCGAGGCAAAAGTTTCAAACCCCTTTATTTAATTTTGTAAAAGGCTTTTCAAATAAATTCTTTGACATGATACATTAAAAGAACTTTCTTATTTTGTTTTATTCTGTATCGGTTCGCTCTTTATCCAAGTTTAGCCCGGGGACTAAACCGGGCCGGGCCCGGGGACAGGATCCACGGTGCATCAAGCTAAACCAGAATCCTTCAAAATTGTATTTACATCTATCTTATACCAGTCCCCCTAGCATGAACACCAAATCATATCGCGTGATATAGCATCACGCGATATGATTTGGCGTTTGATGCTATCTTGCTTACCCCGCTATGATGTTAGCGGCCAGTTACTTGTTTTCGAGCTACTACTGTAGATAAAATGCGCTCAGGCTCAGTATACAGATACTGAGACCCTATAGCACATTATTAATCAATGTTATTATTTTCGTTTACATGAAAAAATACGTAGGTAAAGAGTTTATTATTTGATGTTAATTTTTTTTTAATACACGGCACGTGTAATTTACGAAAAGTGTACTAAGATCCATTAATGGAGCCATGCCATGGATCGACTGCTATGATGGCCCGTATTCAGTATGAGTTCCTACTATGACCACTTACCGATTCCTTGCTCAAACCACGCCAATGTCGTATTTCGTTCCGACGTTTTTAAAATTCGTTTTCTCTATGACACTGACAAAAAAGTACATTACTGCAGCAGCCAGCAAAAGAAGCATTGATGGACGAACGTGTACATACGGAACTGTATAGTACTTTTCTTAAATAAAGCGCGGAAATTAAAACTACTTTTCGAAATTAGACTTAAGTCAAAGTCAAAGATTTTTATTCAAATAGACTTATAGATAAGTGCTTCGTTCGTCCATTTGGAATCGTCCAATTTTTTTTTTCCTACCAGCCATTCAGGACATCTTTTAACTGCTAAGAAGAACCAACCTAACAACGAACAACAATATGTTTTTCTTGTTAAAGTGATCATTTGTTGTTTTTTTTTCTAAAACAGCTTTCTATTTTCAAGCGAGTTCGAAATTTAAATAAATTCTTTGATAAGTTACCATATTCCGGAGTAAAAGATCGACCCATTTTTAAATTACTAAAATGTGGCCATTACAGCAAAATTTTTTTTTTCTCAAACATGCTTGGAAATATGCGCATTATTTTGACAAACTTCTTCGAAATAAATCGAAATTGCTATACTGGCCAAATACATGCGAGCAGCGGCCGGCAAAAGTTGTATGAAAATCCATAACGACAAACATATCTGTCGCGTAATTTAAAAATGGAACGATCTTTTACTCCCAAACATGGCAACCAAGGAGATAACTTATCAAATGTTTATTTAAAAAACTTATTTAACTTATCAAATGCTTACAAATATAAAACTTACTATATTGAAAAGAAAACCAAATGAACACTTTAACGCGAAAAAATTATTGATGTTCGTTGTTCGTCATTACAATACAATACAATTTTATTTTTTATTTATCTTATATTGATTTTGAAAAGTTCTGTCTATGTACTAATTAGTTCTAATTTCTGTACATTTTATGAGAAAAGTACTATACAAGCTTTACCCACAACTAGGCATTGATGGACTTACGTATGTGTGCCTCGGCTTCGCGTCGGCACACATTTCCACGTTCGTCCTTCAATGCCTCTTTTGCTGGCCGTTGCAGTAATGTACTATTACTTGTGTAATAACTATACAGTTTGTGACTGACATGTACTTTTACGAATTTTGAAAATGTCAAAACCAAAAACGGAGGGAAATTTACATTAATTGATATGATAGTGAAACGACCTAACTCATTTCTTTTATCATCTCATTTTTTTACTTTACAACTAGTAGCCGACCCCCGTGGTTTCACTGTGTTCTCGTGGAGATATAGGAAAAAAATGTACCTAGGCGTGATGAGTAATAAACAACCAAAATTACATATTGATAATATTAGTAGGACATCGAAATTTAAAGTGGCATTCATAAGATAATCAAATTAGCAAAACATTATACTATTACAGATCCCACAAGAATAAAACAATACCTATATTGTACCTCGACCTATACTATCGTGTATTTAGTCATTTTGTAAATACAGCAATAGTTATATCACATGACTGTGTTAACTGAAAATGGTATGCTAGATTCGGATGTCCGAATGTTTGTTCACACACGCCGAATTCAGGGATCAAGAATTAAACCGATTGAATTTGTGCGAAAGCGACCGACGTAAACATCGCTTGTTTATCGAAATCTATAAACCATAATGTGATTGCAGCACGTTAAGATATTAACTTGCGTTTTCTTTTTATAAAAATTACCAGTCAGTTTAATTCATAACCAATTAAAGTAAATTACAATCACAAACTAAAAGAGTTTTGAGGGTGAGATTCTTGCTACTGAGTCTTGGGAGAGGAGATTGCGTAAAGTCAATCGTATTCATTGGCAGTTCATATTGTATCATATCGTATGTCGTTCCGTACAAATTGCAGCCGATTGAATACGAAATGAACTGTCAAATGAATACGATTACGTTCAAGACCCGTTTAAGAACTTTAGCATTTTATTTTTGCTTTTTGTAAGCTTATTTGCAATAAAGACCAGCTCGAAAAAAAAACGGTAAAAAGATCGTAAGTACTTATAGTCCGGCGCTCCTTTTTTATCACGGCTCTCGGCGTCTGGTACCTAGTTAAATAGCATTGCAAAATTTAAAAAGCCAAAAATAATGTTAAAAAATTATGACGGTCAGGGCTATGACAGCCAAAATATATTTTCAGTATGAAGTAATCCGACTTTTCAATCTGACATGATGTGAAAGATATATGTTCACATAACGCACCTGTTTCCATGATTTAATACCTAAATTGAGTTGGAAGTAAAAATGTCGAGAACGAAGGCGTTTTTTTTTTTACAAATTAATGCTTTTGCCAATAAAACAAAATTCAGCTATGATAAACGTTAAAAACCAAACGAGAGGCAAACTGAAAGTTGTATTTCGTACACTTTATGTCTTTAATTGGGTAAACAATGGCTACAATAAAATTGTCATATCTGTTTTTATATATTCACTTGCGAACATAGCGAACTTTTATATGTAACGAAATAAAATCTTATTCAGAATGAGGCCAAGTGTAAGCCTATTTAATGTAAAAAAAAAGTTAATACTGTTTCATGTTACTTTAAGCTTCCAGACCCCGGAATATGAGACACAATAGATATTCCATTGTTCTCTGGACACCGGTATCCGGTTCAAGTTTAATGAATTGAAGATAAAAATACTGATGTTTTTCTTTAAATTCTGTTAAGGGTATATGATAAAAATTATAGCGTAAATTGGATACTGTGATTATGGTAAAATTTAAAATAGAAAAATATTGGAAAAAATTAACTCGGCCAAATTAACCGCTGAGCTACCGAGACTAAGTCTCGGTAGCTCAGCGGTTAGAGCATTGGACCGGATTTCCAAAGGTCGCTGGTTCGATTCCAGCCTGAGAATTCACTTGTCACCGAGTTAATTTTTTCCAATATTTTTCTATTTTAAATTTTACCATAAGTATAAAAATAGCATTGAAAAATGCAAAAATTACAAAATCATAAAAAATGGATACTGTGATTTTCGGTGCTTTTGCGAGGGATACGTAGAACATTTTTATGTCTGTTTTTTAAATAATAGCATGCGGATACTAATAAATTAAAAGTTTATACATTTTGTTGTTACTTTTAAGTTGAAAATACTGAAATTATCCTAGAAATTCTATTTTATGAGTACTTGAAAATGATTGCGTAAATTGGATACTGGTTTCACTGGATAACCATTTTTTTGCTTTTCGAGGAACAAAATGAACATGTAGAACAGAAATTCAATGCAGATGCATATGGCTGTGCGAACTAATCAACTTGAGCTTCGTTCCCTTTAAAGAGAATTTTTAGCAAAGAATTTTTAAAGATTTTTTATTCTACTCATGGAAGTGGGTAAATAATTCGGAATACATTAGTGATTTGATAAAGAAGAATTTATAGAAGCAATTTCGAATAAAACTTAGGTACTAAGCTTGTAATTTTGACCGCTTAACCAAAAAGCCTACGATCTACTACGATCGTAGTCTCGTAGTCTGCTACGGATTCATCGTAGCTAGAGCTAATACCGTAACTTAATCGTTTACGGTTTAATAAATATAGGCTTTTACTTTTGAAATAAAGTTAAATCTAAGACCTAGGAATCAAAATAGAATATCGACTGCATACATTTCGGCAAAATAAACTGAAAAACAACAACGTTACGGTTTTGATTTTATCTAATGACAAATATTATAAGTATAATATAATTGGTTTTATCGGTAAATTTTCGCGATTTTGGAGCTCGAGTTGCGTTATCATTGTTAATTAAAACTCATAAATATGGTTATAATAACGATATTAAAATGGAACATTCATTCTATCGAGTTATTAAATGAAAGCAGCTGTAAAAAATATAAGAATAAAAATAAAATCTCTTAGTAAAGTGTCCCTATTTTTAAGTGATGAATAGAATTCCAAAGCCGTTGAACCCCAAAATAAGTGGTGTCAAGGGTCCATTGGAGAGCGTGGCCTTCTTGATTAATGGCCCAGGAAGTAATACTAGTGGAGTGAAATGTTTTAGCGACGTTTCTAAATTAAATGTCACGATCCTGCACCTAAGGGTAGTGACTGACCTGTAACATTTCGTCGTAATGTAACATTCGAGGCGAGCGTGTTTTACTAGCGGTGACGCGTAACGTTACGAAGAAATGTTACAAATCAGTCTCCAGGCCACCCTAAGGGCTCGTGCAGCGTGCCGCCGATGTCGCGCGACTTCGGTCGCACTGACTGGTTAGTGGGTTATAACGTGTTTATCTTAATAGCACAGTGCAGCATGCCCGCGACTGGTGACCGGTGGTCCTCCGACTTCCAGCTATTTGTCTTTTCAGGTCGCTTGCGATTGCGCAGCGCAATGCTATCAGAGTTACGGAATTTATTTTATTGATAACTAATAATATGGGTACAGACGACCAAACAAGCAATATACTATGTTTCGTCGCTGAAGGTCACTGCGAGTCGTCGCCGGCATGCTGCATGAGCCCTAAAATTCTCCATCAATGTTACCAACATTTTTTCTCTTTCTCTTCCATTTTAATTTCGAAATGAGACCTACGTTCCTGTCCCATTGAGCCACTAATTTGGGGAAACAATTCTTATTTGGGCCGAAATTAATTAAAAAGTTGGCTTGAATGTTAAAGCAATTATATTATTTTCGTTGAAAAAGGTGATCCTTTTTTTTGTATAAGTTGAGTATTTCGTCAGCACTTTTTAATTAAACAGAGTTAATAATTATGACTTTTCTTTGTAAAGCTTTAGGGCGTAATTTGAATACTAAATTTGTTAGTGATTAGTTTGTAATCAGTCCAAGTGTATTAAATAGCTTAATTTCTATTAAAATAAAATAAATAAATAAATCATTACATACAATCACACCAATTATCCAGCTTACGTTGTTTCATGAAGAACTTGTGTTATGGTTACTAGATAACGGATAAACATACTTTAGGACTTTTTTTTGTAAATACATATACATATTAAACACCCAGACCATGTCAAATAGGCATGTTCATGCACACAAATATTTGTCTTGTCCGGGGATCGAACCCGGGACCTCTGGCGCAGAAGACGGGTTTAGTACCCCTGCGCCAAACAGGTCGTCGTCGTATTGTTGATACTTTTGATTATTACTTTGTTCCGAAAGTTATCATGTGTATGGATGACTTTTACAGATCTTATTATTGAAATAAAACAACTTTTACGGATATCAAACGCGCTATATTTCCACGAACTAAGTTGTAATTGTCCGTATTTTTAGGTTTTTTAGGGGTTTTTTGGTTTTCCCGACGTTTCGGCACCTTTACAGCTGCCGTGGTCACGGGATGACTGGCTACTTACTGACTAGTAGCCATGTACGTATAGATCTTATTATGATTAAAAACTTAACCTTTACGAACAATGAATAGAACAACTTTTACGGATTCAGAACGTACTTAATAATTTGCGTGTTATAGGTATTAGGTTTGTTCATTCTGTGACCCCGAACCCAAGGAAATGCGTCGAAACTTCGGGAAACCCAAAAAAAAAAACATAACACACGCAATTTAAAAGCAAATTTGTAAAAAGTAAAATAAAGTTTTAAATTCGTAAAACTTAAGTGCGCGCAAAAATTTAAGATATGCGTGGCACCCACTTAATAATAAATTATACTTCAAAACAACATGTAGCTCTCGTTCGGTTCTAAAACATCTTCAACTCAATTAAAAAATAATTTAGGTACTCAGTCTAGGCTGTCTGAAGCGCTGTCTGAAGCCCTTGTGAAAATCAAAGAAGCTACACCATTCATGCGGAAAGCTTCGGTGAATTTCTAAAATCGATTATGATCTTCAAATTGTTAAATCTTCACATTGGGTTTCATAAAAGGGGAATTTCAGATTTTGTATGAAGTGTTTCTATCTAGCGGGGCCTCTCGAGCTAGAGTTATAAAACTAACGGCAATTCTTTGCTAGTCCAATGTAAATACCTCACGTATTTATTAACAAGATTCAATGTACCTCAACCGTTTTGACAGATATTACGATTAATAGTCTGATCCATCTAGCGGGGCCGTCGGCTGTATAAACGCTCGGGGTGCATAAAAATAACACTGATCGTAACTTGTCCCAATGTACCTCTCGGTTCATGTCTTAATTTCAATGTCTTTAACACAAGAAATATTGCTAGAAAGTAAGATGTACTTAAGGAAGCTTTGTCTTTCCAGCTTCCCTTTTTAACTAGCTTGCATAAAAACAGAAAAAGTGCAAATTTTTTTTATGTACCTCACAGTTCTTCATGTTTTATCGATTTTGTATACTTAACTATTGACATAAAATGATGATGATAGTAAACAAAATCTACGAACATTTTTATAAAACATGAAGAACCATAAGGTACAGTCAACATAAGGTACACTTCGACTCTCTCAAGCGCTCTTACGTCACTCGTAATAGCGGCGGTTTTCGTAGTGCAAATGTAAAGCCGTACGAGCTGTGTGCCTACCGTCATCTATTAGAAGCCATCATGTCATAAGAACGTTTTGTTTGCGTTTTGTTTTTATTGAAATTGACACATTTTGACACACTTCACACTTTGAAGGCGATGATTGAGCGAAGACGTCACAAAACTTTCGTCAAAAAACAAGTGATTCGTAGTACGAAATAGCACGGTAAGATTGAAACAATACTGCGCCAAAAGATGGCGGTAGGACCCCTGTTGTTGACATTGATAATTGATAAAAATGGTGCACTTTTCTGTTTGTATGTTATGTAAGTTAGTCAAAAAGGCCCCGCTCTGGAAAGACAAAACTTTCTTGCTGAATTTCTATTGTTCTTATAAAGATCCCTTGAAATTAAGACATGAATCGAGAGATACATTGGGACAAGTTACGATCAGTCTTACTTGTATTGTACATTAGACACCATATAGAGCTTTTCAGTCATGTTTACGAAAACTGTACCCCTATTATGAGTTTGCTTAACATGACATTTACAGGACTCGTGAGCGTAGACTGCTCTGCTCATGTCGGTAAAACAGTCGCTAAATATGAAAGAGACAGAGCTACATTTTACATTAACGTTTACTGTAACTTCGAGTTTGCCAAACTCGTAATAAGCCTACTGTTCTAATTACATCTCTAGTGTGTAAACTTTGACATGCCGGCGACGTTATTTGCAGTTACCAAAATATTTTTGATTGATGTTCTAATTATACTACGACAAATATAAAATTTATATGATTTTATTGGTTCTGATGATAATATTTGTAGTTTTTCTGTTTTGCGGGTGTCTATATCTATATTTTAAATGTATGTATACCTCTGTACCACAGGTACTCAAGCGTCTTGAGAATTTGGAATCGGATAAACTAGTATGTCGTTTTTGGTATTTATTGACATGAATTTATCTGCCTATGTAGATATATAAGTACTTATTTATATTCCGAGAAATGTACATTTCATTTTTATCTAGTAACAAGCTCTCATTGTATGATATGATTGTGTGTTTAGTTTCCGTACGAGTCACACTCACGGTGCGCTAAACAATTATCTCGAGAATCCTTGGCGTCTAGCCCAACTAATGTAGGCAACGTTTTGCTAAATTGCTTTAGAATTAGATGTACATTATTGCAGCTGTCACAGTGATAATTTAGTCTTTCGATGTAAATTCTTAGTACACTTCTTACCCCGCAGAGAGAAAAGTAAAAAGCTTAGTCTCGTTACTCCATTAAAGGCTAAACTTAAACAACACGTAGAAATACACATAAAGTATGACGTAATAATGATAAATGATAATTCTACTTGTATTTTTATTGATTGGTAGTTTAAACACATTAATCGCTAATTTAGCTTTCGTCTTTTTAAATTAGCGTATCAACTAATATTTGGGTCGGATTTACGATCACTCAATGAAAATATAAAAGCAGAACTCTGTTCAATTCAATACATTAACGGATTAGTCACTACTTGGTTGAAAACAAATGCAATTGATCCTATGATGAGTAATCACTCGAATATTGTATAAGATAGCTATAGTAAAGCATGGCATGGGTTATTCATACTGTTATGTAACACAAACATATGAACTTACAAGCAAAATATTTGGTTGCATTTAGTAACGGTATAATATTTGTAAATATCGTTACATTGATGAATTGATAAGTTTCTTGCGCCCGTTTTTCTTGTCAGCTTAAAGAGTGCCAAATAGGTACTAGGGCAAAACTGAACAAGTTTATTTGAATTAAGACTACCTATTTAATTTAATTTAAATATTAGCCACAAAACAATGTTGACACATGAAACAAGTTAAGACCATCGTTCCGATTTTATCAAATCTCTTTACAAAAACGACAAATCAGCGAATCCATCAAACGACCACCGGTTTTTGTTGAATAGACTTTTTGTACATGACCATTGATAAATGATCCTATAGAATTCGAGTGTTACGATAAAAAACACTCTTCGATTAGCCCGTTATTTAATCTATGAGATTAAAAGTTTAACCACTGATTACTTAAAAAATAACCTAGGATATAAATTGCGTAAGTACCTATGTATTATATAAAAAGACAGCGCTTTTTCAGTGACATTTTTTTTTATTACAACGCCTTTTGTTATCTTCATAATCTTCACTATAGTTAACGGACATAATAGCGTTATTATGAAAAAAAGTTAAACAAAAATATTTAGGTACCTATCAATATAAATTAGTTACAAAAGTTTAAAGACCTAGGTATCGAGTTTTCAGCTAAACATAAAAATGAAAAGTAAATAAATTTATCATTTTCTGAGCTACTGGACCAGGTGAACAACGAACTGAGTAATGCTATAAAGAGAACCATTAAATCGATGTCACGACTCCCAAGAGACGAGGTGCTAGTAATAAAGTCGTTTATCTTTTAAAAAAGCTTATAAATTATACTGAAGATTCCACCGTCAAGGCTTGAAATTTAAACGTATAGCATACTGGCATTTTGCAGGTAAGGTAGCGACGTAGGTGTCATTTCCTGTCATGATGTTGATGTGATATCAGTCAACAGCCTTCGTCAAGTGATCAGGTCTTATCTGGGGCGGCGAAATTCCCCTTTTTATGTCTGCGGCAAAGTGGTTCTACACTGGTGCCTATGACATTTATGCCACTTACTTACCTTACATTTTTGTACATACGAGAGTTTGAATGCTCATGCCATGATACCCATTTATTGGTATAACTTTGTAGTTTAATGATTTTATCAGAAGCCATTTTAACGGTTTATAGAACTCGTAAAATACGCAATGTGACCCTGTATAGTCGTAACATTGCATTTGCCATTATATATTAAAACAACTGGATTAAAACGCGACATCTGTTATGTAGTACAACTATGTACTTACAGCTTGACGTTTCGGCTATGTTGTAATAGCCGTGCTCACAAGCAGACTGGCGGTGCGCGTCATCGTCTGTTCGGGCGGGCTTGGAGATCTTCAGCCACCCTCAAATTGTCACTATTTTTATTTTTATTGTCTTTAGAGATGTACTGACGGCAGACAACACTTACAGTATAGGGGTTTGTTTTAAACGGTAAAACTCGCGGCTTACACTTGATAATCACTGGATTCCACGCTGATGACAATTTAAATCCGTTCTCCCGATTGAAATTTTTGTACTTCTTGATTTCGTACCATCCTAGTATGATAATGACGATCGGTGGAGAGGATTTTAGGATCATGTAACTCCATCCAATGATTAATACCAGCTTCTAAAAGATGTTCAGCTACCACGGATTTACTCGTCTGTCGATTTTTAACAGCTGCGATATGTTCTTTGACACGTTCTGCGATGGTCCGCTTTGTTTGTCCAATGTATGAACTACCACATACAACATAGCCGAAACGTACAACGTAAGTACCTACATAGTTGTACTACATAACAAATGTCGCGTTTTAGTCCCGTTGTTTTAATTTAAAATTACAATGGAACGCGAAAGTATGAAATCTTATATTGCATTTGCCAATCTAAAATATTATACAAATCAAGTTACCATTCGTTTACTAAAAATTACAGATTAATTAAAATTGAAAGACGTTTCAAAGCGATTCATGTACAAAAACGCGGCTTCCGTACTTTTTTATAAACATACGAGTATACTCAAAAACAAAAAGGTGTTTGCCTGAACGTATTTTGATTTAAATCATGTGGCGTATTCTGTTTGTACATACGCCTTACTCGCGAGTAAAACCACATTCATTGTAAATATATTTATTGTGCGGGATTTTGGGTAGGACAGCTTTTGTAGATACAAAACATATAGAGCGTAAGAAGCGAAATTTTTGAAAGGTTTGGAGTGACAACACCATTACCAAATGAGATTTATATATTTTTTCATTGTACTTTTTCGGCACACTTTTTACTTACTTATAGACATCGTAAAAGTATTGTTATTTGTCATCCTGTGTCTTTCAAAATGGCAAATAAAATGCAAGATATCTAATAATCGACTTGAGTGCTCGGTAGTGCAGTGTTCGCGCGCTCGGCCTGCAACCTATTGTGGCAGTTGAGCAACTTTTGCAATGGTCGGTCCCGGGATCGGTGACAAAACATTTACTATTTCGACTAAACTGCATAGGGCCTGCGGGGTGGGTTATGGCCCATTCTTCTTATTATAAAATGGCTGATGATTTTACGTTAATATTCAAACGTTCCTGTGATCCTGTTAACTGGGGTTTCTTACGCGCTAAACGCGCTTGCCTAGAAGATACCTATTCACACGCGACTTGAAGGCCCCCAAATTGTAAGTATCAGGAAACACAGGCTCAGGCAAAGCATTCCACTCTCTGGCAGTACGGATGATAAAATTTTACTCAAAACGTTCAGTGCGAATCTTTGGGATCTCAGCCATAAAGCGGTTGCGTGTATTGTCCGATGGAAAAGGTAGATGATAGAATTAGGCTGTGCAATTCAACCGCACACTCACCGAAATGACTCCCGAACTGACACCGAAACTCTATCGGATAAAAAACCGATAAACTTGCAACCTTTCGTCTATGCTCAAGGCTTTTGAGCTTATTATGAAAGAGGTCATTGTTGCCAATGAGCTTCTTGGCCCTCTGCTTAATGGACTCAAGCGTCTGGAGCTGGTGTTGGGCGGAACCATCCCAAAGATGAGAACAGTACTCTATACACGATCGAACTTGCTTTTGGTATAGATTGAGCAACTGTTCCGGTGTGAAGTACTTTCTCACCTTTGCAAGAACGCTAATTGAGCTTTACTCTCAATGAATGACCCAAAATTTAGAGTTGGTGACAATGATATACCTAGAAGCTCAAGATGGTCAGTAATCGGCACGGATACAACTCGAAAAGAAGGTATCAGGTTGAAAGGACTCCTTTTAGAGGAAAAAAGACACGCCTGGGTCTTTGAGGGGTTGAAACTGACCAGAGTGGCATCGCCCCATTCGGAGACTGCCTGCAGGGATAGGTTCATGCGACCGACCATCGCCTCCCTATGACACTGGACATGTTCGTCGCTAGCTAGTTTGGGCAAACCTTGTTTCTTGGTGTAAATGGAAGTACTACCATTTCCAAAATCCCTTATTCAGTATGCCGTTCATACATAATTTCATTCCGCATTACAGAAACAGCAGGCGCGTCAACTTCGTCATGTAATATGAGCTCGTTGTTTCCCAAATGAATCAGCCCAAGCGTGAATATTCACCAACTTATTTCATTCCGTTTTGGTACGATGCTAGTTTTGGCGGCGGATGCAAAATTGCATTTGAACTGAACTTATTTTTTTATTTGTTCAGTGCCAAATTATTGCCTACGTCACTGGTTGGCAAATGACCAATTCACAGTATCGACATAATATTTTTTAAACGGACTAATCAATAAAGAGACAGTGAGGTAACTAATGCTAGTTGTCGCCACACGATTGATGGTGATTCTAGACTCTCAATAAAACTGGCACACTTCAACATATATTACTTAGATAAGATAGGTATTTTTATATAAAATACCTAACTCTTTTAGCGTTAACGGACTATAAAGTACTTTAATCACTTTATGTAAACTCATGTTTTGTATTTTACCGCCTTTGTGGTCAAGTGGCAACAACCACCGGTATCAGACCCAGGGGTCCGGGGTTCGATTCCCATCGAGATTACATATTGTATTCGGTTTGGTTGGTGGTAGGACTTGTTGTAAGTCCCGCCTGGCTAGCTACTTCCATCTTATTTAAGTCCGACGTCATAACAATAATGTTCTCAGCATTGTTGTGTCCCGGCAGTTAGAGATAAGATAGCCATTGCCTCAGTAGTTGAGGATACCGGGAGAAGCTCGCTTCCATCTTCAGCCTTAGCAATACTTAACATCAGATATGATGAAGGCTAGGAGCCTCCCCGTTGTTCATCAGTTTTGGTCTTTCGTACATTTTAATTCGAAATACCGCATACAAGCAAGTGCGGAAATAGAAAAGCAGCAGGATTAACCCGGCAAAAATTGGCGGACAATTTCGCAACGACCGAGACAATACGTGCTCTTGTTAATACTGCCCGTAATTATGCTTCTCACTACATAAACCACCCATTTCGAGCCAGTTTTGAGTGATTAACGATCCCATACATGTGTTGTGCGTTCATAATGAATGTGGTTATCTCCCGCGACAAAATACTAATACAGGTCGCCGCCTATTTAGTATAATATGAATCATCATCTTTATCATCAGCCATTTTAATATTCTGGAATGGATTATAATTCATACCTACTAACTACTTTTAGGGTTCCGTAGCCTAATGGCAAAAAACGGAACCCTTATAGATTCGTAATGTCCGATGTATGTCACAGCCACTTTTTTAGGAGTTATTGTTATGTAGGTCAATGTGAATTTGCGAATATTTGTGGCTGACTAACTCATCTCAAATCATGGGTACATTCACGATGATTTGTGGTCACCCATTTCATGTTAGTTCATAGCATTAGTTGTTCACCCGCCCCAATCATCGACCGAATACTCTATCAAGAGCCACTGTGGTACAGATCTATCCTAAAATATTAAATAACAATAACAATAACTTTATTTGCCATAAGATACAAAGGTACTGTTACATATCAAAGGTAAATACAAAACATAAAATTCAAGTGGTTGGTGGTGGTATGTAACAGGTATAATGTGGCAACTACCCCGCACTAGTTATAAAAACTATATTGCAGCAGCGCAGTATCACCGCAGCCTATTGACCATTACAACTTGGCATATGCACAGTAGTACATACGCACACGTGACAGCTCAGGAATTTATGGTCGGTCATCGCATAGACCACAGTATATGCGAAATCGACAGATGCCTTATCTCTACGTAACAAACTATCTGACAAAATAGAAAACTACATCTTAACATTTCCTTTTCTAGGTAGCTTATGTCTGCCAATATTTTGTTTAACTATGCATATATATAAATATAAGTAGTATATTATTATGTTGTGTGTGTGTGTTTTGTATGTTTTTTTTATTTTTTTTATTTATAAGTGAAAAACTAATTATTGTCCATATTACTAGCATATAAGTAGTTAAATGTACATATTTTATTACATAAATACATAAACATATATTTATTTATATATAAGTATAATTCATTTTTACATACTTAATACATAAATAGGTTATATATCAATTTGCATCTTAATTCTTAAGTTTAATTATACAATTTTTTTTCAGTAGCATCGTAATCCAATGTAAGCAAGTATTTAGTCACTAGTTTATTACAGATATAGTTACTTTTCTCCTTAAGCATTGGAAGCGCAACGCTAACCTTGTTATAAAGTCGAGGTCCTAAGTACCCCAAAGAAGTTTAGGCCATTGAAGTTCTAAGTTTAGGCATCCTATAACTGTGGCAATCCGTCTCTTTGAAATAGTAGGAGGTGGTATGATCTTATGTTGGCGAAAAATTGTAGATTTCACAAACAGTCGTCGGACCGTCAATACCGAAAATTCGTCATAAAGTTTTTTCGTAGGATACCGAAAAGGCTTCAATCATTTCATAACACATTAACGACCAAAAAGACACGAATTCTGAGAAAATAATAGTAGATAGATGCACAAAGGGGATAAAGCAGTGTCTTATGTGTAAGAATCCTGAATGAAGCGAAGGATTCTAGTCTGCCCAAGGCTACGATACTTTTATTCCCGAGGACCTACTGTGCTTACTGTGACGTTAAATGAAAAAGAAATTATAAATTATAAAATCAATAAGTGACAATAATTCGCGGGAAAAAATATCGAAAGGATCGAAAATCACCGATACTTTCTTTAGACATTTAGTTCCGTAGGCATTGCAATGATAATTTTCATTATATCTGTGTGTGACTTTGACTTAGAGTCTAGACTACACCCATTCACAATTTGATGATTTGCCATGTTTTACTGATATGTAAGACAAAAGACACGAAAAACACGAAAATTAAAGAGATAGTTATTACATTATATTTGAATGTGTGCACAATATCACATAATTCCAATTTCAAATATTTTATTGGTGCTACGGACCCCGTTACATACAGCCATGTTTATATTTTTCATAGGAGTAAAATCTCTTTAAAGTGTCAATTTTATAGTTAAAAACTCCTTGGACCAGGAAGTTATGCCTTGAACAGAATTGTTTGTTTTTCGAAACTATTTTTGATAAAGTTTTTGTTGACAATTTTGGCGTTCCAAATTTAAATGTTATCATAATTACACAAGAGAAGTTCCATACAACATTAGCTCACTCCGGGCAATAATAGCTTACTTTCAAGTTAAGAATATTTGATATATAATACGTGCTACAGATGCAGGTGGTGTATAAAGTAATTTATTTAATTATTCGAACATATACATACACACACGTACGCACACACACACTCACACAACACACACACACACACACACAACACACACACACACACACACACACACACACACACGCACAAACACGTATTTAGATGCACTCTTGCATCATCTACATTGTTAATTTTTCTTATTATTTTTATTTTTCTTTATATATTTTTTTATGTTTAGCCATTAATCTTCTCATGTTCTCTCAGCGACATCTATTAGATATCGTTTTTATCAGTGATAATGTGGTTCGAGGTGGTGGGAGCCTGGTGACCTGTAACACAGGTATTTTGTACCTAGCTCAGGCATCAGCCTCTCACAAACTTAGATTCCTTATTCCTGTTTTGTAAATAACTTTATTTCAATGCTAAGTTTGTGATGAGAAAATATTTTTTTTTTTTTTTATTTTTTATTATTATTATTAAGGATATTTTATACAACACTTAGGGTGGATTACACCATCTTACTTTGTCCATTACTATAGCTTTGACCGTGGAAAAATGTATAGGATTTGACAGCTTTGACATTAACAAAACTGTTAAAGTACGCTGGTGCAACTCAGCCTTATGGTGGATTGCACCATCTAACTTTAACGACAACTATAACTTTAAACGTGGAAAAATGTATAGAGTTTAACAGTTTTGATGATAACAAATTTGTCAATATCAAAACTTTTGTTTGACTACCTGTTTGGCGCAGAGGTACTAAGCCCGCCTTCTGCGCCAGGGGTCCCGGGTTCGATCCCCGGACAAGACAAATATTTGTGTGCATGAACATGTCTATTTCTCTTGGTCTGGTGTATTATAGTGTAAAAACTTAAAACATATACAAATTGATATAATTTGAAAACATATTTAACGAGGCATCTTGTTTAATTTAATCAGTGCAAAATTGAAATACCTATAACATCAAATAATACACACACCTCCCGTTACACGCATTTAGAATATCAATTTAACACTTGTAAATATGTCAAGGGGAAGGAGAACTCGCGGATTGAAGCGAACACATCCGTGAACAAATTACTCAAATGTTTCTGGTATTGTAAACCGTTACACGAGAGTTAGACCCAAGATATTCGTAGCTTTCATATTTAACAGAAGGCCCGTATACACTAGTTAATCCAGTATCTTGACTGAAACATCATTTCGACCTTACTATTAGCTAAGCTCCTCTGAAGTATTGGGCTTGGGAGTGGTCGAGGATACTGCAGTATAATGCGCAGGCCATACCAAAAGTGGGCGATCAGCGTAAATAATGCGAGCAGGGCCCTTATTCTCTATGACCACTTTGCGATTCCTTGCTTCAAAACCACGCCAATATCGTACATGGTTACGACATTTTCAAAATTCGTATTCTCTATGACACTTAAATGAAACCGTGTGATATGAACGTGACTTGCGCGTGGTTTGAACTGTCAAAAATTCCACGTTTTAGAAACGCGTGGAATCAACGTGGAATCTGCAAGGAATCGTTGTGACTGTGAAGAAATTTATTGTTTTTGTGCTAAAAACTATTTAAATAAATCTATAACGTACCTAAGGCCAAAGACCTTCTAAACACCATCTCTTTCTTTAAGTATTTCAGTGAAATTTAGTGTCAGCTATTTATATTATAATCTACTATTACTAAGATTTTGTAAATTTTGTATCGAATTAAACCACATGTAACTATAAAACTATTTTATTATGAACTTTTATGTAAGTATTTTGCACGCAACTACCGAAGACCATTCTTGATCTACACTTATGAATGAACTTGTGAATCACATTTTTAAACAAATTGATTTCAATGAAGTAAGATGTTTTAGTTTTACATCGCTTTTAAATCTGGAACAAATGCAAAAGACATATGTTAGGGGTTATGTAAGTAAATTAGATATTATAAGGCAAGTAACTTGTAACATTTTTGGGAGTAACAAACGATTAGGTACTTACAATAACAAATCGCTTCAAATAAAATACCGCCAAGTACATCAAAATTCTTTAAACAAAATATACTCGTAGGTACAATATTAATGTTTTGAAGTGTATGTATATATTTCCATTGAAATACTAAGTATTATTATTTCTTTCATGTAATAAACATTTAGTAAACAGACAAAATTGAATCAATTAATTTTCATTGTAAAAATCGATAACAAGAAATAAAAAAGTAAAAAGGAACGTTCAAAAACGTTCGAACGTTTTGGTTTTGCTGCGTGTTTGTTTAAATTATTGTGTAATATTTTTTCTTTGTTATTGCTAAAATTGCATTGTTATGATTAATTATTAATAGAAACATAATAAATCACGGTTAATTGTTAGTGAAATTAAATTTTGCAAGTAATAAATTTAAAATGTTAAAAGTTTTAAGTTTAGTTTTCGAACGCACTCGTGACTTCATAACGTACCAAAGACAATTTGTCTTGGAGGTGTCTTGGAGCGCGGTGGGACTTACAGAATAGAGTTGACCAGATTCCTTACCGTGACAAGATACGATATTGACGGGGTTTATGCGTGGTAAGGTTTAAGTGTGGAATCTAAGTGGTCATAGTGAATAAGGGCCCTGAGCGCGAGCTAAACTAAGTAAGCTCACACCGAACACTACGTGAGCAAGTGGACGGGCGGGATCGCGTTTCGCCTTCTTTCATTTCAGAAATTCACACTGGTAACTACAGAGCGAAGCTACGCTAGCAACTTGAGATGAACTAGTTACGTACTTAGCTAGCTAGTCAGCAGGCGACGAGGTGAACGGAGGGCTGATTATGTATCTAAAATCGTTTTAAGTTTCCAATCTCGTCACTGTTCTGGCTGTCACATTATGAAAATATGACAGTAATGACAGCGACGAAACTGGTTACTAGGTGCTTTTAAGCTAGTTAATCAGCCTGCAGGTCAGTCGCCGGACATTTCAGTCACTTAGGTAAGTCGCTGTGCATAAAAAAGGTGAAACGATGCTCGCCTGCTCAGCAGCGCGGCTGCCCGCTGCTAGTGTAATCTTACTGTGAGTTTTTGGAGTGACGCGTATATGTCTGTGAGAGCGCCATTTCAAATTTTTGTATGGAGATACGTTACTGCCTTTCTACATAGCTATATGTACTGTGCCGTACTCCAAGTGAAGTAATAAATCATGCATGCACACCGCTTACGAGGGCTCAAGTTGCTAATGTGATATTCGGGCGTCAATCTGAATTTTGCGTTGTGGCTTTTTTTGCGTAATAAAATCTTCGATAAATAACCAAATGATATTCATGAATTCAAGATGAGCGGTAGTTGGATGATGTAACGTTTTTATATGGTTAAGATGGCAACAATGGTTTTCTGAAGACGAAACAATATTGATATCAATCCAAAAGAACTACATGGTAACAAAAAGTGTCTGATATGGCCATCAGCACTAACCAGCTAAATTAACTAACAAATGTTATTATTTCGCGCTCGACCTTAGATAATTATTCACTAAGCTTGAACTTTGTTGTCTAGGCTACAACATTCAAACTCCTCGTAATCATTTAACCGCTTGGACTGTTCACAACCACGGCTGTAAACAGAGTTCAAAGTCTCTATTTATGTGGTAGTGCCAAGTAGTGTACTAGCTAGTAATAGTATTTTTTAGGTACGTACGTACCGTTAGGTACGTAGTTATAGTTACTCAGTATTTTGGCACTAGTGTGCGGTTCCCGTGCGGCAGCCGAAAAACTTTGTCGCTTCGTTTTTTCGTCTAATTGCAGACTGACTTCATTCTGAAGTGAAAGGTAGTATAGGTCTAGTGTCTTGCAAGAAAATGGTATTAATACTAACTAAACGAAACAGAAAAACGATAGATTAAGCAAACGAGATTGATGTACAAATCATAACGAAATGCAACAAAAATAGATAAGTATACAAACTACAGAATGGACAACAAATAATTAATTCCAGGCCTTTTCCATCAGGATTATCTGGACTAACTTCAAGTGTATGTAGGCAATCCTCTTCTAATCAAGCCAAATTCTGATCTGAGATAAAGCAGGGTCCAATTAGATGGCTGCACCTAACAATAGCCTCGTGTCGCCTAAGTCCCCTAGAATGGTGAATAATCAAGCCATGTATTGTCATGCCATGTTCCTAGTATTGTCTTCATAATGGGCAGAAAAAATAATTGGTAATTGATTTATTACTTAATTGAAGGTTTGAAATTGTTTTTCAACCAACATAAAGCTTTTTATTCGTGAAAAATAGACTAGGTACTTCCTAAGCCAGCACTACACCCCATTTAATATTTTATTGTATAGAATACGAACACGGAAAAATAATAATTTCTCTTTAGATTAATGAAACTGTGATATACAATAGCGTGTTTTAAGTACGATGATTATGACAAAACTCACAATTTGGGGAAGGTTTGTATCCCAATAGTAATTGCTGGTGATGGTTTTAGATATTTAAACAAGTAAAGCACGTAGCTAGCTGAGCCTAATCTAACTAACTAACTAGTTTACCTCAAGATTTTAATATTATATTAACCTTCAAGGGAGGCTTACAAGGAGTGTTTATTTATACTTGCCTTGATCTAATCTCCCGCTAAAATTTTAATAATTATAGGAATCTACTTGAAGAGATAGGTCCACCTTTTTGTGTCCGCTCCAGATCCCGCAAGACTTGGGTAGTTCCTGTGGGCGCGCAGTGAGAGGTTTAGTGGGTATTCAGCCCTCATGGTCCCCCATCGTGCTCTTGTAGCTGGATTGGGGAGTAGAAGGCGGTACGGAGTATGCGTAAAAGCATTCCTTGAGACTGTGATGAGGGTTGTGTCAGACTCTTACTGACTAAACACCATCTAATGGCTGGATTCCCCGGAAAGGGACGGCAGCCTTCATCGGATACGATCGTACCCCTGGGAAGGTATACGGCGCGAAAGCAATCCCCCTCACTATAAAAAGAAGGTCCACCTATTGTAAAGATGTAGGTCCTATCGCATCGAAGGTTTTAATGAATTTTATAAGCAGCCATTCCTTTGCGAATTTGGCAACACCAAATTCGTGTAGGTTACTCATAAGTTTAATGAAACTAAACTGAAACATTTTAACTTTGTACCTCATTATGTTATGTTTTTATGTTATTATATTATGTTGGAAACACCGAATAAATGATTACCTTGCAATGTAAATGATTACCTATGAATGGCTGTATATGAAGAAAATATAATATAAGTCAGAGAATACACTTTGCGATTCGTGTAGAGGCTGTATACAATCAGGGTTCTTGGTTCATCAGCCTCTGTCAACAACCGGCACAAACAAACGTGACTTATGCGTCTTGGAGGCAGCATTCGGAACTAGGCCAATTAATCTTATAAGCATAAAGATAAATAAAAACCCTGAGAGTACTCGTTATCTGAAGACCGTAGATGCTAGGGGCATATAAGAGAGATAAGAGTGTTTTGAGATGTATGATTTTCGCTTGCATTTATGTATTCGTAAAAGTGTTCTTTTAGTAATATAAGTAGATTTATACTCCTTATTGTAAGGGTTGAGTAGCGAAGCCTAATAGGTTCAGGACCACTTGCAGCATTGTGTCATTTGTACCAAAATATCATCTTGATTAAAAAATATATATTTGTACGGCTATAACTAGGTTTAGTATTTTAATTAATTTATTTGTTCAAGACATGGTTATTTACAATTTCGAAACTCATTAGCAAAAATACTAAGGTTTGTGTGCCCATGAGAGTTTGCAAGTTATGACAATACTGTAAATTATATATATATATATAAACAAATCACGAAAGCGGAAATAGAAACACTATAAATAGGCAGGTACTCAGAGTTATTGCACGAACATTAGTCGACGGTTTGTGTTATTAGTTTATTAATAATTTTGTTGTATTTTTATGGTACCTTTATTTACTATTCGGGAACTGCTTAGATGACTAATGTTGGTGCAAGCACCCTGCATCAAATGTAATAACAATTGACTTAAAGTGTGTAGGTATTTTCGTAATTGTTATTAAGATACTTTTTAAATGCTATTTAAAATTCGAATTATTTAAGTAAATATTAAGTACATCGTTTGGTAGACTATCCAAAATTTTAGGAAGTATATAATTAGAATTTCTTGCACCATATAGATTCTTATATCTACACATTTTTAATTTATTACATACTTTTCTCAATCATTAATGTCGTAAATAAATTTCTAAGTTCTTTACGTTACTGTATTCTTATTTAAAAATAGCTAATTTCGCTTTATTTTGTACGGACAACAGATTCCAATACAGATTTTGTAATTCTTACTGCGATACTGCGATAGGACCTTATTTCAATTAAATTACCGTTTAACAATGGCATAACCTCATTACAATTTAAAACTTTTAAAATTACCTAAATCACATCACCAATGAGTCTTAACGCACCTTCTTTTGTTTTTTCCAAACAGAAAAGGGTTGTTTACCCGATAAATGTGACACGAGCCGTTAAAACTTGAAAATGGAACGCCGGCATACGTCGATTCTGTCATGGCTGACAGGATATGGCGGATTGGCGGGAACGCGGTAAGCTGTCACATAGCATGCATGTGCTGACAACACCGCGTTATATGATACTGCTTAGTGGAACAGGCTTCGATGGAAACTAGATGGCAGATAAACGTGCTAACTATATTACTAACTGGCTTTTTCAATAGATGAAGCGGACGATATTTGCTTGTTTGCGTACAATAACAGTACCTATAGGGAAAGTTTTTTAAAATAATTCATCATCAATCCTAGTCCTACTAATATTATAAATGTGAAAGTTTGGATGTTTGTTATTCAATCACGCAAAAACGGCTAAATGGATTTTAATGAAATTTGGGATAAAGATACTTGAAAGCCTGGAGAGGAACATAGAAAGCTTTTTATTCCGATATTCCCGCGGGAACGGGAATCACTCGTGTGAAACCTCGGGCGGCAGCTTGTAGTATCATAAATGTGAGAGTTTGGATGTTTGCTACTCAATCACTTGAAAACAGCAAAACGGATTGGGATGAGCACACATCACTTTAGTTTATAGCCTGGATTAAAATATAGAATACATTTTATAGAGATATTTTCACGGGATCGGGCCGGAACCACGGGTGGCCACTATATAAACAATATAGGCTTTCATCTACGTATGTTTAGTGCTCACATGCACCAATAAATCCAAAAGTTTTCCTTTTTGAATATAACGTTGTACGTTTTGCCCTCATGTAAGTAATAGGGGTTGTACGAAATATAACGGGAAAATAGAAAGGTATTTAGCCGCACAAACGCCTAATTACTAGCTAGATTTAGCACTTAGGAATACTTTTAGGCCAAGGCTAAATATGTAGCTGTGCTCTGTAGCTCTTTTTTCTTTATTCCGCCAACCATAACGATCATTAATAATTATGTTTGTTGTAGTAACATAACAGACGATTTAAGTTGGCTTTACCACGGTGTTGGAGAATCCTCCAGCGTTTTTTTTTGTGTTATCACCTCGGTCTCTCAAAGATTGCATCATTGTCTCGTTGAACCTTCAACGTAAGTTTTTGACGGGAAAACTCCTAGTCAATCGAACTTGGTTTTTATTATCGACTAGCAGCCGCCCGCGGTTTCACCCGCGTGATTCCCGTTCCCGTGGGAATATCGGGATAAAAAGTAGAAAATGTTTTAATCCAGGCCATCTTTTATCTGTGTGCCAGTTTTTTTTGCGTGAAAAAGTAACTAACAAATAAACAAACGAACTGACAAACTTTCGCATTTATTATATTAGTAGGATGGTGGCTGTATCAACGCCGTTTATCGAGGCTGGCAACGCATAATTATTTCTTATAAAATAATTGAAAAAAAAAATTGTTTACTTATGTGATTAATTAATCATCACTTTGAATTTGAATAATGTCCATCATAAATAAATTAATTTATTCAATTGAAAAAATATGAAATAAATCTTAACTATTCCGCTTCCTCAGAATCTGTATGTAAGTATATATTCGGTATGCTAACTTATAAAACAATGAACGACGTAATTACATTGCGATGTTAGAATTCTGATGTCATGATAATGTCAAAAGTTTGCCGTAATTTCTACTCCCTTGTGCGCTGTAAAATCGATGTTTCAAAGTTTGACATATATTCCTACGGGAGAATCCCCTTGCCAACTTCGAATGCTTGGGATTCGATTCGATTTGTGGTGTGTATTGAATTATTTATTTATTTCACACTTGAACTAAACTGTATACCTTCAGTTTATGCGCCGCTATCAAACGATAGAATACAGTTCGATATGGTGATGGAATCAAGTAGGTAAAAGATAATGTTCATATTAAGATACAGATATGAAGATCGTCTGTTACTGATTATTGTCGTTGAAATAAAATTACTATACAGTAAATGCATGAATAGAATAGATATAGGTATCAAAAGCTCTCGACGAGTGTTCTCGTAGTCTTTCTCGTAGCTATCTGAACCAAATAGCGTAGCTTCATCAATTCATGATTTCAATTACTTTAATAAAAAAAAACTATATTTGTTTTGATGAGGATTGTAGCTTTCCAGGAAACTTATAATACTTACCAAATTTTATAATTTAAAATGTATCTGCTAGTGTCACTTCCTTTTGCAAAATTTATTTTTATCGTTACTTCTGATGCTGATATTTTGTTAACTGCTAATTTATTTAGGGTTTATATTAATAAAAAATTTATTAAAATTATAAATAACAAAATTACTTCCTCTATATCTTATTATTTTAAGAATCATAGTCACCCAAGGCCTTAGCATACCTACCATATACGCGCATATAGCGGCGTCCAACACCCATTTGCACTAAGAATCACCTAGGGCTAATGTTATCTATCTTGATCTAAATAAAAACTGCTTTGAGCTAACCTTTTAAGACCTTCTTAAATGACCACTAAGGCTATTTTAACGTACGGGCCCAAATTCGAGCGCCTAAGGCTTGAGCTATTCTTCTTATTAATGTTTGTTCTTCTGAGTTCTTCTATGTTCTTCTTATCAGTTAAAAGATGTCCTCATGTGGCTGGTAGGGAAAAAAAATTTGGACTATTCGAAAGTACTTATCTATAAGTCTATTTGAATAAAAAAAATCTTTGACTTTGACTTTGAAGATAGATAATAATAGACTAACGGCCGGTTTCAATAATCTATCCCTAACAAGAGATAAGCCTATCTTGGTTACGTTACTTAGCAACCGCTGTTATTTTGGGTTATTTTCGGCTAATTAACAAAGATATCTAGGCAACAAAGCTTTAGTAAGCCTATCTCTTACTGTGGATAGGTTATTGAAACCCAACGTTAGGCGATAACTTCTGAAAACAAACAATCGGAACAGAATCGCTATAAGAGGTCATGGTACGATCTCAGGTTTAAGCTGATTGTTACTTAACTTAATTACTTTTGCTCAGAAGCCACTAAACTTAAATGAAACAATACAAACCGTAGTTGAATATAACATAGACGATCGATCATTGCTGACCCGGATCTTTAAAGGTCGAGTATTAATTTGTCTGCGGTGTCGCTCTCATAACTATTTTCTGTAAGGCTATGTCCACACTAGTGCGGACATAGGTAAGGCAAATAGTTCGAACTCGAACAAGACCGCTTGGGACAAGACTGAATGATGCGTGGAGAACTGTGTAAAATCGAATTGGAAATACCTACAACCAAATGTATTTATTTCACGAATTTTGTTTTTAATTTATGAAAATGGATATCAATTTTGTAGGTACTCTTTGTTTGTTTAAGTTTATAATCATAAACTCCGTCTACGAGTATTTACACGCCGCCGTGGGGAATGGGAGTTCATACAAAGTTCAAATAAAGTTTAACTTGAAAAAACTTAGATATTATTTTATTCAAAATGTGTAAAAAAAAATTGTGAGATACATTCTAAACAAGAAAGAGTTTAGTGATTTAAATTGGAAATATGAACTTGATTTGAACGGAAAAAATAGTAGGTACTAACTTCTTTCCTAATAAAACTTCGTGAAAAAAATATGATATGGAAACTTCAGTCGTAGATTTGAGTTTATTATTTATCTTCAAAACTGTGAGTTTGTTTACCAGTAGGCCTAGTACGAAAAACTTTCGAGTAAGTATCGAGGAAGTAAAGTAAAAAATGTATGACATATTGAGCAGCGTTCCTGCCGGACGTAAACGGAACTACATATTCCTATACATTTTTTGACATTACGTGCTCCATACTATTTCGATAGTTTTTCGTGCTAGCCCTACAGATATGATCGACTTCACTACGTTAAGTATATAACTTTGCATTCTAAACGCCCGAACTTCTTACGAATCTAAAAGCTAAATGTTAGATTTGACAAATCAGATAAAAACGATTAATAATAACACCACTAAGTAAGCAACTTTGAATTGTTTACAGCTTTTTTATTTTTTATATTTATAGAAGAAGTAAATACTACTTACTAGAAGAAATCTGAAAACCTTGACATTATTTAATTTTATGCCTTGTCAACAAATTTCTGCAGGTGTATTTTAGGGTCTTTTCTGTCATACGGAATGTAGGTTTACTACTAAGAGGACAGCAAAGGTAGGGTTGAAATTAAGACTGATGGTCTATACGAGTAACTTTCATAATATTTTCTTGCTAACCGTACCTTTAAAAAGGTAGGTATATTATGTGCATTTCTGCCTTTATTGTCATTCATATTATAAAATATTTATTATGTATAGTAAGCAGTCGAGAGTCGTACATTAAAAATAAACGTATTTTCTTCAATACAACCTTTATAGTAATTTATTGTTAAGCGAAGCATCAGACGGCACGAAAACTCAAATATCTGAAGTGTTATCAACTATTATACTACCACTATATACTCGATGTTAGTACTCTGAAGCGCTACGCTCTCTGCTCCGACAAACTACTTAGCAAGTTAATGTTGCCTTCGTTATATTTCAATGCCTCCGTGTATTTTCTTAGATGAGTTTATTAAGTTTCTTGTTTGCAATTGAGTCTTGCCTTTTAAGAAGATTATGGTTCTTCATAATAGTGTTAAAGAGACGGTCTTTGGTATGCTTTCATTAAGTTTCAGAGTTTTTTAAATATGATATTTGTTTTGAATGTAATATAGTAATGATAATGAAATTGTTACTCTGGTTTTTTCGTCGTTATAATGATAATATAAAATGTTTGTGAATGTATTACAAAGTATTTTAGACAACTAAGGGTTGAACAACATGGCAAGACAGCACCGTAATTTTCAACAGAACTATCTCTTTCTGACACGCTGAAATGTCATTTACTAGAGTAAAAAAATTACTAGACCGTATTCAAGCTAACATTATTAGGAAAACGGGATTTTTAAGATGAATGTATTCGTTTTCGAGTCCCCGATATTTCGGCGCAGTTGCACGTGCCGTGATCACAGAGTGACCGAAGTTAATGCGGGTGGATGGTGCTAAGAGCAGGCGAAACGGTCTACCCTCTTTATTGTTCGTTTATTGCGCGCGGCGCCCGTACCACTGTTTTCACTCACTTGCGAGTGAAAAAGAAAGGTACGGGTAACATGGTATAAACCCAGTTTTCCCAATAATGTTAGTGATAGTGACCATGAAAGTTTAAAATCGTATTCAAGCTCTTCAGCGTAGGCAAGATGACCGTCGTCGATCGGTTGCTCGCTCTACCAAAATGATATTTTTAGCGGTGGAAAGAGATAGAGGTATGGAAACATATGGCCCTACTCTGATTTCCTAGGATTACGATGCCGATAAATATAGCGATCACAAATATACGTACATAATGTCACTAGAACCAACCTATGTGCTTTCGAAAGTGGTGTCTGATACTGTGACCCAAACATAGAAACACGGTCTTTGTAGCATTATTTGGTTAGTGCATTGGGCCGGATTCCCAAGGATGCGGGTTTGAATCCCGTCAGGGCGACATGAGAAAAGTTGCTGTTTTCTAGTATATTTTCTTGTTTAATATTTATCATAAAACCACGACTTTAACATAGGCACCATCCTAGTGACGTCTATCAACGTTGTTTTACATCGTTGTATGGCGGCACAGTAAAAATAGGGAACCAGATTTTAACAGTAGGTAAGTTACAATAAACAAGCCCTAGACCGTTGTCAAAGACACCCTTCATTTGTAATTATCACATAAACCAACAAACATCAGTTATTTTACGTAACACAGATTCTTTTACATTGCAACAGTCTTGTATGAGACTATTTTCTATACGTGTAAATGGTACTATAAAGTCTATCTTTATCGAATAACTAACAGCCTAAATGTCTTCTAGACTACACGATTTACGAAGGCAACAAATAAGCATTAGTTCTAATCTAGCATTTTTAAAGCTCTGGATTATTCTGGAATAAATAACAATTGAGATTCCTTTTGACCGTCGATGTCAAGTATTAATCAGTCAAATTAATATGCACTTTGTTTCTACATAAGATTTATAGAGGAGACAGAATTAATAAGGTTTAAAACCTATTAGAGAGTGGAATAAAATGAATGTGCCAACTCCTAAGTAATCAAACTGCAGACTAAAAAAGTTGTCTGCACTAGCTAATCCAAGTTATGTCCGCTAGTCTAGTCCGCCTATGAAAGCTCTTAAACTTATGAATAAAGAAAATATAAAGCGCTGCATTTAAATATCAAATAACTTTATTATGTTTATCAAGAGTTTAAAATCTTAAAGACTTACGGTCAAATATTTGACAAAACTGACAAACAAAACTTGTAAAATGGGCAAAGTATCAAAATGATTACGGTAATATGAACGAAAAGTTGTAATAAGATGCTTTAATTAAAACTCACAACAACTCTCATGACATCGTTACGGATAACATTATCCAGAATAATCTCAGAATCGCTTCTAACACAAAATGAGTTTTTCACAAAACCGTTAACTTACTCTGCGGCTTAAACGTCACTCGGTCTGAAATAATAAAATGGGGTATTAATCCTTCTACATCGACATAATGGCGGATCCATTAATACCGTCAGGCTGGGATAACTGTCTATGACGAAACAAATTTTTTTTGGATTTGAAGCAAATGGGGCGCGATGGAGCCGTTAAAAGATCTGGATAGGCCTATCGCATCTTTGTCAATCGCTTTTTTGACAATGTGTATATCCGTTGGATGGATAGGTAGGATGTATAATCGAGGAACTTCCCGGTTGTCCAGTAGAATTTTATTGGGAAACGTTAACGAAGTACTAAGATTAAAGAAACAATTTATTTGTCAAATGAAATACCTATCAGACGACTGGTCTAAGTCCACTGCTGTGTTCTTCCCAGTGTACACGATAAAAGACCAGAGGTAGCCAGAAACACTCTCACAAAGCTCGAATGTTTTGATCCCAAACTTTGAAGCTTTCGACCGAATATACTGCTTGATATCGAATCTTCCTTTCCAAAGGGTTTAACTTTCATCTATACAAATATTTTTATCTAAAACGTAATGTTCTATTATTTGAGATATAAACGGTTTTTATATATCTTCTACTTTTAAATAAATATCCCTAAAAAAACTCTACTGGTCAACCGGGAAGTTTCCCGACTGTACTGCTTAATTCTGTTACCTAACGTTTAGCCATAATCGTATTTCAATTGTTGTCCTTTTTATACCGTTTCTACAGTAAAAAAAACACTAATATTGAAATACGAAATTAAATTTTTCAGTTGTCTTCAAACTCGAAATGATATTGACAATTGCTTCAGTCGTCCCAGAGCCTGTATTATCAAAATTGTTCAAACAACACAGTGGTAAACGTGTTTTTTTTTCTTTCGTATTCTACATTATTATATAACGATTCTGTTAATAGTATATAATTATCTATGAACGGTAGTTATGCAATCGTCTTGTTTTACAACAATCAGGTAATAAAAAAGTTATGAAGTATTATGTAAGTAATATGACAGTTGTGATGAGTAGTTTTGTTGTTTTTCTTACGCTGCTGTTTCAGATTGGTAAACAACTTCATTTATTATTAAAGAAATAATAATATGTAAACACTGATAACAATAAACAGTTATTGTGATCTATCAATAAAATTGTACTATTTTATAATCAACACTTCAATACAAGTGTTGATTGTAAAATAGTGAATAAAACTTACCATTTTTAGTCGACTTACTCATACTAACCTAATTATGCTATATTAGATTATACAAGACAAATTTTATCAATCTAAAATAAAAAAACGAAACTAGTATATAGAATGTGAATAAACTACAATTCCTTTTTTAAATAGATAATAAAATACTAATATATAACACATTCCAATTTATTTAAAGCTAGTAAAAAATACATGCACCTATCCTTGTCATACATTCTTACTACAATATTCTATTTTAAAAGTAAATATGTAAATCTTTAAAAAACGATATTTTCACGCTGTAGTTCTTACCTTTACCCCCAACAGGACCAAAAAGTACATGAAACAAAATAAGGCAACATTATTAGATAATTGAACATAAAATCAATTGGAAGGCAATCACGTCTTGGGTTAACAACTTCCTATAACGCATTATGATTGTAATCGGATGGCGATCGTTGTTGTAAAGGCAACCGCCGCCGTCGTTTTCATTATATTTGAATATCTGAAATTTGATCCTTATATTTTTTCCTCGACGTCCGGCGCGCCCTTGTGGCGCCGCTTCTTTCCTTTATTGTGGTTTAAGTGAAAGGCTTTCAAACTCAAACGTTTATACTTAGGTATGATAAATTTTAAATAGAAAAACATTGGAAAAGTCAACTCGCCCCAAGTGAATTCTCAGATGGGACTCGAACCAACGACCTTTGGAAATCCGGTCCAATGCTCTAACCACTGAGCTACCGAGACGTTTATGCTCAACATTAAGATTTGTAGGAGCAAGTTGTAACTGTTATCATTACTGATTACTTTTGTTTTATATTTTGTTTTTATTCAAAATTGCTGTAATTTAAATTATTTTTGTTTTAAATTCCATTTTTATGCACGATAATGCGTGACCACATACTGCTCATTTGGTGAACACGTATATTCAAGACGTCCGTATTACCTGCATGGAGCGGGAGTGGCCAGCTCACAGCGCAGGCTTAAATCCCGTAGAATATGCATGGGACGAGCTCGGGAGATGGGTTAAACAACGCTCTCTTGCTCCGACTAACTTACTCGAGTTAAATAATGCGCTATTCGAAGTATGGACAAACATAGACCAAAATCGTTAAAAAAATTGGTTTACAGCATGCGACATCGTCTTGATGAAGTGATACGGACTCGTGGAAGAAATAAAAGATATTAAATAAAACGACAAAAAAAGTTAATTTTTTAAAGAAAAACTGCGATGTGTATTTTTGTTGTCCTAAGTAAGAAGTGCTCTTTTATATTTTTTAGTATTTTATTTTAATAAAATTAAATAGTGTACAAAAAGTGTTATATATTTTTTTATGTTAATCATCTACAACATAGGTACTATAGTTTCACGAACTAATTTTATGTATTTAAGAAACTGTAACACTATTTATTAGTGCCCCGGAATTTTAGCGATCCAGTGTATATTACGCATTAAACTCGCTTGATCGATTTTGATCATTAATAATCTCGATTTAAAACGGGGTCTGTTCTGTCATACGTGACCCTTTAAATTGCGGTAGTCATATTTTTTTCAGAAAATAAGTTTGAGTAGCTATCCCTCGGTTTTCAGTCAAAAGTATGAGTCGACATACACCATATTAGTGATTCTAAGACGCATCAAGATTTATTTTTTTGCACTATACCGCCTGTCTTTTATAACTTAAAACCCATCTTCAAGCCCGAGAAGAGGGGTTTGAGGGGTCGTCCAAATAAACACTCAGTTTCTATGTAAATTGTGACTTTACGTCAGTATGCCGACAAATTCGGGTGACAACTCACGATATTGAGCTATTAAAGTGCTCGTCGAGTTTTATTGGCCTTTCGCTTTGAGGGGATCGGAAAAGCCCTTTTACTTCCCACTTGTCAGGAAAGACGGTTTTTAATTACTGTTACCTGACCTTTAATTTCCTTATTGCATTTGTGTTTGTACACGAAATTAGGCGACATTATTCTTGCTGTTCCTAATAGTTTAGGGATGACACTATATTTTGGTTAGATTATGTTTATATACTACAAAGTTGCCCCGTCTATTAAGTTCAATGTAAGTGCGCGCACAACGACGACAAAAAAGTTTTTTTATTTAGGTTTTAATGAACGATGGCGAGACTCTTAGCCTTCATCATACCTGATGTTAAGTATTGATAAGGCTAAAGATGGAAACGAGCCTCTCCCGGAATCCTCAATCACTGAGGAACTGGCTATCTTATCCCTAACTGCCGGAACACAACAATGCTGAAAACATTGTTGTAATGGCGTAGACTTAGATAAGATGGTGATAAGCTAGCCAGGCGGATTTACAACAAGTCCTACCACCAACCAAACCGAATACAATTATGTACCCCCGCTGGGAATCGAACCCAGGACCCCTGGGTCTGATACCGGTGGTTGTACCACTAGACCACAGAGACTGTTAGTTGCCGAATGCGAAAAATTAAACATGTACAGGAGAAGTGTTCGTGCGCGCACTCGCTTAGCGGGGTACCTGAGCAAGTCAGCATCATACGCCATTAACATACGCCGTGATATAGCGTTGTTCATGCTAGAGAGCCTGATGTTAAGAAACTTTGAGGTTGAAAGTGGATAACTTATTAATATCGAAAAGAAATAAAGGAAAGATTTGATTGTTTTTTTGTTTGCATTGAATAGGCGACCGAAACTACTGAACGGATTTGGATGAAATTTGGTACACACATAGTAGATAGCCTGGATATGGACATAGGATACTTTATATCCCGAAAAAGCGCGAGCGGCCACACACAGAACAAAAGAACGTAAGTAGTTATGCGAATGCAGTTTCTGGATAGCAAACTAGTTTCGTGACTCTGTCTTTAAAACTGATGTAAGGAAAAGGCCTTAAGCCTTATCCGGGAGAATCACGCTTCTCCCAGAATTCTCAACAATCGATTTTCATTTGTTTTTGGAAAAAATTGCCAATATAGTCCAACATAAAATCTTAAAATAGACATAGATAAGTATTGTAGCTTGTTTTAATAAAAATAGATAGATAGATTATGTTAATTCATTTGTTCCTTAAATGACAAGTAAGTATCCATACATATATTTTTTGTCAAAGGCTGAAGATAACAATATAAAGTACATCTTCATAATAACACAAAATATGATTTCTAAAGCACGTTCGTTTATTCCATAACGCTATTATGAATAAGTTACTTTATAAAAACGATACATTTAAAAGCTTACTTAGCCAGACGGGATCTTATTTACTTGCACTTAGATAATGTACGCAGCATTGGCTTTATATACTCGTTATTTTAGTTATAGCTCTCTCCTTTTAATTTAAGCTTGCTTTGATATACACTCATTTGCAAAAAAACGGGCGGTTTTGATTTTTATTCATCTTTAAAAAGATACAATACCAAAAAGGTTTCAATCGTTTGTACACGTTACTGGCCGGTTTTAAAAATGCTGTGGTATTTAAAAAAGTACGTTCTAAATTCAAATTTTCATTTGATGCTCATTTTTACAGAAAACCCCTTTTTATCCTACATTTTTGGCGCGAAGTTCCAGAAGTTAACATCGACTTTCATAACTTTTATTCAATTTTTATCGATTAATTTCATATCCTTGACTGTCAAAGCTTTATTTATTGCTGTTTGGCTGTATCAAAAATGGTAGATAAAGTGATAAAAGCTACCAAAATTAGTTTCGTGGCTAGGAGGCTAAATGTTAGTCGCTCGACAGTCCAAAGGACCTGGCAGCGATATCAGGAGACTGGTTCCGTCGAGAGAAGGCCTGGTTCTGGAAGAAAACCATGTACCCAACCACGGGATGATCGTTTTCTTGTGAGTCGCGCATTGAGAAATCGCAAATCTTCGTATGTGGATCTTAAGAACAACCTCCAAGAAGTAAGAAATGTGCATATTAGTCTATGGACGGTCAGGAGGAGGCTTCTCGCTGCCAATATACGCAGTCACCGCCCGGCCCGCGGCCCCAAATTACTCCGTGAGCACAGAGTTCACAGGCTTAGGTTCGCTAGAAATTGTGAATCATGGACTCAAGAAGATTGGAATAGGGTTTTGTTCTCTGATGAAGCCAGGATATCTCTGTTCGGTGAAGATCGACGTCGGCGAGTGCTAAGAATACAAGGAGAACGCTTTGTAGAGGCATGTTTCGAAGAAATCACACCTTATGGTGGGGGCTCTGTTATGTTTTGGGCAGGAATAAATTCAATGGATCGTACAGAGTTAGTCTTCATTGAAAACGGCTCACTGACTGGGCATCGATACATAACGGAAGTTCTAATTCCTCATGCACAACCCGCATTGGCCGCTCTAGGTGAAGACTCGATTTTTATGGACGATGTGCAAAAGGTCGGCATTCGTCGTTTGGATTGGCCAGCTCGAAGTCCCGACCTCAATCCCATAGAGCATGTCTGGGACGTTCTGAAACGGCGTGTGAGATCAGTACACCCGGCTCCGCAGACCATCAGAGAGCTGAAGAATGTGATTACTGCGGAGTGGGAACGTATTCCGCAAGCAAGTATCCGGGATATACTCGCTAGCATGCCCAGGCGAATTCAAGCTGTGATTTTAGCTAGAGGGGGTCACACTCGATACTAAACATTTATCTGCTTTTACTTTATTAAAGAAAAACAAACAAAAAAACTTTTTTATTTTTACTTCATGAGTATATGCACTACTAGCGAACATCGACTACTAGCGAGGTTTAGCATTATTTCCCATAAATTTTATGAAATACTGATGAAAACGATTATTTTCTTATTAATTTACCAAATTGTGAGGATAAAACTACCTATAATTATCAAACACAACATCGATCATGTGTGGCTGCGAGTGCCCCAGCAATACGAACCGTGCGCCTACCTGTTCACAAGTACGAACTCAGATCATTATGTAATTGGGACGAGTGTCCCTTATTTTTGTGATCAGGCGAGTGCAAGTGACGGACCGGAATCGCGTGTTTTATTAGATAATAGACTTGTTAAGCAACAACTTGAGTTAATTAGTTGGTCAGATTTGTTGAAGATTAACTGTCCGGTAAAACTGTATTCAGAAATATATCATATTTTTAATGGTGTTTACGATAAATGTAAAGTGTGTAAAAAATATTCTGTTGGCAGAGTTAGCCAGCCATGGATAACGAAAGAATTAAGTAATAAGTTAAATCGTAAAGATGAGTTGTTTCGGGAGTGGAAAGCATGTCCGAAAAGTATGAACAAAAGGCTTGCTTATACACGATATAGGAACTTTGTGAATAAATTAATAAATAGTGCCAAAAATCGCCATAGGCAAAATGAAATTTTAAAATGTGAAGGTGATTATCGTAAAATATGGTCATTAATTAATAAGTGGATGGGAAAAACAAAAAGCAATGTGGATGATGTAATAATGAAGCACTTAGGTAAGACTGATTCGGTTATTAATATATGTACAAAATTTGCGCAAACATTTACTCAAGAAATTGAAAATATTAAGCATAAATGTAATGTTAGTTTTTTAAATAGGGAAAAATATGTGCGAGAGGCCAAAGTTTCATTAAGGTTTAGAAAAATTAACGCAGACGATGTTAAAAAAATTATTAACTCATTATCTTGCGAAAAATCTCCTGGAAGCGACAACATTAGAGTAACCGATTTAAAACATATAAGAAATCAAATAAGCCCCGTTATAGCATATTTTATAAATATGTGTATTGAGCAAGGTATTTATCCTAGTCAGTTAAAAAAAGCCATTATTAGGCCGATTTATAAAAATGGTAGTCACTATGAATACACTAACTATAGGCCTATTGCTATTTTATCAGTAATCAATAAAATAATGGAGAAAGCTGTGATAGGTCAGATAAGTTCGTTTCTGGAAAGCAATAACATAATATCAGTATCGCAACACGGTTTCCGAAGAGGCCGTGGTACGGCAACGGCTTTGCAGCAATTCACAGAGTTTGTAAACAATAGTTTAGGGAAAGGTAATCAGGTGTTAGCATTGTTTATAGACTTTAAGAAGGCCTTCGACACGTTGGACAATGAAGTGCTATTACAGGCTATGGACGAATGTGGCATTAGGGGTCCTGTAAAAGAGTGGCTTCGCCAGTACCTACGGCACCGCCAGATACAAGCGCGAGTTGCTGGAGAGGAGGGTAAAGCCGCCAACGTAACTCTAGGTGTTCCGACTGGATCCGTGTTTGGCCCAGTAGGGTACATAATGCACGTCAACAGCGTTGCTAACGTGCTCGAACACAGTCAATTGGTTATGTATGCCGACGACATGTGCCTGCTATGCTCGTCACATGACATAAAAAATATCCATGATCAAATACAGTCGGATTTTGATAATGTGACTAAGTGGGCGCATGATAATGGTATTTTACTAAACATAGACAAGACCAAGTGTCTGCATATATTTTCGCCATACAATAAAGTAGCAAAAAATGTTAAAATGGCATCTTTTGGCATAATAGGTCACTCATATTCATGTTTACATCAAAGTAAGACAAATTGCTCTTGTCCTAAAATTGAATACGTGCAGGATTTTAAGTACTTAGGGATTTATATTGATCAGTATATGAACTGGAAAAAACAAATAGAAATTGTGTGTTCTCGATTAAGGCCTGTACTAGGCAAATTCTATCATCTTAAACGCTCGCTAAACAAAAAGACATTATATGTAATTTATTACGCACTTGTCGATTCTATAGTAAACTACGGACTCGCATCCTATGGACTTACATTTAAGACTTACTTAGAGAAAATTAAAAACATACAGTTCAGATTCTTAAAACATTTTGTTAATAGAAAAAAGAGAAAAAAACTTAACAACCAGTATGATCTATTTAAAGTTTGTAAAATAATGCCTATTGATGTAAAAGTAAATTATATGATAGCTTTAGAAGAATTTGAGTCGGACATTAATAAAGAGATAAGATTATATACATATAATACTAGACAATCAACAAAATGTAAGTACAAAGAGCCAAAGACCGGTAATTACTATAAGCAGCGGACAAGGTCTTATATCACACCTAGGATTTTTAATAAACTTGGTACAACTAGCAATAATTTAAAGTCCAAGTATTCCATTAAAAAATATTTAAAGAAAGCTTTTTTAGACTTATTTTAGTTTAGTTTAATTGTATAATGTAACTACAACACCTAATTTCTGATGTATTGTTATTAATTAAGTAATAGAGCATAACTATTTATATTTCGCCGACAAACTGTTACGCAGTTTGGTGAAAATTAAGTTTTTGTATTTTTTGTATATTTTTGATTATGAAATAAAAAAAAAAAAAAAAAAAAAAAAAAAAAAAAAACAAAGCAATATTAACATTTGAAATGGTTCATTGCTTAGGTGCCCGTTTTTTTTGCAAATGAGTTTACTTGTTTCTGGCTGACACACATAACGCCTTTGCCACGCTTTGACGTCATTATTTGCCGCGAAATAGCATGTATGTCAGTACTCTACTGGTCGCAAAATGCAGGTACACTTTAATCCGAAATAGAATTTCAGTTCTAAAAAAAAACATTTCAATTATCCGACATAATGTCTGAATTTCGTTAAAAGATAGTGTTATATTTTTATAGGCGGCAACTAACAAAGATGCAAAAATAACATCTGTAATTCCGCTATAAAAATAAACTAAATGTCCAATTAGAGAAAAAATATTCCTGGTTAAAAGAATAAATAAATAAATAATTGCATACAAACACACCAATTATCTAGCCCACGATAAGTTTCATGAAGAACTTGTGGATAACGGATAAACATAATTAGATACTTTTTTATTGTAAATACATACATAATATACATATTAAACACCCAGACCAAGACAAATAGACATTCACACACACACAAGTTCATGCACACAAATATTTGTCTTGTCCGGGGATCGAGCACGGGATCTTTGACGCAGAAGGTGGGGTTAGTACCCTTGCGCCAAACAGGTCGTCAAAAGAAGGATGTGAGTTTTTCAATTAACTTGCTTTTGGATATTATTTGGCTAATAGTACGAACCGTATTATAGGCTAATGATATGTGTTTTTCGGTTTTCTTATGAGACTTTAGCGTTTCTAAAGACACTTTAGATATTCATTTAGAGATTCACTCTGCGCCTAATTGCTTATGTTTTTGCTATAGGTTTTCTTTACAAAACAGCAGCTCTTGTAGGAATAAAGATTTTGCTTACTTCCTTTGCGACGTTCTGAGGAGCTGAGACGAACCCCACATCAGTTTATCGATGAAATTCTTCATTCACCTAAAACCTTATCGTTTTAGACGAGCCAGCTTCAATATCAAGATTACGTGGTACAAGACTTGCAGCAATTTGCTCGTGGCATAGTAAAAGCACAAATCCTCTAGCTAAGAGATTTGCATACATTTGACTTGAATGAAGATTTCCTTTGAACTGGTATTTCACGCGATATTCAAGGTGTGCAAGTATTTATAGGGTCTTTTCTATGTTATAAGAAAATCCAATTTAGAAACGGGTATGTACGATTTTTTGTTCATGTTCTAAAAGCAATCTTAGACATATTGAACATAACTTGAATTGAAACGTAAAGTAGTCCACTTGTCCCCAACTTTGAAAAAATACGTATCCAATAAAACCTCACAGCGCAAGGCGATAAGAAAGAAAAAAAAATATCCAAAATGGTTTGAACCAGTTCGTTTGGGAGACTAATTATGTCCAAATTCCCTTACCAATCGAGGAGCTGGGGAATAAATGCAATCTTATCCAATGAGCGATTTTTTATAGGAGGGGCAAAAATTTTAAACAAACTATTCAACTTTCTACTGCACAAGTTAGTTTCTGTTTAAAAAAGCTGTTTTTGTATAAGAATATTCAATCAATTCCGATTAATTGAAAATCTTTTAGTAATGCACAGATGGTTGCTTTCAGAGGTTTAAAAGAAACAAATTCAGTAAACAATTGAACTTGAACAACGATTTTAACTTTGTTTGGTAGTGATCGACTACGAAATCCGCCAATTGTTGAGGATTGACGCACAATGTTAGCATGCACGTCTATTTTTAAATTTGTGTATCTGTCTGTATCAACAAACGAAATTCGAAACATCTGTTTATTTGAAAAAGTGAATTTACCAAACTGTAATCTTAGAAACGTAGCACACTGGTCGTAAAATGGTTAGAAACATTTCAATTCGGGCTTATTCGCTGTGTCATGGCTGACTTCGCAGACACTTGTACATAAATATTGATGTCATGACAGCAAAAAGTTTGCAGGGAGGTGACATCTTTGCTAACAGTCTCCCAGGATTTACAGTTGTATGACAAATCTTACACACTACATAGATAAGTATTGCTGTTAGGTACTAGATCACGAGCCTTGTTTATGTTTTAGATATTATTTTTAGGGAAACACAAAATTCCTATCGTCTTTCTGTTTGCAGGACCGAATCGATTTGTTTATTGAAAATAATAGGTACTTACTACACTACTACTACTCCTACACCTTTATTCATAAAATATTTAGCATTTAACAGTTTTGCTGTTACATTCAATCTTATTTAAAAGGCAAGGAGATCAAAAATTACAGCAACACTAATTATTTAAACATGACCTAAATTTTTAATGGTTAACACCCTAAGATCTAAATTACCTCTTTTGTCTTGTCATCATCTATCTCGTAATTATATAATTTATTATCAATATCTATAAGCTTTATCTATCTAAAGATTTTAAGGCATAACTCAGTAGGTAGCTAACAACTTAATTGAACCTTTAGGGCTAGCGCATATTTATACAACTTTTCCATCTATTAAACTGTTTTGCCTAGTTGTGTACTTCTCGCGATTTCTATAGAACTAAACAGTTTAGTTGATGGGAAAGTCGATGTCAACTTTTTTGTCGAACAGCAATCGAATTGATAGTATGCGCGCTTCAACATATTCCTATAAACATATATGATTCACAACCAAATAAGTTGCTAAACTAAAAGTTGTATATATTCGATAGCCCTTAGGTAATCAAATTTTTACTTAAATCCTAATATAAATGCGAAAGTGTGTTTGTTTGTCCTTTCTTGACGCCCTAATTAAGCAACCAATTGACTTGATTTTTGGCATAGAGTTCAATGAATGAACGGAGAGTAACATAGGCAAATTTTTATTCCGATATTTCAATGGGAATGGGTACCACGTGGGTTAAACCGCAGGCGGAAGCTAGTCATTAATAAAACTTAAAGAGACAAAAGAAAATAGGTAAATGCTTCGGCTAAAATTTCTCTTAAAACAAAGGATTTGTAGTATTTCGTGACACTGACACAGTACGTCGATGGGAGCGTAAATGCGACCGCATCACACCACACTTGCAATCCATTTAAGGGACCATTTGCGGCCACCCTGCTCTCAGGACGGCCCACCTTGCAATTAACCACATTAGGCTGAGGGCCCTTTATGAGTGTACTCGAGTATATAAGTACTTTGAGTATTGTTTTAAGTGTGAAAGTAGCAGGCTTCTGTGGATTCGTCGTCCGTTCAGTGTAATAAAAAAACATAACGATTCCTTTGCAGTCTGGTAAAAAGTAATAAGTATCATATCTTTCAGGCCCTGGATTATGAGACACAGTCATTTTAGTGATAAGGTACATTTTTATAAATGGCTGTATTAATAAGCAAAATTGGTGTATGTGGGACGACGTCAACTCACACTAGATTCACCTAGCGACATCGCATCCAAAAAATGTTACTGTTTAGTGTGGATTTTGGGCCGGAAGCGTAATAGGTCCTTATATTTCGTTAACGACGTTGGTGAGGCCATCACTGTCAATGGCGATCGCTACAGTTTGGTGACTTTGGCCCACACTTAACAGTATAGATGTAGACGATCTGTGGTCCAAACAGGACGACCCTGTGTGCCATACAACATACGCCACAATGGAAATTCTGCATAACAGATATGGGGGAAGTTATTTTTTCAAAGGTGGGGTTTGCTCAAATCGTAGGCCACAATCGACTGATACCCCCAAAGTCAACATAACCAAGGTCATCGATCAAATTCAGCCAGATTTGTGCGGCTAAGTCATCGAAAATTAGACCTCTCGGATCTCTGCCAACGTGAGAAGTTGCGGCGAAACTTGAGCAAAGTCATATTCCATACAAATTGCCATATATGGGCCTTTCAAACAAAAATAAATTTGTTAATATTATGTTGCTGTTGCTTGTGAAATGTGTTGATGATAATTATCATGTGTAACACAAGTGATACAACATTAAAACAACGTCATTTTAAGCCACAACATGACGTAAACTTATTTTTATTATTGTTTTAAACGAATTTTTTACTTATTTTATTTTGCTCCTAGCTCCTATACTATAACGATTTCAGGGTTGCCCCCTTGGTAACATTATATTATATTTCAATGTCAATCCATTGGTATACATTTCATTCCTGTCGATTCTGGGTTTTTGGCCCATACATTTTTGGACATGTCCTTTACCGTCTTAACTTAGTAAGTCATTAGTCCCGGCATTTGCAGCCGTTAAAGCCCACTAATTTGCACTGGGTCTCTCTCATGTCAATGTTCCTTATCCATGCAGAAGTAAGGCGTGTTTTGTGTTCCAACTACTGTGATGACTACTATTCTCCTTATTCATTCATAAGAAATGCTTTTATGTTCCAAAAGTGGAACATTATAATTTGGCTGATGTTATATGTATGACACTGTTATCAATAATATTTGTTTGTTATGTACCTACCTATTTAGGTACGTTAGCAGTGTTTGAAGTTATGTTTGAAATATTAATATTTTATATGAAACGACTCCATTTCGTATGCAATATCGCGTTTTATTGTAGGTATCGAATGGTAATATTTATTTTTCCGCGTAAAAGCTATATTGCTTTGGTTATTACTACGAAGAGTCGCCACTTCACTCTATCAGCTCTATCAGTTGTATACAGCTCCAATATGTTACTACTAAATCGTTTATTGTCATTCAATCAATGGAATTGTTTGGGTATATTAAGGATGTAATGTATGTAAGAGCTCTCGAAAACTGTAATAATATCCTTTATCAAAGATTACATAACAGTTAAAATAGATATAATATTCTAAGAAAATGATAATTCTTATAATTTGATCAAAATAACTAATCGGCAAAATTTCTCATGCAGTTAACAACTTTAAATTATAACCGCCTCTGTGGTCTAGTGGTACAACCACCGGTATCAGAACCAGGGGTCCCGGGTTCGATTCCCAGCGGGGTACATATTGTATTTGTTTGGTTGGTGGTAGGACTTGTTGTAAGTCCGCCTGGCTAGCTACCACCATCTTATCTAAGTCTGACGCTATAACAACAACGTTTTCAGCATTGTTGTGTTCCGGCAATTAGAGATAAGATAGCCAGTTCCTCAGTGACTGAGGATTCCGGGAGAGGCTCGCTTCCATCGTCAGCCTTATCATTACTTAACATCAGCTATGATGAAGGCTAAGAGCTTCACCGTCTTTCATAAAAAATTAAAAAAATATTTTTGTCGCTATATAATTAATTATGTTCCGTCACTATAATTGATAGTAAATTACTTGGTTTATAACAATATTACTATTTTTAAAATAATATTGAAACTGCAACGAAAAAAATACCTATTAATGCAAAATAAGCATAGAATTCTTTTAACCACTCGGGCCCCGAGTTATGGGACACAATAGATAGATAATATTGTTCTCTGGACATTTATATAGGTAGGACAAAACATTAATTGACTACTTACATTATATGTAGAAGATGTATGAAGACGATATAGGTATATACATAGATTACTTCGATAAAATTTTAAAATAACTAAGAAAATTAAGCTAAGTTTGGCACTTAGTATGGCGAAACGCAAAGAACGTAAAAAAATTTGTTGCTAATTCTCAATAGATTTAATTTAGTATGCCACTCATGCAGAATAAAAAAAACTTATGAACCGAACTACTTACTGAAGCTTACTTTTAATTTACCAAAAAGCTTTGACCAATTTCACGGAGTAATTACTGTCTTTTCAAGCCCAAGTAAGGTCTATTTAAACGGTTGTGGACTTTTGTACCGGACAAGGTCCTGATAAATTGTACCCTGACATCAGATGCGATGCCTGATGTCCCACGATAATTACATGCTAAGAACCATTTAAAGGTAGGCGGAATAGTTGATTTTTTGTCTTATCTTACTAATATTATAAATGCGAAAGAATGTCAGTTTATTTGTTTGTTACTCAGTCACGCAAAGACTACTGAACCGATTTGGATGAAATTTTGCACACAGATAGAAGAAAGCCTGGATTAAAATATAGGCTACTTTTTTCTCGATATTCCTATGGTACGGGAACCACACGGCTGAAACCACGGGGTGGCCGCTAGCTAGCTGCTCTTTCACGCAAAACTACTGAACAGATTTGGATGAAATTTGGTATGTAGGGAATTCAAGTAGTGGACAAGGCAATACATAAGCTACTTTTTATCCCGATATTCTCACGAGAACGGGAACCACGCGGGTGAAACCACGGGCAGCAGCTAATATTTTTTAAGAGGATTGTGTAGTTACGATTTGCAATTGCCTACTTTTTCCTTCTGAAACATTGTTTCGGGTGATAACATTTCCATCCCCGTAACCATAACCTTTACGAATGAGATAATTTTTTTTCGTAATTCGATTTAGTTTAACTTAAATAAATTGAAATGATCGAGGTAGGTTTTTAGTAAAAAATATGGATATTGAGATGCTAATAGACGTGGACAAACGTTACCGCTTCTCCTCCCTTTTTGTATGAAAGTTTACAGCTACCCAATCTTCTTAAATCACGCCAATTATATAGCCCAAGGAAACTGAGAACTTACGATAATACGAGATAGAAACATACTTAGATACTTTATTTGTAAAAACATACAATATACATATTTAACACCCAGACTAACACAAATAGACACATTTCTACACACAAATTTTTGTATTTTGACTGAGAGTCGGAGGCCATTTCGGCTACTTACTAAATATTCTTTGTAAGTACCTAACTGTTTTTATGTGTAAAATTAATTAATTAAATTAAAAATCGTTTATTTGCCTCAAAAACATAGAAATGTTGATATATTACATATTTGAAAATTTTAAGTGCATGTAAGTATCTACTTAAATTTTAAGACATAAAAACATTTTATAAAAAAAAATCAAACCGACTTCAAAAAGTAAAAAATAAAACTTTTGGAGTCGGTGCCAGCCAGGGCATTCTACATTGCACTTCTATTAACTATATATTTTTTTGGCCTTAGCTAGCTAGCACCGAGTTTTTATTTCAGATTTTTTAGTTACATCATGTGCCGTTACTTACTTACACTTACACTTACACTAAAAATCAGCCCATACACAACAATGTCATCTAGGTAAACGACTACTTGCCAAAAGGTGATTGATATTTTTCAAGATTATGAAAAAACTACTAGCCAGATCTTCGTAAAAATTATATGGGACCAAATTGACAGTGTACCCGATCGAACAAAAAAACAATTATTAAAATCGGATCACCAACACCGGAGTAATCGATATGTACATCAGACAAAAAAAAAAAAAAATACACGTTGAATTGAGTACCTCCCTCCTTTTTGTTGAAGTCGGTAAAAAGGGTATATGATTCAGTGACCGCGGGAAACCCACGGTCCCTGCAATTCTGTCACAACCTCACTACATAAAATATTTATGTTGTGTCGTCATAGAGAGTCACACTACATACATAGCATTATATTTTGGAACATCGATAGCCAATAATTATAATTTTATTGATATGATATACATTATAGAAGAAAAAAAAAAGATATAAACAAGTTTCGAAATAAATCCTCAGTTTAAACCTAGCGCAAGAGTTTGCTGTATAAGCAGCCATTCGCAACAATGTCTACTTAAACTGTTTGTTAACCGAATAAAAGTTTTTGTTTCTTTCTTTTCTTTTGAATGGGAAGCGAACCCAAGACCTCGCGCAGAAGGCAGGCCATCAATACCCTTGCACCTTGAAACAGGTTGTCAAAGACAATCAGACTACATCACAATATAAGTACATGTAAAAGCCTAAGCAGCGAAGTATGTAAAATATTAGAAGAAATTAATTTATAGGCGTAGTAGGTATCTTTAAGCATTTGATGTCATAAACTCATAATTCACTGTTTGTAGATATTGCTATTTACTTCGTTATTAAAGAATTACCTAAGTGGTCTCCAGTAAAATCGAGTTACAAAAACAAATTAACATCTTTAACACAAAAGTTTTAATAAAAAGATTGAAAAGAAAAAATACAATAGAGTCTGGAAAATCCAAAATTTCAAAGAAAAAAGCATACCGACATCGGATTACAATAAAATATCAACTTGTTTTGTTACACTACATAGCGATGTTGGCACTTTGAAGTGTCTTTAGGTTAACTTTTTTAGGTTTCCAATAATCTTTTTAGAGATATCTAACATTTGTTCACTATTTCTTTATACGGTTTCAGCCGTTGGTACTTTCTAATTAAAATTATATCCCAGAAACGAAATACAAATTTTGTAATTGGTCACTACTATTTGCATTTTACGTTGATTGTTATTCGTAGGTGTATTTCAGTCACTTTCGACTAAATCACAGTTCAAACTTATTTGCCTATCTTATTTTTTTAGCTGCTACAAAAAGTGCGCGGAGTCTGACGGCAGCCACATACATTCTACCAAACTCGCTCTGGTTGCGGGCAGCCAATTGGCTGCCCTGCCATCGGGTGCGTTGAAGGGCTGCCGCAGCCAGGTACTCGTGGCTGCCTAGTGCGCGTGCTCCCATACGCCGTCATATGTTCGACTGGCTGCCGCAGCCTTGCTGCCTAGTGCGAAATTGGTCTAATTTTAGATAATCAGCCTGCCGTTCTTACCCGTCCTTCAATTACGCAAATCGCGAACCGCGTTAGCCACAAACTGAAGTATATAGCTCTCTGTGACAGCCGAATTATTACTCGTACAAGTGAAGACGTCTTAATTAGGCCCAGTTTGGGTGCAAACGGGCTGATCTAGTGTAATGGCGCTTGGGTCATGTTTAAGCGACCGCAAAACAACTTGGAATAATAAGAACAGTACCAGGCTGTAAGCGGATTGTTGGTTAACTAGTGTTGTGCTTAGCTTACTTATAGGTTGGTGTGTCACTCCATGTAGCGAATATGTGCGTCATTCATCAAAAAACAGTTCAATAACTAAAATGTATTTTGAAACTGAAGCTGTTCGGCTATGGGAATCACATGTGAGTTGAGTTAAGTTTTTGTATTTTTAAAAGATGGCATTGAAAATGCAAAGTTAAAAAAACAATAAACTTTAAGCTGTGTAAAATTAAATTAGCTGTGCATAGCTGACAATCTTTCGGCACGTTTGCTTTTTATGATGAGGTCATTAGGAGAGGATTATACCCACCAGTGGGTGTCATGCATGTGTTTGAGATGGATGATAAATTTTGTAAAGATAGGTAAGTAAAAGTAGCGGCTAGAGTGGCTTCTGTTTGTATTTTTCAGGATACAGAATTACTAAACGGATTTCAGTTAGCAAAGTAAACAAAGCTAATCCTAAACTCTTTCAAACATTCAAGGAACAAAAACCCATCAAATCTTTGTAAAAACTTTCGAGAAACGAGGCAATTTAAAATAAAACGTAATACAAGCTACCTTCGTTTCATTATTCAGTGACATCACATCACAAATGCGCACAAAGAGGCTCTCCAAGCTGTTGGAATAACAATGAAAAAGTGTACGAGAACGTGGCAGGCGTGTGAATTTCTCCGTTCGCCAGATTATTCGCGCAAACGTGACCTCTTAGGCTTGGCGAAACTGATCGATTCGTCTTCAGATACATTGATGTATTATTATTATGTCCCAGGGATATGATGAAAACGGTTCCTCGGTGAAATCTTCAAAAGAATAGCAGCAGGTTTTAAAAAATATTGCGAAGTCGTTGTAACGTAAAAACTCATTATTGATTAGAATTTTTGACATTTAATAATACATTCAAGATTTGTTAATCGAGATACTTAAACAAATAACAACTTTCCTCAATGATTAAGGATTTTCTGGGTTATGGACATATTTTCTGTCTACAGAATTTTGTTTTTATTGTAACGGTAAAAGTACAATAGCTACGTTTAGTTAAATTGACCTACATATTTCAGTGGTAACAGGCGATAGTAGGCATCGTACTACAAAATCATTTTTTGATACTACTTTTATTAGGATCTGCAATATACAAGTAAGTAGTTTTTTCGTCAGTAGATAGCCAATGGGTTTGCAGGACATAATTTGACGTTAGTTTTTACTATCTTCATACTATAAATATACTCGTGAGCAATGAAAAAGTTTCAGTGACATAGCACCAAATTACTTTTAAAGGCTAGCTTAATGACGCGGTCTGCAATATTGAAGTACATTTAACAGCGCATCAGAATATTAATGTGTGATTTTTTATTAATTTTAATTTATAAAGCTAGGTTCTATGTCTTAGGAGATGTTAAAGCGTGTGTCGGCATTTTGTGGGTGGAACTTTTTCATTGCTCGTCAGTGTATAATTAAGTACTTTATTCTTTACCTAAGCATTTATTTTGTATATAGTACTTTGTGTTTTGTACGTAACTGTACACTTGAAATAACAAAGTGACACGCTGTCGAAAAAACAATCTGTCGAAAAGAAAATCTGTCCAAACGGAAAAATTTGGATTTTCCTGGAATCGGAACTCTCGGAACCTTAGAATTAGGTATGATAAAGAAAAAAATATACTCGCACATATCGCATAGTCGCATCGAATTAATTGCCATTAAGTATAATAAAAGAGCTATCGCTGTAATTGTGATAAAGCAATATGCAGTTAAAATAAGACGGCCTCGGTTTGAAATGGAAACCCATGTATCTTCAGGAATGGGTACTTTAAGTTGAAAGTGGTGTAACAAAGTTAAGATTTCAGATTACGTTATTTTTTATTTTTTCATCATTAAAGATTGATGACGACGTTTAGGTTAAGATTCGGTTTATAAGGGCTTTTTAAAATAATTTAACTATCACCCGCGACTCGCGACTTTATCTGCTCTGCATAGTAGTCGGTTTTAGCACGCTCCTGGATTTTCCACCTCCGTGGTAGAGAGGTACGTACACCGGTTTCAAGGTGTCGCTTACTCTGAGGTCCCGGGTTCGAATCCCGGTAGGGGCAAATGTTTGTATGATGAATACGAGCATTTCTACCTGAGTCATGGATGTTCATTTATATTTCTACACATAAATACTTATATATATATATATATATATATATATATATATAATTATATGAATTTGTATCCGTTACCCTAGTATCCCATAACACAAGCCTTACAGTATTACCTTTGTGGCTAGGTTAATTGGTGTGAGTGTAAGAAATATTTTATTTTTTATATTTTTTACCGATCTATCGATACCGAATTAAAGAACTCTTCAAGTGTAGATATATCAATGACTAAATTTGTTCAGTGAGACGTAAAAAGGAAACAGACAGAGTACTCTCACATGTTTAGTATTTTGTATCTATGGACCGTCATTACTCACAGTCTTGAACATTTATCTGTTTAATTAGATACGTAAAAAAACAATGACTCTCAACAGGCTCAGGTAATATTGAGCATATTTTAAATCGAGCACTTTTCCCAACACCTACACTGTAATACATATTTTGTTATCCTCTTACTGCTCGACAGCCATCATATTTTATGCGTCAATTGCTACGTAGGGTACTTCGCTTTATAAATAGCTTACAGCGAATTTTTCCATAAAATTCCAAACATATTTTTTATTATAACTCAGCCAGAGTTATAATAGAATATATGATAGTTCATTCTTCGAATAAGCAGCATGAGTACACAGGTAATAATAAAAGATAATAAATGGACACAACATCACAAATAACAAAGTAAGCAAATAGCTTAATAAACTCAACAGCAATTAAAAAAGAAATCCACCATAACAAAATGTACACGGCAAATAAAACACGTTACTCAGAACATTAAAAGTCTCAAACAGAAATTAAACACGAAAAGTTGTTTAAGTGTGAATTTCGCTCCGTGAAATATAAAAACAGGAGGTAAAAAGAGAAAACTTGAATGCCTCTGTGTTTTCCGGTTTGCGCCTCTGGAACCGGTAAACTGTACTAACGTACACAATTCACACTTCAGTAATACCCGACATTAAAATTTATTCTTATGAGAGTAGTTTATGAATTCTGGTGATTATATTAATAACCACAACATGTATGTAATGCTTATGATAAATTTTAAATATAAAAATATTGGAAAAAATTAACTCGCCCACAAGTGAATACTCAGATGGCACTTGAACCCACGACTTTTGGAAAACCACTGAGCTACCGAGACTTGTGGAAAACTTAGTTAAAATTCATTTAATCTATGTATCTGATGGCATTCCATTGGTAATAAAATAACATTATATTCCGATTCATATATTTTTTTAACCGACTTCAAAAAAGGAGGTTTTCAATTCCTGTGTATGTTTTTTTTAATGTTTGTTACCTCAGTTCTCGGTCATTTAGGAACCGATTTGAATAATATTTTTGGTTATAAAGGGTATACTTTCAAATTGGTCCCATCGTCGTCAAGACAGGATCTGATGATGGGATCCTGGAGAAATCCAAGGAACTCTTTAATTGTTATAGACACACCTACATTAATTTTGATGTTTTCCTAAGTAACTGGGGCATTTGCTTTCATAAAGTACCATTTGGTGGAGTAGAACGGATGATGAAGAGCACACGTGGTCATCGGAACTATTAAATACTAAGTATATCACGGGTTCGATACGATTCCTAAGCAATTATGCTCCTCGTGAGGACCATGTCCATCATGGACATGGTAAAAAGTACTAGGGTTATCTAACAAAAAAAAATTAAAAATTAAAGGAAATAAAAAAGTAAAATATAAAAATGAAAACCAAATTGTTTATTGAAGTTGGTTTTAAAATTTTTTAAATCTTTTTTTACAGTAGACAGTATAATGTCAACATTTCCTTTTTATGTTGAAATCTCTTAGCACCTTAAATCAACTTCTAAATTAGTCGACTAGATACTACGTCATAAAGTAGAATATAAACCTCTTTAAAAACTCCAAAATTCATACTACTAGACAAACTTTGACATCGCAGTTTTCCCACTCTCATCACAACAAATTGCACGAACGATTGAGAGAATAAACAGACCAATTTAGTACACATACCTGTTACTGTAACTTAGTATTTACCTTGATGAAACAACAAAACTAGTTGCGGCGAAATATTTGAGGAATAAACACAGAAACGTGGCGAACGGGCGTGAACCGGTAATTTCCGGGAAGGCCGCAAACGCTTGCCGGCAATTAGACCTAGACCCGCATCACTACTCGCACTATTCCCACATCACTGATAATATATTGTAAGTGTGGTACAGTCAGTGAACTTGAACCAGTAGAGTTTTTAAGGGAGCTTTATATAAAAAAGTATAACCGCCTCTATGGTCCAGTGGTAACAACCACCGGTATCAGACCCAGGGGTCCCGGGTTCGATTCCCAGCGGGGGGGTACATATTGTATTCGGTTTGGTTGGTGGTAGGACTTGTTTTGAATCCGCCTGGCTAGCTACCACCATCTTATCTAAGTCTGACGCCATAACAATAATGTTTTCAGCATTGTTGTTCCAGCAGTTAGAGATAAGATAGCCAGTTCCTCCGTGGTTGAGGATTCCGGGGAGGCTCGCTTCCATCTTCAGTCTTATCAATACTTAACATCAGGTATGATGAAGGCTAAGAGTCTACCCGTCGTGAATAAAAAAATAAAATAAAGTAAGAAATACATAGAAAACGTTTATTATAACTAATATAACATTAATTGGTTTTCATTTGTATACTAATTTATTTATTTAATCTTGACAATTTCAGAGGAAACTTTTTCTAAAGAAACTTTACTGGTCAACTGGGAAGTTTCCCGATTGTTCATAGCGGTTTCCGGACAACATCTTAGCGCATCACTGATATAATGTAAGTGATAACGGTTTCCGGACAACATCTTGCGCATCACTGATACAATGTAAGTGATAACGGTTTCCGGACAACATCTTAGCGCATCACTGATACAATGTAAGTGATAACGGTTTCCGGACAACATCTTAGCGCATCACTGATACAATGTAAGTGATAACGGTTTCCGGGCAACATCTTAGCGCATCACTGATACAATGTAAGTGATAAAGGTTTCCGGACAACATCTTAGCGCATCACTGATACAATGTAAGTGATAACGGTTTCCGGACAACATCTTAGCGCATCACTGATATAATGTAAGTGATAACGGTTTCCGGACAACATCTTAGCGCATCACTGATACAATGTAAGTGATAACGGTTTCCGGACAACATCTTAGCGCATCACTGATACAATGTAAGTGATAACGGTTTCCGGAAAACATCTTAGCGCATCACTGATACAATGTAAGTGATAACGGTTTCCGGACAACATCTTAGCGCATCACTGATACAATGTAAGTGATAACGGTTTCCGGACAACATCTTAGCGCATCATTGATACAATGTAAGTGATAACGGTTTCCGGACAACATCTTAGCGCATCACTGATATAATGTAAGTGATAACGGTTTCCGGACAACATCTTAGCGCATCACTGATATAATGTAAGTGATAACGGTTTCCGGACAACATCTTAGCGCATCACTGATACAATGTAAGTGATAACGGTTTACGGACAACATCTTAGTACGTTAGTAGTTGTTAGTATTCTTTGATCTTAGTGTCTGGCACTTAGACCCAACCAATGCCAAAAGCCACACCTTTGATGTTCTGCCAACCCCGCAAGGAATTCATAGTTGACAATCCCAACTGTACTACGGGCAAGAAGGGGCGCGAGGATTTATACTTATATGTGTACCTATGTGATATCAGTGTTAATTGATATTTTTGTAAATAATGTAAGTTATTGGTAACGTAATAATACTAATATTTGTAAATATCGATACTTCAGACAAAGCTGACAAGTTTAGAATTGTGTTGGTCTGTGTGTTTCTCACGTACTCGTATTATAAGTATACCCATATTTATACTCTGCTTAGTTTTGAGCTACATGTGTAGTATTGTCCCAAATATATATAAGGTATACAGACTGTGTATGTGTATACAGACTCATTAAAAACACTAAGACAGAACAATCCCTCTAAGGCGTATATTTCTTCTATTAGTTTTCAAAAAATATGGGTTCCCTACAAGAGATCGCTGCTAAGCGATAAGGCCGATATCCGTTTGTACAACTTTATATGTTAGTTTTCATATATGTTTTTGTTTCTTTCTGTGTGTGCGCGCGGTTGCTAGCACGGCTCTATAAATGGAAGGTAGAGAACTATTAGACTTGATGTAGGTATTATGATTTTATTTCCGTTCAACGAGCCTTTGAATTTGATTTAATGCGGCGTTCGAGGCAAATTGCTCGGGATAAGATCTGAAGTATTGCGAATGCTGTTTTATTGATACGATCTCGTACGAAGCGCATTCACGTCTAGATAAATAAAATAGGAATAGAAAACAATTCTAATGGCAAAGATAGTAAAAAGACGGATAAGATGTGGTACTGAAGTAACGTAAGAACTGAAAATCATTAAAAGTAACAGAAAACACAGATAATTATACAGATTCTTTTTCATTCATTAAAACAAATACATAATGAATCAATGCATCAGCTTCTTAGTTGAGTGGTTTTGTTTGTATGTTGCACAACAACATAATTTTTACGGTTCAAAATATTTTGCTAATCGCTTAGTAGCGATGCAGTCACTTTTTGAATACATTTTATCTCAACCTGTTTCAAATAAGTAAATACTACTTTATCAATTCAAAAGTTAAATACTTAATTACACAAAGCTTGCTTTTTATCAAGTCTATAAATTTAAAGAACGCGTTGAAAACAGGAAATTTAGCACAAACGTTGAGAGCCGTCTTGAAATATGTTTCATCTCTACGATAATAGCGGCTGCGGCGACGGTAATTATGACTGGCACATGGGCACAATGGTACAGGAAAACAGTAGTTTGAACTTATACTATAATTAATTAGCTTGCCATTTGGTAGTTGATACTACTTAGGTACTAAAGACATACTGCCTGCTATGCGATTGCGATATAGTCAGTCTTATTCATTTGCCAGTTTATATTTTGTCATTCCATAAAAATTGCAGCCGATTAAATACGATATGAACTGTCAAATGTAGACGCAATCGCGCCTATGATTTATTTTGGGAAAATTTGAAATAAGTCGTTTATTTTCTTTTATTCCATTTATACAATCGTTACAATAATAGTTTTATGAAATTTAATTTGAACTTTGGTTAAAATGAAACAGTTGTTTTTTGCGATTTTGAAAACAGTAAATTTAGCCAAACGTTAAGAGCCGTAGCCGTCTCGAAATACGTTTCATCTTCACGAGAATGGCGGCAGTGGCGTCGGTAATTACGTCCGCCCGGTATCCGCGCAATGGGCAGACGGTACGGGAAAGCACTGGTGTGAACATTATGCTAGGACTAATTAGCTTGCCATTTTGGAAAATCCCGATATTCCCGCACGAAACGAATAAAACCATAGACGGCTACTAGTACTGCCTAATTCTCAAGTTTCAAAATATGTATGGTAAATTTTAAATAGAAAAAATAGCATTAAAAAGTGCAAAAAATAGCATTGAAAAATGCAAAAATTACAAAATCATAAATTTCAAAATATGTTTTATCTCCGCCGCAAAATATGTTTTTACCAGCAATGTCGTAAGGTCCCGCCAGGTTGTAACACAATAAGAGTGCGGCACAATGAAACATTGGCATTCATAAAAAGTGTATCAAATTATTGGTTGTGTTAACAAACTCGTTGATATTAAATATCGTAAGACGATCGATACTACAAACACTGATATAATATTATCCAAATAAGCATCTACAGGACATGTTACTTACTGATAACAATTTTTAAGTTTCAAAATATCTTTTCAAGTTATAACGGCTGGAGGAATTTCGACGAGGAACAAATATCTTTTCATGTTATAACGGCTGAAGGAATTTCGATTTTCGAAGTTTATAGCCTGGATTAAAACACAGAATACCACTAATCCCGATATTACCGCGGAAAAATGAATAAAAACATGGATGGTCACTAGTACAGACAATAATTCCCAAGTTTCAAAATATGTTTTATCTCCGCAAGTCCCGCAGCAGAAGGTCCCGCCCGGTTGTACACAATGGGCGGGCGGCACAATGAAACACCGGCAGCGTGAACGTTTTGTTGTTCTCCCGTTCACCTTTATAAGGAGAAGCTTTCCGTAGTTACTTAATTATACGCCCTTTTGAAGACGATATCGCGCCACTGATTTGAGTGTCTGACTGCTTAGCGTGAGGTTGTAGGTTCAGTTGCCACAGCGTATAACGCTCGCGAACGGATGCCGCCAGCGGAAATGGGTCTACTTCCGACTGCTTGTCTTAATGTTGTGCTTAAAGCTTAAATATTTTTATCTAAAATAAATTGATACTGACCTGTATGTACCTCACAACTTGCGGTACAGTAATTTTGTAATGCGAAAAATGTTGTAACGAATGATAGATAAGACTTTCTTTTCTAGTTGGAAATTGGTAACGGTTACAATAACCATAATTAGTATTTTCTTTTTGTAATGGAAATTGACCTTACTGGTGTGTTAAGGTCACTTTCAATTTGACGACTCTGAATGAAATAAAACAGGGAGAAAAAAACAGCCCTTGACGAGTTTCTTGCCTGTTCTTCTCGTTACAAGGTCTCCCGCCCCGTAGGGTTTGTAAACGGATGGCGTAGCTTCTTTGACATTCATAAGTGCTTGTAACAGCCTAGACTAATTAAATGATATTGACTTTGACTTTGAATGAATTTGATTTTGAATTTGAATTTGATTGAAAATTGATGTGACACAAAATATGAAAACTATAAAGTTTTCATACTTTGTGTCACATCAATTTTATTAAATTTATTTAGTCTGATCATTCTGATTATTTTGGTTAGCTTTCACCTACTTTACTGTAATAATTGAATATAAGCACATCTTAAATTTTCGATAACAGACATCTCGTAACAATGCAAACTTCCTGAAAATCCAAAATCCATAAAATAACACACAATTTAAAACTAAATGTGTCAATAAAAACAAGTTTAATCCGTAAGTGCAGAGTGTCGGTTAATATCGATGCCACTGCAAAGATATAAGAAGCTGAATTGCAGATGTTTCAATAGCTAGGTATGCAAAGTTGTACTTTCCGCCATGAAAATTTTCCAGAACAAAATGTACACAACGTCACAACAAACTACATTTTTATAACTTTCAGTATTTACAATGCAATTTCGTCGGTTTGTAACGTTGTGAATTTTAACTTTTTAATCTGTTATTTTCTCTTTTCTGGGGCCGTCTGCCTTAGTTCCTTTTGTTTTTTTAGCCATTGCTATTTTAATTTAGTTTTTCTTATGTAAATGTACAATGTGACAACAGCTGCGACATGGACAGGCGAAATTGCTTTTGATGACGATAGTAGGTACGAATTGTTACAATAAAAAATACTTCAGAAGTGATTTTAGAAAAATGTGAAGGAACTTAAGTAGATATGAGCAACAGAAAAAATAAGATATGACGTTAGTGAAGATCTATACAAAAATATTTCTAAATGTCGTTTTTTAAAGATCTGATTTAACCCATAATCACCGACCTTTAACTCACAGACGGAGTAATTTTTATATTTAAAACATTTTTTAATGCAAGGCGCATTGAGGGTCACCCCTCCTGGTACATTCCTCAACCACCATCCTGTAGCGTTAGCCGGTGTTGTAGCCTAACGGAGTCATCGACGTCTCACAGACGTGAATACGGTGCTTATATGTACACTTGGGTTAAATTTTTAAGGAAACCTGTAATTACTATTATTGTGTTAATTATATTTGTAACACTGTTGGTTTTCAATAAGCAAAATAAAATAAAATAAAACTTTTCTACGTCTCTTGATCGTCACTTCGATGCTTGTGTAACTAGCCTCATAGCAGACACAATGTATATATAGATAGTCCGTTGTAAGAATGTAGGATACGTTTTGCGAAGTTCCTCCTTCGAACTTTTCTAACGTAAATTTGCACCAATGAACGCGATGGATACCTCATTCTCTCACCGGTGAGAGAATGAGGTATCCATCGCGAAGCAAGCTTCCTAACTTTAAGGTGTTCATGCAGGATGGTGGAAACTGCCTGTGATCCAATGTTTAGTTCAGCCTGTATCTCTCGATGTGAAATATGTCTCGCAATAACCACTTTACCCTGATGACGTTTTCATGAGTTACTGCAGTTGGTGGTCGGCCGGGTCTGGGGTCATCATCGTTAAAATTCTCTCGACCACGTTTAAATTCACGAAACCAATAAGTAATTGCTAACGCAGGAGCAGACTCCCCAAAAGCAGTTTGTAAATTTTCTTGCGATTCCTTGAAAGTTAACGAGACGTCCTTTGTTGCAAACAAAAGAAGAGTGACAGATAATCTTTAAACATAAAAAAAAAACTACATAGTTGTCCCGTGATTTTGACAAAAGGGGTTTGTGTTGAAATTAGCCGTCAATTCTAAATAGTTTCATGAAAGAAGAGGTTGTATTTATTCTGTGACTATCAATTTTCGGAACAACCTAGGTATAAGAAACACCTGTACGATCCCAGCAGCCCTATAAAGTTGGCGTAAATGTTTTGTTACAAATGTATATAGATATATATCTTGAATTAGGGATATTTTAAGTTCATTTGTTGATTTTATCATCATTATTAAAAAATATGAAGCCAGATGTAAGTTCCTAAAATTTCTAATGTAGATTTGTTGATCCCAAATGTAATCGTTATTTGTAATTTTAAATTGGAACTTTTTCATTAAGAACCGAAAAATTATATACCTGAAACATTAAAATTACCAATAATAAAAGAAATATAAGAATCAGATAAACAATATATTTTTATGTACGCTTAAAAAAATTACGTCTGCTAGAGGTACTATCGCGTAAAAAATCTGGGTATGGATATGGGCTTCATTTGACAGTTGAATAAAATTACCATATATGGTCATTTAACTGTCAAATGAAGCCCATGTCCATATCCATATTTTTTACGCGATAGCCCCCCAGGTCGGTGGTTAAAGGTTAAAGACACATTTTTTTTCTGTTCTGTAAAAAATTGCTGTCAGTTCGGCGGTAAGAAAATACATGAATAAAAAAGAAAGAGTTGACTGTAAATTATTGTAAGTATCCAAAGTTATAGAGTAAACTTATGCACACTTTTTATTGATTTCACAACATAAATTTCTTAAAAGCACAAACAAAATCGCGAGTCGAGAAGTTCATGTCAACCATGTTTACTCGACTCGCGATTTTGATTCCGTTTGAGAAAAAAAATGTCTTGTGCAATTAATAAAAATTATACATAAATATTTTCTCCGTGATGATGGAATCCACGATGTATCCTATATAAATTAAGGAAAGTTGCTAATGTTAAGACGCTCTTGACAGCCTATCACGGCTATGTTGCATCAGCATTACGATACGGGATAATGTTCTGGGCTAATAGTACTGACAAACAAAGTGTTTTTAAAGCACAAAAGAAATGTCTCAGATGCATTTTTGGTCTAAAACAAGATGACTCATGTGTACCCTACTTTCGTAAGTATAAAATTCTAACACTGCCATCCATGTATATAAGTGAAGTTGCAAATTTTATCCGAAACAATCCTGATTTTTTTGTAGTGAATCCCATCGGTAGTCGCCGTGAAGGCACCTTGAAAGTTACTCATGGATGCAAAACTCTTCTCAGGAGAATGAGTGTTAATTGTATGGGACCTCAAATTTATAATAAAATCCCTCTGACCATACGCACGATCAAAGATAACAAAAAATTTAAAACTGCGCTCAATGGCTACCTTGCTGAAAAAGTGTAATAAGACATTAGCTTATTTTTAAATGATAAAATAGACAACTAGATATAGGTAGTCATAAGTTTAATAATAATTATAAGGACATTGACATTTCATATATTGACATTTTATTTTAGTAAAATTTTATAATAATCAAATAATTGCGTTTATAATGGTGTATTGTATACTTACAAGATATTAATGTTCATATACCTTTAAGGTGAATCATGGCTGAAACTTTTTTTTCTGTATCTAACTGACATCTTTGTAATACCCATGTTTATGAATGAATAAATAATATGAATATGAATATGAATATGGATGCTAACTTATCCTTTCACGTATAGTGTTAAAATAGGGAAACAGTTTGTTCATGACCGACCGCCAATAATCTACTCCGGCATTTAACGGAACGGACGTATTGCGCAAGCGCTCTTATGGTTGGTCGAAGAGAAAAGATGACCCATCACGCGGGCTTATTGCTGATCGACTGCAAACACAGCCGGGACCAACAGCATTGTCTTCTGAAGCACGCAGGAGACTTCAGATAATATTTTTTTAGGTCACCAATCCCGTGATCGACCATTGCGGTAGTTACTTAGCCACTATAATCACAGACCGAGCTCACGAACCACTGTTTTGATTGTTCTGTCCTGTCCTGTCCTGTCAAATTTAAACTTTGTAAATCAGAAAATACAGTATTATCTAATACTATCCATCGAATAGTTAAAATATTTAATAAATGTTCACAGAGCTTCATTTCAAATTGCTAAAAGTTCTGAACTCCATGCCTTTTAACCTATCCATTTTTAGAATTGAGTTTCAAGTGACTATAGAAATAAAGCATTTTATTGAAAACTTTTCTCATTGAAATGTTCAGTTAGTACCGAACTGAAAGCCGCAAGTAGGCGGTGAAGACGACAAAATACAACAACTTTAATAATTGCAAAGTACTCGAACCTCATCCTTATTCAATTGTATTAAGTTTCAAATTGTGTTTGTACACTTTATGTTTGATAAAATGTCTAATAAGCAAGGAAAATACTTATCAGTTGACGTCAGCGGTAAAAGATGTACATAAGGAAAAACACCGAAGCAGAAATGAAATGGAGTAAATCAGTAAAATGTACACTATGTTTATTTGAAGAGCTGAAATAGAGTTATTTGTATATGCCAGAATAATGGCGAATACTTATTCTTTACAAGAAATAAAGTGAAGGTACTGCGTTTTTGTAAGGAATGAAAAACATTTCTCAACAATCAATACCTCTGGAATAAGATTTTCTCATTTTTTTTTAAGCTTTTGTCTTGATTTTACAATATTTTCACAAAGGTAAAGATTAAGTCTATTGGGCAAAGCCAGATGACGACGCTGAAAACTGTCGACGGTCGCATCATTTCTACGAAACCTGAAATCCTGAGGGAGATCGAGAGTTCTATGGGCAGTTATATTCCATGCAGACACCTGTTGAAAGTAAGGCTGAAGACCCCAGAGCCATGCTTACCCGACACTTCACCGAAGATATCCCTGACTTCAGCTTGTACGAGATTAGTATAGCTCTCAAAGAGCTCAAAAACAACAAGGCGGTGGGCGATGACGGAATCACTACAGAACTTCTGAGAGCGGGCGGTAAGCCGATACTCTAAGTCCTCCAGTAGCTTTTGAATTCCGATATCGTCGAATGCAAACGCATGGAATATAAGTGAGGTGATTCTGTTCTTCAAAAAGGAGATAAGATCCGTTTGAAGAACTTCAGACCCATCTCACTTCTAAGCCATGTCTATAAGTTTTTTTCGAGAGTCATTACGAATCATTTCGCTCGCGGGTTCGACGACTTCTAGCTTCCCGAACAAGCCGGGTTCCGAAAACCTTAGACCACATCCATACGTTGCGACCGAGGAGTATAATCTGCCACTCTGCTTGGCGTTTGTGGACAATGATAAAGCCTTTCATTCAATTGAGACCTGGGCGGTGCTGCAGTCACTCTAGAGGTGCCAAGTGAACTATAGGTATATCGAAGCGAAGGCACTTATACGAACATGCCTCCATGTCGGACCGATATCAGAACCAGAGTATAAATCCCATCCGAAGGTTCTGATAAGAAGGCTTAAGGTCACACAGCGTGAAGTGGAGAGAGCTAATGCTCGGGGTTTCTCTACGTGATCAAATCAGAAATGAGTAGATCCGTAGGAAAACTAAAACACAAATAAGCTAAATAGTTACTACGTAAACTAAAGTAACCGACATCGCTCGACGGATTGCTCAGCTGAAGTGGCATTGGGCGGTAAACATAGCGAGAAGAACCGATGGCTGCTGGGGCGGAAATTTTCTGGAATGGCAACCGCGCACCGGACGATGCTTCGTAGGTAGGCCCCCGACAAGGTAGACCGACGATCTGGTGAAGGTCGCGGGAAGCTGCTGGATGCGGGCAGAACCGATCGTCGTGGAGATCCTTGGGGGAGGCCTATACCCAGCAGTAGATGTCATCTGGCTAAGACGACGAATAAATATTATAGACCAGCGGCGCGTGGTTCCCGTTCCCGTGGGAATATATCGGGATAAAAAGTAGCCTATGTGTTAATCCTTGAAGTCCCTACTTACCATTAATCCAAATCTGTTCAGTAATTTTGCGTGGAAGGGGAACAAACAAACTAACAAATAAACAAACAAACAAACTGACATTTATTTTCGACTTAGAAATTAGCCGAGCCTAACGTACGGCTACACGCTCCTTCATGACTGCGCAGTCCGACTGCGAAGTCATGACGGAGCAAAAGACGGAACACCGAACGACCGGTCTCACATGCAGGTAAACACGCACAGTCCGATTGCTCCTTAGTGTTTAGAGAGAGAGCTCTATGAAATGAACCGGTACATAATGTACCGGCTACGGCATACACGCAACGTCGTACCTGAAAGCATGCCTGCACAAAACGGTTTGCGCAAGTAAGACGGAGCGTGTGGCCGGAAAAAGGTTTCCCGTGCAGTCCTGAAAGCGCGGCCTGAGTAGTCATTGAAATTATAAATATTTGGACTGCGCTAATTTAGTCTGCACGGTTTTGACTGCACGTGTGACCGGTCGTTCAGTCCGCGCTTCAGTCCGCGCCTCAGCCCATCAAGATTGTTTCCGATGACATACGTGGTAAATGTATGAAAATGAGCGATGTAAAAGGTAATTCGAGGGAGATTTTAACTCATTTCATTTCAGCTCTCCGGTCGCTCGGTGTTCCGTCATTTGCTCCGTCAGGACTGCGCAATCCGGGACTGCGCAGTCATGTAGGAGTGTGTGGCTGGTACATAAAACAGTAGCGAGCGCGCGTGTAGCGGAGCGCATTTGTGTGATTGCGTCATTTCAGCAGTTTGTAGGCAATGCAAAGACTGGTTTAGACTGTGGTTGTAGTGTCAAAAGGCGTGTACTGGTATCGCCGGCAAATTCACAAATTTCACACGGACTGTTGCAAAAGAACTTATAAGGAATATGCTTACGACTGTACTTTCCCCCTTTCTCTCTTCCCTAAATAAGTAACAAAAGTAGTTCTGCCCAAAGTAGGCCACTCAACGTGTCCATTGTGCCACTAGGGCCGAATTCGCCAACAAATAAATCTATTAAGGTCAGTTGCGCTTCAGAACACTCTTTTAACTTCTCAGATAACTTTTGCACTTCAATCTTTATTTCCTGGTATTTTCCTATACATGAAGGGACCCGCGACTTCGTCTATGGAATTCAGTTGGTAAAGTAATGAAAATCGAGTTTAGTTTTAATATGGGTAAACTGTTACTTTTAAAAAGTATAGTCATGAATTTCCATTTAAGTAACATGAGGGACGTAGCTTTTCAGATGTTATTATTACGTATTTAGAAAATAATGCATATCCAAAAGCCTGCGTGGTCAGGATTTAAGCCCTAGAAAGTAAGAGTTGATAAGTAAAGTAACAACATTAATATAATAAATAATAATTTCAAACAATCACACCAAATTATCTAGCCCTAGGTAAGTTTCATAAGAACTAGAAATTAAATGAAAATATTCTTTATTAAATTGAGCATAGTACCCGTCTTTTTGAATTGTCAGTTTTGCGCTACCACCTGTTTCAGTGATATGGACACTAGATAAAGGATATACATATTTATTTTCATTTTTTGTAAATACATACATAATATATATATTACACACACAGACCAAAACAAATAAACATGTTCATGCAATACAATATTTGTCTTGTCCAGGTATTGAACCGGAAACCTCGGTGTACAAGGCAGGCATACGTAACCCTACACCAGACAGGTCATCCAATATAAATAGGTAAACAATTTTAAACTGACTTCCAAACGTTAAATTATAATAACGAAAAATAATAATTTTGGAGTCGGAACCAATGGTGCAGTCTACATTGCACTTCTACAATATAGGTACGTTTATTTGGTCCTGGTTGTCACCGATTCCAAAAAGTATATTTTGAAGACGGTTTTCGTTGTAACTACGGGGTTTTATTTCTTTGCAATTGTTTTTTTTGTTTTTTGTTTTCGTTATTATTTTTTACATTTTGAAGCAGGTTTTTAAATTTTAGTATATTTAACAATTTATTTGTCTATATTAATATTATAAAGATGAAAGATTTCATTGTTTGTTTGCATTGAATAAGCTCCGAAACTACTGAACGGATTTAAATGAAATTTGGTTTACAGATAGAAGATAGCCTGGTTATGAACATAGGATACTTTTTATCCCGATATTCCCACGGGAACGGGAAACACGCGGGTGAAACAGCGAGTGGCCGCTAGTGTTAGATAAGACCAATAATTTTCACCAATCGCGAGGACCATATAAATTGTTTACGAACCATAATGAAGGAATCGTATCGCACCCGTGATAAACTTAGTATTTAATAGTTCCGATGACTATGTGTGGTCTTCATCGTCCGTTCCACTCCACTAAATGGTGCTTTATGGAAGCAAATGCACGAGTTATTCAAGAAAATACCGAAATCTATGTTGGTGTGCCTATAAAATTTTAAGAGTTTCCTTGATATCTCGGATCCCATCACCAGATCCTGTCTTGACGACAATGGGACATACTTGAAAGTATATCCTTTCAAACAAAAAAAATTATTGAAATCGGTTCATAAATGACCGAGAACTGCGATAACATACATAAAAAAATCTACACATACTACACACGATTTGATAACCTCCTCCTTTTTTGAAGTCGGTTAAAAACTATACATCAACGGGTAAAAGAAACAATTAACGATTTTTTATGCTAGTGCTTTGTATAAATAAATCGAATTGGCCTTATTACTAATGCCAAATTACTTCCGTATTATATTTAATGAAGTGAATTTTTTCCCTTCGGCCGCCAACGCAACCGGAGTTTCTTTGGTTGCAAAATTAATTCACTTCATAACAACAACAGAAAACAGATAAATATTTTAAACAAACAAAGCAATTCCGGTCCACGATATCTTAACAGGATTACACGACTTTCTTGAGAAAGCACTCTTCCATACTGAAAATGCGATTTAAAACATTCGTTAGTAAAAGTGAATTATATTTTAAAGCTACGAAGAAACTTCAAGGGTTGAATAAAATCATTGAAAGCCAGGCAGTAATGTCTATGTGATTCAAGTACATATAGTAATACCACAGTAGGTCTCGCACGTAAATCATTTGATTGTATCGAACCGATACTCGTCAACAAGTGTATTAAGACGTATTGAGCAGCGTTCCTATCGGACGTAAACGAAACTAAATTTCTTTATACATTTTGAGAAGCCCATGGCGCAGTGGTTCACTCTCTTGGCCTGCGATTGTTGAGGTAACGCAATGGTCGGTCACGGAATGGGTGATACAGAAATTTACTACGAGTATATCGAGCTCCTCCTCCTCCGAAGGCACGTTAAGCAGATGGTCCCGGCTGCATTTGCAGTCGTTAAAACCCCCGAGTGCAGGCCCATGGCCCATTTTGTGTGCCCCAGCAGTGGGGACATTAAAAATTTCGTTTTTATTAAAGCATAAATTGCATTCCCTATTTCTTCCTTTGAAAACTGTTACACGTGTGACGGTACGTTCGTTATAACAATTTCCATTGTGTTTTCTAAGTCGATCCTGGGTCTTTGTCCCTTTGTGCTCACTACTAGCGACTTGCTGAATGTTTTATAGCTCCTAAAACTTTTGTAGAACACTCCAGGGGCAAAATCAATCAACTTACATTCTATTTATAGAATGGAGGAGAATGGGAGGAACGAATCGCGATACACAATTTGATTGAGCTCTCTCAATCATGAAAAGGATTGAATGTCGATGTAGTCGGTTTTCTGTTGGGGTGCATCGACACTAGTAGACTAGACTATATGTTATACTCGTATAGATGTATGGTTTCTGTTTAGACTGTGCCATAAGTGCCTTTTCACATATACACGGCTACCGTGAATGTGAAAGCTATAAAATACAATTCGGCGCTATAGTGCGGTGCGAGGCCATACTCTCTGATGCGCGCTATCCTATACGCCTTTTATTTGGCAAAGTTGAGTATCCAATTATGAACATGTCAATCTGTTTTTTTTATTTTTTTATTATGAACGACGGCGAGGCTCTTAGCCTTCATCATACCTGATGTTAAGTATTGATAGGGCTAAAGATGGAAGCGAGCCTCTCCCGGAATCCTCAATCACTGAGGAACTGGCTGTCTTATCTCTAACTGCCGGAATACAACTATGCTGAAAACATTGTTATTACGGCGTCAGATTTAGATAAGATGGCGGACTTACAACAAGTCCTACCACCAACCAAACCGAATACAATATGTACCCCCGCTGGGAATCGAACCCGGGAGCCCTGGGTCTGATACCGGTGGTTGTACCACTAGACCACAGAGGCGGTGCTGGCGACTGTACAACAATCAATTAAAAAGTAGGTAACTGTGTCTGTAACATATAATCTAACAAGGCGATAAATATTTAAGGTAGCATTGACTACATTTCTAACTGGAGCTGTAAAGTCCCTAAACTCCACAAATACTAATAAAAATCACATACATTATGTAAACAAAATAATTTATAAAAGCACATCCTGATTCCTCGCTTCCTAAATTAAAAAAGTTTTAAAAGAAACTCCTCCTAAATGTTACTGGCACCAAATAAATATGTATTAGGTGTACCGTCTTGGACGGATTTATAAGATAATTAAGATAAGATAAGATAATTATTTATTGAGTACTAAACACATACATCAAATAAAATTTGACACCGTGACCCGTGGTAGTAAAAACTGTGCTACAGGCCACGGTACTCCCAGGTAGATTAACAAATTAATTTAAGTGTTTTTAAAAGTGTGATCTTAATTAAAGTTATAATAGTACAGTAATATTGGATTAAATGCTAACAAACAAATACTTGCTACTGTAACCTTACAAAGAGATTTTCTGTCGTTTCATAATCCAGTTCCCTGAGATTACTTAAAATTATATTTTTAAACATGTTATTGCTTAACTTAGAAATTTCCTTAACATTACGGTTAAGCTTATTATAAAGCATAGGTGCATAGTAATCATGGCTTTTCATTGCGAATACGGTTCTACATTTAGGTAATGGTACTTTGCATACACGTCTATTAGGCAGAGTCAAAAAGGGAACAGTGTAACGGTGATATCTTCGCAGAGACTGGTAAATAAATAATTTTCTAACTGAAAGCACGTCACAGATCTTAAACAGATCTTCAGTGGGGTAGCGGAAGGGTAGACCCATCAAAACCTTCAGAACTGCACGTTGAGCACGCTCAATTTCAATAAGAGAAGTCTTAGATGCCGTGCCCCAAGCACAGATACAATACAATAGTATACTTTCAGCAAGCGACTTGTAGGTTAAACAGAGTATATCAGGTGGAGCCACACCTCGCAAATTTTTAAAAACGTATATTAATTTTCTGGTTCTCTTAGCAACTGCGGTTATCTGGGGGCCCCAGCTAAGATTCTCATCGACTATGACACCTAAATATTTCATATTATGAACCCGCGTTAGAAAACCACAGGAGCAAAGAGCTGTAATGCAAGGATTTCTATTACAGGGATATGTGTGCAACTGAAGCTTGAAGTTCTTAGGAGAAGTACGATCCGAAATACTGAAACAAATGTAATTTGTTTTTGTGGTGTTAAGGTTCAGAAGACTGTCCTCTAGCCAGGCTACAACCCTACTCATTCCGGCTTCAGCAAGTAAACGGGTTTGATTCCAATCTGGTCCATGGAAGAGAAGGACAGTGTCATCCGCAAACATGATGATATCAGCACTTGCTATGTTAAGATTACAGATTTGATTAACATAAATCAAAAATAATGTCGTCCCTAAAGTGCTACCTTGCGGTACACCAAAAACGCAATCTGAATCATTACTCACGTGCTCATTGATTCTGATCCTCTGAGACCTGCCCTCAAGATAAGAATGAAACCAGGATAAAGGGACTCCTCTTACGCCCAGATGTTCAATACGTTTTAAAAGGATGGGAATTGACACGGTGTCAAATGCCTTTTGTAAATCCAAAAATACACCTAAGCACCGCTCATCATTATCTAGATATGTACGCACCTTAGCAGTTAGCTCAAGTACAGCATCCTCCGTGGATTTACCTAGCCTAAAACCAAACTGTCGTGGACTCAATAGGCTGTTCTTCTCCAGATAATCCATCAACCGTTTGTTTACAATTTTTTCCAAAATTTTTGAAAACGTCGTTAACAGAGAAATAGGTCTATAGTTAGTCGGAAGCATTTTTAAACCAGTTTTATAAATGGGTGTAACAATGGCTTGTTTAAAGGCTTCGGGAAAAATTCCCGTGTCAAGACTAAGATTTATTAAATGTGTTAACGGTTGCAGAATATACGGGCAAGCCTTTTTAACAATATTAGTTGTAATGTTATCCCACCCAGACGCACAATTTGATCTTAAACCTAAAATGATTTCATGAACCTCGAAACAGTCTACAGAAGAACAAGAAAAAGATCCAGGAGGTGAGTCACTTGGCTTAGTATTTCGTGCTAAGGTGTTTTCATCTAATCCTAGTTTCGTCAATGTGATGTTAGCCAGTTCAAGTCCAATTGAGGTAAAATACTCATTGACCAGGTCCAAAGACTCCGTTACAGTTGATTTAGCATGCAAAAGCTCATCAGCACCAGTACGTTTACTGTATATGTTACAAACATCCTTAATTGTATCCCAAGTCTTTTTGGAATTGCCTGAATTTTGAACAAACTTATTACGATAGTATTGTGCCTTAAGAGTTTTGATTAAATTGTTACATCTGTTCCTGTATGCTATAAATACTGACTTCGAAATTACATCATTGGGAGAACGCTTACTTTGTCGTTGAAGCCAATTCCTTTTTTTTATAGATCTTAAAATTCCAAGAGTAATCCAAGGTTTTAAACATTTTTTTCTATGTGGTAATTCAACTTCATGACTATTACAATCAATTGCATATTGTAATTTGGATATTAAATAATAGGCTGCCTTATTTGCATCGTCCAAAAGATAGTACTCGTCCCAATTCTCATCTGCGAGTTGCTTTCTTATAGCATCATAGTTTGTAATTATTTTTTTGTGATTTTTTGTGAGTTTGTTGATATTAGCGTCATTTACTACTAGAAGTACGGGAGAGTGATCTGTAAGTGGATCAAAAACAAATGTTTGCCAATCAAGTGAGGTTTTGACCATAAAATGGTCAATACAAGATTTATCGCGAGTTGCCTTATCAACACCTTGCAACAATCCATGATAAGCCATTAGACTAATATAATGAAGACCGTGATTCGTAATATTTTCTGGTAAAATGTTTATATTGATGTCTCCTGTTAGTACAATAGTCTTAGATTTAATGCTTTGTAAAAGTGTGTCAAGGGAATCAAGATATTTTATGGGATTCGGAAAGCACGGTGGTCTATACGAACAAATAACCGTACAATTGTCTTGAATATTCAGAACAAGACAATTACCGTCTTGAATAATTGGTTCACTAGCTATGGCCCTAATACCTTCACGCACGTAAACAACCACACCGTCATTTTGGTTGAGTGCCCTTTTTGTTAGAAATGTTTGGTAGTTTGCTAATGAGGGCGGTGGCTTACAGTCGTCTGTCCAACATTCAGTCAAAACGAGCAAATCAATGTCAATATTGAGCGACGCAACAAATACAAGAAATTTATCAAAATTTTGGTGAATACTTCTGACATTTGCCGTAATAATAGTAAGTGATTTATCACTAATATTTGCAGTCTGCTTAATAACATATGTGTCACACACACGAGTGCATCTTGAGTCACAAAAAGTATCCAAATCATTTTGTATTGTAGAATGATTTAAATTCATATTTTACTTTTTAAAAGAAAAGAAAAAATGTGTTCTGAATCAATGGACCATCGCAAGCAAAGCGATAGGATTAGAGATTTCAATAAATCACCTAACTTCGAGCTGAAAACCCATTTCGTTATATTATTTGTATCAATTATAACATTTATAACTTTATGCACTAATCCCACCCATACTAAACAAATATAGATATTATAGAAATGGTTTGTTAGTGTAGTGTTTCCTATTACTAAAGAGCTAATACTGTTTATTATTATGTTAACAAAAGACACTTGCATTAAATAAAATTTAATTAGTAATGACTTCTTTACGCATGATTTATCTGAATATGCACAGACTAGCATATTAACAAACACCGATAAAATAATTAAACAAATATTTCCACAAGCAATCTTTTCAAGTTGTTCATTACAATGCTGGCTATAATTAAATACACATACCATAGTAATCGTAAGGAAAGGTGGATATTGAATTTTAGGAAAAACCATGATACGACACTCCGCGCTCACAACAAACATAAAAACATTTGTCAAAGAAAGACTCGATAGCTTTAAAAACAGATGCAAACAAATGCGGGTACCCATACGAATAAAACAGACATATTTATGCCTGGGATGATTCAATTCAATTGTCGTAGTAGCAGTGCAATCTCGATTTATCATTATGTTTAGTAAAAGCCCTTGAGTGATTACAAAAAATAAAAATATCATTTTACAACTTATGAGTGTTGATATAAACAAGTTTATATAAAAAAACAAAAAAGCAATGTGTGTTACAGAAGTGAAATAAAAAATGTTTTTGAATAATTTAAAATAGAAGTTTACCATTATTTCAATTTGATTTCGAATTACCTTAATATATTGTATGCTATTCGACGAGTAAGTAATAATAAGTAAGTACTTAAAAACTATAAAACACCAGTACCGCATTTTTATAAAAATACATTTAAACAACCTTAAAAATATACCAACATGCAATTCAAAAACTATTATCAACATAACAACAGAATTCAGTAGATATCCTAGTCATTTAGAAGTTAGTTTCTGCAGATCCTCCTCGGCATCAATGCGTATTGGGGTCCCACCTTGCACCTTGCGAAGGAAAATAATTCCATTTGAAGTCCAAGCATACGCATAATTATTTGCCTTTTTGAATTCTCTGGTAAGATAAAATAGTCTTCTTGTCCTTGGCGTGAGATTTTCCGATATAAAAATTGGTTTTTCGGGTCCTTGTAAACGTAGAATGCTGGTATTGAGCTTAGGTTTATCAGAGTTTCGATTGTATTGCTTTGATGCAGAAAGTAATTTGTTTTTCAAAATATCAGCCGTAAATTCAACAATGATAGATGACGGTGAATCTTTTTGTTTCCTAGTTCTATAGGTATTTTTGATATCATGCTCCTTTATAGGCACACTCAGAACATTACCTATGCTATAAATTATGTTTGTTAATTCAGTTGTACCTTCATTTGTTTGCATAGGCAAGTTGCGAATCTCCAAACTTGTTGAGCGGGCGCCTTTTTCCAAGAGATCGATTTTATTTTCAAGTAATTTTATATATTTTGTATTATCATTTCGTTCCTGCATAAGTTTTGTCACGACGGAATGCATATCGTCGTATTGTTTGGAAATGAATTCAATAGATGTAGTTAATTCAGCTTGTTTTTCTGTCATTGTAGATAAAAACGTATCTAGTTTTTTATCTTGTACAGTCTGCCATGACAAGAGCATATTTTCAATTTTAGACATAAATGTAACAAGCTCATCGTCCTGCTTACGTTTTATAGGGCGAACAGTAATATTTTCCATATCATTTAGTTCCGGCGTAGAAACAGAATGTCCTCCACTGAAATCTATTTTATTTGTCGTATTCTTGGTTGGGGTCCGCGAAATAGACATGTTAATATTAAATATACGACGGAGTATTCAAAAACTTTTCAAATTATACAATACTATCTTGCAAAATTCTATGTTTAACCCAAGCGTAGGCCTATTTGAATATCCTTCCGTCAGCAAAAATTAAAATGACAAGTGCGAAAGAGCAATCACCGTACATGGGATAGAAGATGTTGCGACAGTCACTCCCTAGGAAAACGGCTCGTACGCATGTGAGTGTGGTTTCTGTAGCCAATTAGAATAACTGCGGGCACCTCATTAAGAGTAGAAACGTTGTAAATAGTTGGTTTACGCTCACCCAGTATGTGTCTGTCTCTATTGCACACTACATGTTCACCTCTTCACGATTTCTATTCTCCTAGTACTAGTGACGTTATTATTTATTTATTTGAAATAATTTTGAGATTTTGTTAATTTTATCAAAAAATATTCACCACAAAACACGTCCAAACATTACGGAATCCGAGGAGGGAGGGGTGTGAGAGGTGACGTGCCCTTTCGAATACAATAAGGAAACGATTTATTTCTTAGGAAACTATGTTCATTCATACTCAAATTACTAATGGTAAAGAAACACCATACGGTAGTTTGTTAACATTAGAATGGCGGCTGGGGTCTTTTTGACCCATTTCGGAGTTTCAACGATCGATAAATTCGGCACTTTTTTATTATAATGCTAAATCCTCTCATGAATAAAGGTTTATGATTTAAGGTTTCGATATAGAAACCGTATGATTTTGAAAGAAAGGTTTATGTTAAGCAAGTTACTATAGCTAAAGTATAAGATGTGTATGAGTGATTGAAGTTACTGCTCGCGCAAACTTTTTTCTTAGGGCTTGGCCACATCACCACGTTACGATGTCGGTAACGTTACGGTACGACATCATCTTTATATTAATTTCGTTTGTCAAACTGTACACTAATTTTACTTTAATATTTAATTTCGTATTCTTATATTTTCCCCTCTGAAATATTAATAAATATAATGATATATAAGACTTTTAAACAATGAACGACTTCATTCGAATAGCTGCAAGACCTGAGAATGTATTCTATTTTCAAATAGTGAAAAAGAAAACTTTTTAGTATGTACCTATTTTATATTAATTGCTCTTACAAAAACAAAATAATAGTTCCAACTACCAATTTAAAGCTTTTTTAATGGCATTTGCCAATAAAGAGTGCGCAAAAGACAGACTGGTTGAAGTCGTGTTCCTCTTGACCTAGAGCGGGCAACAGCCTTTTGAGACTATTTTCGTACCGGACTCGCTGATGGTACGGTAGACGTAGCTGCACTAGTGTTGACTGACTGGTCTATTTTTACATCGCTCTAATTATCCCTGACTAGTTTTCACCGGCTCTTTGGACAAAATTAACGCTTACATGATATTTTAGAAGTCTTTCATTCGTCATCTGCTAGCAAGACACTGCTGACCAGAGAACAATGGAATATCTATTGTGTCTCATAATCCGAGGTCTAAGAGGTTTTAATACGTGGTCATTACAGTGAATGATCAAAGCAACACTCAACATTTTGAAATTTTGTTTAGACTGTACTTTCAGCTGTATGGTAGACGAAGATCTTCTTTTTTAACAACGGGAAAGCGTTTAGCAGCCTTAGTCGTACCTGATGATATGTGATGATGGGCCAGAAAGAAGAATAAGGATAAGAATATTTAATTGCTTAATACCATATAATCTCGCTTCTTCCGGAATCCTCAACCACAGTTTTTTTTTTAAATTTATTTGAGCAAAAAAAGACAAAATAATTGTGAGGTACAATAAATAATATAAACTATACAAATGATAAAGTCACCAACACCGAATACACACAATCAGCGGTAACATTACTATCGGATGCACTGCGCAAGTAGGTAAAAAAGTCGATGGATATGGAATAAACAGAACGTTACTTTACGACGAGGTTGTTAATAAACGTCAAACTTACTAAGCTCGTAATACTGTTTTTAAGTAGGTACATATAGCCTTTTAAAAATTTTTTAAAAATTTTTTTCTTATACCTTCATTTTATTTTAGGCATAAGATTGCAATAAGGTGTGACGTAGTAGTCCGACGAAAATTCTCATTTCGAACAAAATTTAAAGGAAAATTCAAACCTATAGCCGTTACCAATTTTTTCTCAGTTAATGCCGGGATAAAGACCCGGTGATTTATTACTTTGGCTCGCTACTAATAAATCATTTGAGACTGTATTGTGATTTTGTAGGCGAGATCAGGGATCCTTCCTCCATTTTACAATCGTTCATTTATGACGTTAAGCACCTTGTAATTTGAGTCGTGAGTGGCATAGTGTGTTTATACACTTTGAATGTTCGGTCCATTCCTCTCCCAATAGCTCAATTGGGAAGAGTTCGTGGCGGCACTTGACGGACTGATCACATTCGATTACGTTTTTTAAGGCGATACTCGAAAAAAATATGCTGAAGCGAGATAGCAATGAAAAAACGACGCGCACGGGAGCGAGACCGATTTTGCAGATTACGCAAAAAAAACCCAAAATGACATCGTATTAAAAAACTACAGCGATTTAAAACAATGCTTCTATACGATCCTAAATATTATTGGTGTCCACTTTTTAAACCAATTTCCAACAGTGTAAGTAACCCCATTTAAGAATAAATTAGAATTTTCGTATTTTTTAGAGGTCTTTTCGAAAAGAAAAAGTGTCGAGGCAAAAACATAAAATCGTGTTTTTGAAACTATACGAATCTAAATAAAGGTATGGAGAAATATATATGTTATTACCAGATTTGTAATAACTGTAACAGTGCTATAGTTTTATATCAAAAAGTCCATACTTTTTCCGAGTAGCGCTTTAAATAAGTGAGTGCTCGGTCCGGTCAGGTGTCGGATGGGCGACCATAGTGGCACAACTGAACCCTACAGTCGTCAAGCCCATTCAGAAGCCTAATAGGCGGCTTGATAAACTCTGACACCAGAGGAGGCCAATAAAAGAGAGAATTGGGAAAGCACTGGAAAGGACTTCCGAAGATTGCAGGTTCTAGTCCCGCCTATGAGAACAACATGTGATTCGGGTCGATTTTTAGAGTTTCGTACCTAAAGGGCCAAGTGCGAGTCGAACCACGCGCAGTATAGGGTTCCGTAGACAAAATTATAGTAACATTTTTCATCTGCAAAAATAACTTTGTTTTTCATAGTGTTTGTATAAATGACAAAGTTATATTTGTGGTTTTGGAAATGTGCTTTAGCTCTGAAACTGCTTAATATATTTCGTTCAAGCTAATTTTCGTTAAATGTGTTTATTTAAATCTACAGCATATTTTTTTTTATTTTTCACTTTCTTAGTTTAAAAGTTAGAGGGGGAGGAGGGAGGGGGACGACACTTATTTTACCACTTTGGAAGTGTACATCTTTCAAACGGTTGCCTTTAAGAAAAAGTTGTTTTAAGAACCTCAATGTCATTTTTAAAGACCTATCTATAGACACCCCGCACGTACCTATGGGTTTGATGAAGTTTTATAGCTCCATGTATGTGGTATTAATGGGGGGCCATTAATTATTGTTTTTGTATAAAACCTTAAAGCAATTTACGGAATACATCCATTTACCAAGTTTCAACAATGTAATCCTAATAGTTTCGGAATAATGTAGCTGTGACATACGGACGGACGGACAGACAGACCGACAGACATGACGAATCTAAAATCTTATAGAATCTATAAGGGTTCCGTTTTTTGCCATTAGGCTACGGATCCCTAAAAACGGGGACCCTGTTACTAAGACTCCACTGTCCGTCTGTCTGTCTGTCACCAGGCTGTATGTATCTCACGAACCGTGATAGCTAGGCCGTTAAAATTTGCACAAATGATGTATTCCTGTTGCCGCTACAACAAGATATACATCATCTGTGAAAAAACAGAATAAAATAAATATTTAAGTAGGGCTGCCATCAACAAACGTGATTTATTTGCCCCTTTTTGCTCGATATTAATTATAATGGTACGGAATCCTTTGTGCGCGAGTCCGACTCGCACTTGGCCGGTTTTTCTAGTATTTTTCTATCTTTATCGATAATTATCTATTAGTTTCTAACAATTCATGCACATTGTCTGTCTCCCATATAACTAACAAAAAGAATTATAACTTTTATTTTTTTTATTTTGCATTTTACAATGCTATATTTATAACAAAAAGAATTTAAACTTAAACTGCTACCCTGTCAAACTTTATCGTACAATAAACACGTGTTACAGACAGTAACAGTAAAAAAACAAATCTAATAAAACCGTAGCAAAATCATTACTTTTGACAAACCAAATACGTCTCATTCGAAACATAACGCTAGGCCAAAAAGCTGAAAACAAAGCCGTGAAAAGAGCAAAAAAAAAAATGGAAAAGTACACAGTGCACGGGAAGTCGATCGTTGATTGTTTTGTTTTCTTATCGGATATTTATTGGCGGCGAGTCAGCCGGGCGCACATCCGCGACGGTTATTTTCGTTCGCCGACAACGAATAAAAACAGTCGGCAAAGAATTCGGGTGCGCTCGGCCGGCCGGTGCGTCGGTCGCTTGCATGCTTTTGGTGTGTTTCGTTGGTAGATTTGCATACGGCTATTTTTACAACTGCTATGCTACCCCCGTTCGCACTTATACGGTTTTACCGAATCGGTTTTTTTATGAACGACGGGGAGAATCTTGGCCAACTGTAACTAAGTATATTTAAATAGCAAAGAAAAAAAACATCTGTTGGTTTCAGACTTTCGAGACCTTTCCAATGAGCAATACGCCTGAAAAGATGAGCTTATCTCTCAAAGGTTTTGATTTAATCAAAATTGAATTGCTAACACGATTTTATAAGATTGTTGTTATTAATACTTATCTACTAGATAGTAATCTTACCAAATTTCATCCAAATCAGTTCAGTAGTTTCGGAGACTATTCAATGCAAACAAACAAACAAATAGTTAGTATAGATATAGATTATAATATTGGTACACATTAGTAGATACTCTAAAAGCATCAATAGGGTACTTAATCTGCTAGGCGATTGCGTAAACTCAATCGTATTCATTTGACAGTTCATATCGTATTCAATCGGCTGCAATTCGTATGGAATGACATTTTATATGATACAATGAGAACATTTGTTTGTTTGCATTGAATAGTCTCCGAAACTACTGAACTGATTTGTTGTTTTTGTTGTTATGAACATAGCATACTTTTTAACCTGATATTTCCACGGGAATTGATCTACGCGGGTAAAACCGCGAGTATGCTAGTACATTTATATTTTGATATCTTACAATCTTATTTTTTTTCTAACAATCTCTAGGATTCTTCGGGTATTACATATGAAGGTACGTAAGTAAGTAAAAACTGGATGAATTTCCGTTGCCAAAAATGTTGTCATAAGTAAAAAAACAACAAAGTTTCACAATAGGTAATTGTCATAATGAATCTAGTTTATAACCATAAACAAGTGCTTTTTTAAACGTTTTAGCATGGAAATGTTTTAATAGTGATTATTATACAAATAAAACATTGAATAAACTAAACTTCCTATTGATATAATTCTTCGTCAGCTACCGGTCGTAAGGAAACCGCTATAAGAAAATTTATTACATTAATGAAAATAAAATATTTTCATTGTTTGTTGACACTGCTGAATGTTTTATGATTATTACTATCGTTGGGATATTCCACTAAGATAAAGTGAACGTAAGTTCATATTTTTCATGATTCAATTTAGTTTTACAAAAAAATAGAAAACAATTCTATATTTATGTTAATTTTTTGAAGTTAAAAATGGACCATATTATTGACGTACTGAGATAGAAGAAAGTTATACAATAAAAAAACCTAAAAGTTAAATGAAACCCGGAAAAACTAAACACGGTTGCTTTTTTTTTTAAATGCTCTTATAAAAAGGAAAAGCGGAAAGTGAGCAAAAATATTGTATACTTATTTCAAAAATTATAATATCTTTGGTTAATAACAGTTTTTTCTTTTTAAGTTTATAATGCATATTACAATTAAAAGCAATAATGAACTATGATAAACTTTACTAGAAAAATAGTAGATAAAAAGACTCGGCTCACATGTTAAAAATCATAAAATAATGAATATTTTAAAAAATTCTTGAAGTAATGTTTTACGATGGTCTTGGCTTAAATGTTTTTTTAAACTCAATTTTTGATAAAAAAAAAACTTAGAAAAGTCTGTTTAAGTATAGATGCTTACGCGATATCAGTTTAATAGCCACATTACATAAAGAGCTTGTTTGCTAAATGAAGTACAAATATTGCAAAACATCAGTGTGTAACTCCTAACAAGACCCATGAATGACAAAACCTTTGAAAGCGCTTGGATGCTTTTATATAGGAAAAGGGGTGGGGCGGTGGGGAGTACACACTTTTGTTAAATCTACTAACATTTTCAGTCTGAAAGTATAGAACGTGAGATTTATCAACTACATAGTATATTTAAAAAAAGTGATCTGTATATATTTTATGACTAAAATAAATTTGTTTTATTTGACAACCAGCGTAATAGTCTAATGTCAAATCTATCACAATCCCTTTCAAAGGTATTGTGATTGTGATAGTGATTTATGGAATTGTGTAATGTAACTTATAGTCGCATTCCCTTACAGAACGAATGATGTTTAAATTACACTTTATTTGACACTTCTCCATACATTTGAAAGATGTTTTCGTGTGTCACTTTGCGTAGACAGTTCAATTTCGTTCATTCAATACCTTTCAAAACGCGTCCCTATCGCAATCCCTATCAAATGTCAAATAGTGATAGCCTGAAGTATGTAAATATTTTTCAAATGACGAATTAAAAGGGATTGCGACAGTTTTTAAAACTAGAGAATTAGCCCCCGTTTGGCGCATGTGTACTAAACGCAACCTTATGTGCATGACACAAGGTGTGCAGGACAAGACAAATATTTATGTGCATGAACATGTCTATTTGTCTTGGTCTAGGTTATGTTATGGATAGTATCCATAACATAAGGTCTTCATAAAACTTAACGTGTGCTAGATAATTTATGTAATTGTATTTAATAATTATAAATTAAAACAATAGGACTAGTACAAATTATAATTACAACTTGAAAAATCTTACAAAATATATTTTATCTTACTATATTTGTTTTGTTTTTTGTTCCAGGTTTCAGGTTTCTGACGTTCGCAAGAAAAGGTAAGAATAATATTATTAATCTAATATCTATTTCTGTATCTATACTAAAAATTAATCGAATTTGGTTAAATGGCTGACGTAAGAAGCTTTATGAGTTATTTTTATTTATATTGATAAAACAATTCATTATAACTAGCAATATGGCTTTCAGGAGGCTTTCTAGCGGGTAAACAGATATATTGTTTTAATATTACAAGTATCTTTCCTTTCATTTTATAAGATCGAAAATTCTCTGGTTCTTTTTTAAGGTTTTTAAATAAATTTAACTTCAGTAAAATTCCAACTCTGATACATTTAAGCAAAGTACACAACCCCATAAAGTAAATTTTCCGTGCAGCGTTTTTCAAATTTTAGCGTAGCAGGGTCGTCTTCTCTTTGATGCCAAGTAAACAGTGTTCTTTGATTTGAAATCACAGTTTGATTACGCCCCGTCCTACAAAGGTCAATGACTTTTTTTGAATGAAACGAGTTGTTTTCGAGCTCTTCAAATGATTATTGCAGTGCTAATGATATGAAAAAAAAGAAGTGTCTTCTCTATCTATCTAGTGAAGTTTAAGTACTTATATTTTTTGTCCTTTGAACTTCTGTCAACATTATTTTGTCAACAACCTAATTTATTTACTTACCTAAAAAGTTAAGTGGAAAATTGTTGAATATACAGGTTGTTATCGCGAAGGCAGAAAGAATTGCGTAATAAAATTTCCGAAAAGGTCCAAAAATTTAAATCCGGCTATATATAACGCTACAGAAAACTTTCCCGTCCTCTACTATTCCCCCCCCCCCCCCCTCGTTTGGATTTTTTTTCACAACGTCTTGTTCAAAATTAAGTCTTTAGTGTGCCTCTAAAATTTAATTCAAAACCGTCGATAAATGAGGCTACAGCAAACTTAAGTAAATAAAGTATCTGTGTACCAAATTTCATCCGAATTCGTTCAGTAGTTTTAGCGTGAACGAGTAACAAACAAACTGACATACTTTTGCAATTATTAAATTAGTAGGATAATTCACCAGTTTTTGTGATTTCAGTATTCCCGTACACGTGTTTACCTTAACGGTTAGTTGAGTAGAGTGGAAACGTTTCATTTTTGTATGCCATTCGGAAAGTTTTATATGTTTGTACCTAAACGGATTTGACTAATTTGTACGTATGTAACGAGTGCTTTTCAATATTATTGAGTGCGATAGTTAATAATTAAATGAACAGAGAGAAGTGTTGAGCTTTTTTGAGGCCAAGACCGACAAGGGTTGATGCACCAGTGATGTAACTAGGAATAATATTATATTTTTTATGAACAACGGGGTGACTCTGATTTTAAGTATTGAAAAGGCTGAAGATGAAGCAAGCCTCTCCCGGAATCCTCAAACACTGAGGAACTGGCAATCTTATATCAAACTGCCGGAACACAACAATGCTGAAAACATTGTTGTTATGGTATCAGACTTAGATAAGATGGTAGTAGCTAGCTAGGCGGACTTACTACAAGTCTTATCACAAACCAAACCGAATATAATATACCCCGCTGGGAATCGAACCCGGGACCTCTGGGTCTGATACCGGTGATTGTTACAGGGGCGGTATTACGTCGTTTATGATAGGAATCCAAGTTGGAAAAATAAGAACTTAAACGACATGACATGCCCTCTAATAGAATCCAACGGACTCCTCATGTAATACAAACGAACGACTTGAATAACAAACTATTGCGAAAACAATTTATATTATCTGGTTGAAATTGGCACTTACAGGCAAACCTTTACAAATTTATTAACCTTTTTGAAGATAACTCTTTAAAGCTGCCAGAAACCGGTGTAACCAGATGATACGTAACGCAAAACGTCGCCATATTCTCAATAACCTCTCATCTTCATCTTCTGCTGATATCTGGAAATTCCTCGGAACTCTAGGTATAGGCAAATCGCGAAATTTAGACCTAACCAACACAATTTCACTCAACGATCTCAATCTCCATTTCACCACTACATCAAAACTTGATCGTTCGTCAACTTCACGCACTATTGCTTCTATAGCAGGTCTAACGCGTCCAAACATAGACCCGTTTCATTTTTCTCCAGTCACCCAGGAAGAGATCCAAAAGATTATCCTTTCTATAAAATCCAATGCTGTGGGTTGTGATTGTATCAGTCGCCGCATGATAGTTGCTATACTGGAACATCTTCTTCCTGCTATCACCCACATCATTAACTTCTCTCTCGATTCCGGCGTTTTCCCTAACCTTTGGCGGAAAGCCTTTGTCCGCCCTCTCCCGAAAGTCGCTAATCCAACTCATCCCAATCAATTTCGTCCTATTTCAATCCTTCCCTTCATGTCCAAAGTGCTTGAGGCCTGTGTTCATAAACAATTCTCTCACTTTATCCATCATAATTCCCTTCTAAGTCCCTTCCAATCCGGGTTTCGACCCGGTCACAGCACCGTTACTGCCCTCCTTAAAGTGACTAGTGATATTAGGTCAGCGGTTGAGGACGGTAAAGTGACTGCCCTGGCACTTATTGACTTCTCCAATGCTTTTAATACCGTAAGTCACGACATCCTTCTTTCCATATTGTCCCATCTTATGGTCTCTGATGAGGTACTGGAATGGTTTTCCTCTTATCTTCAGCAGCGTCAGCAAGCAGTGCAGTCAGATGAATCAACCTCATCCTGGCGTAATTTAGATACTGGCGTTCCCCAAGGCGGCATACTTTCACCTCTTCTTTTCTCAATTTTTATTAACTCTATCACACATAAACTTCAGTGTTCGTATCATCTTTATGCTGATGACTTGCAGATGTATGCTCAGGGAACTGTTGATACATTAAATGACACCATCAATGCGTTGAACAGGGACCTAGACAATATTAAGTCCTGGTCTGACTGTTTTGGTGTCGCTGTTAACCCGGGTAAATGTCAAGCTGTTTTGGTGGGTAGCCCTCATATGATGTCCAGAGTCGACTCAACTTATCTGCGTCCCATTATCTTCGATGGCACTCCTATTCCACTCAGCCCGAGTGTGAAAGATCTGGGTCTACACGTTGACTCAAGGTTGAACTGGCAGACCCAAGTTTCAAGTATTTGTCAGAAGGTCAATGGAATTTTAAAATATCTTTACCGCCTCAAAAACTTTCTACCAGACAATATCAAGGCATTGCTTGTGCAGACCTTAATTTTCCCTATAATCGACTATGGTGATGTGTGCTACCTCGACCTGAATGCAGATCTACTTAATAAGCTCGACCGCCTTCTGAATAACTGCATTCGATTCGTCTGTAATCTTCGTAAGTATGATCATGTCTCCGCACACCGAGCTACGCTGAAATGGTTGCCCATTCGGCAGCGCAGAAGTATGCGGGCCTTGACCACCCTATTTTCTTTATTAAGCTCCCCTAATGCCCCCCCTTATCTTACTTCGCGCTTCCAGTACCTTCATAATTCTCATGATAGAAATCTCCGTTCCTCTTCTAACCGTCTTCTAATCTGTCCCGTTCATCACTCTGATATTATTCATTCATCATTTCTCGTACATCCTATTCTTCTCTGGAATTCCCTTCCTTTGGATATCAGAATGTCCACCAGTCGGTACGCGTTCAAAACTAAGTTGCGCAAATATCTCACAGACCAAGCAAATCAAGCTTGATAATCGTCAATAACTTTGTTTGTTTCTACCTATTTTACATTATATTTATATGTATGTATATATCTATATAAAAATATATAAGTATGTATAAATACAATTTTAGTTTTTGTTAGTATTTATGTATATAGTATGTTTTGTTTTATATATAAATACATATATTATTATTTTCAGTTAGTTTTTACACTGGTTGTGCGTGCACCCTACCTCTTACTAGTCTCCACATCACCCTAAGGTTGACTGGTAGAAAATGCTTATAGCATTAAGTCCGCCTATGTACATCCAATTTGTGCATGAAGTATTAAATAAATAAATAAATAAATAACACGCAAATCCTTTGTTTGTACGTAATTGAGGTAATATTGCCTTTTCACGAGTGGATTTGGAAACAGCCAATTACGCGAACAAACCACAAGTTATAAATGTGCCGGGATATTCTACTTTAATAAATTAAATTCGTCATTTGCTTCAATATTGGATTCATGTCGATGTAAAAGCACCCCAAGCTAGTGACAATGGTGGCGTTTTATTAGACAGTGTAGTAACTTCTGAAGAAGATACTATGAGTTTGTTGGAGTTTGAGAAGATATTTTTCATTATGTTCTGTTGAGTACATTGTCTGCCAAAGTGTTATTAAATTTGTATATTGCTTCAGAATCTACGCTTACTTAAGTATACTATCTACTTGTTTAGGTATGAAAATACGTATATATTTTAATTGTAACTATATTTCTGTTAGTTCATCTATGAAGTGAGTTATTAAGAACTTATCTGACACTAGCGGCCGCCCGCGGTTTCACCCGCGTGATTTCAGTTTGCGAAAGAATATCGAGATAAAAAGGAGCCTATGTATTAGTCCACTACTTGAAGCCCCTACATACCAAATTTCATCTAAATCCGTTCAGTAGTTTTTGCGTGAAAGAGTAACAAACCAACTGACATACTTCCACATATTTTATAATATCAGTAGCATTACCAATGCTCTAGTAGAATCCAAAGAACTCCTTATGTAATACAAAAGACTGATATTCATAAAAAAATTTTTGCAGAGCATAATTGAGGTAACGAGTGAATTTGGAAACAGCCAATTACGCGAACAAAACATAATGTATAAATAGGTCGGGACATTCTGCTTTAATAAATTAATAGCCAGCAAGAGAGGCGTCGTCACCTCTGTTATTCAACCGTCGCGGCGTCGCGTCCGTAGAAGAAAATCTCGGCTGCATTGCGCGCTTAACGCCTAGGTCGACTATTGGTCGATTAGCGTGTATCCAAGTAAACAAACCTAGCGACTCATCACGCAGTGCTCGTACCGAGTATCCTAGCAAGTAGCCAGGATGCAAGCCACTAGGCTCTTTGCGCTAAGCAAGGTTGCCTATGCGTTTGGGACCTAACAAAGCCCTAATGTATTATGTAATACAAACGAATGATTTTAATAACACAGTAATAAACAAATCAGTACAATGATATCTTCTGTATCGGCACTTTTTATCTACCTTTGTCAAGGTAGCACGCAAATTTTTTGAGTGTACTTAATTGAGGTAACGAATGAATTTGGAAACCGCCAATTAGGCGAACAAACCACAGGTAATAAATAGGCCGGGACATTCCGCTTTAATAAATGAATATCCGGGCAGGAGAGGCGTCGTCGTCACCTCTGTTATTCAACCGTACGGCTGTTGAAGGAAATCTTGACGACAGAAAACAAAAGCAGGCAGAGAGTGGAAGCGTTTAATAAAATATTCACGAGTAGGATATTTGCTTACTGTTTCTGAATAATTTCAAGTTTTCAGTAATATCAAGTAATATCGAATTGAAAAGCTTTGAGGTCATGTTTGTCTAAACAGAAGGTACTAAATAGTGACAATAACATATATATTTCGGGTAAATACATCGCACTAAATACTCCGCAAAAGTTGTTTTATTTCAATTATTGAAACTTAAGATGTGCTAATCTACAGTCGTTAACACCCACCAATCGAACCTTTTTATCCAATGAAGATCGTGGTGATATGGCTGATGTTATGTTATGGCACAGCGACATTGGTACTCTGGTAGGTTTTGTTTGGTGCGTGATATGCGGATAAGAAAAATAAATCTTTAAAAAAGTTTCCCATTCACATTTTGAGAAACGGAATCCTAAAAAGAAAAAAGGAAATCACAGTTTTCGTTCCTCATAAAACATGTACGCAGTATCTCACGCGGCAAAGAGAGTTCATTCGAGTCCAAACTCGTATTATCCGGCCTGAATAGTTGATGAAGGCTGCCCTTTTATACCGAATATCCACTTTGATGTGCTCAAAGAGGCATATAAAGTAATTTTATTTAATTTTATCTTATTTCGAGTCTACTTTGTCAAGCTGAGTGCATAATCTGCTTGCGAGAGATTACAGGAAAGTAAATTAAGTTTTGTAAAGTAGGTATAATACAGCGTCTTATATTGAGTAGAGTAGGTATACGGCTGTATATACAGCTATACAGCTGTAATAAATTTATAACATTATCACTCAGATTTTGGATTATAAAATTTCAAAAATCCAGCATTTTAAGAACTACAAGTTTATTTTTTAATCGAATAGTATATTTTATAATCTACAGGGATTGATCTTGATCACGTAAGTTTTGAATTAAAACTGAAACTACATATAATAAGATCAAGACTAAGATATAACAAGTAGTTAGGTGAATATTGGATATATAACGAGTATAACGAATGGATATCATTGAATATGTAGCTTCGTTTCACGTGGTCAAACGGCGAAAGTCACACTACATCCTAGTCAGTCTCCAAACGAGATGACAAAAGTCGCACTACATCCGAGTCAGTCTCTCGATCCATCCTCCTTAGATATACATTCTTTATAGGTAAAAAAGGTCTTTGCTCCAGCAGTAGAAACATTTAAAGATCTTGTTAAAGTCATTCAACGATCGTCTTACAGCTATAATTATAAGGAGATTTAATTCTAATAGCCATTTACAGTTACCTCACAGATTCTTCACTCGCGCAACCAATTTGTTTAAAGGCACAAAGTAAATGAGTTTTATTAGAAAGTGGCTCTGACAGGCCGCGCCCTATTTCACCGCCGTTTGCGATGTGAACCTGATATTGTGGAGAAAAGTGAGCAAAGTGGTTGAGAGAACTGCACTTTACGGTGCCCTTGTTATGGAAGGCTATAGCTGACCCATACCTCACTAATTAAAAGGTTATTCTTAGCTTATCTCAGCCACACGACACCCACTGCTGAGTATTGGCCTCCCCCAAATCTCTCCACGATAATAGCAGCTTCACGCGACCTTCACTAGATCATCTGTCCACGTTGTCGGGGGCCTGCCCACGGAGCGTCTCGTCCGGTGCACGGTCTCCATTCCAGAAACTTTCCGTCGTTGTTAATCCCAATTAAATATAGCCTTTGTTACTCAGGAATAATGTAGCTCTCTACTGGTAAAAGAATTTTCAAATTCAGTTCAGTAGTTAAAAATATTACTTACTACAAACAAAAGTACAAGCTGTACCTCTTTATCTTATTAGTATAGACTAATAGAGATAGATCATCCTTAAAACCATTTTTAACGCAAAAAGAGAGGGGTGTTATAAGTTTAACGTGTATGTCTGTGTATCTGTCTGTGGTATCGTAGCTCCAAAACGGATGAACTAAAACCAACAAATGGGTACTAAACCCGCCTTCTGCGCCAGAGGTCCCGGATTCAATACTTAGTAAAATATTTGTGTGCATGAACATGTCGATTTGTCTTGGTCTGGGTGTTTAATATGTATATTATGTATGTCTTTGCAAAAACAAAGTACATAGGTATGTTTATCCGTTAACTAGTATCCATAATACAAGTTCTTCATGAAACTTAACGTGGGCTAGATAATGGACAACATTTCAAAAATATATTATGTCAATTTTCCTATGCATATTAAAACTAGATGTTAAAATACGAGACACGTTTTTTATTTATATTTTTAGCGCTATACCTATTTGTGTATTAAATCACTAATTCAAAACTTGCTCATTTTAAAAGAGCGTAAGTGCGTTCTTAAGGCTGTTGCTTATTTCAGATTAATAAAAAAAAACTGACGTAATGGTTTCGAGTAGTGATGTGACAGTGGCAGAACTTAAATATCGATAACTACGTAAAATTCGTTATTAAACTTACTTTAAAAGCTTGTTTTAAATATTAACACTTTGGATAAGATAAAAAAAATTACTAAACAAAAAAAAAAATTATACGCATAAATTTGCGTTCATGAACAATATCAACATTTTGGGTATTTAGAATTTAAATGTTTATCAAACCATATTAAAATTTAAGGTCTGCTATTTCTTTAGTGGAACAAAAAAGAACCACTTCGTTAAACACACATAAATTTCTGACCCGTGGTCCACCTGCGCGACGCGAGCGTTGCGTGGTGGTTTACCTAGCAAACCTAAAAAGTAAATCTATTCAGCAATAATCATAAAAACAATGTATTCCAAAAAACTCAAAACAATCACAAACCCTTTTTTATGATATTTTTATTGGCATTATGTAAATTAGAAAATATCGAATATCGATATCTTAGATTGCGATCGCTCTTTCACTACTGGAGTTGACTGTCATTGTCTGTCACTTTCAGTTGTTGTTTGTTTGATTTTTTTTTAATTTTATTTGATGCAAAGGAATGGCAGGATGAAATGCCTGACTTTCTCGATTTGGACTACATTTTAGTTTTTATTAAACATCTCACAAATTACCGATCAGAAAATTCTAAAATAAAAACTGTGAGCTTATGACACTAAAACCTCGAAATGGTTTGTTTATTTTAGTGCTTTATAGAAAATGAAATGTTGTCCATTGGTGTGATTGTATGCAATTATTTAATTTTTTATTTATTTATTATAGAACAGGCAGAAAATAACAGCCCTAGACGAGTTTCTTGCCGGTTCTTCTCGTTACAAGGTCTCCCTCCGTAGGGTTTGTGAACCGATGGCGTAGCTTGACGTTCATAAGTGCTTGTAACAGCCTAAACTGAATAAACAATACTGAGTTTGAGTTTGAACAAACAATGGAATTATTGAAAATATTGATACGCGATTGGGTTGTTGTAATTTGTTTCACTTTTAGCTCTAAATATTGTATTCAAAAAGTAATTAAAATAGCCAGGCTTGTGCGTCAAACAAGAAAATGATTGCATTGCAGCTGACTTTGTGCGGATGTCATAAATGTTGATACAGCGTCCGCTGCCGGTCGTAAAGTGGAAAATGTTAACGGCATTTTTTCAAATTTCCTTCTATTCATAGGTATATATTAATAACAACCCATAGATACGTCCATGGTAAGCGAGCGAAATTTCGGTTTTATTGTAGATTAAAAACAATATATCCTGTCGTATAAAGCAGCGATAACCCAGGTTTTCATTTATATTTCTTCTTTATATATGTGGTTTATTTAAAATTTTATTACAAATAAATCCTCCTCAGGATTCCGGGTGAGACTTGCTTCCAACTTCAGCCTTATCAATACTTAACATCAGATATTTCGTTAAAAAAAAAAAAAAAATTGAAAGCCGTTCTTCTTTCTTTCTTTCTATTCCTTAAAAAAGTGTAAAACTATCTGCGACTGTTTTAAGTGTATTGAATTGGAAACGTCAACGACTGCAAAATACAGACGGGACTTACGGCTAACCTGTCTTCCAAAATACGATAAATCTCTATTTCTCAAACATGCTTGGAAATATGAGCATTATTTTGACAACCTTCTTCGAGATAAATCGATATTGCTGTACTGGCCACATACATGCGAGCAACGGCCGGCAAAAGTTGTATGAAAATCCATAACTGCCGTGTTTATCGGCTAAATAAATTACAAAGTAAACTCATATCTGTCGTGTTATTTAAAGATGAAACGATCTTTTACTCCTAAATATGGCAACCAAAGAGGTAACTTATCAAAGTTTTTATATGCCTGAAGATAAAAGCTGTTTTTTTTTTAAAAAAAAACAACAAATGAACACTATTACGCGTGAAAAGTATTGTTGTTCGTTGTTCGTCTGATTTCGAAAAGTAGTTTTAATTTCCGCGCATTATTTGAGAGAAGTACTATACAAGCCTTGGCCACAACTAGGCATTGATGGACTTACGGCCCCATTTATACGTTCGTCCATCAATGCCTCTTTTGCTGGCCGCTGCAGTAATATTACTATACTTACTTATACAACATTTTTGGTCAGCCATTCCATGAATAGGTAGACCAATGCGATAAACCACTGTAAGTTTAACCGTAAAATATCTACTCAAACAAAATGTATGGAACAGATATTTTTTTAGCGATTTCGTTGTTGTTGATTCTACCACCATCTAAAGTTTTTCTTGTAGGTAATATAATAAAAAATCACGGTGTTCTTTATTCTAACAAAACATACGCTATTTTCACGACACCTATCTGTTGTTAAACCAATATTTATATAAACCGCAGTAGGTATTCCTCTTTAAAATTAATACGATGAGGGCATGCGAGCTGAAATTCTTTGTTTTGTAAATGGGTGTTCATTGTTGTAACCAACGTTGTTTGCAAACAGACCTGCTGCCGACTAAATGTTTACCTAAATCTTTAATCTATTTGTCAATTGTACCGTGTGGAGACGGTTTTCGTGTGCGGATTTCAAAGCATGTTTATCCGACGCGTGAAAGGTACAAATTTGGGTTATGGTTTTTTTGCGCTTGTTTATATTAAACTTTTGAATAAAGTAGGTAAATTCTATTGACAAAATTAACTTTGTATTTAGTGAACAAATAGCTTTAGAAATCTACACCGATTAATACTATACAAAAAAGGTTTGCATTGGTGAAAGCCATAATTTATGGTTCTTAAAACTGCAGACAAATTCCCAAAAATTCTAGTCGGAATTAGGGACAAAAATGGCATTATGTTTTGGTCGAGTGGGCATTATAATAGATAGTGAATTAATACTTGTTAATTTCAAGTTATATCTCTGTGTGTTCCTGAGATTCCTGTTTTTATATACGGACCGTTATTCTTGGTTTATGTATAAAATATAATTATTCTATGCCATATTAATAATACGCCATGCCATATATAACGCTCTGTTGATTATTTTATAAAAATCATCAAAGATTATTTCAACTAAACTTACCGAAAGATATGAGACCACTGTTCAGCATGGTAAGCTTGATGCTGTTCGGGATCGACACCAAGCTAGTGGTGCCAGGAGCCCTGGTCTCCTTCGACCTGTTCTTCTTGTCCAGGTCATGTCTGTAAGCTGACCTGGACCTGTACTTCCTCTGACTGGTCGCCACCGACGTGCCCCGCTGACCGGTTCGGGAAGACATTACGACTCACAAAATAATAAAAAAAAAACACTAAACACTTTTGAAGTCAATCACATTAATTGCACATTTTCTGCACCAAAACTTTTAGCTTTATCACTTCTGTTTACCAAATTGTTTAACTTCACGTTCGATATAAGTATATTTTTTTTAACTACGAGATAGACTAATATTTACAATATACATAATGTTAAACTATTTTTACATCTATTCTATTTTGGCGATTTTATAGATGTGCTTTTATCATAATAGCGAGGACATGACTGTTTTGTTTTGATTTAATTGGCTGACACACCTGAAACAAAGAGAATAATATTTTAGTAATTTTTTGTGATAAATATTAAACAAGAAAATATACTAGAAAAAAGGAACTTGTCTCATGTCGCCCTGACGGGATTCGAACCCGCATCCTTGGGAGTCCGGCCCAATGTACTAACCAATTATGCTACAGAGACCTATGAGAGCACGTCGAATCTTTTTATTACGAGTATATTCACCTTTATACGGTGTTAGCCACCGTCGTTTCATCAATGTGAGGAATATCCATTTTTTTACTAAAATTCTGTAGTCTAGTGGTAACAATAACTGGTACCAGACCCGGGGGTCCCGGGTTCGATTCCCAGCGGGGTTACATTATGTAAATATTGTATTCGGTTTGGTTGGGGGTAAGGACTTGTTGTAAGTCCGCCTGGGCTAGCTACTACCATCTTATCTAAGTCTGACGCCATTACAACAATGTTTTCAACATTGTTGTGTTCCGGCAGTTAGATATGAGATAGCCAGTTCCTCAGTGAATGAGGATTCCGGGAGAGGCTCGCTTAAATCAATACTTAACATCAGGTATGATGAAGATTAAGAGTCTCCCTGTTCTACATAAAATGAAATAAAATATATTGATAACATAAGTAATAAATAAATAAACTAGCTAATAAATAAATAAATAAACTAGTAATATGCCTTCTCACTTATAATAAGTAAGTAGGTACCTAAATATAAGTCCTTTTAAGGCGGGTTTTGTAACAAAACTGTGATGACTGATGACTGACTGATTATATTTCAATTATAAAGTATTTTAGTGGCCAGAGGGTTCTATGGTATTCATGTTATAATAAACATAGGTTCAACACAAACGAATTCGCTCGATTATTATTTGCATATCTTGAGGAGTTCGGTGTCGGCGTGATCGCTGATTTTGTTACTGAATCGTACGACAGATTGTGATGAAACTTTGGTAGGTTGTTCTGGGGACGCCCGCGAGGGGTATAGATTTTTCCTGCCTGAAAAATCTATACCTATATTTCTTTAAACTTTAGCGGCATTGCAAATTATAAAGGTAAAGACATTGTCTGTATGTTAAAGAATTTCTAAAAACTACTTTAAGTAAAAAAACATAGGCCAGGGATATACATAAGTATAAACAAATCTGTGTAATAACGTTTTGCATTACGAAAACTTATTATAAACGGCATAAGGGCGATCTCAATCACAAAGTGTGACTGACGTGCTGTTGAATAAGTACATAAAATTTACTACACATATCGGTACGCGACAAATTTATAAGCTCCTCCTTTTTTTAAGTTGGTTAAAACACCTCCAAACTCCAAGCATTTACCGGTAAGCTCCAACTCTGCGGGCTGCACACACGTCTGTCACAATCCTTGAAAAATTACTCCGATACAACGCCATCTATCGAGCATTACCGGTAAACTTCAACTTTCGGCCTGCACACGCGTCCGTTATTCCTTGTAAAATTACTCCGTCCTCTCTTTTGGAATAACTTTTGATAAAGTTGACCGATTTGGATGAACTAAAGCCAAAATGTTAAGTTAAGATACGTACTATAAATATATTATGTTCAATTCAATGGATTTAGAAGAGTGGTTTTGGTGTGATGCTCTTACAAACACACAGACATACAGACAAACGGACAGACACAAATTCTAAATATGATAGAAATTGGTTCTGCTGCTTATTCTGAGTCCTTCAAATTATATAAGTATATTTTTAGCAAATCCAAGCAATGTACAGGCACGCCGAACTTTGATTCTTATTAGAAGTATAGATTATACCTATGTATTTACATTCGTTACCCTTGTACCCCATAACAGAAGCAATTCAGTGCTTACTTTTGGGCTAGGTTAATTGGTGTGAGTGTAAGAAATATATATTATTATTTTTATAGATTATCTGTACCAACAAAGTATTAAAATTTAATTACTGTATATGCCTGGTGTAGAACAAATTCACGTTGCCTGGATTTAGCCATCAAATCTGCGAATTTGTAAAGAGTCGATTTATAAATGACGCAAATTACCGCTAAATATATATAATAAATATATATATATATATATATTTACTAATCTAAGTGACAGGTGTAGGTACTATCATAATTTACATAAAATCGTTTAATAGCAGCAGCGATGGCCTCGTGTTGTGCCAAATAAAATGCCAACTGAAAGGAAAAGCTTGCCAGCTGAAAATAATTAAATCGAAAACATCTTGGGTTGTTCTGAGCCAATTGTGTTTTCGAACGTCTGTTTTTGGGTTTCTGTTATCAATCGTAAGTTACAGGTCCGGCAAAAAAATCCAATCTGGTTCCCAGACATTGCATTAGATTGTATCTTTCGTTTTAGGACGACCAGCATTCTCTATTTCTCATTAACCAATAAAATGGGCAGGCTGATTATCTAATGGAAACTCTGTTCAGTTTCAGTTTCGTTCTGTCATTATAGCGACGAACTGAACTTGACCGAGTTTCCGTTAGATAATCAGCCCTCGAGCTGCCCAAACAAAAACTCCACTCAACAATAACTTGTCTGCCACAATCACTTTCTTTTATATATTAATAATATTTAACAATCATCTGTACGTTGGCCTTTACACTTTGAACTTGTGAGCGTCCTTCTTCCTTGATATTAAATTTCGATAAAGTTACTAAATGCCTATGAGCGTACACCTATGAGCTCAAAGCCTTAAGAAGAAGAAACAAAAGCTCAGCTGTAATTGGTGCGTCAGATTGACTTTGGCCCTGGGCACGTCAATCAATCACGACAATCAACAGTCAACATACAGTTGTTTCGTGACTTCCATATTTTGGCTTCTATATTTTCTTTAGACAACCTTTCGATGCTATTAACGCAATGCAATATAACAGGCGACTGCGACTGGAATAACTACAAAACATGTTAACAACTGTAGCCATTCGTTAAAATTACACTAACGAATTTTATTTTAGTACACTGGTAAGTCTCCCAAAATTGTCTCGTAAGTCACACCCCGATTTCTGTTACATTATTACTCACACTAATACAATCGAACACAACCGTAAGGAAAGTACCAGGAATTTGTTTATTGAAATCGCTCCAAGAGCGAGTGGCTCATGAATGGAACATAAATAGTGGGCGATCAGTGACGTAATGACACATGCGAATACCAACTGAGAGTGAAAATAATCTCAGGAATGTCATTTTGTATAAACCTTGTTCTGTTGCAAATATGTATAGAGTGACTTTAGGCTATATTCGTTTTTATGCTGGCATCCAAAAATCATCATTTATAATAAGGCCAAATATAGAATAATATAAGTTCTCCTATTTTCATTTATTTATATCTACAGACACGCGCAGACACAGTCAAGATGTATTAGATGTCAATACTTCCATAGACGTGGTATAAAAGAAATTTATTTTTGTCTGCTACGGCAGGTGTCTGACACGCTCAATGTCTGTAGATAAAAATTAACCTAAAGGATAAACAATAAGCCGCAACAAAATGTTGTAAATCCTTCGATTCTGAATCCGACGTGATAAAAGTTAAGATATATTCGACAGGTTTATTTTTATAGCCATGTAGGTTTGTTGACTTTCAGATAATGACAAAAATAATTTTCAACGGCAAGTCTTAAAAAAAATATGGAACTGCGTTGCAATTTTATTGTTGAACTAATGTGATTGGTCTCCAGGGTTACCAGAAAAACAACTTACTCTCTACATCGTTTACTATGTCTATGGGCTAAATTACTTTTCTATATTTGCCAAACAATACCAAGGGATTAATAAGATTGATGCTGGCGATCCCGCTCGGCTATAAATAAACATGAATTATTTATCGGGCTTGTTATTAAACTCTACGAAGGTAAGCCGCATCAAAGGCGTTTATGTAATGCGTCCCAAACTCATTCAGACCGAATAAGGGGAACAATCAGATTTAAATGTCCAACCCACTGATCTGTACCTCAATATTGGTATTGAAGGAATTGATGTGTAATGATTTGATAATTACCTATAACGATATTATCGGTAAAGGGGAATGGGAAACCGATAACTTCCTACGGCAGAATACATGGGGTTTCAGTAGTAATTTTGTATTGTGACAGTTTCTACGCATTATAGCATCAATGAATCAACCACAAACTTTATGAGTTATCTAATATAATAAGACAAATCTATATATATATATGAGTAAACCAATATGCCCAAAGTCTCAAAATATCGTTACGAATATTATCTCACAGTGTAAGTTATAATAAACATAGTTTTTATTTTTTTAATATTAAAATAATAATAAATATCAGACTTTTCGTCTCGCAACTTTCTTACCTTGAAAGATCACTACACCAAAAGTTACAGTAGTCAGAGCTTACATTTTGTTCATTCGATAATCTACCCAAGTATTTTTGTAAAAATAATTTAACTCACGTTGTCTGCATCAACAGGGTTTAACATTGCGTTTTCCATTAAAATAAAGACATTCAAAGAAAGACCCGCTTTACGTAGCTAATACGAGACACAACACAACACTGCAATACGATATACTGTGTAACCCTAACTCATTCCATCTACTTGCCATCCCACTGAAAAAAAAACTAGTAAGTCCAGTACCAACAGTACTTCACGATATGAAAGTGCTGGGGTGGGGGGTGGGGGGGGGGGTTACACAGCGCAGTCCCTACAAAAACTTACATTTATCAATGTTCGATAATTCTCATCAATAAATAGCACATGCACGAGTAGCACAATTGGGCACACAGTCCAGACTAATTGTCCCGGGTAACGTCCGCGTGCCAAACTGGCGGCGTGACGTCACGGGGAAGTGGGAGCGACAGGAACCGCCAAACAAAATAGTTCTACGCACTCTGGTGCGGTGGAAAGTGTTCGTTGCCTCGTCGTGGGTGGATTTGCTTCCGGATTTAAGGGCCTACTACGAAAACCAAACGTTGATCGGACGATGTTCGTTGTTAGATTTTACTTGTGACTTTTTCTGACCTAACACATTTTGGTTTTCAAAGTAGGCTTTCATTAAAGGCTGCATGCATGTTGGTAGGGAAATAAGATCAAGTTGCACAATAAGGGAATATAAACTTTTAAACATTTACATTAACGTTACGGCTTGAACAAAATATAGATTCGAAAAGATTCCGTTTTAACTTTTGAGTGCAAAGTTGACGGCGTTGCGGCGGACATCATAAACAAAAACGATGAAACGTAAATATGTTTCCAAACAACAAAAAACTGCACCATTTTGAGTATCTTCCCGTGACGTTTACAGAAAAAATATTATTCTCAAAATTATTGATCAACGTCTGATTGAAAAACAATAATACTATACTCTGCACCTACGTATAGTGTGTAGTGGAAATTTTAAGATAAGTAAGTATAATAATTAAATTAAAATTATAAAATTAAAATTTTTCATAATATCACACATACATTTTTTGTACAGAAACGGTGGTAAGAGCGCGTCTTTTCTTCTAAACGATTTAGCGATTTTTCGGAGGATGTGATTGTTACTATAATTAATGGTTTATTGTATGAAAGTTACTGATTTGGAAGCTATCCTAGTGAAGTGCATGTAAGACGAAAGTTTCAATTAAATTTTTTTTTTTAATACAAGTAAAACTTTACGAAACTTTTTAAAAAGCGCATCAGAGTAACGTTTCAAGTTGCTTCATAGTATTTTGAAAATGCTTGTTTTGTGATTGATCATATAGTGAATTTTTAAAGTAATTTTATTTCATATGAAAAACAGTTACGAAAATCACGATAATTTGTATTATTTGACTGTACAGGGTGGTTTTTTTTTTATTAAACATGATCTAATATAGCCTCTTTGCTTAGAACATACATACGTACACACACCCACACACACACGCACACACACACAACACACACACAAAACAAGCTCAATTTTGTACTTATATGTTTAATTAGTTAAGTCTTAAGTTTTAGTAAATTTATTGTTTATTTGATTATAATTGTACTGGTTTATAATTCTGTACATGTATGCTTTGTTAAGGAAGAGTGACTCCTTCTGGCACAGGTGCCTTGGCACTTAATAGAGGGAGCCCACCTTTAAATCTCTGTTAAACATTTTTTCATTTTCATTTTAAAAAAAGACTGTCGTCGGAGGGAAAATATCCTTAATAATGATGATAGCAAATTATGGTGAAGGGAAACATTCCTTTATTTTTATAAACAAGTTAAACTGTATTTAAAGGTTTTTTATTTTTTACATGCCTGAACCGGGAATCGAACCGGCTTAAATGAAAAAAAAGCACCTGTACTTTTATGGATACCGATCGACAGTGTTAATCGTAAGGATCAATTTAGTTTAAGTAACATAGTATCTTCTATCTAAAGTTCAACCTGTTTTGATCAAACCTTTTTAGGATTCAATGTTTTCGTTGCAAATCTGTTGTAACTCATCTCTTTTGGCTTTGTTTGTATATAATTTGTTGAGACATGGGGTAAATAATATAAGCTGAATTGATTTTTAAAACAAAATGATGTAAAAAGGCAAAGTGGCGAAATGGCCGCGATATGCTGTATAAACATTTGTGGAGAAATCTGTTCTTATTACATTAGAATCTAAAGCTTAAAAACCGAGTATAGCTGTTGATTATGTTATTATATGTAGAAGATTTATTGCTACCTAAATTTAAGTAATGATGTAGGACCAATTTGAAAGCTGAAATTATTGTTTAATTTGAAACTTAATTTATAAACAATTATTACTTTTTTTTATCGTAAATAAATTTAAATTTAGTTTATTTATGGTAATTTGTTAATCAAAATTGCATTTTTTCTAATATTTTGGCATGACCACTTTGCCCTTACCCCATGGCCGCTTTAGGCGCCTACTCGGGCAAAGCGGTTTTTGACATGTTTTCGTTATTTGCATATAATAATAAGCTTTCAAGTTTTTTGCGAATTGCGATTACACTACATAAAAGTTTATTAAATTCCCTATCCATTGATATAAAATACCTTTTCAAAATCGATCCTAAAGTGTCATTGGTTTTAAATGAAAGTTAAGATGGCCGCTCTGAGCAGACCTCCCCTAAATATTTTCAGAGTTCAGATATTGGTTCCAGATTTCTCGTATTTTGAAATGCGAGTATGTATCTAACAGGTGTACTGAGAAGTTGGACCTGATCAGAGACGAGAAATATGACAAATCAAAAATTATTTTCTGTAGTCTTTGCTGCAGTGAAAATGGTTAATGACGTCACCTTGTAGGTTATCGTTTACTTCGGGATCAGAGTAATGTGTCCTAGTATATTTCCGCGGAAGTAGGAATGAATATTCGTATAATGCGTCACTATGTTGTGTACTGCTTTTCTCACAGATGTAGCAGCGAGTCATGGAAAAATCTGGCCTCATTCGAGCGATAATAACATCAACGTCACACATGGGAAAGATAAGCAAATACAATAGAAAACTATTAAATAATTGAGTTGTTTCAACACTACAACTTCTAGCCCCTAACTATGCTTGTGCTTATTAGGTAGAACCTAGAACCAATGGATAATGTGTCCTATAGGACATTAAGTCTTCGTAGTCGCCTGAGTGGGTACAGTCGGGGAACTTCCCGGTTGACCGTACAGTAGAGTTTTTTTTTTAATGTTTATATCATCACAAATAATATAGCATAAACAGGTTTTTTCATTTAAATAATAATTTATTTCTTTAACCTTAGTACTTCCGAGGAAACGTTTTCCAAAAAAACTCTACTGGTCAACCGAGAAGTTCCCCGATTGTACTGTGATGCATTGGCACCATAATGCGAACTCGTTGCTGCATCTAACTCTTTCGTTGGAAAGAACATTTTGGTTGGCTTCGAGCATTTGTCTTGAGACTTGCATGGTACACACGATCGTACTTGCTCGAGATCAAGCAAGTTTATCGAGCATGTACATACGTGTGTACCCACTATATGGCTAGGGGGCGTGCTGTTCGCGACCTTTTTTGTGGTCACACATTGGTCTTTTAACTGTGGTCCCCCCAGTCAGTTTTTACTTAGTCTTTGCTGACCTCTGTGTCGATTAATATGTAGTTAAGGCCAGCACCCTTATTGTATATTCCCACATTAGGTAAGAATCAGCTTAGGTTTTGATAATTATTTGTGAAGATGTGAGCCAATAGAAAATTTATTTCTTAACGCGAATAAATATTTTTTGTAGTAGGTACTCGGGGAATGCATTGGCATCATAATGCGAACTCGTTGCTGCATCTAATTCGTTGGAATAGAAGTAGATGCCAGTATTAGAGATAGAATTATATGGCTTTTGCTCTAACAAAACAATTGAGTTGCGTAGCAGCGGTTGATTCGCTTGCACACACAAGTTGTAATTATAAAGAGATATAAATAAAAGAGTGAATTTATCTGAGTGTCTTCTTAATGAACGCCTCCGATTACCACAGTACTCGTAGCCGAATTTTCCACAGATGCACAAATTGATACACATTTTGTGAAAATACCCACATACCGATTTATTTTTAAATTCACATAGGTATTGTTTGGCGGAAAAGTTTTCAAATTTTATCAACCAAAAACAGGAAAGCTTTTCAGCGTATTAAAGGAAAATTTCGTATAGAAATATTGACCGATGAAATATGAATCTATATTAAGAACGGATTGAGGCAAGTCGTTCAAGATCATGATTTCTGCGTCAGCATCTGTTTACGTTCATTCATGAGATGCTTAAGCATCGGATGAAATCGTCTTTCGTCGAGTTCTGGGAAGGAGCTTATGAGGTATTCATGACGACTGGTACGTGCTCATACAGTATAATAAGGATAGGAGATAAATATGAAGCTGTTCAATGATAATCTTTGAGTTTTTCTGCTTTATTCCAGTCATTTCAAAATAAGTGTAATTTTAATCTGTTGATCCTTGTTGATCGAAATAAATAAGTTGAATTTACGGTCCGGTAAACGATCAAATTTATTTGACAAACTTGTTTGACAAACGTGTTTGTCAAATAAATTTCCGGAACTAAGACGCATCATACATAGCCGCAGACGGTTAAATAAATTTGACAAACACGGGAAATCTGACAAAAAAATTACGGAAAATTATTACTTATTCATAAATTAACCACTAAACAAGCGTTTTACATACTAAAATAGTTCCATAGCCATTAAAGATTTTCATCTTGCATATCTAATTATCGTAATTAAACTTAATCAAATTTATTCCGACCGATTTGACTTGTCCAAGGTCATGATCCTAAAAACAATCCTTTCTTATAGTTAACAAAGTGCTCCAGTGGCTTAACACGAAACACTTTAACAGTACCTATGTATCGGAAGTAAAAAAAAAATATGACATATTGAGCAGCGTTCCCACCGGACATAAACGGAACTACATTTTCCTATACATTTTTGTAGGCTTGCAACGTATAGTACATTCGGCCACTCTCGATGCCGAATATTCGGCGAAGTCCTGGCCGAATATTCGGCTAAAAGTATTCGGCCAGCGCAAAAAATTGTATCGACGTGATTTTTCGCGCTATATTACTACTAGGGAATGTAATCAGCTAGATTTCGGAATCTCGCTACTTTTACGAGATTGCATAGGATCACAGATACATGTTTTTTTTTCGAAGCGCGATCCTGGTGGCAAGCTTACGACTGTGAACGAATTGGAAGCAAGATGAAACATTATATAATTGTATGCTTCATACGATGCAAAATCTAAAATTTTGAAGACAAACTTTTTTTTCATGAACAACGGTTTATCACCTACGGACGCTTAGCCTTCATCATACCTGATATTAAATATTCATAAGGCTGAAGATGGAATCGCGCTTCTCCAGAACACAACAATGCTGAAAACATTGAGGTGGTGGTAGCTAGCCAGGCGGACTGACAACAAGTCCTACCAACCTAAGCGAATGCAACCGAAATTCATTCAAAGGTTCTATAAATGCATATTTGTATTTTTTCTTAATAAATAAAGAAACAACAATAAGTTCCACCTACCTCGCGAGATCTCAAGAGATTGATTTAGCCGATCTCTCGTGGTCACGGCTTCATCCGTTGATTTATAACCAAAACCTTGGGAGTCTATTTCTCTTATGTTGCTATCCTGATATTTTTATAAGGATGTTTAAAATATCCTAAGTTCATAACCAGGCTATCTACTATCTGTGTACCAAATTTCATCCAAATCCGTTCAGTAGTTTCGGAGCCTCTTCAATGCAAACAAACAATCGAATTTTTCCTCTTTATAATATTAGTATAGAAGTGTGTCCAATAAAAAATATTATTTCTTAATAAATCATTATTTTTTCCTTTATTGTACCAATTATTTTACTACTAAAATTATATACAAGTATTCGGTAATAGGCCGAATGGTACCTATGTAGATATTTGGTATTCGGCCGAATATTAAAAAGTGGCCGAATAGGCCGAATACCGAATAGTGGTCGGATATTCTTTGCAAGTCCAATTTTTTGACATTAGGTCTTCGATACTATTTCGATCTAGTTTTTCGTGCTATATTTACTAATAAATAAAGCTATAGAATATTTTGTATAAAGACTTTAAGTTCAATAAGAGACTGACTTATTAAATTACTACTATTGTATTGAAAATTAACTTATATTTATTTATTCTTAAATCAACTTTTACGGATTTAAGAAGTACCGAAACGTCGGCAAACCAAAAAACCTTAAAATGCCCATAAAATATACCTCTAAATATAGGGCAATAAACAGTGCACTTAAATCCGTAAAAGTTGTTTATTTCAATTATGAGTGCGCGAAGAAACTTAAGATGTGTTTATATTATTATATTACTTTTTAAAAGAATTGTCGTCTTATTACCATGTTTTATTCTGTGTAATTACTTAAAACATAAAAGATGATGTTTGGCAAGTTGAAATTAAATCGAACTTATACTAGCAGCCGCCCGCGGTTTAACCCGTGTGGTTCCCGTTCCCGTGGGAATATCGGGATGAAAAGAAACCTATGTTACTCTCCGTCTTTTCAAATAAATCTATGCCAAAAATCAAGTCGATTGGTTGCTTAGAGGGCGTGAAGGAAGGACAAACAAACACACTTTCGCATTTATAATTATTAGTTAGGATTTTCCTTTTAATAAAATATTCAAGTTATTTCACTTTCATTTGGCTAGACAAGAGCCTTTATAAATGAGAGAAGATAAATGGTTATCAAGAATTCAACGCCTCTGATGCTCAGTACCGCGAAACTACTAGAGAACCTTTAGCAAATCAGATTGACTTGTTCAACCTTATTCGGTACCCCTAAGTATCAATTTCCTTTGAATATACTCCTGTATTTAGAAGTGTAAAATATTTAGCCATACATTGTTTGCCTGGGGCAATCTCGTTATTTCGTCTCATGATTGCGGGGAATTGATAAAGTATACGTCCTAAGTGTTACTAAATATACCTACCTAGGATATTGATGTTATTATAAGTAGTATACGACCGTACGATCATCGCACGATCACACGGTCGTGCAATCAAAAATACTATGTACCGACTATGTCTACCGACTATGTCTACCAGCTATGTCTACCGACTATGTCTACCGACTATGTCTAACGACTATGTCTAACGACTATGTCTAACGACTATGTCTAACGACTATGTCTACCGACTATGTCTACCGGCTATGTCTACCGACTATGTCTACCGACTATGTCTACCGACTATGTCTACCGACTATGTCTACCGACTATGTCTACCGACTATGTCTACCGACTATGTCTACCGACTATGTCTACCGACTATGTCTACCGACTATGTCTAACGACTATGTCTACCGACTATGTCTACCGACTATGTCTACCGACTATGTCTACCGACTATGTCTACCGACTATGTCTAACGACTATGTCTAACGGCTATGTCTAACGACTTTGTCTAACGACTATGTCTAAAGATAATGTCTACCAACTATGTCCAGCAGCTATGTCTACCGACCTACCGACTGTCGTAATTGACAGAGAGACGCTCAACACCTTTGGCTTACAAATTAGTTGCAGAATTTATAATTGTTATGAAACTTTTATTAAACGTTGACGCAATAAAAGCTCAATACTCCATGTGGACCCTTAATGGGAGCGCAAACCAACTACAAACTATTGTTTGCTTCATCGCACGTTAAAATCACATCGTACCATCGAGCAACCGATGGCCAGTTATATAGGACAGGGCTTATGATTCTGTATAGTTTATGACGAGACGTAACTATCAGCAGCATGTTATTTCAGCGTACAAATAAAATACAACTTTATTTTCCTGTCGCAAATAATAATTAACATCGCCGACTTATAATTAAACAGGTAATAGAAGCGTCGCTTGTTCCCTCCTACTTGATTACCATCGAAATTGACTTTCAAACACAATTTCTCTTCAAATCACAACGAATCTTCGTAACGAGCTCCTAATAAGACCCCTGGGGAGATACGATGGATATTAAATGCATCTATAAAGTATTAAAAATGGAGAATTAATTATGAGGTAAATTAATCGGTGGGTAGATCCTGTCTTTATTACCAAACCACGCTTTATATTCATCGCTTTTCCAGGATTAACAGCTTTAGTGGAGTAAATATGCTTTAGGCATTAAAACCAGTGATTTATGTAGATATATCTATAAATAATGCATTTGATCAATGTTCACAACGAAATAAATCATTTTTTGTAGATCTATCGTTATCTGCAGTGAGGTTAGCCCGTACTCATACTCAAGTCGATAATTTCTACTTATTAGTTTGAACATTTACGCAAAGGACAAAGTTCCGCGCCCATACATTGTTAGACTAATAATGTATGGGCACGGAACATTGTCCTTTGATGATGATTGAAGGCCCGTATTAGCCCATAAGAAGAAAGTTTTTACGCGGACACTGCTAAGAACATTTTTATTTAAAAAAAAAAAGATCAGATTTTGAGGTTATGATTTATAAAATTCCATATTAATTTCCACCAATTAAAACGCACCTTGACGTAGCAACACCACCGTGAAGTTAAAACGGCCAATCAGAGTAATAATTTATGACACGATATTGAAATTGACGCCAATATCGATATTTTCATGTTTGATATCAATAAGAAACTGCACTGACTATCGATGCAAATGAAAATTGTCATTTAAGATTTATGGTTTTATGGTATTTATTTAGAATTATTAAGTACTATTTAAAGTGTATTAAATATTAAGGAGTGTCCGCTGTAAATTATTATACTCAAATACTGTATTTAAATCTAATACAAATTCACGTACATTTCAAACGTTTGTTGGTTTTTAAGCCATTTATAACAATCTCCTTTAATATTTTGTACGCCACACACACTTAAGTATTGTATGAGATTGGCAAGCTTACAAGATATGACTTTATACTTAGTTAATAACTTATTTTAAGCCGTTAAGTTTGCGTTAGGTTTAACGAATAGATAATTATTAGCCATTATAGTAGCCCTGTAACTTTTCAGTGAGGTTCGCAGTAGGTAAGTACAGTTCCGTAATATAACGTGCGTAGTGAGCAAATTCTTTCAGTGTTAGCTCATTTAGGTGAGCAGACTATAGTTGAGATAGGTACCTGTGCAGTAATGTATGATATTTATATGTCTATAGTTAATTGCTTTTCAGCTTATCGTGTTTGGAAGAACTTGGACGTTAGTCAGACGCCACACGATACGTCAGAAAGTGACTGTTGTATGTTTTTTTTTTAAATTTACCATGAATTTAGTTCGAGAGTAAGCTATACCTGGTAAAATCTCCAATTATGAATGATAAAACGAAATTCACAACTTTGTGATTGAAGAGTTATTTGCAAACATTTATTAATTTCAGTGAAATAAATTTGATGCAAATTGACTCATGCGGCATTTTAGACTCCCTAGTTCAAAAGTTTCAATCGCATACTTATCCAAAGTAAAAGCTCTAATAATCTAAAACACAAAAGCTAATTTAAGTCAAGCTGAAGAGCTGTATGTTCAAAGAACTCTAAGTGGAAAGATATCCAATTAGGCTCTGGTAAGATGGGTATAAAAACTCAAAGACGATTCTTTCGTTAGGTTTCGTTATTTGCAAGCTTTTGTATTGACAGAGCAAAAACTAAACTCCATTTAATTTAACCATGAAAGAAGATCTTAGACACCACCACTTTTGAGGCGGTGATTGAGCGAAGACGTCACAAATCTTCCGTCATAAAACAAGCTTACTTTACGAGATTCGTAGTACGAAATAGCATGGTAATACTGAAACAATACTAAGCTATTATATTGTAACAATACAATGCTATGAGATGGCGGTAGGCACCCTGACCTTTCAAGCTACTCTCAAACCACTTAGTTTGTGATTATTTAATGAAATTATACAAATATTTTTCTCCCATTACTTATCAAGTTATTAAACAAGTTAACACATATGTTAAGCAAATTTGCATGGCAAATTATATTATGGTCGTTAAAATTTCGTGCCTGTGCGTTCTGACCCCAGTTTTAATATTAACGTTCCCCAAACATAATTGAAATCCTTGTGGCAACTGTTAACATGGGATAATGAAGCTGTTAATGGTCCCACGTGAGTTAAAAGTTTGACACGTTTATTGCCTAAATTATTTATTATAATTATTTACTGGGTACAAAATTATCACATTGCAAGCACAGTGTTCCCGACAACGTACAGAAACAGGACACATCCAGATAATAAAAGATAAAAATGTACATACCAATAATAGTTTCATACAATCAGTCATACCAATTATCTAGCCCACGACGTTAAGTTTCAAGAAGAACTTGTGTTAAATACTAGATAACGGATAACATAGGGTGCTTAAAACCCTTTTTTGGTAATACATACTTTTTTATGAAGTACGGGGAGACTCTTAGCCTTCATCATACACGATGTTAAGTATTGATAAGGCTGAAAATGGAAGCGAGCCTCTCCCGGAATCCCCAATCACTGAGGAACTGGCTATCTTATCTTTAACTGCCGGAACACAACAATGCTGAAAACATTGTTGTTATGGCGTCAGACTTAGATAAGATGGTGGTAGCTAGCCTGGCGGACTTACAACAAGTCCTACCACCAACCAACTTATTATACCTATTACCAACCACCAACAATGTATGGTCTATTTGGATATTATAAGTAGTGTATGTAGCTTGCTGTCAACTATACAAAGATTAAACTTGCTGCTAATGTGTATTAACGAAAATTATGCACATTATGCTTTCGTGTCCTAATTTTAATTTGATTATGAAATTTCATTTTTACAGATAGGTACCTATTTTCATAGATTATTATGTTTTTATTATTGTTATAGGTAAGTGAAGCATGCTGTACAACTGAAGTTATAGGCATTTTTGATGGATTATATTGCGGAAGTTGCTACCCACCGCCAGTAGAGGAATTAGTTTGATCAAAGTTAGGGCAACCCGACACACTTCTGTGGAGTTCCATGATGGATTCGAATTCAATCGGAAACAAAGTTGATTTTGACAGTCCGTTCTTGAAAAGGGAAATTAATGCTAACTGTGGCCTTCCAATGCTTACAATGCTTTACTTTTTTATCCCATTGAAAGATGACTCTGTCTTTTGAAAGAAAGAAAGAAAAATATTTTATTGACATACACAGCACATGGATAAAAAAAGCATAAAAGAACAAGAAGAAAAATTAAATTCTTACTACATAACTACAACAATCATACAACAATAAAACAATAGCAAACAAAAAAAGAAAAAACAATTTAGATGTAGGTACATATTACTTGTTTCAGTTTATACTTATATATTTAGCGCGTAGTCAACAAAAAACCCTGTCTCAGCATTTTGCCTCCGTGCCATCCAAGTTGGACAGGATGAGACACAGAGACTTTTAACAAAAATATAGATTTAAAAATAAAATATCAACACCAATAATAAAACTAAAATTCTATCTTGGCAAAAACTGTTTTTGTAAACACACATTCTTATCGTGATGGAATCAAAGCCTCATTTCAAAAAAAGACGACTGGCAAAGCTCCTATCTACATAACATTTCCCACATAAATTACCCCACTTGTCAAGTCACGACGGGGGAAAACACATTTTTTATCACATGACGTATAGATAGACATGCCCGTTTACACGGTGCGAGTTGCTGCTGAGACAGTAGACAGCTACTCAGATTGTTTACTCGTACGCCAATAACTCGACTCGCCTTGCCTGTCTCAGTTACTATCATCGTGTAGACACCCAGACACACGACGATAGTAACTGCCCAGTCTCTCTTTTTCGAGTTGTCGCGTAGGCACAGCACAAAAAAACAGGTTCCGATCGCAACTGCTCGGTTGACACTGGCGAGCTACTGCCTAACGTGTCCAAAAAATGCTAGCGATGGCCGAGCCGATGCTATGCGCGAGTTACTGTCAGGCAAGCAGTCGAGTGAAAACAAAAACTCGCCCGTGACAGTAAATCTTAAGGTCCGTCTATACAATGCGAGTTACTGCACCACAGCTACTCAGCAAGTAAACTCGCACGCTAGCTCGCACTGTGTAAACTAGCCATTACTTGTACGTGCCGAACAGCGCCCTCTGGCCCGCAGGAAGGGATTTAATAAATCAGAAATGGGAGTAACTGTCGTTGTAAGTAATAAAAAAAATACTTATCGAGCATCGACGCAAATGAATAATAACGAGGCCGTTGGTTTTAAGAAGAGCAAGCGACCTCGATTAAGTTTTGGAAAGCATGGGAATGTAATAAAAGAAATATAATAATATTGGGGATCAACGTAACGTGGTATAACGAAGTTTGTCGGTTGAAATAAACCTTTCATTTCTCTTTTGTGGTAAAATATATATTTTTTTATTCCTTTAGATTAAATATTTTGCTGATAATCTAAATTCGGCCTAAAATCTATCAATTCGTCATTACCTACGTACTTAGTACTACCTTTACGGGCCGGTTTTACCACCTACTAATAAGTTCTGGATAGTTTAATTGACAGATCTTTTTCAGTTTGTTATATGAAAAAAATACAAATTATATGCCACTTAAGGTATCAATAAATTATCAGTAGTTTGGTGAAACCGACTGAGGCCTGTTTTAATAAGAACAAAAAGGTCATGATGGCCATGTCAAAAATCAATTTACAAAAAATACGCCAGAGTTGGTGCCAGTGTGCTACTAACGTACTTAAGTATTTAAAGTTAAGGTCAATTAGTTCTTAAAATTGTAAAGGCAGCGAAATCGAGAGCGTTTTCATGATTTTCTGAAAACTACTATAGGTACGGTATAAGGAGGCGCAGTGGTTCGCGCGCTCGGCCTACGATTTAATGTCGCAATGGCCGGTCACGAGATAGGTGACCAATAATTTACTATCTCTTCCGTGCCTCGGAACGCACGTTAAACCGTTGGTATCGGCTGTATTTGCGGTCATGAAAACCCACCAATCCGCATTGGGACCGCGTGGCAGATCATGGCCGATTCTCCTTATCTTATGACTTATCCTTCCCTAGGGAAGACCAGTGCCAAACATACAGTAGGGACATAAAAATTGTTAAACAGTCGTCAGACTGTTCAATCTGTTTATAGGTACTGAAACATAAAACTTGTGTCATAAAGTTAGAACTTGTATTACGATAACCGCATCTAAAATGAAAGACATAGGTAAAGTGCAATCTCAAGCACAAACTACAATGCCTGACCTGTTGACTACACAAAAATACCACTTGAATTCGCGACACATTGATTAACTCCTCCTTTTTTGAAGTCGCCTAAAATTTATAAAGGATCTAAAACTTAGAAATAACGACAAAGTATACATACAACGCCATCTTTCATGCACGCCGTACCGCTAAAGTATTTTATTTATTGGTATTAGGGATGGGCTTTTTCTCCGCATTTAGACTCCCATTTGATCCGTTATGCGTGAACATAGCATCGGTATGGCTAGTCAAGCCATCCCAGCTCCTTCCAGAAGCGCAGAAGCCTCCTGGGGCGTTCACAGGCTTCTAGGAGCGACCTCACGTCTTTGAGGATTTCTGCCCGTTGTGCGGCCAAACCCACGCACTCCAGGATCACGTGGGCGGCTGTTTCCTCTGCGTCCAGGCATCCCCTACATAGGGGGCTGTCTGTCGCATTCATGATGAATAGTTGTCGGTTTAAAGTTAGGTGACCTGTAAGTGTGCCTACAACTATTCGGAGGTCTGGCCGCTAAAGTAATAAAAATTTTCATCAAACCAATTCGTGTGGGATATCATTATGTAGATAGATCTTCAAAAATTACATTGAGGCTTCTAAAACTGTTTTTATCAAAGTCAACCGTTTGAAAGTTATACACGTCCAAAGTGGAAAAATGTGTGTCCCCCCCCCCCCCCTCTAACTTTGAAAATAAGAAAGTGAAAAAAAAAAATATGATGTAATCTTTATAAAAACTAAATTTGGTTTGAACGAAATTTATTTAGCAGTTTCAGAGCTATACCACATTTTCCAAAACCTTATATACTTTGTCATTCATACAAACACTATGAAAAACAAACTTATTTTTGCAGACGAAAAATTATAATGGCATTTTGGCAATAATAATAATAGAAACTTTATTGCACACGATACAAAAACAAACACATAGAGAAAATGACAAAAATAAGGAACACATAATAGGCGACCTTATAGCTACGTAGCAGTCTCTTCCAGACAACCTTGGGTGAGAGGCGAAACCCTTCAAAAGTTCACCCAAAGTCCTATAAATGTAGGTAGGTAGGTATAACCAAAGTATTCTTGAAACGTAATTGACTGCAATTGATCCTAACAAAGGTTTCGTTATTTTTTACTCGGGTAATTTTTTTGTTAAGTAAAGTTAAGAAAGTATTCCATTTTTAAGTTTTTTCCCTCACATAGCAGCACGTGTCTCATAATTAGCACGTTCACTGACAGTAAACAGACATTATAACAATTAAACATCTATTTTGTCTCGTTCAAGAAAGTTTAAGTTAGATTTTAATTGAAAAAAAAACAAGATCCTGACGATATAGCCAATCATCTATTCCGGTAAAGTTGTAAAAATTAGGGACCGTAAAACCTAATTCTATATTGTACTATCAAAAATGTAATTACGTCAACTGTTCATATAAAGTTATATAAAGCCGAAGTGTTTGAATAAGACAGTAGGTATATTATACGAGTAAAATAACTAAAACATAGTATAAATACTAGTATAAACCTATTTATGTCAAATACCAAACATATATTGAGGAATAATCTGAATATTATAGAAACCATTTTCTCCTGCTTGTTTCCAATCACGCGAAGCATATACAGGCTTTAAATTAATCGTATTCATATTGGATTAAATTGTATATGAGGTCGGAACTAACCACATGTGGCCCGTTTATCAGAAATTGAATATTGTGACGAGTAAATTAAGCCCTGACTATGGATCGGTTTGACGTTGTGTTATGTGCGGTTATATAATGCCTGGCTATACATTGAATTTGTGTTGTTAAAAATGTAATGGCAGATTAACGTTTTGAATGAAATAATTGCGGTTGACGACGCGTTTCGTCATTTCACATTTAAAATTTGAAGTTTTTGTGTTAGTAGGTTGTCTATCTTTTGAGTATCTTTTGCATTGGTATTCCACCCGTTTTTCTAATTTTAATCCCGTTTTAATCTCGTCATATTGTAAAAGTTCTAGAGGTTCTAGAGAAAGTTCAGTCAAAATAAATTAAAATTCCCATTAAATCCTACAGTACTAATTTATTTTCTGAACATTATTTTGAGGTTATTGGAAATCCATCTTGCAGGTTTCCCCTTCCCCCTATTGAGCGTTTTAAGAAAACGTAAACGAAACTCTCGATCTTATGACTCCTGCTGATAAAAATCTACAGTAGGGATTTGAGTAGGATTTCATTTGTTTGAACATCCTATACATTATACCCAAAAATCACTGAATTTTGAAAGGTTTCGGAAATAAGATTGTTTTAAGTTCTTATTTTTCAGAAAATGCATAACTTATTATTAAAGGATTTTTATATTTTTTAATATAACAAATTAAGACAATACTCACTAGAAGAGTCACTATAAAAAAAACTAACTAGTAGTCACCATGGTGAAAAAATCTAATATCGATTAAGTAATAATAGTCGTTCAAGTCACATTATAATGTAAAATCAACCTTTGTTTATTTATAATTTAGTTGTTTTTTTTTCTTCACTTTTATACGTTTTTTAGCAAATTTAAAAAATTACTGGGGTGACTTTTTAGATATTGTGTTTATTTGTTATAAAGATCCCTTACATAAAAATTCACGTGTGTAGGTTTAAATGTTTTTAAGATAGAAATATTTCAAATCTTAAACAACCTTTAAAAAATAAGCTCTAATAAAATTTTGGGATTAACTTAAAAAAATATTATTACTCAAGTAATATTATTAATCAATAATTAAAATCAATTTGAGTGTTCGTATTAATGTCATTTGTCGAACAAAATAATTTTCCTTTTACTAGACTAAGATTAATCATCCATGACAGCTTAGAGTAACGATCATTTCTGCCTAAAAAATCGTATCACGATACGAATTGCTTCGTGAGAAACTTATCGATATTTTTCGATGTTCCTCCCACAAGACAGACAAAATGGTTTCTATTGCCAAAAACTTTCCAAACTTTTTATTGCCAAGTGAAATTACCTCCAATCTCCTATGTAGTCGTAATTCAAACCTACATCCAATTTGGGATGGAGATTTATTATAATAACAACCAGCGGCGGAGTGTTCTACGAATGTGAAAGATTAAAAGTTCCGAAATAGGGTTGCAAACTACTCGTTTACTGTCAAAAACAGTATTAACACTAGAGTACGTACACGCGCATTCTACTAAGGTAGAGCGCGGTCATTAAATTGTTCGTAACTTTATAAATTATCACGCAATCACGATAATGAAATAATGCGACAAAATTAAATAACTAACAACACATCGTCTTGCGATTGTACCTGTCGCTGCAATATAACAATAAAACTCTGGGACTACTATAGTAGTACACGTGACTGCTGATGTCACACAGAAAAGTTGTAAACATTGTATGAAGGGATGGGGGAGATGTATGGATTAAATTAAATTGGTACTATCCAGCCTAGACTTCATTACTAAGCTGCATAATAGCCATATTAAGAATTCAAAGAAATATACTTGAATGAATCAATAATCACTTATTTATATAAGTTGATGTCTCAGTCATATTTTAATATAAAGAAATTTGGCAGTTTTAAGTTAATAAGACTTATTACAAGATTGTTGACTTATTATTGAAATATCCTTTCACAATACTAAAACAATAAAAACAGTATTAACACACATGCTACCAGAAATAGCATTAATTTCAATAGAGGTCCACGTTAAATTATTTTATAAAAAATATAAAACAGTTCTACTAAGAATATATTAGGCCGCGCGAGCAATAATGTAAAAAAACCGGCCAAGTGCGAGTCGGCCTCGCGCACGAAGGGTTCCGTACCATTATCAATAAAAACGGCAAAAAAATTATGTCTGTTGTATGGGCCCCACTTAAATATTTGTTTAATTTTAATTTAATCATTTATTTTTAAAGTGAATAATATAACTCATAATTCTGTGAATATTTCAATCGTCTACCTGTTGCCGTTATTAATACCGAGCAAAAACGAGCAAAAAAAACACGTTTGTTGTGTGGGAGCCACCTTAATTATTTTATGCTGTTTTTAGGGTTTCGTAGCCTAATGGGAAAAAACGAACCCCTCATAGATTCGTCATGTCCGATGTCCATAGTTTTGGAATAAAGTGGCTGTGTCACAGAACTATGAGGATTACACAGTTGAAACATGGTAGGTAGATGTATTCTGTAAGCCGCTTTACGGTTTTTACACAAAAATAAATGGAACCGAAACTGAAATATTTTTTCTCATCAAACCTATACGCGTGGGATGGGATATCTAAAACTTTCAACGAAAATTGGTTTGAACGAAATATAGTTTTAGAAATATAGCACATTTCCCAAAGTGAAATAAAAAAATATTTTTTTTTCATCGAACCAATACCTGTGGGGTATCTATAGATAGGTCTTTAAAAATTACATTGAGTTCTTAAATCAGTTTTTCTCAAAGTCAACCGTTTGAAAGATATACACTTCCAAAGAGTAAAATCTCACAGCCACTTTATTCCAAAACTATGAGGATTACACAGTTGAATCTTGGTAGGTAGATGTATTCTGTAAACCGCTTTACGGTTTTTAGACAAAAATAAAAAAATGTATACATTAAGGGGGGGCTCCCCATACATGGATCTGAGTCTGTAAATATTTTAAAATAAGAGAGTGAAAAATCTAAAAAAAATAAATGCTGTAGACCTTTATAAAAACTTTCAACAAAAATATAGTGGCATTTTGGGTAGGTGTATTTAATATAATAATAATAATAATAATAGAAACTTTATTGCACACGACGACGAAAAACAAACACATACAGAAGAAGAAACACAAAATGACAAAACAGAGGAACACACCATAGGCGGCCTTATTGCTACATGGCAAGCAATCTCTTCCAGGCAACCTTAGGTGAGAGACGAAACCCTTCATGTGCGAGTTCGACTCACACTTGGCCGATTTTTTAGTATTTGCTGTTATAGCAGCAACAGAAATACATCATCTGTGAAAATTTCAACTGTTTAACCATACAGTTCATCAGATACAGGCTGGTGACAGACGGACGGACGGACAGCGGAGTCTTAGTAATATCGTCTATGAATCACAGGTTTTAGTATTAGGGTCCAGTTTAACACTTTGGGTACCCTAAAAAGGGGCGCGTTTACTCTAGTGTTAATACTGTATTGCACTACATTAAGTACTTTTTAAATTTAATGTTATTTAAAAAAAGTAGGTACTGTTTTCAGCATCATTGGTATACAAAGAGCGAGAAGAATTAAAAATATTTCAAACAATGAAAAAAGACTTTTTTTTTCTAAAATACTGATTTTTTTCTTCTCACACCTTATACTTTATTTCTTGTAAAATAACTTGGCAACCCTAGTTCCATCGCTTTTGCTCTTTAGTCAGGAGACTCTCGCAAACATTCGTTCACAAAAAATTAAGCTTGATGAGTGGAGAGCCGGATTTTTTTATATTCATGCCGTTTAGCAGAATGATTCAATTTCTTTTGAAGCTTTTCAGATTATTGGTAGCTTCTAGCTAGTTATTATAACTGTTGTTTTTTTTGTTAGTTTTCGTTTTCTCAACTTACGGATTTTATTTTATTTAAAAGGGTACTATTTGTCACGTAGTTTCAGCAAAACTAATTATTTTTTTAATCATTACAGACATGAGCTGCCTCCACGGACCGTCTTACCTGAAAGCATGCCTGCACAAACCGTTTGCGCAGGTCAATCCGCTACGATCTTGTAGCGGATTGTCCCGGCTACACGCTCCATCTTGCCTGCGCAAACCGTTTTGTTCAGGCATGCTTTCAGGTAAAATGGAGCGTGTAGCCGGGACATTAGTTTAAGATAAAGCCTTAAAGCTAAAATTTTGATTACTATCAATTTGCGGTGAATTTTATTTAAGAGAAAGATTGGACCCCGAAGAAGTATTACATAAATTCCCTTCTTTCGGGAAAACGATATCTTTAAGTAGTGTTAATTATGAAATGTAGGCTGTTATGAAAAAAAATCTTTTGCGATGACTTTCAAAATAATATTATTGACTGAAACCAGCCCCATGATAAATAACAATGAAATCGACCGGAACATCTCGTGTTATCCAAACACAATATACCAAGGAAATGTATGTTAATAAAGCATGATAGATGATACTCAAAGTAAAGGGCCTTGTGGATTTCCTTCGTTTATTATTTGTAATATTGTTGTCATAGAAAGTGATGGTATTTTATGAATCGTATCGTAGATAAGTAAAGTAAGAATAAGAAAGGGCATGTTTTATTATAAAGCTCAAAAGAGCCTAATTACCATGTGTTTTGAATTTATGTGTGTTTATGTTTTGATGAGTAGAGGTACGTGGCCTGCCTTTAACGCAGGGATCGATTCCGAGTTAACGATTCAAGTTAACGCTCAGCAGTATTTTGTTTGCACTTTGCACCGAATCTTTAAAAAATAGCAATTTACGGCATTTTTCAATTACCTACTAGTTCTTTCAATAATTATAACTTCACTCTTCATTGGTTGAAAACTTCCAAGATGATTCAACTCTTTTACAGAACTTGTACCTCCGCTCCCAAGTCAAACAGAACATTGAGCATAGGATCAAAACTTTTGGACACGATTTAAAACTTGTTTCCCCTGTGCCGAAGCTTCCAGAATTACTTGGACCGATATACTTCTGTGGATGGCATATCAATAGTAACTTATTGTGGGTTAATTCAATTCTGAGAACTGGGAACAAGGGATATATTATGAACATCGAATCCCTTTTTTCGTTAATGTGTTTTTCGCATTAGTATAGGGACAGTTATCGGGCAGGTCAAGCTTCATAACAAAATAAAAATCTGGTATAACTAAAACCGCCGATATTAAGGCGGTGGCAGGGTCTGATATGCTGTTGACTGTACAAAGGAATTGAGTTTAGTTTGACCTGTGATTCATTTTATATCAAACTTTCACAAAGTCTATTTGAAAGTTGAACCACTCTAAAAGGAAAGAAAAATTTACTCTTTTGTTGAGTTTAGGCATCTCGATCAATATACACGAATTATCTTAAGAGTGATCTCACTTTATGCAGCTTATTTTTCTGTAAAGAATTTTATTGTGAAAGGTAATTTCATTTGGCATTACAGGAAAACAACCATTCTGTCGTTTACGCAAAGTGCACATTCGTATTAAAGTTCAGTGCTTGTTTTGTTTTGTTCTTCTCGTATTGCCCCAACGCAAACGAGAAGGTGAGCGCAGATTTAAAAGTTTCCACAACGATTTAGGAGTTGAATCCCGTGGCCTTAGGAAATTTAGACATTGGTCAGTGCACGCGAGATGTGGCCCTATTTTCTTTTGTTATTTCTACACGATACTTGTATCTTTCTATTACCTAGTGCATATCAACAAATATTATCATCCGTTCGACGGCGTTGATTAGCTCGTTTGGTCTTCTACTGCAACAATTTAGCAAGTTATTTCTTATTGTTTGATGTTCTTTCCTATTTTCTTCTTCATACAACTCGGAATTTTGGGGTCATTAAAAATGGCGGATGATAATTGAGTTTTGTTCTCACCAAGTTTAATAGAAATTTTTTACCAAGTTTAAAAAAAAACAAATCATTCCATATCTATAAAGAAAAATATCGTATTTCTATTGTTTGTTACAGACAGTTGATAAAATAATTGCAAAATACTTTAAAGTGACCCAATTTTTTAACCATTCCACACAATGAAATATGAAAAGAAAACTCTTTTTAACCGACTTCAAAAAAGGAGGAGGTTTTCAAGTCGTCGGTTTTTTTTTTTATGTATGTTTTACCATAACTTCGCAAAGTGTTAACAGATTTTTATAATTATTTTTTTTGTCTGAAAGGAAATGGTTTATGTGTGTTCCCATATAATTTTTACGAAGATCTGGCAAGTACTTTTTTCATAATCCTGAAAAATATCAATCCCCTTTTGGCAAGTAGTCGTTTACCTAGATGACATCATTGTTGTGTATGGGCTGATTTTTATTGTAAGTAACGGCACATGATGTAACTAAAAAATCTGAAATAAAAACATTTTATAAAAAAAAACAAACCGACTTCAAAAAGTAAAAAATAAAACTTTTGGAGTCGGTGCTAGCTAGCTAAGGCCAAAAAAATATATAGTTAATAAAAGTGCAATGTAGAATATCTACTTATATATGTTTGTTATTAATACCTTGGCTGGCACCAACTCCAAAAGTTTTATTTTTTACTTTTTGAAGTCGGTTATTTTTTTTTATAAAATGTTTTTATTATCAGCAATTTTCACACTAACATAATTTTACAGACTCCACACCACGCAGTATGAATAGAAACCCCTTGTCGTAGTCAGCAATTTTCACACCAACAAAATTTTACAGTAACTGAATAACTAGTAATTCCCATCAGAGTAAGTCTACCCATGTAGTAACGTTTCCATCCGGTCTCCCTGATGTTTTATTTCTAAAATTCTCCCAGTGTGACAATTATCCCGCTGGTTGCACATTAGGGTTGCCAGGTCAACGTCATATTTTCCACTCGGACGCTTCGCTGGACACCTCAGCTTACCAAAACAGCGAAATAGATGTTCCCATTTTTGCGACGTGATATACGAGGACGCTATTTTTGAAGTAGTTTACCTCCTTGATCACAAAAAGTCGATATAACATTGCATTAATGGGCCGGATACAAGCTTCGTCTTACCTAAAAGCATCCCTGCACAAACCGGTTTGCGCAGGCAAGATGGAGCTCATGGAGCGTGTAGCAGGAGGTTCATGGAGCGTGTAGCAGGAAGTTTCAGTTTCGTCGCTGTTGTGGCTGTCATACAGTATGAAAATGTGACAGTTATGACAGGATGAAACTGAATCGAGTTTCCGTTAGATAATCAGCCTGAGGGACAATTTGTTATGTACGTCTTTCCTGCGTAAACCGGTTTGTGCAGGCATGCTCAAGACAGTGCATGTACCTGGGACAAACGACTTTAATTTCTTTTTATTTGCAATCTAAATGACGTGTGAGTGACAGAAACAATACACTGCGCCCATATATAGGTGAAAAAAAAGACGGTAGGTGGTGGGAAAGTACCCTATATATTGATGTATGATTTACTTAAAGGACACATTCCTTTATAAAAAAAAATAAGTTAAACTGCAGTCAGAGATTTTTGATAAATCACGTATGTAAGTGACGAGCTTTAAAGAGAAAATTACATTCTGTACTTTTATGGTACTAATCGATATTCTATAATTCATATCCGCAATCCTCCATCCTTATAATTCATAAATTATAAATCCTGGATTTATAATTATGATAGATTTTATTGATTATATTATTCGTAGTTAGTAGATAAATTGAATACTATGAATTTAAAGATAACCAGTAATTTCTTTTTTTACTTTACATTACAGCTGTGTTGTTACGAAAATATTTATAAAACCGTTACTGCGATATTCGGTCGTAATGTTATTTGTGTTTGCCCCGCTGCTTCCGACAATCGAGTCAGCGACGGTCAGTTTGGTTTTCGGAAATAAATATTGAGTTTACGTAACTTTGTGAAGTTTACTTTTGTGGTTTGGTAAATTTATCACGCGATACCTATTTGTAACTATTTGGTATCATTATTTACTTGTTAAATTGTAATCATCATCCCCCTATGATCAAATTAAACAAAATTATATATCATCATTTTGAGTCGAAATACCCTCACCCTCTCGAAAAACTATTTTGTGAGGGACTTTGCATGATCTGCCAGAGTCATTTGCGTGAAAATCGATCCAGCTGTTTCAGAGATTAGCCCGAATCAACAGACGAAACAAAAACAAAATAATAGTCTTTTGCTTTAAATAGTGTAAATTGTCCCCACTTTGACGTTACAAACTGACACTTCAATTTCATTTATTTGTACGTATGTCTATGATAAAGCTATTTATATTTTCGAATGTGATCTCGCTTGAAAAGGTACAATTTCCGAAAAACTATCTTCCTAAACCTTTTTTCACAACAAAACCCTTCACAAGATCCCGTATCGTCGTGTCTCGAGAAGTCTCGACTAATGGCATTTCCCAAATTGTCAGCGTCTTGTGACGACGCGGCTACAGTTTACTCTAACTCGAAATAATTGCCCGCGGGTTCGCGTAATGGGGTTTGCTCAATATAACATGAGACTCCAGAGAAGGTCCCGTGAAAATCTTACTAACCCTTTCTAGTAGGTACCCAATCGCCAGTTTGTTCGGGCAGACGAAAAATATGTGTTTTGTATACACCAAAAAGCAGTATTTTGCGCGGACACACATCAATTTTATTTATTGTAAACGTGTATGTAAACAATATTTGCAATTGTGATCTTATATAAGGTGTAATTTTCCAGAAAAACTATCTTTTCAAATCTTTTGTCACAACAAATCCCTTCACAAGATCGTGGCGTCGTATCTCGAGAAGTCTCGACTAACTAATGGCATTTCCCAAATTGTCAGCGTCTCGTGACGTCACGGCTACAGTTTACTCGAACTCGAAATAATTGCCCGCGGGTTCGCGTAATGGGGTTTCGATAGACGGTAGTTCGTGAGTGGAACTTGACGAAACTTGCGAAACTTGTTTACTGTTATTAGTATAGAATCGGGGACTGTGCTGCGATAAATAAATATTATTCTGTGTATTGACTAATCTAACTTGCAAGTAGTTGGTAAAAATTGGCCTAAACCCGTATTACGAGTAAAATGCGGAAAATAAAACTAATAATATCAGCTATTCATTCAGTAATCGCACAATCTTATAAATCAAGTCGATTACAGTAAATGTCGATGCATATTTTTTTAACATCACCATATTCATATCATATTTACTTTTCTTTTAGTTATAGATATGTAGGTCTTAATCATATTTTTGTGCTTGAAACTCGATTCTTCTGAAGATTTTTTTTTAAACCTCTGCCTTGTTAACTGAATGCCTTTGTTTTCAATACCTATATAAGGGCTAGGTTTCTTTGCAAGATTTTAGAAACACGCCGTTGCATATCTCCTTACTCCACTCGTACGTAGCTACGGCACCTCCGTACTACCATAGTCTATAACTTCTCGTAGAGACTACTAATTTAGACACCCCAAAATTTTGATGGACTATTACGATATTCGCATGAATTTACAAAATCAACAGTCGTAAAAGTAATAATACTTATTGTATCAAACACTCCAACCTCACTGATATTCCTCGTAATAATTTTGATACATTTTCCTCGACATACGACAGTTTAAAACTGAATTAGGCCGACTTTACGAAGTGAAAATCAAGAGATAATGAGTCATAATTCATAATAATCAGATTGGAAGTTGCTGACAGACGTGCGAAATCTTTTAGGCGCAGAAAAGTTAATAAACCACGTTCTCTGATAAATTAAACCGTTTTTGCTTAGTAAGCCTCATATCATTTGTTAATTGGACTGGACAGAGGCTCGCCTTTACAGAAATTGTTACAAAAAGGGTGGATACGAGATTATTTTGGTGATCTCTTTGTATTTTATAAAGCAATACTAAAGCGAGTTTAATTATCTTACATTGCAAAAACAGCTTTTTAATAAAATACTTTTGACTTTTGAATTCTTTACGTTAATTTCTTCACGGGTTTTTAGAGTATACTTGTTTAATCCCTATATATATATGAAGTTGCATTATTTGTCAAGCAAAATCAAAATGCTTTTTCCACATTTGCAGAGCAAAACACATCTAAGACCCATAGAAAGGGCCTAGGAAACAAATTATGCGCACTTGAAACATAAAACTGCACTCTTTAGCAATAGTTTCTATGGCATGGCTACAAAAATATATAACAAAATTCCGAATGACATTAAAATCTTACCAGTAAATCGCTTAAAAAAAAGCCTTATGAAGCTGCTTATTGACAAAGCATACTACACAATAGTAGACTTCCTCACTGACATTTCTTTAAAATAAATGGATATATAATTATAATAATTGATTCTATTATATTCAATTCTTTACCAACATTATTATGGCACAATAAAAATAAATAAAAAACTATAATTAGGTATTCATAATTTAATCATAATTTTTGACATTTAATATTTTGACATTGATAACTAAAATTCTATTAGATCTGAAATTTTATTGTTGATTATCTATGAACCTATTGCATGATGTGCTTAAACATGACATTATGATTGGTCAATTGTGATATTTAGGTTTTGACATTGTATGCTTATTTGACTTTTTATAAATTGAAAGATGTTCAACATACTGCACAATATTGTATACCTTGTAAAAGGTGGAAATGTAGTGAGACACTGATAAACTAACCTAACAACTACATTTGTATACCTGCATTTCACAATAAAGATATTTGTATTTGTATTTGTAATATTTGTAACGAAACTATTTGTAATATAATTAATGTTAATATTTGTAATACTTGTAACGCGAAAGAGCGAGCTTCTTTGCGTGGTTGAAGTTTGCTTGCCCTTGTCACCCAGGGGTACCGTATTTTCTATTATTGAAATCGAAATCGAATGCACTAAACCACTGCCCATCTAAAATTCTCAGTGATAAATAAATAAACACATAAAATAAAACTGTCTAGCCCGTAGAATCCATTATGTCGTATCGTAGACAACCAAAGGCTTAGTTGACTTTCATGAGGCCTGTAAACATGCTGAAAATGAATAAATGAATTTTGAAATGTGGACGCAAAGCCCGGATTAGTGATCGATATTTTTGTCAATGAAATCAAAACTACTGAATTCAGACCTTTGTGGCTTGATATAACATGTTGAATATTCATTGGAGATATACGGCCACTGGTAATACCCTACCGCGTAAAAAATATGGATATGGACATGGGCTTCATTTGACAATTAAATGACTATATAAGGTAATTTTATAAGCTTCAACTGTCAAATGAACTGATAAGAAACAATAAAACGATTTTTGAGGTGCGTTGGCACGTTACGACGATTCGCCAGTCTGGTATATGTATTGTAAATGTGTTTGTTTTTGTTTATACAATTATAATATAAATTTAATGATTGTGTATACCTAAGTGTAGATAGTTTGAGTTAATGATTATTTTGGATTTAAGTAGTTTTAATTCTAGTTTTAAGTAACTTAATATTTAACTTGTATAAGTTTAAGTTAAAGATATTAATATTAAGATTGTTTTATATAGTAAATATAATATGGGTGTATAATAAATTAATAATAATAAGTGCCCATATACTTTGAAACCCTCGCCAGGCCTCCGTCACTCGCTCAAAATCGTCCGATAAGTGCTTACCGCTAGCCGTTCGCTGGAGCGAACATTCCATAGAACTAACGTGCACGCCCCCCGCTCAAGGTCAGGCTCGGTGTGCTGTATTCAGTTAAAATGCGACGCTGAGTCAAAGCCGTTAAGTTCATTGTCCCTTGTATTGCCTGACAGTAGATTCAGAAAGCGAAAACATTAGCTGTTTTGTAGGGAAGTGGTGGATCTGTTATTAGTAATCTGTGCCCTCGCTGCGATCAGGATTCAATCTTAGAACCAATCCTAGAAACCTTCGCTTGTTCAGGTTTCTATAGAGGTAACTCGCCGCGAAATCCAACTTTCCAGCGTTGCATAACAAATAACTACTGACATAATAAATAATCCGTATTTAATTTTTACAAATGAAAAATATCGAATTATGGAGTAGAAAGTAAAGATTATGCATTGGCCAAATCGCGTACCTAATTTCGTTTATGATTACAGATTTCTTTATTTCTTTGAATCCTACGCTCCAAACTCTGCAAACCTCAACGAAAAATAATATAATTTTTATAAACAAACAACAATAATGAATGTTTGTCGTTCTTGATTTAGAGGGAGTAGGAAGAGTAGGGAGTTTGGAGCCCAATTCCTTACTCTCCCTATTCCCTTCCAACTCTTTTCTAGTCGCACGGCAAGGCGAGAAAATAATTATCTCTTAGTTAGTGCATCATTATGTATCACACACAGGACGATTTCCATGCATTACTTCAATAAGTGTTGTATGGAAATTGTCCTGCTAACATCATGTATTTTAAGTTTACATTAGCGATCAAACGATTAGAAAATGCGCCACTTGAGTAGGCCTGAGGTAAAAGTTGTTTTCAAGTACATGATAGATCATCTTAAGGCTTCACAATAATAACCGTAATTTTATCTTTTAACAAGGGTTTGGAAATGCGTAGGTCGTTCTTATTAAACCTGAACTTCAAAGGGGATGTTTTTTTATCATAACGTAGGGTTTCGATTAAAATCCAAATCTGTTCAAATATCTCGTCTTATATTCTGAGAAAAAGAGTTTTAGGAAAAGGATTTACGTACGGCTGATCCTTACGGGCATTCGATTACCCTAAATCAAGTTATACATAAATAAAACAGTGGATATGGATGAGCAAGACTCAATGATACAAATATTCTTATTTTCTGCCCGTGAAAATCCGTTATGTCAGGCTTGGTTATTTGCCTTTATACGTTGAGTAACTACTTGCTGGCAAAAAATATGATAGCGATCCAGCTTGTTGAATCTATTTTAGACGTTGAATCGATAAAGAATAAACGTATCCACTGCCAATGAAAGGTGTCAAAATATCGGGAAAATTAGCGGGCTTATATATATATAAAAAAAAATATAAGTACTTTTTTTTAACCGACTTCCAAAAAAGAGAATGTTCTCAATTTGGTTAGCCTTTTGGGTCTTTTTGATGGGATCAGGAGACTTATTTTTGAATCATTCGAATTACCTACTATTCGCATACGAAATCGCAAGATCCAAAAATACGTCTCCAGTACACTTGCGCGAATCCATTTGCGCGAAAAGCATTTGCGCGTAGGACATTTGCGCGAATGGACACTTGCGCAAATGGACAGTTGCGTCTTCACGCAAGTTTCCGAATTCAAAATCCGAAATTATTTCCGAATTCATTGACTATAAATAATAAATAATAATATTTTCATACAAACAAACACACCAACTATCTAGTCCAAACCAAAAAGGTAAGTTTCATAAGAACTTGTGTTCAGTACTAGATAACGAATAAACAAACATACCTACTTTGTAACATACCTACTTTGTATACTTACATCATAGCATAGCCATATTTACATGTTTAACACCCAGACCAAGACATATAGACATGTTCTTGCACTCAAATATATACTTGTCGCAGCCATATCGTATAACACACAGTATTACACGATGGCGCACCGGATTGAAAAACGTCGCTGTTATGTAATGCGACTAGCCGGATTATCATTCGGATGAAATAAAGTACGCCGGTTTGAACACAGCACATGGAAAAGAGGTTTTGATGTTCTGTGGGTTTGAATGAGCACTTCACGTTCGTCAAAGCGGCTAGTAAGTGGAGCCCATATATAAAACAGCGCATCGTCGATACGCAGCCGCTTTGAAATGTTTACTTTAAAATGGGTAGGTGCCCAAAACTTGGTATTCGTCGAACACCCGCGCAATATTATTGGGGTAAAAGCGAGTTTACCTTATTCCTGTAGGTCACGTGATAGGTTAGAATATTGCTTCGCTGCGCTTCGCCATCACCTTAAATTTATTATTTTTTATTTTTATTTTTTCTTAAGTAAAGTTTTTCTTAAACAAAAAAAGGCATGACAAGCTAAAGAGTTTTTCTAATTGCTACAAATATTAAATTGCAAATTTTTATTAGTTTTCATTAGTTCGTCTTTTTGGTGTTAATAATAGCGGAAACGTATAAAACTTTTTATTTAGATACTTTACGTATAACGTATTTTAATATTTATGGGGTACTTGCATTTGTTTTATTTATTTGCACACACTCTTTCTTGTAGGATTTTATTATTTATTGATAAAGACAATAACAAAGGTAGATATATCATAAGTTACAATCTAACTTTATCGTGTACTAAAGTCCTGTTATTCTAGATCTTAAAAAAAAACACAATTAATGAACAAAGTTATCACAATACGAGTAACATAATAGCATTGTGCATCGGTCGCGCGTCAGTAGGAAGTAGGATTAGTAGGAAGTAGGATTTATTTCTTGGAATGTTCTAGTCTAATATATTCTTGTTGCAACTAAATGAAATCTCACTAATGCATGTGGAAAAACCAAGCACTGAACTTGAAAACCTCCACGTTCGTTTTTTGAAGTTAGTTAAAAATTAAAATCGTACCTAATTAATGAACAAACTAGTTTCTTACTACATGGTGATAAAAAAATATCAAATGTCCATTCGCGCAAGTGTCGCGCAAATGTCCATTCGCTTAAGTGTCTTTCGCGCAAGTGTACCAGACCCGAAAATAATCCGTGTGGTACTTTTGTGCCGGAAAAAATTTACCATGATCACAAAATAACTAACAACTAAAATTAATATATTTTCATGCCGAGAAATACTTGTAAGTGATGAAAGACAGACAGACAATAAGGCCACGCACCTGAATTTGTCTAGACTGACAAAGGATTAGATTGGATAAAATGATCTTCGTGAATTTTACTGTTATAATTAATTATACGTATATATACGTAATTTATGGTTTGAGACATTTATTCTCATAAGAATTAATAAATTCACTTATAATGAGAGATACATTAAAGAAACAAAAAACAAATAAGAACACAATGGTCACCGAACGTGCCAGGCAATTAATATTACGTAGTTAAAACATACTTATTTACATAAAACAATAAGTTGATAATTACAAATAACAGGCAGGACTATTCACGATGCAAGAAACAACAAAGCCGGCGAACACAGATACACGGATCTAAAGTTTAGCTAGATGCGGCTGCTTGACAGACGTTTTAGAATTATTTATGATATCAATGTATAGTTTAAGATTTTATTTTACACAGGGAATTTACTCTGTTTGTTCGTATACGAGTAAAAGACAACTTTCTTATAGAATAAACTTAAAAATCTTTAAAATATATCAATTATGTATGAATAAGTTAACTGTATTTAATCGTGTCTGACTTAAATTACGATCTAATTCAATTATAAGTTTTTATTAGCACGCTAACTTTTTCGTTTTAGTTTGGCGCACAAATCTCGAGTTTGTTTCTGCTGCTTTTTTACTGATATATAAACCGTTTTTACTTTTACCAATTTTGAGAAAGTTTTTTGTCCATTGTTTACAATCAATCACACAACTTTGATGCTTCGTAAGCTTCGTTAACACAATGCTTTATTCAATCTGTATTTTTTTTTGTTGGCCGTAAGGATCAACGATGTTTGTGTAATTTTGATAATAAAAAAAACCGGCCAAGTGTGAGTTGGACTCCGGCACGATGGGTTCCGTACCATTATCTATAAATTCGGCATTAAAATCATGTCTGTTGTTCATGGAAGCCCCCTTAAATATTTGTTTTATTCCTTTTTTTTATATTTGATGTTGCTATAACTACAAATATGACATCAATATTTTTGAGATAAATATAATATTATGATTAAAAACCAGAGCAAACAGTCTAAGCTACTGATGCTTTCGGTAATTTTTTATAGCTATAAGATTTCTTTTAAGAATATATAGTTAGTCGTTACGTTTTGATGATATATGTCATATTTCTGCAATCGATTTTGAACTTTAAGCAAAATGATATTGCGTTTAGATTTGTCTGTAGTTTGACATTATGTATAAACCGTAATTGCTATTGACCGTACTTCACGAAAGCACATCTTAAGATTCTTCGCGCACTCATAATTGAAATAAAACAATTTTTGCGGATTTTAAGTGCACTATATTTACCGGAAACATATATTTGGTACTGTATTTTTGGGTTTTTTAGGGTTTTCTGGTTTCTTGACGTTTCGGCACCATTTCAGTTGCCGTGGTCACGGGTTCACTAGCTACTTTTAAGTCTGCCTCTATTTTACCCTTTTCTAATGTTGCGGTAGTCCAAAAGTTAAAGGAAGGAGCAGTTGGAAACCGAGTTTCCTTTTTTTAATACAAAATTTAAAGGTAGAAAAATGGCATTGTAAATGTAAAACTAATAAAATATTTTTATTTCATACGATTTCACATGAAAAATATGAAATTACACAACCTATTTGCCGAGTTTATGATATTTAGAACTTGTGCAAAGGTCATCCCAGACATTCTTTATTCATACATTTCCAACCGCTTTATCAAACCGCATCGATTGAGCTGCGAATAGGCACCTGGATATATTCCTAGCTATCGGTACACTCCGAAATTTAGTAAAATCCTGCAAATGATGTTAAAAGCATAAAGCTTGTGCAAAGGTCATCATAGACATTTTTCTAGCCAACCGTAATCCGAACTGTATCAAAATGGTGCTAATACGACTCGCCTCGTTTTTCCTTGAGTGCTACCTCCCACCACTTTATCAAACCGCTTCGATTCACCTACGAATAGGGGCACCTGTGTATCACTGTGGAGATTGATGGACGCACCTTAAGTGTTCGGGCAGATTGGGAACTGATGAGATTTGGGTCACCTGTAGTTATGTATGTGGCTACTATGATCATTTAGCTTCGTGAATCTAGCAGAAGTGATATAGTTTCACCATAACACAGTTTTTTATTGCACAGCTATGAGAAATGTGTATAATGCTACGTTTTCATTTATTGACTTATCGATGTCTCAGTAATTTTTTTTTAAAAATGCCATTATTGTTTATGAAGGTTTTTTCTGATAAGAATAATGCAAACTGTGGCTGACATGATTAGTTTATTGGCGGTGCATAAATACGAGATGATTTTCGGAAGCCCAAGTTTATTCGTTGTAAACAAACAAAAAAACAAACAATTAAATCTTTCCTCTTTATAATATTAGTATTATTTTTTTTCCGATATTCCCACGGGAACGGGATTCACACGGGTCAAACCGCGAGCGGCCGTTAGTTTAAATATGTATGTTGCTGGCACACTGCTCTTTGCATTCTCCTTAGTTCTCCTTAATTAAGACAACCTTTGTTAGGTTATCTGAAAAAGATTGCTTTCAGCGATAAGGCCGCCCTTGCTCGCCATAGTTTTAAGTTTTATGTGATTGTTCTTTCTTTTTTGTAATGAGTGTGTGTGCAATAAAGTGTATATCTATCTATCTAAAGCACGCGAAACATGACAAAATAAAAAGTATATGAAAATATATAAATATTTTGTTCTCAGTTTGAACGTGGTTGAAAGGAATTCCAGCTGTGCAGAAAGTATAAGAGAACCGTTGAAATTTGAATAAGCCGAGGAACCAATATTTGCGAAATAGTGGGTGTCGGACGTAAGTACCCATATATATTCTGCGAATGACAGCCATGCACACAATACTGCTTCAAAAGCTTTTATGGAACGTTCTGTCTTACAATTTTAATATGAAATTGGAAATAGTGTAATGGGAAATAAAATTTGTTGGCCACATTTAATTTGAAAATTTATTTCTTGGAATTTTTTAAGCTCATAAAGTTATTGATTCAATATTTTTTGCCGTTGGATTTTTGTATTCATACAAATTCAAACACTTGATTTTTCTCTAATGATTTACCTTTGTATAAGGTAAATTTAAAAAAAAAAATTTAAATAGAAAAATATTGGAAAAAATTAACTCGGCCACAAGAGTACCTTTGTTTACTTGTAATGATATAAAGATTAATGCAGCTATAATATATTAACATCTTGACCCTGGGTTATGAGACACAATAGATATTTTATTGGACACCGGTATTCTGCTAGCAAATGAAGAATTCTACAATAAAATCTTTATAGCTTGTCAGGCCACATATCCCACGTTTGAACTGAAATATTCCATCTCTTTTACGGTTCCGTACCCTAAGGATACAACGGGACCCTATTACTAAGACTCCGCTGTTCGTCCGTCCGTCCGTCTGTCACCAGGCTGTATCTCATGAACCGTGATAGTAAGACAGTTGAAATATTCACAGATAATGTATTTTTGTTCCCGCTTTAACAACAAATACAATAATCCCATACAACAAACGTGATTTTTTTGCCGTTTTCATAGATAATGGTACGGAACCATTCGTGCGCGAGTCCGACTCGCACTTGGCCGGTTCTTTTTACTTTATTTTCAAACTTCACAATCGCATATCACTTTTTGAATCGAATGAAACAAAAATAGAGAATCTTCCTTATCTGTATTCATCTGGCATGGTGCCCACAAAATGAGTCTATATTGAGACATAAGGCAGTCTGAACGAGTCGAACCTCGTATAGTACTCTACTTAGGCTCCGATAAGCCTCCTCGCATATTGATTGCTGTTATCATACGAAATATTATCATTTCGTTAACACGGGCCATGTTCAACAGTGGGTATTGATACAGATACCTTGTTGCAGTGAGGTCATCATTATCTTTCCATCAAGGATAGATAGTAAAAAAACATCGACCAAAAGCTCTCATTTTGAACATTGAAACCAAAACTAAATCGTTGTCAATTTGGTGTCAATAGTTTTCTGTGATCTTAAAAGAAATACTAGTAAATTACTTACTAAGTTTAACGCCAATCTGAAACAAAAATAATAATCATTAGATTAGTGAATTAAGTTAAAGATGAAGTTAATGAGTAAATGAAGGCTTTTTTTATACTCCAGTAGCCATACAGCCAAACCTTATCTATTCCGCGCGCCTCTTCCGGAATTCTCAACCACTGAGGAACCGGAACACAACAATGCTGAAAACATTGTTGTTATGGCTAAGGATAGCCATCATCCCATGATCAGCCCATCATCTTTCACTACATAGGCCTCTAAATGCGAAAGTGTGTTTTTTTGTCCTTCCTCCACGCCCTAACTAAGCAACCAATCCTCTTGAGTTTTGGCAGAGTTAGTTGAAAGGACGAAGAGTAACATAAGCTACTGTTTATCCCGATATTCCCACGGGAACGGGAACCACGCGGGTGAAACCGCGGGCGGAAGCTAATTTTCTAATTATACGTTACGATATCCATTACACAAGTGCTCAAAGAGAAACGAAAAACTTTCGAAAAGTATTCGAATCGTCACGGCAAGAAAATGTACTGACAGGAAAATGTTTTACGTCCGGTGGGAACATCATACATTCCTTGACGTTACATTTTCGATATTTAGTCGAAAAGTTTTCGTGATAGGACTACTTTTTCCGGAACCAAATCAATGTAGTATGTGACATTATCTGCTATATTTATGTATTTAAAAAAAACCGACTTCAAAAGTAAAATGTAAGCTTTTTGGAGTCGGTGCTAGCTAAGGTGAGAAGTATAAAGAATGCTTCATCGATGCCTTTACAATTTTTAAAGTTAGAATAAGTCCCGCACTTGCCTAAACTACTAGTTTGAGTCAAACCGAAATAAACGGGTTTGTGTCAAACCGCTTGACTAAAGAAACGTCAGTTTTTCATAACTTCCTGAAAACTATTGAACCGAATACAAAATTTAAAAAAAATGGAACCAACTTAGTAACAAATCCGATGTTATACCGTTCTAATCATTTCATGATAATACATAAAAAAAAAATATAGGTACACGTCGAATTGATAACCTCCTTTTTTAGAAGTCGGTAAAAAAGTAAATAAAGCTCGATCTAATGAAATATCTGTTAATTAAGCTTGTGTCACGCAAACAAAAACTGGAAGGCTCTCTGGGAGGGTTCCGGCTAATTGATTAAATTATGTTTTTCGTAGTTTCGCTAACGATCGCCTTTTTACTATAATTAATAACAAGCGAATGACGAAAATACTCGCTAATTTGAATACTCAGGCTTCATGTTGTTAAGTCAGTTAATTCGAATAAAAACGTTAATAAGATAACAACCCACGTGTTTTAGTGGCTTCCTACAATAATGTTTGACACTGAAATACCCAAGTTTCGTCTTTACCCTTTAAGCTGAAAATATTTTTCTATTCAAAATGTCTTTAATTTGAGAACAAAATCTGATAAACTTTTGGTCAACATCATGATGATCATCATCAACCATTTAATGTCCCCAGTACTGGCGCGCTGGCCTTCATTACTAATGGATAAGAAGAACGGGCCATGACCCACCACGCGAGCCCATTGCGGTTTGATGGGTTTTAACCACGATTAACAACGCCGCCGGGTCCAACGGCTTAACGTGCCTTTTGAAGCACGTAGGAGGTCGAGATAATAAAAAAAAAATTGTCTCACATAAAAATGTGATGATATGATTTTTGAGTTTTTGCATTTTTCCTTGCCATTTTTATATTTATGATAAAATTTAAATAGAAAAATATTGGGAATAATCTATATAGTACAACGTTTTTTGGCTCCATAATTTTAAGCTTAACGTTTATTGTCTTATTATCATGTTCCATAATTTTAATACCAATAATCATCATGTTTCATATTATCTCGACGCATAATTTTTAAAGTCCTAATAATATAGTGTAGGCTAAAATTGTTTGTCATAAGTATTAAAAGGCATAAATTTTGAAACGCACAATAGCTTTTAGCAGAATTTTTAAAAGCATAACTTATGTAAAGCATAATGATCACAACGAATAATATCTTAATGCATATTTTGTTTAAAGCATAATTAATGTATAGTAATAATCACTTTTTAATTTTTTATCAATTTATTTTCTTAAGCATGTAAATTATTACTAAGCAGGCATGCAGCATGCAAGGCAGGCATACAGCATGCAAGCAGGCATGCAGCATGCATGGTTTCTGTCACGGCTTCCGCGCTGCGGGGCTCTGGCGGTCCCACGCGAGCTTATCGTCGCAGATGGTTTTCGGTCACCACCTGCTCCTCAGCTCGCTGGCCGTCACGCCCCTCCGCGCCTACGCAAGCTTAAATTACACTCTAGGGGTAGGGCATACAAGACTTTCTTATCAGACATGGCTGTTTCGGTAAGTTCCTGCACCAGATCCAGCCTAATATTATGCCAAAATAAATTAGGGATTAAATTTATTATGCGTCATAATAATATGCCTTTAGACAGTTTTGCTACTGAAAATTTATGCGAAGGAAAAATTATGTGACATTAGTGTTATGCTATTTGATGATTATGCCAATTGATGTATGACAAACGACTTTAGGACATTCGACATTATGCAAAAAGTTCTGCCCCCCGTTTTTTTTCGTTGGAGAACACTTCCTTCAACAAGCCTTCGCAGTTACAATGAAAGGGCCCTTTAAAGAGCCTGCAAGAGTGATTTAAGAGTGCCTTGCTCCATTACCTGGCCCTTTGGAGATGAATGACGTCATTAAAAGTACTAATGAATTTGGTTAATTTAAACTAGTAATTGTAACTTGAATTAATAATTTTGGACTTGAAGATAAGTTCTTTTTTACCTATACTACCTATTACGTAAGAAACAAATTTAAATTGTAGATACCTAAGTAGTATTATGAGAATTATAGCTAATTAAGGTGTCACGATATTTTATACAAAAAAAATCTTACATATTTTCTGTAAGAGCGGGAGGAAAATACTATGAAACATAAAATAACCCAGAAATAGAGTAGAATCGAGAGGTAGTAGTTATTTGTAGAATTTAAAGTATATGCATAGGTATCTTGAACGGTAGGTAAACATTTAGCGTCACAGAAAAATAACCTCTGTATAAATACTGTTATAAGCACATTCCACCGGCTGTATGTTCAGAAATGGTCCGTGTTCAATTAACCGATCGTTTGTTCCAGACCAGTGCATGTGAGGGAATGGGAATAGCCCTTAAGTTAACTCACATGGAAAAAAACAGACTTCTTTTAGGGAAAAACTGGTGATAGCGAAAAGCTTTGTTTGTACGAAATAGTTGTTAGGTGGAAGATCCAATTTTTCTCCAGAGTTATTATCTATCGTTGAACCTGGTTCCTGGTACCGGTTGGTAACAGCCAACGCAACATCAATGAGCGCACCATTTTCAATACTGTTTAACAGGTTTGATACTGGTTGATTCATGACGATAGTGTCGAAAGCAAAGCAGTATATTGTAGCGAGCTAGGTTCAGTGGACATCCATATTTGGCAAAAAATGTCAATATTCGTTTTCCACTGAAGCTGTCGAAGTTATAGGTAGGAAGATTCAAATGTTGTTTTTTTATTTTTATAATTTTTATTTTGTTTGACTTTGAAGTCTATTAACTTAGATTTTGCTGTCAGGACAGGAGACAAATGCATCTTACTCTATATTATGTTTTAAAACATTATAAAATCGTCTTTTAATTCAGTGTCCAGCATCCACATTCAATCTATTACCGAAGAATGAAGGCCAGTGGAAAAATTATTATGCGTTCACGGTCGACGTCTCCCAATCAGTTTCTCTTTATGTCTAGATCAATTCGACCTTAAACAAAGCTGAACTCCGGTGTTGTAAATAAAAGCCAAACGAACCATTTTGATAAATATTAAACAAGAAAATATACTAGAATTATGCGTTCACGGTCGACGTCTCCCAATCAGTTTCTCTTTATGTCTAGATCAATTCGACCTTAAACAAAGCTGAACTCCGGTGTTGTAAATAAAAGCCAAACGAACCATTTTGATAAATATTAAACATACTATATAGAAAAACCAACTAGTCTCATGTCGCCCTGACGGGATGCAAGATGCCTGATGCGACATGAGACTAGTTGGTTTTTTCTAGTAAATTTTCTTGTATAATATTTATCACATATAGAACATAGCATTGTTAAATGCAAAATGAAAAAGTTAGAACCATTTTGAATTTATTTTACTTTATAAGTTCGCTGATACTTAGTTTGTGCCATTTTGTTTCAGTGAGTATAATTTTTAACTACAGGTGCAATTTCTCTGTTAAATGTTACCATTTCATAACAAAAAGACCAGCATTTAGACGACGTAGTTTTTTAATAGAAAATGACAAAGCAATTATATTTTTATTCGATTTACCTAGTTTAAATCTTTGCATGGTAAATGTTAAACTTTAAAATCGCTGAATAGGTTAATTACTTATAATCTGAAGAGTGTTTTATGAAAAATAGATAAAATAATAATTAAAAAAAGTATTAGGTTATTTGAAAATATAGGCAAATCTGGAAGATTATTGTTCCACCATTTCACATTAGCAGCAGTAAAATTGAACGGGTGGCAGCCTCCCCTGTCATTTCATATCCATTAATTGTCGCCTGCTGAAGCTAAGTTTCACGCCTGTCAGGCTGTAGCAGGAGAGCAGTTACAATTAGGGCGACAGAACGACGCTGGGTGATCGATATTAAATTGATATCTGTTTCTACTGAAAATTTTGTTCTATCAAATAGATACAACTGAAAAGTCAGTGACCTTTTATAACAAAGTATCTATTTTTGTACTTGGTTTTGTTCATCATCCATAATTTGTAGCTTGTGAATTATATGCGTGTGTTATTTACTGCTTGTTAGGTTTGCAAATAACACGTGGGTTTATCTGGGGAATATGCCTGCCCCAAGCTACGACACGACGGCGACGTTCGGTCCTGCACTGTCCGAATTCAGCGGATTTTCGTGGCCTTAATAGGTATATATCAATTGATAGTTTACATAAATGTTTAAAATCTGAGTGCTGTAGATTGAGATATAAATTATGGATTTAGAAATAAAACAAGAAAATAGTTAGTCTTTCACATCAGCCGTACGTCCACTGCTGGGAATAGGTCTGCCCCAAAAGGATGTCACGATGTTCGGTCATGCGCTGCTCGCATTCAGCGACTTCCCGCGTCTCACCAGATAAAACATATAATACGATCTTTTAGGACACCATGACAAACATTATACGAGTAGTTTAAAACTATGTTTTGAGGGAGATAAATCACCATGTGACGGTTACAGCAGTTTAGTAAACAAAAGAAAAAAAATACACGGAATTCATGTGCCAGTCTCTGAATATCCACGTCAACGAAACACGATGAACGCGAAGTGTCAGACAAAATATTCGAGTACGAATAAAAAGGTTACATTTTTCTCACGTCACGTCATCCGATGACAATGATGTAATTTGCTATTTTTATTTCAAAACATTCATAACATTGAAGACTTTCAAATCGTAAGTAATCGAATTGGTTCGATAGTCTAGATAGACTCTAGGAAGAAGGTCTAATTTGTGGGGTATAAAATAGGATCTAATAGACTTAAAGAAGACGCGGTAGAATATGAGTTTTCACCCAGTTCATTTTGGTCTTTATTTATGTTTTACTCTAAAACTGGCATGTTTCTTTTAGTCGCAACACAACATTTTACAACTTTTCTTTCTACCGGAACGTAAAAGGTGGTGGTTCAATATAATATGAAGGAATCTGCAACTTAATGAAACCAAAAATATGTAGCTCAATTCTGCTTTGTTTTGGATAACGGTTACTAGATTATGGATTTCCGCCATTTAACGGCGCCGGCAGAGCTTATCAAATATTTTTTTTACATTTTTAATCATATGGATAAATTCAATCATAATTGCACGTAGCACGTAAGTTACAACTAGCTCAGACGTTAAATAATGCAGCTATGAGCTAGCAGCATCCTGAGGGATCCATTCTCGGTATCCTGTACTCCTAACGTGAATGAATATGTTATGTCTACGTGGCTTAGCAATGATATGTTACTAGGTACACAAACTAACATGGTTACATTGTATATATTTTTTTTTTCAATTCAAATGCAAAATAAAATAAATACCCATGTTAAGTTTCACATGAAGAACTTGTGTTATGGATACTAGATAACGGATAAACATACTTATATACTATTTTTCGTAAATACATACATAATATACATATTAAACCAACACAAATACGACAAAAACGACCAAGACAAATAGAAATGTTCATGCACACAAATATTTGTCTTGTCCGGGGATCGAAGAAGGCGGGTGTAGTACCCCTGCGCCAAACAGGTCGTCTGTATTCTAAAATAATCATTATCAGTTTCTATTTAACTATTTGCCAATTTATGGACAGTTTTAAAGAGCTTACACGCGAGACACAAGACAATGTTCGATGGTCAGGATTATGATCAGAGAAACAAAAAATCAAATATTCAGAGATCAAAAATGAAAGAGCTAAGATAGCCAGTTCCTCAGTGGTTGCTGATTCCGGGAGAGGCGCGCTTCCATCTTCAGCCTTGTCAATAAAGGCTAAGCGTCATCCCGTTGTTCTTAAAAAAAAATCTTGAAATCTAAACTAGTAATACTATAAGAAATGCATAATCAAATCTTTTTTTGTCTTAAAGTGCCTACGTGCAAGAATTCGTTGGCATATTAATTAGGTTGTTAGAAAATTACAAAAATGTCTGTAAATTAACACTCAAGTTTTAATTCCGATCCCAATGCCTATATTTTCCGTCCAATCCGTCCAATTAAAAATATACGTTAAAAAAACGATTGCCCAAATTTCATTTCCAACATCCTGCAGATTGAATACGCATTTAAATCAGAATCAAATTAAGCTGTATTCAAATAATAATGACATCGCATTCACAATGTGCGGCGTCAGTTACAAATCGTGAACTTCCACATCTGTCATAATGGGGTGAAGAGTGTGCAATCAATGTGGATCCATTACGAGTTGTGGGTGTACGGCCCTCCCCTTGGCCACAGTATAAAAAGTTACCAGAACGAGCGCTCTCACCGCCTTCGAAAATCCTATCCTACTAATATTATAAATGCGAAAGTATGTCAGTTTGTTTGTTTGTTACTCTTTTACGCAAAAACTACTGGACTGATTTTGATGAAATTTTTCACACATATAGAAGATACTCTGTATTAAAACATAGGCTAATTTTTATTTCGACATTCCCACGGGAACGAGAACCAGAAAACTTCCCCGTTGACCAGTAGAATTTTTTGGGAAACGTTTTTTTGGAAATGTAATAAGGCTAAAGAAATATTTTATTACTCAAATGAAACACCTAATTATGTCCTATTATTTGTGGTATAAACGTTTTCTATTTGAAATAATGCTTCCTAAAAAAACTCTACTGGACGACCGGGAAGTTCCCCCCGCCTGTGCGTACTCTGTGCCTTTGCCCTCAGTGGGGTGAAAAGCCCCCCCTAAGGTCGGGAAACGGAGAAGTGTTTTGTTTGAGTGCGTTGATTGAGGGCATTGGCAATTACTAGACGGCTACACGCGGTACGAAGTACGGTATGGTAGTATAATTAGCATTATATTATTTTCGCTTTTCAAGAGTAAATCTTATAGTACTCTTAGAACTTGTCTTTGTAATTGTAAAAGAGCATAGATCGAAAAGAAACTAAAATCAAGAGAAAATCATTCAAAAGACCTCAACGAGTGACGCAATTTTTTTATTGAACTTTTTTCAACTGCCTGTCGTTCAGATTGCTTACCGTGGTTCGGTTATAGCTGTAAATATTGAGTAGATTGGTTCGATAATATGGTTTATAAATTGGTTATTACCTATTTAAATTGTTAATGTTAAAACAACCCAAGAAATTGTTAAAATTTTGGTCATGAGTAAAGACAAAATCACATAGCAGCTAACTTTACACCGATTGTATTTCCGGCATAGTACGAGTAGGTACAGTCGGGGACTTTCCCGGTTGATCAGTAGAGTTTTTTCAAGGAGCTTTATTTAAAAAAGTAAAAGATATATAGAAAACGTTTATATCACAAATAATAGACAATAAAGAAGTATTTTATTTGAATAATAAATTATTTCTTTAACCTTAGTACTTTTCGAGAAAATGTTTCTCAAAAAAACTCTACTGATCAACCGGGAAAGTCCCCGACTGTACGTCTCGAAGGAGTAGAAGGAAGCAAAATGGAACAATTCAAAAGCACTTAATTTTTTGAACAAATATTATCTAATTACGACATCTGCGGAAGATGTAACCTATCACACAGGATGAGTATTTGAAAATTTCCTCCACTTGCAAGAAATGTAACGTTTGACGAAATAAACGTTAGATAGAGACAAATGATTTTCAGGTTTTGTAAGCATTTTCTTTGGTGAGTAATGAAGTAGCGCTGACAAAACTCCATAATTCACTGTTTAATTTCCCACGGGAACAATTTGGGATTCGAAGGAAATGATTCAATACTACTTTTGATTGTAATAGGCGGGAGATGAATTGACTCATTATACATTGAGTGTATAAAATTTAGTGTAGCTGATGTTTCTCTATGCATAAAAAGTTCGAGCTTTTTATGCATAGAGAAACATCGGCTACACTAAATTTTGTCAAAGTAGGTTTGTCAAAATTTTGTAAACTCTCTGTAGGCACCGACATGTTACCGACATAGCGGCACTCCATCACAGGAAACCGATTTGGTATAAGTTATACATTTTGGTAGGTTTGATAAGACACTAGGTTATTTCATATTATTTACTATCTGTACCTGGCATATGTTGCAATGCCACGTAAAGCATAAAGGTACAGGTTATTGGCTTAAAACCTAAACCTACAGGTACAGGTTAAAACCTAAACCTATAGGTTTTTGGGCCAAGAACCCTCGCGGGGGTCCCCAGAATACCCTTATTAAGTTTCATCACAAACTTTCAATAGTTTCGGAACGCAGAGAGGACAAACATACAATATGTTTGATTTTTATGTAGAAAGATGCACGTTTTTATTCAAAAATATTTATATATTTTTTATATTTGGAGCTATAATTGACTAAGATTACCTACATTCTTGCAAATGACCTCCTCTAGAACATCTTTTACGATATGATTTTGTAATTTTTGCATTTTTCAATGCTATTTTTATACTCATGGTAAATCTTTTACGATTTTATTTTACCTCTATACCTAAACATGAAATACAAATGTAAGTAAGTACCTGTATTTTCATCTTCTAAGATACTCAACAGAAGTCTGAACTTACGAGTACTTGGAACTTAACAATATAAGCTGATCAACTTAAAGGTTCTGGTAAGCCAAGGATGGAACAAACAAAAGAATATCTTACCCATCAATAAGTAAAACTACTTTAGTGCACAAGCTTATCTAACAGATTTCCGAACAATCTATATTTTTACTTTCTGACAAATATTTTATGATTTTTAAGTTTTGTTTTGTTTTTTAATGATATTTTCATACTCATGATAAATTTTTAATAGAAAAGCTTGACAAAAATTTCTATAAAAATTTTGTCCAAATCTAAAAATGTAAGTAATTATAACTTTTTAGTTTTGCATTTAACAATGCGATTTTTATGTGATAAATATTTAACAAGAAAATATACTAGAAAAAAGCAACTAGTCTCATGTCGCCCTGACGGGATTCGAACCCGCATCCTTGGGAGTCCGGCCCAATGCACTAACCAATTATGCTACAGAGACCTATGAGGACACGTCGAATTTTTCCAGTATATTCACCGTTCTACATGAGACTAGTTGCTTTTTTCTAATATATTTTCTTGTTAAATATTTATCACATAAAAATAGCATTGTAAAATGCAAAACTAAAAAGTTATAATTAGATGGCTGTTTCGTCTTAATCGATAGTCAAACATCTGTAAAGATGTTTCTTTCGAATGCGAGGATATTTCTCTCATTGATGAAGCGACGGTGGCCAACACCGTAGAACGGTGAATATACTGGAAAAATTCGACGTGTCCTCATAGGTCTCTGTAGCATAATTGGTTAGTGCATTGGGCCGGACTCCCAAGGATGCGGGTTCGAATCCCGTCAGGGCGACATGAGACTAGTTGCTTTTTTCTAGTATATTTTCTTGTTAAATATTTATGACCTAAGTAGTTAAATATTCATTGTACATATATATTGTTTGCAGCTTATTTTTTTTGCATAAATGAATACTGTAGTCACCTATTACTAAATATTAATAGGTAATGCAAAGTATTGCAGCAGAGTAAGATAAAACAAAGAGTAGGTTAAGATTTTAAAAGTAAAATTAGTTTCCAACACCTTAACACAAGTATTGACGTAGAATGCGATGCACCGGAAACAAAAACAATTTAAAAGCATTTTTAACAACAAGGGATTAACATAACATCCGACCCAGTGGCGCCTTCGAATGCAGGGTTTATTTTTAAATACGAATAAAAATTGTTTTACTTGACTGATTTCCATCTTTAGTCTTCCAGAGGATTAATAGTTAATCCATTTTGGAATAAAACAAGTATTACGGGTAACAACACGTTTTGTAAATTAAAGGGACTCGTTCCTATTCCCAATAAAGTAATTCCCTTTCACTGATTACATGGTACACCGTGGTTTATTTATTACTTGTTTGTTGTTTATTTAGTTATACTTACCAAAATTATAGTAAAACCTAAGAACAATAGGACAATGTTCCACGACCATACATTGTTAGCCTAAGAACCAACAGCAGAGGAAGATTAATTTTCTAGTAATAGATGGCCCGTATAGCCCATAAGAATAAAGTTTTTACACGGACACTGCTGAGAACATTTTTATTTAAATAAAGGGATCAGTATTTGAGGTTATGTTTAATAAAATTTCATATTAATTTCCACCAATTAAAACGCGCCTTGACGCCGCAACAAGTTAAAACCGCCAATCAGAGCGAAGAACTCTCGCGCGTCACGCCGAGCGTCATCGTCGAAACGCCGTCTTTATCTCCACGTACTTTCGTTGACAATTCGCCGCACGCTAGCTAGCGCGGCGAGCTAGTTCCGGTTCCGTTGACATTTACAGAAAAATTATTAAAGCTTATAGGATGTAGAAATCGTTGCAATTACCTAGACAGTATTATAGAGGCTTCCCAGTTTTAACAGAAGTCGTAAAAAGATAATTAAGAACTGCAGATGTTATGTTAACAAATAGGATGAAGCTTGCAAAGCAGAGCAGTTAATATGACTAAAAACCTTTCAGAAACATTTACGTCGAAATGTCTTCCATTTCGCGTTCGCATTTAAAACGAATTTAAATTGTAAAAATGTTCAGAAGGATAAAAGTATCCCGCATTAGGTGAATGAAATGTGGCTCAGAAAGTTGATTCTGAGGAGATAATTCAGCACTTTTATCGTCAGAAGTCGAAAACGACTTGGCAATCGGCGAAAATCGCTCGAGCGACATAATTGCTTTTGCCATATTGACTCGCGATTACAGTTAGGAGAGATTAAAATGAAAGGAAAAAAACATTTGTTTTTGTACGCTAAGCTAGATTTAATGCGATCATTATCCGTTTGAATAATTTTGTAGATGACAGATTTTTAACTTCACCCTAATTAACCCGAATCTAAGTTTGTGCAATTTCTGATACTAAGCCATGTATTTGTTTTTTGTTTGTACTTGATGAAAAATGTTCTTTGCCTCAACCACAGGTTATTTGCCTATATAATCACAACCAGACATTTTATAACAGCACAATCCAGTGTCATTTTATTTTTTAAAACATTGTCTCCTTTGTAATGATGTCATCTCATCATCTTCATTTCAGACAGAAAAACTGCGGCGTATATGTCTTCGTCGTCGTCTCAGTCACATGACACCCACTGCTGGGTTAGGCCTCCCCCAATAATCGTCACGCTTGGTAGGCGGGTTGGCAATAGTCCCTTAGTCGCCTTTTACTACACCCACGGGATGAGAGAGGATAGTGCTATTCTAAGCCGACACTACACAGCAATGTGTATTGATTACTATTCATATACATACTAGTATGTACAGTTGGGGAACTTCCCGGTTGACCAGTAGAGTTTTCTTAGGGAGCTTTATTTAAAACAGTAATAGATTATAATAATATAGAAAACGTTTAAATTACAATGAATAGAAAATTAATAGGTATTTCATTTGAATAATAACTTATTTCGTACTTTCTGAAAAAACGTTTCCCAAAAAAAACTCTGTTGATCAACCGGGAAGTTCCCTGATTGTACCTACATGCCGCCAGTCCTCACATGCTCTTACAGTACTTCAGATAAAGTTACTACTTTAAGAGAGTAGCACAGAAGTCTGATTTATTACATTCATAAAATTTTGCTCTGTGGTACTTGCACTCAAGCAGTGCCTCGAACAATTTTCATCATTGGTCTTAATTACCATTTAACATTCGCAACTCGCTACAAATTCAATTACCTACCCATTGCAACGCAAATTTCTAATAACATTTCAGGGTTTACTGTTGGTATTTTAGATTATACACTGACGTGCAAATATAATAAATTGTATGAACAAATGAATATCCTAGTATCTTACTTATATTATTATAACTTCCTTAGTAATATTATAAATGCAGAAAGTGTTTGTTTGTCCTTTCTTGACGTCCTAACTAAGCAACCAATCGACTCGATTTTAGACATATTTAGTTAAGGGTTTTTTATCCCGATTTTCCCACGGGAACTGGAACCTCGCGGGTTAAACCGCGGGCGGAAGCTAATATGAAATATTTGTCACTCAATTACACAAAAACGGCTTAACGAATTGGGATAAAATTTGCAACACAGATAGTTTATAGCTTGGATTAAAACATACGAGTATCTCAACATTTCTTAAGGAAGCTTTACTGAAAAGCTTTCTCGGACAAATCTAACTGCGCATTATAAAATCCAACATGATACGGACAACAAACATAAACCGCGTGTCGAATGCTGAAACGATCGTTCTGAAAGTGGCCGCGTCTTGTATTCATGAGTTTCATGATATTCAATGAGATGTCGTTTCTCTCATAAAGTCGCTGGAACGATGGCGTAGTTTAAATAAATCATTGTCATACTTGTAAGCTGATCTTGTTAATAAAAAACACACTTTGGACGCGTTTTCGTGCGAATTTTACTCGTACGAACCCTGTACGAACCCACATATTGTAAGACGCACGAACGATCCCAACCTTCCAAATACTATGGGAGCGCGTATACTGGGTGTGAGATTCTTACGTATACATACGTGTAGTTCAGACGTCTGAAAACAAGCCGCATATGTTGGAATTTTACATTTTGGGCGCATTTTCGTGTGAATTTTACTCGTACGAACCCACATATTGTAACACGCACGAACGATCCCAACCTTCCAAGTACTATGGGAGCGCACATACTGGGTGTGAGATTCTTACATATACATACGTGTAGTTCAGACGTCTGAAAACAAGCCGCATTTGTAGGAATTTTAAAACACGTTCGTGCGTAGAACGCGATGTCACCGAAACTCTACTTACCTATTTGACGGAGAATAAAAATCAGTGTGTGCACTCCATTCGTACGAGCCACTATCAATACGTATTTGTACGAACACGTCCAAAGTAAGCGCGGCCTAACCTTGAAGATTCTTTCAGAATACGAACCTTATGGCGTAAGAGTATGCATGTATATGATATACAGATTCAAACAGAACGTAACCGCCTCAATTTCCCACAGAACACGCTAGCCACGCTATCTAGCTCCTCATATAACTGGTGGAATTACAAGATTCATCCGTTTTATTCGTTATTAGCGTTCTCGGTTGGATTTAAAAAGCGGCCCTAAGTGAGATTTGAGAATTTTAATATCTGCTGACTGAAGGATTTGCTCGAATAGGAACTTCATTCGTACCTATGTCGAAGAAAGTTAAAGTGGGGGAAAAATGGGAAGTTTTATCTGTACTAATTCGCTTTATTTTTTTATCTAAAGAAGGAACTATTAACTCTTCTTGATGATAAGCAATATGATTATAATAGGCTACATAATTAACACCTTGCTGATCGTAGCAATCAAAATTATAACAATAAACCATATCAACGGCAACGTATTCATAAGGTAGTTTCGTTGTCGTCGTCTCCGTCACATGACACCCACTGCCGGGTATAGGTTAGTAACTAATAGCTGTTAGTATTAGTATTCTTTGGTATATGCCTCCCCCAAGGATCTCCAGGTACCTACTGGTTCTTCAGACTTCAGTTAAAATTAAACCCCTTTCCATAATTTTTTTACAACATGCCAACAGAATACATATATTATGTGTTTTCAACCTAAAATCACTGAGAGTCACCTCAGCCGCCAATTAGTTAAGATCACTAATTCCTTTGGTTATTTGCTCAGGCACGTTGACTGAACCTCGAGGCAATACGACGCAATAGGCAATAACACAGCATAAAGAAACATACAGTATTTTGCTTTAGAATCATTATTATTTCAGCCTCGCAATACGCGATAGGGCTGCCCGTTAACATAAATTATCCATTACTACACGACAGCGTACAACATTTCCACAACGTACATTCGTCACCGCGGCGCATTCGTGGCTGAGATTCGCTTGCCGAGCTCTTGTTGAGACGAGTCGCGTCGGGTTTAAATCGCGAACGAACCTTTTGTAGGAAGATAAAATACTGTATGTATCTTTATACTGTGCCAATAGTGTGCACAGTAAGGCAAGCTTTGGCACAGGTTGTTAGCACTTAGAAGTACCAGCCACAAGAGAGAAAATTACCAATATAAATGTACCATCTGGCTTCAACAACGACGCGAGCAACGGTAATTATTGTTAACATCTTGTAATATCAGCTTATTAGAGCTGTTAATAATTTTTCTTATGTTAAATATTTTTATTATTTATTACCGTGGTCTATGGTTTCGTGCCTCTATTGAACATACAACAACATACCATATTCATACATATTCTGATGTTTCTAAAACATATAATCAGCCTTTTTTATGAAAAGGTACTAACTTAACCTTTCAGGCCCCGATTTATGAGAAACAATAGATAATCCATTGGTATCCTCTGGTCCTGCTAGCAAGCGACGTTTTTTTTTTTACTTTAATCCCATCTGGGCAATTTGTGAGACTGGTAATTTTTTTGGTAGTATAAGATACACGAATGTTATTAATAATGCAAAAGTATAAAACACACGGCACTACAGCTAAAAATACAAAGGTGTGACAGCAAGGTCCACTTAGTAGTAGGTAATCCTTTATTCGCAAGTTTGTCCGTATTTGTATAGCGACCTTTTCGTCGTGTCGCGAAAATCAGGAGTTAATGCGGTACCCCGTGTCACGGTGACAGCTCGCAGGCTCAACAACTCGGTATTTATGACAACGTCATTTCATAAAAGGCTCGAGCTACTCGAGTCTGTCGTTAAAAAGAAAATTTAAATATAAAAACTTTATTTTCAACCAACGTTGTAGCAATATGGTAACTTGTGTTACGCTGAAGCCTATTATTAACAGCTGATTCAACTGGTGTGTTTATAACACCGTGATATCCTAAAAGTTCGAACTACTCGTCGAGACCATTAAAAATGCAATAAAATTATTTAAAAACCCTTCTCTTCGACCAAATTTGTTTAACGAGAAAGTCGGTAGTTGATACGGTCCTGTGAGCTTGAGTCACGCAGATTGCCTTCGTTCAACAACTGGTACTAACTGAGGGAAGGTTGGTGTTATTAAGACATTAGAACCCTAAAGTTGTACACTAATTTATGGTAAACCCTTTTAAATCAGATAAAATAGAACAACTTTTCCGGATTTAAGTGCACTATAGGTATTACCCGTATATATCTAATAGTAGTATATTTTAGGTGTTTTTTTAGGGTTTTTGGGTTTCTCAACGTTTCGGCACCTTTTCAACTGCGGTGGTCACGGGTTGACTGACACATTTAAAATTTTAAATTCGTAAAAGTTGTATTTAGGGTTCCGAACCTCTAATGAAAAAAAGGAGGTCTGTCCGTCCGTCCGATCGAGATTATCTCAAGAACGCATGGAGGTATCGAGTTGAAATTAAAACTATATATTTAGGTCAACAGTCTGTTGGAGGTGTAAAAATATAACTTGTAAATTAACGTCAAAAAAATACTGCTATAGGGCTAGTATAAACATACTCCAAAAAGCGTATATTTCGGCGCTCTCAATGAAATCAAAATTCATAGGGTACTTCCCGGTGGCCTATAACTATGAATAAGGTAAGTAATATCATCTTTTACTACAAATACAGGAAAGTATCTAAAAACTATGTATTTGTAATTAAATCATAAAAATATAGTATTTGGTTTCGGAAACTGAATTTCGGGAAAAACTCGGGAACGTATCGAGTTGAAATTAAAATCATATATACGTTATAACAATCTGTAGAAGCTATGAAAAAATCATTGTAAATTAACGTGAAAAAAAGATAGGGCCGTCTATACTCCAAAAAACCGTATATTTCGACGCTCTCAAGGGAATCAAAATTCATAGGGTACTTTCCGTAAACTTAGAACTATGAAATTTGGAAAGTAATATTGTCTTTTAATACAAGTACAGGAAAAAATCTAAAAACTGGACCCTTGTAATTAAATCATGAAAAATTTAGTCTTAACTTTTGCAAACTGTATTTCGAGAAAACTTCGGGAGGACTGCGAGATCAAATTCTTGTTTTTTTACTTCTATATGATTAACACACCTTATCCAAACACCCAGGTAGTCAGTCCAGTGCTTCCGTCCCCATTAGATTTTCCCTCCTTGCAACATACATTCAATTATATGGACTCAATCGCCTAGTCATTGAACGAAAATTGAAAACCGTCAGCCGTAGCGATGTCCGAACGAGATCTGGGTACAATACAATATGTGGGAATATTTTTTCCTGTCAATAACTCGATTCCGGTACATTGCACTGACTGACTGCACGTTAAGTGGATTATGCCAGCAGTCAATACGCGACGATGCTGATTGGATGACTGTCGGATCTATTGTTCATCTATTTGCTCGTTTTTGCAGTCGAAAGAAGAATGGCGAATTGCAACAATATGGTTATGTAAAGTGATGTATATAAAAAAAAGTGAGCGCCCAAAACGATTCTGCGCCAGATTACCATCTAGGTTCCGATTCTTAAGCACCATTATTGTTAAGCATTTAATAGATTATTTGGCATCATTCCAGTTTGACCTAAACGTTAAAATTCCTAATATTTATTAGCATACTCATACATAATCTTTTCACATAACAACTACTACGCATACGTATTGTTACTCCTATTATTGTCTTGCATACTAGTCAGTGACAGAAACGAATCGCCTAAAAACCGACACTACGCAGTCTTGTATGACCCCTAGAGTGTAATTTGAGCCGAGGAGCAGGTAGTGAGCGAAAACCACCTGCGACGATAAGGTCACGTGGGACCGCCGTAGCCTTGCAGCGCCGGAGCTGTGACAGAACACTTACCGGCTGCATGTTTGCTTGCTTGCGTGCTTGCATGCTTGCTTGCTTGCTCACTTGCGTGTGTCTTTGTTACTTGCTCACTTGGGTGTGTGCTTGCCTGCTCGCATGCATGATTACATTCATTCTTGAATAAGAAAATAAAGAGTAGACAAATAAAACGACAAGTTTCTAGTGCTGTTTATTAATTTATGTATACAGGGTGAAAAAAAATCTATGGGCCCTGGAGAGTACCCTGTATATTTTATTATAGACACATGCAAAGAAAGTTTTGAGATAACACAGTTGAAACTTGGTAGGTATTAATTCTGTAAACCGCTTTGCGATTTTATAAAAAATATATTGAGGGGCGGCTCCTCATACATGCAACTGAAAATTAAAAATATTTTTTTCATCAAACCTATACGTGCGGGTTGTCTATAAAATTCTCTTTCAAAAGGTCTTTAAAATTACATTGAGGTTATTAAAACAACTTTTTCTCAAAGTCGAATGTTTGAAAGATGTACACTTCCAAAGTGGTAAAAGTTAGAGGGAATCAATGTAGCATTCAAAAAGCAACAGAATAAACTTTCCTATCAGATCACAATATAAATTTTGAAGTACCTTCTTTAAACTTATAATAAAATATATGATACTATTTTGTTTGTACATTACTTTGCTATACAAAAATGGTGACGCGTTACGTTGTTGTGCGAGTCGTCATTTAGTACTTGGAAACAGTATCCCTACTGTTTCCATGAATTTAAATGAATGTTTATGCCAAGTTATCAATTTGGGAAGCAAAAATACGGCTAAATGAAAGTAGGCGAAGTTAAAATAGACTAAACTAATTTGGGTCTAATGAAAATTTTGCGAAAAAAAAACAGGCGTATAATTGGTGTGCCCTAGTACGTTAGGACAAAAATAGGCTTTCCAATATATACCCCAAATTACAAACAAATACACATACAAACTGACATACTTTCGCATTTTTAATACTAGTATAATGACACTTATTAGTAAATAAAATAAAAAAAAGTCTTCTTCGAATTAGGCAATAAAACATAATTCCTCAGTTTTGTATAAACAGCTTAATCGCAAGGGTTGCGAAAAGAAAGTAAATTAATTCATACAAGCACGCGCCCAGCAGCTTTGGTACGATATGTCACGTAGACGCAAGGTCGCAGATACTACGTGTTTGTACCCGGGTTATCTGAGACTGTTAAGACAAAAACGTTCTTGTTTTATTACATTTTTTTTACCAAATATGGCACGTAACTTTCTTTATTTATTGTAAGTTTTCGTCAAAATCTTGATTCATAAAATTGGAGTAATGGCGACTAAAATATAAAAGTGTACATCTTTTACCACTACGTATTGCGTCATTTCACATACAATGTTACTTTAAAGCTACTTTACTGCTTAAAATTGCTTAAAGACCGATAAAACTTCAAGCACTTGTAGTTTCTTCACTGACATGTAACAAAATCAAATCGCCACTGTATTTTATTATTATTATTTTCACTATAGAAATAATTGAAATACCATACTAGATACATTACTACCACTTTAATGGTAGTTAATTGGCTATATAAACCAATTTTATTTACTTCCAATAAATTATTTGCTGAAAATAAGTTAAAAGATGTTTTTCTGAGTAAATTTTGTTCCCCATAAGTGTATTTATACACTTTTTCCGAAGTAACACGTAGAACAAAAGCTGACACGCACAAGCGTAATACAGTGCTTAAGGCTGACGTCACGTAGACGATGCAAGGTCTTAAATTACTGCGTGTAATAGATGGGACTGTTCTGGAACGGTCTGTGTGTAATTGCCTGTACGGCTGGGATCTGGCACTTTCGTCGCTTAAGTAAAAAAAATCTCTCTATAGTAGAAATAGTATGTAGAGGAGCTCAATGGTATAGTACATAGCGCATTTAGACTGCGATTTAGATCGTTAAGCAACATCCTTTAGGGTCTATGATGGGATTGGTCACCCAAAAATTTCCGCTCGATTTCGATCATGCGGACGTTGGATAAAACGTTTTAGGTCGTTTATTTTGAACTATAATGTAAAACGACTTGTCATATGAAACACTTTTAAAATCAAAAATTTATCAGCAGCATAGAAATAAGTCAGCAGGCAGCAGATAACATAAACAATAACATAACATGGATGTAGAAGAAAAGTCCCATCTCACTACATCACAAAAGTAAGCAATCTTCGAAGCCTTTGTTTCTACAAAGAGATTATATTCCAGCGTCTTGTCAGTTTTTCCTTTTATTATGTTTAGTTAACCTCCTTTATTGTAATAAAATAAGGAAACGCCCACAGTGTATTGCGTTTCGTTCCCAAGTGGTCAAGGTTATTAATATTTTGGCTCCTAGGGATATTTCTTCTGGAATTCACTCAACCCTTTGTTATTGAATCAATACGAAAAATAATCTCCCTAACAGTTATAAAGTGTCAGAATGTTTAGTTAAAATTGATAGATATAATGTATATAATCGATTTGACGACCTCTGTGGTAGAATGGTACGTACCCCGATTTTCAGGTGTCGCCAACTCTGAGGTCCTGGGTTCGGATCCCGGTAAGGGCAAATGTTTTTATGTCATGGACGTTTATATATATATATATATATATATATATATATATATATATATATATATATAAATATATTTCTACACATAAAAACTTATATTTGTATAATTATAAGCATTTACATCCGTTACCCTAGTTTTCCAATACAGTGCTTACTTTGGGGCTAGGTTAATTTGTGTGAGTGTAAGAAATATTTATAATACGAGTCGTTCAAAATACTATGGATATTTTAACTACCTTTAAATGCAGAAGTAGTTGGATCTGTAATGGTAAAATGTATGAGGTTCAAAAGTACAACCTTATTCATAAGAATATTTAAGTCAGTGTTGCTGTCACTCTCGATCTTCATTACAAAGGCAAGGAGAGCGAAAGTAACAGCAACATATTGCTCAATTTAAAAATTACTAATATTTATATGAGTTAGGGTATTAGTCGTTTATATTATTAATAATATAATAATATTCTTATTACTATATTACATAAGTCAAGAGTCGCAATATTTTAGAACTTTTCCTTCGACAATTTTAAATTTGTACCTATTTGTTCTCTAAACACTGTGATAAATTGTAGGTATATCAACAGATCAAATTTGTGACCCAGGCTGGCGCTCTATTGAGTCATTAAATGTATGAGTACGTAAAGGGGTCGTCACGTGCGACTATGCAGACGTGTAATAACCATGCCGATCTTTTTCTTGAGCGCGACCCTAGCTGAACGTTTGGTAAAGTTTTTCCACTTTGGGGAAGGATGAGAGGTTTTTTTATTATTTCTTGTCTATGTAAGAAAGTACCTACTGTTCTTATAATAAGAGGTATTATAATATAATCAATTTTCACACAAATATCTCAAAGCTTATGTTTTTATGTCACGTAAGACAAAAATAGAAAATTGGAGAGTGAAAAAGCATCTTTATTTTACGTTAATATAATTATATACGATTATTATCGCTTCCGTTAAATACAAATTTGTATACGTACACTTTAAATGATATCAAGTGTAACGTGAACAAAATAAAACAGGAATAATTTTCATGTATACAAGCTTTTTTAAAACGACAAATTCTGGTGTTAATTTTCGCTTTTACTCTATTTCCATTCCCGATAAGCCATCTGAGGATATTAAAATGGCCGATATCGATAGTGATGATGATGAGAATTCATTTTGAACGACTGTCTAAATGAAAAAAGAGGTAAGAGACAGTCTCTTAGGTATAAGTAGTTTATTATGGAATTGAATAGATTTTCCAAATACTTATCACTCGCAACCCTTACCACATAATATATTATGTTGTTCAGGACTCGTACGTAAATTCAATAATGTGATAATTGGGCAGGGTAACAGAATTAACTTCGAATCCCCGACGCTTCGGTGCCGCGCCGTCGTTGCCATCGTTCGGCAAACAGGCCAAATTAGTATGCTCGGCGGAATAAAACTTTATTAGACCGTTCCATACAAGATAGTATTAGTTTTGGTTATGTATTAGTAATGTTATGAGGTTAGTTAAACGAATTAAGAAAAGCTCGAATGATGTCAGAAAATACGTACATACCTATCATGTGCAGTAGTCACACACTGGTTATCAATATATTTTTTAATAAATATGACGAAGATTTTGCTGAATTTTGATCAATAATACTGGAAAGTTTTACGATTGTACAGGTAACAGTCATTATGGTACAGTCAGGGAACTTCCAGGTTGACCAGTAGAGCCTTTAGGGAGCATTATTTAAAAAAGTTATAGATATATAGAAAACGTTTATATCACAAATAATAGAATATTGAAAGGTACTTCATTTGGATACTATATTATTTCTTTAGCTTTAGTACTTTACGAGAAAACGTTTCCCAAAAAACCGGGAAGTTCCCCGATTATACAAATGCCGTATGGTAGGTCGATATGACCCAGCTTTTAAACAATGTCTAGTGTTTTTTTTTTTTTTTTAATTTTGTAATCTTTTAGTAAAAAGATAATAATGACTATAAACTTTAAAACAAAAATCGCAACATTTGTTATTATTTCAATAAAAAATTAAAAACAAAGACTTAATGAAACTTTCTTGACTAGATGATAAGTTAAAAAAGAAATGTTATAGGAACTGCAGCTTAAACAAATCTCTGACCTCATCTTCGCGGCAGCTACTGAGAAGCGTGGAAATGCCACGCGTTCAAATTTGTCATTATGACCCAACCTGACTGACTGACGCCGGGTTAAACATATCAACGATTTCACTAAATTGTCGTTATCGAAATTCGGAATTTAACATTTTTGTAAGAATCGTAGTAAAAATATCAAATGTGATCAGGAAAGTAAAATATAGATCAGATATTCGGAAAAAAAATGTATGTATTGCGCGCTGAATGTTGACGCCAAAACAATAAATGTAATAATAACTTTTACCTTTGCAAAATAAATGGTCATTATAACTATATTAACCACGTTAAACGGGATTTTTACCATATTTGTTTGTATTCGACTCGACAACACAGTTCCCGATATTTAGGCGCAGTTGCATGCGCCATGACCACGGAGTAGGTAACCTTTGCTTTTGCATTTCACACGAAAACTCAACGGATAGGTGCTTCTCATCACGGTAGTAAGTTACTTCTTATTTTTATAAATAAGAGTAACGGGGCTCAACGCGACATTTATTATGTACTTAGTACATGTAAATGTACTTACAGCTTGACGTTCAGACTGTGATGCTACAGCCGTGGTCACAAGCAGACAGACAAGTCTGAAACGTCAAGCTGTAAGTACGTATATATGTACTATATAATAAATGTGTCGTTAACTTTACTCTTTGCGTTGAGCCCCGTTACTCTTATTTATAATTTTAATGAAAAGCGAAGGTTTAAAATTGTTATTGTATTGTAATTATAGGTAACGTATGGGAAAATATTTTTGTTGACTGGTAGAGAATGCCTAAATAATAAAGTTTTAAGTTGAACTTCTGCTTTTAAGTTGCATCTATAAATGAAACGATCACAAACAAAGTGTATATTCCTTGAGACATTTCCAATATTTATCCGAATAAGGGTTAACTGTTCGACCCATTGAACTGAAAGAATTTTATAGCTTTTATTACTTTATTCAGAAACCTATTTCAATATGTTTGGTATACACGCTTTTCTATTTTTTTGTTTCCTTTCTTCTTTACAAAAAAAATGGGAACAACGAATTTTAACCTGATTCTTCAAACTTCAAGAAGATTTAAAAGATCTATCCACTTCTGATTAACATTTTGATTGTATAATCAATCTTAGGTATCTACCTAAGTACGAAATGATTATGAGTATGAAACTTATAATTTTAGTGCTTAGGCTCTTATACTATTATCTCATCAATAAGATTTGCTTTCTATTATCAAAAAAAAATCCACAAATTGTGCGTGTATAGTCTACAAAATTCTACGAAAATATAAAAAAAAGTGTGCTCAGTATTTGCAAGAGTTTCGCCTCTTATTTTATTTGCACGTAAAATATTATACTTTTATCTAAGAATAACTGCTCATAAATAACCAATGAAGGTTAAATAATAAATTTTAAATCGTAGGAAGAGCTTTGTCTCGGTTCTAGCGAAGAAAGATACGCTCGGGCTCGCACGGCGAGAAACTTGATTTCTGCTTTAATTTCCGGCGCCGACGCAGGACGTACGAGTTTCTCGGTGTTGGTTCCGACTGCGGTCTCGGTATTGACACAATGTTGTGAATGCTATGTTGTGCTCTGTAGGTCAGTAAACGTTGAGACACACGTTGAGTTAGTAGATACAAGTAGGTATCTCAGATGTTAGAAGTAGGAAGTTGGAGGCCACACGTCACCTTCTTTCGCACGAAAGCAGTCTATTCCTTTTGTACAATTTGGAATATGTTCACATTGTTTAGGAAACTTGCCTTTTTTCGAGGTGACAAGATCATCCTAAACTCTTTGATTGGTACTATTAAGACAACAAACTACAAAAAAATTACTGCTATGAGTAGGGGCAGAGCCTGTGGGTGGCATCTATCATTTATCAAAACATAATTAAGAACGTTCCTGAAAATTATCACGTCGTTCTATGACAGGTAAATAAAAAATAGCTGAAGATAAGTTCAGATCACAATAACACGCTTATTTCAAAAAGTATTCTGTTCCTTCGCCAATCTTTAATTCCCAACTTTTTCTATTGGCAACTCAAAGCTGCTGCTGTCATGTGGGTGTGACATTGACCTATTTAACTTGTACCCAAATACTCTCCCGAAGGTACTATCAAAGAGCCTATGCACGTGAATCATTCTGCCACAAAAAAGGCTCTTCATAATCGGATAAACCTCCTCGGTAAGGCTCAAATCTTCGCCATTCACATGGAAAAGATTGGATCAACTCTGCCAGCAGTGGGGATACGGATAGCGGCTATCCTTTTAATGTTGCCAACGCGATATTCTTTTGTCAATAAATATTCAAAACACCAGCTTTTGGAAGTAACCGTTGCAGGGTTGCCAAATCCTTGTTGAGAAAATAGAGTATGTCGTTTTCATGGACGCCAAATCAAGAGTTTAACAAAATACCTAGAGTAAATTTAACATTAAATACCTGGAGTATTATTACATCTGTATCAGGCTATCCAAAATTTTACGCCCAAAATGATAATTATCAAATTAATTACGGCGTGGGTTTAAAAATAAAAAAAAATGTTTATTATTTCTATCTTTTTGGAGTATTCGCAGCAGACTACCTGCAACGCCCTCTGATGGTTTATGGCAGTAAATTATGACATGATAAAAACCTGCTTTGAAATGTCACCTTTTGTATGCAAAATACCGCATATAAAGCAGCCACGTAATTTTCGAGAAAAATGGTAACAGACACACATACAAAGACACAAACAACCTCCAAACTCATTTACCGCCTCCGTTCCGTTCCTTCGTCGTGGGTAATAAAAAGCGTTTAATATGTTGGTTTTCATAATTCCAGGCTTTAGACTAACTCACAAAGGGGGTGCAATAGGCGCTGAAAGTTTGTACGGTAAGGCATTAGAAGATTTAGAAGTGCAGAAATAATTCCTCAAAAGGAACCAACCACATAAATGTTTGTGTTGCAGCAGATCCCTAAACTTCTGTTACTATCCGTACGTGACGTGCCCACACGGGGCCGCCGGCTTTGGCGATCTCGGTTTGTATATAACTTCGTCAATTCGTTTAGTAATATCCGACTAATATTATAAATGCGAAAGTTTGTGAGGATGTTGGATAATTGTAACTCTTTCACGCAAAAGCTAATGAACCGATTTTTATCCTGATATTCCCACGGGGACGGGAACACACGGGCGAAACTGCGGGCTGCCAGGGAAAAACTGAAACGAGGCATTGTAGCTAACACAAAAAAAAGATGTTTTTAATACTTTATCATTTTCGATAAAAATCCAGAATCTTACACTGGTATTTAGTAAAAAATTAACAGAACCGAACAGATGGTGATCGAATCTACGACCCTTTGCTCTGGCAGGGGCGACGAGACTAGTAAAAATTTATGTTGTTATTAAAGAGAAAAAGTGATTTTGGAATGTTACTATATAATCAATCGTATCATTACAGAATATTTTTTGTTGTGGGTTTGGGTATGATGTGTTGTTATCTATCTAATCTAGTGCGTCTACAGCTTGTACTAAACATTTAATTTATTTAACCATAGTCACGTTATTAACTATGTATGACGTAAGTAATAAGGGTAAAGGCTTATCCGACGGACAAAATTGATAATTTTATCAGAGCGGTATCAGTTGAGTGATAACATAACCACTAATGGAAACCTTGATTAACAGCTTTTAGTATTTCTTAGTATACACACAAGTTCTTCATGAAACTTAACGTGGGCTAGATAGTTGGTGTGATTGTATGCGAATATTTATTTATTTATTTATATTTACATCAAAAAATTTAAATATATGTGCCTCGCAATTCACTGACTGTTAAATAAATATAAACAAAAAATACTACAAAAAACCACTGGTCTCATGTTGCGCAGACGGAATTCAAACCCGCAGTCTTAGGAATCCGGCCTAACGCACTACCAGTTATGCTACCGAGACTTATTTGGTAGTGTATTGGGCCGGATTCCTAAGGGTGCCGGTTTAAATCCCGTCTGAGCGACATGACACCAGTGGTTTTTTTCAGTATATTTTCTTATTTATATTTATCACAAAACTAGCATTGTAAACTGCAAAATTAAAGAGTTCCAAATGACTTTTTAATGACGGCTTAAAATGCTATTTGAAACCTTTAAAAAGTCATTTGGAATTTGGAAGCGGTTTGACTACAACATCATTAAAAATCCATATACCTCGGTATTCCTTTAAGTACCAATGTGACTTTCAGTCCTTGATTTGAAAATGACCTAATTTTTTGTAGTCAGTCAATAAACTAAATGAGTTACTCGCACCGAGTGTTTTGAGCGTTCTGAGCCTTTATGGCTTTTTTGTGGTTCCTTCAGGACGAATTTCGACATTTCGTTTTTTATTAACTTCGTTATTTGCTAGTAGTACACACACTGGTGTTCAAAGAACAATGAAATACCTAGGTTTTGTGTCTCATATTCCAGGGCCTGAGAGATTAAAGTAGAAATAAGCGTTTAAGTTGCTTTGTTATTTTTCACAAACACATCATTTTCAAATACTGTGTAAATACATGCCCATATTCCTAAGCTTTTTGCTGAAGAAAATGCCGTTTGAAGATAAAAATGGATCGTTGAGCCATTTGTCATCTGGATAAGCTGTTTAGACTCGCGCCAAAAAATTCTATCAGTAAAAAAATAATGCAAGATCTGACACAATCTAGGCTATCTATCGCTGTCGCATATAACCATTTTGGTCTGCCATTTCTATGATTCTCATCTGCTTTTTGAGCCATGCGATAAGTTTTTTTTTTTACTATATTTCCTATAAAACTGCCGTCTTTTACTAAAAGTTGAAAAACAGACCACTCAATACAGATGCACACGCTTTACTTATGAAAGAATTTGGAGAACTGGTCCTAATACACGAAGTACTTGGACCGACTGTGGATTGGTAGATGTCAATACTGAAAATTCAGCTACAGAAAAAGACTTAGGGTGCCTTCCAAAGCACACATATCCGATGCCCAACCGAGTGAGTTGCTTACCTGCCGGGATCACAGGTTCAACGCGCCGGCATGATTATATTCCGGCAGTAGGATATAAGATAACTTGTGGTTAAGGATCCAGGAGAGGCGCGATTCCACCTAGCCTTATTTGAAATTATAGGTACCTAACCTAAGCACTTAGCTTAAAATATGATGAAGTCTAACCCCCATATTCTAAGTCGTTCCTCCAAAACTTTTTACACTCCACTCAACCTCATCGTGAGTAAAAATGGTAGTGTGCGCAAGGCCTAACACGGAGTGGCTACGTACTCTTTGGCTCCTCCAGGTCCTTACGGAGTTATGACTTAGAATACCGATTTCGAGGAGTATTTCGAAGAGGTTTTCAATCAGGTTTCGTTAAGTCGAGGACGAGTAAGTTTTGGAGGAACGACTTAGAATATGGGTGTAAGTGTTTCCCAGTTTAAGATAAGTAAATAAATCTGAATAAAATATAAGTATGTTTTAAAATTTACCTTTCCGCCTAAACTTCTACCTACAGTATAATACCCAATTGATTATTATACTACATACAAGTAAATATACATTACAATACTTCTAAAAGTGTCAAGAAAAAAGTTCCACTTATAATGAAATTTGAAATAGCTGAACCAGAGCACGTATAATCCTCGCAAAGAGTTATCGAACTCCAGAAAGTCAACGGAGTATCAGCTCAGCATAAATTACCGTCGCCCACAACAGACTACATTAAGTTTGCAGAGTAAACTATCACTTCGACCAAGTTTTACCATAATGTCCCTGCCTAAAGTCTGATTAGTGTTGCTATCGAACTGACAACTTCCTTACATTTTGTTACAGACTTGTTTACTACGTTGTTTTAAACTGAAAAGAAAAACAAAACATTCAATAACCATTTTTCAGTTCTAGGCTTACAAGCACTTATGAAAGTTATGAATGTTTTTTTTATGAACAACGGGGAAACTCTTAGCCTTAATTATACCTGATGATAAGTATTGATAGCCTGAAGATGGAAGCGAGCTTCTCCCAGAATCCTCAATCACTGAGGAACTAGTTATCTTATCTCTAACTGTCGGAAAACAACAATGCGAAAACATTGATGTTATGGCGTCGGACTAAGATAAGATGGTGGTTGCTAGCCAGGCAGGAAGCTAGCCTTACAAGAACTCCTACCACTAACCAAACCGTCCTCCCCTCCTCAAAACTACACACGTATTTTTTTTGCTAACTTGGAAATTGGTGTCGTCTTTAGTATTGTTCAGTTTAAGTCTTGACATTGCTACTTTTAAACAAGTAAATATACTAGAAAAAAGCAACTTGTCTCATGTCGCCCTGACGGGACTCGAACCCGCTTCCTTGGAAATCCGGCCCAATGCAATGACCAATTTTGCTACAGAGACCTTGAGAACACGCCGAAACTCTGTAGTATGTTCACCCCTTTTACGGTGTTGGCCACCGTTGTTTCATCAATAAGAGAAATATCCTCGCATTCGAATGAAACATCTTTACAGATGTTTGACTATCGATTAAGATGAAACAGCCATTTGATTATAACTATTTGATTTTGCATTTTACAATGCTATTTGTTTAAAAATGATCACATAAAAATAGCATTGTAAAATGCAATATTAAAAAGTTATAATCTTATGTAACATCGTGATTGGGATCTATGGTGATCCACCACCAAAAGAGAATCACATGGAACAGATATACATACCTACTTACTATCTAATACTACTTACTAATTTAAATACGTACTTGTCATACCAACTTGATTACTTGAACGTTAGTGACACAAAGTCAAATAGTAAGCCAAGTGACTTATTAAATTATCAGTGTCATTTTGCTTGCTGAACAAGCGAGTGAAGTACTTTAATCAAATTTACTGGCTTCCGTCCGCGATTTCGACCGTGTGGTTCCCGTTTCCGTGGGAATATTGGGCAAAAAGTAGCCTATGTTACTTTCTGTCTTTTCAAATAACTTCATGCCAAAAATCCAGTTGATTGGTTGCTTAGTTAGGGCGTGGAGAAAGGACAAACAAACACACTTTCGCATTTATAATATTTAGTTAGGATTATCTTAAACGACCATGTCGCAAATAAATCTATTGCATTCTTGTTCATTATTGTACTCAAGTGGCGAATTTTTAAATTCGTTTGAACGCTATTTAGTACCTATTATTTGTAGGTAACTGCGCCCTAAAAGATCTATTGTAATTCGCCACCTAGTTATAGTATCTCATTCAGCCTGGCGGCCTCCAAGAAGTCTAAAATTTTCCTAGCTCTGAGAGATTTTAGTTCCTCTGGCCGAATTATATGCCGGCCCAGGTGGATACTGCGTTTGTAAATTAGGGGTCCGCAGTCACATTTGTTAACATACATACATACATACTAATCCGCGTCTTCCGTGTTTGAACGCTAATGCAAACTTAGTTAAAATGAAAATAAATGATAAAATCACTCAAAGCAAGCTAAAGGTACCTAAAATCACACACATTGCTATATTTTATGGGATCCATGTGTTTTTCTTTGTTAAATGCTTATTTTAAAGTCTGTTTGAGTTACCTAGCGTTCGAATAGAAAATCTGACACTTTGAGAGGGGTAGATTAGTTTTTTAGGTGTTCAATCTTTAGGGTTTTGAGTAAGAAACAATATTTTACTCTCAGTAACAAGCTTATGTTGATAAATCTTGTATCTTCAATTGTATTGAACCAAGTATTACTGACAGTAAATTGTAACATATAGCACAACAATAATTGAGAACCCAATCCGCATCAATCGAGTTAGTATAAATTAGTGACACTCGTCGCACCAGACGCCCAACTTAGACTTTAGTTTGCCAAAGATGGCTGCGAACTTCGTACCACTGACTTCACCTCCTAACCGCCGAACTGAAACGACGAGTGAAACTAACTGTAGCTTCCGTTATATAAGTATATAGAAACTGAATTAACTTTAAGGAGTATTTTTAAAATAATAAGGAAAACTGATAAAAATATACTATTATAGACTTACAACCAAGTCGTGAAATGACAAATTTCTACTGACAAACCTGGGGGCACACCGCCATCTCTTAGCGCAGTATTGTTTCAATCTTACTATGTTATTTCGTTCTACGAATCTCGTAAAGTAAGCTTGTTTTTTGACGAAAGTTTTGTGACGTCTTCGCTCCATCATCGCCTCCAAAGTGTGAAGTGTGTCAAAATGTGACAACTTCAATAAAAACAAAACGCAAACAAAACGTTCCTATGACATGATGGTTGCTAATAGATGACGGTAGGCCCGCTGAACTCAAAACGTTGTCAACGCGTAATTATGTTTTAAAGTCCATAGTGGATTGGAGAAATTTGATAGATATTTAAAACCGTAGCTGCTGTTGCCTGTACTCAGATTTCCGTAGCAATTGTATTTCATTTTAACCTTTCCTTTCCAAGAAAACTTAATATTGGAAAACTACCGAAGCAGAATAAAGCCTTCAATAGACTTTTTCTATATTAAAAGCTAAGGAGCGATACTTGCATTCAGCTTATTAAGGTTTTAATATAATTCTCAGAGCTCCACGAACTAAGAAGAAAGAACGTTAATTTTCTGATATAATATAATTTTATGCTCTATCGAGCTTAGAGGAAGTAACTATAAAAAAATAACAATAACAAATGGAAATAACATTTTTGTTATATCACAAAGAAGTCAAATTATTATGGAACCTTTAAAATCGGTACTTAATAATATGTCGCAGAAACATAAAACAGAGATGTGGTTTTTCTTAGCAAAAAAAAAACGATAGAGAGAACAGAGTATAGCCAAGTCTTTGTGTTCTGTGAAGAGATGCGTTGGTTTAATACTTCTTTAAACTATCTCGCATTTTCATCGCCTTTTGAATCAGAAAATCTGTTTATAACTAATAGAAGTGGGTGAAAAATGTTACGTTAAAAATTTACCTATCAACCATTTCAGCTATTCAATTTCAGAGGATGTACGAATCACGGATAGTAAATCTATGTATGTGTATGTATTAAGTAATTTTCAGTATGATTTACAGCAGCTACGGCTTTACATTCGCACTAGGAAAGCCGCCGGTAGTCGTCACACCTTTAGGTCAATGTGTAAGGCCGTAGCTGTTGTTGACTGTCAGGGAACTTCCCGGTTGACCAGTAGAGTTTCTTTAGGGAGTTTTATAAAAAAAAATAGATATAGAAAACGTTTATATCACAAATAATAGAACATAAGCAGTTATTTCATTTGAATAATAAATTATTTCGTTTACTTTAGTAGGTAGGTACTTTCCGAGAAACCGTTTCCAAAAAAACTCGGCTGGTCAACTGGGAAGTTCCCCGATTGTGCATATATCAAGATATTTTTTTTTTTACTGGGACTGGGAGTAAAAGCAAAATACAGAACGTTAGAATCAAACAAAATTAACCACAAAGACGGGAAAAATAAAACTTAACGAGATATAAGTACACAGTGAGCGTTAAATCAGTGACTCAAATGCGTAACTTATTTACTGTGTCTCTATTTATAGCTTTTCAGTGCAGACGACTTGTGAAATAAGCATTAAGCACGCGGATACAAAGGAGATTTTTATCACGCTTCCTTAAAGGGGAAACGCAGTGAATGAGGTCATGAAGACGTGCAAGACTGTAGCTTTATAGCAAAAGGAAATATGTAAGCCTCGCGTACTCTGCATCAGTCTATTTGTACGCTCTATATGACCTGCGAGCTGGGTGGAATTCGGTTTTCATGGCGTCGCCATCGCGGAGGTTTCGGGTTTATATGAGTAATGTCTGTTGGAACTGAATGTATGGCGTTTCAATTAACGAAGCGGAAACGCTTAAGTATCATCTTAACCTTCATCATATCTGATCTTAAGTTTCAGCCTACAGGCGAAAATACTTGTTCTGAAATCTTCAACCACTGAAAATCATCCGGAACATAACAGCAAGGCTAAAAACATTATCGTTATGGCTACAGACTTTAATCAGAGGGTGACGTCGCTTGCCGGGCGGACTTAGAAAATATCTTACTACCAAACAAACCTAATCTATATACAGGGTGGAAAAAATATATGGGCCCTGGAGGAGAACTGCCTTAAATCCTTTAGTTAGCTCATTTTACTGAAAGGAAAATATCTTTGAATGATGGATTACTTATTTTTGAAAATGAATGAATGTTTCCTTTTGGTAAAATGAATTAATTAAAGGATTTAAGGTAATTCCCCTCCAGCGCCCATAGATATTTTCGATCCTGTACCTATACCGTCTGGGGCCTAGAACCGGGGATAATATTAAAAACGGAGGCACTATAGGTCACTAGTGATTGAAACATTAGGGTCCGAACTAATTAAATTAATTTATTATCTTTACTTTTTGATTTTTTCTAACAAACTTAATCGTTAATTCAATATAATGCAAACAACAGTACCGCTCAACTTTTCGGAGCTACTCGGAACGTCTTTTTGACAATTTATGTATCGGCTGATAGAAAAATAATACTGTCTGACTTACTATCGTAATTCATGAATCCGCGTAGGTATTGTTTTCTTTCTGGAGTGTTTTTTGCACTCAAAGCTATTTTAACATAAATTGTATAAATGAATCCAATTCGATTACTTAAATTGAAATCAATTTAAACTGAAACCAAAGAAATTCCCATGACAATATTCTGACTTTACTAATCAAAATTATTATTTTGAATTTACACTCTTTTAACATTATGATCTTCTTTATAAAAAGATCATAATGTAAAAAGCGTAGAATCCATGGAATTAGCAGGTACTACGTACTAGTACTTTATAATTCCATGGCTGAATCTACTTGGTACAAAGAGTATACTTGGTATTGATTGACATGACATGTCATGCATGATGGATAAAATTATAAGAAGATAACTGTCATTGCGATATTTAATATTGAACTAATTTTAATTAATTTGAAACAGAGATTTTAAGCTGTGGGAAGTAGCAGGGGCTGTTGCTATTCAATGAGATAAAGGTAAATTTTCTAATGGATAGTGATATCGTGATATTTTGCGGTAAGTTTTTGTTGTCCCCTGTACCACGATTAGTTCGCAAAGTAAGCGATAATATCGTTTTGCAATACTACACTGATTATGAATCGTAACTTTAAATTCTTATTGTGAGAAATGCATGCATTTTGATTAACTGAAATCTTTCAGAATAAATACTAATACTCTAGAGAGTCTATTTTCAATATTTTCCCCGATTATAGGCCCCACGCAGTATAAAATTCAATGTCCTTCCTGACTGACTGACTGGCTGATAATCAACGCACAGCCCAAACCGGTGGGTCTAGAAACTCCAAATTTTGCACATAGGCTCCTAATGAGGTGCAGAGGTGCACTAAGATGAGATTTTTCGAAATTCAACCTTTAAAAGAATAGGGGATGAAAGTTAATATGAAAGTCTGTCAGTTTTAAAGAAAGGATCTTCAAAATTTTGTATTTAGGTTGTCGATTAAAAATGAACAGTGACTTATGTAAATTTTTTCGAAAATTCTACCCCCAAAGGGGTGAAAAGGGGGATGAAGTTGAGTAAGAAAAGTTCTTTATTTTCAAAATAAAGTCCTAATTTTTTTTATAAGGCTTATAAATTGAAACGGGTATTAAACGCGTAGAACGTGATAGGTATTTCACCTACCTAAATTTTCACGACGTTTCGGCCAAGTTACATCGGCCGTGATCACGGCTGACTGGGAACCACGGCCCGTTTTAAAAAAAATATGTTAAATTTTATTTGTGTTTTTACTTACCTACTCCATTGGGTTAACGTAAACGCAATTTTGTATGGGATTGACAGCTTGCCACCTAGCGGGATCTTTGTGTACAACTTCGCCAGCATAGGTACAAAAATCTAAAGGGCTCACGATTGAACGTGAGATGAAAAAACACTGAATAAAAAACAAAACACTACTGTAAGCTGAATATTTCAAAAATGGCACCCAAGTGAATCCTAAATTAATAACACAAACATGCTTCAGTAAAAACATACTCCCCTATCATCGCCCCTGCTTTCATTACTTCCTTATTTGTAACTTTGCGGCGTTGATGACTCTCATCTTAATTTCTGCCAACTCGGCAAATATTTGTTGATTAACACAATATTTGAACTATGATTTAATCATCTCGATAAAGTTTCTCCCCTCTTGTTTGGAATCAGAGCAAAGTTCAATGATCTGGACTAGTTCTACAAATGTGAAAATATTCAAAGTCAATATATTGCTGGTCTAGCTTTTGCTACAGACAATAAGTAATTATTGTTTGTTGTGTCGGAAACTATGGGTTGTCTAGGTACAATATTTTTTCAAGATAATAATAATAAATTTCATACAATCGAACCAATTATGTAGCCCAAGGTAAGTTTCATAAGAACTTGTGTTATAGATAATAGATAACGGATAAACATTCTTTGTACTTTTTTGTATATACATACTTAATATACCTACATATTAAACACCAGACCAAGACATAAAGACATGTTAACGCACACAAATATTTATCTTGTCCGGGAATCGAATCCGGGACCTCTGCCTAGAAGGCTATACGTACCCCTATGCCAGACAGGTCGTAAGGTTAATCGATTTTTTTTTTACCAAAACTTCATCTAATAAAAGTCTGTAAGAAAATCTAAAGAAGTCATAATAATATGTCACGATTTAAAACATAATGCTCATCGTAACAGGATCCGAAGAGTCAAGGTTTTTACGAGAGACAGTTGCACAAAACCCGGGGATGATACGACCACTCACATTTTATGTGTCTCTAAAACAAAAATAACTGCTGAAAACATCCGAAAGGCACGAACAACGCATTCTTCTTATAAAAAATGTCACGGCTGTCGTAACAAATATGGTGTTATTTGAAAGAGAGATCGAACGCATAAACTGGCAAATAGGTGGGTATTTGTGATTTGTTGAAGGACCAAACCAGTTTTGGATTTGAGAACCAAAACAGAAACGTTGTCATTTCGGTAAAGTTTATGAACAAAACTTTATTTATCCATCATTTATCCCATTTAAGTATTTACCAAATTTCTACTTCTTCTTCTTTTATTAATGGCGTGCTCGCGTTAAATACGCGAATTTTGCCAATGTCAAGTAAATATATTTTGTAATATATAGAAATTGTACGGTAGATAGAGTTAAAAATCGAGCCTCACAACACGTGTTATTACGAAAAGAACTCGGGTGAAACTCCGCCAAATTTCTATTTACTTCTGTTATTTTTCTCTAGCTTTGACATTGACGGTAAAAGTGTCATAAAATATTTTCATGTACTCGTATGTACTCTATGGTATGTCTTGTTCTAAAACATTGATCAGCTTTGATATTCGTACTTTGATATTATTTTTATACAAACAAACATACAGCTACTGAAAAAACTTCCTGAAAAGGCTCGAGTATTTTCATAACATTTTCCTGCCAGCCCAGAAAATAAAATTAAACAAAAACGTGGAGCCTTTTATTTTAAAATTATGCTATTTCTTGTTGTAGGTTATTTATTTAAAAACTGGTTAACCTTTGGCTTACGAAATCTCTCCCGTTGGCAAAGCAGATGAATTTATCTTTCGCCACAGTTTGATTTACGGTGCCGCAACCAATATGCACCGTTGTGTCTGTCCATTCAGCCATATGTTACTTATATAACTTCACCAGCCTACGAATTTGTCAGCAACACAAAACAGGAGTCCCAACCGTAATTAAGGTGGTACGACTTCTATACAAACAAACATTGCACATTAATTGGTTCATCATACATTAAAAATTCATAAATACATGTGCAACTAACTCGTTTCAGTTATTTGTTTGCGCGAAATTATAAAAAAAATTACTTTCATACATGAGCTATATAAATGCGATTGGTCACACACACATACGTAGAATTATTGAAATTATAAGATATTAGTATATTCGTGTTTTATGTATGAAAGTGCAATTTTTTAATGATTTCGCGCAAACAACTAACTAAAAGGAGTTAGTTGCGCATGTATTTATGAATTATTAAGGTATGATGAACCAATAATTGTGTAATGTTTGTTTGTATAGAAGTCGTACCACCTTAAGTATTGTTTAATTGCGATAAAAATTACCTTACTATCCTGGTTTTTTTTTTTAATGAAACAGTGGGGACACGCTTAGCATTAATCGTACCTGAAGATGGAAGTGCGCCTCTCCCGTAATCCTCAACCACTGAGAAACTGGCTGTCTTATCTCTAACTTTCGGAACACCGCAATGCTCAAGACATAGAGACAGATTTGAAAAAAGACAGGGAGAAAATTGCGAGTTTCTCGCCGTTTCTTCGCGTAACGAGGTTCGCTACCGTAAGGCCAGTTGCCACCCCATTCGATAGCCAATTCATCAAAAAACATAATATAAATAAACATTTTTATAAAACAAACTAGTTTTATATCTTCGTCTACAATTGACAGGACAATCTTTAAGTAAAAAACAAAAAAAATCTTAAGGTATAAAAGTTTCACCGGGGCACAACCCATCACATCAAACTAACGACATAAAATGGAAGTACGTAGTTACGAAGTAACTATTTAGTTATATGTGTCGTAGTCGTTACTGACAAAGTTTTTAAAGTTTCTCGTGTAGCATTTAATCACCTCGCACAACCCTACGACATTGTATGTTATACCTTAAAATAACCAACAAAGAATTTTACAATGGCTGGATTCCGAGGAGCTCGGCGTTCGTCCTGGATTGTGGCGGCCAAGCAACTTTCAAAACCGTTTTTTACCATCCGAGCTCCTCCGTGCTAATGCCAAAAACAATACCTGTTTCCTCGTGGTCCTACTATTTCGTCCTACTAGTCTAGTGGGACCACCCGTTATGATATATAAGTACTTGCCTTCGGTGCACTGAGATAAGACATGTTGCTGAAAGTATAGTCCGGTAGCCACTAGAAAAACTGAAAAATTTCGATTAAGTTTTTTTTACTTTAAAATATTTACAAGGACATGTAAAGGTTCCAGAAATTGGACGCGGGTGGTCGCACGAATTAATTATCTCGTGTTGGCCAAAATGACAGAATGTCATAATTTTTTCTGGAAGCTTAACATGTGCTTGTGAATATTCAGAAGTGAAAAAAAGCTTAATACAACTTTTTTGGATTACGTCAGAATATCTAGTTTCGCCACCGAACTAACAGCAAATAAGCTGTGGTGATGACTAGAAGGGGATTATACAAAATCCTAATATCAATCGTTCCTTCGCAGGAACGAATAATGAACGAGCCAGTTTTACTTTATTAAGTTCGCGGTACGAATTTAAACAGTATTGAAACGAAAAAAAACGGTTGGTTATGCTGCCCTAGTACTTTTCGTTCACCGAACATAACAACTAAACTTACCTACATAAATACTTCCTATAGATTTATATTTTAAAATATTTAAGTTAACATTATAATATCTATAGGTGTTGTGGCAGACTCGGTGATGCTCTATGGTGGTGTAATGGGTATATAATCATACTTCGAACTTGACAAGGAGGCTTTCTCGTGATCCTACCATAGAGGTTCCTCGTGGTCCCACTAGTAGGGCAAAATGGTAGGACCACGAGGAAACAGGTAAAACAATGTGGTAGCAATAACAGGATCTAAACGAATGCACATTATAGTTCATCGATTGTTCGGTATAGGCCGCACTGTAATAACAGTGCGGGTTACGTCACGTAAAGCAATTAAAGCGCATTTTTTGCTATCGCATTGCTTTTGCAAAGATAGGTAATAGGGCGGCCGACTGCATTTTGCAGTCTTTGACACTCATCAATCCCTATTGCGCCCGAGTGGTATGTCATGTGATAACCCTTCTTCTTATCTTAACTCGATGTTTTTGAAAATCTTAACACGATTATCAACGGAATGTTTCCATTTACTCTACGAAAACCAACGTAAGAGCGCTCTCAAGATCAAATTGTAAAGCCTAACGAGCTACCGTGTGTGCACATTGAAGAATGTCCAACATTATACATAAATCGTCTATTCACATTTTAGACCCTTGCCAACATATAGTATATAGTATAAACCACGTTTTTATCTCTTCTACTAAAACCCAGATTGATTTCCAACTGAAACCATTAAAGCCCAAATTAAATTCAATTACAAACTATGCACGAACCCACATTCGGCATAGAGTAATGCTCTGCGAGATAGCCGTGATCTATTAATACTGCGACCAATCTACTCTGTGGCCGATACGAGCGACCATAACTCATTCTGGATAACCGATAGCTCTGCTGGTCATTTTTTACTGCACAAATATAGGTGTTTTTATGAGTCACCTTATGTGACCTATTTTGTGTTAAGGCATCTAAAATTATACCCACCATTTTCATTTTATCTTATTTTTAGCGTTACGCTTATAACAATACTTTGGTTTCAAGATTTTATGAAACGAGAAGTCTTTTTTCTTTCATTTGGTCTACCTTGTTTAGATAAACAATACACAATACAACAATATTAAAAAAGCCGGCTAAAACGATATTGCTACTATCAAGCATAAAACAATGATGCCCTTCATGTGGAGCCTCGAGGTGGATCCAAATGGTTTGAGGGTTTCGTTGTTTAAATTCTCAAGATATCACAAAAAAAAACAAAATAGCATCTGGTTGAAAGGTGAAACTTCCATTTATTCGAGTCTCGTACTATATCCAGAATAAATACCAAAGCTAGCAGTAAAAAGGTTACCTACTTTATTACATTACAGCGTACTAAAACGGAAAACGGTTCTCTTTAGAATCAATCGGACGGGCCCAACCCGGAGCCACGTAAGGCCCGTACCGCTTTTTATTTTGGACTCACCTGATCGGTAATCTCGAATGTAATAAACTGGGTATGGGTAACGACACGCCGATTGTTACTGCTATATTGTGGATGGGACCTTGGCACAAAGTACGTTATTGTCGAGCACAGTCACGGGGGTAATTTTTATCTACTACGGGAAAATCGCTTAGCCTTCATCATAAGTAGATACCTGAAGTTAGATAATGATGAGGCTGAAGGAAGAATCGTTCTTCTCCCGGAATCATAACCAGTGAGGAACTAGTTATCCCATCTAGTCTCTTAATAAAGTTTAAGATCAGTTCCTTTGGAACAAAACAATGCTCATTATTCTTACAGCGATAGACTTAGAAAGAGGTGGTAGCTAGCCAGGCGGATTCAGAACAAGTTCTTCGATTCCCAGCGGGGGTACATCTTGTATTCGGTTTGGTTGGTGGTAGGACTTGTTCTAAGTCCGTTTGGCTAGCTACCACCATCTTATCTGTTTTCAGCATTGTTGTGTTCCGGCAGTTAGAGATAAGATAGCCAGTTCCTCAGTGATTGAGGATTCCGGGAAAGGCTCGCTGCCATCTTCAGCCTTATCAATACTTAACACCAGTGGGCCTACCATGAGTTTTTCTTACCATTTACTGTACAGTAAACGGGAGATATTTTGTATGCGAATCTGTATAGCGCCTCTAGTGGGCAGTAGCAGAACTACATATTCTCATACTAAATGTCTCCTGTTTACTGTACAGTAAATGGTAAGAAAAACTCATGGTAGGCCCACAGGTATGATGAAGGCTTAGAGTCACCCCGTCATTCTTAAAAAAATATATATATCTTCCAAAGGATGTAAAAGATGCGAGCTTGCTGAATATATTCAAAAAATAAGCTTAAAAATCACATCATTATAAATGATGACCATTTATTACAGTAGTCTTCCGTATAGTTTGTTACTCAGACTACCGCCTTAGATAGCGAAAACGCAACATGTATGAATAGTGTTGGAAGGTTACTTGATTTATATAAAAAAACATCTACTACCCACTTCAAGTAAACTTTAAATCTATTTGTTCTTTATTGTTCTCATGTAAGTGACATTGTCTTAAAGAGAAATAAAAATCTTTGAACCGAAATGTCTAACTAAAGTATTAACAGAACGCCATAGCACACTGGTAACACTGAACTGAATAATTTAAAGCTGGCAACCCTTAGGGGCTAAACAACTTGCAGTGACTACATCCGTCCAATTAACCAAAACCAGCTTTCAGTTTTCATAATCCACAACTCAAACGGAACTTCAAGGACATTGTTTATTTACCAATATTTACAAGTTTATCTACCGAATGCCCAAATATTTTAATACTCCCAGCGAAAATACAAATTTGTACTTATTGCTTTTGAAGTAAGCGAAAAGTAGCTCGAGTTTGACTTTGTGGCTTTAACTTTTGCTAGCGAAAGTTACGTTTTTAGCGTTATAGCGTTCTTTATGTTAAAATTTAAACATGCCGTTGAAACAGTTCCAAGACGGTTTGGATAAGAGAGCTAAAGAGAGTTGTATATTTTATAAATTGCTTTATCAGTTCGCTTTGATAGGAACTAAAATTAATGTAGTGCTCTTTTTATTTTAAGTGTTAGCAATTAGAATATTGGGATTTAAAACGTTAGTTAGTACTGTTAGTTTTGTGTACTCAGGGGCACATTTAACCGGCCACCCTGTTATTTTTATAGAAACATGCTTACTTTGCTACTCACATTACTTATTTATTTATTTAAAAACGATTTACCAACGTTTGTATACACCAATTGATCAATTACTGACTTAATATATATATATATAAATCTAGGCGCAATAAACACTTAAGGTAAATACAGCATGTTTCACTACTTCTTCGTCGTCTCAGCCACATGACACCTACTGCTGGGTATAGGCCTTACCCAAGGATCTCCACAACGATCGGTCCTGCGCAGTCCGCATCCAGCGGCTTCCCGCGACCTTCACCAGATCGTCGGTCCACCTTGTCGGGGGCCTACCCACGGAGCGTCTCGTCCTGTGCGCGGTCGCCATTCCAGAATCTTTCCGCCCCACTACTTCTTAGTTATGTGCTAATAACTAGTGTAGATAACTAATATAATATAATAATATAATTTAATACTTTACCAATAAGATGGGCAATTGCAATCACTTTGCATAAAAATAACAATATGAGAGAGAGAGAGAGAAACAGAGAGAAAGATCTCTGAATTCAAAGTGGTAAATGCGGACAGTCGAACGCTTAACTTAATAAACATTAACATATAAATCTTTGCAGAAATATATTGTCATTTTTATGTAGAGTCGCAAAATGAGCGTGTTTCAATGAAAATAACGGGGTGGCGATGGCGGGTTAGATATGCCCCTGAGTGTATATTCAATGCAAATGCAGAAAATAGTAAGATCTATCTTGCTATAGGTACCTATCTCTTGTATAACAGTTCAATCCATTACGTATTCACTTAGAAACCACGATCAATACTACAAAGCTAGCCGCAAATTTCGATTAAGGCAATCAAATCCAAATTACATTGGTCCATTAGTTTGATAAGGAGACTAATAACCATCACAGTTAACTATCTGTTCAGTATAAAACATCAAATAATACCTAGGTATCCGGATGTCGCTCTTGTTATTACAGCAGAATTCATAATTCAGTTATTCTCACCATAACCCATTTGAATAAAATTACATGATCATGATCTTCGGCACAGTATGCTTGCTTAAATATAGGAAGAAGAATGCCTAAAGTGTTAAATGTTGACCAGATCAGCCTTATTCTGTTAATCTAACAGCTTCTGTGGGCAACCGGTTTGGCATTGGTTGTTACAGTAAAACCAATGTAACGACTCTCCATAAAAACAAGCAGTAATGCACTTTCACCATAACATTATGTCAAACTTGGTTGTCCACTGAACCTGTCAAGGCTACAGAATTAGGAGGATGGTCCCGTGCCATCTCGACACCACGCGTAGCCCTCCACTTTGCCTCAAGTCGAAACAAATGACAGACCATCGTGAGCGATTGATATCTTTTGTATTTTCAGGAGGTCGCTCAACATTGAGGAATACAACGCAAGAAGGATCTTAACTAGGTAATATTAATAAGTGGTGATAGGTGATGAAACCTTTTGTATGTCGAACTAGAAGAAAGTTGGAGATAGTCGCTAGCCAACTTATTGTTATATACATACACACGTATTACATTACATTGCCTCGAATTATAGACGCAGTCGCAACCTATGTAGATTTTTCCCGGCTAAAAAGACTTCAACACAGCGGTTTTCCTGCTTTTTGGGTGGATATTTGTACAACATTACCAACAAAAATTGTTCTATATATACCGACGTGTAAAACTGTATGTAAGCGTGAGGTGACATTTTGGCTACTTGATTATAACGATACGGAATCATTGCTATTTATAATCAGTTAATTTCTAACGTGGAAATCAAACTACCTTTCGTTAAAAGCACTCAACACCACATTCATTGATCTGTTTCCGAGTTATGTTTCGGAATCAGAACCAACGACGGTATATATCCGGTATATATATATATATATATATATATATATATATATATATATATATATAATCTACTTATGTATAAATTGTTCATTAAATTACATTATTGGGTTTGACGTACCTAATTTTAAACGTTAATATTTATTACATAGAATTTGCAGTTTAAATACAACACAATTTACATTTTAAACCTAGCGTTTATAAAAGACACAAATACAAAATACAAAATATTTATTCAGCAAGTAACATGGTATACAAAATACGGTCTTAATAATTAAGTCATGTCCATTACACGTTACACTGATTATTAGGCAAGCAGAATATAAATTGGAAGAGAAAACAAAAATATAATAATGTGAGCAGTATCAATGTCGCTGTTATCGATATTATTAGCATATTTTATATAATTCTAGTTTTAAATTAAATACAAATATGTCAGACGGTAGTATTACTTAATGTCAACAAAATATATATATGTTTCAAAATTTAATGTCACAATAAATCATTTAATGTCAATATACCAAAATAAAATTCATTAACTCAATCGAAATTATAAAATGTCATGTTTTAAATAAAATATTCATTTATAGAGTAGAAACATTTTTATATCAACCATTTTTTCAGCTTTTTTGTGAAGAGAGTTGACGGTAAGTCTCTAATGGACTTAGGTATATGATCGTATACTAAGGATGACATCATATTAGGGTTTTTGCGGCTTAGCATACTTCTACAGTCAGGGACCTTAATTCTAGTCGGATCTCTACGTGAGTACGTACTAACTTCACAAGATTTTACAAATAAATAGGGATGTTTTCTTACAAAACATCCTATTTCCAGAATGTACAAACAAGTTAGATATTTTTTTTTTTATAACAGTCTGCAGCTTTCGAATGGTTTTACGCCATATACGCTTCTAACACACTTTTTTTGAGCTATGAAGGCTTTGATGAACGTACAACTGCCGCCCCACAAAAGAAGGCCATACCTCAAAATGCAGACAACATAGCCATGATACGCCAGGAGAGCAGCGTCCTCCCCCGCAGTACTTTTGATTACTTTTAGGGCATAAACAAATTTATTTATTCTTTTACACAAATTTTCAACGTGTGCCTTCCAGTTGTAATAAGATTCTAATGTAAGTCTTAAGAAAGCTGTTTCTGTTTCTTGTTGTATTTTCTCACCTTTATAAACTAATGTTAGTTTTGCCAAATTTGTGTTATATTTCGAAAACTGAACACATTTCGTTTTAGATAAGTTGGCTTGTAGCTTATTAATATCTAACCATGTCATTATATCATTTACACTAGAGTTTAAAGTTTCATTATATGGAATGTCAGTTTTCTTATTTTCTTGTACAATTACGCAGATGTCGGCAGCAAATAAAATATATTGATGATTGTTAATGTCAGGTAAATCATTAATAAAAATTCAAAATAGCAGTGGGCCCAGAACACACATACACACACACACCCTCTCCACATACATCTACATAGTACTCATCGAGAGTTTCATTTCATTGTGTGAGTAGTAGTATGTCACATTAATAAAAATTAAATTCATACACTAACAAATCATACATTATTAGATTAAATTAGAAAATGTCAAAGCAGAATATTAATTATAAAATGTCAATATTACCTCATAAAATCGACTAACATTACATAACAATGTCAAGTAGTATGTCACTTTAATAAAATTAAATAAAATCATACATTAGCAAATCAAACATTGTAAGATTAGATTGGAAAATTTCAAAGTAAAATATTAATTATATAATGTCAATATGAGTACATTATCAATTAGTAGGCACTTTACATAAACAATGTCAAGACCAAAAACCACTTCATTAAGAAAGGAATTCGTTCAACGTATAGAAGGTCCTGTCAAGGAGCCAGGTTTTTAAATTCTTCTTAAAATGTTGCAGGGGCAGGTTCCCGAATGGTTCTTGGAATGTTGTTATAAATTCTTATCGCATTAACGAAACAGTTTTTTTGGTAAAGTGCGCTTTTATATGAGGGATATCTTATTTTTGTTATACCTCGGCGTTGAAATCTACTATTTTCAGAGACCTTTTCAAATAAATGAGGATGACTTCTCAAGAACACTCCAGCTTCTAAAATATATAAGCAAGTTAAGGTAAGGGCTCCTAACTCTTTGAATAAAGGTCGACACGATGTCAGTGGTCTGACACCACATATGGCTCGAATACGCTTTTTTGAACAAGAAAAGCTTTTTGAATGTCTGTAAAGTTCCCCCACAGCAGGAGGCCATACTTGAGCACTGAAGCGACATAACCGTGATAGGCAGTAAGAGCTGCGTGAACATTGGTTGTTTTACGTGTTTGTCTAAGAGCATGTACGAACCAGTTTAGTCTACCACATACGTAGTTAACATGACTTTTCCAATTGCAATTTCTATCTAACATTAATCCTAAGAACTTAACATCGTTAACTTCCGAAAGAGGAGTGTCATTGTATTTAATGTCAAGTAACTTATATGTAGACTTATAATTACAAGATTGAATATATTTTGTTTTAGTGATATTTATGTCAAGATCATTGGAATTGAGCCATGTTATCACTTTGTCTGTGTCATTTACAATTGCTTCATAAGAAATGTCAGGAAATTTATCATTTTTAATGTCAGGTAAAATAATTGAAATATCGTCAGCGAAAAGAACACACTGTTGGTTTATCACAATTGGCAGGTCATTTATATATAATAAAAATAATAAAGGGCCCAGGATACTACCCTGTGGGACACCTGATTAATTTGTTTTATAATCTGATTTATAGGAACGTAGAGTTAATCAGAACTATTGTCAAAACGTGTTTTTTCTACACATTGTACTCTGTTGTGCAAATACGAATGAAACTAATCATAGGCTAGACCTCGAATGCCGTATTGATAACACTTCTGTAATAATTTGTCATGGTTAACCAGATCGAAAGCCTTCGACATTTATCCAGAAAGATTATTGCTACTCTATTCTTTTCATCTATATTTTTTGTAACAACTTTAATTCATGAAAATGTTGCCAAGGTAGTCGTTTTATTTTTCTGAAAACCATTTTATTCTTTTGTTATGATGCTAAATTTGTTAATAAATTTAATTAATTTAGCATACATGGCTTTTCAAAAATTTCAGCAAAAATAGTGATCAACGTGATTGGCCTTTAGTTACTCATATCATTTGTACTGTTGTTTTTGTGCAGAGGTATAAGAAATTTTCATTGAATAATTTCATTTGAATAATAAATTATTTCTATAACCTTAGTATTTTCCGAGAAAGCGTTTCCCAAAAAAACTCTACTGGTCGACCGGGAATCCCCGACTGTACGTTGCCCCCGCTGCGTTTGTGGTGGGCCATGATCCGTTCTCCTTATTTATCAATAAGGAAGGCATGTGTCCAAGCAGTGCAAGGATTAAATTTCAAACCCTTGATGATGCTGATGGTGGCATAACATAAATGTAGGTTATTAAAACAAAATGAATAATATACATCAATACAAAGTATGACATATTAGCATCATATTGTAATATGGAGACTATTGTCTGCTCGATTTCGACCTCTCATTTGGCATTTGGCAACCAATTCCCGTGCGCATTGCAACCAACTTTCTGAATTCCATTTACTTAGTTAGGACGTTGATTCATACCACTTTGTCCGCTTATGCACAAAGCTTTCAATTTGACATACCACAAACGTAAAGGCACATAATATACAATTAAATATCTCAAATTTAACACAGTGTTTATGAAATTATCGGTATACTTTGTATGGACTGTTTCATGTAGTTAAGTTATTAAAATGTTTAATTAATAATTGTCCTATCCTATGTCGAAATACAAGTTTAATCCAACTATCGATATTCTAATACGTTAGGTCGTTTTTGCGTGCTTGACAAAACAAACATCTAATATCAAAACGTTCACATTTTATAATATTACTAGGATAGTAGGAACACTCTTCAATGTTCATTATATATCTTCTGCAATAAGCACAGACTACCACTTAGTATTAGTTAGCATTTTTTGCTACCACAGTCAGTTTCAACCGCGGATTCATATACTTATGCGTTTATGGAGCGGATGGAACGCGATGAAATTGAAAACTCCGGCTTAACTTTGAAATGCTTGTATTTTATAGCACAAGAGAAAAAACATGACATTTGTAATCGAACAGAACAGTGTGTCTCAATCAAGCGAGAGAGCGACGCTCACTTTTCTCTCTAGTCTGTGGTAGGCAAAGGCTAGTGCCTATGCCGCCACAACCACCCCCCTACGGAGAATGGTAATTACATAAACATAAGTTAAGTTTTGAACAAAAATAATACACCATACACAATACTTTGACACCAGATGGTAACAAAAGGTAACATAATAGTCAAGTAACTAAACTTGAAACAACAGTGTTATAATAATTTAAAAATCAAAATGTAAGACAAGGTACCTTAATAAATCAAGTAATGATGCAAATAAAGCAAATAATGGGAAAGTAGCATATTTTAGTACAAACAAGACACAATAATAATATTACACAGAATTTATAAATCAAAGGGTATCTTAAATTTAACATTGCGACCTGACCGAGTAATGGTGGGCTGAGCAATAGATTGTTCAGGCACACAAGTAGGAGTTGGACGCGGCGCTGGAGCTGGAGCTGGAGCTGGAGCTGACGCCTCTAAACCTGGGTCATTTAAGATGTAAGCAGGCTTGATGCGATCGATGCTCACTTCTGTCGCCTTACCTGCGACGTCCAACGTAAGCGTCTTGCTTTTGCGGCCGAGAACCTTGTATGGTCCAGAGTATGGTGGCTGTAACGAGCGACGAACCGTGTCATCACGCAGGAACACGTGTGATGCGTCCGCAAGATCCTTAAACACAAAGGTCGTAGGCTTGGCGTGGTTAGAAGCGGGTACGGGACGGAGTTCGGACATAGCTGTGCGTAGATCCTGTATGAATCCCTCTGGAAAGGCCGGTGAGGTGCTGGGTACCAGCAGTTCGCCGGGTAGCCTCAGCGGTTCGCCGTACACGAGTTCGGCAACAGAGCATTTGAGGTCCTCCTTGAGAGCCGAACGGATGCCGAGAAGGACGAGAGGAAGCGCTCTATGCCAGGATTCTCGGTGGCACATGAGAGCGGCCTTTAATTGGCGATGGAAGCGCTCGATCATGCCGTTGGCTTGGGGATGATAGCTCGTCGTTCGGATGCGTCTGGTCGCACCTAGGGCCATGAGTCTGGTAAATAGGGCGGACTCAAACTGTCGGCCCTGGTCTGTGGTGATCGTGGTAGGCACACCGAAGCGCGCGATCCAACCGGACACGAAACGGTCCGCTACCTCTTCCGCCGTGATCGTGGACATCGGCCACGCTTCGGGCCATCTCGAAAATCTATCGATGGCCGTCAGACAGTACGAGTGGCCATCGGAGGACGGCATCGGTCCTATAATATCGATATGGACATGGCGAAAGCGCTGCGAGGGGGTCGTAAAAACGCCGAGGGGCGATTTTACGTGGCGGGACACCTTGGCGCGCTGGCACTGCAGACAAGCGCGGGCCCAGCGGCGGCAGTCGCGGTCGGCGCCGGCCCACACGTAGCGGGCGCATACGAGGCGCGCGGATGCGCGGGCGCCGGGGTGGCTGAGCGCGTGCAGGCGCTCGAAGGCGGTGCGGCGGAACTCGGCCGTGAGGTAGGGGCGCGGCGACCCCGTCGACACGTCGCACAGGATGGAGATGTTCGACCCCGGAATGACCGTAGGCATGAGTTTCAGTGAGGTTTTGTCACGTATTGAATCGAGTTCGGCGTCGCTCTCCTGAGCCTTCGCCAGTGCGGCAAAATCGTAGTCGAACGTGATCGACTCGATGCGAGACATAGTGTCGGCCACTACGTTGTCCTCGCCCTTGACATATTTGATATCTGTAGTGAATTGAGAGATGAAAGTCAATTGATTTAACTGAGCGGGAGGCAACTTTTCGCGTCGTTGGACGAACGCGTAGAGTAGCGGTTTGTGATCGGTATATATAGTGGCGTGTTGCGCCTCTAGTATATACCGAAAATGTTGTACTGCCGTGTACACCGCTAGCAATTCTCTGTAGTAAGCCGGCCAGGAACTCTGGCTAGCCGTAAGCTTTTTACTAAAGAACGCTAGGGGTTGCCAACCGCGGTCGGTCCACTGCTGCAGGCAGGCTCCCACGTGTGTGCTCGAAGCGTCGGTGTACAGACCCAACTGAGCATTATGTGCGGGGTGTGCGAGTTTTGTGGCCCGGCAGATGCTTTCCTTGCAAGAGTGGAAAGCGCTTTCTAAAACAGGGGACCACGGCATTGGCTTAGCGCCCTTAAGCTTAGTGTCAGTTAAAAAATCCACTAAAGGGGCTTGAGCCTCTGCAGCGTTGGGGATAAATTGTCTATAGTAATTTAGCATACCTAGGAAGCGCCTTAGGCCTTGGGCAGTTTTGGGGAGGGGGTAGCTCTGGAGAGCAGCGATTTTCTCCTCGGGGGGACGAATGCCTTCCTTGGAGACTCGGTACCCAAGGAAAGTTACTTCGTTGGCACCGAGTACGCACTTGGCAGGGTTGATTACGACTCCATAATCGACCAATTTCTGTAAAAGTATGCGGAGATGGTTAATATGCTCCTCTGGAGTACGCGAAAAAACTAGAATATCATCAAGGTACGGGAAACAGAAATCAAGCCCACCAACTATTTCATCGATGAAACGTTGAAATGTCTGTCCTGCGTTTCGTAAGCCAAAGCTCATATAGGGGAATTCGTACAACCCAAAAGGTGTTGTGATAGCAGTTTTGCACACATCGGCTGGATTTAAGGGTATTTGTTGGTACGCTTTAATTAAATCTAACGTACTAAATATAACCGAGCCGGCTAGGTTGTTACTGAAATCTCCTATGTGACGCACTGGGTACCGATCAGGTATAGTACGAGCATTGAGTGCCCTGTAGTCACCGCAAGGTCGCCAGGTGTTATCCTTTTTAGGCGCTAAGTGTAAAGGCGATGACCACGGGCTTTTAGAAGGACGGGCGGTACCTGTTTGCACCATGTCCGCAAACTCCTTCTGCGCAGCTTATCGGGAGCGAGGCGGCGTGGGCGCGACACAACAGGTGGGCCGTCCGTCGTCTGAATGAAATGCACGGTGTCGTGCTTCACGATGCGATGGATGTTTGGCGGTCGCGTCACGTCTGGAAATTCCAAAAGAATTTTAGTGAACAGCGAGTCGTCCCTAACCTGGACCGTTTTAATACTGGCCTGGTTATAATTACAGACAGAAGCTGGAACAGAGAGTCCAGTGATTCCGTCGTGTAACAATCTTTTACGACAGTCAGGCAGTAGGTTAAAATGGGCTAGAAAATCAGCACCAATGATAGCCGTGTCGACATCGGCGACCGTGAAACACCACACAAAGTCACGGCGCAGGCCTAAATTTAAAGAAAGCCTTTTAGTGCCATATGTTTTGATGTTTGTGCCATTAGCGGCGGATAAGCAATAGTCTGCAGCCTTACCTGTAGTGTGCAACAGCTTCCGCGGGAAACAGCACAAATCAGACCCGGTATCCAGCAAAAAACGCCACTTAGTGGTACGGTCTGTGACAAATAAGCGGCGACTGGTGTTTGAGCAGTCAGTTGTCGCCACTACTGGCTGCTGTTGGTGTTTCCCGAAGAGGAAGACCAGTCGCAGGGCTGCACACATTTCTGGGCTGCATCGCTCCACCTGCGGTGATACCAACACAATTTACGGGAGTTGTCTGAGCTAGGTCTAGATCCAGTTCTAGATCTATGTCTAGATGGTGACCTAGACTTGGATCTGGCTTGGTTGGTGAGGGCTGCAACTTGTTTTGCTAGGCTAGCAATTTGTGTTGTTATAGCAGTCAACTCTGAAGGTGTGACTGTTGGAGTATTCTGCACAGCAGACACGGAGGCAGACAGCGGGGACACCTCCAGAATTTTGTCTGCGATTTCTGCCACTTTATCCAGAGGCAACTCTGACTGGGCCGTCAAAATTTCTTGAACGTTGCGGGGGAGGCGCTGGAGCCACAGCTCCCTTAAAATTCTTTCATCAGGAAGGCATTTACCTGATAGTGAGCGCAGGTGCCGCAGGAATTGTGTGGGCTTCCTGTCGCCCAGTTCCTCACCAGAAATTAGTTGACGGACTCGTTGAGCTTCTGACGCAGAGAAACGTTTTATCATCTGCTCTTTGATCCACTCGTATCGTTGCCCTTTTGGAGGGGGATTGGTCACTAGGTCCTCTACGTCCCTAGAAAGTCTGGAATCAATATGCGAAACAACATAATTATATTTGGTCTCGTCAGCGGTTATTCGGGCTAGTGCGAATTGGGCCTCCACGTGAGCGAACCACCCTACAGGCCGATCTAACCAAAATGGTGCTAATTTAGGTTTGATGGAACATAAATTGGTGTCATTATGTCCGACAGGAGAGGAGAGCTTGCTCTGCAATTCTATATTTTGTGCAACTAAAGCGTCGTTTTGTTTAAGCACCTGGTCCAGTTTAGTCCTCTCTAGTCTGTGGTAGGCAAAGGCTAGTGCCTATGCCGCCACACGTTAATATGCAATAATTACAAACTGTAATTGAAATCGGCTATGTTGCTAAGGACATTCATGTAGGTATGGACGGAATATTACGACTGCATTATTACATAAGCTACTCGACGATTGAGTTTCAATATGCATTTGATTGTTTGTGATCTGAAGTATAATCAGGTTTACAAGTTCCCGGTAAACCAGTAGAGTTCTGTTTGAGGAAACGTGTTGTTAGAAACTAATAAAAGTTAAAACAATAATTTATTATTCTAATGAAATACTCATTAACCGTTAGTGACTTTTTCAATCTTAGACACGAGAGCAGTGGGCCTACCATGAGTTTTTCTTTCATAGTAAACGGAAGACATTTTGTATGAGAATCTGTAGTTCTGCTACTACCCACTACAGGTGCTGTACAGATTCGCATACAAAATGTCTCCCGTTTACTGTACAGTAAACGGAAAGAAAAACTCATGGTAGCCCTACGTCACCTGTGGGCCTACCGCGTAAGGGCCGTCGGCATCGCTCTCACTTTCACTTTGACAGCCGACGGCGTTACAACGCAACTTCAATTTTAGGGTCCTAATAATAAGATTCCTTTTCCATTGTCAGTTAATACTCGATGCCTGTGTGCGACCGAGACAGCGCTATAGCGTCAGCGCTCGCGTGTGAAGATATTCGACAAGTCGACCATATTCGATAAGTCGACGACGTCGACGACATTTACTGCTGCAGTAGGGTTGGCACGAAAAACTATCGAAATAATATCGGGTAAAGTATCGAGCACGTAATGTAAAAAAATATTATAGAAAAATGTAGTTCCGTTTACGTCCAGTAGGAACACTCCTCAATATGTCATATATTTTTTTAATTTACTTCCTCGATATCTACTCGAAAGTTATTTGTGCTAGGTGTAGGTCAGTCTTTACATTGCCATGAGAACGCTCGTCACTCGAGATAGCAGCGGTTTTTTTAGTGTAAATCCTACTTGCTACTAATATTATAAATCATCGATGAAGTGACAATACCTCCTAACTACCCTTTTCTATGAATGAATCTTATAACACGTAAATATTTTCTTGTGCATATAGCTGCTATTTCCACAGAGTTTCAATAGCTACTTTAAAAGAGTAATTCCAGATAGAAAAAACTTTAGTCCAAGCAAAATATATTTTGTCTATTACATTAAAAAAAAAAGTTTAGTTAGGAGGGGGGAAGATATCGTAAAAAATGTAATTAGTAGGTATTATAACTTCAACGACGAAATGTGAAAGTATGTCAGTTTGTTACTCTTTCTCGCAAAAACTACTCAACGGATTTGAATGAAATTTGGTATGTAGGGATTCCAAGTAGTGGACTAACACATAGGCTACTTTTTATTCCGATATTCCCACGGGAACAGGAACCCCGTCGATGAAACCGCGGGCGGCCGCTCGTTTAAAATAAATCGTTGTGATGTTGACTGTATGACATGTACAAAAGCATTCTACATTTATAGAACCTGAGATTTAGGTCTGAAAGACATAGGACAGATTAAGGACAAATTTGTTTTTTCTGCAAAAGAATGTTTGTGCGTTACCTATTTCAGTATAAAACTATTAAATTTGGGCTTCGACTTATCACTCAAAAGCCAAATACATTCCACCTGCGAACATTCCTCAAATATTATCTAAATACTGGTGTATATGTTGTTTTACGTAGAAGATAAAAACGATGAACGCGCGGTATTCACTGCATGCCTTTTTTCCTTTCAAAACGTTTTTTTTTTAAGTTTTATAGCACACTTTGACAAACGTTGTGACAAAGAGGTGCCCTGAATCCGGATTTATTAATTGGCTGATCTAAATTTGTATTGTACAGTAAGTAATAATTTTGGGCGCGGGCTCTTAAAATAATGGCCGACTGACAAAGTAACGTTCACCTCTATTAATTTATAGCGATTCATCGTATTTAACTAACGAAAATTCATTATATAACACACTTTGAATTTTTTTTTCACATAAAGGTGAGTTTTGACTTTATGCAATTAAAATGAGAACTATAGTCCTCCCCTATCCTCCAATATATGTCTAATAGATATTGTTTTGTTTGTATTTCGACAATAATAAAAAGGTAGATGCTATTCAATAATCCATTACAATATATCAGCTACAAATTACAATCCTTTATACGAGAATATGACATTGAATTAGGATTTGAAATTTTTGCATTTACTTTGCTAAATAGCTTCTTCACTAAGGTAAAAGCCGGATAGTTGCCCCACTTTTCAAAAAATCTCTATTATAAAAAAAATATGTACTTATGAGGAATAATGCAACATGTATATCAAAACATAGGTCTTTGATCTTTCATAGTAGCCTATTTTAGTTAACATAATTAATAAAGGTTTTGACTAAATCCTGTTTTATTTGACCTCTAAAAAAGGGGATAGTTGCCTACTCTAGCAGATAGTAGCCTAACGTCAAAAATGCCTCTGGGGATACGTGCCTCACTATGATTTTTTAAATAAATGAAATGTATATCAATTTAAGTAATAAGTTTTTATTATTAACCATCATCTTTGATTAAGTACTAATCAACATTATAAAATAATAAACATTTTGATAAACATATTTTTAATAAACATAACAACAGTTGCGGATAGTCGCCCCAAGGGCGACTTGGGGCGACCATCCTTTTTGATACGGATACTTGCCCTTCTTATTTTTAAAATAAATAAAAACAATTCAACAATAAAACTTAATAAACAGTGTAATTTAAACTCTAATGCACGCAAATAAACCAAAAGTTGACTAAAACCACCATCACTAAAAAAAACATTCACGGAAGATTTTTGCTCGCACGAAAGAAACGCGTGCGCCTACACCAACGGTTCACATGGCACTGAGGCCTGCGGGAGGGGCACTTACAAATGCAGTAAAGCGCTGACGCCGCCAACGTCCCTAACATAGTGTACTTAGAACCGGGGCAACTATCCCACTGAGGCAACTATCCGGCTTTTACCCTAAATTAAACATAATAAAACAAAATTAGTCTCCATAATTCCTGATGTCCTGTGGCCTCATACGTCTCGTCAGAGATATGGAGACTATTTTTAATATAAAAAATATTGGCAAAAATCGATTCGGCCACAAGTTATTCCCAGACAGGACTCGAACCTGCGACCTTTGGGTATCCGGCTCACTGCTCTAACCACTAAGCTACCGAGCCTTACCGGCCTAATCGGCCGAGACGATTTTCCCAATATTTTTGTATAAAAAAATTATCTTATGTATAAATATAGCGTTGAAAATACAAAAGCTTAAAAATCATAAAATATGGAGACTACAGTTAATGTTTTCTAGTATAAAATATATCATACATATCACAATGGAGTCATGTTTCTTTTCTATGTGAAACTCTTAATCATAAAGTTGTTTAAAGGTAAATACAGACTACTCCAAAATTATGTTTATAAACAAAGGCATAATTTAATTACACGATCATGTTCTCTGCGTCCCGTGAGTACTCTCCCTTAGTTAGTTTGTGAAGGTCGGTCGTTAGATGACCAACAATAACGATATCCAACTCCTTTGTGCTCCAAAGACACACTAAGCTCCCGGTCGGCTGTTGTCCTAGGATATTAGTCGTTAGACCCAGCAAATCCTTCGGCGTGTGTGGTGGTGATCTAATCTTCCATTGTATTACTTTTGGAGCATTGAAACTTTTTTGTCATCATTGACTGTTTTTGTCCACTGTTGAGTCTCTCCAGATAGATTTTCTTTACGGGAAGCTAAGAAAAACTGCGTAACAGGGTGTTAACGATTGCAAAAAGTATGTGCCAGATTTTTAAAGTAAATATATTACTGGTCACATATCCCATGGACCGACTCTATTGATAGTTGCTTAACCATCACTATAATCGCTGGTCGTACAAGCTGACCACTGCGCTATCGAGCTACCATTTTTAAGTCGGTTAAAAAATAATGAATAACACATTATTAGCTTACGGAAAACATAGAGCGCGTTTTTGTTATTTAATCCATTTCGATTACACTGTACAAACCATACTCGTAAATTAAAAACTTAAATTCTCGTAAACTTACGCATTTAGATTTATTTATATGCGAAATTTATGTTTTCAGAACCCACGTTGTTATATATATAATCTTTAATATACAAAAATACGGATTACCTCTAAATAATCTATTTAGGACGTATTAAAAGTGCATAGTTTTGTTTAACTACGAGTTAATGGTAAAATTTATCTGGATCACCCATACAATCAAACGCGAGGTCAACGACCGAGAGTGAAAATCTGATTTCTGTTGATTCACCTATACTATAATATTATAAAGCTGAAGAGTTTGTTTGTTTGAACGCGCTAATCTCAGGAACTACTGGACCGATTTAGAAAATTCTTAGACAATTAGAAAGCTACATTTCTCCCGAGTAACATAGGCTATATTTTATCCCGATATTGGCCACGGGAACGGCACCACGCGGGAAAGAGAGAAAAGAGTTTAACAAAATAGTAATAAAATTAAGAGCCACATGTAGGTATGACGGACCGTCACTCGAACATAGATCGATCTGGCTGATCTCGTTTTCCTTTAATCCGTAATAATATAGAACAGGGACAAGATGAGAATAAAATATTTGTTTAGAATTTTACAGTTTTTCCTTTCGAAAAGTTAGAACATGAAAAGGAATTTTCAATGAAAAGTTAAAATTTCAAATTGTAAGTTGTTCAGTTTGACAATCTGTTGTAGTCTTGTAATTTTTCTTGGCGTTAATCTCATTTTTGTGCGTATATTACAACTAGGCGAAGCTATGGCGGCTCTCTAGTTAAATACAAATTAGTCAAGTAATAACAAACTTTATGCCTTGTTTAGCGATGCGAGCATACTCGTAAATGATGGATGACGCAAGTGGTATTAATATAAGGTTATGAAACTGTTTATGGATTTACTCAGAATTGGACACAGTTACATTTTACGTAGTAACAGTAATAGTTCCATAGATCTTCTATTATTACGATTCGACGAGAACGAAAATAAGTCGCAATTTCATTTTGATCGACGCGTTTGCAAAAGATTAAGCCCTGGGCGCCTACCATCAACTCTAATGCGATTCTTTAAGATTATTTTCAGGTAGTAAGAGTGGGACGCGCCGTAATACGCGCCGTATGGCAGCAGCGTCCCACTCTCACAACCTGAAAATGACCTGAAAAGAATCGCATAGAGTTGATCACAGACCTACATCGAGATAGACAGTAAAAGTGTATCTGCCTTATGTTTAAATTGTAAAAGTTTGATCCACGGACAAACTATTACAACCTAAGTCAGTCCATTTGAGACCATATTGCCATGACAACAGTAGGCTTATTACGAGTTTGGCAAACTTGACTTTACAGTAAACGTTAACGTAAAATGTAGCTCTGTCTCTTTCACACTTAGCGACTGTTTTACCGACATGAGCAGTGTATCCGATAGTCTACGCTCACGAGTCCTGTAAATGTCATGTTAAGCAAACTCGTAATAGGGGTACAGGCGTCACTCAGAAACGAAATGGTTAATTGTGCAGGGCTATCTTGCAAGAGCTCGTCAATAACATTTACACATCACTAAATCTCGCTCGTGACGTCATCGTAGGTACGAAAAAGTCGACACGCTAAATTTTCATACAATTTGAAGCGCTTTTTTCGTCTATCTTGATATAGGTCGTTGGAGTATAGAGTATAGAGTATTGCGCACAGTGCTCGGGTAGTATGCTCGCGACAGCTTAAAATCGTTTGTACCCAACGAATCACACTCTTACTCTTAAGGAATCGAGCGATAGTGTCACTCGTAGGGAAAACAATTTATAATAATAATTCCCAACAAATCACACCCTGAAGGTAGGATATAAGGCGTTAGGGAAAAACTTTTCAACCAGTTACACTCTGAAGAAAGACTTTTAGTAACTTCTAAAAACATTTAAACACTTTAAACACTTAGGTCATTTAAACCATCGGGTCTTTTCCCATCATCCATGAATAAACGACAAGTTTCCAGAGATTATGAAATCGAAGAAGTACCGGGAGCACGCTTGATTAATAAATTAATTCTGAATACTACTAATTCTTAATACTTACAATTTTCTGACGATTCCAATAATCTAATTCCTCAGTTACATTATATTTTTTTACTGGCAAACAAATATTGTGAAGGCAAGCGAATGTTTTCGACATAATTAACTGTTTGTTTATGAAAAAAAACGGTCAAGAGCGAGTCGGGCTCGCGCACCGAGGGTTCCGTACCATAATATATTGTCCACATACATCGACAAAGGTCGAGGTCAGTTAACCAAAAGCAAATAAGTGTTAAATCACTTTTTTTAGGATTTCTAAAAAAGTACTGTAATATTAACATAAATATCCATCACATAGAATAATTTCCAATTTTTCTCTATGTAAGCTTCGGAGATAAGGAGGGAACGGTATTCTTTTTTTACAATTTTCATCTAAAGTCGAAACCTATGCAGTCTAAAAAAAAGAAAAAATGTTTGAGAATGTGCAAACAGCGCTCTTTCGTATGATATTCCACATGCCCTAGTAGCCCCACTTTGAATATTTACGACCCCCTTTCAGTCCCTGTTGCAGTATAAAAATTATGTATTTCTAATTGTCTCTTATTTGCAAAATAGTTAGGTAAATTTCTTCACAAACTATTTCAGATTTCAAGTTGATAGCATTAGTTAGTAGTTCTTGATATATCCAGCTGTGACAGACAGAGAGACAGACTGAGTCGCACCATAAGGGTTCCTTTTTACCATTTTGGTACGGAACCCTAAAAATATATTCCATTACAGGTTTTTTTTTATGAACAACAGGTAGACTCTTAGCCTTCATCATACCTGATAAGTATTGATACGGCTGAAGATGGAAGCGAGCCTTTCCCGGAATCCTCAATCACTGAGGAACTGGCTATCTTATCTCTAACTGCCGGAACACAAAAATGCTGAAAACATTGTTGTTATGGCGTCAGACTTAGATAAGATGGTGGTAGCTAGCCAGACGGACTTAGAACAAGTCCTACCACCAACCAAAGTCTTGAAGGTCTTGAAGTATATAAATAACATAATGTTCCTGAGAAACTACATACCGACACCAGCATCTTAATAGCTTTTTGCTTACTACATAATTGTATGCAATTTGCTATGCTTAAGGAATGTTAGAGCTGAAGAAAATCTTGTTTGTTGCAAGCAACAAATTTTCCAGTTTAGTTTGATCGACCTACATAAACTTATATTTCTTAGTGAATCTTTGGTGCCTCAAAACTGAGGATCAAATCATTTTATCATAATTATTGTATAACCATAACCACGATGTTTGTTCCTCATTGGTTCCTCTAGATTCCACATTGGAACTTTCCTCTAGAGAACTTTGCTTAACAAACGTGATCGAATACGATTTGTTTGTCAAGCGCGGCCATGAGCGCATCTGTGAATATTGTGAATGAAAAATATAAATAATAATAATAATATTTCTTACACTCACACCAATTAACCTAGCCCCAAAGTAAGCACTGTAAGGCTTATGTTATGGGATACTAGGGTAACGGATATAAATTAAGTATTGATGTGTAGAAAAATATATAAACGTCCATGACTCAGGTACAAAAGCTCGTATTCACATACAAACATTCGCCCCTACTGGTATTCGAACCCAGGACCTCTGAGTAGGCGACACCTTGAAACCGTTGTACGTACCACTCTACCACGGTGGTCGTCTAAATCATAGCAAACTATTAAAAACATATTCATTTTTGTATTGTCCGTTACAAAAGGATTTTTTATACAAAATATAATATCGAATGCTTAAATGTTTAACATCACAAAATTCCATATTACCAGAGGCAGGTTACTATGAAAAATGTAATTTTTCTATGTAATCGTATTTTTGACAGCAGTGTTATTTGAATTCAGTAGCCTTTTTATGGTGCTTGCGTCGTAAAATATTTTATGAACGCAGTTCAAGATTATACCTTAAAAATTATGAACTTGCCCTTTTAGTAACATTCATAATATTGCAACAATCAAATTTTATTATTTTGCGAATATTTAGGAATAAAATGCTTGCCTGGCTTAGCTAAGCTAAAACAATTTTGGCCATGCGAAAAGAATTAAGTGAGGAAAAAAGCAAATAAAGTAAAAGCATGTTGTTTAGGAAGGGAGTGTATTGATATTTACAAAAATTAGATTCCCTCACAAAACGAAAACAATATCGAGAAAATTGATCTAACTTATAAAAGTCCATTACGGCAAAATCATATTTGTAAAACGATAGCCAGTAAAGAAAATAGGGGAATTCTGAACTTTACCCCAATACAAATAGGGGTCACCCTCGCCAACCGAAGTCGCGGTCGGAAGCATCGTTCGTAGTAATTTCCTGTAGCCCATCCATAACCTTAGGGATTTATGTCGCTCTGTTTATCTGGGCATTTCTCTCTTCGCCACTACTTTCCCTTTTTCGTGTCCAATCAGTCCGATAAGATGGGACTACAGATACAACCAAGGGATTTCCATGGGTAATGACTAGTTTTCCTTAATTTGGCCTTTAAAGTAATTCCATTTTATATGCCGCTGGTAATATTTTTTTAGGTTTAGTAACTGCAACTGCATTGGTCTCGGTTACTATGCATTAATTATGTGATACAGTCAGTCAGGCGTATCAAGTTATACGTATCTGTAACCGTATTTGTGTCTAGAGGTCCGACGGATTCAAATCCCTGTGTCCCAAACGTAAGTATCTACTAAGTTAATTTATCGTATTTCATGTATTTCAACTAAATAAATTTTCTCAATAAATTTACAGCGTATCTCTCTCTATAACTATCTTCCGTGTTACTAACTTTCTCTATCAACAACAAAAAACTACCCCAATAAGAAACATTTCTGTTTTCTTCTTATTTCCTGTTTATAGATCATGAATCTGAAAATATACCGGAATCTGTGGAACTGCTGTATAATAAACCTTATCTTACTTCGGAAAACTTAACAATGAATATGTATGTGTTTGATCGAACCAGGAAACAACGATCGACGAAAAACAACGAAATGCATTCGATTTCGATTGGGGCGTGGGCATAGACCTAAAGCTAAGTAATCTCGTTAAAATTAAAAAATTGGATGCATCCCACATTTTTATCAAAATTCTGAGTTTTTACATCACCACTATTCGCAGAATAACTCGATTTCCTCTCAAACAAAGAAAATCGACAACAGTGACTGCAAATAAAACGGGGAAATCCAATCCACAGTTAAGGGCAGTGCAATCAGACCCCGGGGTTATCTGCGAAACGATCAGGAATTCTGGATCCTGCAGGAATTACTTGTGGTTGGGTGTTGCTGAATCTGCGTGTGAGATGAACTATAATTTCTTCACAACCCATTGAAAGATAGACGTCCCAATTTATTGATTGAATTGGGATTTCAAGATAATTTGCGAGTCATTGCGTTATTTCCTACGACGTTGCTAAAACTATTAGTATAAAATAATTTCATAAATGCTCAAACCTACAAATTTTTGATATAACAGTCTCTCAATTTTATCATTGAAAACGTTTCAGCAATAACTGAAATATCTTTATTTTATAACATACGATATCATAAGAACCCAATTGTCTAAAGATCGACAAACTAGATATCAATCAATATTCTATGAATTGTGTGTGAGGAAACGTATAATTTGATAGCACAAGCTAATTGGGAATTTCAGACCCGTCTATTGTCAATAACATCACAATTTCAGCGCTGAATAGTTTGTCGGTGAATAGAGATTGTAATGTGAAGATAATCTTCGTCCGCTTGAATTAGATGAGTACCTATTCCAATTAATGATTTATTTGATTAGATTCGATAATGTTAAATATAATACAATTATTTAGGATCCTGGGGTTTCGAAATTGATGAAAGTATTTTAAAGTTTTGTGAAGTCTTGTTCGTTCGTCATTAGTATTTTGTGAATCATCAGAACCTTCGAGTTTGTTTTCCAAATTGTCTGAAAAAGATACGTTGTCCGGTCATCGAGTCGGTCAGTAGCAAGGTGTCAAACCTTGACATGATTCTGCGGCTTGTTTTCGTACTCTCCAAGAATATAAATGGGCCAGCCCTAATCCAAACAGGAGGATCCAAATTCTTAATGAAAGCTCTTTAGAAGATTTAAATAATATCGTTCCGGATGCTGAAATTTCATCACGCGAATGAGATATCAGTCAGAGTTACAATGACCAAAATACTGTACATTCAAGGTTGAACGTTGGCATTCTATAAAATGGCCGTAACAGCTCGTCGAGTGATTAAGACATGTCGTGTCAAAGATAGGTGGTGGGTGCTGCGAATACTTACTGGGTGGGTCGGTGCGGGTCGGCGGGGGTCACTCACACTGGTGTTTAGCACTCCACTTTGATCGGGCGCGCCGCTTGCACCAGCGGGGAGCAACTGGCGAGTAAAATTAGCGCGGCCTCGCGACTGTCGGCGACGCGTCGTGGCTTCGCGAGCGGCGGTCGGTGACTAGGGCGTCTCGTCGGCGCCCGCCTTGCCGCCGCCGCCCGCCCCTCGCCTTATCACCCGAATAAAATTTATTTAATGGATAACCAGCCGACGATGGGATATCCATTGAAATTCTGCCGTTTTACGGCCCTATTATTAATGACTTAAGTGGTGTTTGCCATGTTTTTTTCCAATCCTCACCGCTTTATGATTATAGACGGCTGTTTGTTTTCTGATGTTACTGCTGGTTTAAATTGGATGTGGTATTGTATGGTATATTTTACCGAGAATGCCGAGTATGCATTGATTCAGTGATACAAACGATTCGAATTATTTATCTTTATTTTCTCCCTCAGACGGGCGACGACCGCAGAACAAAAAGGACTCGACGTTAAACCAAAAATCTTTTTGAACTACATTTTACTTAAGCATAAACATTGGTTTTACACTCTTTTGCATAATTTCGAGATTATCCTTTTTATTATTCATTGTCTTCCTTCATAATGAGTCGTTAAAGGGTCACTGAATAAATTCAAGTACTTACTGAACCTTTTTTGTTTGGCTTCTACGTCTGTTTCGAGAACAACTTGAACTTAATCTAGCTAGATGCTTACATATTCATTGAAACTGCTCAATTGGTAACCTTGTTTTTGAACGTAGCTTCCTTTATCTGACCTTATTATTATATTCTTCTTCATGATGCTGACGATGTCCCACACAAAACTGCGATGCGATGCCACATCAAACTTATCCCTCATCGCCGAGCTTGACAGACTTATCGTATACGATCATGTTTGTTAAGCAAAGTTCGGGCCGGTCAGGTGCCGGATGGAGGTCCATAAAAGTGGCATTGCAACTGAGCGCTTCCGTGCTTCGGAAAGGCACGTTAAATAGTCGGTCTCGCTGTCATCATGTGATAACAGTCATTTAGCTAAGACAGAGGCCTTATAGGAAGCTTGATAAAGTCTGACACCAGAGGTGACCACTGATCCTCATACGATAAGAGAGAGAGAGAGAGAGAGAGATCCCTCATCAGGGACATATATCGTCTCTTAATAGATTAAGTGAATTATTCTGTAAAAGGAACACAAAATACTATTATCGTAATGTGACAAAACCTTTGATTATAGGTATTGCTGATGGCTGGACCCTTTAAAGTTATGTTACTAGCAGCAGCTTTTGGTAAGGTATTTCATCGACAATATTTCTGCATAAAAGCTCTTAATCTTGTTCTTAAAACTTCTATAACATCTGTTTCTAGGAATTTCATAATCGATCAGCGGTTTTATCTGTGCAATAGAATATTGATCTTATCGATTTCTTTCTACTTAACTATTACATTTCTTTTATTAACAATCAAAAATATGTGACTGTAAATGAAATGGGCATTTCAAAATTTCAGGCGCCATCTGCTTAAAACTGGAACATAGAACATAACAAACGTAAGTATATTTACCGATTTCTAATCTTAGTGGGCAAAATTAAAAATACGTTAGTATATTATTATTACTAATAGGATGATGTTTTCAAATCGTAAGATCTAATCGATATACGGCGGGGTTATTACCTATCTTTGCAACAGCAACGCGCCAGTGATGTCACGTATCACCATAGCAACCGCAAGTATCACGATAGCAACCGCGCATTGTTAATTATTAACCTGACACTACCTAAAGAATTCTGAAGAGACCGAAACAGGTGGAAATCTGAAGGTGCAAGGTCAGGGCTATACGGCGGATGCATTTACACCTCCCAGCCAAACTCTCTTAATTTTTGCTGAGTGGCTAAAGATGTGTGAGGTCTAGCGTTATCATGATGAAAAACCATGATGAAAAACTACCAAACATCCCTTCCGTTGATTAATAACTTCTTGCTTTAATCTCATCAGTTGTTCGCAGTAGAGTTCAGAATCGATGGTCCTGCCTGGTGGTCACAGCTCATAATGAATAATGCCCTTCCAATCCCACCACACACACAGTATCAAATTGTTGCGCGTTAACCCGGGTTTCGCTAGTCTGTGAAGCCTGACCGGCTTTTGACCACGACCTTTTTCGCACGTTCTTGTCGTGCGTGATCCACTTTTCATCACCAGTTATCAGCTTCTTCAAAAATGGTTCGGTTTCATTACGTCGTAATAATTAATCAAGAATGAGTACACGATGCATTAGGTTTCTTTCAGTGAGCTCGTGAGGTACACAAATATCGAGCTTTTATGTGTACCCATTTTTTTTCAAATGCGCCGAAACTGCTTTGTGGTCAATTCCCAGTTCTTCAGCTACGTCGGTACTACTGATATGCCGATCTTGCTCCTTTTTATTTTACTTCCGATTTTATCCGTAATTAAATTAATTTAAGGCGACCAGAGCGACGTGCATCTTTGACATCAAAATTTCCAAATTGAAAACGCTTAAACCAAATCTGTGCTACTCTCACAGACCAGCCACGAAAAAAATATTTTCGTCGCTTGCGTTGCATTTTTTACTTTTTTGTAGTAAAATTTAAAAATGTATCGATTTCTTCATTACATTCACTCATCTTGACAGCAAGAATAACAAATTAATTATAATCACACATTTTCCTAATTTGAATCTGGAATTATCTTCTTTAAAATTTAATTTTTAATTTTAATTTTAATGATACCAAAACCAGCCAGATACAAATAGTATAGCCAAATAGGTTTTATTACAGGTTCATACATACTATATGCGAAAAGACTTTTTCCCCAATCTATATCTTATTACCATATTTGTAACATCTCTAACCGGCCTATAGTTTTATGGGCATTTTCATTTAATAGTGTACCCTGTTCAAATAACGTGATTTTTTTAAGTGTGGTTCTAAGGTTATTTTAGGGTTATTTTAAATTCTTTATAGTTTTAAGAATACGAAAATACATAATTAACAATGATAGATTAATGCTTTTTATCAAAAATTGTTAAAAAAGTGACCAAGGTAGTGAGCTTGTTGGGGCCAGTGCCCTTTCTATATTATTGGAGATAAGGGAATCCTGTCCTAGTGGTGGTAAATAAAAGAAGAGTGGACTGTAAAACTCTGTACTGATTAATGCGATCGAATATTGAAAATTGGAACAAGATGCCCGACAATAAAAGCGAACAGTGACGTATGGCTCAGTTGTGCGCGGAAGCGATAGTGACGTCGTCGGTTCTCGTCGTCCGTCGTTCATCTTCGTCATGCCCCCTCCTGGATGGGCACGGAACCGGTCGCCGCGGTGCTGTGGCCGACAGCGGCCTCGTCTTCACCATATACTCCCCGCGTTGAAGTGTCTTCAACAGTCTCGCACGGCAGGGGGCATATGTTATTGAAGGCCCGGCGTATGATGCCCTTCTTCGTCCTTATGTCAGCCACCCTAGCAACGCCATCTTGGCCGGGAAGGGTGCGGACGATGCGGCCAAGGAGCCACATTAGTGGTGGCAATGCCTTGTCCTTTATTAAGACCAGGGTCCCCTGCTTCAATTGCCCATGTGATCGATGCCATTTGGTTTTCTGCTGAAGCCACAAAACATATTGGTTAGAAAAACGATGCCAGAATTGCTGTTTCAGGTACTCGATGCGCTGGAACCGCTGCAGTGAGGTAATCCTGGTTGTCTCGATCTGTGGATGAGGCACGAAGATTAAAGACCGTCCAATCAGAAGATGACTAGGAGTTAATGGATACAGATCGGAAGGGTCATCGGAAAGTGGAGTAAGGGGTCTGGAATTAAGGATTCCTTCTACCTGAACCAACAAAGTAGACATCTCTTCGTACGTCAAATGGGTTGAATTAAGAACGCGCCTAAGATGATGTTTTGTCGATTTGACCGCAGATTCCCACAAGCCGCCGAAATGTGGAGTATACGCTGGAATGCAAGAAAAATTTATGCCATGTTCTAATATATTTAATTTAAGTTTTTTTACTATATGGTGCAGTTCGTTGGATGCACCCACAAAGGTAGTACCGTGGTCTGAAAATATGTTGCGGGGCTTGCCCCTGCGAGAGATGAAACGGTTTAGGGCAGCAATGAAACCTTCTTTTGAGAGATCTGAGACAAGCTCCAAATGCACTGCCTTCGTTGCAAGGCATACAAAAAGGCAAATGTATGATTTTATTGGTGTGGCGCCTCTTCCCTTACGGTTTGCTATCATCACTGGCCCGGCATAGAATAGAATAGAATAGAATATTTTTATTCGCAGGAATGTGGTACATAACATGATCATAAACTCGTAAAAAGTGACGGGCACATTCACCCAGCTTGGGCATGCAAAAATTAAATTATTTGAATTTACAACTTTTAAAATGATCCATAATGTTGTTTTAGAATAGTAATTAATACGTAATGTCACAATCAATTCAATAAAATTCAATATGGATATACTTAATAACAAATCATAAATAAAAATCTAAAATCTAAAAAATACTAGTATCATCATCTGTAAGTTGTAATCATGGCAATGTCATATTAAGTTAAATAGATAGTGATTCATATAAAATTATTAACAATGTCGATTTACAATAGTACATTAATATACAGATTTCATTTTGTAGTCAAAAAACTCATTGAGATTATAAAAACAATTTTGAATTAGCCACTTTTTAAGTGTATTTTTAAATTGGTTCATATTAAGTATTTTAATATCATTTGGCAATTTATTATACACTCTTACAGCCATCGAATGACTATTCCTAGAACCCAGGGCTGTTCGCATCGCTGGGAGTATTAATTTATTCGGACGTCTACAATTACTATAAGGTCGGGGAACGTCATTTAAACGTGGAAACAGTTTTGGGTGTTTTCTGACAAAAACAGATATCTCATAAATATATAAACATGGCACAGTTAGGGTATTTAACTGTTTAAATAGAGGTCTACACGAGACCAAATTGTCTACGTCATATATGGCACGAACGCATGCCTTTTGAGCAATAAGAACCCTATCGACGTGACACGAGTTACCCCATAGAACTATACCATATCGCATAATATAGTCCACATAGTCCACACCTGTCTCCATAGTCCACACCTGTCCACTGCATGTTGCTGCATGAGTATTTTGGCTTCCACAATGCAGGGCGCTACGAGACCCAGGGGATCAAATACTTGAGCAATTGTGGAAAGTATGGTGCGCTTGTTAACCCTGCCTTGAATGTCGACGCTGATTTGGAAGGTTAGCGTATCATTAGTGCAGCACCAACTCAATCCCAGTGTTTTGGAAAGTTCATTTTCACTAAGGTTGACAGAATTTGAGTCTGGTTCCCTGTTACCAACCGCTTGTAAGATGGTTGGGTTGTTTGAGTGCCATTTATGTAACTCCATTTTGGCTGACTTCAGAGTGTCGGTAATTGAATGACACAAGTCGATGGTGTCTTGAATCCCATCTAAGCCAGTCAAAAGATCATCGACATAAAAATCCCGACAGATGGCGCGCCGGACGTTTTCATCGATGGATTCAAGACCCAACTGCCTGAGACACCTTGTGGCAAGATAAGGAGCCGATGAAGTTCCATAAGTGAGCGTGTTCAATGTGTATGTGCTCAAACTATCGGAGGGATCGAACCTCCATATTATTTGTTGTAGTGAGCGTTGTGATGGATGCACTTCAACTTGCCTGTACATTTTTAAAATGTCGCATGAGACAACATATTTATGTTGCCTGAAGCGCAATAAAATAGAAAGCAGGTCGTCTTGTACAATGGGACCGACCTTTTGAATGTCGTTTAAAGACTTGCCTGACGTTGTGACAGCAGAGGCGTCAAAGACAACGCGTAACTTTGTTGTTGTACTAGCTTCCCTTAAGACACCATGATGTGGAAGATAGTATGATAGATTTTGAGTATTATTAAATGTAGTATTTGTGTTGTAACTATTTGTATCATATTTTGTATTATAGTTTGTTTTTAGATTTTTATCGTTTGTATTTATGCTCATATGTCCTAAATAAATGTACTCCTTTATAAATTCTACGTACTTTTCTTTAAAATCTGGTTCTCTTTCCAAGCGTCGTTCTAAAGCTAGAAACCTGTTTTTCGCCGATTGGAACGAGTTGCCCAGTGAATTTGAGGTTTCTTTTAATGGCAAGGTTACAACGAAACGCCCATCAGAATTTCGAGTGGTAGAATTTATAAAGTTTTGCTCGCATGCACGCTCTTCAAGTGTCAGATCATGCTTAGGTAAAATTGTGTCCAACTCCCAGAAACGAGATAGGTCTGAGAGTGGTGATGTATCTTGAAGTAGCATGCACACCGGATTATTCGAATTAGGTTTGTGTAAGGTGCCTGAAACAAGCCAACCGAGCTTCGTTTCAAACAATGTAGGTTTGTGTTTGCCTAACTGGATACGATTTGTGCCTATGACGTTCCAAAATAAGTCCGCGCCAACAAGAATGTCAATGGCTGACGGTATGTGGAAAGTGGGGTCGGCTAAGCAAATGCCAGTAGGTATGTGTATATTATGAATGTTGATGAATGTATGTGGTAATGTTGTTATGTTTGGCAAAATGAAACAGTCAATGTCCGTCCTGTAGTCTCCTTGATAAGACTCCATTGTAAGAGAGCATCGTTGTGTGCTACGGGTCGTCTGATTGTTGATGCCTGTAATTTGAGAATGAGTAGAAGACGTTTGAAGACCTAGCTTATGACGCAGATCTTCAGTGATGAAGTTGGCGGTGCTCCCATTGTCCAGTAAAAGCCTGGCCACATGCGAAGTACCATTGCAATCAAGTACCTTAACTAAAGCAGTAGAAAGCAATATTTGAGGAGCTGCAGTAAGGTTTGTGTCCCTAACGGACAACGCGACATGACCTTGAACAGGTGTCTCTTCTGCATGTTCGAAATGCAGCAATGTGTTATGCCTTGCTTTGCAATACTTACAATGACTAAGTTTGCATCGTGATTCCGAGTGACCGAATTTAAGGCAATTTAAGCAAACTTTGAATTCCCGGGCTTTATGATTGCGAGCTTCTACGGATAATCCTCGAAAAGATTCACAATTGAACAATTGATGATTTTGATTTTTGCATAGAGGGCAGTGATAGTTATTTGTGTGACTTTTGCTAGTTGACGCTACGATGAAACTTTTTTGTCTAGAGGGAGGAATGGAATTGTGCTGTCCTGCACTATCTGTCCTATACCTAAGGCCCTGTTTCGATTCCTCAATGGTCTCTAAAAGATCTGCCCTATTTGTAAGAAACTTAACAAAAACATCTAAGGTGGGTGGATCATCCATGGAATTCCTACGTTCCTCCCACTCCCGACTAGTAACGCTATCAAGCCTTGTAGACATCATATAAATCACCAAAGTGTCCCAGTGGTCAGTTGGTTGACCTAGGGTTGCAAGTGCTCTGAGATTTTTATTAGTAACGTCCACAATATAGCGCAAAGATTTGCTTGATTCCTTTTGTATGGTAGCTACATTGAAAAGCGCTTGAACGTGGTTGTTTACCAGCAGACGCTTGTTGTCGAATCTCTCACACAACAAATCCCATACTGCCGTGTAATTGGCGGCCTTAAAGTCTAGGCTTTTAATCACTAAAGCGGCAGAACCTTGAAGCGAAGCGCGCAAATAATGAAATTTATTTATAGGATCTATGTTATCATTCGTGTGGATAAGCGAAATGAAAGTGTCCCGAAATTCGAGCCAGTGTTGATAGCAGCCGTTGAAATGAGGTAAATCGATTTTAGGAAGTCTCACGAATTGATGTGCATTACGAGAGCCTACCTCAGATGTCTCATGATCTTGTTGTTCGAGAAGCGCGCGAGCCGAAGAAACAAGCGAGAAGTACTGCCTTTCGAACGTGTCCCGGACGTCGAGCTCGGGTTCATCCAACAAACTGTCCATTTCATCCTGTAATGTATCGAAATCATTGTATAAATTTTCTATTTTTTGAATGCGTAATTTTAGTTCTATTTGAAGCGCTGCGTCGTCGCAAAACTGTTCATTATTTTCTTTTATATTATGTAAATAATTGTCAAATGATGTAAGTTTTGCCTTATAAATGCCTCTTTTCTTTCTTAAAGTTTTAATTTCCTTTTCTGTTTCTCCTTCCATTTCTTTCCTCATTTTGTAATGTATTAATTAAGTATTTAAGTATTGAAAGTAACTAAAAAGGCTAAAACAGTTTTATAATGAACAGTTGTATTGAAAAGCGAACGGCACTAACGACTTAGTTGCTTGCTACACTACAACGCGAATTCTACTTGTGAATGTAAACAAAACAATTCGCGTTTACTAACTACTATATTTTTTCTACGATAGGTACTAAGATAAATTACTAAACTGTAATTAAAAGCACTTATAAGTTAAGTAAAATTGTCTACAACAAAAATATAACTACTGCAGTGTTTAAATTAAGCGGTAGCTACAAAACATAAAAGTGTTTATGCATCAAAACAGGTTAATTTTAGTAAGAAGCGGCTACTGATAAGCATTCGATTAATGAACAATACTGTCCTTAGAAGTAGCAGTCACAGGTAGTCGCTACGGGCCGAGCAGCGACCCAGCTACTCGTAGGCAAGGTCGCTCGCCGGCTTGTGCGGTTGGATTAACGAAGTACCGACCTATTGAATTAAAAACACAAATATTAACAGTGGAATGCAAATTATGGTTATTGTCTGTTTACTACGCGAAATATGAAGAATGATTGATTATGTTACGATAATAGAATATTTAGGGATACGAAACATAAAGAGTGAAAGTGATTTTAATGTTTCGATTGTTGTTTTTTAATATTTATGAATACGAACTATTACACCTTTTACGTAAATATACTTTAAAGAAATAGATTAAGATTGTTAAATAGTATAATGTAATTTATGTTTGTAATTTTAAGATTTCCATTTAACCTTGGACCCGGGTTATTGTTATGAGACACAACAGATATTTCATTGCTCTCTGGACACCGGTGTCCAGTTCGGGTTTGATGAATTTGTAAATTGTATTCTGTACGTATAAGGTGTTTTAGTTTTTTTTTGTTACTTTTTATTATTCTTGTTTTAAATTTGAAAAAATACTTTTAAAAATAGTTATTGATCGATTAAGCTGTGAATTGTGATTGTGATTATGACTACTAGGATGATGCTACAATGCGATACAGTAATAGAATATGAAAATGATTATGGAATAGGTATAGTGAAAGAATAATTGGAACGATCTCACGGTCTTTGTGCACTATCCTCTTGATTAAATATCACTTTTCTTGATGTGTGATGATGATGAATCTTGTCGCTGTCGGATGGTTGCAGCTGTAGTGATAACGATCACCAATTCTTGACCGACGCTGGGTTTCTTTCCGTGAGTGTCAGCAAAGGTGGCTTAAATCCTATGTCCTCTGCGTTGTTCACCCGGAGAAAATGCCTCACAAGCGTAACGAAGTCTTGAAATTGTGGCGATGACCTCTAGCTGACCGCTGATGACGCGTCCGTATTTTCAAAATCCGACCGTTTTTGAAGGCTCGAAGACCATATGTTGGGGCCAGTGCCCTTTCTATATTATTGGAGATAAGGGAATCCTGTCCTAGTGGTGGTAAATAAAAGAAGAGTGGACTGTAAAACTCTGTACTGATTAATGCGATCGAATATTGAAAATTGGAACAAGATGCCCGACAATAAAAGCGAACAGTGACGTATGGCTCAGTTGTGCGCGGAAGCGATAGTGACGTCGTCGGTTCTCGTCGTCCGTCGTTCATCTTCGTCATGCCCCCTCCTGGATGGGCACGGAACCGGTCGCCGCGGTGCTGTGGCCGACAGCGGCCTTGTCTTCACCAGAGCTGATGGTCAGTTTTGAGACTTTTTAAAAGTGCTTTAGTGCTGATAAATTCCGATTCTTTTACCAGTTTTTATCTTTAATGATCGTTGCTTAGACAGAACAAGCTATGAGAAAATTCTAATAGTAAAGTTTATATTTCGATCACATTCTCTCATGAGACGTTTCAAGTTCGGTTTGGTGACAAGTGGTACTAAAACAAACATATTTTTTTTTTCATTTATTTTCAAAAACAGCCCATATTTTTGAAGTTGGTTAATGTATGTTCAAGATTTATTTAATAAGAATAATTTTGTGTATTTTCTTAGTCAAAATACTGTAAGAAATATGTTTAATTTATGTTTCCATGCTCTTCGCTAAGTGCGACAAACAAAGTTTACAAAGTTAAGCTGAGGTTACATGGTAATAAAAGTCGTAGTAATTTAACATGTCACTTAATTTAATCGACATCATTCGGTGAGTTCCGTGTTTTCACGATGGGAAAGGATTATGAATTCACTACAACGGCTGTACATTGGTTTTTCCTAATAAAATTACATTTCCATTCTATCTTTCTAATCTGCATGTAGTTCCTAGCTTTATGTGTCAGTTTGGTGACTTTTATGGTCAGACCTATATGTGACGGGACAAAATGTCATCAAACTGACGTCACATTTTTGGCCTATGTTTTGTTAAAAGAAAGGCTCCTGCAGGGCTAACATGCACGTCACGAGATAAATTTGTCACGCCATTTTCTCGTGGTGAGATGACAAATCTCTACTTCTCGACTGTCGGTAACATTGCACTACATTTTGTCATGTCGTTCTGTCAAACGTAAACTTCGAGAAATTTTCTCTTTAAACAGCAACATACGCGCCACATTTTCTCATAAATAATGGAGTTTTGACATTTAGTTTCGATTTATTTGTCGTCGATCATTCTGTTCGAAGAGATAGCTGGAGAAACGTAAAAAGTGTTGCGAAAAATGGCAGTGCCGTATTACAATTATTTATTAACTATATATGAAGAGAGGTGGAATAGGCGGATCGAAAGGCAGCGCATACGAGACGTCTGCGACCCTTTCGATCTTCGCGACAGCGAGTTCCAGTCGCTGTGGCAGATCACAAAGCTCCAAAGGAAAAACTCCGAGTGGACCTCGAATATAAATATTAAATGCGAGCAATCATACAATCACAAATACCAAACTAATTATCAAGAACTAACGAATATAATTATATACTTACGTTTTCTTTTGAAATGCCATTTCAAACTAAATACAACTACCTAAATTCAAAATAAAATAAACAAAACCACAGCCGAACCGGACTTCAGACAAGAATGACACATGTGAATGTGACGTTTCGGTGAAGACACAGATTTAAAAATTGACAATAGTGCTATCTTTGTCATTATTCATAATCGCAAAAGAGAAGAAACATTTTTATTTTTTAATTTAATGAACTTTGCAACAAGACTATTGGCCTTGCTTAACATTTCTTTCGTTCAATTTGTTGTGTATGGGTGGTTTTAGTCACCATAGACACACATGATTATCAGTGTTTTCACTTAAAAATAAAACTTGACGTTTCGTCATGAAAGGGATATCTCACGACGTGATGATTCTCTCTCGTGCCGCGTATGTTGCGAATTGCGAGAAAATTATCGAGATTGACAATTTTTCTCATCCCATTAGTCTTGCTGGACACATAAGTTATTTAGTCAAAAGTAATGAAGTAAAAATACTATTGAATAGTATTTGATGCATTAGAATACAGTTGCAAGTCAAAAGATATGTTATTTTTAACCGACTTCAAAAAAGGAGGAGGTTCTCAAGTCGACTGTATTTTTTTTTTATTTTTTTTTATGTATGTTCCACCATAACTTCGCCAGTTGTTAACAGATTTTTATAATTCTTTTTTTATCTGGAAGAAAATGGTTTATGTGTGGTCCCATATAATTTTTACGAAGATTGGCTAGTAGTTTTTTCATAATCCTAAAAATATCAATCACCTTTTGGCAAGTAGTCGTATACCTACCTAGATGACATCATTGTTGTGTATGGTCTGATTTTTAGTGTAAGTAACGGCACATAATGTAACAAAAAAATCTGAAATAAAAACATTTTATAAAAAAAAAAACGACTTCAAAAAGTAAAAAATAAAACTAGTCGGTGCTAGTTAGCTAAGGCCAAAAAAAATATAGTTAATAGAAGTGCAATGTAGAATGCTTTGGCTGGCACCGACTCCAAAAGTTTTATTTTTTACTTTTTGAAGTCGGTTTGTTTTTTTTTTATAAAAATGTTTTTTTTTTTAGAAATAGCATCTCTTACCTGAACGAAAAAAATGATCCGTTTTCGTCATCACAAAAACACCCTCTCCACAGAGCGATTCAGGCCAACTGACAAATTTTAAATGGCTAACAGTGAACTTCGGTGTGAAATGTTGCCATAAGTAAAATAATAAAGTGTTTGGGTAGAATTTGATGAATAAAAGCCGTCTCCAAACTGACAAGTCAGGCGGGGGTCAAATTTAGATTTTTGTAAAAATACTGTTTTGGGCAATAAATTAAGTTATTTTATAAATTATATTATATTTACTAAGATAAGAGAGGCTGTCTACTACGCACACTAAAACTTGGACGCGTGTTTCTGCAGAATATTCAGTAATTTCCCTTTTTTTTTAAGCAATATGCCGTGTGACATGCCGAAAACAGTTCCCCCGTGAATTAAAAATATTCATAATTAATAATTAAGAGTAGTAGGAACTAATATCACTTATTCATGAAAAAGTTTAATATATTTTTATTCGTCTTTTAAAAAAAAATACCCATTTAATTTATCCATATTGTTGTTATTAAAGTTCAAAGACGTGTGACAGCGTAAAAACCAGGGGTACACTTCTAAACGAAAATGCCTAACTAGCTATAACAAAAAAAACTTTTTATAAAAAAATGAAAACCGACTTCAAAAAACAAAAAAGCAAAAAATAAACCTTTTGGAGTCGGTCCAAGCCAAGGCTTGGTTACTTTGCAGTCCTACTATTTTATTTTTCTTGCCTTGTCTGGCACTGACTCCAAAAGGTTTAATATTTGTTATTTGATTTTTTGTAGTCTGTTTTAATTTTTTTATAATAAGTTTTTTATTTTACAATTTTTAAAGGTAGAAGAGGTCCCGTGTTTACGCTAATAACCATAAGTCAACTCCTCAAAATGCTGCTTTTCCCGGTGCAGGGGCGTTACTTATTGAGGAGTTCTCCCGATACTTCATCACCAGCTCCATTTCATCACATGCATTAAGTCGAGCATAAATTGTTTATGAACCACATTAAAGTAGATAAAATAGGAGTGCCTATAATATTTGAAGAGTTCCCGGAATTTGTCCAGGATCCCATCATCAGATCGTGACATGATGGCAATGGGACCACATGGGAAATCGGTCCAGCCGTCTTCGAGTAATCGAGTAACATACTTACATAAAAAAAAGATTCCGTCGAATTGAGAACCTCCTCCTATTTTTGAAGTCGGTTAAAAACTAACTACTTTTTCTGTAAAGCGTCGTCATATATGAAAGAGCTGGATATATAGACACAACAAAAAAATTAGAAGTCAGATATATAAAAAAAAAAAAAAAACAACAAAAATGGGACAGAAAAATAGAATTAGCAGAGCGACGAACACAACTTGCATTTCATGTAGATACGAGTATTTTGGAGAGGGGGAAATATTTTTTTCTGTCATGTTCCTTCCAGACTTTTTTCTTTACGTTATCTTTTTTTCGGTTATTAATTTCATAAGTTGTCACGCTGCTTTAACTTTTTATTTGCTCTCCGCACGCAATATCATTAAATTTCGCCTGTTTGTTCACATACAATTACAATCACGAGTAAATTTTCATTTTCACGAAAATATTAAGACTCGGCTTGAACGTGATAATTTTATTCACTTTTCATTATACAGAGAGCTTTAAATATTTTACTTTTAAATACCGATGAATAACAAAATAGTTCTTTGGACGTGATTTTTAGGTGTAAGTAGAAGAATTAGGGCTTTTACACGTTGCCGAAAATAGTGTTATTTCTATGTACTCATTTTGCATACTTTAAGCTCTAACATCAGCTGCCATTACAATATTAGAGAAATGTTGGTTCCCATCCCATGCACTTGCACGCATGCGTGAGTGAAAGAAAAACATAGAATGTGCCAGCTTTTAGCTACACAGTACAAATAGTAAAAGACTGTCTATGGACAGTGGACGGGTATATTTGAAAACCAATATAGGCGAAAGGCTTGCAGCCTGTAACTATTGATTCTGGAACAACAACTTAAAATAAAATAAAACAATATCATTTATTCAGTCTAGGCACTTGTGAACGTCAAAGCAGCTACGCCATCGGTTCACAAACCCTACAGCCGGCGGGAGACCTTATAACGAGAAGAACCGGCAATAAACTCGTCAAGATTTTTTCTCCCTGATTATTTCATACGGAGTCGTCTAATCAAAAAGTGACCTTAAACACATGGGTAAGATCAATTTTCATCACAAAAAAACTAAAATAAAAGTACATTTTTTAACCGTCTTCAAAAAAGGAGGAAGTTATCAATTCGACGGTTTTTTTTTTTTTTTTTATGTATGTTCCACCATAACTTCGCCAGTTGTTAACAGATTTTTATAATTCTTTTTTTATCTGAAAGAAGATGGTTTATGTGTGGTCCCATATAATTTTTACGAAGATCTGGCTAGTAGTTTTTTCATAATCTTGAAAAATATCAATCACCTTTTGGCAAGTAGTCGTTTACCTAGATGACATTGTTGTGTATGGGCTGATTTTTAATGTAAGTAACGGCACATGATGTAACTAAAAAATCTGAAATAAAAACATTTTATAAAAAAAAATCAAACCGACTTCAAAAAGTAAAAAATAAAACTTTTGGAGTCGGTGCTAGCTAGCTAAGGCCAAAAAAATATATAGTTTATAGAAGTGCAATGTAGAATGCCCTGGCTTGCAGCGACTCCAAAAGTTTTATTTTTTACTTTTTGAAGTCGGTTTTGTGGTTATCCTAACCGTAAACAATTTCAACTCGCAAGGAAGGACTTACCATACTTATATTATAACATTTCTCGCATTACAAGATTACTGTACTGCAAGTTGTGATGTACATACATACAGGTCAATAGCAATTTATTTCAGATTGGCGGCCGCTTGCGTTCTCAACCGAGTGCTTCCCGTTCCCGGGGGAATATTGGGATAAAAAGTATCCTATATTCATAGCCAGGCTATCCACTATCTGTGTACCAAATTACCTATATCCAAATCCGGTCAGTAGTTTCGGAGCCTATTCAATGCAAACAAACAAACATACAAACAATCAAATCTTTTATGATTTTTGATTTTTTGCATTTTTCAATGCTATTTTTATATGCCACCGAGACTTAAGTCTCGGTAGCTCAGCGGTTAGAGCATTTGACCGTATTTCCAAAGTCGTGGGTTCAATTCCCATCTGAGAATTCACTTGTGGCCGAGTTAATTTTTTCCAATATTTTTCTATTTAAAATTTATCATAAATCAAATCTTTCCTCTTTATAATATTAGTATAGATAAAAATATTTAAGCTCTAAGAACAACGTTTAAACAAGCAGACTGAATAGACTCATTTCCGCTGGCGGCTTAGACCCAACCAATGTCAAATGTAGCGTCGGTCATCGAGGTGTGCTATGAGAGTTGTAACATGATGCAGTGCCAACCTAACAAAAGATTTATGGATTGGGTGTATGTATGTCGCAGCCATCTGATTAAATCAGCCATTTGATTTGAAGACCAGTCGGTTAATTAAACGCCGGCATTCAGTTGAATGTCTAGGCCGATCATTGATTGAACTAGCATCACTTAACGTTCAACTAGTTGGCTTATTGTAAGTTAGCCCTTTGAAGATGGCTGTCGTTAATTCAGCAACGTGATTCAAATTTATCAATCAATTAATCAATCAAAATCTATATTTGTAACAATATGTGGCATAACATTGGGTAGCCTTAATTAATTTTGTGTCTTGACATGTCTACCGTTAAAATTAAACGATGTAAGTACAAATATTAATGTCAAATAGGAAATTCAATAGATAAAAAAAATGTCAAGATATTATTTCAACTCAATGTCAATTTATATTCAGTGTCAAAAATTACTATTACATTATTATTCGGTCATTCGATCATTGTTAACAATATATGGTTAGAAAAAATAAAAAATGTTAGGTAAATAGAACGTCATGATTACATATATATTAAAATTTATCATTTAAATAGTCTTGAATGGTATAATAACATTTCTCGATAAGAAATTTGTGCAATATAGATTTAAATTTGTAAAATAGTATTTTTTTAAAACTATCTGGTAACTTATTAAATATACGAATACTTACACATAAAATATGGACCTTTACTATGTAATACCAGTTTTTGCGGAGGAACATTAAGTTGTTGTCCGTTTCGATCTGTTATTTTTAATACTTCACATTTTTTATGATTTTTGAATTTTTGCATTTTTCAATGCTATTTTTATACTTATAATAAATTTTAAATAGAAAAACATTGGAAAAAATTAACTCGGCCACAAGTGAATTCTCAGATGGGAATCGAAGCCACGACCTTTGGAAATACGGTCCAATTCTCTAACCGCTGAGCTACCGAGACTTCACTTGTGGCTGTGTCGGAGGCCGAAATGAACCTAGTAACGGATCGTCTTAGGTCGAGGAGGAAGGCTCCAGGACCAGACGGCATCCCGGGAAAAGTGCTGCCTATTGCCCTTAAACATCTGGGTGGGCAACTCCGGACAATTTTTGACCGGTGCCTGGAGACAGGCGAGTTAATTTTTTCCAATATTTTTCTATTTAAAATTTATCATAACTTCACATTTTGTCTCAAAAATATGTGAATATTTATATACACAAAAACACATATTTCTTATAAATACAAGCATGGTAGTGGAAGTACATTTTTGAGTTGAAATAGAGGCTTGCAATTATCAGGTTACTACTACAACTACCTTTAGTAAATTTTTTTGCCACTGGGGCGCTGGTAGTCTCAAAACAAATATGGCGTCAGATAGCTTGCATCAGCTGGCATTTTATATGCTTTGTTTTCGTTTCAACATAACTTACAGTGTTTTATTAATATCAATATTCATATACCTAATAAAAATATGCCTGATATTAATCCGCCGGCTACAAGTTTTCACGAATAGTTTGAGTCTATAATGACATCTCATTTAATGAGACGGCTAAATATGACATTCAGCCAAGTCGTTAAACGTTTCATTCAACGACTTGGCTAGTTGTCCCTTAGCCATTTCATTGTCCGGCGTTTAAATAACGGGCTAGCCCTTGAATTAAACGGCTGATTTAACCAGTTGGGTGCGACATATACGAGGGTAGATAAAAAAATTCGTGGCCTAACGTAGAAATACCTTTGACATTTTTTGTAAATCTACCTTCACTCTTTAGTATGGTTCTTCAGTAGTAAATGTGCGAAGTTTCGTTCCGATACTGCAAGCCATATTTTTGTGATCATTTGTTTGTTGCTATCTGACATCTTTTTCAAGAATGGAGAAAATTTAACACCGAGCAGTGATAAATAAATAAATAAATATACGCATACAATCACACCAATTATCTAGTCCCATGTTAAGTTTCATGAAGAACTTGTGTTTTGGATAGGTACTAGATAACGGATAAACATACTTATATACTTTTTTTTGTAAATACATACTTAATATACATATTAAACACCCAGACCAAGACAAATAGACATGTTCATGCACAAATATTTGTCTTGTCCGGGGATCGAACCCGGGACCTCTGGCGCAGAAGGCGGGGCTAGTACCCCTGCGCCAAACAGGTCGTCAGTGATCAAGTACCTTAGTCAAAAGGCCTATCACCAAAAGATATTCATCAAGATATGGTGAGCACTTTGGGTGGGTCAGCTCCATCGTATTCCAGTGTAAAATAGTGGGTGGCTTAGTTTAAGCAGGGTCGGGAGAGTATTGAAGATGACCCTAGGAGCGGTAGGCCTTCAACGTCAACCACGAAGGAAAACATAAGTATGTGATCTTATTCTGAGTGACCGAAGATAGCTAGTTAGCTTAGTTAGATAGTAAGTTAGCTTAGATCACAGGCATTGGTTATGGTCGGGTACAAAATATTTTAACTCAAGATCTGGGGTTCCATAAGGTTTCTGCTCGTTGGGTTCTGAGATTGCTTTTAGTTGAACCGCCGTAGGGTTTGTGATCCGATGGCGCAGCTTCTTTGACGTTCATAAGTGCTTGTAGCAGCCTAGACTGAATAAATGATATTGAATTGAATTGAATATAAGAGCACGTAGATACATTGCGGAGGTCGATGATTCGAAGTTTGTTTGATATTATACTAGGTTTACTAGGACGGTTTTCGTTGTGCAACTGTCAGTACCTAATTTTTTTTTTTTGTCAAATTTCGTATTTATGTTTTTATTCAGTGTTTGTCTCCAAAAGCAAGAAGCGATGGAAATTGAATCCGGAAACTGTACCTGGATGTTGAAGAATGGATGATTAGAGATAGGATTTAGTATACAAACATTTTTCATAGCTTTATGCTTTTTTGAAAACTAAGCTCTTGAAGCAAGAGAGTTTACAAGGATCCTCCAGGGAAGAGGAAGGAAGGAGTGATATGTGGATATGTTGATATTGTGTTGTATTTAATGTTTATGCATGTTTATAATATAGTGTATATAAGTATGTTTACAAGATATACATATTATTGACCTCGATAATTCTTTTCTGTGCCACTTACACCCCGCATTCTTTTCTCTGACAATTTCTATCATTGACATTAGGTTGTCTGGAAGAGATCGCTCTGAGCGATAAGACCGCCTTTTTAACACTTATAAATTAAGATTTTTTATTGTAAATGTTTAAATTTAAATAATGTTGTATTGTATTGTCAAATACAATGCCATATACAGCGTGGGGCCTAGAACCAGGGAAAATATTGAAAATAGAGACTCTTTAAAGTATTAGTATATTTTAAAAAGACTTCAGTTAATCAAAACCCATGCATTACTCAAAATAAGAATTTAAAGTTACGATTCATAAATCAGTGTATTATTGCAAAGCAATATTATCGCTATCGTTGCGATCTAATCTTGGTACAGGGGACAATAAAAAACTTACCGCAAAACATCATGATATCACTATCTATTATAAAATTTACCTTTAACTCCTTGAATAGAACTAGTCCCCGCTACTTCACACAGCATAAAATCTCTGTTTCAAATTAATTAATATATGTTTATAGTTTATTATTAAATATCGCAATGACAGTTATCTTTTTACATTTTTATCCATCATGCATGACATGACATGTCACCCAATACCAAGTATACTCTTTGTACCAAGTAATTTCAACCATGGACTAATTAAGTAATAGTAGTAAGTACCTATTAGTTCCATGGATTCAACGCTTTTTTACATTATGATCTTTTTAAAAAGAAGATCATAGTGTAAAAAGAGTGTAAATTTAAAAGAATAATCTTGATAATAATTCATAATTCCCATGACAATATTCTGACTATATTAAGTCAGAATATTGTCATGGGAATTTCTTTGGTTTCAGTTTAAATAAATTTTAATTTAATTTAATTGGATTTATTTACAGAATTTGTAATTAAATGTGAAAATGGCTTTGAGTGCAAAAAACACTCCAGAAAAAAACAATAAGTACTTACGCGGATTCATGAAGTGCGATAGTAAGACAGTATTCTTTTTCTATCAGCTGTCATATAAATTGTAAAAAGACGTTCCGAGTTGCTCCAAAAAGTTGAGCGGTAAAGGTGTTGTTTGCATTACATTGAATTTACGATTAAGTTTGTTAGAAAAAACCAAAAAGTAAAGATTTGGTTATAATTAGTTGGGACCACAATGATTAAATTACTAGTGTAAACGGAGACTCTAAGATAGATATCTTAGAGTCTGCGCTTTTAATATTATCCCCGGTTCTAGGCCCCACACTGTATGATTATATGACTGACCTCTGTAAGATAAGTTGATAATTTTGACTTTATTATTTTTCAAATGTTTCCCATGTAAGTAAATTTCGAATCGTTGTAGATTGGTCTCATTATTCGGTTATCACGTGCGACTTCATTAACTTTTGCATTTAGAAGTTTTCGCTGATTTCAAACATGCTCAAAGCATGAATCGAGATCTGGAAATGACGATTGAATTTTTTTTGCAGTAGGTATTCTACATTTTAGCCAGGTTTCGATATGGCTGGACCGTAGCTGCTGGACACATCATATTATGGTTGTGCACAAAAGGTGTTTACTTTTGTTAGACTAGAATAAAAAAACCTTAAAAACAAGCCGTTATAACTAATAAGGTTGGTGGTAGGACTTGTTGTTGTTTCTCAGTGATTGAGGATTCCGGGAGAGGCTCGCATCCATCTTCAGCTTTGTCAATACTTAACATCAGGATTCAGGATCACTTATTCACTATGACCACATAGCGATTCCTTGCTCAAATCACGCCAATATCTTACTTGGTTTTGACATTTTCAAAATTCATTTTCTCCGTAATACTCACAAATTATAGAGTTATTGTACAAGTACATGACAGTCACAAATTGTATAATTATTAAACAAGGAAAATAACTTTAAAATGTGTGTCAAAGAGAAAACTAATTTTGAAAATGTCGAAACCAAATACGACATTGGCGTGGTTTGAGCAAGGAATCGGTAAGTGGTCATAGTGAATACGGGCCCAGGTATGATGAAGGTAGTCTCCCCGTAAGTAACAAAGTACTTACTTTTCTTCCAATAGCTCAAGCATAAGCAGCTTTTATTGACACTCGTAGCTCGGTAACGTGCCGCTCATATCTTAGCAGGAGAAAGTATAGCGCATGTTAATAATAATAAATAATAAATAAATAAATATTTCTTTACACTCACACCAATCAACCTAAGCACTAAGACTTGTTTTATGGTATACTAGGGTAACGGATATAAATACATACAGTCGTAGTCACATAAATAACGACACTAGCCGATTTTCGACAATCGAGGTAACTTTGGGGCCTTGGTTCTCTACCAAGGATTGACCGAGCTGCGATCTGATAATGGCCATCAAGGGAGTGAATGGAGAAGATCCAGATTGCTATACATACCCAAATGCTCTGATCAACATTCTGAAAGATGTAGGGATCGAGGTTTTAGTTTCAGAAATTCTATACATTATGCTATTTTCGCGTTTTTTTTAAACTTATCCATACATTTCTTAGAACGTTGATCAGATCAGTTGGGTGTACAGCAGTCTGGATCTCCTCCATTCACTCCCTGGATGGCCATTATCAGATCACAGCTTGGTCAAACCTTGGCAGAGAACCAAGGCTCCAAAGTTGCCTCGTTTCTATCGTCTAAAGTCGACAAAAAATCGACTAGTGTCGTTAATTTTGTGACCATCACTGTATAATTAAACTGATATAAGTATTTATGTGTAGAAATTAACAATAAACATCCATAACTCAGCTACAAATGCTCATATTCATCATACAAACATTTGCCTCTACCGGGATTCGGTCCCAGGACCTCTGAGTAGTCACCACCTTGAAACTGGTATACGTATCACTCTACCACGGAGGTTGTCAAATGCTGAATGATGCTGTCTTAGGAGTAAGCAATATCATGCTCCACGTTTAATTGTTCATGTTAGGAGCAGTGACTATAAAAGTTATTTTTGACGAAAAGAGTACTGAATACAATATTTAAATCATAAGAGGATTTTTTACGGTAAAGGTAAATATTACTTAGCAACGTTTTTTATTTCAATAGTTGTATAAATAAATTGAAAACCTAGGTACCTACTCGTATCACGAAATTGCTCAAACTTTTCAGAAATAAGCACTCGTCCTCCTAGCTGTATGAACTAACGAGACTGAGGTCCCTTGGGAGCGGAGGTCAGTGGGCCACGCCGTGTTCAGTACTTCAGGACACATCTACGTGGGGAATGAAAACGCCCTGTTTGGCGCAGGGGTACTAAGCCTGCCAGAGGTCCCGGGTTCGATCCCCGGACAAGAGGAATATTTGTGTCTTGGTCTGGGTGTTTAATATGTATATTATGTATGTATTTACAAAAAAAAAGTATATAAGTATGTTTATCCGTTATCTAGTAACCATAACACAAGTTCTTAATGAAACTTAACGTGGGCTGGCTAATTGGTGTGTTTGTATGCAATTATTTATTTATTTTATTTATACAATATGTTAAACTTCAGACAATTCCGAACTTCACGGCTAACGGCTTAAAGTTGAAAGTCAATTTGAGTTAACAGTTTTGAAAAGCTTGACCAACTGCTGTTGACCTTTCATCATAGGATCATATACTTACTAATATTATAAATGGAGTGTTTGAAGTACAGTCAACGGCAACTACGGCATATACAATATGTGAAACTTCAGACAATGCCGAACTTCACGGCTTACATCTTAAAGTTGAAAGTCAATTTGAACTGTCACTGTCAATTTTAACAGTTTTGAAAAGCTTGACTAGCTGCTGTTGACCGTTCATCATAGGATCATATACCTACTAATATTATAAATGGAGTGTTTGAAGTACAGTCAACGGCAACTACGGCTCTTAAGACACTGTGTCATTTTTTTTCAGGCAAAGCCGAACTTCACGTCTTACATAAGATTTTTAAACTTTCGCGATATATTATACTAATAGTTTCGAACAACGGGCTCAAACGCGACATTTATTAAGAAAAACATATATACTTACAGCTTGACGTTTCGGCTGTGTTGATACAGCCGTGGTCACAAGCAGACTGGTGGTGCGCTGCGTCGTCTGTTCGGGCGGGCTTGAAGATCTTCGGCCACCCTGAATTTGAAACTTTTTTCATTTTTTTACCTATTGATAGTGATATCATTGCGGCACACAACACTGACAGTATCGGGGTTTGTTTTGAACGGTAAAACGGCTGAAGCAACACAGCCGAATCGTCAAGCTGTAAGAACATAAAGATAGTAATTCTTAATAAAAGTCGCGTTTGAGTCCCGTTGCTCGAAACTATTAGTTCACGGGTTACATCAAAGCTCAAGTCAATTGGACAAATTTCGACAGCTTTAAAAAGCCTGACCTACTGCTGACCGTTTATCATAAGATTAATATACCAACTAATAGGTATTATAAATGAAAAGCGTATGAAGTATAATCAACGGCAACTACGGCTTTCAAGACACTATGTTAAATTACTTTAGACAAAGCCGAACTTCACGGCTGACGTCAAAGTTCTACCGCCATCTCTTAGCACAGTATTGTTTCAATCTTACCAAGCTTATATCAATTTTGCCAATGTCACGTAAATATATTTAGTAATATATTAGAAATTGTACGGTAGATTGAGTTAAAAATGGAGCCTCACAACACGTGTTATTACGAAAAGAACTCGGCTGAAACTCCCTCTTAATCATCGCCTCCAAAGTTTGAAGTGTAAAAATGTGACAACTTTAATTAAAACAAAACGCAAACAAAACGTTCTTATGACATTATGGTTTCTAATAGATGAGAAGTCCCGCAGGTTGATTGCAGAAATTTTGACAGCTTTAAAAAGCTTGACCACTGGCTGTTGACCGTTCATCATAGGATTTATATGCCAACCTACTAATATTATAAATGAAAAGTGTATGTAGTACAGTCAACGGCAACTACGACTTTTAAGACACTATGTCAAATTTCTTCAGACAAAGCCGAACTTGACGGCTTACGTTTTAAAGTCCACGTCGATTGGAGCAATTTTGATAGCTTTAAAAAGCCTGACCTACTGCTGTTAAGCTATATGAGAGGGAGTAAATAGCACTACCCCCTCTCATCCCGTGGGTGTCGTAAAAGGCGACTGAGGGACTCAGCCTTCAGGAGATGGGCAGCAGCGTCTCCTACATACTTGGCCATACTGCGATAGCCAACCCGCCTGCCAAGCGTGGCGATTATGGCAAACCCCCCCTTTTGGGGGAGGCCTATATTCAGCAGTGGGTGTTATATGGTTGAGACGACGACGACTACTGCTGTTGACCGTTCATCATTGCATGCATTCCGTTGCTTGCACAGATTTGCTCTTCATTGGAGCAAGTTCGAAAACTAACCGAGACTTAGTAGCTCGGTAGCTCAGCGGTTAGAGCATTGGACCGGATTTCCAAAGGTCGCTGGTTCGATTCCAGCCTGAGAATTCACTTGTGGCCGAGTTAATTTTTTCCAATATTTTTCTATTTAAAATTTACCACAAGTATAAAAATAGCATTGAAAAATGCAAAAATTACAAAATCATAAATTGCGATATAGTATTCGATATAGTAAATAAATATTACTCTTTATTATAGTAAAAAGTATAATAACAATAATTTTGTATACCTCTTTCAGATCTATTATAATTTGCATGAAAAGTGAATTCATTCAGACCACGCATTAAAGATAATTCAAGCGCCTTCGTGAGATACGAGTAAAAGATCTTTTACTACGTTTTAGATCCGACAAAGTACTACAAGTGTATTTTTATTAAATACTTATTATCCCGTTCCAAGTCCTGCCTTTCTTGGGCTCGCACAAGCCGGGTTAGGCCAAAGATATCCTTCTGGAATTTCGGGACGGGCATGCGGTTGACCTGCATTACCCTCTGACCTTTCCAAGCCCGCATCCAGTGGCGGATTAATGGGTCTCTGAAATATCATACACGTTCTGAAATCCGAAGGTTAGTTTAATTTCAATCTGCTACATAGCTCTGGTTCCATGCATTCCGTTGCTTGCACAGATTTGCTCTTCATTGGAGCAAGTTCGAAAAACTTGCGATATAGTATTCGATATAGTAAATAAATATTACTCTTTATTATAGTAAAAATTTATATATTTTTATAATAATAATAAAACAAATTTTATTTTCTCTCCACAATAGGTAATTAAGTAGGTACTCTTAACTAGATGTTACAATATTATCAGACCTGCATTGTGAGAGACTGGTGCCTGATATAGGTATCAAAAAGAACCTGTGCCACAGGTCACCAGGGCCCTCTTGCTTAAAAAAAAATAGTTAAAAACCCGTTTGAGAGGTACCAAGAACGTGAAATAACAACATTAATACTATATAAAAAAATTATACTAGAGCGAATTGCTGTACTTATGTAAGTGTGTGTGTGTGTGTGTGTGTTGTGTTTGTGTGCATGTGTGAGTGAGTGAGTGTGAGTGTGTCACTTGTTTATTTTATCAAACGGAAAAACACAGTTATCGGTGACAAGAAATCCTAGCGAAGAATATGAAGCAGATTCTCTGTAGACTGGTAAGTTAGACTTTTAATATATTTGGAAACTGTAGATTTGCAAGAAGACTTTAGCGGATAAATGTTCAAAATTTTATTAAGTTTATTATAGAGATAAGGTCCCAGAAAACAAAAGAAATTATGAGAGGTGGCTGTTTTAAATTTGCGTGTCACACATATTTTGTGTTTCCTTCTTTTGTTTTTATGTAACTCAGGATCATAATACAAAAGTGACTGCTGCCTGAGAATCGTTTGAAGCACGAAAGTTTTCCTAATAGACAGAAGGTCCCAACTGTTGTATAGGTCATCAGTAGGGTGTCGGAAAGGGAGACCAGCTGCAACTTTTAATATAGCTCTTTGAGCCCTCTCTGCCTCAATAAGATGGGATTTGGCAGCGCCTCCCCATATAGTAACACAATACTCCACAAGAGACTGGCACAGAGCGTAGTAGACCATCTTAATGACTTGACGGTCTGCCACATGTCTAAAAGATCTAAAGACATATATTAGTTTTCGTAGTCTGGGTACTAACGCGTCAATGTGAGGCTTAAAGGAAAGCGTTTGATCAATGACGATACCGAGGTACTTGATCTTGTCAGTTCTTTGCACACTGAGACAGGAACACAAGGGCGCATCGTGCAAACATTCGTGGTCGGTTATGAGAAAGTCAGATGGGGGTAACTGGTTTTGTCTTAAGGCAAACGCTATATACTTTGTCTTACTGACATTTAAGGTTAGCGCGTTTCCTTTCAGCCATTCACTCACTGCGGTAAACCCACTCTGAGCACTAGCAAAAACGTCAGCCCAGCTATCTCCACTGAAAAAAAGGGCAGTATCATCGGCATATGAGATGACTTTTCCGCCGCCAAGTTGGAGCCTACACAGGTCATTAATATAAATAAGGAATAATGTAGGCCCGAGTATGCTGCCCTGCGGAACACCGTATGTTACATTAGATTCATCGCTTGTCCAATGCTTGATCTTAACCCTTTGTTTCCTATTTTTTAGGTAGCTTTCAAATAATTTCAACGGTAAGCCTCTCACTCCTATTTTTTCTAGTTTCGTCAACAGCAGCGGAATCGAGACCGTGTCGAACGCTTTTGCAAGGTCTAGAAAAATCGTTATGCATTTCTTTCCCTCATCCAACTTTTCCACAATGGAGTCAACGAGCTAATGAACAGCGTCACTAGTTGACTTTCCTCGTCGGAAACCGTATTGGGTTGATGAGATCAACTTTTTTGACTCCAAGAATGCATTTAATTGCTGGTACATGACGCGTTCAAAAATTTTAGACAAGGTGGGCAGGATAGAGATAGGTCTGAAGTTCTCGACACGATCTGTTTCACCTGATTTATGTATAGGTTTAATAAGCGCAACCTTGAGCGCAGAAGGGAAAACTCCAGTATCTATAGCGAGGTTGCAGATGTGCGTAATGATGGGGGTAAGTATGAGTGCGTAACGTTTAACAACCTTGGCTGATATTAAGTCGATTCCCACTGCACATTCGCTTTTTAGACCCGAAATAATACAGGAGACGTCATCCTTATTTACAGGAATCATTACAAAAGAGTCAAGTGGTGAATTAGACGTGGTTAGATTAAAGTTAGGTGAGTTGCTACCGTTATTTCCAGATATTTTATATATATCTTATATCTATTATAATTTGCATGAAAAGTGAAAAAAAATCCGCGCGCTCTTTTTTTCAATACTGTGTTGCCATATTAATCTGAATGAAAAATCTTGTGTAATTTTTTGTGTTGCAATGTAAAATGTTATTTATATCAGAAGACGCATTGTATTTCCATGAAAATTCCAAAAATTGCGTTTAATTATCAGAGTGCCAATGACTGAGGGTGACAATATTAGTACAGGTTACGCTAGATTTGTTTCGTCATGACGACAAATGTACCTAATGGAAAAGAACTTTTAAGAAAAAAACACCAAAATGTGTACAATTTCTGTTTAATTTGAAATAAAGGCTGATAATCAATAAGTCATAGATAATATTCACCGTTTTTAAAAATCATTTATTTTTGAAGTTATTATATTTGAAACTTTTTAAAGAAGAGGCGAAATGGAAGCAGTCTTACGAAACAAAACGCTTTTGGCAGTTGACTGACAGTAACAGTGACAGTTGAACTCATTTTTGCTGTCATAGTGTCAATGTCACGTCTGTTATCATGACATTATACTTTTTAAAGTTCTGTTTCTTTTAATAATTTTTAAGCAGTTATAAAAATAAAATTACTATTGTTTTATGATTCTAATAACATATTGTCACAGAATACTAAATAGTATATTGTGTATATAGGTAGTATAGATGTAAGGCCGATATTATACCATTTGTTTTTTTTTGTATAAATAAAAAAAAATACCGTACACCTTATTATACCATTTCCAACGGTATTTTTTGGTATTTTTCGTTTTCTGTGTTTTACATGTAATAATCGTTTACATTTTTTTTAACTACATCAGCAAGGTATTAATTATCTATTTAACACGGGGGGAGGGGAAATTACTTTTCTGGCGGTTAATGCTGCTCACTTCCGTGGGTTTACCCGCGAGACCCCACAAGTGCCCCTGGGTGGTGCCAAATGAGCAGTTCTTTCCGGTGGTAGGCTTCGGCCGTAGCTGGTCACTACCCTGCGGACTAAATCGCATCGCCAAACGACTTAGGTCGTGTTCCGTTGTGCAGTCTGGAGTAGCCAACATAGGAGAGTAGGGTCTGGGTAGTCGCATCTTCTGAGTGACTGTTTGTGACAGTTCACTAGTGACACACCGGGTGCCTGTCTTTGGAAGGTAGCGGGATCCAAAGAACAGTGCCGCCGCTGACTGGCCGCAGGAACCCAAGTAACGGGTTAGCCACCCGTGAAAGGCTGCCCCGCCACCTAGTGAAAAATCCCAGGATGCTCCACCTTGCGGTTGGCGACCGGATGGAATGGTCATCTCTGGCCGGAGTTCCAGCAGTGGCCACCAGTGGCCAGCAGTTCGGGCATCCCCGCAGTCTCCTTCTCAGTGTGTCAGTTGTGAGATAGTCCCCTAGGAGGCAGCATGATGCCTCGCCCAACTGCCTTTCACTCCCTCTAACGTCACTATTTAAAATTATAGTACTGAGTAAAAGGTAAAAGTTTATACAGCGGTTGCACTTCCCACTCAAAGTGCACCTCACAAATATCAGAGGCTTGCACTCAAATCTCGTTCCGGTCCATCACCACCTTGAGACTGAGAAACCTCAACTCTTCACTGAGATACAAATCAACTGTCCAGCCGACGCGGCGTACCTCAGCTACCCCGGGTATACTCTGGAGCATCGGTTCATACCCAATGCCGAAATCTGTGTGTACGTCCGCGATGACATTTGTTTTAAGCGTCTCAGGACCTATGAGGGGTTCAAATTTACATTCAGTCATTCTGGGGAACTTTAATGGCCATCACAAAGAATGGCTGTTCCCTTATCGGGTGACCGACCATGCTGGGAGAGAGGCGCGAAGACTGGCTTTTTTGCACGACCTCTCTCAGCTTGTTACTGAGCTAAGTGAGTGCCAGTTATATACACACATACCAAACTGCCTAGACCTTCTGCTGACAACTGATCCAGACAGACATTCTATATCGGTTTCAGCCCCTTTGGGGTCATCCGATCACTGTGTGGTGAAGTCTGTATCCATCTACTCCTCACCCGATCAGGGCCCTAGTGGTATGAGATGGGTGTGGCGATACAAGTCGGCAGACTGGGCTGAGATGCGTCACTTCTTTGCATCTTTCCCGTGGCGGCAATGCCGCTTCTCTTCAGAGGATCCGTCGGAGTGCGCTGAGGCTATCGCCGAAATCATACTTCGGGGTATGGAATACTACATTCCGTACTCCGCTGTTCCGTCGGGCAGTAAAGCTCGCCCCTGGTTCAATGCTGGCTGTCAAGGCGCCGAAGCGCAAAAATAGTCAGCTTATTTAGCCCGAGTTGATGTTCGAGCGCGTAAATCTCCGGACACCCAAATGCTGAAGAAAGCCTTCAACCGAGCCGCCAAGTCTAGCAACCGCAAGTTGTGCAGGACACGTTTCGACCACATAGCCCGCATTAAAGAGTTTTGGTCCCTTGCCAAAGCAACCGAACAAAATTTATGTCGCCCTACCTTTCCACCACTGCTGAAGCCAGACGGATTGCTCGCTCATACTGCGACTGAGAAAGCGAACTTTTTTGCCTCTCTTTTTGCGGAGAATCCGCGTCTAGATGTCGGTAGCAAAGTGCCACCTAAATTACCTCGTTCTGAATCCTCTATGGGTGACTGTCAGATTCACAACAATGAGGTTCTAAAAGCTCTCTGTAATCTAGACGTGAAGAAATATAGTGGTTCCGGCGGAATCCCAGCAATTGTCCTACGCTGATGTTCACATGAACTGTCTCCTGTGTTACTCGCCTGTACCGCCTCTCACTTAAGACTGGACAAGTACCTCAATCGTGGAAACTTGCAAATGTGCAGCCTGTGCCCAAAAAGGACAGCCGTGCCGACCCTTCTAACTACAGGCCAATTTCAGTCACGACCATACTCTGTAAGACTATGGAACGTGTACTTAACACCCGTCTTTTGGCATACCTTGAAGACAACGACCTCCTCAGTGATCGCCGCTTTGGTTTTCGTCGAAGTCGTTCGAATGGAGATCTTCTCGTGTATGCCACCCATCTTTGGAGTGAAGTGTATCGCTCGACATCTCCAAAGCTTTTGACAGAGTCTGGCATGATAGCCTTAATTATAACGGTATCTCTGGTAGCCTTTGCACTTGGATTGCTGATTTCCTTCGCAATCGTTCTACCTATCCGAGTTGCAGTGGATGCTCAAACATCCGACCTAAAAGAAATTAATGCAGGTATCCCCCAAGGATCTGTGCTGTCTGCGACACTGTTCCTTCTGCATATTAATGACCTCTTGGTATCTGATACCATTGGGTATACAGATGACACCACTTTAACCAGCAGATATTTCTCAACTGCAGGCCAGTGATGAAATACAGTCTTGTCGAGAGTCCCTTGTCGAGCATATGAATCTGGCACTGTCTCAGATTGGGGCAACGCTAATCTTGTCTGTTTCAATTCCACTAAACACAGGCTTGTTTATTTACTGCAAAACGGAGTCTCTTCCAACTGACTCCGACTTTCCAGGGTGTAACCTTGCCGATAACCGAAAATCTGCAGCTTCTCGGCCTGAACCTGTCTTCTAACCTGAACTTTGGCGAGTACATCGACTCCATTGCGAAGTGTGCTGCAAAGAAACTGGGGGTCCTCTCTAAGGCCAGGTGATACTTCTCTCCGAATCAGCTGCTCCTTTTATACAAGGCGCAGATTCGGCCCTCTATGGAGTACTGCTGTCATCTGCGGGATGGTTCTGCTAAGTATCAGCTAAAGCTTCTGGAATCGATTGAAAACCGTGCCAGGAAACTCATTGGAAACTCAGCATTGGCCACGGCGGAACTTCAGAGCCTCAGTCACCGTCGCAAAGTTGCATGTCTATCGGACTTTTATAGGGTACACTTTGGAGAGTATGCGAGAGAACTGCAGACCGCTAAAGAATGGAATGCGCTGCCTGCTCATGTGTTCCCCGATTCCTACAACCTTGGCCTCTTCAAGGCGAGAGTGAATAGGCATTTCCTGGGCAAGCATGCAACACCCTAGACCACATCCTGTTATTAAGCACGATGGTGGTCAATTGCCTGCCCAGTTATTATACAAAAAAAATAAAAAATTACGCATAGTGAGGCTATAGGGTCCGATAAAAGACTTTAAGACATAACTAGCACTAAGCAACAGTGTAAAATAGCACGATAATATAGTTCGCCCATAGGCCGCTGAGCCGAGCCAAATCGAATTGCAAAATCATCATCGTCACATTCATCACCACCATCATCATCATCATCACAACCCTAATCAGCATCAACACCACCACTACCATTATCATCATTATCATCACCGTCATTATTATCATCACCACCACTACTACTATCATCATCATCATCACAACTATCATCATCCATTATCATATTTATCATGATAAAATCGGACGGACGAAAACGAGATGGGACAGAAAAGAAATGCGATCTGATTCGATTCGGTGCGTTACGGCGCCTAATAATAGTTATTTGTTATGCAAAGCTGGAAAGTTGGTTTTTTAGCGGCGAGTTACCTCTATATAAATCTGAGCAAGTGAAGGATTTTAGGATTGGACAAAGATTGAATCCTGAGCGAAGCGAGGATTTTAAAGGTACAAGACACTAAAAACTTTTCTGCCGAGCGCAACACACAATTTTTCACCTCACAACAGCGAGGAACATTATGTGGTTGTTTCCGCGGTCAACTTCCGGTAAAAAAAATCTTTAAACATAGAGTTTAATCTAAATATGCCTTATTCTCGTTGTTTTAATGATATAAAAAACTAAAATAATAAAAAAGTGAGTATTATAGTTAATTCAAAGTTATTTAAAGTAGGAGTATATTGTTACTTATTAATAAGAATAAAAACGATTCCGTAAATGTTGACACTGACATGAGGTACAAGACAAAGACAATCTATATATATAATACGGCAGTGAAGCCGCTTCTCCTCCTAAACTAAAAGTCGCACAATCAAGTGCAATACACCGTTAGAAAGGTATTTGTCTGAAGTGGTCGGATAAGTCGAGAAATTTAGCAAAAACTCAAATAAAAAAAAATAAAAAAACAAAAAATAAAAACTTTTTTGAATGTTATTATGTGTTTTTTGCGCATTATGCGCACACGGGTTGCTCGTTTAAAAATAAAGATTCATGTCACAATCCGAAATCCAATTATAGGTTGTGAAATCTTACCCAGCCTAATATAAAATTCTTATAACAAATAGTTTAATCTTATTGTTATTGTTTTTATGATTCAATGAACTAAAATAATATAATAAAACCAAAACGGAGTATTATAATTAATTTAAAGCTATTTAAAATAAGAATCAAATATAACAAAAAAGTCAATAGTGCGATTCAGAACGCATTATGACATATTTTTAGGTATTAAATAAAAAAAGTACTTTGCCACGCTAGGCCGCAAAAAGCGATTTTCTACGCCTAAACTGATTGAAAAAAACTCCTTTTCAGAGCTGTGAGGTGAAAATACAGTTTCTTATTATAGACCATTATAGACAGCCACGTGAGACACGGCAAGCTATTACGAACTTCAAAAAAATTAAGACAATGTAAAAATCATCGCTTATATTAGATTGTAGCAACGCGGAGACCAGTGATAAATAAATATACTCTGTCCATTGATAGACTTTTATTACCATTTTTCATAATTTGGTCGAAACAAAAAGCTAGCAGCTGGCACATTCTTTGTTTTCCTTTCCCTCACAGTCCGCCATGGGCAGGTTGTAATCGGACAACAACAAATTGGGTTGGTGGTTGCACTTGTTATAATCCCGCCTGCAGCTACCACCATCTTATATAAGTCTGACGCTCATAATGTTTTCAGTATTGTTGCGTTCCGGCAGTTAGAGATAAGATTGTTGAGGAGGATTGAGGAGTTGTTGAGGATTTTCAGTTGTTGAGGATTCCGGGAGAGGCGCGCTTCTTTCTCCGGCCTTATCAATACTTAACATTAGGTATTATGAAGGCTAAGCGTCTCCCGGTTGCTAATAAAAAAGACACTATATATCACAACCAAAAAACTTACTACAAAAGTAATTCCTATCTACACATCTGTGTATAGTAAACTAAGCGTTTTCTACGAGACGCCATCGAGTTTCCCGACGGCGATATATCACGAAGATGACGATCATATTCGCACTTGTGTTACCCAAGGTTACGTGTCACGATATGTCCTTCTAGTTGGATTTTCGCCGACGACGACGCCGGAATTTTGTCGCCTTTTTTTCTTGTTTTGAATTATGTACTTAGTTCAAGCAACTAAATATACCTAAATTATGCCTTTTCTTATTTTGCGACATTAGGATTTATAAATTAAAGTTCCTAAATCCAATGGTATATGCACTTAATCGTAAAATACTATAAATATGAAAGTTTTGTTGTTTCTTACTCAATCACGAAAATGGATGAATGGATTTGGCTGTGGATAAGTACTTAGATAGTACATACCTAGACAATAATAGCAGGGTTTATATATCAACCTGTAATAGCCTGGATAAAATCATAGCATACATTTGTAATAAATAATAAAAATCTTACAAACGAAAAGACTGATATATAAAGTATTATTCAGCTAGGCTCAATTATATTTTTAGAAGCTAGATCCAATTAGTTAATTAGTTTGCTTATTTTGTAGCTTGGAAATTTACTAAAGTTGAACCGAGTAGTTTGAACTCAGTGGAATACTAAACTCGTGAATTTCCGTTAATCTAGAACCGTTCGATTGCAACTGGAGGTTTGCTCTGTTACAAACGGAAACTGTCAAAGAAGTTGCTCCAATTGAAAGTTGAGCAGACTCATCGTGGGTTAATCTAAAACTATATAAGTAGATGACCGCAAAAAATATAAAATACATATTTGATAGAATCAGGCGTTACTTGGCGGAAATCCATATCTTAGTAGAAAACAAAGAATAATATGTAGGTAGCATAATTCCGCAAGAAAAACTTACATGCAAGATGCACCGGCCGCCCGCCCGCAAATAAATGCAGATGCAACATAGTGACACACCTTGCACCTTCACCGACTATCAACTCCTGAGGATGCTCCGTGTGTAGGCGAAACACGTGTAGAGTAGCCGGTGAAGGTGCAAAGGGAGTAAGGGGAGATCGGAAATAACACCATCGATGTCAATACAGAGGCATCGAAAAAATTAAAACAAATAAAACTAAGATTTTTTCACAGCTCCAAGGAAGAGTAGACCTGAGTATTAGATATAAATTTCAGTTTGATACCACCACGCGTTCCTGAGAAAAACGGTCTTGACAGACGGACGGACGGACAACAAAGTGATCCATAAGGGTTTCGTTTTTTCTTTTTGAGGTACGGAACCCTAAAAATCAGCATATAAAAGTGAAGATAGGTACTTATATATTTAACTGTATTATGTATTCACTACTGTATTATATATTCTGCAATCAAATTGGCTACTGCAGTCATAATACTTATGAACATCGCGCCCTTTCGAAGCCCCGGGCAATAAATGATGCAGTGGGCGTGATTGCAATCGGTCAAACAAGTATAATCCATCATCTTATTATTTTATTTGATAAAAAATATACTACGGCACATCTTAAGTTAATTTGCGCATTTCATTGAGTAAATAAAACAAGTTTTTATTTTATTTCACCATTAACACATTAGACACATTACTTTTGGTATTGGTGTTATTTTCCTGGGTTTTTGTAGTAAGTATATAAAGTGCAGTTAAATCCGTAAAAAATGTTTTATATATACAATTTTTTTTATCTCATCTTTACCTATTATCTTCATAGTTCACCCGCCAAGAGAATGCGTTTCCGACAGGTTCATATCAGTCGTTATCTCCACATCAAAAGAATAATTTCGATTTATCAAAAATTTAAGATATTGGAAAAGTCCCTTTATCGTCGATTTAACCTTTGAACGATCTTTAATTTTTCACGTTGTCAAAGCAACGCGCCTATTTTTAAGGCGATATAGACTTCTTTCTTTCATTATAGGAGCTCGGACGCGCATTGGTTCTCGCGCTCGGCCTGCGATTATTGCGGTATACGGCTGAAGCGAAATAGTAATCAGAAAAACATTTTATAAAAAAAATTCAAACCGACTTCAAAAAGTAAAAAATAAAACTTTTGGAGTTGGTGCCAGCCAGGGCATTCTACATTGCACTTCTATTAACTATATATTTTTTTGGCCTTAGCTAGCTAGCACCGACTCCAAAAGTTTTATTTTTTACTTTTTGAAGTCGGTTTGAATTTTTTTTATAAATTTTTTTTATTTCAGATTTTTTAGTTACATCATGTGCCGTTACTTACATTAAAAATCAGCCCATACACAACAATGTCATCTAGGTAACCGACTACTTGCCAAAAGGTGATTGATATTTTTCAAGATTATGAAAAAACTACTAGCCAGATCTTCGTAAAAATTATATGGGACCACACATAAACCATCTTCTTTCAGATAAAAAAAGAATTATAAAAATCTGTTAACAACTGGCGAAGTTATGGTGGAACATACATAAAAAAATAAAAAAAAAAAAAAATAAATACAGTCGAATTGATAACCTCCTCCTTTTTTGAAGTCGGTTAAAAAGGACGCGCGCGGGAGCGAGACCGGTTTTGCAGATTAGGCGAACAAAACACGAATCAGTTTTTAGTAAATGACTACAGCAATTCAAAAGAAAATGAAACTACACTATGCTAAATATTATTGGTGTCCACCAATTTCCTCTTTTTAATTGATTATTTCGAAAAAAAAAGTGTCGAGGCCAAATCATAAAATCGTGTTTCAGGTTCATCACACTTCTAGATAAAGGTATGAAGAAATGAAATATCATATTACTAGATTTGTAACATCTCCAACCATCCTTTAGTTTTATATCAAGTAAGTAGTACATATTTTTTCCGTATAGCGTCTTAAATAACTCTCGTAACGGTCGGTTACAGGATGGGTGACCGATAATCTACTATCTCGAGCTCCTCCGTCCTTTGGAAGGCACGTTAAAGCCGTTGCATTGCATTTGCAGTAGTTAAAACTTACCAATCCACGTTCAAAACAAAGTTTGGTTGATTTTTTTTTATAAACGACGGGGAGACTCTTAGCCTTCATCATACCTAACGTTAAGTATTAATAAGGTTGAAGTTGGAAGCGAGCCTCTCCCGGAATCCTCCATTATTGAGAAACTGACTATCTTATCTCTAATTGCCAGCACACAACCGGCCGCCTGATTGCCGAGCGAAAAAAGGCGCCACTTTATTTAAATCATCATTTATTAAAAGCAATAGGTACCTAGTAGAAAACGAAAAATATGTAGCACAATTCCGCAAGATACACCGCCGCGCCCGCCCGCCCGCAAATAAATGCAGATGCAACACAGTGACCTTGCACCTTCACCGACTACTCTACACGTGTTTCGCCCAAACACGGAGCTTCCTAAGGAGTTGTTAGACCGTGCAATACGAGCATCGAGTGATGCTGGTATTGCTTGCGGTTATAAGTTTTTCTTGCGGAATTATGCTACATATTTTTCGTTATCTACTAAGATATGGATTTCCGCCAAGTAACGGTAAAATAGGTAAGTACCTAACAGTACGTTTTCCACGTTTTCCGTTAAAGAGGTTTGCTAATTATCCGTCATCACGTTATCTATTCACAGTGCGATGCCTACTTTACATTCAGTGATGCTTCTCAATTTATTGTGTAATACCGCATTTAAATGCAAAGGCAGGAAAGCATTCAGTTTTGCCACCCGTCTCACTATGCAGTTTGATATACACAGCGTATTAAATAAAGACACAATTAGGATTCTGCGTAGTCATTGTACGATCGGCAGGATGTCTAGTTTAATATTTTTTTTTATATTTTACACAACACCGCTACGGGTGGTTTTCCATTTATCTAATATTTTGGTTCAATATTATAATGACAGATACCATTACAATCCCTTTCAATATATTGGATGGATCATCCAATTTCCTTGATCAAATGCATATTGGACCATAATAGTAGAATATCCCACTTGTACTATTAAGTATTCTGTGCTTAGACCTAACTAAGCTAGAGCTTGTCTTCTTAAAAAAGGATATTATACTATAAAAGATTACTTGAATGACGAGACAGCTTGGTCATAAATATTTAGTTTTATTTTTTCGAAATTGTAGTGTCATTCAATTAATGTTTAGTAAAGTATTAGATTCAACTTTTAACACAGGTAGCTTGGGTATGTCATGCTCTCTGTAATCATTTCTGCGGTGGTGTCGTGTGAGGCGGGTCGCTACGTTTTCCCTAAAATATGGTTGAGCAAAGCGATGGCTGGTTCATGCGTCATGCTCGTGAATGGGTGCTGCCAGCGGGATGGGTCTGCTCATGTTTGCTTGTGTTAAAATATGTAGAGATATATGTTGTTTCGATTTTATGTTATTTATGATGTTTTGAGTTGAGATGCGTGGCACTGCTTGATCAGAGTAAATAAAGGTAAATAATGTTTTCAATTATTCCAAATATATAAAAATATTTATTTTTTTAACTTTCATTAGAGAGATTACGCTTTGAGATTGTGATCCAGCTGATGCGTCTTCTAGTGACATTGTAGGTTGTGTTGTGTCTTACATTAAGGCACTTTTATCTTTCTTTTTTTGCTGTTGCATTTGTATTTTTTTATATTTATACAGCTTAACATAAGTACCTGAAGTACGTCATGCTCACTCAAACGTTTCTTCGGCGGTGTCGTGTGAGGCGGGTCGTTACGTTCCCTAAAATATGGTTGAGCGAAGCGATGGCTGGTTCATGAGTCATGCTCGTGAACGGGTGCCGCCAGCGGAAATGGGTCTACCTCAGTATGCTTATCTTAATGCTGTGCTTAAAGCCTAAATATTTTTATCTAAAATAAATTGATACTGACCTGTATCATATGTACCTCACAACTTGCAGTATAGTAATCTTGTAATGCGAGAAATGTTTGATAGACAAGTCTTTCTTTGCCATTTAAAAATTGTTTACGGTTACAATAACAATAAAAAGTAATATTTTAATTTGTATTTTCCTTTTGTGATGGAAATTGACCTTACTGATATGTTAAGGTCTTTTTTCAATTTGACGACTCTGTATGAACTAAAACAGGGAGAAAAAAACAGCCCTTGACGAGTTTCTTGCCGGTTCTTCTCGTTACAAGGTCTCCCGCCGTAGGGTTTGTGAACCGATGGCGTAGCTTCTTTGACGTTCTTATGAACGTCAAAGAAGCTAGCTAGCACTTATGTGCTTGTAACAGCCTAGACTGAATAAATGATATTGACTTTGACTTTGACTTGTACTAGACAATGTTACTATGACTGATGATGATTATAGTAAAGCTATTCAAGCTAATGGTAAAGTATTTGGTAAGCGGGCTCGATCCCCGGACAAGACAAATATTTGTGTGCATGAACATATCTATTTGTCTTGATCTGGGTGTTTAATACGTATATTTTATGTGTATTTACAAAAAAAAGTATTTAATGTTTATCCGTTATCTAGTATCCATAACACAAGTTCTTCATGAAACTTAACGTGGCCTAATATTTGGTGTGATTATAAGCAAATATTTATTCATATATTTATTATTTATTTCCGGTTACATCACCTTCTAAGACATACTTTGATCATACTTACGAAACCCCAAACAAATGGACTATTAAACTTGAAACTTGAAAACCTCAGGCCTGAGAGAGAGTACCTATGCCGCTCTCGCATCGGTTTGCTAAACAACGTTAAAAGTTGCCTCCGTGACACTATACTGTTAATCGTCTGCAATAAACACAAAAACTATGATAATAAAATCATTGACGACCTCCGTGGTATAGTGACACCGGTTTCAAGGTGACGCCTACACTGAGGTCCCGGGTAGAATCCCGGTAGGGGCAAATGTTTATATGATGAATACGAGTAGGTATATGTACCTGAGTCATGGACTTTTATATATATTTCTACACATAAATAATTATATACTTATGTATAATTATATGTATATATATCCGTCACCATAGTGTCCCTTACAGTGCTTACTTTGGGGCTAAGTTCATTCGTGTGAGTGTAAAAAATATTATTATTATTATAAATATATTTGTGTCCTATGAGAAACCAAACCACAACGACGATGATCGGCAGTCCAGCGCTCAAACGGTTGAACCACGTATTCAATCGTGGAAATTCCTGATAATCCACTTGCCGCGCAAAATCCCTTGCTCGGGCTATAAGTGGATGACGTTGTATGCCTAGATACTCGTACAACTGTCCAAGTCGAGTGCACACGAATAGGTAATCAGAATCACCTAAGGTGGTACACTGATGTGTTTTGACTGTATTTTGAAGGAACCTTTATTCAGGGTCGGTACATAATTTTCAGCGTCGTTACTTTTGAGTCCAATTTGGTACAAAGTTTGATTGAAGCTCATTGTGAAAACATGAGTAACTTAGGTTCTTCATGTATATTTGCTTTGTTAAATTAGAAATACCTATTTCTAATTTAACAAAGCTAATAAACATGAAGATGAATTTACATAATTAAATAAGGATCTAGGTACCTACCTAGATCCTTAATTAATTATTTAAAAAACTAGGAAGACGTAGGCACCACTTAGGTATTCGCATCCCTCCGGCCGTGTTTGTAACCGAGTTTTGGTTTGTTTCGATCTCTCATGCTGGACTGGGAGTCTGGGAGTGAAAGAAAAACATTGAATGTGCCAGCTTTCCACTGCAAATAGTAAAAGTCTATCAATGGATAAGGGTAAATTACAAAATATTAATGTAGGCGAGGACTACTGGCAACGCGTCAGTCAACCTCGCCACCTATAGCGAGATAGACGAAAAGAGCGCTCCAAACTGTATGAGATGAGAACCTTGTTTGTCGATGACGTCGCGAGCGAAATTTAGTGATGTGTAAATGTTATTGATGAGCTCTTGCAAGAAAGCACTGCATTATTAACTATTTTCGTTTTTGAGTGACGCGTGCTTTTTTATTTTTACTTTATCTTTATTTAGAAAACCAACAGCTTTATCAATGCTTATATAATAACTTATGTAAATCTATAGTAAGCCAATAACAGGTTTCCCTTAAATAAACCAATAATTTTGTGACAAACTACTTTTGGTGATGTAAACCATAAGCAAAATTATTCTTACAAATTTGCGCAAAAAATATATTTATATTTATGAAAATAGCTGAACATGGTAGCCCGAGAGCAACATGTACAAATCTGAATATTACTGTTGTATTTATGTTTTTATGTTAGTTACAATGAACCAGCACTAACATTTACATTTTAGTCTTATTCTCGTTAAAAGGTCTCTTGTCATAAGGTTTGTGAACTGATAGCGTAGCCTCCCTGACACACGCAAGTAGTTGTAACACCCCAAACTAAATAAATGATATTGTGTTTAAATATTACTAGTGACTAAATAAACAAAAAAAAACAATACTTTCATGGCAATGGTCTCAAGCAAGCGGACTTACACTTTTACCGTCTATCTCGATATAGTTCTGTCGTCCCAACCAATGCTAAGTACGGTTTCACCACCGCAGCGGCTGATAAGTTCTGGATAGCTTATCTGACAGATAATTTGACAGTTTGTCAGGACTATTTCCCGGCCCGGCTAAGGAACGGGGAACAGAGTGAGCAGGTTACAAATGAAGATAAAATAAACTGTGTTTAAGAACAAGCGTATAATAAAAAAAATAGAAAAACATTTACAGGAAGATGTATGTAATTAAATATAAACCTAAACTTTGTTCAAAACAATTAAATAGCTGGGGGTGGTTACCTTAATCTTTTTCATGTCTCATATTCTGAAAGTAACTCATAACTTGCCTAAAATGCGGGTTGAAAGTGATATGTGGCGGCCCTAGGGCTGTAATAAATTTGAAAAAAGAATAGGGGGTGTCATGTCAAATCGATATCTGTAATCTCTTTGGACTTTTATTTACCAAAGGTATGTAGGCAAAGGCACAGAAGCCTATACAGCTTATTTTGGTACATTATAAAATAATTAAAATCGTAGAAACCTTACAAAAAGAGAAATTATTAATATATATAAAACATTGTTATTAATTCGTTTTTAGAAACAGTTTAATCCAAATAAGTTATTTATTTGTAACATAAAAAAAACCAGGGGGGCTACCGGCTAAAAAATATGGGTATGGACATGGGCTTCATTTGACATTTGAAGCCCATATTATGCCCATATAAAGACAAAGTATAGGCTTCAAATGTCAAATGCAGCCCATGTCCATACCCATATTTTTAGCAGGTACGGGGGCAGGTTAACATTCAATGGAATTCCAAAAAGTACGGGTCAAAACATTAGACAAGGCTGTATGGACTTAGTTTCCCTTGCCTTCCCTAAAATAGAGAAAATTAACGAAAAAGTTGTGAGCAGGTTGTGAGTCTATCGAAAATACCGCGGCCTTGGAAAAATTTTACGTTATTAAAATGACTTCATCGAGTCAAACAAGTAATTCGGAAATGAGTTTAACTCCCGAATCAATTAGAGAGGAAGCAAACAGTATTATTAATTACTTAATTATTGAATAATTAATTATTATCTTTTACCCTCAAATTCAAGAGATAGATATTTGAAAACTTACAAACATTTTATGGAATGGCGGGAAGAAAAAAACGTGAAATCATTTTCAGAAAATGTGTTCCTGGCGTATTTTAACGAATTAGCTAAGAAATATCAGCCTTCTTCATTATGGAGCACATACTCCATGTTAAAATCAACTGTTATTTCAAAAAATTACATAAATTTGAAGAACTATGACAAATTAGTCGCTTTTTTGAAAAGACAGTCGAATGGCTATAAATGCAAAAAAATCCAAGGTTTTCACTTCGCAAGAAATAGAAACCTTTTTGAAACAAGCTCCCGATGATGTATATTTAGCGACAGAGGTAAAATTGATTTTGATTTTATTTTCTTCCTTTAATTTTACTGATTTAACAAAGATACTAATTAAATGTATTTTTAGGTGGTGCTAATTTTTGGTGTCACCGGCGCATGTCGAAGTAAGGAACTCACGTTCCTGACGGTTAAGAATGTAGAAAAACATGGGCAACTACTTTTAGTAAAATTGGCGGATACAAAGATCAAGATCGAACGAGCATTCGTGGTACGGGAAGAATTCGTGAAAATAGTAGAAAAATACATAGCACTGCGCCCCGAAAACTTACAAACTGACAGATTTTTTATAAATTACCAACGAGGTAAATGTGTGCGACAAGTAATTGGTAAAAATAAAATTTCTTGTATGCCTAAACAAATAGCAACATTTCTTAATATACCAAATCCTAGTCTGTATACTGGGCACTGCTTTAGACGCACATCTGCTACATTGTTAGCAGACTCTGGAGCCGATTTGACAATGCTCAAGAGACATGGTGGCTGGAAGTCGAGCACTGTCGCCGAAGGCTACATAGAAGACTCAATTCAGAATAAATCTAAAATTTATAGCAAAATCACAGAAACTACAAAGTTACGCCCTACTTCGCCTCGCCCAGGTACTTCCAAAGAAACGCTACCGTATTTTTCAGTGGTCACCAACCTACCGGCGGCGGCGCCGGCGGCTGCGTCGGCGGCGGCGTCGACAATATCTTCTACATATACCAGTGACAGAATACCTTCTCCGACATATACCGATATACCTTTTAATGATACTCAAATATCGCAAAAAATTATATCTAATGTGAATACCCTGGGAAAAACATTTCATTATCATTTAGTAATTGTACGATTCAAACCATTAATTTTAAGTAAATTTTTAGGTGTTTTTATTTTTGTAACATTTTTCTTATTAAATATTTTTTTAAGAATATTCTGTTTGTTTTTACTTTCCTCATATTCAAAATGAAAAGTAGAGTGTTTACTTCGGGTGTATGGACCCATAACAGTCTCGAACTATCGGCGCCCTCACTTCGTTCGGGCGCCAAAACACTCGACTGTTATGGGTGTCATACAACCCTTGGTAAACAATCTACTATTGCTTTCTTAAAATGAAAATTACTTATAGATTATTACTTCAAATCGTTAAAAACTATTTATACTAAATCGTAGTTTATGGAAATACAATGATCGCTGCCTGAAGTCGCGTCGGTTGTAGGGAACGGTGGAAAATAGAGATCCCCGCCCGAAGTCGCGTCTCCTCGCTACATAAGGTATAAAACAGGAACGCCCTTACTTGTTTAAAGTCAGGTCCTAAAGATCAGGACCGGTACTTCGAACTTCGCAGACTGTTTTCATTCAGACTCAGCTTAGGAAATGAGGCAACTTGTTTTATAGATATCGATCTATTATAAATGAAAATATGTATGGATCTCGATAAACGAGTTTGTGGGTTAGTTGGTTGGTTGGTCGGTCCCTCCTCTTCCCTCCTGAAAAGTACGGGAAAAAAGAAGACGTTAGTTAAAGTAACTACTTAAGTAAAAACATCTTGAATATACATAGGTACTACGTATTTCATAATAATATACGTAACTACCTAAGAGATTAATTAAAAGAAAGAAAATAATACGTACCCTTTAATTTATCAATATTCTTTTAATTGAAATGAAAGTTCCTCCAAGATATCTCCAAGTCCAAGTAACTTAACGTGTATGAAGATGAAGCTAAAAGATATCAAACCTGTGTAAATTTTGTGAAAACTTCAATAATGATAGTATTTATACTTTTCAAATACTTACCAATAAAATGTTTTAGATATTTAAAAATGAAAGACGAAATTTTCAATTCTAAATTGCAAAGCAAAATCTGGCTTCGTCCCGTAAAAAGTGAAAAATCTTTTCAAAGCGCGGCACGAAAACGCGGGAAAACGACGAAGAAACCCCATCGTCAGAAAAAAAGAAATGAGTAAAAAGGATGAATGATAATAAGAGTGTGTGTGAAAAGGATAGGTAGAATACTTGAATATTTTTAAATGAGGTCGAACATGATTTAAAACTTATTTCAAATATTACATAGATACCAAGGAGTTTTATACAATGAGGTTGATAGTTTGAAAAAAGAGTATGGATGAAATGAGGTCGCATGTACGAAATAAATATAAATTAAGGAAAATTATTGAAATATAATAATAAATGATTGTGATTAAATAAATAAGATGCAATATAAATAAATATTAAAATGAAACGTTGTTTTGAACGTTACAAGTTATAATATGAAAAATATGTCAAATTCAACATTCAAATATCTGTCGGTGGTAAAACCGGCAACCTGTTTTTAGCTTAAGTAAGTTAGTGTCTTAAATTCAAAAACAAAGTATGGAAAGCTAAAATAATAGATAGTACTGTTTGGCGCAGGGGTATTAAGCCCGCCTTCTGCGCCAGAAGTTCGATCCCCGGAAAAGACAAATATTTGTGTGCATTAACATGTCTATTTGTCTTGGTCTCTATTAGTATCTAGTATGCATAGCACAAATTCTTCATGGAACTTAACGTGGGCTAGATAATTTGTGTGTTTGTATACAATTATTTATTTATTTATTATTTAATAGTTTAAAATACTTTATAGTAACTGGGTACTAACTCATTTCATTACTAAAATAAAAATGAAATTTACTAATTTAACTTTATAATTTGCTTGAAATGAAAGCTGTTTGCAGCAATACAAAGGTTATAATATTAACCTAGTTAATTATGTTTTTTGGACTAATGTTCACCATAAATTAATACAAAAGGCGACGAGACATGAATTTGATTTTTTGATTCTAATAAGACTCTTTGATTTTAGATAGTTTGTTAGTCATACTAATTTTATCTTTAAGATTAACACTATCGATTGTTTCCATAAAAGTACACGATGTTATTATTCTCATTAAGCCGGTTCGATTCCCGGTGCAGTTTGTCATAACTTAAAAAAATTTGAAAATAAAGGAACGTTTCCTTTTTGTTTCTTTTACATCAATATAAAAATTTAGCGTACTTTCCTCCGACTACCGTCTTATTTTTCCACCCTGTATATCTTGGAGACATGTCATTATGTATACCTAACTTAGTGTGCTATAAATATAAAATATTGAAGAGTTGGAGTAGGTATGCATGTGACCAATTAGGAACTAGTTTCAATTAAAATCTTGAACATATGAACACACAAAAGAAACCTTCATAAAATTTTTATACTTCTACCTACCTACCTAACTAAATAAAAACACATTCAAGCTATAATTAAAACTTATTATCGTCAAAAGCCTCAGTTTCCGAGTACCTAATGACTAAATGAAAACTCCGTATAATTAAAATGTTCCTCATTCTTAGTAGGCCCTCCTCACGCGCCGGTTCATGTTTTCAAGAAATTTTCACCTCACTAATTGACTAAGTTGCCGGATAGGGAATTTCATATTAATTACCAAACCTCTGGTTACAATAGAACCATTCATTAACTTGACATTCGCACACATTTGTATCTGCTTATGATTTCACAATATGTCCTGGCAAGTTTTTGCCACAGGAAGGTCTAAATATTCACACGACTAGAATAGATTCTGATTATAATAGCATATTGCTAATTGGCTAACGATATTGTATTATTTTTAGTTATCAAGTCTTCTTGCACTAAGTATAATTTATATTTATTTGCATGGTTCCTCGTTCCCGTGGGAATATAGGGATGAAAAGTAGCCTACGTTACTCTCCGTCCTTCCAACTACCTAACTCTATGCAAGAAATCAAGTCGATTGATTTCCTAATTAGGGCCTGAATAAAGGACAAACAAACACACTTTTGTATTTTTAATATTATAAAGTAAGGAAGGACAGTGGAACAAAAATTAAATTTCATCGAGCAGAAAAAAAGAGAACACAATTCTGGCAAAAATAATATTAATGAGATTCAAACCTATCACATACTAAATTTACTTAGGTATTTGTACTACATAGTAATAAGCACGGAACATAAAAAATATGATGAAAGGAACATGCGATCTTATGGTTTTGTTATTAATGTACAGTCAGGGAACTTCCCGGTTGACCAGTAGAGATTATTCAGTAAGCTTTATTTAAAAAAGTAAAGGATATATAGAAAACTTATATGACCAATAATAGACCAGTAAAAGGTACTAATTTCATTTGAATAATAAATAATTTCTTTAGCCTAAGTACTTTCCGAGAACACGTTTCCCAAAGAAACTACTGGTCAACCGGGAAGTTCTCCGATTGTACCTAAGAGTAGAGCAGAAGATTTTGACAATCAATTAAAATCAAATATCTAAGTGGTATGAGGAATTGTTAGTTTTTCTCACATAATTTCTAGGCATTGTCTGTAACAATTAATATAATGAATCCTTGATAATATTTATTGCGCCGCAAATATGCGTCGCTCTCAGTAAGCCACGAGTTTGCGGCGCTTGCAGTAGAGACAATGGGCCCTTGGTCGTCTGACACAAAAAAGTTTATGAAAGAAATTTCCACAAGACTGGTCCACGCCTCAGGAGACCTGAGAGCTGGTGCCTATCTTGCCCAGCGGCTGAGTCTATGTATTCAGCGGGGCAACAGCGCCAGTGTTCTCGGTACTATGCCACGCCGGCTGCGAGTTGGACGGCGTTTTCTTGTTATAGTTAGTATAAGGTAGTGTAGTATGCTTATATGTTTATTATTAATTTATTTGTTTGTACCTTACATACTATTTAATATCTAAGTAAGTACAATTTATAATTAATATCATATCATTATCGTAATTATGGTAAGCATTCTCAAAATAAGACCTAATTTATTGTTATCATACGCCTATGTCTACCTTTCTGATTATTTATAACATGATTCATCTTCATCAGCATTCCAAAATTCCGTCTCCATACTTTTCCTTACAATACAAGTGACATTAAAACTGTAGGTCTTACATCGACCTACAGTATTTTCCTATTAAAAATGCTTGTCTTTTTCAAGATATAGAAATATAGATATAGTTTGTCTCGTGTGATATTTGTAAAGCCATGTAGAATCAAAAGATACAGCTATGCCGTATAAAAATTTACGCTTGATTGGTATTTATGTTGTTTGGGTCCACCTAGATAGTATTTATCCAGATTTACAGCATTCTAAAATGTGAGCGCGCTGAGTTACGGCAAATTGAAAATTTTCGACCAAAACAATATCAGGTATACTGAGGTATCTCCTGGGAATTTAATAGGAAATAAAGTTGCAGCCAATTTAATTATCTACATTTTGAGATCCGTAGGCGTGATAGTTTGTTCAATAATGACAATAAAATAAACAAAGCAAAAAATCGGGTGTTAACTGTTAACTTACACTAAAATTTCTAGAATTCTACTACCTATATTAGTACTAGTTACCTATATTATGCTAATCTAAATTTAATTAGAGAAATAAAGAAAAAATAGTTATAAAAACTATCATTTAAAAAACCTTCTTATCATGGGACGTAAAAAATGGGATTAGGGCTGAAATTGGCAGGTATTTTGTTGACTTTAAAAACCCAATAGTGACCTTTCTTGTGAGAGCGTTCGTTTATCGTTATTTTTTGCACAAAACTTAAATAAAATGAGGTTTTTCAGCAATAACTCGGCATGCTTACATTTTAGAAAGCCGCAAATCTGGATAAATACTTTCTTCCGATTTCGAATGTAACATTATGACTGGTCTACAACCCTTTGAATGTCAGAGGTCAGATTTTACTGGCGCCACGCAGACGTTAGTAGGAATGCCGTTATATAAAAAATAATAAGCAATATTAAGAATATGGTGACGTGATGACCTTGAATGAGATTTTATCTCGTACAAGATGTATGCGAATTTTTCAATTTCAACTTTATTATGTTCTTGAGCTCTAACATGTACCTTCGTAAGAAGTACGAAACTACGGCGATGTTCTTAGAGCAACTGCTCAAACTCGGGGTCTACCGCCTAACGGTACTGCCATCGCCTTCGCTATAGCTATCGATTTTTCAAACCTACGGGCTCTCGCTAACACTATCACTTTCATACTAAAAATGCAATAGTGAATCCAATAGATGCATAGAAATATGTCGAGATTTAACAAAAATCCTATCGTTGAAGGGTTTTATGAGAGTTTTAAGATTCATTGCTATAGCGATAGCGATAGCAATACCGTCAGCTGGTAGGACTGTAGATGTCTTCTTCTTCTTCATCGTCCAATACGGGCGGTTTCCGCAACTCGAGGAGTTTGCGCCTTTTTTGCGCCCGGAGGGTGTCAGGCCGGATCACTCCAGCCATCCTAGCTCCAACGGGAATGCTCCCAGCGCCTTCACTTCGGAGACGGTTTTCCGGAGACTGCCTGGTGATCCGAGGTGCAATCGGGGAACTTCCCGTTTCAAACGTTTTCTCTGAAAGTATTAAATTAAAATAAATATTTCAGTATTCAAATGAAATACCAATTAATGTTCTATTAGTTGTGATATAAAAGTTGTCTATCTATCTTTTACTTTTTTAAATAAAGCTCCCTAAAAATCTCTCCTGGTCAACCGGGAAGTTCCCCGACTGTACTTCGACCGGTAATGGGCTACTCCGTCACCATCCAACAGGACGTGAGCCAGCTGTCTCTTCTGCCTCCATGCAGCCTCTGCATAGTGGGCTGTCAGTGGCACCTTAATTAAAAAGGTGCTTGTTAAAGTTATCGTGGCTAGTGATGTGTACCAGTAGTTTTGATGCAAGTTAGCGGTGTGCTCCGGATCTTACCATCATACCAGCTAGCCGGGATGGAAGCAAAAGGTTCTGGTCCGAGAGGGGTAGAATCTGTAATACCCCTCCTCGGTAACTCATCTGCCATATCATTACCTCGTGTGTCGCTGTGGCCTTTAACTGGACAGTGAGATTATTGGAAGCACCTGCCTTGTTTAGGGTGTTGTAGCATTCTTGTATTAAGCTCGATGTGTTGCGACTTCTATTCAGGGCCTGTAGTACCGATTTGCTGTCAGAGAGTATATAAATGTCGCAGTCTGTTACCTCTCTGGGATAATTGCCTGTGCTGCCAGTGTAATACCAACACATTCCGCTTGAAAAACGGTATTGTATAGACTAACGCCCGAAATTAATAACCTATTTGTAGATATGGATTGTGCTATCTGAGATTGTTGCCTAGGATACTGGGTTCGTTGCCTAGCAACCGTCGTTATTTTGGTCCTATTAACAAAAATATCCTAGGCAACTATCTCAGATAGCCTTATCCATATCTACATATATTACATTACATTTTTTTAATAATACTTTAAGGGCCATATTTGATAGTACTATTCCGAGAAAGGTAGGAAAATCTGAGCGGAATCTAAATATTTATCCAGAATGGTACACATCGGAATTAATACGTGAAATAAATTATAAGGATAGACTTCATAAGACATATAAATCTAGTCAAAATGAAATTGATTACAAACGTTTTTCGGAATGCAGAGCAAAAGTGAAAAGATTAATTAAGTTAACTTACCATCAATACACCGTTCGGGTCGAACATAATCTGTCACAGGATCCAAAGTCTTTTTGGAACTTTGTAAAATCAAAAAAGGATCATGGTAATGTAAATAAAATTGTTAAGGACGGGAAAATACTATCAAAAAGTGAAAGAGCGGCGGAATTTGCTAATTATTTTCTTTCCGTTTATGGGAAGAATGCAGCAGAGCTCGACGTGGACGCGGCGGTGAGATCAGCTGGCACCATTAACTGTGCAGCACGTATCCATATGAATGAACTGCAAATCTCTGATGTTATGGATGCCATAGCGAAGGTCAAACCAAAAAAATCTGCGGGACCTGATGGTATACCAGCTTTTATATTCAGGGACTGTCGAATGGTATTAAGTCAGCCACTTCTCCATATATTTAATTTGTGTGTGCGAGCGCAGTGTGTTCCGGATTGTTGGAAGATTACCAGGGTTATACCAGTTCCAAAGGGTAAAGCTGGCACTGACGTAACAGGTTATAGGCCGGTGGCGGTGCTCTCAATTCCAGCTAAGATATTTGAATCTGCATTGTACAATATTTTAATATCACAATTAAAATATCAATTGTCTGATGAGCAGCATGGTTTCATAGCAAAGCGTAGTACAACCAGTAACTTACTCTGCTTTATGTCACACATAACACCGGTGGTTGACCAAGGAGGCCAGGTGGATGCTGCTTATTTCGACTTCCAAAAAGCCTTTGACTTGGTTGACAATGATATCTTGCTGTGCAAGTTGGCGTCCGTCGGTTGTACTCCACACTTACTGAAGCTGATCGCTAGCTATCTAAGAGACAGACGTCAGTATGTGGATTATGCTGGTTACAGGTCAGACCCTTATCTGACTAAGACTGGGGTTAGTCAGGGCTCGAATATTGGTCCATTGCAATTTTTGATAATGATTAATGACCTCCCGCGTGTCATTAAACATGCCAAGTGTCTACTTTTTGCGGATGACTTAAAACTATATTTGCCTATTAAAAGTATATCGGACGCTGAGCTTCTACAAGCAGATATAGACAGAGTAGTGGCATGGGGTAAGGTAAACAAATTACGTTTTAACACATCCAATTGTACAATCATTTCTTTCACGCGTGTACAATCTCCCATTCTTTACGATTATAAACTTGACAACGTCCCCATGAGACGTGTGTCGGAAGTCCGTGATCTTGGCGTTCAATTGACGAGTACACTTTCGTTCCGGGAGTACATTACTGGTGTTTGTAAGAAGGCATTTCGCAACCTGGGTTTCATACTGCGCACGGCCAGTGGTTTCAGTAACGTTAAAGCAGTAATAGCCTTGTACAACGCTTTGGTCAGAAGCCAATTAGAGACTAACGCCGTAATATGGACCCCGTACGAAGACAAATATGTCTTAATGATAGAGAAGATACAAAAGAAGTTTCTACGATTTTTATATTTTAAGCAGTATGGTGTGTATCCTTTTTACCCACTTATGTATCCCACTTTGTTCATCTTGGGCATGGTGGGCTATAATGAGCTAAGTGTGAGGAGAAAACTTGCACTGGTAAAATACATTTTTTGTTTAATAAACGCTAAAATATGTAACCCGGAGTTACTTGCCACTTTATATTTGTGTGTTCCAAATAACTACGTAGGTAGACGTCGAAAGCCAAGGTTGTTGGTGGTGCCGTCTGGCAGAACTCACTTATTGAACAAGTCGCCTTGGTCGCGGGCATTGCGTACACTGAATCTACTTGCAGAAATTATAGACATTTTCTCGTGCACTATGAGTGAATTCACAAGATCGGCTGTTTCTAATTCTGTTGTGATGCTACTTTACCGTAGGGAAAATATCCTGTAATGGTAATTGTATACGTGTAATAAATAAATAAATAAATATAGGTTATTAATTTCAGGCTTTAGTAGCACACATAAACTTCAGTGTTCGTATCATCTTTATGCTGATGACTTGCAGATGTATGCTCAGGGAACTGTTGATACATTAAATGACACCATCAATGCGTTGAACAGGGACCTAGACAATATTAAGTCCTGGTCTGACTGTTTTGGTGTCGCTGTTAACCCGGGTAAATGTCAAGCTGTTTTGGTGGGTAGCCCTCATATGATGTCCAGAGTCGACTCAACTTATCTGCGTCCCATTATCTTCGATGGCACTCCTATTCCACTCAGCCCGAGTGTGAAAGATCTGGGTCTACACGTTGACTCAAGGTTGAACTGGCAGACCCAAGTTTCAAGTATTTGTCAGAAGGTCAATGGAATTTTAAAATATCTTTACCGCCTCAAAAACTTTCTACCAGACAATATCAAGGCATTGCTTGTGCAGACCTTAATTTTCCCTATAATCGACTATGGTGATGTGTGCTACCTCGACCTGAATGCAGATCTACTTAATAAGCTCGACCGCCTTCTGAATAACTGCATTCGATTCGTCTGTAATCTTCGTAAGTATTATCATGTGTCCGCACACCGAGCTACGCTGAAATGGTTGCCCATTCGGCAGCGCAGAAGTATGCGGGCCTTGACCACCCTATTTTCTTTATTAAGCTCCCCTAATGCCCCCCCCTTATCTTACTTCGCGCTTCCAGTACCTTCATAATTCTCATGATAGAAATCTCCGTTCCTCTTCTAACCGTCTTCTAATCTGTCCCGTTCATCACTCTGATATTATTCATTCATCATTTCTCGTACATCCTATTCTTCTCTGGAATTCCCTTCCTTTGGATATCAGAATGTCCACCAGTCGGTACGCGTTCAAAACTAAGTTGCGCAAATATCTCACAGAGCAAGCAAATCAATCTTGATAATCGTCAATAACTTTGTTTGTTTCTACCTATTTTACATTATATTTATATGTATGTATATATCAATATAAAAATATATAAGTATGTATAAATACAATTTTAGTTTTTGTTAGTATTTATGTATATAGTATGTTTTGTTTTATATATAAATACATATATTATTATTTTCAGTTAGTTTTTACACTGGTTGTGCGTGCACCCTACCTCTTACTAGTCTCCACATCACCCTAAGGTTGACTGGTAGAAAATGCTTATAGCATTAAGTCCGCCTATGTACATCCAATTTGTGCATGAAGTATTAAATAAATAAATAAATAAATAAATATGTGCTATCGTCAGTTCTATAAAAAAAATATCCTAACTACTTTCTACTCAATAGGCATTGTAAATGTGAGAAGCGACTATAGGATTTGAATTAAATTTGGCGCATATGATAGATTTTTATCCCCACGGAATATTTCCACGGGAATATGAAACACGGGGTAAAGATGAGGGCGACAACTTTTTTATATTTAAAATAGGCTTATTCTTTTCTTCATTCTGGATCGAAGATTAAGAAGAGGCCGAAGATGGAGCGAGCTTGTCTAGAAGAAGCCTATTCACCCGAGCTTTAAATATACCAGGGCTGTAGGCTGCCGGGAATACAGTTGATTTTATTCTTAAACCAATTATGATGTAAAGAAATAAAAATAAAAACCTGTAAGTATTTTCCTCAATGTGGAAACACTTTGCCTTCATGAAACCTCATTGCAAAGTAAAATAATATGGTACCTACCTGAAGTCTCAACCACTGAGGAATTACTCACTATATATCACCGGTGATAGTGTTTCAAAACAGAAGCGGCTACTAACCAGTATCAAAAAGAAAACAGACAAATAATATATTTACTTGACTAACTTTATGGTTCAATAATCAGAAACAAACAAATTTTAGGCGCTACTCGGAAAAAGTATGGACTTTTTGATATAAAACTTTAGCACGGCTACAGTTGTTACAAAACTGGTAATAACATATATATTTCTTCATACCTTTATCTAGATTCGTATAGTTTCAAAAACACGATTTTATGATTTTGTCTCGACACTTTTTCTTTTCGAAAAGGCCTCTAAAAAATACGAAAATTCAAGATTATTCTTAAATGATGTTACTTACACTATTGGAAATTGGTTTAACAAGTGGACAGCAATAATATTTAGGATCGTATAGAAGCATTTTTTTTAAATCGCTGTAGTTTTTTAATACGAAGTGATTTTGTGTTTTTTTTAAATAATCTGCAAAATCGGTCTCGCTCCCGTACGCGTCGTTTTCTCATTGCTATCTCGCTTCAGCTTATTTTTTTCGAGTATCGCCTTAAGATTACCCTAAGGAAAAGATGATTCAAGGACGCTTTGAGGACCTTTTACTTACTTATACCTACGGGAAGAGAAGTTATATAGACTATGATATAGCCGTTGAATATTATTTCTATTTAAATAAAAGGTATCAAAGTAGGTACCTAGGTACTCTTAAGGCGCTATTCGGAAAAAGTATGGACTTTTTGATATAAAACTATAGCATGGTTACAGTTGTTACAAATCTGGAAATAACATTATATATTTCTTCATACCTTTATCTAGATTCGTATAGTATCAAAAACACGATTTTATGATTTTGCCTCGATACTTTTTCTTTTGGAAAAGATTCTAAAAAATACGAAAATTCAAGATTATTCTTAAATGGGGTTACTTATACCATTGGAAATTGGTTTAATAAGTGGACACCAATAATATTTAGGATCGTAAAGAAGCATTTTTGTTTTAAATCGCTGTAGTTTTTTAGGGTTTCGTAGCCTAAAGGCAAAAAAACGAAACCCTTATAGATTCGGCCAAACCGATGTATGTCACACCCTTTTTATTCCAAAACTATGAGGATTACACAGTTGAAACTTATATTCTTAATTATAACTTACTAAAACTCTGTAAACCGCTTTACGGTTTTTACAAAAAAATAAAAAAAATATGAATTAAGGGGGGGCTCCCCATACATGGAACTGACACTGAATTTTTTTTCATCAAACCTATACTTGAGGCGTATCTATAGATAGGTCTTTAAAAATTACATTGAAGTTTCTATTACAGTTTTTTCTCAAAATCAACCGTTTGAAAGATATACACTTCCAAAGTGGTAAGATGTCACAGCCACTTTACTCCAAAACTATAAGGATCACACAGTTGAAACTTGGTCGGTAGATGTATTCTGTAAACCGCTTTACGGTTTTTACACAAAAATAAAAAAATATGAATTAATGGGGGGCTCCCCATACATGGAACTGTTACTGAAATTTTTTTTTTTTTCATCAAACCTATGCGTTTGGGATATCATTACCTAGATAGATCTTTAAAAATAACATTGAGGCTATTAAAACAGTTTTTTCTCAGTCAACCGTTTGAAAGTTATACACTTCCAAAGTGGAAAAATGTGTGATTTTGTGTTTTTTTGCCTAATCTGCAAAATCGGTCTCGCTCCCGTGCGCGTCGTTTTCTCATTGCTATCTCGCTTCAGCATATTTTTTTCGAGTATCGCCTTAAAATGATAACACGCATGTTATGTGAAACGAAACGCAAAAGATACTTACCTACCACAACAAGAACTCGATTTGTGCCATAGTTAGAGGGAACAAACTAAAGGAATGCTTAATTTCTTCCTTTATCAGTGTGCTACATAACCTTACGTTCCAAAAGTTATAATATAGTAACAAAGTAAGAAGTTTAAACTAACACAATTATTAAATAACGTTTGTGTACTCCTATTTTATTTCATTCTAAATTTATCAACTAGACATTACGTCACCGTAACTAAATAATGTTTGACAATCAAATGTTATCAAAGGCGAGATATAAGGCACAACACAACTAGCAAATATCGTTTTGTTTTTTTTCCGCATAGAGCAAAAGCAGACGTTTAAAAGTTACACAGTTACGCTGTCAAAAAAGAAGAAAATTTTGTTAATCAGTTGTGCGTAGATATTCAAGGTGAGTAAGTAGCTATTAAGAATAAGTATGTAGAAAGCTAAAGAAAGAAAGATATACCAACTATTTTGACTGATAGGCGATTGTGTAAATTGTTTGTATTCATTTATCAGTTCTTAATGAGTGCTATTCAGTCAAATTTCAAACAAATTACCGGCTTGCCGGCGACCGTGCTGATGATCACAGACATACTGTCAAATTAATACAATTCCAGAGAGAGAAAATTAATAAAATTTGATTACTATAAACAAATACTATAGGTAGACACTACACTCGCGTTGCGCCAAGCCGGGTTAACACATCTAACCCAGAGATAATGCTACTTTTGTATGCAGTAACTCTAAGTGTTAACCCGGGCGGCGTGGTGCAAGTGGGCCATAATGTTATTGCCCTTTTTACTCTTTTCTTAAATTTTAAATTATTAAATTAACACTTTAATTTACAGTAATTGTAGGAAAATATTCATGGTAACGGTGTATAATGCAGCTTAGCAAAGTAGGTACCTACAACTTTGACATCTTTTATCAAATCATATCAATGTGTACGCTAGAGTCGGGAACCCTGTTACATCATACAGCATCCTTCGGTATAATTATGTAATGTTTTTTGGTTTTATTAGAAGAGATACACTATTCTTAGACAACACATTCTTCATTTATAATAATGCCAATGCCATCTAGTTATACACAGTGCAAATAGATATCAATGGTTAGAAAACATAAATAAACCATAAGTCAACTTCATGTTAACACAAAAACACAGGTTCTATTAAATTCACGTAAAACAAAACGTTATATTATAGTCATATACCTACATAATATTTTATATACCTACCTAATAAACAATCTACAACCAAAAGATTTCAACGCTTTATATTTTACCATGCACAATGCTCGCGATAAAATTTGGTTACACTGTTCTAACACAGATGGCGCTGTGATAGTATTTCTTGAATCTATTGTTGCGATGTGACCCAGTTTGCCCGAGCAGCGTCTACGAGTATCATCTCACCTTCGATCTTTACCATTTTACTCCGTGTATACTTACAGTATATTATTTTAGGTATTATTTAAGCTATCTTTAAAAGTTGCTACTTATTAATATTGTTCTAACTGTGTAGTTAGTATAGAAAGCAAGCGTTACCCGCGAGCCTCAATTTTGATAAACAGGATCTTAGGTTGGTATTTCTGCGGGCTTGTGTTGTGCATTGTCATTGTCACAATTTCTTCTCTTAAGAAAACAAATACTTTTATGAGTTGGCTTGGCACAGAAATCCGTTTGCAGAGCACCGCATAACTGTTTTCAATTGTATTTCGCCACCTGCATGCATTGTAACTTAGTTTTAGGCAGCATTGAGTTAAATATGATATTCTTACTAAGTAATAAAATGCGGATTTTTTACACTTATCATCGTATCTAAACTCGTTATAATTTAAAATCTGCAGAGTTTAAAACATCGTAAAAACATTGTATCTCAGACATACAATTATTTTATTCAACAATTTTAAATTTGACGTATATATCAGTTACATACAATATTGATTGTATGTCTGAGTAACAATGCAATTTTACAAAGTATAAGAAGACGAATTTCATTGTAACTTACAAATATTATATGAAATATTCTTTGGGCACATTAGACGCACTTTTGAATTGCCAGTTTTGCCCTACCATCCGTTTCAAATTCTTTTAGCTGACAAAATTTAACGTATACTTATACATATATGGCATCAAAATAATACAAGAGTTTGGTCTTTACATATGTGGTCAAGATCGATTTTTGCAGAAATGAAACGTCAAAATTTTAATCGACAAAATCAATCCTACTACTACAATAGCTGACTGCTTTCCTTAGTCCACCTGTTGGTTACTTCCATCTTTAGCCCTTTCTTAATTGCAACTATATATTTCACAAAATAATAAGTTTAAGTAAAAACAAATTTGTTATTCATATACTTACACATAAGTCTCTGCGTTCACTACCAACTACTATAGATACAACCGTCATACCAGTAAAATTCGGCTTTATTATACCAAAAACTGGCAAAGTCGCATAAACCCGTGCAACCCTGCCAAAGGAAATGCAGATAGGTTTGACACTGACAACAACATCACAAAATTTCCAAATTTTCGGAGCAGTTGTTTTTCAGAAAGGTAGAACTAGTAGATACTAGTAGGTACAATTGGGGAACTTCCCGGTAGGCTAGTAGAGTTTTTTAGGCAGTGTTATTTCAAAAAATAATAGATATAAAAAAAGTTTATATCCCAAATAATAAAATATCCATAGGGATTTCTTTTGTATAATACAAAATTTCTTTAACCTTATTATTTTTCGAAATAACGCTCCCTAAAAAAACACTACTGGGCTATCGGGAAATTCCCCGATCGTACCTCTAGTACCATTCATAAATCTATGTTATCCCGCTCACAGGATGGATCCCCTGGTAGAACTATCTCGTAAAGATTGGCCGAAGCTTCAAGACCTCTGTATAAAGTACTGGCCGCAAGCAGTAAAAGGTTACTGCCTGCTGGATATACAGTTGCAGTACCCTGATATGAACCAAGAGTTTAATTTCAAAGTTTACTGTCCTGGCGGAGATGTGAATAATGGGATGGTTGCCATCAGTGACAAGGTAGCTGTATACATGGATCATAAATCTTTTTTCAATACGTACTTACCTATTAGTATTTTTTTCTAAAAATAACCTTAAAAATTTAGAAACAATCTTTTTTGAGTCGGTGGCAGCCAAAGTATGGTGCATTATTCATTGCAATTGTATAAGTACCTTTTTCCTCTTGCCTTCAATCTCAGAACGTGACCACAGCAAAATCGCTGATAACTTATGAAAATAAAAAGCAAAATATAAAATTAGATTACCCAAGTTCTGTGGTCGCGAGTTTGTGCAAATAAAAATATTTGTATTTGTAACGCGATAATAAGCTATAATTAGCAGTGGTGAAGGGTATATACATGTCGATTCCCATCCCATGGGCTTTTAGAGATCCCACCCTACCGAGTCACCATACAGTCAAGAGAATTCTTAGAGACGTTTTTGGTTGGACTTACCTTCGCCATATTTCGATCCCTCGCCACTGATATTTAGTAGGTAAATTCGCTATAACCCGTACCCAAGTAAGCGTGCTCTATGTTTTCAGCCACACTACTATCAAGTATTTGTATGCCCAGTAAGCAAAGATACAAGCGCTATAGAAGCCGCTTTGGTCAGTACAAACATCATTGATTGGAATAGAGAAGTTTGGGCACCAGCTGTGGACTCTGAGACAATCGCTTGCCTAGAAAGGGTGGGCGAGCAGTTGAAGCTACGGATGAGCGACAGCAAAGCATGTGAGCATTTTTTGGACAGAGATTCAAATCCACTGGAAATTATCAGGTAAGTGTAGATCTAGGATTAATGAGAATTAGTATCTCGGTTTTACCCACTTTAAAAGGTTTAAAAAAAATCAGAGCATTATTTTACAGCCCTGCTATATGGTCACATATATACATACATTTATTTATATACGCTCAGGTCGGGGAAAGGCAAGGAAAAAGGCAATCCAGCAGTTTGGAAAACCTAAGCGGTACCTATGTGAGACCGTATGTCGGTGGTTAAATGTTCACTGTTTCTCAAACATGACTTTCTTGAAAAACAATTACTTTTAAATCCTCTCTAAATCAAAATAATATACGGTCTAACTATTCCAGCTATTCCCAGTTTTATAGTTGGATTTCCGATTCTATCAATTGTATGCCTAATTATATGTTGATTTTCTTTCAGTCCTCCACAGAACACATACGTGGGCCCTCTGAATTTGGAATACTTAGATCTTGTTGATCGTACATGGACTTTTTACAACCCTGGTCATTCCCGAGAGTACTTCAAAACTCTGTCGAAGTATGGTCTGATGTTCGTGCTATATTCCTCAGAGGACCACAAACCTTTGTGCTGGATGGCTGTCGATGAAGCTGGGGCTTACGCACACATGTACTGCTTAGATAATCACAGGAGAAAAGGCTACGCTGAATATTTAGCAAAAGTTGTGACAAACAATACGTTGAAGGAAGGGAGACATGTCCTCGCTTACACTTTACATGAAAACATGAAACCTCAAAATTTATTCCAAAAGTTAGGGTTTTATACTTTAGGAATCGTTACATGGATGTCATTCACTAAAGGAATCTGAGCGACATTATGATTTAATTTCAATTATTATCATTAAATATTTTAAGCAATATGTCCTTGTTGTTTGCCATACTCCATCTCAGTTCTATTCAAAACCTGGGCCGTACAATAACTCTCTTCTTTTAAAATGTGTCTTGGTTATCGAACCACTGCTTATAAATAAAACTTAAATGCTTAACCAGTTAACCAGAACCACTCCACTTTGTTACTGTATTGGTGTGACCAACAATAAAGTAGTTGATTACGTTTTATTTTGCAAAGGAAAATTTACTATAAAACACGCAATGGGAATCTCATAAATATATCTGGGCTAATGTCCTCTAAACTAAAATCCCCGATACACCAATAGTTGTAAAAAATATTGCACAAACAGCATCTGGATAATGCAATTATGTCATGTACACACGTCTTAAGCTACTCGCACTAGAGACAGTTTTTGCCCCTTGTTCTCATGACAATCAAAATCTTGCGCGCACGCACTCTATTCGATCGTTAAGTAAAGTTTCTATATTATGATACTATCGGTTGTTTTAGGGTTACGCGATCAGTATTTAAAATGGAAAATACGTCAACATTACTAAATATACTATACTGCTTTTCACGGATTGTTACATAACGAATCATTTAGAGCTCCAATAATAGTAGGTAATCTTTTACAGCCCTGGGCTATTCAAAATAATCGTAAAAAAAAACAAATACTATTACCAAAACTTTATATTATAATGTGTTTTTTTTTTAAAGAAAAGCAATATTTAGTTTTGGATCAATTTAATCCAGTTACATTACAAATTTTATATTATCTTGTAGCTTGTAAGGTTGAATTTCAGTCATTGTCCTCTTTTCATGGCGTGTTGTCTAGTATCACATTTTAATTTGAAGTAAGCTAACAGCGGGACTAAAACGCGACATTTGTTACGTAGTACAACTATGTACTTACAGCTAGTTTAAAATCTTGTAAACATCCCTTGTTTTTGTCGTTACCAATATTTCCTATCCTCTTTATCTGACTCACTAATCATGATAGCATGACCAAGCATGACTGTGTTAACGCATTAATAGGTACTTACTACGAGTACCTATCAATTCTATGTTAAGGGCTCAGCATCAATTTCAGCCATGTCAAAATAATCTCAGCTAGTTCTTATTCTGTTCACAACTTACGCTTGACTTGTTTTTGTGTCATAGTTTGGCTGATCTGAATAAATGGATTTCAATGTGCATGCACTTATTTAGTTTCGTAATTGGACATGTTGAAAAAGGTGTTTTTAATTTGCTGCTTATTTTCTCAAACTAGATTTAGAACTAATATTCTGAGAACAAAGATTGGGTCACATAATTGATCGTCTTATATTATTGATAACTAGCTACTTTTAATGGAGAGGGCTATGCTCGGCGTTTCCCTACGTGATCGAATTAGAAATGAGGAGATCCGTAAGAAACTAAAGTAACCGACATCGCTTTAAAGATTGCTCAGCTGAAATAGCAGTGGACGGGACATATTATAGCGAGAAGAACCGATAGTCGTTGGGGCGGAAATAGGTTCTGGAATGACGACCGCGCTCAGGATGACGCTCCGTTGGTAGGCGTGGTAGGCACCCGACAAGGTGGAGCGACGTTTTGGTGAAGGTAGCGGGAAGCCGCTGGATGCGGGTAGCGCAGGACCGATCGTCGTGAAGATCCTTGAGGGAGGCCTTTTACCCAGCAGTGGTTGTCATGTGGCTGAGACGACAAGCGACGACGACGACTTTTTAATAACAATATTTGTATACAACTGTAAGTATGTTACATGTAGGCCTAGCACGAATAACTTTCGAGTAAGTATCGACGAAGTAAAGTAAAAAAATATATCAGATATTGAGCAGCGTTCCTACCGGACGTAAATGGAACTACAGTTTGCTATATTTTTTTGACATTACGTCTGCATTACGTGTTTGATACTATTTTGATAGTTGTTTTTCTTCTTCAGAGGCACACTGCGACTGTGTAGTTAAGTTTATACAAAACTAATACCGAACTTATTATTATATAATTCTAAAGTTCAAGCCAAGTCTTCTTTTTGTTAAAAACAATAATTATATCCTTCCCCAAGAACTAATCTATAAAACAATAAAACATAATTGAAAGTTGTTGAGTGGTGTTTAAAATAGTAGAAATCGACAGGAAAAATGTCTTCGCAAAGCACGATGTATTTTCTTCGATTAACTTGTGCTTGCTGCGCAGTAAGTACAACGCGGTGCGCACCACGAGAGAAACAGCATAAGTTGGAGGTTACGATACATTTTAAATAGAAATATATGGGAAAAAAGTCAACTCCGCCACAAGTGAATTCTAAGATGTTGCTCGAACCCACGACCTTTGTAAATCCGGCCCACTGCTCTAACCACTGGGCTCAGTGGAGAATTCACTTGTGATCGAGTTGAATTTTTCCAATATTTTTCTACTTAAAATTAATCATAAGTATAAAAAAATGCATTGTAAAATGCAAAAATTCAAAAATCATTGACAGGGTACTTTCATTGCTACAATATCAACATAGATCCGTCGTTCCTTTCCATTCACAAAGCTAGTAAATAAATCCGCTACTTTAATAGTACGTGGAAAAAATCTGATTATTGTTCATTGATCGGCATAAAGCACCAATTGACTCCCAATCGAGTCAATTCTGATAACTATAGTCACAATCATATCTCAATCATGTTTCAATAATAGTGTTAACTACACTGTAGTAATAAGAATTGATAGACCTAGATAGCTAACTTACCTAGCTGAACTACCCTGATAAGCTAAACGACTTTTGACGATTTTGATTTCTATGTGTTTATTTTATATCTTTTTTAATCATATTCTTTACTTTTATATTTTTATAGAAAATACGGAATATGAATTAAAGTGAAAATTAATATTTTTTGATTTATTTTTCCATACATTTTTGTTTTTGAGATTCGACCCAACACGCTGTGCAGTCAGCTGGATTCTGAGTTGGCACGAAACCACAGGTGTGTAGATAAAACACAACAAAAGAGAACGAGGAACTTTTTGACGAACGTAAGCGATTAGATTGAAACACGATCGAAATACGGCTATGACCAAACGTCAGCGGAATAGGGCCCCAGGAGGCTTCTCACACTCGTGCGCAGGGTAGGGCGTGTGTCACCACAGAAAGATATTATCACCATCTTAACCCAAAAGCGCGCATTTGTAACACAGACACACGTCGCGAGTTGCAATGTTGCACCCTCTACTCTGATTATTTTGTGGACGGCTCATTAATCAAGTGTTCAATGTGTATCAGTGCGATTTTAAAAATAGTGTTCGAATGGACTTTTGAAATGTGGAGATTTGTTGTTTTAGGTAAGAATAATATTGTGTTAGTTTTTTTATTCATTCTTGTTTTGTATCATCGTATAAGTCGCACTAATTCACTGTTGGGTGGTATATACCTCCCACCCACTAGAATCTCCACGACGATCCTGGTATTTATTTGTATAAAAATTATTTGAAATTGTAACTTGTCAATTTATTTATTTGAATTTTCAAATTCAGACTAGTATTTTTATGTTGGTAAAAATCATAATTTCATATCCCGCATTCAGACGGCCAGGATCTGAAAGAAAACTATTCGTTCATATGTATATTTTCAGTAGGGATTCGTATCTCAACTGAGCATCTCACGTTTTTTTTTATTATGATAATAATAATTTTAAACTCAAAAGGACGATGTTGTTCCAATAATTTCTACCCTTATCATAGATACTCGTAGTTGGATTATAGAACTGATACAGGTCATAAAAAAGCCATGAAAACAGAAAGTGCACGTACGAAAACATAGTACTTACCTACTACGATAAAAGCTAACCCATTAAAGTTTACTATGCACTCTTGACGAGACTTTATGGACTACTATTTACTAGCGTGGCGTTTGCAGTAATGCACAGTGCAAATGCCACGCTAATAAAATAGTAACTTCATGCCAAAAAGTTACAAGTTGTAGTTGAAGACACTCCGTGATCATGGCGCATGCATCTGAGTCTAAAGTTAGGGGACTTGAATGAAAATACAAGGATGTCAAAAAAATATTTCACGCATTTTTCCTATAATGATAGTGATAGGAAGTGACAAAAAAGTTAAAAGGGTTAAAATAATTAGGACTACGGGTAATGCTAAGTGCCCATGGTCCTACTGATAGAACTACGAACAAAAAAAATGCCCGTGGTTCTACCAGTAGGACCATGCAGTACGACCACGGGCTTTGAATGTAAAATAATACTGTTTTACAAAACTGTGTTCAAATAATTTCCATAAACCAGGAGACTTACTTGTGTGTGTTTTAGGAAAACTGCAGGCGTAGTATAGCGATCACGAGTTTTATCTTCATCGCTAAGCTACGCAAAATAATTGTTTGATAAATTTTAAACAAGAAACTAAATCATAGAAAAAATTAACTTGTCTCATGTCGCTCAGACAGCTCTCTTGTTTAACACATAAAAATTTGTAAAATGCAAAAATAAAAAAAATCTAAAAAGATTATGTTTACAAAAAATAGTTACTGGTTATGCAAGGCTGCAAAGTTGGATTTAGCGGAGAGTTACCTCTATTGAAAGCTGAGCAAGCGATGGATACTAGGATTTAAATCATAAATCTTTATTTTGCTAAAAACACGGTTACAATGATGTCATACACAAAAGAGAAGTTCAACATGTTTTGCTGAATCTTGGATGCTGGATGTTTTCTGACAATTAATGTACCAATTTCCAGAATGTAAAGCGTTTTCTTAAATAGTAGTCTACATGATTCCATGGGTCCGGCTCCACATATGGCTCTGATACATTTCTTCTGGACTATAAAAGCTTTATGGATGTGAGATGCATTGCCCCACAGTAATAGACCATATCGTATAAATGAGCCAACGTAACCATGATAATGCTGCAATGGCGGTTTGTTGACAAGCAATTATTTTTAATCGTTTTAGTGCAAATACGAATTTGTTAATTTTGGAGCTTATATACTAATTTTACATGTTCTTTCCATTTGCAGTGTTTGTCAACTAATAGGCCTAAAAACTGAGCTTCAGGCACTTCCAAGATACTTTCACCATGGCAACTAATACTTAGAGCTTCACGTCTGACTGTCTGACTTTATCATAAGAAAATTGCATAAATTTTGTTTTAGAGGCGTTTACTTTTCATTAATTTCTACCAAGTCATTTTATTATTACGTCAATAGTTGAATTTACGTCAGTGCTATACGAAGTTTTACAAAATTCTGGTACTACAATGGAAATATCGTCAGCGAATATAAGGCATTGATGACTTGTTGTCTTTGTGATGCCGTTTATGTAAATCAGGAATAAAAGCGGATCGAGTATAGTTCCTTGAGTTACGCCTGTCCGACTTAGTACGTACTCAATAGTTTTCGTCAATTCTAGTGATTTCAAATTTTCATACCAAGTTTACCTATTGTGTAAGTAGCAAGCCAACCACTGTTGAGCATATCCTATTATCCCATATCGGTCACACTTATTAAGCAGGATTTCATGGTTTACAAGAGCAATAGTACATTACTGCTTCTTCTTCTTCCTTAATTAATGGCGTGCTCGCGTTAAATACGCGAATTATGCCAATGTCAAGTAAATATATTTTGTAATATATAGAAACTGTACGGTAGATTGAGTTAAAGATGGACCCTCACAACACGTGTTATTACGAAAAGAACTCGGGTGAAACTCCTACATTACTGCAGCGGCCAGCAAAAGAGGCATTGATGGTCGAACGTGTAAAATAATAACAATACGTAAGTCCATCAATGCCTAGTTGTGGCCAAGGCTTGTATAGTACTTATAATGTGCGGAAATTAAAACTACTTTTCGAAATCATACGAACAACGAACAACAATATTTTTCCCGCGTTAAATTGTTCATTTGTTGATTTTTTTCTAATACAGCATTCTGTTTGCAATCCAGTTCGAAATTTAAATAAAACCTTTGATAAGTTACCTCCTAGGTTGCTCTTTTTAAATTTGACGACTGATATGAGTTTACTATGTAATTTATTTGGCCGCTAATCACGACAGATTTATGGATTTTCATACAACTTTTGCCGGCCGCTCGCTGCTTGCATGTTTATGGCCAGAACAGCAATATCGATATATCTCGAAGAAGGTTGTCAAAATAATGCTCATATTTCCAAGCATGTTTGAGAAAATGCTTTTTTCATATCAAAAAGATACCCGACCGGACACACGAATCTTTTTATTTATATTTTCAACAACACTTTTCATTAATGCATAAGCTGCGAGTGTGATCGACTTTTTTTCTGAAACCAATTTTGTTCCTGTATTCTAACGTAATGTATGTATAATACGTGAATGCGAATGAATTTTTCATTTTTCAAATAATTTGGAAATATTGGAATTAGAGTTATCGGCCTGTAATTCGTGATATCTTCTTTATTGCCTTTTTTTTAAGACTTTGACAATTTAAACTTTTCCCGTAACCTACCTTGATCAAATGATAGATTAGCTAATACTTCTGCGAGTTTAGTTGCACATTCCCTAACTACTTGAGTTATAACACCATCATAACCGACCGCATTTGTATTATTTAATGATCTAATGTTTTTATGATTTCTTCTTGGGAAGTTGGTAGCAGGAAAATACTAGAATCTACTTTGCCAATGTTGCCAATGGAAGCATAGTTAGTATTGGCTTTACGTTTGTTGTAGAATTGAAACGTTTATAATTTTTTTCTGCAATTTCTTTAGCGTTAGTTATAATGGAACCATCTGAGATAAAAGATTGTAGATTTTTATCAGTTAAATTGCTATCTACTTTATCTTTGATTATATTCCATCAGGGCTAACATGCACGTCACGAGATAATTTTTACACGCCATTTTCTCGTGGTGAGATGACATATCTCTACTTCTCGACTGTCGGTAACATTGCACTACATTTTGTCATGTCGTTCTGTCAAACGTAGACTTCGAGAAATTTTCTCTTTAAACTGCAACATACGCGCCATATTTTCTCATAAATAATCGAGTTTTGACATTTAGTTTCGATTTATTTGTCGTCGATCATTCTGTTTGAAGTGATAGCTGGAGAAACGTAAAAAGTGTTGCGAAAAATGGCAGTGCCGTATTACAATTATTTATTAACTATATATGAAGAGAGGTGGAATAGGCGGATCGAAAGGAAGCGCATACGAGACGTCTGCGACCCTTTCGATCTTCGCGACAGCGAGTTCCAGTCGCTGTGGCGGATCACAAAGCCTATGGCCTATGTTCTGCCATATACTGGCACAGATACGTTATCTGTACCTTGTTACTTCTGATGCTAAAACAATAGGTACAATAATTAGTAAACGAATGTACTAAGATTACGAATATAAATATAAAATGCGAGCAATCATACAATCACAAATATAAAACTATACTATCAAGAACTAACGAATATAATTATATACTTACGTTTGCTTTTGAAATGCCATTTTAAACTAAACACAACTACCTAAATTCAAAATAAAATAAACAAAACCACAGCCGGACCGGACTTCAGACAAGAATGACACATGTGAATGTGACGTTTCGGTGAAGACACCGGTTTAAAAATTGACAATAGTGCTATCTTTGTCATTATTCATAATCGCAAAAGAAAAGAAACATTTTTATTTATTAATTTAATGTACTTGACAACAAGACAATTGGCCTTGCTTAACATTTCATTCGTTGTGTATGGGTGGTTTTAGTCACCATAGACATACATGATTATCAGTGTTTTCATTTAAAAATAAAACTTGACGTTTCGTCATGAAAGGGATATCTCACGACGTGATGATTCTCTCTCGTGGCGCGTATGTTGCGAATTGCGAGAAAGTTATCGAGATTGACAATTTTTCTCATCCCATCTCGAATTTTCTCATGGTCGCGCATGTTAGCCCTGCAGGACGCTCTACATTTGTTTCTTGCTTTGTTCATGTAGTCAAAATTAATAATTTTTCTAGATTGGATTACGATTTTTTTTACATTTTGTTATATTTAATAAATTTTGTTTTATTTTCAGCAGTATTATTTCTATAGAATTTGTATCTAATTTTTCTTTTCGTCATTAAGTAATTTTTAATACCCTTTGTAAACCAGCTGGGGGCCTTTTCGTTACATTTAATTTTTACTCATTTATTTTGTTTTCAACTCGGGACTAAATTAACTTAAAGGTGTAAGCTTTAAGGTTCCTCATTCCTTTTTCTGAGTTACGTTATAAAGTTGAATGAGTTACGTTACCAAGTTGAATAAATTAACCATTCATAAAAACACACACATAATCCTAAGAAACTCGACAAATATTCGTGTCAAAATCATTAGATACGTAGGTTCCGATAAATCACCAAACCAAAAACGCCGGCTTTAACATCAAAAGAAACTCATCACAAGATTCGTTACGAAAGAGACCATCGTAAATAATAGCGAATCACGAAAACATAGGTCACATCGGAAATGTGAACCGAATAAATTAAAATAACTAATAGGCCTCTGTTTCGGCGAAAGTGGAATGTCACCTTTATGTAGTTGATGGATTTGTTATTGAAACGGATATATTTCTATTACAATGACATTTCGACTTAGGTACTTATAATTTCTACTGAGCCAGAAATAGCGGAGTCGTTTTATAGTCAATTTCTGAATGTTTTCAACCTCACTCATGCATTATTTGACTTTACACGCCCACCTACAAAGCCTAACTAACTTCACAAACTCTACACGTTAGTGAAAATATGTGGCTTGGCCGTTTGGTTACTGCAAGAACTGTTGTGCAACACAAAAGTAATAAACACTGAAAAATGTTTCACCTTACCCTTGTGAAGGTAGCTTTTGGTGGGATATAATTTTCAGCTGCTGTAGACTCTTTGGATACTTTGCTAAAAATGCTTCTGCCAAGTAAGTAGGACGTACGTACTGTCGCAGTTGCCTAGTAGAGTAAATTAGGGAGCTTTATTTAAGAAAGTAAATGATAAAAAGTAAATGTTGAAAATATTATACCTACCACATGATGTATTTTACAGCATTTCAAGCAAATAAAATATATTTATCTTTATATTTAATGATAGTAGAATGAAATAATAGAACATTAAAAGTTATTTATCTGAATAATTAATTATTTCTTTAAACTAAAGTTAAAGAAATAATTAATTATTCCGAGAAAACGTTTCCTAAAAAAACTCTACTGGTCAACCGGGAAGTTCCCCCATTGTACATAGCCCTTTATTTTCAAACGACACCAAAACCTTAGCACAATATTGCTCAAACGTCACCTAATATCATACGCTACATTTTCTAAAACTAAATGACTAGTCATTTAAATAAGCATCTATTAAAGAAATGGGTGAAACTTGATTAAATTATGCTGCTAAGGGCCGCATTCTTGGACAGTCTACGGCGGCTACGGCTTATACAAATTGCCTCAGAGAATTTCGAACTCAGCTGGTACGTGTTAAAGTTCAAAGTCGATTGGAGAAATTCGACAGTTCTGTAAAGCCGCTGTATTGGCCATACCTCATAACCCATCTGTGGGTTATCTAATCGAATTGTTCTAGTTGTGGGTCTAGGTGCGACTTAAGGTGACACAGGTCAGTCCCCGGCGTAACGTAAACCATGAATAATGAATTAATAGGCGTGTTTTATGGTCGTTACGTAAAACAATTACGACTGCTTATGGGTTTATAGAGCCTATTGAATGGTGTTAATGAAAGTGAATTTTATTCTTGTTGTTTCGGAAACATGTGGAATATATCTCGGTGAAAGTGTTCTTAAACTTTGAAAAACCTCGATTTACGCGCGATTATGTTTGCGTTGAAATCTTTAACTCACGTTACAAGACTTTGAACGGTTCTCCTGAGTTGAGCTTTCAAGTGTACGAAATACCAAATTAGGTACGCTTTTGTATTAAACGCTCAATGTAACTACGGTTTATTTAGATAAGTTTAGTCGTCTTCATTTCATTTATGTTTATTAATTATTCAACTATTTGTTGGTTTGAAGTGAGCGAGATTATTTATCAACAAGTAAATAAATTTAACACTGATCAACCTGCCTAAAACTAAAGCAGTTAATCATTTAAGAGTTAATTTAATCCAGTAATTCAATGACTGTTTTGAGATATTTAGGCGTAGCAATGGAATCCATCATAGTCAAATTATAGTTTCTAGTTAACATTTGGATAATATTACAGCTTGGACGGTGGTTAATTCTTCCAAGTATTACAGGTATTACCATAGATTTATTATTGGTATCCGCATTGCTGCCATAGATTCTCAATTATATTACACTCCCGAGCAATTTAAAAACAATAACTTAGCAATTGTATAATTCAAGTACGAAAACTTAATGTTATATATTTTTTCAGCATCAGAATTTCAATATGTTGGGAAAAGCCTATTATAAATAATGAAATTACAACCAATAGGTATACATTCGTTTAATGCTTTTAAAGTTTGTTCATTGGCGGTGCCGAAAACTGTAAGATATTTGTAGTAACCAAAAATACTCTATGCATATATGTTTTTTTGATTACTGTTTTTTGGTTAAAATAATAAATTATGACTTTTAAACGTAACGTAGTGATCCTTATTTGGAAACTCATTGGGTCTTTAAGTACAAATAAATTTACAAAAGGTTTCTGTAAAGCTTTTTCTTCGGCGTGATTAGTAATTATTTTAGTAATCTTTAGAAATCTCAAAGTTTTAAGGGAGTTCTCGTTCTTCAAGTTATTTACTCACAAATTCTTAAGCGTCTATTTAAAAATCAAGCATGTCAGTAAACCCGATATTCAAGCCACTAACCTATGATGTCAAAGAAAAGTGAAATCCCAATAACAGGTGTTTGTAATCCTACTAGATATTGGGCTTAACAATTATGGTTTTCTAACACACCTTCGACGGCAAATATCCAAGTTCTGCCATTGATTCGCTTTTTGCTACCATATTACTGGCGTACAAAAACTGTATGAGAACTGTCTCTATATATGCCACTTAGTTTGCGACATAGTATTGTGGCAGTAAGTATATTATGTGCCCATTTGAACTTAGTTGAGAACGTTGTTGAATATAGATCCTAGATTGCACGATTGGCTTTAGAAGGACTGTTAAATAATAATAAAAAGTATTAAGACGTCAATGTTCCCATACAAACGTACCTAATACCAAAATAATTTAAAATTTAAAAATGATTGACTGTACTTATGATGATATTTGGATTAAGGCAGTATTTATCTCGGTTTCTATTAAAAAAACAATAATATCTACTGAGAATTCACTTGTGGCCGAGTTAATTTTTTCCAATATTTTTCTATTTAAAATTTATCATAAATATCTACTCATTAAAAAAGCCCCTTTTACATTTTTCATACAAAACTGCAATTCGCTTTTTTGAATTGGGTAAGTATTTAGGTTTTTTTTTATGGAAACCTAGATAAATCACAAGTAGGTACCTACAGAAAATAATGCTCTAATTTAAAATCATTTTGGTATTAAGTATGTTAGTATGGTATTTCGTTAGTATTACGAGCTGACCGGTCGCCGGACTCTTAAGATTTTATTTAGTGGCGGCGGCGGTAGAATATGCTTGTGGCCATTTGGCCAACCACCTTAGTGGAGGCTTACATCCAACAGTGGACTGCGATAGGCAAACTGATGATACTTCATCATCATACAGGTACAAATTCATGTTCTCTGATATTAAGACGGACACGTCGTCCGTCATAGTTTGGCACTATACCTGCCTTCTACGCCAGAGGTCCCGGGTTCGATCCCCGGACAAAATAAACATTTGCTGGCATGAACTATTTGTCTTGGTCTGGGTGTTTAATATGTATAATAAGTATGTATTTACAAAAATAGTATTTAAGTATGTTTATCCGTTATCCAGTAGGTACCCATAACACAAGTTCTTCATGAAACTTTACGTGAGCTAGATAATTGGCGTGATTGTATGTAATTATTTATTTTATTTTTTATTTATTTATTATCTTTCCAGTGACTGTGGCCGTCTCCTGGGCCTCAGCGCAAAACCCGAAGACGTCCGCCCACCAAGACCACGGCCACGGCTGGGACATCCGACTGGCAGTACCCGGGGAGCCAGGAAACGACTACCCTACGTTAGGCGCGATACCAAGGACATCTTTCTCTTGCGCCGGAAAAACACCAGGTACGTTGACTAACTAGGTACAATCGGGGAACATCCCGGTTGAATAGTAGAGTTTTTTTGAGAAACGTTTTCTCGAAAAGTAAGTACTAAGGTTAGAAATAATTTATTATACGGATGAAATACCTGTTAATGTTCTAATATTTGTGATATAAACATTTTCTATACTACTATTAGTTATTTTTTTTAAAGAATTGTGTTTAGCCGTAAATGTAAATATTTTTATTATACGTAAGTATTTGCTTTTGTGTTGATGATATTGCTTTCTATTTTACGGGATTGCAATGTTTTTATAAGCGATTTCTGTTATCCATTAGTAAAATGATAATCGTTAAATATCGGTTCTTTCTATACTTAGGTATACAATACTTATATTACCTACGTTTTCATACTCAGTAATATGGTCTGTTTTCTTTTTATTTCAGGATATTATGCAGACTTGGAAACAAATTGTCAAGTCTTCAGAGTGTGCACAGTAGGCTCAACTTATGGCTTCCAATCATTCCTCTGTCCTAATGGCACACTTTTCAATCAGGCGGTATTTGTCTGCGACTGGTGGATGAACGTCAACTGTCAGGCCTCCCAGCAACTTTTCAGCAACAACAACGAAAAATTCGGGAACCTCAGATTGGGACCTCAACTAATGAAAGATATCAAAAAAATGTTAACACACCCAATGCGTAATCCTTACGATAAAAGTTCAATGAAAACCAACCACATTGTTATGCAAGACTACCGACCACCTTTTGGCCAACTTTTCCCTAACGAAGCCTTATTGGCTGGACCAGAAAGAACCCCAAATAATATTTATGTTCCTGCTAAGCAAGTACAAATTACAAACCAAAACCCTTTTAATGGAAACGATATAGCATTTGCAGCATCAACACCTGATCCACGTTATTTACCAGCTGCATTCAACACAATACAGCAATCAACACTAAGAGAATCTGAAGTATTCCAAAGACAAAGACAAAATGGTCAATATGTACATAACAACCGGTTACAAAGTACACAAATACGACAATATGGAACAAACCCATCCAACAGTCATACAGGACAGATTACTCAAAATAATTTTAACGCAAACGTACAGTATTCCAGGCCTACACAAAGTTACAACAATGGAAATGTACAGTTTGGACAGAAACAAATTGCTAATACAAGACCTACCCAAATCACACAACATACGACAAATGCTCAAAGGGGACAGGTTAACCAACAATTTTCTCAATACACAAACAACCAAAACCCCTCTCGATTGGTAAATGGGAAACAATCTGAATTTAGTATAGCTTATTCCAAACAACAATACAGCGGAAAACAAGAGAAGCAACCGTACACATACAAACAGCCACAACTCCAATTTTCTAGCGAAATAAATGGCAAAGCTGGTACCGAAGCTAAACAAAATTTGGTAAGTGCTGACGAAGTCCCTTCTACTGTTATAACAAAAACATTAACATTAAAAAGAATTATTCAAGATCCTAAACGTGGCCACCCCAAATCACGAATAACTGTAAAAACGTGGATAGTCAAGCCTTCTAAATCTGCTAAACTAATAAATGCTAATGCTTATTCTTATGATAAACCCACACAATCCACTAATCAGCAACTCATAAACCCAACTCCTTATGTCTATGATAAACCAACAAAGTCCCCCAGTCTGAAACTAACTAATCCCACACCTTACACTTATGATAAGCCAACTCAACCTCCTACTCAGAAACTAGTAGATACCACTCCATACGTGTACAACCGGCCAACGACTATTGAAGCAGAAAAGATAATAAATGAATCAGAGCAACCTTATGTTTACAATAAACCTACTACAGCGAAACAAATAGTCCTTCCATCGAAAGATCCAATTCGTATATTATCAACATCTACCACACCGCGTCCCACTTTATCTCGTCTCTATCTTTCACCAACATCACCACCCACTCAAGCCTCACGGCTCTATCTTGCTCCAACTACATATAATCCATCATCTAGGTTATACTTACCTCCTGGAGACGACCCTGTAATTTTGTCACGACAATACTTAGCACCACCTATTTTACAGCAAACAACGGGATATGAAAGCGAACCATTAAGAGCATCCCCAACTACACCTTCACCAACTTATCTTTTACCAAATATAGAACTCTCCTTTTCTCGTTTGCAACAATTTCCTAATAACCGCAAAAATTTAACGTTTACAGATATACTAACAAAAGAAAAACTTGACTTAACAGTCGATGACATTGTTAAAGATACCAGTCGATATTTAAATACTGCATCTCCTGATCAGTTTGAACAATTAAGAGACATAAATTCTGTAGATTATCCGGAAGACACTTATTTGCCTCCAGAAACGAAAAAGGAAAGTGGAGAAAGTCTTACGTCAATAACACCAACGTCGACTACAATACCTAAAAGCTCCCGATTAGTATCAAGTCCTTCTACAGATCTCGAGCCCCCAATTGAAACACTGAATAGTAACGAAAATTCAAACACAAATCAAATATCTAGTTTGCCATTTTACAAGGAATCTTTTACTCCCACGATAGAAAGAACTGTATCACTCAAAATATCGATACCCGAAAAAGTTGCTACATATTTGTTTAAAAAACATAATGAAAGTGATTTTGACAGGCTAGAAATACTTAACACTGGAAGCAGTAACTACTTGGTACTTACTAACAATTATGTTAACAAAAATTCAGGCACCAATTTCATACCCATCGGTAAATTAGTTTCAGATAAACAGTCCAATATTTCTAATTCACAGGCTCTAGTGTTCTCACTGCTTGCTGACTCCATCAACGTAGCAAAAGAGTATAACAATGCACAGCAAGACACAATCAAATCAGCACCAGTTCAATCACAATCCCAAAATATAAACAACGAAGATTTGTCACAAATAACTAACAAAATATCACAACTTACATCATCGCAATATTCAACCAATAACCAGGGAGGAGGATACAAAAGTGCTAACTACGTTTCAGGAACTTCACCAACTTCTAAAAATCACATAAGTCAGAACAGTGGTTTTGCACGAAACCAATATTCACAAAAACAAGTTCAAGTACCACAAAGTCATCAATACGGTTTCAGCCAATCCAACGCACTGACTGAAAATCGTTCTCAATTGCAACGGTACCAAAGTAGACCTAGCTCTAATAGTCAAACAAATTCACAACAAATATATAGCGGCCAGTTATACCAACTTCCTGTTCCCGATGTAACACAACAATTTAACAACGAAAACATTGAATCATCTAACGGAGGTAAATCACCTGATTCCGAAGTAGAAATCATCAAATCAGAATCTATTCCCATACAACCAGCCAACCAACCAGCAAGATTGGAAGCATCACCCACTTCTGAACTCGATAATTTCAATAATGAAGAAAACTTCAACAAATTCGTAAATTCCAACTCAGGTATATCGGCACAATTACATGATAAAATTGTCGGTACGCTACCACATCCACTAGAGAGCAACAAACTCGTAACTTATAAGAAAGATGAATCATACTACGTGTACACTAAATTAGATGACACTTTCGGGAACAAAAACGTCAACAGTATTCAATCCAATAATGGAGACCGACCTCAAAGTGCACGACTAATTCAAGGAAACAATCTGCCAAACGTTGTAGCATTTCAATTTATTCCTTCCGTAAGTTACCAATTGGAAGATGAAAAAGAACAGCAGAAGCTACTAAACGCTTTCAACATAGATGAGTATGGAAGTCCAAAGCAAAGAGCTAACTTGATTGACGGTTCTAATCAGCCTATTCTTACGACTAATGTAGACTATACAATTGACCATACTCTCCCCACGAAACAAATTGAACGACAATACAATGATATCGGTAACTTGTACGCAGGCCCTTCGTCATATTCAGCTTCTCAGGCATCAGTTGGAAGATTGGTTTCCAAACAAAACTCTAAACTAGAACTAGAAGATAATACAAACGGTTATGCCAAAATAATTCCAGCGCGTCAGTTTACATTTTAAAAAATGCTATTTAATTTAAAATTGACTGCTGGCTAGTTCTTCGGGCGGTTTGAACGCCGTCATTGTCCTCAACATATTAAAAAGTAATAAAATTCTGTCCTCGTGTCCAGTTACGAATATAGGTCCCAGACGAGTAGCGTTTAGCAGCATAACCTTTATTATTTTCCCACTTATGCATGTTACTTTATATGTTGAGGACAATGACGGCGTTCAACCCCGCCCGAAGAACTAGCCTCCTAAGTAATTTAGTTGATGTAAGTAACTATTTTAATATGCAGGCTAGCTCAAATAATTATAAAATATTTTCATACAGACCTAGTTTAAGTGAAACTCTAATGAATGTAAATAAAGATTCTATTAATTTAATTATGTAATGTAATTTTTATTGTAAAAGACTAGGCTTCATAATGCCAAATAATTATATCATTAGGTAAACTCAATACTCTTTTATTTATCATCGAATGATCATTGGAAACTGCGTCAATCATCATGCATACGAGACAATCCTAATCAACGGGCATGTTCCTTATAAACTCTTCAATCAGCACCAGTCATATTTTTAATGTTCCCTCTCTTCTTCACGAGGATAGGCCATTAAAAAGTAAGTGCAGCGAACAGTCAAGTGGCGCCAACGGCTTAACGTACAGTCGGGAAACGTCCCGGTTGCCCAGTAGAGATTTTTTGGGATCTTGATTTTAAATTTAGATATCAACTCCAGATTTTCCGAGTTCAAGAGAATTTTATTGGAAATTCTGCCAACTAAGGAACTTACAAATAAAATAAGTGTTTTTTTTTGTTTATATAACTTTTTTTGTTAATATAACTTGTTTATATAACTTTTTGATTTTCATGAACTGTGTCATAATATACAGCTTTTTGTGAACCTAACATGCCGTAGCAGTTTGTAACTAAGGCTACACTACGTGTCTTTTGTACCCGATCATGTTTTTCACTTATGTATAAGTGTGTCTTGTAAACTGTCCTTTCCTTAAAAAAAAAAAAAAAAAAAACACCTTTATATTTCATTTGAATAATAAATTATTACTTTTGTACTTTCCGAGAAAACGTTTCTCAAAAATCCTCTACTGGTCAACCGGGAAGTTGCCCGATTGTACCTTCCGAACCATAGAAGTGCTCGAGATAATAAACTTTGGTAACACATCCCATGACCGACCATACCAAAAATTTTAGGTTTAAACCGCCACAATCGCTAATTATAGGGTGCTTTCTTATGCAGTCCTGCGAGTCCGGTATTCTGGATGAGCCGAATAGAACTTCCCGGTTGACCAGTAAAGTTTTTTGGGAAACGTTTATTCGAAAAGTTATAAAGTATGTTTTAGTAATGAATAAATGATTTATTACTCAAATGAAAAACCTCTTAATGATCTATAAATTGGTGAACGTAAAGTGGTAAACGTTTTCTATAAATGTTTTTTTTTTTAATGAAGCATTCTAATAAAACTCGATTGAACTACCTACCGGGAAGTTCCCCGACAGTACCTCAGTAAATACAATTCCAACCAAATAAAAAAATGCTAACACTGGCTAATAACTTAGCAATGCTCTTCTTCTAAGTATTATGAATGAGACATACATACATATTAAGACAACGTCGCAAACATCTTCCGACCCGGTTGTGGCCACTCTTAATCGGTTGTGACTTTCATTCAATCTATAAGGTATCGTCATCAAGTCATGTACACTGATTTTTAAAAGGCATTTAACATAATTGGTCATAATATGCCGTGCTCCAAAAAAAAATCAGAGATAGGTACTTATACACGAATCTTTGTACAGGTGGTGTAAATCATATCTCTATAACTGAACTCAACTTGTCCTGACACATGGCTATCCTTCTCAACCTAAGCTAATACCTACTGTCGGGATTTCCTCAGGGATCCCAGTTGGGCCCTCTATTTTTTGTAATTTTTATTAACGACTTTCCCAATACTTTAAAATGTTAATTTAAAGTCTACGTAGACGATCAAAAAGTGTATAAACGAGTAAAGGATGTTCAAGACACTGCACTTTTGCTAAATGACTTAAATAGCATAAATAGATGCTATGCTATTCATAAGTATAAATAACTGCTATCATATCAAACTGACCAAGAGAAAGCCTCTGCTAGCCACATACTACCTTAAAAATGTTCCCATAGATAGTTAGTTATTCAGTAAATAAAAATTAAAACGAAAGATCTCATCTATGTATCGAGAAATATAATATACCTAGTCAATTATGACAAATTTTCGTGATTTTCGTAAGCGTTTTTTCGTATGAAAACGTCGTATGAAAATTATTTTCAAAATTCGGCGTCCTACATGCACTCATTCACATGATCAATCACAAAACAAGCTCTTTTAATAACTTTGAAGCAAAATATATGTTTTTGCTAACTTGAAACGTTACTGTGACGCGTATTTTTGAAAAATGTAATGTGGAGTTTAACTTAAGTATATTTCCAAAAATAATTGATTATAATATTGCGCGCGAGCGCATCTCTTTTATACTTTGGAGTTTGGCTAATCTCAGTCGACCCGTTGCCCCGCGAGCCGCGACGGACGGTAGTGCTTCGAATGTAGCGGCCCCGTGTGCAACTATGCCTCGTCAATTCGACGAAGGTTAGTAATAACGTTATATTTTTTTCTATATGGTTTGTGTATTTTATGCTTTTATTTTTGTTTTATAAATGTGTTTTATTTATGATCAATGCTTCTTTTAGATACAATTCGTCAGTTATTATTAAAAGATGATAGCGCTGACGAAAATTCATCAGGAAGTGAGAGAGAAGACCACGTTGAGGTCGATTCAGCGTATGAAACGGATGATGAAACTTGATATTTGTCACAAATGTATTAATTCCTAGATTTTCACCAAAGTTTATATTTTATTAGTTAATATAATTCATTAATTTAAATATGTAAAGTTTGTTTCTCATAATTTGGTTACAAATAATTAGTAAAATTTTAAAGATGTTACAATTGTGAATTTTGAATGAAGACTATGATCTCATTCATAAGACTGTTTGATTAATAAATATGCCAAATAATAATTACAAATATAATAAATAATACACATAAATACTTATATTACTTAATAAAAACAAATATAAACACAGTTTATTTTATTACAACCTTTTAACCCCTTCATGGTCACGGCAGGGCAGGGGGTGCTAAGAATCCCCGGGCTACGGAAGGCTATCAACAACGACGACCTCTGCACCTGGCAACGTACAACACGCGCACACTGAGGACTGACGCGAAGCTAACCGAGTTGGAAGAAGTTATCAGTAGGTTACACTGGGACATTATAGGGTTGTCTGAAGTCCGAAGAGAGGGTGAGGACTCGATAATTCTTGACTCCGGTAACCTGCTGTACTACTGGGAGGGCGACCAACAGTCCATAGGTGGTGTCGGGTTCATCGTCCACAAGTCCCTTGTCAACAACGTGATCACCATCGGAAGTGTGTCGACCAGGGTAGCGTACCTGATACTCAGAATATCCAAACGGTATTCGTTGAATGTCATACAGGTCTACGCTCCGACCTCGACGCACCAAGATGACGAAGTGGAGGATATGTATGAGGACATCTGTAGAGCCATGCATAGTTACAAAACCCACTACACCGTTGAGATGGGGGACTTCAATGCGAAGTTGGGGAAACGTTGCGGTGATGAGTTGAGAGTGGGGCAATGAGATCGGAATGCCAGAGGCCAGATGCTGGCCGACTTCATGGAGAGGGAGGAGCTCTTTATGATGAACTCCTTTTTCAAAAAGCTGGAAAGCCGAAAGTGGACTTGGATCAGTCCGGACGGTACAGTAAAAAATGAGATAGATTTTATCATGTCGACGAGGAAGCAGATATTCAATGATGTCACCGTGATCAACACCGTCAAGACGGGGAGCGATCACCGACTAGTACGTGGCACATTAAACATCAACGTAAAGCTGGAAAGATCGAGACTGATAAAATCTACGCTCCGACCATTACCGGCCCATATCCAAAACCCCGAGAGTTTTCAACTCGAACTCCAAAACCGCTTCGAAGCCCTTGAGAACAGCATAGATGTGGACGATCTACACAACATGGTGGTGGACACTGTCCGTACGGTAGGGTCTAGGTTCTTTAAGACCCGCCGTACCAAGTTAAAGAAACTCTCCGACCACACACTCCTACTCATGGATCAGAGACGTGAAATGAGGCTTCAGAACTCAGCGGATGCTCATCGCTATCGGCAACTTAATAGGCAGATCTCTAAGTCTTTGACAAGCGACCTTCGCCAATTTAATACGAACTGTATTAAAGAGGCTATCGAGCGTAACAAAGGCTCCAAAGTGTTCGCGAGAGATCTGTCTATTGGGCAAAGCCAGATGACGAAGCTGAAAACTGACTACGGTCGCATAATTTCTACGAAACCTGAAATCCTGAGGGAGATCGAGAGTTTCTATGGGCAGTTATATTCCACGCAGACACCTGTTGAAAGCAAGGCTAAAGACCCCAGAGCCAAGCTTACCCGACACTTCACCGAAGATATCCCGGACGTCAGCCTGTACGAGATTAGTATGGCTCTCAAGCAACTGAAAAACAACAAGGCGGCGGGCGATGATGGAATTACTGCGGAACTTCTGAGAGCGGGCGGTAAGCCGATACTCAAAGTCCTCCAGAAGCTATTCAATTCCGTTATCGTCGAGGGCAAAACGCCAAGAGCATGGAATATAAGTGAGGTAATCTTATTCTTTAAAAAGGGTGACAAGACCCGGTTAAAGAACTTCAGACCCATCTCACTTTTAAGCCATGTTTATAAGTTGTTTTCGAGAGTCATCACGAATCGTCTTGCTCGCAGGCTCGACGACTTCCAACCTCCCGAACAAGCTGGGTTCCGAAAAGGTTTCAGTACCATAGACCACATCCATACGCTGCGGCAGGTTATACAGAAGACCGAAGAGTATAATCTGCCACTTTGCTTGGCGTTCGTGGACTATGAGAAAGCCTTTGATTCGATTGAGACCTGGGCGGTGCTGCAGTCTCTCCAGAGGTGCCAAGTGGACTATAGGTATATCGAGGTGTTAAGGTACTTATACGAACATGCCACCATGATTACAGAACCAGAGCACAAATTCCATCCAACTGCAGCGAGGTGTGAGACAGGGAGATGTCATTTCTCCGAAACTGTTCACAGCTGCGTTGGAGGACATCTTTAAGCTTTTGGACTGGAAAGGACGCGGCATCAACATAAATGGCCAGTTTCTGACACACCTTCGTTTCGCCGATGATATAGTCCTTATGGCTGAGACCCTGGAGGACCTGAACACAATGCTCGAAGATCTCCGTAGTGCTTCCCAAAGAGTGGGTCTTAGGATGAACATGGATAAGACGAAAATCATGTCGAATTCCCATGTCATACCCACTACAGTTCACGTTGGGAACACTACACTCGAAGTTGTTGACCATTACGTTTACCTTGGACAGACAATCCAGTTAGGTAAGTCCAACTTTGAGAAAGAGATCTCTCGTCGAATCCAACTCGGATGGGCAGCATTCGGGAAGCTCCGTAAAATCTTCGCGTCCAACTTACCTCAGTGTCTCAAGACGAAAGTCTACGACCAGTGTGTGTTGCCAGTGATGACTTACGGCAGTGAATCGTGGGCGCTTACTATGGGTCTGATAAGGAGGCTCAAGGTGACTCAGCGTGCAATGGAGAGAGCTATGCTCGGCGTTTCCCTGCGTGATCGAATCAGAAATGAGGAGATCAGCAGGAGAACTAAAGTTACTGACATCGCTCGAAGGATTGCTCAGCTGAAGTGGCAGTGGGCGGGACACATAGCGAGAAGAACCGATGGCCGTTGGGGCGGAAAGGTTCTGGAATGGCGACCGCGTACCGGACGACGCTCCGTGGGTAGGCCCCCCACAGGATGGACCGACGATCTGGTGAAGGTCGCGGGAAGCCGCTGGATGTGGGCAGCGCAGGACCGATCGTCGTGGAGATCCTTGGGGGAGGCCTATACCCAGCAGTGGGTGTCATGTGGCTGAGACGACGAACCCCTTCTTGGTTTAAAAGCCGTAGTCGAAACGACTACGGTTAGTATTAAGCGTCGACAAATAAGGTTAGTAACCAACTAACCTTATTTTTAATTAATTATTATAGTAACAATCACCTTTTTCGAAAACCACAAAATCTTCGATTTTAGGATTGAGCTTATTTTTAAATGAACTTACTTAAACTACGCGCTTAAATACTAAAATATAATTGTGACTTATCGCTAGCAGTACAGACGTAATCTCTTTTAGATAAAACTATTTATTATCTACTGAACAATCCCTATCTCAATCAGATAGGTATGTGCATACCGGCACATTCTTCATGGCGACCACAAATTATATAGTTGGCGACTGCAGCGCTATTTATTTCACAGAGTATAAAAGCGGGTAAAACCAATGAAATATTTTTCGAAGATTTACAGGACTATATTTAAATTATAACTTATAAAATAATAAGGCTGCATAATCATAAACCTCCGTTCCATTTGGCGCAAAAATTTAAACCCATGTCACGTTCACGTCACGGAACGATCTGTCAAATAAAAGTTGTTGCTATGGTAGCCGCTTGGTTTTATTTTGTTTACAAATAAATATTCACTTGTTTTCAACTTGGATACCGTAGATATTGATCAATTTAATTTTATTGTAGTCTTTAGATTCATAAAATCTTCTCTAAACGATGCTGTCTTTGTAAGTGTAAAAATAGTTTAGAGCCCTAGGATTACAGGTATGAACTTTATAGAACTATTTGTAAATCTTAAAATTCAGTTATTTTATAACACACTGGGCTGTGCAAATTTCTAGAATGGATCCACAACCAGGAGTTATTTCCGATGTCCACTCAAGTGCCGATGAAGGGGAACCAGAGATAAGTTTAACACAGGATCCTCGTGTACAATGGCTGAAGGAGAAAATCCTCGCCTATGTTGGCATGGACGACGATGAGCTGTTTTACAACATGTTTCTGACTCGTGAAGCCAGGGAAAAGTTGACAAGCTTCCTGTCAGTCCCCTTGAAACCAAATGAATTGTCACTGGATAAGAAAACTTTATATGTGACAAAGATTATTGTAGATAAGCTTATTCATGAAGACAAAGAATTCACTGAATGGAGTAAGTAGTATTTAAATTATCATTGTATAATTTATGTATCCTTGAAATGAGCATATATGTGTACAACCAAGTGGATGCATTGGCTAGTTGACAATTGGTATTGTGTAGTTATTTTTGTGACGTGTGACATCTTATTTAAAGGCTGAAGCATATTATTTTTATGTTTATAGGAATAATACCACCACCTCCACCCCCTCCAAAAAAGGATAAGAAAAAAAAGAAAAAGGGGGCAGCAGATCCAGAGCCAGAAGAGGATCTTACCAAAAAGTCTGCCAAAAGCATGAAGAGCATGAAAAGCATGAAAAGTATGAAGAGTATGAAAAGCATGAAAAGTGTAAAAGGTACCTATGTTGATCTTTTTGTTACATTGTTACAACAGTTATATAGTACATTGTTGCAAAGTTCGTGAAATAGGCAATTACAGGTATGAGTTTGAAGGCCGAGGCGTAGGCGAGGACTTCACATACACAAGACAGCTTTTCTCAAAAGAATGCAGTGAAATAAAACATACTTTTTAACCGACTTCAAAAAAGGAGGAGGTTATCAAGTCGACTGTATTTTTTTTTTTTTTTTTTTATGTATGTTCCACCATAACTTCGCCAGTTGTTAACAGATTTTTAGAATTCTTTTTTTATCTGGAAGAAAATGGTTTATGTGTGGTCCCATATAATTTTTATGAAGATCTGGCTAGTACTTTTTTCATAATCCTGAAAAATATCAATCACCTTTTGGCAAGTAGTCGTATACCGAGATGACATCATTGTTGTGTATGGGCTGATTTTTAGTGTAAGTAACGGCACATAATGTAACAAAAAAATCTGAAATAAAAACATTTTATAAAAAAAATCAAACCGACTTCAAAAAGTAAAAAATAAAACTTTTGGAGTCGGTGCTAGTTAGCTAAGGCAAAAAAAAATATAGTTAATAGAAGTGCAATGTAGAATGCTTTGGCTGGCACCGACTCCAAAAGTTTTATTTTTTACTTTTTGAAGTCGGTTTGATTTTTTTTATAAAATGTTTTTTTATATTACACATTTAATTAAATTAATATTAAAAGTAACATTAGTCTAGTCTTATTGGGGCAATTACTAAAACAAAATGTTCTTGATTTCCCCGGTACATTTATGTCTGTTTGTTGAACTTCTGATGAGGTTTGCAGGTAGGCATTGGATATAGTGGTAGATGGCTGAAAATCAAAACCATTGCAGAAGTGTTTTTTTTTAATTTGGAACATTACAACGCTCCAGCAATGCTGTATGAACTGACGTGCTGGTGTTATTCAAATACTCTTTAATAACCCCAGAACGCCGTTTGGATGCAATGGATTTGATTAGTAATTTAAAATTATATCCTAGAGTAAGTATCAACTGTTATTATTAATAAAATTACTAATTCAATTATAATAAAAGTAGGTACTTTGGTTTGGTAAAATGTGTAATGTTAATGAATGAGGATACTTAAGTATGTATTAAATGAAATTCAGACTTGTTAAGAACACTTGGACTTTTATTCACTTTGCATAATACATTTTACAAAAACAATGTTTCCCGTTCACAAGCTAAGCTCCGGTCAAATGTTACTTAATTAATTTTTTGACAGTCTGTAGTTAAAATGGAGGGAACATACATTTAGACCATACATTTAGAAGTTTTGTTATAACTTAAATGTCATCCGATAGTGACTCAAGTCATTTATGATGCTCTGTATTAACGTTTGGTTACACTCAGTGCTATATATTACAAAATTAAGGAAATATTCTGAAACATCAACATTCTTTATTTTTGTTTCAGATATGGACCTGGAAGAAGGTATTTTTTTATTTTCTTTTAAAGTATTGTTATTAAAAATGAGCGAACATAGCACATTTTACAGTTAGTAGGCCTAGCATGAGCAGCTTTTATTTACTTGATAACTCGATAACGTGTCACTGTCCCGCTCACATCCGAGCGGAGTAAGCAAAACAGCATTTTTTTTCATGAAGTCGGAGAGACTCTTACCCCCATATTCTAAGTCGTTCCTCCAAAACTTTTTACACTCCACTCAACCTCGTCGTAGGTAAAAATGGTAGTGTGCGCTAGAACTGGCTTTCTTATATATAACTGCCGGAACACAACAATGCTGAAAACATTGTTGTTATGGCATCAGACTTAGATATGATGGTGGTAGCTAGCCAGGCGGACTTACAACAAGTCCTACCACCTACCAAACCGTATACAAGAGTACCCCCGCTGGGAACCGAACCCGGGACCCCAGGGTCTGATACCGATGGTTGTATCACTAGACCACAGAGGCGGTTAAACATATCAGGCATATATCATATCAGATATAGCGGCGTTTATGCTAGGGGGGCTGCTGTAGCAAATTATAGGCAATATTCATGTCCCACGCCTCTTAGAGCAATGCCATAGTAGTTTGTAGCTATTATTAACTTTGTTTTCTTTTCGGTAATCAGAAGACATAGAAACGGCAGCAGGCGATGTTATGGTCGATGATATAGACCCCAAAAGCACATATCAGATGGAACATGTTGAGGAAGAAGAAAAACCTTCTCTGCCAGACGATAAGTACTATTTTCCGCCTCGTAAGTATATCACATCTTTTAATAGTAGCTATTTATGTATGAAATTGCCAATTTTTTTGTAAGTATGAAAAACAAACATACTTTAAAATTCTTCATACAAATCGGCAATTTCGTTACTAAATACCTAAAATAAGTCCGGTCACTGAGTTTATGCGTTCCTGACAGGTTGTACCAGTTCTTCATACGAAGTGAATAAAGGGGTTTGAACTTTTTGTATCGAGGCTGGCCTCGTCCAAATCCGTAATATGAAGCGCCATTTTGAAAAAAAAAACAAAATGACGTCGCACGATAGGTCCTATATAAATAAACAGGGGGGGGGATACAGAGAAGAACCAAAAATTCATGATACATAATGCCCTAAACTGTCAAGTTAGCCAGATAATTAGAGTTAAAAATTAATAATGCTGACCCAAAGTATTACCTTTGTATCTTTAACTTCAATTATCTCACTAACCTGACACATGAGGGCACTATGTTGTGTTATATCCATTTATATAGGTATTATCGTGTGGCGCGATTTTGAAAATGTTTAAAATGACGGATCAGTGACGAGGCGAAAAGGTTCAATCCCCTTTATTTTCGAATCTTACTTTTGCGGATACTCGAAAATGAACTTTATGTAGAAGACATAATGAGTACTGACAGGAACCAGAGGCTAGCCTGGCGGCACACCGCGTAACTGCCATCAACATCGCTGTCAACTACACTTTGACAACCGACGGCGTTTTCGTACAGCGCAACTTCAGCGTTATCGTTCTAACAATAAGATTCCTTTTCAATAGTCAGTTAATAAACTCTGTGTGTGACCGAGACAGCGCTATAGCATCAGCGCTCGCGTGTGAAGAGTTGCGCCCATATTCGACGACACTTACGTGGTAGGGCCACTATTAATGAATTCAAAGCAACTCTCTATAATAGCATAATTATTATCAAGTTAGTGATGCTGCTTCTGTCTTTAAGGGGGTACGACTTCCATACAAACGAACATTGCACATTAATTGGTTCATCATACATTAATAATTCATAAATACATGTGCAACTAACTCATTTCAGTTATTTGTTTGCGCGAAATTATGAAAAAAAAATGTTTTCATATATGAGCTAGGTATATAAATGCGATGGGTCACACACACATACGTAGAATTATTGAAATTATAAGATATTAGTATATTCGTGTTTTATGTATGAATGTACAATTTTTAATTATTTCGCGCAAACAAATAACTGAAACGAGTTAGTTGCACATGTATTTATGAGTTATTAAGGTATGATGAACCAATAATTGTGTAATGTTTGTTTGTCGAATATGACGTCGTCAGTAGTAAAGGGCTAACCTATAGGTAAAATTTCCTCATACTCAGTTATTAGAATATTTTTCTTTTATACTATTACAATAGGTATTTATGTTAGTATCACGTCCATGCATTTTGGTCTTTTAAATAATCATCATCTTTGTTGGCAAAGCAAATAGCATTTGCTTAAGAGAGTATTTTTAACATATATTTTAAATTTATGCAAAGGCAGCTAAATCACTTGTTGTGGAACTTTTTTAAAAAAGGCTATGCCTTTCACCAAAAACGAGCGTCTACATTTTTCAAGTCGAAATCTTGGAACGGGAAGTTTATTCTTATTTCTAGTTATAAAATTATGAACATCGCTATACTTAATAAATAAATCGTGATGTTTCCTTACATATACTATATTATCATAGTTATATTGTCCCCCAAAGTTTGTATATTAATCTCTTTAAACAAATCTTTTAAAGAATCTCTCCTTCGAAGGTTGCAAATTGCGCGAAAAGCTCTTTTTTACCGACTTCAACAAAAAAGGAGGGAGGTACTCAATTCAACGCGTATTTTTTTTTTTGTCTGATGTATGTATACCGATTACTCCGGTGTTGGTGATCCGATTTTAATAGTTGTTTTTTTGTTCGATCGGGTACACTGTCAATTTGGTCCCATATAATTTTTACGAAGATCTGGCTAGTAGTTTTTTCATAATCTTGAAAAATATCAATCACCTTTTGGCAAGTAGTCGTTTACCTAGATGACATTGTTGTGTATGGGCTGATTTTTAGTGTAAGTAACGGCACATGATGTAACTAAAAAATCTGAAATAAAAACATTTTATAAAAAAAAATCACATCGACTTCAAAAAGTAAAAAATAAAACTTTTGGAGTCGGTGCTAGCTAGCTAAGGCCAAAAAAATATATAGTTAATAGAAGTGCAATGTAGAATGCCCAGGCTGGCACCGACTCCAAAAGTTTTATTTTTTACATTTTGAAGTCGGTTTGAATTTTTTTTATAAAATGTTTTTGAAGTATAAAAACATTGTCTATATTTGCTGCTAACACCACAACAATAGGCCATAGGACATTACACTATGAAAATAACTAAAGTAAACTAGTCCTGCTGTTTCAATATCAGTCAAGAGCCTTATTTTCCTTATTGTAAAAGCCGCAGAACTAAGTCAAGGCTTCAATATGTGGATCCCATTGTAGTCTTGAATCTAATGTAATGCCAAGAAATTTTGTACTCAAATTTTGTACTCTCAACTACTAAATCCCCATTCAAATTGATGTGCATGCACGAACTGCCCTACATATATAATATTTCAGCTCCTGAGGATTTGGATCCTGATATCGATGGAACTTTGGAATATTACACAGTTATTGTAAGGATGTCACTTTGTACTGATACAAATAATTAAATTAATGAAGTAGATAGACTAAGGGTTTGATTTAGACAATTGATTGTTTAGTTTCTCACACTCACTACTGAAATTATGCACCACTACTGTAGAAATTGTTCTGTCAAAAGTGATACTTTCGTAGTTTGTTTCTTTTCAGTTTGTCATCTAAGGGCTGATTGTTCAATCCTCGTATAAAAGATATCAGAAAGTTTAATTCATAAACAACTATTTATTATAACTAATTATAAATGAAATAGATATAACTGATAATTTATTTTCAATTTGTCATCCGAGGAGCATCGAAAAATCGGCCCTTAGTCAAGTTTACAGTAAAAAAAAACTGTATAAAAATAATTTTAATTATAATTTTCAGCGAGCAATACCCAGAATAATTCAATACCCAAAACTGATACCGGTATTCGGAGCGTTCACGCCGCAAGTGACACACCGCAACCGTCGCTACATCTACTTCATGAGGGTGATTCCTGAAGCGATCCCTCTTGCTGATAGCGATAGGGTCACTAAACTACTGATGCCTAAATATATACTGACTGGGTCGACTACCGGAAAAGTTCTTATGAGCCTGGGAATGCGGCTGAAGGAGGTTTGTACAATTTATGGTATTGTAGTTATGGCCACTAACCACAACCGGGTCGTCTACCCAAAGTACGCCTTTGTATTTAATTTTTCTACATAGTTGTCTGATTTGTTTATGCTAGCGGTTGGTCTAGACTTGGCCCACGTGGTCTAATTTAGCTATCTAAAATACATATGTTTTGCCGTCTACTGTATAGTTCAGGGACCCTGGACTTTGATATTTCATAAAAGTTTTTTCATTCCTGTGTACAAATATCCTGACAGACAAACGAACAACACGTATTTTAAAAGGATTTAAAAATCAGAAAAGGAACCATTTATCGATAAAATGCGGGACTATCGCCCAAATACAAACTCAAGAGCTTCTTAAACATCATAGCGTCTCTCTTAAAATTCGAGAGCTTTAAGTTGATTTAGCGTTTAAGTATTCTGGCTTATGATTTTACGGAAGACACTATCAGAGAGAAAATAAAGTTCCTACTATAATTTGTTCTGAATTTTTACAATATCATCATAATAACCCTGCAGGCCTTCATTCCGCTGTTCAAAAACCAGTTCCGTGAGGTGATGGTGGCGAGCGAAGAAATCGACATGACCAAGGGTGTTTCCCGGAAGATCTCTTACGCGGGTAAACACCACCAAGTCGACCAGACTGCTTCTGAGGTATCGTGTGCTATCTTTTTTTTATTTTAATATGTGTAATTTCCATTCCAAACTAAACTTCTTTGTGCTGATATCAAATTGATAATACAAAGCATTTGTAGGCCCACGCCAAAACGCAACCACAAATAATACAAATTATAGTAATCAATGGCGATGGGTCCATAGTCCATACATACCGATTCCCATCGGCTTCTCTTTTATAAATCCTTCTCCAACGATCCACCATGCAGGTCATAATAATTATGTCATTAATTATTGTCACCAATTAGTTAAATATACGTTGATGTCAGGCAGTTGCAAAGTGAACAAAGTGTAGTTTTTTCATGATTAGAATTATTAGTCCTTAAATATATATGCCTCTTAAATCCACCGACGAGTGGATCCAAATATAATAACATTTTTTTATGCCTAAATCCACCAATTAGGCGATCTAAAAATAACTACAGGTTAAATGATAATACCTATTTAATTGAAATTTTATTAGCTGAAAGTACCAGGATGGCGTAGATAATCAAGAGTTATTTTTTAGATGATTTTCAAGTTTTTTAGGGGCAGCAGCTTTTTAACTAGGTATAATAACTCCTAGTTGGTTATGCTGCCCTGGTACTTTTTATATTTTTTGTATTCATTCATTTCGCGTACAAAAAATTATCAAATTAACAAGATCAAATTATAACATTATAAATAAAGACAAAATTTAAAGATTTCTCGTTTTTTTACAAATAATTTCAAAGTGAAAAATTAAGTAATGATGTCAATAATCTTCATAGAGAAAACTCCATGCGTATTTTAGTGGATTGAAGAGGAATATAAATTATCCTTGGATCCATCTGTGGATTGAAGAAGATTTAAAATTTTCCGTGGATCCACCTGTGGATCGAAGAGGAAAAAATTGTATTCATCGATCCACCGGTGGATCCAAGTGGACGGAGGGATTTTTTCTTGGTCCGACTTACCTTCGACATATTTCGACCCCTCGCTACTGATAGGAAAGTATAATATTAATTATAGGTAGTAGTAGAAAAAGTGACTCGTCTCTCCTGCAAATATTTTTTTATATAAAACAAAAATAATAAAGTGTAATGAATTTTTAGTTCTGCTAAACGTTTTATCTCGTGCTATGTTATTCTGCTGTGTTACTTAAATCGTTATAAGTGCAGACTTTCATATCAAAAATGTGTTTTAGGTCAACTATCTTCGACCATCTGACTATCGTCGAATGTCTAATATTGCCAGAGGAGAAAATGCAGAAAAACGGTAAAATATAGACTATATAATTTTAATTCCGAGGCAAAGACCGTCTTTTCATAACAATTCATTTTGTAACAGGATGAAAAATATGCGAGCAGACTCTGGATCTGCACTTGCATCTGAATCACCTATTGCACCAAAAATAGGATCAGCAATGGTAATAATTATTTTGTCTAACTGAACAATCAGTATCGAAATAGAGCCAGTCAAATATTTTATGTTTCAAATGTGAGACCATTTTAAGTAGTTAAAATGGTCAATGATACCGCTAACAAAGTTGAATAGGAGATGTTCGTTTTTGGGCCCTTATTTTCCTACAGTTTTGAAGTGATGCTTTTTTGATACTTCTACCTTCTAAGACAATGTTTCTAAAAAGAAAAAAATATAAGCGGGCCCCAACATAAATTTAAAAATATTTAAAAACTTGAAATATTTTTTTATAAAGCTTTTTTTAACATTTTATGATTTCTAATGAATGATTTACTTATTTATTTTCTATTTCCATCGGAATTACCGGATTTCCAAAGGTTTGAGTCCAATCTGAGAATTCACTTGTGGCGGAGTTGAATTTTTCCAATATTTTTCTTTTTAAAATGTATCTTAAGTATAAAAATGGCATTGAAAAATACAAAGATTCGAAAATCATAAAATATTTATTTTCTCCTTACATTCTACAAAATATTACCTACGAGGTTTTAATACGGTTTATTAAGTTCAGAAATTAAACCAAGCGGCTGCTGCCTGTACCAGGTAGTTCCTTTACATTATAATAAAATAAAACCTTCAGTCACACGAATTGACATAAGACATATGTCAATGTCAGTTTACCAATAAAATAGTGAAATTCAGCGTTCTGACTGTTCACGTCACTCAATGTGGCAAATGAGAATCGAAGTTGCCAAAGTAGGAAAAGTGTTGGGTTGCTGTTTTATTAACTTTAATTTATCTAACGATTGTATTAAAAATAAAATGTTTCGGCCCTTCTTTTTAAATATATTTTGTGCTCTTTGCATAAAATATAATTTCATCACTGTAGGAATTAGGAGGCCCAGACTCCATACAAAAACATACAATTACGTTATAGAACCCGCTAGATGGACGATCTAGTGAGAGTCGTGGGTAGCCGTTGGACGCGGGCAGCACAGGACCGAATCTCGAGATCTTTGGGGGAGATCTTTACGTTACCAGCAGAGGGCGTCGTGTGTGTATCTGAGATGATGCTGATGATTATCGTAGAGCCGCCAATGTGGTCTAGTGACAATAACAGCATTGGTGTCTTAACCAGAAGTCGCGGGTTCGATTCCCGTTGGGGTTCATATTGTATTCATGGGCAGGTGATTTGTCGCCATAACAACAATATATTTAGCATTGTTGTGTTTCGGGAGTTGAGATAAAATAGCTAGTTCCTCACTGTTTAAAGATCATATTCCTTGCCTTATTACATAACGTCAGGTAATAAACTCTTAGCTTCGCCTTATAGTCGCGCAAAAACATCTTATAAACTAATAAAGTTAATCAACTTTAGATTTTCTTTCAAGGAACTTTTTGATGATGAAACGATGATAAGAGACGAGCACAGGAGTACGGCGGAAGAAGTAACCACTGACATCAAGGAACTCGTCTCCACTGTCGATTGGTCAGTTTTTATTTACAAGTTAATGATTAAAATAATCAATTTCAAACACTTTTTAAAAGTTCTTAATAATGTAAATACCTATACAGCGGCGTAATACTATCTTTATAAAAAAAACTTTTTTGCCTACAACTTTGCGTAGAACACACTATGAAAAATTCGGAACCCATATTTGAAGGGATATCATTGGCGCAATTGATGTGCTGTGTTGCTGCTTTATATAATTTTAGTTTTAATGTTGAACTCTGTTACTAGGACAATAAAGCATATCGAAGGGGAAATACAACTGCCGATGCCGAACATTCCATCTTTGATGGAGGAAGGGACTGAAGCCCGAGGAGTCGCGTTTGAAGACTCGGTTCTGACGGCACAGCTCGAAGATGTAGTCAGAATGTGGGAGACGCACATTGATAACACTATTAGTGCTTGTCTGAGTAAGGTAAAATAAATCATAATTGAGTGTTGCTAGTAAAATATAACTATATGTAACCAATAAAAAAAAAATCTAAATTGAGAGTAACACACACCTTGAGGTATAAAAATTAGTAAGTCGGGCGTGAAAATGCAGGCAAACAGACCTACTTTTGAATTACTTTGGCATTACATTTCGTTCATGTGTACAGTCGGGAACTTCCCGATTGACTAGTAGAGCTTTTTTAGGAAGCATTATTTAAAAATGTTATAAACTTATAGAAACCATAAATGGTATAATCCACAAAAATTATAAAATTATTAGGTATTTCATTTGAATCATGAATTATTTCTCTAACCTTATTACTTTTCGAATAAACCCATTTTTCGAATAAACTCTACTGGTCAATCGGGAAGTTCCCCGATTGTACCATTTTTTTTTTTTTTTTTATTATTAGATAGGTAAAGCGCTTGACCGCTATCTTGCCTGATGGAAAGCGAAGATGCGATCTAGGATGTTTTTTGTTTGCCGCCATTTCGGTACCTTTGCAAGGGCCATTTATGGACAGTGCGAAAGTAAGCTCTGGATCCCGCAAGACTAGGGTAGCCCTATGCACCCAGCATAGAAAGAGGTTATTTTAAATATAGTGAAAGGTTTAGATAATGTGAGAACTCTTTCTCGTCTCGGCTCCCCATCGGTCCCTTTCAGCTGGATAGGGCAGGGGCGTGCATTCCATATAGGCAATTAGGCAGTGCCTACCTCATTCAAAACCTAAATAAATATACAATAAGTGTTAAAGTTATTTTATTTTAGTTTAAACTTCTATTCAACACTTACCCACTAAGATATTCCTTACGCTAAATACTGAATACCTACCGATAGGCAGTCTCGAAATTGCCTACTCGAAACAAGCAGCGTTTCATACAAGAATACAACATATTTAGAAAAAGTATTGCTCAAGTATAAACCGCCCATGGCAAGAAGGGCGCTGTTTGTACGTGTAACGTTCTAGCTTAAACTTCCGGAATATATCAGTATAAAGTAAGCATGCCTACCTGACGAATGAATTTGGTCGCGAATTATTTTGTTGAGGAGTTATTTTAAAACTATCATATTTCCTAAGATATTCATTAAAATTAAATGATGTAAAGGACAATTTTGTTCAAAATTAAATACTTGTGATGATTAACGTATTTATTTAGATAAGGATTAATATCATGTTTATGAAAACAGCTTCTCAAATAATACATTAGTTTAGAACAAATTTTATTATCTGAAAAATGGTTATATTGAGTTAACCATAGAACATAGACATATGCTGTCGCGGACTATTTTTAGAACTTTTGATGGGGAATAATTTCGTCATACATGATTTTTACATAACTTTAACCGTTTACACACCGTCTGCAACGGAAGCTCCCAAAACTAATATTTTTTTCCCGTTTCTGTAACGTTTTACATTAATGCTCTGCTCTTATTAATCGTACCGTGATATTAAATATCTTATTACCTTCCGAGATAAATGGACTATCCAGCACAAAAATATTTTTTCAATTCGAACTAGTAGTTCCGGAGATTAGCGTGCTCAAACAATCAAACTTGTCAGCATTTTAATATTCCTACTAAATATTACGAACCTTATCATTTATGACTAGCGGCCGCTCTCGGTTTCACTCGCCGCGTGGTTGCCGTTACCGTGGGAATATCAGGATAATTATAAATATTTGCATACAATGTGGTTTTCTGATATATAAGCTACATTGCTGCAAAGTTTCATCTTAATCAGTTCAGTAGTTTTTGAGTGAAATAGTAACAAACATTCCTCCATCCAAATATCCTCACAAACTTTCAAACTTATAATATTCGGTAGCAGGATAGGATAAGTGCAAAGTTACTAGTTAGATCTACAGTGCCTACTACGCTGGAAAACCAATGCACGCCCCTGGGATAGGGAATCATGAAGCAGTCCAATAGAGATAGAATTTTGACAGACAATGGAACAGGCACCATAGGCGAGTCCCGGTATAACCGACTTCCCCACCACGTCCCCACCTCTTATATGGACGGGGTATGCGTAAACACGTATAGAAAAGGGGCCAAATCATTTTGACGCTGACTATTCATAATATTTCAGACCCACGAAGGTGCGGGACCAGTAGCAGAATACAACTACTGGCGCGTGCGAGACGCAGAAATATCGCTTTTGGTCGAGCAACTGAAGCAACCGATGGTGGTCAAAATACTCTTCACGCTGCAGAGGTCGGACTCTGCTATTATAGACGTGAGTATCTGTAGTAAGTACTTATTCAATAAAGCTATAGAGAATTAATTTCTGATCCATGAATTCGAAGATTGGAAATGAGGGGAAAGTTTGCTGTAGCGTTATACATGGCCGGATTTTTTTTTTTTACTTTTTCGGAAATTTCGGCTTTCGCGAGACGAACCCGTAGACACCAGACTCGACCTCCTAGGAGTAGGACCAAGGGAACAGGAGTAATCACTTAAACTTTTACCGCTATTTTGCTCAAAAGTCTACATTCAAGCACGTGAAATTCGATTTAAAATTGGACTTTCATCGTTACTTTTGTTGCGCAAATTACTTTAAATAGATATTAATAATAATAAATCTTCTAATATATAAAATTCTCGTGTCACAGTTTTCGTTCCCATACTCCTCCGAAACGGCTTGACCGATTCTCATGAAATTTTGTGAGTGTATTGAGTAGGTCTGAGAATCGGCTACTATCTATTTTTTATCCCGAAATTCCACGGGAGCGAAGCCCCGGGGCAGCAGTAATATATATAAATTAATAATTTGCTTTCAAATATAGCACATCTGCCCTAACTTTGCAAGCGAGGTCTACTGTTCTAACCACTAGTAAATAAATGTATCAAGCAAAGGAGGCGCAGTGGTTCGCGCTCTCTATCTGCTATTGTAGCGGTTAAGTAACTCGCACGGAGGAACTCGAGATAATAAAATATGTATTATCTCGAATTCCTCCGTGCTTCGGAAAGCACGTTAAGCCGTTGGTCCCCGCTGTGTTGGCAGTCGTTAAAACCTACCGACCTCCATTGGGCCCGCGTAGTGGGCCATGTATGGCCCATTCTCCTCATACATAAAAAAGGTCAGTGCCCCAGCAGTGGGAATATTCAAATGGCTGATTATGAATGATGATAATATTATTAGACGGTATCAACATGTTCCGATTCCGAGATAGAACGACTTATCTCTGTACTAAGCAAATATAGGACTGCAAACAAATATAGAACTTTACTACTATATGGAAGCTTGAATTTCCTTCAGCATATTATACAATGTACTCCGGTCTGAATCGTACTTAAAACTACAAGAAATAAGTCCCAGTGCTAGTACGTAAACGCTACTTCTCAGAAAACCCTAGTCTCGTCTACATCATGATCGTACTATAATATTTTCATTTCTTATCAGGAATTCAGATCCTATAAAGAAAAGCTGATGGAGCAGTACAATTTAGCTGGGGATAACTTAAAGTTTTTGTCGACATTAATGCGATTTTTTAACGTAAGTTACGCCCAATATCCTCTATATTCAATCACAGCAAAAATCTAATATTTATATAGTTTATTAATCAAAAATGAACCTTTTAGGTTATAGAAGACAACTCGCCCCTTCAACATGTGATAGAAATATTGCCCGAGTTGGTGGAAAGTATTTATATGATGTGGGTACTGTCAAAGGGATATCGGACTGACGAGACAATGATTCCGCTGCTAGGCAGGATATCTTGGGCGCTCTGTGACAAACTGGAGCGGTTTTTAAATGTACATAAGCTTTTTGAGTGAGTACATAATATAATCACCTGTACTCACGACTTTTAGTTCGTCATTTGCTAGCAGGACACCAGTATCCAGAGAATAATGGACTACACAAAATCAAATTTCTTTAAACCTCGAAGCAAAGCAAACGCGTAATATATCGCTTTCGCTTTTCCATATGACTAGATTCAAACGATGCCATACATTATAAATTAAAAATGCTTCACCACGCTTTCGTTTCGCTGACTGTTTGACAAAGTTCGATGGCGGGAGCGGGACGGCGAGTGACAGTCGGTTGCCCAGGTCGCCCCGCTCCGCTGTCGTCCGTTTCGTGCGCGTTGCCTAGATAAGCCATACTGTGGTTTACATCGCCGCCGCCCCGCTGCCGCCATCGCTCCGCCCATCGCAGATCTCGTGCCCGCAGACTTAAAGACAAGCCAAGTAGTTCTCGGTGACTTCAATAATTGATTATTATTAAGGCCTCATTAATTTAATTTACAGTAAATCCAACGAAGAAGTCCTAGCACTGGCTAAAGCCGGCCATAAAATAATGGAAATGTGGCACGACTTGTACAAAGAAACGCGTCGCAGCATCGAAGTGAGCGGCAAAGGCGCGCGGTGGGAATTCGACCAACCATTGTTGTTTACTCGAACAGACTATATAGGCAGCGTGGCTAAGGACCTGGCTGATGTTGTACAGGTAATGTATGTTATGTGATACCTAGCGCTCGGCATCCTCGGCGAAGACGAAATCCATACAAAATCAAACGGGTTGACGTAATCTAAAAGAACAGGTTACAGTCAACGTCTATTAACGTTGAGCGCATATTCAGCATGGGGTTCTATAATGAGCGATCCGACATCATTCGACGATATTCGCAAACCGCGTGAAAAACCTATAGTCTGTCCGATACGCATGATCGACTTCAGCGTATTCGTGTTCGACTGTTGTTATTACATTGCTCTGTTGTTTCCATAAACCACAATGCCTAATAGACTTCGAACGGATATTTGGCATGGATAAGTCCATAATAAGTGACCCGACTTAATAAGTAAATCGACAATGTTCGCAAACGTGTAAAGAACTTAGTCTAACCGATACGCACGACTGACTTCAGCGTATTCGTATAAAATAATATTATTGCTATTAAATATCTTTTTGTTTTCATAAACCATAGGTCCTCATCGACTTCGAGCGAATATTCGGCATGGAGTTAAAGTCTATAATAAGTGACCCTACCCAAATAGACGACGTTCGCAAACGCGTGAAGAACCTAGTCTATCCGATACGTACGATCGACTTCAGCGTATTCGTATTCGACAACAAGGAGAACTGGGACGTCATTATGGGAGACTTTTGGAACGAAGTGCGCTATCTGGAGGAAGAGGCTAAGAACTACATCAATCAGAGCTTTGGGAACCTCAGGTAAAGTTTTTTTAAAGATTAGTTTTTTTTTGAGATTAGATTAGATAGAAGATTAGATTATATTATGTTTATGTATCTTATAATAATAAAAATCTTTTTGAAAGGTCTGCAGAAGAAGCCCTCATAGTTCTCCTCAAGTTTCTAGAGTTCGATACCCGCGAGTCTATAAGAAAACAACTGTCTACCAAGTTTGACCTCATCATGCGCCAGTTTATAAAAGAGATCACTGCCATTGAAGACAGATTTACTGTGAGTTTATAAGTTGATAAGTGGCTCGACTAAGGCTAAAAGAATTTTAAAAATCCGAAACCTATCAAAAGCAAAAAGTAAAAAATCTAAATGGTAGTTTTTTTTTTAAATTAAAGTGATCGGGATACTTATACCATACTAACTAACATTTACTCGTTCCTTCACCAGCTTATTATCAATAGGGAATAGGTTGCCTATCATCAACTCTCCTTATTCTGATCTAATCAGTAAGGCTACACGTAACATAACCGCTGGTTCAATCGCGATTGTGCCAATGCTGTTTCGCGTAAACAGGTGGCATACCGCACTTGGATCAGAGGCCGTGCCCTCAAGTCTCCTGAGGTGGATTCACTGAAGCAGCCTACAATATTGCTACCAAGTCCTGCAAGAAGGCTTACATCAGAGCTGATGCTCAACGCGTTGCACGTATTGGCCACGAATAGGTAACGCACCCTACGGGCTCCCGTAGTTACTGGCGTTTGGCCAAAGCAGTGCAAAGCAACTTCTGCCAGCCCTCGCTGCCACCTCTGAGGTGTCCAGGCGGTTCACTAGCTCATAAGCCGCAGGAGAAAGCCGATCTTCTGGCAAAACTATTTGCGGCCAACTCCCGAATCGATGATTGCAATTCACCGCCACCAACGTTACCTCATTGTGGCACTACGATGCCTGATATCAAAATCAGCGCGATGTTCGGTACTTGCAATCACTCGATGTCCGGAAAGCTAGTGAACGGGATGGCATCCCAGCAGTCGTGCTCAAAAAATGCGCAGCGGAGTTGTCTCCCGTGCTTACGCGCTTATACCAACTGTCATAATATCTGGAAAGTGTGCCGAAGACTTGGAAAGACGCTAACGTGCAACCGGTACCCAAAAAAGGGGACCGCTCAAACCCGGCCAACTATCGGCCAATAGCTGTAACCTCAATACTGTGTAAAGTCTTAGAAAGGGTCCTCAACAACTATTTGATCCGATAACTAGAGGATAACGCCCTGATCAACGACCGTCAGAATGGATTCCGAGAGAAAAGATCAACGGGCGACCTTCTAGCGTACGTGACTCACATCTGGGGTGAAGCTATCGACAAGCGTGGCGAGTCATTGGCTATCAGCCTTGACATCGCTAAAGCTTTTGATAGGGTCTGGCACAAAAGCCTTCTCTTCAAGCTTCCGGCGTACGGTCTGCCTGCTCAGCTCTGTGCCTGGGTAGTTGACTAAAAGATTACATCGAAACCGTGATCAAGATAGCCTCACGTAAACTCGGAGTCCTCAACAAGGTGCGGCGTTTTTTCACGCCAGATCAACTGTGTTTGTTATATAAAACGCAAGTACGGTCCTGCGTAGAATATTTCTCACACCTCTGGGATGCCTCCGATAAGTACATGCTCGATGAACTGGAAAGGTTGCAGCGCCGCGCAATTCGCATCATTGGCGATGAAGAGGTAACAAAAAACCTGGAGCCCCTACAAATACGCCGCGATGTCGCTTCATTAAGCGCGTTTTACCGCCTATACCACGGCGAGTGCTCTGAAGAATTATTTTCCCTTATCCCACCTTCTTTCCTTCATAGAACCACGCGCGCTGGCATGCGTTGCCACCGGTTTACTGTGGCAGCGATTCCAACGCGAACAAAGAAATTTGGTAGCTCATTTCATTGTCGCACTATCCGCAAATGGAATTGTTTGCTTGCGCGCACGTCTTCCCTCCTTCCTACAACCCGGGGTCCTTTAAACGAGGCGTGAAGAAGCATTTAGCGGGCCGGCAAAGTGAGGGTGGCTGAGTGGCAGTTTGATCTGCTGCACCAGCTATCTTCGCGTCTGGACTCTACCTTCACTTAACATCAGGTGGAGGTAGAGTCATTTGCTCCGACCTAAACATTAAAAAAAAAACTGCAAATCGATTCATGCTATACGCGCCGTATCGTATGGCAGCATCCCACTATCACAACCTAAAAATAATCGCAAAGAGTTGATGGTAAGGCCCCTAGAGCTCATTTTCGAATGTTGAAAGCAACTGCAGCGCCACTATCAGGGTACTCTTTCACGCGACAGACTCTTAAGGGCCTGTTTCACAGTCTAAAACTGAGTTCTGAGTAGTTTACTTTACAGAGAATTTGACATATTTTCCATATCACGAACGTCAAATCATCTGTCAAGTACATACTTTTAGATTGTGGAACAGGCTCCAAATAAAACAAATATTAGAAGTAGAATGATCAAGTTTTATCATTTTAACCATAAGACAAATATTACTCGAACATTACTTAGAACTCGACTAAACTGTTTATTTCCTAACCAAACTTCGTTTATTAGGATGTTGTATAAGATAATTGTATAACAAGTATTTTCATTACCGTACTATCCTCTAGCGATACCGCAAGAGTCCACCACTGCTACGAAATCATCCGCCAGTGGCTGGCGCCATCTACTGGGCTCGTGCGTTATTCAACAAGATGAAGCAACCGATAATGAGATTTCAAAAGGTAAAGTTTTATCCTTTACTGCAAACATTATTTATTAACAAAAAGCTTTACACCCGAAATTAATAACTTATCTGTCTAGCAACCGTTTTTATTTGGTCATATTAACAAAAATATCGTAGGAACTATTTTAGATAGCCCTTTCCATATTTACAGATAGGTTGTTTTAAGACTGAGACCTTAAAATGAAACCCAAACATTTTCATAGTTATGGTAAATTTTAAATAGAAAAGTATTGGAAAAAATTAACTCGGCCACAAGTGAATTCTCAGACGGGAATCGAACCCGCGACCTTTGGAAATCCGGTCCAATGCTCTTCATTTCATTTAAATAAACCAAACATTTTCATTTAAATAAACTTGTAATTGTAATTTATGATATTTGAATTTTTGCATTTTTCAATGCTATTTTTATACTTATGATAAATTTTTAATAGAAAAAAACAACTCGGCCACAAGTTAATCCAGAGTCCCATCTGAGAATTCACTTGTGGCCGAGTTGTTTTTTCCAATATCTTTCTATTTAAAATTTATCATTGTAATTGTAAACTGTACTTTTGATTCGTTCTTAGTTTTTCCTATTCTAAAACCCATTCAAGGCATCTTTCCACTGACAAGACCTCTCGTAAAAGACCATCATCACATCTTTTAACCGGATTTATATAAAAATATCTAATATAAAAGAACTTTGATTTTTTTTCCGTAAAACTAATTTCTAAGTCTTTTTAGGGTTCTACGGAAAGGGTAAAACGGGACCTGGGACCCGGGAGTCTGTGTGTCAGTCTCGTTACCAGAGGCCCTACCGTGCAAGTGTCGTCGGCATCGACATCGACTTTATTTGACAGATGGATGTGACATATTGCTCTTAGTCTTTGGTAAGTTTTCATTTGTGTCAAAAAGAAGCAGCAATGTGTCAGATGCATCTGTCAAATGAAGCCGATTTCGATGCCGACGCCACTTGCGCGGTACGGCCTCTGGTTGTATTTCATGAGCCGTGATAGTTTGACATTTCAAATTTTCACAGATGATGTATTTCTGTTGCCGCTATAACAACAAATACTAAAAAGCAGATTAAAATAAATATTTAAAAAATATTTAACTTATTAACAACAGTGTTTCTTTTTGCTCGTTTTTGCTCGATATTAATAACGGCAACAGGTAGACGCTTGAAATATTCACAGATTGTGTAATATATTCACTTTTAAAATAAATAATTCAATTAAAATAAAACAAATATTTAAGGGGGGCTCCCATACAACAGACATGATTCTTTTGCGGTTTTTATAGATAATAGTACGGAACCCTTCATGCGCGAGTCCGACTCGCACTTGGCCGGTATTTTTCTATTTGAGTATTTGATCATTATCTTCATTTACTTTCATTTATCTAGGTGCCAGAACTAAACGAATGTGAACAAAAGAAAGAAGCCTTCTTGCAGTACAAGGCCTTTTCGAAAGTTATAAAAGAGTACGAAGAAACTAAATACAAGGGTTGGGTGGACTCTGCATCTGAGCTCGTAGACAACATGATGAAGAGAAATATACTGAAAGTCGTTTTTAAGAAAGAGGATGGTAAGTTAAAGTACTTCATATTTATTAATAAATACTTGCAGTTCGAGACTGTGTGAATATTCAGTGTATGTTTTTGTATTCTCTTTTTTTTTCAAGCTAACTCATTGGATGACTATGGTGAGCCTGTAATCATAAGATGTGTTGCTTTTGAAATTTAATTTACTAGCCGCCGCCAGCTGTTTCTTTCAACCTCGTGGTTCCGTTCCCGTGGGAATATCGGGATAAAACGTAGCCTATGTTTTAATCCAGGCTATCTTCTATGTGTGTGCCAAATTTCATGCCAATGGGTTCAGTAATTTTAACAACAAACAAACTGACATACTTTCAGCGTTACTGACTGACGCTACGCCGGACTCTGATGTAACATGCGTGCTTCGCTCACTAGGCTCGCGGCTTGCTTGGGTCACATAACCGATAATGAGCTTTCCATTACAATCAAAAGTACTTTTGACTGATCTTGCTTGTACTGCATCATAATAATTTATATCTCTTCAACGCCTTGACTATGTCCAGCATTGCGCTTTATGCAGCTGATGAACGCCATATACATACACCGCATTTAATCCTATCCAAATGCGCGTCTTCTTCTTCTTCTTTTTGTGCAATGGCGGTGGCCTTTTTTTCGCTATTGTCCAGAGTTTTGGCTCAGTAGATTGTTTCTACCAGACTCATTGCTTCATCAAGACGTGTCTTGTGCGAGTACTTACAGTTTAGGAAGTGGTGGAATGTAAAATTTTGAGCCTGTAGAACCGTTGCTGAGATACCTGTAGTATGGACAAACAATACTTATATATAATATCTGTTAGTAATTGACAGACAAAATAGTTATAATCTTATATTGTTAGTAGATACATAAGGCGACTTTGGTTTAAATGATAAATTTTAGGAGGTGGTAAGGTACTTGACCTGACCACCTCCTAAAATTTTTACAATCTAAGTAAAATATAAATGCGGCAAATAAAGGAGGCAATGCGGAAGCAGACAGTGCTCTCAGCAACTGTCTACCAAGCTGCAAAGGTCCGCATCTTTCAGGGGCGCTTTCCGCTACGCCGCCTATAAGGTATGGATTAACATCCCCTCGCCCTTAAGAGCTATAATATACATGGCGTCGAACAGCAATCCAGTTTACCTAATCTGCATGCAGCAAAGTCGATAAGCTTTCAATCACACTTAACAGGCAACTTAACAGGCAGGAGCTAGAATAACTTTTATAATAAATGGAAAATAATTATTACACTATTTATTATTCGCCGTAAAAGTCGCCGACACGACAAACGATGCCGCCACGGCCGCCAAACGCTGCCTACCGCTTTTCGGTACCGCCGGCGTCCGCTCGGCGGTCAATAAAAAAAAAGTTTGTGACTCGAAGATGATTGCGGTGTGCAGACGTGCAGTTGTGTGCCGCGTGCGGGCTGCATTTTTGTTTACGATATCGATCGGGGTGACGATAAAATGTCATTCATTAATTACGTATTGTCTATGTAAAAAATTGTGTGCTAATTAATGTGTAAAAAGTACTAATCAGACAGTGTATCTGTATAAGAACAAATTAGTGTATAAAAGTGTGTAAACCATCAGTGCAATAAGATTAAGGAGTGTTGTGATGTGTGATATGTGAGTGAATGCAGTCGACAGCGACATAGGTTATGTATCCTTTTTTTGTGTGCGATTGCAGAATATGCAGATGTTATCAACTGTATGAAACCAATGCCATGCATGTAAGTAACTACTTAACTTAAAATTATTTGGTTCTTGTATAACAGTTTCAAGGTAAGAATTTTGTATTGAACTTAATTATGTTTTAAATACATAGAATTACAATAGGTACGTACTTAAACTCGCGCTTATAACTAACTAGGTAGGTCTCAGTGGTCCATCATGAGAATTATTTGATGATCATATGGATTAATCTTGCCCCTTAGGAAAGGGTTACTTTCACTCTATTCTGATTAAGTAAGTTATTATTTAATAGGTACATAAGAGTGTGTTGGAAATCATATCAACTGTGGTGTGTTGCAGATGAAACTAAACTGTAATTAACGCCATGTACCTACTAACACTTATTAAGAAATAACTTTTTAGGCATTCACTTATCCGTTTATTTTATTTAATTTTATTACGTGTAGGATTGAATTTAAATATGCTTGTAACCGTGTGTGGTAGTCGTAGGTATGTATGGCTCTCAGCTGGCTGGCTGGGGTTCAAGGACCGGGCGCGCGCGTAGTGCGGTTGGTGTGAAAGCGTAAAGTCAGCTCCTTCCATTGTTTCTTTGTTTTATTTTTATATTTATTGTTTTATCTTGGTAATAGATTAGATACAAACTATAAAAAAACGAGTACTTACCGACTTACCTATTTTTTATTAGTTGTTAAAAGAAAAAAAATCGGGTCTCAAGGCAGTCACCGTTAGCGTAGCTGCATAGGTAAGATAAGTACGTATGGCTCTCAGCTGACTGGTTGGGTCGACGTCGACGGCCGGAGCAGCTGCGCGCCCGCCCCGTGCTAGTATAATAATATCAGCTGTTTCCATTTTTTATTTTAATGTTTTTTTTATTATTATTCAAGGTTTAAGCTTGGTAATTGATAAAGTATACTTGAAAAAAGAACTAGTAATTTACGAACTCATTAAATTATTTTTAGATTATTTTTTTATATTTTTCTTAGGTTGTAAATACTTGACCTAACCACCTCCTAAAATTTTATCATTAAAATCAAATTCACCTTATATATTCACATACAACATCAATACAAAGGGATTTTCGTAGCTGAGGACAGTTTTAAAACTGGTGGGTTTGGGGATACATGGGGGGAGGAGATCATAAAGGGAAATTCGATATATGGGACAGTTAAAAAATATGTGGTCAGTTGTTCCTTCCTCCAAGCCCCATTCACAAAGTGATGAGTCCCTGACCCTAATCTTAGCAAGAAAGACGGGGGTGCACGCGTCACCTTGGACTTCCTGACTAGCTGACGGATGACAGACGGACACTATTACAGATGACAGGACAGACACATGACGACTGACTACGAGACAGGACGGTGGTGATTCTGGTGATTTTGAAGAGTGCCTTCGACCTGACTCCAACGACCAGTACCCTTAGTACGTTTGGCAAACTTGAATCGTTTTCGAAAACTATCGCTTTTTCTCATTTATATCCATAGACTGCTTTACCGACATGAGTAGAGGACTCGATAGTTATCGAAAACTTGACAGTAAATGTCAACTCGTACTAAGGGCTAAGGCTTCAGATATCTATGTTTTCCGCGCCCTTGTGTTTCGCTCGCATATTATTTACAAAACTTATAATACCAGAACCAGCCCCAAGCGGCGGACGCGGTATGCAGCTAACAGCAGCGGGGCGCGCCCATGTGGCTCGCAAGAAGGCTTCCGCCGCTTCTCTTCACCCCTCCGATATCGTCAACAAGCAGATCGCCGATAAGCGACGACGGGATAAAGCTTGTGAGTTACCATACCTTTAAGACGATACTATGTATTACGCTAAAGTATGTTCTTTTTGATATAAAACTATAGGACGGTTAGAGATGTTACAAATCTTGTAATAAGATATACATTTCTTTATATCTTTATCTAGATTTGTAATGTACCAGAAACCCGATTTTATAATTTTGTCTCGACACTTTTTCTGATCGAAATGACCCATAAAGAATAGGAAAATTCAAGATTATTCTCAAACGGGGTTACATTTTTTTTGTCGTTGGACGGGGAGACTCTTAGCCTTCATCATACCTGATGTTAAGTATTGATAAGGCTGACGATGGAAGCGAGCCTCTCCCGGAATCCTCAGCCACTGAGGAACTGCCTATCTTATCTCGATTATTAGAAAATGGTTTAATTTGTGGACACAAATCACCATCCTATAGTTTGCATTTGTCTTTAATCGCTATAGTGTGAAAAACGAAGTGATTTTGTGTTTTTTTCGCCGAATCAGTAAAATCGGTCTCTCACCCGCGCTCGTCCTTTTCTCATTACTATCTCGCTTTAGTCGTATAGCACCTTAACTTGCAATATCAGAAGCACTTTCCGCTGCCTCGCGTCGTTGCCATTAACAACCATGTCGTTTCTTTTTCAGTGATGCTTATGAGAATTCCTGGGCAGCACTACGAAAACGTCCGATCGCCTAGTTCAGTCTCCCTGCTAGCTAAAGAAGGATTGGTAATTAAATTACATCTTATTATGAGAAATCTAACACGACGATTGCGAGGATGGTTTCATAATATTATATTGGTTTCAGACTGATGTTACTTGGCGAGACTTGACATTGCATAAATTGATGCAGGAATACGATTTGGAATTCCAACCGAATTTCAATAAGGAAATCTTCCAGATCATACATGAAGCTGAACTAATGGAGCAATTAGGTAATGCCACTTTTGGTAACTTAGAACTACACGTAAGTTGACAAAATTGGGTTGGGTAACTGAACTATTTCTGATCCGTTCTCTTTGATGAATCAGCTTTTTCTAACAACATTTAGAATAGGAAGATAAAGCGCTGTACGGTCAACAGCAACGACGGTTTATACAAAATGTCAAATTTCTACATACAAATATGAACTCAACGGCTTAGGTCTTAAAAGTCCAAAGTCGATTGGTTTTTTTACAGATATGAAGCCCTAGTTGCCATTGACTGTACAAATGTTACCTCATTTCGTTGGTCTCAGTTAACTAAAGTGTTTGTAATTCTTTAAGGTTTCGCTCTCCCATCCAACATTCGCGACGTTGCCATGCAAAAACCTCGTCTGTACTACGAGCTAGAAGCGCTTAGTATAGTGATTGCCAACTATAACGCTAGTACCGCGTCACTCAGCCCCTCTGAAACGCATCTGATGAAGAAGCATCTCTTGGATATGGAACGGCATATACTGCCCGGACTGACGAGAGTCACGTGGAACGCGCTTGGAATCAACGACTATATAAAGGATATTACTAAAGGTAGGGTTCTGTTGTACATAATGTAATAATTACGCTGGAATTTCCAATTGATATCTAACTGAACACATGTCTAAATCTGGAAAAAGTAGCTATACATGTTTTAGGGGTTTTTTTTTTTAAACAACAACAACTACAAATGTTCATAGATACGAAAATCTATTAACCTACTTTTTTAAAGACGCTCCCTGAAAACACTACCTACTGGTCTACCGGCAACTTCCTTGGTTTTTCATGTTATAACGTCAGATAATATGTTTTCTGCTCTAACTCTGAGCAATTATAATTAAAATAACAAAAGCAAGTATAAAAAACTAATACAAATTCCAGGCGAGAATTCTCTCCGAGCAGTACATCAGCAACTAAAAATGGTGGAGAAAGAGATACAGTTTCTGATCGACCAGATTGAGCTGTTCGATCTATTCCCTCTGGTGAGGCCCCAGAACTACGTCGATCCGGTTACGAAAGAGCCCGATGAGACTTGGCTGTATCCTTGCAAGGTATGAACTTCAGTTAAGAACTATGTGTCTGCGATTTAGGTAGAAAATGTAATTCAATAAATTTTGTTTGTTAACGACAAGAGTATCTGTACTGCCGTTAAGGCTGATAAGTTTATCTTGCGCCTGTTTTTCTTGAGGAAAATTGAATAAGGTCCTGAAAATCCATTTAAAAATAAGTATTTGATAAAAAAATACATAGCGCTAAATTCAGTATAATAAAGCTTCTTTTGATTTTGACTTTTAAAATAGCTTAAAGTTGTCACCATATCCTCTTACCTCCACAGACGTATTTCGTCGAAGTGGAGAACGAGAGGTTAGAGCGCATAGCGTCAATGACCCGCATCTACGAACGCATCGGACCGATCCTCATGAAGCTGGAGTATTTGATTCTGGGTTCAAGTACCGGGCGGTCCCCTGTAATGAACTCCTACTATTCTTACTGGGAGAAGAAGATCTTCAAGTGTCTAGTCAGGTAATAGAAATGATAGGTTAAAGCGCATAGCGTTAATGACTACCATCTACGAACGCATCGGACCGATCCTCATGAAGTTGGAGTATTTGATTCGGGGTTCAAGTAACGGGCGGTTCCCTGTAATAAATGTCTACTATTCTAACTGTGAGAAGTAGATTCTAAGTGGAAATAGAATTGATAGGTTATATGTAACACAATGTCTCGAACCACCCTCGAATGATCCTCATATAGCTGCAGTATTTGATCCTGGGTTCAAGTACCGGGTGATCCGCTGTAATGAAAGCCTACTATTCTTACTGGGACAAAAAGATTTTTGAGTGTCTGGTCAGAGTGCTAAGTGTGAGTGTTCTTACCTTACTGGCTTACGCCGCGTTTGCGATTTGAGTTTAATTCTCAACCTTATTCTCATTGCAATAAGGCTATCTGTCAAAATTTTACTCTTACGCGATGGTAACGTTTGGACATTTGTACACTAAGCCCTCAGATGACACAAATGATACGGTTTTGTGTAGTTGGCACCCCCGTGGAAGATTAGTGCGCCGCGTTTTCCTGAGCGCCACACCGGTGGTATGGACCTACTGACGTCCCTTAAATGGTTGGTCAAGGAGACAAAACGCAGGGTGAAGGCCCGGCGACTGTTACCGCTATCCCGACAGTCTCCGCCCCCGCATAGAGGGACCACCCAGAGGGTTATAGTGGGTACGAGTCCCATTCCCGGACAGAGGTTATGTATGCGCGGGCACATATTAGCGAGCCTAGCGGCATGAGTTGAACAATTTCTTTTAACGTCGGGAATTTTAGGTAGGTGTAATGCCTATCAAATACGTTGTGCCCGTTTAATACCCGTTTTATTATCATTGTTTAATTTCTCTTCTTTATTTGTAAGTTATAGTGTAGAGGACCAACAAACACAGTGGTCACCTTGGTGCCGTGTTAAGAGGCCAATTAAATGTGACGGGAAAAGTCAAGAGCTTAGCGTATTAACTATGTTATTGTATGTGTTATTTTGTAGCATTGTGTAAAAAGCCTTTATCTGTCTATGAAGTTACTATAGTTTTTATTTAAATAATATGTTTGTAATCACTACCAGATTCACGCTAGAGAACCTGGAGCAGTTCCAGCAGATGCTGAGCGACAAGACGCCGCTGTTCCAAGTGGACGCGACACTCGTGTCGCCAGACGTTGCTGCTCGACCAACCGCACCTGAAGTTTGCAATATACTTAGCTACAATCTCAAACATTTCCTTAACAGGTACAATCGAGGAACTTTCCGGTCGACCTTTCTTGAAAAGGTTAAAGAAATAATTTATGATTCACATGAAACACCTATAAATGTGCTATTATTTGTGATATAAAGTTTTATATAAATCTACAGCTTACTTGTATAAGTCTAGACCTCAGACCACAACTAATAAAGAAATAGTTATTATTTTAAAAGTAAATAGCAATAACCTTTTTGGATAACTTAATATTATTTCCGAACTGTCGCTCGGGAATACATCTGTGAATTTTACATTAACTTATACTGTATCATGACTTATTTTAAAACAACGAATCTCTAACAGGTTAACGGCCTTCCCCCGTTGGATGAAAAAGACCTGCCTACCATGTCCACCGCAACGCATCGAGGAAGCGACCGGCAGCGAATTCTACGTGTTCTCATACTTTGAAGATATTTTACGCGTCGTTGCTATCAATGACATAACGCTACTCATCCAAGACACTATATACAGGCTCATGAATGATGTTAACACGTATACTCAAAAGTAAATACAATTCTGCTTTATTTGATACTGAACTACAAAATAAGAATGTATTAATGCGCTTATCAACTGCTGAAGTAGTTAAAACTGAATGATTTTTTACTTCTGATCTTTAATTTTAGTCAATGTCACAGGTGTAAAAGCTAAAGACTAATTGCTGATATATTAAAATGCCTAATTTTCTAATAGGTGGCAAAAGTATAACCACTTATGGGCATTCGACAAACATTTGTCCTGTGAGAAATACATTCAGAAACACGAGCAAATCTTCAAATACGATGAGAAGTTCTTTTTCTTCGAAGATATCATCCACGATTTGCATGAACATGTCAAGTTTGTGGACATTGGAGCTATCAGGGTGAACCTTAGGCCGATCATCAGTCAAGTCCAAGGACATGCGCAGGAGTGGAAGACCATTTTAGGACAGTGTATCGCTTCCAAGACCAGAATGAATATGTATGATTTGAAAAATCAAATCGAGGTATGTAGCCTAAAGTAGTAATAATATTTGCAGAAATTTTTATTTATCAAATGTTTAGAATCAAGTTAAAGCAACTTTTAATGTACAGTTAGAAGCACATCAAGTGTGACAGCTGAATTACGAAAAAACGCCCTTATTACGAGCGCGATTAGCGACCGGTCAAGTCAACATAAACTGCAGTCGTCTTTACATTGTTTTAAGTTGTAAAATAATGAGTATTTAGATTCCGAAGACTATACAATAAATATGAATTAAGCATAGCTCTCTAATGCCTTAGTGGTTAATTTACAGTCCATGCGCATGACGATAAACATGAATATAAAAGGACTGGAGGACTTCAAACTCGTGATGGCTACAATCACTCAGGTTGCAGCTATGACCATCACTGCAGAAGTGAAATACCGCGGAATGCAAGAGATCTTTCATATGCTGAGACAGCACGAAATCGACGTAAGTACAAAGGTTTAAGGGCCAAGCCACATCTGACCGAATTAAAGACAGTGATCTTCCACTCCGTAACACAAAGATACGCAAAAGTACATTTAACCGAAGATGCATCGGTAAGGTGAGTAGATATAGAGTCGAGTCGTTAAATTACGTTATTGAAGATCGGGGACGTAAATGTCCCTAAAAAAATAGATAAACATTATTCATGACATTATAATTGATAACACGAGTATTTGGACGTATTGTACATCTCGAAACATTAACATTAAAAGTCGAAAAATGTTTTGTTGACTTTGTCTTTGTATCACTCAGAGAGCCCACATATCATCGCAGTGTTTACAGTGGTCTTCTTATATTTAGGTGTCTGACGAAGACATAGAATTTGCCAAAAGTCTAGAAGCTTCCTGGGGCAGTCTCTTCCAAACTTCATTGTTCCGAGGTACCGCACTGGAGCAAACAAAAGAAAAGTTCTCCAAACTCAACGTTGTCGAAATATCCAAGTTCCTGCAAGAGTTAGACGACTTTGTAGAGAAATTCGATAGAGAAGGACCGGCTACTGTCGGCGATGATATGGATAGAGGACTTGTACTCATGGAGGTAAAATTACAAAGTATTAGTTTTAATAATATAAATGACATATAATATGAGAGAAAGTTGTTTTAAGCGACACTATGAACTCTTATAACAAAGTGTTGTTCAGACAACACCAAGCATTTTTATAAAATTTTGATCCCATACAATAAAATGATAGTAAAGATGGGGACAATACGTGGTTTTCGTTTTCGTTATGGGTCTTTTAACACCTTGTATAAATGCCCATGACTTGATTACAATAAATGCTCGTATTCATCATACAAACATTTGCCCCTACTGGGATTCGAACCCGGGACCTCAGAGTAGGCGACACCTTGAAACCTTGTACGTACCACTCGACCACGAAGGTCGTCCTCCGTGAGGGAATCATAGTAGCTTGCCTTTGTAATAAGCTTCGCCATTCAGTATTTTTTTTGCTATACCTAACCGATGCTCCTGTTAACCCTAATAAAGCCTCGCAATAAAGTTAAAATTGAGATTTCATGCGCTAAAAGAACTGTATGGGAAACGGATGTAAACTTCTCCTTGTCCATTCTAAAGTCTTACTCATTGCGCCTAATATTATTACACACACATTACATGAATTTGTTATTTCCAAAGGAATACAACAGATACTTTGACGAGCTCGAAGCTCGCAAGAAGGTGCTTCAAGCAGCGGAACAGCTATTCGACAACCCCTTGGCTGACTTCTCCAACTTCAACCGAGCAAAGACAGACTTCCAAGCTATGGACCAAATCTATAAGATATACAAGGCGCAGAAGAACGCTAGAGAGCTGTGGGCCAAGACGCTGTGGGTAAACTTGAACCCGCAAGCTTTGGTCGACGGTATCGAACAATTCTTCAAGGATTATAGGTCAGTATGTCTCCATATAGTATACGTCAGATGTATTATCACGCTACGGACCAAATCTATAAGATATACAAGGCGCAGAATAACGCAAGAGAGTTGTGGGACCAGACGCTCTAGGTAAACAATTTTTATACCGATATTCCCACGGGAACAGGAAAGATGACAGGAAAACTTCTGGTCAAAACTAGTTCTAAATGGGGTCAATACTTCCAGGAAACTTCCCAAAGCCGTCCGTTTAACGTCTACCGGTCTAATGCTGGATCTAAAGATGAAGCAGTTCAAGGGAGTGGTGCCACTGATGGTGTCACTCAAGAACGAGGCGATGCGCGAGCGCCATTGGAAGAAACTCATGGAGAAGACGGGTATGGCTAAAAATATGGAATTACTTAACGCTTATTTTAATTACGAAATTCGTTTTGGTTGTTGTCCAAAGTCTTTATCATCAACATTATCATCATTAGTTATTACTATAGTCTATCAAATCTAAGAAGTACCGTTTGACAGCTTTGACAGATTGGAAAATAAGGATGGGGTCAAAACTATAATATACGATTCATACGAGATGTCGATTTAATTTGTTAGAGTATCAATATCGATTAAGTTTTTCGGATTTATACAGTGAATTCGGAGGTCGCAACACTGTGGGAAAGGACGTAAGGATGTGACTTTGTAACGAAGTACAGGGGGCCTACCATCAACTGTATTGCGATTCATTTTTGGTAGTGAGAGTGAGACGCCGCTATACGCGCCGTATGACAGCACCCCGGGCTCTCAACCTATAAATGATCTAAAATGAATCGCATTACAGTTGATGGTAAGGCCCCAGAAAAATAAAGTGTTTAGTGTAAATTGTTTATTTGGCTTTATTTGATGGTTTTGAATTTTGATTTAGTGATTAAGAATTGTAAATCATGCGATTAAATGTAAATATATCTTCATCATTTCAAAGTATTACGAATTTTTTTATTGAAGTTGTGTGAGTTAGGCCTGTACAGAGTATTGCGGCTTGAAAAATATGAAACGTCAAACGGTACTTCTTAGATTTCATGGACTATATTAGTCCCCTGTTAAACACAGGTCTTTTTGTTCAGCTGTGAGCTACATAATTACAGCCATGCATATGCTCAACATTCACCAGGTCAACGGAACTCCGACGACTTTATCTATGTTTACTTTGCTATTTTATTATTATTATTTTGTTTGGATTATTCTGTGTAAATTACCTAATTCCCCGGTTAGAGATACACGTATTTTTGCAAGTCTAACGTTGAATTACTATGGAAAAGAATTATGTTTTCGAATCAACAACTCAGCTTGCTATATTTCTAAATTATTATAACTTATCACAACACATAATAAGTACCACATATTATTTTTTCATGTCTCATATTCTGAAAGTAACTCATAACTTGCCTAAAATGCGGGTTGAAAGTGATATGTGGCGGCCCTAGGGCTGTAATAAATTTGAAAGAAGAATAGGGGGTGTCATGTCAAATCGATATCTGTAATCTCTTTGGACTTTTATTTACCAGCATGTAGGCAAAGGCACAGAAGCCTATACAGCTTATTTTGCTACATTATAAAATAATTAAAATCGTAGAAACCTTACAAAATTTTTTTTTGAATATTCTGTTTCCTCATTCCTCATATTCAAAATGAAAAGTAGAGTGTTTACTTCGGGTGTATGGACCCATAACAGTCTCGAACTATCGGCGCCCTCACTTCGTTCGGGCGCCAAAACACTCGACTGTTATGGGTGTCATACAGCCCTTGGTAAACAATCTACTATTTCTGTTCTGTGGTGTCAATGCCAGTGAGACGCTTCATTGATGGCCCAGCGATAACATTCAAATGATGATTACTGTAAGTTTGGGTAAATGCTTAATTTAAGATAAATTTTAAATAGAAAAATATTGGAAAAAACAAATCGGCCACAAGTGAATTCTCAGATGGGACTCGAACCCACGACTTTTGGAAATCCGGTCCAATGCTCTAACACTGAGCTGCACTGAGCTACCGAGACCTAGTCTCACACACTTAACCTTACCAACACTAACTCAGGTGTTAGAGCATTGGACAGGATTTCTGAAGGTCGTGGGTTCGACATTGTTGTTATGACGTCAGAACATATACGACATACGTTATGATGACAGGCTTGAAATTACCTAATATGAAAGAGTGTTTATTTATTTGTACGATTTTAAGAAAAGATTCACGAAAATTTATGATGGTTTATAGCCTACGCAATATGAGTAGGTATAAAGAATTAAGTGGGATGGGAAGTTTACGTATCTTTTATGCGTATTATATTGTTTGTTAGATACCTATACCTACCTCTTTACAAAAATAAAGTAATGATGAATATTATGACCTACAGAAGCAGCCCTTTTAAGAAGGAGACCGCTAATTACATAAAAAGACATACTGTATGATAGGTATTATGTTGTATAGAGTCTTCGCAAATACGTAAACTCTGCCTTCAAATTTATAACTGACGCTAACATGTGGTGTTGAAGCCGGGAACATATTAGAGTCCTTGATGTGGAAGCCTGCCCTCTAAAATATATTCGACGCCAGCGCGTTCTATGACGCCACATGTGTTGAGACGAGTTACAGTTAAGAATGATCATTATAATATAGTGCACTCTAAAATATTCCCGACGTCAACGCAATCTATGACGTCACGAGTGTTGACATAAGTTATATTTTAGAAATATGCAACATCGCCGGGGTGTCTAATAAAAAAAATTAAATCAGACAATGTTTGAAATTTTACATAAAAAGTTAGTATACAAACACGTACATAATTTGTTTATTTGCAGGTCAGGATTTCGACATGTCTCCGGATAGGTTTACCCTGGAGAATATGTTCGCAATGGAACTGCATAAGTACCAAGATGCAGCAGAGGAAATTGTCAATCATGCTATCAAGGTATGGATTAGTTTTTTTATCTTTCTTTTTTATTTCAATAAATGCTTTGGCACGCGGCTTAGTTATTCAAGAACTTGCTTCGCCTGCAATTTTTCAAAGGGGTGGAAACATTATGAAATTAAAAGTAGCCTATGCCACTTGGGATTGTGTAAGTTTTTTAACCCTGTCATATGAGTGGTTTCGGATATTTTATTTATATATTTGTATCTAAAAATAGGTAACAAAAGTCCAATTAATATTAATAACTACGTAAGTGTGTTGCAGTTACTTTATGAGATTATTTACAAAGCTTTAAGAAGTTGAGTGCATATTTGCTATATTATTATATTTATGACTAAGTTTATATGACTAAGTTTGTATATATACGGATATTTTGTAACTAAGTTTGTTTTTGTAAGGCTAGTTTATATTTAATTTATTTCATTCATTAACAGGAACTGGCTATAGAACGCGGCGTAAAAGACGTGCAAGAAACATGGGCAAACATCTCGTTCACTGTGGCTCGCCACTTCAACCGAGGCGAAGACCGAGGCTACACTCTGAACCCATGCGATGAAGTCACCACCAAACTTGACGATGACGCCATGTCACTGCAGAGCATGGCCGCGTCACAGTTAGTGCACTAAATTAGAACATAGGGACAGGCATTGATAAAAGAAGGGTCCATTTGATATAAAATATTTTCATTCACACGTATGTTGTGGTTCTAATTTTTTTTACAGTGGTGGTCACAAAATTAACGACACTAGCTGATTTTGAATTTATAACACGGTCTACGATTCACTACACTACAATACGAGGAGCTCTATTTTTGAATCGCTCCAAAATCATTGTGGTGTTGCATACGAGTAACTAAGTCACACTCGTCTTCCAAGTCGCTTGATTTGTGTTGCTCGAATGCAATGACTCGTTGCGGTCGAGCAATTCAAAATATGTGAATATGGGGACTCGAGACGAGTGAATCAACAGTGCCCCAGAACTCTTCGATTACACATTGAGTAAGAATGAATGACATATTTCTTTGTCTTCGTCCTTAAGTAATTCTCGGGATACCTCCCTATTGTAGTAGCAGATTAAGCTGGAGAGATTACCACACTCTCACTCTTAATATTTTATCACTAAAAATAAATTTATTTGACACTTAATTTTCCTACGGCAGATTCATCGGTCCATTCCTCTCCGTGGTCCACACATGGGACCGTCGTCTAGCGCTTATATCAGAGGTGATAGAGGAATGGATGGCGACGCAGCGCAAGTGGCTTTACTTGGAGGGCATATTCGTTGGCGGTGACATTCGAGTGCAGTTGCCCGAAGAGGCTAAGAAGTTTGACGACATCGACAGGTCATTTAGAAAGGTAACCAACATAATCTTATTAATAAACAACTTAATAGGTCATGATTACTGCTAGGCATAGGCCTCACCAAGGATCTCCACGACAATCGGTCCTGCGCTGTCCGTATTCAGCAGCTTCCCGCGACCTTCACCAGATCGTCGGTGCACCTTGTCGGTTAATAGGATTGTTTGAAGCTTTTAGGGACTAAACTTACTCCATTTGTCACAGATTATGTTGGATACAGCAAAGCGGCTGAATGTAGTTGACTGCTGTACAATTAGTGGTCGTTTAGAAGAATTCATAAACCTCGGCATTGGACTTCAAAAGTAAGTTAACAGACTAAGCTTTTATAGCTATTTTAATTTATTTATTTAACGAGATAATTTTCTTATTTAGGTATATTTATCACATAAAAATAGCATTGTAAAATGCAAAATTAAAAAGTTATAATTAGATGGCTGTTTCATCTTAATCGATAGTCAAACATTTGTAAAAATGTTTCGTTTGAATGCGAGGATGTTTCTCTCATTGATGAAGCGACGGTGGCCAACACCGTGGAGGGGTGAATATACTAGAGAAATTCGATGTGTCCTCATAGGTTTCTGTAGCATAATTGGTTAGTGCATTGGGCCGGATTCCCAAGGATGCGGGTTCGAGTCCCTTCAGGGCGACATGAGACTGGTTGTTTTTTCTGGTATATTTTCTTGTTTAATATTTATCATATTTAATTAGGTTACTTTGAAAGAGGAACCTTACTGATTCTTTTGCAGCTTTTTATATAAGACGCCATTATGATATTACTTCGAGGTTGCATTAAACATGGCAATACGTGATTCGATAATATTTTCGTAGATGTCAAAAGTCCCTGAACGACTACTTGGACTCCAAACGCCGAATATTTCCACGGTTTTTCTTCATTTCAACAGACGAACTGCTATCAATACTTGGTAGCAGTGAATGTAGTTGTGTACAAGAACATATGATTAAGGTAAGTATTGGTCAGTTAACAAAAGCTGGCACGTACAACACATTTACACGTTGTGTCTGTGAATAAGCGTGCGGCGTGACGTTGCACTGCATGGTCATCAAGACTATAATAGTCTGTCTGTCTCTCTCGTGCGCGGTCATACTTACGAGTATAAAGGAGACAGTTATTTTTTTGCTTTTGCTACTATAGAGTGAACTTTTTGTTTTTGTTTACGCGCCACCTTTCGTTAACCAACAAAGTTGTAAAGAAATATGGAACAAGTGTCTTCTTATCTATGTTTATTCAGTTACATAAATGTGTATTTCTTTCAGATGTTTGACAATATTAGGTCTTTAGACTTGTATGTGGACCATACAAACAGACCAGTTGCCGCCAAAATGATATCTGCTGAAGGAGAGGTAAGATGGAATATATAATTGTAATAAATGTCTGGACGTCTATATACCTCATCAAGTCCTTATTGTCTAACGACCGAAATTAATAACCTATCTCTAAAGATAGATAGGGCTATCTGACATAGTTGCCTAGGATACTTCGTTACCTATGAGCTGTCGTTATTTTAGAAATATTCTAGGCAACTATCTCAGATAGCCCTATATATTTCTAGAGATAGATTAGATCCCTCCTCCTTGCCTGCTCTCTTACTATAAATGCAATGCTCCATAGATAATGGAATTCAGACGCGTCGTGTACACCGAGGGAAGAGTAGAGGACTGGATGAATCTAGTTCTAATTGAGATGCGCAATACAAACAAGTTCATTACCAAAAAAGCAATATTCTACTATGGGAAGAACTGGAAAGTGCCCAGGTAAAGCTGCAAAACTTTCTTGTCAGATTTAGATTAGATGCTTAGTAATGATAGGGTCTTATTGTCAGATTTAGATTAGATGTTAAGTAATGATAAGGCTAAACAGAGACCTATATCGAGATAATCAATAAAAGTGTTGCACCTTGCGTGCTAAAAGTTTGATCCACGGTTAAAGTTTTACGATTTAAGTCAGTCCGCTTAAGAACATTGCCATGAAAACACCCGTCATTCAGAAACTATAAAATAGTTATAACTTTTTAATTTTGCATTTTACAATGCTATTTTTATGTGATAAATATTAGTAACGCCCTGACAGGCGACATGAGACTAGTTGCTTTTTTCTAGTATATTTTCTTGTTTAATATTTATCACGAAAATAGTTATTTGTGCTGTGCTTTCTTGCAAGAGCTCGTCAGTAACATTTGCACATCACTAAATCTTGCTCGTGACGTCACCATGTAGGTACGAAAAATTTGACACGCTAGGTTCTCATACAGTTGGTAACGCTCTTTTCGTCTATCTCGATGTAGGTCTGTGGGGCTAAAGGTGGAATCGTCCTTCTCCCGGAATCCTCTACCACTGGGAAACCATACAGGGCCCTTATTCACTATGACCACTTACCGATTCCTTGCTTAAACCACGCCAATGTCGTATTTGGTTTCGACATTTTCAAAATAAGTTTTCTCTATGACACTTCCAAATTTAAAAGTTATTTAATTGTTTAATAACTATACAATTTGTGACTTCAGGTACTTGTACAATAACTCTATAATTTGTGAGTATCGTGGGGAAAACGAATTTTGAAAATGTTAAAACCCAGTACGACATTGGCGTCGTTTGAGCAAGGAATCGGTAAGTGGTCATAGAGAATAAGGGACCTAGTCTCTAGCGGCTAGAAGAAAACATTTATTATGAAGTACATATGTACTTCATAATAAATGTCGCGTTTGAGTCCCGTTGCTCAAAACTATTAGGATCTTCGTCTTATTATCATAACAACAATGTTTTCAGCAAATAGTTTTGAGCAACGGGACTCAAACGCGACATTTATTATGAAGAACATATGTACTTACAGCTTGAAGTTTCGACTGTGTTGCTACATCAGTTGTCACAAGCATCATAATAAATGTCGCGTTCGAGTCCCGTTGCTCGAAACAATTAGTATAATGGAACGCGAAAGTTTAAACTCTTATATGACTAAGATAGCTAGCCAGGTAGACTAGAACAAGTATTACTAACTTTACTAAATAAAACAATACAATATTTACCATTAGGAATCGAACCCGGGACCTCTAGATCTGATACCGGTGGTGGTGTAGGTACTAGACCACAGGCTAAGCATGAACAGCGCTATAAGTATTAGCAATATGTTTTTTTTATCTATTTTGCCAACGTAATATGGTGAATGATGCTGTCTTGCTCGCCCCGCTAAGACGCTAAGATATAGACGGGACAGTGATACCTTATCGAACTGCGAGTGTCGATAAAATCCGCTGATGTCAGGAATACAATGGCGGTTAAAAGCGATAAATTAGATTAAAATTAATATTTAATCCGTTTAGAACTGAATGGATATTAGAATACCAAGGCATGGTCTGCCTTGCTGCCAACGGCGTCTGGTGGACGGCGGAAACGGAGGAGACCTTCATCCGTATCCGGAAAGGGAACAAACGCGCCATGAAGGAACACTTGCAGCAGCAGAACGAACAACTAGATGGGCTCGTTGTTAAAGTCAGGCAAGGTAAAAATTTAACTTCGAAGTATAATAAATTTTAAACTGGAAAATATACAAAAAAATACTACTCGTCTCTACAATGCTCAGACAGGACTCAAACCTTTGGGAGTCCGGCCCAATGCTCTAACCATTGAGCTGAAATCCTAATTAGAGATATAATCTTCGTTTTATAGCGAAAAGGCTCTGTAAGCTTTTGTTAAAATATAGAATCCAAAATTTTCTATATCCCTTACATCCCTCCTGTGGAACTTGTGCATGAGCTATATTATTGTATTTATTTATGTAACCCTTAGCAAATGGAATTTTCCGTATTCACCCATAAAGAAAACAAAAGGAAAGAAAGTGCTCCAGCGTAAACTACCGGCAGTTCAAATTTGAATTATGACTTGACGAGTGCGAGCTCTAAAGTCTAGACTATGGGTGACCTGTAAACAAGATAAATTAATAAAACAGTATTGCTCCGTTTTGTCTTTTATGATGTCTATGCCATGACCATCATGGGCTGTAATGGTGATTATCTGTACTCTATATTAGATTTGTCATCAAATGATCGCCTAAAGTTCCGAACGATAACGACGATCGACGTGCACGCGCGGGACATCATAGAAGACTTCGTGCGTGACAACGTGACGGAAGCGGCCGAGTTTGAGTGGGAGAGCCAGTTGCGTTTCTACTGGCTGAAGAAGGACGACAACCTGTGGATCAGACAGTGCACTGGTAAGTTCAATATTTGCCATACGATAATGGAACGGTCTAATAAAGTAAATTGATTTGTCATCAAAGGACCGCCTCAAGTTCCGAATGATCGCCACGATCGACGTGCACGCGCGGGACATCATCGAAAGCTTCGTTGTCACTCACGAAGCCTTCGATGATGTCCCGTGCGTGCGTGACTGAAGCGACCGAGTTTGGGTGGGCGAGCCAGTTGCGCTTCTTCTGGCTGAAGAAGGACGACAACCTTTGGAACAGGCAATGCACTAGTGAGTATAATGTCGACATGACCATGAAGGCGTTATTAGAATTAATTCTTTCTGATAAGTTGTTCGTGATTAGTTTGGTTATAAATTGTGCAGGTGAAACTAAATACACTGCCACAGCCAGTGCCCTTTTCAACAGCTTTCACTAAAATCTGTTTGGTCATTGTAGCCTATAGTTGTTAACTATAGTGTTAGAATATCTTGATTAAGTTGTTCTTGCAGTGTTACAAACTTTTTTATTCAGTAGAGTAATTTGACAGGTGCCAATGTCACTTTGTTAAAATAATCCTGCTTTAAACTGTTTTTCGTAATGATTTGCGAAAATCCAATTCTAGTTCAGTAAGTATTGATTCCATTCACGCACACAAATTCAATATTATCATTACAGCTATATTTTAAATCAGCATTATTTTTACAAAGAATCATTCACACAACTACTGAATAAAAAATCTGACTTTTGACAATTTGACAACAATTGTTATTGTACAGGTGTGTTCGAGTACGGATATGAATATATGGGACTGAACGGGCGTCTGGTAATCACGCCGCTTACAGACAGGATCTACCTCACTATAACGCAAGCGTTAACTATGCAGCTTGGGGGCGCACCCGCAGGTCAGTATATAAACTCATTTGCAAAAAAAACGGGCACCTAAGCAATGAACCATTTCAAATGTTAATATTGCTTTGTTTGATAATTATAGGTAGTTTTATTCTCACAATTTGGTAAATTAATAAGAAAATAATAGTTTTCATCAGTATTTCATAAAATTTAGATACAATTTATGGGAAATAATGCTAAACCTCGCTAGTAGTGTATGTTCGCTAGTAGTGCATATACTCATGAAGTAAAAATAAAAAAGTTTTTTGTTTGTTTTTCTTTAATAAAGTAAAAGCAGATAAATGTTTAGTATCGAGTGTGACCCTCTCTAGCTAAAATCACAGCTTGAATTCGTCTGGGCATGCTAGCGAGTATATCCCGGATACTTGCTTGCGGAATACGTTCCCACTCCGCAGTAATCACATTCTTCAGCTCTCTGATGGTCTGCGGAGTCGAGTGTACTGATCTCACACGCCGTTTCAGAACGTCCCAGACATGCTCTATGGGATTGAGGTCGGGACTTCGAGCTGGATCCAAACGACGAATGCCGACGTCTTGCACATACGCATTAACATCGCGGGATCGGTAGGCGCGAGCATTGTCGTCCATAAAAATCGAGTCTTCACCTAGAGCGGCCAATGCGGGTTGTGCATGAGGAATTAGAACTTCCGTTATGTATTGATGCCCAGTCAGTGAGCCGTTTTCAATGAAGACTAACTCTGTACGATCCATTGAATTTATTCCTGCCCAAAACATAACAGGGCCCCCACCATAAGGTGTGATTTCTTCGAAACATGCCTCTGCAAAGCGTTCTCCTTGTCTTCTTAGCACTCGCCGACGTCGATCTTCACCGAACAGAGATATCCTGGCTTCATCAGAGAACAAAACCCTATTTCAATCTTCTTGAGTCCATGATTCACAATTTCTAGCGAACCTAAGCCTGTTAACTCTGTGCTCACGGAGTAATTTGGAGCCGCGGGCCGGGCGGTGACTGCGTATATTGGCAGCGAGAAGCCTCCTCCTGACCGTCCATAGACTAATATGCACATTTCTTACTTCTTGGAGGTTGTTCTTAAGATCCACATACGAAGATTTGCGATTTCTCAATGCGCGACTCACAAGAAAATGAATATCCCGTGGTTGGGTACATGGTTTTCTTCCAGAACCAAGCCTTCTCTCGACGGAACCAGTCTCCTGATATCGCTGCCAGGTCCTTTGGACTGTCGAGCGACTAACATTTAGCCTCCTAGCCACGAAACATTGGCTGCAACCCTCTTCAAGCAGCGCGATAATTTTGGTAACTTTTACCACTTTATCTACCATTTTTGATACAGCCAAACAGCAATAAATAAAGCTTTGACAGTCAAGGATATGAAATTAATCGATAAAAATTTAATAAAAGTTATGAAAGTCGATGTTAACTTCTGTAATTTCGCGCCAAAAATGTAGGATAAAAAGGGGTTTTCTGTAAGTTTTGAATTTAGAACGTACTTTTTTAAATACCACAGCATTTTTAAAACCGGCCAGTAACGTGTACAAACGATTGAAACCTTTTTGGTATTGTATCTTTTTAAAGATGAATGAAAATCAAAACCGCTTGTTTTTTTTGCAAATGAGTGTATATTAGGACGTGTATTATCAACATGTGCCGCAATATAAGTCTAAGAATTTAGAAAGACAAATAATAACATATAACTTCGCGATACAAAAAATAAACTCTAAAGCATAGAGATATCATCATTATGGTTTCTTCAATGCAATAAAAATCTCAGGAGAATAGCAGTAAGGTAGGTAATAATATAAAAATAAATTCTGAAACCATTAAAACGAACCATAGTAAACAACTCCTGAATAAAACATTATTTTATTGGTATGAAGAATTCTGCTTTATTTTATCGTTCTCGGTCTACACATTCACTTACACCTGTTTACATCTTATTTTACTCTTTACAAATTATTACCAGGCCCCGCCGGCACCGGCAAAACGGAAACAACCAAAGATCTGGCGAAAGCGCTAGGCTTGTTATGCGTTGTAACTAACTGTGGAGAAGGAATGGACTTCCGCGCTGTCGGCCAGATCCTAGCAGGACTTTGTCAATGCGGTGCTTGGGGCTGTTTCGATGAGTTCAACAGGATTGATATATCAGTACTGTCTGTCATATCCACCCAGCTACAGTGCATTAGAAGTGCTCTGCTTATGAAGCTCAAGAGATTTACAGTAAGTAGTTTTAGTAACTATTAGAGCTGACTCTGATTATATTCCGTGATGTCGGCCAGATCCTTCCTGGCAGGACTTTGTCAAAGCTTCGGGCTGCTTTGACGACGGGCAACTGAGTCTCTATCTTTTTTATTCATCAAATTCAACCGTATCATATTTGATTTGGTTTTTGCGATCCATGTTATTCTTACATTCTATCAAAATGTTATCAAAAGGCCATTCCTATGAACCACGTGAAATATTTTTACCCATAGTCCATCCAGTTAAAACACGGGGAATAGATGCTTATCATTATCACATCATATGTTTTAGTTTGAAGGACAAGAAATAGCAATGGACAGCAAAGTGGGCATCTTCATCACCATGAACCCTGGCTACGCTGGACGCACTGAGCTGCCAGAATCTGTAAAGGCGCTGTTCCGACCCGTGGTTTGCATCTTGCCCGATCTTGAGATGATCTGCCAGATTTCGCTGTTCTCTGATGGTTTCCTAACGGCTAAGGTAATTTTTTTTCAAATAAAATGGCCAAAGATTTGCTCACAAACAATTTATTTATTTATTTATTTATGTAGGGCAGAAGAAGCTGATCCACCCCCTGATTATGTAACTCGTTTCTATCAACGTTTGATTGAAAGTGCAGTCACATTGCTGCTTTTGTAGCAATGTGACTGCACTTTGTTGTTGTTTGCAGCACTTTCAGTCGATTTCAATCAAAATCTGTTAGCAACAGTTAGTTAATCACCTAGCCGGTGTTAAGTAACGCCTCACCCTGGACAGGTCGCCAAGTTTTTTAACAGCATTTTCGCTTTAGCTTCGATGTTCACCTCCTTATTAATCAAGTACTTTATTTACATCCAGGCCAAAAAATTGGAGGACATCCAGATTGCAACATTCCATTGCCACATACCCAACTGATCTGACCAACATTCTAAGAGATGATGATGAAAAAACTCTGGTCCTTACATTGTAACAGTTCTAAAAACCGCACACTCCTAAATCTTAATCTAGTAGGTACTTTTAACTAAATTAAATCTAAAACCATTCACTTCACCATTCTAACTTGTTTGTTTACTTTATTTTGCTTTGATAAAACTTCTGCTGGTAGTTAATTCATAAAATATTCCTACGTTTATTTCGGTACGTAGTTAAATAAAAAGAAATAAATTATCGTAAAATTAATTTCTTTTTATTTAACTATTTATATAAAGAAAAAATCTACATATTTTTCTATGTATAACTACTCGTATTATGTTTTTGGAACTTTAATATTCCGTACTACTTCGGCCATAGAAGAACACCGTGTGTAGATCGGTCTTACAATCTTCATGTTGTCTATGCCAATGACAAAACATTATTCGGCTATAGAATTTGTGAATCATCTCCCACTTTAATTTTTGAATACAGAACATTCTGGATAGATTTTTGTATAAATTTCACATCTCCGGTGAAATTCCCTCTTTACAACTTTTCTACTTGCTACATAAAGTCATTCTGTTTGACTTGTTGTGTGAATTCGCGATCCCCGTACTAGGGGTCGTATCCACGAGCAGCTTCCACACCTGCATCGTCCGCATTCAACCATCTCGGCACCTACCTGCCGAGCGCTCGCCTGTTTCGGCCTACCCCAGAGCAACTCCACTTCGTGACTACGTGCGCATCACCACACCGAGCCCACCCTCCGTGCTACCGAGGCTGAACATACTGCTCCGCTGCAAACGTAGTCCGTGGCGTTGGACTTTCGCTTCTTGCTCATCTAAAGCTAAGCCCCTTCTTACTCTCGCGAGAGCCACCAATCGAGGTTTCCCTAGAACCCACACGCACACTTTGTTAATGTCTCATAAACTTTAGTTGTTAACCACATTATTGTGTTTCTTTTCATCTTTTCTGCACACCGGTCGTGCTTAACACGGCCGGAGCGTGTCAACATCTTTTAGAATGTGGATCAGATCAGTTGGGTATGTATAGCAATCTGGATCTCCTCCATTTACTCCATAGATGGCCATTATCATATCACAGCTCGGTCAATCCTTGGCAGAGAACCAAAGCTCCAAAGTTACCTCGATTGTATGGAAATCGATTAATGTCGTTATAATATTATATGACCACCACTGTAAGTATCGAAAGCTCCCCACCCGCTACCGCTATAGTTCCATTTACAAAAAGCTCATAATAGAGCTTCTATAATAATAACACATATTCCTTTCTTAAAACTCCATTATAAATTGCTTCTAGGTATTAGCAAAGAAGATGACAGTGCTATACAAAGTTGCGCGAGAGCAGCTCTCCAAACAGTCGCACTACGACTGGGGGCTGCGAGCTTTGACCGCGGTGTTGCGTATGGCAGGCAAACTGCGGCGAGACTCGCCGGGACTCAGCGAGATCATGGTGCTCATGAGGGCGCTTAGGTGATTGCTTATAGGTGTAGTTATAGTATAACGTTATGTAAGTGGACATGAAGATGACAGTGTTGTATAGCAAACAGTCGCACTATGACTGGGGGCTGCGAGCTTTGACCACGGTGTTGCGTATGGCAGGCAAACTGCGGCGGGACTCGCCGGTACTCAGCGAGATCATGGTGCTCATGAGGGCGCTTCGGTGATTGCTTATAGGTGTAGTTATAGTATAACGATATGTAAGTGGACATGAAGATGACAGTGTTGTATAGCAAACAGTCGCACTATGACTGGGGGCTGCGAGCTTTGACCACGGTGTTGCGTATGGCAGGCAAACTGCGGCGGGACTCGCCGGGACTCAGCGAGATCATGGTTCTCATGAGGGCGCTTCGGTGATTGCTTATAGGTGTAGTTATAGTATAACGATATGTAAATGGACATGAAGATGACAGTGTTGTATAGCAAACAGTCGCACTATGACTGGGGGCTGCGAGCTTAGACCGCGGTGTTGAGTATGGCGGGCAAACTGTGGTGGGACTTGCCGGGACTCAGATAGATCATGGTTCTAATGAGAGCGCTTAGGTAAGTGTTCATAGATGTAGTAGTATATCGATATGTACGTGGACGTTGAAGATGATAGTGTTGTATAGCACATAGTCGCACCACGACTGGGGCTACGAGCCCTTTGTCTTTATACCGGCGGAGGGTTTATTTGGTATCTAAATATAATCGTTTCAGTTTCATTCATGGCTGCTGTCATACAGTATGAAAATATGACAATAATTATAGCGACGAAACGGGATGCTACGTGATATTTTGTTAAGATAATCAGCCTGCGTGTTCGGTTCTACGCTCTTATTGATTCTGATATTCGTAACAGAAGTTTTTCGCTAAGTATTTCGGATGGATTAATACATAATAATATGTCATTGTTTATATTACTTTCACATGTTGACTCAATTCACTTCCAACAGAGACATGAACCATCCCAAGTTCGTGTTCGACGACGTCCCTTTGTTCCTGGGTCTGATCAAGGATCTGTTCCCGGGGCTGGAGTGCCCTCGCGTCGGCTACCCGGATTTCAACGCCGTCGTCGTGGAGGTGCTAGAGGCTGACGGGTTTATCGTCCTTGCTCATCAGGTAACAATCCACTTCCAACAGAGACATGAACCTCCTTACGTTCGTGTTCGACGATGTCCCACTGTTCCTGGGACTGATCAAGGACCTGTTTTCGGGGCTGGTGTGTTCTCGCGTCGCCTACCCGGATTTCAACGCCGTCGTCTGGGAGGTAACGTCGACTACCGCCAAATACTCGAATGTTTTTTTTTACTTGAAGGGCCTTTTAATCATACATTTATTAATACCTTTATCAGTCTTTGGACGTTTTTTTAATACCTTTGACATTTAAAGCGACAGGATGATGTAAAAGTTAAGAAGCATTTGAGTCATCGGCATCGGGCGTTAGATCTGATGTGAGTGGTGCCGGATCATCAAATAAGCTGAATACCTTTCAAACTGTTAATGGAAGATTTGGTTTTAAGATAGCATCCAACTAGCCACCAAATATTTTCAAAAACCTAAGAGGATTCACGAATAACCACAATAATGCTTTTGGTGCCGCGTGGCGGATCATAGCCCATTTTCCTTATCCATCTATACTATAAGAAAAGCCAGCAGTGACGACATAAAAATAGCTAATCTGATGATGATCATCATTTTAATGTCAATGGATACTTCAATCAAAGACTGCAATGCAATGTATATCAGTCTTTGATAGAAGTTTCCTATAAACTGAACTATGATTTAAACTACGATTATCTAATCGACACTTGATAACTTGGCTTAAGAGCCAAGTTATCAAGTGTCGATTAGATAATCGTAGTTTACATTAAGATGTAATAATACGTGCCCACAGGTGGACAAAATAGTCCAACTATATGAGACGATGATGACCCGCCACTGTACCATGCTGGTGGGCCCGACGGGCGGCGGCAAGACTGTCATACTGCAGACGCTGGTCAAAGCACAGACTAACCTTGGACTGCCCACAAAACTAACTGTTGTCAACCCGAAGGTATTTATTAGACTCTTTGATCCCCAAATACTCGTTTTTCTTCTAACTTTATACAAAGTTGGACAAAAGAGTAGCCTGTCTGAAAGAGATAATGATAACTCTATGCAGATACCGGTCAAAGCGCAAACCAACCTCGGACTGCTCACCAAGCTGATTATCCTCAACCCAAAGTTAACATTATTACAAAGTGTACAAATTAGTCTGAATATACAAGATGATAATGACTCGCCACTGTACCATGCTGGAAGGCCCGACGGGCGGCGGCAAGACTGTCATACTGCAGACATTGTTCAAAGCACAAATTAACCTCGGACTGCCCACAAATCTTACTGTTGTCAACTCGAAGGTAACACTGATCGCCAAGTAGTCGTTATTTTTAAACTACACAATTCATTTGACAAAGTAGTCAAACTGCGCTGGTCGGGCCCTAGGTGCGGCGAAGACTCATATTGCAGACGCTGGTCAAAGCACAGACCAACCTCGGACTGCCCACAAAGCCTGCTGTTGCAAACCTAAAGGTAAAACTTTGATTGCAAAATACTGTTTTTTTTTTTAAAGTACACACGGCCGAAATTAATAACCTATCTGTAGATATGGATAGGGCTATCTGAGATAGTTGCCTAGGAACCGTCGTTACTTTGGTCATATTAACAAAAATAACCAGGCAACTATCTCAGATATCTACAGATAGGTTATTAATTTCGGGCGTTAGTCAGAGAAAGTAATGCAACTTGCTAAGCTAATAGGCCCAACTGGTGGCGGCAAGACTGTTTTACTGCAGACGCTAATCAAAGCTCAGACTAACCTTGGACTGCCTACTGCGGTCAACCCGAAGGTAAAAATTTGGACGACAAATACCCGTTCCTATTAAAACTACACAGTTGCACAAAGTAGTCAAACTGTGACGGGGCTCCTAGTCCGGCAGCACTCGAGTCGCCGGAACGTCGGAACCGCCGCACTCGTTTAGTAAATATTGGAAATAAAATAAAATAATGGTTCCGGGAGACTTGTTTTATTTGTATGTAATGGAAATAAGGAACTGAAACAATATAAAATACAAAGATATAGAAAAGTTTTAGTTATAAATAATGAATCGAAATAACGAGTAAAAAAGTAGGTGTGCTTACCCCGTGTATCGGGTTCCTGATGTATTTAGAGAAAAATAATTATTTACACCAATTTTAAAACAGTACCGTTTAGGTAGCTGGTTTCTGGAAGATTACGTCAAAAAGAGCCGAAAAGGAAACGTGGAACGGAGAAAATTTGAATTTAGACAGAACAGATAAAAATACAATTTGATAACCATAGAGTGAGACTACGGAGTTTCTAGCCATTATAGAGGTTTCATCCATCTATAAGGCTAGAACGAAATGGCACCGTTACAATACCGGGGCGGCCGGCGCAAAAAAATCTTTAAGGATTTTTTTGTAAAAGAAACAATATAGCAATGATAACGATGTCGTTTCTGCACTTAACTTAATTTGAAAAATAAATAGGTAGTAACAAACAAGTCTCTTTTATAAAAAATACAATATAAGTAATAAAATATTAACTAATTTAATGGATGTGCATGATAAAATTTTGAGTATGTGAATGGTTTTTACAGTGAGAAATTTACACTAGGTTGGTTCCGGTTCCATATAAATACTAACATCCGTCATATCTATCAAAGTCTTAATTCAACAAATTTTGAATTAAGGCAACAGACAAGTAGAGAAATCTTATATAAAAGAAGATATTTCTCATGAAACCAACCCAGATAGTGCAGGCTTATTTAAATATGCCAGTCACCACCCGCTGGCTTTTGGTGATCATGTTCAGTGTATATGTGTGTGATGAATGTAATGTACAAGTGTTTATGTATAGTGTCTTAAAATTTACAAGTTTACTAACCATAATAAATGGTCAGGAAAATAATGTTAAATCTCGTTAGAGAATAAAAGTAAGTACCTAGAATAATAAGGTAATGAAAGACATCGCAACATATATATCCAAATGTGAAACTTGTCTTGCCTACAAACATCAAAATCAACATACAATTGGTTTGATGGGTAAACCAAAACATTGTTCACGTCCTTTTCAATGTTTATCAATTGATTTAATTGGACCATTACCATTATCTCGCAAACTTAACAGATTTATCCTAGTAGCAACTTGTTGTTTTTCTAAATATTGTCTATTGTATCCTGTTAAACGTGCTACATCTTCAGTCATAAAGCATATTCTGGAAAATCTGGTTTTTATGACATATGGTATTCCTGAAACAATTATTTTGGACAATGGCCACAAATGATAAGCAATGAACTCACAGACTTATTTAAATTCTACAATATACCTAAAGTACACTACACTCCACGCTATTGCCCACAGGTGAATACAGTAGAACGCTACAATAAAACCATAATTACGGCAATCGCTTCATTTGTCGATGACAATCATAAGATTATGTGACATGCATCACGCTTAAAGTAGGTATGTAATAATAATGAAAATATCTAATAATAAATAAATTAATAAGTAAAATAAAGAAAATATGCTAAACTAATGTGTAAGGAGATAAATAAATTACCTTAATTTCGGAAATGGTTTTATGTCTTTGACATGCCAACGACCTAATGGTTTATTGGACATGTCCGATAAATCGTAAATAAGCGGTGAAACTTTGTTTGAAATCTTACATTTAATAAATTTGGGTGCTAATTTTGCCGAAAAATATTTATCAGCTGAACTAATAGGGTAATTTCGTTTCCAGATAATATCACCTTCGTTAAATTCTAATTGCTGGTGTTGCTTATTATAATAATGAGCATTAGTTTGGTGACATTTATAGAGACGAGCTTGAACCTCTGAAAATATTGGGCTAAGTAAACCAATGTTCTCAGAATATTTATCTTTCGGAGCTAAAACGGAATCTTCAGTTGTGTCGGTTTTGTAAATGGAACCGCATGTGACAAGTTCACGACCGAAAACTAGATACGATGGAGTGAATTGAGTTGTTTCGTTTACAGCAGAATTAATTGCAAACTGAATTTTATTAAGATGAATATCCCATGATCTATGATCGTCATCGACAAATGAAGCGATTGCCGTAATTATGGTTTTATTGTAGCGTTCTACTGTATTCACCTGTGGGCAATAGCGTGGAGTGTAGTGTACTTTAGGTATATTGTAGAATTTAAATAAGTCTGTGAGTTCATTGCTTATCATTTGTGGCCATTGTCCAAAATAATTGTTTCAGGAATACCATATGTCATAAAAACCAGATTTTCCAGAATATGCTTTATGACTGAAGATGTAGCACGTTTAACAGGATACAATAGACAATATTTAGAAAAACAACAAGTTGCTACTAGGATAAATCTGTTAAGTTTGCGAGATAATGGTAATGGTCCAATTAAATCAATTGATAAACATTGAAAAGGACGTGAACAATGTTTTGGTTTACCCATCAAACCAATTGTATGTTGATTTTGATGTTTGTAGGCAAGACAAGTTTCACATTTGGATATATATGTTGCGATGTCTTTATACATGCCAGGCCAAAAGTAGCTATTTTTGATGCGGTGATATGTTTTAAAGGTACCGAAATGAGCCGTTGTAGGTGTAGAATGGTTTTCGGCAATGATGGAATCACGTAGTTCCAAAGGAACAACTAATTTCCAAGAAAACTCAGAATGATATGGAGTGTTAGATCGTGTATACTTATATAAATTATTGTTTTTAATAGAATAATCAGGGGTTGAAGATGGATTCGATTTACATTTAGATAAGATTGTATTATACCAATCATCATTGGCATTAGACATATTAATATTAATAGCGTTAATGGATTTAATACGGGATAGGGTATCTGGTACTAAATGTTCTTTACCTTTTTTATGTTTCATATCAAAATTAAACATGGATAAACGAATACTCCATCTGGCTAGTCGACCTGTGGGATTATCGAGATGTAAGAACCATTGGAGGGCAGAATGGTCTGTATAGATAGTAAATTTCTGGCCGTTGTCTAAATAACAACGCCAATGTTCTAGAGCAGTTATGACACTTAATAATTCCCGTTCGGTAATCGAGTAATTCCTTTGAGGTTGAGTAAGGGATTTACTCATGTAAGCAATAGGTTTTTCTATGCCCTCAAATTCCTGTGTAAGCATTGCTCCCAACCCGTATGCTGACGCATCACAGTGAACAGCAAATGGTTTCGTAAAGTCAGGACAAGTTAAAATTGGAGTAGAAACTAAAGCTTGCTTTATTAAATTGAATGCATCATTTGCTGCAGAAGTCCATTTAAAAGGAGGTGCTTTTTTGCTGGTTGAAGTTAATTTTGTGAGAGGAGCTGCCAAAGTGCTGAGATTTGGTATAAAACGACGGTACCAGCTCGCTGTACCAAGAAATTTTTTGACTTCTTTAGCAGATTTAGGCGATTGTATTTCTAGAATAGCCTTGATTTTGTCAGGGTCGGTATGTAAGCCTTTTTCGTTAATTATATAGCCTAAGTATTTAAGTTCGCTTCGAAAGAAGGCGCACTTCGGAAAGTTGATAGTGATGTTAGCCGATTTTAATTTATTGTAAACTTTATTTAGTAGGGTAATATGATCGTCAAATGTTTTGCTGACGATAATTATGTCATCTAAATAACAGAATACGGAGCTGTCAACGTTATAAAGAAGATTATCTATAAACCTTTGTTGAGTTGCGGGTGCATTAGTGAGACCAAAAGGCATAACCTTAAATTGATATGTTCCGCGACTAGGGACGTGAAACGAAGTCTTGGGACGGTCTTCAACACGAAGGGGAATCTCCCAAAAAGCTTTTGCAATGTCAATAGATGACAGGTATTTAGCATCTTTAAGATTATCTAAAATGTCGGCAATAAAAGGTAATTTATATGCGTCTTTCCTGGTAACATCGTTTAGTTTACGACTGTCTACACAGAAACGCCAAGTACCATCTTTTTTAGGGGTAATAATAACAGGGTTAAGCCAAGGGCTTTCACAAGGTTCAATCACATCTAGTTCTAGCATTTTGTCTACTTCTTCGCGAAGAGCTTTTTGTTTCTCAGGTGATAAACGATAGCATCGTTGACGTAAAGGAGGATGGTCACCGGTGTCAATGTGATGTTCAGCTAAATGTGTCTTACCAAGTGGTAAAGTTTCAGTAGAAATGTTCTTAAAATTATGAATGATAGTATCAGCTATAGCACGCTGAGTTTCAGAAAGATTGTTATAATTACTCAATTTATTATCAGTAGTATTGATTAAGAAAGTTGGAGCGTTTGAAGGTTTATGGACAGTAATTTTGGAAAGAATCTGGGGAGCTAAGTTAAAAGCTTTCCAAAAATCAATGCCAAGTATAAATGATTCAGAGATGCTAGGTATAATGTGCGCTGTAATATTAAAGAACTGATTATTATATATAATAGGTAAGTTAATATATCCAATGGAACGTATGGGTTGACCATTTGCAACCGTACCGTGTATAACGTTATTGTGTTTTATTTCAAAACCATGTTCAAGCAATAATTTATGTGAGTTATTGCCTAAAATAGTGATTGCACTACCACTATCCAATAAACCGGATAATGATAAACCGTTGACGTTAATATTAATGTAGGGACGTTCGGTATCAGTATTATTTGTTAAGAGAAGTGTAGTAATTTTATAAGATTTAAAAAATATTTTAATAGTATTTATCCAGTTGTCCCAATCTGACTTGTCGAAATTCGACTTACTACAATTCTCACTTATCTGGTTTTTTGTAGTAATATTACATTTTGGACAATTAGTAAAAATAACGTTTTGTTTTCCGCAACGAAAACAAACTTTATTGTTACTAGTGCAATCTATCAAGTTGTGGTCATCTGTTCGGCAACGAGGACAAGAAAATATTTTCCGTTGTTGAGTAGTAGAAACTGCATGAACAGGTGTTGATGGCGTGTAGGTACGTGAATGCGTACTATTATCAAAGCTGTGAGACATTGGAAAATATTTTTGTTTCGATGAGGTAGGTAAAATATCGGAAAAATCATTAGAGTTAGAATTTGAAACTTCTAAACAGTTTTCAAACCATTTACAAGATTCAAGTAATGTATTTACTGAAGATAAATCATTAGGTACTAATCTGTGACCGAACTCTGGTCTCAAATTCCGTCTTAAAATTTCAATTTTCTGTTTTTCTGTCAATGGTTCATGAAGTTTATGGAATAAAGATTCCATTGTGGCAAAATAAATAATAACTCTTTCGTTATGTTTCTGTTTACGTGAATCTATAAATTTTTTGAGCTTGTAATCATAATCCGTAATCTCAAAATATTTATAGAAGGAGGTTTTAAAAGTTTCCCAATCCCTTATAAAATCTTTGTTGGCTCTAAACCAATCTAAAGCTATTCCCGAAAGTATATCGTAAATGTGGGCAAATAAGGTACTAGGGTTAATACTCCTTGCAGTAGCAAATTCTTCCACTTTTAAGATAAACTGTCTAGGACAACCTTCGCCAGAGAAGGAGAATTTTTTAATCTCAGTGTTTGGTCGAGTATTTGCAATATTTGATAAAGTTTGTGTTAAAGTATCAAAAAATGAATTAGGAATAACATTTTCTTGAAAAAATTCAGTTGAATGATAGGTAGTTGTTGATGGAGATGGTTCGAGAGATCGGTAATGTTGTTCAAGTGTTTTAAGTCGATCCCAAAGAGATTTATAAACTTGAACATCCTGGGGTGAATTTTCGGTGTCAATTTCTATTATAGACAATCTATTACCAACGTGGGTAATATAAGGTAATATTTTCGCTTTCCTATTAGGATAGGAAGATATGGTTACATCAATTATATCTAAACATTTTGTTACTTCCTCCGTATCTAAAATAAAAGTATACGGGCTTGATGAAGATGGTGGGTATAAATTTGGTTCCGATAAAATAGTAGTCAAAAGTTCACGTAATTCCATGGCAGTTTGAGTCGGTTGAAAATCCGCATTACGTAATTTAAGTTCGTAAATAATTTCAGGTTTATTTAATTGTGAAATATCCATATTTATATTTGGTATTATAGTAGGGAAAATGTAATTAAAAAGTATTCAATCACTGTTATAAAAATAAGGTATAAAACCTTTTCCGTGTTTTATAAAATCGAAAAAAAATGATCGATTTGAAAATAAAATAATATGACAACGTCCGACAATGTCAATTGACATAAAACGTGCAAATAAATATTACGACTTATAATAAACCAATAAAAGAATTAAATAACAATTTGATGATAAATATGAGAAAATTGTGTAGTGGATCTTGGCAAAAGATACTCTCCAAAGCCAAGGGTGTGTAAGTAATTAGTGTGTGTTTGAAATGCCTCCGCTACTATGACATCGGGAACCGATTACATTTGTAACCAGCCATAGTAGCGTCGATCGTGTTTCTGTCTGTTTGGTGTGTGTAAAGTGTATGTAGTGTAGATATTTGTTATAAATAAGTAAATATTTGGGTAGTGTATAGTGTGTTGAAATGAGAATGGTTGAAAACAAATACAATAATTATAAGTAAACGCAAGTAAAAAATGTTAAATGGGCCGAAAGGTTTTGGGGTCGAAACAGGCAAATTGTGCCGGGTAATATTTTAGAATTTAAAAGACTTAGTATAGAAAAACACACAAAACACAAATAACAAACATTAATTTTGCAGGTATTAAAAAGGATATGGTAGTCTTCACTCAGTCCGAGCTGCAGAGAAGTGGTAGTCGTTGTTAGTTTCGCCGGAGAGCCAGTGTAGGTGTAGAATGGTTTTCGGCAATGATGGAATCACGTAGTTCCAAAGGAACAACTAATTTCCAAGAAAACTCAGAATGATATGGAGTGTTAGATCGTGTATACTTATATAAATTATTGTTTTTAATAGAATAATCAGGGGTTGAAGATGGATTCGATTTACATTTGGATAAGATTGTATTATACCAATCATCATTAGAATTAGACATATTAATATTAATAGCGTTAATGGATTTAATACGGGATAGGGTATCTGGTACTAAATGTTCTTTACCTTTTTTATGTTTCATATCAAAATTGAACATGGATAAACGAATACTCCATCTGGCTAGTCGACCTGTGGGATTATCGAGATGTAAGAACCATTGGAGGGCAGAATGGTCTGTATAGATAGTAAATTTCTGGCCGTTGTCTAAATAACAACGCCAATGTTCTAGAGCAGTTATGACACTTAATAATTCCCGTTCGGTAATCGAGTAATTCCTTTGAGGTTGAGTAAGGGATTTACTCATGTAAGCAATAGGTTTTTCTATGCCCTCAAATTCCTGTGTAAGCATTGCTCCCAACCCGTATGCTGACGCATCACAGTGAACAGCAAATGGTTTCGTAAAGTCAGGAGCTGCCAAAGTGCTGAGATTTGGTATAAAACGACGGTACCAGCTCGCTGTACCAAGAAATTTTTTGACTTCTTTAGCAGATTTAGGCGATTGTATTTCTAGAATAGCCTTGATTTTATAGTGGTCAGTATCCCCGCCTGTCACGCGGGAGACCGGGGTTCGATTCCCCGCCGGAGAGCCAGTGTGACGGGGCTCCTAGTCCGGCAGCACTCGAGTCGCCGGAACGTCGGAACCGCCGCACTCGTTTAGTAAATATTGGAAATAAAATAAAATAATGGTTCCGGGAGACTTGTTTTATTTGTATGTAATGGAAATAAGGAACTGAAACAATATAAAATACAAAGATATAGAAAAGTTTTAGTTATAAATAATGAATCGAAATAACGAGTAAAAAAGTAGGTGTGCTTACCCCGTGTATCGGGTTCCTGATGTATTTAGAGAAAAATAATTATTTACACCAATTTTAAAACAGTACCGTTTAGGTAGCTGGTTTCTGGAAGATTACGTCAAAAAGAGCCGAAAAGGAAACGTGGAACGGAGAAAATTTGAATTTAGACAGAACAGATAAAAATACAATTTGATAACCATAGAGTGAGACTACGGAGTTTCTAGCCATTATAGAGGTTTCATCCATCTATAAGGCTAGAACGAAATGGCACCGTTACAAAACTATACTAGACGTGGGCTCGACAGGTGGAAGAAAGGCCATCATTTGCAGACTCGCAGATTCATACGTAACACGATTTGATCATCAAATACCGGGCATTTTTATCTAAAGCCTTGTTCGGACTAGGATAGTTTTTCAGGAAATTCATTTCTGCGCTTGTTTGGTTAATTAAAATACCTTTGGTGCTGTCACAAGCACTAACATAACACTTCTATAGCTTTACTGCTCGAATATTCTGTGTCCTGTGGATTTTAAAACTCAACTTTTTACGTACCTGTTGTTGTGTAACAAGAATGAAGTTCACCACCAGCCTATAAAAGAACTACCACCTCTTCTGCCGTTGATCTCGTGATTGGTAGGTAAATAAGTATTCTCCAGCCACTGAGTAGTTTTTTTGCTTTTACTCAGGCCTGCTCCGTTATCGAGTTATATGGCATCCTTGATCCTGTCACCAGAGATTGGACTGACGGCTTGTATTCGAAAATATTCCGAGAAATGAATAGGTATGTAATATTTTTAATCTTCTGATTTGCAGTTAAACTGGATAGCTTGAAACAGAAAAATATAATTATATAATTTACTCGTGAAATATAAACTAATAATATGTTATCCAAACAATGACTGAGGCGACTAAGGCATCTGTCTCACTGCGGGCGAGTGAGCGAGTAACTATGGGCTATTTTCTCGCTCAAGAAACGTACAAAAGATAACACATTCCGGGTAAACAAAAGAGATGCAAATATTAATAGTTCATCGCTGGCTGTTCACACCGCCGCCCCGGCGAGTACTCGCTTTACTAGTTTGTAGCTGAGCAAGAAAGATTCGCTCGCCGGGCGACACCCTGTCTCCCCGCGGGTGAGTAAAGCTTGGCGGCCAGAGCAGTATGGCCAGATTCAGTATTTTAATAGGTACTTTTTCAGTATATTTTCAAATATTATAAGATTTTTCTGAAAATCAGTAATGTTTAGGTATATTGCTAGGAGTCAGTATTTTTCCGTATAATTTGGAGAAATAATAAAGTTATGTAATAGAAACATATTTAGTAGTAAGTAGGCTTTTAATGCCCGGAGGGAGCTAATGTTGTATAGAACTTCCCTTGTGTAAAATAATTATGATAACATTGAAATTTGGAATGCCAAAATGTCAACAAAAACTTAGCAAAAACAGTTTCGAAAAAAAAACGAGTCTGTTCAAGGCATAACTTCCTGATTCAAGGAGTTTTTAACTATAAAATTGACACTATACTCCTATGGAAATATAAACATTTTTTAAAGAATGTAAAGATTTTTTTAAAGAATATATACATATTTTACTCTTATGAAAAATATAAACATGACTGTATGTATCGGGGTCCGTAGCACCAAGAAAACATTTGAAATTGGAATTATGTGATATTGTGCACACACATTCAAATATAATGTAATAGCTATCTCTTTCATTTTCGTGTCCTTTGTCTTATCATTATCAGTAAAACATGGCAAATCATCAAAATTTTTATGTGTGAGGTCTTGACTCTTGGTCACAGATAAAATGAAAATTAGGAACTAAATTTTTTAAGAAATAATAGGTGATTCGATTTTTTACACGAATTGTTAATTTGTTGTCATTTATTAGTTTTATTATTTATAATATCTAAGCTATTAATGCCCGGAGGGAGCTAATGTTGTATGAAACTACCCTTGGGTAATTATAATAACATTGAAATTGAGAACGCCAAAATGTCAACAAAACTTCTATCAAAAATAGTTTCGGAAAAAAAACAAGGCAGTTCAAGGCATAACTTCGTCCAAGGAGTTTTTAACTATAAAATGCACACTTCAAAGAGATTTTACTCCTATGAAAAATATAAACATGGCTGTATGTATCGGGGTCCCTAGCACCAAGAAAACATTTGAAATTGGAATTATGTGATATTGTGATATTGTGCACCATTCAAATATAATATAATAGCTATCTCTTTCCTTACCGTGCTTTTTCGTGTCTTTTGTCTCACTTATCAGTAAAATATGGCAAATCATCAAATTATGAATGTGTGGTCTTGACTCTTAGTCACAGATTATACCATTGCATTGCCTACGGAACTAGATACCTAAAGAAAAAATCGTTGATTTTCGATATTTTTTCCGCAAATTGTTAAATTGTTGTCATTTATTAGCTTGAAATTTTTTATGTTTCGGCGCGCACTGTTCATTGAAATAAAACAACTTTTACGGATATCAAACGCGCTCTATTTCCACGAACTAAGTTGTAATTGTCCGTATTTTTAGGGTTTTTAGGGGTTTTTGACCACGGCAGCTGTACAATTACTACAACTTAGTTCGTGGAAATATAGCGCGTTTGATATCCGTAAAAGTTGTTGAAATTTTTTATTTAACGTCACAGTAGGTGGGTCATACACTATAACGTGTTAGGATGCCTGAATCTTATAGTGTAATAACAAAATTATTATGTTTTTTTTTGCAAAAATAATTAAATACTAATTATTAAAAGAATATGAATGGATGAAACATGTACACATTTTATTTTTTGATGCATAAATATATTTACATATAATGGTCCCCTTCGGTGGTCTTCAAACTTATGTTCAGAATGGTTGGTATATAACATTATTATGTATTTTTGTGTATTTATATTGGTTTAGCCTATGAGTATTTTTAATTATTATGTTCTAGTATTAATAACATATAATTATTTACAGAAATTGAAATATTATCTATTATTTGAAATAATTACAATAAACTGTCAGTTATATACAATTTTTACCTTTCTGTGGACTGTAATTTTATATGAATTACTACCTAGCAAATGTGTAGCATTGAAAATAATTTTACTGGCAACACTGAGAACTGTCAACTGTCATTTTGTCGGCGAGATTTGAGTGGCAAAGTTCGTGAATATCTGGCGGTGTATAAAATATTATTTTTTGGACAGTTTTGTCAGAGATCAAAGGCTATTTCCTGTTGCTGGATTATCTAGGTAAGTATATTATAATATAACAATGGAAAAACGCAGTTTTTATGCATATAGAGGAGCGGTTTACAGATCCCCATTTGTTTTTTTTCTAACCTCAAAATATGGACGACCGTTAATTGTTTTTATCGTTATTGACCCTTCTGTGGACATCTTTTCTGTGGATATTTGTGTCCACGGGAGATACAACGACCACAGAAAAGATCGAAGTTAGTTAAAAAAGCGTTTAGCTACTTTAATTTTACGTATTTCTTACAATATATTGTTTCAAGACGATAACATGTGTTGTTATGAGTTACTTAGTAACCAGAAACAGTAGATTAAAATATTATTTTTCCTTTTCCTTGTTATAGCTACAATGCCTCGTTCAAGTAGAAGTAGAGAGAAACTAAGTGCCGAGGAGAAGATAAAGCGCCGACGCGAGCAAAAGAAACTAAGCATGCGCCGCGCTCGACAAAAACTAGACGCGGTTGCTTTAGAGGAAAGACGTAGAAAAGATAAGGAAAGATATCACCGGAAGAAACAAGAAGGTTTAATTAAGACAATCAAAGATTTCACCCCTAGAGAGCAACGGCAAATACGAAAAATTTGGCGTGAAAAGTCTAGGGTACGACGAGACAAAGAAAAACTAAAAAAGAGAACAGAAGAAATTATAATGGAGAACTTCCCGCCTTCGAGCCCAACCACTAGTTTTTCTCGAGTTGTTTCTGGAAAAGCGGTCAGTGCAAAAAATAGACGCAGACTAAAGGCCAAAAATGAATACTTGACTAATAGGTTGAAATACTTGGAAAAAAGTTAGCTAAATACAGAATGCGTGTTTTGAGGCTGAAAAAAAAGAACAGACATTGCAGTACTGAAAAAATAAGCTTAAAAAAGAAAATTCAAGATTTTTTATTGGATGATGAGAATAGTAGACTGACTTCCGGTAGAAAGGAAACAATTACACGCAGAGGAGTAAAGAAACAAAGACGCCTTTTAAACTTCACCCTTCTTCATCTACATGAGATGTTTGTGAAAAAGACAGGATTAGATATTGCATACGAAACATTCAGGAAGCATCGTCCTTTTTGGGTACTGTTCCCCAAAGCAGCTTCAAGAGACACGTGCTTATGTTGTTGTCACACTAATAATGATTATATTGTACAAGCATTACATCAAGCGAAGATTTTGCCATACAATTCGGCTACCGAAGTTGCTAGATCGCTATGTTGCAATAATGCGCTCAATGTTTCTTGTTTGGAACGCAAATGTAAAAAATGTTGTGATAAAAAGTTGAATTATAACATTAATAATGGCAATGATACAATTTTCTACCAAAGATGGGTTACAAAGAATGTAAAAATGATTAATAAAGGCCAGGAAAAGGAATTCAAGAAAACTCTGAAAGAAAAGGTGAAAACCTCCCATCAGTTACTTGCAAAACTATTTGAATCACAGTTGCCCACATTCATGCAACATGTTGCCAATATTACGAACCAGTTCAAAGCAATCCGATTCATAAAACAAAATCTGTCTCCGTCCGATGGTTTACTGCACATAGACTTTTCTGAAAACTATGGTTGCAAATATGCAACAGAAATTCAGTCAGCTCATTTTGGGGGATCTAAAGGACAACTTTCTTTACACACATGTGTTTACTATTCCACCGACTCTGATCAGCCTGAGAATATTCGTAAGACTACGTCTATCTGCACTGTCTCCGAAAATCTAAGACACGATCCCGTTCTCATTTGTGCTTATTTGAAACCGGTAATTGAGCCCAGCGAGCCCTTCTCCTGGTCTTCGGCCTCTACTGTCACTGGACCTAGAACACCTTTATCAGCAGTCATGTACACACCATCTCCGGAACCGATACTGAGCCTACCACTAACTCCAAAGAAAGGAATTGGTTATAAGAATATCTACTCAGACACATCTAATTCCTTGACACCTCCTGAAACTGAATGGTGTTCACAAGAACACCATTCTTATCTCTGGATATGGATGCGTCAGATGAAAACTCACCACCAAAGCGACCTAAAAGAAAAATGGCAATTTTTAATGATAGTGACGACGAGCGATCACAATCGCAGATATTCAAAAGACAACCAGCTGTCATTTAGATGATTCATTTGAGAGCGATGATAATATATTTTAAAACAAAAGTACCTTATTACATATTTTAAATTCAAATGTTATTGTTGATTAAGTGTAACTTGTTTTTTTTTTAGATATTTTATGACTATGCGTAATAAATCAAGACTGCATCAGTAACTTTAATTAGGTTTCGGTTAACAAACGATTTAGTTTATATGCTCGTAGAGTGATTTTGAAGTGATTTTAATATTTTCTGTGACATAGCTGTCACTTCTGTGGTCGTTTAAAATAATTAAAGTGCCATAACTATTGAAATACCTAAAAACGATCTGGTTTTTTAGCGTTACCCGATATAATTATTACGTATTTAATTAAAAAGATTTATTTTTCCCAAAAATTTAGCCCCGTTTAGTGTATGACCCAGGTGTATAAAGTAAAGTATGCTGCTCGGGGCAGACTTGACTCCTTCGTTCCATTTAGGATTTTTACTTCGCTCGTGAATTAACATTTTAATTCCTCGTTACGTTCGGGAATTAACTACAGAATCGAAGCGAAATGAATCGCTCAGGATTCAATATGCTGTGACATAAGACACTGCTTTATCCCTTTAGTGCATAATCTACTTTTACTTTTTGCGATAATGTATGAATAAAACATCTTTAAAAATTCGGTGTGTTAATGGGTATATTTGGCCTCTGTAAGGCGATATATTTCAGTATTTTTTGAGGTTCCTCGGTATTTCATTAAATTTAATCTGGTCACACTGGGTCAGAGCTCTCTGAGTGCACATAATAATTATTATTATAAAAGTAGTGGTAGTAACTAGCAACTGCTCGAGTCCTCGAAACTACTGGTAGTAACTAGCAACGGCGCGAGTTCTCGCCCGCTGCACAAAAACTATAACTCGCCGCTCGCAGCTTGTCATTGTTTCTAGTTCCTAGCTTTACTCGCTACTCGCTGTTTTGCTACATATAAATTTTGCTAAGTAGGCTTACTGCTCATTAGACGTTTCGCGCTGTTGGACATTTTGCTACTTAGACCTTCTGATTGTGAGAGCTAGCAACCACGAGCGTGTAAAAGCCCAAAAAAAGGAGACAAGCGGCGAATGGCGCGAGTCCTCGCCCGCTGCACAAAAACTATAACTCACCGCTCGCCGCTTGTCATTGTTTCCAGTTCCTAGCTTTACTCGCTACTCGCTCATCGCCGGTGGTCGGACAGCTGCCTAAGTGATGATAATTTTCATTAATGATTGCTCCGCTCGCGCTTTGTTTTGGTCACATTTCCAAACTAACTAAATGAGCTAAATTAGTGATTTCAGCGAAATGTTCTTTAGTTCGAAAGGTGCTTCGATGAAGCTTTTTGGAATCGCATCAAGTATCAACATATTTTTTCGTACCACTTGTTCAAAAATGTGACATTCTATGCCACAAAAAGCGAACATAACAATAGTCATTTTTAATCTGTTAAAAACAGGGAAAGAAAATTGTACTGAATTTCATTCATCCTCTAGGGGGAGAATGTGATTTGGAATACTTACCGAAATTTATACTGAATTACATCTGTGTTTACACCATTGAGTTTGTATATAAAGCATTACACATCTTTTTGAAAAAGGAATACGCATTTATTATGCAGTTATGATTATTAAATAAAATTACGAAAACCGACGAGGCCGTATGAGCTTGATGCCTTTGCTTTTCCGACAAAAAAATATTAGTCTAGGAATTTGCCGCGTTTTTGTTTTCTTCAAATACATCTCATATTATTATTGTGTTAATTGTTTCGCAATTGGTACGAAAAGTAGAGTATTTTCCTAGGTGATAAAGCTGTCTTAGTCTTGGGTGAACTTAAATCCCTCGCTACACTCAGGAGTTTTTAACACCCTCGCTACGCTCGGGAGTAAACCTCGAGTCCTTTGTTACGCTCGCGATTTAAATCGTCACCCGCGACAGAAGAAATTGCTTTATCCCCTTGGTTAATAATCTACTATTATATTGCGCACAGCAAAGGAATGGAATTCCCTCCGTGCATCTGTATTTCCGAGTACTTATAACCCGCCCATTTTCAAAGCAAGGCTGAATAGGCACCTGGGTTAGCTCGCTCCATCGTAGATCCTGTATTTAGTCCCCGGGCTAGACTAGGATCAAGAGCAAACCCATTCATAATAAAAAATATACTCGATTTTTTAGACCAGCAGAAAAAGACGAACGCCGATACTCCCTATTTGACGGCGACGTAGACGCGCTCTGGATCGAGAACATGAACTCTGTAATGGACGACAACAAACTGCTGACGCTCGCGAATGGCGAGCGCATTCGGCTCGCGCCGTATTGCGCGCTACTGTTCGAGGTCGGTGACCTTAACTATGCGTCGCCCGCGACTGTTTCCCGCGCTGGAATGGTGTTTGTGGACCCCAAGAATCTTGGCTACCAACCTTACTGGGAAAAGTATGTCAATCTTTCATTTTGTTTCATAAATCCGCTACCAGCTAGCTACGCTTCTAAGAAATGCTGTACAATTTAATGTGAAGCTTAAAAAAAGTCATAAAACTAAAACATGACTTCTTGACAAAAGTCATTACCATAAAAATTACATAGTTCTATGTTAACACGCTGGTAAAAATTTAGATAGATAGTAAATTTTGCTTACGGCAACTTTGGAATTTCTGTCATCATCCTTTTTTACAATATAATGAACTAATGTAATAATTTTGCTACGGACTTTTAAACGTTGATATCTACAGGTGGCTGCGCGGGCGCAATAATGAGGAAGAACGGGAACAGCTGGCTGGTCTGTTCGACCACTACGTAGCCGGCGCCATCAACTACATAGTGTTCGGGTTGTTCGGTTTACAACAACAGACGCCGCTCAAAACCATAGTGCCGCAGACACCGCTGAACTTAGTGCGTACTTTCACACTTATTTTGACTGATAATACACAATGATTTTTGTCGGTCTGTTTGACTACTACGTGGCCGGCGCCATCAATTACATAGTGTTCGACGGAGCTATTACCTATCTTTGAAACAGCAACGCGACAAGAAATGTTGCGCGATAATTACTACGTCACGTATCAACAGTGCGGCCACTACCGAACAAACGGTGAACTACAATGTGCATTCATTTAGTTCCTGTTATTGCTACCAAATTGTTTTTGGCGCTAACGTCATAGCAACACGCGGCGTCCCACTCTCGCACCTAGGTAGGAGCGCGAGACAGTGAGACGCCACTATACGAACCATTTTTATTATGACGATCCGCAGCGATCGCGTGATATCTGCTGCGCCGTAATTGCTAATTTTTAGGTTAATGGCCCCGCGGGTTGTTTCGTTTACAACAACAGACGCTGCTCAAAACCATAGAGATGCGCTGAAGTGCTGAGAGTGCATTACTAATAGGTTACGTCAATTCCTTAAGTCTTATTAAAAAAATATTAGGTATTTGAGATAGGTAACTATCACGACCTGTCAGGAACGCATCCTCACAGGGCCGGACTTAAGTTGGATTAATCTTTCGTCCTCACCAGCAAACGACGTAACTGAGCCAAACTGATTTTAATCTACGTAATCGCGAATCGAATGAGTTTTAACTATGCTTTGCGCTCTAAATCAGTGATTTGAAACCAATAGCATTTTTTTTTATTAATAATACTTATTTTATCTATCACTAGCTTTTTACGTTAAAAACAAAATTAAACCCATTGCGTCTACCAGGTGGTGCAATTATGCTACATGATAAGTGGTCTCATGCCCAACAAGGAAGATAGCAATGAAGAAATCGACAAGACCGTAGTAGAATGCGTTTTCATGACCGTAAGTATTACGCAATCATCTACAAGAATTTAAATCGGTGATTCGACACACAACACACTTACCAACAATCAGATAGTTTTTTCGCATATAAAATATAATACAAATAAAAACAATATCATACATTTTGCGTTATGTGCAATGACGAGACCCACCACAATGGTTAAACAAGTGTTTAACTAATTATAATTAGAGCCCTATTGGAACAATTTGACATACCTATTTCTTTCTTTGGACTTTTGGAAAGGAATCGTCTTATGAAGTGACTGGATATTTTACTAGATAAATGTATCGGGGGCGTAGCTCAGATGGTAGAGCGCTCGCTTAGCATGCGAGAGGTACCGGGATCGATACCCGGCGCCTCCAAATTAGTTGTTTTTTGATGGAAACAATATGTTTTTAGGTACGGGTTTAAATGTTGTAGAAGTAATATTATGTTTCATCAGTAAAACATATCGGGGGCGTAGCTCAGATGGTAGAGCGCTCGCTTAGCATGCGAGAGGTACCGGGATCGATACCCGGCGCCTCCAAATTAGTTGTTTTTTAATAGAAACAATATGTTTTTAGGTACGGAGGTAAATGTTGTAGAAGTAATATTATGTTTCATCAGTAAAACATATCGGGGGCGTAGCTCAGATGGTAGAGCGCTCGCTTAGCATGCGAGAGGTACCGGGATCGATACCCGGCGCCTCCAAATTAGTTGTTTTTAATAGAAACAATATTTTTTTAGGTATGGAAGTAAATGTTGTAGAAGTAATATAACGTTTCATCAGTAAAACATATCGGGGGCGTAGCTCAGATGGTAGAGCGCTCGCTTAGCATGCGAGAGGTACCGGGATCGATACCCGGCGCCTCCAAAGTACTTGTTTTTTTAAAGAAACAGTTTATGTTTTAGCTAACGGTTTTATGATGTAGATGTCATACGATGTTTCATCAGTAGGCCAAAAGTAATCCATCACAAATTTTTACGTCACGACTCCTGGCGCAATAAGTAGAATCGCTACCAAATCCGCCATCGTAACATCCAAAATAAAAAATCATGACAATTTTATTATGTTCATCATGCAGCCTATCGCTGTCCACTGCCTCTCCCAAGGTGCGCCACAAGGGAATATCTCCCGCTTTTTTTATCCAGACGATACCTGTTACCTTTAGCAGACGAGATCTCGAATCGAGACCATGTCTCGGCAAATTGTATGGAAACTGTTCCTATGCTATATGGACCGATGACCTGAGAAAGGTACCAGGTAAAGGATGGATCAATATCTCCTAGTACACGAAAATAAATCATTTTCAAACATCTTCCACCCTACAGTCCATGTACAACAGCCTGGGTGCGTCCATCATAGATGACGGCCGTTTGGACTTCGACACCTACATAAAGAAGGCTTGCCCGATGATGCTCGTCGAGGACACGCAGGAGAAGAAGGCCACCACAAGTAAACGATAGTCAATCTTATTACAATGGGATTTGTAATCCCATAAATTATGCTGAAAAAAATACAATTTTATTTTGTTAAGAAAAGTGAACTTGATCATTACAATTTGGAATAAAAATTATTACTTAAGATTAATTTCAGAATATTCAGCGAGAGCGTTTTCGTGATTTTTAAACAAGAAAAACTAGAAAAAACTTAACTTTTGTGTGTCTGTCAGTCTATGATAAGATAGGGTTAATCTTACTTACTCAAATAATAATATACCAGAGGTCCACAAAATATGCATCCATAAAATCTTGGTTTTTATTAATAAGTCATATATATTCATATATACTATAACTCATATATACTTGCAGAACACTTCCCAATGGGCTACCCTTCCCTCTACGACTACTGCTTGGAACTGACGACTATGACCTGGGAGGCCTGGGAGTGGCTGGTGCCGGAATATGAGCATGATCGCAGTATGAAGTTCCCATCTATACTGGTACCCACAGTCGACACGCTGAGACTTACCTGGCTTATCAAGATTATGGAGAGTGTAAGTATAGACTTTATCATAAACCTTTATGGGTAAGTATTTGGTCACCAACTGCCCTGCTGAAAGATTCCTTTTCTCCCTTTCCCCGAAATAAGTTATTATGTTTGGTAACTAAAGTAAATTAGAATCGAATTTTCTGTCATTTTTTATTACTTTTTGCTTAAAAATATCTGATTACAATGTATGTGACTTTGAGAGTAGATAGAGTAGTGTATGAAACTGCACATTACTAGGTATTATAACACTCGTGTATAAAAGCCCTCATTATGCAACAGTTTCATAAACTTCTATTTGGTCATCATCACATTGGTGAAAGATGTTATATTATAGTTACACTATTAGGATGCTATTTCAGAATTTCGTCCGCAGGCATTCAAACATTGGTACAGGTAATGATGGGTAGGACAGGTAATCATAGTTACCTATCTCATTATCTTAGAGACAACAACGTTATCATATGATTATAAGATGATTATAAGTATAGATTTTTCAATTAAAATATCAAATACTAATACTAAGGCTAATCACACACTACGAATTTGCTTGAAATGCAGTTTTCAATAAGGATAATAAACGTACGAATATATTTTTTGTAACATTGCGTTTATTTACGTATTTTTAAATGCCTACGACAGAGTGCAATTATAATCTCAGTGACAATGTTAACAAGCGATATTTTTACACTATTCACGATAAAATAAAAAAAAATATCACAGACAAGTCATATCATTCAGCATAAAAAAACATCACTTTGACGTACTCTTCAAAATCTAAATCATAAAAAAAATATTTCCCGGTGCGCGGCCCGCCTTTAAAACGCTTAAGAGACGCACAGGATCAATCCACTGCAAATTTAGTCGCGCGGCGTTAGCGGCTGTATCGATCGAGCGGTTAATTGTTGCGAATAATAATCGTTCGTCTGTTAACTATACTTACCAAGTCAAAATCGTCGGCTTTTCAGATTGAATTTTTTAAGGCCATTTTCACCACCTACTGATAAAGTTCTGGGTAGCTTAAGTGACCGATCATTTGACAGTTGTAATAGGAAAAATAATGTCATAATTTGGGCCATATAAGCTATCCAGAACTTGTCAGTAAGTGGTGCTGGCCCTAAGTATTTTATTCTGCAGTAATAAATCACATCGCAACAATTAAAATTCATAGTGCGCGCTTAGCCTTATTAAAAATAATGAAAAACGTAATTAATTAAAGATTTTTTTACTTGACTTACTTAACTATACTTACCAAGTCAAAATCGTCGGCTTTTCAGATTGAATTTTTTAAGGCCATTTTCACCACCTACTGATAAAGTTCTGGGTAGCTTAAGTGACCGATCATTTGACAGTTGTAATAGGAAAAATAATGTCATCATTTGGGCCATATAAGCTATCCAGAACTTGTCAGTAAGTGGTGCTGGCCCTAAGTATTTTATTCTGCAGTAATAAATCACATCGCAACAATTAAAATTCATAGTGCGCGCTTAGCCTTATTAAAAATAATAAAAAACGTAATTAATTAAAGATTTTTTTACTTGACTGATGACGTCAAATGAAATAGACAAAACATCATTGACAGGTAGGCACTCTTTTCGGTGATTGTCAAAATTCAAATTTCGAACCTGTTTTGATTGTAGTCGAGTTTATACTGTGTATACATAAATATGTAGGTTGTATACAAATTAATGTACCCTATAAAGTGAATACATAAAGGGGTTTGAATTTTTTTGTATGGAGGCTGGCCTCGTCCATATCCGTAGTATGAGACGCCATTTTGAAAATTATTCAAAATGACGTCGCACGATAATACCTATATAAATGAACAGGGGATATACAGAGGAACAAAGAATGTTATGAAATATAATGAGCTAAAGTGTCACGTTAGCCAGTTAGTTCTTTTTTCTTTATTGTTTTTAGGAGCTTTTGTACAGAGTTACATGTCAGCCCCATCGTAACTATAATTTACTGAGGCACTTTATTATGCTAGATGACATTATTTGCTCTTAGAGTAATGCTTTGTGCTGAAAGTCAACACTGCTACTTTGGTAATGCTCGATTCCTGTCACACTCCACCACAAATGTTGGACATCTTCAATTTTATCAGACTGTGAGCAATTAGGTGAGCTATCTTTTTTCATTAGGTGTCCGTTCAGTGGAATGTGTCCGGATCGAAGTGTATGTGCAGTTGCAATTAAAGTCCTACTTAACTGAACACTTTTGCTGAACTAAGGAATATGTGGAGGCTCAGATTGCACTACTTTGTACCAGATGCCCGTGGACTTAGATCTGTCATCAAAATCTTGGTGAAACCTGTAGCGGTTGTCCTTGTGCAGCACCAAGTTTGGCCAGTTAGAGTTGAAAAGATTCAAACCCTTTTGTTTTTTCGATTGCCTAATGCCCATGGTACACATTTATGTTTTCAATATTGTATACATATTTATTTGAATTTAGAAGAATACAATTTTATGGGACTAAAGATGAGTACCTACTTATTTAATGTCAAGATACTTTTATCTATATTTTTGACCTTGACTGTACCTAACCAAATATGCAAGTTCTAAAAATGATCTTACTAAGTTAGGTAAATAGTTATAGATACGGTCTGAGAATTTTTGTTATTAAATCATTTATAAGCTATTTCCTCTTTATATTTAGGTGGAAAGGCCAGTACTTCTGGTCGGAGATACAGGCACATCAAAAACTGCTATTATTACAAATTATCTACGGGGGCTACCTGCTGATAAATATGTAAGTAGTCAATTTAATACGTCAATCACATAAATATATAGATACGAGTAAATTACCCGATTTTTTACCTCTACTTCCTATACGTAATCCAAATTAAAAGTTATTGGCCCAGATCACTATAGAATATCATTGTACTAGCCCCAGCTTTATTTAGGTTAGTATTTCGCTTGATAGCATTGAAAAGTAGTTGTCATAAACATTTACTTAATAAAAGAGATTTAACAAATCATAATTATTTGAAATTAAATAAATACAAAAGTACAAAGCGTTAATTATACATAATTAATGACAAATTCTACAAAGCTACTACAATACTTCCTAATTACACAGCTGTGTCACAAATATTTCTTACATTTTAATAATAGCTTTTGAACATGTGGAACTTAAAACAAAGCAGTAACTTTGACCGGACACAATATGTAAAATAGCCACGAATTCGACTTCCGTCTTTCAAATTTAGGCTCAAAATATGTTGGAAAAAACACTTTATTTCTAATACCTATTAGAATGTTAAAATATAAAAGTAAGTTGTAGATAACAGTTGGTCATAAGCTTAATCTCGGTTAAGAATTTATCGTTAAAAACACAAAACTTATTTCGGTTATATATATAAACTCGAAAAGGTGATTACTTAATTAGTAATATAGCAGAAATAAAGGTCATTAAAACTAATCGAAAATCTATTATTATTTGTTTGTTGTTAAAATGCATAGGTACCCACTTAATCTTAATACATTTATCAAACCGTAACAATATGCGGCAATTGCTATTTCGCAATGACTTTAGCTAGGTATATGATTACGCTACGAAATTGCTACCGCTCCAAAACAGGGTTATTTTTAAATGGAGCCGGTCTTAAAGTAGCTAGGTATTAGAAAGCAGACCGCTTCCTACTACTAGTAGGCTATTTTTGACATTGGTAATATCGGGGGCGTAGCTCAGATGGTAGAGCGCTCGCTTAGCATGCGAGAGGTACCGGGATCGATACCCGGCGCCTCCAAATATTCTTTTTATTTTGTTTTTATATAAAAAAATAAAACATTAGTATCACACATCCACATATATCTCGATTACATTAATTTCAATTCACATTAAAATCTTAAATAATATTGAAGATAAGTACATAATTGAGAATTTACGTTACTGGATACAAAATTATCGTCTTTGATTAATTTTGGCAAAGAAATTGATTTAATTAGGCTGCCGAAATAGTTATTTTTCAGTACCAAAGACAGTACAAACATGTGTACGTAAAACAATTTATCATTTCTCAAGCTTACTATATGAAAATTCATATTTATGGTTTCCAAAACACATCAAATGTAGCTAATCTTCTTTGACTAAGTGTAACAAAATTCACCCATAAGTTATAGTTATTAGAGCCGCCGTTTATTAGTTGCATACAGTTAATTATTCCATTTCCAAGTTAATTCTATTTTATATTTATTTTTTCTTAATAGCATATTCATATTTTTTCTATGTATCTATTAATTTTTATTTGTGTTATTCAATGAACGTTTAGATAATCCAACAAATGAACTTCTCGTCCCGTACCTCGTCAATGGACGTCCAAAGGAACTTGGAGTCTGTGGTGGAGAAACGAACCAAGGATACCTTCGGCCCGCCCGTCGGCAAGCGGATGCTAGTCTTCATAGACGACATGAATATGCCTATAGTAAGTACAGTCCACGTCATAAATTAATAGTTTCACTACGAAAATCGCTCATATGAGATACGAACGTGATGAGGGCGCGGTAGTTTATTCCAAGTTTTTCATACACAGTGCTATTTTTCTTAGATAATTTTTACTAGAAAAAAACTAGGTCTTTTCTTGCCCGAGCAGTTGAAAATACGAGTTTTTTTTTCTTTCTAGTACAGTATCGTCGTCTCTTCAAAAACACTTATTTCTTTCTTATTTAGTCACTTGATGTCATAATACTTTTGTGTTCGGGAAATATTATCGTTCCAAATTAAATATAACCACGTGATTTTTCAAATACAGGTGGATACTTACGGTACTCAGCAACCAATAGCCCTCCTGAAACTGTTGTTTGAGCGTAAAGGATTCTACGACAGAGGCAAAGACCTGAACTGGAAGAATTTGAAGGATATCGGGTTCCTGGCTGCCATGGGCAAGGCTGGCGGCGGGAGGAACGATGTAAGATTTCTTAAGTGTATTCCTTTGCCTTACCTCAAAATTTAATTAACCCTTAAGAAGGAATATGAATGCTGAAAAATTGGTTCATTTGTTTGTTTGAACACGTCAATCTGAAATTGCTAGTGATATTTTAATATACACTTTTGTATTTGCAAACTCAATTCGTAAAGTTGTAGCATATTTGGACGCTGTTTATCATTCGTGTGTTATCCCTCATATGCACGAATTTGAGCTAGGAACGTCCAAATGTTTTGAAAATGAATATATTCTTTATTTAATTGAGCATATAACACGCATTTTTGAATTGTCAGCATTGAAATAAAACAACTTTTACGGATATCAAACGCGCTATATTTCCACGAACTAAGTTGTAATTGTCCGTAATTTTTAGGTTTTTTAGGGGTTTTTTGATTTTCCCGACGTTTCGGCACCTTTACAGCTGCCGTGGTGGTGGCTGTAAAGGTGCCGAAACGTCGGGAAAATCAAAAAACCCCTAAAAAACCTAAAAATTACGGACAATTACAACTTAGTTCGTGGAAATATAGCGCGTTTGATATCCGTAAAAGTTGTTTTATTTCAATGAACAGTGCGCGCCAAAACATAAGATGTACGTATTTGTCAGCATTGCTTTACCTTTTTGACAAGTTCATGTTTTAATGAGTTATTTGAAAATAATGTGCTTTTAAATAAAAATTAAGAAAATGCCACTATAACTGCCATAACTGTAACCACTATAACTATTTATATTTCGTTCAAACCAATTTTCGTTGAAAGTTTTTATAAAGATCTACAGCATATATATATATATATATATATATATATATATATATATATATATATATATATATATATATATATATATATATATATTTTTTATTTTTTTTTTATTTTTCAATTCTTTAAAAGTTAGAGGGGGGAGACACAGGTTTTACCACTTTGGAAGTGTATATCTTTCTAACGGTTGACTTTGAGAAAAAAACAGTTTTAGGAACCTCAATGTAATTTTTAAAGACCTATCTATAGATACCCCACACGTATAGGTGTGATGAAAAAAAAATCTGTTTCAGTTACATGTTAATATTTTTTTTTGTGTAAAAACCGTAAAGCGGTTTACAGAATACATCTACCTACCTGTGCTGTGACATACTTACGGACAGACAGACATGACAAATCTATAAAGGTTCCGTTTTTTGCCATTAGGCTACCGAACCCTAAAAAGGCATTGGGAAAATAATATAATGACATCCTTTGAGAATGTTTCATTATTTATTAATTACATTACAAAATACAAACTATTTAAAACACAAGTACTGCTAAATTAACAATAGATAGCGCCGCTGGTATCAAATGGTGCAAAAATCAACAAGGCAGTGTTAGGATTTTTATTATGACACTGAGGGTGATAAGCGGCGGTGCGGTCGCTACAAATAAACGGTGAACTCTACTAATAAATTTAGTATCCGAGTATCCAGTGGCGTATTTACTTAAGTGCCAAGGGGACCATGGCCCAGGGCGGCAGCTTAGCGCGCCCGCATTTCATAATCTTTTTCAAGATTTTATTTCTAATTTGTCTGAAGAAATTTAAAAAGCCAACTTAATATTGGCAACAAAATATATAACTCATAAATCTCGGAATCTCACTGTTTAGTTAATAGGTACTAGGGCGATCGCTTTCCTGGATTGTGCGCGGGCGGCGTCACGGCGTCTTGTGTTTGTATCCGAGTCACAACTGGGAAATAATCGAGATGTCAATATGGAAAAGGATATCAAAGAATCTTTACCATATAGGTACATAGTAGAAGGGCGCCCCTGGGCTGGCTGGGCGATCTGACCGCCCAAGGGCGCCTTTGGCCCGTGCCAAAATAATGGACTGTAAAGGGCAAAAAATGGTTGTGCGAGCTATTAAAATTTTGTGGACTGTATTGCGGACGAACAAATTATGGTTAAAGAACGCGAGGTCAGCAAATATACAAGGAAGGGCACTATACCTTGACCGCCTCGTGGTGGTGCTTAGAGGTGGAGGTAGCCTGGGACGTCCCTGGAGTTGGTTGTTGCAGTTTCTTGAGAAATTCGGCGGGATCACAATTCACATCGCCGATAAAACGGGTTCTGAGCGATTAGGCCACTAAATCTTGATAAATACCCAGTCAACTAGGATAGTTATTACTGTAAAAATCGTCAATAATGTTGTGGCCCATTATTAATTAAATAAACTTTAGGTTGACCCTCGCTTCATCTCAATGTTCTCCGTGTACAACCTACAATTCCCGTCCGAGAACACTCTGCGCCGCATTTACGTGTCCATATTGAAGGGCCACTTCTCCATCTTCCCGGAGGAAATCCAGGAAATTGTGGACAAGATCGTTCAAATGACTTTGGACCTGTATAACGTGAGTTATGATTTTGAGTGCTCTTTACAAATAATACAAATGCAATATTGTATTTTGAAGACACTAAAGTATGATAATGCACTTCTCGTAGTAATTTTTTTTCAAGAACTACGTCAACTGAGATGATTACCCAAATATTTACTTAATAAGTGCACCTAATTAATGTTATCCCATACTTTAAGTCTCCTGGTACGGTAATGTTTTTTTTTAAAGTTCGTTGCTCAGATAGCAGTATAATCAAAGAACATAAGCGAAGAACCTAGCTGGGTCTGTGTAGGACTAATTTTTTTTTTTTTCTTTATTTTAGTTTAATTGATAGTATAAATGCTGCTAGATGTTACTAACGGGCCCTTTTCTAGTGATATAATAAAAATAGTAATTTCACGAATTGGGCTACTTTTAACGCCTGTTGTCTTTACAATACTTAATTTTACCAACAACTTAAAAATCTTAACGTACCTTTGAAGTATGTACCACTTACCTTGTATGCTTATAAGTGTTTTCAATAACTGATCAATTTTTTTTACATTTGTTTTGTTCACTTCACACAAACATTGAACCAATATCTTTTAACAGATAATTATAATAGAGCTGCCTCCGACCCCCGCGAAGTTCCATTACATCTTCAACCTGAGAGACTTGTCGCGCATCGCCGCTGGGATGTGTCTGATGCATCCCAACTTCTTTAGCGAGAAGAGAACTGTCGTAAGATGTTGGAGGAACGAGTTCACTCGAGTCATCTGTGACAGACTCATCAATACGCAGGTATTGTCATGATTGACTTTAGTAAATAGTAACGACCCTCGCGATGTTCCACCACATATTTTTTTATGTATGAACATCGATTACTCGAAGACGGCTGAACCGATTGTAATGATTCAAATGTTTATCAGGTGTGTTCCCAAGTGGGTCCCATTTCCTAAAATTTCGAAATCAATTCAGTATTTTTCAGGAAATCTCAAATATACTGTTGTAAAAACCGCAAGATGGCAATAAAGTTCACTAGATGGCGCTACTTATCGGTCAAGCCGTCTTATATTTAGTTTAGCATGATAAAAGTCTGTATTAACCCTGCGACGCAAAAAGAGGGGTATTGTAATTTGACTTAATTAAAAAATGATGGGCACTTTTGTATGGATATTCTGTGATATAACTATTGTTCCAGTGGTTTAGAAGAACTTATTGTATCATACAATTGACATTTTTTTGACGTTTCTAAAAGTTAGGTGTCGCCCAGCATCGTCCATTATAGCATTTAACGTGTTAAGAAAATTATAACATAAATTATTTTTTGAGGAGAAATGCCCCCTCCTACCTATCGTGATGAGTCAGTCGTCACACTGACGCGTAATTTTTCCTGAAGCACTCGGATGTACGATTGACAGTCACGTAAGAAAATATCCAGAATCAGATGGCCCATGGATCCATGTAGTCCTCGCAGCAAAAATTCAAGTAATTGTTTGAGTGACGGATTGAATCCGGGCTTGTCCGGGGCCGGTTTTTTTCCGGACGGAAAAATTCCTGATGCTTATATTCCGAGCCTTATATGTGTTTCAAAATCACACAGAAACTGAATTACTACAGTCTTTAGCTTCTTTGTGTTAGATATGGGATGATGTATGAGCTTGACATTGGACTGTTAGACATTGGGTTTGGAAAAAAACTTTGAATAAAAATAATTAAAAAGAGTCATTTGTACCTATGATCTGTCGATTTTAAACGAAGATCATCTAATCGAAAGGTTGGTTAACTTGGTTCTTAGTGTGCACAGTCACGAGCAATAATATGTTGACACTAAACAACGTTAACTCATTGAAGCACAGGGAAATAAAGCTCTATGTGTCCACAAAAGACATTAATATTGTAATGTGACAAGCATAGGTGAGCAAAGTTAATCCAAAAGCTGCGCAATACTGCTCATTCCGTATCTATTGTACAGGATAACGAGCTAATGTGCACCCATATACAAGAGCATATAGTGAAGTACTTCCCTGAAGACGAGCCGGTTGTGCTGGAAGAGATCGTAGTGACCGAAGACGACGTGAAGCTTGCCGACGAAGAAGTACCAGAAGACGGTAAGAATACTTTTTCCTCCATAGACAGCTATATCGACTCTTAACACGGTATCGACGCAGCAACCGACTTTACAATAATATACCAACTTGTATAGCTTTCACATGCACAGCGACCGTACCGTGACCGCGTGTTGCCGTGCTTGTCCAATAACATGGTTACGATGCGGAAACCGTCTTTTCGGTAATGTACCGACTTGTAAAGACGACTTCACATGAAACACGACACGGGCGCCGGTACCGAACTGTTAAACGGGTAACTGTATCGATTATACGGCACTAAGCAATTCAAAGATCCATCAATAATATAAAGATACTTATAACAAAACTATAAGATCATAACTATAAGATACAAAACAAGATCAATATAAAGATACTTATAACAAAAATAAAAGTTAGTTTGTTCGGACGTGGTATAATGCCAATATTTTTAATTATTAGAAATCTCCCGCAGTTCTATCTTATCTCCATGGGAATATTGACATAAAAAGTTTCTGTGTTATGAATCTGTGCCAAGTTTCATCCAAAACCTTTCAGCTGTCTTTCCTTGATTGATTTACAATATACCATATAAACATCCAAACTTTTACATTTATAATATTAGTAGAAATATTATAATCTAAAGGAATATAATAAACCAATCGACAAAAAATTACTAAACTGAGCGACTAAAGGATAGGTAGGAAGATTGGGTTGCGGAAAAAATAGGTTTAGGTTAGGTTAAACTGCCGACTAGGTCGATCACCTAGTATTTTTGTCGCTCAAAATTTTTTTGTCGCTCGGTTAATCACTGTCCTAATTTTAAGTAGTAGAATATACTTGCTGTTTCAAAGTCTATATCCAAATACATTTTTATTAGAATTCGCCGTTAAAGAAGCGCAACCTGAGGCGGCGGCAGAAACTGTAGTAGTGGAGGAATCCGTTGAGGAGGAAGAGGTTGAGCCTGAGAAAGAACTTACGGTAATTTCAGACTTGGCAAAATCTGGTTGATTTTGAGTTGGGTCTTAGAAACTTCGGGGTTCATTTATTTGATTCTGCTTTCACTTATGATTAAAGTGTTTGCTGTTTTGTGTTGCCAAAGTGTATTTACATTACATGACATAGCCCATATATTAAATAAATGTACCACCTGTGGGATAGGTGTCGTATAAATGACACCTTAATTGCTATAATCGGATTTTTTATTTAGTAGTGTTTACTGTTTTGTGTTGCCAAAGTGTATTTACATAACAAGACATAGGCCATATTTAAATAAATTTACTACCTTTGGTATAGGTGTCGTATAAACGACATCTTAATTGCTATAGTCAGTTTTTTTTTAATAGATTAATTTTACAGGGTACTAAATGTCATTTTGTAACAACAATAATGCTATTTTAAACTGTCTTTAACCGACTTCAAAAAAAAGGAGGAGGTTCTCAATTCGACGGAATCTTTTTTCGCAATGATTTGCTCAGATCCAGAAACAGTTCAGTAAGAATTGATTTTATTCACGTACACAAATTCAATATTATCATCATAGCTACATTTTAAGGCAGCATTATTTTTACAAAATGACATTGGTTAGATACCCTTTCAAATTAATCTACTGAATAAAAAATGCTTAGCATTTAAGGTGTCATTTATACGACACCTATCCCACAGGTAGTAAATTTATCTAAATATGGGCTATGTCATATGTAAATACACTTTGGCAACACAAAACAGCAAACACTTTAATCATAGGAGTTGGGTAATGTTGTCTACATATTATATCAAAGTTTTAAAGTGAGAGAGTTTAAAGTTTATAGTACTGGGCTGTAATGCTATGGTAAATCAGGCAAATACACAGTGTTTTTAAATTGCAGCTTGAAGAGTACGTTCTACGCGATCCTTTGTTGTTCGGAGATTATAGGAATGCTTTAGATGAAGAAGAAATTCGATACTACGAAGACTTGCTGGACTACGAAGCAGTATACTTTTTATTCCAAGAGGTAAGATATGATAGGTATTATTATAGGTTACTTAATATTTTATTACTCTGAGACCATCATCTAATCCTATCTAGCATATCTAGCATAGTGATACTTTTTTTTTATAACACCATCTGTATGTTACTACCCATGTTTACAAATAAATGAATTTCTATTATTATTTCTATATATATCATTATTATTATTTAAATGATTGCACACGCAAATTCTTAACTTATGAACATAATGCATTTTTCTTTAAATATTCAATTTAATTTATATTTTTCCCATTCCTCTTAGATATTAGACGAGTTCAACGAGCGCGTTGGCAAGATGTCGGTGGTACTATTCGAGGACTGTCTGGAACATTTGACGCGCACGCATCGAATCCTGCGCATGGATCGCGGCAATGCATTGATCATAGGCGTGGGTGGATCTGGCAAGAAGTCTATATGTAAACTAGCTTCGTTTGCCGCTGGTGCGTTGCCATAAAAATATTTAATACTAAGCTTGATACGGTATCTTTAGCAATATGTTGGTGGTACTATTCGATAACTGTCCGGAACATTTGACGCGCACGCACCGAATCCTGCGCATGGATCGCGGCAAGTGATTATAGGCGTTGGTGTCTCCGGCAAGAAGTCTATATGTAAACTGGCTGCCGCAGATACGTTTACTCATCTGTGTTTAATCATCAGCATCTCAGCTATTAATGTTTAACACTTACTAAATTGATTTGCTAAGTTCTGAATAATATGAAACAAGAAGAATAATAAAAACAAAATCGATTTAAGTCACCATGTTTTAATTTAATTGTATGACCTAAAGCCAGATATGATTTGAATATGATATCAAACACTTTTAAAACAATAACTTAGTACGGCGTTAATTAATGGCGTAGTAGCACTTAAAATTACTCTCTACAATATTTTTAGTTGGGCAGAGGAACCCCTTGTGATCATGATCACAATGAACTTTTTAACGCTACGTACTCGTAAATAAGGATTAAATGAGAGTAGCCGGCTCTTCAACCCTACTTAGTGTTCTACCCTGTTAAGGTAAAACAAAATCTAAAAAAAGGTAATTTGTACGTGCAGGCTGCGACATGTTCGAAATAACGGTGACTCGTAACTACAACGAGAACACGTTCAAAGACGACATGAAGCGACTTTATAACCAGCTCGGAGTCGACGGCAAAAATACAGTATTCCTCTTTACTGCTGCGCAGGTTAGTGCAACAATTATTTTATGACAAATCAACCGTTCTAATTATTGTCTTTCCTTACTCAGAGATAGAGTAAGTAAGCCCTTGTATTAAACCTATATCTCTTGCTGAGAATAAGTTACTGAAACCTAATACCTTCTACGGAAACTCGTGCGAGTAAACTCGGGCAACTAAGTGACCAGCGCACCTAGTGGTATCAAGTGAACCGATTTCGCTACAATAATGATAGCCATACAGGACGTGATAGGACCAACAAACTAAATAGTCACGTATTACCAGTATGACCGCTCTCAGATGGCGCTGTTTACCGCCCGACTTTAATAACCTATCTCTAGAGGTAGATTGTGCTGTTTAGTGTAGTTGTGTGTAATTGAAAATAGATAATATCTATTTTCTATAGTATTTCCTGAAACGGACTGACCGATAAATCAATTTAGACACCTTTCATAAATATTAACTTTAAACAGATCCTAGAAGAAGGCTTCCTCGAGTTCATCAACAACATCTTGATGATCGGCATGATTCCCGCACTGTTCGGCGATGACGAGAAGGATGCCATCATCAACGCTGTCCGCAATGAAAGCGCCGAGGCTGGCTACGGCGTTGCTAAGTAAACTAGACCTTGTTTCTATCGGCACAAGATGTAAACTGCCATACCGTATACACATTGCGTTCTAAGTAGTCAGTCAAAATAGATCTTATGGTTGTCACATAAGGTTCATAATCATACATGACACCTGCTGGACCATTTTAAATAATATTAGAATAAAGTTCTTATTCTCAAATTGTTTTGTCATTGAAACAAGATATTGACATGTTTTTCTTTGCTTGACTATAAACAACGTAACGAACCTGGCGGCTCTACCGCCTAACTCGATTGTTTTGCAAAAAGCTGTTGACTTTACATCTGCCATTGGAACCCAGCTGCCTTTAATGCCTAATCATGATGTAAAAGTACAGTCAACAGCATGCCAGGCTTCAGACTTGCACTACAAAAAATGCTGCTATTGCGAGCGAGAGCGACTGAAGGACGCTCTCAAGATGAAACTGTAATGCCATGTTGACTGTACAATATCATTTTTCAGAGATGCCGTATGGAACTTCTTCTGCAACAAATGTGCTGACAACCTTCACGTTGTGTTGTCCATGTCGCCGAGCGGGGACATACTTAGAAATAGGTAAGTGATTAAATAAATCTAAATAAATTGTCACTTTACCTACGAGTATAATTACTGCTAAATAATCATTTGTGTTTTGTTCGTTCATAGAGTCAAATTTTTTAGATTTCCTGACAGTGATGTTCTTATTTCTTCTCCATTCACTCCCTGGATGGCCATTATCAGATCACAGCTCGGTCAACCCTTGGCAGAGAACCAAGGCTTCAAAGTTTCCTTTGTAAGAAAATCGACTAGTGTCGGTAATTAAGTGACCACCTGTATAATTATGTTTTTTTAGATGTCGCAGTTTCCCTGGCCTAGTAAACAACACAACAATAGACTGGCAGTTCCCATGGCCAAAGCAGGCGCTGCTAGCGGTAGCAAATGTTTTCCTTGCTGATGTAAGTTGTTATCATCATAAAAGATTATTTTACAACTAAAGGAAGTAAATTTATAGAATTCAATAAATAATTCCAATTTCACTTATATTTTTTTATGAGCAGTGGTGAGTAAGATACGTAAAGGGGTCGTTTAATTTTCTTGAACTTTCTGGCTGCACGACTGGATAAACAGAAAACTCCCTCTTTAACCGACATCGACTCTTCTCCGTAGAAAAAGAAAAAGTAAAATTTAACAATTTTGACGTCAGTTGTTAGGGTGAATGTATCGAAGCGCTACGAGATATTTATTATCTCATCATTTACTACAGGTCCAAAAGATTCCCGACGAGTTCAGATCGATAATAGTGGAGCACGTAGTCCACGTGCACATGTCCGTGGCGCGCTACTCCTTGGAGTTCCTGCTGCGGCTGCGGCGCAACAATTACGTCACCCCCAAGCATTACATGGACTTCCTCACCAACTATTTGCTGCTGCTCAACGAGAAGGACGCTTTTATCGTAGCACAGGTAGTAATAATACTAGCATTTACATGGTCTTTTCTTATGAGCAACGCGCAAACGCTTAGCTTTTATCATACCTTCCTATTATTAAGTTATAATAAGCCTGAAGGTGGAAGCGCAACTCTCCCGTAATCCTTAACAATCCTCAATAAAAAGAACACTAATTATCGTAGCACAGGTAAACATACCAGCCCCTAACACAAACACCGCATATCACGCGGCATGATATGGCGCATGATGCTGTCTTGCTTACCCTGCTGAGATCAGAGCGGGACAGTATTACGTTATCGAGCTACGAGTGTCGATAAAAGCCGCTCATGCTAAGGCAACTACATTACATGGACTTCTTTATCAAGTATTTGCTACTGTTCAATGAGAAAGACGCTTTTATCATAGCACATGTAATAACACCAGCCCCCCCTTATATCACGCGATATATGGCACTTGATGCGTCTTGCTTACGCCGCTGCGATGTAAGCGGAACAGAGTTCCGATCGATGAAAGAGGATCACGTAGTCCACGTGTATATGTCCGTGGCGCGCTACTCCGCGGAGTTCCTGCTGCGGCTGCGGTGCAACAACTACGTCCCGCCCAAACATTACATGGACTTCCTCGCCAACTACTTGTTGCTGCTCAACGAGAAGGACGCTTTTATCGTAGCACAGGTAATAATTCCGCAGAATAATTGTGAACAGAAGTTGCTCTCCGCAAAATCATTTAAATAAATAGCGACTCGTGCTCCCACACAATAAAGTGAAATTCGAGTCGCACAGCGCTCCCAATAATACATGGATTCGTTGTCTATCTTTATAACGCGTAGCTCTTATCCTCTCGGGTGACGTCGGGTGGATCCGTTGTATGGATTTCGTCTTCGTCGAGGACGTCGAGCGCTAGGTATTTAATTCATACCTACGCGCGAACTGACAGAGCCCTGATAAAACCAGCCCCGCTAGCATGAGCACCGCTGTGTGAAAAGACGCATGATGCTGTCTTGCTTACCCCGCTGAGACGTGAGCGGGACAGAATTCAGGTCGAGGATAGTGGAGCACTAGTCCACGTGCACATTTCCGTGGAGTTCCTGCTGCGGCTGCGCGGCGCAACAACTAAGTTACACCCACGCATTATAATTATAACGATTAGTATAACATCCCAACTAGCAAAACAATCGTATAAACAATTACTCTTACGGCTATAGATTGAAAAACACTCGTATGAAAGATCCTATTTTTTCAAATAGCTGAGTGAAAGCATCTCTTTTTAGTTTTTAGCATTCGACGCTTTTTGGCTCTGTAAAGATGTTTGTTAAACGTGGACTCGACGAATTCATATCGCATTTACTCGATAGTTGTATAAATATGTCTCTCGATCGCCTTAATTCAACCTTAAATATTATGATAACTCTTTGAAAGCAACTGAATTGCTAAAGTATCATCAAACTGTCTTTTATAGAACTATCTTTCGACATTTAATTATTACAGCATTATTGTAGAGTAAAAGCTGTACATTCAACAAAATAGCATCTCAGTTGCTGTAACAGAATTTAATATCATATGATAGCTTTCTGCACGGCTTTCATTCGACATAACTATTAAAGTTGAGAGAACGCTTTAAAATCATCTATTACAGCTCCAAAGGTGCTCTAAGCATTATTTGAAAGCCATCATTCAGCGTAATAGTGGTATGAAAGTTCGATATTTTTTTTACAGGGTGAGGAACAATCAAATAATATTAATGCGGGTTCCGCAGAAAATATTCACGCCCCTACTGATTATCAAATTTGTGAACCATCTACTAGTGATGTGTGTTCTCGTTCCGAAATAATCTCCGCGGGTACAAACTCGGATTCTGATAGTAAATCTGATTATAGTGATAGCAATTATAATAAAAATGTCAGATCAGAGTTTGAAGACAATGATAGTTCGGAGTCTGAAGACAATGAAAATTTAAATGATGAGTCCCGGGCTAATTTCAAGGAGTGGGCACTCCTATTCAACATTCCTCATGATGCCTTAAGAAAATTGACAACAATTTTAAAAGAAAAATGCAGGTCTTCAATCAATCAATCAATCAATCAATCATTTATTAGTTCATAAGCATGGGTATTACAAGATTTCACATATAAAAAAGGTACAGCCATGATTCACCTTATGGTATATGAACATTACAATTTTAATTATTATTATAAATTAGTCATTATAATTCATTAGATTCATTAAATTACATTAGTCATTTCTTAAAATATATATATATACAAAAATAAAGGGCTAGTAGATGTCAGTATTGAAATAATTATTTTTAACATTATTTAACATAGCATACGTAATTATATTTTGTCATCAAAAAAAGATCGTATGTCATAATAAGCTTTTTCAGCCAGAAAGCCATTGAGAGCACTTTTAAACCTATTATTGTTTTTAATCGATCTGATATTTAACGGAATTTTATTATAGATTTTAGGTGCCATGCAATTTATACTCATTCTTCGGAGAAGGCTTTTACATCCATGAATTACTTTCAGTGTGCCTTGACGACGACTTCCGATAGTATTAGTTTCAAATTATTTCGGACAAAGTTTGCAATTTCGTATATATACATAGACGGCAGAGTGAGAATTTTATATTTGCGGAAGTACGGTTCACATGAGTCATCCTGCTTTAGTCCGAACATGGATCTAAGACATTTCTTTTGAGCTTTGAAGACACTTTGCCTGTCAGTCGTGTTAGCCCAAAACATAATTCCATATCTTAGTGTAGATGCAACATATCCGTGATAGGCTGTCAATAGCGTTTTAACACTGGCAATCTTCCTTAATTTATAAAGAGCATATGAAAATTGGTTTAATTTTTTAATTAAATTGTTAATATGCGGTTTCCATGTCAGCTTGTTATCTATAGTCAAACCTAGAAATTTAGTTGTATCTACTTCTTTAATTGAGTTTCCTAAATAGCTGATGTCAAAACTTAATAGATCGTTATTTCTCTGTTTAAAATTTATCAAATGTGTTTTCGTCAAATTTATTGTCAAATTATTTAATGTCAGCCACTTTATTAAAGATGTCAATGTATTGCTTATGTCTAATTGAATATTTTTAGCATAGTCATAGGTGAATAAAACGGTAATATCGTCAGCAAAAATGGTCATATGATGATTGGTTACGGCAGGTAAGTCATTAATATAAATAATAAAAAGGAGAGGACCTAGCACACTTCCTTGTGGTACACCATAGCACATTGGTCTCTCTTTTGATCTAAAAGTTTTGTTTTCACCAGTTTTCGCGTCAATTTTCGTTGTCTGTGTAATTTGCCTTCTATTAGTTAAGTAACTTTCAATTAGTTTTAGAGCGTTACCTCTTACACCATACTTTTCGAGTTTATAAAATAATGTTTTATGATGAATATTGTCAAATGCTTTACTCATGTCCAGAAAAGCGCTAGTGTAGGTTTTCGGTTGTCAACGTATTTCACGGTTTTTTCCAAAAAATCGTGTAAAGCCATATTAATTGATTTATTTTTCCGAAAGCCATATTGATGTTTAGAAAATAAGTCATTCGTTTCAAAGTAATTATTTAATTTTTCATATATAATGTATTCTATTATTTTTGAAAATATAGAAATCAATGAAATAGGGCGATAGTTTTTCAAAAGCTTTTTGTCATCTTTTTTGAATATTGGAATAGTGATTGATAATTTTAATAAATCTGGAAATATTCCTTGTTCTAAACATAAATTGCAGGATGCAATTATTAAGTTTTGTGCTACCCCACTTCACCGTTACCCCTGGCCAGACAGGAATTCCCCTCAATCGAACCGAGTTGATATTTTGTTGATGTTATTAAATATAATAAATAAATATCTTACAATCACACCAATTTATCTAAGCCCGTGTCTGAAAGAAACTGTGTCTACATAAACTTGATAACGGATAAATATATACCTACTTAAATACTTTTTGTTTGTAAATACACACTTATTTTACATAGAAAACACCCAGACCACACACACAAATATTTGTCTTGTTCGGGGATCGAACCCGAGACCTCTGGCGCAGAAAGCAAGTATCTTACCCCTGCGCCAAATCGGTCGTCAAAATTATAATGTTTTATAAGTATATTATAATGTTAGCATAAATAAATACCTACACGAAGTATGAAGTACCTACGTTAAACCTTTGTAAGTAGTAATCCTAGTACCTAACAATAACGACATTCGTCGCTTGGGTAGTGATCATAAACTGAATATTTTGAGCAATTTGAGCTGCGCAGTAATAATTTCATTCTCGTATCAGACAATACAAAGTAAAGTAATTTTGATCCAGTGTAATTATTAATAACAGTGCGACAGTGTAATTATTAATAACAGTGCGACTGTGTGTAATTCTTAATGAGAATAAATGTCTTAAACCTTACAAGCATAACATTTCTGCATTATTAAATGTGTTTCTTTCCAAGGCGATTTTGATTCTTTAAGCGGCTTAAGGTCATCTTTTGTTATAAATTTATCTACATCCAAGTAAACCACCATATTTTTATTATCACCTACAACAACAAAAAAGAAGACATTGTATAGGTTGTATTTATGAACCTATCACTAAACCAAATCCGTAAAAGTAAGTATTTTACGACAGATATTTTTGTATGTTTATGATTAAGGCATCCTTTCATTCATCGACTTATGGTCTAGCTAGGTATTCGTTTTCATACTTACACCGTTTGATTACAAAAGTAATTATAAACATTTTGGTTATGTATAAAATCACTTTACACTCCAGAATACTAAACACAGTAGTTTGTTCTAATAATAATGATTAACATTTTGCGATAGGGAACCCTAATCAAACTCCAAATGGCGCTCCTAGAAGTCGTAAAATGGATACTTCAATTCTATTTCTCGGTTAAAAGCAGAATGAATGCTTTGTAATGATAATTAGTTGCTAATAATGGAGAATCAATTTTTACTAGTAAATTAATATTATTTGTGATTCATTATTTAGTAAGAAATTTTGCGGCCCATGAAAATAGTAACTAAAATGTATAGGATATAGACGAAAAACTTAATTCCCCATATGAAAGTACGATCTATGAGCTCACTTTAATATGTCACAAATTACCTATTATTATGCAGCTGTAAAATGTAATATGATAAAATACTTAATTGAAAATGAATATTTATCATTTCTTTCCTTGCAGTCACACAACTGCGCGATAAAGGTTTTAAGACAATGAAAACGGTCTATGAGTGTTGCTTCGTTGCATTCACACGATCAAAGAGTCGAGTGATTGCAACCGCACTGCTATGTTACGATACATAAGTCGACTAAAAGAGGTTCTACCGACTTGGAAGAAGCTGATATGTGGTATAATGGCATACTGATGTCTATTATAGCATTAATAACATTCAAATTGCAATTACTCTATATTCTTTCGACTATTTGGCTATTCAGCCGATATTCTTACGATATTTACAGCATTTAAAGTAGAGAGAAGTGCGCCCAAATCGCGTTGAAAGAACGTGCACAGATCGTTTACGTGACAATTTAAAGGTCCCTCTCCTTACCAACAGCTGAAATAGAAACGTGCTGCTGACTTTTTTACGATAAAGTTTGCTAGTTGGGATATCCTTAGTTAAGGTTAGGCGAAACATATCTGAGATAATTTGCATAAACAGTATTGTTAATATCATAAAAATTCGTTATTTTCGATGCAAGAATAAGAATAATGCTAGGTTACGAAACTAAGATAGCCTGTCTACCCTATCTAAAATATTTTATTGAAATAGGCCGTCATTAAACTAGATCTTGTTTTTTTGTTTACAGCCAATTAAAAAGAAGGAGAAGAGAAATTGAAACACCTACGTTAATTTATCTGAAGTTGGTCATATGTTAACGAGTGTTCATCTTTTTGCAGTGTGAACGTCTCAAGGGAGGATTGGCGAAGATCGAAGAAGCAAATCTTGAACTAGAAGATTTAAACGCAAAATTGGCGGTACAAAAAGTGATTGTTGCCGAACAAACTAAAGAGTGTGAGATATTGCTCAAGGAAATTACCAAAGGTAAAGTCATTGACTTATATATTACTAGCGTAAGGACCCGGCCAACGGTGCTAAAAAGCGTGCCAAATCGTTGGCCCTAAAATATCAGTTTAGGGCCAACGGCGATTCATTTGTCTACAGGAGACTGAAGTTGAAAGACGTTAGCTGTCATTTCATAAAAATGCCGAATTTGTGTAGTAAAATGGTGCAAAAATTATGACCCAATAGTCAACAAGATCCATGGAATATCGTATCATCGGAGCGCGACAGCACTGACATGCTGTCCAGCTGAGACTACTGCCCAATATTGTCTATACGTGCCGAATTGCTGGGTCCGTAATTCTGAAAAACTAAGTCCAGTCACTCGTGTAAATAACGCATTAATTTGAAAAGTATTTAAGGGGTCGCGCACATTATTTCCATTAGTATAAGTTGACTTCAAGGAATAAACATCTTCAGGATATTATAAACATCACAGATTAGCACTATACAATGTTTTCGATTGATTGGATTTGAAGCTATTGTAGATGAAACAATTTCAAGAACTTTATCACTTTCCCGTATATTGAGCAGTTATGCAAAAAATGTGATATTGTGCTGTTATTCTATTCTAATGAGCAAATATGTAATCCGTGCGACCACTAGCAGGGTTAATGGCAGAAGATCAAAGACATTATTATGAACGATTCATAAAAACTGAATGAATGAATCATTAGTCTAGTATGAAAGGAGACGGTTCAAAATTCCCTTGATAAGCAGCTGGCATAATGAGATTAATCGGCGAAGCATAAAAATCCGAATGTCCTCACGTAATTATTAAAATTAGATAGATCATTTATTTGCATCAGCATGCACACATAACAATTCACAAACGTAATTTAAATTGACACAAACGAAATTAAATAGATAAAAAAAAAGTTAAAAAAATATTACAGACATTTTACACAAACATTACAAATTTACTTAAAATTACACATGACACACAAAAATTCGAACGATGTGTGCCGCAGCGATGCAAATGGGTGAAAACTCAGCGATACCTTTACTCAGAAAGTAAAGCGCTGATTTTCAGTTCCCACCCTGGAACATAAGAACGCGCAATAATAATAATGTTTTTGTAGCTCTATATGAAATGAATTATTAAATTGAAAATAAATATAAAGAATAATTATTGGTGATCATCGAATTACAATAAATATTAATTAACAATAAAATAATTTATAAGTTAAGCAAAATATACATGTAGAAAAAATATGTAATAAAAAATTAAAAATAATATCAATCAATAAAATTCAAAGATAAAATCCATTATGAATGAAATTTAAAGATAAAGCCGCTATTTTGGTACCTTAAATTTTATGTTATGTTGGGCGACTATTTGCTGGGATTATTAGACTTTTGTAACTCCAGTATAAATGTTTTAAGATGTATTTTGAAACTGAATCTGGACTGTAGAAGTCTTATAGGTGGAGGTAAATCATTCCAGCATTTAGTCGCCTGATGTCGGAAACTTCCCGTGAAGTTTGCAGTCCTATGCGTGTGGTTTGCTAAAGGAGCTCGGGTTGATCTAGCAACACCTGTACCATATTTTTCATGAAATGTGCTATGATTCAATTTGTTATATAAATAATTTGGGTTTTTACATTTCATCAAGTCAAACATTAGCATAGCCATATGTAAACGCCTGCGTGACTCCATATTCAGCATAGATGCCCTATTTAAAAAAGGCAAGACGTGCGTACGCGGAGGTACATTAAAGCAGAAACGGGCACAAGCGTTTTGTACACGCTGCAACATCCTTTGCGTTTTATATGTTAGTCGAGGTCCATACAGTAAATCACCATAATTGAGCCTAGAAAGAATCAGAGACTCACAAAGTGTTATTCGAGATTTCTCTGAGAGGTAATTTCTTATTTTGTAGAGTACTTTGAGGCGATAAAAGCATGTTCTAACAATATTTATAATTCTAAAGCTAGCCAATTTTTTATATATTTTTTTTAAATATAAATATATACTTTTAGATAATATATATATATCTTACACTCTCACCTAATTACCTATTACCCCAAAGTAGGTACTGTAAGGCTTGTGTTATGGGATACTCAAGTAACGGATATAAATACATGTAATTATACATACATATTTAAGTATTTATGAAGTAGAAATATATATAAACGTCCATGACTCAGGTACAAATGCTCGTATTCATCATACAAACATTTGCCCCCTACCGGGATTCGGAATTCAGGACCTCACAGGTAGGCGACACCTTAAAACCGGTATACATACGTGCCGGTCGTCATGAAACGAACTATGAAACGAAAGTATTCATGACATAAGACAGTGGAAACACTTGTCTGTCATTGTCAAAGGAACTAAAACCAATGAAGTAAGACCAAAATGTAACGAAACTATGAAAACTCAGTCGCTATCACCGATTACCAGGTGCCGGTTTTTATAGAAATACCTTCATAGCGACAAAGAGTTACTTTTTTCAGTTGCTCCCACCGTTCTACCAATGGCGCTAGTTTCTATGGAAATATTTTCATAGCCAAAGAGCCAATAGAGTAAAACTTACAGTATGTTCTGTGATGCTATTTTAAACATATTGTGAAGAATCGGCTAGACTAAGAGGATTTTTTCAACTCACACAGTTTTTTTTCGTTCACTTTGTATCAGCTGCATTTTAGTGAAGTCTTTCTATGGAAAGCTGGACCTTTAGTTCCATAGTTAATCAACTCAAATAATGATAGTAAATCGAAAAAAAAGGTAGGTTACGAACGCCGCGTATAGAAACGAGACAATTGCACAGGTTACGGTGTTATTACCTACGTCTAATATTGCATCAAAGTTTGTTGGAAAATATTGAGAAGTTACTCAATAGTCCCTCTATAAGATGATAATATTCTTTTTAAATAAAAATATTTTTCGTTTATTTCTATATACAATAATTGCAGTGTTGTCAGATTGAGGAGAAAAGATAATTTTAATTTGAAACATGCGTTTTTATTTTGAATTAGTTAAACAATATTAAAACATTTAATAATAGTATTAGCTCCCCAAATAAACTAGATGAGTGATAGATAAGATAGCTCTAATTGAACGAAAGCGTTCACTTCTGTAATCTTTTTTGCCCACCTCTAATACACCTATGCGATGCGAAAAGTTCGAGAGAGTTGTTCACAGATGGCTCTGATTTTACTGGTATGAGACAGTTTTATGTCAAATGTTCAGATGGGCGCATCCTTCCTTTTGAAATCATTGGGTAAAGTGTGTAAAAGATGTACAAAATTATTGATATGATAACCATTATCAGCTTCATCACTCACGTCAGAAATACGTAAAAGAAAACAATATTATGGAAAATCCTAAAGCTGTATAAATTATCAAATTCTTTTTAAATATGCCAATCATTCAAGAGTTATTCAGTCAACTGTGCATTTGAGGGTCCTAATTCTGCTAACATTTTCGTAATTAAATTTTATTGCTCCTTTACCCAGTTTTTCGGCATTATTCACAAACAGTCAGAAACGTTCCCGCCAGCGGAATGTATGCATTGTCACTGTCAATTACTTCAGAGGGCCTAGTGTGAGTTTGCAAATGTCCAATCGTTACCATCGCGCCAGAGTAAAATTTTGACAGATAGTCTTAATAGAATAGGAATAAGGTTGAAAATTAAACTCTATTCGCAACCAACGACGTAAGCGAGTAAGTTGTATCACAACACGCACTAAGCACTCAGAATATACAAAGACAAAGCACAGAATTCGAATCCGATTCCGACGGTTTGTGAATCAGCCAGCTCGATTCACAAACCGTCAGCCAGATCAATTCAAACACAATAGGCTATTTGACAGGTTTTGAAAATCCATTTTATATTATGTAGTGGAGTTTAAGGAACCCAGTAAAAGTTGTTTTTTTTTAATTCTGGTACATATTTGCTGAAAAATATCAAATTAAAAATTCAATATATAAATAGCGCGCCAAAACGCTACTTTGACAATATGGCGCTGCAATGGGTTCGGTGACGTCACTTGCCTGTATTCTGCATATCATCCACATACGTAGTCGAACGATGTTTACAAGCAGGTGACGTCATTATAAACTCGACGAATCAGGAGCGTTTTGTGTCACGTGACAAAACGTTTAAAAAAATGCATTTTTATTTACGGATTTTTAAATAAATTTTTAATTATTTTCAACTTACGTTAATAAAAAACCATGTTTAAACTCATAATTTATACTGATAACAGTAATTGACACTTTATTTTTCGCATTGTCAAATAGCCTATTGAAATATATACGAGTATAATCATAAATGGGGTGGGAGTGGGAAACTTAAGAACTTATGACGCCACTACCGATGTAGCCAAAACTGTAATGTTGATTATTGCTTGTCACAATGACAAGTATGTCAGGTTTTGAATTCACACAAACCAATTCAGAAAGAAAGAAAGAAAAGTAAGTTTATTCACAGTTTTGCTTTGTCCCATTAGGCCCCATTGGTTACCAAATCCTTTTCATTATTTTACACTAAACCAGTTTTGATCAAAAAGCTTTGATTATAAACTTTAAAAACCACCCTACCCAGCGACCGACGCAGCAGTGACGAAGCAGAACGTAGCAGCGATCAAGTCCGTGGAGATCACAGAGCAGAGCGCAGTGATAGCGGTGGAAAAGGAGGAAGCAGAAGAAGCGCTTTCTGCTGCCCTACCGGCGCTTGAAGCGGCTAGACTCGCTCTAGCTGACTTAGACAAGAACGATATCACTGAGATTCGGTCTTTTGCTACTCCACCGGAAGCTGTGCAGGTAAGACTACATTTTTTGCACGAAGCAGAACGTAGCAGCGATAAATTCCGTTTAGATCACAGAGCAGAGTACAGTGATAGTGGTGGAGAAGAGACGCTAGAAGCGGCTAGACTCGCTCCAGGGTAGACTAGGTAGACCCACCAGGTTTTAGCACGAAGCAAAACTTAGCAGCGATTAAGTCCGTTGAGATAACGGAGCGCAGTGAGGAGATAAAAATCTTACATCGGTAACTTTATCATAGCTCACCTAGCTAGACCATATTTCTTTTGCCTAATATGCCGGTAATTATCGTTCTAACAAACACAGATATTGCAATACTTTTCGAATCAGATAACGCTTATTTAATAATTATAGCTTAAAATAGAGTTGCTAGTCAAGTCATTTAAGCCAAAAAAGGGGTCAATCTCGGAATGAGATAGTATAAGCTGTAAACTCGTATACACCCTTATTTTGGTGTTCTAAAAGTTGTCTCAAAAGTCTCATAAAATCAGGTCCCTGCGCCGTCAGTTATTCAATGTCAACGGTCATAAAAATCACGTCTTTCGCGATTGTCTCGGTCCCTATAGCTCCAATGATATTAACATTTATATAATAATTGTAAAGCGCAGAATTTGTGACCAATTTTGTCTAAAACAATTTTTCATACGCCCATTTCATTTCTCATTCCGAGGTGATATCCCTAATATTCCTCGTCAAGGAGTAACTTAAATTTCCATTACAATAATGTACCGTCTTCAGTAAAGTAAACTATAGGCCTTATGTTATTCAGGTTGTATGCGAGTGCGTAGTAATCATACGCGGCATCAAAGACGTAAGCTGGAAGGGCGCTAAAGGAATGATGGCGGACCCCAACTTCCTGCGTAACCTGCAAGAGATGAACTGCGATCTGATCACGCAGCAGCAGGTGAAGGCTGTCAAGGCTCATATGAAGAAGAGCAAGAAGCTGGAGACTATGCAGCAGATCAGTAAAGCCGGGTAAGTAGCTTTATAGACCCTCTTTTATTTAGGTTATAAGTGAGTTTTAGTTATAACCCGCGGCATCAAAATCGTCAGCTGCATCCAACTTCATGCGCAACCTGCAAGGCCCTTACTGTTCCGTCTTAAATACCCACCCTGTATACAAGCAGGGTCCATATTAGGTTGCATAAATCAGAAAGGCATAACGTTTTTTGCATACTCATCATTTCGCATAACGTGCATACAGAATAAATCATAACGCATACCATTTTTCCACATAACCTCTTTTGTAATAATGGTATTTCTTTTTTTTTATAAATGTTTTCACTATAACGATTACTAATCATAACATTTATTGGCATATCAATCTTTATCATAAAATATATGGCAAATACTTAATGTTAACAAGTATACAACGCATACATGCAATGCATGCAAATGCAAAGCAAGCATGAAAGAAAGCATGCAAGCAAGCAAACATGCAAGAAAGCATGCAAGAGAGCATGCTCTCCCTCCGCGCCTCCGGGCTCTAAATTAAGTACCACGGCGAGGTGACCACGGCAGGTCGGGTTCGGCACTTAATTCCCACCCAAAACCCGCTAACTTAAACATAAACTTTTACTCCTAATTGTTGATGGTTTCAGATGGTATTGTTATGGATAAATCCATTATGCATATCATATTTTATGCTAAATTGCCTTTAGACGTGTAACAAATATGCCCTTTAATTGTATGGTTAAAACCTTATTAAAGAAAATTAGAGTAAGTAAGAATTATGTTCATAAAACTCTGCTAATTATTAATTATGCGAAAAGACTTTTTGCCAAACGACATTATAACTAAAAACATTATGTGATCGAAAGGGCACCCATACAAGCAGAGTGCCATTTGAGTTGTATGCGAATGTAGGATTGTGATAAACTGCGGCATCGCGTAAATTGCAGGAAATCAACTGCGATCACATCAATATTTACGAAATCATTTTAGATTCAATTCATCAGAATTTTAATCCAATTTTATCTAAACGCTTTAATGTCTGAGATTACGAGTCACTATTTTAGTTTACTTATTGCATTTGATAGCTCAATTCTTGAGGACTATCATAGGTTTTTATATGTCACTATAGAACGAACTTTACTAATAGTATGTAAATATTCTTGACAGTTTACTGTGCACCCACAACCTTGTACTTTATTATTATCATCTTAATTTTTAAGTAGTTATGAAACAATATATTTTAATCACGTATTGTCATCAGATACGGATTGCTCAAGTTCGTAATCGCCGTCTTGGGCTACTGCGCAGTTTACAAAGAGGTGAAGCCCAAAAAAGATAAGGTAGAAGCTCTCGAAGCAGAATACACCGCCGCCGTAAACTATCTCGCTTCTCTCAACCGCGAGATAGACCGCTTGCAGAAAACTTTGGACGGACTCAACAACAGATATGAAACAGCCATGTTGAGAAGGCAGGAGCTGCAAGAAGAAACCGACATAATGATGCGACGATTAGTTGCTGCCGATAAACTCATGTCGGGCTTGTCAAGCGAACAGAAGCGATGGACTGTAGATCTCGCTGCGTTGTACATCGAACAGTCGCGATTGATCGGCAACTGTTTACTTTCCGCTTCTTTCCTGAGTTATGCGGGTCCGTTCTCTTTCGCGTTTAGACAAACCATGATTTATGATGATTGGTTGGGCGATGTTAGGGAGAAAGGTATACCACTGACGGAGCCGTTTACGGTTGAGAGAAATTTGACGAACGAGGTGGAAATAAGCGGGTAAGTAACTTCATCTTTTTATGCATCTAAAAAAACTTTAGACAAGAAATAAATCGTTCTTTCCGAGATCTGGGGATCTAGTTCTATAACAAAAGACGATAGTCGGACGAACGTAGATTCTAATAGCATCAAAATAAGGAACAATATTTAGGAAACCGAATCTAAAAACCATCTGACTAGTAGAGAATTCGTTAGGATAGTTTAATTTTGTCAGAGTTAAATAATGCGAAAGCTTTACCTAAAGTTCTAACGTATTTTTTTAACACTTGTAATGTTATTTACAGTTGGAATTCCGAAGGGTTACCCCCTGACGAATTGTCGTTGCAAAACGGTATTCTTACAACGAGAGCTTCAAGATTCCCTCTTTGTATCGACCCACAAACCCAAGCTCTCAATTGGATTAAGAAGAAAGAAGCTAAGAATAATCTGAAGGCTAGTATAATGTTGCGGTCAAGACGTTTTGGCGCTTATACTAATAATCGTTAGAAATTTAAAAGCCGATTTTTTATACTGGGATAATGAATTTAATGCATGAGGGGGCTATTCGAAATGTGGGGTTAATCTCAAACTTCTTAAAGTCCGGTCGCTAAGAGAATGCGTTCCTGACAGCTTGTGTCTGTTCTTTATCTGATACTTTTCCGAATAGTCGAAAATGAACATTATTTAGTACTTTATACACTCTACAAACAGATATGATCCTGTCAGAAATGCATTCTCTTAGCGGTTGTACCTTTACATTCATTATAAAAATATTGAGGACATTATCATTATTATGATAAACGGGATTTTTACCATGTTTGTATTTGCTGTCGAGTTCCCGATATTTCGGCGTATGCGCCATGATCACGGTGCAATTGTTTAAAAGTGATAAGTGACTATGACCATGAAAGTTTAAAATATTGAGGACATGTTTAAGTAAAGCAGTTTTAACATCCCCATATATTTGGCGACACAGGTGCTCTCGTTCAACGACCCCCAGTTCCTACGTCAGCTGGAGATGGCGATCAAGTACGGCATGCCGGTGCTGTTCCAGGACGTCAACGAGTACATTGACCCCGTCGTCGATAACGTGCTCGAGAAGAATATCAAAGGTAACTGACTAACATACTAACACGCCACATGTCGCTTGTAGGGTTGACACAGACACTGCCCTCCTAGAATTAGCACTACTATATCATACGATAATTATGATATGGCACATGATGCTGTCTTGCTTACCCCGCTAAGATGAGAGCGGGAGCGGGACAGTGACACTGAAATCAAGTACGGCATGCCGGTGCTTTCCAAGACGTCAACGAGTACATTGACCCTGTCATCGATAACGTGCTCGAGAATAACATCAAAGGTAACTAAAATAACTAGCATACTTTCATACCCTCACGCAACATGTCATATCTCTTGCATTACTTGCAGAGCGTCAACGGTGCAGTTTGAGATTAAAAAATATTGTACTTTCATAGCCACATCTCGAAGACGCCACATTGGCATTGGTTGGATCAAATGCTACAGTGCGATTCAAAATGGATGACGGCTGTGAAGTTAGTCACAGGTCGCGTCGTAGTAGCGAATTAAAGGTGACAGCGGGGCGTTACAGGGCGGGGTAGACGAGGCACACCCGCCCGCTAGCCCGCCACACGCAGCCTCCTGCCGCTCGTATAGCGGTGTGGTAGTGTGAGTAATACGTTCGTACACTGCACACGCTCGCGAGGTTCCGTCCGCGTACAGTTGATTCCAAAAGCAAGGAAGTTTTTATGCTAGGCGTATGCCCATTATAAAATGAAAGTTGTACCATTATAAAATAAATTATAGGTTTGCAAATTTACTTTTAATTTTCTCTCGACACCGTAGCAAAAGCAGTTTTAATTTTTGAACTTTATTTTTGAGAAACAAGTAGGTATTTTCAAAAACAATTTACTTACCTAATATAAAAATAGTACCTATATCAGTGCGTTGTTATTCATGTTGAAAACAATGTTACTTAGCTATGTTTGACAAGACGTTGAAATCGATACTAATAATTTTCGTTTTGACTGTACCTGCGCGCACCGGCAGTCGCAGCATACTTCACAGCCGCCATCCTATTTGAATCGCACTGTACCCGGCTACACGCTTCGTCTTACCTGAGAGCATGCCTGCACAGACCGGTTTGCGCAGGTAAGACTTAGCGGATGATCCCGGTTACCACGCTCCGGCTTGACTGCGCAAACCGGTTTGTGCAGACATGCTCTCAGGTAATACGGAGCGTATAGCCGATATATAAGATTTTGTAAGGTTAACTATATAAAAAAGACAAGATTCTATGACAAATACAGTATTGTTGAAGATATCATCTTATTGTTAAAATGTGATATTATAATGATATAACTTTGCTCTGCTCATTATATCAGTAAATGATAAATATATACACTTAGTTGGTACGTTTGGACACACATGCCGTATTGATGACGTGTTTACAGACTGATTTACTGGACTGGAGCCTTACCATCAACTGTAATGCAATTCATTGTAGGTTGTGAGCGTGGGATGCTGCCATATGGCGCGTCTAGCGGCGTCCCGCTCTTACTACCTGAAAGTAACCTAAAATGAACCGCATTACAGTTGATGGTAGGCCCCCTGGACATCAGAACATTATTAGGTACTTACACTGTTGTTGGTTCTCAATGACAAGTTTCACAACGTTCTAGTGGGTGGTGTTTATGGTACGGGAGATGATTATGAGGTCATAATTATAAAATTTAGTCAATCATATTAATTTATGACTTTTCTTAAAAAAATCTTATAACCACAAAATATGATATCGTTGTTCAGTGGAGAGCGGGCGTACATTCGTGATGCTGGGCAGCACGGAGGTAGACTACGACCCGAACTTCCGCATGTACCTCACCACGAAGCTGGCCAACCCGCAGTTCAACCCCGCCGCTTATGCCAAGGCGGTTGTGATCAATTACACCGTCACTGTGCAGGTATGAACAAAACTAAGGACTAAGGCTATAAAAGATGTATGGACTAGCAAGGGTATATTTAAAATTTGTAGGAGCTACGTAGGGAAATGAAACGACTATTCTCGTTTGAGTCATGTGCATAACTGTTTTATTCAGTGGTCATGCATACAATAATACATAAATGTGAATGTAACTACTAACTATATAACTATAATAACCGTACGATCTAGAGCATATTAGACATAACACTGAATAAGAGGATAATAGTTTAGCGTTTGCTCAACGAAGTGTGAAATACCTCTGTTTGTAAGTGAGCTAGGCGGTTCTTTTTTCATCATTAAAAGAATATTTTGCAATTCTTAAGATACATAGCAAATATGTCTTATGTTATAAAAATGGGACTATAGAATATAAATTATTTAAGAATGGTGATGGACATGAACGTTTATAGAAGAAAGACCACGAAAATTACTGTGTGCGTAATAATATGAGGGAAAAGAGAGTGAAAGAGAAGAAGTCAATGCACTGTGCCGACGCCAAATAGAATTGGAATAAGGCCAAGGTGATGTTGATTATGACTGGTGACTAACAGGACTAACGGGTCAATCAATATCAGCCTTTTGAGACATTTTTTATCTTTCGAAAACTGATGTCCTATCCAAACGCAAAAAAATATGAAGTGATTCTATATTTTTATATCTTTTAACGATCTTTTAGGGTCTTGAAGACCAACTGCTAAGCGTAGTCGTCCGCGCAGAAAGATCAGACCTTGAGGAACAGCGCGAAAGCCTTATCCTGGAGACCAGTGCAAACAAGAGTCTTCTGTCGGGGCTGGAAGACTCACTGCTCAGAGAACTGGCTACATCCACAGGAAACATGCTCGATAATGTAGAGCTAGTCGATACTTTGGAAAACACCAAGTCTAAGGCTGCTGAGGTAAGGATGCGTTAATAATACTAAAGACCCCTGAGACGCAAATAACTAGTAACTGCTAAGCTGCAAGCAGAAGACTGTTCTGAGAGAAAATTCTGACTTATATTTTGATATGGAAATTAGCGACTATACCACATTAAAACTTGTCCTTTCACTTTAATAATTGAGTAGCAAATAGAGACTTGCATTTTGATAAGGCAACCAACCGTCAATTTTTACGGAGAGTTTATCTTCATTTCTACTGCATTATAATTGACGCCCTCCGTAGTAGAGTGGTACGTACACCGGTTTCAAGGTGTCGCCTACTCTGAGGCCCTGGGTTCCCGGTAGGGGCAAATGTTTGTATGATAAATACGAGCATTTTTACCTGAGTCATAGATGTTTATATACAGGGTGTTAAAAGACCCATAACAAAAACGAAAACCACGTATTCTCCCCAGCGCTACTATAATTTTCTTGTATGGTGCCAAATCTGGGAACCTGATAGTTAGGAGTTATTGAGGATCAAAGTCAATATTTGTTTTTAAAGATTAACGTTTAAAGTTACAAAACCGCAATGAATATCATAATCAATCAAAGAAACTGGATCCCAGCCGCCCACTCGTCCCCTTCTAGACACACGCACACATAAACACAACGACATAAAATTTTCATTAAAAAAGATGGGTGTTATTTTTACTCGCAAAAAAACGTGTGCAACAACGTGTGCGTGTGTCTAGATCTAAAGGGTAGGCGGCCGAGAGCCAGTTTCTTTGATTGGTTTTGATATTCATTGCGGTTTTGTAACTTAAAACGATAAACTTTAAAAATATTCTTATATATTATAAAACTTTAAATATATCAGGTTCCCAGATTTGGCCCCATACAATAACATGATAGTAACGATGGGGAGAATACGTGGTTTTCATTTAACGTTATGGGTCTTTTAACACCCTGTTTATTACGGCTTCGGTATGGGTCTTTTAACACCCTGTATACTTCTACAGATAAATACTTATCTAATGTATAATTATATATATTTATATCCGTTACCCTAGTATCCCATAACACATGCCTTACAGTACTTACTTTGGGGCTAGGTTAATTGGTGTGAGTGTAAGAAATATTTATTATTATTATTAATTGTCAATAACGTTTTATATATGAACATACCTTAATAAGTAAGTAAGAACTTACGGTCGAAAATAATTATGCTGATGTAACATTTAAATATTGTTGCCTTAGGTGATGGAGAAACTAGCGTTAGCAGAAGCGACTACAAAAGATATAGAAAAGCTCCGCGATGGGTACCGGCCGGTAGCCAAACGCGGCTCCATTCTTTTCTTCGTGCTATCCGATATGGCGGGAGTCAATACTATGTACCAATACTCGTTGTCTTCATATCTTGACGTAAGTATCACGTGCAACCGCTTTTCATAGAGTACGTATTAATTTTGGCGTACTACCTCCCTGAGACACAAATTCACCAACTAATTAACCGACAGATTAAGACTAAACGTAATTTAACCCCCGAAATTAATAACCTATCCGTAATATGGCTAGGGCTATCTGAGATAACTATCTCTCTAGGCTAGGATACTGCAACCGTCGTCATTTTGGTCATATTAACAAAAATAACCTAGGCAACTATCTCAGATAGCCCTATCCATATCTACTGATGAGGTTATTAATTTCAGGCGTAAATGGCATTGCATTTCAGTAGCTTGTTTGATGTTTAAAAGGAACAGATTGATAAGAATATCAAGTCAAATTATTGTTTCAGTCCCAATGGTTCTAACTTTATGGGATGATATTTACTCAATACATCATTTGCAAAAAAATATAATAATAATAATAAAAATTCATTTATATATAAGTAGGAAATAAAGTAATTTAGAAAAGCTAACCATGATAAGCTGCTCTTCAAGCTATACGTGATTTTCAGGTATTCTCCTTCTCACTTCGCAAAGCTATGCCGAACGTGATTCTTGCGAAACGATTGAGAAATATCACAGACATGCTAACAAGGAATGTCTACGATTATGGATGCACTGGTAAGAGTGGAGTTAGTTAATATTTAGCACATATACATTCTTTAAATTATGCGATAACTTTTCTTTCTTAATAGATTTTTAGTTTCCCATGACTGCCCATAGCGAAAGTTGCCTAATTGTTTCTGGTCAAACACGCACATCTCCACTCCTTCTAGCTCCGTATTTATCTTAATAAATACTAGGTAGGTCTTACACTGTTTCTTATCGTAGGCATCTTCGAGCGGCACAAGCTACTGTTCTCTTTCCAAATGGACATAAAGCTGGAACAGAGCGAGGACCACGTGACCCAAATGCAACTGGACTTCTTCATCAAAGGAAACGTCTCGCTAGAGAAGGCGGCACGCGCTTGTCCAGCCTCTTGGATACCGGGACAGGTGACCATTAAACACTAAAGTGTGGCTGCTGAAAGAATGCTTTTCTGTCTGGGCTTGACACAGACAGTTTGTTAAGTCTAAATAGTAGTTAATAGAAGATTATGCACTAAGGGGATAAAGCAGTGTCTTATGTCACGGGCAGCATATTGAATTCTGACCGCAATGAACGACTCTGTAGTTAAGGAACACTACGTTCGGGAATCAAGATGTTACTGCCCGAGCGAAGCGAGGGAATTATGGTTAGAATACTATATGAAGCGAAGGATTCAAAGTCTGCCCCAGGCTAAAAGACACATATACCCGAGAAGCAAACTCTACTTTATACACGTACTGCGCCTACTGTGAGGTTAAATAAAAAGTAATTATAAAATAAATGGCAACAATTTAACAATAGGCAATGAATGCATTACGTTCGTAGTAATTTGCGTTGAAATCTGTGACGAAGACTGTACACATTCACAATTTACCATGTTTTACTGATAAGTAGGACAAAAGACACGAAAATGAAACAGATAGCTAATTTGAATTTTCTGTGTGCTTGACAAACAGGCGAGACATGCAGCCTTTTTGTTAAATATTTTACATAGGAATAGTCTCTTTGATGTGTCAAATTTTATATTTAAAAATTCCTTGGACCAAGGAAGCTATGCCTTGAACAGCCTTGTTTTTTTTCGAAACTATTTTTACTTATAGAAGTTTTTGTTGACATTTTGGCGTTCCAAATTTAAATGTCATAATTACCCAAAAGAGGTTCCATTCAACATAAGCTTCCTTGGCTTTAATAGCTAACATTTTAGAATACTTGACATAATAATTACTCCTAGCGGAATAAATCTCCAGCCACACACGTGCTGAGTGAGTTGGCAATTTACATTACGTGGCATTTTTGACGTGGCTAAATTAATTGTAAGTGACAATGACACTGACATTTGACTAAATAGTCAAACCATACTGCCACTAACTTTTTTGTTTAATTTTTATTTTATTTTTTTCCGCATAATGTATATATGTATTTATTTATATGTATGTAATATTATATTATAATATGTAATATTATTAACTCCATACCGATAGTCGTCCTCTTTTTTAGGCGCCCTGGCATAATAACAGCGCCTCTGTGTCTCATCCTGCCCAACTTGGATGGCACGGAGGCAAATTGTTAAACAGGGTTTTTATTGACTACACGCATCTTATACCTAAATTAATAAATACTTACTCTTTGTTTTTCGGTTTTTTTTTGTTTTTTGTCTGGTTATTGTTTTATTGTTGTGGTTATGTTTAATAGTAAGATTTTAATATTTATTTTTATTTTTCTTGTTCTTTTATGTTTTCTTTCTTTATCCGTGTGTCAATAAAAGATTTTTCTTTCTTTTCTTTCAATAATACGTGCTCCAGTTGCAGGTGGTGAATTGAGTTCAATTTAAGTTATTCGGAAATAAGGTATTCGCAAATCTATATATATAATACGGCAGTGAAGCCGCTTCTCCTCCTAAACTAAAAGTCGCAAAATCAAGTGCAATACACCGTTAGAAAGGTATTTGTCTAAAGTGGTCGGATAAGTCGAGAAATTTAGCAAAAACTCAAATCTAGAGCGATTTAAACCGGATTTAATGGATTTTTAAATTGAATATAAAAAATGTGTTTTTTGCGCATTATGCGCACACGGGTTGCTCGTATGCTTTATTTGACTTAATCCGTAGCATGGTAGACTTTTGTAAAAATGTTCTACATTGAATTTAACGTCCGTAATTTTTAAAAGAGAAAAAAGCTTTTTATGACGTTAGGATATTGACAAGATCTCTGTTGAATTAGATATAATTTTTAGCACACTGACAAAGAAGAAAATATCTTTTTCTTTGAGTTTGGCCCGGTCCAACCGACTTGACTTCTTTTAGCTTTTGCGTGGCATATTCAATAGGCAGTAACTACTTTATTTTCTTTGACAGGGTTGGCAAGACATAATGAAGATGAGCATTGACTTTCCAATATTTTCTAATCTCCCCGATGATATAACCAGAAATTTAGAAGAATGGCAAGAAGTGAGTATTAGGGTGGATTGCACTAACTAACCTTAAAGATAACAGCTATAACTTTAGCGGTGGAAATTTTTACAGAGTTTGACAGTTTTGACACCCATAAATCGGTTAAAGTTAACTGGTGGAACTCAGCTTTATTGTTAACTGACCCTTATTTCTAAATTCAACAATATTAAACCATTTGCTTTTTATATGAACACATAAAAAACTCTGAAAACTCTTATTAAAACTGGGCTTAAGTCTTGAAAACTAATGCCAATACTTTCGTCCCCAAGTGGTTCGACAGCGACACCCCCGAGTCCAACGAGGTCCCGAACCACTACCGGGACAAACTCGAGCCTTTCGAGCTGTTGATGCTTCTGCGATGTTTCCGGGTAGATAGAATCTACCGCGCACTCACAGACTACATCACCGTCACCATGGGCGAGGAGTACATCACGCCGCCCGTCATCAGGTATACTACTGACAATGAGGTGTCAGTCAGCTGGACTATAAGGAATATGGTGTCAGTAAGCTGGAACCTTTCAAGCTGCTGATGCTTCCGTGTGGACCGCATCTATCGCGCGCTCACCGACTACATCACCGTCACCATGGACGAGGACTACATCACGCCGCCCGTCATCAGGTATACATGGACAATGACGTGTTAGTAAGCTGATTCAATCGGAGCTACTGATGCTTCCGCGTAGATCGCATCTACCGCGCGCTCACCGACGTCATCACCGTCACCATGAGTAAGGAGTACATCATGCCACCCATCATCAGTTATAGAATCTTAGTCTATCTAAAAAAATAGCTTATGTTTTTAATATTTCGTGAAAAAAAAGACAATTCTTTAAATTCCTATGATAGTGATTCTAACAAGGAATTGAAAACGAAGCACCGGCAAATCATCATCATGTCCTCCTCACCGTATCCGGTGACGGCGACTCCTAACAGTTCAACTGGTCACTGAGATAGGCTCGATTGTGACTTGCAAAGCCGAACTTTGTTTTAAAGCAGTCGGTTAAATAAGGTTTTCTTTATCCCTTTATGGACACAAATCTTGTAAAATTTATAGTTTACTAACGTTACTGCGCATATCACTATATAATTGTTTTTACCAGTTTGGACATGATAGTGGAGCAAACGACTCCGTTCACGCCCGTCGTATTCATCCTGAGTCCCGGCTCCGACCCAACAGCTGACCTGATGAAACTGGCCGACCGCTGCGGCTTTGGTGGAGGGAAGTTTAAATACCTTTCTCTAGGACAGGGACAGGAAGGGGTGAGACTCTGATGCTATTGTATATGTACTATTAATATGCTCCAGTAGTCTAGTGATCAATCACCGTCTTCATTGGACTTCGCGCATATCTTGATAAGGTGACCGCTGCGATAAGTTCACAAGTATCTGTCCGATAGATAAGGGCCTGCACAGATGACGGACATTGGAGGACTTTTTGTCCGCGACACGACCTTATTACTAAGATCATAAAGTTGAATATATAACGAAGACTATCGCGTACGTTTCATGGATATATGCGATCAAAGTTCAATCTTATTTGGTTAACAATAAAGACGTGTCGCGGACAAAAAGTCCTCTGTTATCCGTCGTCTGCGCTAGCTCTAACTGACACCGGCCCAGCAGCCTGGTGTATATAGAGCACATAACTGCCGCCGTGCCGATGCCGGGTAGATACCGTGTCAGTCAATAAGCGTCTAAAATGGAGACAGACAGGAGGAGGAAGACCCAATCAACTTTCACTTTCGTAAATTCTCGATTCTACGTAATATTTGATAGAATAGATAATTGATCTAATCTAATTATATAGTTAGACTTTTTATTACTACATCATTGAAAAAAATATATTTTTTATCGGCATCCAACTACTTTCTCGTTAATGTACCCAAGTCAAATTGCCGGAATGTGTTTTCGGATCCTAGGCAGCGCTGGCGTTGCTAGAAGGCGCCATCTCGCACGGGCAATGGCTCATCCTGCAGAACTGCCACCTGCTGGTCTCCTTTCTGCGCGAGCTGGAGAAGCAACTCGAGCTGATGGAGAAGCCGCACCCAGAGTACCGCCTGTGGCTCACCACGGACCCTACGCCTACATTCCCTATTGGTATACTGCAAAGGTCACTCAAAGGTAAGCGTTTATTTAGTTTGCAGTTCTTTTCACTTGTGCAAGGCCTCGTTATGGACCTTAAAGCCATTAAATAAAGTTGAAACTCGTTAAATTCACGTCAATTTCTAGTTGATTCATGACTTAAGATGTTTTTTCTTTTATTGTATTCTTACACGTAAACTTACACTTTTACTTAGTTGTCGTCTATAGGCAGCGTATAAAAAGTTTATAACGTTAAGTTTTGGAAATAGTATGAAAATAAGATGTTAATAGTAATAGTTTTTAAAAAAGTGCTTTGTTTATACTATAAACAAACCACATGCACTCTTGCAGCGTCTATACCTAATGTGACTAACATTATCGTCATTTTTGTTGTCAAGCAACACGAAAGTCTGAATTTGCTAGAATATTTTGACGTTAATTTGATTCCAATACATAATTAATAATTGATAATCATTAATAAACATATTGTTTACTAGTGGTGACAGAACCCCCTAACGGGCTAAAGCTGAACCTACGAAACACGTACTTCAAAATGCGCGCGCAATCATTAGAAGAATGCCCGCATTGGGCTTTCAAGAAACTTGTCTACGTGCTTGCATTCTTTCACGCTGTCGTACAGGTAAGATGTTGTGTATATATAGTTATAACTGCTGATGAATTATAAATATTATAATTTAAATTAGTTCAGTAAAATAAAACATCGAATTTTCCGGTTTTATAATAAAATATTATCGGGTATGATAAAATATTATCACGTATTTCGATTTAGATTTTTTGTGTTATTTAGGGAGATTCTCACCAACTGATACTATTCACGTTTGGCTATAATCAACTTTAGAACAATTTGTTCTATCTCTTTTAACTTCAATCAAATTACTTTTAGTCCTGTTTAGTGACAGTTAGTAAAAGTTGCCACTTTGGTTAACCACGCATTGGTATCCCTGCGGGATAAAAATAGCTCCAGTTCAGGCAACAAAGATAGTTTTCTCGCATTTATACTATGGCTAATAATTATATGAATGTTATTCTCTCAGGAGCGACGGAAATATGACAAGATCGGTTGGAACATTTCATACGACTTCAGCGAGTCCGACTTCGTGGTGTGCATGCAGATACTGCAATGCTACCTTGAGCGGTGCCACGCCGTCAACGGACCCACGCCCTGGGCCACGCTCAAGTACCTGTTCGGGGAGGTACTTGAGATTAAACTTATGTGGGGTTCCAGTTCTAGAAGTAGTTGGATGCTTAAACGTTTTTTTTATTTATTTTAGTCCTCGAATATTTTTCAAAGTTGGTTGGTAAGGTATGATGACATACTAAGTTAAAATTCACGAAAAAGTATTTAAAAAAGAGGGTGGACCATGTTATAATTCCATGTCCATCAATAGCTGTTTGATTAATATGCTATTGAAGAAATTGAGATGAATAATTCTGGGTACTGTTTGTTAGTTATTTAGTTGCCTGGATAAAATAAGTCATCATAATGTCAAACTTTTAACTACATCGATGCTCAAAATTATGCCCATTTGTTTTTTTTTAACCTATATCACTAGCCTTTTCATCACCATATCCTTATTCTAAAGAAAACAATAATCCAATTCAGGTGATGTACGGCGGGCGAGTGATCGACGACTTCGACCGTCGCGTAGTGCGCACCTACATGGAGGAGTACATGGGCGAGTTCCTGTTCGACAAGTTCCAGCCGTTCCACTTCTACAAGGACTCTGTGTTCGACTACGTCATCCCGCCCGACGGCGAGCGCGACCAGTACATCGGTGAGTTCTATCAAATAATCTAGATAATATGCACAGCACTTGAAGTTTTTCAAACTTGGCAACCTCTTACACAGCGCCATAAGATAGTGCAAAAAGAGGCATGAGACCAATTGACCATGTTTCTTGGTCTTGTGTAACTTTCATTTTAGAGTAAAATTATTATCTTCCTCCTCGCTAGAGTTTCTATAGTATTTGTTTCTACTGTCCATCATCTTAATGGTTCCTGCACAATTCAAGTTTTAGCTGTTTGACATCTACATGGACATTTAGATCGACTGATATCATATACCTAATATAAGCGACCAGTACATCGGTGTGTTCTATTCTACTGTACATCATTATAAGGTCTACTGTAATCATCATGAAAGGCTACTGTACATCGTCAAAATCAACAGCATTAGTATAACACTAATACGTGAGAATAACACAGTGGCTAAAATTTATCCCGATATTTCTACGGGAACGGGCACCACGTAGATGAAACCGCAAGCGGCCGCTAGTTTTAATGTATTCCGATTTTTCGATTCCTTTAAACTAAATTTATTGTGATTTTCACTAACTTGGCCTACTAACTATTACCAGAACTTGAAAAGTACCAGAACTATAAAACTCGTGGTTCTTTTGGTCGTTTAAAAAACGTTTATTTAAAAAAAAGTTGCTAAACCCTGTACTCAACTTGTGAAATTGACAGTTCTTTGTTTACATTTTTTCCGTATAATTATCTCCCCGAGTATAGATAAAATGGACAGCTCTTGACGTTTGTCATACCTCTTAAACATCGTCATCTGAGAGTGGCCAAAGCGACATAGTTAGGTTAACTATTTTGTTTGTTGGTCACGTATGGCTTTCATTATAGAGCAAAATCGTTCTCCTTCTGCTCTCTAAAGTTTCTGTCTGAAAGTACAGTAAAGTCTGCATATGTATCAATCAATCAATCAATTTATTTATTTACTAGAAACATGGTAAAATACAATACAGATCTTAGATATTTAAAAAATGTCCATTCATGTCTCGCCAAATCGGCATGCAAATGTCAAGAATATAATTAAAAATATAAAATAAATCAAATAATCTACATAAAACAAAGTCATACAAAAAAAACTATACATTATCACAGTCCAAAATACTCTTTATCTTGTCTTTATATGTTTGCAGTAATTAAAATAATCGTCAATAGAATAAAAACATTTTTCTTGTAGCCATAGCTTCACTGACCTACGGAACTTTGCCATTGGGAATGATTTGAACCCATTTGGTAATGCATTGAAAACCTTAACACACATTGCTGGACAGTTCTTAATGTACAGAGCAGTTTTGGGATTAGCACTATATGTAAGCCTGTCTGGATACCTCAAGCTCCTATTTGAATTATCTTTAAAAGTCCTAAATAGGTGTTTGTTGCATTTCACAAAACATACCAAATTCAAAATGTACATACAAGGCAGTGTTAAAATGTGCAATTTACGAAATAGTGGTTCACATGATTTATCTGGAGCTAAACCATGCATAGCTCGAATACATTTCTTCTGAGCGACAAAGGCCCTATTTACATCAGTACTATTACCCCAAAGTATCAGTCCATAATCCAGTGCAGAGTAAACATATGAATAGTATGCTGTTAATAATGTTTGTTGTGAAGTAGTTCTACGAAGTTTACTGAGAAGGTAGATATAGCTATTAATTTTGGTACATACCTTATCAACATGAGTCTTCCAATTTATATTCTTATCTAACATAATTCCTAAAAATTTTGTTTCATTAGTTTCATTTACAGCGTGATTTTTATAATTTATACAGAGATTATTAGAAGGTGTACCATAATTATTAAATTGAATGAAACATGTCTTATCTAAATTTATACATAAATTATTTAATGTCGCCCAATTAGAAATTTCGTCAATGGTGTTATTAATACTAAATTCATAATTATCAATTTCAGAATTCTTATCAGCTGTGACAATAACTGAGATATCATCAGCAAATAAAACACATTTACTTGATATAACATCTGGTAAGTCATTAATATACAAGGTAAACAAAATTGGCCCAAGTACCGTACCCTGAGGAACTCCAAATGCATTATGCCTTTCACGAGATTTATAGGAAGTTATTATCCCTTTTTCATCAATATTATTGATTTCAACATATTGAGATCTATCACTTATGTAAGAAGCAATCCAATTCAACACTGGTCCTCTCAGTCCAAAATTCTCCAATTTCTCTAATAGTATTTTATGAGACACAAAATCAAAGGCCTTTGACATGTCAAAGAAGACTACTGTAACTTTCTTTTTATCATTGACACCTTTAACTACATTACTTATAAGATCATAACCAGCGATACTGGTCGATTTCTTGCTTTGAAAGCCATATTGTTCATTTTTAATTATATTGAATTTTGTAACGAATTCAACTATGCGCCGCGCCATAGCCTTTTCAAATATTTTGGAAAACACAGAAACTAAAGTAATTGGCCTATAGTTGGTTATGTTTTTAGTATCACCCTTTTTATGAATTGGTTTGACCAGTGACTTTTTGAGAATTTGCGGAAATGTCCCTTTATCAAAGGATAAATTTATTAAATATGTCAAAACCCTACTTAAAATATGTCTACAATTTTTTACTATGCTAGTTGATATGTTGTCAAAACCTTCAGATTTTGTATTATTTAATGTTATTATTAGTTTAGAAATTTCATCTTCGTCATAAGGTTTCAAATACATACTATTGCTTAAAATTAACTTATTAGTATTATGACATTTATTACTGTTATCTACATTAGTTGAGTCAATAAAATGATTGTTAAAACCTTCAGCCATTTCATTCGGATCTGTTACCAAGCTATCACTCACATAAACTTTATTAATAAAACGATGGTCAATCTTATCGGTTTTGTCTTTAATAATGTTCCATGAAGCACGACAGCTATTTTTTGAGTTCATAATGTATGTGTCGTTGTTTATTTTTTGTGCTTGATATATACAACTTCTTAATAAATTCAAATATTTATTATACCTATTTTTGCTTTGAGTAGATTTTGTTCTGTAATAAGCAAATCTAAGTTTTCTTTTTGTTGCACAACTTTTCCTTATTCCTTTCGACATCCATCGAGGTCGTCGGAATGTATTATTAATACAAACCCGAATTTTAGGAAAACACAGATTATAGAACAAAACAAAAAGATCATGGAAGATTTTAAAAGCTTTGTCCAAATCTGGTTCTGCAAAAACTTCTGAGAACGTTAAGTTTGATAAACATTCTTTGAATTTATTTATATTTTCATCACTATAATCACGTTTGAAAAAATAGTATTTACTATAGGATGATCCTTTAACTTTTTTAGCTATTGGAATATGAAGCATCTGAGCTGTGTCATGGTCTGATAAACCAAGAGGCAGCAATTCCGAAGTTGCATCACTTATATTGCTAATAATCAAATCTAAGCACGAATCTTGTCTCGTTGGGCGATTAATATGCGAGGTTAAATTATAGTTTTTCAACAGATCAAGGAGCCTCTGCTTGTGTTTCGAGTTTTCCATTAAATTAATATTAAAATCACCCGCAATCACAAGTCTAGATTTACGATTATTTTTAAAGATCGTGTATAGTAGGTACTCAAGTTTCGTGAAAAATAGGTCTAAATCATTTATTTTCTTTTTAGGAACTCGATAGATACAAAAAACTTTTAGGTTAAATCTTTCAATAAATGTACCACAACATTCAAGACAACTATCTTGGCTTATGTTATTAAAACCCTCAAGGGGCTGATAACTAATACCTTTTTTCACCAATACACATACCCCCCCTCTCTTTTCTTTAGTTTTCCTACAGTAAGAGCTAGCAAGATCATAACCATGTAAACGAATGTTGTCTTCACATCCAGCTTGTGCAAAAGTTTCACTTAGACAGATTATATCCGGACCTATTTTATTAGTATGAAGTTCAGACAGTGAAACTTCAAGAACATCTTTTTTACGTGACAAGCTTTGTATATTTTGATGCAATAATTTAAGACTACGATCTCTAATTTTACTCTCGAAAAAACATTTCGGATGGTGAACAAGTTGTGTTCTCGTTCAGGGTAGGCTCTTTAAGATTAGTTTTTAGTAATCCTGAGGAATAATTACCGTTTTGTATTATTTTACTTATTACAGGAAAATAAAATGGTATTGTGCCTTTTTTGGGTACCTTAAGAGTTCCCTTGTGTTTAACAGAACATTTTTTAATATGTTCTTTAATTTTTTTACAACATAAAAAGTCTTTTTTGTAGTCAATATAATCTATACATAAATTAATTTTTTCACATAAACATGTCAAATAGTTAATGTTATAATAATCGAATGAAATGTCAATATATTGTAAATAATTAAAATGTTTTGTCCATAGTCTTAAGTTATAATTCAATAATATTTTACTCATATACCTATTATTTAAAACTGGAAGTAAAATAACATTTGTCTTGCTTAGTTTATCAATTAATATACAGATGTTTGAATGTAGTAGATGCATATCAGTGTCATGTGTCCCTAAACTAATAATTACAATGTCGTCAATTACAATGTATGCGCGATATGTGCGAGTTCCTGTACAATAAGTATAGGCTGTTTGACATCTACCGGGACATGTCATATTTGACTGATGCCATATAAGCGATCAGTACTCTACAGTTATCTACTTACTTATATAGATTTATGTGTTGCATGCATTTCTAATAAAATTATAAATGACATTTGATTAAACTCGCCATCCTAAATTTGTACGCCTACAATGGTAAGACTTGTTGATACCATATACCATAATTGGATTTTTAAGAACTGTAACACACATGTTTCTACAAATTAATAAATTCTATTCTATTCTACATTTGGCGAATTCTACTGTACATCATTATATAGAAGAGTACTACAGTATATATACGAGCTCCTGTTCGACAAGTTTCAGCCGTTCCACTTTTACAGTGTTCGACTGCGACATTGCGCCCGACCGCGAGCGCGTCCAGTACATCGGCGAGTTCTATCAAATAAACTAGATAATACGCACAGCTATTGACGTTTGTCATACCTCTTAAATAGCGCCATCTGAGAGCGGCCATAGTGGCATGAGGTGACGATTTTGTTTGTTGGTCCTGTAATAGCTTTCATTAAAGAGCGAAATGAGTCTCGAACTCTAGCGAGCAGGAGCGCTAGAGTTTCTTTAGTATTTGGTTCAATTGTCAAAACGAGTTCCGGTACAATAACTTTCGACTGATACTGTCCGACATCGGTGTTCTATTCAGGTACAGTCAACGACCACTACGGTTTATACGAAATTTCTTTTTCACTCCCAGTCCAGCATGGGATTGAAAAGAATAACTATAAACATTAAACTGACATAAATCTGTTTTGTCAGAGTTCATCGACACGTTGCCGCTGGCGAACACGCCGGAAGTATTCGGGCTGCATCCGAACGCTGAGATCGGGTACTTCAGCCAGGCTGTGCGCATGATGTGGGGACATCTCATCGAGCTACAGCCACAGACCAGTAAGTTATTATACACAGGATGTATTAAACGGAACACAGTCGCAGATAAATTTTATGTAAATCTGACAGCTAACTTTTGCACGGTAATAAGACACGTTTTTGTGTGGCCGCCTGTATTTTATAAGAAATGTCAAATGTGATATATTAAAATGGCCCTACATATGATAAGTACAAGAGTGAGTGAGTAAGGTGGTGAGAAGGAAGTAATATCGACAAATGTTCAGGCTTTGCTACAAACTTTACTTTCAATCATTTTCCTAGTTCATGAATGTGTAAAAATTATTCTTACATTAATAAACCCCTTTTGAATGAATTAAAAGTGTTACCCATTGTTAAGGCGTCATCACGCCTGAACGAATATTCTCAGCAATGTGTCAATTCGTATTGTAGTAGGAGTTTGATTTTTATTGTGTTTTGTGTGGGTAAACTCACTTCACTTTTTTTACTTGTACTGAAAGCATCGTCTCTCTGCAAATTATATATATTTTCAAGAATCCTGCATTTTATTCACCACCATAGTGTATCTAAATACATTACATGGTGGCCCATGAGGGGAAATAAGAAGAACTCGCAAATAAATAGAAAATTGCAATATTTTTACTAATGAAGATTCAGACCAAGGAAACCTATCAAGGAGGAAGGCGAAAATTATTGAAGAATATTGAGATAATTGGATCCAGCTTAACCAGGAGTAATATTGAATTATCAAGTTCAAGAAACGATCAGCGATAAAACTAAAATATCGCATCGTACCTACAACAATCTCCGACGAAAGTTAAGTGTCCATCCTTTATTCCTTTTAATTTTCAAATATCCTGTTCCATTATGTTGAGAATTCTAATCAATTTGTGCAATCAGATCCAAAGTGCCTAAATATAGACAGTTTACTAAGCAATTATTGCATTCAAATATAGAAATTTGCATTTTAGTTTCACGAATTACAGTACATTTGTAATTTTATTGTCCAATAAGTTGATAAAATCATTAAATTTTCATTAAAATCTTGTTTTAAATTGCACTATATTGTAATAAATACAAAATATAAACATTTTTATGCCGATAATTCCAGGAAATCGCGTTAATTTTGATGCGAAAAAGTGCATTGTCACTGAGTCATCGTGCTTGACCTTGACATTGGAATAACGGTTGTGTGCTAGCGGCTGCGCGCGGAGCTACTCCCGGTGCTACGAAACGAGGAACGTGAGCGATTTTTATTATTTATCTTTATTTAAATTTTTATTTAGTTAATTGATCGTGTTTTAAAATTTTGCATTCAATATGTCGAAAGAATATAAAGAATTGTGCGTTAAAAGGTCATCAATTAAAGGCCAAATTACTAAATTTAAAACATATTTAAGTACTACCGCTTTGCAACATGAATTATCTAGCATTCAATTAACGGAATTGAACCTTAGACTTGCAAAATTTGAAGCACTGTCAATGCGATTTGATAGCTTGCAAAACGAGTTAGATGTTTTAAGTACCAACATATCAGAAGAAATTGATGAGCGTTATGAAATTGAGCAAGATATCATATTAAGCATAGCCACCGCGAAAGATTTAATTGAGAATTACACCAAGAAATTTGACAGTGATCGAAGACGTAGTTCTGTCCTTGAGGTTCCGTGTTGTACGGGGCAACAAGACATTGGTTTAAAACTGCCACAAATTCAGATATCAAAGTTTGATGGCTCATATTTCCGCTGGCTTGAGTTCCGCGATACGTTTGAAAATTTAATTCACAAAAATGAACGCATCCCTAGTGTTAATAAATTTCACTATCTAATATCATATTTGGAAGGCGACGCTGCCCGAATAATTTCGAATCTCGAAATTTCAAGTGCTAATTATAGTGAAGCATGGAATTTATTATGTAGTCGTTATAATAATAAACGCATTTTAATTAATCATCATATAAATGCTCTGTTTAATATAAAGCAAATTCAGCGTGAGTCGGAGAAATCACTACGATTTTTTGTGGATCACGTCACTAAGAAATTACGAGCTTTAACAAGCTTAGGACAACCGACGGACAAATGGGACATTCTGATTATATTTATGTTATCTTCAAAACTTGATAGCAATACTTTGCTAAAATGGGAAGAGTTTAGAAACAATATCGAAGGTGATGTTCCAACATTAGATCAGTTTTTTAAATTTATGATAGACAGGGCAGATGTGCTCGAGGCCTTGCATCGAAATAAATATGATAGTCATGTACCTAGGCCCCAGGCGCCCCCTGTACGTAACAATTTTGTACCAAATAATAATAACCATCAAAGATCAAATCAAAATACTTATACTAAATCATTTGCTAATTCACATGTTAAGAACAACAAGTTTATTAATTATAGTTGTGTTATTTGTAACGAGAATCACAAAATTTATGATTGCCCGACGTTTAGATCGAAGGGAATTGACGACCGACTGCAGGACGTTACAAAATATAAATTATGTATTAATTGTCTTAGGCAAGGGCACCCGGTGACTGAGTGTCGTATGGGACCGTGTCGCCAGTGCAATAAGAAACATAATAGCTTACTTCATCGATCTTCTTCTTCAGTTAACCATCTAATTGCTGTTGATGAGGAAGTTCAACCTGTAGAATCAATTGTGAATTTTTCAAATCAATGTACAAATCAAGTATTGTTATCGACTGCGCTGATAGAGGTGTCGAATCCATTGAACCAGCAAAAGGTCAAAATTCGCGCTCTCTTAGACTGCGGCAGTCAATCTTCATTCATCACAAAATCTCTAAAAATAAAACTTTCATTAAATTCAAGCCCTATTGACTCACTAAAGGTCATTGGCATTGGCAATAGTGTCACGAACAATGTGGCAGAGTCTTGTACTATTCAAATCAAATCATTACATAATAATTACAACATAAAATGTTCATGTTTAGTTTTAAAAGAATTAACAGGTAGTTTGCCAAAGACACCTATAAATATTTCTATTCTAAAGTTGCCAGCTAATATACAATTAGCAGACCCTACATTTAACCAGCCAGGCCCAATAGACTTACTTATTGGAGCCGATCTATTTTGGGATATTTTGACCAATGAACATCAAGCATTAGGCCCAAACTGTCCTAAGTTAATAAATTCAAAGCTAGGCTGGGTAGTGTCCGGTCCAATTGGTTTACAAATGTCGCCTAAGACAACTTACTCTAATCATGCAGTGGTATCATGTACACTTGATCAAGAATTAGAAAAATATATTAAGAAATTTAGTGATTTAGAGGATGTTCCTAATAAAATTGTTGTAAGTGAAAAGGATAAGGCGTGTGAAAAATATTTTTTAGAAAACACCAAAAGAGACAACCAAGGTAGATTCTGTGTGCGTCTTCCCCTAAAGGATGACCCTGATTGTCTCGGTGACTCTTATAAACTAGCTCGAAAGCGGTTCAGTTATTTAGAAAAGCGTTTCAAGCGCAACCCAACCCTAAAGGTCGAGTACTCCAAATTTATAAAGGAGTACGCAGAACTTGGTCATCTTTCTCTCGTTAACAATAATGTTCTAGATCCGGCCTATTATTTGTGTCATCATGCGGTCCTGAAGCAAGAGAGTGAGTCGACCAAATTGCGAGTAGTGTTCGACGGCTCAGCTTCGACTACGTCAGGTTACTCGCTGAATGACTTATTGATGGTAGGTCCGAATCTACAAAATTCTCTTTTCTCTATTCTAATACGCTCTCGGCAGCACAAGTATTTACTGACTGCAGATATAGAGAAAATGTACCGACAGGTAATGATAGCGGATTGCGACCGTAATTTGCAACTCATCTTGTGGCGAGAAGACGAGTCCGAACCATTGTTTACGTTCAGATTAAACACACTTACCTACGGGACCGCGAGCGCAAGCTACTTGAGTACGCGTTGTTTATTGCAGTTAGCGAGAGAGCATGATGATGAATTCATTAGGCAAATTATCGAAAATGATTTCCTAGTAGATGACCTAATTACCGGCGCTGATGATGAAGAAACGTTATGTTATATTCAAAGTTCGGTTTCAAAGGTTTTAGCGTCAGGTTGTTTTAATTTACGGAAGTATAAGAGCAATAATCCATCGATATTTAAGAACATAGATATAAACAAGCAAGATAATTTAATTTTTAGTGAGTCAACTAGTACTCTTGGTCTTGGATGGACACCATCCACTGACACTTTCCAATTTCCAATCAAAGGTTACTCGTATGATAATGAATCACATTTAATAACAAAGAGAACAATTATGTCTAATGCTTTTAAGTTATTCGATCCGTTGGGGCTTTTAAGTCCAGTAATTGTTCAGCCGAAAATATTATTACAAAAGCTTTGGCAGCTGAAGTCCGAGTGGGATCAGCCTGTACCTGAAAAAATAAAAAACGATTGGATTAAATTTAGCAATAATTTAAAGTGTATTTCTGAGCTACAAGTTCCCAGGTTCATTTTAGCTGATCATGCATGTGATATCGAGCTACATACCTTCAGCGATGCGTCCCAGTCAGCGTATGGCGCATGCATCTACGCGGTGTCTCGCGGCGCTGACGGCGATGTCATATCAAAGTTATTGTGAAAAAAAAATAGCGCCCGCAAAGCCTTCGACTATACCGCGACTTGAGTTGTGTGCAGCTCTGCTGGCTGCTAGGCTTTGTAAAGTAGTATTAGAATCTATTAGATACAAACCAAGTCAGATAGTCCATTGGTGCGACTCCAGTGTGGTACTCAGTTGGATTAACACCGATCTGTCGAAATTAAAGATGTTTGTAGGTAACCGTATCGGTGAGATTTTAGAACTTACATGTGCATCGAATTGGCGTTATGTACCTACCTTGCTTAACCCGGCTGATATAATTTCAAGGGGCACTGATGCAGCGCAGCTTTTGTCGATGGATCTTTGGTGGTCTGGTCCAGAATTTTTACGTAAGGGTAGCACTGGGTGGCCATTACCTTTGCAAGTAGATAGTATTGAAGAAAACTTGATAGAAGTCAAAACGCACTGTGCGTCAATTGACGAACCTATTATTAAATTTGAAAATTATTCATCCTTTAATAGACTTCGCTGGACAGTAGCATTTGTCCTTAGGTTTATTTACAATTGTCAAAATCCTAATTCTAAACGCCTAGGAAAACTATCTGTAGATGAATTACGGGAATCATTCCATGCACTTTGTGCTATGGCACAAAGGCAATCATTTCCTGCAGAATATGATTTACTTAGCAAAGGAAAGTCGTTAGGTAATAAAAGTAAAATATTGTCACTTTCACCTTTTTTAGACGATGATAACTTAATTCGTGTTGGCGGACGTCTAGACGCCGCAAATTGTAACTATAATAAAAAACATCCAATTCTACTTCATGCTTCACATCATTTAACCAAATTGTATTTTCTAAGGGAGCACTTAATCAATTTACACGGCGGTCCACAACTATTGCTGGCACAGATAAGGGAGTCCGTTTGGCCGGTAAATGGGCGTCTACTTGCACGACGCACTGTCTCAAAATGTGTGATATGTCGCCGCTTTAGCGGAAAGACGTTGAATCCCAAAATGGGAAACCTACCAGCTCAACGTATTAATCCAGATTTCTCTTTCTTGTCCGTTGGTGTGGACTACGCTGGTCCATTTTTTATTATTAATCGAAAGGGCCGTGGAGCTCGTTTAATAAAATGTTATCTCTGCGTATTTGTGTGTTTACGTTATAAGTGTTTACATCTTGAAGTCGTTAGCGATTTAACGGGGGATGCATTCATTATGACTTTGCGACGTTTCATAGCTCGTCGTGGCAAACCAGTGGAAATATTTAGTGACAACGGTCGTAATTTTTTGGCTGCTTCCAAAGAAATCGGTAGTTTTATTAAGCAGAATAAAGAAACAGTAACTGGTTTTGCTAGCGAACAAGGTATTAAATTCATATTCATTCCCGCATACGCTCCTCATTTCGGCGGCATCTGGGAGGCCAGTGTCAAGTCGGCTAAACACCATTTACGTAGGATTATGGGTAATAGTAATTTAACGTTCGAAGAGTTAACAACTCTGTTTGCACAAGTCGAGGCGGTTCTCAACAGCCGTCCTTTGTGCCCTCTGTCGTCGTCCCCAAACGATTTCCTTCCTCTCACCCCGGGACACTTTCTCATCGGGAGAGCGTTGACAACACTATCAACGCCAGATCTACAAAACTGCAAGGAGAATCGGCTAAGAAGATATGAGCGACTTGAGAAGATGCGCCAACACTTCTGGCTACGTTGGCAGAAAGAATATTTATCAGAGCTCCAACAACGAACAAAGTGGCGCATTAATAAGTCCGTGCTCAATGTGGGAGATATGGTACTTATCTCCGAAGACAACACTCCTCCACTGGCTTGGCGACTGGGAAGAATTTTGCGCCTTATCTCGGGACCAGACGGCATATCAAGAGTGGCTGACATCAACACGAATAGAGGAACCATACGTCGTTCTCTTACGCGTCTCTGTCCTCTACCTACGGCGGATGAACTTCGTGGTTGAAAGCACTCTTTCAACGGCCGGGAGGATGTTAAGGCGTCATCACGCCTGAACGAATATTCTCAGCAATGTGTCAATTCGTATTGTAGTAGGAGTTTGATTTTTATTGTGTTTTGTGTGGGTAAACTCACTTCACTTTTTTTACTTGTACTGAAAGCATCGTCTCTCTGCAAATTATATATATTTTCAAGAATCCTGCATTTTATTCACCACCATAGTGTATCTAAATACATTACACCCATTAAATTTTATATTATTGTTAAATACACGTAAGACAAATCTTCAAAGATTTCTTTGAAAGAAATCATTGAATCAATCAAATCAACTTTTGAAATCATCATGAGTTATAAATCAACTGAATAACCTTTTGTGTATTTCCAATTTCACGCTGCTATAGTTACCAAAGAGGAAGGTATGTTTTCATATCTATCGATGCTGCTATTTAAATTGACATTAATAATGAATCTATTAAATCTATTCTTTTCTCATTTTGCTACTTACTCAGTAAAGGGACATGGTAAGTTTCTATCGTATGCATATATTATATCTCATAAGTGACGATCTGTTTGGCGCAGGGGTACTAAACCTGCCTTCTGCGCACGAGGTCCCGGGTTCGATCCCCGGACAAGACAAATATTTGTGTGCATGAACATGTCTATTTGTCTTGGTATGGGTGTTTAATAATTGTATATTATGTATGTATTTACAAAAACAAAGTATATAAGTATGTTTATCCGTTATCTAGTATCCATAACACAAGTTCTTCAGGAAACTTAACGTGGGCTAGATAACTGGTGTGATTGTATGCAATTATTTATTATTTATTACAAGTTAAAAAGTGAAAGGAGCGTGAAAAAGCCAAAGGAGCGTTTTACCTGCCATTAAAACTAGTGTTGTAAAAGAACTAAGTCTTTTAGTCCTCATTTAGCGGCTATGAGTTCTTTTTGCAGAACTCACGACTAATTAGTCTTCTGGGTCCTGAGTCTTGAGTTCTTTTGAGTCTTTTCAGTTCTTTCAGTCCTAAAATGTCTTGGGTCGTTAGATTTATTTTAAGTCCTTTCGTTTTTTCTTTCAGTCCTTTGAGCTCTGAATGAAGTCTTATGAGTCGTGAATTATACAGCAGGAGTGCAGTCCAATCAAAAAGACTCGTGTCATGAAGCCTTAGAGTTCTTTGGCCAAAGCATGAACATGGCACATGACATGACTTTAACTGACCTGTCAGACATCTTGACAAATAAAAAAGTAATTTATGACCATGAATTTAAAGTTCATGTTTATGAAAACGTAGGTACTTGACAATCGCATGACTAAAAGCAAAAGTGAGCATGAAGCACAGTATTTGGGGCACCATTTACAAGGCGCTAATGGAATTCCATTCTAGGTGGACGTTCATTGATCTTATACATTGTACGAGTACGTTTGAGAATTCAGTTCAGAGCTCTTTGAAAGAAATGACTCAGTCGCGAGTTCTTTTCGCAAGACTGAGCTCTTTTTTAAAACGACTCAGTCGCTAGTTATTTTTAGGAAAGCTAAGTTTTATTGAAAGGACTTAGTCTTGAGTTCTTTTTGTAAAGAGTGAGCTCTTTTGAAATACTCAGTCTCGAGTTCTCTTTGGCAAGACTGGAGTCTATTTTAAGAAGACTAAAAACTCAGAGGCTTGATCTTTTACTTATTCTTTTTTGACTTGAGTCTTCATAAAAAGACTCGAGTCTCAATATTAAGCCTTAAAGACTCGGTGCTTTTACAACACTAATTAAAACGCGTATTGAGTTCGGAACCTTATTCGAAGCCTAGATAAACATATTTTGATGTGATAAATTCACTCATTAATGGCTAGTTTTAATAAGGCTCCAGTTCACAAACTGAATAACTAATCAATCAACGCTAAATGTCATTGCATTGCGGTCGCTGGTTTGAAGTGTATAGAGATAGAATGATGTTTCAAACGTCAACTATCTAATCGACAGTAGGTGAACTTCGCATTAGCTAGGGATAGGCCTATTTGAGATTAATTGCCTTGATATTTTTGTTAATTAGCCCAAAATACCAGCGGTAGCTTAATAACGTAACCAATACATGACTTTATCTTACACGAATAGATGATTGAAACTGGCTGTCAGAGCCTGGCTTATGAAACCTGAGACTGAAAAAAAAATTGGAAATAGAAAAAAACTGATTATGTCAATAAAAATACAAGTAAAAAAGTAACTTTCACCATGTGACATTGATTTTTGAATATTAAATTTAATTAAATTAAATTGGTAAGCCGGACTAAAAATTCCGCAAATCAGAATAATAAACATGGAAAAAATGTGGGGATCTTAGATTCTACTAGCGTTGCTTAGAATATTTTTTCGCATTTAATATAATTTATTAAGCCGCATACGAAAAATCATTAAGTTCAAATGCAATATTTTTAACGGGGTTAAATGTACCACCAGGCGAGACCGGCGGCGTGATGAGCCGAGACGACTTCATTGACTCAATAGCAGTGGACGTGCTGGGCAAGCTGCCCGCGCTCTACGAGATCTGGCGCGTGCGCAAGCAGTTCGAGATGAACATCACGCCCACGCTCGTGGTGCTGCTGCAGGAGCTCGAGAGGTCAGTACATCTAGTACGAGTTTATCTATATACATATTAAATGGGTGTATTCTTGACCTCAATCGGGTCGAAAGGCGTAGATGAGGAGCCTGTTCATTTGCGCCTTGCAGAAGTTTGGGTTGTATATACTCGGGATCACAGACGCTGGCAGGGCGTTCCACTCCTTGGCTGTTCGCATGATAAAACAGGGCCCTTATTCACTATGATCAATAAGCGATTCCGTGCTCAAACCACGCCAATGTCGTACTTGGTTTTGACATTTTCAAATTTCGTTTTCTCTATGACACTTACAAATTTTATATTTTTTGTACAAGCAAATGATGTTCACAAATGATATAGTTAATGTACAAGTACAATAACTATATAATTTGTGAGATTGTCATAGAGAAAACGAATTAAAAAAATGTAACCAAGTACGAGATTGGCGTGGTTTGAGCAAGGAATCGCTAAGTGGTCATAGTGAATACAGGCCCTGGACTCAAAGCGCTCCGTGCGTAAGTTTGGAATGGCAACTTTCGATTATTAACGTTAATACTATCGCATGCTCTGCTTACTTGTTTAGGGCAACAAACAATTTACACAAGTAGTAACATAAAAGGCGATGTATAAAATATTTATTGGTACCGTCCTACCGAACAACAAAGAAATGATTGTGTTGGTGTATTTTTTGCATCCCACTGTTAATAACACTAAAGCGCTCGCAGGGTTGTAGCCCTTTGTGAAAGATTATTAAATAAAGACAGATGAAGTAGTTGTGTAGATGTGTTAGTTTAAAATAAAAGTTGACCTTCTAAGTTTAAGAACTTGCACAACTTGAACAACTAAGGTTGCGCAGTCGATGCTGTAGATACTCGATCGCTGGTATGTTCAGTGCTCAGTGCTCTAATCAAACCGCAACAGTATGTGCGTTCTCGTCTCAATTCAACTGGTGAGACCCGCTTGTGGCAGGCCAGTCAAACCGATTCGCTACTGCCACAGCCGTCAAAGAAACACCAAAACACTTATGGTTCTCGAAAGACCACAAAAATGTACGGGCCAGTTTGTCCCATACACTCTATTATGATGGATAAAGAAGTCACCGAAGTTTAAATATTTGTTTATGGTAAAAATAGAAATACAGTAAATTAAAAGTTGTAGGTGCTTTGCTCGACCGTCTATTGCGTACTCGAACACGGTATAAAATATAATTAATAAAGTAAACAAATTATGACGCGCGCTAAGTATGTCGCGTGTCAGCAAAAGATGTGCGGTGTTAAGACCGTACAATTTAAATGAAACGCGCCTCAGAGCTTTCCTTTTAGGTAGTGCTCTAGTAAAGATCGTCCCATACATAAGTAGTGTGCCATCTTCCTAGGCGCATAAATGTGAGCGCAGTGCATTTTTATAGTAGGGCGGGACAGGTTTTGCAACAGATCAAAAAATTCAAAAGCTATACTGTGACGAAAACTCTGTTGAAGAAGAACAACTATTTATACATCATAATAAAATGATTCACTTATCTAATAAATGTGTTGAATTAAGTCAATAAAAATCGATTGATCTGAATAGGTCCGAAATATGTTATATTTTATTATTTTCATAGAAGTTCATCTTTAGTTCATAAATCAAATAACTTAAGCAATTGTGGGATTTTAATAATGTATTTACTAAGACATAAAATGAATTCTTCACATTATAACTTATCTATATATATAATACGGCAGTGAAGCCGCTTCTCCTCCTAAACTAAAAGTCGCACAATCAAGTGCAATACACCGTTAGAAAGGTATTTGTCTGAAGTGGTCGGATAAGTCGAGAAATTTAGCAAAAACTCAAATAAAAAATAAAAAAAACAAAAAAAAAAAACTTTTTTGAATGTTATTATGTGTTTTTTGCGCATTATGCGCACACGGGTTGCTCGTTTACTACTTATATCAAATAAAAGTCTTTAAAATATATATATAATACCTATGTCATAATGGGCTACTGTACGCCGCGCTAGCATTGCAGGAGTAGGTATTTTAGGCCCGTGTACTCTAGTGTTAAATAGTTGATTTCAGCTGCTTATACGACGGTATAGTTTTAATAATAAAAAAATTGTAGTTGCCAGTTTTAGCATAAAAAGCTAGCCATAGCTTAATTACTGACGAACTTATATTGTAAATTATGTACTGTAGTGCACTCCGAATAAATTTTAAGGTTTTTATAATTTACAACACTGCACACTAGCGCCGCCATTGCAAGAAAAACATAGAGCTTAATTACTGACGAACTTTTATTGTAAATTATGTACTGTAGTGCAGCACTCCGAATAAATTTTAAGGTTTTTATAATTTACAATCCTGTTTTTAGAAATCGAATAAATTTTAAGGTTTTTATAATTTACAATCCTGTTTTTAGAAATCGAATAAATTTTAAGGTTTGATAATTTACAATCCTGTTTTTAGAAATCGAATAAATTTTAAGGTTTGATAATTTACAATCCTGTTTACAGGAAACAGGATTGTATTATAAAAATTGTATTATAAAAACTGATTGTATTATAAAAACCTTAAAATTTATTCGATTTCTAAAAACAGGATTGTAAATTATAAAAACCTTAAAATTTATTCAGAGTGCTGCACTACAGTACACAATTTACAATAAAAGTACGTCAGTAATTAAGCTCCTATGTTTTTCTTCCAATGGCGGCGCTAGTGTGCAGTGTGCTGCATCTTATGCCTCTCAATTCGGAATCAGTTAAATTTTTATGATTTTTTGGGTGGTAACTTATTTCGCTGGATAAATACTATGTTTAATCAACGCTCTGTAGATGGCACTAACAGCCGGTTGCACTAAAATTCATTTTATTATTACGTAAAAGGTAAAACGTAATTTGCTTCTCAATGCTTTCAAATTCTATACATTTTTATCAGCTTTTTAGCAAGCAAATGAGGATATACTTTATACGAATTCGTAAAATGAATTTTGGTGCAACCGGCCTTATGAGATACTAGACGTTTATGGATATTCACTTCAGCTTATAAACTAACCCATCTAACTTACCTATTACATTAATAATCTGTTTAAATTCATCATTGATATTTATAAATTACAAAAACTTATTATCTTTCTTTTCTTATTACCAACCAAAGTTTTTATAAACTATCCAGCACGTCTACTCATTCGCGACACTAGTTTTAAAACATATCGCTAGATGGCGCTATAGCCACTAACTATAATTTCTGTAGAAATCCAAAAAAAATATGTTAAATAACATATTTTTATAATAAAAGCAAAGATATTAAAATAAATATTTATTTCTCTAAATAAATATATAAATATACCTGACTTTACAATTGTAGCAGTTTTATTTTAATGTGATTACAGCCTTAGTGTCGTTAGATGGCGTTGACGGCAGTATTTCATTTAAAACACTCTACATTCATACAAACCTGAAACGCGCTATTGATATTAGTGAGTAAGTGCAGCATATATACAAAAATTTCACCTTAGCAAGTGTACTTGCTTCGGCAGTACATATACTAAAATTGGAACGATACAGAGAAGATTAGCATGGCCCCTGCGCAAGGATGACACGCAAAATCGTGAAGCGTTCCACATTTTTTGGACATTATTTCTCCTGTTTATTCATATCAGACAGACTCAAAATAAACAATTTAAGTTTACATTTTTGAAAATTACATGAATAGAGTAGGTTAAATAAATAATTATATCTCGTGCACTGTTTCTCAATACTGTAAATAATAAAGTAATTGTATTAGTTTATTGTATTAGTATTAGTTAAGTAATAAAGTAACCACTGAGCTACCGAGACTTAGACGAAGTCTCGGTAGCTCAGTGGTTAGAGCATTGGACCGGATTTCCAAAGGTCGTGGGTTCAAGTCCCATCTAAGAATTCACTTGAGGCCGAGTTGATTTTTTCCAATATTTTTCTATTTAAAATTTATATAAAAATAGCATTGAAAAATGCAAAAATTCACAAATATTAATTGTATTAGATTTTGTTTTGTTCAGGTTCTCAAAATTCTAAAGCACAGACCACATTGGGAGCGAAATGTAAAGACAAGATATTCAGTCCTCGTTTTGAACAAAATAAACCTCTTTCCACATTCATTTGAGCCTGCGATCGGCTCGGTTTCTATTTTTGAAACATTAATGTGTTGTCAGAACAAGTTGTAAGCTTGATTACACAATAAAAGAATAATAAAACAAATAGGTTAAATTGGATTAAATAATACTTTATATATAATTATATGAAATCGATAAAAAGAAACAGACCACTTTAAGCCGAATGCTAAATAGCATTCTACCCATCTTTTTTATAAAAAAAATAATTATATTTTTTTTTATAAAATCATATAAAAACATATACTTAGATACTGTAATAATTTATTACATTATCTGAATAACAAAATTCTTATATTTTCTATTTTTATATAAAAATGTCAGAACAAGTTATAAGTAGAAAACAAACACGTAGGCTTTATTGGTACAGAGCAATCTCTATATTTTAACAATATAGTCCGCGCCAAACTTTATTGCGAGTCCGAAGTTAGCTGCGAGTGCTTACTTGCGCAGCATTACGTCCCGCTGTTTCCCGCTGACACCCAAAATTAGCTACTGCGACGCGTCTTGCGACCAACTGCGAACTCGCACTAAAGTTTGGCGCGGCCTGTACTATTTGACATTTTAACCTCAGGTTTAACCGGCTCATCAGTAAGATGCGCGCCACTCTGTCGCTGCTACGCAAGGCGCTGGCCGGCGAGATCGGCATGGACGCGATTCTGGACAACGTCTCCTACAGCCTGTTCAACGGGCAGTTGCCGCAGGTTGCTATTGCTCACTATTTTAATGCAGGGGTTTGAACTGACTACCCACCCACCCGCCATTTTGTTTGTTTTGTTTTTATAAGTTTCTGCGCCCGATAAAAGTGGTTGGTTTGGGCGAACACTTGTACAATCAAAAAATTTCTCTAAAATATCACTTTCCAAGATATTTGGAAGTAAAGATTGCAGCCAAAAAAAAGAAAAAAGTGAGCGGGTGTACCTATTCTTATGCCTCAAAGGTTTACAAACTCTGACGGCTTCAGTAGATAACCAAGTGTGGTGTGGCATAAATAAAGATCTGTTGAGGCATTTCATGATCACCAGCTCATATTTTCTTCACAAAAGAGTGGTATTAATTTCAGGTGTGGCGTAGCCTTGCCCCCGCTACCTGCAAGGGTTTGGGCGGTTGGATGGATCACTTCATAGCACGCACCAAGCAGTACACAGATTGGGTTCGTACTTACTAAGCTATTCCTACTTAAATGACTAGGTATATATTATTCATACTTTTGACTCTTTTTTTTCCTTGAAAAATGAGTGGGAAGCCACAAAATAATTTATCTCGCATTTCAAATCGATCACACAATCTGTCTGATTTGTATGAAGAGATTGAATAGTATTTTTTTATGTTTCTCCGAGAACGAAATTTAATTTACTTACCTACATTACCCTCAAAGTTTAGTTGCTTGATAAAAAAATATCCTACCTATGTATTTGCACTAGGCAACGAAAGAAGAGCCGGTGGTAATCTGGCTATCCGGGCTCCACATTCCGGAGTCGTACCTAATCGCGCACGTGCAGATCGCATGCCGGCTGTACACGTGGCCGCTGGACCGATCCACGCAGTTCACGCGCGTCACCAAGTGGACATCCCCAGACGACATCGAGGAGAGGCCCGTCACGGTCAGTGTAGATAGATAGTTCGTGTACTTCAGGAGTGGTAGTTCCTGATCGCATGCCGGCTGTACATGTGGCCGCTGGACCGAGCCACGCAGTTCACGCGCGTCATCAAGTGGACCTCCCCGGACGACATCGAGGAAAGGTCCGTCACGGTCAGTGTAGAAAGATAGCTCGTGTAGGTACTTCAAGAGTGGTAGTTCCTGATCGCATGCCGGAGTGGTAGTTCCTGATCGCAAGCCGGCTGTACATGTGGCCGCTGGACCGAGCCACGCAGTTCACGCGCGTCACCAAGTGGACCTCCCAGGACGACATCGAGGAAAGGCCCGTCACGGTCAGTGTAGAAAGATAGCTCGTGTAGGTACTTCAAGAGTGGTAGTTCCTGATCGCATGCCGGCTGTACACGTGGCCGCTGGACCGATCCAACTACATCATGAATAATTTGTACAACCAATCCCTAGCCGCCTAATAAACTCACGGGGGTTGGTAGGATCAATCGAATCAACTACCACCGCCCCGCTCCATCCGGGTACTGAGTAATCTAACTAATCCATTCACTTTAAGCTCTCATGGGTTTCCCTGACTATAGTAGACTCACAAGCTCTGATACCACTCATATATGAGCTAGTGGACGGCTCTCCTCTTAGATGATTTTCAATTTTAAAATGTTATAATTTCGTTGTCTCCTATAATGACATTTAAATAATCAGTTATAGAGCTGAGAATAATAGAGCTAACATAATCTAGTCCTAAGGCAGCGAATTAACGATTTAGTTCATCACACCATGGCATTTTTGGTTGTGATTGTGACTATTGATACAGTGTCTTACCGCCTAACCATTAATTTCTGGTTTAAAATTTCAGGGATGCTACGTTCGTGGTTTTTACTTGGAAGGAGCTCGCTGGGACCTTGAAGATGGATGTCTACGACGGTCACACCCCAAAGTGTTGGTTACAGAATTACCGATCATGTATATCATTCCAATTGAGTTCCACAAACTCAAACTACAGGTAAGATTATGATGTATTCATTTGAGTTAGCTATTTGTCTTAAAACAGGCTACTACAGCTACAGGCTACATTACAGGCTATACAAAAAATTATGACACCTAAAAATAGGCATATCACTTTGTTATTATTATAAACACAGTATTAGCATAGCTCAGCATTCATTACAGCAGCTTTATATTAGCAGTATATCAGCAGATATTTACATGGTTCAATGTGAAATTCTTCTCACATCATTTAAAATTGTATTCCTTAAAAAAACAATAAGACTTGACACAAAATACTTTTAGATACATTTTAAATAGAAAAATATTGGAAAAATCAACTCGGCCACAAGTGATTTCTCAGATAGGACTCGAACCCACGACCTTTGGAAATCTGGTCCAATGCTGTGACCACTGAGCTACCGAGACAAAATACTTTCCGATTTACAGCCTTACTTATAAAAACTGTCTATGCTAAGGATATTCTATACTTAGGTATATTAGCTACCTACCTACAGTTAAATTCGGTGTAAGCTAATGATACATATAGAATATTTTTTTACTTAAAAACTCAGTGTTACGTCGTTGTGCATATTTAGAACGAATGCTTTCGGTGTTCCTTACATAAATAAATAATCTATCTACAGTGCGTAATTTTGACTTATTAGAATGTTTATTTCTTCAGCTTCTTGTAGATCTCTCAAGGTAGTTTCCATCCATCCATCCTCACAAACTTACATTTATAATATTACTAGCGGCTGCCCGCGGTTTCACCCGCGTTGTTCAATTTTCCGTGCGTATATCGGCATAAAAAGTAACCTATGCTCTCCTCCAGGCTATCTTCTATATGGTGGCCAAATTTCATCCCAATCGGTTAAATAGTTTTTACGTGGAAAAGTAACAAACATCGATTCAAACATCCTCATAAACTTTCGCATTTATAATACTAGCGGCCGCCCGCGGTTTCACCCGCGTGGTTTTCGTTTCCGTAGGATTATCGGGATAAAAAGTAGCCTACGTTATAATCCAGGCTATTTCCTATCTATGTGCTAATTTTCATCCAAAACCTATAGTCATTTTTGCGCGAAAGAGTAACAAACATCCACAAACTTTTGCATTTTTTTATATTATTAGGAATTAGGATTGTTAAGATAGGAATCATAGGATTATAATATTAGTAAGAAGATAGGATAGGAATAGTAAAACTAGTACGATAAGTATGATATGATGATTAAGAGCCCTATTATAAATCTGCACTCATCAGTACTGGGTTCAGACGGCCGGTGCGTCGCTTTTTGTAGTAATGTTGCAGTCATATTTATCGTTTTTATTAAAATAGGATAATAAATACATGCTTAACAATTATAAAATTTTTATTCCTCATGATGTAACAACTAGTCTGGTACAAATTTTACTCAATAATATTATCGTAGGCAGGAGAAAATCACAGCTAACTAGCGATTTTCGAAGTTTATTACTTTCGAATAAGTTTTTTTTTCTTTATTAAATCAATAATATTTCGAAATACCGAGGCCGCTACGAACTATACGATTTTATAAAAGATATCATTCTAATCTTTTTCATTTGTTTAGAAAAAAAAATAGTTCAATCCAGGTGCTAAAAATGTGCCTTCGCGTATTTTATGAAAATCTTTCTCTGCAATTTTGGGTTTAATCAAAAAGTTTACCAAAATTTACAAAAGCGAGGCCGAACTATGCCAATAGCTATTCTGCACTATTCATTAAGTCAAAATTGTTAATGTATTTTTGTTTCCGAGATCAAGAACGTCAATCTTGGCAATTATATGCGAAAATCACAGTCGAGATGTATTATGTAATATGGCTCCTGTGTCTTTTATTCATTTTTAGATTATTAAAAAAACGTTATTCATTAGCTAGACTAGACTAGCTGTTATAACTGTTGATAGAACGGTAATGCTAGGTTTAAGTTATGCCGAGTTTATGAGTTGAAATATTTATACCTGGCATAATGTTTACACTGTTTATTAGTAAAGCTGATAATGTCAACCAACCATGAATTAACTTTTGAATACTATGTTACATTTTCCATTTCAGAATACATTGCGAACTCCAGTATACACCACATCAACAAGACGAAATGCAATGGGAGTGGGTCTGGTGTTCGAATCCGATCTGTGGACCACTGAACATAGTAGCCACTGGATTTTACAAGGAGTCTGTCTAATTATGAATACAGATTAAATCTAAGAGAATGACTAGACTACGTCTAGATTTTTACAGATTGGTTAATTATTTTTAGTATTGTTGGAGACCTAAGACTAGGATTTATAGTGTCATCTGAATTAGTTTTCATTTCAGATATCTAGATTATTGTGTCTTTGACATTATTCTGTTTAGGTATATCTCCGTATTCCTATTTCATTATAATTAGGGTAATTAATAATTTGTAAATATTTCTAATAGGTTCTAAAAATAAAGACTGAATTTGATAATAAATTAAAGTTTTATTTAATGATCCTTTGTGTGAGCTTTTATCTGTGGCAAACAAAGATTATAGAATGAGGAATTTAAAAAATCTCCAAGTGGCTGCCACTTTACCCAGCCCTTTCTCTGTAGTACCTCCTTAGATTCTTCTTTTCCTACATAGTGAGGGTCCTGAAAAAGAAAAAAAAAAAAACAATAATTTTATTTCATCTAATGCTAAGTGACTGCAGCAGAAAGGCTCCTCATGAGGGAATAGACTAAACTACATTTAACTAGTGTTAAATGTTTTTAACTAACCTTGGAACATTTAAGAGCCATTTCACCACCAACAAATAAGTTTTGGATAGGTAGCTCTTGTAATATAAAAAATATGTCAAATTATCTGCCAGATAAGCTATCCAGATCTTACCTATCTGTTGTGGTGAAACCAGCCCTTATTAAAGTATTTTAGAATGCAAATAAATGGAAAGTATGTAAGTATAATATCACCATATCTTAAAACAAAAAAGGAAATAAATTAAATTGTTGAAACCTTATGCTTACCACAACTAACAGACTCGTTTCACCATTGGTAATTTGAATTCCCATAATACCCTTGGAAGAGCAATCAAGATCACCTCCCATCATCACTGGGCTGGCAAATTTTTGAAAGTGTTGAACCAGTACATCTACAACAGAACAGAGTTCATCTCCTTTGTTGACATGAATTATTTTGCATGGGACATCGTAATATTTCTCTATTACTAAACAAACCTGAAAATTAAAAGGAATGAATGATAATTTCTTACAGGACTGCGCAAATATGGAGTATGTTTTGATGAGGGTTCATGTATGTTTTTTACATTGTGGTGAGCACGCTTTACCCGTGGTCCCACCAGTCTGTTCCCCTGATGGGACCACAGGTATTTTTTTCCCCATAGTTCCACTGCGCTATAGTTTTGACGTCTAGTGGTACCACTGGTAATTCAACAGACAATTTTCTTCCCTGTAGTTGAACTTGAACTTATTAATTAAAATAATATTTAGGTAAAAGTACCAGGAATACATAGCTAGCCAGGAGTTACTTTTAAATGTTTAGAGATTTTTATATGCAGGAGCTTTTAATAACTCCTAGTTGGTTATGCTGCCCTGGTAGTTTTCGTTCAATATTTTTTGTATACCAAGCAGTGGGTCCATGGTTAAGTGTTATTACTCATGGTGGAAAAAAAGGAGGACAACACGGTGGGACCATGGGTAAATGCCGTATTGTCTTTTCAATTACCCGTAGACCCACGGTAGGGCAGTGGGATTACGGGAAAAAAATACCCATGGTCCCACCAGGCCCTGGTGACCAGGGGGACAAACCAGTGGGACCACGGGTAAAGCTTGGTGGACAGTTTCTTTATTCTAACATAAATTCTATTCTAAATGCTTTGACAAATTGGAATGTACTTAGGTATTATGGGGCATTGTTATTTACCTACAAGTTTAATAAATTAGTATAGCAAAGATAAATAAGTTATAAAATTGTTTAAGAAATACTTACTTCAAAACTACCTATCCATTGTCTCGATTTTAAAAATGATTTTGGTTTGTCCTCAATCCCAACTAAGGTATCCTGGATTTCGGTTATAGAAGGTACGCAATGTTTTACGGTATGGTTTTTGTTCATCCATGAGCATATTGTTTGAAGAGTTCTGTACCCACAGCCCCAACCCTGTAATAGTAAATAAATAAAATTAAACTTGCCGAAGTTATAGGTTATGTTTTAGAAACTTCAGAAAAATCTAAGGCTAAAAGCGTACTTTACCCGGTCATCAAATCCATCACATTGATAATGGAAATATTCATAGTCACCAGATACCAAATAAATTTTCGAAGAATTCAAAGTTTCAAGGCCTTCGTGGACATTTTTTGTCAAGCATGTATCTGACATTTTACTTCTTTTCTTTACGTCACTTATGTAAATTATCACAGATTTTTGTTTGACAAAGGAATGAATCATGCAGCAATTAGTATTTTTTAGTGAATCGTAATATTATCAAACTATGGCAAAACCAAATGTTTGCGTTTTCATTAGGTATGGAATCTTTACTCTTGTGTTAAAAATCATGTAATAATACTTTATAATATTTTATGATTTTGTAATTTTTACATTTTTCATTGCTATTTTTATACTTAGGGTAAATTTTTAAATAGAAAAATATTGGAAAAAAATAACTCGGCCACAAGTGAATCGAACCCGCGACCTTTGAAATCCGGTCCAATGCTCCAACCGCTGAGCTACCGAGACTTGTTAAGTCTCGGTAAAATTTACCCTAAGTACTTTATTATACTAAAATAATCGACATGACCTGGTTTTCAACTCTTACAAGTCGCCCAGACGGGATTCGAACCTACTCCTGCATCTTTTGGACTATTGAATAGGTAGGTACAATCGGGGAACTTCCCGGTTGTTCAGTAGAGTTTTTTTGAGAAACATTTTCTCGGAAAGTACTTACTAAGGTTAAAGAAATAATTTATTATTCAAATGTAATACTTCCATATGGTATATTATTTGTGACACATTTTCTAGCTTGCTTTTACTTTTTTAAATAAAGCTCCTTGAAAAAAATACTGGTCAACCGGGAAGTTCCCCGACTGTACTATAATATCTAAGTACCCATATACTACACATTCATTACTACTACACGTAGGTACATTACGAATCGTCTTCGTCGCAGTCGTCTACTTCCAGCCTCCCGTACAAACCGGGTTCCGAAAAGGCTTTAGCACCATATACCACCTGTTCTGTGTACCACATCCATACGCTGCGGCAGGTTATACAGAAGACCGAAGAATATAATCTGCCACTCTGCTTGGCGTTTGTGGACTATGAGAAAACCTTTGATTCGATAGAGACCTGGGCGGTGCTGCAGTCTCTCCAGAGGTGCCAAGTAGACTATAGGTATATCGAAGTGTTAAGCTTAAGGTACCTATACGAATTACGAACATGCCACCATATCGGTCCCATTACAGAACCAGAGTACAAATCCCATCCAACTGCGAGGTGTGAGACGGGAGATGTCATTTCTCCGAAACTGTTCACAGCTGCGTTGGAGGACATCTTTAAGCTCTTGGACTGAGCATCAACATTGATGGCCAGTATCTATTTTCTTTCTTTTTGCCGATGATATAGTTCTTATGGCTGAAACCTTGGACTACGTTTACTTTGGACAGACAGTCCAGTTAGGTAAGTCCAACTTTGAGAAAGAGATCTCTCATCGAATCCAACTCGGATGGGCAGCATTCGGGAAGCTCGTAAAATCTTCGCGTCCGACTTACCTCTATACCCTATGACTTATGGCAGTGAAACGTGGTCGCTAACTATGGGTCTGATAAGAAGGCTCAAGGTCACACAGCGTGCAATGGAGAGAGCTATGCTCGGGGTCTCTCTACTACGTGATCGAATCAGAAATAAGGTGATCCGTAGGAGAACTAAAGTAACCGACATCGCTCGAAGGATTGCTAAACTGAAGTGGCAGTGGGCGAAACACGTAGCAAGAAGAACTGATGGCCGTTGGGGCGGAAAGGTTCTGGAATGGCGACCGCGCATCGGACGACACTCCGTGGGTAAGCCCCCTACAAGACGGGCCGACGATCTGGTGAAGGTCGCAGGAAACTGCTGGATGTGGGCAGCGCAGGACCGATCGTCGTGGAGATCCTTGGTGGAGGCCTATACCCAGCAGTGGGTGTCATGTGGCTGAGACGACGACCCACATAGGTACTAAAAGGGTATAAAGACGGTGGATCCCGTCATTTTAAAAAAATCTATGCATGTCCAGGTGGTTACTATAGGGCAAGTTTGGTATCAATTTCGTATAAACCTAAGACTTAGAATTCATTGCTGGTATTAATTTATTATATTTTTTTTAGTAATTTTACAATAAAGACATAAAAATTCGAAAATCTCGGTTGGAAATTTTTGCTTTGAAAGCTTAGAACTTTTGTATAGTGACAAAAAATAGCATACAAAAATACTATAATAAGAACATTTCATGCAGATTCTAAAAATATACACTTTTAATAATCTCCTTAGACTTTAAATTTTTTACCGTCGTCTTGTCTAAAGAGTAGCTGAACTCGTGCTTTCATAATTCACCCAAAAACCTAAGTGCAATCGATACTATCAAACTGTGTGCCCGAAGATTCCCTACAACCACCTTACTAAATGTACTCAAGTTGCAACATCCTAATCCATAGGGTAATGGATCTATACCTAACTGGGTTTACAACATACCCGAAAAATCAAAACTACCGATTTCGAAATTTAAAAAACCGGGTCCAACTTGAACCTTTTAATCATTTCAATCGATTCAGCTTCAGCCGTCTTCGAGTAATTCGTGAACATGGTACTACTTACATGAAAAATATACGCGATGAATTGACAAGCGCCTTCTATTTTGAAGTCGATTAAACAAATAAAAATATAGACGACAATTTGATAACCTCTTTTTGTATAGGCTTAAGTAAATAAATAAATAATTGCATACAAACACACTAATTATCTAGCCCACCTTAAGTACCTATATTATTATTAAGAACTTGTGTTATACTAGATAATGGATAAACACGCTTAATTTTTTTTTTGTAAATACATGTAATATACATTTTAAACACCCAGATCAAGACAAATTAGACATGTTCATGCACACAAATATTTGTCTTGTCCGGGGTTCGAACCCGGGACCTCTGGCGCAGAAGGCAGGCTGCCTACCCCTGCGCCAAACAGGTCATTAAAAACCGAGCCCCGAATTTGGTCAAAATGAAATCCTCTAAAATGAAATCCTGGATCCGCCCCTGGACACATTCCGCTGGAGGGTAACAAACCTAACAACCACCAAGCCAAGGCTTGGTCTTGTATTTTTTCCAATCAAACAGTGGGCATTCCCAGTCCACTACTTAACTAAATTAAATACATAAGTGTTAGATAATCACATTACGTTTGGGTTCAACCTACTACATAATTATCATTATCCTCATTTTTTTGTGAATGTGCAAATAATATCGAAGACCTTGAAGAAAAATCTACAAATTGAAGGTAATCTATGATTAAGTGTTCGAACCTACCTATCTACGCGATGGTAATATTACAAATATTGATCGTAACAATTAATCTAAAAAAAAGTACCTATGCATGCACTGCTCTTTGACTACTTAAGTATTTTACCTCTCAATAGGCCCTGAGTTATGATGAGATACATAATTAATTCCATTTTTCTCTGGACACCGGGGTGTTCCGCTAGCAAATGACGAGTTAAAAAGACATACCATTCGAATTGCGATCCTCTACCTTTTTGGAAGTCGGTTAATAATAGTAGCTTAGACACAGGACGAAACATTAAGGGTAGGTAGGTTAAGTGCTATTGAAAATTAAAAAAAAGTTATTATTTAGGGAATACACAAATATAAATAGGAAACCAACATCGGAATACAAGTGGGTACCTACTAATTGAACCTACTAAATTAACTATTAACTAATTTAATCTACGCACGGCGGTATATTTAGGTCAAAGAGTAAAGTAATTTTATGTCTATTAATATTTTATACTAAACTTACTTTAGCATGTGCCATCCACAGACCTATATCGAGATAGGTCTGTGGTGCCATCATATCGTAGACAGTATCGCCCGGACTTGGGATTCACTTAACTTTTTGTTTTTATTTTTAATTATTTTTTTTTATTTACTCTCACGGAAATTAAAAGCATTTGTTTTTTTATAATTCCTAAAACATCTACGGCTATTGAACACTTATTTATAGCATGTTGGGGTAAAAGAAACAAAGCCTGTTTTCACAAAATTAAATTTAATAGGTAATTAAAGAAAAATATAACTCTAAAGGAAAAGAAAATAATAGGAATATATTTAGCCTCTGGTGGTCTAGAAGTGTGAAGCCTACCAAGCTGTGGGTAGAGAGCATTTGAAATATAAACATATGTTTAATTAAATATCAGATTATATCATAGAAACAGGAACATCCAGAGGCAAACAACCTATACCTAAGCATGGAACAATATAAAAATACCTATACATAAATGTGAGAATTCCTTTGTTTGATTTTCTATTAATTAAATATTTTTTCATCGGGTTGTCTTATTTTTTACCAAATTAAAAAACTTTTTACTTCATGTAGTTGCAAAAAAACCTACAAGTACCTACACACACACACGTCGGTTAAGTGCGGATCTAAGTGTATATAAGTCGTAAGTTATCATAAAATCGTACGTAGAATTCAAACGAGTTTACTGTCGTCAACATACCTAGACATAACAACATTGAACAAAATGAAAACTATATTGGTAAGTTATTAATTAAAAATTTCAATCTAAGGTAGAATAAAGCTCCAGAATTCATACTCGATATTAAATAATCATTTTCTTCGTTTTTCATTAGCAAAAAAAATATTTTCTTTGCAGATATTTTTGTTCGCCATAATAGCAAGTGTATTTGCTCAAGGTATGCGTATTTAATATGACGTTATATTAATTATTTTCGATGTTATTATTTCTGGTAAACCATGACTAACTTACAAACATTTGTAAACATAAACAGGGTGAAAAGTATAACATTTCAGCATTAGCAGCATTCACTATAGATGTATATTTATTTCGTAACACCTACTTACTGACATTTTCTTTTTCAGGGCGTTTCGTAGACAACGGTAATGGTGAGTAAGTTTGATATTGAGAAAGTTTTGATTTTTAAGAAGTCATGGGTTCGATTTCCACCTGGGACACACATTAAACATATGTTTATTCCCTTCTTTTAGTGTCTGATGTTTATTTAAGTTAAATTATGAACTTTTTAATTGTCTTAGATCAATATTTACTATAGTTAGGTATGTAAGTTACATCCAGTATAACTAATATGTTTAAAATATCTCATAAGTAAATAACTACTTATTATAATTTCTGTTTTTCTTTTGTAGTGGATTCTTTCTTTAATCAGCCCTCTCGCGGACGTAAGTAGGAATTGTTAAAGACTTTTATTTCATTTGTTAAAATAAAAGATACAATACATATAATTAAAAGTATTTTTTTTTATCAGGTCCCGGTGGATATGAACCTATATGTAAGTATTAAAAAGTGTTTAATTAGAACATCTTATGTCAATAGTGAGTACGTATTTAATATATGTATATTTGTTATTTTTGTACGTATGTATGTATAGCGCTTTTTCCTCGTGATTATACTATATAGTTTGTCATACCAGTATAACTACGAGGATAAACATGTCCTCGTCGTACAATCTAACTAGCCAATTGAATCATGGCCAACTTTGCTCATAATTTTGCTCATAAAACTGTAATATATGTAAACTTTTTCTATAAATCTATTTAGTACTTTTTTTAAACAAAACGCTCCCTAAAATGTCACTACTGGTCTACCGGGAATTTCCTCGGCTGTAACTTAACTACTATCGCGACATAGTCATAAATAAGTACCTATTAAGGAATAATTTACAGATTTTTTTAACTTTCAGACGCTGGACCAGCATTTGTGCAGAACTATCCGCGAAGAAGTAAGAGTTGTTCCATTTTCTATACTTAAAAGTTTGCAATTAATGAGTATGAATATGAATTACATTTATTATGAAAACATTAAAATCCTATTTCTTTTATTTAGACTAGGCTATTATAAGAATATGTAAATGACAAATAGGCTGCTACGCCATAGGTTCGCAAAGCTATAAGGTGGCGGAAGACCTTGTAGGTAGAAAGAGAATAACCGGTAATTTACCGGTACTGTTATTTTCCCCTTCAATATTTCGTACTTACAGAGTAATAAAATTTTAAAACTGTCTGGAACATAATAATATTTAAATCGGGTAATTTTAATCGTAAAATTATGGAATTGTGATATAACAACCAACAATTCCCAGCGGGGGTACATATTGTATGTGGTTTGGTTGGTGGTAGGACTTGTTGTAAGTCCGCCTGGCTAGGTACCACCATCTTATCTAAGTCTGACGCCATAACAACAATGTTTTCAGCATTGTTGTGTTCCGGCAGTTAGAGATAAGATAGCTAGTTCCTCAGTGATTGAGGATTCTGGGAGAGGCTCGCTTCCATCTTCAGCCTTATCAAAACTTAACTTCAGCCTTATCAATAATTAATATGAAAACATCATAACATTTTTCAACATATAGATAGGTACTTAATTTTATAAAAGAATTGCTTATTTTGGCGATGAATGTTGAGCTCATTGGACAATTGGTCTGTTAGCACAAGTGCTTGTTGCAACAGCCTAGACTGAATAAACGTTACTTTATTTTTTTGCGGCTTTCGTGCATCTTCGTTGTGGACTAGGTAAAATTTTACAAGTTAAATTTTTGGCGACTTTATGCGAATATACATTTTATTTGAACAAAAGACAGTAGTTACAGATTTTTAACCCAGATGTGACATACTCGTAACATATTGCACTCGAACTGAATGTTTTTTTGTAGTACGGCTTAATAAATATTAAATGACGTGGGATAAACTTTATGAAAAAACATTTTCCTAGTGGAAATTCGGAAAATTTGTGTTGTTTATAAGCAACGCTAGTAAAAACTAAAATACCTACATTTTCTTTAATATTTTTATAACTAATAGGGTGTGATATGTAGGTATAATATATTGTAAGGCGTTGTTTTATAACAACGACGGTAGAAATAAGTGGGTAATATAATTATATTTACAACTTCTAAATTAGGTATGTCAATCGTTGCCTGGGCTTTATAAATAGTTTTCTTGATAAATCATTTTCACAACAAAAAGTAGCCTATGTCCTTTCCCGAGGTTGAGTCTACAGAAGAGAAGAAACTTGAGTTCTCCAGTTCAATCTATCTAGAGCCAAGACTGATCAAAATAACTGATAAAAGTAGCTTACCTGGGGGCCAATTCTGCTTAATTTTTGTCAAAATCGTCTCTGAATAGTGTTTCAATAGTAGTGTTTATTTACACTGTTGTAACAAAAACTGTGTAAAACAGGACTACCATTGAAACACCATTGAAATACGATTGTGACTAAGCATTAGCAGAATTCGGGCCCCTGCTCGTGAAAAGTAACAGACAGGCTTATTTTCGCATTTAAAATTAAGGCATGATGTGAAAGGAACATAGTTGTATTTAATTAAGAGTTATACCAATAATTTTATGTGAATCTACAGGGTTTTTCTTTGTTTCAGATTCGAACCCCCTGCTGCGACGAGGTTAGAAAGAACAAGTGGAGTCGGGATGCAAATTGTGCTGTAAACAGAAATTAATTATTAAAGTACCTACATTTAAGTATTATTCACGCTCTGTAATTAAACGAATTATATTAAAATAGAACATCATTTTCATTATTATTTAACAAATCTGTCCTAACAAGTAGATTAGATGCGAAATATCACTAAATATGATTTCTTATATCCATAGTTACGTTAGTAATAGTTAGTATTCTTTGGTGTAGTGCAAAAATTCTCGCGCTCCGACCGAAATCGACATCTCGAATTCTAAATTTTCTGACAAGGTAGCATGAGCGCCTCGACTCGTTGTCGACCCTTTTCTCGCGATGTCTGTCCCGCTTATATCAATACGGTGCGAGCGGGACAGACACTGCGCTTGCTCGAGAAAAGTCCCGACAAAGCTTTGTCGAGGTACGCCTGCTGGAGTCACTAATGTAGATTAAAAATTCACTGAAAACAATTATAGATTGTCAAAGATCGTTGAGACTAAACTAGATTTTTAACCGACTTCCAAAAAGGAGGAGGTTCCCAATTCAGTTGGTATGTTATTTTATTTATTTTTTTATGTATGTACCTACACCGATTACGCCAAATTCACAAAACAACCTAAGTATTACAGACCAAAAAAACCGACTTCAAAAACTAAAAAGCAAAAACTAAGCCTTAATGCCACCAGTATTTTTTATCGCAGTTTTTTTAATACTTAAATAAATAATTATGGCTAGAAAAATGACAATTTTAAAATGTCGCAGAGCGAGAAAGGCCTCTAGAAGTGATGTTGACTGTAGTTACAATGGACGTGCTATTATTTATTCTGTGTATAGTCATCGTGGCTTTGTTAATCCAAATTCCATGACATTTGCCCAGGAAATAAGGTTCCATTCCTATTATTCCGCTTCAATGCTGCACAAAATCGCTTCGACATTGTTAAATATTCTTAGTTAAAGAAGACAATTACAACAACAAATGAAATGAAATAAACAGTTAAATAATTGCATTAACTAAACAAAACCTCTAAAGTTTTGCTCTCGGTGAATATACTACTTTATTTTTAACCCCCGACGCAAAAAGAGGGGTGTTATAAGTTTGACGTGTCTGTCTGTCTGTGGCATCATAGCTCCCGACCGAATGAACCGATTTCAATTTAGTTTTTTTTGTATTACAGGTGTTTTACGGGCGAGTGTTCTTAGATATGTTTGATGAAAATCGATTGAGCCGTTTAAAAGTTATGGGGGGTTAAAGTGGGGAAGAAAAACCGAATGTCTGCAAATATGCTCAAGTGGGGTATCAAATGAAAGGTTATGACTTGTACATCACAAAAAACAACAACTTTTATAAGTTTGAATTAGTTGTATAAAAGACTCCCAACACGTCTGTGAATTTAAGAAACGTAATAAATAAGTAATTAGGGTAAATAAATATTATTTTGAACTTTTTAAGAGTATTTTTTATTTAAGTTTTATTTCAAGCATTTAAAAAAATTATTTTTGAGATCAAAAACCCAAACTCAGCTCAAAGTCACTAACAGTATGTCTATCCCCTCACCAAGATCGCTTCAACGAGCCTAAACACGATATCATATATAGTCATTGAGGAGTTGGGTACTCTGCAGACCATGCTGGTCGCTTCATAGCCTACCATATTTTAATTACGGCACCGGATTTGTTAACGGTTTTTTTAAGGACTTGGCTAAAAGTTCATAGATAAAATACCCAGAATCGCCAGCATCGAAATGTATAATACAAATAAATGAATTATGAATTAAGGTTTAGATTTCGAAGGTGGTTACTTATAACCACCTTCGAAATCTAAACCTTACTCTAACATGTCATATTTGAAGTCTTGGTTACCTTACCATGTTCTTTCAATATCATTGAAGTAATACGGTACCAAATTTCGAATCGATATATGGAAGGTAGTCATATCCACTCATCAACTATTAAAGAGCTGATGATCTTCAAACGACTAATCAGGTCATGATTACCTTATCATATACTTTCAATATCATTGAATTAACACGGTACCAAATTTCGAATCGATTGGACATATGGAAGGTAGTCAGATCCCATTGTCAACTATTAACGAGCTGATGATCTTCAAACGGCTGATCAGGTAATGTTTACCTTACCATATACTTTCAATATCATTGAAGTAACACGGTATCAAATTTCGAATCGATCGGACATAAGGAAGTTAGTCAGAAATTCCCTTCATCTACTAGAAAAGAGCTGATGATCTTTAAACGGCTGAACAGATTTTCATGCAACATGGCTAAGAACACTCGTAATGAAATTATCTATGACACAAAAAAAAACTAAACGAAAATCGGTTCATCCGTTTCGGAGCTACGATACCACAGACAGATACACAAACAGACACGTTAAACTTATAACACCCCTCTCTTTTCGACGGGGGTTATAAATATTACCTATACGGCGCGAGGGGGGCCCGCCAACTAAAAAAATAAAACATAATTGCGCCTGTGCTGTGTATCAAATATAAATATTTTGTAATTTCTGTATAACTTTTTACATTATGTTATTTTTTAAATTAAACATATTCATTGATTACTTTATAGCGTCTCGTATTTATTTTCTCATAAAAGGTGATGAAATTAAAAAACCCCCGACACAAAAAACATAATCTACCTTTAAAAAGTAAAAAATAATAAAAGAAAATTAATCCTTAAGTACCATTATGTATAAGTATGTATTAATATTTTAAAAAAAATTCGCGTTGGGGGACCGCTCCTAATTAATTACTGTCACATGCTTACTTATCTAGACTTATTATTATTTTGTACAATACGCGGATGGCGGTTGTATCTAAAACGCAATATTTCGGAGTAATTTTATTAAAGTTTTTTCTTAATTCTGTTTATATTAAATTCATGTTTGTTGCTTAGATTAGTAATTTTTTATTTTGTTTAATAGTTAGTAATTTAGTTTTGGAGCGGTCCCCCAACGCGATTTTTTTTTTAAATATTAATACATACTTATACATAATGGTACTTTAGGATTAATTTTCTTTTATTATTTTTTACTTTTTAAAGGTAGCTTATGTTTTTTGTGTCGGGGGTTTTTTAAATTTTTAATTTAATTTTTTATTTTATACTTTTTAAAGGTAAACATACTTATTGATACTTATTGATTTTTATCATCAAACATGTCTAAGAACACTCGCACGTAAGTAACCTTTAATAGAAAAAAAAAACTTAATTGAAATCGGTTCATCCGTTCGGGAGTTCGGGAGCTATGATGCCACAGACACACAGACACACACAAAGACAGACAGACAAACACGTCAAACTTATAAAAGTTGTTGTTTTTTGTGATGTACAAGTCATAACCTTTCATTTGATACCCCACTTGAGCATATTTGCAGACATTCGGTTTTTCTTCCCCACTTTAACCCCCCATAACTTTTAAACGGCTCAATCGATTTTCATCAAACATATCTAAGAACACTCGCCCGTAAAACACCTGTAATACAAAAAAAACTAAATTGAAATCGGTTCATTCGGTCGGGAGCTATGATGCCACAGACAGACAGACACGTCAAACTTATAACACCCCTCTTTTTGCGTCGGGGGTTAAAAATAAAGTAGTATATTCACCGAGAGCAAAACTTTAGAGGTTTTGTTTAGTTAATGCAATTATTTAACTGTTTATTTCATTTCATTTGTTGTTGTAATTGTCTTCTTTAACTAAGAATATTTAACAATGTCGAAGCGATTTTGTGCAGCATTGAAGCGGAATAATAGGAATGGAACCTTATTTCCTGGGCAAATGTCATGGAATTTGGATTAACAAAGCCACGATGACTATACACAGAATAAATAATAGCACGTCCATTGTAACTACAGTCAACATCACTTCTAGAGGCCTTTCTCGCTCTGCGACATTTTAAAATTGTCATTTTTCTAGCCATAATTATTTATTTAAGTATTAAAAAAACTGCGATAAAAAATACTGGTGGCATTAAGGCTTAGTTTTTGCTTTTTAGTTTTTGAAGTCGGTTTTTTTGGTCTGTAATACTTAGGTTGTTTTGTGAATTTGGCGTAATCGGTGTAGGTACATACATAAAAAAATAAATAAAATAACATACCAACTGAATTGGGAACCTCCTCCTTTTTGGAAGTCGGTTAAAAATCTAGTTTAGTCTCAACGATCTTTGACAATCTATAATTGTTTTCAGTGAATTTTTAATCTACATTAGTGACTCCAGCAGGCGTACCTCGACAAAGCTTTGTCGAGGTACGCCGATTACGCCAAATTCACAAAACAACCTAAGTATTACAGACCAAAAAAACCGACTTCAAAAACTAAAAAGCAAAAACTAAGCCTTAATGCCACCAGTATTTTTTATCGCAGTTTTTTTAATACTTAAATAAATAATTATGGCTAGAAAAATGACAATTTTAAAATGTCGCAGAGCGAGAAAGGCCTCTAGAAGTGATGTTGACTGTAGTTACAATGGACGTGCTATTATTTATTCTGTGTATAGTCATCGTGGCTTTGTTAATCCAAATTCCATGACATTTGCCCAGGAAATAAGGTTCCATTCCTATTATTCCGCTTCAATGCTGCACAAAATCGCTTCGACATTGTTAAATATTCTTAGTTAAAGAAGACAATTACAACAACAAATGAAATGAAATAAACAGTTAAATAATTGCATTAACTAAACAAAACCTCTAAAGTTTTGCTCTCGGTGAATATACTACTTTATTTTTAACCCCCGACGCAAAAAGAGGGGTGTTATAAGTTTGACGTGTCTGTCTGTCTGTGGCATCATAGCTCCCGACCGAATGAACCGATTTCAATTTAGTTTTTTTTGTATTACAGGTGTTTTACGGGCGAGTGTTCTTAGATATGTTTGATGAAAATCGATTGAGCCGTTTAAAAGTTATGGGGGGTTAAAGTGGGGAAGAAAAACCGAATGTCTGCAAATATGCTCAAGTGGGGTATCAAATGAAAGGTTATGACTTGTACATCACAAAAAACAACAACTTTTATAAGTTTGACGTGTTTGTCTGTCTGTCTTTGTGTGTGTCTGTGTGTCTGTGGCATCATAGCTCCCGAACTCCCGAACGGATGAACCGATTTCAATTAAGTTTTTTTTTTCTATTAAAGGTTACTTACGTGCGAGTGTTCTTAGACATGTTTGATGATAAAAATCAATAAGTATCAATAAGTATGTTTACCTTTAAAAAGTATAAAATAAAAAATTAAATTAAAAATTTAAAAAACCCCCGACACAAAAAACATAAGCTACCTTTAAAAAGTAAAAAATAATAAAAGAAAATTAATCCTAAAGTACCATTATGTATAAGTATGTATTAATATTTAAAAAAAAAATCGCGTTGGGGGACCGCTCCAAAACTAAATTACTAACTATTAAACAAAATAAAAAATTACTAATCTAAGCAACAAACATGAATTTAATATAAACAGAATTAAGAAAAAACTTTAATAAAATTACTCCGAAATATTGCGTTTTAGATACAACCGCCATCCGCGTATTGTACAAAATAATAATAAGTCTAGATAAGTAAGCATGTGACAGTAATTAATTAGGAGCGGTCCCCCAACGCGAATTTTTTTTAAAATATTAATACATACTTATACATAATGGTACTTAAGGATTAATTTTCTTTTATTATTTTTTACTTTTTAAAGGTAGATTATGTTTTTTGTGTCGGGGGTTTTTTAATTTCATCACCTTTTATGAGAAAATAAATACGAGACGCTATAAAGTAATCAATGAATATGTTTAATTTAAAAAATAACATAATGTAAAAAGTTATACAGAAATTACAAAATATTTATATTTGATACACAGCACAGGCGCAATTATGTTTTATTTTTTTAGTTGGCGGGCCCCCCTCGCGCCGTATAGGTAATATTTATAACCCCCGTCGAAAAGAGAGGGGTGTTATAAGTTTAACGTGTCTGTTTGTGTATCTGTCTGTGGTATCGTAGCTCCGAAACGGATGAACCGATTTTCGTTTAGTTTTTTTTTGTGTCATAGATAATTTCATTACGAGTGTTCTTAGCCATGTTGCATGAAAATCTGTTCAGCCGTTTAAAGATCATCAGCTCTTTTCTAGTAGATGAAGGGAATTTCTGACTAACTTCCTTATGTCCGATCGATTCGAAATTTGATACCGTGTTACTTCAATGATATTGAAAGTATATGGTAAGGTAAACATTACCTGATCAGCCGTTTGAAGATCATCAGCTCGTTAATAGTTGACAATGGGATCTGACTACCTTCCATATGTCCAATCGATTCGAAATTTGGTACCGTGTTAATTCAATGATATTGAAAGTATATGATAAGGTAATCATGACCTGATTAGTCGTTTGAAGATCATCAGCTCTTTAATAGTTGATGAGTGGATATGACTACCTTCCATATATCGATTCGAAATTTGGTACCGTATTACTTCAATGATATTGAAAGAACATGGTAAGGTAACCAAGACTTCAAATATGACATGTTAGAGTAAGGTTTAGATTTCGAAGGTGGTTATAAGTAACCACCTTCGAAATCTAAACCTTAATTCATAATTCATTTATTTGTATTATACATTTCGATGCTGGCGATTCTGGGTATTTTATCTATGAACTTTTAGCCAAGTCCTTAAAAAAACCGTTAACAAATCCGGTGCCGTAATTAAAATATGGTAGGCTATGAAGCGACCAGCATGGTCTGCAGAGTACCCAACTCCTCAATGACTATATATGATATCGTGTTTAGGCTCGTTGAAGCGATCTTGGTGAGGGGATAGACATACTGTTAGTGACTTTGAGCTGAGTTTGGGTTTTTGATCTCAAAAATAATTTTTTTAAATGCTTGAAATAAAACTTAAATAAAAAATACTCTTAAAAAGTTCAAAATAATATTTATTTACCCTAATTACTTATTTATTACGTTTCTTAAATTCACAGACGTGTTGGGAGTCTTTTATACAACTAATTCATGTTGCAAAATCAAATCTCATTTCTGCCCGCTAAAAAGTCTAACCCCCATATTCTAAGTCGTTCCTCCAAAACTTTTTACACTCCACTCAACCTCGTCGTGGGTAAAAATGGTAGTGTGCGCTAGGCCTAACACGGAGTGGCTATGGCTTGGGCTAAAGGAAATAGATTTCCCATGTGCCTTACAAAATTGTGGTCATTCATATTGTTCGATAGAGTCACATAAAAATATTATAAATAATTTATATAAGGACATTGTATATATTTTGAGTAGCGCTGCAAGCGCTACTTTTGGGGGACGTGCGAGTGTTGGTAGAAGGCCCGTGGCGGGTTGGAACAGGCATGTTGTGAAGGCTCACAGGAACGCCAAGTCTGCTTTCAATATTTGGCTGTGGTATGGTAAACCGCAACATGGTCATATTTATGAGGACATGATAGAAGCTCGTAATTTTTTTAAAGGGAGGCTGAAGTGGTGTCAAGCTCATCAGGAGCAGATAAAAATGGACCGGATAGCTGAGCACCACTCCAGCAGAGATTTCAAGAGTTTCTGGAAGTGCACTAATAAAATGAATGCAAAGCCTGGCGTTCCTGTTAGTGTGAATGGAGTTTCTGAGCCGAAGGAAATCGCGAACTTATTTAAAACTCACTTCGCAGTACAATCCCCGCTTGGGGCTCCATGTAGATTGTTGGATGCTGTGACCACGGATGCCCAGATATCGACTGTTTTACTGAGTGCTGATGTTAGAACAGTAATTAGAAAAATGACGAGAGGCAAGTCGCCTGGGCATGATGGGCTCAGCATAGAGCATTTACAACATGCTGGTTCTCATCTCCCGCGTGTGCTTGCATTGTTGTTCAATTTGTGTATAAGTCACTCATACCTACCCCCCGATTTGATAAAGACCCTGGTGGTGCCAATTCTTAAGAGTAAAACAGGGGACGTGTCGGACAGGTCGAACTATAGGCCAATCTCGCTAGCGACCATCATAGCAAAAGTACTCGACAGTGTGCTAAATTCTTACTTGAATAAGCACATACGGTTACATGATGCTCAGTTCGGCTTTCGACCAGGGCTGTCAACGGATACCGCTATTCTTAGTTTAAAACATACTGTCGGGTACTACACGCAAAGAAAAACACCCATCTATGCGTGTTTTCTCGACCTGTCACGAGCATTTGATATGGTCTCGTACGACATACTGTGGCAGAAACTGTCTCGGGCCGGGCTACCAGAGGAGCTTACTCGCACTCTTAAGTATTGGTACCTGAATCAAGTCAACTATGTGAGATGGACGGGTGAGCTGTCGGATCCTTGTAGCTTAGATTGCGGCGTCAGGCAAGGTGGGTTGAGTTCCCCTTTAATTTTCAATCTGTACATAAACGAGCTAATCGAGAGGCTCAGCAGCATGCCTGTCGGGTGCTATGTGGATGGAGTTTGTGTTAATAACATAAGCTACGCCGACGACATGGTGCTGCTGGCCCCCTCGGTTGGAGCGATCCGGGAGCTACTCGCGGTCTGCGAATCCTATGCCGTCTCACATGGGCTGATTTATAATGTTAAAAAAAGTGAGTGCATGGTCTTTCAGGCTGGAAGCAGATGTCCGTTAGTCAGTGCACCTATTAAACTGAACGGGGCTGTTCTGAACAGGGTACAGTAATTCAAGTATCTCGGGCACTGGCTTACTGAAAACTTGAGGGACAAAATCCTTAAAAAACGATCCACTGTCTCAAATCTAGCCTTATTTAACAACTTTCTCACTATAACGATGGACTCGGGAGGGCAAGTAGATGTCATCTATACGGACTATAGTAAAGCCTTTGACAGAATTAATCATAAAACGTTAATATCGAAACTTATACGCATCGGTATATGTGGTGACCTGCTTAGATGGTTCACGTCTTACATTGAATTTCGATTGCAGGCTGTAGTAGTCAACAATTACACATCTGGCTGGGTTACTGTCCCCAGTGGTGTCCCGCAAGGATCGCTGCTTGGGCCATTACTGTTTGTGATTTTTATAGCTGACATTAACACATGTTTTAAACACTCCCATTTACTTTGTTTTGCGGACGATATGAAGATCTATGCAGATGTCAGATCAAGGGATGACGCAATATCATTGCAGTCGGACTTAGATAGACTGGAGTCCTATTGCCAAGCTAACGATCTGGATTTAAACCCATCTAAATGCTGCCTCGTAACCTTTGCACGTAAAAGAAATATAATATTGTCTCAATACTCTCTTAAGGGTGCAGGCTTGGAAAGAAAATATACAGTGCGCGACTTGGGTGTTCTCCACGACTCCAAACTGCTGTTTGACGAGCACGTCGATAATATTGTGTCCAGAGCCTCTAAGGCATTAGGGTTTGTTATGCGCTGTGCAAAAGAGTTCTCTCGCATCAAAACTCTAAAAATCCTTTTCTGTTCATTCGTTCGCAGTATACTCGAGTACGCCAGTCAAATTTGGAATCCCCGCTACGACATATATATTTCACGTATTGAAAACGTCCAAAAAAAGTTTATTCGATTTCTGTGCTTCCGTACCAAAGATTATTATAATTCCTCAATCTACCACGAACTCTGCCGGAAGCACCATCTCTTGCCACTCTCGCTGAGACGCGACATAAGTGACTTGACGTTTCTGCTTAACATTACATCCGGTTCGATTGACTGCTCTGAACTCCTCGGTAATCTGTGTATAAGAGTGCCCTCTAAATCTTTAAGAAATAACTCAATTTTGCACCTACCTCCAGCTCACACGAATTACAGGCAAAATGAATATATTTGGCGTGCTAGCGATAACTTTAACCACTTAAGTAGCTTACACAACTTTGATTTATTCAACACTAGTGTAACTTCAGCGAGGAATGCGTTGAGCAGACGGTTTTTTGACCCATAGTTTTTTTCTTCTTTTGACCCATAGTTTTAAGTTAAATAGTTCTAAATAGATTATACAGATCGTTGTTGGTATTACAGCTTGTAGGATTATGTTAACTTTAAATTTTTATATTATTCATTCATAAATTATGTGCTTGTTAGAGGTTTCAGTATTTTAAATAGCTGTTATTAGCGAGGACCTGTAATTGGCTATCTGTTTCCTACTGTGCTAAATATTGTAATTATGACACGCTGTTGGTCTTCCATAAATAAAATAAATAAAATAAATAAATAGAGAGAGAGCGCAGAGCATTGTCGATTAGAGCAAACATGCTGGCTCGAAGATTTGCACGGAGTACAGACTCGGTCAAAATATCGCTTTTTAAAGCATACTGCACGTCCCTGTACACTTGCACTCTTTGGGTTACATATACAAAGAAATCGCTCAATGCTCTGAACGTGCAGTAAAACAATGCTTTCAGGGTGATGCTGGGGCTGCCACGCTTTTGTAGCGCATCTGCTATGTTTGCGGAAGCGTACACGGACAGTTTCGCAACAGTTGTGCGCAAGAAAATGGTGTCCATGCTAAACAGAGTGAAGGGCAGCACCAACACCATCCTGAGGGTCATTGCGAATAGGCAACATGTTTGCCCTATAATGTGGAATATGGCACAAACCACCACTTCTAAATTAGTCATAAAATACTATCATAGTTTGTAAGGCAGTATTGTTACTAACAAAAATGGATCTTTGTTGTCTAAATAAATAAATAAATAATAATAATAATATATACGTACTCTTTGGCTCCTCCAGGTCCTTACGGAGTTTTGGAGGAACGACTTAGAATATGGGTCTTGATTTATTCTCAAAATAACTATAAAATCTTCTCTGGAATGAGCAATGTGTATAATTATGATGTCTTGTATAATAGAGACCTTTTTATATGTAAATATTTTGGAAAATAAGTAAACCATTTAATTTAAAAATAACAACACTCATATTTTGTCTTACAACATTTCATAACAATTAAACAATATCTGACAAAAAAAAATTGAACGCATACCGACCAAAAAAACGTGTTTTTTAGTTATTGGCAAATATACTTACATTTATTTATCAGATTTCACAAAACGGATGAAATTCGACATCTCTCCATATAATAATTACCTGTGAAAAACTTATGTAAGTACCTATAATGGCCATTAAAAAGTAAAAAGGGTTATTTCTCCATATACCTACTACTACCTATACCTACCTAATTTCTTGGAAAGAAATTAGGTATAGGTTGGTAGATATATCTTCTTCTTTGAGAGACTCTTGAAAACTACGCCGCCGCCGTAAGTTGAAGTAACTTTTTTCGGGAAAATTTGCGTAAACTTGTCTCAGCAAAAACATAACCACGACCTTTTATCGATCTTCCTTATCGCACAAAAAAGAAATGAGACATATGACATCAGCATCACCACTGTAACTTAAATGCTATTTCCGCAATGATTTTCATATCTCGAGTGGCAAAAAATGCCTACCACATGACCATTGCTAGTTAGTTTAGCTAGTAGATAATTTTCTTAGCAAAAAATACATTGTGACTGAAAAATTGAGATCGTAATATATATTCATTTAATTAGGTATTATTTTCCTCCTTGATTAAATGTTTTTTTTTTTTAAGTAAATGGCATGAATGGCTGTGGCCGCCAGGCAAATATTTTTGGGACTAACCGAAATAGTTAATATTTACTAACTTCTACGATAGTCAAAAGTCATTTGCGCTTAAACAAATTATAAAATACTGAGAAAACCGACTGGATAAAAATGAATTGTTCGTCAATATGGCAGTCAGGTGTGAAAAAATATGTTTGGTTCCAATCCGGATAGACACGACTGCTCTTTCAACTTGTATATAAACATGATCCACCGAAATTTTGTTCAGTAGCCAATCGATTTTGGGATCGTCAACTGTTGAACATTGCTGACAATAGTTTTGAACAATGAAGTTTGTTTTGGTAAGTACCTAGGAACAGTTTAGGCGTAGAGCAAACCTAAAAAACAACAGGAGTCGTGGGTACGATTAACTCTTTCGTCACTAATGCCAGTTTCTGTCTTTTTTTAAATAAGTTTATTTTAATCTAAAAGGGAAGCAGACCTTAAGCAAAACTAACTAATAAGTAAGTTTTGCTTAAGGTCGTTGCTTCGATTGTTTAAGTAGTAACCAGATGATTATTTTAATCCATTAATTTTAGATTACAAATTAATACAATAATTAAAAGTAGCCAAGAGTAGATTTTTTATGCTGGAAAATAATCGACGGCGCTTAAGTAGATAAAAACAACTAGATTTCACCAAAAAAACGTTAACCCTGTAAAAACAAAAAAAACTATTTACTGTAATAAATTAACGTAAATGGAGACATCTACGTGGTATCGCGGGCGTTAACAAAGTAAACACGGTCAAAGCACAATTGTCCGTTTTTACGATGGAAACGTAAAATGAGCCAAGTGAGACATGTGCCATTTGTCTTTTTGCGTAATATTTATTGACGAGTTATATGCCACTAGTTCGCTTTAACGTTTTAAACCTAAAATAAGCCAACCGTTTCTATGCATATTGTATATGAGATATCTGCAATTTGTCTTTTAAATCGTGTAATGTATGGGTCAGACACTTATTCGATCAATGTTGACTACCTAAGTAAGAAAAAACTTTATCTTTTACGAGCATCTTTTTTACTCGCAATGGAGTCGGTGTGCAGGCCAAAGTTCAGGTTGGAAGTCAGGTTCAGGCCTAGAAGTTGCCGATTTTCGGTTATCGGCAAAGAAAGTAAGAGTCAGTTGGAAGGGACTCCGTTTATCGGTAAATAAACAAGCCTGTGTTTAGTGGCATTGAAGCTGACAAGGTTGGCGTTGCCTCGATAACACTGAATTTCATCACTGGTAGTCCTTGCAGTTGATATATATCTGCTCGTAATAGTGGTATCATATGCATGGTACTCAATGGTCGTTGATTTGAAGAAGAAACTATGTCGATGCATCGATCTGTATCGATTTATTTTAGGTCACAGGCCGCACATTTGCAAGCTTCCACGATTGACGTACTTGACCAGTCTCAAGTGAGAGGCGGTACAGGCTAGTTAACACCGGAGACAATTCAGGTGCACAGTTGCGCAGACAAAATTGCCGAGATTCCGTCAGAACCGTTTGCTTTCTTTACGTCTTAATTACGGAGAGCTTTAAGAACCTTGTGGATCTAAGGGTCTCCCATAGAGGAGTCAGCACGATGTTTTTAAAGTGGGTCTTTGCTACATCGGCCAACAAATGTGCCGTCGAGTGTATTTTTAGACTTTCACTGCTAAAAAAACAAAATTATCTATGAAAATATCTTAAGTTAGATTTTGATGGAAAATAAGTTAAGTGGCAGATTACTCACATTACGTTTAATTTGAAACAAAGTAGACAAAGATATCTACAATAACGCTTAAAATAGTTTTGTAGTTTTGACTACTTTTTGTCATTCGGATACTAACCAGTAATATTTTAAGCCACTTTACCAAGTTTCATTAAATCCACTGAAAAACAAAGAAAACAATCAATTATTTCCCTTCAATCTGCTCTCCTGTAAAATTGTCTATTTTCAGTAATCCGTAGTATCGACAAATACTATAGACACTCTAGCGAGCTGGTATTTGGTATCTACGGCGAAATATTGTTAATTCCTATGTAGTCAAATAGTTTTCTGTGCAACTTAGTAATAATAGTTATGTAGGTAACAATTTGCTTAACTACGTGAATTATCTTAACTAAATTGTGTTATTTTATTGCCTGAGAATTTTTAACCGACGACGACCTCCCGATTATTTTCGTAACAATGTTAAATAATCATGTTAGAAGTGGTGAGTTGCCTAAAGGTCATCATTGAGGTTTTAAAAATCATTAAGTGAATGTCGTTAATTTTTTTTTGTAATTCTTTTTTTTTATATTTCAGGCATTTTTCTTCACCCTGCTCGCTATGGCGTTTGCGCAAGGTACGAAAACTTTCGTAATTAAACTAACTTCCATTTGTTAATTTGTGTGTTATAAGATGAGTCCCAGTGTATCAAACCAATAACTACTGGTTTTTGTAACACTGTTGCTAACTAATTAAAATGCTAAGTTTCTTTATAATTTCCAATACATTTTATTTGTTGTTATTAACTAAGCGTTCTAGCATGCACAGCATGAATATACTAACAAACTTTCTGTTTTTTCAGTTAATTTCGTAAACAACAGGCCCGGCAGACCTAACGGCGGAGGTATGTATTTATTATTTTTTCATTAATTTTACAAAAGACATTGTTAAAACTTTAATGTAACAATATTTTGTTAGGTAGAAACTGCAAAGAGATCAGAGGTTCTAAAAAAGACGATAACGCAATATTGCTAAGTGTATTAAAACTAACGATTCATTTAATTGTTTATGTTTTATTTATTGTGTTACTTTTTATTCTTATTTTAAATAACTTTGAATTAATTATAATACTCCGTTTTGGGTTTATTATATTATTCTAGTTCCTTGAATCATAAAAACGAAAACAATAAGATTTAACTATTTGTTAGAAGAATGTTATATTTAGGTAGAGTGAGATTTCACAACCTACGATTGGATTTCGGAACGTGACAAAAACCTTTATTCGTAAATCGCTTTTATTGTTATTATAGGTAACAATTTATTTTTATTTTAAATAACTTTGAATTAACTATAATAGTCCATTTTTATTATTTTAGCTTTTTTATCTCATTAAAACAACAAGAATAAGGTATTTTAAAATAAAATAAATTAAATAATTGCATACAAACACACTAATTATCTAGCCCACGTTAAGTTTAATAAAAAACATGTGTTATGGTTAGGTACTAGCTATCGGATTAACATAATTACCTATAAATATTTTTGTAAATACATAATATACATATAAACGCCCAGACCAAGACAAAGAGATGTTCATGCATACAAATATTTGTCTTGTCCGGGGATCGAACCCGGGACCTCTGGCGCAGAAGGCGACTGTTAAACAGATTTTTTTACCGGAAGTTGACCGCGGAAACAACCTTAAAAATTCCTCACTGTTGTGAGGTAATAAATTGTGTGTTGCGCTCGAAACAAAAGTTTTTACCGTCTCGTACCTTTGAAACCCTCGCTACGCTCTGGATTCAATAGAGTTAACTCGCCGCTAAATTCAACTGTGGAGCCTTGCATAACAAATAACTATTCTACCCGTAAACGTAAAAGTATTGACTTATTATTTTCCTAAGTATCACTATGAATTTTAACTAGTTGTTAAGCATCACTGTTTTAATCCATAGGTTCAGGTGGATATCATCCAATCAGTGAGTATTATTTCATTAACCATTTTACCTGCTCTAAATTATAAAAACTATCCTTTTTTTTACCTATCACTCGTTAGTAGATTTATTCTTGATACCAAAAGTAAGCTGTAGCAAAAGAGCTTCCAATCTAAATAAATAAATATAAAGTTATTTTTGGGCTTGAATATTACACGAGAGTGAGCCTTTCTAATCCCAGTATCATTTCAAGATTTAACTTTAAAATATCTCAAAGAATTCTCAGAACAGATCAGAAACAGATCTCAAGTTGCAATGTAGGTACATGTTTTGTAGGATACCAATTTATGTTTTTCAAAGTAATATAAGCGATACTCTTCTTTATTTTATTTATTAATTATGTTTATATATTTCAGGCACGGGCCCAGCGTACGTGCAAAACCAGCAACGACCCAAGCCATGTAAGTATGATCTAGCGTGTAAAATATGGTTTGCATATTTAACTATTCATAATTTATCTATGCTATATTTTCTCTTAATAAACTTTCAGCATTTTTAAATACCCATGAAAATTTATGTTAATTTTAACACGTAGAACAGCTAAAAGAAAAGTATTCTTTATTGATAATTTATACTTTACTAACTATAATACTACACAACTGAAATGTTACCAATAACGATGATCTGTGTACCTACTATAACTTAAAAATTATATTTACAATCTTAAAGATTTGTATGAATGGGTTTTTCAGGGTCGATCGATCATAGGTCCGTCCGTTTTCGTATTGAGTATTCTATATTTTATTTTGTTTAATTACTTGACTATAATTTTGTTTTTTGTTTCAGACTCGAACCCTCTTGCCCGCGGCGGCAAATGAAGAGACAAATATTCACTATTCAGACATTTATTTTCCTACGCTTATGCTTAAATATACGAAGTGACATTCAAATATATTATTATTAACATCTCCTGTTTATTTATTTATCATAACAAAATCCACAGAACATAAATATTATGTACCTATAATAAACTAATTTGTTGCATTAATTTATACTGTAGTTGCATAAGCCCCGCGGGGTTATTAAGTACATAAAAAGTCGATAGACGCGGAACGTCAAAAAATGGTCGTATGTGATCGCTGGCTAATCGCTCGCTGATGGTTGTCAACGAACGCACTTTTTTCTATGACACTAGCGCCAAAAAGCAATTTGATAGCCTTTACAAGATCTAAATAAATGCACATTATAGTTTATCTATTTGATCGATAGAGGCAGCACTGTAATTACTGTAATGACATGTTTATTATGGTGGTACGTGACGTAGAGAAATTATCGCGCAATTATTGCTATCGCATTGCTCTTGCAAAGACAGGTAATAAGGGGGCTGGTTGTGTTAAACCTTAATGCTATGTAAATAAGGATTAATTGAAAGTGGTCACAACAACAGACTTTTGCAAAATCACTTAAACCAAAAATTGGCACGAGAAATGTCAGTTTCGTCATTCAAATATTCAAACTTCGAATGCGAATTCTAAAGTGATTTTGCAAAAGTACTTACCTACTTATATCAGAATAGCACGGCTGCAGTACCGACTTATACTGGTCAACTCACAACCGTGTTGTTTACCATACGATTTACATGAATCGGTCAAGTAGTTTTTTTAGAACCCTAAAAATATTTTGATATTTTGATATTTTCAAGACTCAGACTGTTACCTAACCAATTTCGATGATCCTTTATTTGCCTGAAGATCAAAGTCCTCCTGAAAAGTTTACAGTGACCAGTAGTTTATTTTTTTATTCTGAAGAATAATTAACTAAGTACTTACTTAACTAAAAAATTGTAACATAATAAACTTTTTTATAAAAAAATTAACTTGAAAAAGAGAAAATAAACCTAGAGTCGGTGTTAGCCATGGTAATAAATAATAGTAGGTACTTATGCAATGCTGTATATAATGCACCATCGATGCCTTGGCCTGCACCGAGTCCAAAAGACTTTTTGTCACTTTTTGCACTAAATATATGCCATACGTAACAGCCCTTATTGTTAAAAAAATCCTTAAGGCCCGATAATTTATTTGTCAATCACGTGTCTCAAATAAATTTTCTCAAATAAAGTACCTAATAAAACGTATCAAACGTAGCCGCAGACGGTCAACTCATGATAAGTAAACACGAAAATCTGAAAAAAAATAATTATTGTTTACAGAACGCACAATTACTTAATAAAGGATTGTCACTTTTTAATGAAAAACTTTAAACAGCGTCATAATATCGCGTCTTTAATAATAAACCGAATATACCGATATTTCAAAATTCATAAATGGAATTCACTTTTAAAGTTGTGAAAATGACTCAAAATATTACTTAGATTATTAGGTACGATTTTAATTTAAGTGAGAATTGACGCAGTGCATTAAGTCTATTACATATGCTGTACTTATCACCAATAAGATATAATCTTTTAAATAGATATTTAAAAAAATGCTACATAAAATAGATTTAATAATACAGGACTTTTTAGTTTATACTAATGACTTAATTCTTTTCTTGGATAGTTTTTGAGTTAGTGACATATTCATACTTAGTGCATTTTATGTTTAAACGCATTAGAACCTAGTTAATTTGTTTTACATAATTATTGTCAACAAATCATTTCTGATTGAAAAGAGAGAAAATAATGTAAGATTATTAAAAAACTTAAACAAACAATACTTACAGGTTGGAAAAAAAGACAGTTGATTAAATACAATAAAATAGGTAAGTACATCAGTTAAATTACAATTGGAACACGTGTACTTTTACAATAGTGCATTAATTAAAATACTTAAATACTAATCTGTAGGTTAAGTTTATCTCTCGTAAACATCCGAAACTATACCTGGAACTAGTTATTTTATACATAATAAATAATTATTATTCACCAGAACTGATCAGGGAAAAAGACAATTGTGTAGACAATATGGTTATTAGCGCCGAAAATTAACAATAACAGAATATTGTTTCGGCTAAATTCTTGATTATTCGTCGGCAGCGACGCTTATCACCATGTTTGTATATAAAAGGCTCGGATGAAGTATTTCGGCTAGTACACAGCTGAATTTGTTACAGTTTCCACAATGAAGGCGGTTTTGGTAAGTGCTGTGCGATAATGAATATTGATAAAAGTGCCGTTGTATTCCAAACAAATTATTAGGTCACAGTCACACCTTTTTATTTATTTATAAATAAAAAAACACCTATTAACTACCTATTATTTTAATGGGACAGTTTGTTGTCAAGAGTTTAATTTTTAACTTTGGAGAATTTCACTTTGCAGAATGGGGTTTTTAGGAAATTTAATAAATATTTAAGTAAGAAAAAGACAGGTTTATCTACTCATAAAATACAAGTAACTACTTGGCCTATAAAAACCTGATATACTTAGTTACGAACGTGTATAGAATCTACAAAATTATCTCTCTAGTGTGAACTACAAAACTATAAACGAGGGATGTTAATCATAAATTAACTTCCAAGATCGTGATTTTGCGAGAAATAAATTGTTCATTATGCAACATCTTAGACTCGACTCCTATTTCGTATATTTTTTTATGTGTGATGCTCCAGAAACGAGAACTAAAAAAATAATTTAGAATCTTTGTAGTGTCAAGTTCTGATAGTAAATTAAAAATATAATTAAAATGAATACCGTTAATTATAGCAATAGATAACGGCCATATGAATCAATCTGATATCTCTTGACATTTGAGCCACGTTGATATAAAATACTGATTATTTTCATAATCATAGTTTACATGACGCGTGTGACTGAAAACAAAATAATACGTGGATTGAATCATTATTGTGTTTATTTTTCAGATCTTACTTGCTTTCGTAGCGATGGCCGCAGCACAAGGTATTTTTATACTTTAGAACTTAAAACTAATTATCTGAATTAAAACGCACTTTTCATTAACGGTCGCTTTCAATAACCTTTCTTTTCTAAAAAGCTTTCAATAAGGAGATAGGCTTACTAGAGCTTTGTTACCTGGATATTTTTGTTAATCAGCCCAAAAAAACCAAAATAACAGCGGTTGCTAAGTAACGTAACCAAGATAGGCCTAACTCTTGTAAGGGATAGATTATTGAAACCGGCCGTAAGACAACTCGTTCACTGACAGAAAACGGTTATAGCCGTTATGACAGTAAAAAAAATATATATGACCCAGAGCAGCCCCTGCTTGATCGGCACTTGATAAATTAACACCTTATATTATTGAAAGCTACTTTATATTTTTGAGTATATTTGTCTTTTATTTGCAGGAGTGAACATAGTAGATAACAACCCACAAGGTAACAATCGAAGTAATAATAAAAAATCATATTTTAATTACCGTAAAAGTAATAAATTTTTATCCCATACCCAAAAAAGCCCGAGCCATAACGCCGAAACGTTAAAATTAATAATAAAAAATACCGAGATTGAAGAAACTCTCACACTCTGTATATAATAGGTACCTTTAATTTATAATTTTTTGTATTGGTTTTATTTTGAATAGTTTACAATTAGGTATATATACTTAAATGTCACAAGCGAGGTTACGACCGATTGATAAGAAAGTTTGGTAATAATTGTTTGTATAAACAAAGTTGAAAATACTTGTACTAAATATAATAATTTCCTCTAACAAAAAATAATAGCATCTTTGTAAATTTTTAACTAGTTGATATTGAAATTTTTGTTGCCATTATAAATACTTACATATTGTACATACCTACTAGTTAGTAGTGACTGTGCCTATAGGCACAGAATACTAAATCGTACAAGCTATAGGCTACATAACGTAGTTAATTAAAATCACAGACAGAGAGGTCTGTGATTGAAAATGACTGAGTGACAAAATTAACAAGTACACCAGTAAAAAACCGGTTTCTAAAAGACATGAATCGGACGATGTGTCTTTACAAGACAAATGTTTTTAATTGTACGGCGTGTGAAATTGTCTGTGTTCAAAATAGGTTTTACAAATTGTCTTAAATTGTTTTTAAATTAGACTTGACATAAAATCGTTTAGAAGCTCCTCTTTGATCTAATTCATTCGTCCGTTCATGCTGTCAACTGTACTTTGTCTGATTTTCGGTTTTGGCAAGGGTCAAGCTACATCTAACCAGAATTTAGTATTAACCGCATCTGTGGTCTAGTGGTAACAACCACCTGTATCAGACGCAGAGGTCCTGGGTTCGATTTCCAGCGGGGTACATCTTGTATTCGGTTTGGTTCTGGTCACTTCCATCTTCAGCCTTATCAACTTAACATCTGGTATAATGAAGGATAAGAGTCTCCCCTTTGTTCATAAAAAAATCCATCGCCGATCTTCCATTGCGTAACGACACAATGTGGAATGGAATGATTTCAAAAGATGAAAAGAAGAAAAGGTCGTCGAGAGAGTCGAGTAATTCACAGACACCAGTCTACTCACAATGCAGGTGACACTGCAAGAAATGCATTATATAACTCTGTATTAAATTGAAGTGCACCTATTGTGATGCGAAAATAAATAGTTGTAATTATTATTATTATTTAAGACTTTAGCTCGGCCGTTATGCTTTGTTTTAAAGCGAACCCCTTTCCGGAATCCTCAATCACTGAGGAACTGAGGTTATTATGGCGTCAGACTTAGATAAGATTGTGGTAGCTAACCAGGCGGACTTACAAGAAGTCCTACCACCAACCAAAAATAATCTAAGGACTTATGTTTTTCTTTTTACAGGAGTGAACGTGGTTGACAACAACCCAAATGAACCGAGTAAGTATATTCATTTAGTTTTACTGCAATTAATAAATGCTGGCCTGGGAGTGAAATACAATGTGCCAGCTGCTTGCTTTCCAGTGCAGATCCTAAAAGTCTATAATCTAAAATCGGGTAGGTGCCTATACTCGAAAACTAATAAACCCGCGGGGCTATTCTACATACTACATATCTTTGCAACAGCAACGCGACAGCAGAAATTGCGCGATAATTGCTTTACATCATGTATAAACAAACTACCGAACAAACGATGACCTACAATGTTCATTCATTTATAATAGTTCATGTTATTGCTACCAAATTGTTTTTGGCGCTAGCGTCATAGCAACACGCGGCGTGACACTCTCACGCCTAGGTAGGAGCGCAAGAGAGTGAGACGCCGCTATACGAACCATCAGCGAGCGATTAGCCAGCAATCACAATACATAATACCAATTGCAAATATTGCTAATATTTAGGTAATAGCCCCGCCGATAGACTGGCAACCTGTCACTATTGGTTCCACACAACATCTTAGACCCAACCAATGGCAAATGTATATATGTACATTTTACTCTCAAGCTGCACTTTTGATGCTCTGCCAACCCCGCAACCATTTAGAATCGTGTGATAGAGCTACAATATCAGTGCTTAATGTGGTTTTTATTTAGAATCGTGTGATAGAGTAACAATGCTGAGTGCTTAGTGTGATTGTTATCTTAAAAACGTGTGATAGAGTTACAATGGTCAGTGCTTAGTTTGAGTTTTCATTTAAAATCGTGTGATAGAGTTACAATGATGAGTGCTTAGTGTGAGTTTTCATTTAGAATCGTGTGATTGAGTTCCAATGCTGAGTATTTAGTGTGAGTTTTCATTTAGAATCGTGTGTTAGAGTTCCAATGCTGAATGGTTAGTGTGAGTTTTCATTTAGAATCGTGTGATAGGTACAGTTACAATGATGAGTGCTTAGTGTGAGTTTCCTCACCTTACTCGCTTACGCCGATGTTTGCGAATAGAGTTTAATTTTCAACCTTATTCCTATTGTATTAAGATTATCTGTCAAAATTTTACTGTTACGCGATAGTAACGTACGGACATTTGCAAACTCATACTAAGCCCTCTGACCAACAACCTTGATTTCTTTAGTTATTCTGGTTATGAATTACATATATTTGCTATAAAAGTAAAAGATAAGTAACGTAACAGCGTTATAGCGTTCAGAGGGCCTAGTGAGAAATTACAAATGTCAAAACGTTAGATCATGCGTGAGAGTAAAATGCAATGGGAATAAGGTTGAGAATTAAACTCTATTCGCAAACTTCGGAGTATGCGAGTAAGGTGAGGAAGCTCACACTAAGCACTCTGATTATTATCTCTTATTGTTTCAGTTCCCTTTGTAGACAACGGCAATGGTAAGTGATATTTAAAACTAATGGTAGATTTTTTTATTTCCGAAATAATGAGATTATTTTAGGTGATTCTGCCAAACTGAGCTGTTACGACTTATTTAATTATTATTTTCAGTTGACTCCTTCTTCAACCAGCCCAGCAACCCAAGTCGTAAGTAAAAAAACCGATTATTCTCATGTCATTACTCTTTGTTATTTTGAAAAATATGTTCTAGGTCAAAGCTATACCTATTCAATAATATTTATATGAAAATGAATCACCGAAAGGTATGTAAGTGAATAAGTAACTTCCGATCAATTGCATCAAATTGTATAAATAGTTTTTATTTTGTTGTGTTCGTTATTGGCAGGAGAAGGTTTAAAACATAGGTATGAGATTATTCCCACGGGAACGGGAACAGGCGTTTACTAGTAAAACTATAAAAACATATCAATATATACAAACAATATCACATATTTTGTTTAAATGTTATGACAAAAATATGAGGTAGGTACTAGCGGCCGCCCGCGGTATCACCCACTTGGTTCCCGTTCCCGGGGGAATATCGGGATAAAAAGTAGCTTATGTTTTAATCCAGGCTTTCTTCTATTTGTGTGCCAAATTTCAATCAAATCGGTTTAGTACTATTTGCATGAAAGATTAAAAACCTTCAAACACCTAAACATCCAAACAACCTCACAAACTTTCAAAATATTAGTAGGATAGTAGAATTGCTCAGTGTTTTTTTCTTACACTTATAATTAAATTCGAAATACAAAGAAAACTATAGATTATGTTCTCCAGAAGAGATTTTGAAACTAAATCTATTTATTTTACAGCTCCTAGCGGTGGCTACGAACCTATCGGTATGTATTTGGTCATAGGGTCTAAGATATTTCTAAATAACGGTCATATTTGACAACAAAACATTTTCTTTCTTTTTCAAATAAAGAATGCGTTCAAAGTTTGGAGCTACAGTATTTGGTGTCTTACTAGATTTTAGATGCGTATAAAATTCGACCTATTGAAAAACTTTTTTTGGTTTGTTTACCTTGAGGAAGTTGAATAGAGTCTAACACCCATATTCTAAGTCGTTCCTCCAAAACTTACTAGTCCTCGACTTAACGAAACCTCATTGAAAACCTCTTCAAAATACTCCTCGAAATCGGTATTCTAAGTCATAACTCCGTAAAGACCTGGAGGAGCCAAAGAGTACGTAGCCACTCCGTGTTAGGCCTAGCGCACACTACCATTTTTACCCACGACGAGGTTGAGTGGAGTGTAAAAAGTTTTGAAGGAACGACTTAGAATATGGGGGTAAGTATGTATATCTTATGTTTAAAGTTACTGTCCTTTGAATATTTTTTACCTTGCACTGGTAGGTAGAAGTAAAGTTAATCTTTGACTTTGTTTACTTGTTGTTCTTTTGAAAGTGTTAACTTAACTTACTCGACGCAATATACAAAACCGATTCCATAATAAATGTTTCTTTCGTTACAGACAACAAACCAGCTTACGTTGAGAATGATCGTCCCAAGAAATGTAAGAACCTATTTCACATAATTACAATCAATTTAAAAGAAACCTATTTTAAACTTAAACGAACTCTAATATAAATGTTTTCGTTATACATGTTATGATACCGACTTAAAGCGTAAAAGGAGTTAACACACAAAAACCGGTAAATTTTTAAAATCATGGGTTCAGTCAGTCATTTGTTATATTTTGTTTTTACTTTTCAATTATTTTCTTTTAAATAACTTCGTTAATTATAGTAATTTATTAGTTGAAGTAAGTTAAATTGCGATACCCTAGCAGGGTTCATGTATGGTATGGTACTGTCTTCATATAATACCTATACCACCACATGATTGTAATAAACTCTTTGAATTGAATTCAGTTCGATTGCCAAAGGTCCCTAATATTTTATATGACGAATTTTATATAATTGAATATTTTATATGATTGAATTTCATTTATCTTGTCTTTTTCCTTTTCAGTTGATAATCCCTATCTTCGTGGCGGAAAGTGAACAGATATTAAAGATGGATGACTATGTGATTATTAACTAATTATGTAAATAAACATTGTTGAACGTTACTTACAAAACTAAAATCTTTTATTTTACTCAGTTTATTAGTACTATTATACCTAGTATACTATACTACTATACCTAGTTTTTTTTTTACTATTGATTAAAAAATATTCTAAAGAACTGCTTCCAAAATTACGAATGTACTCTTACGAGTACACTATACTTCTATTAAACACACATTTAGGATTAATTAGATCCTGTAACCGAGAGAATCCTAAAATTTCCATTTTATGTTAAATATAGATAATTTCAATTTTACATTTAGGTACCTGGAGAAAAGAACGGTTAAATTTAAATAATAATTAATAAAACCCATTTTTTATCTCGTACGGTATAGGTATAACACGGTATAGTAGGTATCGTGCTATTGATGATGATGATGATGATGAGTAAATTAAAATAGAATTCGATAATGATACTGGGAACATCACATATATGTACGCTCCGATTGTAAAATTGTAAACGGTTCGATCCCGCCGGGCTGCGTAGTCGGATCTCTTTTATTTTTAGTATATATTAATGACCTCCCAAAAACCATAGAAGAGACCTGAGTTTTTTTTTTGCTGATGACATCTCCCTACTCACATGATGCAATAACAACAATAATATAAACGAAAAATCAACCTTCGCTAAAACATCAGACTGGTTAAATGACCACAACTAGAATATTATTTTTTCTGAAACTAAAATCATGACATTCCATCCCCCTCAAAAAGCAGCATTAAATATAAAATATAATTATAGAGGTACAAAACTAGAATGTGTGGAAGAGTTCTCATTATTAGGCATAATTATTTTGGATACGCACATTAACTGGAAAGCCCACGTACAAAAAATTCAATCCAAACTATCAAGCTTTTCCTATGCACTGCGCGAAGTAAAAAAGACTACCCATATAGAAACGGCAATAGTTACTTATTACGCCTACGCGCATGCTTGGCTAAGTTACGGAGTGGTGCTGTGGGGCAACAGCACGGACGCGGCTGTGCTACTCACCATGCAAAATAAATTAATCCGCATCATAGCCAACATAGAAGAAACGGAGAGCTGCAAACCGTATTTTAAAAAATATTCAATACTGCCTCTACCTTGTTTATATATTTCAGAAGTTTGCAAATTTGTACGTAAGCGTACTAATTTTATAAAAAACAACAAGATATGCCGTCTAAATATCGGTCGCGATACAAAAATAAATTAATGTTACCCAGTTCCAGACTTAAATTAACATCTAATAGTACATTGCATGCGTCCATTAAAATATATATTAAATTACCATCTATAATAAATTAATGAAAATAAACATTATTTGTTTATAAACCAATTGAAAAAAAATCTAATAAATAAATGCTATTACAGTTTATATGAATACTTCATGACACTATTAAATAAAAAAGTTATAACTTTTTAATTTTGCATTTTACAATGCTTTTTTTATGTGATAAATATTAAACAAGAAAATATACCAGAAAAAAGACCGTCAGGGCGACATGAGACTAGTTGCTTTTTTCTGGTATATTTTCTTGTTTAATATTTATCACATAAAAAAGTTATTTAAAATCTCTCATCTAAAATTACTTTGTGTCATAACTGTTTTTTTTTTAAATGTAAAACCTTGTTATCGTTATAGATCCTCCTCTCTTCTAAACCCTATTGAGTGCCCGTCAGGGTCCATGATGATCTTTTATTTATGTTCACCACTTTTTGTGTACATTATGGAATGCAATAAATAATTGAGTATTGAATCTCGAAGTCTTATTTTGTAAAATTTTTGTTGAAGCTGACTTTCCAAGCTTCTGTTCCAGCCACATTGTTTGTCTAATTTAACATAAATATACAGAGTAATAGACTAAGATTTGACCAATTTCTAGACTACCATGAGAAAATCCTCAGAGTAAACATTCTCAAACACTTAAGTGTATTTACGTATTCTTTAATAAAGGAAGTATTAACTTCATAGTATAAATATTTATAAATTCGTTTGTTCGGCCTTCGCAACCAAACATGAGCAAATACAGTTCGCTTACCTCTTTAAAAATACCTTTAGATTGGACTAGTATAAGGTATAACAGATTGTTAAGCCAAATTTTAGCTGAATACTTAGAATCCGAACGCGGCAAGCTATTTCATATACTTATATTTTATAAATAAAAATTAATCACCGAAATGTATGTAGTCGCATAACCTCTGATCGACTGCCCCAAATTAGTATTTGTTTTTATAAATATTTCTTAATTCACACCACTTAGCCTAGCCACAAAGTAAGCACTGTAGAGCTTGAGCCAGGACTCAGGTACAAATGCACGTATCATTATAGAAACATTTGGCCCTACCGGGATTTGAACCCAGGACCTCAGAATAAGCGACTCTTTTAAACCACTCTACCACGGAGGTCGTCATCTCTACTAATATTTAGTTTTTTTATGGTGTCAGTTTTAACCTAACTACTTAACGTTTAATACCTAACCATAATATTACATTATTGTCTGTCAATACTAATATTATCAAGAGGAAAGATTTGTTTGCAACGAATAAACTCAAAAACTACTAGACGGATTTGGATGAAATTTGGTACACAGATAGTAGATAGCCTGGTTATGAACATAGGATACTTTTTATCCCGATATTCCCACGGGAACGGAAACAACGCGGGTGAAAGCGCGAGTGGTCGCTGGTTTTATTATAAAAAAGTATGTTGATATCATACTTTTTGGTAGAAACTGCGTAACTAGATCAGTAGGGATAGGGATAATTTAATTTCGGGTGAAATGACACCCAATCTGAATCTAGGTAGGTGCAGTGGACAAGGTCCATGCATACCGATTCCGATCAGTTTACCTTCCATAGATCCTACCCCAAACGACCAAACATGCAGATCATAATAATAAAATTATGTCATTATATTATCACCAATTATTTAAATATACGTACGTGGATGCTAGGCAGTTGCAAAATGACTTAATTATTTTCCATGTTATATTCTCTGATTTGTGGTCCCGCTTATTTCGCCACATTTCGAGCCCTCGCAACATTAAAGTGTTCTACTCATTTGGTAAACACAGGTGGAGGGAGCACGAAGAAAGACAGGTTTGTAAAAAGAAGAATCCGAGTTTTACTACCTGTTACTCCTATTACTTAATTTGCTGAAGAGATACTTTATACTCTGGTTTTTTTAGGGTTCCGTATTATTTATTTATTTTATTGCCGCCATGATCTCTCTTTTCCGTCCTGTTCAGTTTACTACTGGTATAGAAAATTCCCAATGACATTGAGTCCTCCATTTGCTGTAACTTTAAGTGCAATTATATATAAATAAATAATAGTAGATTATGCACTAAGTGGATAAAGCAGTGTCTATGACACGGGCAGCATATTGAATCCTGAGCGAAATGAAGGATTCTGTAGTTAAAAATGTAAAATGTTCATTCCCGAGCGAAGCGAGGAAATTATGGTTAGAATCCTGAATGAAGCGAAGGATTCAAGTCTGCCCAAGGCTAAGACACTTTTATCCCCGAGGAGCATACTCTACTTTATACACCTACTGTGCCTACTGTGACGGTAAATAAAAAAGAGACTAAAAATAACAAAACTAATAAATGACAAGAATTTAACAATTCGCGTAAAAAATCGAATCACCGATTTTTGCTTTATATATTTATTAGGCAATGCAAAGACATTTCATTATTGTCATTATTTCATTTTCATTAGGTACCTATATCTGTGATGTGACCAAGAGTCAAGACAACACACATTCACAATTTGATGATTTGCCATCTTTTACTAATAAGTAAGACAAAAGACACGAAAAAGCATTATAAATTTATTTAAAAATCCGTAAATAATAATGCATTTTTTAAACGTTTTGTCACGTGACACAAAACGGTCCTGATTCGTCGAGTTTATAATGACGTCACCTGCTTATAAACCTCGTTTGCCTACGTATGTGGATGATATGCAGAATACAGGCAAGTGACGTCACCGAACCATTGCAGCGCCATATTGTCAAAGTAGCGTTTTGGCGCGCTATTTAAATATTGAATTTTTTATTTGATATACCAGAATTAAAAAAAACAACTTTTACTGGGTTCCTTAAACACCACTACATAATATAAAATGTTTTCTTGGTGCTAAGGACTGCGATACATACAGCCATATTTATATTTTTGTAGGAGTAAAGTCTCTTTGAAGCGTCAATTTTATAGTTAAAAACTCCTTATTGGACCAGGAAGTTATGCCTTGAACAGCCTTGTTTTTTTTTCTTAACTACTTTGATATAAGTTTTTGTTAACACTTTGGCGTTCCGAATTTAAATGTTATCATAATTACCCAAGGGAAATTCCATACAACATTAGCTCCCTCCGGGCATTAATAGCTTACTTTCCTATTGAGTATAATACTTGATAAGTACTTGATATTTAATACGTGCTACAGATGTAGGTGGTGTATAAAAAATATTATTATCATTTTTATTTATTTACTTTAGGGTAGGGTACGGTATTCCGTTGTTGAGGAAGGAACGGACTCTTCACTGTATATTCAGAGAAAATGGTTCACTGTGCTGGATCTCAGTCGTCGGGTATCGCGGTACTTACATATCCGAAACTTGTATTTATTCTCAAAAACAGACAGAGTTCTAGGGCCTGTTAAAAACCGGCCACGCTAAAAAGCTAAACATAAGCATCTAAGCTAATAAGCTTATTTGGCAGATCATGTGACAGTTGTACAATGAAAAATATTTTAAATTATCTGCACAATAAGCTATCCAGAACTGATCAGTGTCAGGTGATGAAACCGGCCCTTAATTTCGCATTTACATTCGTCTTTTTGCTGATTTCAACAGTCGCCCGTCTCTGTTCTTATGCAGCAATTTGATTGTCAAGGATAATTTTTTTGGTGTCTTTATGATTTTCTGCTAGATTATTGTTCTGCCCTAATTGTCTAACTTCAATATCTATCTCAATCCCTTTCAAAGGTATTGTGATTGTGATAGAGATTTATGGAATTGTGTAACTTATAGTCGCAATCCCTTTTAGAACGAATGATGTTTTAAATAACACTTCATTTGACACTTCTCCATACATTTGAAAGATATTTTCGTCTATCACTTTGCTTAAACAGTTCAATTTCGTTCATTAAATACCTTTCAAAACGCGTCTCGATCACAATCCCTTTAAAAATCTCAAATAGTGACGGCCTGAAGTATGTAAATATTTTTCAAATGACGAATTGAAAGGGATCGTGATAGATTTTAAAATTAGACAATTAGCCCCCTGGTTTGCGGGTACCAGACAAACGGCAACGGGCTAACAAGGAATAAAATAAAAATCATGTTCTTGAAAATATTTGTTATCTTCCTCCTATATAGGTAATGTCTGACTGTGTTGCATTAGGGTCAGCTCACACCGAGACGCGACGCGACGCGACGCTACCTAAATAAAATATACCTTATTTACTCCACTAAAAGATACACATTTCATTGTGAGAATTCAGAATACGTTGCACCACGCAGCACTGCGCCTCGAGATGCCTCGCGGCGTAGCGCGACGTATCGCGGCGTAGCGCGACGTATCGCGACGCAGCGGAACATCGCCGGTACGGGCGGCGTCTCGCGATGCCGCGCGACGCAGCGCGACGCCGCGAGGCGCAGCCTGAGGCCGCTGTGGCGACTTGTCTACTATTTGTTGTATTGGTTGTACTACTTGTTTACGAGTAGTCGCGCTGCGCCTCGCGGCGTCTCGCTGCGCAGCGAGGCGTCGTCGTTCGGCTACGATTTTACGATGCGCCTCGTCGCGACGTTGCGATGCGTCTCGCGGCGTCGCGCGGCGCATCGCGAAATCATTGGCCTCTTCGAGTGTCGTCGCGTCGCGTCTCGGTGTGAATTGACGCTTAGTCAATCGATGTTCGCATTTCACTTTCACTCTCTGAGTCATTTGGTTCTACTGACATTGCAGATAAATACCTACTGAATATCAAATGCTCTTCAATCCATAATCAATCATCTGTTATCAGCCACATTTTGCGATCAAAAGTAGTGTTTCAAATCCAATGATTTGTGGTGACATATTTTATCAATGCTACAGCTTAATCATCAAAATCTTTATTCTAGTCCTAGCGGTCCACAAAAAATCCTGCAAATGGTGTTAAGAGCATGGGATTTGGCACGATCGATCTTTATGCCATTTTCATAGATTTGACTCGTAGCTCCATAAAAAGAAATAATAGGAGAGAAGTAATGACGTCTTTATTTTTTTGTATGGGAAAAACCTTTTTGTTCTGAAACCTATCGTGTGTGGTATCAACAAAAATAAAAATTCGTTTGGTAATAATTCGACGTGTTCTCATAGGTCTCTGTAGCATAATTGGTTAGTGCATTGGCCGGATTCCCAAGGATGCGGGTTCGAATCCCGTCAGGGGGACATGAGACAAGTTGCTTTTTTCTAGTAAGTATATTTTCTTGCTTAGTATTTATCACATTAAAATAGCATTGTAAAATGCAAAATTAAAAAGTTATAATTAGATGGCTGTTTTATCTTAATCGATAGTCCACATTTGTAAAAATGTTTCTTTCGAATGCAAGTATATTTCTCTCATTGATGAAACGACGGTGGCCAACACCGTAAAAAAGTTAATATACTAGACAAAATCGACTTATAGGTCTCTGTAGGTAGCATAATTGGTTAGTGCATTGGGCCGGATTCTCAAGGATGCGGGTTCGAATCCCGTTAGGGCGACATCAGACAAGTTGCTTTTTTCTAGTATATTTTCTTGTTTAATATTTATCACATAAAAATAGCATTGTAAAATGCAAAATTAAAAAGTTATAATGTAGGTTTGAGTTTTGTATGTAATTAAATTACCAGCAAATATTCTGATACTTGTTTTCCTTGAGGATTATTCAAGGAAAACAAGTAATAATAATAACTGAAATTAGTTACAGCGTCCTAAAGTTAGAAATTTGTCAAACCAGAAATTTGATGTATGTATGAAACTTACAGCTCTTTAGTCTCGTAGTCCACTGAATTCCGATAACTTTCTTACAAAGAGTGTTTACATTTTCAAAATCATAAGTATGCGTGAGAAAAACGTACAAGTGTTATTTTGACCGCAAGCATGCACAAGAAAATGGAAGACAGTGGAGGACAGCAGACTGAAATAGTGAAGTTTAATATCTGAGGTCAAAACATCATCAATAAACATCATCATCGATGCTATCATCAAATTAAAAAAATTATAAAACACAATAATGCGTAGTTCTCTGACTAGGTACCACATGTTCTGTAACAGGTACTACGTAACATACAATCATAAACAAACGAGGGTTTACAGACCTGTCGATTTTCTCAGAATTATTTTAACTTTTGATTTGAAATAACATAAATATTATATACTAGCTTCCACTCGCAGTTTCACCCGCCTGGTTCCCGTTCCCGTGGGAATATCGGGACAAAAAGAGGGAAGAGCCCATGTTACTTTCCACCCTTTCAACTAACTCTATGGCAAAAATCAAGTCGAATGGTGGCTTGAAACGACAAACAAACACACTTTCGCATTTTTATTACAAGTTAGGATTAGGATACTTTGCCACGTGACTGTTGAATAGTCTTTTTAAAGGGCACTTTTGAATGTATACACGTTATCAAGAAAAAAGAGGTCACTGCTTTTATCTTAAAATCGTAATTACTAGGAATTGTTATGAACACCAGATTAACAGAATCACGCGTTAGTAATTTTAAGTGATACCTACCTACTTATGGGTCATTCCGTAGTTTCGTGCAAAAAACGAAACTACTGAACTATTCATACAATTTATTTGGAAAATAATAATTTAAAAATAATTATTATTATGCAAATACATACCTATAGAAACAATCCTTCTCAAGGAATTCTGATAGGTACTTAGAACAGCTTAGATTAAAACCCAATTAAAAGTTTTTCTTGAAAATAAATAAAAATCCCCCGTAAAATCATTCACGTCCATTTCTAACTTGAGACTTCAACAGGTATTATAATGTAAATGAATACTGTAATACGTTGAAGCTGTACTTCCGACCTATTATTTGAGTATTTTCTTAATACAAATTAAAACGTAATAATATAGGAAAAGATCAGTTTTTTAAATTGTCACAGAAAAAAAATTATTTAATCCGTAACCAAAAACTCTTGGATTGTGAATGTGATTTTTGTGATATCTAAACGTGATAAATATTTAACAAGAAAATATACTAGAAAAATGCAACTAGTCTCATGTCGCCCTGACGGGGATGAGACTGAGAAAAGTTGCTTTTTTCTAGTATATTTTCTTGTTTAATATTTATCACATAAAAATAGCATTATAAAATGCAAAATTAAAAAGTTATAATATCTAAACGTGTTTAACATATCAGCCATTGATGATTAAATTATTTCCGATCTTAGTGTCATCCATAGTTCTTCGTAAAAAATCATTTGATTACTTTCGTTGGATTTCACATGTTGTAACAGTAAGTAATACGAGTACATTATTGTCACTTATTATATTTGTCTTTTTAAGTCATTTTGATAAATAATTATTATCGTACTTGTGGTAAATTTTAAATAGAAAAATATTGGAAAAAATTAACTCGGCCACAAGTGAATTCTCAGACGGGAATCGAACCCGCGACCTTTGGAAATCCGTTCCAATGCTCTCTATCGTTTATCAAGTGAATTGAGAAACGACGATATAAGGAAAATGTGTGATTTTTTCATTCATATCCTTTACATTACCATCGGTTCTCGCCATTTTTTGCGGGACGGTATTGAGCTGTTATGGATAGCAATGAAATATTTTTTTCAATATCAATCAAATTTCAATTATTATTTGTTCAGTAGTTAAATTTAATATTTAATTAGGTGCTCTTCACTTTTTTTTTACTCCAGTTTTATTCGACATTTGACAAAAAAGGTAATTTTTTTTTTTTAGTTCCACGCTCTACTCCTATTTGCATGAAGTTACGGAATCAACCTTTTATCATAATATTTCGTTAAATGCAAAGAGTTATCACTCCGACCCTGAACTCATATATAAGCCTCCGCCAAAATATTTCATTTACTATTCACTAAAAACGTTTCAGTCTAGACGCTAGTCTGTGGATTACCAAAATGAAGACAGCTTTGGTAAGTGGTTTATTTTGATAAATAAATAAGTATCATAGTCATTTGAAATATGTCGCATTAACAAAGTCAGGTGCAAAGATAGGTACAATTCCGCTCTACGATATCTTTCATAACAATCATTGCTACGCATAATACTATGTTTTGTTTCTAAATTAAGAATATAACTATATTAGGTAAATCAAATTCTTAGAGCAATAGATTTGCGAATAACCCAATGTTTTGTTTTAACGATTATTACTTACTTTTCGTAAAGAAAAACAAACAGCGGTTAATGATGGTTTAGACTACGTAAATATAGCGGTTCTATTGCATATTTTTATTTTCTTTCTAATATTATCACTTAAGCCATAAGATCATAACGAGTATGTGTTATCAAAAATACAAAATGGAATATACAAGATAGCCGAAACTTTGTACCCATTTAAAGACTTGAGAAAATAAGTTTATTTACTTATGTTAACAAAAGAAAATTATAAATACTTCACAATATGCCAATGCAATACGAATGTTATTGATCTTATTTCGAAAAAAAATATTGTGATTTATTGACTAGTTAATAAAGTAAACTATAACAATAACAATCTTTATTAACAAACATTAACAAACAATATTACTTTAACAATAACTTTTTTTTTTAGATCTTGCTTCTCGCTGTACTGACAGTGGTCATTGCCCAAGGTAAATATATGGAACACAATAACATTACAAATAACATTATCGTTCCTGGCCAAACTCATTCCGGATTTAAATAAATATTGAAATCCGTAGGTAATGAATTGTGCAAGTGAAGTGAAGAAGTGTGTGTTGAAGTTTTAGTACGAGTACAAGTTTAATTTAAGAATAATTTAATTGATAATACTAAAGAATATAATTGTCCTTTTATTATTGATTTTATTATATTTAATTTCAGATACGCCTTTTGTTGATGACGGGAACGGTATGTAACAAATAATTATTGTATATCTATGAAATAATTAAAAATTGTTTTTACTGTTGTATCTTTCATAATACACATCAACTCCCATTGGACAAACGTAAACGGACAATGGCTGATAATTTCATTTTATCACTACCATTATTATTGCATTTCACTTAGGCCCACTTGCGCCAAACTAGGCTAACATTTAACTCAGTGTTAATGCATAGAAAAGTAGCATTAACTTTGAGTTAAATGTCTTAACCTAGTTTGGTGCAAGTGGGCCATAAGCATAAGTAATTACTTATTGTTTTTTTTGTACAGTTGACTCTGCCTGGTCCCAGCCTCATAACCGTAAGTAACAAGAAATTGGGGTTATTTTTTAAAAGAGAGATCAAAATGCTCAGAATATAAGAATTATAACTGTACCAGAGGTACAGTAATATTTGTACCACAAAACTTAAGAGAAAGAAGTATGATAGAGGTATGTTGTGTTTTAAGTAATATGTTAATATACAGTCAATAGAACTTGTATTTATATAGTATGGTCACTGTTTCTAGTTTTAAAAGTATAAATTACTGTCTGTAATCGGCATGCTTAGCTGTGCCGCGATAAGTATAATGAAATTATAAGTTTTTAGGCCAGGAACTCTCGTTGGCGTCTTGAGACTGTGATGAAACTTTAGTAAGGTGTTCCGACACCTAACTAAAGTTTCATCACAATCATCATCAATGATTTCAGAACGCATAGAAGACCAATATATAAACAAAATAAATACGAGTAATAATAAATAAATAATTCTTACACTCACACCAATTAACCTAGGCCCAAAGTAAGCACAGTAAGGCTTGTGTTATGGGATACTAGGGTAACGAATATAAATACATATAAGTAATTATACATATATAAGTATTTATGTGTAGATATATATATATATATATATATATATACGTCCATGACTCAAGTACAAATGCTCGTATTCATCATACAAACCGGGATTCGAACCCGGGACCTCAGAGTAGACGACACCTTGGAACCGGTGTACGTGCCACTCTACCACTCGTCACATAGACGTTTGATAATAGTAGATTATAGTTATGTATTTTAATATTTGTCTTTATTTACAGAAGGCGGTTCAAGCGTTGGCTTCGAACCAATCGGTAAGTTACATAGTTAAAAAATATATTACTTAATAACAATTAATGATTCATTCATTTCTAAACTCGGATTAAAGAAAACCTGTGAATATATATTATTTTTCGTTAGCTCATCTAACTCGTCAGGTAGGTATCGGAAAATGATGATGATGATGATGATGAATAATTGTTTTGTCGCAAGCGGTCTTGTGATGCTACGAAATAATAGATCGATTTAGTACCTATAGCATTAAATATACTTAATTAATATTTAATTATTGTTACAGACAACGGCCCTGCTTACGTTGACCCTACATGTGAGTATAAAAAAATCGTATCCTACTATCCTACTTAATATTATATATGTGAAAATATGTCAGTTTGTTTGTATGTTTATTTGTTTGTTTGTAACTCTTTACGCATAAACTACTGAAGCGATATTGATGAAGTTTGGCACATAGATAGAAGCTAAGCCTTAATTAAAACATAGGCTACTTTTATCCCAATATTCCCATGGGAACGGGAACCAAGCGGGTGAAACCGCTTGCCGCCGCTAGTATCTATATAATTACATTTTATGTTATCAGCAGTTAATAATTCTACAAATAAATTGATGAGATAAAGTTGATTGACTGCTATAAAAATATATAATAATAAAAATGGAATAAGTATGTCTTATTGGGATGAGTTCTTGATTGTCCATGTTCTTGCGGTTTATTCAAATAAAATATATCGCTTAAACTTGCATTTTAAATGTGCCTTTTTGAGATACGTATTGGCGTATTGGCGTTATTTTTGTTTCAATCCACTGCGCACTGAGACTGAGAGGTTGCAATTATATTTTTATTCTTTTTCAGGGAACGACCCTTTGGCTCGCAACGGATGATCAAACAACCTCTACTCATACTCTACTAACGGAAAACTCATTATTATATTAATCTTAGTATAACCAACGGATAGTTGGCATAGAAGTGTCCAATAAAGAGTGTTGTTAATATTATTAATTATTAACAATTAATTTGTAAAATATTAGTAATACACACCTACCTATAAATACTAATCATTTGTTTTTCTGAGTATTTTTCCTAGTACACTTGACTGTAGGTACTTTTAACAGATGCACTAAAGAATAGTTATTTGTTATGCAAGGCTGGAAAGTTGGATTTCTTGGCATGTTACGGCGAGACGCTAAAATTTTTTCTGCCGAGCGCAACACACAATTTTTCACATTAGCGAGGAAAAGTTTTAGGCTTTTTCCGCCGTCAACTTCCGGTAAAAAATAATTTTAACAAATCGTTTAATAAGGAATATTTATCCTTATTCTTGTTGTTTTACGATTTAAATTACTAAAATGATAAAAAAGGGAGTAAGTACTACATTTAATTCAAAGTTATTTAAAATAGGACTAAAATGTTACTTAAATAATAAAAATAAAAACGATGCCGAAAATGTTTAGGTGCAAGACAATTTAAAAATAAAGGTTTCTGACAAGTTCCGAAATCCAATCATAGGTTGTGAAATCTCACCCACCGCAAGGGACCGCGCATATACCTAATAGGTTGGGCAAAAAGTTACTTCGCATTTTTTAAGAAAATTCAAATCATTTTTTAACCGACTTCAAAAAAAGGAGGAGGTTCTCAAGTCGACTGTATTTTATTTTTAATTTTTTTTTATGTACCATAACTTCGCCAGTTATTAACAGATTTTTATAATTCTTTTTTATCGGAAAGAAAATAGTTTATGTGTGGTCCCTTATAATTTTTACGAAGATCTGGCTAGTAGTTTTTTCATAATCCTGAAAAATATCAATTTTGGCAAGTAGTCGGTTACCTAGATGACATCATTGTTGTGTATGGGATGATTTTTAGTGTAAGTAACGGCACATAATGTAACAAAAAAAATAAAAACATTTTATAAAAAAAATCAAGCCGACTTCAAAAAGTAAAAAATAAAACTTTTGGAGTCGGTGCTAGTTAGCTAAGGCCAACAAAAATATAGTTAATAGAAGTGCAATGTAGAATGCTTTGGCTGGCACCGACTCCAAAAGTTTTATTTTTTACTTTTTGAAGTCGGTTTGATTTTTTTATAAAATGTTTTAACATAAACTCATTTGCAAAAAAAACCGGCACCTAAGCAATGAACCATTTCAAATGTTAATATTGCTTTGTTTGATAATTATAGGTAGTTTTATCCTCACAATTTGGTAAATTAATAAGAAAATAATCGTTTTCATCAGTATTTCATAAAATTTAGATACAATTTATGGGAAATAATGCTAAACCTCGCTAGTAGTGTATGTTCGCTAGTAGTGCATATACTCATGAAGTAAAAATAAAAAAGTTTTTTTGTTTGTTTTTCTTAAATAAAGTAAAAGCAGATAAATGTTTAGTATCGAGTGTGACCCCCTCTAGCTAAAATCACAGCTTGAATTTGTCTGGGCATGCTAGCGAGTATATCCCGGATACTTGCTTGCGAGATACGTTACCACTCAGCAGTAATCACATTCTTCAGCTCTCTGATGGTCTGCGGAGCCGGGTGTACTGATCTAACACGCCGTTTCAGAACGTCCCAGACATGCTCTATGGGATTGAGGTCGGGACTTCGAGCTGGCCAATCCAATCGACGAATGCCGACCTCTTGCACATACGCATTAACATCGCGGGATCGGTGGGCACGAGCATTGTCGTCCATAAAAATCGAGTCTTCACCTAGAGCGGCCAATGCGGGTTGTGCATGAGGAATTAGTGCTTCCGTTATGTATCGATGCCCAGTCAGTGAGCCGTTTTCAATGAAGACTAACTCTGTACGATCCATTGAATTTATTCCTGCCCAAAACATAACAGAGCTCCCACCATAAGGTGTGATTTCTTCGAAACATGCCTCTGCAAAGCGTTCTCCTTGTCTTCTTAGCACTCGCCGACGTCGATCTTCACCGAACAGAGATATCCTGGCTTCATCAGAGAACAAAACCCTATTCCAATCTTCTTGAGTCCATGATTCACAATTTCTAGCGAAACTAAGCCTGTGAACTCTGTGCTCACGGAGTAATTTGGGGCCGCGGGCCGGGCGGTGACTGCGTATATTGGCAGCGAGAAGCCTCCTCCTGACCGTCCATAGACTAATATGCACATTTCTTACTTCTTGGAGGTTGTTCTTAAGATCCACATACGAAGATTTGCGATTTCTCAATGCGCGACTCACAAGAAAACGATCATCCCGTGGTTGGGTACATGGTTTTCTTCCAGAACCAGGCCTTCTCTCGACGGAACCAGTCTCCTGATATCGCTGCCAGGTCCTTTGGACTGTCGAGCGACTAACATTTAGCCTCCTAGCCACGAAACATTGGCTGCAACCCTCTTCAAGCAGCGCGATAATTTTGGTAGCTTTTACCACTTTATCTACCATTTTTGATACAGCCAAACAGCAATAAATAAAGCTTTGACAGTCAAGGATATGAAATTAATCAATAAAAATTGAATAAAAGTTATGAAAGTCGATGTTTTCTGTAAAAATGAGCATCAAATGAAAATTTGAATTTCGAACGTACTTTTTTAAATACCACAGCATTTTTAAAACCGGCCAGTAACGTGTACAAACGATTGAAACCTTTTTGGTATTGTATCTTTTTAAAGATTAATGAAAATCAAAACCGCCCGTTTTTTTTGCAAATGAGTGTAGTTTATTTACATTTAACTAAAGTATGTAGGTGCCATTTTGTTCGATAACTTTTTGCCATCTTGTAGGTTTTTGCAATCTAAAGGTGCAAGGTCAGGACGTATAGTCCTGTATGTCCCATATAGGCGGATGCATTAACACCTCCCAGCCAAACTCTCTTCATTTTTGCTGAATGGCTAAAGATGTGTGAGGTTTAGCGTTATCATGATGAAAAACCACACCCCTTCTGTTGATTAATTCCGGCCGCTTTCTCTCAACTTCTTGCTTTAGTCTCAGTTGTTCGCAGTAGAGTTCAGAATCGATGGTCCTGCCTGATAGTTACAGCTCATAATGAGTAATGCCCTTCCAATTCCACCACACACACAGCATCACCTTGTTGCGATTTAACCCGGGATTCGCCACAGTCTGTGAAGCCTGACCGGCCTTTGACCACGACCTTTTTCGTACGTTCTTGTCGTACGTGATTCACTTTTCATCACCAGTTATCAGCTTCTTCAAAAATGGTTCGGTTTCATTACGTCGTAATAAAGAATCACAAATGAGTACACGGTTCATTAGGTTTCTTTCAGTGAGCTCGTGAGGTACCCAAATATCGAGCTTTTTTGTGTAGCTACCCAGTTTTTTCAAATGCGCCAAAACTGTTTTGTGGTCAATTCCCAGTTCTTCAGCAACGTCGTAACTAGTGATATGCCGATCTTGCTCCACTTTTTCAAAAATGGCATCCATTTTATCCGTAATAGGGCGAACAGAGCGACGTGCATCTTTGACATCAAAATTTCCGGATTGAAAACGCTTAGATCAAATTTGTGCTACTCTCACAGACACTGCACTAGGTCCATAAATATCGTCCATAATCATTTTTTCGCGGCTTGGGTTGCATTTTTTTGAATTTGGAATTATCTTATTTAAAATTTAAACTTTAAATGATACCAAAACCAGCCAGATACAAATAGCCAAGACATTTTATTACAAGTTCATACATACTATATGCGAAAAAGTTATTTGTTATGCAAGGCTGAAAAGATGGTTATTAGCGGCGAGTTACCTCTATGAATCCTGAGCGAAGAGAAGATTTCAAAGGTACAAGACGCTAAAAACTTTTCTGCCGAGAGCAACACACAATTTTTCACCTCACAACAGCGAGGAACATTTTATGGTTGTTTCCGCGGTTAACTTCCAGTAAAAAATTCTTTACACAGAAAGTTTAATCTAAATATACCTTATTCTTGTTGCTTAAATGTTATAAAAAACTAAAATAATAAAAAAGGGAGTATTATAGTTAATTCAAAGTTATTTAAAGTAGGAATATACTGTTACTTATAATTAACAATAAAAACGATTCGGTAAATGTTGACATTGACATGAGCTACAAGACAAAGACAATTGGAGTTTCACCTGAGTTCTTTCATCAACGGTACCGCAAGAGTGTCACAATTATGGTAGGTAATCAATTTTTATATTAAAGAAAGCTATTTTTTTAAAATGGATAATGACCTGAACGAAACGAAATTTTATTATGAAAGGAGATTATTCAGGCTTCATACTTTTTTGGGCCTTTTTAGAAAGTACCCACCAACAAAAAAATTGCTACGTAGGATTAGAACTTGTCGTTTGGAGCAATATTATGGCACTCGCAAAGATTTCATAATTTCATACATTTGTGGATTTTTTAAAGTGTAAGGAAACTTGATATGAATCATTTTTAATATGCATTGAGGTAATAAGGTGTTTAATGTTCTAATAACACAATAAATATAATATTTCTTTGCTAATTAGTATCAATGTAGCTATAAAAATGATGGGCTACTAGATAGTTTTGTCACGCATTGACTTTGGATCATCAGTTTTAGCAATATGTTAATTATATAAAATATTTTAATTTTTAGCAATTTTAGAAATGAAGGAATGTATGAAAATGGCTTGTCTTTGAACTTGTATACCTTGACTTAGAGTAATCCTACAACTTTTGTGCCATATCAACTATTGCTCCAAACGACTAGTTCTAACCATACATACCAATTCTTATTGTTGGCCGGCACTTTAAAAAAAAGGCCCAAAAAATTGATTATAGAACAATGGAACTTTTGGAAGCTGACATTGAATAAATTTATACCACTAGCTCTATTGCGAGTTTTGTCAACGATCCTCGCTAGCGTCTAACGCAGGGGTCACCAATTAGTTTCATTGGTCCGTTTGTAACAAATATAACTCTATCGGAGTCCGTTTGGTTTTTGATAATAACTAGCAACCAAGACTTAAAATTCCTACTAATATTCTAAATGGGAAAGTATGTCAGTATGTTCATTTGTTTGCAGAGGCAAGACAAAGCGCTGCGGGCTTGTTTGAATTATCACACATTTGATACTGATATTCTCAGATTTTTCTGGGTCCGCACAAAATAGGTCGGTGGTCCGGATCCGGACCGCGGTCCGCCATTTGGTGATTCCTGGTCTAACGTAAAGACATTTGTATGAAAAACTGTACAAAGCCCAAGCGGTGAATAGCTGAACTAAAAATGGTATGATTATTAGTTTAATAACGTTGACATTTGGTGACTTAACAGCTCCTGTTACGTAAGCTTCACGATTCGCGGTCACGTTTTTCATACAATTTGGTATTATGAGTTACTAATTTGGCAGATGCTCCTGTAATTTACGTTCACAGGAGCTGTTACGGCACTCACGGCATTTCTTTCAGTGAGAAGGTATATTATTCAATTAAAATATAATTAATACACGACATATTTTGAAACAAATTGATGACAAGGCATTTATTTGGTTAGAAAATAATTTACGCGGGTGAACAAAACAAAGAACACAATGAATTAACTAATTTGTATAGAGGCAAAATTGCGAAAACGGAAAAAATAACCTATCAATAATTTGTCCCTCCAAAAACGCATTTAGCTAAATTGTGCCTGCTATTACAACACAACTTTAAAATTGACGTAAAGAAATAACAAAGTCGTAAAAAATATAATAATTTAGCTCTCTTTATTTTGCAATGATTCCACGTAATCAATATTAAAGAACTTCATTAGTAAACGACGCTTGGGCTCATTAATTGAACTGTGGCCAACCAAGGCCCTTTTCGGGTCTTGGGATGTCGCTTGTCTTTAATAAAGTTTCCTTCTTTAGCAATGAAAATATTTTTACAATATTTTAAATTGTGCAGAATTTCTTGGATTATTTTTATTTATTGTTTTAATGCAAAAGATATCAATGTATCGTCGCCGAAGTAATTTTATATTCTCAGCCGACAATGAGCAACTACTTTTTTAATTTCTCTATTTTTGGCTCGATGGTTAAGTTATCTTTCTGTCCTTATCCTCATCATATAGACAGTAATGGATATTGACAATTTTACGTTACGTATCCAACTTCAAGCCTCGACGAAGAAGAAGCCTCGAAGTATTTACGTACCAGCTATCGTAGCGTTTGCAAAAACTCATAATACCGATACGGTTGTGTCGGCGATTCGAGCAACGTATTTACGTTAACAGCTGCTGTCACGTCACTTACGTTTACAGGAACAACTCTTAATAGAGCTACAGAGTAATTATCGAACATAAAGCAACTGTAATCAAGCCTACTGCGAATCAGAGATATAAAAATTACAAGCAAGTGTTTGGGGTGCACATACAGTCAATGGAAGGTGTTTCTGTATATTTTTAACTCCCGACGCAGCGCAAAGAGGGGTGTTATAAGTTTGAAGCCTATGTCTGTCTGTCTGTCTGTACGTATATTCGTAGAGCCTAAACGAATCAAGCGATTTTAATGCGTTTTTTTTTATTGAAAGTTAAATTAATCGAGATGGTTCTTAGCCACGTTTGATGAAAATCCATCTTGCCATTTATGGAGATGGTCAAATGCCCGCCGAAACGGTAAAAGATACAAAGGTAGTGCTTTGACTATAATAATGTACACCCTGGGCAAATTTAGGTGCAGCAAAAAAAAAACAAAATGGCGGCAATTTTTTTTTGTCTTTCTGTACATAAATATTTGTAGTGCCTAAACGAATTAAGCGATTTCAAAGCGGGTTTTTATTTTTATTTTTGGTCACTGTTTCTGGCTTCTAAAAATATAAATTACTGACATTTACTTTGACTGTAACCGGCATTTTTAAGCCAATAATCCTCCCGGGCGTTTTGAGCTTGTGACGAAACATTAGTTGGTGTTCTGACACCTAACTAAAGTTTCATCACAATCTGATAAATAATTAATTTCAGAGGGCTTAGTGGGAGTTTGCAAATGTCCAAACGTTACCATCGCGTGAGAGTAAAATTTTGACAGATAGCCTTAATGCAATCGGAATAAGGTTGAGAATTAAACTCTATTCGCAAACTGCGGCGTAAGCGAGTAAGGTGAGAAAACTCACACTAAGCACTCTGAACGCATAGAGGACCAACACAGACATAAGTTTTCCTTGTCTAATTTAAATTATAATAATTTATTTTAATATCGGTTTTTATTAAGGTACAGAAGAAGAATTAGACTCCGACTCAGCTCAAGACGTTAGCTCAAGCGTTGGCTTCTAACCAATTGGTAAGTTGAATAGTTATTCAAATCATACCTGATTCCTGAGTTAAAGGAACCTTTTAAACATATTTTTTTTTCTTGATAGCTCAGCTTAACTCGTCTGTATCGGAAAATAAGACACAATAAAATAAACATTTCTTTGTTATGAGACCGCAAGCGGTCTTGTGATACTACGATTTAGTATAGATCGATTAAGTATACCAATATAAGAACTTAGTTAATATTTATTTATTGTTACAGACAACGGCCCCACATGTGAGTATAAAAAAATCCTATCCTACTAATATTATAAATGCCAAAGGATGTCACTTTGTTTGTTTGTATGTTTATTTGTTACTCTGTCACGCATAAACTACTGAAGCAATTTTGATGAAATTTGGCACACAGATAGAAGCTGGTCTGGATTATAACATAGGCTACTTTTTATCCCGATATTCCCATGGTAACGTGAACCACGTGGGTGAAACCGCGAGTGGGTGAAATCTATGCGGCTGCTTGTAATCTATATATTTTAATTTTATATTGTTCGTAGTTAATAATTCTACAATAAAAGCGGAGTTATGTAGTGAATTTGTTTTTCTTATTTTGAACAAAATAAAAGGTTTTTTGAATTTTTAAGACTTTTATTCGTAAGTCGAGTATTCGACTGATACATCGACACTCAATTCTTGCATTTTTGTTGATACGAGTACTTTTTTATTAATGATACTGTAAAGTGAGCATGTTTGTATGAAAATAACGCAGTGGCCCGCTTTATTTGTCCGTCAGAGTAACAAACAAAAAACTTGCATTTTGAATTTTTTGAATACTTATTTCTTTTAGAATTACGTATAACTTTATTTTTTTGGGCGTAACTTTCGTTATTTTTATTTAAATCCACTGTAACTGACAGGTTGTAATTTTTTATATTCTTATTCTTTTTCAGCGAACACTCTTTGGCTCGCAACGAATAAACAACTTCCACTAACTGAAAACTAATATTATCATATTAATTTTAGTTTGCCTAAAACTAAACTGATAGTTAGCCATAGAAATGTTTAAATATGTATATTGTTGTTAATATTTCGAAATAAGCAATGCGTTTGTAAAATATTAGTAATACACGTACTACCTATAAACATTTGTTTTTCTGAATATTTTTCCTATTACATAGACTGTAGGTACAGATGCACTAAAGTAGAAACAAAATACGACTAGGTAGGTATATTTATTGACAAATATTCATTTTGCAGAAAGCGGAATTTAATACCAAAATACCTACCCTAACTTAAAGATTCAACATGGAGCTAATGTTTGAGAGGTCGAAAGTAACATGCTGAAAATTTTCATTTACTCACCATCCCCCATATTGAAAAACGCAGAGAGGTTACAACTTTTTTTAATTGAGTGAGGGCAAATACAGTCTTCAGGCATACCGGTTCGGTATGTTGGACTTGGTTAGCAGTGCCATTTTGCCCCAGAATGGTCCGGGGTAGCAAAGTTATCCCTTGTCCGCCCGGTCCTCCCGTCGAGACCAGTAGGCTCGGCGAGAGGAGCTATTCCTCGAAGCGTACCCATTTTCAAGCGCACCTAAACTTTTCCTCCAAACGCACCTTTTGGTGCGCTTCGATGTTAGTTTCGGTGCGCCTCATTAGGTGCGCTTAAAAATGAGTTCGAGGAAGTTCGAAGAGTACCTCATAGAGAAGGCCAGCTCGATAGCTCGATGGGGATCGATCGGGGAGAGGTATCCGCCCTTCTCCAGTCACTCATCTGGCAGTCCCAAGTCGGGAACCACTTGATAGAAGAATCCAGAGGGGTACCACGCTACCAACTAAACCCCTCACTACTTGCACTCTCGCCACCAAAAGTCAGACTTTAAAGGATAGGATTAGGATAAACATTTTGACATATTGAAGTTAGTTTTCTTTGTTATTATGTCACGTCGACATTTATCCAGTTAAGAACAGATTATAGAGCTGTAGGCATTTTTAATGATTTTGTAATTTTTGCATTTTTCAATGCTATTTTATACTTATGGTAAATTTTAAATAGAAAAAAAAATGGAAAAAATTTACTCGGCCACAAGTAAATTCTCAGACGGGAATCGAACCCGCGACCTTTGGAAATCATTGAAGAGCATTGGACCGGATTTCCAAAAGCTGTAGGCATGTTGGAAGCTGGCGCTATCCAACGCGTGGTTGCTGATTGACTTGGGTTGACTCTACGAACCGACCAAAACGTGTTTTCCTAGTTATGGTCACATTACCGTGTCACGAGAGATGTGACGGAACGGCATTCTGGCAGAAAACGCGTTGGCTCATAGACAGGACCATTTTTTAACAAATATAGACAACCGAAAGCAGGTTTAAATCAAAATAGGTAATTATAATAACTAGAATAATAAGTAAATATTATTTTCATTTAACATTTATCCTTAAGGCCGGATGTTGAGTATGAGGACATTTAAAAACAAATACCTAACCACATAATACGTGATTATGAGCAGGTTACTCAGACACTGATTAAATATTGATTTGTTTATCATTCAACCGTTCTAGGTACCTACTTAATTCCTATGAATAACGCAAGTAAGTAAAAACAAACGTAAGTAAGTACTTATTTCGTAAAATAAACTATGTAATGTTATATTTATAAAAGAAGCAGTATTATTAACCACATTAAAAAGTTTATATAAACCTAAAAAAACTTTTTATAAAAAAATGAATACCGACTTCAAAAACTAAAAAGCAAAAAATAAACCTTTTGGAGTCGGTGCCAGCTAAGGCAAGAAAAATAAAATAGTAGCACCGCAAATTAGAATGCCTTGGCTGGTTTTCATTTTTATAAAAAAAGTTTTTATTTCACTATTTTTAAAGGTAGAAGAGGTCCCGTGTGCCTACGCTGATATAACCTTATGACAACTCCTCTTTACAAAATGCTGCTTTTCCCGGTGCAGAGACGTTACTTATTGAGGAGTTCTCCCGATACTTTATCATCAGCTGCACTTCATCACATGCATTGAGTCGAGCATAAGTTGCTTATGAAATACATTAAAGTAATCGTATAGCTGCCCTGAAATGCTAAGTATTTAATAGTTTCGATGACCATTTGTGGTCTTCATCATCAGTTCCACTTCACCAAATGGTGCATTCCGGAAGCATATGCATAAGTTACAATAGAAAACACCGAAATCGCTATAGGAGTGCCTATAATATTTAAAGAGTTCCCTGGATTTCTCCAGGATCCCAACATCAGATCCTGACATGATGACGATGGGACCACATGTGAAGTATACCCTTCCGAACAAAAAAAGAATTACTCAAATCGGTCCAACCGTCTTCGATTAATCAAGTAACATACATAAAAAAAAACCGTCAAATTGAGAACCTCTTCTTTTTTTTGAAGTCGGTTAAAAACATTGGTAATGAGTTTGTCTTCTTCATTTGGTTAAATCACTAATTTATTAATTAATTAAAAAAAAAAAACATCTGCAGGTGATATGGAGACGAGTTTATGTATTCTAGTATAAAATTTACCACTTATAAATAGAATTATAGGTAAGTAAATACAATAAGTATGTACTTAAGTATTTAAAAAATCAATAGAGAAAAATTATGGGCAACAAATACACTTTTCAGTAATAATTTATAAAGAGTAGATTAAACTTTTAGGTTGAATGCATCATAATTCATAACTTTTACAGCAGACTTTTTTTTCTATTTAAAATTTACCATAAGTATTTTCATGCAGTTAAAATTTTTATTTTAATTTTCTTATAGATATTTATATTTTTATGAACAAAACGGAGAGATTCTTCATCATACCTACCTGCTGTAAAATAAGTTTTGATAAGGCTGAAGATGCAAGCGAGACTCTCCCGGAATCCTCAATCACTGAGGAACTAATCTTTTCTCTTATAAAAATAATAATAAATCTTTTATTTCACACAAAATGAAGTCCATAGAGAGTTAGTAACAATAATCCATAAAACCTATGTTAGTAAATTCCTATATTGTTCTACCTAAGCTTTTTTCTACAAACGGGAAAATTACAAACGAGCTCGCGGACATAAGTTGGTCAGCAATGTTATGATTATGAAACGATATTCGGCCTTGGGTTTGTAAGACAATATACTACAGAAGTCCTACCATCAGCTGCCATCGCAATCTTGAAGTAATGTTGACTAAATGCCGGAGCTATACATTGCGTGTAGCGCCATCTTGCTCACAATATTATTTATATATTACTTAATTGCTGATAAGGCCCCTGTAATCAACGATTCGGTTCAAAACACCTTGTAAAAGTTCATCGGTCAAGTTTAAATGTTATCATAATAATAACGTACACTACTCTAAATCAATATTTATAAATAAAAATAAATTGCCACATAATATTATGACGGATTACCTACGGAACATGTTTTGGGAACAGCTTGACCGTTGTAGGTATTTAACCAAATACATCTTTATGTGTGTTCTTAATTTGTAAGGTTGGGTTGTATGTAAGATTGTTTTTGAGAAAAGTATGAAATGTTGCTTTTATTTCCTAGGTCAATAAAGGACGTCGTCATCGTCATTAGCCATTTTTAATGTCTCCACTGCTGGGGCACCGGCCTTCGTTATGGATGGATAAGGAGAACGGGCCATGACCCACCACGCGGGCCCAATGCGGATTGGTGGGTTTTAACGACTGCAAATGCAGCCGTTGCATAACGGGACTAACGGCTTAACGTGCCTTCCGAAGCACGGTGGGGGGCCACGGGCTCCTCAACTAAAAAACTTAACTACTTATAATCATGTTTGCCTTATTCCGCTACTTCCATGAATTTATTGCACATTTTACTAGTAGGTACAATAAAAAACAACCAAAAAGTCGCAGTGTGATGTGATGTCTATCAAAGAGCACACGTGCAACTTTTAAAAGACTGAATAGCCAAGCTAGCCAAGCTAACATAATTATAAGAGGTATAATAAGTAGGTAAATAACTAGACAACTTATAGCCAGTAAAGAAGTCGTCTAGTTTTTTATCTATAAGTCATACGTAACCGACTAATGACTGCATTGTTGGTCGTAAATTAATACGAACAATTAATACTTAGGTAAGTAAGTACTTAAGTACCTATTCGTATAATGACACGCGAGAGCAGATCTGTAATTAGAAATTGCTCTAATTACTTCAATTATTAATCTTTATAAATTTAATTCACAAAAAATGTGTATACCCTACATGGGTATAGTCATTTGTGTCTGTATTTAAAGGTAAGTAAAAAATTCAGACTTCGAGAGCAATGAGGTTCGAACTTTGAAAATTAATTGGTATTGCACGGTATAGCAATCATTCAGTCAATTAATTCAATAGTTACTTGGTCATTCTGGTTTAGGCCAATTTATATAAAAATAAAATGCTTTTATGACTTTTTTTTATTCATTTATTCGATGCAAATTATAAAAATAATAACTTATACAGCACGAAATGAGATAGTTTTTCAATTTTAAGAAAGATATTGCATAAAAACTTAAATTAATGGTAACAGAAATTACCATTATGACCACAGAAGATAATATATATAGAAATATAATCAACAATAACGAAGTCAAGAAATTAACAGTCTTCTTAGAAAAAAGAAAAGAAATGTCTACTAAGTATTTTAGTTTTATTTCAAATAATCATCAACAAAAAGCAAAAAAAAATATATAGTCCTTCAAACCACAGATGAGATATCCATTTATGTGGTCAAGACCTTAATTAAAATGAAAAAGATGGAATTTATATAAAACTGTTTTCATTGTCAGTATTATGAAACTTACGCATGTTTTCTTCATTTACAGCACTTCTCCCTGCAGAGAAGCTCAAAGAATTATATTCTGTATCATAATGAACTCTTCCATAGGCGCAGTCGTAGTTACTTTCAGTGCCATTTCATACGGTATATTTTTTGCTGCAAAATATTTTGACAAATAATAATTATCAGAATCATTCAAAAGCAATTGCATAGGAACATCATTAGCCTGAGCATTAGAACCACATTCTAAACTCAAAGTTAAACCCTTTTTCGTCTGATGCGTTAAGATGAAGAGGGATTTTAAATGCTTTTTCGATTATTTTGGGAGATAAACGTGCCTTATTAATCGTATTAATCCGATTTCATAATAATTGCGACACTCATCGGCAGTACAGCTAAAAGAACTAAGTCATGTAGCTCGAATAAAAAGGGATTTATACCCCTCCAAAGAATCTGATGTAAATCCCTTAAACAAAGGTGTAATTCCATATTTTAGATGATGTTCTTCTTCCTGAATATAGCATTTACATTGTTACAGTAAAATTCGGCACCTATTAATCTATTTAAATATAAACATAGTATAGTTTGTCCCTTCTGTGGTTATCATATCCTTCCTTGGTCATCGTAGACCACGGGAAATATGACCACCGAAGGTGACATTTCAAGACAAAAAAAGTCTGTTTAATTTGTCTTTTGGGTTTATGCAAAATCAGTCAGTACCTATTTATAACTGCAATACCTAAGTATTATGTACAAGGCCCATACTGATTTTTTTAAAAGTTAAATACTTACTAGTATAAAACGATAACTGAAAGTAACTTTGAACTTTGATACTAAATTACTTACAATGAGAACCAAACCTAGTGTTACTCTTGTTGCATTTAACCGAAAGCAAGATGCACTGACGTTTAAATGTTAACTTCAAATGCTAGACAGCAAAAATCACGATATGACCAGTATTTTGTAATGTTTGGAATTTTATGTATGGCCAAGGAAGGATACACAATTTAGGGTCATTTTGAGAACATTGGATTGTATCAATCAGTAAAACATTTCTAAATTTTATTTTATTTCGTATGCTGTACACAAGGACTCATGTCGTCATATCAATATATAAAGAAAATAATTAGTTTAGGTTTAGTTTTTTTTCCAAGCCTGATCAAACCCATGGGCGTTGAATTCCAACAGACCGCGAGAGGAAGAAAATCAAAGCAAAATCAACTTTTTTAGCATTAATATTTAAAGTAAATTGTGCCGGTTTGTTAAACACTTGGTGTCATTAAACTATATCTTGCATTTAATGTATTTTTGGTTTTTATATAACTAAACAATTTAAGTTATTTAAATCCAACACAATTTTTGCAGTCTAGAAGAATGGCCCACTTACTATAGGTACTTTACAGCATCACATTCTTCACCGCCAGCACCAGCTGTTGAACTTTTAATACTAAGGTAATATTCTGAGTCTTTTTTATCAAATGTTTTTTTATCAAATACTGAATACGCAATGTAAAACTTCGTCTTTCAACATCACCTACTCCAAAAATCGCTTTGACAAAATGGTAAGACTCTGATTCTAAGATAAGTAGTTGACATAAGCACTTGTGTAACGAATAGTACAACCACTTGATAATACACAAATAGGTATAATAAATAGGTACACCCAAATGTATATTGTTTTTGGCCGCCTATCAACTTCAACTTTTCAAATTAAACGAAAGAACTCTACATAGAATGTAATTAGGACTTGAATACAACTTTTCAAATTAAACGAAAGAACTCTACATAGAATGTAATTAGGACTTGAATACTACACGTTACTTAATTAACACACTGTTATGTCCTATTGAGAGGTAATTTCATTGTTATTTGTAATTGCTTTCCATCTATAGACCAACAATTATGTATCCATAGAAAGCTCTATATAACTAGGCTCATCTATCAGCAGTTACCAGTAGACATTCTTTGAAGGAACAGGATCAATCTTAACAATGTCACGAGTAGTGGTGAGTACCTAACTATTATGTTTTTCAACATTATCATCATCACGATCATCACAGTCACATTATACCGGTGGGTATAGGCCTCCCCCAAGGATCTCCACAACGATCGGTCCTGCGCTGCCCGCATCAGCGGCTTCCCGCGACCTTCACCAGATCGTCGGTCCACCTTGCCGGAGGCCTACCAACGGAGCATACACAACAACAATCATGAGCAAACTCTACAATATTTTTGAAAATGTATCATCATTAATTGGTATTGGTTTTGAAGCTGCATCCTTGATATTTGAACATCAAACTGAACAACTTTAAGTTAATCAGTTTTTAGTTTAACTCTTTTTCTGACCACCAGAGATTTGGTTTTATTTTTAATGAATATCCACGTCGCGAATCATCAGCATATTCGTGTTACATAACAATTATTTATTAAATTTTTAACTTAAATATCGGTTTATTTCTTAACTAGCGGATCCTCGCGGTTTTACTCACGTGGTGCCCGTTCCCGTGGGAATATCGGGATAAAATATAGCCTAGGTCACTCGGGAGAAATGTAGCTTTCTAATGGTCTAAGAATTTTCTAAATCGATCCAGTAGTTCCTGATATTAACGCGTTCAAACAAACAAACTCTTCAGCTTTATAATATTATTATTATATTATATTACTAACGGTTCCTCGCGGTTTTACCCGCGTGGTGCCCGTTCCCATGGGAATATAGGGATAAAATATAGCCTATGTCACTCGGGAGAAATGTAGCTTTCTAATGATCTAAGAATTTTCTAAATCGGTCCAGTAGTTCCTGAGATTAGCTCGTTCAAACAAACAAACTCTTCAGCTTTATAATATTAGTATAGATTAATATAAAGTATAGATATCTGACTTATTAGAATTAAGGGCATTACATAATACCATGATTTCCAATTCGCTAGTTCATAAGCTACCTACTAAATCCTCACTTACTGATACTAGCGGCCGACCGCAGTTTCACCCGCGTGGTTCCCGTTTTCGTGGATTTATCAGGAAAAAATATATATTTACTAGCGGCTGCCCGCGGTTTCCCCCGCATGGTTCCTGTTACCGTGGGAATATCGGCATAAAAAGTAGCCTATGTTTTAATCCAGGCTATCTTCTATCTGTGTGCCAAATTCCATCCCAATCAGTTCAGTAGTGTTTGCGTGAAAGAGTAACAAACAATCAAACTAACATACTTTCGCATTTATAATATTACTAGGATGTAGTTTTATTGTATAAGCATATCTTACTGTGAAGTTTCATTTAAATCCCTTAAGTAGTTTTGTTTTTTTTTTTTTATTAACGACAGGGAGACTCTTAGCCTTCATCATACCTGATGTTAAGTATTGAGAAGGCTGAAGATGGAAGCGAGCCTCTCCCGGAATCCTTAATCACTGAGGAACTGGCTATCTTATCTATAACTGCCGGAACACAACAATGCTGAAAACATTGTTGTTATGGCGGCAGACTTAGATAAGATGGTGGTAGCTAGCCAGGCGGACTTACTACAAGTCCTACCACCAACCGAACCGAATACAATATGTACCCCCGCTGGGAATCAAACCCGGGACCCCTGGGTCTGATACCGGTGGTTGTACCACTAGACCACAGAGGCGGTTGTGTGAAAAAGTAACAAACATCTATCCATCGCAACATAAAATTTCGCATTTAAAATATTTTTATAAGTATAGGATAGGATATAGGTAAGTATATTAATCAATACCAACTAAACAATACATACATTCATTTTTCTTTCAAGGTTTTCATATGCCTCCTGATGCTGGCGTCCGCCGTGGTGAGCTTCGACCTTCCGAAGGTCCCTGATCTCCCCAAGGTGCCTGACCTGCCGAAGACCCCCGACGCACCCAAGGTCCCAGACACGCCTAAAGCTCCTGACGCTAAAAGTCTACAGGATCTAGGAAAGAACTGAAGCCATTCAAGACCCGAATGACCAAAACCCAAAGCTAGACCCTCAAACCAAAGCAAGATGGAAAATCTTTATATTATTATTTGATAACTAAAGCATATTAAATGGAGCTCCAATACGTTGTCTTTCTTTATTATCTTTATTATCTAACTGAACTAATTTAACTTGCAAAAAATAAATATAGCAAAACTAAATCACTTGAGCTCGATGGCTCAGTGGTGTGTCTATTGCATTAAAAATATTTAAAAAAATAAAATTTTAACATTTTAAAAACCCCCGACACAAAAAAACTTAAAAAAAATAAAATTTCTCTCTCGGTCGGGGGACCCCCAACGTATAATATACCCTTTTAGTTCTTCTCTTTTTGTGACATAGCCACAATTATGATTTGAAGGCGGTGGACACGATATTTTTTAATCATGTACATTTATTTTGGCTCAAACCCGCCTATATACCTAGACAGAAAGACGTATTTTTATTGCATCCTTTTTAAATTACACACAAAATTAAAAAAACCGCATTGCAATCGCTTAATTCGTTTAGGCACTACGAATATTTATGTACTTACAGAACACAAAAAAAATTTAACCGCCATTTTTTTTTCTGTACCTAAATTTGCCCAGGGTGTATATTATTTTAGTCAAAGCGCCACCTTTGTATCTTTTACCGTTTCGGCAGGCAGTTGACCATCTCCATAAATGGCCGGATGGATTTTCATCAAACGTGGCTAAGAACCATCTCGATTAATTTAGCTTTCAATAAAAAAAAACACATTGAAATCGCTTGATTGGTTTAGGCTCTACGAATATACGTACAGACAGACAGACATAGGCTTCAAACTTATAACACCCCTCTTTGCGCTGCGTAGGGGGTTAAAAATATACAGAAACACCTTCGATTGACTGTATGTGCACCCCAAACACTTGCTTGTAATTTTTATATCTCTGATTCGCAGTAGGCTTGATTACAAATTACACAAATTTATTTAACAAATTTAATTACTCTGGATCATATATATAAAAAATTACGTGTCATATTTACACTGACATTCATAGTTTTTTTTACATAGTAATATTATATTTTTGATTTTTTTTTGTCCATACCGTAAATATGTCCATTTCACTACCTCGTTACGATAACAGCTCAAAATTTCCAAAGTTTCGAGCTTACAATTAGAATTAAAGCAAATTTTCGTATAGAACTTCGCCTTTTCTTTTATTGATATTTTACCGCCTAGCTTATCAAGTAATAATAATAAAAATTGTTAATAAGAGCCTCTCGATTTTGTTCTATGAGAAACATTTGTGACAAACGCTATTTACACCCTGGTAGAATTATAGAAACTGTCACCTCACTAAGTTTTTTAACACTGTTAAATTTTTTTTAAAGATCTATCTAAAAATACCCCACACGTACAGGTTTGATGAAAAAAAAATGTTTCAGTAACAGTTCCATGTATGGGGAGCCCTTAATTCATATATTTTTTAATTTTTGTGTAAAAACCGTAAAGCGGTTTACAGAATACATCTACCGACCAAGTTTCAACTCCTCATAGTTTTGGAATAAAGTAGCTGTGACACTTTACCACTTTTGATAAAAAAAATAAAAATGTTTCAAATCCCTTAGGGAAACATGGTATATTTCTAAAACTGACAATCATATTTCGTTCAAACCAATTTTCGTTGAAAGTTTTTATTAAGATCTACAGCATATATATATTTTTTAATTTTTTACTCTCTTATTTCAAAAGTTAGAGGGGGGGACACACAATTTACCACTTTGGAAGTGTACATCTTTCAAACAGTTGACTTTGAGAAAAAATCGTTTTAGAAACCTCAATGCAATTTTTAAAGACCTATCTATCCTAAGATCTATAGATATCCCACACGTATAGGTTTGATGGAAAAAAAAATTCAGTGTCTGTTCCATGTATGGGGAGCCCCCCCTTAATTCATATATTTTTTTATTTTTGTATAAAAACCGTAAAGCGATTTACAGAATACATCTACCTACCAAGTTTCAACTGTGTAATCCTCATAGTTTTGGAATAAAGTGGCTGTGACATACATCGGATTGGCCGAATCTATAAGGCTTTCGTTTTTTTGCCTTTCTGCTACGAAACTCTAAAAAGTGTCAATCTTCCTCTGTGTCTCTGTGTGTTGTTGTTTTTATTTTGGTTGTCCATATTTCTTATGAAAAATCCTGTGAGAAACGCAGTTTATATCAAGAAAGGTAAGTAATATTTTTGTTTATTATTAGTGCAAAGCATTTTGGTAGTAAAGTGATCCCGATACATCAGTGTCACGCTTTCATAGTATCCCATTTTTTGGTTATAATTAATTAAAGTGATTTAAAAAGTTGCATGTTGGTATGCAAATGAGAAATGTTCGATCATAAATGTAAAATAAAGGTACGTTATACTGGTCATATTTCTCATATGTCTGTTACTCAAAGTATTTATATATTTACGTTTACGTACTTTGTGTGTGTCTTACATAAAAATGCCCGAAATGTGATATATTTTTAACGGACTTCAAAAAAGGAGGTTCTCAGTTTGTTCAATGTATATATGTATGTATGTTTGGATGCGATTATCTCGCGTTAGGCTGAACTGAAGAAGAAGGTTTTGGTGTTTTAACCGCCTTAACAAAATCACTCAAAAGGTTGAAATAACATCTTCCTTTGCATATAACGTGTAACATGGGTGGAAGTCGGTGTGTATGTTCTATGGTAGGCGGTTCTATGTTTATGTAAAAAAAAAATTCACAACCTTCCTGCAAAATCGGCCTTGCTGTTGTACTCAAAGAGTCAAAAGTCATTTGAATTTTTTGTTATATTCCTGTACATCTGAATCATGTCATGTCATAGCTACCTATTTGTTCATCAGTAAAAAGTTACCTATGTGAACGCACCTTTTTGAGAAATGTGAGAAACGTTTCTCACAAGAATCCTGTGACAAATATGTACATTTATTTTGGCTAAGACCCAGGCGTGATATCAACTCGTAGAAAACTAAAAGGCGGACGCCGGCGCAGTTTAACGGAGGTCCAATACAAAGGAGATGTTCGTTTTTGGGCCCTTATTTTCCTACAGTTTGTAGTGATGCTTTTTGATAGATCTACCTTCTAAGACAGGGATGGCGAACCTCGCGATAAAAAAATTATCGCGAGCACGTCATTAATTAAGAAAGAAGAAGATAGTGGGATTCAGCGTTCTGACAGCTCACGTCACTATGTGACAACTGATAATCGAAGTTGCCAAAGTAGAAAAAGTGTTGAACTTTACTGTCTTTTTTTATTAAAATTAATATGTTTGGGCTCCATTTTTAATATATTGATACATAGAAAGGTTCCTGAGATTACTTGCTCAGTGCATATAATATAATTTCATCACGGTAGGAATTAGGGGGTCCAGCCTCCATACAAAAATAGAACATCTCCTTTGAAACTGCCAAGGGCTCGGCAAACGATCATTTGACAGGCACATTTGTCAAATATAAGATGATGAGCAAATTCCATGGAAAAAACAACCAGCATCAACAAAAACAAATCTATCTCTTATTATCACACACATTGTTATAGCCTTATATATTTTTCATTATTTGTATGTTTGATACTTCTGTAGGGTGAGAGATATAAGGCAGTTTTATTTGCCCTTTAACAGTTGTTATTTATGAAAACAAACTTTCCGGAAGAACGCATCAAACATATCCACAGACGGTCAAATAAATTTGACAACCACGAAAATCTATCAGAAATTTTAAATTTTATCGTTTACGGAGCGCTGACTTTAATTCTGCATGTAATTTTTCTCTTTATTGTTCGAACCTATTTCAGGCATAACCCCTGATTATTTTTTTATAAAATTAGTATATTAATACCTAGATAGAGTGAAGAAGGAAGATGTATGAAAATCTGGCTTAGCTTCAGTACAAAAAAAGGAGTTATAGAATTCTTAAGAAGTGTATTTATAACACAATAATAAAGTCGTTTGTCTAATAAAGCAATTTAATTTAATACATTTATTTTCGTCTGTTCCCGTCATCACTGGTACTGGTGACGTTATTGTTGACCTTTAGGTTTTCCTTGGTTATTTCAGTAGTTTCTTCGGCTGCGATCACATCCGTAGAATTGTCCGAAGGTTCTTCTTTGGAAAGTGTTGCTTGGACCACCAGCAGGAGAATGGAGACGGTGAAAATAAACTAGAAAACCGAGGAAATGTTTGAAATTGGTGAACAAAACAAAAAGACGTCTCATTTGAGCAAGTTAGAAACTAAGTAGGTACCTAGTTGTTATGTTTTTCTATTAAATTTTCTTTCAGCAGTCTAAAAAGTCTTTATGCACAGAAAATTAGTTTTGGGAAAAATTACAAAATTCTTGTATACTTGAGTTAAAGTAAAATTACGATGGGATTTGTCGATCAGTTTCTTAACTCTGATAGGTACGAATTTTATTTTAAAACTTTAGTTCAAATAGCCTAGTTAGACCAATGTATTTTCTGTTTTAGATTTTTATGTTTATTCGCTATCTATTTGTTGTTCTTTAGAAAATTTCAAGCAGGCCCACAATTTTCTTTGCAAATTCTATTAGGTATAGTTCAGTAGCACAGACACTAGCCCTATTGAATTTTTATGAAATAAATATAGAACTAATATTATTTTACAGTGTTAATTATGGTTATGGATATGACACTATTGTTTTTTTTTTATATAGGTACCTAAATAAAAATAATTTCATATAATCACACTAAACCACAAGAACACTTTGAGTACCTACGTCTTCAAATATTATATATAGATATCGAAATGCACAAAGTACTATAAAAAATCGGTATATTGATAATGAACTTACCGAAATTCGTCCCATATTGTACTGTTCTTTTTGAAATTGTAAAGAAAACTGTTCGAAGACTTTTCTCAATACGAATCGAAATGGTGTCCCTTATTAATCTTGCAAAGGCTTTTATACTTTCTCGAAGATACAATTTCTCATCAATGAAATAATTATTGAATTACTAAGAAAACGACAATTTGTCCTACTTTATGTATTTTTTGTAGATACGTTATATGACATTATTGTTTTTAGCTAAGTAATTCTCACATAGTAATCATGGGAAGTTTAATTATAAAAGTTACTTTGTTTACTAGGAAAATTATCGATGAGGAAACAATTTTCATTCAATACGGATTAAACAACTGTACTGTATTTTTTTATTTTAATTTATTAAGTACTTAGCATGTTCCTATTAAAATATATAATGTTAACAATATTTCAATATAAGCAATAAATAAAAATTCGATTTAATTAACAAGTAAGTATATTATTTAAGTACGTATAAACTTTATTTTATACAAATATAATTATTAATTTACTTTCTTATTGTTAGTTTTACAATATTTACCTACAAAGTTACTTTACGACATATTTATCTAAGAAAAAGGGTTTCTTTACGTGAAGTAAACAGTACCCCTAGCACGAAAAACTATCGAGGACGAATCGTCAAAAATGTATGAGGTAGTAAGTGCTAGAGGTACAGTCCTATAAAATAACTAAATAAAAATCCATTACAATCATATAAATTTCTTACAGCAAATATTTACTTTACATCGATCAAACAATCATCATAAATTTAATATAGGTACTGTATAAGTAATAGGCTATTTGACAATGCGGAAAATAAAGTTTCAATTACTGTTATCAGTATAAATTAAGACCTTAAAAATGGGTATTTATTAATGTACTTTGAAAATAATAATAACTTTATTTAAAAATCCGTAAATAAAAATGCATATTTTAAACCTTTGTCACGTGACACAAAACGCTCCGCCCTTAGCCAAAGTAACAATTCAAAAACGATAACGTAGTTCGACAAGAATTTAATGTATGGGATTGGCGGATTGGCATAGGCCGCGCTAAGTCACGTGATCTTGCCGCAAGTTAATTGGCGAATATAGACAATAACGAATCGAACTATCGTTTCGCTACATAACGATGTTACTTTGTCTACGGGCCCATTCGTCGAGTTTATGATGACGTCACCTGCTTGTAAACATCATACGTATGTGGATGATTATGTCGCACAGATCAGAATACAGGCAAGTGATGTCACTGACCCCATTGCAGCGCCATATTGTCAATGTAGCGTTTTTGCGCGCTATTTAAATAATGAATTTTTAATTTGATATTTTTCAGCAAATATCTACCAGAATTAAAAAAAAACAACAACTTTTACTGGGTTCCTTATACTCTACTACATAATATAAAATGGATTTTAAAAACCTGTCAAATAGCCTATTTAAACAATCATCTCGTCAACTCAAAACACAAATAGAGCTAGCTAGAGTAGTATGTAGTAGGATAATATTCGCAGGACAAAGAAGGGTAGACGACCCAGTTGTAGTCAATCTAAGCCCCGGTTCTGGCCATTCATTTAATCCTTATTTATGTCGAAGGCGTATTGCGGAATTCGCCGTTTTACAAAATGGCTAGGCAGATTGTAAACTCACACAAAACTTGATTTGCCAAGCCTGGTGCTACAATATAGCAAGATGGTGCAACAACTAGCCTTAATCAGGCTTTTAAAATCATGTTTTATAATCTGCCTCGCCATTTCGTAAAACGGCGAATTTTACAATCCGCCTTCGACATTTACATAGGTTCAATATAGCCACAACCGGGCTTCTACCCTACATACATAATACTTAATTCAGTTTTAGTAAAAATAAAATAACGTATTTGAATGACATTGATGATTCATAAGAAATACCCAGATCAGGGGCCCTACCGCGTAAAAAATATGGATATGGACATGGGCTTCATTTGACAGTTAAATGACCATATAAGGTAATTTTATGAGCTGTCAAATGAAGCCCATATCCATATCCATATTTTTTACGCGATAGGCCGGCAGCACAAACATTTATAATACTTAAATACATACATACTCTTCTTACGCCATTAAACCCTTTCGGGTTGGCAGAGTATCAAAGACGCTGCTTGACAGTGAAAGGTAGGCATATTATTACTTTACTCTTTGATGGTAGGTATAGGTACTAAACATTACTCTCATATCAATCTCGACGACGAAGATTTTGTCTGAAAACAATACCTATTACATTTTACATTCATAGAACTAATGTCTGAATCGGATTTATGACGTCATTATCAGCACTTCAACCAATGATATTATAAGTGTGTATAAGCAGATAAGTATGTCATACGAGCTCGCATTGTGAAACATTAGGAAGACACTATATGTATATCTCTTTCATTTCCGTGCCTTTCGTGTCTTTTGTTCTACTTGTAAATTGACTGCGTCACAGATTTCAACGCAAATTACTATAAAAGTAACATATCTATATCTATACTAATATTATAAAGAGGAAAGATTTGATTGTTTGTTTGCTTGTTTGCATTGAATAGGCTCCGAAACTACTGAACGGATTTGGATGAAATTTGGTACACAGATAGTAGATAGCCTGGTTATGAACATAGGATAGTTTTTATCCCGATATTCCTACGGAAACGGGAACCACGCGGGTGAAACCGCGAGCGGTCGCTAGTCTATTATAAAACAACATTCAGTTCAACACACCACTATATAAACCGAAGACTTCATCAAACTAGGGTAGAAACTAAAGATTAAATTAAAGTGACCACAACTGTAGCTTAGAGTGGCTTCATTCAAAAACATAAACAACAAAAAAGGCATTTCAAAATTTTGTTGAATGTTTCTCCACAGCAGCCGCAGCTTCTCCTCCATTTAATACTGTACCGTGTGAACCTGAAAATTTAAATGCATTAACAGTTTTATACAACTCGTGCCTTTTACCTACATTAAAACGTGTAAAACGTTTACTCCAAAAATGCACTATTCTGGAAAATAAATGTTTTGTGATGATTAACAATTCAAATTGCTTTTTACCCGATTGCAAAGGAAGGGTTTTGGTTTTCGCGCGTATCTTGTATGTATGTATGTTTGTTTTTAGTGTTTAGTGGTTGCATAGATATTAAGTAATTTCCAGAACATTGAGTACTTTTAAGAATAAATATTATACTATTAAGTCCTTTTCGAAATATGTCATTTTTGAAACGAGTCCTTTTAAGAATAAGTCCATTTGGTACCATGTGCCCATTTTCGGAATAGGGCATTTTCGGACGAAACGAGGTCAAGCACCTTTAATAGTACATTGATTTAGGGGCGGTAAGATCAAAACTACAGCCGAGGCGATATTGCTAGCCCAAGCCGTTGGCGAGGGCTACAAGAAACCAGAGGCTGTAATAATCAAAGCGTACGTATGTCATACGACGTTTTATAACATGTTAGCGAGGAAATAAATAAACTCGGACTTTCCTAACAGAATAAATTTTGAATCACTTCATAAAGCAGTTAGAAAAATTTAAACAATTTGTAAAATTGATTATTACGTTGCCAGTTGGCATTTTTAATGTTGTCAAGTTATTATTATCATCTCCCAAAGTTAATTTTTTTCATAAAATGTTGACATCTTTTCAGACATAAAAACTCTTTGCTAAGGTTTGAAACTTATCGTTCGTTTTAGACGGAGCATTTTGGTAAACCGTGCGTTTTACATTACAATAACGTACAAGTACGTAATGAGATACAATACGATATTGAAAATGGTGTATTAAGAGACCCTTTACGAGCAAATATGTTATAAAGAATTTTACATTTTTAACGAATAACGGGGAGACTTAGCCTTCATCATACCTGATGTGAAGTATTGATAAGACTGAAGATGGAAACGAGCGTCTTTCGAAATCACCGAGGAACTGGCTATCTTAAATCTCTAACTGCCGGAACACAACTATGCAGAATACTTACATTGTTGTTATGGCGTCAGACTTAAAACTAGATGTCAGTCAGACAACCAAACCAAACCAACACGTAGGTATTCACAATTTTTTTTATATAATTTGTTTTAGATTTGTTATAATTTTTCCAGCCTTCACTTGAGCAAAGAATATTAACTATTACTTACGTTTAAAAAAACAAAAATACCCTTTTATGATTGACATCGGGCTATTTACATGTTGTCGGTATTTGAAAAAGAAATCTATACTATATATATTATTATATTATAAAGCTGAAGAGTTTGTTTGTTTAAACGCGCTAATCTCAGGAACTACTGGACCGATTAATAAAATTCTTAGACCATCAGAAAGCTACATTTCTCCCAAGTGACATAGGATATTTTATCCCGATATTCCCATGGGAACAGACACCACGCGGGTAAAACCGCAAGGATCCGCTAGTATAAAATACGTACATATACCCGACAAGCCTTTATGATAATTTAAAAAAGAGAGACGAAGTCATGCATTTGGATTTGTTTGGTTTTATTTCAAAGTCTGTGTTTCTTTGAATAATTATTTGAAGAACCAAACATCTAATTTCGTGCAAACGTGCGTATCTCAAAGTTCATTTTCAGTTCCATACAAAAAACTTACATAAATGCGTTCCTCCATAGCGATGGGATTCTTTTAAATCGATCTGAAAAAATAAATTTGTGAAATAGAACAAAAGTTTACTAAACAAAAACTTATATATAGTGGCTAACTGATTGTCGTTTATGTGTTTCAGTATTTTGACTTTGACTTTTTAAATTTACGAGGTGGAATTGGAGGTGATATAAATGGGGTATGCATGACGGTAGAGAAAGTGTGTAAAAAGGAGTGGTATGAGATACAGGAACAGAGGGCAGCTTAAAAAATAAGGTGACATGCCATCTTCAGGGTTGGGACACATAAAATACAATTGATTGGCACCATTGTAAAATAATAGTTGCTCCCAGTAGGTATGTGTTGGAATGCCACGTAAAGTATAGGAGTTTTTGTGTCAGGCAGGAACCTTCGCGTGTGTGCCCAAAACTAATAGATATATTATACGAGTCTATAAATATTACTTACTTTTAAATCTATGGAATCTTGATCCCCTTGGGTTTGCAATCAAAGGTGTGTTGTCCATATTACCACGGTCAATATAACAATAATAGGTACTGATCGAATGTTAACTGAGAGGCAACTGTACTCTAATTTATAAAAATTAATCTATTTTCGTACGGGTTATTGACTGTTTTCTGGTTTTTTTCCTTTACATAATTAATACAACAACATGCATTTAATTAATAAGCACAATGAATTATTATCTCACTATCAAACAGTGATGCAATAATATTCTGGAATATTAGAATTGTAGCTTCAGATAATAACTACTCATTATTCGGCTAGTTAGATTCATAGACGACCTCCGTGGTAGAGTGGTAGGGTGGTAGTACGTACACCGGTTTCAAGGTTTCGCCTACTCTGAGGTCTTGGGTTCGAATCCCGGTAGTGGCAAATGTTTGTATGATGAATACGAGCATTTGTACCTGAGTCATGGATGTTTATTATATATTTCTACACATCAATACTTATATATGTATAATTATATGTATTTATATCCGATACCCTGTATCCCATAACACAAGCCTTACAGTGCTTACTTCGGGGCTAATTGGTGTAAGTGTAAAAATATTTATTAATTATTAGCTTTTATTATAGAGCATGAAAGTCAATAGTTTAGTTATGTAAAAATTTTTCGTTAACATCATGTTACATCCGACAGAACAGATTCACCTTATTTGTATATCAATGGTTATGGCATCTTTACACCCTTATTTTCGTGTGTAGGTAGGTAGGTACTGTGGACATCGTATATGTTTCAGCACTGCAAGCAGGCCGGTACACCGCCGTTGCTGGCTAGTTATGTCTATACTAATATTAAAAAGTGGAAATTTGATTGTTTGTTTGTTTGCAACGAATAAACGCATAAACTACTGAACGGATTTGGATGAAATTGGTACACAGATAGTAGATAGCCTGGTTATGAATGTAGGATACTTTTTATCCCGATATTTCCACGAGAACGGGAACCACGCGGGTGAAACCGCGAGCGGCCGCTAGATATTGATAAAAATATACCCTGCATTGTTCCCTTGAGGGTACTGTGGAAAAATTAACAAGAACTATCCCTACTTGTGCTATTTAGTATTCTGTGCACATATGCTAGTCAAATTCCAAAGTTATAATTAACTAGCAATTATTTCTGATACTTATGATAAATTTAAAATAGAAAAATATTAGAAAAAATCAACTCAGTCACAAGTGAATTCTCAGATGGGACTCGAAAACTCGGGAAATCCTGCGCTACCGAGACCAGTATTTGTAAAAACCTAGTTTTTTCTCTATAAATATTAAATACACTATCTATGGACAGAATGGGGTTGGGTTATTCAATAATTACAAAAATAGTCAAATTTATATATTATTTATTTAATTCAGTTCATTTAGCACAATACTTTATCAATCGAAATATCATGGTCAATAAAACTTAGGTTAAGTCCATCAGTGACCAAGATATTTTTTTAGAGATATTATCCTTAGTGTAGTCAATTGCAATTCTTTGCTCAAAGAGGTGTCAGTTAGTATCCGTGTGTCTTGTAGCCACCTTGGTGTTCGCCAAAGCCTTGTTGATGACTGCCGTGTCCCTGAGAACCACCAAATCCAGTCGGCTGACCAAAGCCCTGTTGTCCAAAACCGCCCTGTTGAGCAAAACCGCCAGGCTGACCGAAACCACCCTGTTGGCCAAAACCACCAGGCTGTCCAAAGCCCTGTTGACCGCCCGGTTGACCAAAACCGCCAGATTGACCAAAACCGCCGGGTTGACCAAATCCTCCTTGGTTTCCAGGGCCGAAACCTGCTTGTCCTTGGTGAGATGGACCGCCGAAACCTCCCGTGCCTCCTTGTCCAAAACCTTGTTGGCCGTGGCCGCCTTGGCCAAAGCCTTGCTGTCCGTGGCCTCCTTGGCCAAAACCTTGCTGGCCATGGCCTCCTTGGTCATAACCACCTCCACTACCACCGTAATGTGGCATAGCTGTAACAAAAGGAATATAGCATGAGCTTAGGATCTGAATTGCTTAGTTTACCTCTAATTGACTATTGTTCTTTTATTCAATCATAATAAGGTAGAAATATAATATGCAGAGCATTATACTAACAAATTAATATAATAATACCTATAGTTAAAACTCGAATTTGATACGATTTGTTTTGCTTTATTTCTGGTTAAAGTGATAATAACAATACAATCAAATTATTAAACAAAGTCGCGGTAGCTTGTGGTTTATGTTTATAATTACACAAATACTGATTAAAACTTTGTTGTTTGGTGTTCCTGTTTTGATTTTACAGTAAAATAACAATAAGCTTATTAATTTGGTTAACCACATCGGTATTTAAAATACAGCACTAAAATATAGTAAGCAAATGTTTTTTACGTCTTCAGTAACAAAAAAATAGAAATATTAAATTTTGTTCCTATGTAAATTAACATTATAATTATTGATTAATAATTTATTAGACTTACCCAAACAAGTTGCAGCTACCGCCAACACGATACAACTGATCTGGAATTGATTAAATCTATAATTATTAATAATATAAAGCAGAAGAGTTTGTTTGTTTGAACGCGCTAATCTCAGGAACTACTGGACCGATTTAGAAAATTCATAATCCATTAGAAAGCTACATTTCTCCCGAGTGACATAGGCTATATTTTATCCCGATATTCCCACGGGAACGGGCACCACGCGGGTAAAACCGCGAGGATCCGCTATATATGTGATATAATATGATTAAACATATGATGCGTTAGAAAAAAAACTATCTATTTGTAGTCCTTACAAATCACTACTGAGTGAGATGTACTTAAGAGTTTTAACAGCCACTACTAAAGGTACGAGTAGAAATTAGGTCGAAACTTACTTTTAATGCCATTCTGCTGCTTTATTTATTATGTTGAACTTTATTGCAAGAATGTCACTTTTATGTGAAGATTATGGCAAGGAAAGCTTTATATATGGCACGTTATCGTGAATTTGTGTAACATAATGACCTTATTTTGTTTATAATAAACAAGTCACTTCCAACGATATACTCAAGTTTGAAAGCGATTACATCTAATTTATACTGAATTTTAAAGTAAACAGATCGTTTCCTAGGAATCGGTTTGGGAATATTTCAAATATTGTGCCTTTTTGTAGCGTTTATAACCTTGTTAGTAAACATTAACAACCGCTCGCGACTTCACACATTTTCTTTACGGGGGATTTTTTAAAGATTTCAACAACGTCACCGCGATGCAAACTATCTGAATTTATGTTGGAAAGGAAAAGTATTCAGCAAAGTGTTTTATGATGAATCCTTCTTCATTTGTCTAAGGAGAGTATTCGTCGATACTTATCTATCCGACAAATTAATAGCCAATTGAAAGCGAATGTCATCAGAAGCCATGAAATTACAACATAATTCCAATTACTTGCGTCCGACATCCATACTAATGTTTTGAAAAACTCTACTAGATCTACTTTCGGATTATGTTGTTAAAAATCTTACTATGTTGTTAAAAACCGACATCAATAAGTAAAAAATAAGCCTTTTAGAGTGTCGCCAAGGCATCGGTTGCAACTTTTTTCACGCCTCTTGCTCAAATAATTGGTCAGCGTCCTAAAATAGCATTTTAAGACCTAGGGCGATGAAAGTAATTTTTGAAAATAGAACTAGCCGCGACCTCTTCGGTATAGTGCGGTTTATTTGCCGCTATGTTGATACCCTTGTTTTATCTATCAAGAAGTTTACATAATATGTTAATATGTAATAAGAATTCCCTGCATTTTTTAGGTTTTTTATTCTGTGTTTTGATTAGAAGCATGCCCAGAACACAAAAAAAGGCGAAAGACAAAAGGGTTCTAATACGTTCGCGCCTTCTTGAAAAACAGGGGTATCAACATAATGGCAAAGGAACTATTCGATGAGCACTTAAAAATATTTATTTATTTAACATTACGTTACGGCTACAGAAAAGAAACCAAAAATAAATGGCTCGACATCTTTTCTTTAAGAATTATTTTACAAATTGAATAGCCATCGCTGGCACCGACTCCAAAAGGCTTATTTTTTCTTTTTAAAGACAGTTTTAAGCACGATCCAAAAGTAGATCCAGTAGAGTAGATCCGAGTAGGCCCTCGTGCGTTATCTATCACCTAAGCACGAGAGGTCGTCTTTGTGTTGTTTTTCTATAAGTATATTATACTTAAGCTAGTATTATACTTATTATACGACCAGCGATGTTTTCCGCTGGACCTTGTATCAATCAATAGATGTTTCACTCATTACTTTTCTCTCTGATTACCTCCTTGAACATCGTACTTTCAAATCCTGTTAATACTAAGTCCCTAAAAAAGCTAGTCTCTCATATTTTTTAAACATTTGAAAGTCGGTTTTTATTTTTTATAATAAGTTTTTTCTTTTTATAAAAAAAAACTTATAATGTTAGGTCCAGTACTTACATTAAAAATTATCGTACTTAACCTAACGGTTAAGTTTTGTAACCGAAAACGACCGACAGAAGATTTCCTGAAAATTGAAGAATTTCTAAATCTGATCAAAGCTGTCGCCATAACAACAATGTTTTCAGCATCAGCATTGTTGTGTTCCGGCAGTTAGAGACAAAGCCAGTTCCTCAGTTGTTGAGGATTCCGGGAGAGGCGTGCTTCCACCTTCAGCCTTATCAATACTTAACATCAGGTTGATGAAGGCCAAACGTCTCCCCGTTGTCCATATTTTTTTTTAACATGATTTTTTTCTTGTTTCTCTGTCCCGTGATAGAAGAGTCGATTTGGTTTTTGATCCTTTTGAATGCAATCTACAGTAAAATTCATATTATTTACAGAAGTATCCGGGTTAGGTGATAGATGCTCGGTATCTATTTGCTCGCGTGCCTGACCATGCGTCGTGCTAACCTGACAAACGCCTGACACGTTACAATCGTCTCGCGGGTTATCTTACATCTTTACAACATATTTATTTGTAGGCGTCCGGTCTGAGGAGCTCGTTGGCGCAGTTCGCGCGCGGCTTGCGATTGTAGCGGTTAAGTAGTCGGTCCCTGGATGGGAGACTAAAAAATGTATTATCTCAAACTCCTCTATACTTCGAAAGGCACGTTAAGCCGTTGGTCCCGGTTGTATTTGAAATTTGCAGTCGTTGTAACCTACCAATCCGCATTGGGCCCGCGTAGTTGTTCATGGCCTATTCTACTTTTCCTTCCAAAAGGAAGGCCAGTGCCCCAGCAGTGGAGACATTAAAATAAATATCCTAATTCTTTTTTGGAAAGAGATTTCAGTAGATTGTACTACCTACATTGTACTAACTACTAGCATTCGCCCGCGATTTCATATTCGATTTTAGAAAATCCTTAGGAAACATTTGACTTAAAACTCTTTTTACTCTGGACGGAATCGAGTTCACATTAGGCTCGATCAATACCCCTATTACGAGTTTGCTTAACATGACATTTACAGGACTCGTGAGCGTAGACTATCGGATACACTGCTCATGTCGGTAAAACAGTCGCTAAATATGAAAGAGACAGAGCTACATTTTACGTTAACGTTTACTGTAACGTCAAGTTTGCCAAACCCGTAATAAGCCTACTGCTCGAATCAACTTCAAAAATCTGTTATTTTGGTACTTTGGAAATAGTTGCTATGGTTTCCATAGTACCTTTTTGGCATTTCTTCGATCATGATGTGAACTCTGATTCCGTCGAGAGTAACCCCCTAAGCTTATTAAGAGAATCATAAGAATATTACAATAGCTCCAATAGCTATTCCTTTTGTCTCTGTCATCAAAATGACATAATGAACTCGAGCAAATTTATAACAAAACACTGAATAAATGATTTCACGCTTACACCAGGTTTATATTATAAGTAAGGGGATATAAAATTATGTGGCTGTTTAGGCATTTTGCATGATTGAGTCAAACATCCGAACATCCAATTTCAGATTTATAATATTAGTCAGGGGCGTGCATTGGTTTTTCAGCGTAGTAGACACTGTAGATCTAACTAGTAACTTTGCAATCATCCTATCCTGCTACCGATTATTATAAGTTTGAAAGTTTGTGGGGATATTTGGATGGATGAATGTTTGTTACTCTTTTACTCAAAAACTACTGAACTGATTAAGATGAAACTTTACAGCAATGTAGCATAAACTTCAGAAAACCACATTGTATGCAAATATTTATAATTATTCTGATATTCCCACGGTAACGGCAACCACGCGGCGAGTGAAACCGAGAGCCGCCGCTAGTCATAAATGATAAGGTTCGTAAATTTAGTAGAAATATTAAAATGCTGACGAGTTTGATTGTTTGAGGAATTCGAAAATTTCGAATTGAAAAAATATTTTTGTGCTGGATAGTCGGAAGGTATTAAGATATTTAATATCACGCTACGATTAATAAGAGCAGAGCATTAATGTAAAACGTTGCAAAAACGGGGAAAAAATATTACTTTTGGGAGCTTCCGTTGCGGACGGTGTGTAAACGGTTAAAGTTACGTAAAAATCATGTATGACGAAATTGTTCCCAATCAAAAGTTCTAAAAAAAATTCCGCGACAGCATATGTCTATGTTTTATGGTTAACTCACTATAACCATTTTAAAGATCGCCGTCGTATTATCGCTATCGTACGAAATTCGTCCAAGCTATCGTATCATCTAACAATATACATGCTGGGTAGTATGCTGGTTAAAACGACACCTAATTTTTTATACTTAAGTAATTCTCATGTAAAATAGTAATGAATGATAAATATATTCATAAGCACTACGTATATAAATAACGAATGAACATTCTTTAGTTCGATGTTAAATCTATCTTCTTAAGATAAGATATCTTTGTTGATTGAAGTATTGAAACACATCAAACGATGTGTCTTAGATATTTATAGATAACAAACGTAAGTAACGATCTTTTCCGGTGTTTTAACGATCGATTAAGATGCAACAGGCAATAATTATGATTTTTGAATGTTTGCATCTTTCAATGCTATTTTTATACTTATGATAAATTTTAAATAAATACGACGGTTCGCAAGTCTCGGTAGCTCAGCGGTTAGAGCATTTGGACCGGATTTCCAAATGGCTGAATCTACTTGGTATTAGTAGGAAAGTAGATAGGATGAGTAAAACAAATAAATTTGTCAAAAATTATATATTTAATTCACACGAAGTTTATATAAGTATATCTTTCATAAACGTGTTATGTATTATTAGCGAAATTATTAATGACCTTTGTGGCTGTGATCATGGCCTTCGTGACTGTGATCGTGTCCTTTGTGGCCATGGTCGTGTCCTCCGTGGCTGTGATCTTGTCCTTCGTGGCTGTGATCGTGTCCTTCGTGGCTATGATCGTGTCCTCCGTGACTGTGGTCGTGTCCTTCGTGACTGTGGTCATGGCCTTCGTGGCTGTGATCATGGCCTCCGGGGCCGTGGTCATGTTCTTCGTGGCTGTGGTCATGTTCTTCGTGACTGTGGTCATGTTGCTGATTGTGTTTTTCAGGGACTACCTTGTCGACCTTCTTCACAGCGTCTTCTAATGGTGCAGCTGTAAACGTTAAGAAAAGAAATTATTATAGATATATCGCAGTTATTAAGCTTTAGTAAAATAGTTGACACATTGATTTTTACTAAAGCAGCAATGTGACTGCAGTTTGAAACATGGATATCTAACCAAAAATTAAAGTTTGGGGGATATTACATTACGTTCTTTAGTTAACTAATCTTTATTTCTTATTAGCCAACATGATTCCTTAGTACACAACGCCTATGTATAATTATAGTAATAGATATAGTATTCAACCTACTGCGCTGCGACCATAGTCAAAAGTTCATGAAGGTGTATGTATAAAGTCAGATATTTTAGTCTTACCATAGCACACCGCAGCCAACAGCATCAAAATGCAGACAACCTGGCAAAAAAATATAATTTTAGGAAAAAGTACAAGTTATAGGAATCAACATTATATCTAGACCTGTAGTAAAATACTAACGAGACGAATCGGAACATTAAAAACTTTTTGAAATCTATTATTATTGCTCCAAACGTGGACGCAACGGCAAATAATAGGAACCAAATCATAAGTTAATAAATTGTTCAATCTACGAAAAGCCAAAAAGTGGTTTAAAGGACGTGAGCTGGAACCTAAGCAATTTTTCCAGAAAGTTGTTAAGGGTGCTTAGGGAATAAACATACTAACTAAAACTAAGAGTTTATTTTAACTTCCAATATTTATAGTGTCTACAAATTAGTACTTAATTGATTTTGATTGGTAAACTGATTTATTCCATAATAAGTCAGTAAGTAAGTAATTAGCGCCTATTCTTTTAAGTAAGAACCTAAGAATTTTTAAGAAATCTTCTTTATGAAAAATACTTGACATATTATCGAATACTTATTCTGACCGAATCAGACTAGCATTTGCAACTGCAATGTTGTTTTCAAATCAATTGTCTATATTCGCCAATTAACTTGCGGTAAGACCACGTGATATAGCGCGGCCTATGCCAATCCGCCAATCCCATACTCGTAATTTAATTCTTTTGGAACTTCGATATCATTTTTGAATTGTTACTTTGACTAACCCCCATATTCTAAGTCGTTCCTCCGAAACTTTTTACACTCCACTCAACCTCGTCGTGGGTAAAAATGGTAGTGTGCGCTAGGCCTAACACGGAGTGGCTACGTACTCTTTGGCTCCTCCAGGTCCTTACGGAGTTATGACTTAGAATACCGATTTCGAGGAGTATTTCGAAGAGGTTTTCAATGAGGTTTCGTTAAGTTGAGGACGAGTAAGTTTTGGAGGAACGACTTAGAATATGGGTGTAAGGGCCCTCTTCCCCTTTCCCCCACTCCGTCGCACCTCCTAGACGCGGTGACTTTTACTTTCTGAAAAAAAAACGCTTAGGTTCCAGTTCACGCACTCTACAACAGACTCCTTTGTTAGGTGGAAAAAACTGCTTTTCTCTTTTTTCACGTTCGATATCGTGAGATTTTAGTCTATGGTATGCCACTAGGGCCACCAATTTCATACAAAAATACGTTTACGGAGTGAACATATTTTAACGAAATTTTAAGTTATAGTTACTTACTAACGTACACAGGATGGAAATTTAAGATGGCGCATGAAGAGTAGGTACCTTAACCGTTGTAGCTACTAAAAAGGGTCATAAGAAACCATCCTTAATTTTTTTAAGAAATTTTGAACTGCATTCACGGATTTTGAGAAAAATATGCAGTTAGCAGGAAATGGGCAGTTAAATCAAAAATATTTTTTCCTCTTATTCTTAATGGAGGTCAAAACACTACGACGCCAACTGCGGTATTAGTACTACAAAAGTCAGAAATCGCGAGCATTTTATGAATAGATTAAACTTACAATAAATAACACTTTAAAAAAATACTGAAAACACAACGATACAGTAAATGTTTAAACTAAAATTACGTTTCCACCCTGTAAAATTTATCACAATCGGCAATCAAACCAAGATTTATCGCGCTAATTTACATCGATAGAACCAAAACATTTCGCTTACAATTACAGATAATAATTGCTTTGAGCTTATATCTTTCTAAAAGAAGTGGAGCCAAACTTAGCAATACTCAAGAAATAAAAAGAATACAATTAATTTTTATCGTTTTAAGTTTTTTAACTTCAATGATACATTTATCGTTTCTATTTTGCTATTTATTCACTCGCCCCATGTTCTGCAGTTATTTTATATGTTTCGGCATCTTATGGTACTAGTACGAGCTATGCGGTTAAGTGAAGTAAAGAACGCGTTGGATCCCAAAACAAGGTTTCCAAAAAAAAACTCAACAATCCAACAAAAATTCTTTTCGTAAAGGATATAGGATTACGATTCTTATTGTTTTTACGAGTATGAGTCAACTTTTCTTATTCACAATCAATACAAGATGTGTTGTTGTTTTAGGTATCAAGGTGAAGTACCTAGTTAACTTTCCGGAGCGTGGAAATATGTTTTTAAAAACTAATGTATCGAGATTTTATCGATGAACTACAGACTAACTTAGGCTAACTTAGGACGAGTGAACCCAGCAGAGTTTGATGCCGGACTGCCTCGATCTACTCCTTATTCTAATACAAAAGATTATAATAATAATTGCTACATTGCAACTTAATTCTAAGGATCGGCAAGACTGCTTACATTGCGTCTGCCGTCCTTCCTGTCCAAAGCATTTCACAGAATAATGTTACATTGTAGTTACATTGTATTAACTATGAAGTGCTTCGTCAGTAGATCTTACAATATAACTCCTCCACCCTTAGAATGAAGTTATCTGAAAAACTAAATTTTTCAGAAAACTCATTGGAAACTTTACCTAATTTTAACAATTTAAACTATGTGTTTCAGAACTAAAATAATTACTTTTTTAAATGTATCAAAGGTATCTCATTTACTTGATCAGGTGAAGTTTCAGGGTTGTTAACATCAGAAGGAGTTTTCTTACATAATTTTCTTAAAATTATCTTATATTTTAACACAATAAAAATTACAATCAATACGGAAACTATTACATACAATACTATGGTAGCAACGCTTTCACTTTGTTGCACACTGACACTTTTCACATTTTTCACGCCTTTTTGTAGCACGTAATTTAAATGCTGAATGTCGTCCAGATTTACTTTCTTCAAATTCACAGGTTCGTAGTCCGTAGAATTCTGTTGCTGATTTTCAGGTAAACTGGGTAATGTGATTACAGGTAAGGGTTTGTTTTTCTTGAACATGGAGTAATAACGATGTCCTCGAATTTCTATTCCTTCTATGGATACTGTACATCTATCTGGTATGGTTAGTATGTATGTGCCTTGTATTTGCCCATGGATGATATTACTATCGCAGTTTTGTGAAATAATTTTGTTAACCTTGGAGAATAAAATCCAACTATTTGCGGTAATCTTTTGAAGTTTCAGGTCTTCCATGTCGACTGATCTAGGGAAACATGAAGATGGATTTGGGCAATACGTCATCAGTTGTTCAATGCAGGTTTTATCGGCATAAGGTGTGAGGTCATCTTCAGTACACAAGTAATCTTTATCTGTAACTTCTTTACATGGTTTGGCTATTGGTAAGTATTTCAATCCTTCTACGAGTAGGTAAGGAAAGTCAGGGATTATAATATAGGTTAGGTTTATGGAATTATAGAATATGGGAAGGGAATACAATTTAAAATAATTATATGTTACATTGTCAACTAAAGGTATATCTATAATAAATCTTATAACATTATTTGTGATGTAAGTTTTTACAGAAAACGTTTCTTCCAGGTTAATGAGATTTTGTTCATTTACGGTAAACATTAAATTATCGTGTTGAGCTATTTCCAATAATAAATTCAATAATTCGTTTGGGTTTAAAATACTTTTGTGGATAACTGATACTTTACTGAGCGCTAGAGCAGTTTCTATTTCGCTGAGTTTAATGTACATGGTTCGGAAGTTAGCAACAAACATATTTAAAATACTAATGAGATAAGTTACATAGCTTAGCTGATTTTCTTTGACAGAGAGGTCACTAAGTTTTGTTTCAATTCGAATAAGACGCTCATTCATAAGTTGTGTAATTTCATCAATAGTTTTTGTGGAATTTAGAAAATGATCTAACATTTTAGATATTATGGTAACCTTATTGGAAACTTACTGTTCGTGGGTTTGTATGTTTGCAATAAGCTTATCATATTTAACTGCGTCGTCATAATCTAAATTTCCTGTAATTATCTTGATAATTGAGCCAATTGGGTTAATGAGTCCTCGTTTGACTTTTCTTGAGGGGCTCAGTTGTTGGAATTTTTCAATAGTTTCATCACGTAAGTATTGTACTAATTGTTGTAATTCCTGAATCTCAAATTGATAAAAACTGTTATTACTGTAATGAGTTGTGATGTCATTTAATTCAGAATATTTCTCAATATTAAATAAAATGTCTCGTTCGAAACCTTTCAGATCTATTGTTTTTATAATGGACCACTGATCGCGTTGTAAAAAGGCTTGACCTTGTTGAAAAGGTAAGATTCCCGGATTTTGTTTAATTTCCACCAGTTGAAGTCCCTGGCTGGGGAGAGTTTGACCTAGGAGCCGTTGCGTTATCGACGTCCATATCAGTAGGTTCATCCACCTCATCCACCACCTGCGAAGGGCGTTTCACATTTTTAATTGGTACCTTCGTATCGCGTTCATTTACTTTAATAGGTAAAATATTACGGTCTGCTTTACCCGTGACTATAGCCTTTTGATATTTAGGTTTGTCTTTAGACTGTCGCTTATTGACTGCTTTGGCGAATACGGTTTGTCCTACTTTCAATTCAGGGCCTGTCTCTCCACCTCGTTTATGAATTACTTTTTTCTTTAATTTCACTGCTTTTTCCGATAATTGTTTATATAATTCGTGAGTTCTTTTTCTATGATCTTTAATAAGTTGCTGTTGATATTTTTTCTGGAAATCTGTATCAAATGTTGAATTTAATTCGGTATGACCGAAAACTACCTCAAATGGTGTTAAATCAGTAGTACTATGGATAGTATTATTATAAGCCATGACTGCGTAAGTCATAACTGTAGCGGCATCGGTATATTTTCTTTCATATTTGGCTAATCGATATATTTCTATTAAAGTGGAATGGAAACGTTCAACTAATCCCATGGAATTTGGGTTATTTGGCGTTCCAATATGCAAAGTTATTTTGTGTAAATCTGTTAATTCTTTAATTAATGCATTATTAAACTCGGTTCCAGGATCTGAACTAATTTTTTGTGGTGTTCCGTAAAAAGAAAAATATTTAATTAGGGCTCTAACAATTTCGGGTGTTGATCTGGACGGGATTTCTATTGCCTGACCTAATTTACTAAAAGCATCGATAATTGTTAGATAAGTTTTTGATTCGATTGAAAATGTATCCATGAATATTTCCTGGAATGGTGCATTTTGTGTTTGCGTTAATTGTAAAACTGGTTTTATGGGCTTTCTATCATATTTAGAAACTTTACATTGCTCGCAAGAATTGATGACTGCTGTCACCATTTCATGCATGTTTTGCCAAAAATAGTTTCTCTTAATTCTTTTAACTGTTTCCGTGATACCTCGGTGACATGTTTTCCCGTCATGTATTTTATTAATTATTGCTCGTTGTTCCTGCTCATCTTCTACGTAAACTACGCGTTCGGTGCATTCAATAAAATTTACTGTGCCCTTTTTAAATAATTCGATAATTATTTTACTAAATCGTTTTCTATGTTCTGGGTGTTCAAAGTAAATGAAATATTTGATTTTAGGCTTAATGTATCGTTTCAGAAAATCTTTTATTATTTGGTCGTTTTGTAATGGTAAGAACACTTCTAAAACTTTTTGTTTATCGCGGGATAAATCTGTTACTTGCATATCTTGACTAAATTTATAAAATACTAATATCTGATTTGGCTTTGTATCAACTGCTTCATGTAATATTGGTATACCTAAAGATTCTGTTTCTTGAGCTGAGTGAATGGTTTGAATACTAGAGTTATCGGAACGAATTGGATAGTTAGATGGTTCGATATCCATATCTGTGGAAATAGAAGCGGTGTCTTCAGAATCGGAAATGGTTATGGTGTCTGAGTCAACGATATCCTTTTTCGTTAATTTAGATGATTGCTCTTCACTATCTTCCACATTAACAATCATGGAATCGTTATCATCATTACCTAATGCATTGAATTAAAGGCGTGATAACGCATCTGCATTTGCGTTCTGTTTTCCGCTTTTATGGATTATGTGAAAATCATATTCTTGCAGACGCAAACGCCAACGCGTTAATTTGCTGTTCAATTCTTTTAAATTACTAAGCCATATTAGAGGTCTATGGTCCGTATAAACTGTGAATTTATTTCCATATAGATACGGTCGAAAATGTTTTGTGGCCCAAACTATAGCCAGCAACTCACGTTCGATTGCACTATATTTCTTTTCAGTATCTGTTAGCGTTCGGCTAGCATATGCCACCGGCTTATCGCTACCTATACAGCCTTGTGACAATACTGCACCGAGGGCTACTTCAGATGCATCTGTTGTTAGAATGAATGGCTTGCTCATATCTGGATATTGTAAAATCGGTGCATTTATTAAAAGTTCTTTACATTTTTGGAATGCTTCTGTATATTTATTATCGATAATCACTCTTTTGCCCTTTTTTAAACATGCTGTTAAAGGTTGACATATTTTAGAAAAGTCTTTTACGAAACGTCTGTAATATCCTATGAATCCTAAAAATCGTTTTATTTCAGTCTGTGTTTGTGGAATTGGGTAATCCATAACTACTATAATTTTGTCATCGTTAGGTTTAAGTCCGTCTTTTGTCAACGTATGTCCCAAATATTGCACTTCTTTTCTAAGGAATTCGGATTTGTCTAATTGTACCTTCAAGTTCGTCTGTCTGAGTCGTTCAAATACTGCACGTAATTTTTGAAGATGTTCTTTTAGTCCATTCGAGTAAATCAGAATGTCATCTAGGTAAACGAGGCAATGTATTCCCTGTAAGCCTCTCAGCACGTTATTCATCGTTCGTTGAAACGTTGCCGGAGCTGTCTTTAGACCAAATGGCATTCTAAGAAACTCATAATGTCCATTTTGTGTAGAAAACGCAGTTTTTTCCCTATCTGAGTCTGTCATTTCAATTTGATGATATCCTGAAGCTAAATCTAACGTTGTAAAGTAATTGCTTTTACCTAATTTGTCAAATAAGTCACATATGTTCGGAAGTGGGTATCTGTCGTCAACTGTAATCTCGTTTAAACGTCGGTAGTCTATGACCATTCTATATTTAATTTCACCTGAAGCATCCAATTTTTTGGGAACCAAATGGGCAGGGGCACTCCAAGGAGAATGTGATTCTTGTATTACGTTATCTTGCAATAATTTTTCTACTTGATGTAATATTTCCTGTGCTTGAGCCGGTGCCTGTCTATAGGGTTTTATATAAATTGGGTCTTCATTTACAGTTCTGATTTGGTGTTTTACTTGATTGGTAAAAGTAAGTGGAATGCTTTCACAATAAAATATATCTTTATATTCTTCACATAGACGAGTGATTTCTCTACGCTCTTCTATGTTGAGATGGTCTAAACGAAGCTTATTTAAGTTGTCATTCAATAAGGTATCTGTCTCTACATTTGTATAGTCACCGTTATAGTTAGTTTCTATTTCGTTACAAAATTTGGATACTTTGAAGGGTGCTGTAATAACTAATTCTAATAAATTATTTGTTGCATTTTGTATAATGGTTTCGGCAAAATAATTTTTACAAGAAACTAAGGCAGTAGGCATACGAACGTCTTGACAAAATTCCTTAAATTCAATAATTGCATCACCGTTTTCCTGATTCACTGGTAATTTAATGCGTTGTTCTGATCGCGGTTCTAATATAATTTTATAATCACTTTTATAAACTATTGGGATAGTAGTCTTGTCTGTCTGAAGGATCATATGGTTATAAGAAATATTTGCTTTGAGTCGGGACAAAAGATCACAACCGATTACTCCATCGTATCTTTTATCTACATCATATATATAAAATTTATGTGTAAATGGTTCTTTAAAAATTGAGAAAAGAGGAATATTAACTACATCATTATGGACGCTGGATGCATGCGTACTAGTTACCATAAATGGTTCGTAGCATCTATAGTTATTGAAATACTCATTAGCTTTAGTTGTACTAACAAAAGAACGTGTGCTTCCAGAATCTAACATAAACTTAGCATCTATGTCTGGTACATATATATAAGGTAATTTTAGAGTATTGTCTGAATTTATTTCAATTATCTCGGGATGATTCGGAGGCAATTGACTTGAAAATTTTCATTAGAATCTACTTTTTCCTGATTATTTTCTAATTGTGGATTATTATCGCTTTCAATTTCACCAGGATCGGGGTATTGTTCTGTATATGCATTTTCATTATAATAAGCGTACATATTTTCATCAAATTCGGTCTCGTAATTATAAGGGTAATTATAATAATCAGTTTCATCAGTAGATATTTCGTTTACTGGAAACTGTTGCGGTTTAGCGGGTGCGGTTCTCATTGAAACGTCATTAGAGAAATTAGGAGGACGGTAACCTTGATGTTGCTGCTGAGGCCTAAATCCAAATTGGCCTGGCTGTGGTCTAAAACCTTGCGTTTGAGGTCTATAACCAAATTGACCTATTTGCGGACGGTAGCCCGTTGGTTGAAATGGTGTATTCGTATTAAATTGGGGTTTCGTACTAAACTGTGGTTTTGTAAAATTATTAAATTGTGGTGCTGTTGGTCGCGGTTGGTTGAATGCATTTGTATTTAGAGGTCGATTACCAAAGTACTGATTATTTGGTCGGAAAAGATTGTGGGTGTTTCCCGGAATACCAAATTTAAATTGATTTGTCGGAAATGCAGGAATACCAAATTTAAATTGGGTGTTCTGCGGAATTGATGGTTTAAATATATTTTGTTGAGTGATCGATGGTCTATTTTGGAGCATCTTTGATCGAAGGTTATACTGTTCTTGGAAATTAACTTCTTCTAAAACAAAACTCAATGCTTGCTCTAATGTGGTCGGATTTTTAATTCTAACTATTCGCACCATGTGTTCGGGTAAATTATATAAGAAAACGTTCAAGGCAGTATTATCGTAAATAATACGTTTTGCTTCTTTTAAGGTAACGGATGAACTTTGGTTAACTTTTGAAATAAGAATTGCTCTCACGTCCTGAATTCTACCACAGAATTCTAAGTAAGATTCATTGTTTCTAATTTTCAGTGTTTCTAATTCGATCGCTACACATTCCTCACTTCGCGGGTCTCCGAAATGTTGGATTAAAATTGCTTTAATTTCGTCATACGTCTGAAATTCACCTCGCTCGCTGATCAGAGCAGCGGCTTTCCCGGACAATTTACTAGTAACTGACTGAAGTAAAAACTCATTAACGTTTGCTGCACCTTGGTACTTTGATATAACGAATTCACATTTCCTCAAAAACAAACTTAAAGTTTTTGTGTTCCCGTTATACTCAGGTATCAGGTTTAGCATTTCGCGAGGGATGTGTGGTGTCGGATAATCTAATTCGCTCTCCATTTTAAATATAAATTTAGTTACTATAACACAAGCTTAGTTTATGATTAAAAATAAGGTAGGTAATATAAAGTAACCGCGAGATTCTATCGCGTAAACTTTAAATTATCTAAGTAAACTACAACTTTAAAATTAATTTGCGAGATTTTATCGCCTATTACTAAAATTAAAATTATATTCAAAGTAAATCGTGAGATTTTATCGCGTAGATACTTCAAATGTTTAAAAACTATATTGGTTTACTTTATATTCACTTTTTGTATTTATATAAAAAAAAATCACAATAATCACTTAAATCTAACACTAGGATAAAGGATAGGAAAGGATGTAGAAGAATTTTACAACTTACATGCCAGTCTGCACCTTATTTTCACACATTACCGATTTTAGGCAAATTACTCCCGTTAACAAATTTATTTGGTTCGTGGATAGTCTTTACCGGTGTTGAAACACGCGAACTGCTGCACACACGCGAACTTCAGCAACGATTTCGGATTTTACGAAGCTTCGAAACTGTTTCCCGAATTTTCTGCGATGCTAGCGTACTTTTTCGAGAGTTTTCCGCGTATGATAAACAGTAGACTATCCTACCGGCTGCGCCAGTTAACTTTCCGGAGCGTGGAAATATGTTTTTAAAAACTAATGTATCGAGATTTTATCGATGAACTACAGACTAACTTAGGCTAACTTAGGACGAGTGAACCCAGCAGAGTTTGATGCCGGACTGCCTCGATCTACTCCTTATTCTAATACAAAAGATTATAATAATAATTGCTACATTGCAACTTAATTCTAAGGATCGGCAAGACTGCTTACATTGCGTCTGCCGTCCTTCCTGTCCAAAGCATTTCACAGAATAATGTTACATTGTAGTTACATTGTATTAACTATGAAGTGCTTCGTCAGTAGATCTTACAATATAACTACCTACCTGTTGTTTTAGGAAACAAGTTACTAACACTGATACCTTGTTTTGTCACAAAAAACATGTTTACCTAATATTTACTCGTGAATTAAACCTTAAACCTATCTTTTACCCTTGAAAATACCGTTTTTTCATATAAAATTGATTCTCCTTCAAATCAAATGGTGCAATAAATCAATATTAAAGACACTTTTTTTACCCTGTCATAACTTATCTATTACGGTAATCATAGCACGAATGAATGTGTGCTTGACGCTTAATACAGATAATTATACCGCGTGGGGCCTATAACCGGGGAAAATATTTAAAATAATGACTCTCTAGAGTATTAGTATTTATTCTGAAAAGTTTTCAGTTAATCATAACCCATGCATTACTCACAATAAGAATTTAAAGTTACTTTTCATAATCAGTGTAGTATTGCAAAACGATATTATCGCTAACGTTGCGAACTAATCGTAGTACAGGGGATAACAAAAAACTTACCGCTAAACATCATGATATCACTATTCATCAGAAAATTTACTTGTAACTCCTTGAATAGCAACAGCCCCCGCTACTTCCCATAGCTTAAAATCTCTGTTTCAAATTATTTAAAATTAGTTTATTATTAAACATCGCAATGACAGCTGTTATCAGGGGTCGTACCGCGCAAGTGTTGTCGGCATCGACATCGATTTCATTTGACAGATATATGTGATACATTGCTGCTTCTTTTTGAAACAAATGAAAACTTACCAAAGACTAAGAGCAATGTGTCACATCCATCTGTCAAATGAAGCCGTTTTTGATGCCGTCGCCACTTGCGCGGTACCCCTGTTTTTAATTTTACCCATCATGCATGACATGTCATGTCAATCAATACCAATTATACTCTTTGTACCAAGTAGATTCAGCCATGGAATTATTAAGTACTAGTACGGAGTACCTGTTAATTCCATGGATTCTACGCTTTTTACATTATGATCTTTTTATAAAGAAGATCATAGTGTTAAAAGAGAGTAAATTCAAAATAATAATTTTGATTAGTAAAGTCAGAATATTGTCATGGAGATTTCTTTGGTTTCAGTTTAATTTTAATTTAAGTAATCGAATTGGATTTATTTACACAATTTGTAATTCAATGTGAAAATGGCTTTGAGTGCAAAAAACATTCCAAAAAGAAAACAATACCTACGTGGATTCATGAATTACGATAGTAAGTAAGTAAGACAGTATTATTTTTCTATCAGCCGACACATAAATTGTCAAAAAGACGTTCCGAGTAGCTCCGAAAAAGTTGAGCGGTACTGTTGTTTGCATTATATTGAAATCACGATTAAGTTTGTTAGAACAAATCAAAAAGTAAAGATTTGGTTTTAATTAGTTGGGACCCTAATGATTCAATCACTAGTGACCTATGGAGCCTCCGTTTTTAATATTAGCCCTGGTTCTAGGCCACATATCAATAAATAATTATAAAACTTTATTAACTTAATAAAAACATACCTTGAACGCCATCTTCGATGATATCTTGGTAGACTTTGTGGTTAGATCTCAGACCAAAGTAATTTATAGGCAACTTTATCTCGAACTGCGGCAATCCCGTCAATCACTGATATTATTGTGTTACTATTAGGCGCGTGTAAGCATATAATATTACGTACTTTATTCACATGAACAGGAGTTAGCTTTATAAAAGACAATTCATGGCGTGTTGTGATTCTGAACTGCAAATTTTTTACCTCTTTGTGGGTTTATATAGTTATTTTTCCAAAACCGGTGTCCGGTCAATGATACCTGAGAAATAAACAACCTACTTTGTTTTTAGTGCCACTTTAATTTATAGCAAATGTATTTACTGAAGGAAAATCAATTCACTTTATTTTAATGTTTCTTACTTATAAATTCTAGTTGACGCATGAAATGCAATTTTTTGAAATTTATATATTTTTTCTGTTTCTAACCCGAAGTGGAATTTGTTGAATAAGAAGCAAAAAGTTAACAAAAACAAGACAAGTTTTGTTGTTGTTAGTAGAAAAGAAATTATACGTAGGTTAGGAGGACATCCTTATATTGAAATAATGTTGATTGAAGGATGGAGCTGTTCTCGCTAACAATATTACCATATTAGTATAGACTAGTATAGTATTGTATAAACTGTGATATTGCTTAACCACTTATAGTAATGTAGATTTAATGTAGATTTTATTTGGTAATTAAATAATTGCATACAATCTCACCAATTATCTAGCCCACGTTAAGTTTCATGAAGAATTTGTGTTATGGATACTTAACGGATAAACATAAGTATGTTTATTCGTAAATAAGTATATACTTACATTAAATATATACATATAAACATATTAAACACCCAGACCAAGACAAATAGACATGTTCATACACACAAATATTTGTCTTGTCCGGGAATCGAACCCGGGACCTCTGGCGCAGAAGGCGGGTTTAGTACCCCTGCGCCAAACAGGTCGTCAAGTAAGGCATCTTGAAAATGACGTGTTACGAACTGAATTAAAAGCAGAGTGCGAGTTTGCAAATGTCCAAACGTTACCATCCGTTAAAGTAAAATTTTGACAGAGAGTCTCAATACAATAACAATAAGATTGAAAATGTGACATGTACACATATACTGATATATACAGACTTTAGTAAAGCATTTGACAAAGTGGACCATCAGTTCCTATTACATATGTTTTCTCTCTATGGCATCACAACTAACCTTTTGTCTTGGTGCGAATCCTATCTCAAGGGTCGCTCGTCACGGGTTGTACATAATGGCTTCAGCTCCGAACCATTTTTGGCTAAGTCTGGGGTTCCTCAAGGATCCTACCTCGGACCTATATTCTTCCAAATTTTCGTAAACGATAGGTATTGGTGATTCATTTCAAAATTCAAAAAATTATTTATACGCGGATGATTTAAAAATAATGAGGCGTATCAAAAGTGCTCAAGATGCTCTATTACTGCAGAGTGATTTGAATGGACTCTCGGAATGGTGTACGAGAAATCGCATGACTCTAAACATCGAGAAATGCAGCCATATTAGATTTTCCAGGAAAAATCAATGTCATATTTCTCTTACACGATAAATAACACCAAACTCAAAGAGGTAAATGTCATTAAGGACCTCGGAGTCTATTTAGACTGTAAATTGCAGTTTAACGTACACATCGATAAGATAGCCAAAAAGTTTTAAGCTCTTGGGTTTCATCTTGAGGAACTCGAAAGATTAAAAAAAACCGCTACTGTTGTCACACATAGCAATAGTCTTGTCAGATCCGTGCTCGAGTACTGTAGTGTAGTGTGGTCTCCTCAGTATCAAGTTCACGTGAAACGCCTCGAAAGCGTACAAAAACAGGTTTCTTCTTCTCATCTGTCTTCCGAAACTTCCTCGCTAAATTGTTGAGATCTTATGAGAGTCTTAAATATTTTAAGATCCAAAGCTTCAAACATAGAAGGCTCCTTATGGATAGCATGTTTCTGTACAAACTGTTGTTCTAACCTTCTAGATCAGATTCAAATCAACGCTCCCAAAAAACTGTCTCGGGTTAGAAGATTCAACATTTTTTTGTACAGAAAAGTGTAAAGAGCAATCTGGGCAGCCACTCAACTTTGAATAGGATCCAGAAGCAATACAACAGCTTATGCCGGTCAAACTATTCTGAGGACTTGGCACCTCAGCCTGAGAAAATAAAAAGAAATTGAAATTATTAGTAACGAAAAACCCAATTAAATTAAATTAGATAATCTTGTAACAACCTCATTTTAACCTTCCGCAACATGTATTGGATTTTTCCATTGTCTTTATTTACTTTTTTGAAGTTTGTAATTCATGCCGTGGCTGTCTATAATTGGAAACTGTATTTAGACTAAGATTCTATATTTAATTTATTACATATTGTTAGTATATGTTTTTGTTGACTGTCCAATAAACAAATAAACAAAATTAAACTCTATTCGCAATCGACGTAAGCGAGTAAGGTGAGACAACTCACACTAAGCACTCAGAGGGCCTAGTGTGAGTTTGAAAATGTTACCATAGCGTGAGAGTAAAATTTTGACAGCTAGCCATAATACGATGAGATTAAGGTTGAGAATTAAACTCTATTCGCAAACTTCGGCGTAAGCGTGTAAGGTGAGAAAGCTCACACTAAGCACTCTGATAGGTGTATTTAAAGAATTAATGACACCGTGCCGGCCGAGTCTGCCAATCAAAATATCTTTTGTCTTTTGTTGTTTTCTAAGCATAAATAAAATCGACTCTAAGCAATAAATCAATTTGGAATTTGGCATTTGAGTTTGAATTTACACAATAGAGTTTAAAATCGCGTAGCGCCGCGTAAAGTCGAGCGCGGTCACCGGAGACCGCTTAGTGGTAATTGGGATACGTTATTGTCAAAATTCGCCAATTAACTTGCGGTAAGACCACGTGAATTCCGGCTTATGCCAATCCGCCAATACATACATTTAATTCTTTTCGAACTTCGTTATCGTTTTTAGGGTTCCTTAGCCCAATCGCAAAAAACGGAACCCTTATTGATTCGTCATGTCTGTCTGTCCGATGAATGTTACAGCCACTTTATTCCAAAAGAGGATTACACAGTCGAAATTTGGTAGGTAGATGTATTCTGTAAACCGCTTCACGGTTTTTACACAAAAATAATATATATATATTATATAAATATATAACGTTAGGGGTATCTATAGACTAGTATAGTATTGTCTTTAAAATTTAGTGATATAGTCTATAAAGTAGTAAAATGTGTCCCCCCCCCCCTCTAACTTTTAAAATAAGAAAGTGAAAAATCTAAAAAAATATATGCTGTAGATCTTTATAAAAAAACTTTCAACGAAAATTGGTTTGAACGAAATATATTTAGCAGTTTCAATTCATACAAACACTATAAGTTATTTTTGCAGACAAAAAATATAGTGGCATTTTGGGTAGGTAGGTGTATTTAATATAATAATAGAAACTTTATTGCACACGATACAAAAACAAACACATACAGAGAAAAAGACAAAAAAAGGAACCTTATTGCTACATTGAATAGGCGGCCTTATTGCTACATAGCAATCTCTTCCAGGCAACCTTGGGTAAGAGACGGAACCCTTCATGTGCGAGTTCGACTCGCACTTAACCGATTTTTGAATTGTTACTTTGGCTAGGGGCCCTGGAGCCGAGTCTCGGCCGTAGCACGTCCCCTATAATTTATAGGACTCGGCAGCACGTTTGACCTTAAGGTGGTACGACTTCCATACGAACAAACATTGCACATTAATTGGTTCATCATACATTAATAATTCATAAATACATGTGCAACTTGGCGTTTTTTGGAGCTCGTTGGCGTAGTTCGCGCGCGGCTTGCGATTGTAGCGGTTAAGTAGTCGGTCCCTGGATGGGTGACTAAAAAATGTATTATCTCAAACTCCTCTATATTTCGAAAGGCACGTTAAGCCGTTGATCCCGGTTGTATTTGAAATTTGCAGTCGTTGTAACCTACCAATCCGCATTGGGCCCGCGGTGGTTCATGGCCTATTCTACTTTTCCTTCCATAAGGAAGGCCAGTGCCCCAGCAGTGGAGACATTAAAATAAATATCCTAATTCTTTTTTGGAAAGAGATTTCAGTAGATTGTACTACCTACATTGTTCTAACTACTAGCATTCGCCCGCGATTTCATTCGATTTTAGAAAATCCTTAGGAAACATTTGACTAAAAACTCTTTTTACTGTGGACGGAATCGAGTTCACATTAGGCTCGATCGGCTCGAATCAACAACAAAAATCTGTTATTTTGGTACTTTGGAAATAGTTGCTATGGTTTCCATAGTACCTTTTTGGCATTTCTTCGATCATGATGTGAACTCTGATTCCGTCGAGAGTAACCCCCTAAGCTTATTAACGGTCGGTTTCAATAACCTATCTAGAGTAAGAGATAGGCTTACTAGAGCTTTGTTGCCTAGATATTTTTGTTAATCGACCTAAAATAACAGCGGTTGCTAAGTAACGTAACCAAGTTAGGCCTATCTCTTGTTTAGAATAGATTATTGAAACCGGCCGTAAGAGAATCATAAGAATATTACAATAGCTCCAATAGCTATTCCTTTTGTCTCTGTCATCAAAATGACATAATGAACTCGAGCAAATTTATAACAAAACACTGAATAAATTATTTCACGCTTACACCAGGTTTATATTATAAGTAAGGGGATATAAAATTATGTGGCCGTTTAGCCATTTTACATGATTAAGTCAAACATCCGAACATACAATTTCAGATTTATAATATTAGTCAGGGGCGTGCATTGGTTTTTCAGCGTAGTAGACACTGTAAATCTAACTAGTAACTTTGCAATTATCCTATCCTGCTACCGATTATTATAAGTTTGAAAGTTTGTGAGGATATTTGGATGGATGAATGTTTGTTACTCTTTTTCTCAAAAACTACTGAACTGATTAAGATTAAACTTTACAGCAATGTAGCATAAACATCAGAAAACCACATTGTATGCAAATATTTATAATTATCCTGATATTCCCACGGTAACGGCAACCACGCGGCGAGTGAAACCGAGAGCGGCCGCTAGTCATAAATGGTAAGGTTCGTAAATTTAGTAGAAATGCTGAGAATGAAGAATGAGTTTGATTGTTTGAGCACGCTAATCTCCGGAACTACTAGTTCGAATTGAATAAATATTTTTGTGCTGGATAGTCCATTTATCTCGGAAGGTAATAAGATATTTAATATCACGCTACGATTAATAAGAGCAGAGCATTAATGTAAAACGTTGCAAAAACGGGAAAAAAATATTACTTTTGGGAGCTTCCGTTGCGGACGGTGTGTAAACGGTTAAAGTTACGTAAAAATCATGTATGACGAAATTGTTCCCAATCAAAAGTTCTAAAAAAAATTCCGCGACAGCATATGTCTATGTTTTATGGTTTACTCACTATAACCATTTTTAAGATCGCCGTCGTATTATCGCTATCGTACGAAATTCGTCCAAGCTATCGTATCATCTAACAATATACATGCTGGGTAGTATGCTGGTTAAAACGACACCTAATTTTTTATACTTAAGGGGCCGTACAAAGCCAAATACACATTTTTGATCAAGGATTTCACATAGTATTACTAGATTTATCGGCCCCAAAAAAATACTGTAGAAAGTAGACTATAGTACTCAGTTATGTGATTGACAGAAACATGATTGCTAAAACTTTTCTCGATAGAAAAAAATCGTAAAGTTACTTCCAATTTTGTAGTTTTTCAATGCTGTGCCAACCGCTATTAAACCTTTAGTCATGAAACTATTATTAAAAAATACCTTAGCTAGTTCTCTAGTTTTGTGATTGACAGTTTTTCAAATTTTTAAATAGTTCATTAATAATAAATTAAAAACGATAATGTCGCTTACGTTGATGTTTTTAAAACAGACACCAGTGTTTGCATCTCTATCGCATGCGTTATTTCACCGTATTTCTGTCTGATTCGCTCCTCGCTCTTCAGTCGTGAGTGCTCCATTGAGACGTGTGGACTGCGCTTGCCTTACGCTCCGCGACGATTTCGCACGTAGATTATTTCAAAAGTCTATTTGTTAATCATAACCTAGGTATAGGTTATTATAGCAAACAGAGATAAAAAATAAGCTTTTGTAGAAATTTGTAGAAAGTAGAGAAGTATTCGACGAGCAGCATATTATGATACAAAACTGTCAAATATCTGTCAGAAATCAAGGCCAATTTAAATGTTTGAAATTGATTAAAGATATTATTTGACTGTACTTTTTAGATAAAAGTAGTAATTTATTATAAGTAAATACATAGTATAGGGGACAATAGCCATTGCCCCCCTCCCCCCGGCACACAGTTTTACGCAAAGTTTTTAAGCAAAATGTTTGCAATTATGATATAACCTCCCTTAACCAAATCCCCCCCCCCCCCCCCCTCAAACAAATCCTGGATCCGCGCCTGTATTATATTCTATGTAAGTTCCGAACAAGACCAATTTGGTACCTTATTGGTCACATCCAGGAACCAAAATATTGCTTGGCACTTACTTATAGTAATGCAAAGTTTAGATGACGGAATTATTAGAACGGAATGATCAGAATTTCTTTTCTGTATTTCCTCGGGCTGTACCTGTTTCCGGTTTTTATTTCAGAGCCGAGTCTAGTAGTAACAGCATTGTAACAGGTAGCTCAATGTTCAATTCTGATATGACGGTGCAGGAAGCTACGAATGTCGAATGTATTAGTCCCAAAAGGTATCTTAAAATACCCAATACCTTAAAAGTGCTTTGGTGCATGACAAAACAAAACAGTTATAAAATGTATTGTTTTTCGGTTTTTTAGAATCGTATTGGCAGATCTTACAAACATAATTCCTGATGTTACTTCTACTTTCATTAATGATGAGCAGCAACAACATTTAGATAATGACAATGTGAGGGCTAAAATGTAAGTAAGTTTGCAGACAGTGGTACCAGTATCGAGCGTAATAAAAGACTTAGACTTAGACGGAAGGTAGATTCTATTCGTGTGCCAATAACATCAACCCGCAACAATCAACAGTTCTTTCGTGACCATGGCGCATGCAACTGCGCTGAAATATCGGAGTCTCAAATATAAACAGGTACATGGTGTAAATCCAGTCCTAGTTTATTCTAGTAACTTCAATAACCATGGAAATTTAAAAGAAGATAAGCTTGTAAAATTAATAATACTTATATTGTCGAAGACATTATACAACCCTACATGTTTTTATTGTTAGACACAAATACATGTTATTGTCTCTTTTTCAGATATGAGCATAGAAGTAGTTCAATGTCCAATTTTGATCTGACGTTGCAAGAAAAAAATACGGATGGCGAATGTTGTCATTACAAAAGGTTTTTAAAAATACCCTTATTGTTTTGTACTGTGTGTGTATGAAAATTTAGAAAATTGAAAGAGACGACAAACTTTGGGAGACCTTTATACTACCGAAACTAAAAGACTTTTATATGCAACATGTTTTGCCAGAATTAGTGAATCCTCGTCAGACCGAAATATGCCCTTAAGGTGGTACGACTTCCATACAAACAAACATTGCACATTGATTAGTTCATCATACCTTAATAATTCATAAATACATGCGGAACTAACTCGTTTCAGTTATTTGTTTGCGTGAAATAATAAAAAAATGTACTTTATATTTATAATGTTTTTCTGTTTCAGATTGGCATCAGTGTAGCGCGATTAAAAACAGGAGACGAATACTTTTTATTATGGTAATCCTTAGGTAACCTGAGGATTAATAATAAACATACAAGTAATAAATATATAAAAAATGTGCGACATTACATTTTGTATTGTAATGTGGTTTGGTGAACCTCCCGCATTATTATTCGTTTTACATATGTTAATAACCATCTTGGGATCCATTGGTCTGTATGCCTAGTGTGAGTTTTGTTTGCTTACGTGAAATTTATATGAAAAAAAAACGCAATTTACACGTTCTGACAGGGGTTCAGTACGTCTCTCAATAATAATTATAGTAATTAATACACTCAACACAAAGATCCTTTTCTTATTAATTCTTGATTGTAGTATAGAAATGCAAAAAAAAATATTATAATATACCCAAAACCCATGTAAGACGGAAGCGTGAAAAATAATAAACTATTCAACAAGCAACCAATTTTTTATTTACATTTTCTTACGTTTGCTTCAATACTCATTGATATTGATCCTTTTCGTTTAATTTTGCTTACATTTACTAGCGGACTGCTTAAGGTGGTACGACTTCCATACTAACAAACATTGCCAAAACATAAGATGTACGTATTATAAATATTATTAAAAAACGTAATTTATAAAATAAACAATAAACAGTACTCACCAGGAATATCTATTTGAATGCATTAAGTATGTGTATATACATGCGACACTTGTCTCTGTTTTCTTCATTACACTGTGCACGTAAACTCAAGCGAACTTTGTTCTCGGCCTGCGATAACGACACGCGCGGAGCTAGTCGATAGCGGCATAGGGTGCGGGACGCGCGGGGGAAATCCTTATTTCTTCTAGCTTTATTAAGTTACAAAAAGCTGAACGGTCGTTAGATGGCGCTACTTTCGCTATTTAGTAGTTTTTATTTATTTGTTTATTGTTCTTTGTATCTTTTTAACTCAAAATACTATTAGCGCATTCTATAAATAAATATTGAATTTTCGAAACCAACATTTATCTTTTTGTAGTACATAAATCATCCAAATATCTCGAGAGAGTGTTTCTGTATCCCAATTTTACTAATGACTCACACATGCATACCTTATTTCTGAGTTTCTTGTAGTAGAATATTTCGACCCATCTGAAAATGATAAAGTAGCCCAGCGGTCTACGTACTCGGCTTAGATGTCAAAGAGTTAGGGTTCGAGACTTCTGATGGTAGATTTTTTTTTTATTTTTTTTTTATTATTTATTTTATATTATTGTTTATTTAAATAACATCACAATATTAATTTTGATGTATAAATTGCAACAAATGCAATTGCAACTTTTTTAAATTGCACAAGTGACAAGAATGTAATTGATACTCTAAATTTTAAGATTTCTTACTGTGTTTGCCCATTATAATATCTTTTTTTTAAACCACTGCTGAACAGATTTTGATTAAAATTGCAGTGTTTCCTCAATCAAAAAAAAAGTGGTGGTGGTTGTTGGATCATCATGTTACCGTTTTCTATACTTCTATACTATATAATATTACTAGCTTCCCGCCCGCGGCTTCGCCCGCGTGGACTACACGACTTATGCTATTGTGGGTTATCCATAAGAGATAAACATAAACCACCGCGGAGTTTTCTGTAGACATTTTCAAGGTGTACAAATACTTATTACCTTATATTGATAAATCTCGTAGGGTTCAGCCTGCGTTTGCAATGTAAGCGGAAAAAATGTAATTATTTACGACATCACATTAGAAACCTTAAAAATTACAGTATTTCTCTACTATATATTGAAGGTTATTTTACCTTCCTCTTGAATCACTCTATCTATTAAAAAAAACCGCATCAAAATCCGTTGCCTAGTTTTAAAGATCTAAGCGTACATAGGGACAGACAGCGGGAAGCGACTTTGCTTTATACTATGTAGTGATAAAGAGGAAAGATGTGTATGTATGTATGTAATGAATAAACTCAAAAACTACTGGACTGATTTCAAAAATTCTTTTAGGATGCTACACTATATCCCTGATTAACATAGGCTATATTTTATCCCGATATTCCCACGGGAACAGGTACCACGCGTGTAAAACCGCGAGGATCCGCTAGTACAATACTACAATACTATTATATTAGTTTTATTTAAAATCAATACATTTAGCTCCTTTCGGTATATTGGCGTGTATATAAATTTGCGCAAATGATCATATTTTGTCTACTTGTTTGTTAGTTACAATCTCCATTTTATATTAGGTATAATAGTTTTGGAATCAAGCTCGAGACGCCATTTTTATACTTACTCTTTTTGTTTACTTATGTGGTGAAATTTTACATCTTGTAAATCTTGTTAAATTCTACCTTTAAAGCTTTAATTTACTGCGATAATTTATTATGGTGATGTAAAAACTTAGAAGCTTGATTTTTACAGTTCGGGGGAACCATAGACTTTAATCTTTATTAATATCAATTTGATACTTCACGTGTTTCTGAGGATTGAGTCTTTAAAGGCACTTATGTGCATATAACTAATTTCGTGTTTTAATTTATAAAGATACTGATATTATAAAATATTAATACATAAAACATGTAAGTAAGCAAAAATGCCCAAAAAAAAAATTACTATTAAGTACTTACCTCAAAATGAAATTGTATTATTCAACAAATACTTAATTCGTTAAGCAGCGCAGCGAACACCGGGGTTGGAAACAATTAAATATCTATTGTGTTTCGTTTTCCGATGCCTGAGAGGTTATAAAATAAAAAGTGCTAACCTCTTGTGTATCTTAAATATGTATTATGTAATGTTAAGTACAATCTAGAAAAAAAGGGCTGAGATAGCGCTAACATTCATTCATGCGCTGTACGGTGAAAATGTTTTTGAAGGCTAACTGACCAATAATTGAGGCAAATTTAATTACATTTGTGCACTATTCGCGCAAATGTTTATTCGAGCAAACGGCTTTTCGTGTAACAGTCTTTCGCGTTATTAGCTTTTCGCGCAAATGTCCTGATTCATAGTCGAAACAACAATAGTCAAGTGATATGTGACGTCAAATTCATGTTTTGTATTTGGCTTAGTCTATGTTTATCTCTATGCTATCATCATTCTTATGATGTTTTGAATAGCTAAGTGAACATTTAATACGTTAAAATTGTAAAATTAAAAATAAAATAAATCATTAAGATCGTTAAATCATTAAGATTTACGTAAAATAAATCATTTCTAGTCAGAAAATAAATTTCACTCAAAACTGAAATATTTCCACCCGTTTTGAAAGATTTCATAAATTTCGTTTATATTTAATTTTCATTTCAGTGAAATTTTGACTGGACCCATTCCCTAGTCACAATGAAAAAACACTACAAACAAATGACAAATACGGAACGGTGTTGTCCGTACGTAGATGTGATTGCGGACAATTTAATATTTGAAAAGGGACCACATGACATTTGTCTAAATAAAAAATTAAAATTTAAATATTAAGTAAGTACGTTACATAATACAAGTAAATTTTATTTGCACGAAGCAGATACAATTTTCGTTTCATTTTTTTCCTTTATAAAATCTTATTTTCTATTTTTTTACAGTGATGGGAGAAAAAAACATTTACGCATAAAAACAAAACGTAAAGTCGTGTTTAGCATTTTTTTAAATCGGAGTCAAGATAAATCCTACAAATCACAACTTTATATCATAATCCCAAAGTAAATTATTATTGACGAAACTCATCTCTTTTGGGACGCAACGGCAACACAGCTGAAAAATCTAGTAAAGAGAAATTTAAACAATTATTAAATCGAGACAAACGTAAGAGCGGCAACTTCGCGCGTTGCGCGTCTTAGCCGCATGGAATGGCAACGTCGCGATTTTTGTATACGTACACGACATTTAATTTTGTCACATACACAGTCGTAATATTTGCAAAAATTTAGTGTTCATTTATAGGTGATTTCTGAATGAAACAATGTTTGTTTATTAATTAAGCGCAAATGAATACCCGAGAATAAATAGTTGCACATATATTTAAGTATTAATTCTGTTAATCTACCAAGATTATCTCGACTGTTTTTTGTATGAAAATCGTTCCACCTTAAGTAATTCTCATGTAAAATAGTAATGAATGATAAATATATTCATAAGCACTACGTATATAAATAACGAATGAACATTCTTTAGTTCGATGTTAAATCTATCTTCTTAAGATAAGATATCTTTGTTGATTGAAGTATTGAAACACATCAAACGATGTGTCTTAGATATTTATAGATAACAAACGTAAGTAACGATCTTTTCCGGTGTTTTAACGATCGATTAAGATGCAACAGGCAATAATTATGATTTTCTGAATGTTTGCATCTTTCAATGCTATTTTTATACTTATGATAAATTTTAAATAAATACGACGGTTGGCAAGTCTCGGTAGCTCAGCAGTTAGAGCATTTGGACCGGATTTCCAAATGGCTGAATCTACTTGGTATTAGTAGGAAAGTAGATAGGATGAGTAAAACAAATAAATTTGTCAAAAATTATATATTTAATTCACACGAAGTTTATATAAGTATATCTTTCATAAACGTGTTATGTATTATTAGCGAAATTATTAATGACCTTTGTGGCTGTGATCATGGCCTTCGTGACTGTGATCGTGTCCTTTGTGGCCATGGTCGTGTCCTCCGTGGCTATGATCGGGTCCTTCGTGGCTGTGATCGTGTCCTTCGTGGCTATGATCGTGTCCTCCGTGACTGTGGTCGTGTCCTTCGTGACTGTGGTCATGGCCTTCGTGGCTGTGATCATGGCCTCCGGGGCCGTGGTCATGTTCTTCGTGGCTGTGGTCATGTTCTTCGTGACTGTGGTCATGTTGCTGATTGTGTTTTTCAGGGACTACCTTGTCGACCTTCTTCACAGCGTCTTCTAATGGTGCAGCTGTAAACGTTAAGAAAAGAAATTATTATAGATATATCGTTAAGAAAAGAAATTATTATAGTTATTAAGCTTTAGTAAAATAGTTGACACATTGATTTTTACTAAAGCAGCAATGTGACTGCAGTTTGAAACAAAAGTTCAATCAATCAGGGTGCTGATGGATATCTAACCAAAAATTAAAGTTTGGGGGATATTACATTACGTTCTTTAGTTAACTAATCTTTATTTCTTATTAGCCAACATGATTCCTTAGTACACAACGCCTATGTATAATTATAGTAATAGATATAGTATTCAACCTACTGCGCTGCGACCATAGTCAAAAGTTCATGAAGGTGTATGTATAAAGTCAGATATTATTTTAGTCTTACCATAGCACACCACAGCCAACAGCATCAAAATGCAGACAACCTGGCAAAAAAATATAATTTTAGGAAAAAGTACAAGTTATAGGAATCAACATTATATCTAGACCTGTAGTAAAATACTAACGAGACGAATCGGAACATTAAAAACTTTTGAAATCTATTATTATTGCTCCAAACGTGGACGCAAGCGACGGCAAATAATAGGAACCAAATCATAAGTTAATAAATTGTTCAATCTACGAAAAGCCAAAAAGTGGTTTAAAGTACGTGAGCTGGAACCTAAGCGATTTTTCCAGAAAGTTGTTCAGGGTGCTTAGGGAATAAACATACTAACAAAAACTAAGAGTTTATTTTAACTTCCAATATTTATAGTGTCTACAAATTAGTACTTAATTGATTTTGATTGGTAAACTGATTTATTCCATAATAAGTAAGTATTCATAATTAGCGCCTATTCTTTTAAGTAAGAACCTAAGAATTTTTAAGAAATCTTCTTTATGAAAAATACTTGACATATTATCGAATACTTATTCTGACCGAATCAGACTAGCATTTGCAACTGCAATGTTGTTTTCAAATCAATTGTCTATATTCGCCAATTAACTTGCGGTAAGACCACGTGATATAGCGCGGCCTATGCCAATCCGAAAATCCCATACTCGTAATTTAATTCTTTTGGAACTTCGATATCATTTTTGAATTGTTACTTTGACTAACCCCCATATTCTAAGTCGTTCCTCCGAAACTTTTTACACTCCACTCAACCTCGTCGTGGGTAAAAATGGTAGTGTGCGCTAGGCCTAACACGGAGTGGCTACGTACTCTTTGGCTCCTCCAGGTCCTTACGGAGTTATGACTTAGAATACCGATTTCGAGGAGTATTTCGAAGAGGTTTTCAATGAGGTTTCGTTAAGTTGAGGACGAGTAAGTTTTGGAGGAACGACTTAGAATATGGGTGTAAGGACCCTCTTCCCCTTCCCCCCACTCCGACGCAACTCCTAGACGCGGTGACTTTTACTTTCTGAAAAAAAAACGCTTAGGTTCCAGTTCACGCACTCTACAACAGACTCCTTTGTTAGGTGGAAAAAACTGCTTTTCTCTTTTTTCACGTTCGATATCGTGAGATTTTAGTCTATGGTGTATGCCACTAGGGCCACCAATTTCATACAAAAATACGTTTACGGAGTGAACATATTTTAACGAAATTTTAAGTTATAGTTACTTACTAACGTGCACAGGGTGGAACTTTAAGATGGCGCATGAAGGGTAGGTACCTTAACCGTTGTAGCTACTAAAAAGAGAAGAAATTTTGAACTGCATTCACGGATTTTGATAAAAATATGCAGTAAGCAGGAAAGGGGCAGTTAAATCAAAAATATTTTTTACGCCAATCGATCCTATTCTTAATGGAGGTCAAAACACTACGACGCCAACTGCGGTATGAGTACTACAAAAGTCAGAAATCGCGAGCATTTTATGAATAGGTTAAACTTCCAATAATAATAACACTTTAAAAAAATACTGAAAACACAACGATACAGTAAATGTTTAAACTAAAATTATGTTTCCAGCCATGTAAAATTTATCACATTCGGCAATCTAACCAAGCTTAATCGCGCTAACTTACATCGATAGAACCAAAACATTTCGCTTACAATTTACAGATAATAATTGCTTTGATCTTATATCTTTCTAAAAGAAGTGGAGCCAAACTTAACAATACTCAAGAAATAAAAAGAATACGATGAATTTTTTTCGTTTTAAGTTGTTTAACTTCAATGATACATTTATCGTTTCTATTTTGCTATTTATTCACTCGCCCCATGTTCTGCAGTTATTTTATATGTTTCGGCATCTTATGGTACTAGTACGAGCTATGCGGTTAAGTGAAGTAAAGAACGCGTTGGATCCCAAAACAATGTTTCCAAAAAAAAACTCAACAATCCAACAAAAATTCTTTTCGTAAAGGATATAGGATTACGATTATTCATTGACTTATATATTACTAGCGTAAGGACCCGGCCAACGGTGCTAAAAAGCGTGCCAAATCGTTGGCCCTAAAATATCAGTTTAGGGCCAACGATGATTCAGTTGTCTACGGGAGACTGAAGTTGAAAGACGTTGGCTGTCATTTCATAAAAATTACGAATTTGTGTAGTAAAATGGTGCAAAAATTATGACCCAATAGTTAAAAAGGTCCGTGGAATATCGTATCATCCGTAAATAGCTTTACATTATTTTTATGGCATGTCTAACAATTTTATTTAAACGATATTATCTGGCTTATGAATTGTTCGACGACAGTCTTAACCCTAGAGTGGTCGAGTACAAAACTACCCGTGGAATACAGGTGTAAATATGCCAAATATTTATTTATAATTTATAAATATTTCCATACAATCACACCAATTATCTAGCCCACTTTAAGTATCATAAAGAACTTGTGTTATGGATACTAGATAACGTATAAACATACTTATATGCTTTTTTTTTGTAAATACATACATAATATACATATTAAACACCCAGACCAAGACAAATAGACATGTTCATGCACACAAATATTTGTCTTGTCCGGGGATCGAACCCGGGACCTCTGGCGCAGAAGGTGGGGTTAGTACCCCTGCGCCAAACAGGCCGTCAATATAATTGAAAATAGAGAAAAATATCTTATTCTTCCGAAGTTAATATTGTCATAATATAATATACTAAAAACCTAAGTTTAAAATATCTATGTACTGAATTCAGAAAGTATTTAAGTTTGAATAACGTGACCCCCGTTTCCATTGGCGAAACATTTTCAAGAAAACATGATGTGAACATATAAAGAGTGAACGGCCACTGAGAGAATGCATTATTTGACAGCTCCTATCGAGAGCCATTGCTTGGTTATCCCATTAGCAGCCGCATTTTATTTTACATGTTTTCTTGTAAATGTTCTCGCTACTGGGCTCGACACTTCATACAACCCAGTCCAGTCCAGCACTGACTTGCTGTCTATTTTCGGGCAGCCAATATAATTTGTGCGGGCAGTCTGACTTACTGCCCAATCTTGTCTACACATACCCAACCGGGTATGTGTAGACAAGATTGGGCAGTGGATTGAATTTCGGACCCAGTAACCACTGGGTCCGAAATTCCGAAAAACTAAGTTCAGTCTCTGGCATCGTGTCAATCACGCACTAATTTGAAGGAGTATTGAAGGGATCACGCGCATTATATACGTCAGTGTAGATTGACTTCGAGGAATAAATATCTTTAGAATATTATAAACATCATAGAGTAGCACCATAAAATGTTTTCGATTGATATTATTTGAAGCTATTGTAGATAAAGCATTTTCAAGAAGTTAATCTATTTTCCCGTATAGTGAGCAAAAATGCGAAAATTGTGAAATTGTTATGTTATTCTACGGGGATGAGCAAATGTGTAATCCATGCGACCACTGGCAGGGTTAATGGCAGTAGATGAAGGCACTAGAGATGGGCCATTATTATAAACGATGCAAAAGAACTGAATGAATCAATCATTTTAGTCTAGTATGAAAGGAGTCGGTTCAAAATTCCCCTAACAAGCAGCTGGCATAATGAGAGATGTAATCAGTAAAGCTTAAAAATCCAAATGTCCTCGCATAATTATAGAATTAGTAATGCTAGCCAATATTTTATATTAATTTTTAAAATAATATTTTACTATGAAACGAACGTATTATTGACATAACGCCAGTGCAAAAACTTGTAGGCTGTCAATGGAACTAAAACTAAGAAACTAAGACCAAAATGTAACTAAAGTATGAAAACTCTGTCGCTTTCACCGATTACCGCTAGTGGCGGTAGTATTTGTAGAAATATTCACATTTTAACAGCTGCATTTTAGTGAAGTCTTTTTATGGAAAGCTGGCTGGATAGTCGCCTTTAGTTCCATAGTTAATTAACTCAAAAAACGATAGTGAAGCGAAAATATAGGTAGGCTACGAACGCCGCGTATCAATAGCAAGATAATTGCACGGGTTACGGTGCTATTACCTACGTCTAATATTGCATTAAAGTTTGTTGTTATTCATTAAAATGCACTTGAATGGAAAATATTGAGAAGTTACCCAAAAGCCCGTCTATAAGATGATTATATTCTTTATAAAAATATTTTTCGTTTATTTCTATATAAAAAAAAATGCAGTGATGACAGATTGGACAAACAATGTAATTTTAATTTGAAACAAGCCTGTTTTATTTTAAATTAATTAAACAATATTTAAAAATAGTACTAGGTCCCTAAATAAACTGGATGAGTGATAGATAAAATAGCTCCAATTGAACGAAATCGTTCACTTCTGTAATCTTTTTTGCCCACCTCTAATACACCTATGCGATGGAAGAAGTTCGAGTGAGTTGTTCACAGATGGCCTGATTTTACTGGTATGAAACAGTTTTATGTCAGATGTTCATATGGGCGCATCCTTCCTTTTGAAATCATTGCGATTATTATTGTTTTTACGATGAGTCAACTTATCTTATTCACAATCAATACAAGATGTGTTGTTGTTTTAGGTATCAAGGTGAAGTACCTACCTGTTGTTTTAGGAAACAAGTTACTAACACTGATACCTTGTTTTGTCACAAAAAACATGTTTACCTAATATTTACTCGTGAATTAAACCTTAAACCTATCTTTTACCCTTGAAAATACCGTTTTTTCATATAAAATTGATTCTCCTTCAAATCAAATGGTGCAATAAATCAATATTAAAGACACTTTTTTTTACCCTGTCATAACTTATCTATTACGGTAATCATAGCACGAATGAATGTTTGCTTAGCTTGACACTTAATGCAGATAATTATACCGCGTGGGGCCTATAACCGGGGAAAATATTGAAAATAAAGACTCTCTAGAGTATTAGTATTTATTCTGAAAAGATTTCAGTTAATCAAAACCCATGCATTACTCACAATAAGAATTTAAAGTTACGATTCATAATCAGTGTAGTATTGCAAAACGATATTATCGCTAACGTTGCGAACTAATCGTGGTACAGGGGATAACAAAAAACTTACGGCTAAACATCATGATATCACTATCCATCAGAAAATTTACTTTTAACTCCTTGAATAGCAACAGCCCCCGCTACTTCCCATAGCTTAAAATCTCTGTTTCAAATTATTTAAAATTAGTTTATTATTAAACATCGCAATGACAGTTATCTGTTTTTAATTTTACCCATCATGCATGACATGTCATGTCAATCAATACCAATTATACTCTTTGTACCATGTAGATCCAGCCATGGAATTATTAAGTACTAGTACGTAGTACCTGTTAATTCCATGGATTCTACGCTTTTTACATTATGATCTTTTTATAAAGAAGATCATAGTGTTAAAAGAGTGTAAATTCAAAAGAATAATTTTGATTAGTAAAGTCAGAATATTGTCATGGGAATTTCTTTGGTTTCAGTTTAATTTTAATGTAAGTAATCGAATTGGATTCATTTACACAATTTGTAATTCTATGTGAAAATGGCTTTGAGTGCAAAAAACACTCCAAAAAGAAAACAATACCTACGTGGATTCATGAATTACGATAGTAAGTAAGTAAGACAGTATTATTTTTCTATCAGCCGACACATAAATTGTCATAAAGACGTTCTGAGTAGCTCCGAAAAAGTTGAGCGGTACTGTTGTTTGCATTATATTGAATTCACGATTAAGTTTGTTGGAAAAAATCAAAAAGTAAAGATTTGGTTTTAATTAGTTAGGACCCTAATGATTCAATCACTAGTGACCTATAGAGCCTCCGTGTTTAATATTATCCCCAGTTCTAGGCCCCAGACAGTATAAAAATATTGCACACTAGAACATCTTATATCAATAAATAATTATAAAACTTTATTAACTTAATAAAAACATACCTTGAACGCCATCTTCGATGATATCTTGGTAGACTTTGTGGTTAGATCTCAGACCAAAGTAATTTATAGGCAACTTTATCTCGAACTGCGGCAATCCCATCAATCACTGATATTATTGTGTTACTATTAGGCGCGTGTATATTACGTACTTTATTCACATGAACAGGAGTTAGCTTTACAAAAGACAATTCATGGCGTGTTGTGATTCTGAACTGCAAATTTTTTACTGGACACCGGTTTTGGAAAAATACCTATATAAACCCATTATATAGGTATTTTTCCAAAACCGGTGTCCGGTCAATGATACCTGAGAAGTAAACAACCTACTTTGTTTTTAGTGCCACTTTAATTTATAGCAAATGTATTTACTGAAGGAAAATCAATTCACTTTTTTTTTATTGTTTCTTACTAATAAATTCTAGTTGATGCATGAAATGCAATTTTTTGAAATTTATATATTATTTTTTCTGTTTCTAATCCGAAGTGGAATTTGTTGAATAAGAAGCAAAATGTTAACAAAAACAAGACAAGTTTTGTTGTTGTTAAAGTTAAGAAATTATACTTAACTAACTTAGGTTAGAAGGACATCTTAATATTGAAATAATGTTGATTGAAGGATGGAGCTGTTCTCGCTAACAATATTACTATAATACTATAGACTAGTATAGTATTGTATAAACTGTGATATTGCTTAACCACTTATAGTAATGTAGATTTAATGTAGATTTTATTTGGTAATTAAATAACTGCATACAATCTCACCAATTATCTAGCCCACGTTAAGTTTCATGAAGAATTTATGTTATGGATACTTAACAGATAAACATAAGTATTATAAGTATTTACTTACATTAAATATATACATAATAAACATATTAAACACCCAGACCAAGACAAATAGACATGTTCATGCACACAAATATTTGTCTCGTCCTGGAATCGAACCCGGGACCTCTGGCGCAGAAGGCGGGTTATGTACCCCTGCGCCAAACAGGTCGTCAAGTAAGGCATCTTGAAAATGATGTGCTACGAACTGAATTAAAAGCAGAGGGCTTAGTGCGAGTTTGCAAATGTTTAAACGTTACTATCGCGTTAAAGTAAAATTTTGACAGAGTCTCAATACAATAACAATAAGATTGAAAATGTGACATGTACACATATACTGATATATACAGACTTTAGTAAAGCCTTTGACAAAGTGGACCATCTGTTCCTATTACATAAGCTTTCTCTCTATGGCATCACAACTAACCTTTTATCTTGGTGCGAATCCTATCTCAAGGATCGCTCGTCACGGCAGCTCCGAACCATTTTTGGCTAAGTCTGGGGTTCCTCAATGATTCCACCTCGGACCTATATTATTTCAAAATTCAAAAAATTATTTATACGCGGACGATTTAAAAACAATGAAGCGTATCAAAAGTGCTCAAGATGCTCTATTACTGCAGAGTGATTTGAATGGACTCTCGGAATGTACGAGAAATCGCATGACTCTAAACATCGAGAAATGCAGCCATATAAGATTTTCCAGGAAAAAAACAATGTCTTATTTCTCTTATACGATAAATAACACCAAACTCAAAGAGGTAAATGTCATTAATGACCTCGGAGTCTATTTAGACTGTAAATTGCAGTTTAACGTACACATCGATAAGATAGCCAAAAAGTTTTAAGCTCTTGGGTTTCATCTTGAGGAACTCGAAAGATTAAAAAAAAACCGCTACTGTTGTCACACTTAACAATAGTCTTGTCAGATCCGTGCTCGAGTACTGTCGTGTAGTGTGGTCTCCTCAGTATCAAGTTCACGTGAAACGCCTCGAAAGCGTACAAAAAAGGTTTCTTCTTCTCATCTGTCTTCCGAAACTTCCTCGCTAAATCGTTGAGATCTTATGAGAGTCTTAAATATTTTAAGATCCAAAGCTTCAAACATAGAAGGCTCCTTATGGATAGCATGTTTCTGTACAAACTGTTGTTCTAACCTTCTAGATCAGATTCAAATCAACGCTCCCAAAAAACTGCCTCGGGTTAGAAGATTCAACATTTTTTTGTACAGAAAAGTGTAAAGAGCAATCTGGGCAGCCACTCAACTTTGAATAGGATCCAGAAGCAATACAACAGCTTATGCCGGTCAAACTATTCTGAGGACTTGGCACCTCAGCCTGAGAAAATAAAAAGAAATTGAAATTATTGGTAACGAAAAACCCAATTAAATTAAATTAGATAATCTTGTAACAACCTCATTTTAACTTTCCGCAACATGTATTGGATTTTTCCATTGTCTTTATTTATTTTTTTGAAGTTTGTAATTGCATGCCGTGGCTGTCTATATTTGGAAACTGTATTTAGCCTAAGATTCTATATTTAATTTATTACATATTGTTAGTATATGTTTTTGTTGACTGTCCAATAAACAAATAAACAAAATTAAACTCTATTCGCAATCGACGTAAGCGAGTAAGGTGAGACAACTCACACTAAGCACTCAGAGGGCCTAGTGTGAGTTTGAAAATGTTACCATCGCGTGACAGTAAAATTTTGACAGCTAGCCATAATACGATGAGATTAAGATTGAGGTTGAGAATTGAACTCTATTCGCAAACTTCGGCGTAAGCGAGTAAGGTGAGAAAGCTCACACTAAGCACTCTGATAGGTGTATTTAAAGAATTAATGACACCGTGCGGGCCGAGTCTGCCAATCAAAATGTCTTTTGTCTTTTGTTGTTTTCTAAGCATAAATTAAATCGACTCTAAGCAATAAATCAATTTGGAATTTGGCATTTGAGTTTGAATTTACACAATAGAGTTTAAAATCGCGTAGCGCCGCGTAAAGTCGAGCGCGGTCACCGGAGACCGCTTAGTGGTAATTGGGATACGTTATTGTCAAAATTCGCCAATTAACTTGCGGTAAGACCACGTGAATTCCGGCTTATGCCAATCCGCACATACATACATTTAATTCTTTTCGAACTTCGTTATCGTTTTTAGGGTTCCTTAGCCCAATCGCAAAAAACGGAACCCTTATAGATTCGTCATGTCTGTCTGTCCGATGAATGTCACAGCCACTTTATTCCAAAAGAGGATTACACAGTCGAAATTTCGTAGGTAGATGTATTCTGTAAACCGCTTCACGGTTTTTACACAAAAATAATATATATATATATATTATATACATATATATATATATATATATATTATTTAATATATATATATATTATATATATATATATATATATATATTATATATATATAACGTTAGGGGTATCTATAGACTAGTATAGTATTGTCTTTAAAATTTAGTAATATAGTCTATAAAGTAGTAAAATGGTCCCCCCCCCTCTAACTTTTAAAATAAGAAAGTGAAAAATCTAAAAAAATATATGCTGTAGATCTTTATAAAAAAAACTTTCAACTAAAATTGGTTTGAACGAAATATATTTAACAGTTTCAATTCATACAAACACTATAAGTTATTTTTGCAGACAAAAAATATAGTGGCATTTTGGGTAGGTAGGTGTATTTAATATAATAATAGAAACTTTATTGCACACGATACAAAAACAAACACATACAGAGAAAATGACAAAAAAAGGAACCTTATTGCTACATTGAATAGGCGGCCTTATTGCTACATAGCAATCTCTTCCAGGCAACCTTGGGTGAGAGACGGAACCCTTCATGTGCGAGTTCGACTCACACTTAATCGATTTTTGAATTGTTACTTTGGCTAGGGGCCCTGGAGCCGAGTCTCGGCCGTAGCACGATCAGCTAAATGTCCCCTATAATTTAAAGGACTCGGCAGCACGTTTGACCTTAAGGTGGTACGACTTCCATACGAACAAACATTGCACATTAATTGGTTCATCATACATTAATAATTCATAAATACATGTGCAACTTACTCGTTTCAGTTATTTGTTTTTGCGAAATTATAAAAAAAAAATACTTTCATACATGAGGTATATAAATGCGATGAATCACACACACATACGAAGAATTATTGAAATTATAAGATATTATTTTATTCGTGATTTATGTATGAAAGTACATTTTTTTATTATTTCGCGCAAACAAATAACTGAAACGAGTTAGTTGCGCATGTACTAATGAGTTATTAGGGTATGATGAACCAATAATTGTGCAATGTTTGTTTGTATGGAAGTCGTACCACCTTAAGAGCGCCATTATGTCGCTTGTAACAGCGGCGGTTTTCGGTAGTGCACGTGTAAAACCTGACTTGCTGTTGACTGTACATACATGAATGTTGTACATTTTCCGTAGTATCACCTTAATTTTATTGCCAATTAAACATTTGTCTTATTGCTTATGCTTTATCTTTGCCCATTCATTAAGAGTTAAAATAAAAAGTAGGTAGTTGATTAGAGTTGCACTTTTTCATTTACCAAGGGTTTGAGTAATTCCGCTAATCTTAACAATAAAATTTATTTTATAACTTTTGAGTTATAGATTCGTGTAGAAAAATGACAATACTGAAGTCGGTACGTGTGATGACTTGTGCATGATTATAGGCAAAATCCTGATCCATCTTGATCCGTCTGTGCCTGATTCATATGGTCGAAACACCATATGAATCATAAACTAAATTAGTTACTTATACCCCTCTCTAGCACAAAAGAGGCGTTTTTAACTGTGTACAAGTTAGTAGTTATCATTTAAAAACAGTAGTATAAACCTATTGTACATAATTTTAACACTTGACATGTAGTCTTAGTTAAGAACTAATAATATTTAATTATAACTTTTTAATTTTGCATTTTACAATGCTATTTTATGTGATAAATATTAAACAAGAAAATATACTATGAAAAAAGGAACTTGTCTCATGTCGCCCTGATGGGATTTAAACTCATATCCGAATTCCCAAAATTCGGCCCAATGCACTTACCAATTATAACCACTAACGGTGGCCAACACCTTAGAAAGGTGAATATACTGGAATAATTCGACGTGTCCTCATAGATCTCTGTAGCATAATTGGTTAGTGCATTGGGCCGGACTCCGGGCGACATGAGACAAGTTGCTTTTTTCTAGTCTTATATTTTATTGTTTAATATTTATAATAATATTTATTTAGAATTGACAATCATAGCAGTGTATTTATTACTTTCAATAATGTAATAAATTGATATCGGCATCAGTCATTTTTAATGTCCCCACTGCTGGTGCAATGGCCTTCCTTATAGGGATGGAAACCCACCACGCGGGCCCAATGCTGATTTGTGGGTTTTAACGACTGCAAATGCAGCCGGTACTAACTAAACGGTACTAGCTAAACGTGCCTTCCGAAGCACGGAGGAGCTCGAAATAGTTCATTTTTGGTCACCCATCCTGTGTCCGACCACTGCGCCACGGGCTCCTCAAGTGATATCGGTATTAATTAAAAAGCACCTTTGACATTAAACTTTTTATTTATAACTCAAAATCTCTGTCTAATTTCTGTAATTTTTATATTGCAGTTCACAATAATGCCAGAAACCGAAGATAAAAATAAGGCAAAATAAAGATACCGACGAACTTCCTTATTTTTTTAAAGTCAGTTAAAAGAGACTCGCAGAACGCGAAAGGATAGAAAACAAGAAAAAGGTTTTGATGATGACATTGAAAGTAGCTCTGTAACTTGCAAAATGCCAAGGAATTATTTTTTCACATCACACGCTCGGAAAAGGAGAATTTGTCATTCAGTTAAGTAAAAGTACTTTTTTAATTTAATACCTAACAATATGGCATAATGCGTTCCTAATCGCACTATTTACTTTTTTAATTCAAGATAATGGGCTCTAAAAATTTTACGTTTAGTTTTATTAAAATTGTGTATTAGAATTACCCCCACTTTCGGTGGGGGTACCGCCTTAACATGTTTTTTTTTCTTGTTTCTCTGTCCCGTGATAGAAGAGTCGATTTGGTTTTTGATCCTTTTGAATGCAATCTACAGTAAAATTCATATTATTGACAGAAGTATCCTGCTTAGGTGATAGATGCTCGCTATCTATTTGCTCGCGTGCCTGACCATGCGTCGTGCTAACCTGACAAACGCCTGACACGTTACAATCGTCTCGCGGGGTATCTTACATCTTTACAACATATTTATTTGTAGGCGTCCGGTCTGAGGAGCTCGTTGGCGCAGTTCGCGCGCGGCTTGCGATTGTAGCGGTTAAGTAGTCGGTCCCTGGATGGGTGACCAAAAATGTATTATCTCGAACTACTCTGTATTTCGAAAGGCACGTTACGCCGTTGGTCCCGGTTGTATTTGAAATTTGCAGTCGTTGTAACCTACCAATCCGCATTGGGCCCGCGTAGTGGTTCATGGCCTATTCTACTTTTCCTTCCATAAGGAAGGCCAGTGCCCCAGCAGTGGAGACATTAAAATAAATATCCTAATTCTTTTTTGGAAAGAGATTTCAGTAGATTGTACTACCTACATTGTACTAACTACTAGCATTCGCCCGCGATTTCATATTCGATTTTAGAAAATCCTTAGGAAACATTTGACTTAAAACTCTTTTTACTCTGGACGGAATCGAGTTCACATTAGGCTCGATCAGTACCCCTATTACGAGTTTGCTTAACATGACATTTACAGGACTCGTGAGCGTAGACTATCGGATACACTGCTCATGTCGGTAAAACAGTCGCTAAATATGAAAGAGACAGAGCTACATTTTACGTTAACGTTTACTGCGTCAAGTTTGCCAAACCCGTAATAAGCCTACTGCTCGAATCAACTTCAAAAATCTGTTATTTTGGTACTTTGGAAATAGTTGCTATGGTTTCCATAGTACCTTTTTGGCATTTCTTCGATCATGATGTGAACTCTGATTCCGTCGAGAGTAACCCCCTAAGCTTATTAAGAGAATCATAAGAATATTACAATAGCTCAAATAGCTATTCCTTTTGTCTCTGTCATCAAAATGACATAATGAACTCGAGCAAATTTATAACAAAACACTGAATAAATGATTTCACGCTTACACCAGGTTTATATTATAAGTAAGGGGATATAAAATTATGTGGCCGTTTAGGCATTTTGCATGATTGAGTCAAACATCCGAACATCCAATTTCAGATTTATAATATTAGTCAGGGGCGTGCATTGGTTTTTCAGCGTAGTAGACACTGTAGATCTAACTAGTAACTTTGCAATCATCCTATCCTGCTACCGATTATTATAAGTTTGAAAGTTTGTGGGGATATTTGGATGGATGAATGTTTGTTACTCTTTTACTCAAAAACTACTGAACTGATTAAGATGAAACTTTACAGCAATGTAGCATAAACTTCAGAAAACCACATTGTATGCAAATATTTATAATTATTCTGATATTCCCACGGTAACGGCAACCACGCGGCGAGTGAAACCGAGAGCCGCCGCTAGTCATAAATGATAAGGTTCGTTAATTTAGTAGAAATATTAAAATGCTGACGAGTTTGATTGTTTGAGGAATTCGAAAATTTCGAATTGAAAAAATATTTTTGTGCTGGATAGTCCATTTATCTCGGAAGGTATTAAGATATTTAATATCACGCTACGATTAATAAGAGCAGAGCATTAATGTAAAACGTTGCAAAAACGGGGAAAAAATATTACTTTTGGGAGCTTCCGTTGCGGACGGTGTGTAAACGGTTAAAGTTACGTAAAAATCATGTATGACGAAATTGTTCCCAATCAAAAGTTCTAAAAAAAATTCCGCGACAGCATATGTCTATGTTTTATGGTTAACTCACTATAACCATTTTAAAGATCGCCGTCGTATTATCGCTATCGTACGAAATTCGTCCAAGCTATCGTATCATCTAACAATATACATGCTGGGTAGTATGCTGGTTAAAACGACACCTAATTTTTTATACTTAAGTAATTCTCATGTAAAATAGTAATGAATGATAAATATATTCATAAGCACTACGTATATAAATAACGAATGAACATTCTTTAGTTCGATGTTAAATCTATCTTCTTAAGATAAGATATCTTTGTTGATTGAAGTATTGAAACACATCAAACGATGTGTCTTAGATATTTATAGATAACAAACGTAAGTAACGATCTTTTCCGGTGTTTTAACGATCGATTAAGATGCAACAGGCAATAATTATGATTTTTGAATGTTTGCATCTTTCAATGCTATTTTTATACTTATGATAAATTTTAAATAAATAAGTAGGTTCGCAAGTCTCGGTAGCTCAACGGTTAGAGCATTGGACCGGATTTCCAAATGGCTGAATCTACTTGGTATTAGTAGGAAAGTAGATAGGATGAGTAAAACAAATAAATTTGTCAAAAATTATATATTTAATTCACACGAAGGTTATATAAGTATATCTTTCATAAACGTGTTATGTATTATTAGCGAAATTATTAATGACCTTTGTGGCTGTGATCATGGCCTTCGTGACTGTGATCGTGTCCTTTGTGGCCATGGTCGTGTCCTCCGTGGCTGTGATCTTGTCCTTCGTGGCTGTGATCCTGTCCTTCGTGGCTATGATCGTGTCCTCCGTGACTGTGGTCGTGTCCTTCGTGACTGTGGTCATGGCCTTCGTGGCTGTGATCATGGCCTCCGGGGCCGTGGTCATGTTCTTCGTGGCTGTGGTCATGTTCTTCGTGACTGTGGTCATGTTGCTGATTGTGTTTTTCAGGGACTACCTTGTCGACCTTTTTCACAGCGTCTTCTAATGGTGCAGCTGTAAACGTTAAGAAAAGAAATTATTATAGATATATCGCAGTTATTAAGCTTTAGTAAAATAGTTGACACATTGATTTTTACTAAAGCAGCAATGTGACTGCAGTTTGAAACAAAAGTTCAATCAATCAGGGTGCTGATGGATATCTAACCAAAAATTAAAGTTTGGGGGATATTACATTAGGTTCTTTAGTTAACTAATCTTTATTTCTTATTAGCCAACATGATTCCTTAGTACACAACGCCTATGTATAATTATAGTAATAGATATAGTATTCAACCTACTGCGCTGCGACCATAGTCAAAAGTTCATGAAGGTGTATGTATAAAGTCAGATATTTTAGTCTTACCATAGCACACCGCAGCCAACAGCATCAAAATGCAGACAACCTGGCAAAAAAATATAATTTTAGGAAAAAGTACAAGTTATAGGAATCAACATTATATCTAGACCTGTAGTAAAATACTAACGAGACGAATCGGAACATTAAAAACTTTTTGAAATCTATTATTATTGCTCCAATCATAAGTTAATAAATTGTTCAATCTACGAAAAGCCAAAAAGTGGTTTAAAGTACGTGAGCTGGAACCTAAGCAATTTTTCCAGAAAGTTGTTCAGGGTGCTTAGGGAATAAACATACTAACTAAAACTAAGAGTTTATTTTAACTTCCAATATTTATAGTGTCTACAAATTAGTACTTAATTGATTTTGATTGGTAACTGATTTATTCCATAATAAGTCAGTAAGTAAGTAATTAGCGCCTATTCTTTTAAGTAAGAACCTAAGAATTTTTAAGAAATCTTCTTTATGAAAAATACTTGACATATTATCGAATACTTATTCTGACCGAATCAGACTAGCATTTGCAACTGCAATGTTGTTTTCAAATCAATTGTCTATATTCGCCAATTAACTTGCGGTAAGACCAGTGATATAGCGCGGCCTATGCCAATCCGAAAATCCCATACTCGTAATTTAATTCTTTTGGAACTTCGATATCATTTTTGAATTGTTACTTTGACTAACCCCCATATTCTAAGTCGTTCCTCCGAAACTTTTTACACTCCACTCAACCTCGTCGTGGGTAAAAATGGTAGTGTGCGCTAGGCCTAACACGGAGTGGCTACGTACTCTTTGGCTCCTCCAGGTCCTTACGGAGTTATGACTTAGAATACCGATTTCGAGGAGTATTTCGAAGAGGTTTTCAATGAGGTTTCGTTAAGTTGAGGACGAGTAAGTTTTGGAGGAACGACTTAGAATATGGGTGTAAGGGCCCTCTTCCCCTTTCCCCCACTCCGTCGCACCTCCTAGACGCGGTGACTTTTACTTTCTGAAAAAAAAACGCTTAGGTTCCAGTTCACGCACTCTACAACAGACTCCTTTGTTAGGTGGAAAAAACTGCTTTTCTCTTTTTTCACGTTCGATATCGTGAGATTTTAGTCTATGGTATGCCACTAGGGCCACCAATTTCATACAAAAATACGTTTACGGAGTGAACATATTTTAACGAAATTTTAAGTTATAGTTACTTACTAACGTACACAGGATGGAAATTTAAGATGGCGCATGAAGAGTAGGTACCTTAACCGTTGTAGCTACTAAAAAGGGTCATAAGAAACCATCCTTAATTTTTTTAAGAAATTTTGAACTGCATTCACGGATTTTGAGAAAAATATGCAGTTAGCAGGAAATGGGCAGTTAAATCAAAAATATTTTTTCCTCCTATTCTTAATGGGGATCAAAACACTAAGACGCCAACTACGGTATGAGTACTACAAAAGTCAGAAATCGCGAGCATTTTATGAATAGATTAAACTTACAATAAATAACACTTTAAAAAAATACTGAAAACACAACGATACAGTAAATGTTTAAACTAAAATTACGTTTCCACCCTGTAAAATTTATCACAATCGGCAATCAAACCAAGATTTATCGCGCTAATTTACATCGATAGAACCAAAACATTTCGCTTACAATTACAGATAATAATTGCTTTGAGCTTATATCTTTCTAAAAGAAGTGGAGCCAAACTTAGCAATACTCAAGAAATAAAAAGAATACAATTAATTTTTATCGTTTTAAGTTTTTTAACTTCAATGATACATTTATCGTTTCTATTTTGCTATTTATTCACTCGCCCCATGTTCTGCAGTTATTTTATATGTTTCGGCATCTTATGGTACTAGTACGAGCTATGCGGTTAAGTGAAGTAAAGAACGCGTTGGATCCCAAAACAAGGTTTCCAAAAAAAAACTCAATAATCCAACAAAAATTCTTTTCGTAAAGGATATAGGATTACGATTCTTATTGTTTTTACGAGTATGAGTCAACTTTTCTTATTCACAATCAATACAAGATGTGTTGTTGTTTTAGGTATCAAGGTGAAGTACCTACCTGTTGTTTTAGGAAACAAGTTACTAACACTGATACCTTGTTTTGTCACAAAAAAACATGTTTACCTAATATTTACTCGTGAATTAAACCTTAAACCTATCTTTTACCCTTGAAAATACCGTTTTTTCATATAAAATTGATTCTCCTTCAAATCAAATGGTGCAATAAATCAATATTAAAGACACTTTTTTTACCCTGTCATAACTTATCTATTACGGTAATCATAGCACGAATGAATGTGTGCTTGACGCTTAATACAGATAATTATACCGCGTGAGGCCTATAACCGGGGAAAATATTTAAAATAAAGACTCTCTAGAGTATTAGTATTTATTCTGAAAAGATTTCAGTTAATCATAACCCATGCATTACTCACAATAAGAATTTAAAGTTACTTTTCATAATCAGTGTAGTATTGCAAAACGATATTATCGCTAACGTTGCGAACTAATCGTAGTACAGGGGATAACAAAAAACTTACCGCTAAACATCATGATATCACTATTCATCAGAAAATTTACTTGTAACTCCTTGAATAGCAACAGCCCCCGCTACTTCCCATATCTTAAAATCTCTGTTTCAAATTATTTAAAATTAGTTTATTATTAAACATCGCAATGACAGCTGTTATCAGGGGTCGTACCGCGCAAGTGTTGTCGGCATCGACATCAATTTCATTTGACAGATATATGTGATACATTGCTGCTTCTTTTTGAAACAAATGAAAACTTACCAAAGACTAAGAGCAATGTGTCACATCCATCTGTCAAATGAAGCCGTTTTTGATGCCGTCGCCACTTGCGCGGTACCCCTGTTTTTAATTTTACCCATCATGCATGACATGTCATGTCAATCAATACCAATTATACTCTTTGTACCAAGTAGATTCAGCCATGGAATTATTAAGTACTAGTACGTAGTACCTGTTAATTCCATGGATTCTACGCTTTTTACATTATGATCTTTTTATAAAGAAGATCATAGTGTTAAAAGAGAGTAAATTCAAAAGAATAATTTTGATTAGTAAAGTCAGAATATTGTCATGGAAATTTCTTTGGTTTCAGTTTAATTTTAATTTAAGTAATCGAATTGGATTTATTTACACAATTTGTAATTCAATGTGAAAATGGCTTTGAGTGCAAAAAACATTCCAAAAAGAAAACAATACCTACGTGGATTCATGAATTACGATAGTAAGTAAGTAAGACGTATTATTTTTCTATCAGCCGACACATAAATTGTCAAAAAGACGTTCCGAGTAGCTCCGAAAAAGTTGAGCGGTACTGTTGTTTGCATTATATTGAAATCACGATTAAGTTTGTTAGAACAAATCAAAAAGTAAAGATTTGGTTTTAATTAGTTGGGACCCTAATGATTCAATCACTAGTGACCTATAGAGCCTCCGTTTTTAATATTAGCCCCGGTTCTAGGCCTTAGACAGTATAAAAAAATTGCACACTAGCACATATCAATAAATAATTATAAAACTTTATTAACTTAATAAAAACATACCTTGAACGCCATCTTCGATGATATCTTGGTAGTCTTTGTGGTTAGATCTCAGACCAAAGTAATTTATAGGCAACTTTATCTCGAACTGCGGCAATCCCGTCAATCACTGATATTATTGTGTTACTATTAGGCGCGTGTAAGCATATAATATTACGTACTTTATTCACATGAACAGGAGTTAGCTTTATAAAAGACAATTCATGGCGTGTTGTGATTCTGAACTGCAAATTTTTTACCTCTTTGTGGGTTTATATAGTTATTTTTCCAAAACCGGTGTCCGGTCAATGATACCTGAGAAGTAAACAACCTACTTTGTTTTTAGTGCCACTTTAATTTATAGCAAATGTATTTACTGAAGGAAAATCAATTCTTACTTATAAATTCTAGTTGATGCATTTATTGCAATTTTTTGAAATTTATATATTTTTTCTGTTTCTAACCCGAAGTGGAATTTGTTGAATAAGAAGCAAAAAGTTAACAAAAACAAGACAAGTTTTGTTGTTGTTAGTAGAAAAGAAATTATACGTAGGTTAGGAGGACATCCTTATATTGAAATAATGTTGATTGAAGGATGGAGCTGTTCTCGCTAACAATATTACCATATTAGTATAGACTAGTATAGTATTGTATAAACTGTGATATTGCTTAACCACTTATAGTAATGTAGATTTAATGTAGATTTTATTTGGTAATTAAATAATTGCATACAATCTCACCAATTATCTAGCCCACGTTAAGTTTCATGAAGAATTTGTGTTATGGATACTTAACGGATAAACATAAGTATGTTTATTCGTATATAAGTATATACTTACATTAAATATATACATATAAACATATTAAACACCCAGACCAAGACAAATAGACATGTTCATGCACACAAATATTTGTCTTGTCCGGGAATCGAACCCGGGACCTCTGGCGCAGAAGGCGGGTGTACCCCTGCGCCAAACAGGTCGTCAAGTAAGGCATCTTGAAAATGACGTGTTACAAACTGAATTAAAAGCAGAGGGCTTAGTGCGAGTTTGCAAATGTCCAAACGTTACCATCGCGTTAAAGTAAAATTTTGACAGAGAGTCTCAATACAATAACAATAAGATTGAAAATGTGACATGTACACTCTTAAACTGATATATACAGACTTTAGTAAAGCATTTGACAAAGTGGACCATGAGTTCCTATTACATAAGTTTTCTCTCTATGGCATCACAACTAACCTTTTGTCTTGGTGCGAATCCTATCTCAAGGGTCGCTCGTCACGGGTTGTACATAATGGCTTCAGCTCCGAACCATTTTTGGCTAAGTCTGGGGTTCCTCAAGGATCCCACCTCGGACCTATATTCTTCAAAATTTTCGTAAACGATAGGTATTGGTGATTCATTTCAAAATTCAAAAATTTATTTATACGCGGATGATTTAAAAATAATGAGGCCTATCAAAAGTGCTCAAGATGCTCTATTACTGCAGAGTGATTTGAATGGACTCTCGGAATGGTGTACGAGAAATCGCATGACTCTAAACATCGAGAAATGCAGCCATATTAGATTTTCCAGGAAAAATCAATGTCTTATTTCTCTTACACGATAAATAACACCAAACTCAAAGAGGTAAATGTCATTAAGGACCTCGGAGTCTATTTAGACTGTAAATTGCAGTTTAACGTACACATCGATAAGATAGCCAAAAAGTTTTAAGCTCTTGGGTTTCATCTTGAGGAACTCGAAAGATTAAAAAAAACCCGCTACTGTTGTCACACTTAACAATAGTCTTGTCAGATCCGTGCTCGAGTACTGTAGTGTAGTGTGGTCTCCTCAGTATGAAGTTCACGTTAAACGCCTCGAAAGCGTACAAAAAGGGTTCTTCTCATCTGTCTTCCGAAACTTCCTCGCTAAATCGTTGAGATCTAATAAAAGTCGACTTAAATATTTTAAGATCCAAAGCTTCAAACATAGAAGGCTCCTTTTGGATAGCATGTTTCTGTAATACTAATGGATGGAAGGCTGGATTGTTCTAACCTTCTAGATCAGATTCAAATCAACGCTCCCAAAAAACTGCCTCGGGTTAGAAGATTCAACATTTTTGTACAGAAAAGTGTAAAGAGCAATCTGGGCAGCCACTGAACTTTGAATAGGATCCAGAAGCAATACAACAGCTTATGCCGGTCAAATTATTCTGAGGACTTGGCACCTCAGCCTCAGAAAATAAAAATAAATTGTTAAATCTATTATTAGTAACGAAAAACCCAATTAAATTTAATTTAATTTGATCATCTTGTAACAACCTGATTTTAACCTTGGGCAACATGTATTGGATTTTTCCATTGTCTTTATTTATTTTTTTGAAATTTGTAATTGCATGCCGTGGCTGTCTATAATTAGAAACTGTATTAAGACTGAGATTCTATTTTAATTTATAACATATTGTTAGTACATGTTTTTGTTGACTGTCCAATAAACAAATAAACAAAATTAAACTCTATTCGCAAACTTCGGCGTAAGCGAGTAAGGTGAGTAAGCTCACACTAACCAAGCACTCTGATAGGTGTATTTAAAAAATTAATGACACCGTGCCGGCCGAGTCTGCCCATCAAACATCTTTTGTCTTTTGTTTTTATCTAAGCATAAATAAAATCCACTCTAAGCAATAAATCAATTTGGATGAATTTGGCATTTGAATTTGAATTTACACAATAGAGTTTAAAATCGCGTAGCGCCGCGTAAAGTAGAGCGCGGTCACCGGAGACCGCTTAGTGGTAATTGGGATACGTTATTGCAGGCCTGTTTCACTCCCCGTGTATGCTCGAAAACATACCTACGCGCGGCGGCCCCTCCGGCGGGGCCAATCTAGTAGGGACTCACGAGCGAGCAGTGACGCACGCGTGAGTTTTGTTTGTCACCTACTTTCCGTAGTTAACTACCTTAAAATAAGTTAAATTTAAAATGGCAACACGTAAAGAAAAAGCTCGTAAATATTGTGCAGTGTTTAACTGTTTAAACACGAATCGTGATCCAAAGTCTAACTTTTTTTACGCTCCCTAAGGACGATGAAAGGCAAGTTCTACTTTAACGCTTTGCGCTAACGAAATCAACTACGCCTAAAAGGTGTGCTTCGAGAAATAGTAAAGGTGTGTTTGAAAATAAGCGCGCTTCGAGGAATACCACCATATTACGAGATATTAATCGAAGCGCTCCTATTTACAAGCGCACCTAAAACATTCCTCGAAGCGCACCTTTTAACCGTAGTTGATTTCGTTAGCGCACCTGAAAGGTGTGCTTCGAGAAACAGTTTGGATGCGCTTCATTGGGTGCGCCTCGAGGTCTCGTAATATGTAATTCCGATTTAATACGCAACTTATCTACATAAACACATCAATATTTAAATAATATTCAATTTCTTATACTAAGTACACAGTAATGTATGCCGTATCGTTATCATTTTGTTAAAGAAGTAAGTAGGTACTGTAGGTAGGTTTGGTACTTTTTTAACTTTTGGTAGGTACCTATTAACCTTTAATATATCTACCTTTTGATTATACTATGCATATGCCGACGACACAAAGTCTACCTACTAATAAATGAATCACAAAGAGGCAACCCTAGCTGCATCAGAAAGAATACGAGTTACGCGATAGAAAGAGACGCAGAATGCAGGTGAATATAATGCTAGGCATTTAGCGCAGCGCGACGTGAATTGGACTTTATTGCGTCGTGAGCTAGACTAGCAATTTATTTGATTGGAGTTACGAAGTGAACCTTCTGTACTTTTACTATTAAGTATTCTGTGGTTATGTCAAAATTCGCCAATTAACTTGCGGTAAGACCACGTGATTTAGCGCGGCTTATGCCAATCCGCCAATACCATACATTTAATTCTTTTCGAACTTCGTTATCGTTTTTAGAGTTCCTTAGCCTAATGGCAAAAAACGGAACCCTTATAGATTCGTCATGCCTGTCTGTCCGCTGTATGTCACAGCCACTATATTCCAAAACTATGAGGATTACACAGTCGAAGCTTGGTAGGTAGATGTATTCTGTAAACCGCTTCACGGTTTTTACACAAAAATAATATATATATATTACGTTAGGTTTATCTATAGATATGTCTTTAAAAATTACATTGAGGTTCCTAAAATGATTTTTTCTCAAAGTCAACTGTTTGAAAGATGTACACTTCCAAAGTAGTAAAATGAGTCCCACCCCCCACCCCCCATAAGTTTTAAAAAAATAAAATATGCTGTAGATCTTTATAAAAAAACTTTCAACGAAAATTGGTTTGAACAAAATATATTTAGCAGTTTCAGAGCTATAGCACATTTTTCAAAACTGCTAATATAACTTTGTCATTCATACAAACACTATAAACTTCAAAGTTATTTCTGCAGACAAAAATTATAGTAGCATTTTGGGTAGGTGTATTTAATATAATAATAATAATAGAAACTTTATTATTTAATATAATAATAATAATAATAGAAACTTTATACAAAAACAAACACATACAGAGAAAATGACAAAAAAAGGAACACACAATAGGCGGCCTTATTGCTACATAGCAATCTCTTCCAGGCAACCTTGGGTGAGAGACGGAACCCTTCATGCTTTGCCGATTTTTGAATTGTTACTTTGGCTAGGGGCGCTGGAACCGAGTCTCGGCCGTGGCACGATCAGCTAAATGTCCCCTATAATTTGTAGGACTCGGCAGCACGTTTGACCTTAAGAGCGCCCTTATGTCGCTTGTAACAGCGGCGGTTTTCGGTAGTGCCAGTGTAAAACCTGACTTGCTGTTGACTGTACATACATAAATGTTGTACATTTTCCGTAGTGTCACCTTAATTGTATTGCCAATTAACCATTTGTTTTATTACTTATGCTTTATCTTTGCCCATTCATTAAGAGTTAAAATAAAAAGTAGGTAGAAGGTAGTTGATTAGAGTTGCACTTTTTCATTTACCAAGGGTTTGAGTAATTCCGCTAATCTTAACAATAAAATTGAATCTAAATCCCATCCCTTACCTCAGTAACATTGCTTTTTCCTTAGAAAATTGGTTTGCAATTTTTCGGATCAACATAGTCGATGTCACATTTTCCTTATATTAAATCAATATAAATTATATTCTTAATGAAAGGAAAAACATTGCCCTTTTACAAAAAAATAAAGTGTTTTAGTTATAACTACCTTCTTGTGTTTTTAAATAAGTTAATAAGAATTGTCCGGCGTATAATACTGCGCTTGATCGTACTTAGCCGGGTCTACGAGCAGCTGGTTGGCTTAGATCCCGTTATTACGAAGGTAAATATCAGATCCATCTGTACTTGGTTCAGGTGGCATGCTGATTACAATGCCTACAATATAAAATTTATTTTATAGCTTTTGAGTTATAGATTCGTGTAGAAAAATGACAATACTGAAGTCGGTACGTGTGATGACTTGTGCATGATTATAGGCAAAATCCTGATCCATCTTGATCCGTCTGTGCCTGATTCATATGGTCGAAACACCATATGAATCATAAACTAAATTAGTTACTATACCCCTCTCTGCACAAAAGTTAGTAGTTATCATTTTAAAGCAGTAGTATAAACCTATTTTACATAATTTTAACACTTGACATGTAGTCTTAGTTAAGAATTAATAATATTTAATTATAACTTTTTAATTTTGCATTTTACAATGCTATTTTATGTGATAAATATTAAACAAGAAAATATACTATGAAAAAAGGAACTTGTCTCATGTCGCCCTGATGGGATTTGAACTCATATCCGAATTCCCAAAATTCGGCCCAATGCACTTACCAATTATAACCACTAACGGTGGTCAACACCTTAGAAAGGTGAATATACTGGAATAATTCGACGTGTCCTCATAGATCTCTGTAGCATAATTGGTAAGTGCATTGAGCCGGACTCCGGGCGACATGAGACAAGTTGCTTTTTTCTAGTCTTATATTTTATTGTTTAATATTTATAATAATACTAGAGGCCGGGCGCGGTTTCACCCGCGAGATTCCCGTTCCCGTGGGAATTTTGGGATCAAAGCTATCCTATCTCTTAAGTTGGACCAGACTGCTCACGTTGTGCCAATTTAATTTAAAATCGGTTAAGTAGTTTAGGAGTCCATCGCGGACAAACATCGTGACAGGAGATTTATATATATATTAAGATTTATTTAGAATTGACAATCATAGCAGTGTATTTATTACTTTCAATAATGTAATAAATTGATATCGGCATCAGTCATTTTTAATGTTCCTACTGCTGGTGCAATGGCCTTCCTTATAGGGATGGAAACCCACCACGCGGGCCCAATGCTGATTTGTGGGTTTTAACGACTGCAAATGCAGCCGGTACTAAAGGCTAAACGTGCCTTCCGAAGCACGGAGGAGCTCGAAATAGTTCATTTTTGGTCACCCATCCTGTGTCCGACCACTGCGCCACGGGCTCCTCAAGTGATATCGGTATTAATTAAAAAGCACCTTTGACATTAATTTTTATTTATAACTTTTTATTTATAACTCAAAATCTCTGTCTAATTTCTGTAATTTTTATATTGCAGTTCACAATAATGCCAGAAACCGAAGATAAAAATAAGCCAAAATAAAGATACCGACGAACTTCCTTATTTTTTTAAAGTCAGTTAAAAAGAGACGCGGAACGCGGAAACAAGAAAAAGGTTTTGATGATGACATTGAAAGCAGCTCTGTAACTTGCAAAATGCCAAGGAATTATTTTTTCACATCACACGCTCGGAAAAGGAGAATTTGTCATTCAGTTTCCACGTAGAAAACCGCATTTTGGCGCGGTAAAGTACTTTTTTAATTTAATACCTAACAATATGGCATAATGCGTTCCGAATCGCACTATTTACTTTTTTGTTTAAATAGCTTTGAATTAATTATAATACTCCGTTTGGGTTTTATTATATTATTTTGGTTCATTGAATCATAACAACAATAACAATAAGATTAAACTATTTGTTATAATAATTTTATATTAGGCTGGGTTAGATTTCACAACCTATGATTGGATTTCGGAACGTGGCATGGGCATAAACCTTCATTTTTAAATTGTCTTTGTCTACCTCATGTCAATGTCAACATTTACCGAATCGTTTTATTGTTATTTATAAGTAACAATATATTCCTACTTAAAATAACTTTGAGTTAACGTCTTGTTTCTTTGAAATCCTCGCTTCGCTCAGGATTCAATCTTTGAACCACTCGCTACGCAGGTGGCTCAATCCTAGAATCCTTCACTTGCTCAGATTCAATATAGGTAACTCGCCGCTCATAACCAACTTTCCAGCCTTGCATAACAAATAACTATTGTAGTACTTAACTTTGACGAAATCGCAGAAATACAAAACTTAATGTAATTACTTACATTAAGTTTTGTACTTCTGTGATTTTTGAAACAGGACTAGTGAATTGACAACATTTCATAAAATTAGTCCTACGTTTTTATTTTTTATTTAGAAATTACATATAAAAATAAGAGACACGTATTTTTTCATTTAGCATTTTTTTTACTTTAACTCGTCATAAAATTAATTTGAAAAATTGTTCATTCTAAAAGAGCTTAAGTCCAGTCGTACGGATTTCTGGCGGACATACCTTGGCAAATTCATTAAAAAAATACACTGTGACGTTGTCAAGTCAACATGACACTTAAATGAAGTTTGTTTGTTTTGTTTACGTTTGTATTTCTTGTATGGTTTTCGCCTGCAAGATTGTTTTGTTGTTGTTTAATTACAGTCTTGCTATTTTAACTTGATTTTAAAGGGAGGAAAGACCAAGACGTTTATGGAAAATGTGAAATTTGTGGAGTTATGAGAGTAAAAATGTACTTAAAACATATTCTTAGCCAGATTTTCATTGGAGCCTTACAGGTAACTAAATAGGTCAGTTTTTCTAAGATAAAAATAGATTTATTTGAACTCGCTGCTTAATAAATAACTTGATTCCTTGTCCTTTTGTAATTCAAAAAAGTAAGCGATAATCCATCCACCGCGTCATCATCAGGAGAAAAAAATCCAGATTATTTTTAGACAAATACATATGTTTATCATTTAATGTTGACAATTGTTTCGAATAAATTTGTTTTTACTAGCATGTGTGTTGAGATTTATCACCTGGTTTTAGTTCCAAAGGATAAAATATATAATATTTGAAATAAATGAGTTATCTATTAATATTTTTATCGATATTATGTCTAAGTTGTTAAGATACTTCACCATTCTTTTAATTTTTCAGTTTATGTTGGTAGTACGATTTTATTTATTAGGGTGGTAGAATTTTACTCACTCTTTGGAGTGTTTAATATAGATGGGTAAATTTCAAGAAAAAAATTATTAAGTGAATTATTTAGAATTTTCATTTTGGAAATAAGTATATTAGTTTCGAGTGTTTATTTTTGCAGTTTTATTTGGCATTGAACCCTATCAAGGCTTATATTTGCAGCAAAATTGCGAATAGTCATAACTAGTCTATCTCTATCCTACAATTTGTGAGTGTTTGGATGTTTAGTTTGAGTTCTTTGTTACAAAATCACGCAAAAACGGCTGAACGAACTGATTTGGATAAAATTTATCACTCAAAACTGAAATATTTCAATCCGTTTTGAAACATTTTATCGTTTATTATTTATTTTTATTTCATTGAAATGCACTGTTACATACTCTTTGACTATATTGACAGCAATTTTTTTTTATTGATTTTTAATAAGAGAACTTTTATAAGCAAAGGAATGTCATGATTATTCCGTGATCACGACAAATCGGGGTTTATTCCAAATATTTCGTTAAATAATTGAATAAAGCTCACAGCTGGCTAACAAATTATCTGAATAATCGAAAGCAATGTACAGAAATTACTAGAGTAGAAAATGAAACCAAAGTGACATCAAGATCCAAATATCGTCAAATTGAATGCGGTGTACCACAAGGTAGCATCTTGGGACCTTTACTGTTTATTTTATATATAAATGACCTACCTGACATAATTAATAATGAATGTATTCTGTTTGCTGACGACTGCACATTGCTATTTGAAAATAATAATAAAAATATTGACGAACTTGAAATTGACATAAATAATACACTATCTGACGTTATTAATTGGATGGACAAAAATAATTTAAATGTTAATATTAATAAGACAAAAGCTATTCATTTTCATACTTATAAATCACATAAATTAAATCTAAATATACAATATAATAATGAAAAAATAGAACTTATAAATTGCACACAGTTTTTAGGAATAACTATTGATGAGCATTGTAATTGGAAAAACCACGTTGACAATCTTTGTAAAAAAGTTAATAAGTTTGTATACGCACTAAAAAGATAAAAAAAAATAGCTTCCTTTCAAGTTGCTTTGCAAGCTTATTATGGATACGTATCATCCATACTACGATACGGCATCATAATTTGGGGAAACAGTGTCGACTTCGAAAGAGCTTTCAAAGCCCAAAAACGATGCATTCGTGCACTATGTGGTCTTAGAAGTAGCAGGGATACGTGTAAACTCTGTTTTAAGCAAAATAAAATACTGACTCTTCCCTGCATTTACATAGCCGAGATGTGTATGTTAGTAAAAAAACATCCAGAGTATTTTACAAAAATTGATGATGTTAAAGAAAATGTACGAGACTCCAGAAAAAATAAATTATTAATACCGCATTGTAAATTAACATTATTTAAGAAAAATGTATATTTCATGGCAATCAAATTATATAATAAACTGCCATCTGATCTCGTACAAGTACCGCTAGCCAAAAATAAGTTTAAGCATTGTTTGTTACGCTGGCTTATCGAAAACAACTTTTACTCTGTAAGTGAATACTTAGACTACAAACAAGTTAACAATAAATTTTGAGGACATTGACTCAGGAATATGACCATAAAAATGTAACTATAATGTAATTATATTGTATTAATTTCTTTTTTTTTTCATATACTGACACTATCACGAGTTGGAATTTAATTAATATTTAATAATCTGACATTGTACAATTTAAATTAATATATAATTTTTGCATGCCTACAATATTTAAGGTAGAATACAGTAGACCACAGTAAATACACATTGTCATCCATCTCAATGAATCACACTGTATTGAGCAAATAAATGATTTCTATTTCTATTTCTATAACAATCCGAAAAAATACGTACGGTGTTAGAAATTGAAAAATCTCGAAATGGTTTTCGATTTAAGGTACCTTGTTAAAAATGAAATCATGTCAATTGTAAATGGAAAAATTAAACAGAGAGAATAAGTAATATATTCTATCAATTGTTATAAGTTTTTAGTACCTGAAAGAATTTATTGTGTAACAAATATTAGCAAAGGTTAAATCTTTCTGTTTTTTTTTATTTTCGCTTTTTTTATATAAATAATACAAGAATTATTATAACTGTTGTAGAATTTATAAATGTTTTACAAGAGCTATTGTTGAATTCATCAGATTTTTTCCGCAATATTATCACTGATAATTGTTTTATTAAATCAGATTAATATAGTTGTCAAAATATGATTATTTTCTTATTACACAGTCCATCTTCATTAAGTTTTTAATTTTTATATCTGTTTCTGATTTATCTGTAACAATTCTGATTCATCTGGGCAAAATATTTGAACATCAAAAAAACGAATTAACAAACACGAGTCCCTCATTTAAATATAATATGTTCTTTAGTATACTTATTTTCGTATGAACGTGTGCTACAGAGCTCAAAGTGAGATTAAATTTTGACCAGATGAATCAGTCGAAGAATGAAATTTCGAAGAACTACCCTTTTATCGTTCATAATAGACGCTGTCTTCAAACAATTAATAGCTTTGTTACATTTATGAAAAATTATTTGTGTTCGATATTCCCAATTTGTGATACCTCGCGTATTACCCATATTCTATAAAGTATAGGTATACCTATATTTTGGACCGACATCATTATATGAGTATACCTACGTACATATAGGTACGAGTTGTGGAATAACTCCTATGCCCACGTATAGGTATAAGACTAAATGCGTATTAATTTTTATCACTTTATGTCGTCCAAATAAGGAAAACAACATCCCAAATATTAACAAGTTATTTGTATTTTAATCTATTACGCATACATTGTTTACAGGTTTAGTTTAGTTGACAAATTACACTAAAAACAAATACATTAGAAAATTTACGCACTGTCTCCTATCCAGCCGGGAAGAAGGGAAGAGAGACTTTACGGAGAGCAATCGGATGGCGCAACTCTGATCTAGTTCGAAATCTCTCAAATAAATAGCGCTTCTCCTAAGCCCGGTCACAGAAGTACCGATTCTCATCTGTCTGTTCCAGGCAGAACAGTGAATCACAAAATAGAATCGTCATCGTCACACATAGCCCGGTTACAACCTTACATCCCGCAGCCTGGGCGGGGCCAGTGATATTGCCTCACTGCGCCTGCGCAGTTGTGCGATATTGGCCGGTTGCTTGCCGGTTCGGGTCGGGTATATCATTCTAGCCTCCAGGTTTCAATTCTGTATCTGTACTAAGCAGAAAAGAGTAGAATCGGCAGGTCTGTGGCTTCGCTAATTCGGTTCGTTATTTCCAGTTTCTATTCCCGTGCGCAAACGCTATTAGTAAGATAAATATTTATAAAGAAGCCAACAAACGCAATGCCTTTGATTAATATTACAATATCAAAAAGGTTAACGCTTCATATACAAATAAGGAAAAAAGATTACATTCCGGCGAAACCTTTTTGCTCTGTTTTCCTAATTAGTTAATTAGGTAAGCGTAAACAAAAAACATCATTCTTAGATTGCTTAGTTAAGGCGTGAAAGAAGGACAAACAAAGACACTTTCGCATTTAACCGGGGAAAATATTGAAAATAGACACTCTCTAGCTAGAGTATTTATTCTAAAAAGATTCCAGTTAATCAAAACCAATGCATTACTGACAATAAGAATTTAAAATTACGATTCATAATCCGTGTATTATGGCAAGACAATATTATCGCTAACGTTGCGAACTTATCGTGGTAGAGGGGACAATAAAAAAACTGACCGCAAAACATCATGATATCACTATCTATAGAAAATTTACCTTTAACTCCTTGAATAGCAACAGCTACTTCCCACAGCATAAAATTTGTTACAAATTAAAATTAAAATCAGTAATTTATTATTAAATATCGCAATGATATTATCTGTTTACAATTTTATCCTTTATGCATGACATGTCATGTCAACCAATACCAAGTTTACTCTTTGTACCAAGTAGATTCAGCCATGGAATTATTAAGTACTAGTATGTAGTACTTAATAATTCCATGGATTCAACGCTTTTTACATTATGGTATATTTAAAATCAGATCATAGTGTAAAAAGAGTATAAATTTTAAAGAATAATTTTGATAATGATAAATTTTAAATAGAAAAATATTGGAAAAAATTAACTCGGCCACAAGTGAAATCTCAGATGGGAATCGAACCCACGACCTTTTTAAATCCGGTCCAATGCTCTAACCGCTGAGCTACCGAGACTTGCGAACCACCACCGTCGAAATTCTCCAATACTTTTATATTTTTAATACGCTGTCAATCAATGCTAGGAAAATCCTTGCATTCGAAATAAACATCTTTTCAGGTGTTTTAACGATCGATTAAGATGTAACAGCCAATTATTTATGAATATTTATTTTCTGCATTTTCAATGCTGTTTTTATACTTAGCATAAATTTTAAATAAATGAGACGGTTCGCAAGTCCCGGTAGCTCAGCGGTTAGAGCATTGGACCGGATTTCCAAAGGTCGTGGGTCCGATACCCATCTGAGAATTCATTTGTGGCCGAGTTAATTTTTTCCATAATTTTTCTATTTAAAATTTATCATAAGTACAAAAATAGCATTGAAAAATGCAAAAATTCAAAAATCATAAAAATAATTTTGATTAGTAAAGTCAGAATATTGTCATGGGTATTTCCTTGGTTACAGTTTAAATTAATTGAATTGGATTTATTTACACAATTTGTATTTAAATGTGAAAATGGCTTTGAGTGCAAAAAAAAAAACTCCAGAAAAAAACAATACCTATGTGGATTCATGAAGTGCGATAGTAAGACAGTATTTTTTTTTCTATCAGCCGACACATAAATTGTCAAAAAGACGTTCCGAGTAGCTCCGAAAACGTTGAGCGGTTAGGTACTGTTGTTTGCATTACATTGAATTTACGATTTTGTTTGTAAGAAAAAATCTAAAAGTAAAGATTTGCCTTAATTAGTTGGGACAATAATGATTCAATTACAAGTAAACTATAGAGCCTCTGTTTTTAATATTATCCCCCGTTCTAGGCCCCATACTGTATCTGTATAATAGTTGGCATGGATTATAGACCGATAGCGCTGAGTTATTTTGTAGGCAAAACCTCCAAAAATTCTAAAGTTTATAAAAACTTGCCTGTGGATGCATTTGCATATAAAAAGCTTATTTTGCGTTTTGTGTCATATCTTGCCTATGCCTCTTTAGAAATTCGATTATTTGTGGGGGATATAAATAATTCAAAATAAAACTGTCATAATTGATTTAAAGTTAAAGTAAACGCAATGGTATTGTATTTAAGATACTGCCTGCGTAGTGTACAAACCTAGTTTGTGTCACATTCGTCCAGGGGAAAGTGACTTAAAGTCAGTACATTAAAAACTAAGGCAAAAAAAAATAGAATTTTCTCAAACATGCATGGAAATGTTGTCATTATTTTCGAAAAAAGAACACGCGAAGTATCGAATTTACGGACAAAGAAAATCAAATCCATTGCAGGAGCGTTTTTTGAATTTGGAACATTACAAAGAGTATTTAACAACTCCAGCACGCCGTTTCATACAACATTGGCGGAGCGCTGTAATGTTCCAAATTCCAAAAGACGCTCCTGCAATGAATTTGATTTTCTTTTAGTAATTATTAAATGTATAATATAAAAAGTACGTTTTATTTCCCTGCATTCTTTTGAGAAAAGCACTATATATGCCTCGGCGGAAATGGCAATTGCCTGTCTCATATTAGTGAAATCCTCGCCTACGGCTCGGCCTTCAAACTCATACTCGACCTGCAATTGCCTATTTCACGGCCTTTGCAATAATGTACCTACTATTAAAAATCTAGTACCATAACCTGCAGATTACTTAAATAAACCCATGAAATAAATTTGTGCCAGATTCAGGCAAGGGATTTTAGTATTTTAATTTTTTTTTGTTTGTCCGAGCTATAAATGCTTTCAAAAAATATTACAATTATTAGAGTTTATTTATTCGATATTAAAAATGCATGATTCATGTACAGTGAGAGCTTGTGTCATTTTAATGCCATAAGAAAATAATACAAATAAAAATCGGCCAAGTGCGAGTCGAACTCGCACATGAAGGGTTCCGTCTCTCTCCCAAGGTTGCCTGGAAGAGATTATTGTGTGTTCCCCTTTTTTTGTCATTTTCTCTGTATGTATTTGTTTTTGTATCGTGTGCAATAAAGTATCTATTATTATTATATTAAATACAATAATATTCTGCAAAAATAACTTTGTTTTTCATAGTGTCTGTATGAATGACAAAGTTATATTTGCGGTTTTGGCAAATGTGCTATAACTCTGAAACTGCTAAATATATTTCGTTCAAACTAATTTTCGTTGAAAGTTTTCATAAAGGTCTACAGCATATATTTTTTTAGATTTTTCACTTTCTTATTTTAAAAGTTAGAGGGGGGGGACACATTTTACCACTTTGAAAATGTATTTTCATTCAAACTGTTGACTTTGTGAAAAAACGGTTCTAGAAACCTCAATGTATTTTTTAAAGACCTATCTATAGATACCCCACATGTATAGGTTTGTTAAAAAACATATTAACAGATACAGTTCCATATATGGGCGAGCCCCCCCCCCCCCCCCCCCCCTTAACATATATATATTTTTTTATTTTTGTCTAAAAACTGTAAAGCTGTTTACAGAATACATCTACCTACCAAGTTTCAACTGTGTAATCCTCATAGTTTTGGAATAAAGTGGCTGTGACATTTTACCACTTTGGAAGTGTATATCTTTCAAACGGTTGACTTTGAGAAAAACTGATTTAAGAACCTCAATGTATTTTTTAAAGACTTATCTATAGATATCCCAAACGTATAGGTTTGACGAAAAAAAATATTTTTGTTTTATTTCTCTTTGGGAAATGTGCTATATTTCTGAAACTGCCAACTATATTTCGTTCAAACCAATTTTCGTTAAAAGTTTTTATTAAGATCTACAGCACATATACTTTTTTAGATTTTTCACTCTCTTATTTCAAAAGTTAGAGGGGGGGGGTTGCCACTTTGGTAGTGTACATCTTTCAAACGGTTGAATTTGAAACCTCAATGTAATTTTTAAACACCTATCTATAGATACCCCACACTATAGGTTTGAAGAAAAAAAATTGTTTTCATCAAACCTTTACGTTTAATTTACTTAATACTAGAAAGAAATGTATCAGAATGCTAGAAAAGGTCAAAATCAAATAATTATTATTAATCACTTAAAAAAATTAAGAAGAATTTTGTAACAATAGGTACGGTATGTATTCATAATTTTATTGTAGAAAGTAAACAAGACAGAGAATTTCCCAAACGTAAATCATTAGAATTCAGTCGTTGAAAATCCCCCCTTCACATGAAATTGGTGTCGCTTGCGTTTTTTATCTATATATAGGTATCTAAGACACATCGTTTGATGTGTTGCAATACTTCAATCAACAAAGATAGCTAATCTCAAGAAGATAAATAAATAAATAAAGATAGATCTAACATCGAACTAAAGAATGTTGATTCGTTATTTATATACGTAGTGCATAAGAATATATTTATCATTAATTACTATTTTACATAAGAATTAGGTACTTAAGTAGGTGTTGTTTTAAACCTTAAAAGATAGCAACGCTTGTATCGCCGCACCATCCGCTGGTTTCGCAACATTACGGATAAACGTACTTTTCATCATCACATTTATAATAATACTAGCTTCCGCCCGCGGTTTCACCCGCGTGCATACGGTTGCTTAGTAGGGCGTCAAGGAAGGACAAACAAACACACTTTCGCATTTATAATAATAGTTAGGATTACTTTGATATTGCTGTTGTAAGAGGCCTCTGAATGGTAGGTATTCTTGGCCTTCTACCCAGCATGACTATTTTTAGATGATGCGATAGCTTGGACAAATTTCGTCCAAGTACGATAGCGATAATACGACGGCGACGTTATAGAATAATCTTGGACTGATAGTAAGCTGTCAGAGCAGCACAACAAAGTTTTCATACCTGGGGACACGTTGCGTCATTAGAAATGTGACTTAAATATTTTCTAATATGTGAAAATGTTTTAGTTTCGACGATCTTTGCCAACTGTAATCACTGCGTAGAGCGCAATCTCGAGTAAAATATTACTGTTACTATATCAGCTCGTTCAACGACACCCGATTGTGTATCTTTTAATTGAGTTTTCTTAGAACTATTGTTAAGCTACATCAGAGTGTTTGATCCAAGTTTTTTTATTCACGGTCGATCGTGAGCGCGTAGGTTTTTGTATGGCGTTTATATAATACCTACATTACGTATTCCGCTGGATGGCGGGTCGCCAAACCTATACACAATTGCGTTTAGTTAGAAAATAACTTACACTACTCAATCTCCTGTCTATAGGAAGAGCAACAGGATTTTGACAGTTACTTAATTATCGATTGAAGACTGTATTAAGCTATATCGTGGTCGTCATGCTGGAATAGCTGCTATTTATCAACCAACGGTAGACCTTGTATACTGACACGAAAACACGAAGTAAGTTTCCATAACCAATGTTACTAAAGCAACCCGTATTTTTGCAAAAACCCTATCTTTTAGCAGTAAGATTGAGAAATGTCAACACTATTGTCTAATTATCCGAGTTTTTGCAATATCCCTAGGATTTTTGCGAAAATTCTATTTATCAAATTATTCTATGTCATATGACATATGCATTCAATGAAAACACAAAACAATAACTCTATAATTTCAACGTGATTTTACAAACAAATCATATATGTTATTAAAAATCGAAATAACTACAAATTGTAGGCAACCCAGTAAATAAATCAATTCTTTGACATTCGCACTGAAGACATCTTGGATGACATAGTCCGCGAGCCAGCAACAGATTTTCATGACCAATTTCCTCTCGAGTGATAACTTGTATACCTACCTACTGCTTTCGTATCGGTGGCGTCTTTATTTTTCGCGCGGATAAACAAAAACCTCACGGCTCAACCAAACCTTGCTATTTCGGTTCAAAATAATGTTAACTGAAAAGCTTAATATGACATGTTAGTGTCTAAACCTATGTCTGTGGTCTAAAGTCAGTCCAGATCGAGCTATTATGGTTAGAAGTTCGAAAAGAAAATGCCTTTATTTTATAAAATGTTTATATTTTTTTCTTAATGATATTGGATTAGCTATAATTTGATAAATTTTCAATCGGGAGTATTAAAATACATTTTTTTACGAGCGTGGGAGGCCACCGCTGCTTAATCCGCCTACGGAACCGCAGCTGACTTTCACGGAGCTTTATGATATCATGTCTTTGAAGCATTAAAGAAGTTATCACCTGAGAGGAAATGACCGACCAAAAAAGTGCACTAGCTCGCGGACTATAAGTGATGTTACATTTTTTTACATTATATAACATACATAATATTACATTTACTGTCAAGCTGCATCTTCGAAGCTCTGCCTGCACTGCCTGTCTTTCTTTAATAAAGTGTTGTATGCAATTTTTATTATTTATTTCTTTAAGGTGGAACGATTAAGTTACAAAAAGCTGAACGGTCGTTAGATGGCGCTACTTTCGCTATTTAGTAGTGTTTACGCGTTAATGTGTATTTATGAACAAGGCTAATTTACTTAAATTAAAGAAACGTGCAATTTACTATTGGTATTTATTTTACTCGTAACACATGACATATAAGTATGACAGAATATAGTGGTCTGTATCTATGATTATACTCTCTAATTATATTTAACCTTTTTGATATATTTGTAAGTGGACAGTATTGACATTTCCCTTTGAACATCCCGCCCACCAAGAACGTTAGTTGTTAATTAAACCTAAGAACTAAGACAAGTATTTAAACACAATTAAAATGCTCACACTCTATACAAGATGTGAGATAATGACAGACATATGACCATACTTTGCACTCTAGACAACTCTACATATGAACGGATTCAATTTGAAATAAATATATACACATTGTGAAAACGATAAGCAAAAATAACAAACAATTAATTACATTTAACCGCCCACCGTGATGTATTGGTATAACATCAGTTCCTTACACATAAGCTTATAAGACTAATTAATAAAAACGTAGAAATAACACTCTCATAAACTCATAACTAGTATGAAAACTGAACTACAGAACTGTTTACACAAACCTAAAATTAAGAAAGGTTATTCATTGTTTATACAATAATATACAAAGTTTACTTACAGGACGCTTGAGTAGACCAGATTTACATTTGACAGTTACAACTTTTGTGACATTATCAGGCCCGGTATGTTTCTGTGTAATTTTTCCTAAGAGCCATTTTGCAGGAGGCATGTTGTCTTCTTTTATAATTACAATATTACCTATTTCTGGCTCCACACCTTTTGTATTCCACTTGTATCTTTGACTCAGGCTACCTAAATATTCTCTATGCCACCTATTCCAAAAAATATTTACAAGTTTCTGGACTAATCTCCATCTATCTAAGCTATGTACATTGCAATCGCTGTCCTGATCTGCTATATTTAATAACGGTTCGCCTATCAGAAAGTGGCCTGGTGTCAGCGGTAAGGGATCGTTAGGATCGTCGCTAATTGTGCTTATAGGCTGCGAATTTAAACACGCTTCCACCTGCGCCAAGACCGTTGCAAGCTCTTCATAGGTGAGTGTTGTGTTCCCAAGTATTTTACGTAAATGTGTTTTAGTACTTCGTACGCCAGCTTCCCATAGACCTCCAAAGTTGGGTGAATGGGGAGGTATGAAATGCCAAGTGGTACGCTCTAACACCAGTAGTTCCGCGATTTCTCTAGGAAGTGATGACTTAGCACTATTGAACATCTCTCTCATTTCTCTGTCTGCGCCAACAAAATTCGTGCCGTTGTCACTCCACAGTTCTTGGCAGTGACCACGTCGTGCTGTAAAACGTCTGAACGCTGCGATAAATGCTTTCGCTGTCAAATCAGTGACCGCTTCCAAGTGTATGGCCTTTGTGACCATACACACAAAAATATATCCATAACTCTTAACAGTTTTCGCTCCTCTCCCTGGCGAAAATCTTATTTGTATTGGGCCAAAATAATCTACACCTGTAGATTTGAAAGGTTTACAAGGTTTTAATCTCGACTCTGGCAGAAGACCCATTAGTGGAGTAGTCTTTTTTGTTGAATATCTCGTACAAGTAACACATTCTCTGTAAACCTTTTTGACACGCTCTTTACCCTGAATGACCCAGAACTTAGTTCTCAAGATGTTAAGCATCACTTGCGGTCCTCCATGACAAGTCTGATAATGTGCATCAATAATTAACAATTTGGTAAAATTATGTTTAGCAGGTATAATCATTGGATGTTTGGTATCATAACATGCATCAGAATGTGTTATGCGACCTGAAACTCTTAATATTCCTTTCTCATCCAAAAAAGGACAGAGACTGCGCAATGGACTCTTTTTATGTACACAACCTCCATTGTTCAACTGCTTGATTTCTCTCTCAAATTCATGTTTTTGTAGCTGTTTAATGCAAGCCAGTAAAGATTCCTTCATTTCATCAGCTGTTATAAATTTTGGTAAATTTGGTCTCTCATCTTTTGGTAATTTAAAATTTAAAACTCTTCTGCAGTAAGCTACGACTTTTAGTAATCTCGTTAATGATGAAAATTTGGCCAAAATAAAGTCTTCGTTTTCAACTGATGAAATGAAAGATTTGACTTTTTCCTCCTCGTGTGTGTCTTCTATGATTGTGTCACCCATCTCAATTTCACACTCTGCTAACATGTGCGGTCCTCGCCACCATAACGGGTGATTAATTATATCCTTAGGTTGCAACCCTCTCGACGCACAATCTGCAGGGTTTGATGCTGTAGGGACGTGATTCCATTGTTCTACATCCATGATGTTCAAAATAGTAGAGACACGATTACTCACAAAGGTAGTCCACCGAGATGCGCCTCCTCTCAGCCACGCCAGAACAATTGTGGAATCAGTCCAACCAAACAATCGTTGCTTTGGTATTTCTATCACTTGTGATACTTCCCATATAAGTTTCGCAGCTAAAGCCGAACCACATAATTCGAGCCTTGGTATCGAAACTTCTTTTTCTAGTGGAGCAACCTTAGTTTTTGCAGTCACTAAGTGAACATGAATTTGATTAGACTCGTCGATGACTCGAATGTAGACTGCCGCTGCGAACGCTGATTTCGAAGCATCTGAGAATACGTGTAGTTCCGTTTTAGAGTTTCGCGTAACATTAAACCATCTCGGTATTTTCAGTTGCTTCAAGTCTACTAAGCTCCTCCTATATGTTAGCCACTCTTTCAATATGTCCTCAGGTAAGGATTGATCCCAAGACAAACCTGTTTTCCAAAGACTTTGAATCAATTTCTTTGCATTGATGACGACTGGCGCAATCCAGCCCTCTGGGTCGTATAGTCTCGCTACATCAGCTAGAACTTGTCTCTTAGTAATGGGTTCCTTGGTTTCTGGCAAATCCACCGTGTAAACAAACTCATCAGTCTCTCTGCACCAACTCACTCCAAGAACCTTGATAGTCTTGTTTAGTTTAATAAGCTCTGTTTGATTAAATTGCTCATGTTTGCCTGTTATTTTCTCTAAGACGTTCTCGCAGTTGCTATTCCATTTTTGAAGTGTAAATCCACCTAATTTCATTAACTCGTTCATCTCATAATGTATTTCCAATGCTTCGGCTTCTGTCTCTGCTCCAGTTATTAAATCATCTATATAATAATCTCGTTTTGTTATTTCTGCTGCTCTAGGATACTTATCTTCTTCCAAGTCGGCTAATTTTTGCAAGGACTTGACTGCCAAATATGGCGCGCACGCAGTGCCGAAAGTCAAGCGTAACAACTTGAAATGTTGTATAGGCTCCGATCCATCTGACTTGAATCTCCACACGATTCTTTGGTAGTCTGCATCCTCAGGTGCTACGCAAATCATTCTGTACATTTTGACAATGTCCGCGATAAGACATATTCTATGATTTCTCCATCTCATTAGAATATGCCTTAAATCTTGTTGTAATTTAGGTCCGACAAGGAGATCGTCTTTTAACGATACGTTATTATCTCCTTTACTCGATGCATTGAACACAATTCTTACCTTTGTAGTCTCCTTGTCCTCTCGTATTACGGCATGGTGAGGAAGATAGACTGAATTTTCATTTTCTAATTCATGCTCATAAACAGGTCTCATGTGATTTAAAGTAAGATATTCATCGAATACCTTGTTGTACTCATCTCGTAGTTTCGGATCCAGTGATAATTTTCTCTCTAATGACTTTAGTCTCTTGATAGCTATCTCTCTAGAATGCCCATACTTACTCTTAGGATCATCCGTTACAAAAGGTAATCTGACCACAAATCTCCCATCCTCATCTCTCTCTGTAGTTGAATCATATAAATATTCACATAGCTTCTCACTCGTCGTCATTTCTTTTTGTATAGTGTCAGGTTCATTCTCCATTTCCCAAAACTTCTTCAATAGATCATCTTCTTCCACATGTACATGCATGCTAGAAACATTGAATTGTGCAGACTCACCCAACTCTCTTGACACTCTCCCTGATATAATCCATCCAAAGGCAGTGTTTTGTGCCATCAGACTTCCATCCGCTTGCTTGATTACTCCGTCGAGTAGTATCTCGCTGTACACCTCTGCGCCGAGTAAGATGTCAATCTTCCCAGGTACTGTATAAGCAGGATCAGCTAAAGGTAGGTTATTGATATCCGACCACTCGGTTACATTAAATTTGGTTGGTGGAAGCAAGGAAGTTAATGAAGGTAAGACATAAGCGTGTACTTGGATCTCTTTTTCGGGCTCATGACGTGATACCAGGCGAAGTGAAACCGTGTGTTTAATGCTCAAACGAGCATCTCCTAACCCTGACACCCAACCACTTATAGGCTTACGTGCTAGACCTAATAATTGTACCGTAGCCTCGGTCACAAAAGAGGCCTGTGACCAGTGGCGTGCATTGGTTTTCCAGCGTAGTAGGCAGTGTAGATCTAACTAGTAACTTTGCACTTATCCTATCCTGCTACCGAATATTATAAGTTTGAAAGTTTGTGAGGATATTTGGATGGAGGAATGTTTGTTACTATTTCACTCAAAAACTACTGAACTGATTAAGATGAAACTTTACAGCAATGTAGCTTATATATCAGAAAACCACATTATATGCAAATATTTATAATTATCCTGATATTCCCACGGTAACGGCAACCACGCGGCGAGTGAAACCAAGAGCGGCCGCTAGTCATAAATGATATGGTTCGTAATATTTAGTAGGAATATTAAAATGCTGACGAGTTTGATTGTTTGAGCACGCTAATCTCCGGAACTACTAGTTCGAATTGAAAAATTATTTTTGTGCTGGATAGTCCATTTATCTCGGAAGGTAATAAGATATTTAATATCACGTTACGATTAATAAGAGCAGAGCATTAATGTAAAACGTTACAGAAACGGGAAAAAAATATTAGTTTTGGGAGCTTCCGTTGCGGACGGTGTGTAAACGGTTAAAGTTATGTAAAAATCATGTATGACGACATTATTCCCCATCAAAAGTTCTAAAAAAAAGTCCGCGACAGCATATGTCTATGTTTTATGGTTAACAAACTATAACCATTTTTCAGATAATAAATTGTTCAAAATTAATGTATTATTTGAGAAGCTGTGTTTTCATAAGACTTGTGTGACCTCCTGGGCCCGTATTCACTATGACCACTTACCGATTCCTTGCTCAAACCACGCGAATGTCGTATTTGGTTTCGACGTTTTCAAAATTCGTTTTCTTTATGACACTTACAAATTTTAAAGTTATTTTACTTGTTTAATAATTATGCAACTTGTGACTTTTATGTACTTGTACAATAACTCTATAATTTGGGAGTATCATGGAGAAAACGACTTTTGAAAATTTCAAAACCAAGTACGACATTGGCGTGGTTTGAACAAGGAATCGCTAAGTGGTCATAGTGAATCAGGGCCCTGGTGTGGGTTGGTATCTCTGTTGTCTCGGTCAAAATGTAAGGTAGTGTGGTGGCGCCGTCCGCACTTTCTGCAGCTTGTTGATTGCCGACACTTCATGACAGAATGCGTAGACGATAAACAGTTAAAACATAATTTATTATTTTGTACAAACTCTTGTCGCTTGATAGGTGATAACAGTTCAAACTGCTTGCAATGGTAAATGAAGTGGCTTTCTTGACACATTGCACATTTGATGTCGTTACTACTCGGCTTGCTTTCAATTGAGGTATGGAATGTTCTAGGCTTCGATACGGGCTTAGGTCCTTGTGTGGAACGCATTACATTAGTGTCAATCATCTCTAAAGATCGAAATCTACTCTCTAAATAATTTCGTAATTGTTCCCAGATCGGTAGCTCATCACTGCTTGTGGAGTTAATATGATGTTCCCACTGCTTTATCGACTCTGAATCCAGCTTTGAAACGACAAAAAATATAATAAAAGCGTCCCATTCCTTCGTACTTATACCCATATTCTCTAACGACTTCAAGCAAGTAGAAGTTGTGTCTACTAATCTCTTAATTTCGTAAGCTGATTCGGTATGCAACTTCTTTAGCGAGAATAAATGTCTTAAAACAGCATTAGAATTGTACCTTTTATTGTCATAGCGCCGCACTAGTTGTTTCCAAGCTTCTTCGTAATTAGCCTCAGTGATCGAAAAGTTACGCAATAGATCTTGTGCCTCACCCGATAGATTACCTTTTAAGTAATGCAGTTTCTGAACAGACGATATTAACTTGTTATTATGTATTAGCGATGAAAACATATCGTAGAAAGTCTGCCACTCTTCGTACTTTCCGCTAAATGTCGGTAAAGTAATCCGTGGTAGTCTCAAATCACAATGTCCATTATCTTGCATAGAGCCGGGCGCCGACTGTGACGGTGTGGTGGCCAATGACGGCTGTAGTGTGGTTAATAATGGTTGTAAAGCTTCCAGTATGGATGACTTATACTCAATGTATATCTCTTCAAAGCATTCATATTTCTCTTCTTGGAAGTAGGGGTACTTTTGGTTTGTCAGAGTTTCCGTAACGATGGCCGTATGCCCTTCTTTAAAACGGTAGTATAACTCTTGTAGTGATTGTAACCGCGTTTCCAAATAAGGCCGTTTAATACGATCTTTTGGAGTCTTCTTATAGTTCGCTTCAGCTCTCTTTAAATTGTTTAAACACTCCTCTTGTAATGCAAATAGTACGTTTAGTTGTTTAGCGCTTGTTTCCATGTTTAAATAGTATTATTCTCAGCCGCAATATATAAGATAGTAGTATAGATTCTCAACTAAGTTCTCGTAAATAGATCGTTAAAAAACTCACTCGCTCAATGGTTTTAAGTTGAAAATACACAATTAAACTCAGTTTATATTGCAAACATTCGAATTAATACACTCACTCACTCAAAGTTATAACACGTAATAGATAATTTTTCACTAGCAAATTGCAAGAAAATTGTTCAACGGAGCGCGTCCTTCGATCGTCTTTTGTTCGCGCACTTCTTTCGCGGTACGAAAATCACAACTTTCTTTGCACACTATCCGCTCGATTTAGGACCAAAATGTTTACGCGTTAATGTGTATTTATGAACAAGGCTAATTTACTTAAATTAAAGAAACGTGCAATTTACTAATGGTATTTATTTTACTCGTAACACATGACATATAAGTATGACAGAATATAGTGGACTGTATCTATGATTATACTCTCTAATTATATTTAACCTTTTTGATATATTTGTAAGTGGACAGTATTGACATTTCCCTTTGAACAGTAGTTTTTATTTATTTGTTAATTGTTCTTTGTATCTTTTTAACTCAAAATACTATTAGCGCATTCTATAAATAAATATTGAATTTTCGAAACCAACATTTATCTTTTTGTAGTACATAAATCATCCAAATATCTCGAGAGAGTGTTTCTGTCTCCCAATTTTACTCACCAACTATGAGCCACCTGAAAAGAAACGTAAAGTAAACAAGAATTTAAGCAACTTATTTTCTCGTCGACAACCAAGCAAGCACGCAAAAAAGAGCAAGCTAATCACTCACACATGCATACCTTATTTCTGAGTTTCTTGTAGTAGAATATTTCGACCCAGCTGAAAATGATAAAGTAGCCCAGCGGTCTACGTACTCGGCTTAGATATCAAAGAGTTAGGGTTCGAGACTTCTGATAGTAGATTTTTTTATTATTTTTTTATTATTTATTTTATATTATTGTTTATTTAAATAACATCACAATATTAATTTTGATGTATAAATTGCAACAAATGCAATTGCAACTTTTTTAAATTGCACAAGTGACAAGAATGTAATTGATACTTTAAATTTTAAGATTTCTTAGTGTGTTTGCCCATTATAATATCTTTTTTTTAAACCACTGCTGAACAGATTTTGATTAAAATTGCAGTGTTTCCTCAATCAAAAAAAAAGTGGTGGTGGTTGTTGGATCATCATGTTACCGTTTTCTATACTTCTATACTATATAATATTACTAGCTTCCCGCCCGCGGCTTCGCCCGCGTGGACTACACGACTTATGCTATTGTGGGTTATCCATAAGAGATAAACATAAACCACCGCGGAGTTTTCTGTAGACATTTTCAAGGTGTACAAATACTTATTACCTTATATTGATAAATCTCGTAGGGTTCAGCCTGCGTTTGCAATGTAAGCGGAAAAAATGTAATCATTTACGACATCATATTAGAACCCTTAAAAATTACAGTATTTCTCTACTATATATTGAAGGTTATTTTACCTTCCTCTTGAATCACTCTATCTATTAAAAAAAAACCGCATCAAAATCCGTTGCGTAGTTTTAAAGATCTAAGCATACATAGGGACAGACAGCGGGAAGCGACTTTGCTTTATACTATGTAGTGATAAAGAGGAAAGATGTGTATGTATGTATGTAATGAATAAACTCAAAAACTACTGGACTGATTTCAAAAATTCTTTTAGGATGCTACATTATCCCTGATTAACATAGGCTATATTTTATCCCGATATTCCCACGGGAACAGGTACCACGCGTGTAAAACCGCGAGGATCCGCTAGTACAATACTACAATACTATTATATTAGTTTTATTTAAAATCAATACATTTAGCTCCTTTCGGTATATTGGCGCGTATATAAATTTGCGCAAATGATCATATTTTGTCTACTTGTTTGTTAGTTACAATCTCCATTTTATATTATAATAGTTTTGGAATCAAGCTCGAGACGCCATTTTTATACTTACTCTTTTTGTTTACTTATGTGGTGAAATTTTACATCTTGTAAATCTTGTTAAATTCTACCTTTAAAGCTTTAATTTACTGCGATAATTTATTATGGTAATGTAAAAACTTAGAAGCTTGATTTTTACAGTTCGGGGGAACCATAGACTTTAATCTTTATTAATATCAATTTGATACTTCACGTGTTTCTGAGGATTGAGTCTTTAAAGGCACTTATGTGCATATAACTAATTTCGTGTTTTAATTCATAAAGATACTGATATTATAAAATATTAATACATAAAACATGTAAGTAAGCAAAAATGCCCCAAAAAAAAATACTATTAAGTACTTACCTCAAAATGAAATTGTATTACTCAACAAATACTTAATTCGTAAAGCAGCGCAGCGAACACCGGGGTTGGAAACAATTAAATATCTATTGTCTTTCGTTTTCCGATGCCTGAGAGGTTATAAAATAAAAAGTGTTAACCTCTTGTGTATCTTAAATATGTATTATGTAATGTTAAGTACAATCTAGAAAAAAAAGTCCTGAGATAGCGCTAACATTCATTCATGCGCTGTACGGTGAAAATGTTTTTGAAGGCTAACTGACCAATAATTGAGGCAAATTTAATTACATTTGTGCACTATTCGCGCAAATGTTTATTCGAGCAAACGGCTTTTCGTGTAAGAGTCTTTCGCGTTATTAGCTTTTCGCGCAAATGTCCTGATTCATAGTCGAAACAACAATAGTCAAGTGATATGTGACGTCAAATTCATGTTTTGTATTTGGCTTAGTCTATGTTTATCTCTATGCTATCATCATTCTTATGATGTTTTGAATAGCTAAGTGAACATTTAATACGTTAAAATTGTAAAATTAAAAATAAAATAAATCATTAAGATCATTAAATCATTAAGATTTACGTAAAATAAATCATTTCTAGTCAGAAAATAAATTTCACTCAAAACTGAAATATTTCCACCCGTTTTGAAAGTTTCATAAATTTCGTTTATATTTAATTTTCATTTCAGTGAAACTTTGACTGGACCCATTCCCTAGTCACAATGAAAAAACACTACAAACAAATGACAAATACGGAACGGTGTTGTCAGTCCGTAGATGTGATTGCGGACAATTTAATATTTGAAAAGGGACCACATGTCATAATGTCTAAATAAAAAAATAAAAAAAATATTAAGTAAGTACGTTACATAATACAAGTAAATTTTATTTGCACGAAGCAAATACAATTTTCGTTTCTTTTTTTTCCTTTATAAAATCTTATTTTCTATTTTTTTACAGTGATGGGAGAAAAAAAGATTTACGCATAAAAAACAAAATGTAAAGTCGTGTTTAGCATTTTTTAAAATCGGAGTCAAGATAAATCCTAAAAATCACAACTTTATATCATAATCCCAAAGTAAATTATTACTGACGAAACTCATCTCTTTTGGGACGCAACGGTAACACAGCTGAAAAATCTAGTAAAGAGAAATTTAAACAATTATTAAATCGAGACAAACGTAAGAGCGGCAACTTCGCGCGTTGCGCGTCTTAGCCGCATGGAATGGCAACGTCGCGATTTTTGTATACGTACACGACATTTGTCACATACACAGTCGTAATATTTGCAAAAATTTAGTGTTCATTTATAGGTGATTTCTGAATGAAACAATGTTTGTTTATTAATTTAGCGCAAATGAATACCCGAGAATAAATAGCTGCACATATATTTAAGTATTAATTCTGTTAATCTACCAAGATTATCTCGACTGTTTTTTGTATGAAAATCGTTCCACCTTAAGTACGAACGTTACTGTAGTGTGAACGGACCCTAACATAACGTCGTAGTTATAACGGCGTTGCCAAGGCGTGCTATCACAAAAATCGCTAAATGCGGTCGATTCGGGGAGATAAGAGGCCGCTGGAGACACTCGAGATAAAATTCGCGAAAAAAAAAATTTCAACCACTCAATATTTTTATTTTTAAGTGTTTATTTATTTGTTTGCCTTGTATTGCACTTTTGTATTTTTAGATCCTCCAACATAACATTTGAAGAAAATCTAAAATACAGACATAAAAAACCTGATGTTTTCGTTATCAATAAAGGTCGAACATTTTATAGAGTTCTAATTATAATGTATAAGCGATGTTTATTTCTCTCTTTTGTTAAATTAAAATAACTCTATAGTTTACTGCGAATAAGAAGACTTTTATAAATATAAATTACAAAATATACTAGAAAAAAACCACAGGACCTCTATTTTGAATCACTCGTCGCGTGAATGGCGATGCGAACGAAGAGGCGATCAGGCGATTAGCGACCTTGCTATCATAGACATAGCACGCTTTTCGCTTTGCCCCGCTTTTCGCTTTGCCTCTCGCGCGCTCGTGTTGGGAGGCGGTACTATAGGCAAAAAGCGAAGCTATGTATATACGTGCAAGGTCGCTTTTACGGAATACGGAAACTCAAACGTCGCATGAAAATCAGTAGAATCCTCGAGACGAGTGAATCAAAAATAGAGCTCCTGAGTTTTTCTTACCATTTACTGTACAGTAAACGGGAGACATTTAGTATGAGAATCTGTAGTTCTGCTACTGCTAGAGGCTACTGCTACTGCTAGAGGCGCTATACAGGTTCGCATACAAAATGTCACCCGTTCACTGTACAGTAAACGGTAAGAAAAACTCATGGTAGGCCCACTGGTCTCATGTCGCTTAGACGGGACGCGACCCGCACCCTTAGGAATCCGGTCCAATGCACTACCAATTAAATAGACTACCGAGACTTATGAGCACCCGTCGAAAGTCGTCCCGTCTGAGCGACTTATTGAGACCAGTGGTATATTTTTTTCTAGTATATTTTCTTACAGTATTTATTACATAAAAATAGCATTGTAAAATGCAAAATTAAAAAGTTCTAAGAAGACTGTTACTCATTCACGCTTTCGTAATAAACTAAACACATTGTCAAAAGGCATAAGCTACCGTTTTTCGCTACTTGTCTTTACCGTCTTTACCGTTTTTATCAAATAATCAGAAATAAAATGTCATATTTTTACTGTGAAGTTTTATTAATATTTATCTCATCATTTGAATAAAGTACTTAAATTAAAGAAAGTAAATTTCATGCAAGTGTGGCACGTGACATGCATCATATTTGCACATGATAGGATACTCGTGTGTCTAAAAATGTAGATATAGTTAGGTAATTTTATCAGAATGTTGTATGTTGAAATAAAAAGACTCAGATTTATATTATTGCTTACTTTTATTGACATAAGATGTATCGCGAATTTCGTAATTATTTACATCACCTGACTAATTCTACTTCTATGAACTGCCGCTAACCATTTCTGTCAAAGAACGAAACGGAAGTAGAAATTTGGTTGTTGTCGACTATTTAGATGTCACTGGGGAGTTGTTACATTAGGACACTAGTGGATGGCTTTGCCACCGTAGCCGTAACCGATTCCGTTGCCACCGCCGAGTCCGTAGCCCCCGGCGAGTCCGTAGCCACCGGCGAGTCCGTAGCCAGCGCCCAATCCGTAGCCACCGCCCAATCCGTACCCACCCAAACCGCCAACAGCAACAACACCTCCGCTTATAACACCACCATCGACGGTTCTGGCGACTGAGTCAGCAACGGCCTGAGCTTGGGCGGCGCTGTTGTAGACGGCGGCGGCCTGGGCGCGGGCGGCGTTGGCGATGCGGGCGGCCTCCACGGCGCGAGTGTTGGAGATGGCGACGGCCTGGACGCGGGCAGCGTTTGCCAGACGCTCGGCTTCGACGGCACGCGCCACTTCGGCGGCGCTGGCGGCCGCAGCGCGTCTCGCGGCCTCGAGGGCTCTCGCATTTTCGTAGGCGGCAGCTTGGGCTCTTTGGATATTGGCCACACGGGCGGCGTCGAGAGCTTGGGCGTTAGTGATGGCGTTAGCCTGGCCGGCTCGGGCGGCGGCTTCGGTCACACGGGCTCCTTGGATAGCAGCGGCGGCGGAGTTGGCGATCTGTGCGGCCTGAACGGCCTGCGCGTTTTGGATGGCGCTAAGCTGCGCGGCGCCGACGGCGGCGGCGTTGTTGATGGCGGCGGCACTGCCGATGCCCGGGCCGGCGATGACGCCGTGGCCGGCGATGATACCAGGGGCGCCAACGCCCACCAACCCGTGTCCGGCGATGATCCCGGGGGCGCCTACGCCCACCAACCCGTGTCCTGCGCCGAGGTAGCCGGCACCGACGCCGTGACCGATCGGGGCGGCTAACACTGGCGCGATATAACCACTCTGTTCCGATTTGGAATCAGCTGCTTTTTCAACTCCTGGTAAAAAAGAATAAGATATTAATATTCACATAGCTATACTGTAATTATTTTAAATATATTGTTTGAAACACATATGAGAGCGTTATTACCTTCTGCTACGGCATGGTACGCAACTGCGATAACTAATAAAATCTGAAAATTATTTTTTGTCATTAATAAAAACATTAGAGCTAATTAGGAATTAAATTTATTGATTCCTCTTTTGAGAGAAAAATCGTTCTGCAATTTTCAAAATCTCATACCATGTTCAATCTTACCGTAAGTCGAGACATGGCTAGATTTGTTTTTGGTGCTCGCTGCTATACGACACTATATCACGCAGTGCGATGCAATTATGATGCATTACACAAAATTTGTTGCACTTTTATACTGGTTCGAAAATTATTAACACACATTAACAATTCTAAACAGGCGGCCGATGCTGCCCTATTTGAATACGATTAGGCTACAGTCCAGTAAAAACTAATTGTTGGCAAGTCTCGTTTTCAATCGAACATTTATCATATGCTGGAGATATCAGACCATGTCGGGTGACCGATCGGAAGCAATTCTGAAATTCTATAGTTATTTTAAATCTATTTAATTTCCAATAATTTATATTTGAAGCCTTTTCCCGAACTTTAAGCCATGCAAGACGGATTGTTTTAAGACTAAAATGGTTTTAAAATGATCCAACTACTTTTAACTGAGGAGACCGTGGCGCAGTGGTTCGAGCGCTCGATCTACGATGTGATTGTTGAGGTTAAGCAAGTTTTGCAATGGTCGATCATAGGATGGGTGACCAGAAATTTACTATCTCGAGCTCCTCCGTGCTTCGGAAGGCACGTAAAGCCGTTGGTCCCGGCTGCATTTCCAGACGTTAAAACCCACTAACTAATCCGCATTGGGTCCGTGTGGTGGGTCGTGGCCCATTCTCCTTATCCATCCATAAGGAATGCTGGTGCCCTAGCAGTGGGAACATTAAAAAAAGGCTGATGAGGACTTATAACTAGTGTTAACACCACCACCCGCCACTGCCACTAATATCAGATCCAGAGGACCTACCATAGGTGGCCAAATTATTAGGGAAAGTACTGAGTTTTTTAATATTTCTAGTTTAATTGAATCTCTGTAACAAATGATTGATTGAAGGTCTCTTATGTATTATATTGACAGACATAAATTATAAAGTAAGTTTTAATATTTTGTAATGCAGCCTTTTGCTGCAATAAGTGCTTTTATGCGCCGCGGCATGTTCTCAATGCACGTTTTTGAATTTTCCTGCAGCGTGGGGTTGTTATTCCATTCTTTGATCAGAGTTTCTATTAACTGCCGCTTGGTGAAAATTAGTTCTTTCGCCACCACCCGTTTGGTGAGTTCCCCACATGTTCTCAATGGGGTTCATATCTGGCGAATTCCCAGGCCAAGGCAAAACGGAGACATTTCTATTAATCAAGAATGCAGTCACACTCCTGGCTTTGTAATTCTAATTTTTCGATCGGTACGAAGAGTGGTCGTGGTGGAGTCCTTTTCCTGCCACATTTGCCATCACGATTTGCCTAGAGAGGTTTTTTGTTGTAAAGTTTAATTTTAATTCTATTAACTTTGAAGCCTTTGAAAACCCAGCAATAGCTGCGATGTGTATTTGGAAATGTGTAGAATGCTACGGCATTCTACACATTTCTACACATACAACGTCTGTATCTCTCTACATTTTCTTAGAGAAGTATCTGAAGCCTTACCCATTCTAAAAAAAGTAGAAAATTAAATTTTATTAAATTAAATGTGAAATTAAATTAAATTAAATGTGAATTCGTAGACAAAACAGCAAAAATCTTTATTAATAAACCATTACTTACCTTATGATTATTTCAGACATAAAAGTCAGTTAAAGACTAATGAAAACTAGACAAAAATGTAACACAACAAAACTGCAAAACCGCGCTTTTTTTGCAAAAAATGTTAATAAGAGAAGAAATGACACATTATAGACAGATGAAGCACATATCCTGTATTGCCATTTCACAAAAAAAAATATACCATTAACAATATCGAACAAGATAAATTTTAAAAACATTTATAGAAACAATTTATAGAAACTTAAAGTAGAAACATAAATTAGATAAATATGAGCACTGTCCCTAATAATTTGGCCACCTACTGTAGCTCCGATTCGCAGTAGGGTTACAAATTATATTGGTTTAATTAGTGGTAGGGTAGGACTTGTTCTAAGTCCACCTGACCAGCTGCCACCGTCTTATCTGAGTCTGACGCCATAATAACTACTATTCGGCATTGTAGTGTTCTGACAGTTAGTGATAAGATAGCTAGTTCCTCATTAGTTCAGTTTTCCGGGAGAACCGCCATTCCACCTTCAGTCTAATCTTTACTTTAACATCAGGTATGATGAGGTTATGCGTTTCATTGTTGTGTAGGTATTAAAAAAAATATAGTATATGTAAGCCTAAGTCATAGTCTAGTAAGCTTAATTTAATCTCTAGTTTTAATTGATTTACTAACATTTTTAAAATTTTCATAATAACAATTTAATTAATTTTATGTATTTTGTTTAGTTTGCTGTGCATTTACAGGGTCATGTTTGTTTCTATTTTCACTTTTAACCACTGTATGAACAACATGAATGCAATAAAGAATTTGATTTGATTTTAAGTCTATACGCGATTGCCATCTCTACACTATTGTTCGTCTTCGTTAACACTTTCTTCTAGTGACTAACTTATAACTAGTATAGTATAATCTGTGCTTATAGCCTAATTCTTATTTATCTAAATTATTTTCAGGATGAACTGAAAAGATACAAACAAAGAAATTATAAAACAAAATATATCTAACATTTGCTAGAAGACTCAAGATTTACATCAGATTTGTTGCCAGCATTATAGTGCATCCTGCCCAACAAAAAATTATCGAGAATTTGTAATGTGAATAATCATTTCCTTTCGAAACGCAATCGATTTGCATTCAGATTGATATTCATTTCGTATTTTCATGAAGCTGAGCGTACTTTATGCAATTATTCACTTGGTTGCCCCCTCGCCCAAAACCACAGTCATGTCAAACAATGTAGGAATGTAACGAACCGAAAAAGAGGACAAAAAAACTCGATGTTCGCACATCGCGTGTCATTCGTATTCGCCTAGTAGGTAATCGATTTAAATAATTGCTTACTTTGTGTTAATTTAATTTCATTGCGATTTATTTTCGTAATTCAGTAAGACACTATATTATTTCAGAATCGGATACCTTTTTTTAACATAAATTAGGAATCTTATACCATCACATCAACTGTCCAAGGTAAGTTTTATTAAGAACTTGTGTTGTGGATATTAGATAACGTAAAAACATACTTACACTATTATTTTTCTTTAATAAATGCGTAACGTTTATACCTAGAAAATACCTAAAATATATACAAAATGTTAAAGGGAGAGAAATGCGTTTACGCCACAACAAATAAAAGAGTATAGGAGGAAACATGTTATATATTTACTAAATAGTGCGAATAAGTGTCGCCTCTAAATCAGGTACGTAAAAAATAAAACGTATGGACTTCTTCAGTATTTCACACAAAAGAGTGCCGACACGGTGTTACAGCCAACATACCACTTGTACCTTCTTATGTTCTATGATCCTGAGGGAAAATATTAGTCACAAAAAGATAGCCTTTCCTTCTCCAACGTTTTGGTAATCTAACTCCAAAATTCTTCAAAATCGGCTCAATAGTTTAGACGTGAAAACGTATCAAACGGAAAGAAAGAGTAATTTCTCAATTTATATTTGTTTGCATTAAAGTATGGATTAAAGTAAATCTAACGCTTCAATTAGTTCACGGCTTAATTGAAAATTATTTTTCCTAATATGGACGCAAAATTAGCAAACTAAGTAATTTACAAATGCAATTAATCGGTTCTGCGGATGTTATAGCACTTGTAGCCTCAGGAACAATATAATTAATATGAGGAACTTCCTATTCTTTTGATTTAGGGCTTTATCATTGAGTTAAAGATTTATCCTTGCATTATCATTTGGGGTTCCTTTGTAACAAAAAATATTATTAGAAAAAATCCTTCTTTCTTATCGTATCTTAGACCATAGAGAAAAACCGAACGCACTATTTATTGATATAGTTAAATCATTTACTCACCTCATGCGCTCGGAAATAGTGTTTGTCATTCAATTTCTGCGTGGAAAAATTGCATTTTGCGGTCTAGCGTGGTAAGTAGGTAATTTTTTTAATTTAAAACCTAAAAAATATGTCCTAATGCGTCCTAATGACTTTTTCCGGACTGCAAAGGAAGGGTTATTTTTTTCGCGCATATCTTGTATGTATGTTCATATGTAATATTCTTTATACACCACCGGCATCTGTAGCACGTATTAAATATCAAGTCAATATCAAGGATTCAAGTCTGCCCAAGGCATTTTTATCCCCGAGTAGCATACTCTACTTTATACACCAACGGTGCCTACTGTGACGTTAAATAAAAAAGAAATGATAAATTATAAAACTAATAAAAGACAACAATTTAACAATTATATCTGTGACCAAGAGTCAGACTGCGCACATTCACAATTTGATGATTTGCCATGTTTTAGTGATAAGTTCACTTCATTCAGGATTCTTACCATAATTCCCTCGCTTCGCTCAGGATTCAATATGCTGCCCGTGACATAAGACACTGTTTTAATATAGCTGTTTTAATCATTGTTTTAACCTCGCTTCGCTCAGGATTCACTCCTACTAAGGGGTTAGTAGGAGTGAATCCTGAGCGAAGCGAGGATTTCAAAGGTACAAGACGCTAAAAACTTTTCTGCCGAGCGCAACATACAATTTTTCACCTCAAAACAGCGAGGAACATTTTATGGTTGTTTCCGCGGACAACTTCCGGTAAAAATTCTTCAAACATATAGTTTAATCTAAATATAACTTATTCTCGTTGTTTTAATGATATAAAAAACTAAAATAATTAAAAAGGGAGTATTATAGTTAATTCAAAGTTATTTAAAGTGGGGATATATTGTTACTTATAAATAACAATAAAAACGATTCCGTAAATGTTGACACTGACATGAGGTATAAGACAAAGACAAAATAAAAAATAAAGATTTATGTCACGTTCCGAAATCCAATCATAGGTTGTGAAATCTCACCCAGCCTAATATAAAAATTCTTATAACAAATAGTTTAATCTTATTGTTATTGTTTTTATGATTCAATGAACTAAAATAATATAATAAAACGGTGTATTATAATTAATTCAAAGATATTTAAAATAATAATAAAATGTAACAAAAAGTCAATAGTGCGATTCGGAACGCATTAAGTATGACATATTTTTAGGTATTCAATTAAAAAAGTACTTTACCGCGCTAGCCCGCAAAAATTTATTTTCTACGCAGAAACTGAATGACAAAACCTCCTCTTGCGAGCGTGTGAGGTGAAAATAATATTTATTATTTTATAAATATTTTTCTATTTTTTTCTATAAATAATGTTATATTTGCTTTTTATATTTGATCTTGTTTCCATCTATTCATTTGACTTGTCTTTTGATGCAGGCGGGTTTTTATGTTACATTTTATTCTTATTTTATATAACTTTTACATCATACTGCTCGGTAACTAGGATTTACTAGTATGGCTGTGTAAGTTAGCATGTGCGACACAGTGCAGTTGTTTAGATAGAACGTTCCATTTTCAAATCACTTTACTATTCAAGCATAGGGTGAATGCTTTAATTGTAAAGTACACTTTACCATTCAAGCTATGTAAAACTCCTTGGTGAACCAATCTCTTTTCTTATAAAATGGACGAAACTTTTTACTGAAAAAAAAATCTACGAAAATGGCGGCATTTCATTTCAGTTCAAGTTATGCAAAACTCCTCAAAAAATTTTTTTTTTTTCATAAAATGATAAGATCTTTTTACTGTAAAAACGCAATGAAAATGGCGGCATTTCATTTGAACTAAATGTTTGTTGCCTTGCGATGACTGTATTAAAATTTTAAATAAGTATATAATTACAAGTTTTTGCTAGTTAAAAGTGTTAGTTCATCATGTCAAGTACTTCATCCGATGAAGAACTGTCGTACAAAAAAAAAATCTCTAATAAAAAAAATTTTTTCTTGTTTTATTTACCTCGCATGAATGATGTCAAGTAGAATGCTAACCTCGGTTGTAAGTAGCTATTACACCCTCGAACTATATTCGCAAATAGTCTAAATATCTCACAATTCTAAATATCTGGGATGCACTGGATCTATTAGCGCCCTTTGCGAGCTACGCTCGCACGGGCGCCGAATTGGATCTTGTTCTGTAATAGCTCACTTTCGTCTCTTGTGTAACAAACTACTATGAATTAATTATAATACTCCGTTTTGGTTTTATTATATTATTTTAGTTCGTTGAATCATAAAAACAATAACAGTAAGATTAAACTATTTGTTATAAGAATTTTATATTTAGGCTGGATTAATTGGATTTCGGAACGTGACATTAACCTTTAATTTTAAATTGTCTTTGTCTTGTACCTCATGTCAATGTCAACATTTACCGAATCGTTATTATTGTTATTATAAAAGTAACTATATAATCCTATTATAAATAACTTTGATTTAATAATAATAATACTTAATATTTTATATCATTAAAACAACAAGAATAAGGTATATTTAGATTAAACTTTTTGTTAAAAGGTTTTTTCATCGGAAGTTGACCGCGGTAACAACCTAATAAAAAATCTTGTTGTTGTGAGGTGAAAAATTGTGTTGCGCTCGGCAGGAAAGGTTTAAGCGTATTTTACCTTTGAAACCCTCGCTTCGCTTCGCTCTCTAAATCCTAGAATCCTTCGCTTGATAGGTTTGAATAGAGGTAATTCGCCGCTAAATCCAAATTTTCTGCCTTGCAAATAACTATTGTAATTCATATTTAATCCTGATACTTGTATTTTTTTATGAACAACGGGAAGATCTTAGCCTTCATCATACCCGATGTTAAGGCTGAAGATGATGGTAAATAATGCCATAAGTATTTTGCTCAGCAGTTGCTGGTTTCCACATATTTTTGTGCAGAAATAAGGGTAAAGGATACTAACTATTCTCCTATTTTAACTTGTTAATTCATTAAATCCGAACCGGTGTCCTGAGAACAATGGAAAATCTATAGTCTCATAGCCTTGATTTAGACATTAGTATAAGTATTTTGTATTTATAAATAATACACTCTTCTACTTTATATTTTGGATGAGCAACGACACTGGAGTATCAGAGATGATTTATTTTTTATGTTGTTGTGTTGAAAAGGCATACCTAGTAGTTCTTTATATTAATAAACGTACCTAAATGTACTTTGTGATGACATTATCGAAAACAAAATCAAAATCACTTCCTAAATACAAAAAGCAAAACCTATTTCCAACACACAGTGTGTGGTAAAAATACCACAACTTAAAACACCTAATTTAAAAATGTAAAAAAACTAACTTTTAATTAGGAACGATTTATTATAACTTACTACGTAATAACATAAAATATTTTATCTTCTAACAATCTCTTTCGATCAGGGGCATCGGGTAGAAGGCGTTGTGAGGATGCCTGTAAAAAACATTTATTATTAGATAATACAATAAAGAAAAAAAAACAATGTTTTGTATATTTAAAGAGTTTAAAATTCGAAGTAAAATATTTTAAGTCTTGCAAAAATATCTCAACTTTGATGCCCAATATACATTATATGCCATGCCCATTACGTTTCTTTTGAGCAATGTTGTAAAATCGGATCAGTACTTGTTTTGGAGGAATGCTTGATACTAGTATTTTAACATGGTTTAACAATATGATTAGTGAAGAATCAGAAGATATTCAAGAATTTGCTTACAATTTACAATACCTAATTATACCTATACTAAATGGCAGGTATAAGGTATAAGTACAATTTCCGATGACATAGAATAGAACAAACAACAACTAAAAGTGGAACTGATAAGAAACTCTTTTTCTTTTATCCATTTTTGTTTCGCATTCTGAGCTGAGTGAAGATTTTTAGCTCATTAAACAAACAATACCTATCAGCGAACACCTCAATTAGTCTTTCTTTGTCATTTACTTTTATCGTCCTATTTGTTGCAGAGCAATGCTTGCTTTCTGTTTAGCGGTTGTGGATTCGATTCAGGCGCATGAGCCGACAAATAATTGATTAGGCGCAACGGAAGGCAAATATACTGATAAGTAATAAAATTGATATGAAAACAAAACTTACACAAGAGTTACTGGTGGTTGAGGGTGGATAAACCTCGGAGGTACCGGATACAAAGGCTGGGGTACCATCATAGGTGGTGGCATCACCAACTCTGGTCTGACTACCACGTCACGTGATACGACCACCGGCTTGCTGACGATTGTCTTGGTTGGCAGCAAGGAAGCCAGCAAGCCGCCGACAGCGAGCGTCTTTTGTTTGGCGGCGTTGGTGAAGGTGCCGATCAGAGAGTTGACACGGTCCAAGATGGTGGATATCTGAGGCGGTTGTACGACAACTGTTGTTTCAGGCACCTGGATCTGTCAAAATAAGTTTCATTTGTCAATATTTTAAGTAAGAAATAGTCGTTAGACAGCCTAGTAGGTACTTACTTTGTATATAAAACAAGCAGTTGCCTATTTTTTATTTTCATGTCACTTTAATTTTTTTACAATCGCGATTCGATATATTACTAGATTAAGTTCGAAAATAACAAAATCTAAATTTAAAACTTTGTAACTTTTGTACCTTCTTAATTTAATTAAATGTAACGCGTTGATGTCTTTCCTTAACATTAGAATGAGAAAAAGGGTTATTTCCCAATCATTGCATAATTAATTACTTCGAAGAAGAATTTTCTTCAAAGAAGATCTGCTTAAAACAATGCTTCAATACCTAATGAAAATTTGTTTTCAAATTGTTTACAAACGTCATTCAAAGATCGGTTAAATTTGATAGAAAATTGATGATTGTAAACTCTTTGTAAAGCCAAATAGTTTTTATTAGAGCTAGCTGTTAAGCTTATCCGAATCTAACAAATAATCTAGATTTAAAACTTTGTAATTTTTGTATCTTATTGATTTAAATTAATGTAACGCGTTGATGTCTTTTCTTTACGCAACGTCGTAGAACAGGAAGAAGGTGTTTTTTTATATATTCGAGTCTTATAATTCTTCAACTATTTGCCATAATTGTCACGCTTGGCAGGCGAATTGGCAATAGCACTTGAAAGTTTCGGAGTCTGCTGTCCGTGTGCCCGTCCCCTGACGCCTGGTTTTCTCTTAGTCGCCATTTACGACACCCATGGGATGATATGAGGTAGTGCTATTCTTTGTAGGCCGGCACTGACACGACCCGTTCGAGGCTTTCTTATCATCGTCGTGATCTCAGCCACATGACACCTAGGGTATAGGCCTCCCCACGACAAGCGTTCCTGCGCTGCCCGCATCCGCGGCTTCCCTCGACCATTACCAGATATCGTCGAGCCATCGTCGTTCGGTACGCATTCACCATTCCCGAACATTACCACCCCAACGACCATCGGTTCTTCTCGCTATGTATCCCGCCCACTGCCATTTTATTTGTGCAATCCATCAAGCTATGTCGTTTACTTTAATTGTCCTACGGATCTCTTAATTTCTGCTTCGCATAGCCGAGCATAGCTCTCTCCATTACACGCTAGGTGACCTTGTTGATGGTTAAAGAAAGTTTAATTAGTTTACCTGGACTGGTGGCTTCGGGGGCAGGCCGGCCCCAACCTGAGCGCCGATAGCGGCGGCCCCGGCGGCTAAGGCGCCCTTAGCGGCTAACCCCTTTGCGACTAACCCCTTAGCGGCAAGGGTCGCGCCTGCTACTACCGCCGCCTTAGCTCCCAATACTGCTGCACCTGGAAATCGTTATAACATACTGTTTAATTTGGGCCTTTTATAACATCAAAAATCTTACATGCTGTTGAGATCAATATTTTAAAGTCATCTTTCACTTTCACAATTCCGTTTTAAATAAAACAGGCAGAAAAAAACCTTTCTTGTCGGTTCTTTCCTGTATCCCACCTAAGAATTTTGCGAACCGATGGCATAGCTTCTTTGACATTTAGCAGTGCTTGCAGCTGGGTTTGATTATTATTTTCATATTCAATTTCCAATTACTCGTAAGTAAATATTATTTCTATAAATAACTGGGTGGGCATCAAAGCCACGACCCTTGTCTAGGATTACCACTGCCGCATCGGGCCAGTAGGTAATATTCTTGGATACAAATAAAAACTTTATTCAAATAAAATTAGTATTAGACGCTTATGAATTATTAACATTGTCTACCACCCATTTAAGTCTTTACTACAATAAAAAAATCGACTTGAGACCCGCGCTGATAACAGTGGGTCTCAAGTCGATTTTTTCTAGTATTTCCTATAAAAAATTCTTACTAGTAGTATGCAAAATTTTAAAATCATTTAACAACAATACCTTTGATAAGGGCTCCCTTGGCGGCGGCGGCTGCGACTCCAGCGCCGATCGCCTTGGCTGCCACCAGGGAGGTGCCCATGGCTTCTGGCACCAGGCAGGACATGCATGCCAGCTGAACAAATAAAGTTTACTTTTAGTCAATACGTCCTTAACTTTTCTTACTACAGAACATCGATTACCATACTAAGCTCCGACGCCCAAAGTCTAATTTAGGTAGGTACCTACCTATGTTATAAATGTGAAAGTGTGGATTTTAAGATTATTATAACTTAATCACGAAAAAACAGCTGACCAGATAGATGAAGAAACCAGGATTGAAACTTATTAAGATAGTTTTCATTCCCCTGTCCAATGTTAACTCGGGATTTTCCGAATTTCCACGCCAATGATGTTTTATAATAGATAAGTTACCGTCATAGTAATTTGCGTTGAAATCTGAGACGAAGACTGCACACATTAACAATTGACAATAGAACAAAAGATACGGAAATGAAAGAGATAGCAAATTGAATCGGACCCCATATAGGGTCTTCCCAATGTTTCACAATGCGAGCTCGTATGACATATCTGCTTCAAGTACACACTTATAATATCATTTTTCCACGCGGATGAAATCGCGGGTGGAACCTAGATTTTCATAATGTTATTTAACCAGATTTTTTATTAAGTAACTAGCACAACATTTTCTGGTTAAAGAACACCAATGCCACTGTCGTTTCGCTTGACAACGATACATTTGACTCTGGCTACCATACCATACCTATATGGTGTACTTAGTTATGATGCCGGACCGTTGATCCTAAGTAAACCAGCACAAATTGAGAACTTACCGATAAGATCACAAGCTTGAACTTCATATTTGCACCAATGTCACTACACTGATATCAAATCAAGGGCAAGGGCATCTTATAAATCACAAATTGCGACACTACATTAATTAAATATTTCGCTTTGAACACCGTAATGATACCTTTACAAGAGTATTTCAATTTGGACTCTACTTTGGTGCCTTTAAACGACAAATTATCGTTACAGTATGAATCATAACTTTATGGAATGTAATTATTTTGTCATAGGTACCTAATGAGTTCAATAATGATTACACTTTCCCCTGACTTTCTAATTTTTGTTCTATACCTACAAGTCATATCACGACTCTTAGGCCCGTATAGACCTTGACTCAAGCAGTGAACTATTATACTTGAGTACAGTTAGCTAAGGACGCGCTCTCAAGTACAGATATGTTATTCTGTAGCTGCTCGGCTGAAACAGCTGATATTTCCCAATTTTCAATACTATTTGACAGCTTATGTGACAAACAGCGTCGATGTTTGCTTAGCGAATAACCCTCAACACTGCTCGAGTAACGTTCTGTACGGCCTTACGGGCTTATATGTTGAATATAATAGGTATAAGTAAGTATAAGAATGAGAATTCCCATTAGTTTAAGTTAGAGTGTTATTAAAATGGTAATCGTCAAAATTGCGGACCAATATCGATATTTGATGTTTAGAAAATACAATGTTTAGAAATAAATAAATTATTTGAGACTTAGGTAACCTTTGCTAATGTAGGAAATACTTATGAATATCACAGCTGTTTTTATAATAGGTTGATGTATAGTCTTATAGTGTAATGCCGTGGCTTCCGCTAGCCAATTGGTCAGCGTGCCATTCGGTTATTTCGTACTCTTATATTCATTCCATAAAAGGATAACTACAAATTTTCGCAACAAAAATACCGTTTCTTTCTCCAAGATCTAATCTATCTCTGTGTCAAATTTCATTAACTTATATTCAGTGGATTAAACGCGAAAAGTTAACGGACAGAATTAACTCTGGTTACCTAAGCAATATTTATAGATAGTGAGACTGATATTGTAATTTATTCATCCTCATCGTAACTATCCTAATCTTAACTTATTATTATATTATATTTATATTTTAATAATATTATAAATGAGAAAGTGTGTTTGTTTGTCCTTTCTTCACGCCCTAACTAAGCAACCAATCGACTTGTATTTTTTTTTGCTGGATAAAAAACGCAGTAGGATGAAGGTGCGAATACACACAGAAATGTCATTGACTTTGCCAATACAAGATATTGCGGTATTAAAAAAACGAACGAACCGGCAAAGATACCATAACATTGGAAAACAAATTCACACACAATCAATGATATTAAAGTGTGTAATTGCTCAATACTAATGGCTCATCATTATTTGATTTGAAAATTATTTTATTATTTATGAATTATTTGTTGAATCTATTTTATGTGAAATGCTAAATTATAATGATAGAATCTTTTTAAAATTAATAACAGGGCGTCCGATTTTGTTAATGCGTCTCTCGCGTTTTTCTACGAGTGAAAGCTGAAACCAGTGGTTTGTGCCTCCGGGGATTTTTGTTTATGTTCATGTATGTTTGTTATGCAAATAAATGATTTTATCTATCTAATTGAAGCAGATATTATGTCATACGAGCTTGCATTGTGAAACATTCGGAAGACCCTATTTGGCATGTGGTTAATTCGTCCAAGGGCATATAGGATCTTTCACATTTTCAGAGATTACAACGCAAATCACTATGAAGGTAAATATCTATAGTTCGACAAGGCTTTATAATGAACGTGGCAAAATAATGGAAGTTAACGTCTCTGCTCGCGTTAATATAAACTTTTTTCGCATATGCAATAAGGCTTATAATGAACTAAGACGCCATTTTGCGTAATGTTATAGCAAACAGCGCCCCCGTCCACATTCATTATAAGCCTTGTCCCACTACATACAGTAAAAAACATACACAATACAAATTTCATTGTGAATGCAAAAAAGTAAAGATAAAAATAATTTGAATTATAACCTTGTTAAAATTTTGTGATTTGGAAAGTTTTTACCTATTCATTATTAACTAAAATGACTTGCATCTAAAATACATGAATGTTGCAACGCAGATCGACTAAAGAATACTTTAGTCGATCGACTTAAGATTAGCACGGAAAGAGATTTCCCATCACTATTAGCGTAGACGTCATTATAAGTACACAAAAAGTGGCACGCTCGGTTTTCATACAAATCGCGGTACTTGCGTCGTCTATTTAGATCTATGTCTGTGGTGAAAACCATAGACCACAAGAAAAAGCTTAATAATAATATGTTGAGTGTCGCACGAGGCCACCTTTTTGCATAAAACATAATTATAAGTTGTCTCTTTGTAATTTTTTTTTAACAACTAATATTATAAATACGTAAGTGTGTTTGTTTGTTTGTCTTTTCTTCACGCCCTAAGCTACCAATCGGCATAGAGTTATAAGTTAATAGGACAGAGAGTAACATAGGCTACTTTTTATCCTGATATTCCCACGGGAACGGGAACCACACGTGTGAAACCACGGGCGGAAACTAGTTTCTTCATATTCCTTTACATGCCTGTTTACTTCTTACCTCTTTCTTGTAACTTTGTTTCGGTGTTTGTTGTAAAAATAAACAAAACTGGTTGCATTCCGTTAGCAACTGCTTTATTACAATGACGCATGTTAAGCCGGATTTATGTTGATCCCATAGCTGGTGCCATGCCGCTGGCATCGTGTGTATACTTGCCAGTCCAGCACTGGTATGAAATACAATTTTACTCCGTGTACTTAAGGTCAATGACCATCAAAGCAAAAGATTTGTTTTCCACGTCCACCAGCGGTTTAAAGGTCAATAGGTAGTAAAGGCGCAATTCCACTAGTGTGCGGCACTGTGCCGCACAAAGTTCTGCACAATTGTTCCTTTCGGTGGACTCTCCTTATAGTGCGTGCACTCGGAGCTCTTTGCTTTCGCTGTCAAGAGTGAAAACATTTATATGTTCGCACACACGTAGTAATGCAGCACTGTTCGCTTACAAAAAATACCCAAAACTTTAGCAGTGGACATAGAGCCACGTAGTTGACGCACTATTTGAGTTTGTGCACGAAACATGTGCTGCACGTGCGGCACACGCTTTTGGTGGAATCCGACCTTAAACTTACTTTAACTTACTACAAATGGTTGGTTTTAAACTTCAGTTATTACTTGCACTCCATAATAGCATCAGTATTGAGTCAGAGTCTAACTTGACCTTGTTTTGTAGTAAACACCATTAAGTTAAGGCTCATCAAAGCCTTTGTAAAAGTGTACCTTCGAACGCCATTGAAAAGTGTGCCACTGTGACGAAGCTCTCGCACCAACACGCTAAGTGTATCTGTACACACACCGACATAGGATGATTGGAGACACTTTATACATAAAAATATTATTTTAAAACTTAAACTTTATAAAATACAATTGCAGTCTGCCACTAAATGCGAGTTCTTGTCTTGCTCAGTTGTTTGACAATTTGACAATGCTGCTTTTTATTTTTACAAAATGTATGCTATGTTTTTAACTAGGTATCTGTGCTCCATATTTTATCCAAACCCTATCAGCCATTTTGCCATGATTGAGTACCCGTATCTAACCAATATCCAAACAAAGTTTCATATGTAGGTATAACATTAGTATGATAATAGAATTACTGTTTTAATAAGTCAGGACTAAGTAAACTACTTTTATCGTGACTAGCATTGATACTACAATTGCATTGATGCAACTCTGATACTACAATTCTTAAACATGATGAAAACACACCCGTAGTTATTAAGCTAGTCTTTCTTAAATGTATCTATGTATCGTAATGTAATGTAAATAATAGTTAATAATATGTAATAGTTTATATTGATATAAGTAGTCAATCGTAAAAAAAACGTTTTAAGGAAAATCCCTTTTGAATGCGGTAATAGAATAATATGGTAAATATTAAGGATAATTTAAATTCGAAACTCAGATATGTTAAATACCTACTAGGTATGGTCAATTAAACCACTTCCTACAACAACAAAAATATCATTCTACAAACCAATAAAACAAAAAGTTACGTTGATTGTGTTATAAGGTCACTCGTCACGCACCTAATCGCCATCAAAATAATAAATATCGGAAGAAGCAATGTTCTGAGAAACTATAAGAAAAAAAATCTGCCTATTAAAGGGGAACAACCAATTTTATGTAAAAAATAACTTTAAATTTTAAGATTGAAACATAATGATCAACAAATCATTCAGGAAAATTATCAGTTTTGAAATTTATATAAGAAATTGCATATTTTATTTCTAACTTTAATATGAGACCTAGTTAAAATGCTTTTTCATAATTGGAATTATGAAAAAGCTTTTTAACTTAAAACTGTCTTGAATTTCAATAATATGATATATACACCAATTATCTAGCCCACGTTAAGTTTCACGAAGAACTTGTATTATGGATACCAGATAACGGATAAACATACTTATATACTTTTTTTGTAAATACATACTTACATGATATACATATCAAACACCCAGACCAAGACAAATAGACATGTTCATGTACACAAATATTTATCTTGTCCGGGGATCGAACCCGGGACCTCTGGCGCAGAAGGTGGGCTTACCCCTGCGTCAAACAGGTCGTCAAAAAAACCAAGTTGTTGAAACCTTCTCAGGTCCTCATGATGTTGCCCTTGTAACATTGTGTTTTTATTATTCTACATCTGTAGCTATAATATTCTTCTTTAAAAAACGTGGGTGTGACTCACTATTTTAAAAAAAGTGTTGCAAATTAATATTAAGTTTCCGTGACCAGTTCAACGTACTATCAAGTTTCGTATGTTTTTTTTCCTTATTTATTATAAAATGAATGTTATAATTTTAATCGGTTTTGTATCATGACGTAAAAAAATGAATTCCTGTTTTGCGCGCTTAAATTTGCAGCAGCATAGTGTAATACGTAATCTTAGATTTACTTACGTATATAGAGTGTGTATTTTTATGTTATTATGTATGTATATCAAGTTGTAAGGGACAAATGGAAAAATAATTTATGTTCTTTGACATATTTTTGCACGTTTTACCAATAATGTTACTTACAAATCTTATAATCAATTCCAACAAACCTTGGACGATTTAACCACAACAAACACATTAGAAGTAGTGCTATCATTTTTATCTCCAAGATTTAGTATCTACACATATTCCTGTGGAGTTAAAGTCCGATCGTCTTTTTTGTTTTTGGGATGAGTTCTAGCAATTATTTGATTAAAAAAAACTGGAATCATATACTCCCAATTAGATAAAACATAATCCGAAATATTGTTTTCAAAGTTGTTGACCTAATTTCCATTCGCTGTCCAGAACCCAGATTCACACGTTCTACCTTTAATAGTTGCAAAACAGCTATGATTTTTACATTACTGTCTTAATATTTTTAATGTAAAGAATACATTTAGTCATTTAAAAAATATAATCAGTTTAACATGTGTATTTATTTAGATAGAACGATTTTTGTCACGGTTAAGGAATAGTGAACCTTACTAACCATCTTCAGAATACGTTAGTAATGACGCGGCAGTCAACCGAAGCCGTCGATGTCACGTATCTACGTGTTACGCTGTCACAGTAAATAACCTAAGTACGTATTTCCGTTCGCATGGTTTTCGATTTCTCTAATTTCCGTTCTCTTATTTAATTTTAAGCAAAACTTGAAATGTTTGTCACTTAAATGATTATTATGCAGAAATGCATCGAATTCATCCTTAAAACATTATTAATTTCTGTCACCCTATTCCGTCACGCTAAAACGTGAAGACAATCATAAAATGCCTATTAACTTTAGTTTTTTATTATTTTATTTTGCTGCAAAACACATTGAGAATGAGTTTGTCATCTTATAAATTACTTTACTGAATAAAAAATCTGACTTTAGGATAATTATTTCTTTTTCTTATTTCATCAACCAGTAGTTTTACTTTTGGCAATTTACATCTGGAAAATGACTAATATGCTGATTATTTCAATGTATGTCTTATTTAAAAATATATTATAATTTATTGAGCAATTGTTTAATTCTCGCAACCGCCAACCTAATTTTCGTCACGAGCAAAATATTATCGCTTCATGAATCCAAAGCTTAGTGGTTTTTTGAAGTGCAAAATGTACACATTTATATAATAGTTTACCATGTTTTTCAAGTTTTATCGTCGGTACAAAGAATTTAATGAAGAATAAAAATCGTGACGGAAATTATACGAAGAACGCCTTTTCGTGAGAATGACTGGGTTACATCAATATGTTTTAGATTGTTGCTTGGATGCATTTCCACACTGTGTCGCAGAAATCTGAGCCAGTTAAGAACAAACACTTTAACGCAGAAGAAACATCGGTAAAGAAGCGACTCCACAGAATTTTGTTCACATAATACGATACGGGCATCTAGGTCATTTCAGTTCAACTCTCTCTATATATATTAAAATCAAGATCAAGGTTGGTTTACTGTAGTCTGCAAGTCAGCAGCTAAGATAACCTCGACTGGTGTAAAATCGTTAAATAAATTATGTTAATTTGTGACATTTGTAAAAAACGCTGTTGCCGTCTCAAATAGCATGGAGAATATTCGCCTCGCATTAATAAGGGTAAGTATTTTTTTGTATTTGAACCAGCTAATATAGTATTATAAACTGAAAATAAAATATGGTACGAGTTAATACTTAGTATTGTTTATATAAGCCGCCTTTATCTCTTAGCAGTGGAAACTGGAAATATCGAAAATATCTCATGATGAGTGTCCTTACAAGGAATTGACCAAAAAATATTTTCCTTTAAAAAAAATACATACTAAAATATAAATTCTTTTTACAGATCATTCTAGCAAGCATCATATTCAATTTAATAATATTCACAGAAACCAAAAAGATAAGTAAAGACCTCGAACCATCGATCTTAAACGGGAAAAACAATAACTTCAATCAACATGGAGATCCTAAATCTGTTAAAAAGCATCATAAGCATCTGAAGAAAATAAAACGAAGTGCTTATGATAGGAGTTGGTCATCCAAAGCATACAGCAATGGGATGGAGTATATGCCACCTTATTTGGTGTTCAACAGAAAAATGGGGGCCTACTATCCATACTACACGCAGCACAAAGAAAATAACGCAAGGAGAAATATGATGAGAAAATCTTCTAACAATTATCGATACTAAGAAAATAAATATACCTACTTAAATATTTTTACTTTAATAAAAACTTTATAATTAATAAAAGGAAACTTTGTTTTTTTTTTATTTAAACATGTTACGGAACTTTCAAAAGAGAAACAAAAAATCTGTCTATTAAGAATCGAAATAGGCGACATTAAAATAGTTAATACATTATTTATAGATTTCTAAAACCGAGTTGTTGTAACTCTTTTTCCTTATTTTTTTATTTATTATTGTGACATTATTTATTAGAAATCATGATAACAGGGAAAACCAACATTTATGTGAAAACATCACCTGCTTCATAAAAATTAATAGTAAATAAATTATACTAACGCGAACGATTAACTGTGTTTGCTAAATTAATAGTTATATGTACCTAGATGGAACTTATAAAAATTAAGCTTTGTTTTAGCCGTAAAAAGTTTTGGGACTTAAATTCAAATTCAAATTCAAAGATTTTTATTCAAATAGACTTATAGATAAGTACTTTCGAATAGTCCAAAATTTTTTTTCCCTACCAGCCATTCAGGACATCTTTTAACTGATAAGAAGAACGGCCGCAAGAAACTTATCAGCTTTAACAGAAACAACAACATTTACAATGGAACATGTTGTTGCCAAGCACAAATTTACAATTTTGAAATATATTTAATATAAGAGGAAAATTTTCCAATATTTAATTATTAGAATATTTTCCTTTTATCTAATTTATAATAGTTATGTTTTATGTTAGTATCACATCCATGCATTTTGGTCTTTTAAATAATCATCTACCTTGTAATAACCTTTGCCTAAGAGTGTCTTTTTAACATATATTTTAAATTTATGCAAAGGCAGCTCTATCAATTGTTGTGGAACTTTATTAAAAAAAGCTATACCTTTCCCCAAAAACGAGCGTCTACATTTTTCAAGTCGAAATTTTGGAACGGCAAGCTTATTCTTATTTCTAGTATTAAAATTATGGACATCGCTATGCTTAATAAATAAATCAAGATGTTTCCTTACATATACTATATTATCATAGATGTATTGTCCCGCCAAAGTTAGTATATTAATCTCTTTAAACAAATCCTTAAGAGAATCTCTCCGTCGGAGGTTGTAAATGGCGCGCACAGCTCTTTTTTGAAGTATAAAAACATTTTCTATATTAGCTGCTGAGCCCCACAACAACAGGCCATAGGACATTACACTATGAAAATAGCTAAAGTAAACTAGTCTTGCCGTTTCAATATCAGTTAAGAGCCTTATTTTCTTTATTGCGAAAGCCGCAGAACTAAGTCTACTCGATAAGGCTTCAATATGTGGATCCCATTGCAGCTTTGAATCCAATGTAATGCCAAGAAATTTTGTACTCTCAACTAACTCTACTACATTCCCATTCAAATTGATATGCATATCGACCTGCACTACGTTAGGTAATGAGAATCTAACAAACTTGGTTTTAGAAGGGTTAAGAGACATATTATTACTGTTGAACCAGTGTGCGACTTGAGAGAGAGCACTATTTACTTCGTCAGAACAATTGTTTCCTCTATCAATTTTAAAAATTAAAGATGTATCATCTGCAAATAGTACTGTCTCACATAAATTACTCGTGTAATGAGGGAGATCGTTAATATAAATTAAAAACAGCAAAGGGCCCAATATTGAACCTTGTGGCACGCCCATAATAATGGGGGCTCCAGTAGAAGCAGTATTATTGACAATTACTTTTTGATTTCTATTGTGCAAGTATGACTGCAAAAGGCTAACAGATTTCTTAGAGACACCATAATGTTCAAGTTTCTTTAAAAGTGTAACGTGATCAACGCAATCGAAGGCTTTAGACAGGTCACAGAATATACCAATTACGTCTTGCTTGCCCTCCCAAGCCTCAAAAATATGTTTGAGGAGTGCAATGCCAGCATCAGTAGTATTTTTACCTTTAGAAAAGCCGAACTGATTGTTACTAAGGATTCGATTTATTGTTAAATAGTCTAATAATTGAGAGTATATAACTTTTTCAAAAATTTTACTAAGTGCCGGTAGTACTGAAATCGGTCTAAAATTTGTAGGGTCACTTTTGTCACCCGATTTAAAAAGAGGAATAAGCTTACTACATTTCATTAAATCGGGAAAAGTACCTTCATCTATGCATTGATTAAAAATGAAAGCTAAATATGGAGCTATTGTATCAATAATTGATTTAATAATGTTGGTTGACATGCCCCATAAATCTTCAGTCTTTTTAATATTTATAGACTTGAAAGCTTTTAAAATGTCTTCACTATTAATATGTTTAAAATTGAATACTTTATTACACTTATCAACACAAGACTCTAAGAGGGCAGCAGCAACGTTTGGACAGGAATTCAACTTACTGGTAGTTTCTAAGGGTACCCGAGAGAAGAAATCTTCAAAAACACGGGCAACCTCAACGTCAGATTCAATTAATTTATCACCAACTTTAAGACAGAAGGATTTTACATTATTTTTAGTTTTCCCAGTTGATTGGTTAATAATATTCCAAGTAGCCTTTATTTTATTATCCGCTAATTTGATTTTATTTGAAAAGAACATCGCCTTAGCAGCTACACATACATTTTTAAACATTTGAGAATACTTCCTGACATATCCAATAAAATTTGGGTCACAGGAAGTATGCTTTGACGCATAGAGGTCATATAGTTTCCTTCTGCTTGTGTAAATTCCCGGCGTGGCCCAATCACTAAACTTTACTTTATCCGAATTACAATTGATCACTTTTTGCTTAAATGTTTTACTAAATTCGTCTTCAACCACATGAAATAAATCATTATAAAGATAATTAGATTCTATATTAGGAACTGGTAAAGACTCAATTTTATTAATTACATTGTTTCTAAATTTATCTATGCCCTTTTTAGTTATTGGCCTGCACACAATTTTCCGCTTAGGACAGACATGATGGTGCTCTATAGAGGCTTGTTGTCCACTATGGTCCGATTTAATAACATTTATTATAGATTTCTCAGTGACTACACAGTTTGAAAAAATGTTGTCTAAACAGGTGGCAGATGTGGGTGTTATGGTCTAAGATCCAACGCAATTTTTAGAAAATTACCCTATTTTTTAGAAAACTAGAAAATCGGTTTGCCGACAATATTAAAATATTATTTTTTATGAGTACACACTACGCTGGACTAACATTCATCAATATCCTTATTTTCTTATTCCTGGAATATTCATCATAAAAATCCATTTACGTAGGTAGCACAAACGCTGTGTAAATTTTTTGTTAAATAGCAGAGAATCATTTAAAGTTTGTGTAGCCGCTATTTATAAAAAATGCAATCGGATAGAGGCATACTATATGGTTAATATCTTTTTTGATTATAAGCTTTATAAAATAGCGATGTAAACGTTTAAACAGCGTTTCTAAGTTGCTGTCATTTAACAGAACTTGAAATAAGTGTAAACGTTTTCATGACAATTTTGAAAAGCAATCGTAAAAGAGCTTCTTACGCAGGCATTCAGTTGTTGTTTTCTGTATAAACGTGGAGTAATTTACTCTTATAGTGCTTTAAGTACATATACTTGTGTTAAAAATAACGAATACTCAACTTCATACTATTATTATGAAAAAGCACTGTTAGTTACATTTAAATAGTTTTCGCCACGACGAATCGATAAAGTGTTGATTAAAAGTTGTCATTATTGTCACTAATTTGCCAGCCGCGATTTATGTGACAAATTTATTATTATTATTATTATTATTTAACAGGCAAGCAGTTGATGCAACTGATACCGCCTGTATCCTGATAGTGGCATAATTTATTTAATCCATATATTGTAGGTATTTATCAAGTCTGTTCTTGAATTGGTTGATGTTGGCAGCTGAAACAACATCTTCTGGGAGCTTTTTCCACTGTCTTACGACTCTGTTGCAGATGAAGTTTTTACAAGGATTATTATTAGCGACGCCGGTACATAATTTTAGACTGTGACCTCTAAGCCTGCTATTTTCATTACGCTTAAATATATTGTGTATATCACAAAGGTCGTAGTGTCCACTTAGTATTTTGAATGTCTCAATTAAGTCGCCACGGTTCCTGCGGTCGTGCAAATTTGTTACTTACAGAGCATTATAACACTGTTTAAATGCTTTACCTAGATAAATTTATAAAGCTTCAAGTGCTTATTTATTTCACTAATAAAATTCAGTACTAGCGACGCGACGCACTCGCTCAGATAAAAATGCACGATTTTTATTTTGTTGTCTCTTTGCTTATGTCACAGCTCAAAGCAATTTAGTAACTTCTTTATTGGCTAACGGCAACATAAATGCTAATATCGTAGCGAAGAGCAACGTAAGTGCTCTTTAGCATCCTTCATTACAATAAACAGTATTAAATACTTTTTTGTAATATAAACAGCAACGCCATTTTTTGTAGTTTATTTTCGCAGAATAAATCCTTTAGCAAATATAAAATGTATATTCCTTGGTAATTACTACTAAAAAAGTGATGTTTTGTCAACCAAAAGCTTTGTTTAGCTGTTACAAAACGTTTGTTTACATCATTAATGAAAAATGTTATAATTACTGCTTTTAGCATTTTTTCTTTTTATGTTTTTATTTCTTTAAATGGAAAAATATTAAGGGCGCATCAAAAATTTACATAATAACATGAGTATAAATTATCAGTAAAATTTAATTTGCACATGAAATAACGCTTCTTTACGTGTCACCACCTTCAAAAATACCATAAGTTTAATAAGTTCGCCATTAAAGATGACAAGATTACAAATTCTGTAAATTGTTAAGAAGTAATAAAAAAATTAATTCGCTTTGTTCGGTATTATATTGCTTCAAGTTGCAAAAACTTACATCTATATAATTTGGACTCAAATAAAAGTTGCTTATCTAGCAATTATTTGACAATTGAAAAGCATCTTAATTAGCTATTTCACAGCTTGTATGCAGCAGACAAATGCTATATAAAGTGCGCCCAAACAAGCTATAGACGTTTACATACACTTTTAACTGATAACCACTGCAGGCAAAGGCTGTAACAATTACGTTTGTGCTACCTGACGTATCAACTATCCTTTTAATATCTCATGCACATCTAACATTTTAGCGAGAACTTTTCACTGAAATTTTACAACTTTTACGAAGGTAGGTAGGAAGCTAAGCTACGATTTCCGACTTCAAAAAAGGAGGAGGTTCTCAATTCGGTTGGTATATATATATTTTTTTTTATGTATGTACACTGATTACGCCGAGAGTTCTGAACCGATTTCCATGATTATTTTTTGTTTGATGCAGAATTGTTGCCAATTGGTCCCATAAAAATTTGGTTTCGTTTGACCCAGTACTTTTTATGTTATGAGCATTTTTATATATTTCATTTCATTGTTGACTTGGACGATGTAGTATTTACGATAATTTTGTTTATAATGTACATGAAACCTTATCTAATCTAGAAAAACCCTGCTTTAGATTACAAAACAGCCTATTACAGACACTAAAAAGTAAAAAAAAAAACGCGTTAAAAAAAACCGACTTTAAAAACTAAAAAGCAAAAAATAAGCCTTTTGGAGTCGGTGCCAGCCAAGGTTAGTTAGGTTAGTTTTTGAACTCGGTATTTTTAACGCAGTTTTTTTTAAATCTATTTCCGTAAAAAAGTTGAGTAGAGGTTCGTCATTCGTTCGTTCTGTTCGTAACGTTCGTTAATGTCCCCACTACTGGGGCACTAGCATTCCTTATTGATGAGGAGAATGGGTCGTCATGAACCACCACGCGTGCCCAATGCGGATTGGTGGGTTTTAACGACGGCAAATGCAGCCGGGACCAACGGCTAAACGTGCCTTCCGGAGCACGGAGGAGCTCGAGATAGTAAATTTTTGGTCACCCATCCCGTGACCGACCGTTGCTTAACCTCAACAATCGCAGGCCGAGGCGCGCGAACCACAGCGCCACGGCCTCCTCTTCTGGTAGATAGGTACTTAATTTTAGTAGTCCCTTTTAGCCGATTTTGATTTGATTATAGTAACGATGACTTGTCCTGATTAAAGAAAAACCGTTTGAATCAGTCAATGGATATGAAGATAATAAGAAAACGTTATTGTTACTTGTTTTTCTTGGCGTTAACATACCTACCTATTAATAAAATCACAATAGTTTATAATAATTTAGCACCTGCTAACAAGCTACCGGGTTTTTAAGACTTTTTTCCTATGGCCTTGATTTCCACAAACATTGGGTGGTTATCAGGGCCTAAGGAAACAGGAATTCGTGACTACCTATTACTTCAAGTCACAGAGCTTCAACTCGAGCACCACCCAAACGAATTTCAATTTATAACATCTAGATTCGGGTAGGCATTGTCGGTATGTCTACTACTTACATAACTCGTTTATCGATTCCCATGTCACAAATAATGTTTCTTCAGAACCTTGAAACTATACCATAAATTAATTATGTTGATAGACTGTGCTAATGGTACCATATCCCCAAAGGCTAAACTGATACTGATCCACCAATAATTACTTTCAATCCTGATTTTTTTTTTCATTAGCGTTCAACTTACTTTATGATCTTTACCTGATTTTAAATAACGAAAAGCTGACGATGGAATCTCTATGAAATATCATGTGCAGTTAGGTAAGAAATTACGAAGATTTTTGAAGTCGACTAAAGGTATTTTTGGTCGCGAGTGTAATAAAAACATATTAAAAACCAAAAAATTCCACTTAGGACCTATTTTTCGCAAACAGTTATTTAGTCATACAATATTCTTAAAAATGCGTAATAAAGTAACTGATAACATGTTTACAAAAAAAATACTTAAAAAAACAATATTTTTTACGTTACGCAAAATGTAGTTTAAATTATTTACATACAAAATAACTTTGTAAAGTAGTTTTTCCAGTCTCGGCCCGCCCATTCTGTTTTATTAAAACTATTAGATTCGCGCAGCCGGTCAATCTACCTTCAATGGGGACTTAACCAAGTAGCGGCGCAACTATCAATTCAGCCAAAACCAAAACAAACCTACTATGCTCCAATGACAATGACGTATTTTGTAATCAGCAAAAAATACATACCTTCTACTCACTGCCCTTCTCTATGTTCTTTTCTCCACGGGTCTGCTGAAAGAAATTTCAATTTGAAAATGTGTTTCCCCTGTACTATTTATTTTGTCTGGGTACTTCTTTGCGTTTTGTTTGTGTACACAAAATAAATATAACATACATACGCTCACGCAATAAATCCTTTGCAGGGATGGAAGAGTAGTAGTAAGAGAGAAGACACCTACAGTCAAGCTGTACCTTTGATGCATATTAGCATTGAATTTTTTCCAGCAGACCCGTGAGATGAAAGAACATAGAGAAGGGCAGAAAGTATGTACCCACATAACCACAGCTCAACGGCGCGGCAGCACATTTGTCCGGACTCCGGACACATCGTCTACAATAGTTTTTGGAAAATACCCTGTATATGCTTGGAAAGCTAGCGGCTGGCATAGTTTACCTACAGCAAAGTAGATAAATAGAATATAAGTATTAAAATTTCCTTAAATTACCTTCAGATAGAGACTCGCGGGGTACAAAATCATAAAGAACATAATCAACTTCGGCCCAAACTTTTCTTTCATGAACAGATGTTCACCCTCCTCACCATAATTTAGTTGAAGTTTTACGTGATTCCAAGCACTATGCCCCGAGAATGTATAGCCACTTTCATTTATTCTTAATTAAATATTAAGATTAAATAAATAAATAATGTTGATAAGTAATTGATAGTAATTTATAAATATTGTTAAAATTCTAATCTAAATTCGATAGTTCTACCCTATAGGTATTAATTGTGGAAATAATGTAAGTGTGTAAATAAATAAATAATTGTCTTCCACAGTGATTATCTAACCTTTTTCTAAAAAGCATCAACTTCATAACTTACCGCGACACTATAACTGATTTCAAAACGAGATGATCCGCGTGAGACGGGGTGGATACCACGTAGTCACACCACAAAAGCTATAAAAGACGCGCTTCTTACTTTGAGATCACAGTTTGTGACATTGGAACCTTAGGACACACGTGCTAACAAACAAACATGAATAAGATACTGGTGAGTTAAGTTGATAATAAAATGATAATAGGTTCTTCAAACTGATAAAAAAATAAATTAGGTGCACCTCTGCTCCGAACAGTTAGCTTTTCTTCTGCATAAATTATTCGATGAGGATATGATAAAAATGTGATATTATATGGCTTATTTTGGTTGGCGGTGAAAATTTTCAATCAATAGTTGCAGTATTTGATTATATTTATATTATTAAATTACTTTTACCTTTGTTTCAAACTCCTTAAAACAACAAAGTGTTACCTACTAAATTTTTGATACAATAGCTATTTGTTATGCAAGGCTGGAAAGTTTAAGCTAAAAGGTTATTAGCGGTGAATTACTTCTATTGAAAGCTGAGCAATTAAATGATTAAACCACGAACGTAGCGAGTAGTCCAAAGATTGAATCCTGAGCGAAGCGAGGATTTCAAAGGTACAAGACGCTAAAAACTTTTCTGCCGAGCGCAACACACAATTTTTCACCTCACTACAGCGAGGAATATTTTATGGTTGTTTCTGCGGTCAACTTCCGGTAAAAAAATTCTTTAAACATAAAGTTTAATCTAAATATACCTTATTCTCGTTGTTTTAATTATATAAAAAACTAAAATAATAAAAAAGGGAGTATTATAGTTAATTACAAAGTTATTTAAAGTAGGAATATATTGTTACTTATAAATAACAATAAAAACAATTCCGTAAATGTTGACACTGACATGAGGTACAAGACAAAGACAATTTAAAAATAAAGATTTATGTCACGTTCCGAAATCCAATTACAGATTGTGAAATATCACTCAGCCTAATATTTTTTCTTATAACAAATAGTTTAATCTTATTGTTGTTGTTTTATGATTCAATAAACTAAAATAATATAATAAAACCAAAACGGAGTATTATAATTAATTTAAAGCTATTTAAAATAAGAATAAAATTTAACAATAAAGTCAATAATGCGATTCGGAACGCATTGTGACATATTTAAGGTATTAAATTAAAAAAGTACTTTGCCGCGCTAGGCCGCAAAAAGCGTTTTTCTACTCCTAAACTGATTGACAAAACCTCCTTTTCAGAACGTGTGAGGTGAAAAAGTTATTTGAAGAACCTCATTAGATAATAGAATATAAATAATCATTCGTAGATTTTCAATTGCCGAATTAATTAAAAAAATATAAATGTCTCGTTACATACGTACCTAATTACAACTCTTGTTCCCTTAAAGTTAAATGTTTCAATAGTTAACTTCATTCAATCAACAGTTAACAAAGCTGATTGAAACATTTGTTCAAATCAAACATGCTGTTTTCGCACCATGTATGGATTCAAAACAATTTTATTTTTATTGCAGATTGCTGTTTTGGCTTTAGTCGTTGTGGCGATGGCCATACCTTCTCCTGGTGGTAAGTTATCATCTGTAACATTATACGAATCCTTCCTTTAATTCATATGTCATTCTTTCTTGTTTCAGTAGGAAATAAATCCTTATTAACGGCACGGTACGGTCTTTATTTAACTTACCCTACCAAAATCATATCTAGCATAAGAAATTTTTTAAAAGAAAGCTGTGCATGTAGTTTATTCAATAGTTATAATAAACAACGAGATAAAGAGCAATGAGTACTGGAAAAAAATTAACTACCTTCCAACTCAACAAATCTGGCAATATATTTTTGTCATCAATCGTTATTTCAGGCTACGGCGGCGGTTATGGCCACGGCGGTGGCGGTTATGAGCACAAAGAACACGGTGACCACGGCCACAAAGAGATCCATCATGAAGAACACGGCCACAAAGACAAACAATACGAGGACCACGGCCACAAAGAGATCCATCATGAAGAACACGGCCACAAAGACAAACATCACGAGGACCACGGCCACGGACACGAAGACTACGGCCACGGCGGTCACGGCCACGGACACGACTACGGCCACGGCCACGGCCACTACGACAAAGGCCATGGTCACGGAGGCTACGGACACGGCCATTATCATTAAGTAATAATGTATTATAGTTTTAAATATCTATATGAACGAAGGTTGTGTTAGTTTTAGTGTGTGTACAGAGATATATTGAAATAATAAATATAAAGTCAAGTCAACTTAAACTAAATTGATTTATTTTCCTTCTAATATAAAAAGGACCAATTGCGTTATTAAAAGGGCGAAGAGAATTTGGTTATACGTTTACCCCCGAAATCAATATCCTATTATCTGTAGATATGGATAGGGCTATTTGAGATACGCCCGAAATTAATAACCTATCTGTAAGTATGGAACAAAAATATCTTACGGCCAGTTTCAATAATCTAACCCTAGTAAGAGATAGGCCTATCGAGGTTATGTTACTTAGCAACAGCTGTTATTTTGGCCTGATTAACAAAAATATCTAGGCAACAAAACTTTGGTAAGCTTATCTCTTATTGAGGGTAGGTTATTGAAACCGACCGTAAGGCTCTCAGATAATCCTATCCTTATCTACAGATAGGTTATTTATTTCGGGCGATAGTTGCCTAGGATATTTTTGTTAATATGACCAAAATAACGACGGTGGCTAGGCAACGAATAAACCCAGTATCCGTGGCAACAATCTCAGATAGCCCAAGCCCAATCCATATCTACAGATAGGTTATCAATTTCGGGCGTTTAACTACCAGTCGATGCTGGGTTTGATGATATTAAAATTAAATGAAAATAGTGACATCCGGCGAAGTAAATAAAATACCTCACAAAATTACTGCTTAAGGTGGTACTTCTATACAAACAAACATTGCACATTAATTGGTTCATCATACCTTAATAATTCATAAATACATGCGCAACTAACTCGTTTCAGTTATTTGTTTGCGCGAAATTATATGTGCAATGTTTGTTTGTATGAAAGTCGTACCACCTTAAATGCTGATTGAAAAAATATAAAATGCCATCGCTGACGCCTGACATACTCTTTAAAAATAAAACAAGGAGAAAAAGAATAGGAATATAAAATTAAAACATTGTTATTAAAAACAGTATTATTTTCTTTAATCAATATTAGGTACATAATATTTCTATATGTATATCTATTATAATTTATGCCATCACAATAAAATTTCCTCAAACAACTAAAGGCAACTCAACAAGAAGCACAACTTGTAAGACAAATTTTGTTTCAGTATGAGAAAATCTACCTTTCTTTATTATAGAAAAATACACGTCCCCAGTGCTTTAACCGCCTATCGCCTATGACTGACTTTGTGTACTATATATTTAATTTACTTTAATTATACACTGTGCATATCTTCGTAAACTGTGATTATAAAATTACATACAATATTAACAAATGCATCCATATGTTATTAATGTTACATCCCGATAAATTACATAATATATTTATATCCATCAAAATTAAGTTATTTTTGAACTGCGTTCTAAATAAATACTACTATTTACAATCTAACAATTATATACACAGATCAATAATTTATTAAAAAAATAAAACAAAAAATAAAAGCGTTATCCATTTTTCAACTAACATTAAAGCATTTTAGAAGGCGAATAAACGAACACTAGTATTATTATTATTATAATTTCGAGATAATTTAATTTCGCTTTTCTTTTTAATTCGTTTACAATTTTTTTTGTTACGACAAATCTACACTTTATTTTCACTTTTATTTCTCTTGGGTTACCCTGTCTTGCGAAGCAATAGAAATAATTTTGATGTTAGTAATATCATTACTAAAATAATTAATTACAATCGATTTTATTACTTTTCAATATAACACGATCACACTATTACTAAAAAGAAAGTCAGTTCATGAACTAAATAATACGGACCTTACAAAAATCAAATAGAAACAAATGTAGGGGGGAAAAAAAATAATTTTCATGTCTCATATTCTGAAAGTAACTCATAACTTGCCTAAAATGCGGGTTGAAAGTGATATGTGGCGGCCCTAGGGCTGTAATAAATTTGAAAAAAGAATAGGGGGTGTCATGTCAAATCGATATCTGTAATCTGTTTGGACTTTTATTTACCAAAGGTATGTAGGCAAAGGCACAGAAACCTATACAGCTTATTATGCTACATTATAAAATAATTAAAATCGTAGAAATCTTACTAAATTTTTTTTAGAATATTCTGTTTGTTTTTACTTTCCTCATATTCAAAATGAAAAGTAGAGTGTTTACTACGGGTGTATGGACCCATAACAGTCTCGAACTATCGGCGCCCTCACTTCGATCGGGCGCCAAAACACTCGACTGTTATGGGTGTCATACAGCCCTTGATAAACAATCTACTATTGATTTATAGACACACCACAAGTAGCAACATTCCAAATACAAAACAGAACGCCTACCACGTAAGTGCCGTCGGCATCGGCGTCGTTTTTATTTTGACGACCAACGGTGTTTTCGTACAGCGCAACTTCAACGTTATCGTCCTGGCTTGACACTGTGTGTGACCGAGACAGCGCTTATAGCATCAGCGCTCGCGTGTGAAGAGTTGCGCCCATATTCGACAAGTCGATGACGTACGACACTTACGCGGTAGGGCCACTGGTTTGATATATTTTTCTGTTACATGCAAACTACCTGATTTAAATGCCAAATCATTTAATAAATGCTGTATTTCGATCAAACAAGACTAATGCTAATCAAAGCTAATCAAATCATAGCTAATTAATTATATATTTTTATTGGTTAGTGAAATACACACCATAGACAAAGGAATTTTTTGATTGTGTAAAAAAGGTATTTTTGTAAAGGTTTTACCGGCACTGGCTCCTGTTTCTTTTGACTCGGCTCTTTATTGAATACAAATAGATAAGATCAGACATCATGTTGTCTTGCTTACCCCGCTAAGACGTGAACGGGACAGTGACACGTTTTCAAGGTACGAGTGTAAAAACTTTAATCAGTATTTCTTCTTCTACATAAACGACATGATGTATTGAACATGTGTCAATTAAAAAAACATTCGACAGTTAGTTGTGGAGCAGTAACCTGAACCATTTGAGTGTTTGGACTGAGAATTATTAATTTTAATTTATTAAAATTTTATTAATAAATATATCGCTTCGCAATTCTCCTGTTAAAGTTAACAATACTAAATCATTTCGGTTGTAATTGACAAAACAAATAAACTAGTTTATTTGTGCAACCGTGGAAAACTTAGAGCTATTTTGCTGTAAATAAATACTAAAATGGTTTATTATAAATAACTTGGCAACCCGATTTTGAACATCCTATCATAAGAAAGAAGTTTCATAAATAAGTTTCATCGTATTTTCGCTTGGGAACATTATTGTCGTCGTCTCTAGAACATTGCAATACTTTTTAATGTCTTTTAATTTCACATTTGCAACGTGACGTAACATTTAATAAAAAAAATCGATATGATGGGCATTTGTTCGATTCCCATATAATTTAACCTTTCAGGTACATAGTAAATAACCATAATGAATTTATCAATTTAAGTAGTAAAGATACAAATAATTTATATTATCTAATTATCGCCTGATTTACTTAAATGTTCAAACGATCATTAGAAAATCCTAAATTTTTGTCTTAAAACTAAAATGAAACTATGATATTTAAAACAAAATTAAGTAAATTAAATAGTTATATAATTATTTAAATATAAACTTTATTATGACTCTTTTACCAGAATATTGCCAAGCGAAATATACGCAATACGATTTTCATCACACAGACGCGATTTTAAACACAATTCGTGTATATCACATAGAACTATGTAGGCTTTCGATACATTGTTCTTGAAATATCAGTTAGGACATTATTTAGATATAAATCAAATAACATAAATTTCTGCTATTGAGTTCAATTCTGCCAAGTCTTCAAATTAGAATTAACTATAGTTATTAGCCTCGTTTATTGTAGCCCACTTCACAAAATAAAGAAAAGTGTGTCTTTTGAGTTAAAGAAAGCTATTCTAAAACATGGTTGATAATGTTCAAATTGAAGAACTACAAAAAAAAACCAGTTTCAAATTATTAAAATTACGCTTCTGAATAAAGAAACGAATGAATAAAAATCATTAACAAAAACAGAATCGAGCTCAATACCAAAGTTAAGTCGATCGACTCGACTAACAAGGCCATAATCGAGTTAAATATACGTAGGACAATGGTCGAGACTAGTGCGGCAGGCATCGCAAACAGTCGCGTCTCTCTGGTTGACGAGGGTGCACGTTGGACATTCGCGCCCGCCCGAAGTCAAAGGTTGTATCTCCGGCCCTCTCTTCGACTTACCGCACATGTCACAGGCGGCAGCGGAAATGCTATTTATGTAGGTACAAGTGCCGCATTCCCATTTGTCATGCGTTCTTTCACCGTTCTGTATTTGTTTGGGGGGAGAGCGTCGCGCGCTATCCGTCTCGTCGAGAGATACTACCAGTTGTGCTTTCAAGTCGTAGTTCGGTGGTGCTGTGGATGAATTTAATGTTTTATCAAAGTGGATAAAATCAAATTGTCTATGATTTATCCTATAACAATGAAAAAGTATCTATCTTCCGTGGATATTCTTGCTCGACCTTTATTTAAAATTAATAATATTTTTAAAAGACACAGACAGTGAAAACGGGCAAAGGCAAGCAAGTGATGCTTGTCGCCCTACCGCGTAAAAATATAGGTATGGATATGGGCTTTATTTGACAGTTAAGGCCATTTAAAGGAAGCGGCAGCATTGCATTTTAATTAAACTTTGAAAAATGGGACCCTAAAACCTCAATATTTATACATTTGCTGAAATCAAGATTTTACAGACGAAAAAAACAACAATAAATGTTAGAATAATTTGGCGTAATTTAACACTTACCAACAACAGTTTTGGAGCTGTGCCCATTCTCCAGCGGCTTGGGCTTAGGCGGCCGGTCAGCGTCGGCTGCAACGAGTTTGGCCGGTTTCTTCGCGCGCTTCACCTCCGCCGAGCCGTTCACCGAACTCTGCTGTTTGATCACGTCTTTCCTATCCTTAGCCTCCTTCTTACTCAACAGTTTCACTTTATCAGGCGCCACTTTAGTAGGTATTAACGCGTCCGCCTTCGGATTGCCGATCGGCTCCAACTTTCTTGTCTTCCTCTCGTCCATCTGCCTCTTCGATAGTTGCTTTGCCCGTTTCAACTCCTGCTCCTGCTTCATCCTCATCAAATTCTCGTTCACTTTCGCCGTTCGATACGCGTCTTCGTCGTAAGATCTGTCGATGTTCAGCGCTTGTAGGCCGTCTTCTAAGTCTAAAGTTGTCGGCTGATACTTCGATCGTCTTTCCTCTCTATCTAACCTATCGAGCGTCCTCGAATCTCTGTCTAAGGAAGGTGAGTATCTACTTCGGGTCTCCCCGTCGTGGTCTTTACTGGATAAATTTCTAAAAACATAGTCCCAACTTTCGTAAGTGCCCATCCCGTCTTCCTTCGCTTTGCTAAGAACAGGTTGCGTATCCGAGCGAGGTAAACTAGGCAACGACACGTCACTGAATCCGGACCGGGATGTACTATTTCTTCTAGAACTTTCTGCTTGTCTACTCTTTCTATGACTCCTGTCGTCTTCTCTGTGTCTGTCGAATTTTCCGTTTTCATAAACTGAGGGTGTATCTAGTTCTATTAGTTGGCCGGTGGGTACGGAAGGGTACCTATTGTATTGTGTGACTGGAGGGTACCCGTTTATAGGTACGTTTGTGGCGTGTTTTATTGGTGCGTACATCGGTGTGGGGATCATGTAGGGGGCTTGTACAGGGTAGTAGTAGGGGACTCCGTATGGGCCCATAATGGGTTGATTGGTGACTGTTACAGGTATGTCGGCGTGCATGTGTTGATGAGGCATGGGGTACATCATTTGTGGGGGAATCATGGTAGGGGGCACCATGTATTGGGGCTGGACAACAGGTGTTATAGGGTCTTCTATGAGCGCATCGTCTGGGCACAGGTGGTTGCAAGGCATCGCGTGGTACCTATCGGGAAGGCGGCTACGGTGCGCTTCCGATACTGTCACCGGTATGTTGGAGTATATTTCTGAACCTGTTAACAACAATTTTATTATTGAAATTTTAAGACTACTTTTAGACCTTGTACTTTAAACTTAAGTTGTTGTTTGAAATCAAAGGTATTTATAATTATAAAGGAATAATAAATATTTCGTATCGCTCGCTCGCTTACAGTACGTAAGCAAATAGTTGAGAGGCATACTGTTCGTTGTGACACAAATGTGGAAATAAAATCCAGGGGGCTAATTGTCTAATTTTAAAATCTATCGCAATCCCTTTCAATTCGGGATTTGAAAGATATTTATATACTATTTGACACTATTTGACATTTGATAGGGATTGTGATCGAGACGCGTTTTGAAAAGTATTGAATGAACGATATTGAACTGTTTAAGCAAAGTGACAGTAAAATATCTTTCAAATGTATGGAGAAGTGTCAAATGAAGTGTCATTTAAAACATCTTTCGTTCCGAAAGGGATTGCGACACAATCACATACAAGTTATACAATTCCATAAATCACTATCACAATCACAATACTTTTGAATGGGATTGTGATAGATTTTGAAATTAGTCAATTAGGGGGCAGGTTTTCTTGACAAACGATGTAATTTTGTTAAAACTAAAAATTACATAGAACTAACTTATTTTGAATATTTAAAATATGCAAAACGTCATCAGCGGAATAGGAGTGTTGTGCGGGCGAGAGGCGTATAACGGCATTCCGCCCGCTAGAAACCTGACCTAAAGTAATAGTGGAGCGTCATACCATCAGAAGCATAGTTGTGAGGAGCGCGGGGACGTCGAGCAGCAACTATTCTCGCAGCAGCCGCGGCGGAGTCGGCAGCGTGCGACGACCGCTCGGCCGCCACTTCCGCCCACGACACGCGCACTCCCTGGCCCCACACGCTCTCCCATACGTGCGACATTATCTGCCACAACATGTACACGGTAAGAACAGGGTTGAAGCGTAAGAACATCATTATGTAGTAGGATAAATTAGTTGAGGGTCAGACATTTATATGCAGATTTGGAAAAGTTTATATGAACAAAAGTAATCATGTCAAAGTTAAAAAATATTTTACTTTGACATGATTACTTTTGATTATCTGCCACAACATGTACACGGTAAGAACAGGGTTGAAGCATTAGAACATCATTATGTAGTAGGATAAATTAGTTGAGGGTCAGACATTTATATGCAGATTTGGAAAAGTTTATATGAACAAAAGTAATCATGTCAAAGTTAAAAAATATTTTACTTTGACATGATTACTTTTGATTATCTGCCACAACATGTACACGGTAAGAACAGGGTTGAAGCACCATTAGAACATCATTATGTAGTAGGATAAATTAGTTGAGGGTCAGACATTTATATGCAGATTTGGAAAAGTTTATATGAACAAAAGTAATCATGTCAAAGTAGAAAATATTTTACTTTGACATGATTACGATAAGGCTGCAGATTGCTATTCCTTCTCTCAAAGTCTAAGACTATTCCAACGGCTTAGTATGCCTTCGGAAGCAATGAGGATCTCGAACCTAAGAACCTAGGGCCTTAAAAGAGATTTTAATTAAACAACCATTATTAGGCAAAATTATCTTATCTACTAATCCCTCCTCTTATTGAGGCTTGGTCATTGAAATTGACCGAGAAACATGTCTTTTAGAAAGAGCATCAGCTCACCTGGCACTCGCACTGCGCTATGATGGCGTCCCGGGATATGGCGGCGACCATGTCGGGACAGACGGGCGCGTCGAGCGCCAGCCGGCCCGCGCCCGAAGGCCTGTAGCCCATCGCTTGCAAAAGGGTCTCCGCCCCAACCATGTTCGCCTCCACCTCATGCTTGAAGTAGCCGCAGTACAACTGATGGAAATACATTTGCTACGGTCAACTCGCTTTTTGAACATCAGAACTTTTCGCACGGGAATATTTTTGAAAGAGTTTTGTCTATTTTATATTTGACAACTCATTATAGACAATCGCCCTTTTTAAAAAGGAAAGTCCAAAATAGAAGTACACTTCTTAAATAGAAACCAGAAAAACAACCAAACAAAAAATCCTATTATCTAAACATGATATTTTCACACATTTCTATTCATTCTATATAAAATGTTTCTATTACATATTGAGATTATTTTTCAATAATTTGCAAAATATTTTAAATATTCAAAGCATTTTTAATTAATTACCCTTATAACTTTATACTCCTTCCTCCAGGGCTGTGCTAACAGATTGGCCGCATATCTGCCCAGGGCAGCCCACCCCAGGCCGGCTCTATACGCGCTGAACTCCGGCAGCTCATTGATAGTCCTCTGGAACACCTTGCCGGTCTCCGCCAAACCAAACTTGCACTCGTGAGGCACCAATGACAGGTACTCTATGATGTAATCTGGAAAATAATGTTTTCATCCAATCGCATTATCATATTATGCCAGGTACATATTATAGTATATTAAGCTGAAGAGACCATTAAGAGGCCGTGCGAGTTTCGAAAATTTGCGGAAACTTGCGGCATAAACGGCTGTATCTTTTGATTGCTTTGGCTTAGAAGTTTGATTTTTTCACAGCTCCAAGGGACAGTAGACCGGAGTATTAGATATAAATTTCAGTTTGATACCTCCACGCGTTTCTGAGAAAAACGGTTTTGACAGACGGACAACGAAGTGATCCTATAAGGGTTTCGTTTTTTCCTTTTGAGGTACGGAACCCTAACTAGCGGATCCTCGCGGTTTTACCCGCGTGGTGCCCGTTCCCGTGGGAATATGGGGATAAAATATGTCAGCCTATGTCACCCGGGAGAAATGTAGCTTTCTAATGGTCCAAGAATTTTCTAAATCGGTCTAGTAGTTCCTGAGATTAGCGCGTTCAAACAAACAAACTCTTCAACTTTATAATATTATTATATATTATATATAGTATAGATTAGAGCATTATTTTCTGTACTTGTGATATTATTCGGATAAACACAATATTTATCTAGGTTTCTATTAAGTAATCGTAAATACTTACTTACCCAATTAAAAATAAATGCGAAATGCAGTTTTGTATGAAAAAAGTGAAATTAGCATTTCATTTTTATTGGGTAGATATTTTTGATTATTCTTTTATTCTATAGATCTAGATTAATACTGTCTTAATCCAAATAACATCACAAGTACAGTCAGTCATGCTCAAATTTTAAATTATTTTGGTATTCCGTTTGTATCCTCTTAATAGAGATGAATGGAAAAAAACTAGAGATGTACCAACTAGTCGGCCTATTACTTTATTCTTATTTTTATACTTAAAAACATTTAAATCGGGGCGATTAAAATAAAATTGTTAGTAAGTATTACTTTTTTTTTTTTTTTTAACAATCTGATTTTTTTTTTTAATTCCTTATGGAAGTCCCTAGTGTGCCTCACAAATTTTATTGAAATCCGTTGATAAACATTTCCCCATTTTTTACCCACAATCAAAAATCGCGTTCGATAAAAATTGTTAATTAAATCTAGGAACGTGTGTGGCCAATCTCAAAACTGACACACTTCGCTCGCTCTGTCAATAATTGGACTTAAATCAAGAAGTCAAATTACAATTAAATCTTTTTTATCTGAATTTAGAACCAGTCATATCCAGTCATATAAATAAATCAACTAGCAGGTGAGTTAAGTATAATAATTGTGATTTTTTTTATTAGGGGCAAGTAATGCTGTAAGAAGATTAAAGTCTCTGCCCTGTCTGGCAGCAGTCGGCTAAGCGGACTAATCAGCCGACTAGTCGGCTATTTGCAACCGACTAGTCGGCCAAAGTCATAGTCGGCCCATCTCTAGAAAAAACACATCTACTAATATTATAAAGAGGAAAGAATTGATTTTTTGTTTTTTATGCAACGAATAAACTCAAAAACCACTAAACGGATTTGGATGAAATTTGGTACACAGATAGTAGATAGCCTGGTTATGGACATAATCCTATATCCCATAATACTTTTAATCCCGATATTGCCACGGGAACGGGAACCACGCGGGTGAAACCGCGAGTACTTCAATAACTCTAAAGAAATGAGATAAGGATAAGAGAATGATGATATTGATGTTGGTAGCTCATATTAGGTACGTGCTCGAGGGTTAGATGTAAATACTGACGAGCTATCTACAGTAGGTACATACATACATAACTATTTAAACAAATGCGCTGAATCATTGTTAGAATTGTAACATTAATATGCTGCAATTGATTCATTTCTTTAAAATACTATTTGTACTTACGTAACAAGTTGAATAACCAAATAAATGATTGCGGGTGAGGTGCGACAAATTCAATTTCCCGCAGTTCCCGCAGTGATATTATTGTAGATTCCACGGTCTTCTTGCCATGCTAATTTAGTTTACCTTCTAACTTATTCTGCTTCTACTTTTCCGGGCTCACATCTGTCTCCAGGTAGCTGCAGTGTGCGTCCTCTATGCGCAACCACAGCGTCGGCAGCCGCTCGCGCAGCACCGCGTCGCCCATGTCCGACGTCATCATTACCATGACAGTATTACGATCATGCACCATTTTTAATATGTCTACAGCTAGTTTACCTTCTTACTTCTTCTTCTGCTTCAACTTCTCCGGGCTATTATCTGTCTCCAGGTAGCTGTAGTGCGCTTCCTATATGCGGCGCCACAGCGTCGGCAGCCGCTCGCGCAGCACCGCGTCGCCCATGTCCGACGTCATCATTACCATGACAGTATTACGCGTTATCATGCACCATTTTTAATATGTCTACAGCTAGTTTACCTTCTAACTTCTTCTTCTGCTTCAACTTCTCCGGGCTATCATCTGTCTCCAGGTAGCTGTAGTGCGCGTCCTCTATGCGTCGCCACAGCGTCGGCAGCCGCTCGCGCAGCACTGCGTCGCCCATACCCGACGTCGTCATTACCATCACAATGGCACCGCGTTACGAGTCAACTGTGGAGTAAACAATAACTAAGGCACTTGAACACAAAATGTAGGGTAGGTATTGATGCCTTATCATATGTACGGCACGTGCACGGTCACGACACGATCGCCGTGTATATGTCGTAGGATAATTTGATAAATATAATTTTCGCAAAAATCCTAGGGATATTGCAAAAACAGGGATAATTAGACAATAGTGTCAAAATTTTTCAATCTTACTGAAAAAAGATAGGGTTTTTGCAAAAATACGGGCTGCTTTAGTAACATTGGATATTCTTTATTCTGATTGGCTTAATTTTTGCTTGATTGCTAATTCTTATTCTGATTTTAAATCTGATTGGTTGGATGGAGAGATGAGAGAATGGATTGACATTTGAAACGTCAAGTCGTCAACCAATCAGAGAAAATGTTGTTTTGGACATTCCCAGCCAATCAGTGTTCTTATTTCATAATAGCCAGCGATTCTTTTCGCAACCTTACTAAGGCAACCAGACTTTAAGCAAAAATCATATCCTTTTTCAGTAGGATTAAGAAATCACAACACCATTGTCTAATTATCCGTGTTTTCGCAATATCCCTAGGATTTTCGTAAAAAAATCTAATTATCCTGCGACATATATATATAGAGCTTAGACACTGCTGCATACTACACTGCTGCAACTACACACTGTGCAGCAAACAGACCGCAGCATTAGTGATCCCCACACATTCTGTGGGGACCACTACTGCTGCGGCCTGCTTATGGTTTATTTATTACAACATTCCGAGGTCCGCAGCAAAATGCAGCGGCAGCACTGCTGCGCGGCAGTATCGCCCTGCTGCCGCAAAAGACCAGTATATTGACGTGAATGTTGTCAAGTAAATTCACGAGATTTATTTCTCTGATTCAGAAGAAAACCACTTAATTAACGGTATTAAGTTGGTGATCAGTACACAACACGAACAGCGCGACACTGCTTCCTAGCTTGGAATCAGCGCAGCACTGCTGCGAGCTGCGGAGCTCGGAATCATACCATACCATAGCAGTGTAATGCATGGTCACCACACATGTGAAAAGGCACTTACAGATACGTCTCCACTACAGCGGAGTTTAATTTTTTTTAATTGTTTGAAATAAAAATAAAAAATAATATAAAATAAAGAAAATTTCGTCGTGGATACCACTATTTTCTATTCACGTCAGTCAGTCATACCTCGTTCAAAAATAAGTTTTGAAACTGTTCTGGATAGCAATCTTGTAGTCTTTTACAGTACATATGCATACGGCGTTTAAGCCATTGCCAGAAAAACAATTTTTTTTTAACCACTATTTTTTAGTTTTTTTAGTAGACAGTGAAAAAGTTACAAACATTCATTATTTTCTAAAATATAATAAAGAGATTTTGTATTAATTTGCATATCCGCAACAGTGAATGCAATACTGACAGATGAAACATTGCAAGGTATTTTATATTTATCTATATAAAAAAACTTAATGAAAAATGATTACCTACAACACAAATCACAATACAGCAGAAGCAGGTATTGAACTGGTATCCATGCCAACATGACTTTGTTATCAAACAAAGGACATAAGTAAATAAACATTGTAGTTACTATATTACATAAGGGTCACCATATCAGCATTATAAATGGAAGGATAAAACACTGAAATATAATTTAAAAAAATAGTAAGTCCCAGAACACATATTTCATGCGTTCTACAATAAAAAAATATTTTTTATTTCTTCATTTGAAGTAAAAAATCATACAAATCAAAATCCTGATCCTGACCAAGTACAGATAAGTCTGGACAACTCAAAACATGGTTACCCTACACGAGAGGGACATTCACCAGATATCAACTAATGGACCATGAAAATCACAATGTTTATACATAACATATGACTCATGTATTGTCGGTTATTGTCAACAAGTCTGCTCAACCATTCATGTATTTAATGGGAGTCATTACATTAGTATTAAAATATTGCTAAGCTTACCTATATAATACATAATAGAAGAAATTAATTTATAAGATATAATCATAAACGAAACAAAACTGACATAGACATAATTAATACAAAGATCTACACCTATTTGGAAGTATTTTTTAAATTAAATATACAACTAGAAGAATGATGGAAATGATTAGATAGTGAGGCAACATTGTTCTGAAGTACACAATTATCTTTATCAATTCTGATACTGATTACATATAATTTTTCATTTCTCTGTAATCTCTCTGTAATCTCGTACAGGTCACATATAAATGCTGTCCTGGCAATTATTTTAAATATTTATTAAAAAACCGTGTTCTATTTCGAAGAAAATTAATTATTATTTTAGTTAGATAAAGAGGCTCACTGAATTTATACGTATATTCCAAGTTATTAGCGATGTTTCAAAAAACCATTACAGGGGACTGTTTTAGGCAGCAGGGGACTGATTTGAACGTGACAGGGGGCTGTTAAGTGAGACAGAGGACTGTTTTACCTACTTAAAGAAGTCATTTTACATTAATTAATCATTTATTATTTTTATGACATATTTACGCGTCAATAATCAACAGTTTCTTTATAAAAATATGACAGAAAAAAATAACTTTCTTTAAACATTCATATCAAAAATTAACCTTAAGTGCTAGAATGATTTTGTACTCACTGAGATGAACATAGAGTCTTATTATTGTAATATTAATCATAAAATTCTTTATTCAGTATTCATTGAAATACGTACTATTATTAATTTAATTATTAGATTTCTAAATATATGTTTTCAACTGAAATATATAATCATAAAATATTCTCTTCCCCTTTAAAATCAAGTCAGGATTATCGAACTTTGGACAACTTGATCAAATGACACGTCTGCAATGTCATTATCATCTATTCTAAAGGAGTTTCACCCGAGTTTTTTTGGCGTAGGTGCCATTTCTGGCTTAGTAGATTTAAGACCTTCCGGTTCAGACTCTGTAAACACTTCTTCTACTGTCCATCTAGGTTTTAGAGCAAAGTTGATACTGCCAGTCTTATAATGCTCACAAGATCCGCTGTTGCAAAAGCAGCTGAGACTTTTCATTATAAGTAGTTTTACATTTAGTTGGAAGGCCGAGGATTGAGCTGGGATAAACCCCTGCGATCTGATGCACATTTAAAGTGCCTTTAAAGCCCTTCTGATCGGCCGCTTCCTCTTCAACTTTATCGACCATTGCCTGGATGTCTTTACCGTCGATTGCAAAACATGTGATATCAAGACATCGCTCTTTGATTACTTTAACAAAGCGATCAATATTATTGATGTTGCCTCCAGAGTTAACAACAAAATCAGCTGTTCTTTTGCACGTTGCTCCGGTATACCATCCGGCGCACCTTTTCCATGGCCACTTTCGATGTAGTTCCATGTAAAGTTTTCAATATCTGGAATTTTTTCAGAGAGTTTGGTAGCCATTATAAAACCATCGTTTTATTACGATACTGCGTTACAGGGCTCAAGAAATGCACTCGTTTGATGCCACGTGGAAGTCTTGAAATTTGGTCGTAAATGTGTCCAAACGGCAGCAGGTGAATAGGCTATGTTCTCGGAGACTGTGCAAAAAAAAGGATGGAATTTCGTAGATAAACTAATACGGTATGCAGACTCAGTTGTGATCGAGATCCAACGAAATGAAAGGCCTGTATTTCTTCTGCGTACTTAGTGCAATAATTCTCGCTGAAATCGACGTGGATCAGGTCTTCATCGTCTTGTAGGGTTGACTTCAAATCCTTCATGGCATTATTTCTTTGGTATCGTAGTCGCTCTGCTTCTCTCTTTTTCTGTAGTTATTCCTCTTGGGATAACATTTTCTTTTTAGGAGCCATATCATGTGTGTTCGATCGCCCTGTGTAAAATAATTAAATTAAATTAAAATAATTTTATTGCAGGCATAAGACCCATATTGTCAAAAAATTATAAAAATTAATTGTAATAATAGTAACAGAATTATAAATATTATAAGCTTAGAAAGGAAAATAATGCGAATCAAATACTTTGATGATTCTTACATTAATAAAACGGACTAGCAGATAAATTAAAAAAAAACAATACATTAAAACAATAACCAATACGCAAAATACACAGTCCCCTGTTGCGTAAAACAGTCCCCTACTGCATTTTCAGACAGAGGACTGTTGCCAGGGGACTGTGTATTTCGGTTAGATTTCACAATATTTACAAAACTGATGTAATATAGTTTTTTAAGAACTTACCGATCAATTTAAACATAAATTATAAATCAATAAACTGTATATAGAGACAATTAAAGTAATTAACATAAACGTTATTACTAACCAGTGGACTGTGTGTGGTAGCGGACCAAACGCGTGTTCACCTCACAAATGACAGTCTGACACTAAACAAAATGGCGTCTCGTGAACTTCACAACAATTTGCGTTTTGTTACACTAAAAAAGCTTTTGTAAATATTACAGTTTCTTTTTATTATGGATTTCAATTTTTGGCAGGGCCCTGTATAGAAATTCTGGGGACAAACTTTACAGGTGTTTACTAAATATATAAAATTCGTAATGAAACTTTGTTTAACGAAAATAATATTGTTAAATTATTTTTATTTATGATATTAACTGCCAAATGTATTTAGTTTCAATAACTTCTCGTAAATCTAATTTCTAGGCGGGAATACAGTGATGGGGACAGCCAGGGGACTGTAATTACAGAGCTTTGATCACGTCTAGAAAAAAAATTAAAATAGTTATGGTTCTAAAAACAATGCGCTCGTAAAGTTTCAGGGTGAAAGTTTCATGAGGAGTGTTTTTTTTAAATAAATAATTTACTTTTTGGAGAAAATGGTCGGGACAGCCGATTACGAGGTTACAGAGAATAGCCCATAATCATAATTGGAACTTAAAAAATAACTCTTACTAAGGATGTTGTGTATATTATTAAGAACTTATTTTCATTGCCACATTGACAAGAGTAGCTATGATTAGCTACTCTTTACTTCAGCCATCTTACAGAAAGAATGTTTGTAAACATTAATAGCTGTGTTAATAATGTGCACTTCATTAATGGCTTCCTTATACTGTCCAAGTTTGATATAAGGCATTAGTTGACTGAAATATAATGTATTGGTGATTGTCACTTCACCAGATCGTTGGTAAACCTTGACGGGGGCCTACCCACAGACAATTGCACGGTGTGCCCTCGCTATTTCAGAAACATTCAGAACCAAGCACAATTGATTCTTATACCTAAACAGAAAGTACTCATTCGCTGAAGAACTCTACCCAAGGTGCTATATTCGTAACTCTTATACTTGAGCTGGGCTGCTGGGTTCCACATCAGGTGTACCAGACATTCGATATTTGTACATCAATAGAAAATGCACATTACGCTCAATTTTTTTTCCTAAGTTGCTATTTTCATATCTCTTATAGTTTGGTTGGACTGCTATGGTTCACATCAGGTATTTTGACCTTCAATTTTTTCTTTCCTAAGACCCTTTTTCTGACAATAATAAACACAACAAATAAATAATTAGCAAAATGGTTCCATCCATGATTCAATGACCAAGGGAAATAGTGTTTCATTTTATTATATAGATTTGATATAATGTTTAGTATAATCATGCACCTTAGGCCAAAGTTGATAAAATGGAATTGTATTTTGATGCATATTGTCTAATCAACTGATAAGCATCACTTATCCAATACAGTAGTGATAAATATGAGTCACTTATAGGAAAACTCACAACCTAATCTACAAATTATGTTGTGTACTCTCAAAATAGTAATTGCCTTTATAGTTCTTTTCTCTCACAACATGAGCCATTGTCAGATTTCAAAACTCTTAAAGCCCCACAGTGTAATTGAAAATCTTTTAATTATGTGCCTTCATAAGAATGAAAGAACAATTATTATAAATACTGTCTCTTTTTAACTTAAAAAGTTAAGGAGTGAAAGCTAATAGTTTTGTCTAAGTAGAATCATGATGTATGTCTTCACAAGAGTAGAGTAGTAGAATAAGCCTAGTGACTCAAAAACTACATAATTATATTTTTCAGATGATTTGAGATATAGAAATAAATGTAAAATAAATTTTAAGGCATTATACAGAACTATTACTATATAAACATATCCAAATTAGTTTTTGAAAAAAAGTGTAGTAGAAAGATCAGAGCAAGACAAGAGATTTTAATTTATATAGCTTTGCCAATTATCATTATGTAGTTTTGGTAAACAACAAGAAAATATTTTTGTTTTCTGGGGCAATATCCAGGTGACCATTTGAAAAAAAAATCGCCGAGGAGAAATCTGAAGTCATTAGCAACATAGTCGAGTGAGCGAGTATCGTTACAAGGCATTCACATTAGGATTGAACAAAAAATATGTTAATGACCGTCAGACCCACGCGATTTACACTATGTCTAAAACAACTACAGCTCGTTTATACGCTACGTAATTTATAATTAGTTTGTTCTAAAGCACTTAGAAACTAAAAGAGCTTACCGTACAGGAAGAACATCTTTTCCTGGATGTCAAAATGTATTTCAATGCACCGAAACGGGAGCGGACAAAAATAGTACACCTAAATAAAATATGAAGTTTCCAACTACAGGAACCAAACACGCTTCTTCTTCTTCGACTTTGTAAAAAGGATAATTATTAAGAGTCGATTTAAAACTGTTACATTACAATATAGAATTATACACAAAAGTAAAATATTTATTACTAAACAAAATTCACGAAACCTTGTTTTGACGTTTAGGAAATGTGGCAGGCAATTGTGGCATAGATTTTCAAACGTCAAATTGGAAGTGACATTACAGATTACAGTAACGAGTTACGATTACGACGCTTGGTAGACATTGTCTTTGATTGAATACAACAATAAACATGTACATGTGCCCCTCGGGCTACCTTACCTGGCTATTTCTTAAAGGAAACCACCTGGGAAGAATGTGACGATGTTATGACTTCTTATTACGTTACTCATTTTTGATGTACCGGCTTCCTGGCAGAATTATTGATCAAAATTGGTGAGCTAGAGGGGCACATGCTTTTGAAGTTAGGCTTAACATAAATTTACGAATTCCAAAAGCATTTTTTTTTTTAGCTTTACTGTATGTACCGGCGGAAAGGACATGTGACAGCTACTGATGCATTCAACACTTACCATATGCAATTGGGAAAGCAAAATAACCATTTAATTCTCAAGAAGCATGTGTCTTATGGTAAATTTTAAATAGAAATATATTGGAAAAAATTAACTCGGCTACAAGTGCCGGACCGGGGGGGCTACCGGCTAAAAATATGGATATGGATATGGGCTTCATCTGTCATTTAAATTCCTTATTTTGATACACTTTTGCTTCTTTGTTTTGTTGAACGTTGCTATCTAGCTATTGTTAAACCTGACGTCACTAAACGGGGATCTGATAGCGGCATTTTTTTTTACAATATTGACCTAAAGTTCCGCAAAACGTATGATGTTCATATCCATAAAGTTACGCGGTAGCCCCCCTGATTTCCAAAGGTCGCGGGTTCGATTCCCGTCTGAGAATTCACTTGTGGCCGAGTTGATTTTTTCCAATATTTTTCTATTTAAAATTTATCATGTAGAAATAAAATGTTACTTATAATAAAAATAAAAACGATTGCATAAGTGTTTAGGTGCAAAACAATTTAAAAATAAAGGTTTTTGTCACGTTCCGAAATCCAATCATAGGTTATGAAATCTCACATATGGCCAGCGGAAATGGGTCTACTTCAGTCTGCTTGTCTTAACGTTGTGCTTAGAGATTAAATATTTTCATCTAAAATAAATTGCGTATGTACGTCACAACTTGCAGTACAGTAACCTTGTAATGCGAGAAATGTTAAATGTAAGTCCTTCCTTACGAGTTGAAAATTGTTTACGGTTAGGATAACCATAAAATGTAATATTATAATTAGTATTTTCTTTTGTGATGGAAATTGACCTTACTGATATGTTAAGCTCACTTTTCAATTTGACGACTCTGTATGAAATAAAACAGGGAGAAAAAAATAGCCCTTGACGAGTTTCTTGCCGCCGTGGTTTGTGAACCGATGGCGTAGCTTCTTTGACGTTCATAAGTGCTTGTAACAGCCTAGACTGAATAAATGATATTGATTTGATTTGATGTGATTTCACATACCGTAAATTAAAAAAATCTTATAACAAATAGTGTAGTCTTATTGTTATTTATTTGTATGATTCAAGTATGTAACTAAAATAATATAACAAAACAAATCAAAACGGAATATTATAATTTATTCAAATTTATTTAAAATAAGAAGAAAATGTAACATAAACAGTCAATAGTGCGGTTCGGTACGCATTATGCCGTATTTTTCTTTTCCGAGCGTGTGAGGTTAAAATCTTATTTACTATTATTATTTATTTAATTTTCTTTAAACAGATTTAATTTATTATAAACCTGTCTCTTTGAGGGCTGCGCCTTTTCTAAATTTCTTTTTTGCAGATATAAATGCAGCCGCATATCTATATATTATTTATGAATAACAGCTTTCATTAAATCATACATATGATGAAATTGATCGTTTGTGTGTGCATCTGTTTTACAGATACAGAACTTATCAGTAGGTCGTGAACCGGCCCTAAGTTACATAAACTAAACTGTTCTATATTTTTAACACTATCGATTGGTACTATAACGATGTTTTGTTTTCTCATAAGCCGATTTCCCGGTGCAGGTAAGGTAAGTAATTTTGCAAAAATCTTTGAATACAGATTAACATATTTTTTGAAAATAGAGGAATGTTTCGTTTTTGAAAAATATGCTTCATTCATGGGGTACATTCCTTCCAAAGACCGTCTTTTTTTACAGCGATTAAAAAAAAATGCTTATATACGATCCGAAATATTATTGGTGTCCACTTATTAAACCAATTTCCAATAGTGTAAGTAACCCCATTTAAGAATAATCTTGAATTTTCATATTTTTAGAGGTCTTTTCGAAAAGAAAAAGTGTCGAGGCAAAATCATAATATCGTGTTTTTGAAACTATACGAATCTAGATAAAAGTATGAAGAAATATATATGTTATTACCAGATTTGTAACAACAGTAACCGTGCTATAGTTTTATATCAAAAAGTCCATACTTTTACCGAGTAGCGCCTTAACAGAAATAAAATACACTACATTAACTTTTACACTAGTGGTATATTTATTTAGGTTTTTAATGAGGTAGGCACTACCTAATTGCCTATATGGAATGCACGCCCCTAGGCTGAATGAAGATGATGATGATAAAAGGGCTGATTCTCCTATTGCTCTAACTTATAATAAAGTACTACACTTACTGCCGTTGAGAAGATTTTATAGAACTATTTACCTGAGACAAAAAATCTACCAACGATAAAAACAAATCCTGTATGAAAAACTTCCTAGAATCAATATTTAGGGTACTTTTCCTCCAACTACCTCTTTTATTTCCAAGCTGTGTAGATTTTAGAATACTTTGTTATGGTCTGTTTTTCAGCAAATCGTTAATAATTATTGTACATATTGTGATTGAACTGTATATCTTCATGACATTATTATTGTTAGCAAAATAACTTTTTTAGTATGATTGTATATAGGTACCTGAGGGGCTATCGCGTAAAAAACATGGACATGGACATGGGCTTCATTTGACAGTCAAATGACCATATATGGTAATTTTATGAGCTTCAACTGTCAAATGAAGCCCATATCCATACCCAGGTTTTTTACGCGATAGCCCCGCTGGGTACTTATTATGATTGACCTGTGATGTGTAATTTTTCGAATACTTACTACTAATCTGTTTTTCAACAAATCGTTATAATTGTTGTACCTATTGTGATTTCAACAGTGATAATCGTTATAAAATTATTAGTATTGTTAACAAAATAATATTTTTTATTATAATTATAGGTACGTACATAAGAAGATTGACCTGTGACTGTGACGCATTCACTTATTATTTGTTTATAATCATTGTTGTCATTGTTTGTTATTGTTATTATGTAATTCAATTAAAGAGTGTTATTTATGGTAGGTACCTAACTAAAAATATACCATAATAATATAAATTGATCTCATCGTAAGAAAATAAGTAGTTATTAATGTAATTATCGAAATGAATCCATGGCACAACTGGTTGTGCAATGCTGTTGATCCAAGGGGCAACGAGCATCTATCAGTCATAAATTAGACATATTTTTCTTATGTTAACTGTCAAATTATTTAAATTTAATATTAATATAAACTATCCAAACCTTAGGATAAGTCGGTAGCCCTTAGTAAGTACCTTCCTACTAGTCTGTTTTACAACAAATCATTAATATTAATGTAGTGTTGCGAGATTGAACTGTAATACTTTAATACATTTTATTATTGATAGGTCAACAATGAATTCGTAACTAAATATCTTGTTTTGAGTTAATAAAACACAAATTGTTTAATCATGTTTTTTTGTACTTTATTTGGTATGTTTCACAATCTTGTATGTTCTGACTTCTGATAGCTGCTTATTTGACAGATAATTTTACATTTTCAAAAACACAACTGTCAAATATCACGTTGTCTTGTGTCTAATACTATAATAATACTACATTGGGCCCGCTGACCCCCTGGCCGACCCCTCGGGGCCTAACAAGTAAAAAATATGGATATCTCCGACCAAATTGCCAAGAAATTGCTTGTCACCAGAAGTTCTAAACTTCTAATACAAGTTTATTTTTATATTAAAATATAATGATAATAATACAGAATTCAATGTCAAAGTATACTGTGCTTACTTCGATATAATGCCGATCCTTTAAAAGCAAATTGAGACCTTTTTGTCTTAGCAAATCTGAATACCTTGGCCATTTTACCGTATTACGAAGGCACCTCATTGATTTTGAACTTAATTTAACCTAATTTTCTTTGTAAGTTTTGTTTATCAAGCTAGTGTTATCAATAATGCATGTGGTTGTCACCTGAAAATTTAGGTTTCAATTTGCTATAAATGGTAATATGTTTCTGTTTATATTTTAGTGTTAGTCTCGTTGTTGACATAATTCCAAATAAATAAAATTAATAATACGATGTCCGCAAAAAAAATCTACTTGGTCACCCTTACTCATTTTTCATACAAATTTCAATCTCGAATTGTATCGTAAGTACTGCACTGATTGGTTCCCGGTAAAGCTAGATCCTCAGTGACGGAAACTCTCTTTACTGTGAATTGCTTTTCAACATTCGTAACGCAAAATTCACGTAAAGTAACTGTTTTAATAAGGGCCTCACAGTGTGACGGATCTAAATATAGTTTTCACTTTTTCAAATTGATGCCATGTTATTTGGTTTCTAGTGTTATATACTGTCACATATCAAACGTTACGCTGGTAGAATGCTTCGTTTGGCTCCAAACGGTATGAATATTGATATTTTGGCAATTGAAAATCCGTCCACACGGCTCAGTATGTACCTACCATGTTTAAACGTCGATTTATGAGATCTGTTCTGTTTTGTACGGTGCTCGAGTGTTAAATCTTATTTATTCTTGCGTCACTGAGTATTTAGGAAGTGAAACTGGACTTTCGTTTGCTAGTTTTTGATATTTCCAGCATCCATAATCTTAAGCGTCACTCCGTGAGACCCCTCTTTAAATGCAAATAATTCTTAAACGCTTGTGTAACGCCGGTACATACCGTAATGCTCTTGGAATTCGTCAATTTATGTTTAATCTAACCTCAGAAGCATGTGCCCCTCTGGCTCTCAATTTTCATCAATCATTCTGCCGGGGAAGCCAACGGTACTTGAAAATGAGTACCGAAATAAGAAGTCATGTCATAGTCACATTCCTCGTGGTTTTCTTTAAAAAATAGCTAGGTGGCTCGAGAGGCACATGTACCTACATCAATAGACAACGTTTTGCAAAGAATAAAATAGTAAGTACCTAACTTTGCAAACATTCATTAAGTTGGTACCCTTATTTTTTCAAGAAAGCGCGAACGCATTTTAACTTGAACCAAGATTTCATATAACCATTTTCTTGATCACGCATGACTTTTTTTGCAGCGCAATTCCAGGAGGAGATTCCATTTTAAGGAGTACGTACCTATTTTATTATTTTATTTTATTTGGAACAACAAAAAATTACAATAATGTTTACTAATACAAAATATATCAAAGTCTTAACTAATTATGTAACCAACTGCATTGTCCGCAATGTAATATTAAAAGACGTTAACAAAAGCATGCCTTCTAGTGAAAGAAAATTCTAGTGACAGAAAGAGCAAAGAGTATGTAATCACTAAAAGAGTACCTACTTGCCGGTAACAATAATTGTTTATTGGCAATGTAATCAAATATTTTTTGTTGTGTTATTCATTTTTCATTGCTTCGTTTTTATAATTCGTATTGGTTTCAAGTCACACACACAGAAGTTGATAAAGAACTTTGGTTCCACTATGGTCAAATATGTTTTATTTGTCGATCCGTTGCGCCAAGAAGAAATTGAAACGTTCTATAAGGTTAGATGACTCGAGCTATTATCCTAATCCTGATTAATATCATAAATGCGGAAGTGTTTGTTTGTTGTCCTTCCTTCACGCCCTAACTAAATGACCAATGGACTTGATTAACCTACTAAAAAAAAATAGTTCTCAGTTTGACCTGTATGTATGTATGTTTGTCCGTGATTATCTCGCGTTTGGCTGAACCGATTTTGATGCGGTTTTCTGAAAAGTATTTGTTGCATTTAGAGAAGGTTTTAGTATATTAATTACAAAGATCTGGATGGTAGCTTTTTCATAATCCTAAAAAATATAAATAACGTTTTGCCAAATAGTGGTTTACCTAGATTATGGATTGCAATTCGAATATTTCGAAATTCGAAAACGACTGAAAAATTCGAATATTAATTATAACTTTTTAATTTTGCATTTTACAATGCTATTTTTATGTGACAAATATTAAACAAGAAAATATGTATACTAGAAAAAAGCAACTAGTCTAGTCTCATGTCGCCCTGACGGGGTTTTCTTGTTTAATATTTATCACATCGAATATTAATGTCAGTAAAAAATACATATATGACAATTATTTGATAAACCACTATTTTAAATTGTATTTTATGTAGATTAAGGTGGAACGATTAAGTTACAAAAAGCTGAACGGTCGTTAGATGGCGCTACTTTCGCTATTTAGTAGTTTTTTTTTATTTGTCAATTGTTCTTTGTATCTTTTTAACTCAAAATACTATTAGCGCATTCTATAAATAAATATTGAATTTTCGAAACCAACATTTATCTTTTTGTAGTACATAAATCATCCAAATATCTCGAGAGAGTGTTTCTGTCTCCCAATTTTACTAATCACTCACACATGCATACCTTATTTCTGAGTTTCTTGTAGTAGAATATTTCGACCCAGCTGAAAATGATAAAGTAGCCCAGCGGTCTACGTGCTCGGCTTCGATATCAAAGAGTTAGGGTTCGAGACTTCTGATGGTAGATTTTTTTTAAATTTTTTTTTATTATTTATTTTATATTATTGTTTATTTAAATAACATCACAATATTAATTTTGATGTATAAATTGCAACAAATGCAATTGCAACTTTTTTAAATTGCACAAGTGACAAGAATGTAATTGATACTCTAAATTTTAAGATTTCTTAGTGTGTTTGCCCATTATAATATCTTTTTTTTAAACCACTGCTGAACAGATTTTGATTAAAATTGCAGTGTTTCCTCAATCAAAAAAAAAGTGGTGGTGGTTGTTGGATCATCATGTTTCTAAACTTCTATACTATATAATATTACTAGCTTCCCGCCCGCGGCTTCGCCCGCGTGGACTACACGACTTATGCTATTGTGGGTTATCCATAAGAGATAAACATAAACCACCGCGGAGTTTTCTGTAGTCATTTTCAAGGTGTACAAATACTTATTACCTTATATTGATAAATCTCGTAGGGTTCAGCCTGCGTTTGCAATGTAAGCGGAAAAAATGTAATCATTTACGACATCACATTAGAAACCTTAAAAATTACAGTATTTCTCTACTATATATTGAAGGTTATTTTACCTTCCTCTTGAATTACTCTATCTATTAAAAAAAACCGCATCAAAATCCGTTGCGTAGTTTTAAAGATCTAAGCATACATAGGGACAGACAGCGGGAAGCGACTTTGCTTTATACTATGTAGTGATAAAGAGGAAAGATGTGTATGTATGTATGTGATGAATAAACTCAAAAACTACTGGACTGATTTCAAAAATTCTTTTAGGATGCTACACTATCCCTGATTAACATAGGCTATATTTTATCCCGATATTCCCACGGGAACAGGTACCACGCGTGTAAAACCGCGAGGATCCGCTAGTACAATACTACAATACTATTATATTAGTTTTATTTAAAATCAATACATTTAGCTCCTTTCGGTATATTGGCGCGTATATAAATTTGCGCAAATGATCATATTTTGTCTACTTGTTTGTTAGTTACAATCTCCATTTTATATTATAATCGTTTTGGAATCAAGCTCGAGACGCCATTTTTTTACTCTTTTTGTTTACTTATGTGGTGAAATTTTACATCTTGTAAATCTTGTTAAATTCTACCTTTAGAGCTTTAATTTACTGCGATAATTTATTATGGTGATGTAAAAACTTAGAAGCTTGATTTTTACAGTTCGGGGGAACCATAGACTTTAATCTTTATTAATATCAATTTGATACTTCACGTGTTTCTGAGGATTGAGTCTTTAAAGGCACTTATGTGCATATAACTAATTTCGTGTTTTAATTTATAATGATACTGATATTATAAAATATTAATACATAAACATGTAAGTAAGCAAAAATGCCCCAAAAAAAATTACTATTAAGTACTTACCTCAAAATGAAATTGTATTATTCAACAAATACTTAATTCGTAAAGCAGCGCAGCGAACACCGGGGTTGGAAACAATTAAATATCTATTGTCTTTCGTTTTCCGATGCCTGAGAGGTTATAAAATAAAAAGTGCTAACCACTTGTGTATCTTAAATATGTATTATGTAATGTTAAGTACAATCTAGAAAAAAAAGTGCTGAGATAGCGCTAACATTCATTCATGCGCTGTACGGTGAAAATGTTTTTGACGGCTAACTGACCAATAATTGAGGCAAATTTAATTACATTTGTGCACTATTCGCGCAAATGTTTATTCGAGCAAACGGCTTTTCGTGTAAGAGTCTTTCGCGTTATTAGCTTTTCGCGCAAATGTCCTGATTCATAGTCGAAACAACAATAGTCAAGTGATATGTGACGTCAAATTCATGTTTTGTATTTGGCTTAGTCTATGTTTATCTCTATGCTATCATCATTCTTATGATGTTTTGAATAGCTAAGTGAACATTTAATACGTTAAAATTGTAAAATTAAAAATAAAATAAATCATTAAGATCGTTAAATCATTAAGATTTACGTAAAATAAATCATTTCTAGTCAGAAAATAAATTTCACTCAAAACTGAAATATTTCCACCCGTTTTGAAAGATTTCATAAATTTCATTTATATTTAATTTTCATTTCAGTGAAACTTTGACTGGACCCATTCCCTAGTCACAATGAAAAAACACTACAAACAAATGACAAATACGGAACGGTGTTGTCAGTCCGTAGATGTGATTGCGGACAATTTAATATTTGAAAAGGGACCACATGACATGTGTCTAAATAAAAATAAAAAAAAAATTAAGTAAGTACGTTACATAATACAAGTAAATTTTATTTGCACGAAGCAGATACAATTTTCGTTTCTTTTTTTTTCCTTTATAAAATCTTATTTTCTATTTTTTTACAGTGATGGGAGAAAAAAAGATTTACGCATAAAAAACAAAATGTAAAGTCGTGTTTAGCATTTTTTTAAATCGGAGTCAAGATAAATCCTACAAATCACAACTTTATATCATAATCCCAAAGTAAATTATTACTGACGAAACTCATCTCTTTTGGGACGCAACGGCAACACAGCTGAAAAATCTAGTAAAGAGAAATTTAAACAATTATTAAATCGAGACAAACGTAAGAGCGGCAACTTCGCGCGTTGCGCGTCTTAGCCGCATGGAATGGCAACGTCGCGATTTTTGTATACGTACACGACATTTGTCACATACACAGTCGTAATATTTGCAAAAATTTAGTGTTCATTTATAGGTGATTTCTGAATGAAACAATGTTTTTTTATTAATTTAGCGCAAATGAATACCCGAGAATAAATAGTTGCACATATATTTAAGTATTAATTCTGTTAATCTACCAAGATTATCTCGACTGTTTTTTGTATGAAAATCGTTCCACCTTAACGATATCACTCTGGCCGAAAACAACTATTCCTTTGAGCTTGACTATTTCTTTCAGTTTTTGGATTTTGTGTGCAAATGAAAATGTTAGCGGAACATGAGTGAGCAGCGGAAAACGCGGTAAATGATGATTAAGGATCGTTTGCTTTCCAAAACGGCACACAGTAGGTTTTCGGTAGAAAACTGAAAGATACATTTTCTCCTTGAAGTGCAAAATGACAATTAACAAAACATCCACCGATCCCGATTCCCGATATACTGAGCGACCCCAATAGTTTTGCAATGTTTCGATCAATCGATTCAATGGAACGGGTGTAATGTTTTCATTACACCCGTTCCACCCGTCGCATTTTCCACTGCTCACTCAGTACAGTTCATACAAAACATGAAACAAGCGTATCGGTGCCTCTGTTCCGCTCTTACCCCGCTGTCCACCGAAAATGACTGCTTATGCTTAAGACTTGTTCCTTTTTAAATATGATACAATTGATTTTAGATTTAACGCTATTACGTACCCGTCTATAAAATTATATTAATATATTATGTTCATTTTTTTGTAAGAATTGTGTGTATATAACTTGTAACATAGCTTGAAAAAAATCTGACTGAATATAGATGTTTAACAAAACTTGGGTTATTAGAAATCTATACTGTTTATTCTATTCGGAAAATCATTTAAAAATGATTTTTCTTCTATTATTGTACCACTAATTGTAGGCGTACAATGTGTGTGCCACCCTACGTGTGGGAAATAAAATTCCATACAGTTTTACAAAATCAATTAAAATATTTAAATTTGGATGAGAAAAAACTTCGAATTTAAATTTGAAAAAAACTTCGAATTTTGCATTCACTAACCTAGATGATATTGTTGTGACTGATTTTAACCGACTTCAAAAAAAGGAGGTTCTCAGTTTGACCTTTATGTAGTACCTTTAAAAATTGTGAAATAAAAAACATTTAAAAAAAGAAAACCGACTTCAAAAACAAACAAGCAAATAATAAGCCTTTTAGAGTAGGTGCCAGCCAAGGCATTCTGCGGTCCTACTCTTTTATTTTTCTTGCCATATAAGTCAAGACGTTGATATCTGACAATATTAGTTCCTTTTTCCTCCAAAACACCTCCTCATAGTTTTGGAATAAAGTGGCTGTGTGTGATATTTTACCACTTTGGAAGTGTATATCTATTAAACGGTTGACTTTGAAAAAAAAATGGTTTAGGAACCTCAATGTAATTTTTAAAGACCTATCCGTAGTTACCCCACACGTATAGGTTTGATGAAACAAAAAATTGTTTCAGTTCCCTTTGGGAAACGTGCTATATTTCTAAAACTGTCGACTGTATTTCGTCAAACCATTTTTTTTTATAAAGTGGCTGTGACATACATCGGACAGACAGATATGACGAATCTGTAAGGGTTCCGTTTTTTTGCCATTGGGCTACGGAACCCTAAAAAGGTAGGATGCACTGAGCATAATTATAAGTAATCACTGTATGTAGCAGATGAACCGGACGTCAAACTTTATTACCTAATGTTGTCATAACAATATTGCAGGCCTGTCAAATGCATAGAGAATACTACAAGGGTTATCCTAAGTCCTATCATCCACTATCTTATTTCCGTGAACCAGGGTACATGGGACAGTGCCCCCCTGAAATGTCTCAGTAAGTAAATTGTATTTAATTTCCTCAAAAACCCTTTATTTAATGCTTTATTAAGTGGCTTGCTTGCTCATTTTTTTTTTATGAACAAGGTGGAGACTCTTAGCCTTCATCATACCTGGTACCTATTGATAAGGCTGCAGATGGAAGCGAGCCTCTCCCGGAATCCTCAATCACTGAGGAACTGGCTATCTTATCTCTTAACTGCCTGATCACAACAATGCTGAAAACATTGTTGTTATGTATTGTATGTCGTCAAATTTAAATAAGATGGTGGTAGCTAGCCAGGCGGACATACAAGTCCTACCACCAACAAACCGAATACAATATGTACAGTACACCCGCTGGGAATCGAACCCGGGACTTCTGGGTCTGATACCGGTGGTTGTTACCACTAGACCAAGAGGCAGTTATATTGCTTTGCTTTGTTCCGCTGTTTTATACCTATTGGGTTACGCTATAATTATGATGGGTTGCGTTAGCTACTGTTGGTACTTACTATGCTTTGGTGGCAAACTTAACTTTGTGGTGTGTTAAGTATGGAGTGCTTTATTGAGTCAAGTCGCTTTACCTAGTATGTACGTAGTCTGCAGATTAATAGAATTAAAAATGTCGAGACATCAGTAGTAGACCACTCCCTTGTGGCCACTTTGATCCTTTAACGCTATGGAAATTAGAAAATGAATGTCAACAACTGCGTCGTCCACCTATATCACTTATTTTGGTGAGGCTAAATTGATAAAGTATCTGGATACCTTCCTACGCTCATGCTATACTGGAACAACCATCTTACTTCATCCAATTTAGTTGCGGAAGTTGCTGGTCGACCAGATTTAACTTTTAGGTGATATCACAAGGTGATATTCGCGTGCGCTCGATTTGGTCTGGACGTGTCGCGTCGATGGATTTCGTACCTATCTACAACGTCAGACTTACATCTCCCAATGATAGGCGTTCAAGGGATTTTACACGGCAACTGGACTACCGGGGACTTCCGCAAACTTAATAATTATTTTATTCAGTATGCATGTAAGGTACGATAACAATTGTTGCAGGGTCTACCTAAGCTACCCGCCGTTCCACGTGAAATACAAGCAGCCCGCGGTGCTGCCCTCTACCACAGGACAAACGACTATCTTCCCAGATTTGCCTGATCGTACATTGGCTCCGCGCTATAATAAAGCTGCATGTAAAGCTTTTATACGATAATGCCCTTCTGACTACGAAATGTATCTAAAGTTTGAAATTATTAAATAAAAGTGGTATGGCATACAAATATCTACGTTTCTTTGTATCTCTCGTAAGAATGTTTCTTACTTTTTGATACATACGTCGGTATCCGTTAAAATTGAGTAGGGGAAGGTGGGGCTCATTATAACAAGGGGCACAGTATAACAGTGGCTATTACTCTGTGGCTTTCTAATATTTTACTAACGTTTCTGAACTGAATTGTCAAACTCATCTGTCACCATCTTAGGCCAGATGTCATTTTTGGCAGTTGTCTCTAGAAACGACTATTCTTTTTTCAGTATTTTGAAATTTTAAAATAGCTAGACTAGAGTATATTTGTGCACTACGGGACGTTGGCGGAATTTCTTTGGAAAACGGAAGAATCCAAAACTAAAAGAAAATATATATATATATATATTTGTGTTTTAACCTATATTAATACAGCTTTGGTAAGTAAGTTTATTTTATACTGTTTCGATATGTTATGACACGTTTTAATACTAGATATTTTAGCTGGAATTATAACCTATAATTTTTTAGCATATTTGTTTTTAAACTTATATACCATGGGGTACTGTGTAACGGGGTACAGTGTAACTTGTTACAGTGTGCCCCTTTTGTAATATTTTTTCGTTTTTATAGGCTTCAAAGAAAAATGGTGCGAAACCGGAAGAGAAAGACTAAGAGATATAGGTTTACATAATGAAGAGGATATGAGAAAGGCCATAGCACAGGTAGAAAAAGGCATGAGCTTAAGAAAAGCGGCCGAAAGACATAATGTAAATTACGGGACACTTTTCAGATATGTTAAAAAGAAAAAGAACATCGCCAAAGGACACCTGCGTCTTACACCAAACTATTCTAATCGTTTAGTTTTCTCATCTTCACAAGAAGCAGCCTTAAAAGAGTATTTGATAACATGTTCTAAGATGTGCTACGGCCTTGATACAGTTGAGTGTAGAAAGTTAGCCTATGAGTTGGCTGTTAGCCATAACTTAAATATTCCCGAAAGTTGGGTTAGTAGACAAGCAGCAGGGATTGATTCGTTGCATGGCTTTCGGAAAAGGAACCCTGACATGTCATTGCGTAAACCAAAAGCATGCAGCTTATCTCGTGCCACAGCATTCAATCGTCATTACGTAAATATTTTTTATGACAATTTGGAAGAGGTTATGCAGGTTTTCTGTCTTGATGAGACTGGGACTACGACGGTACAAACCTAATCAGGTTGTTGCAGGTAAAGGGGTAAAACAACTGAACAAAGTGACGAGTGCAGAGCGAGGCACTCTTGTCACGACATGTTGTACAGTTTCTGCTGCAGGTTCAGCATTACCTCCAGCTATGGTATTTCCCAGGGTGATGTTCCAATCGTTTATGTTAAATGGTGCACCCCCATGAACTCTTGGTTTGGTGCAGCCAACTGGCTGGATGAATTGCGCACTGTTCCCACAAGTGATGAAGCACTTTGTAAAAGTGACTGCTTCATCCAAAGAAAACCCATCATTGCTTATTTTAGATAAACATGAAAGCCATTTGGCTCCCGAATCATTAAATATTGCTAAGGATAATGGCCACACTCAAGCCACAGACTACAACCCTTGGACGTATCCATGTTCGGTCCACTCCAAAGTTATTATAACGCAGCTGTAGATTCGTGGATGATGCGTCACCCTGGGAAAACGATATCTATTTATGACATTGCTGAATTATTGCCTCAAGCTTTTGATAAAGCCGTAACGCCGACTAACATAAAGTCTGGCTTTAAAAAAACTGGAATCTTTCCCTTCGATCGGCACATATTTACAGACGATGATTTCATACCATCTCAGGTCACAAACAGACCACTGGAGGACTCTCAACTTGCGACGACCCAAGATCAAAGTGGGCTCGATAATTCCGTTGAACAAGCAAACTCTATACAAGAATCAGTGCCTTCGACATCTCAGGCTGTAGCTAAATTAGGCTTAGAAAGTAAAGACATCTTAGTAAGTCCCATTGGCTGCAGAAATTAACCAAAAGCTGGACCGAGAATAACTTCAAATAAAGGCAGAAAACGAGGCAAGAGTTGTATAGCAACAGATACACCGATCAAGACAGAATTTGAAGACGCAGCAGAGAAAAAAAAATATCAAGAAGAAAAAAATAGGAACAAAAATTAAACACAAGCTGGGAAAGTACAGCAAATCACCAAAGTTCTTTTTGATAGTCCAGAGAAGAATTCAGATGGTGAAGCAATAGACCTAGAATCGATTTCATCAGATTCTTCAAACAAAGCCTACCACTGACGTTTCATAAGACTCCGCGAAAAGATGACTTTGTAATAGTTAGATTTAAAGGAAAACATTGTAGCGTTAAGCATTATATCGGAAAATTATTGACCGACAAAGATAACAACGAATACGACGTTAGTTACTTGCGTAAAAGTGTTAAAGTCGATTATATTTTTTACTTTCCTCTGGAACCTGATTTAGCAACGGTAATTCAACAAAACGTCAAGCAGACTGTTTCACATTTCCTCACAAAATTTTAAGAAAATATAATTTAGTCTAAAACATTTTGTAAGAAATATAATTATATTCTGTTTCTTTTTTAATTTGTTGATTTTAATTATTTTTGTGTTAATTTTGAAATAATTATTGTTCATTTTGATAATTCCTTATTTTGATATTCTTTGTTGATATGTTAGAAGAATTCCATGTTAATTTTGAAGTAATTATTGTTTATTTTGATAACCCCTTATGTTTATAATTTTTGTTGATTTTTTAGAATTTCTAGGGTTAATTTTTAGATTATAATTTTTTTGCAACACAAGTTTTGCAGTACCGTTACATAGTACCCCTTCGTGTTATATAGTACCCCAGGGTATGTTACAATGAGCCCCTACCCTGGGGTTCAATGTAACAAGAGACTACTTTTTTTAAAACGATTATTTGGATAGTTTGTAAGGCTAATTAACGTGATATTTAGATTTTAAATGAGAGGTTAAGGACTGAAATTAAACTGAAAGACTTTAAAAGTGCCATTTAATAAATAATTTGAGTACAACGAAGGTTTATATCTTTTTAGTTACACTGTGCCCCACCTTCCCCTAGGTAAGTAAAGTTTTCACTCAATTCTAACGGTCATTATACTAATAATAATTAGGTTAATATACGGTTAATATAGTAGTATGTATGTAGTAGTGTGTTGTACGCAGTACTTATTACGTCCATGCTATTACCAAATACTACAGACACTACCTACTCTCTTTATTTTACTTTTAATTAGTGTACTGTGTACTACTAATAAAATGAGAATACAATAAAAAATGACAAAAGAGAATTAGCGGTTTTTCTTTGGCGAATAATGACAAACAATCAACCATGCAGCAGTAACAATAATAATTTAATCAATTAATATAAGCAATGGTCATTGATATCAAAATTAGCTGTTTTACGGGTCTTCTGAAGGTTTAAAATGGATATATTATTTGTGGACAACGGTAGACAAGACGAAATCGAAACTTTTTATGAAGTAAGTAGACACTCAAAGAAAAATATTTATTGAATATTTTAATTTCATTATGCACTACACACGGTTAATTTTTTGCCAACCATCATTCCTACTACGGCCATGCATGGTACTGGTTTGGTTTCGTATCCAAAAACACATATTAGAACAGACAGACGTTCTCTATTCAATTTTTACTGTTTTTGTAGTATATTATAGTATAGTATCGAGAGTTTTATAGCAAGATAGTCCTACTTACTTAGGGTACTTTTGCAGGCTTGTCAAAGACATCGAGATTATTACAGAGGCTATCCCAAATCATATCATCCATTACTTTACTTCAAAGAGCCTACCTTCTATGGCCAGTGTCCTCCGGACATGACACCGTAAGTTTATTTTATTTACATACTTAGTAGGTAAGTCTACCTATACCTAAACACAAGTTGCAGGCATGAAGGTATAGGTATAACTGGAGATAACATTCCGAACACCTACTTGAAGCAAAATTTTATGTAGCGTTATCTAACTCTAGAGATTTCTCTCTCTTTCTAATTGATTTTGTTTTCTTTTTTTAACACTATTAGTGAAAGAATAAGTTCGCATCGTGGATTCCAATTACTTCCTCAACCAGGTAGAAAAATTTTATCAAAAAAATTTGTTGATTTCACAACCCAAATTTCTTAAAAACACAAGCAATATCGCGAGTCGAGCAAACATGGCGGACACTGTTGTTTGACTCGCGATTTTGATTGTTTTTAAGAAATTTATGTTGTTAAATCAATACTAACGGTGCATATATATGTTCGGAAGTAATTGGAATCCAAGATGCTAACTTATCCTTTCATTAGTTATGTAAAAAAAAGAAAAATCTAAATTAATTTGAAAGAGAGAGAATTCTCTAGAGAGTGTGATAACGCTACATAAAGTGCTTCAAGTAGGTGTTATCTCCAGTTATATTCTGTGTTCATGGTTGTAGGTAGTCAGGGAACTTCCCGCTTGTCCAGTAGATTTTTTTTAGGGAACTTTATTAACAGGTACTTCATATGTTTAACCTTAGTACTTTCCGAGAAAACGTTTCCTAAAAAACTCTATTGGTTAATCGGGAAGTTCCCCCAATTGTTCACCTACCTATGTTATCGCGCGCACCGCACTACCCTTTCGTGCACCCCTACCATAAACACCCCTATTTATAACACTCGATATCATATGGCACATGAACTGTCTTATTGTTTAGTTAGCCCGCTAAGATAAGAGAGCAGTGACACGTTATCGTGATACGTGTGTCGTTAAAAGCCGCTCATCTAGTGCTACAGCATATTAGCCCTCTTGTATCTTCTTAAGATAATTGAGATAAAGCATAACATTTTCCCACAGAACTTACCTGGACTTCCCGTCCTTCTTCGTGAAGTATAAGCAGCCCCTGGTGCTCCCCAACTCAACCGGTCGAACAAGCGGGTTCCCCGCACTGCCGGAGCGAACACTCGCTGGACGCTACAATAAGGCTGCTTGCCAGCTCTTCATCAGATAGATGGGAACTTATGATCGGAAACAAGACTTGTCGTTGCGGCACATCTGTGTCCCGTTTAATCAAGTTACGTGGGGCGCCTTACATGTTCCTATATTCCGTGTATCAGTGACGCGTGGAGAGTCTGTCTCACGAAAGATCGCATGCCGAATTTCATCGGAACTTGCCGGAACTAAAATTATCTCCATAGAATTCATTTTCTAATGTTAAAGGCGACTATACAGCGCCCCTTTCATGCGCCATCTTTCGTGAGATAGACTCTACTGCTACTCAGCGTACGCAGCATACTTATCAATATAGTAAAAAAAAAGATATTTTTTAAGTTCCGATTCAATATTGAAGTAATTGGTTTTGTACAGTTAACGCCTGTGTTCCCTCTCTAGTGCAGCGTACGCAGCATACTTATCAGTACAGTAAAAAACAGATATGTTTTTAAGTTCCGATTCAATATTGAAGGAATTGGTTTTGTACAGTTAACGCCTGTGTTCCCTCTCTACTGCAGCGTACGCAGCATACTTATCAGTACAGTAAAAAACAGATATGTTTTTAAGTTCCGATTCAATATTGAGGGAATTGGTTTTGTACATTTAACTGTGTTCCCTGTTTTCTGAAACGCATTTTGAATTGCATTGCACGCATTTATCAATCACTGACACAATTGTTGTTTTTTTGTGTCAGTATTGATCATATTTTTAACTTGTATCGAGATCAACAATCTTTTGACCCTTCGATTGCAATAAAATCACAAGAATATTAACCTGTCCTTTTATTCACAGCCTTAGATAAAATGAAGTAGCAAATTCAGGTATCCTGGTTAAAATTAGCTTGAATTCACTAAGACTAATAGCTCCTGTGCTGTCCAAATTCATTTCTTTTATTATCTAAAACAGAGAGAAAATAGGTGAACTCGTAAGCTGGTAGACTCGACTGTGTGTGTACTATTACTATTTGTTCTAATACCAGTAGTACAAGACGGACGTCGAAAAGAGCAGTGGTTTAATCCTACTAATATTATAAAGGCGAAAGTATGTCAGTTTGTTGTTTATTTGTTTATTCCTCTTACACGCAAAAACTACTGAACGAGTTTGGATGAAATTTAGTATGTAGGGACTGTATGTCTTGATGAAGTATGAAGTAGTGGACTAAACATAGGCTAGGTACTTTTTATCCCGATAGTCCCATGAAAACGGGAACCACGCGACGCGGGTGAATATGCGTGGCCAGGCCAGGGCCACAACGGAGCTTACAGAGGCCCCAAGTAACACATCGAAGCAGTATAACAGCCGGCTTACGGCATTTCTGTATCGCTTTAGCATTTTGAAGTTAGCTCTACAGAGCATTACAAATGTTTATACGGTTACTGTGATGGTTATTTGGGCACAAATTATACGGCTTTAGATCATCAATAGGTTTTGCAAAAGTTGTTTAATAGGATTATAAGCGCACTATAGCAATATTGTGGACAAAGAAAGTGTCAATCGCATTAAAGAAGCATTATTTCGGTCAATGAAGTTGCCAATCGCATTACAGATGCATTATACTGCAATATTCTTGAGAATGAAGATGTCAATTGCATTACAGAAGCATTAAAATAAAGTAATAGAATTATTGAAGCTTTCTAAGTGTTCACAGTTAAAACTTGATTGTCATTGCAAAAACATCTCTAATAACGCGTACTAAATGTTATATTACAAAAAAATAGTAATTAAAACTTTTCTCACAATATAATATGGACGAAGATGTTCAAACTGATGAGTAGGTACACTTAATAATATATTTGTGAATGACTATTTTGTTATTCTATACCTTAATATTACTGCGCAATGTAGTTTATTGTAAATGTCTATATAAGTTTTATTGAAAATTTACACGCGCTTATGATATTTACTTTTAATGCTTCCTGTGTTACTTGGGGCCACATCGGGTTATATACACCGTAGTGAAGTGTAGTGCATACCACTTTGGCAATATGTTCCTTAGATGACTGATCAATATGTCTTTCACTGTGATTACCAGCATGTTTTGTAAGTCGATCCAGTATTTCACAAATGTCTCTCTGCGAGATCTGTTTGTCTTCGTCTATATCTGTAAATACGGAGAGTGAAAAGTGAATATCACAGCAACCTACAAAATACTAGTAAACACGACTACACCTTAATATTTGGGATGTCATGTCATACCATCCATAACTCGTGGAAGTTTGACAGACTATGAAGCTGGTGCACACTAGGGCCGGCCGCAGTGCACCGCATCGCATAACAAAACTATCGGTAGAGTCACGGGGAAAAAAAATAACCCATGACACTACTACTGGTAATGCTACGCAGTAGTGTCACGGCCGGCAACAAATGAAATCCTCCAACATCACTTTCGCACATTTTATAAGCGGATTATTTTAGGCTTTACAGGCGAATCGAATAGCGACGCACACACTTAAACAGTCCTAGCGGATCGCTTCTTATACTATGCGTAATTATGCGTTATACGAATGCAATGTCGGTGTAGTATGAACAAGCCTTTACACCACCTTTGCAAAATTTTCATGGGATTTCCTCCAAATGCTACTCACCAAATATTCTAAACGCCCATTCAGCCTTTACCTCAGTTGGGCAGTCCCATCTCATCACAGAACACAAGTCCAATAGGTCTTCGAATGAAAAGCAATCGTCTCTCTTTGAGGAGAATACTCGAAATATACGGTCACGGAATGGATTGTTCTGAAAAGTATACAAAACTGTAAGAAAACACATACATTTACAAGTAATATTTTTTTATTAAAATTGTTGAAGAAGACCATTCACTTATATAGATTGGGGGATTAGATTGGGGAGGTGTAGATTCAGCGATATTCAGAATATTTAAGTAATTTATTAATGTAATAATCACGAACAATTTATGGTCGATATTTTAAAATGATTTGTATTGTTGTACACCGTGAGGTTGTTAGAAAGTATACTACCTGGCAGCGCCACACAAAGTATTTTTGTTTTTAACTCTGAAACACCCATTCGAACATTTCCTTTATTATTTTTTATGAGACAACGGACAATTCAGAACAAGTTATGCTTGGTTATTTGAGATCAATTTGAAACTTGTATAAAGTGGCGCTGTTGATAACACATTCAATTTCCATCTGAGCAGATGTTGCTTGCTTTCCGTAGAATTCTTGAGCGTTTTGGCTTCTATCTTATATGAACGTTAATGCAATGCACATAAAACTTATAATAGTAGGTGCAATTTCGTTTAAAAATCCGCTCCTATACCATTGCGCCGCAATGTAAATGGAACCTTAGTCATCGTGAGAGAACCGCCTTAATGCCCGTATTACTAAAGGCAAAGTTTTCATGTTATGATAGCAAGTCATTCTGGCTTTGTGTTTTATCTAGCTTCATTTCTAGTCAGGTGAAGACAGCAAGCATACTGAGGCTCTAGCTTAGAAAAACATGCCTCGTGAATCCCAGCCCTTCAATAGTAGTGCCAATAATAATGTGGACTTACCTACCTTGATTGCATCAAACTTTGCTACAATGTCATTCATATGAAATCGGTGATTAGGATCCGCCTCCAGCTTCAGGGGATCGATAGAATAAAATTTCTTCATTAAACTGTAATAAAAATTATTAATAATAAATGTAGGTATCGCTATTCATATTTTCGATTGAAAGGTTTTACGATATGTCTTAGGTACTCACTGTAGAATATCTCCTTTACTCAAGTAAGTCAAAGTTGTATAATCCTCCAAAACATCTTGAGTTATACCCGGGTATGACTGAGAGCTTCCCATTGTGAAAGGTTAAACTTTTTCCACTGAGAAATACCGACCAGCGACAGTATTGTAACACAATAGATTTGATTTTAATGTGGTTTATCTTATCATATTAATGGCTATTATTAAAGATAGGAAGTGAACTATTTTTGAAGTGAAGTCGCATATTAGTCACTACTCTGAATCATCGATATGCAATTTACTGTCTAAAAATTTTGCAGTCACACGAGAATTTATACAGAAAAGATTCTAAACGCTCTATTTTGGCGTTTTTACATTGAAAATATCCTTTAGACAATCCAAAAAAGCTCGAAGTGTCGAAGACAGAAATTAGATAGATAACATAAAAACAACCTTCGCATTTTGTAAGCTAAGCTAAGGGATGTAGAGTTAAATAAAAAAGTTTTTATTGAGAAAAAAATAATTTATTAGCAACACCTGAGATCAAGCTCAGCAATAGTAACACATTAACTTCATCATTAAACACACACCATTTATTCTTAATTACCTACACAGTACATCTCGAAGCAAGCAAAATGTATTCAGCATACTTACATATTGTTAATTTACATTAACAATGGTCACATTAATATGAGCTACTACATTGCTAAGTAAATCATGTCACATTAACAAAATAAAACTTTACGAAAAAACAACAAAATTCATACCATGGATAATACACAGAGTTATGTAAAATGACAAAAGATAAGTCTTAAAAAATTCTCTGCCTTATTTACCGATAATGTATTATTATAGTCACAAAGTTAATAATTGAACTAAGCCAAAACGTTTCATTTAAAATGGAAAATATCTTAGATAAATAAAAGTCGCATATATTTACATTGGACTAACTACATTACTACTCTAAATTCACTATATCTCACGAAAACTAGTCATTTACTCAAAGTCTCCGGTCTTATTCACATTGAAAGGTCAATACATATTTAAATGCTTTGGGCTGAGTAGATAATATTTATGAACTGTTAACACAAAACAAATTATCTGTGGATATGTGTTAAGTCTAATAAAATGGTGCTACAGAAAATTTTGCTTGCAAAGTAAACACAAACTTATTATGTATGTTTTAAATTAAAAACAGCTCACCTTTTAGGAAAATCTACATTGTCAAAACTTATCTGCCTACGGGCTCTCATCTTTGCTGCTTCTTCGAATGAAGGCATGGAGTGAGACTTGAACAGACTTAAATTATTTTTATCTATCAGACTGAGCCCGCTGCTGCTATTTGAGTTTGAGTCTATATTCACTAACTTATCTTGTAGTATATTCTTTGAGCTGCTTCTAGGTTGTTCCTGTTTGAAGGAACTATCATTGCATGTGTTTTCTTTGATCTGTGAGGTAAGCGTGCTTGTGACAGTCTGCTTATTCTTCAATTGCTGGTAAGCACTGGCTGATATGTAACCAGAAATTTTGCTATTACCCTCATTTGCTAGTTTAGTTTTCTCCTCTTCGAAACAGTCATCGACGGTACGGCCTTGGACGATGCCGAATACGTATAACCGTGCTACCCTGGAAATAAATTTCTATATTACTAGTGACCGCGAGCCTATTGGGTTTTGATTTATAGAGATTGGATATATTAGGAAAATGGTTTGCTTATTAATATAAACTACACAAACGTGCAATATTAAGAAATTGAGTGGTGACACACAACGCTCGCACGATGCATCCGTCCGATAACATAAATTGGAGGTGGCCACTAATCCTCATATGACAAGAAGAATAAGAATAAATTGTGCTACCGTGCTCCTTATCCATCGATAAGGAAGGCCAGTGCCCCAGCAGTGTAGACAATAAATTGGCAGATGATGTCGCCCGTCCTAATTCTCAATGCTACATCATAACATTAAATATTTACTTTATTTTGACGATGATGACGACCTGTTTAGCGCAGGGGTACTAAGCTCGCCTTCTGCACCAGAGGTCCCAGGTTCGATGCCCGGACAAAACAAATATTTGTGTGCATGAACAATGAACATGTCTATTTGTCTTGGTCTGGGTGTTTAATATGTATATTATGTATGTATTTAAAAAAAGTACATAAGTATGTTTATCCGTTATCTAGTATCCATAACACAAGTTCTTTATAAAACTTAACGTGGGCTATATAATTGGAGTGATTGAATGCAATTATTTATTATATTTATATAATTCAAACCTGAAAAGCAACTACTCTCAAAAAGGCTCAGACGGATGTGAGAAGTCGGGTCTGAAGCGTTACTCGTTACTGTTTTTAGTAAGAAAAATGTCTCCCAAAAATTAACCTTTTCAAGGTAGCGTGATAATGATAAAGGTTAAAAAAACTGATTTATAAATTTATAAATGTCTCACTTGAGCATAGTGTCGGAGGTGGAGTGGTTGGGCGCAGCGAGACGCGCTGCGTGCGGCGGTAATGTCAGCAGCTTCCGCGTCAGTCGTGCGAGTAGCGACGCCTTCTCGCGGAACCCGGGCGATGACATGCTCAGTCCGTGCACGCGTAACGCTGCCGTTACGGCCCACAGCAGTTTCTACAGGGAAATTGTAATGCATTAAACAAGTCAAAAGTACAGGGTAATTTCAACAGTATCCAAATAGTACAATGCAATAGTGTACCGAAAAACCTAATAAGGTTTGTGAAACTCCGTTTTTGTTTTAATATTAGTTTGGAAATTGTTTTGATAATACGACAGAATCGGTAAGTTAACAACATTCTCCTAGAAACATGAGTCGAAATACGAGAACAATTTTTAGACTTCCCATACTAAAACGAAAGTGTGATTAGTCCGATTTGAATGAAGAGTCAAAATTATTTGACATATTTCGGCCCATGTTTCTAGGAGAAAGTAGGTTACTTACAGATTCTTAGGCGAAATTAAAATATGGAAACTGTTTTTAAAATTACCCTGTATATAAAAATGCCACCTATTTATTGGCTTCCGGCTAGCTAGCCTATGTAACTAAGCCACATCTAACTTAATATACGTCACCTATTTTACGTTGCGCAATTTTCGACTCTATCTCAACTTGACATACAAAACAAACACATCTTCAGTTAAGTAAATAAGTAGTTAGGAATTATTAGTTTAATTAATAGTATTTAGGCGAAGTAAATTCGATGTTGCTTAGTCCATATTATGCATATTTGAATTATCATAATTGTTCTTGAAACAGATCAATGTTTATTATTGTTTAAATAATGAACTGTACAGTACGACAAAAAAGAGTAGAATACAGATTTTTGAGGAACTAATTACCAACTTCAATGTAAGGCAGCCTGCGAACATAAGGCAACATGACGACTGTCAAGATAGTAATTCTGCTGTCAAACCTTTAGTCTTCATAATAAATAGTTATTTTCGTATTAAGAAGTGGAAATAGTGAAATATTTGTTAGATGGTAGGTAATAATTGACTAGTGGCGCCCTCCATTTTTTTCTACTATTTTGTGTTGCACTGTAATATTTATTTTCACAATGGTAACTACCTGCTTATGATGATCATTCAGTTCTGCCATGCTTTTCGTCATGACGACTTCAGAAGCTCGTCGGCTGAACGAAAACGACTGCGAGGAGCCAACTGTGTCTCCTCCGAAAGATAAACTCTTCGCTATTTTACTTCTACTATTGATAGGTTCGTCATCCAATGCATCGCGTTTCCTTTTCAAGTAATGGTCGCTCTGTGTCCCATCACAACTTTTTGATTCCGCTGTAACTGGAGACCCGAACAAGGCTCGTTTTGACTTCATAGCTTGCAACGGTACTGATGTGCTAGGAACAGCAGGGACAGCCTTTCTTCCTTCAGGACTGACAAAGAGTGCCCTCTTCAAAGTTTCTCTAGTCGGTTGAGATCGTGTTATGTGATCGGAGTCCATGAGGAGACGTCTCATGGCTTTCTTCCGGCTGGAGCCACCGCTGCGGGTCTTGGGTGTTTTGGCGGGTGTCTTTTTCCCAGGAGTTTTCCGCAGTGGCGTCTTCTTGCCGGGTGTACGGCGTAATACCATTTTTCGGGGGCTTCGCCTATCCGACGAATTGATCAGCTTTCTGTGTGGGAAGAAACTTCAAAGAATTTTTTGTTAGGTTAGTATGAAATTAATTATCATCACTAATGTAAAAAGCAGGAAATAACGTTGGCAATTGCAACAAGTAACAATTATGCTGAAATGTATAATGTAAAACTATTAATTGTATAATGTAATAGTAGATAATGCACGAAGGGGATAAAGCAGTGTCTTATGTCACGGGCAGCATGTTGAATCCAGAGCGAAATGGATTCTGTAGTTCATTCCTGAACGCAGTGAGGGAAATAAAATATAGTCATTTTCATTATATCTGTGACCAAGAGTCAAGACAACACACATTCACAATTTGAAGATTTGCCATGTTTTACTGATAAGTGAGACGAAAGACAAGAAAGAGCATGGAAATGAAAGAGATAGCTATTACATTATATTTGAATGTGTGCACAATATCACATAGATAATTCCAATTTCAAATGTTTTCTTGGTGCTAAGGAGCCCGATACATACAGCCATGTTTATATTTTTCATAGGAGTATGTACAAGTCTAATTGACTGAGTGCACAATATCACGTAATTCCAATTTCAATGTTTTCTTGGTGCTAGCCAAGATATTTTTCATAGGAGTAAAGTCTCTTTGAAGTGTCAATTTTATAGTTAAAAACTCCTTGGACCAGAAAGTTATGCCTTGAACAGCCTTGTTTTTTTTTCGAAACTACTTTGATAGAAGTTTTTGTTGACACTTTGGCGTTCCAAATTGAAATGTTATCATAATTACCCATGGGACGTTCCATACAACATTAGCTCCCTCAGGCCAGGGGGTCGACACTTCATACAAAAATGTAAAATATATGGATTTATGAACGTACTTTGTGCCAACATTAAATTACGAAAAAGTCCGACTAATAAAAAAAAAAGTTTAATCGCTTTGTCCTACCGTATTATAACGACACGGTAATTTAGCCGCATTATACATCACGTCATGTTGGCCAGCATGTGACGCGCCGCCAAATTTAACTTTATCTGTCAGTCAGTGATAACGTAATATTTTGGTCAAAAGCTTTTAATTTAATTTTAAATATTTTTTTATGTTATTAATTACAAAGAGACAGGGACATAATGGGTGGAAAATTTTTGCGAATGTGCGAAATTTGTTGTGTCCGTAGAGTGTTAAAGTGGAACAAGGTAAAATTTTTGGCTAAATTTCCGCTTGAAATAAAAGAAAAAGCAAGACATTTAAAGAGATCCAATCTAGTACTGAACATATTACTTTGGGACTACCACAAGGTAGCATTCTTGGACCACTTCTGTTCCTAGTATATGTAGATGAACTGCCTAATATAACTGAAAACCTATGTGTAATGTTTGCAGACGATGCTACTATTTTTATTCCAGATACATATAGAAATAAAACGGCCTTTGAAGATCACATAAATAAAGTATAAGAAACCACTATTAGTTGGCTTAAATCCATAAACTTAAACGTAAATTTTCTAAAACAAAATTCATTCAATTAAGAAACAATCGATCTCTTTCGTACAACCTTGATATATCTGAAATAATACAAAAACAAATGAAGTCGGTGAACTTAATTTTCTTGGTTTTACTATCGATGCTAACTTAAATTGGAAAGATCATATTTCAAAAATTAACCAAAGGATTTTCAGTTACTGTTATGTGCTTTCCATATTGGCTGAAACTACATCGGTGGATGTAACCAGAGCTGCATACTTTAGTCAAGTTTACCCGCTGTAGTTATACGGCATTATTTTCTGGGGAAATTCTGTAAATGTTGAGACAACATTTCTCTCACAAAAAAGGTTTTTACGTATCATTCATCGTATGTATTCCGACAAAACACTGAGAAACATATTTAGGGACAAAGGGTATTTAACATTGACAAACATCTTTATTTTAGAATCTGTAATTTTCATAAAACGAAATCCTAATTATTTTATCAGTAAAATCAGTTCCCGTCCTTATATCCGCAGTAAATATAAACATGACATATGCATACCGAAAATAAATAACCATCTATATCATAAGAGTGCCTTCAGCACTGGCATTAAAATATTTAATCATCTACCAGGAGATATTAAGGCTCTGGATTTACCCTAAATTAAATACGTACTAAAAAATGGCTTATCAACAATGTATTTTACACCTTAGATGAGTACTATACATCTAAACACTGACTGGGCTGTTCATATTGTATTAGTTTTAAGTTATGTATAAAACCTACCTATGGTAAATATTGCATGCCTGTTATGGGTATACTGTTGTTACCTACAAATCTGCAATGTTATCTGCAAAAAATTTGTACACAGTTATCACAATAAATAAATTGAATTGAATAGAGCTGAACAGGTAATATAATCAATTGTTTTAATAAAAATATTGTAAAAAGTCCATGTGAGTAAAAACAGTGTTAATAATCATAGTATTATCAGTAAATATTATGGATTTAAGTAATAATTTTATGAAAATTACTATATCGCAGTGTTTGTACTATATTGTCATAGTGCTGTGTCATTGTCATGTTATTAGTTATCAATATGGTTATATTTTAGATGTCCATCATGGGACGAAGACTTCCATCGGTTGGATCCCGGTTCCCGGGCAAATAACATAGTCTGGAAGAAGAGCTCACCGCTCTTGTCTTTTCTATCAGTGGCTGCTTCATTCTTCTAATACTGCCTTCCAAAATTCCTTCAGATTTATCAGAATTACATAAATCATATGAAACCTTGTTTTACTCGTGCAATACTATACTAATAGGTAACTAATAATTAACTTAGTGGAAACGAGTGGAATGTGAAAAATTATAACGGTGTAAGTATGTATTAGTAATTCATTATCGATATCGGTACGTATATACATACCATATTCATGGTTATGGGTGCATCCCTAATCCCTTGTCATTTTGACAACTGACACTGTTATGTTGGTACCTCTTAGAAAAGCTTAGGTTGGTAGAAACTACGTTCATAAATTAGTTTAGTTAGGTGCTTGTATGGAAGTGTGCGTCTCTTAAAAACGTAGTGATTGCTTGCTCAGTGCCTTGGGCATGAATAGCTTACTTTCAAATTAAAATACTTTATATTTAATATGTGCTACAGATGGAAGTGGTGTATAAAATAATAATGCATTGCGTACGGAACTAAATATCTAAAGACAAAATCGGTGATTTTTGATCCATTCAATATTTTTTTTCGCGAACTGTTAAATTGTTGTCATTTATTAGTTTTATAAATTATTTTTTATTTAACGTCACAGTAGGCACAGTAGGTGTATAAGTGCTCTTCGGGGATAAAAATGTCTTAGCCTTGGGCAGACTTGGAATCCTTCGCTTCATTCAGGATTCTTACCAAGATGTTGAACTACAGAATCCTTCATTTCGCTCAGTATTCAATATGCTGCCCGTGATACTGCTTTATACCCTTAGTGCATAATCTACTATTATGTGGCAATAAAATATTATTATTCATTTATTCATATTTGTAATGCTACCTTTAATTACGTAAATAAATCTCAAAGATCGTGAAAAGTAATATATGGGAATCTGATAAAATATCCACGCCGACGAAGTTGCGGGACTTTAATAGTACTTTTTTATTTGGAAAACGTACAGTAAAAGCTTAACAACAGTAGACACATTCTGTTTTCGCATGTAACAATCTTTATGATACTTACTTCTTATCAATAAGGACCATCTTGGAAGCCGTCGCCTGTGCTTTCTCACTGATTGTGGCGGCGCTGCAGAACGTCTGCCGACGACGTGCCAGGTGGGAGAGACGGCGTCCCGGAGACTTGGCTTGTGCCAGTCTAGGAAAATAAACAATAGGCATATTGAAATTCTACTAATATCAATCATACTAATATTATAAAATGCGAAAGTTTGTGAGGATGGATATATTATATTACTCTTTTACGCAAAATCTGCTATTCGGATTCGGATGAAATTTGGCACACAGATAGAAGACAGCCTGAATTAAAACATAGGCTACTTTTTATCCCGATATTCCCACGGAAACGGGAACCACACGGGGTAAAACCGCGGGCAGCCCCTACTAGTCATTTATAAAATGCCATAATTAAGTAATTTTATTATCATCATCATTCAGCCTATTGGAGTCCACTGCTTGACGTAAGCCTCCCCCAAGGTGCGCCACAAGACACGATTTCCCTCCTTTAATTTAATTAAATTAAAAATAGGTTAGGAGAACATAATTTTGTGTAGTATTTTGTCTCACATGATAATTTTAAATTGACGATTTTCTTATATACTCTAATACTCTTTGAAATCTGAATGGCTTGCAAAGAATATAAGAGACAAATTGAAAAATAATAATAATAAATTAGCTGTAGTAGTTAAGACTAGTAAGACTGATGATCCTGTCTCAAATAATGTTCTTACAAAATATTAACAATCTCATTAAAACTCAATCACGTGTCATTAAAATGTTGGAATTTTTCTTGGGTATCTAAACAAAGTACGCCCGACACGACACGACTCACGACGACGCTTTTCCTCTAATCGGATTTTTAAAACCCAGTAGAGTGATTTGACAGGTTGTCAATGTCACTTTGTAAAAATAATGCTGAATTAAAAAATAGCTATAATTAATTTGTATACATGAATGGAATCAATTCTTACTGGAGTGGAACAGGACCTGCGCAAATCATTGCGAAAATCAGTTTAAAGCAGGATTATTTTTACAAAGTGACATTGGCACTGGTCAAATTACTCTACTGAATAAAAAATCCGACTATGTTGCAGATAAATAAGTATACAGGGTGGAAATTTAAGACGGGGCAGTAAGGGCAGTAACCTTAACCGATATTGCTACATAAAAAAGTTCTTAGGAAACCTTCCTTAATTTTTTGAGAAATATTGAACTGCATTCACGGATTTTGAAAAAAGAATAATGCAGAACAAATATGGTCATCTTACATTGTGATATAAGTATAAGGGTAGCTGCGTCAATGGATGCACGCCTTTCAAGCTACTAGTCGCACAACTCATCTGTTCATGGCTATTGGGCTATTGGAATTGGGTGAAATGGTTCCAACTAGGGAGACTGATCACCCGTCCGGCCTTGCTGGCGTCCCCTCTCCAGAAATAATAATGGCTATTGGGCTGCTTAAAGTTAATACCACAAAAGAAAAAAAAAATTGTTATTATTTGTATACCGACCTCAATGCTTTCCTTTTGCTAGCACTGCTTGGTGACTGCAAACCACCAGAGTGAATACAGACACTTGTATCAGTTTCTGCACCAACAAACCGCTCACCGTATCGTAATGCAAGACATTCGAACTTCTCTGAATACTTGGTCACATTATAACTGAAAAAAAAAACAAAACAAATCAAATAAAGTTGCTTTGAACTTTGCAACGTAAGACGTTGTGTTCAGAATTTTATTGTCTGAAGATATTTGACGTATTTGCTGTTACTTGTACCATATGAGATCAGTGATAAAATTTTATTTCTAATAATAACTTTTCTGTAAGTTATTTAGGTTAGTTTTAAGTAGTTAGCATTGCAATAATGATAACCTATTCTTTAACATATTGATATCATTCACAATATCAATATTTATTTATCTAATAAAAGTGTATTCTTCTATGATCATAGTCTGGAGTTAATCATTGTGTTCAAATAAAAACAGTAAAAAAGATTTAAAATAGTAATTTTTATATACAACACATGCTCATTAGTTAGTTATTAAAAGTACCACTACTTCAGGAAGTAAGATCACTTTAAGTAGCTAAAAAAAAGTCTATCTAAACCAAATACAAAACATTAAATAATACCAATGAAGATTTTGGCAAATGCAAATTGTTAATCTAACCTAAAATAAGAACATTGCCATGTTGCAACAAACAAAAGTAAGGATGAGAAGTAAAATGTACTCACTAAACATCATAATGTCTGCATTTCAATACTTCAGGCCAAGGAGTCTCAGCAGCTTCCACTTGAGTGCATGATTTCAAATTGATACTCTTTTCATTACCACTAGTATCCAATTCTGATACAGACTTATTGCTATCCTTAGACAGTGAACTTTTAGATTGGTCAAATGAAGTTGAGAGGTTTGCCTCTGTTTCTGCTGATGCTTCAACTTCTTTCGGTATATGAATAAAGGAAACCCTTTTGGTAGGTGTCACAGGATCTGTTTCAATACAAGGAGCTTTGTCATCATTAGTAAATGCAGGTAAAAAGCAGTAATATTTCTTGAGCATCTGAGTCACATCCGTTTTGAGAACTGTCACTGATGGTGGAGGTAACACTCCTTGTAGGATTACCTGGAAACAATGAAAAATATATAGAATTTGTAACAATAGCATACCCATTTGTATGAAGTTATTTTGAAGTTTATTTAGAATATTCAGTAAAAAGTATGTATGTACAAGTATGAATATCATTATTGATGTAAAGATTTTAACAAGCCTTTACAGTACTGTACATTTAAGTACAATAAAAAAGAAAAATAGTGTACAAATATAAGAAGACAAAAGGTATAAAACATAGCTTTATCTACATCAGTTATAATTATTACACCAACCTCAGTATTTCTGACTCTTCTCTTATCAAAAGCTTCAAAGTCTTTCAGAAACTCCCAAAATGGTTTAGGAGCAGAAGTCACTTCATTTTCATCTTCATCAGAGAACATATCTGGTGATCTGACTCCACTGTCAAAAGAAGCCTCAAGAGATGAATAACTATGTTCAGAATTCCACTTGGCACTACTGCCATCATCATTTAACAGTGGACCAGCTTCTTGGTTGCCATTGAATCCTTCATACTGGGAGTCACCAGTACTCTCAGTTGTTCTGTCCACAAAATGTTTCTCATATGAACTTTGATCATCAGATGTGCTGCTGGGGTGATGGTCACTGTCAATTTTATTGTCAGAAGAATTTTCACCTTTACCCAAACCAGCTTCCACACTTTGATCATTTATACATGCCAAACTATTCTTTGAACATAAAGCAGTCAGTGGATCTACAATAGGATTTAATTTTTGAACATGCTTCAAGGTACCATTAAAGGAAAGTTCTCTAATAGGTAATTTGAATACATTTTCAGAAGGCATCACATTTCGAAACATGGGCACACTATCAACTGCATTGTTGCTGTTCTCCATTGTTGAGGTTATGAAAATGGGAGGCTGGAAACGTTCTGGTTTCGAATCCTCTGATGACACAGGAACGTCTGTGGGCTCGGAGTGATCGTTTATAAGGCTTTGTTCAGCAGTAGTTGACGAATTATCATGTAATGAATTAACTTGCAAAATACCAGATTGGTAGTGTTTTTCACTGTCAACATCTAAATGTGATTGTCCACGACCGAGAGGGGCTTTTTGCTTACTTGGATCAAGTATGTTGTATTCCAGCTCACTTGATGAGCTTTGTTGTTTATTGTTTGCTTGAAATGCTGACAAATCAATGTTACCTCTTGTGGCATTGGAACATTCGGAGTCGTCGTTAAGCGACGATGCCTGCCCGCTTGATTCGTTTTGATTGTCTTCTACAAAATTATCGACAACATTGAAACTTCTCAGATAACGCTCGTAGAGAAAAAAACTATCGCCAAGTGACTGACAATTTGATTCTTCCAAAGATTCCATCACAACCCCTACTACATTTTACGGAAAAAAGTTTTACACTAATACTTGTAATTAAAATCCAAATTAAATCATCGCTTTGGTTTTATGTTTGTATAGGAAATAAAATAAAAAATCAATCAATCAAACGCGCCACAGACACTTAACACATCACGCCATATTTGACACAGATTATTATACTTAAATTAAATAACAAATAAAAGATTATCCTACACAGACGAACAAGAATATGTAAAGAGACCATTACACTAGCTTGCTACTTAGATAGTGTTCCTGCGCATTACACTCTCTCTGAGTGATGCGTCGAGTGACGATATGTTTCACAAAATAATATTACTAACGTTCGGTTTCAATAACTTATCTACTGTAAGAGATAGGCTTACTAGAGCTTTGTTGCCTAGATATTTTTGTTATTCAGCTCAAAATAACCCAAAATAACAGCGGTTGCTAGGTAACGTAACCATGATAGGCCTATCTCTATTAAATTAATGAAACCGGCCGTAAATAACCAACCAATTCAATGATTCCTGTCCTATGTGTATCGATCGCTTGCTGTACTTAGGTTATACTTTCATAGTGCAAACGCACGGTAACTATTGTCCTTGACATGTTGCTTAGTAATTTTAATTTCTCAATCTGTGCTTAATCTGTCACTTTGACATTGACATTTTTTATATTTAGTCTGTTAACTGCTTTGCTTTGATTTGATAAAGTTTTTGAAGGTGGTTGGACTCTTCGGAACTTTAGTTTTTTAGTGTTTATCTTCTTTTCTATACAATTAACACAGACAGATGATAATTTCAAAAAGATTTCAATAAAACCATTTAGAAAGATTTTTACCAAGACATACAACTTCCGGACAAAGGCTTCCATTGACTTCAGTTTCAGGTACGAAATAGCGATATCTCACAAATAGAATAAGATCTACCGGCGTACCACATACGTGTTATTAATGTATTTGTACAAACATAATGCAATCACCATTAGTGATATTGCTCTTAAATCATAAACAAAATCTATTAACGTATATACCCGCACTAACCTATAGAAGTAAATCAATACCATAAAAAGTTTTCTTGTAATCCTGGTCTCCAAATCTAATAATTCACATTTCTCATGATTGTATAAAAAAAATTGGCTCTATTTAATTCGTTATTGCTAGCATGACACTGGTGTTCAGAGAACAAAAGAATAACAATCAATTGTGTTTTATAACCCAGCCCATGAGGTTAAATAAAATTCATAAAAAACTGCCCTCTGCCCCCTCTAATGCCGCAACTGCCTATACAAACTGAGTATACATATATTTTAAGGGTAGATAGAACTGTAGAAATAGATATAGCTGCAAAATTTTGAATTTACATTTAATAATTATCGGTATTTCACGCCGGAACAGCTTCTTATGTTATATAAAGCACAAATTCGTCCGTGCATGGAATACTGCTCCTACCTTTGGGATGGTTCAGCAAAATACCAGCTGGCCGCACTCGACTCGGTGGAACGCCAGAGCCAGAAAACTCATTGGGGATGATAATCTGGTGAACAACAAGCTCCACAGTCTCCCTCATCGACGAAGAGTTGCCAGGGTGGCCATTTTCTGGAAAACCGGGAAAAGTCAGGGAATTTCGCTAGTCATGGAAAAGTCAGGGAATTGTCAGGGAAATTTAATGGAGGTCAGGGAATAAAAATTGTCTCTGTACGCACACAATACATATAAGTACATAATACAAAAACGACTTGAAAGGGCATTGAAAATGAATCTACCTATTATAGATTATTCAAAAATAAATATATAAAAAAAACATGTTTGTTATATATTTTTATTTCCCATCACCGTACAATTTCTCACAAATACGAAACCAATTTATTTTAGACACACATTTATGACAATCTTAAATCTAAAATCAAACGGGGTCAGTTAAAGTCATATGTGAGGCGCTTCTGGGACAGAGACAAGAGTTTTTTTTACATTATCTTGAAACCCGTCGAATTTTCAGTACCTAAGAGCGCGTAATTTGCTGGTCAAAAAAATTTTTTTAAACCCAAAATTTTTTTTTCAATACCAACTTTTCCAAAATATTTACATCATCATAAAGTCCTTCGAATTCCGCGTCTTTTGAGCCCTCATACGTTCTTGTGGCCGCACGCGAGCAGCTCGCCGCGTGTTATCGCACCTCGCGCCGCGCTCGTGGCTAAAGGCACCTCCACAGCCTCAACCGTCACCAATATCGAAAAAAGTGTAATGACCTAAAATGTTCCTTGGTTCAATACCGAAGTGCTTTTTTTTACATATTTTTGAAATTCGGCCCCGTTATCGAGATATCGGAAATTTTCTGTAAAACACACGATTTTCCAGTCGAAAAAAGTCGGTTGCTTTCGATTTTCAAAAAAGTTTTTGACTTTTCCAAAATAATTTTTACATATTCTTAAAACCCTTCGGATTCCGCGTCTTTTGAGCCCTCATACGTCCTCGTGGCCCTAAACCTCAGGGTATCAGGGCGAGTCGCACTTTCAGCGAAAATGGGGGCCTACTGGGGCAAACAAAAAATCATTGTCAATGTTAAAATTAATGGAGGCCAGGGAATAAAAATTGTCTCTGTATGCACATAATACATTATAAGTACATAATAACGACTTAATTAGACGACCTCCGTGGCCGAGTGGGTATGTACACCACTCGGCCACGGAGGTCGTTTTTCATGGTGCCGCTATCTCTAGAGGTCCCGGGCTGCCAAAGAAGCTGCGTTATTGGCAAAACAGATTACCAAGTTGCAATAGATTATGTTATTATTTTTCAAATATTTAATAAACATGATAACTGATTGTTTCAGTTAGACCCAAGGTTTCTAACCGACTACAAAAAATTAGGTTTTTCAATTCGTTGCTTTTGTACCATAATACGCAAAACGTTGAAGTGTCTAGTACTTACTATTAAGGCCCGTTTAAAGTGTTCCCTTTAGTATTTCTCGCTGGATTATATTATATGATACATTTAATATCCAATAAATTAGTCAGAGGTACTGTTTCAATTGGTTTTTCCTGTACAGTTTTTAACAAAAATGGTCAAAAATTAAATGAATTATTGGGTAATTGTAGAACTGTCTGATAGCAAATTACAATTTATAAATACAATGAAGCAGTACAAAAACGTTACCTGTCGTAGGATGTGAACCCACGACCTCCGTCTAACTATGCTTTCGCTCTTACCAACTGAGCTATTCAGATACTACTTCTTATCATTTCCGTTTTTGTATTATTTCATTGTATTTGTAAATTGTAATTTGCTAGCAGATAATTCTGTAAAAAAACAATAATGTAGTCCAATTATATATTTTATATTTATTGTCAGGGATTGATCATTATGGTCAGGGAAAAACTTGCGAAAACGCCTGGAACACCGGGAAAAGTCAGGGAATTTTGATTGTAGTAAAAGTGGTCACCCTGGTTGCTTCATTATCGGTGTTCTAAAGATTGTACTTCGGAGAGTGTGCTATTGAGCTGCATGAGCTCATACCGCCAGCTCCTTTTTACCACCGGGAATCCAGACGTACCGCATGCTATCATCCCTACCTGGTTGATATACCTCGTCTGCGTACAAAGCGCTTTTCCTCATCTTTTATTATGCGCACAGCCAGAGAGTGGAATTCCCTGCCTGCGTCTGTATTCCCGGGTGTCTACAACCCTGGTATATTTAAAGCTTGAGTGAATAGGCTTTTTCTAGGCAAGCTCACTCCATCTTAGGCCTCTTCTTAATCTAACGATTCAGAATTAAGCCAAGAGTAAGCCTATTTTATGTAAAAAAAAAAAAAAAAAAATATTTTGACATTATAGTATGGGCTAGATTTAATCACTTTTTTAATATTTTTTTTATTCATGACGGGGATACTCTTAGCCTTATCATACCTGATAAGGCCAAGGCCAATAGCCAGGAAGACTTACAACAAGTCCTACTACCAACAAAACCAAATACATTATGTACCCCCACTGGGAATCGAACCTGGGACCCCTGGGTCTGATACCGGTGGTTGTTAGACCACAGAGGCGGTTAAAATTTTGATGAGATTTAATTAATCATACTCGAACTGGACACAATGTCCAAAAAACAATCAAATGGTATATCTATTTGAGAATGCGAGGATATTTCTCTCATTGATGAAACGACGGTGGCCAACACCGTAGAAAAAGGTGAATATACTAGAGAATTTCAACGTGTTCTCGTAGGTCTCTGTAGCATAATTGGTCAGTGCATTGGGCCGGATTCCCAAGGATGCGGGTTTGAGTCCCGTCAGGGCGACATGAGACAAGTTGCTTTTTTCTAGTATATTTACTTGATTAAAAATTATCACATAAAAATAGTATTGTAAAATGCAAAATTAAAAAGTTATAAGTAGATGGCAGTTTCATCTTAATCGATAGTGAAACATCTGTAAAGATGTTTCTTTCGAATGCGAGGATATTTTCTCTCATTGATGAAACGACGGTGGCCAACACCGTAGAAAAAGGTGAATATACTAGAGAATTTCAACGTGTTCTCGTAGGTCTCTGTAGCATAATTGGTCAGTGCATTGGGCCGGATTCCCAAGGATGCGGGTTCGAGTCCCGTCAGGGCGACATGAGACAAGTTGCTTTTTTCTAGTATATTTACTTGATTAAAAATTATCACATAAAAATAGTATTGTAAAATGCAAAATTAAAAAGTTATAAGTAGATGGCAGTTTCATCTTAATCGATAGTCAAACATCTGTAAAGATGTTTCTTTCGAATGCGAGGATATTTCTCTCATTGATGAAACGACGGTGGCCAACACCGTAGAAAAAGGTGAATATACTAGAGAATTTCAACGTGTTCTCGTAGGTCTCTGTAGCATAATTGGTCAGTGCATTGGGCCGGATTCCCAAGGATGCGGGTTCGAGTCCCGTCAGGGCGACATGAGACAAGTTGCTTTTTTCTAGTATATTTACTTGATTAAAAATTATCAATTGTTGAAAGTTGTCAATTTTTGTTGAATAGATCTACTGAGAATAGTAAAAGTAATTTTTGTACCCCTATAGCTGTCTTAATCCTGTAGGTCACATAGTCTGTATGTAACCTTTTCGTGGTTTTTTTTTTCAGACCATAGACATCTCTTTGCTATTACCAATGCTTTTGTGGGGCAATGGGTGAATCCCTCCCCCCCTCTACCTCATCTTATAATGCATACCAACCCTTAAAAGTGCATGAAATGTTACTCTTTTTGGACAAAATTGAAAATTCACTTTAGGGTGAGGGAAATGGGGTCCCCTCCACCCCTCCCCCGTATCTGTACTAATGGAACTAATGGGAAATATAGCTACCAATGTTAGTTACTATTTAGTCTCTTTTGATACTGAATAAATGCAATAATTGATGACATATACCTGTAAAGACGTGCATCGACATTTCGAGGCTGCCTCGCGAGGCATCATCAAATCCCACGGGATAACGAGGTTCTTATTTGTTTGTTCTGTTAAAGCTGATAAGTTTCTTGCGGCCGTTCTTCTTATCAGTTAAAAGATGTCCTGAATAGCTGGTAGGAAAAAAAAATTGGACGATTCGAAAGCACTTATCTATAAGTCTATTTGAATAAAAATCTTTGACTTTAAATTTTAAATAGAAAAATATTGGAAATAATTAACTCGGCTACTCGGTAGCTCAGCGGTTATAGCATTGGACCGGATTTCCAAAGGTCGCGGGTTCGATTCCCGTCTGAGAATTCACTTGTGGCCGAGTTAATTTTTTCCAATATTTTTCTATTTAAAATTTACCATAAGTATAAAAATAGCATTGAAAAATGCAAAAATTACAAAATCATAAAAAATCTTTGACTTTTTTGACTTTTTCCATGTCGCGAGTTCGCGAGGCAATACTGAGCGACCTTTCAGCACCACCACACAGTCCGCTTATGAACACCGCTATATCACGCGATATGATATAGCGGCTATATGATATCGCGTGATATAGTGGTGCTATACAGGATGCTAAAAGACCCATATCGAAGCCGTAATGTATGCATAGTGTACATCAAACTAAATAAGAATCTGTAAAAATAATTGCTGGGAAACGACTTTTATTTTTAGTAAAAAAAATGGGTGTTATTTTTACACGCTATGAAACGCTTGCAACAACCTGTGCGTGTATCTAGACTCTAGATACACGCACACGTTGTTACCTTGTTGTATCCTCTAGATTCTAGAGGGTATGAGGAGCAGGCGACCGGGACCATTGAGGTATAATGTACTGCGTACTACTACGTACGTAATACATTATACCTTAATGACCGGGACCAAGTTTAATTGATTAGTTTTGTTTGATATTCATTGCGGTTTTGTAGCTTTAAACGATAATATTTAAAAATAAATACTCTCTTTGATCCTCAATAACACCTTTACTATCAGGTTCCCAGATTTGGCCCCATACAAGAAAATGATAAGAACGTTGGGGAGAATACGTGGTTTTCGTTTTCGTTATAGGCGTTTAACATCCTGTATTATAGCGCATCATGCTGTCTTGCTTACTCTGCTACAGTTACACGTTATCGAGTTCTCAAGTCGATAAAAGCCCGCTCATGCTATGACCTACAGACTTGGAGCTCTTTTTTAATTCACTCGTCTCGAGATTTCTACTGATTTTCGTGCGACGTTTGAGTTTCCGTATTCCGTAAAAGCGACCTTGCCCTTATATACATAGCTTCGCTTTTCGCTTGTAATACCGCCTCCCAACGCGAGCACGCCAGGGGCAAAGCGAAAAGCGAGCTATTTCTACACATGCAAGGTCGCTAGTCGCCTCATCGCCTAACCGTTCGCCTCGCTACTCGCGCGACGTGTGATTCAAAAATAGTGGTCCACAGTGACATGACAAGCGACGCTAGCTAGCGGCAACTTTAGAATTAGCTTGCGAGGCAGTCTCACAATGTCGATACACGCATCTACATAACTGTCTGAATTGTCTCTGTTGATTTGTTAACTTTAAAACTAGAGTTAGACACATTGTTATAACCATAACGAACTATCAAAAATGTTTTATTTGAATTTTACAGATAGCCTCAGCACAGTTTTTAGTACTGAGCTAAATAAAATTTAATGGACCCTTACGCATTGTTGATAGCTGTTATAAATGTATTTTAGTTTATAATCGTCAACTCCCTAGTGAGTGGTTATCCTTTTTAACCTACTTCAAAAAAAGGAGGAGGTTATCTATTCGTCGCGTATATTTTTTGACCGACTTCAAAACAAGGAGGAGGTTATCTATTCGTAGGATTGCCATAACTTCTAGGAACCGTACGGGACGTTTTCTTTTTTTTATGACCATAAAAAAGCCTCTCATGTAAATAAATAAAAAAATCAATATTATTTATTCAGTCTAGGCTGTTACAAGCACTTATGAACGTCAAAAAAGCTACGCCATCGGTTCACAAACCCTACGGCGGGAGACCTTGTAACGAGAAGAACCGGCAAGAAACTCGTCAAGAGTTATTTTTTTCTCCTTGTTTTAATTTATACAGAGTCGTCAAATTGAAAAGTGAGCTTAACAATTTCCTTCGCAAAAAGAAAATACTAATTATAATATTACATTTTATGGTTATCCTAACCGTAAACAATTTTCAACTCGCAAGGAAGGACTTACAATATAACATTTCTCGCATTACAAGGTTACTGTACTGCAAACTGCAAGTGACGTACATACAGGTCAATAGTAATTTATTTTAGATGAAAATATTTAAGCTCTAAGCACAACGTTAAGACAAGCTGACTGAAGTAGACCCATTTCCGCTGCTGGCACCCGTTCACGAGCATGACGCATGAACCAGCCATCGCTTCGCTCAACCATTTTTTAGGGAACTTAAAGACCCGCCTCACACGATACCGCCGAAGAAACGTTTGAGTGAGCATGACGTACTTCAGGTACTTAAGTTAAAGTGTTTATACAATGGCAACAACAATAAAAGAGAAAGATAAAAGTGCATTAATGTAAGATGCAACTTACAATGTTACTGGAAGACGCATTAGCTGGGTCATCAATCATAAAGCGTATTTAAAGTAGGTAAATTAAAAATAATAATAATTGCTTTCATATACTTAATTAGAATAATTGGAGAACATTACTTATTTTTATTTATTCTGATCAAGCAGTGCCACGCTCTCAACTCAAAACATCATAAATAACATAAAAGTTATAAAATTTAAACAAAATATAAATATCTCAACACATTTTTACACAATCAGATATGAGCAGACCCATCCCACTGGCAGCACCCATTCACGAGCATGACGCATGAACCAGCCATCGATCGCTTCGCTGAACCATAATTTAGGGAACGTAGCGACCCGCCTCACACGACGCCACCCCGTAGCAATGTTTAAAGAGAGCATGACATACTCAAGCTACTCGTACCTGCGTTAAAAGTTTAATCTAATACTTATACTAAACACTTGAATGACACGGCTACAACTTCGAAAAAATAAAACAAATCATTTATGACGAAGCTTGTCATTCAAATAGTCCTTTATAGTATAATATCCTTTCTTTAGTAGGCAAACTTTAACATGAATCGTTAATCTTTACAAAACAAAAGGCAAATCCAAAATACAATCAGGATTTTATTGAAAAAAAATACCCCAAGACCCGACAAAGATCCGTGACCGTGAACCTTTTTTAGCCTGTATCGAGGCATTACAAGTTTATTTTTATTTTTCGTATTAAGATTGTGCACATCACTATGTTTGGTATATTCTATTATCTATGTAGTATGGTATATCTATGTAGCTTTTCAACTACCTTTTAATCTCAACCGTTGTGGTTATTAATACCACCACTACCTCTTTTTCCGTATTTTATTGGAATACGGGACATGTAGTAAATAATACTGTTGTAAAAACCGCAAGATGGCAATAATAATGGCCTTTGTCTTTTATAATTGTGAAATAAAAAACATTTTATATAAAAAATAAAATCCACGGGTTTACTTTGAAAGAAGTTCACTAAATGGCTCACCTTGCTTTAAAAAAAATATGAAATAAAAAAACCGACTTAAAAAATCAAAAAGTAAAAAATTAACCTTTTGTCGGAGTCCGTCCAGCCAAGAAGGTAAGAAAAATAAAAGTAATAGAAGTTCAACGTAGAATTTACTAGATGGCGCTGCTTTGACTTAATTCGTCCAAGTAACATCCCTAATCATTAAATAACTGTTGTAAAAATTATTTCCCATTAAAAACAAGCCTTTGGGAGTCGATGGTGCATACTTTTCGATCTAGCGGTTTGAAACAAACTCGTTCCTTAAGGTTTGACTCCACTGTTGTTGTTGTGTTGGTAGTAGTTCTTATATTAATTAACAAGCAGTAAAATTTGGTTACTAGTATGACTGAACACAGTCAACTTATAACCGACATAAAAAAGAAGGAGATTTCAAGGAATCGATGGTGCAGTCTTTTCGGTCAAGGGGTTAGAAACAAACGGGTTTGATTCATTAAGTTTTGACTCAACTGCTGTAGTTGTGTTGATAGTAGTTCCTAACATTAATTAACTAGCAATACTTTTTCAGGCTTTTGCGGGCTGATTCACAACCACCATCGGAAACTCGGATTTGAAATCTATGCTTTGTCTTTCTCTATTTTGAAGTGTGTGACAGTGACAAATGAATAGATCCGCTCTCGGAAAGTTTCCGAAGGTTTGTGGATAAGGCGGAAAGTAATGTATTTTTTGATGGTTTCTCCATTTTTCGTACAGTTTATTCCTAATGTCGCGAAGTATCATTCATTATCCATTGAGCCATAATCGCCAACATCTAAATAAGATACTGAATAAGTACCCAGTTTCTAAATAATGTAGTGTGTTATGGAGTAAATGTTTGTTCGCGCCGCTATTCCAAGTTAAATAAGCGGCGACGTATCATTGAACCTTAGCTGTTGCTATTGTGTGTCTGTCCATTCACAAAAGTAGGGTGTTCCCTTGGTAGTATCATCTTCAACCATTTAAAATCAGGCCTTACTGCTTTTGTTTACACTGTCATGAATATAGTGGTCATTTTGTTACGGAATTTTGTTAAATAATTTTTCTAAATTGGTGCGTTCAAAAAGGGCGATTTAATAAAAATCTTCCGATTAAAGTTATGAATTATCATGAATTATCAATTTTGTATGAACCAACCACTCCCTATTCAGTTCGTTCGGTAAAAGGTTGTGAATTGTAAATATTTACAGAAATATTAGTTGCGTTACGATTGCCAATGAACAAGGTGTGCCAGTGCAGTGTGAGCCGCATCGGATATTTGTCTCGCTGCGCCATATCTGGCTAGATTGCAGCGACCCCTGCCCTTTGCTATCTCCCACTTATCTAAGGTAGTGAAGAAGTCAAAATGATGTATTTATTCTCGGTCCTGCGCTCATTAGTGTTGTGGCTCGCTGAAAATAGATAACGTTGCATTGTGTTTTTATTGATAGACTCACCAAACGTGAATGGCTGAGGTCCACTAGTTGGTCAAAGGTCGTACGGCCCTTCCCGAGTCGAACGATTCCTATTTATAGATAGTTGGTTCTAGATAAACGGTAAACAGTTGTTATTGTGTAATTTTGAATGACTACCCAATAGTGGTAAGTTTTTTTGATCTGTTGCTCTTTTCAAGAGTCGCAATTAAAAGTATAGTTTGTGAAGATCGCAGAATATTTTTTTCAAAAGGTTTGAAAAAAATATTCTGGGATTTTATAGTTCCATTATTGACATCTAATTAAAAATTATAGAACTTAAGTACATTTATTTAATGAGCTGGTTAAAGTTTAATGAGCACAGAGCATGGGCAGCGGATAAGGTTAAGATCCGGCTTTTGAATCGGTGTCATCGATTAGTTTACACGTTATAGACGTGTGCTCAGATACACAAACTATAGAAATTGAAATAAAGTTAAATTAAATAAAAAAGTAGGGAAATATTTTTACTTTGAATAAAACAGCTACGCACAGGAGGTGATTTCGATGTGAGTAGCATAATTTATTTATATCGACTCGGAAAAACATTTCATAAATGCAAGAAATAGTAATGTTTTAGGTGGTACCTTGGACGGGCACGTGTATAGAGCTCACATACGAAAAAATGTGATCGAACCGAGAACCCGCGTGTAAGGATTAATTTTTTTCCCAATACCTACTTAAACTATACATGCGCCAATATGCCAGTCGTAATCCCAGAGAAATAAATAAATAAATTTCATACAACCACACCAATTATCTAGCCCAAGGTAAGTTTCGAACTTGTGTTATGGATACTAGATAACGGATAAACATACTTATATACTTTGTTTTTAAATACATACATATTAAAACCCAGACCAAGACAAATAGGATTGTTCATGCACGCAAATATTTGTCTTGTCCGGGGATCGAACCCGAGACCCTCTGCGTAAAAGGCAGGCTACCTACAGTCGGGGAACTTCCCGGTTCATCGTCACCCGACGCCTGACAAACAGTCGTCAAAATTATTTGGCTAATTCGTAAATTATTTCGCTAAAATTAAACTTAATTCTAGTCTAGATCAAAATTAGCTATCATGCCGTGCACGCTTGACATTTGTGATTCTATTCTCACTTCATCGGTGTCGTGCGTGTCTTGTTGTTGCAAAATATAAATATTGATAACGCCCATTTCTGATTTATAATACCTATCTATCATAATAGTTATTTTTCAAGTTCGTAGCTTTAAGTTTTAAATTATTTGTAAGTACTTACACATTAAATCCGATGAAACGACCGATGGTAAAATGTATTTTGTTTACCTAAAAGCATTTTTGTTATCATTGTGGTAAATAGGAGAAGAAACCTCAAATAATTTAATGTTTTGTTTACGCAAATAGTAACTTGGATACTTACAACACTTTTTATCCCTTATTAAACTTACCCTGTGCCTAAATCATAAATTATTATGCTCACATTGAATAAAAAAATTAAATTTAAACCCTAACACAAAAAAATACTATTATAATATCGGTCCCCGACCGCTGTGAAAATTAATAAACGTAATAAATAAGTAATTAGGGTAAACAAATATTATTTTTTACTTTTTAAGACTATTTTTTGTGTTAAGGGTTTTTTAATTTTTAATTTAAGTTTTATTTCAAGCTTTTTAATTTTTATTATAAAGATCAAATTGTCCGATGCCCAAACTCATGTCAAATTCACTCACTGTATGTCTATCCCCTCACTAAGACCGTTTAACGAGCCTAAATACTATATTTGTGCTGTAAGTCATCGAGGAGTTGGGTACTCTGCAGACCATGCTGGTCGCTTCATCAGGTCGAGCCTACCATATTTTAATTACGGCACCGGTTTTGCTTACTGTTTTCAAATCCCAACTCGATCAGTCAAGTGAAAGTATAGCAAACGTCCATGTCCTGTTAAAGTTGCTAAATCTGTGACTGTTTGAGGCAACAGCTCCTAAACGGATGGACCAATTTTGATGCGTCTTTTATTTGAAAGCTAATATAGTCGAGATGGTTTTTAGCTATACTTTATGAAGATCTGCTAAGCCGTTCGAATGCCTTCAGTTCATTTAGGTCCAGTTGTTTAAGAGCTACGTGGCCTCAGACAGGCCGTCAAACAGAAACATTTACACGTCAAACTTATTACACCCCTCTTTTCGCGTCCGGGGTTAAAAATGTTGCCTTCGTCTTTTCAGACGAGTCTCTCTAGTCACAATCTTTGGCTTCCGTATTTTCTAGTATTATGCTTCCATATTTCTATTATTACTTTTTGTTTTGGTGCCTAAATTATAAATTATTATGCTCGCATTAGAATCAAAAATGTTGCCTTCGTTTCTTCAGAGGAGTCTCGACACGCAATCTTTTCCTATCCGTATTCTTCTACTTAAGCTAACACTTTTGTCCAGATGTGATAGTTTATGTTTCTACTAAAAAAATATATCTTAGATTAAACTACACAACTGCGTAGTAAATAAAAATAAAAAAATCTTTTGACAGGCCTGACGGCACAGTGCTACTAATCGTACCTACTGCCAAAGGGCGTGGGTTCGATCCCAAATCGGCACAATATTTGTGTCTATATACTCTTAACTGGGAATCAAATAGTCTGATATATATTTGTTACAATTTTAGGTTCATAAAAGCATGGAGCTGGTCTCGTTAGCGAAAGAAATGGTGCAGACAGTGGCGGAGTGGGCGGCGAGCTACAAGATGGGGCAGTCCGCGCTCAGGCATCTGGACCGCGCTCTCTGGGTCGTCGAGAAGTGCGCCCGGTGGGCCGTACCGCCGCCATGTAAGCCTGCCATGTTACTTTATTCCGTTTTGTAAGAAAGTAGATGGTGGTGGAGTGGGCGGTGGGCTACAAGATGCGGCAGTCCTTGCTCAGAAACCTGGGCCGCGCTCATTGGGTCGTCGAGAAGTGCGCCCGTTTAATAAGGTTTTTTATTTTGCTATAATAAAGAATGTAAAAAAGTCAAGCAGATAGAATAAATCCCAAATTATAGTGGCCCCTGGGCCTTCTTTCCCCAAGGATGGATAAGAAAAATGAGCCATGGCCCATGGACACCGGGATCAACGGCTTAACGTGCCTTCCGAAGCACCGAGGAGTTTAAGATAATAAATGTGAGTTTTTTAATATCGCCGGCCGAGCTCGAGAACCACTACACCACCAAGCTTGACCTCGTCCATGCTTTATCAGCTCTAAAAGAAACTGACTATAGGCTACCTGAAACCCTAATGACGATACCATACTCAAATTATCCTTTTTATATTTTACAGTGGACCAAGATGAAAGACCGCAGCCAGAGTTAGTCCGACCTCTTCCGTGGGTGTTCTTCCTGGCCCTGCTAATAACCCTACGAGTCACGAGGGAGTCCATATCCCTCGTCAATCTGGTTATGGGGAAGCCGCCGCTACGGTCAGCTGATGTTGTAAGTTGATTACTGTCTTTGAAAGTCCGTTGGTAGCACTGGGATGAAATTTTTTAAAGTAAGAACTATATAGAGCATTGGACCGGATTTCCAAAGGTCGCTGGTTCGATTCCAGCCTGAGAATTCACTTGTGGCCGAGTTAATTTTTTCCAATATTTTTCTATTTAAAATTTACCATAAGAACTATACAGCTTAACTTACATGAATTCTGTAACTTCAACATCAATTTCTCCAGTTTTACTTCACTTACAGTTGACATACACTGCATTTCATTTTAGCAGCCGTTTACAGCTTTTTTGGCTTAGTATTTCTACGTAGCTTAGTTATTATTCATACCTTATTAGCGCTCCGACCCGCGGACCTCGAACTGTGTAATAACTAATTACACAGCTAACAATAAAATAATTTGCTCTGCTCAACTATTTACAAGTTAAAATGTATCTGGTTCTGGTTATAATATATCTTGAAACGCACCTGTACGTTATTTATATTATATCAGTGCTAAATAATAATAGTCTTTAAGAAAATGAACTTGAAATTTAAGCGCATTCGAATCGCCATTATTTCTATCGCACATTTAAGACTTTTTAAACTTTGACAAGAATGAGCAAAATTGTCATTAATCAAAAAAACATTACATCAGTTCCAGAAAAACATGTCATTAATGTCAGAAAAGCATGTCATCTTTATGAAAAGTTAAAATCGTTCCCAGGTGATGTACATTCAAAGCAAGCGTCGCTACTTGCGCACACTCAAGTACCAAGGCAACCGCGTGATGCGCGCGCGCACGGTCGGGTCTCAACCGCAGCGATCTTGGTACAGCCGCGTGCAGACGCTATTCGAGTTCACCATGTGCTTCCGCTCCCACAACTATGGGAACAACAACACTACGCACGTCAGCAACAACGATGAAGTACTGGTTAGAATATGATACATTATTTGACTCTAGCACTAATAGGTGCAACCGCAGCGTTTTTAGTACAGCCGCGTGCAGACGCCATTCGAGTTCACCATGTGCTTCCGCTCCCACAACTATGGGAACAACAACAACGCTACGCACGTCAGCAACAACGATGAAGTACTGGTGAGTATGTAATAAAATGAAAATATGCTTTTCTCGCTCTAGTTAATGTCACTATTCTGAGGATCGTGATCACTTGTCGAGTCTCGCTCGGATCACTGATCGCAAGGATTGACGGTATTCCGCCAGATTGCATCGAGAACCACATCTTTTAGTAAGTGACTTATTCGATCCAACGACCTGCCCCCCTTACTCTTGACGCGATCGCATTGAGATTGAATTAACGTCAAAAGTCAGTAATTAATTATGACTTATAATTTAATTAATACTTGTAGTTAGTAAATAAAGTAGTTTTGTACTCTAGAAATCGATTGTAGCGCTAATCAAAATCGAATCAACGTCAAAAATCAGTTATAATTATTGTCATTCAATCTCGATTTCAACGCGATTCCGTCAAGAGTAAACCCCCTGATCTGCGCGGTCTAATCCCTTCTAACATTCCCTTTTAACCGCCTCTGTGGTCTAGTGGTACAACCACCGGTATCAGACCCAGGGGTCCCGGGTTCGATTCCCAGCGGGGGTACATATTGTATTCGGTTTGGTTGGTGGTAGGACTTTTGTAAGCCCGCCTGACTAGCTACCACCGTCTTATCTAAGCCTGACGCCATAACAATAATGTTTTCAGCATTGTTGTGTTCCGGCAGTTCGAGATAAGATAGCAAGTTCCTTAGTGGTTGAGGATTCCGGGAGAGGCTCGCTTCCACCTTCAGCCTATTCAATACTTAACATCATGTATGATGAAGGAAGTCTTCCCGTCATCCATAAAAAAAATATAATGTATCTTTTTAAATTTTCAATGTTTCTTGCCAAAAATTGCTCCTTTATTTTCAGCTTTTCCAACATAGAGTCCACCAAAATTATGTCCAACTTTCGCCAGTACTTTCAAATAGTCTCATTGTTTCCTCCTATTCAGGACATCTTTTAACTGATGATAAATTTTTAATAGAAAAATATTTTAAATTGAGCATTGGACCGGATTTCCAAAGTTCCAATATTTTTCTATTTAAAATTTATCATAAGTATAAAAATAGCATTGAAAAATGCAAAAATTCAAAAATCATAAATCTCTTAACTGATAAGAAGAACAGTTTAATTCATAACCAACCAAAATAAATTACAATCACCAATTAAAAGAGGTATGAACAATCTGATGGATATTGTATAATACACACCGAAAGGACGGAGTCGGCGCGCAGAGCAGCGGATGCTCGAGCACGCGCGGACAGTCGACGGCACGCTAGTGCTTCCACGTTGCAGTCAGTCTGTTTCAGAGCTATTGATAGTATGTATCGATGGTGGGAAATTTAACTATGTATATGACAACCAAAAATTATAGAATGGGACGTGGTATTCCTAGCAGTTGCATTAGAAAATGAGATAATAATAATAAAATAAAAGAATAGTTAATAATTTTTTTTTATTAAAGTTGTTTTAAGTCTCAAAATTGTTTTAAGTACTGTCGATATAATATGCTGCCGTGCCGGGCTGTAGTAAAAAACGCTCATTGATTGATAAAGTACAGTTAGTTTTCGTACTTGTCATGAGAGAGCGGTATACTAGCTCGTTTCAGTGGACAGACAGAATATAAGCTATAAGTACGAGTATGTTCCGATATTATTCTCGTATAACATTTCAATGTGTTGGTATTTTCGAGGACATAACATCGAATGTTTTTATGTTAAACATCGATGTTTAGCAATCCATAGACAACCATAGATAGCGGTCGGCTCCGCGCGCTTGCGTGCGGCTGCTCGAGCATGCGCGAGGATACGCTTCAAGGATACGTAAACTGCATTCAAATAGGGAACTTAACTTCTTTACGGATGGCTCAATTTCCTTCAGCAAATTTAAAATGCGCTCCGCTGCGCGCCGACTCCGTCCGTTCGGTGTGAATCATACATATTTCGACCGTTCCGAAGAACAACGTCATACGTAATTTTAATACCAAAACTGTTTTCTTTTATTATTTTCATAGGAATGTACAGCTCTATCTATCTTTTTATTTTACCTATATCTATTTATTTTTTATGCCTTATAGTTACTGCGATTTTAAGAGTGTGCATGATTCCGCGGTAAAGCGAAGGAATCGCATATCTGACTACCCGTGCGGGGCGGGGGCAGCGCACGTTGACCTAACGTCAGTTGTTACGTAGTTGAGTTGACAACGAGTGTGTGTGTCCCATGTTCACATGAGACGTTATTTGACGGAGAATGTGGTTCACATCATTTTTTGATACCAGTCAGATATCAGTCAACTTAAAATCATATAAGTTATTAGCGAGGACCTGTAATTGGCTATCTGTTTTCTACTGTACTAAATATTGAAATTATAACACGCTGTTGGTCTTCCATAAATAAAATAAAATAAATAAATAAATATAAGACAAAATATAATGTGTCAGTTCCATAAAAAAAAACGTTTTATCTTCATATAGCTCCCTCACTTTTCAAAAGAGTTTCCGTTGAATAAAGTTAGATGGAGGCATGTGACTACAATAAGTCCACCTTAAAATGTCATAATATATAAACATCGAACCTACTATATTTTTAAATAAAACAATTACGAAAAAACTTGTTATACTGAGAGTTAATAATAAGGTTTCGTAGTCCTTTCGGCAAAATATCAAAGCGCTAGGTTACGCGTTTCCGAAATATATTTGCTTAGAACTTTGAACAGCTTTCCTGAGAAGCAACTGTCACGCAGATATGACGTTATTCTCCGACACCGTCGATTTGTGCATTGAATGATGGATTAATTTTCGTCTAACCAGGTGGTCAGCAAACGCAGCAAAACGCGGGGCGAAGCCACGGAGACCAACATGGAGCGGCTCATTGAGCGCATGATGCACGACCTCGCCGACTCCGACGACGACTCCAGCTACACGGTCGGTTGACATTACCAGCCTCTTTATACCTATATCTTAATAGCTTAACAGCATCACCTATTTAAATGTCGTCACTGCTCGAACCTGTAGATATTCTCGCACCGCGATATCTCGAATTCGACGTTTTCTGGTGCCATATACCATGTATTAAAAATTCACTGCTCTGACTGAGGCAACCATTAAGCGGCTCATTGAACGCATGATGCATGATCTCGCCGACTCCGACGACGGCTCCAGCTTAACGCGATCGTATATCGGTTGACAATAAAATTAATTTGTTTTCTTCCTTTCGATAGGCAACACTGGACGCGGGGCAGGGAGGTGGTGAATCCACCTCCCTGCCCCGCGTCCCTATTCCTGCGTCCCTATCCCACGTATAATCATAGCAACCGTGCGGTTGCTATGGTGATACGCGACTAATCGCTGTCGCGTTGTTGTTGCAAAGGTAGGTAATAGCCCCGCGGCTGTGAGAGTAATGTCAGACTCCTACTGACCAATCACCACCTGAATACAGCTGTTACTCGGAAAAGTAATTTAGCTCTATCTAATGCGACCACGCCCCATGTGGGGCGCGTGGCACAGATAATAAAACAACTTTACGAAGGAGTCTTAGAAGTAGCTTGTCATCCCGTTACCTTTTCAGGAACTATGGTGCCCCTAAAAAGGTGTCGAAACGTCGGGAAGTTCATAAACCCTGAAAATAGTATTCTACTTCAATTTCGCTGCCCTTCTCTTGGTCTTCCCTGACCATTTTACTAAAGACTAATATCTTCTTCCAGTTAACCAATGTAACGAGCATCAGAAGTGATCGTTCCGACACGCCAGAGTCGGACCAAGACACGGTCCTGCACCACGGCGCCTCCACGCCGCGTGACTCCAAAATATCAGACACCGACATAAGCGCCGCCTTCACACAAAACGAATCGATTCAAGAAAACACCGAATCTCTCATAGAAAACAGCACAACGGAAGAACAAAACAACAGCGACGTCGCAGAAGCACAAAACGTCCAAGAAAAACAGTTGAATGATGTCTCTGAAATTCAAAATGACGTGACAGAAACGCAAATGGACAGTGAAGTCGCAACACTTGAGAGGAACGTAACCAGCGAGCAAGAAACGACAGAAACGGGATCAAATTCAGTTTTACTAACAACAGAAGATGCAGCTCTACAATCTCGCACGCTGAGTCCCCGTCGATCACCTAAAGCTGATTCGCAAATGTTGCTGCAACGCGAGAAAAGTCCGGCGACGTCGCCGAACAAAGATCGAAAAAATGGTAAAAAGTGGTACAACATTAATATGTATCATAAAAAGAAATAGTATCCGTTAACGTTACGTTTTCTTGCTTTAATGTTTACTTTAATGTATTGTCTATTGCTTGCAGTTAATGGACAAATTATGCATTCGCCCAGCAAAAAGAAAGGTATATTTTCAAACAATTATAATAATGCTTAAATTCATTCGCTTTTAAGCCAAACTTTTATTAGTTACATTCATTTTGTTTTTCAGTCAGTGCTCATGTCTCAAAGACATTTTTATTAATAAGTTGTAATTGTTATCACGTGTCAAATATGAGAAACTGTCTCATAACCTCATTCTATTAAAGCTTTATGGCTAACATTTTCTGCGACTCAATCCGCTTTCATTCGCGTCTACTACACAATTTTTTCGTACAGGACTGAACAGCGAACGGGGGGAAATCAAACCAAATAATATTTCCATGTGGTGATTGAAGGTAATAAAAAAATATTTCTCTACATTTTGATACTATACCTACTTGTCGATAGTACCATAAAAATGTACACATCAAAGAAAGTACTTACTAATTATAAGTAAAAAATCGTTTTAGAATAAATACCGTTTTTATTTCAGAAAATCTCTCCTGAAAAGCTTTATGAAAACACTATAATGGCAAACTCAAGTAGCAACTCCTTGTCGCGATCAAGACAGTGTTTGTTCAATTCTTCTATTTCAAAGACAATAAGTAGGAATGTAAGGAACTTTTCTATATATAATTTTACGTGATTTTTATTTATGTCTGGTTTTTATCAAATGGGTGTGCACGTGACTAGAGATGTAAGTATAATGTTTTTGTTGTACAGATATACGAATTGAATGAAACTTAATCATCATACATGTTAAGTTTTAGTATAGTCTGAATAATTATTGTCATAATTATTATCACATCACCAACATACATCTTATTTGAGTATAAAATAATAATAAATATTTACGGTTATTATGTCTATTGAGAAATTTGTATTTTCGGACCAAAATTCACGTGCATAAACAAAAAGACTGCACGCTGTCGAATATAATAATAATAATGTTATAAATTCTGAATCATTCAAATATATTTCGCAAACTAGCTGTAGAATCTCGTTAAGTTTATTTTACCTTTACGTTCGGGAGCATTAGATACCTTTCTATATATTTGGTGATAAGTTAAACAGATCCGTTAGAATTTTGCTCATTAAAACAAACTGTTAATGCAGTACGAATAAGGTTTAAATTTAAATATACGTATTGAGCCGTTGTAATTAGATAATAATGTGCTGTTTTTACATAACGTAACCCAAGTTCCTTGTGTACATTTGTTTATTATCATCTTGTTTTATTGATAAGTACTACTCATTTATGTTGAAATTTAATTCCATTCTGAAAGCAGGGTCCAACTTAATATAATGTTGAAGCAGGTAACAGAAGTAATATGGAATGAAAGTTATTTTGAAAATCACACATATCGTCATAAGTTACATGTAATATTTTCTCCTATTTACATTTTATTAATAATGTATTTACTTTGTGCAAATAATTTAATAATTTTGTAATTCAACGTAGCTTCTTTTAAAAAGTGCAATACTCAATCGGCATAATCAGTGATATTAGAATAAAATGTCAATTATTAGGAGCGGCGCCGGCGGGCTGATTATAAAACGAAAACTCGGTACAGTTTCCAGTTTCATTGTTGTTTTGGCTGTCATACAGTATGAAAATATGGCAGTAATGACAGAGACGAAATAGGGGGCTAATTGTCTAATTTTAAAATCTATCGTAATCCCTTTCAATTCGTCATTTGAAAGATGTTCACATACTTCAGGACGTCACTATTTGGGATTGTGATCGGGACGCGTTTTGAAAAGTATTGAATGAACGAAATTGAACTGTCTAAGCAAAGTGGCAGACGAACATATCTTTCAAATGTATGGAGATGTGTCAAAAGAAGTGTCATTATCATTCGTTCCGAAAGGGATTGCGACTATAAGTTACACAATTCCAGACATTACTATCACAATCACAATACCTTCGAAAGGGATTGTGATAGATTTTGAAAATAGACATATAAGGACCGGTTGCTAGGTGATTTTTTGTTAGATAATCAGCCAGCGGATCACGCAGACGAAGAAATTTTGTATGGTTTGCGACTTTTTCGCTATTTTTATATGATTCGATGATCGATTTTTATATGCCGTCTCTATGCTCATGGTTATAAAGATCAAAGTCATTCGTCTGCATTCGCTCTCAAATGTATGTGTATCGAAACTGGATTTCCAAAGATTTGGCTGTGTGGATCTGGAACGTAGAAAGGAAGACTGATAGTATCAACTGTTCCTATTGTTATATTGTATGCTAAATTAATATGATATACTAAAATGTTATTTCTATTGTAATGATTTTTTTTGTAAATGTTAACTACTATAAAATGCTAATGTTTCAAATATATTTTTCATTTTACATAAATCTTGTTGTTTGTTTATCTACTGACAATAGATGTTATTCGTATATGTACAGTCATCACCACGACACAGGCTTTTAGTCGTTAGTAATAGCGGTGGTTTTCGTGATGCAAGTGATTTTGAGAGTATATCAGAAAACAAGAAACGATCGTTTTGTACAGTCGACGGACAAGACAATCAAAGTTAATACTTAGAAACACTCTAATAACTAACGCGATAAGATCTCGCTAAATGATAACATGTTAAAATTAATTTGCTGTGGACTATAAAATGTTTAGTTTGGTTCTAAATAAAGCTGGCAATCCGAACTTTATCACAATCGAATTAAGCGTTAATGTGTCGTCTAAAAACTTTTTATAAAAAAAATAAACCGACTTCTTTTGAAGTAAAAAATAATAATTTTGGAGTCGGTGCCAGAAATATTTTTAGTTACCTTTATATAACCCGTAGTTACACAAAAAATCGGGCATTACAATGATGTCATCTAGTTAAACTGGGTACTCTAATTGCCAAAGCGTAATTCAAATTTTTCAGTATTATGAAAAATTAGGTAACAGCCAGATCTTCGTAAAAAAAATATGAGAGAGATATTGGCGAAATTTTTGTTAAAAATGCAAGGCCATTCAAATAAAAAGAGTCGAAACTAGCTGATTAGCAACATAATTAAATTAGCAGATTGGTGTTGCACTGTGCAGATAAAGTAACCAACCGTTTTTTTTTTTTGGTTAATTTTCTCTTATTGCGCCACTTTGTTTTACTGCAATGTTGCAATCATTCCTTCAACCAAAGAACATTCAACACGTATTTTGCGAGACGGTTGGTATTTGTGGTTCTTTTATATAGGCTCAATTTACATGGCGTCTGCAAATTACAATGGAGTGGATGGAAGCTAATTTTTTTAATGAAATCGTACATACTATAATAGGCATTATGACAATTGTATTTCAAATTAGGTAGCAAAAAAAGGAAAAAAAAAAGAACTTTGTTTCCGCCCGGGATCGAACCGGGGGCCTTGTGCGTGTGAAGCACACGTGATAACCGCTACACTACGGAAACTTATTGAACATGGTCGAAAGTTAAGAACTGAATCTAAAATAAACTCTCTTCAAAACCTACACTTGATGATTGATCATGATCACGCATAAAAACACATTATTGCACTTCGTAAGTATTCTTTGATTGTACCAAGAAATTAAAAATAATTAACATACCTGGGCTCGTAGACAAAGTAACATCGTTATGTAGCGAAACGATAGTTCGATTCGTTATTGTCTATATTCGCCAATTAACTTTCGGCAAGACCACGTGACTTAGCGCGGCTTATGCCAATCCGCCAATCCCATACATTTAATTCTTGTCGAACTACGTTATCGTTTTTGAATTGTTACTTTGGCTAAGGGCCCTAGTCATAACATTATATGAATCGGATCGAACCCGCACAAGACAAATATTTGTGTGCATGAACATGTCTATTTGACTTGGTCTGGGTATGTATTTACCAAAAAAAAGTATATAAGTATGTTTATCCATTATCTAGTATCGATAACACAAGTTCTTCATGAAACTTCAAATCAAATCAAATCATTTATTTGCAAGCAAACACGGTACAAAAGCTGTTACAGAGTGTATATTATAATATAATATGATCACGCGTTGCACTAGGTACTGGCACGCAAATATAAGTATAACTTACACAAATCAGCGGACTTGACAATATTATTAAAGAATAATAAAGAAAATATAAGACTAATCCTAGGGTAACCCACTGACCCGTTGTTGTGGCCACTAAATAATAAATAAATAAATAATAAATAGATAAAAACAAATTTAAATAAAAGCAGGACGTGGCGTAGTCCACCACAGATCACTACCGACTGGGTGGTATGGGCTAAAGAGTAGCTTGATAAAGATATCCACCAGCTGTGGGCACGAGTTCTAGTGTTAGCACAGGTGTTAACTACTTCATAAAGATAAATTAAAACGTCATTGTCATCACGAAGTACAAAATAAAATGTACAATTGTATATTTTGGTTGTTGTATTGTATTAGAAAGTGTTTGAAGGTCGTGGTGGAAAATGAATCCCGCTTGGGTTCTTTTTAATCTTATCGTTCTTATAGAGATCGGTGAACGAACTTAAGATTACCTTTCGCAATCTTGTTTGAGCGCGAAGCCATATGGCTTAAAATTTAGTTAACCTCTAATCAGAGACATTTGGTGATTGTAATAGTCTCTTTGATTTTACGTCAGTCAGAAGAATGTTATCTCTTTCAACTTATGACAGTAAACGAAATATGTAACGAGCCTGTGATCTGCAACGTGCCTTGGTGTTTCAGACCAAAATAATCGTAATAATATTTTAACCGGCAGCCGCCAACTGAAGTCAATCAGGCAAACGCGACGGGCTGCCTCAGCGGTTCGGTTAGTCTCGCGGCCACATCGCCCGCGTAAGGTCGCGGCCGTTTGCAACGTGCCTCGATATTGTCGGTGTTTAGTTGTGCTTTAATTTTGACTAAAATCGTGAGAACCACGTAAATCATAACACCATGGATCCCGAAGCATTCTTGGACCTGGCCAACCAGGTCATCAAACTGAAAATGTTCCCATATTTCGACATCGCACATTCCTTATTGTGCGCTCTTGCAGTCAGAGAGGATTTGGGGGCTGGTAAGTATTTTATTTCATAAAATCGCGCCAATATCCTTTCTCGTAATCGTAATTTGACTTCCGCATCCTCAAAAGTAATGGTGCGTGTCAGCTTTTAATTTTCGTTGCCAGCAATGTACTAAAATAAAGACACCTAAACAGTTTATAAATAGACTATTGATATCTGTCTAGTTCCCTGTGGAACATAAGGTGACCGCTCCACGTAAAATTAATTAAATCTCAATATAGGTACTTACTGGTTTTTTTATTTGGACATTTTAATTTTAAGAATTCGCTCATAGGAAAGTTCTAGTTTTCCCAGAAACATGATTATTTATTATAGTGACACACTTATCTCTTTATCATTCACCATTTATCAGAATTAAATTTATCAGTCACAAAAATTCTTTGACGATATGTATGTGTAAGTATATATTTTTTTAAAGAAAAGCTTAAAAATTATTGTGATTAAATTTTTAAGGAAAAGGGATACACATATCAAAGCAGTTTTGTAGTTGAAGTATTTTTTGTCACATTGGGTAGATGGCGTTACCATATGTTATCAAACCAGTAGATAGTTTTACATTTTGCACAAGAAAAAAAAAATAGGAACAAGATTTTGCCGTTATCGTGAAGAGTGAAAAAAGTTAAAGGAAAACGAAACAAAAAAAATAATCCCTTGGGCTCGTCCGGGATTTGAACCCGGGACCTCTCGCACCCGAAGCGAGAATCATACCCCTAGACCAACGAGCCACAGCAGATTTAGTTGAAATTGTGTAACACAATCATAAACAATCTACGTCATTCGGTGACTTCTAAAAGTACAGTCAACAGCAGCTACTGCTTTACATATCTGTCAAATTTCTACAGTCAAATCTGAACTCAAGGGCATACATCTTAAAGTCCAAAGTCGATTGGAAAAATTGGACAGATATGTATAGCCGTAGATGCCGTTGAACGTACATGTTTACTATTTTTTCCGCGAAATAAATAGAAATAAGAATAAAATATTGTAGTATTCAAATAAAAGTCTCTATTCAGGTACTGTACTATTTAGTATTCTTTGATTCAGGTTAGAAAAGTTAATTTATAAGCATTACTTTCATATTAAACTTTAATTAAGTATTCATTATTTTTTACTATAGACGGGCTTCGTCGAGTTTGACATATTACTAGTACTTACTACTTCTTTTATAATATCCACAACACCTTGTGGAGTTATGGAGCAGAAGGAAAAGTAGGTAGGTACTTGAGTGAGATGCAACACTACCTACAATATTTTTGTTTTGTCTCAAAATCCATTTTGAATCAATTTGCGGATGAAATACCTGCTGAATTGAAGTTGATGAAATCGCACTAATAACACAGGGTATTAGTGGAGGAACTTCCCGGTTGACCAATAGAGATTTTATAGGGAGCTTTATTTAAAAAATCGGCTCTCTATCTCTAACTTAAGGTTGCCTGGAAGAGATTTCTATGCAGCAATAAGGCCGCCTATTGTGTGTTCCTCTTGTTTGTCATTTTCTCTCTCACAAAAACAAACACAAACGTGTTTGTTTTTGTATCGTGTGCAATAAAGTTTCTATTATTATTATTATATTAAATAGACCTACCCAAAAGGCCACTATAATTTTTCGTCTGCTAATTTTGCGTCTGTTTCGACACACACATTTTGCCACTTTGGAAGTGTACATCTTCCAAACGGTTGACTTTGAAAAAAAATCGTGTTAGAAACTTCAATATAGTTTTAAAGACCTATTTATAGATACCCCACACCACACGTATAAGTTTGATGAAAAAAAAACAGTTTCAGTTCCATGTATGGGGAGCCCACCCTTAATATATATATTTTTTTATGTTGTGTAAAATCCATAAAGCGGTTTACAGAATACATCTACGTACCAAGTTTCAATTGTTAATCCTCATAGTTTTGGAATAATGTGGCTGTGACATACATCGGACATGACGAATCTATAAGGGTTCCGTTTTTTGCCATTAGGCTTACGAACCCTAAAAAGGAATAGATACTAAAGAAAACGTTTATTATTTCATTTACCTTAATACTTGCCGAAAAAACGTTTCCCAAAACAGCTACTGGTCAACCGGGAAGTTGCCCGATTGTACAAGCACCGGTGGTGGCTACAACAGCATAATAAGGATAAAGTGGAAGTGGCAGCAATCAACCAGAGTTTAGTTACACTAGCAACACGTTCTGTATTTGCAGGAGCGCAAGCGTTCTCCCGCAAGCATCCGCTATCATGCTGGCTGTCCACCATGCTGGTGATCTTCGCGGGAGGCATGGTGGTCAACGGACTGCTTGGGGAGCCCATACTAGCGCCGCTCAAGAATACTCCTCAACTCGTCATCGGAACTGTCACTTGGTAACTATGCAATTGACTTTTTTCTTATAAGTAGGTATTTGCTGGTTGGATGGATGTGAAAAAGACAAGGCCGCAAGAGATGGAGAATACAAATGATGAGGCCCACGCAGATGTTTACACTGGTTGAAATAATACAAAAGACTGAAAACGACGCAGTGCAAATAAAAAAGCCTTGACACTCACTCACCAGTGGGTAACCTGATCTTAAATAAAAAACTTTTTATAAAAAAAATTAAAACCGACTTCAAAAACTAAAAAGCAAAAAATAAACCTTTTGGAGTCGGTGCCAGCCAAGGCATTCTACTTTGCGGTCCTTCTATTTTATTTTTCTTGCCTTGGCTGGCAACGACTCCAAAAGGTTTATTTTTTGCTTTTTAGTTTTTTGAAGTCGGTTTTAATTTTTTTATAAAAAGTTTTTTATTTCACAATTTTTAAAGGTAGAACAGGTCCCGTTGTTGAAGTCTGTAAAAATAAGAAACCTTGCTGGTTACGGAATGCGTCAGTTGTGATAGTTATCTCCAATGAAATAACCGTATTATATCTCAGACTCCTAGAGTAAGACTAAGTATACCACCTTGAAATTGGCTGTACTTGGAAATGTTATCAAGTCTACATCAGTAAAGACATAGGACAAAAGAGGTTGACCACAATCGTTAAATTCTTTCAGGTACGTTGTATTCTACACTCCGTTCGACGTCGGCTATAAAGTCGCCAAGTTTCTGCCCGTAAAGGTGGTAGCTTCAGCGATGAAGGAGATTTACCGAGCCAAGAAAGTGTATGACGGAGTCAGCCACGCCGGCAAGCTCTATCCTAACGCTTACGTCATCATGATCATTGTGGGTAAGTCAAAGTTTAAAACTGTCAGTCATAAGGGATTCTGCAATTTATCTATGCCATTCTCCAGTCAGGTGAAGGCAGTGATCACTTCTTTCCAATTGCTAATTGCTATTGATCTGTAGTAGGTACCTGTACACATCTCTCTTTATTCATCAAACTCGAACCGGACAACATGTCCGGAGAACAATGGTAAATCTATTGTGTCTCATAATCCGGGGTCTGAAAGGTTAATTGGTTTTGATCATCCCCGTAGTATGAGTTTATGGTGAATGATGCTGAGTGCTTAGTGCGAGTTGTCTCACCTTACTCGCTTACGTCGATGTTTGCGAATAGAGTTTAATTTTCAACCTTATTTCTATTGTATTAAGACTATCGGTCAAAATTTTACTCTCACGCGATGGTAACGTTTGGACATTTGCAAACTCTCACTAGGCTCTCTGTCTTGCTTGCTCCGCTTAGACGTGAACGGGTCAGTGACACGTTATCGAGTCGAAAAGCCGCTCATGTTAGGGCTGCATGCATTACATTGCATTGTCTATCCATCATCTGACACAACATCTATTCGGCCAAACCGAACTAATATCGCCACCATTTTGAAGGTGATTTTAAATGTCTCTCACCGTGAGGGTGAGAGACCCCTTTACTTTAAATTATATACAACAACTATATACTTACGCTAAAGCTTTGAATGTCTAGTGCATGTAAAAAATGCTTTATGTAGCTAAAGAAGACAAATTTTTGAAATATTTACAATTTTGTTAAAGAAAAAGCTTCATATATTACCTATCACAGCAGTGTCGGTACTTATCGTTTTCTCTTAGAACTTAAGTTGTTTTCGTGGGTTTAAGTAAGTAAAATACCTATGTAAATAAGTCCTGTATTTGTATTTCAGGAACACTAAAGGGCAACGGTGCCGGCTTCACAAGACTTGTAGAGAGACTGATCAGAGGAGCCTGGACTCCCACGGCCATGGAGACTATGCAACCTAGCTTGTAAGTTCAACCTGTTTAACAATAAATTCTTTAAAGCGCTTGTTTATAAGTACATTGCACACAACTTTACCTACATAACAACAATGGCAAAGACGAGACGAGTATTTTTTTCTTTTTTTTCTTATGGCAACGAGAGAGTATTTTTTTTACAAAAGTACTTAATAACTATCATACTAGCTATAATAGACTTATAGTGCCGATATGGATAAATTCTTAGAGAGAGAGAGAGTATTCTTAGAGAACATATTTATACTATTTTGATAACTGTGGAAATTACATATATTTTTTCTTCCTTTTCCAATGACGCGCGTACCTACCGATTTATATTTTTCACATTTAACCTACCTACTTTACGACCTCGCTTCTCGCAAAGTATCCACATACATTATTATGTAAAGCTATACTGAAACATTTATTTTTCTCAATAATTCTAGTTTCTTTAAAATTGGTAATGCCTCTCCTACCGTCCTTGTATGCTGTCATAACGTTTGATGTGCTACTAATTGGAGAAGTTTATAGCCAGTATTGTTTCGTTTTTCCTCAAGCGCTCTTGTACTTACATGCACATTCAACGGAGATAATCGGTATGGCAATGATACCTAATCGGTCTGGGACAAACAAAATTCTTTTCTCCGTAAAGATACGCCTCTTGTAGCCCGAATAGCTACACATTTGGATATTTTGGGCAAACAAGAAAAGAGTCAGGAGACTATACCTAAGCACACAATAGAAAAGTTAGTCGATCATAGACACTTAGTTTGCCGCTTATTAATTTTGATTTTTTATAAAACGTATCGCTTGTTGCGACTGATTTTGCTTGAAACTGCGTAATAGTGGGCACTCTTTACAGGCGTAAACGAAACTTTAAAGTGTGTGTGTAAAAAATGCAACCTTGTTCTGCCCGCGCAGTGCACCGAGATTCATTGTTGACCCTATCTCGCGATGTCCATCCCGCTCACATCAGTATTGTGTACGGGGGAAAGACAATCCGCTCGCGCAAGAAAAGTGTCGAGCAAGGTTTGTCGAGTTGCGCACACAACGACTTTGCCCACTTGCCGTGCAAAATCTTATTCTACGTATAACTATAGTGTAGTGTCAAATCGGGCGCACGCGAATATCGCCTAAAAGTGGTCAACTGGGAACTTCCGCGGCTGTACTTTGTGTGAACTAGTGACTGCAACTTGAGTTCCTTTGCAGCTACACGAAGGCTTCGCTGGTGGCCTCCATTATCTTCGTGCTGGACAAGAAGACGGATCTGATTTCTGCGCCGCACGCCCTCGTCTACTTCGGCATCGTCATATTCTTCGTGTACTTCAAGGTAAACTTATAATGTGAAGACGACCAAGTTGTGGCAAATCTTAGCCCCGGCTGTGGTCCTTTCATTAAATCATTATGTACCTAAGTATAGTCACGAGAAATGACATGTATACACTTTACAACCTTATCGCATTTACCTACACACACGGAAACAAAGCTCTCTCTGAACACAAATGTCTTTCAATATTGTAATGTGACAAGGTTGCTTAGTGTTTCTTTGTCATTGCACGTGACTGTACACAGGGTTAAAGCTAATAGTGGCCACAATCGGATCAGTCATGCGGTTCTGTAACAAAATCCGCGATCACTTCGACACCGAACCACAGAATACTTAATAGTACAAGTACAGAAGGTTCACTTCGCAACTCCAATCAAATAAATTGCTAGTCTAGCTCACGACGCAATAAAGTCCAATTCACGTCGCGCTGCGCTAAATGCCTAGCATTATATTCACCTACATTCTGCGTCTCTTTCTATCGCGTAACTCGTATTCTTTCTGACGCAGCTAGGGTTGCCTCTTTGTGATTCATTTATTTATAGGTAGACTTTGTGTCGGCATATGCATAGTATAATCAAAAGGTAGTATATTAAAGGTTAATAGGTACCTACCAAAAGTTTAAAAAAATAACAAATCTACCTATAACCTATAACGACAAAACAGAGCGTTAGTCTCAAACATCAGAAATTCGTTTAATTCTATCAAACTCGTGAAAGATTATTACACCAACCTACGTTCCTACTTATTTTCCTAACCTAAGTAGGTAGGTACCTACTTATTTAAATATTAAACCTACGTAATAAACCTAACATGAATGAGAATTTCATAATAATAATAACCACTTTAAAGTAGAACTTGCCTATCATCGTTCTTAGGGAGCGTAAAAAAAGTTAACTTTGGATCGCGATTCGTGTTTAAACAGTTGAACACTGCACAATATTTACGAGCTTTTTTTTACGTGTTGCCATTTTAAATATAACTTATTTTAAGGTAGTCAACTACGGAAAGTAGGTGACAAACAAAACTCGCGCGTGCGTCACTGCTCGCTCGTGAGTCCCTACTAGATTGGCCCCGCCGGAGGGGCCGCCGCGCGTAGGTATGTTTTCGAGCATACACGGGGAGTGAAACAGGCCTGACCGAACTCACTCACTTCTAGCTTGCAAACGAATTCGCGTCAAATGCACAATGAGAAAGTCGATACCTAGTTATTTGCATGTCTTGAGTGAGTGTGGTGTCCACGTGAGCGCAGATTTTGTTAGAGAATCGCACAACAGTTACCAAAACCGGGTCAATGGCCACACGTGCCACAAGCAAGGCCTTTTCCCTAGTCCCTCTTACTTAAAATAATACATGGACCAATAACAATTAACAACTGCTTTGACTAAAGTCCATTTATTCGACTCCTATTTTGTAAGCAATCGTCACATAACTCTTTGGAGAAATAATAGGTATTTAAGTGAATATAACATCTAGAAGTTACCCTACCCATGATACAGCAATGACTGTATTTCTAAGAAGCATTCTTGTCTGCATAAATTCGTGATAAGGATACCGTGGCGTACCGTATCGTATCTTTTGGATTTTTCATTATTTATAATCCTTTGACTATTCATTGACTCTGTTTTTCCTTACAAAATCGTTCATATAACCATTACTATAATTCTAGCAAAATAACTAAAAACTCATTCTTATTTCCTTTTTATACAGCTATCATCGATCCTGCTGGGTATTCACGACCCGTTCGTGCCTTTCGAGAACCTGTTCTGCGCGCTCTTCCTGGGTGGCATATGGGACTCGCTGGCCAAACTGCTGGGCAAGGGCCAGCCTAAGGAGGAGACTAAAGACGCTAAAAAGACTAATTAGGAGAAGGTAAGACCACCCATTATAGGAAAATATTAAACCGAACTGCTGGCCAAGCCGGACGCTAAAAAGATAAATTGGTAGGAGGTAAGACTATAAAATTAGTGGAAATAATAAACCGGGCCAAGCCTTTGAACAGCATCTGGGACTCGCTGGCCAAGCAGCTGGGCAAGGGCCACCCAGGAGGAGACTAAAAACGCCAAAAAGACTAATTTGGAGAAGGTATGACATCAGGAAACTATTAAATTGAACCAATTAAAAATACGAGGAAGAAGTGCCTAAGACATATTTTTACAACTGTCGAATTATATCGGTAGTGAAACTATCCCTAAGACTAATAACTAGTTTTTTTTTATCAACGACAGGGAGTCTCTTAGCCTTCATCATACCTGATGTTAAGTATTGATAAGGCTGAGCTGAAGATGGAAGCTGCCCAATATCGTTGTTTTGATGAGCATTTCAGTAATTTTTTGATGAGCAATCGCTATTTCTGTAGTTAACCTTACATTAGGGCCCATGTACACCAAGTTTTTTTAAACCACCGTCAAACGCGCGTCCACGGGCGCGCTTTTTCTGAGCTTTTATCATACAAAGCAATCTGACGCGCATCGAGCGACGGCACGTTTGTAAACTCGCGTCCACCTTCGTGGTCAATCACTAGCCCAAAAACAATAATAATACAGTTTCAAAATTTTATAAAACGGCTACGGACTACGGTTGTAGATAATGGAGAAATGCTACGGTTTCGTAGCCAAATTTGTGATTGCTACGAGGCAAATTTTAAAAAGCCGTTTTTTTCGTAGCTCTCTACGGCTAAACGCTGTTTTGATTATTGTTGAAATTGGTGATTAACCGTTAAATATTTGTACTACAACCTCTTTAAGTCTAACATAACCATGGCAAAATTAATTTAACGATATTTAATCGTCAAACAAAATTCAGTGAATTTTGACATCTAATTTAATTTTTGATAAATTTTAATAGATAAATACTAGAAAAAATCGGCTTTTCTAACAAGTTGTTCTCGGACGGAACTCAAACCCGCATCCTTTGGATATTCGGTCCAATGTTCTTCCAATTGAGAAACCATCAAACATTTGGTAAATCTACTGTAGTACCTATCTATCATAAAATCATGTTTCGGCTGTCATGTTAAGGGCACTGTGCTTTTTATAAATACTATATTTGCGATATATTTTTGTAATTACTTTTTTCTTTTTCAGCCTACAATTCGCAAGCCTCTACCAACTGACACCGACAATACAAATTGCGACGGCTCCCAGAATTGTAGCGTAAAGTAAATAATAAAATAAAAAACGAAAAAAATAGTAAAATCCCTGAAATCCTAAAAAAATGGCACAACGACCAAAGTCTTGATTTCATTATAAGTATTAAGTTTACTAGTCAAGTTTTGTGTGTATGAACTTCCTTTTGATTTAAGGATACGTAATTTAAGTACTTAATAAATTGAAAGTATTCAAAATAACTTAAAGCCTCTTAGAATAAAGATACTTCATAATATATAGTTTAGTCGGATCTTTAAAGATTTCGTACGAAACTAAGGATTTAAGCCACATTTTTGAGTTTCTTTTGAAACCCAACTTTCCTATAATTTAAAACCTATATAAGTTCCTAAGCATACCAAACTTTTTTCAGCATTTTAAGCCAGTTTATATTAACTATAAATATTTTTACTGTCTTCCCAGTTTGTAAGAGTGATGTGATAAAATGTTTGAAAAATATCGAGCATTGAAATTATATTATTGTAGCATAGTAACGAAACGACAAGCGATTATCGACTCAAAGTGAGTTTATCACCGTAGTGTTAATTATACAGTAACAGTATAATATAATTGTAAACCATAAGTATAATAATTTTACTTTTAAAGCTAAATTATTACTTTTTATGAGTATGAATATTTGCATTCTTTTTTCATGACATTTTGTAATATTTTAGAGAAATCCTTATCGTTTCCATTAATATGAATAGTAAGTAGTTGTGATGGATTATCAAAATGAAATATCGTATAACTGTTATAATTTTTGTATGTAAGTAGGTATCTGAAACATCTGACCAATTTGCATGGGTGCATAGCAATGAGGGACAAATGTTTCGGTAATAATTGTACATTCTGCCATACCATTTGATAATTTATAATATCTCGTATTCATATTCATAATAATATTACTTACAATGGTACATCTAAAAATATATTAAGGTCATAAGCGACAGTGACAATGTTAATTATTATTAATTTTATTCGTTGAATTTATGTTTTTATTCGTAATTATTTGACACTACAGATGCTAAAAAATGGCAATAAATTGTTTTTATTTATCTATGGCATTTTATTAAATCTTTCTGCCTACTTATCATTTTATACATTTTCAACTTTGATTTTCAAAGCTATCTTCCTATCCTTCAATCCTATTGATATTATAAATGCGAAAGTATGTGAGGATGTTTGGATGTTTGTTACTCTTTCACGCAAAAACTACTTAACCGATTTGTATGAAAGGAGATGTTCTGTTTTTGCATGGAAGCTGGGCCGTTATTCCTACAGTAATGAAATTATAAATAAATTATTTTATGCAAAGAGCACATAATAAGGAACCTTTCCATGTATTTATATATTTTTTTAAAGTGCCCAAACATTTCATTTTTTAATAAAACGGTTAGCTATTTAAAACTAATAAAACACTTTTTCCACTTTCGCTTTTTCCACCTTGTGAACTTTCAGAACGCTGAATCCCATTATTTCATTGGTCAAGACACTGACAGAGGGACTGACACTCACATATGACTTATGTCAACATGTGTGACTTTGAAGATTTTATACTAATGCAAAGGAACTACCCAGTACTGAACTGAGTAAACTGTATTAAAAACTCAAAATACCTTGTAGAATAAACTCAGAAGAATAAAATAAATAATAACATCATTCATTTCGTTAGAAATCATAAAATGTTAAGAAAAAGTACTTATGATAAATTTTAAATAGAAAAAAATTGTTAAATATAGGCTGTTGCATCTTAATCGATCGTTAAACACCTGAAAAGATGTTTCTTTTAGCATTGATGTGACAACGCTGGCCTACAGCGTATTAAAAATATAAAAGTATTGGAGAATTTCGACGGTGGTTCGAGTCTCGGTAGCTCAGCGGTTAGAACATTGGACCGGATTTCCAAAGGTCGTGGGGTCGGTTCCCATCTGAGAATTCACTTGTGGCCAAGTTAATTTTGTCCAATATTTTTCTATTTTAAATTTATCATAAGTATAAAAATAACATTGAAAAATTCAAAAAATCAAAAATCATTCATTATTAAGAAAAAGCTTTATGAAAAAAATAATATTTCAAGTTCTAAATTACTTTTTATTTTTGTTTGGGGGGTTAATATTTTTTTTGTTTTCTCAAACCTTGTCTCAGAGGGTAGAAGTATCAGAAAAGCATCATATGAAAAGTGTAGGAAAAAAGGGGCCCAAAAAGAACATCTCCTTTGGCACACAGATAGAAGATGAAGAAAAAGTCTGGATTAAAACATAGGCTACTTTTATCCCGATACTCTCACGGAAACGGATACCATGCGGGTGAAACCGGGGACGTCCGCTAGTATATAATAAATTAAAGCGCAATTGGGAGAGCAGTTGACCGGATTCCCAAAGGTTGCGAGTTCAAGTCCCCGCCTGAGAATAACTTGTGTTTCGAGTCCGTTTGGTTGGTCTCCACCTCCACGTTTTTCTACTATTGTATATTTTTTTCTTATTACCATAAGCCTCCTTTATTTTTTCTAAGACGTGAGCATATATATTTTCTTTGATCACGTCCGTCGGAGCAACGTGTATTTTTTTTATGTTGTTACGCGTAGATATTAAAAAAATAAAAAAAATCTTTTTCTATCATTTTTTTACTAATTCTGACTGACGTCTGCTGTTATTTAAATTTTGAACTTATGTTACATAAATATCTTCCTATTTACGAGTTTATTTATAGTTCTTAGTAAAAATGTTCAATACTTACTAGTATTTTTTTCAATTCCAAAACGCGTTGATGTCTTTTGCAGTGCTAAGATTATGATTTAAATAATTAAATACGATCTGCCGACCGCTTCTTTTTAATTAAATATCTTGATCTATAGTCTGTTTTTCTTACTTGTCTTTTTCAGGTTTAGAACATAAAACAAAGAAAGATATTACAAAATTATCTTTGTACTCAATAGTTGTTTTGACATGAAAGGTATAGATTGACATTAACATGTAATTTTTTTCGTTACAATCCAATAATGTCTTGTCAAGATTGTCTACATTTAAAGACAAGTAAGAAAAAACCGACTTTATAGTTATGGTTACAGAAAATCTAAAACAGATGTTAGTGGCTGCTGTTACTACTTTTTCCAACATTATCTAATTTCTTAACAATTCTACTTTCAACATAAAATATTTAATCTAAGATCACGCCCGGATGTATTAATTTTTTTAATTGATGATATTGGTTTAAGACTTTGATATCAATTATTTCATTCCTAAGTACGAAATCTGATAAATTAACTCATTTATTTGTTGTACCTAAGTACTTTATTTGTAGCGATTAAGATTTGTGATAACATGTCGAGTTGATTCATCTTTAAAATGTTTCACATGGTAATTTTAACGTTAAGATATTAAGTTAGGTAGGTTATTATTATTATCATCTTTAGGTAGGAGGATTAGGTAGGATATTATCATCCTTATTATTATTATCAATTTACCTACCCCAAAGGATTGCATAAATAAAATGATTATACGAGCTGACCTATCAACATTTGGTGGTGGTGGTGATGTTGCTTTTATGCTATTTAGTTTTTTTAACAAATGGGCATAAAATTGAGCAAAAGGCCGTTATTCAAAAAAAAGGGATTTAATATATATGTAAGTCAATGTTTAGAAACTAGATAATAGTTGATTATAATTGACCAACCTTAGTCCTTTGACTTACGTGCCCGGTAGAAGCTCAATTTTTGGAAGGGCATAATATTATAGATTAACACTGAGATTAACATATGAAAATAACAATGCGGTGACGTGAACAGTAAACATGGAGATTGTAGATGCGATGCAGACATGCGTTCTTAATAATTTAGCAAGTTATCAGTATCTTATAGCCCGTTTCGTACTTGAGAAAGGCCCTAAACTATAGTATTATCTATGGACTTTTGATGTTCCAGGCTAGCATACCAAAAATATATAGAACTTCCAAGAAGTTTCAAAGCGGAGGACACTCAAGTCTGTGAGGACGAATTCTAATTATTAACCTTTACCTCATGATCTACGAGTACCTTATCATCTCCTATCTTACCATAGACGTCGTTTTTTGAACCATCATACCATCATACCATCTTCTTCTCTATGAAGGTCAACATGCCTTCTTATGTTTAGGAAGAGACTGTTTTTGTGAGGTAGCACATTTACGTAAAGATTGCGTTTACTATTGGACCAGTCTATTAATTATTTATTCATGTTTTGTGCTCTATTCTAGGTCAAAGATTCTGAGCAAACATATGGTGACATCATTGTCATAATAACGGAGAAATAGCTGGTATCGATATGTTAACGCTAACGAAAACTCAGTTCCAGTTCGGTTTAAAAAAATATTTATCCTTTATGATGACTTGATGACATATTGCTTTGCCACGTTCAAGCATAAATCTTATACCAATTAGAACAGAAATACTTACAACTAAAATATTTTGTGGTTTGTCCGCATTTACGTAAGATTCTCCAGTGAGCGACGCGTTGCAAAGTCATTGACACTGAATTTACTCGTCAAAACTGAAGATTGCAGTTCCAGTTTGCAAGGTGCTGCGGTGACGTTTTGCGATCTGTACAGTCACGAGCGAGAATATGTTAACACTATACAACCTTCTCTCATTGAAACACACGGAAACAATGATCTGTGTCCACAAGACATTAAACTTTGCGGTGTGACAAGGTTGTACAGTGTTTACATATTAGGTATTGTTCGTGTCTGTACATTGGGACGTCCGTCGCGCGATCGGCGCCTGCACATCTCAGATGCGCGCGCGCCTAGGGCCGGCCCGAACGTCACCGTCGCGGTATCTCATACAAACTGTATATAAAAACGTGTGTTCTTGTGCACGCCACAAGTTGATGGGAGCCGGCAATAGATCAACCGGTAAGTAACTAACGGTTGTATTGTGAAAGTGAGCCGACGTTTTTTAAGTGAAAACAGTTACAAATTCTACTGATATTCATTTAATTATGTGTCGCGAATCTTCTTTCCTTTTGAACAATGCTATGGTTTATCAATTCAGATACCCACGCCTTTGTATTTAACACTTTATTTGTGTAGTGGAAATGCAAGTGACAATTATTTTCATTAAACTAACGATTTTCCAGTGAAAGTTTGCGCTTCGTGAATTGTATTTTATTAAAGTCATAGCAATGAATCTATGTTTGTACGATGTCCATCATTAAATATGTGCCGGTTTGAAGTTAGTGACTTTTGACTTACTTTCTGAGGAAATCTAACTGGAAAAGGCACACGTGCTCAACACTTGTTAAATAACTTTTAGATATTTTAGCAAAAATGTTTGTTTATTATCAATAAATTATCAATAGTTGCGTGAGATTGGACCTGCCTACCTTATTATGAATCTCAAGATTCACATGAAAAATGTATGCAACAGCTTACATTACCGAAGGAACTTATTAGAACCGAAAATATTATTAACAGAATGGCTATAGACCTTAGAAGTACATTAGATTAATGTTAGTTAATAGTTATTCATAACTATTATGTCCTTTTCACCTTAATTTATTATATATTTCTTTATAAACTTTTAAAAGAGTTGATTATTATTACATAATTGAAAGATATTCAAAGATCTTACGTTCTTTTAGTCCAAAAGGATAAACAAATTTAGTTGTTTAAATAATAAAGTTAAGTTTAATACATCGTATAAAAATTTTCAATGACATTTGGACTCAAAATCAAAACTGTGTTTTAAGCAAACGCGGTAGGTCGGGCCGGTCAGAAGCTTTATTACAAGCAACCACGATATTTCTGTAAAGTTTATGTATATTATTTTCCCCTTGCTTCATGCGCATGCGACTCATATAGGTAACGACGTAACATTCCTGGAACGGGGTCCACGAACCCGTCTGGGATACTGCAAAAAGAAAACAAGCGACGAACGCTCATACAACTACGCACAGCTGCAAATTATTAGTTAGTTGCCTACCTCAACTAATCAGAGAGGTTTTTTTTAACATTTAATAATAATAAATTATATTTAGTTTTATATTTTTTAATACGCTGTAGGCCAGCGTTGTCACATCAATGCTAGGAAAATCCTTGCATTCGAAAGAAACATCTTTTCAGGTGTTTAACGATCGATTAAGATGCAACAGCCAATGATTTATGACATAAATTATATTTAGCTTCGTACTTCATCATCATCAGTTATTATAAATGTTGCACAGGGGCATAAACATATCTTAATTGAAGTTATAGAAACTCTGTCGCTTTCAAGGCATTTACTTGGGCCCTAGACTTTTAATAACATACGGCAAAGTAGCATGGATATTTCTTTTTCCAAAATCAAATATTTTTCGCATTTGCTCTGAAGGAAAATTTCAAAGATAAGTTATGCTTATTAATCAAATTCGCATGTGAATTATTTGATGAAAATTGAAATAAAAACTTAAAGGACTTTAAAAAATATAGGTAGGTAGGTACTTTGCATGGAATCAATCTATCTAAATAAACGATTTCGGCTCTCTGTCTGGTAACTGGTTTTTATCGTTATCAGATACACTGATTTACTTGTTATACGTAGGCATGTCTAGATTTTGATTAGTGTTATCCGTGCAATAACTACACTTCGTGAAAAAAGTCAAACCATGACACTTACCTAGACACGTATAGCTATGTCAATTTTCCGATTTTTTTTTCCGCATTTAGCCGCATTTTTCCAACACGGGTTTTTTCCTCCATCTCACCATTGATACCAATTGGGTTTTCCGAATCTTTATTAAGATTTTTGAGTTTTCTTCATGACGTAATCTTCTTTGACACCTTTTTAATATTATCATTTGCTAGCAGGACACCGGTGTCCAGAGAACAATTGAATATATATTGCGTCTCATAAGTCATACATAACCCAGGGCCCGAAAGGTTAAGTTACATACTACGGGTTCCAAAATTTACTATTAAACACTTAGGTATTTCAAAAGAACCTGAAGAATTTATTTTCTTGTTTGAAATACTCTAGAAAGTAGGATAGGGAATATTGTAAGACAAGACCGTGGGGAAGGCCTTTAATCGCATAATTTGGACCGTAAAGGGGTACCTCAATATCTCTGGAAATATCCTCAATCATACATAATAACTCGTCAGTCTAGTAGGTCTTATCTAAAAGAGCAATTTTTTTTACTTTTGTGCGTAAGGTCGAAAAGTGTACAACTAATTGGTAATTGCCAAGTATAAGAATTATCCCTTTGAATTTGTAGGGACATCTGCTTAAACTCCGACGATTGATTATGATCACGATAGCATGACGTCAATCATACAAAACATTCTTTATCGATGATATCTCGATGGATGAGTATTTATTTGTTCAAAAGAATGGATATTTTACCAAGAATCATCCGTACACCGACTCCGCCTTTGCGTTGGCCAAACCTAGGCATAAAATGGTACCTATTAGCTTATTGAGTAAAGAAAAATTACGTGCTTAGCATTTTTAAGAAATATTCAACCCAAAAGAAGTGCGCTAGATAAAAACAGTGCAACTTCTATCTTCTGTAGGTACGTTGGTTCTATTAAATATTCTGCGGTTAAAGTGCGACTTAATCTAATCCAAAAGTTGAGTTGAAAGTATGGAATTCTGGATCCGACAATGAAACCTAGATTGTTTTGATTGTCTTGTGTCTGTGAATTTGCTCGTAAAAATCTGCCACATCAATTTTTAAAATAATGCTTTTTATGTTTATTGCAGCAATGTTGCAGTTATCTATTATTCATTTCATCTTTGAATTTGCCGTACAAGTCTCTCTCATAATCACAACTGAATGAATATTAAGCAGGAAATACGGTTTCCGGCCATTTTTACTCAGAGATAACTTGATAATCGTGATTGATATAAAGATTCGTTAACTCAATAAATGACTCATTCCCGAAAACAAATTTGTACTTATTATTACCTTCTGTCTGTAGGTATATTTAAACATACAAAGTTTTAACATTGACTAAATGCCAGTTGCGTTAATAATGACAAATTCCTTGGTGATCGTTTAGCAATAACCAGTGAAGTACCTTTTGTTTTACCACGTTTTATTAGACACCGTTTTATACTAACAAAGACAAAAAATATTAAAATGTTTTACCTAAGCCTTCAGAATTTATAGTTAGTTTAATATCAAACGCATAAACTGTATTTTTGATGGAACCTCCGAATCCAATCAACAGTATGACCTCCTACATAAAACATCTTTCTCCGAATTACACCAAATCATCAAGCCCAAATTCAGAGAAATTGATTGACGCCTATCATTACCACATCCATTAACTTGTCAAAGGATGATTCATTGAATAAACCTTATACTAAGCAACTGATGGTTGTGTATCCTTCGCGATGTCACGAAGACGTGACTGCGTTCACGGCCGCGTGTTGTGGCGAATAACGGCGTATTGTTTAGACCCAACTTTAAAAGAACGATCGGTTTGGCAGCTGTTTTGGATGCAATTAGCACGAAATTAATTTAAACAATCGCGAATCGTCTGAATACGTCTTAATTTATTAAGGAATTGGACACAATGACTTCTGTTACTATTACGATACGTACGACGACGGTACGACATTGTTGATCCCCTTATGGAAGTCATCATAATAACCGGAATCAGAATCAGAATCATTTTTCGGGACTGCGATTGTTTACCTAATGCAAATACAAATGCAAGTTTAGTAGTAAGTAGGTGATAAAATAAAAGGCAGATTAGAAATTATTGAATATTTACGCTTCATCTTACAAACATTACGATGTACCTAGGCTAATTAAAAATAGTGATAAAGTTTTTTATACTTAATTATTTACTACCGCTATAGCTAAATCCGTTAGTAGATCTATAGTCGTACATATAAAAGGATTATGACCTAACTCCACCATAATTAGTTATAATTCTCACGACATAATATGCTAGACATTAAGAATGAGGTCATCTTTCCTGTATTAACGTTCTTTCTATTAGCATGTATCTTTACAGTTTACTTCTTACATCATCCTGTAGACATCCACTGCTGGACATAGGCCTCTCCTTGCTCACTCTATTGAGCCCGGTCCTCAGTTCTTTGCATCCAGTTCTTGCCTGTCATCTTTCGCAGATCGTCACTGCACCTGGTTGCAGGGCGGCTACGCTGCGCTTGATTTATTACTTCTTTGAGTACTGATAATTTTACATAATTGTTTTCCAGAATTAACTAATTAGGCGAAATGCCGAAATTGAAGACAGTACTGGTGACCGGAGGGGCAGGGTACATCGGCAGTCATTGCGTGGTGGACCTATTGCAGGTAAATTATATTCTTAAGTCATTGTTGAATTAGAGACATACACTTAGTCGAAATTGTGCTCTAATACTAGATGGTTGGTTTGTTTATCCGACAAAAATAAATAAGAATTATACTAGTAAGTAGGTACATACAACGTGGATACGTGCATCATGTTAAGCAATGATAGGGTGGAATCATTGGCCTCTCCCGGAATCCTTAACCACTGAGAATTGGCTATCTTCACTATTTCTTTATTAGTAACTAGCGGCCGCTCGCGGTTTTACCCGCGTGGTTCCCGTTCCCGTGGAAATATCAGGATAAAAAGTATCATATGTTCATAACCAGGCTATCTACTATCTGTGTACCAAATTTCATCCAGATCCGTTCAGTAGTTTTTGAGTTTATTCGTTGCAAGCAAACAAATTTTTCTTTATAATATCAGTAGGTTAGATTTCTATTGTTTACTTTGTTGCACAACTTGCCGGTTTAAATGACGGGTTCTAGAGTCGTGGCAACTTTTACAAGGCCTTTATTTCTGGGGAAAAAGGTAAATGGCTACCCAGCGGGCTGATTCACAATCATCGGACACGGAATCGGATTCGAAATGTATGCTTTGTCTTTCTTTATTTTGAAGTAAGTTGACATGACAAACGCATTAGATTCCGCTCTCGGAATGTTTCCGAAGGATTGTGAATAAGGCGGCAGATCTCCTATCTCAATGCAATAATAATTCGTATTATTAGCTCGTGTTGTAAAAAATGTCATACTTACTTCACAGGTCGGACATGACGTGATAGCCATAGACAACTTTGTCAACGCCGTCGGTGACGACGATGGGTCGCCGGCCCTTAGCCGCGCGGAGGAAATCACAGGAAAGAACATAGTCTTCTATAGAGCCGATCTGCTCGACAAGCCGCTGCTCAACGATATATTTGATAAGGTCAGTACGAATATGTTATTAATATGTATACGGTACTATAGGCTATTCTAAGGTCTATAGAGTGATTAGTGTGAGTTTTCTCACCTTACTCGCTTACGTCGCAGTTTGCGAATAGAGTTTAATTCTCAACCTTATTCCCATTGCATTAAGGCTATCTGTAAAAATTTTACTCTCACGCGATGGATGCAACGTTTGGACATTTGCAAACTCACACTAGGCCCTCAGACCATCAAAAGATTCTTCAATTATTATATCTGGATTTTGAACTACAAGACGTATGTAACCAACATATTGCTAAGAATTTTGGTAGGTATACGAATTGTTACTGTTTCAGCTGTTTGTAGAAAAAAAAAATCATTCGCCAACGCCCATAATTTCATTCCACGTTATAAGATAGTAGATAAAAGGTTTTATCTACCGACTGACCTTACAAAGAAACATTAATAATTGGTGTTACAGGCCAAAATATAGGTAATTGGTATTATATCTACTTATTACATTCAACGTAGTGAACCTATTAATAGTTTCTTCTGATTATTAACCGACTTCAAAAAAGGAGGAGGTTCTCTATTCGACGGAATCTTTTTTTATTTTATTTTTTTATGTATGTTACTCGATCACTCGAAGACGGCTAGACCGATTTGAGTAATTATTTTTTTGTTCGAAAGGGTATACTTCCCATGTGGTCCCATTGTCATCATGTCAGGATCTGATGATGGGATCCTGGAGAAATCCAGGGAACTCTTCAAATATTATAGGCACTCCTATAGCGATTTCGGTGTTTTCTAAAGTAACTTATGCATATGCTTCTGGAAAGCACAATTTAGTGAAGTGGAACTGATAATGAAGACCACAAATGGTCATCGGAACTATTAAATACTTAGCATTTCACGGCAGCGATACTTAATTTAATGTTGTTCATATGCAATTAATGCTCGACTCAATGCATGTGATGAGCTGGTGATGAAGTATCGAGAGAACTCCGTAATAAGTAACGTCCCTGCACCGGGAAAAGCAGCATTTTGTAAAAGGTGATGAGGAGTTGACATAAGGTTATTAGCGTAGGCACGGGACGTCTTCTACCTTTAATAATTGTAAAATAAACCTTTTGGAGTCGGTGCCAGACAAGGCAATAAAAATAAAATAGTAGAACCGCAATGTAGAATGCCTTGGCTGGCACCTACTCCGAAAGGTTTATTTTTTGCTTTTTAGTTTTTTGAAGTCAGTTTTTTTTTTTATAAAAAGTTGTTTTATATTTCAGCACCCCATAGACTGCGTAATACATTTTGCCGCCTTGAAAGCCGTCGGGGAATCGATGCAGCAACCACTCCTCTACTACCAGAACAACCTTCTAGGAATGCTCAATTTGCTGGAGGTAAACACATTATTCCGACTACAAATCTTATCTTCTAGACTATTGAACTAGTTGTGTAATGATATCCCATCAGTTTTGGAAGGCGTTTGTATTAACCTGATAATTTTCAAATGTTCTAGAATTATTTTTGCCAATTTCTTATTATGTACTGTGAGCTTTATCTCCAGGATTGGCTAATCTTTTGTTTTCGATCCAATACGAGGCTGCTTGAATCTTTGCTATAGTTGAATGGGTTCGATCGATGTTCACCCGGAACAAATGATAATGTGATGAAAAGGTGTTTGTTTCGTTCTGCATTTGGGTGTTAGTGTTATTTGTTGGTACTGATATCTGTTACACAAGTTCTTAAGCTTACTTAATTTACGAAGAGAAGCAATGTTTATAATGCTATGCCTACGATAAATATTTTTGTTCAATGCCTGATTTTAGGTAATGCGATCCCATAACTGCTACCAAATGGTTTTCTCGTCCTCCTGCACCGTGTACGGAGAGCCTGAGTACCTGCCGATCACAGAGACCCACCCTACTGGCAACATCACAAACGTGTATGGCAGAACCAAATACTTCATAGAGGAAATGCTCAAGGATTTGAGCGCTGCTGACGATGTAAGTCCGACCGATTATATTCAGTAAGTCTAAAATGTTGCCCGGAAAGGCGGAAACAGTAGTGAGAGTTTTGCTCGCCTTTAGAATAGTTTTAGAAAACCTATGCCCTGTCCCAAGATAGGCTTTTATCTGCATTTGATAGCAAGTAGCTCTTTTTAATGTTATTTCGCGTAGCGCACGGGAGCTAAGTTTTTAAATGTTAAAAAATAAAAGAATTAGAGGTTATACGGCTAAATCCACCGGATGTCAAACACTTATTAAGTACACCGTTCAAAAACTAAGGTCAAATATCAAACGGTCTAAAAATACCGTTAGGCGTACAGTGTAGTTCAAATGCGTGATATAGTTCGAAATCACGTATGGAAAATTCATATCACGGGTACGTCTGACCGATTAACGATTAAATTAATACATTCTAAAAATATTTTGAGATCACAACCAGTTTAGTTGATCGAATGCCCACAATCGAATAAGTTCAAGGTTGCAATTAGTAAACCATATTTCCGTTATAAAAATGTCTAATTTTCGTGTTTTTTTACATTATCGTTAGGCCCTTTGAAATAAAATCAATTTAAAAAAAAAGGTAGGTGTTCTCGTAGAAGAAATGTGGACTACTTAAACTGGCACAAAATAATTCTAATGGTCAATTTTACGTGTCTCCCTCACATATTCCTTATCGCCATTACATTAATCTCATCAGTAAAAACCTTTACCTCAATTTAATAACTTACCCAATAAAAAAACTTATCCTCCAGAAATGGAACATCATATCCCTACGGTACTTCAACCCAGTGGGGGCGCATCCGTCTGGACTGATCGGCGAAGACCCAACAAAGGAGTTCACAAACCTGATGCCGTTCATGGCCCAGGTGGCCCTCGGCAAGAAGCCCATGCTCACCGTGTTTGGCAGCGACTACAACACGCCTGACGGCACTGGTGAGATTGGGTTCTGTAAACTTATTTAAAACATAAACAGTGCTAGGCGGATTCGAATTTGACGCAATATAATATTATAAATGCGAAAGTAGGTATGTCAGTTTGTTTATTTGTTTGTTTGTTACTCTTTAACGCAAAAACTTCTGAACCGATTTGGATGAAATTTGGCACTCAGATTAAAGATAGCCTGGATTAAAACATAGACTCCTTATATCCCGATATTCCGACGGGAACGGGAACCGCGCGGGTGAACTCACAAGCGGCTACTTTTTGTAGCTCCGATAATCGCAGCGAGTTTTTCTTGTCAATGTTTCTGGCCGAAAAAATAATCGCTCAGTGATTGTCTCTCGTGAGTGAATCTTAAGCTCACTCACGACACTGAAACGTTGTAACACGAAGACAACCTGGGTACCAAACCTAAATCTGGTAACATCGTCAAGTTTTTAATAGACATCATTCAGCCCTAATTTTTAATAAATAAATAAATAATTGCATCAAGATGATCAATCACACTTTAATTGGTGATAAAGTTCTTCATAAAATTTAACGTGGGCTAGAATTATCTAGCGCTCTAGTTAAATTTTATGAAGAACTTGTGTTATGGATAGGTAGTCTACCGCGTTGTCTAGAATTAAGTATGTTTATCCGTCTAAACATACTTATATACTTTTTTTTGTAAATACATACATAATATACATATTAAACACCCAGACCAAAATAGACATGGTTATATGCACACAAATATTTGTACTGTCCGGGGATCGAACCCGGGACCTCTGGCACAGAAGGCGGGATTAGTACCCCTGCACCAAACAGGTCGTCAAATTTTTTAAAGTGTTAGGACTAGGTATGGCACTTCGTTTGAAATCTAAAATGCTCAAATAAATTGAACAGAAATAATATAAAAGCTTTTAAGAATCTCATCTATTGAACGACGAAGCCTAACAAATATTTTGATGTTTCAGGTGTAAGAGACTACATTCATGTTATGGATTTGGCTAGTGGACATGTTGCAGCGTTAAATTTACTAAGCAGTAACCACATCAGGCTTAAGGTAGGAGTTATTGTCTTCAGATACGACTGTTTCCTAATGTTAAAGGAACCTTTAATTCTCGTTTCAGGAACGAATATTTGATGGTCTTTGAACCATCTTGGCAAATAAGTAATTAATTTCTTAATTAGCTAGTCACCTTACAAAATAAATAGGTTTGCTTTTTGATTTCTATGCCACAGGTGGTCCTTATTGTAGTTTGCAATTTAAAGGTTATTCAATATTTATATTATTACAGGTATACAACTTGGGGACAGGCAAAGGTGTTTCTGTCAAACAGCTTGTAGACGTCTTCGAAAGAGTAACAAACACTAAGATACCTCTTAAATACGTGGAGAGGCGGTTAGGGGACATCACAGCGATGTGGGCTGATGCGACCTTGGCCAAGGAGGAGCTCGGATGGACAACGAGATACTCGGTGGAGGAGATGTGTAAGTTGAGGTCTTTCGGGACCCCTAGCATGAGCACTGCTATATCACGCGATATGATATATCATATCGCTTGATGGCCGCTGATGTCTTGCTTAGCCAGCTAAGATGTGAGCGGGAGGAAGACATGTTGTCGAGTAACGTGCAATATGCTAGACCTATAGGTCTCCAATGTCATTTGAATGTGCCTAATAGGCAGTATACAGGGTGTCAGGAGAGTTACCGTTCAACGGGGAATATCCAAATCACAATTCTGAATGTTCTGCGATTTTGGTTTAGAAAGAAGATAGAATAACTTATTTTCATGACCTTTTGCACACTTTTCACCTACCATTGGTTTTTAACTGTTTTTCTCATTCTGGCGACGACTGTATATGGTTTTCCATAGGTGAAAACATAATCAAAACTAATACCAAATAATTACGAATGTGGTACGTGCTTCCCCCAAATAAATGGCACCTAATGCCTTTCCCAACGTGTTTTTATATTGTATACGCAATATTTTTCATATTGTATATTGTATACTCTATACCTACCTACGCCACCGAGAATGACAAACGTCTGCGTGGCGTCTGAGTGGCGTAATATTGGACCGACAGTAGGTACCTATTTAAAATCGTATAGCCACGCTAAAAGGAAAAATAACGCTTAAAAAATCGTAAGATTAATAAAAAACAAATATGCATGGCGAAGATTTCCTCTCGTCGTCTTTATCCTGTTTATAGAGTACATACCTTTTTATTGTGTGAGCACTTTTGTTCTAAAAACACGTAAGATCTTGTCAATTGTTTCTCTTGTTAGGGACGTTTAATAATATGTCACAATATTATTTTATTATTTCATTTTCTTACAGGTGTAGACTTTTGGAGATGGCAAACAATGAACCCAGACGGATATCCGAAAAAATCTAAGACAAACGTGATTGTTAACGGCAAAAGTTAACACGCCTTTTTATAAGTAAGAAAATCTGTAATGTAATTAAATTATTTTCTATTTCTATTGTCTCAATTATTTATTACAGCTGATCATTCAATGCCACAAAATCATATTTATATTATTTAATCTACGTACCTAATATTCTAACGGACCTATGTAGCATATTTTTATTATCAATTTATGAATTGGTTAATATTAAGTATAAATAGCTGATAGTTTTTAGATCCAATTTTTAGCGCAATCTTTACCCATAAAACAAAGGAGTAGATAAAATATTAAACAGAAAGTACGTAATATCATCTTTATTGTCCGTCAATTCGTAAAGAGAGTCATGTTGCCACTTGAGTGGCTCGTATCCTACACTGGTCGTGTTGGGGAGAAGATACCTCGCGAACAACTCCAATACTGCTGGCTTTTCAGCAATCACGTAAGGCGTTAGAAGGTCTGGAATTAAATTGTCCTGTTACGTTTTTTATAACCCATTTACGATATGAAAAAGTATGTACAATCGAAGAAGTTGCCAGCTGTCCACTTATCGGCTGTCAGTGAGTGGTACCAGTGCTTCCCAAACTTATTTGTACTCTGACACCCTTGGGAATTTACAATGCCATAAAATAACCATAAAATGAATAAAAAGTGATATTACTGAATGAGTGTTTGCTTTTCTGAACATAGCTTTTCATGACTCGGTCGTATCGACACGCGACGCCCCTGGAACGATGCTGCCACGCCCCAGGGCGTCGCGACAACGCACAGTTTGGGAAGCACTGGCCCATACGACTGGCCAAATCGAGCGCACGCGCATTTCGCCTAAAAGTGGTCGATCGGGAACTTCCGTGACTGTACCTATGGGCGATCACAGCGGCACAAAGTAAAGCGGCGGCGGAACAGGCACCAACCAACTCAACCCAAGCAGAGAGACCACTCAGAACAAAGCGTTACTTTTACAGGTATTCTCACGCAGTTTCATGCAGGCCTCCTAGCATGATTGATTAATTTAATAATGATTTATGTTATTAACTACTTTCAATGGCTGAATGTACAAGACTAGATTAGATCTGCAGTCTAAGAGAGGATTTATGGTGCATGATGGTCTCTTGCTAACGCCGCTAAGATGTGAGCGCGACAGTAACACGTTATCTGTGTTGATAAAAGCCGCTCATGCTAGGCGACACGTGTTGTCAAAATTAATAAGCGTCAAATAAAAAATGGAACTAATTTCAAGAAGGCGGATGGTATCTTTTCTATTTTGATCCCGAAAGTTAGTTAGACATTCGCAATAAATAAAAGCCATGCTTGGTGATACAGACCGACAATTTCAGTCGCCGAGATTCAAATAACGCTGCTGCTATTCATGAGGCCGTGCTTCCTTAAGGTATACATGTACGATCAATCCAATGGACGTGAGCTCGAGCGTCCATACGGTGGGTAAGTTCTATATTAGCTTGGAATTTACGGAGCTTAGAAAATACTTGGTCTCCGCAATAGTGTTGAAATATGGAACTTAACTACTGTATGGATTCGGCATCAGCACATTGTAAAATGCGCACCAGTACACATATAACCAGAAAAAAAATTTGAAACTCTTCAAAATAACTAGGTACTCAAAAAAAAGGACAAACTTACCTAACAGTGGTGGTTTGTGGGAATGTAAAGCACTTGGAACACTAACTATTAATCTCTCTTCTGGCACATCTTTCAAGTGCCCAATTTTTCCAAGTATTATTCTTTCATATGGTTGCTTACTGCACCCTGAGCTGAAGGCACATATGGGCTCTAAATCTACAGAGACTTTCAACCAGTACCATGTGGTAAGGTACTCTACACCCCACCTGGGGAAAATCAACTTTTTCACATCTTCAACACAGCTAGGAGCATTGGTGCACCATACTGCTACCAGGCAGTTATCAGATAAGAGGTGGTTGACTGGTATATTGGCGATGTCCTCATTGTACATCATGGAATAACTAAAACAATATCATACTAAACATGAAAGAATATATTTTAGTCCCAAAAATCATACACATTGATATGTTTCCATTAAGAAGAGATTTTGTTCAAAAGATTTTGTAGACCAAATTGGTTTGCCATTACCATTTCCCCTTTGTGGATTATACTGGATGGATGTAGTCAAAGTAGTAGTTGTTAGGTCTTCATAACAATAGGTTCTTATTTTAAATAAAAGATAGATACCTTAACTTGTCATTAGCACTTTTTAATCGTCTTATATACTTGTTCCACCAAGGAGGGTCAGCTATAAGTATATCATATTTACTGCTCAGTTTTGAACACTGCTCTTTTACACAACTACTGTAAAATCTAAAATATGAAAAAGTCCTGTAAGTTTCCAAAGATAGTAGAGTAAATAGACAACAATCAAAATAAAAAACTAAGTATTAGCAGACCTGCCGATTGTATTCTGTTCTGCATAGAGTAAAGTTGCACTGGACACAATCCAACACAGAGCTGAGAGGCTAATTGGCGACAAAGAACTGGTGAATAGCAAGTTTCACACCCTATCTGTCTGTGGTTGGTTTTTACAGACTATACTTCGACAAAAAACATCCTGTCAGTGTCAGCAAGCAACCTGTTTACATTGATCAACTGCAGGAGTAGTTAGACAAAATTACCAGTTGAAGGATTGAGATTCTATTTGGTTCTTAGCTGTTCTACCTAAAACAGAATAGAATCAGGAAGTCTATGGCGGGCATTTCAAACAAACCTGCAATTGGGAGGTATAAGAAATATTTCATTTTCTAGATTACACTTAGTAGCGTTATCAGAGTTGTTGCCACCATTTTTGCCAATGTGTTGGAAAGATGTTGCTTCAAATATTTTTTGGGAAAACTCACGTACCTCTTCTGTATTATAAATGTTATACTTTCCAAAGAAACTTTTGTCTAGATTTGATAATTGTAGTTTAAATTTCTCATATTTGTTTTTAATTTTTAATGTCTAAAAAAAAATTTAACATTTAATTTATAATCAAGATAATATAAACTTAAGCGAATAGGTGCTATAAATAGGAAGTAGGAGAAACTCTCTATTGAACTAACTGCAAGTCTGCAAACCCTTTTTACCCTTGCCGTTGCCCAATTTATTGCAAAAATATACTGGTCAACTTACCTCTTCAGAAATATCTTCTTCGTCACGTTTCCTTTTTCGGTTATTTTTCACGTGATTAGTGTTTATAATACAGAACAATAAATCTAGAATTTTATATGAAACTTTAGTTTCATTACTAAGCACATTTTTATATACTTTTGATAAATACTCACTATGGTCAATTAAACAACAACTTTCCGATTTAATTAATAAACTCATTGTCACGTCACATAGATCTTAATCGCAATCAATTTTATTAATTTTAATGTATACTTTACAAAACAGCACAGCAACAGCAGCGGCAACAGCACAAGGCAACAGCTGATGTTTATAAATAAATGTAATTTTTTTTAAGTTTTAAAAACAAACAGTAATTGGCAGTTTTTGAAGGTAAAGTAATATAATTATACAGCCAAGTCTCACAGTAGCCCCACAATTTATCTAAACGGCTTTCATACATATTCTATCATAGCGCTCGATAACATGTCACTGTCCAGTGTTACATCAAGTGGAGTAAGTAAGACAGCATCATGCGCCATATCATATCGCGTGTTAAAGTGCAGTGGTGTGGTGTTTATGGTCATGCTAGGGGAGGAATATTATTCCTATTTGTTCTAAACTAGGCACCATGGTCACTGTCTTTATCCATTTTATCTATGGCTAGAAACAAAAAAAAACTTTATGAAAATCAGTTAAATTTCTTCAACCGACTTTGAGTCATATTTCATTTAGGATAGGGTGTAGAATCAATTTGATTGTTGAAGTTTGACAATTGGATATACAATATAGTGGTCGATCGTGGAGTCGAGCTTACGTCAAAACAAGAAAACAAGTTTCTTTCGTTTCGTTTGACTGCTTATTTTATTGTCTTACTTGTCTTTCCCTGCTGTGACTCTTCACATTCCAGTTCCAGCAAACAATAATATTCTATCCATTCTCTCAAGAATAATGTTAGCAAAAAAACATTAAATCAAATTACTTATAAATCATTGATCAATATAGTTTGTGAATTTTTTTTTGGAACTTTGAAGATCATTCAATGCCAAATAAGTTTATTGAACTCTATGCGTTGATATAGTTTTTACAATAATAATGGAAGTTCAGAAAGGTAAGTTATGTGCTTTATAGAAAACATAAATAAAGGCAAAGGTTCGTTCGTATACTTTACCAAATACAAAGCGTATTAATTAAAAGTCTCCTTGATGTCGTAAGATCAGCCAATTCATTTTATTTTAATTACTTATTCCCAAACAATAGTTTTGATACAAAGCTTTCAGAAACATTATTAACAAAAGCCTACATTGAGTTTTAATAAAAAAAAAATGTTTATGTAGATCTTCGTAAAAATTTAGATACTTTGCCAAATATTTGTATATTATATCTCTTGTAGATTGTATCTCTTATAAACTTTTAATTCATCAAACCCGAACCGGACACCAATGTCGATGAACTATGGAAAATCTATTGTGTCTCATAATCCGGGGCCTGAAAAGTTAACCTATCAAATTAACCATGCAGAATTGCAGACAGGTATTTATTAACTGTTATTTGTCCTTGTCCCTGCTCAAAAATAAACTAGGGCCGATTTTTCAATCCATAATGTCAATCAAACTAAATGAGATATGTTTTTTTTTATTTATGATGATATCCAAAGAGTCATTATTTGAGCATTATTTAGCATCTACATTTAGGTTTAATCAATATAGCTAAAACTAGATTTGAATTATTAACCCTATAACAAATTTTAGTAATTATATAAACTCAAATATTCTTTCCGCTAAAGAAAAGCAGGCAAATGGGCCTTATATCGAAAAAATTAAAAGAACTAAAAAACTAATAAGTACAGAATTTCTTTAAATTAGCTTAATCAATAAAGTCTGCAGCATTTCAACTTTTGGAAAAGGTAACAAACTTCTTTGTGAAATTTTAATGCTCAAATAATAATGATTCTTTGGATATCTTTCATCTCCTTCTGACCTTGTCAACAAACACGGAGACATTGATCTTATCAAATCACCAACACATCCCTATATGTATCTTATTTGTTGTTGGAATATGACCATCAAAGTTCATAAACTTCCGTCAACAGTAAATAAGTACATTTATCTTATTCACATATCCTACAGAGATGACAATTATTATAAATATTCCTGATATACCAGTTTTAACTGAATCCAGCTTTAAATTATTTCCTAATATTATGTAAGTATATGAAATTATTTAATCATAACATTTCTGAATTTATTTATTTGTGTATATGTAAAGATTAGTGTAATCTATTGAACATTATAATATGTCCTCAGCAGTAATAATTAAGTATAATTAGTTAACAAATTGCTACTCTTGATAGTGATAACACTGTCACTTTACTAACTAGAAAACTGTAAATATTGTCTTATTAGAAATAATTGCTAAGAAGATGGTATGGTGTTTGACATTCATAAGCCCATCTCTGTTCACCGTATTTATCTCTTTCACCACTGTCTTACTCACTGTAAACAAAATTATTTCATGATTAATCAAAAGGTGTACTGCTACCAACTTTATAGTTTGACAGTGAACATAGGGCTCTTTGAAGGGTTGCTTTAAATTGTACAGATATGGGTGCGATGCAAATATTGATTAGGGGTTGAAGTGCGCGTGTGTGCGGCGCACCCTTGGGGGAGGGGAGCGGGGCGCGGGCACAGAGGGCGCGAGCGACCGGCGTGTGCGGGCCGCGCTGGTTTGCGAGCGTGCGCTCTCCATGTGCTGAAGGCTCCGCGACCGGGCACCTAAAACCGATCAAACCAATTATAAATTCATAAATGACTTCCCACTACTTCGTTTAGCGATAAAAAATCGCTACCTCGATATGTGTAACAATCCGCTCTGCGTCAGCAACTTCCTGACGGAACTGTGAACGACAGCATAAAAATCAATAAATCTCTAAGTGAAACTCGAAAATTGCACTTAACATCATCACTAGCAGTGTCTGCCATGTGCAATCGCGTCAGGCGGAGTTGATTCCTTAAGTGAATTTACGTTTCAGTGATACAGAAACAAAGCTAAAAGTTCCCGATGTTTAATCACAAGTTACCGACTGACTTTCCAATGCAAACCCTTCGTAAGAAAACCAGCCCTTGCAAATGTGAGTTTGATTCGTGTAAGCTACGAGCAAGCTTTTTCACTTACGATATTTTGTATATATTTTAAACTACATCTCATAAGGTCATGCGTTGTTCTAGCTAGCGCTCAATGTAAATCGACAACGTTATCGCATCTTAGTTTTTTTATAATTTGCTGTTGTAATTATGCATGGATCGGCAAAAAGGTTCACCCTATCGAACGTTCCGAGCCAGGATCGTCGGTAATTCATGTGCTAGTGCCATAATATCATAATTAGTGCCCCTCGTATTTTGGACAGAGGGTGTGTTGTGAGGGCAAGACGGCGCGTTGCGGCGGGCGGGGGGAGTACTAACTATTTGTCAGTATATACGGGGAATAATGCAGGTGTGTCATTTCCAGCACCTCCTGCGCCAGTTCGGTGAGTATCCTGCTTCCAGACACCTAACTACGCTTCTATGTGTCGCATGCGAGATTGCCTGTCATCTAATGATCATCGCTCGTTTCTTTCGCCTGTATAAACTAACTACTATCTATGTCCAACCAGAAATAGAATTAGGTCGTTAATTATTAATGGAATTCATCTATTGAATATAACGAATTGATAGTAATTCTATCCAAGTCCGCCATGATATCGTAACAAAGAGTACATACTTACGACATAGGACTACATGATGAATAACTTAAGATTTTCTCATGCCATTAATTCTTGAATGGTTTTAACTATAATGACACGCAGAAACTAGATATACCTAAGTGATTTACATAAGATCAGTAACGATTTAAAACTCTAATTGTACTTAAACCTTTATAAAATTGTATGTATGTAGACATGTCATGATGTCATGTAGAGATGACTGCTGTTTATCTTGGTACAATCTCTCATACTCGTGCTAAAATTGATAAGAGCATCCTAAAACAATGTGATATGTAACATACCACTATATTCTTGAGTCAGTATTACAACTATGTCAAAAGGCGAGCTACAGAAATTTAGCTTCAACCACAATCGTCTTGTTAATTTTTTAACATGGAACGTAAGGAAAGTCGGTCGCATTGATTGGACTACTTTTCCAACCAAGAAACTAACCTAGAATCCTAATATTTATCCATTTATAAAAAACTAGCGGATCCTCGCGGTTTTACCCGCGTGGTGCCCGTTCCCGTGGGAATATCGGGATAATATATAGCCTATGTCACTCGGGACAAATGTAGCTTTCTAATGGTCTAAGAATTTTCTAAATCGGTCCAGTAGTTCCTGAGATTAGCGCGTTCAAACAAACAAAATCTTCAGCTTTATAATATTAGTATAGATAATATACTTCTAGATTTGACAATACCACGAGACTTCCAATTTTTTTTCTAGTCGGAGATTTTCCAACTACGAAAATCTTTCTCATTAACTAATTACTTACATGTGCTCTAAACCCTAGTCGATTAAGAAATATTATTTATTATAAGAATAAATATGATAGCTATTTGAATAAAGTAAAAATCTCAAATACTTTCTGGTTATTAAACTGTTATGTGTGTGACTGCTTCCGTTCGTTAGGTAATCTGCATAATCTGGGTTTTTCTTTTCGTCTAAATTATTCTTTTTGATAACATATTAAATCTCTTGTTTTCGCTATTCAGCTCCTTTATATCGGCTTTCCACAGAATTAACCTCATCTCATCTACGAAATCTATCGAAATCTACCTTGGATTTTCAGGAAAAACGTTGGCTTGAGCAATTCTAAAAAAAATATCTTTGAACTGTGTATATTTGTAAATTCTGGTACATTTTTATAGTTCATCGTAACAAGTAGTTTTGGTTGAGATCATGATTTTAAAAAAAGTAGATTTGAAACTGCATCCTTTTTCCTAACTAGCATATCACATCGAATTTGTTTTTGTCCTCCTATAATAGTCCAATCATAAAGGAGTTGTAGAATGCAACCTAAGCAATTTCTTCTGAAACTTGTTTAGGGTGCTTACTAAGTTAACACACTTAAAGTCCTGACGTCTCGGAGGTGAGCCGGAGTGGGAGGGGGGAAGGTACCACTTTTGGGTTTTTCGCTAATACTTGAGAAACGGTGCGTCATTGAAAAAAAATCTTCCTATAAATTAATTTTCTACAATTGTCTACAACTTTGGTCCTAATCACGTTTGCCGAATTCCCAACCGTTTCCGAGCAACACGCTACGGAAAAGTGGACATTGCAAAAAATTCTTATCATGTTTATTCGTTCATTTTATATCAACTTAAATTACAAAAATAGTTGTCGCTATTTAAGTCTTCATCCTCTTAGGTCGTGAGGGTCCTGCCTGGCAGGTTGATGGCATCCTCATCCTCAGCGGTGACATCATCTTCATTGTTGGCGACCTCATCTTCAGTGGAGAGAAGTTCATCCAGAAGAGACCCTATGTTCTCCTCGTCATCACCCTCGTCGACACACACTGTTGAGGCATTTCCCTTGACAGTGGAGACACGCCGCTGAACAGTTCAGCATTGCCTTTCTACATCCACATTTGCCACTGCCACAATCCTTGGTGCAGCGGCAAAATCTTGTATCTTCTGTTGTAATTGGCACCAATATGTTTTCTACAAGTTTCCACCCCCACTCTCGGAGCGGCAGCCATTACCGAGCCACTGCTGTACTTGGTGGTAGGTGCACCTTGACTGTCCTTAGCTGCGCTCTCAGTTGATGGGAGGGAGCTAAAGTCGGGCTTAATATTTGCCACCGACCTCATAAATGACTGGTAGCGGTACTGGTTGAGGGAGGTCAGTTTTGTTGGCGCCCCATACCATTTGAGGAAGCACATCTTTTCAGCCTCTTCAACCTCACCTTGAGTGGAGGAGGGGTTGTAGAATGTCATTGCCACTTTCTTGATCATTTCTAACTTTAGATACAATTTCAAGAAACCCAGTTTGCTTTTTCTAAAAGCCGCAGATGTTGTGTCGCAGACAGTATGATTGTTTTATTTTTCCCTCGACCGGGTTTCAACAATAAGATATCTTGCTTGGGAGGAGTGAAAGCTATTAAAAGGAGAGCGAGGTCCACATCTTCACCAACGACAGCGACAGAACTATGGGTAGATGGTTCCACAGCAGTCTTGACGAAAAGGTCGTCAGCATCATCGCTGGCCTGGAGAGTTTGAGTCCCATTCTCCTGAAGCTTAATCTGTAGTAAAGAGATGAACTGACTTTTGGAAGGAATTGATAAAAAAATCTTCTTGCTTCACCGTTATCGACGTGTTCCATGTCAAATTGATGTCAACTGACCTCCTTAGCCTGTATCGTCGCCTCTGTTCTTGTGATTTTGTACTGTTAGCTGTATTGGTGTACCTATCAAATACCACAGTACAGCTCAATCCAAGATAGTGGCAGTTGATCAACTGTAATGCAATTCATTGTAGGTTGTGAGAGTAGGATGCTGCCATATGGTGCGTCTAGCGGCGTCCCGCTCTTACTACCTGAAAGTAACCTAAAATGAATTGCATTACAGTTTATGGTAGCCCCCCCCCTCAGGTCACTAATAGTGGCGACCCTTGGGAAGGCCTATGTCCAGCAGTGGACTTTAGTATGTTCACTTCTTAAGAACCCTGAACAAGTTTCAGAAGAAATCGCTTAGGTCCCCTCTCATGCACTCTTGGTCATTTATCGACTGAACTATAAGTATTAATTTCTCGTGTAGGTAGATTACAACTTGAAACATGAAACATAAAATGGTACCTACATTTTATGTTTCATGTTTCAAGTCGTAAGTACCAGAAGTACCAGAACTTACCCTTTTGTTGTTAATAGATTAAAATCTACCGATTTACAGAATATTGCATACATTTAGAAAAGGATAGGTCCCAACAGGTAATATTTAACCCCAATAGCTCCCGAGATTCTAAATTTAAAAACAGGAAATTCAATTAAACCGGCAATGATGCACCGTAAACAGGGACTGAAATAGGACAACCGAGCACACTTTTATTGTGCACTCCACTCCAGCGTTTAGTTGTTTTTGTCGCGTGAAAAATGAAAACACTGAAAAAGGCGGAATTTAAAAGTCTTTTGGCTAAAGGTGCCGCGAAAAACTTTTTTTTTGCGGTTTGCGTGTGATGTGTGCTAGATTGTTTAGCTTTTGTATTTATTTAGAGTTGCTTGTTTCCTATTATTTTAGTACTTTAATAGGTTTAGTGCAAGAATTATTGCTAGTCGTAACTGGTGCAAATTATGTAGTGACGTAGCAACTATGAAAATAGATAGATTGAAGTCATATTACAAACATTGTGAGCGCCTTCGCTAGTAGAAATGCATCATCTTTTATGATTTGAACATTAATCGCAATCGTGTGACTTGATCTTATTTTTTTTTGCATAAACTTAAAAGTTACTGGTTGTCTGTGCAGACAAGAACGAGCCGGGTCGATTTCTCGGCGAAGGTGTGTCGTTTCGGGCGAAGCTGATAGGGGTATTAGAAGTGCCGGAGGCGCGAGGAGACCGAATGTGCCAGGAAGCGCTTGCCGACTTGAAGATGGCGATACGAGCGGCGGGCGAACACAAGCAGAGGATCCAGGTCCACGTCGCTATTGATGGGCTGAGGCTGCGCGACGACAAGACTGGCGTGAGTAACATAACTTCATATAAAAGGTTTTTTTCTTTAGCTTTTACCGACCTAGGCTTCTATGATCTTCATTAATTCATCATTTGCTAGCAGGATACCGATGTCCAGAGAACAATTGAATATCTATTGTGTCTCATAACTCGGGGCCTGAGAGGTTAAAGCACTTCCTACCTAGAGAAGAAGAGTAGGTAAATAAAATAAAAGCAAAACTAGATACTTAGTGATTGACTTGGACGAATTAACCTCCAAGGCGATTGAAGAAGATTTTAGTGTAGCAGATTCACCGTCCATGTGTTAAGTAAGATCGCCGATAATTTATTTATTTATCTCATGACGACGGCAAGTGCCACTTACATTAACTAGTAATAATACATTAATTAACAGAATGTATGATGTAGCAATAATAATAATAATATTAATAAAATTACATGCATGTAGATTTTGCCTTCTCGCAAAGTTGAACATAAACTCTTGAAATTAATTTCAATAATGTTATTTATATAACAATTTTTGTGGGTCAAAGTGTTTCATTTCATATGTAGCTATGATAAATATTTACAAAAAATGTGCAAGATCTGCTTAGTTCAGGGCTTGAATCTAGCCGCTAGATGGCGGTACACAAATAATTTATTTGTATACCGCTTGTTAGGGCTCTTAGAAACAAATAGTTGAGTAAGCTGTTGTTGACGAACGTCTCTCATTTAATACGAAGTCACGAACTTGACAAACAGCAAGGCCGGCCGATATCACCTTATCAGTCAAAAGACATAGCACTGACGTTCCGTTGTAAACAAAGAATTGGAACACGAACGCAATGCGGCAACTACTATCAACTTATGTGACTAACGATAAACGCTGAGCGATTAATTTATCGCCGAATTTAATCCTAAAACGTCCACTCTCTACAAAAAACTCGCTGCAATTATCGAAGCTATGACAACCACCAACCAGCCCACAAGAAGTTGATGCCCCGGTTATGTCCTTTAAGACTTAACACTATTTAAATAAGATTTACATTAAAGTGGCCCCAACCGGTGAGCTCAACCTGTAGCCCTACCGCGTAAGTGCCGTCGACATCGCTCGCTGTCGACTTCATTTTAACAGCTGATGGCGTTTTCGTACAGCGCAACTTCAACGTTATCGTCATAACAATAATTTCTTTTCAATAGTCAGTTTATTCTCGACTCGTGTGAAGAGTTATTATTCGACGCGTCGACGACATTTACGCGGTAGGCCCACTGATCATCTACTTTATATATGTCGTAGGATAATTTGATAAATAGAATTTTCGCAAAAATCGTAGAGATATTGCAAAAACACGGATAATTAGACAAAAGTGTTGACATTTCTCAATCTTACTGAAAAAAGATAGGGTTTTGCAAAAATACGGGTTGCTTTAGTAACATTGGATATTCTTTATTCTGATTGGCTTAATTTTTGCTTGCTTGCTAACTCTTATTCTGATTGGTTGGATGGAGAGATGAGAGAATGGATTGACATTTGAAACGTCATGTCGTCAACCAATCAGAGAAGATGTTGTTTTGGACGACCGACCAGCCAATCAGTGTTCTTATTTCATGATAGCTAGCGATTCTTTTCGCAATCTTACAAAGGCAACCAGTTTTTCGCAAAAATCCTATCGTTTTTCAGTAGGATTGAAAAATCACAACACCATTGTCTAATTATCCGTGTTTTCGCAATATCCCTAGGATTTTTGCAAAAAATCGATTTATCTAATTATCCTGCGACATATAGACGAGTTGCCTAAAGAATTAAATGTAAGTCTTTTCATGCACTGTATCGACTATTCCTTTCAGGATTCCTTGTATCACCACCCGGTACACAAGATATCGTTCATCGCACAAGATATGACGGACTCGCGTGCCTTCGGCTACATATTCGGATCCCCTGACACGGGCCATAGATTTTTCGGCATTAAGACTGACAAAGCGGCTAGTCAAGTAAGTACTGCATTACAACCAAATTTTTTTTAACAATAGAGTCTCCACTAAAACGTGGATGGAGCCTTCATTAAAGGCTTTAGCAATGGTGGCTTGCGTTTGGAGGCATCCTCTTCCTTAACTATAAATTAATTACCAAGAGATCATCATCAGCCCATTATCTTCCATTGCTGGACATAGTAGGCCTCTCCAAGTGCGCGCCACCGAGCACGACCTGCGACTTCTCTTCTCCCATCCAGTAATGAAAACTAAAAAATTAATATGGTATAAACACAGGCATAGGGGATAAGGCTGCCTTCGAATCAGATGTCGATAATATTTGAATGTAAGAACATGTCTGTTTGCCTGGACATGGGTGTTTTTTTATGCAAGGAACTAAGGACATCGGGTGCGTTTGCGTAAGGTAATCGTGTTCATTTGACTCGGCTGCAATTTGTAAGGAATGACATTTAGTATGATACAATATGAACTGACAAATGAATACAATTGACTTTAATACTTTACGAAATCGCCTAGCATATTGTATGTATTTAATAAAAACATATATTTGTGTGTTTATCTTTATAACACACTAGAGGCCAGGCGCGGTTTGACCCGCGTGGTTCCCGTTCACGTGGGAATTTTGGGATCATTTATAGCCTATGTTACTACTAGGGGTCTAAGGATTCTCCATACCAAATTTCCTCAAAATCGGTCCAGTAGTTTTTGAGTTTATTTGTTACATACAAAAATACAAATCTTTCCTCTTTATAATATTAGTATAGATACCTACATTTGGCTAGATAGTAAGAAAATTTACTGACATGCAATCGAATATTACTTACCATTTGAACAATGTTATGTTACTACTACAATATTCCCTGTATAAAGAATGTCATACCGACCTAGTTTATACACAAATCTGTACGTTGCAGAACAACGGGAAATTACAGTATCCGACTACGACAGCTAACATTCCCGTTACGACCTTAGAAAGAAAAAATATAAATGTTTTTTGTGTACGTAATTGTCCACGTGAAATTCGAATCCCTCCCTGACTGAGTTTTTAAATCGGACTTCTAGTTTCAGACATTAGCGTGTTCAAATAAACTTTAAGGATTTTTTATAAAGTTTCAATGTTTTCTTGTTAGAATTGAGATTGTTGTGTTGCTATTGAAAAAAATTAAAACTCATTTTAACTACTGCACATCACATATTGTGTATTTTGTAGTAAGTTCGTACGGTATATAAAATCCAACAAGTACGACTCAATTACAAGTTTTCCATCTCCCAGTGAGCTCTACAAATATTTTACTCACTGCACTGCACTCTATCTAGTAACATCTAGTAGCCGAAAAGAGTTTTTCGCTTTTCGTTCTATTATTTACGCAGTGGTTAGTAAAATATGGCTTAGTGGATACTCACCACTGAATTTACTAGACGCTGACTGTATACTCTGTCTTTTACTGAACTGCGCAGCGGATGTGAGCCGTATGTTGGAAAATTATTACTTGAAAGAAGAAAGAAAAGATAATTAGAGACAATAGAAAGGTAAAGGCTGGTTAAGACCTCACTGACTGCGATTTAGGTTTTTGTTGTCATATTTTTCTTTCTAACTTAGAATTTAATCATAATAATCCGTTTTGGTTCATATAATTATTATAGTTCCTTAAATAATTTAAACGATTAATTAAATATAAATTTAGATTTAACTATTTGTAATCAGAGTTTTCAATTTACGGTTAGTGAAATTTCACAACCCATGGTTGGATTTCGGAACGTGACGTAAACCTTTATTTTTTAATTGTCTGTGTCTTATATGTGTCGCAGGATAATTAGATAAAGCGATTTTTTGCGAAAATCCTAGGGATATTGCGGATAATTAGACAATGATGTTGTCATTTCTCAATCCTACTAAAAAAGATAGGAATTTTGCAAAAAATCGGGTTGCCTTAGTAAGATTACGATAAGAATCGCTGGCTATTATGAAATAAGAACACTGATTGGCTGGTCGGACCCTTCAAAACAACATCTTCTCTGGATTGGTGGACGACTTGACGTTTCAAATGTCAATCTATCCTCTCACGTGTAGTAAACTTTCTATGAACTAATCTAAATAAGAGTTAGAAAGCAACCAAAAATTAAGCCAATCAGAGTAAAGAATATCCAATGTAACTAAAGCAACCAGTATTTTTGCAAAAACCCTATCTTTTTTCAGTAAGATTGAGAAATGTCAACACCGTTGTCTAATTATCCGTGTTTTTGCAATATCTCTAGGATTTTTGAGAAAATTCTATTTATCAAATCCTCCTACGACATAATATGTACCTCATGTCATATGTCTATCTCTATGTGAACATTTGCCGAATCGTTTTTATTGTTATTTTATGTATCAATTTATTCCTATTTGAGTTAACTTTGAATTAACTATATAACTTTATATTACTTTACCTTTTATTATTTTAGTTTTTCATATCATTAAAACAACAAGAATAAGGTATATTTAGTTAGACTAACCTTTTTGTTAAAATAATTATTTACCGGAAGTTGACCGCGAAAACAACCTAAAAAATTTCCTCGCTGTTGTGAGGTGAATAATTGTGTGTTGCGCTCGGCAGAAAAGTTTTTGGCGTCTCGTACCTTTGAAACATTTGCTTGCTCAGGTTTCAATAAAGGTAACTTGTCGATAAATTCCAACTTTCCAGCGTTGTATAACAAATAACTATTTACCAAGACTGTCAGCTCTAGCTTTGTGTTACCCACGCCCACATAAACTAATGTTATTGCAGGTTTACCAATCGTCCGTTACCTCTAATTAAGCTAGCTTTAAGTGTGTTTATGAAGGAGACGCTTAGTCTTCATCATACCTGAAGTTAATTAATGATAAGGCTGAAAATGGAAGCGTGCCTCTCCCGGAATCCTCGACCACGGAGAAACTGGCTGTCTGGATACACACGTCTTCATAATTTTAAATAATTGTAGGTCGTGATAGCGATGAGGGACCTGTTCCAAGTGGTGTTCGAGCTGAAGAAGAAAGAAGTGGAGATGGCCAAGCAGCAGCTGGAAGGCAAGACGGTCACCAGCACGCTGGTGCGGCACGCCGCCGCTGTTGCGGAAACCAAGGCTAAGGTACCGACTGATGAACCAAACCTAAACTTAATATAGCTGTTGATACGAAAAGAAGAACTTAACGTCTTTTTTTCAATTAGACCCTATGTGGTAAACTTTAAGTGGGGAATCAGTTGAAAAACTTAAACTTTTTTTTTTATTTTGGTCAGACTAGTGACGGCCTTCCATATGTCGTTGTCGTTTGTCGTTACCTAAAAACTCTACAAGAACTTATATAATTAAAATTTCTATTTACTTACATAAAAATAATCTGCTATCAAAATCATATATTTTTTAGCAAAATAATGGTAAACTTCGTTGAATTTAACTACAAAAGTGGTTTGTATCTTTTAATGATTTTTGAAATTTTGCATTTTTTTATGCTTTTTTTATACTCATTATAAATTTTAAGTAGAAAAATATTGGAAAAAATTAACTCGTCTACAAGTGAATTCTCAGATGAGACTCGAACCCACGACCTTTGGAAATCCGGTCCAATGCTCTAACTATTCAGCTACCGAGACTTCTACTGGTTTGTATCTTTTAAAGTACTTATAATGTCGTTTTCACAGCCACATGACACCCACTGCTGGGTATAGGCCGAAGGAGCTCCACGATATTATCCTTTAAAAATATTTTGATTTTATTTTATAAACTAAAACTTATTTACAAGATTCCAATTAGTTTTTGCATCCTTAACAAAGATCGATCTTTTATTGTGACAACACAAAGGTGACGTCACACTAAACAGCAACTTACGATATGTTTGTATTCAGTAACTCGCGCGCGACTCCGCACAAAATTGCTAACAGTTATGTCAACAAACAACTTTAGCATTAACTCCGCCATTTTTCATACCGATTCGATGAAAAACAGTCGGTAAATTCTATTTCTCATCATGTGGACGTGGTTAATACCGTCGAAGTTATTAGTGAAAACTATTAATAGTGTGAGTTTTCTGATATAAATATTTTGGGTTTCGTTACATACATTCAAATTAGTATATTATTAATTATGATACTGATTAGTGTAATAGCTTCTTAGGGTGCGTCTTACGTAAGAAAACTGTTGTTGTATGTTTTTTCTGCGTGTAGATGGACAGTTAGCAGTACGACAAATTACACTAAACTAAAATTTGATTATAATTAATTTTAAAGAAACTAAAGTGTATTAAATCTATTATTAGTAACGTAAACCCCAATTAAATTAAATTAAATTAAATTAGATCATCTTGTAACAACCTGATTTTAACCTACCGCAACATGTATTGGATTTTTACATTGTCTTTATTATTTTTTATTTTTTGAAGTTCGTAATTGCATGCCGTGGATGTCTATAATTAGAAACTGTACTTAGACTAAGATTCTATATTAATTTATTACATATTGTTAGTACATGTTTTTGTTGACTGCCCAATAAACAAATAAATAAATAAATTAGAAATTTCAAAATCCCCTCAACTTTTAACTGCTTTCGAGAGGATTGCTTATTTCTAATAGAGCATTTATACTTCCAAAAAAAGCATAGAGAATTCAAAATTAGATTTTGAATAAAAATGATAAAACAAAATGCCTCAGATGATATAGTTACGTCCTTGCAAGTTATCATAATTTAAAGTGCTGCTGTTGTTCACGAGCACGAACATTCACGAACGGTTTATATTATACGATCCTGCTTTATTTTTATATCCCCGGCGCGGGACTAAATGACCTCATTTGGATCATTAGCGCGATTAGTTGCCATAACGACCACATCCGCAACGCCTTATCATCTTAGATTTCAATTGGATTGAACTTCAAGTGACTTTAAGTGTCGCTTTTAATATTGTTTGATGCTACAAACAATAAATGCTCTGAATGTAGTTTCACAAAAAAACACTGCAGATAAGTTTTCAGTGTACGGCTTGAGATTTAGAAATTTTACCTTAGATGAAAATATTTACACGAAAACCTGATAGGAAATTGGAGCTATCTACTTTGAATACCTACTCACGTAAACCACTTTGGGGCAGTCAGTCTTCCACTTCACCAGTTCAGTTATATATATACATTAAATTAAAAAGTGTCTGTCTACATATTTAAGTAACAGAATATCGAAGTATTGTATAGAAGAAGTATTGTCAAAATTAAATAAATAAACCTCAAAGTGTTTGTTATTGTTTCTGCCTTACATATTAATCTCTTTTCTACAGAGTCTGTCGTCTGTGGGTGAGACTAGTACATCCGCTGTGAAAGGGCCAGACGCGACCGGCGAAGGGGGTGTGGCTGAGCTAGTGGACTTGGAGCAAGAGTTGAGCTCGTTGCGGCGCGGCCTCACGCAGGTGGAGGGACTCACGCCCTCTACCGACCCGTTTGGGGACTCGTTCATAGTGCCCGCACAGTCACAGGTGAATCTTTGGTTGACTTTGCTTTAGGCATTAACTGTGTATACGCGAAGGAGGCGTGGCTGAGCTAGTGAACTTGGAGCAAGAGTTGAGCTCGTTGCGGCGCGGTAAACAAAAATAGAATAACAAGTATTGTATGTGCTAATTTATGTGGTAAAATAAAACATTAAGCTGTCAATGTTAATGTTAGCAGAAACATTTAATTTGTAGAACCAAAAAACGCGCTGAGTTTTGTTTAAACTTTCAAGTATCTTCTTTTTTACGTTATCGACTAATGAACAGAGGCAGTGGTCGATTCTGTTGTGTCTCATCACTACCCTGTTCCGAACCGCACATTGCACTACAAGAAAATGAAATATTTTTATATCGTATTCAATTAAAATGTAATTAATAGACATAGATATTACTTTCTATTTCCAGAGGTGTAGTTTTTACATTTCTTTTTTTCTTAACTACTCCAGTAGATTTTATTTTATTAAAAAAAAACAATCACATAGTATACGCGATTCGGAAAATTTTGAAGTGTCACAGGAATCACCTAGCTGGAAAAGACTATAGTAAGTCAATGGTAATAACTTGTCGTACAGAAGGGCCTACTACCCCCGCCGCCGTCGGGCGCGTCGAGCCGCGGCCGGAACACTCCCGCCACCAACCGCACAGTGTTCAGCCCCAACAAGACCCCAGCGTCACTACCTTTCGACCTCGCCGCTGTTGCCACAGACTTCGAGCCTGTCCCCGCGTCGCTGGTCGACAACTTGCCGGAGCCACCGGTGAGAACGATATGTCGCGATAGTTTAAACGTTTGTTATAGCTATGTACCCTCCTGTATCCTCTTAAGTGCGATTCAAACCGACCACCGCGAGTCGGGCCGCGCCGGAGCGCATAATACGTGGGGGCACACTGAAAGTTTTGCGTACCATATAATTAAAATAAGATGCAAGCAAAATTTAGTTTTTATTATCTTTTAAAGTATTCTCCTTTGCATTTAAAACACTTTTTTATTTGATCGAACCATTTTCGAAAGCATGATGACCACTGATCTGATGGCATGTTTTTACGTACTAATTGAAAGCCATTACTGCCTCTTCTGCGTTTGTATAAGTGACAGCACCTATTAAATCTATTTTTTGGGTAAATTATAAAAATGCAGGGTGCCAGGTCTAGACTATAGGCAGAAAGGTTCATGAGTTCTACTTTTTTGGTATCCAAAAACGACTTTGTTTCTTGGCTGAGCTTCTCTCAAACTTTTTCAAACACAGTGGGTAGAAAAATGATGGTGTTTCACAAAAAAATTACACTCATTTGATCGTCAAGTGGAATTGTGTAAAATGGATCTGTACGAGAAAAAAAAATTGCAGACACTTTTTAGCCCGTTTCTCGCCTACCTCAATTTTGTTGATATGCTCTCGCTTTCGAGCAGCCATTCACAAGACTGCTGCTTTTTCTGTATTTAAAACAATTAATCCACTTCACGTATTCCTTGAAGATGTTATAAATTGCATTTTAATGTCAGTAGCCATATTGGAGTACCATTTTTGTGCGCCAATCACCTCGAGCCCGATTTTGTTCTGAAGTCAGTTCGTGCGAGATTCAGCGACAAAAAAGTTTATAAATTTTTAATGCGTCATGTAATAGTTTTGGATTTATCTCATACGAATCCGCAAATGTTTCCAAATCACCACATCATCTGTTTCCTTTAAAAAGCCGGTTATCAGTCACCACATTTTCCTTGCTGGTTACAGTTGAAGTTCGTCCTTCACAACATGCGGCATTCAGTGAACCACCGTCTCATGGTGCTGAGATAAAGTGCTTCCCACCCAAAAGCATTTTACAATCTTGTGGCACCATCTTGTGGAGAAAGACCACTTTTAAAATCACACAAAATTATCAGGCTGAAATCGCTTCGCATCAATTCCGTTTTCACTACGAATGGGAAACTTCGATGTGAGTTTAATAAAAAGGTACAAATAATTATACCGCCAATCTTTTTTATTTAAAACTGCTAAGAATGTATCTTTAAATAATACATGATTCGAAATTGGAATAGTTACTGAATGCCCAGAGTGCAAAACTTTCAGTGTGCCCCTAGTACAATGTGCTGAAGTGAAGGAAATCGAAACTCCCTTACATTGTTACGCCCGACTCGCGCCGGTCGGTTTGAATCTTTCATTAAAACCCTGAAATTATGCAACTTTGATACCAAGGTTACGTTATTATTTTTTCTTTAAACTCGAGAAGTCAATCCGACAGAAAAAAACAAACATCAAAGAATTTTCCTTAAATATGTGAAGTGCTACTGTTTACAACACAGCAATGACACACAATTTTGCTAAATAAATAATCTTTGCAGTGTTGACTTTTGTTTGATTTTTTTATAAATACAAGATACTATTTATTTAATTAAGAATATTTTCTGCTATACCTACTTAAATCTAAATTATGATTCAATTAATTTGTGGAGTAAACATTATTGTCAGGTGTTTGTTTACACTTTTTCTTTCGTTTTTTTATTTATGAACTCTATATTATCTAAATCTAATAAATCTATGAGCAATTCAGCGTCAAGTTCCTCGCTGTTTCGAATCAACAAAGAGAATATTATTTTAGAAAATAAAGAAATGTTTCTTTCACTTCTAATGCCTACGTATAAATATGAATAAAGATAGGCGAACACTATGTAAATATATTTTTTATATATTTATACTCTGAAGACCGTGAGCATACTGAGTGATAAATTTTGTAATTATATGGGCTTAATTCGGATATTGTCATAATTAAATTTGCGCTCTTATTGCGTTGTAAGCATGTCGGTCGTCTTTAGCAATCCGATTCAAAACGAATTATCGCTATATCCGAATATGAATTATTGAATCTTTGCTAAATCTTATAGCATGTAATTTCCGTTACCTATATTATTTAATTAGTTATGCCTATTATTATTAAATGATTGATTATATCCTTATAGACCCTCGTATATGTGGCTTCCTGTATTTAGAGTTGTGTTGCGACTCCTAGAGTCGTGCTATCAATTGCCATAAGACTAAATAAATGTTTGCAGACATGACACGTTACTTGGCTTATCGTTGTTGTACCAACTATTATTTCAGTTTCACTTATGTGCTTTGTATTTGTGCACTTACTATCTGAGCATGCTAACGACCCATAGAAACGAATGAGGCAAATATTATGTTTTGCTTTAGTAATTATTCTAAGAAAACTAAAACAAAAAAGCACCTAAAACAAATAAAATCCTCCGTAAATTATAAGAATGATGTGTTTAATTAAATATTTGGTACTCTAGTCCCTATTCCGTTGCTATAAGTGTCATGATTGGTCGCACGTTATCTAGTCTCATGGTGACTGACTGTTGCAGGTGAGCCAGCCCGGCGCGTCGTCGTCGTCGCTCAGTTACGACATCTTCACCGAACTAGACCCCCTCGGTACCGGCCGCAGTAAACCTTACGTTGACAAAAAACTCTTCTTTCAGGAGCTCAAAAATCCGCCAAAGAAAGTGCTCAAAGACCTCGTACCGACCACTCACAGTCAGACGCTCCTTGGCGACATATTGCCAGTGGTCGCCGTCGAGTCGAAACCCGACTACGGTACGGCGACCACGATGACGTCACTGTCGCGACATTCTGGGGGCACGGTATCGATAGCGAAACCGCCGCCGCAAGCCGCCATGTTCACAGGCAACTTGTTCGCTGCTGACCCGTTCGCGGAAACAGACCCTTTTGACAACACGGACCCTTTCTCGGACTCGTTTAAAGACGACCCGTTCACTAGTATGCAGGAGTTTCCGAAGACGAGTGCGATGCGAGTGGATGAGCTAAAGAGTAAACTTGCGAAAGAGTTGACGCTGGATAAGCCCGAGCCGAGCGTAGAGAGCGGAAACAATGTATTTAATGGACCTTTGCAAGTGACGCTGCCGCCGGAGCCGACGCCCAAGTCGCCGAGATTGCAGCGACAGGTTAGTTATTTCAAAGACCTTTGAAAATCTTTGCTCAAAGATTCAAAAGTAAATTGACTTATAGTGAGCTGTAAAATGTATGGTAAACGAAAGTCGGACTGTACAATACAATAACGTCAATTCATGACTGCCTGACATAAAATGAAATAGCGTGCGCGCGAAGTCCACAACGGTCTTAATGAGGCGAGTGCTCTTACAATCCAGCGTTAATCGAGCTATTGGTGAAAGTCCAGTCGCGCCTCCTGCCGTCGGACACCCGGGTTCACTAGGGCGGCCGGCGTTCTCATTAAATGACCGAGACCAAAGGAAAAAATGTGCAGAGATATTATGACATAATTAATTGATCGTAATTGGTAGTGTTACCGATAGATGAAAAAATTTCGTCTATTGTATGTATGTCAAGCATAATTCATTGCTATCGAAAAATATAACGATTTGTACGTCATTTGTTTCTATTTTTAGGAAGCTTCTAAATAAAAAAATCACTTCTGTTAGGGTACAGACGGCAGCATGGTGCGGCAACGTCCTCAGGCGAGCGGGCGACTAGCAGAGGGCGGGTCACCGCCGCCACCATTGCCGCCCAAGAAGCCGAGTGAAGGCAACACTCGCCCGCCTCCCCGACCGCCTCATGATGATGACCCTGGTCCGCCTTTACCACGCCCCGCAAGGAAAAAAGAACCCATGGTAAGTGTCACAGGTTTAGAAAAAAACTGGCCAGTTGCCCGCCGCTGCCGCCCAAGAAGCTGAGGGAAGGCAACGCTTGACCTTCACCGCGACCGCCTCTTGACGACGACCCGGGTCCGCCTTTACCATGCCACGCAAGGAAGAAAGAACCTATGGTAGGTTTCGATATCCGAAAATATTATTTATTTTCTTGATACAGAGAACTGATGCGATCTCTCAAGAAAGCATTCTCTCAGCAGCCGAACTTAGGTCGTTGGTACTGAAAGAATTATCGCCTCAAAAACTGGCATGGTGATAACGTAAAGAAATCAATTTGTCTCTTGATCGCAGGCGGATCGCAGCGTGAAGCCGCGGCTGTCATCGGCTGCGACCAACAGCAGCGAAGACGAATACCTGACGCCGGCGCCGCCGCCGCTGCCTGCCGCCAGACGGTTCGACATCACGCTCAGCCAGCTGCTCACCTGCTCCATGGACGAGCTGGCCGCGCGGTGAGTGACCCACACGAGCACCTCTAGCCGCCAGACGGTTCGACATCACGCTCAGCCAGCTGCTCACCTGCTCCATGGACGAGCTGGCCGCGCGGTGAGTGACCCACACGAGCACCTCTAGCCGCCAGACGGTTCGACATCACGCTCAACCAGCTGCTCACCTGCTCCATGGACGAGCTGGCCGCGCGGTGAGTGATCCACATTACCTCTTGCCGCCAGACGGTTCAACATCACGCTCAGCCAGCTGCTCACCCCGCAATACACCCAACTAGCAAAATCAGTTCTTATTAGACAACTTCTATACTCTCTTTAAAGAAACTTGTAGCATGTTACAAACCTGGATTCGGGCGCAGTCAAAGAAGTTATTATTTCTGTAATTATCTTATAAACGACTTAAAGAATGTTTCTAATCCCTATAACATACTGGAGAAGTGCAGTAATTATCTTATAACCGACTTAAAGAATGTTACTAATGCTCTTGGACTACACATTTTTAAACACATACACTCTTATTAGTAACTAACATAAGTACCATACTAAAGCAATCATGTTTAAAATGCAGTTGTAATGAACTTAGTTATTAGTTATAAAAACGTTTTTCATGTTTCGGCTGGTTGGTGCAGTCGTTTTGTAATAAAAAAAAATATTTAAGAAACGCTCGCATGATTCCTATTAGATAAACATTTATTTGTATAATATTAGTATCACAAAATATTGTGAATGTTGTGTGTGAAATCGCCAGGGAAGTCATTGTTATTGTAAATGTCTACCAATATTTGGTTAATTTCACAACGCCTTTTAAAAAATTGCGAATTGCAAATTTATGGTTGAACAAAAGGTTCGTAAATTTGTAGGGACAGTCGCCATGTTTTGTCACTAACCTATAAACGTCTACTAACCTATTAACTAAATTTAATGACGAAATTGATAAATGACTAGATTACAATTTCTTCCTGACATCCATGACAAAGAAAATTCATATTAAACAATTTTGTCACGTCGCATTGGACTAATTGAATCAGAAAAAAAAGGCTGAGATTAACATACTAATAAAGTGATTGATCTAGTAGCTTATACGGTTGTTTGATCTTATATGGCTCTTATTAAGTAGAATTGCATTTAAAAGAATCTCAAACAAGACTAATCCTATGCAAACTTATTATAATCTCAGCTTAGTGTGTTATACTACCATGTTCTCTTACAAATCACTACTATAGGATCACAAGATTATTCGAGACTATTTAATCTTTATGTAAACAGTTATAGGATATTTATTCTTATAACCTTTAAGTAAATCTTGTAGCTAACTAGAAGACTGTGAAATAAATACAAATGCTCTTAAGAGTATATACGCTTGTGAAATGTTACTATTAATAAAAATATCCTGTAACTGTTTTGTTCGTTAGTCTTGTAGAAAACTATAAGACTGATATATGAAAACTAATGCCTTGAGCATGTTACTGCTTATAAGTAAAAGAGTCTACAAAAATGCTTTTATAAGAACATTATGAGTAGAGATATGCTTATAATCTTTCTTTATAGGATTACTTTGCTTGTTGGGCAGCCCCTACATACATCCCAAAACAGCACGCCTGTAATTATACTTACGTTATTTGTTCGTTCTTTAGTGTGCACGAAAAGTAAGATATGTATAGCTATTTATCGACATTAATTTGTTAACAGGTTACGAGTTCCTTCAGCTACCCTCTCTTCGATGACGTTGCCTCAGCTCACCGACTACCTCCGATCATACCTAGCAGCGGATAACGAAAGAGCGGTAAGGACTTAAGCACTCGGTAAGGAGTTCAGCATTTTCCGTCTAATCCAATCGGGAAGAAAACTTTCAATACCCGGCACCAAAGGCGCTGCATACGTAAGACCTATGACATCTATACCAGAGAGAACAAAGAGTATACAGCGCTAGTTTTATAAAACAAAACTGACGAACTCGAAAGTGACAGATTGCTTGTTATAGATGTAACGTATGAACCACCATCTTATCTACACACAGCTTTGCGTTTTCCTCCCCATTTAATATGTTACAATAACTTTTCTCCTTTTACAGCATATTCACGTTGAACCGTCAATGAAAGTAGAAAAAGAAAAATTAATATTGTCAATGCCAACGGCAGTATCTGAAAAGCCAATTAGTACGTCCATACCTCCCATCCCGTCGAAACCCGATACGTCCGATTTTAAACCACAGTTTGAAGATAACTTCGCACCGAGCACCATCACAGAAACTAGTGACCTTTTCGTTGCAAACTTCGACGACTTTGACAAGAAAGCGAATGCTTCCTACGACAGATACGCAGCGTTCAGAGAGATACAGGAGCAAGAGCTAAAGTCAAAGTCTATCTTAGATCCTCTAGATAACCCCGAGGCAGACTCTAAACAAGACTCTGACGATAAAGAAGAGTTGGCCGCCATAGACGATTTGATACGAGCAAACGAAGAAAGGAGAAAGGAAATGAAGGAATCCTCACGAAGTCCATTGAAAAGCTTAGATGAATTAACCTTAGACTCTTTTAATATGTTCAGAAACTCTGTCAGTCCGAAACCTTCGCAAATCGACGCTAAAATAGAAGACATAAAATCTGTGATGAAAACTTTGCAAATTGAGAAAAGTAGGAGAAGTGTTTCGCCTAGGGATAACGGATCAGTGGATGTGAAACACGAAGACACAAGCGATAGATACGCAGCGTTACGGGAAATCACTATTACCGAACCTCCTCAGGACGAATTCGAGTCGTTACCTCCAGAACCGCCGAAAGAGAGAAAGAAATCCGATGAGAAATCGGATGGTTTTGATAATTCGGACTTTTTCGATTGCATTGATAACAGCTCGTTGTCCTTTACGCACGTGGAGGATGCGTTTAGGAAGAGTCCGGTGGTGAAAGAGAGGGAAGAGGAGAAAAAGGTGGAGATTCCGGAACCTGTTCCGGAGCCGACGCCGCTGAGGCCCGCACCGCTTCCACCGCCGGCTAGACTCTCCACAGGCTCCATCAGTGACGTCGTCAGTGGGTCTTCGCCCGATACTAAAGGTAAGGTTTAGGCTAATGCAATCACATACATCGCTATTTTAATGTATAAAAAAAATAAACCAAATCTCTGCCTAACCCTATTAAGCGTCTTATTCACTATCCACCTGGACGTACAATCGGGGAACTTCCTGGTGGATCATCTTAGAGTTTTTTTGGGAAACTTTTTCTTGGAAAGTACTAAGGTTAAATAAATAATTTATTATTCAAATGAAATACCTATTAATGTTCTATTATTTGTGATTTAAACGTTTTCTATATATCTATTAATTGTGATTTAAACGTTTTCTTTATATCTATTATTTTTTTCAATTAAAGCTCCCTAAAAAAACTATTAGTCAACCGGGAAGTTAACAAGGGAATACGAAGTTGTAATTGCATCTCTTGTCTTTGTAAAACTCCATCCCTCTCGTGACGTACGTCCAGGCCGACGGTGAATAAAACGCTATAAAGGGTATGTAAAGTCCAGACGCTGACAAAATGTGTCCCTTTGTGACAGGCCATGTCAGCTCTTTATATCAAGTAAATGTAAAGGCGTGTCACAAAACCTCCTTGAATTTAGAATTTCGATTAATTTTCGTTGTATGAATACCATGAGCTTATTTTTTAATATCTTTTGCCCGGATAATGGAAAATGAGCTTTAGTAGACTTAGGTCCGGTTGCTCGTATATTAAAGTAAAGTTAAAGTTAAAATATAACTGTTGTCAATTTTGACTTCGGTAAAAAAAGAATACGTCGGTTATCTTCGCATTCAGTTGCCCAAAAATATTTTAAGCGGCGGTGTAATTAAACAAGGGTTAAAAGTGTATTTAAAGTTAGTTAGTAATAAATAAATAACCTAAAAACGGTAGGTAAGCGATAACTACAAATTCTACTAATGTCAACATTTTAAACCACCCCCACCCTGTCGGTTATTTTGACTGCCGCTAAATCTGTAATTTGACCGCTCGTTAAAGTAACCGCTGCTTCAACAACGCTTTTAAATCTGTCCGCCGGTTAATTTTACTTTAACCATAATTTAACCCTAAAATTGGCGTAACCGAGCTACGAGCAACCGGACCTTAGCCACAGAATTAAGACACATACAGTACGATAACTGAACCGTTTTTTGATAATTAATTATCATTATTGCATCGGTACGCAAACCAAAAACGCAAATAGGGAAGCCCTTCAACATAGATAAGCCATTACCTCACGCTTTGCGTAAAACTTTCATAGCGTGCCTTCGTCACCGCGGCGCATTCGAGACTTAAGGTCTGCATACGTAACGTGTTTTATCCCGGACGGGGCGGGACGTGGAGCTTTAGAGGCCGAGCTCTAACTGTACCGAGGCACGTCGGGTACGGCTCGCTAACCGAACTTGTGTAGGTAGACAAACTACAGTATGTATCTTTATTCGATGACTTAACCCTTTACTGCATGGAATTTTTAAATCGCGTGAATAAATTATAATAATAAATAATAAAAAAATGATTTAAAAATAAAAAAAGAACAAATTGTTCCATATTTGAAACGCTATGCACTCTTTAATAAAAGTTTATATGTTCTATTCATGGAATATTATATAACTATCTATACCATAAAAAGTATTAACGATTAAAAAAATAATACAATCAGGATATTACTTTTTGTAATTATCCATGAATACATTAATTAAATTCCGCTAAAACGTTATTTATCTTAAAACTGGTTCGGTCTTTGGAACTGTATTCATCACCAGAACTATCTCCACTAAAGTGACTTTCATGATAGGTCAGAAAACCGTGATCAAATTGGTCGGAGTTTTATAGGTATCAAAATATTATATTTCGCGACAACAGCAGTACCAAGCCATGTTTTATCTGTACTTACAAATATAAAAGTGTAATTATGTAACCAATGCATGGTGTTCCAAATATGATCAGATAAGTTAAATAACATACTGCATAATGTTCCAAATTTGTAATATGCATTATTACTGCATAGTGTTCCAAATTCGGAACAAAGTTTGATTTACAAAATCATTAGTACACATATTTTTACTTGCGTTTTATGCTACTAAAATGTTGGGAAACCATTCCTCTGCAAAGTATAAAAAACCTTTGTAGTTCATAAAATTATGCAAGCGATACTGTTGTACCGGAAATACGATAGGACTAAGTTGCGCAAATAACTCATGTTCATTCTTTAAATAAAACAAAATAACCTTCTTTTATAGAAATTATAGCAATTTAGGTGATAATATTTCGTAATTAATGCTTTATGGGAGAATTTCGTAACAGTTCCGAATATGGCACAATATGCGGTAAAGGGTAAACTGACAGGAACCTTCTAGAAATGGATTTTGTAAGCGGCCGGGCCGCACTTTAATAAAGCTTATTTGTTTCACAGAGAAATGTGTGTCAAGCGGCGGTGTTGGTGTGGGTGTGGGCGTGGGAGTGGGCGGGCGATGGGCGGTGCTGGGGGCGCGGGCGTCTCCAGCATCGTCGGACAGCCGCGACTCTGGCCCGCGCCGCCCGCGCCGCCGCCGCCACGGCTCCAGGCACGGTCAGTACTTCCACACATTATAGTACAGCTAATGGCTACCCGCGTCGTTCCTATGCGGGTGGGTGTGGGCGATGGGCAGTGATGATCATATGTCAGTAGTTCCACACTATAATACTACTGTCGCTTAACCTACGATCTGGTGAAGGTCGGAAGCCACTGGATGCGGGCAGCGCAGGACCGATCGTCGTGGCAATATCCTTGAGGGAGGCCTAAACACACTAGTGACTGCCATGTGGCTGAGATGATGACTATTTATTTTATTTATTTATTTACACTTTATTGTACATATACAGCAAATGGCGGACTAATGCCCTTAAGCATTCTCTACCAGTCAACCAGAAAGGATGTAAAAGAGATATCCTGGCGGCAATAAAAAATTACTGATTTTAAAATAAACGAAATTGATCACATTATACAATTATGTACTACACTGTTATTACGAAAAAAAGCTATGGACATAAAGTACCTACTAAACTTAAAGCTACGTTAATATAATACATAGATACATACTTATAGAAATACAATACCTATATACAGGGTGAAAAAAATCCATATATATATATATATATATATATATATATATATACATATATACTATAGCTTGAAAGCTGTATGGTTGACCCTCCCGATGGTCCGCGAGTGCAGGAGGGGTGTTCGCTTGGATTGCATTTGAGTTTCGAATTTGCGCGGTAAAACAGAGAAATGCGTGTCAAGCGGCGGAGTTGGCGTGGGCGGGTGATGAACGGTGTTAGGAGCGTCAAGCAGGGGTCGTTCAAGTAGTCTCTAGGGTGTCTCTAACATCGTCGCGTCGGACAGCCGCGACTCGGGATCGCGCTGCCTGCGCCGCCACCGCCACGGCTCCAGGCACAGCCGCATATATCAGTCCAGTGCCGCGCGCGTTTGGAAACGGACGCACCCATTGCATAAGTGCGAATTATTATTCACCTTTTCGCGCGCCATTAGCCGCTGCGCATTGTCACTATGGGCTCCCAGCAACTCATAGTGAACAAAGTCTTGGCTTTCATCCAGAACGCCATCGATACAGTGGACGAGGTCAGCATCGTCCAGATCTGCAAGTCGAACTTCAAAGAAGATGAGATTTGCAGCATCCGACGGGAAAGCCGACGAAATGCCATCTCGACGGAGAGATAGAGGTGCGAAGAGTCTCCAGAACATCATCACCTGTCTGAAGAAGATCGACCCTGCCGACTTTTATGGCTAAGGAGCTGCACAAGCGGCCCCCGTCACTTTCGACCACGTCAACGACACCAGGCTGTTGAAGGATATAAAACAAGCCTGGCAGAAGTTATTTGTAAATAAGAGGCCTCTAATATCACCATCAGTGAGCTACGAGCCCAAGTTGTGTTATTAAGCAACACCGCTACGGAAAGTAGGTCACCCGAGGGCTCTTAGGTGAATACTCGTCCTGGGGCGTCCAAAAAATGCATCCATCTGCAGTTTCGAGCGCATATGGATGCGTCACCCGTCGCTGCCGTCACAGCGCGCGCCCCGCCGCCCGCTCCTTTGCTCCGGCGGATACGTCACGCGTGTGTACGTCAACCCCTCAACGTGCATACGCTGCGGTCACCGCTTCGAATCAACCCGCACCATCACCTAAGCGGGTCACAAAGCAGGGAGCAAGTCTTCTCGCCCCTGTCAAGGCTTCAGTACCACGGAGATAGGACGATGGGTGTGACGAGGACGGATTTTAAAAGGTGAAGAAAACAAATACCCGCCCGCCGTGGCACTACGTGGCACCGCCGCGACTGGCCACAATCACCTGCCGCGCCTGGCTATTCCGACGACGCTTGTGTATGTGTCCCGCCTGCATTATTCTACAAAACCAGATGACATCGTGGAATATATACGCATCAAGTCAAAGTACACGTTGAGGGTCCAACCGTTGGAGTCAGGTCACAATGTGAATTTCAACTCATTTGTGGTGAGGGCACCGAACAAACATCTGGCGACCTACATGAGTGACGATTTTTCGCTAACCTGACACCGCGTTGCACAAGATGTGTCCATACGTGAAATAAAATAAAATTGAAATTTAATATAATGTATGTATGCTCTATAAGGTATTTATGGTATGGGCCATCAGATGCCTGCAATAAATGGTTAATGACAATAATAATAATGTACAAAAATTCTACCGAATGTCGCGAGTCGCTATAATTCGCTTCAGTTCCATTTTGTCGCATTTTTTTATCATTCGAATACGGTGGTGTCGTTTTCTTAAACTCCTTAGACTTAATCCCCACATATAAAAAAAAACCGAAGCTGAGTTGGACTTCAGTCACTTAAAAAAATCTTGAGAAGCTGTCAAACTGTCAGTTATGTCAATGTTAAAATGACATTAAGTGCTAAACGTCAAACTTTCTATCACTCGAATAAAAAAAGAGTGGTCCGGACCACTAGTTGCAGATCCGTATACGAGTTGGAATTTCAAAAATACTGTTTTTAGAATTCGCATGCGAATTTTGCGATTCCGATGTTAGAATCTTGTCTGAGCCTTTGGGTAAAATGTGAGACGAGTCGATATTTCTTCTAAAAAATATAATATAGGATGGGAGTTGATTGGTGTTAACGTCCGCGTCTGCAAATGCAGCCGAGACCAACGTTTGACGTGCCATCTAATCAGGAAGGAGCTGGAGATAGTCAATTTTTGAACGTCCGTCCCATGACCGACCGCGATTGCTTAAACAGCGCCGAAATCCTTGTTATTTTTTTCTTCTTTTAAAATTATCAATAATAATGACGCGATTTTTTTAGTCCAAACGTCATCTTCATCAAGAGACGTGTCTCCATGGGAAGAAGAGTTACCGCCAGTTCAGCGGCTACAACGGCCACCATCGCACCACCGCGACCGCGACAGGGAGTCCAGGTATTAAATTGTTCTATAATACTAAGAAAAGGAATACTAAGAGCCCGTTTCACAATCCAAACTTACTTTTAGATTGTGAAACAGGCCAAATAAAAAAAAATATATAAATAATATTGATAAGATTCCTTCCAAATTCAATATCATTTAGTTTTTTATTTTTTATTTTTGCATTTATCAATGCTATTTTTATACTTATGAATAATTTTTAATAGAAAAATAATTTTTAATGTGGCCGAGTTGATTTTTTTCTAATATTTTTCTATTTAATTTTTTTTATAAGTATTCAATATCATTTATTCAGTCTAGGCTGTTACAAGCACTTATGAACGTCAAAGAAGGCAGGAGACCTTGTAATCTATAGATCATTTGGTATTTTTTACATCTTGCCTTGCCTTGATATTAATAACTTTTAAATTTGCATTTTACAATATTATTTTTATGTGATAAATATTAAACAAGAAAATATAATACAAAAAATTAATTTGCTCATGTCGCACTGACGGGATTCAAACCCTTGACATCCTTGGGAATCCGGACCAATGCACTAACCAATTTATGCTACAGAGACCTCTGAGGACACGTCGAATTTTTCTAGTATATTCACCTTTCTACGGTGTTGGCCGTATTCCTCCTATTCATCATCGAGAGAATTAATATCCTCGCATTGGATAGATTTTTTTTACAAATATTTGACTATCGATAAAGATGAAACAGCCATGTCTAGATGGCTGTTTCATCTTTACAGCCATCTAAACATGGCTAAGACAAGTTTGAGACAAGTTACTTTTTTCTAGTATATTGTCTTATTTAATATTTGCCTTGATATTTTCGTAACATATTTAAACCATTTTTATGGTTTTTTCCATCAAAGCTAATCGATTTTCTGACATTTAAAATTTAGGTGTAGGCCTTTATCCTAATGACTATTAATTTCGTTATTTGTAGACACAATTCATCAGGATCCAGAGAATGTCTAGACTCGGGCAGCGGTCGAGAAAAAGACAAACTTAGGGACAAACGAGACGGGCGCGATAGAGATAGAGACATCAGCAGAGACAGCAGAGACTCAGTAAGAGACCGGAGAGACTCGGGCAGTGGCAGAGACAGACGAGACCTGAGCAAGGAACGTGACCACAGGGACCATAGAGATAGGAGGGATAGGAGAAGTAGAGATAGGGAAAGCGATATGTGGGATAGAGATAGAAATTACAGTAGAGACAGAGACTACAGGGATTCACGGAGTAGAGAGAGATCGAAGGATTACAGAGACAAAGATAGAGATAGACATCGGAAAACACGACATTCGTACGACGATGATGAAGAAGAGTAAGTATTTTAGAATCCTAATATCCGGAAAGTTGTTTTATTTCAAAGAGTAAAGATTTTTGAATCTTACTCTGTTCTTGGATAGAGTAAAATGGTCCATAATAGATCAATATTCTTTCTTCTCAATCCTTTTTTAAGACAAGTGCCACTTTTAAAAAAAATACTGTCTATTCGAATAAGCGAATGATTAAGTATCGATTTGAATGTATGAATTATTATTATAATCTTGTTTTTAGTTACAGTGATGGGTGTGGTTCCGGCAGATCATCACCTCGCGACCGGTGGCCGGACCAGCGGTGGCGAAGAGACGGTACTAATGTTAAACAATAAAGTTATATAGATTCAATATTTACGAGTACTATTTGGTTCAATGTATACTCGTTTGTTTTTCAGAGAGAAATTACGGGTCATTAGGATGGCGAGAAACGCGTCGCCGAGCGGAAATGAGACAAAGCGACGATCCTAGCGATAGAAGGTAATATTGACAGGGAAATATATCAAAATTTTTGAGTTAATTTAGAGGTACAAGTTATCAAATCCGATTTTCCATCTATCTGAAATCTTTTTTCTGACAGTAAGTTTGATTGCACTCCAACAGTCTCATTGAATGGTCAAATCTCTGGATTACCACTGGAATTTAATAATGTCTTATTTATTTTTCAAATAAAGAATGCGTTCAAAGTTTGGAGATAGCTACGGTTTAGGGTATAGGTGTTTTTAATAATGTAATTTTTTTTAATAGATTTGAGGTAGCATAAAATTCGACCTATTGAAACACATTATGGTTTGTTTACCTTTTGTCTCAAAGGAACTTGAATAGAGTATATTCAACAATTTTATTTTTATGACATCTTTACTTTTCTTTCACTTTCACCCTAGGTACGGCTCAACATTAGGTTGGCCGGGACGTCGTTCCGGGTCAGGTTCTGGGTCTGGGTCGTCTCGTCGCGAAGTGGATAGGGACGGGCGAGAAGTTCGAGACATTCGAGACGGGAGAGAGGGGCGGGACAGCAGAAGACGTCGGCGCGAGGATACTCGACCGCCACCTAGAACAAGAGATTACCGATTCTCGAATGATTTCTCGCCCCGTGACCACGCCTCGCCCTTTGACCAGGATTTGCACGATGCACCTACGCCCACTACTAAGAAAAGGGGGCCTTATTCAAGTCTGGAAGGCACTAGGTGAGTGACTGATGTAAATGTAGCTTGAAATGCCACGGAAGGTATTCCTCGCACGAAATTATCATTTATTTAATGACTTAACACCTCACTTCGCCTCACAAACAAAGAGAGAGAGAGAGAAAAAAAAATCCTACCAAGAATTAATCTATTTTGTCGAAATAGATGATGGATTAGCAAAATTGTGCAACGGACTGTACAAAATATGTATAAAAATGTACGAGCAGTTTAATAAGTCCGTGACTTTGAGAAAAAGAAAAAAAATACAAAGGGGTTTGAATTTTTCAAAATCTCGCCGCACGATTATATTTATATAAATAGATAGGGAACAAATATGTGAACAAAAAACATTAACAACATAATGCCCTAAAGTGTCAGGTTAGTGAGATAATTGGAGTTAAAGATACAAAGGTGATACCTTAGGACGGCTTTATTATAATTAAAAAAATATCACTTACACTCACACCAATTAACCTAGCCCCAAAATAAGCACTGTAAGGCTTGTGTTATGGGATACTAGGGTAAATACGTATAGTTATACATATATAAGCATCTATATGTAGAAATATATATAAACGTTCATGACTCGGGTACAAAAATGCTCGTATTCATCATACAAACATTTGCCCCTACCGGTATTCAAACGGAGGTTGCCATTATTATATTATTAATTTAACTCTAATTAACTAGCTAACGTGACACTTTACGGCATTATATATCATAACATTTTTTGTTACTCTGTGTGTCCCTGTGTTCATTTATAACAGGTATTATCGTGCGACGTCATTTTGAAAAAAAAAACAAAATGGATACTCATACTACGGATTTGGACGAGAAATAGAAAGACAAATTATTTATTTGCTATAAAACACGGTATTTAATGTCCCTTTTAACGGTCATTACATTATGAGGCCAGCCGCCGTAAAAAAAATTCAAATACCTTTACATAATCTCCTTTTAGCTCTATGCACCTCGACTAAAGATATTCCAACTTCTTAATCCATCCAAAAAAATGTTTTAACAAAACTTGAAAAATAGGCTCCTTTTTCATCTATCACTTCTTCATTGGATGGAAATATTTGTCCGCCCAGCCATTTATACATGTTTGGAGGAGAAAAACTTCACTTGGTGATACTCTGAGAGCAGAATTTACGGACCAAGTCCAGCTTTCTCCCCCAGGGGGAAAATCTCAGGGGGAATTTGTGGAACAAACCATTTTATGGGTTATATCCACCCTAAAGTCACGAACTTATCGTATAATGTTTCAACTTCTTTTTCTGTGTTAGAAAATACTTCTTAGTTCCAATTTTGCCAGATTCGCGTTTGACCCGGACGAGATGACAGCGTCCCCACTCTCGGCGAGCAGCACCCGCGCGCGAGCCGACGCCGACTCGCCGGCGACGCGGTTCCGATTCGACTCCGACTCTGTATCACCTCGATCCATGTTCGAGGACGACTTTACTAGCATGTCCACACCTCGAGGGAGAACTGCGTCCATTGCAGAAGAGGATGAAGGAGACGTGCCCCCGCTCCGAGCCAAGCCGCAATCCGCCCATAGAGACATTAAGAAGTCGGAATCCGTCAACATATTTACTCGCGAGTCGGATCCGTTTGAAGGTGACGCGTTCTTCGCGTGCACGGGGTCGGACCGCGCGGCGCGCAGGGAGAACTGGCCGGGGGACTTCCAGGGGTTCGACAACGCGTGAGCCGTCCGCTCTGTCCGCTTCGCTAACTAAGGTCGACGCACTGATTACTGAACCCATCAAAACTCGATCATTACGGTTTCTTTACCTCATGAAGGCACGTAAATTTTACGAGTTTCAAATCTATTGCGTAACTTTATGAGCGTTTGCAGCAGCCATCGTACGAGCTACCGATTACTGTAGATAAGCAAACGTTAGGAAGTTAATTACTTTCGTCTTCTTTTCAGTCCTGGTTTCACTCGCAAAGAACCACGATTTTGATGGATTTATTTATAGGTGCTCTTAGAGCTTGAAATGAACTGTCACAATTCCCCCTTATCAGATTGTAAAGGGGTCGATGAAGATGACTCATCATTGTCAGGGTTTTAGCGTTGATATTTAAGAATGAGAATGGAAACGGTCGGAGCGACGTCCTAGTCAACTAAAGTAAATGCCGCCGATTAAGGAATCTCTTCCATATAAGAAGACTTTGCTGCAATAATATCGCATAAATGGTACGTTTTATAATGCTTAGCAATACGCACTCAATCGTTTAACCACAATTTTGGACAGTAGATACACCTCGAATAATAAATATTCAATCTTGTTCTCGGCATCTGTGAATACTCCATCACTGGTGACCGAAGAGCAGTGCCCGATAGCAAAAGCGGGAGTTTTTTTAGTCTTGCCCAGTTAATTATAAAGGTATTATTTTATGGATCTCGTAAAAAATATAGTCAGCCATATAATAGTAGTACTTTCCAGTATCACTTAAGTAACTACATGGTAACGAATATTACAGTTACTGCATTTTTTATCTTTCAAAGAATGAGAAAGCAATTACTGATGTTATTATTAAAACAGTTTTATAAAAATTATACTAAACCCATGAAGTTTCCTGAATAATATTAGTCATAGATGTAAGTAACATGTCGTTATTTATTACTTATTGTAAAATGTTAGGCTCTATACCCAATGACTATCGTCACCCTAGTATTATGTATAAATGTTAAGACTTATACGGACTTGAACGAGTATGTTCAAGTTTGTATACGCCTTTAGACGCAACCTGTGATATGTATAAGCAACGCCCTGTACGTCAGATATTAGTTAAAACGCTTCGTAGTTCCACGTTATTTAGTTAATAAAAATTTGTCATCATTAACGTAACCGATCACCAATTAATTTATTCAGTGTAGAATTTATTATTAATTTGCTGTAAAAAAAAATGTTTTACATAAGTAAAGTTTATGAAAATTTCTGACTCGTGTAAGAGCTTTGTTGTACTTTTAAACAACTAAAAAAAATAGGCTAGTTATTTTGATGATTATCGAATAGATAAACAATTTCATGTTTATTGGTGATCATTTCGCTTTTTGGTTGCATTAAATGATTTAATTTAAATCGCAAATCGCGTTTTTACTCATTTCAGTAATATCTTCATTATTTGTTCTCATACTAATGCAGTTGAAAATAAATCTTTTTAGTACTTACATAGTAATGCTGAATTTATAAAAAAAATCTGCAATAGCTCATTCCACAATATGCGTTTAAAGAATATCGAGAAAGTCTAATGAGATGCAATACTTAAAAATGTCTGTTTAATTGTTATTTCTTTGTTTCGTAGTTAACGAGTTATTTTAACATACTAACATGTGAATATTATTAACATTTCCATACAAATTTGATTTAAAATACAAGTCATGAGCACAGCTTAGTAAGCGGGAAGGTATGACGACAGTTGTGTCCACATTGATTTAATCCTTATGTTGTTTATTTTAAGGTCAAAATTCGCAACTGGCACCCCTACCCCCTAACAGTATTGCTATCGCTATCTCAATATCTATAGCTATCGATTGTTCAAACCCCTACAAGGGCTCTTGCTAACGCTGTCCCTTTCATACTAAAAATGCAATAATTACTGTGAATCCAATAGATGAATAAAAATATATAGGAATTGGACAAAAACCCTATCGTTGAAGGGTTTTTACGCAATAACGTTAGGCGGTAGGGATGCGGGTCAGCGGCCAAATATACCAATTAAATTAATTGCTGTAAAAAAAAACAAGTTGGGGCACAAAATTAATTATATTTTAGTTTTAATTTCATTTATTCACAAACTACAGATTTGCCAAGGTATCGATTAGGAAGTTCAAAATCTATCGAGAATTTTGTGGGAATCGTATGCGTAATCCGTGTACTCAGAAACGAAACAAGCTGTGTTGCCATTTTAAAAAATATTTTCCTTCGACTTCATTGAACTTAATATTTAACATAGTGGCTTATAATTTATTAAGAAGAAGAATTTGTTAGCAAATGGCTATTGGCATTAAATTAGTATGTGGATAAATGAAATCAAATTAATATAAAAGTCATATATTGTAATGTAATATTTATATCATTATGTAAATAGTATATTTATTCACTGTATAATAGTAATAACAACTAATGAACTCACCTATAGGATGCTTATAAAATATAATCCAGTTAACTTAAAATTTAATAAGTAATCCGAATTGACTGAAAACCGATTTTTATTTGTTACTATTTATTATTAATATGTACTCAATAAAAACTTTAAACAAGATACTCTAGATTTAAATAACTTTATACATTCTACTTTTTGTTTAGGTATTGAAATCCTTAAATCAATTTATCAAAAGAGTCTTTTATTTATTTTAATGACTATGTACTACTTTTTATAATTTTTTATTTGTACTGTGATATTTTATTTAACTTTTTAGGTAAGCAATCAATTTTTAATGCCTATGCATTTTATCCAACATTTTTTGTAATTTATTTTACATTTTATATTACGTAATGGCTGTATTATTTCTTGCTTTATAACTGTCTTATTAATGTTATGAATACCAAGGCACTGCATCAAGCATACAATTCCATTTATAATGTTACCTAAACATAGGATGGTGATAAAACTAGTTTTTGTATTAATGTATTTTTTGTACATAATGTAGTTAGACAAAATAAATTATGTGCAATTATTACCACTTCTATGACGCAATACCAAAGGTATTTATGTTCTGTATCTGTTGTGTAAAATTCTCTGAATTATTAAATTATGACAAAGGATTGATAAAATTGCCTTTTTTTATTTCTTACTATTTCACGCAAAAACTTGAACGGTTTTGGATGAAATTTAGCACACAGAAAGTAGATAGCCTGGATTAAAACAGGGTACTTTTTCCCGATTCCCGATATTCCCATCGAAACGCGAATCACTAATCACAGTCGCTAGTTTTCTATTTTTGTATTTCTCTATTCAATCGTACTATTCATTCATAGGCAGTTTATCATAAAGCGGCACTACTTGGCGGTACTGTTCGTACAATACGAAAGAAATTGCGCATCATTAATGTTTGAGACTATCTTGTGTATTTTGTAAATGATTTGCCTATATATATCTATCGGAACTTATCTATATATCTATCAGTAGAAGCCGTTGTCATCGGAAACGTAAAAAAATTACTTAATACGTGGCTGTGAAGACAGAATCCTTTGCCAAGCTACTAAGGAGAAAAATAAAAACGTCAAACAACTGTCATATCATGTGTCATCAAAAAATCATTTTGTTCGTCGAAATAAACTTTCAGTTGTGTTTTCAGCGCAACAGCTGTTATTTTATTATTTTTAATAACTTTGGATTTAATTACTGAAGCAACAGGTAGAATTAACAATTTATCAGGTCATGTTAGTCGCCACTAGTATTAGTGTAGTTTTTGAAAATGAAACAAAGGTAAGACAGTAGAGTAGTAGACGTAGAAGTATTGAATTGAGGGGTTGTTTACGTGTAACTGTAGGTAAGCTGTGCGATCTTATTTCAGAACCCACCTCATGCACGGAGGCGATGACCTGATCGGCCACATGGGTAACTCTAAATATGAAGATGACCCAAGCAATATCCAACTACATAAAGTCAAACCACAAGAGCATTTTATCGAAGCTCAAGTTCAAGAAGGAGATACATTACAAGCAATTGCCCTGAGGTTTTATTGCTCCGTAAGTGTTTTAAAATTGTATTCAAACTCTATTGTCAGCTCTTAATTGTACCTATTTAAAAATATTGGAAGAATCCTAGTCATAAGTCACACTGAAAAGAAAAAAAATTATACTTTTATTTTCTTATCTAGAAATGGTAATTCAAGATAATATTTTGTTGACACAGTAATTAGCTTTGGATTATTTATTATGATAATTATGTTAATATAATTTTTATCTTAGATTTCAGAGTTAAAACGAATAAATCACATCCATAAAGACAATGAAATTTTTGCAAGACGAACAATTAAAGTCCCAGTCACTCCGTATTCAGTGTTAACTGAAAGAATGCCATCCACACAACTAGGTTTTGAACCTATACCATCGTCATCTACTCATTTACAAGTAAATAGTTCTATACAGGAACTACTGCCAAGTAGCAGCCAAAGTATTGCTCAACAAAGTAGATCTGTAAATGAAACTGCAAGTATGAATAGTGATTATGCAATTGATTGCAATGCAGTGGTTATGAATAGCACTTTGTCACCATCTCTGGTGCCTTACAGTGACGCAGAGGTGTCGGAAGCCATCACTGAAGATACTCAACTGTTGCCAAACAAACAAAAAATATCAGTAGAAGCTGTTGTTGTGAAAGAACTTACATCACATGGAGCAGACTTTGGACTCAAGTGGTTTCACTTAGTGTGTTGTATGCTTGTTCTGGGTGTTGTGATACCTCTTGTGTATGTTATGTTTTATTTACAAAAACCTGATCATCATGTTTATCATGAGGATATAAATTCTAACCATACTGCTGCAGCCGCTATTTCTTCACATGAACATTCACAGATTTAACACTCATATTTTGTTACACTACTTTTATTAATGGATTTTATAAGCTGGTAAAATTTTAAGTGATAAATAATTAAACAGCAAATTATATACAAAGGTAGTGTAATATGTGCTTTGAAAATATGAGTGTAATCTTATTTATCTCAACCATGGTTATGATAAGTGCTGAATTTGACTGAAGAGCTTTAAGTTGTGGTGGTATTTTAAAATATCAAATTTATGTAAGTATCTATTTAAGTGTACAGAATATGATTCTCCAAACAAAAATCACTATTTACAATGCTACTTCCATATTATAAGATAATTTCTAAACTATATTTTTTTCTTTGACCCTTTCTTTCCTAACCATCTACCCAACCCAACAAATCACCCTGTTGAACTGTAGCTTGTTATATAAAATGTTGATGTGAACTTTCGCGTTTTTGTAATCCAATTCAATAGGTAGAAACATAAGAAGTCCAATTTCTCGAACATTTATCCCCAATAATCATAAAATTTATTATTGTAATCAGCAGTTAGGCATAATAGCCTGCGCAAGGCCAGTCTGGATACGGGCTGCTGCGTGGCTACAGCAAAAAAATATGGGATTATAAATTCTGTCTCGTGCCCAAGAGGTTGTCTGTAGAAAAACATTGTTTTGTATAGGCTGTAGTTTCCCCGTATCATTATTTTACTCTTTCCTGTAGTTGCCGTTGACTGTACTACTTACTGACTGGTTAATTTACTTATCAGAAAGTTTATACTTCAGCTATGAAAAGAGAGCCTTTCAGTGAAGAAAGAATGTAAGATGATGGCTGGAGTATCGTTTGCAAATGTCCAACGTTACTATCGCGTAAAATTTTGACAATATAGATCCTTATGCAATAGGAAGAAGGTTGAGAAACTATTCACAAGCTTTGGCGTATGCTAATTAAGTTAGAAAACTCACGCTTATCGTGAGTTTTCTGACCATTCCTTGTAAAATATCAATCTCGCCATAATATCAGGCGAACTAAAAATAGGCATTTTCAAAATGAAAGAATAAAAACACTTTTCACAAAATAAACTATTTATTTGAATTATATTTTCTATATTCACTTAAATATACATCGATGTAACAAATTATGAGAAAACCACACACTCTTACATAACTTTTCACAATTCATTATTTATGATAAATAAATGCATCCATAGTTTCTATCCAAACGTGGAGAAAATAGAATTTTAATAAAATAACCCTCAATTATGAGAATTAACGTTATTTGATTAGGTACTGTGCACTTCTACTTAAAAAATCTTGTAACTGAATTACTGTAATGTTATATTATAGTAGCAAACTCAGACTGTACCTTACCAGCCTTTGCAATTCCAGCATGCGTAGCATGAGCACCTCGACAAAGCTTTCTGGACAGTTTTCTCGCGCGAGCGTATTGTCGTCTCGCTTACACCGTACTGATATGAGCGGGACAGACATCGCGAGATAAGCGTCGACAGCGAGTCGCGGTGCGCATGCTGGCTGTGCCTTGTGCGCCATTAGCAAAAAGAAAACGGTTTCACAAGGCCATTTTAGAGACTTATGATTTATAAATTAGCAATGTTCAATATTCTGATAATCCAACTTTCGTTGAACTAAAAACATACATCAATTAGGTTTTAAAAAAGAATCGTGCAATAGGTACCTATTCGAATCACGATATAAAACCGTAAAAAAAATTAAGCCCATAATCTAACAGCCAATGATATAATTGTAAACAAACCAGGGCCATTTTGCAATACACAAAATATACATGGATGTTATACAATATTTTTAGGAAACTAGTAATAATTAACTTAATAGGTAAGTAACAATCAATATTCAATTTATTGAAAGACTCTAAATGTATCGGGAAATTGATTGAGGTGACTAAATAAAGCTTCCAGTTCGATTACATTGTATATTAATCGGTTATAGGAATCAGAAGTTCCCGCGGCCGTGACCTAGGTTGCTCTCGTGGACGCTGAAATGGAAAAAAAAACTTTAATATACATGCATTTAAATGTTATTTCAATTCTCCTTCACACTTATTTAGTTATATATTAATCACATTTAAGGCCAAACATACAAGTTAGTAGAGACAGAAACAAAGAGCAGCATGAGGAAGAGTCTTGAGTTGAAGTGCGCGCGAGTACTTTGTAGGCAGATTAGTGATTCCTTGTTATCCAATCAAAACAACAAAATCACTAGTCTTCCATACAACGCACCGCAGACGCCCGACGCCCGTTAGTTGGTCGACACCTAGAAATTAATTGTTAGACCAGACACATGTTAGTCACAATGAATGATAGTTAATACAGAATGATGACACATGAACATAGACATAATAATACAGTTTTAGGACTGATATTTCAAACTTAAAATACAAGTAATTACTTATTAATAATTTAGTTCGATTTGATACAAGTTTGAAACAACGAGTCGTAAACATAATTATAACTTGAAACATTATGTACAACTAATTAATAAGATATAATGATGGAATGTGATTCTAGTCTACTAACAACTGTTATTTAATTACACCCTGCGTCATTATCAAAGTCAAGAGATATTACCAAATACTAAATTGATTTTACACACAGTAACTACTAATGTTTACTTGGTTTGTTACCTGCACACTACGTCATCGACGACTAATCCTTACGTCTATTTAAATCTTTTTGTTTGGGGCCAATGCAGGGAATTCTTCAAACATTCTATTATCAAAATAATGCTGTGTTAGTAATGGCGGCAACAACAGTCAGAAAATAAATAAATACCATCTCCAATGAAATCATTATACCTAATATTAATTTTAGTATGTAAGTGATGTTTGTTACACTTTCATGCTCAATAATGTAAAATACATTTTAAATATTATCAGATTAAATGGTAAACAAATGAAAATGGAAATAAGCTGCGTACACATAAACTGTATCAACTGAAGCATATTTAATTTTTCACGCTTTAAAGTTTTCTATTGTATGACGTGCACTGGACGTGCGTTTTTGTCTTAACTAACATGTAGATTTATGCGTGTTTACACACATTATATCACTTAACAATTACCCTGATACCATAGATAATTAGATAGATTAAGCTACTTGGTGTTCAGACCATCCACGCCACGCGGATATCGTATTATATACATAACGTGTGATCATTTTGTCAGTGAATGTAAATAGTGATCATACAAATTGTATATAAACACGCACGACTACATATCAAAGAAGGAGGAAGAAGGACATTAAGACTTAGTAGAGAGAAAATATTAACTTATATCTCGTTGCAATTATGATTACCACATAGAAATGTTTGTTTTGTTCTGTTGATATAGCAACAGCTGTGTGGACAGAAGAATAATAATCCACCTAACAAACAAGTATGAGACTTGAGTTGTAATTATTATTTATTTATATATAAGAGTAAGCCTAATTCATGTAAAATATATAATACAGGATAAAAAAATCTATGGGCCCTGGAGGGGAACTACTTTAAATCCTTTTGTTAGCTCATTTTACTGAAAGGCAACATTTCTTTTATTTTTTAAAAGAAACAAAACTGCATTAAAAGATTTTTAGAAATATGCTTCCCACACCCAGGGATCGAACCAGCTAAAATCTGTAAAAAAAATAACATCCTGTACTTTTATGCCATCAATCGATAGGGTCAATCAAAAGGATCAACTCTCTCTAACAAACATAGTGAATCAAATTAAAGGAAACACATGAAAACTCAACTTATAAGCTCAATGGGACAGATTAAAAGATAAAAAAAAATCAAAAATCTTTAAATGCAATTTTGTTTCTTTTAAAAAAAATAAAGGAATGTTTCCTTTTAGTAAAATTAGCTAACTAAAGGATTTAAGGTAGTTCCCCTCCAGGGCCCATAGATTATTTCCACCCTGTATATTAGTACAAATCTAGCCCTTCACCGGGCATCACAGCATAAATACAGGGTAGGGCAAAAGATATGCGTCGGTTTGGAAGGGCTACAATATAAAAAAAATATTAACTTAGTGACGCGGTTTGTTATTCCCAATCTATACTGATAGAATGCCATTTGATACACATATTTTTTTTTTATTATATTAGCAATAGTGCGGCTATCAGCAGCAATGCACTGTTGAAAGCGATTTCTGAAATACAGGTTTTCGTTCCAGCACATTTGAGTGGCGGTTATTTCCTTACTTCTCAACCTAAGTTCATCCAAGGTGCGAGAACCTGAAAGAAAATTGAGGAGGAAATAACCACTATACCCACAAGCCGAAAAGTTGTTAATTTCAGAAATCGCCTTCATCCGTGCATCGCAGCTGATGGCCGCAATATTCCTGATGTAATTTTAAAACAAATCTAACAAGTGGCATTCTTTGCTGAATTGGGAAAAATAAACTGCTTCACTCTAAGTTGAATACTTTTTTTATTGTTGCCCTTCAAAACCGATGCAATCTTAAGCCCCACTAATATTAAAAATAGTGTGATAATTCGGTTGTCTAGACAGAGCAAGGATAGGAAAATGAGATAGAGATGTCTCAACCAGTTGTTCAGTGAGTCGGGACTGTATAATATCATAGTAGCAAAATATGGCGATTTATTATTTATGCTTATAATAAATCGATTGCATTATACGTCTCCTAATCCTAGTCTTCCAGAACAGAGCAACTTGAAGTGTAGCATAAACAGTATAAAATTTCATAATAACAATAAAAGACAACCTAACTTATTTAGCGTACTCATTATGCATTTCAAACGACGCATGGCGTATGCTTATTGTGGAGTGGCCATTCAGAGCCCGCTAGCTCGCAGTTCACGCGGATTGCGCTGGCTAGACAGTCTATATAGTCGACTGCAACGAGTGGTTGAGGGCACTCGTTACGGTCGAGTGATTCAATATGGAAAATTATATGTCGAACGAAAATCAATCAGAAACGAAGCGCTCGCCGCGAGACGAGAAAATCAAAAATAAAGCCCCAGAGTGATTACTCATCACACACATTCTCACACACATTTTGCCGATAGAAAATGATGCGATTTGCTTTGGTAGGATTACGGTAATTGTGCAGGTGAGTGAAAGAACATTGTATCTTTATCATGTTTCACGCGCGACGGATTCAGCATGTGGGGTCACTCAGTAGCCCTAACATGAGCGGGTTTTATCGACACTCGTAGCTCGATAACGTGTCACTGTCCCACGGGGTTATTACCTAAAAATTTGCAAACGTCGCGCGATCGAGATGCGGAACGTTAAAATAAAAATAGTATTACGTCTGTGATTGCTGGCTAAGTCGCTCGCTGATGGTTCGTATAGCGGCGTCTCTCTTTCTCGCGCTCCTACCTAGGTTGCGAGCGTGAGCGCCGCGATGAATGCACATTATAGTTCATCGATTGTTCGGCAGAGGCCGCACTGCAATAACGGTGTGGTAGATATGGTGATACGTAGCGTTAAGCAATTATCGCGCAATTTTTGCTATTGCTATCGCATTGCTTTTGCAAATATAGATAATAACCCCGATGCTCTCATCTTAGCGAGGTAAGAAAGATAACATAATACGCCTTATCTTATCGCGTGACATAGCGACGTTGATGCAACGGCTACACGACGCACACTACGAAGTTATGTTCCGCGTTAATCTAGTGTAATAATAAATAGGATGAGGTACAGGCCTCCCAAAGTGATAATGCGCATAGAAATCTTCGTCACTGTTCCGCAACGTTCGTATTCCCCGAGCGTCGGAAGACGATATGTAATAAAAAGTGGTTAAGTGCATTTTCTTCATGCATTAATTAGTAGAATTATATATATGATTCGGGTGTTTCCGGGAATACGACATTAGCGAAGATCTGCATGCGCATTATTAATTTGGGAGTACTGTAACGAGTAGTACCTCTGCTGCAGCAAGTACTGCGCCATCTGTATGCGCTGCGGCGTGCCGCTGATGGTGATGATGCGGTCGCCGGAGCCGGGCAGCGGCTCGGCGATCTCTATGCGCGCGCCGCTCTCCGCTCGGATCTTGCGGATGCGCGAGCCGCCTTGCCCGATTATGGCGCCCGCCAACTGGTTACAAAAAAAAACTTTATTTAAAAAAACCGTCTTTAAAAAGTAAAAAATAAAACTATTGAAGTCGGTGCAAAAGTTTAATTTCTTACTTTTGAAGTCAGTGTTAATTATTTTTATGATATGTTTTTTATTTCACAATTTTTTGTTACATCATGTGCCGTTACTTACACAAAAAATCAGCCCATACACAACAATGTCATCTAGTTAAACGACCACTTGCCAATACGTAAATTATATTTTTCAGGATTATGAATACTAGATCTACTACTAGATCTTCGTAAAAAAATATATGGGACCACACTTAAACTACGACGTTCTTTCAGATAAAATAATTATTTAAATCGGTTGACAACTGACGACGTCATATTAAAACACATAAAAAAAACAAAATATACAGTCGACTTGAAAACCTCCTCCTTTTGAAGTCGGTTAAAAAGATAGGTTTCGATAAAGGATGTATAGATTTGGACCACACCTATCAGCACGATATCCGTGCCGCGACGACGACATCGGCATCAGCCCGGCCGCCGGGAAATCAAGTATGTATGAAATTAATAGTACCTCTTTCCACTTGCCGGGGACGGCACAGCGTGCGTACAATTTGCTTCGCCTCGCCAGCGTGCCGGCAAATGGAAATACGTCCAATATGGAAAACAGTAGAAGCTAATGGCGCCATCTCCGCTGCTATTAAATTTTGTTTGTCGGTTTGTCATTCTGACAAATAATTGACCAATCAACAGATTTGTATACCAGCTATGCTTGTTGCACATGCAACAAGGCTTTTATTGAACGTGTCAAAAAAAGGAACCAACACCGCCATCTGGCATTACGTCATATATGACAACTAACAGCGCTCCCATCGACGTTCATTATAAGCCGTATCGCACTGTACCTTATTTTCGGAATGCAATGACATTTAAATGAAGTTCGAGTTATTCTGTTGGTGAAGTCGGGCCTAGAGTCGTTCTCACGAAAGAGGTCCACGGAATATTACTGGAACTAAAATGTAGCTTGCTAATCTCCACAGTAAAGGAGCTTATTTTCCAATGTTGAAGGCGACTGCAGGGCCACTTTCATTCAGGGGCCTTCTTTCGTGAGACACTCTAAATCTTAATAGACTTGCGGTTCCACTTGAACTAAGCTAGCCAGTTTAGCTCAAGTGGAACAGCAGCCTTAAACTAATGGAACTTACATCAATCGGTATAGTAACTTGCGTAGTGGTGTCCTGCTGATTCCCATTACTGCTGAAGTTGGATGAGCTTCGACCGCCTGCATCGCCGCGGCCAAAGTTGCCGCCTCCAAAGTTTCCCCCACCACCGCCGCCGCCGAAGTTTCCTCGCGGGGGGCCATTGAAGCCTCTAGGGCCTGGGCCTCCAGGACCGCCAAAATCATTGAAGTTTCCACGCGGAGGTGGGCCACGATTCATGGGTGGGCCGCGTGGCCCGCGCCCGGGCCCAATCGGCGGGCCGCGCCCCGGGGCCCCACGCGGAGGGGCCCCTCTAGGCGCCCTTGGTCCGCTCCCGCCCTGTCCACCGCCACCGCCGCCGCCGCCGCCGCCGCCACCAAAGCCGCCGTACTCATCCGCGTAGAAATCGTCGTAATTGTGCGGGTCGTAGTTCTGCACCGGACCTTTAATCGGCACCTGGAAAATTATACGGAAGTATGTTAGGTTGGGTGGTTGACTCGGTTATGAGATTAGCTTGCAGTCATCTCACCAGCATGACGCAAGAAAGCTTCCAAATTGTAATTTTGCATCTAATCTGGGGACTAATTCTACTAACGTTAAATCATAATCGCATTTCAATTATAGTGATCTTTTAAACAGTGCTTATTTCTTCTACTCTACAATGTAAAAAAAAAACACTACAATTGGAACGGATAGACGTTAACACAATTTACCCCAACTTCTTGCATGCCACCCGTCTATAAAGGTCTAACTTCATTGCAAATTCAAACAAACATATCTTGACATTACAATGTCTCAGCTTGTTTCTGGCTTCGGTCAGTTAGACGGCAAATAACCGCATTTTTTAAGCCAGCTACATGTCAAACTGTGAGGATAGTGTCGCACCTGCCGAATGAGGTCCAGCACCTCGCGCACGGCGGCAGCGACGGCGTCCGCTGCTGCAGCACGCGCTCCGAGTTCTGGGCCCGGGTTAAAGGATATCTCCATCGCCATATAACCTGCTACATGTCACAGTGACGCACTTGCCGGATGAGGTCCAGCACCTTACGGCGTCCGCCTTGCCCCCCAGCTGCACCACGCGCTCCGAGCTCTGGGCCCGGGTTAAAGGAAATCTTCATCTCCATATAACTTGCTACATGTCACAGTGACGCACCTGCCGGATGAGGTCCAGCACCTCGCGCACGGCGGCGGCGACGGCGTCCGCCTTGCCCACCAGCTGCACCACGCGCTCCGAGCTCTGCGGCGCCGGGTTGGAGAATATCTTCAGACGCGCACCAGTTTTCTGGACAAACAAGGAGGTACATTTTAATATAGCGTATTACTCTATATAAAATGTCTTCCATACTATCGGCGAACGGACACGTTTTGACAGAGCAATTGAGCAGGCTTCGCGGGGCGAAAAGGGGTGATTGCGAGCCCGTGATGCCTTACTCGCTCGGGACAAGCCTGACAATGACTGCGGCAATGACGAATTTCCTGTCAAAAGCGGCATTGCGCGAGACTGCACAGACGTTGTCACACTGTTAGTTCTTTCGCTGTGGTATTAGCATAACATGGTGTTGGTTATTTATGCTGTCCTAGTATATGTTTTTATCTTAATGCCCAGTTCCAATTCTACTATGGACTGGATTGATTCCCTGGATGACCGTATGGTGCACAGGACTACTGTTCTGTCCACTGGAACTGTTCTGTCTGTGGACTGGAAGACCGTCATTCCAGTCACTGTACTGGATAGATTAACTTTTCCAGTAGCATTCCAGTGCTGATTTCGATCGTTGTACTGGAGGAATGCTACTGGTGTATATCAGCCGGGTATTATTGTATCAGTACTGTTTTGTTATTCCGTGATAATAAATAGATAAATCGAGTCACTCTCTCCAATTATGCTTATAGAAGTCTTGCTGCCAATACATATAAACAAGTTGTTTGTCAAACCATGCCTTTGGTGCATAATTAATAATGTCCAGCCACCATGGTGGAGGTTTTTTATGAACATCCCTTGATAAGCTTTACAAATACTACAATAATTTTCTTAGATTTATTAAACTAAGACAACCAGAATTCTCAAATCAGTGAGCTTAGGTAATGCAAGCTAGATAGCATGGTAAAGTCAATTTAAAAGGTCTCTCGTCGTAGATCTTCTGATGGCGTAGCTTCTTTGACATTCACAAGACAAGAGTTTGTGTAACTGCCTAGACTGAATAAATGATTGAATTTTATGGAGGGTAGAGAGAGATCCTTGCCGTCACGGAATGACATGAAAAGTAAATTAATTTACCTTTAATGTGGAGTTAAATATTAATCTGACTTGATCCTACAAGACACAAACATTTTTTTTTCGGTCTTATAAAATATGTATTTACAATAAAAAGGAAACGTTCAGTTTAATTTGTGGTTAAATAGTGTTATGCTAAAAAGAAGACACCAATATTATCAATGCAGAATTCTTTTACTTCTTACAGTATTATTTTTCAGCTATCAAAAAAATTTTATTATCAACTATTATACACGAAATAATATGACGTCGTATATCGCCCTTTTTCTCGAGTAATCGAAGGGAAATAGCACTTTCCACCGAATCATTACGTCATCTCAAAATGGTCATACATCGTTGATTATAATGTATGATGTTAAAGACAATGTATTAAAATACCGAGGTTAACGTTATAAAATGATTAAGAAATAACAGTACTTTTAAAAAAATATCAGCAAGCAACGAAACAAAGGTTGCGAAAAGCATAAAAATAACTTTGTGCCTATTTCATAATTTTACTGAACAGATGGTAACTGTTATAATTCAAATCAAATAAAATTATTTATTGCTAAACCATAATGTTTACAAAGGTGTTATATAATAACATTAAGAAGTCCCAAAAATTCAGAAAACGAAGAAAACCTTTAATTTTTTTGCAAAAATAAGAAAAAAAATCACTAATCCGCTTTAATACAACCTTATAAGAAAGCAAAATTAAACATTCGTTACACTGAAAGTTTAGGAAATCAAGAAATGTTTTCAGTTGTGTTATACTGAATGCTTAGTTGAGCATATTAGCTCGCTATCGACACAAAAATCTTTCCAGAAATACACAAACTTTTTATATATTAGACCACAAAGTGAGCATGTTTGTATATAATAACGCAGTGACCCGCTTTATTTGCCCGCGAGTGTAGATAAAAAACTTAATGATCTCAAAAGGAATAAGATAGGGAAAAGCGCCTGGTACTTTTGATAAGCACTAACAGCTACATCTATTTGAATTAGTTTAGTTTGTTAACTATTATTCGAGCGATACACATTATGAATAACTGACAAACGGTCTACGTTTGATTAATAAATAAATCAGTTTAGAGCACAGGAGCAGACTCTGGTCAAAAATGGTTCAAACTCGGAATGCTGAGAGCAAAATTAGTTATCAAAACTATGTTTATTCGCAATATTCTTAATACAACATAATAGTGCCAGCAGCATTGCGATGTGACACTATTGTAAAAAAAAACGTGTCGGGCGTTGCCATCTCTTTGTCATTGGGCTACCGGGCTTATTCAGAGCACCCTCTTTACCCACTTTCATGGTTTATTTTTTACGGTCGCCAATAAAAAAAAACTATAGCCAGCTCGCAAAGGACTTAATAAATTCTTAAGAATTGTTCAACCTTTAGTCTGTCTGTATGAATAACAGGACATGATTAATAGTATATGGACTTTTATAAATCAATGCGTTTAATCGCATGGTTTTAACTTCAGTTGTACTTGTGCAATATGTACGGTTTTTTATGTTTTCTGTAAAATATGGATGTAGCCCGGGCCCGCCGGGTCGTCAAATAATGGATATATTTTTTAATCTACGGGCATAAAAGTATACAGATATTCCATTATTTTGATAGTATATTCATATTCTGTTAGCATTCAATTTAATTCATTCATTTCAATTATGTAAAACTATTAAAGCACATTTTCCCGCCCACCCCCTAGTGAAATATATTTATAATACAAGAGAATTATATTAAGAATAATAATATTCTACAACTGTAGTAAACTCAGCTGTTCTGTAGCAAGGGTAAGGAAATCTAAATGGAACTGGTGGTAAAATTAAATATCGGGGGTTTTACGGTTTTACGAAGGGTTGGTTTGGTACTTGCAAGAAGTAATAGTGGTGGGTGGTAAAAGTGGTAGCAACTAGAGATCGATGTGTGGCAATTACCTATATTTGTTAAGGTCGCGGCCGTCACCGCGGGGTGTATCTGGCGGTGACGTTTGGCAGGGCGCAGGCGCCGGCCCATCGACCAGCGCACGTGGCGCGCCACGCACAAACAACGCCGTCGCCGCCGCCGGCTGCTCACAGGACACTGACACCGATTTACCGACACCGCACATATTGTACACCGGAACACCAGAAACGGCGGGAATTACGATATAACAAAAAAAGTACTATTTATTTTCAAGTATCGACTACACTTCTGAGAAATTATACCCGATTATATACTAAGTATTCCGTAAACATTTTATGAAATATTCGGGTAGAAAACGCGAAGGGAGCGACTGTCCTCGGGGCCGGTCTACAATGGAATGAGCGGCGGAGCGCGGTGCGAGTTGCACCACCTGCCGTCGGGTCGCCCGCGCCCTGCACTTGCGGGGCTCCACGGACGCCTCCGAGACACCTTCCGACCATCTGTCACCCCCGGGACTGCGCGGATCTCGTTCATCATTCAAAGAACTAGTTTGTTCGTGTTGGAGAGCTTTTTATGAGGCATCGACGACCGACAAACTGTATCAGTTTCTGAAAAATCTTCTTTGTTTAGATTAATTTTGCAACAGTGGTGTGAAACAAGAGTCGAAGACAATAAAATACAATGGATTAGATTTCTTAGCGCATAAATTCATTTGAATTTCTACAGTTTATTGACCCTACTAACAGCTTACATAAACCCTTATTTCTTATGGCAAAATGCCACATACAACCCCCAGAAATTCGACCAATTATAGTGAAATGTAGTTTTCATTATGTTGACTTGAACAATGTCTTTGTCTAGCCCGCTAGTCAACGCCAACGGGTGAGTGAGCTCGGCTAGGCGTGGTCGATAGGCGGCCAGTTTGGTGTTACGAAGCCATACCGCGTCCGCATCGTGCGGTTCGGAAGCGGAAGCGGCGGCGCTCGCGTGCGCTGTAATTGCCAGTGTCACCGCTGCCAGCGCCGCTAATCACCCTGTGCCCACCCATGACATATGCGCGACACTCAAATTACACTTGTTTTTGGATTCTAGAATGTTATTTTTATTTAACTAACTACTGCTTATTTCACTACTTTGAAAGTGCACAAGTTGGACTATGTATGTTAAGTCGCTATACGACTGAAAGGAGATAGAAATGAGAACAGAACGCGCGCGAGACTGATTTTGCAGATTAGGCGAAAAAAAAACACAAAATCACTTCGTAGTAAATAACTATAGCGATTAAAGAAATGAAACTACACGATGCTTAATATTATTGGTTTCCACTATGTAACCCCATTAGAGAATAATCTTGAATTTTCGTATTAGGTGGTCATTTCGAAACGAAACAGTTTCGAGGCAAAATCATAAAATCGTGTTTCTGGTACATTACGAATCTAGATAAAGGTATGAAGAAATGTATATCTTATTACCAGATTTATTACATCTCTAACCATCCTATAATTTTATATCAAAAAAGTACATACTTTTTCTGTCTATCATCAGCCTGTGGACGTCCACTGCTGGACATAGGCCTCTCCTAGCTCAAGCCTATTGTGGCGTCCATAGGAGGTTATTAGCCTACTGCTACCACGCTGGCCAGACGGGTTGGTAGAGGGTTTGTTTCAAGTTTTCCTTCTCTCGCACAGGTGTTCAATGCTTTGAGCCTCTTAGTCGACTCGTACGACATCCCAGGCATGTAAGGGATTGGTGACACTTGTATTCTTAGGCCGTCACCACACGGCACACTTTTTCTGTATAGCGTCTTAAATTAAAGACCCCAGGCATCAAAACGCAGTTTGCCAAAAAAAATTAAGATCCAGGTAGCTAACGAGGAAAAAATGGTATCAAACCTACTGGGCACCATAATGGGGTAGCGAAGGGAATTTGACAAAACCATTTAAAATGAGGAAAAAGCATTTGGGATTCGTAAGCAACGTGACAGAGGGTATATAATTACAATAATTGGTACGAAATTACATGTAGAAGGATACTACAAGCCTTTTTTAACAACCTTATATTATATATAATATACCATGTTTTTGACTGTCATGTGACTGTGATTAAAAATCATATCGATAAAAAAAAACTCGATTTAAGTCAATGCAAACGATCAAAAATCTTTCGTACTATTTTCTACTTTCGTTTTTTATTATGTATGTGCCTAGACATTTAAAGGATATGAGGTTTAAAAAAAGTCTCCCCGCTCACGTGCATATCTCCGGTAACCCGAGCCGGGCGCCGCGCTCTTCCGTCGGATGGAGGCTCCCTTACCCTCAGGCTACATTAACGAAGCACCTACACCCCTTCCATTGTTTACATCCAACAACTGCTTGTATGGGTTTAACGCTACCTACACACTTGTTGTAACGATTGTTGACCGATAACTTCAACACGGGACGTGAATTCCAACACACGTTTCTAGGTAATAATTTAGAATATTATACCGAAATACCTAAATAATGGCAGCATTGAAAGACATTACGTGGCGCATAATAGCGAACATGGAGACATCGTTGATAAAATTAACATCAAGATAAGAGCGACACAGGGTGTGCGCGTTTGATCGAATCTACCTGATATTCCGGCAACAAGGAATATCGAATCGAGCGGCGACGACGGTAATCAAAGGGAGGCGACGGATGGGGCCATATGTTCGAAATTTCTATTTATATAAGCATAAGCAAGAAGCCCTCGGTCTGGGGCATTGTGCAAGTAGGTAGGCTGGGTGAAGCCCAGGTGCGCGCGCGCTTTTTGTGCGCCTTCCGGCGGCTGCGCGCGCACCTGCCCGTCAGCTGCCGCCCGCGCAGCACGCGCCCGCCACTACTCGACGCGACGCATCACACACTCCACCCTGCTCGTATGACCATTACGAAAGTCCAGGTTTCGAACGATATCGTTTGAAAATTCAAATTATATTAGATCTATCAATAAGTTTGAAGAAGTTACACTTTGTTAATAAAAAGTAAAGGTGAGACGCGATCCTCCGTATAACTGGTTAACCGATTTTTTTATTAATTCTTTCTTAGTCTACATACGGTTAATACATACGATTATGAGTACCTACATTATGTATTGACAAAATTTTGTAATGCGCAAAAAAATATTGGATAGCATTACAACAATACGTGTACGAAAGAGAAAACATTTTTTCATAATGCCATTAATACAACAGACTTGATGTAGATTCGCATTTTTTTATTAAAGTCCAGGTAACGTTAGCGGAGATTCTTTGAATTAAACATCCTTTCTTAAAAATTCGAACAAAAGAGCGACGCGAACAGCTGATAGATTTGCGGACAAAAAATGTTATGCTATTATTGTGTACGTAAGAATGAAAGCAATAAGACATTTTAAATGAAAGCAGTCCATGGTGTATTCAGAAGAATACGGCAATCTATAGGAATGTTTAAATGAAACGGGACCGTTTTATAACTAAGTAAACTGGTAGCGAAAGGTACATTATTTGACAGTCTCAGTTTGGAATCAAGTTAGTCTGCTTCTATCTGTTTGATAGCAAAGTTGTCAGCATTCAACAAGGCGGGCCAGTCGTTTTAAAACTTCGCCTGAAGTTGCGGACCGTAATTGATCCGCACTGGGATGCACTCTGCACTCATTAGACTGCTTAACTTGTTTGTTCCTCGCCGACGGACGCTATGCCTAATTTGCATTCATACCTATGGCTAGACGACCCATTTAATAAATGGCATTTATAACATGTTAAAGAAGTAATTTTTTTATAATGCTAATGTAATGATAGTTTAGATATTTCAACGTTATTTGCGTATAATTCTGATAAATAGAAAGCCATAAAAAGAAAGAAAGGTAATAAGTAGATTAAAAAAAAATTAGGACCTTTGTTTAAAATGCATTCGAGATAGATTAAAACTGGAGATCGGCGCGCGACAGCTGCCTATACATCTGCGCCTCATCTCGTCCCCACGTGGCCCGCACCTATGATAAAAAGCTATAACGAATAACTGTACACACCGCTGGCAGATGACTGCTATCGCGGCTCAAAAGATGCATCTGCCTACCTTCTTATCTTCATTACCGTAGAGCCTTTTAATCAGACGCTATAGTTGCAGAGACACTTACCTCTCTCAGTTCCTTAATCTTCGCACCAGCTTTGCCGATCACGCAGCCAGCACGACTCTGATGAATTAGTAGACGCACATCCAAGTCTTCATTGCCACTAGCTCTAGGTCCTCCCTGAATAAAACATTCAATCTTAGTGTAATTCTTAAACATAAAAAGTGTACTTAAAATTGTTATAATCTGAAATACTTACATCAGCCAAGTTTGGTAAGATAGCTTTCACGATATCTAAAATCGTCTCGACATCGGGACCTGTTATAGTCAATACCCTGAAATATGATAACTCGTTAAAAGTTGAAAATACACGGTAGAATGGAAATAATAATCACAACACAATATCGAACAGCAGTTTAAGATCAACGGTCAGGGAGGTCTGTTTGTCGAACTATTGACTTAAGCATGATGGCGATGAACTCGTAATGTCAGTCAGTAGAGAAGTAGTTTGGGAAAACTCCAATGCGGAGAAATGTTCTAGTGATAAGATCAGAGTCGTGAGGAATATGTCTTGAGACTAGTAATGCATTGACGACACCGAAGTGTAGAGAAAAGATCTTAAGTCGTCGAGAGTAGCAACAGTGCACAACCTGTGGAGTGTCGTGATGGGAACAGGTAGACGAGATACGGGATGGAGCGACTAGCGCCGGGAGCTATTGCGGTTCAGACACGGTCCGACTCCTGACTGTTGACGGAATATTAAGAGCGCGACTGGGCTGTTTAATTGAGAGTAGATGTTGGCGAAATAGTTTACCGTTCGGGGCCGGGGCAATCTGGGACTGTAATAGAGGCATTGTACTGCGTGGCGGGGCGGCGGGTGCGGGGCAGCGGCGTCCGGCGGGGCGGGACCGGCAACCAAACACGCTGTAGCGCCGCGGCACGCGGCTCCACACGACACACACACACTAATGCTCAACACGACCGTACCCAACACATTTTTTTCAGTGTCTAGCTAAAAGCTGGCAATAGACGTCCACTTTTGCTTCCGATTGTCTGATCAGACAATCTGATACAAAAAGTCGGACGCAAAAATAGGACGTGTATTTAATGAATCCGTCATTCAATACACGTCCTATTTCCGACTTTTTCTTAACTCAGTCCAAATAGTAAAATAATATGCGCATATAAATATATAGAGAGTAAACTAGCAAATCTGCATGAGAATCGGACGTCTATTCCGTCTCTGTACAGAAGTATGCATACAGCGCCTTCAGACAATTAGAAAAGATAATGAAATCGCGTAGCGTTATTTCCTACTCGGACGTCCGATCCGACTACCGGATCGGATGTGTATTGAGTGTTGAAACAAATGTATGGCACGAGCGCCTTCCGATTTTCTGATCAGACTATCGGAAAGAAAAATCTGACGTTTATTCCCAGCCTTAGACTACGTTGAAGATGGTCAAGGTGAGTGTCGTGTGGAGGCGCGAGACGCTTAGCGCTACTAGCCACAAGGCGTCTCGGGGGCGCTAAAGACCTGTAACTGGCTGCCGGGGGGTTATTATCTACACGGATTCGCCGCTGTCGCGAGACTCGGTGGTCAGAGACCAGCGAGACTTACGAGCGATGATTCATTTTCTTGCAACTATCTTGATTGATTTAGAGAGCGAGACTCGGTGGTCAGAGACCAGCGAGACTTACGAGCGATGATTCATTTTCTTGCAACTATCTTGATTGATTTAGAGAGCGAGACTCGGTGGTCAGAGACCAGCGAGACTTACGAGCGATGATTCATTTTCTTGCAACTATCTTGATTGATTTAGAGAATATTCTTGAATATAAAAACTTGATTTTGGATTTGGTTGGATCAAATATTGATATCATTTTTCAAATGGAGCAGTACATTTTTAATTTAATTATTATAGATTGTTACATTATTTAGTAGACGTACCTGTGATGAAAAAATGTAAAGTAGATAAATTAATAATACCATTAAGTTTCAATTAAATAAATGGACATGAAATTATTATACTACCTTGAAGACTGCATTACAATATTGCCTATAAACTAGAAAAAATTTGTTGATAAAAGCAAGGTGATTAATGGACTGTCGAATAAAAGGACATTAAAATACATCTATCAACTTATGGTACAAAACACATAACGGCGTACAGTGTTTGTCGTTTACTGGTCTACGTTTAATGTTTTTTGTCCTTTTTACCAAATATGACCACCTATCGTTAATCTAAAGCACTGACCTGATTCCTTAGCTTCGATATGTTAGTGCCACCTTTCCCGATGATGGAACCAGCCACCTGGTTAAATAATGCTTATTAGTAACATCCTACTAATATTGAAAATGTGAAAGTATGTCAGTTTGTTTATTTGTTTGTTTATTACTATTTCACACAAAAACTACTGAACGGATTTGGATGATATTTGGTATGCAGGGACTTCAAGTAGTGGACTAACACATAGGCTACTTTTTATCCCGATATTCCCACGGGAACGGAAACCACGCGGGCGAAACCGCGGGCAGCCGCTAGTATTTATATAAGCAGGAATAAAACAATACAGTTTTTGGGATTTGGGCAGATAAGTTTTACAGAGGTCTAATTTGGTCCAACTTTTTTTAGTTTCATATTTTATTATACAACGGTCTCGACTATACTTATAAGCTGTTTTATAGTGGCCGAATTATATTGCGTGCCAGTTAAAATATTTTTATAGCTGTCGTTCGTTACTAATATGAAAATCTGTGTACAATTATTGTTAATTTATCAAATCACCTACGCTTATGAAGACAGAAGTGGTCAAAGTGATAAAGATTGCAAAGTCCAGTCCCCCTAGCATAACCACTGCATCAAGATATGGACACAATCATTTACCGATATACCGATTACCAAAATATAGTGGATTTTGATAGTTAAGTATCGACTATTCCCCATATAATAATAGATAATACATATCATGTCGTTGTGTTCATGCTAAGGGGCTGATGTGTACAGTTATTCCTGTCCGATTAGAGTAATACCCTACACGGGATCAGATGGGAATAGAAAATAATAAAAATATAACAGATCCACTAGGGGATCGGATGGGAATAACTCGATATGTAATTACAAATTTAGCTGTTACCTTGCTCGGAATAAGGAAAGTGACCTCCTCGGCGTCGGTTTGCCGCTGCCTCTTCATGGAAGGGCCGTCGTCGCCATACGCGTCCCTCTTCATTCTGCCACCTGCTATCACATTGTTGCCATTACTAACATTCTGTCATTAAAATTGTTATCTTGCATCAAATGTACCTACGTACCTATCCTAAAATAATATTTTGTCCAAAATTTTAATTGTATTATAGTAATTTGACTTTTCTGCTATTTTTTTATATTTAAATTATAAGTACTTAGAAAAAGAAACTAGTCTCCTACTTTTAAATTAGGTAGTCTTTTTCTACATATTCAACTAAGGTTGAAAACTAGTTTTTTTTTAAGTACGTATTAAATATGTCATTACTAATGTTCATACTTCCTATACAAGGATTCGTTTCACTGGGATAGATAAAAAAAAACCTACATGTTGAACTATTTATTAAATATCTCATGTCTCACATAAACTCATGAAATATATCTGTTTAATTGCACAAAATGAATCGTAAATATGTCAAAATTATACAATTAGTTAAAAAAAATATCGAAGAATTAAAGTGTTTTAACTAATTGTATAATTTTGACATATTTACGATTCATTTTGTGCAATTAAACAGATATATTTCATGAGTTTATGTGAGACATGAGATATTTAATAAATAGTTCAACATGTAGGTTTTTTAAGATAGTAACTTGACTTGAAAAAATATCCGAATTAAAAAACCCGACTATACAATCTGAGCATAGAAATATTACTTAACGTGTTTCTTTATTAAGAACATGTTTCTCACTCTTTTATGTGAATTACGACGAAGATTGCAACATGCAATCAAACAAGGGTGAGTTAAAAAAGAAAATATGTGTGAATAATAATTACAGTTAATACTAATTTAAAAAGTAAAAAATGTTCAAATGGCGATGTGGCGGAAGAGGGCTGAACACTCAAATTGTGATATTATCCGAGTGCAAGATACTAATTCTCCTAGCTGTGAGAACGGAAAGCAGGCGAAGCCAGGAACGCGTGCAACCGGGACACTAGGGTATCGATTTCAATACTACCGGATACGGATGCATGTGATACTGTTCGATAAAGGGAATTAACATACTACAGCAATTACATGAAGTATAATGTTCATTATTGTTCAATGAAAACTGATGAAATCGCTGATCAAAATAAATAAAATGTCATCAACAAAAATCAGGACAAATGCTGGTTTACAACTGGTTAAAATATGACAATGGAAGTAAATTAATAAAAAGAGATGATTATTCCATACTCCAGAAAATGGATGATTCGTTAAGCATGAGTCGGAAACAAAACTGCCTGTACTAGATACATCAGTATGGTTAGCACGAAAAACTATCAAAATAGTATTGAGTAAGTATCGAGCACGTAATGTCAACAAATTTATAGGAAAAATTTAGTTCCGTTTAAGTCCGGTAGGAACGCTGTTCAATGTGTCATACATTTTTTTACTTAACCCCCTCGATACTTACACGAAAGTTTTTCGTGCTAGGCCTACTGAGCAAAGTAAACGTATGCCCCACTAGTAATTTGAGGATTGTGCTGGATCGTCTTCAAAAACTGGTTTCACTATTGGTAGAAATAATTACAATGGAAGGCAAATTAGTAAAAGAGATCAGTGTTATAATACTCAAGAGAACTGAAGATTCGTCAACCGTGAATCAATTATTAATTCAGAAACAAAATTACGAGATGCATCAGACAAAAGTAAACGTATCACTAGTAATTTAAGCATTGTGCTGTATCGTCCTAGCTTTATATTTTGTAGAGTTTTTTATTATATTTTGGATTTACTATGACATAGAATGATGTGTTGACATTTCTCAATCCTACTGCGAAAAGACGGGGTAGACGTTAGTAAGACTGCTATTATATAATTTTGTTATATTTTAAATTTACTATAAAAAAAGAGATTGGTAATGAGCTTGCGACTGGTATAGGTGGAGAACAAGAATGTTAACACCTATTATCAGGCAGCAGGTGAGCGAGTTCAACGACACCGCAGGTGGTACGGGACGGGGCTGAACCGCGATTCGCACAGAGCCACATTAAGCGCTACCAAGGGGCCAACGAATTTTCACACAAAACGCGTATCTACACGTGTATCGCAAATATCGGTTCGCAATGCTAGCTCATTTCTAAAATTTGTTAATGTTATTACAAAATATAAAATGGTGTCTCCATTGCAAGCGCCTTATTATGTTTTAATGATATTTAAAATATTAATTTTAAATTTATTGAAAGTTTAATCTGAAAAGTATGCGCGTGGAATAAATAGTTCATATTTCAAATACGAATCAAAGACTATGTTATAATTACATTATCAATTCAAACGGGGGCAAATTAAATTTTTTTTGCAAATCGCAACTAACCGAACCTGATTTAAATTGCTGTTTTAATTATTTAGTAAAACTTAAAAAAAACGTCCTCGACTTAAACTATTAACACAAAGATACAAGGAACATTTCATGTATTATACGTAAGTTGATACAAAATGAGCAGAGGCTGCCCGAGCATCAAAAGAATGACGTGTCTCTGGTGAAACAATTTCCCAAACCTCTTAAGAAATGAATGTAGCATTTACTATCCTACTCCGCCCTTGATTAGTAAGACTGATAATCAAACAAAAACGTGCTAGTGCAAGACATAAAATAAAAGGCTCACAAAAATGGCCATAACCTTGTGTGGATCATCTTTGAAGACTTTATCTGAGTGTGGAAATCTAAAGAAAATATATATGCAAAACCGAAACTATAAAAGAACCTATTTACCCACCGAAAAATTTAAGCAACCAAATAGGTGATAAAAATTAGGTTAACATGACAAAAACGATGACTAAGAAATTTAAAGACTCACCGAATCAGAACTGGAGTGTAATTAGGCCAACCCTTTTAGGACCTAAAACAAGAGAGGCGTCTTTTATATTACTCGCGGATTTTCTGGTTTCCACTTGTCATGTTAGAGGACCTACATAATAGCGAGTGTTAAGGGGTTGGAGCGCGTGGTGCATCGTGGCAAAGTTTTCGTTCGGCTCGGGAGCACGTCACGAATGGACTGGCACCGGTGCGGCTCCGCTCGAGCGTTAGTACGGCGCCCGCCCCCGAGACTCCGGGGCGCCGGCGGCGCACATGCGCACCGCCGCCCGCCCCGTCGATAACACCCTGCCTCTCATTGTGCCCCGGAAACGAACACTTAACGAGTCACACCGCAAGACGACACCCTGTCCTTAAGCCTTAGTCAGCCTAGATAGCATGTCAGCTCAGAACAGCTCCAATATAAGAGTCCAACTACAAAACACGGAGCGCCGACTCCATCAACCAACAAAGCAACATAGCTTTCCTTGGGTTTCTATACTTGAGTTTCTATTTGGAATCTATACTGGGTGGAGCGCTATTACAAGTACAACCCGTTTAGGATCACTTCTTCGAGTACAACTCTATGTTCATTTACTACATTGGGTCTATCGTCGTTACGTCGGTCGTCTGGCTATGTTTTTTGTACTGTAAGGTCCATAATAATCACAATTCTAACAGTATTACAAAAAGTAGTAAACCTTATTTTTTTGTGAAGTTGTATAAACTTTGTCAATACCCACAACTTTGGAAATCATGTAGTCGTTGATTGAATTCTGCATACTGTGCAATGCAACGTGATTTCCGAGAAATCACCATTATTTACAAGTTTACCTTTGACGGCAAAGATAGCCATCGCCCTGGCAAGCATTTGCATAAAGGCGGGACGTGTTTACAGTTTACTTGCCATCAAATTAATCGGATTATAGCGATATTACTACTTGAAAAAAAAAGGTCTAAAAAACGAACGAAAACAAGAAAGTTGTAATTTGTCAAATTTTGGCCAGTTGAACACTGACTACCGATTACTCAAACGTTTCTTAACTTTGAGGGTTGATGTTTGGCTGACGCCAGGAGGTTTAAGAGTTTCTTAAAGTTAAGTAGCGTTTGAGTATTCCTTCGGCCATGAGCCTCTTCAAAATAATTGAGTATAACTAACCTATTCTATAACAACAAAATGTATTTTTCGATTGTTTAGATCGATCGTCGATTGCTGTATTCTATTGGTATACCGACCTAAAATTATGCTAGACATTATCACATCTAAGACGTAGATATCCTACGCACGCACCATAAGTATAACAAATTGTTACAGTGTCAGGTCAGAAAGTAAATAATAAATAATATGTGTATCGAGGCGTTTGCATGCGACTCAGTCGTTAGCCGTCGATAACGTCCGCCTACAAGACCACTTAACAAATTGACCACAATAACTGATTGTTGAATCCGTTGTCTCCTAGGAAATATAATGAACAATTAGAAGCCAGCAAAAAACTCAATACACACTGAATAGAATTATAATTATATTTTTACTTAGCAAGACTTTTAGTATACCTATCTCAAGAAGCTGTTTATGTAATTGTCTTCGTTCACCATCGGCGTTGTTGATAATGATAACTAATAAAATAAATTTTATCATGGATACTTCTAATTATGTGGGAATAGTGGGACGGACATTTCATATGAACTCATTTTGACACTAACCAGAGCCATCGAGAATTTACGGGATTAATTACTGCAATCAAAAAAGATTGTGAACCCAGAATTCGAAACAAAGAAGTAAAGTAGAGATGCGTAGGTATGTAGGCGTGACATTCTGCCTCCAATCAATAAATATTAAATAACAAAAAACATCTTGCAGGTAATAAAAAAAGCCTTTATTACTTCCCCGCCTTGAGATGGACAGGGGCCAGAAAAGTTTTCCTATTCTTATTAAGTGACATTTTTAGCTAATAGGTCATGTGAGCGACGTCGAACAATGAAATCATTGTTTGAGCGCCGCGCTAACTTAACGCGGCAAAAAAGTTAGAAAAAGAGTCGCGCTGCATAAATAAGGACGAAGAATGCGAGAAATTTCTCCCGCGGAAGCGAGTGAGCGAGACAGAAATAGTGTCTCGCTCTTCTCGGCCGCTCGTGGATTGTCGGGAACGTTCGAGACGCACACGTGGCGAATATTCCATGCGATTCTCGACTTTCCGCGGGCGGTATAAAAGCGGCACGCAGCGCAGCGTATAATATAGTGACTTAGAAAGTGTATTGAGTAAGCGCATCCGGAAGTGTTCAAAGAAGAGTTTGAAAATAAGTGTTCTGAAGAGTAATAAGAAGTGTTCAAACAAGTGCAGCGAATTAGAAGTGTCAAGCGTGAACTGTTTTTAAGGAATAAAAGATTTTATATTATTTAAAGTGCAGATAATTTTGTGGTCGCGGATATTAAAGTGACTTAGATTAAGTGCATTTATTTAGTAATAAAATATACTGAATAAAATAATAAATAATTGTTTATTTGTACTGATCAACGGTTCTTCAGCGTATCATTGGACGTAGTGGCATTTTTCCAGCCAGCATTTACTAAGTGTCAGTTGTGTGACTAAGCGCTTGTCCACGACATATTTTTGGTCCTTCGAGCCGGATTTGGAGACGAAGAGCATGCCGAAGTCTACGTCCATTACGAAGCGTTCAAGAAGTAAAAGAAGAGCTAAAGAGTCAACTCGCGCTGCACCATATCACGAAGTTATACAGCATCGTGAAGAGGATACTTCTTCATCAACACCTGAAGAGAATCTCAACCCCCAACATAAAAGTGACGAAGTGCGATGCATTGAAGACAATGCTCAATTATCCAAGGTTGACGGTGAACTCATACCTCAACTTCTAAATGACGAAGGGTCATTGCGGGGGAGTAGTGTCGGCATACGTTCCGATGCCATCTCCAAGAAAAGAGCAGAGGTCAACGCAAGGATTTTGGTGGCCAGAAGGGAAATGGAAGCCGCTGAAGCCAAACTTAAGATGGCGCGAACAAAATTAGAAGCTATAGAGTTGGAACTACTTGAACTTGAATCTGAAGTTGTGAGTGTTCACGCCGAAGAGTGTCTCCGTGACTACGACCGACGAGTCACGCAGGAAATTATTATAGAAGAACCAGTCAAAGAGACGAGCCTCGTGCAAGAATTAGCTGAGGCGATTGCCAAGCTCAGCGAAAGGTGGAAGAGTTGTGAAAGTGTTGAGCTGCCACACTTTAACGGTGCCAGCGAAGAGTGGCTGGCATTTAAAAGGTCTTATGTAGATACTGCCAAAGACTTCAGCGCCACGCAGAACTTAGCGCGACTACGAAGAGCTTTACGAGGAAGCGCCAGAGAAGCTGTGAAGAGTCTTCTGTTCACTGCAGAAGATCCGAACGAAGTTTTGAAGGGACTAGAAGCGCGCTTCGGCAGACCTGCGGCTCTAGCATTGGCAGAACTGGAAAAGCTAAAGAGGCTTCCAAGAGTGGCAGCGGACCCAAGCGACATGTGTATATTCGCCAGCCAAGTGAAAAACGCCGTCGCAACTATTAAAGCGCTTGGGAAAGATAATTATTTATCTTCTCCGGAAACTGTGAAAACTGTTATTGAGAAGATGCCATCAGTTGTGAAATTTCGCTGGTTTGACTTTTACAAGAAACATCAAGATGAAGCGTTACCAGAGTTGATACTCATCAGCAACTTCCTGGAAGAAGAAGCAGCTGTATGTGCAGATTTCGCTCCACTTGAAGAGTTCCCGGAAGCGAAGTCCAGACGCCCGCATAGAGCTCCTCATGAAGAGTTTTGGGAGCATAAGCATTGTGGACCATGGAGGAATGAAGTGATAATGAAAGAAAACTGGAGGCGCCCCCACTTGGCTCCACCTGAAGAGTCTCCGGAACAGAAAGGCAGCGGGCCCCATAAGATGTACCACGTTCGCGTCACTGACGAAGGTTCCAGGAAAGACGCGAATATCTGTCCGGCGTGTCAAGGAAACCATTACCTGCTGCAGTGCAAGATATTTAGAGGTGCCAGCATAAGTGCGAAATGGGACATGGCAAAGAAAGAACATCTATGTTTTAAGTGCTTGAGATTTAGACACTCGCGCATCAAATGCCGAGCTGCCACTTGTAAGAAGTGTGGAAGATGGCACCACACAGCGCTGCACTCCGATATACCTCCAGCTAAGGTAAATGAAGAGCCACAACCAGCTATAGCAAAGGAAGAGCCACCAATGACAACAGATCACCGAAGTTATGATAAGTGCCCCCCGCCGTGTTTCAGAGTTGGACGTCGTCGCATCCAAGAAGAGAGGTGCTATGCACCGCGGGGGAGATTGTGAGCGACGTCGAACAATGAAATCATTGTTTGAGCGCCGCGCTAACTTAACGCGGCAAAAAAGTTAGAAAAAGAGTCGCGCTGCATAAATAAGGACGAAGAATGCGAGAAATTTCTCCCGCGGAAGCGAGTGAGCGAGACAGAAATAGTGTCTCGCTCTTCTCGGCCGCTCGTGGATTGTCGGGAACGTTCGAGACGCACACGTGGCGAATATTCCATGCGATTCTCGACTTTCCGCGGGCGGTATAAAAGCGGCACGCAGCGCAGCGTATAATATAGTGACTTAGAAAGTGTATTGAGTAAGCGCATCCGGAAGTGTTCAAAGAAGAGTTTGAAAATAAGTGTTCTGAAGAGTAATAAGAAGTGTTCAAACAAGTGCAGCGAATTAGAAGTGTCAAGCGTGAACTGTTTTTAAGGAATAAAAGATTTTATATTATTTAAAGTGCAGATAATTTTGTGGTCGCGGATATTAAAGTGACTTAGATTAAGTGCATTTATTTAGTAATAAAATATACTGAATAAAATAATAAATAATTGTTTATTTGTACTGATCAACGGTTCTTCAGCGTATCATTGGACGTAGTGGCATTTTTCCAGCCAGCATTTACTAAGTGTCAGTTGTGTGACTAAGCGCTTGTCCACGACAGGTCATCTATTTTAAAGCGCTTAGAACTTCTCATATAATATTATGTAAATTAAATATCATTTGGAAACTTTTAAGTATAATGTTAATGAACATGACGGGAAGGAAGTTGAATATACTAGTAATATATTAAATTAACTGGATACTGTTATTCTGTTCTACACAATATTTTAGGAGCTCGAACATCAAACGGTATCCCTCTATCAAAATAATGGTTATAACAATCAAATATGACTGCATGTATTCAGTACAGATAAGTATTTAGGCAGGGGCACGTTGACACTATTTCTATTGTTGGGTGTATTTTGTATTTGTCAATAGCTAATAGTCGGCCGATGAGGCGACATCGAAGACAATCGTCACCTAGGCGACGGACATGACAACAACAAAAATGCGGGCAATCATAATACGAGACATAAGATTATATAAGTGATCATGTCACCCTCGTCTTACAAGAGTAGAGTACCACAAAATATTAAGATGTTCTGTGTTTATACTTTAGTAAAAGTACAAAGCGACGAAATAATTATATATATAATCATAGATGGTTGGCTGGTGCTAATTATAGGACTGAGTACCAAATGCTATAATGGAGGAAAAATAATAAAGGATACAAATATATGAAGTAAACTTCTCATCTGATCTGAGACTGACGCCAAAACAACAATGTTTTCAGTATAGTTGAGTTCCGGCAGTAACAGATAAGATAGCCAGTTCCCCACGTGTTTAGGATTCCGGGAGAGGCTCGCTTCCATCTTCAGCCTTATCAATACTTAACATCAGGTATGATGAAGGCTAAGAGTCCCGTCAAAAATTAAAAAAAAACGTGGAGCAAATAATAGTGGCACTCTGAAACATAAGTCTAGGATTTCCCCGTAAATATTTACTCCACTGAAAAAACTGTGGTTTTTTCGTAGTAGGTATATGTAAGGAAATTATAAGATACAACAGCAGAAACATCAATTATTAAAAGATTGTATGTGATTTAATTTCTTATTAAGGCGAATAACATAACAAGGCCTTCACAAAAACAATCGAAGCCAGTTCAGATACCCAACGCAACCTATCCGTTAGTCACGCCCATTGTCACACCATGCACCAGTGTGACTATGTATGACGATTTGATAAAACTGGAACTAATCTAAAACGATCGTCCAGTTCCAATAACCAGTAACGGCAATAAAAACTTCAGGTCCAACAAAATATAAACAGGAGGTAAAATTATGTGAGGACATTTAATAAAGTCGGTTGGAAAGACAAAAAATACTAAGGACATCAAAATGAAAATAGTTTTTAAATTTAATAGCAGACGAATGGCATTTTTAAATAGCATAGAATAGAGCATGAGATACATCAGGTGTGGCGAGCGAGCAGTGTTATTCAGAGGGATGGACGTGAGAACCCCGCAGCTTGGTACACAATTATACTGTGGTGACCTAATTGTTCCAGTCAGTATTTCTTTCAAAAGTGTATCATTTAAAACGACTAGAATTGTAGAAGTTGCGAGGGTTAATATGAACCCTGTAATTTCCTCCACACCATCTGCTAAAATATTCAGCGAGCTATGGGAACGCAAAGAGGGCATGCCACCCGTCTTGGTGATCGGGTGGAGCTGGGGTGTCTCCAGGTACATCTACCGCCACTTGCGCACTAGGGAACTAGCAGCTGACTTAGAAAAGTTGTCTAATTAACGTAAATGCATGTCTTATACCAGCTATTCGGTTAAACTGCCCTAATTTGGTATACGTAGTGGTTTAATTTCATCGCATCGCATATCATTATGCGACAACTGATAAAATTGGTTGAGATTCTTTAAAGCGACCGCTTGTTGCTATTTGAAGCAAGTTTGCTTAGCATCCATACACGTTCTTATATAACATAATTCGCAACAAAACAACCGTGCATCAATTAGAGCTTTCGAGGATGAACAGCCATAAATTTCGCCTTAGAAAATCCCCTGATCTCGAATTTTTAAGAATAAGCATAAATAAATTTTCAAGCATTTATGACATGAATTGCTTTGAATTTCGGGTAAAATCTTCCCGGTCGGCCAGTTGTTTATCCACTGTGAATCCTTACAAGGACAGTCGGACTCTTATGTCTAACACAATATCATAAAATATTGCAGACAATTATCGTTTTAATTAGTAGAGTAAATTCATTGTTAAGGGTATTTAGCTTGTAAGAAGATTGTTCCCGAGACTCAAGAATTGTAGCGAAATTATAGTGGTATTATCATCATGTACAATACCCACATCGATATCACCTTCAATGAATTATTTATCTTCAAACAAAATAATTACAACGTTCTTAATTTTTTACTTGCAACATTTGGCATGATATGACGCGATGGTATTTAGCTCTTAATCCTAGCCGATGTGGTTTAACAAAAATTTTATAGATCCAACGGGATATCGGTGTCCTGACAATGAAATATCCATTGTGTCTCATTTTTCCAGACCTGTAAATAGAGAATCTTCGAAGAACGTATGGTCATTCTAGACCAAGACTACTTTCTTTCTTCATTTAGAACCTGAGGCATTAAGCAATTATTTAAAGCAATTCTTGTGTATCCCATTGAATCATCCCGGAACTGAAATATACTCAACTAGGAAGAATAATAATTAACGCACGATTCGCTACTCAAGTTTGATGCGAAAAAAATCGAAATGGACCAACTTTTTTCTATACATTCTATAGAATGTATAATGTGGTTTATGAAACATTCGAATTTAATGTTAAAGAAAGACTAACGCACAAATTCTTAATATGGCTACGCGTTATTATTCTAAGGGCTACGCATACTTAATGTGTGTGGATCTGCCGATAAATGAACATCCATGTACTGTGATTGCCACTTGATACAAAAGCAATCGTGTTTATTTCACGCTCCGGGGCGCCCCGGCCCGCCCGCTCCGCTTCCGAGATAATGCGCAACGAGCCGTGAAAGCATTACAACCTTACTTACGACCTTAACTGACTAATACCCTCTAACATTTACAACCCCATGATAAATCACAGTACCCAAGCGCTTACAAAAACGTTAAATATAACGGTACAGTAGGCTTCGTACCAAATTAGGAGCAAACAGATCAGGCTAAAAAATAAAAAATAATTTTATTAAATAACATTCTTGTGCCGATTTTGTTTTGGAACAGACGACTCATAATTAGAAAGAACTCTGTAAGTTAAGAGCCACGCTCGCCCCTCGTGGCCTTTTAGACAACGGTTATCCATTCCGTTTCCTCATGGGCCGGCGGAGTGCGTTAATATTTGATGCTCCTATCGATCATAACTTCTTTGCGACGCTCCATCGGGTTGGGCGCGCAGGGAGGTCCGCCTAATGTCAGTACTCTGTAGCCGACCCAGGTAACCGACTACAATAATTATAAAAGTAAGAAACATTTAATAATCGTTGTTCTGAGTTGGATGGAGGTTTGTGAGTGACGATGATTACCCATATTCCTCAAAATTCAGAAATACAATCGCATCTTTTTTTCTTTTCTTTATTTGACAATAAATCCATCGTTAGTAATTTTCTTTGTGCAATTAAGACAATTACTGCTAGCAACTAGACTGAATGATGGGTTAAGGCAGGACAAAGGATTCCCTTATTTTCAGTTTTATACTTACGTGCAAGAAAGACTAAAGAAAAGGGAATTTACAATGATACATTTAACTTTGTAATGGGGCTATCTTCATGACTTATGAAGACCGAGTGGTGGTTACGAGGTAAAAATAGGTATGGAAGGCATCAGACGGACGTTTCGTGAGTGTAATTGGAGAGACTCGAAGGCGTGCCACACGACACGCCAAGCAGTGGCGGCGCAGTTGGGCGGGAGACATCTTGTATGTATTTGCCTCTCTAGTAATTTCCCTGTTCGTCCTTGTATATTTAAGCGGTAGCGTCGTCCGTGCCGTTCTCATGCATTTGTCATGAGCAGTTGCCGTGCGACGGTTTGTTGTCGGTCGAGCCGCGGGAACCGCGACCACCAGCCCTCCGCCCACCACCGCAACGACACCACCACCGATAATTATTATGTTCTACTTTCAATTCCAGTGGCTATTGGCACCGCCTCACCCGCCGGCCACCTACCCACCGACCGTTCTGGGTTCAAGGGATGAGGCGACAATTAGATTCCTGTATTTCTCCAATAGCGTCCATATAATGGTGTGTATTGCATGTACATTCAAATTAAATGGTGGATACCGTAAAAACAGTTTAGGCTTAGTGCACGCACGCGAGGGACAATAAATAACGCGCTTCTATTTAATGTCCCCATAGATAGACGGTCGCCATTAATGGCGTATTATTTGTTATTAACGAAATCTGCGTCATATAATTTCTTCTATATAATAATAATAATATAGGTAATATAAAGTACGGAATATAAAGAGTTCAAAAAACTGCGTTCAAAGATTTTGGATAAATCACTTACCTGTACCGGGAATCGAACCGGCTTAAATGAGAAAAACCACATCCTGTACTTTTATGGTACCAATCGATAGTCATAAGTATGAAGATCAATTTAGCTTAAGTAACTTAGTGTCTTAAATCAAAGCTTTAGCAAGCAAATAAGCAGTTCCCATAGCATTGAGATAAATGGCATATATTAAACAAATTAAAGTAGCTCACCAACATTCGTTCCTGTTAATTTCAGCTTTCAATTCCGTCTATCATGAAACTTTTAACAAAAACAAGCATATGACAAAAATTCTCTAATAAGCCACCAAATTGTAGGGATCACGTGAAAACGACCGCACCGTATATAAGCGTAACCATCTTAAATGAACCGTATAATATGGAATATGTGGATGTTTTGTTAGTACAGATTATCTATATGTTTAAAAATGTGCGTTAGTTTCGCTGAAACTCGAGAACGGCTGGGCAGATTAGCTGATCTAGGTTTTAAAATGTTTTATTAGTCCAGGAAAGATAGTAGAATCTCATACTCAGATAGTAGAATATTTTCCTTTTAGCGCTCCTACGCACAGGGGCGGCAAACCGCGCGGCTAGCCGCTTTTCCAGTTTAATATGCAAATCGCCTGTGATTGTACGCACACAAAATTACAGGCGGTTGCATATTAAACTGGAAAAGCGGCTATAGTTATGTTTAAAGTCAGTATCACATCCATGCATTTTGGTATTTTAAATAATCATCTACCTTGTAATAACCTTTGCTTAAGAGTGTCTTTTTAACATAAATTTTAAATTATAACTTTTTAATTATGCATTTTACAATGCTATTTTTTTGTTTAATATGGCCCAAAACCAATAGAGTGAGCGGCCAGATCCAGGATTATTTTCAATAGGTAGTTCCTATTAAGACCTAAAAAAAATATATGGACTTAACCCTGTCACCGCATGAACTGAGTAGCTATTTCATGTTAAAAAATCTAGACATAAAAAAAAGTGAGCGGCCAGACCCAAGACTATTTCCAATAGGTAGTTCATTCTAAGGCCTAAAAAAATATACGGACTTCTGTCATCGCGTCTTTCTTAGTCTATTAAAGTTGCAATATTGCACCCTCTTTTGATTTCTTTTAATTCCAATTGGTGGTCACGCTTAATTAACACTGTATTACACATTTTAGTTACATAAATTTCCTTTTTTCACCTTTTTTCATATATTTACTTAGAATCTTCATACAAAAAATTTCATTTTGGCAAAAATTGTTCGAATTTCAAATTTTTTTCATCTAGCATCGTAGAGTCTAGCCTAGCTAGCCTAAATCCGTCGTTCCCGTCGATCTGCGTCCAGTAGCTTTTCTGCTATTAACTTTTGAAACCCCAAATTTTGCCAAAAACTCGGTTTTTCCGCTCCACTCGAAAATTTCCCAGGCCCGTCGCCAGTTTCATTCGCCATCCAGCTGCGCATCATCGAGCCCTATCCGACGACACCCCGCGCGCGACTCTGAGACGACCGGAAGTCGAAAATTATTCCCGCCCACCCTTATGTCCTACTATCAGGCAGGACTAGGTGGATTGGGCCAATATTTTAGTTCTAGTTAGATTTAATTAATTTTTTGTACATACATAGTATTTGTCATTACCTTTTTGTGGACTAAATTTCGTTGCGTCATCTTTAATACTTTTGGAAATATCAAAATTTTCATGTAATTTTTACACAGGTTAACCTAACATTCGAATTAACCTGATATTAGCACACTTACATATAAAATGGCGGACTCCTCGTTTGCATCGATCAGCGACACGCTCAACGATTCGGTCGCTGCCAACAACGCTGAGGATGAATCGGAAGAAAACTAGTTATTTCGACTAAGAAATAGAAACAATACCCGTATTGTTGTTGGGCTGAGGAAAGAAGTCACCAAACTCGCTCATGCCATCATCACGGAACTTGGTTTTCAACCAGATGTGACCCCCAAACTCACAGAAAAGGACTTGGAGCCCAAAGGAGCAGGAACCCGCTCGACCACCAGAGTGAATAAAGTCAATGTTTGGAAATTTGCCAAAGAAATTGAAGAAAAAATTAACGACACAATTGATGCGTTTAATAGGGAATGTGTGAAAATCGATGATATGCAGAAGGCTAGAGAGAAAAATCGCACGCTAGTAGAGAACAAAATTAACCTACAAGAGGAAATTTCAAAACTAGTCCGAGAATCCATATCTACCGAAGTCTCCAAAATACAGGAAACCGTTATACCGACCATCAAGGAAAATACGCCGGCACCTACTTCCTTCACTACCTTAAATACGCCTGTCCCTGCTATTTCATATGCAGCAATGGGATCACGCCAATTCAATGCCCCCGCGACTAAGATGTCTAAACCTGCGATTATCTTAACGAACAAAGATACAAAGAAGACTGCAGAGGACACAATAAAGGATTTTAGTAGGACTATGAATTTCAAACAATTAGATTTTGCTCCCGCCAAGGTCTAGCGCTTATCCCAGGGAAAAATCAAGGTGGAATTCAAACTCCCCGGAGCATAAAGACCGCACGCTGCAGAAACTCAAGGATAGCACTGAAATCCAAACAGTCGCAGAGCCCGCTAAATCATTGAAGCCAATGGTGATTATCAAAGGCATCCCATATGATATACCACGAGAGGATCTCACGGCTTACATCCGCAATCAGAATCCGGATGTTGCAGAGATGAGCAAGCCAGAGGAAATTGTCTTTCGATTTGACAGAAGAAACCGCAATCCTCAACTCTACAATGCGGTCTTTATCACGTCCCCCAGGGCCTACTGCGATATCATGACTGCAAGGAAGATCAATGTGGACTACTCGCGTGTGCACGCCGACGAGTTCTCCCCTTTCCTCCAATGCCACAAGTGCTTACAATTCGGTCACACGAAGACGCACTGCAAGGAAGAGAAATCGCCGTGCCCGCATTGCTCTTCACTTGAGCACACATTGGATAGTTACCCCCATGAGGGCAATGAGAAAGCGGCTAAGTGCTACAATTGTGCCTCCCATAACCAGCGATTCAATGCAAAGGCGGATGTCAATCATACCGCCACGTCCGAAAAATGTCCTCGTCTTAAAGCTATGAAAGAGAGAATAAATAACAGAGTGGATTACGGTTATCATTACATTCAACCGTAAGATTATGATCGCGCAGTGTAACACGGACAGATCGAGTAAAAGTTACCATGAATATATTCTCTCTTTCATTAATGGTCCATACAAGAAGCATATATTGGCAAAAAGGATACGGTTAAGCCGTACCGAGCTTTGGATCTCTACCAATTTGGCCAAAAAGACAAGCAGGTTAAAGCTTGCATCATCGCTAAGCCTGAAGTAGGACCTATCATCGGCGAAGCCCGGTATTCGACGCCCAATCTTGCTGTTGTGACACTTACCATCGAAGGCAGGCCCATCACCATCGCCTCTGCGTATGTCGAGCTAAAAAAGATCCTAACAACACACTGGAGCGAATCGACTACCTGGCTAAATCCTTCCAACATCAAAGTCTGCTAATTGGTGGAGACCTTAACGGCTGAAACCCTCTGTGGGGGTCAGTGAAAACTAATCCTAGGGGTGGAGATGTACTGGAAATAGCTATGGCCAACGATTTAAGCATCTGTAATAATGGCACTACTCCCGAAACTATTTCGTATCGTCTTCCTCGCACTTCTATAGTAGACGTCACTTTGGCATCAGATGCAATATACGGTTTTATTACTGATTGGCAGGTCAATATCACACTATGCAAGTCGTCAGAACATAATGCCATTGAGTCTGCACTGAATCTCGGCAATTGTCATAGCCACATTCCACAAAAAACTTCTACCTTTTTGTATAAATCCGACAAAGCAAACTGGCACACTTTTAAAAATCTGTTAGATGGAAGTATCACTGCATCTGGTCTTCTACAAATGGACATATCTAATTGCACCATGGAAGAGCTGGACAAGGCAATAGATCTTTACCTAGAATCGATCCACGAAGCGTGCAAGGGTTCTATTCCCACTAGGAAGAGAGGCGCGAAAATCAAGGCGCCTTGGTGGACTGAAGATCTTGAATCCAAAAAACAAGAATTAATTCAAATACATAGACAGCTTCATTCGGCTAAGAGACTTAGACAAGCCATGACTGACATTAACGCACGACAAACAGCCGCTAAGGAGGCATACGCAGCGGAAATCAAGTTCCAATCGACCAAGCATTTTCGTCAGTTTTGCGAATTGCAAACCAAAGAAAATGTTTGGTCGATGACCAATCGATTGCTCAAAGAAGCCTCTCCTAGACAGCCGCCTACCACCATTAAAGTAGGCAACAGATTTACCACCAACGGGCAGGAAACTGCGGAAGCCATCCTTGACCACTTTTATCCAGACGATGAAGATAACACGCAGGAACGACATCGCGAACTCAGAATGGAACATAATATTCCACCAGACTCACCTGATGATGATCCGTTCACAACTGGAGAGGTGCTGGAGTGCCTTAGTCACATGAACGCGAAGAAGGCTCCAGGACTCGACGGTTTCACCTCGGACATCTGCAAACAAGCCGCCACAGCATTCCCTAAACTAATTACCGCCATTCTCAATAGATGTCTTGCGCTCCAACATTTCCCAAGGGTATGGAAAGAAGCCTACGTTAAGGTCATACCAAAACCTGGAAAAGACGATGATACTGCACTCAATTCTCTTCGCCCCATAGGACTTCTCCCCGTTTTCGGCAAGCTGCTGGAAAAACTTTTTATCCGCCGAGTGAACTACGCCGCCGCTAAGGCCGGGAAGAACAACCCCATAGAATAGAAGCATTTTTTTAAAATCGCTGTAGTTTTTTAATACGAAGTGATTTTGTGTTTTTTTTGCCTAATCTGCAAAATCGGTCTCGCTCCCGTGCGCGTCGTGTTCTCATTGCTATCTCGCTTCAGCATATTTTTTTCTAGTATCGCCTTAAATCGACCTTTAATAACGCCTGGTGGCCGGTTATGTTTCACCAATTGAAACAGAAAAAGTGTCCCAAAAATATTTTCGGTCTCATCCAGAGCTACGTACAGGATAGAACAGTCGTCAGCAAGCTGCTAAATGGCGCCCAAAGAGGGTTTGCTATCAAGGCCCTTCGTGGATTCCGCACCATTTCCACAACAGCAGCACTGGCCCTAGCCAGATTCATACCCCTAGATTTGAGAGTACTCGAAGTACACGACATGGAGAAAACGCGCATCACGGGGACTTTCCAAGAGTTGCCAGATGATACAGCTTGAAAGACCTACCGAACCCACTGAATTGGCACACCCCAGTAAGCGAATTTCACCCGACTTCGAGTTGGCAACTACCCAGGCACAAGTGAATTGACTGCATCGCGGAGAGGCGTACGCGATATACACAGATGGAAGCAAGCAGGAGGACGACACCGTCGGGGCTGCTCTCATCTGTTACGCTCCTGGAGTAGATCGGCCCACAATCACCCGAAAACTGAAGCTCCACAACGTGTGCAGCGTATTTCAGGCGGAGCTGTTAGCCATCTTGCATGCATGCCGGCTTGTTGAGAGGAAGAAATGGAGTAAGGCGGTCATATTTTCCGACTCTATGTCTTCCCTCCAAGCGATTAGAGATCGTAGCAGCAAACACAGCTTCGTCGCAGAGATCCACGACATAATGAGGCGTAGACCAAATACTATTAGCTTTGCCTGGGTACGGAGTCACGTCAGCATTATAGGAAACGAGGCAGCTGACGTCGAAGCTGGTAAGGCAGCGGGCCTGCGGGATTACGCTCAGTTTGCCCCGTCATACATAAAAACCCGACTAAGAGCTGCATCTCTGGCAACCTGGCGGTATAGATACATTACAACAACGCCTCAAGCCAGCGTCACTAAATCCTGGCTACCGACTGTGGAAGACTGCTGGACTGCGATAAACGCCTTCGGCGTATCTTTTGAACTTACTCAAGTTCTTACGGGACCTGGCTATCACAAGGCCTATCTACATCGCTTTAAAATAACTGAAGATGACGCGTGTCCTTGTGATAGCTAGGGATACACCCCAAACTCTATACCACCTATTACTAGATTGTCACAGATACGACGCAGCAAGATATAACCACCTTATGCTGTGTCGTAATCTTAAAATTGGCCCCACTAACATAATCGAGATAATGAAGAATGAATCAACCAGAGACTCATTTCTAAAACTAATTAAATACATTATAAACACCCTCAAAAACTTCAACAATACTTAATAGTAAATAAAATACCAACTCAAGATCATAAGTACTTAACTACATATATATATACGTACATCTTATGTTTTGGCGCGCACTGTTCATTGAAATGAAACAACTTTTACGGATATCAAACGCGCTATATTTCCACGAACTAAGTTGTAATTGTCCGTAATTTTTAGGTTTTTTAGGGGTTTTTTGATTTTCCCGACGTTTCGGCACCTTTACAGCTGCCGTGGTCACGGGACGACTGGCTACTTATAAGTCTACCCTCGAAAAGTTAATTTAACGGGTGATTTTTTATGAGTTAAGTTTTACAGGTTGGCAGCACTGGTTTGTAATGGCGTCCAAACGTCATCTGTCAAAGTGAAAAGTGCTCAGTATACTTTGCCATTTCATCATGGAAAGACTTACAAGCGAGCAACGATTGCAAATCGTTGAAATTTAGTATCAAAATTCGTGCTCTGTGAAAAATTACGACCGTGGAAGAAACGTTACCGTCAACGGCGAACGATATCGAGCCATGATACGCAACTTTTTTTTGCCCCAATTGGCTGAGTTGAACTTGGTTGACATGTGGTTTCATCAAGACGGTGCCACATGCCACACAGCTCGTGAAACAATGGACATGTTGAAGGATGAATTTGGTGAGCATCTTATCTCTCGAAATGGCCCTGTGAGTTGGCCGCCAAGATCATGCGATTTAACGCTTCTTGATTATTTCTTGTGGGGTCATGTGAAGTCGTTAGTCTATGTGGACAAGCCGAACACGACTAAAGCTTTACAGGATAACATAACACGCGTTATTCGTGGAATACAGGCCGAAATGCTCGAAAAAGTGATGCAAAATTGGACCTTCCGAATGGACTATTTGAAACGGAGCCGCGGACAACATTTACATGAAGTTATCTTTAAAAAGTAAATGGCAAAGGTCAATTTATCGATTCCAATAAAAAATATGAATATATGATGCAAATTTGAGTGTTTTATTCGATTTTAAAAAAAACTACGCTTAAAAAATCACCCGTTATTTTCGTTCGGATACGGTTAGACATTTACTATGGCACAAATTATTATTGATTTGATATTTTGATTTAATTGTTATTTTAATTCTTTATTATTAAGAAAAGAGAAAACTAAAGACTCTACTGGCAGTTCACAAATTGGGAGGACCTTCGAAGAAAGAAACTGCCAAGAAAACTTCGAAAGCGGGCCGACCTCCATCTTTATAAAAAATATAAAAAAATTAGGATATGTTGTCTCCACCTTTACTTTTTTATATTTATTTATCTACAAAAAGAGCTAACCGTATCTTTGGGTCTTGCAGTGCGTGATTCAACCCAAAAGTCTCAACCCAAATCACGCACTGCAAGACCCAAAGATACGGTTAGCTCTTTTTGTAGATAAATAAATATAAATATATATAGCGCGTTTGATATCCGTAAAAGTTGTTTTATTACATATATATATTATAAAATTATATCTATACATAATCCCAGCAGTGTCTTTCAGAAGAATGGCAGTATCAAATCGTAGCCATTCACAAAATCGTGGAAAACTAAGAATTAACGACTATAAAATACAAAGAGAATAAAATAATATTAATATAAAAAATAAAAAAAACCCTGTCACCGCATGAACTGAGTAGCTATTTAGAGTTAAAAAATCTGGACAAAAAAAGTGTGCGGTTTCATGCGGTGTTACTTACTTCATGCGTTACTACTCAGTTCATGCGGTGACAGGGTTAAGTCCATACAATTTTTTTTAAACCTTAGTATGAACTACCTATTGGAAATAATCTTGGGTCTGGCCGCTCGCTTTTTTTTTATCCAGATTTTTTTGACTTAAAATAGCTTCTCAGTTCATGCGGTGACAGGGTTAAGTCCACATAATTTTTCTTAGGCCTTTATTTGAACGACCTATTGAAAATAATCTTGGGTCTGGTCGCTCACTTTTTTTGTCCAGATTTTTTTGACTTGAAATAGCAACTCTCTTCATGCGGTGACAGGGTTAAGTTCATATAATTTTTTTAGGCCTTAGTATGAACTACCTATTGAAAATAATCTTGGGTCAGGCCGCCCACTCTTTTTTTTTGTCTAGATATTTTTGACTTGTAATATCTACTCAGTTCATGCGGTGTCAGGGTTAAGTCCATATATTTTTTTTTAGACCTTAGTATAAACTAAGTATAGTATGGCCATAACCGCTGCGCACTCCACGAGGTATGCGCGCAGCGAGACGGGGGAGACGCGCTCTGTCAGCAGTGTGACCAATCTCAGAAACGGCAAATCTGCCAAACCACGAGCAAAAAATCTGCCAAATCACCAGAAAACCAATATTCCACTTCAAACGACCAAAAAAAAAAAAGGTACTTCATAAGGAATTTGAAGGAGTTCTACTACAATTTACTTATTAAGAAACTAATGATCAGTTACATAAATGGCAAAATTTGAAGGAATTCTTTATTAATTTTAAGTATTTTTAAGATTTCTTTCAAATCTGCCAAATTCTGCCACTTTTCGAAATCGTCGGCATAATCTGCCACACTTAAAATTCAGGTGCTAAATCTGCCCAAATGGCAGAAATCTGCCACAATTGGTCACACTGTCCGTCAGTCCGCCGTCAACGCTCGTGGCGGCAGGAAGTGTCGCAGATGCACATGAGATAAAAATTCAAAGATGGGTCGTACGTTATCTCGTGATGTAAAAACCGTAATTTTTAAAGTGGCTGAATATTTTAAGAAAAGAAAAGCAGACAGAGAAAGTTTTGAATTCAAAAGTGATGCGAATATTGCCAAAATCGTTGCGGAGGCTACGGGGTACTCTAAAAGAACCGTGCATAGTGTAATTTCTGCGGGTTATTTATCTATGGAAAATTCAAGCCGTTTAAAGTTTCAATCGCCGAAAAAACCAAAAGTTATAAAGAAAAAACATGTTGTGGATGATTTAACAACATTTAGATTTTTAATAATACAACTAATACATTTTTATCCACTAAAGAGCCTCCGACCACCGTTCCGCCACAAGTCTTGCCTTAGAAATGTAACCTGATATCGTAAGATTTGTCCGACGTGTATTGATCTCATGTGAACTCATGCTCTTTTTTCCCCACCTCGCCGCGCATACCCTCAGGGAGTGGCCGCTCACTTTTTTTGTCCAGATTTTTCAAATCGAAATAGCGACTCAGTTCATGCGGTGACAGGGTTAAGTTCATATATTTTATTTTAGAGCTTAGTATGAACTACCTATTGAAAATAATCTTGGGTCTGGCCGCTCACTTTTTTTTGTCCAGATTTTTTAATTCGAAATAGCTACTCAGTTCATGCGATGACAGGGTTAAGTCCATATAATTTTTTATAGGCTTAGTATGAACTACCTATTAGAAATAATATTGGGTCTGGCCGCTCACTTTTTTTGTCCAGATTTTTGAACTCGAAATTAGCAACATAGTTCATGCGGTGACAGGGTTAAGTCCATATATTTTTTTTTACGACATAATATGAACTACCTATTAGAAATAATCTTGGGTCTAGCCGCAAACTTTTTTTTTTGGACTAACTTTGTATGGAGATTGCCTGATGTCCTTTCTCCTCCTGACACACTAATTATTTGTTTAAAGCACATTTTGCAGGGTTAACGCACTCCGAATATGGCATGGTAAAGGGCAAATCTTATCCCTAAATACTATACTACAAAGGCTTATAAAGAATATGTAGGAGAGGGTCCAAACAATCAAGAAGCCCTGCCGGAATATCACTAAACTTTAGCGTAAAAGTTGGGTGTCCACCAATGGAGTGCTTTGAGTCCCCTATTATTCATAGTCATGAAAACTGCAAAAAATTTAGATTTAGAACTTTTTGTATGCTGGTGATGATTTCGTATGACGAACAAGACATTTAATCTTATCTAGACTAGAGCAATGAAGAGAAGCATTAGAAACTAATGGCCTGCGCATAAGTAGAACCAAAACTGAATTTTTGCCCTGTAACTTTGACCAGATGAACACCTATACCGTTCGTTAACATCGAAATAGGCGGTACAACTGTTCCGCAGGTAAATATATTTAAATATCGAGGCAGACGTTACACACACGACTACCTCTGGCTGGAATAAGTAAGTGGTGTATACTAACAGGTGTTATGTATTGAGTATCAAATAAGTAAATTCTATTTTATGATTTTGTAATTTTTGCATTTTTCAATGCTATTTTTATACTTATGGTAAATTTTAAATAGAAAAATATTGGAAAAAATTAACTCACAGAGCATTGGACCGGATTTCCAAAGGTCGCGGGTTCGATTCCCGTCTGAGATTTCACTTGTGGCCGAGTTAATTTTTTCCAATATTTTTCTATTTAAAATTTACCATAAGTAAATTCTAATAATTGTAATATTTTTTTAAAGCACTTATAGCTCGGACAAACAAAAAAATTGAAAATACTATAATCCCATGCCTGAATCTGGCACAAATTTATTCCATGGGTTTGTTTATGTAATCTGCAGATTATGGTACTAGTTATTTAAACTCTATTTTTTTTTTGCCTTAGTTATTAATGTACTGACTTTAAGTCACTTTCCCCTGGACGAATGTGACACAAACTAGGTTTGTACACTACGCAGGCTATCCTAAATTCAATACCATTGCGTTTTTTAACTTGAAATCAATTTTGTAAGTTTTATTTTGAATTATTTATATCCACCACAAATATTCGAATTTCTATAGATGCCTAGGCAAGAAATGACACAAAACGCAAAAATAAGCTTTTTATATGCAAATACATAAACTGGCAAGTTTTTATAAACTTTAGAATTTTTGAAGGTTTTGCCTACAAAATAACTCAGCGCGATCGGTCTAACTGGACGCGTAACGAGGACCGCGTTCGCCTTTACCCCTCTGTCACTTACTGAGCCTTTTAGACACAGTAAGCAATATGGCGTTGTCAGTATGACGCAAGATCTCGAAGTGGAACATTATCTCAAAAATGGGTAAATGCGCTGTGTTAATTTGTAAAAATCATACCGGACAATAAAAACATTTTTCTTTTCACGCGTAAGTACAATTTCAATCTATTAGAGTAGCAATTATTCGTAAAATAAATAAAATTTGGTATGTAAACAAAATGTTATACGTCATTTCAAAAAGTAATCATTGTACATGTAAATTGTTCAAAGATATTGCATAAGTAATTTGGTTGGGTTATATGTATCACTCATTCAATCAATTGTCATTTTTATGTCGTATAGGGCTTGAACATATCGATAAACATATCGATGTATGTAAATGAACGAACGAATCCAATTTTAATGTAGGAACTATTCAAATTAATTTCAGATTTCCAGTTGAACCCCTAACAAGAAGAAATTGGGTGGAAGCGGTACGCAGGGAGATAACATGGACGAGTACTTAGGTCTTAGATAACATCTAAGGTCTGATGATGGAGCCAGAAGATAGCTATAGGAACTCTGTAATTAAACGACGCAACCCTACGAACTATGAGCTCGTTATATTTGAAATATAACTTCAAACTTTAAAAAAAAAATGCTTATTTCACCCGCATGGTTAATAGGTAATAACAAAATTCCTTTCTTAGTGCTCGCCAACAGCGTTAAAAGAACCTGTTTGCAAAATTTCAGTTTAATTGGTTAAGCCGTTAGGGCTGTGCGTTGCCTGTCAGTCAGTTACGGTATTGTTTTTTAGTATTAGACTTATGTTGTACATTATCATGGTGTGTTGTACATTAACATTTAGAATTTATCATAAGTATAAAAATAGCATTGACAACGCAAATATTCAAAAATCATAAATTATTAGCTGTTGCATCATAATTGATCGTTCAACATTTGTTTTTTTTTCTCTTTCGAATGCAAGGAAGGATATTCTTACAGCGTATTAAAAATATAAAAGTATCGTAGAATTTCGTCCGCAAGTCTCGGTAGCTCCTTTTGTTTCTAACATAGACCTTGTTAGGTCACAGCAAGAATAAAATTAATTATATTTATGTATGTACGTAAGCTATATTATACTATTTTTTAATCTTTCATTGTTTTAATTTTAAGATCATTTTATTATATTCAAGTAAAACAATCTTAAAACTACAATAAACTATTGGTTGAAATATTCTTACAATTAGTATTTCAGCTAGTAGTTGCTAGAAAGATACTGCCTTGGCTTTTTCTTAAATATAGGTAATTTATATGCGATGTTTTGTTGATAACTTCTGGGAGTTTGTTGTTTAAAACTGTCATAGCGTATGCTAGACCATACGCTATCCAAACGCTAGTCTACTATTTCTAATTTGGGTTTAGGTTGTGCTCATTTTGTACGGTGGCGTAAATTTTTAATAAAGTAAAACAAGTTTATATCTTTTTCTTACAAATATGCATATTTCTTAAATGTAAATGGATACTAGAGTTGAAATTAAAATGTTTTAGTCTCAACGATCTTTGACAATCCTATAATGTCGATGATTATTTTCAGTAAGTTTTAGTATACTTAGATTTTTGGCTACAATAAAAATGTCGAATACGAGATGTCACAGCTTTCTTGTGTTCCGGCAGTTAAAGATAAGATAGCCAGTTCCTCAGTGATTGGGGATTCCGGGATAGGCTCGCTTCCATCTTCAGCCTTATCAATACTTAACATCGGTATGATGAAGGCTAAGAGTCTCCAGCACTTCATAAAAAAAAACAAAAAAAAGAGAAGCACACAGGGTGCTAATGGTCTAATTTTAAATCTATCACAATCCCTTTAAATGTTTCATTTAAACCAAATATTAATGTTATTTACTCACTTAAAGAGTGTTAGTAAGTAATTTGTTTTAACTGCCGGAACGGACTTAGATAAGATGGTAGTCCTAGCCAGGCGGACTTATAAATTACTTACTAACACTCTTTAAGCGAGTAAAAAACATTAATATTTGGTTTATATAATAATATAATTCATTATTTACATTAACTTCTTCTTCAATCACTCGAGATTTTTTATATAAAACAAAATATGGGTAATTAGTTCATTAGAGAACCTTTGTATAGGACATACACAATAGCAACCCCTCCATAAGTGTTTAATTTTATAATCGATTGCAATCCCTTTCAAAGGTCAAATTTGACAGATGGATGTGACATATTGCTCTTAGTCTTTTTTTTTTATCCTTATGGCTTTCTTCCGTTTTCCACAGAAATTCCGCCAATGTCCCGTAATGAGATACACGGTTTTTTTATTATTATTTTTTTTAAAAAGATTTTATAAAAGATTCACTTGTGTCAAAAAGAAGCAGCAATGTGTCACATCCATCTGTCAAATGAAGCCGATTTCGATGCCAACGCCACTTGCGCGGTACGGACGGCCTCTGATTGGTCGTTGTGTCGCGTTGTTTGTACAGACAGAGTAGATAAAGCTTAGACGGTGGTTAACCTATCCAAATCCGAACGACAGCCCGGGCTGTCGTCGGACCGCACTCGATTATATTCGCTATTATTTAAAAAATAAGACTACCTTTGGCCTGAATATTTTTGACCGAATGCTGTCGTCCGGATTTGGATAGGTTAATTCATCCAAGAGATAAAGTGACAAACAACTCTCTTTTGCCGAGTAGTATGTACGCCGTGTATATGTACGTATGTATTAATATACCTATCCTTTTCTCAATTAATTTGGAGTCGGTGCAGGTTCTATCTATATGTTCATACAACTTTTAATGGAATTCCATTTTTCAATTTGCTACGTTTTTTGCTCTAACTTATGCTATGAAATTATTGAAGCGGCTTCTTGAAAGATTTTTTATGATTTTGTAATTTTTGCATTTTTCAATGCTATTTTTATACTTATGGTAAATTTTAAATAAAAAATATAGGAAAAAATTAACTCGGCCACAAGTGAATTCTCAGACGGGAAACGAACCCGCGACCTTTGGAAATCCGGTCCAATGCTCTAACCGCTGAGCTACCGAGACTTGCGAACCACCGTCAAAATTCTCCAATACTTTTATATTTTTAATACGCTGTAGGTCAGCGTTGTTACATCAATGCTAGGAATATCCTTGCATTCGAAAGAAACATCTTCTTTAAAGATGTTTTTAATATAAATCCTGAGATTCCAGAAAATTCTAGGATGCAAGACTAGTCGCTAAATGGTGCGGAAACGAACGTCTTTAGTAAGTAGTATTTATTTTACAAAATTCCGGGGTTTGAAGGTCTTTTAACTAGATTTAATTAGTAGATACAAAAAAATACTTTTGAGTTCCGGAATTCCGGAATTGAAATACTGAATATCGAAACACAATTCCGGAATTGAAAAAGCGTCCGATATTCAAGCCCTAGTCGGGGTGTCGCACAAAGGACAATAGATACGTATTTTAGCAATTTCCAAAAAAGTTGTCTCTGGCGCTTCGCCGGCCGCATCACGCTCGGTTGGCTGGCGCGTCTTTTTGGTTACAGCTCTACAAGTACTTTGGGGTCTGGAGGTGAACAGTTGCTCTTGACGTTTAGGTAGTTCAAATTGACTTTTTTTTTTTTAATATATCTCGGAAATTGTGCGTCGTACCACACTAAGGTATTTTTCGTTCCCCTACGAGACCCCTAAATCATCCTCTCAGAATCAATAGACATAATAAAAAGACAAATGTTTTCCAACTACCGTTCCAAAATTTGCACCTCCTTAAAAATATAATGAGTGTGAGTATGAGAGGTTATTAGTCTAATTGTTAATTTTTTCGATTAAAATTCTGAGAAACTTTATTTTTGATTCTTTATTCTTTTCCTTGATTAAATTTACATTATTGTTATTGTATCGATTTGAATCGACACATTGATTAAATTTATCATATCAATTCAAATCATCATATAATTAATTCGAACAACCCACAGGTAATTTGAACTGACTCAAATACATTTTTTCGGTTCGAGTCCCATCTACTGTTAATACCGTTGAAATGATGTTGAAACTGTTGAAAAAAACTTGATAATATTGATAAACATTTCATCCTACACGTAGGTAACAAATTTGATTTTTAACAATTCCGGGAAACCCAGAGGCATGACCATGTTAATATATATGTTTCAGTGTGCTAAAGCTTAAGCAATTTGTAGTTTCATGTTTTAAACCTAGTTTTTTAGTTGATCGGTTAAATACTACCCAATTATTATTTAGAAAGTACCTGTATTTTTTTTTATTATTCTTTATGAAATGATCCTTGGTCTTGGGAACAAAACTGTCAGTGATATTAAACACTTATTTGCGCGTGTGGTGCTGTATTTGATTGGCAAAGCTAACATAGCCCATACAGCCAGCCAACTAGGATATGTAGAATAACAAATATATTTTTTTTATGTCTGCAGACATGTTTATTTCTTAGTCAAATGAAGTGGTTTATTGAGTTCCCGACCAAAATTTCCTGGATAGAGGAAATGTGGTGTTTCCTGGGAAACCAGGAAATAAACCCTAGTAGGTAGCATACTAAAAAAATTAAGTTCTTACTTTATGTTGATTGAAATGAAAGCAACAATAGACAGATATGAATTTTTAAGTAAAACGTTTTTAGACTAATATTCACCATAAATGGCATTGAAACACAAGTTCAATGGATGAAAGAATGTCTATTTTTTTTTTTTTTACTTTTTACCAATTTAATGCCACCATTTGCATAAAGGCAGCCTAGAGGTGGTTCTCGAGTTTATGTATTAGATGGGTTGTAGCCCAGACAACTTTTGGAACAGAACTAGAACAGTGGTTCTAGTGGATAGGGCCTATCCATAGGTAGTATTAAGTAATAAATATAGGGCAAATAATGGGTAGGTATTTGATAATAAACCAATAGGGTCAGAGCAATAGGTTACCTAACCTACATTAAAAGTGTTTTTATAAGTAGGGATGCCATACGTCCCGTATAATGTAGGTCTCTGTAGCATTATGCTACTTAACAGAACAATAACATTTCAGTAGGTACAATCATGCAAGTACATATATAAAACACATAACGTAATAAAGATAATCTACGAATATTAGAAGGAAAGGAAGGAAGATTGCGATTAGGATTGAGCATGTTAGAAAATAATCAATATTGTAGAGTTGAGCCGCTCAAATGCCGATAAATACTGCGGTAGTAGGTAAGGTAAGTACGTACGCTTCGTTAACAATAAGTTATTACTTACCACTTTGTAGGTTGCTGGAATAATAATTTCAGTAGCACGTTAGTACCAACAAAAACAATTAAAATTTGTATTTGGTTGATTGATTAAAAAAATTATGTGACAAAATTGCGAACAAAATACGATAAAAATGGCGGCTTGCTTGGCGGATAACCTAGTGTTGCCATGCCAACCTCTGTCTGTTGGTCGGGTTGTCCACAAACAAATTATATAGGCGTTGTCTTTGTCTTGTCTGTAAGGCTGGGGAGGGGAATATTCGATATGCAGAGATAGTCAATCCGCAAGCGATAGTTAGTAATGAGCCCCTCACTTCGTGAGGTACCTCATTTGAGTTCCTCGTCGTGACAGAATGAGGGAGTGGAGTACTCGTATTTCAATTATGAACCACCTCATTCATTTAGCTCCTCACTTTTTCGAGGCTTTGTGCACGAGGTGCGAGCCAGCCGAGCACAGACACAACACACACAACGCAACATAGTGAGTTGCCGAGAATTGAAAGGTTGAGTCAATACCTATTAAATATACTCGCGATTGAGGCAGGTCGGTTTTATTAGTTTGATGGAACGATTCAGTTTAGTTTAGTGTTTTATTTATTTCAGGTAACAAACAGTTATATATAAACAGTATTATTAAAGATAGTTTACAAACAAACCTATAGTACCATAATTAAAGTATCAACTTTTCTTACAAGTATGAATAAAGTAATGACAAATAGGCACTCCGCGCAAAAAATATGATCTCTATTTATTTATATATAATTTATTAGCTTCTAATATTCAATAGTCAATCACACAATATGTTTTTTTAGCGCGCACAGCATCAGTGATCGGCTTGGCTCGTCCTCGGTAGGCGGGCTCCGTGGCTCCGTGGCGCGCGACCAACTCAGTGCAAAGCCAAAGCGGCAACGTTGCGAGCACAGAGTACTATATGTATACTGGTTGCGAGCGCCTCGCTATGCAATGCACTCGTTCATTGCGTGCGTGCTGCATTCGCGACTATATAATTTGTGGTGTGGAGGCCGGGTAACAGTTTCTAGCAAAAATGTAAGATAATGTATCCCTAAGATTCCAGATCAATGGTTTAAAGAGAATTAATTAAAAAAAAAACTTGTCAAGTCAAATGTCAATGTCAATCTTGTCATGAGAGAAAAAATAATTGACATTGAATTTTTTAACGAAGTAACGAGTGATTTTAGTAAATAAAGTGGAAATTTATAAAACTTATATAAAATTAAGTTCTTACATTGCTAATAAGATGCAATAATTCCATTATTGCAAAATATTTGTTAGTGTTGTTGTAGTTACATTAAACACCCGTTTTTTAGATCTTTTCATAGAACAAGTTTCTGTCCTTTGAAAACAAGACATGAAAAATGAATAACAGTTCGGACTTTATACTATATGAGCTACATTGTTCCAAGGATGCTCTTACTGACAATTATGGGTGGTTTATGCAGTTCCTGTTAGCCGTATTAGCTTTCACTTGTTTAATTGGTAAGATTGACCAATATCAGTAAGTAAGGTCAAGGCTTTGATTCTTTGGGTTATATGTGTGATAATATTTCATTGATTTGCAGGTAAAAGATTCTGTGAACCTCGCTATGCTAGAAGACCGTGGTTGATTTGGTTCTATGATACATCAAAACAGGGATTAGGAGCTCTTATTATTCACGCAGCAAATGTGTGGCTGTCTCCACATCTCACAGGAAATCCATGTACATGGTAAGATCTTTGTTTAATTTTATTTTAGGAACCGTTTATGCTAACGTGAATATCTTATGAGATGACAGAATAATAACTGTGGCTAGCAAATAGCTATAGAACAGTACCATTTATTATTTTTATAAAGAAATTACTACAAAAGTGAAATATGACATTCAATGATAATGCAATACCATGTGTATTGTTCAACTGACTTGGTAAAATATAATATGTAAATACATATAAGAGTTGCGTCTGCATTATATAGAAATTGTCATAATCTTTAGATCATGGTGCTATTATTTTGTATTTTCTTTTCTATTATTTTTTTGTTTTACCAGGTATATAGTGAACTTCATGTTAGATTCTACCCTTGGTCTTCTTATAATTTGGGCAGGAATCAGATTAGCCCAGTACTGGGCTAGAGAATATGACATACCATTGATAAATTTTGGTGAATATGGTGAGTATATAGTATTTTTAATAATTCCTTTAGTAAATAAGCAGACCTTTTTTAACCAAAAAGATGAGCTGGTATTAAAAACTTACCTATTTAATAAGGGTATTGACTAACTAGATAAGTTTTGCGATTGCGTAAGCTTAATCATATAAGTTTGACAGTTCATATTGTATACGATCGGCTGCAATTTATATGGAATATGACACTAACGACGTACAATGAAAACTGTCAAATGAATACAATTCGCTTATGCAATCCCATAGCAGATTGTAGACTAACTAAACAAGGTTGTACTCTAACTAAACAAGGTGGCTGACTACATAAACAACTTAGTTGACTAACTAATTGGGGTAATCAATGTTTAAACAAGGTTGTAAAACAAAGTTTTAAATAACTAAACGGGTTCGTTGTTAGCTAAACAAGGTTATAAACTTACTAAGGGCCGAATTTTCAATGCTCAGGTAGCAACCTATTCCTCCGATATTGTATTACAGGCAAATTGAAAATTAATTTGTCATTTCTTTTAGTTGGTTGTGAATTTAACTGACTGAGTGAAACCCTTAACCGGAAATTTAATTATTGTCCCTAAACAAGATTATTAACTAAAGCCGCTAACGCACAGGCCTAGTGGCTAGCATCCTGCTTCTTGCTAGGATACAAGGTGCAGGCACTGTGTGGTGGGTCGCTAGGTTTACTTGGATACATACATGCTAGGTGACCAAAAGTAATAATAGTAATTTTATCAAACATTTGCCTAGCCAGGCTCTAGGCGCTAAGCTAGGCTGCTGACATTAACATTGACAGCTTAATGTTTTATTTTACCACATAAATAAGCACTTACAATACTTTTTATCCTAAATTATGTGACGTGGGATGTAGGGCATGAACCTCGAAATATTGGAATCTCGGCACACTCGTCTGATATTACAATTCTGATATTGAGTGATCCAATATTGTAATATCTAAAGCTTAAATAAACTTGTTTGGCATTAATACATATCTCGGAGATAAAACATTTTTCATCAATTTTGCCGACCAGTGTAAAAATAAGCGTGTTTTTTCGTCGGGAATAAGAAGATCACTATGCGACAAAACTCTTGACGTTTTGTTGTTCTTAAGAAAACGCTACCAAGAAAAAATTGATTGCTAAAATAAACATACAATTATCCGCAATAGATAGTTAGTATTCTTTGCTATTAACCAGACAACCTGCGAATCACTCTTTATAAATAAAAAGTCCTTATACCTTTACTTTACTGATACCTTTACATGGGCGTAAGGTGAAAAAAGTATTAAGTGTTAATTACTGTTCTGCTACACAACACAATACACAATAGTTTTTGTAGTAATGAAACGGTCAAGCCATGTCTTTTTTTATTGTTTGTGTACTAAAACTAGCCTTCGTACCAAATATCAGCTTTCTAAGACTTCAGGAAGTACCCTAAAAATTTTGATTATCACACAACATTACAAAATAAAATAAAGTCTCATAGACATCATTTATAGTGAAATTGTTTTGTGTCTACCTTCACACCACTAAAACATTTACCATCCCCCCTAGCATGAACACCGTTATAACGTGTCGTGAAATTCACGACACGTTTTTTAAATATACCATAACTAGCTCCGGCGGCTTCGCCCGCGTGGACTACACGACTTATGCTATTGTGGGTTATCCATAAGAGATAAACATATATCACCGCGGAGTTTTCTGTAGACCTTTTCAATGTGTACAAATACTTAGTACATTATTTTGATAAATCTCGTAGGGTTCAGCCTGCGTTTGCAATGTTAGCGGAAAAAATGTAATCATTTACGACATCACATTAGAAAGGTTATTATACATATAAACCTTCCTCTTGAATCACACTATCTATTAAAAAAACCGCATCAAAATCCGTTGCGTAGTTTTAAAGATCTAAGCATACATAGGGACAGACAGCGGGAAGCGACTTTGCTTTATACTATGTAGTGAAGTAGTTTTATGTCAATTATTAAGACAGGATTAATTTGTCACTTAGAATCGGTGTTATAGTTATGGTTGAACTTGTTATCCTAGTTAATGTGCTAATTTTTTTGTACTTCAGTGTCGAACTAAGGGTACCTAACTCTAACGGTGTACATTAGTTTCATGCTTGGGTATTTTTTGTTGTAAAGTAGTGATCATCACTGAGTCAGTGACGAAATCGGGGTTTTTTAGTATCAATAAAATTTAAAGTGTAAGAGCTATGCTATTGAAACTTTATATGTTTAATGAGACCACTATTGACATGAAATCCAGAGAATTCGATTGATCTATTATAATTCAAACCGAAGTTGTGAAGTTTCAAAAAAACAACGAAGCGCTTTGAGAAAAAGTAGGTAGTGATCTTGCGCTTTGCTAGGCTCCGTCTTGGCGGACACTACCGTGTCCCCAGATAAATATTTATTTGCATTTGAATTATGGTTAAGTTAATATGTATTACTTAAAATGTCGTCCCTTTCAGCCATCGATAACAAAATGCAAATAAAAAATATTCAAATTATTCAATTCATTAATAAAAAAATAAATAAACTCATAATAATAAAGTTTTAAAAGCAAAACTAAATTAAAAAACCGGCTTATAGAACGAATTGTATTTTGTGCAATTTATAAGGAAAAGTGCAATTTATAAACAAAATGTGCAACTATTAACGAATACCTATGTGCAATTCCGATATTGAGATCTAAGATCTAATATCGGAATCGAAAACCTGCCGATATTACATGCCCTAGTGGGTATAAGTTACACTACATAATCGGATTCCACGTGGCTGGAAAAGTAGTAAAATATTTTGCAATTTCCCCAAAAGTAGGTAGGTACATTGACTCTTAGAAAAAAAATATAGATAGGCCGGATAGGATTTGAATATAGGACATCTCTATAACTGTCAAACATGAAAAGTCACAGGAATCATCCTAGTTGAAAAAGACTAGATTGTTGAATAACTGGATGAGATTGTTGATAACTAAACGAGGTAATTTGGTAAACAAACAAGGTTTTTAACTATCAAAACAAGGTTGTTTAAATAACGAAATGAGGCAGATTTTTTTTTATTGTTTACTACGGGGATATTCTTAGTCTTCATCATACCTGATGTTAAGTATTGATAAGGCTGAAGATGGAAGCGAGCCTTTCCCGGCATCCTTAATCACTGAGGAACTGGCTATCTTATCTCTAACTGCCGGAACATAACAATGCTGAAAATATTGTTCTTATGGCGCCAGACTTAGATAAGATGGTGGTAGCTAGCCAGGCGGCCTTACAACAAGTCCTACCACCAATCAAACCGAATACCCCCGCTTGGAATCGAACCCGGGACCCCTGGGTCTGATACCGGGTGGTGGTTGTACCACTAAACCACAGAGGCGGTTAAAATATTTAAACGAGGTTGACTAACTTAACGAAGTTGTTATATATCTAAACGAGGTTGACAATATTTTTGATAACTAAAGAATGATTTTGACTAACTAAACGAGGTTGTTGTAGGTAAACCCCCGATGTGCGCGGCGTGGATCTGCCAGTGTATACTGTACGCGGCGTTAGCGACGTTCGCCAAGTCGGTTCTGGCGTTGGTTCTGCGGCTGCCACCAGTGGTCGCGGCGCTGTCCACGCTGCGTCTGTCGCCCGTCACCGACCCCAGGCTCGAACTCGCTGTCGTCATGCTCATTATACCCTTCTTTGTTAATGTAAGTAACATTGCGTGTTGTTGGCTATGTAAGCGGCGCCGTCGGTTTTGGCGTCCGTTCTGTGGCTGCCGTCTACGATGATAAAAACATTTTTTTCGCCTTATTTTGTTCTAAACACATACAGCCTCCCCCTTAACATAAAAACACCTTATTTTTTTTTATCTTTTTTTATTTGAGTCACCAACAAGATTACACCAAATAAAAAGAAAAGAAAAAACACACATAATAACATTCAGATCAAAGTGAAACCTTAATTATTGGTGACAACGGCATACATTAAAGATAACAAACCAACAGCTTTGCAAAAAAATATATACAGGAAATTATGTTAAAATTAAGACTATGTATACTTTGCCCAGACAAATAGATTTTAATTTGCTTAAAGGATCAGCATACATATCGAAGTTAGTAGACTTTGAAAGTGATTTATAATGTGAAAACATTCTGTTTAAAGGCGAAAATAAACTTAGATTACATTTTGAATTCTTGGTTACAAATAAATCATACCTTGATTTTCTTGGTAATTTCATGGGGACGTTCAAATTAACTTATTTTCGTTCATCAACATCAACAATGTCAAGTAATTACAAACAAATGCTATCCGTAATTTCTGTATATTTATTATATTTTGTTGCAGATACTAATATTTTGGGTTACTGACAACTTCCTAATGTACCATCCAAGAGGAGTTAGTTCGAAAATTAAGACAAAGGTAAGCAGTAGTAAGCATTTTTTTTATTTGTCATATTTTAGGAAGTATCGAAGTAGCCAAACAATAAAATGCTTTTTTATCCTCGCGTCCACTGAAATTGCTAAGGTAATATGAATACGAGCCAAATCAGTATATTTATGACAGTAGTAGTAGGCAGTATGCAATTGTATTGGATTTGAAGAATTATCTCAAAGATTGTTTTATCTCTTTGCGTGTGATCGTGTTTTATTAGAAAAAAGATAAGCGTTTCGCACGACTCCAAGATCAACAGAACCTTTATCAAACTGTAGTCAGGAGATAATTCGGGTACGCAACATCACCAACTTTTTTTACTACGCAGTTTTATTAATATTCAAAGACGTAAACACCGAATCTAGAACCCTAGGTTGTACCATTTAAGTAGATTGTGGTCACCTTAGCTTAGCATCAACTTTTCTTCGCGATTTCAGTAACAACACTTTTATTTACATTACTAATTGAGTTGAGGGAGAAATAAAAGTTTATTGGTTATTTACTTAAAGCCGTCGCAAATTCAGGTGCGTTACCAATCCATCAAGAAGGAAAAGTCTGGGTCTGATGAAGAAGAGCATTCTGCTGACGAGCGTCTTCTGGGAGCCAACGTATGACCTTACGGGAGGCCCACGGTCTTTCGGGCTTAACCAACCTTGTCACTTGCCTTTGCTAAAAATTACTGTTTCATCCAGTAATTCACATATCAATATCAACAAGTGTGGGTACTTCGTTTTTGACTTGGAACTAATGTTTCTCAAACATTTGTTGACGTATTTAAATTTATTACCTACTTCTGTATTCAAGAAGTTGTTATGTTTGCAAGTCTTAAAATAAATTGCTGATAGGCACTAAAGATTGCGTTATTATATTTTATTGTGTCACTCTATAAGTCATCGCGACACCTATCAGGCATTTTTTTATAAAGTACTGTTTCAATGATATTTTATTATTACGGCGGAAACTATTCATAAAAGATGCAGGATTTGAGAAAAGGAATAAGGAATCTTCTGTACTGGATAAGTAATAATATTCAGCAAAGGCAAGATTATCGTTTATTTAAATACCATGTATATAGATCGTAAGTCAGAACAATAATTCAATTATACGAGAATACCATACTTATATTAAGGTTTTTGTTTAGTTTCACATAGTTATATAAAATCTCGTCGTCTAGTAACTATACCAAAAATTTTAATGGATTTTTAATCATCAGTTACTTATCTCAAATCATGGAGATGTGTAGTATTGCGTGTTTATATGTCTCATTGGGTTTCGTATGGTTTATTGACATACTTATAGAAAACGGAAGATTTTCTTAAGATGTTGGAATAGAAGGGGAATCATTTTATTCATATCACCATAGTCCATAATCATAATTATAATAAGAGAAAGATTTCGTAGAGAATATGTAAGATTATAAACGAGTTTAAAATATAGTTTGTCAGTTGCTCCAGGTGAATTTAGAAGTTAAAGCTGTTAAAGTTCTTTTTAAGTTAATAATACAATATTATGAAGCCTAAATCTAGTTACTCTATCTATACTTAATATTATAGCGGTCATCCGGCTAGGGTTATCGTGGGTAACCGTCATTTGTTGTTAGATAATGTAATGTAGATACGGTCGACCCCACATCACTTTAAACATTATTGCGCCTCTAATGCATTGGTACGTAATTACGTAATACGTACGTAACGTACGATTTTTGCAGCTCAACCACAGAATACTAAATAGTGCCAAATAGTAAGCAAGTCATAAACTTGAAGAACTTTTTCAACAGAATAAAAATTTGGCTTGAAGTTACCATTAAAAAAAGGCATCTCCTATCCTATTCAAATCATAATGAATATCATAATGATAATATACAATCAATGTTTCTCAATCAATCATTCATAGGTAGGAACGTTTAGCAGAAAATATGTAATAAAGGGAGTTGCGATTTGTGTGAAAAGCGTTTGTCAACTCTTAAAATAAAATAACACTGAAGTAATATTGGAGTTTAAAATAAAACGTGGATATTGCGTAACAGCTATTTTTAAAACTTCTGCAACCGTAGTAGGTAGACGTACCTTTTTTGACGCAATGTTAATGCAATGTTTTATTTTAAAGACGAAAAATCCTTAAGTTGTAATATTTTGAAAGACATTTCAACAGCTTACATTGTAGTCCTAAAACATTAAAAAGAAGGGGAAAGTTAAGGATGTTGACAAAAGGCAGCTTCATCTTTGTTAAAAAATGAAAACTTTGAGAAGCTTCCAAGTCGATAGATCTTGTGTTTATGAATATTTTTAAACCTAGTTAGCTGCCATATAAATATGGATGACAAATTTGTTATCCTATCAACAATATTAAATTAATGTTTATGTTTATTAAAAAAGTGATAATTAGTTTTTTTTTTATTTTATACTTTAGATAAATTCAGAGCCAGGCCAGGACACATCAATGCGTTGCGGCGTCATCGCACCGCAGAAACCTGCGACGTCGTACAACGCATCGCAGAATTGTCCGATAGTCCATGTTGTACTTACCATGCGCCGTCTCGTCGGCGGAGTCGCGATGAAATTTTTGCGTTGCGTCTTAGCATCATATTGCGATTGCGTTACGACCGACGTCGCAAAACGCAGTGTTGTGGCCTGACTCTAACAGATGGAAGATATGGAATTGAGATTTAAAAAAAGTTATGTTGACTCATCATATATTTATGTAAATACTTAACATTAAAATTTCGCTGATGTTGTTAATGTTATATTGTACAAAAGCTTTTTAGGTGTAAAAAATAAAAAATATATTTTTGTATGTTTCATTTTTAGAATGAAATTATTTATATTGTTCCTAAAGTGGTATAAGTACTTAGTTTCTATGTAGTGCCATTTTGTTTTGATATAAATATACTCTTACATCGAATAAAGACTGATAAAGTCATGTAAAATTGTGGATCTTCCTTTTAAACATTACCGACTTCGTAGAACTAAATCTATACAATGTTATTTTATGTTTACCCAAAACTTCAAAACCATTTACTATTCAGTAGAATTCAACATTACGAACAACTTTCTGTATGGAAGCAACACTGAAATACCAAAAAAAATATTTGCTGTTTCATACAATTAGCAGAGTTCAAATTAAATTTTCTATGAAACAGTTGATTTTTTTTTTGGGATTCCAGGGTTGCTTCCATACAAAAAGTAGTTCGTAATTATGAGTAGGTATTACAAATGGTTTTGAGGTTTTGGGTAAACATAAAATAACGCTGTATATATATATATATATATATATATATATATATATATATATATATATATATATATATATATATATTATTACTAACTTAATTTTGTTGAATCGATTAGCAGTTTGGTCGTCTGTGGTGGTGTTTTCCTATAACAGTAAGCACTTTATAACTATCTCTAATATAAAGTCTAAATATTTTTTAGTACAAAACTATATTGTTGTGTCTGTTTAAAACGGTTTGACTCGGCTTTCAGATTTATTAGGCGCTGGGATTTTATAGTAAGCTTTTTAAAAGTTCTTAGGTTTTGTATTGACTGCTTAAGTCACAGGCAGAGCAGACAAAGTCCTAGATATAACGATGTTGAAATCTTCTCTTAAAAATGTTTCATTATAATTATTGTGTGCTGTTTGTTCTAGTTCAGCTCCGTTCTATGTGCATGCTTTCATTGTTTTTTTACCTATCTAAGTAGGTATCTAGTCACTCGTGGCCGAGGTGATTTTTTCCAATATTTTCTTTTCAAATTTATCAGGTATCTACTACATTAAGTTTTTTGATATATTATTAATTATGTAGATGTGATCATTATCGGTTTATTTATGCTAGAATCTCGTCAACAATAATATACAACACAATATTTTTGTATATTATTTAATATCTAATGAAAATGCTTGCGAGTAATAACTTTTGATTGGCCAATAATATAAAAATGTTTATATATATATTTGATTTAAGAATGGTGTAGATAATAAAGACAAAGTTTTGTATAAACTGATTTGTATATAGTGGATTGTATATTTGTGCATATGTTTATTTGTTTGTGCAAATATAGTACACATTAAGTTTAAATCGTAGTTTAATTTTGTTGGTTTTCCTCATACATGCTGCCCATTGCCTATATTTTATGTATGGAAGTTAGACTTGGCGTCTAAATTGTTGGCGATTGGCAATAATTCTTCGATCATAAAAACTGTCTTGATTGAATAAATTATATAAGTGTCAGTACCTAAGTATACAAAGAATATACAACCGTCTCTGTGCTCTAGTGCTAACACCCACCGGTATCTGACCCAGAGGTCCCGGGTTCGATTCCCAGAGGACCCCTGTATGTACTCAAACACGTATTGTATTACTTATTATTATTTTTATTACTTAGTACGGACACCAGTCTCCCACCACAATACTTAATCTAACACTATAACTATTATAACTTACAGTCCATCCAAAATCTAACCATTGTAATTATGGTGGAGAAAATAAAGTAAATAATTCGGTTTGGTTGATGGAAGGACTTGTTTTAAGTCGGCCTGGCTAAAATACCCCATCTTATAGGGCCAAGTGTGAGTTTGCAAATGTCCAAACGTTACCATCGCGTGAGAGTAAAATTTTGACAGATATCCTTAATGCAATGGGAATAAGGTTGAGAATTAAACTATATTCGCAAACTGCGGCGTAAACGAGCGTAAGTCTGTCCCTATAGCAACAATGGATATAAGGTAGGTATATATTTCTCAGTGAAAGAGTATTCCGGGGGAAGTGCGATTCCACCTTCAGCCTTATCATTACTTTTTATATCAGTATCATGAAGACTAAGCGCTTCCTTGTTGTAGGTTAAAAAAAATTATGTTCCGTAAGAAGATATTAAAATATGTCCGAGGCAATATTTCGAAAAACTGATCCATTGGGATGGATCTTTATAAAATAATAATAAATAAAAATGCATTTATTTCAGTAATCATGTTACAGTACATTGCTGAGACTTCCCTGTAAGTTATCAAAAGATACTTTTATTGGGAATGACCCTTTTATGGTACTCTTTATGGTACCAATCCATGATATTTGGTACAATACAATCGTAGAGTATCTATAGTTTATTAATTTTTTATATTAGGTACGGCGTACAGCTTTAATTTTGTACTGAAATCGCTTTCTTGCTTTTATATAAAAATAGCACGGCGCAAAGCTTTTCGTTGAATAATTTTATGGCTTTTCGGTCACACACGGTACGGTTGGTACGTATTACCTATTAATTCCATGATTGGAAGTTACTTTGGGAGGATCAACGTTACCCGTTTCCATAGTGACAAATTATTTATTTCAATAAATCGAACAGTCACACTTCAGTTGTAAACAAACATTACTTCATAGCATCGTTTCTTGAAAGTCATGAATAAAAGACACATTTGTTTGAATTTATTTCAATATAATGGTTGTTTTATTTTTTGTTGAGTGTTAAGAAATCAAAAATACAAAAATGAATGAAAGCGAATTAAGGAAATTGTTGCAAACGAAAAATGGCTGTCGAGTGCCTATTATGCTCCCGATTCCAGATGTTCACAAAATGGATAAGCTTCCATTTACGCCATTGCCTCCCTACAATCGAATTAAGGTACTTTTGTTTACTTGTTTTGCCCATACGTACTTCATACTCATTGTCTAATATCATCTACCTAACTAAACATGGTATATTAATTCCGGTCAGAGTGCAGTTTTGTATCATAATTATTTAGAAATGACTTAGAAATCTAATTGTTTTAATCATATGTTCGTAAACTCGCTGTGTAAGGTCTGAAACTACAAGCAAAATGTAAATGATTTAAACGGGCGTTCTTAACATTACAGGATAAACAGGCAAAGTTTCGAGAAGTCCTTGAAGAAAAGGCCACCGAGAGAAAAGTGGAGATAGCGCGTCCGCCTTTGGAGCGTCGCGAACGAGATCGTCTCGAGATATCGCAGTCGAGGCATATAGCTGTCATACGCGAGTGTGCCGACAAGATACAACCACCACCCATGCTCAAGTCATGGGAAAGAAAAATATGCGGGTTAATACCATCGAAATACCGACAATCCTTCCCAACGCTTATGGAAGAACTGATCAATGAGAGCAAGTCTGAATGGAACAGAAATCTTCATGATTTAGCCGTCAAGACGATCATCCGTGATGTTCCCGGTGTCCCTCGTAAACGTTATCAGGAACCTTATTTTAAATTTCATGGGGTTACCCCCAATTATGAAAAGATGCTTAAGTTCAGAAAAAAACTTCAAGACGGTTCATTGTTATTGCATCCTTTCATAAGGCTTGTTTTCGAATCATCAGAGAAAACATTTCCAACATGTATTATTAACCTGGCTAAGTACAGAGCTAAAGGGCCAATTGATTTGGAAGAATTTCAAAGTAAAATAATGGAAGAAATCAAACGTGCTGACTATTTAGTATCTAGTACATGGTATGCAATATTAGTACAATGGCTAAAAAATCCCCGATGCTTAAAAGGAATGCGATCTAAAAAGATCCCTGACTTCGTAAGATGTGCAACTAAAATTATTTCAATGCAAATACAAGAGTTGATGCGTAGATCCATCGACGCTATAATAGATGCTTTGAAAGATTCTGAATCTGTTCCAATTTTAAATATCGCTTTAGATTTCGATGGGGATTTTTTTTATGATCCATCTCTGGAAACTGTTTATGAAACTTATCATAACATTGCTAATGCGATATCACACATATCACAAAGACTTATGCCTATAGAGCAATACCTTAAAATACCATATGCTCACGATGCTCTTCCAGTAAATTACAATGAGTGGTTACATAAAGACGGCCATGACAGGTTACAGAAGCAACTTGACATTGTTTTCGCTCCTTTACTTCAATATTTAGTGAATCTGAGACAAGAATATTCTATGCTGTACGGTGCTCCAGCAAAAGAAGCATTACTGGCATTCATTAAACAGGCAGAAGAGTTTGAGGAAAGTCGCGACAAGATAAAGTATTTCCAAGATATTGATTCAGAAATAACAGCTGTCTTAGAGAATGAATATTTTAACTGCGCTGTTGTTTGTCAATTAAGGATGGTTGATGGGTTAAAACGTAAAGCATTAGAGTTTATAAATGACATTATTGCTGGAATAGTTAAAACTCACATGGATGAAAATCATAGCATATGTAGTGAATTTGAAATCATAGCAGCAAAAGCATTGAAAGAACCTGAAAACGCAGCTGAGCTAGTAGAGCAAGGTATTTATATTTTACATGCAAAAACTGTTTTGGTCGAAGCGCTCAAAGAAAGAATAATGAGACAACTCGAAATTATCTCAAACCTTTTAGAAATGGCTTCACTTACACCAGAACATGTAGCGTCAAATACACGAACCGTTAACTGGTTAAAAGACATAAAGCCCATTTTTGACAGAAATGCGGCAGCTTATGAATCATTTAAAGCAGAAATGGAAGAAAACCTCTTAGCAAAAATAGCTTACCTCAATAAAGAAGTTGTTGAGATGACACCATATCTTGAACTTCTTGATAATATGGATGATATCAATCATTCTCTTGAATACTTGGAGTACCTACGAAAACTCGTCCATCGCTTGGCAGATTGTGACAAATTGGTTGTTTGGATAAACAATGAGGAAACCACTTTTAAGTTTCCTATAACAAGTTATCCTGACTTGGAAGAGTTAAAAGACTACATAATACCATTTTATTGTCTTATTCATTTAGTCCATCGTTGGAAACGAAGTTACTACACTTGGATGGATGGAGTTTTTGAATACTTAGATCATAATCAAATTGAACAAGACCACGATTTCTATTATAAAGAATTTCTAAAATTGACAAAAAATTATAAAAATAAAATTAAGCAACAGATAGCTGAAGGGGTTGAGAGAAGATTTCAGGGCTTAGTTGATGACCCAGATGTCAACAATTTGCCTGCTCCAATGAAGTTATGTGCTCAAGCTATAGCTGAAATAAAAGAATGGCGACCAAACGTGCAAATGGCACACATAATGTGTAATCCAGCATTAGTACAAAGACACTGGGATGAAATGACAGGCATAGCTGGGTTTGATTTAACACCTACTGCAGGTACAACATTAAGAAAGATAATTGAATACAATTTGTGGGATGATATTGATCAATATGAAATTATAAGTGTTGCTGCCACAAAAGAATTAGCTTTGATAACCAATTTGAACAAAATGATAGCAGAATGGGCAGACATTTGTTTCAAAACAAGTCCCTACAAAGATACAGGGATTTTTATACTTTCGGGGCTAGATGATATACAAGTTGTTTTAGACGATCATATCGTAAAAACAATAGGAATGCGTGGTTCAGCTTTTGTGAAACCCTTCGAAGCACAGGTAAGAGCTTGGTATGACAAAATTATAAGAGTAAATGCTACCATAGATGAATGGGGTAAAGTGCAAAGTCAGTGGCTATACTTATTACCTATATTCTCTTCAAAAGATATTGTGGCTCAAATGCCTGAAGAAGGAGTTATGTTTGTAGAGGTTAATAATATTTACCGCCGATATATGGGTTCTGTCGAAAAAGACCCACATGCCCTTGAATTAGCTTCAGGCATTGGTGTTTTGGAATCTTTCAAAATTGCGTCTGCAATGCTTGAAAAAATAAATGATGGTGTTAACAACTATTTAGAAAAGAAAAGATTATACTTTCCTAGATTCTTCTTTTTATCGAATGACGAAATGTTAGAGATATTGTCAGAAACTAAAAATCCGCTAAAGGTGCAACCGCATTTAAAAAAATGTTTCGAAGGAATCAACAGATTAGTTTTCGATCCCGAATTCAATATTTCATCTATGGTTTCTATGGAAGGGGAACAAGTAGAATTTTTGGAAATAATTAGTGTTGCTGGTGCGCGTGGTTCAGTTGAGAAGTGGTTGGTTCAAGTCGAAGAACAAATGCTTAAGGCAGTTCGATCTGAAACCGAATTATCTTATTACGAGTATCCTAATTTGGGAAGAGTGGAATGGATTTTGTCTTGGGAGGGTATGGTTGTTTTGGCTATATCGCAAGTTTATTGGGCCGTTGATGTCCATGAAGCATTGAGTACACATAAACTAAGCGAACTCCAAGCGTTTCATACAAGCCTCACGAAACAACTGAATGAAACAGTTGCAATCATACGAAGGACAGATTTGAGCAAATTGAGTAGTATTACTGTAAAGGCTTTAATAGTAATCGACGTGCATGCTAAAGACGTAATTTTTGATCTAGTTGGCAAAAATGTGACAGAAGTTACTGACTTTCAATGGCTTGCCCAGTTAAGGTATTATTGGGAAGAGGAAAGAGTATTTGTTAAAATTATAAATGCCGTTGTGGATTATGCCTATGAGTATTTAGGGAACTCTGATCGATTAGTAATAACACCTTTAACAGATCGTTGTTATCGTACTTTGATAGGTGCATATTATCTTCATCTAAACGGGGCCCCAGAAGGGCCAGCTGGTACAGGTAAAACTGAAACCACAAAAGATCTAGCAAAAGCTTTAGCAGTGCAATGTGTGGTATTTAACTGTTCAGATGGGCTGGACTATAAAGCCATGGGTAAATTCTTTAAAGGATTGGCGTCCTGTGGTGCATGGGTTTGTTTTGATGAATTTAATCGAATTGAAGTTGAAGTGTTGTCTGTAATAGCTCAACAAATTTTATGTATAGTACAAGCAGTAAGGCAACATGTGGAGACTTTTGACTTTGAGGGAACAATTCTGAAGCTAAATCCAGCTTGTTACGTTTGCATAACAATGAATCCTGGTTATGCAGGTAGGTCTGAGTTGCCTGATAATTTGAAAGTATTATTCCGCACTGTTGCGATGATGGTTCCGGACTATGCTATGATTGGAGAAATTTCTTTATATTCGTTTGGCTTCATGGATGCCAGAAACTTATCTGTTAAAATTGTAACAACATATCGTCTATGTTCTGAGCAGTTATCATCTCAAAATCATTATGATTACGGTATGAGAGCAGTAAAAACAGTACTTTCGGCTGCTGGTAACTTGAAAAGGGCTTTTCCAGTCGAAAACGAAAGTATTCTTTTACTTAGGTCAATTACCGATGTTAATTTGCCCAAGTTTTTGTCGTTTGATGTACCATTGTTTGAAGGTATTATATCAGATTTGTTTCCAGGTATAAAACTACCGAAACCAGACTACGTAAATTTTTTAAATGCTTGTTGTGACGCTTGTGAAACAAATAATTTGCAGCCCATGGAATGTTTTCTTATTAAAGTTACCCAAACATATGAAATGATGATCGTAAGACACGGATTTATGTTAGTCGGCGACCCATTCTCTGCTAAGTCCATGACTTTAAAAATTTTGTCAGAAGCTTTAACATTAATGGAGGAAAGAAACCAAGTAGGCGGGTGTCAATGTACTTATAAAGTCTTAAATCCCAAGGCAGTTACTATGGGGCAATTATACGGAGCTTTTGACCCTATTTCTTACGAATGGACTGATGGCATTGTCGCTACTATGTTTAGAGATTTCGCTTCAGAAGATACACCCATTCGAAAATGGATAGTTTTTGACGGGCCTGTGGACGCTGTGTGGATAGAAAATATGAATACTGTTTTAGATGACAACAAAAAACTTTGTCTGACATCAGGCGAAGTCATGGCAATGAGCAATGTGATGTCTATGATCTTTGAAGTCATGGATCTCTCCCAAGCATCACCTGCTACTGTTTCAAGGTGCGGCATGATTTATATGGAATCTGCATCTTTTGGGTTTATGCCATTCTACAAATCTTGGTTGAAGAATCTTAATCCAATATGGCTTGAGGATAATGAAGAATATATATTTAATTTGTGCGAATGGTTATTCGACCCACTAGTTTTTTATATCAGAAGAACCTGTGTGCAGCTAGTTACTGCTGGTGAAGTAAATTTAGTAATGAGTACACTTAATTTGATTGAAATGTTGATGGACAGTGCTATAGAAGGCGAAGAGGATACGAGGTTTACTAGGACTTGGGTTGTAGCATCTTTCATGACTGCTCTTATTTGGGGATTGGGGGGAATACTAAATACTGACTCTCGAGAAAAGTATGACAGCTTAATTAAAGAATATTTTAGAGGAGAGAATGGTATTCCTCCCGAAATAGATAGACTGGATGTTTCGATTCCGAGTGAAGGTTTGCTTATAGATCATTACTATATGTACAAAGGAAAAGGTTGCTGGAAGCTTTGGCCGGAAGCAGTAAAAGCTTGCCAAGTAAAGGAACAAATAAATCTCCTTCAAACTGTTATTCCTACATTGGAATCAGAAAAGTACATCTTTTTTTTGAAACTCCATACGCAGTTTATGAAACCGTTACTTCTTATAGGACCGACAGGAACTGGGAAAAGCTTTTACGTACAAAACTTTTTGATGAATTATCTTGATATGGATAAATATACCCCAGGTTTCATTACCTTTACAACTACTACTTCTGCAAATCAAACTCAAGACCTGGTGATATCTAAATTAGTTAAAAGAAGGAAAAATAATTACGGACCAACGAAAGGCAAACAAGCAATAATTTTTATTGATGATATGAATATGCCTGTCAAGGAGGTTTATGGTGCCCAGCCGGCTATTGAATTACTAAGATTATATTTTGACCAAAGACATTGGTATGATCTAAAAACTACGGATAAGTTGTATATATATGACACAATTTTTTTTGGAGCTATCGGTCCGGTTGGTGGCAGTCGGCAGCTTATTTACCCTAGGCTACTCCGACATTTTAATATTTACTCTATAAATGAATTTTCAAAAGATAGTATGACTAAAATATTTACATCTCTCTTACAACTTGGATGGAGGAGAAATGGGTTCGGTCAGGACGCTCAAGTGTACATAGTAAATATCGTAGCAGCAACAATGGAAATATACGATCAAGCTACTGAAGGTCTTAGACCGACTCCAGCAAAGTCACATTACATTTTTAACTTAAGAGATTTCTCGCGAGTTATTCAAGGGTGTGCTTTATTACGTAAAGAATCAGCTGATAATAAAAAAACTTTTACAAGAGTTTGGGTACACGAAATTATGAGAGTGTTTTATGATAGGTTAGTAGATGATACTGACCGTGCTTGGTTCTTTGGTATTTTGAAAAAATGTACTCGGGATTTCATGAAAGAAACTTTTGAATCCGCCTTGGAACCATACCTGGAAGAAAATGGGGAAGTCACTATGGACAGTATAAAAAAGATGATGTTTGGTTGCTACTTGGATACTGAGAGTCTCGAAGGAGAGAGAAAGTATGAAGAATTACCCACTAAAGAGGATTTTTTGAATGTGGCCTTATCTATGTTAACGGAATATAATACGATGCATAAAGCCAAAATGACTATTGTGCTATTCGATTATGCGTTAGAGCATTTGTCAAAAATTTGTCGGCTTTTGTCTATGCCATCGGGTAATGCTTTACTTGTGGGCGTCGGTGGTTCTGGTCGACAGTCCTTGACTCGATTAGCTAGTACTATCTTAGGTCAACAAGTGTTTCAACCAGAAATTACAAAATCATATAGTGTAAAAGACTGGCAAGATGACTTAAAGCTTGTGCTACGTGAATCAGGAGGTTTGAATAAAGACACTACATTTTTGTTCACGGAAAATCAAATCAAAGAAGAAACTTTCATTCAAAATCTTGATAGTTTACTGAATTCAGGAGAAGTTCCAAATTTATATGGTTTAGATGAAAAACAAGAAATTCTCGAACTTGTCAGACTAGCCGCTCAAGGGGGAAACAGAAATCTAGACATAGGCCCACTTCAAATCTTGGCATTTTTTATTGGAAGATGCAAGGCTAAACTTCACATAGTTTTATGTTTCAGTCCCATAGGAAGCGCTTTCCGTACAAGACTTAGATTATACCCTTCATTAGTAAATTGTTGTACGATTGATTGGTATGATAGTTGGCCCGAAGATGCTCTGGAGATGGTAGCTCATTATTATATGGTAAAAGTAAATGTCCCCGATAAAGTGAAGTTAGCTGCTGTTATAGCATGCAAACAATTTCATGTAGATGCACGATATACATCTGACGAATTTTATAAACAATTTGGAAGGAAAACTTATATTACATCTGCTTCATATTTGGACTTAATAAAATCGTTTACACTATTGACTAATAAAAGACAAAGAGAATTACGAGCAGCTAAACTACGTTACACGAATGGTTTGGATAAACTCGGGCAAGCTGCAGATGCAGTTGCAATAATGCAACGAGATTTAAATGCCTTAAAGCCCCAGCTTATTGTGATGGCGGAAAAATCAGTAAAAATGATGGAAGAAATAGAAAAAGAAACTAGTATTGCTGATAAAGCTGCCGCGCAGGTTAGGGAGGATCAGAAAGTTGCTAATGTACAAGCAGCAGCTGCTCAGGAACTAAAAAAAGATTGTGAGGCTGATCTAGCGCTTGCTTTACCTATACTAGAAGATGCCATTGCTGCTTTAAATACTCTAAAACCAGGTGATATTACCATAGTCAAGTCTATGAAAAATCCACCAGCTACAGTAAAGTTAGTAATGGCAGCTGTTTGTGTCATGAAAGGTATCCCTCCAGATAAAATACCAGACCCTGACAATCCGGGTAAAAAAATGTTTGATTATTGGGGACCAAGTAAAAGAGTTTTGGGTGATATGAGTTTTTTGGAGTCTTTGAAGAGTTACGATAAAGACAACATACCTGTTGCCACTATGCAAAAAATAAGAAAAGAATATTTGTCTAATAAAGATTTTAAGCCACACATAATTGCTAAAGCTTCAACAGCAGCCGAAGGCTTATGCAAATGGATTATCGCAATGGACATGTATGATGCTGTTGCAAAAGTAGTAGCTCCAAAAAAAGCTAAATTAAATGCAGCTGAGAAAGAATTCGCTGAAACTATGGCTATATTGGAAGAAAAAAGAGCAACTGTTGCACGATTGGAAGCCAAACTTGCGGAGTTGAATGAAGCGCTTGAAGAGGCCAATATCAAAAAGAAAGCTCTAGAAGATGAAGTACAATTATGTTTAGACAAATTGTTTAGAGCTGAAAAATTGATTGGTGGCCTAGGTGGTGAAAAAGTTCGTTGGACTGCAGCAGCTGAAAATCTACAAACGCTGTTTGATAATTTAGCTGGAGACATTCTGGTTTCTTGCGGAATTATAGCATATTTGGCTCCTTATACATTACCAATCAGAACTAAAATGATAGAAAAATGGCGAGACTTAGTAATTAAATTAGCCATGCCACATTCAGAACAATTTATATTTAAAGATGTTTTGGGCACTGATATAAAGATTCAAAATTGGTGCATTGCTGGCTTACCGCGAGATTCATTTTCTATTGATAATGGAATTATTCAAGACAATTCTATGAGGTGGTCACTGTTGGTCGATCCCCAAGGTCAAGCAAATAAATGGATAAAGACAATGGAAAAATCCAATGATCTCCAAGTTCTAAAATTTACAGATGGTAACTATATGAAAGTTATTGAAACATGCTTGGAATATGGTAAACCAGCTCTAATTGATTGTATTTTAGAAGACGTAGAAGCACCATTAGATCCCGTTTTACTTAAACATACATACATACAAGGTGGAAAAGAGTACATTGCATTGGGAGAAAATGTTATAGAATATCATCCAAATTTCCGACTTTATATGACAACAAAATTACGAAACCCACATTATTTGCCTGAAGTCTTTAATAAAGTTACCTTAATAAACTTTGCTCTTACTAAAGACGGCTTGGAAGATCAACTTTTGGGAATAGTTGTTGCAAAAGAAAGACCTGATTTACAAGAAAAAAGAGAAAAATTAATCGTTCAAGGAGCTGCGAACCGTGCTGCTCTAAAACAAGTGGAGGATGACATATTACGCACGTTACAAGAGAGTAAAGGCGATATTTTGGAAGATGAAACAGCTATAGAAGTGCTAGATTCATCCAAAATTTTAGCAATCGACATAATGAAGAAACAGGAGGCGAGCTTAGAGACCGAAATTATAATAGATAAGTTCAGACTAGGATATCGACCAATAGCGTCTCACTCAGCAGTTTTATATTACTGCGTCACAGAATTACCAAATGTGGATCCAATGTACCAGTACTCTTTAACTTGGTTTATTAATTTATATATTATCTCAATCGAAAACGCAAACAAGTCTAAGGATTTAGATAAAAGACTGAAGTTTTTAAGAGACACTTTTACGTACAATTTATATAGCAATGTGTGCAGGTCCCTGTTTGATAAAGACAAGTTAATGTTTTCATTTATAATGTGTTCTAAGATGATGTTGTCCACGAATGAAATAAATCACGACGAGTATTTATTTTTGATAACTGGAGGGATTGCTATTGAAAATCCCTTCAAAAAACCACAAGAATGGATACCTGATAAAGCGTGGGATGAAATATGTCGTTTAACTGAATTACCAACTTACAAAGGCATCAAAGAAAATTTTTTAAACATTATAAATAAATGGAAAGAACTTTATGATGAGTTTGAACCGCATCATAAGGCTCTACCTGGTGGCTGGGAGGATAAATTAACACAATTTCAAAAACTGCTCGTCATAAGAGTCCTTCGACCAGATAAACTGACTATAGCTATATCCGATTTTGTTGAAAAGCAATTAGGCAAGAAATATATAACACCGCCTCCATTTGATATAGGGAAGTCATTTGGTGATTCCAATTGCCTTGCTCCATTGATATTTATATTATCACCTGGTTCAGATCCAATGGGAGCTTTAATTAAATATTGTGAAAGAATGGGTTATTCTCATCGTTTCAATTCCATTTCTTTGGGTCAAGGTCAAGGACCAATAGCTAGGGCTATGATCGAGAGAGCTCAGCTAGAGGGTGGATGGGTCTGTTTACAAAACTGTCATTTAGCTGTCTCGTGGCTACCAGTACTTGAAAAGATTGTGGAAGGTTTTGATTTAACTAACACAGATTTAAGTTTTAGACTATGGCTTACTAGTTACCCATCTGATAAATTTCCTCAATCAGTTTTGCAACTAGGAGTTAAGATGACAAATGAGCCTCCAACAGGACTACAACATAATTTGTTCAGATCATATAATTCTGAACCTTTAAAAGAGGCTGAATTTTTCGAAGGTTGTCCTGGTAAAGACAAGCCATTTAGTAAGTTGTTATACGGTATTAGTTTCTTCCATGCTGTTGTACAAGAAAGAAAAAAATTTGGTCCTTTAGGCTGGAATATACAGTACGGTTTCAACGATTCTGATTTCCAAATATCTATAATGCAACTACAGATGTTTTTGAATCAGTATGAAGAAATTCAATATGTGGCAATAAAATATCTGTCAGGAGAATGCAATTACGGCGGAAGGGTAACTGACGATTGGGATCGGAGGTTAATTGTAACCATTTTGGAACAATATGTTAACCCAGGTGTGGTCAACGACCCTAATTATTTGTTTTGTGATATAGGAGCGCAGTACGGACTTCCTCGTCGGTGTGAATATCAAGATTATCTGAAGCATATTGAATCCGTTCCCGTCAATCCCCCTCCAGAAGTGTTTGGCCTTCACATGAACGCCGGTATTACTCGAGATTACAGCATTTCCATGGCTCTGACTGCCGCCTTGGTTCTAGTTGAGGGAGGAGGCGCTAGCAGCGAAGGTGGTAATACTGAACTTATTCTCACACAAATGGCTTCTGAAATTTTATCAAAAATACCGAAAAACTTTGACGTTGAAATAGTTCAAAAGAAATATCCAGTTGATTATAACGAATCAATGAATACAGTACTTTTACAAGAAATGGAACGATTCAATAAACTACATAAAGAAATTAAGAATTCTTTATTAGATTTGCAAAAAGCAGTGAAGGGTCTCATTGTCATGTCACCAGCACTAGACAACCAAGCAAATGCTATGTTGCTAGGTAGAATACCGGATAACTGGCGAAAGGTGTCGTATCCAAGCTTGAAACCATTACCAAGCTACGTAGCAGATTTTATAGAACGTTTAGTAATGTTGGAAGATTGGTACCAAAATGGAAAACCTTCGACGTTTTGGTTATCAGGTTTCTTTTTCACGCAGGCATTCCTAACGGGTTCTGTTCAGAATTATGCTAGAGCTAAAAAGATACCTATAGATTTATTAGTGTTTGACTTTGAGGTACGCAAGGTCGATTATGAAAACGAGGCGGCAGCATCAGGGGTTTACGTGTCAGGTCTTTTCATGGATGGTGGTCGCTGGAATCGAAATATATTCGCAATTGACGAACAATTCCCAAAAATATTGAACGATAGTATGCCCGTTATATGGCTTTACCCAAAACTTAAGTCCGAATTTCAGGAAGGTACAAGTTATAAGTGTCCTTTGTACAAAACCCTCGAAAGAAAAGGCGTTTTGGCCACAACTGGGCATTCTTCCAATTTCGTGTTAGCATTTTATTTACCTTCCGATAAACCCTCTGCTCACTGGATCAAAAGAAGCGTGGCATTATTGTTACAGTTAGACAACTAATAAAAAAAATTATGATGCTATTTTAACAAAGTGTCAGCTAAATGGGACTTTAAAATATTGTTATCTACTCATTTTAAATGATTCTTCGATTATACGTACTGTCATGGAATGGATTGTATGGTTACTACCTTTTGCAACTACTGCATTACCCTCTAGTTAAATTGAGTTTATGCAGAGACTGCATGAATGATTATGCAGTATTTAACGTTCAACTTTTTTACAATTAGTATCCCCATAAAACTTTTAAGTAACAAAACTCGATCTGGGGTCCATGTTATAATGTGAGGTTGTGAGGATAAAAGAGTGCTGGAGGAAACATTGGAACCCAGCTTAGCTAAACGTATGTTAACGTTTTTTATAGTTGTAGCTAAAACCTTGTACTGGCGAAAACTTTGTTTCGTGTAAGTTTTGGATTTTCATAACATTGTGTTTTCATATCAATGTCGTGTAATTTAACTTTTGCTATTGAAATTTTTAACGTACATATACTTATTAGATTAAGGAAGCACCACAGTAAATTTTTCGAACATACGATACGATACATTTATGTTTATATAAATTGCTTTCTTAGATTTCCGTGCGTAAAAATTAATGAATTTGCGTGTTTATTTACACGCAGATTTTTCAATCCGTTTAGGCGCAGAATGTCCAATTCGCAAAATGTCCAGTGGTTTCAAAACGTCCAATTCGCAAAATGTCCAATTCGCAAAATGTCCAATTCGCAAAATATCCAATTCGCAAAATGTCCAATTCGCAAAATGTCCAGTTCGCAAAATGTCCAGTTCGCAAAAATGACCAATATTCCTGACTCGTTCTTAGGAATTAGGATTATAATTATTGTGGTGAATTCAGTGTATTTTGTTTAAGTATTAATTGCAGTGAATCAGTGAATTTATTTATAATTCGTAATATCCTTTTAAATTTTTTTATATTGATTTTATTATTTTTGATTTAAGTTACTTAAATTACCTTGTTAACACTGATATACAATATATTATGTCCTGGAGTTACGTTAAAATATTTCTTCATTGTTAATTAAAATTACAATCATCTGACTGATTGCAGTCAGATGATTGTAATTTTCAATAAAAATCAACATACAAAAACTTAAAAGGTATATTGATACCTTTTAAGTTTTTGTATGTTGATTTTATAATTTTTCATTTATGTTACTTAAATAACCTTGTTAACACTGATTTACATTGTTTTTTTTTATCCTGGAGTTAGGATGAAACTATCCATCATTGTTAATAAAAAATACAATCATCTCACTGCAATTTGGTTTTTAAGTTTTTTTTTTATGTTGATTTTATTATTTTTGTTTAATGTTGCTCAAATTATAATTGACAAAAATAAAACAGATTTTAACTTATTACTTAACTGATCATTTTAACCCAACGCTTGATACATTTAGTGATTGATGGTGTGAAATTATCTATAGTATAGGAAACTTTTGTTTCTTTTGTTTGTAAGTATTAGGTTCTATAACTACAGAACCGACCATAAAAATTATTTCACCTGTCAAGGCTACATTATCAGCGAGTAACGTTGGACAGTTTTTATCCCGATATTCGCACGGGAACTCGTGCAAAGTCGGGCGGGTCGCTAATGAAGAATATTGGACATTTTCGCGAACTGGACGTTTTGCGAACTGGACATTTTGCGAATTGGTCATTTTGCGAATTGGACATTGTGCGAATTGGACATTTTGCGAATTGGTCGTTTTGCGAATTGGACGTTTTGCGACCGCTGGACATTTTGCGAATTGGACATTCTGCGCCTAAACGTTTTCAATCATGTCGGTATAAATTATTTGATTCTCCCGACTTGCAATTTTTCTACACATTTGCAATGGCGGAAATTAAAACCTAATAGAACATATTTATAGATACTTACCTTACACTACCCTAATTTTGATGGTTCTCATGTATTATTGTTATATTCCTCTAATTTGAACTAAAATTATTTTATTCTACTCTTTTATATTATTACTAGTTTTGTTTTTATTTATAGTTCTAAAAAATCATAAATCCAGATATTGACAGAATAGTTCTATTGTCTCTCCAATTTAATCAAAATTTTAAAATTACAGCTGAACAAAACGGTAATGGATTATATATATATATATAGGTAGATAGCTTGTAATTATTTATCGGAGATCTTGTTCATTATCATCAATTCCTTTCTAAGATTTTCCGTTTCAACCAGCTTACGCCGAAGTTTCAGCATGATAGCATTATTTCTTTTCTGTGAAAAAGAGTTACTTCTGTTATGAACTTAATTATTTATTGATTAATATACATTTCGATCAAAAATAAAATTGTGTATTAATTTAGTGTACCTTTAGTACAATGCACTCGCGTTCTATGCTGTCACATTCTTTCTCCGCTGCATTAGCCTCTCTCAATACTTGCTCATTCTTACCTATTTGTTGCTCTTTCGCATGTTGTTGTTCTTCTTCTTCCATTTCCTTTAGTTCTCTCTTCTGTAATTCCGAAATATTGTTTACTGAAAATAATATGTAGTTAAACCACAAGATTCATGTCAAAGATTTCGTTGTCACATAATATCAATCAATCTTCATGCCAACCGCAATGCTCACAGCTGGGCATAAGCGTCTCCCTCGAGGAAATAGACGACTATTCTGCTTTACACTTCCCGCATATGGCGACTCCATGCGGCAAGAAAGCGAGAAGCAAATGTGAAATGTCTCACTCACCTTTTTCATACATTTCATCTATTTTCCTTTTATGGTCACTGAGATCAGTAATCAGAGTTTCCGCTTTATACTTTTCAGTCGTAGAACATAAGTTAACTAAAGAGATTTGATGACGAGCGAGATGTAACTGGCCTTTCAGATTCTGAATGTACGAAAATAATTGTGTTTAAATCATAGCTGTATAAATACAGAAAGTTTAGAAAAGGACATAAAATATGTAGGCACAAATACAACGATATTTTATATTTCCTCAAAACCTCAAAAGCATTTGTAGAACTGATCACTACGAAAAACTTTTTATAAGGAAGCAACCCTGAAATCGCGAAAAGAAATTTTGCTGTTTTTGAACTTTTAGCAGAGTTCAAATTAAATTTTCTATGAAACAGTAAACATAAAATAACGTTGTATATAGCATAAAAACAATATTAAGAATGTTTCGAATAGGTTGCGGTTATCGTTAGTTATTTTGTCAAGGAACAAAAAAACAATGCTGTTTATAGGGTCTACCTAGTATAGACCTAGAGTGGTTCTACGATCTAGTCTAGGCACTTATATTATCGTTATTTTACCTGAAGTTGCTCTGTAGTAAAGTTTATTTCACATTTTATCAAAGCAAGTTCTTCTGAATACAACTTTTCTTTATTTCTAAGTGTCAACGCCTCGTTTTCCTTTTGAAGTTTATTTTTTAGTGCTATAAAGAGTAAGTAAATGGTAAAATGCCTTTTGTTCTCAAGCAATTCATAAAGTTCAATGAAACTAACGAACCTACCTGAAGATAGTTTTGATTTAACAAAGTCTATTGTTTTATTATTAAACGACATTTTCAGACAAGGAATACGAAAATTGTTTTATGCTATTACACCGTTATATTTTGTGCTCCCGCTAATACCAATATCAACAGAAAATAATAATGTACCTACCATATTATGTTGGAATAACAACTTTAAATTTCGCGCTCGTATTATTTTGACAGTTCTTAACTAGTCTTTGGTCGGACGGAAGTCGACTCGTGAAATAAAGTTCGCGCCAAGCATAGCTGCAGTCGCGTTCAAAAATAGCTCTAATAATAAAGGTATATATATGCAAACCACATTGTAGTCCCCGTAATATTCCGCGGGACTTCTTTCGTTTGCCGCCTGTAATTACTTTGCCGCTATGTTGGCACCTCTATTTTTCAAAACGGTGGCATTGACATCTGTCAAATTACTCTACTAAATTAAAATTCCGTCTATAGAGAAAAAAATGTGTTGTTATATCATTATAACTGGTACATTATCCTCGCTGCGCGTTCAATTAAAAAACGCGGTGTGTGAGGCCCTAACAACTAATATTGTAAATGCCAAAATGTTTTTGTTTGTCCATCCTTCACGCCCGCCCTAACTCGGCATCCATCGAATTGATTATAGGCGTAAAGTTAGATGAAAGGCGAAAAGTAACATAGGCTACTTTTTATCCCGATATTCCCACGGGAACGGGAACCACGCGGGTGCAACCGCGGGCAGCCGCTAGTAGGATATAATTACGCGGTGGTGGAAATACGTGGAATCTGGGGTGCAATTGCGTAAGGTAATCGTATTAATTTGACAGTTCATATCGTATTCAATCGGCTGCCATTTGTATGGAATGACATTTATTATGATACAATATGAACTGTCAAATGAATACGATTGACTTTACGCAATTCCATAGCTGATGATAACTAAAATCGTTTCACTGGGTGATTAAATAAAAAATATAACGGTAATTATTTAGAAAGAGAGTTCTCTCGAGAGTGAGATAACGCGTTATAGATTTTTATCCTCAAGAGTAGGATCATTCTTATTGGAATCGTTCCCTCCATCATAGGATATGCCTAAATTAAGTAGATAAAGCCAGCCAATCCACATCTTCAAAATTATTGCCAATATTCTATTTCCATCTCACTCATAAGTAGTGTAATAAAAGGGATTCCTAAATAAAATTGTCAATTTGACAATATTGTCACTAAGGGCTTGAAATTGTGGTTTTTTGTTAAGGTTTTTACCAAAACCGCTTCCGACGTATTCGGAAAAGCGCTTCAAAAATGAACCAATTTAATCCATAGCTGCGAAATGTACTACAACTGGCGAGGTGATCAGGGGAATGGCGACCTTCCGTTTGTAGACATAAACTCGCTTATCGATTTACTGAAATTTATGAGATAATGGAAAACAGAGTAAAAGAACATACAGTACGATACAAAAGAGTAGAAAACGGATTTTAGAGGAACTGATTATCAACTTCAATGTAAGGCAACATGACGACTGTCAAGATGGTAATTCTGCTTTCAAACCTTTAGCATCTTCATAATGATTAGGTATTTTTGTACTAAGAAGTGGTAACTAGATGGTTGCTAATTATTGACTAGTGGCGATCTTTTTTTTTCTCTTTTGTGTCGCACTGTAATTTTCATATCAAATTATATTCTTTTTATTTAATTAAAGTTTAGCTTTTTACATTTTTAGTACTTACACAAAATACAAATGATTTTAAATATAATAAAATTTATTATGAATTTCGTACCAAAAATTTGTAACTTATGCATCGGGGTAATCTAGAGTTATACCACAGAATACTTAACAGTACAAGTACAGAATGTTCACTTCGCAACTCCAATCAAACAAATAGCTAGTCGCAATAAAGTCCAATTCACGTCGCACTGCGCTAAATGCCTAGCATTATATTTTATTCACCTACAATTTGCGTCTCTTTCTATCGCGTAACTCGTACCCTTCTGACGCAGCTAGGTTTGCCTATTTGTGATTTATTTATTTATATGTAGACTTTGTGTAGGCATGTGCATAGTATAATCAAAAGATATATGAAAGGTAAATCAAAAGTAAAAAAAATAACAAACCTACCTAAAGTACCTACTTACTTCTGTCACCTAAAATGATAGCGATACGGCATACATTAGTGTGTACTTTGTTTATGAAATTGAATATTATTTCAATATATAGGTCGGTTGCGTATTAAATCGGAATGACATATTACGAGACCTCCTTGAGGCGCACCCAAACTGTTCGTCGAAGCACACCTTTTAGGTGCGCTAACCAGGCGCTAACGAAATCAACTACTCCTAAAAGGTGAGCTTGGAAATGGGGGCGTTTCGATGAATGTCTATATAGTAATAGGGAGGTATTCCTCAAAGCGCACGCAAGTATACTATCGTCAAAAAAAATATTATTTTGTTGTCAAACTAATATTTTAGTTGGTAATAATGACGTAATGTATGCGTTAATTATGTCCTACAAAAAATACGAACTAAGTATTCGAGAAGGTCCACAACACAAGGTTGAACAGAACCATGGCGCGATTTAGACTAGTCTTAAAAAATAGGTAAACCCAATATATAAAATATATATTTATACATAACTTTAAGATGTACTTAGTACGTACCTATTTCTCTAATCTAACCAACCATGCCATGATAGGCTAGTGAACAAAAATAATGTGAACCTAACTAAGTAGGTGGGTAGGTAGTTACCTACTTATAACGACGAAACAGATCGTCAATCTCAAACTTCACGCATTCGTTTAATTCTATCCAACTCGTGAAAGATTATTACACCAACCTAGTATACCTACGTTCCTACTTATTTTCGTAATATAAGTAGATAGGTACCTATTTCAATATTAAACCTACTTAATCATTTGACTTATATATTTGAAATCATTATACATAATAAACCTAACATGAATGAGAATTATATAATAATAATAACCACTTTAAAGTAGAACTTTAGTAGTAGGAAGCTTAAAAAAAGTTAACTTTGGATCGCGATCCGTATGTTTAAGCAATTGAAAACTGCACAATATTTACTAGCTTTTTTTGTTTACATTTTAAATTTTACCGATTTTAAGCTAGTATGCTACGGAGAGTAGGTGACGAACAAAATTCGCGCGGAACGTCACTGCTCGCTCGTGACGTGAGTCCCTACTAAAAACGTAGTGATTACTTGCTCAGTGGTCCCTACTAGATTAGCAACGCCGGAGTTGCCGCCGCGGTACTCGAGCCTACACGGGGAGTGAAACAGGCCTGGGGGCTAATTGTCTAATTTTAAAATCTATCGCAATCCCTTTCAATTCGTCATTTGAAAGATATTCAGGCCGTCACTATTTGACATTTGAAAGGGATGTGATCGGGACGCGTTTTAAAAAGTATTGAATAAACGAAATTAAACAGTCTAAGCAATATGACAGACGAAAATATCACATTCACAATACCTCTGAAAGGGATTGAGATAGATTTTGAAATTAGACAATTTGGGGGCTGGTTATACCTATACCTTCATCGCTTTCGTAGTATTATCAGAGTTGCTTCTTGTTAGTGGTAGTCTAGAACAAGACTAGTGGCGCCCTCATTTTTAGGATTTCGTAGTCTAAAGGCAAAAAACGAAACCCTTGTAGATTCGGCCAAACCGATGTATGTCACACCCTTTTTATTCCAAAACTATGAAGATTACACAGTTGAAACTTGGCAGGTAGATCTATTCAGTAAACCGCTTTACGGTTCTTACACAAAAATAAAAAAATATATGAATTAAGGGGGGGGCTCCCCAATACATGGAACTGACACTGAATTTTTTTTTTCATCAAACCAATACGTGTGGGGTATCTATAAATAGGTCTTAAAAATTGCATTGAGATTTCTATAACGATTTTTTCTCAAAGTCAACCGTTTGAAAGATGTACACTTCCAAAGTGGTAAAATGTGTCCCGTCCCCCCCCCCCCCCCTCTAACTTTTGAAATGAGAGTGAAAAATTAAAAAAAAATACATGCTGTAGATCTTAATAAAAACTTTCAACGAAAATTGGTTTGAACGGAATATGGTTGTCAGTTTTAGAAATATAGCATTTTTCCCGAATGGGATTTGAAAAAAATTTTTTTTTTCATCAAACCTATACTTGAGACGTATCTATAGATAGGTCTTTAAAAATTACATTAAAGTTTCTATTACAGTTTTTTCTCAAATATACACTTCAAAAGTGGTAAGATGTCACAGTCACTTTATTCCAAAACTATAAGGATCACACAGTTGAAACTTGGTCGGTAGATGTATTCTGTAAACCGCTTTACGGTTTTTACACAAAAATAATAAAAAATATGAATTAAAGGGGGGCTCCCCATACATGGAACTGTGGGGCTATCGCGTAAAAAATATGGATATAAATATTTGACGGTTAAATGACCATATATGGTAATTTTATGAGCTTCAACTGTCAAATGAAGCCCATATCCATACCCAGATTTTTTACGCGATAGCCCCCCCCCCCTGTTCCTGAAAAAAATTTCATCAAACCTATACGTGTGGGATATCATTAGAAAGATCTTTAAAAATTACATTGAGGCTTGTAAAACAGTTTTTTCTCAAAGTCAACCGTTTGAAAGTTATACACTTCCAAAGTAGAAAAATGTGTGTCCCACCCCCTCCAACTTTTAAATAAGAAAGAGAAAAATAAAATATATATATATGATATAGATCTTTATAAAATCTTTTAACGAAATTTACGAGAACAAAATATATTTAGTAGTTTCAGAACTATAGCACATTACCATAGCCAAAACCGGAAATATAACTTTGTCATTCATACAAACACTATGAAAAACAAACTTATTTTTGCAGACGAAAAATTATAATGGCATTTTGGCAATAATAATAATAATAGAAACTTTATTGCACACGATACAAAAACAAACACATACAGAGAAAATGTCAAACAAGAGGAACACACAATAGGCTGCCTTATAGCTACTTAGCAGTATAGCAGTCCTTCCAGGCAACCTTGGGTGAGAGACGAAACCCTTCATGTGCGAGTTCGACTTGCACTTGGCCGATTTTTTTATACTCTTTTCTGTCGCACGCACTGTATGGAAGGTCATCATAGATTTAGAAAAAATCTAAATCTATGAGATGGTCTCTAATGCTATTCACTTTGCCACACCGCGGTCTCGTTGTCCCGTTGTGTTTTTGGTACATATAAAGAGCAGAAAATACCTCTATTAATTGATTCAAAACCAGTAACTGTATAACGGTATTTTAATTATACTGGTATTTTCATGAAAATACCGATAATGGTATCGGTAACTTAAAAATGTACTGATATTTCGTATTTTAGTATCGGTATTTAAAATACCGATACTAAAATACGTCCTGTCGGTACATTTAGAAAAATATTTTACTTTTAAATTGAGAGCTTGCTATTTTGGATCTTTATGACATTTATAAAATTTAAAGTTTTTAATAAAATGCAACCGATTTTTTTGTCAATAAGTTCGAAAATCGCTTGCACCAGTTTTTTAATTAGTGATCACTTGACAACGTAGATGAAAGCGATTTTCTACCGTAATTACGTTGAAAATTCGGTTGCTTTTTTCCATATTCTCGTTCATTTACTTTGATGTATCATAAAACATTAATTTTGATAAATGTCAATAAGGTCGAAAATCAATTGCTCCCATTTTACGGGCTAGTTATTTAATAATTATTATGACAACATTATTAAAGTTTAAAATTTTCACAAAGGGGGCACAGACAACAACCGGGGATTTGCCCTACCTACCTACTAGGTACAGCTACCGGCACGAGTCGTGAGCGGGAAATCTTATGCGCAGAAGTCATTTTTTGGATTTCGTTTGCGGGGTACGTGGGTAGAGACGTACGCGCCGTGCCGTGCAGCAGCCATATGTAGCTCTGATTGGCGGCTCTAAATGATGTCAGCGTTGATTCACTTGATGTCGGACTTCGTGCAGCACGAGCTCCGTAAGTAGAGTTGCGCATAGATTTGTATCGTGTGTTGACTATTATTAACTTATTTTTTGAAAAAGAATTTTATGAACAAGATGTTGAATACAAATAAAGTATTACCAAGGCAAGCACGGAAAATGGTGTGCGATGTACGGTCAACAGCACGTACGGCTTTACACTTTCACTACGAAAACCGCCGCTATTACTAGGGACGTAGAGTGCTCTCAAGATCAATGTGTAAAAGCCGTAGCTGCCGATGACTGTACATTATTTTATTTAAAAAGAAACTGAGGTGACTGATAAAAGTGTAAAACTAATTCAAAAAAGGACAGCATAATCTTTCTTCTTTTTAAGTAAATTTTATAAATAGTTCACTTTTTTATCAAAGTATCTTTTAGTTGTTAACCCCACGCCAACGAAGTCGCGGGCACAACTTGTCTCAAATTGTTGATAACTATATGCGCGACTGCATACATGCGCGACGCTCGCACTCACCGCTTACGACTTGTGCCGGTACCTGTATTTCATGTTAACATATTGTACGACTTTGTAATTTTTGCATTTTTCAATGCTATTTTTATACTTATGGTAAATTTTAAATAGAAAAATATTGGAAAAAATTGACTCGGCCACAAGTGAATTCTCAGACGGGAATGCTCTTGGACCATTGGACCGGATTTCCAAAGGTCGTGGGTTCGATTCCCGTCTGAGAATTCACTTGTGGCCGAGTTATTTTTTTCCAATATTTTTCTATTTAAAATTTACCATAAGAACATATTGTACATTTGGTAATATACCAAATAATTAGCAAACAACATACTCTTTTACCATATGATCCGGCACTACACAAGGATAAACGTCGTGATTACAGAGTTTGCCCATCCGTACCCCATGCGACTAGTCACTTTAAAAGATTTTTTTGTTTCCTTGGACCATTCTTATATAATAGAATCAATAAAATCTTATATTTATACTCACTATCTATAACACACTGTAAAAGAAAGTTATCCGATTGGTTACAGAACCTCACATATGATGAAACGGAGAATTTATTAAATGTACTGCAGTAACACCCACTCACATACAAACACACACACACACACACACACACACACACACACAAACCCACACATATCCACTACACATCATCCCATATACACCAATATTTAGTTTAAAATCGAATATAATTTTGTATGTATCATAGTTCATAAGTAGCATGAATGTCTTTGTCTTAAGTATTTGTCTTTCTCTTAATATTGTATTGTATTAAATACTGTAATCTTTGTTTTTGGCGATGTAACGTCCTATTCCGTGAGGCGAGGGCCTGGTAATCTGTAAGACAGGTTATCCTAGTACAGATACCAGTCTCTCACATTTAATTTGTAAGCACCTGGCTAAATTTATTTTAGCATCTAAGAAACTCTTAAATGTAATAAGTATTTAGTGTGAGAGAAAATAAATACATTTTTATTATTTTATTTATTTTATACCGGTATTGCAGTATCAGTATTAAATCGATATAGTCAGTATAAAGTATCGATATTTATAGGGATCGAAATTAAATACCGGTATCAATACCGATAACTCGCTTCCAGATTATCTGTGTTTTATATCTGTATCCAAAAAATATAGGTATTACAGTCTCTGTTCAAAAACCTTTTAATTTTGTTCTTTCACGAAACCGTTTTCATAAGGTTTGGGTAAAGCCAAACCTTCATGAAACGGTTTCCATGTTCTCGCTGCTCTACCGGTTTGAAAATTTACTGGATAAACGAGCCCTGGGGGGCGATTATCGCGCTGAAATATGTCGAATACGACATTTTTATATTCTTAATTTATTTATTAAAAAAGTAAGTAAAATCTCTACTACTGTCAAAATCCTTGAGTTTCAATTATCTTTGATAATCCTATAATGTCGAAGATAATACAGATTTTTTACTCCAAAAAATGTCGAGTTCGAGATTTTTAAATCCTTAATTTCTTATTAAAAATGTAAGAAAAATCTCTACTACTGTCAAAATCCATAAGTTTCAATTATCTTTGTTATTCCTATAATGTCGAAAATTGATTTTAGTGAGCTTTAAACACAATTTTTTGATTAAAAAAGAAACGAATTCGAGATGTCGAAGGCGCGAGAATCAGGCCCCTGACTTCACGGCCTTGGGACCGACGAGGCGTTTAAAAAACAAAACAGCCGTGACAGGGCCGGAAAAAAATCAAAAAAGAAAAAGAAAGAAAAGTCTGCGTTGCGTGCCGCATTTGTGCATTTTTCACGAAAGTTCGATTTGTAAAAATAATGAATTGTTTAAAACTATGTGATCTATAAAGTTTCCTGTTTTACCGTCACCTTCTTATATTTAGAATAGAGTAATACAAAAAGTGATCTTGATGTGTAAGTCATCGAAAATGGTCTCGGGCAGTACGAGGGTGATACAAGTCACCAATATCGCGCCACAAGCAACTAAAGATCAAATGCAAACACTTTTCGGATATTTAGGTAAAATTGATGACATTAGATTGTATCCAACCATCAGAGATGTATCCTGCCCCGTACAGTCCCGCATATGCTATGTCAAGTATTACGATTCGGCAACCGTCAACGTTGCCCAGCACATGACCAACACGGTCTTCATTGATCGAGCATTAATCGTTATACCCATGCAGTCTGGTGAAATTCCTGATGAACATAAAGCCCTTGAAATGTCCAGTAATGGTACTTTAGTGCCTGGATTGAGTACTGTAGAGCCGCGTTTACCTGCACATGTTTTGAACGCTCTTGAAGGGTTGCCACCAAATCAGGTAATACAGACTCATGACCCTAAGATGGCCGCGGCAGGACTGCCCCCATACCCCCCTTTACCAGCTGCCTATGACTCCCGTCAGATAGAGGAAATCAGAAGAACAGTTCTGATAGCAGATTTCGGATCACTTACCCATCAACAGCTTATTGACCATTTCTGCCAGGCTGGTGAAGTAAAATACTTGAGATTCTGTGACAGAGATGCTGACAATCAGAAATATGCTCTTATCGAGATGACTGAACAAGAAAGTGTAATCAAAGCATTACAACTAAATGGCTCCACTGTAGACAGCCAAATGATAAAGGTGATATACAATTTTCTGTCATTTATTTAGCAATGATTGTATAAGCTAGGCGATTGCGTAAACTAGTCGTATTCATTTGACAGTTCATATGGTGTCATATTGTATTATGTCATTAGTGTCAAATTCCATACAAATTGCAGCCAATCAAATATGATATGAACTGTCAAAAGAATATGATTGACCTTATGCAATTGCACCCCAGATTATACAATCACTGTTTTCAGTTAGCTTCAATATCTATTATAGTGAACATGTTTTTTATTACAATATTTAATTAGCCAAAATTATCTGTTGATTTTCAATTTTATAGGTGCATCATGCAACTCAAGCAATATCTAAACCTCAAACAAAGAGCAATGAAGCTGCTCAGCGAGAGATTGAAGAAGCAATGTGCAGAGTAAAAGAAGCTCAGAACCTAATATCAGCTGCTATTGACCCAGTTATTGGGCTATTGTCTAAAGATAAAAGAAGGTAACTCATATTGATAACTAGTGCTATAATCACCCAGTTTTACCATTTTAGGCTGTCTAAAAATGACAAACAGTGTTCATGAGATGTGGTTGTGACTGTTTGCAAATAGGGATGCAAACGAAACATTGATGTTTAAAAACATTGATGTATCGTTCATAATATCAATGTTGATATCGTCACCATCGATGATACATTGTTCTTCAAGACCAATGTTCTATGAACAATGTTTTTTCACCATCTATGTATTGGTTTCTTTAATAACTAAAAGTCAAAACTCGTAGCAGGTATATGAAAGTGTACCTATGTTGTGTTACTCTATAGTTTTAATCTGATCTGTGAAGTGTATGTAATGTGTGTCTGGGCAGTGCAGTTCGTCGGTTTATGAAAATTGTTAATTTGTTTTATAAAAATCAGTCCACATCACCTTCACACTTAATACTGGGAAATGCCCGTTAGTAAAGCTACATGTTACAATTTTGCCACACCAAGAAAGTGTCAAATACCTTGGGATGCACTTGGATTGAAAGCTGAATTGGAAAAGCCATATTAAAGCAAAAAGGGACCATGCACATAATAAATTTAGAGACATGAATCGGAAGAGGCTCGTCATTGAGCTTAGAGAATAAGATTATCATTTACAAAGCCATCATCAAGCCAATATGGACATATGGCATAGAGCTATGGGGTTCAGCAAGCTGATCCTATATTGAAATACTACAACGTTTTCAAAATAACTGCTTAAAGACTATAGCTGAAGCTCCATGGTTTACCAAAACCACAGAAGTCCATAACTATTTGGAGATTTCAACAGTAGGGGAAGAGATAGTGAGGTTCCGTGACAACTACGTAAAAAGACTAGAACGTCATTTAAATGTACTGGCATCAAATTTTACAGACAATAGCAATGACATGCATTGTTTAAGGAGGCCTCATCTATATTAAACTAGAGGAAACATTGTCAATGTACATTGTGATGAATAAGGGTAGCTTCACGCTACTGACGTTCAACTCATCTGCTCATGGCTATTGGGCTGCTCGCAGATAAAAAAAAAGGGAAAAAAAAAAGTTTTCACTAATTTAAGGAAGCATGACAATCTCTTCATCTGATTTTGCGTAATGTGTAAATTGTTTCAGAGTAACTGTTTGAGAAACCTTCATTATTATTATTATGAATTTTATTATTAATAAATAAATAAATAAATAAATAATTGCATACAAACACACCAATTATCTAGCCCACGTTAAGTTTCATTAAAAACTTGTGTTATGGTTACTAGATAACGGATAAACATACTTATATATATATTTTTTTTAATACATACATAATATACATATAAAACACCCAGACATGTTCATGCACACAAATATTTGTCTTGTCCGGGGATCGAACCCGGGACCTCTGGCGCAGAAGGCAGGCTTAGTACCCCTGCGCCAAACAGGTCGTCAAAAATATTATTATTTAAAAAATATGAACTTCGAAAGAAAGGACTTATTTCAGTGTATAGGTACATTGAGAAATTGCGTTTTTTGCATGTTTCAAAGCAGTGACGGTAGTCTAGAAAAACATCAATAGATTGTTCATGAACAGCGATGTTTTTAACTTAGATGTAACACTTTCAACAACATCGATGTTTCATCCCTATTAACTAATTTTATAATGGTATGTGGTTATAGTCACAATCTATGAATTTAAAATATTAATAATACTTTGAAAGCTATCAGTGCTCACATGATCATTGTTTTTGTTTTTAATTAAATGTGAGTCTGTAACATGCAGAAAAACTGAATATTTGCAACTTCAGTCTGGCTTGCCTTCGTCTAAATCAGCCCCTTTACAGCAGTCTGTAAAGTGGATTTTCCACAGTTCTTAATGTTTTCCCAAAGTAAGGCTTTTAAGTTTAAAATAACCTCCTTCTTTTTTTGAAGACGGTAAAATAAGATTTTATTAGAGGCACATGGAATTCAGTTGTATTATGTTCCTAATGTAATGTAATTCAAATGTTTATTACAAATGGAAGCCAATATCTAACTTTAACTTTTTAACTTTGCATTTTACAATGCTATTTTTATGTGAAAAATATTAAACAAGAAGATATACTAGAAAAAAACAACTTGTCTCATGTCGCCCTGACGGGATTCGAAAATCGAGAGAATTCGCTTTCGAATGCGAGGATATTTCTCTCATTGATGGTACAACGGTGGCCAGGTGAATATACCAGAAAAATATCTATATCTGTAGCATAATTGGTTAGTGCATTGGGCCGGATTTCCAAGGATGCGTGCAGTTTCGAATCCCGTCAGGGCGACATGAGACGAGTTGCTTTTTTCTAGTATATTTTCTTGTTTAAAATTTTTCAGCCAATGTCTAATTTACTTCTCTGCCATAGTTATTTCAAATTTGGTTCAGTGTTTTAGGTATGAAAAGGTATCATACAGAATTTTTAAGACAACTATTCTGAGGTACTACTGTTTTTTTGCTAAGATTTTGATATAATTGTTTTTTATTTTATATGTCTAGGACCCGTTCGAGGTCACGCTCGCGGCGGCGGTCGCGCTCGCGTTCGCGACGTTCCCGCTCGCGTCACCGCGGCAAACGCTCGCGCTCACGCTCACGTCACCGCTCCCGGCGATCACGCTCGCGTCATAGGCATCGCTCAAGGTAAATTAATAGCAATTTACACAGGCGTGTAACATGTAAATTGGGTTATTTCTAAAGTGTGTTAGGGCAGAATTAAAATAGTTTAAAAAAAAAATCATCGTTTCTCTTTAGGTCACGTTCACGGCATCGTAGCTCCAGGAGATCCAGGTCCAAATCCCGCCATCGTAGTTCCCGATCTAAGAGAGACCGTTCACGAGACAAAAAAGATAAAAAGGATTCGTCAGAAAAAGACAAAAAGAGTGATAAAGAAAAATCCAAATCTCCACCAAAAGTAGAAAAGGAGGAAAAAGAAGAGACAAAGATAGAAACTATTGAGACCAATGGGAATGGGGGATCCGAAATTAAATCTAAAGCATCTACGCCTGCAGATGATAAAGAAAAAGATGTAGAAAAAGATAAAGAAAGGTCACCTTCAAAGAAAAGAGATCGATCGCGTTCCAAAGATCGAAAACACGAAAGATCGCGATCACGGCGTAGATCGCGCTCGCGATCTCGGAGAAAACGATCAAAGTCACGCAAGAGATCCCGCTCTCGAGATCGTAAGAAGTCACGCTCTCGCGACAGGAAGCGTTCCCGGTCCCGCGATAGGAAACGATCCCGTTCGCGAGAAAGAAAGAGGTCGAAGTCGCGCGACCGAAAGCGCTCTCGTTCCCGCGACCGAAAGAGGTCGAGATCTAGAGATAGAAAACGCTCCCGTTCTGGAAGTCGTCGCTCTAAAAGTCGATCTCATAGAGATTCTAAAACACCTCATGATAGAAGAGAGAAAAGCCCCAACCTATCTGTCATTGAAGAAAAGGAAAACACTATAGATAAAGTGACAGAGTTGATTGAAGACAAGAATTCGCCAGATAATATGGATATTTCTAACTCACCATAAACATTCATATGGTCTCGGGCAACTGTCGGCTATCAGAGAACTTGCTGTAATTTATGAAATAATGAATTTTGTAGACATTGGAATAGTTTACCTCGTATACCTTACCGTCGTCGGTACTATAGTACAGCGCCACATAATTTGCCTAAAAATAAGTGTATTTTAAAGCATATAACATCAATTCTGTTAGCACTCTGTCAGCTCTTTTTAATAATAGTTATCTTGAGAATTCAATTGAATATTAATGTTTAAGAACAATAAATGAAATTGATAAAAATGATATTTATTTCTTAATTCAGCCATCATTTGATTTCTTATATCAAAGATATATCCGTCCCAGGGAGGCAATAGCACGTACGTAACACCTGAAACATAAGGGAATGAAGAAAAAAAAATCAGAAATGGTAGTAACATAATTTTATTATTAAAGTTTCCTTCGCTGATGGCTGTGGGGGCTAATTGTCTAATTTTAAAATCTATCGCAATCCCTTTCAATTCATTTGAAAGATATCTAGGCCGTCTTTTGACATTTGAAAGGGATTGTGATCGGGACGCGGTTTAAAGGTATTGAATAAACGAAATTGAACTGTCTAAACAATATGACAGACGAAAATATCACAATCACAATACCTCTGAAAGGATTGTGATAGATTTTGAAATAAGACAATTAGGGGGCTGGTTTCATGACGACGATTTCTATTGTATTTCGTAGTAGGTCTAGAACCCAAAGCTTGAAAAACTGTAGCAAAAAATTCAATTTTACTATAAACATTTACTAAGCAAGAAGTCCTTTAATTGTCTTTAAAATAATTTGTAGTCTACAATAGATTTTAACATGATTGGAAGGCTGTTAAACATATTGACTGCCTGGTACCTAACGCTGTGTTTTACAACATTTAGCTTTGGTTCAACCAACTGCAATAGATTTTTTCTGCGAGTTTTCAAACGGATATCTCGCTCCGAAGGTGTTTCAAACGTTTCTAGGTTTTTAGCCAGATTTGTCAAAATTACTAAAATTTAGAGACTAGGGACGGTTAAAAAGTTTAATTTAGTGAAGTATTCTCTGCATGATTGCCATTGTGCAATTCGGACTATAGTTCTAATAGCCCTTTTTGGTAAAACAAAAGCCCTTTCTATATTATATTTATAAGAATTGCCCCAAAACCTAATACTATATCGCAGATGAGATTCTACAAGTGCGTAATAAACAGTTTTCAGTTGCTCCATTGTTATGTCATCGCGTAAGCTTCTTAAACAGTAACAAGCGGAACAAATTTTTTTTCTCGATTTTAGCCAATTCATATTCCCAGTTGAGAGGTGAACCGCCATCTTGAATCTTGAATCGCCATCAACGTGAAACTTTGCCCCACCAAGCTGCCCCACTGTGTCAGAACCGCGGAACCACGTCAAAAATTTGTATGTTGAATAGTGTAAGTAGTTAGTCCTATGTTGCTACCAGTTGATGCCTTTACTTAAAATGTTATTACATTTGTATATTTCAATTTATTCTTACTTCTAAGTGGTCCGCCATTCTGACGTCAGGACCGCGGAACCATTGCCGATTTAACACCCCCCCCCAAAAGCTTTTACGAATATTTCAATATAGCAATAGTTAACACCCTGTTTCTACCTTAAAATGATATCTAAAATAACTTTGTAGATGCCACCATCTCTTATTTTATAAGCATTTATCATGCTAATGCCTGTAAATTTAGTCCGAGCATTAAGTAACAAACAAAACTACTTTTTACGCCATTTATTTAGTACAACAAAAAAAAAATTCGAAATGTATAATTATGATAAATTGGAAAAGTCTGAACTTCTTCTTCTTTTCGAGTCGTTAGCAAACCTAAACTGTATCAGCCCAAAAATCAGCTACTAAGACTGCAGCATCAGTAGCCTCCATGAGTTCCTCCTGCGTGCAGCTGTACGGACACGCAGGACACGACATCAAGTGCGCCATCGTTTAGGGGACAGCACCGCACCTACACTCCAAGTTGGAGCCGTCCAAAAAACCCCACCTGACCATGTTGTCTTTGCTTCGACCGACCATCGTCCGGAGTCTATTTAATGACTTCCAAGTCGACCATGGCAATTCAAGTCCAGGCGCAGGACTCTCAGACGGTTGATGGTTTTTTTTTAATTCTAAGATTTTAACATTGAAATTCTCTAAACCACAGATGATATTTTATTGTATACTTTACCATAATAACTCGTTAATAAGGAAAAAAATCATCAGAAGTCTTGTGTATGTAGTGAATATCCGGAAAAAAACTAGTCTAGTTGTTCATTTAGCTGTACTTTTATTACATTTTACATTTATATTACATCCAGACAAAGCGCCTACAATTTGGTCACATAGATACCATTTTAACCGATTCATTGCGGATGACGCCATGGAGCGTCATTTATATTTTTTGCGTATGGCGTTTGACGCCAAATGGCGTCATAAATAATTCCTCTGAAATTCTGTTCTAATTAGCAGAACTTCCATTATTTGCCACGTAGGTTATTATATACAAATATTATATAATTATGTAAGATATAGTCATTTTAAACTGCAACTGTATCTGTTTACTGCTCCCCTTAACTGATACTTTATGTGATGCCTGTAAAAGTTCGAATATCAATTTCACACATACAGCCATTGATTTCGATGGAATATTTAATTACATATTTTTACCAATAATTGGAGCTACTCTTCTTTTGCTGCCAGACTGGGTTTTAATTTCATACTAGATGAGCATTCTCCTTTATGTTTTCACTTAAGGGTACATTAATATGTATACAATCAACATATTTATGTGTATACACTATTAATTAGACTACAATTAAAACAGGTTTCCAAATTTGAATTTTGACAATCGCCGAAAAGAGTGCCTACCTGTCCACGATGTTTTGTCTACATATTTCATTTGACGTCATCAGGCAAGCAAAAAATATTTAATTAAAATAGGGTGCAAGGGATTTGCGACCTTATTGACATTTACCTTTTTTTTTAATAAAACAGTTATTTAGGTGAAAGAGAATATGAAAAAAGCCACAAATTTTCAAAAACTTCAATAAGGTCTAAAATTGCTTGCATCTCTTATTAACTACAGATCACTAGACAATGTTTTCCTACCTTTGTTTTCCCGACATTATTTTTATTTCCCGGAATCGTATACGGATGGGACGTAGTAAGCGCTCTAAGCACAAAAATCATACTCGCTCGTTTGCGCTCAAGGATTTCACATATAACACTAACAAAAAAACCGACTTCAAAAAACTAAAAAGCAAAAAATAAACCTTTTCATTTTTTTATAAAAAGTTTTTTATTACACAATTTTTAAAGGTAGAAGAGATCCTGTGCCTACGCTTATGTCAACTCCTGATCACCTTTTACAAAATGCTGCTTTTCCCGGCGCAGGAACGTTACTTATTGAGAAGTTCTCCCGATACTTCATCACCAGCTCCACTTCATCACATGCATTGAGTCGAGCATAAATGGCTTATGAACCGCATTAAAGTAATCGTATCGCTTCCCATGAAATGCTAAGTATTTAATAGTTCCGATGAACATTTGTCTTCATCATCAGTTCCACTTCACCAAATGGTGCTTTCCGGAAGCATATTATGCATAAGTTACTATAGAACACATCGAAATCACTATAGGAGTGCCTATAATATTTTAAGACTTCCCTGGATTTCTCCAGGATCCCATCATCAGATTCTGACATGATGACAATGGGACCACATGGGAATTATACCCTTTCGAACAAAAGAATTACTTAAATTGGTCCAGCCGTCTTCGAGTAAAATACTTAAAAAAAAAAGGTTCCGTCGAATTGAGAACCTCCTCCTTTTTAGGGTTTCGTAGCCTAAAGGCAAAAAACAAAACCCTTATAGATTCGCCCAAATCGATGTATGTCACAGCCACTTTATTCCAAAACTATGAGGATTACACAGTTGAAATTTGGTCGGTAGATGTATTCTGTAAACCGCTTTACCGTTTTTACACAAAAATAAAAAAAAAATATTAAGGGGGGGCTCCTGAACATACATGGAACTGTTACTGAAAAAAAAATTTTTCATCAAACCTATACGTGTGGAGTATCTATTTAGGTCTTTAAAAATTACATTGAGGTACCTAAAACAGTTTTTTCTCAAAGCCACCCGTTTGAATGATATACACTTTCAAAGTGAAAAAATGTATTTTATGATTTTGTAATTTTTGCATTTTTCAATGCTATTTTTATACTTATGGTAAATTTTAAATAGAAAAATATTGGAAAAAATTAACTCGGCCACAAGTGAATTCTCAGGCTGGAATCGAACCAGCAACATTGGACCGGATTTCCAAAGGTCGCTGGTTCGATTCCAGCCTGAGAATGCCACTTGTGGCCGAGTTAATTTTTTCCAATATTTTTCTATTTAAAATTTACCATAAGTGAAAAAATGTAACTTAACCTCTGTAGACCTTTATAAAACTTTCAACGAAAATTAGTTTGAACGAAATATATTATGCAGTTTCAGAGCTATAGCACTTTTGGTAAAACATTCATACAAACACATGAAAAACAAAGTTATTTTTGCAGGTGCAAATTTATTGTGGCATTTTGGGTAGGTAGGTGTATTTAATATAATAATAGAAACTTTATTGCACACGATACAAAAACAAACACATACAAAGTAAACACACAATAGGCGGTCTTATTGCTACATAGCAATCGCTTCCAGGCAACCTTGGGTGAGAGGCGAAACCCTTACTGACTACCGCTTATCCTGATTCGCGAGTTCAATCATTAAGTATTTTAACATTGATATTGCATAATAATTAAACAATATTTTCACAATGTTAAGAAATTATGTTGCACAATAATTAAAATTATTGTGCAATAAATGCAGCTCATATAAATAGTACATGGATGTACCTTCTGTTTTCATTACATGTGCTGAGAGTGAAAGGGTCAGATTTAAATTATAGTACTAAACTTTAACATTTTATAGCGCAGGGTTACCCAGAACTGGTAGTTAAAGGGAAACATCTACGAGTACGGAAAGGCCATGAATACCGTTGAATCCATTGAGGTAACTTGCGAAGTCATTGACTTAGTTAAACATTCTGAATTTCCTGAGAGAAACTGTTATTGTTCTTTTTGCAGTGAAAGTGGACCCTGTACAAGATTAAGCTCTGAATTTAGATGCCGATCGAGGCAACGATCTAGAGCACAATGTGAAAAAAGATCTGGTGAAGGGTCTAGATGCAGGTCGCGTGGCAAATCAAGAGGAAAATGTCGAGGAAGATCTAGAAGCAAATCACGTGGCAAGTCTATAGAGAGGTCCCGGGGTAAGTCTACAGGCAAGTCACGGGGCGAGTCCAGGGGAAGGTCTCGAGGAAGATCTAGAAGCCAGTCACGGGGCAAGTCCAGGAGAAGGTCTCGAGGAAGATCTAGGAGCAAGTCCAGGGGAAGGTCTCGAGGAAGATCTAGAAGTAAGTCACGGGGCAAATCTAGACGGAGATCCAGGGGAAGGTCTAGTAGCAAATCAAGTGGCAAGTCCAGAGAGAGATCCCGGGGAAAGTATAAAAGCAAATCACGTAGCAAGTCCATAGGAAGGTCTCGAGGAAGATCTAGAAGCAAGTCTAGGGGAAGGTCTCGAGGAAGGTCTAGAAGCAAGTCTAGGGGAAGGTCTCGAGGACGGTCTAGAAGCAAATCACGTGGCAAGTCCAGAGGAAGATCTAATTGTAGGTCTGACATACGGTCCAAAGAAAAGTTCCGGAAAGTTCTTCAAACAGGTCACACTGAAATGCAAGGGGATGATCTACAACGCGATTGTACGGAATGTTCAACTGTTACAAATCATGCAGAAGTTCAGGTGGTAAGTTCAGATGAAAGCCACGCAAAGGAGCACACAGAAACGATTCAAAGCAATCAAGATGTCACATCCTAATCATATAATGGAGCAAAATGTAGTAAATAGTGCTATAAACATAGTAAATAAGTTTGTCGTATTGTCGCGATATAGGAACCTATGCCAACATCTGTCACATACAGTACGTTCAAAAGCTAAAACAAAGCAAGAAAGCGTAACGGGTCGTTTACACCAAGTATTTTCCGGTTAATTGCAAAATCTTTCAACCAGAATGAAAATAAATAAAAAGAGCTCTCCTGAGTGCAATAGAGATAAGGTAACATTTGAAGATTTATCTGTAAAATGGCGATACATTCCGCCTACATCACTAAACTAGACATACAAGTGAGTAAAATTACTATCGATATAAAGTGTATATAGGAAGTTTATCCGTTAACTAGTGTCCTGTCCATAACACAAGTTTTAATTTGCAATAAACGTCTTTGATTCACGGTGAAAATGTTGATTTAAATTTTGTTTATAGGGATTTATGTCAATTGCTGTTTATTTCAACTACTTTTTGCCGGGAAGTCTTAAAATAAGAAGTGTTGTTTTATTACCGGAAAATAATATCAATGGATCCTTACCAATCAATACTAGAAGATGGCTGCAGCAATCCGAATCGCCTTACCCAGGTTACTGTCGAGCACCCGGCAGCGCTAAATGCATACCACTGCTTTGTGATTGTAAAAAACTGACTGAAATATGGACATCAATCAAAGAAACAAAAGATAAATTGAAATTAAACGATTTTAATCCATAACACAATCTGTTGAGTGACAAATGATTCGGCACATATTGTAGTTTATGTTATTAATAATTAATACTACAAAATATGATTACAATAAATTCTTGTAAGTATAAAAGCGTTACTTTATTTATGAAATTATATTTGAAGAAAAAATGGTCTTTTAATTCTGTCTCCTCCACATTTTATCCTTTAGATTTCTTATATTTTGGTTTCAAATACATTTAATTAATAATAATAATCACTATAATATGTGCATTACTTTTTATTGCTCGCATATACATTAGGTACATCAATCCTCTTACCATTTGCTGATGTAATGATAATTAGAAAACAGATCAACCACTCACTTGCAGTAGTAATACTGTGTAAGAGTTTGTGTGAGTTACTGTGTTGTCAGAGTAATCTGACATTGATCTTATTAATTGTGTGATTGTATTAATCATGGAAGCTGTTAGGTAATTAAACTTATAGCTAATGTCTATATTTTCACAAGATAACCAATAAGATGTTTTGTTGATTGACAAAGCTGTTATAAAAGCAAGCATTTGAAGCCACTGATCTTCAATTGATTTTATAAAAGATATTTGAATTCCTAATCCTTCACACAAACTGCCTTTCCGAATATTGTTTTACTGTTACCGCGTTTGTGCCGCGCAAATGCATTTGTAATGTAAGACCATTATTGCCCTAGCCTATAGTATCACGTCTTGCATATAGCGTCACATATTGCCGCCACTATCTCCCGGTTCCTATATTCAGAAATGATTCGTTTAGGATACGGACAGTTATATTTAGACATATTTTCCATAGAATAAATGTAAAAATTTAACTGTCCGTAGCAAAACGATCCGTTTGTAAGTTATAGGAACCGGGTGTAAGTTGTTGACTCAAGCCTGGCGTTTAGACTTACATCTTGCATAATATAATGTTACATCTTACTGCCTATACATCGTCGATTTAATATTGCAGGATGTGATGCATTGTGTTACAGTTTCATAACTTGCCTTGCATCTTGCTTACAGTGTCTCATCATCTCATTATGGTTAAGTGTCACTTGTTGCCATCACTATGTCTTCGATTCAATACAGCGCGATATCCATACATCGCGTTAGTTGCACATTTTGCATACAGTGTCACATCATGCCCATAGTGTAGCATCATGCCTAAATCTTGCCGCCCCACTATGTCGTCGACTCGGTTGACTACGGCGCAGGATGTCATGCATCGCGTTTTAGTTTCACATCTTGTCTAGTGTCACATTTTGCCTAAAGTGTCAGGTTGCCTAAGCGTCACATGTTGCCTAAGTGTCACATGTTGCCCAAGCGTCACATCTTGCCTAAGTGTCACATCTTGCCTAGTGTCATATTTAGTAGTGTCACATGTTTCCGCCACTATGCCGTCGACTCAATACGGCAGAATGTCATGCATCGCATATCGCCACGTCCACCGTCGCGCTAACGATTCGAAGCGCGGCCGGTCACGGACATACATCTCGCCAATTTCAGGCTCCATGCATACCTGTTGAAGAAATATAAAGCGTTATTTTTTTGTAAAATGTTATTATGATAAGAGTCGAACATTTTTTCCGAGCAACAGTACTTTTGACTAGCCATATCGGATAATTATCAGGCTACTCATTATGTCGCTCGTAGTAAACGGCGGTTTTCGTAATGCAAGTGTAACGCCAGGCGCGCTGTAACTACTAGGTACTTTAATTATTTATAGCCCAAAAATTGTAAGAAGCAATCATGTGAGGACTGTGGAGCTAGCACGAATAACTTTCGAGAAAGTATTGGACTCGTCACCTTAAAAACTGTATAGGCCGTATACGTCCAGTAGGAACGCTGCTCAATACCTCACACATTTGTCGATATGAGGATTTCGAAACTTATTCGTGCAAACCCCACTGATGGAAAAAGATAGGTTTCCAAAAAAAGTCCATTATATAGGTCGCCAAAATTACTCACCGCAGTGTAAGGGTCAGTGAGCAGGCTCTGTATGGAGATGAGAACCTTGCTGATGGTGAGCGCCAGGGACCAGTTGTGGTGCACCGAGTCGATGCCAACGTCGCCATGACGCGACACGTTCGGGTGCAGGATGCGAGTTAGGAACCGCACCACAGGGGGACTCATCGGGTATCTGGTAAAACACATCATTATTGTGCACGTCGCACAAAGCGCCGATTATCATCTTTTATATTGCGAACAACAAAGAAGTGGAACTGCCTCCCTGCGTCTGTATTTCCGAGTACCTACTTATAACCCGTCCATCTTCAAAGCAAGGGTGAATAGGCACTTACTGGGCTAGCTCGCTCTATCGTAGATCCTAGATCCCCCGAGCTTGATTATGATCAAGAGCAATAATATAAAAAAGTGCGATGGCTGGAGGATGCTTTTCTGACTGCATAAGATTATTTTTTTGACTACCGGAAAAGCAAATATTTGAAAATAAGCCGTCGCCGTGCCGCGACACGTTTGGGTGCAGGATGCAGACTCATTATGTAGCTGGTGAAAAACATCACTAATATCACTATTGTAAAAGCCTATTCAAACTATCTTACTATTAATTAAATTCAATCTAATTAAATTATTAGTACTATAACGGGGGCGCTTATAAATGCGTAAAGTTTGTGAGGATGTTTGGATTCGTTCTCTTTCACGCAAAACCTACTGAAGGGATTTGGCTGAAAAAACAATGGGTAATGTCGTAGCCAGCTTGGAGCAAATTGAAACTAGTGCCATTCGAAAGCTCTATAAAAACACTTATTTTTTTGTATAGTGACAACTCTGTCACTGTGGAGACAAAAGATATTCGACTTTGAAATACTTACGGCAATGAAACGTTGTCGTCAACTATGAGTGTGATAAGTAGGCACCCAACGTGCAATGGAGAGGGCTATACTTTTCCCTGCGACATCGAATCAGAAATGAGGAGATCCGTAGGAGAGCGTCGTTGAGATCCTTCGTGGAGGCCTATACCCAGCAGTAGGTGTCTTGTGGCTGAGACAACGACCATGAAGACACCTAGCGGGAAAACGAGCTAAACGAACGCATAAAACAATAAATTAAATATACCTACTTATACACATTTATTATTTTCATCCAAGTGAATGTCAAAGACAGAGAAGCAATCAAAGCCTATTACTGCTCCTGCATGAGAGGTATGAGAACTCGATGCCTGTGCTCATACTATTAGCACAGCAGAACTAAGAAGATGATAGACTGTGCTATTAGCATTATGGTATTTTAGGATGCTGACCGAGTCAGTCTCTCTCTATAGAAATGAAACGATTGAAGCGCTCATGGCGGCGCTTGACAGACTGATCGTATTCGATCACGTTTTAAAGCAACGTTCGGTCCGGTCAGGTGTCGGATGGGTGACCGTAAAGTAGCATTACAACTGAGCGCTTCCGTGCTTCGAAGGGCACGTTAAAACGTCGGCCTCGGCTATTAACAGTCGTTAAGCCAGGTCAGACATTATAGGCGGCTTGATAAACTCTGACAACAGAGGTGACCACTAATCCTCTTAAAAAAGAGAGAAATAGAACGACTGGTTTGTTCATTGAACCATAAAAAAATATATAACATTACATAGATAAATTTAAACTGCTAAAAAGAAGTGATCCTAACTTCGGTCTCCCATGCATTCATACATTCAATAATATAAAAAAAAAAATTTTTGAGTAGTTCACTTAAGCCTCATCTGAAATGACACCTAGCCTAAAATGCTACAACGACCCACGTTGTTCCATACAAAATTACTCATTGTTCTTTGGCACATAGATAATACATAGCCGGTATTAAAACTAAGGATACTTTTTATCCCGACATTCCCACGGGAACGGAAACCACGTGGGTGAAACCGCGGGGGGCCGCTAGTATAGCATTTAATTCATTTATTATAGTATAGCATGTAAAAATTTTCAAAATAAATGTATGACGTGATATTGAGCAGATCCTTTTTACTCGAGCTGTACAATTGATGTTCTGCCAATGCCAAGCGACTATGGCGAGGGATATACAGAGTGGAAAGTTAAAACGGAGAACTAATGGCAGGTACCATAATCGTTGTAGCTACATGAAAACGATCTAAGGGAACCATCCTTATTTTTTTTCAATTTTGAACTTCATTTACTGATTAAAAAAAAAATTACAGTCCCTTCATGCCCGTCTTAATTTTCCACCGTGTAAAGCGTGAAGGTATGCGTAGTTATATATAGTGTCATGAAGTACTCACGAGTAGGGCACTTGTATGTAGAGGAAGAACACGCCGCCCTCGTAGGGCGAGCCGTCGGGCCCCGTGACGCTGGCCTGCCAGTGGCAGCACTTGGGGTCCAGTGGCGTCGCCGCTATGCCCTCCGGCGGGTCGTTGCGGAGCATCTACCAAATGATATTGCTAAGTGCGGCCCCTGAGACAATGCGTGCTAACAGTGGCCTTACCGCGAAAGTCTCGTCGACACGCGAGCGCTGATGCTATAGCGCTGTCTCGGTCGCACACAGAGTCGAGTATTAACTGACTATAGAAAAGGACTCTTATTATTAGGACAATGAAGTTGAATTTGCGCCGTATGTAAACGCCGTCGGCTGTCAAAATGAAGTTGACAGCGATCCCGACGACACTTACGCGGTAGGCCCACTGGTCGTGTCAGTTCTCTATATCAAGTAAATAAAGTTTATTTTCGAATAATCCAAAACTTTATTTTGACTAGACTTAACAAACTAACAGGATCCTGCCAGAAACTCATTCTCTCATCGGGGAAGCACAGTAAAGAATAAATAAAGGTCAAAGAAACAAGTACCCGAGTAACAATAACAAATCTAAAACAATAGATTTTTTTAAAGTCCTTCTTCTTTTAATACCGGATTCCGCAACCAGATGACTTTTTGTCCCTATTTAATCTATTAAACCTATCTAAGACCGGACGCAGTTTATAAAGGTTATAAACTAGGTAATCATCATTTTAAATCTACTAATTTATCTCATTACTATTTATACCTTTAACTCGTTGCGCAGCCTATTCCGTCGCCATGCGTTTTCTTCACCGGCGGGCTGGGCTTGTACGCACATTTGTACAAGACAGTTGCGGCAGAAGCAAGACTCCACCAAGGATTGGTATTTCTGCAAACAAAACGTTACTATCAAAGAATTATACTTACTGTAAAAAATGGCTGGTAATTTACCTATATAAATCGAACACAAATAAAAAGAAAGGTCCCACCTTTCTTTTCTTCAACTCGCGACTCAGTCAACATAATTCTTATAAACTTAACATTGAGCTTTCAGGGCTTGCTTTTATTTCAAGCCCTATACTATGGCCTTGTTTAAATCTTTTTTAATACTGGAAGAACAGCGCATCGGCTTGCAAAGAGACCTCATACAGGTCGGTCTACAGACAGGATCGAATTATTTAATCAGTATTACCTTATGCCAGTCTATGTTGGTGTACAGCGGGCGGAACAGGGGCCACCGGCGGGCCGCGAAGGCCGCCCAGCGCGGCGGCGGCACGCGCGCGCGCACCAGCCGCCACCAGCGCGCGCACACGCACGCGCAAGCGCACAGAGACAGATCGTCCAAGTAGCTGAAGATGCAGAGCAACACTGCCCACAACACAGAGAATAATTAGCAGCCAATGTCAAATACACTGGTCATTCTGAGACACAAAGAAGGTATTATGTTGCAAGACATGCAATGCAGGTGTAAAAGTTGTGATATTACAAATTAACTAGTGAAATTATAACATCTTGGACAGAACACGGGTGGAAACAAAACCCACAATAGGCCACTCACATATAACCCACTCTTTGCATAATAGGCCTGATATGAACATTTCAACAGACAATGATACTGAACTTGATATGTGCAACTAAAAGAGCAAAATCAATTATTGTTGTGTTGAATATTTTAACTAGTTGAATACTTTGTTGTTAACATTTTCTGAATAAAATTCTTACAATCTCTGTCTTAAGATAAGATTCAGATGATAGATAACCAAAAAGAAAAATAAAATATAGGTCTGTAAAAAAAGCTGAATATATATCAACCTAACTTTGCCCTAATACTTACCTTCTGAAGGTAATTGTTCCAAGAGACCAGGGGCCAGGTTATCAGGTGGCCGTGGAGTGGAGAGTGCTTGCAGAGACATAGCAAGGCTCGGTGGTTGTGGAGGTGGGGCTTGGCCAGCACCAGAAGGGCCAGATCCACTACTGCCACTCCCACTTGCACCCAAACCACTGGCACGGCTCATTTCATCTTCTGGGCTTGTTTCACTATCCAATGAATTCTTCAACAGATAAAAAACAAAAGCTATCATTAATTCAGTGTTACAAAATGAATTTAACTGCCTCTGTAGTCTAGTACAACCATGGTATCTCAGATCCAGGAGTCCTGGGTTCAATTTCCAGTGGCGGTACAATTTGTTCGGTTTGGTTAATGGTAGAACTTGTTGTAAGTCTGCCTAGCTAGCTACCACCATCCTATATAAGTCTGACTCCATAACAACAATGTTTTCAGTATTGTTATGTTCCAGCAGTTAAAGAGGATTTAGGAAGAGGCTCGCTTACATCTTCAGCTTTATCAATTCTTAACATCAGCCCCCTAATTGTCTAATTTCAAAATCAACACAATCCCTTTCAAAGGTATTGTGATTGTGATAGTAATTTATGGAATTGTGTAACATATAGTCGCAATCCCTTTCAGAACAAATGATGTTTTAAATGACACTTCATTTGACACTTCTCCATACATTTGAAAGATATTTTCTACTGTCACTTTGCTTAGACAGATCAATTTCGTTCATTCAATACCTTTCAAAACACGTCCCGATCACAATCCCTTTCAAATGTCAAATAGTGACAGCCTGAAGTATTTAAATATCTTTCAAATGACGAATTCAAAGGGATTGCGATAGATTGTAAAATTACACAATTAGCCCCCAGGTTTATTAAAGGCTAAGAGTCTCCCTGTCGTTCATAAAAAAAAACAACATGAAAAACAAAAAATATAGCTGTTGCTTGATTGTACTTACTCTATAATACCAGCAAGCTGGCAATTGACATGCTCTGTACATTTTACGATCCGCACTGTAATTCAAATCAGAAGGTTCATCATTTCCAGAGTCTCCATCATCAGTCTTCTCACTTGAAAAATATGAACTTGGCAAATAGGATGGAAAGTCAGGAAATAAAAATGCATGACAAGTCACACATACTGGTTCCCCAAAACTTGGACCGTAGTAGCCATTGCAGACGTAGCAAGAGTAGTTCTGAAACAAGGTGAGAGCATCTTTTGCGTTAGTACAAGCAAAACCCAACATATTACAGGACATAGGAAATAATTTCTTTAGTGAGTTACCCACATTGAATTCAAAATCGGCAGGTTGCTCCAGCGGTGAACTAGATAACGTTAACACTTTATCACCATTATCTTCCAGCTTTTTTACAAAACTATAAAATTCTTGGCCCATAGCAGACATTGTAAAAAACCACGAAGAAAGTTCCGTTTTCGAAAGAGGTAAAGTGTATGGATGACAAAAGTAAGTAATGATCAGTGTAATAAAATAAAACTACGGTTCTTGTTGTTTTTTACACATACACAAACATTTTATGAGGAATTAATTATTTCGTTTGACATCATCATAAATTCGAAGGAACGAATGTCACTTTAATGTCACTTTATCTATCTATTGTCAGGCGAATTTGACATTTTTATTGACATGTCTGTGTATAACGTCTGGGCCCAAGAACCGGTGATAATGACTGCATTCTATCTCGCTCCATAGGTCCCCCTCCTCTCTTTCTAAATAGGGTGTCCATACAACTACAAAAGTAAAGGAGACAAGTTTAAAGATTAGAACTAGTAATATAGGTAAAAACGTATCAATATCTGTGTAGGTATGCATGTGTACAGTTTACACAATGATAATAATAGGTATATCTCGTCTCTTGGTCTAAATATGAAATTGTCATTATGTTTCAGAATTATCAGTTCAAATTAATGTCTATATATATAGTTTATGCTAGAAGTAACGGTAGAATAGACGAAAGGTATTATCGGAATTAGTATTAAGGGAAAAATCGCGGTGGCTAAATGTGAATTAATTTTGCTTTTTTTAAATTAAATTCAGTAGATTCTTAACATTAAATTAAGAACCTAATTTAATTAAATTAGCTCAATGCAATAAAAAAAAGTACATACAAGCTATTTTCAAATCATTCAAAAACTTAGTACTTAGTATGAAAATTCGAATTTGCCTAAAATTCTTCATACAATACGGCAATTTCATACTTTAAGACCTAATATTTTTAAATGCAGAATAGAATAACGTTTTGATAGCAAGAAACGTCGTATTATGAATCGCAACTTTCGAGTCGACAAAATTAGAAATTGACATCCGCCATATTGATTGATTGACATAGACACATACGGTGTTACCATTGTATGAGGATGCCGGTTACCACAATAATGAGGAAATTCAGAAAAAAATAATTTAATTTAAATTATTTAAAAAAATAATGATTTAATTTATGGAAATAGCTTAATTTTAATGAAATATACTTTAACAAATTACAGATTGAATTACAACTCGGGAATATTGAATAATGAAATTGAAATGACTGCGTCAAAAGTTACGAATTTCTATTTATTTGCAGCTAAGTACGTATGCTGCTACGCCTATAGCATAATAAATTTTTGCGTATAATTTTTTACTAAAGATTTAAGTTTTTCATATTGGCTTCGATTCCATAAGCTTTCAGGTCTAATGATATTAGTGACGTCAAAGAGATATCATTTATCAGTGATGTCAAAAAGTTTATAAACAGAAAAATGCTTACTAATATTATTATTATTATGAGTCTAATAATATTAGCAATTAATATCATTAACTATTATGAAACAGGCTCCGGGCAAATTTAGATTTATGAGATAGCCACACTGGAGTCCAACGAAAGGTCAATTGAGGTTATACCTACTTGGCTTCAACTTTAAGTACTGAGTTTGGCCTCCAGTATTCTCTATAGCTTCATGGTCCTAACTAATTAAAACCTAAGCCATTTTCACATAAGTTGTGTAAATGAATCCAATTCGATTACTTAAATTGAAATCAATTTAAACTGAACCCAAAGAAATTCCCATGATAATATTCTGACTTTACTAATCAAAATTATTCTTTTGAATTTACACTCTTTTAACACTATGATCTTCTTTATAAAAAGATCAAAATGTAAAAGCGTAGAATCCAGGGAATTAGCAGGTACTACGTACTAGTACTTAATAATTCCATGGCTGAATCTACTTCGTACAAAGAGTATACTTGGTATTGGTAGACATGACATGTCATGCATGATTGATAAAATTATAAACAGATAACTGTCATTACGTTATTTCATATTAAACTGAGTTAAAATGAGTTAAGAGTTATTTAATAAACTAAAGAGCCTTGAACATAGACGGAAGGTTGCTGGACTATCCGTATTCTATAAGTTACATTTCGGGGAGTGTGCAGCGGAATTGCACAGCCTCATTCCACCATCCTCATTTTTTCATCGGACAACCAGACGTACAAATAGGCGCCACAATTATATGGTTGATATACCCAAGTGTCGCACTAAGCGTTTTGACTCGACATTCATTATCCGCACCGCTAAAGAGTGGAACTCCTTGCCTCAGTCTGTGTTTCCTGACACTTACAATTTGGGGGTCTTCTAGGCAAGCGCGTTACATCCTAGATCGCATCTTAGCTTTCCATCAGGCAAGATAGTGGTCAAGCGCTTGACCTATCTAATAATAAAAAAAAAAACTAATTTTAATTAATTTGAAACAGAGATTTTAAGCTGTGGGAAGTAACAGGGGCTGTTGCTTTTCAATGAGATAAAGTTTTCTAACGGATAGTGATATCGTGATGTTTTGCGGTAAGTTTTTGTTGTCCCTTGTACCATGATTGGTTCGCAACAATAGCGATAATATTGTTTTGCAATACTACACTGATTATGAATCGTAACTTTAAATTCTTATTGTGAGTAATGCATGGGTTTTGATTAACTGAAATCTTTTCAGAGTAAATACTAATACTCTAGAGAGTCTCTATTTTCAATATTTTCCACGATTATAGGCTAGGCCCCACGCGGTACCTAAGTGGATTAGTGGAGCAAGCGCTCTCAATACGTATTATTTGAAGCAAAAAAATGTTTTGTACTTTATTCTAATTGATCGCCGTACGTACGCCGTACGTTATTTTTGTTTCCCTTTTTTAACAATGTAAGTGAAAGCATAAGTAGCAACCTGGGTACCCACTTACTTCTGCAACCCCGTAGAACACATTTATGCAAAAAAAATATTGATGGAATCAAATACACAAATTTCTTAAAAACGTACAAAATCGCAAGCGGGCTTGTTTATCCGGTTAATTTTCAAACCGGTACAGCAACGAATACATAGAAACCGTTTCACTAAGGTATACTGAAACCTTAAGAAAACGGTTTCATGAAAGAGCAATATTAAAGGGTTTTGAATCAATAAGCGGTTTATAGAGGTTTTTTCTGCTCTTTATAAGTACCTAAGCACAACGGGACAACGCGAGCGCGTGAGTGGCAAAGCGAAAAGCGACCTTCGTCACGTAGACATAAGCTCGCTACATGCCTGAAATGCCGCTCTCCCAACTGGATCGCGCGAGTGGTAATTCGACTAGCGAGCTTATGTCTACATACGGAAGGTCGCTATTAGCCTGTTCGTCTCACCTGTAGTAGGTCACATTTTGCAGCTTTGGATTAAACCGGTTTATTTAGGTTTATGAAAGCTCCCATTCCGAATACGTCGGAAGCGGTTTTTGTAAATTGACCGCTCTTTTTCAAACCAGTTACAAGCCCTGCTTTGCATCACTTTTTACAATTTGTAGATTGTAGAGCATGAAGGTATAGGTATAAGTTTTTTTTTTTTTTTTTTTAATAAAAAGGTTTTTATTTTCCATAATTTGATCACAATAAAGTATGTGTGAAACATCTCCAGGAAGTAATATAATACTTGTGTTGGAGAAGTTTCGCTCTTGGCCTTAGCTTAAATACAATGGAAAACAGTTAATTAATTATTACACGTAAATATGTGTTACAAAGTTATAATATGTGTGAGAAAAGAATAAGATAAGCAGTTCAGAGTTAATGTGTGTTTGTCTGTGTTTGTACGTGTGCGTGTGTGTGTGTGTGTGTGTGTGTGTGTATGTGTGTGTGAGAGAGATGATGTGTGTATGAGTGTATGTATGTAAGTCAGTGTGAGTGCGCGCACTTGTGTGTCAGTGTGCGCCATTAATTAAGAAAGAAGAAGAAGAACGTGGACGGGGACGCTGTTTGTTTTTATGACATTTCTCAAAATGGCGTCTTAGTTCCTTTTTTTGCCACTTTATCATAAGCCTTATTGCATGTGTGTCAAGATTTATATTAACGCGGGCAGAGACGTTAGTTCCTTTTTTTGCCACGTTCATCATAAGATAAGTCATAAATCATATTTGTCGCACTGCTTTAAGATAAACGGCATATCCATTATAGTTCTTTCTTTCCGGGCGGATTGTTCATTCCTTACAGATTGAATCTTAGTGGATTTGCAAAAGCGAGATGAATGGCGTTATAACAATCTCGATGTCTTTCCGTCGCGATGGGACGACGAGACAACAAAAAACTAAATTAGTGGCTGTGTGCTTTCCGTCAGTATTGAATGCCGCGCCGGTACGGCTGAATGCCATAGTATAGATAGAATAGAAGCCTGGGCCGGTAAAACATTTTTTCAAACAATGTTTGGAAAGGACATCTGGGGGGCTATCGCGTAAAAAATATGGATATGGACATGGGCTTCATTTGACAGTTAAATGACCATATATATGTTAATTTTATGAGCTTGAACTGTCAAATGAAGCCCATGTCCATATCCATATTTTTTACGCGATAGCCCCCCAGGCCCAAAAGTGTATAAATATAATTCTGCTACCTATTTACACATTAGGTGAGTAGAATCATGAAGCAATATTAAGTTTACTTTTAACTGCAAACAATATTTTTTAATAAACTTCTGTTACTGTCAGCCAATTGCCAAAAGTGTTTTGTTTTGTACGACGACGTCGACTGCTTCTGTTTCAGCTTTTCTTTAAAAAGTTTCAAACTTATATACTTAACTCCCAAAATAAATAATTTTATTAACGGTGAATATTATCTATGACTTATAACTTTTTAATTTTGCATTTTACAATGCTATTTTTATGTGAAAAATATTATACAAGAAAATATACTAGAAAAAAGCAACTACTGACATGCCGTCAGGGCGACATGAGACTAGTTCACAGTAGCGTCACATAAAAATAGCATTGTAAAATGCAAAATTAAAAAGTTATAATTAGATGGCTGTATTTCTCTCATTGATGAAGCGACGGTGGCCAACACCGTAGAACGGTGAATATACTAGAAAAATTCGAATTGTTATCATATGTCTCTGTAACATAATTAGTTAGTGCATTGGGCCGGACTCCCAAGGATGCGGGTTCGAATCCCGTCAGGGCGACATGAGACTAGTTGCTTTTTTCTAGTATATTTTCTTGTATAATATTTATATATGACTTATTGATTATACGCCTTTAATAAAAATTAAACAGAAATGCCATACATTTAGGTTTCTTTTTCATAGAAAAGTACCTGATGTCCTGTGAATTTATTTTGACAACTGAACTGGCCAAATACATGCGAGCAGCTGCCGGCAAAATGTGATAATTTTTAATCAAGTAAATTTATTAGAAAAAAGCAACTTGTCTCATGTCCAGTGGTGCCAGATTAGGCGAATTATCGCCATTTAGGCTACCTTAGGGGGTAAAATGGCGACCAAAAAATCCAATCGGCTACCAGTAGCCATTTAGGCTACCTATAAAAATAATGACGGGCTATTTAGGCTATTTCAGGACTACCCCGAAATTACGAAACGAAACGTAAGCACGTTCTCCGCCGATCGACTCCGTCCCATGTCCTCTCACTATTTGTAGGAGGGAGATAGAGATAGACAAACCATAGACAAACGCGTCAATCTTCTCTTGTCACTATTCTATTACGCGGGCAAACTAAATGACACCTCGCTATGTGTTGGTGTCATCCAAGTGTCTATTTAATTCGTCCGGGTATTATTGTACAACTAGTATAGATTTGTGATTCTTTTGTTTGTAAACCAAAACTGGCCGCGAATTTTTATATTATGCTTGTTTCGTAAAGTAAAAGTTTTATTGTTTATTGTGTGAAGGTTATGTGTTGTTTGATCTGAAACATGGGTAAACATGGTAAATATGCAAAACACTATCGAGATGAATGGTAGAGAATTCCTTGTTTCAAAAGTAAGTACTTAAATACACACAACATTGTCGTTTTTGTTTTGTTTTTAGGTCAATCATATTACGAGTATATTGTGTGTAACATAAACATAAAATCATGAATCAGTCGTATCTAAATAAGTACCTAATAATTTTAGTTTATCGGATTTCCCGCACTTTTTGAAATGAAATATTAATTTATGCAATTTCAACTTTATAATAATTTATACCTAATTTAAAACTTCGAATTAAATTCAAGGTTCCATAATAATATTAATCTTTTATTGATTTTGATTACAGATTGGCTAACTCGTACTCGAGAACAGCTTGTTATGAAAGGGAAAGGAGAAGCCTATGTTAATTATGCTTAAGTCCCTTGCGAGCATATAAAACAGATTTAGAAAAACATAATAAATCTAAAGCTCACAAAGAGCGTAAAAATTCAGCAAATATAAAAAAAATTTGGGCTAAATATAGGCTACTTATCTCAAAATGTTAGGCGAATTAGGCTATATGCCAAAAAAAAAAATTAGGCGATTTAGGCTACTCGGTAGGCAAAATTAGGCGAATTGAGTTAGCTGATATCTGGCAACCCTGCTCATGTCGCCCTGACGGGACATGAGACAAGTTGCTTTTTTCTAGTATATTTACTTGATTAAAAATTATCACATAAAAATAGCATTGTAAAATGCAAAATTAAAAAGTTATAAATGCCTATAAATGTATGAAAATCCATATCTGGTTTAGTAGCCAAATAAATTACATAGCAAATCATATCGGTCGTATAATAAAAAAATGGAACGATGATTTACTCCGAACCAACCATAGCAACCAAGGAGGTAAGTTATCAAAGGTTTTATATGAATTTCGAAAGCTGTTTATTGAAAAAAAATACAAATGAAACTTTAACGCAGGACTGTACTATTTGAATAAAAAGTTGTGCCTTACTTTAGGGTGAATTTACGTACCGCGAATAGAAACCGAGGCACACAAAGATAAGTCCATTAATGCCTAGTTGTGGCCAAGGTTTATATACTACTTTTCTTAAATAATGCGTGGAAATTAAAACTACTTTTCCAAATCAGACAAACGACGAACAACATAATTTTTTCCCGCGTTAATGTGTTCATTTATTGTTTTTTTTTCTAAATCAGCTTTCTATTTGCAAGCCAATTCGAATTTTCAATAAAAACTTTGATAAGTTACCTCTTTGGTTAAGTATTCTGTGCTTTGGTTGCTATATTTCGGAGTAAAAAATCGTTCGATTTTTTAATTACACGACGGATATGAGTTTACTATGTAATTTATTTGGCCGATAGACACGACAGATATGGATTTTCATACAACTTTTGCCGGCCGCTGCTTGCTTGTATGTGGCCAACAGCAATATCGATTTATTAAGGTTGTCAAAATAACGCTCACAATTCCAACCATGTTTGAGAATAAGAAATTGATACCGCCTTTTTTATTTGTGGTCATTTTGTATTAGCTAACACTATGCGCGGTTTTAATTTGAAAATTTTAATGGGAGATTTAGATGAAAAGGGTGACATTCGAAATGTGCCAAAACGCGTAATTAAGGAATTTTATAAAGCCCTTCTTGCCATAAGACGACCTTTGTGGCGCTGGGGTACTAAGCCCGCCTTCTGCGCCAGAGGTCCCTGGTTCCATCCCCGGACAAGATAAATATTTGTGTGCATGAACATGTCTGTTTGTCTTTGTCTGGGTGTTTAATATGTATGTATTTACAAAAAAAAAAGTATACAAGTAAGTATTTTTGTCCGATAACTAGGACTTATTAATTGGTGTGTTTGTATGCAATTATTTATTTTATGGCAAATAAAAACTAAATAAATATACGGCAACAGGACTTTAAAATATAAAGGTCATTACACTAAGCTCTTGTTCAGGGGCCCCTACCGCGTAAAAAATATGGGTATGGACATGGGCTTCATTTGACAGTTAAATGACCATATAAGGTAATTTTATGAGCTTCAACTGTCAAATGATGCCCATATCCATAATTTACGCGATACGCGCTACGCGATTTTTTACGGGTGGCTGATTTGAAAGAAATTTTTGACACTTATGTCGATATTAAAATAGTGAAAAATCATGGGGCTCATTGCATGACAATAATTCTTTTAAAAGTTTTAAATAGCTGTATTTTTATTTTTACAATACTTAACCACTTTTTTACACAAAAAAATCTGTGTTTTCTTTAGGATTGAATTAGTATTCATTAGCATTAAAACTCAGCAATTGCAATATTTGGCGTACGAGTAAATAAATATGGTTTTGTAAAATGAAAGTATTCCTTAAAGAAAAAGCAAAATGACGGGCATTTTCTTCACATGACAACAATCATTTTAAAACAACAGGATAATCACCATCCATTGATACGCAATCCTCTCGTTTGACTAAGTGCAGGGATTTCCAACCAGTGGGGTGCGCCCTACTTGGGGGGCGTAGAATAGTTTTGGGGGGGCGCGGCGACTTCAGCTGTATGTTACTTTTTCATAAATTAGGTATCTGTAATTTTAATTAAAATTGATTATATAGTTCTTCATTCTGATCCTAGGGGGGCGCTAGTAATTTTGCAAAAGCTTGGGTGAGGGGCATAGGGAAAAAGGTTGGGAAATTATTTTATTTTAGAGGTTGCAAAATAACAGGAATGATTTTTTCGTGTGTACGGCCATGAAAGGATTGTATTTCCTTTCGGACTTACGCGTCATTTTAAGACACTGGAAAGAACTTAGGGATTGCAGTCAAATTACCATCCACTGACACGCAATTCTCTCCTTTGACTGAGAAGATGCAAAATGACAGGAATTATCTTTTCGTGTGAATGTATGGCAATGAAAGGATTGTCTTTCCTCTCGGACTGGCGCGTCATGTTATAGGCACAGGAAAGGATGATGAAATGTATGGATTGCAATCAGTTAGTGGCCTCAACGGTTTTATTTTAACCCTTCGCGTTTCTATACGGATTATACGATAGGACAAGCTAAGGAAATAACGTTAATGGATGGGCTGTTATTGTAAGCTCTTAGTACCGTAAATTCTTTCGTGGCGAGGCCTCTAGTGTCATCTATATGTCATCGTAAAAAAAAAAATTGTCTGTGACAACATAACTGTCAAAGTGTCAAGTCAAAGCATTTGTCAAAATTGTTTGGTTTTGCGATATTTTCAGATAATTTCTGCCAAATAAATCCACCAATATCAATAAAATGATTGGACACTTGCATAGTTTACGTGTTTAGTTTTTACTAGTGTGTTCTGTTGTGTTTCCCAAAGGTTATATTTCAAAAGTAGGTCAATTTCATCGGCCCGGATTTGGTTACCGGTAAGTAGTAAGAAGCTAAACTGTATTGAATAATTTGCCTCTATATGTTCTAACGACTACTCATACTCAAATCAAATTTCTATTTGTTGTAGGTTTCAGTTCGATATTGCTGCTGTTAAATTAATGATAACGTCGTTAAGTTGATATGGCAGACAATGATGATTATTTAGATTCACTTGATAACAATCACCTAGACGGAACCAACGGTTCTCTAAACATGACGGACAGCAGCCTTGGGGTAAGATCTGTTTACATATTTTTTGTTCAAAGTTGATCAACTTTTCACGTAAATCCAAGTATAATCAATAATAATACCTTCACATAGACATGTTTGTTTTGTGTTCATGAGTGATAATTTGTATCTAACGCAGGTAACTGTACTCCAAAAAAATTTATGCATGTGGCAATATTTCTCTGGCTTTATACTAAATTATCTCTAGACTATTGACAAATTCATTCACACTTTAACACGCAGATTTGTAGTACTTTAAATCTACCTACTTAACAAAATATGAACTTACAAAATATTCTGTTCACACTAGAATCACAACTCTGACCCAATCATGATTGTAGGGTGGTGATGAGGCCGCTGGAAGTGATGTGCCTGACCTGGCTGCTATTAAGGCTAGAGTCCGTGAGATGGAAGAAGAGGCAGAAAAACTTAAGCAAATGCAAACTGAGGTTGACAAACAAATGAATATGGGCAGTCCACCTGGACTTAGTAAGTAACAGAACATTATCCATTGGCATGGAAGGCCATGAAGACAGTTCTTATTTTATATTCAACTTCTAAAATACTTCTTCCTTCAATAGCTAGTCCACTGAACATGTCGATAGAGGAGAAAATAGAAGCAGACAATAGGTCTGTTTATGTTGGTAATGTGGACTATGGAGCAACGGCTGAAGAACTTGAACAGCATTTCCATGGCTGTGGTTCCATAAATAGGTAAATTACTTTATTAAGCTTTTTTACTTTCTTCCACATTGATAGTAAATATACCTTACTAAATCAAGTTATAATCAACATTTTATAATAATAGAAGTTATGTTAATAAACTAATGGTTATATTTCTTAATCTTACTAATTCTTTTTTATATTTAATTTCTATTTCAGGGTTACAATATTATGTAACAAATTTGACGGACATCCTAAAGGTTTTGCCTACATTGAGTTTGGTGATAAAGACAGTGTACAGACTGCTATGGCTATGGATGAATCATTATTTAGAGGACGCCAGATTAAGGTTTGTTTTTATTGTCTTACATTTGTGAGTAATTTCAATCTATAATCTGGTATTTTAAAGAAATGCCACAGTAAATAACGTTGCATAGTTGCTTTCACATGCAATGCAATGTTAAACTAAAGGAATGCTTGCATTATCTGTTCGAAGCAAAGTATTATTAATTATTGAAGTAAGAATAATCTTTGTATAACACATTCTGTTGCGGTATATCAATCAAATTTAATGTCCCTAATAAAAACACTGACACACAGGGCAAGCATGGGATGCATCAAGTTAAAGAAAATGCAGACAGTCTGACAGAGCTGTTGTAGATACAGCTTATTGCTTATAATACTTTTAGATGATAAAGTATGGCTGATAAGAGATTGCATTATTTTTGTTGAACAACATATAACCAACCGTTTAACAATAAACATCATTACATGCTTTTCAGACATTTTGTTTGTAGTTCAAAGGGAAAAAACGATGATTTAAATGGTGATTAGTTGTGACTGACAACCTAATCGATAGGTGGTGAATTAAGCTCTTATGTATGTTACAGGTGATGCCGAAGCGTACAAATAAGCCAGGGCTCTCGTCGACAAACCGGCCACCGCGGGGCATCCGCGGGCGCGGGCGCTCCTTCCGTGGCGGCTACTCGCCCTTCTACTCCGGCTACCGGCCCGTGCGCCGTGGCAGGTACAATCCTTATTAAATACCACTACGCCTTGTAAACGATCGACCTGCTCCTATGGCAATTGACTCTTGTTTGTATACGCCAAATGATCGATCTGCCGCAGTATTACGATTCCGTTATAGTAATGCAAAAAAAAAGGAATTGAGGTAAGCAGGGCAGACCATGTACTTTGGTATAAACTCTTCCCAAGCTTACTATAATATAATCTCAAAAATATTAAAAAAACAATAATAGAATTACATACAGAAAGATGTACAATATCATATAATGTCTGTTTTAAAACATTCAATTGACTTAACTACTTACTTTTGTTTATATGTATGTTTATTATACATTTTTTAATTCTTTGACTACCAATAACCACTTTTAAGTAATTATATTGTTTCTTGTGTGCCTGGTTGTCATAGAAGCAAGTTCAGCTTTGTTACTGTAAGATCCGTAATATTGAGGTTTTGTGTTTAAATGTAAATGTTTTAGTAATAGATTTTAGCAAACTTATTGCTCATTTTATTTTAAATTATACTTATTTTACTTTTACCATAAGATTATATTCTGTTACTTGTATGTTTGCTAGTCAGCAACTACTTAGTCAAGTATCAAGATCTAATAAGTGAGTGTTGTACTTCAATGTCAGAAAAACTTCATTACTATGATCGAAATCACCCAGTCACACAAATCATATATGTATTTTTTTATCATCTATCTTTTGAGTTGAGTTACATAAAAATAAGTTATCAAAATTTTGATTAGCAAATAATTTATCATGAAGAAATGACAATTCTTCTTTTTTATTTAAATGAGTTTACCCTAAATTAATAGTTAAGTTCTTTATCATACATACAATAACGATCTCTTTATAACTGAATAGAATAATATAAGAGCAGTTCAATCGTTTCAGTGGTGTTCCATTGGATTAGAATTATGTTTATTCTTCTTTTCTACACTGATCTGCACTGTAATGAAAACAAAACTATTTAGTGACTACAGAAAAGCCAAGACTTTGTCCAAAAAACAGAAAATTATAAATCTAAATGCATTCTGTCAATTGGCTGTTTGTATTAACTGTATTCCACTTGAGCATAGCCATTTTATTTGTAGAACTAATTAATTTGGAAAGTCTGTCCGTCTTGATTTTGTTGTGTACATATCCATATTTGCTTTGCGTTTATTTAAATTATAAATGTCTATAATACAAACCAGTTTAAAAGTGGGTAAACTCTATATGATGATAATGGAAATATATTCTCAATAGAATTTTATGAAATAATTATCAACTTCGTAGCTACTTATGCCACATAATTATCATTTGAATTCTTTTTGGCCCAAGCCCCAATGCACCAAGTGGCATACATTAAGAACACACGCACATCGAGCTACTAGGTGCGGCCGCGTCACAGTAAACGCGACCACCAGCTGTGGACGAGTTTTTCATACATTTTGTATAGTATCAGCGCAAAACGAGCGTTCGAGTGGCCGCGTTCGAGTCGCAAGTTGCGGGAGTCGGTCGCGCTCGCTACTAGTTTGTGGCTGACCTCGCGCGCACACTCGGCCCCAGTCACAGTCGTCAGTAGTTTCTTCTCTGGTGGCTGCGTCTAGTGGTTTGACTGAGGCACTAGTGCTGACTAGTAGTGGGTGCTCTTAATGTGTAATTAATTTTTATTTTAATGCACAAAAATGCACTCCTTGTCACACATCTAATCAACAGTTAAGCATGATTAGCAAATTTGTTATATTAAAATTTATGGCTGCACTATTGTCATGTAACAAAATTTTATAATTTTTGTTGGAATTTTAGGTTCGTCTATGTCTGTGGTCACTATTATTAGTTGTATTTACATAATAACTTCTGACGAAAAAATATTAAATTGATAAAATTATAGAATGATACTTGAATGCTCTTAAAATTATATTTATTCACTTCTGTTTTAGCATTTTCTATGTATGTTTCATCAATCACGTAGCATGCGTATTTCGAAGCCCTGTTAGCTTTTATGTACTTTGTTGTATTGGGTATATGGTGGCATGATGCAGACAAATATTGTAGCTTACAAAACTTAGCCAAATCTTTTTGTTTGTGAATGATATTTGATATCAATGTATGTTTTCGTTGCATCAGAGTGTTCAGGATTCGTTCACTCGACAGTCATGCTATGCTTTAGGTGTATCTAGACTACATTTTTTTTCTAATGTAGTGTTTTCTGTTGTTTAGACGTAGATAGAGTGTATAAAATACACAGTGGTTGTATTGAAGTACTGTGCATGGCTATTGCCATTTACTATTATTATATACATATTTTTTATATACTTATTGATATTAAAACAATACCTGTAAAAAGTGTTAAACGCGCGTTCGGATCGGCACCGATCGAGAACAAGTTTTAAAATTACCAGTCGATTCCTTCAATGTAATATGCCACAGGATCTGCACGGACCCGAACGCACGAAAAAACACGCCTAAAATAGATCAAAAAGGAAGCATTATAAAAGAATTTAACGAATAAAGTATGTAATGAAGGAAACATGTATTTTTAATGCAGCGTCCCGAAGTGTCCTTGACGTGCCACGGCCGAGGGCGAGCGTCGCGCGTCGGTCGGCCGTGGCCCGCGGGCGCGAGTCGGTAATGTGGTGGCTTGTTCGCAGAGGTTACAGGCGCGGCTCTTATTACAGTCCGTACTGAGTGCGGCGCCGGCCCGCCCGCCGCCGCCTCGCCGCGTCGCCCCTAGGTAGGTCCACTCGTCTCGCAGACCACGGAACTAGCGATAATCATACAGACGATTGATTACATTTTTATTTAACGACGTTTTATTTTTATGAAAGTTTGATGTGCAGTGAATATGTGGTAGTTAATTAAGGTGTTCTCGAACTAAAGATACATTTTCGGCCGTTTATATCGTTCGCTAGTGGTTCCCATCGACACACCCCCGCCTCTGGCACCGTTCCTTGTTGGGGAAATAATGCCATCGAATAACACAGACGAGTTTTCCAACACACTTTATAGATCACAAGACATAAACATATGCTTGATGTGTTGGGAACGACTAAATTTATCCCATCGAGTATGGTATTATTTTCCATAAAGGAACAAAAGCCGGTACAGTTCATGAGCCGTAAGCTCAGATTTGCACTTTGTGTGTCATCGCAGCAGCAGAGGTGAAGTGCAAGAAGCGCGCGGCTCAAACCGACTGTCATCTTGTCTACATCTAGACTAATAGATGTGCACTTACGCAAATGCAAAGCTGAGCTTGGGCTTCGCGTACTGTACTGCGACTCGTTGGCCACGAACGGTTACTATCGCGATTATATTTGAATGGTACGTAACTATTTGTGAATAATTAAAGAATAAAGTAATCATTGTTGATGTTACATTTAGCTGATTTAATAGTATTAAATAAATACGATTAGGGTGTAGTTTTAAATCGGCTAGCTCAGTTTTGTCGGACTACCCGCGTCGCTATTTGTAATGGTTAAGTATGAAACTTTGCAAAAAATTAAAGTTTTGTAAATTATTCATGTGACGTACATGACCCAAGAATTTTATTAATTTCATTGTATATTTAATCTGAAAAGATGTAACAATATTTCGTATTTTACTGATTTATAAGGGTTGGTAATGGTATTTAATTTGGAATTACAAACATTTGTTTATAATTAATTTATTTTCAAAATTGAATGAACTATGATGGTGAAAATTAATGACTTTTTATTTTGATAAAAGCAAAAGAACCAATACTATTATTTTGGTCAAGATTTCCTTTTGTATACTTTGAACTTTTCAGTCTTCACATTGAAAATATGGTACAAAATTGATGTTTTTATGCTGACATGTGTGTATGTTACTAGTTTATATTATTTATACTGACATATTGATATGCAGTGGCATTTAATAACTTGCGTATTATGGAAAATATACAGTAAAATGCTGACCTTAAAATTTTTGCCTGCCTATTTCAATCGGCGAAATTTATTGTGTATTGTATGATATTTGCGATGATATATGATTTCCACAAGAGCCTATACTGGTGACAAACTTTTAAACGTTAGAACCTTTATTACTTAAAAAATAAGGATGGTTTTCTTTTGAGTGCTAATGCGGACTATCTTGTACGGCCTTATTTATGAAAGATGAGATTAAAAGTTCGTCGTCTGTGTAAACTCTCAAGACTTATTCACTGGTGTAACTATATAATGGCAAAAGGGGCAAAATACCGTTCTCCCACGACCTAAACACCCTCTATTATAAAATGTAGTTACCTACGTTATTCAATGGTAGTGCAGGGGGCTAATTGTCTAATTTAAAATCTATCGCAATCCCTTTCAATTCGTAATTTGAAAGATATTCAGGCTGTCACTATTTGTCATTTGAAAGGGATTGTGATCGGGACGCGTTTTAAAAGGTATGGAATAAACGAAATTAAACAGTCTAAGCAATATGACAGACGAAAATATCACAATCACAATACCTCTGAAAGGGATTGTGATAGATTTTAAATTATACAATTAGGGGGCAGGTTAGAGGTGGTTGTAAGGTTACAACGTTATACATTTTCCTGGGCTCTGGGATGGTATAGCTACACCACTGCCAAAATTTGTCTGCTTTACTTAAGATATTTCATAAGTTTTAAAGTATTATAGGTAATTAAATTATCGCGAGAGCAGGTACATGATGTTGTATCAATTTATTAACACAGATCTCTTATTTCAACCTCGGAAATCTCAGTATCAATTGGCTTGTATAATGTTCAATAATTGCAAACCGCATTTAACTGATGTATTTAATCAATCAAGTTCCCGTTTTATTTTTGCTTTCGTTCAAATACCCATCACTACACGATTTGCGTTTAGTTAAACTAACATAAATCAGTGTTTGTAATCTTCATGAATAGGTATAATGTATTAGGTACAAATTACTGTGCTTGTGGATAAAGTACTTCCATACAAAATTATTAATGTATTCTTTTTTTTACAGTATAGGAAAGCTTCATAATTGAAGAATGTAAACAGCTTATCAGTTAATAGTTACTCAATTACACTTCCATAATAACATTTACAATAAAACACATTTTTGTGAAGTTGCAATTGCAATAACCGTACAGAATTAATTGCATACTATTCAGTACTTTACACTAATAAATATTTGTCCATTTTGATGTTGAATTATTTAATTTATAAATGAAAGAAAAGGCATTCTAACTTATTTTCCTCTCTTGCATTATCGTTGTGTTGTGTATTGTATTGTCGACTGCACATCAGCCTACCCATCACAGCTTTGACCAAAAATTGGACTACCGCCGGGGTTTTGGCTGATGAACAGCTGATCATGTGTTTATGTTAAATAAGTAATTCTGTAATGAAAATATCTTTCCCACTTCAAAAATATCAAAAAGAAAAGAAACAGAAAGCGATATTAAAATATCAGAAATACAAAAGAAATGTGTTGGATAAGTATAATTTAAGAATATTTTTAAGAATACAGCTGTTGTTTTATTTTTACTTGCTCTGACCCTATTACGTGCTATTACTGCTTTGCGCATATGAGGAACGACATGCGATTTTTATGCCACTAAGCTTATTCCGCCGGTCATAAAATAGCCGTTTAATGAATACGTTAAGCATCAATTTTCGGACCATATCAACTAAAATCTATTGTAAATATCCATTGATGGATCTTTCTCTACTGTTTTGTCCACTTTAATCCATGATCCGCAAAATCGATTGTGAAGATCCATTGATGGATCTTTGCACTTGCTTTAATCCTCGATTCAGGATAATACACGATGGTACAATCGGAGAACTTCCCGGTTGATCAGTAGGTAGAGTTTTTTTTTTTAAGAAAGATCTCAAAAGTAATACGCTTACAGAAAACGTTTATATCGGAAATAAAGGAGCTTTAATAGGTATTTCATTTTATAAATAAATTATTTCTTTAAATTTCCGAAATATCGTTTCTTAAAAAAACTACTACAACTGAAAATTAAGTTCAATCGGTCTTATTAGTTTTAATTAAGGTCTTAGGCCCATATTACAGAACTTTACTCGAGCAGTGTTCTGTACTTAAGAGCAGTTGGAAAGGGACGTCGCTAAATGCGATGCATAAGCACGTCCCTTGCTAACTGTACTCAAGTGTAGATCACTGCTTGAGTCACGTTCTGTAATACGGGCCTTAATATTTTTAGCTGAAATTACGAGGGTCACACATAGCTTAAAAGGAGTTTTTCAGACGTTTTAAGAATTCTGATCCTTTTTTATTTTTTTATAGATACTTAGCAGCTTTTAAGTAGGTAGGTATAACTCCTGGTTAACTATGCGACCCTGGCCTGGTACTTTCAGCTAAAAATATTTTAATTTAACTTAATACAATTATCGGACTTAATTCTCAGTCAAAAAGTACTACTGGTGGAAAATTGTTCTTCAAAGTACCACCGTGTATCCTGAATCAAGGACTAAAGTGGACATAGAGTGCAAATAGATCCATCAATGGATTTTAGTGGATCTAGGGAATTTTCGAACATAATTTGATACCTACTGCCGAAATGCAATTATCTCACTAAATTCTGCTTCCAAAGGCGATCAAAGATCACTGTATTTGTAGCAGGGCGACTACCATGAACAAACAAACCTGCGCACGAAGAACCAGGAGCTCTATTTTTGATTCACTCGTCTCGAGGATTCTACTGATTTTCGTGCGACGTTTGAGTTTCCGTATTCCGTAAAAGCGACCTTGCATGTATACACTTAACATAGCTTTTCACCTGTGCCCCTTGCGCGCTCGCGTTGGGAGGCGGAACGACAGGCGAAAAGCGAAGTTAAGTGTATACATGCAAGGTCGCTTTTACGGAATACGGAAACTCAAACGTCGCACGAAAATCAGTAGAATCCTCGAGACGAGTGAATCAAAAATAGAGCGCCAGTAGAGTCGATGTGTTTCTGCTAGTCTGTCTCACGAAAAAAGTTTAGGGGATATTACTGGACGAAACTAAAATGCGTTTTTCGAATTTTTGGGACTTCTTTCGCGAGACGGACTCTACATTCTTGACACTCGTTGAATTGAACTTGCCCCGGGCCGAGTTCACCAACCGACCGAATGTTAAAATGGATCTTTACAATGGATTCTAGCTAGTGGATTTAATCTAGGGTGTTTTGTCCGCTTTAATCCATGTTAGTTTGAAGGGAATAACCACGATTATCTTGTCGAAAGTTGGTGAACTCTGATCTCTTTATATGACGCTCAGTTCAACGTCTAATGCTACCTCCGGGCTGCGCTGGCGCATTACACAAGAGTGGAACTTGTACTTGTTAACGGTTTGTTCTCATTCTGTAGCGCATTTGAAAACTGACTGATTTAATTTCTACAGTACAGTCGCCCAGTAGCGCTAAACCTTATATACTCACTCACCGGCACATTGGACAGTCGAACGCTTAACCTAAACATTAGCATATATACATATGTTGACATCTTTATGTATAGAGTCGCAAAGTGAGCATGTTTGTATGAGAATAACGGGTGGGCTATTAGACGTGCCGGTGACTGTATTTGTAGTATGAAGACCGCCGCTTTTTTACTTACAGGGGCGGCGTTTTCAAGGTCAAACTGTAACGCCCTGACCCTGCTCACGTGTAGTATACACCGAATACCGTTTACAAAAACTGAATTTATGATTATATTGTCTCTCATACTCATCATGTCGAATGCAGAGTGACTGAAATGGTCCATATCCTACTACAATAAATAACTACTAGTACTCAATAACTATACTTCCCAGTAACTAAGCATTATGGTCTTTGATCTTAACCTCTTCCTCATAAAAAAAAATAATGTCAAGTCAGCTGTGATGTCGCCGCCTGCTTCGCTGTCATTCATTGACTTGCTGTCATTTGGTGTTGCATAGTGATGTGCATCGATTACAATTTTTGACACCGGTATATAAAAAAACAGTTTTTTTTGTTTTTTTTAAAAATACCAATATTCAAAGAAAGCCTTAGTTTTTATTTTTCTTAAAATAATAAGGTACAATTACAATTTAAATTTCAATCTTTACTATTCCTAATAAGTCGTAATTCTGATTACTAAAGGTTTGGTCCACAGCATCTGCTTGAAGCCTGCTCCTTCTAGAGGACAATATATATCATGATTTTTAAAACATCCTCTCCGTGGGAACCGACACGTCGCTGGTATGGCCAAATACTTTAGCGCTATTGTATTTAATGGCGCCAAGTGTTTGTTGCTGGACCAAAAAGCTCCCGCACTGTTAGCTGCCTTTGCAATCTCGTCTTCTTAGCTTTGTGGATCTGTCTCCATATACATGCGTATAATATTTACTGCAGAAGCTTCTGAAAGACCCAATTCTAGGGTCTTCTTTGTTTTAAAAAGTCCAACAATCCAAGCTTTTTCTGTTCTGTGCTACCTGGCTTCTCCGAAGTCGATAGCACAGAGCTATCAGACGAATCTTTTAAGTTTTGGGATAGTTCTTTTCTTACTAACTACGTCGCCGACAGCTTATTCTCTGGGTGACAAAAAACCAGTTCAATACTCAATAGTTTATTGCAAAACCATAATGTACATGTAGATGTTATAAAATAATGTAAGACCTTTGTTATGGACCCGGTTGGGCACGCAATCATTACTATGTAATTTGTGATTAGGGCTAGAAGAGAGAGGGGCCGTATTTCATCTGAGAAATTATATGATGCTGGATGTGAATATGTAGTTAATCTTGTCTCTTAGGCTAGGTAGGAGTCTGCTACTTATGTTTCGCCTCACTGATGAGTGAAACATCTTGATTCTTGCCTATATGTAGTCAGGGTTTCCATAGTATTCAGTTTTTCAAATAGTCCACATATTAACGGAATGACTAGTGAACTAGTCGGATATTGATTAGCGCTAACGATTTTTGTAGCTCCCTCGAATATTTCTAAAATGTTGATAATTTATCTTCTAATAAGTTTAGTAGTCTGCTGGTGCCTGAACCAATTTTCTACACACCAATGCAAGAACGTCACTTATTTGTAGAATTCTCTCCATCATATAGAATGTACTGTTCCATTGTGTAGCTACGTCTTGTATCAACTTCAAAGGGGAAGAATCGGGGTTTCTTTCTTTCTTTTTCACCTTACAGATGATTTCTTAAAAAAAATTGACTGCACAGACAAATCTGTAAGGTACACCCTAGCGTGTATGGACTGCTTCAAAGACTCGGATACATTCTTTGTGATTATAATCGGTTTTTTAATGAGAACCAGTGATTAACGGTTTAGAGGAAAACCGGTTTTCGTTATGTTTTTATGAAACCGGTTCATATCACTAGTTGCATTATTTTCTGTAATTTGTGATTATTTTTTAATAACAGCGGGCAGCAGGACCAGGGACTTCAATCTTACTACAAAAAAATTGGTCTCATAAAACGGTAGTTTACCGACTTGCGCGGCGGGGCGGCACCACTGTCGCTATAACGCGGCTAAATTAAACTGATGAAAAGTGACATTATAACCTTCTTAATTTAGTCGTTTACAGTGTCATGGCCGTCGTTCTGTGTACATTGTGCCCTTGCGTTTTTAAGTGTTTTTACCCTTAAATTCGTGCGTCTTCATAAATCCGTTGAGTCGAGTTCTCTCCTCCGGTAGTACTTAGTAGTTGTAAGTGTTTTTTGTGAGAAATTGACTCTTATTGATTGTTGAGAAAGGACTCTTTATTTCCGCTATGTCGTCGGATAAAAAGTGTTGTGTTCCTGGTTGTTTTGAGGCCCGTGGTGGTACGTACCTAAATAGTTAACTCTTGAAAGATCTCTTTCTGGAAACAGTCTCATATAATCTCTTTAGGATATCTAACTAATTCTTTGGTTTTGTTATATTTCAGCATCGCATCCAGTATTGCGACTTCATGTATTTCCTAACCCAAAAAAAGATCTGGAGCGTTTTGAAACATGGAGATTGTCTGTTGGTGGACACATACTTGAATTGTCTAACGAGCATATTTATAAGTATCGTCGTGTATGTCATGCTCATTTTGAAGAAAAATTTCACTGTCGCTATGATAGACTATCTAACATAGCAATTCCAACTATCCATTTAGCAGGTAAAATATAGTAAACTAAACTAGTTTTTTAAGCTAGGTACAATAAGTATAATATCTTCCAATGTTTTTCATTTCTAGTACTATTCACAATTTCGTTCTAATTACTATTCTTACCAGCCTTGTAAAAATAGTCACTATTCTTACTAGAGTCTTGTAAGAATAGTGATTGATTTTAGTTAAAACTAGATTCATATTAGGTACTAGATAAATATTTATTGCTTAATGTATTATTTTAGTTAAATATCTTATTATTTCAGATGAACATAGAAGAAATATTGAAAAAAACAAAGAAAATATACCTGAAGCCCAACCCATATCTGGTTGTAAGTAAAGTTTTATTTTTTGTTGATCTCTGATCTACTGTACTATTATAAAGTACCTATTATACTTTATTTCGGGTCTGCATACTACATACTTTACATCCGTCAATAAGATTGAATCGCATTATACCACTATTGTTTCTGATTTCCATAACACAAGTGCTTTAGCTATTTAACTAGAACTAGGGATCAGTAGCTCCACCATGAGTTGGAGTTGGCGCAAACTTTTCCACTACCTACTGTAAACTATCCGATATACTGCCCACATGCCCACAGTTAATGCGAGTGAATGAGAGAAAACAATAGCCTTAGCCTACGGTAGCGAATTGCACCAACTCATGGTAGGGCCACAGAGCAATAATATTATTGACTAGAGGCCGCCAGCGACTTCGTCTACGTAGAAAGTTTTTTTGCTATCTGGAGTTTTCTTGTTATTTGCTTTCTTCGGGAGCAATACTTTTTTTCGGGCTAAAAGGTACTCTATGTCCATCTCTGTAACCCTAGTCTCTCCTGGCGTGTATGTAAAATTTCATGATGATCAGTTCAGTAGTTAAGACGAAGGCGTAACAAACAAACTAAGTGACTTTCGCATTTATAGTATTAGTAAGGATAAGGACATTGTCTACTAGTAATAATCTTATTTTAATTAAATAATGGATGATAAAATGTTATCAAAATTTTAAATGAATTTCATCCTTACTTTCAGATGTATCCAGGCCAAGAAAAAGACCATTAATTTCTATCGAAAATGTTGGCGACTGCTTACCATCTACTTCAAAAGGTATCATAATATACTTACTAAATGTATAACCACTTTGATTTAACATTAAGTCTAGGTATATGTCAAAAGAATAGCGGATTTCATTTAAAACTAGATTATTCATATTATGTAAAATGTAAATACTAAATCAAAGTCAAAGTCAAATTGTTTGCAAATTAACTTAATAATTAAGCACTTTTGAATCATCTATATTTTCCTACCACCCGTTCCTAATTATTATTTTGTTTTTAAGTTTAGAAATTTTGCTTTAATTATATTAGTTAATTAACTTTAGAAAATGACTAAGTTAATTCGACTTTATAACATTTTATTATTTCAGATGAACGTAGAAAAAACATTGAGCAATTCAAAGAAAATATACCTGAAGTCCAAAGCAAACCTGATTGTAAGTAAAGTTTTGTTTTTTGATAATCTGAGGTCGAGTGGCTAGCACTCAGTTTACAAGCATCGCCACCTCCGAGGGCCCAGGTTCAATCCCTGGTTACTATTTTATTATCATAATTCACTAAACAACAACACAGAACAAACTTTAACATATGGCACTTAGTAAAACCAAATTATGTTCAAGAATTTCCGTTGCTGACTGTACCACTATTGTTTCAGATTTCCATAACAACTGCTTTAGCTACTTTCTAGGATCAGATCAATATATCTATTTGATGTTGCCTAATAACAATAATAATTTTATATTTATTAAATTATAATAAAATATTTAATAAAAAATTTAAATTAACTTCATTGAATTTGCATTGAATGAAAATTAAGATCAACATGCTTTAGTTTCAGATATATCCGGGCCAAGAGAAAAACCAATGAGCTCCATGGGAAATGTTGATGGCTGCTTACCATCTACTTCAAAAGGTATCATTATACTTATTATTTATTCAATAAACTACAGGGTTGGAAAAAATCATGATTTTCAGTAATTCTAACACAAAGTTACATTTAATACATTTTTATGTGTCTATCAATTATTTAAAATTAAGAATTTTATATTTTTATACAAATAGGAAAGAAAAAGGCAATTTGATTTAATCAATGATTTTTATTCAAAAAATCACTTGATTTTAATCAATGTGATTTAATCATGCCAACCCTGATAAACTATCGTATTTAGAATTCGTAAAATAGATGTCAATTCGACACTCGACGTCAGAAAAATCGCACCTCTTTGAAAATAAGTTTAGGCTTAGCCACCTGCTATTTCTTGCTAACGTTTTATTGTGTAAATGTTGATATCTATTGAAAGTACATATTATATTGAGCTTTCAATTAATAATTGTTTGATTTAATTAACATAACAGTTACCATAGTTAAACGCTTAAAGCGTTATTGCTTGCGCCGCCATAAAAGGGAAATAAAAGGGATCAATTCAGGAAATGCGGGTAAATCCGTTATTAAGATGATGGAGAAAACACACTTCAACAGTTCAATTAAAAAAAGGAATACCCAAGATGGATACTATTGCTCATGAAGTCGCTCAAAATTTGCAAAAAAAATGAGGCAATGTAATGTTGCTCGGAAACTGAATCTCAGTAATTGATTCCGTTCGACGATTATTCCAACGGTTTCTAGAGACTTGGCTATTTCCGAAAGGGAAAAAGTATATAACAACACTTACAATTAAATTATATAGGATTAAATTTACTTTGAAGACATTTTTGAAAAAGTACGATTTTTCTGACGCCGAGTGTAGGTACTTGATGTATCATTGATAATGAAAAAGTCTCGAAGACTACTTAAGTCTTACTTAACACATACTTATGTTTTTTTCAGATGTGAAAAAAATTAAGAAGACAGTAAAGATACAGTCTATAACACTTGCTGAAAAATTTTTAAAGAAAAGGCTTGTTGCTGCTAAAATAAAGCTGAGCAAGTATAAAAACAAAATCAAGAAACAAACAGCAGCAATTAAGATTGCAAAAAATATCATCACTAATCCATCCACACTTAAAGCCTTGGAAGGTCTTCCAAGAAGTGGTAAAATAGTGACCATGTTGCAGTTCAGAGAAGTAAAAAAGAAGGACAAAGGCAGAAGATTTACATATGAAGAAAAAATTGTGGCTTTGTCACTATTAAAACAAAGTCCCAAAGGCTATCGCTTTTTGAGGAAAATACTAATTTTGCCAGCACCCCAAACATTAATAAAATTAATATCAAGAGCAAACATTCAAGCTGGAATAAATAAAAACATTTTTTCACAACTGAAAAAACAATCTGAAAAGATGAAACCATCTGAAAGGTTATGCGTTTTATTATTTGACGAAATGTCACTCGATGCTGACACTACTTATAATGAGAGAGTAGATAGAGTAATTGGATTTGTCGACAATGGGGAAGTAATCACCAAAGAATTTGCTGATCATGCCCAAGTTTTTATGATTCGAGGCTTAACAAAAAATTATAAACAGCCTATTGGCTACACTTGTTCACGGTCTGCCACTAAGGGTCCTGAATTGGCTAAACAGATAAAAGAGTATGTGAGAGAAATCACAAAGGCTGGACTTACAGTAGTAGCTACTATTTGTGACCAAGGCTCTGGCAATAGGAACGCTATAAAGTGGCTAATAGAGGAATCAAGAGCAACATGGCTTAGAAAAGGCGAAGAGCCAAAAAACAATATTATTTTAATAGATGACTGCGAAATCGTACCTCTTTATGATACACCTCATTTGATAAAGTGTGTCAGAAACAATTTAATGGTTAAAAATTTAAAGTATATTAAAGACAAAGAAACCAAAGTCGCCAAATGGTCACATATAGAACGTCTGTATGATGAGAATCCAGCCTACCAAGGAATTAGATTAATACCCAAATTAACAGAGAATCATGTAAAACCTGCCAAGATTAGCAAAATGAAAGTCAAATATGCGACCCAACTGTTCAGTCGATCAGTAGCCACTAATATGGGATATCTTGCTGGTAAGTGTTCAGAATGTATACTTATATTTTCTTTCGTTTTTACGTCTCTCCCACACCTGCGTCTATCGGCACGAAGCATCGTCTATTGTTACGCGTAACGCTAGTGTAGGAGTCATTATAGTCATATGTTACGAACTATCGGGCTGCGTGACGATACTGACGATAGACGCAACACGATAGTATACAAGGTTATTTTTAGTTCATTGAAAATGAATCTCGTGGGGTTGATCAGACCATCAAACTGAACAACTTTCATCATGTGACCAATCTTAAATCGCGAAAAAAATATCAGCTGTTCCATACATTTCGATGGAGTAAGCATTGTACTTTTGTATGCAACAGCTGATTTTTTTTTCGTGATTTCGAGGTTGGTCTCATAATAAAAGTTGTTCAGTTTGATGGTCTGATCAACCCCACGAAAGGTTTTCAATGAACTAAAAATAACCTTGTATACATTGATTCATTAAAATTTATATTGCGGTTTAGACATTAAGGCGCGGTGGTAGTGAAACTAGCGCCGCCACTACATTTATTTTTATTACTCGTAAACCAAGTCAATATTTAAAAAAAGCTCATGTTTTTTTTTTTTTTTTTTTTTTTTTTTTTTTTATATTTAGGTCGGAGCAAATGACTCTACCTCCACCTGATGTTAAGTGGAGTTAGAGTCCAGACGCGAAGATAGCTGAAGATAGCGAAGATGTAATAATCTCTTAAATTTTCTCTAATATTTTTTGAATAACTCTTCAACAGTTATCATTCATTCTGTAAATTTTAAAATCCATAATTGCCAAAAGTGGCCACTTTGAGCTAAAACTGTTGAAGAGTTATTCAAAAAATATTAGAGACAAATCACAAAAATGGGTGAAGATAAAGTCTTGTATGCAACTGTACATAATTCGGTATTAAAACACTGATGACACTCGGCGAATACCCCTCATTATAGTACAGTTGCATAAATATTAAATAACTATTAAATTCCTGTATTATTTTGTTTGTATTAATAATCTAATTATTTTGTTTCAGACAAACAAGTTATCCCTCTGGAATGCAAGGATACTGCTGATATTTTATTATTTTTCGACAATCTTTTTGATAGTTTAAATGGGAGTCATAACAAGAAATATCGTCATGCGAAACCGGCTCTTGGACCAGTTACTCCCAATTCTATCCATCATCAAACTTGGTCAGAATCCAAAAAAATGTTAAAAAATATGAATTTTGTTAAAAATGATGAAATTGAATATGTTCCAACACTACACAACTGGGTATGGACACTAGACGGAATGGAGACTTTGTTTAAAATATTGGTAAACAAATATGGAGTGAGCTCAATTTGGATGCGACACCTAAATCAGGATCCATTAGAAAACTTTTTCGGCTCAATCAGAAGCCATGGGTGTCGCAACACTAGCCCCACACCTGAAAGGTTTCAAGCCGCATTTGCAGCATTATTAATAAACAGCCTGTCTAGTGTCCATGCCCCTGGTAACAATTGTGAAGATGACGTAGCTTCAGCTTTACACGCCCTCGTCATCAATGAGGACTGCAAAGCCAACAAAAATGAAACAGTTAATGTTGATTTAGAGATAGTCTCAGAAATAAATATTACAAGCATAAACGACAAATTTAAAAATACAAAAATAAAAGCTGGTTTACAATATTGTAGTGGCTACTTTGCGAAGAAAGCTAAAGATAAAATATTTAAAAAGTGTGTACAATGTAATGAAGATATTATAGATAAAAATGAGTGTGAATATATTAGATATAGAGAGTTTGAAAAAAAGCGGTGGCTTTGCAGTCCCACAAAAGAGTTAATTTCGAATATTTCAGAAATGCAGGATATAATCAATACAGTATTAAAAAAGAAAATTGAAATTAAATTACTGAAAGAATTAACTAAAACAATTATATTAATGATGATTGATTTTGATTATTTAAAATGTAATAAACATAAAGAAAAATTAATAATTTTCTTAATTAACAGTGTCGTTCGATTTTTTATACACACTTATTGTAAAAATATAAATAAAATATTGCGTGGAAGAAGGTGTGTCGATGATGACGAGGACGTTTTAGAAGTTAAGGCTCAAATGTATTTTGATAAGCGATATAAAAGGAAAAAATAAATATGTATTACTGGCAGAAAGTTCTTATTATTTCTCTGCATCATGTAATCCATGATGACTCCTCTTCCTTTTATGATAAAGTAAAACTGTGTTTAAAATTTAAATACTGTTTAAAACAAAACGCTGTAACTTTTCTCAAAGGGTCAGCATTTTGTTTTAGACAGTATCTGTTACTTAATTATTACAAAAGATTTTTGAACGCCTGTTTAACTTAGACACTGTTTAAATAAGATGCTGTCTCTTTAAAACAATATTGTCAAAAAAGTGTCGGCATCTGTCTAAGTTAAACAGGTGTTCAAAAATCTTTTGTAATAGGTACTGTGCTTTTTGGGATTCATACCTGTCTATAATTCAAACTTCCCGCTACTTTAAAGAATATTTGCAACTTATGCCCAGAGATGGCGCCACTTTATCATTGTAACAAAAAGCCTCGAAGATAAGTCTCTATTTCCTATATACAAAAGTACTCTGTGAGCAGGACCTATTGAATTTGTGGTTGTGGCAGCGGGCGCCATAGAATAGAATCTTAAACATAATAAACTGGCCAAACTGGCGGCCGCGTCCAGCCTGCATGCGTCGCCGTCTCCGTCCGTCGTGAAAAAGAAATTTAAAGAAACTGAATTAAATCACTGTAGCTTTTCCATGTTTCGTACGTGTACTGTGTGGTTTAGTTCGTGTATTAATATAGTGGTACCTAATGTACTTTAATTCTTTGTGGAAAGCCCTCATTTTGGTATGAAATAGTACATATTCTTTTTACTTACTTGCTCAACTAAATGTTTACTCATACTATTAATGTTTTGTATTTACTAGGTTTTCGTTTGCATAAGCTGGTTACACACTATTTATCTAAGTTGGAAGCTTTGTGGAGGATACTAACTAGCCATGCCTCTAACGGCCGACGTTGCTGCTCAACAAGTACAGGTAGTCTTTTATTCTACTTATAACGTCAGAGACTAAAAATATGCAGAAATAATTCTGTTTATTAAGCAAAGTTTCATTACACCACTAGTTAGGCAAAGTTGCATTACACCACTAGTTATAATTAAAACAACTGAAACAATGTTTTCCCAACAGGAACGTCTGCGTTCACTTCACAGGCTTATTTATGATATAGAAGGCGAAAGAGGTCGTAATGAACAGTGCATTGAATCAATCCTGAGAGCAGAGAAAGCTGCAGAATCACCAGCCTCTGCAGAAGATTCATCAAGTTCATCACCACAGGTACGTAGATTTATAACAAATAATTAAACTTTTTTAATTTTTGCATTTGCATTTTTCAATGCTATTTTTATACTTATGATCAGAGGTCGGAATTAGGTAGAGTTATTTTTGTACTTGCATCAAAAAGTTGATAATAATATGGATCTTCCCGGGATTTCTAATGGGATATCCCGTTTGGACAACAATATTGAAAATAAATAATAATATAATCCTTAGAGATAGATAAGACAAATAAAACAAAGATAATTAACATGAGATTTTTATTAGTATTCACAATAATTCACAATACAAATTATTAATACAGTCATAAGCAAATTCTCATACTTATATTTCGTCTTTTCTATAAATACAAGCGAATACTTTTGCTTCTAGCCTAGAGTCGTGAGGTTTTGCTTATTCAAACGGCCCATCAGAATCATTTTCCTTGTCCGATTCATTCAAAGTACCACTCAGATTTGAAATGTTAGTTTCCGACAGTACTCTACACTTTAAAATTAATCTCGGGATTTGAGGCATATCCACTTTATTCTTTCGCTGCATGAAATCAGTGTAAGTACATAAATAACTCTACCTAACTCCGACCTCTGCTTATGATAAATTTAAAATAGAAAAATATTTTAAAAAATCAACTCGGCTACAAGTGAATTCCCAGATTTTTATTTAAAATTTATCATAATCCATTTCAGTATAGTTATTTCGAGGAGCCCGTGGCGCAGTGGTTCGCGCGCTTGGCCTGCTATTGTTATTGACGATAATCCATTTCATTTGGTATTAGAGTATTATTTTCAGAGTTTATTGCACTAGGTTGGTTCATACACTAGGAATTTTTCAACAAGATTAGATTCACCAAAGGAATTTTCTTATATCTTTTTAAACAAGTTAAATGGATGTAGAACAGAACAGGGATGGCGAACCTTTGTGTATCAACATTCCATTTTTCTAAAAATGATTAATGAGGTCATAAATAGCCATCAAATAATTTTTCCTTTGTTGGGAATCTTTATTTCGGTGAATCAACTTTTAAGACATTCCTTTCTTGTCCCGGCTCTTGAAAAAATTATATTAAATAAAACTCAATACAAAACATCTGCATTAATCTAAAATTAGATGCATTAAGTATTGCGAGTACAAAAGATTATTCGTTTTTTTATTATTTTGACGTTTTAATGTTGGTAACAAAGGAGAACATATTTGTTCTCCATAGTAAAAATCTGTGACACCTCGCATAGTTGGTCGTGCAAATCATGACAAATCAGAAAAAAATAAAATGGTACTACCCAATTATTTCCACATATTTTAGTTCTACTAGGCCTATTTCACTCCCCGTGTAGGTTCGAAAACATACCAAAACGCGGCGCGGCGGCAACGCCGCCGGTGTTGCTAATCTAGCATAGCAGGGATTCACGAGCGAGCATTGACGCACGCGCGAGTTTTGTTCGTCACCCTACTTGGATCACCGATTTTGGAGAAACATAAAAATGCAAGTAAATTAAATCATCGTGATTCAAATTTAACTTTTTTGCCTTTCTTGTTCGCGTCGTAATATTATGTCATTCAGATTTGTTACGAAACTTACCTACATAACACATAAATATTTAGTTTCATAAACAAATGTATGCCGTATCTATCTTTTTAGGTTAAAGAAGTTGGCAGGTACTTTAGGCATGTACGCTTATTACTTATACTTTTGATAGGTATTAATTAACCCTTAGGTACTTATTATACCTACTTATGTATATTATTAACTCTGCACATACCTACACAAAATCTGCTTATAAATAAATTAATAATAAATCTCTCTTTTCTTTCTCTTATAGTATGAGGATTACTTAGTGGCCGGCCACTTCTGGTGATAATCTCATAGCCGCCTATAAGGCCTCTGACTTGAACTCTGACTGAAACTCCGAAGGAAACGGAAACGCTCATTCTGTAATACCACTTTACGGTCACCCATCGCTGACCGGACCGAACTTTGTTTAACAAACGTGTTCGAAAACGATCTGTTTGTCAAGCAATGAGGCGCTTCAAATATTAAAATAATAAATATATCTTATGGAGGCAACCCTAGCTGCGTCAGAAAGAAAACGAGCTACGCGATAGAAAGAGACGCAAATTGCAGGTGTGTAAAATTATAGGTATTAAGCAGAGTGCGACATGAATTCTTCGACTTTCGACTTATCTGACTTTTAGGAATCGGGCTCACTCTAGAATTCTAGATAGTTTCCATTGAGGTGGATATTTCCCAGTCTCTAGAGCAACGTTAAAAATATGGCACATTGGTTTACAAAGCGATTGATTTGCGTGCTTGAGTAAAACTGGGGGCACAGAATCGGGTCCCACAGAACTATTTGGCCTCAACTTGCTGATTCCCTCAATGACTTCACTTGGAGTATAATTTGGAAAATATTAACATAATTACTGTTGCAGTTCTTGTCAGAGCTTGATACATCATCCGAATTCAAATTTGGAATCTCAGGCAAAAAGACACTCGCAAGAAATTTGCGAATGCCTGCGCGCCGCATCTGTGCCTCAGAAATATTTACCATCATACGTCACATTGGGCTCACAAGCCCACCCTTTAAACGCAGTCTAGCAATGTGTTGCCAAAACTCACGTGGGTTGGATTTTATATTGCTCTCAATGCGTTTCGTAAACCGACTGTGAGCGGCTGCGAAGCGACATTTAAGATCCGCCCTAAGGTGAGAAAACTCACTTATTTTGTTTCCATGCGGCTTGCAATTTGAACTTACGCTTAATATCCTTGATAATATCACTGGAAAACCAGACGGGATAACGCTTTCCAGTAGATGTGCGAGTTTTTTTAGGTGCACACTCATCAAAGAAGCTTTACAAAATTTCATAAAAACTATTGGTGGCATCGTGAGCATAATTTTTATTGAAGACAGATTCCCAGGAACAATCGGAAAGCATCTCAGATAGTTTCTCATAATTGCACTTGTTAAAATTCCAGTCTTTAGAATGATTAATTAGGGCATGAATATCGGAATCTCGGAATATCGTAATACCGGAATCTCGGACCGCGAGTTCCGATATTCCAATTCCGATATTGAGTAATCCAATATCGTAATATCGGAATCAGACAAATACTATATTTGAGTTCTTAAATAAATCCGGAGACAACAAATGGAGGTTAAATATAGACTAAAGACCTATATTATTAGACCTGTGTGTGTTGCATAGCGCACCTAGCCATATTTCTGTTACCATACCAGCCCACTGTGCATCATAGCGGGCTCATTTGATTTTGCTAATTTGGGCATAATTTGATCTTCAGGGATTTGTAATGAATGAACCAGCAATGTACGACAGATAATAGAGGTGAAAGAGTAGTTCATCTAACACACCGGCAAACAATTTTTTTAATCAATTTTGCCGACCAACATTAAATGAAAGTTAGCGTATTTTTTCGTCGGTCAGATATTTTGCAAAAAATTCGAAACGAAAAAATGCTTGACGCTTAGTTGTTTTTGTGATAACACTACAAAAAAAATAATTGGTGTTCTTAAATCTTAAGAAAAGTGACAGGCTCCCAGAGGGGAGGCCGTCTGAAATCGAAAAAGCAAAAACAACTGACTTCCAGAAGGGGATATCCTCAGAACTTCAGTCGTATAAAAGGACGGAAGAACCCTCCTCCGTCCTCTTATACGACTGAAGTCCCCTTCTGACCTGAAGGGTCAAGACTGGTGGGTGGTTGAGGCTTTCTCCTGAGCCTCCTATAGGCGGTTCAGAACAACCGAAAGCTGGTTGGGAGGGTCCGTGAGGACCAATTGGGTACTATTTGTGTCTATTGGTGTAAGGAATCGGGAGCGGTGTACTCCACTGCGTCGCGGATAAAGGGATTTGGATGGCTCTCTCCAGATTCGAAGACTCGCTCGCAGACCTTTAGAATGTATTTTTGGGTGGTAGGAAGGTCAGGTCTCTGCATAAGTCCACATTGCGAACTTACCGAGGGACATTGGTCACTCGGCGATAAAAGAGGTTTTGGACTATTTGCAGTTCGTTCAAGAAGGAGAGTTTGGCGTGAGCAAATACGGGAGACGCAAAATGTCATTAACTATGCAAACCTTGTAGTGTTCACTTGTTTCTGAGGTACATTCTACTGTTTTGGCCTATCATGGGAATGAGGTGTCCGAGATAGGAACGGGCGGTATGTGTCACCCTTTTGACGTGCGGCACAAAGGTCTTTGATACGGAATCCAGGCTTATATCGTGCGTTAATAGGCCACACATTAGTACTAAAGCACACATCATAGGATGCTATAGGTACACCAATCTTAAAAGACCTATAGTCGCCCCTTGCCACTTATTCCAGTACAGTGCATGATCCATTAGGGCACAGATGTTTTAGATAGTCCCTGACGTCATTAGCACTGGATTCCATATTCCATAGATGTTAGTACTTCCTAGGTTCCACTGCTTTAAGGATAATTTTTCCCAGTTCACTGTTCCACACAAAGAAGCTGGGCGGTGATTCTTCCACTTTCTTACATCTTTCTACTGCCCAATAGCAGTCTCTTGTTGAGATGTCGACGATGAAGACTTCTTATTCAAAATCTCAGTATTCCCCAGCTGGATATTCGGTAGCCCCCACGTTAAGGACCGAAGAATTATCAGCAGATGACAGTTGAGCGACAGTGGTACCAGCCTTAGCGGAATCCAGTTTTTTGTTTAATTCCTTTACCTCTAGTGCATATGAAGCCATCTTTGATTCATAGCTAATAATCAATTCGATCGCTTGTCCAATTTGAGATTTCAGCATTTGTATATCTTCGCGCAGATCTCTGACATCATCCCTCTGCGGATTACTTCTTTCGGCAATAAAACTTTCTTCAGCGGAAAAAACTAAGTGTGGTTTCTTCCGTATAGTTATATTATAATGTAATATCTTGGCAGAAGTTAATGGAAATTGAGGACGACGGAGAAATACAGGTAATATTTTAGCGGATAGTAGATGAAAACGCTTTTCGTTTGGGTGAAAACTATACTTCTTATGTTAATCATGAAGATGATACCTATTATGGACTTAAATATGCAATACAAAAATATGAAGAACTAAAAGAAAGCATTGGTGTTTTTTTGCTATTTCTTTAAAGTTTTTATTGTAATTTCTGATCTCTATTTTTGTTTGTAGCTTGGTTAATGTTAGGTTGCATCATGAGTTTATTAGGTTATGCACTGGTGCTATCTTTTTCACTAAAGCTACTATTTTATCTGTACCTCTTTGTGATACTACTGTACCCCTAATTTGTGATCTTATTTTAGGAAATTACTTCTATGAAATAAGGGATCGAAAATCAAAATTATATTATAATAACAAAAGAAAGTTACCGTCTGATTTAGATATAAGTTTCAAATGACAGACTATTTCTAATATGGAACTATCTTAAAGGTAGACATTAATTATTGCCATAATAACGCAGTAGAAATAAAGTATTATCTATCTCATGAGATAATTACAATAGTAAAAGTAAGATTATTCAAAATGGTTGATTTTTTGTTGTGTCAAAAAATTTTATAACAGATTTTTTCTAATTCGTCGTTTTATTTAATAAATCAATGTCCTGAAATAGATGACACAGGTGAAACATTAACGACAGACCTTTGGTTTTTTAAATCTCAAAAACTATAGGATGGAGTTCGCTGCCACCTATGAATTACACAGAGTATTAAAGAATATATCCTTTTTAAATACGATAAAATAAATTTTAAATTTCCGTTTCAAAACGCTGTCAAAGGAGTGCCTTAAAAGTTGATTCACCCGTTTACTACATCATTCGCGTCCGTCCGTCACATAATAGGTACTTCACAAATTTATTTCGTATTCATTATAAATTTTGTGATTGGTGACGTGACCAAAATTTAGTGTCAAGTGCCACCTGACACACATGCCCTTCTTGGTTTGCCATCTCTGATGTAGAATGTTGTTATATTTCATATTTTATACAACTCATACATACTTTATTACAGCAAACGCAGTTGAAAAATTTGTACAAAGCTGGGCTAACTGCAGCTGAGCAAGAGGAAAGACTACTCAGAGCAGCACTCTCTCGTATCTATGAGATTCGTGCCATCAAGAATGAAAGGCGAATGCAGGTACATACTTTAAAATAACATCAAAGTAATAGTATCTAATGACCAGCATTATATAGACACAATAAACACATCAGGGATACACAATATACATAGATCTAACCTTTGACGACCTCCGTGGTAGAGTGGTGCGTACACCGGTTTCAAAGTGTCGCTTACTCTGAGGTCCCGGGTTCGAATCCCGGTAGGGGCAAATGTTTGTATGATGAATACGAGCGTTTGTACCTGAGTCATGGACGTTTATATAAATATATCTACACATAAATACTTCTATATGTATAATTATATATATTTATATCCGTTACCCTAGTATCCCATAACACAAGCCTTACAGTGCTTACTTTGGGACTAGGTTAATTGGTGTGAGTGTAAGAAATATTTATTATTTATTTATAATAAGTGGGTGTTTTGGTCATAATCTTATTAATTACTTATTAAAGTTGGTTTTGTCAACTACTAGAACTAGATAGTGGTGAAATTTCTATTCTCTGATACGAGTATTAGTACTGATTTGTTGTCTAAACTCTTTACTACTACATTTGGGTAATCTTAGGCTCGGCATGCGGGTAACAAAGAGACGATAGGCTGCGGTGCTCTGATGAAGATGCTGCTAAGCGCGGCTCAGACGCTGCCTCTTCACGTGGGCCGCTTGGGAGAGCGAGCTCCCCAGCTATGCGGGGCAGTGCCAGCTGATGCAGGGCACGTGGCCCGCCCCGGGGACGCCGTCGCAGCGCTTGTGCGGGTGTCGGAGAAGGAGGAGAACTGGATCCTGGCTGAGGTTGGGTTTTGTTTGTTACTCATGGTCAGTTTCTGCATTGAGAATTTCCAGGTGAGAACATCTCAAGCTTAACTCAAGCGAAATGGTCATACAAAATCATGCATGAGTGAGGATTAAGACGTTCTTGACTTGAAATTCTCAATTCAAAAACCGACCACTAGTGTTGTAATGTAAGATACATTTTAAACCTATGACAAATTTTAAATAGAATAATCTTAGAAAAAATCAACTCGGCCACAAGTGAATTCTCAGATGGGACTCAATCGATCGACTTATTTTGCTACATTATAAAATAATTAAAATCGTAGAAACCTTACAAAATTTTTTTTAGAATATTCTGTTTGTTTTTACTTTCCTCATATTCAAAATGAAAAGTAGAGTGTTTACTTCGGGTGTATGGACCCATAACAGTCTCGAACTATCGAACTCGAACTATCTACCAAAACACTCGACTGTTATGGGTGTCATACAGCCCTTGGTAAACAATCTACAATTAATACGCTGTAGGCCTGCGTTGTTACATCAATGCGGTAATATTTTTCCTTTTAAAATTTATCATAAGTATAAAAATTAAAAAATTAAAACATTCCAAAATCATAAATTTTAAAGTTAACAATATTTATTTATACTTTGGCACAGTATCATCAATCTTATTGTACTACGGAAACATTAATAACTTACTTGACAAAGACGCGTTTAAAAGGTCATCATGTATATTTTTACTTTCACGCCCTATGTTTCGATGTCAGTTGCCTAAAAATAATTAATTTAGAAACAATATTTACTCGGGCAATAACTAGCAAATAATTTAAAACTCAGGTCGTGAACTGGCTACCAGCCCAAGGAAAGTACGAAGTGGACGACATCGATGAAGAGCAGAAGAATCGGCACGTTCTCAGCAAGCGGCGGGTAGTTCCGCTACCTCTAATGCGCGCGGACCCGCGGACTGACGAGCCGGCGCTGTTCCCTAAGGGAGCTGTGGTCATGGCATTGTACCCGCAGACGACTTGCTTCTACCGCGCGGTCGTCAACCGACTACCCGCCAACGCTTCTGACCCTTATGAGGTCCTGTTTGAGGTTAGTATGAGAGGGGAATAGATGATGAATTGACATCGACGAAGAGCCTCCGTCCACACGCGTGGCTGGAAGCCCAGGGGGTTTTAGTGGGTTCAAGTCCCACATTACCTCTGTCTCCCCGGACGGGGGACTATGCTATAAAAATTTCCACTGGACAAATAAAGATTGGTATAAGCAAAAGATGCGGAGGATAGGTTCGCTGTTCCTTAAAGGAGTTGTGGTCACGGCATTGTACCCGCAAACGGAAAAGCCCGTGACTCGGGTACAAATGATATGATGAATATTCATCATACAAACATTTGCCCCTACCGGGATTCGAATCCAGGACATCAGAGTAGGCGACATCTTGAAACCGGTGTACGTATCATTCTACCGCGGAGGACGTCAAAAACTACAATCCTTTTAACATTATTTGTGACTTGTCTATAGGATTCGTCATACGCGGACGGCTATTCGCCCCCGGAACGCGTGGCGCAACGCTACGTGATCGCCATCAAGGAGGGCAAGGGGCGCGCCACCTGACCCCAGGCGCAGTCGCGCGCTGCCGCCGCCGCCGCCGCGCGCGCCTCGCCCCTCTCCGCCGACTCCAGCCTCGGCCACTAGGGGCTGATGGCTAATGGCACTACATACATAATTAAAGCACAAGGAACTGAAGATTGAAACACTAGAGCACTGATGATGATGACTAAAGTCAATGTGGATTGGAACTGTGTTTAAAGTACTAGAGAATTGATGACTAATGCACAAGGAATGCTATATTCGTTATCAAAAAACGTCGTTTTGTCTACTTCATATTCATCCACTGCTTTTATTAGCAATAACCCTATTATGCGTTTGACCAACTTTATTCGTTATTGAACGTCGTTTTGTCTTATTTTAATCGATCGAGTGCGCTACGTGATCGGCAAGGGGCGTGTCACCTGGCCTGACCCCAGTCGCAGTTGCGCCCGCCTCGCCCCTTGCCTGACTGACCGACTCTAGTTTGGGGCAGGGCTGATGATTCAAGGCAATGTGGAGTGGAACAATGTTAAATGTACTAGGGAACTGATGACTCTTACACCCATATTCTAAGTCGTTCCTCCAAAACTTACTCGTCCTTGACTTAACGAAACCTCATTGAAAACCTCTTCGAAATCGGTATTTTAAGTCGTAACTCTGTCTCGACGTAAGGTCCTGGATGAGCCAGAGTACGTAGCCACTCCGTGTTAGGCCTAGCGCACACTACCATTTTTACCCATGACGAGACGGTACGGAGATGGTTTTGTTTGTTTGGATTCCCAACTTTGAATTTGGCAACTCGACATTCACCATCGTTGCCCTTCAGTAAGGAAGTTATTTTTCCAACCTTTCAATTTTCTCTGTTTTTTGTGTTTTCTTTGATTTGTACAGTATCTCCCAACTTAGGTTCTCGGTGTGATAGAACTCTTGGTTGTCTGTAAGAGTGTTTATACTTTTCTCTCAGACTGGTGAGGTACTGTCCCATAAACATGCTCTTGAATTCCTCTAATACTTTCAAACCTTTTTTCCATCCTTGTATCAGGTCGAGCTTTGTTGTAGATCCGGCTACAGGAATTTCTTGTGTTGAGGAGTCAATGACGATGCATTTTCCCATGCTCAGGAAATCTGCTGGTTTCAAAACATGTTCAGGTTCTGAATTGACACTTGTTAATGGTCTTGAGTTCAGCACAGCCTCTACTTCCTTGATGACTGTTACAAGTTGTGTTTCATTCAGGAAGTGCTTCTCAAGTGTGCGTTTAAGACAGTGCTTTACAAGTGCAACAAGACGTTCGTAGAACCCGCCGTGCCATGGAGCAAGTTGAGGAATAAATTTCCACCTTATTTTGTTGTCTACACAGAACGGCTTCTCTAACACTTCTGAGGTCAGTTTGAATTGGAGAGCGTTGTCTGAAACTATCATTTGTGGTGTGCCTCTTGTAGCCACAAATCTTCGCAAGGCTAGAAGACATTCTTCGGCTGTTAAGTCCTTCACAATTTCTAAATGTATCCCACGCACCGCCAGGCAAGTAAATAGGCACACCCAGCTCTTTGCTTTTCCATTGTTTGTGTTCACATACAGTGGACCAAAATAATCAACTCCTGTGAAGGTAGCGGGGCACTGTAGTTAACTCTTTCTGCTGGTAGTGCTGGTGTGGGTGGCAGTTTGTATGGACCTCCTCCATGTTTCAGGCATTGTGAACATTTCCTAATGATTTTTTGCACTTGGGCTCTCCCTTGAGGGATCCAATAGGTTTGTCGTATGATATTTAAAGTGGGAGACACGCCAACATGATAATTCTTTGTATGAGTTTCTCGTATTATCCTGCTGGTGAAGTCACAGTCTTTAGGTATCAACACTGGGTGTTTCATGTCGTAAGGCCAAGTTGTATGGGTCATACGTCCTCGGCATCTTAGGATGCCGTCTACGTCTTGGTATAAGCCTAAATTTCTTGATAGATGGGTCTCTTTACCTGCTACTTCTTCTGGGAAATGCTGAGTCTGAAGTCTGATAATTTCTGTCACATTTGTACTGGATTGTTTGTTGTGACCGTCTTCAAGTGCTTCTTCTTCTTGTATTGGGATATCAGTACAGCCAACCTCTAAGGAAACTCCCTCAGTATCTTAGGGTCTTCCACTTCCATTGATAAGGATTCTGGACCATCCGCGTCCAGAGCCTCCCCGGCCGAAAGAAATGTACTTTGTTGAATGATGTGTCTGTGGTCTGGCCAGAAGCTTTCTTTTTTAGAAAGGAACTCAGGTCCACTAAACCATAACTGAGCCCTTTGTTTCCACAACTCAGGTCTAGTGGCTACATCAGCCGGATTCAGATTTGTATTTATATAACACATCTCTGTCTCTTGATTTTGCTTGATTTCATTCACTCTTCTCGAGACGAAAGGAGGAAGTAGTTTGTTTGATTTAATCCAGCTGAGGACCACTTGACTGTCAGTCCACAGATACTGTTTCTGTATATGTAATTCTAGGTTGTTCTTTACATATTTAAGTAGCCTGCTTCCTATGAGAAAGCCAAGTAGTTCCAGTTTGGGTATTTTCAAATCATCCTTTTCTTCTAATGGTGTCACCCGCGACTTTGCCATAATGAGATTTGACTTTATTTCTTGTTGTCCACTGCTTCTGAGGTAGACTGCAGCTGCGTAGGCATATTTCGATGCATCGGTAAAGCAGTGCAGTTGGTACTCTACCTTCTTATTTGGCACGGCACTACCAACATATCTGGGGAGTTCAACTTCTTTTGCTGTATGTAAGTCTGTCATTACGGCTTCAAGTGTTGGCTTTAGTTCTGCTGGTAGTTCTGCATCCCATTTCAATTTCCTTCTGCAGGTTTCTTGGAACAAAAGTTTCGCTGGTAATATCAACGGAGCTACAAACCCACAGGGGTCGTACACTCTGGCTAAAACCTTGAGTACATTTCGTTTGGTTTCCACGGTCTTCATCTTCCCTTCGTTTATTTTGAGTTTCAATTGGTCTTTATTTACATTCCAAGACAAACCAAGAACTTTCACTTCGTTTGATGATTTAGCTTTATGTTGTTCAGGGATGTTCTTTAAAAACCGCTATCATTGGATATCCAGTCTCGAATATTCATTGAGAGTTGTTCGAACACTCTTCGTGACTGGGTATAAAGAGATTGAGCTGCTTCGATGCTATCAACGCTCGTGACAAGGTTGTCCACATAACATTTGTCAGCAATATCATTTAGCAGTTTCTCATCTGTTAAGGACATGTGATGCCGGACCGTGGCTGTCAGTAAGAAAGGGCTTGAAATGATGCCAAAGTGTACTCTGCAGAAGCGCATATGAAGTAGGTTTTCGTCAGTAGCTTCTTTATTCGGATCTTTAATCCACAGAAATCTCGTCACGTCACGATCTTCCTCCTGGAGACCAACCTGCAGAAACGCCTTTTCCACGTCAGCCTGAAGTTTAGGAGCAGAGCCGTTAAGTCTTCTAATAATGCTGGGCCTCTATAAAGACATTCATTGAGGCATTTCTGGTTTGCTACTTTGGCTGACGCGTCATAAACGATTCTGCCCCGTTTTCCTTCCTGTTTTACCATGTGGTGAGGTAGATAATGGACAGGGCCAGTTGAGATGTTGGTCTGTGGTTCTACAACTTCAATAACGTTGGCTTCCAATTGTTCTTTTATAATATTGTTATACTCCCCAATTGTCTCTTCATCTATTCTTCTTATAAGACTCTTTAGTCTACCACATGCCAAACCCAAGTTAGTTGGAAGATCGGGTGGATATTGGATCCATGGCCACTTGACCTCGTACCTGCCATTTTTATAACGAACAGACTCATTGAAGTGTTTGATTGTCTCCTCATCGCGTGTGACTTTAGGAGAGTCTGTAATGCCAAACTTTCAAGGGTCCATAGAAATTTGATGTCTATGTTTCTCAATGGTAAGTCGGGTTCGGTGAAATATGGACATTCTGATTGATGGCACTGACAATATGTTACCACCGACAGGATATCATCCTTGACTGACTCTGCAGTATTACCAGAGACAATCCAGCCAAATTCTGTATCTATCAAGAACAAATGTTCACTCACATTCACACTTTTGTTACGCATGAATGAAAAATAATAGTCATTTCCGATGAGTAGATCAATACTTTGACCCATGGAACCATCATCAGCTATTATGTCTACCGGGCTCTTAAGGTTTAGGTTGGGTACTGGTAACCTGTCTGCGATCCGGGGAACAATATTTACATTCAGTTTCTTCTTCAGTCCACGCTTCGTTTCTATGAGGACTTCTGTGGACGGACTTACGGTTTCCTTTGGTGTGCACGAACCAAAAGTATAAATCATCAGAAGATCTTCCTTATCAGCGGCCAACTTCAGCTCCCTAGCTGCCCTTGTCGTTATGTAGCTTCGTTGGCGCCACTGTCTAAGAGAATTCTTCCGCCTCTCAAGTGGTTACTGCTTGGAACCTGAAGTTTGACCACTGCTGTCTGTAAATAAGTTTTGTTATCAGACAAATTGCATACCGTTTTATTTATTGCTATATCAGGTAGAAGGTGTTGCATACCGCAGATCTTGGGACACAGGGCTTGATGGTGGTCATCTCTTTTGCAGTGGAAACATTTTCTCTTTTGCTTGCAGTTCTTCATTATATGCCCTTTACGAAAGCAGCGATAACAGCGGTCACCTAGTTTTCCTTTCCGTTCATCCATTGTCTTCATTTTTAAGCAACTGCTGCTGTAATCTTCCCCCTTACAGAAAATACATGGAGACTTGGGTTTCCTATTTGCTGGACTATCTTGGCTTACAAAAGCAGGGGCTTTCCGCTTTCGACTCTGCTTAGTTTGTAGGCTGATAACTGGCTTCGAGCGCCTGTATGACCGTGATTTCATCTTAACATGTAGGGCTTCTGTAGTTATTCCTAAGTTTCCATCGTGCTGCTGGATGCTTGCTGAGCTTGTGGAGGGTGATGGTTCGGCTCGTTCCATTGCTGTAATGATTTGGTCTAATGACCTCCGCAGCGTACCCACTGTATAGTCGTCAGGTGAAAGCAGACTGACCTGGTATTTAACTTTCTCCGGAAACTTGCTCATGAGTGTGACCCTTAGTTGTTTGCTGTCAATCTTCTCACCTAAGTTGTGAAGAACCCGAAGATGCATCTCAACATTATTTAGGGTCCGTCTGCAATCCCTGGTATTATCTTCGCACCTTCTAATGTCATTCAGTGCCGTATAGTGTGCATCCACCACTCTTTCTTTTACACCAAATCGTTTCTTTAAAGTGTCGACTGCAACCTGATAGTTGGCATTAGTGGTGCCCAAACCTTGGACGGTCTCATAGGATTGGCCTTCGAGGGAGCCAAGTAGATATTCCAGTTTTTCCACATCCTTTAAATTTTTGCTGTCGATGTTTTGGAAGCTTTGACGACATGGACTCTGAATGATTTTTGGGTTCGGACGGGGAATTCGCATTCATAATGTTAATAGTATCAAAATCCAACAATAACTCCTCGGATTCTATTTGTAAATAGTATACGTATAGACTAGAGGTGTAGAATCTTCCACTGTGGAATTCGTTATGTACAGGTGAACCTCCTTTTCAAACATCTCTATAGCCTGCTTTAGACCTAGCTGAGTTTTAGTGAAAACATCCTTCGTTATCCATCACACAATTTGATGATACATTTTGCCTTCTCCATAGTCTCTTTCAGACGGTTTTCGCGTAGTTGGACACGGGTACGGACCATTGCTTCCATAATTCTCCAGTGATGTTGACTGTTCATAAAAAGGACGCACTGGTGACAAAGGACTATGGGAGATAAAATTGTGCAATGTGCAATTTCGATTTCCATGGCCGCATGGTGACGCTATCTTTGTATTAAAAATGTTCAACTCACCTTAAGGTTTTCAACAATAAACTTGTGAGAAAATACACTTTACACTACAGCACTGTAACGAGTATAATTAGAGAGCAAAATATTAGTGATAGATGATCAAAAAATTCAAAATATTACATAGCACTCCACGACCTTCATTAACTCGAGTTCAAGGGAAAAGAAAATGGTGTCATTGACCGATTGCCAGCGTCACCGGCAAGTTGACCTAATTATATCAACTTCCGTTTCGATCGCCTCCGAAAAGTTTGTTTTCGCTGACGTTCGAAACAAATAAACCAATTTTTTTTATTTTTAGGTTTTTCGGCCCTGGCTTCTAGGGCCAAACCGTACTCTATTATCTGACAGGATCGAAAGACAATGTGTCAAGAATTACAAACGATGTGCGTAGAAAACAAACCAAAAACTTTAAAATCATAATATATGATTTATGATGACAGACACATAATACGTTGTTGCCATCTGACTTTGCCACGACATAACACAATGAATAAGAATAGCATCTATTTAAGGGCTGCGGCAGACCTTTAATACGATCATAGATTAAGTCATTGTATTGGTACAGTTACCTACAAAACAAGGTAAGCGAAGTTTTCTGGAAAGTCAAAGTCAAAGTGGAAAAAATGTTATATACCGTAGGTAAAATAAAACAAAGGTTGATTATCGCTATTATCGTCGTATGCTTAACAAAAAAAAAATAATATGATAAAAAAACGTTTTCTCTCCTGATTTCCGTAGGTCCGGGACGCACTCGGCCAGAAATAAATTGAGGAAAGAGAACAACAAAAAATCTCCATTAGAATTGGATTCCGTCATGTCCGAGACGCACTCGGCCGGAAAGATCGTCATTATTATTATTTGTCAGACCCAATACAACATGCATCTCTGCAATAAATTAGAAATAGATCCTTTCAGAGCTTCAAATGTTGTGAGCGCGCAACCGTACCATATTAGGGCTACAGTTGTCTTTGTATTTCCACTCGCTTCGCAAGTGATCTGTGGGGTCAGGCGTAGGTTGAGAAACGTTTATACCATGCTTGGGTTGCACCAGAATTAAAATGCTTTACTGCTTTTATACTAAACTTGTTTGATCTTCTCCAAACCTACCAGCCCTCTTGGCCACATACCGGTTGTATTTTGATTTGATCTTCATGCCATTGGGTCCTAACAAAATTCGTTTTTCAGTCAGTATCCCAGCACCTCCACCAAATTCTGTCGCCACGAGTACAGATCTACCATGACCTGGGTTCAGGTCTGCACCAGATCATAGGCGTCAGAAGAAATTGTATATGCTAGGGATTTGAGGAGAGACGCTAAGAGACAAGACATGAGCTCATATTGAATAGTATTGTTTTGCTTACATTCTCGCGAGTTTTGACTCCAGCGATAAAACCATCACAGGCCACGCTTGTGATGGGTGGGGAACCAATGGGGTTCCCCAGGGTCCTCCAAACCGTCCCCTTTAGACCCTCCCTTACCTCCGGGATTGATTATCAAATGGTTGTTCTTGTACTTGAGTGTACTTGATAAATAGCCTTGGAATTGACTCTATTGAAATAGTTTGACCGTACATCTATTGAGATGCCCGGGAGTACAATTCCTGACTTCATTGCTTCATTGAATTTAAGATTTGGTTAGTGGGCATCGGTCGATGCCCACGAGCACACATCTCATCCCTCAATGTCTCACTCAGTTACACATGAGGGTTATCGTATAATAAATCGTTATTATAAGAACCACTAACCTTATACATGTAGGAAGGAATTACTTTTCACTGCTGGAACATTCCTCGCAGCATGTGATTCTTCTAATTTTCTTATATCGGAACACGAGTGTCGCACGTCAAAATTGCCGCCATCTTTTCTTTCCAAAAAACACAGTACTCATTAGCCAAGCAAAAGCAGTGTTGCCACACAACATAATTTATGACATTTGTTCTTACTTACCGACTTGTTATTGGCAGCTCGCGTACACCGCGACAATGGTCACTTAACTTCTCGTATGCCGAGATTCTAGACACAATAGAAAATCAATTGTGTCTCGCGTGGATCTACGTTCCGGCATACAAAGGGTTAAACGTTGACAAATAGAAAAAATGGTGTCAATATTCTCGAGGTTTCTTAAAGGCATTGTCTGTCGCAAATTTTGACTGTTGTTTCCTCGACTCTAGCAAAAAGTTCTAATTATTACACTCAAGTGAGAAAAAATTTGAGTGGAGGAGAGTTTTTGCAACTATGAATACCAAATTTCTCGAATGAGGTTGAGTGGAGTGTAAAAAGTTTTGGAGGAACAACTTAGAATATGGGGGTTAGTCATCAGTTTACCTTTTTACCTTGTAAAGCAATAGGGAACACGGCTAAAGTATTAGGGAAATGTATCCGTAATACGAGTTTGACAAACTATTATTTCTCAAAAACTATCATTTTGTCTTCTTCATATCCATGTCCTCTAAAATAGAGTTTTCGATAAAGTTGATAGTTATATCAACTAGCACTAGGAGCACTGAAGACTAGAGAACTGATAACATAGTGCTTAGTGTGAGATTCCTCACCTAACTCACTTACGCCGAAGTTTGTGAATAGAGTATAATTCTCAGCCTTATTTCCATTGTATTAAGGCTATCGGTCAAAATTTTACTCTCACGCGATGGTAACGTTTGGACATTTTCACTCGCACTAAGCCCTCTGAAGTACTGGGGAACTGGTGACGAGTTTAGGACGAGTTAGGGTACTAATGACTAGTCTAAGGCACTAGGATATTTTATGATGTATCTCTTCCCTCTCGTGTAATAATGTTTCCCAAATGAAAATTAAATTAGTTGAGTAGTTATTGTTCCCAACAACTTGTTGGGAACAAAGGAGCTATTTAAATTGTATAATGTAGCTTTTTTAATAGTTTAAGTTAATAAATTAGGTTTATAATAATATTAGTCTTTTCCAAATAAAAGAGTTTATAAAATTGAATTATTTTTATTTAACCAAGAGTAAATACATGATATATCATACACAATGTATGAATACATAGTCCTATAATTTTGATTAGCGGTAAAACAAATTGATTCTAATCATTTCCTCTGATTCTTACAAACTAAAATAATGTAGGGCATATAAGGCCTGAATGGTATTTTTCCGACAAACCGTTATGATAAATATAAGAAAATGCACTTCAGTCAATTAACTCGAAGACCTCGCCTCTATAATATACAGATAACTTTTTAGCAATATAAAAGTGCATTTTATTTAGTCGCCCTTTAAGCTTATTCATAAATTATAAGGAGTTTTTATTTTAGATATAACTTATTATTAGTCAAATGAATCTACGGGAGTGTACTGCAATTCTTGACTGGTGTCTCCAATAGTTCAGTCAGACCAGTGCTATATAAGAAAGCACATAAACACATTCTTACAACATACATAACAATGGTAAAATTCATTTCAAACCATTAAGACAATTGTTAAATATTGGTATCTACCACAATATGGCAAATCAATATATTTATACACACTCAACATATAAATGAGATCAAAATGAATAAAGTGACTCTTCATAAAAAAAAATGGACTTTCTTGTGTTATAGAAATATTAATAACATAATTTTGCATCAATATATTTACTTGGAACTAGTTTAAAAGTTAAGTCTATAATTCTTTCAATGATTTCGTCAAGCTCGTTAAAATTGATTTAAAATTATTATTTGTCAAAATACTATTTGGATTTTTATGTGAAATTTAGAGAGCAGTGAGCAAATATTCCGGGAATTTCATTGAACAGTTCCATATAAAGGTGCTGTTATGCGATCTGAAAAAAAAGACTGGTTTTAATAGCTATTCTTGAACGAAAGCATGAGAAAGTGAAACATATCTTGGTTAAAATTTATAAATAAATATAGGGGCAATAATTCAGGTCACCTTTTATCTAACAACTAGCTGCCGCCCGCGGTTTCACCCGCGTGGATCCCGTTTCCGAAGGAATATCGGGTAAAAAGTATCCTTGTTCCTCTCCAGGCTTTTAAGTATCTGTATCCCAAATTTCATCAAAATCCATTCAGCCGTTTTGCGTGATTGAGTAACAAACATACAAACTGTCACAGTTATAATATTATTTGACAATAACAACAGGCGCAAGAATCTTCTGATACTTATATTTGTTACCAAATCAGGCAAAGACGACTTAACTGATTTGGATGAAATTTGACATACAGTACAAAGCCCGGATAAAAACAGGATCTCCGTCAGAGAAGTTGCAGATGTGCGGAGCACAGTTGGTGCACGAACATAGTGGATACCCGGCTTTAGGCAAGCTGGCCATATCAGAAGGCCTCCGTCACTCGCTAAAGATCACGCGATAAGTGCTTACCACTACCCTGGGCGAAATTTCATAGAACCAACTCTCAGTATATGCAAGCTCAAGGTCAGACTCGGTGCGCTGTATTCAGTTGAAACGCGACGCTGAGTCAAAGCCGTTAAGTTCATTAACCCTTGTATGGCCTGACAGAAGATTTAGAAAGCGAAAACATTGGCTGTTTCCCTACAAAGGAAGTGGTGGATTTGTTGTTATTAGTAATATGCCGTATAAGTACTCACCAGACGGCCTGCCGGTCGCTGACGAGCCCCTGCAGCTTGCGGGCGACTCCGGCGGCGGCGTACCGAGCACGCTTCACCACGTCGCCGGTAGCGGCATCGCTTGTGCGCTTTACGCCGCCCACTTCGCATGATACCATGGTGTTGATTGCGTGTAAATCCTGCACACAAAAAACAATATTTAGAAAATGCATACGTAAAGATGATTCTTAACCCTTAATTGCTCACGCGGGGTCCTTGGATCCCAGAACAACTTTAAACGTTTGTTATTTCTTAAATTTTGTAAGGTAGGCTAACCGCTCGCGTACTAAAACACTAACTGCGACATAAAACAGGTAGGCAAGTATTTGCGTAACTTTTTGTCACATAAGATTTGTATGGTATTTTTATTTGTGTTACTTTCGACCCAAAATATCGTTTTGGATCTAGGAGTAAGGAAATAAGGTCCACATGCGCAAAATGAGTTAAATTCACCTACAAGGACCATTTGATAAAACTATGTGTAAATTGCTTAGAAAAAAAGCATTTCCTAGAGTAAGGTATATGACATTATTGTTATACCTATTAGTTTCCGTTTTTATATACCAAATATTAGTCCGAGTTGATTATTTAAATTCTTTGATAAAAATATCTGCCCCCGTAATTGTCTAATTTCAAAATCTATCAATACCTTTTAAAGGGATTGTGATAGTGATTTATGGTATTGTGTAACTTATAGTCGCAATCCCAATCTTTCAGAGCAAATTATGTTTTAAATGACACTTCATTTGACACTTCTCCATATATTTGAAAGATATTTTCGTCTGTCACTTTGCTTAGACAGTTCAATTTCGTTCAATCGATACCTTTCAAAACGCGTCCCGATCACAATCCCTATCAAATGTCAAATAGTGACGGTTTCAAGTACAAGGGCGGGATGATAAGTAACTAGCCTAATAAGAAAACACTTAACTTTCCGTGATAAAATTAATTTTATTTTTCGACATAGTCTCCGTGAGCCTCTACGCACTTATTCCATCTTCGTTCTAAAGCAGTAATGCCTTCCATAAAATGATTTCTTTCGAAGCCTGCAAAATATTCCTCTACAGCGGCTATGACTTCATCCTATGTGGCAAATTTCTGTCCGCCCAAAAGTTTTGAGCTTAAGGAATAAGTGGAAGTCTGATGGCGCTAGATCAGGCGAATAAGGTGGGTGGGGCAGCAAATCATACTTCAATTCGTTGATTTTTTGCCATAGCTTTAACACATGTGTGACCCTAGCGTTGTCTTGGTGTAAGATGTTTTTTTTTTTCACCAAACCTGGTCGTTTTTGCTGAATACATTGATGAAGCTTATCTAGAAGATTAGCGTAGTATTAATTGTTTGACCTTTAGGAAGGTAATCTATCATCAAGATCCCAAAAGACGGAAGCCATCACATTTCCAGCCGACTTTACAGCCATGGCTTTTTTTGGAGCCGGGCATCCCGATTGAGTCCACTGTTTTGATTGAATTTTTGATTCTGGCGTGTAATGATGAACCCATGTTTCATCTGTTGTTACAAATCGACGTAAAAAATCGGCCTTATTACTCTGAAAACGGTCCAGACATTCTTTTGAGTTTTGCACCCGAATCCGTTTTGATCGTGCGTAAGCAATCGCGGCACCCAACGGGCCGATAACTTTTTCCTATTTAATTCCTCACTTAGGATATGATGTACCCGTTCTTTTGAGATACCTGTAGTGTCAGCTATTTCAGATAACTTCAATCGTCGAACTGCTAAAACCATATCATGTACTTTCACGACCATTTCCGGAGTCGTGATGCTTTTTGGACATCCGGGGCGGGCTTCATCTTGTACGACCGCGTTTAAACTCAGCCACCCAGTTTTTTTATGTGGCATAAGACGGAGCACATTCACCCAAAACATTCTTTAACTCGCCATAGATATCTTTCCCCTTCATGCCTTTCATATGAAGAAACTTTATCACCGCTCTTTGTTCAATTTTATCCATTTTGAAAACAGTTAACGAAATATATTTTCAAATGACAAAAAAACAATAAAATTTTCACGCCACCAAATTCAAATTTAGAACACAGGTGGCCAGATATACGAATTTAAAAGTGACATATATTTTTTTATTTTAACTTTTTAAATAGCAGTGGCTAGTTACTTATCATCCCGCCCTCGTATTGTAAATATCTTTCAAATGACGAATTGAAAGGGATTGCGATAGATTTTAAAATTAGACAATTAGCCCCCTGATTTCTTAGTGAAAGTATTTTTTTTTAATTTGAAAATGGGGTCCGTATGAACCCCGCGCGAGTCTTTACGTATCATTTGCGAGTAACTAAGGTTTAAAGCCTTTGTTTTGACAAATCTTCGGATTTCGCTATCACAAAGGGATAGTGCCCATTTATCTAACTAGTACAAGTAATAAGTTGATGGCGTACACATATATGTATATGAAACGTGTAAAAAATATCTTGACCTTAATCACGTATGGGAGAACAATTTACTTACCAAAGATAATTTATATGTATAATAAACAATATGAAAATAAATATAAAATCTACGGTCAAGGTCAATTAGGTCCTGCCTCAGCTTGTGTTCTGTTGCAACGCTGGTATTCTGGCAGAGATATGGGGGGATGGGCGTTAAGTAATACGGTAAGTTCTTCCTTGTGAGTTGAAAATTCTTTACGGTTAGGGTAACCATAAAATGTACTTTTATTTTAGTATATTTTTGTGATGAAAATTGACCTTACTCATGTGTATAAGGCCACTTTTCAATTTGTAGACTCTGTATGAAATAAAACTGAGAAAAAAATTGCCCTTGACGAATTTCTTGCCGGTTCTTCTCGTTACAAGGTCTGGTCTAAGGTTTTGTGAACCGATGGCGTAGCTTCTTTGACGTTCATAAGTGCTTGTAACAGCTTTTAAATGATATTGATTTTCTTTTATTTTAAGTAAGTTAGCTGGGAGTATAGTTACCTTGGATGGGCTGCGGCTGAAGCGGTATGTGAGGTGGTGGTAGTGCGGCGTGGTGAGCTAAGGCTAAGATTCTCCCCGTCGTTCATAAAAAAAGAGCGGCTTCACGTACATCTGGTGGTGCGCGGGTATTCCTTCCCTGGGGGTACGGTCGCTTCCGATGAAAGCTGCCGTCCCTTTCCAGGAAATCCAGCCATTACGTGGCGTTTAGTTAGTAAGAGTCTGACATAACTCTTACAGCCGGCTGTGGAGTATCCAATGAAGGATTCACTATCTCCCTCCTCCGTTTCCGGAGGGTCGCAAAACCGCCTCACGGGAAAGGAACAAAAAAAAAAGAAAAAAAAGCGCTAGCCCCATAGACTTATATTGGGATAGACGGTAAAAGTGTAACTACCTTGTGTGTCAAAGTTTGATCCACGGTCAAAGTTTTACGAGCTAAGTCAGTCCGCTTGAGACCATTGCCATGAAAACACGCGTCACTCAGAAACGAAAATGGTTAATTGTGCAAGCTCGTCAATAACATTTACACGTCACTAAATCTCGCTCGAGACCTCTACGAAAAATCCGACACGCTAGGTTCTCATATAGTTTTAAGCGCATTTTTCGTCTATCTCAAAATAGGTCTATGGGGCCAACGCCTTTTTTCTCTTTTTTTTGTGTCTTTACCGTGAAGCGGTTGGGCGACCCTTCGAACGCGGGGGAGGGAGGTGGTGAATTCTTCATTGGATACTCCACAGCCGGCTATGCGAGTTTGTCAGAATCTTACTGACTATACACCACCTAATTCAAAATTAAATATAATTTATTTAGTCTAGGCTGTTACAAGCACTTATGAACGTCAAAGAAGCTACGCCAACGTTCGCCAAAGGTCGCGGGTTCGATTCCCGTCTGAGAATTCACTTGTGGCCGAGTTAATTTTTTCCAATATTTTTCTATTTAAAATTTACCATAACTACGCCAACGTTTCACAAACCCTACGGCAGAAGACCTTGTAACGAGGAGAACCGGCAAGAAAGTCTTCAAGGGCTATTTTTTTTCACCCTGTTTTATTTCATACAGAGTCGTCAAATTGAAAAGTGACCTTAAACACATGGGTAAGATCAATTTTCATAACAAAAAAAACGGCCAAGTGCGAGTCGGACTCTGTTTAAAATTTTCAATAATATTTTTTATTATATGATGTAACAAAAAATGTACGGTTTTCGCAATTTTTCCTTTATCTGTACTATAAGACGTTACTTCGTACCAAATTTCAAGATTCTAAGTTCACGGGAAGTACCCTGTAGGTTTTGATTCCAGTGCGAGTTTCGAAAATTTGCAGCATAAACGGCTGTATCTTTTGATTGCTATGGCTTAGAAGTTTGATTTTTTCACAGCTCCAAAGGGACAGTAGACCTGAGTATTAGATATAAATTTCAGTTTGATACCTCCACGCGTTCCTGAGAAAAACGGTCTTGACAGACGGACGGACGGACAACGAAGTGATCCTATAAGGGTTCCGTTTTTTTCTTTTGAGGTACGGAACCCTAAAATACTAAAATAAAAGTAAATTTAATGGTTATCGTAACCGTAAACAATTTTCAACTCGCAAGGACTTACATTATAACATCACTCGCATTACAAGGTTACTGTACTGCAAGTTGTGACGTACATACAAGTCAATAGTAATTTATTTTAGATGAAAATATTAAAGTTCTAAGCACAAGGTTAAGACAAGCAGACTGAAGTAGACCCATTTAGGCTGGCGGCACCCGTTCACGAGCATGACGAATGAACCAGCCATCGCTTCGCTGGCTGGATTCCGCGGAAAGGGATGGTAGCCTTCATATATAGGTCTGTGGCTGGCCCGCGGGAGTATGGTCACCTTGGCGGGGCTGCGGCTGAAGCGGTAGGTGAGGTGGTGGTGGTGCGGCGGCGGCGTGGTGAGCGGCTTCACGTACACCTGGTGGCGCTCGGACACGCGCTGGCCCGCGGGAGTATGGTCACCTTGGCGGGGCTGCGGCTGAAGCGGTAGGTGAGGTGGTGGTGGTGCGGCGGCGGCGTGGTGAGCGGCTTCACGTACACCTGGTGGCGCTCGGACACGCGCTGGCCCGCGGGAGTATGGTCACCTTGGCGGGGCTGCGGCTGAAGCGGTAGGTGAGGTGGTGGTGGTGCGGCGGCGGCGTGGTGAGCGGCTTCACGTACACCTGGTGGCGCTCGGACACGCGCTGGCCCGCGGGAGTATGGTCACCTTGGCGGGGCTGCGGCTGAAGCGGTAGGTGAGGTGGTGGTGGTGCGGCGGCGGCGTGGTGAGCGGCTTCACGTACACCTGGTGGCGCTCGGACACGCGCTGGCCCGCGGGAGTATGGTCACCTTGGCGGGGCTGCGGCTGAAGCGGTAGGTGAGGTGGTGGTGGTGCGGCGGCGGCGTGGTGAGCGGCTTCACGTACACCTGGTGGCGCTCGGACACGCGCTGGCCCGCGGGAGTATGGTCACCTTGGCGGGGCTGCGGCTGAAGCGGTAGGTGAGGTGGTGGTGGTGCGGCGGCGGCGTGGTGAGCGGCTTCACGTACACCTGGTGGCGCTCGGACACGCGCTGGCCCGCGGGAGTATGGTCACCTTGGCGGGGCTGCGGCTGAAGCGGTAGGTGAGGTGGTGGTGGTGCGGCGGCGGCGTGGTGAGCGGCTTCACGTACACCTGGTGGCGCTCGGACACGCGCTGGCCCGCGGGAGTATGGTCACCTTGGCGGGGCTGCGGCTGAAGCGGTAGGTGAGGTGGTGGTGGTGCGGCGGCGGCGTGGTGAGCGGCTTCACGTACACCTGGTGGCGCTCGGACACGCGCTGGCCCGCGGGAGTATGGTCACCTTGGCGGGGCTGCGGCTGAAGCGGTAGGTGAGGTGGTGGTGGTGCGGCGGCGGCGTGGTGAGCGGCTTCACGTACACCTGGTGGCGCTCGGACACGCGCTGGCCCGCGGGAGTATGGTCACCTTGGCGGGGCTGCGGCTGAAGCGGTAGGTGAGGTGGTGGTGGTGCGGCGGCGGCGTGGTGAGCGGCTTCACGTACACCTGGTGGCGCTCGGACACGCGCTGGCCCGCGGGCGACCACGCCGCGTCCCCGCGCCCGGCCGGCAGCGGCGACAGCCCGCATTCCTGCCGACGAAACGCGTCGGTTCAACCACAAATACCATGATCAATTTTAAGCAAGAAAATATACTAGAAATAAAAAATCGGTCAAGTGCAAGTAGAACTCGCACATGAAGGGTTTTGTCTCTCATCCAAGGTTGTCTGGAAGAGATTGCTATGTAGCAATAAGATCGCCTATTGTGTGTTCCACTTTTTTGTCATATTCTCTGTATGTCAGTGGTGCCCAACCGTTAGCTCGCGGGCACCTGGTAGCCCACGGCCTGTTATATAGGCGCCCGCAAACAATAGGTGAAATAAATTAGAAAGAAAGAAAAGAAAGAATTAGGCTGTATGCCACACAGTACTAAACATGTGGAGCTATTTCATCAATTAAAATCGAAATTCGAAAGGCATTTTGACAACATTTTCTGTATGGCACCTCTGTTTATTTTTGTCAAAAATGCATTTATCGCTAGCGATGTTTCACAACTAGCTTCGTTGATGGAAACCCATTGCTTCATTAATAAAGCGGAAGCTGAATTAGAAATTATTATACTTCGCAATGATATAATCCTTAAAAGCTCAGACAATAGCGACGAAGTTTTCAAGCTCATGGACCTTGTTAAATACAAAAACGTACGTAACTGTGGTCATTAAAGCATTTTTTGGGACAACATATCTATGTGAACGTGCTTTTTCTCAACTAAAAGTATTAAAACTGACAAACACGTTAAAAATTGTATGATTTTGGGATGTAGGTACACAAGATTACCAACCAGAATTTAAGAAACTTTCTGAAAATGTGAATAGTCAAGTATCGCATTAGCTTTTTGCTGTTCCGGTCTATTCTGTTTTAAGTGTAGTAAGTGTGTCATATAATGAATAAAAAGTGGTCTAATTGTATAATGTAGTTGCCTTTATATCACTTATTTTTTTTTAATAACTCGGTGGTGCCCGCGTGGCTTATCGGGCTTTTCAAAATAGCCCTTGGAGCAATACCAGTTGGGCACCACTGCTGTATGTGTTTGTTTTTGTATCGTGTGCAATAAAGTTTCTATTATTATATTAAATACACCTACCCAAAAAGCCACTATAATTTTTCGCCTGCAAAAATAACTTTGCTTTTCATAGTGTTTGTATGAATAACAAAGTTATATTTGCGGTTTTGGCAAATGTGCTATAGCTCTGAAACTGCATAATATATTTCGTTTAAACTAATTTTCGTTGAAAGTTTTTATAAAGGTTATTTAAAAGTGTATATCATTCAAACGGTTGACTTTGAAAAAAAAACTATTTTAGGAACCTCAATGTAATTTTTAATGTCCTATCTAAAGATACCCCACCCCACACGTATAGGTTTGATAAAAAAAAAAAACTGTTTCAGTTCAATGTATGGGGAGCCCCCCCTTAATATATATATTTTTTTATTTTTTTCTAAAAACCGTAAAGCGGTTTACAGAATACATCTACTTACCAAGTTTCAACTGTGTAATCCTCATAGTTTTGGAATAAAGTGGCTGTGTCATTTTACCACTTTGTAAGTGTATATATTTCAAAAGGTTGACTTTGAGAAAAACTGATTTAAGAACTTCAATGTAATATTTAAAGACCTATCTATAGATACCCCACACGTATAGGAATGATGAAAAAAAAATTTTTAAGCTATTGCATAGCTTTTATCGCGGGCTTTGAGCGCGGCGACCGAATCAAGAAATTCCGTAACGAAAAAAACCAAACACCCTCCACTCCGCGGTACCAGATTTTAAAAAGAAATTATATTTTCTCACAAATTTTCATACAGTTTTTTTCATCATTGACCATTTTCTTATTCACAATGGTAACTAAGAAACCAAAATCTATGATAAAAAATGCTATGCAATAGCTTTACCGCGGCAGTCCCCGAGTGCCATTTTTAGGGTTTCGTAGCCTAAAGCCTACACAAAAAAAGGACAGGTTTAGATGTTTACGTTATTTCTTATCGGCGGTGAAGGTGGGTTTATTATTACATTATTTGATTGAGCTAAATGAAACTGTTTGTTCGAAATGAAATGCTTGTTATGAGTTTTCAAAATAAGTTAAGCCTTGATATTTTATATATTCTGAATATGTCATAAAATAAGCTTGTAATAAAGGTGAAATTTAGATATAAACCTGTAGTAAAAAATAAATAACCAAGCGTCGAAAGTTAGGTAACTTATTTTATCTATTTACGCTCTGCGTGATTTTGAAAAACATATTGTGAATACATTATTACATCAAGCTGCTTCATGTTTACTTCGTTATAAAGCTTTATTATTCTAAAATTTATGTAAATATTATTTTTTTCAAAAAAAAAGTAAGAATATTTTTTTGGAAACGATAAAAGAGAAACTCAGCATTGGATGGGTGTCGGTGTAATAATCGAATTTACATTATGTCAAGTTTATTATTTGCAATCCCAAAAATACTTCTGATTAGCTTATAAAATTACCTTTCAGGTGATATCACACACTAATGGCATTGTCTTAGAAAAAATCGTATCGAAATACCGTAAAAACCGAGCGTTTGGACGTTGTCAATGTACGTGAATTTTAGGCTCAATTTTATTCATGATAATTGAATAAAACCTATATGAAATCGAAAGCTACTTGCTTGATTAGATTCATAATCAAATTATCTTTGTTATTATGTGCAATTTTAACAGTTTTTGCTGTATAATGACGTAAAGAATAAACCATTCCCGCGTAAAACGGTACACATCACTTTGGAAGTTGATTTATGCACTAAATCTAAGATAAAATACAATTATTATTATTTAAACCAAGTAGAAAAACTGTAAAAAAGAGATTTTTCAGCAGTTTACTTACCTTTTATAACGTAAAATCACCAAAAAAACACTATTCACGGCACTTGACGCACTGACAGATACAAATAACCACCAACGAATGAGTACACTGAGTATTTGAATCTAAAAATCGTATTCTTATTTAATTTGTCTATGATGGAATGATCGTTTTTGGCATGAATGAACGGGGAATTTATTAGGCATTCGGTCAAAAAATATTCAGGCCAAAGGTAGTCTTATTTTTAAATTAATAGCGAATATAATCGAGTGCGGTACGACGACAGCCCGGGCTGTCGTCGGACGTCTTCGGAGCACGCGATGGCAGCCCGGGCTGTCGTCCGGATTTGGATAGGTTAAAGACCTATCTATAGATACCCCGCACGTAAAGGTTTGATGAAAATACTTTTTTCAACTTCGGTTCCATGTATGGGGAGTTATTATTTCAGGCAAAGAAAACCGACTCCTTTGGCCATTTAAAAGGCCGATTTATACTTGTTGGGAAGCATAATCTTATGCACTTACATTTCAATAACATATTGTTGATAGTAAGGAGTCGCCGTCGCCGGATACGGCGTGGATAAGTTATAATGATGATGTTACTAATTTCCGCCTAGTCTTACTACACTTAGGTTGTCGTGTTGCAGCGCCGCCGTCTATCGGAAGAAATAGTATCCTATGTCGTCTCCAGAGTTCAAGCGATCTCCATACCAAATATTTTCAGTTTACACGTGAAAAGGAAACAGAGTTACTTTAGCATTAGACATATTAGTATGGATAATACCATAGAGATAATGATCTATAACTCACATCTCTCTGTTTCCCAGCAAATCGTAGAGCAAAATCTTGCATACATTGCACATAAACTGAATTATAAAATTTGATTAAGTCACTTTTTTCTTCAGGACCTGCAACCAAAAAGTTTTTTAAAGTTTACAGTAATTTCATTGTATATATTACGACATATATTAGTCAATAATCTGAATAACTCACTGTTTTCTGTAGCTGGAGTGATTAAAACTGATCTATAAACATGATTATCTGCTAAAGGTCGTTGTCTATAACACTTCATGATATCAGCAAATGTTCTTTCTACAGGATTATTTGTATTATGTGATATCTGTAATAAAAGAATAACGAAATCATGATCTTAATCTATTCCGGCGATATAAGTACAGAACCCTTAGTACGAGTTTGGCAATCTATCGCTATGTCTCTTTCATATCCACAGACTGCTTTACCGACATGAATAGAGCATCCGATAGTTATCGAAATCGTTGTCAGTAAATGTCAACTGGTACTAAGGGTACAGTTGAAAAAAACTTGTGAGGGTGGATGAAATATTTGTGAGTATGCAACTTGACAAGCTCAACAGTTGTACTACTAAAACAACTTGTTTGTATGCAATAAGGGCTCTCAAAATAAAAACAGTAAAGTTTGATGGATTGTCACAAAATCACGAAACATTATAGTGGCACCAACCTTGCAGACGACGTAGACGGTGCACATGAGGATCTGGTCCAAGTGGCGGTCCTTCATCAGCTGCGTCTGGTGCATCAGCGAGTACTCGAGACAGGTCCAGATCTTGCGCTTCAGCTCGTCGCTACTCAGTCGGAGACGGGTGCATAGGTCGTTCATACGGACTACTGCTAAACTGTAAAACTGATAAACAGATAAATTGTTTTCTTATTGTAAGTATAACGTTTAGTGCCTGTTTTAGAATCTATCATTAGGCTAACGTCAGCCACCTGAAAACTGAAATGGTATATGATGCTGTCTTGCTTACCCCGCTAACGTGCGAGTGAGTGAGACGAGTTACGAGTGTCGATAAAAACCCCCTCATGTTAGGGCTACGAGTTTTTTTTTAAACAGAAGGAGATGGGGGCATGCAACTTACTATTTTCAATTCAACAGAATAGTAGTTAAAAGTAGCAAACAATTTATTTATTATATTAAATAAATAAGTAGAAATGGTTTACCTTCCTAAAGAAAAGAACGAGTGAATTATTAGCTTTCTTAGGCGTGGACGTAGGAGTCTGTTCCCCATTGGAGTTGGTTGTGGAAGACTGTACGGCTATTGATTCTTGCTTAGGAACTATATTTGTTGGTACTGAAAGAATAAAATAAAGTAAGCATTTTGTTTGGCTCTTTTTATAAAAACATAAACACAACAACAAAAAGTACCTAGAAGTGATTGTCCTGGTTTGATGTTGTCTTTGAATAACTGTTTCTTAGCTTGATCAGCCATTGGAATGAGGATCCTATCGATAGCTGTTGATACAGGAGATTGAATACAATCTGTGAATAAAAAAAGAACATTAAAGACACAAGTAGTTTATAAATCTATCCTGCAACCACATTTTTTATCCGTGAGAATAAAAAAAAGAAATGTTGTTCCCATTTTTTTTTCATGTACTATGCCGTTCAAATAAGAATAGGATGAAGCATGCGCCATTTTATGACGTCATTCTGTCAACTAACTTCACTTTGGTATGGTATGCACAAAAAGAAATAAAGGAAAAATTAAATAAAAAAATTAATTTGTTGAAGTACGTATTGTATGTAAGCCGAATTTATATTACTAAACTAGTGGCATAAAATTAATTTTCATCAACAAATGTACGTGTAAGCATCAAGTTTCAGAATGCATGCATTAATTTCACGACACTAAAAAGCTTCGTAAAATAATTTTCATCATGCATGACAATTGTTTCGTAATGTAAATTAACTTTAGCGAAGTCCTATCTGTAAAAAAAATGTGCTACATTGGTTAATTAATACTTTTTTGCAAACGGTACTTTCGCGTCTGAAGTAAGCCAACGGCTCGTCCTATTCTTGTTTGAATGGCATAGTAAAAGCCAGCTACTGACACATCTGCAGGGCCGATTTGGAGAAACAGAGCTATAAGTAAGACAGAATCGGGTTTTTTATGTTGCTCTGTCTAGCTTATGTCTCTGAAAATCGGCCCTGCGGCAGGTGTATCAGTAGCCGCCTTAAATTAAGGGAGACGTCTTTGAAATTATTTTGTTAGGTAAATGCTGACTGTTATTTCTTTTATGTAGCGGCGACTCTTGCGCATACACCTCGGTAGAGGCCGGGACGGGCGTTTTACTCAGCTGCTCCCAAAGGGGACTGTCTCGTGTCCACACAAGAGATTCCAATACTTTTTCTTCGACCTAAAAATAAAAACATACTTTTGAGAATAAATTAGTCGTTGCTTTGAACCAACTTCGACCCCGACGATTGCGGCGAATTCGATTCGTAAGTAGGTACACAATGTCTGTTTTAGTTTAACAAAAATATTTAATCTTTATGAACATATTATTATTTTTAGTAACATGTAGTACTAATAAAACAGTGATACAATTCAATGATTAGATTTTATTTGCTGTACATGGGAAAAGCGTAAGATTATCCTAAAGATCAACCAAAAAAAAAATCAAACTCACGGTGTTGAGATGTTTAATGACGTCACGGCTGAGTTTCTCTACGACAGCTTGCACCACAAGTTCTATCACCTTATAAAAGTGCAACGGGCTGAGCCCATAGGCGGACAGTACGCGCGGAAATCGTAGAGAATGGACGCCGTACGCGTGTAGCACTACTTCGCTGCAGCACGCGTATATCGCTCGCTGGTATGTTTCTCGGCTAACTAAAAGCTGCAATACAAATGGTTATTATTTTGTAGTTACGCTAATAAAATATACTAAAAGTAGCAAAGAACAAAAATTATAATCTTGATGGAAAGTTATCAGGTAGGCGATTGCGTAAAGTCAATCGTATTCATTTGACAGTTCATATTGTATTGTATCATCATAATAATTGACTTTCCATACAAATTGCATTCGTATGATTACGATATGAACTGTCAAATGAATACGATGACCATACGCAATAAACCCCAGCTTTTTAAAAAGTGTCAATGTATAATGAACTTGCCAATGTTGAGGCCAACACGTGGAGCTGGTATTAGATGACTACCACAAAAGTGAAAATATATATAGAACCTATTGATTTTATTTAAAACATACCTGTAGTGATACTTGAGGCTTTTTCCTATGTTCTTCCCTAATGATATGTTCAAATACTTTATAATACAAACAAGTGACCATGTTACATCGGAATTTTATAGTTTCCTCGCTGCATTTGGACTCTCTCAAACAATTTGCGAACATCTCCATCCACTGTTTACATGGCTGTATCACATTTTCGTTTACTGTCTCCTCACTCACGCCACATTCGCTGTAAGAATATAATATTGACTGATAATAACAAACTCAATAAAAAAAGCGGCAAAGTATTTATGCCAGGCATAAATACAACAGATAATTAGTACAAGTAAGTACCTACGTAAAAGGCAACGACGATGTTTAAAGTGCGGCTACTGAGAGAATACCTACTCAAGAACGTAGGATGTTAGAAAATATGCTTTATTTACATGATATAGGGAATTGACAACACCTGTCAGGAACTGATTTCTCAAATAATATCCAAGTTGGCAGTATGTAGCCTCGGACACGGGCGTCAGCTCCTCGGCGCTCGCCCCAGTATAGAGCGGACACTCACGTGAACAGGCGCAGCAGCTGCGAGGAGGGCTGCGGCTTGGCGTGGCGCAGGTAGGCGGCGAGGCGCGCCAGGCTGTTGGTCGCCTCGGACACGGGCGTCAGCTCCTCGGCGCTCGCCCCAGTATAGAGCGGACACTCACGTGAACAGGCGCAGCAGCTGCGAGGAGGGCTGCGGCTTGGCGTGGCGCAGGTAGGCGGCGAGGCGCGCCAGGCTGTTGGTCGCCTCGGACACGGGCGTCAGCTCCTCGGCGCTCGCCCCAGTATAGAGCGGACACTCACGTGAACAGGCGCAGCAGCTGCGAGGAGGGCTGCGGCTTGGCGTGGCGCAGGTAGGCGGCGAGGCGCGCCAGGCTGTTGGTCGCCTCGGACACGGGCGTCAGCTCCTCGGCGCTCGCCCCAGTATAGAGCGGACACTCACGTGAACAGGCGCAGCAGCTGCGAGGAGGGCTGCGGCTTGGCGTGGCGCAGGTAGGCGGCGAGGCGCGCCAGGCTGTTGGTCGCCTCGGACACGGGCGTCAGCTCCTCGGCGCTCGCCCCAGTATAGAGCGGACACTCACGTGAACAGGCGCAGCAGCTGCGAGGAGGGCTGCGGCTTGGCGTGGCGCAGGTAGGCGGCGAGGCGCGCCAGGCTGTTGGTCGCCTCGGACACGGGCGTCAGCTCCTCGGCGCTCGCCCCAGTATAGAGCGGACACTCACGTGAACAGGCGCAGCAGCTGCGAGGAGGGCTGCGGCTTGGCGTGGCGCAGGTAGGCGGCGAGGCGCGCCAGGCTGTTGGTCGCCTCGGACACGGGCGTCAGCTCCTCGGCGCTCGCCCCAGTATAGAGCGGACACTCACGTGAACAGGCGCAGCAGCTGCGAGGAGGGCTGCGGCTTGGCGTGGCGCAGGTAGGCGGCGAGGCGCGCCAGGCTGTTGGTCGCCTCGGACACGGGCGTCAGCTCCTCGGCGCTCGCCCCAGTATAGAGCGGACACTCACGTGAACAGGCGCAGCAGCTGCGAGGAGGGCTGCGGCTTGGCGTGGCGCAGGTAGGCGGCGAGGCGCGCCAGGCTGTTGGTCGCCTCGGACACGGGCGTCAGCTCCTCGGCGCTCGCCCCAGTATAGAGCGGACACTCACGTGAACAGGCGCAGCAGCTGCGAGGAGGGCTGCGGCTTGGCGTGGCGCAGGTAGGCGGCGAGGCGCGCCAGGCTGTTGGTCGCCTCGGACACGGGCGTCAGCTCCTCGGCGCGCCGCCCCAGGTAACGACGCCCCGTCAGCGGAGTGTCGGGGCACGCGCGACCCGTCTGATGAACCACGCAATGAAGAACATGAATGAGTATACAAAATTGTTTGAAACTTGTCACTGTACTTTACATAAATAAGTACTAAAACTATTTTGATTTTGTACTAAATTTGGCACAAGGAGTCAGTTCACTGAATCTAATTCCGAATATAGATTTAGTTTTATTATAAAAGACCGAGTGGTTGGAATGGAATATTGATTTCTTTCATAATATAAATTAACTTACCGGTCCAAATGATGCTATAACTTGGGATATCTCATCACCTGATACTTTCGTTTTTGTACCAATTTGTTCACTAGCATGTTCTCCTGAAAATTACAGCAGAATGTTAGCAATTGTTAATAGGTACTGAGAAATATGCCCCCAACACATTTTAAAACCTTTTAAGAGTCATACCTTCATAATCAACTAAACAAGATAAAATTGAATCCATACAATAGATCTTGGACATTTTGATAATAATTATTAATTACTGATCAAAAGCAGTTCCTCAATTTGAGAATTACTAGAAAACATACTAATTGTCAATATGGCAATTTATTGACATATTATGGACAAAATAGTTTTTTGACAAAAAAGTTTAACCATCACTTACCTAAAAATATTCTTTCATCAAATTCACCTACACTCAGCACATAAGTTTCATACATATTATTCAATGATTTTTGATTAGCATCAAAATTACCCACATCAAGGACCCCCGAGAGTTGAATATTATCACCCTTGAGTATCTAAAATAAAAGATTTTAACATCAATCACTTGATATTAAAATAAGATCTAAACAATATTTTGGATGGTTCCTATAACTTTTTTACAGAATCAGTTGTAATGTGACTGTGGTCTAGAATTTATTATGTTAGCATGTGTTAGTGTTTTGTTTTGTTTATTAAGCACGATCGTGATCAAATGCTACCCAGTACTTACTCCTTTTTTGAAAAATGATTTTATTACAGGTTTCCAATTGTATTCCTTCATAGTAGCAGCTTCAAGTGGCAATGCAGATTTGATCTCAGATAGTGTTGAAATTATACATGGTGCCTTAGCTGGTAACTCAAATTCATCTCTTAGCCAACCGTTAGGTAGACCTAGAATCAATATTAACTACATTAGCTATGGATGTCTCTTAAATCTTCAAAGATTTAATTTTGTTCTATTACAGGCACTTCACAGTTGTATTTTAATAAAAAATACTGCTCAGTTCATACACAAACTGAAGCAATGTTTAATTTTTTTCCTCACTTTAGTAGGTATATTATTTATTTGAAAAGGTACTATTAAATATCAACATACCTTTGAATCCCGGATTAATCAAGTCTATGCGTCTAGCCATAAAGGCATTACAAAACACAAAATCTAAGCAGCATAACAGCATGTGATACATATCAACTAGATCATCAGCTGAATTTTGGAATTCTCCCTTCACACAAATATACAGACACCATGTGAACTCGAACAGAGCATTCGTTGTGCATGGTTGCATCCTGAAATTATGATTTGTAGATTTTTTTTACAGTAAAAATTAAAAAGTATAGTATAAGTACTTAAAAAGTATATTATTTATCTTACTTGTGCTTTTTACTCTTTATATTAGGAGTTTTTGCAGGTTCATTAGTCAGACCTGAAAATATTTCTTGGAAGATTGGTTTAAAATTCCTAAATAGAACTGATGATACTGCAAACTTATGCTCTAGATGGGATATTCTTTCTTTGAAATCATTTGGCATAGCTGCCATTTCCATCCAGTTTTTGATTTTGTTGAAAAATTGTATAAGGCTGCAAAAACAATATAAATATAAGAAAAATAAAGGTAAATCAGTGATTGGTCAGATTAAATAGAAAAAGGAACATTTCCAATTACCTTATATTACAAAGTCGTAGCAGCCTTGTTAGACTGACACAGTTGCTTTCCACAGCAGTTCCTGATTGTACTGTTGGAGTAACCGAAGTTCGACAAGCTACATAGAGGGCACATGCCATCCAATGGACAATGTCTCCCTGAAATTATAGAAATACCATGTTTTGTCAGTTTCTTGTGTTACAATGATTGGACTGTAAACATAGGTAATACAAAATACTATAGATACAGAGGTCACAAGTATATAATATGTAAGGAGATCATTACAATACTATATAAAACACTATTGAGTATTAGTTTTAAGACCAAATAGTGATTCTTTCTGATCAATTACTACTTCTTTCTTTCTTTTAATGCAAACTATGCCTCCTCTAGTAGTAATTATTACACTAAACAAAGCACAAGTCTGGGTCGGAGATCTGATCTAATTAAAGAAATAATGGTTATTAGAGCTTAATTTTTAGTTAACATTTACTACAGTAAACAGGGTTGACAGAGAAATAGGCGCCTATCTCAATGGTTGTTTACAATAACCCCAAAATATAAAAATATGATTTTACTGGCACTTTTGAAGGCTTTATAAGGTTTAAAGGTGTTGATTGAAACTTATTTCTATTAAATAAGTAAACGATTACGTACATCAAGAGTATAGTTTCTTTTGATTTCCAAAAATGAATCTTTTGACTTCGTAGCAGCATCAGGGTCAACATTTAAATTTGAGCACAAGCTATCTAATTGTTGAATCCATTTTTCTTCATTATCGTCAGATTTTGCCATGGTAATCCTTCAAAATTATTTGATAAACACAACACAATAATTATTTTACACCACACTCCGTGAACCAGCCGTGAACAACTTGCTGCGAAATTTTGACAATTCGTCAGCTTCTTGGCGGGAATAAACCCCCGAAACCCACCCACGCCATAAACATACTTCTACAAGTCTATGGATTACTGGCACTGGTGTTAAGGTCTCACGGCACGATTTAAAGCAAAATTTGTTTGTTTGTGCTTTTTAGAGTAAGTAATACCGAGCCTCGAGTCTCAAGCGAAAGATTTGTTTTTTTTTACAAAAACACATAGGTACACGAAACTTTGTTTATAAAACATGGCACGTACGCGAGCCTGTAGACGGCGTGTTCTTGCTTGTGTACTACTTGCATCGCATGGAATGGAAAACAAATAAAACATTGCATTGTGTAGAGAAACAAATGTGTTATTGTTGAATTGAATGTTGTCAAAAAAAAAGCTCATAAAATTACCATATATGGTCATTTAACTGTCAAATGAAGCCCATATCCATATCCATATTTTTTACGCGATAGCCCCGCCGACTTTCGTTATTCCAAAAGGTTTTCTCATATAAAGAAAAGTAAGCTTCTCATCATTTCATGGAATTCATAGTGTATTGTAATAATTTCGGTCTCAAATCGGTTGTCTACTAAACCACTTGGTAGCTTATGAAAGTGGAATATCTTTGTTTAATTTTTATTATTATTAATTATTTACAATACTGGCAAAAATGTTCTTTCACAATATAGAAAAAAATATAAAAACAACAAACAACATGACATCCCACACTGACAGTGACAGTTGACGTGACGTCACGTTTACGTCAAAACAAAATGCGAAATTTTTCAAATTTTCTTTTTTTGATTTCAAGCTGTGACTTTGTTTTATAAATATTTTCATATAACGAAAGGACATTTCGCCTTTGGCCATTTCCAATTTATATTCTGATTTTAATCTAATATTGTACCGTACCTACTCTAAAACTCAGACTCGCAATGATTTCCTTTTGCCGTTTCTATCATGTTACGCAAAATCTTTTTAGCATGAAAAAACAAGGCTTAAAACTTACTAAAATGATAAATCCTAAAGGCAAAAAGTAAGAATTCAAATGTTACCCAATATAGCAAACACTGAAAATGCTTTCATTTAATGGTGTTTAAGGTTATGTTTTTGTTTATACTCTTGCAGGCAGTGGTATCCTACTCAACCAGTTGATGCTGATACTTTGCCTTCTATTAGAAGCTTAGCAAAAACTAAGCATGAGCCAGGCAAGCGAGCAAACCGTAGAGTGGCTATGTTGAATAAACTGTTCATGAAGCATGTCACTGATCTTATGTCTACTGGAACTGTAGCGATGGATGTAGTTGGAAGAGGAATAGAAATTTCAAAAGTAAGTGACCTGTATAGCTCATAAGGAAAAATGCTATTAATGCCATCTAATATTTCATCTATAGGTCCAAACTCCATTTGCCATCTATATCTGATCTGAATGATCTATTAAAATTCTCAGATAGGTATATGTGCAGATATCAAGTTATACTATAAGATATTGTAAAACTCTGTTAAAATGGCACTCATTTATGTTGGTTGCCCCTTTATATGTTACATATTTTGATTCTGAAATAACTGTTACGAAGTTGTTGTTGTCATCAAACATTTTTAATGTCCTCACAGTTGTATGAAGTACCCCTTTGTAATTTATTCTGGGTGAAATGCTACCTAGAATTATATCACAAGGCAAGGTCTTGCAGCACCAATAGGCACAATACTTGCATTCATAAAATGTTTCAAACACTTTTTCAGCCCTTGGACTTGTACAAATTGCACTTGTATAATGTACCCAACATATTATGGTAGTATCGGAAATACTTGTCCCTGATAATATAATTTTATGATAGTAACAATGATAATATTATTATTATCATTGTTACTATCATAAAATTATATTTTATATATATAAATAAATAATATGAGGTTGATAACCTCAATAGGATACAATACTACTTTATGGTATTATGGTGTCTCATGGACATGATTGACAAAAGATCTGGCCAAAAAATGCACTATCTATATTTATTATTGTCTTCTTGATCAAAAGAGTAGAAATAAATTTTATACTTATGATAAATTTTAAATAGAAAAATATTGGAAAAAATTAACTCGGCCACAAGTGAATTCTCAGATGGGAATCGAACCCACAACCTTTGGAAATCCGGTCCAATGCTCTAACCGCTGAGCTACCGAGACTTGCGAACCACTGTAAATATTTTCTAATACTTTTATATTTTTAATATGCTGTAGGCCAGCGTTGTCACATCAATGCTAGGAATATCCTTGCATTCGAAAGAAACATCTTTTCCGGTGTTTAACGATCAATTAAGATGCAACAGCCAATAATTTATCATTTGTTAGGTGCAGATCACACCTGATTTTCAAACTGTCAAAGTGTTCTGGATCTGCAAAGGCAATACCACAGATGAAGAAACGGAATCTGTTCTCAAAAGGACTGCAGGAACTCTAAAGCATGAGCTGTCCACACTTAGAGTGATGGGGGAAGTGCCTTATATAACTTTTGTGAAAGGTTTGTAAGGATGAGGTATAACTATATATTTTTTAATTTCTTTTAAGACTGGAACCTTCATCCTACATAGGAGAGCTTTGACAGTTTTATAAATCCGCACCTGCTGTATACCAATGAATAGTGCATCAAAATATAAGCCAACTTATTAAAACCATGTTATAGATAAGCAGGAAGCACAAGTAGTGGAGCTGGATCGCCTCTTGTCTATCGCTGATTATGGTGAAGATTACGAACCTACAGCAATGGGACACTTACTCAAGACAGAATTCACTTTAGATACCAGACTTTCACCTGAGATGAAAGTAAGTACAACCTCTAAAGGTGAGCCGAATTGAATCGCAAAAAGTCCCTGCTACACATGTGCTATAAAACCTCCATAAGCGACGCGCCGAAGCGCACCTAATCGAATCGACCGCGCTCATTGCCCGCAAGCGAATTTTAACCAACCTACCTAGATAAAGAGTTGCGATTCTTCTCAGATGGATGCGCAGCGCAGGAAGAATTGCAATTTGATTGTGCTTTATTGAACTATTATTTATTTATTTCAATCACATCACCAAAGCAAAGACATGCTAATAAATAGTAAACATTCAGATATGAGAGAAATCAATAATTTTGAATGTCATCAGTGGCAATTTTTTTGTCCCTACTCGTGGGAAACTTCATCCTTATGGATTGATAAGGAGAATAAGCCATAACCCACCGCGCGGGCCCAATGCTGTATTGTGGATTTTGACGACCGTAAATACAACGGGGACCTACGGCTATCGTGCCTTCCGAAGCATGGAGAAGCTCGAGATATACATTTACATACATTTTTGGTCATCCATCCTGTCTCAACCATTGCGAAAGTTTTTAACCGCCACAATAGAAGGCGCGCGAACCATAGCGTCTCACTGAGCTACTCGTATTCAAATGTATTCTCACATTATTATCCTACTTCCTACTAATATTATAATTACGAAAACATATCAGTTTGTTTGTTTATTTGTACTCTTTCACGTTAAAAGTACTGAACGGATTTGGATGTTTCTTTTTAGTAATATCTGGGCAGGCATTTGACCACCATCGTGCTTAATAAACAGGATGTCAGGTGTTGCATGCTTGCCCAGGAAATGCCTATTCACTCTCGCTTTGAAGAGGCCAAGATTTGGCACTGAGATAGTAGATACTTTTAACCCGATATTCCCACGGGAACGGGAACTACACGGGTGAAACCGCGGGCTAGTTAAAAATAAAAGTTGGGAAAAAGCTTTTATGTTCATTAGACTTTGTATTCTTGTTATAGGTAGTGTATGGGCATAGCATATTTTTGTAAATAAATTATAACCTATTAAGATTGATATTATTAGTTGTAAAAATTAAAAAATCTTACGAACGACCACGTGCTTGCGGTTTTAAGATCTGACAATTAATATAAACTAAAAATCGAGTCCGGTGAATCGGGCCCGACATGTCTCCGTGTGAACGGGGGGTAATACATGAACGTGCACGTGCTGGTGTATTCCTGGTTGACCAGTGGAGTTTTTTAGGAAACGTTTATTCTTAAATATTACTTTAAGAAGTAATAATTAGTAATAGTAATTGTTTATTATTCAAATGAAAAACCTATGAATGATCTATTATTTGTGTTATAAACGTTTTTAATAAATCTATAACTTTTTGAAATCTTGAAAGCTTCCTAAAAAAACTCTACAGGGGGCCTACCAGGGGTTTTGGTTGGTGGTAGGACTTGTTGTAAGTCCGCCTGGCTAGCTACCACCATCTTATCTAAGCCTGACGCCATAACAACAATGTTTTCAGCATTGTTGTGTTCCGGCAGTTTGAGATAAGATAGCCAGTTCCTCAGTGACTGAGGATTCCGGGAGAGGCTCGCTTCCATCTTCAGCCTTATCAATACTTAACATCAGGTATGATGAAGGCTAAGAGTATCACCGTCGTTTATAAAAAAAAAAAAACAAACTGTTTTGCAAAGTCGGAGTCACACCAGAATGCCACACGTAGCCCTAACATGGATACCACTAATATTACGCGATATGATATAGCGCTTATGCTGTCTTGCATACCCCGCTCAGGGGGTTACTCTTGACGGGATCGCGATGAAATCTAGATTAAATGTCAATAATTATTAGTGATTTTAGACGTTGATTTGATTTTAACTGCCGCTAAAATCAATTACTAGAGTATGAAATCACTATTTACATATTTCAAGTATTAACCTTCAGTTTAATTACTTATTTTAAGTCATAATTACTGACATTTGACATTAATTATATCTCGATCTCAACGCGATCGCGTCAAGCGTAAGGGGGCTGATGTGAGCGAGACAGTGACACACTATGGAGCTACGAGTGTCGATCTGTCGATAAAAACCGCTCAAGCTAGGGCAGCAGTATGACAAATAATAAATTACTAAGGTGTATAATATATTTTAGGCTAAAATAAAGCAACTCGAAGATGAGTTGCCCTTCGAAGACGAACCTATTCCTGAGATGACCCACAACGCTTTCGGCTTGGACCACGCTAAGATTTTGAGCCGCCTCCTAGCCGCCAGGAAGAAGTCCAGAGACGCGTGGCTGAAAGCGGCTAGCGATGACGTCATATCGTACAGAGCTCCTGCCGACAAGTCGAAGGATGACCTGTTTGCCAACCAGAGGAAGGAATTGGCTGACTTCTTATTGAAAAGACAGGTACCGTCTTATTGAATATCATTATTTTTAACTGATTTCAGAAAAAGGAGGAGGTTCTCAATTCTTCCGTATCTTTTTTTTAACGTATGTTACTCTATTACTCTAAGACGGCTGGACTGATTTTAGTAATATATTTTTGTTCGTAAGGGTATACTTCCCATGTGGCCGTATTGTCATCATATCAGGATCTGATGATGGGATCGTGGAGAAATCTAGGGAACTCTTCAAATATAGGCGCTCCTATAGCGATTTCGGTGTTTTCTACAGTCACTCATGCATATGCTTCCGGAAAGCACCATTTGGTGAAGTGGATCTGATGATGAAGACCACAAGTGGGCATCGGAACTATTAAATATTAGCATTTCACGGAAGCGATACGATTACTTCAATGTAGTTCATAAGCAGTTATGGTCGACTCAATGCATGTGATGAAGTGGCTAATGATGAAGTAGCGAGAGAACTCATCAATAAGTAAGATTCACCGAGAAAAGCAACATTTTGTAATAGGAGATGAGCAGTTGACTTAAGGTTATTAGCGTAGGCAGGGGACATTTTCTAGCTTCTACCTTTAAAAATTGTGAAAAAAACTTTTCATAAAACATTTAAATCGACTTTGACTTTTCGAGTTTGTTTTTTTAGTTTTTTTAAATCGGTTTTAATTTTTTTATAAAAGGTTTTTAATAATATTAAGAACAATCATCCTCAGGCATACATATTTATGTCCCCAATGCTAGGACACGAGCCTCCTTTAAAAAATATTAGGAAATTATAGGTGTTTAAAAACGACAAGTTCTGGATTGCTTACTTGACAGAAAATTTGTCAGTTGTTAGGTACTCGTATATAAAAACTATGTCAAATGATCTGTCAAACAAGCCATCCAGAACTTATCAGTAGTGGTCTGCATAAGTTTAAGTAGAAACCGGCCCCTACGCTTGCTAATCGCACTAACTTTGAAAGATAAAACCAGAATGGAATTGCAAATCGTCGTCGTCGTCGTCTCACGCATATGACACCCACTCCCCCAAGGATCTCCACGACGATTGGTCCTGCATTGCCCGCATCCGGCGGCTTCCCGTGACCTTCACCAGATTGTCGGTCCACCTTGTGGGCCTACCCACGGAGCGTCGCCGGGTGCGCGGTCGCAATTCCAGAACCTTTCCGCCCCAACGGTCATCGGTTCTTCTCACTGTGTTTTGATTTGATAGCAATTACACGAACTAAATGAATGTACTTTGTAGTTCAGTAGGTAGGGGCCGCACTGTTGATACGTGACGTAATGCAATTATCGCGCGATTTCTGCTGTCGCGTTGCTGTTGCAAAGATAGGTAATAGCCGGCTTGTTCGGGAGGTTTGAAGTTTTCGAGCCTGCGAGCAAGACGATTCGTGATGACTCTCGAAATCAACTTATAAACATGGCTTAGAAGTGAGATGGGTCTGAGATTCTTTAACCGGGCCTTGAACTGCAAATACGGTATCATGATTGTTTTTTTTTTATATTATAGCATTCTTAAAATAGTGCCATTGATATTTTAACCATGACATGATACGAATAAGTTCCACTAATACTTAGAAGCAAATATGTTTCTTTTAACGAGTAAAACAAACTAAATAGTAAAGTAGCTTATTTTAAATTTCATATTAATAGTAAAATTGATATTATGGAAAAATTTCAAAAATTCAATCTTGCAACTTAAAGGGAATGATCTTCCCCCTTTTTTCAATGATCTCAATGTTATAAATAATCACTTTTTAAACATGCCTGGTAACTCCATAGTGAGCATTTCTCATTAACCTTTTTTGAATTTCACCGCTGTTCAAACTCAGTAAGATTCAATTCAGCCAACAAGATTCAAATGAAAGCATTTGAATCTTGTTGGCTTAGAGGAATTGTTAAAATAATCCGCATTTTAAAATCTAATGCAATGGGGAGCGGCTCTATTAGCCTGGACATGCTCATCCAAACCTTTCCATCCACAATAGACGCCATCACAGACATCATCAATTTGTCTATTGCATCCCAAACATACCCTGAGCATTGGAAACTGGCCATTGTACTTCCTCTACCTAAGATTTCTAACCCCACGGATTTAAAGAACTTGAGGCCTATCAGTATACTACCTTGCTTGTCTAAGATCCTCGAAAAGGCTGTCGGAATGTAGCTGATAGATTACCTTAACGTTAATAATTCGCAATTTTAAATGATGAATCCAAATCTAAATTGTAGTGTTACTTTTTTATTTTATTTAACAATAAATTTACATTTTTATTGCTTAATCTATGTAGTGTAACAGAAACCAGAAAGGTTTATACGTACACTATCATCATCACTACATACTCGATTAACATAATTTTAAGGGCGCGCTCAAGGCCAAAAGCAAAAGTAATAACTGCAACGGCGAACTGTAAAGTAAATGCTGCCTTATTTCTATGAGAAATAAGGCAGCATTTACTACATAATTCTCCGGCCCCATTCGGCCGGTCCGGTATGAAGAAATGAAGGAAATTCTTTTTTTAAAGGATATTTAAAGGTTATTTACAAAAAATATATAACATAAGCCCTGCCTTATCTATAGTGTAATTATGCTAAAAAGTTCCAAGCTTTATTTTAATGTATTACTTTGAATACTAGTAGTTTATCGTGTTAATTATAGTGATTTGGAGGCAACTTCGCAATTTTTTTCTATCGAGAAAATTGTATGCAATCGTGTTTTTGAGTAACATAGTCACTAGTGTTAGTCCTGTAGTTTGCTGCATCTTAATTTGAAATTCAGTTTTTCATTAATATTGATATTACAGACGATCATGTAAAGCAATCTGATTTTCGTTGGCCTATTAGCGGGCCCTTAAAAAGCCTAAGTACTTACAAAATTATTTTACGTCTGAAGTTAGTAAGCAGAAACAATAAAAATGCTTAAGGTGTGCTATGCTTACTGCATAAGTTAAAATAAAAATAAAGTTATGACGCATAAAAGGGCGAGAGAATAAAAAAAATCCTACGAAAAGTAAAATAAAACGATGTTTTGTAATCCACTGTTTCCTTCTGCTAACTGGAATGATGAAAAATTAGAGAAAAGCTTTGGCTGTGCTATTTTTCTATGTTTTTCTAGGAGGGATAACAGGGAACGTAACTATCTAAGAAAATAGTTCTAACTACTTTCTTAGTCTCGAAATAACTATCGAAATACGTTTACGTTCATTTTGATTCTGATTTGTTTACATAGTCTGATTAAACTCTTAAAGATAAGGGATATAAAAAAACTCATGTAACTTGTATTTACCTCAGAGGATTTAATTTCTTTAGAGTAAAATATACTTACTCGTACAATAGTCCTATGTTTTGATTGACTTAATTTCATTACGTGATATTTTGGGCAGCTTAAGAGGACCGTAGACTTTTGTTATGTACGAGTACATATTTTAATTTGATACGTACAATGGTCTCGTGAGATTGACGACACTGTGCCAAGAGAAAGTTCCGTTTTCCTTTATGTGGTATGGAACCCTAAATGAGCACCAATCACCAAAAATACTTCGACAACTATTTTATAAAGTTTACAATAAGTAATACTTGTCTTTTCATCACTTTGATATTTATCTACGATATTTTATTTTTCCTGCGCTTGCATTCTTTTCTCTTGATAACTAAAATAATGTTATCATTTTTAACTTAAAGATACAGATACTAAGAATCGCTTGTTGCTCCTTCATTAGGTTAAAAGGAAGTGGTATTCATGCATTTCTCGGAAATTCAAATTCCAGTGAAATTGTTTATAATGTGTAAGATATCTATCAAGGCACGATAAGCTGTTTGTAGAAAAGGTTCCTCCATTGATTCACTAATGCACTAATTTATGTTATTTATGAACATGATTTGTACTTAGTGTAACTATGACCGAGTGTAGGGAAAACCACAACGTTTTAGTTAGTCTCGATTGCTTCATTACACCGTGTAAACAATATCGCGGTTCTCGGGAGTTATCGGGATGAAATGACTACACCATTTTAAATATGATTTGATCTCGAAATCAACTGTTCAAAATTGAATTGATGTTTTCATTCATTTTTTTTATTCTAGAAAAAAGAAAAATAATAGTAGCCATAGGTACATTTATGTCGTTAAATAGGAAGTACTCTTATCTGCGACTTCTATTTATCTAACGTGATTACGTGATATTAAAATCAAACTCCCCGAGGTAATTTGCACACTTTTTATTTCTTAACAAAACCATAAATAATGGATTTTTCCTTGAGAAATGATAGGTTCCATCTTTTTAAACTGTAATTTCTGCTATGCGATAGGTTAGAGTTTTTCTTTTGCAGCAGCTACCTCGATGATGATGATGATGAGATATTATTGCCAAAAAAAGAATATTAACTTGGTAACCTTTTATTAACAAATATTAAGTACCTACACTACGAAAAAAGCTATATTTATCATAATCGCTCATTAGTTTGCTCTTACACTCACAATCAATCATTTTATATCGCCGCCTGGCGAGATTTCTAAGATTCCCTATAAAAGTTATTGTTCAGTCAACACAGCTTCGCCTTTACACATTGACCTTGAGAGCGCCCTTGCGTGCGTCGCTCGCTTGTAATAGCGGCGGTTTTCGTAGTGCAAATGTAAAGCCGTACTTACTGTTGACCGTACATATTCTAAATATTTATTTTATTTGCTGACGTGAAAACGTGCTTAGCTTTCGCCATCGATACTTAATTTGTAGTTATGGAGAAAACTTTAATTGGTCCAAATAACTTATGAAATATTAGAAATGCTTATACTCACAGCAGCTAGCCAATTTGGTCTAGACCTAATTTAAACTAAAATTCGTAATATAAATCATTTATTTTATGACTCGATCCACTTCTTTCTTTCAAAATTTAAACCTTCAGTTTTGTTTTCGCTTCTAAATGGTATCTTCCCCATGCCATATTCAAATCTTTCTTTATGCGAAAATGCCGTTACTACGTTACTATGTTGCGCTACTACTGGTAATTTTATTCGTTACGTCTAGATAGATTTTGATTAACAACAAATGAGCTTTCAGCTTTTGAGCTTTACTACATTAGAATAGATTAGGTATAATAAAAAAAGTTGAGGAACTAACCGAAGAGTTAAAGATCCAACATAATGAATGATTTTAATTGTATGCAAACATCGCAACGCGACACAGACTGAAATAATCATATCGATATCTCTCATTTCGGTTTGTAATAGAGAGAAACCTTATTTGAGTCGTTATTATATATTGCCTAAAATCTGATCATAATGAAATTGAAGAAATATATAGCCATTTCGAGAAAATCGGACGGGCTCGATAAATCTTTAAGATGTTCAATAATGTGAAAGTGGTTCGCTGCGTTGCGTTAGGTCTCCTTGTAATGTGATTTTGAGGGTCTATTTCGCCTGCGGGCTTTTAGATTGATGTTAGTCTGGCCGAATATGAGATTAATATATTTCTTAGATATCGCCAATACAAGTTATATAGTTGCCTTGCGATACAATGATATTGTTATATTAAATACACCTACCTACCCAAAATGCCACTATAGTGTTTTAACTGAAAAGCGAAATTACTCTACTACAAACTTTAGTTCACACAAACGAAGTCGCGGTCTGCCAATAAACAAGCAAATTGTAGATATTTGTGTGTTGTTGAGTGTGAGACGTTAATCTTTATCGGTATCGGTTCACAATCCATAAAGTCTTTTTTTTTATAGAAAAGACGAGAAAAACGCTGGTCTAACAAATTAAAAAAAGGACAGTGCTCAAAAAATAATATGTAGGCTGGGCGCAAAAAGAGTAACTATAATTATAGGTAAAAGTAAGTATCCAGTAATCCCGTGACCACGGCAGCTGAAAAGGTCGGAAAAATCAAACATTCCCTCAAAATACGGACAATTACAACTTAGTTCGTGAAATATAGCGCGTTTGATATCCGTAAAAGTTGTTTTATTTCAATGAACAGTGCGCGCCAAAACATAAGATGTACGTATATAAAAATAAGTAATTAAATACTGCATATGAGGTATTATCGAAATCAATGGCTATAAGTGTGAATTTTACTAGAAAAACTAAAGTGCCGCTCCCTTTAGATTTTTCTAGTAATTAAAATTAGCATAAATTAATGTGAATAACTTTGACTATGGAGTCAGCTCTTCCATACTTTTTAATCGAGTAGGGATTATACTTTTCTATGGAACAGCTGAATTTTTATTTCGCGATTTCGTGGTTGGCTCCGTAGTAGAAGTCGTTTGTATTGATGGATAGTACCACCCCCTAGTTTTTAGTAATTAATAAAATATTGTGTATAGTGTATAAGAACTGCAAACAGTTCTTCGACAGTATTCGTTCGTTCCCATTGCCCTGTAATACAAACTGATTCGTTGACCTATTTAGTACATTAGTTTCTTTATTAAAGTGAAACGGCATCACTGGATATTACCTACTGTTCCTGCAGTTGTGGGAGGAAAACATTAGGCTGTTGCGTTCACCTCATGAGCGTTTTATATGACTTAGGTAAGTAGGAGGGCTATACATGAGGAACAGTTCGAGCATCCCGCATCGTTTTTAGATCACGTCGTGTTAGACCTAGAAAACCAGTAACTTGTAAGCGAAATTATTTTAATTAAAAAATTACGTACATTTATATAATGTTTTTTTTCTACTAATAATTATTTTAGTTATTATCTTGTTTAAACAAGACAATGACCTTATACTTGACATTTTATACGATTTAAAACCGCAACTGCAGCTGTTTTCTCCTCCTTTTACTAATTCATTAAGTTACCGTTTGAAATACAAATGATAATTTATCACATATAGCCATTGATTTCGATGATGCCCCCTATGCAGTATTTAATTAATAATGATGCCCTTAATTTGATATACTGTTCGTTTGCGCCCAGCCTGTGTTTATTTTTCTCATACTACATGAGCATTCTCCTTTGACCAGCTAATGCCAATAAATATATTATTTTTTATAGACTAATTTAACATTAATATATTTAAATAAAATAACTTTTTAGGTAATCTTAAAGAGTTATTTTATTTAAATATATTAATGTTAAATTAGTCTAAAATGCGTTTTTTATTACGGAATTTATGTTAATTACGTGTTATTTTATTGAATATTACAAAACATTAGGAAACACAAAAAACTATAAAACAACACGCAATTCGAAAGTAAATGTGTTAGAAAAATATATTCGTAAAAGTTTTTTATTCTATCAAAAGTTTGCGCAAAAATTAAGATGTGCTTGTAAATATCTTTATAATTTCCTTATCTAATACCGAACATTAAAGTATTTTTAAATAAGTTGGTAAGACTACCTATTATTAGAAGAAGTTAACATAATATTATTATTTACCCTATGGTGTTTAACCATAACCGTTTAGATCGAGAGATCTGAAAAATTGCTGTGAGTTTTTTGCATAGGTATAACATACCTAGTTGCAAAAAACAAGTTTGCTGCATAGTCCCAAGTGCTTAGCCTAATATGAATCTTTTTTTTAGATTCTGCAAAACAAACTTCGTAAGCAACTGCGAAGCGATCGGCAGCTGCAAATGTACCCGCTCGATGAAGGACAGCCTCAGGACACGGATGATGAAGAGGATATCTACGAGGGGGAGGATGATGACGAATACTTTTATTACGAGGAGGCCAAGACGCAGGACCCTACGTTTAAAATATAAAATACTTACGTTAAATAAGACTAATTACTAGTTATTTTGTTGCTGAGAATAATTAAATTATTTAGTTTGAATTGAGGTTTGTATCCTTTTAACAGTTTAGATTAGAGGCCTACCTATTACATCCTATTTATTGGATTGCATTAGATTTTGCAGTTTCTATATTTATTAACGATATTGAGAACACTCCAACTTTCCATTCGAAATGAAAGTAATTTATTGTTCTGTTTTTATATTATTTGTCGAAGGTCATGTTGATAGTTAACAACCTCATTTTTATCACATAAACAATGTTATCTACATGCGAAATGCACTCAATATTGCATCCCGATGGCGACGTGAACATAATGTCAACATGTTTTTAAATAAAAAATGCCCTGTTACGTCGTTTATGCTACGGGCGTGTAAATTGGCTGTCGGGACCTGAATTTATCGATTATTTAGTCAATACGAAATTTAAGAAGTTCTGCCGAGGTTAAGCTTAGGAAATTACTAACGTTAAACAAACGAGAACATTGCAGCGTAGACTATAAACATGATATACGGTGTATGCCATGCCCGGCGTCATATCGATCTCGATGCCAAGTCACGTTCAGGGTAAGTACAGATTCGGGAGGTATCGACTTCGGGATACACAATGCTCGGAGCAGACTGGACGTATAGCCAATGTAGGTTTTTATATCGACATCTGAGCAATAAAGTTAATCCAGGTTTCGTGTAGTGTAATATTCGGCGGGGTGAGAGGCGTGAGGGAAGGAAACCGGCTGGCGTGGCCACCTGTTCGCCGCGCGGTGGCGCGCGCGAGCCCCCCCGCCCCCGCCCTCACCCCGCCCCGGGCCCGGGCGCAGGCACCCTGCGAGCGATGCGCGCGTTTCGCGTTGCTCCCTTCCCTCGAGTCATTCGTATCGCGACGCGTCGACCCGCCGGCCGGCTTCCGTTACCAGTACCCGGGCTCATTCGCACCGCGTCCGCTAGCCGCACCGATCGCACCCGACCGAACCAGACATGACGGAGAGCACGGACACCCCTGCGGCCGCCGCGCCCGAGAAGACCACCCCCACCGAGAATGGCACCACCGAAACTCCTCCGGAGGAGACCCCGGAGAAGGCAACAGAAGAAAAAGAGAAGGAATCTCCGCCGCCCAAAGAGATGCGCGCAGTTGTTCTGACGGGCTTCGGTGGACTTAAAACCGTAAAGATCCTCAAGAAACCAGAACCGACTCCCGGGGAAGGCGAAGTCCTCATTCGCGTGAAAGCTTGGTGAGTCAAAGTTTCGTTAATAAAAATCTACCCTCTTTATTTTTCGAAATTGTTTGATCGTTGTCTAGAAGAAAAATGTTTTAATGTTTTTGATAGTTAAATATGTCGCAACATTTTCATAATTAAAAAAATCGGACTGAAATGGATGAAGCCGACATTTTACATTTAAATCTTAGAATATTTTATGAAAGTGAAACGGTAGGTAGAGGATACAGTTTTAATATTTAGTCTGTTTACGTACAAGTCGTACAACTTAATCGAGAGTCAGGGAGTAGTCCCCATTTTACGGTTGACGTGATAGGGTGTACCCAGTCACCCAGTGTTGGGTGGACGAGTCCCGTTTCACTCGCGGCGACTCGCCCGGCTCATTATCATTTGCCGCCACCGAGATCACGGCTAATGCACCCGACCGATTGAAAATTCTGCACGCACACTTGCGACAACCTCCGGCAGTGCGACACGCCCAATGGCGGATTTACACTTCGGCGACCGCCAAAACGAATAGCATGGATGCCCGATGCACTTTGTTTCATGTTTAAGTTCTCTCTACGCTGCAGCTATGTATACATCGGTATGTTTACATTCTCGATCGATTTCGCTAGACCATTACATATTCAATAGAATATGGAAATGTACGTTTTTCGATGGACGCTCAAGTAGTTGCGCTCACGCATGCGCGCGGGCATCGAAGCGCGGAGTTGCGCTACCGCCGGCCACATTGACGGCTATAACAAATTGATGTTATTTTGTCATATGAAACCGGAGCCCGACGACTTCGTGCGAAAGGGAGTTGAGCGCCGACTGACATTGTTCTTTGTTCGTTTTTATCGCTCCACTGCTTCAGATAATGCAGACGAGCGGACGATTCGAGTCAACACGCTACTTGTGACGACACATGAGTTATCTGCCACTTTTCTCGTTAACAACTGTCGTGTTGAAAGGCATAACAAGAGATCTTAATTGTAAAATTCTTAATTAGCAACTTTGTTGTTTGATAGTTTTTACAACCTCTTTAAGTCATTAAATGAAAGTTATATGTTTGTTATCGGATTTTGCCAATCCATAATCTTTATTTTAAGAGCATTTGACTGTAGCTTAAAGTTTATAGAAGTTCCAGTAAGATAATCATGGTAAAATATTAATTAGGTTTCTTAGGACAGGTTAGGCTATGGTGGCGTAGGTGCTCTGAGAGGTGCGCAGGGCACATCTCCATTCGTGCTAAATATAGCGCGCTTATCGGCGACTTACTATGTAAATGACCGCGACATACCCGATCCCAGCTGCCGCGAAAATATGAACTGACTGGTCCCGACCGGTATCAGATTCAAGTTCTCTAGTCTTGGTCTGCAAAAACGTGTGAGTTCCGCCCACACGGACTCCAGTATCCATACCCTAGTTACTTGCCGGCTACTAAGCCGGCAAACTGAAGTTCACGGGCCCTATTATTCTCCTTTTTTGTCGCTCAACAAGTGATTTTTTTGTTAGACTCTTTGGTCCAAAGCATTAATCAAAGTGAACCAGTTGAACTATCTACCTCAGGTTCAAGGATACCAAAAGCCGTTTAAAGATATAATGATCCAGATACGTAACGTAACTTATATTTAAGAGTCTATTGACCTATAATTAAATACTCGTTATGTAAGCATCTGACAAAACGTAAGAAATTGTCTAATGTGGTATGCAGTTACTTTCCATGGTGACCATATTTTCAAAAATATGGGATATATATAGATGTGATAATATGATAATTTAATATCAATAAGTAACCGTGAAAACGGAAATTTTGATTTCATCATATAATCAAATGCTTATCATTATTTTGAGATTGACTGACTGTTATGTATCCACTTTTCATTACTATAAAACAGACAAGGGTTCATTGTTTTATGGCGTTATTAATTTAATGATAATGTAACAGACAGTATTATTACGGAATGAAATCTATAGTGTTATTAAGTGTACCGCAAAGGCACAGATGTTGCTTCGTGCTTAGTTTGGATAACGTTTTGTACGTCTTCATGTCAGAATCGGACCAACGAATAACTCACAATTATTTTCAATTAGGTCAAGTCAGTGCCGGCAACAGACGCCTTCCAAGAACAATCGCCTTGCTCACGCCTCTCATAAGTGCCTTTCTTTTTTATATTCTGAGAGTACTTAATTATATGTGGAGATGAGCGAAGGATGGGAAATGTGATAGTTGTATTTTTATCTCTTTGATGCATATGGAGTTACTAGCTTATTATTTGTAAAGAATATTTGGATAGCTTGTCTCACTAATCTCTGCTCCAACTTGCGACGGGCTGGTGGTAGTAATTGTTAAAAAGCGTGTTAATTGTTCACATCCTTTGCTGTCAATTCAATTGAAATCCTAAAAATAATCTTTGTCAATCCAACTCTGAGAACTCTTCTATGGTATAAAGTGCAGTATTGTGCATTTTAATGGGCTTCGAAGCACATAAGATGGGAGAGATGAATTTGTTTATTACCCTCTTCCTTATTGAGAGCGTCTGCGCGAGATAGCTCTCTTCCTATGAGTCACTAGAAAGTTATGTTCTTGAGTTAACTCGATTCGAATAACTGGCTGGTGTACCTACCTGACTGCAATGTCTACTCTGAGTGGGTGGACTTGACTGCAATATTATGCATTATTTGCTTTTGTTTTTGCCCTTAGATGTTCGTTCTTACTACCTCATAAAGATTCAATATTATTTTTACTAATGTCATATTTCAGTCATCGATATGCGCTTGTGATTTGATTAATTGTAGTTTTCAGAATAACATTTCGAGTTGTTACTTATAATATCTCAATAGTTTCAATCATTGTTTTTTTTTCGGAATACATACATAGTTTTTTTTATAAATCCCTTTGGTACGAATACGTTACGTTATTGTCCTTTTATACCTACCCTTATCTCAAATTGCTGCACAAAGCATCAATAAATTAGTCATGCGAGTCCTTTATATGTGAATTAATCTCTGAATGGGGAATGAATGCTTGGATTTCCGTTTCTCACCCATGATGTTTTTAAATTACAATTGTATTATCCTATTAGTATTAAAGCAAGTTTAAAAAGTTACAGTGAGTTTAGTATCGTTATCATTGCATGACCCCTGAGATGCGAGTTGCAATCATCCATCCATCAATTATTCTCGATAGTAGACAGCTTGCACGCTACTCATTTCTAGAACCCTCGTAATTTTTTTGTTTTACTACCATACATTTTTTTTAAATTCCAGTTAAATATCTTCACTATTGTTGTTACCGCTAGTACTACGAGTGATGCGTCATCGACTTTTCTCTGACGTATTTTCAGTCTGCAAAATGTTGATGAGTAAGCCTAAGTAGGGCTATCGGTTCTGAGTCATCTCAAACAAGCACAATGATATCGATACTGCTACTTACTTACGCAGTGTTTTTTTCACATCCGACTTCCAGTCGGGACCCCTGTAATTACGAAGAGTTATTTGGCAGATAACATTGACCTTTATCGGGGTTATTGAGTCACAACTGCTTTATTTTGATAATCCTTAACAATGGCTTATTCATATGCAGACTAATCATTAGTGTCACAGTTTCTTTATTATTATTGTAGCAATGCACATTCTTCACTATTATGGATTCCATATCATTACATCGAAAACTGCTTATGATATTGCAAATGTAAAACCGATCTAAACTATTCAACCGGTAACTAAGAAAACCTCAGTCCAGAATTGTTGTTCGGTAACGATATGGACGGAAGCTGCACAGAGCATAATATGCCAATGTGGTACCTATAAAATGTTTCACGGCCAGCAGATGCGACAGGCGGGCTCGCGCCGGCCCCGTCTGCCGCCCGCGGGCACATTGTTCGCAAAGTCAATGAACTTACGAAAATGCTCCTTCGCTTATTGTGCCCATAATCGAATCAAGCCGCTACTCTATATGGTAGTAAACATGTCGCACATTTTAGTTTTCTTATGTATAAAACAAGCCTGACAGGCTGCAAATCTCCAAATGTCCAGCCCTTTCTCAAAAGCTACTTCTGTATGCGCACATGATCGTTGACTTTATTCGTTTTACCCTTTTATCTTTTATCAAAACTGGTGTAGTATGTTCGTATATTCTTGTGTTCTCTTTATCATTTCATTACATGTCCTTTCGGCTATCGTTTACTTTCTCGATTGTCTAGTAAATTGAATTGGAAAATCCCGTGACTCGCATGAAAAAGGGGTGTGGTTGCGTTACGAGCGGGTGTCGGGTCTGCGTCTCGGGGTGAGGGCTGAGCCGAGTGTTCCTGTAATGTCTGGCGCGCGGCGGGAGAGTGCGCGGGGGCCGGGCGGGGAGCGATCAATACGGCGCACCCTACCCGCGCCACGCCGCCGCCGCCGCCACCGCCCGCCCGCCCGGCCAATCTCCGCAGGCCCTTCGTCTTTCGACGCCAATGCTTGTTTTTTCACAGTAGCCATTAACCACGCTCTTCGATAAATGAATAAAAGCATGTGTTAGATTTTTTCTTTTCTACTAGCGGAATTCATTGAGGTTCCCCTCATAGGCATGTTAATCTTCATACTCGACATTTATGTTTCCTGTTGTCCGTGTGATTTTGACATTACTTGTTGGATTGGGGTAGGGAGCAGAAAAATAACGCTTAAGACCTGTTGAATGTACGACTTCCGATAATATCAAGAATGTTGACAGTAATTCCTCAATATCCTTAACTTACAAAATGTCTGGTGACCCCATTTTTCTTTTCAAAATGTTTATCACTTGGCTTTTGCGACTAGTAATGTTTTACAAAGTTCTGACGCCATAAAGTAATGACACTTTTAAGAATATATTTATGTTGTTAATAAGTAAAGCGAATTTTTATCTAAAAAAAAATCAGTAATGGAAAAGATTTCTAGTAGAAGTACCTAAGAGCTTATTTCACGGCACAAGTCCAATAAAATTAGATATAATAGGTAAATCCAATTACTATTTGCCTCATTCTAGATTGGATTGCGGCTTTACTTTAAGCAATCAGGTACCTAACCGCTGGCGTTGGAAGAAAACAGTTTCAGATCTTGTAATCTTTTGTCATTACATGAAGGTTCCCGTTACCGCCGCTGATAAGATGTTTGAGAAAATTTTAAAAGTTTTCTAATGTTTATTGCGCTAATTATGTCGTGAATCGGGATATCTATACGCTGACAGTTTAATACGATATAAAGGGAAAATTTTCTCAAACTTATTTACTTATTATCACGATGCTACTGTACGCCTGATAAAAACATTAAATAAAACTCAAGAGTAAAAAGAAGAAACATTATGGGTCTAGTACAGTGTGATCTACGAAATATAAATGTCGTTTATGTCTATTGTATGTGAGAATTAAAAAGCATTAGTAACTATACTCTCATACGTTCGGTATTGGGGAGAGAACAATATAGCCTCTTTTTTTCAATTCTATTGTCGGATTACTTGATTTATTTAAGCAGTATTTTGTTAATACTGGGAATGTAGATGTATATTAACGAAAGATCCACACGCAATGCTTACCTTTGAAGAACAATTTTCCTTATAGTAATTACTCAACTATAAATTATTAAATCAATCACAACATTTCTTATTATTATAATAAGTGGGCCGGTTCGGTACGTGTGACTCGCACTCATAAGTATACGGTCTAATTATACCAAACATTCTGACAACACATTTTTTGCTCATAACATTCAGCTGTATGATTATGTTTATAAAAATATTAGGCTACACAGTAACCGCGCGCACGTTGGTGATTTTTTGCTACTCGCACATGTTCACGCGAGCGAGGGAGGGTCGGTTCCTAGATTGGTGTGATGTTTCCGGCCTCTGGCTTCGTTATAAAGTTACTATTTTCTTTGAAAGAGTCCTCATGAGAAATAGCCTTCGGATAAGCTCATGTAAATTGCTCCGAAGTTACCACAAACTCCAATAATATTTTCTTTTCAAACTGGATTTAAATAGCTAAGTTCGTGTCGTCATGTTTACCAATTAAATCTTTCTAAACAAGTCTTCTCAAAAGTTGCGAAATTGATTTGTGAAATGTTTTCTATCGATCGACTGCCAGCACAATGTTATTTGCTTTTACAATTCATTACGTTGGAGGAGTTAACAAATTCACGTCTTACAAAAAATGTACAGACAATATTGGTTTCCTCTCTTTTACGACCTACACAAAAACAGCGTAGTGGAGACGTGAGGTTTCTGTAACGTCTATAATATAAACCTTACCATCTTTATCCTGTGAAGTCTTATCAAGAATAAGATTTTGTTTTTTGTCTTACTAAGAATGTTATGCTTGCATTGTATTACAAATATATCGATTGGTGTTGAGTAAATGTTCTCATCACATATTAGCTTTTAGGATAAAGGAAAGATAACTGTTTTTTATATGACTATTTATCAGCAAACTCTTAACAAAAGTGTTGACAATGTATACGGCTGACATAAATAAATAGAATTTAAAGTAGGTATTGTTATGAATTTCGAAATCATTGGAATTGATAAATTACAGTTATGTGACTGATTGAATAAAGAAAGAAGCGATTGCAAAGAATTGGATCTTTATGTTGTCATTTTCAGAAGCTTATGGATGTACTTAGAATGAAATAATCTTGTATTAAAGAGGCCGGTATAATAGAATTGTGCTTCTGGCGTTTGAAACGTCGTCGTGTTATCATTCGGATTCTTGTCTGTTTTATATCTGTGGTGTGGTCGTAAAGCGTACTGTGCGTTCTTTGTATTGGGATCTCGCAACATTTGGAGTGAGAGGGTCAGGCGGTGCCAGTCAATTAGTGAGTCGGAATGTTCAGTCACCCCAATGTTGAGCGTATGACGGCCCAGTCACTCCGGCATGCCAGTTCACTTCCTGAGTGGACAATTAAAGCGGATGACAACCGCGTACCACCATACCCTGCATGACGAACTTAGTCTGCCATTAGCATATATTGTAGCTACTGTGACTAATCGGTATGTTATTGCATTTGAGAACGTGTTATGGCACTCGTCCACATAAATATGTAGATATCGATGCATAAATTCCATCATGATAACCATTAGTTCTATATTACTTATGTGATGTACATATTACTTCGCACCGGGTGTACGATTACTTATTTACCACAAGCGGCTTCATTGGTAATAGAAACAGAAAAATACTAGTTCAGTCAGACCCTTTTCTGTCATGAAATCTTGTTTAATTGCATAGTGGGAGACAATAGCTATCGCTTATAGAGCGGTCATAAAGATGATATCTAGGTAGTATCGGCTGTATAATTAGCGCCGGAATGGTCGTCAACTAGGTGCAGGCCCATCGGTGACAGGTAGATCGGAAGCAGATAGCGTCGCCACGCGTGTCACATATTCACACGCACACTAGCCGGAAATTACACGTATTTAGAAAGCACCGTATTGAGCCTCCCCAAAATCTAGAGGACAAAGACAGAACGTAGAAAATCCAACACTTTTTGCGCTATTGTTATCATTAAGTAAGGGCTAACATTACTATGTTCTTAAAATAAATGAACTTTAATTTCACAAATGTCAAAATTTTCATGTAAGTCGGACTATTTGATGAAAATTCTGAAAACTGCACTGGTGCGTCAGAAAAAGTGAAAACTAAACTAAATATCCTCGGCCTTGGTGCTTTGCCAACTTTCTGGAGACTTGATACAGACCGTTGCATTGAACTTGAGAACATTCAACCAGTGATTCAGCGTTGTTGGGAAGACTCGCATTTTCAGTGAGAAAACTTTTACTGAACATTACTTTCTACTTTTACGAGTTTTGTATAAGGTTTGCACTTTATTGAGGTTCGGTTATTGCTTCGATGTTTCCCTCGCGTCAGAATTTAATAAAAACACCGAAACATGGTGTCTAATAATGTTGTATACTCGCACCATAAACTTCAAGTTTTCGACATAACGATAGGGAAAGGAAGTCACGCACTGTATGAATAATGTTTATTTGGAGAACTTAAGTAGTTTAACTGTATTTGGACGGCTTAACGATAAAGTAGCTCAAGGACGGGGAACCCATTTGAAGCTATTTAGATACCCTTATCAGACAAGCAAATATTTTAAACAATTGTTTATTAAATTCTTGCTTATTCCCAACACGCTATTCGTTTGACATATTAACACAATTCTTTTGTACACGCGACATGTTAAATTCCTTTCAAACTGTTACTGAAAAGAATGTATGGCAGTGTTCATGTCGATTTTCACAATACCCGTACAGCCTTTAATCACTTTTTTTCTATGAAAAAACTATGTCATATGAAGTACATATTTTTATAGTTTTCTTCGTTTTGTAAAACACAACAGTTTTTCACCAAATTCTTACAACAATTTGCTTTTCGACCATTCTTAAAATTCTGAGTGATTTATGAGATTTAATGTTGTCTAATTTCTTCATTACTTAATATTTACAAATCATAGCACTATTATTAATATTCAATATTATTATTTAGAGCAGAGTTGATTCATCACGACTTTGACAAATTAAATAGTTAACAGCTCAATATCCTATGAACATCCGAGAGCTATGTTCATATTATTCAAGTATACGCATTGCCTCTGTATTAGTGTGGAATACAAATGAATCAGAAAGTGCGCGAATGAGGAAATTCCATTCCAGCCGTACCAGCAGAGCTGTCGATAAACTTAAACTACATCGTTGTATTTCTATTCTCAAATGGGCATACATATGATTATGACTACTCCACCGCTGAGTCACTTATTAAATACTCACGTAATTAATAACCCGCGCGGCCTAACAAAAGTTACATGCGTTCTAGACATGCGACGTACAAATTCAAAGGATGTTTTATTTTTAGAATTATTGCTTCTAATTGTGGATGTATTTTATCTGTTAAACCGATGAAGCTCCCATTCAATTATCCACACGGTGGTGTTTGTACTATGTCGTGGTTCGTTTGTTTTATGGCTAGTTGTGTCGCCGTCATTGACAATTATTTCATTTGTTTTATCGTCTGGGTCTACACCCTTTTTTGACAAAATTATGGAAGGTACTTACTTACTTAACTTTTGATAGATATTTTTATCGATGATTCAAATTTCATTGCCTCACCTCATGTAAGAAATTCGATGCCGTTTCTTCCGGGTTATATTTTACCGCATTAAGGATAAGAAGTTATTTGCCATCTTCCTCGGTAGTGTATTAGTAGTGATATGTTCTCATAGACTATCTATGAACACGTCTCACATTAAACATGAACCGCCAGGCGCAGCGGATGGAGGATCCAAGTTATATCGCGCGACAATCCCTGCATCGCAATGAACCGCGTCTGAACAATGAAGATAGATAGTCTTACTTTATAGGAGTTTGTTTATTAAGTTACACGTCAGCTAATTGCGCCATATTTCTTTCTTTATTAGAAACGCCCGTAGGTGCTTATAAAAACAAAGAGGCGTATAGTTCATTCTTTTATTTTTGTGAAAATTTCGGTTACCTATCTACCTATATACCTAAAAATTTCCCTTACTATAAATAAGTACAATTTCAACTTGAAAGTTTACAATCCAGACGAGGATTTATAGCTCGAGATGAGCCGTTTCCTATCGACCCTTTGTCTCTTGATACAAACTCTGTAGCTTCTGAAATAAAAACGTGTTATGAAATCCGTTGTAAGTTTTGAAATACAATGATACTTAATTCTTTATCTGGGACTGTTTTTAACGTATCTAAGATAGAGTAGCATTAGCGTAAGTATACGTATACTATTCATATGTTGCGATTATTTGAAATAATGGATAGGAATGTCGGGTAGTTACTGCGATAGCCGAATTTAGGTTTATTAATGTGTTTTCAAATGTATAAAAACCACTGAACGACGTGAAGCATCCGTTACTGAATTGTGCAAGTGGATAAATACGAAATTTGGCTTCGAATAGAGGAATCCAAGTCAAATGAAATGCTGACACTGCTGTTTTGCAACACAAATTTCTAATTTGTGCTAAGGTTGCAATGCAATCTACAACGCCATTACAATTTACAACACAGCGCCTCTCATGCATTTCATCCGAGTAACGACTTCATGCCAATTCAATATTAATTTGCTTTGCTTTTGTATTGGAAGGTTATTTTCATAGGATAGGATTGAAAGAGTCGGATTCAAAGGAACCGGCAGGCGACTTGGCTATTGATTTCGCGACGATACGTGTTTGTTCGTTTCTGCGACAGATCAACTCGCCTTTGCAACGCCCATTGGAAACCAAATAGTTATTAATTAACTAGCCATGGTGTAGTTACCTACGTACACCAGGGTGAGGCTAGGTCGCCGCCGCCGCCGCCGGTCGCGCCGCCGCGACGCCAGGTCGCGACGCCACTCACCCCGGTGCAATTTAAAATTACCCCGAAGTGAGGGTGTTCACTCATTCACCCGTTCTTTTTAAATGTCCATTCCAAATTGTAGATACGCACGTGAGGGGCTCGCTATACAATCCGTAGTGACTAATTTATTCAAAATTATTCTATACTATCATTCTGTTGCTGTTTAATAAACTGGAAAGTTATTTAGATTGCATGAATAGAAATCCTTTGCGACACATTTAATGCTTTAATCAGATTGGCCACGATTGTACTTTGAGGGGTAGAATTTAGAAAGAATTTTGAAGATACTGGTTTGGTGCTTACTCACAGATCATTATTGTGTGCGTAACCGATTCAAAATTTCTCAATTAAAGGGCTCGTTTTTGAATACCAAGTTAACGCGCGTTAAGATTCTTCAAAGATACCGAATAAGATACGGTATTTTGTAGCAAAATAGATATCTCCTCGCGTTAACTTTAAACTGTTTTATTTTGAAATTTTGTGGAAAGTGGCAGTAATTAAGATAAGAGTAATTAATCGAAGGAGGGCAGGGTTGACGACTTTTAGTGGTGGTGGCCTTTCTGGAAACCGGCTGCTTTATCGATCTCAAGGCCCTCGAAGACGAAAGGGCTCAAGACACGCAACTGTGCCACCTGACAACAGACTATTATATTACCTCGACGCTCCGGCCACTCATCAAATACTAAATATTTTATAATGTTACCACATTTAATTTCGATACACTTTATGTGCGTGTCTAAGCAATCGAACCCTCATTTTAATGTATAGCGTTAACTCAACAAAGACCGAGGAACGGTATTACGGAATAAGTATACGATGATAAAAAAAAACCTAAAATTATTTACTACCTGCGCCTGGCTCTGAACCATTGTAAGAGGAAACCATTCAAGTCTGCGTCAAATAAGCGGTCAGGTAGCGTGCGTAAAATTCGATCCGAGACTTGCAGGCATAGATTATCTCGGATTAACATTCCGACCCGCCGATATGGGTGCCGGAGATTCTCGATAGTGTGCGACAGTTTTTTTTCGTAATGAAACGATAGAACCCGCGCCCAATTCATCCAATAAAAGTCATGCGGGCGCAAATGTTGGGCGACACCGTGGCGGCAGGCGGCGCAATCCGCTCCCATGTCGCAGTAATTATTCAGAATTACTAGACTAAACCTTTTATATTGACCTCGGCGCAATCGGGAAATGCCATTATTCACCCCTATGGAGGCATGTGGCGCGACGCAACCCTTATATTTACGTGTACTGCAGGAAACTTGCTTGTTTTATTCAAGTGAAATAAATTATCCTTCCCATTTCACATTTTCTTAGTCTGAATGCAGCACTCCCAGTTTAAAATATTGAATTAATCTGTGAGGTGATCATACCACATTTCCTTTGTTTTTCTTAAAAAATATTAAAATAGGTTCTAAAAGGGGATTATTTCTTATAGTAAATGGCTCTTTTTTACTTTTACTACCTACGCTGACTTACAGGGGCTCAGTAAAAGTTAATCCTATCTTTAATAAGTAAAAAGCTTTTATCCTAGTTTGGTGCTTAGGAAGATAAGCAAAAAAGGCTCTATTTTTTCGTATTGTTTGCTCGAAATCTATTAAAATTACCACGTAAATGTTAATTTATGTTACTGCGTTACTGCATAACCGCTATTTAACGTTGAGCGGATAATTAATGATTCACCCATTGAATGTTAGAAGCTACACATAGTAATCAATTTAATTGTTAGGCAAATAATCTTGGCCAACATGTGTGATTCACATTCCATCCATCTCATAAATAGAACGAATGGGAACAATATTGTTCCCATTCGTTTGTGGTTACGCGTGTATCCCTATCCATGGTGGTGAATAACATAAAAATCCCATTATATTTATATTAGTTTCAATAACCTAAATGTACCACAATTAAAAGCTTATATTTTATTGAAGCCGACTTTTAAAATGTAGGTTGAAATAAATTGCATTCCGGACCGAATTCCTGAAATACTTTACGAGAATTTCAGTGTAACCGGCCATTTTGAATTCTTGCCTATGGCTTATCATTACTATGGAATTTGCTCAAGTTTCCGTCATACCTATCTCGTCAGCAACTCTTCCGTTACATTTAAATAATTCAAACGCATATACAAATCTGAATGTTACTCATATCCATTCTGATATTGGTTGTTTAGAAACTGTGTTAGTTTTCTTATTTGTAACCGGATCTCTTGCGGTGTATAGTTTCCAGGTTTACTAACGATTGAATTTGAGGTATGCGGTGTACACTGGTGGTATTTCGAGCGTTGTTTTAGCCTCTGTGGCGTTTCCTTGTTTAGTTATAATGGTAGGCTCTTAGAACCATTGCGTCGATTGACGTGTGTTATGCTCTCCTGTAAACAGTCGCGTAGAATGTTGCCCAGTCGCTAGTGGAGCCATGTTAAAATTAGCCCTGTAATGATTGCGAACATCGTAAACATTACCTCGGTTTCCATCAAAACCGCCTGCTTAAGTATGTACCTACGCCTAAACGTATTTTTATCATCTGATTTATCATCTTTCTCTCTATATTTTCCAATACCTTTCACTCTTCAAAGACGTTTTTTATTTAAAAAATATCAAGATAAATAAGTGCAGGTACCTTAACTATTTGCTCAATCTTTTTTTCCATTGGATAATCATTTATGATATATATCTACGGTTTTACGTTTCATGTATAAAATTACGTCGGAAGTATCTAAACCATCAAGACGTGTCGTAAACCGTACGTTTAGCAGCTGGAACATATCAACCATTAAGTGGCCTACCCTGATCAATCAAATCTGTTATTTGTGTTTCGAAACAAAATCTGTTAACTACAGTAACGCTCCAAAATTTGTTGTGTACAAAGCCCATTCATAACAAAAATAGGGAACAGGGTCTTGGTAAATTGTTTAGGTTACTTTAACTAGAATATTGATTGTGGTTCAATAATTTTGTCACAGAATTTCCTTATTAAATTTATAAAACTACATATTAAAAAAAAAACATATACTGTAGAAACTGTACAAGGATGATGAAAAAGGAATCGACCGAAAATGTGTTTTTAAGCATTTGTCAATGTTTCAACTTACACACAATCACATACCACATAAGCTCTTCTGTCTATTTCAATTTGTAATTTAATGGAATCAATAATTATATTTTATTACACTATACGGTACCCCTATAATTTGGACCGAGGGGGATAAAGATACGGTTATTAATAAAAGTCATTTCACCTCATTGATCAGTTGTTCTGAAAGGCAAAGAATTAAAATATAGATGACGTGAGAATATCTATTCTAGCTTGAATAAATGAGTTTAGAATTCTAAACAATACACCTGATAGTAAACATTGCTAAGCTGTTTCATGATTGGAAAATACTTAGGTGCATTATAAGTATAAGTAGTTAGTTTTCGTAGTCAATTCATATTTTGTTCTGCGTGGCTTTTACTACAAATTGAGTTAAACTAATTTCCTGTAGATGGACGTAAATTTTCTAAGTACAACTTGTAGTCACTCAGTGCTATTGTGTTGTGTACAACGAAGTTACTCATTATGCGCTACTCGGAGGGGAGACAATCGCTAAATATCGATTACCGGTGGTACGGTCAACAGAGGCTCGATTCGCGATATTCGTGTAAAACAGGACTTTGTATCAGTTGAATTAAGGTTCACGTTGTGGAAGGTCTTCTTTAGGGCGACTGTACACGAAGCCTGCGGCTGCGCTGTTTTGCAATGCGCACACGTACCGCATCAGTCGATTTACATAGCTACCTACCTAATTACACGTATTCGCACCTGCGCATGTACTACTACGCACAATCATTGTCTTTGCCCATTAAAATGCTTCATGGAGAGCCAAAAATAAACACCACACTAATAATATTTAAGCTAATTTGATAACTCATTGACAGGAAGGAAGTTTAAGCATAGCTGGTATCTTGCGGGTAAACAAACCTATTGTCACATTAGAATTCTTGTTAAATATTTAAAAATACAATGACTCTTGTGAATTTGTATTTAGCGAAGGAATGGTAAAATCTCGACCTTTAAAACAATTTGGAAAATAGCTAATGCCGACACCGTAATTATTATGAAAACTGTGACTTACAGATGTTTTTCAAACATGTAAAACCAATGATCTAAGCTAAACATAGCGTTGAACTGTATTGTTACGCCAATGTTTGTTTTCACTGTAGTGGAAATTACTAAGTAACATAACGGTTCTAGTCGGGTGATTTTTTCATAGACATTATATCAGCATCTGGTTTCTTATACCAGATTTGCTACTGTCTATCTTTATGGCCCATTCCATTGAATATTCATATCGATCTATCCAGACGGACGGCGACCTCGTAAAACAGAGCTTTTTCATTTTTAAAACAAAAGCGAAACCGAGTTTCGACATGGCTATCAATATGAGCAATGATTTTGAGCCCACATGTCTGCCACCATTATAGACTCAGTGGACGGGCATTCGTCTGCGTTATGGTGCGAGGCTATTGATGTTGATTGGTTAGGTACATCGGCACGTTTAAATATTTAAATATGAATTACTTTATGCTGGCCATGCGTCTTAACGCGCAATAACAAATGACTGCCGCATTCTTGGTCCTACTACTTTAATTAGGATAAGGCACTACCATATTGTTGATTCATTGGCTACTTGATGTACTTGGTTGTAAATAAAGTGAGGAGATAAAAGCCAAATCGTTGTAAGAATAAAGATCTCCTGTTTTAGGTTAGATACGAACCGAACATTTTTAAACTACCTACGAGTAATTTGATTTTTCTCGATTCTCTAATTTCAACGAAGCAACATCTGGAAGATGAAAATAAAACGTTTTTTCCGTAGTTAAATTGACTGATTACAATAGCTAAAAAAAGTACCTACTTACTTATAGAAACACTTAACACTTACTCAGAAGCCGTCACAAACCTGAAATCAAAGTTTCAGTAACCGTAGTTAAACTTCTGAAATTGATTTCTAAAGGATACGTGGTATTAATTTGATAGCTTGATTGCGTTTCGCGACTACAGGAAGTTATTAAGCTAATTAAGTATCATATCGATAGATAAATCAATTGTATAAATGCAACATTAAAATTACGACTAAACGAAATTACTTTTGAAGATACGACTTTAATGACCGATACGTACTCATGTTCATTGAAAAGGAAGGAATACTCATATTTCTAGGAATTTACTTTCGTTCCAGTTCAGTTACTTAATATAAGTTATAATTTGCAACAAGGATCTCGGTAGAACTTGTTTTTAGAGCATCATTCACCATTGATGGTTGGTAATGGGATGGATATCCAAAAATTTACGAACTTGAGCTCCTCGGTGCTTTAGAAAGCAATTTAGCAATTTATGACGATGTTCATGGTTTTGGCTTCAATTGTAGTCGTTAACACCCACTAAAAATTAACCCCAGTAGCGATGGTAGCCTATCCTGACCTCCACCAAGGGAGGGATATGTAACAATAGCGATATTAAAAACAGCTGATGATATAATCGTTTCTCATGTATTCTTTTGTTGTTGCAGCGGGCTGAACTTCCAGGACTTGATCGTGAGGCAGGGCGTGATCGACTCGCCTCCCAAGACCCCCTTCATCCTCGGCTTCGAATGCGCCGGAGAGATCGAAGCGGTGGGCGAAGGTGTCACCAACTTCAAGGTTAGTCGAATCTCATCATTACTCTAAACCAGAAACCCTATCCTATTCATGCCGACTATTTATTTTATCCATATTTTAAACATACCAATGAATTCTTAATCCCCTCTGGGCGACTTTTGAGATGAGTCGAAAAACAAGAATAGGAAGTCTAAAATAGTTAAGGGCCATGTAGAAGGGTAAGTATCCCTTTCTAATCAAGGGGCAATTAGGTATGAGCTAAAGAATGGCAGTCAAGTGGCGTGGCATAGTTGCATTGCACTTAATTGTCAACGACTAGCTGTTACCATTTCTGCCAAGCCAACCGAAAATAGACTGACTCTCTTTAGGCTGTAATGTCAATCGAACCCGTTACCATTTACCAGTTAACCGAAAATAGATTACACGAGCCCGCGTATGTTTTTAATATCGTTTTTAGGGTTCCGAACCTCAAACTTTGTTGTACGTCTGTCCGTCCGTCCGTTTTCGTTTATCTCGGGAACGCGTGGATCTATCGAGTTGAAATTAAAACCATATATTCAGGTCAACAGTCTGTTGACGGTGTAAAAAAAATCAAACTTGTAAATTAACGTAAAGAAAAGATAGAAGCGTTTATGCCCCAAAAATATCAATGGAATAAAAATTCATAGGGTAGTTCCTGTTTGCCTAGAATTAATTATGAAATTTGGCAAGTCATATCGTCTTTTATAATGAATATACAGAAAAATAACTAAAAACTAATGATTTGTAATTAAATCCTAAAAATCTAGTCTTTAGTTTTGGAAACTGAATTTCGGGTAAAACTCGGGAACGCGTGGAGGTATCGAGATGAAATTAAAATCAAATATACTAACGTGAATATCAATCGTTTGAAACTGTAAAAAATTCAAACTTTAAAATTAACGTAAAAAAGGTAAGGCCTTTTATGCCGCAAAAACATATATTTCGACACTCTCAAGGGAATCAAGATACATAGGGTACTTTCCGTTAGAACTACGAAAGTCGTCAAGTTATATCGTCTTTTACTACAAGCACAGGAAAACATCTGAAAACTAGCCATTTGTTATAAAATCGTGAAAAATTTTGTCTTTTATTTTGAAAACAGAATTTTGTGAAAACTTCGGAAAAATCTGCGAGATTCAATTCCTGAACTCTAATATTATGTACTTAGGTACCTACAAATTTCTGTGAAACCTTCGATAGGCGAGTCCGACTCGCACTTGTCCGATTTTTTGTTGATAAATTACATGCCTAAACTTAATGTTATACTTTTATTTATACAGACAAGTCCTAAACATAATCGCATGTTTATTGTCAAATTACATTTATGTTCTAAGGGATAATTGAAGGTAGCTGGGTCTATTCTTGGTTGTTTGCGAATTTGCGTAAAATTGTTTTTGTGTGGATAACCGCAATACCGCGACGGGCTGTAGGTGCGTGCGTCTTTGCCTTCGACCAACAATCTTTTACTGGGTCAAACACAAAGGTAATATAATCTGAAAAGTCAAAAATATCCATTGTCGGAAATCATTTAAGGCGGCGGTTACTGGACTATACCATGCCGTATTAAGGTAAAATCCCCAAATTGTGGACCACGCTCCAATGCTGTACCTACATTTGATACAAATTCTATAAAAATAACCAAACTTGAGTGATTTAATGCAACTGGTAACATTTATTCGAACAAGCCACACCTCTGACATTCACATACTATCAACATTTGCCAGAAGTTGCCCAATTTGTGTTTCAAAATGAAACATTTTAAAATTTTCCGGCGAGATTCGATAAAAAAATAGTATTTCTTCTTAACATCGGGTGCGCCTGTGTCGTAAAAATTTTTTTTTTGACTGCAAAATGTTATCCGATTAATAGTCATAAATAAAATTTTAATTTAAATAAATAAATATAAACATATCAAAATTAATCAATTTACACAATTAGCTCAAGCTCTTGTGCTACGAATATCGGAACAGTAGTAGGTACAAATATATAATTATAATAATTATCAAGAGTTAAACGATAAATCTTTTGAGTACTATTGTGCATGACTGGTGGTCCATGACCGGATCTCGCTGGTCCACGATTAGTTCATGAAAAGGGTTTTAGTTTTAAGGGAGTCTATTTCTTTTTAAAGATTATTATCGAAACTTTTCATTAATAAAGTAATCTAATCACCTATAGTATTTTTTATCATTTGCTAGTACTCTTACACCTGTAGGTATTATGAGTTATCTCATATTTGGATATGAGTAGGAAAACTGTCCTCATACCGTCCACGATTAGTGGTTTTACCATAAGTAGTTGCCATTTACTTAGTTTTTTGTTATATTCTAATTTTAATATTATTAAAACAGCATTTAGTTGTAAAGTCATCCATGTCTTTACTTTTATGCATACTTAAGTCTTTATTGTGTCTTGAAACAAGATTTAACCAACACTTGGTCACCTCAATCGCTCGTATTAGGGTCTAGGTAGATAGGTACATAAATATTTGGAGCTGATTAAAATTTTGGAAATAACGTCAATTGAATCCGTTGCCAGAGACAAAAAATATAGTCTAGAACTTAAACAATAGCGAATGAAAAAAGCTACTTCCCCTAGCTTCGTCATGACGGCGTGACGCGATGACGGGTCAAAGGATACGGTCATGGTCAGTTGCATCCGTATGAAGGACTTCTTCTACTAGTTGGTTAAACTGCATTATATATTCGCACAAATAAAATAAAGCGCATACAACGATAATGTTTCCAGTAACTTAATTACGAGTGCAGATTTTTTTTTGATAAACTGGTGTCGACGATAAAAATAATGCGTTGTTGATGTTACTAAATATTACTCATTAGTTTCTCTATAAAATATAACGAAGAATGATTATCCTTACAATGGATTTAAGTAATCAGGTTTGATGCGTAATACGAGTAATAACAACACGTTCTTACGAACCTATAATTGCTGTTTTGTAACGCGTTTATGTCTATTGCGAATATTTTGCAGAAAATTCGTAGGTTAACGAATACATGTACGGTCAACAGCACGTACGGTTTTACATGTGCACTACCAAAACCGCCGCTATTACGAGCGACTTAAGGGCGCTCTTAATGTCAAAGTGTAAAGTCGTAGCTGCTGTTGACTGTACCTAACTATGTGAAAATAATTATGCCTTTTTTAGTTTAACGTTGCATATAGTAAAGCGATGTTCACTGAATTATAAGAAATTGAATAAATACTAGATTTGCTTTTTTTCTATTGAATTAGAAAAGTTGCGATAAGTATTGTGTTTTTTTATTTCAGTATATGATTTAATTTTATGTAAGTAATTCTGAAGATAATTAAGTAGTAGTGGTCACATTGTGTTATAGTTTGATATCTTTCATAGATTCTTCTTCATTCGTAGCTTGATTTTGAGACAAAGACACCGTTTTCAGTAGACATTAAAGCTTATTATCTTCCTTTGAAAGTCCTAATTAAGTAAAGCGCCTTAATAATATAACAAAATAATTTGCTCGAGCACTTTGCAGTAGAAGCCCAACAAGGTGACGAACTTGGGGGGGAAAGGTGGAAGGTCATACATATTAAACTTTCGCCCGGGAAAGCTATAAAAAGACGGGGAGCCGCAATTTCCACTCGCTCCTTTATGTAGACACGCTGAAATTTTGTTTTATTCGACCTCGGGAACTACGGTTGCTATGCCACAAATGACAACATTTTCTGGGCCTAGAAATAAATCCTCCTTTATGCACGAAACGAAGGTAGGCATAACCTACATTTTGAAATAAAAACAGGAATTCACAAGTACCTAACCATTTTCTAGTTCACTTAATTTACGTCGTTCGCACGGTAATGGCAGAGAAATCTCAGCATTAAACAAATTTTATTACTTAAGTTTATCTTTTTATTCGCATTATATGTCGAATCGTAAAGTTATAATAAGATAGTGAGTTTTCTTTACTATTGCAACCTTTTTCCAGAACAAAAAATGTTCAGAGCTATTCGTTCCGTATTTGTGAATATCTTGTCTATAAAAACTCGTCGGCTCAATGGGATCTATGGTGGTAAAATCTCAGTATTATATTGGAGAAAGGAATATTGGCACCACGTTTAGATGTAGCGTTAACATCGAATAAAGGTTTCATATGGCTTTTTATATCAGAAAAAGGTCTCATGCATATTTTTGTTATTATCTTTTCCAATGTCTGTCGTCAAATATCACGTTTTATCGAAAAAACAAACATTCGCCTGTAACAGCTACGCTTCTTTTATAAGAAATACTATTTAGCCTACTTTTAAATAGACGTTTTATTTTTACGACGGTATTTTTATGATTTTGTATGTTCGACAACACTAATGGAACCAAGTTAGTGTTCCAATTTTATAATCCTCTCGAAAAAAACCCATTTTGACTTTTACGATTACTTCATGAAACACATAAAGTTTTCCATTTCAGTGTGCCTTCAGTCTTATGTTTTGAAGTCCAAAGTTTCATAACTTTCAGCTCTAAATACTTGTAGAAAATTTAGACATTACAAACTTACTACGGATTTTTGAAAAAGGTTCCTTTTAAGTAAAGTAATGAAATGTGTGTAAATTTATGAATATTACAGTCCACTCGGATAAAGTTGCGGGTAAAAGTTAGTCATAAATATGAAAGCGAGTTAGTCTATTTAGGTGCGACCTCATCATGACCAAATTTCCAAAAAAATAATAACTTTACCCTCCGTGAGACGGCTGTTTCCCAAGGGGTAAAAAAGGTCGAAACTTGGGGTTTGTGAATAATTCATACGGCAAATATTTTTCGGACATGGCAACAGAAACTTTTACCAGAGACAATTTAATATTTGGAAGTATTTTTTCTTTTGTGATCATGTCCTTTTTTGTTGGAATGAAAATGAGGTTAAATATTCGGCTTTACTAAACATTGAACCTCTTTTTATCAGGTTGGAGACCAAGTGGTGGCCCTCCCCGAGTACAGGGCGTGGGCTGAGCTGGTGGCTGTGCCAGCGCAATACGTGTACGTAGTGCCATCTGGCATGAGTGCGCTGGACGCGGTGGCCGTCACCACCAACTACGTGGTGGCGTACCTGCTGCTCTTCGAGATGGCCAACCTCACCCCCGGCAAGAGTCTACTCGTCCACTCGGCTGGCGGCGGCGTGGTAAGCATAAGCAACCATTTTGTTTAAAAAGCTTGAGTATTAAATGTTATTTAGAAAAAAAAGTGCTTATGACAATTCTTTTAAGTTTCCATTGATATACTCGTACAATATGGTCCTGTAGGGCCTGTTGATGTCTGAGACATAAAGGAAAGCACGTTCATAGAAGATATTTATAGGACAATACGCTTTTGAGAGCTTTTCTCAGCTTTGTTGAGCTTAACAGATATATTATTTGGACACATTTCCATTGATATCAAAGGTGTAAGATCCAGGAATTCCGTCTTAACGTCAAGCATTGCGGTGATAATACATATATATATATATATATATATATATATATATATATATATATATATATATATATATATATTCACATTTAAGGTTCCGTTCTTCAAAAGAGAAAAGTATGCCCATAAAAGTATTATCACTTCACTTGGTCTGTCCGTCTGTCAGTCAAGATCTTTTTCTCAGGAATGTCTAGGGATACTAAAACTTACGGTTTTTTTCAGCAGAAAAGTTACTATAAAAAAGGTTCTAGTTTACTTAATCAACGATACGGTCACTTCGCCTTACCATAAATTAGGATAGCAGGAAGCACTATGCTTTAACTTGCTGAGAATGAAAACTCCCGAAAAGAAATCGTTATTATGACATAAAAGATATGTAGAGCCGACGTCAGATTAATTTGACAGTGGATTTGCATATTTTTCATATCACAACTGTCAAATCATCTGCAAAGTAAGCTACTCAGAACTTACTTTTAGATTGTTAAACAGGCCCTTAATCTAAAAAAATTTTAAATATTTTAATTACTCTGGTCCATATTGACGTGCATATGACTACGTTGCAATGTGTGTGACATGATGCTAAAAATACCCCCAGTAGCATTGCCCCTACAAAGCAATGTTAAGTTTCCACATCTAAAAGCTTCTTAGAATTATGTTCTTCTGTAAGTATCTACGCCACAGCGGGCCTGGTTACACTCCAACGAGTGTTCTTATTATTGCTCTGAATTAGGTGAGAAAAGACTTTATTTGTTTTGGAATCATCAGCTACGGTATGACGTCACTGCTCAAGTATCCACACGCGCTCCCTAAAGCTAATGACCTGCTGTAATGTGATTTCAATAGTCTGGTCTGTTGGATACAGTTTCGCATTTATTTTGTCGGGAACTGATTATTAATTTACATGACTAATTATGAAAATATTGCTCAAATGGAAATGTTGCAAACGCCAGGCGTTGCAAATTGTTTTCACCTCACACGCTCTGAAAAGGAGGTTTTTTCAATCAGTTTAGGCGTAGAAAATCGCTTTTTGCGGCCTAGCGCGACAAAGTACTTTTTTTAATTTAATACCTAAAAATATGTCATAATGCGTTCCGAATCGCACTATTGACTTTTTGTAATATTTGATTCTTATTTTAAATTGCTTTAAATTTATTATAATACTCCGTTTTGGTTTAATTATATTATTTTAGTTCATTGAATCATAAAAACAATAACAATAAGATTAAACTATTTGTTATAAGAATTTTATATTAGGCTGGCTGAAATTTCACAACCTATAATTGGATTTCGGATTGTGACATAAATCTTTATTTTTAAATTGTCTTTGTCTTGTACCACATGTCAGTGTCAACATTTACGGAATCGTTTTTATTCTTATTAATAAGTAACAATATATTCTAACTTTAAATAACTTTGAATTAACTATAATATCCCTTTTTTACTATTTTAGTTTTTTATATCCTTAAAACAACGAGAATAAGGTATATTTAGATTAAAGAATTTTTTACCGGAAGTTGACCGCGGAAACAACCATAAAATGTTCCTCGCTGTTGTGAGGTGAAAAATTGTGTGTTGCGCTCGGCAGAAAAGTTTTTAGCGTCTTGTACCTTTGAAATCCTCGCTTCGCTCAGGATTCAATCCTAGAGTCCTTCCCTTGCTCAAATTTCAATAAAGGTAACTCGCCGCTAAATAACCAACTTTCCAGTCTTGCATAACAAATAACTATTATTTCACTTAATTTGGGTAGACATAATTTATCTATTAACAGCCTGTTGGCAAATTTGCTGGTTTTTTTTCATGGACAGCTAATTAATTGGCTATCATGATTAACACCTTAACTGTTTTTACAAATTTCTTAATTACGATAGCTTCATAAAATCAAACAGGTTGTGGTGCGTCTTATTATACGGTTTTCAATACATACTATATTGTAATGATAACACAACAATCTGTGGTGTTATGATTACAATAAATAGTATGTATTGAAAACCGTATATTAAGACGCTATATCGTATAAGTACGTACTTTTTGGTATAAAACTAGGAAGGTTGGTTAGTGATGTTACAAATCTGGCAATAAGATACTTATATATTTCTTTATACCTTTATCTCGATTTGTAAAGTTTCAGAAACACGATTTTATGATTTTGCCTCGATACTTTTGTTTTCAAAATGACCCCTTAAAAATACGAATTTTCAAGATTATTCTCATTTGGGGTTACATATACTATTGGAAATAGGTTTAATTAGTGGACACCAATAATATATAGGATCATATAGTTCATTTTGTCTTTAATCGCATCAGTTTTTTACTATGAAGTGATTTCGTGGTTTTCTCGCCTTATCTGAAAAATCGGTCTCGCTCTTGCGCGCGTTATTTTCTCATTACTATCTCGCTTCAGTCGAGTAGTCCCTTAAATGATTGACTGTTGAATGAATGATTTTATTGGGTGATTAACTTTTATAAGAGTGAGATCAACTTTTACATGCGTTAAAGTCAGCTGATTTATTGACTACCGACGGCGACATAAACCGTATAGTATCCGTTTTGTTCTGCAGGTATATTTTTAATACTCAAAGAGTGGCAAAGTTGATCGGAGAGGCACTAACTTTTCTCCCCAAAAAGGTTGTGACCTCATGCAACACCTTGATTTTTCAGATGAGAGTTAAAATTTTACGTTAAGTACTAACTTTTGCGTCAAATGTTTTAATTTCCAACCCTTTAGCTAGATCATCTGGCAAAACTTAACATAAACGGCGTTTATTTTTCACATTAATACTTGCACGTGGACCTCGATTCTATAGAAAATTTGATAGCTACGACGACAGCACGTCTATTGTAAAGTCAACAGCCCTTGTACGAATTTGGCAAACTATAATCGTTTTCGAAAACTATTGCTTTGTCCTTTTCATATCCATAGACTGTTTTACCGACATGAGTAGAGTATCTATCCGATAATTTTCGACAACGTTGACAGTAAATGTCAACTCGTACTAAGGGCAAAACGTTAGATTTTACTACTGCATCACGAAAACCGTCACTATTAAAAATGTCTAAAGGGCCCTCAAGGTCAAACTATAATACCTGAAATGCTGTTGTGTACCTATCTATACTTAATAAGGTTATCCAGGGTTACACAGGTATTTAATTGGCGTTTTATATGAACAGGGCCAAGCCGTGGCGCAGCTCGCCAAGACCGTGGACAACGTGACGGTCTTCGGAGTCTGCTCCAAGAGCAAGCACGAAGCGCTGAAGGCGAACAACAACAACATAGATCACTTGCTGGAGAGAGGGAGCGACTACACCAGTGAAGTCAGGAAGTAAGGCAATCATTTTTTTAGCCATTTTAGCCACCATAAAATACAAGAAAGAGGTAAGAAGAAGCAAATAGTCTGTTAAGCGTCACTATTCTTTCGTGAAGTTTCACTATTCTGTAACTAATAACGTCATACAATTATTTATTTATTGTCTCATAGAAGGAGATGAAAAGTAGAGTGTATCGTATCACGCGTGAGCAAAACTATTTTCCCTTGGGCGAGTACTTTGAATCCCTCATTGCGCCTAGGATTCTACTCTAGAATCCCTCGCTATTCTCGGGATTCTGCTTTAAAACCCTTCGCTTCAGATTCAAAATAGCGCCCTCGCCGTTAAAATATTATTTTACTTCCTTGTAATACAATTTAAGTATTATTTCGCCATTGGTGGGCTAGGGATAGGCATTCCTTATGAATGGGTAAATTATGCATTACGCACATTACGCACCACGCGGATGCAGAATAGTAGGTGGTATTGCAGCTTACGCCAACGGCTTAACGTGCCTTCCGAAGCACGAGGAAATCAAGTTAATATATTTTTGGTCCCCCATCCCATGACAGACCAATGCGAAAGTTTCTTAACCGCAACGATCTCAGACCAAAGCGCTCTAATCACTGTGCTGCTTCGCACTTGTTGTTTTTTGTGGCAATCCAGTACCTATATGGCCGTCAGGAACGGAAATGCATAGGTATACTTAATGATAATAATCATGACCACTTTAGCACTATACGTAGGTAAGATAAGTGCATGATTTTAGATACTTAACCCGTTGTTTTTTAAATAATTAAAGAAGAAAAGTATCGTGGTAAACATGTAGATTTATGTCTTAATGATAAACTTAATCAAGTCCTTAACACGGTCTCAGGATAGCGAGACCGTAAAAAAATATAACGATAATAAATCGCCCGCGAAACAGTTATTTTTGAAGTGGAAGTACTTTGTACAAACTGTAATAATGAGTCACAACGAAGCGTTATAACTTGTAATAAGCCAGTTTGGTTCTAAAAATGAAGGGATGAAATCATGATATCGCGAGCTGCTTAAAATAATACTCGGCCGGCCCTACGCTGCTAATACCTCTGTTTATGTTTCACGAGCGATCTCGGGAATGCGGGACTTTTACAAAATGCTTACGTTTCTTTGACGTTATAGCGGCTGTTTTGATCCATCGTGGCAGTCGCGAGAGACCGCTTCTTTTTATAACACCATTAACATTTTTTTTTTTTTTTTTATATCAAAACAAAAGCACATATAGAATATTTAATAATGTTGTAGTGGAAACGAGCGATTACACAGTGAAGTACCAAGTCGTAACGTAATGCGCATCATGATACGAAAATCGATACACTTATCGGATTATTTATCAAAGTATGAAAACAGCGGAAGTTATGTACTTACACTGAAATTAGATTTCACACAATAATAAAGCTCCCATTGTTATTTTGAGGCGTTCAATCTAAGATGTTCCCCATCCCAAGCTCTCTTAATTGGTGGTTATTATAGTTACATATTTCAGTGCCATCTCGATCCGTGTGATACGAGCACGCCAATTTAAGAAGACTCCATTCTTTCTCCTTCCCTTCCGTTAATCAAGGAACAGGGATCAAAGTAAGGTCCTTATTAAGTTGGTCGGCGCGCACGTTAATTGTTGAGTTTATAACCCGCTCCATAGGGCAGCTGCTTCGTAACAGCCGCGGTATTTAATTCTCGTAAATAGACAAAGATATTTTTATATCTGGGGAGAACTTCGGTACGTAAACATTAGAACCACACAAGTTCAATGTAAATAAACATCGCTAGATATCTACTACTCCTAGAAGAAAGATGATGAAGCGGATGATTTTAGAAATGTTATAGGTTAACTAGAAAATGACACATTTGTTATTTGAAATTTTTGCATTTTTCAATGCTATTATTTTTATACTAATGATGAATTTTAAATAGAAAAATATTAGAAAAAAATAAACTTGGCTACAAGTGAATTCTCGGGCGGGACTCAAGTCGATTAAAAATATAAAAGTATTGGAGAATTTCGTCGGTGGTCCGCGTCCGGCAGTAGCTCAGTGGTTAGACCAGTGGGTCGGATTCCCAAAGGTCGCAGGTTCGAGACCCGTCTGTGAATTGAGACTTGTGGCCGAGTTTCATCAAAAAAATCATCAACATTTGTTATTGTTTCTCGTGCCTAGGCCAAAATAAATATTATTGAACAGATTTAATTATTTATAACAAAAGACAATATGCTATTTCATTTCGTTATTTTGGCTTAAAAGGCTTTGGAACGCCCTAGAATTCCGAAAAATACACTACGCATTCAGTTAGTGCAACAATAGCACTATATCTACATCGCTTCCTATCTTTCCTGCAGGGTGTCTCCCGATGGAGTGGATATCGTGCTGGACTGCTTATGCGGCGAGGAATGCAACAGGGGATACTCTCTGCTCAAGCCCATGGGCCGGTACATTCTCTATGGTAAGGATTTCACAGTCTACACTGAAATTCCACTTATCAAACAACCACATTTGTTTTATAAATTATTAGTAAGCTTTTAGTACCTTTATTAGCAGGTATATTTTTTCTGCAACTCGAATCCATCCAATTCTCTACCAATATTTGCCAAATAACGCCAAAATGTAGTTAAAAACACTGCGAAACAATTCCGAACAATTCCACTCGGAATGTACGCTTTTAAACGAAAACCCTTTACAAATACAACAGCCAAGATTTATGAACGATTCTTTGAATTGTTTGGGTAAACAGTTATTTAAAAGCTTTTTGGGTGGTTTACAAGGCTAGATTTAAATCTAGCGGCCGTTATGATAACGAGTTCGCATTAAAGTTGGTTGAAGTAGCATTCCTGTGTTTGTCGTGTTTGAATATCAGCACTTGCTTACAATGGCGTTGTATCGCAGGATCATCTAACATCGTGACCGGCGAGACGAAGAGTTTCTTCAGCGCTGCGCGTGCCGTGAGTATTTAATGTTTTAATAATCTGATTACTTCTCGTAACACCCTCTGAACTTAGTAGAATTTTACTGAGACTAGATGTGTTACATTAGTAAGAAGCAGTAAATCTCTTTCGAAATTGTTTGGTTCATTTTATTGCAGATAAGATCGGCTGTTCTATTTTATGCATCTCCCTTCTAATAAAATATAATGCAGGCTCTTATTTTCAATATAAATTTATGCACCGAAGCTCTACACTATTATTTTCTAACCACTCGGCTATTGGATATGCTATTAATAATGCTACTAAAGTATATTGGATTCTATTGCTAAAGAAAGAAACAAAAAAATAGATTTGTTTCAACACAGACTCGAGACTCGGTGAATATACAAAATTAATTATAACGTAAATAATAACAAATAATAGTTAATTGAGTTTTTTCTTTATTTCAATAAATCATTGTTTATTAAATCAATTAATATTTAATTTTAGTATTAAATCATTAATTAATAAATACATTTCATCATAACGTATTATCATTAATATAAATTGTTTATCATTAAAATTACAAGAGAATATATAATAATGATTTTTATTTTATTCATGTACTTAAAAGATATATGAGTAAAATTGAGATAGTAAAACATAGTATAAAAATTGTTCCATTAAATTTAATCAATAAATAATATATAAATTTGCTTATAATATTTAATTATAATTTATAACAAAGTCCGGTCGTTGAGAGAATGCGTTCTTGAATGGTCGTGCTAGCTCCATATCTCAAGTAAATAAAGCTTATTTTTTTATATAACACTTTTCCGGATAATTTAAACTAAACTTTAGTGTCTTCTTCTTATTGAACTTTAATGTGAGGCGCCATAACAACAGTATTGTTGTGTTCGGCAGCAGTAAGAAAGAGATAGGATAGACACCAGTCTTTCAGTAAGTTGAGGATTTCGGGAGAAGCGTGCTTTCACCTTCAGCCTTGTCAGTACTTAAAACATCAGATACTTACGATTAAGTCAAACATTTCGTTTTAATGCATTCTCTTCGCGGCCGCATTTTAAAGGATAGAAATCAATAAACGAAAACTACGCACTCTTTTTCATGTGCTTATTGACTATGACCCGTTTTCCAGTGGTGGCAAGTGGACAAGGTGTCCCCGATCAAGCTGTTCGACGAGAACAAGAGTCTGGCGGGGCTGAATCTGCGGCACCTGCTGTTCCAGCAGGGCCGCGCCGAGTGCGTGCGGCGCGCCGTCGACGCGGTTTTCGCGCTATGGGAGCAGGGCAAGGTCAAGCCGCTGGTCGATTCCACGTGGGCGCTTGAGGACGTAAGTATACTAAGTTTACTCAGCATTATTTTATTCAGGTTTATCCCATGCTGTAGCTCTCGTAGCTCGATAACGTGTCACATCTTAGCGGTGTAAGCACGAAGCTCTGCGCTGCGTACGGCGCGCCGTCGATGCGGTTTTCGCGCTATGGGAGCTGGGCAAGGTCAAGTCTCTGGTAGTGTACACATGGGCGCTTGAAGACGAAAGTACACTCAGAATCATTTTGCTCGGCTTTATCCCCTGCTGTAACCCTAGCATGAGGCATATTTTTGTTTTTTAGGAGACATGTTTATGCGTATCTTCTAAAAAAACCCAAAAAGTATAGGTACTAATTACTAAGGGTGCAGGGAATTCCAGTATCCGCTCGCCTCCCGTCTCCCCTTAGAGCTTTAGGACTTGATGGGAGGGACGGAAAGTGGGTTTCGCGAGTGCGCAGTCTATGCATACTGCAGGTGAAGGCAAAGTGGGCCGCGTACTGCAGGTGAGTCTAACATTTCGCCCCTGTACCTAGGGGCGAAGGATGCGTAGAATTTCTCCTAGTATACAAAAAAAGGGGGATTCCAGTATGTCATCCTACAATAGTTATAAATGTTGAGTGCGTGTGTCTGGCATGTCAACGTTGTCTTCGCGCTATGGGAGCAACCAGTGCAAAGTCAAGCCGTCTGATTACTCCAAAACGTTTTAAAATTTGATCGATTGAAAGATTCAACCATAAAGACGGTTTAATACTTTTAAGGAAACTTTGAAATTAGTCTTTTTTGTTACCTTTATTATGAACTTGAGTGATTGACTATACTTCTTTATTTTTTCTACTGAGAGGATATTGATGAAACTTTGTTAAATGTTATAGCTAATGCTAATTTTATATACAAAATAAAATAGCCTATTGTTATAATTAATATTTTTTTTATAAAATAGCCTAGACATCGCATGTTTCTCCAGTACTTCAAGGAAAGTGTTTATTCGTATATCAATACAGACGGTACAAATCGTTGAAATTTATATTAAACCTGTTACTACTTAATTGTGTCAATAAATAACATGATGTAGTATTATTACAGTCGATATCTTTTGAATTGTCTTGAAGCTGAAACATATTGTAAAGAAAACATCACACATCATGTTAGAAGTGTCATATCTTAAAGTTACTACTTATTAAATATTCATGACTTATTTTTGAAGAGAAAAGTAAATAAATGAATATGTTTATTAATTAAGAAATTTAAAAATAGCCTGAATGATGATAATTTGCAGGAATTTGTGAATAAGGCAACAACGTAAGAAAAAGTGGATGCTTTTAACTTTCGGTTTTTACGACCTTAGTTCCAGGCATCGATCCTTGTTTAGGTCAATGTAGAAAATATTTTTTCTTATTCTTGCCCGTTACGCTACCACTTCCAAACACTATTTGGTAGTTTGTTTAGAGTTAACAAAAAATATTAACAAATGACGTCATCAACAGGTTGCCGAGGCCATGCAGAAGATGCACGACCGCAAGAACATCGGCAAGCTGGTGCTGGATCCATCGCTGGAGCCGAAGCCCAAGCCCGCGACACCCGCCAAGGGAAAAGCCGGAAAGGAGAAGAAACCAGCCAAAGAGAGCTCCGAGGAGAAGAAAGAAAAGGAGGCCAAAGAAGAGGAGAAAAAACCCGCCGAGAACGGTGAGAAGAACGGTGAAGAACCTCTCACTAATGGTAACAGCGACGAAGGTCAGTCTCGAAATTTTGTGACCAAGCATGAGTAGACGTACACGCTTCACATGGTACGTTCAGTATTTATTTATACATACTTATAACCATCGTTATATTTGCGCTTTTGTTACTGACGTTTCGGACAAAATAAGTACGGACACTTTGTCCGAATTGACACTTTTAATTATATTATTTTATCAGTGACAATTCGGACACCATTATAGTTAAAAGCGGTTTTGTATAGTCAAACAAAAATCACAAAGTACAAAAATTCAAAACATTCCTGGTTGGTTATGCTAGCCTGGTACTTTTAATTTACTGTACTAGTACGTTGTGATTTTCGTCTGACTGTACAAAACCGCTGTAACTATAATAGTGTCCCAATCGGCATTAAAAAATTAATAAGTGTCTATTCGGACAAAGTCTCTGAACTTATTTTGTAACGTCAATAACCCGCGCTTTATTACACATAACGCACGCACGTTTTTATAAACGCTGTAACTGCTGCTGATTCAAACGATATATTATTATCTACACAGCCTTTAGACTAGCCGCTTAGACATTAGAAATCGTTAAAATAGTACTTATTTATTTAAATAAGTATGTTTTTATTTGCAATTATTTTCGTAGAACATTACCTACTCACTCATTATTTTTAGTTACTGGCCTAAATCAATAATTATTATTGTTTAAACGTACTTCATAACAATGTTGTGTAACTCATCAAGCAACAGTAAAACGATTTCATATTACACAGACTTAAAGGTTCTTATTTATTGTAATCTGAAATACCTAAGTAGTTACCTACTTACCTATTTATTTACAAAACTTTACTTTTTAGTTAATGTTATATATAAACCTAGGAAGTCACATAAAGGTATTCTTAGAAAAACTGAACAATTTAAAAGAAAGAAATACCTTGAAATACATGAGTTAAAAACTCATTTGCAAAAACAACGGACACCTAAGCAATGAACCATTTCAAATGTTAATATTGCTTTGTTTGATAATTATAGGTAGTTTTATCCTCACAATTTGGTAAATTAATAAGCAAATAATCGTTTTCATCAGTATTTCATAAAATTTAGATACAATTTATAGGAAATAATGCTAAACCTCGCTAGTAGTGTATGTTCGCTAGTAGTGCATATACTCATGAAGTAAAAATCGTCTGGGCATGCTAGCGAGTATATCCCGGATACTTGCTTGCGGAATACGTTCCCACTCCGCAGTAATCACATTCTTCAGCTCTCTGATGGTCTGCGGAGCCGGGTGTACTGATCTCACACGCCGTTTCAGAACGTCCCAGACATGCTCTATGGGATTGAGGTCGGGACTTCGAGCTGGCAAATCCAAACGACGAATGCCGACCTCTTGCACATACGCATTAACATCGCGGGATCGGTGGGCGCGAGCATTGTCGTCCATAAAAATCGAGTCTTCACCTAGAGCGGCCAATGCGGGTTGTGCATGAGGAATTAGAACTTCCGTTATGTATCGATGCCCAGTCAGTGAGCCGTTTTCAATGAAGACTAATTCTGTACGATCCATTGAATTTACCCCCACCATAAGGTGTGATTTCTTCGAAACATGCCTCTGCAACGCGTTCTCCTTGTCTTCTTAGCACTCGCCGACGTCGATCTTCACCGAACAGAGATATCCTGGCTTCATCAGAGAACAAAACCCTATTCCAATCTTCTTGAGTCCATGATTCACAATTTCTAGCGACCCTAAGCCTGTGAACTCTGTGCTCACGGAGTTATTTGGGGCCGCGGGCCGGGCGGTGACTGCGTATATTGGCAGCGAGAAGCCTCCTCCTGACCGTCCATAGACTAATATGCACATTTCTTACTTCTTGGAGGTTGTTCTTAAGATCCACATACGAAGATTTGCGATTTCTCAATGCGCAACTCACAAGAAAACGATCATCCCGTGGTTGGGTACATGGTTTTCTTCCAGAACCAGGCCTTCTCTCGACGGAACCAGTCTAGTATCGCAGGAACTGATATCGCTGCCAGGTCCTTTGGACTGTCGAGCGACTAACATTTAGCCTCCTAGCCACGAAACATTGGCTGCAACCCTCTTCAAGCAGCGCGATAATTTTGGTAGCTTTTACCACTTTATCTACCATTTTTGATACAGGCAAACAGCAATAAATAAAGCTTTGACAGTCAAGGATATGAAATTAATCGATAAAAATTGAATAAAAGTTATGAAAGTCGATGTTAACTTCTGGAACTTCGCGCCAAAAATGTAGAATAAAAAGGGGGTTTCTGTAAAAATGAGCAACAAATGAAAATTTGAATTTAGAACGTACTTTTTTAAATACCACAGCATTTTTAAAACCGGCCAGTAACGTGTACCAACGATTGAAACCTTTTTGGTATTGTATCTTTTTAAAGATGAATGAAAATCAAAACCGCCCGTTTTTTTTGCAAATGAGTGTATATAAAAACTTCTATCCCGACACTTTGGGACTGCTTCACGACTATATTATTAGTTAAGTACATTAAATCAGTTTACAATTACAATTAGCGACGTTAAGGCGAAAAAAAAAAATTGTAATTAACAATGTTTTGAAGTCGTTTAAATTAAGTAACTCGTCATTGCCAAAATGTTAGACGATTACTTGATAGATGAAAGATAGTAGATGACTGTATTAAGTAAGGTGTATTATAAGGTCAACAGCAACAGTTTTACAAAACTAAAAAAATCCAAACTACTTTGAGCTTAAACACGTAAGCTTTTGAGTTCAGAATTGTCTGAAGAGATTTGACATAGGTATTGTATTGGGTCAGGTAGTTGAACGACTTTGAACTGTAACGCGATAGCCCGATAAGATAGGACTTGTCAGAAAAAAAAATTGACATGGGTATTAGACCACTCAAGTAGCTCTTGACTGTACATCGACTTTACCATTTGTAGTTTCTTTATGAAGAGATTATCTTCACCTGTATATCGACTTACCATTCATAGTTTATATAAGAATTCGTTTTAGCAATTAGAATAGGACCTTGTAGGTATAATCTTCTAAAGGCTGTCTATGCAGCGGTTGGATAGAGCTTGGTCATGAGATGTCGGGGCGTACCTTCGGCTACGCGCGCGGATTCGCCCGGATATTACGTTTTATGGAATGATAATATATAGAAAGCATGTAAGAAAGGACTTTATTAGCATTAGCATGCTTTTTGAAATGGCAAGAGCATTTATTGCAGCATTTAATATATTAAGTAAAATCTAAAAGCTGAAATATAAACATAAGCTGTAGTACATATTGTAAGTAATACTTGTAAGAAATTTAATTATTTTCCTTGAAATTGAATAAAGTTGTCTACTTGTTTATTCTTATTTACATTATGATGAGGCTTTACAGAAACATTTATGATTTAAAAATGTAATTTATTAAAATAACGATATACAATTCTTTTGTTTCTGTTCAAGAAATAATATTGAAAATGAGCCTTATTTTATTCTAATAGATCTCCATTTTGATTAAAAAATATGACGTTATTTTAATATGTAATAAATGGTATGTTACAGAATCAAAAGAGAAGGAGAAAGAGAAAGAAAAGGAATCTAGCTGAATTGCGTCCGCCGAGGAGTGAACCAGACAAACCACCGCCAATCGATTATTTTAGAGAGAGCTGCTACCGCGGCCGCGCGCCGCCCGCACTATGTTGCCTCATTCTATTATGTTTATACCTAAATAAGTCTGAATACGATATCGTTCGATCTCAATATTAATCATAAAATATATTTTTAATGTAACCCTCTATCCGACCTCGATCGAACCATGTCGTACTGTTAGTTTAGTCTTTAGTTGTCGGATCTATCGTCACCTTTGCGTTTTGTTAGAGTAAATTATCATGCAAAAGTACCTTGCGGTCGAAGACTATTCGTTAAACAACAGCGAAATTGGAACAATGAATTTATATTTTTTTTATCCGTTCTTTTTATATTAATTTGGCCTAAGTTAAGATCGTTTCTGAACTTACGAGTCTTTTTTATTATAGTTTAATGTTTAAGACTTTATTTTTAAGATGAGATATTTTAATCTGCAGTTATTTTGAATGGCTATTATATATGTAAGATGCAGAGATGCTTAATCTTTATGTATGTTAAGCTTTAATATTTTATTAGTAAATGTTTAAAATTTGGCCCCTCGAGACCACACCCGCCCTGGGCCGCCGCCGCCGCCCGACGCCGACGACTAACGAATGAAACCTTGCGTGTGATATTTTGTACTAGGTATGCTAGATGTTTTGCGGTAGGTATTTTTATGCAACCTTTACACAACACATTTTTCTTAATTTTGAGCCTAAATATATTATTTCATATTTTTATACTTAGACATTTTGTAAATTATTTTGTAGTTAAGAAATAAAAATCACTAAATTTTTTTTAAGGCACCAGTCATTGTGTGGCGAAGCAACTTTATTCCGTGTAGGCTCAAAGTTAGGCTGATTGTACTTGCTCATGGGACGAACTTGTAGCTAAAAAGTATTTTTGGCGCCTTATAAAGGTCTAGCTAGTGGAACTCAAAATATCTATTACAATCTAAAATATAATGAAGAACTCTTTTATAAAGTACCTACCAAACGATGTAACAAGGTCTCGTATAAAGCTTTTTTATGTATCTTTACACAAATATCACATATCTAATCAACAAATACACTTTCTCACGATGTATATTAGAAGTAATATTTTGATACCAATATTCACTGCGTTTCTTTTTTATGTAACATACCTAGCATATATTTATTCTTAATTTCATAAGGTTGTAAGTAATTTTTACCGCCATATGTATGTACAGTATGGTTATAGGTATTATGTACCCAGTACTAATAAAATGTTTTATCTGTGTAACACATATCATGCGGATGTAAATGTAACTCTGAGAGGCTGAGTGTAGCCCGGCGTTCGCCGGAGTAGAATTCAATACCCAAACGCTGCTCAAACTTTGCGCTGACGCAACTGTGCTCAAGACGACGGCTGACTCGGTTAACTGTTTAGGATTTTTATAAAATTTTACCCTTTTTGAACATTTTTGCTAGAGCATAGTCTGCGTGAGTGCACTGTCCAATACGACGGAGGTCTCGCAACGTGTCCCAGCGTCCGTGGTTGTGAAGTAGACCGGGGACAACGCATTCCGCGGATGTCTCAGTAGATAGCTTTTGTATCGTTGTATCACGAGTGGCCGGGTGTCACAAGCGCTGCTTTGTTTCTCGTACGGTGGCTTGGTGCTAGTTTCATATTGTACGCGGATATAACTCGCTTCAGTGTCTCGGACCAATATCTTAAAGCTATTTTAGTCTCCTTATCGGTAATAATCCTTCGCTTTGTGTGTCAAAATATGTGCGAATTTCTCGTAATGTAAACATATTATTATTATTAATTAAATCATGTGTATATCATTGACCTGTATAATGGTTTAGATTTATCTCTGAATTTTCTTCTATAAGAATATTTGATGGAATTCAATAGTGATTTAGAGAGCTGGGGTGACCGCGCCGTTTAAGATTGTGTCCAAATTGTTGTAGGTTAGTATCGAATTGACGCCAATATTGATGAGCACCTCCCGGGTCCTCGAGTGGTGTGCGAACCCGCGCCGTCACGCCAGCGAGCTCGACAGACTGGGTCGTTATTGTAATAACACATTTATTTTTATAAGGGCGGGCCAGTGTGATATCTATACTATGAAATAAATAAATAAATATGTATGATCTGTAAAAATGCTTATCTTGAGTTTTTTATTTCACGAATCTACTAGACATTTCCCACTCATCGATAATCTTGATATTAGACCTTGCTATAGAGATAGTTTAACCTCAGTCTATATATCTATGCTTTAAGTAGGTAAGACAAGGATGTTATAATTACACAGAACGGCAGGAGCCACCTGTTGTGGCCACTTTGTTAATGCTATATGCTATGCTACTAAGGATTAAATTAAAGTGGTCACAACCACACATTATATTGGTCATAAGTGGGCGAGTGGCCACAACTGGGTCGTTTGTCTAGATAGTAGAAACTGCTAATACCGATTTTGAACAAAAAGGTACCCGTGGAACACCTATGTGAACCACACAGGTGTACCACGGCACAGCTAAGAAAGGTGACTTTCAACTCGATGGGCGAGACATTCTAGTGTTGTGCAAGTAAAGACACAAAAGCATTATAAAACATTCGATTTGTTATAATTTGATTAATCTAAATATACACCATAGACGACTACGTTGGCGAACAAGTGGACGTTCTCGAAGTTGTATGTGGCGAACTTGTCCCGGTCGTGGTCCCACAGGAACGAGTGAAACATGTGCACGCCTTGCTGCCGCCGCTGGCCGATCGTCACCACCACTATGATGCGGCATCTGCCGACAGACAGATGCGGAATCTTTAAATAAATATTCTTACACTTGCACCATTTGGTGGTGCTTAGTTTAAGACTAAATTGCTTGCATTATTTACAATAAAGACAAACTGCAATCCGAAATATCGTCTAGATACTAGATCTCCCCTAGGAGTAATGTGTTCTGTGTACTAAATATCTGTAAAAATATCCTTAGGCGAAGTTACAGACGCAGATAGCCGCTAATATTTGTGAAGCAGGTACCTACATAATAATAATAAACTAACTGTAGGAACGGGGATTGGGGGGCTATCGCGTAATAAATCTGGGTATGGATATGGGCTTCATTTGACAGATGAATTTCAATAAAATTATTATAAATAAATAAATAAATATTCGCATACAATCACACCAATTGTCTAGTCCCACGTTAAGTTTCATGAAGAACTTGTGTTATGGATACTAGATAACGGATAAACATACTTATATAGTTATTTTTTTTGTAAATACATACTTAATATACATACTTATAATATATTATAAGGTTATTAATAGGGCGGAGTTAATTATTTATAAATTATTTATACATTATTATAGGTTTATTAGGATCCTTTTTAACATTATTTATGAAAATCTAAAAATATATAATCATAAGTACGCGAAATATCGGTGGTAATATTTTTTTTATATCTAGGTACTGAATTTAAGAAAGTGTACACAAACCAACTCTTGTTCTATGGTCAAAAAGCTGAGGTGGTAAGCAATTGCCCTTTGCCCTATTAAGGGTTAACTGTCAAATGAAGCCCATATCCATATCCATATTTTTTTCGCGATAGCCGCCCCTGTAAACCTTAAACAACCCGCGGGGTTATTACCTAAAAATTAGCAATCATCGCACAGTGATCGCGCGATCGACGCGGAACGTCAAAATAAAATGTGATCGCTAATAATACGATAATTCGTATAGCCGGCGGCGGCGTCTTATTCGGTCGCGCTCCTGAGTGCGAGAGTGCGACGACGACGCCACGATTAATGCACATTGTGTAGTTCATCGATTGTTCGGTAAAGGCCGCACTGTAACAACAGTGCAACCGCACTGGTGATACGTGACGTAAAGCAATTATCGCTCAATTTTTGCTATCGCGTTGCTATTGCAGACTTTTTTTCTAACGACGACTGAGATACTCTTAGTCTTTATTATACCTGATGTTAAGTATTGATAAGACTGAAGATCGATAGGTTTAGGTTTTAGCAGCATTATAGGTAGTATAATAGGTGAGTACCAACATAACTCAAATCTTAAAAAATCTACCGATAAAGGTACCACAGGGTACCTCTTACCCAAAGTGTTGTAAGACTTGTAAGCTAAACCAAATCTCTAAGATTTATATTAAATATAATTGAAAACTCATTTTCTTCTATAATTAGAATTGAATAAAAAAATACCTAAAACCATACGTGTTACCGCAATAAAAAAAACAGATGTATTAAACATTAAAACTTACCAGGCTCTAAACATCATTAGCATCGCGTTTTCGGTCTGCAACAGAAACAATAGAAGCAAGACAAGACCGAGACGCCAGCTAACAGAGGCAGAATGTAAATCATTTTTATTGTCAGGAGTTATGGTTAGTTAGAAGAAAACTATTATAGTTAAGAGATGACTTTTATTAAAAGGTTTACAATAAACTTAGCAAATAGCACACCGCCATATTGAGCCATGTCGCACCAAAGAGAAAGATATGCGTCATAGACCTTGCACTAGTGTGGTGACACCAAAATCAGTGTTGTACCATTGCAACCTTCAACACCCTTCCTCAATGTCACATCACTGAGTGACACCACCTTCAAGCTTCACATTCGTTAAACAAACTCAACAAAAATTCTGTCTGCATTTACATTACACAATATTATTCAAACAATTCATTTCTACAATTCTCAAACTTAACTTTACACAACGGCTTAGTACAGATATCAGCAATTTGATTCTTACTTTCAATATACCTCAATATTACAATTTGCTTTTCAACTTTCTCCCTTATAAAATGGTATTTCAAATCTATATGCTTTAACCTCTTATGGTGTTCAGGATTTTTAGAAATATGAATGGCAGATTGATTGTCTTCATATATAATCATGTTACTACATTTAAGATTAATTTCATTAAGCAAATTTTTTATCCAACACCCCTCACATATACCTCTAGCTAGAGCAACATACTCAGCTTCAGTTGAAGACATCGCCACACATTGCTGCTTACTGGATGACCATGAAACTGTGCAACCATATACCTTAATTATGTATCCTGATGTAGATTTCCGGTCTGTCGGATCTCCACCCCAATCAGCATCAGTATAGCCCACCAAAGGCTCACCTGTACCATTTTTATACACTAACTTAATACCTAACGTCCCTTTAATGTACCTTAGAATTCTTTTCAAACCCCGCCATACTTCCTCATTTGCACATGCCTGATAGCGACTCCAATAACTTAAAGCATAACATATGTCAGGCCGAGTGCCCAACATAGCATACATAAGACTCCCAATTAGCTCTCTGCACTGCCTTATCAACTTTTCATTCTTCTGATCACTCTTCTCAATTTTAAGTCCAGGCTCCATAGGCGTAGAAACCGGCTTACAGTTTTCCATGTTGTACTTCTTCAAAACCTCTTTTAGATAATTTTCTTGATCAATTTCAATATAGTTTTCCTTCTTCTTTATGTTTATACCTAAATATTTAGAAACTCCGTTCATGTCTTTCATATCAAAGTTATCCTTAAACACTTGCTTTAACTTCTCAATCTCTCTAATTTCTTCTGAAACTAATATTATATCGTCTACATACAATAAAACATAGAATTGAAACCCTTTCTTGTAATATAAGCAATAATCACATTTGCTGCGCATAAACCCTTCCTGAATCATTAGCTTGTCAAATCTATCATTCCAATATCTCGGTGACTTCTTTAGTCCGTATAAAGATTTTTCCAGTTTCAATACGTTACCATCTTTTTCCATACCTTTTGGTTTTTCTAGATATACTTCCTCTTCTATTCTTCCATTTAGAAAGGCACTTTTTACATCCATCTGCTGTATTTCTAAATTATATTTATTTGTTATGGCTAGCAAGACTCTTAAGGTTGGCAACTTTGCTACTGGAGCATACACTTCTGAGTGATCGAACCTCTCTTCTTGCTTAAACCCTCTCACTACAAGTCTTGCCTTATAGATTTTGTTATCTTCTTCATTCTTTACTTTAAAAACCCACTTGCAATCAATTGTCTTCTTCCCTTTAGGTAATTTTCTCTCAATCCAAGTTTTATTTCTTTTAAGTGCATCTAACTCGTTATTTATTGCTTCCAGCCACTTGTGTCTATCTTTTCCATTTACTGCCTCTTCATAACTTAACTCTTCTTCTTTTTGCGCTAACATTCCTAGTTCATAATCTTTAGTCCATTTAGGTTTCTTTACTCTTCTTCCACTCCTTGTTTTCCCTTCTTCGAACCTATTTTCATCTGAGCTAAACCACTCCTCATCAAGATATTCTTCTTCGTAGTCCAAATCGATATCAGAGTTATCTTCATTTCTTCCTTCCTTTTTGTCCGACTTTTCTTCTATTTCTATTTCGTGAACACCTTGTTCTTCCAGCAACATTTCTTGTTCTTCATCCACTGTTAGTCCCTGCTCTTCTTCATTCTTGTTTTCTTCTACTGTCAACTCATCTCTAACTGTATTATTCTCCTCTTCCTTTGCTAAATTCTCTTCTTCTGTATGATGTATCTTCTTCTCTGCCCTTTTTGTTCCTTGCACAAATATAACATCTCTGAAGGTTTCAACGTCTCCTTCATCTTCAAACCACACTCTATATCCCTTTGTATTATATCCATACCCTACAAATCTTCCTTGCTTTCCTTTTGGATCCCATTTGTATCTTCTCTGTTTTGGGATGTGAGTGTACACTTCATCTCCAAATTTTCTAAAAACATTTACATCAAACCTTTTCTTATAAAGTAACTCATATGGTGTCTTACCCTTCTGGCTACTTGTACCTGACCTATTAATTGTGAAAACTGCATTATTCACTGCTTCTGCCCATAACTCTTTGCTAACATTAGCATTTATCAACATTGTTCTAGCAGATTCTACAATTGTTCTCATCTCTCTTTCGATCCTACCATTCTGTTCTGGCGTATAAGCCACTGTTGTCTCATGAACAATTCCTTTCATTTTGAACATTCTTTCTACATCCCTATTTTTAAACTCACCACCTCCATCTGAACGAAATCTTTTAACTTTACATCCAAACTCATTTTCAAACTGTTCAAGAAACTCTGCTATTTTCTCTTTTGTCTCATACTTATTCTTAAGGAAGTATACATACCTGTAACTACTGTAGTCGTCCTTCAGCAATAAGAAATAAGATGAACCGCCCAATGACTTTGTCTCCATGGGACCGCACAAGTCTCCATGCACCAGCTCTCCTGACCTGCTTGCTCTGCTGTCACTCTGAGAAAAAGATAACCTGGTCTGTTTGCCCTGAATACAAGATGTACATTGTTCAATCTGCCCTTCATATTTTATATTATTTTTACATAATATTTCTTTCACATGTTTAAAATTTTGATGTGCCAACCTCTCATGCCATGAAGATAAACTTAAAAATGCCAAGCTCTCATTATTCACATTAAATTTTAATTCCATCATATACAAATTACCTACACGTTTTGCTTGAGCCACAATGGTTCCTTCAGATAAAAACTTACAATATTTTTCATTTGACATCACTGTATATCCATGATCAACGGCACTGGCCAATGAAAACAAATTTGCACTTAACTCAGGCACAAACAATACATTATACATCACAGAAGGAATATACTTTGATCCATTAAAAGCAAAGAAATGTATATCCCCTTTACCCTCTACATTTAATTTTTTTTCCATTACCTACTACAACTTGTTTATCAATTTTATGAAAATTACAAAACAAACTTCTGTTATGTGACATATGGTCACTTGCTCCTGAATCCATAATAAACTCTAAATTATTTTTGCACACAGGCTCCTGAACTATAAACGCAGTTTTAAAACCTTTACTACTTTCATTATTAACATTTGACACTAAATTATTCTTACAGTCTCTAGCATAATGTCCGATCTTGTTACAACTGAAGCACTTTCTTTTACGACACTCATTTTTTACATGGCCACTTTTACCACACTCAAAACATTTACGCTCACTATTTTTCAACTTATTAAAGTTGCTCCTGCTAACAAATGCTGAAGTTGTAGGCTCTGACTGGCTACAGCGCTCTTCTTCAACTAGCAATCTTGATGTCAATTCTTTCATATTCTGCTGATTTTCCGGCACCGACTCCCAGGCACTCACAAAGTGTTTGTACTTTTCTGGCAAGGTCATCAGAATTTTAGTTATCAACATCTTCTCCGATGGAGCTTCATTAAAGCTTCTTAGCTGACCACATATTTCATCTAACTTAGAGATAAACTTCATCATAGGTTCTTCATATGTCATATTGAAGAAACGCTGCTGTACAAGGTGAACACTCACCTGTGATGATGGCTCATACAGTGCTATTAATTTTTGCCACATTTCACAACTTGTACAACATGTTGACAGATAAGACATAACCTTTTCATCTACTCTTGTCACCAAGACTTCCTGTGCTTTACAATCCTTTTCTTCAAAGACTTCTTTTTCTTTTTCATTTTTTGCCTCCGATACAGTAACAGCTCCTGTCACAACATCATACAATTTCTTCGATTTTAAGATGATAGACACTTGGAACTTCCACGCCGCCCAGTTCTTTCCGTTTAATATAACGTATTTTGAATCTGCTCGTCCCTCCATTTTTGTACTAGCACGTCGCCTATACCGCCGACAAAATAAACTTTCTTAGCTCTGTTGATTCTCTCGACGACACCAACTTCCTTTATAGTACCAGCACGCCGCTTTTACCGCCGACAATGCCGTACCTACCTAACCTTAGGTTGGTTCTTTACCGACACCAACTAATCTCTTCTGACATCTAAACACACTCGCGCCTCTGGGCCCATAACCTATTGTCAGGAGTTATGGTTAGTTAGAAGAAAACTATTATAGTTAAGAGATGACTTTTATTAAAAGGTTTACAATAAACTTAGCAAATAGCACACCGCCATATTGAGCCATGTCGCACCAAAGAGAAAGATATGCGTCATAGACCTTGCACTAGTGTGGTGACACCAAAATCAGTGTTGTACCATTGCAACCTTCAACAATTTTCAGTAGTTGCGTTGATTGTAACTACATAGTTATAACAAAATTATTTCAGGTAATTTGTACATAATGAACCGAACGGAGAGTGCACGCGTCAGGTGTTATCAGTTGATTGTCAAAATACCTGTCGTAGTTTTCTTCTTTTATCAAATTCCGTATAGTTTCAGCCAGATTGAGAGTCAGTTCGGGAATAGCTTTTTCGCTGTATTCAACTTCAGCCAATTCGTAGTCGACGGTATGTTGCAGAATTTTCTCAATTTTCTCCGCACTGAATGGACGTCTAGGATTAACCTGGTACGTTGGTTGGTATGTTCGAACCTGTTTAGATGGTTTTGGGTTAGACATCTTGAAAAGTTTAATCGATACTTTTACGTTACTAAGATTTTGAAAGAACCTCTGTTCATTGGTTCGGTTACCGTCGTCCCCGCACCATGAGGCATATACCTATACCTACATTAGCTCAGAGACTCATTCATACGAATGAAACAGCAATATTAACATCATGAAGCAAGGGTTCCAGAGAAACAGCGATAAGCACCTACCGGTTTAGCTTTTTCATTCGTATTTTTTCCTATTTCACTAAATCTTAACGTGGAAAGTCTATATTCTTTAGACATCTTGAATGTGTTTGTTTACATTCCTTAAGCCAACTAGATTATTTTAACCTACCTACCCTTATAATTTAAAAATTAAAAAATGTTTTAGAACAATAAATAAAACACTTTTAACACTAATGAATTACACTAGCGTCAAGGGATATCAAATTAATTTATTGTACTCATAAACTAACGACAACCAGTAATTGAATAAGAACAACTTTTCCGGATATTAAACGCGCTATATTTCAGCTAAAAGGTGCCGCCGAAATGTCGAAAACCGTGACCACGGCAGCTGAAAGCCAAAACGTCGGGAAAATAAAAACCAAAAAATACGGACAATTAGATTTTAGTTCATGAAATGTAGCGGCAGCTGAAAAGCCGAAAAGTCGGGAAAATAAAAACCAAAAAATACGGACAATTAGATCTTAGTTCGTGAAATGTAGCGCGTTTAATATCTGGAAGTTATTTTATTTCAATGAACAGTGCGCGCCAAAACTTAAAATTTACGCATACGTAGACAAGTAGTAGCTAAAGATTAAGCAGTATAATCTTCGACCTCAGTCTATTCCTAAGGAATGAACAAGAAAAAAAGTCATAACAAAACAACTGATTGTCAAAGTTATAGTCAAAAACAAAATTGACGTTTGGTGTGGTTTTTTGTGGTTTGGTTGGGTTTGGTATTTGGTGGTGTGGTGATGGTTCTATTTTGCAATTTTGTGTAAGAAATAGGTTTTGAGCTTATTTGAGTATTAAAAATGTCGAAACAGTTACCCATTGATTCATTTTTTAAATCAAAAATGAATGCGTTACCCAACTCTATTATGACTGCCGATAGTAAAAAGGCGGTAAAAAGACGTAGTCTTTCTCTGAAAAAACCAGTGACACCAACTAAATCACCTAAAGTTAATATTGAAAATAATGAAAGTGAAACAATCGATTTATGTAGTGACGATGAAGACTTTAGTAGTTCTTTGAATGAAAATGGTACACCTAAAGAAGATCAAAGTGCTTCTGACTCATCCCAAGCTACTGTTATTTACTCCCCAACCCCTACAAAATCTCAATATAATACAGCGGTAACAAAAACACCCAAAAGATCAACTCCTTTCACAGGCTTAAAAGTTAAAAGTCCCAATTCCATCAATTCCTATTACTCGCCTAGCAAAAAAAGACTGGTGCCTAAGAAAAGTCCTGCAAGAAAAGAATTGTTTAAGAATAAGACCCATAATACTATAAAAACACTTGCATCACCCACTAAAAGTAACATTTTATTACACAATGCATGTGAGGGCATGGATGACAAAAGTAAGTGATCTTTTATAAACAACAGCCATTATGTGTAATTAGTTAATGTTGTCATTAATTAACATTCCTCTTTCCAGCAATATTTTTACTAAAAATAATCTACCACTATCTTCATGATTCATCAATAAAACATTTGCTGAAAGAAGAGTCTCAGGTCCTGTTGGAAAAGTGTATGCATGTCATGAAGCCTGGTATGAGATTGGCATGCAGACTGTATTGGCGAAAAAATGGCTGGTACACCCAGAGAATCGTTAAATCAATTTTATTCGGAAAAGAAGATGAACATCAGCAGACAGAAGAATCATTAGATGATCCAAGTTCTCTTACAGTCCTCAGATGTTTGATAGAAAACGAGTTGATAATTTCAAATTCTGACGGTTTGTATCATTCATATTAAAAGTATTAATTAATTTATTTCATTGAGAAAACTTACAGCTCTAAAATACAATGTAAATTAAATTAAAATGCATGACTTATAAGCTATTGAAGAACATAAAAATTCAAACAAACATGAAATCAATTTTGTCAGTTGTTCTATTTACAGATAAAACCCCCATGACGTTTGATGATTATGCGGATGTTTTAAGTGCAAAAGATTTAAAACAAATTTGTAAAGAACTGAAACTAACAAAACTAAATACCAAGCAGGATGCTATCAATGCCCTCAGAAGTTATAGTAAAAGAAAATCAATTCAAAGTCATATAAAAGGGTGTAATTATGATAACTCCAGAAGAGTTTTGAAAATGTAAGTGGCATTCTTGATATTTCATTGTCCTTTGGACACCTTTGTCCTGCTAGGAAATGACAACCTAGCAGGACACCGGTGTCCAAAGGACAATGAAATATCAAGTAAGCATCAAATCTAACACAGACATGTAATTTGGTAGAGAGAGTCACATAGAAAAGATTTTGGTTTTATTTTAATTGTCAAATATATTATTCCTGATGTTTGATTTATTTTTACAGTATGTTGGAAAAATGTGGGCCTTGCTACAGGCTGTCAGACTTGGCTCAAAGAACATTTCACAAATTATATGTACTTATGTACCTTGGAATAGATTATTCACATATAAGGGAAAAGGAGCTGGAGCTCATGTTAATCTTTGATAAAATAAAAAAGGAGACATATCCTGTTGATAGTGATCTAGTCACGGATAGTCCAGGTATTGTTTTCAAGAACAATGATGAATTTGAAAGGTTTGTATTGTTTTTTGTTAGCAATTTATTTTTATGATCAAATTTTTTCTATTCAAATTTTATATTTAAACACACATTTTATATATTTTTTATTAAACTGTTTTTATTACCATTAGAAAAATATCTTATCCATAAAAAAGAACTTTAGAATTCCTCATTTTTGATAAATTATTCTATCTTAAAATTACTTACTTTTATATAATTTTGTCTGTTCCAGATATTATAAAGCACTTAATATTTATGAAGACTTTTTATTAGAAACAGATGGAAACAAGAAATGTAACACGGTTGAAGAAGTATTTCAAGCTTTTAAAAATTATACTGTTGAAGAAATGTTGAAGTAAGTTATTTTTACGATTTTTATACGGTAAACATAAGATCAGGCTGGCTTTACAAAATTGTCAAATATCTCCAATCAACTCTAAACTAAAACACAAGCCATTGAGTTTAGAATGGTCTGAATTTTGACAAATTGTATAAGGTCAAGGATGTTGACTGTACATGTTGTTTTCCTGAATTTTATTGAATGAACATGATGAAGTTAAGGAAGCCCGAAGCCCATATAGAATAAGTACTTAAAAAAGGGGTTTTTAATAGTGCTAAACTTGAATATTTTTAATAGTGAAAAACTTATATGTCTTTTGTTACTATGATTTAATGAGTAGTACTACAGGTTGATATTCAAAACATGTTTAAAACAAGATAGACGCATGAAACTAAATAATGTTGACTGTTGATTCAGGTATAAAGCGCTACCACTGTGGCTTCTCCGTTATACGCCTTTAGACTTTTATGTTAAAATTATGAGTTCAGGAATCCAAGAATTGAAGAAAGTAAATAAATATGAGATGGTTATAGATATCTTAAGCACTCTTCTGTTACAAGATGTGTTTAGACAACATAATAAGGCAGAATGGTATGCTGAAAAGTCCTTGGTTCTTCATAAAATTGGCCAACATGATGAAGTAAGTTTGTCAACATATTCCTATAAAATCCTACTAATATTATAAATGCGAAAGGATGTCAGTTTGTTTGTTTGTTACTCTTTAACGCTAAAATTACTGAACGGATTTGGATGAAATTTGGCACAGGGTTAGAGTTAGAGAGAGATAGTCTGGATTAAAAGAATAATAAATGATTTCTATTCTATTTATATTCTATTCTATAGGTATAGAACATAGGATACTTTTTATCCTGATATTCCCACGGGAACGGGAACCGTGCGGGTGAAACCGTAGGCGGCCCCTAGTGTTATATAAAAATTGCTTTTAATAAAAATATGAAACATGTATTGTTGAAATATGATAAACTTTCTTTGTATAGTAAAAGTATGGTTCTAATATTTTCAGGCAGCTAAAGTTTTACTTGAAGGGCTCAATTCTGGCCTGACAGAGGAGGCAACAGATGTGCTGCGTGCTCGAATCTTAATAACGGCGAAAAATGCCGAAGAACAGCTTAAGAATGACTTATTGAAATACACTGATAGAACAATGACTTTAGAGAAAAATATTAACGGAGTGCACATTTACAAACAACCTATGGAGTAAGTGTTATCAAGTTACTTCAGCCATATAAGAGAAAGAATATTTGTAAACAAACCGCCCACATTTATCCTCAAAAGTTCTTTTTTATTACATGTTTTAGAAATATGTGCACTTCATTAATAGCTTATACAGTGTGTTAAAAGAGACCCATAACGAAAACGAATACTATGTGTTCTCCCCATCGTTACTATAATTTTCTTGTATGGGGCCAAATCTGGAAACCTGATAGTTAAGGAGATATCGAGGATCAAAGTCAAATTTTATTTAAAAAAAAATATCGTTTCACAGTCACAAAATCGCAATGAATATCAAAACCAATCAAAAAAACTGGATCTCGGCCGCCTGCTCATACCTTCTAGACACACGCAAAGGTGTTGCACGCGTTTTTTGCGTGTGAAAAAACACAATTTTTTTTGAAAACGAAAAATAAATGTCGTTTCCCTGCAATTATTTTTACATATTCTTATTTACTTTAATGTACACTATGCATAAATTAGGGGCTTCGGTATGGGTATTTTAACAACCTGTATGGTTCAAGTTTGATATATGGCATTAGATGTCTAAAATATTACGTATTTGTGGAATAATTATGAAAAGTGTTCAAGTGTTTGCTTACAAACATTAGTTCCGTAAGATGGCTGGAGTATTAAAATCCCCATAAGAACTCATCTCTTTGGCCCACTTGCGCCAAGCTAATTTCACACATTTAACATCCTTTGGATAGATTTAACTCTAATGTTAACCTAGCTTGGCGCAACTACTTGCCTTATACATAACATTTATTACAAAGTACAGATTAGCATAGCACAGAACTTATTTGTTTAGCGTCGACGAATTCGACTTTCTGTCGGTAAATTATTTGTACTTAAATAATTACTTGTGAGGAGCCCGTGGCGCAGTGGTTCGCGCGCTTGGCATGCGATTGTTGAGGTTAAGAAACTTTCGCAATGGTCAATCATCATGGGATGGGTGACCAAAAAATGTACTATCTCGAGCTCCTCCGTGCTTCGGAAGGCACATTAAACCTTTGGTTCCGGTTGCATTTGCAGTCGTTAAAACCCACCAATTCGCATTGGGCCCGCGTGGTGGGTCGTGGCCTATTATCCTTATCTAACCATAAGAAAGGCCAGTGCCCCAGCACAGAATACTTAATAGTACAAGTACAGAAAGACACTCTGCAAAAGCAATCAAACAAATAGCTACTCTAGCTACGACGCATTTACGTCGCATATCGCTAAATACCTAGAATTTTATTCACCTACAATCAGCATCTCTTTCTATCGCGTAACTCGTATTCCTTCTTACGCCGGCGCCACTAGGGTTGCCTCCTTGTGATTTATTTATTTAGGGAAATAATTTTTACAACTGTTAAATAATCATTAGGGATGTTACTACGATCAGTTGAAAAACTAAATAGGCAGTTACATAATTTTCTGGCAGTTGGTAAATTACTACAGCAGTAAAACATGAACAATAATAAAAAGAAAAACTAGCGATTAATTAATTCACCCTACAATGCAGGTCCAAAAATATTAAGGCAGCCTAAAATATAAATGGGCAGTAAAATGACGGAATGGGCAGTAAAAATGTCGGAATTGGCAGTTTGATAAATAGTTCGGCAGTTCACGGTGAGCGGTAACACTCGAACAATACTGCGGTTGCAAAGAGCGTTACGCTGGTGACGTAGTAGGCTAACTACAAGTGCCGTATTCATTAAATTAAGTTTATAAGGCGATCACTGACTGCGCGAGTGCATAGATATCAATACTTTGAATTTATTATTTATGCTATAAATTATGCTGGTTTTTACTATTATGGAGGAAAACATTGATATATGACTGTAGGTAGATCTAACGCTTCATCGCAAAAAAAAAAACAATCTTTGGTGCCGTTATTTTGAAATAAGAAAATCAAAGCGAGCGCTATTCCCTTCATAGTTTAATCATATCATAAATCATAACATCCGTACATTACAAACTATTGTTACTTTACACGCTGAAATAACAAGAAACCTCAGGGTCTGATACTGCAGAGGCGGTTGAACAATTTACTATTAATTTTTTTAAAGAACTGTTAAAATTGAGATTTTTTGACATACTAATTCCAATATGTTTACTGCCTACTTGTAACTGCCCATTCAGTCATATTACTGCTCAATATTTATTTAACTACCCATTGTAATATTTGTGACCAATCATTTCTATTTAGTTTACTGTTCCGTTTTTACTGCTGAACTAGTTATTGAACATGCATTTGGTAATATTTAACTTACCAAAACTACAATATACAACTGCCGCATTAAATCATAGCCATTTATTTATAGCAAAATTTTGTGTATGTATGTATATGCAAAGTGAATAAGTAATATAATCATCACATAGGTAGACACATTAGGACACATAACACTTAACGCCTATCAAAAGTATAAGAAATTGGAATACCTACCTAAAGTGCCTAGTACCTACCTACTTCTTTAACCTAAGAAGCTAGCCATAGGGCAAACGTTAGTGTTTACTTTGTTTGAAACTAAATATTATTTAATTATTTATGTAGGTAGGTTGCGTATCAAATCGGAATCACATAATATTACGACGCGAACAAGATAAGTTAAAAAAGTAAAATTGTATCTCGTTCCAAGTTTAAACAATTAAGCACTGCACAATATTTACTTGATTTAAAAAAAATAATAAGATTAACGTGAGATTTTAAGTTACAGATTTTATCTCACGAGCGCAGGTGAGTCATACTTGTGTGAGTAAATTGTTCATGCACATTGACTTTGCGCGCGTAAGCTGAGCGCTCAGTATTGGTTGAGTCGCCCGGCTAGATCGCTACGCACACACAAGCGCACGTGTCCATACACATTACGTGGCATTACTACAAGTATGGCTCACCCGCGCTCGTGAGATAAAACATATATAATATTGATGATTCTTCTTCGTCGGCACACTCTTGGCAGAGTGGTCGTGGTCGTCACTTCAGGAGTGGTGGCTTGCTTGACAATCCGTCGCCATTCCTCCCGTATTGTAGCTCTTCTTGTGCATTCTGTGGAGCGGACCATTAATGCGCAGTTTTAACTTGGTCGGTCCAGCGCAATGGTGACCTGCCGTGTTCTCTCGTGCCTTTGACCTTTCCCTGCACTACAAGTCGCTCCACAGATGTGTCATTTCGACGTGTGATGTGTCCAAAGAAAGTGAGAATACATAACTGGACGATGGAAGAATGACGTTGGTTTGAGTTCTTGGAAGATTGAGACGATGGTTTGGATTGCGTCCAAGTAATTTATTTATTTATTTATTGGAAGACCAACTGCTTAACCTAATACATTAAAAAACTTAAATATAAACATAAAGCCATTTACAGGTCTTCACAAATAAGATACAGTAAAAAATTAAAACTAGCCTAGCCTAACTATTGAATATACACGTACAAATGCCAAGCATTCTTTTCCACCACCACAATCTGAAGCGTCTATCTTCTTGTCCTCACTTTAAAGTCCATGTCTCAGCACCATAAAGGATTATGGGAAACACTAATGCCCGGACAAGTTACATTTTTAGTGGCCTTTGTGATGTTTCTGTTTCTCCATATTTTCCTTAGACGATCCATGGCGGACCTGGTGTAAGCATTGCGTCGTTTGATCTCATCAGCGCATCCACCACATTAACTTTGATTATATATAGGTAGATTTAAGTAAATACATTAACATCGACATAAGATGGATCTAAGAAAAGGAACCTTGGAACACATTTCATGTACTCAGTATAATTGTACTACAACAATTTGACTCGCATAACGTTTGGATACTGTACACTATATTGCCAATGACTCCCATAAAGCTTTAAACCTGTACACAGTGTGCCCATGACTCATAAAGGCTTTATACTTGCACCATGAGGTTGCTAATGACTCCACTTAGGCTTTATAGCTATGCTAGAGGGAAAACAACACTTCTTCACTATGCACGTGTTCCCGCGTGAGGCTACCTTCTTAAGCACACACGCATGAGCATTGTGGGCTAGCCATTTAAGGCTTCCCCTTCTGGACCTCCACAACACCCCTACAGTCCACGCCCAAGCCACCAGCAGCGAAACAATGCTCACAACCCTCTTTTTATTAAATATGGTAATTTAACTTAATGATTTAATTTAAATTTGAATTTAAATTTTAGCTAATATTTATCTTGAGTTCTGCAATCAATTTTATGGTTTTAATATAATATGCTGTACCTACCTGCATTTTAACAATAATATTAATTAATACATATTTGCACACCATGAATGGTTAGATATGGCGCTCCCATAGTTGTAAGACCCTTTTTTTGTACCCATATTTTGCAAATAAAGTCATTTGTATTTGTATTTACTTCTTACTCAGTGTACAAAACATAATTTACATAACTTCTTTACTGAGCACACTTCTTGTATTCCAAGGTCACTGGAATACACATGGGGATTTTACACTAGAATGAGCATTATAATATCAATCTTACTTACGATTTGATTTGATTGATACTTCTGGGCCACGCCGCTCACCAAGAGCCACCATTTAGGCTGTTTTACTTACTTTCTCGGGACTACACCTTTGAACTAAGCGCGCCCATCACATAAAAAGCGTTCGCTGCTACCCTCTCTCTTCTCTCCCCATTTTATTTCTCAACCGTTAATTTAGTGCTGTCAACATACGACCACAGAGGGGAAAAGTTTTTACTCACAGATTAGGCTGCACGAGGAATCGCGATCTCCGCGACATTAACAGTATTGAGTATTGAGGATTAAACAAGTATAAATATAACATTTTATGTGTAATTTGCAGTCGAACAAACATGAGAGGAAAACTTAAGTATGAAACCAAAACAGCTGATGGGAAAATAGTGCAGGACGTTGAAGAATTCGGTATCCATTATTATTTAGAAACTGGAGAATTCACAAATGGTAATATTTTTTTTTGTTAATTTAATAACTATATTAATGTAAGTTCCTTGTATTGTGCAATATTTCATGAGTATGGCCAATATAATGATTAGCTGACATGTTTGCATGTTTTAGGCCAACACTGGGAAGGCAGAATAGTGAACACATTGTTCTTCCTATTATTCTGGGACATCATATACTCCAAACCTCCCAACTGTCCCGGCATTTTCTTATCTCGTTTCCAGAAGTACCCACTAGATATGTTTTTTGATAGTTTTTATGAGAATAGAAAGAGTAGTATCGATGACAGGATAAAGCAGATAGAAACAAAGGACATCGAAGATATTATAGATAGTATGTGTGAAATTTGGGAGTCGAGACCTGAGGGTAAGTATCAAATAATCATTAATACAAGTTACACACAACCAAGTTACACACAACCACATGGTTTATTTTTCTTAACCTTTTTTCATTCATGTTTGTTAGAGAGGTTTGATCTTTGTGACTTATCGATTAATGCCATAAAAGTACAGTAGAATCGTGACGTCAAAAAAATATATGGAGAAAGGTCCTGTTTACGTCCAGTAGGATAGGAACGCGTTCAATCCTACTAATATTATAAATGTGAAAGTTTGGATGATTGTTATTCAATCACGCAAGAACAGCTGAATGGATTTTGATGAAATTTAGGGCACAGATACTTGAAAGCATGGAGAGGAACAAATGATACTTTTTATCCCGAAATTCACGCGAGAACGGGAACCACGCGAGTGAAAAGTACTCCATATATAGTTGTTTCAACTGGTTGTTATTTTTTCGTATTTTAACCAGTTCGATTCCTGGGTGTAGCAAGCATAGTATCAAAAACTTTCGAAAGCAATCGGTCAACAACTGCGTCCTGCGACCCCAAGCCGCCTGCCAGGCGTGGGGATCTATGGCGATGACTCTATGAACGTGGGCGATCTAAAGAGGCCAGCAGTGGACTTATAATGTCCAGTCATGATAATGATGATGATTCTTAGTTTTATGTGATAAATATTAAACAAGAAAATATACTAGATAAAAGCAACTAGTCTCATGTCGTAGATATCCCGTCAGGGCGATTGTACATAAAAATAGCATTGTAAAATGCAAAATTAAAAAGTTATGATTTCTTAGTTTGTATTTTTTTATTGCGCAGGCGAGCGTTCAGGGTTTAGTCGCGAGGGCATAGCGTGGGGTTCCATAGCGCAGGTGGCGCGCTGCCTGGGCGCGCGAGCGCTCGCGGCCCTGTGCGCGCGCGCCGCCACGCGCCACCGCCACGCCGCAGCCGGCTTCCCCGACCTCACGCTGTGGCACGTGCATACTAAACAGGTGGGTGCAGCCATCGTTAGCTCAGCCACATGATACTCCCTACTGTGTATAGGCCACCCCCAAGGATCTCCACGAACGATCCGCCCTGCGCTGCTCGCTTCACCAGATCGGCGGTCCACCTTGTCGGGGGGCCTACCTGCGGAGAGTGCGCAGTCTCCATTCCAGAACCTTTCTGCCCCGACGGCCATCGGTTCTTCTACATGTCCCGCCCCCTGCCACTTCAGCTGAGAAATCTTTCGAGCGATGTCGGTAATTTTAGTTCTACAGATCATTCCTCATTTCAAGAAACGCTGAGAATAACTCTTTCCATTGCACCTTAACGTTCTTATAAGACCCATAGTTAACGACCATTGTTTTAAGCGATATTCGCGTGCACTCGATTCGGAGTCGTATGGTCTTACTTATTTAGTCAGATGGTCAAAATATTGTAAATATACAGTGGTGGTCACATAATTAACGAACTACTCGATTTTCATACAATCAAGGTAACTTTGGAGCCTTGGTTCTCTGCCAAGGATTGCGCGAGCTGTGATCAGATAATGGCCATCCAGGGAGTGAATTGTAGAGATCCAACTTGCAGCAAACATCCAACTGATCTGATCAACATTCTAAGAGATGTTTAAAAAAAAACGCGAAAATAGCATAAAAAATATGGAATTTCTGAAACTGAAAACTCTAATGCTTACTTTTTTAGAATGTTGATTAGATCAGTTGGGTATGTATAGCAATCTGGATCTCCTTCAATCACTCCCTGTATGGCCATTATCAGATCACAGCTCGGTCAATCCTTAGCAGGTAACCAGGGCTCCAAAATTACCTCGATTGTATGAAAATCGGTTAGTGTCGTTAATTGTATGACCATTACTGTGTTACTAAACGCAGTTTCACCCGCGTGGTTCCCGTGCCCGTGGAAAAGTCGGGATAAAGTGTGCCAATTTTCATCCAAATCGCTTCAGTAGTTTTTGCGTGAAAAAGTAACAAACATCCATCCATCTAAACGTCCTCACAGACCTTCGCATTTATAATATTAAGTAGGAAGAAGGATTGCAAATGTGTTTATCTATTATAGATCCGGTTCGTGGAAGTGAAGAGCGACACAGACCGGCCATCGCTGAAGCAGCTGCAGTGGATGCATTACCTGCAGCAGAACGGTATCGACACGGAGTTTTGCTACGTCGGCGTTCACACTACCAGGAGCAAAGCGAGAGCCAAGTGATGTATGAAACATGACCTTATCTTCTGTGCCATAAGGCGTTTATCTTAGATATTTATTTATTTGTTTAGACACAATAACAGTCCACAAACTTTGTTTCATACATACAATCCACTAATACTAAAAATAAATGTTAGTTTGGAACCAATAACATAGCATAGATCTATATTAGTTAATGTAACAGCAGCATGCGTAGCATGAGCACCTCGACAAAGCTTTCTCGACAGTTTTCTCGAGCGAGCGTATTGTAGCTATCTCGCTTACACCGTATTGATATGAGCGGGACAGATATCGCGAGATAAGCGTCGACAGCGAGTCGCGGTGCGCATGCTACGCTGGTAGGTTATTTATGTATTTATGTAAGTAATAGCAACAAACAAATTACAAATTGATTTACGGAACATCAAACTTTGATTTAAAAACAGTTAAAAAATTAATACAAAAAAAGCAAATTAACGGAACCTAGTTAGAAGACTTCAAATAAGAAATAAATGATTTGAACGTTTGTGGAATATATCAATAGTATATTTTAATTCTTTATCATATTGCTTATTTTAGGTCTAAGACGGATTTCTGTTACGTCGTCGTCGGTCGGCGTGAATACTCCGAAACTCAAAAGTGATACGGCCAAGTGAAACACGACCTTAATTTCTGTCCCATAAGAGTTACAACGTACTAGATGCCGCTTATCACAGATATTATATTTTTCTTATAATCATATTGTTTTGCTTTTGCTAGATCATCATTTTGCATATGCTAGGTTAAACTAACGTCATAATCGTTAATTAAAGAATATCCCTTGTCATGTAGTCTTTCATACTAACTTTTTATTAAAATTCTTTCTTTATAAAAATAGTGAAATTTACAAAATGGAATCAATACCGATCCAAATAAGTTGAAATAATATAATCCTCTATAGCGGCGATACCCTAAAACGGACTTGATCACTAGAACTTGATGCTTGTATAAAGCGAGTCACACATTACGCAGATACGATAATATTTTATCTGCGTATAAAAACTTATTTATCTGAAAGCAATACACACTAGACAGATACGATAATATACGAGATGATACATTCACTCGGAAATCCTTCAGACTGAGTAGACTTGTTTTTTTAGTAAGGATTGTTTATACAGTGTGTTTAAAATGAGTTCGCGTTTTACGGATAAAACGCGTTTATTGCTTCTCGATTAGACAGCTCGTCAGAAGATGATTCTGATGCACGTCTTGCTTCACTTTCTAAAACGCGAAGAATTTGGATAGAACGCCATATAAAGCGTAAAAAGGACCGAGGCGAATTTAATACCTTCCAGGATGTATCAGATACTTAACAAATTTACAAGCTATTTCCGAATCCCAAGATAAAATATAAAACTATCTGTACAAGAACTTAATCTAAACAAAAGTACAACAACTAAAACTGTTGCCTTACACCAATTCATTATCATAAGATGATCTTTGTTGTGAATTTTGTTTCCTTTGAAAAAATAATTTAAATATAAGTTGAATGGGCAAGTTTGGGCACGTGCTTATAGTCTAGTATTGTAGTATAGCCAATATTGATGCTCAAAATTTTGAAAGCGGGAAATTTGAGACTTGGCTACAAGAGCTGATGAAAGGCATCGTTCCTTACAAAAAAAAAACAAAAAAAAATCTAACTTAAATATTGATTTTAAAGAAATACCTTGAGATGATTGGTCACTAGGACCAAGTGATCTATCGATAAATCTAAAAAAGATGTACGAATTGAAGAAAAAGTCCCAGACCCTCAATTAGAGCTTTAGACCCACTGTGAGCTTGACCGGGTGGTTCCCTCCCCTCTGGCCTCTGTCTCACCCACAGATCACAGAAAGTGTTCTGTGGTCTCACCGCAAACAGTCCCTGCCCCTGCGCCTACATCCTGTATTTACATGCAGATAAAATATGATGTTATCTGCCGGTATATTTGTATACGCAGATAATTATCGGACCATCTGTCGATATATGTCGGTGCCCACAGATACTGTACGATAAAATATAAATTATCTGCGCTGTGTGTGTTAGTTCATATGAAATATATAGAGAGCGATATTGAAATATATGCGCTCAGATACAGATAGCTTATCGTATCTGCGTAATGTAGTGTGTGACTCGCTTAAGATAGATTGTATACATAATGCTTGATTTAGTCGGGTGGTGCTGTGTACTTGAATTTAAAATGCGTTAAATATTTATCCGAATTTAGGAATTGATAGTCTATATGTGAATAACTCGATAATCAACATTTTTATACCGACTCAAGTACAATTTGAAATTATGAGCATTTGATTATAAAAACATATTTTTATTTAGCTTCTAAATAGCATTTTCGAAAAAATGGTGTCGATAGTGTGATGAGCTGGTTATAAGAATCAGAATCTACTTTATTTAAGGCTGTAAGAATTATTTAAGTAATAGTACATTTTCGTACACTATGATTTTATTAAGATAGGCTAGTTTTATGAACTTATTTTAAATCAGGCTCAAATAGTCAAAAAGTTCCTTCCATTTATGTTTTATACCAAAGTATGCCAATTCGATTTGTGAAAAAATATTATTTGGCAATGGCATCTAATATTTTCGGAATTAGAATGGTTTTTGGTTCGCGTCATTTTATAATTTAAATGTTTATTATAATATGTGACCCAAGACGTGACCTTATCATTAGGATTAGCGTAGTAAGATTAGATTAGTTTTATATAGCGATAGAGAAGTAAACAAAAATAGATTTTTTTCACAAATTTTGCATAATCACTTTTAGATATCGTCAATGTTTTAATTCATATGTTAAGTAAAGACAAAAATATTTTTATTGATAAATATTGGTGCTGTTTAATATAAATAAATGTATGTATATTTTGTTACTCAGTTGTTATTATTTAGTAAAGATAATTATACAGTGCGACATATAAGAGTAGAAAACGGATTTTTGAGGACCTAACCAACACTATATAGCAGCACAACTTCCGGTTGTCAAGTTGGTAATTCTAATGTCAACCCTTTAGCGTCTTCATCTTAAATATTTATTTTCGTATTTAAGAAGTGGAAATTGTAACACACTCCAAGACTATTAACTAAATTAAGTCGTGATGGTGCCCTTGATGTAATATAAAATCTGTTTTTGCGTTGCTTGGCAGAAATTCAAGCCATGTTTGCATAGTTGCATAGCAATCTCGACGATGTTTACATATGAATAGCGGATTTTACAAGTTGCACGACACGTATTCACGAAGTATTAAAGAGATCATGTATTCAATAAGAATTTCCCCTCATAAGTATAATTTTTATAAATTTTTATCTTACCTTGGAGGTTATACAGAAGTAAACAAAAAAACGTAATTATAGAACGCGACCGAAGTAATATTAATCAAATATTTAATGTTGATTATGATCATAATAAACAGATCCCAGTCTATTACATTCTTATTAGATACACTTTATAAGTGTATTTATTGTGTGAGAGAATAATAAAAAATAATTTGTTGTTATAGGTTGGTTAAGACTTGGTTAAGTTGCAAAACTTCTGAAATATTCGGAATACTTATGGAATAATTCTCAGAAAGTTTATTGCAATTAGAATTTTTCAAAATAAATTTAATCAGAAATATATAAATTAAATAAATAAATAAATATTGGCATTTTTTTATCTTTAATTTGCTAGCAAATATCGTATGCCCGAGTACCGTCCGCCCGTTCGACCGAAGCGACGACGCCGACACGATGAGATACGAGATGGACGAACGAACGAAATACACGTGCGCGGCGCCGCCGGCGGCGACGCCACAGAACAACATTCTAGCTAGTAGCGGGGCGGCGCGGCACGGCGGGGAGTGGCGGGGCTCCCCCCGGGGAAGTATTCGCCCGCTCCCCGTCCCCGCCGAGAAAGATTCATAATGTTTCGGAATAATTCGTGGTCGGAGGGAAATTGAGGGATTAGTTCGATTAAAATAGTAGAAACGTAACGTAACGTAAACGTAAAACTAAATGCTATTACATTTGACTGAATTTAGATGCTAATTCATTTAGACGACTAAATTCAGTAAGGTGTAATAAGCTCTTTAAGTAGGTAGGTACACTCGACAGCACATCAAGTTAAACAGTTGAACTGCGATAACAGCTTTTATTACGTAGTGCATAAAGGCGGTCTCAAGGTCATGTATAGTCTGATGTGCCGCCTTAAAACTTCCACAGACATTTTAGGCTGGAAATACACTTCAGATTTTTCCATCCGATAGTCGGATCCGATAGTTGATCAGACAATAGGAAGGCGCTCGTACCATACATTTGTTTGAACACACAATGCACATCCGATCCGATAGTCGGATCGGACGTCTGAGTCGGAAGCAACGCTACGCGTTGACGATTTTACTGTCGGATCCGATTGTCTGAAGGCGCTGTCTGCATACATTCTCTATGGAGACGAAATAGACGTCCGATTTCTCCTTCCGATTTGCCAGTTGATTCTCTAACGTGACACTGAACACACATCGCATTTGTGTTACGTACGAGATGGCGACGGAGAAATATGATGTTGAACGGTTTATTTCGGCTGTCGAAAAACTAACCTGCCTATGGGATACCGGCAGTGAAACTTATCACAACAGGCAAATAAAGGTTTGGCCTGGGAAGATGTCTGTAATGAAATATTTGACGAAGAATGGGTTTCAATCTTGGACGAATTCGTCCTAGGGCAACAAGTAAGTACCTAGTATAGGTAGGGGTTGAATGACAAGTGCTAGTAATAATCACTTACAACCTATTAGGTATTTGACGGCAATAAAACAAATTATTTAGGTCCTTATCTTATAATGATGTATGTACAGTCAACAGCACGCACCGCTTTATACCTTGACCTTGAGAACGCCCTTTCGTCGTCGCTCGTAATAGCGGCGCGCGGGGCGGTTTTCGTAGTGCAAATGTAAAGTCGTACGTGCTGTTGACTGTACCTAATTGATTGGGTGAATCCAATATCGACGTTTTTTCTTCTTTCGAACACGAGCAAATACGCAATAAGTAACAGTAATTCCTCCTCCAACTTTGCTTTCTTTGCATACCCTGAAAGAACCTGTAATAGCTCAAGAACGACTAACTAAGCTTAGAAAAAGTCGGACGCAAAAATCGGACGTGTATGGAGTGAATCCGATCCAATTGTCTGATCAGACAATTAAGACAATGTTGTAAAATTTGTTGTTTTGGTAAAATTCATCTATCAAATAGTCTTTCTCTTACCTGACTAAATCGACTAAGGCTAAGCTGCATAAAAAAGGGTTTAGCGCGGTAACCGGTTAACGCTCAGTGGTAAATGGTAGGTTACAAGGTTCTAATGATTTGTTGGTTTTACAAAAATATATCTATTATCAAACTTGTTTTCGAAAATAAATTTATTCTATTTATAAATAAATTAATAATAAACTAACTAATAAATAACTAATTAACTTGTTTTCGTAGTTTTATCAGTGTTGCTAGTTGTCTAGTACAAGACTAGTGGCACCCTAATTTTTTTCTACTCTTTTCTGTCGCACTGTAGTATCCTTTTTAAAAGACGAAGTCGCTAAAAATAATGAAAGAATTTGACGACAGCAAGACATCTGTCATTTGAGGCATCATTTTGAAAGAAGCTATTTGTCAGACCACAAGTTTTTAGCCATTTTATAACTACATGATAATAGGTATTTCAAGCAAATAGAACAACCCATGATTAATTTTTGTGCTGGAAAATGGGTAGCAACAGTGTACATACCTTTAGTGGTAATGTCTGTTGTGTCGGCTCTCTCTGTTCTGTACTTGTACTGCAAGAATCGAGCCGACAGGCGGAAAGGATACATGGATGTGTCGGAGAAACCTTCCACTGGCAAATAGAGTGTAGACCGTTGCTTGTTGGATATTTTAGATAAGATTTTTTAAGATATAAAGTTTAGAGTATACTTGTCTTTCCTTTGTACAGCGCGTTTCGCACTTTATGGCTTCTGTGAAGTTAGCCGTTGAGTGGTGGCGTGCCTCAGAATCTTATCTCTCTATCGCCTCCCGCTGACTCAAAGTATTGCACAGCAACTTGCGACAACTTCGCAGGAGCCATTAGGTTGGAATTGCATTGTATCAATCAACGATGAAATCAGACTCTTTATATGCATAAAAAGGTTAGATGTAGGTGTTTGTTTAACAAGAAAGTCAACGAAAAATCAGTTTATTTTGGTAACAGATTATTTATTAAAAATATATATTCTACAAATCGTAACATAGTATGTACATTCAACAATACACCAGCCTACTCGGCACGTAGGGTATAAGGCACAGAGTTTTAATTCATTTAAATATTTAACATGATACATACATCTCATAACCAATATAAAACATAATTTTCCTATAGTGTAAAACTTTCACCTCCTTACAGAATATAACAATACACCAAAATTTGGCAAGGTTACTTACATTGAGCATTTCATATCTTTATTGTTGACTCCTAATATTTTAAACCTACTTAAAACAATTCTACAATATGTAGATACAGTCTACGGTTCGTGTATAACGGTTTATAACAATACAAAATCCATCCTAAATGCCTAAAATAAATTCAAACCATTTCAAACCCATCGTCTGATTGGTAACACAAACAAAATGAACTTAAATAAAGAAATTCTTGAATAAATAATATTTTAAAGAAACTGGCCAGTATAAATCGAGAGTAAATGTGAAGATTAATAATTTATATTTAATATTTTTATTTCCTGGCATTATAGTTCTATGAAAAAAAATACACAGCCTATAAATTCATTGCATTCTAAACAGTTTATATATGAAATTATGATATATTGGCAAAACAATACCTACACCTATATGGATAAAAAAAATATTATAATTAATTCGCGACTTCAATCGTAGGTCACTTATATAGTGAAATGGGAACATTTTTGGTCGAGTCCAAAATAACTAGAATAAAATATTGTTCATAAAGTACCATATCCTACACGCTATAACAACATCATGTCTCCCGTCGTCATTGGCGTAGTGTGTTCTGGACTCCTGATTGAACATAAAACAATCTATATTACTATATTAACTTAAACTATATTTCACTTATTTTACTCCAAAACACCTCAACCAATGATTGTATGTTAGTATAATTTATGCAACATGCTATAAATGAGATCTAAACAAATGTGTGATTCTCAACCTAGAAAAAGCAGTTATGAATTAGTACTGTAAGTTATCACGGTTACAAAAAAAGTATTAGGATTATACATTGTTATTTAACATATTTCTACAACGTCTAAATAAAATAATTCAGAAAAGTCACGGGAAATCTTGCTTAGAATATTAACAATTCAACAAGATAATATATTTCTGTAAAATTCAATACAATCATACAAATTGTTATTGATTCATATAGGACAATATTTTAAATCCTAAAAAATAAACAATTATTAGCTCTGAGTAGAAGACTGCGTTACTCCCGCAAAATGTTGTGCTTTAGAGAGATGAGACTGTAATAGATAATTATTTTTTATTTTTTTTATATTATATAATATATAAACTTTATTTTTATGCAAAGAATATACAAAGTTTTCACATAAAGGTAACTTATGGGTAGTAGGTATTATATTTAGATTAAGGAGTATGTCTCAAATGGGTAAGTTGCTATTAGTTAATATATTTCTCCTTATGACACACTAATTATCTGTTATAGGTCTCATATCTATAAAGCACAACATTTTGCAGGGGTAACGCACTCTGAGTAGAATGCCATAAATATCCAATGATATTTCCAAAACATCTTATAATCCTCTTATCTTAAGCTCAAGCGACTTTTCTTTTAAACCGAATGTCAGGCATTTTAAACAGACGATGTGTAAAGATTGTGCGCATTGTCATTAAACCTCACAGACCCTGGATTATGACACAAACATAATAGATATTTTATTGTTCTCTGGACACCGCTGTCCGGTACAGGTTTGATAAATTAAAGGAGGAAAACGTCAAAGTTGTATAGAGCGTAGCGTATGCTGTGTATGTAACATAAGGCTATTTTTATGTCGCTTGTAATTTTACTACAATGACCATTTTTTTTTTCAATTTAAAGTAAACTTTCCGGGATATACGAGGCTGGTTTTTATTATAGGATAGTATGCTAGTAAGCTAGCAAACTAGTCCTTCTAGCTTCGTGTGAGCATAGCTGCCAGGTCAGACTAGCAAGCTGCGATAGTATAGTTTACACTTGTTATCTTTGCTTACAACAAATAGACTCTTGTATTCCGGACATGATACACTTATAAAATAGTTTAGACAAAAAGGCATTATGAGTTTGTGTTAGCACCAATTCTTCGGTCAAACAGGGTGTTATTACTGTCAATTCTGTCATTCCCATCACCTGTAGCTCACATGTTGGGCTCCTGCTTGAAAGGCATGGGGTCGAGGAAGGAGGCCTCCGGTAGCGGCACTACTGGAACTAGCGGCGGCGATGACGCGCCCGCTCCATTGTTTGTGTCCGCGCCTACTCCGGCGGTGGTTTCCATCGCGTCTGTTGATGCACCTGGTGGTGAAAGACTTTGTTAAGTGAGCTTGGGTAAGTTGTGGAGTCCTAAATTCTGTTATTTGTGTTGCATCAAGAGGGAGCTACTTCAAAATGAAACATGAAAATAAGGCTTTTGGATTTTCTTGTGGTTAGCAAAGTTGTGTCGGATAAGCAAGATTATGGTTGTTACTGGGGCGGGTGACCAAAAAATTATTCGAGTTTATTCCCCGTGCATCGGAAGGCACGTTAATCCTAGCAATTAAGGTAGTGGGACAAAGACATGACTGATGATGATAAACTGATCTCCCAGCAACATCTCCTGCAGCAGACTATCGACATGAGCCACTCCGTACAGTTTGGCGAACAGTATCTGCTCGATCATCTACCAGGTGACGGACTGCAGCGGCGGCAGACAGAGCAGCAGCAATGACAGACACAGTCAATCAAATGCCCATTTAAAGAAGTATAAGATAGCAAATGAGACTTATAACTAACCTCCTAGCAACATCTCCTGCAGCAGACTATCGACATGAGCGATTCCAAACAGTTTACCAAACTTTATCTGCTCGTTCATCTACCAGGTATTGCTCTGCAGCGGCGGAAGACAGAGCAGCAGCAATGACAGACTCGGCTAACAATGTATCAGCAAATGTGACACAGATTAAAAGTTAACTAACCTCCCAGTAACATCTCCTGCAGCAGGCTATCCACATGAGCGACCCCAAACAGCTTGGCGAACTGTATCTGCTCGATCATCTGCCAGGTGATGGACTGCAGCGGCGGAAGACAGAGCAGCAGTTCCCCGAAGCGTCCGCGCCCGTCGTATTGTCGATCGCTGATGTAGTCCTCCAAGTTGATTTGCACTTGGTATCGCAGCTGCTTGATCTTTTGAGGCTGCGAGAGGCCTTTGGCATCTGTGGACGAAAGAAAGAGTTAAATACATGTACTTACTTTATATATCCCTTTTGAGGTAGGCAGAGCCTCAAAGATGAATTTTGAGAGTAAAAAATTAAGGGTTCCTCCGCAGCGCCAAGCTAAGCGGCACGTCAGGCTTTAGTCGGATTTTTTAATTCAGTAGAGTTATTTGACGGGTGCCAATGTCACTTTATAAAAATACTGTTTTCGTAATGATTTGCGCAGATCCAGTTCCTGCCCCCTAATTGTGTAACTTGTTTCTATCAACGTTTGATTGAAAGTGCAGTCACTGCTGATTTAGTAAAAATCAATGTGACAACTATCTCACTAAAGCAGCAATGTAACTGCAATTTCAATCAATTTCAATCGAAATCTGATAGCAACAGAGACATAGTGAACGGGCAGTTCTGTAAGTATTGATTCCATTCACGCACACAAATTCAATATTATAGCTACATTTGAATTCAGCATTATTTTTATTAAGTGACATTGACAACCTGTAAAATCACTACTGAATTAAAAATTCGACTTTAGTATGAGCCTTATTGACTATTAAATACGAGCTTGGCGCCGCTGATTTCAGCGGTCCAGTGCTGCAACGCGGTATAATCATACTCGCCCAAACTGTAGCAAATACACTGTTTACTCTGAAATGGGAGTTATTGTTGTCGGCTTTTGTTCGCAGAATATCAGAATCTTTTTCCGTTTTAGTGTTTAGGCTCAAAGCTACAACAAAAGGGAATTAAAGAATTCTTTGTCATTGAAAAATAAACAATCAAATTAAAATTTTGTGCGAGAGAAATGTGTTACCCGATTCCTACAACCTTGCGCCTTGGTCTCTTCAAGGCGAGAGAGAGAGAATATGTATTTCCTGAGCAAGCATACAACACCTTAGACCACATCCTGTTTATTAAGCACGAGGGAGGTCAAATTCCTGCCCAGTTATAATATATATATATATATATATATATAACAGCTAGCATAACCCTCTCCATAGGTGATTGAGAATTTATAACATATAAATAAGAGAGATGTGACACTCACTAGGATCAAAGAATATGATGGCCTTCAAGCAGGCGAACTCGGTGTCGTCAATGTCGATCTCCCGCAGCGGCTTCACGATCTCGTCCATCACGCGCATGCCGATCATACTTATGTCTATGTCCATGCGACCATCTGCAATAATAACGCTTAAGTAAAGTAAATTGTGCTAAAGCTTAGTTTTGCATATGACTGTCAAATAAAATGGGGATTTTAAAGAGCGTGTTTCTCATATGGTGTATATTATTAAACATGCTAAATAAATTTGTTTTATTGTTGTTTTTATTTGAAAAGGTGGGCGATAGTTTTATTTTATTATTCTTCAGGAAGCTAACAGCTAGGTCTAATTACAGTGCTTAAATAGCAGCAAACTATCCAATGAACGAAATTATGCCCTTGTAAATTGATTAATACGAAGTGCCTAGTTCGCAATGTACGATTATGCACTAACATCTGGTTTAACCTATCCAAATCCGGACGACAGCATTCGGTCAAAAAATATTCAGGCCAAAGGTAGTCTTATTTTTAAAATAATAGCGAATATAATCGAGTGCGGTCCGACGACAGCCCGGGCTGTCGTTCGGATTTGGATAGGTTAAGAAAATAGAACAGAATTTGTACGTAATTACTTAATTCGAACTTAATAGGGCATTGTGAAACAGGTTCTAAATCTACTAAATTATTGACATAAAAAAGCTGAAGGATTGGTTTGCTCGAAAGCGCTAATCTTTTGAAATAACAGTCGGACTGAACTTTGTTACAGAGAAAGATTTGGAAGGTTTACCCTTTTGTTGAAAAAAGTATAAAAAAAATTGAAAATTGTCAGGATATGCAAAAATGACGCGAAATAAGAAATTGCAAACGTAAGATTTATTAGTTATTAGAATTAAACGTTTAGTTGTGTGTCGGTGTGGTTCGTTGGGAGTTTGAGTCAAATGCAGTCCGACTAAGCGATCGTTACACATGGCGCGTTGCGTACATACCGATGTTGTGCTTGGCGATGATGCAGTTGTTGCTGAGCAGCAGCACGTCGTTGAGGTGCAGCGAGCGGCGCGCGCAGCCCAGCAGCAGGTGCTCGCCCGCGTGCGCGCGCAGGAGCGCCACCTGCACACAAACACAATGCTTCTTCAGACTGGTTCTGACGATTTTATAACGCGTATATGTCAAATGAGCTAACTAGCCTAACCTATGATTAAGTAATATGATTATACTCACGGATTCAAACGCTTTACTAAAGAGGAGTCCAGGAGAATTTTTTAATCATTCGAATACCTATTCGCATACGAAATCGCAAGATTCGAATGCAAATGCTAAAAACCGTATTTTTGAAATTTCAATTTGCATTCGAATCTGCAGCGAGTGGTCCCGACCACTCTCTTTTGATTTGAGCGATAAAAAGTTTGACGTTTAGCAGTTAATGACATTTTAAAATTGACATTGACATGACGGATAGATGGACAATTTAAAAAACGTTTCGTTTCACGTGATTCAAGTCCGATTCAGTATCGGTTTTGTAAATCTATGGAGAGTTAGTTTCCGATTTTTAAATATTCTGCGTAAAATGAAATAAATGAAAAAATAATAATTAAAAAATGCGACAAAATGGAAGTCGGCGAATTTCAATTCGACTCGAGAATTACTTGTACTATTGCGTGACCGCTGAGAGAATGCATTTCTGTCTGGTTCCTGTTATTTCGTTATGTCTGTCTACCAAATTCAATTCCATTTGAATAAATTATTAGAATTAATTGTGTTTTAAAATCTCAGACTGCTATTTTAGGGTAACAAATAGTTTCCAGTCTAAGGTATACAGCCATACCTGATCGTCCAGGTGCAGCTCCGTGAAGGCGGGGATGTACTTGGCCCACTCGACCAGGATGAGCAGCTGCTGCTTGATCGAGTCGCACACGTCGTTGATCTTGGCCAGCTTGCGGTTGCTGATCTCTGAGTCCGACACGTTGATGGTCTGCAAAGAAGATCAGCTATAATTAGGTATGTTATACCTCAATAAAGAACGAATATCACAAGGACTACAGAATAAAAGACTCTATATTACGATAGGTACGGTTAGTTTGTCGTGAAATAGCCCAACAGACTTATTTATCGTCATCACCAGCGTACCTCATCTATGACCTTCCTGCTGAGCAGCTCAGCGTTGAGCAGCGACACCACGGACAGACCGTTGGCCTGCGTCGGCTCCTCGTACGACGGTCGCCGACAGTTGATACGGTCTCGTTCGTTCTGGACGGCTGCAACAACATTGTTTTGTTTGATAGGATCGTTCCCTATATCTATACTAATGTGATAAAACTGGAAACTTGACAGACAGACAGAATGACTTACATGATGAGTTACAAGTCTACGTTTGAATATATTTCTTGTAACCATTTGACATCCCTAGTTCCTCGACAGTTTCATCAAGTTTTTTAAGGAATGGTAATTTGTTTGGCATCCTTTCATTTAGGAGCAACTCGACTGAAGCGAGATAGTAATGAGAAAATGCCGCGCGCAAAAGCAAGACCGATTTTGCAGATTAGGCGAAAAAACCTCGAAATCACTTTGCAGTAAAGAACTATAGCGATTAAAGAGAAAATCAAACTATACGATCCTAAATATTATTGATGTCCATTAAATCAACCGATTTCCAGTAGTATATGTAACCCCATTTTAGAATAATCTTGAATATTCGTATTTTTAAGGGGTAATTTCGAAAAGAAAGTGTCGAGGCAAAATCATTTATAATTTTATGCCAAAAAGTACGTACTTTTTCTATAAAGCGTCTTAAGCGTAAACAGCTCTCCATAATTTTATTATAATAAGTATGAAAGGAAGTCAATAATCAAAATGTTAATGTTTTCAGAATTCATTTTGAAGCATCGTCGCCAGTATCGCCCATTTCACACTAAATGTGAAGGAGATAAGATAATTATGAATCATTACTTAGTAATTAACTAATTAATGCGTTACATTTTTGTAGATAAATAAGCAAGGGGATAAGATTTAGATTCTATCTGTCTTTAATTGTACTTATCAATAGTATCACGATAATAATAATTTTATGAAAAAAAAACTAAAAAAATATATAAAATATCGAGGTACTTTATCAAGAGTAAATAAGCATATTAAACTTAATTTTTATTAACATAGCACTTTTAATGTAATAGTTGAATGTTATTCGTATGATACACGTCATTATGTTTACATACGCAACACAGACTTTAAGGATGATCCTAAAATTCCAATTAAACCCTAAAATAACATGAGACGTAGGAAATAAACGGTGATATTTACGTAAACTCAGTTGTAAGAACCGACTAATGACGGAATCAATGTTGTTTATGAGTAATTAGGCTTGTTAAAGCAATTATTCCTACATTCCTGGCGATAACTTTTGCTGGTGAACCGTGATCGAGCACAGGAACATTTTATCGAACAAAGACAGATATATTTAATGGAATGTTTATAATGTAGTTAATTGCCCTGCAATACTAATAAACTCAACAAGATTGGATATACATACCTACGAGTAGGTTGTTTTATGTCTTCAAAAACATCAAACTTTATGGAGAGCTAATAATTAGGAATATACTCGTATTATTATTAAAAAATACATTTTTGTAGCTCTGAAATAGCGACAAATAAAGTGGCTGTGAGATACATCGGATTGGCCGAATCAGGGTTTCGTTTTTTGCCTTTAGGTTACGAAACCCTTAAAATGAGGTCCTTCATATAACATTTTATTTTTTACTTTGCTAAAATACATGAATCAGCTGATGTTTTCCTTTTTGTCAGTCAGGGTTGCTTCTTCCCATACAAAATGTTTGTTAGAAGTTTAAATTTTTTGCATTTTACAATGCTATATTAAAAAGAGTTTGATCAAAATGATAATTTCTACAAATAGTATTATGTAAGTGTTTTATTTAATAAACATAAGCTAAAGCTTTATAATGTTCAACATAGAACTCCCCGTGATGAGTTTTTTTTGTAATAGAATATTAATATTAGCTAGCTAGGATGAATTTCGAAAGTTATTTGTACTTATCAATTTGTTGTTCAGTTTTGTGGAAAATTATTGGCTTATGTTATTTCAAATACTGGCGTATCTGTATCTAAAATGCATCGTACACCGAAACATGAACTGTGAAACACGATATACGCTTATAAAACGCATAGTTATGCCATATCATACCTAACTACAAATGGTACTTTTGGCGACTTTCTTTTCAAATTTTGTAATTTTAACAAACCTGAAGGATTGGTTTGGATTTAGGAGTGTAGTCGAAAAAACATCAAAGTTAGCAGTTGCGTTATTACAAAAACAATTTTTATTACGCATGCATAAAGGGTTGAACCAAATCTATCAGCACGCCGCTATCAGCTCAGCATCGGTGGTGCGATAGCATTCTGTCAGTCTTTCCCTAAGGGTGTTGTGAAGATCAAATACGGGTGTCGTCTACTGTACATTTTGTGCATCCCTATATCGAGCGGCATCTAAAGTCAAAATAGTCATGATCACTGTCTATAACGATGGCAAAGGAAAAAAAGAATAAACATTTGTTTAGTTTTCCATCAACGATTAGTGCGCTCTCGCAAGAATAAAACTAAAAATCTTCCATGTTTATTTTAAAAAATGCACAGAAGTCATGGACGCGACGAGGGCAAACATGTGACGCATATAACTAAGCGTATAAGTAACCATGCTGAGATCCTTGGAAAATACATAATAATCTGTTAGTACTATTTTACACACTCATAGATTATAATTTGGGATGAAAAAATTGAGCCATTTTGGGCAAGATAAGCCACTTGGCTTCCTAAAAACAGTTTTCACTGTCTCTCGAATATACTCATCAGAAGTGTCTAGGGATCAAACAACTTTTGAACTATAAAAAATATTCGATAAATATTTACCAAATGTAGTCTTTCAGGCTGGCTTCTTACTTTAATTCTTTCTTCATTAATATTGTAATAATTACGAAAATTGTGTTAATTACTATTAAAAACTTTGTTATAATTATGCGCTTACCTTCTTTTTTCATGCCAGCCTTGAAGCACTTTCTTAACCTACAGTATCTGCATTGATTTCTTTTGTCTTTGTCTACTACACAATTTCTGCTAAATCTGAAAAAAAAACATTTATTTTACTTAGGTAATATCACTTTTTCATGTAGTTAATTACACAAAAATAACAAATTGTTAATAAAACTCATAAAATATGTTAAACAATGGGCCCTTTTTACTAGTATAGTTGAACTATTTAGTATTCTGTGCTTATATATATGGTGTTCCAAAATGAACGCAATATTTGCATTAAATAGAAAACAAGGTTTTAAGTGTTTGTTATTTTTTTTTATTGAATCATGAAATACATAGCATGCGGTTATTAATCAAATAAGGCCTGGTACAGTTCAGTGAAATACAAGCAAGCAAAGCACTACGATTGTATGGAGATTAGAGGAGTAGACGGGGCAGTGCGCTCGCGAACACCTTTTAAATGGATTGAAAATGTTGCATTACAGTCACATTTCACCGATCTTTATTCGGCCTTATTTCATAAATAACCGTATGCTATGAATTTCAAGATTATATATATATATATATATATATATATATATATATATATATATATATAAAAATAACAATCAGAAGACTTATGTACTTAATACTGTGTTTTATATTTAATTTACAAGCAAGATTTAAAAATTTCCACATAAGAATGACATATAACAATGCACCAACTGTAAGTATTCAGACAGCAGGTTGAAGAGTTTGGAAGGTAATTTTTCTAACATAAATGTATAAGACAAAATAATCTGATCAAAAATAAGTCCCAGTTGTATATATTTTTTAAGAGATTGACTATGCTTTGTGTTATCTAGAAAAAAAAGCAAAAACAGCCCTTGTCGTGTTTCTTGCTGATTCTTTTCTTTACAAGGCCGGCTTTGCGACCCAATGGTGTAACTTCTTTAACAAGTGCTTGTAACAGTCTAGTAGTCGGAATAAATTATTTAGACTGCACCTGCAAGTGTACAAGTACAGTCAAAATAATTGGTTAAAATGGTTCTTCCGCATCCGCACGCTCCATCTGAAGAACCCGTTGCAGCCATCGCAGGAGCAGGCGGCGCAGTGCTGCGACAGCGGCGTGGAGCTGGCCGGTATTTTGTGCAGCAACCGGCATCTTCCGCGATGTACTCAATGAGTATAACCGGCGACTATACCTGCAAGTGTACAGATGGTTCTTGCGTACGCTCTTTCTGAAGAAGCCCTTGCAGCCATCGCAGGAGAAGGCGCCGTAGTGCGTGCCGGTCGGTGACGCGGTCCCCGCAGATGGCGCAGTACTGCGACAGCGGCGTGGAGCTGACCGGCATTTTGTGCGGCAACCGGCAACTTCAGCATTGTACAATGTCACTGCCGACAACTTACCTGCAAGTGTACAGGTGGTTCTTCCGCACGCTCCTCCTAAAGAACCCCTTGCAGCCATCGCAGGAGGAGGCGCCATAGTGCTTGCCGGTGGCGCGGTCGCCGCAGATGGCGCAGTGCTGCGACAGCGGTGTGGAGCTGGCCGCGCTGGCCTCGCTGCTGCTCGTCTCTAGCTGTATGTCGCTGTCTGGAATAAAAGTGTAGAGAATATTTAACACATATGATACATAGTGTCAGGCAGGCCCTCTAGCATGAGCTATGAGCACCGCTATATCACGCGATATGACATGATGCTGTCTTGTATACCCCGCTAAGATGTGAGGTGAGGGGTACAGTGACATATTATCGAGCTAAGAGCTTCTCATGCTAGAGCTACTGTAATAAATCCCGCCCAGACGCATTGTATTTCTTTTGTTTTTTTTGTAATATTTAAAGGTGGAGGCAGGCACCACAAAGCAGGCGAACGGATAGTATGGTATTTTCTAAATGCGCAAGCTCTATAATAAAAAATAAAGTACCTAACTTATTTAAATTAAAAAAATATATACATTTATTTATTTATAAGTTTGGCAAATACGTGCTGATAATATTTTAGAAAAGTATTCAATGTTTGATGCAATTTAAAATAAAATAGAATAGAAACCTATAAAATAAAATAGAAATCATAGACTGATTCGATACGTAAGCCGAAAAACGAATGACTTATTATGTGTATTAGTGAAAAAGATATTTATTTATGGAAATAAGACTACTAAAATAACTATCTCGTGTCATGTTGTTTACACAACCGGAGTCAAATTCCAGCACAAATAAAAACTGACATAATAATCAAGAAGTCAACAATGCTATTTAATATTTGCTAATCAATGAACTTGACAAAACATGCCAGCTTGTTAAATATTTAGAAACAGCAATGCTGATGAAGTGCTTATATATTATTTTTGTTATTCTGTTGACAGAGTCAAGGCGAAAGATTTCGTGATAGTAGGATAAGATTATATCTGAAATATGTAACAGTTTAATTATAAAATTGTTGAGACATCCCAGCGCGTGCCGGACAATATTTTTTAAACTTACACTATTTATCCTTTCGTGTTTATTAATATTTTGGGCATGGGATGTGGACACCAATAATATTTAGGATCGTATCCTTCATTTCAGCTATCGTATAGTTTCATTTTCTTTTTTCGCCAAATCTGCAAAATCGGTCTCGCTTTCGCGCGCGTCCTTTTCTCATTACTATCTCGGTTCAGTCGAATAGCACCTTAAGTCTTGTTTCCTAGCAGATATACGTTTAGATTAGCAGATAGTATTGGTATTAAAATTTATTTTTATACATAGATAGTTTGATTGCGGAACCTGACTCAGCAGAAGCACGGTAATTTACCATGGAAAATCAAATCTTATCGCTACGCACAAGCGAACACTAAAAGATAATATTAAAAGGGGTAGTTCTTGGATTTTTTAACGACTAGGAATTTGATTGTAAAATATTAATTTGATTTTTTGTTTAAAATGTATTTTCATATGATGTTAAGCATTTTTTAAATATTATAAACATAAATATTTAATAACAGTTTAAAATCTTCAAATACGATTAAGTTTTGAGTTCGGGAGGCCAAATTGACGGACAAAAAATTTTACAACACAAAAATATAAACCAAACGACAAATTAATTACTGCCTACAAGTTAGATAAAACACTGCAAACATGTCCAACTGGTTTGTGAAGATGACGATATTTATATTTTTTAGGCAAAAAAGGATAACGACTTGACACTCATGACGTCAAAAGCAGAAGTAAAATTTTAAATATTTTTGTAAATTAGGTATACTTGTAAACAGATCCTGTCGCTATGTTAAGCATGTTAAGGTGAAAAATTCAAACGTGTGTGGGCAAGACATGCTTTAATAGTGTAATTAGCAAGTATATAACAATTTTTTATCAAAATGCACGATGACATTGATCAAAAATACTTTATGTTGCATTATGGGTTTTAGAAGAAAAATCGACAGTGGACACAATTCTTTGACATTGTAGTACCTAGCTCGAATTGAGAAATGGGCAGTTTAATTTTGAAAACAACGAAAATTCTTCGCGTTCTTACGTCACAGAGTCTCAGCATTTTAGTTACATAATTATCGGTGGCGAGGGGTCGAAATTTGGCAAAATGTGGTAAGCTAGACCAAAAATTCTCTTAACTGAAAGCCGATGGGAATCGTGTTGTATGGACCCTTCGCCACTGCTTCTTGCTTATAGGAGTAGCTTATAGAGTCTTGGATCAAAACCAGTAAGAAATATGGTAAAGAAACATCGGTTACCATTTTCTTAAAAACGGACGAGGCACTAGTAAGACGGATAATGAAAAACGAAGATAAAGAAAGGTTTTAGAATCGTGACCGCGGGGCGTGAACGGTTGACAATGCTTAGATAGGTAACCTACAAGGTGGATCGACGATGCCCGATCTGCCGAAGGTCGCAAGAAAACCGATCTTCAAGTTGAATAGATCCGTAGGGGAAGCCCACTTCTAGCTGTAGCTGCTTGATGTAAAAGGGTTCTTCGAAGTTGGTGATCATTTATAGGTCGAAGCCGGAGACCGATACATAAACGAACATTAAGTTAAATGGAATTATGAATATAAAAAATCTAATAAAAATTTGGTAGACATACAAAATCACGAGCATCCCAAAACAAGATACTAATGTTTTCAAAGCATTTGAGTACCTACATATTAAGTAACGTGTCATCATTTTTCTGAGATATGGAATCAAGTCAGTTGTGCCTAGGTAATTATTTCAGCAGATTATTTGTAATTAAAGTTGTGAGAAAATCGCAGAATGTACGCGTTTTATGACACTAGTTTAGAGATGGAAATGGTAGCTGTAAATTTTGACATAAACGAATATAGCTGGGACTGGGACATATGGGATACCTTTTCTCACAAAACCAAATATGAAAATCTGGGCACAATTTCGTACAGATATCTGGACAAATGTCTACGCATAGGTATATATAGTGAACGGCTAGTAACTTTCTAATGTCAGATAAAATGAAATTATAACGATAACTAATAAAGAATATTCGAATACATAAAAATTATTTTAGGTAATGACTGTTCTGACAAATTATATCTTAATAAGAGAGAAAAGGCTTAGTTTGAGTGACACTGAAATCGAAAAACGAATAATCGTATCACTGACTGATAACATTATCAATTCCTTGAAGAGATAAACAAACATGATACCATGTTTGTTGTACAAATTTAATTCGAAGATAATACGATAAGTTTCGATATGGTTAAAATAAATTTCGGCACCCTGATCTAGGACTTAATGAAGTATTCATTTTCTATTTGAATATTAGGTAAGTAACTTATTCACAAATGAAGCTTTAGATAATTTGTTACTTATGAAACTATAATACATAATTAAATGGATAATCTGTTTCAAAACAATTTAATGATGAAGGAGCTCACATAATTAAATCAGTGATTCATGTTGACAGTAGCATTGACACCAAATTATCTCAGTTCAATAAAAGGGACAGTAAACAACAATTAAAGGGACCGTAATGGTCGTAAACAAACCTTCGCTATACTTGATAGGTGCGTGCGAGCTGTGCTCCAAGGGCCTGCAGTAGCCATTGTACTCATGCTGGGGTGTTTTGTCCCACTCGGGGGGCAGAATGTAGTCTGAGGCCGTGTTATTATAGCCCATCATGCACAGGTCCTGCGATGCCATATCGTCGTAACCGAGAACTGGCATCTTCCAATACGCGCGTCTCTATCGACAGTTATCGTCAACTGTACAAAACGGCCACTAGAGTCACCGATAACGACGATAAAAACACATCATTTACCAACAGGTGACATAACACCACTCAATTAAGTGGCTCTCCTTCAAACCTTATCGTGATATCACTGCACTGTTGTCTCCGAGCTGATTGGTTATTAAAACACCAAAGTGTCCAATTCGAAAGCACAGCAAATATTTACCGGTTACTTCGATAGCACAATTTCTCGGTAATGTTTAGGTTTTTATCACTAATTGTCTGGGTGAGCTCGCGATATTTTTGTTTACAAAGCGTCAGGATGATGGAGTCGAGTGTCGAGAAGCTGACGTGGGCGCGGGTGCAGACGACACAACCTTTCACGTTCGCGATGCGTTTGCTACTGAGGCCGACTGACAGCAAATGTTGATGTTGACCAGTAAAGTCCGACAACATCCGTTTCAATGAAAATTCGCTGAGCGCACGATTAGGACCGGCTGCATGAATGACCTGTCCAATAATACGGGATCAGCGTGAATAGAGACACCCAGCGCCACGGGTGACTCACCCCTTATCGGAAGCGCAGCGGATGCGTATTCGATGCCTACTCATTAGCCAGCAGCTGACGATTCGTAGCTTTTGCCATAGGCAGTGTAGTGCCTATAGCATAAGCAAGTCTGGGTGACTAATTAGCTGCCGGTATAAACAAATGCACTCTCTTTGTCCCTTTGTTAACTTATTACTACGAAGACACGTAATGCGTACCCTTTTGCAGTAGCTCTTCGCAACAAAGATTGTAGGATTTTATGACAACAATCAGAGAACTTTTACTAACTATATTTTATAAAAAAAATCTAAATATATTCTTTTAAATCTTGTTGAACAAGCAATTTTGACATGTACCTAACTAAAAGTTTCATGTTAATCCATTTAAAAAATTTTAAGCTTTTGTCAGAGACCCAAAAAGAGATGAAGAAATGTTTATTTTTCTAGTTTGATGATGATATTTGATGTGGCACAAATTGTTGGGAAGAAGATAAGAATTCATGGATTTTATTGAATGTCAACGAATGAAGTTCAATCATGCTTGTTTTAATGTTGTAAGCCATTGTAACAATAATTGTTATGACACAGTACAGACCTACCGAAACAAATGTATGTAGTCAATGTTTGACTAAAAACACCGTTAAGCCAGCTCGTTTAATTAATTTTGCTTTTACTTTTTCATTGTGTATGAAATGGATACCTATAGAAAACACAAAAATGTATTATTTGTGGAAATCTGTAGAAAATGAAAATTTTATGCTTTGAATAGAAACACTAAAAATATTATGCATTGATGTCTGTAAACGTGTTATTGTAACGTGGTAGTGTAAGTACACATTGAGAATCAGGATCTTTGAAAGAATCACATCACGAGATTTATCCTAACCTAATGGCATTATTGATCAGCTCACATAAAATGTAAACATCAGAGACAGCTATCAACAGACAGGGCAGGTCGGGTCGCGGCTATCACCAGAATCCAGATACGGAGATGGGCCACGGCGTAGTGTCTACCCTGAATTTGTTCAAACTGGTAAGTAAACACAATCCTATTATCGAATAAGATAAAAATGAATTCATTGGGCACGTTTCGGACAGTAAGAAATTGCTGTAATCACCAATCAGACATCAAGATGCTTTTTCTTAATCCAAACGTCTTTATATTGCGGGTAATACTGCGGGTAACTGCTTCCTATATCATCTGTCATTTGTTTCAATAGGTTTTAAGTTAATTTTTAAAGCTTTGCTGATGTAATTCTATGCTGACCTTGGGAACAATCAAATAAACCTACTTACGCAGGTAAAGTATTGTATCCAATTTGTGTGTTTTTGTGGATTAATTTCCGTGTTCCAGCAATTATTATAAAGACATGATTTATGCAATCCTATTGAAAAAAATAAATTGTCCATAGTATAGTATCTATGGTCTTAGTTATCTTACAAATGATACAAAAAAACTGTCAAACTGATAAGGATATCCTTCGGATAATTTTCAAAGGCAGATCCGATATTTTTGGATGAAATAAAAAAAAACACTTATCTCTTAATTTACAAACATTTTTAATTTTAACGATTTGAAGCAGAAGTATTTTGTAAAGCAGCGTCAAGGCTGTTATTAATAAATTATAGAAGGCTGCCTATGGAGGAAATCCCCCGGTTAAACTGGTTTGCACGCGTTTCTAGACAAATGACTGGCAAGAATCGAACAAGAACTAAAACTTACATAAGAATATGACGTGGTTTTTCTTAGTAATGAAACAATCGTAAAGCAGTAATTTGTATAGTTTCTTTTGCATCTCTTATTAATGGTATAAGATTTTAAAGCTGACCACGGGTGGTAACCAGGATATTTTTAAACCACCGTAGGTTGTCGCATACTTTTATTAAAAACAATTAGGGATCGTATGAAAAATCATAAGAGTAATATTAAAGACTATGTATTCGAACTCTTTATCATATCTAGAAAGCATTGCCGTTATTTGCTCTATAAACTATACTATTGATATTTATGTTATGCATCATCTCATGCTCATCATCTCAGCCAAGGATCTCCACGACGATCGGTGCTAAGCTGCTAGCATACAGGGGCATTCCGCAACCTTTACCAGATCGTTGGTCATCTTGTCCGTCCGTGGATAGGGTTCGGACTCCGGACCCTATCCTCGGAGCACCGTCCGGTGCGCGGTTGGCATTTCAGAACCTTTCCGTTACAAAGGCCATCGGTTCTTCTCGCTACGTGTCCCGCCCACTGTCACTTCAGATCAGCAATTCCTTGAGCGAGGTCGGTCAAGTAATTTAGCTCTCATTCGGACCGTCTCATTTCTAAATCAATCACCCAGGGAAACGCTCACGATGGCTCTCCTCTCCATTGCATGCTGTGCGATCTTGAGCCTTCTTTCTTATGAGTCCCATAGTCTGCGACCACGTTTCAAAGCCGTAAGTCATCACTGGCACGGCAATGACAGCACACACTGGTTATAGTCTTGAGTTGAGTGAGACACTAAGGTAAGTAGGACGCGAAGATTTTACAAAGCTCTCTTTCTCGAAGTTGGACTTTGAACCGTCTCTGTCCTAGGTAGACATCAATAACTTCAAGTGTAGTGTTCTCTCTCGTTATATTGTTTGTGTCCCAGCCCAACTACACTTAAAGTTTTTTAACTGAGGGTTGTACAACATAAGAATTCGACATGATTTTCGTCTTATCCATGTTTCCATTTTATGTCGACATGTTATTGGTATTATCGACATGTTATTAGGAAGAATTACTCACCGTATGCGTAGAATTTATAACAAAACAAAATTATCGACAAACAGAAAATTCCTTGAATTAAATCAATAGCTATTCTATGTGTAAAATAGTTTTATTGAATATACTATCATATTTTATTTTGGTCTCCGACAGTCTTGGTGAAAAATTCGGTCTTAATTATTGTTGTTATCATATTGTAAGTATTTATACGAAAGGAATGAAAATTATGTTACATATCCAAAAAATGTTTCTGCTGCAGCATGCGTAGCATGAGCACCTCGACAAAGCTCTCTCGACACTTTTCTCGCGTGAGCGTATAGTCTGTCCCGCTCACACCGTACTGATATGAGCGATACAGACATCGCGAGATAAGCGTCGACAGCGAGTCGCGGTGCGCATGCTACGCTGTCAGGCTTTATCTCATCAATTGTATAAATTCGAAATTACCTAACTCACGTCTGTTAACCCGTCACCTTGCTTTTGTCGCAGCTCTAACTATTTTATGGCAAAGATGAATTTAGCTTTTTTTATGAGCGACGGGGAAGGTCTTAGCCTTCATCATACCTGATGTTAAGTATTGATAAGGCTGAAGGTGGAAGCAAGCCTCTCCCGGAATCCTCAATCACTGAGGAACTGGCTATCTAATCTCTAACTGCCGGAACACAACAATGCTGAAAACATTGTTGCGTTCCTATTAGCTGAAACTATTGATGGGATTTTTTTGTTATGAAAATCATGCGATATGTAAGTATTAGTATAATTAATACAAAATTGATAAGTAATCGCCTTTAGCTTAATGAGACATGTTTACAGTGAAATTCTAACTTATTCATATATTGAACAAATAGCAATTAATCTAATCCTATCTCTTTAATATTATTATTATATAAATGCGAAAATGTGTTTGGTTGTCCTTTCTTCACGACCTAACTCAGTAACCAATCAACTTGGTTTTTGGCAAAGATTCAGTTGAAAGGACGGAGAGTTACATAGGTTACATAGGTAATTTTTTTCGCATTTATATTATAATAAACCGCGGGCGGAACCTAGTATCACAATAACTAAAAATAGAAATAGACAAATGATCGAAATCCCTGTTGTGTGTGAGTAAGTTCGTCCTCCGTACGACTACAGATACGCTGAAAACCCATATGTTAAGGTGTCATCTTTCGCAAATGTAGGAATGAAAATCGAACATGTAAAAGAGTGTTGCGTCTAAAGATGTGTTTGTAGATCCAAGTCAAGGTCTAGGTCGTGATGACGTCACAGTCGTGTGCCGCGGTGATAATTACCATGAGCTACTTTACCTGTCGTTTACGTCAGCACCCACAACTCTATCAGGATGTTGTTCCTACTAACACAATCTTAACGTAACCGTTTATTTTATATTTTTGTGAGGGGAATGCGTTTCCGCTTATGATTGCGGTCAGCGGTTATATGGGACTCGCCTACGGCCATTCCCACTAAACCCCTCTACTTGTTCTCTTGCCGCCGTTTGGTAACGGGGGGTGTGGTGTAACGTAACCTACAAAACATCGTCGATTGTCTAGCAAATGCGTTTGTGTGATGGATATAAATATGATGAAATATGTAGTGTCGGCCAGTGTAGGTATGTCAAACTCATGATTAACCGTAACATGCCAAAGGAGTGTTTGCAGATTTTGAAACAAGCTCATGAACTAACAGCAAACATTGAAACATATTTTTCAATGTTTGCTGTAAGTACAGTATGTTAGAATTGCAGTAAGCACCTACAGCTTATTCTCCATTTAGCTTTGTTTTTTCGAAAAAAAAATGATTGCGAAGCTTTTCCGAGTTCAGGAATCATTGAAAGATTCAAAGAACATAGGGCGGGTTCGTCCCAAGTGTTGTAACATTTTTCGTGCGAAAGATCACAATGAGTGTAGTTTTTTTTTTAAATAATAACAATAAAATGAACCAAATGGTATTTTTTCCTCAAAATATTCTTTCAAATTTTAGTAAGTTTTGGAAAGTTACAGATTTCAAGTTCCTTTTCAAATGAACCATCTTGGAGGACTTTAAATTTTTTGGGCAAGAGATCGTACACTTTTATAGCCATATAGTGAGCACTGTTTTGAAATAAGCTAAGATTTGCTGGGGGTGTAATTCATGCTCTCGTCGCCGTACCTTATTCTTTTAAAAGAACCTTAAAACTTACGATTTAATAGACACGACTGACACAAATATGTGTAACATATTTTGAATTTTTCGAATTTTACCTATAAAGTTGAAGAAAAATTAAGCATGAAAAACATTCGTATTGAGACGAATGTTCGAAAATAGATGTGTTTTATTTTTAAAAACATAATGAGTCAGATTGATATAAATCTATTTAAAATTTACGTTTATTTGTAAGTAAGTCTGTGACTCACGCTTGCTAAAAGTGCATTCATCATTACCAGTGTATTGTCTTTACTCGTTATTGCGAATAAATAATGTCTCACCCTACTGTTACTAGGCTGCTTTAGTGCTAAAACAAATAATAATTATTAATCTACCTTTGCTATCCTATTCATTTACTACGGTAACCTTACAACCTTCCATTTCCATGACACATGGTACAGTTTTCCGGAATGTTTGCTAATTTCTTAAGGGTTACTTCTTTCTCACTGTTTTATATTGTTTGTAAAACTGGGATGTCAAAATTAAATTACGGCCGTCGCCATTTTAATAATCTCATATATTATATTTTTTAGGTTTTTACTTATGAAATTGCCGTTTAGTTTACAGAAAGTTGGTCATTTTATTTTTTATTTCCTTAATCAAAATAGGTACCCATGCCGTCGATGCATTTCTGCCAGCGCAGTGGTAGTTTTAAAAAAGTCAGATGTACGGGAGTCAACAAACTCTTCAATGGCATTTTGTACTGCCTCTTGGGTATTGAATTTTTCCCTGCCAAGACGCAAAACTTCCAACCCTCGCTCTTGTAGCTTAGAGACCGTCTCTTCTGCCGTATGAGGTCGAGCGTTATCGTGTAGGAGCAGCGGAGACGAGCAAATAATCAAGGCTGGCCAGAGACTTGCGAGCTTCTCCATCATTTTGTCCAGTTCCTCACAGTACACATCCGCAGCAATACTGGAACCATTTGGTAAGAAGCTGTCATGAATTATACTGGCGCACTAGCCCACCAAACAGTGATCATGACCTTCTTAGGGGTAAGTTTTCGTTTGGGGCATTGCCTTGGTGCAGAACCAGGATTTAACCAACATGATGACCGCTTACGATTATCGAAAATAATCCATTTATCATCGCAGGTGACATGCGGTTCAAAATCCCTTCGTTTCTGTGTCTGTTCTGCAACGCAAGACATACCTCGACGCGTTCGTTGCGCTGGCGCTCGTTCAGTTCGTGCGGCACCCTTCTCATCATCACCCTTCTCATCAAGTTCCTTAACTTGCCAATTTGACGCAAATAGAGAACAATAATGTTTTCATGCTAACGTTGAAAGCTGCTGCAAACTCAGCCGGAGCCGAATACATAAATTACGTTTCAAAATGAAAGATTTCACTTACATTTCTACTATGACAACAAAAATTTAGATTTTGAGATGTCGCAGAGTGAGAATAGACCCCCCTGAAGTTATACGAATGCAAAAATTGTTGTGGTTTATTCTTTACAAACATCAACAGGCTCTATATAATTTTATTTGATTTTAGTTAAGATAACAATTATTATACCCAGGTAACACAAAATCTGTGATGTGATGTTACTTATAACACAGATAAGATAATAGTTATTAGTCTACTTTCTATAATGTGATAACGACTACATCTGTTTATTGAGCCTTCAAAACTTAGGTAATCTTACCTTGTGCTTACTGTCTAATTTCCTTCGGTCAAAACATATGACGCAAACAACAAGAAAAACCAGAACGCGCGAATCACCATATCTTTCGCATGGTTTAATAGGTTTCGCCAATGTTACGTCAGTGTTGGACTTTGCTCCGATGGTCAATAAAGCAGACATACGTAATATAGACCCTACCCCAATAATATAAAGGTCATTTTTGTATATATATTACCATCTATCTATCGTCGCAACGAGTATTATGAGTTGGAATGAGGTGGATTATTCAATATCTTTGCTGTTCGCTGGTTCAAAGTCCAATTTGATTTAGGGTTTTCACTTTCAATGATCAAAGGTCACTTATCGTTTTATTTAAAGACGAAGCAGTTAAGTGCTTTAAGTATTTATATTTTATTGGTTATTTAAACTACCAAAAATATTATTATGATATTGTTGTTACTAAAGCAGCTGCCCGATATTTCACCCGCGTGGTTTCCATTCCCGTGAGAATATCAGAGTAAAAAGTATCTATGTGCCAAACATCCAAAGCAGTTCAGTCGTTTTTGAGTTTATTCGTTAAAAACATACAAATATAATGTACTTTTACTAATTTTTTTATATTAGTTAACCTAGATTATGTATTATTTGATACTTTGTAACGTTGACAATAACATGAAATATGTACATATAAAAATATGAATTTCTTTACAACTAAATTACTGTAAATGGGATATTTTAAGTCAATAACTGTACCTAATCACAGAGCGTCGTAGTTAGCTGGTGTCAGCCCTACATAGATTGTCCAACATACATAAATAGGCAAACAGTGACTTGCATATTTCATTTAATGATACCTAACTACCATACCAAGCTAATTTTGAGGAAAATAATTGCATCATGTTTTTGGTTAGTTTAGTCAATTACATTGAATTATAATTGTAAGAAACTGTTTTCCTGGATACACTTTTGAATAAGTACATACCTACTCAGGGGTACGTATCAGAATGTCTAAAATTAAAATAACTAATGTTTAAATTGGCATGCACCATTTTTTTTTTTTTTATTAACGACGGGGATACTCTTAGCCTTCATCATACCTGAAACCTGATGTTAAGTATTGATAAGGCTGAAGATGGAAGCGAGCCTCTCCCGGAATTCTCAGACACTGAGGAACTGGCTATCTTATCTCGAACTGCCGGAACACACAATGCTAAAAACATTGTTGTTATGGCGTCAGACTTAGATAATATGGTGGTAGCTAGCCAGGCGGACTACAAATAAGCCCTACCACCAACCAAACCGAATACAATATGTACCCCCGCTGGGAATCGAACCCGGGACCCCTGGATCTGATCCCGGTGGCTGTACCACTAGACCAAAAAGGCGGTAAAAAGTTCGGCTCCGTAAAGTCCCAGGTTTACCCGGTTTTTTTAACTCTCAAAGAAACGGTTCTTAAATATTCTATTACCTACCCGGTTTTTATGGTTCTCCTAACAATATAAAGAAATAATTACATCTATAAAAAAAAACTACCCCTCTAAAGGCATTGTGCAACTGTCTGGGAATATATTAACAGCAACGCATTTCAGTCTTTAGCTGCTCGCACTAGGAACGTTTGGTGCGGATATCTGGAATGTCTACGATGTATGGGTAAGCATGCCTGCATCTTGTACTCCGATGGTAGCAAATGGGCTTACGGAACTAGGTCGTCCAATTCATTTCCACATGTCCTAAAGTGCATTCTATAGAACACCGAAAGATTGGTCACACTACGACGGTGACTAAGGTCCTGGAGCACATTGAAGTGGACGATCTACACAACTTGGTGGTGGACACTGTCCGTACGGTAGGTTCTAAGTTCTTTAGGACCCGCCTCTCTCTCCGACCAAACTCAAGGATCAGAGACGTAAAATGAGGCTTCAGAACTCAGCGGATGCTCATCGTTATCGGCAGCTAAATAGGCAGATCTCTTAGTCTTTGACAAGCAACCATCGCCAATTTAATACGAACTGTATTAAAGAGGCTATCGAGCGTAACAAAGGCTCCAATGTGTTTGCCAGAGATCTGTCTATTGGGCAAAGCCAAATGACAAAACTGAAAACTGACGACGGTCGCATAATTTCTACGAAACCTGAAATCCTGAGGGAGATCGAGAGTTTCTATGGGCAGTTATATTCCACGCAGACACCTGTTGAAAGCAAGGCTAAAGCCCCAGAGCCAAGCTTACCCGACACTTCAGCGAAGATATCCCGGACGTCAGCCTGTACGAGATTAGTATGGCTCTCAAGGAACTGAAAAATAACAAGGCGGCGGGTGATGACGGAATTACTGCGGAACTTCCGAGAGCTGGCGGTAAGCCGATACTCAAAGTCCTCCAGAAGCTGTTCAATTGCGTTATCGTCGAGGACAAAACGTCAAGAGCATGGAATATAAGTGAGGTGATTTTATTATTTAAAAAGGGTGACAAGACCCGGTTAAAGAACTTCACACCCATCTCACTTCTAAGCCATGTTTATAAGTTGTTTTCGAGAGTCATCACGAATCGTCTTGCTCGCAGGCTCGACGAAAGCCAACCTCTCGAACAAGCCGGGTTCCGATATGGCTTTAGCACTATAGACCACATCCATACGTTGCAGCAGGTTATACAAAAGATCGAGGAGTATAATCTGTCACTATGCTTGGCGTTCGTGGACTATGAGAAAGTATTTGATTCGATTGAGACCTGGGCGGTGCTGCAGTCTCTCCAGAGGTGCCAAATGGACTGTAGATATATCGAGGTGTTAAAGTACTTATAAGAACATGCCACCATGTGTCGGTCCGATTACAGAACCAGAGCACAAATCCCATCCAACTGCAGCGAGGTGTGAGACAGCGAGACGTCATTTCTCCCAAACTGTTCACAGCTGCGTTGGAGGACATCTTTTAAGCTTTTGGACTGGAAAGGAATGGGCATCAACATTAATGGCCCGTATCTGACACACCGTCGTTTTGCCGATTATATAGTCCTTATGGCTGAGGCCTTGGAGGACCTGAACTGCTCCAAGAACTCCGTAGTGCTTCCCAAAGAGTGGGTCTAAGGATGAACATGAGGATAAGACGAAAATCATGACGAATTCCCATCTCGTTCCCACTACAGTTCACATTGGGAACACTACACTCGGATGTTGTCGATCACTACGTTTACCTTGGATAGACAATCCAGTTAGGTAAGTCAAACTTCGAGAAAGAGATCTCTCGTCGAATCCAACTCGGATGGGCAGCATTCGGGAAGCTCCGTAAAATCTTCGCGTCCAACTTACCGCAGTGTTCCAAGACTAAAGTCTAAGACCAGTGTTTGTTGCCAGTGATGACTTACGGCAGCGAAACGTGGTCACTAACTTATGGGTCTGATAAGGAGGCTCAAGGTAACTCAGCGAGCAATGGAGAGAGCTATGCTCGGCGTTTCCCTGCGTGATCGAATCAGAAATGAGGAGATCCGCAGGAAAACTAAAGTTACTGACATCGCTCGAAGGATTGCTCAGCTGAAATAAATAAATAAATTTATTTATTTGCAAGAATATGGATACAAGGGTTGTTACATAAAATAATGACCGACATATTCTGCTGATACGTCAGCGTGCAAATATTAAATTTGGTAGTGCAATTCAGTCAAAAGAGCACATACTGTATTAAAACTAATTAAATGTCAGTGTAATTAATATAAAATTAAATTAAAATTAAGCGTCCTAGAAATAATAATTAAAACAATGTTAAAAATAAAAATAAAAAGATAATAAAATATTAAATCAATTGTCACAGTGTAATTATAGTACAATCGGAATATTTAAAAATAAGTCACAATTTATCATTCATAAAGTCCTTAATACTATAGTATTTTTTATCTAATAGCATATTAAATAAATTCTTTTTGAATTTATTGAATGTCATTTGGACGATATCATTAGGCAATTTATTATAAATACTGATAGCCATACAGAAACAATTATTCGAAAACAACTGTAATCGCTTTTTTGGAATACATAGCTTTTTACTATTTCTGCCCCTATAATTGAAATCACTTTTGACATTGAAAAGATAAGGATACTTTTTCACAAAAACACAGATTTCGAGTATGTAAAGACAGGGAAGTGGCAACACTTTTAGAGCTTTGAATAGAGGTTTACAACTTTCCAAGAACCCTGCGCCACAGATCGCTCTTATACACTTTTTCTGTAACTTAAAAGCGCGATTCATTTCAACCGAATTTCCCCACAGTATGATGCCGTAGCGTAGTACCGACGCCACGTAGCCATGGTAAGCCATCAATGCGGCACTTTTCGAAACAGTTTGCCTGATTCTGTTTAGCGCATATACAAATCTATCGAGTTTAGTTATTAGGCCATTTATATGTGCTTTCCAATTACAATATTTGTCTAATGTGAAACCTAGAAAAGATATTGTGTTGGCCTCTTCAATAATGTTATTTTTATATTTTATTTGAAGTGGCAGTGGCGGGACATGGCGAGAAGAACCGATGGCCGTTAGGACGGATAGGTTCTGAAATGGCGACCGCGTACCGGACGACGCTCCGAGGGTAGGCCCCCCACAAGGTGGCCCGACGATCTGGTGAAGATCGCGGGAAGCCGCTGGATGCGGGCAGCGTAGGACCGATCGTCGTGGAGATCTTTGGGGGAAGCCTATAATGAGGCTGAGAGGACGAGGTATTTTTAAGTACAGTAGGTAGGTAGGCTTACCTACTTACATTTATTAATAAAATACCAACTTTTTATTTGTATTGTATCTATTATTATCAAAATTAAATAATAACTTTTTGTGACTTGACCACGGCTATGTGACCCTCCCTGGCGCCAAAGCTGGATCCGCCCTTTGATATAGTACCTACTTACCGATTTGTTTTTATTGATATACTCATTAGCAAGTTTAACTCCTATAAAAATATTACTGCAATAACATCTCGATTGTAGATCTGAAATATTGCTATTTATTATTGTTCTGATTAGTAAGTATGTCGTTTTTTTTTGTATTGTTGTCTAGTAATCTTAAGTTGTGGTGTATTAAAGTTATGAAATGATTTATGTGATGACGGTATAACATGTATTTTGATCCACAAATAAAGACATGACACAAATGAAGTTTATAAACTTAATTGAAATAAATGATACTTCCTAATGAGACCAATACTATATTTAAAATAGTGAAAATTCTTTTCATAATGTTTTCCACACTTGTGAAAAGTCACTCTCTGTTTGTATGAGTTTTAATAGATACTATCTTTATTTATTTACTCCAGTATCTCAAATAAACTCATTAAGATTGTTACACATACTTATTACTAAATAAATTGTTAATTATATTAGCTTTTAATGATATAGCACATTAGTAAAATATACTAGGTTCAACTCAAAATGATTTGATATGATTCGAAATGTATCTTTTCATAAAATATCACATTGTTCTATCTACAAATTTTTTTTGTGAAATGGTTCCGACTAGGGAGACTAATCACCTGTCTGGCCTTGCTGATGTCCACTCTCCAAAAAGAATCTACTTATATTATACTAGTTGATGTCAGCAACTTCGTTCATGTGTACTTAATATCATCCATCGATATTGAATGTGGTACCCTGTACACCCCCTTCACCATGTATTATGTAAAGGAAACAAAAAATGTCTCCTACTCCTGATTTTTATATGTAAACAGAAAATGCCCATCATGCTTAACAACCAAGACTAAGGCGCCATTTCCATATCTCTTATAGTTTTTGTAGTCTATTGGCTTGCTGTATCAGTTTTCCAGATTTGAATTATCTGTTGGCCAGACCTAGTAGCTACATGTTCCAAAAAGTTTTATTAAAATCCATTCAGTAGTTTCCGAGATTAGTGTGTACCAGACAAACTAAGACCATATTTAAAGTTTGTTTTTTAAATATGGTCTAAACTTATTCTCTTACTTATTTTATGTTGTCTCCAAATAGTTTATATCTATTCAATGTACAGAAATTAAGATTTTACAGTTTTATTATATGTATAGATGTTTAGTGCAACAGCCGGTAAGAAATAGGTTGGCTTCATTCAATTGCTATCTTGCTAGGACTAGAATGATATACCAACACATGCTTGCAATTGAAACTAATTTTGTCCTTCCACTGCCTTTAATGGAGCAATATAACTATTACCACAACAGCCGACAGTGTATCAAGTATATTTGAAATAATATTATGAATCATAACTAAGACTTTACTTTATAAAATACTTTATTTTTGTTTTATTTGTAATGTGTTTTTTTTTGTCTTTTATCATTGTCATCTATGTTATAGTAGGTACATTGTATGTGGCCTATGGTGATAATAATTTCTCTCTCTCTCTCTCATAAGTTTTAAGTTTAGGTTTATGTTTCTTTATATACAGTTTGTTTATATAAGTAGTGGAAGAAAAATATCAAATATTTCATACAGATAAAGCAAAATAAACATAAAAGTTTGTTTATGTTTATAACTTCAGAGCAGGATTTTTTTGTAAGACCATGTACTTGAAATAAAGTTTGCATAACTTGTTATTCAACCTATTACAAATGTTGTTTGGTTTAATGATGACTTGAATATTGCAAGATGCTGTATGTAATTCAACAAAACAATACTTGAGGAGCCACAACACATATCTGTTTATTGACCCACATAAACAACGCAGATAACCCTTACTAGTTAAACATTGGGTAATATATTTAGAGGTCAAACCTGTTCTCGTCTAGCTAGTTCCGCGATTGAGATTGTAGAGGACCATAAGTACTAATGTAAATACATTTAGCTAAACCAATAGATACCTCCCACCTATAATTTACACACATTCAAGATGAATACTTACCCAAGTGCAAATTTTCAAACTACAAGTTTAAGTATAGTGTGTAAGATTAAGAACAAAGAAATAACACCATAATATGCGATCCTTTGAGTTAATTATGTATGATAGAAAACTGATCCAAAGAGTGGATGAAGTTGTTTTGGAATGTGATAAAAATTGCTTGTTTACATACCTTCATCGCAGAGCCCCATCGCAAATTTAGGCTGTTTATTGTAGAATATGGTATCAAAAAACTTATTTCGAACACTTTGTTTATAGAAAAAAACAACTTAATTATTTTTAATCAACTTCATTGAATCGATCAAATGACAATTGACTGACCGATAGACATGACAGCTGACATATCTGTCAAATTCGATTTGACGTAGACGGACGGAAATGAGAACGAATGACGAAGCATGAACGTATAGTAAATCACTACAAGTTTATCTTCTCTTTGGCATGGAGGCAGTGTTGTCGGATGTTATTAATATCCTTATTTCTGAAATACATATTCTCTAAAAAACCTGTTGCACCGTTTGTTTATTTTCGAAGAAAGTTATAGAAACGTAACTTATTACATTTTAACAAACTGAATCCTTGAAGAAACGTAAAGCTAAGAGGCTTGCCCGAAAAAGGTATCCAACGGTAGTGGGTTCGAGTCCCGTCCGCACAACTTGGAGAGTCTGCAAGTTGTGCGGACGGTCTCCAATGGCTATTACTTTTATAAGACTATTACTTCAGCCACTTCCACTTTGCTTGCTTTACGAAAGAATGTTTGTAAACAAACCGCTCATACTTAAAAACAAAAGTATTTTTTTATACGTCTCAACATTAAAACATTTATAATTAATTATACTCTAGCCATCTTACGGAAAGAATGTTTGTAAACAAATATTTCAACACTTTTCGTAATTATTCCACAAACACGTAAAATATTTCAGACATCTAATGCCATTTAGTAAACTTAAACATTATACCAAAGTAAGATTTTAATGAAGTGCACATATTTCTAAAACAGGTAATAAAAAGTACTTTTGAGGTTGAGTATGGGCGGTTTATTTACAAACATTCTTTCCCTAATAAGGCTGAAGTTTAGTTGGTAATTCTACTCTTACTCATTTATTTTTTTATCTCAATCGATCCCACGTATAGGTATTCATTTTCTACTTTAAGTAAGTAGTGGTAAGTATAGTTATTTTTCTTCTCATCGGCCATTTTTGATGCCTCCACTGCTAGGGCACTAGCCTTCCTTATGGATGAACAAGGAGAATGGGCCATAACAGCACGGGGGAGCTAGAGAAAGTAAATTTCTGGTCACCCATCCCATGACAGACCATTGCGAAAGTACCTATTAATATTTAATAAATCGGATATTTATGATACAAGACAAATATTTTAAATGTAGGAACTTCATCTAAAATAAACTGTTCTTGACCTAATTCCCATGTTTTGAAACATATGTCTATTTCCGTGCCGACTATTGTATAACATTAAGATTATGACGGAAATATTCTATACTAATCTAAATCTGACTTAGATTGTTTATATTTAAATTATTATGGCTGAAGAAAGGAACATATTTAAACACTTACATTAATTGTTTTAGATTAAGTACCTACATAAATTATTTAAACTATGTAACAACGCTGAAGAGTTTTATATTTGTTTAATTTAAACACGATAGTCTTATGTAGGTACCTACTTACCGGATTTGATAAAAATATTATTGCATTGCATAGCCCTAGTACTAGGTATACACTGATCGAAGGGTAAGAGAAGATTAATAGGTCTTACGGGCAAACATGACTACAACTACTATTACAACGAGGTGTGTCTGAAGCTGAATTTTACAGAAAATGGCATATCATCTGCCTTTGTGGCCTAGTGGCAGACGTCCCGGGTTCGATTTCATGAGAGTACATATTTTGTTCGGTTTGTATGGTAGCCTGTTAAAAATCCGCCTGGCTAGCTTATGTTTATGTAGGTAGATGTCATATAATGGCAACCTCGTGCTCGACATAAGATAATGTGTCCGTGTGTCTTATGAAGTGCAATCGCAGCTGCAAATAGCTATTTATAATTCGAATCTTGTTGGTGTTTTTACTAATTTAGTTACCTTTTAGTATTATTCTGGGAATTGAGAGGGTATGTTTGGAGTGTTGTCAGGGTTGCCACCTGTCTCTTCCTGCCCTAAGGGCTACCAACGTCTAAAACACGGGTTTTTGTTCATTTTACGGGAGACACTTAAAACAGTAGTGCTTTAAGAATATTTTTTTTTCGTCTTTATACTTATTGTTTGAATAAGCAGCTTTTAAACACTTTTTAATTTTAAAAAGCAAATGTAAAACAATCTTTGCGTGTTCAAATAAATTAAACATGGCGATTTTAAACCACAAAGTCAAAAACCAGTCAGCCTGACAAAACGTCAGCATTTCGCTACGCCAGCCAGCTTGGCTGAATTAGTAAAAATACGGGAGCTTTATTTACCCCGTATTTTATTTTCTCAATTACGGGTTTCTGTATTGTCAATCCCTGAAAAACGGGGTAACCCGTAAAATACGGGGCATCTGGCAACACTACGTGTCGTTCATAGGATGAGGGTTCAAAGATTTGCTACGTCGAGATCCTGGTTACATCATCGGAAGGCAGAGGAAGTACCTAAATGAAAATAATGTACTTATCATAAAAATTAGATGATTTTAAATCTGTACTTACTTGATGATTGTGAATAAGTCTTAACAAGTAAAGATTTTGCTCGTTCAACCTAAAAAACATTTAAGTAGATTCAGACTACAGAACATATAATTATGATGGGTTGTTTTCATTAGAAATCATGGCCAAGTAAATAATGTACAAAGTGAGTTGAGGAAAAATATTTAAAAGTCTCAAAACTATTTTCAAGTTTGTGGCCTGCCAATGCCACAAACTTAGCTGTAGGTACTTAGCTATTAACTTTTTAAGCCGTTGATAATACCGACACGATCCCTTTTATTGATGCAATAATGAAACACGATCCCTTTTACTAATGCAATATATTAATAAAATAAATGCAATAATTTGCATTGTAATATAGTGGGTATCTAAAATCTTCAGTGGGAACTAGGGCAAGAGAACTGAAAAAAATACCTCTAAGAACTAACCAAGATAATAAAGATGAACGTCTCGAGTATTATAAGTTTTCTACTCAAAAGTTTAACCAGTTCCGCGATATACTTTATTTATTTATTTATTGACAAAAATAATAACAAATGAGATGTTGTGTAGCACAAATAGTTGATATAAAAGCCATGAAAACGTAATTGTTACAGCCTTTGCCTCCAGTGGCCGTAAGATACAGGTGTATGTACAGCTTCTATACAGCTGGTTTAGGCGCACTTTATATTAGCATTTGGCTGCTGCATAAAAGCTGTGAAATAGCTATTTAAGACGCTTTTCAATAGTCAAATAATTGGTCGATAAGCAACTTTTATTTGAGTCCAAATTATATAAATGTGGGTTTTTGCAACTTGAAGCAACAAAGAGAATTAAAATTTTTATGACTTCTTCACAATTTACAGAATTTGTAATCTTGTCAACTTTAATGGCGAACTTATTAAAATTATGGTACTCGTATTTTTGAAGGTGGTGACACTTAAAGCAGCGTTATTTCATATGCAAATTAAATTTTACTGATAATTTATACTCATGTTATTATGTAAATTTTTGATGCGCCCTTAATATTTTTCCATTTAAAGAAATAAATACATAAAAATAAAAAATGCTAAAAGCAGTAATTATAACATTTTTCATTAATGGTCTAAACAAACGTTTTGTAACACTTAAACAAAGCTTTTGGTTAACAAAACATAACTCTTTTAGTAGTTATTACCAAGGAATATACATTTTATATTTGTTAAAGGATTTATTCTGCGAAAAGAAACTAAAAAAAATGGCGTTGCTGTTTATATTACAAAAAAGTATTTAATATTGTTTATTGTAATGAAGGGTGCTAAGTTTGAGCACTTACGTTGCTCTTCGCTACGATATTAGCATTTTTGATGCCGTTAGCCAGAAAAGAAGCTACTAAATTGCTATGAGCTCTAACATAAGCAAAGAGACAGCAAAATGAAAATCGTGCATTTTTATCTGAGTGAGTGCGTTGCGTCTGTAGTACTGAATTTTATTGGTAAAATAAATAAGCAATTGAAGCTTTATAAATTTATCTAGGTAAAGCATTTTAACAGAGTTTTATTGCTCTATAAGTAACAAATTTGTCACATAAATAACGGCTGGCAAATTAGTGACAATAATAACAACTTTTAATCAGCACTTTATCGAGAAAAGCTATTTAAATGTAACTTACAGTGCTTTTTCATTAAAATAGTATGAAGTTGAGTATTCGTGATTTTTAACACTAGTACTATATGTACTTAAAGCACTATAAAAGTAAATTACTCCACGTTTATACAGAAAATAACAACTTAATGCCTGCGTAGGAAACTCTTTTACGATTGCTTTTCAAAATTGTCATGATAACGTTTACATAGCTTATTTCAAGCTCTGTTAAATGACAGCAAGCTAAAAACGCTGTTTAAATGTTTACACCGCTATTTTATAAGGCTTATGATAAAAAAAAGACGTTAACCATATAGTATGCCTCTATCCGACTGCATTTTTTATAAATAGCGGCTACACAACCTTTAAAATGACCTTTATGCTATATAACAAAAATTTTACACAGCGTTTGTGCTACCTGGGTAGTTATACAGTACATCATAAGTTACAATCCAATCTTAATAAAGTACTTAGGTACTTTAAAATTATGGTTTCTAATTTTATAAATTTTTATATTTGCATGTTACGATGCTATTTTTGTGATAATTTTTAAACAAGTAAATATACTAGAAAAAAGCAACTTGTTTCATGTCGCCCTGACGGGACTTGCTATTTTGCATTTTTATATAATTTCGTGTCTTTATTTGGTTTTATTAACGTTCCTACTTGGAATAATTCCTACACTTTATAAAGGAGTAGAGTAGTGCAGGGAATAGTAGTAGGGACATAGCAATAGTGGCTGCAGATTTTATAGGATGGGTAAGATTTTTTCTAGTGGTATTATCTAGAATTCTAGAGGAATACCTGCGTTCAACGAAAATTGGTTTGAACGAAATATATTTAGCAGTTTCAGAGCTACCTATAGCACATTTTCCAAAACCGCAAATATAATGTCTCTGTCATTTATACAAACACTATCAAAAACAAAGTTATTTTTGCAGACGAAAAATTATAGTGGCATTTTGGGTAGGTGTATTTAATATAATAATAGAAACTTTATTGCACACGACAGAAAATCAAAACATACAGAGAAAATGACAAAAAAGAGGAACACACAATAGGCGGCCTTATTGCTACATAGCAATCTCATCCAGTCCAGGCAACCTTGGGTGAGAGACGGAACTTGACCGATTTTTAGACTTCTAAACTATGCTATGCATACGATAGTAGAGAAGTCTTATGTGCTGACCCTGTCTGTGTGTGCGCATAATTCATTCTCGAGATCTACTATAGCTAGAAAGCTGAAATTTTCTGAGGTGATACATAGCCATGTCAAACCTCTAAATACGGAGTTTAGAAGTCGTCTGATGCCTTCGCTACGATAGTGAAAGGCGCCGATCTTGTTTAACGTTAATTTTGAAGTTTGATTGTTTCATAGCTTCAAGACATTGTTAACGTGAATATATGGTTTTAATTTCAACTCGATACCTTCACGCTTTCCTGAGTTTTTCCCGAAATTCAGTTTCTGAAACTAAAGACTATACTTTAATGATATAAGTAAAAATGTATAGTTTTAAGACTTTTTTTATGTATTCGTAGTAAAAGACGATATTACTTGCCAAATTTCATAGTGATAGGTCAACGGGAAGTACCCTATGAATTTAGATTCCCTTGAGTGTCAAAATCTACTTTTTTTTCGTCATAAGCGGCCCTATCTTTTTTACGTTAATTTACAAGTTTGATTTTTTTACCCCTTCAACAGATTGTTGACCTGAATAATTATATGCTTTTAATTTCAGCTTGAAACCTCCACGCGTTCTCGAGATAAACGAGGACAGACGGACGGACAGACGGATAATAAGTGATCCTTTATGGTTTCCTTTTTTTTTTGAGGTTCGGAACCCTAAAAACGGCGCTTAGTGCGCAATTGTTAGATAAGTTTAAAATGCTTTCAATCTAACCTGTAAATGCTCCAAGAACATAATTTGGCCAGTGGCGACCAAGCAGATCTTATAAGACTGATTTATCGTCTTGAGCAGCTTGCTAGAGCTTGGTAACATTGTGTGTAGGTAAGTAATTCAAACAGTTCGTAGGTGCACCTCGTAAAACGTACCTACCTATATTCGATATTCTTCAATAAAACTTTAAATAATTCAGAAAACTTTTCACAATATACGATTATTCGTTTAAGGTCTACTCGACTGAAGGGAGATAGTAATGAGAAAAGGACGCGCGCGAGAGCGAGACCGATTTTGCAGATTAGGCGAAAAAACCACGAAATGACTTTTCGTCGTAAATAACTATAACGAAAGAAGAGAAAATGAAACTATACGATCCTAAATATTATTGTTGTCCACTAATTAAAACAATTTCCAAAAAATTCGTAGGGGTTATTTCGAAAAGAAAAAGTGTCGAGGCTAAATCATAAAATCGCGTCTGAAACTATACAAATCTAGATAAAGGTATGAAGAAATATCTTGGACGTCCAAGAGAAATATATATCTTATTATTACCAGATTTGTAACATCTCTAACCGTCCCATAGTTTTATATACAAAAGAGTACGTACTTTTTCGATGTAGCGTAAAACGAGGGCGATAATTGCTCAGAACTTCACGTTTTTTTACACTCACACCAATTAACTAACATAATTAACTCATAATTTATTTAACTAACTTATTTATTTTATTTATTTATTTCTACAAACATTTACCCCTACCGGAATTCGAATCCGGGACCTCAGAGTAGGTGACACACCTTGAAACCGGTGTGCGTACTACTCTACGACGGACGGACGTCGTCGTAGGGGTTTCAGCGTATACTTAATGCTTCAAGTTAACAGCACAATTTTTTTTTTCTAAGAGCATTAATAAAGGCAGCTTGTTTGCTCTTTCACGCAAAACTACTGAACCGATTTGGATGAAATTTTGCAAACAGAAGATAGCATTGATTATAATATAAGTATAGGCTACTTTTTATCCCGATATTCCCACGGGGACGGGAATCACGTGGGTGAAACCGTGGGCGGCCGCTAGTTTAACATTTTTTTTTAAATATTCCTTGAAGTTTGAGCAAGGTTTTTATGACGAGAAGAGTTATTCCCGAAGGAACGGCAACGACTCGTGTCCAGTATATCTAATAAGATTAACTTTAAGTGGGCAGATCGTTTTTCATGATTACCTATCCCTTTGTCTAAAAGAGGATTCAAGGTGAGACCACTTAACTATTTAACCGACTGAAAAAGGATGTTATCAATTTGTCGCGTAAATTCATATTATAAAAAAACAACTTTATATATAAAAATTAAAAATTAATTTTATGTAAAAATTAAAAATTAATCGAAAAATAAAGAAAGCCTTTTGGAGTCGGTAGTTAGTACTGATTCGGTGCCTGTAAGAAACATAAAATCTTACAAGAGAGTATGTACGTATGTACCATGCATCGATGCCTTGGCTGGCACCGACTCCAAAAGGTTTATTTTTTACTTAAAGAAGTCGTTTTAATTATGTTAATGAAAGTTCTTCAATCAGTAATCAACAAGCAAAACTATTAGATATGCCACAAACAACCCTAATATAACTTTCTTGTGGAATAAACACAGAATACATCTGCCTGCAGTTACCAAAAAGGTTTCCTGCAGGCTACTAAAGCGATTTCAATTAAAAGAATTGAGTCCATCTTGACTATTTTTGATTACATCGACAAGGTGTCCAATATAAAGTGCGGTATACTGCACATCGGTATTACACAACTGCTGATATGAATAATGTACATCGAATAGTGACGTCACTTTGATATTGGCATTACAAGTTGGCACAGGGTGCCGTTCCCTCGGTCGTTCAATGACATGGTCCATTTATAACACCGTTGTCAGAGTGACGCGATCCATTCATACCGATGGCACTTCTGCAGCTGCTGAGGTGCAGTGATAGGGCAGTTTCGTCACATAAGTGCATCACCGAGAGGTCATACAATTATCGTGTAGTTGGGCGAAATACTAAGACCACCCGAGACTTCACACACTTTCAGATATAGCGGGGAAAGCGGAATAGGACCACACCACAAAGTAAAAATAGAATAAATATTAAACAAGGAAATATACTAGAAAAAAGCAACTTGTCTCATGTCGCCCTGACGGGATTCGAACCCGTATCCTTGGGAATCCGGCCCAATGAACGGCGACTTGTAACTATTTATTTCGATGGTTTTATGGCCCTATTGGTGATGGAAGATGCACTCCGCTGACGAAGTGGCAATAGGTAGGTACCTAGACATGTCTCGTAGACCACTTTCCACGTGTTTCGGTTTTGGGACTCTTGGGAAGATATGAAGTGTGCAAGAGTTTTCTTTTTCATTGAAGTAACTAAAGTCACGTGGGAGAAAATATGTTTTTGGTATATTTTTTGTGCTGCTGTAATTAATACTGGATGGATAGTACAGCTGCAGGCGGTACCCTGACCGAAAGTGGCGCCGCGTTGAATTTTATTTAATATCGTAATTCTAATTCACAATTTTAATAAAACTTTACGTGGAATTTTTAGAGCCCATTGTCTTGTATTTTTAGAAGGTATCGCTACATCTCGTCATAGTCATTCGTAGAAGTAGACAGCAAATGTGTCAAAAACGGCCACTTTTAGCAGTTTTGCTATCTACTTTTAGCAGTGACTACGAGGGAATGTAATGATACCGTCTAAAAATACTAGACTATGGGCTCTAAAAATTCCACGTAAAGTTTTATTAAAATTGTGAATTAGAATTACGATATTAAATAAAATTCAACGCGGCGCCACTTTCGGTCAGGGTACCGCCTTAACATCAACCAATTCGGATGATTACACATCTCCCTCAGCCTGTGACTGTTAAAATATAAAAATTACTGATGATGACTAAATGTAAATACCCGATGTAAGCTTCCACTTGGTTGAATGTACTTGTAAGTCACGTAAGTGTATCCTATTGTATTTAACTTAACTTGCTGGGGGACAAACGGAGTTTGATTGACGTTTTTACAAATACCGAAACAATATTACTAATTGCCCTTTTATGTAAATATTTTGCACTTTGAAATAAAGCAAAACAATGGTTTTTATTTTACAAAATTTAATTTTGTGGTCACACAACAGTATGTAAGATTTAAGACTTTATTTATTCCATTCTAATGTCCAACAAATATGATTTTTTAATTTTTGCATTTTTCAATGCTATTTTTATACAAAGGATAAATTTTAAATAGAAAAATATTGGAAAAAAACCAACTCGGCCACAAGTGAATTTTCAGATGGGACTAGAACCCACGACCTTTGGAAATCCGGTTCAATGAGTCAATAACTCCACTATAGTTATCAAATCCAGTTTAAAACAATAAAAATGCTTATTTAATAAGGATTAAAATGACATGAGCTATGTTGTTGACGTTGTTGTACAAAGAACTTGGTATCTGTACCAAAGCTCCATAGAAAGTGGTTGATCTCCTTTCAACGGTGGTTCGCAAGTCTCGGTAGCTCAGTGGTTGGACCGGATTTCCAAAGGTCGTGGGTTCGAGTCCCATCTAAATTCACTTGTGGTAGAGTTGTTTTTTTCCAATATTTTTCTATTTAAATCATAAGTAAAATCATTAAAAAATAAAAAAAAAACAAAAATCATAAATTTTTGGCTGTTGCATCTTAATCGATCGTTAAACACCTGAAAACATGTTTCTTTCGAATGCAAGGATATTCCTAGCATTGATGTGACAAAGCTGGCCTACAGCGTATTAAAAATATAAAGTATAGGAGACTTTCGACGGGTGGTTCGCAGGTCTCGGTAGCTCAGTGGTTAGAGCATTAGACCGGATTTCCAAAGGTCGTGGGTCCGAGTCCCATCTGAGAATTCACTTGTGGCCGAGTTGTTTTTTTTTCAATATTTTTCTATTTACAATTTATCATAAGTCCAAAAAATATTATTCGAAAAATCGACTTAAAGTAAATATTAGTTACCATTGCAAGCATTTTGGTGTCAGTGCCAGGCCAGCTGAGGCATCAATAATGGTGCAAAGTCATCAGGGAATTATTTGAGTTCATTAAAAAGAAGAGAATAAAAACTTGGAAAAAAACTGATTCATTAACAGACCCCACACTACATTACAAGTGTTTTTATAGATCCTCAAAGGTAGGATACGCGAAATAGGTAGTTATTAAGTATATTATTATTTTAAGTACAGATCGATAAGAAATTACTACATTTGACGTGAAAAGTGAAATAATTTTAATTTTATGTGACGCAAGCTAGCGTAAAATAATTTGTGTAACATTTTTAATATTGAAGTAACTTCTGAATTGCACTCACAGAACACAGAAACCAATTTCTGTGATCTGTGCACTGCACTTGTCTAACTAATAAAGAGTTAAGATGCACCCGACTCGGTAGATCTGTGTCTTTGTCATGGAATAACTGATAGGCAAAATCAACCTCTGTCCTCTGATAAATAGAAGTCACGTTGTGGACTGCAGAGAATGCGAGTAGGTACGTGGCAACAAATTGTTCTTTGCCCAAAAACTTTTTTAAGGAAAAGTTCTGGGGGCCAATTCTCGTGCTATCGAAAAAAGTTTTTTTTCGATGGAAAATTCTGACACTTTTTACATGAGAATTGGGCTCCTGATATAGAGGAGTATTAAACAATCATAACCTTATCCAAATTCCATATAGATTTAGGTAGAGGATCTATCTTGAAGATTTTGTGGGTCATTCTTTCTGCGGGAGGACAAGAGTATTCGGTTTGATGACAATGAATAGCAGGAATAACTAGCAAAAGCATAGCTCTTCACCCCCGCCGCATCTCTCATCAGCATACAAAAAAACTGCCGGTGTTTAAATTTTGACGTAAAACCTCAGCCTATTTCATAAACCATCTCATCAGGCCCCGGAAAATGAGACACAATCGATATTTCATTGTTTTTTTTTTCATATTAAATAGGCTTACTCTTGGCCTCATTCTGAATCAAAGATTAGGCAGTAGATGGAGCGAGCTTGCCTAGAAGCTTATCCACTCCAGCTTTGAATATCCCTGAGCTATAGGCTGCCGAGAACTCATACGCAGGCAGGGCATTTAAAATGTCTCCAAGCTATTCAGCTACAAGGAAAATCTAGTTATCGTCGTTCAAATTGTGAAATATAATGCTCGTTTTTACCAAATATTCTTTTTCTAGAGTGTCAGATCCTTAGGTGTTGTTTTAACTTGCTATACGTATTCACCATTTAGGTCATAACCTTTATTGTTCTCTACCAACGGCGCGTATGCAATGATGTGTAGCTTGAATTTCAATTTGAGTGAGACATTACCAACATATTTGGGAAACATGATATTTCAGTAACATATTTGTCAAATAAATTCCTCTTTCAATAAGTACTATACTATCTGAGCTTGGACGAAATACTGAGTAATTTGCATCCAAATAATTCGCTGCTAGTGCCAAAAGATTCGGTAACTGTGGCTACTTACTTTGATGTGTTACAGACTTACAGATATCGTCGTTATAAGGCGAAGCCCAAGTACAGTCACCGTCAGAAAAATCGCACCTTTAAAAAATCTGACTTTTAAACTTAGTTTAACCTTATTTGGAATCAATTTATGAGGGAAATTTTGGATATCATTTGAAAGGTAACGAAAAGGAGTACCCAAAATAATTAAACTTTTTATTTTTTATTGGAATAGAAAAAAAAGTTAAAGTTTACATAACAATACCACTCCTTAATAATGCTTTTTGTACAAAAACAACTTAGAAAATACGTTTTTTTTAAGGGTTTAGACTACGGATTACTGCCTATTGAACCTGTATTGACCCTTTAAAACCCACAAATTGTAGCGCAATTGCTCAACCAGCGGCCCTTATAAAGGCACAAAATTGCATTTTTTTTATGTCACATTTTTGTTATTTATTATGCTTTTGTAATGCAATGAAATCTTGTTTATTAAGTTCATTTATTGGGCTTTCAAACGAGGCTAATTTTGGTGGAGGTACAAGCCGTACACGCATTTGTAAAGTGTTAATAACGCTTAAGAAAATTTAAAAAAGGTGCGATATTTTTACGTTGAGTGTAAATGTAGCTGCGTATGAAGTGATTAAAATATCAGCATCACACAAAAGAAAAATTGATCAAAACTTTTTATTAAAAACCGTCGCTCTCCGAAACTTAGGTCAAAATTCACAAAATATTTCTTATGGCGAATTCTACATTGCATTGCACCACTAATATATATTTTTTTTCCAGTCTTATTTTTTACTTTTTAAAGATTTTTATTTTTTTATAATAAGTTACTTACTTACTTATTTATTTATTTCACAATTTATTAAAGTTTCCTTTTTTTCACCAAAAAGTCATGTGTCATGTTTAAACATCACGAGAACGAGAAATTATTTTCAAGATTTCCTGAATACTATATCGAACCGATTTCGACAGTTTTAAAAATGGGACCAACTTTTTATCCAGCAATTTACTAACACTTTAAATTTGTTGTATTTGCTCTGTAACTGAACTCCTCCGCCACAGTTAAAGCCGAAACGGCTTTTGTAGCGGTGTGTTAATTAAATATCATAATATTATGTGTTTTGTAATACTTTTGGTCAATAAAGAAAAAAACTTAAACTACAACACACTTTGTGAAGGCACCCACAACACAAAGGCTACAATTTATCCCGATATTCTCACGGGAATGGGAACTTCTTATTTTTATTCTTTCTCTTAATTTCTTACGATTTATGGATCATTCAAAAGGGGGTGAGATCGAGAGTTAAAACTCTTACATAGGTACCGATAACGTAGGTATAGCTTAACATATTTATTTTTAATTTTGAATTTTTTTGCAATTTTTAATGCTATTTATACACTTATGATGAATTTTAAATAGAAAAATATCGGAAAAAATCAACTCAGCCTCACGTGAATTCTCAGACGGGACTCGACTCGACCCGAGACCTTTGGGCATCCGGCCCACTGCTCTAACCACTGAGTTACCGGGTCGAATCCCGTCTGAGGATTCACTTGTGGCAGAGTTTATTTTTTTCAATATTTTTCGATTTAAAATTCGAATTCAAGGGCATTCCTAGCATTGATGTGACAACGCTGGCCTACAGCGTATTAAAAATAAGAAGTATTGGAGAATTTCGACGAGTGGTTCACAAGTCTCGGTAGCTCAGTGGATAGAGCATTGGACCGGATTTCCAAAGGTCGTGGGTTCGAGTCCCATCTGAGAATTCACTTGTGGCCGAGTTGTTTTTTTTTCAATATTTTTCTTTTTAAAATTTATCATAAGTCCAAAAAATATTATTCGAAAAATCGACAAAAAGTAAATAATAGTTGCCTAAGCATTTTGGTGTCGGTGCCAGGCCAGCTGAGGCATCAATAATGGTGCAAAGTCATCAGGGAATTATTTAAGTTCATTAAAAAGAAGAGAATGAAAACTTGGGAAAAAATCTGATACATAAACAGACCCCACACTACATTACAAGTGTTTTTATTGATCCTCAAAGGTAGAATACGCGAAATAGGTAGTTATTAAGTATATTATTATTTAAAAATACCGATCGATAAGAAATTAATATATCAACGATTTTCCGGCTACATTTGACGTGAAAAGTGAAATAATTTTCATTTGAATTTAATGTGACGCAAGCTAGCGTAAAATAATTTGTGTTACGTTTTTAACATTGAAGTAATTTCTGCATTGCACTGCACGTGTCTAACTAATAAAGAGTTAAGATGCACCCGACTCGGTAGATCTGTGTCTATTGTCATGAATAACTAATAGGCAAAATCAACCTCTGTCCTCTGATAAATAGAAGTCAAGTTGTGGACTGCAGAGAATGCGAGTAGGTACGTGGCAACAAATTGTTCTTTGCCCAAACACTTTTTTTTAAGGAAAAGTTCTGGGGCCTAATTCTCGTGTTATCGAAAAAAGTTCAAATTCGTTATAACGTTTTATTCAAAGAAAACGTTTTACATGAGAATTGGGCTCCTTTTGAAGGAGTATTATACATTTTAAAATTGTTGTATTTGCTCTGTAACTGAACTCCTCCGCCACAGTTAAAGCCTTTATGTTAATTAAATATCATAATAGTCTTTTGTAATACTTTTGGTCAATAAATGAAAAAAGAACTTAATAGGCACACACAACACAACGGCTACAATTTATCCCGATATTCCCACACACAACACATAGGCTACAATTTATCCCGTTGTTCCCACGGGAATGGGAGCTTTTTTTATTCTTTCCCTTAATTTCTTACGATTCATGGATCATTCAAAAGGGGGTGAGATCGAGAGTTGAAACTCTTACTTGTAAAAATGTAGGTATCGCTTAACATTTTTTTTATGATTTTTAAACTTTTTGCATTTTTCAATGCTATTTTTATACTTATGATGAATTTTAAATAGAAAAATATCGGAAAACAATCAACTCAGCCACACGTGAATTCTCAGACGGGACTCGACTCAACCCGAGACCTTTGGGAATCCGGCCCACTGCTCTAACCACTTAGTTACCGGGTCGAGTCCCGTCTGAGGATTCACTTGTGGCAGAGTTGATTTTTTCCAATATTTTTCTATTTAGAATTCATCATAAGCTCAACATTTGCACATGGATATCAATCAAGAGATAATTTAATTACTATCGGCAACATTAAATCATTGTAAGAATTATAATGTGTAATAATTAAACTATTTGTATTAAATACGTTTTTTTCGTAAATCAATGATTTAAAATAAACTATAGCTATAACTATAGCTATTATACGCGGCCACTTTTTAACTCGAAAAATACGATAAATGCCACTAACTTTATTACAGTACCTTGTACATTTAGGTACAGTCAACAGCAGCTACAGCTTTACACTTTAACCTTGAAAGCGCCCTTACGTCGCGATAGCGGCGGTTTTCGTATTGCAAATGTAAAGCCGTATGTGCTGTTGATCGTACAAACTTACACTATTAATAAATGCATAATCTTAAAGTGTGTAAGTTTGCTCGTTACAATTTTAAAGTTTGCCGAAACGTACTCACAAAAATCTTTCTAACATATAGCAAATATTTGGTATTGCGTAAATGATAAATTTTAAATAGAAAAATATTGGAAAAAACAACTTTGCCACAAGTGAATTCTCAGATGGGCAACTAATAGGGATTAATTAGTTGATTAGATCTATAGCCACATCGCGATTTATATCTTGAAATTTTATATCAATTTGGACATATTTATACGTTTGAAATTAATAGAACCGATGGAGGTGATACGCGGTAGTTATAGATAAGATTATAATACGACCAACCATATTTTTGCAAGAAGATCTTCAAACAATTTAATCCTTTTCGATAAAATTGTAAGGATTATCTAACGTGTAAAGTTTCAAGTTTAAGATAATTTTATTGACAGTGTAATAGATTATGACATAGGTACTCTTCAAAGACATATTACATTCACTTATATATTTGCAACGTCGTGTGAGAGTACTTATTATTCGCTATCCGTATACGATAAGAAGATAACAAAGGTACAGTGACCCGGATTTTATAAACAAAACCGTTGTCACTATAGAAAGATGGCTTAAGTATCTAGTTACTAGGTATTTTCATTTTAACCAATACGAGTACATAACATTGAATATAACAACGTTTCGGGTTTAAAACGAGCTTTTTATTTTAAATTGTGTGTTATTTTGATGGCTTTTTTAATTTCCCGACGCCTCTCGTTTCAACACGTTTCCATTTTCCAGTAACTACGGGCGAAAATTTAAGATAGGCTTAGGTACCACAGAAAAATTAAATCCTTGTTTTGTGGTGCTTACAAAGGTATCCAATACATAAAAGACAATGAAAAATAAATTAGGCAAGTAACGCAAAGAAAAATAACTGAAACGAAAAAAGTTTCCAAAAAATATGGACTTGTAATGTAACCATGGAATTATCAAGTAGGTAGGGTACTACGTACCGTGTAACCACAGACATAGATCTAAATCTATGTCTGTGCTTGTAACCTTGTTGTTGTCTATATGTATCTACGAATCTCTCTTAATGAATGCAAAAAATCTAACAAGTACTTGTACGTCAGATCTTAAAAATTAAGTAAGTATGAGAGCGATTCTAAATCTTCGAAAATCGAAATAACTACATATATGGACGTCGTACTACTTAATATGTGTTATAGAGAGTTTAAAAAAAATTACAAATTAAAGTCCACTGCTTCCCAACTGGCTTTCGCAACCGCAACTATGTTATGGTGTTCGCATCAGAAATCTTAAAAAAAATTACTGATTCTACTCATCATTCTTGTGACATGTAATGTAACTAACTGAGTATCCTACAGTTATCAACAATAGTGAATTAACGTTATCTTTGCCTGCACACGATATTATCAAGAATTTATGGCAGTAACAAAAATATTATTATCTACTACAGTAAATACTTGGTATCTACCTACTTGTATATTGCGATATTGTACCTAGTTATACTGAAAAAAAATATGTTAGTATTAGGTAAGTATACTTAATAGTCGGGCCCGAATCGTTGAACCAATTTTCAATACTTTGACATAGGGGTAGATTGGGAGCAAAAATAGGGGCAGTTGTTAGTATCTACTCACAGATTGGAGGTGATCTGTGTATCTACTAGTGAAGTAGTCCTTATAGCCTGAAAATAAATGTTGGAGAGGGGAAACACCGCTATAGTCTATTCAACTTCCACTGAGACAAAAGGTAAACAAACCAGAAAAAGGTTCTTTAATAGGTCGAATTTTATATGCTAGATGCATATAAAATTCGACCTATTATAGAATTTATTACAAAAAAAAAGACGGGTTGCACTCCGGGAGTGCCGGCAGAAGTGAAAACTTGATTATTAACGTTGAGCATGTTTGATATTTTGGAATGGTTAGGGAATAATTTTGCACCAATTGCTTTATCAGTATAAAAGTACTATCATTTATGTGGTAGAATACAATATTCATTTATTGCGCTATCGTACACAAACATGACAAACCATATTAAAGTGAACGTTAAGTTAGGTAATAAGATATAAGAAAACATTAGTTATTATAGAGAATCGAAAAATATATATTGACAATAAAACAAGAGACAAGTAAAAGACATTATCAACAGTCTGTCGCTAAGCAACCGAGACCATAGTCAACCTGTCACCTCAACATTCTCCATCCGTCCTACGCTTTTTCGATCAGGTCACGTGTCCTGACGCGAGTTTAAGATTTTATACCCATTACAGAAAAAGTGCTCAACGCCGCTAAAGAAGTTTTCACTTCAAAAAGTGACAATAAAAGCACCTAAAACTGTAGTTGTTCCCAAACATATAACGTATTATAACACTACTAAATTGATGAGAAAGCAAACAATTTACGTAAAAATGAGAAATTTTGTAATTAGTCTAGGTACATCGGCTATCTTTTCTCTCGTTTTCAACTCGTTGACTTCGTACGTGCCGTGTTTTCAAATAATTTCTTTAAATTCTTGTTATTCGTTTGTTCCATTTGTTGAGTTTGTTGTTTACTTTTATTGTTAAGTTTTTAGTTGTTTGTTTGTTGTTATATTGACGTTTTTGTGCTTATAACAGCTATAATTATGAGTGAGCCTGGACCAAGCAATGTCTGTACTTTTTCTTCACCGAAGAAAAAGCGTTCGAAGAACACTCCTTTGCGTTCTACTGAGAAAGTTAATTTGTTTAAACACGTTGAGACCTGGCCAAAGGATTCCTATCCTTACAAAAGTGATATGGTCAATAAAACAGCTGAGAGAGAAAATTTTAGCTGATGCTCTAAAAATAATAACAGTAGGGGATTGGCAAAAGTGCATTGACCATGTCATAAAAGAAGAGCAGAAAATGTTAAAAATTGATGGCATCATAGATGATAAATTACTCAAACAAATGTTTGTTTTATTTAAAAAATAACTAGCCTATTGAAGCATATCTGGTCTACCATGCAATATTAATTTGTCTCATTCATAGGTGACTAATAGACAATATTTATTACAAAGGTTGATTTGTTTGTTTACCTTTTGTCTCAGAGGAAGTTGAATAGAGTATAGGTAGATTACATTATTTATATCCCCTAGGAGATTTTTAAAAGATTGTTGTCATATAAAAAGCAACATAGCAAGTAAATGAAACAGCAAGTTGCTCGCATTTAGTATGGTATAGATAATGTCATAGAATTGGTTTTCCTTTTGTTTTTTCAAAGGACATTCTATTTCCAGCCACAGCGACCGAGTAGACCGAAGTCGGGAACTAAATTAATTCTAAAAGAACTAAATCAAATCAACGTCAAAGTTTCTCTGGATACGTTCCAGCTACAGAATGGTCATAATGCACCGCGATGAACAAGTGAGCTTACTCACTACCTCACTAGTCTCATTACCACGCATAGGATCAAAACTGCTCGTAAAATTACATGTTATTTAGCTATAAACTGTAAATAACTAGTGCTAAAGTAGGCCTATTCTGTAATTTCTGTAACACTGACAATAGCGGACATCCGAGTTTGGCGTGGGGTGAAAGTGTATTAGTTACATACTGCTTTTATGAGAGGAGCGGTACACATTCACCCATTTACACTAAACTTAAGAATCGCCTAAGCCCACTTATCTTGCTTTGCACTAACCATATGACGTTCTTAAAATCCACTAAGGTTATTCTTAACTTACGGGTTATTCTAAGCTTAAGCAATTCTTAATATTAATGTTTTAAAATAGATAAGAATAGCCTTAGGCGATTCTTAAGTTTAGTGCAAATGGATGTAAGATTTTTATTGCAGGAGCCATAATATACTTACTAAAGCAAAATCGATTGTCCATTGAAGCTGCCCGTGTTACGGAATAAGCCCACAGACCTAATTTTAGTATCTACATACTTATATTTCATGTTTTTAGTGTATCCGTAGTCTGTATTCTGTACCGTAGTACCTAGAGCTACATACGTCACTCTACGAAATACTCTGTAGGTACTGTAGGAAGGGATGCAAAAAATTGAGTGAGCACTTTTATAAGCACATAGGCATACTTAAGGTAAATATAATATCAAACTTGAAATGCTAGTGTAGTGAATTAGAATTGCCAAAGCAGTTGTAAGTAGTAAATAATAGTCAAACAGTGATTCTACATACCTACCTACTTTTTTAAAAGTACTACGGAACGTTTTTTTTAAATATACGTAAAGAAGATGCAAATAAATTAGAAAAACACAATGAACTTCATTATTATAATTCTGTGACGGCCTTATGCCGCAAGTTTAATGGTTTAATAAGTGAAGACCTCGAAAATATTTAAGTTTACGTCATATTTTTATAGAAAAAACATATTTGTATGTAATGGTGAATATTGGTGAATCAGCTGTACTATGTTAGTGGTCAAAACTACCTGTGCAACTACCGAAACAATTAATTAATGTCCAAGTACTTGAAGCATGAATATGCTCACGTCGGTCGTCATGCGCAGGTTACCACCGACCGAGATCATACATACTTACAAACTTTATTGCGAGATAGCTCGGCTATTGCGGCTCTAACGCAAAGCAAGGCTGCATTCATAATTACGAATCATTGAGCTTCAGAGGAATCTACTATAGAATCAAGAACCAACAAGTAATTTGTAGAGAAGTGGTAACTCGTTTGAAATCTAAAGCAGGTAGAGTAGGTTTTAGCGGTAATCTAATAGAGGTAGAGCTGCGCTGATTATGTTTAACTAAAAAAAATTGTCAAATAATTAACTCAGCACTTTATATTACAAATCCAAATTACAACAAGCCGATTGACCGAAAAAACCTCAGTTTTTTAAACATTTCCTGACAACTACTAAACTGATATCAAAATTTAAAAAAATGGGACATCTTAGTAACAAAACCGATGTTATAACATTTGAATCATTTCAGTCGGTTCAGACGTTCTACGAGGGTGAATCAAAAAGGTCTTAGAATTGCCAATAAAGCATCAGTGAAATGTCAAAAAAATAATTTATTTGACTACGTTATCTTCTTATAACTCTATACATTTGTTAAAATGCTTCTCCAACTTTTTTATTTTCTCTGAAAAAAAAAAATCCTTGACTCTCAAAAATTCCTCTACCGCGGCCATTACGGCGTCATTGTCGTGAAATCTTGTTCCATGAATAAACTCTTTCAATCAGTGAAAATCACAAGGGGTTAAGTCCGGTGAATATGGCGGGTTATTTTAAATTTCAAAGCAATACTGACGGATTGCCGTGAGTGCAACGTCGGAGCGATGAGCTGAAGCGTTACCATGGTGAAACAAGACCCAAAAGTTTTTATGAAAATAGTTTGGAAACTTATTGGAAACTACCAAATAAAATCTTTAGGGTCTTTGCAGGTTATTTTAGAGAGTCAAAAGTACCAGTCTTTCCATTTTTTTGGCATTTTCTTTGCTTAAAGCGGTGGACGTTCGACCAGAACGAGAATCATCTTCATAGCTGTATTTGCCTCTTTTAAACTCGACTACCCAGTAAGCGACCATGGAATAAGGTACAGCATCAGTCTCTTACGATTGCTGAATATCCAAATAAATATCCGAAGTTCACAATTTTTTTTAGGCACTGGTACTTTATCACCGCGCGTATCTCGTTTTTATCCTTGTTTGGTAGACTTTATCAATTTGTTTTACAAAATAATTAATTAAATAAAGGTCAAGACGGAATCAATTGATACTTGGCATAAACACTAAATGATAATGACACTTGAAAATAAAAATAAAAAATATACACAAAAATAATAGTGTATCCATTTCTAAGAACTTTTTGATTCACCCTCGTAGAGTAGGTAATCGGTGAACATACATAAAAAAATATATAATCACGTCGAATTGATATCCTTCTTTTTTTTTTGAAGTCAGTTAAATAGTCTGTTGTGTTTATTTCTCGCTGGAAATACCTACTTTATTTTCAGAATTGGGTTGGGTGGGATATCATATGCATTTCTTTTTCAAAGCCTGTTCAAAGCTGTTTGTTAGTTACGGAAAGTTAAGCAAAAGAAAGTAATTCAGTAATCGAGGCACTAACTTTTACATTTGTACCAAGTCAATAGCTCAGAATTCAGAAGTGAGAGAGTGAACTCTTCAAAGTAGGCGGCAAACTTTTACTATAGGAGCTCTAACATGGAAGACTCCAGTCTCCAGAGGTGTAAAGAAAGGAGTGTCGTCCTGCTGTTCTTAAAAAAAATAGACAAGACTTTACTGAAGAACTCGACCTATTTCGAAGGCAGGTAGGTCTACAAGAGATTTTCCAGAGTCATCACAAACCACCTTACGTGAAGACTCGCCGATCTCCAACCCCGAAACAGGCCTGGTTTCGTGGAGGATACGGCAACATAGACAATCTTCACAGAGCGACAGATTATACAGAAAACTGAAGAGTAAAATTGGCCTCTATTCATTTGTGGTCTATGAGAAGTGGTGTGGTCTGACTTTATCGAAACCTGTTATGGGCTGGTCTAGAATCATACCGTTTAATAATGACTGGCCAAGTGCAGAACTACCGCGTAAATTTGACAGTTGAATGACCATTTCGGGTAATTTTATGAGCTTCAACTGTCAAGTGAAGCCTATACATATCCATCCATACCCATATTTTTTATGCCGTAGCCCCCAGAAAACGCATATCCTTTTGTATAGAGGTGTGAGAGAACAGATGTGATATCCTCTACATTGTTTACCAATACTTTGAAATTGTGAAAAAATTACTAAAACTTAAAACCCTGGACTGAAATGGACGTGGTATAAATATCAAAGACGGTGACTTTTAACGACGAATACCTACGGAACCGAAATGTGGACACTGATGACAGGGCTAGTTCAGAAATTTAAAATCGTTCAGCGAGTTATGGTAAGGGCATAAGCCCTTCGAATTTTCACTGAATGATCTGAAACGATACCAGGTCCGCCAGAGAACCAAAGTAATCGTCATAGCCCACCGGATAACCAAACGAATGGTATGGGTTATATAAGCCGCAGAACAGAACTGATAACCGCGGGGGTAAAGAAGTTCTTGGGTGGAGCTGAAGACATTTTATCGGCCAACGTAGTGTAGGACGCCGTCAGACTAGGTAGAGCAACTACGAGTATATGCGCTTGGTGGCACTCGGAGAGGACTATGTCCAGCAGTGGAAGATGATTAAACTGATGACGACAGGCATGAGAATATTACGAAAAATCTCAGTGCTTGTTTAAGGTTTTGAATTTAAGATACTTATAATTTAGTTACTTTGCTACCAATGAAAGTACAAATGTAATATAAAAGTTTATTAAATTTGTTACAAGATGTAAATTTCTTGTTGTTTATAAAACTGATTTTACCGAAAATTTATGATTAAGTATTATTGATGATTTTACGTTATATTGAAATTTTTTAAATTCCTATTCGTTTTTCCGGGTAATATTATCCGAGTATAATAAAATGAATACCCGAATAGTAACGCTCATTTTACTGATAATTCCATGCCCTAGTTGTGTTATAAAAAGTTTGTTTATGGGGGATACCATGGTATACTTAAAAAATCCAGACAAAAAGCCTGATTTCTAATTAAAAAGACCCAACATTATGCTAATGCAACGTAGATAGTGATTGCTTGAGTTCGGAACCTAAGTGCGCAGGATTAAAAAGACCTAATTTTCTAACTTTTTGCTTTATGTGCGAGCGCCATGCTCGTGAAACTGCGTGAAGCGAAGAAGAAAAACTAAAACTTATCTTTTACGAATTCTTTTATCAGAAATCCAATAAAACTCACAATTACCAAATGCGGCCGAATCCTGACATGACGGGACAATCATAGCAATAATGGCAACACTGGACTGGGAGCAAAGCGACATCGACACGTCCGTACTCTCGAAAAGTGCCTCGCGCACTGATTTGAATAAATTCAATGAAACCGTTTATATTTTGATGTTTTTATTTTTACTGATTTTTTACATTTTATAATAAGTTACTCTGAGAATATTTATTTACGATACTTATCTTAAAATAATAAGCAAGACTTGTTTATTCAGTAAATAAATATTAAAACGGACAATCTCATCTATTTATCGAGAAATGTTGTATACCTAGTCAATAAGATTTTTCGTGATTTTCGTAAGCGTTTTATTTGTATGAAATAAAATTATTATCAAAATTCGGCGTCCTACATGCACTCATTCACTATAATTATGATCAATCACAAAACAAGCATTTTCAAATAACTCTTGAAGCAAAATATCTGTTTTTGCTAACTTTTAATGTCATGTAAAGTTTTACTTATACAGGCTGAACATTTAAGACGGGGCAGTAAGGGCAGTACCTTAACAGTTGTAGCTACATGAAAACGTTCTTAGGAAACCATCCTTAATTTTTTGAGAAATATTGAACTGCATTCACGGATTTTGAAAAAATGTACAGAATAATTTTATTCCGACCCATTTTAGAATAATTTTATTCCGTTGTAAGTCGTTCAGCTTATCGACGCAGTCCTTCACTAATTTCGAATTTTATGACATTCGAATTGATAGCGTTAAAGCTTGGACGAGTGGTTAACTGAGAACTGGTGGCTATCTGAGAAGATAAGAATAGTTTGATTTATGTAGTTTTGTTGGTGGTTGGCTCCGCGCATTCTATGATGGCGCATACCTCTGCTTGGAATATGGTGGCGTGTTTACCTAGATTCACACTTTTGCTGAATCGAGGGCTGACGCCGTATAGGTACTCGTATTCCGTATCCTACATTATCACCCATATTAGTGCCGTCTGTGAACCAAACTAAGATTCCAGCCCTACAGCTTCCTTGCAAGGTATCTCCAAAGATTAATTTCTTGTGACATTGCGAGATCACACATCCATGGAGAGATCTTAGTGCTTGGGAGTGCCAGTTTACTTTTCCATTGATGCTAGCTCTATACATGCTGGCTTTCGCCTCCTTCGCAATAAATAGGTGAGAGGCGGTAATTTCAGCAGAGCATTTAGTGTAGCTCCTGGAGTCGTAGACACTGGTACCAATGTAGCTTAATATTATTGGTGAAAGGAATTTTCAAAATCTAAGAAGTTTCAGAAATTTCTTCCTACCGCCTTCCTACAAATAAACCTACAAACTTAAAATTAATATTATAGAAGTATAACTTGATTATCAGTCGGGGAACTTCCCGGTTGACCAGTTAAGTTTTTTTTAGGGAGCATTTATTCAAAAATAAGTAGACTTATAGAAAACGCTTCTATCACAAATAGTAGATTTCATTTCTATGGTAAATTATTTCTTTAACCTTATTACTTTTCGAACAAACATTTCCCATAAAAACTTTACTGGTCAATCGGGAAGTTCCCCGATTGTACCCTATTAATTACTATGAGTTTTTTAATAAATAAATAAAAACAAGAGACGACGACGGACGTTAGGAGATATTATATTAATGGCATGTTTGACTTTATTTCTCAGTCTTTGCCATAATTTATATATTGGTAAGTGTACTAACTATTAAAGCTACAATAATTGACCTGCGCTGCCTTGGTATCGTGATTACGGTCATTCAAGTCAAGTCGAACAAGTTCAAAATGAGATCTTTAAGTAAGTATGCCAGTTTCACATACAATACAGGTATCACTTTTAGCATCGGTAAAGAAAATGCAATGTACCTATATTATAAGAAAGAAAGAGATAGCTATTATATTATATTTGAATGGTGCACAGTATAAAATAATTTCTTGGTGCTAGGGAGCCCGATACATACACGAGTTATATCGTACATTTATTTATATAGTTATTTTTATTATAATACGTCAACGTTCGTGTCACCGACCGCCGGCTGTTGACCTACATTAGACATAAGCATTTGACATGTAAAATATAATTTAATAATTAGTGTTCAATAAAGACCGCGACAAGCACATTGTGTTCTATCATTTTATCATTTCGGTTTATTTGGGCACTCACAGCATCAAGGAATTAAAGGAGTAGAATCACCAATTTCGGCTCCATCGACATCAATTCCTACATGGTCCTTCGAGCTTCGTAGAAGGTCCTACCTGGTCCTTCAAGACAACAGTGAACCAAGACAATTATCAAAGACATTTTTGTGATTTCGACATTCAAGACATTTATCAAAGACATTTTTGTGATTCGACATTCAAGACATTTATCAAGACATTTTTGTGATTTTAATATTCAAGACATTTTGTGATTTCGACATAATCAAACATAGACATTTACAAGAAATTATCTTCAGTGATTGACAAGAAATTCATTTCGACGTTTATTAAGTGTTGTTATCTGAGTGTAGTTGCGAATCGGATTGCTCGGCCTCCCACCAGCGGGTCTCACCGATCAATTTGAGAGTCTCGCGTAGACCGCACAAGGATAGCAAGGACATATCGTCGACAACTAGACATCATTATGACAACTTACACCATGGATGAGTTATTTAGCCGTCAAAACGCTATAATCATCGAAGTAGAGAAGATTTACAACAACTTCCGTAAGGACAGTGCGTCGAGGAAGACTAAGGATTACATTCAACGGCGCTTACAATCACTTGACAATCTTTGGGGTGAGTTTCAACAAAATGACTCTCACCTGGAGCAATACAAGGATGAAAAGCTGGAGTATTTCGCTAAAAAGGTCTTTAGTGAGTTTAAAAACTATTTTGAAATCACGAGAGCCAATATTTCTTCTCATATACCTCCTTCAGCATCATCTGAGATGACATTCAGCGTTCCTGTTATTAACACCGGAAGCGCAGACATTAAACCTGGTAATCCACTTGAGGACTTGCTCTCGAAACAGAGAACAAACTTCAGAGCATTACAACGACTGATAGAAAATATTGATGTTGACAAGATATCGGAGAAGTGGGAAATTGAAGATGAGTTGAAAATTCTACAGCATCGTTGGAACAATATCGACGAACTTCATTTGCAAATCGACAACATGTTACAAGGAGGAGATGGATTTTACGACGGAGAGTTTCAACGCATCGAAAAGTCATATAAGGACATGAAGAGGACATTAAATCGTAAGAATTTTTCTACTGCCCACGCTCAAAAGGCCATCCCTACTATAGAAATACCTATATATACCGGAAAATACGAGCAATGGCCTACTTTCTGTGATCTTTTCTCCGAAACCATTCATACAAACAACTGTTTGAGCAACACTCAAAAAATGCAACATCTTAAGAGCAAGCTGAAGGGTGAGGCTGAACGGCTCATACAGCATCTGAATATATCAGCTGACAATTACGACACTGCTTGGGAGCTTCTTCAACATCGGTACAATAACCCACAAGTGTTGTTTACCAAGCAGATTGAGACATTTTTAAGCCAACCGACATTACATAAGCAGACATCATTCGATTTAAAGAAAATGTATGATACTACAATGGAGTGCATACATGCCATCCATAATTTGGGTGTCGACACTAGGACATGGGATCCTCTCTTAGTTCATCTTGTTGTAAAGAAACTGGATCTGCAGACATATACGGACTACAAAGAGTCGCGTAAAGCACCAAGAGATCTACCATCATTTGACGAGTTGATGACTTTCATCGAATCAAAATTTATCGCTTTGGAACCTATTCACAAGAGGGAGAGAGAAAACCCACCCATAAGATCTGTTCAACCACCATCATCATCTTTCAAGCCTCCGTATTTCAAGACATCTAAACAACAGACATTTAGAAACTATCAAGCCGTGACGTCATTTACTAGGAAATGTCCTTATTGTTCTCTAGAACACGATTTATTCATGTGCAAGAAGTTTCAGAACATGACACCAGAAATCAAATTACAAACAATTAATAAATTACAAATTTGTCATAATTGTTTGTATCGACATTTAAATAATAAATGTAATTCTTTTAAACGATGCAAGGAATGCAACGCTGCACATAATACATTATTGCACGATATTATGACGACCGTGTCGCCGACCCCAAAGGCATCTACGTCATCGGTTCATGAACTTTCAAACCAGCTGACAAGATCTATTAATCACGTAGCAAATCATGATGAAGAAATATTATTGACAACTCTTATGCTGCGTGTTCGAGCATCAGACAATACTTTCATGACCTTCAGAGCACTTTTAGACCAAGGATCTCAAGTGTCTCTCATCTCAGAAAATGCAGTACAGAGGCTGGGGCTTAAGAGAAGAAGATGTCACGTCTCAGTAACTGGCATCGGGGTTGGATCAAAGCAAGGGAAAGGCGTTGTTTCATTAGACTGCCGATCCATACATAATGACAACAATTATACGCTGCAGACCGACGCATTGGTAATAAGAGACGTAGTGAACCGTTTACCGAATACCACATTTGGAAAACAGGATTGGCCTCATCTGCAACATCTTAATTTGGCGGACCCTGAATATAATGTTTCCAAACCCATCGACATCCTGTTAGACGCTAGTGTCTACTCCGACATAATTCAAAATGGTCTAAGAAAAGGTCCATCGACAGCTCCCATCGCTCAACAGATACGTTTAGGATGGATTTTATCCGGGAACGTGAAGACATTCCAATGCAATATTGCTTTGAAAATTTTACCCGACTTATCTAAATACTGGGAAATAGAAGATATTGCTAACGACACAGTATTAAGCAACGAAGACATTTATTGTGAGGAGCTTTTTCAAAAAACGACAAAACGCCGGGAGGACGGTTCATACGAGGTGGCGTTACCGATGATCCCTGATTTTCACCAAAAACTGGGAACCTCCAAACCTAAGGCGATTGCACAATTTTTGCAAATCGAGAAAAAGATGAACAAAGACAAACAATTATCAGACGGCTACCATCAGTTTATGAGAGAATATCAAGATCTCAACCACATGTGCGAGGTTAAGCCTGAGCAGACAGCAACCACCTGCTACCTACCACACCATGGCGTGCTGAAACCCGACTCCTCTACGACATCATTAAGAGTAGTATTCAATGCGTCATCAAAAACGTCATCAGGACTTAGCCTAAATGACCTCATGTACAGTGGCCCTAATCTTCAACAAGATTTATTGACTCTCATTCACAAATGGAGACAACATCAATATGTCGTAACCGCTGACATAGAAAAAATGTTCCGACAGATACATATTCGTGACAGCGATCAAAGCCTACAAAGAATACTATGGAGAGATTCGTCGCACGCTTTACTTAAGGAATATCAGCTTACAACTGTTACCTACGGTATGAAGGCGGCGCCCTTCTTAGCAATGCGAGTCCTTAAACAGATCGGCCGAGATAACGCAACATCATATCCACTAGCAGCATCGACATTAGAACAGTCATTTTACATGGACGATTTGATGACGAGTCATTATTGTAAAACGACACTAAGAGCGCTACAGGAAGAATTAATCACTGTTTTAAAAAGCGCAGGCATGAACATAAGAAAATGGTCATCAAATGAACCTGATCTACTTAATAACCTACCGACAGAACAACGAGACATAACGCATTACGATTTTAAGGACTCCGAAACTCGAAAAACGCTTGGGCTCAGATGGAATGTGACGTCAGACTCGTTCACATTTCAAAACAAACTTACTAACGACCAGATACTATATACAAAACGAGCAATGTTATCTGAAATTTCTCAAACATTCGATCCTCTTGGTTGGCTTTCCCCATTGACAATACGAGCAAAACTGTTATTCCAAAAAACATGGGACTCTGACATTACATGGGATACAGAATTACCACAAGACATACAAAAGGAATGGTCAACATTGAGAAAAGATTTACAGAATATAGAAAATTACATCATACCAAGATTTATTGGGGACATGCGACAAAAATATCAAATACATGGATTTTGCGATGCGTCAGAGCGCGCTTATGCATGTGCAGTTTACATAGTGACAGAAAAACATAAAGGCGAGTTCACATCTACACTTGTCGCTGCGAAAACAAAAGTAGCGCCACGCAATAAGCAAGTCACATTACCGAGGCTGGAATTACTCGGAGCTCTGCTATTATCTCAATTGATAAAGAAATTAATAGCAACTCTTCCAAAAGACAATATGCAAATGTATGCTTGGACCGATTCCATGATAGTCCTGGGATGGCTACACGGCGAACGGATCAGGTGGAAGCAGTTTGTAGCAAATAGAGTGCAGCAGATCACAGACATTATCCCAGCAACCTCATGGAGACATGTGCGATCAGAAGAAAATGCAGCTGATTGTGCAACACGAGGGTTATCATCAGACATATTACAGAATCAGGAGTTATGGTGGAAAGGCCCAGAATGGCTCACCAAGATAAACATACAAAACCTCACAACTCAAACATATGAAATTCCAACAATAGAAGTCAAACGGTCCAATGTGCATGCGGCCTTACTGGAAAATAATTTATCATTTGTAAATGAATTATTATTTACAAAGAGCAATATCAGCGACATTATAAAGACAATATGTTGGTATTCACGTTTCATCGCATGGTTGCGTAATAAGCAAAGTGTTACGCGGGGTTCGTTAACACCGAGTGAAAAAGAAAACGCGTACAATTTAGTCATCAAAACTGTACAAGCGCAAGACTTTTCATCAGAATTATCCAGCATTCGAGTCAAAGGTTACGTGCATAAGAAAAGCAAGATCATTAGTTTAAATCCATTTATCGACGAGCAAGGCATACTGAGAGTCGGTGGAAGACTTAGAAACTCGACGATGGCTTTTTCGACGAAACACCCCATCATCCTGAGCCCCGGGAGCCGGTTCACCAAACTTCTCATCTACATGGCTCACTTAGCTGTGTTACACGGTGGCCCGAAGTTGACATTGACATATTTACGAGAAAAGTATTGGGTAATAAATGGAATTAGAACGGTGAAAAAACAACTCTCGGAGTGCGTTAAGTGCCGAAGATACCACAACATACATCAGCAACCCATTATGGGGGATCTTCCAGAAGTTCGAATAACACCATCACGCGCCTTCAGCAACGTCGGTGTCGACTTTACAGGACACGTGGAGATCAAAACAAACAAGGGTCGCGGAGTTAAGACGACAAAAGGATACGTTGCAGTTTTCGTGTGCATGTCGACCAAAGCCGTACACCTTGAGCTAGTATCTGACATGAGCACAGCTACGTTCCTCGCAGCATTTAAGAGGATGTGCGCCCGCCGAGGATCTCCCGCCAACGTATACAGCGACAATGGAACGAACTTCGTGGGAGCCGCTAAAGCACTGCGAAGGGAATACAAGGACATCTTAGACATTATCAACGCATCCTTCGACTACGGCACAAAAGACATGACCATTAGATGGCATTTCAACGCCCCCGCATGGCCCAACGCAGGCGGCTTATGGGAGGCAGCTGTCAAAAGTTTCAAACACCACCTGAAACGAGTACTTGGAGAGCAACGCCTGACATATGAGGAATTCACCACCTTACTATACCAAATAGAAGCCTGTCTCAACTCACGCCCTCTATGTCAACTGACAGAAGATCCAGATGACACATATTTGACCCCAGGACATTTCTTGATAGGAGGGTCGTTGATATCTAGACCACAAGCGGATCCTGACATCATTAACTTACCGACCCGCTGGCAGTTGATTCAAGCCCTCAATAAAGGATTCTGGAAGGCATGGTCCAAGGACTACTTACAACAACTACAAAACAGGACAAAATGGAGAGTTCCTTGTAAAAACCTACAAGTAGGAGATGTGGTCCTTGTAAAGGAAGACAACACTCCACCTGGAAAATGGGCCCTTGGACGGATACAAGAGCTTTATCCAGGACAAGATGGACATGTTAGGGTCGTCACTTTAAAAGTGCAGAACCACACTATCAAACGACCAGTAAACAAGTTAGTGTTGCTACCTGTTAACGAGCAAACCGACACGAACACATGTTGTAAAACTAAAAAACAAGAAGATAAAGACAAGAAAGTTGACAAACCAATAACAAGACAGCGTAGACATTTCAATGTGTGTTCGATATTTACGACATTATTATACCTGCTGACATTTTTTACAACGACATACAGCCTTGAAATTACAAACATGAACAGTAATCAAGGACTCTATTTTGATCGAATAGCAAACATGCAACTTATCAGAAGCGAGTGGAAAATCATCACCTATTACGACATGGAGCCCTATTGGGAAGGGATAAGTGCATACCGAAGATACTCTGAATACCTTGAGACTGGATGCACCGCTCTAAAACAACAGACAGCATGTGACGTCATTCTCGTACAATTACGTCACGCATTTTCAGAGTTGGAATATTATAATACAATTCTAAAACGACAAAATGTGTTGACCCGACAAAAACGTGGACTAATTGACGGAGTTGGAAACATTGCAAACAGCTTATTCGGCGTGCTCGACAACAAATTTGCTGAAAAATACGAGACCGACATTTCATTACTAAAAGATAACCAGCACCACCTTCTTAATCTGTGGAAGAACCAGACATCAGTAATAGAAGCCGAATACAATCTTCTCAAAAGAACGGAATCCAGCATCCAACAGCAACACAAGCTTTTTAATAGACACGTGAATGAAATGGAGGATAAAATAAACAAAGTCAAGACAGACATAGATCATGTGAAGTACATGGATCAGTTTATTTTATCCATTATGTCAGCTAATGTCATGTACACTTACCTTAAAAATGTACAAGATACACTGATCGATACTGTGACAAATATCTACAATGGAAAGTTTAATATCCACCTGCTGACACCACAACAACTACAGCGAGAACTTTCTATTATTTCGAGTCAGTTATCAAAAGATTTAATATTACCGATTGATAACACTCAGAGCGACATCCAAAGTATATATCATTTACTAAAAATGAAGACAAGAATGACTGATAAGTATATGATATTCGAAATACGACTCCCACTCGTCAGTCGGGATAGTTATGAATTGTATAAAACAATTCCTATTCCACATCAAGTACAAGACAAAATGATAAGTATTGTTCCGGTATCAACTTACATAGGAATGAATCTACAGAAAGATTCCTATTTACCGATCACGACAGAAGACATAGAACATTGCCTAGTACATGAATCGGACACATATATGTGCTATTTACAGAAGCCTATTTATCATATGAGAAATGACAATGATTTATGTAAGACAAATTCAATAAATAAACAAGAATGTAAAACAATTAAAGGCACGTGCCAAAACAAATGGATGAATTTAAATAAAATAAATACATATTTCTATTTTTGCTGCGGCGATTGTTACCTGAGAACTCTATGCGCCGGCGCTCAAGTTACGAGACACCGGCTGGCGCGAGCCAATATTGTCAGCATTTCCGAGAATTGTATAATTAAAACGGACAATTTTACTGTTTATGGACATTCACAATTCGAAAACAACTTAAACGCCAGAGACAATATTGACAAACTTGTGATACCTTCGATCAACCAAGTTTTTAACATCACTATGAAGCCACCGCAGATCGACATTTACAACAGCACAGACTTGTTTTATTCGAATGAAACTAACGCAGCATTGGAAGCGCTCAGAGATCAAATATCCAAACTGAAGAGCAGTGAACATTTGAGCGATGGCATATCCTATCATGATGTCCATCATTATGCCATAACATACATTTTGGTCGGTGGGTTAGCCGTGACCGGCATGATACTAGTGTGCCGTCACGTGCGCCGCCGACGGCAGCACGCGACATTGCCGACGCTGCCCCTGAGCGCCGCGCCCGGACCCCTGCCGCCCGCGCCCGTGCCGCGCCTCCCGGACCCACCCATGACGACATCGCACTCTATGCGGAGCCGGGCCCGGTCACCTTCAAGATACCCGTAGCGAATGACAGCACCCCCCAGGATAATTAACCCCAATTACTGCTCACTCTTGGCGGCGGCAATATGTACGAGTTATATCGTACATTTATTTATATAGTTATTTTTATTATAATACGTCAACGTCCGTGTCACCGACCGCCGGCTGTTGACCTACATTAGACATAAGCATTTGACATGTAAAATATAATTTAATAATTAGTGTTCAATAAAGACCGCGACAAGCACATTGTGTTCTATCATTTTATCATTTCGGTTTATTTGGGCACTCACAGCATCAAGGAATTAAAGGAGTAGAATCACCAATTTCGGCTCCATCGACATCAATTCCTACAGCCATGTTTATATTTTTCATAGGAGTAAAGTCTTATTGAAGTGTCAATTTATATTATATTATAGTTAAAAACTCCTTAATTACAGGATCCTTCATTTCGTTAAGGATTCAATATGCTGCCCGTGACATAAGCCACTGCTTTATCCCCTTGGTGCATAATTTACTATTAATTATCATAGACTACCAATAGTACGCATACGAAGTAGTCTATACTTTAACCAGTGTCTATTTGGTTTAGTGAGAATAAACAAACTTTCTTATTAATTACATCATTTTTAAACAAACACACACAAAACATAAAAATTATGGGTAAGTAAAACTAGAATTCGTTTTTTTACAAGAAAGAAGTGTGGATTTCGTCTTTTTTCTGTTCCCATAAAATATCTGCTTAGTAAATATCTTCTACTGTAGGTAAATAAGTTATCATCTGCGATCTGTATAATTTTGAAATAAGGTTGGTTAAAATTGATCAATTGCTAATTAGGGCAATCGCGCGAAGCTGCCTAGAGCTTATGTAAAAGAGCTAATCTCGGGACATAGTTAGATAGCCATGATATAGAACGAGTTCGAAATCTGAACACTAGTAATGAAATTAAACTTTAATGGGGTGAAATAGGTAAGGTTAATGGATATCCAAAACACTACAACCAGGTGTCATGGTGAAATAGGAAAGCTAATACGAGACACTATACAATCCAGTCTCATCGTAATATTGAAGTAGTGTTGATTATAGAACCGGAGTCACCTTATTCAATATCGAATCTAATTTCGACTCCAATATAAAACGGACACATATAGTAAACTAGTGATTCTGTGAGAACAGCAGACCTCGCTCAGTTTGGACGGATACGTTATATTTATTACGTTTTATACGTTATATTATTGAAATTTGCATTAAAATTTTAATGCAAATTTCAATACCTACATAAAGTAATTTGCGCAAAGAAAGTATAGTTTTAAATCGAATTTCACGTGCTTGCATTTTCCAAAAGACACCTATGTAGACTTTTGGGCAAAATAGAGGTAAAAGTTTTAGTAATTACTTCCGTTCCTTTGGTCCTAGGAGGTTGAGTCTGGGGTCTACGGGTTGGTCTCGCGAAGGCGGAAAGGACTACGTAATGAAATATTCGAAAAGGTTGTTTTAGATCGACTACCTTTCTTTTATTGTCCTTAATTTATTCCTTTAGTACTTAGTTATTTTATTCTGAGAAAAATAATTACTTCTTCTGCTTCAGAACTTTATATAATAATAAGATTAAGAACATCGCAATATTAAACCTGCAACCGATTTGAAAACAAAATCTTTTTATTTACATATTTGTTTTTTATTTTTATTTTTATTAATGACGGGGAGACTCTTAGCCTTCATCATACGTGATGTTAAGTATTGATACGGCCGAAGATGGAAGCGAGCCTCTCCCGGAATCCTCACCACTTTATCCTGTTATTTTTCTTTTTATATTTTATCCGACGTTTTCCTTACAAATATCAGCCTATCTTCGAAATAGTAAAAATAATAGCTGATAGCTGTTATATTTGAATGATGGCGAAAAAAAAATCTTTAATCATGCATGTCACCCTCGAATTTTTTAAGTAGGTACATACCATGTTTTGTTTGGAAAACTTTCTTAACTTTCCAAGTTTAAAAATGTTAAGCAAGTACATAATTAAATTATAATTATGAAAAAGAATTAAATAAAGGTGTCGTCAAGTGGAAGGTGCTGTTAGATATTATCTAAGATCACCTGTTACAAGATAACACTTCGTAATACAATAACAACAAATAAAAAAACCATTGATGTAATGTTTCCTGTCAACCAGTTAAACTCAAATAACCTAACAAAAGTTAACGATAGCGCTTCTGAAGTTGAGCAATGCGATGTCAATCTCATTGTTGTTACTTATTGTAATGAGTTCTCGAATATCTTATGTTTATTTATTTTTACTTATAAGTTTAACCTCATTTTATTTTAAAAACCATTCGTAGAGCTCATCAATAACAACTTTTTGCATAACAGCAACCAAAATACACAAGTGCAGACTTTAGCATAGTCTATTTAGTATTCTGTGGCATAGTTCAAATAAAATTTTATACACAACAGAACAGCTGATTTTTTTTCGCGATTACCGCCGAGGTTCCTAGTTCCATGTAAAAACTTGTTCGTAATGATGAGTTCTCAGAAATAGTTTCGAGGTTTTGAGTAATAAACATACAACAACGTTGTATTATTTAGACTGTTTATAAACAGTCTTTCAAAATAAATACAACGGTGTTTTATGTTTATTGCTTAAAACCTCAAAACCATTTATGAAGGAAGCCTTGAACTCGCGTCTCTGTTTTTGAGGACTGCTTAATTAGGTAGCTGCCTATGAGCGGTTTAAATAAGTATTATAACTTTAGATTTTGTGTTATTCAGTTTATTTTTCCCGACATTTGGTCACCTCATCAACTCGAATGTCGTTAATGTTATATAGAATAGACAATTTACTGTACTTATATTTATTTATATTCTATAAACAACAACCAAATGACAAAAACTTAAAAAGTATCGTACTACAATAATGTAGTAATTTATATAATCCTACTTCCTACTAATTTATAAATGCGAAAGTATGTCAGTTTGTTTGTTGCTCTTTCACGCTAAAACTACTGAACCGATTTGAATTAAATTTGGCAGACAGATAGAAGAGAGCCTAGATTGAAGTATAGGCTATTTTATCCCGATATTCTTAAGGGAACGGGAACCACGCGGGTGAAACCGGGGGCGCCCGCTAGTACCTATTATCATAAATGCAAAAGTTTGTGAGGAGTTTTGGATGGACGTTTGTTACTCTTTCACGCAAAAATTACTGAACGGATTTAGATGAAACTTTACAGATATATAGCTTAGATATACATCAGAATAACACATAGGCTACAATTTATCCCGATATTCTCACGGGAACGGGAACCACGCGGGAGAAACCGCGGGGACCGCTAGTCTAAAGAAAACAATTGAACAAACCGAGTTGAAACTGAAAAATTATTTTGTTGAATGTAACAAGAGGACCTTATTAAACCTACCTAGGCGATAAACATTTAAATGCACCTATAGATTTGTTTGGTGCTTCTGCGTGCATTGACACATAGGTACATTTTTTTCCATTGACTTATCATTATCATTGTATGTTATTTATAATTTTTGGCAAAAATAACAAAAACAAAACTGTTTTAAGAATTTAAGATAGGTACCTATTCTATTTTTGGTTGAGGTAGGTTTGATATTTTTTTTATAGTGATCTTCCAATATGGAACGTAAATTTTTCTTTACAAAATAGCTAGATTTCCTGTAGTTTTATAAGCGTAAATAGATATACCTAGTAGTACCTAGTATGTCTCCGAAAGAAATATGATAATTAAAACCCTGGTCAAATTTTCTCAAGAAAACTGAAAAGTGTCTAGTTTCTAGTCAAATATTAATTCACTTTTTTTATCCATGCTGTAGTCCTTGAATTATTTACCAAGTAGGTAAGGTACACAAACTTTTAACGTGTTAATAACATAAGAAGAAAATATAGATTGTTTATAAAACAACGATTACTAGGCCTTAATATTTAACATATTCTATGATAACAGACCTACACATTTTATAGGCCAGTTAGGCCTATAAAATGTGTAGGTCTGTTTTCATCATGCAACTACAGGTACACTTACCTAATATTTGAAGAAAGCTGTCCTCGAGCCTCATTGTGGAGGAGAGGAGGTAGTCGGTCCCCTCCAGCTCGCTCGGTGCCAACACGTCGCTCCTCATTTTCACACTTATCACCACTACTTAGAGTACAATTTCCAATCGTCTCAAAGACACATTATCTTTATCCTTAACGACAGATCCGGCACTATAACTTTTCACACGCGATCAAATAGTAAATCAAAAAACATCGAAACAGGAATTACGTCACATTATGCACTGGTCCAAAAATGGTGATCTTTTTCTGCAAGTCAGTCTTGTGAGGCGTTCTTGGTACTTGTGCGGCAGGAGCGACGTAAACAGTCGCGAAGCCGGTTATTAGAGGTTTACGTGTGGTATTATTTAGCGTGATAACACGAGAGATAATATGCGCGGGCGCCGGTCCGCGTTCGTTCTGTCTCCACGCCAGCGCGGTCGCTTCTACGCGTCGGCCGCCGCATCAGCTGATTCGTCCACTATAAATAATTATATGGAACTATTTGGTTGTATTTCAACGTGGTTCTTCAGTTATAACAGAATTATAGATTTTGTAGTAAACACATCTGCGTAAACAACACTTGTGGTTTATTCACTCATGGTCGTTCGCGTCACAACAATGTAAAAAAATAATAATGTAAACTAGCATTATGTAACTTCATTAATGCGCTTTTATGCATTAGAACCAAGATTAGAACTCGTTAACAGGCAATTGTACGTCAGTTGCATGTTGACAATATAATGCAGGGTAGACTGGCCGAGTTTCTAATTGACTGTTTAATAAATACCTACTTACAGCACTTCTTCACATGTAGGTTTTTAACTTTTGAACCATTATTCATGTCAGTCTGAAAAAGTAAAGTTTATTCTCAAGTAAAAGTCCTACTTGGGGCCGATTTCGTGCTTTTGACCACGTGCTGAGCAGACGCATATGGGTGATACCTATGTGTGCGACTTTAAACAAGTGGTGTAAAAACACAAGCACGCTTGCGTGAATAATATATTACATATCCACAACTATATTGTAAAAATAAATTTAGTCTTTTTGAGCCATAAATACCTTGATAAGATTATTTAAAGGTAGTGATAATAACCGTAACTTAAAATACTACGAGTTTCCAACAAGCGAAAAAGGATCATGCATGATAACGTAGTTAGGCTAAGCTATAGGCGGGGCTAGACCGCCTTTTGCTCAATTTGTTTAATTTTTACGCAAGTTTTTCTGTGATAGATATAAAGTAACATTCACATGAAACTCCGTGTGCTACTTTTTCCTAAATTCCTAAAATGATTACTTATACGATTTTTTTAAACGCATATAAATTTACCGCAAAAACACTAATTTCTGATGAAGAGTTACTATCCACAATATTTGAATGATAACTGCTTAATTCTATCGGCTTATCACTTAGATTAGGGAATTAATCATCAGTTAATAAAACATATATTATAAAACTTAAATTTTTCACTGCACTCATTTAGTTGTTACGGATTTACGCGTTTTAGCTTTCAACACCTTCATATGGTTAAGGCGGCCTAAGGATTGTTAGGTATTAGCACACCTGTGCTGGAAATCTTGTAACAGAGTACTCATTTGGATGTCTTAGAATTATTCTCAATCCTATAGGTACCTAACCTACCTAGTACCTCTAGGTATTAATTATTCTAAGACATCCAAATGAGTACTCTGTTACAAGATTTCCAAGTCGCCCAACCATTGACTTATATATTACTAGCGTAAAAACATTGCGCCCAACATAATTTCGAGTTAGCCCAATTGGCGACCGACTTCGCCAATATTCCCGCATGTAAGAGACGTTTTGCGGGACTATTTGATTAAATATTGCAATGCGGGATTAGAACTGTCATTTCGGGACGGTTGGCCGCCTTATATGGTCTTAGTAGTTTGTATCAGATCCAGAAGTCCTGGGTCTGATTCCCATTGGGGTACATATTGTATTCTCTATTATTCTATTTGGTTGGTGGTAGGACTTGTTCTAAATCCGTCTTGCTAGCTATCAATCAACAAAGGATAGCAACACCATCTTACGACATAACGACAATGTTTTCAGCTTTGTTGTGTTCCGGGAGTAAGAGATAAGATAGCCAGTGGATCACTGGTTAAGAATTTTTTTGAAAAAAAAACACAGAAGGATCATGATTTTTTTTTGTGTCGACGTCTAAGACGTCCGTCCATATTATAAGCTAATCTTTGGACGAAATATTTGCATCTTTGAAACAAGTCTATCAATCAATCGAAATCGATTCGTTATTGGTGAGAAAATAGTAGGTAGGCAATAGGTACCCGAACAATTCTTAAAAATAAAAAGTTAAAACACAATGCATCCTACCAAATTACGCAAATGTATTTAAAATTGTAATACGTCATCATGAATATCCAGTCGATGTCCGCAATGAATTAAGTTAATTTACATAATGAAGTTTTAATTAACTTATACGAATACATTAATTTCATTATATTCCGGTGAAGCTTACGTGAAGGAAATAAGATTATAGAAGAGCTTCTAATAATCTTACACACTAAAAGCTCTTTTAATAATATACATTCCTTTACTTACTGTAATTAATTATTACTTTATTGTAATTAATCTTAATATTTTTTTATGTCATCATTTTTATTTCTCTGTATGTATTGTGTTATGGGTGTTAATCACCTGAAATAAAAGTTTTAATAATAATAATTATTATTTACGATTTTTCAATTCAATGCATAATGCGATTCTTGCTTGTTGGATTATACGGGAACGTGAAAGTACTGTGTCATAAAAGCCCAAATACTCAATTCGCGAAAACAAAATCTCAATTACTTGAATTATAGTTTTCATCACCATCTTCCTTGTCCCAATTCTACCTGGAGTCGGCGCAGCACGTCCGTCTCCTCTGACTCTGGTCATCCTCATCTTCTCATTTATTACTAATGCACACAATATTAATCACATACTTACTATTAAAATTCAAACAATCATTTTTAAACCTATCAGGCCACGGTTTATGAGAACGAGACACAATACGAGCAGATATTCCATTGTACTCTGGACACCGGTGTCTGGCTCGGGTTTGACTTAATGATACTTTCCAATACAATAAAAATTGCTTCTCAAGCCACTAAACGAAGACCTCGCTACGATTAGCTACCCATCCCACCCATGCCTACCCATCTCTTAGGCAGTTATTACACAGAAACATTTAAAATAAAAACAGGCAAATGTTATAAATCAATTTAATTTATACATTAAAAGCGTTACAAAGAATGTAAAAGTCGTATAAAAATATAAAATACATTTAAAAAAGGCACGGGAGTGATAAAACAATAATACTACACGGAAGGGTCAATTCAATTCATACTAGCGCAGAGTCGAAGCGCATCGAAGCGTTAATCTGAAACTATATAGCAAATTCACCCTTATCTCCACAACATAATGCAAATATTACTTTTGAGATAAAAAGAAGACGCGCTAATACGCGTGCATTCGACGGAATTTGCGCGGCTAAGCACGATGAATTTGCGTACTTTATCTCAGAATAAATATGTGCATTATGTTGTGGAGATAAGGGTGCATTTGCTATGTGTTCAGTGTCAGATATAAGCCTCGTTGCGCTTTGACTCTGCGCTAATATGAATTGACCCTTAGATAATGATGACTATTCTATGTTATGGCAATTTATAAAATTATTCTCAAAGTATTTTATCTTAATTTCTGTTATAATAAACAGGAGATTCTAACATAATGGCATGGTTTGTACAAGCAACTCGTTTGGCACTCGGAGACTCATTTTATACAATCATATATGCTGTACATAGAACACTTATTAATTATATATCATACGATAATTATAATAATTAAAAAAGACATAGAAAAGGACGGACCGAATAAATTATATGCTTCTAGTAATTCTTAATCTGTTGTTTGCGACTCATTGCATAAAAATTTTCCTTTAGCTAATACTTTGAAACACTAAAAACTTTCTTGCATTTTGCTTCTATACAAATGAAAATATAATGCTTAAAAATACTTACAAATATGTGTAAAGAAAGATTAAAAACTAATATTAAAGCTAAAATATAAAACTAAATTCGAGAGTAGGATCTTCAAATCTTTCAACATAAAAACGCATTTCTAGAATTTACTGGTTCTAAGGCTTGTGATAATATTGTACTCAATTCTCTTACTTAAGCTATTACCATTTAGGATTGTTAAAAACCGTGGAATAAATAGTTATAAATGTACGGAATTTAGAACAGTACGTAATAGACGAATAATGTATGTTGACACTTCTAATGCGCTAAAGATTTTTTTTAATGTAATTTAAAAACATGATACTTACCTATCTTTTTAAATGAAAGTGTTATTGCAAATTTATAAGTTTTTGGGTAATCTACGCGCAGGAAATATTTTTATGTTTCTCACAGATAGTTCATTAAAAAAAAACGGTGAAAATTGACTATTTATTATGTAACTTAAGTAAGAAAAGACAGTACTTACACATATTTTTGCCTATTCACCAATTAGGTTATTTGATCGTTATAAGTTAGAAGGATGCTAAAAAACTTTAAGGACTCAAACATGCCGATGCAAGGATTTTTTTTATTAAATAATTTTGGTAAATGTCGAGTGTATAATTAAAAAAATACATTAGAAACGGATCACACAAAATAAATATAATTCCATCATGTATCACTTTAAAAAAAATTAACTGGTAAAACTTCTTCACTGACCAACATTAGAGAATACCTGGGTATGGCCGGTTTAATTTTGTTGACTTTCAAGTGTCTCGACTGAATCTTCAACAGTAATTAATTTAACAGTTTACTGTTCAATCAGCGATACAATTGACTAAATTAAATAGCTAGACAAAAGACTTCATTTGATGATATTTTATGCTAAGCCAAAACAATGATATTCCATAATGGATATGTGAAAATCTCATCACATCAATGTTGAGGATAACGCTTACTAGACATTTGTCAAATGTTGAGCAGTGCATCATAAATGTTCTGTTAAAATACCAACTTAAGCACTATACTTAAAAAAAAAGAACTTAATATACCCCTACTTGTTTTGTTCACTAATATTTTAAAACTAACGGAAGAATTACTTTGAGATAAGGTACATACATTTATAAAGTAGTTGGTTAAGTAGTAATAATTATAATTTACCATGTTTTTAAATTTTGGAGGTTTTCTTTTGAGCGGTATATTTTTCATAACTAGAATACAATTAACAGGACGGGTATTTTGTCAGCACATAAAAGTAACTGATATATGAAAAAAATTACCTTAATATGTGAGACATAGGTTTGAAACTGAGGAAATCACGTGGCGTTTTATATATATATCCGTTATACTTATAGATAAAACCACATAATTATTGTAAGCTTAAACCCTCCTATGCTTGATATCATAATAATTTTTTCACCTATTTCAATCCCAAAATCTTTCGCTTTAGAGGTAACTCACTGTTAAAACAACTTTCCAGCCTTCCATAACAAATAAAATTGCTTACCCATAAAATGATATACAGCGAAAGACGGAGGGCTATAAATCGTCGGATGTTTGGAAAACTATTAATTATACAGTTGATATGTGTTGTATAGTTGCAAATTACCGCTTATATATTATTTAAAGACTACTTTACTTTTGTCAATTTTGTCAAAGTATTTCGCATTGAATAGTACAACTTTTGCAGATTAGGAAGCAATCTTTATTAACCCATTTACTTTTAAATTGCATTTTGGTAAATCAGAAACAATTTGTTTAGAACTAATTTATTTAAGTAGGCTGAACTGTTTATCGTCTTTGTATTTATGTAACGCAGTAATGACTAGATGGCGCTACTGTGTCGCCATATAGACGCTTACGGCTTTAACGCTCTCTTGTTTTTATTGATGCCTTGTGATTAGTAGCCATTGCGTACATAACTCAATTATTTTTATAAGTAGGTAATATCTTGAGATATGCGCTTAGAGCTTTTCCCGGAAATATGGTCCATCGTGATATACTTATATGGCTTTTTTTATTTCGTTTTTCACAACGACGGGAAATCCAAAATTAATAAATGAAAATAAGAACATAGAATCAAAAGACGAAATGTGTTACTAGAAAGCGAATTTCGATTCTTAAAAGTAGTTCTATTCAATGAACAGTACGCGCGATAATTTCCGATATATGTACATACTTCTATCAAAGAAACACAAATGCAGCGATTGATTCTGCGTATACGTCACTCGGTAGAATTCCTCCATAAAATGAAAACATAAAGTATCCAAACTGGGTCTTGGCTGTAGCACGCGGTGAGAGTGCAACTTGATATAGAGTAACGTAAGTTAAGTTTTAACACGAAAGTGACATTGCCTTTATTACTCAGAAGACTCCAAAATTGACGGACAGTAGCAGAAACAATGAAGAGTTACCACTAGAGCGACTGCGCGTCCACTTCCTCGCCGTAGTCGAAGTCGTCGTATGTGAGGTCTTCGTCCAAAGCGTTGTCGGTGGTCGGCTTGCCGCCCGGACACGCTAGACATCTAGAAACAAACGCAATTTGTAGGTATAGGGGCATTAGTAATTATTAAGTAGTATTAATACTAATATTAAAATGCCTTTTAATATTAGTATTAATATTATTAATAGAGGTCCCGGGTTCGATCCCCGGAAAAGACAAATTTTTGTGTGCATGAACAGTCAGCATCATAATCATCTGATCGTCCAACGTGACCAAAATGATCTGACGCCATAGTCACCATATTAATCCAAGCACGCAGTGTTCAAAACATCTGAACGCCCTTTCTTTCAATTTTATTTAAGAAGTCAAGGTGTTCAAAAAGATGTTAGCAAGCAAATCACTGAATGGTATCTATGTAGTGCTCAAAACCTCTATGAATTTTAGAAATTTAAACCTTACAGCCTTTGATTTTGAGATAAGTTTTTGATGTCTTACTCATGACATTTAATTTATGCATTTCAAAATTCTTTCTCTCTTCTCTCACTCTTTAATTTGGAATAATTTCCGATATTTTGAATTTGACACACTATTGTAAAATTTTGAATAGAAATTGACTTCTTCATAAACATAATAGTTGATCCCGTGGTTTTGCTTATCTATACAGGGTGTTAAAAGACCCATAACGAAAACGAAAACAACGTATACTCCCCCCATCGTTACTTTCATTTTCTCGTATGGAGCCAAACCTGGGAAACTGGTAGTTAAGAAGTTATTGAGGATTAGTAATCATTATTTTTTTCTAAATATTATCGTTTAAAGTAACAAATCCGCAATGAATATCAAAATTTCAATTATTCGGGGCCCTGCTCCCTAATGGAGAAGATATCAGGGTTACAATATTACACTTTTAAATGCGTAGAATAAAAGTCTAGACCGTATACACTATTCTAGTTTTTATTTCACATCGATCGGTGCAGTATTACCAAAGTTAAATCTCGTCAGTGTTCGCTAGTACCGTGTGACGTCATCTCGTCCATACGGCACGGCAGGCGACCCCGCCTCATACGTCCGTAGTACATTTCGCGGGTAAGTTGTCTGCTCTCGTGCGCTCTAGTGTTATTTATTGATTTTAAATAATGCTGATTGATTAAGTGTATTATGTAAATTATTGTTTTAGAACTAAAATGGAAGAAGGATTTGAAAAAGGCCAATCCGACAACCTTCCCATAGTCCACGATATGATGTGGTGGCAGAATATTTTATAAAAAATAAAGATTTAGTAGATAAATATATTTACACATTCCTTTACAAATAATCAAACATTATGATGATGACATATGAGGCACACTACAATATTTAATAGATGGACTCATGTTGTTTTAATTTTTTTTTAATCAAAATAAACGAAGTAGGTCGCACGCGCGCGTCGGGCACATTCGGGTAATTCACCGAGTTGCTCGCGCGGAGATGGACGACGTGACGTCATGAACGATATCGCGATCGATCCGCGGCTTAGAACGAACATGTTAACTTTGCACTTTTATATCTCGGTCAGTTTTAAAGATAGAAAAATAATAAAAATACAGTTATTCTTGTAATTTTTTGGTTTATAAAACAAAAAATGGTTATCTTCTCCATTGCCTAATTTCAAAATCTATCACAATCCCTTTCAAAGGTATTGTGATTGTGATAGTGATTTATGGAATTGTGTAACTTATAATCGCAATCCCTTTCTGAACGAATGATGTTTTAGATGACACTTCATTTGACACTTCACCATACATTTGAAAGATATTTTCAACTGTCACTTTTCTTAGACAGTTCAATTTCGTTAATTCAATACCTTTCAAAACGCGTCCCGATCACAATCCCTTTCAAATGTCAAATAGTGACGGCCTGAAGTATGTAAATATCTTTCAAATGACGAATTGAAAGGGATTGCGATAGATTTTAAAATTAGACAATTAGCTCCCTGGTCACCTACTCGTACTCTATAGAGACACGCAAATGTTGCACGCGTTCCATTGCGTGTAAAAGTTATTTTGTTTTTACTAACTAAATATAAAAGTCGTTTCCCAGCAATTATTTTTACATAACCTTATTTAGTATGATGTACACTACGCATATATCACGGCTTCGGTATGGGTCTTTAAACATCCTGTATATATAAGGAGAAAAAAAAAGAAGACGGTCATTGGGAGGGAAAGTACCCTAAATATTGATGTTAACAAATTTTACCATAAGGATCATTTCCTTCATTTTCAAAAATAAATTAAACTGGATTCACAGAGTTTTTTAAAATTACATTATTGCACCGGGAATCGAATCAGCTTAAAAAAAAAAAACAACATCCGTGTAATTTTATGGTACCAATCGGTAGTGTGTACTAGGTCGGGTCATAAGTTCTGTCACGACTTCTTAATGAAGTAAACACCAAATTTCAATTAAATATTTATTTTTTTGTATATGAAAAGAAAGTTTATCTCATAATTATTACTAAATGATAAAAATATTTCGAAATCGCTGGCACGATTTTCGATGCGAGCCTTTGATCTTCGTGGTCCTATTGTGTGTCGTATCCTCGCGTCGTATAATTCATAATTATATAAAAAAGGTTAACTATAAGAATCCATTGCTCTCATTTCATTGGGTCAAAAAAATGCGATTCGAGATGTCGAAGCGCGAGAATAGGCCCCCAGATAGTTACTAAGCCTATCAGTGGAAAGCGGTTATTCGACAACTAACATAGGACAGATATGGACTGGCAACCTGTCGCTTTAGTTACCGTACGGACTAGGGAATGCAATCTCGTTCTCGCGAGATCTCGTTTTCGCGAGATCTCGGCCGAAAAATGAGCGAGATCTCGCGAGTTTAACGAGATTTAACTTAACCGAAAGGGCCTTCTCAGCGGCTGGTTATCTGAACAGCAAAAGAAGAAGTCGTTAAACAGACGATTCTTTAGACATTTTGTGCTTTTTAAGGAGCTACATTCAAAATAATTCGTAATAATGGCGTGTGGTGTGAACTGAACAAGCCTTTCATTTGATTGGTACATTTTGTTAATTAATCTCTAATAGATCTCCGAGTAGGTATAGTTTTCTTTATTTGATATTAATATCTCAGTTTAACTTCTTGTTTTGTTATAAAAGAAATGTTTTATTATTAAGAGACTTTTGTTTGATATTAGAAGAGAAGACTGGTTGTTTATTTCATTTATTCTTTTATTAGATACATCAAAATTTAATACTTACAAATTTATTAAAACGATAGATAGATACGTCAAACAATGTTAAAAAGATGAAATTTTATTGAAAAACATCGTAAAAATAAATGTTAATTTCATAATACCTATAATTCTTTTATTTTCCTAATTTATTCAAATATTGTGATTATTTGAAAGAATAAACATACAAAACTGCCAATCTCGCGAGACCTCGAAATTAGCGAGATCTCGCGGTATTGGTATTCATAAGCTCGCGAGATCTCGCCTGCGCCCCAATCTCGCGAGATAATATCTAAGACCCAACCATAACCAATTAAACTGGCGTCGTTGAGGTGTTGCGATCTTTATGCATTTCGCTCTAAGCGGCACCTTCGAGGCTCTGCCAACAACGCAAGCGATTTGTGGCGAGAGGATATGTATGTACAGTGGTGGTCACATAAGTAACGACACTATCCGAATTTCATACAATCGAGATAACTTTGGAGCCTGGTTTCTCTACCAAGGATTGACCGAGCTGTGTTCTGATAATGGCCATGCAGGGAGTGAATGGAGGAGATCCAGATTGCTATGCACACCCAACTGATCTGATCAACATTCTAAAAGTTGTAAGAGTTTTCAGTTTCAAGAATTCCATAAATTTTTATGCTATTTTCGCGTTTTTTTAAAACATATGTTTATATCCATACATCTCTTAGAATGTTGATTAGATCAGTTGGGTATGTACAGCAATCTGGATCTCCTCCATTCACTCCCTGGATAGCCATTATCAGATAACAGCTCGGTCAATCCTTGGCAGAGAATCAAGGCTCCTAATTTACCTCGATTGTATGAAAATCTACTAGTGTCGTTAATTATGTGACCACCACTGTATATGTTAACTACTTGCAAAGGTGAGAAAGTACTTCACACCGGAACAGTTGCTATATACCAAGCGCAAGTTCGATCGTGTATGGAGTACTGTTCTCATCATGTGTTGGGATGGTTCCGCGCAATACCAGCTTCATAAGCGTGAGTCCATTGAGCACAAGAATCTCATCGGCAACAATGATCTCTTTCATAATGAGCTCAAAACCCTTGAGCATAGACGAGAGGTTGCTAGGTTATAGGTTTTCTGTCGAATACATTTCGGTGAGTTGCACAGCCTAATTCCACCATCTTCCTTTTTCCATCGGACAACCAGACGTTCAAATATGCGCCACCGCATTATGGTTGATATCCCAAAAATTCAAAGCAACATAATAAGCTCCGGAAATTGTCTTGCCTTTCTCCAAATATCAATGTAAATATCACCTTGGATGAAAGTCTCAAAAGACAGTGGCCATCACTTTACACGAAGAACAAACAATTTTTGGGCACGTTGAACGCTAGAAGTTCACTGCTTTGACGTTGCTTCGTCTCTGGCGTATAATGTTTGACGACCTGTTTGACGCAGGGGTACTAACCCTACCTTCTGCGCCAGAGGACCCGGGTTTGATACCTGGACAAGACAAATATTTGTGTGCATGAACATGTCTATTTGTCTTGGTCTGGATGTTTAATATGTATATTATATATGTATTTAAAAAAAAAAGTATATAAGTATGTTTATCCGTTATCTAGTATCCATAACACAAGTTCTTCATGTTACTTAACGTGGGCTAGATAATTGGTGTGATTGTATGGAAATATTTAAATATATTTTAATGTTTCCCACCTGTTAAGGTTGATTTAGACGGAGACTATTTTGAGGCGCCTAAATTACGGCGCCAGTGTGTACCGTACAGCACATCTTCAGACCGTTTAGACAGTGACTATTTTCAACCGCCTAAATCTTGCCGCCAGTGACCAGCAAAGCGATACTAGTTGTTTACACGGTGCCTTTTCAGTAGCACGCCGCCACAGCCGACGACGGTGCTAGTTTTTGCGCCAGTCTTTCTATGCTAGATCTCCATCATTTAAAATGAATTCAGGACAGTTAGCTCTGAAGTTCGTTAGTTGTTGCCTTCAGCTTATAAACTTTTCCTCCAGAATCCAGATTTTGTCGATTTCTTAATTTTATTTAGTCCTAAGTAGTACGCACTCCTGAGAGTTTTAATTTTCGCCTTTATTTCATTGATGTCTAATCCTTCTAAACAGTGTGTTTGTGGCAGATTTCTGCCATTTGGGCAGATTTAGCACCTGAATTTTAAGTGTGGCAGATTATGCCGACGATTTCGAAAAGTGGCAGAATTTGGCAGATTTGAAAGAAATCTTTAAAATACTTAAAATTAATAAAGATTTCCTTCAAATTTGCCAAATTCTTTCACTGTATGATTTAAATGTATGACTATGTATGGCAATTAATCTATAATAAGGTTTATTTTGTTATTAATGTAACTGATCATAAGTTTCTTAATAAGTAAATTGTAGTAGAACTCCTTCAAATTCCTTATAAAGAAGCTTTTTGTTTTTGGTCGTTTGAAGTGGAATATTGGTTTTCTGGTGATTTGGCAGATTTGGCAGATTTTTGCTCGTGGTTTGGCAGCTTCTAAAGATATTCCTAACCTGCTAATTGTTTGCAGCGCTGTTAGACGCTTTTCCTTGTTTCGATTGTCTTCGCTTCTGTTGTCCCAAAGACATTCTTGTTCTCTTTATAGTTGAACAAGCTTTTATACTTTGTTTTCGCTAAGTTTCGGCGCCATTTTACTCGAAGAAGGTTCATCCTAGTTTATTACGGCACGGAGGCGTGCTAGCGACTGGCAGCGACGTCAATTTACACGAGTCCGAAAAATAGGCGCGGGGGCAGCGAGGGACGCGGGCGGAGGTCACTGGCGCCAAAAAATAGGCGCGCGTTCTATTCCGTGCCAGCGCTGGCATGCCGCGAAAAAATGGCGCCGAAAGTGTTTATACGGTGCCTTTTCTACGCGCCGCAATTTAGGCGGCTGAAAATAGTCTCCGTCTAAGCCTGCCTTTATGTACCGACGAAAAAAATCACAAGAATAGCGGTTATACAAACGCGAAATTCGTTTTTCTCAATATTAAAAGAATTTCCCGACCTCATTGCATTAATGCTTCCAATTCTTTTACTTTCGCGCCATTTCAAAAATGGAACAGTATAAGCTACGCAACGAGTTCTAAGTTACAACAGGAAAATTCAATTATGAAAAAATATTGTATTTAAGCTTAAAGTCACGGACATCAAACTGCCCTCGTAAAGACCCATAAGTAGTATATAAAGATGGTCACGGCTCAAGGCAGTCTAGGAAAATATAATTAATAATTCAATGGAAATTAATAATAATCATCATAATTTATGTTCGCCACCTGCAAGTCATTCGATACGAAGATGCCGCGCCGCTATGCTAATTCTGCCGCGGCAAGCTGTCCTTGCCGCATCTAACATATCGATCTAATAATAATAAAGTTAACTCCTTTAACTGTTTCGATACAACAACTTGTGAATTACTATCTTTATCATCATCAATTCATCATCATGAGCATTAGCCATTTTAATGTCCCGCCTGCTGGGGCACTGGCATTCCCTATAAATAGATTTATTTATTTGGAGGGGGGACGCCAGCGAAGCTGCTCGGGTGATCAATCTCCCTAGCCGGACCCATTTCACCCAGTTCTCCAAATGTTTACATATGAGGAGAAATATCTATCACTGGCTTTTGAAAACAGCCGTCGATTTTATCGACGCGGCAATGTATTTACAAATTAAATATTCATCGCTTTTGAATCCTCAATATTTTCCCGCTTCCAATAATGTGACTAACAGTTGGAATAAGTGTTTTAATCAAACGAAATTTAACTTACTATTAATTTTGTATGGGACACTAACATTGATTGGTTTTGGTATAGAGAATTGTATGAGTCTTGATCCTGTTACGGTAGTAAGTAATTATTGTTATATTAATATATATTTTTATAACAAGAATTAGTTACTATATATTTATAACAATCATTACTGGAAACTCAAATATATTTATATTTGAGTTTCCACCATAGATGAATTTTGATAGCGATTTTCAAAATATTCATAGTTCTCATCTTTAATTTGTGTTTTTCATTAGAAATGTTTTAGTGATTTGTAGAACGTTAGTTTATAAATAATAATAAAAAAATAAAGTTTATACAGTTAAAGCGAGTCATACACTACGCAGATACGATAAGATATCTGTATCTGAGCGCATATCTTTCAATATCGCTCTCTATATATTTCATATGAACTAACACACACAGCGCAGATAATTTATATTTTATCGTACAGTATCTGTGGGCATATGTCGACAGATGGTCAGATAATTATCTGCGTATACAAATATACGGGCAGATAACATCATATTTTATCTGCATGTAAATACAGGATGTAGGCGCAGGGGCAGGGACTGTTTACGGTGAGACCACAGAACACTTTCTGTGATCTGTGGGTGAGACAGAGGCCAGAGGGGAGGGAACCACCCGGTCAAGCTCACAGTGGGTCTAAAGTTCTAATTGAGGGTCTGGGACTTTTTCTTCAATTCGTACATCTTTTTTAGATTTATCGATAGATCACTTGATCCTAGTGACCAATCATCTCAAGGTTTTTCTTTAAAATCAATATTTAGGTTAGATTTTTTTTGTTTTTTTCTTTTGTACGGAACGATACCTTTCATGAGCTCTTGTAGCCAAGTCTCAAATTTCCCGCTTTCAAAATTTTGAGCATCAATATTGGCTATACTACAATACAATACTAGACTATAAGCACGTGCCCAAACTTGCCCATTCAACTTATATTTAAATTATGTTTTCAAAGGAAACAAAATTCACAACAAAGATCATCTCATGATGATGAACTGGTGTAAGGCAACAGTTTTAGTTGTTGTACTTTTGTTTAGATTTAGTTCTTGTACAGATAGTTTTATATTTTATCTTGGGATTCGGAAATAGCTTGTAAATTTGTTAGCTGATACATCCTGGAAGATATTAAATTCGCCTCGGTCTTTTTTACGCTTTATATGGCGTTCTATCCAAATTCTTTGCGTTTCAGAAAGTGAAGCAAGACGTGCATCAAATTCAAAATCAGAATCATCTTCTGACGAGCTGTCTAATCGAGAAGCAATAAACGCGTTTTTTCCGTAAAATGCGAACTCATTTTTAAACACACTGTATAAACAATCCTTACCAAAAAAACAAGTCTACTCAGTCTGAAGGATTCCGAGTGAATGTATCATCTCGTATATTGTCGTATCTGTCTAGTGTGTGATGCTTTCAGATAAATAAGTTTTTATACGCAGATAAAATATTATCGTATCTGCGTAATGTGTGAGTCGCTTTAAACAATAAGAGATTAAATTTCTAAAACAATATCATATAAGTGTTTTATAGAATTGTGTGGACTTTTAGGAAACCAATAGCGATAGTACGATTCTAAGAATTTCCATTATCAATGAATTTAAGTATCAACATTATAATAATGATACTGTTAATATAGTACAGAACTTATTGTGACCGTATTATAAACCGACTTCAAAAAAAGGAGGAGGTTATCAATTCGTTTGTATGTTTTTTTTTTTATATTTGTTACCTCAGTACTCGGTCATTTATGAATCGATTTGTTTTTTTTTTTATAAAACTACTTTTACGAATATCAAACGCGCTATATTTCACAAACTAAGTTGTAATTGTCCGATTTTTTTTACGTTTCGGCACCTTTTCAGCTTCCGTGGTCACGGGATGAAAGTCATTTTTTCATAAAAAGTTTTTTATTTCACAATTTTTATTTAGAGTGAACTTCGAATGAAAAGTTTCTCTAGAATACCAGCCAACATTGGTAGTTTTTAGGCGCTATAATATTACATTATGCTTAGACGAGGGCTTAGTTGGCGACATAGTTTCTTTGTTTTTTTATATTGTAATGTTTGATAATTTTATCCTAGAACCTTTTTAAATTATGATTAAAAAAATATGTTTTGTATTGTATACAAGGTTATTATTTAGAACACCAACAACCTCTTAGAAGTATATTATTAGTAGATCATAGACAACAACCTTTGTTCTATGGTATTCGAAATATACCTATATCCGAAAAAATATTTTTATACAAATGTCCGTACAAAAAAGTCGATCTACTCCTGCGAGGTTGTTGGTGTTTTACAAGTAACCCTGTATAGTTATGAGATTCTTTCTTTCCTTGAAAAGCATACCTGCTTTCATTAATTCCATAGGTCAGACACTTCTCGCCGACACATTCGCAGCAGCCATCATGGAACCATCTGAAATTAACAAATTCCATATTAAAACATAACTTAAATGATGAATTTTAAATAGAAAAATATTGGAAAAAAATCAACTCGGCCACAAGTGCATTCTCAGATGGGATGAATTCAGTGATGGTCCAATGCTCTAACCACTGAGCTACCGAGACTTGACAAGCTCTTGACTCGAGTCTTGTCTTGTTCGAATCTCATCTGAGAATTCACTTGTGGCCAAGTTTATTTTTTCCAATATTTTTCTATTTAAAATTTATTATAAGTATAAAAACAGCATTGAGAAATGCAAAAATTTAAAATTCATAAAACATAACTTCATATTAAACTATCAAATAGGTGGGAGCCGAATCATAACCGACTAACGATAATCAGGCGACGTTTGTTTCGCTTCGTGACTACGTGCGAATATCGTCCGTTTTTTGTGAATATTTTGTATAGTAGGTACTCAGGATCGTAGCTTTCAAACTAACATTCGTTTGGAGTTCTTTTTGTAATAACACGTGTTTTGTGAGACTCCATTTTAACCCAATCTACCGTACAATTTTTATAATTAATATATTTTAATAAAAACTGGATACTGACGAAATCCAAAAGGGAACCGCAAATTAATATAAGAAAAGAACATTCGATTGAAAGCTACGATCTGAAAAACTCATCACAATCACACCATGCGTAAAACACATCACAATCACACCATGCGTTTTTTTACACAAGAGCAGAAATTACAAAACACTAAGTGATTATATTATGAATTTCTCGTGGTAATAATCTTCTAATGCTTCTTGGCGCTCATGGAGCATCACTTATCGTGCGACACGCACTGCGCTATGAAGGCGATAGTGCAGTTGAGAGTGACGATGCCGCGATTTACAAGAGCAGAAGTGACGAAATATATTCTGATAAGTATCGTGGTATAACCTTTGTCGTGGTATTCTGATAAGTAATAACCTTGCTGTTGGCGCTCATGGAAAGACGAGAGGCCCGACACTTGACGTACGACATGCACTGCGACATGTAGGCAACAGTGCATCTGCGCCTGACGATGTCGCGATTTACAAGAGCAGAAGTGATGAGATATATTATGATAAGTATCGTGGTAAGTATAATCACCTTATGCTGTTGGCGCCCATGGAGCGACAGGAGGCGCGGCACTTGTCGCACGACATGCACTGCGACATGTAGGCGACAGTGCAGTTGAGCGTGATGATGTCGCGATTCACCGGCTCAGTGTCTGTTTCCACGCTTTCTGCAAATGTAACGGGTTATTTTTCTTTACGTTGTTCCAAATTTTGTCGTCGTACGTACAAGTTTTATTTTTCACGCTACAGACAGACAAATGAATTACAAAATTCTGTAACAGAAAACTTTTTAGCCTTACAACTTCTCAATTCTCAATAAAGAGTAGCGAGAAGGGAAGAGAGTTTCGAAAGTCGAAACAAGAAATTATCAAGCAGATAATAAATGATGTTTGTTTTACTTATAGATCAGAGTATAATGTAAACTTTATTCTCGCCGAATCTCGAATGTTTCACAACTGCATCTAAAATTCCGCGATTTGTTCGCTCGCTCTAGCTAGCTAGACTATCGTTAATGATTGATTGTTTGTGTACTCTGCAAGATTCATACAGTTCCGCGAATAAGATACTATAATAATAAGATAATAGTATATATTTCAAACTAAATAAAAAGGAACGAAGAGAGATTTCACAAAACTCGGTGTATTTGAATAGAAGTAAGTAGATTTCTTCTTTGTTTATTTAACGTCTAGACGAGTTACCTATTTAAACTACTGAATATCTATACAACAAATGACTAATCTCATATATATATATATATATTAAAAAAAACTCTTATTTCTCTTGAACAATCTCGCTAATTCTTTATTTTTTGTGTATATTATTGTCAGGAGAAGGTTCATATGAAAGAAAAAATTGAAGATCGATATTCCCTGATGTGGAACCATAGCAGTCCAGCCAAACTATGAGATTTATGAAAATAGCAACTTAGGAAAAGTTGTTGATCGTGATAAGTATTTTCAATTGACGTATAAAAATCAAAGGTCTGGCACACCTGATGTAGAAATGCAGCCCAACAGCCCAGCTTGAGTAAAAGAGATAGTGATACGAATATAATAATTCTGAGGCGATACGAAGTTCGCCGGTTCCATAAGTATCTAATAAATAAGTAACAGCAAAAGCCGGTATCGTAACATGTAACGCGATATGCGGATGCTGATGGCACAAATGACGTACTAAGTTTATACCTATTACGAATTACGCAGCTGCGAAGTCTAAAATCAGTGCGTTTGAAATTAAACAGCTCAAAGAATCGATTGCAGCTTTGTTAAAACAACCGGTATTATAAGCAACTAACTGAAAGTCTTGTTGAATAACAAAATGTGCTTTGTTTGGTAGAACATATGGTAGAATTTCATTTAGAACATTTATCGATCAACAAGACCGTCATCTAGCTCGATGGTCGTTCATGGATCTACTTTGAATAAGTTCTGAAGGATATCGTTTTAATGACTAGAATGAGGTGAAGATATAATAGAAATTAAATGGTCTCTTCGCTAGTTGCAGAAAATCAATTAATCCGTCACTTACTGGTAGGACACCGGTGTCCACAGAACAATGGAATATCTATTGTGTCTCATAACTCGGGGAAGATGTTAAGGGATATTGTTTTAAGTAGGTTAGGAGTGCTTATTCTTAGTCACCTGGGCTCTAAAACTTTTGTTTTAACTCCCAGGGGCAGGTAAACATTCCGATATAATGACTCATTCGACATCACCGCAGGGTGCATTTAACGGCCCGAACAACTGTGTGAGGTCTTAATTTGTGTTATCTATCTTTCTACAATTGAATTGTTACTTTCAGATATTTGTTTGCTTTAACGGTAAACATTATTCGAAGATAAGTGTGTTAACGCCATAAATGAAACGCGCAAAGAAAAACGGTAAGTAACTGTTTTTTTTTTGCTATTAAAAACAATAGTAGTAACATAAATGAGAAGGTGCGGCTAAAGACGGACGGAATTGTAGGTTTATAGGCTAGGAACTAGTTAGATTTGTTCAAGTTTGACACAAACTATGATGTAATATAGTTAATGGCATAAATAAACAGTCTGTTGGGAATAGGGATTAATTAAAAGGGTTGGTTTGGTGTGTTAAGGCGCTATACGACTGAAGCAAGATAGCAATGAATAAACGACGCGCGCGGGAGCAAGACAGATACTGCAGATTAGGTGAAAAAAACACGAAATCACTTCGTATTATAACTTTACTTAGTGATAAAAAAAAAATTACGATTCTAAATATTATTGGTGCCCACTAATTAAACCAATTTCCAATAGTATAGGTAATATAGGTATGTATTCCCATTTAAGAATAATCTTGAATTATCGTATTTTCTAAGGGTCTTTTCGAAAAGAAAAGTGTCGAGGCAAAATATAAATCATGTTCAGCAACTTTACAAATCTAGAAAAAGGTATGAAGAAATATATATCTTATTACCAGATTTGTAACATCTCAAACCGCCCTATAGTTTTATAACAAAAAGTACGTACATTTCCGTATAGCGTATTAAATAAAACTAGTGCTGGCTACACGCTCCTACATGACTGCGCAGTCCGGAACTGGGTCATAGATGACGGAGTAAAAGACGGAACACCGAGCGACCGGCCACACTTACAGGTAAGCACGCACAGTCCGACTGCGCAGGAGTCGTATTTTTAACCGACTCCGAAAAAAGGAGGAGGTTTTTAATTCGTCGTAATCTATTTTTTATAAGTGTCGAGGCAAAATATAAATCATGTTTCTGAAACTTTACAAATCTAGAAAAAGGTATGAAGAAATATATATCTTATTACCAGATTTGTAACATCTCAAACCGCCCTATAGTTTTATAACAAAAAGTACGTACATTTCCGTATAGCGTATTAAATAAAACTCTTAAGTGCTGGCTACACGCTCCTACATGACTGCGCAGTCCGAGACTGGGTCATGGATGACGGAGTAAAAGACGGAACACCGAGCGACCGGCCACACTTGCAGGTAAGCACGCACAGTCCGACTGCGCAGGAGTCGTATTTTTAACCGACTCCGAAAAAAGGAGGAGGTTTTTAATTCGTCGTAATCTTTTTTTTATGTATGTTACTCGATTACTATCCAGCAGTGGGTGCCATGTGGCTGAGACGACGACGACGACTCAATTACTCGAAGACGACTGGACAGATTTGAGAAGATAATTATTTCTAGTTCGAAAGGGTATACTTCCCATGTCCCATTGTCATTATGACTGGATCTGATGATGGGATTCTGGAGAAATCCAGGGAACTCTTTAAATATTATAGGCACTCCTATAGCGATTACGGTGTTTTCTATAGTGATTCATGCATATGCTTCCGGAAAGCACCATTTGGTGAAGTGAAACTGATGATGAAGACCAGAAATGGTCATCGGAACTATTCAAGGGAGCGATAAGATTATGGTTCATAAGCAATTTATGATCGACTCAATGCATGTGATGAAGTGGAGCTGATGATTAAGTACCGGAAGAACTCCTCAATAAGTAACGTGCTTGAACCGGCAAAAGCAGCATTTTGTAAAAGATGTTGAGATGAGCAGTTGACATAAGGCTATAAGCGTAGGCACGGGACTTCTACCTTTAATAATTGTGAAATAAAAAACTTTTATATTAAAAAATTCAAACCGGTGCCAGCCAAGGCATTCTACTTTGCTGTCCGACTCTTTTATTATTCTTGCCTTGGGTGGCACCGACTCCAAAAGGATTATTTTTTGCTTTTTAGTTTTTTCAAGTTAGTTTTAATTTTTTGAATCATACAAATTACATTCACATAAACAAAGTTAAACAAAGGAATTCGCATGCGAATCTTGCGATTCCGTATGCGAATGTGATTTGAGTGATACAAAAATACGTCTCCAGTTCTCAGTCTTCTGTGAGAAAGAGAGCTCTATGAATTAAGTTAAAACCTCCTTCGAATAACCTCTTACATAGCTCATTTTCATACATTTACCACGTAAGTATGTCATCGGAAACAATTTTGACGGACTGAGGCGCGGACTGAAGCGCGGACTGAACGCCCGGCCACACGTGCAGGCAATACCGTGCAGTCCAAGTTTGCGCAGTCCAAATCTTTACCATTTCAATGATTACTCAGGCCGCGCTTTCAGGATTGCACGGGGTCGTTTTTCCGGCTACTTGCGCAAACCGGTTTTTGCAGGCATGCTTTCAAGTAAGACGTTGCACCCACTATGATATTGATGACGCGACTATCGACGACCTCAGGAGAAAGGGTTGCCTTTGTCTAATATCTTTGCGAAAGGAGGTAGGCTGATGAGAGTAGTAGTAGGTAAGTAGCAGGGTATGTAAAGTATCTAGCCAAAACATAAGCAGAATCAAACATTCTTAGCAAAATTAATAAACAGTAGCAGGGGAGGGGTAACATAGTATGTCACATCATTAGCCTGTCCACTTTCCTTGTATTGTATTATATCTTTATAGGAAGGTAGGTAGCCAAACATCATTCTGCTGAGAAATAGGTAATATTTATGGTCCTTCATGTTTTCCCTACTCACTACTCTACACATTCCTTAATATTGGGTACTTTTGACCTGGCCTTGTTTAAAGATATCTTTAACTTCTTATACTCGCCAACCAAATTCAAAGAGCACAGAACCATATCCTAAGGAGATTTCTAACATTCCATGGTTTATTTGTAACTCTAAAGTTGATTCTTAACAAAATATATAAGAAAAGGCTAGACAAACATCCAAATGAACTAGCCAAACAATTGTCATTGCGGGATTACATGAAATGTCTGAAAAGGTGCAAATTAGTAAGGGTAATTTGAAATTACCCTCTGCTTAGGCTGTACCAAGTATGAGATTGCAGCTCACTGGAGCTTTGTACTCTACATGTCATTCTGAACAACAAATATGCTCATAGTGAAGAAGACTGATTGCATGGTGAAAATGATAAAAAAAAATATATATAGCAAGTCCTTTATAAATGTCGTCCCAAGACAAGAAGAATGGGTTGTGTTTGTCGGATATAAAAGTTATGCACCCATTCAAAACTTATTAGCAGACAAGAAATAGGAATAGGAAAATTTTGACAATTCAAAAGTACTAAATCAATACTCAAGTACTGATGAATACAAAATAAAATTATACAAGCAGTCATCACAGCCTACTACCGAACCCTTTAGAAAAAAAAAACACTTCTGAAATAGATAGGGAAACCCAAAACCAAACAAATCAGTTAGAAGAAAATTAAGAAATACCTAAGATACTGGTGAAAGAAGTTGAGAAGGCATCATGTCACAGAAAATGGAGAAAGAATCAGGTCCAGACAGAATTCCAACTGAGCTCATGAGAGGGACGTTAAATGAACTCAGACCCATTTTAGTGGCAATATTTAACGACATCCTAAGAAATAAGTTATACCAGATCAATGGGGAAATCCTATATTGTACTACTGCATAAAATGTAAAAAGTAAGTCTAATGTCAAATGTATATAAAGAAGTATTTGCCAAAGTCATACTGGAGTGCATAACAAAAACGTTGGAATCAACCAATCAAACATGCTAGATTCTGGAAAAAAATCTTATCTATCAACCACATCTACACAGTCAAACAGATAATGTAATAATACCATGAATACCAAAAACCACTGTATTTGGCATTTATTGATTACTCTAAAGGCATTAGACAACATAAACCATGATTGCATAATATGGTTCAGTCAAAACCAACAGGGTGTCCAGAAAAGTATCATAAACATCATCAAAAATATCTATGCAGCATAAAGACGGAATCCATTGGTCATCCCTTCCCTATAAACAGAGGGGTTCGACAAGGCGACCAACCCTCGCCAAAGTTATTTTCAGCTGACTTAGAGTGTCTTCAGGAGACTAGATTGGGACAAAAATGGAATAAATATAAATGGAAAGCACCTAAATCAGATTCGCCAATGACATAGTTTTGCTCCTTACTCTCTTGTATCACATACGCTTGTGAGATTTGGTCTTTGACAATACCTCTAAGAAGAAGAAAGAAGCATGGTTACGGATGGTCATGGAACAAAGCTTAAAGGCAGAGTGCAAAGTAGTGACATAAACATAAGGGCCAAACCAAAGCTGACCGATGTACTAACCAGAATAGACCACCAAAAATAGTGATGGACTGGGCATTTGTTAAGATATGGCCTAAAAAAGTGGAGCAAACAGTGGTATTATATTAATGTAAATAAGTAGCACTGTGTAATTTTTTTAAATAAAAGGCTTTATTATTACTTTTGAATAGTTACTTTTAAATCTTTTTCCTACCTATCTTCTCATCTCGTGATAATATATTCCTCTTACCTTAGTTTATTATATTAGAAAGGTGAACTTACGTAGATGATACACAACTTGCTTTTCGGGAGTGGGACGATATACAGATAAGTCAATATCAACTGGGTATGTGATCGATAGCCACCGCTCTTGGGGATCTACATCACTAGTTAAGGCAGAGAACAGGCCAGGTACTCCATCAGCCAGATCTTCTACATAGGAAGACTTAGATAGCTCTGTTTGAGTTTCATTTGGCTTCGGACACATATCTAAAATAAGATATTTATAATATTAACACATATTTATATAAATTCGCAAATTCATTACAAAATAAAGTTTTTGACAAAAATAGGGATTTTTTTTTGTCAGTGAATGACAGATAAAAAAAAAAACCAATAATAAGTTATTGAAAATGGAGCAAGCACTTCAGGTGAATATTCTGTAACATAATTGCCTCAAAGCATGTATTTATTTTGGTCTACTTACCAACACAGCTGCAGCACTCACTGTACAAGTAGCTGAGACAGTTGAAGCAGTCTTTACAGCACGAACAGTCTTTTAGGTCGCATTTGCAAGAACCAGTCAACATACACTTAGAGACTACACTGGCACATATTGCTTCGTTGCAGGCGTAGATTATAGGCACCACACATATCAACGCCACGAGCAGGTATAATTTTTTAGCCATTGTCAATAACAACACGTACGCTTACAAACAAATGGAGAAATTCACTGGCTGGCTTACAAAAATAAACAACACGAGTTCAAACCAAAGTTTGAAACAGTTTGGTTGGATTATGTGTCACTACTTATTTTTCCTATAAAAATGATAACTTTAATTTGTAACTGAATATTCAATTCAATACTTTCGTTGGCGTTGAGAGAGAATGTAAAACTGTATTAATTTGAGGAGCTAAAAAACAAACAAAAACAAATTCTACTTGTCGCTCTTCCTTTGCGTTGAATGAACGGAATGGGATGGGAAGGGAAGGGAATGGTCAATATGATTGACACTATTGAATGAACGGATGAATGAAATGAATGAAAGAGTAGTGATCCAACAGGAAATCGGTCGTTTGGGGTTACTATAATAAATATTTTTGTCTACAGTAAAGTAACATTATTTTTTACAGATAGAACATTTTACTGAAATTAATAGAACAGTTTCAACTATATACAACATAAGCTTTATTGTATATTATATTATTTCAGACCACATTTATTGAGTGACTGAGATGATATTTATGATAAAGAGTATATCGCAATGAAAATGCCTATTCCACAGTGAGCGTTTATTATAATAGGATAAAATAGAAAACATAAAAAGAAAATAACAAATTAATACCTTTAGAAAAAGTCATTTGTATGTACCAACATTTTTGACAACGATACCCAAAAGCAAAGTAATCCTTTAAATAAAGAAAAATTATCTCTACTAATAATGTTCTTTTACAGGCATTGTTGTAGACTTTTTTACTTATAATAGCATTCTACAAGCGGTAACATGCTCAAGAGCATTAGTTTTCATATACTTTCATATACTTGGACCCACCGTTACACATTAGGAGACAGTATTTAGCTGACAAATATTTTTACAAACTTGTACAAAATTCAGATCACCCACTTCTCGCGAAAATGCACCAACTGTCGGAATATATATCCTTTAATCGATTCTGGAAACATAGAGAGGCACCTTGTTTATTCCGCAGTTTTATTAAGTTTCTTCGTTTGCCCTGCCCTGTATATCAATGCACTCTTAACCCTTTATTTGAGAACCCATACCGCTCTCTCACATTCCAACCAGAGATAATACTCGATCTAGGAATTAGAAAGGACTCACCAGATGCAGAAATACAACTACAGGAGGTAATAAACAAAAATTGGAAAGACTGGCTGGTGATATATACAGATGCTTCCAAACTGTCTGATGGAGAAGGTGTTGGTGCTGCGGTCTGGATTCCCAAATACAGAATTATCTTAAATTTTAAATGTCCACCTGTAACATCCGTGTTTACTGGCGAGGTTACTGCCATCCTCGAAGCAGTTCAATATGTGGAGTCGCACAAACTCGACAAAACCATCATCCTCACAGATTCCAAGAGCTGCCTGCAGGCAATCCTATCAAATCCATTCCGCTCCAAATCCAAGTTCCCGTATGTCCTCCAAATCAGAAACATCCTTTTCAGATGCTCCACGCTCGGTATTAAAGTCTTGCTGGCTTGGATTCCGGGTCATACAGGTATAGTGGGTAATGAGACAGTTGACCTCATCGCTAAAGAAGCTACCACCAACGGATGCTCTAACCACGACAAAGCTTTTTCTCATGACCTTCACCCATTGGCTGCCCAAACCATGCGATCCACATGGGAAACCCAATGGCGAGACAAAAGTAGATCTGTCGGAAGGCATTTTGCTGACATCCAACAATTCCTGCCAGTCAAGCCGTGGTTTTTTAAATATAAAAAGGCATCGAAATTGTGCACCTCTACCATCTGCCGCTTAAGATTGGGTCACGCATGCACCCCTGTGCACCTTGCAAAAATTAGGATTAGGGACTCGTCTCTGTGCGAATGTGGTCTTGACGAGGGTACGACTGACCACATTTTTTTTAGTTGTTCTAAATATCCGACTTCACTTTATGATGTTCTCCCTCCATGTATCCCCAAACCCACTAATTTTAAAATTGTCCTTAGTTATGTCAAGCCCCCTGTATTGATGTTTTATGTGACTATATAACTAATAATAATATAAGATTATAATTTATTTATCTATCCTTTACTAGCAATGTTATATATAAGTATTGTGTCTGTCTATATTTCAGATACATTAGCAGTTGGCTTTACAGCTTTAAAATCTAAGGAAAACACTAAATACTACCTCTGTACTTCTCTACTTTGTATTCTTACGAGACACCTAGAGAGAGCAGAGTCTGTAGAAACAAACTGAGCTAAAAACTTGACATTGGCGAAATCCAAGAGGGCACCGCCACTGGATAAAAAGAAGAAGAAGAAGAAAGTAATCCTATAAATAAAGAAAAATTATCTCTACTAATAACGTTCTTTAACAGGCATTGTTGTAGACTTTTTTACTTATAATAGCATTCTACAAGCGGTAATATGCTCAAGAGCATTAGTTTTCATATATCAATCTTATAGTTTTCTACAAAACAGAACAGTTACAGGATACTTTTACTAATAGTAACATTTCACAAGCGTATATACTCTCAAGAGCATTTGTATTATATATGCATAGGATTTGTCTTGTTTGAGATTCTTATAAATGCAATTCTATTTAATTAGAGCGATATTACATCAAACAACCGTATAAGCTACTAGATAGTAGGTATGTTAATCTCAGCCATTTTTTTCTGATTCAATTGGCCTAATTCGACGTGAGAAAATTGTTTAATATGAATTTTCTTTGTCATGGATATTAGGAAGAAGTTTTAAGCTAGTCATTTATCAATTTCGTCATTAAATCATATCAAAGCTTGTATAAAGGTTAGTAGACATTTATTGGTTAGTGACAAAACATGGCGACTGTTCATTAGAATTTGTCGAACCTTTTGTCTAACCCTAAATATACAATGCGCTATTTTTGAAAGGGCGTTGTGAAATTACCCAACTTTTGGTAGTCATTTACAATAAAAATATACAATACAAGTGCATTATAAACATGATTGCTTTAGTAGGATACTTATGTTATTTACTAATAAAAGTGTTTGTGTTTAATAATGTGTAGTCCAAGAACATTATAGAAGCAATTGTACTTCTCCAAGTATGTTATAGGGCTTAGTAACATTCTTTAAGTCGGTTATAATGTAAATACAGAAATAATAGCTCCTATAACTGCGCCCAAATCCATGTTTGTAACATGCTACAAGTTTCTTTAAGGAGAGTATAGAAGTAGTCTTGAAGATAGTTACCTATAAGAGCTGATTTTGCTAGGTACCTAAATACTTGTTGGTTTACTTGTTTTACCTTGGTGGAGGTGATTGAATATTTTTTGTGTAAAACTGCTATTACAAACAGTAGGTAGATAATAGCAATTTTTTTTCAAATAAAATTTACATGAGCGATATGAGTCGTGCACTTTTGGATTTTCCAATCTTTTATGTATGCTTTTAAGTAAGACAAGCTTTGAGATATAAAATTGAAGATAAGTTAGGTATATAAGATATACCTACCTATATGACTGAATGCGAAAGTGTGTTTTTTCGTTTGTCCTTCCTTCACGTCCTAACTTAGCAACCATATCGACTTGATTTTTTGCATAGAGTTAGTTTAAAGGACGAATAAGTAAATAGGATACTTTTTATCCTCGCTTGGAGATATGATTACTTGTATAGTATTTTTACCTACCTACATACTTAATTATGTTTATCGTTATCGTAATTTGATGGATGTACCTACCCAGTAACAGTATGGTTTTCCAAAGATACTACATCTGAGGGCCTACTTTGCGGAGTTTAGGGCTACTCGGAATAATTCGGATCGATCTTTGTTATAATCATGGAATAAGATTATTAGGACAGCCTAACTATGCACTGACTAATAAGTTTTAGTTATTAATTTCAACAAAGCCTTGAGAACGATCCAATAGTAACTCGTAAATTCGCAAACGGCTTGTATGGCATTTATCTGTAGTGTTAAAATTACATAGGATTTGTATATGTTTTATTAATTATATCACGTTCTCGAGTCGCGTCATACATTTTCGTAAGTTAGGTATTACACTCGCGGGTAAATAAAGCGCGTCCACTGCTCACTTTGTGGTCCATTATATAAAGAACTATACTTAGAAAGATTTGCTCAACTAAGCAATCAGCATGTAAAACAACTGAAAATATTTCTTTATTTCCTAAACTTTCAGTGAAACGAATGTTTAATTTTGCTTTCATATAAAGTTGATCGAAATCTAGGAAAACCCTAAAATTTTATAGGTATTTTCGTGTTATATATATTTCCTTAAGTTTTTCAAGTATTTACATCTGGTAGTTATCATCTCATGATGATGAGCTGGTGATGGATGGAAGGTACAACTCCTCAATGGTTAGGAGTTGGAGGATAATTCTTTACATATCGTTGATACGTAAAAAAATATACATGCAATCTTTCAGGTTATTTAGTTGAGCTGATGATGAAAGATAGAACTCTTTGACGCTTAGGAGTTAAAGCATGTTTTTTAAGTACCGCATGCACCAATAGACCTTGAGTTGTATTCTTTCAAGTAATTTAGGTTAGCTGGTGGTGAAACGTTAAACATCATAACAGTTAAGAGTTGGAGGGTGGTATCGAGAGAACTCCTCAATATGTAAAAGGTGATGAGGAGTTGACATAAGGTTATTAGCGTAGGCACGGGACCTCTTCTACCTTTAAAAAATGTAAAATAAAAAACTTTTTTATAAAAAAATGAAAACCGACTTCAAAAAAACTAAAACTCAAATAAATAAATAAATAAATAAACATTATTACCTACTTACCTTCTTATCTTATCACCAACAACATAATGATCGTGAATTATTTTGTTGATTATTTTATCTTATAAGTTTGTAATCAATAAATTAATAAGCGCGCTACGTGGTGCCACCAATCAGTATTTTTAGACTGGCCAATTAAGTAGTGCAGTTTAATTATATGATTGTTGTGTAAAACGGTGAACACTTTGAAAACATGGTTGGTATACCTACCTAATAATGGCTATAACTAGGTTAATACAGGTGGAAAAAAGACGGTCATTGGAGGGAAAGTACCCTAAATATTAATATAACTGCATTCAAAGATTTTTGAAAAATCATTTACCTGCACCGGGAATCGAACCGGTGGAATGAGAAAAATAACATCGTGTACTTTTATGGTACCAATCGATAGTGTTAATTATAAAGATCAATTTAGTAACGATAGAATAGAACTCTTAAAAAACCTATTTAAACTTATTCATCGATTGAACTCGCGTCTTGTCGCCTTTAGTATCACATTATGGTAAATACCTAGTTGTGAAAAAATTCAATTACTTAATAATTAAAATCAGTGTATTTCATATGGTTCACATTTCGAGCTACTAAGTAAGTTAAAATGAACTTCATTTTTATTTTACATAGTTAGTGTGAGTAAGAGGTAGGTAAAATAATGTATTTAATCTTTTATCTTTCCTGGCTTTGTCTTTAATTTAAGACATTTACGGTCGGTTCCAATAACTTATCTACAGTAAGAGATAGGCTTACTAGAGCTTTGTTGCCTAGATATTTTTGTTATATAGCCCAAAATAACCCAAAATAACAGCGGTTGCTAATTAACGTAACCAAGATACGCCTACCTCTTGTTAGGGATAGATTATTGAAACCGGCCGTTAGTCACACAAGCTAAATTGATCTTTATACTTAACATAGTACCATAAAAGTACATGCTGTTTTTTTTCTCAAACAAGCTGGTTCGTTCTACTTCCGGTGCAGGTGTGTTATTTTTCAAAAGAAATGATTCCTTTGGCTAAAATTTGCTTAGATCAATATTTAGGGTACTTCCCTTCCAGTGACGTCTTTTTTTCCACCCTGTATAACTGTGTAGGGTGTGTCCCTGTGTAGGGAATATTTTTGAAAGATGTTTTAATTTGTTAATTGAAGCAAGTTTTATCACTCTTAGCTACATTATTATACTAGACTAACATTCTTCTAATAGGTATGCTATAAATATAAATATTTTTACTAACTATTAAAATTTCATTTAGGGTATTTTGGGGTAGGTAACTAGATAATCACAACTGTACAACAACAGTACAACTGTACAATTTCATAGCATAGGTACGTTCAATAACCGTATCTTACTTTATTTTGACCAGTCTTTTTTTACTACAAACTTATTAGGTACTATTTTTTTTTTAATGAACGACGAGGAAATTCTTAGCCTTTATCATACCTGATGTTAAGTATTGATAAGGCTGAAGATGGAAGCGAGCCTCTCCCGGAATCCTCAACCACTGAGGAACTGGCTATCTAATCTTTTTAACTGCCGGAACACAACAATGCTGAAAACATTGTTGTTATGGCGTCAGACTTAGATAAGATGTTGGTAGCTAGCCAGGCGGACTTACAACAAATCCTACCACCAACCAAACCGAATACAATATGTACCCCCGCTGGGAATCGAACCTGGGACCCCTGGGTCTGATACCGGGTGGTTGTACCACTAGACCACAGACGCGGTTTGTTTTATTTAATTTATCTTGGCGTATTTCTGTATAGGTTCAGCTCATACTGCTGGTCCTAGCGATCTTCACTGCCGCTGCGACCGCGTACAAAAATCCTCACTATGCGCCTGGAAGGTCGGTGAACGTGCACCTTTTCGAATGGAAGTGGGACGACATTGCGGATGAATGCGAGAATTTCCTGGGACCTAGAGGCTTCGGTGGAATCCAGGTAAGATTGTATGATAAAAAATTAATGTCAAAACACGTCATACTAACTAAGATACATTTAATACCGATATAACTCCGACATAATAACCTCAGCGCTTTATATTCCGCATACGGGCGAGATCCTCATAAATCAGTCTTCAAAGACCTTATGCTCAAACTATTAGAGCATTGGGCCGGACTCCCAAGAGTGCGGGTTCGAATCCTGTCTGAGCGACATGAGACAATTTATTTAATTATTATTAAACATAAAATCAAGTTAATCATTATTAAACGGGTATAAACCCAATTACATAATTATCTTAAACAAGAAGTCCAGTACTCTACATTTAATTTTTGTCACAAAAACAACGCAAAAATTAAAAGTTCTAAATATCCAATCTTTCCATTCGATAACTCATGTGAAATTAAACTTTGAATGTTATAATCCAATTTGAATTCATACTATCGTTTTTGATATCTTTTTTTTTCAGATTTCTCCTCCTAACGAAAATGTAGTGTTGTGGACCTATAACCGTCCCTGGTGGGAACGTTATCAACCGATGTCTTACAAGTTGGTGACTCGTTCGGGGGACGAGAGGCAATTCGCGGATATGCTGAGGCGCTGCAACGCTGCTGGAGTGAGGTATCAAAATTGTCCCAGATATTACCCAAAATACGAAGACAAAAGGTAGAGGTAGAGAGGTCTAAGGGGCTTTAGAACGGTTCCTAGCTGCTAGACCTAGTATGTATCTTAATATTTATTAAAAAAAGGGTTCGTAGCTATATTTAGGGACATTTCTGTAGATGGTGGTTTAGATATTCTTCGACCTCCTACCGCGCAGCTTTCAATAAGATAAGAAACGATTAACCGATACGGTAGCTAATTTAAGGTATTACTGATAATATGAAAACAATACTTATGGTGTAATTAATGTTTTAAATCGATAAAAGTGCAAGATATGACTTAATTTTGTTAATTATGATGTTATCTACAGTAATTAGTTCACTGCATGCAATAAGTATGTTTATTTGGGGATATTTGGGTTTTTTTTTATCAGAGCAGGTTACGTAAGTAAATTATTCATCCATGGAAGAACGATTTGATCATAAAAAGATCTAAAAGATAAAAAACAGATCTAGATCAAGTTAGAATTCGAGTCCGTGGTATAACGATTAGCCATAATTATACAGATAAAGGGCAAGAGAGGAAAAGTTCAGTATTCAATTTTCCTATGTTTTTTTGGCAGTATCTTAAATTTTCTCGTGATTTGTTGGCAGACAGAATCTTCCTCTGTGTCTTTGAATCGACTCAAAAAGGCTACGTTTTAATATTGTGTTCTTACTCGTTTTAATATTGTAGGATATACGTGGACGCAGTTATAAATCACATGACGGGTGAGCCCCCAGAGAATGTGGGTACAGCAGGCAGCACTGCTATCTTCAGGGAGTGGTACTACCCAGCGGTTCCGTTCAACAGGGATCACTTCAACTGGCCACACTGCGTCATCGATGGAATGGATTACGTCAATAATGCCTGGAGGGTGAATAAAGCTTATTCTTTGTTGGATGCATTATATTCAACGCACATTCCGTCATCATTCCTTCATCCATCAATGCGCCCCCAGCATATAAGCAAAGAAGTTAACTATTTACTAACGTAATATAAGTAAGTGAAGTACTTTGGTTAGAGGATTCACATCTGTAGGTAGTCAAGTATCGAACTCTTAGATTTTAGTCATGAAGTTAAGGATGTCTCTTCATCAAATGCCTGCGACATTGACAATTCACATTTTCTTAAACCAATATTTCCTTCAGGTACGTAATTGCGAACTTGTAGGTCTAAAGGATCTAAACCAAGCCGATCAACATGTTCGCAATATGATTGTTGACTTCATGAACGAACTGATTGACCTTGGAGTGGCAGGGTTCAGGTAAGTAAAGAAATTATTTTGGTTCTTCGTTTTTACTTACCTCTATTTAAATATTTTATATTCTCACCCAGGATCGATGCTGCCAAGCACATGTGGCCTCAAGATCTCGAAGTGATTTACAACCGCTTGCATAATCTGAACACGGCTCATGGTTTCCCTGCCAATGCTAGACCATACATCTACCAAGAAGTAATCGACTACGGAGGCGAAGCAATCAGCAGAGACGAATACACTCCTATTGGAGCAGTTACAGAGTTCAAAGTTGGAATGGAACTGAGCAACGCTTTCAGAGGAAATAACCAGTTGAGATGGCTATCTACTTGGGGACCTCAGTGGGGATTACTTGCACACGAGGACGCTCTAACCTTCATCGATAACCACGACAACGAGAGAGGCCACGGTGGTGGCGGTGGAATCTTGACTTACAAAAACCCAAGGCCGTACAAAGGCGCTATAGCATTCATACTGGCTCATCCTTATGGAGAACCCCAAATCATGAGCAGTTTCGATTTCCAAGATTCAGAAATTGGCCCACCTATGAATAATCAGGGTGATATTATTTCTCCTTCTATCAATTCTGTAAGTTTATGACGATGAATGTTGGTAAAAATACACATAACAATAGTAACTAGTAAATCTGTTAAAAATCAGCCTAACCCTCAATTTTCTTAGTTTGAGAGCCTGGATGATTTTAAGACGACATCCACGGTAAATAAAGTTAATTTCATTGATAGCATGGATTGCCAATTACACAGAACTTAAGCTGTGGATACTTTAAAGTTTCAAGATAATTTCAGTCTAGAGTATTACCTACCTAATGTAGGTACTTACACTTTTCGTAGGACGGAACATGCGGCAACGGCTGGGTGTGCCAGCACCGTTGGCGGCAAATCTTCGCGATGGTGGCTTTCAGGAACGTAGCTGGCAGCACCGGCCTTAACGACTGGTGGACCAATGGCTTCAACCAAATCGCGTTCTGCCGCGGAGGCAACGCGTTCATCGCCTTCAACAATGATTCTTGGGACCTTAATACATCTTTGCAGGTTATATTAATATTACAAAAGTTGAAATTTTTTCATGAAACCTGGTATATCATAGGGCCGAAAATGCTACATGCTAACACTATATACTTATAGTGTTATTTATAACACAGAACCACAATTTTATTTCACATACGTCATGTATGCTAGTAGTTGCTTTTATTAAAATTTAGCCTTCAATTTATTTTGCTGCGTATGGTATATATTTTAATACCCTTAGTCAGATTCTTCAAAGTATTAAATACCTACGTAATCCTTCCGTTTTCAGACTTGCCTACCAGCAGGCAGATACTGTGACGTGATATCTGGTTTGAAGAACGGCAACTCTTGCACCGGCAAGACGGTAACCGTCGGGAACGACGGCCGCGCGCAGATCAACGTCGGGGCCCACGATTACGACATGATGCTGGCCATACATATCGGAAACGAGGTGAGGGTACTTTTATAACAGTAATAGTATGCTTACTTCACATTGTCAAATGCAGCTGAAAAATGTAGCATCCTGAATTTCTGAAATTGTTATTAATAATTGAAGGCGCTCGCCATAGCTTTAAATTAGAACCAGAATAGCGTCCATAAAGATAACTTCATGGTACATCTCAGTACAGGTATGATAATATCTACACTAATACTACCATAGAAGAGACCTGCGTTTTGTTTGCTGATGACATCTCCCTACTCACATCATGTAATAAAAACAATAATATAAACGAAAACTTAGATTGCTTAGTCGCTAAAACATCAGACTGGTTAAATGACCACAACTTGAAACTTAATTTTTCTTAAACTAAAATCATGACATTCCATCCCCCTCAAAAAGCAGCATTAAATATAAATTATAATTATAAAGGTACAAAACTAGAATGTGTAGAAGAGTTCTCATTATTAGGCATAATTATAGATAGGCACATTAACTGGAAAGCCCACGTACAAAAAATTAAATCTAAACTATCAAGCTTTTCCTATGCACTGCGCGAAGTAAAAAAGACTACCGATATAGAAACGGCAATAGTTACTTATTACGCCTACGCGCATGCTTGGCTAAGTTACGGAGTGGTGCTGTGGGGCAACACAGCACGGACGCGGCTGTGCTACTCACCATGCAAAAGAAATTAATCCGCATCATAGCCAACATAGAACAAACGGAGAGCTGCAAACCATACTTTAAAAAATATTCAATACTGCCTCTACCTTGTCTATATATCTTAGAGGTTTGCAAATTTGTACGTAAGCATAGCGAATTTTATAAAAAACGACAAGATAATCCGTCTAAATATCCGTCGCGATACCAAAATAAATTAATGTTACCCGGTTCCAGACTAAAATTAACATCTAATAGTACATTGCATGCGTCCGTATATAAAATGTAATGGTGTTATAAATAATGATAAATATGATGATTTACTTGTTATTGTTATCTAAGAATAATAATTATGTTACTCATGCATAAGTTTTATTATATGTATATTTTTAAGTTGAAAATTATTGCATGACTATTGTAAGATTTTAATTTATTGTATAATTTGGGAAATAAAGGCTATAATAATAATAATAATAATAATAATAATGCGTCCATTAAAATATATAATCAATTACCATCTTTAATAATTAATGAAAGTAAACATTCTTTGTTTATAAACCAATTAAAAAAAAATCTTATAAATAAATGCTATTACAGTTTACATGAATACTTCAACGACACTATTAAATAAAAAAAGGTACTTATTTAAAAATCTGTCATCTAAAATTACTTTGTGTCATAATTGTTTTTTTTTTCTAATTATTATATTTTTTTATTTTTTGGATGTAAAACTTTGCTATCTAATGTTAATTAGCGCCTCCTCTCTTCTAAACCATATTGCGTGCCCGTCAGGGTCCATGATGATCTTTTATTTATGTTCACCATCTTTCGTGTACATTATGGAATGCAATAAATAATTGAGTATTGAGTATTGAGTAAGCAACTAATCCATAGCCATAAGTAAAAATAACTAACTAATATTTTCAGAGCAAAACAAAAGATCTTAATTGTACCTTCAAAAAATGTTCTTTTATTTTCAGAGTCGCCTGTGATACGTCCACACACATTTAATCATCTGAAGTCTACCCAATAAACCTGCAATAAATATTGTTTGAAAGATCTCGTTATATTTGATTTTTAGAACTTCCGAAATGTATGGATCTTTCCGCCATTCTTCCCACCCTTCTATCACCTACCGCAAGTACCGCATGATTATGTGGATATGAAATTACAGCGTCACTATATACTGAGTACTTAAAAAAAATGAATTACTATTTGTTAAATACTTTAATTCATACCTAAATGAAGATAAGTGACATTCAGTAAATTAAAACCAATTTTCATAAAACTTGCAGGTATTTAACGATTTGATCGTTAGATTAGTATGTACAATACTAATCTAACCACCAAAACAAACTATTTATTCATCTGTGACCAAAATGCTCACTAAATTATAGTCAAATCAACGGGTACGTATCAGAATGTCTAAAATTAGAATGACTAATGTTAAAATAACTAAGTTCATAATGTCCAAAATCATAATACCTATCTAATGGTTCAAAATGTCAAAAGTCATTATATCTAAGATCAAAATTTAATGTCTAAAATCAATATGTCGGATGGTTATAACACCAAATGGTTTAAAATATAAATGGTCAATATGACGAAATTAAAACTGTCAAAATACAGTATAAGAAATTTATAATACAAACAGTACTTTCTGTTCTCTGAAAAACTAATACTACTAACCACGAAACTAAACTAAATTTCTAACCTGTCACGTGACCTACACGAATAGGGCAAACTTGCTTTTCTTCTTCCTTGTGTCGATTTATATATACTCTGATATTATAAGTTGCGATTATTTACTAAGATAGTTTATTATACTTAGTGTAATTTATTTTGGCAATAAACAAAGTATTATCTTGCATTTAAATTTTTTATTTTCTATTATTTTATTATACAAAGTTAAAATATTATATAAATTTAAAATATCTAATGTTCAAATTTTCTGAAGTTTAGTGTGGCTTACTTTCAACTAGGTAAATATAGTTGAAAGTAAGCCACACTAAACTTTAGGAAATTTGAACATTAGATATTTTAAGTTTAGATCACATTAACTTGGAAATTTTGATCTATGATTTTTTAACCATTCGGCATTTTAACCATTAGACATTTTCATTTTTGACATTTTGAATTTTGCTACTTTGATTTTAGGCGTTTTAATTTTAGGTACATATTATGATACGTACCCCAATCAACATTTCAGTGAGCAAAGTAGTATTTCTGGGTACCTACTTACGACATTATTATTTTCTGGAGCACGATTAATTATAATTCTTATCAAAACCTCCATATTTAAAACTTTGCTAGAGAAATTCAAAATATAACTATCCGAAGCAAAACCAAAAAACGATGCTGGTAAAGGAGTGAGAAAGAGAGAAAGCAGCACACGTCAACGTTAGGTAGGTAAAAGATTCAGGAAGGCGCTTTCTTTCTTCTTTTTCTTTGAACTCAGTGGTTATCCTATTCATTTTGATATTTAAAAGTTGAAGATGTAATTCAATCTTACATTTAAATACAATTTCCAAAAAACATACTTTTCCAACGAACCTTTGCAAAAGACATAAACGCGTGAAAAAAACATAAGTTAGCCTTGTTGTACTTTTCGAACAAAATTATTTGGTAAGAATAAAAAATGAGACGATTTGAGAGCACTTCTTCTTATTTTATTTATGAATAGGTACCATAATTTGTATAAAAATAATAGAATTTGACCCTTTTTATGTGGATGTTTAGGGGGGAGTTTATCCTAATCCTAACTTTATATATAATATAATATATGATTATAATTATTATAATATTATAAATGCGAAATTGTCTTTGTTTGTATTTTCTTGACGCCCTAATTAAGCAACTGATCGTATTGATTTTTGGCATACTTAAACGGTCTACACACTATCAGTATTTTGTCATTCCATTTTCATCAATATATTGTCAATATATTGTCAATCCACATTTCGCGGAATTTCGTCCAAATCTCCCCACTAATTATCAATATATTGACAATATATTGACAATATATTGACAATATATTGACAATATATTGACAATATATTTACATTATTATGTGTGCATTACCCTGGCAAAATGCTGTGCTTGGGAGAGGTGAGACTAGGATAGACTATTTGTTAACTACTGTATCATTAGGAGCACTTTGTTCACTAGTATGATTTTTTTATAATTTAATTTATAATTTTATAATTTAGTTTTATCGTTATTTGGAGACAAAGAGATTTTGGTGGAGTAACGTTTGAACAGGATCGTGCATTCCATATAGGCAGTGCCTACCTCATTAGAAACCTAAATAAATAAACCACTAGTGTTAAAGTTAATTTAGTTTTATTTTATTTTCGTTATTCTATAACCAAACATCTATTCAACACTCATCCACTAAGTTTTCCTTACGCTAAAGACTCAAATGGGCAGTCTCCAAATTGCCAATTTGCATTGCCTTGGCAAATTGCCAATTGCCAAGGCAATTTTGAGACTGCCTACTTGAGTATTTCATACAAGAATACATAATTAGAAAAAGTATTGCTCAAATACAAACCGGCCAGTATCAGTTTATAGTAAGCACGCGAATGAATTTTGTAGGGAATTATTTTGTTGCGGAGTTATTTTTAAACTATGATATTTCCTCAGATATTCATTACAATGAAATGATGTAAAGGGAAATTTTATTCAAAATTAAATACATGGCGTGACGAATTACGTTTTTATTTAGATAAAGATTAATATCATGTTTATGAAAACAGCTATACAAATTATGCATTAATTTAGAACGTTTTTTATCTTTATAAAAATGGTTATAGTAAGTCAACCTTAAAACATTGATTAATTTTTGTTTGAAACCTTAGAATGCGCCTAGCTTGTTCCTTTGTATTGTTGTCTAATTTTATTTGTAAGTGATATTTAGTATATTTTATGGTATTTAACGCCAAAGCGAGCTTCTAACAGCGTTGGTATAAACCTCTGTGGATTTCTTACGCTGTTATTTTTCAATGATTGTGAAATTACTTTTTATACGGTAATAAAAAAAAATAACAAAAAAATATGCTGTCGCGGACTTTTTTTTAGAACTATTAATGGAGAACTATTTCATTGTACATTATTTTTACGTAACTTTAACCGTTTACACAGCGTACTTTTTTTCCCCGTTTTTGCAACATTTTTCATTATTGCTCCGCTCCTGTTGATTGTAGCGTGATAATATATAATAGCTTATAACATTCTTCGATATATGGACTATCCAAAACAAAAAGTTTTTTTCAAATCGAACTAATAGTTCCTGAAATAAGCGTGCTCAAACAAACAAACTCATTAGCTTTATAACATTCCTACTAAATATTATGAATGACTAGCGGCCGCTCGTGGTTTCACCCGCCACGTGGTTCTAGTTAAATACTTACCTACCGTAGGAATATCGGGATATTTGTAACCAATGTGTTATTCTGATATATAGGCTATACTACTATAAAGTTTCATGTTAATCCGTTCAGTATTTTTTGAGTGAAAGACTAAAAAAGTTTCATGTTAATCCGTTCAGTAATTTTTGAGTGAAAGACTATTTACGGTTTGCTTTTGAGATGGTGTGAGTCATACCTGAGAAATTGTTCCCAGTTGGCGGCATTGCATGGTTTCACATCTGCAGCCAAGGATATCAGTACAATACTCTTAGTTTTCGGTATCACATAGACTCTTTAATTAGGAAATCGTCTAAATTATCAGGCTTTATCACACGACAGATGAAAATTTTGAAGGATCCTAAACTCACTGTTATCATTTACAACTCCTAAGTTCACAGTATCTTAGAGTACTGCAGTCCAGCATTATGGGCTTCCATTATTAAGTGTGCGCAGAAAGATCTCTGACGTGATATTTTCATTCATGCTCATACTTATTTACCGAAAATATTAAAATGTATTAAATTTACTCTCCCACGAGCGAGTAGTCGGGTTGTAAATCGCAAAACATTTACACTACCCTTGTGCAAAACGAGACTCGATCAGCACTCACCAGTATATTGAATGTGTATAATCAATACAGTTCAACTTTGATATTTTATATAGGTTCCGTGTCCTCGGCCAAAATAATTTAAAAACCATTATTTCGTGGCTAAATTAGGTAAATAATATAAACTAGTAAGTAAGTTAAACAGAATTTCAGATCAGATCGATCCGATTTCAGATCGGAATTGTCAGTCACATGAAGGCACACGAGCAACAATCTCATTTAGCCAGATTGTAGACGCCGTGACGTGACCGATAACGGTCAGGAGATTAATATGTTATTATAAAACATTACGATTAACTCAGTCTTTTTTTTTATTTAACTCTAGTTGGATGTCAAATTGCTATAGCAATGGAACAATGTTGGGATTCATGTTTATAATAATATGAATCCTATAATCATCAATTAGTTATTTTCTAAATATACTATTAATACATAATATAAAGTGAGGAAAAAAGAGACGGTAATTGGAGAGAAAGAACCTTAAATATTGTTGATAATAGCATAGGTAATGACAACATTCCTTTATTTAAAAAAAAACAAGTTAAACTGCATTCAACGTTTTTCTATAAATACTTGTCTGCATTGGGAATCGAACCGGCTTAAATTATAAAAATAATATCCTGCATTTTTATAGTATCAATCAATAGTCTAAATCATAAAAATCAATTACGTTTAAGTAAAAAAAGTGTCTCAAATAAAAACAAATACTGAATAAGTTGTTTAAATACATTTAATCTGTAATTAGTTAGTGCCTAATAGTTTTTTATTATACTGCATTAAAAGCAGTTTTTCTCAAATAACTTTAAAACTACATTTTAATCAACTTTTGCTATTATCTGTTATAGTCTGCCAGAGTAATGCACACCATTATTACTCATATCATTGCCTATAAACAAAAGAGCCACAAATCATAAAAATCCAAAATCAATTTTATGAAACAAATGAGGTCTAAATCACCCATATTTTCATATTTCAAAAAGACACAGTACATACATCAAAATCGACCTCTTAATTTCACATTTATTCATGCGCTCTTTTAATCTATTTTGCTCAAAACATTGTTGTGCTTCTGAGCTTTTTTTAAGGCAAACGGCTTTGATGCAACTTGGAATTTCTGTTTGGTAGGTAGTATCTTTGCTTCATGATGTATAATTATTCATATTTTATACTAGCTTTCCGCCCGCGCCTTCGTCCGCAGGGAATTAGGTTACAACACAATCCTGTGTTATTCTCTATCCCGTGGGAATACCAAAAAATCCTTTCTTAGTGCTTGCCTGCATCGTTATAGAATTCTAGCTAATCAGTAATTTCAGTTTAATCGGTTCAGCCGTTTGAGCTGTGCGTTGCCTGTCAGTCAGTCACAATATTGTGCTCGCCTACATCGTTAAAAGATCCTGCATGCAAAATTTCAGCAAAATCGGTTCAGCTGTTTTGGCTGTGCGTTTTCTGTCTGTCACGGTATTGTTTTATTAGTATAGAAGATTTATTCCCTATCCCGTAAAATTAATTAAAATAGTTTCTCAGTGCTCGCCCATATCGTTAAAGGATCCAGTATGCAAAATTTCTGCTTAACAGGTTCAGCCGCTTGGCTGCGTTGTCTGTCAGTTTTATGAGTATAGATTTTCAGCTTCAAGAAAGAGATCTCTCGTCGAATCCAACTTGGTTGGGCAGTATTCTGAGAGCTTTGAAAAAGCTGTGAAACATGGGTGTCCTTTCGGTCGCATAATGATTTTAGTTATAACATCATTTGGCATAACAGTTTTGTCCTAAAGTCTTTTCGCATAATTTATAATAAGCAGTGTTTTATGGACGCAGAATAGTTTTATCGGCATGATTCTTATTTACTATAATTTATTTTAACATAATTTTAATAACCATCAAATTAAAGGGCATAATTGTTATACGACTAAAGACAATTTATCATAAAATATGAAATGTATAATGGATTTATACCGTTTAAACCATCTGTAACCATAAACAATTATTAAGAGTAATAGTTTATATTTAAGTTAGCGAGTTTGGTAGGGAATTAGGTCCCGATCCCGACCTGCCGTAGTCACCTTGCTGGTCGGCCGGTACTTGTAGGTCCAATACTAGAGTGCAATTTAGAGCCCGGAGGCGCGGAGGGAGAGCAGGCAGAGCATGCGTGCTTTGCATGCTAGCTTGCTTGCTTTGCATTTGCATGCAGTGCATGTATGCATTGTATACTTGTTAACGTTAAGTATTTTCCATATATTTTATGGTAAAGATTGATATGCCAATAAATGTTATGATTAGTAATCGTTATGGTGAAAACATTTACACAATTTTTTTTTTATCGAAATACCATTATTACAAAAGCGGTTATGAGGAAAAAAAATAAACCTTATGATTTATTCTGTAAGCACGTTATTCGTTATGATGAGTATGCCAAAAAACGTTTACAATCCATCTATAAGCGCAAATTTCTATTACTTTTACTATTAAAATAAAAGAAGTCTTTAACGGTGTTGAATTCAATGGCACTTGGTTACTTCATTATTATTATTTCAGCTAAGTTCAGTCTTTTTAGGGTTCCGTACCTCAAAAGGTAAAAACGGAACCCTTATAGGATCACTTTGTTGCCCGTCCGTCCGTCTGTCTGTCAAGACCGTTTTTCTCAGGAACGTGTGAAGGTATCAAACTGAAATTTATATCTAATACTCTCAGGTCTACTGTCCCTTGGAGCTGTGAAAAAATCAAACTTTAAGCCAAAGTAATCAAAAGATACAGCTGTTTATGCCGTAGATTTCCGCAAATTTTCGAAACTTGCACGGGAATCAAAACCTACAGGGTACTTCCCGTGAACTTAGAATCTTGAAATTTGGTACGAAGTAACGTCTTATAGTACAGATAAAGGAAAAATTGAGAAATCCGTAAGTTTTTAGTTCATCATTTGTTTTTTATTGAAAATTTTAAATTTCATTTTGCAATAAAAATACCATAACTATGACTAGATTGTCGTGATGGGTGAACTTTTACTTATATACCTACGGGTTTGTACGGAACCCTTTGTGCGCGAGTCCGACTCGCACTTGGCCGGTTTTTTTTCAACATTTTATTGCTGGTAAAACGGGAAAGTGAAGATAACATACCAGCAGTGGGGCATTTAATTACACTGGTCAACAATGTTCGGCAAAGCATGATTATTATTTTGTACTTAGCCTTTTCTTAAAAAAAAATATTCGTGAGCAATATTTTATACGCCTAAGGGATTTCCACATCCCTTTTGGGTTATAGGTGATATAAAGAAGAGATAGGTAATTAAAATAGGTACACATCCAATGATGAAAATTATTTTTAAAAATATATTATATGCTTAAGGGATTTCCACATGCCTTTTGAGTTGTAGGCGATATAAACAAGATATAGGTAATTAAAATAGGTACACATCCAATGAATTATAACACAAAAGCAAGCATTAAAAGTATAGTGATATGTTGACGAAAAACAAATAAAATTTAAAGCTAATTTCCAACGTGCTTTACTGAAAAATTCTTAATTTGGATTTGTGGCACTTTTGTTTATAAGCAGATCGCGCTCCACGGCTATCAGTATATTGTCAATATATTGTCAATATATTGTCAATATATTGTCAATATACTGTCAATATATTGACAATATACTGACAATATATTGGCAACATATTTTCATTACTACAAATAAGTGTCCGACTGGCTGGTCCGCTGTCATTATTGCAGTGGTAGTGGTGGGACTATGGAAGCATTGAAAAAAAAAAGCGTGTGTAGCAATTATAATAGCAATGAGTTTAAAGAAAAGAGTTAAAAGAAAAAAAATGGGCTAGAGAGTGGCTATCCTTTAAACAATACGCGCAAGTAAATTTATTAAAGGAAATTGCTCTCACTGAACCAAATGACTTTGAGAATTACTTCCGAATGTCAAACGAGGCGTATCAAATGCTTTTAAATCTGATTACCCCAATCACTAAAAAAAAGGATACAATTTTAAGAGAATCGATATCAGCCGAGGAAAGGTTGCAATTGACCCTAAGATACTTAGCAACAGGGCGTAGTTTTCAATGATTGCAACTTTTCGTTAATTTTCATTCAATGAAATTAAAAAAAAAAATGAATAAATTGATTTTTCACAGACTGATATTTCACAGACTGTGTTTTTGTTCCACATATTGGGCTAATTTCACATTTGCTCCTTGTAATGAAATATGAATTATGATAGCTAATTAGCGATTTAAATGAATGCTCCTAAGTGAAATATTTCTCTGTCGTATGATGTTCATGTCAGGTACGGCAGAACGGCAGAAGTCCCGGTTGTGGTCACTGCCCCCCTTGTCAGGCCTAGTTCACTCCATGTACTTACGCGCGTTAGTTGCCTACCGGCCGAGCGACGGACACTCGAGTATCCAAATACAGTAGGGTGGCCGCCGGACGAGTGTTGCGTACCTACGTAACTGTGTGCGCTAAAATTTGGTTCGGGATCGTGACTGACGACGATTATTTCGACGAATTATTTCGTAGGTTCATATTGCCAATGGTTTCTGCTTCTGGAAATGTATGTCGGTATTTGGATGTACCTACATCGAGCAAGACGAGAAACAAGGATCTTTCTTGTTTAATTTACCTACTGACGAAGAAAGGTGAGTTGCTACATAAAAGATTATTTTCGTTGAAATAAAACAACTTTTACGGATATCAAACGCGCTATATTTTCACGAACTAAGTTGTAATTGTCCGTATTTTTTAGGTTTTTAAAGGGATTTTTGATTTTCATTATTTTTGTTTAATAATAACGTTTTAAAATTAATAATAAAGATATTTGATCACAATAATTACTTATATTAAGTTTTTAAGTACCTATCGATCGTACAAATATCCTACTAATATAATTCACCAACATTGTAAAATATATTTTTTTTCGGAAGCTGCAGCCTGTTATTGCTTTTGCTTCAAGGTCATGCGACCGCACGAAGCTGTGAAGCAATAGCAAGCTTACGCCCGCTTAATACGGTATATTTTCGCGCGCCGAAACGCGCAGCTGCAAAGAGTAGGCTATTATAAAATGCAAGTACCAACATTTACAATAGAGAGGTTTATCTGTTACGAAGTAACTATTTATTAATCTGTGCCAATAAGGAATGTCAGTCGAAAATTGCTTGCACCTGTTTTTTACCTAGTTATTCAATCATGGCCACAAAAGGGGTAGTGACCACAACCGGGGCTTCTGCCGTTCTGCCTTACCTGACATGAAAATCATACGACAGAGTAATATTTCATTTAGGAGCGTTTCATTTAAATCGCTAATTCCTAATTATTGAGCTATCATTCATCATAATTCATATTTCATTATAATTGGAACTCGTGAAGAGAAGGAGCAATCTGCGATTTTCACAGTGTGGAATTGTAGCAGTCAATGTGAAGGAAAGTGAATAATGAAAATCATTATATATTTCCTTTTTTAATTTTACATTTTGCTATTTTTATGTGATAAGTATTAAAACAAGAAAATATACTAGAAAAAAAGCAACTTGACACATTCCGTCAGGACGACATGAGACAAGTTGCTTTTTTTCTAGTATATTTTCTTGTTTAACATTTATCACAATGACAATCATTTCATATGATTTTTAGCATGCTATTCATAAAATGTTCCATCACTAGTTGGGACTCCCCCGTCCCCGGTCGGTCACGGTACACAGTGGGACGGATTTCAGATTTGCGGACGTAGGACTTTTTTGTCGAATATTATATTTTTTGTTTATGCTAATCGATAGTCCTAATTCAGACGATAAGATTTAGCTGCCGCACTTTTGCTGCAAAAGTTATGACTAACGAGAAAAATAAAATTTTCAAAAAAGTTGTATGGGACCATAACTAACTTGCTCTATAAATACCAAGTCTTGGCAGATCTCAGCCTGATATTTGGTAGGGTTAATCTATGGGTGTTTATATATAGCGCGAGCGCCACATACATAGTATTGCCCCGGACGACTTCTCCAGATATATGAGGCTAAACTTAGGTACTTTTTCTACTTTTTCTTAGGCATTACTAAACTCCAAATAGTTGTAAAAAAACGGAACAACGTGAATATTATGAATTGTATGTTAATTTTATTAACTATCAACAAGACTATTGGATCAGGTGACGTTATATCACAAAATGAACACATGTAAAAACCGAATTTGAGTTGAGTCATTAATAGTTTAATAGGTTTAATTTACAAATCAACCCCCTAATTGTCTAATTTAAAATCTATCACAATCCCTTTCAGAGGTATTGTGATTGTGATATATTCGTCTGTCATATTGCTTAGACAGTTCAATTTCGTTTATTCCATACCTTTTAAAACGCGTCCCGATCACAATCCCTTTCAAATCTCAAATAGTGACGGCCTGAAAATCTTTCTAATTACGAATTGAAAGGGATTGCGATAGATTTTAAATTAGACAATTAGCCCCCTCGTTTGTATTGTTCCAGCTTAAGTATTAACAATTGAATTATTCTATGTCGCTAATATCACTTAAATTGCTTATATCTATAAATTCAGGTTCAAACACATCTTGAGTGGTAAGTATCAAAAGATTCCGAGCTTCAGGAGAGAGAGTCATCCTCTTGAGTTTGGCCATTCTTGGTCGTAATACTGTAAGCTTAGGGTCGGACGACAAAAGAAGATTATGCAATTTATCCTCATTTGACACATACCTGTTTACTTTAGCACCATAGAATAATTCAATTGTTAATACTTAAGCTGGAACAATACAAACCAGGGGGCTAATTGTCTAATTTAAAATCAATCGCAATGCCTTTCAATTCGTAATTTGAAAGATTTTCAGGCCGTCACTATTTGAGATTTGAAAGGGATTGTGATCGGGACGTGTTTTAAAAGGTATGGAATAAACGAAATTGAACTGTCTAAGCAATATGACAGACGAATATATCACAATCACAATACCTCTGAAAGGGATTGTGATAGATTTTAAATTAGACAATTAGGGGGCTGATTTGTAAATTAAACCTATTAAACTATTAAGGACTCAACTCAAATTTGGTTTTTACATGTGTTGATTTTGTGATATGATGTCACCTGATCCAATAGTCTGGTTGATAATTAATAAAATTACCATACAATTCATAATATTTATGTTGTTCCGTTTTTTTACAACTATTTGGAGTTAAGTAATGACTAAGAAAAAGTAAAAAAGTACCTCAGTTCAGCCTTATATATCTGGAAAACGGGGACGTCCGGGGCAATACTATGTATGTGGCGCTCGCGCTATATATAAACACCCATAGATTAACCCTACCAAATATCAGGCTGAGATCTGCCAAGACTTGGTATTTATAGAGCAAGTTAGTTATGGTCCCATACATCAACACTTTAAAATTGAATTTTTCTCGTTAGTCATAACTTTTGCAACAAAGTTGCGGCAACTAAATCTTATCGTCTTAATTAGGACTATCGATTGGCATAAAAAAAATAATGATATTCGACAAAAAAGTCCTACGTCCGCAAATTCGAAATCCGTCCCACTGTGCGGTAGGGATGCTGAATCGATCGGGCAAACAAAATAATAAAGAGGCATGCTAGTCGGGACTCCCCCGTCCCCGGTCGGTCACGGTAGGGATGCCCGATCTGAATCGATCTTTTGGAAGATCGATTTTTTACCCATACGATCTCCGATCTTTTGAATAGATTCACGGGCATCAGATCTTCACTATTCTTCTTCTTTATGAATGGCTTGCTTTATGTTCTAAATATAATAAGTGGGATTATTGATTCAGTAGAGTGATTTGACAGGTTTTCACTTTGAAATAAAACAACTTTTACGGATATCAAACGCGCTATATTTCACGAACTAAGTTGAAATTGTCCGTATTTTTAGGTTTTTTAGGGGTTTTTTTGATTTTCCCGATGTTTCGGCATCTTTTCAGCTGCCGTGGTCACGGGATGACTGGCTACTTATAAGTCTACCATCGAAAATTTAATTTATTTTTTCGTTCGGATACGGTTAGACATTTACTACGGCAACAATTATTATTGATTTGATATTTTGATTTAATTATTATTTTAAATCTTTATTATTAAGAAAAGAGAAAACTAAAAACTCTACTGGCAGTTCACAAATTGAGAGGACCTTCGAAGAAAGAAGCTGCCAAGAAAACTTCGAGAGCTGGCCGACCTCCACGTTTATAAAGAAATTAAGATATGTTATCTCCACCTTTACATTTTATATTTATCTACAAAAAGAGCTAACCGTATCTTGGGGTCTTGCAGTGCGTGATTTGGGTTGAGACTTTAATTTATGAAGAATAGAGTCCCAAGCTGGTGGAATCTTCCACCCATCATCTCTATTGAAGTTTGGATATTTGGTGATTTCAATGGCCTCACGTAGCATTCTGGGGACAAATTTTGGTTCCCTGGCGAGTATCTGTGGCTTATCAAACCTGATATAGTGGGTGGGTCCCTCAAAAGCGTGTTCACACACTGCAGACTTGTTTTCGCGCCTATTTTTCACGTCAGCTATGCTTCTCTTTGTTTGCCCGATGTAGGAGACACCTGCAACTTAAAAGGGTATGTTGCACTTGACTGGTGGTAGGAATTGGTTGATCTTCTTGGGCGGCTTAAAGTAAGTATTAATAGAAGCGTGCTTTAGAATTCTCCCAATCTTGTCTGTGACACCTTTCACAAATGGTATAATGTGGCAGGTTGACGTTCTATTGTGACTGGTTTGGCGCGGTTTCTGTGACATCTGCGTGGTACTTGCAACTTGTTATTTCTTAGTACTTGCTCGACATGTCGAAGCTCAGCAGCCAGGTGTTTCTCGTCACAGATGCCGCGAGCTCTCTAAAACAAAGATTTCCCTACGGTAGCTATCACTGTGAAGGATGATGGTGTGAGTTACCATTTAGGTATCTGTCTGTATGTGTTGCTTTCCGATACACTGTGTGGCTCAAAGTTTGATCAGGATTCCTAATAACAAGTACATCTAGGAAGGCTAGTTTATTATTTGCTTCTAACTCCATAGTGAATTTAATGTTTGGGTGAATAGAGTTAAGATGGATAAGGAAAGCAGAAACACTATCTCTAGGTAGTACAGTGAAAGTGTCATCTACGTACCGTTTGTAGAACCGGGGATACACTGGTGTTGAAGCCAGCGCCTTCTCCTCGAAATCCTCCATAAAAATGTCGGCGACTATGGGGGATACAGGAAAACCCATTGCTACTCCATCAACTTGTACATAGAATTCATCATTCCACATGAGATAGATATTATTTCAATGAACAGTGCGCGCCAAAACTTAAGATTTACGTAGGTTTTCACTTTGTTAAAATAATGCTGAATTAAAATTTAGCTACCTAAAATGATAATAATTATTGAATTTGTGTGCGTGAATGGAATCAATGCTTACTGAACTGGAACTGGATCTGCGCAAATCGTTACGAGAAACAGTTTAAAGCAAGATTCAAATTACTCTACTGAATTAAAAATCCGTCTATAGATCAATTCGCATGCTATAACTAATAAATTTTGCATTTTACAATGCTATTTTTAAGTGATAAATATTAAAGAAGAAAATATACTCGAAAAAAGCAACTTGTCTCATGTCGCCCTGACGGGATTCGAACCCGATTCGCATGCATTAAAAATAGTTTTAAACTTATAGAATAATAAATAAATAAATTGGAATGAAGTGTTTCAAGCTAATTAAGATCAGAATAAGGATCCAATTCTTATTGAATCAAAGATAAAAAATCTAAGATTAAGTATAACTCTAGTTTATTATAATAACACAAAAGAGTAGAAAACGTGTTATTGAGAAACTTACCAACTTCACTATATAGCAACACAATGTTGCGAGTTTTGAGTTGGTAGTAGTATTTAAGCAGTGGAGATAGTGAAATACGAGTATGTGATTCGTAATTACTGGCGGTGCCCGTGATGCAAATTAATAAAATGTTTCATGAATGAAAAAATGAATATCAAGTAGGAAAGTTGCTTAGTAATAATTTTTATCTTACCTTAAAGGTTATACAGAAATAAACAAAAACACGTAATTATTATAGCGCGACTGCTGTATTTTGATTTTTTTAAATTAATACGTATTATTTAAATATTAATTGTTTCGTTATGATCATATTAAACAAACCCAGTCCATTACATTCTTATTGCAATTTTAAGTGTATTTGTTTTGTGAGATAATATTAAAAACTAAATTATTGTTATAGGTTGGTGAAGACTAGGTAGGATTATCTATAGATCTATGTATCATGATCTATACGGATCTATATATCTGATAAATTCATAAAAAGAAGCAAACATCAGCTAGTATAAAACAGCTAGTACATCTTAACAACAATTGCAAGAATGCAGGGAAGGTGTGAAGTAACTAACTATTTGGATTTTTAATCCTTGATTAGGTGTTTTAATAAAGTTTGTAACTTTATACCAAATTATATTTGTGATAATTTGATCTGCTAGCCAATGAGATAATAATTTTTTACCAACTTGCGCCGAGTTAAATTAACATTTGACTCAGAGTTAGATGCAGGCAAAGGTAGCAATAAGTTAAATATGTTAAGCGTAAGTGGGCCTTAGTGATAAATATTAGAAGAAGCACCTCAACTCATACAAAGTGGAAGATAAGTAAACCGATTGAAGTCTGAAACGATTAAGTAGGCTATTATTTTAGAATCTACCTACCTACTATTTTCGAACAACCAGAGGTTACTTTACTTTCATTAGTTACTGAAAAGAATAAAAAACATTCCGAGGTTACTTTACTAATATTAGGTACTAAATAATAGGTTGGGGAAAAGCTTGAATCTATCTAGATTCAAGCTCGTGAATCAATATTTTGGGTTACGCTCTCATGCGATCCAAAAGATCGATTCATAGCAAAAACTCGGGCATCCCTAGTTGCGGTCGATACCGTGGAATAATGTGCGTTCCAAGGTCATCAATATATTGACAATATATTGTCAATATATTGACAGTATATTGTCAATATACTGTCAATATATTGACAGTATATTGATATTTTTACGAAATATCAAAATTTTCCGTCATTTCATCGTTTTTCATCATTCCGTCACATTGCTTGAAAGTAACAACATTTTATTGTCAATATATTGACAATATATTGATAATGTGTAGTCCGCTTTAGAGTTAGTTGAAAAGACGGAGGGTAACTTATGGCTACCTTTTATCAGTACGGAGTGCGTAGCGTGCACTACGGAGTACCACAGGGTAGTGTACTTGGCCCTACACTCTTAATGGTGTATATAAATGATATATGCACTATAGAATTGTTAAATGTTAAAGGTTTCACTTACGCGGACGATACAGCTATTGTTATTAACGGCCCAAATTGGAGTAACGTCAAACTATGTGCCGAATCTGGTATGGCTCTAGTTGCAAAATGGCTTAAAAATTATCTTCTTACCTATATTGTAACTTTTTAATTTTGCATTTTACAATGCTATTTTTATGTGATAATTATCAAACAAGAAAATATACTAGAAAAAAGCAACTAGTCTCATGTCGCCAGGGTATCCCGTCAGGGCGACATGAGACTAGTTGCATAGGTATTTGTAGTATATTTTCTTGTTTAACATTTAACCTTCTTACACTCAATTTTATTTGTTTTAGCATAAAAAATAACCCCTAATTGTCTAGTTTTAAAATGTATCACAATCCCTTTCAGAGGTATTGTGAATGTGATATTGTCATTCATATTGCATTGCATGACAGTTCAATTTCGTTTATTCCATACCTTTTAAAACGCGTCTCGATCACAATCCCCTTCAAATGTCAAGTAGTGACGGCCTGAATATCTTTCAAATGACGAATTGAAAGGGATTGCGATAGATTTTAAAATTAGACAATTAGCCTCCAGATGAAACTTTTAACATAAAAATACATAGGACTAATGATGAAACAAATAAAGACTAGATAGGTAAGTGCCCGACTATAAATCGTGTAAATGAAATAAAATATTTAGGTGTTCTGATAGATCATAAATTATTTGACTGTTTAAAATATAAGATATGTAGTACCATCATCACACACTAGCTCTAGAAACTTGTTAAATGAGATATACTTTGCACTTGTACTGTCGATTATAACCTACTGCATACCTATTTGGAGAGGAACCTATATAACGCGTTTTATCGAAGTGGAAAAAGCTCAAAGAGCCTTAATTAAAGTGATGTATTTTAAAAAAACGTTTTCCCATCGAAGGTACTTTACGAAATCAGAAACTTTACTCTCTGTTCGTAAGCTTTACATCATCCATACTATAGTGAAAAAACACAAAACTAGCACGCATGATCCGCATATAGAAAATAGGAGAAGAAAAGATATTGTACTAAAAGTACCTAGGACAAAAACTGTATTTGCTAAAATGCAATACGATGCTCAGTCAGTTCGTTTATATAATAAAGTAAATAATAAAACTAATATATATAGTAAAACTTATCATGGCTGTAAATCTACATTTATAAATTGGAGTAAAACCCTCAATTATGAACGAACCGAATGCATCCTGAAATAGTTTTCTGTTTTCAGTACACACACACACACACGCACACGCACAACAAACACAAACACACACACAAACACACTCACACAACACATACTCACATAATATTTATGTAAAACAAGTACTTAGAACCTAATTTGTAAAGTTTGTTTCTTAGATCATTTTTATTTAGTTTTTAGCCAAATACCAAAATTTAAGCTATATGAAGAGCGGAGTCTTCTGATACAAGTATTTTTATGCTTAAAAGAAGACTCTGGCCACTTGCTGTTGTTGTAAATGATATTTGGAATTAAATAAATATATATTTTTTTTACCTTTTATCCCGATAATCCCATGGGAACGGGAACCAAAAGGGTGAAAACGCAGGCAGAGGCTAGTTCTTCTCATATTTCAATAGGACACTGTTAAGTGCCGACACAATGCTATTACTAGGATATTTCACCCGCTTGGTTCCCGTTCCCGTAGGTGGGTCATAAACAAATTGCACGTTTGAAAAAAATAAAATAAAAAACGTCTTGTAATTCTTGCAAAATCAACATTTATTTTCCCAATTACAAAAGAAAATATCTAAAATTATAAACTGAGATCAAAATAAAGTGTTCCTCAAATCAGATCACATTTTGATATTTTGGTGTCCACCGAAAAGATTATAAAATCAACAGAAAAGACATTAGTTGTACATTTCTCTAACAAAAACGTTACATTTCGTTTAAATCTTAATCAAAGACAAAAAAAAAATCAGTGTAACTGTATAGTATTAAAAATAAAATAAAAACACAACACTTTGGCACTTAGAAAAATAAACACAATTGTCCACGGGATAGAGTTTCTGTGGACAAACTAAGAGAAATTAGGCCCATTTAACAGACAGACGTAATATGACATACCATTTATCGAGGTATTTAGTTATTTTAATATTTTCGAAAAACTACAAATAATTTTACGTTATTCTACCAAATGGTTTGGATTTACAATCAAATGATCCTTTTTTTAATATTAAATAAATCACGATGTTTGTCTTTTAAACTGTAACTTAATGAGCTAGACTAGAGTTTAATTTAGAAGATAGACTCGTCTTCGCTGTTACTTTCAGATATGATTAAACGTCGTGGGACAGGTCGTTTATTTGGAGGAGGGCTTAAAATACTGTCAGAGTCAGAATCGTCTGATACAATACTAAATTTATTTTTTGGGCGAAAAGGTAAACGTTGTAACTGTATTCTATCTGGTGTATCTGGCGAACTTATTGGCGAAAGCGGTGGATTGGTTGAGATGGTTACAGTTGAAGCATTAGGAGTGGCCACATTATAATTTGGAGATACACTGCCTCTGCTAGACGCCGGTGTTCGAGGAGTACTTACATTAGATGTATCATATTGAATACGTATTTGTCCAATTTCAAAATGTGTGCAATTTTTATCTGCTGTGCATTCTAAGCAACTTAATCTCCTTGCGTGTATTATACTCGGATCCCTTCGACTCCAAGTAAGTTGGTGGATCTTGAATGTACCTTTAAAAGGTTTCGTTGTACTCTTATCTAATATACCCTGTATTTTTGGCAATTCAGAATCATTAATTCCGTATATTTCTATCCCTTTGCAGTTTGCTTTCAAACACGCCATTAGATCGTCATAGCTAGAAATATCTTTCCCCATTGCAACTGAGTTATCACATAATCATTTAACGCATCCGCCCACTCCATCAGCAGCACCTTTGCCATGACCCTTTTCGCTATAGTGCCAAATAATACGGTTTACTCCTAATTCTTTACTTACATAATTCACAACCAAATTAAACATTGATTTGTTTCTATATTGAGTATATGTAGTTCCATTATAGCTGGGCTTATTTCTTTTATTCTATGCAAAACAGGCTGAAGGTGCGCACATATTAATACTGGGTCATGTCATAAATTTTCTGAGACTGTACATATTGACGTAGTCTTTATTCTATCCGGCTGCTGACAATCAGTACTGTAGTATACGCACGTATGAAGTGACAACTGACTTTTTGACCCACCAAAATGATTGAATTTCAGCGCTATACTTACAGTTATAATTTTCGGAGAAATCAATGTGTAATAAGCCTTCAGAAGGAGACAATTTTTCTTTAAGAGTATGGATTGACCTGACCTGACGAATGAAATTACCTACATGTCTCATGTATACCGGTAAGTTTAAATGTAACAATTGGACGAGAGATTTAATAGTAGTTTTTACAGTTTCTTTTATAGACTTCTTGCATATTTTTCCTTTCCTTTAACAATTACTTTTTCATGTTTAGTTACCCATTTTTCATAAGTACAATAGCCACTTTCATCATAAGTATTGAAGGTAATTTCTTTATTTTGACAGGCCATGCATATTCGTTCTAAGCATTTTAGATTAAATGTCTTGTGACAGCAAAGTGTTTTTGCTACATCAGAGGCAGAACCATATGATATAACTTTGGCCTTTTGTAGAGCTCTTACTATAAGATCATTATTTTCATGTAGTATGCATAAACGTGTATTTCTTGAAGATGCTTTCGGAAAAAGCACCCAAAAAGGACGGTATCTTCGAAACGTTTGGTAAGAAATTTGTAAACCAGTTTTATTTTTAAATACTGTGTGCAAGTTAAGAAGTGTATCATTTAACAATCTTATTTGTTTTTTAATTTTTTTTCAGGTGATTGTCTCGTTTTTACCTGAAGTCAAGCGACTATATTGATCTTGCATTAGAAAGTTATGCACGATTTGTTTAATATCTTTTACTTTTTTTATTTTGCTTGCATTAGTTTTATGTGCCACTTCCTTACTTTGTTTTGCTTTGAGTCATTTTATACGCATCCTATATTTTCTAAGCTTTTGATTCATTTCTATAATCTTGGTCTTTAAATTAATATTTTCTCTTTTAATTGCTCTTTTATTGCGATCAGCTACAGCTTTACCAGCATTTACGCGAGAAAACGATGAAGAAGTACTTGGCGCTGGACTAGAAGGAGGAGTATTCTCTTCGATTAGAGCAGCAGCTCTTTTTCTAATCTTCAAAAGGTCTCGTCTCTTTGAGACTTTTCACGCCACATTTTTCTTATTTGGCGCTGTTCTCTTGGAGTATACTGATCTATCTTTTTCTGTTCACGTCGCCTTTTCTTTTTTTCATCATCAGTTAGTTGGGATTTCGATCTACTTGTTCTTCTTGGCATAATTGCCTGCAAAAAAAGCAATAAAATGCACATGTTCACACATATTAACGAAAGCGTAGAATAGAAAGAAAGATAGAATGCTGATAATATTGCGTTTTTATACAAAACATTTTGATAACTCATCACAGTGTCACTTCCGTGGACGTTGTCTTTTCCGTGGACATAGTGTCCACCTGAAAGTTGTCCACGGAAGGGTCGTTAAGCAAAATAAATTAATGCGAAAAATAGATTTTTAAGGTTAGGCAAGCGTTGTGGCAATTTTTTTCAATAATTCCCCAGATTACATGACGCCATATGAAATAATGAATTCTAAGTATTGTACTTACCAAAATATTGATGTAACTGAAAAGTCGCAACCATCTTTTACAAAAACTGTAACTAATTATTTTATTCGATAAACAAATTCAACTGTTCGCCGCAACTTGTTAGCACCGGTGCCAAACTGTTGCTTGAAGTGTTGCCAGTAAAATTAAATAATCTTGAGTGGAAGTTTTTTTTGCCAACCCGTGCTCGTACATTTTTATTGGTCCACAGGAGGAGTCGCAATTTTTGTCACAACATGTTTATCAGTGAAAAATCTTGTTATGTGTATTTTTATTTATTGCGGTTTTCAGAAACGATAAGCTATGTATATTTATAATAATTTCGATGATAATTAATTATATATTTTCGCTAATAGTATTTTTAACTAGTATTCAAACACACGAACATCGATTGGACACGGTCCACGGGAGGGTACGAAATGGGGTCATTTCGAATTTTTATTCATAGTCAATGAATTTACCTCGGTGATTTATGACATATTAAATTACTAGGGATACCCAATTATAAGTTTAAAATAAAATTTTAAAGATACTGTCACATTTTAGAATTAATCTATCAAGTGCTCGCTTTTTTAAAGCGTTTTGATTATGACCCAGGTATCTGTGATTGTATTGCATCCTATTTCTAATCCTGGTTATAAACTACCTATCTCATAAACTCCGATTTAAACTCTGACTTTAGAAAAGTATTTTTTCGTACCACTTGCTCAAAACAGTGACACTCTATGCCACAAAAAGCGAACATAACAATAGTCATTTTTAATCTGTTAAAAACAGGGAAAGAAAATTGTACTGAATTTCATTCAGTCTCTAGGGGGAGAATGTGATTTAAATTTGGAATACTTACCGAAATTTATACTGAACTACATCTGTGTTTATACCATTGAGTTTGTATATAAAGCATTACACATCTTTTTGAAAAAGGAATACGCATTTATTATGCAGTTATGATTATTAAATAAAATTACGAAAACGGACGAGGCCGTATGAGCTTGATGCCTTTGCTTTTCCGACAAAAAAATATTAGTCTAGGAATTTGCCGCGCTAAACGTTATGTTTATTTTAATTTATTTTTATAAATAAGTTAATGTTCTAAAAATACGTTACGATGTTAAATCAAAGCGACAGTGACAGTGAATTGTCGGATTCCATCAGTGCAAATGCTGCCGCAATTATATATAATTTGCTTCCAACAAAATCCAAGGAAATATCGAATGTTAACTTTTACTTTTAATTGTCATTATTTTTAATAAATGCTTATCTCATATTATAATTGTGTTAATTTTTTCGCAAATGGTACGAAAAGTAGAGTATTTTACTAGGTGATAAAGCCATAATGGCTGGTATACACTTTGATTAGTCAAGTGCCAAGTGTTTAGTGTTAAGTGTGTAGAGTAATTAGTGTTAAGTGATTAGTGATGTCCTATACTGTTTAGTAGGCGGTGTTTAGTTCATTTAAAAAAAAAATTAGACGACATTTTGACTGTATACTTTGATTAGTAATAAATGTTTGTTTTTATATTCAGGACATTTTACATTATATAAACACGCATGTTGAACATACAACTCCACAAATTTGTGGGTTACGGAGTCGAACCACCTAGTAGTCATTTTTTTAAATATGTTTATCAATCACAACAACAGGAGAAACGAACACGAGACTTTGTTGATTTAAACTAAACACTTAACAGTCACGTCCAGACGTGTTTAGTTCGTGTTTAGAGCAAGTGAGGGGTGAAGGCAGGACGCGCGGGAGGTGCTACTCGCAGAAAAAATAGAACGCGCTGTAAATACTGTACTTCGCTTAGCACTATACACTTAACACTAAACAGAAACTGTCCGAACGTGTTATTTGCTAAACACTTAACACTAACAATGCCACTCGCACTAATCACTAATCAAAGTGTATACCAGCCATTAGTCTTGGGTGAACTTAAATCCCTCGCTCCACTCAGGTCAGGACTCGTCTAAATCCCTCGCTTCGCTCTTGATTTAAGTTTTTAACACCCTCGCTACGCTCGGGAGTAAACCTCGAGTCCTTCGTTACGCTCGCGATTTAAATCGTCACCCGCGACAGAAGACACTGCTTTATCCCCTTGGTTAATAATCTACTATTATTTTATTTTTATTTGGGAAACAAAACAATGTTCCTTTATCATAAAAAAACTGTAATAAACAAATCAATGAAGTTACCAGCAAAAGGTCGACGATCTTCTGGTAAAGAGGTACAATCGGGGAACTTCCCGGTTGCCCAGTGAAGTTTTTTTTAAACGTTTTCTCGGAAAGTACTAAGGTTAGAGAAATAATATATTAAGTAGGTACAGCTTCCCGCTCGCGGTTTCGCCCTCGTGGATTACACGACTTATGCTATTGTGGGTTATCCATAAGAGATAAACATATACCACCGCGGAGTTTTCTGTAGACCTTTTCAAGGTGTACAAATACTTAGTACATTATTTTGATAAATCTCGTAAGATTCAGCCTGCGTTTGCAATGTAAGCGGAAAAAATGTAATCATTTACGACATCACATTAGAAACCTCAAAAATTACTGTATTTCTCTACTCTAAATTGAAGGTTATTATACATAAACCTTCCTCTTGAATCACTCTATCTATTAAAAAAAACCGCATCAAAATCCGTTGCGTAGTTTTAAAAATCTAAGCATACATAGGGTAGGGACAGACAGCGGGAAGCGACTTTGCTTTATACTATGTAGTGATTCAAATGAAACACCTGTTGATGTTCTACTGTTTGTAATATAAACGTTTTCTATACATCTATTACTTTTTTAAATAAAGCTCCCTAATAAACTCTACTGGTTAACCGGGAAGTTCCCCCGACAGTACGCGCACCAGTTTTCATGGTGTGCTGTCGCATATTCTGAGGTGCTGGGTTTGAATCCCGATAAGGACAATTGTTTGTATGATGAATACGAGCATTTGTACGGCTGTTCATACATTTAAGTTTAATAAAAAAATACCTAAGTACATACGCATTATATTTACCTTTGTATTTCTATTCGGTAACCAATTTAGAAGTATCCCAGGAACTCTATTTATGAATCACTCGTCGTGCGAGTGGCGAGGCGAACGAGGAGGCGATCAGGCGATTAGCGACCTTGCTTGCAGCTTTTCGTTATGCCCCTCGCGCGCTCGTGTTGGGAGGTGGTACTACAGACGAAAAGCGTAGCTATGTATCTATAGGTAAGGTCGCTTTTACGGAATACGGAAACTCAAACGTCGAACGAAAATCAGTAGAATCCTCGAGACGAGTGAATCAAAAATGGAGCTCCAGGGCATTTGTTCCCAACGAGTCACACTGACACTCGTTGGGAAAAAAAATCTCATCGTTGTTATGAGTGTAAGAATTAAGGTAAATGCAGGTATTAACGACCCCCCTAAAATCTGCAGGTATTACCGAGGTATAATTTATTTTCTTGAATTTAACTATAAAGAAAGTGTATTTTTATACAAATGAATATACAGTAATAAAGATTATTTGTCTCTTAATTGTATCGTCTATAACAAAAATTTGTTCCACTCTGGCAACCCAAAAAACGGGTTAGGTACTTGTTGCGCCGCCCGCGCAACAAGTGCTTTAGCCATAGAAAGCGATCTCGCAGAACGTAAGCAAAATCAATAAATAGGTATATTGCCGCGGTGATAGCTTCCAGGATTTGGCAGTTGCTGCTATTTACCGTGGTACCCTCGGTAAAAGCAATAAGTGAAAGCGGAGTTTACTTGATTTTATTCTAGAATACGGTATTATTTGTCAATAAAAATTGTCAAGGCATTCTACTTTGCGGTCCTACTATTTTATTTTTCTTGCCTTGGTTGGCACCGACTCCAAAAGGTTTATTTTTTGCTTTCTAGTTTTTTGAAGTCGGTTTTAATTTTTTTATAAAAAGTTTTTTATTTCACAATTTTTCAAGGTAGAACAGGTCCCGTACCTACGCTAATAACCTTATGTCAACTCCTCATTACCTTTTACAAAGCTGCTTTTCCCGGTGCAGGGACGTTACTTATTGAGGGTTTATAGCCTATAGGTATGTTGGCGAGGACCAATAGCTATTTAACAAAAAAGTTTCATCAAAATCCGCTCAGTAGTTATTGCGTGAAACTTCAGCTCGAACAAGAATCTAACAATTACCTGGATGATATAATTGTTTCATGACTTCCATGACATTAGGCCCCATATCTCCGAAGATTATCATCGGATCTCAATGAGACTTTTATGGGACCAAATTGACAGTGTACCCGATCGAACAAAAAAACAACTATTAAAATCGGATCACCAACACCGGAGTAATCGGTATACATACATCGGACAAAAAAAAAGGTTTGAATTGAGGAATTGAGTACCTCCCTCCTTTTTTGTTGAAGTCGGTAAAAACAGTGCAATGATACTTTAATAGTAGATTATGCACTAAGGGGATAAAGCAGTGTCTTTATGTCACGGGCAATTAAGATGTTAACTCCCGAGCGAAGCGAAGGAATGATGGTAAGAATCCTGAATGAAGCGAAGGATTCAAGTCTGCCCAAAGCTAAGACACTTTTATCCACGAGGAGCATACTCTACTTTATACACCTACTGTGCCTACTGTGACGTTGAATTAAAAAGAAATTATAAATTATAAACAACAACAAGTGAGAACAATTCGCAAAAATATCGAAAGGATCGAAAATCACCGATTTTTTCTTTAGAAATTTAGGTCCGTAGGCAATGCAATGATCATTTTCATTATATCTGTGTGTGACTGTGACCTTGTACTATTAAGTCCTATTCTGTGCCTAGAGTCTAGACTACACACATTCACAATTGATTTGCCATATTTTACTGATAAGTAAGACAAAGACACGAAAAAGCACGAAAATGAAAGAGATAGCTATTACATTATATCGACGGCAGAAAACAGAAAGGTCGTATCTCGAAAAACATAACTTTACACCAGAGCCAAAAAACCGAAAAAAAAATGGGAATTCGGTGATATCTTTGTAACGGTACATCGTATGAACGTAATTTTCTAACCATAATTATATAATTCTAACCTGAATAAAATTGTTTACAAACCAACAATTTCCTATTGCCGGAAGTTGGTTTTTTTTAGTTACGACCTTCGTCAATAGAAATTTCATACCTTAAAAACGTCGTATCTTGCTATCATATTTGTACTAAACCAGTAAACTATAATAAATTCACTGACCTCAGAAAGGACGTAATTGCTTTTTGTTTTTAATGACCTGTAAATGACACCCCGTCATTTACAGGTCATTAAAAACAAAAAGCAAGTACGTAAAAATTACAGACAATGGCTAGAAAATAGGGCGTAATATAAACCTCTTTAAATTTAATGATCTTAATAAAAAGTCACAAGCTTTTTCAAACGTATTCGTCATCAGCCATTTTTAATGTCCCCAATCAAATCGCAACAACAATCGCAGGCCAAGCGCGCGAACCACTGCGCCACGGGCTCCTCGAACCTTCAAACGTATATTTGTTGGTAAAAACACAAAAGATATTCTAAACACACAAAAACTAAAACTCTTTTTTTCTTTTTTGTACATTTAATTTGTACTATTATAATTATTGCACATAATAATTAAATTAAAAGTTATAATCAGATTAACTTTCGTATAATCAAATTAAATTTCGTAATAAGGGTCAGATTCATACCCAATCATTGTACCAATTAAAATTAAGTGTTAAAATTATAAGAAGTATTAAAAATAAATGAGATCGGAAGTTTCAAAGAGATAAAGAGAGACATTTCAAAGAGAAAAAAGATCAGAAAGGTACACATTCATACCCTAAAATGATTGTACCAATTAAAATTTAGTGTTAAAATTAAATGAGATCAGAAATTTAATCAAAATTAAATCAATAGAAAATTAAGCACATCATCACACAACATCTTCTTCATCAGTATCAGGGAGGTTATCGACAACCTTACTGTTAAATTTTAGACTTAAATATTCATCGGCGTATGCTGCCGGTATGACAGATTTTTAGATCGGTATATTTTTGAGCTGATATTGGCAATTTATTTGGGTACAGGTGATATTTTGGCGACATACATTTTTCCAGTGCAAGTAAAGTCACCTCTGTATATTTAGCCTTGGATGACATAGAGCGTTTTATAAACATTTTGTTCAGTTAATTTTTTTTTAAAGTTGCCAATTTTATTGTCGAAATCATAAGTTTCTGAGTTTTTTTTAATGTGCCATTTGTGATAGCCTCAAAACCCATAAAATGGTTTCCTTCCATGGATTTCACTTTATAGGGAAACGGATTTTATTTTGCTGATGAAATTACTGTATTATGAAATAATGAGTTGATTATTAAAATTTTTCATACCTTAGTTTAGATTATTAGAATAAAACAGTAACGTTTTCAAAAGACGATTTTACTGGAACAACTCAGACAACCTTTCACCACAGCGCCCGCGCAGCAACTAAGGTCGGAATATTCCCGAATTGACGTGCTCGACGATTCGTTGTAACTACCTAATTTACTTAATATTGATTCCAGTAATATTGTCATAACAGCGTTTGGATTGATATAAGCCACCCACGAAATTGTAGTATCTTAGAGATTATTCGTTGTCCTTTGAAGAATACTAACTTTAAGAAGGTCGTATCTAATCGTAAATAGAGAAGTTTTAAAAACGCATACCGCAAAAAGGTCGTATCTGATATCGTGGATAGAAACAGTGACCGCGTAACTGTCTTTATTTTTTAAACACAAACTTATACTTTGCGTGTCTCTAAAAAGTTCAAATTTGCTGTTTTATGGGCAGTTACGCCAAAAAAAATTGCAGACTTTTTAAAAACACTCCCCAATTTTCAGATTTTATGTCGTCCTAGAGCAATGAGACCCAGACCAATCGACGCAGAAAAAAAAGCTGATTATTACCTTATGCTTAGTTGAGTTACGACCTTTTTGGAGATACGACCTTTCTGTTTTCCACCGTCGATATTTGAATGTGTGCAAAATATCACATAATTCCAATTTCAAATGTTTTCTTGTTGCTATGGACCCCGATATCCATGTTTATGCCATGTTTATATTTTTCATAGGAGTAAAATCTCTTTAAAGTGTCAATTTTATAGTTAAAAACTAAATAAAAATAATAGTTATTTTTATTAATTTTACTGTGACATTAATCTCAGATTGTAGCTTAGACATTTCTTTTTCTATTTTTAGATTTTATATAACACAACTGACATTCATTTGTGGGTTGGTATAAGATGAAAGCAAATCCTGTTACCGAAGCTGTTACCGACCGAAAAAATTAACAACCCTCGTTAATAGCACGTATGAGAACCTAATTACCGAGTGATATGGGTCGGTAAAACATGCTCATAGTTAATACTTTGCTTTATCACCGAGTGAATAAATTTTCTTCGTCACTCGGAATTAGCTTCCTATGGGAAGCTATTACCGAGTATAAGCGAGTGCCTACCTTCGGTAAGTCCCTCGTCGGTATTAGCTGATTACCTGCACTCTGCCTCGGTATTACCTGCAGTTGACTTTCTGTTTTAAAAAAATATTTTGCAGTTCAAAAGATAAGTATATTAAGCAAATTTTAGTATTAATAGATAGAGAATTAAATAAACTTCAGATAAAAAATAAGTTTAACATTTACTTATGCGTCTTTTTTTACTGCCAATTTGAAATGTTGCTTCGCCCCCTCGGTAATACCTGCATTTACCTTATTAGCTAAATTAATTTATTTATCTGTGTGCCTCATCCAAATCCATTAAACAGTTCCAAACTTACTCATTTATAATATTAGTAGGATAGGTATTATACTTGTAATAAGATTATTATGTAGTTGTAGATAATATATTTATAATTGGTCTCCGTTTGAACAAAAGCGGAGACCAATCATAAATCTTCGTTGTACCTAGGTATAATAATTATTATACCTTCATAATAGGAGTGGTAGGAGTCTCGCAAAACTCTGGTACTTATAGGAATAAATGATAATCTGGTATAATTAATATAACTACTAAATTGTATTTTTTGGGTTTTAGATTATTGCACAGTATACCTCTATATGTTTACTTTAGACTGTGCCTATAGTATTTGATAATATTTTAAACTCTTTAACCGTGTTAAATACAGATATTACGGAGGTTCGGTTCCGTTCCGAAAGGTCGGAACTTTCGATTGATTTTGCACATTCGGTTCCGATAAATTTAATCGGAAGTTATATCGGAGGTTACATTTGGTGAAAAGAAAAATGCAATCAATGGAGATTACAAATTTAGCCAAAAAATCGTCCTCCATTATTTTGTCATCTCCAGCTCCACCATGTAGTGGTGAGGTGAGTGCCTAATTTTGACCGGTTGAGAAATAGATTGGACTTTTGCTTCTTTCTATTTTTAGAACCTTTTATTTATGCATTTACAATGCTAATTATATGTGTAAATTTTAAACTAGAAATATACTAGGAAATAATCAACTCGCCCTCATATCCCTCAGATAGGACTCGAAACTTTAGGGAGTCCGACCTAATGTAATCATTGAGCTACGGAGACTTATGAGGATACTTCGAAAATTTCTAGTATTTTTTTTTTATGATCTTGTCATTTTTGCATTTTTCAATGCTATTTTATACTTATGGTAAATTTTAAATAGAAAAATATTGGAAAAAATTAACTCGGCCACAAGTGAATTCTCAGATGGGAATCGAACCCGCGGCCTTTGGAAATCCGGTCCAATGCTCTAACCGCTGAGTTACCGAGACTTGCGAACCACCGTCGAAATTCTCCAATACTTTTATATTTTTAATAGGCTGTAGGCCAGCGTTGTCACATCAATGCTAGGAATATCCTTGCATTCGAAAGAAACATCTTTGCAGGTGTTTAACGATCGATTAAGATGCAACTGCCAATAATTTTATGATTTTGTAATTTTTGCATTTTTCGATGCTATTTTTATACTTATGGTAAATTTTAAATAGAAAAATATTGGAAATAATTAACTCGGCCACAAGTGAATTCTCAGACGGGAATCGAACCCGCGACCTTTGGAAATCCGGTCCAATGCTCTAACCGCTGAGCTACCGAGTCTTGCTAACCACCGTCGAAATAAATAAAAATAGCATTGAAAAATGCAAAAATTACAAAATCATAAATTATTGGCAGTTGCATCTTAATCGATCGTTAAACACCTGCAAAGATGTTTCTTTCGAATGCAAGGATATTCCTAGCATTGATGTGACAACGCTGGCCTACAGCGTATTAAAAGTATAAAAGTATTGGAGAATTTCGACGGTGGTTCGCAAGTCTCGGTAGCTCAGCGGTTAGAGCATTGGACCGGATTTTCAAAGGTCGCGGATTCGATTCCCGTCTGAGAATTCACTTGTGGCCGAGTTAATTTTTTCCAACATTTTTCTATTTAAAATTGACCATAAATTTATTTTTTCACGCTGCTAGTCCGTGAAAGAAATCCTTATTTTTTAATTACACATTTACAAGAAACATTTTTACAAATATTTGACAATCGATTAAGATGAAACACCCACTTTAATTAGATTTTTTTATTTCAATAATAAAACACATAGACACAAAAGGGCAGAAGAAGGAAACACACAAAAGGCGGACTTATTGCTAATTAGCAATTTCTTTCAGACAGCAGGTTTTTTTTGCATTTACAATTTATTAAATTATTTATTGTTTTTATATTCAACAGACCACCACATATACACCTATTGTAATTTCTTGAACTAATAATACGATTAGGCATGAGTAATAATGGGTGCAATTTGTTATAGTATAATAATCCTATCTTAACTAATATTATAAATGCGAAAGAGTGTTAGTTAGTTTGTTTGTCCTTCCTTCACGCCCTAACAACGCATTAATAAAAATCTTTAAAAACTGGCCATTTTCCTGTTGCCTGCATTTTTTTTTATCTATGAATACAGTTCAAAATTTCTCAAGAAAATAAGGAGTGTTTCATCAGAAAGTGTTCATGTAGCTTCAACGGTTGATGTACTTGCCCTTCATGCCCAATCCTATCTTTCCTTCCACCTATCCGTATAAAAAAACCTTTATCGTATTTTTAGACCTGCCCTTTAGAAATCTCTCTTTAGCTTACGCCTCCGATATCGGTTCCGATACCGGTTCCGATTCCGATTCCGGTTCCGATTCCGATAAAGCAAATCTAAAACTCCGATTCTGAATTCGGCTCCAATATAACCACATAATATAACACCCTAGCACATCCCTAGCGTTAAATACCCTCTCCTGTCAATGCCAAAGGTGAATGCCATATTGTAATGGACTTATCTAATAAACGTTAGTTAAATCATTAGATTTATCCATTATACCATATGTTACAATGTAAATTTTACTCCTTTTCCTGAGTATAAAATCTGAAACATTAGGTAATTAAAATTAGTATCCAGCCATGGTTTCTCGCGCGTGGTTCCCATTCCCGTGGGAATATCGATTAACAATCGTGCCAAATTTCATCCCAATCAGTTCAGTGTTGTTGCGTGATTGACAGTTATTTAGTAGGATTAGTTTAGCTAGGATATCCAAAATCCAAATGCGGGTTCGATTTCCATCTGTGCAAATTAAAGGAAAGTTGTTTTCTTTTAGCAAAATGTATCTAATGTTGCGATAGTTAAATAAAGAAATACAATTGGAACGAATCAGAAGTGTAGGGTCGAAACACAGATTTATATAATAATAATAATAAGTAGAGCTATCGAAGTAAATAAGAACAATTTAAGTAGATATTACGCGCCAAAGTTAAAAACAGTTTTAATCCAAGCAGAATGTCTGTCCAAAATTATGTACGAAAACAGAAACCTGCGTGACTGGTCTGCCAAGCAGGCGGCTGCCGATGCCGTGTCGCGCCCGCGCACTCATTCGATGCTATGGCGCTACGCTCGCAACTCCTGCGTAAAGGTAAGTTTTTCCATTTATTTTCCATTTTTCCAATTCTGTAACCACATTTTCGCTTTTAAACCTTTGCTATTAGGAGTTTATTATAACAATTAGGTACGATAGTTTATGCAGTGTGTAGATAAAATGATCTTTCAATAATAATTTATTTGTTTTTGTTATCTATACGGTGCCGCCGGCATTATGTGTGTACATGAATACATGTTTCTATCCTCTTTGGTGCAAGTATATTGTTTTAATGTTACATAATGGCAACTCATATTTGCATCAACACACATAAGATTAGGTCAGCTTAACCTGTCGCTAAGTTTTAAAACGGCATTCGATTTCTGGTTTAACAATAATACTATTTAGTGGGCCGCTCGCAGTTTCACCCGCGGGAATATCAGGATAAAGTGTCTCTTAAGTTTTAATAAAGGCTATAAAGTATCTGTGTGCCAAATATTTAAATATGTCAAGCCATTTTTGCATGATCTCAATCACACAATCTTTTAAAGAGATGATAAGATGAGATGTCCCTGGCCGTTTGAGACAAAACATTTGACTAGAACATTTTTTGTTTATTCTACTAACATTAAAAATGTTAAAGGACTGATCCTTTCATATCACTTCACAAACGTTTTCTCTCAAACAGCCTAGGGACATTTCTTCAAACTTATCATCTCTATAAAAGATTGTGTACACTCATTTTCACAATTCAAGGTTTGTTTACAGTCTTGATGATTTAAAATTACTTACAATGTAGCGGTAAAATAGGTATATTCATTTCATTTAGTGTATAATACGCATTAAAATTCCACACTGCATGCATGCGAACAGATGATAATACACGAGAGTTGTCTTTATTTCACTTTTGCCTGATAAGTGACCTTCGTTGTCTGCATAGCAAAAAGTGCAAATTTATAAATACACACCTCTTTTTGTTAAACTTAAGATATATTTTTTTTGTATAGGTACTTATGTTGTGAGGAGGAACGTGAGTTCATTTCCCGTTCTAGTTTGGTGTGGAATCATCGTGGTGGAAGGATTAGTGAGCTAGTCTCTGCGTTACTGAGAACTATCTGTCCAGGGTGCGCCGGGCGTTTAGGATCAAGGGGAACGATCTACATAACGTCACTCGGGGAGGATCCTTCCGTGCACAACAAAGTTCTCTAGTTTGGTGATGTGTTTTTTGAAAACAGCTACCTAGTAGGTAGCTTGATTTTATTTTGTAGTAAAAAACAAGATTGTAAAAAGTCGTTGATGTCTTTTCTTAAGAACTACTAAAAAAACAAAATTCCAGACTTATAGTGGATGTCGGCAGCTTCTCCCGCCTGGTTACCGTTCCCGTGGGAATTACTGGATAAAATGTAGCGCTGTATGTATGAACTAGGTATTTATCTGCGTGATAATTTTCATTAAAATCCGTTCAGCCATTTTTCCGTCTTTGAGTTATCAAACATACAAACTTTCAAATTTATAATAGGTATCAGAAGGATTCTTAAAAGTTCTGGAAAAAGTTAATAGTTTAAGTAGAAAAACATCGACAACACAAGTAGAATAAACAAATATCAAGTAGTATTCAATGGAATATGATATATTATTTGATAATAATAGCCACTAGGGTAGTAATAGGTTACTAAACGTATAAGTAACGTATAAGTAAACGTATAAAGTATCTTTGAATTGTATCGTTTTGCCGCTGAAACAGCAGCCTACAATCTACATCATTATTTCATCGCGATTTATTTCGATTGTTTTCCTTGTTTCAGTGTACAATGGTTCTCAACTACGTTACCTTCATGAGTTGAACAACAAAGACAGCGCGGGGGTTGCGAAACTTAGAGAAGTCCTAGACGATCGTTTACAGGAAATTAAGAAAGCAAAAACATGGAAACACGAAAGGATACTCACATCGCCTCAACAAGCAAAAGTAAGTACTTAGATAACTTACCTACTATAAGTTGAAGTCTATGTTGAAGCAGACTCGCGTATAAAACACTTGTACACACATATGTGAAGATGAAATATTTTGAAAAGTTATACTAGTAGGTAACTAGAGATATTCAACTAGTGTCCATTGGCATTGGGTCGGACTCCCCTAAGTTTGCGGATTCGAGTCCCGTCTGAGCGATATGGAGTGGAGACTAGTGTAAGTAGGTAGTAGTAGTAGTTTCTAGTATAAAATAAAGTTGTTGATGCAAAAAAACTACTTAAATAAAATTGCTTTTCCATTAATAGCACACCTCATTCCCATAGTGTTTGATGAAATAGGTACCTACCAAGTTAAAAAAAAAAACTTTCTATGCCAATAATAAATAGAAGGTGAATGATCCATTAACAGGCTTACGTATTATCACCGTATTCAAGGTTTTTAGGCAAATAGTGACGTTAAACAAATGCAATACAATTACATACAATGAAGTTCAAAATTGTGGGCGTGGCACATTTGTTTCTTTCTAAGAATAGGTCTTATTTTTACACTATCTATGTTTTTTATATGTAAAAAACTATACTCCAGCCATCTTAGGGTAAGAATGTTTGTAAACAAACCGCCCATACTTAACCTCAAAAATCCTTTCTTATTACATGTTTTAGAAAAATGTGCACTTCATTAATAACTTACTTGTGTTGTTCAAGTTTGATACATGGCATTAGATGTCTGACTGAAATATAACGTGTTTGTGGTATAATTACGAAAAGTATTCAAATGTTTGTTTACAAACATTCTTTCCGTAAGATGGCTGGACTGGAATATTGTAGTAAAATTACTAATATTTTTTTATATTTTTTTTATGAAGTACGGGGCCTTACGGTAGCCTTCCTCATACCTGATGTTAAGTAACTTCATATAAATGTTACAATTTTAAACCATGAATGCGCTTGAAATACTATCTTAGCTTAGGTCGAGTTAGAGATCAAACCGAACTAGCAAACTTTATCGTAAAAAAGTCAGCAGCTCGATTCTATTACAGCTGTTGGTGCTGAGAGGGATCTTTAAAATATCACGTAACGTAACTAATCGATCTTTCAACGCGAATTGGGCGCGCACTTCTCTCTTACGATATTAACAGCATTTAAAGTAAAGACTTTAAATGCTGTAAATATCGTAACATTATCGGCTGAATAGCCAAATAGTCGCAAGAATATAGAGTAATTGCCATTGTTCCACATGTCAGCTTCTGCCAAGTCGGTAGAACCTCTTTTCGTTTATTTAAGAAACTAGCAGTGCTATTGCAATCACTCTATTCTTAGATCGTGTGAATGCAACCAAGCAGCACTCATAGACCGTTTTCATTGTCTTTGTGTATCTTCAAGGAAAGAAATGATAAATATTTATTTTCAAGTAAGTATTCTACCATATTACATTTTACAACTGCATAACAATAGGTAATTTGTAACCTATTATAGTAAGCTCATAGATTTTATTTTCATATGGGGAATTGAATTTTTCGTCTATATTCTTACATTTCAGCTACTATTTTCATAGGCCGCAAGATTTCTTAGTAAATAATGAATCACAAATAATATTAATTTAATACTTAAAATTGATTATGCGTTACTAGGTAGCAACTAATTATAATCAATTACAAAGCATTCACTCTACTTTAAATCGAGAAATGGAATTAAAGTTTCTACTTAACGACTTCTAGGAGCGACATTTGCAGATATATTAACCCTAATCTATCTGCAAATGTTAGTGCAAAATGTTAATCATCATTATTAAAATAAAATACTGTGCTTAGTACTCCAGAGTAATGTAAAGCAATTTAACCAAAATATTTATTGACATTTTTGGCAAAACTTACAACGTTCGTAATTGATTATATACCTAGACCATGAGTCGATGAATGAAATGATGCCTCCATACAAAAATATCTGTTGTAAATTAATAATACGAGGGTAAATCAAAAAGTTCTTAGAAATAGATTGTTTTTTTGTGCAAGTTTATTTTCAAGTGTAATTATCATTTAGTATTTATGCCAAATATCAGGTAATTCCGTTATGTCCTTTTTATTTTATTAATTATTTTGTAAAACAAATTGATACATTCTTCCAAACAGGTATAAAAACGAGGTACGCGGGGTGATAAAGTACCAATGTCTGACAAAATTTTCAACTATTGATATTTATTAGGATATTCAGCAGCCATTAGGGACTGATGCTGTACCTTTTTCCATGGTTGATTTTATACGATATTTTTGCTAGTTGGGAATTGCTTATTTGTGTAAAAACTTATAAGTTGACAAAATTTAACCTACCTATTCATTATTTTTTAAATTATATTAGCTTTGCTGTTTGTTTATCGAATAAAACTTATTATTTTATTACATAGGTACCGCGTTGCCTATGTGACACTAACCGGTTGACTGGTAGATAATGACTCGAAGCATTAAGTCCGATATTTCTTGTTCATTTAATAAGAATTAAAAAAAACAATTTTAAGTAGACACTTATTACAAATTAACAGACGTTAATAATAAAATTGGCTCCTATTCTAATATGAGAGTAACTGCAAAGTTACCATGGTTTTTTTTACGTTTTCTTAGGTAAAATCCATTTCTATTTCAAGGGATAAGTATTGATAAAGCGCTGTATTGTAGGTATTTGTATATCATCATCGTCATTTCGAAGGTCATGAGAGGGTGCTAACATTTATAAGGTTTAAGTATTTGTAAAAAATGTAGAGTTGATTATGAAAAGTTCTGGACTTTTTTCTTAACTTTTATCGGTTTTCCATTTTGAAGAGAGCGCGTGATTTGAGTTTAGTTTAATTTTATAGTAACTAAGTATAGGTTATGTGTAGGTTTGCGTATGAAGGATCTAAAACTAGCTCAAAGCTTAAGTTAACTCAATGTTTTATTATTTCAGGTTACTGTCCAAGGAGCACAAGGCGAATATTTGAATTTCTGTGCTAACAACTATTTAGGATTTTCTGTGAGTATTTACTTTACATTTTGTAACGTTTCTTGTAGAAATTACATTTTCAAATGTTGTTAGTAATGTCTCTTAGCTGTCAATGTGGTAACACAAAGCTTAAGTATATGGAGTAAGTAAGATTTAGGTTATTACTATAAGTATGTAGGATACATTATAGATAACGATTTTTTCTATAACGGTATAACAGAACAGTGTCGTAATCAATGACGTTATTTCGTATATTATATGTTTTATGCATCTGTAATTTGCAATTGCAATGCCTCAAAAAAGAAGTCCCCTAAGTATGGCGCTGCAATCGCCTTCAATATGCAAGCGATTTAGTTCCATTTATATAATAATTATATAATAGTCTTGTTGTTAGTCCGCCTGGCTAGCGTCTTATCTAAGTCTGACGCCTAATAACAACAATGTTTTCAGCATTGGTATGTTCCGGCAATTAGAGATAAGATAGCGAGTTCCTCTAGTGTTTTAGGATTCCGGGAAAGGCTCTTTTCTATCTTCAGCCTTATCGATACTTAACATCAGGTATGGTGGAGGCTAAGAGCCCCAAGTAGCATTTTTGGCTCTATAGCGGTTGACTAATGGTACACCTTTATTCTTTGAGCGGTCTAAGTAAGCGGTACAAGAGCTGTATAGCAGGCTATACTGCCCTTCTATCGACGGTTTGGGCACAAATCATTCAGCCTTGAGGTCACAAAAGGTACACAGTAGCAGAATAGTAGCACTTTCACTGATCAACGGCACTGCATAAGATTCCGTGTGGTACTTCATACAGACAAGAGAGTTATAACAAGTAACGAGTGAACAATTATACAGCCTCTATAGTAATTAAATGTCACAAGTTTACCCTAAAAACTAGTAATCGGCCGCATTTTCTCCAAATTATCACCTGAGTGCCACATTTTGTAATAAATTTTTTTTAAGAAATGGCTATTGCTCCTCGTTAGGTTGCCATTTTTAGAATTATTTGGTAATTGGTAACAAACTGGTAAAGTAAGTATATAATTTGTGTTTTTATGTTATAATGTGTTAATATTATGGGTAATGTAAATTTATTGTAAAGTATATACATATTTAGAGTTAAAATTTTGACGCGCCTCTGAAATATTCCCTTTTTACCAAAAAAATATATCTAAATATGCAGAGACGAACAAAGCATTTTTTCATACTTATGATTTTATGGCATCAAAATGAGTCTACGGTTTTGTATTTAAACATTAACCACAAAATAATCACGAAAGCTCTGTAGTTTAAGATAAAATCATAATAAATTAGAAATATTATAGGTTGAGTAATAAACAAAATGGTGGAGTTATCTCTAGCTACAGTGAACCATTGTAACTCCAAATTGATGCTGTAAGCTCTATAAAGTTTCACATGTGTACCATTATAATGTCGTGAGCTCTAGAAAGGTTCACATGTGTATCATGTCGTGTGTGTCGTCGTCCAAAGTGTTAAAGAAAACCACGTTCACATAATTATTCGGCTCAGAGGATAACAATGTGGTACTCGTGAACGAATAAACAGCTGCCAGTCTTACTAGATATCAAGAGTGGTGCGTTACTGTACATGTGGACTCATTAAACGCTCATTTACAGAATAACATAAATGCTGATTAATATATCACAAACTAGCCGACTTATAACAACAAGCTGAATAATGCTCCACACAAGGGATATTTAACAGCTGCCAGTGTCACTAGATATCAAGAGTGGTGCGTGTAATACCTGCTTATATGTACATGTGGACTCATTAAACGCTCATTTACAGAATAACATAATAACTGATTAATATATCACAAACTAGCCGACTTAAAGCAACAAGCTGAATAATGCTCCACACAAGGGATATTTAACAGCTGCCAGTATCACTAGATATCAAGAGTGGTGCGTGTAGTACCTACTTATATGTTCATGTGGACTCATTAAACGCTCATTTACAGAATAACATAAATGCTGATTAATATAACACAAACTAGCCGACTTAAAGCAACAAGCTGAATAATGCTCCACACAAGCTTCTATTTAACAGCTTTTGACTGCATTTATATTCACATGTGTTGTATTAAAATGCCAGCATTATAAAACTGTACATGTGGACCATTAAATAGCCAATGCCGTATTATTCCCCTCTCGAAATGCTCTTGTTCAGCTTTTAAAATTAAAGCTGACTAGAAGAGTAATGTTGTACTATTATATCACCAATAGTTACTTAATAGGCCAATTTTACACCCTTATATATGTATATGTGGATTATTATACAGCTTTAAGTGGATTTGTTCACTTAATTACAGCCAATGAACCTCGTGTGGCCAATGTTATTGCTTAAGGATCGCCAGTGAACTAAATGTGTACTATTAAAAAGAAAAAAATGCTACTTGGGAGCCTCCCCGTTGATCATAAAAAAGAATATCCCGTGGAACTTCTTTTTTTTTTTGTTTATTTCCGTGACTCTAGAAAAAAGTTGCACGAAATTGTTTTTACTTCATCCTTTGTACCTTGCAGAATCACCCTGAAGTGGTGGAAGCAGCGAAAGAGAGCCTGAGCAAATTTGGCGCGGGACTTAGTTCCGTGCGATTCATTTGTGGGACTCAAACATTACATAAGGTGAGATTAATGAAGATATTCTTCTTCTCATTGATTGATTCTAAGACCTAGTACCTAGGTTTATTCTCAAATTGTTTCTGTAAATATACGGTTTGTATATAGATAGAGAGCGTATATCTGCTTTTTGGGTAGAGTTCGCGTGTTCGGATCCCGCACAAAACAAATAATTGCGTGTACGTAAACGTGTATTTGTCTTGGTCTGGAGTGTTTTTAGTACATATCGAACTAGGTACTTACTTCATGTATGAACAAAATATTTTTTTTATCTGTTTTCTGTAGGAACTTACGCATAATATAGGTACAGTTTACATGACTAGAATCAAATACGATAGAAACTAGTTAAGCTGCTTTCCTTGAAACGTAGGTATTATAGCACTCTAACATTTATTCAATGAACAGCAACTAGAAGAACGCCTATCGAAATTCCACGAGCGCGAAGATACGATACTCTACGGGTCCTGCTTCGACGCCAACGCGGGGTTGTTCGAGGCGATGTTGACGCCACAGGACGCCGTATTCTCGGACACCCTCAACCACGCGTCCATCATAGACGGTATCCGGCTCTGCAAAGCGCAGAAGTACCGGTATCCGCATAGAGACCTCAATGGTAAGAATCTAAAATTGTCCCGTGGAGTCGACAGTATTTAGATCAACTCTGATACGCTGACGGGATTCGACGTCCTGCGGCGTCAGCATCGCCTCGAACAACCCCGCGTGGGTTATTCGGATGCGTTGTTTTCAGACGCCCTTAACCACGCGTCCATTATAGGCGGTATCCGGCGCAGCAGTACAGATACCCTTAGATACCTCAATGGTAAGAAACTGTTTGACATCATAGTGCAACTGACGCAATTGTAGAATGACAAATTTTGAATTCAACTCTTACCTTGAATGACTTGCAAACGTAGGAACAGTCTGCAAGTCATTCAAAAGTTACAGTTATTGGCAAAACTAATAAATAATAATAACTCATAATAAGTAATATACACCTGCAATGTTATATGACATACAAAGTTACACAAAACAGTGACATTTTTATGCCCTCAAATGTGTCTGAAAGCAAATAAGAATGAGAATACTCAACCTAGACCACAGTAGATAAGTGATTGTTTTCTATTTTGTTAGAGTTGGAGCACCTCCTGGCGCACAGCGAAGCCCGCATCAAGCTAATAGTCACTGATGGCGTGTTCTCAATGGACGGCACGGTGACGCCTATCAAAGGTCTACGGGACTTGTGCGACAAATACCGAGCGGTGTTGGTGGTCGACGACAGCCATGCTACTGGGTTCTTTGGAGAAAAAGGCCGGTGAGATCACTATAAAAGAAATCTTCTAGCCAGATAAGAAAAACTTCTTACTTATAAGTACCTACTTTACATCTTAAAAGCGCTTTCACATAGGTACCTACCAAGGCGTTATAATTGCGAGACTGAAGCGCCGCTGTTCAACAAGATAAAGTTGATTATTTTGCATTCCTACCATTTTCTTAAATTATTTGCTGTAATTTATCAAAATTTATTAAATTCAATTACTACAAAAGGACATTTTGTGCCGATTACATCCAAATGTGGCGACGTCGTTAGCGTCTAGAAGAGTGATGGTCGTAAATTTTACTCTTTAGCTGCATATTCGGCTATGCCAACGCTACAAAGGTATTACGGAGTTATGTACTCGTATGTATAATTTACATGAAAATAGGTACAGTTGGGGAACTTCCCGGTTGACCAGTAGTTTTATTAAGGAGCTTTATTTAAAAAGTAAAAGATGTTAGAAAGCGTTTATATCACAAATAATTAAACATTAACAGCTATTTCATTTGAATAATGAATTATTCCTTTAACATAAGTAGTTTCCGAGAAAACGTTTCCCAAAACCGGGAAGTTCCCGAATTGGACGGTGTTTTACGTAACAAAATATAATTTCAGAGGCACAGAAGAGTACTGCGGGTTGTTCGGTGCAGCGGACATAATCTGCTCGACACTTGGCAAGGCGGTAAGCGGCGCGTCGGGCGGCTACACTACTGGGCCTAAAGAGCTGGTCACTCTGCTGAGGAACGTCTCCAGGCCGTACCTGTTCTCGAACGCGCCGCCACCGCCTGTGGTGGGGGCTTCTTTGAAGGTAGGTACCAGTTACAATACATAGTTAGGTAATTTGCTTGAGACTAAGTCACATAGGTATCCAGCGGTGTCTGTAAGTACTAAACCAGGCCCAAGGAGTTGGTCGCCTTGCTGTGGAACGTCTCCTGTAGGCAATAACTGTCCTCGAACGCGCCGCCGCCGAACGTGGTTCGAAGTTTGGCAGAACAAGCCTTTCGAATCATGTCCTAACTTTAGTCTTTAAGCAGTACAGTGATTGCCTCATTTCTGATAGGTACATCGTTATAAATTCATAGTATCATCTGTCTTTAATGCTTGATCATTTGAATTAGTGAATCATTTGTTTTATAGGCATTGGACCTGGTGGAGAGCAGTGCCGACCTCCGCCAGCGTCTCCGCGACAACACCAACATGTTCCGACAAGGCATGCAAGCGGCAGGGTTTAAAGTGGCTGGTGACAACCATCCTATCTGCCCTGTAATGGTTGGCGAAGCGCCGCTCGCCGTCGACTTAGCTTCCGGCATGCTAGGTAACTATACTCGGACTTCGTAATAACACCATCATGTTCCGATAAGGCACAAGAAACTGGGCTGGTGACAACCACCATATCTGCTTCATAATGGTAGGAAAAGCACCGCTCGTCGTCGACTTAGCTTCTGGCAAGTTAGGTTAATATATTCAACTAGCCCTCTAGATACTTTTTATTCCGATATAAAAAGTATCTTATGTCCATCTCTAACGTTCAAGTTATCTCTATACCTACCCATTTAAATCGGTTCATGCAGCTGTTTACGCGTGAAAAGGTAACAGACAGTTACCTCCCGTTTCAGCCGACAAGGTATCTGGACTAAAAAGCATTGCGGTCGACGCACTTCGTCAAAGAACAGCGCAGCGTTTTGTTAAATCAAAACCTTAACCGTCAATCGTTATATTTTTGTTCCAGAGCTTGGAATCTACGTGATAGCTTTCAGTTACCCGGTAGTGCCGAAAGGTGGCGCCAGAGTGCGCGTTCAGTTGAGCGCGGCACATTCGCCCGAAGATGTGGAGCGAGCTGTCAAAGCATTTGTTGATGTCGGTAGGAAAATAGGTCTTATCAAAGCGTAAAATACAACAGTACCGGCTCTGATTTATGAATTTTAAGTGCTGGAGAGAAGTTAAATTTTTATATGGGTCATGAAACCAATGCCTCAATTGAGACTCGCTGTCCTATAGTTGGATTTTTAATTCAGTAGAATAATTAGAGATAACTTTGTAGAAATAATGCTGCTTTATCTTAATTATCTTATCTTATCTTTATAATGTAGCTATACCTAATATTAATATTAAATTTGTATGCGTGAATGGAATGAATACTAATTACTGAACTTGAACTTAATCTGAGAAAATCATTACGAAAAACAGTTTAACGCAGATTCAAAGTGACGTTGGCATCTGTCAGATTACTCTACTGAATTAGAAAGCCGACTATAGGCTTATATTGCAAATACATTGCATGTTTATCAAAGCCCTCCAGAAGGTCCATCTGTTATGTCTATGACCATTTTAATTTGTCTATGTAAATTAAAATCTACTTAGATATAAAAGTACCGCTATATTATATTTATAGCACATACATAATATACTTTATGTCAACTAGGTGTTTAGTCCCTTGTTCATAAATTAAATAGGTATTATCAATGAATTTGCTGTTCAAAATCCGTTGTCATTGTTTTGTATCATTTTGTATATTGTAATTGTAATATAAATGAAATATTATAACAAATAACTGGTTTAAATAACAGAATTTCCTAAATAGTAGTTTGAAAAGAAAAGCAACGGCAGAAGTGATAACCGCTTAAACGAAAATAACGATCAAAATCCACTATATCTTGACCACAACATCATAAAAAGTTGATGAAAACGGAGACCAACTTTATTTGGTAGGTAAATCCATTAAAACTGACGTGGCGTTAATATGAAAGTTGATAATGAGAGATCTTTATATAATGGTTGTTATTTACTAATATGATACGTAGATCTTTCAAGTGTAAGACTTTATGTTATTTGAAATAGGTCAACGGTAAATGGTCTTACGAATTGGTCAAGTGTCCTGATGTGACGTTAACATTTTTTACCCATCCCAAAAATTTAAAACTCTGATGTGCACAACGCCGCTAAAGAAGTTTTCACTTCAAAAATATCTTATTTGGGTAAAATAAAACATAAGATTGTGTAATAATAATTGATCTATTAACAATAATTTGTTACAAGTAATAAAACTCACACTCTTATTATTGACAACTTCAAACACGCAGTGCTATCACATATTCTCTACTCACGAGTTATAACTATAAAATCATTAAATAATTATTTACATTGGTATCATACTGCATCTGTTTCTCACTAGCAATGCTCCTTGCTCGACATTAAAACCTAAATTCATTGTCAATTTGTGTGTTGTCCCAATTATTCAGCAACTAGATTTACCTAAAGTGTTCGTCAAACTAAATTATTAAGGCAAATTATTTAGCTGCGGCCGAAAATAACAACAGCATAATAATAATAATAATGGAATAAATTATAAAACGTATTGGAATAAATATAATTATGGAATTCATTTGAGATAAGTAGGAAATAGTAACAAATTGTATTTAAAAATACACTTTGGGTATCGCTTACACCACACATTCACGCAAACATGATTTAAATACACCTTATTGATAATAAAAATAAAAGTAAAAAATACTTTATTAAGTCCGTAAAAAGCGTAAACGATTGCGCTGTTATTTTCACCCCCCAGTGGTTTCCATTCAAAGTAATAAATAGCTACCAATGACTACAATATGGCCAAATCTTCCTTCACTTTATACAGGTTTGTCAACGTGAGCTGGCGCGTTATCAGTATTCACACTAATGGAATTTCAAAAAACGAGTACCTAGACAAATACAACAAGTTCACTTTATAGTAGCAATAGCAAAACAATAACTGTCTCCTTCATACTCCTAAGTCCGCGCGCGGGAGAGACAGACCGAGTAGTCTTGATGACCATGCAGTGCAACGTCACGCCGCGCGCTTATTCAGACACTACGTGTAAATGTGTTGAACGTGCCAGCTTTAGTTAACATACCTATACCTTCGTCTTAAAAATACCGAATTTCGAACCTTAAAAGCATTATTGGAGGGTATTCTTTCCTATGACCCGTCTACGCCTACTGTATTTGTCTTGTGGACGAAATGTCTTCTCTGAGCAACCTTCTCCTGTTAGCTTCATATTTCATATTTATTTTACAAAATGTAGTTTGTTCCCTCATTGTAAAACGAATGGTTTCGCCGGTGGCCCTGGAATACAAAATTATCAAAGGTTAGCTCAGTAAATAAGCAGAAATATGTCATGTTTATATGGAAATGGAGGAGCTTGTGGCGCAGTGGTTTGCGCGCCTGACCTGCGATTATTGAAGTTAAGCAACTTTCGCAACGGTCGATCACGTGATTGGTGACCAAAATTTGACTTACTCGCGCTCCTCCGTGCTTCGGAAGGCACTTTAAGCCGTTGGCCCCGGCTGCATTTTGCAGTCGTTAAAACCCAACAACCCACATTAGGCCGGCGTGGTGGGTCATGGCCCATTGTCCTTATCTATTAAAAAGGAAGGCCAGTGCCCCAGCAGTGGGGACATTACAAATGGCTGATGACAAATATGCAAATGCTGATCCCGAAGCTTTATGCCCGATTTACACCAGGCAAGGACAGTGGCGAGTACAGTGACAACGCCCGATTTAATATGCAAGGCAGCTCGCAAGCCAAGTTGACTCACTACTGTCTGATCGTTTAGACTACTGTACTTACCAACTTCGTTAAAGACTTGACACGTGTAAATCGGGCTCTAATGACCTAATAAAAATTCTTTTCGCGACAAAAGGTTCTTCTATATCTACATCAAAAATAATTAAAAACATTTCAAACAAAATAACTGTGATAGCCTTTAGAGCAGATTTTTAACCATCTAAAATTTTTTATTGGCCCTTAGGTACGAAATGTATCAAGCAGTGTAAAGGCTGCTACTCCAAAAAATAACAAAACATGTTTATCCAAACATTGCAGTCTTCTGCGACTTAACAAACAGCCACGGTAGCATGAGCGCCGCGGCTCGTTGTCGACCCTTTTCTCGCGATGGCTGTCCCGCTCATATCAATACTATGCGAGCGGGACAGACACTGCGCTTGCTCGAGAAAAGTGCCGACAAAGCTTTGTCGACGTGCGTATGGTACGCCTGCAGGATGTCTTCAATATTCGCAAGCAACAACAAATGGATGAAATGAAGAATATGCCTCTCCCGCAGTCAAACGAGGGGATGTTTTCCGTCCACCTCGATAACATGTTTGCTTGTTTTTGCTAACAAAACAATTAGGCATATATATTTTGTGTCATTTTTTTTGAACGACGGAGAGACTCCTTACTTTCATCATACCTGACGTTAGGTATTGATAAGGCTGATGAAGATGAAAGCGAGCCTGGAATCCTCAACCACTGAGGAAATGGCTATCTTATCTCTAACTGCCGGAACACAACGATGCTGAAAACATTGTTGTTATGGCGTCAGACTTAGATAAGATGGTGCTAGCTTGCCAGGCGGACTTATAACAAGTCCCCAACTGGATATTTTAAAACAGTGTGGCTGCAAACCCGCGGGGCTAATACGTTTATTTGCAACAACAACGCGACAGCGATATGTCACGTATCAACTAGCAACCGCACAATCAATGAACTACAATGTGCATTCATTTAGTTCCTGTTATTGTTTTGTACCAAAATTGTTTATGGCGCCAGCGCCGCGTGGCATCGCGGCATCTCTCGCACTCTAGGTAGGAGAGCGAAAGAGTGAGCCGCTATACGAACCATCAGCGAGCGATTAGCTAGCGATCACATGCGTAATACCATTTTATTTTGACGTTCCGCGTCAATCACGTGATATCTGCGCAATTATTGCAAAGCCCGGCCAGATATAAAAAAGTCGCCTGCTTTACTAATAAAAGCGCTTTAATTAGCGAGGCGCCGGAGAGAGTTGACCGTGTTCCTTACGCGCAGGCGAATTTCGAACTACCAAATTTGATAACGATTTGCGATTTGTCTGAGATGGAGCAAAGATAAATACGATTTGTTTCGACTCTGGATGTCAGGCCAGGCCGGTGTCAACACCGACAGATATAATCTGGATAGCTTATCTGACAGATAATCAGATAATTTGACAGTTGTAATATGAAAAATATGTCAAATGATTTGCCATTTAACTATCCAGAACTTATCAGTCCATGGTGAAACCACCTCTTAACATTTTAATGTAATTTTAGTATGGATTATAATATTTATCATCCATACTAAATTTACTAATAGTACCTGTTGGCTGGGTGGTGGTGGTTGTGGTCGTGGACGTCGTGGAGGAGCTGGTGCTGCTCGTGGGCGCGACCGTGCTCGGCGCCGGCGCCAAGGTGCTCGTCGGCTTCTGGACAAATACGTAATTTTTATGATTTTTAAGTTTTTGTATTTTCAATGCTATTTTTATACTTATGTGATTTTTTTAATAGATATATTGGAAAAAATCGACTCGGCCACAAATTATACTTGAGTTCTCTAGTTATTTAACCGCCTCTGTGGTCTAGTGGTACAACCACCGGTATCAGACCCTGGGGCCCCGGGTTCGATTCCCAGCAGGGGTACATATTGTATTCGATTTGGTTGGTGGTAGGACTTGTTGTCAGTCCGCCTGGCTAGCTACCACCATCTTATCTAAGTCTGACGCCATAACAACATTGTTTCAGCATTGTTGTGTTCCGGCAGTTAAAGATAAAGATAACCAGTTCCTCAGTGATTGGGGATTCCGGGAGAGGCTTGCTTCCATCTTCAGCCTTATCAATACTTAACATCAGGTATGATGAAGGCTAAGAGTCTCTCCGTACTTCATTAAAAAAATAAATACAAAAAAATAACTTTGGCCGAGTCGATTTTTTCCAATATTTTTCTATTAAATAAAATATAAAAAAGATATGTTCTTTTATACTAGAGTCTGGGGACTAACTCTCAGCTAAGATTGTAATCGTATCAAACGACAAAAAAAAATATTTTTTATATTTTTGTTTATATTATGGTAGCAGGTTCTTTTAGTCGAGTGGTGACGATGAGACAGTGTTGTTTATCAAATAAAAAATGTGTTTAGACGATGTAGCACCATCGCATGTCGCCATTTATACCACTCTTGTGCTGTAAATTTCAACTAATGTATGTTTAATTTAGTTTTGGTGTACAATAAAGAATATTTCATTCATTCATTCATAAATCCATATTAAACTTATAAAAGCAGCTTAGAAATATCAAAATCCATCATACAAATACGGAGAGTACCACACTGGTGCTCATTAATTGATATGAGCGTATTTGTTACTATAAATAGGTGGCCGTCAACTGAATTAAATCGTTTAATCATGCACTTCCTGTGTTGATTACTTGAACAATCTATATAACGACGACAAGTACAATACTTTGATTGCTTTTAACTTTTTTTAATTTTACAATTTCACTGCTGGAGTATTCTTTTTATTATTATGTCATAGAAAATAAAACTAAAAACGTATATTTTATATAAACGTATGTTTATTATTCATGTCCATCAATACTGCTTGAAAAACAATAAGTAGTTATAAATTATTTTATGTGTCTCGACTGATTCAAGGCCAGACAGGCATTTTGGTTACGTTTGAATATGTTTAATAAGAATATTATTTATTAGTAACACATAGCACATTTTGCTCTGGTAACAACAATGTTAATAATAAATAGTTAATCTTGTTTCTCAGTTTTCTCATCTCAGCAATTTGGAGAATAGTATATTTTTTTTCTATAACATAACATTTTTAATTAAATATAGTAATAAATACTATAGTTGCATTCTTAAGCGATGTCTTTTTTAAACAATCTCCTTCAGCATAACTAAAATATAATAATTTCCTTCTTTTTGTATCAACTTTATTTGATTACCACATTCAAATAGCATTGGTATTTCTTTATACCCAAAAAAGCAGTCCAAACTTTACAGTTTGACCTTAAGGCGCTATACGACTATACGAGATGAGAAAACGACGCGCGCGGGAGCGAGACCGATTTTGCAGATTAGGCGAAAAAAAACACGAAATCAATTCGTTGTAAAAAACTATAGCGGTTAAAGAGACATGCAATTACACGATGCTCAATATTATTGGTGACCACTAATTAAACCAATTTCCAATAGTATATATGTATCATTTGAGAATATTTTATCATTTTATCAAAAAATCGTGTTTCTGGTACACTACACATCTAGATAAAGGTATAAAGAAATCTATTATCTTATTACCAGATTTCTATCTTTCGATCTTACAAATCTGGTAATAAAGATAATACATTTCTTGTAATTTTTGATATAATTATATGTATATATTTTTATATCAAAAAGTACAAGACATTCATACATATCTTTTCCGTATAGCGTGCTCGTAATGGCGCGGGCGGTGGTGTTCGTGCTTTTGACTGTATAAAGAAAAATATACCAATATGGTAATAGAATATGGTAGTGGCACTCGGTTCGATATTCCACTCGGGAAACCCATATCCTTCTTCAGGGGAAATATATTATCGTCCAGGGGAAATTCCATATATGCTAAGAGCTAAATATCAATGTTACAGAAGTCCAAAGCACTTACATTTATCTGTTCTAATATAGATTGCAAAACATCCACTCTGCTTGAGAGCGTAGTATTAAGGGCGCCCAACTGCTCCTTTAGTTCCCCGTCCAACTTCCCGTTGGCCGACACATTGGCAATGGTCTCATTCGTCTTAGCCTCTAGAGCGTGAAGCAGAGTCTTCACTTCTTCCACACCCGAAGCTGCGGCAGCAGCTTGCTTGCGAGCCGAGTTCAACGTGTCGTCGAAACCGTTGATCTGAGATAACAAAAATGTATGAATCAATTAGGGAATTCCTAGCGATAGCAGTAATTGAGTTTAACGATAACAATTTATTTTAAACAGTCAAGTTTGGTTTACCCGCACTCATGTGGCGCGTGTATCGTAAGGTCAGCTTCAGAAGAGTCAGTCAGAGTCAAAGACACCTCGTCTTTAAAGAACTTAAGATACAATGCAAGAAAAATATATGTAGTCTTATCCTAAGGTAAATGCGCGACGCATTCGTCGGTGTATTCGACCTCTCTTAAACTACCAAGGTCATCGAAGGTTTGTAATACTCCTCTTCAAGTACTTTGGCTCTCTGAACATATATGGAATAAATCCTTCACGTATCATGCCTAATTTACTTCAAAATTCAAAGTTTAGAGATGCCCGATTACTGAACTTCAAGACGGCTGGTTTATGAGCATCGAGAGACTAAGTTTTTTACAGGGGCGATACTATGACTTCTTTTAGGGGTTGTGCTGCGACTCTGTTTTGGTCGCCGCTTTACGCATTTATAGCAACGTCTCACGCCCATAACCAAAACACAGTCGCAAAACAATCGCCACAAAAAGTCATGGTACGGCCATGAGCTTACCTGTGACCCTAAATAAGTAACAGTCCGTTGCAACTCCGCGAGTTGTTTCGGAGTATCCGCCAGCATTGGCTCCGCCGCCAACTGCGCGGACACCTGTGCCAAGTCCCCCGTCGTTTGGCCAACTTTTTTCACCAACTCCTGGTGCTCGTGATTCAACTTCGTCAATCTTGCACTGAGGTCTAATATTTTATTCCTCTTCGTCTAATATTTTGTATAACCCTCAGCCCTGGGTGTAAGGGCGATTCAAAATGTTGGACTCACCTGTTTACACGTCCATAGACAGCGTACCTACTCCATCTCACGCCCTTCCCGGGGCCCCCAGCGTTTTAGCTCGGTGGAGGCTCGGAAGGGGTCAAGCTCGGATCTATCCCCTTGTAATCCAACCTCTCATCGATATTAGCTCACCTGTGACCCTAAATAAGCAACGGTCCGTTGCAACTCCGCCAGTCGTTTCGGCGTATCCGCCAACATTGGTTCTGCCGCCAGCTGCGCGGACACCTGTGCCAAGTCTCCCGTCGCTTGGCCAACTTTCTTCACCAACTCCTGGTGTTCGTGTTCCAGCTTCGTCAACCTCGCACTGAGGTTGCTCGCGTTCGCTTGTAGGTCTTTCGCTGTCGAATGGTATAGTTGCAAAACGTCACCTACTGTTTCGCTGCTTGTTATTACTGTGGACAAACAAAATGTAGCTTTATTATCACTTGGCAAGGTCAAATTTTATTTGGGTTCGGGGCAGAACATCCTTCTCCTCCACTCTACTCTGTCATCCGTCATCTCCATCTTTCACTCATCATCTATCCATATTAGTTGTGGTCTTTCTATTTCCTTTCCATACATCAACATTGATGTCTATCACCTTTCTTATATCATCCTACTATCCCTTCATAAAATGTTCCAATTTACTTTAGTATTGGAAAAAAATATGTGCTTTAGTTTGTAGTTGCGTACTAGTTTGTTGTAGTATAATAACTAAGCTACTGATATCCAGTCATTGAGATAGGTACCAGGACTACCAGGTAACTTCATACGGCGAAGTAATCTAATACTTACTCTTACAATGCACGTGACTATAGAGTGGCTGGCTGTGGTGTGGTGTGGTGTTAAAATTTTACCCATATCACTTAAGTAATAACAGTAATGCTTGCGCTGTCGACTGTACTTTTGTAAATACAAACATGCTACGTTTTTAATGCGTTTGGGTCAATTTTAATATTATCATGAGCTGCAGAGAAATATCAAAGAAACTTTGCTATCGAGATGGTGCAATATATGCAGTGTTAGTATAGCTCCGTCATTAAAATTTAACCTCTCAAAAATCAAACTCAAATATATTTTATTTAAGTAAGCATACATATTTAAGACTTTGTGAAAATTGTACAGGTGATAGAGTTTTTAAAGTAGCCAATAGTACCTAATTAAGCCACTAACTAGGTAGCTAAAGGTAAAAATGTGAACTAGGTTCTCTGAAAACTACTGAACCAAGTCTCTACAAAAATAAATACGTAATCGACATCAGTAACATAAAACTATGAGTATCAAGTGCTTTCTATAAATGTATGTATGACCACATATACTTACAATTACGATACAATAGCAACGACAAACCATTATTAAAATGTCTTATCAGTATCTCCATGAATCATGAGTACTCGCAACACCATCAATAACTCTTGATTCACCGATAAGAAAGTATGAATAGGTTAATATTACCTATGCATTTAAATGATTAGTTTTAAGAAAACGTTCAAGAGCGTTTGTAAGTTAAATGATGATTTTGTACGGTTGTACCGTGTTTTCAACATAAAATTTGCATTTTAAAAGAATTTTGCACGCAAACAACCATAAATGTTATGACGTAAATTTTCACAAAGGCTATTTTAAAACATGAATTTTATTATTTATACAAAACGACAACCGTTTCGTACTGTCAGAGCAATTTGGAAATTACTTGATGATTTTTACTTTTAAATATAAGTATAATATTTTATCCACAAATGTTATAAAACCGCTTTAGTACTTAAGGGCGGCGCGCTCTAGGCCAAAAGCAAAAGTAATAACTGCAACGGCGAACTGCAAAGTAAATGCTGCCTTATTTCTAAATAAGGCAACATTTACTATAAAATTCTCCGGCCCCATTCGGCCGGTCCGGAATGAAGAAATGAAGGAAATTCTTTTTTTTAAAGGATATTTAAAGGTTATTTACAAAAAAATATATAACATAAGCCCTGCCTTATCTATAGTGTAATTATACTAAAAAGTTCCAAGCATTATTTTAATGTATTATAAATGAATACTAGTTTAGCAGTTTATCGTGTTAATTATAGTAATTTGGAGGCAACTTCGCAATTTTTTTGTATCGAGAAAATTTTATGCAATCGTGTTTTTGAGTAACATAGTCACTAGTTTAGTTCTGTAGTTTGCTGCATCTTAATTGAAAATCAGTTTTTCATTAATATTGATATTACAGACGATCATGTAAAGCAATCTGATTTGCGTTGGCCTATAGCGGGCCCTTAAGCGTACTTACGCTTGGACTCCCATTGTCAGCGAAGCTAAACGAAAATATTTAATTTGTTTCGCGACATTTTATATTATTTATCTTATTCATACACAAGCGTTTGCCCGGTTGGCATCAACTTATACCACCATAATATCATACATGATGTTAAAAGACAATGATAAAGCTTATAATACTTGGGAGGTGTTCACGTGTTCATAATAATGGGGGTTTACCAATCAAATTTGAATATAATTAGTTATTGATTATTCATGAAAAACTTCTATAAAATAAGTTGTTTTTCATGTTTATGATGTAACTTTATTAATCGTCTTTCCACTTTTTTGTAGCTCTTTCCTCGCTTCTTGTCTAATTGTGTGTATATCTTATCTCCTATGTGTAAATAAATGTTATATGTGGTAAATAAATGTTTTTTTTTTCTGTTTTTCTTTCTTTGTATGATTTGAATAGGTAATCGTGTAAAATGGAGTAATTGACAGATAGAGAATTAATGACTGACTTCACATACGTAAGTAGTTGAAGTTATTGTGAATCGGATCTTAATAGCGCATGGTATTCCCATTTATAAATAGTAAGTGCTTAAAAAGTAAGGGGTTTTCGATACCTATTAAAACCTTATGTGATAGGTATAATTAACTCGCGAAAGAATTCACTCATAAACTTAGCTAGAACTATAAAATTATTATGGAATACTCAATTCTAAATGGGGGGTAAAAAAAAGACTATACCTTTCATAATACTTCATAGACTGAACTGGATTCGCGGGAGCGATGTTTTTTTTATAATCGATAATAGTTTACTATATTAGAAATACTGACTAATCTTGCAAAACTTATAAGCATTGTTCATTTAATTAAAAAATGGTTCCAAATAGCTAAAACTATTTGACGAAGTACGATTATTCGAAGCACTAATGGCATATCAATAAAAAGCAATCAAACCTTCATCGTAAAGTATTATACGCTGCATTAGTAAGCTATAAGCAATTTTTAACATTTATGAAATTTTAATGCAAACTCTCCGTGAAATAAAATAGCTTTACTTTATGGAATTATCCGATAATGAAATCAAAGTAAAACTACTTTTACGGATTTCTTTATTGATTGTGATATGATATATTTATAAGTGCGCGAAAAAAACATAAGATGTGCTTATGAAAAAAAAAAAAGTAACGGCGGACTGAGGATCTGGTGAATATCGCGGAAGCCGCTGGATCCGAGCAGCGCAGGACCGATCGTCTCGTGGAGATCCTTAGGGGAGGCCTATCTATACCCAGCAGTGGATGTCATGTGGCAGAGATGCTGATGTTGAGGTGCCGCAGACAAAAATATATTGTAGTATGTGTTTTAAAACGATAGAGCCTACCTGTGACTGGCTGAGTTTATACGCATAGCTGATACGGAACCTAAGAGTTCGAATAATATATGATTTTTTTAATTTTTGCATTTTTCAATGCTCTTTTTATACTTATGATAAATTTTAAAAAGAAAAATATTGGAAAGAATTTACTCGGCCACAAGTTAATTCTCAGATGGGACTCGAACCCACGACCTTTGGAACCGGTCCAATGCTCTAACCGAGCTACTGAGACTTGCTAACCACCGTCGAAATTCTCCAATACTTTTATATTTTTAATACGCTGTAGGCCAGCGTTGTCACATCAATGCTAGGAATATCCTTGCATTCGAAAGAAACATCTTTTCAGGTGTTTAACGATCGATTAAGATGCAACAGCCTTTTTTTTTTTTTTTTGCAATTTTAATGCTCTTTTTATACTTAACTTCTGGCCGAGTTAATTTTTCCAATATTTTTCTATTTAAAATTTATCATAAATAGAAAAACGTAGTTTGAATAATATATATGATACTGAAATGAAGCAGACACGCCGCCATACGATTTAGGGCGACTAGTAAATAACATCGACTCAATCAACATAGTACCTCACTTAAAACAATGACTGTGTGGGCGGCAAGACACGCAGATTTGATTATGACGATCTAACACGTAGTAAGTCGCGCCCACGCAATTTAGGCCATTGCGCCACGTACCTCAGTATTATTTATTAGGGAGCTTCCAAATACTTTGAGAGAAAAGAGAATACATTGGATAGGTACGTGTGTAGAGAACTTGTACAATAAAGCCAATATTAGGTCATTGCGCAACGTACCTCAGTATTATTTATTAGGGAGCTTCCAAATACATTGGGAGAAAAGAGAATACATTAGATAGGTACGTGTGTAGAGTACTTGTACAATAAAGCCAATAATATATTGACACTAATTCCACAAAAGCTTTAAAAATAACTATTCCGACAAACGACAACCTGGGTTCAAGACAAAAGCATCTAGCTGGAGAAGAAAATCATTTGACTTGAGAGTTATTGAGGAATTGATGACTTATATAGCCAGTATATCATCATACTATTGATGCACTTTGTGTTTCGTACCGACAGGCAAAATTGTGGTTACTAACAGTGTACTTCTTACATAAACTACTATACAAAAGGGCCGATATTATACAGTTTGAATTTGAAGTTTTGAACGTATCAAATCAACCATATTTTTAATGTGACACAACTATTGTTTAATAAATGTGACTGGGAAAGATAAGTATGGAGTATGAAAGTTAAGTATGTAATGGGAAGGTTAAGTTGGTGACGGGAGAATTTAACGTTCCGTTCCCTTGCCAATCGATTGGGTAAAAAATTACAAAATCTGAAACCATACTCAAAAATTGGATCTAAGGCCAAAATAAAAGGTCTTTAAGTAACAGTCTCCACTCCACGAAATTACAAGTTTTCCTTGGAATTAATAACTTGCCTATATAGGTAATATATAAGTAGGGCTAAGGTAGTATCGTTATGTGCTTGTGTATCTTTAGTGACGTCAGCAGTGTAGCATTCTGTACGACAATACGACATCGAATACGAAACAAACAAATATCATTAGAGGTCATTAATGAAATCTAATTAAAATAACCAGACTTGTTCGACGGAGAATTTGAAAGGCAAGTCGAAGACCAACCTATTACAAGATCAAGACAAGATCATTATTGTATGTTAATTGATTTTGTTATATTATCTTCGAATTTACTATTGTGAATTTATAGTCTCATTAGAAGATAAACAGCAAAGGCAGGTTGTGTTTGTATGTACTATTTGAAAAAGGTATCAAAACTGGCTAAAATATTTTAAACCCACACATCCTCAGTGCCAACGGTTAGTACCATTGGCACTGGGGATGTGTAGGTTATTATTATTAAATTGCATTCAAGGCTTGTTTTCTCGCTGTTGGCCTACTTTCCAATTTACTAAATCAGTTCATCAAAATACATTTAACTTAAATTTATATACCAGTTACTGGCGAAACGAAAAAAAATTGTATCTTATATCAATATTAACATGAATTCATGTCATTCGTTTCCCTGATGAAATATTTAGTCTATCGGTTTTTTTTTAAATACAGCTAGATGTCATAGAAAATAAAACCAATAAAAGCTAAAAAGCCGGAGAAAAACTTGGGCTACTCCAGATCCATTTTACTACAGTGCTTGCTCATCAGCCAATGGCAAAATCTGCAAAGTAAAACTGAAAAGACGATTACGTTCTAAACAAACCTCTGTCCATTTCGATGCGGAGGGATCCGATCTGCCGCCTGACATCGACGAAGAGCCACAGGACGGTGGCGGCGGACACGACGCATACGCAGAGCGCCAGGCCCGCCGCCAAGCGGACGAAGGGGCGCGTGCGCCGCCGACGCGCCGTCCGCCTGCCCCAGGGCTCGCCCTCATCGCTCGAAGCGGACAGCAACCTCCCGCCCCTAGACACCCCGCCTCCCACCAGAGCGTCCAGCTCCCTCCTTTTCCGCATCTTCTTGCCGACACGCAGCGGCACCGCCGCGTGCACCGCACTCTCCATCCTGAAACGCGAACGCTACCGCGCTCGCATCCGCCCGAACTTGTCCACCTCACTTTCACTTATCCACACGAGCGCTCCACACAGCGTCCGCTACACGAATGAACAATCAATAATCACGTTCACCTCTCCGCTGTGATTAAGTGCAGGTTAATACTATCAAATTATCATTATAAATAATGACTACTGGTTTGCAACGATTGCTACTGTTTGTCTGATGCTTTTAGTACGACAATCTTATTTCCTCAGTTTATTGTACTAAATTCATAATCGGTCGAAATTTGAATAATGTTATAAAGATAAGCGATAACAAAGAATAATAGCGTTGCTTTCTTGAAATGATTATGAACTAATTTAAATTATGGTGAAAGTTAATTTGTAATATAATGACATTGATGACAAAGATATAAAACTTATAGGAAATCAATAAAATGAAACATAAGTATAGATATTTTTTTTATATTATGAACGACGGGGGGACCTTCATCATACCTGATGTTAAGTATTGATAAGGGTTATATTATTGTTAAGTATTGATAAGTTAGTAACCATAACGTCGCGATTATGAGCCAAGTTTTATTGCTTATGTTCGAAACAAACAGATAACATTATTTAAAATGTTTGGTTTCAATGCACTAAAAATAATGGACAAGAAACTGAGAAACATGTCAAATCCTAAAGATTGTGTTTTAAATATTACTTTGAATGGCAACAAAAACAGTCAAACTTTGCTTAGGTAAATAACTTAACTTGATAATAAACAAGTTGGAAGGAAGCGATCAACAATGTTCTTTGTAAACTAGCAAATAGAGTTAATATTTCCTTAAAACATAATTTACTAATGTCTCAGTCATTTAGTGGACAAGGAACTACGGCGTGTAAGGTCATTTACACGTTGACATTGGGACCTGCAGACCTTGATCTTGGGCTTTCTGAAGTAGATTATTGGCTCCTGTTATTAAATTTAATGAGGAAAACGGAAATATTGCAAGTCCATCATATCCTTGAATATTTTCTTAATTACTCGTTAAGAAAGTATGTTTTCATTAAGTAGCATCACATAGACAATACACTAGCTACGAGATGTGGAAGACACATTAAGAGAATAGGTGAGACAAAACTTCAGAGAAAGTATATGCAACACACAACATAATTGCGATAATCTTCATCATTATAAAATGAAAACGAACTTAGGCAAAACCATTTATAACCATCACTAGGACAAAGCTAATGAGTTAATGAAACGTTAGGGTCAGTCAGGTGACCTAGCAAACCTAGACGCAGGACCACAATAGAAAGAAGGTCAACTAGTGACTATTTTATCCAATCATGCAATTAAACTACATGCTTTGCATTCAAAACAGTTTGATTGATTTCCAGGGCTTTACATGTTTAAAGAGAGATATAGGTTTCCGGCAATAAAGACCTTAGTTTTTCAGGTTAAGGTAACTGGACTGGAGTATGATTTTCCCTATTAATTAAATTCAGCGAATTACATAAGAAAAATGTTTTTTACTAATCAATTTGTCATACATAAGACAACGTAAACGAAGAAATAAGTTGGCCAAAGTTGAAAAAGGTCGAAGTACACTTGAACATTCACTTGAGACTTATCAATCAAGCAGCATATTAGCCTAGAGAAAACTTACGACACAAGTTTCAAGGCCAAGTACGGTTCGTACTTAGTTTTTTATCTATAAACGAGAGAGGTAATATTTTTTTACATAATAGAGACTTCAAGGTCTAAAATTTCCACTCTAAGATATGAAAATGACACGTAACTAATAGCATTAAAACCTACTAGAGTAGAAATAAGAAAAAAAATTGCGTAATATTTAATGCGATTTATTTACCCAAAATATATATTTGGTAAGTACTATAAATTTTCGGTTTATTTGAGGTTTTTTGGTTTCTCGACGTTTCGGCACCTTTTCAGTTGCCGTGGTCACGAGTTGACTGTGACCACGGCTACTAGAGAGTTTTTCAACTCTTCTTATTTATTTTATTTGCAGGAAGGTACGAGAGAGTATTTATCGTAACTAGACAAGATCAGTTATTTTACTTTAAGTCCAGATTTGATAAAACGCATTAATAATCCCAACCGATTGATCAGTTTTGCCACAAAAATATTACAAAAATGGGGGGAAAGCTAACGTTCTAATTTTCGTTTAGATTAACGAAGGTTGCTTAAATTATATTTGGAAGAAACTTTTGTTAGTTAAAAATATTACATATTATTGAGATTTAAAAGACACGAATTTATCATCTAAGTAATCATGATGATCAATGAACTTGATACCGTATACATAACACACAAAATTAGGACGGATAAGATTTTCAATTGGAAAACACCTACTCAAACACATACAAGACAACAATACTCAAAAGCTAACATAACTAAGCCCGTAGTCAATTACGTACAGTCAACAGAAGATAAGGCATTACAAAACTGCAAATTCTGCAAACAATTTCTACAATCGACTGTGATCTTTTTTCTGTTAAGTATTGAGTTTCGAATAGATTAAAGCTTGCCAGTATTGTGAAGCTGATCTGCTGCTGTCTGTACAAGGTGTGTTTGTAGTTTCTCCGGGGCGACCCAAACCCGATATCGACCTGCCAAGAGCTGGGGCATTGAATGGATATAGCGCATGCGTACTTACACCCTCGTACTTTGGCCATGAGGCTACTGATGCAACTGACCTAACTGACCGTGTATGCACATGATTATGACGATGTGCATGCAGTACATGGTGAAGATGAGAAGGATAATTTAAGCAATATTCCAATTCTAATCAAGAAGATTCTTTTAAGACATCGCGCGCCTGCTTTCCGGTTCATAAATTTTTGGGTTTTCTATAGAAAATATTATTTTTAAGTAATTATCTCATGATTTGTTGCTCTTTTGCGGATATAAATTAAAATGACATGCACAACATACCCCATTATTATAAAGATATATATTTCTTTACTAGTCAACTTATATTTTATTTTGGGAGTAACGTTTAATAGAGTAAAAACAGGAAATAATTATTCGATGCTAATGAAAAGATACGAAGAAATAATGTTCCTTGATTAATTAATAATTTGAGAATATAAGTACAATAGAGCAACAACGGTTATCTTGAGGCGATTAATCTACACTTCCAGCTTATCATCAACAGTATACTATCAACGGTAAACAAACTCTGACACTACACATCACAGACAAGCAATTGTAATCGTTACACCAAGATCTTCTTATCAGGTTATGAAAAAGTTACTTTTACTGCAAGCACAACAACAATATTACAGAAGGTTACGATGCCCAGAGGCTAGGGTCCACGGAGACTGTGCAACCAGAACTAACAGTGGTGTGACGTCATGCAGGCGCGGTGACGCATGCGCGTAAAAACACCGCATAAGATATAGCCCATCTAGATGCAATTAGATAGTGGGTGGAACATTAATAACTCTTTATGGTATCAAACAAGAAAATATACTAGAAAAAAGCAACTTGTCTCAAGTTGCTTTTTCTAGTATATTTTCTTGTTTAATATTTATGACATAAAAATAGCATTGTAAAATGCAAAAATTAAAAAGTTATGACTCTTTAATGTATTGCCCTACACGTCAACTATGGAATGGGTTGGCATATCGACATTTACGACCTTGGAGGTTGCTCGATAGGTCTTGCTTAACAGAAATGGGTAAATAGCTGTTAAGTATGACTGCTCTGCTACTGAACGAAAGTTTTCGAGAAGACAACGCTCAGTCCTCGCGTGATCACAAGCACCCAAAGCGAAGAAAAGGCCCTTGAAAAATCAACAGAAGCTAAATTATAATTATTAAATATATATACCTATTTATTAAAAAAAAATAGAGCCTCCCATTTTAATGACACCAAAATTTTATTGAAGGGACATATAATGTTGACGAGAGTATTAGTAGTTATTACTTTTACTAGAAATAGAGAGCATTATGCACTGTTTCCAGTGTTATCATCACAGTGTCATCAGTGTTACTTTACATACTTACAGTATTTTCTAATGTAGCTTCACTTGCAATATTACAAACATATTGCCATGCAACAACAGAATACTTAATTAATTATAGGAATAAACGACATATAAGCAAGAATAGTGGTTTATGGATTTTTTTGGTTACAAAATGGAATTCAGTGCATAGGGCTTTATTTTTCGGATCAATATTTCAACAAGTTAGAGAGCTATCGATGTTAATTTTTTCCAATATTTTTCCATTTCAAATTTATCATAAGTATAAAAATAGCTTTGAAAAATGCAAAAATTCAAAAATCACAAGCTATCGATGTTTTACTTAATTTGCGCTCACTACCATGTCCCAAAACGATTAAACTAAGGGTCGATAAAATACTACCAGTGCGCGTTGGCTCTTATCGAGGTCGTTGAAATATGTGTCATTAATCTATCTATATTTATATGTAATTATAAAAGTTCCGCGTGTCTAAATTGCACATTATTTGGTTCTGGGAATAAACAACAAAACCAATTGCTAGGATTTTTTTATTTAGTCTGCCTGTCGTTTGTCGGGATGTCTGAAGGAGCATCAAGACAAAAAAACTACTGATTTGAGTGGAATTGAAATAGTAGATTGTTTACCAAGGGCTGTATGACACCCATAACAGTCGAGTGTTTTGGCGCCCGAACGAAGTGAGGGCGCCGATAGTTCGAGACTGTTATGGTTCCATACACCCGAAGTAAACACTCTACTTTTCATTTTGAATATGAGGAAAGTAAAAACAAACAGAATATTCTAAAAACATTTATGTAAGGTTTCTACGATTTTAATTATTTTATAATGTAGCAAAATAAGCTGTATAGGCTTCTGTACCTTTGCCTACATACCTTTGGTAAATAAAAGTCCAAAGAGATTACAGATATCGATTTGACATGACACCTCCTATTCTTTTTTCAAAAACGAAAGAAGTTGCCTACGATTCACGATTACGGCGAATGCCCACTAACACTATTACTTAAGGCGGATACTATGTAACGGAATGGGCGAAGTAATCATACTAATTCATCTGTAAAAACGGCTTGTGGTCCAGTAATGAAGACCTTAATAATTCGGCTGGTGGAACGTAATGGAACGTAACGGAGAAAAAAACAGCCCTTGACGAGTTTCTTGCCGGTTCTTCTCGTTACAAGGTTTCCCGCCGTAGGGTTTGTGAACCGATGGCGTAGCTTCTTTGACGTTCATAAGTGCTTGTAACAGCCTAGACTGAATAAATGATATTGACTTTGACTTGACTTTGACTTTGACTTTAATCACAGGCAACAGCTATGTACCAACAAGATTTTTTTGTAGTCGGGATGTACTGCAAACAATGTTCCGAAACTCACGCGAACGAAGTCGTGGGGACAAGTTAAGGTGGTCAGGAGACAGACTTTGCGAGGCATGTGTCACGCACATAACACAATGTATGCTCGCACTGAGGCGCTTTGATTTTGAAGCTTTTGAACGTGCGTAGCACATTCCTCACCCCGAAATGAAGGTCGCGAGGCGTTCGTTGTGCGCCGTTCGCGGCGCATGCCTCACAAAGTCTGTCTCCACTCTCCATTTTAAGAGGGAACGCGAGCTGAGAGGCATTTGAAAAAAAAAGTTATTTGAGACAACTATTGCTATCCCGCTTTGGTCTCCTAATCTGAATACCGTGCGAAAGGGACAACTGCAGATCCCGCTGAATATTGCGAATAAAAATTACAAAAATTCGAGTTTAGGCTCTCGACCATTTCCTCCTCGAAAATTAGATCTATGAAAGAAATTTCACCAAAAGAATAATAAGTAGTTGTAGTGTCTCTATGTTTTGATTTTTTTGTAATTAATTATTGAATCTCCACACTAGACGACTTTAGTGGTGAGAAAAAATAGTATTTCTTTTGACATTTTGAAGGCTTTTAGTTGCTTGGAAAAACAAGTTAACAAAAAAGGAAGAAATAGGAGCATAGAATAAGAACGAAAATAATTTCTTTAGTGTTAAAAACCAAGGAGGAAATCATCAAGAATGTGTGTATCGAAAAAACATTGCCCACCTCCTCTCTTCTGGTAGTGTTGCAATAGAACTGAATCCGATAGGCTAGAATGTAGACGAATACTCATGCAAAAGATAATATATATTTTTGACATCCTGTGATTGACTATGACAAAAGTTGCTTAGCTACCTGCCACAATAGCAGGTCTAGTGCGCGAACACTGCACCACTGAGCTCCTCAATTATTATTTATCACTTATATAATTACTACTTACTACATTACTAATGTAGGTACTTAATACTTTTAACTTTTAGAATTAAATTCACCAACTGTATTTTAGGCAGCCGTATTGGGTTTTGGGATTTTTAAATACTTAATCAGGTGCTCCTGGACCTCCACATACAACTATGCAAAATGTTCACCTGCGAAGGCTCATGTATTTTTTATTAATAATAATTATTGATCAACGATAATTCTGCCTTTGGAAATATACATTTAATAGTAGCTTAAAAAAGTATAATGCCTTAATTTAAAAATGTTCTTATAAACTTTTGTATATGAGCTTTTTGATACTGATTAATATGATGTTACAGAGTATGGTGCATACTCTGTGTGCTTAGTGCTGAAAGTGTAGCTTAATCGGTAAAAATAAGCATGGGTTAAATTAGAATTAGTATGTGATCAAAATACACTAAGGGGGAATGTATTAAGATTCTGCTGTATTGGGTGGCAACATATCCTTTCCAAAACTAGCTAGAAATCCTTCCTCTCAATTTATCATTCTACTAATTATTCTTTAAAACTTGATCTTTAGCAGATCTGCATTTAAATTTACAGGATTTAGTGCTCTTGATTGAATTTGTGTGTAGCCTGTAGCAACTGGGCAAAATAATTAATACAGAAACTTACCTTTGGCAATGTCCATGCGCATGACTGACACTTGGTCGTAGAGAGTAGCACATATCCATGTGAGCATAAGTAACCATAACAGTAGAGTGCCACGAACTGCCCATCTGAAGGCACAGCGGAGTTCAGACCCTAAATTAGGTTCAGGAGTTTTAGGAACAGCGCTGCGACTGCGATCTCTTCTGAAAAAACACATAAACGTCAGGTTGTGTGAACAATTATGAACTATTTCACTTCACATACATATTTACATTTGTACAAAAGCATTACACACCATTTTATTGGTCGCTGTTACCTTGTTATTTTCTTCTTTCTGCTAGGAATGATTTCTAAATGTAAATCTTCAGATTCTTCATCACTCGACATGTCCAGGAGACGGAAGTTTTCTTTGTCAACTTTTGCAGGTAATGGCATGATGGGTGGTTCATACAAAACATGCTACACGTAAAACTCTTATAATTAGCGTAAAAATTTCCTAAATAAATAAATTGTTAAATTCCTCGTCAACAACTTCCTGAAAATATTAGGTTAGTACACTACACATTAGGTAGTACATTTATTACAGAATACGGATAAAATTTTCTTTATTTATGATAAGAAGGTACGCGTTCTATATTTGTACATAAAAATAATGACTCTCCATTGCTTTTACAATGTCATTAAAATTTTATTTAATTGGCAAAAAATACAGTGCACAGCAAAAGTGTTTGTAGATCTTTGACATTGACAATGTTTGTTATGTTTTTTTTTAATTCGTTCCTAAGAACAGGCTAGGATCATCGACCATACTGACTCGTCATCATTGTTGGTAATGTTTGACATGACATGATAGACAATATTTAAAAAAAAGGCAAAGAGGTGTAAACAGTGGGCCATAGAAATAGAAATAGAAATCTTTCTTGCAAGACAGAGTACAACAGTTGTTCTTCTTACGGTTAGGTACTTATAAACTTAGTCGCCCTTTTCGGACACAGCAATTTACTGGAAGGCACCCAGTTAAAGACAATAATTTTATGGTCTTAGATCATTTTATTTTATTAGCATATAGATCATCAATACATTCAATTTATTAGCTAAAATCATCAATACATAGGGCATTTGTGATTGCAAATGATTGTACAAGATGACGAAACCAAACAGTGTAAGGTTAAACCTAAACAGGTTTTTGTGACACTGTTTTCATGTCATGTTATAATGTATTAATCTTGTTAAAATTTTTAATAAAATAATAATAATAATTTATATTTATGTTTTATATAGCATATTTCACCGTTTCGTGTATAATAGATATTTTCGTTGTTGCTTTAATAATTTTTTATTTATTTTTGATGTAATGTAGTATTACCAAAAACAAAAGGATTGGTGGAACACCGATTTCACAGCGCGCACTAAAAAGGTGGACACCACTGTTGAAAAACAAAAACGTCAGTTTGACAACTAAATTGCAGAAAAAAAAAACTGCCAAAGTAAAAAAATCGTCGAAATTCGGAAAGGGGGAGGCGATCTGTGTTGCAAATTAAAATTGATTGTTAAAATTATATTGATGGGAATTTTAGGACAAATTCAGTCATTATAGTAAAACTAATATGAAAGAAAAATGGAATTACATTTTGTATCTAATTTGGTTTTCATACCTTATTGTATCTGCGGGTTTGATGTTCGGTCACGGTTTTCTTTTATCACGTAAATCCCTGAGTGATATTACTGAATGTGTACCATTAGATAACTTTGGATGTGATGGCTGGGGAAAGGGAAACACTTCAAGTGTTTGTAGTGACGAGGAAAAGATACGTCGTATATTATCAAATCCAGGATCTGACATAGCATGCGCGCCTGTACGATCTCGTGCGGTTTTATTGTTGGTGGATGCTCTACGTTATGACTTCGCGGAGTATGACTCTCGCATTCAAACTCCGCTGCCTTACCAGAATCGTCTTCCAGTCATCAAGGAAACACTTGACAGGTGGCCTGAGCGCAGTCGCCTTTATCGTTTTATGGCTGATCCGCCGACGACGACATTCCAGCGCATTAAAGCACTCGTCACTGGTTCATTGCCAACATTTGTTGATGCCAGTTCGAATTTTGCTGCTATGGAATTGCATGAAGATAATATAATTGATCAGGTGAGTCAGCTTTTTACTTGATAACTGCAAGTTAAATGTGAAATCAATAGAGTACTTTAATTTTTATTATAAATATATTTCACATTGTCAGATTACCAAAGATGGGGGTAAAGCAGTGTTGTTAGGTGATGATACATGGTCACGTTTGATACCTGGCAGGTGGTTACGTTCGCATGCAATGTACTCTTTTCACACTTGGGACTTGGACACAGTAGACACAGGTTTGTTAGAAGCAGTTAATTGTGTTCTGACTATTCTATGTATAGTTAAGATTTCATGATTTTTTGTTATTTTTCTGCTACTGCAATTCTTATTGTTCTTAACAGAAGTTGATCTAAAAATATATGATGAGTTGAAGAAGAATGATTGGGATATCATAGTTGCTCATTACCTGGGAGTTGACCATGCTGGCCACAGATATGGCCCCAATCATCCAGAAATGACCAGGAAACTGCAGGAAACCAATGTCCGCTTGAAGAAGGTCATTGATAACCTTCCTGATGATGTTCTTTTGTATGTCATTGGAGATCATGGCATGACAGAAACAGGTAATTTAGCCAAGTTGTTGTTCAGCATTTACAATGTTATTTTTAAATCTTAAATCATGATAGTATTAGAAATGTCTCAGCAACTTAAAAGTCACAGTTTTCACCTAATTGCAATTGATGTGGGTTGTTTTCATACTAAGTGGCTAAAGTAGAGTTAATTAGAGTTAAGGGTCTAATAAGAAGTATTAGTCATTTTAGTCACTATATCTGTAGCATCAAATAGTTAGTTACAAGAAGTCTTTAGAAAAAGAAACATATTTTAACAAATATGCAAGAGGTGTAAAATATACTTATTATTATCATTTATGGGGCAGATTCTGCAGCTCAAATACAGCAATTCTTTGTGTTGGATAAAAACAGTCTCGTACATAATATTAAAAAGTCCACCTTTCATAATGTAATTATCAATAATGTGTTATAATATCTGAAATTATACTTTAATATGTGGTGTTTGATTATCAGCAATTATTGCAATATAAGAGTTTAAAATGTTTTCAATATACAAGTAAACTATATTTCAAAGTAAACTAGAGTAAACATATCATGAACTATTGAGTTACATTATACAACTATACAATCATATTCAGTGATACAATGTCAGTAAAGTAGTAGTAATAGTTATTTTAATATTGTTTTAGACTCACAAGAAGGAAAAACCTTGGATGGTGGGTACTTAGTGCTTGACTGTAGATTTTTTATCATATGTTAATGTCCAACTTTTCTTTGAGCTAATTATTGTTGCTGATTGTGTGTGATTCTAAAGCATATAATATGGCTTAGTTTACTGTTATTTTCGATAAAAATTATATCCCTTTTGTAATGATTTTTAATAGCATTGGAACTGCTAGTAATTGTTAGAGAAATGCATGGATGTATGAACATAAACAAAATAGGAACTTATTTATTTTATTATCAGGAGATCATGGAGGTGAGAGTAAGGCAGAGAGAACAGCAGCATTGTTTGCGTATCATAGCAGAGGCCTTGGTGGAGATACCGCTCAACGTAATATTGGTCTGGAAGTGCAACAGACTGACTTAGCCCCGACACTAAGTGCGGCTTTAGGTCGCCCTCCGCCTGCACCATCTCTTGGAAGTGTGTGGCTGCCTACATTGCCTAAAATGACACTGCTTCATACATTACTGCATATAAGTAATAATTTGAAACAGGTATGATATAAGATATAAATGATAGGTCCCAGCAAATAACTTGACCTATGCGCGGTGGCGTCATTCCATTCTATACAAGGCCAGAACGCAGGGGAGTAAACCATGTATAGATTGGAAATAACTTTTTACTAAGTTTTTCCAATCCATACAAGAGCAGTATGCAAATACTCGCGTATACTTCGTTCGTAGTGACGTAGATAAGTTCTCTTGTTCCATAATGTACAGCACCAGTATGCATACGGACTAATGGTGTATGTATCAGAATAAGCGTGCAAATCTCTAGATAATTTATACGCGAGCAGTTGCATGCTCGCCATTTATTATGCACTGATGATAATGATCCCATTTTCCCCATCTCATAATAAAAACACTGACTGAAATGAAAGAAAGTTTCAACAAATTCAAATCTATTTTAGTTGTCTTAAATGGGTGGTAGGCAACACTGATAGTAAAAAAAATATTAATAAGTTAATTTGAATACAGAAATTTCGCTCATTCATCAAATTTAAAAGCGATTCTTATTTTAAAAAATTCTCTAAAACATGTTACTACAGACCAACTGACCCAAAATTAGATTTTCAACAACTTTTAAAAAAAAGGCAAGATACATCTGACATCTGTATCAAGCCGAACCATGAACTCTTACTTGCGCACGAAGAATAATCACGTTTGTTGTATGGTAGCCCCCTTAAATATTTGTTTTATTTTTTTATTTAATTATTTATTTTTAAAGTGAATATATAACTAAATATTCTGTGAATATTTCAAGGGTCTACTTGTTGCTGTTATCAATATCGAGCAAAAAATCACGTTTGTTGTATGGGAGCCCCCTTTTATATTTATTTTATTCTGTTTTTTTAGTATTCGTTATTAAAGTGGCAACAGAAATACATCATCTGTGAAAATTTTAACTGTCTAACTATCACGGTTCATGAGATACAGCCATGAGACAGCGGAATCTTAGTAATAGGGTTCCCGTTTTACCCCTTGGGTACGGAACCTTAAAAAGGAAACACGACCTGGCATGTAACGTCTCGCATAATATAATAGTATACTTTTTATATTATTATTAGAAGCACTTTTATATTATGATTATAAGTTTATTTAATCCTACCTAATAAATAAAAGTTAAAATATAATGCCATATTTCACTGAATCAATATAAACTTGTCAAGTGTAATTACAGTGTTTAAAATCTTCTTTTCAGCGAGCTTTATTAAACGTGATATGAAATTATTCCTTCCCGACACCGCTTACTTATGTAGTATAGTCAACTGGTGTAGTATAGTCGGGAACGAAGACGCGAGCATTTAAATCCAATATATACACGATCAATTCAGCATAACAATATATACGCTTCCATCTTCAGCCTTATCAATATTTAACATCATCTATGATGAAGGCTAAGAGTCTCCCCGTCATTCATAAAAAAAAAAGTTTCCTATGGCTGCGTTCTGGCCTTGTATAGAATGGAAAGACGCTGCGCGGTGAGTAAAACTGTCACTCATATTTTATCTCGCCGCGCATAGGTCAAGTTACGTGCAGCGACATTTACAAATTAAACTGTTATTGGTGTCATTTGCAGAACATGTTCTAGCTTACATGATTTTATTTGCAGATCAGACAATATCTAATCCGATATGGTGAAGAATCACAACAGGTGGCAGTAGATAAACTTGCTCATCTTATTAATGCTACTAGAGAACAGCTAGACAAAGCTGCGTCTGTAGAAACTGAACAAGAATTAACTAGTTACATGAACGACGTAAGGTGAGTTAAGTAGTTTTAAACACGACGTACCATACTAAACCTTGTGATGACGCATTAATAAATAGTATTTTTGTTGCAGAGGACTGATTGAAAACATCCGCACCGTTTTCCGCGAAGTTTGGGTTGAATTTGACTCGCTCTCCATGTTGAGAGCTCTTTTACTTCTACTTTTAGCTATATTTTTTAATTGGTTGATCACAGAGGGGCTGCCAATGGATCACATTCCTTTGATATTCGCTAGCTCTTTCGTCTCAAGTGGTTTATCAGCCATGGCAGTATGCATAGGCATATGTTACACTGCATTTCATTTTGAAATTGTAGAAGATCTGGAACATGCTATTATTTTAAGTACTGGGTTGATATCTGGTGCTATTACGTGTACACTAGTCATAATGCATTGGGACGGTATCACACAGAGATGGTATGAAGGTCGTTCATCATTCTACGAAAGGTTTTCTAGAGCAGCGCTCGTGGCGTCGGCAGCTGTCTTAGTATCAAATAGTTACATAATAGAAGAGGGAGCTGGCCTCTCGTTTTTAGCACTGAGTGCTCTGGGTTTGATGGCTTGGAATATCGGGACGATCAAAGCACTAGCTGTTTGGGTGTGTTGTGGGGTAGTGCTTGCGATTACTAGGTCATACAGGGGTTGTAGAGAAGAGCAAGGAGATTGCTGGACGGCTGGGGAAGGAGTCCCTTCAGGGCAGGCGACTAGGGCCGCATTGGTGTTAGCTTTAGGGTCTGTGGCTGCTGTGGTAGCTGTTGTTAGGCGCCACATTGGTTGGCGCGGGTATGGCGTGGTTCTAGCTGGGCTCTTTGCCTGCTCCCACTGGGCAGTCGGTTGGGGCACACTAGGCTCACCGAGTCGATCTAGACTGCTGGCTCGTGGATCTTGGTTAGTCTTAATTACGATGTTTGCCTTACTCTGGAGAAGGGAAGGCAATGGAGCGATACTGCCGTTGACTGCGTGTAGCTTAATTTTCTATGTAGCAAACGCTTTGGTTTTGGGCGCCAGTTTTGCCCCATCTGCTGCGTTGGCGCTTGTTACTGGATTCTTAGTTTTGAATATAGTTTCAATGTTGAAGAGTAGCGGAAATGCGAAGTTTTGTGAGTATAATATCAATAAATTGTTTTTATGTTGCATTTAAAAACATACTAAACTTTTAGCCCTTACTTATGAACCTAGTGTAAGCTTGGAATAGTTTTTTTTATTTATTTTTTATCAGGTGGCTACTCGACTGAAGCGAGATAGTAATGAGAAAAGGAGGCGCGCGAGAGCGATTTTGCAGATTAGGCGAATAAACCACGAAATGACTTCGTAGTAACGATTAAAGAGAATATGAAACTATACGATCCTAAATATTATAGGTTTCCATGTCCACTAATTAAACCAATTTCCTTGAAAAAACGTATTTTTTAGGGGTCATTTCGAAAAGAAAAAAAGTGGAGGCAAGAAATATATCTTATTACCAGATTTGTAACATCTCTAACCGTCCTAAAGTTTTATACCAAAAAGTACGTCTTTTTCGATAACTGTTCTGGTAATAGCAGCCAATGCATTGACTGTTCTGACCCAATGTACACTGAATGAAGACAAAAAATAAAGACACGCCCTAGCTACCGCTCCGGGCGCGATTCCATACGCCCGAGTGCGTACAACTTAGGGGAGTGAGAAAGGGTAGAGGGAGGAATTTTAAAAGTAAGGAAAGACAGTGTGATAGAAAAGATAGGAAATAAAACGAAGAGATAGGATAATACATATTAAAATATATACAACGTTATTTTATGTTTACTCAAAATTTTAAAACCATTTGTAGAACTCAACATTACGAACAACTTTCTATATGGAAGCAACCCTGAAATCGCGAAAAAATATCAGCTCCTTCATTAATTTTTTCTATAAAAGTTTTTAGCTGTTTTTTTCGCGGTTTTAGGGTTGCTTTCATACAAGAAGTTGTTTTGTTATGACGAGTTCTACAAATAGTTTTGGGTAAACATTAAATAACGTTGTATTTAAATAAGATTTTAGACAGACTAGGGTGGTGCAGAGAGACATAATATTAGAGGCTCAATCTGCCGAGCCATAGTCCAACCTGTCGAGAATGCGCTGGGACATGATTCGATAGCGGGGACAAGTATTCGAGTCCGCTCTGTGTTTGGTGTCCATGGTAACTTGGTTTCTTTCTGCGTGCGTGCGGCAGTTGTGACAGCATGCCTTTGCCTTGTCCGTCTTATGAGGGCATTCGCTATAGAAATGTGTCCCGCTGCAATGGAGACAGACTTCTAATCTGCAGGTGCATCTGGCCTTAAATCCTTGAGATAATAAGACAAATACTGACTTACTATACTGACGATACTGACTTCCAACCTTACACCAGGTTTAAGGTAAAGGGGGTTAGTTTAAAGCTTTCGTAGTCTGTTGAGTTATTTTAGAATACCATGTATACTATGTTTTTGATTTCAGATTAATGTTAAAATTTCAGCTTTGTCAACGCGATGCAATTCCAGCGTCGCTTGTGTTTGGGCGTTACTAGCCTCCTACTACTTCTACGGTACCGGGCATCACGCCACGTTGGGCCATCTGCGATGGGCGCCCGCGTTCCACGCAGGAGACCCGAACTACCTCGCTATAGGGACGCCTATCACAGCTGCACTGGTGTCACTTGACCTGTTTGGTAAGTTTTATGTTAATAAATTAAGCAGACACATTGCCAATGTCAGCACTGAATCTGTGTCTGGGCCTTGATAGCCTCCTACTTCTACGGCACCGGCCATCACGCCACGTTGGGCCATGTGCGATGGGCGCTCGCGTTCCACGCAGGAGATCCGAACTGCCTCGCTATAGGGACGTCTATCACAGCTGCACTGGTGTCACTTGACCTGTTTTGGTAAGTTTTATGTTAATAAATTAAGCAGACACATTGCTATTGCCAGCACTGAATCTGTGTCTGGGCCTTGCTAGCCTCCATCTACTTCTACGGCACCGGCCGTCACGCCACGTTTGACCATGTCCGATGGGTGCCCGCGTTCCACGCAGGAGATCCGAACTACCTCGCTATAGGGACGCCTATCACAGCTGCACTAGCAGACATATTGTCAATGTCAGCACTGAATCTGTGTCTGGGCCTTGATAGCCTCCTACTTCTACGGCACCGGCCATCACCCCACGTTGGGCCATGTGCGATGGGCGCTCGCGTTCCACGCAGGAGATCCGAACTGCCTCGCTATAGGGACGCCTATCACAGCTGCACTGGTGTCACTTGACCTGTTTGTTAATTAATTAAGCAGACACATTGTCAATGCCAGCACTGAATCTGTGTCTGGGCCTTGATAGCCTCCTACTTCTACGGCACTGGCCATCACGCCACGTTGGGCCATGTGCGATGGGCACTCGCGTTCCACGCAAGAGTTCCGAACTACCTCGATATAGAGACGCCTATCACAGCTGCACTGGTGTCACTTGACCTGTTTTGGTAAGTTCTATGTTAATAAATTAAGCAGACACATTGCTAATGCCAGCACTGAATCTGTGCCGGGGCCTTGCTAGCCTCCATCTACTTCTACGGCACCGGCCATCACCCCACGTTGGGCCATGTGCGATGGGCGCCCGCGTTACACGCTGGAGACCCGAACTACCTCGCAATAGGGACGCCTATCACAGCTGCACTGGTGTCACTTGACCAGTTTTGGTAAGTTTATGTCAATTTTAGAACAAAAGATGTAAAGTATAGCCAGCGGCGCGTAATGGTTTTCCAGCCCGGTAGGCACTGTAGAATAGATCTAACCAGTAGCTTTGCACTTATCCAATCCTGCTACCTAATATCAGAAGTACGAAAGTTTGTGAGGATGCTTGGATAGATGAATGTTTGTTAGGTTACATATTATCCCGATATTCCCACGGCACGCGGCGGGTGAAACTCGTAATATTTAGTAGGAATATTATAAAGCTGAAGAGTTTGATTATTTGAGCACGCTAATCTCAGGAACTACTAGTTCGAATTGACTAGACTAGTTGGATAGTCCATTTATCGATGAAGGTTATAAGATATTTAATATCACGCCACGATTAATAGGAGCAGAACATTAATGAAAAACGTTGCAAAAACGGGGAAAAAATATTACTTTTGGGAGCTTCCGTTGCGTACGCTGTGTAAACGGTTAAAGATACATAAAAATCATGTATGATGAAATTAGTCCCCATTAAAAGTTCTAAAAAAAGTCCGCGATAGCATAATGTCTATGTTTTAAGGATGACCATTATTGAGATTAGAACCATTTTTGAGATGATAAAATTTGTTCTAAACTAATGCATTATTTGCGAAGCTGTTTTCATAACCATGATATTAATTTTTATCTAAATAAATACGTTATTCATCACAAATATTTAATTTCGAACAAAATTGCACTTACATCATGCATTTTATTTTAATGGATAATTTTAGGAAATATTATAGTTTAAAAATAGCTCGGCAACAAAATAGTTCGCGACAAAATTCATTCGTCAGGTAGGCTTGCTTACACTGATATATTCCGGCCATTTAAAGCTAGTGCGTTACCCGTACCTACTAATAGCGTCCTTCTTGCCGTGGCCGGATTAAATTTGAGCATTACTTTTTCTAATTATTTTGTATTGTTGTATGAAACGCTGTTTGCTTCGAATAGGCAATTTGGAGACTGCCTACCGTAGGTATTGAGTATTTAGCGTAAGGATAAACTTATTGGGTGAGTGTTAAATAGAAGTGTGGTTAACTTTAACACTAGTGGTATATTTATTTAGGTTTTTAATGAGGTAAGCACTGCCTTATTGTCTATATGGAATGCACGCCCCTGAGTATAGCAAAATATTGCAGTCTCTTGTGACTTAACAAACAAGATGTCTTCAATGTTTGCATGCAATAACGAAATGAAGAATATTCCCCTCCTGCAGGCGAACGCGCCAACGCGGGAATGTTTTCGTCCAACTCAAAAATAGTTTTTGCTAACAAAACAGGCCACGCCCATATTTGGGTAAATGTTTGTTGTTAGTGTGTCGTAGTAGGTGACCCAGTTTTATGCTGAGTTTATGTTAATAAATTAATTGGGCACGTTTAAGCACTGCCAGTGGTGCGTACGCTCGCACGTTAAAGTTTTCTGGTACTGCATCTAACTGGAACAACTTACCCCACATTGTTTTAGTTAGATATTAGTGCACTACTAAAACCGCTCTTATTACGTACACAATAAGGCAAGTTTAAAGTCACATCGGTTTCTGCAATACATACACATACAAATAAAGCTTGATATCGACCACACAACTCCGAGTATCGAAAAATAAGCCCACACTTTACTAAATAAAGTTAATTTTCGATTATTCGGAAATAAGCTTTATTTACTAGATATAGAGAATGGCACGACCTGTCAGCAACGCTTCGCCCAGCGGCAGCGGCCGCACTTTTTAATTATTCTAAAATAAAGCATTAGGTTAAGCGTATGCTGGCGCAAACACACTTTCGCATTTATTATATTAGATAGAAATTAGGATAATATTAGTTAGGATTGTACAGATATGTATGAACCTGCGCCGTCCCAACAGCATACACATGCGCGCCGCACAGATCTGCGTACAGAAATGTCTGCGCACCAGCATACGCTTACCCTTATTCTCTAATTGACAGGGATGCCTCTAATGTTTGGCGCCGCCGTACCTCTACTGGCTCTATGGGGACGAAACGGAGCGGGCAACGTCGGCCCTAGGACGCAGCTGGCTGCCGTCTTCTCTCTGTGCCTTAAGTTTGCTCTGTGCTTTGCTATCAGGGTGAGTACAATACGCTAATCCCGCCAAATTGTAAAAATAATATCTTTTTCTGTACCCCTAGTTTCTGATGACGTGTGGGGTACTGTATAGGCTATCTCTGACAGCTTAAGTGGACAATCGACTTTGAGTACAAGGTGGATGCTCTTTCAGTGCATTGTTTCTTTTTATAGAGAACCGTCACATTGATTTTAAGCGTAGCAGCCGTTATACTTCCACGATGTGCCGAAACTCGTTTGTCGTTGAAACTGTCAGAAGTACAGAATAGGCCTACTGAATTTTAGTAAAGAAGGCCAGTTATCTTCTATTTGTTAGCAAATAATATTATCTTTCGCTTTATTTACTTAGGTAATCAAAATTTCACCACAATCATACCACTATCACTCAAAAGCTGAAGCTATTTATATAAGAGATAAAAATACTCCTTGTGGTTAAAATAAACTATAATGGTCAAACTCCAATCTTGAATTAAGTATGTACCTATTGACACACGCCTAATCATCATGGCAAATAAAATTAATAGTAGATTGTTTACCAAGGGCTGTATGACACCCATAACAGTCGAGTGTTTTGGCGCCCGAACGAAGTGAGGGCACCGATAGTTCGAGACTGTTATGGGTCCATACACCCGAAGTAAACACTCTACTTTTCATTTTGAATATGAGGAAAGTAAAAACAAACAGAATATTCTAAAAAAATATTTCATTATTTTATAATGTAGCAAAATAAGCTGTATAGGCTTCTGTGCCTTTGCCTACATACCTTTGGTAAATAAAAGTCCAAAGAGATTACAGATATCGATTTGACATGACACCCCCTATTCTTTTTTCAAATTTATTACAGCCCTAGGGCCGCCACATATCACTTTCAACCCGCATTTTAGGCAAGTTATGAGTTACTTTCAGAATATGAGACATGAAAAAGTATGTTATCGACATGTGTACCTATGTGGCCATGGACATCAATAAGTTTTTACTTTATATAGAGTGGCGTTATTCTAAGTTGGTAACAAAATTACTTCAAGAAATGACTCGATTTGCTAAATTAATGTGGTTTTTAAACATCATTTAATATTTAGGTATTCGCTACTGCGTTATCAGCCACCATCCACTGCCGTCACCTGATGATTTGGGGCGTGTTCGCTCCGAAGTTGATATTCGAATACTTCTCATGCGCCGCGGCTTTGCTCGGCACCGTCATAGGAGCAACGCTCACCACTTGGCACACATCCGTCCAACAGCGATCTAGTTGACCCAAGAGGTCAATATAAATTAGCTAATTAAGTTGTTGATGTCATAAAACATAGTGTTAGCTAACCAAAAGAAGGGATGTACATACTTTTTGCTTTGTAGTATGTATATTATCTTCCATCATTGCAGCTTATTAATTATCCTCATTTTTTTGTAGGAATGTTCCACCTATTTATTTTGAGGCATGGTAAATAAGAATATTTTGTTTTAATATGACAGACTGAACACAGTCAACGACAACTACGGCTCATACAAAATGTCAAATTTCGACACATCCGAACTTATGTCATAAAGTTGTTGTTACAGTGTTGTCCATATGTTTAAGCCTCACTGCAATTTGAATCATTTTATGTTTTATGATCTCAACAACGTTATCTAGACTGCATTATCAAAGGGCTTACCATGTTAAAGAATTAGAAAGGATTTTAAGAAATATACCTACTGTAAAAAGGTTTTTAATTACACTGCCAGTGAGATAATGTTAGATTATTAATAAATAATTAAGGTGCATTTAAATGGGAACTCCACATTTATTTATAATTATACAGGCTTTGATTCTTGTTCTTATAAATTGGATTTACACTTTAGGTGGATTGCACCATCTAACTTTTAACTTAACGGACGAAAAATGAATAGGATTTGACAGATTTGACAACCATAAATCGGTTTAAGTTAACTGGTGCAACTCAGCCCTAATATATAATATATCTGTAATGGTCTTATTGATAAATGTGGAGTAAAGTGACACATAGGAATAAAATTAATGCTGTCATCTTTATTCGCTAAAAGGAAGTGAGAGACAACATTAGATTTAAACCTAGGTGTAACTTAACTTCACGTTTATTCATAAGATCGTAGGTAGGTGATTAGTTCACTTTTGCTTTTATTAAAAAAAAATCTAATACATATTTTGGTGCGTAAATGCTACCGACTAAACGAATCTTTGTGGAAGCATTTCAAATAAATTTTATCTCAGTATTTAACAATATCATACTCTGTGAAAGGTGGTAAGTATAAGTTATGAAGAATGTGAGTAAATAAAAAAACTTTAAATTTTTTATATGACAAAAATACAACTTGAACTGGTCAGTAGGTAGAAGAGAAGTTGGTTTTTTCTTGTATAAGAATATAGTTTGAACTGCTTGAAGTTTTGTAAAATTACTGAATATTAGCAATTTATATAAGTTTTTATTTGAGAAGAAACGTTACAAGAATAATGAAAACGGGTTTTAATAAGATATTAAATAAAACACTATCGAATAGTTATCTACATTTTGTTATCACATATTATGAATTTATATGTATGTAGTGCAAGTTATTATCAAAGGATTTTGAGAATACATAAACACCCTTATTAATAATGATTCTCTATTAAACTACAGTTTGACATAGGAAACAAAAATTCGAAACATTTGTACTCGGACCCGTAATTAGATGCAGTAAAATGACAGCTCCAGGGTGGCCACTTTCTGACTAAGTAAAAATAGTGACGTGACTAAATAAACGTTTGTCCAATAGATATTCAGTAAAGAATTGTTGGTTGATATTAAATTAACTATTCGGAATGTATGTAAATGTGTAAGTTTTAAATCAACTATGAAATCAAATGAAATCTATAAATCACTTTATTATTAGAGTGTCGTTGTGCTGCCAAATATCATTAATAATATGTAAGAGTTACTTGCATAACTATCTATTCTACTTCTATTCTATTCTAAAGTTAAAGATATACAAAATATTAACCCAAATTTATCAGTGGCAGGAATGTCTGTGCCCTTTGAACGTCGTTTCTTGTTGGTCCGGAGTGGTTTAAAAAAATTCTGTTTTTTAAATACTTTTAAATTGTATGATTGGCAAATTTTAAAAATGTTACGTATGTACCTGATTTGACTATTTAGTTATATTTTTAACCCCCGACGCAGCGCAAAGAGGGGTGTTATAAGTTTGAAGCCTATGTCTGTCTGTCTGTCTGTCTGTACGTATATTCGTAGAGCCTAAACGGATCAAGCAATTTCAATGCGGTTTTTTTTAATTGAAAGCTAAATTAATCGAGATGGTTCTTAGCCACGTTTGATGAAAATCCATCCGGCCATTTATGGAGATGGTCAACTGCCTGCCAAAACGGTAATAGATACAAAGGTGGTGCTTTGACTAAAATGATGTACACCCTGGGCAAATTTAGGTGCAGCACAAAAAAAAACAAAATGGCGGCAAAAAAAATGTCTTTCTGTACATAAATATACGTAGTGCCTAAACGGATCAAGCGAATTCATTGCGTTTTTTTTTTAATTTTGTGTGTAATTTAAAAAGGATGAAATAAAAATAAAAATTCTAAAAACCCCCGACACAAAAAATAAACTTCCCCCAACCCCCCAACGTATAATATACCCTTTTAGTACTTCTCCGTTTGTGGTCCCCCGACCGAGAGAGATTTTTTTTTATTTTTAATAACTTGAATCAACATCTTTTATTTCTTAAAAAACTTTGTTCGATACTATATCGATCCAAAAAATCGTATCGAATCGATAGGATCAATACATTGTATAACGATCTATTGCGATCCAGAATATCGATACAAGGATCTTTAATAAAATGAGATAACATGGCGATAGAGCAGCGCGCGGTAATTACATCACCAGCAGCGTGTTTTTTCCCTCTCGAACTACATGGCATATTTTACCTATAGCAGAGTTTTATTTTTATCATAATGCTACTATCACCCAAACCACAAAAATTACTAACGATATATCGACGTTGAAGCTATTATTTGACGATAAATAAAGGGAATCCGGCATTCTATCTGTAATTTATACTAAAATTACCAAAAACAATCTTGATTTTTTTTCCTAATTCTAAATTATAATTAATTAATTTACTTTTATTTATTTCATCCTTTCTCGTTATTAATTTTCAACAAATGAGGGATTTTAATTAAAATAAAATGTTTGTACCTATCATTACATATTACTCGTATTAACTTAGGATGGCCACATTATTTTATGAAATGACAGTTCTATCTGTCATTTTACTGCATCTAACTACAAGTCCGAGTATAGTAAAGTTTTAAAAATTCATTGTTTGTTTGATTTTGTTTCATTAACAAATGTTTGTTTTGGTTGTCTAATGCTAGTTAAAATTGCAACAAAATAAATATAAATTCTTCTAAGCTAATAAGTATGCATAAAATGTAGCAAATGGTTGTATTATTATTGAATTTTAGTGATTAAAGTCCAAAGCATTTTGTAGTATTTTAACGAGTATATTGTAATTTGTAATTTATTGACACTGCCAATGTGGCTGTTGATTTTATATATGAAATAGTAATAAAATGTCGACTTATACTCGACTTAAATTTGTTATAGCATGTTACACGCTTTTTTAAAAAAATATAGTTATTAGATAATCAGTAGATTCTAATATAGTAAATGTACAAAATTTTAGCTACCTAGTCTTCGATTATTACAGCTAGTTACCTACTTGTGGATAAGTCATTGAATGGTACAATACAAACGATACGATGCGATTCAATTTTAGACAGCTGTGAAGTTAGTTCCTGATCGCTGTCGCTGCGCAATAGAAAATGTAGGCGTCAGAAAATACGTGGGGTATTATGCCTCACCGCATTGCAGCTAACTTCACAGCTGCCACTCAGTTTGCATCACGCTGTGTATGCGGGATACTTAACCCATAACCACCTGGCATACATCTCACCGACGCCGTGGAGTGAATAAGCGGGAATAATATTGCGGCCGAGTTTCGTATTGACGTGTGGCCTTTCCCTCAAGCCCTCTCTGGGGGTCCCACGTACGTATGTTATGTGACGATTTTATATGGTAGGTGGTTAACGGTTAAAGTTCGCTACTGCCAATGTATTTTTGCGATTAGTACCGGACATACTGTGTATTTATTCCTCTTTTGTAGTACGTCCATAATGCGCTAAATAACTACAACAGATTTAAAAAGATTGAATTAGCTTGACGAAATTGCTTTAGAAAAGCAGTGATAAATAGTTTTCTGCATGGTCAGGTCAGTGTCATATCCACAAATAAATAATATCGAAAGTGAAGACTTACAATCACAAACTGTTACTTAACTAAACTAATGCATTTCAAATGTATTGTGTGATCCATTTCATATTAAGTATAATTAGAAATAATATTGTTATCTACCTGCAGTACCTATGTTCTTGACAACTCGCGCGCACAAGTCGTTTCTTTTGGTTTGTGTGGCAGCTATTGGTTTTCTTATTTATCTTAAAATATCTATCGGAATGTTTCGTGATTAGTTAAAAAAAACGATTGTTTTTTTTATTATCATATTTAGATGATTTAGATGTTTTTTGGTTGTGATGCTTTACGACTTGCGCGCACTTTTAGGGCCTTTGCGCACAGCGTTTTTTTGACGCGCCGTCGTCGCGCTTTTTTCCTGCAGAGCAGTTTGTTGTCGTTTGTATCGATACATACGCGCGTTAGCATGGCGTTTGTAACTATTCAAACGTGCGGCACCGGCCGGCGCTTCTGTATCGATACACGCGCGTCAGCATCGATTCAAACGCGCGACACCGGCGCGTCTGTATCACGTTTCTATCGATTTGCGTAATTTTTTTCATGTCTGATTAGTTTTTGAAATGTTGTTGTGTAATGTCCCCCACAACCTTCTCTGTCTCGTAAATGAGTGTACCCACATACGTCGGTTATCTTTTTTCTTCCTTTTTTAAAGTAATAACAAAGCGCATACAATCAGTGCTACCTCGACCGACCGACACCACGACGAGGTAAAATGAAATATGCCAGGCGCGTCTGTAGCGAGCGATACACACACACGTTAGCATCGCGTTTGTATCGATACAATTGCGCGTTAGCATCGCGTTTGTATCGCTACACACGCGCGTCTGTATCGATTCAAACGCGTGTTTGAATTTATACAGGTGTGCAAGCAAAGGTGTAACGGCTGCGTCTGACGCGAGTACGTATCGCATTAGTATCGATACAAACGCGCGTCGACGGCGCGTTAACAAAACGTGGTGTGCAAAGGCCCTTTAACGTCAATGTATCAAAAATAGACTGTAAATATATACAAGTTCAAATAATTGTATAATTTTCTTGGTGGGAGGGGCCAGAAAGTATTACTAATTTAAATGTTAATTTCTTTTCTTATATTGTCAGATAATTTTAAACCAACCGCAAGGAAGTTAGCTGGTGTGCTACATCACGGCAAGGAACACTTTGAAAACTGCAATTCTGACTACAAAGAAAACGAACGAAGTAAATTACCAATTTAGTCCCATTTCGTCCGAAATTTGTACCAAAGGGGACGAAAAGATATACGCGATTTAAGTAGTCCATGCCAAAGCAAACCTTAATTTTGGCAGGGTATAATTATATAGTGAACCATAACATCTAGCCAGGATCCTATTATTAAAACATGTAGTCGCTTTTTTATGGAACCCGCAATGCCTACAATCAAAATGAAATGAAGCGCCCGCCGCCGTTTAAAAAATATAAAGGGAATGATATGGTCCATGCCAAAATTAACTTACATCTTGACGAGGACTTTTGAACCAGGTCACCTAGAGAAAATCTGCTCATTGGAAACGATTCGTGTACATTCGTCCGAATTTGTCCCAAAGCCACAGAATTCGTCGCCCTTTGGTTTAGGAGATAATCGGAATTAAAACTTGGTTATAACTTTTTAATTTTGCATTTTACAATGCTATTTTTAGCAATATTTATAAAGCAACTAGTCTCATGTCGCCCTGACGGGATCCCGTCAGGGCGACATGAGACTAGTTGCTTTTTTCTGGTATATTTTCTTGTTTAATATTTATTACATAAAATTTGGTTTTTATAGTACAGGAGTTGACTTCCAATTTAGTGACAAATATCGGACGAAATGGGACTAAATGACAATGTAGTCAGAATTGGGGTTTTCAAAGTGGTCCTTGCCGTGATGTAGCACACAAGTAGCTGCTTTGACATGGTGATTGGTTAATGACATTCATTATCATGAGCTTTACTTACACCATGTTTTGTAAATAGTAACTTTTATTGTAATCATTGCATTATGTAACTGCTTCAATTATTAGAACAGTTCATGGTCAAACAATTAGAACAAAAATTATTGTATTGTTTTTTAAGATTTGAAAAATAAACTGTTTACATTCTATAATCTGGGTTTAATTTAAAAAGCTTTTTCACCAAATATATTACATTTATTAATGCTACTTGAATATTATACAATCCATATGAATTATTTATACAAACAAGCTTGGTTTTTATGGATTCTTTATTACAAAGTATTAATTAAGGTATATCATAAAGCAATAACGATTTTCGTTTGTGACCAATAGCACCCATTCTACACAAACTTAGTAAATTGTCCAAAAAACAGTTAACCAAATATATATTTTAGTAGAACCCATAGTGATTCAAAATGTATCATTTTAAAATAAATTTTCATGTAGAGGATGTTGGAGGTTCATATGGGTGGATCAAGTATTCGGAGAAGGCATTCACTGCAGCTGCTCCTCTAACTTCCTTATCAAGAAGAGGTAATTTGGTTACATGGAAATCTTCATACAAATCTGCGATTTGTTCCAAGTATTTTTCTTGTACTTTGTGTCGCGCCGCGCATAGTTCGCACGGCGCAGAAGTCCGTAACAAAAGTTGATTTACAATAATATTATGCGTGTCTATTCCACATCTTGTAAGCTCTTGAACTAAGCGCTCTGTTTCATATAACGAGAGAAATTCTGCAATACATACACATACAAAGGTTGTCTGGTTAGGGTCTTTGAACTGCGTGTTCACTTGTCTTATGATAGATAACATTTCGTCCATTTTGTTGCTGAACATGTCTGAGTTGAACTCGGCGAGTCCAAATAGTGTTGCTACTTGGTTTATAAATGGGGCAACCTGCAACAAAATCAAGTAATAAAAATTTGTGGTAAGCATTAATGGTGCCGTGTGGTGACGGCCTAAGAATACAACTGTCACCACTCCCTTACATGCCTGGGATGTCATAAGAGTCGACTAAGAGGCTCGACGCATTGAACACCTGTGCGAGAGAAGGAAAACTTGAAACAAACCCTCTACCATCCCGTCTGGCCAGTGTGGTAGCAGTAGGCTAATAGCCTCCTATGAACGCCACAATAGGCGTGAGCTAGGAGAGGCTTACGTCTACAGGCTGATGATGGATTAATGGTGCTAGTCTGGCTAAAGAAATCTAACATGGAAAAATGGTAAGAAAATAAAAAAAATTACATCTGATCATGGCAATAAAAATGAAATTAAAAAAGCCACTGATACCACGTGACCACAGTTTATACAGAAACAGTTGTTGCACTCAGGCCATATAACCCGCTCACACATACACGCGCCGCTCGCCATCGCCACATCGCTCGACGGCGCCTTGATCTCAGTGGTAAAACTGTAGCAGCGCATATCTGTGTGAGTGCGTCACTTCGGCCGTTTGTAGGCAGTGCAGACAGGTAAGACTTAGCCAGACTTATTAACATTGTTTAAAGTTAGACTTGGTTCAAAACTAAAGGTGTCCACTTTTTTATTATCAAACAAAAGTGACAGGTTCACTTGTATACCAACTAACTTTACATCAGGTTTATGTAATAAAGATTATCAATCCTTGGAAATAAACAATTATTATTATGTAAATTAACTTTAGAGCAATAATTATAAGTAACTTTATTTGTTTATTTATTTCTTTTAGACATAGTTAGATACTATTTTATTTTACATTGTCACTCATTAGCAAATCCACTAGGGTTTGAGTGCCTATGAGAGTTCAGAAGTTATGTGCATACTGTAACTTATGTAAAAAAACAAATCATATTATTTCATACTTATTATCAAAATTTTACCTTTGATTTAAGACGCATCAATTTACCAAGTCCTCGCTCCACCACTTGTGGGAAAGACAGTAAACGCAGAGTGTGACCAGTTGGGGCAGTATCAAAAACTACTGCACTGAAGTTCATACCCTTTACTAGTTTCATAACCTGAAACAGAAGGTAATAATGATATAACAATTTGAATGTGTTTACAATATTTTCTGAATAAGCCCATCATTCAGATAAACTGCCTTGATTTAAATGTAACAAATGTATGTTTTTAAGAAACTTATATTTATAACCATTACCTCAAGAAGAAGATAATATAAGTTAAAATTGTATTTTGAAATGTTCAAGCTATACTGTGTAACCATAATGTTGTTTGAATAGTGTTTAAAACTCAATTACCTCAGCATAGCTCATAGCTTCATCAATACCAGGGAATGCTCCAACAATCTCTTGCATAACACCTTTGCCAAGCCTCATTGCCTCGGTTTCTCCCTCAAAGTACTCTTCTGGGAGCTCAGTCAGCCCAACATTAGGGTCTATTTCCATAGCAAAAAGATTGTCAAAACCCTTGACCTTTGTTGGTACCTGGAAATAAACAATTAATAAGAAATCAGTGACTGTTTTGTACTTTTCTTGTTTAGGAAATTTGTCAAATTGATAGCTTCTTTGTAGGTGAAAATTATTTGACACACAATATTTACGTTACCTTTGAGAATTTCTGGTCGAATGCATCTGATATATTGTGTGCAGGATCAGTTGATATGATCAGAACAGACTCACGGACCTTGGATAATTGGACGGCCAAACTACAACTGGAAAAGAAATAAAAAATAGTTTTTAGATTCCTAAATGGTCTGTTAACTTTAATTAGAATGTTTTTCTTGCCTGCATGTAGTTTTTCCGACACCCCCTTTCCCTCCAACGAAAATCCAACGCAGAGACTTTTGATCGATGACATTCTTTAATGAAGGCTCCAGAGGCTCAAAATCTTTGTTGTCGTCCATGATTTAGAGAATTTTACAACAATTTTCTAGCAAAAATATGAATGCCCGTAAATTTATCAATCAATTTGACAAACGTGACGTGACGTGACGTTAGAAAACGTCGCCATTTGTCAAGTAGTGATGGGATGGGTAATTTAGCTTTGTAATTTACATTACTTACATATAATTTTTAATATTATCCAAATATAAAATATACTTATCAGCAAATAAATCGAGCCACTGCGTTATTTTCATAGAAATATACTCACTTTGCTACTGAAAGTTATCTCGAATTTTTGGGATTATTATTCGCAAGTCAAGTAGGTATTCGACTCATATATCGACGTGCAAATGTTTACAATTTATATAACTGTTTATACGTTTTGAATAATGAGACTGAAAAGTGAGTATTTTGTATGAAAATAACGCATTGGCTCGATATATTTACAAATTCAATCGATTAAAGTAAAAAACAACAGACGCATTTTTAAAGATTCTAGTCAGAGGCTCTATCGATTAAAAAAAAATGGATATGGACATGGGCTTCATTTAACACTTTTAACAGTTAAATGACCATATATGGCATGGACGTAATATACCAACAGGACAGGCGCAGCTGAAAAGCGATCAGAGCGAGATCCTGTGTCCGTATCTAATAGGGTCACAGTCATCATTCGGATTTGCACCTAAACTGATGCTATATATATATATTTTCTGATTTTAATCGTCCTCTTGCTCATTATGTTTCAATTCACTAAATCTTTCACTTTCGTGTTCGCGTTTCCAATGCATCTACAATAACAAAAAAAATAATTAATTAGGAGAGAAAAAAGTTGGGACAATGCATAAAAATAAATTCAAGACAACATTAAATTCAAGATAAGTAAGTATCAAGACTATTACCAACAGCTGCAAGGATTTCGTCTAAGTGATGTATTTTTTCCTTCCGGGATCGGTCATCATCGAGCTTTATGTCGCGATACTGGCTGATCCATGGTAAATATCAATTTTCTAACTGCGCTTCTGATCGCTTTCGGCATTATTTTCTCTACACGGTTCATTAGGTTTCTTACAGTGAGCTCGTGAAATTCTAAATCTATGACCTTTCTACCGCATGGCAAGTTTTAGAAAGGGACAAACAGCCTCGGTTGTAGGTATCTCACTCGGTTCGTTTTGCCTCTGTCAATGTTGCTTGACAAATTGAGTTTTAAGCCAATGTGTTAAGGTGTGTTTTTGTAAGTTACTTAGTCCTGCTAATTTAAGTCCTATCCAATGTCAAGGTGGCAGATTTCTGCTATTTGGCACCTGAATTTTAAGTGTGGCAGATTATGCCGACAATTTCGAAAAGTGGCAGAATTTGGCAGATTTGAAAAAAATCTGTAAATACTTAAAAATTATAAAGATTTCCTTCAAATTTGACAAACTCTTTCGAGAAAGAGAAAATAAATAACTTTCATCTCTTTCATCAAAATATATGTAGTGTACTTAAAAAAAGGAATGAATTAGAAATTGTCCTAACTGACTTTACAAAAAATAATAAAACTATGGATGTTATCTGTCTGTCCGAAACCTTTATTCAACGAGGGCATGATCAAAATCTAGTCTTGAATAACTATAAAGTTGCGTCATCATGGTCACGGGAATATGAAAAGAGAGGCGGTACATGCATTTTAATTAAAAAGCACCTAAATTACACTAAATTGGATATAGCTGAGACATTATCAGAAAAGAATAACTTTGAGTGCTGTGGAATTTCCATTAAATCACCGAATATTGTCATAGTCTGTATATATAGAACTCCAACATCAAACATAGACATATTTTTTAATAAGCTGGATGAATTACTTCGCAAATTAAATAGAAGACCCAAACAAATGATTTTGTGCGGAGACTGGAATATCGATACCTTAAAAAACAATAAATTTACACAAACGCTAATTAGCATCCTTCAAAATTATAATTTGAAACTACACATTAACACACCAACAAGAAAAAAAGCTTGTCTAGATTTAATCGTTAGTAATATACGTGACGCAAATGGCTACACAAAACAATTATCTCTTTCTGACCATAACACATGCCAAGTTTTATCATTGCACATAAATGAATATGAAAAAGTCTCGCAATGGTATGAACTCAAAAGAGATTTTAATGAAGAAAATATATCAAAATTTTGCAACTATATTGATTCTCTTACATTTAACGATGTACTAGAGCAATCAGATACGAATAAAGCCTTTAATACCTTTCATGAAATATTAACTGTATTGTTTAATCAATGTTTTCCAATGGTTAGAATTCGGTGTGACAACAAAAATAAAAAATTGAAATGGCTAACAAAGGGATTGAAGAAAAGCTGTTTAATTAAACGTAAACTCTACAGAAAATTCATTTACTCAACAAAAAATCAAAAATTGGCTAACAAAATAAAATATCAGAAATACTCAAAACTATTGCATAAATGTACCATTACAGCAGAGAAAAATGATAATTCTAAATTCTTATTTAACGCAAAAAATAAAAACAAAGCAGCATGGTCATTAGTAAATAATAATTTTAATCGACGACTTGTCGCAAAAGAAATAAAAACAATAAAAATGAAAAATAAAACTCTTAGTGACGCAAATGCTATAGCGGAGGCCTTTAATAATTATTTTATAGAATTGACAGAAAACACTAACGATAACAAACAAAATACAAATAAAACAAAATTAAAAAATACTATTTATTTATATCCAACATCCAAAAACGAAGTTATACGCATCATAAGAGATTTAAAAAATACCAACTCGGTAGGCTATGATAGTATAAATACAAAAATATTAAAGCTATGCTGCCAAAAAATTGCTATTCCGCTAACCCACATAATAAATTTATCTCTAGAAAACGGAGTCTTTCCTGAAAAACTGAAATATTCTATCGTTAAACCTCTACACAAAAAAGGAGATGATGACGATATGGAAAACTACAGGCCCATCACACTTATACCAATAATAGCTAAAATATTCGAAAAAATTATGGCGGAAAGGATATATTCATTCATTGTTAAGCACAAAATAATAAAAATGGAACAATTTGGCTTTCAAATTGGCAAATCCACAACACTCGCTTGTTTTTCGTTGATAAAAGCTGTAACAGAGGCTATTAATAATAATGATCTGACTGTAGCCTTGCTATTAGACATGTCAAAAGCTTTTGACTGCGTTAACCATGACATTCTATTAAAAAAACTTGACGACTATGGTATGAGAGGAACCGCACATAAATGGCTTGAAAGCTACCTAGCAAATAGACAACAGTGTACTGAAATTACTAAAATTGAAAAACAAACTAAAATAACGGGCAGATCACAATATCGTACAATAAAAAATGGCGTACCACAGGGCAGTATTTTGGGGCCCCTGTTGTTTATATTGTATATAAATGATTTACCTGATATCACAGACAATCCATGCTTTTTATTTGCCGATGACTGTACGTTACTATTCCATAGTAAAGATATTGACAAATTAGAATTAGACATAAATAACACACTTAGTGACATAATCGGCTGGATGAATAAAAATAATTTAAAAATTAACATAAATAAGACTAAAGCATTACATTTTCACACAAATAAAGCAAAAAGAATTAATATAAATATACAACATAGCAATAATAATATTGACTTGGTAAAATCTGCCCAATTCTTAGGTATAACTCTGGATGAACACTGTAGCTGGAAATTGCACATTGACGCTGTTTGTAAAAAAATAAATAAATTTGTGTATGCTTTAAGCAGAATCAGAAAGGTCACAACATTTCAAATTGCTTTACAAACCTATTTTGGATTCGTATCCTCAGTATTGCGATATGGCGTGGTAATGTGGGGCAACAGTGTGGACTTTGAAAGGGCATTTAAAGCGCAAAAAAAATGTATCCGGGCACTATGTGGAATAAGTAGTAGAGTTTCTTGTAAGCCTTTGTTTAAACAACACAAAATATTGACACTTCCTTGTATTTACATTGCTGAATTATGTTTGTTAGTAAAAAAGTACCCTGAATATTTTGTGTACAACTCGGAAATTAAAAGTAATATAAGAAGTTGTAGAAAAAATAAAATAATAATCCCGAAATGCAGACTAACACTATTTAAAAAGAACGTATACTTTATGGCCATACAAATATTTAATAAGCTTCCACAGGACCTTAGAGATTTACCTATGGATAAAAACTCATTTAAAAAATCCCTATTGAGGTGGCTATTAGAAAAAAACTTTTACTCTGTGAAAGAATATTTGAATATGTAGGCTTAAATGGTTATTTTCCATTATAATGTAATTTTAGCTTTGCTATTTGACTATGTTAAAATGAATAATGAATTTAAATACTATGATATGAATTATTAAGAGATATGTAAAATTAAAACTGAATTGACATTTTAATTACAATTAAATGAATTATTATCTTATACTTTCTAATGTTAATAATGAATTTGACATTTTAATGCTTAATATTGAATGAATTATGATAATATTATGTTCATTTTAAAATTAATAATTTCACTTTTATTTTGTATTACGACAATTAATTTCAATAATTTTTTGCATGCCTGGCAACTGGCAAAACATGCTGAACAATGTTATACCTATTTAAGATCTGTTTATATCATACCATGTTTAAGAGCAAATAAATATTTCTATTTCTATTTCTATTTCTATTTCTATTTCACTTTGTGATTTAAATTTATGACTATGTATGGCAATTAATCTGTAATAAGTTTTATTTTGTTATTAATGTAGGTAACTGATCATTAGTTTCTTAATAAGTAAATTGTAGTAGAACTTCTTCAAATTCTTTATGAAGTAGTTTTTTTTGGTGGTTTGAGGTGGAATATTGGTTTTATGGTGATATGGCAGATTTTTTGCCCGTGGTTTGGCAGATTCGCCGTTTCTGAGAAGGTCACACTGGTGGCATGATGCGTGGATGCACCATACATAAAGTAGCGATGGGCCGAGTCGCAATTTTTTCAACTCGAGTTAACCGAGTTGATATCATTGCCGACTCGGTTTGCAACTCGGTTCAAACCGGTTCAGTTGAGTTTACGGTGCGATAGATGGTATTTTGTTTGTGTTTGATATATTTAACCAAACCGACTCGATTGCGGTTGCAACTCGGAGTCTGCAAGTCGCAACGGCAATTTAAATGATTGATGAGTGTTGAGGTTGTACCACTATATTTATAAGAAATTGAGCAAATTTTACAACTCACTATGACTCCATTACTCTCATCACTGTTCTTTGCAAAAAAGTCCCACACAACACTCTTTTTATTAAAAACCATGTCTAATAAATAAATAGCTACACAAAAAACAATACAAGATAACAAACATGCCAATAACTTACTACCTACTATTTTACAACAAATTAGTTGTGTAGTGAGTGACTCGGCTTGGGCTCCCTCGATTCGGTCGGCTTAACTCGGTTTGGCGATCGGTCACGGAGCGGCGACCGGCGACGACGGCCGAAGCGAGCCGAGCGATCCACACACCAAACCAATCGAACCGAGTCGGCGGCGGCGGTTCGGTTCAAACTGCCGGGTTCGGTTCAAACCGCCGGCGCGGTCGCCTGCGTACGCGACTCGACAACGAAGCGAGTCAAACCGGGCTAGGACAAAATCAACTCGAGTTGACCGGTTAGATAAGCAACTCGAGTTAACCGAGTTATTTGATTCGAGTCGCCCATCGCTAACATAAAGTACTCTGTGGGTCCCACCCACTTGTCAGCTGTATGTATTTTGTGTCGCTGTCACAACCAGAAATTGGCAAATTATTCTGAATTTCAAATAATTTCCGTATTTGATTAGGAATCTCAAAAAAGATCTGCAAATGAATAGATTGATAAAGTGAGATGAAAAAACTTATAAATAAAAATAATGCTCTATCGTCTTTTCCGGGGTCGTTTAACGTTCAAGATATATGTTGTTTTGGCTATAATTTTAATAGTTACACTATCAGGATATATATTTCCTCAGTTTAGATTAAATTCTATTGCTCCAGTGACTGTCCCACCTAATTCTCATACGCGTACAACTCGACACTTATCTAAATTATTCACTTTAGTGTTCCGTCAGTTTGAAGATTTTGAAAACGATGTCGCTGATAGTGTTCAATCCTTTGTTACTGCGTTCCCAAACATGCCAGTTGTCGTCGTATGCGACGGTAACCCTTACCCTCCTTTCCCATTCTCAGTTACGAATGAAACCCTACGAAACGTGAAAGTGATTTCATTGGAACTCAAGTTGGACACTGCACCGCAAGAGCTGAATCCATTGACTCATATTTCTACAGAATTTGTGTTATTTGTGCCCGATTCTGTAAGAGTGTCTCGTAAAGTACTTCAGCAAGTAGCTGCCACTGCTTCGGCGTTTCCACACCATGCTTTTGCTATACCAGTAGCTAATGTTCATCTTGTATGTCTACAAGTAAAGTGGAACTATGCTGAGTGGACTTTACAATACGCCAAAGATGCTACTGGAAAGTTATGTGATGCTATTCATGGGCAGCATGCATTATTGATCAGGACAGCAATGCTGCATACTTTACCAAAACCATTTACATTACCTTTTCCGGAGTCACTTTACCTGCAAACTGCAGTAAAAAATGTGAAGGTAATATTTTAATCCATCTATTAAATATATTATTATTATGTCAATGTACTTCTGTACTATAAATATTTCATAAATAAAATTATGATTATTTTTAAAAAGATTATTGTATTTATTTGTAATATTCCTATTTAGTACTTAATTTATAAACTATAGTTTTCTTAGATTTAAAATAAGTGGTCTGTTAGCCTATAGTATTTTTAACTTCATTTTCAGATTCAAATAGTGGAAGGCAAATTGGGTGGTGGTAGGAGTGTGTTGAAGTCCCCTGGAGCTCGCCAGAGAGTGTCTCGGCGTCTGAGGGACTATAGAGTAGCATTATACAAACAGCTTGGCGTGAAAGCTGTCATTAGAGAAGATGGCAGGGTTCAGTGGTTTGGCTGCAAGAGGGAAACTCAGGTATTGACTTTTTATAAGCCTACCAGCTTCTGCCTGCTAAAATTTTTATAAGCCTACTAGCTTCCGCCTGCGGTTTCAACCACGTGGTTTCTGTTCCTGTGGGAATATTGGGGTAAAAAGTAGTTGGGGTAAGAATTAGTAACTATGTTACTCTCCGTCTTTTCAACTAATTCTATGCCAGAAATTAAGTTGATTGGTTGCTTAGTTAGGGCTGGAAAAAATTACAAAGAAATACTTTCGCATTACATATCCCATCCGGTCCGGGACTCTTCTCAGCCTTTAGCTTCTTTATGTGGTCGTAAATTTCAGAATCTTCAATTGGTCTGATGCAATTAGTTAGGATATGTAATGAAGTCCTCAAAATGGGAGCACCCGTTTTAATCCACCATCTGACACAATTGTTTAATATGATATTAGACGCAGAAGCTGTACCAAAACAATGGTGTACATCGGACATCATTTTGCTTTTCAAGAAAGGAAACCCCTTAGACATAGGGAATTATAGACCCATAAGCCTGTTAGCAAGTACATATAAACTGTTTTCATCCATACTTTTAAATAGAATAACTAACGACATTGATAAACTGCAACCAAAAGAACAAGCAGGATTCAGATCAGGTTACAGCACAATGGACCACATACAGACCTTAGAACAAGTTATAGAAAAGTACAGAGAGTTTAATAGGCCTCTGTATGTGGCCTTCATAGACTACAGCAAAGCTTTTGACAGCATCAGCCACTATTCAATCTGGAACGCACTGCAACAATCAAACATCAACCAAAAATACATTAACATCTTGAAATATATTTATACAAACAGTACAAGTAGAGTAAAACTGGAAACTAGAGGAGACGAAATAAACATAGAACGAGGTGTCAGACAGGGAGATCCTCTGTCTCCGAAACTTTTCATCGCAGTACTCGAAAATATTTTTCAGAAATTAGGTTGGAAAAATAGGGGAGTGTACATAAATGGACAATATTTAAACCACCTGAGGTTCGCTGATGACATAGTTGTAATAGCCGAAACTGCCAAAGATCTAGACGAAATGATGAGATCACTTGACTATGAAAGCTCCAAAGTTGGCCTAGAAATGAATGCAAATAAAACTAAGATACTAACCAACTATCATGAAAGACCAATAGTGATAAAAGAAAATAACATAGAATATGTCAATGACTACATATATTTGGGAATGCAAATATCATTTAATAAGTCAAGTAACGAAGAGGAAGTAACAAGAAGAATCAACACAACATGGAGAAAGTTCTGGTCACTGAAGGAGATTTTTAAAGGCAACTATAGCTTGCATATGAAAAAGACAGTATTCGAAACATGTCTATTACCCTGCTTATCGTATGGCTGCCAAACATGGGTATATACAAACAAAATAAAACAAAAGATCAAATGCAGCCAAACAGCAATGGAAAGGAGCATGCTGAAAATTAGAAGAATACACAAAGTAAAGAACGTAAACATTAGACAAAAAACAAACTCACCGATGCTCCTCACCGATGCTCTCAATTTTTCAGAAAACTCATTGGAAACTTTACCTAATTTTAACAATTTAAACTATGTGTTTCAGAACTAAAATAATTACTTTTTCAAATGTATCAAGGGTATCTCATTTACTTGATTAGGTGAAGTTTGAGGGTTATTAACATCAGATGGAGTTTTCTTACATAATTTTCTTAAAATTATCTTATATTTTAACACAATAAAAATTACAATCAATACGGAAACTATTACATATAATACTATGGTAGCAACGCTTTCACTTTGTTGCACACTGACACTTTTCACATTTTTCACGCCTTTTTGTAGCACGTAATTTAAATGCTGAATGTCGTCCAGATTTACTTTCTTCAAGTTCACAGGTTCGTAGTCCGTAGAATTCTGTTGCTGATTTTCAGGTAAACTGGGTAATGTGATTACAGGTAAAGATTTGTTTTTCTTGAACATGGAGTAATAACGATGTCCTCGAATTTCTATTCCTTCTATGGATACTATACATCTATCTGGTATGGTTAGTATGTATGTGCCTTGTATTTGCCCATGGATGATATTACTATCGCAGTTTTGTGAAATAATTTTGTTAACCTTGGAGAATAAAATCCAACTATTTGCGGTAATCTTTTGAAGTTTCAGGTCTTCCATGTCGACTGATCTAGGGAAACATGAAGATGGATTTGGGCAATACGTCATCAGTTGTTCAATGCAGGTTTTATCGGCATAAGGTGTGAGGTCATCTTCAGTACACAAGTAATCTTTATCTGTAACTTCTTTACACGGTTTGGCTATTGGTAAGTATTTCAATCCTTCTACGAGTAGGTAAGGAAAGTCAGGGATTATAATATAGGTTAGGTTTATGGAATTATAGAATATGGGAAGGGAATACAATTTAAAATAATTATATGTTACATTGTCAACTAAAGGTATATCTATAATAAATCTTATAACATTATTTGTGATGTAAGTTTTTACAGAAAACGTTTCTTCTAGGTTAATGAGATTTTGTTCATTTACGGTAAACATTAAATTATCGTGTTGAGCTATTTCCAATAATAAATTCAATAATTCGTTTGGGTTTAAAATACTTTTGTGGATAACTGATACTTTACTGAGCGCTAGAGCAGTTTCTATTTCGCTGAGTTTAATGTACATGGTTCGGAAGTTAGCAACAAACATATTTAAAATACTAATGAGATAAGTTACATAGCTTAGCTGATTTTCTTTGACAGAGAGGTCACTAAGTTTTGTTTCAATTCGAATAAGACGCTCATTCATAAGTTGTGTATTTTCATCAATAGTTTTTGTGGAATTTAGAAAATGATCTAACATTTTAGATATTATGGTAACCTTATTGGAAACTTCCTGTTCGTGGGTTTGTATGTTTGCAATAAGCTTATCATATTTAACTGCGTCGTCATAATCTAAATTTCCTGTAATTATCTTGATAATTGAGCCAATTGGGTTAATGAGTCCTCGTTTGACTTTTCTTGAGGGGCTCAGTTGTTGGAATTTTTCAATAGTTTCATCACGTAAGTATTGTACTAATTGTTGTAATTCCTGAATCTCAAATTGATAAAAACTGTTATTACTGTAATGAGTTGTGATGTCATTTAATTCAGAATATTTCTCAATATTAAATAAAATGTCTCGTTCGAAACCTTTCAGATCTATTGTTTTTATAATGGACCACTGATCGCGTTGTAAAAAGGCTTGACCTTGTTGAAAAGGTAAGATTCCCGGATTTTGTTTAATTTCTACCAGTTGAAGTCCCTGGCTGGGGAGAGTTTGACCTAGGAGCCGTTGCGTTATCGACGTCCATATCAGTAGGTTCATCCACCTCATCCACCACCTGCGAAGGGCGTTTCACATTTTTAATTGGTACCTTCGTATCGCGTTCATTTACTTTAATAGGTAAAATATTACGGTCTGCTTTACCCGTGACTATAGCCTTTTGATATTTAGGTTTGTCTTTAGACTGTCGCTTATTGACTGCTTTGGCGAATACGGTTTGTCCTACTTTCAATTCAGGGCCTGTCTCTCCACCTCGTTTATGAATTACTTTTTTCTTTAATTTCACTGCTTTTTCCGATAATTGTTTATATAATTCGTGAGTTCTTTTTCTATGATCTTTAATAAGTTGCTGTTGATAATTTTTCTGGAAATCTGTATCAAATGTTGAATTTAATTCGGTATGACCGAAAACTACCTCAAATGGTGTTAAATCAGTAGTACTATGGATGGTATTATTGTAAGCCATGACTGCGTAAGTCATAACTGTAGCGGCATCGGTATATTTTCTTTCATATTTGGCTAATCGATATATTTCTATTAAAGTGGAATGGAAACGTTCAACTAATCCCATGGAATTTGGATTATTTGGCGTTCCAATATGCAAAGTTATTTTGTGTAAATCTGTTAATTCTTTAATTAATGCATTATTAAACTCGGTTCCAGGATCTGAACTAATTTTTTGTGGTGTTCCGTAAAAAGAAAAATATTTAATTAGGGCTCTAACAATTTCGGGTGTTGATCTGGATGGGATTTCTATTGCCTGACCTAATTTACTAAAAGCATCGATAATTGTTAGATATGTTTTTGATTCGATTGAAAATGTATCCATGAATATTTCCTGGAATGGTGCATTTTGTGTTTGCGTTAATTGTAAAACTGGTTTTATGGGCTTTCTATCATATTTAGAAACTTTACATTGTTCACAAGAATTGATGACTGCTGTCACCATTTCATGCATGTTTTGCCAAAAATAGTTTCTCTTAATTCTTTTAACTGTTTCCGTGATACCTCGGTGACATGTTTTCCCGTCATGTATTTTATTAATTATTGCTCGTTGTTCCTGCTCATCTTCTACGTAAACTACGCGTTCGGTGCATTCAATAAAATTTACTGTGCCCTTTTTAAATAATTCGATAATTATTTTACTAAATCGTTTTCTATGTTCTGGGTGTTCAAAGTAAATGAAATATTTGATTTTAGGCTTAATGTATCGTTTCAGAAAATCTTTTATTATTTGGTCGTTTTGTAATGGTAAGAACACTTCTAAAACTTTTTGTTTATCGCGGGATAAATCTGTTACTTGCATATCTTGACTAAATTTATAAAATACTAATATCTGATTTGGCTTTGTATCAACTGCTTCATGTAATATTGGTATACCTAAAGATTCTGTTTCTTGAGCTGAGTGAATGGTTTGAATACTAGAGTTATCGGAACGAATTGGATAGTTAGATGGTTCGATATCCATATCTGTGGAAATAGAAGCGGTGTCTTCAGAATCGGAAATGGTTATGGTGTCTGAGTCAACGATATCCTTTTTCGTTAATTTAGATGATTGCTCTTCACTATCTTCCACATTAACAATCATGGAATCGTTATCATCATTACCTAATGCATTGAATTGAAGGCGTGATAACGCATCTGCATTTGCGTTCTGTTTTCCGCTTTTATGGATTATGTGAAAATCATATTCTTGCAGACGCAAACGCCAACGCGTTAATTTGCTGTTCAATTCTTTTAAATTACTAAGCCATATTAGAGGTCTATGGTCCGTATAAACTGTGAATTTATTTCCATATAGATACGGTCGAAAATGTTTTGTGGCCCAAACTATAGCCAGCAACTCACGTTCGATTGCACTATATTTCTTTTCAGTATCTGTTAGCGTTCGGCTAGCATATGCCACCGGCTTATCGCTACCTATACAGCCTTGTGACAATACTGCACCGAGGGCTACTTCAGATGCATCTGTTGTTAGAATGAATGGCTTGCTCATATCTGGATATTGTAAAATCGGTGCATTTATTAAAAGTTCTTTACATTTTTGGAATGCTTCTGTATATTTATTATCGATAATCACTCTTTTACCCTTTTTTAAACATGCTGTTAAAGGTTGACATATTTTAGAAAAGTCTTTTACGAAACGTCTGTAATATCCTATGAATCCTAAAAATCGTTTTATTTCAGTCTGTGTTTGTGGAATTGGGTAATCCATAACTACTTTAATTTTGTCATCGTTAGGTTTAAGTCCGTCTTTTGTCAACGTATGTCCCAAATATTGTACTTCTTTTCTAAGGAATTCGGATTTGTCTAATTGTACCTTCAAGTTCGTCTGTCTGAGTCGTTCAAATACTGCACGTAATTTTTGAAGATGTTCTTTTAGTCCATTCGAGTAAATCAGAATGTCATCTAGGTAAACGAGGCAATGTATTCCCTGTAAGCCTCTCAGCACGTTATTCATCGTTCGTTGAAACGTTGCCGGAGCTGTCTTTAGACCAAATGGCATTCTAAGAAACTCATAATGTCCATTTTGTGTAGAAAACGCAGTTTTTTCCCTGTCTGAGTCTGTAATTTCAATTTGATGATATCCTGAAGCTAAATCTAACGTTGTAAAGTAATTGCTTTTACCTAATTTATCAAATAAGTCACATATGTTCGGAAGTGGGTATCTGTCGTCAACTGTAATCTCGTTTAAACGTCGATAGTCTATGACCATTCTATATTTTATTTCACCTGAAGCATCCAATTTTTTTGGAACCAAATGGACAGGGGCACTCCAAGGAGAATGTGATTCTTGTATTACGTTATCTTGCAATAATTTTTCTACTTGATGTAATATTTCCTGTGCTTGAGCCGGTGCCTGTCTATAGGGTTTTATATAAATTGGGTCTTCATTTACAGTTCTGATTTGGTGTTTTACTTGATTGGTAAAAGTAAGTGGAATGCTTTCACAATAAAATATATCTTTATATTCTTCACATAGACGAGTGATTTCTCTACGCTCTTCTATGTTGAGATGGTCTAAACGAAGCTTATTTAAGTTGTCATTCAATAAGGTATCTGTCTCTACGTTTGTATAGTCACCGTTATAGTTAGTTTCTATTTCGTTACAAAATTTGGATACTTTAAAGGGTGCTGTAATAACTAATTCTAATAAATTATTTGTTGCATTTTGTATAATGGTTTCGGCAAAATAATTTTTACAAGAAACTAAGGCAGTAGGCATACGAACGTCTTGACAAAATTCCTTAAATTCAATAATTGCATCACCGTTTTCCTGATTCACTGGTAATTTAATGCGTTGTTCTGATCGCGGTTCTAATATAATTTTATAATCACTTTTATAAACTATTGGGATAGTAGTCTTGTCTGTCTGAAGGATCATATGGTTATAAGAAATATTTGCTTTGAGTCGAGACAAAAGATCACAACCGATTACTCCATCGTATCTTTTATCTACATCATATATATAAAATTTATGTGTAAATGGTTCTTTAAAAATTGAGAAAAGAGGAATATTAACTACATCATTGTGGACACTGGATGCATGCGTACTAGTTACCATAAACGGTTCGTAGCATCTATAGTTATTGAAATACTCATTAGCTTTAGATGTACTAACAAAAGAACGTGTGCTTCCAGGATCTAACATAAACTTAGCATCTATATCTGGTACATATATATAAGGTAATTTTAGAGTATTGTCTGAATTTATTTCAATTATCTCGGGATGATTCGGAGGCAATTGACTTGAAAATTTTCATTAGAATCTACTTTTTCCTGATTATTTTCTAATTGTGGATTATTATCGCTTTCAATTTCACCAGGATCGGGGTATTGTTCTGTATATGCATTTTCATTATAATAAGCGTACATATTTTCATCAAATTCGGTCTCGTAATTATAAGGGTAATTATAATAATCAGTTTCATCAGTAGATATTTCATTTACTGGAAACTGTTGTGGTTTAGCGGGTGCGGTTCTCATTGAAACGTCATTAGAGAAATTAGGAGGACGGTAACCTTGATGTTGCTGCTGAGGCCTAAATCCAAATTGGCCTGGCTGTGGTCTAAAACCTTGCGTTTGAGGTCTATAACCAAATTGACCTATTTGCGGACGATAGCCCGTTGGTTGAAATGGTGTATTCGTATTAAATTGGGGTTTTGTAAAATTATTAAATTGTGGTGCTGTTGGTCGCGGTTGGTTGAATGCATTTGTATTTAGAGGTCGATTACCAAAATACTGATTATTTGGTCGGAAAAGATTGTGGGTGTTTCCCGGAATACCAAATTTAAATTGATTTGTCGGAAGTGCAGGAATACCAAATTTAAATTGGGTGTTCTGCGGAATTGATGGTTTAAATATATTTTGTTGAGTGATCAATGGTCTATTTTGGAGCATCTTTGATCGAAGGTTATACTGTTCCTGGAAATTAACTTCTTCTAAAACAAAACTCAATGCTTGCTCTAATGTGGTCGGATTTTTAATTCTAACTATTCGCACCATGTGTTCGGGTAAATTATATAAGAAAACGTTCAAGGCAGTATTATCGTAAATAATACGTTTTGCTTCTTTTAAGGTAACGGATGAACTTTGGTTAACTTTTGAAATAAGAATTGCTCTCACGTCCTGAATTCTACCACAGAATTCTAAGTAAGATTCATTGTTTCTAATTTTTAGTGTTTCTAATTCGATCGCTACACATTCCTCACTTCGCGGGTCTCCGAAATGTTGGATTAAGATTGCTTTTATTTCGTCGTACGTCTGAAATTCACCTCGCTCGCTGATCAGAGCAGCGGCTTTCCCGGACAATTTACTAGTAACTGACTGAAGTAAAAACTCATTAACGTTTGCTGCACCTTGGTACTTTGATATAACGAATTCACATTTCCTCAAAAACAAACTTAAAGTTTTTGTGTTCCCGTTATACTCAGGTATAAGGTTTAGCATTTCGCGAGGGATGTGTGGTGTCGGATAATCTAGTTCGCTCTCCATTTTAAATATAGATATAGTTACTATAACACAAGCTTAGTTTATGATTAAAAATAAGGTAGGTAATATAAAGTAACCGCGAGATTCTATCGCGTAAACTTTAAATTATTTATGTAAACTACAACTTTAAAATTAATTTGCGAGATTTTATCGCCTATTACTAAAATTAAAATTATATTCAAAGTAAATCGTGAGATTTTATCGCGTAGATACTTCAAATGTTTAAAAACTATATTCACTTTTTGTATATATAAATAAAAAAAAATCACAATAATCACTTAAATCTAACACTAGGATAAAGGATAGGAAAGGATGTAGAAGAATTTTACAACTTACATGCCAGTCTGCACCTTATTTTCACACATTACCGATTTTAGGCAAATTACTCCCGTTAACAAATTTATTTGGTTCGTGGATAGTCTTTACCGGTGTTGAAACACGCGAACTGCTGCACACACGCGAACTTCAGCAACGATTTCGGATTTTACGAAGCTTCGAAACTGTTTCCCGAATTTTCTGCGATGCTAGCGTACTTTTTCGAGAGTTTTCCGCGTATGATAAACAGTAGACTATCCTACCGGCTGCGCCAGTTAACTTTCCGGAGCGTGGAAATATGTTTTTAAAAACTAATGTATCGAGATTTTATCGATGAGCTACAGACTAACTTAGGCTAACTTAAGACGAGTGAACCCAGCAGAGTTTGATGCCGGACTGACTCGATCTACTCCTTATTCTAATACAAAAGATTATAATAATAATTGCTACATTGCAACTTAATTCTAAGGATCGGCAAGACTGCTTACATTGCGTCTGCCGTCCTTCCTGTCCAAAGCATTTCACAGAATAATGTTACATTGTAGTTACATTGTATTAACTATGAAGTGCTTCGTCAGTAGATCTTACAATATAACTATCTTGTATGTATGTTTGTTTGTTGTTTTATATGTAATATTCTTTATTAATTGTAGCACCACAAGAACTTCGCCATTACACTGACAAGTCAGTATTATTCAACAAAAAGAGCACGATGCGCGCGACCGATACTGACGCGAGTACGTGTACGTGTAACGTGGAACAGTCGCCGCCGGCGCCAGCGTAAACTTTGTTGTCAGTTAAAAACAAATGCGATATATTTGATATTACTGATAATATCACTATATAGTAGAAACTTGACACGGATTGAAACTAAATGTAATTTCAACAAAGACAGAACACAAGTTGGTGTTTCACCCGAGTTCTTTTCGTAATAACACGTGTTGTGATGTGAGGCTCCATTTTTAACTCAATCTACCGTACAATTTCTGTATATTACAAAATGTATTTACTTGACATTGGCAAAATTCGCGTATTTAACGCGAGCACGCCATTAATTAAGAAAGAAAAGAAGAAGAAGAAGAAAGTACACAAGTTGCTATCCTCGGGGATGACCAAATAAAAAATCTTTTAGAAAAAAATCATATCTCTCGTATAAGGAAAGCCTTATAATAACCATGATAGTAAAACCAGGAGCAAGTTGTTCACAAATACTAAGTAACTGTGACTACTTGGGGAAGACACTAAACAAAGATGACATTGTTATAAGTATTAGCAATTGGGTCTTATGACAAAAATCCCAATTTTTTTATTTTCTGAGTTAAGAATAGGGTTATAAAAATTCGAAATTTCAAAGTTTTTGTCATTGAGCTATAGTCAGTACAATAATACTTCAAACGTTTTTGTTATAAATGTTCATTAAAATTACAATTTAAATATGAAGATTTTAAATTACAATATAAAACTATTGACAAAAAATCATTATAATTGTACATTTCTAGACGTAAATAAAAACTTATCTTTGATTCAAAGGGCAAGATATTTGGATGATTTAAGTTTTAATTCACTGAATTATTTGATTTACAAAAATAAATATCTAACACCACAAATGATAAAATTATATATTTCTCTAAATAATCTGTCCAGTAAGCTACAAACACATAGACCATCCACTAAGGTTCTAGTATTAACTCCCTAGGTATCCGAACGCGAAGGTAACAGTGGCAATGAGAAAGCTGATGAATTGGCTGATGAACCCTTCATTGGCCCTGAACCAAGACTGCCAATCTTATTATTATTATATTTGGAGAGGGGACACCAGCAAGGCCGGACGGGTGATCAGTCTCCCTAGTTGGAACCATTTTACCCAGTTCCCCGAAGAAGAAGTCCCCTGAAAGACAGGGGGGGCGGGTTAACGTTCACCCCACCGGCGTCGGACCCTCGAACCTTCCTGTGCGCTTACAGTACCTGTTGAGTTGACTTATCGTCAACTGCTTTAGATCCTCTTCTTCTAACTTGTCCGCTTTAAAGAGCTCCCAGCGTAGTGATGCATACATTGGACATTCTGCCATGAAGTGGTAGCTTATTTCTTCCTTTTCCTCTGTGGATCCTCTGTCCTTTGATAATTGAAAGGTGCCTGTTCAGTGGACATTGTCCTGTCAGTACTCCTACTATGTTTCTTATGTTTCTCCTACTTAGTTTCAGCAGCTCTCTAGTTTTCTTCTTATCAACTGATTTGATGAAGATCTTTGACTGTCTGCAGTCCTTTCTTTTCATCCATCTTTGGTTAGTTTCTTTAATTATTCTGATCTCAATGATGTTCTTAGAGATTCTATGTGAGATTGGCAGTCTTGGTTCAGGGCCAATGAAGGGTTCATCAGCCCCCCCCCCCCCCCCCTCCTAGCCAATTTGTCAGCTTCCTCATTGCCACTGTTACCTTCGTGTCCGGGTACCCAGGAAATTTCTACCTCAGCCAATTTGGCGAGTTCCTGAATGCTTTGTTTGCATTCCTTTACTAGGGCTGAGGTAGTCTCCACTTTGTCAAGGGCTTTGATTGCAGCTTGACTGTCGCTGTATATTATTATTTTTCCTACACTATAGTTACTTATATCACTTTTAATCATGTGCGTACACTGCATTATCGCAAATTCTTCCTAAATATTCTTCCTTCCGCTTGAAATACGCTGGTGTATTTGCCCAGATTGAAAGTTGCCCTTTTTGTGTCGGGTTTGGCTATGTAAACACCAGCTCCCGATAGCTGAGTTGATTCTTTTCTTGACCCATCAGTGTAGCATACTGCAGTGCTATCCAGATGGCCTTGCTCTATTTCCCAGTCTTCTCTAGATCTGATGCTGATCCTGTATTTATTGTCGAACATCCTTTCCTTATTGATAAGTCATTGTTGACCAGTATCATTGAAAAGTTTTCTTCGTACTTGTTACCTATGATAGCGTGACCTTTGTCATTGTGTTTACCTTTCCATAGATTAGTACTTTTTAGCTTGAACCATTGCTCTGTAGCTCTCTTTTTTATATCAAGATCTATTGGATTGAAGCCTAGTATCATTTCTAAGGCGGCCGTGGGAGTTGTTCTTATGGCTCCTGATATCATGATGCTGACTAATCTTTGTACCTTAGTGAGTTATTTTCTGTTGTATTCTAATTGTGCCTTATGCCACCATACTAGGGCTCCGTGGAGAATTCGCGGTAGTATAATTGCCCTGTATATCCATTGGACCACTTTGGGTTTCATGCCCCAGTTTCTGCCAACGGCTCTTCTGCACTGCATGAGGGTTGTCATCGCCTTTTTGCTAGTTTCTATTATGTGTTTTCTATAGCTAAGTGTGCTGTCTAAGGTCACCCCAAGGTATTTAAACTCTTTTATATTTAATTTTTCCTGATCTTATGAAATTAAGTAAAGTAATACCATTATTTAAATCTGGAGATAAAGAAGACCCTAGTAATTATAGACCAATTTCAATATTACCCGTCTTAAGTAAAATATTTGAAAAAATAATACTCGAACAGTTATTAACGCACTTTAATATGAATCATCTCTTGCATAATAAACAATTTGGTTTTACAAAGGGTCGGTCTACAACTGATGCTGGGGTCGCGCTATTAAAGCACGTCTTTAAGGCCTGGGAGGGATCGCAGAATGCTCTAGGCATTTTTTGCGACTTATCCAAAGCTTTCGATTGCGAAGATCATCAGACGCTGCTGTTGAAGCTTAACCACTACGGTGTAAAGGACAATGCTGAGAAGTTGTTACTGTCGTATCTCAGTTCGAGGACACAAACCGTTGATATTAATGGCGTAAAATCGTCCGGCTGTCTTGTAAAGATGGGCGTGCCTCAAGGCTCTATCTTAGGTCCGTTCCTATTTTTAATTTACATAAATGATTTACCATTCTTCGCAGAGAAGTTTTGTGAGATTGTCTTGTTTGCGGATGATACTTCCCTTATTTTTAACATTGACAGAAATCAAACTCATTTTGACGATGTAAACATGGCACTCTCTTAAATTCTTACTTGGTTTGATGCAAATAACTTACAACTTAATGCAAGGAAAACCAAATGTATCCTATTTTCTTTGCCTAATGTAAAAGTCCTGCCAATAGATGTTGAAATTAAAAAAGAAAAATTAGATTTAGTCGATTCAACTGTTTTCTTGGGTGTAACTCTAGACACTAAACTCCAAGGGCCCCACATATCGCGGCATTAGCTGGTAGACTTGGCTCGGCTGCATATGCTATTAGAAAAATTAGACAGTTAACAGATATTGAAACTGCTAGGATTGTATATTTTAGTTATTTCCATAGCATCATGTCTTATGGTATTCTTTTGTGGGGGACAGCAGCTGATATAAACACTATATTCATTTTACAAAAACGAGCAATAAGAGCCATTTATCAGCTAGGGTCTAAAACATCTCTTAGGGATAAGTTCAAAGAGATAGGTATATTAACAGCTGCATGTCAATTTATTTTGAACTGTATAATTTTTGTTCGTCGCAATCTATCAGAATATACCAAACATAGTGATGTGCACAATCTTAATACGAGAAATAAAAATAAACTTGTAATGCCTCGATACAGGCTAAAAAAGGTTCACGGATCTTTCTTGGGTCTAGGTGTAAATTTTTTCAATAAAATTCCACAATGTTTTTTGGATTTGCCTTTTGAAAAGTTTAAGATTCATGTAAAAGATTGTCTACTAAAGAAAGGATATTATACTATAAAGGATTATTTGAATGACAAAACAGCTTGGTCATAAATGTTTTGTTTTATTTTATCGAAGTTGTAGCCGTGTCATTAATTTGTTTAGTATAGTATTAGATTAAACTTTTAACGCAGGTAGCTTGAGTATGTCATGCTCTCTTTAAACATTTCTACGGTGGTGTCGTGTGAGGCGGGTCGCTACGTTCCCTAAAATATGGTTGAGCGAAGCGATGGCTGGTTCATGCGTCATGCTCGTGAACGGGTGCTGCCAGTGGGATGGGTCTGCTCTTGTCTGATTGTGTTAAAATGTGTTGAGATATTAATATTTTTTTTTCAATTTTATAAATTCTATGTTATTTATGATGTTTTGAATTGAGAACGTGGCACTGCTTGATCAGAATAAATAAAAATAAGTAATGTTCTCCAATTATTGTAATTAAGTATATGAAAGCCATTATTATTATTATTTTTAATTTACTTTAAACACGCTTTATGATTATGACCCAGCTGATGCGTCTTCCAGTAACATTGTAAGTTGCGTCTTATATTAATGCACTTTTATCTTTCTTTTTTTTTGTTTTTGCCATTGTATTTTTTATATTTATACACTTTAACATAAGTACCTGAAGTACGTCATGCTCACTCAAACGTTTCTTCGGCGGTGTCGTGTGAGGCGGGTCGTTACGTTCCCTAAAATATGGTTGAGCGAAGCGATGGCTGGTTCATGCGTCATGCTCGTGAACGGGTGCCGCCAGCGGAAATGGGTCTACTTCAGTCTGCTTGTCTTAACGTTGTGCTCAGGGATTAAATATTTTCATCTAAAATAAATTACTATCGACCTGTATGATGTACGTCACAACTTGCAGTACAGTAACCTTGTAATGCGAGAAATGTTAAATGTAAGTCCTTCCTTACGAGTTGAAAATTGTTTACGGTTATGATAACCATAAAATGTAATATTATAATTAGTATTTTCTTTTGTGATGGAAATTGACCTTACTGATATGTTAAGCTCACTTTTCAATTTGACGACTCTGTATGAAATAAAACAGGGAGAAAAAAATAGCCCTTGACGAGTTTCTTGCCGGTTCTTCTCGTTACAAGGTCTCCCGCCGTAGGGTTTGTGAACCGATGGCGTAGCTTCTTTGACGTTCATAAGTGCTTGTAACAGCCTAGACTGAATAAATGATATTGAATTTGAATTTGAATTTGAATTTTGAATTTTACTATTTCAAGTTCATCGTTCTCAATATTTATTGGGATCATTCTGTCAAGCTTTCTTTTGTTGGTGAACAGCATCAGTTTGGTTTTTGAAGGGTTCAGGTTAAGTCCTTTGTCCCTGCACCATCTCAATGTTGTCATAATTCCTCTTTTTATTATGTCTTTGACCACGCTTAATACTCTGCCTCTCAGTAGAAGACCATCATCCGAATACGCCTGGATGTATATATTCATAGCAGTGATCTTAGTTACTACTTCATCTATTAGAATGCACCATAACAGTGGAGACAGACACCCCCCTTGTGGGAAGCCTCTTTTTGTTTTAATGGTGTATTTATTGTCTGCTAGTTCTGTATTGATCTTATGTTGTAGCATGTTGGTGATCCAACCTGATATAATGCTTTGTTACACCCTCTCTATTTAGGGCCTCTACAATGGCTTGTGCAGACGCTTTGTCAAAAGCACCTTCAACATCGAAAAAGCACGCTATGGCATATTCCTTGTTCGTGGTTGATCTTTCTACTCTGACTGCCATGTTGTGGAGATCTGTCTCAATAGATTCCCCTTCCATATAAGCATGCTGATTGTCATGTAGTGGTCTTTTACTTTTTCCTATGGTTTCTCTTATGTGTCTGTCTAGTATCTTTTCCAGTGTCTTCAGTAGGAACGAGGAAAGGCTGATGCATCTAAAGGACTTCGCCTCTTGATATGTGGCCTTCCCTAGCATTTTTGGGACATCTTGCAAACTGCCAATCTTACAAAGGTTCTCTAAGAACATCATCGAGATTAGAACAATTAAAGAAACTAACCAAAGATGGATGAAAAGAAAGGATTGCAGACAGTCAAAGATCTTCATCAAATCAGTCGATAAGAAGAAAACAGAGAGCTGCTGAAACTAAGTAGGAGAAACATAAGAAACATAGTAGGAGTACTGACAGGACATTGTCCACTGAACAACCTGTCAGTTATCAAAAGGACAGAGGATCCCATCTGTCGACAATGTAAAGAAAAGGAAGAAACAAGCTACTTATAATTAAATCTAACAATAAAAACGACATTCAAAATATTGCAAATCATAATTGAAAAGAAGTTACATTAATATAAATAAAACAAAATCAATTCAATTTCAAACTTATAACTCTATACGTAAGCATTTAGACTTAGGTTATGATAACAATAAAGTAGAAGAGTTGACTGAAGTAAAATTCTTAGGTATTAACATTGACCACAATAAAATTGTAACTGGAAAACGCACATTAGATTGATGGTAGATAAATTACATCGTTTCGTTTACGTATTAAACAGAGTGAAACATGTTGCATCTAAGGAAGCCGCACATATGGCCTATCACGGCTATGAATCTTCGGTCTTAAGATATGGTATTGTGCTGTGGGGAAACTCAGAGGATGTACATCGGGCTTTTAAATTGCAGAAAAAATGTATCCGAACAATTTGTGGTACTGATTATTTAGAAATCTGTAAGCCTCTTTTCAAGTCCTTAAATATTTTGCACTTGCCTTGCCTTTATATTTATGAGCTTTGTGTGTTTGTAAAAAAACATAGTGCATTATTTATGAAAAATAATGACACAAATTAAAGAGGCAGAAAAGGAAATCAACTATGTATTCCTCACCAAAAATTAACTGTACATTCTAGAAATTAATTTTGTATGGCAAAACGTGTGTACAATTAACTGCCAAATCACATCCAGGAACTTCCTTTATATAAGTTTAGGTTAAATTGTTTAATACATTATTGAATAAGACTTATTATTGTGTCAATGACTACTTAAATGATAAAACAATAGACACTTAATATTTTGATTGAATCTAATTAATTTATTGAATGAACTTATTTTCTTAGCGAATAAGTGGAAATAATTATTCGCGATTTCTAACTTTTCTAGTATTCATACCGCAGTAGGTATCTTAAAGTATTCTGATCCTCACAAAAAAACAGGATCGATAGGCATCAAACAATTTTTAGAAAACTGATTTTTTTTAAAAATCGGTTACTATGCGGTAAATTTCTCAAAATAGGATGGTTTATGAAGAACGTTTTCATGTAGCTACATCGGTTAAGTTACCTGCCGTTCGTGCCCCGTTTTAAATTTTCACCATGTATATGTACTGAACTGTACTGAATCACATATTAGCACGTCAAAGTATTCGACAAAACATGATGGAGAACCTTAATGTTACAACTGATATGTACCATATATTGCAAATAAATATATGAATTATAATTATTATTGTGAGTTAACTTTTATCTCTAAAACGGCTGAACGGATTTCAATAATTAAGATTTCGTTAGGTTTGGCTTGTCAGCCCAAGTGTTCTTGGGTAAGTGATGTTTAAAAAAACCAACATAGCAGCTGCGAGGTGCTATTATTAAAAGTGACAAAAAAAAAATTAGGTTTCCGACTGCATGTTATTAAGTTGAACAAAATATTTTTATATTAAATCTTGTTTCCATCTTTTCATTTGACTTGTCTTTTGACGCAGGCGTGTTTTTTTATTTTTTAATCCTTAACTAACATCGTAGGGTAATTTTTTACCCCTGCAGCCGCAATAAAACTCAAATATTTTCTTTTCTGGCAAAGATAGTTCTCCTTTTAAGTATTCTCAGGGTAGGGTACGTGCTTGAACCTCAAAAAGTCGTGGCGCATAAAAGTCCTCAATTTGCGTGTACATGGTGTAAGTGGTGTAACGCCATTGTGCAATTACGTATGTATTTCTTTTTACAATTTTACTAATTTCGTTTTATTTTTTTGAGTTTTCAAGCAATATAGTTCGGTTTCCTTTCTTATTCCTGCGTTGTTGGCTTTTATATTTTATATAAAACTGTGAGGATAGGAATCCAAAGAGAAAAATGTTATTTTTAGTTTTCTCAAATGAAAGAATTATAACTTATGAAAATGTATGTTACTTTCTATCATTAACGCAACTAGATAGACCATTATTGCATTAGAATAATAAATATTAGCTGTCTAATATAATTGCGTATTTATTTTTTTATTTTTGTGTGTGGGGTAATTTTTTACGTTCACACGTTACGTGGGGTTAGGGTACGATGTCCCCACGATGTTTGTGTAACAAAAAATAATGATGTTAGTTCAGGGTTAATATTATATATTTTTTGCATTTCAATGTTTATTCTGTCCAAAGTAGGGTTAAATTAAGTGTGCAGATGAGTGAATGTGAAATTACTTCAACTTATGCATCTAATTTATTGTTTCTGGTCTAGTGCACTTTTACAGCCACACGCTTCCTTACTGTAAAGTCGCGAAAGCTATCAGTCGACCTATATGCGATGTTACCGAGCACTCGAATTGGACAGTCGTATAGGGTTACGACGTCACCCACTGACGTCATCCGTGCAAGGGATTTTGCGCAGCAAGTGGACTATATACCACGAACCCCTTGACTGTACAGTCACAAACCAGGATTGTTGATCCACTTGTCACTGTTCGTATTTTGGGCGTGTTTTGTTTTGAAACAAAGACGGCGGCATGTGTAATACAACCAAGTTAAGATGACACTGATGCCAGATTGCGGGGAATCCCACTAAATTTTGAGGGTTTGAATTCTTGAGGGGCGACAATTTGGGGGATTTTTCAGGGACAAAATTTTTAATAAACTAAATAAACTTAATTGTTGTAAATAAACTAAGTTGATTTCACATTGACTGAAAAGTAGATTAAAAACCAAAAAAATAATTTCATAGAGTCTGGCTAATGAAAGCCAACTCTGAAAAAAAGTAAGATATATAAAAAAGTTAGTGTCAGCTATCATTTGCTAGACCCTATTTTGCTATATAATTGTGTGTTTCATCTCTTTTTGCCTTTGGGGGTTTTCTCTTCAAAATGTTTATTTTGGGGGGATTCCGAATACAATTGGGGAGGACGCGATACTGTCATCTGGCAACACTGTAAGATGATATGATAAGCAAGTGACTCAACAATCCCGGTTCATTACTGTAGATGCTTTTGTTTCAGAGATGCTATCCATCTGTGCAAGGCACCCCTTCCTACATCCTCTCGGGGCGCAACACGCCTCCTTGCTGCCGTCGCAACATGCGGCGTACTGCGGGGCACGTGTTGCGTGCATTACTGCAAGCGGGCGCTCGCTGTTGGCTTGAGACCACGTCACTCTTGGGAGCTGTTGTTCAGTGAGTAGTAATACTTATATTTTTTTATTCAAAAACCGATGAAGGGCTGTCAGAAGAATTGCGTTTACGTGGGCGGCCAGGGAAATAACCACTGCTAATGTTAACTCAACGGATAACGTGTTAAAGTTTAAAGTCGATTAGAGGGATTTGTCAATTTTAAGCGCCGCGCCGCCATTAGTCTTTATTAAGCTCTTTGTTTTTCTAATGGCGGCTGTAGTGTGGAAATTGCGCCCTCTTAACATATATGTTACCTTTCAGAGGTGACTTGCTACCGTGGGCGGAATACGCCGAGATAGGCATCCACGCGTCAGACGTATCTCGCGTGTCCTGGCTACAACGCGGCGGCGCGGACGCCGACGGATTCGTGTGGGAGCGAGCCACCAAAGGACATTACTACCGCGTGGCCTATTCCGCTACTAACCGAGTCTACGTGCTAGTTCTGCCGTTCACGGCCAGAAATGGCACCATGTTTCCTGCGGACTGGGTGCTGGCGCATCAGAAGGAGTTCCCTGAGCGGCATCTGCATCCGTTGGCGCAGGTGTGTTAAGTTTGGTTTTCAAAAATTTATGTGAACCCATTATTTTTCAAATAGCCTTTATCATCGTTTTGTTAAGTCCAAACTCAAAAACTTTTGTTTCATGCTTATTACCCTGATCTTAGTACCGTAATTCATTATATGTCTCGGGCATTTGACCTCTGCGTGGCGAGTAAAAAGATGCGGAGTAACAACAAACACTAATCACTAAGCGTCTTTTGTCTCGCCACGTATAGGTCAAGTTATATGCCGTGATCTGTACTACATTTTTTTGTGGTTATTAGACGGCCAGGCTTTAGTCATATTCTGCTCTAGTCATATTCCGCTTTCGTCATGTTCTGATTTAGTCATGAATTAGTCACGTTCTTTTTTGTCATATTCTGCTTTCTTCATATTCTGCACTCGTCATATTCTGCTTGAGTCATATTCTGCTTTAGTCATATTTTGCTTTCGTCATACTCTGCTTAGGTCATATTCTGCTTTCGTCATATTTTATTTTTATCAAATACAGTCGAGGCCTAGAAAATTATTGGCAGTTGCATCTTAATCGATCGTTAAACACCTGAAAAGATGTTTCTTTCGAATGCAAGGATATTCCTAGCATTGATGTAACAACGCTTGCCTACAGCGTATTAAAAATATAAAAGTATTGGAGAATTTCGACGGTGGGTCGCAAGTCTCGGTAGCTCAGCGGTTAGAGCATTGGACCGGATTTCCGAAGACCGCGGGTTCGATTCCCGTCTGAGAATTCACTTGTGGCCGAGTTAGTTTTTTCCAATATTTTTCTATTTAAAATTTACCATAAGTATAAAAATAGCATTGAAAAATGCAAAAATTACCAAATCATAAATTTATACAAGGTTAGACCATTCAAAGATATTTTCCTAGATAACGGGGCAAGTACAGTCGGTATCAAATATATATTAACAGCCAGGTTGGCCGAATTGTAATGACATGTAATAAAAAAATCAATACAGTAGAAATAGAAATTCAAAATCAGCCAGTGTGACGGCGGTGCAGTCACACGCGACTATGAGATGAGGAATAAGTGGAAAGTATGAGGATTGGTGACTCACGTGATATGATGGGATGGAGAACTCGTCAATGTGCTGGTAGTCACACGGTTCTTTGATCGTGGAATGAGATGAGTATGAGCTGGTTGAGATTCGGAATTGATGAGCTGACGAAAACGCGCACTGATCTGAAGAATGTCACTCACGCACTGATGGGGATTTCACCCACGCTAAATACACTTAGTCGCCGGCCGGGATAGTAGAGAGAGAGATATCTTGAGAAAGGTAGTAGAACGTAATTGAGTATACGTCGCGTGCGCGGGTCAAAGCAATTGTATACATAGGTACTTGTACAATGGCGCCCGGCGTCCGCGCCACCGTTCGGTCGCGGACTCGCGGTTCGAAAGAACGGTTGAACGCGTGAATGAGAGAATGAGTCAGTACGTCACGCCCCTGACGGGAACAGCCAGTGTGAACACTATTGGTGCAGTTTTAGCAAAAGGGTTTAATACTTGAATAAGGGTTGAAGGAAATAACTTAAAAAAAAATAATGCATGATTTTTAAGTTTTTGCATTTTCAGTGCTATTTTATTATAATTACTAGCCTAAATCGTCCCTATTTTTATATTCTCCACCTATTTTTATACTTATGATAAATTTTTTATAGAAAAATATTTGAAAAAATCGACTCGGACACAAGTTATTCACAGACAGGAATAGTTTGCGGCTGAGTCGATTTTATCCAACTAATAAGTTTTCTATTAAAAAAATATCATAACCCATATTTTTGCTCAATTGTCTGACCGGCGACTAGGTATATGCATTAAGATTCATATACCTAGTCTATAATAAAAGCTCTTCTAGCGTATAAAGTCAGCGTGAGACAAAAATTTGGACTGTTAAAGCGCACCATAACTACATAATTATACACAAAACACTATTGATTAAGCATTTAACACATTTTTAATGAAATAACTTAAAAAAGAAAAACGATTTTTACGTTGTAGGAAAACGTGGGGAAAGCGTTTAACTCGTGGGAAATAGTATATATATAAAATCCAAATTCGAACCAGTTTAAATTTTATTTTTGTCGATGTAATGAGTGCTTCCAGTCAATCAGTCAGTCTAGATAATATTACTTATGACTAAACAAGAACATGACTAAAGGAGAACATGACCAAATCGTAACATGGCTCAAGCATAATATGGCTAAAACAAACTGTAATTATGGCCAAACAAAAACACGACTAAACCAGAACATGACGAAATCTTCTTCTTCTTCTTCTTTCTTAATTAATGGCGTGCTCGCGTTAAATACGCGAATTTTGCCAATGTCAAGTAAATATATTTTGTAATATATAGAAATTGTACGGTAGATTGAGTTAAAAATGGAGCCTCACAACACGTGTTATTACGAAAAGAACACGGGTGAAACTCCCATGACGAAATCAGAGTATGACCAAAGGTTGAATATGACATAAGCCGAACATGATCAAGTATGGAACTTGACTAAAGTCGAACATTACTTCCATTTAATAACTCATTTTTTTTATCTATATCAGTTGGTTGTTCCATAACATAAATGTACGTTTATTATTTGTAATGCATACTAGGGTAATTTGATAAATCGAATTTTCACGAAAATCCTAGGGATATTGTGAAATCACACCTAAAATTAGACAATGGGGGCGATATTTCTCAATTCTTAACTCTGATTCCGATTGGTTCCTAGTTTTACTCAAGCATCGAGGTGTTGCCATATAAACCAATTAGAATAAGAGTTGGCCAACATGCATAAATTAACCAATCAAAGTGATATTCAATGTTACTAACGCAATTCGTGTTTTCGTAAACGGGTCCATATTCGGTTGCATAAAACAGAAAGGCATATTTTAGAGCTGCATAACGTTTTTTGCCATACTCATCATTTCACATAACGTTCATACATAATAATAAATCATAACGCATACTTTTTTCCCCATAACCTGTTTTGTAATAATGGTATTTCAGTATATATATTTTTCCATAAATGTTTTCACCATAATTATTATTAATCATAACATTTATTGGCATATCAATCTATATCACAAAATATATTTCAAATACTTAAATGTTAATAGTATACCATACATACGTGCAATACATGCAAATGCAAAATGAAAGCAAGCAAGCAAGCAAGCAAACATTCAAGCAAACAAGCAAGCAAGCAAGCATGCAAGCAAGCAAGCAAGCATGCATGCAAACATACAAGGAAGCAGGCAAGCAAGCAAGCAAGCAAGCATGCAAGCAAGCAAGCATGCAAGCAAGCAAGCATTTAAGCAAGCAAGCATTTAAGCAAGCCAAGCATACAATTTAAGCATGCAAGCACATGCAAGCAAACAAGCATGCAAGCATACATATGGGAAATACACGTCTCCGGCGCTGCGGGAAGTGCAGTCCCTTCGCCCTTGCGTATCAAAACACAGACACCGCGATGGGGCTACGCAGCTTCGGCTTGCTCGCGCGTTGACTGCGTTTTGCTACGGTGGGCGGGGGCTGCTCTCGCTCTGCGCCTCCGGGCTCTAAATTGCACTCTAGTATTGGGCATACAAGTACAATACAAGTAATTGTTGATGGTTACAAACAATATAGTTACGGATAAGTCCATTATGTTTTTCGTGTTTTATGATAAATTGCCTTTAGACACCTCAACTCTATTGCTACAAATTGTTATTATTTATTATTATTATTATAAACAAAACTAGGAACGGCTCCAAACTGCACCACCTGCGCCCAAGAGAGGCGGAGCGCCGCGAGCCTCTGAAACTTTAAAAAAAATTGTCAAATTTGGTCGGACTTTTACAACTTTATGTCGGCATAACTCTGTGAGGACATGACGGATTTAGACGCGGTTTGTTGCATTAAACGCAGAATTACATTCTGGTCAAATTTGTAATGTATCGCGATGCACAAAAGTCTATACTTTTCGAGCAAAACCCTAAAAACCGAATTTGGCTCTTCTTTGGCGCCAAAAGCTAAGGTTATGGTGATGGTAGGACATCGAATTTTTGTCACCTCCTAGGTATGGTTGATGTCTAAGTATGTGCCAAGTTTCATTAGAATCGGTTAAACGGTCTGGGCGCTATGACCGGGCGGACAGATTTTCAAAAGAGTCAACATAAGAGAAGGCTCCGCTACGCTCCGCCTCAACAAAAATAATTGCTACATATTATTTTTCTTTTCAGATATCTTTTGCCGGGAGACAAGCGCCAGCCCCCAACGATGCCCGAGCATTTCTCGACATAAAGCTCGGTGCAAACGCTGTCGAGCGCTGCAGTAAGATCGGTCCGAAGCTGCTGTATCCTTAAACCTTTATGTTAAGGTGCTTTTAAAAGAGCTATATTTTTAATGTATGATTTTTTAGTTTTTGCTTTTTCAGTACTATTTTATTATTATTACTATCCTAAATCGTCCCTTTTTTTATACTCTCCACCTATTTTTATAATAATGATAAATTTTTAATAAAAAAAAAACTTTAAAAAATCGGCTCGGCAACAAGTTATTCACAGACAGGACTAGCTTGTGGCCGAGTCGATTTTATCCAAATAATAAGTTTTCTATTAAAAATTTAGCATAAGCCATATTTTTGCTCAATTGTGTGACCGGCGACTAGGTATATGCATTAAGATGCATATACCTAGTCTATAATAAAAGCTCTTCTAGCGTATAAAGTCAGCGTGAGATAAAAATATGGACTGTTAAAGCGCACCATAATAACATAATTATACACAAAACACTATTGATTAGGCATTTATCACATTTTTAATAAGTTTTTTATTGACTTCTTCAAGTAAAGTAATAAGGGTTTAGTTTTGACGGCCAATAGCAATAAAAATCTGTTTCAGACGACGGGAACATTTCCACCAGATAAACCACAAAATATCAAAATGGAAATGTTTAGAACGGCTCCTAGTTGTTAGTATGGTGAGATTTGTTGTTGTTAGTTCATGCATAAGTAAGTACCGAGTTATAATTTATTATAGTTAAAGTTATATTATATTATAGTTATTATAGTTGGCTTTACCACAAAAGAAACATTGTCTAACTTAGTCACGCGATAAACACTTTTTAATAGAGAGTATGACATTAAAACACTGCTTAAATTGAAAAGCGTTATAACTTTAATTTTGGATTTTATAGTGCTATTTTTATGTGATATATACTTAAAAGAAAGCAACTTGTCTCATGTCGCTCTGACGGGATTTGAACCCGCGTCCTTGGGAATTCGACCCAATGCACTTGGGCCGGATTCCCAAGTATATTTTCTTGTTTAATATTTATTACCGCAAAACATCATAATACCACTATCCATTAGAAAATTTACCCATAACTCCTTGAATAGTACCGACTCCCATACTTCCCACAGCATAAAATCTCTGTTTAAAATTAATTAAAATCTGTAGCTCACTATGACAGTTATGACAATTAGCAATGACAGTTTTATGCTACATTACAATGACAGGGCGACATGAGACAAGTTGCTTTTTTCTAGTATAATTATTTTCTTGTAATATAAAAAAGTGTTTTAAAATCTTTTGTGGTAAGGCGGACGATATTCACATGTAGATGTGCACGTGAAGAATCATTTCGATGCATTATGTGGGATATAGTTCCATAATGTACAAGCAGATGACACAAATATTTTGATCTATTTTTAACAGACTTCTTAATGAATGGTTTGACATACGAAAAGATCATAACACTTTGTAAAACATGTAATTTTACACTGGTATAACCATTGTAAAAGTAGTTTTAGTAACAAATCTAATGTTTGTGCATTTTTTATGCTCATGTAGAGTATAAGTAGATATTCGATTCGTATTTATAGATACGAGTAATAATTAAGTAGATAAGATTTCGAGATGAGATTATCGTAAAACAGTATTTACACACTTAACTAGCCTTGATAGATCAAATTGCCTGTCACTTTTAGTAGTATACAGGTCAATTCATACTAGCTCAAAGTCGATGCGCATACAAGCCTCAATATCAAACAACATAGCAAATTCACCCTTATCACCACCCACAAGGCAATGTGCATGTATTTATTACTTTTGAGATAAAATTAAGATGCACGCATTCGCGCGTTACGTTGTGGAAGGCCAATAAGAGTGAATTCGCTAGTTGAGTGCTTCGACTCTGTACTATTATGATTCGACCCTTATAGTAGGTAAGTGATATTACTGCCAATGAAATTGTCGCACATTTCTCAACACATTCACTATTTTGTAATATCTAATTGCGACTTTAAATATATATAATTATATTTTTTAATTTTTAATACGTTACAACCAAGTTATTTACTTAATAACAGAAGTAAATGCCCAACTGTAGACGGTCTCGAAGATCTTTAGTATGACAAGCACATCATGATTTTGATACAGTCATCAGTAGGCAAGAGCGTCACCAGCCCACCCTTTGCCCCCGCTTGGCGACGCCCTTGTTAGTAGGGCCACTGATCTCGTTTGTGTCTAACTATGAAAACCTTTAAGTTTTACCACCATTAACTTCTGTTTTATATAAACTTTAGAAATAGATCAGAATTTTCTAAGAAGTGAAACAAAATAGAAATGTCCCTATCCGGGTACTTGTAGTTTATTTTGGTTTAAATAACTGAGTTTATATAAGTATAAAAAAGAGTCTATGAGCGTCTTACGATTACAATGAGTTGAGTATTTGGCAAAGAGATACTTTTTTACATATTTTTAATAAATTGTAAATAAGTTATCAGAGCATAATAATATATTTGACGAGATTATTATTTGTTAAAATATTGTTATCGTGTTTCGTTGTTTAGAGTGAAAAGCTGTTGCATACAGAAGAAAAAATATGTAACAAAATGTTCAGTACAAAAACCAAAGAAATTTTAGTTTTTCTTCACATACATTATATAATAAGTACATCGCTACTCTAAAGATAATACAACCAAATAGAGCTGGCGCTGGCAGTATCATCCGATCGCTAAGGTTGCCATCTGAAAACAGTCGGTAATCCAAGTCAGAGGCCTTGTAGGCGGCTTGATAAACTGACAGCCGAGGTGGCCACTAATCCTCATACGGAGAGAGAGAGAGAGAAAGAGCTAAAGTTGTAAATGACGTTTAGTGTTATGTACGATTTACACCAGTTTAAGTTCCCTATTTGAAATAGTGAAGAAGTTCTTTACGGATTTTCGATTTCCTCCGACAAAATGTAAAATGCATTGCGCTGCGCGCTGACGCGCTCCGTCAGATTTAAATCGTACATTAATTATTCGGTAAATGTGTTCGGGCGTGGGCCCAAAACTAGCCATCGTCTCCTCTTACCCCACAAATTTTGAGCGATTTTCTTTTTTTCTTATTGAAGGTCATTGAAGCGAGTTCCATTTGGGTGTATGCAATTCTTTTTACGTTTTAAGCAACCAGTAATATAATATACAAGTTTTTCTAGTCAATGGAATTTGCGTGATCTGAAAGTCTTAAGTCTCTAGTCGTAGTTATAAAATGTAATTTTAAACGATTCGTATAAAAGCCATTTAAAGTGGCCTGTTTTGTTTTATAAAATTTTATGGAGATGTTTTTAATCATAGTATGTTTTTTTAAAGCTTTACTAGTTTTATTAAAAATACACGATAATGTACAAAGTCATGTGTTTTATTAATAAGTTAATCTAAGTACACAAGTCGTTTCGTTGTCACAAAATAGGATTCTCAATATAAAGTAAGACGGTCACAAGCTGTTTACTGATCACGATCCATGTAACTGCATGCCAAGACATTTAAGTAAAGGCGGAACCACATTTTTGTGGTGTGGTGTGTCGTGTCGTGATGCGTTATGACGTCAACTGATGCGTCTCCAAACTAAACATTCCAAATGGCTAGATGCACATTTTTGTGGTTGCGCCTTAATGTTCACAGATCCTAAGAAAGAGGTAAAGTGCAAGAAGCCGCTATCAGACGTTGAGAAAACGCTCACCTTCCCTTTTTACGATTTGGATATTATTCAAGTTGCCATGGCAACGTGACACTTCTTTCTCCTTCTAACCTTTATCTTAGATTCTGTGTTATGTGGGTATGCAACTGCCAGTGACTGCTTGTGTGAACCATGTCGCCTATTTTAGGATTGCTTTTGTTTTTTTTTGACAAAAGTGAGGGTCTATTCATACTAGCGTAGAGAGAGTCGAAGCACATTGAAGCGTCAATCTAATCTGAAATTTTTTATTTATTCTTTTAATATTTAACAATATTATTAATCTAAGTAACACTTAGAAACCACAAAGGTTTATAATGAGTGCTACTTTCAGAGATTACACACTTGAAATAGCAAATTCAGCCACACCTCCACAAAGTAATGCGTATATAATGAATACGCGCGCATTCGACGGAATTCGCGCGGCTGAGCGCGATGAGTTTGCGTTGTTTATCTTATCTCAGAAGAAATATGTGCATTACGTTGTGGACATAAGGGTGCATTTGCTATGTGTTATGTTTCAGATTGACGCTTCGATGCGTTTCGACTCTGCACTATAATTATAGAATGGGTGAAATGGTTCTGATTAGGGAGACTGATCACCCGTCCCCGGCCTGTCCCCTCTCCAAATAATAATGATTACAGAATGAATTGACCCTAACAGCTCAAATCAAAACGTACACGATATGACTGTTATTTACATCAAAGAAACAAAGGAGGCAGCAGTCAAGAGCAGGCCATCAGGCTTCACAAAACTGTCAAATATCTTTAGTCGACTTTGAACATTATGATGTTACAGGTTGGGTTTAATATTAATTTGACAGTTTTTAAAAATATGTGTTGTTGACTCTTCAAAGTTTAGTATACTCGTAAATACTAAACCACCTGCACACGATTTCGTTTAATAAATATATAAAAAAACTATAACGTAAATAATATAAATATTATCTTTGCACACGAAAAAACGTCACGTGTGAAGATTATTCACTATTTGTATAAGGCCTTATCATTAACGTTCTTTCTCTCCGGCTTGTCCTGCTGTCTAATCCGTTAGGAAACGCGACGTGATAAAATAAAACTGTTGAGGCCATTAACTGACAGCAATCCCTACGTTTTTCCTGTGTCTTTATCATGACGCGCCAGTCCTAGAGGAAAGACAATTCTATCATCGCCATACACACGAAAAGATAATTCCTGTCATTTTGTATCCTTTCAGTAAAACGAAAGGATTGCGTGTCAGTGGATGGTGTTTATCCTGTTGTTTTTTAGGGATTGTTGTCATGTCAAGGGAATGCCGTTATTTTACGTTTTCTTTAAGGATTACTAAAATGACAACAGAACCAGCATTCAAAACTGACGGAAAGCATAGATCCACTAATTTGGTTTTGTTATGTGGCGTCGTTCCATCGCGACGGAAAGATGAGGAGATTGTAATAACGCCATTCATCTCGCTTTTGCAAATCCACTAAGATTCAATTCGTTAGGATTGTATGAACAATCCGGAAAGAAATAACGTTAATGGATGGCCTGCTATTCTGTTCGTTTATACGTCAATACAGTCAAATTCTAAATATATAAATTAATAATTATTAATCATCTTCAAACTTTTCGTCCACTACCCCCGGAGTGAACGGTGGGTCTCGCACAAGGCTTAGCAGTTTATCCAATTTATTTATCTGGAAAAAGAAATAAGTTATTACTTATTACAGTAAGAGTAGTTACTTTGTCTGTTATTTAAAAAAAAGAACCGATTTAAAATAGTAAATAATAAGTCGGTGCTAGCCAAGGCATCGATGGTGCCTTTCACATTGCGATTCTATACTATTTTTCATGCTGTAATAGAAAAAAGTTAATAAAACTAGGAACCTGAAGCGTCCTTTGATCCATTCCTTGTTGCTTTTTCGGCGGCTTGCACATCACTCTTAGATTAGGTGACAATTTTAAAACATGACATGTGCCCCTGTAATAGGAAAATACGGTTAATAAAAAGAAAAGAGAATGCTAATGCCCCCAGAGAGATTTGAACTCTCGACCCCTGGTTTACAAGACCAGTGCTCTAACCCCTGAGCTATGGAGGCGATGTGAGTAGCTCCGAAATAGGCATAATGGTACTTTCTCATCTATTGTGACTCATTTTCACACAGTTTATCAAGTAAATAGTCGATTGTGTGCCAGAATTAGTAATTAAGTAAAACATTCAACTTAAATGGTCTTTAAAATAATTGAAATATAGGTAACATCTGTCGAATTAGCCTGAGTTGCACCAGTTAACTTTAACCGAATTATGACTGACAAAGCTGTCAAATTCTATACATTTCCCCCTCCGTTAAAGTTAAAGTTATCGCTAAAGTTTGATGTTGTAAGTAGGTACCTATTTAATTAGGTGTATTAAAGAGTGTCTTAGATTAAGTCAACTTATCATTTCGTTTGATTCTACCGAATAAAAACAAATATAATTATAGATGCCTACTAAGCATTTTTACGCAATTATATAATCTGTGGCCGTGGCTAAGTAGCTAAAGGTACTAAGCTGGTACTAAAGGCAGGTAAGCTAAACCCACAGATTCATTTGTCCAATAAAATTCATCACATAAATTTGAAGATTGTCCTAGGTGGGGATCAAACCCACGACCCCTGGCTCAGTAGGTATGACCAGTGCCACTGCGCCATCGGGTTATTATAGTAAGCCTAACCGCTTATGTGGTCTAGTGGTGACACCACCACCGGTATCAGACCCAGAGGTCTCGGGTTCGATTCCCAGTGGGGGTACATATTGTATTCGGTTTGGTTAGTAGTAGGGTTTGCTGTAAGTCCACCATCTTATCCAAGTATGACGCCATAGCAGCAACGTTTTCAGCATTGTTGTGTGCAGTTAGAGATAAGATAGCCCGTTCCTCAGCGGTTGAGCATCCCGGGAGAGGCGTGCTAACACTATGTCGCACCGTTGTTCATAAAAAAAGGATAAGTAAGATTACTTATTATTATATTAAAAAAGGATAAGTAGGATTACTTATTATTATATTATTATACTATTATTATTATTATATTACTTACTTTGTGTCTCCAGCCACTATGACTGGTAAACGAGAATTGAAATCAATTCTTGTCAGTTTCTTTGTTTTCTTCGAGACTACTGCTTGCACGCATATGGGGCGATATTTGTTTACATTCAAGTCATATACGTAAACCTGGAACAGGTACATGTATTTATATAAACAAAAATCATGAGGCAATTTTTTCCGCACGATTTGTTTACTTTGGAGTCGTACTCGTAGGTACCCTCTAAAATGCAGTGTAGATAGGGGTAGGTATTAGAAATATTGGTTTCGCCTAGATAGAGATCTCGATATCATGGAAAATGCGTTCCAAATTATAGTATCCATTGTAGTTCATTGGTAAGTGACAAACATTAAAGACAAATATTTTTTGTGCAGTTGTAGTACCTACTGCAGCATTACGCTGCATTAAAGACTTTTTTGGCCGCCTAGGTAGTTTCTCTTTTCAAAAACAAATTTATTGATTTTGAAATTTGGAGAGAAAAATTTCTGATAGATGATGTCATTCATAGGCCGTCGGAGAAAAAGCTGGTTGATCTTGGAAAATATGGTGTTCAGCCAGCCAATTTCGTTTGTTATTTTAAATTCTATACCTACATAAGATATTTATAAAGACGTAATTATAAGTTCGGTAGGTACTGTTCTTCCGAGGCGAGGTTTTTTTTATTTGCGTTGCAACAATTCTACTATTAGACCTATCATCTACGTTTGCAAACGATGAACAGTTAGGAATAGGTACTACATCCGCGTTTACTTTTAGTTTCAACCTCCCTTTAACATTCGCCGAGGAAAATAAATAGTTAGTTTAAAGCCATAAATTGAAATTGTTTACCGAGGCCTATGAACACCAGATTTTTTAATTATAATCTACCCTACTTTATGTCAACCTTTCTTATGAATGTTTTTATTCAAAATATATTATATGTGAAATTCAACGTGACTGCTTGTTATTACGTAGTTAGAGCCTTTTTACTCTACACTACCTACTATGAAAACGGCCTCTAGTCCCTATCACGTACGAGATAAGACTCTCAAGGTCAACATACAAAGCTTGATGTGCTGTTAAGTGTACCTTCCCGTCGGCAGTACAGGCAGCAAAGACAGTGCTGGAGTAAGGTGCCCACTTGACGTCGCCCACCGGTGACCCCAACTCAAACATGAACAGTGGTTCACTGAAACACAGAATTCATTACCTACCTAATTAATTATGCAAAATACAACAGTAAAGGCTTTGAAATAAAACAACTTTTACGGATTTCAGTGCATACGCTACTGGTCACCCGTGACCACAGCAGCTGAAAAGGTGCCGAAATGTCGGAAAACCAAAAAAGCTTAAAAAACCCATAAAATATAAGTACCACTAAATATCGGGTAATAAACAGTGAGCACTGAAATTTTTGAAGATTCTGAAGATTTGGTTAAGTAATGGCTTTTGTTTATGGAAGTAGGTAGGTTAGGAATTTGGGAAATTATAGCTATTACTAACTTTTTGTTTGTGTATATTTTTATAGTTAGTTTCTATGGAACAGGTTTTCTTTTTTCAACGTAAGTAATGGTAGTCCGAATATAAAAATAAAGTATTGATGGGTACTTAGTACGGTCCCGGAAGTTTCGGGTAGTAGAAAGTCGGGTAGTAGGGCAGAAGAAGTAGGTAGGTTTAAGGTGGGTCATCATTATAAGTCGGTTACCGAAAGCTGGCGCGTTATCATTACTCACACTAATGCAATTTCAAAATAATACGCAATATGCAATAGTAGCAAAAGCAAAACAATAACTGTATTCTCCATACTCGTAAGTTTGACCGCTCGCGGGAGAGACAGACAGAATAATAGCTAGCGCAGACGACGGATAACGGAGGACTTTTTGTCCGCGACACGTCTTAATTGTTAACCAAATAAGATTGAAATTAGACCGCGTATATCCATGAAAAGTACGCGATAGTCCTCGTTATTTATTCAACTTTATGTTCTTAGTTATAAGGTCGTGTCGCGGACAAAAAGTCCTCCAATGTCCGTCGTCTGCGCTGGCCCTAAGTATTATTGATGACCACGCAGTGCAACGTCACGCCGCGCGCTAATTCACAGACACGACACTACGTGCGAATGTGTTGAACGTGCCAGCCTTAAATAACCGAGCTGTACAATCGTCATCATTTCAGCCGTGTGTAAAGGCCTCCCCAAAGATCTTTACGACGATCGTTCTTGCGCTGCCCGCATTCAGCGGCTTCCCGCGATCTTTACCTGATCGTCGGTCCACCTTGTCGGGGGTTTCCCTAGGGGTATATGGTTTACTATGATAAGTATCTCCTTTACATCCTTTCCAGTTGACTGGTAGAGAATGCCTAATTGCATTAAGCTGGGCATTTGCTGTTTACCTAGGTTGTCACATAATTAAGGACACCGGTTGATTTTCATACAAACAAGGTAACTATGAAGACTTTGGATCTCTGCTAAGGATTGATCGAGGCGTCATCTGATGATGGAGTGAATGAAGGAGATCCAGCAATGAACCACAAAAATGTGTGAATATATATAAAAACAAAGGCTTCAAAGTTACCTCGTTTGTAGAAAATCGTTTAGTGTCCTTATTTATGTGGCCACGTCTATAAATAAATAAATAACAGAAACTAAACTATAAAGCATAAATAAAAACACAATAGGCGGCCTTATTGCTACATAGCAATCTCTTCCAAGCCACCTTGCGTGAGAGAGAGATATACAACGTTAATTTTATGTTTACCCAAAACCTCAAAACCATTTGTAAAACTCATCAATATGAACAACTTTTTGTATGGAAGTAACCCTTAAAATCGCGAAAAAATAATCAGCTGTTTCATACATTCTAGTAGAGTTCAAATATTTTTTTCTATGAGACAGCTGTTTTTTTATGTAAAATAACGTTGTATAAATAATAGGATATAGGGCAATGGCCCTATATCCTATTTAGGCCATTGCCCTATTTATTATAGTCCTGTTGTATAAACAGTCCTTTTTCGACCCATTGGTCGAAAAAGGACTATATAATAAGGACTATGATGTGCAATAAAGTTTTAAATAAAAAAATTACGTACTCCCGTCCGTCCTCCCATATCTTGACCCTCCAGTCGCCCGAGCATGACGCATAAATGCTGTTATTGAAGAAGTTGTAGTGGATCCTGTAGACGGGCATGTGATGGCCCTGGACGGAGCGCACGTAGTTCCTGTTGTACTTCAGGGAGCAGGTGTGGATCATGCCTTCTTCGGTGCCCACCATGAAGATCTCCGCCTTTTCGGGGTGGAAGCAGATACAGCTGCCACAACCTGGGTTTTATGAAAAATTTGTAGTGGTGTATTCTGGTCACTTTCTTTTTTTAAAACAAGAACATGACAAATGTCCGTAATAGCGGGTAAAAAAAAACACAAGCGTTTGGGAAAGTTTGAAACATCGGGAAAGCAACATGCTGTTGTAGGTGAATTGACTAACTAACGCTTTATTTTCAATCAAAAATATTTTAGCAAAGGGCCGTAAAACAATAAAGGTTTTGTCAACGTTGACAGACAGTTTTGGCATTATGGTTACCTGCGGGAGACACATTGATCATCAACGCGAACCTAGTAGTCGTCTGGAGTTCTCCTGGCATCACTGCCCATTGCACTAAACGCCCGTCGCCGGCAATATAGAAGAATGATACCTTTCCGGGAATCATTTTCAAGTCCTGTTGCACTCATTAATTCATCAACCCCGAAACGGACACCAGTGGCCAGAGAACAATATACCTAATACTATACTGTGTCTCATAATCCAGGGCTGAAAGGTTAAATCTCTCGCCATCAAACTTACTATTGACAGTGACCAAAGTCCCGTCAGGTCCCGGTATAGGCGGCACGTTGGACGTCAATGTGATGATGGTAGTGGCCTGCAGTTCTCCTGGCATCACGGCCCACTGTACCACGCGTCCGTCACCAGATATGGAGAAGAAGGACGCTTCTCCGTCGATCATTCTGGCTCCCCATCGAACCTGTGATTAAGATAGGATTCATTTGAAGGCAAAAGTGCAATAATGTCAATTCAAGAAATTTAGTAATCCCTCACTTTTATTCTAACGAGTGACAGGTATATTAATTTGAGATTGAAGAAAATATCAAATCAAACAGTTTGCAAGAAGATGACTCAGTCGAGAGGATTACTCGCATTACAACCACTCGTAACATAGGATTAGGTATTTATGTACCTAATCCTTTCTACGACATCAAACATTTTAAAAGATGGCCGCAGCAATGTTATGGACTGCTTATCACATCTAAGCCTCTGTGCGGAATAGATTTAATGTTGAAGAGTCTAATTAGATACACCTTATTAATATTTTTAAATGTGGGAAGTAATACGAACTTTAGTTCATAGTATAGTATCATTCAGGTCATTGAATTCCATTGCTATGATTAATACTTAAACAATGTGTAGGCATCAGTAATTGAGGTCGGGGGTTAAATTCCTTTAAGGAAAACTCGCAAACTCATTTATATTTATGAGTTAAATATAACTCACCTCCCACACTATGTTACTATGTTTATCTTTCACTGAATCTGACTTGTACTGATAAGACGACTCCAGCGTTAGTTGGGCATTGTATACGCACACGTTTCCGTCGTACAGACCTGTAAAAGATAAAATGGCCTGAAGACAGACAGAAATTATTTTTAAATAAATAAATAAATTTACATACAATCACATCACACAATTTATCTATCCACGTTAAGTTTCATGAAGAACTTGTGTTATGTGTGGATAAACATACTTATTCGTATTGATGAGTTCTACAAATGGTTTTGAGGTTTTGGGTAAACATAAAATAACGTTGTATACTTTTTTGTAAATACATAATAATAGACATATTAAACACCCAGACCAAGACATGTTCATGCTCACAAATATTTGTCTGTCCGGGTAAGGTCTGGCGGAAGGAAAGCGCCAAACAGGTCGTCAACTTACTATGATACTCAAATCCTGCAAAAGTCGCGTTTTTTTGTTATTTGCATGTTTCTATCCGTCGAGAAGAGTAAATTATCACAAGTCAGTCATAAACGATTTTCTTAGTCCATCTTGATTGGGGTGTACAAATCTTCGATTATCATATTGAAACAATGCTTATTGTTGCGTGTTAACGATAGCAAAATGGGACTACGCCCAAAGGCTAAAGATGGTGATTAAAAAAAAACCAGCCGTATGTTGGTCCAAGACCGACTCTACTCTAGTTTCAGAATATAGAAGACATAATAGTTATAATAGCCGAATATGTTACATAAGGCACTGTTTCAGATTATAGAGATAGGTACTAAGGATTGGTTCGTATTCGTTGTATATTTTCATAGGTTGATATGGACAAGTTGTGTTTGTATAAAAATAAGGGACGTTATATCCATCTTATTGAGAGTAGCTTGTCATCATCTTATAGGACAAGTTACGATACTATGCGGACAACTGACTTGAGATGAGAGCATTGGACTTACCAACACAAATAAGATATGGAGTTTCCTTGTAAACATCGAGACAAATAACTGGTGAATCGGTGATCACTGAGTATTCTGGAAAGGCAGGGTTCTTGATGCTGTATAGGCAGAGACATCCATCTTTTTGCTGGTTCGTAAAGTCCACTGTAATAAAACATTGAATGTTTTTAACAAAATAGAAGATGCAGGTTTTTAAAGGCCAAATAGTCCGTCAGCGGTCCGTCAATAATCTTCTTCGGCATTGAGATTCACGGATGACGGAAAGAAATCGGATAATGGAAAACGGATGTATTGCGTAAGCTACCATACAATGAGCTCTACGACTATGAGGGACCGGATTCGGATCGGATTCGGAACCGAAATAGTGCGTAAGCGCTCTTATGTAACGAGGGATGGACTAGCTATATTTGTTTCCTTAATAATTACTTACTTTACCTTATCTTTGATGTGAATTCAGTGTCTTTAGGGTCTTTAGGTCTAACTTAATATTTATTTCCTGCAAAAATTTAGTTACTATTCCTTTATTAAGATCTACATGTACGAACATGAGCCGTAAGCGACAGCGAACAAGTCCTGATAGTGAGGGTTCCACTGCAGGTCGCAGCAAGCGTGGTTCCGCATCGGATCGAACTGGAACTTCCATAGCGGCAGCAGCGAGCCCATGCCTTCGCGAAACTCGTCTGAAGGGTCGTCCCAGTACCGGTAGTCTTGAGCTAAGGAAGGGAAACAAAAGAAAGTGTGAAAATACCCACATATGATACAATTAGGTACTAACCACCTATCAAGCGCCCTACTCGATGCACGAAGTAACTATTTACTAATCTGTGTTGAAGCCCTGCAAGCAGCCCCGGTTTTGTGAGACAGAGCTAAAAGCGAGATAGAGCAGCATAGACATTTTTGTTATAGCTCTGTCTCATAAATCGACCCTGGCAGGAGGCTTAAGAGCAGAATTACAGATTCTCATACAAAATGCCTCCCGTTTACTGTATAGGTAGTAAACGGAAAGAAAAACTCGTCGTAGGTTAACTGGGTATTATGGTATGCTAACAATTCTTTGCAATAATGCCCATCCGAAGGCATGGAAATCATGCGTCCTCAGATGGTAGGAATTCAATATACAATAAAGCCCTACAAATGTAATTTTGTACAAGAAAAGGGGGCTACATCTAATCTCACCGATATCATCATAAATGTTTTGGTTGACCAGTCTTTCTAGAATAGCCCACGCCTCCCTAATGCGTTGTGCCAACTGCTCGTCGTGAATCTGCTGTGCTGATTTCGCGTGCTTCGTAGTTTTCTTACGCAACTGAAATACATATTTTTATTAAGTAATAAATAATTACGGTAAACGCTCTAGATTGTCAAATATTTTGTAGGTAATAATAAAACCAAAATGTAATATTTTTTATGTATGATTCTCCCAATGTGGAAGAATACATATTTTTTACATTCACTTGTTATTTTATAAAAAGGTTCACTCTTATCAGGCCTAATTATATCAAAGACATGACTTGTTCCAGTTCGAGACTTGTTATTCACTTCCCAGAGCTAGAAATTCTAATTCTTCCACTTCAAAGTTTAAAATATTATTCTTGTCATCGTTAGTTGTGTACAATGATTATTTACCCTTTTCGGTTTCTCCTCTTCCTTTTCTTTCATTTTCCTTGCGTAATCTTCTTGGTAGTAGTCAAATATGATGCATTGGAGAGCTGTGGAACCGAAGTTGGCTCGAGCTGGAGGTATAGTTTGCGTGTCGACTGACTATGAAAATGGAGTTAAGTTAGTTTTGGAAGTTATACATTCTATCATTCTTTTACGTATAACCACTGAGTCGAATAAAGATTATCTTTGTATGAGTTGAGTACTCAATTCATTTGCTGATAAAAAGACGGTTCGAACTATCCGACCCAGTATTGATGTTGTGTCATAGTTTAATTTGTTTAAAGTTTCTTTTAGAAAATCGACCATGTGTACATAACGTACCTAATACTAAGTATGTTATGTATTAAGAATTTTACTTTGAGTGTGATAGTTCTGTAATCAGAATCACAGGTATGTCAAAACATACTTTTTCTCATTTTCGTTACTAGTTAGTTGCTTCCTTTCCCGATCACAAGCTATTATGATACTTACCTAAAAGTATGTGTGCAAAAACTTAAAAGTAAACTTGTGGTACTAACTCTTCGTGGGAAGTTATATGTGAGTGCAGCTCGTTCGCAGAAATTGAATTGGTTGGCGAGTTTCTTGATACGAGGCCTGATTTCTAACACCTCGTCATCACCTTCATCACCAACACCTGCTTCTTCTTCTGCAAAAATAAATTCAAATTCCTCATCCTACAGGAAAAGTATACCTAAGCTAAAATTTATCTTATTTAATTAGTAGTATTAAAATGACATCCGAAATGGTTGATGATGATCATCTTTCTCATTGTATATTTTTCCATAAAAAGTGCCCTTTAACTTTCGAGCCCTTGATATTTGTAACGATAGCTGATACGAAAAACGTATGCATCTTCCACCTTTGCTGTCTGCTTTTCTTCTTCCGGAACTTCGTCCTATGTAGTTGTCATCTGATTACACTCACTCTCTTCAGGCTCGGCCTCCTCCCCCACTTCAGGCCCTCCTTCGCCTTCCACCGCTTCAGCACCCGCCTTGTCAGCTGCTGCTGCTGCGTCTTCCGCTTCTGCTGGCTGCTTTTCTTCTTCTGGTACTACGTCCTCTGTAAGTTCAGATTAAGGTTAACACGGTTCGTATAAGAAATGCATGGGAGTAATAAATTTTGACGACCTCCATGAGTAGAGTAGTATAATGTATACCGGTTTTCAAGCTGTCGCGTTCTCTGAGGTCCTGGGTTTGAATCCCGGTACAGGCAAATGTTTGTGTGGTGAATTTTTAAAGCACTTGTACCTGAGTCTATCATTATATTAGTATTATGTTTGTCGATCAGTTCCCCTTATGCGTGCGACATATACTTTGGGAATGATGATGAAAGACCTTCATGTGATTAAACTGCAATGTCTATGGTGTGTACCAGTGGCGAAGAGTCGAATGTGGGAAGAAAAATCCACTAATCAGACAATAATAAACATGGAAAATAATTCTGTTCACTTTGTTACTGGCTGGCAATTACGTATTTTATACACCACCTGCACCTGGTAGCACGTATTAAATATCAAGTATTCTCAATTTGAAAGTAAGCGATTAATGCCCGGAGGGAGCTAATGTTGTATGGAACTTCCATTGGGTAATTATGATAACATTTAAATTAGAAACGCCAAAATGTCAACAAAGACTTCTAACAAAAATAGTTTCTTAAAAAAACAAGGCTGTTGAAGGCATAACTTCCTGGTCCAAGGAGTTTTTAACTATAAAATTGACACTTCAGAGACTTTACTCCTATGAAAAATATAAACATGGAAGTATGTATCGGGGTCCCTAGCACCAAGAAAACATTTGAAATTGGAATTATGTGATATTGTGCACTCATTCAAATATAATGTAATAGTTATCTCTTTCATTACATAAATTAACATTGCATTGCCTACGGAACTAGATATCTAAAGAATAAATCGGTGATTTTTGATCCTTTCGATATTTTTTCCGCAAATTGTTTAATTGTTGTCATTTATTAGTTTTATATTTTTTAAATTTCTTTTTATTTTACGACACAGTAGGCACAGTAGGTGAAAAAAGCAAAGTATGCTCCTCGGGGATAAAAGTTGGCTTAAGCCTTGGGCAGACTTGAATCATTCGCTCCATACAGGATTCTTACTATAATTCCCTCGCTTCGCTCGTGAATTGACATCTTGATTCCCTCACTAAATTCGGGTATTAACTACAGAATCCTTTTGTTTTTGCTCAGATTCAATATGCTGCCCAAGACATAAGACACGCTTTATCCCCTTAGTGCATAATCTACTATTAAGTAATTGGTGACAATTATTAATGACATTAATAATTATTATGATCTGCATAGTGGATTGCTGGGGTGGGATTTTATAAAGGGAAGCCGATGAGAATCGGTATGTATGGATCCTTGGCCACTGGTGTGTACATACCTTCTGGTTTAGCTTCCTCAGCGGGAACAGCTGGGTCTGGCTCTGGTTCCTCTTCTTCTTCCTCTTCTGCTGAAGACTTCTTCACCTTTGCACGTTTGGGGCCAGCATCGTCGAAAGATGTCATACCTATGTGTAAAAATATTGTTTTAATAAAAATATTAACTGATAAATTAAAATTACAAAAAGGTCTAGGAATTAATTTGGAATAACTTAAAAATGATCCAATATACGTAGTGTTAGCATTAAAAAGAAAAATCACATTGACCACACAAGTAAGATTTTTATTCAAAAGTTAAACAATATCAGTCTGTTTCATTATCATTACGGAGTGGCTGAGGCCTCATTATTTTAAAAAATAATCTACAAAAACAAAAACACAATTGCGTCGCGTAGATAACGTCATTCGTAAAGAATTTCACGTAGTTACGTAAAAATATTAAGTTACGGAATTTCCATTATATCCGTTATTGTTTTGTATTTTGCCATATCATGTTTTCTTAGCATATATCATTTGTTTTACCAAACGGATTCTGAAATAATTTACCGTTTTTTTGCGGCATTCCAAAACAGCTAACTTACCAAAACTAACTAGTCTTCCATTATTGCAACACGACATGATTTCGATTTATTGGTAAAAAAATTAAAAACACTGTATTTCGACAGCTAATGCCCGAATATTCAAACTTTACTCAACTTTGAGAGCTTCCTTAAATATCAACCGGTCGATTTAAATGTCAAAGGTATGAAAAAATCACCACTTCTTAAAGTTAAGTGGCATTTGAGTCGACCGTTAGAGTCAATGGTTAAAAACGCCATTTGCCACGTTGCTCTATGCATTTGAATAATATGAACTGGCCTTATTACATTCCTTGACAAGCATTTCTTCATCTAATATTGTATTTGTATTAGGTAGTTCTAGTTCTTTTAATCAAACATTACGTTTGAAAGCTTAAAATTTTAAAATATTGTATTCACCATATCCAGCAGCAATTTGAGCTTTAGCTTCATCAGAATCTTTCCGTATTGCAGTGCCTTGGAATATGTACAGCGGGTATGCCTTCCCAAAGGTGAGCTTGGGCTTTACGACGAACTGCCCTTGACCGTAGTGGTACGCCACTTCGTCTGCCACCCATTGAGGATTGATAGTCGTCAGAATGCGACCCACTTCTTCTTCCAGATCCTGGAGTAATTGTGAAACAATTTTACATTGAACCATTGGTATCAACAATTTAAATGATTATCTAATTGATCTTTGGTCTATTTCGCCAACTCGTGGTTTAAAACATAGATCTGTCCCTTTAAATTCAAACAGAAGACTGTAATGCAATGAAATGTTTAGTTAATCGAACGTTTAATCACATGGTGAAAATGGGTCTTAAATGGTATCGATCATCATGGGCGGTTCTCAATATTTTCAAACAATCAATATAAACAATAAATGTAATATGTAATAATAATGTGCCTTAGGTTTTTGTTGACCTAATTGTTTACACTCAGTTAACTCATTTAGTTACGTATCTACCTATATAAAAAAAAACTTGCTTACATGATCAAGGGGCGCTCCCTTTAAGGTGTCGTCTAACTGCAGCGTATAATCGTAATGTAACTGTAACGTATCACGTGAGTGGACGAAAAATGCGTCTGTTTTCTTGTTTCTAAATGAAATTACAATTACATACCGCTTCAGGAACATCCTCCTGATCATCAGGCTTGATAAGAGCACGCGGCTTCAGCCAATCCAAACCTTCATCTTCGACGAGGTTGCCCCGAGATTTGCTCGCCTCTTTCTAATCAGGAATTTGTCAAAGTATAGACATATTAATACACGGGAAGGGTAAACAACGGAATAAACTGGCAAGTTGTTTTTAATTTGTTTCGAAAAAGTTTTCCACAAATTATTAGTAAAAATTGTTGTGAAATTCTAATGGATTATTTTTTCCAAATGTAATTATCTATCTATACACTGAAGGAATTTGATATTTTATATTTACTGTAAAGCTGTACTCTTTTTTGAAACTACGATTAACTATTATTTATTAATAAATGGGTTTCATCATCATCATCACCAGCGTGTGGACGTCCACTGCTGGACATAGGCCTCTCCTAACTTACGCCTATTGTGGCGTTCATATAGCCTACTGCTACCACGCTGGCCGACGGGTTGGTAGAGCGTTTGTTTCAAGTTTTCCTTCTCTTGCAGAGGTGTTCAATGCGTCGAGCTTCTTAGACGACTCTTACGACATCCCAGGCATGTAAGGGAGTGGTGACAATTGTATTCTTAGGCCGTCACCACACGGCAAATGGGTTCAACACGATTCAATTAAAACACCAATACTTTCAAAATGCTTATTTAAAAAAATAGGGAAATTATTTGGAATATGCCAGTCATTCCGTCTTATGATTGTTCTGAAACAACGAACAATTATCTGAAATGGAAATAACAGAGTTAAATATTAGTGCAAAACATTTATATTTGTAAGATGTAAATCACTTATGATGAACGTTGGTGATTTTCCTGATTTTATATTTTCAATGGATTTGTAGGTTTCATGATTATTGTTGGCAGTGACGTAAATTACTTAAACAATATGTAAAACATTTCATGCCTGTGTTTGATTGAGCGTAAAGTTTTTTGATAATGAAGACACACATAATGACCTTATTTACTTATTATAACTCGTGATCATAGGATTGTATTTAAGAGTTTGAAACAATGTGCGTTTTGGTAATTATTATTACTAAAAGAAAGTGCGAAGAAAAGCGTGATTTCGTTACATACATCAATACACATCAATGTCTTTTTCACAAGCACGGTCTGTTCATCAATATTAAGAGCGCGTTTTATCATAGCCTTTAACATTTTCAACGAAATTTTTTTTTCCTTCCACTCAAACTAGCTAACTAAGCACGAAAGCCTTCGCTGGTAGCAAATCAAATACTGTTCTGTTTCTATCATTTGGTGTACTTCCAAGATTTACGACTAAATATTTCAGTATATTTGCATATTGTTAAGACTTTATTGGTCACGATCATGTAACTCGGTTGTAAATATAATTCGAAGCACTTTTAGTTAGAATTGTAAGCGTAAACAAATGCTTATATAGCAGAAGCATTGCGTGCAAAGCGGTTTTGGTTATTTTTATACCATTTAATTTGAAAATTTTGATTGCGTCGTTCACGCAACAAAGTATCGTACTCACATCAATATCTTCGTCGGAGGATATTGTTTCGTCTAATTCTAGTATGTCTTCCATAGAGGTTGAATCCATCGCGATGGGAAAGATATCAAGACTGCATTGTAGCAGTTAGCTGGTGCCGGTTTATGCCAGCGTAGGTAGGTTTTATCGTAATAATCTGCATTGCATGGGTAGCGATAATGCCGCTAATGTTTCAGTGCGCTGTAGAGACGGCCGAAATGGTTATTTGCAGTTTTATTATTAAAGGTGTTCCTTTTAACCATCAAATATTTTAATTGGTTGCTTTTTTTAATTTAACGTATACTTGAATATGACGAAGACGTATTAGGGTAGGTGCACCAGTGAATGAAAACCCTCCAGTGAATGAACAGAGGTGAGTTTTTTCAATAAAATAAGAAAAGTAAAGATTTCTACCTAACGCGATTTATTTTATAAATGGTAACATTTTATTATATAAAATGGTCAAACAAGCTTTTGTAGTAATCCTGTAGTTACAATATGACGACTGTTTGTAGTGTACGTGTTCGGCTGTATTCAGTGTTGTATGAGTCAGAATTAAGGACTCGGGTAAGACAGTGCATTTTGAAATCAGCGTCGTTCACGGTAATCGAGTGCCTTTAAAAATTATTTTGCATAATAAGATAATACAATGATTATTATAATCAATAGAACTCAATTTGTTTATAATTTCATGTGTTTTATAAAGATAAGGAGTGTTCGATTAACAGGTCCTAGTTATTTTTACGAACCCAATGAATGAACTATGGTATATTTCATTTCATACTATTTGCTATGTTCATTTACTAGTAATTTTAAACCAATAAATGAACATACATATATTTTGTGATATTTTAATGTATCACCTCAGCCAACCTTTTCTAGTTACTGCAATAATACAAATAAAGCTTCAGACTCTGATCTGTTCATTCATTGGTGCACCTACCCTACAATATGAATCTATAGCACAAAAAAATTAAATAGAAATACCAAAACTTTTTAAGTTTTTTACTATTTAAAGTTTTAATTTTAAAGTTTTATATTTAAAGGTTTAAGCAAAACGCTGAGATAGGGTTTTATTGACCCCACACAATTCTTCCTATTAGTTATATTTTGTTGTGTTTATTAATTTTATACTTTTTTTTTATACTTTCTATTTTTATTGTCTGTATCGTATGTGTGTGTGTCAATAAATGTGTTTCTTTCTTTCTTTCTTCTTTAATACTGTTAATTTAGCTTTTCAAAAACACGTTTTTAAACTTGCAATTTCTACATCTTCTTCGTCTATAATTTAGATATACTAAATCTCTCCAAGCTATTCTCATTCTTACGAATACCCGTTTAAGTTTTAGCTTGCTGCCTTTCTATGTCAATTTTTAACAATGACCTAGCAATTTAAAGTTATTGATTTAAATAGCCATGTGAAAATCTAGTGAAAAGTAAAAAAAGCTTGTGTTTTACAGTTTTCAGCCGTGGCTAAGACGCAGGAATGAGGCATTAAAAACTCTTGATAATTCCGTCTTTATTCGTTATTGCAATTGTTTTGCTGTCCCTACAAAGTTGGCAAATGACAGTGGCTGGGGTGTGTCGCCAAATTATAATTAGTTCCCGTGGCTGGTGTAAGGCAGCACAGGGTTTATCCATCCTTGGGTATTTGCACGCGTAGATCCGTAAATAGTGATGAACTAACACAAACTGATGGAAATATCAAAATGGCCGAGATTTAATTGGCATTCAATTTTGGTACAAAAAAAGTCTCTAATGGTACCTAAATATGAAATTTTATTTGCACATTCAATTCATCTTTTTATTACTACTTAGTTTTTACGTACCTATCAATCAATTGGCTAAAATATTTGGTACTCGCTTTGTTTTTTTTTTTTATTTACTGTAGACTTAAGACAACATGACCAATGTGTGTTAATAATTAAGTGAGAATTAATGAGGAATAATAATTGGACAATCAACACCGTTATCCACAACTTAACTTAAACAAAAAAGTATACCTACCTGTTTCATAAGCCAGAAAGAGGACAACAAGAGAGACTACTATGTCTATGAGCATCAAGTAACCCAGCACACATAAATTATTACCCAGCACACACATTAATTTATACATATTAATAATTCATCGTTTTTGATTTTTTTTTACTTTTTACTGTCCGTTTCACCTTGGGCCAAAAAATTCTCCTGATTTGCATTAACATCTTCCCAAAAGTTGGGAAAAACGACAAAAAATCCTAATCGATTAAATTGTAATTAACGAGCGTTTTTTCAGCCGCTCATTTCAGTCGCCAAGTCGTGGGGCAGCTCTATTAACAGCTAGTCATTAAATTTGCGGCTGCCCCAAAGCAGCAGTACTTAAGACATTTGGTGAAGGCACTGCGGGTATTCGTGAAGAGTTAGTCAAGCACAAGTGTTGTGAACCAAAGTTATTGTTATTTTCGTAGTGATTTACCACACTTTGTTATGAAAATGGATGTAGAAGTGGCAACGGTAAGTTGGTGCATTAGGTTGATACATTTTTAATTAACCATATGATATTTTTATTGTTATTATTTGAAAAATAGTTACTTACCTTTATTTATCTGAATGACAAAATAATGTTTTTTTTTTACTTTCATGATATTGCTTTATCAAAAACAAACTAGTGCAGATTTATATAACGCTTAAAATATTTACATTTTCGAGTAAGGGTTATATAGTTTTTTCAATAATTGCACATTAATTATTCCTTACTACGATGATATAATGTTAAAATTACTTCCAATCTAAGAATTACTTTCAATCTAAATGATTGTGATTTATGTTTTGCCGCATATAGTGACAAAATATTTTCAATTTAGTGTTTAGAAATCCAAATAAATAGTTTGCAAATGGCTTTTTAAAAGTGGTGGCACATTTTTATTTTAAAGTGGTTTTAATATCAAAGTACTTTTGATTGAAACTCTGAAGAAATCTTGAAATCAGTGCTGGTGGCTTAAAAAATGAGAATCACTGATTTTATACCTTTTTCTTGCGCATAAGCGGCGCAGGGCGCCAACGCGGAGGTTCGCGGGGTGCTCGTGACTTTGATTTTCTCTTACGAAAAATAAAACATATTAATATCTTGCAATTTAGTAAACAACACTCATGTTCAACAACATATATTGTCATGCTCTTCATAAAGTTTGATTTACAGATATGTAAAAGGAAGATAACGCTGGCTTACCTTATGCGAAACTTACATTATGCGATTGCTTCATAAAAACACTCAACGCCTGAATGGCCAGTGGACAGGAAACCGAATTCATGACGAGCTTTTGTAAAAGAGGTGCTATTCCCTTTCAAATATAGCTTCGAATGAGGTAAACTTGCGTATTCAACCTTTTTCCAAATATGTGAATCTGTAATTCAACCTATAAAACCTCATTGCGTGATTGGGTAACCAGGCTGTAGTTACCTTTGCGTTACAGATAACCGTTATCGGGATCAATGATTTCCTTGTCCTGAAATATCACAGTGTAGTCGGTTACCGAAATAGCAGCATGTTTTCATGTCTTCAGTTAAAGTAATTTTCAGTGTTTTTTATATAGTTACTGTTTTGTTGTCTTTTTTTAAATTTAATAATTCAAGTAAGTTACATTGTACCTATATCGTGTGCGTCGAATAATAAAATAATGAAGTTAAAAAGGAGGTTAAAACTATCAAATGAAAGTTTATCGAAATCAGATCGAAGACGAACTTCAATGTCAAAAGCCTACGCGTACTTGAGTTATGCGATGTTATTTTACGTCATTGCGTATTCGCGATATCGGTAACTCAAAATCGAATAAAGATAAGTCGGCATGAGTATTTATAGGAACGTTCAAACAAGGACACAGCGTGCAATGACGATCACAATTTAGGACACACAAAACTAAATCTATAAAAAGACGGACACATTCAACTTACATGGAACATTGTAGCAGTGATCACATAAATCTTCTGCAACCCAAATGATCTTACCATTATCAAATCGTCAGTTGAAGCGTATGAAACGACCAACAGGCATAAACGGACACAAATAGCTGAATGTTAGACGAAAACGGACACAAGTGAATATGTACAATGCTTTCCCATGCTGTAAAATGATCGTACTCACTCTAAGACGCTTTAGAAGCGATCCTAAGGCTTTCTCCTTTTTTTGCCAAAGGTCTGGCAATGTTACGGCCTTGCTTACCCCTTGCGGTATTGGTATCTAAATCAGGTATCAAATGTGTGGTTAGTTAGTTTCTCTGTTAGTGACAGACGACTGTGTTTACTGTTTAGTGAGTATAGAAAAGCTAATAAATCTTAACGATATTTGGTTAAAATTTTACGCTGTGGAATATAATTTACTTAGAGTTTATATTTGTAAATATTAAGCCGAGTTTGCTTATTTGTGAGATTTTTTTTGATTAATTTATATAGTGTTTACGCCTCTTGTATCCTTGAAAGTATTTTGATACTCCGCAAAGCGAAACAGCGTTCCAAAAATACAAGATACGTTCTACAAGAAAGACGTGTAAAGACGTTACGTCTTACTATTTGTTTATATTGGCATTAAAGTATTTGCCAGTTACTGTGTAAAGAAACGAGTGAACACTAGAAGCGAGAATGTAGCATTGAACTGAATTATTTTGTTAATAAACACTTCGTATTCAAGTGTTTGGAAGTGAATGCAGAATAATAATAACTGTAGTTGTGTGTAAAGTAAAATTTAGTGTGGACCTTCTAGTAGCTGGAAAGGTTACAAGTTTGTAAGTTACATCTTTTTTTAAATAATATTTCGGAAGTTATTTAGTGAATAACTGACTAGGTTTTCTACCAACAATTAGATAGGCCATACATAGTTAATTGGTCGGTAATTAGTATTACTTACTTAATTAAAAATACTTACTGACTTTTATTAAAACACAAAATATTCACTATTTTACTATATTAATCTACACATAATTAAAAAAAACAAGAAGTAAAGTTATCTCAACTTATCAAATATTTGAATTATTTTTTAAAGCCATAAAAACGAATACGAAAGTAAGTAAAGGCTGCTGAATGTAGTTTGCGTTTTTCAGTATTGGGATGATTCGTATGGAGATTGAAAATTTCGACCAAAGAAATTTTCATTCGTGGAATCTCTTTTCTTTTTTAATGGTTCAAATCCTTTTTCTCTGCAATATGTAGAAAATAAGTATCTACTTACTTAAAATCGAATTTACACAACTCTGCACTCTGTTGTATTTTAGCTGCTTTTTACCTCAATATTTCAGAAGATCTTTTCCTATCCTAATCCTAATTCAAGATCTTATACTTACTTACCTCTTACCTACATACGTTAATGCTGTCTACTTGAAAAATCCTTTTGTGGGAAGCTCTGTTTAATCAATATGATCAAGTGGACACCTTTGTTTTGTGGCATATTATGTAAGCGTCTTAATTACGTAGGTAGATAATACTTATACCTCTACTTAGAATAATTTAATTACTTATAAACTTAAATTGAGCCTAAAATGAAGTGTTGTTAAAAGTTTGTAACACCTATCACGCACGACTATCCATATATTGGCGACATTTTCAATTTTATTATTTCTTCCAAGGTTTAAATAAAAAAATCAACACTTACCTTTTTCGGTGCCATTTTTGAAAGTTTAGATCAATATACACTTTTATTTCAAAACAATATTACTGACTTCAAATCTTGAAAATTACGAAAAAGTTTGACAAACATGTAAATAAGTTTGACAGCGCTGTGTGGATAGAAAATAGTGCGCGCGCAGAATCTGGTTACCATGGTAACGGGGTAAGGCCCCCTCCTCCAGAACCCCGTTTTACGCATGTAGTTCGTTCGTGGCAAGTGTTTTGGCTTCATCCATCTAGTTTTTTACTGAAGAGCCTGGCCTGCAAGGTGTAGAACCTATTAAGGTACTATTGTTATAATTTTTTTATTTAAATCCTCGCCCTTTTTTGCTATCAGATAAAATAAATTGTAAGTGTAGTTTATTTAATTCGTGGTAAGTATATTTCAATCCATATGGTTGAAACAAGGTCATGTCCCGGGCGGGATGTTGATGGCATGTTTCCTATTTATGTAACCTGGATAGAAACTACGGCTATTGAACTATAATAATTGCGAAATCAGTCCAGAGTAACTAGTAATAAACGTTATTATTGCAACTATTTATTTTTTGTTATGTAGGTAATATTAATAATGTTAGTAACAGATGTTGTTTTGTTTTGTATTGATTATGCAAAATATCAGTCGTTATTGATGTTTTTTTCTTAATAAAATGTTTGTGTCTTCATAACAGCTGTATAATTTTCCAACAAATTTTGTTTTGTGTCTTTGTCTTTGTCTATTTAAGTCCTCTTTCTCCATTAAAAATGTTAAACCAATTTTGCTGAACAAAATAGATGCAATATTATTTAGAAAAACAGATTCTTTTATAGAAAAAAAAACTCAAATTGAAGTAATAAAGAAAAAATAATCATTTGGTTACTGTACTCATATGATTTTTATTCACCTCCATTAATTAAGTAATGGATCCTTTTTAACCGACTTCCAAAAAGGCGGCCGGTATGTCTTTATTTTATTTTATTTATGTACACCGATTACTCCCAGATTACTGGTCCGATTTACGTAATTTGTTTTGTTCTATGCGGAATAGTTGCCATTTGGTCCCATAACAAATTGGTATAGCTTAGCCCAGTAGTTTTTATTTTATGAGCATTTTTGTTAACTTGGTGGATCTAATTTTCACGATACTTTTATTATAATGTACATGAAACCTAATCTAATCTAGAAAAAACCTTCTGTAGTTTACAAAACATACTATTAAAAAGTAAAAAAAAAAAACTATGTTATAAAGTCCGACTTCAAAAACAAAACCGCAAAAAATAAGCCTGTTGGAGTCGGTGCCAGCCAAGGCAAGAAAAAGAAAAGAATAGGAGCTCAAAGTAGAATGCCTTGGCTGGCACCGACTTCAAAATAGCTTATTTATTTTTTGCTTTTTAGTTTTTGAAGTCGGTTTTTTGACGTAGTTTTTTAATAACTACATTAAGACGGTGTGCAAAATTTTGCTCAGCTACTGCGCTATGTTTTGGCGAATATGTATCTAATCAATTTATAAATCCACAACATCTAAATCTTCAAAACCACGTGAATGAGCAGTCACTGCGCTGTCGTGTCATTATCTCGACCGTGGCATTGGCAAACGTGGAAACACGGAAAAGCGTGCGGCAATCGCGGGAAATCTTTCAAATTCGCATCACATTCAGTCATCCCGTGATCACGACAGCTGAAAAGGTGCCGAAACGTCGAAGAAAACAAAAAAAAACCTTAAAAATCTTTAAAAAGCACGGTAAATTCAACCTAACTCGTGAAATATAGTGCGTTAATAACCGTCTTTTATTTCAAATGAACAGTGCGCGCCAAAACTTAAGATGTACGCATTCGCATCATCTTATGTAGCGAAATTAGCTCACACGTTTTGACTAAAAAATTAAATTAATTTTTTGGTTTCATCTAGTATTAATATATTAAATATTCAGGAAATTTCAAGGGGTCAAATTACCTATGAATCACTAGCGGACACTCACGTCAACGCCCCAAAAAAAAGAACACACTGCATAAAAATTTTACTTCTATGTCTTTAGTATGATAAAGTTATAATTTTATATTTAGTTTAATAATGTGATTCTACCATCCATTTCAGGAAGTTTCCGATCCCCCGGTGAAAAGTAAATCCGGCAAGCTGGAGGAGGCAATGCAGCATATCGAAGGGGTACTCCTCCCCCTTTTCCCGGAGTTAGACGACAGCGGGATCGACAGCGACAGCACCGAGCTGCTCGCGTCATCCGCGCGGCAGTTCCAAGAGAGATATGGCCACGTAAGTTTCCTACAACTACAATGTTAAATTTGTAAGTTATAGTATGCGAAAGGCGGCAGTAGAATATATTGACGGGGTACTCCTCTCCCTTTTCTCGGAGTAGACAACAGCGACAGCACCGAACTGCTCGCGTCATACGCGCGGCAGTTCCAAGAGAGAAATGGCCACGTAAGTTTACTACTATTACACGTATAATATGTGTTTATAGTACGCTAAAGGAGGTGGTGGAACACATCGAGGGGTACTCCTACCCCTTTTCCCGGAGTTAGTCGACAGCGGGATTGACAGCGAAATCACCGAGCTGCTTACGTCCTCCGCGCGACAGTTTCAACAGAGAAATGTCCACGTAAGTTTATTACTACTACAATGTATGATATATGCAAGTTATAGTACGCGAAAGGAGGCAGTAGAACATAACGACGGGTACTCCTCCCCCTTTTCCCGTAGTTAGACGACTGCGGGATTGACAGCGATAGCACCGAGCTGCTTACGTCCTCCGTGCGCCAGTTCGAAGAAAGAAATGGTCACGTGAGTTTACTACTATTACATGTATAGTATGGCTGTAAATAGTACGCTAAATGGGGATGTGGCCTCCTTCCGCTTGTCCAAATAACTTCCAAGGAAGAAATGGTCATGTGAGTTGTAAACTTTCTCCAACAGTATTGTGAATTGGGCAAGAAAAGACAGTAGAGGGGAGGGGATAGTCCTCGTTGTCTCTGATTCAGATGGCACACTGGTATTCGCAGCAACTCTGATGATCTATATGATGAAAGAAAAGTATGTATATCCTTTTACTAGAACTAAGCCTCTGTAAAATACAACGGCGCTAAACGTGTGGGCGTCTTCACGCCTACATCAAAGCTCTGGAATTCGAAAATCTAGAGCATTATGGGTGCTGATAAACGACACATTACCTACTCATACACCCATCTTATTTATCTTGCTTGAAGCGATTCCATAGTAATTGTGTAAATTCTTAATCTATAATATGTTTACCACAGTATTGTTATCAAAAAGTTTGTTTCATTTATTTACAGCTGAGTGACGGTAGCAGTACTGACGAAGATATAATGGCCAAGCCTTGGTGGGAAAGGATCAACAAGTCTAAGAACGACGATTTTCTGGTACATATATTGGGATATAATTTTATCGTTTCTCTACACTCGACAAACTAATTATTATTATTATTTAAAATATTAATTATGGTTATATTTCATTAAAAATAAAGTTTATGATTTTTTCGTTTAAATTACGAGGAATGTGTATCTTGAACATCTATTACAAACCAATATACATTTTTAGTTTTCCTATCTGTTACCTTCACCGATTTACATTCTAAAGAATATTTAAATTTATATTTCCACATAAATTAATCTTAGATAGGTAAAATTTTAGAAGCTAAGTGGGTGTTAAAAATGACACGAAACTTTTATAGCCGATGGCTTTCTTTAACCCATCTTAATTTCAAACTTTACAGAAAGCAATAGAGGACGGTCGCGTCAACCCATTAGAAATCAACTGGCCTATGGGTCATCGGCAACCTGACTTGCATCAGTTGCATCGCACTTTCGACCACGGTGTCGCCGACCGCGCTTCACCACCGCTCTACGAAGTCGAATTGACCGCTTCTGACGAAGACGATGACGCTTCCGTTCTCGAACTCGTCATCCCCATGCAACCTTCGCGCTACAAGCGAGTACCAACAGCATCGCCGAAGAAAGCTAAACCGAAACCGAAGCCGAAATCAAGCCGGACATTTTACTACAGCCTGATCTGCTGTATGCGTAAGTAAATTGGGTAGATGAGTTGAAGTTTTCAATCGTTGTACTAGTCGTTGTTTTTAGATTAAAGCCTGCTGCTGTACATGGTCAGAGTAAAAAGTAGAGTTCCAGATTAGTAAATAGTTACTTCGTTGCAGATAAACCACTCTCTAAGAAATGTTGGTTGGTATTTTGTAATAGCCTACTCTTCTGTAAGCTTGCTATCATTTCACAAATCCGCGCGGACGCATGGCCTTGAAGCAATCTCAACCCTACGTTTTGATATCCAAATGTCCGCCGGCCGAAGGTAATTAAGTACATGGAGTGAAATAGGCCTGGTAGAGTCAACTAGCATGCCTACTACTCTACTAGCCCTAAGCACTCTACCAGTTTTAGTAGAGTAACTATCTACCCGTAAATTTATTTTGTTAGTAGGGAAACGCTAAATGCCACTCGGTAAGATAAACTGGAACAAAATAGATGAAGAGAACTAGTAGCTACTCTACTATACTAACTCTTTAAATGAGTTAAGGCTTTAAGTGTACAGTACTCTACTTAGATTAGAGTGGACCTTAGCCCCCGTGACATGACCACCGAAATACGATTTATATCGCGTGATATAATGTTTTACTGACACTCAACTGTTGAAATTCATTCGTCTTTTGACAATTGGAACTAAAATAATGTTCATGCTAGGGAGCACGGTGGGGGAAGGATAGTGGTAGAGTAGCTCGCTTGCGGTGCTGACTACTCGACTCTTTCAAATATTAGTAAGTACTCTACTCTACCGATGCTGTTTACACGAGTACTGTTGAAAAAAAAGAAGGAAAGATAGATAGAAATAAAATTTATTCGACAAAAAAAACAAGATACAAACATGACTTACGAATTGGTTCCCAACCTCAGCTTTTGCCACAACAAGTGTGACGCTGATTTTCAGATGGAGCCAGTAAAAAATAGATAGCACTCAAAGAACAGTTACAACAAATAATAAAAAAATTAAAAGAGGTAATAAGCATATTCATTACCTAACAAAAAGAACAGACAAAAGAATCATTTACAAACTAAGTACTTAGTTTAAAATTTTCTAGTGAGATAAAAAGTTTTAGCTCTATACCGCGCTACTCTATCCGTGTACAGAAGGTAATAGTGTTGTATTGTTAGTGAAAGTTGCAGTTCTAAGAAAATTCTAACAACGAAAAAAAAACGCTTCTAAAATTATTTCATAGAATTGAAACTTTCATCAGGTTATCGACTTAATAAGTTTAATCTATTCCAAATATAAATGTATAGAGATATTTGATTAAACTTAAATAGATATCTTTAAATCCAATTAAGAATTAAGTTACAACTTTTTTTTGTTTTTTTCTCGTTTTGGATAGCAAGAAGGATTCGAGAGTTTCATTATTACTCGAAGTATAAAAAATGTAGATGGTAAGGGGTCAAAATCTCTTTACACGAACATTTTAGTTAAAAAGAGTATACTTTTTCTATTCCAATCTATTACGGATATTTTTATAAAAATGTATAAATATTATGCAAGTGATAGTAAATTGAAAATTATATAAATATCACTACCTATAAAATTTATCTTCTATAAAAAAAAACACAGCTTTGGCCCTGTGCTGTGTATTAACAAACTTCGTCAATTTATTATTATTACTTACGTATCTTGATCGTGAAATTAAGTTTACAGTCAATTGTTTTTTAATGTTCTATTTCTAAGATTTTAACATTATTTAAGGGAGCTTGCTAAAAATAAGCTTCTTTGTGTATTTTTTGTTAATTTAGGCAAAATAATCTACGAAAGACTGATAGCTAATTTTAAATTAATTTGGAATATATTTTTATTAAATTCTAAATGAACATTGGAAAACTTAAAATTATTTATTTTTTTTGGGTCTTAATCTATGTATCAATTGATACGCAAAACAATTTTAAGTACTATAATATTTTATACATCCTTTGTCAAGTTCCGAGCTAATTAACTATTTAGAACTAGGTATTTATTTGTGTTTATAAATGAGTTATTTATGTATATCTTTAATACAATTTGTCATAAAGGTAAATAAAGGTTAACTTTTTCTCGTCTTTTGACTGATCAAGGCAAAAGCTGTATATTTGTACGTCACGGTTGGCCTGCTATAACAAACAATAATAATTGTTGTGATGAATACTTATTTGTATTTGTTCTATGTTTGGGTGCTGTTATACATATATTACAGTATAGATCGGTTAACTAAAGCTGGCACGTTCAACACATTTACATCTAGGTTGTGTCTGTGAATAAGCGTGCGGGCGTGACGTTGCACTGCATGGTCATCAAGAATAGTTATTGTTTTGCTTTTGTTACTACTTATTGAACTTTTTTGTATTTGTCTATTCGTTTTTTGAATCATTAGTGTGAGTACAGATAACGATCCAGGTTTCGTTAATCGACCTATATATTTAATGTATTTTTTGTAGGTACCTTTCTCGATCTAGTACTACTCGACCCACAACATTCGACCCTAGTACCCATTTGACAGCATTTTAAGTCCCATTCGACCTTGGTAAAAATATTATACTCAAGGTCATTCGACCTCTTGTGGTTAAGCTGCCCTGGTACTTTTGGTTCGATATCCATACAAAATTGATGCGCCATAAATTGATAATCTCCTTCTTTTTTGAAGTCGTGTAAAATTGAGATCCAATGGGACATGTTTTTGATAGAGGGTCGAATCGAACTAAGATCTTGTAGATGAGGTCGAATCTTATCTTATCTATCTTAATCTTGAGGGTCCAGTGGGTATTAGATCCCTTTCTTGGTTGCCATTTCTGTAATGTACTTGTCTGAACATAGGTAAGTATCTTTGTTTACTTTTTTGACTGATTCTTTTTGTAATCGATTTTACGATCTATCAATTTATGATGATGTTAAGAATATAGTAATTCTATATGACAACCCCTTCAATTGGAACTAAAATAAAATGTGAATGGGAATGTTTTTAAATGGCTCGAATTTTTACTCTTATTTGTTGTATTTAGTATTTAAGGCTCATTCTTATCTAGAATTTATTATATTATGTTCCAACTATAAGTGGGTACTTATAATAATATTATTTTTGTATTTCTCAACTGTTAGTGGTTCTTTACCATATGAATGTATATTGTGAATAATACTTGTTTGATTCATCACATTTGAAATAAATGATGTATTGACGATGCTGTTTTTCTTATTTTATTATTTTAAAGAAGCCTTTAATGTGATGCTCAGATTCTGCATAAACCCTAATCTTTTGTTCAAATAAAAAAAACTACAATTGCATATTGTGCAAAGAGTAAAATAATATTCTTTCGTATTGGTCAATACCCATTCCAAAGAATATAATATTAGACAGTTACCCAACCATGCCATAATATTGGGCCGAACCAAGTATATATTCTTTGGTAGAACTTAATAATTTCAATGGTACTATTCTATTAATGACCGATAGTGCATACCTACATATTTGGTATTAGTACTTAGTATTTGATTGAACTAACATTGCTAAATAAAGTAAAACCAAGTGTATATATTCTTTAGTAAAACCAAAAAGGTTGCTAATCAATAGCGAATATACATGGTTTTTCGTTTTAGAAATTGTCTTCTCACTTTGCTTTGCCGTGGACAAACTCATATTTTAGTTTTGCTACTCAACGATAGATGGTGCTGTAAAAGGTTGACTTGTCATCGAGTACGAATTTAGGTTGTGAAAAAATACGATTTTACCTTAAATTTGCTACGATTTAATCACTTTTCCTGAGTTTTTGTGAATAATAAATTCATATAACACTTTGCTTACGTTAAACATACATTGTTTATATTTATGCTTAATATGGATTCCTAAATCATAATTTTGTTACGGTTGATTAGTGCGTCATGCATAGGTACAAATAATGTTCTATAACTCAATATATTACGGTTAAGTCGGATAAGTTCGCGGCCTTTTTAAATGCATGAATTTTCATATCAAATTAAGTGTTGATGCTATTATTGAAAAAAATTAAGAAGACTGACACCTAAGCAGTCACCCGAAACGCAGAAGAGCCTGGCATGCATCATTCAACAGTTTTGAATTACTTGCATAAATGTTTATGCGTGATGTTTGGGTACCACACGATTTGAGTGACAGAAACTTGGTGGACAGGATTTCCATCTGCGAAACATTGCTCAAACGAAATGAAGTCGGTCCATTTTTTTAAAGATTAAAGAAGTGGATACTGGATCACCTACGTTAAGAATGTTCGAAAATGATGTTGGTCTAAGCGAGGTGAGGTGAGGTGTCACAAAGCCTGGCCTCACTCCGAACAAAGTCATGTTGTGTGTGGTGGGACTGGAAAGGCATTGTATATTATGAGCTTTTGCCATTAATTCTGATATATACTTACTGTCATGTCAGCAATTAGAAAATCTGAAACAATCTCGTAAAGAAAAACGCCCAGAATTTATGAATAGAAAGGGGTAGTCTTCCACCAGTACAATGCTCGACCGTATACATCTTTGTCGACTAAACAAAAATTGATGGACCTTGATTGGAAAGTTTTACTGCGTCCTTCATACAGTCAAGACATAGCACCTTCGGGTTATCATTTATTTCGCTCTTTGCAAAACTCTTTAAATGGAATGGAGTAAAATTGTTTTTCGCCCATAAACCCCAACAATTTTATAGCGGCGGAATAATGGATCTGCCAGAAAAATTGCGAACGATTGTCGAATAAAATGGACATAACTCGAGGATAATGTTGTGGGCTTCACTATAAGTAATACCTATGTATCCTACCTATGTATTACTGATAGTGAACTTTATACCTACTATCCTTAATTTTAACATATATTGTGAACGCTGTTTTTTGTCCCCAATAAAAAAATATATATTTCATTCAATAAACATATTATGTAATGACATGAAAAAATACTCTTTACTCATTATTTTTACTACAAAAAGCCCGTGAACTTTCCAACTATCTATTATTATGGCAAAATTAACATAAACAACAAGACAAAAAATAATACACGAAAATCCCCGTTTACCCCCACTACTTTAATACTAACATTATATTTGTGGAAGTGTGATTTGCCTTATCTTTATCCAAACTAATTTCGATTAACACTGGTAAAGACAACAATACCTTGGAAGGATTATAGGATTTACAGGTAGGCAGGCTGGGCTACATTTTAGGGATAAAAAATTGAATGTGGAAGTTGAAATAACGTCCACGCTGTAGTCAAATATTTTTAAGTAGTACCGCCGGTTGCACCAAGAATACATTTTACGAATTCATAAGTACCCAACTGAAATTTGCTTGTCAAAACTGTCAAATCCCATACAATTTTAAACCCTAAACGCTGTAAAAGTAAAAGTATAACGTAAAAAACTTGGTGCAATCAGCGGGAAGTTGCATAGGAAAAATACGCTTGTTTGCGAACATTTTGTTGTATTTTAAAGAATGTGAAGATAATCTCTTTGCCACCTACGCCAAAAGCTTTGAGATAACTATTGTAGCCATTGCCAACGGGATCGTGGGTGGATTGTATCGTTATAAGGTGGTTCTGGCACAACAACCAAAGGACGCCCAATAAGAAAGTGTCCAGCCGTAAGAACATCGACTTCACCAGGATCTGAAGAGATTGGACAAAGAGGCCGGGAGTTTAGCATCGCTGCTTTCGACCTTGGTCAATAAGGTATTCGAAGGTGAGTATTTGAGATCTTAGCACACGTTTAAGTATATATTTAGTGGAATTGATACCGCTTTCAAAGATACCTCCGAATTGAGGTGTTGATGGAGGGTTTAAAATATAACATTGCAAAGTTACAAAGGAAAAATAGGTATGGCAGATGTATTAATTTCGGCTTGGATTGAAAATTAAAATTTAATATCAACTTTCTACGTGAAACAGTGTTAAAAGCGGATTTTGAAAGGATGAAATAGTCTTTTCTTTAGTTTAGTAGTTTCGAGCCTTTTCAATTTTATTTTCTTTTTAAGTTTAGCTTGAGTTTTCAACGTCGGCGGCCATTCGCTGAGCAAACGACGCCCGTAATGAGTGCAGAAGCATGATGCTGGCAGCTTAATGTTCATTAAATTGAACCTTTTAATTGTGCAAGTTTATTTATTACAAGCATTTTGATAATGCAGTAGTTACTAAGCACTACGTTAATGGTGAAAAAGTACAGTTAGTTTCGCAGGTAGCGATTTGTTGAATTTGATTATCAAATCTATAACTATTTGCTGCGAATGATCGTAAAACTTTAATTTAATAAAGGGTCAAATATTATAAAACTGCATATCCATCAACGATTAGATCTGTTAATTTTTAATCGTCCTCCTGATGCAAACCTACCGTTATATTAGGTAAATAGTTCTCAAATTCTACCACTCTTTCTTGGTTGATACTCCTAAATGTCGCACAAAGCGCTACTCATCATCATTATATTGCGCACAGCAAAGGAGTATTATTTATATATATTACTGTTTTTATACAGTCTCTACTAGGTAACCATGGTAGTCTCAACAGTTTGTCATTGCATTCCAAGATCCAGATGAGCACCTGATAAAATCAAAACAGTCTTCGGAAATTTCAGTCAACAACTCGACACACTTTTTAGCAGACTACATTCGGATAAGGGTCGGAAAAGAAAACAGAAAAAACTGCGTTTATAAAACCGACTTCAAAAACTCATTCAGTCTCTCACTCAGTCATTCTACTTTGCTCCTATTCTTTTTTTTCTTGCGTTGGCTGGCTCCGACTCCAAAAGTTTATTTTTTGCTTATTGTTTTTGAAGTCGGTTCTTTTAGTGCAGTTTTATTTTTTTACTTTTTAGTGTCTGTAAAAGGTTTTTTTTGTAAACTACAGAAGGTTTTTTCTAGTTTTGATTAGGTTTTATGTACATAATAAACTATTCCGCATCGAATAAAAACCAGCCGAATTGAGAAGGAACCTCTTCCTTTTTGGAAGTCGGCAAAAAGGAAGGAAACGAAATTAAAAAAGAAAAGAAATGTCCCTAATAAGAAAACAAAGTCCTGCTGGATAAAGTAGGGATCAGCCACAAAATCAGTACGCCCAGATCACTTACTAAAAAGTATTGTTTTGTTTTATTTTGTGATAAAAGAATAGGATCATAATCGTACGCTGAACATGACAACAAAGTTAACAAAGAATATCGGATTAAAAGGGTAATGTTTTTGTTAGAAAATATGGAACTAAGTGTACACAATATTATGTTAGCGCACGGCCATGTTATAGGATTTGCCTCGCACACGAGCGCTAGAAATGTTTTTGTTTTCAAGATATAATCTTCCGTAGACTGATCGCCATGTAGAAGCAAAGTGAATCATCTCTACTTCAAAGGAAAAAAATACCGTTAAATTACGTAAAGTCACACCTATTTAAAAGCGAACGAACTGTACTCGTAATAAAATCTGTAGTTTCACAAAGCTTTTAATTTCACAGTTTCTTTTAAGGACTATGGACACCCGCGGTTTCAACCACATGGTCCCCTTCCCATAGTAGTATAGGGATAAAATGAATCCATGTTATACATACGCAACCATACATCCCTTCAGCCATTTTTGCGTGATTGAGTAATAAATAATAATACATTCAAACTTTCATATATAATATTAGGAAGTAAGATAGATAATTGGAATAAATTTAATAGTACCTGCTGAGTTTAGTCTATTTTGCTGGGACGAAAATTTATCAGCTTGGAATCCAGTACGATTTTGTTAGCAATTCGTAATGTAGTACGGATCGTTTAGCACTATTTCGCTGCAAAGGAGCCATTCGTCTTTTATTCCTTTTGGAATCGATTGAAACATCTAACCACACCTTATGAAGAAGCTCGCCTTAGCACAACATTTAGGTCAGACTTTGATTCTTTCGTTCATAATCTAGGGTTTGAATCGTAATTGACTGTCTGAATTTGATGAGAGTTAATAACTTATTTATTACATTAAGTAGAAGTAACGTAACTAACCCGAAGCTGAGATTTTAATATACCTATGCCAACCAGGTAATGTAGGTGAGTATTAAGGTTTGAGAAACGGAAAATGTTAACAGGATCTCGCTTTTTCATTTTCAACTGTTTTAAGTTTAGTCTTACAGGTTTACTGCAAGCGGGTAATTATCAAGACATTTATGCAAAAACTGGAAAAATATTTACGAATATCTTCTACAGAAAATGGTTTAAAATATAGGTACTCGATTCCCGTATTTTTACAAATTACGTCACATGGTGGTTTTAATTTGCCTACAATGTTAAGAACTGTCCCTGCCAGTGAGATAGATGAGTCATAGATTCGACCGTCTTTGAAAACATAACTACCGGCAGCCATAATATGACGAGTCTTGAGAAAAGATTTGTTTGTATTAGATTAACCGCCTCTGTGGTCTAGTGGTACAACCACCAGTATCGGACCCAGGGGTCCCGGGTTCGATTCCCAGCGGGGTTACATTATTCTATTCAGATTGGTTGGTGGTACGACTTGTTGTAAGTCCGCCTGGCCAGCTACCACCATCTTATCTAAATCTGAGGCCATAACAACAATATTTTAAGCATTGTTGTCTTCCGGCAGTTAGAGATAAGATAGCCAGTTCCTAAGTGACTGAGGATTCCGGGAGAGGCTCGCTTTCATCTTCAGCCTTATCAATACTTAACTTCAGATATGATGAAGGCTAACACCCAAATTCTAAGTTGTTCCTTCAAAACTTACTCGTCCTCGACTTAACGAAACCTCATTGAAAACCTCTTCGAAATACTTCTCGAAATCGGTATTCTAAGTCGCAACAAAAAGTTTTGGAGGAACGACTTAGAATATGGGGGTAAGAGTCTCACCGTAGATCATAAAAAAAAGATTAGATTATTATATTTTTGATGAAAGGTTTGTCTTCCACATATAAAATTTGACTATCAGAAAAGTGACTCGTCACGTCCTTGTCATGCTACAGGGGTAGATGCGGAATCCCTGAAAACATTCCTGAAAAAATTGGTCGTTGCGGAAAAGAAAGTCGGTAAAACTCGCTGTTAGAAAAGAGCAATATTCAAGGTCTTATCTACTAGCTTCTATCATAAATAAACCTTATGGTTACTTGGCTTTGCATATTTTCCCTTGTTAAGAATTAAATTAATAAACATGAGAAAAATCTACACATACCTATAATAAAACTAGCAGCCGCCCGCGTTTTCATCCGCGTGGTTCCCGTTCCCGTGGGAATGTCGGGATAAAAAGTAGCCTATGTTTTAATCCATTTTATCTGTGTGCCAAATTTCATCCAAATCGGTTGAGTCGGTTCCCGTTTGTGCGTGAAATAGTAACAAACATCTAAACCTCAAAAAATGCAAACATTCAAACATCCTCACAAATTTTCGCATTTATAATATTATTAGGATAGTAACGAAGTCAGAATAAAACAACAACGATGACGTATTGTATAGGATACAGCCTGGGAGATTGAGTTTGTATTTCGCACGTTTTTCACGCAAAAACTGATGAGCGCACGATTTTCACATATTGCAATGTTTTTCAACGTAATTTTAGAGTATTGATAAATCAATAATTGAAAGAGAGCAATGCAGTTTTCAAAGCTCTGTTGTTATCGCGTGTGGGAGAACATTTATTATATATATTAATAAAAGTATTTTATCCTAATTTTATGGCAGTGATAATCATTTATAAAAAAGGAGAAATGTTATGCAGTATCCAAAGGTTGTTATTTCGTCTGGGAGAATATTTGCTGAATTGGAAAAGCTAATGAAAGTATTTTAACCATAACCAAAAATGTAATGTTTATGCAGTTTCCAAAGCTCGGTTATAATCTCGTCTGCGAGAATATTTATTGAATTTTTGCGTGTTTATCGTACGCGCTTCACGAAAAAGCTAATGAATCTGTTTTAGTCTAATTAAAGGTAGTGATGATAATTGACACAGTAGTGATGATAATTAATATAAAAAGGAGAAATGTAATGTTTATGCAGTTTCCAAAGCTCGGTTGTGATCTCGTCTGGCGAGCCGCGTCCGCGTGGCGCGAGGCGCGCGCCGGCCCAGTAGCGCCGATCGCCCCGCCGGGCGCACACGTGTCGGATCCTTCCCGCGGCTTATGTAACCCCGCAGTCTCCGACCTCCATCGACCCACCACCTTAACGTGTTGTCGACGTGAACCAGCCCCCACTTGGTGAGTCCAAACCCGTTATGTAACGGGCAAAGATGTCATGTGACGGCCACTGTTCATGATCGAGTGTTGTACTTGTTATAGCTTTTTACATGTGTAGAAACCGATCGGGATGTCAAATTTAACCTCTAGATTAAGTTTTGAGGGTTTTAATTTTAAGTTAATAACCACTATCATAATTAAATCGAGACTTTGCGTTCTCGGTAACCTATTTTAATGAATGGTGAGAATGAAAACGAGATTTAACGTGAAAAGAGTGCACCAAACGTAATTGGACGGTCGGTACGGAATAATTGTACATCTACAGACGTAGAGAGCTTACGAGTATGTCTAGTCTATCCATTCACGGTTTCACCACATTTTCCGCTTGAAAATCGATACTTAATAATAAAAAGATTCTTTTTACGTTCGACATTTTAATAACGGAGGAGGCGATATAAATGTACTTAGAGTGATATCTGCTAACTCTTCGTGGAAACTCATATTCCGAAATAAGTATTTATTTTCGAGCTTTGGAGACTGAGAGGTTTTGGCACATGATTGTGGTAAAGAAAACTCATTATAAGTAATCTTGAACGATTTGTAATTCTAATTGTTTTTTCAAGTTAGGAGTTTTATTAAAGTTCTTTTTAGGGTTCCGTACCAAAATGGTAAAAAAGGAAACCTTATGGCGCGACTCAGTCTGTCTATCTGTCTGTTACAGCTGGATATCTTAAGAACTACTAATACTATGAACTTGAAATTTGGAATAGTTTTAGATGACCTTTGCCCAACTATTTTGCAATAAAGAGAGTAATATATATATATTTTACAACAAGAACTGATGAATACAACTCTTAACAATTCAAAGTGTAGCTACTAGATCATGTGGGCTATCATATGAAAGAGCGCGGCTTGTACATTCTCAAACATTTTTTTTTGTTTTTTAAGCCGCATAATTTTTGACTTTTGATAAAAAAATAAAAAAAAAATATCCGTACCCATCTCCGAAGCTTACCTAGAAAAAAATCTGACGTGATTCTATGTGATAGAAGTTCATGTAAAGATTATAGGAAATATAAAATAATATCTCTAAGTAGCAAACTTTTTTAGAAATCTTAAAAAAAGTGATTTTATACTTATTTGCTTTTGGTTTGGTATGTCGATGTATGACAATATATGGGGACAATATAATTATGATGGTACGGAACTCTCGGTGCGCGAGCCCGACTCGCTGTGTTTTTTGTGTGAAGATTGTATTATAAATAATTATAATTTGAGTGCAGGAACGGTTTTCAAACATTATTCGTTGATGTTTTACATAAAAAGGAGGAGTGAGAGCCTAATTCGCATACAAAGTGTTTCGTATTGATATTATTTGATATCTTACAAAAGTTTTTTTGTGAGATACTATAAAACATTCTTAATTTATTTGTATGTACTGTGATAACGACCTCACAGAGGTCGTTAATTCTGTCAAAATAAATTCATGATTGGATAGCAATGGTTAATCCATAGGTTAGGTTTTATAAGAGTGGTCATTATAAGCTTTTTATATTTAAAGCTCTAAGCAAAACACTTTAAAATAATTCATGTCATGACAGAGAAAGCTGAAAAGAAAATCAGGATTCCCTTTCTTATTGGTAGGACTCAGAAAATTAATTTGTGGACCGTATCAGAGAATATGTCTGTGACTCAAATATTGTGACGTAAACATTGTCATCATTGAAATTGGACTTATGTTTTTTTTGCAGAAATTAAGAGGTTTTTTTTTATCACTGAACTAACTTTACCTCAACCTTAACTTAACCTTACAAAAATACTAAGTTTTGCTATCAAAAATTCACACATCAATAATTTAGGTGTGGTCTTAGTATTTTCCAGTGACACCTAAGTACTCATATTTTTGCAGAACTAAAAAGTGTTTGTAAAATGCATAGTTATAGAGCAATTTATAGAGGAAAATGTCAGGGAGAAGTTATGTATGTAACTTTGCAATAAATTAAAAGTTTTCCTCGACGATTTTGTTATTCTTACAAAGGAGAAATTGAATGCGCTATCCAACGAAGTTTCGAAGCTGCCTCAGATGGTTGGCTAGTTTTTATCCCTCCTAGATTCTATTGGTCACGAAAGTGGAACATACGAGAAAAGGCTTTTATTTCTTGGTTGTATTTGACTGGTCAACAAACTAACTTACTTAACCTACAAAACTACTAACTTGGTATCTAAAATTATTGAATTGCACATTATTCAACAATTTGTTGTGTATTATAGGTAGTATCATCACTGATAGTGAAGTGAAAGATACACGGATTTTTACAAAAGAGTATTTGGAGTATTTTATTGAGTAATAGCGGCCACCCGCGGTTTCACCTGCTTGGTTCCCATTTTCGTGGGAATATCGGAATAAAAAGTAGCCTATTTATTAGTCCGCTAGTTGAGGTGCCTACATACCAAATATCACCCAATTCCGATTAGTAGTTTTTGCATGAAGAAGTGACAATCAAACAAACAACCAAACAAAGAAATAAATAAACAAACAAACTGACATACTTTCACATAATTATAATAGATATACTTAGTAGAATTTAGCTGCTTAATGATGAAGTAAATTTGAATCTCATCAGAGTACTGAAGATTCAAATTCGCTTATTATCGTTAGCAACCAAAATTTTACTAGAACGTAAAATTATAATGAAGTGGAATGGCTCATGACCCACAACGCGGACCTTATTTGAGTTATCCGAAGTAGAAGCAGCGCGAGATAATAAATATTAGTAATGATCGCCCATTGTTTTAGTCATTGAGTATTTAGCTCAACAAATTAATAACATAAAATAACACTAAGCTGTCAAAATGATGGTTCCAGTAAAGTATGGTACGGCAGGTTTGCTTCGCGCTCGACTAGGCGGGGGCACGAATGTCAAGGAAGTCGATTTACCTCAAGGAGAAAATAGATCCAAAACTGTATACCTAGTATTACTGATCAATCTTTTGTAAAAATCCGTGTATTTTTCCCTACGAGTTATTAGCGTGAAACACAGAGCCATAAAAAAAGTCTATTTGCATTATTAGTTTCCGAATAATGTTATACAGATCGATATTAAGTATGTCTATTGTAAATTATTTTTGTGCCATATCATGACTATTAGATACGTAGTTATGACCGCTACAAAAAAAAAATCCTTACTACTTACTTAACATGTAAGTAAATTTCTTCCATGTTAACTACATTTGGAAGAGGGTCAACGTAATGTAGGCGCGAATTCATCTTGGTAAACAACTGGGTGATCGCGGGCCGATTTATGGGCTGTCTTACTTGAGATTCTGTGCAAGTACCGAGTATTCATATAAGCCTTAATTGGATACTTTTTTATGAACAACGGGGAGATGCTTAGCCTTATTCATACCTGAGTTTAAGTAATGATAATGCTGATGGTGTAACCGCGCCTCTCCCGGAATCTGCAACCACTGATGAACTGGCTATCTCATCTCTAACTGCCATAACACAACAATGCTGGACTGGAAACATTGTTGTTATGGCATTAGACTAAGATAAGATGTACTGGTAAGTGTAAGTGGTAGCTAGCCAGGCTGACCTTTAACAAGTCCTACCACCAACCAAGACGCGCGATGCCAATGAGAAAAGGTTAATTTTTTCTTTTCAACTTTCTGAAGAAATCGAGTAAGTTCCAGCTCACGCTCTCTATAACACTTTGTTGGATGGACTAATAATGAATTTTGAAGTTTTGTAATAATTGATAGGAGTTAGGTACTTAGGTATTTTTTTTTACTTTTGATTTGAGTACTATGTAGATCAAAAACTTTAATTTAATGTGTAGATTATACATTAAATGTTAAATATTAGAGCTTTTAGTCAAACTTGTGTCATCTACCTAAACGGCTGCTTCCGAAAACCAGCGCCGCCCCCAGCTGTGGCCAGGGGCGTGCATTGGTTTTCCAGCGTAGTAGGCACTGTAGATCTAACTAGTAACTTTGCACTTATCCTATGTTGCTACCGAATATTATAAGTTTGAAAGTTTGTGAGGATATTTGGATGGAGGAATGTTTGTTACTCTTTCACTCAAAAACTACTCAACCAATTAAGATGAAACTTTACAGCAATATGTAGCTTATATATCAGAAAACCACATTGTATGCAAATATTTATAATTATCCTGATATTCCCACGGTAACGGCAACCACGCGGCGAGTGAAACCGAGAGCGGCCGCTAGTCATAAATGATAAGGTTCGTAATATTTAGTAGGAATATTAAAATGCTGACGAGTTTGATTGTTTGAGCACGCTAATCTCCGGAACTACTAGTTCGAATTGAAAAATGATTTTTTTGCTGAATAGTCCATTTATCTCGGAAGGTAATAAGATATTTAATACCACGTTACGATTAATAAGAGCAGAGCATTAATGTAAAACGTTACAGAAACGGGAAAAAAATATTAGTTTTGGGAGCTTCCGTTGCAGACGGTGTGTAAAAGGTTAAAGTTATGTAAAAATCATGTATGACGAAATTATTCCCCATCAAAAATTCTAAAAAAAAGTCCGCGACAGCATATGTCTATATTTTATGGTTAACTCACTATAACCATTTTTCAGATAATAAAATTTGTTCTAAACTAATGTATTATTTGAGAAGCTGTTTTCATAAACATGATATTAATCCTTATCTAAATAAATACGTTAAACATCACAAGTATTTAATTTTGAACAAAATTGTCTTTTACATCATTAAATTTTAATTAATATCTTAGGAAATATGATAGTTTTAAAATAACGCCTCAACAAAATAATTCGCGACCAAATTCATTCGTCAGGTAGGCATGCTTACTTTATACTGATATATTCCGGAAGTTTAAGCTAGAACGTTACACGTACAAATAGCGCCCTTCTTGCCATGGGCGGTTTATACTTGAGCAATACTTTTTCTAAATATGTTGTATTCTTGTATGAAACGCTGCTTGTTCCGAGTAGGCAATTTCGAGACTGCCTATCGGTAGGTATTCAGTATTTAGCGTAAGGAATATCTTAGTGGGTGAGTGTTGAATAGAAGTTTAAACTAAAATAAAATAACTTAACACTTATTGTATATTTATTTAGGTTTTGAATGAGGTAGGCACTGCCTAATTGCCTATATGGAATGCACGCCCCTGGCTGTGGCATAAGTAGAGATGAGGTCGTTTAGTTTGTTTTTCTTTTTTTTAAAAAAAATACGACTTTTATTTCAAGAAAATATACTAGAAAAAAGCAACTAGTCTCATGTCGCCCTGACGGGGCGTCCGGGCGACAGGCGACATGAGACTAGTTGTTTTTTTCTAGTATATTTTCTTGTTTAATATTTATCACACAAAAATAGCATTGTAAAATACAAAATTAAAAATGTATGACTTTTCTTTCTTTCTTTCTTTTCACATTTTTTTATGAAAAGAGTATTTATGTAAACTCGTCCCTTTTAGAAGAGGTCCTAGTGGGTGTGGCTTATAGCAGTTGAATAAAACACGTCATCCCATGACCACCATCCCAAAATCTATAATAACGCTTGTCGTTAACTAAGAAATCGGTATAATAGATGTCTGGTATAATAGATTAAGCATTATCTTAACACATTCACTGCGGCAAAAAAAACAATAACTTTCATCTGGTGCGGCGGCGGGCTTGTTTTGGTGGATGACCGTTAACGGTTATTGTTTATGCTCGGTGCGGTGGGGGTCAATAAAGGCCCGCCGCAGTATTTTGATAATTTATTTATACACAAGCGCTCACAAAGCGGCAACTATATTTGTCTCTGTCGAACTCATAGTAATAACGAAGATAAAGATAAAAATGGAACATCAGCTTTTTGCGCACAATATTCATTGAATAAAACAACTTTTTCGAATTTTATTGCCCTATTTATTTTACAATTTATTTGTGGGTGTTCGGATTTCCCGACGGTTCGGCGTCTTTTCAGGGACCGTAGTCACATAGTTTTTTCTGGTATTTTTCGTATTTTTTACGTAACGCATATAAAAAGTATACTACATTCTTCTTCTGTCCAGACAGCTGAGCTACAGTATCATCAATCTGATCTTCGTGTGTCAATCTCAGCCGGTCTAGTTCCAACTCAACCTATTTCAGTAATAGCTCTGGGATTTTTCCTGTCCAGTAGCTGTACGTTTCTGGTCCATAATGTTTTATGCCATGAAAAGCAATTTCACTTGTCAAACTGATTTTCTGTTTTACGTTTTTTAATTATGAGTTAAGTGCCTACTTATATACTCTATAAATGTGATAAATTAAAACAAAGACGGAACATTTGCTGTATATTTGTCGCCATTGTCTTATATCCTTGTCGTAGTTCTCTTCCTTACCTTGGTCTAAGAAGTTGACTAAGAAGAGGCGATGATTAAGGATATAGTTTACAAGGTCTAAGGTATGTACAGTCAGCTTCATATGTATAGATCTTAGTGTAAAGACTGATCAAAATTATCTAAGGGATACTAATTAAATTGTATATACGCTGGTAGATTATCTTAGGCTTGTACCGTCCTGAGTGATCAAAATTATCAAAAAACACAATTCCTATGTTAAGTTATGTGTTAAGATGACCAATTATATATTAATAATAAACGCGAATAACTTTAAATGCTATCTAGACGCTCAAAGTTATTTCAAAAATATCTTGGTAGTAAAGGAATGTCATTTTAAATTAATTAGGAGTTTTACGGATCTTTTATGTATTTTCTATTGCTTATTTTCTCTATCCATCCTTTTCATTTCGTGCATCACTCACCACAGCAATTACGTCTAATTGACGTGTCTTTTGTTTGGAACTCAGTATTTTGAAACGAATAGACTTTCTAAGGGCCACAATGCATGCTACTTTTACCATCGGCAATCGGCACTTTTCGGAAGCTAGATATAGCGACTGAACGCTCCACACACATTTGGTTGCCGGTTGCATCGATTTGACATTTGCGGAACAGCCAGGGGCCCGATTCTCGGGTCATTCGCAATAATTTAATATTCGAATTGAGCAGCTAAGTTAAAAAGACGAGTATTAAACGATTATATTGTGCCTGTGATATCACAATTATTCACTTCTTGCGAAGTATCACAGCACAGACTCAACGTGATTGGACGTGATTGTAACGTAGTTGGAAAATGATGTACATATGAAAAAAATGGAAAAGTTCTAATGTAAGAAAATAAAACCTGAAATTCTCGTCTTGGTCGGGAATCGAACTTAGCTACGCCATTCGCTATTCGGAATCTGGGCGTTCCCATCACAACTTGTCTAAGCTTTTGTTACTTTTTTATTTTTTTTAAACAAAAACGTCAATTGAAAATCGCTTAGGCAAATCTTCTGTCTGCAAATCATCTATTAAAATAACAAAATTAAAACTTAATAAAACAAAAACGCAAATACACCAATCTAATGATAGGTCTGTAAAGGCCCTTACTTTCTATTGGTGATGTCTATCTTGTAATCTATGTAAGTGAAGATATTTATGAGTACTCTGGATGCTTAGATACCAATGAACAGTTAGGAAGCGTATATATAAGAGATCCTCAAAGATAGATTAATGATAGATAGATAGATAATGCAAAGATAGATTTGAAACCTTTGCTCCTAGCATGTATTTGACCATCTTGTCACCTCAAATCTTTATGAAGCTGTCTGTACTAGCCACGCGTGTGATGAGTTTGGCTAGTTGGTTTTTTAAAGTCAGTTGTATTTTAACAGTTGTCGATAAGCGGCTTTATTTTGTAGACAATTACTAAATCAGAGTGCCAATCAACCCCTAAAACTTGGGCACCATAAAGAGCAAATGTACTTTAGCTAACTACGTACTCGTACGTTTATGAAACTTTAATTTTCAAACAGGCATTGAACACCGCTTTGAGCAACGATACCAGCCTCGACAAAGTTTTGGTACAGCAGCTTTACGAAAAAAAAGCAGTACCTAGGGTAATGCTAGTATTTGACAACTTTCGTGGTGGAGTGGTTTGAACACCGATTGGTCTCCGTAGCGCCCTATCGTGATTGGCTTTTATCGACACTCGTAGCTCGATAACTTGTCACTGTCCCGCTCACATCTTAGCGTGGTAAGCAAGACAGCATGATGCTGTTTTTTCCGTTTGGACAGATTTTCTTTTCGACAGATTTTTGTTTCGACAGTGTGTCACTTTGTTATATAAAATGTGCAGTTACGTATAAAACACAAATAACCTTATACACAATAAAAGACAGGTATATTAATAAAGTAAGTACTTTTATTTATGGTATGGCTTGGTATGGCGATAGTAAAAACTAACGTCAAATTATGATATTCAAACCCAATGGAATCTACTGCATTTTTAAGCATTGTATAAAATTTTCATTCAAGTCATGGATTATGCGGTCAATCTTCATGTTCTTTGCGATAACAAACTTATTTCTATTATTGTTAAATTGTGAAAAAAGACTTCGTTTTTGAGCAAAAAAACAATCATATCGCGTGATATAGCGGTGTTCATGCTAGGGGTTTGGGGGTAATATAGATAACGTTACTTTGAACTTAGTTATTTCAGTTGCGGGGCAAATTTTTCAATGTCATGTCCTTTTGAGATCTTATTTTAACCATACTTATAATATTTTAGATTCTCATGCCATACGTACGTGCTGTTAATGCTTCTTGCTAATTTATCTATACCTTAAATGTAGAGTAACCATTTCTTATACACAAGAAATAATTTCCTTTTATGAACAACATCAATATTTATATTTTAAAGAACGGAATCGCCAAAATATGTTTCGGAAATGTTTGTTTTCAATTTACTATGACTTGTTCAGTTGTTCCCTACCTGACGTACCCGCTCGTACTCACGCCGCCGTCATTCGGAGGAGATGGGCCTGTAAAAAATAAATTAGGTACGTAAGTACCTACCACATCTTCCTATTTCGTACAAACATAAATTTTACGATCATTGAAATGCGTACCACGTGATGTTCAACACTCTATAACACACTGCGAGATAACGATGAAGTAAACAGATTCGTGAAAGAATTTAAAATTGATGTTTTGATTCAAACCATTCTGTTTACTTTTAAGATTACGTTAACATGTTGAAACGGGAGTTTATAGCAATAGAGCAAAATATATGTTTCACAGCATTGATGTTAAAAAAATTGTCCGGAAGTAATATTATTACACTTGCTTATTTGACCTGTCAGACATCAGAAATCGAGACACTAGATATTTCATTGTAGTGTGAGGGCCGAGGCGGCGCGCTGCTTTTCGAATTAAATAATAATTAAAAAAAAATTGTAGCTATATAATTTAAAATGATATTCACATGTTGAATTGAAACAGGAGTGGATAGCAATAAAACATTATTTTTTTTACATGATTATATGTCACAGCGATGATAAGAAAATTAGTCCGGAATAGTTATTTGTTATGCAAGGCTGGAAAGTTGGTTATTTAGCGGCGAGTTACTAAGGCTGAGCAAGCGAAGGATCCTAGGATTGAATCCTGAGCGAAGCGAGGATTTCAAAAGTACAAGACGCTAAAAACTTTTCTGCCGAGCGCAACACACAATATTTTACCTCACAACAGCAAGGAACATTTTATGGTTGTTGCCGCGGTCAACTTCAGGAAAAAAAAATTAAACATAAAGTTTAATTTAAACATACCTTGTTCTCGTTGTTTTAATAATATAAAAAAACTAAAATAATAAAAAAGGGAGTATTCAAAGTTATTTAAAGTAGGAATATATTGTTATTTTTATATAACAATAAAAACGATTCCGTAAATGTTGACACTCACATGAGGTACAGACAAAGACAATTTAAAAATAAAGATTTATGTCACGTTCCGAAATCCAATCATAGGTGTGTGTGAAATCTCACCCAGCCTAATATAAAATTCTTATAAATAGTTTAATCTCATTGTTATTGTTTTTATGATTCAATAAACTAAAATAATATAATAAAACCATAACGTAGTATTATAATTAATTCAAAGCTATTTAAAATAAGAATAAAATGTAACAAAAAGTCAATTCTCTACGCAGAAACTGAATGAAAAACCTCCTTTTCCGAGCGTGTGAAAATAATATTACCTACAATTGCATATTTGACCTGTCAGGTATCGGAAAACGAGACACAATAGATTGTAAAATTGTTAACGACCGATGTAAAATTCCCGACGTTTCGACGTTTCGGCCAAGTTACATTAGGTATATAGTTACATATATAATTAAAAATAACGCAAATGAAAACTAAATTATTTTGGTAAATAAACCACATTTATCTCACGGAGAACTATGGCGCATATTTCAAGTCAAGGCATAGTATCAAGTCACCAGAATTTTCTCTTTCAGTTTTAACAAAGATCAACACTGTAGGTTACTTAAATAATTTTGGATTGTGTACAATTTCAGATGTTTATAATTGGTAAAGAAGCGATTATACTTCCTTGTTAAAAAACATTACGTTTCGCGTGACACAACTGATTAAACTTTATAATAGTCAAATAATATAAATAACTAAAAAATTACAGACACTAAACAAAAAATCGAATGAAATAGGAAAATATTGTCATTGCACAACAATAAAGGTACTAGGTAACGAGTATTGTTAAACGCCGAACTACAGAAAAAACAAATTATTTCACACATTCTGCACAAGAGCGAGGTAATTTTCAAGGACAGGGCAAAGTACTTACTAGTCAAACAAGTTTAAAATACTTGTAATTGTTTTTTCATTGGATTATTGCATTGCAAAGCGAGTTTGCGAAATTTGTCGTCGGAGAATTATCGTAGACTGATTGATATTGACTTTGAAAACAATACCGGAGGACTATAATGGACTTCGATTTGGATCGTTTACTGCCTCTTTGCTCAATAATTTTGAAGTTTATTGTGGAGTAATATGCGCCAAATCAATGCTGTTCCACATTGTTCACCAAGCGGCCTGCTGCGAGCTACGAAATACCGTGCTCTGCATTTTTTTTCTGCGTAAAGGCAAAAAAAACAGTACTTTTTTGGGTATCTAAATCCTATAAAAAAGAGTTTGCAGATTTGTATTAGTTTTTTACTCATATGTGCATAGATTTATAAAGCTAATTTTACTTCACCAGCCTCTAAAATGCACCTACGTTATAAATATCTAGTCAAAGTAATTAAACTATCCCTTCACTTTTTCACGATGATCGGATGAAAATCGCGTGGCAAAAAACCGATTAACAACTTCAATGGAGGTGAATTGCACGTGAAATGTTTCGAATGTGTTCATTCAATTCGAGCTACAATTTTCAACGATTCAATAGCTTAGCGATATTTGCCACTGCCGTCAGCGGGTGAATACGAATATCATACAAGCCTTTGTCAAACGCTTTTGTGGCAAACACCCTGATCGCGGTCCTGGCACATTTAGGCCCGAAATGATTTATTACATTACAGCGACATTTCAAGACATCAAACGTTCGATAGGTTTTGCGGTTTGAATGTCACATGTCGAGACAGTTCACCATATAGATGTGTTGTGATTCTGCATATTATGGATAAAACATCTATTTTAATCTCTTGTTTTTTTTTTTTTTTAATTTAAATGGATTTTACACTAAGTATTTCATTACGTTTGTGAAAAATTCAAAGTAGGATAAACAGATTGAATTAGATCCTAAACAGTGTTTATTACCGAAAGGTTAATCACTCAATCGCTCTATCATGGTAGGGATTGCCCTCCAAAATATTTACGTTTCTAACGATCTATCTATTTTCGAAACATTGTTTAATACTATCAAATTCCATCTAGAACATCCAAGCTTTGAAGGATTTCAAAATTGTTTTACTTGTTAGTAAAATAACAGGCTTTATTGAAATGCAAACTTTACCTTTTGATAGGGCCAAAACTTTGCTACATACAGTACATGCCGACATGCCGTTGGAGCAAAGTGTAAACTAATGACCCACGCACCAAGTAAATTAACTATTAATTAATTAACTTTAAACTGCTACTGTGGTCTAGTGGTAACACCACGGTTCCCATCAGACCCAGGGGTCCCTTATTCTATTCCAAGTGGGGGTAATGTTATAGCATTATTGTGTTCCGGTAGTCAGAGATAGGATAGCCAGTTCCTCAGTGGTTGAGGATTTCGGGAGAGGCGCGCTTCCACCACCTTGTCATAATAAAATAAACTTTATGCACACGATAAAACACAAACAAAAAGTAGACATACAATAGGCGGCCTCATTACTACGTAGCAATCTATTCCAGTATTATATATACATATATAATAGAATAATAGGGAACTAGGGAACTAGTGCAGAAAGGAAAGAAAATTAATGAAGAAGAATAAGTACAATATTAATACATAAATACTGATAAAGGAGCTAGGGCATAAATTATGAGAAAGTGAAAGAAAATGACTTCTAACTTAATCGCCAAATGATCTTAGAGTTTGAGCCCTTCTGATACCCTCTGGTAATGCATTCCATAGCCTAACAGCATGCACAGAAAACTAGTAGGAAAGAAAGTCGGAAGAGTGACGAGGAATTTCTTAGGAAAGATTAGAATCAGAACGCAGAGTGCAAAGAGAGGACGAAAAACGAAAGGAAAAACACTCTTTAAGATAAAGTGGGGAAGTGGGGAGGAAAATAATAGAATAGTGATTGAGAGTATGTAAGTCCCTGCGCCGGCGAATAGGGAGCCAGTTCAGTTTGTTACGGAATGATGACACGTGGCCTTTTTTTATGAATGACGGGGAGACTCTTAGCCTTCATCATACATGATGTTAAGTATTGATAAGGCTGATGATGGAAGATTACGAACATTAAAGTTGAACCTAATGCAAAGGTTCTGCAGACGCTCCAACTTGTTAAGTAGCTCCTCAGACAGATCAGTATAGCAGACATCAGCGTAGACAATAATGGACAATAAAAGGGATTGCGCTAAAGAGATTTTTGTACTGGACGGCAGAAAATCGCGAAGCCCATTTAACGATCCATATGCAGCAAACACTTTTTCCTGACCTCTTCCACATGTGGTCTCCGCGATAACTGCTGGTCGAGAGTGTCACCAAGCTTTCTTACAGTTGATGAGATCGGGATATCTGTGCCATTCAAAGAAACCGCCGGAAGATGAACAAAATCGATCCTTGAAACGAAGTGACCTATAATAATGCACTGCGTCTTACACGAATTAAGGGTAAGACCAAAGGACTTACTCCAGGAACTAATTAGTGCTAGATCTGAGTTAGTGGTGGTAATTGCCCGTGAAAGCTCACATAATGGTGCGTGATGATCATCGGCATAGAGATGATAGGAACTAGAAAGAGATTGAGTAAATACACGTGATATTACACCACCCGGAGAGGGAATCCCCAGTGCGGATACGTTGCCGTCACCCTAGCAGGTAACTTTGAAACCATTCAATTTGCTGCCGGAGATATGTTCAGAGAACGTAAAACGCTCAGGATAATATCAAAATCAATGGAGTGAAATGCAGACGAATTTCCATCGCAGAGCGTATGTCATCAATAATCTTCACAGGTGCTGTAGAGGTGCTGTGGCCCTTATGAAAGCCAGACTGAAAAGGATTATGGAGATGGTTTTTATTAATATGATCAGTAAACAGACGATGAATAAGCTTTCAAGGACTTTGGAAAGGAAGGGCAGGATCGAAATAGGACTAAAGTCAGAAAACGAAGTCGGTTTGGACTTTTTGGGTAGTGGAATAGCAGTTGCGTCCTTCCAGGATGTAGGAAAGGTAAACTAACAACAGGGGGTCTATTACGCCACTTTTAGCAGTCGAAGTTGAAGTTTATTTGTTTCGTATTGCGGTGCGTAATAACCGTCAACAGACGCTGCAAGCTACGCTCCAACTTGGTACACTAGGGTAGCGCGCAGGTACGATAAAGGCTAACCGTCTTCCCGCTGTTCATAAAAATAATGGTCCTACATAATTTGAGATTTCTTGAAACACAATTTCCGTTGTTCCGTTGGAACGATACTTGGAAGAGAGAATTAAGGCACTTAGTGACCAGCGGGCGGGGCTGACAGGGATTGATTTTGCCACTTATTCGTGTGAGGCCGCGCGATAGGGACTCTGGATGAGTCTGTGGAATACTTGTTGGAGGGTGCATAACGAAATAATCTTAATTGAAATTGGCATAACGTTATTACGCATAATTTTTTAATGGCCTAACATTATTTCTAATAACTGAATATACATAATGTAAATGCGCATAACGTTACTTTGCACAAATTTAAAAGGGTATAAATATATAAGGCAAATCAATAACAACTACTTACTTCGGTTGTCTGAAAAAAATTCACCACGTAATTCAGTGAGGCTGAATTCTACCAAGGCTAAAGCTGAGCTTTGCTTCTTTTATTATGATAATAAAATTATACTTAATAATGTTATGCATATTTCAATTATTATTATGAGCAATAAGTGTTAAGCCTTTTATTATTATGCCTATTCAATGTTATGCTTAATTATGTTATGCCAAATCTGTTATGCGAATTCATATTATGACAAATAATGTTATGCGTAGCCACCCCGCACAGCCACATAACTTTAGTCGGGGAATTTCAGGATTGCAATTTAGCTTAAAATAATAACGATGAGGTAAAATTGGGATTATTGAAGACATAAATAATACGTTTCGGCGCCTAACCATTTTTTCAGTGCGTGTGCAAGCACGCAGCTTTTTGGACGTCACAACTTATTCAAATATTTCTGAGTGATCAATCTGTTTGACCAAATAGACGAGCACAACACGCACTAGTGTGAGCTCTAGATTGTCATTAAAATTACGTGCCATTATTTAATCACGGCTTAGGAACATATAGTAAGGGTCCCTGTAATTTTAACTACTCGTACATTAACATAATGTAATGAAATCATACATTACTATAAAGAGAGATTTTTGTCCTGAAATAGCAAGTGTTGCACGTTTGTAAAATAGTCTGTAAACACAACAGTCGTCGTTACGTTTGGTAGTCTAACGGCAAATAAGGTTTTAGGCGTTAAATATTTTATTGGTGAGGTAACACGCGAGGTAATGTTCGTTGGGTAAACATGAAACAGGCTATCATGAAGTGTTAAAGACGTATTTTATTTGACATTTTTATTTTCTGTCGCACCTTAGCTTATAAGACTTAAGCAAAACATTTTTCTTTATAAATATAATATTGGCTGTTAGGGGTTTTACCTACGTGCTTCCCGTTCCCGTAGGAATATCGGAATAAATTGTTGCTTATGTATTATTCTGATGAATACGCTATAGTCCTGTAAAGTTTCATCTAAATATGTTTAGTATTTTTTGCTTGAAAGAGTAACAGACATACATTCATCCATACATTCTCACAAACTTTCATATTTATATCATTAGTACATAGGATAAATATAATCAACCAGAGATTTTATGTTGGTGTAGCCAGTTCTTCATCATTTTAAGCAATGTTCGAACCACTTCTTTGCCTGTTTGAACAAAAGCGATCTTCCTTGTGTTATTTTATTATTTACTTTCTGATTACACACTGGTTCTAATTCAAAATCTATAATCTCGCAAGGCTCGTAATTTATACTTATTGTTTCTGAGAATGAGGCAATTTAGTCGGTGTGGATTAGGTATGTTATATGTAATCCACGCCACCACTGCCGGATTAATGGTAAACATTAATCTTTTTCATCTAAATTTACAAACGGTATTCCTGCTAATGTTATAAATGCAAAAGTATGTCAGTATGTTTGATTATTACTCTTTCATGCCAAAACAATAAACGGACTTGGATGAAAATTGGTACAGAGATAGTAAATAGCCTGAATAAAAACATAGTATACTTTTTATCCCGATATTCGCACGGGAACGGGAACCACGCGAGTGAAATCACGGTCGGCCGGTAGTATACCATAAAACATGGCGTGTTACTAATTACTTCGATAAGCAGCTCTTAGGTTCAAAATTTAAAGATTTTAATATCAGAAGTGTCCGCTACAGAATATTTCACCTTTTGCCCGGCTCGCCAGAATTACGTTGCTTGTTTGTTGAGTAATTAAGGAAGTTTTTGCTCTAACAACCCGCCGGTAACGTTAAAGAATTCTTAACTGTTTTTAGGGTTCCGTTGTTCAAAAGGAAAAAAGGGAACCCCGTCAAGGATCACTTTGCCGTTCGTACGTCTGTCTGTCACGTCAAGAGCACGACGAGATCCATTTCTCACGAATGCTTCAGAATATCTGGTTGAATTTATTATTAAATATCTATGATGCCTTAATATTGTCACGATGCTAACTCATTAAAAATAATATGGCTATGAAGCATGTTTTATCTCATAATAAACAAAACCGAAAGGCTATTTGCCATGACCAAAAAAATATTTATTTGTTTTCAAAAAATATTATACAGAACCCTTCTGTAGATATATTCATCAGATATAGTACATACATGCGACTGTGCACGATATTAATTGATTCACAAATAATAACACGTAAAGAAAATCGGGTTCGAATCCGTCTTACTATCGTCTACGTAACTTGTAAGACGGGTCGATTTCTTCTAGTATTTCTCTAGCAAAAATCTACATATCAAAACAATTTACAAAATCTATTATTTTCAACTAATCTATTATTTTACATTGAACGATTTTTTTGATTTTTTTGATCGTTTAGATCAAAAAAATCGTTCAAAAATGATTTTTTAAATACCGCGAGAATGAAGTCATGGCTGGCATGCTTGTGTATGATAATAAGCATCAATCTAAAGTTATTTAATACAGTAATTAAGTAAAAATCATATTACTATGGAAGACAAAAAGTAACAACTAGGTATGTTGAAAAAAACAACTTTTACGGAAATCAAACGCGCTATTTTTCCACGAACTAAGTTGTAATTGTCCTTTTTTTTATGTTTTTTATTGGTTTTTTGATTTTCCCGACATTTCGGCACCTTTACCGCTGCCGTGGTCACGGGATGACTGTACGTAACTAGGTGTGTATTCAAAAAGAACAACTATTCTAAAAAGTTTACTTTTATGAATGCGCATTTAATTTCAAAGGCACTGTACTGTTAAATTAACTGCATGTCTTTACCGCATGTAACTGTCTTTACCGTCGTGACACTTTCACCAAAGCAAATATTGGTATAGGCACATAATAATAAACTGTATAGGTTTTAGCTCTTTTTAATATTATCTCTCCTAGTTTAGACTTAGAGACAGAGCTAAAGTAACAGTATATAACTGTCCGAAAGATAATACTGGTAACATTCGTTTAATAGGCCAGTTAAAGGTGCCCGGTCCACACATAATAAAAATTAAGAGGCTGTTTGTTTTGTCCTCTCAACTTCGCTAATGAGTGAGACCACAGTATAAAGACACGTACAGTATTTTATCTTCCTACAAAAGATGCGCTCGCGAGTAATACCCGACGCGCTTCGTCTCTGTGAGAGCTCGGCAAGCGTATCAGTCTCGAATGGGCCGCGGTGACGAACGCTGTTAAAGTTTTGTATGCAGTAAGCGTGTGGTAATGGCTAATCTATGTTGGCGGGCAGCCCCATATCGTGTATTGCGTACTGCGCGGCTGCATTAATAATTATTAACTTTTATCAAGAAGGAGTCTTAAGTAGCCAAAATACTGTATGTTTCTTTATGCTGTGGTGCGACTTAGGACAGTATCCCCTCTGCAATTTGTGTTGTTGTATCTCTTGTATACCTGCATACAATGTGCAATGTTTGTATTAAAACGGCCATTTTATGGTTACGACACCATTTGCTGACAACATTGAGATGTTAAGATTTATATTATTGTGGATGTTTTCAATTTAATGTCTAAGTTCAGTTTTAGCATATTACTAGCGGATCCTCGCGGTTTTGCCCGCGTGGTGCCCGTTCCCGTGGGAATATCGGGATAAAATATAGCCTATGTCACTCGGGAGAAATGTACCTTTCAATTGGTCTAAGAATTTTCTAAATCAGTCCAGTAGTTCCTGAGATTAGTGCGTTAAAACAAACAAACTCTTCAGCTTTATAATATTAGTATAGATTGTTGATCGCCGAGCCTAAATGTGACTTTCGTGTCTACATAGGTAAGTATTTCCCTTTGTACGACTTTTTTTCACGATGTCATGGCAACGTGCTTATTTTCGAGACAACAGTTCTTCCTTACTCTTGCTGCATCACAATGGTGTTAAAAATTCACTACAATTTTTTTTCTTAAAAAAATCTAAAACAGCATTATGAATTTGGATGAATAGTTGTTGTTAGTTATTTTCTTTCTTCGTTTTATGAGCACTAGGCAAGTATAAAAAAAAATACAGGATCTAAAGTTCATAGAATAAAACAATTCAAAGATTTTACTGCAGAACGATCAATCGTTTTGCCCCACTAGACTAGAAGGATTGAAAGGATTATTAATATTAATTCAGAATTGATGCAAATAATATCATGTCATGATAGAGTGAACTTTAATTATTTCGACTGAACGTAATCCTGTTTATTGGCGTTGTGGACAATGGACAATCGTTGTTGCTGCTGTAACTATAAAATAGTAGTCATATTGGACGAATTAACCAGTCATCTTGGACGATTCGTCCAACGTAGTCATAGGTTAATTTGTAAAACGTTATGTTCGAGATGCAAAGATAAAGAATTTTAGAATTTATAGAATAAGTATGCCTAAATCCTTATGAACCTCTATTTATTCTATTTTTTTGTAAGTTGCAAGAAAAGTGATTCCATATTTTTGCTCGTAAGTTTATACGAGCTTATTGCGTTTTTGACAACCTGTTTGGCGCAAGGGTACGTTGCGTATACCAGCCTTCTACACCAGAGGTCTCGGGTTCGATCCCCGTGCAAGAGAAATTGTGTGCATGGACGTGTCTATTTTTCTTGGTCTGGGTGTTTAATATGTATAAGTTTGTATTCACAAAAAAAAAGTATATAAGTATCTTTATCCGTTATCTAGTATACATAGCACAAGTTCTTATAAAATTTATCTTGGGCTAGATAATTAGTGTGATTGTATGAAATTTATTATCTTTTAGAAAGATGTACTAAGTAATGAATCAATGTCTATTCATTACTTAGGCTTTATCTTCATAAACTAGTATCGATAAAAATAAATATAGGTAGCTGTTACATTTCTATTGCGTTATACAAAATATAAATATATATTTCTATTCTACTTTTCATAGCCGTGAGATATGGCCGTGATATTTATTATGTTCGACCTTAATTGGGGTTCCTATAATAAAAGTTTTTAATACTTAACGAAGCAGACGATGTAGGTCGATGGGCATTATTAAGAATTCGCGGATTTTACGCATTCTGAATTTAGATAGCCGTTTTATTTGTCGAAGTGCTTTTATTAATTTTAATATATTTTTATTTGAGATTCATCATCGATGGACCAGATGGCACAGTGTAGGTATACTGTCTGATTTTGCCTACTGGAGCTATAATCCCGTGTTTTTCTGTGGGTTCGATCCCCAACCGGGACAAATCGTTTCTTCCGTGTCTGAGTGTAATATATTTTACAGTCGCTGAAGTTGCCGGTCGACCACGATTCGATTCGAAAAGACAATAGCGAGGAGACTCTTAGCTTACATGGAAGCGAGCCTCTCCCGTATTTCACAATCACTGAGAAACTGATTATCTTATCTCTAACTGCCGGAACACAATAATGCTGAAAACATTGTTGTTATGGCGTCATTGTTGTATGGACTTGCATAGTAACGCACTGATAGTCGTTCAAGCGATTTTGCTCGGCAAGTGGACTAGGTACCGCTAATTTGTTAAGTACACCTTCTTATTTGATAGAATCAGGCGTTACTTGGCGGAAATCCATATCTTAGTAGAATACGAAAAATATACAGCACTCGGTGCTGAGATTGGCACGGTCTAACAACTCCTGAGGATGCTCCGTGTGTGGGCGAAACACGTGTAGAGTAGTCGGTGAAGGTGCAAGGTGTGTCACTGGGCTGCATCTGCATTTTTTCTTGCGGAATTACGCGACATATTTTTCGTTTTCTACTAAGTACACCTTCGTTGGTTTTGATATCAATTGCACAAAAGCTCAATTTAGTTTATTATTTATTTAATCGTCGTCTCAGCCACATGACACCCACTACTGGGTATATGCCTCCCCCAAGGATCTTTGGTCCTGTGCTGCCCGCATCCAGCGGCTTCCCGCGATCTTCACCAGATCATCGGTCTACCTCATTTCTGATTCGATCACGTAGGGAGACCCCGAGCATAAATCTCTCCATTGTACGCTGTGTGACCTTGAGCCTTCTTATCAGACCCATAGTTATCGAATATTTATTTACATCTCTATAATTTCGTCAGTGGTCTATCCAATTTTCCATGATATTGTTCCTTATAAAGAACACCAAAATAAGTAGTTTTCCTCTTTTCAATTTTGATGTAACAAACACTCCAACACGAGGTAATTAGTTTTCAGAATGGCTCTCGTTGCGGTGACTGGTGACATGTCGACAATCGCATTTTACGAGACCCCAGAGTCCAGTGGCAATCGTTTCTGCTAACTGTTATCGTAAAATGGACGATAAATTATCCTTTTAGCATTATACTGTGGGACGAACGCGGAAGGACTCCCCATTAAAAGGTCGTCAACGTATCTCTAAAAACCGGTTTACCTTTTTGCATTATTTTTTCGACACCCAACGGACGACTGGCTGGACGAGGATTGTTTTAGGATGTGGGTCAGAAGTGAAGTCATAATTGAATTTTTTGATGGCTATTTTAGGATGAAGTTGCTAAAATAGAATAGTAAATTAAGCTTTTATTAAGTGTTCTTTCGGGCGAACCATATTATGAGACTAACTTTTTTTGGGCACTGTTAATTTATTGTAAAACAAGGTAATCCATTAAAATCACCTCAGTGTCAGTTACAAGTAAGTACGAGTATAATATTAAACTGAAAATTAAATCTGATATTTTTTAACCCTCACAAAATGTGACCGTATTAAATGCGTTCAAAATAATTGAGTGAAAAAAACCCTGTTGAACCTTCAAATAATGTAAACATTCATGAAGTATGTACTAGTTTTTTTTTATGAACGACGGTGAGACTCTTAGACTTCATCATACCTGATGTTAAGTATTGATAAGGCTGAAGATGGAAGCGAGCCTCTCCCGGAATCCTCAGTCACTAAGGAACTGGCTGTCTTATCTCAAACTGCCGGAACACAATAATGCTGAAAACATTGTTGTTATGGCTTCAGGCTTAGTTAAGATGGTGGTAGCTAGCCAGGCGGACTTACAACAAGTCCTACCACCAACCAAACCGAATACAATATGTACCCCCGCTGGGAATCGAACCCGGGACCCCTGGGTCTGATACCGGTGCGGTGGTTGTACCACTAGACCACAGAGGCGGTTAGAAGTTAAACCTACAGGCTAACAATTTTTATTGCCGTAAAATAGGTATCGTATATCGTCCAATTATAGATAGCTACAGTTCTAAAGTGAATGACTCCAGAACGGAGCGCCAGCGTGATGGTTCCTGATATTGGTGTAAAAATAACCCTATACGGTATCGGGTTTGCAAATGACATACGTTTAAACCTCGCAAACTGGCTAACTCATTGGTCCCAATTGCTATCATTATATTGATAGCCTGAGGCCTAAATGCTTCAAACTAGTTTCGTTATTACTAATCTGTAGTAAAATGATGGAAGTACAGACTGTTCGTTTCAACCATAGACATTAGGATTGAACACTAGTTATCTCTGAAAGAGCCAATCAAGTTTGTTATAGATGGCAATGTAGTTTGTTATAGAAAGAACGAAAAAATAAAAGAAAAAAATTTCAAACGGAAAATGAAAATGGAAGAAAAAACAAAAACAATTAAACTAAATTTAACTAAACTAGGTAATGTGGGGCCTATTACACCCTGCCTCAGCATTTTGCATCTGTGTTAGTCTCAGGCTCTGTTATTCTGACAGAAAGATTGGTCTGCTTGTCGAGGAGATATAACTTAAATAAATTTCTTCTTATTTAAGAGCTTTGCTCTTGTCGGTGAAGTGTTCTCCACTCCACTATATACATTGCCGCCTCTTTGATTTCCTGATACGATTCAACACTTATCGTCTCCTTTATCTGATCCATATAGGTTCTTCGAGGCCTCCCCCTCTTCCTCTTCAATGATGGATCTGACATTTTTCCTCTTCTCATTTCAAGTGTCTTAAGCAACGTTCTCCTCTCTCCTACTATTTCCAACGACTCCTCATATAATACAAATAATATAAATGGGAAAGTTTCTAAGTTTTCTGTAACTCAATCACACGTATACTAAACGGCTAAACGTATAGGAAAAAGCATGCGGAACCATTGACCCGGGAGACGACATTACTTTTTATATTGATATTCCCACAGAAACGGGAACTGTGCGGGTAAAACCGCGGGCACAGCAAGTATGCTTATACGGGTGAAGTCGCGAGCGTCAGCCAGTGTAAAAGATAATCTCTGTTATTATGTAATTATGATATTGCTTCTAAACTACAGGGTTTTGCTTTACCAGATGGCCAAAATTCATAAGGAACAGATTCTAGGATAATGATTATATTAAGCTATGCAGTTAAAAGATGATTTGCAAAAAATCTTAAATTTCCATTGAGCTATATTACTATTGCAGTAAATTATACTTCAATGTAAATTTCGAAAATTTTACTGGACAGCTGACAGGACAACTAAGAGATAAGACGCCGGTTACAAAAAATAGTTTTGTTACAAAAAAGGCTGAACGGATTTCGATGAAAATTGGCACACAGATAGTTTATAGCCTGAATACTTTTTTTCCGGCTTTTTCAAGGAATCGGGAATCACGCGGATGAAACCTCTGGCGGCCACTAGTATTATTTATTCATAGGCACATCTTAAGTTTCTTCCCGCACTCATAATTGAAATAAAACAACTTTTGAAAGAAAAAAATATAGTACCAAATATATATTTCGGGTAAATAAATCGCACTAAATATTCCGCAAAAATTTTTTATTTCAATTATTTATTCATTTTATAAAATAATGGTTTCTTGTTCAGTAGTTACTTGAAGGAAGTCAAGTTCGGGCTCGGAAAAGGAGGTTTTGTCATTAAATTTCTGCGTGGAAAATAGCATTATATGTTATATTTTATTCTTATTTTAAATAACTTTGAATGAATTATAATTTTCCGTTTTGATTTTATTATATTATTTTAGTTCATTGAATCATAAAACAATTACAATAAGATTAAATTAAACAATTTGTGATAATAACTTTATATTTAGGCTGGCTGAGATTCCACAACATATGATTTGATTTCGGAACGAGACATAAACCTTTATTTTTAAATTGTTATTGTCTTGTACCTCATGTCAATGTCAACATTTACTGAATCGTTTTAATTCGTATTTTGTGTAAAAAATTATTCCTATTTCAGTTTGTTATATTATTAAAACAACAATAAGGTATGTTGTAGGGGGCCAGGTAGCACTCGGTAAATGATACTTCAGGAAATTATAAAGAACTGTGTGTACTGCAATAAAGGTCGGTTACAAAAGCGGGAATGAAAATTGATTTCTCATCTTCGTTAACGGTTGAGAGAGTAAAAAAAAAAAAAACAGAACTTCACGGCATTGGCTTCACGCGTGAACATGCCCCCGGGCGTTGAAAGCGATGCTTTCAACCAGAAGCAGATGAATTGGGTAGTGGACATATCTTGCTAAACGATCGTCTGATGACACCAGCAGACGTCCTTATGTCGGCGACACGAACAATGCCATCGGGTCCAGGATGGATGGCAATCACCCTTCCGAGCTTCCATTTCAGTGGAGGAAGGTTGTCCTCTTTTACAACGACTAATGTGTCCAGCTTCAAATTATCATTGCTTGTACGCCATTTAGCGCGTTGCTGGAGCTCGGCAACATATTCCTTACTCCAACGTGACCAAAAATGTTGACGTAACTGCTCTATACGCTGGAAGCGTGAAAGCCTGCTGATAGGGCAGTCGGAGTAGCTGCGGTCCGGTAGGGCGGTGAGAGGGCGGCCGATGAGAAAATGGCCGGGCGTCAGTGGTGACAAGTCTGCGGGATCCGATGACAGCGGAGAGAGTGGTCGAGAGTTGAGTATCGCCTCGATTTGCACTAACGTAGTCGTAAGCTCTTCGAACGTCAAATTACAATGTCCCAACACTCTGTTTAAATGATACTTAACGCATTTGACTCCAGCCTCCCAGAGCCCCCCGAAATTAGGACTATATGCAGGGATAAAATGAAAGTTGATACTTTCCTGTGTTACGTCGGAAGCCAGTGAGTTACAATTAGTCTTTAAAAATTTTGAAATGTCGTTATGTGCACCTACAAATGAAGTGCCATTATCTGAAAATATATGTGAGGGCTTACCTCTCCGTGAAATAAATCTGCGTAAAGCCAAAAGGTAATTATTGCTTGTTAAATCACCCACCAACTCCAGGTGAACTGCTGTGGTCGTAAAACAAACAAATATGGCAATGTACGATTTGACAAGTCTACAGCCGCGACCCGTGCGACTAGCTACGGCGATGGGGCCGGCGTAGTCCACACCTACGCTGTCGAACGGGAACCCTGGCTGGACCCGCTGCCGCGGCAAATTACCCATCATAGGGCTGTAATTCTTACTCTTTAAACGATTGCAACGAACACAATTACGATAACACTTTCTCGCTAGATCGCGACCGCCTATTGGCCAATAAGTTTCTCTTATAGAGGCTAATAAAAGTTGAGGGCCGGCGTGCATTAACCTTTTATGTTCAAATTCAAAAATTAATTTAGTTACATGATGAGTGGACTGTATAATTATAGGGTGTTTCTTTTCATAAGTAAAATCTGAATTATCTAAACGACCTCCAACACGAATTAAATTATTTTCATCTAAATAAACGTTAAATTTTATCAGTGGACTTTTACTAGGCAAATCCTTGTTTTTAATTAATAAATTATACTCCGGAAACGATTGAATCTGTGACTGTTTTAAAATTAATACTAAGGCGTTATCAAGTTCATAAGAGTGTAAATAACTATCGTTACGTTTCGTCCCTTTCTTTAAATTATTTATGAATCTTAGCACATAGGCTACCGTGCGTTGAAGTCTAGAAAGTTTTGAAAATCTACTGAAATCAATGAGTTCGTGCTGAGTGGAATTACTTATTAATAATGAAACTTCACTTCGAGTTTCAGGTAGTTTATTAACGGTGTTTGAAGTTGCAGGCCAGTGCGACGAATCGAGTTTTAAATAATCTGGTCCATGCCACCATAAACTGAGCGATTGGATGGATTCTATCCTAGTTCCGCGTGATATTAAATCTGCGGGGTTTTCATCGGTCGGAACATGTCTCCAAGCACAATTACCGGTTTTTTCTAAAATGTCTGCTACACGGTTGCGAACGAATGGTTGCAGTTTAGAAGGCACCATCTTTAACCAACCCAAGACAATCATTGAGTCTGACCAAAAAACAACTTGGTTTATTTGCGCTCGTAGTGCACCGACAGCCTTTTCATACAACTGAGCACCTACCACGGCTCCGCATAATTCCAGACGTGGAATTGTCGTAGGTTTTATAGGAGCGACGCGACTTTTGGCTATCAATAAATTAACCGCGATCCTCCCATCACAATCGATACTACGTAGATATACACACGAACCATACGCACGTTCTGATGCATCTGTGAAGATGTGTAACTCCAACCGGCAGGCTGAATCACAGATTACACGTCGCGGTATGCGTAAGTCGTTTAAACCTGGCAAACCACTTACTAAGTCGAGCCATGTTTTACTTATTTCTGGTGGCAGCTCATCGTCCCATGACAACCGCTGGAGCCATAGTCTTTGTAATAAAATTTTCATAAGGATAACACAAGGTGATAGAAGCCCTAACGGATCAAATATTTGGGCTATGACCGAAAGAATGTCACGCTTTGTGTATTCTTTGACTATGGTAGGACTGATAGGAAAATAAAACTCGTCCGATACTGAGTGCCACCCCAAGCCTAACGTTTTACTGCCAGCATCGCCAATGTTAACGTCGGGTGATGAAAAATCAGTTTCAGGCAGTAATAACGGATCATTTGACCTCCATTTTCTGAGGGGCATACAGGCAGAGGCTAGCTCTGAAGCTGTGTGGTCACGGATGTATAATACTTCATTAATTTCATCCCCTCCACTTAAAAAATCATCTACATAAAAATCATGGATTATCACTTCACCTATTTTAGGGTCCTTACAGTCTAGACCTATCTGTTTTAAGCAGCGAGTAGCGAGATAAGGAGCACTAGCGGTGCCATAGCTCACGCGGTTCAATGCGTAGCATTTGAGAGGAGCATTAGGTTGGTCTTGATCGCGCCAAATGATTTGTTGAAGTGGACGATCATCAACATGAACTTCGATGCACCTATACATTTTTTCTACGTCCGCTACAATCACATATCTATGCTGCCGAAAACGTAAAAGAATTGACAGAAGGTCATCTTGAACAGTAGGCCCAATCATTTGAATTTGGTTTAACGAAACTCCCGAGGTAGTAGGGCTACTAGCATTAAAAACAACTCTTAATTTGGTCGTTGTACTACCCTCGCGAAGGATGCCATGATGTGGTATAAAATAATGAGGAACCGATGTAATCGGTTTGCACTCTGTCATGTGACCTAATGACTCATATTCCGACATAAATTCGTTATACATTTTGCCAAACGGCTTATTTATTTTGAGTTTACGCTCTAATGAAAGCATACAATGCTTCGCTCGCTGATATGAATCACCTAACACACATGGTGTTTGTTTTAATGGGATCCTAACACAGAAGCGACCGTCTGTGAGGCGAGTTGTATTTTTCACAAAATGTTCCTCACATTGCTTCTCCTCTGGGAAGTAATGAGATGACTGAGGGCTAACTTCTTCGAGCTGCCAAAACCGCGCAAGTTGGGCTTGAATGTCATCATCAGAAGAGCGAGAAGTAACGGAATCAACGTGAGTAAAATTACATTTAATACGTGGAGAATTCGATACGCGGCCGCAACTAACCGGACCGGAAACTATCCAACCTAGTCTAGTTTCATAAAGTATCGGCTTTCCATCACCTAACTTAATGTTTTGCGAACCTAAGATGTCCCAAAAAACATCAGCGCCTATGATCATATCAACTGCGGCGGGTGAATAAAACTGAGGGTCCGCTAAACAAATATTTGAAGGAATATTTAAGTTACTAATATTTATATGACAACCGGGAACGTTATCCGTAATCGTCGGCAGAATAAAGCAAGTAATTTGTGTACAATAGCCTTCGCACATCGAAGTTACAGTCAAACGACACATTTTAGTTATATTTGACGTTTTGTTATTAATACCAACGACAGTCCTATCGGTGTTCTCAACTGGCAGATTTAATTTTTTATGCAGCCGTTCGGTTAGCAAACATGAAGTACTACCGCTATCTAATATAATACGAGCGACCACCTCGCGATCGTAAACATCGCGCAATTTTACTAATGCAGTTGACAACAAGACCTCGGCGTGTCCGGACGGTCTGCACGGCGCAGTGACGCTGCCCGTGAGCGCGACACTCGAATGATTGGAATGCGTATTATTGTTCGTCATTGACTCGAGCGCCCGCGCGCTGTTATCACTGTCAGCTGGGTTGGCTATAGATGTAGGTATAGACGTATACAGCTGTTTCGATGTACCAAACTCGTTTATATGGATTAGTGTGTGATGCTTGCGCTTACACACTTTGCAACCGGGACGTTTGCAAGTATTCGCGTAATGTCCACTGCGAAAACAATTGAAACAAACTTTAAATGTAGGTAATAACTTGTAACGTGCCTCACAATTCAATGCAAGAAACTTAGGACAATTATTTAAATAATGTTCGTCACTACAACTTGGACATGGTTTCGTTGATGTTGACTTCGAATCGTTTTTACTACTGTGATACGAAACCATTGTCTTAATTTTATGTGTGTTTTTGCTATTGGTTACATTATTTTGCGACATTTCTATAGTCTCAATCAAATTTGCGCGATTACGTATGAATGTAAGGAAGGCTTCTAAATTAATTTGGTAATTTTTTGGAAAATTACCTTTATGTTCTTCCCACTCGCGATATGTTTTTGTATCTAACTTTCTTGTGATAATATAAATTAATAGCGTATCCCAGTGAGTCACTGGTTCTCCCAGGGTTTCCAAACAACGCAAGTTTTTGTTTATTTTATCAATCAGCTGTTTTAAATTAAATGATGATTCCCTTGTGATGGGTTCAATGTTAAATAAAGATGCAACATGATTTTGTATAAGTAAACGTTTGTTATTGAACCGATCACATAAAAGGTTCCACGCTACGGAGTAGTTTTTGGAGGAGAATTCAATGGCTTTGATTACCACAGCAGCTGATCCAACCAACGAAGCCCTTAAATAGTGGAATTTGCTAATGTCATCAATCTGATGATTTCCGTCAATTAAACTGGAGAACGTATCATGATACTCCATCCATGATTCATAAGAACCATCAAATTTTGGTAGGGAAATCGTGGGCAGTTTAACAAGCTTATGGTGAGAATGAGCACTGTTAACATCACTTTCAGCCTTACCTTGACTTTGTTTAAAGTTCTCTAAAATCCCTTGTGCCCTGGCAACGACACGATAATAACAATTTTCAAACTCAATCCTTTCAGATAATTGCACCTCATCATCGGTAATAAGATCGATGTTTGATTGTATTTCGTCAAAAGTTTCATATAAAGATTCAATCTTACCTATTCTTAATTGTAACTCCCTGGCATCCTGACAACTTAATGTCGATTCGTTTATGCTGGATAGATAATTGTTGAACGAGGTGATACGACCTTTAATATTGCCTCGTTTTTTGACTAAGTCCTTTTCAGTTGAAGTTCTAGGAGACTGGGGTCTTGGTACTTTTAATTCCTCTGTCATCCTGGAATTGATACAATTACCGTTTAAGAACTTAAGAACTAGCTATCACAGACAATATTAACCTGTAAAGGGGGTTACAATTAAATTATTCTTTAAAGTTAAACAATCAAAATAATTCTTTATCGTTAAAATAAAGATATTGGATTGATTACAATTACCGAATTTGATATAAATATAATGAAATAAAATATAATTGGATTGAATTTGATTGAATTGATAAACAAAATAAGAAAATTAATTAATTGCAGTACAAAATAAATAAATTACGGCTACAACAGGTACCTATTATGAGGAACAAGTCAAAAGTCCTTTTTAAATCAAATTGTTTAAAAGATGAGTGTCAAAATTGATGATAAATGGATTGAATTGATTTATCGATGGTTGTCTTGACAAATTGATTAGTAGTACTAAATAACTACAATTGACTGGCTTTAGCAACCACGATATAACCGATTTATCTACACTGAATTCACAAAATGGCGGAAGGACACAATTCACAAAATTACACTTTTTACAGACAATTACCTTTAACAGATACAGCGTATCACTTATCCTTAATACTACCTGATTCTAGTGAGTGTTGGGTGCTTAAATTATCACTTGGAATGCACTCGCGTTTAACCGTTGAATACCGTCAACTCATCGACCACTCTGACTAGGCGACGCGCTCCCCGATGCAATAATGCTCGTAAATAATGTTGATGCTGATTTCTCACGGCGAATAATATACTGTCCGGCGAAGACTAGGACCATGTAGGGGGCCAGGTAGCACTCGGTAAATGATACTTCAGGAAATTATAAAGAACTGTGTGTACTGCAATAAAGGTCGGTTACAAAAGCGGGAATGAAAATTGATTTCTCATCTTCGTTAACGGTTGAGAGAGTAAAAAAAAAAAAAACAGAACTTCACGGCATTGGCTTCACGCGTGAACATATGTTTAGATTAAACATTTTGTTAAAAGATTTTTTTACCGCAAGTTGACAGCGGCAACAACCTAAAAAAAATCTCGCTGTTGTGAGGTGAAAAATTTTGCGTTGCGCTCGGCAGAAAAGTCTTTGGTGTCTCGTACCTTTGAAACCCTCGCTACGCTCAGGATTCAATCTTTGAACAATCCTAGAATCCTTCGCTTGCTCAGGTTTCAATAGAGGTAACCGCCGCTAAATCCAACATTCCAGGCTTGCATAACAAATAACTATTAATTATTCGTTTGCCAAAAATTTATGAGATTGCCGGTAGGTTTCTTGTATAATAATTTAATAATGTGTACACATTATTTGCACCTGCGCGTGGTCTGTACCCAATTAGAAGTTTTGTTTTATGGAGTTATAAAATGTTTGATGAAATTACAAATGAAACAAGTTAAGTACATAAAAATAAATAAATACGTAAATATGCAGATTAATAATTTTATTAAAATTTATTGTTATTGTTATTGGAAACAAACTAAGATATTTGATAGGTACGTAGTAAAATAAAAAAGAGTTAAAAAGTGTAAAAAGAAAGATCAAAACAAATAGACGTATGTATAATGTTTATTTCTAAAAGTGAAAAAAGAAAGATTAAAACAAATAGTATGTATTATGTTTATTTCTATCTGTATATTTCGTTAAATAACAGTTTATCCCAAAAAAATTAAGACGAAATTTTCGTTTAACCTTCAATGAAGGTCGTGCTAATAGTTATCTTATGCGCATAAAATTATGATTGCAGTGTTCACGACGCAATTAATTGTATTGTGAAGCGAAGCAAAAACGTCAAATGCTATAAAATATGTTTTGAGGCTTTCGTAAATGTATTATTAAGCTCAAATCTACTAACAAAATGTTATTGTAATATTTTGTTTTGAAATGAAAGTTACAAAGAGATAGATGACAATTAGCTTTTTATGGAAAGCTTTGCAATCAAAGTTTAAACGATTTCGAAAATAGTATTTTCTGTAACTTTTTCCTGTATTTTGTTGCCAGTGTTTTTGAAAATGCAAATTACTGAAAAGTTTTTATCGAAATGACCTAGTATTTCGGTCAGCGTTCAGAACATCGAAACTTTCACAATGCAAACCATTTAAAAAAACCTTACAAATTCTAATTTCACTAGTCTTAGGTCCGTATTACAGAACATGACTCAAGCAGTGTACTAACTGTACTCAAGTATAGACTGAGTACTCAACTGTACTCAGTCTATACTTGAGTACAGTTAGCAAGGGACGCGCTTATACATCGCATGTAACGACGTCCCTTTCTAACTGCTCTCATGTACAGAACACTACTCGAGTAACGTCCTGTAATACGGGCCTTATACACAAACTCACGCCTTAGATTAGGGTTGGCAGAACATCAAAGGTGAAACTTGAGAGCAAAATGTATAATAATCACTCTCACAGCCACATCTCAACGAGGCCACATTTGGCATTAGTTAGGTCTTAGATGTTGTCCGAAAACAATTAGTGACAAGTTGGCAGCCTATCGCCTATATACCGCCTCTGTGGTCTAGTGTTACATCCACCGGTATCAGACCCAGGGGTCCCGGGATCGATTCCCAGCGGGGGTATAAATTATATTCGGTTTGGTTGGTGGTAGGACTTGATATAAGTCTGCCTGGTTAGCTACCACCATGTTATCTAAGCCTAACGCCATAACAACAATGTTTTCAGCATTGTTGTGTTCCGGCAGTTCGAGATAAGATCCTCCGGCCAGTTCCTCAGTGGCTGAGGATTCCGGGAGAGACTCGCTTCCATCTTCAGCCTTATCAATACTTAACATCATGTATGATGAAGGCTAAGAGTCTCCCCGTCATTCATAAAAAAAAGTCGTCTATGTTGCCTATGTATTTAGCTACAGAAGCGCTCATGGCGGCGCTTGACAGTCTGATTGTATTCGATCACGTTTGATAAGCAAAGTTCGACCCGGTCAGATGTCGGTTGGGTGACCGTTAAGTGAAATTACAACTGACCGCTTCCGTGCTTCGGAGAGCACGTTAAACCGTCGGTCCCGGCTGTTGTCATTTGATTACAGTCTTTAAGCCAAGTCAGAGGCCTTATAGGCGGCTTGATAAACTCTGACACCAGAGGTGGCCACTAAGCCTCACTCGATAATAATAAGAAGAAGAAGATTTAGCTACCTAGTTCTTTTGTCACAACGACGAGAGTAACCTTTTCTCGCGTAGAGGTTGGTTCAGTTGGCTGGGATGTAGCTACCCTATATCAGCTGTTGTCAGTAATTTTATTTCGTTGTCATGTTCTCGTCAAAAGGTGCAATTTGTTTTATTTGGGCGAAAGTTTGTTATTTTAAGGATTTTTTAATTTAATAGCAGCATTGGCGACGACGACATTTACTATGAGCACAGTTTTCTATACTTCCATAATCTATTATTAAAAACGTACGTAGGTACAATTATTTTCGTCAACGTCACCCGTTTATTGATATAAAGATACACCAACAGCATAATATTTATATTGAATTATTGTTACTTACGCGTTGCTCAATCCAATTATATATTTTTTAATACATGTCTTTCGCCCGCGACTTTCACCGCGTGGAAAAAGGATATCGCGCGGTGAGTTATCGCGTGATGGCGCCGTCTAAAGACGGCAGGCGTTTAGGACCGGGACCGCGGCCATGACAGCCCACCTAGGAAAATTAAATTATTCGGAGCTAGCGAGTCGAGATACCTAATTGAATAAAAAGTATCCTATGTCCATCTCCAGTAGTAGATAAGAGGAGCACCGCGACACAATTTTCTCGAAACTTATGTCGCGTAAGCGCACTGCCTGTCCCGCTCACACCGTACTGATATGAGCGCTACCGACATCATGATGTAAATTTGGACAAATAGTCACGGCGCTTATCTTAGCCCAGCAGGGATAAATAATCAATTAAAAACCATTCAGTGGTTTACGCACGAAAAGGTAACAGATAGACAGACAGATTTAAGTATAAAAAACAACGGGTTGCACTCTGGGAGTGCCGGCAGAAGTGAAAACCGCTTAAACGAAAATAACGATCAAAATCCACCACCACCACAACTTCATAAAAAGTTGATGAAAACGAGACCAACTGAATTTGGCAGGTACATCCATTAAAACTGACCTGGCATGAATATGAAAGTTGGTAGTAATGAGAGATCTTTATATAATGGTTGTTATTAACTAATATACGTAGATCTTTAAAGTGTGAGACTTTATGTAATTTGAAATAGGTCAACGGTAAATGGTCTTACGAATTTTCGATCAGGGTCACGTGTGCGACTTTAACATTTTTTAAACTTCCCAAAAATTTTAACTGCTGTGCACAACTCCGCTAAAGATGTTTTCACCTCAATAATAAATATTATAAATAAGAACCTACACCTATAAATATTTCAAGGCCCACAATATATCTAAACAGGCCATTAATTTAAAGGAATTCAGTAATTGTATTCAGAACGATAAGTTTTTATAGCTTCATATTTTTTCTCACGGAGGGAGGTGCAAAAACTTTATAGCTTTTTGATGAATTATATGTTATTTTATACGAGGAGGCTTATACCGGTGTCCTCGAGGCACCTGCGTGATTAATGACAACCGTGCGACGCTCGCAGAAAATAAAAAGAGGAGACATACCGTAAACTAGTCTTGAAGAGGCGTGCTTTGTAGCACCGGCATTTTAGGGTTCAAAGAAGTTAATTTATATTGTTAACATTTTTCAGGTTTTGGTTTAATTGTGTGTTATTTCCTATCGGAAATTAAGGTGGTACGACATAGTTGACAATATAATCTAAATAGGTGTGCATGGAGAATGTTCGAAGTAATAATAATGAAGAGCTGATGCGTTTATGTCTGGACGTAATAAACAAATGCATACAATTTAAAAATATTTGCCATAACATATTAGTCTCATATATTGTAGTAAAACTTCATGCATACCGAAACCTTGTCTATTAATAATTTTTAGTATTTGATACCCTTGTGTTGTCGACCCAGGGGAAATATCATTTTATTCTCATTAGTTAGGGTAGGTTGTGTATTTTCGACATAGAGCTGTGTTTAGATATAATACATTTTTGTTCGTGACCTAAGACGAGATTTCGATCCTTGTACCTTCTTTGCAAGGAAAGTATTGTGACTGTGAGTAATTTTTCTGTGAAACGGTGACTCAACTATTCAGTTTATTAGTGGCCGCCTGTCACTTTTGTAATTAATTTTAATGTAAGAATTATTAACGAAAGCTTTTCCCACACTTTTTAAATACGCCTCATCATTGTAATCAATGTGGACTGGTGCAAATCCAGAGAACAATATCTTAATTTGCTTTTGAAGCACGGAGGAGTCCAGATGGTCACCCATCCCGTGAACAACCGACCATTGCTGAACCAGGCTAAACGCGCTATCCACTATGCCACCAAGCTTCTCGTTTTCAAAACTTTATAATAAGTATTCGTTGTCAGTTAGTCAGTTTAAACGTGCATTTCCGTTATCCGTTAAAGTTGTTTTACAAATGGGGCTTGTAGGTGACTAATTAGCGCTCTAGGGTAATAATGTAGCTAGAAAAGCCCTAGGGCAGTAAGTAATTTAAAAAAAACACTTCTTTCTTTCAAAAAGTTCGCGTACATCTAACCATCATACTGGCAATAGAGATCATGCATTCAGCCAAATGACCAAAGAGGTCGCTTTGCCTCATCAAGTTTAAATATCGAACGGCGAAGCTCAATTTCGATCTTGAAAAAATAAATTAAAAAGTTCTTTACTTGATTCTTTTTAATGAAAAAAGGCGGGAATAGAAAACTTTAATAATCTCGGGCTGCAATTGATGCCTTACAGCCCTTGGCTACTAATCTACTATTACATCTCTCATGTTCGGTAAGTAGGTTCTTATTACCTCCAAATGGGGCTTGTAGGTGACTAATTAGCGCTCTAGGGTAATAATGTAGCTAGAAAAGCCCTAGGGCGGTAAGTAATTAAAAAAAAACACTTCTTTCTTTCAAAAAGTTCGCGTACATCTAACCATCATACTGGCAATAGACATCATGCATTCAGCCCAATGACGCCAGCCCAAAGAGGTCGCTTTGCCATCAGTCATCAATTTTAAATATCGAACGGCGAAGCCCAATTTCGATCTTGAAAAAAAAATTAAAAAGTTCTTTACTTGATTCTTTTTAATGAAAAAAGGCGGGAATAGAAAACTTTTACTTTGTTCTCATTTCACTATAAATTTCAACAAATAAAATGTTTTATTCTTGTAATGCCGGTTTTTTTCTACTTACTTCACAATCGAGATGTTAAGCAGAATAGTTACCTCGAGTGTAAGCATCAATTGCACCCTCAAACTATAGGAACCCTACTAAATATCTCAGGCTGCAATTGATGCCTTACAGCCCTTGGCTACTAATCTACTATTATTCCAATGAACAGTGCGCGACAAAACTTAAAGATGTACCTCGTATTTGAATGTAATTTTATTTGGTTAACTCTGGCAATGCTATATAGTCACAGCATATCAGTATTAACACCCTAGAAGTTAATATACTAAGCTCAGTTTTAAGTTGAACCATATTTGTTTATGCACTCATAAACAGAAGTGTTTATTTTCAAGTGGCAGACGTTAAATTACCCGCCTTAATAGCTAAATGATGGCCGTAAAGTACGTTAAAAAGGCAATTAACGACACCACAAAATAATGTGATATTAAACTGACGTATTGGTTCATAAAACAGTTTAATGTTTATTTTTTAGGAAACATTCGTTTTTGTAACCAAATGTGTTAATTAAATTCGTTCGACGATTCGTATTGTTAAAAATATCTGAATTTTGAGCATTGATTTGAGTAAACTATTTTTATTGGAGGAATTCAGTAGCGCACTGAGTGGTTAGAGCGTTCGGCCTGTGATGAATGCAAATAGCATTAAGCAACTTTTGATATGGTCGGTCATGATATGTGTGATATTTTTTTGGCTATCTCGATCACCTACGTGCTTCGGAAGGCACGAAAGCCATTGGAATAGCCCATCTCAAAGCAAGGTACCTTCTGGGTTAGCTTGCTTCATCGTGGATTCTGTCTTGATTAGGATCAAGAGCAAACCCATTCAAAGTAAAAAAGCTAAGACCGTTAACGACACAGTCGTGAAAACTCACTTATCCAATTAAAGCGTGTTGTTAAATAGCAATAAATGATATTAACTATAATGTACATGTCGTGGTAATATCGTGAAAATAGGGTGTTCTGTGAAATACCTGTTTTTTTCATTTTGTTCGACATTTATGTGACTTGCATAGTACTCGAGTACCCTTTCATCATAAACTCTTTAATATTATCACTTTTATTAACGAATCTTCATTTATTAACGAATAATTGACTTTGTTCTCTATTCACATTTTTTCTAGGTATTTCAAAATCCACTGGAAAGTAATACTAGAAATTTTAGCGCACTCAAAATCACAATTTTTATTTTAAGATATACTTTAGGTTTAATATTTCAAGTTTACCCTCGTTTTATCCGCAAGTATTCAGGTCTGCAAAAACATGTTTAATTTTCTTCATAATTTCCTGTCAATTAACACGTTTAAAGCTTTCTTTCTAACCCTACGCTGTTACATTTAGTCGAAATTTAATTTCATAAAACAAAGTGTCTTTTATGTACAGTGGGCAGTACAGTATCAACTCGAACAATTAAACTACAAAAGTGCCATAATTATGTCAAGCATCGCCACTCGCGTTTGTTCGCAACGAGTCACACCAAAAGGAGTTCACCCTGTTCCTCGTTGGGAGAACAATTTATAAAAATAATAACGAAATACATCCCAAAGGTTTAGGTGAAAGTACCAGGGTCGCATAGCTGACCGTTATTTTAGATGCTTTGAGAAGATACTAAAAGTCCCAACCGGTTGAGAAGATTTTTTCCCTAACGCCTAATATCTTACCTTCGGGTGTAATTAGTTGGGAATTATTTTTATAATTGTTCTCCCAACGAGTAATCTTCAATATCTTCAAAAGTACCTTACCTAGCTTTATGAAATAAAAATTAAATTAGACAATATCTTAGTGCTTAAATGAAAAAAAATCAAGCATTTTTTTTTATTATGTAAATTAAATAAAAATGCGTAGTTTGAAGATATTGAAGGTTTTTTAACCGACTCGTCGTCGTCTTTGCGGTCCAGTGTATTTATTTATTTTTTGTGAATAATTATTAATTATATACAATCATTAATTATTTTCTCGTGAATTGAAAAAAAACTTGTGGTACGCCATCAGATCAGCTGTCATCGTAATAATAGAAATAGTTAACGTATGAATAAAAACATCTGATACACATTATTCCAACGAACACCAAAATCTTATTAATTCTTATGCTAAAATAAATTAAAAGACGTTCTGTATTCCAGCTGCTTGTCTTTAAGACATAATGGAATTTGCTAAGCCGCTAAATATACTCGCACGAGCAAAACAAACATACAGAACCTCTTCACGGTATCCTCATTACATTTAACAAGATTAACAATTTAGTCCTTCAGTATCTATATTTAAGTATGAAATACGAATTGAGTGTATTACCTACCATTTCATCAACCTTGAAGTAAGTAGTAAACAAACCATGTTATTAGAAATAAAAACATTATTGACTGTATTTTCATTTTTTTTGCGTTAGTTATAGTTGTAGGTATTGTCGAAAAATAAATGGAAATAATTTTTATTCAAATAGAATTAAGACACTATAAGGAAAAGTATGTACTTTTTTATATAAAACTATAGGATAAGTATAGTAATATATTTCTTCACAACTTTATCTAATTTTGCATCGACAGTTTTTTTTTCGAAATGACCTATTTAAAAGTACGAAGATTATTCTCAAATTGGGTTACATAATACTCTTGGAAATTGGTTTAATTAGTGGACACCAGTTTGCGTAGATATCTCTTGAATACACAGCGGGAGGTAGGAAACATAAATTTGGACAAATCTCACATTTAATAGTGGGTCTGGGGTATGCCAGTCTATTGCTGATTACTGTAGTATATGTAGTTTATTTATCCGTTGTTATTTTATATTCTTTTTAAATTTATTAGTTAACTCATTTACGTTTTTGGATCCTCTTTTATCTTTGCCGTAGTATATATTTTTATTTTTTTAATTATCGCATTGACGTCCACGTGTCAATAAAACATTTTTTAAGGGATCCAGTTGAAAATCAGCGTCAGCCTTATCGCTGACTCAATGCTGAAGTGATTTCGTTATAAAATGGAAATGCGCCTAATCTGTACAATCGGTCTTGCTCACTCAACCTATCCAATACTTTATTAACTGACAAGAAGAACGGCCGCAAGAAATTTGTCTGCTTTAACACAAGTAACAGGTATTAGGTAGGTATATAGACATACACACACACACACATCAGCCTGTGGACGTCCACTGCTGGACATAGGCCTCTCCCTCACTCTTATTGTGGCGTGAAAGGAGGTTATTAGCCTGCTGCTACCACGCTGGCCAGACGGGTTGGTAGAGGGTTTGTTTCAAGTTTTCCTTCTCTCTTAAAGGTGTTCAATACGTCGAGCCTCTTAGTCACCTTTTACAACATCCCAGGCATGTAAGGGAGTGGTGATACTTGTATTCTTAGGCCATCAGCACACGGCATATAGTCATATTACTACTCAAAACAAAATAAGGCCCCCTTTATATTTTAAGTAATTTGGGCTAGCTGAAGGGGTCGCAGGTTGATAAATTATAAAATTAGCATCTGAAAATCGCTTACCTTCTTGTCTCAACATCCTAATGCGCTGATTAACACTGAAAACTTTAACTTTACACTCGTCTGTGGATGGTTCTGTCCTTCAATAACATATGCCTCAATCTAAGTGTTGATTGCGATCGTTAAATGGTTTTGCACGATGAGCAGATGTCAGCGAACTCCAGACTACGGGTTTTCTGGAGAATACGAACTACTAACACGAGTTCCCATGGCCGAATGCAAGCGGTTTTGTAAGGATTGGAAAATAATTAAGCGCTGCCTGCGCGCAGTCAAGCGTGGATAGCGGTCTTCCTGTGCCCTAGCTCTGGTTGATCCCCGTCTTCTGTATAACCTCCCATTCTCTTGAAATCAATTCCTAGCGTTCTGGAATGCTCGTCGAAAAATAAATCTGTAGTGCTACTAAACGCTGCGTAAAGCCATCTTGGTCTGATGTTATGGCCCTAGTTACGGTTTGCAAGTCCATACATCTCCTAAACCTCGGCATATCTTTTTTGTAATGTTTATTCACACACTGTTTGACAAGAAATCCTCATTTAGAGCGACTACAAATTTCACCTCTAAACTGATAAAAATCAAATGGTGACAAAAAAATGTCATAAGCCATTGTCATACTCTTTAAAAAGTTTGTAAGCATTTAAAGCAAGGACGTAACTAGTTCGATATGCCTTAAAGTTGATTTAATCGGCCCTCAGATATCAAAATAACCCCTGTGGCCCTTATTTTGTTTTGAGCAGTATATTTAGAAGATTTGGTAGTACCTGAAAATGGACGAACAATTAACGTTGTGAGTGTTTAAATTATTCATTAATCAGTCATTTTTAATTTCCTCCACTGCTGGGGCACTGGACTTCCTTATGGATGGATAAGGAGAACGGGCCACCCACCACGCGGGCTCAATATGGATTGGTGGGTATTAACGACTGCTAATGCAGCCAGGACCAACGGCTTAACGTACCTTCCGAAGCACGGAAAAGCTTGAGATAGTAAATTTCTGGTCACCCATCCTGTGACCGACCATTGGGAAAGTTGCTTTACCTCGACAGTCGCAGGCCGAGCGCGCGAACCACTCCGCCACGGGCTCCTCAAAAGTTTTTAAAGGTTTAAATTATAATAAACAATATCACCAAAATGTGTTGATCGAATCTGTGAAAATTAACTACGGGACGGCTACCGATGCTATCCGGTTTAATGGTTTAATTAACCGATGCGATGGCTTCGTAGCTTCTAATTCCATTAATAATATAAATTAGTATTATTTTATCATACATCAGCTGTTTTAGTTCACGAAAATCTAGCAATAGATCTAAGATTGAAATCGAGAGCAAAATATACGTAACGTAAAGTTGCAATTTTCATTGTTGCTCTAACTGATTTCACAAAGATATCAATAATAATACGAGTATTTATACATTAAAACAACGGGACTAAAACGCGACATTTTTTTTTTATTTTTATTTATTTTGTTTATTGAAAACCAACAGTGTTATAAATATAATTAACAAAAATTGTGTACACGATAATAGTAAAACCAATTACAGGTTTCCTTAAAAATTTATGCCAATAACTCAAATAGAACAAAAAACAACAACACAAAAATATCAGCCTAGCTAGTAAACATTGTGTGTGCGTGTGTGTATGTGTGTGTACGTGTATGTATGTGAGTGTGTGTATGTCTGGATGTATTTCGTAATAGAGTTAAATATTTAACGTAACATAATATGTTAATAGCAAAATATTCGTAATAGAGTAAACATGATATCAAGCAAAATTATATCAAAACTTATATGAAAATCCAACAAATATGAACGCAGATGTTGGTTTAAAGTTAAACGATGGCAATGTAAATAATACAATATTTATTTCCTATTTCCAATTAATTAATTATAGTCGACTTATCATTGAAAAAATATTCAATTGTTACCGTACTGATCATTTAATTTTTATGTAAGTATATTATGTCAACTATAATTTTAATTTGTATTATATCTATCTATATATCCAATGATATGTAGTACAACTATGTACTTACAGCTTGACATTTCGGCTATGTTGCAATAGCCGTGGTCACAAGCAGACAAGTCCCGTTGTTTTAATATATAATATTAATGGAACGCCAAAGTTTAAAATCGAGTATACTATTGTTATTAACTTAGTATAATTTCAATTTCCCCGAGGTTTTTACACAAAACATTTACGATACAATATATTAGATAATTTATTGCGTTTTAAAATTGTGTTCTGACCAATATTTTAAATTATAATTATAAGCTATAAATATGGAATTGTGAAATCTTAGTTTGGAGACTTCTGTTATATTTGAAGAATCTAACGAATAGTGTATGAGTTCACTTCACTTTAAGATTTTATTACTTATTTTATACTCAATCGCTCTTTTATAAAGTGTATCGCCTAGAACAGAAACTTTAAGTGGTTTCATTAAAGATATAAGTTAGCGATAGAAGAGATTTACTCGGTCAAAGAGTGTTGAAAGTTCGGCGGACGGGTCTAAATTGTATTAGGGCAATAGTGGCGAGGCAATGAGCAAGAATAGCAAGGGACCGGATGAGACGGAAGCCGAAGTGTGAAAAGGGTCTACACTTAGTTCTGGGTAAATGTTGGCTCGGAAAATAATACTATTTTTAATAGGAGCTTAATTGTTTTTATATTTGTACGACTTTCAAGATAAACATAAGTATAAAATGATAAAAAAAAACTAAATTTTCTGGATCGACCGGTTGTTTCGGACGGGTGTAGGTACCACGTTTTGCCGATTTCTCTTGTGATTTGATGACCTGGGGACGTACCATGACCTATTGTGCCATTCATTTAAAGTTATACAAAAATCCTAGTCTTGGAAGTCGAATGTGGTTCAAAAAGTTCAAAAAGTCAAAAAGTTGAAAAATCATCCCACACGGTACTCGAACCCCCTAGTGAGATCGCGATTTTTCCTGGTAATTTGCTAGCAAAACTTAAAAAATCGTAAATGCATAGTATCATTATTATTTTTACAGTAACCCTGGTTTAGGAATATGTAGCCATTAATCTTCTATGGACTGTCTATAACCACGAAAAACTGGATAGTGCCTAGAAGAAAAATTAAGCTAAAGTTCAATGTTTTTTTTTTAAAACGATTTAAACGTTTTAACGCACCAAAAATCGCTAGGATTTGTCCGGTGTGCTGTGAGTACGTAATTTAATTCACATAAAGTTAAAGTAAAAGCATCCTGTCGGAACCGATTTCTGACTCCGCCATGATGCTATATAAAATAGCTCATAAGTACCGTCTATAGTTGATAAGTTTAAATTGTATTCGGGTTCGATGGAACTGACATGTTTCCATAAAGAAACAAAGTTCCTAAAAAAATAAAGAAAAAAAAAGATAAGTTAAAGTTCAAATTCACATAAGGTTAAAGTTCTCTAATGTCCAATCTTTATGTTATCACGATTTAGTTCAGGAGTAAAAGTACCTATGCTAGTCAGTTACCTTCGTATTTATAAATATTATAATACGACATGTGCTTGCTTCTCCACATCAAGAGTCAACTTAAAACTTACTTGCCTCTCAGTTTTCGTATGAATGGATAAGAGCAGGGGTCAATGATTGATTCACTTCTTGCCTTGGTTAATGAATCGAAATTAATGATCAAAACTCCTGCCAAAGTTGAACTTCACGAGCCGTGGGCCACAAAACAGGCTAATTGACTACTTCTGGTTCTACCCGAGACTTTGGTACTTGGAACTTTGCGTTTACATATGTTGACCAATCTGACCTTAATTTGTTTAACAATAACAAATGATTAATTGTCTTATGTTTATGGTTAGCTTTTGCGTGACGTGGAAAATATTTGACATGTATTTTTTTTATTGTAGTTATTATAATAGCTTTTGTATCTATTTCACTGTTTACTCTCTGTGCCATTATTAATTTATTATCGTATGGATCTTAAGCATATGGTCTCCATAAGTCAAAGTTATCAGACCCACCATCACCCAGAGGGAAAAAAACAAAAAATCGTGATTCGATTTTAAGGAGTCGATACACAATCTTTAATATATAACAGGGCTGACATTGCCTTCGTCCTCCGTATGGGGTTTCTCTATTTTCCCCAAAAAGCTTTCATTCCATATTTCAACCCTTTTCTTATTTTCCGTTTTCGCCAATATTTAAATACTATATCATAGTTTTGTTTCTTTCTCCAGGGTAAAACCAATACACCGAATTTCATATAAATAAGTTTAATGAAGCAAGAAAACGTTTCGTACCGACAGAGCTGCTATAATATTATGTGTTTAATCTACTATAGCTTATTGAATCACACGTCGATCTTTATTATTTTCATCTTTAACAGGTTCGTCATGAAACGTAAAGTAATCGTCGCCGATTTTCCAGACGAAAAAAAAAGAAAAATCTTGACACAATTTTAAGGAGTCGCCACACGAGCCCAGCGCCCCCTCCACATCGATTTTTCGCTAAGTCTATTTCTGAGGTACTCGTGTCGTCTTAAATGCGCGCCATTGTACGACTCGTAGATTTAACGGGGTGCTAGGGTTGCTTGCAGTTTCTAAAAAATCCATTTTTCTAAATTACAATTTTTGATTTTTTTTTCGTTCTCTATTCTTATTAAAATCAGCTATTGGGCAATGGGGTTAAAATTTTCGGCCAAATAGATTTAGTAGTAAATTATTACAGTAACCAAAATGTTAGATGTTTAGGCTATGGACATTTGCTACATTCAAATATCTCAATTAGATACAACCGTATCTAACCTTGACCTCTTACACCCTGTGGAGCTGGGGTAACCCTACTCACTAACATAAACACAACACACAAAGGGTATGTTATTTGACTGCGGTTCTCTGTAGGGGCTAATTTGAGCGGAAATTCCGAATCGTATGAGTAAAGAGAGAGTTAACATGCTAACTTGTCATAGATACGTAGGTACAATTGGATTCGATTATTATAGACTAGCTTCCGCCCGCGTTTTCAACCGCGTGATTACCGTTCCCGTGGTAAATGATAAAAAAGTACCCTATGTTACTCTTCGGCCTTTCAAATAACTTTATGCCAAAAATCAAGTAGATTGGTTGCTTAGTTAGGGCGTCAAGAAAACACAAACATACACACATTCGCATTTATAATATTAGTTATGATTAGAATTGTTCAATATTTTGACAGCCACAGTATAACAAATATTTATTTACATCCATAATATAAGACCACTACTGTAGCTAGTATTTTTCGCCTCTCCACTTCTTCACTACCTAATTTATAATTACCGCCATATACTCTCGCCATTTGCATATATGCCCTGATTGTTCGAAAGTTTAAAGTTTTTCTCACATGAATGATAACTAAAATGTTTATTTTCCCTTGCTTCGTGGACAGGATCAAATAATCCTTTAAGACAATCTTCGACTCGTAATGTTAAAAGCAGAAAGAGCTCTAGCAAAAAATTAACAATTTATCTATAAAGGCAAATACAATGAACTACATATACGGCATTAAAGGGGTTTGAAACTTTAGACGTCGTCACCGGTCCGCCATTTTGAAAAAAAAAAACAATATGGCGTCTCTCGATAATACCTATATAAATAGATAGGGAACGTTAAGATGAACCAAAAATATACTAACAACATAATGCCTTAAAGTGTCAGGTTAGTGAGATAATTGGAGTTAAAGATACAAAAAAGGTGATATTTTGGGTCGGTATTATTCATTTTTAACTCTAATTATCTAGCTTACGTGACACTTTAGGCATTACATATAACTAAAATGTTCCTCTGTGTGCCCCCTGTTCATTTATATATATGTATTATCGTGCGACGCCAAAAATCAAAACGGCGACTGGGAAAGCCTCCATACAAGAAAGTTCACCTCCTGACTTTAGGGTCGCTTAGATGGCCGAATTGATATTTTGGGTCGGTATTATTCATTTTTAACTCTAATTATCTAGCTTACGTGACACTTTAGGCATTACATATAACTAAAATGTTCCTCTGTGTGCCCCCTGTTCATTTATATATATGTATTATCGTGCGACGCCAAAAATCAAAACGGCGACTGGGAAAGCCTCCATACAAAAAAGTTCACCTCCTGACTTTAGGGTCGCTTAGATGGCCGAATTCTTCTGAAGTTGTACGTATTAACTCGCTAGAGCTTCTATAGTACTTATTTGCTAAAATTAATACATAAAAAAAGATGTCGCCAATGGTGAACGCGTGAACCCTAGTGGTTGTTAGACACCGCAGCCTACAATCGCACGCGTCGCTGCCCTTGCACTCCCTGAGATTGCTCCGCATTCAACGAGATTGGCACCCGACACTCAATGCGAAAGGGAATTCAATATTTATGCAGATCTTAAAAAAAAATTATTTGAATCAAAGTTTAATATCAATAGTTAAATAAAATTGACAAACTGGAATCCATTAGAAAACGGAATCATTTCTTCTCCTTATGTAGTATTTAAATGCATTTTGTTAAATTTTATTAGAAAAATGAGATAACATTGAAAATTCAAATCTTAAAACTCATAGGTATTATTAATTTGTATATATTTATAACACACTAGGCACTGTGAAGTTAAATAAAAAAAGAAATTATAAAACTAATGAATGACAAATAAATTATAATTCGCGGAAAAAACATGCATCGAATATCACCGAATTTTAGGGTTCCGTACTGTAAGGGTAAAACGGGACCGTATTACTAAGACTCCGCTGTCCGTCCGTCCGTCCGTCTGTCAACAGGCTGTATCTCAAGAACCGTGATAGTGAGACTGTTGAAGTTTTCACAGATGATGTATTTCTATTGCTGCTATAACAACGAATCCCATTCAACAATCGTAATTTTTTGCCGTTTTTGTAGATAATGGTACAGAACCCTTCGTACGCGAGTCCGACTCACACTTGGCCGGTTTTTTCTTTATATTTTCTTTATTCTTTCTATTTAGTTCTGTAGGCAATGATAACCTAACAATAGATTAGTTAAAAGTAATTTGCGTTGAAATCTCTGACCAAGACTACGCACATTCACATTTTCACAATTTGCTATGTTTTACTGATATCATTATGATTATGATAATTAGACAAAAGACACTAAAATCCTTGAAATAAAAAAGATTGCTAGTTTGAATGAGTGCACATATTCCAATTTCAAATGTTTTCTTTGTGCAAGTACGTTAGTAATTGTTTGTATTCTTTGGTGCAAGGGACCCCGAGAAATACAGCCAAGTTATTTGTTAATTATTTTTAATAGGAATAAAGTCTCTTTGATGTGTCAATTTTATAATCAAAACCTCCTTAGATCAAGGAAGCTATGCCTTGAACAGCCTTGTTTTTTACGAAACTAATTACAATAGTAGTTTTTGTTGACATTTTGGCGTTCTAAATTTAAATGTCATCATAATTACCCTAGGGAACTTCCATACAACATTAGATTTCTCGGTCTTTAGTAGCTTAATTTAAATAAAAAATAAAAAAGAATACTTGACATTTAATACGTGCTCCAGATGCAGGTGGTGTATAAAATACCTACTTAATTGCAAATAAACATAAAATAATACAGCGGCACTTCAAATCAGTTATATTTTGAGTTTAAACATACAAAACATGTTACAAATAGCTAGTCAACAACCAAAGTCCAGACAGCTAACATCAATATGTAACAAAAAGACAGCTATTATTAGAACAAAATACCAACCGGTCATCGTCAACCAAAATAGAACAATAGGCCCGAAAATCCTCGACTATTCCAATAATTAAGTAGTTATTTTTACATAAATAAATAAATAAATATTTGTATACAATCACACTAATTATCTAGCCCACGTTAAGTTCATGAAGAACGTTTTATGGATATTTAATAACGGATAAACATACTTACATATTTTTTTTGTAAATACATTTCATAATATACATATTAAACAGCCAGACTAAGACAAATATACATTTTCATGCAAGCAAATATTTGTCTTGTACGGGGATCCAACCCGAGACCTCTGGCGCAGAAGACATGTAGTACCCCTGCGAAAAACATAACACACTAACTAATTATTGAAATAAATTGTACCCAACAATAAGTAGCAACAACTCAATCGTGTCACATTATGTCGCCGCACATCGATTGCATACATTTCCATGACAATGCCGCAACATGCGCCGACAATACGCTCTTTACCGCACAAAGGAGTCGTTGTTCCTTCCGATCCTGTTAACTGATGTAATCATTAATTTGTTCTTGACTGTGCAATGAACTATCGGATGTTTACAAACGTCTAGCTCGTGTAGATTTGACACGCGATAAAATCTGAAATCCCGCGTCAATTTATTTTTAGATTGTTGGGCCCTATTTAATAAACGTTACAAATTGTAAATTGTCATTGTAGATTACAATTTATAATTTGTCAATTTCTATTTAATAAAAAATACAATTTACAAATTTACCATGGCAGAAAATCTACAAAATTGTGGAATTGTAGCTACAATTTTACATATTTCTGTTTAATAAACATTTTCTCTTTACAGGTGACAATTTACATATTTATAGGGAAAACTGCTTTATTAAACGCAAATTGTAATTACAAGTTTACACATTTGTAAAATGCAGAAAAATTCCGACAGGTGAGAGCACCTGTCGGAATTTTTATTGTTTTTTCGTCTAAAAATATTCACGATTTTGTTTTGATGACTGGAAATACAGCCGGGACCTATGAAGTACGGTGGGACTAGAACCAGTAAATTTTTGGTCACCCATCCCGTGACCAAACATTACGAAAGTTAAACAAGAAAATATACTAGAAAAAAGCAACTAGTCTCATGTCGCCATGACGGGATTCGAACCCGCATCCTTAGGAGTCTGGCCCAATGCACTAACCAACTAATCATGAGACTAGTTGCTGTTTTCTAGTATATTTTCTTGTTTAATATTTATCACAAAAAATTAAAAAGTTATAATTAGATCGCTGTTTCATCTTAATCGATAGTCAAACATCTGTAAAGATGTTTCTTTCGAATTCGAATTTCTCTCATTGATGAAGCGACAGTGGCCAACATCGTGGAACGGTGAATATACTAGAGAAATTCGACGTGTCCTCATAGGTCTCTGTAGCGTAATTGGTTAGTGCATTGGGCCGGACTCCCAAGGATGCGGGTTCGAATCCGGGCAGGGCGACATGAGACTTGTTGCTTTTTTCTAGTAAGTATATTTTATTGTTTATTATTTATCACATAAAAATATCATTGTAAAATGCAAAATTAAAAAGTTATAATTACGAAAGTTGCTTAACCAGCACTATCGCAGGCCGTGCGCACGAAGCCAGATTTTTGGTCACCCATCCACTGACCGACCATTAGGAAAATTGCTTAACCGGCATTATCGCAGAACGTCTTTTATTCTATGTAAATAGTAACTTACAACAAAAAAATGTAAATACAAAATTGTAATCAAAGTCTACAGGTGTTTTCTACACTTGTAAACGTTAATTAAACAGCATTCAAAAATGGTACAATTTGTAAATTTTAATGGTATTTCTTTTACATAATTAATAAACAAATTATATAATAATAAAATAAAATTTATTAAAAAACTAAGAAAAGTTGTACAATAATTGTTATAAAAGTTAAGATAAGTCTAAACCAGAAAAAAAAATAATTGTTAATATGCCAACAGTGGTACTCGTAGTCATAAATAAGGTGGTCATGACAAAGCAATATTGTATGTACATATTACAGAGATAACAGAGGTACCGAACTAGGCAAAGCCTGTGTCTCGGGACACCAATTAGTGAATCTATGTCTGTGATTATAACTTACAGAATTTGCATGAGTGATGTACTTCAAATTACGAGTACTTAATGAATAAGGAACTATATAAAATAAAAAACTAAATAGTATATATATATATATATATATATATATATATATATATATATATATATAATGCACAATAAGCTCAAAAGCCTTGAGCATAGACGAAAGGTTGCAAGTTTATCGGTTTTCTATCGGATACATTTCGCTGAGAGTGCGGCTGAGTTCAACAGCCTAATTCCACCATCTCCCTTTTTCCATCAGACAACTAGACATTCAAATATGCATCGCACCACCGCTTTATGGTTGATATCTCAATGATTCCCACTAAACGTTGTGCGTCAAATTTTATCATTCGTACTGCCAGAGAGTGGAATTCTTTGCCTGAGTCTGTGTTTCCTGATACTCACAATTTGGGGGCCTTAAAGTCGCGTGTGAATAGGTATCTTCTAAGCAAGCGCGTTTCATCCTAGATCGCATCATCGCTTACCATCAGGCGAGATAGCGGTCAAGCGCTAACCTATACATAATGAAAAAAAAAACCAACACTAATTCCTCGGTGGTCGTACATCATTGCCCTAAAGAGTTCTCCCGTGTGGCAAAGTCTAACCGCTTTCATAGTCTATAAACCGCGAGTTGCTCCTAAAAAGAACGCGAGCGATAGAGATAAGTACCGTATATCTACGGTATGTTTCACGGTACGGTGTACGGTGTGCTCTGTCTCTATTTCTCAGCGTTCTTTTTAGGTAGGTGACGCGAGTAATAGGTTCCATATCTCATACCGTCCGTCATAAGAATTTATAACAATAGATTAACTACATTAAAGTCATTGAATTAAGCTTAATTCTTCGTCTTCTTAGTCGACTACTATTATTGTGTTACTTAGTACTGTAACATCAGGGTCCAATATAAGAAAGTTCTAGGTATCCAGTATTGTCTCGTGGTTATAATAACGGCTGAGGGAAGGCAGCGTTGTTTATTGTTAATAGAATACGTACGACAACGACTTTTAAAATTGGGGGTGACTGCGATCACTAGCGCCAGTATTAGCCGATAAATAGTATAATTATTCCAAAAAATTTGATCAATTATACTATTTATGATTAAAAAAAAATGCATTTAATATTTTAATGTTATTTTAATTATTAGAAAATATCTACTTCTCCCACAAGGATTCAAACCCGCAACCTTTGGACATCCCGTTCCGGTCCAATACTCTTCCATTTTTGCTTCAGACTTCCAAGACTAGTATTTTTCTTTGAAAAATATACATTTTCATAATATTTGAAATGTATTAACCTTGAACTCTGGATGAAAGCTAGAGTACCCATCAAAAATATTTCTACACTAGCGTAGCTCCAATATATTTAGATTACACATTATTGGTGCGTATTAGACGATGGGTTGAAATGATTGATGACGTTGACGAAGCAGTTTAATTTATACTTTGTTCGGTAGCAGTCTTACGTAATATTGGCTTATTTTCAAGCTCGATTTTCCGGGAACTGATTTACCGTGAACTTAGGGAAATGAAAATAGCCTTTGCTATTTTAGTTACATTATATTCGTGGGAATCGAATTAGTCTTGAACCGGATGCAATGGAGGATTTTTTCGGACCCTGTAAATAAGTAGAGTGAAGGTAGAACTTTTATTTTTAGTCCTGTAGGCTGATTACAATGCTAACAGTTGCTTGCAGAGTGTTGTAATTAGCAACTGAAATTGTCAATTCGTACATCCATTTTCGCAAAAGTGACAATTGGATTAATTAAAACGATAATTGTTAGCAACAAAATTACGTAATGAGTCTACGGATCACTTTGGTTACGAAAAATTAACAAAAGCAAGCTAACTGTAGGTTAATTATATTATCGGCAAGACGTAGTGTGTGTAACGTAGTACAACATAATGAACGCAAAACGCGAACGCAGAATTCTAGTACGCTTGACCGCTTTCTGTCTAAACATATCCAAAGTTAAAACCAACATCCGAATCCATTTTTCGATGATCCACGGTCCAAAACATTTAGTCTTATGCCGGTTATATTATTATTATTCGTCCGAAGGCGTTTAACGCGTAAACCTTATTTCCGAATTCTTCGGTTTCGGCCTCATAAAACACGATCATTTTAATGCAATAACGCTGGCGAAATTTCGGTTAACCGTTTTCGTATTTATTGTGCATTTATTAGACCTTTCATTCAGCTGAGTTGTCTGAAATATAAGTACGAGTAGTATAAGCAAATAAGTAATTATTTGCTCATACTAGCTAGCTTTGTTGATGATTCATAATGTTATAGCAATACCACCATGACTCATACATATTATACTTACCATTAATGGACATGATAATTCAGGATGAAGAATTATCAGTTTTAAATATTTTAACCATGGTATTCATACATTTGACACAGGTTAAATACAGGTTTAATATTATTTTAATCAATAGTTCAACTTTAACTTCGAAAAATCATACCAACAAAATAAAAAAATACTAGAACTCATGAGACTTTTGATCCATTCAAATTAAACGAAAAACAATGGAAGGTGAAACTCACTAATGAAATCTTAGCTGCTGAAAATAATATCAAAACAATTTTGTGATTTTTCGATATCTTCTCTTTATTTTATGAATACCGGATATTAAAAGATGTCATTTGGACAGCTTTTAATGAAAAAGCCAACTGCCATAATGGCCGTCCCTGGCACTTGTTAAGGACAGCTCTCAGAAACATAAGGGTTCACTTAAATGATTTTTAATATTCTATGCGGCGTTTCCAGGAATTTTCTATCGCTGCAATTTTTGGTAAAATCTCGCTCAATTTATATTTTACCTTCAACGCTGTGCGGAAAAGAATGCTTGTTCAAAATTTTAATTTCATTAGTAGAAAGTTTTCAAATATCGTCCTATATAACATAACGGGTTCCCAATGGAAATGTAGAACAATACAAGTGCTGCAAAACATTCTCTCTATTATAAGTTAAATTCGTTTTTCAGACCACAGTTGACCTATTTCGAAGTTGCTTCGAACAACGCTAAAAGTCTTATTTTGTACACTATGTCGAAGTGTGCGGATTAGAAGCTTTCAAAGGATTAACCGGGATAGACCTCCGGCTGACCGTTTCATTAAAAGTTGCTCCGTCCCGACCACTCTAATTACATTAAAAACAAAAATCATTTCGTGACTCTATTAACGTTAATTCACCCGCTTTTAATTACATCTAATTAATTACAACGACTACATTTTTTGCAGGTTCCTAATTTTATTAATCATATAAACATTCGTTATTCTCGCCTGTTTGTATTCAAAATTAATTTTGACGCACTGATTTAATTATGGAGGGGTCGATCAGTTCCAATTTCCTACCATTTCATTCGTCGATGAAACGGGCCATGATCTAATTACGAATTCTAATTTGTTTCAGATACTACGACCGTCGGGGGCGTGAAGCTCGCCGCAAAACAATAATCAATAAATTAGTCAGTTAGATAACGAATCTAGTAAACGACGAAGCGCCTTGAATCAATTACGGTAGTTAGGCTAAGTTTTGAATAGTGTACACAAGTGCCAATAGTGCGTGCGTGAGCGCGTTTAGACGTGCGCGGGTTGAGCGGTCTCTTGATGTTTGTGAGCGCTGTAAGCGAGCGGTAGGCGGCGTGAGGTGCGCGCCGGCACCGTGAACATAGGTACAGCGATGAAACATTTTAAAACTACAGCCAGTACACATATCTTTGTATATATTTTTTCCACATTTTTCCTAAAAGCAAGTCATTAATTAAAAGCTTTAGAAAAAGTTAATGTGAAATTAATTGTCATTTTAAAGTATTGAATTTTTTTTGAATGCAGGTAACACCCATTCAAAGCTATTGACCGACAAGAAGAATATATAATTTGTCACGAAACTTGAAGAAAACCCTAACTGAAGTAAGGCCATTTAGGTCGTTATCTTTCTTCCTAAAATCCTAGTGCTAAATATGTGTACATGTTGTAAGTTGACAGTAGAATCAGAATCATTGGCAGATTACCCGAATGACTATAAGTAGTAATTATAATGACGTCCGAATGAAAAAAAATTCTTTTAAATGTAAATAAATTCGGTTAGAAGTTAAATAACTGTTAACAACACATCACCCAAATGATTCTGAGTGTCTAAGTTTCGACACCGTCGTTGTTGCGCAGCGGGCGGCAAGATTGAGGTGGTGGCCGGGTGCGGGTGGGGCAGGCGAGCGCGCGTGCGGCCGCTGCACGCGCTCAGCCGCGCGGCCGGCATGCTGTCGTCGCAGCGCTCGCAGTCCTGCAACGAGGAGGGCGCGTTCTTCGGCGCGCGCGCGCTGCGCCGGCCGCGCGGCAAGGGCAGCGGCAGCCCGCCTTGCTAGGGGTACGCCATGTCGCTGCGCAGCCTGCATCGCCGGCTCTCCTCCGCTAACCACACGTGAGTATACATTTATACATATTTTACCCGACTGCAAAGGAAGGATTATGTTTTTCGCGCGTATCTTGTATATATGTTTATATGTAAAATTCTTTATTACCTCTTATCTTTTAAATGGCTGAACGGATTTCTATAATTAAGATGGCGTTAGATTTGTCTTGACTACCCATGTGTTCTTAGTTAAGTGATGTTATAAAAAACCAACAGCGGCTGTGAGGTGCTATTTAGGAATAAATTGTTTAGAAATTTCGACATTTCGAAATTAAAAAGCTGCTCTTAAGGATTAAACAATTTTTTTTGAGAAAACCCACGACGTTAAAAGACGTAAATTGAAATAAGGGATAAAATAATTTAAAAAACCCTGACTAAATTATCCGCCTGCTGCTGCCATTAATGATCTTGTTTTGCCGTTTTATTAAATATTTTAAAACTGACTTCAAAAAGGAAAATAGTAAAATGAAAACAAAAAATACCAAATAATATAACCCCATAATTACAACAGAAACCATCTTCAAAATATACTTTTTGGAGTCGGTGCCAGCTGGAACCTATAAGTGCAATGTAGAATGCACCATTGATGCCCTGGCACCCTTTCAATAAAAAAAAGAATCATTCAAATCGGTTCATAAATGACTCGGTTGAGGTTATTGAGGTAATTAGTATTTAATAGTTCCGATGACTACGTGTGGTCTTCATCATCCGTTCCACTCCACCAAATGGTGCTTTATGGAAGCAACTGCACGAGTTACTTAAGCAAATACCAAAATAGATGTAAGTGTGCCTATAACATTTGAAGAGTTCCCTGGATTTCTCGAGGATCTCATCATCAGATCCCGTCTTGACAACAAAATGGGACGAACTTGTGAGCATACCCTTTAGAACAAATAAAGAATTATTCAAACCGGTTCAAAAAAGTGCGAGTACTGAGGTAACAAATATTTAAAAAAAAACATACGCATGAATTGATAACCTCCTCCTTTTTTGAGGTCGGTTAAAAAACACGTGAATAATTAGAGATATTTTATTGCTATAAGTACTTACTTATTTATGTTGAAATTTTAAACAGTGATGGCAGCCCCCGTCGGATAATAAGGTCGAAGTTTTTTTATTATTAATTCCTTTATCAAATTACGTTTTTAACGTTTTTCCAAAAACATTTCATTTTATTTCTAACTTCTTAGACAGAGTAGGTATTATGTATATTGTACTACATAAAACCCAATACTGAAGACCGCATCAAAATCAGACTAGTAGTTTTGGTTCTGCACAAACAAATGTTTTTACTGCACACCCCCTGGTAAGTTGTTACCCTAACACTTATTTCAGAACATGCACCAATCAAACCCGAACTTATCACCGAAAACCGTATCAAAAACGGACTAGTAGTTTTGGAGATAAATGGCAACATTGGTTTGCACAAACAAAAGTTTATTGCAGCTCACTCTGGTGAGTTGTCACCATATTACCTATCTAAGAACATGCACCAATCAAACCAAACCCATCACTGAAAATTGCATCAAAATCGGACTACAACATTGGTTTGCACAAACAAACAAACAAACATCCTTTCACCCCAAACGAATATACCGTCGCGGGTAAAAAGGCATATCATGACCGATGTCGCTTCGAACGATTTATTATACAATTCTATCCGACTGCATATTATTAAGTTGAACAAAAGTTGTTTTCATCTTTTTAGTGGACTTGTCTTTTACTGCAGGGGGGTTTTTAACTATCATTTGTTTTTGTAACATTTTCTGTGTAAAACGTGTGATTGTGCGGCCGCAGCCGTTGCAAACTCGTATTTCGACATGCTATTGATTATAAACACATACATTTTATTAATTACTAGCTTCCCGCCTGCGGCTTCGTCCGCGTGGACTACACGACTTATGCTATTGTGGGTTGTACAAACATATACCACCGCGGAGTTTTCTGTAGACCTTTTCAAGGTGTACAAATGCTTAGTACATTATTTTGATAAATCTCGTAGGGTTCAGCCTGCGTTTGCAATGTAAGCGGAAAAAATGTAATCATTTACGACATCACATTAGAAACCTCAAAAATTACAGTATTTCTCTACTCTATATTGAAGGTTGTATAATATACATATAAACCTTCCTCTTGAATCACTCTATCTATTAAAAAAAAACCGCATCAAAATCCGAAAATCCGTTGTGTAGTTTTAAAGATATAAGCATACATATGGACAGACAGCGGGAAGCGACTTTGCTTTATACTATGTAGTGATTTGGAATTCGGAATATTTGGAATCGGGATTTTGTCGTAACTTTTAATGACAAATATTTTCGGAAAAAAAGCGATGTATTTTTTAAAAAAGGTTATTCGTTATATTGTGATTTCAAGGCTTAAATATGATTACGACATATTGCAACCGTGGCATCTGTGGTGTGTGGTTTAGTTTAGTTTCTTTTCAACATTTAATTTGAAATTGTATTAGTACATACTTCATAAGTAATGCGTCTTGATGAGCAACCACCCATTACTAAGGAAAGAGTTCTAAGTAGGGTGAATAATTAAATCATAAAAAGTTACATGAATTTCTAAGATTCGATGTTCCTGTCTGTAAGCCTAAGTAGACATAATCTTCATCGCTTTGAACACGTCAAACCCTGTAACTTAGAGGTACAGTAATTGCAGTGCTGAAAAGAGGTACTTTGAAGTTCTTCCATCCGTTTATCCGACGTACTTACATATTTTCTCTCATTATGCAGAATGCAGAGAGCTCGTATTTTAACTACTGTTACATGAAAGTTACACAACTTTCACAATGTCAGAATTTATGATTTCAATGAAAACTCGAAACTTTGTAGTTATTCATCATAATCTATAAAAGAATATCGTGACTGACTTACAGACAACGCACAGCCCAAACACCTAATCCGATTAGGTTGAAATCCTGCAAACAGGATCCGTTAAAGGTGTAGGCGAGCACTAAGAATGGATATTTTGATATTCCCACGGGACCGGGAACCACGCGGGTGATACAGCGGGCGGCCAGTACTACCCGAAGAAAAACTTGATAATACTAGTACTTAAGTAGGACTTAAAAAAGTTATGATAGTTTTTTTATTTTGGAAGTTTCTATCGATTTATCTCTAATATGTATGAGCACTGTATAAAAATACTTAAAAGCTTCCTATGAAAATATTACAGGCCATTGTTTAAAGTTTGAAGACTGTTAAATGCTAATGAAATGCAAATGGCCCCTCTTCTTTAGAGTACGTCACTCGTGGTCAATGGGTTCTTATCTCAACTGGTCAGGGTATAATAAATACTATTAAAGAGACCTTAGCATAACTGAGAGTCATTTGGATCATTATTTCAAGTGATCTTCTTCAGATTCATAAGATTCTTTCAAGTAGGTTGCGAAGTCTCAAACTTATGTGTCCTTAGTGTAATTATATTATTTACTAGTAAGAACGTGAGTAATTGTTACTGATTATATATTTTTCTTGATGCTTTGTGCTTCTCAAAGCCCAATACACATACTCCTAGGTAAGTAGACGTTTTGAAAATTGATCGTGAAAGAGTTTTGAAACATTCGTAATTAAAAGAGTTATATAATACAGAAAATCTTTTGACTATTACAACTATTCCTTAACAAAAGGCCATGAGACTACATTTGCGAGGATGCAGAGTAAAGCTTATAAATTTCAAATAACAAGGGCATAATTTGCAAGGAAAAATGACGGCTATAAACCCAAACTAGTAGAATATAACTCATCGTGCACCTCCATTTTTATGCTCGTAATAGGCAGGTAGTAAGTTGTAAATCAACGTCAAAAATTCTTCTCATTTTACGCGGCTTTCTCTTAAATGTTTCGGTGGTATTTCATTGAAGCTAATATAGTAAGTAAAGTAAGTAAAGTTCATACAATCACACCAATTATCTATCCCACGTTAAGTTCCATGAAGAACTTGTGTTATGGATACTAGATAACGGATAAACATACTTATATGCTTTTTTTCTTGTAAATACATACATAATATACATATTAAACACCCAGACCAAGACAATTAGACATGTTCATGCACACAAATATTTCTCTTGTCCGGGGATCAAACCCGGGACCTCTGGCGTAGAAGGCGAGTTTGGTACCCCTGCGCCAAACTGGTCGTCATAAATAATAATAGTATTTAATTAAAGTAATTTTCTTCTTGTTAATAGTACCTATGTATCTTAGTTACTTAGCATTTTAATTAATGTATCTGGTTTTGGTTTCCTAAATTTATAATTTAGCTTAAGTATTTGTAAACGTCTTATCTTAAGCCATGTGGTGTTTACCTTCAACAGTTGTTACATTTAGTCTAAAAACCCCTTACTTGTGTTTAATGATAATTTTTAATGTAATAGCAACTACTGGTAGACCAAATAAATAAATAAAAGCTCGTTCTGAATCAGAGTTGCTTAATTTTTATACAGAATTCATTGTACGAGTTAGAAATTAACACATAAAAACTTGTTTATCTTTGCCTTGATGTAGTCAGTGTACACAGTTTTTATTGAAAAAAAAACACCCACTCAGTTATAAACTAGCGGCAGCTCTTTTCATGGATCGGCCTCTAAATTGCAATAACTAACAAGTTTTACATATACAGAAATAAGCTTTCATTTGCCATAGAGTTATTTCCACCGCTTCGAATAGAAGTATGTTTTATGAATTACCTATGAATTCTCGTCTGTGTGACCACATGCGGGTTGTTTTTGCGTCTGGAAGTCACATACCCTACAAGAAAACAGCTCCGAGCCCCGAACGCTTTTAAAGTTCCCGTGCGAACGCAGGCTAAAGAGCGTTAAAATATTCGAGTACAAAGGCAATGCAATAACGGGTAAACTTATAATTTTCCCTATACATCCCTCCCTCTCTCTCTCTTACTTACAGTATCGTCAAATACTAAAGAAACTAGTTCTATAACTGTCTCAACAGAGTAGAAACTAATTAACCGTTAAAATAGCTGTTTAACCCGATAGCAAAGTACTCGTATAAATGCTATTTTGGAGTTCCGGCATAAACCAGCTAATACGTCATCGATATTGAATGGCCAGCCACAGAATCTGAATACTCAATTACTCTTCCTAAATCTAGTCATGATTTTACAGACCCATACCCAACACAAGTTTGAACCTTATGACGATGATATTTGAGCACTTTTTCGTGGAATCTGTGTATGGAAAGGAATTCTATACGTACGAGAGATCGTTAATCGCCATTTAATGTATGTAAATTGGTACTGGCATACATTTCCTAGGAATGCGATGCGGTTCTCTTCGAATTAATGAATGACACGCTGCTGTGGAAGATAAGCCTTATTTTAGGGCCTTTGGTAACAATGAAGTTACCGTTCATTATGGCAATTATTTTGATAAGATATAAGTATGAATCTAACGTTTTCAAAGTCACAAACCTTGCATCATAAACGTTTTTAAAGTCACAAAGCATGCATTATGCATTTGACAAATTTTATCACGGTCAAATGTTCGCTAGCGATTATTCGAAAGCCATCATCATCATCATCATCATCAGCCTGTCGCAGTCCACTGCTGGACATAGGTCTCTCCAAGTGCACGCCACTGAGATCTGTTTTCGGCTTCTCTCATCCAGCTCCTACCAGCCGTCTTCGAAAGTCAACGTTGATAAAATTGTGAAGTGCCTCTCTACCATGAGTTATTTAACCGTTTACTCTTATTTAACAGTAGCAGTACTACAGATTGCAAATTGTTTTTCGTTACTGTAGGTATGTACCTCATGTGAGAGGTGCTGAACCTAGTAAGTATGTACTACACATACGAGTATACGATGTATACGATACGAGTATAATGAATATACGATTACGAATAATATAAAAAAGTTTTAAACTCACGGCAGCTTAAACTGGTTTTCTGATGGAACTGCAATTTGCACATTTAAGATCAAGTTTTAGGCAAGTTGAGTTTGTGCAGCCCGCGGCTTGATGCCGATTCGGATTCGAATTCGATTCCGCCATCCGAAGTGGCCTTAGATTGCTGCACCCATTAGTATGCAGCTTGTATAAATTCTGACTTAATTCATATTGTTCTCGAACCAAGGATGAATGAGAAATATCGCTGCTTGACTTCAGAATTATAAATGTTCGAGCAAAACAGTGCATGAAATTCTGAAACTTTTTGATACAATCCATGTTAGTAGAGAACTACTTAGATAGATTTAAATAGATTTCTCTGTTCTTTTATGAAATTAAATTCATAAGTTGTCAGCTGGATATTATTTAAAAAAATGTTAATTCTAGGGGCATAATTTACATTTAAATAAATGTCTCAGAATAGTTGATGATGCACTTTTTCCATACCGTGTTATATTCGGGTTCTTATCTTTCGAAAGAAAAAAGCTAATCCTACAACAGAGAATTTGTCCCGGTTAAATTTAACAAGCGATCTCAAACTTATATGCGGAACTAATTCAATACACTAAACCGTTTTACTCAAACAACGGCGCTGTAGCAACGTTCTACGGCGGCTACGGCGTAGCTCGTAGCAGTGGTCGTCAATATTATATTACGAACTCTATTCTGAACCGTATAAAAGTTAAATTCGTCTGCAGGTGTTTCAAGAATAGGTCTTTGGCACTCAAGGGTCGGGCCGCAAAGTGGATTTCAAACCACGTAGAATGTATTTCCGGATTCTCTTTGAATATGGCTTGTTATGAATGTTGTTGAGTTTAACCTACTTACGGTTTGAAAATACCAGTTAAATGCGCTTTACCCGAGAAATCGATAATTTTATTCAATAGCGAATATAAAAATAGGCATCCAATCAACCAAGAGTTCAATCAAATTCATTCAATGGCGTCAACAATTTAAAATGAATATCATCATTACTTTTAGCTTTATTTATATAATATTTAATTTTATAATGTTTAATTTTATTTTAACGTTAAATATTTACTGATTTCCACGCCTAACTAAGGCAAAATATGCCGAACTTGTATTATGTATCATCTTAAATTGTATACCATATTCTAGGAAATAAAGATTATGATTATGTCACTTAGGTGTACTGCTACATATAGGCTTCTGCGAAATTGGAAAGTTTTTGCCATAATCGCCTTAATTGCAGAAAACTATACCAAACAAGTGGATCCATAAAGACTAGTTTTAAATAACAATAAGTTCTATTAGCATTGCAAATCAAAAAGACTTGCAAAGCTAGGGTGCCCATTTCGTCTAGCTATAACCTTTGCAAAACTTAGGCAATAAAACGAACCTTTGCAATAGGGCTCCAAAGCACACTTTTACGGTCAACAGCAGGTACGGCTTTGAGTTTTAAGACGTAAGCCGTTGAGTTCGGAATTGTTTGTGGAAATTTGTTATATTGTAATAACCGTAGTTATAACTTTTTAATTTTGCATTTTACAAAGCAAATTTTTATGTGATAATTTTATAACAAGTAAATATACTAGAAAAAAGCAACATTATTGCGAATGCGAGGATATTTCTCTCATTGATGAAACGACGGTGGCCAACACCGTAGAAAAAGTGAATATACTAGAGAAATTCAACGTGTTCTCTTAGGTCTCTGTAGCATAATTGTTTAGTGCATTGGGCCGGTTTCCCAAGGATGCGGGTTCGAGCCCCAACAGGGCGACATGAGACAAGTTGCTTTTTTCTAGTATATTTACTTATTAAAAAAATGACCGTAATTGCTGTTGACTGTACAAAAATATTGCCTAGATTGGGGCTAACAACGATCAAACGCCCAAAACGTGAGCAGAATGCTTAGCTTTGACAGACCTTTCTTAACTTTGACACCGTTTAGTTCCACCTAGAAAGTTGCACACGTGAAATATTAAGCAGAACTCTTGACCTACTTCGGAAATTAAGCTTGATCGTCGTTTAACATCAGTCTTCTGTAAGGGTTAGCACAAAAAACTATCGAAACAGTATCGAGTATGTATCGAGTACTTAGGTAATGTCAAAAAATGTATAGAAAAAGGTAGTTCCGTTTACGTCCGGTAGGAACGCTGGCTACTCAATATCTCATACATTTTTTTACGTTACTTCCTAGATACTTTACTTGAAAGTTATTCGTGCTAGGCCTACTATTAGCATAACTAGTTAACGCTATTATAGCTATATAGCTAACCGTACTAACCGTCTCTGTGGTCTAGTGGTAACTACCACCGGTGTCAGACACAGCGGTCCCGGGTTCTACTCCCAGCGGGGGTACTTGTTGTATTCGGTTTGGTTGGTGGTAGGACTTGTTGTAAGCCCGCCTGGCTAGCTACCACCATCTTATATAAGTCTGTCGCCATAACATCAATGTTATCAGCATTGTTGTGTTCCGGCAGTTAGAGATAAGAAAGCTAGTTCCTCAGTGATTGAGGATTCCGAGAGAGTGTGTGGCAATGTCTTCAGCCTTACCAATATGATCAAAGCTAAAAGTTCTCCGTTGTTCATAAAATATGGTATAAATAAATAATAATAAATAATAAATAAATTCTTTATTTACTCTTCCACAATTATAATGGCGGTTTCTTAACATAAAAATATAAATCATTAACAAAGATTGTGAGAGACTGGTGTCTGAACTAAGCGTTAAGCCTGTATCTCAGTACACCAGTACTCTACACAAATACAATATAACCTAGATTTCTGTTAGTCTGTTCTATTTTGAAAAATCCGTAGTTCAAAAGGATTAATAGGATATATTCAAACATAGATCTAGCTACTAGCTCTTTTGGATTTTTACCTCTAGAATTTTCCTGTACTCGTTTTGTAAACACGAACTTACGTTACGAATGAAGAAAGAAAAATCTGAATATCGATTTCTGTACTTAGGTTATTAGTAACCGCCCGCAGTTTCACCCCCGTTCTCGTGGAGATATTGGGATAAAATGTACACTATGGTTTAATGTAAACATAAATTATTGGTGTAAACTATGTGGTTACTGGTGGAAACGCAACATTTATTTATTACGCAAGTAAAATAAAAGTAAAAAAGTAGATTCAAAACTAATCTATAGAATTGGGAAATGTTCATGAAACCTGACATTGAATCCATTTCATAGGTACATAAAGTCAAGGTCTTGTGTGTATGAACGGTTTAAATTTTGCTGTTGTTAAGACCAAACTGTTTTCACTCAACTGTGTCAAATCAGCTTAAAGCTCAAAACAATAAAGCTATCAAGTAATGTGTGTATTAATACAGTTCGATATGAATACAGAATTGTATAATTCGCTTGCACTTTTATTTGTTGATTAAATTTTTGTTTGGTTTTTGTTCATTTACTTTTCAAAGCAGTATTGATTCCAAATGAACAGTTTAGTTGGTATTATAATAGAATAATGACAGAGTCACTCATATTTTATTATCAAAAAAAATATTATTGACACAAACTTGAAAGATGTTTTAAAATGGCAGGATATTAGAAAAAGTAATCCCGCATGATGGCGCTGCTGTAAATGTAGACCTGTCAAACGTTGTTTACTTTCGTGCATGTGGGTTATTAAGTATTTTGATATAAAAATGCATTGCATTCGCTTTCAAGCTCAAAAAATGATACCAAATAAGAAAATGCAAGAAGAAATCACGTCTGAGAATATTACAGGTCTACATCTACATTAGCGCCACCTTAAAAAAACACTCAAATTATCTGTCAAATTATCTTGCCATTAGTAATGCGGGCCTACCATAATCTATTCTATTAATCTAAGAAACCATTTCATTAGAACATTTCGTTTCATCTTCATCGAAGACGTCACAAACTTCCTTCGAAAGACAAGCTTACTTTAAGAGATTCATAGAACGAAATAGCATGGTAAGATTGAAACAATACTGCGCTAAGAGACGGCAGTAGGCTCAGCTTGAGTAAAGCTTAGTTAAGCTGAAGCATCATTCGTAATAGCTTTCCATTATGATATTTTATATAGGTCCTTTAAAACCAAATAGATTTCCATCGAATTGCAAAGTGGCTTAATCTAATTCGAAACAGTCAGTATACACAATATGTTCTATAAATTGGAGATACTACACTAAAATAACCAATTTAACCCAATCATGTTCGAACATAGTATAACATGCGTAGTAACTGTCTGTGTTGACTAATTTTAGCCTGGAATTAACGTTCATGACTCAAATTTGACATAAGATTATAGAAGAGGGTTAAATAAAATAAATTTAGACGACGAGATCTAACAGATTTCATACAGTAAAAATAAAGTAAAGCGTCATCTTATAACTTTGTTTTTATTGTTTCGGGTCAGAGTGTTTCTGCTTTTGGTACCGTCGACAAATATTTGTCTTGTACGGTGATCGAACCCGGGACCTCTGGCGCAGAGGACAGGCTTAGTACCCCTGCATCAAACAGGTCGTCAACTACATCAACTACATCGTATTGCGTGATATAGCGGTGTTCATGCTATGAGGCCAAGAGCAAACCCATTCAAAAATAAAAGACAGTATAAAAATTACCCTACAAAATAGTATTGTGAATATAAAAAAAAATCAATCATATTGTTACATTAATGTCATTATGAGCTCACATTCGTGTCTTCATCCACGTGAAATTGGGGACTTACAGTCGATTGAACGGTTTCGTCGCGACATCCGGCCGAGTCGGCGCGGATCGCTGCGGCGGAACCGTCGAATCGATAACTAGATTATATAACAATGTTATCCAATTAATTTTACACCATTGAGCCCCATTAGAATTCAGTGATACGCGATTCATTAGAATTTTGATTGTAAAGAAGGATGCAATTTTTTTTTATCTTTAAAGGAAAGTTTTTTTTTGTTTGTTCAAAGTCATTTAAAATTACTAAAAGCGGATGTTGTTTTATGATTGAACGGTTTCGTAGCGTCATCCGGCCGAGTCGACGCGGCTCGCTGCGGCGGAACCGTCGAATCGATTATACATAGATATATATAATGTTATTCAATTAATTAAACACCATTGAACCCCAGTAAGATTTACCGACATGCGATTAATTATAATTTGAATTTAGATTGTAAACAAGGATTTTCAGGTGTTATCTTTGATGACGATACCTTTTTTTTTTGCTCAAAAAGTCAATCATTAGGTATTTCGTTAATTTTGAATATCTATACAATGTCTTTATAAAAACAAGTCTAATACATAGGCATATTATAACTATTTGTATTTTCGTAATAATTTCTTGGACTTCTTTTAAATAGATGAATATGAAAATTATTTCAAAAAGCATACATTTTTATCTTGAAATATACCTAAATGAAAGGCTTATGGCATGCGTCTAATAAAAAAAATATACAAAAAAAAATTAAAAAAATAGTTCTGCCGTGTGTAAAACGTACCAAGTCAAGACGGCCCGGCTCCTACATATTAAGTTCTAAACCGGAATTAAGAGTAAGCATGAAATTCGTAAATTGAAATATGCTTAAAGTAGCATGTAAAAACTCTTTAGAGTCCAATTTAACAGCCAAATTAAATAGAGTAGCCACGTAATGCCCGCGGGAGAAGTAAATAAGGGAAGAAAAGAAGCTAAACGGAACGTCCTGGTGCGAAAGTGACGGCGAATATTATTCACTCGGGACGGGAAGGGTGAGGACATCTCGAGGTGAGTGTACGGTCTCGTGATTTTCATATTTTTGAAGTGAAAACTTCTTTAGCGGCGTTGTGCACATCAGAGTTTTAAATGTTTAAGAATGCGTAAAATATGTTAAAGTCGCGTCAGGACACGTGAGCTGATCGAAAATTCGTAAGACGGAGGGAGAGTAGATCAGCGGCGCGGCGTAGGAGAGGAAGTAATATCCCCCTCTCTTTCTACCGCGCTCCTGCTGTTTCGTTTAAGCGGTTTTCACTTCTGCCGGCACTCCCGGAGTGCGAGAACGGGGTGCCGTTGTTTTTATTTTTTTAGTACGAAGATGTGGGTGTATGTATAAGTAGATTTATATACTTATGACGATAAATTTGGTTTGCAATCTTGCAACTGCGTTTGCAATCGTTAATCAAAACCCACCAATCGCAACCCGCGGCGTGGCTCATGGCCCATTCTCTTTATCCCTCAATAAAGAAGGCCAGTGCCCAAGCAGTATAAGGACATTAAAAATGGCTGATGATGATAATAGTTAAAGTTATTTATTTAGCAATATTAAACTCTTTTTAAGGCGCTACTCGGAAAAAGTATGGACTTTTTGATATAAAACTATAGCACGGTTACAGTTGTTACAAATCTGGTAATAACATATATATTTCTTCATACCTTTATCTAGATTCGTATAGTTTCAAAAACACGATTTTATGATTTTGCCTCGACACTTTTTCTTTTCAAAAAGACCTCTAAAAACTACGAATTTTCAAGATTATTCTTAAATGGGGTTACTTACACTATTGGAAATTGGTTTAATAAGTGGCCACCAATAATATTTAGGATCGTATAGAAGCATTTTTTTTAAATCGCTGTAGTTTTTTAAAACGAAGTGATTTTGTGTTTTTTTTGCCTAATCTGCAAAATCGGTCTCGCTCCCGTGCGCGTGGTTTTCTCATTGCTATCTCGCTTTAGCATATTTTTTTCGAGTATCGCCTTAAGGACTACATTAATGTAAGCATGTTTCGATAAAATGCCTCTTTACGAGTATAGTTCCCTACTTGAAACTTTTGAGCGTAATTCTAGGAGTACTACAAAATCGTAACACGACTTTGATACGCGAGCAAACTGTAACTTTACAATTTTCCGTGATTTTCTAGTTGGCAGTTGTAAGTTCGTTCAGTATTCATAAGAATTAGTAGCATCATTTAATACACGCTTTAAATTTTTCAGTTCTATTCATACTCTTTGCAGTACCAAACCGAATACAATATGTACCCCCTGCTGGTAATCGAACCCGGGACCCCTGGGTCTGATACCGGTGGTTGTTACCACTAGACCACAGAAGCGGTTAAATTTGTTTAACTAAACGAATGACGAAATCATTACTTATAGCGTTCTTTCATAATTTTAATAAATTGATTCATGTCTGATAGGACGTACTTTTATTTCATTACCGATATTGATGAATGGCAGTATGTTCGGTAGAAACAAGTTTGTAGCTTTTTACAAATAAGTGCCATTTCACATGCTACTGTCGCCGTATATCCAAAAACTCTGGACGCAAAGTTCGTCGCTGCGATCATTGCGCGTTCATTTCGGCACGAAAAGCCGACTCGTGATGGATCGGAGCTTACCTGTCTCGCCGTACCACCGTACCGTACCAACGGGCCTCCAAACTAGCGTTCTTAGATCGCGACGTTTTAATATAAATCGAAGGTATGGTACGGACAAAAGAACATATCGTAGGGCAAGCACGAAAAAATATGGAAATAATATGTAGTATCGAGTAAGTATAGAGCACGTAATGTCAAAAAATGAATAGGAACAAGTAGTTCCGTTTACGTCCGGTAGGAACTCTGCTCTTTATGTCATATTTTTTTTTACTTTACTTCCTCGATACTAAGGCGAAAGTTATTCGTGCTAGGCCTACTGGACCCACCTTCTGCCTTTTAACTCATCCACTAAACCGCTCTCGGTCGCTCTCATTATAGCATCGTGATTTCCATTAACGTCTGTTAATTGAGCAATTTGTTGAATTCAATTGTGGCGATGCTCATTTCCAGTGAATCTTATTATTATTTTTCGGGATGATTGCAAAATCATCGTGGTTCTGCAACGTCAGCACGTATACACTACGCAATTATTTAAGGAAACAGTAATGTTTCATTACTTTACGTGTCTCACGTATGCGTGTACGTTCGTGTCAATAATGTCTGAAAAGTTTTTGTAAATCTCATTGTAATATTAGAGATAACATTAGAAGAAATATACAAAATACTAAAAAAAATAAACAACAAACTTAGCCACGGTGTAGATGAGCTTCCACCTACACTATTCAAACAAAGCGCAAAAAAATTTGCATATCCTTTCACAATATTACTTAATCCATCCTTCGAAAAGGTATTTTCCCAGATTTATTAAAAAGATCTCCTATCAAACCTATCCATATCCAAGAAACAAAAACAGACCCGAGTAACTATCGCCCTATTGCTCTCTTACCGACATCAAGCAAAATATTTGAAAAGGCTATGTACGACCGAATATATAAATTTTGAGAAAAATATAAGATCTTTAGCGATTCCCAAAACGGTTTCCGTAAAAATAAATCGACCATCTAAGCAGTATACAAATATATATTCAAGAAATACACGACATTATAAATAGTAAAAATTACGCAATAGGAATACTATCAGACATGTCCAAAGCATACGACAGAGTTCAGAATAACATATTATTGGATAAACTATATGATATAGGTATTACAGGTCCATGTCACAATTAGTTTAAATCATATCTCAACAAAAGAAAACAGATAGTATAAATTGAATACTTTAATGATAAACTGCACAAAATAGAAAAGATTAGATCTAACACCATAACAGTTAACGCTTCCATTCCACAAGGCACTGTCTTGGGTTGACTCTTATTTCTAGTTTATAATGATTTTGCTGAAGCTCTGAATGAATCTTGCGCCATGTTCGCGGACGACATTTCTGTTCTCATACCCAGCCAAAACTCTATTAATTTAAATAAAAAATTAAAAACATTTTAGAAAAAACTACAACTTGGCTATAAAAACACAATTTGGAAATTAACTTATCAAAAACAAAATTAATAAGCTGTCACCCATACCAAAAACGCCAATTAGATTTGAATATAAATAATGACAACATCATATTAGAATCAGTAAGTGAACACACATTATTAGGACTAGTAATAGACAGACACATCAATTGGAAACATCACATACAAAAAATACATAGAAAATTTAGCAGCTTTATGTATGCAATACCTGAAGTAAAAAAAACAACAGATGTAGCAACCGCAATAACAACTTATTACGCTTACTCGTGGCTAAGTTACGGTGTAGTACTTTGGGGCGGTAGTACAGATGCTACAGGCTTATTAACAATACTTATTAATTATAGTCAACATACAAGATACAGAAAGTTGCAAAACCTACTTCGAAAAATATTAACATTTCCCAGCATCTATATCTTAGAATTATGTAAATTTGTACGTAAATATCCCAACTTATATACTAAACGCGATGACCACATTACAAAACACTATCTAAGACCTAAAAACGAACTGATACTACCAACCTCTAAAATGAAACACCACTCTACTAGCCCATTAGCTATGTCCATAAAAAAATTTAATAGGCTGCCGGACTCAATAAAAAATATTATAAATGACAAACACTTTACAAAAACCTTAAAACAATTACTTACAAAAAGTGCTTTGATAATATATCAGAATATTTAGAAGATAAAAATTTATATACACAACTTGTTAACAACAACTTACTAACACAACTTACTAATATACACAACTTGACACCAAATATAAATTATTCAATAACTAAAATATCAGTAAAAATTCATAAAAAAATTAAATATACAATAAAAAATAATTAACATCCTAAAATATAATAAAAAGTAATGGCATATTTAATAATAGTAATTAGGAAACAGTAAGTTAATAATTATTAATACCATAGATATATAAATAAGAATATAAGAAAGGTCTTCCCTCTCTCAGTTGCTGTGCCTGACAGGGCCCATAATCTATACTTATAATAAGAATCAAAGTTCATCGTGTCTGTGCATTGCTTGGATTTGCAAAAAAATTTGATAGGGCCAATGTCAAAAAAATATATTTTGTAGTATAAAAAAATTGTACGGTAGATTGAGTTAATATGAAGCCTCACAACACGTGTTATTACGAAAAGAACTCGGGTGAAACTCCCTGCTTTTTATTACTATAACGGTATGGCGTGCATGAAAGATGGCGTTGTATGTATATTTTGTCGTAATCTCTGAAAAATTTAGTTCATTTATAAATTTTTAAGCGACTTCAAAAAAGGAGGCGTTTATCAATGTTTCGCGAATACAAGTGGTATTTTTATGTAGTCAATAGCAGGTCCGGTTTTATACTTTGTGCTTGTGATTGCCCTTTACCTATGTCGGTCATTTTAGATGCGGTTTTCGTAATACAACTTCTAATGTAGATTACACAAGTTTTATGTTTCAGTACCTATGAACAGATTGAACAGTCGTCATTTACTATTTCTTATATCACCACTGCCGGGGCACTGGCCTTCCTTATGGAAGGATAAGTCATAAGATAAGGAGAATGGGCCATGATCCGCCACATGGGCCAACGCAAATACAGCCGCGACCAACGGTTTAACCTGCCTTCCGAGGCACGGAAAAGATAGTAAATGATTGGTCATCATCCCATGACCGACCATTGCTAAACTAAATCGCAGGCCGAGCGCGCGAACCACTGCGCCCCCTCATACCCTTAATTAGTTTTCAGAAATTCTTGAAAACGTTGTCGTTTTCTCTTAGTAGCACACTGGCACCGACTCTGGCGTATTTTAGTCGGGATTGCAAACGATGTTCCGGTTCTCACGCGAACGAAATTGCGGGCACAGTTGTACAATAAATTTATGTAACACCTTTATCACCTTTATGGAATGCAATAAAGATATTGAGTATTGAATATAATTACGGATAATCGTGACATTGCTATTTTTTTCTGTAATTTATAAGTTTTATTAGTGTTCTGCTCTCGATTTCGTACATGCAGAAATCTGTTATATCGCGCTGTCGTTTATATCGCGATATAGAATAGCAACAGATAGTAGCAAAACGGTATAAGTAGGCGGGCGTGAAAAGGTAGCAGACATACACGTATGTATATTACATGTCTGTCTGTCTGCTACTTGTTTGCGCCCGTATGTCTATTACATGTCAGTCTGTCTGCTACTTGTTTAGGTACGCCTAAATGGACGGACGGATTTATTTTAGAATTATAACATTAGCTTGGATTTGAAAAAAAATCTGCCGACAAATTCATCAACTGCAGACATAACTTACATGATAAGCTTTAACTTAGACGCTCAGTAAATACTGAGTCATTAAGTATCGTAGTAAACAAGCAAGCCTACACATTCAGTATTTATCACTTCAGTATTGCAGAGCTTTTCATGCAGGAGTCGTATTTTTGAATCACTCGAATAACATTCGCATGCGAATCATGCAAGACTCGCATTCGAAAATATGGTGTTAAACAAAGGAATTCACATGAGAATCTTGCGATTCCACATGCAAATGTAATTTGAGTGATTCAAAAATGCGGCTCCAGTTCACACGCGTAGTTGAATGCGGCAAACAAAGCTAGTGTGGCTATTGGGCGCTCTTTAATACGCCTAACAATAATTGTAATAATATGAATTCGTTTATCAGATTTGGCATGACATAACTGTGCATAACATTGAACATAATAATAAAAAAAACGTAACACTTATTGCGCATAATAATAAATTCGCATAACTTAAATATGCATAACAATAAGAACTATAACTTTAATTGCCATAAAACAAAAGAAGCGAAGCTCCCACCTTAGCCTTCGATATTTTTTGTTCAAGCCCTAATTAACTTCTCACCAACGTATTTTATTGTCTAAAATATAAACACAACTTAAAAGTAACTATTTTATGAGTAAATAATTAAAACCGAAGGTCACGTGATATGTAAGACAAATACAAATACAAATATCTTTATTGTGAAGAAGAAATGTTACTTAAATTTCGTGGTTATTTTTTTTAGACAACAGAAGTATTTGTTATTAATTTTCCTTTTTTATTTAAACCATTTAATACATTTATCCTTTACTCACATTTACAGCAAATCATCATTATGACACTTTACGTTAAGTGCATAAAAATTTTGCATATTCAGTTCTATAGAATAATGTTATTTAAAAACCTTAAAACTGAAATAGATTTAGAAATTATGCATTATTACGTTTTTCCAATTTGAATAAGGAGTAGGTAATAATTTATGCGAATTAATATAGACCCATCAGTATTTATCACAATCTGCCAATACGGTATTAAATCTAGAAATCCGCAATAAATACTGACAGTCGTCAATACACTAGACTACAAGATCAGTATATATCACAAAATAAAATAAATAATGATGGATCACAGTATTGTACACAGTACTGAGCGTCTAGGGGGCGCCTTAAAGATAACATTATGTCTGACTACATTAAATAAGGCTTACTGTTAAATCAAAACTGAATTACGTGAAGAGGCTTCATTACATATTAAAACTGCGATATAAGCTTACAGCAGAACAATGTTATTAACTATACGTGAATTAAATTCCACGGCGTTCTGATTTCAGTATTACCACAGTATAAATATAAGTACATGTACAGTAAATTGCTTAGTTTTGCTTAGCCTTTTTCTTGATAAATAGTTATTAGTAATGCAAAGCTGAAAAGTTGGATTTCGCAGCGAGTTACCTCTATGATTTAATTCAAAGGTACGAGACGCTAAAAACTTTTCTCGGTCAACTATCCTCGGTCAACTTCCGCAAAAAAATTTTTTTAACAAATTTATTTATCTACGTGTACCTTATTATTGTTGATTTAATAATTAAAAAATACTTAACTAAAGTAGTTTAAAATAGGAAAAATTGTTACCTAATATTATATCAATAAAAAAACGATTCGGTAAATGTTGGCATTGGCATCATGACGTATTTTATGGGTTTAAATTAAAAAAGTATTTTACCACGCTAGGCCGCATAATGGGATTTTGGGAAATTGAATGACAAAACCTCCTTTTCCGAGCGTGTGGGGTGAAAAGTTAATTATTATTATTGCAGCCGCGCGGTACGCAATACGCGTTAGGGCTGTCCGCCAACATACCTAGATTAGACATTACCTCACGTTTACTGCGTACAAAACTTTTACAGCGTGCGCTCGTCACCGCGGCGTATTTGTCGGGTATTACTCGCGAACGTGCTTTTAGTAAGAAGACAAAATACTGTGTATATTTATACTGTAGTGTTACTACGCGACTAATTACTGTGAGCTTAAAGCACTTCAAAAGCGATGTTACAAGTGTAATGTACTTGATTTACATTCGTTTAATAGGTTCACAGCAGTACCTGGATCACTGCCAAAACTTCATAATTTAATCAATACGAATTCATGAAATATTTACTTGGTCACCAAATTATTTTGAAATGCATTCGTGCCTAAATTAAACCTTGAGTAGTGGCATAATCATAAGATTTTCATTTGAAAGATGTAACGATGCTAGCTGAGAGCGAGGTAGCGTTAATGACTCAAAATTTAACTTGCATAATGAATGAGTGAGAAATATTAAATATTTTTGGTTTTGTTAAGTTTGGTTAATTAGGAATAGTTATTTGTTATGCAAGGCTGGTCAGTTGGTTATTTAGCGGCGAGTTACCTCTATTGAAATCTGAGCAAGTGAAGGATTCTAGGATTTGAAGATTGATCTAAAGATTGAATCCTGAGCGAAGCGAGGATTTCAAAGGTACAAGACGCTAAAAACTTTTCTGCCGAGCGCAACACACAATTTTTCACCTCAAAACAGCGAGGAACATTTTATGGTTGTTTCTGCGGTCAACTCCAGGTAAAAAAATCTTTAAACATAGAGTTTAATCTAAATATGCCTTATTCTCGTTGTTTTAATGATATAAAAAACTAAAATAATAAAAAAGGGAGTAATGTTACTTACTAATAAGAATAAAAACGATTCCGTAAATGTTGACACTGACATGATGTACAAGACAAAGACAATTTAAAAATAAAGATTTATGTCACAGTCCGAAATCCAATTATAGGTTGTGAAATCTCACCCAGCCTAATATAAAATTCTTATAACAAATAGTTTAATCTTATTGTTATTGTTTTTACGATTCAATGAACTAAAATAATATAATTAAACCAAAACGGAGTATTATAATAATTTAAATCTATTTAAAATAAGAATAAAATATAACAAAAAAGTCAATAGTGCGATTCGGAACGCATTAGCCTGGATTAAAACATAGGATACTATTTATCCCAATTTTCCCAGTGAATCGGGAACCACGCGGGTGAAACCGCGAGCGGCGACTAGTAAACGAAAACATGTGGAGCAGGATTTATTACTAAACAGACATGATTTTTCAAAATTTTGTATTTACACAAGTACAATGTGAAAACAATAAAACTGACTGCGAGATATTCAGCTAATTTGCGTGTAGCATCAAGGTGTCGAGCTGAGACCACAACCCGACCGCCTATGCCGCGTGACACGCTGTGACGTGTACGCTGCACGGTTAACCAATACATGGATTATCTAAATGAATAGTAAAACTTTGAATATTAATAATTATAATCTTTGAATTTATATGCAATTGGTAATCAAAAGAGGAGGATAGCTATTTAATTCCAAACGTTTGCCAGGCCCAACCGCTAAAAAAGTCTAGAGCAGAACTGAATTCAAAACATTTACCACACAATATATACATACCCTATATTAAGGATATATCCAATTTGTCATCAAAAGTCTTCCTTTTGATGACAGCTATTTAATTCTTAACGAAAAATTACCTTGTCCACCACAAAGAGCCTAAAGATCGACAGAACTGATTAAACAAATCAGCAACTCATACCGTTAAAGCGGTCCAAAGCTAGTAAGACTACAAAGCATATAAGCCTGAGCGCAGCAGAGATCCATTATGATAATAAAATATAGAGGATCAAACTATACAAACAAACAGATGAACGTCGCTCCTACCCCGTTCCGCTCCGAGCAATTAGGACGAAACAGCTGCTCCTAATCCTAGCACAAGCTTGTATTTGTGCTAATGCTGTGTGCAAAAGTAGGTGGCGATGACATTGAGTAAATTACAATTTTGACGTTAAAACGACGATTGGTTAAGATGTAATTATTTCTATTGGTTAGAATGTTCTAGAAGTAAGCTCACCGTTATAAATATCTGTATAAATACCGTGTTAAAAATTATACAATACAGATTCCATTCTGCAACTTCGAAGTCTTATTCTATAGCCAAGAACCTCTCTCCGCCATAAAGGGTATCTATATTTCGTTTTACATTTCCATTCCAGCCCCTTACTCTTGACGCGATCGCATTGCGGTCGAGATTGAATTTATGTCAAAAGTCAGTAATTATAACTTACTACAGGTAATTAAACTAAAAATTAATACCTGTAATCAGTAAATAAAGTAATTTCATACTCTAGAAATCGATTTTAGCGCCCATTAAAATCGATTCAACCTCGAAAATCAGTAATAACTAATTGTTGACATTCAATCTCGATCTCAACGCCATCCCGCCAATAGTAACCCCCCTGAAGCTTATCAGTCGTGTAATTAAATTGTATGGCCATTTGACGTCAATAGTCGAAACAAATGAAGTTCGCGATAAACAGCAAGTGGCTAAACCGCAGCTTATAAAGTTGCACAAAAAAAAGAAACAATAAACTTCGGGGGCTTTAAAAAATACAACGAACTATCGAATGACCCAGATGCCATGCCGCTCTGGCATCTAGCCAAAATAGGTTATCTACCAACTGAAATGGGAACAGTTTCGAATTTTCACTTTTTAATTATCAACCTCTTGACTTTGATTGCAGTATTGGTTTAATTTAATGGTAATTGTATTATATTAAGATTTCAATTAATAACGTAGGAACTTTTCTATTCTGATTTCGGATCTCATAAAACGAAGTCAGGTACAATCGGGGAAGTTCCCGGTTGACCAGTAGAGATTTTTTGAGAAACTTTTCTCGGAAAGTACTAAGGTTAAGAAATAATTTATTATTTATATGAAATACCTGTTAATGATCTATTATTTGTGATATAAACATTCCCAAGTAGCGAAATTCTCCTTTGATCGTTGGCATATAGGTGTAAACCTCGGACGAGTGTAAACGTCTTATACTCGTAGCATTCTAATAGACGCTTTGATTGAGATCACTGATCTTATTAAAGCAGCGCGCGGGACAATTTGCGCTACAAGCACTTTGATCCTATTACATATGTAGTTTTGTAACTGTTTTTTTTTAATTATCGTATTGGACTATTTAGGCTACAAGCACTTTAGATCCTATTACATAGTCTTACAAACGTTTACAGGATTCCATTAATGATTCCTATAGAAGTTAGCAGTCTTATAAGTGCACGTTATAAAAATAATTAGCAAAGCTCCTATAAATGCATTTAGGTAGACTATTTACTCTTGTTAACGATTTGTTTTATTCTTCTAAAAGAAAATTCTTCCTGTAAACGTTTTGGGAATAGCTTCTAAATGTCGAAGTTACTATAATTCGTCATAATGCGTTCCCAACCGCACTATTGACTTTTTATGGTTTACTAATGTATACCCCAATTTCAAATGCAATAATTTCGTTTGACATAATTTCATTTGCCATAATTCCATTAGAAATAACGTTTCTGTTGCCATAACTATCAAATTACATAAAATTGATTGCTATAATTTCATTCTTCATAATCAATTATACACCATAACTACTTTATTCCATAATTTTATTTGCTATACATTTCATTTTCAATATATTTAATATCCATAACAATCATTTACCATAAAACCTATACTAACTATTTATTTATTGACTTTAAGTACCCACTAGAATTGTATGCAAGCCCCCATGCAGGCAGACATGCATTATGCAGCCAGGCATGTGCAGCATGCAAGCAGGCATACAGCATGCAAGCAGGCATGCAGTATGGAAGTAGGCATGCAGCATGCAAGCAGGCATGCAACATGCAAGTCTTCTGCCACGGCTCCGTCGCTGCGGGGTTCCGGCGGTCCCACGCGTACTGATCGTCACAGATGGCTTTCGCTCACCACCTGCTCCTCAGCACGCGGGCCGCCTAACCCCTCCGCGTCTTCGCGGCTCTAAATTACACTCCGGGGGTAGGGCATACAAGACTACGGGCAGTCGGGGTCAACTGAGTTGGTTTTCAATATTATTCGTTTTTTTTTATTAATTGGTTATCTACATAAAGTTAGCTAAAAATAAACGTTATAAGACGTGTATTATTATGTTAAATAAAGATTATGTCGAATGATATTTATAGTTTCTAATAATTATACCATTTGTTAATAAGGCATCTCATTTTATGGCAAATGAGTTACACTAATAGAGTAATTAAGTTATACTAATAAATCATGCGTTATTAGTATAAATGAGAATAATGCAAACGAATATTATGACCGAGGATCATTATGGCAAATTATTGCAAAGAATATTATGAAAAACAAGACAATATCACATTTTATTCTTATCTTAAATAACTTTGAATTAATTATAATACTTCGTTTTGGTTTTATTATATTACATGCGGCCGCCCGCAAGTTGGTCCGCGTGGTCATTTTGATATACACACAAAACTACTCTATTTTCCTCTTGAATATTAATTTTCACGATAAAAAAAAAATGTTCATGCGCGTGGGTGGTCTAATATTTTTTTATACCAAAATGTATCAACCCCAACCTAATATAAGACTGATTTGTCTTTGTCGTGACTGCTAATGAATCACTTGCACCAAACTTGCACGTCCTGCTACTATTAAAAAGAAGATTCTACTTATATGTGTCCTGAATTTGCTGTTACTAGAATGATCACCATTGACATACAATTTATCCAAAATCTAAATCGTTTTAAAAAATAATGATAAAAATGTTTCAAAGTAATTAAGAAATTGTTGAAATAATGAATAAATACTCTACGTACATCTTTTCGCTTACGTTCAATTTGGTGTACATGTCTAGGCTCCTATAATAACATTATTAAAGACTAAAATGCATTATAAAGCTCAAATTATAATTGCTGATAAATGCAATTCACTATGGAGCGCGATCCAATCTGATGACGGCTAGTATTTATTAATTATTAATAATTAATAAAATAATAATTACGTTTACTTTTGAAGGCGCATGGAAATATGTTAATTACCATCGAATACATTATTAAAAATTAATACCCTTTGCAATTAAAATATTTTCATCGAAATGAAAACTCGAAACCATTACAAAAGTAACGAAAAATAAATGCTCTAATTACTACTGTTGGATCAATTACACCAGTAGCGACATGCACTAGATCGTTACAGGACTAATCACGCTGATCAGTGCCTTTAGCAGATCTTTATAGTCAAAGTCAAAGATTTTTATTTAAATAGACTTATAGATAAGTGCTTTCGAATAGTCAATTTTTTTTATCTACCAGCCATTCAGAACATCTTGATAAGAAGAACGGCCGCAAATAACTTATCAGCTTTAACAGAAACAACAACATTTACAATGGGACATGTTGTTGTTGCTGCAAGGACACAGTATAGGACACAGTGATCTTGTAGAAGCACATCATGAAACAATAATAAAATCAATTTTCGCTTTACCGGACCGAAAATTACTATAGGACGCAAGAGTTCTATAGAGTGCGCCCAAATGCGGTCCTATAAACGTTAATTGGATATCTATAAAATTAAAAAAATGTGTGGTCCTATAAGTATCTTAAACGCCGAGGGCATGGAATATGTGTGAGGTGATTTTGTTATAGGATATATTTGGTGAAGGGAGATAACACCCGTTTGAAGAACTTCAGACCCATCTCACTTCTAAGCCATGTTTATAAGCTGTTTTTAAGATTCATTACGAATCGTCTCGCGCGCAGTTTTGACGACTTCGGAACAACGCGGGTTCCAAAAAGGCTTTAGCACCATAGACCACATCCATATGCTGCGGCAGGATATACAGAAGAACGCGGAGTATAATCTGCCACTTTGCTTGGCGTTTGTGGACTATGAGAAAGCCTTCGATTCGATAAAAAACCTGCATGCGTAGCATACGCACCTCGACAAAGCTTTCTCGACTCTATTCTCGCGTTCTGTCCCGCTCACACTGCACTGATATGAGCGGGTCAGATATCGCGAGATAAGGGTCGACAGCGAGTCGCGGTGCGCATGCTACGCTGGCTGGGTGGTGCTGCAGTCTGTCCAGAGGTGCCAAATGGACTATAGGTATATCGAGGTGTTAAGGTACCAAAACGAACATGCCAAAATGTCGGTCCGATTACAGAACCATAGCACAAATCCCATCTAACTGCAGCAAGGTGTGAGACAGGGAGACGTTATTTCTCCAAAACTGTTCACAGCTGTGTTGGAGGAAATCTTTAAGCTCTTGGACTGGAAAGGACTCGGCATCAACATTACTGGCCAGTATCTGACACACCTTTGTTTTGCCGATGATATAGTCCTTATGGCTGAACTGAGACCTTTGAGGACCTGGACACAATGCTCGAAGATTGTGCCTACTCCAGTTCACATTGAGACCGCTACAGTCGATGTTGTTGACCACTACTTTTAACTTGGACAGACAATCTAGTCCATAGAGATCACCCGTCGAATCCAACTCGGATGGGCAGCATTCGGGAAGTTCCGTGACATCTTCGCGTCTAACTTACCGTAGTGTCTCAAGACGAAAGTCTATGAACCTTTGTGTGTTGCCAGTGATGACTTACGGTAGTGAAACGTGGTCGCTAACTATGGGTCTGATAAGAAAGCCCAAGGTCATGTAGCATGCAATGGAGAGGGCTATGCTCGGCGGTTCCCTACGTGATCGAATCAGAAATGAGGAGATCCGTAGAAGAACTAAAGTAACTGTCATCGCTCGAAGGACTGCTCAGCTGAAATTGCAGTGGGCGGGACATAGCAAGAAGAACTGATGGCTGAACGTCGGAAAGGATCTGGAAAAACGCAAAAAATACACTTCTCGCGCTTGCGCCATACGCCGCCGCCGTATCCGCTTCACCGACGAGTACCTTTGTTGACGGACGAATTAATTTTCTTAGCGAATAATGTGGAAATTCTTTTTGGCGATTTCTGACTTTTTGGTTCTCATACCTCAGTTGGTTCTTAGACCGTTTTGGTCCTCATAAGTAACAGGATCGATTAGCATCAAAAAGTAAAAAAAAAAAGAATTAAATTTTATTTGCTGACTGTCCTTTTTTTTCAAAATCCGTAAATGTAGTTCAATATTTCTCAAAAAAATTAAGGATGGTTTCCTAAGAATGTTTTCATGTAGCTACAACGGTTAAGGTACCTGCCCCGTTTAAATTTCCATTCTGTATATCTACGATGTCGGACCCGTGCTTCACCTAGGTTCTCCAACTGATGAGGTTATTGTATAGTCATCCAGTAAATTGTTTTCCCTATATGATTCAAAAAGATCAAAGTTCGAACGAAAAGTACCAAGTATTAACTAAAAAAGGTGCTGCCTAAAAAATTAACTCCTGGTTAGCTATGCGAACCTGGTACTTTCTGCTAAAATTTTAATTTTTAAAGTATTCTAATGGTTCAGTAAATTCAAACGTTCAATTCAATAATAACTTTTTATAAAAAAAAATGAAAACCAACTTCAAAACACTAAAAAGCAAAAAATAAACCTTTTGGAGTCGGTGCCAGCCAAGGCAAGAAAAATAAAATAGTAGGACCGCAAAGTAGAATGCTTTTTTTATTTCACAGCTTTTAAAGGTAGATAATATCATGTCATCCAAGTAACAAATATGAAATGAAATATATAAAAATGCTCAAAACATAAAAAGTACTGGGTCAAACTAAACCAAATTTTTATGGAATCAATTGCAAGTATTCTGCATCGAACAAAAAAAGAATCACGGAAATCGGTTCAAAAATCTCGGCGTAATCGGTGTACATACTTAAAAAAAAACCAACTGAATTGAGAACCTCCTCCTTTTTTGAAGTCGGTTAAAAACAATTCAATTCTCTAATCAGTTCTCGGTACTATGCCACGCGGCTGCGAGTATGACGGCGTTTTCTTGTTACAGTTAGTATAAGGTAGTATAGTATGTTTATTATTAATTTACGAGAATAAGGTTTATTTTAATTCTCAAATTAAAATAATTTATATTGATTAATATTAAATTTTGTATTTTTCTTAATTACTTACTGATCATCAGTTGGTGCACTGGACCTACAGGTACCCGTGTTTCATCTAGGTGGAGAACTTAGGTGAAGCACGGGTCCGCACTCATTTCTACTACTTTTTTAAATAAAGCTCCCTAAAAAAACTAAGTACTGGTCAACCGGGAAGTTCCCCGATTGTACAGTCAAGTTTAATAATATCTGCGCATTTTTGGACTTTGTCGCATTAAGTTTTTTGATATCGTCTTTGACTTTCTGTACAAATTGTCACAATAATTACTACTAGAAAGTGCACAGATATTACTGAACTCGACTGTACCTACTTGCGGTAAATCAGCATTGTAAAATCAGGAAATCATTCCTTTAGGGCGACATTAGCTCACGTGTGTGGTAAAACTTGATAAATAGGTGGAACAAGGACAACTTACTCGTAGGTCTTATATATATTTATTTATTTGATTTTCGGAAATCAAAAGCATAATGAAATAAAATAAAAAAAATAAAAAAATTAAACTTTTGGAGTCGGTGACAGCCAAGGCATTCTACATTGCACTTTTACGAGTATTAACTATATTTTTAATTTTCTTGACTTGGCTGGCACCGACTCCAAAAGTTTTATTTTTTACTTTTTGAAGTCGGTTTTTTTATATAAAGTTTTTTATTTCACAAGTTTTTAGTTACATAATGTCCCGTTACTTACACTAAAATCATCGTATACACAACAATGATGTCTACTTGCCAAAACGTAATTGATATTTTTCAGGATTATGAAAAAACAACTAGCCAGATCTTAGTATAAAATTAATGAGACCACACTTGGACTATGTTCTTTCAGTTAAAAATAGAATTATTAAAATCGGTTGACAACTGACGACTTCATATTAAAACATATAAAATATCTCTCTTCTAATATAAAAAATTCTCGTATAACAGTTTTCGTTCCCATACTCCTCCGAAACGGCTTGACCGATTCTCATGAAATTTTGTGAGCGTATTGAGTAGGTCTGAGAATCGGCTACTATCTATTTTTTATCCCGAAATTCCACGGGAGCGAAGCCCCGGGGCACAGCTAGTATATATATATATATATAGGTAGGTACAGTCGACTTGATAATTGCCTAATAAAAAGAAATGCCATTGTACTCGCTTATTTGTTTAGCATAATATTTTGGAGACTTCCACTCGAGATACTAATTTGAATGAAATTAGAGATGCCGCTGTATGAATATTTTATATAATGGCAGCCCATGATACCGCAAAACGTAGCTTTCATTGAACACTTGCTACCACAGCCTATAGATACACAGTATTTTATCTTCCTACTAAAGGTCCTAGTAATTAGACGCGCTTCGGTTCGGCGAGAACTCGGTAAGAATCTCAGTCTCGAATTCGCCGCGGGGCGGTGACGAGTGCACGCTGTGTAAGTATTGTACGCAGTAAGAGTGTGGTAATGGCTAATTTTGTTGGCTGGCAGCCCTATCGCGTATTGCGTACCGTGAGGCTGCAATAATTATAATCAAATTTTATCAAGAAAATTACTAAGACAACTTACTGTATGTATCTCTTTATACTGTGCTTGCTACCTACATCCTTTTGCCTGCTAAAACAGCAGGCAAGTGAGCATTGTGATTATTGTTTATTCAGCAACATTCGACTCTATTCTTGTCCGTGTAAAGACTCTTTTCGTTCTTTCGAAAAGTTCTATAACGTTGAATGGGGATCAGACCTTGTTTGGAACGAGACCACTTGAACCTCTATTGTTCTAGCGTGTATTGAAATTAAGCGTGTTGATACAAGCGATTTTGTATCTTGCCACCGGAGATACTGGGGGAACTTTGTATTTTGAACGTTATATTTAGAAGCTTCTAAGACGGTTCTGTCATAGGCGGTAATCGGACGTTTCTTGACCCATGCTGAAGAAAATAATTTGGGTTAATTTGATGGTGTGAGATGTGATTATTGGGTTAATCATAAAAGATGTCGACTGATAATCGCGATTTTAAACATCGATGACTGTCGATTAGTTCATCGTGGCTTTAAATATCGTTCTGTTCATTTAAACTTAAAAAAGCCTGTTATGCCACAAAACAGATAAGTTGGTTTGAACATGGGTCACATGTAAATTTTTTTAAATGGTTCGTTTAACGTTAATCGTTATTCAGTCTATTAATCATTTGGTGAGCTCAGCTCTAAATCTTCTTTTTTTTTACGCACTGCTATAGACGACACCTCATTCTTTTTGTCTGCTACTGAGACCCAAACAATGTTAGTAAATTTCAATATACAGTAGAAATGTTATTTTTTTATTATCTCTCAAAGGAAGCGAAATAACTGGCAGTTCTGAATTTATAACAAAAAACAAAAGTGTTTGTTAAGTTGTAGACAATGGCAGTTGTGTGTAGTTCTGGAGTAATAACTCGCCGCAGACGTGAGTTGGAACGGAACTGTATATTTGAGGATATTGCGTTTAAACTTTAGAGAAGGGAACACGTGAAGACTGTCTATCGTATACTTACTCGTACTTTGTATATTTTTAATTTCGTTGTGAATTGTTAAAGGGAAACTTGGTATTAACATGTTATGTAAAGGAATGATAATTGTCGGATAGAGAGGTGGAGGAACACCAGAAAAAAGATAGATGCAGTATGCGTAACGACAACAAAATAAATAAATAAATAAGTGCTACAAAAGGAAACGTATGGTCTGCTTTTGAATATCGCGCAAAGGGATTGCGACGCGTGATAGCCAATGTTCTACTTCTAACCTCTTCCTTAAGTTTTGCGACTGAGACGCAAATATTCGTTAGTCAATTTGAATATCAATTTAGCGATATAGGTATTCTTTTCTTATAATCTCTCAAACGAAGCGAAATAACTGGCAGTTCTGCATTTATAACAAAAAGCGAAAGTGCTAGCTTAAGTTGTAGGCAATGGCAGTTGTGTGTAGTTCTGGAGTAATAACTCGCCGCGGTCGTGGGTTGGAATGGCACTGTATATTTGAGGACATTGCGTTTAAACTACTGTAGAGAAGGGAACACATGAAGACTGTTTATCGTATATTCTGTAGGTAGGTAAGTACCTACTTACTTTTTTGAATTAAATTATTTGGAGTTGGTTATTCCCGAGTAATTCAGTGTCCTTTTCAATAAAAATATTGTTTACGAATAAATGTTTTGTCTTTTATTTAATGTCCTTATTTTTTTATTACCTTGCTGACTGTACTATATCTCTTTATTTTATAAGAATAAATTCAAGGGGACGAACCGCAGAACAAACATTATTTTTGTGATTCGTCCCATTGAATTACTGAATTACTGAAAACCACTGAATTACTCATATTCGGAGAGGTGCGCTTTCACCTTCAGCCTTATGATGAAACCTAAGTATCACCCCGTTATTCATAAAAAAATTAATGGAAGGAATTCGCCTTTAATTCCGTTTTTTATGAATAATCGGGTCAATAATAATTTTACTAGAAAAGTAATGGTTAAGAAAGTCGATGGATATGGAGGGCCAGGAAGACCTCAACAGAAGATAGATGTTTTTTTTTAAGTTAATGATATGAATTAGAAGGGAGTCAATGAAGAGATGAGGGGTGATGCAATGTAATTATTTTGCGATGAGGACATGAGATAATTATGATTGAAGAGCTTTTAAAACTCAGTTTTAAAACAGATTGATTTTCAGTGAACTATTATCAGAATCAGAATAAAAATAATTTTATTGCTTAAAACTGTGTTACAGGTACATACTTACATTACACATTACATTTTATGGTATCAACAGTATCCATTAACAGCCATACAATAATAACTAGTTTAAAGTTAGTTATGAGAATGCACTATTCTCATATTGTTTGAAACTCAAAATATTCCTGTAGTGTATAAAAACATTAATCTATATCCAGCTTTTTAAGTTTTGTTTGAATTTATGATCCATCATCTATTGTTTTGATATCAGAAGAAATACGTACTTTAGAGCCTTACATAAAAGCTCTTGTAATCCACATTATTATTTAAAAATGAAAAATTAAAATTATTTTTATATTTATCACATCGTCGCGAGAATTCCATATATAATTATTATTCCAAAATTTGAATATTAATAAGAGTAAGGAATTTATTTTCTTTAAAAATGTCTCTTAACGTCTCATCACTATACATATTATAACTGATGCGGACACATTTATTGCTACAAGCAAGAATGTACTATCTAAATTAACCGAGTTGCCAAAATAAGCAGCCCTAACTCAGTTGAGCAATTTTCTGCTCGTATAGACAGTGTATAAAGAATAACTTGAAATCCTTTTATTTATGTTATTGATGTGAGATTGCCAATTTAAATTAGCATCAATTGAAACACCAAGAAAATTGCTTTCATTAACTTCTTTTATTGGGCTAGTCAAGCCCTTAACTTTTAATTACTCTTGAGCCTCATAGAAGCTACACCATCGATTCGCAAAATCCTAGCGACCTGAGACCTTGTTACGAGTAGAACCGGCAAGAAACTCGCGAAGGGCTGTTTTTTCTCTCTCTTTTATTACCGAAAGAGTCAATAATAAATTCAACTATAATTAAAAACATACCTGTTATAAAATATTATCGACATTGTATTAAATATAATACCAACTCACATGCAAAAATGATAGCCGAACTACATACATTATTCGAATGCATTGCAACCCAGCAAACCGAATTCGACATTCAGCATTCGTGACGCAAACACAGATTTGTATATTGTGACTGTGGTCTGTGCATGCATTCTTTACGACTTAATTCATACAGAAATAGGATCGATTTTCCCCCGTCACCCGCTAGGCACGGAAACTTCGGACGAACAAGTTTTCAAACTTGCATTGTTGGAACGGCGTCTGTCCCTTTTGTCAGTATTTCCCATATATACTGTACTCCGTGCTTACATAGACAGTACATGTATTAGGTAAGTAAGCATTAACTTAAGAACATAAAGTTTGGTGTAGGTTAAGAAAAACCTCAAGTTAAATGACTTTTGTGCTGTGTTGGGATTATACAGGGTGTTAAAAAACCCATAACGAAAACGAAAACCACGTATTCTCCCCGTCGCGTCGTTACTATCATTTTCTTGTATGGGGTCAAATCTGGGAAGTTGACAGTTAAGGAGTTATTGAGGATCAAAGTCAAAATTTATTTTTCACCTCAAACGCTCTGAAAAGGAGATTTTATCAATCAGTTTAGGCGTAGAAAATCGCTTTTTGCGGCCTAGCGCGGAAAAGTACTTTTTTAAATTTAATACCTAAAAATATGTCATAATGCGTTCCGAATCGCACTATTGACTTTTTTGTTATATTTGATTCTTATTTTAAATAGCTTTAAATTAATTATAATACTCCGTTTTGGTTTTATTATATTTTTTTAGTTCATTGAATCATAAAAACAATAACAATAAGATTAAACTATTTCTTATAAGAATTTTATATTAGGCTGGGTGTATAAAATATATTTGGACTGTGGTATAAATTTGTATTTTTTAAATTGTCTTTATCTTGTACCTCATGTCAGTGTCAACATTTACATTTATTTATTCTAATCGTTTTTATTCTTATTAATAAATAACAATATATTTCTACTTTAAATAACTTTGAATTAACTATAATACTCCCTTTTTTATTATTTTAGTTTTTTTTTAACATTAAAACAACGAGAATAAGGCATACTTAGATTAAACTCTATGTTTAAGGATTTTTTTACCGGAAGTTGACCGCGGAAACAACCATAAAATGTTCTTCGCTGTTGTGAGGTGAAAAATTGTGTGTTGCGCTCGGCAGAAAAGTTTTTAGCGTCTTGTACCTTTGAAATCCTCGCTTCGCTCAGGATTCAATTCTAGAATACTTCATTTGCTCAGATTTCAATAGAGGTAACTCGCCGCTAAATAACCAACTTTCCAGCTTTGCATAACAAATAACTATTAAAGATTATCGTTTTAAGTTGTAAAACCGCAATGAATATCAAAATCAATCAAAGAAACTGGATCCCGGTCGCCTACTCGTATCCTTTTGATACACGCACACGCTGTTGCACGCGTTTTTTGCGTGTAAAAATAACACTCATTTTTGAAAACGAAAATATGTATATCGTTTCCCAGCAACTATTTTTACATATTCTTATTTATATACAATACGCATATTACGGCTTCGGTATGGGTCTTTTAACACCCTATATAATTGAAAAGTTTTTTAAGTAAGTAATTATAGTAAGGTATACTATAATTGACATCCCTGACCCACACACCTCTTTGAATACAACAAGAAAAAGCGATGCCGACCATTATATTACTTATATAGATAAGACAATAAACTGTAATTGATATATCGCAAAACATTTTTTTAAACAAATTTCATAGCACATAAAATGTATGTAAATTACAAAAAGCGCTTTTCCGTTGTGCTTTCCAACTGAAAGCTTTTAAAAAGATATCTTTGTAAAGTATATACTTCGTGAAACTCTAGACCTACATAATATACCGATACTTTTATAATATTATATCATGTGGGTAAAGGCTGAAATGACAATGTAAGAGATTGGATTTCCAACAGCTTGTAACAGCTCCTACAGGCGCTCGCACAATACCGCGCTTGTAATAAAATGAGTTTTCAAAAGGCTGTATCTATCTACACACGTATGGGTTTGCGGTTAAAATGGAACAAACCCATGTAAGTATTCTTTTGTACTTAAAATACTAAAAGCAAAGGGGCGATTTTGTCACGTTATTTTGTTTACTTACTCAAAACTCTAAACCCTTTGTAGAACTCATCATTACTTCTACTTTCAATTTTTAGTATGGAAGCTAGCCTAAAATCGAGAGAAAAAAGCAACTGTTTCTTAAAAAAAAAATTAAACTTTGCTTAAATCGAAAACCTCCGTGGCATAGTGGAACGTACACCGGTTTTAACCACTCTAGCGTCCGTGCGACTATGGCTAAAAACGTTAAGGCGACTATGGCAGCCTAGCTGGCCCTTTCAGTTTAAACTGTTTTTTATTTGTGGTAACTTCACAGATAAGAAAGAAAGTTGTTCTTAGTTGATTCTGTAATCGAATACGAACCTTTCTTAAGCCTTTTGACCAGTGTAGGCTGTGCCGTTTGTTGTTGGTTTTTTTTTTAATACGTCAGTGTCAAGATTTTCTGTGTGTGTCGAGTCAAAATTTTTATTATTTATTTATTTATTTATTTAATTAAATGTAATACCAGTCGTATATTAAAATATGATCTACTTTACAAATAAATAAATTAGATATAAGTTATATTATTTTGTGTGTAAACTTTGTTGAAAAAGTATTTTGTGTAAATTTATACAATATTTTGAAGTTTAAAATTTTTTAAGTACTTTGACTAAGTATTTTAGTCTTATATGCAGTAAAAACCATAGTCTATACTTTCAGCTATAGACACATATTTTTATTTTGATATTAGCATTAGTAGTTTGCTAGATATTAAGTTTTAAAGCGGCACATTACGAATTGCAAATTCTCGATGTGCAATTATTTCGCGAGTGGACGCGTGAGGGCAGTGACGGCTACCGAGCTTGGACGCGTGAGTTGGGGAGTCGCCTACTCTAAGGTTATGGCTGTTTATAAACTCATTTGCAAAAAAACGGCCACCTAAGCAATGAACCATTTCAAATGTTAATATTGCTTTGTTTGATAATTATATACGGAATACGATCCCACTCCGCAGTAATCACATTCTTCAGCTCTCTGATGGTCTGCGGAGCCGGGTGTACTGATCACACACGCCGTTTCAGAACGTCCCAGACATGCTCTATGGGATTGAGGTCGGGACTTCGAGCTGGCCAATCCAAACGACGAATGCCGACCTCTTGCACATACGCATTAACATCGCGGGATCGGTGGGCGCTAGCATTGTCGTCCATAAAAATCGAGTCTTCACCTAGAGCGGCCAATGCGGGTTGTGCATGAGGAATTAGAACTTCCGTTATGTATCGATGCCCAGTCAGTGAGCTGTTTTCAATGAAGACTAACTCTGTACGATCCATTGAATTTATTCCTGGCCAAAACATAACAGAGCCCCCACCATAAGTTGTGATTTCTTCGAAACATGCCTCTGCAAAGCGTTCTCCTTGTCTTCTTAGCACTCGCCGACGTCGATCTTCACCGAACAGAGATATCCTGGCTTCATCAGAGAACAAAACCCTATTCCAATCTTCTTGAGTCCATGATTCACAATTTCTAGCGAACCTAAGCCTGTGAACTCTGTGCTCACGGAGTAATTTGGGGCCGCGGGCCGGGCGGTGACTGCGTATATTGGCAGCGAGAAGCCTCCTCCTGACCGCCCATAGACTAATATGCACATTTCTTACTTCTTGGAGGTTGTTCTTAAGATCCACATACGAATATTTGCCATTTCTCAATGCGCGACTCACAAGAAAACGATCATCCCGTAGTTGGGTACATGGTTTTCTTCCAGAACCAGGCCTTCTCTCGACGGAACCAGTCTCCTGATATCGCTGCCAGGTCCTTTGGACTGTCGAGCGACTATCATTTAGCCTCCTAGCCACGAAACATTGGCTGCAACCCTCTTCAAGCAGCGCGATAATTTTGGTAGCTTTTACCACTTTATCTACCATTTTTGATACAGCCAAACAGCAATAAATAAAGCTTTGACAGTCAAGGATATGAAATTAATCGATAAAAATTGAATAAAAGTTATGAAAGTCTATGTTAACTTCTGGAACTTCGCGCCAAAAATGTAGGATAAAAAGGGGTTTTCTGTAAAAATGTGGATCAAATGAAAATTTGAATTTAGAACGTACTTTTTTAAATACCACAGCATTTTTAAAACCGGCCAGTAACGTGTACAAAAGATTGAAACCTTTTTGGTATTGTATCTTTTTAAAGATGAATGAAAATCAAAACCGCCCGTTTTTTTTGCAAATGAGTGTATAATGTATTTCAACAAATTTCTAACTATCTTAGTATCTCATAACACAATCCCTGCACACTGCTGCCCTGTGGCGCAGTGGTTTGTGTGCTCGGCCTGCAATTGTTGAGGTTAAGCAACTTTCGCAATGGTCGGTACGGGATTGGTGACCAAAAATTTACTATCTCGAGCTCCTCCGTGCTTCGGAAGGCACGTTAAGCCATTGGTCCCGGCAGCATTTGCAGTCGTTAAAACACACGAATCAATAGTTATATTTATTTATATATATTAAAAGAATCGAAGTTACAACAGAAATGCTTCTCACGATTTATTATTTACTGTAGGTACATTGATTGGTATTTGTCTTGGCTTTGAGTCTAATTACATTTTCTTGATTTCGTTCGGTTTATTTTTTCAATTTCGAGACATTTGTGTTAGATGCCTCTTCGTTAATCAAAATACCATCACAATCTTGTTTTGATCTTTATTGTGCGTGGTAAAGTTTGAATTTCTTTGTTTATGATATTACAATGCGAGCGAGAAAGCTACGTGGTTTCCGAAACGCATGTCGAATATACATGATAACCATACCTAAGTCGTTTGCCATTAAATTAGCGCATCTACTGTAAACCCCGATACCCCGCCTATATTTAACCTCCTCTGTGGTATAGTGGTAAAAACCACCGGTATCAGACCCAAGGGTCCCGGGTTTGATTCCCAGTGGGGGGTACATATTGTATTCGGTTTGGTTGGTTGGTGGTAGGATTTGTTGTAAGTCCGCCTGGCTAGCTATCACCATCTTATCTAAGTCTGACGGCATAACAACAGCGTTTTCAGCATTGTTGTGGAACACAACACAGTTAGAGATACGATAGCCAATTTCTCAGTGGTTGAGGATTCCAGGAGAGGCTCGCTTCCATCTTCAGCCATATCAAAACTTAAGATCAGGTATGATGAAGGCTAATCGACTCCCCGTCGATCATTAAAAAAAACAGGTGATTTCACTTGATTCTTTTAGAGACCTAAACTAGGTTTAGATAGAGATTTTGCGTAAGAAAATAATTGTGAACTAGTGGCTGCCGGCGGTTTCACTGAATAAAATGTACCCTTTGTTTCCAGACTTTAACTGCGTGCCAAACAATGCCTGGGTTTAAAACATATGTTAGGAATATAGGATATATCCCGATTTGCATAGGTATTTTATAAACGATGGATGTTACATCCTTTAATTCATTCGTATTTTAGAAGAAGTCCTTCTCCGTGTGTTTTCTTTTAACGTTTGGACAACGAATCAAGTTTTGATCTGTCAATGTTTTGCACACAGTATCTGTCAGTGATGGGATGACCTTTATACATTACTAGCTTCCGTCCGCGTGTTCACCCGCGTGGTTCCCGTTCTTTCAACTAACTTTATGCTAAAACTCAAGTCGATTCGAACTCAAGGACAAAAAAACATACTTTCGCATTTATAATATTAGTTAGGATTCGGATTAGGATACAAATCCCTTGCGGAGAAAATGAAAATTGCAGTTGTGAAATAGGGAATAACTGTGTGTGGCAACTGGAACTAAGTTTTAGTGGATCAAGTGAAATTAGTGATGAAATGTTAGTGACAAACCCATGCGCCTTTAATGTTAATCGTACACATTAGTTAATTAAAAAACCTTAAAGCGCGGAATACACATGCTATGTAATAGCACTTAAGCATCAAAATACTTTATTGCTCATTAGTCCGTAGCCATCTGGAGTTTGCGTCGCAGATCTGGAGCCCTAGATATAATGTGTACATCTCACGTATTGAAAACATCCAGAGGAGGTTCATTAAGCTGCCGCTATCTCGATCTCTGCAGGAAGCATCACTTTCTTCCGTTAGAAAGACGTCGCGTAATAGCGGATCTGGTATTCCTCTCAAAAATTGCGTCAGGTGCTGTAAACTGCCTGGAACTTCTTTCCAAATTGACACTGCGAGCATCTATTAAACCACTTAGATCTAACTAGCTGCTATGGGCACCCCATCGATGGGCCCTGCATCGTCAAATTACCGACAGAATGCATATTTATGGCGTGCGAGTAATAGTTTTAACTTAGCATCGCGATAGGCAGACTTAGATCTATTTGCAATGAATGAGGCCTTGATCAAGCGAATCATGAGCAAAGATTTTTTCTACGAGACATAATTATGTACTGTTTTAGTATTAATTTAGATTTAAGATTGTGCTTTTTGTAAACTTTGTTGTTATCTGTGATGACCTATAATTGGCTTTCTGCTGCTAGTTAAGTTATCTTTTGTGTTGAACATAGCTGTTGGTCGTCGGAATATAAATAAATAAATAAATGCTACCTAGTAGCAAACGAGCATGCTTATTTTGTAGTATGTGTATTCCAGGCTTAATATACCAAAATATGCAAATAATGTGCTAATTCTCACTTTTTAAGTTGTGCAAAACACTCCTCTTATTTGACATGAAAACACCGCAAAGGTACTAAATATCTTACGTGTTTTGTTTTGGCATTGTGCGTGTTATAGTGACGTCATTGGGCTGAAATGGTATTCATTGATGGAGGTTATTGGGCGTTTCTCTTTGATGAGAACTAGGGCTGCCCCTTGCTTAATCACTCAATAAAATATTTTACCTTTTCGCGGAATATTTATATGTTTAGCGCAGGAATCTATTCCGCATCCGTAATTTTCTTTATGTGTAAAGTAGCATAGACTTTCATGTGACTAATATTTGTTAGTAATGGTAAGAACAATACTAAGTATTTTACAAGAATGACAAATGCTATTTACTATTGCTGTCGTAATTTAAATAAAAACAGCTGCTTACTTGTTTTCGAGAAATAGATTTACACTCTACGGAAAATGAACGAATGTTTTGTATCTCCAGCTACCATTGATGTTCATTTAAGATTTGTTAGGGCCTTTTACTTGCTTATTTTTTTCATCTGTTTTCACGATTTAGGGATTGTCTAAGTTTAGCTTGACCTTTTCGAACTGTATTTCATAGCTCTTTGCTTAAAATTTAAAACTCACCCCTGTGGTGATTCCTCTTATTGACAACCCTATTCTCGTTATTAGTCATACAACTGCGGCGTTCGGCTGACAAGCAATTAATCAATTATTTCACTTCATTAGCCAAGTCAGCCTCATCCGACCCGACAGATTCATTCAAAATGCCACCCCTGGGATCCTTCAGTCCTTGTCGCGGAACGCTGAAAACATTGCGCGAAAATATGTTCGTTCTCAATTAGACCCTTACAAACAATCTGGGTGATTCAGATGTGTTTGTGAATTCTTTTTAGGTCTCAATAGTCGAATGAGGTACTGTTAGGCTATCAGTCAATCCCGTCCCGTCTGTTGTTCAGCCGTCAAATTGTCCGTTTTTCTATAAAAAGATAAAGGTTCAATAGGCGAGTTAATTATAAGTATAATACCGTTTAATTTCTTGCCACGTTTTTTCAGTAAAATCCATTCTATTTTTAATTTGGTAAATCAGAAGTGCGTGGATGTTGAGACCAACACCCAGTAAAATCGATTGAATAAACCAGCCATTTTTTTTACTACGCAGACTCAGCCACTGTAAGCCTTGTAGCTACTTTCATTTAATCCTTATTTACATAGTGTTAAGGTTAAAAGAGGATTGTTGAGGTTAAGCAACTTTCGCGATGGGTGACCAAAAATATACTATATTGAGCTCTTCCGTGCTTCAGAAGGCACGTTAAGCCGTTGGTCCCGGCTTCATTTGTAGTCGTTAAAACCCACCAATCACGTATCAACAGTGCGGCCGCTATTTAGTTCCTGTTATTGCTACCAAATCGTTTTTGGCGCTAGCGTCATAGCAACACGCGGCGTCTCACTGTTGCACCTAGGTAGGCGCGGGAGAGGGTGAGACGCCGCTATACGAACCACCAGCGAGCGATGAGCCAGCAATCACATACGTAATACTATTTTTATTTTATATCTTTTTAGATAAAAGCCCCGCCGGTTGTCAAAGCATCAGAGGTGCAGCTTCAGAGCGAAATATAAAAACATCACTCACAGCCATCATCCATCATCTCAATGAGCCACATTTGGCATTGGTTGAGTCTAAGATGTTGAAACCACAGTCCTATACCGAGATAGACGAAAAGAGGCTTCAAACTGAATGAGAACGACGTCACGAGCGAGATTTAGTGATGTGGAAATGGTATTGATGAGCTATTGCAAAAAAGCACTGCATAATTATTAACCATTTTCATGGCACTGGTCTCAAGCGAAATGAATTAGGTCGGAAAACATACACCCTGGATCAAACTTTTTACACGCAAGGTAGGAAAAGCTTTCCGTCTATCTCGATATAGGTCTGTGGTTGTCACCACCAGATACCAGCTGCTTCAACTTATTATGTTGTTCAAAATAGAAGGCAAAAGACGTTTCGCTTGGCGAAAAATTTGCGAAGCTGACGGTCAACATCCAGTAATGGAGAGGCACTGAAAGAAGAGGATGTTGTCCGGTGGTGCTATTACCAAAAAAATTGCAATTATCGCGCAGATATCGCGCGATTGCTGCGGAACGTCAAAATAAAAATGGTATTATGTATGTGATTGCTGGCTAATCGCTCGCTGGTGGTTCGTATAGCGACGTCTCACTCTCTCGCGCTCCTACTTATGTGCGAGAGGGAGACGCCGCGTGTTGCTATGATCACAGAATATTTTCCTGGTTGTGTGGCTATGACGCTAGCGCCAAAAACAATTTGGTAGCAATAACAGGAACTAAATGAATGTGCATTGTAGTTCATCGTTCGTTCGGTAGAGGCCGCACTGTCGATACGTGACTTAAAGCCATTATCGCGCGATTTCTGCATTCCCGTTGCTTTTGCAAAGATAGGTAATAGCCCCGAGGGATTTGCGAAGCTGACTATCAACATCCAGTAATGTAGAGGCTGTGAAAGAAGATGTTGTCTGGAATTGATAGTAACAGGCTGCCTGCCCATAGCCTACATGCGTTTTCGAATATACATCCATACCCTCTTCATTGATAGGCTTATACTATCTGCACTGGAAAGATAACGCAGCTGCTGGCACACGCTATGTTTTTCTTTTACTCCCTGTTCAGCAGCATTTCAAAAAAATCTAATTGACCTTAATGTAAAAAGCATAACAAAACAACTAAAACAAGTATCTTTTCGCATAACTGATGCTACCTGACCGTTTGACAATGAAAATTCCATTTCACTCGCGCATTTGCTACCTCAGCGAATATCCCAAATCTTTATAGAATTCAGAACGCCCAATTGTGTTGGGTGCGACATGGCCTCCATCGGCTGAATAATTTAATCGACGTCGCACTTTTCCAAGATTCGTTTTAAAAAATAAACCAGAACTGTCCGTTGTATTGTACCTGCTAATAAAGTTTCAAATTGGATATCCTCTGCAGTGTTTTTTCGATTAAGCCGGATTTTTTAAGGTACAATAGCTTTTTATATAAAAAGAAGATTTGACGAAATGTACAAAGGTTTTCGGAAAATCGAAATGCGGAAATAACTCTGGCTACCTGTCGGTTACCTTTTAACCACTTCCACAATATCTGTCAATGTTGGTAGGTATAGGTATATTTATGATAAACTAGCGGCCGTCCGTGGTTTTATCCGCGTGGTACGCGCTACCGAGGGAATATATTGATAAAAAGTAGCATATGTTTTAATCCTATCTTCTGTGTACCAAATTTCTTCCAAATCGGTCCAGTAGTTTTTGCGTGAAAGACTAACAAACAAATAAATAAACAAACAAACTGACATACTTTCGCAGTGAAATGTTAGTAGGATTTTAATAGAAATATTAGGAAAATCGACTCGGCTCACAAGTTCTTCTCAGAACGCCATAACAACAATGTTTTCAGTATTTTTGTGTTCCGGCAGTTAGAGATAAGATAGCCAGCTCCTAAGTTATTGAGGATTCCGGGAGAGGCTCGCTTCCATCTTCAGCCTTATCAATGCTTAACATCAGGTATGATGAAGGCTAAGAGTCTCCCCGTCGTAGATTAAAAAAAAAATAGACGGGAGTCGAATAACTTGTGAGCCGAGTCAATTATTTTCTTATATTAATTCTATTACAATTTAACATAAGTATATAAGCCGCATTGAAAATGCAAAAACTTTAAATTACAAAAGACATATACGTACATCTTATGTTTTGGCGCGCACTGTTCATTGAAATAAAACAATCATCCCGTGACCACGGCAGCTGTAAAGGTGCCGAAACGTCGGGATAATCAAAAAGCCCCTAAAAAACCTAAAAAATACGGACAATTACAACTTAGTTCGTGGAAATATAGCGCGTTTGATATTCGTAAAAGTTGTTTTATTTCTACAAAAGACATATTTTTTAGATTTTTATTATGATTTCAGTTTAAAATTGAAAGTTTGAAAAGTAAATAATTAAAGCAAGAAAGAAAACATTTATTTTGAATTTACATGAGAAAAACACAGGATTACAATCAATGAAACAAACAATCAGTAGCAGTACATAATCGAAATGATTCCGTGACAAAGCCATGTAATGCCAAAACTATTCCCATCTCAGTATAAGGAGCAAGTGCATTATCTTTCTGCTATGCTCTACCATGTGCCACAGTCACACCAGTTTTTTATTTATTGATACGGCATAGTAGACGCAAGGCACAGATGGACCTGTAAATACAGATATACAAGAGGTCTAGTAAGTAAAAGCTGAAAACCTGACCCTGCTTAAATTAAAATACAATGACTTCGCAATCCAATTGAATCGACCAAAATCGGATTGAAAATATCCCATTTCATCCAATATCTCGATACACGCAAGTATTATGCAAACAGTGATCACGGTAACCCTGACTAGCAAACGATCACCCACCGTGTCGAAAATTGTTTATGTTAAGGCGCTATACGACTGAAGCCAGATAGTAATTAGAAAAGGACGCACGTGGGAGCGAAAACAGCCATGAAATCACTTCGTAGTAAATAATTAAAGCGACTAAAGAGAAATGAAGCTACACGAAGCTTAGTATTATTGGTGTAAACTAATTACACCAATTTCCAATGGTATATGTAACCCCATTTGAAAAGAATATTGGGTCTTCGTATTCGTATTTTGGTTAATTTCGGAAAGAAAACGTGTAAAGGCCAAATCATAAAATCGTGTTTCTGGTAAATTTCAAATCTAGATAAAGGTATGAAGAAATGTTCCTATGACCATCCTTTAATTTTATATATAAAGTACATACTTTTTCCGTATAGCGCCTTAAGGTCATACCTGCTTGGTATGCCGGCCCAGAATAAGGTAAACAGTCCGAGTGGTTTGACCCACTTCGCTCCTTTCATCCTTCGGTCACATAACTACTTCTGTACCTGTAGATGATTACATCTGCCTTAGTAATTACTGTTTTGAAAACTTTGGTTTTATGTCAAGGGTTCAGTTTGATCCAATAAGAAGAAGCTGCGTACAGTGTCTCTCGGCACTACTACTCCGGACCGGACTTCGGCTGTACGAAAGTTTTGGATTATTTTCTTGTTTAACTAACATTTTATAGAAAGAATTATTGATCGGATTGTATAAACTAGGCCTTTGGTTCGATGGTAGAAGCCTTAATTACTTTTTCTCAAAGATAACTAAGGGTACGGGTGTCAAAGTGGAAAACAAAGAATTTTTGACTTTTCAATATTAGTAAGTATGTTTTTAAAAAAATATTATGGTAATAATTATACCACTGCAAGTGTTAAACTTATCCAACTTATTTGAAAACTAAGTTAAAGAGAGCGTGATCTTGACATTTGCTGTATGAAGCGGAGTGATTTTCGATTAGCATTTGTTTAAAGCAATTATTCGAAGATAATTGCTTTCTCTCAAACTCCATCTTCGAGTTTAGAAGATTTTCAATTGTGCTGAAGTTTGTTACGTTGATATCATTTTACCATGAAAATGCTTTCGTGGAACTTTATTTTAAAATTACTAAAATACTGACAATGATTAATGATACGCTATGAAAATGAAATATTTGTGACAAATATGAGCGATTGCATCGTGGGCGTATATTTTACGACATTTTATTTTATTTTATCATTTGGTACCGTGTTTCTAGGGACTGGAATTTTCTCTATATAAATTATACTAGCTTCCGCCCGTGGTTTCACCCGCGTGGTTTCCGTTTCCCTGGCAATATCGGAATAAAAGGTGGCCTATGTTTTAGCCCACTACTTAAATTACATCTAAATCCATTCAATAGTTTTTGCGTGAAAGAGGAACCAACACATAAACAAACAAACAAACAAACTGATATACTTTCCCATTTATAATATTATTATAGTAGGATATTACGAGTATTACCATAGATGATCATATTTGCGGTACATCGGTGCTTCAAAACTTACCTTATCTTTAATAAATACGATGTTTGTTATTGTTTCTCATTTGAAATATTCATTCAACGTATTCAAAGCGTATGTATTTTTATTTATTAATCGGATTAAGAAGGGCACATTGAAATTGGCTTTTGTATAATAAATACTGAAAATGTTTACCTACTTTTCTCTTCTGCCTCATAAATTATGAGACAGATACCCATGTCCAGAATACAATACAATAAACAAAATGTTGTTTTACTTTTTGGGTATAAATTTTAAGCAAGTCCGAATTTGGGCTATGTACATTGTTTTATTTACACTTCATTAAACAGTTTATTTATATTGTACAATTTAGACGTAGTAATACTAAGAAAACCAGAGGTAAGATAGACTGTTCTAGGTTATTAAGTGTTTTCCGATTTCGCGCCCCCTCTTATCTAGAGTTTCCCGTGGTACTATAACAACTCTGTGCTCTATTGCGGAAAATGTTTTGGGTTTCAATTTTCCAATATCCAGACTTTGCAAAACTCTGATCTCTTCTTGTAGTGATCTATTTGATATTCATAACGACTCTTATGCTAAGTTCTACAAGACTGCTTCAATATTTTACATGTCATTAGGTAAATCCTACTAAATTATAAATGCGAAAGTATGTCAGTTTGTTTGTTTCTCTTTCACGCCTCAACGGTTGAACGGATTTTGATGAAATTTTGTATAAAGGTACTTCAAGAAGTAGACTAACTTTTAGGCTTTTTATCCCAATATTCCCACGGGCACGGGAACCACGCAGATGAAACCGCGCGAGGCCGCTAGTTTTAATATTTTTAAGTAGGTACTTTAGTAAAGTAAGTATATATATATATATAATTAAGTAAATCAATTTAAGTCCTTTCCTTACATCTGATGCATGCTGAGCTAACCTGTTATTATCTGCTGCATTATTTATCTATAAGAATGCTTTTCTTTTGAGTACTTGTATTAATGTAAGCGGATGTTGGTTAGTCTAATAAAAAAAAAATTATGTTTCATGAAGCTTATTCACATTTCAGTAATTTCATTAAAAATTTTAATAAATGAAATTACTGAAATGTCAGTATAAATAGACTATATAATTATGTCAGTATGTTAGTAGTCATAAACTAGTTAAGTTTCCTCAGTGGTTGATGATTCCAGATTCCACGTACCACGTACTTTTACGCGTTTTCCCATTGTGTGTAAAAAACACCTTAGAGTGACCTCATTCATAGTAAAAATAGTAATACGTCTAGTCATAACAGTTCGAAATAATTTGCTTTAGAAACAATACGTATGTACATATATACAAAAGTGGTCACAAAATATTATGCCAATTAATGACTTTGTCACACCTTACTATTATCGTTACTGAAAATGCCATCCCATCTTGTCAGTTCTAAAGAATCAAGCAACAAACGGCCTTGGCAATAATTTACGATCGAATGGGCGGGCCTACAAGGGGTCGCTTGTTGTTGTTGACACGGATTCCGTGATCGAAGAATATATCATCATCAGGGATGACAAATTTACCTGCAATGGAAGGTTTTATTGGTTACATTGAAATACAGGTAATACAATATTGATTGACCTTTATAAGAAAGAATAAAATAAAATACATTTTTTTTTAATAACGACGATGAGACTCTTAGCCTTCATCATACCTGATGTTAAGTATTGATAAGGCTGAAGATGGAAGGGAGCCTCTCCCGGGATCCTCAATCACTGAGGAACTAACTATCTTATCTCTAACTGCCGGAACACAACAATGCTGAAAACATTGTTGTTATGGCGTCAGACTTAGATAAGATGGTGGTAACTAGCCAGGTGGACTTGCTACAAGTCCTACCACCAACCAAACCGGTAAAAGATAAATAATATGAGATTTTTCTCTAAGCAACAACTTTGGTAGCAGCGGATGTAACATTGTTGACCACAAAGTTTTAATACCGTTTGATAGCTGATGCGATATTTGCCATAAAATCAGCGTGGATATGTTTTGCTTAGAGAATAGCTTTAAATGTATATTTAGCTGAATTTCTATTTATTTTTATCTGTTCTATGACTTCTTAATTTTATTACCCTGAGAAAGATAACATAAAAAACCGAGCATTGTCGATCCAAAGTAGGTATCTAGCTGTATTACTTTTTGCATGAGTTTACGGACTTATGGTTTCGAATCAGCTGCAATGCAAAATCCCCCTGAAACTTAAAACTCTTCTTTTGTTACATTAAATACTGATTATAATTAGGTACCTACTGCTACAAAAGATTGGATAACAAAATTAAAAACAAGTATGTAAAATAAAGATTTCAATACAATGATCTCTTTAGGACTAATAGTCCTAAAGAGGTAAAGAAGGTACATTTACAATTCAATTTAGTAACTAACAATCTCTTATAGCGCATAGCTTCTCGATATTTTGCATTTAAGGAGATTGCATCCCCATAATTGTTTTGCATTACAAACATATCGATTCCAATGAAGTTTATGTTTCTTTTGATTTTGAGAAATATACATACTGGATCCATTAATTTAACCAAATAACCAATTACGCTGGTATTTAAAAATAGACCGACCTACTTAGATGACTGAAATCTAATAACGGTTAATTCTTATAACGTCCAGAATACGGACAGATAGACAGACAGTGTTAGGTAAACAAAGTAATAAGAGAAGGGGAGCGAGCAGAGCGAGCGAGTAACTTTATTAGCTGTCCGCCGAAGTTCGGGCGAAACGTCACCCTGTGCACTGGGGCACTGTCTATTTGTTTGTAAGTTTAAAATATTGGCCAAAGAGATATTTGCTGTTAGGTAAGTTTGTTTTTGGAACACCTAGTTTCGTAGTCGTGCTCTTGAGAATTGTGCTTTTAATTAGTGTTGCTTGGTGGATGAAATTATCGCATTCTCGTTAGTTGAAGGAGTTTACGAAACTCTATGGACATACTCGTACAATGTGCTAGCACAGTCTATGGTTAGATAGTTTTAGTTACGCTGTGGTCCTGGTTTCGGTTCGCTATTTTTAAAAACTGTCTTATTACCCAATAAATTTTTAGTCACAAGATTAAGACTAACGGTCTCCCAAGACCTAAACCGCGCGGAATTATGTTTAATAATCCAAAATATTAAATTTCTCACTTAAGTAAAATTATGTGCCTTCTTCGTCCCCTCAGAAATTGAATTGTCAAAAATCCTTCCAAGCAATGTTGCCTACGTCTTAATAGCTATTTACGCCTAGCTCGTCCCATTCGTAGCTGGCGTGCGTTGGTAGATTAGTCAATGTATCAGTCATTAAAATTTTCTTTAAAAAAAATTTAAAAAATATTTGCCGATTATTTCAAATCTCCGATTTTCCGATTTTTAACAAATGCAATTTCATTGAATACCAATAATAATATCCTCTCTATACTGTGTTACTTATTGATTGAATAATATTATTAGTATTATTGCTGCTATTTAACCTTTACGGGAACATCCAAAAAAAATTCTTCGAATTTAGGTGTTTGTTTTGAATATGAAACACTTAGCCGAAATAAAGCGAAAATTTATGAGATTCAGGATTGGATTGGATTGGAAATCTATTCAAAATTGTGACTCTACTCGCATAAATATTGAAATAACAAAAAACCCGCATTTAAATCGGTCCATTCATTCATTCGTATAAAATCAGATGCACACCTCGAATTTATAACTCCTTTATAAATCCTTTTGCATCGAGGGCTAAGAACTTAATAGAAGTAAGAATTAAGATTAACTGGCAGCATGTAGATTGAAAACAATAGCAATGATATACAATTGGACATTTTTAACACGCCACTGCATAACAATTTACGCTACAACGGTAAATACGGTGTTCCGATTACATCTATGCACACAGGCTCGCGTGTGCACGATCCATAATGTGACTGAAATGCATAATAAATTCTTGTGCGTGCGCGGTCTTTCGCTTCAGTGACTTTTACGACTGTAAGGAGTGCGCTTAATGCGAAATGGTTGTGCCAGCGTAAAGTATCAGGGTGTCGATTGAAAATAAGGCTTTATGTTTTTAACATAATAAACATAACTTTTTATTACGCGTTAATGCACAAATCTATACAATTTCAGTCATTCCAGTGCAGAGATACGACGACCTAAAATTAAAAGATAACATTTACTTTTCACCTATAGTTTTTGATCTACTAAACAGGTAGGGATTTACTTAGATTAGGTACTAGTACCTAATCTAAGTAAATCCCTTGGTCCAATAAAGGTCAAATAAAGGTTTGACCTTGTTTCTTTTATACCTATGAGAAATGCTTTTACGCATTCATTCTCGCTCTGGTATAAGGATGGTTCGAATCAAAATGCAAAATTTTTGAATGGTTATTACTTCTATTTTTCAGAATGGATAGCCTGATAAGTTTTGGATAGCTTATCTGGCGGATAACAACCGACAGATATGTTCGGTATAGCTTAATGGGCAGATAATAATCGACTATTAAAGATAAAGTATTGAAAACTGAGAACCATTGTAGAAGCAATGACTCATCATATCTTGTTGCTTTCCACCAAACTCTTCTCAGTTATCTTGAGTAAATGAAAATACAGAAATAAACCTATCGATACTACAGGGTGAAAGAAAGTAGAGATTAAAATCAAATACAGTGACTCGTCAAAATATTAAATGAATATTTTGAGTCTGAGCTTTTCTGGTACTCTCTGGTGTGATTTGCAGTGAAAGTTATCAACCTCGTTATATTTACCTCGCTAAGGTGCACAGCTTAGATTTTTCACGATAAACGTACAAGCTTTTCTATAAAAAAAAACATGTGTTACTCGGCGAACGGAGTCCGTACAGAACCCTTGAGCGCGCAGTGAAATACGGTCATTAGGGACTGTCTTTTCTTTTGAGTTACGTAACTTTTTCACTATCAACTTACCTGTTATTTATCGTCGTTTAGCCAAGTACCAGTAGGTTCAAGATCTTGTTACCTGCTAGTAACAAGATATTTAGCCTATTAGTTAAGGCTATATATATTCCAAGCGTAAACGAAGCGAGACGAAGTGAAACTTAACCCACACGAAAACCGATATCCTCTAGGTTGGGAATAGTCTGATAATCGACGTGTTCAACCCCCAAACGGGATAAGCGGGCTTAATTATGAGGGGGAGGGGGTACGAAGAAATGGATGACCTCCGGTTTCGTGAGCCCTTAAGTTTGGTAATTTCAGTTAGCAGTAATGGAGGGACCTTGGACGTGCTTAATCTCAGCACAGACAATTTTTGTGGCTTAAAAGAAATATTTTTTAAATATAAATTGTAGGCCTTCTGCTCAGGTTAAGGGTTCGATTCCCGTACAAGATAAATAACTATGGGTCTGTGGGTGGTCGTCTTCGTATTTACAAACTTCTTACAAACAAAATCTTTGGACACACATTACAATTTTTGGAGTCGGTACCAGCTAGAACGAAAGAACGTAGGCACTTAACTATAACTAGAAGTGCAATGTAGAACGCACCATTGACGCCCTGGCTGGCACCGACCCAAAAAAGTATATTTTGAAAACGGTTACGGTTTTACTAAATGGTATTCTTTTGTTTTTATTTATATTTTCCTTTTTGAAGGCGGTTTCAATTTTTTATTTTATTTTTCACTTTTTTGTGATAGATAGCTCAGTACTTTTTACCACGTTCATCGTGAGGAGAATAATTGTTTATGAATCGTATCGCACCCATGATATACAAATAATACAAATATTTTTATTTGCTCTAAATAGGGTACAGTAATGTTGTTAAGTACAATTGTGCAAACAAAATGGAGCTTAACCTATTTAGCCATTTTACATAGCATGCAAATATACAAACAATGATCATAAAATAAAATCTAGAAAGTCAACAATAAATTAATAAAAAAAAATTATGATAATGTTATGTATACTCTTTGGTGATCTGTCATTGTGTGTGTCCCTTGGAATAAACGTCAGTGCGTTAATGGCCGTCTATTAATTATCTTATATCTAATATTGGCGACGAGGATGGGATTGTGCCTTTACACCAAACAAACTTATTATTATTAAAATTTTTTTTATACATTATCATTTGGCCAGGTAAAAAGTCTCTTAATTTCCCCGTCTTTGCTTTAGCTTGCATATACTGTTTGAATTTAACCGTATGAGCCAAGAAGGTAGACGAGGGCGATGATGGCGGTAGTGGATTCAATATATCTAAGCGCGACCGTAACTTGTGACCATATACCAACTGAGCCGGCGACGTTCCCGTGGTAACATGCACCGAGTTTCGATAATCAAAAATATACTTGTATAATTTTAATCTGCATTCCCTAGCGTTAGAACTATCCATAATACACGACTTAATTCCCTTTTTAACAATTTTGACATACGACTCAGCTTGCCCATTACTCGCCGGATGATAAGCCGGTGACGTCACATGAGATATGTTGTTTAGGCTACAAAACTGTTGGAATTCTTGTGAACAAAAACAAGTGCCATTATCCGTTACCAGTGTATGGGGTAAGCCGAACCTTGACATGAACTCGTACATTTTCTCAATTACAGCGTTACTATTAGAATTACTCATGTCATATAATTCAACCCATTTAGAGTATGCATCTACTATGACAAGATACATGCGGCCGTTTAGCGGACCGAGGAAATCTAAATGTACGCGGTGGAAAGGATGTGGAGGATACTCCCATGGCACCACGGGCGCCCGAGGAGGCGACGGCCGAAGCTGCACGCACACCTCGCATTCACCTATTAAGCGTTCTACGGCTTCGTCTATTCCCGGAAACCAAAACCGAGCCCTCGCTTCGGCTTTCGTTTTCACGATGCCTAAATGTGACGAATGCAAGTCCGACATAATTCTTTGACGCAAAACTTCAGGGATCACTACTTTATGACCCCTCATTATACACCCGTTTTCGTAAGACAATTGCAATCTACACTGGTGATAAGGCTTAATAGCAATGTCAACAACTTTCCTGGGCCAACCTTTTGAAATGTAACTAATGACTTTCCGTAGTACGACATCGCTTATTGTGGCCTCCCGTAGCTGCTGTATTGTGACGGACAGCGTACCTTGTACTACAAATGACACGTAAGCGGCGCGGTCGTCGTCGTTGTCGTCGGACCGCCCGCATGCTCCACCTCGCGCCGATGCCTGCCCCGCCGTCACCGGAAGGCATGCTCGTGAGAAATAATCAGCACTATTGTTCGCACTTTTCACATATTCAATTACGTAATTATAACCGCTTAAAAATATCGCGTATCTTTGTAACCTATTAGCGGACACCTCTGGAATTCCACGGTGTGGTCCAAATATTAGATATAAGATAATTAATAGACGGCCATTAACGCACTGACGTTTATTCCAAGGGACACACACAATGACAGATCACCAAAGAGTATACATAACAGATAATAAATGTCAAATAAGAAATAAAATAAATTTATGTCAATATACAATTAAATTCACATGTCAGTCTACAATTACAATAATGTCAATACAAATACATTTTGTGCATTTGAACATCTCGATACCTTTGTCAATATTCTGTGAAATAAATAATAAAAAAAAAGTGAAAGTGAAAGAAAAAGTGATATGTCAAAATTGCAAATGGCAGCCGTCTGCAATCGGAAATTATTGAGCCTATTAAAAATGTTCAAAAGTAAAATTTATTTCCCGACAATTGACATAGTTTGGGACTTGATTCGCACGTGCTAATATATGTATGTGACGTGGCACGTAGCGTGGCCGACACACATGGCATCACAGCACATGTTCAATGGACAATTCTGTTTGTTGAAGGTAGGTTTATTAATTATTATCACCCAAGAATTCTTTTACACTATAGAACATCCTCTCAGAAAGCCAGTTATACAATGCAGTCTTACTGAGTATTTAATAGTTCCGATGAACATGTGTGGTCTTCATCATCCGTTCCACTACACCAAATTGTGTTTTATAAAAGCAACTGCACGAGATACTTAAGAAAACACCGAAATCAATGTAGGTGTGCGTATAACATTTGAAGAGTTCCCTTGATTTCTCTAGGATGCCATCATCAGATCCTGTCTTGACGACAATGGGACCAACTTGAAAGTATACCCTTTCGAACAAATTTTTTTCGAACAAAATATTTTCGAAAAAAATTTGTTCGAAAAAAATTTCGAACAAAATAATTATTCAAACCATAAATGACCGAGTATTGAGGTAACAAACATAAAAAAAACATACGCACGAATTGATAACCTCCTCCTTTTTTTGAAGTCTGTTAAAAATACAGAAGTGTTTAATTACCTACCTTTTCTATGTGATTTAATTATGTTTCGTGCGATAAAAGTTAATAGTTGCTCTTAGAGATTGACTTTCAGAAAGTTTCTGTGCCATAGTTGCATTAAGTACTTATTATGTATCTCTGTCCTGTATCCTGTGCTAATAATGCGTTTCATAAAACAGACACAAGGTCTATAATAGTACAATATTGCAAAGGCCGTGAAATAGGCAATTGCAGGCCGAGTAAGAGTTTCCAATTACGCCACGTAAGGACGATTCTTCGTATTTTTTTTTAATTATCACTTAAATACACTATTTATCGATTTAAAACGGTTAATAACTTTTAATTATATAATATTATCTCTTTTTTATCTCATTTTATCATTTAAAACATAAACTAACACTGTTCAAACATTTGTGAAAATACTCTGATGCACCGTGGGCGGTGCTGAATAGGTATTGTTGTATGAAACGGCGTGTTGGGGTTAGTAAATACTCTTTGTAATATTCCCAATTCAAAAAACGCTCCTGCAATGGATTTCATTTTCTTTGTCCGTAAATTCGATACTTCGCGTGTTCTTTTTTCGAAAATAATGACTATATTTCCATGCATATTTAAGAAAAATATATACAAACTGTGTATCAGTGATTAGTATAAATAGATAGTAGTTAGATAGTATCGTGTTTCAAAACCGAAATATACTTAAGTATTTGGCTTATGTCTTCCCATATTTTCTAACTTACAGTAATGTTACTGAAGAAATTAAGATATTATACCCATTTTAATAAACTTGCCTATTGTTTTGTTAAACCTTACAAACCTGTTATTATTTTTTGCGGTAAAAAGTCCTAAAACTCAATTACATCATAAAGACTGAGCGCGCCGTCATTTAATTGTGTCTGTTTGTCTCAAATTGTGCTACCAAATAATTTTGTAAAATTATTTTCTTTATTTTAGGTGTCTTTGAGGGTGATTATTGTCTTGAGACAATGTACGACCGGGTTTTTCCTCAATTCTATTTTTATAAACAATTACTAAATTCTTTCAGTTTTCTTCTTGCAATGGAAATGATGTTTTTTAGCTTTTGGTTTATTTATAAATCATTTGATGTAAGAAAACCGTGTATTTACAATTTATAATATTTAAGTATCTGAATCAGACTTGATTGTGCTTATGTATAAGTAGTTTCATCATTTACAAATAAAAACATTTGCGTGTTCTGTATTAATAAAGTAAAGCGTTGGTAAAATAAATCAAAACATGATTTTAAATATTTTCGCTGAATATTTTAATTAAACTTTGTGGGAATTCGTATAACATCCGTTGTTAATATTTTAATCTTAATTGTTTTATTACATGAACACATGATTTTAAGCAAGTAACAATATTACTGAATAAAGTGCTCTTTTACAATACAGTTAAAGCAATAAAGTTAATAATAGTACAAAAAGAGAGATTCTATTTTGCCACTACTAGCCATTAAAGTGGCTAACATCCGGTTAGATCATAAAATTGATTTTACGATCGCGATGACTGTGACAATGCGGTGAATGGACAGTGGTTGAATTAATTCACGCGACTATGATAAATTGTTGATTTTATGGACCTCATTACAATTTTACTTAATTTATTTTTTGGTTGGTTTTATCGTCAAACTTGCTCAACTAAAGTGGGCGCTGCGGTAGGCAATACAAACAAAATGTCTAAGAGCTAGGGCCGATAAATCTCTCACCTGTAATGGCAAAAAAGTTTTCATTATTTTGTTGGAGAAATAGTGTTGTATTGCAATATATTTTTTATTTCGAGATTGTTTGTAAGGTATGCTCATTATTAATTCGTTTAAATGTTTATAATTAGAACTTTACGATATATTAAGAGAGAATACGACGATAACGGTCGCGATGACTGCGACAAATTGGCGACAAAGCGCGGGTGAATAGACAACGGTCGAATTACTCACGTGATGGTATGACTGATAAACTGCTAATTTTAAGGGCAACCTACATTACAATTCTACTTTATTTATTTATTTGTTGATTTTAATTATTAGCTTTCGTGAAATTTGGTCAACTAAAGTTAATGTGAGCTAAAGCGGGCGCTGCGGTAGGCAAGACGAGCAAAATGTCTAAATGAGACAAAAGTTTTATAACATTATGTTGGAACAAATAGCGTTGTATTGTAATATATTTTTAATATCGACATTGCGTTCATATAGTATGGTCATTATAAACGTTTTGAAGTTTATAATTAGAACTTTACGAGAGTAGATAAATTGAGTTTACGATCGCGATGACTGTGACAAAGTGAGGGTGAACAGACAACGCTTGACCCCGGGTTTCTATTACTTACCGGATTGTTTTGGCTACTGACAGTTATATTTTGACATATTTTCCATAGAACTCCATAGATACGATGGGACGAAGCGATCAAACTTCCTTTTTCATTAGTCGGATTTTTTCGTAATTTGATGTTGATACAAGCTACGTTCATAAATCCATACATCTTACATTTTTGTATGAAGTGTCGACCCCCTGGTAATGCCAAAAAAATACATTACGAGCGGTCGCCAAAATGTCAACAAAAACTTCTATCAAAAATAGTTTCGAATAAAAAAACAAGGCTGTTCAAGGCAATAGCTTCCTGCTCCAAGGAGTTTTTAACTATAAAAATTGATAATTCAAAGAGACTTTAATCCTATGAAAAATATAAACATGTATAATATATAGCTGTATGTGTCCCTAGCACCAAGAAAACATTTGTAATTGGAATTATTGCGCACTCATTCAAATATAATGTAATAGCTATCTCTTTCATTTCCGCGCTTTTTCGTGTCTTTTTTCTTACTTATCAGTAAAACATGGGAATCATCAAATTTTGAATGTGTGTAGTCTTGACTCTTGGTCACAGATATAATGAAAATTATTATTGCATTGCCTTGCCTACGGAACTGAATGTCTAAAGAAAAAATCGGTGATTTTCGATCCTTTCGATATTTTTTTTCGCGAATTGTTAAGTTTTTGTCATTTGTTAGTTTTATAATTTCTTTTTTATTTAACGTCACCGTAGACACTGTAGGTGTATAAAGTAGAGTATGCTCCTCGGGAAGTCTTAGCCTTGGGCAGACATGAATCCATCGCTTCATTCAGGATTCTTACCGTAATTCCCTCGCTTCGCTTAATTCCCTCACTACGTTCGGGAACTAGCTACAGAATCGTTCAGGATTCAATAATGCTGCCCGTGTCATAAGATACTGCCTTATCCCCTTAGTGCATAATCTACTATTATTACTTACCTTTCATCAAACTTGAGGATATTCGACGTGTGAAAAAAATACAAGGCTTAGTTTCAGTAGTTTTATATCATACTAAAATTATTAATGCAAAAGTATGTCAGTTTGTTTGTTACTCTTTCACGCTAAAACTACTGAACGGATTTGGATGAAATTTGACACAGAGCTAGTAGATATGCTGCATAAAAACATAGTATACTTTTTATCAAGATATTTCTACGGGAACGGGAACCACGCGGGTGAAACTGCGGGTAATTGTATCGTACAATTAAATAAATTAAAAATTCATATCATTTATTCAGTCTAGGTTTTTCCAAGCATTTTTGAATATCAAAATCGCGAGGCCGGAGGCAGGAGATCTTGTAACGAGAAGTACCGGCAAGATTACGTTACAGAACTGGTAATATAATTAGTGCTCGCGGTAAAAAAATTGCATTAGTATCGCGACAGCGCTGCGCTGGCAGGAATCTCTCATCTCAGCTGGTAACAAAATTAAAACAAGGAATTGGCACATTCTATCATTGGAGCTTCATTTCTGTTAGTTTTCCAGTGTAGATAGTAAAAGCCTATCATCGGACAGGGTATAATCGGAATATTGTCGGCGACGGGCTTGCAACCTTTCACTATTTGTGAAGACCAATACCAAAAGTGGCTGAGGTGTTGAGAGTGATATTTTTTTTTCCTCTCAAACTGCATCTTAGATTTTCACCCTTCAAGGGATATATAGTGTGAAGGTATGTATGTAGCTGCGCTGGTGGGATGCAATGGTCGAAGCAACTCTTTGCACCAGCAACCAGTAATACTTACGAACTTCAAAAAATGCCATCGTGACACGGCCAACCCTGCATGGGATGGGAATATGGCGTGAGGGTATTTAAGTATGTGTACCGACCAGTGGTGGGGGTCAAAATATGGCTAAGGTAAGCTGAACCAAAAATTTCTCAAAAACTTCTCGTAAATTCTTAAATGTATAGTGGGTTGGTATGATGGGAGTCCTAAAAGGAAGACGATGGGTATCGTGTTGTATGGACCCTTCGCCTCTGGTACAGACCGATGCAGCGTTGGCAGAATGCTATTGTCAAATCAGTTTTTTTAACCACTAGCAGCGAGTATACCAGCTTCAAAAAATACCATCGTGTCACGCTAATAATATTTAACGGGCCCAACCCTGCGAATGCGGCGGCCGTAAAGGGAGACCGTTTAATTACTCGACACAATCACGTGGGTGACAAATTGGCGACGCGGGCTCGTCGCACGTTTATTTATAGACCCCGTATACAGTGCCATACCGGGTGAAGTCAACAAGTCTGTCTAATGTTTGACGCTGACAGAGCATTTATAATCAGTTGACGCTTTTGACGGTTATCACACCGTGTTAACTTAAGCGGTTAGTTTTATTTCGTCGGCTTTCATTTAATGCTTTTTTATTTAGTTATAAGTTCAGTATTGCATACAATAGCAAAAGGCGGACCTAATGCCCTTAGGAATTCGGTCTTAAAATTTGTTATCTCGAGCTCTTCCTTGCTTCGGGAGGCACGTTAAGCCATTAGTCCCGCTGTATTTGCAGTCGGTAAATCCCACTTACCCGTGTAATAGGTCATGCATGGCCAATTCTTCTGATCCATCCATAAAAAAGGCCAGTGCCCAAGCAGTGGAGATATTAAAATGGCTGATGATGATGGATGAATGGCATCAAACATTATATTCAAATGTATCACTTATTTATAACAGCCACCGTCACAGAAGTAATAAAATATATAAGTATCTTACCCGACTTTCCATGTTAGCAGCACAATTAACCACATGAATGCATTATCCGGTAGGGGAAAACGGGTTAAATAACACCATGCAGTTGTTCGGCTGATAAATTGCTGACACAAGGGAGCATGTATGTGTTGTTTGCGCCTCTTCATTGAACGGATATTAACACTTTAATAGGGCGCATAACGTTGTGTGTACAGTATTATATTGAGTGTTTAATTTAATATTAAGTGACAACGTAGCCATATCGACGTCACATAAATAGTTTTTTCAGACTTTGTAAATCACAATAATTCAAATACTTTGACGTACAGAGCCCTAAGTACGACTTTGGCCAACTATATTCGGATTCGAAAACTATCGCTTTGTTCCTTTCATATCCATAGACTGTTTTATCGACATGAGTAGAGTATCCGATAGTTGACAGTAAATGTCAACACGTACTAAGGGTACTGTTTAACGAAATATAGCGAAACAAATGACGTTTTGAATGTCTGTTAACGTAAATACCGATGGATTGATTGAATATATCCCGTAGAATATTATCCGTGGCACCATCTCATACCGTGGAACCGTCTCATTCTCATGATGCTTATCTACTATCAAAATAAAACAGTTGTGATCTCTTCCACAAAACAAAGCCCCAACCAACTAATCACATCGTCATCATAAACATGCATAGCACATCATAAAAATATCATCGCTATAATAATATTGCCCCATATATTTGGCGTATGACCAAAACTGGATATAGTTTCTCACATAATAAAGTAAAACTTCCTCCAGCCCGCTCCATCTAAAGAATTATTTCTTAGAAGTGCACACATTTTCACAATTTAATTTGCGCTTGCAAGGCCCACATAATTCTACTTTTATGATGAATGGAATATTCCAGGGTTTCCTAGTAAATTCACTAGCAACCAACTTATTTAGCGTACTTTGAGTGAAGGCATTTGACCGTGAACTGCTGACATACGCATATTTCACCGTCATAAGCCGGAGGTCTTTACAGTTTAAATAATGGGATACAGTTTATATTTGTTATGACTTATATTAATTTATTCACATGGAGTGCGATCGTGTGAAGTAATCGTATTCATTTGACAGTTCCTATCGCATGGAATTTGACATGTATGACTATGAACTGAAATTAATACATACAATCACCTATGAGATGCATAATATGTATAAAATACTAGACATTTAATTGGTCGAACAAATGTATCTGAATTAATCAAATCCTACTAATATTATAAATGCGAAAGTATGTCAGTTTGTTAGTTTGCTTTTTTGTTTGTTACTCTTTCACGTAAACATTACGAAACCGATTTTGGTGAAATTTGTAACAGATAGAAGATAACCTCACATAGGCTATTTTTTTCTCGATATTCCCACGGGAGCGCGAATCATTATGTGAAACCGCAGGGGGCCGCTAGGTATTGATAATTTTGAGGAATATAATTTTCTTGATTGTAGAAATCTGAAGAGTGATTATAATGTTATTTTAGTCAAGTCTCCAAATTTACTGTAGCTTGTGTCTAGATTAATATCTGCAAGGAGAATTTTGCTTTAACTCTTCTACAAATATTTACGTAGTCGCTTGCAAGTCTTGAGACGGTAACTAAAGATATGAGTGCCGTTAATTTTATCGTGTAATTTGCCAAGAACCTTCTTGTTCTTAGACTAATAAACGTTTTATGGGGAAGATGACATTGCGTCTTATTAATTTAACGAAAACGAAATAGTAAATTCAAACTGAATTGTGATTCAAATATGTGCTTTTGGTTTAAAAAGCTATAAATCCATATCCATTTATCTTTATACCTTTTTAACCATATCAGATTTAATTATGGTTAAAAAGGTGTACTTAACGAAAAGTTAGGGCTTGTAGAGTTGAGGCGTACAGGCTGGTACAGGTCACCAGGTCTCACCCCGAGGAATTTACTCATTAGAAATAACTACTTAAAAAGTATGAAACAAGTACTAAAATAATTAATTAAGTAAAAGAGTGAAGTGTGTTAGTCCTCTCGATGAGTAAACATGTAGATGTATGATTTTGTAATTTTTGCATTTTTTCAATGCTATTTTTATACTTATGGTAAATTTTAAATAGAAAATATTGGAAAAAATTAACTCGGCCACAAGTGAATTCTCAGACGGGAATCGATTCGTTCGATTCCCGTCTGAGAATTCACTTGTGGCCGAGTTAATTTTTTAGGTACGTCAAACCCAATAATGTAATTTAATGGATATTTTATATGAGTTAGAATATATTACATATAAGTAGATTTGTTATACCGTCGTTGGTTCTGATTCCGAAAAATAACTCGGAGTCAGATCAATGAATGTGATGTTGATTGCTATTTTCGAGAAGTAGTATAATTTCCACGTTAGTTATTAACCGAAAATATTAAGCTTAAGAGGCCTGCGACACGTCAGTATCTCATACAAACGTGATACCAAAATAATTTAAAATTTGAGACCGATTAACAGTACATGTAAGTAATGTTATTAGAATTAAAACCGTATTTATATAAATTTCTATTGAAAAACAATATAAAATCTAGATATTTTAATTAAAAAATAATGCCAATTACATTTTTTCATACAAAACTGCAATTCGCATTTTTTTTTATCGGATAAGTTTTGAGGTTTTTTTTAAGGAGACCTAGATAAACACTGTCTTAATTCGAATAACATCATAAGTACAGAAAATAATGTTCTAATTTTAAATCAGTTTGGTCATAATAATTACGTTATGTATGGGGAGCTAACGCCGATCGCTTTCTCTCACCAGTCTAGGGGGTCAATTCTGCAAATTTTTTGTCATAATCGTCTCGTAAGTCGTGTTTCAATAGTAGTGTCTATTTACACAGATGTTGTAACAAGAACTGTGGAAACAGCACTGCCATTGAAACTCGATTGGAATAAGATTGTGACTAAGCATTAGCGGAATTGGGCCCCATGCTGGCTGTTACGGTCAAGTTAGATTGAATCTCCGAGTTGTTCAATGTCCTAATGTGTTGTCCACAAGAGGATTGAAGTTAGCGACAGTGGCGCAGCTTCAGCACTTAATTACGTGTTAAAACGAGAAGTGGTTCTCAACCTAAAAAAGGAAATACAGGAGCTAGTGGCGCAGTAGTTCGCGCGCCCGGTCTGCGATTGTTGAAGTTAAGCAACTTTCGCAATGGTCCGTCATGGGTTGGGTGACCAAAAATTTACTATCTCGAGCTCCTCCGTGCTTCGGAGGGCACGTTAAGCCGTTGGTTCCGGCTGCATTTTATTCGTTAAAACTGGCGGGTCATGGCCCATTCTCCTTACCCATCCATAACGAAGGCCAGTGCCCCAGCAGTGGGGGATAATAAAAATGGCTGACTAACGAACCACCTATTTATTTATTATACACTGTATTTGGTCAGTTACGAAAAAACAGTCAGAACATACTTAAATGGAAAGATTAATTGTAACACTTTTTCACACAAATAGGTGTGAGAAAGTATTACACTCAAGTTAGATTGAATAGCCCAGTCTCGAGAGTGCCGAGTAATCGGTGCATCGCGTAACGAGTTGTTCAATGACCTAATACATTGTTCACAAGAGGATTGAAGTAAGCGACAGTGTCGACGACATTGTGACGACACTGATCACCACTTGTCCTACCCTACGTGTTTAAATGAATTGTTCTCACCCTAGACTGAAGTGATATTTTAAAACTTGCTTTTATAGAAGTTCAATTCGACTTCACACATCACAGCACATCACAAATTATGATGTTGTAAAGTATTGAATAATATGGGACATGAACATTGAACATGACGCACCAAACACGCGATGCGCAGCTACGCGCGTCACACCACACAACGCAATATCAAAAATCTATTATTTTGGTACTTTGTAAACGGTTGCTATGGCTTCCATAGAATAGAACCGCCCCCTGATTTTGTAACTTGTTTGTGTCAACGTTTGATTGAAACTGCAGTCACATTGCTGCTTCAATAAGAATCAATGAGACAACTATCTTACTAAAGCACCAATGCCACTGCAACATTTATGACAATTTCAATCAAAAGCTGTTAGCAACAGAGTTAGATAATCTAGTACCCAAGGGTAATTTGATATTTCTACTAGACGCTAGATGGCGCACCAGTTGCGCCATCTAGTCTAGTACAAATATCAAATGCCATAGGGTAAATCAACCCTCAGTCCAGTCATCCCGTGACCACGGCAGCTGTAAAGGTGCCAAAACGTCGGGAAAATCAAAAAAAAACCCTAAAAAACCTATTACAACTTAGTTCGTGGAAATATAGCTCGTTTGATATCCGTAAAAATTGTTTTATTTCAATGAACAGTGCGCGCCAAAACATAAGATGTACGTAAATCCACCCTGTATCGACCACCTCTTGATATCGGTCATTTGTTAAGTACAATCGAGGAACTACTCGGTAAACCACTAGAGTATTTAGGGAGCGTTATTTCAAAACGTAATAGATTTATGTAAAAAAGTTTATTTAACAATATCTAGAACATTGATAGGTATTTAATGGGTATCTTTATTCGATAATTTTGTTGCTTTGCACAACTTTTGCTCTAAAATAGACTTGTCACCTCACACGCTCGGAAAAGGAGGTTTTGTCATTCAATTTCTGCGTGGAAAATAGCATTTTGCGGCATAGCTTGGATAGTTATTTGTCATGCAAGGCTGGAAAGATTTTTTTTATAAACAGGTCAGGCATTTGACCACCATAGTGCTTAATAAACAGGAACTAAGGTGTTGCATGCTTGCCCAGGAAATGCCTATTCACTCCCGCCTTGAAGAGGCCAAGGTTGTAGGAATCGGGGAACACATGAGCTGGCAGCGCATTCCATTCTTTAGAGGTATCGTTCGATAAGAAATGTGTCAGAAAAGCGCTTGATGCAGATCGCTGGAATGTCAACGACGTACGGATGGTAAGCTAATCTGCGTCTGGTACCCCAATGATGAAAAGGGGCTGGAGGATGTTGGAGAGTTGCATTTCGCGGCGAGTTACATCTATTAAATCTATTTCAAAGGTACGGTACGAGACGTCTATGTCAACATTTACCGAATATTTTTTATTGTTATTAAAGAGTAAAAATTTATACCTATTCTTATTTTAATAACTAATATGAATAATATTAGTTATTCATACTTTTTTATAATTTACATTTAATGTAGAAGTCAACACGTTATTCAATTTATACAGTGAAAATAACTAAATATCTAACTTTCATATACAGCGATTCTGGGCGTCTCCCGATAAACTTATCTCACCTTATATTATTCCCAACCTCTGAAAAAACAAAAATTGACGCGGGCGCGTTATTTGATTATCGTGTTCTTATGAAACAATTTCGTAAACTCGTTTAAAGTCTTTCCTAACAGCAACAGTTGCCTCGACGAATTTCCCTACAGAGGAACATCATCACCGATTAAATTTCAATTTCACAAAAAATAACGTTTTAGCATCAGCCGTCACCAGCTTATTAACGAGAAAACAATTCCTCCTTTATTTCGCGACCGGTCGGCTGAGCTATTTTTCTTCATTCCTTCGCGTCTCCGCATTTATCTTTACCATACGTCTTTTTCGCTCCCGTGTAAATGTACATAAAACTATCTCGCTCTTCGCGGTTTTATGAAGCGACAAAATTAAGGGGGAAACTCCAACCTTTTTTGTAAATCGTGGCTCGAGACTCCTGCATGCCGAGATTAGATAGAGGCATTTTCTTGACACTTTATTTTACTCGACTTTTTGCCGACGAAATATGAGAAGATTTAAATGATTCCTTGTCTAATAAATCTTTATGTACAGAGTAATTTTTACGTTAATAATGTGTATTGTAATAAAAGCTTTGATATAGCCATTAACTTTCATAATTCATGCGCGCATTTTATTCTGTAAGGGCACACTTGTTGCTTTCTCTTTTTTTCGTCTTGCTGGTCATCATTAACACACAATTGCTTTTCGCAATAGATTTTAATAAGTGTCTATGGAACAATATAGAAAATCATTTCATGAATTTTTAAGCCAAACATAATTTGATAATAAAATTAGATAAAACGATGACGTCATTGGAATGGGAGTACAAGTTTTATGACCTTGCAGATAGACTTACCTTGCAGTTATACAATTTGACAGTTATGTAAAGCCGTACCTGCTGTTGACCGAACTTTGTTCTTTCGTGATTTAACCCTCGATCTCTCTCTAAACTTATGAGGATTAGTGGCCCTCTCTGGTGTCAGAGTTTATCAAGCCGTAAGCTATAAGGTCTCCGACTTGGCTTAACGACTGTAATCAGATGACAACAGCCGGTACCGACAGTTTGGCATGCCCTCCGAAGCACCGAAGCGCTCAGTTGTAATGCCACTTTACGGTCACCCATCCGACACCTAGCCGAACCGAGCTTTGCTTTACAAACGTGATCGAACACGATAAGTCTGTTAAGCGCCACCACGAGCGAGTTCCTCCTCTATAAAATTACGAAACTTACAAATATTTTTTTACCAGCATTTAAAATGTAATATCAAAATCTCGGTTCGACCCGCTATAATATTTTACTCTACACCACAGGTTCCCAATTAATTTATACTACGTACCACTGTCCAAAAAAATACTTCGAACTCGCGTACCCCTTTATTACATTATATTCCATAGGTAATTATTTTTTACTGATTTAATATCTTAGTTAAGAGATTGCTCGCGTACCCCTTGATGTTACCTCACGTAACCCTAGGGGTACGCATACCGCTAATTGGGAAACATTGCTCTACACGATAGTATTGTTTTCAACATTGTACAGTCACGAGCAATGATATGTATACACTTTACAACCTTATCGCATTGACACACACGGAAACAAAGCTCTCTCTATCCACAAATGTCATTCAATATTGTAATGTGACAAGGTTGCTTAGTGTTTCTATTTCATTGCACGTGACTGTACCTGAACGATAACGATCACATTCCTTAACTGTGCAATCTGTCAATGCCGCACTGCGAATATTTGATGCCTGTTACCTAACTCCAGAGAAAAACTCGGTGGAGCTGTGGTTAATACGATAAGCCTGAGGTTATGGGAGTAAAGCAACTTTCTGTATGGCCATGCAAGGGATGGGCGACTAAAAATTGTGATAACTTGCGCTCCCCCTTACTTCAGAATTTTACCTAACTCCACAAAAGAGTACGGTGTGCCGCAGTCGTTAGTGCGTGACCAAGATTATACTGGTAAAGCAACATTCACAATTTCCGGTCAGATAACTGGATGGGTGAATAAAAATGTATTATACTGAGCTCCTCCGACTTTAAGAAGGCATGTGGAGTCGTTGGTCTGGCTGCGTTCTCCAGTCGTAATACTCACCAATTTGTATATCCCTATTATCCCTATTTGTATATACAAATTGGTGCTGCATTGACCCCATAGCGGTAGGTCAAGATGTTTTAGAAAGAAATATCTATATCTTAAAACTTCCCGGTTGGCCAGTAGAGTTTTTTTGGGAAACGTTTTCTCGGAAAGTACTAAGGCTAAAGAAATAATTTATTGTTAAAATGAAATACCTCTTAATGATCTATAGTTTTTGATATAAAAGTTTTCTATAACTCTTTTACTTTTAGGGTTCCGTACCTCAAAAGGAAAAAACGGAACCCTTATAGGATCACTTCGTTGTCCGTCCGTCCGTCTGTCAAGACCGTTTTTCTCAGGAACGCGTGGAGGTATCAAACTAAATTTATATCTAATACTCAGGTCTACTGTCCCTTGGAGCCGTGAAAAAATCAAACTTCTAAGCCAAAGCAATCAAAAGATACAGCCGTTAATGCCGCAAATTTTCGAAACTCGCACCGGAATAAAACCTACAGGGTACTTCCCGTGAACTTAGAGTCTTGAAATTTGGTATGAAGTAACATCTTATAGTACAGTTAAAATTAAAAAAATTACGGTTTTCGCAATTTTTCATTGCGAAAACCGTAAATTGTTTGTTACATCATATAATAAAAATATTTAACGGAACCCTCGATGCGCGAGTCCGACTCGCACTTGGCCGGTTTTTTTTAAAAAAAAGCTCCCTGAAAAGACTCTACTGGTACAACAGACCTTCTCTATGGAAGTTCTAGTCTTAGACAAAGTAACAATTTAAAATCAATAACAAACAAAAACAATAAAATGTATGGGATTGACATAAACCGCGGTAAATAACGTGGTCAATCGTTACCGTTACCGCAAGTTTTTTTTTGAAGTGAAAACTTCTTTAGCGGCGTTGAGCACTTTTTCTGTAATGGGTATAAAATCTTAAACTCGCGTCAGGACACGTGACCTGATCGAAAAAGCGTAGGACGGATGGAGAGTAGACAGCTATCCCCTCTCTACGGCGCGGCGAAAATGTATGCCTGGGCCTACTGTTTCGTTTAGGCTTTTAATAAATTTGTTTATTATTATTATTATTATTATTATTATTATTATTATTATTATTATTATTATTATTATTATTATTATTATTATTATTATTATTATTATTATTATTATTATTATTATTATTATTATTATTATTATTATTATTATTATTATTATTATTATTATTATTATTATTATTATTATTATTATTATTATTATTATTATTATTATTATTATTATTATTATTATTATTATTATTATTATTATTATTATTATTATTATTATTATTATTATTATTATTATTATTATTATTATTATTATTATTATTATTATTATTATTATTATTATTATTATTATTATTATTATTATTATTATTATTATTATTATTATTATTATTATTTATTATTTATTATTATTATTATTATAATTATTATTATTATTATTATTATTATTATTATTATTATTATTATTATTATTATTATTATTATTATTATTATTATTATTATTATTATTATTATTATTATTATTATTATTATTATTATTATTATTATTATTATTATTATTATTATTATTATTATTATTATTATTATTATTATTATTATTATTATTATTATTATTATTATTATTATTATTATTATTATTATTATTATTATTATTATTATTATTATTATTATTATTATTATTATTATTATTATTATTATTATTATTATTATTTTTTTTTTTTTTTTTTTATTATTATTTATTAATAATAATTTATTAATAATAATATGCAAAATTATTCCCTAACCATTCCAAAATATCAAACATGCTCAACGTTAATAATCAAGTTTTCACTTCTGCCGGCACTCCCGGAGTGCAACCCGTCTTTTTTTTTTATATGAACCAAGGGGATACTCTTAGCCTTCATCATACCTCATGTTAAGTATTGATAAGGCTGAAGATTGAAGCGAGCCTCTCCCGGAATCCTCAATCACTGAGGAACTGGCTACCTTATCTCTGCCGGAACACAACAATGCTGAAAACATTGTTGTTATGGCGTCAGACTTAGATAAGATGGTGGTAGCTAGCTATGCCAAAACACCACAAACCAAACCGAATACAATATGTACCCTCGCTGGGAATCGAACCCGTGACCCCTGGGTCTCATACCGGTGGTTGTTACCACTAGACTACAGAGGTGGTGATTGGCACATAGACGTGGACGAATTAAAGATATCGTATCGCAAAACGTTGTTACTTTGTGTATGTTATGTGTTATGTTACTATGTTTACAGGCAAAGTAGTAAGTTAAGTCGTCACAAAATATGACTAACTTTCTAGTATTATTTTCAGCATTCTACCGTAACGCTGACGATCAGTTTCCTTAACTGTGCAATCTGTCAACGCGACGCACTGCGAATATTTGATTACCTAACTCGCAGCCAACAGAAAATTCTCAGTGTTACATTTTTCTCTCTATATTCTTTGTGTGTTGTCGCTGGGAAACCAATATCAGGAATTTCATGAAACCCCTAGGTGCAATAATACTTAATGATTAAATACACTTTTGATTTTCCGGAAAATATTTTCGAATTTAATCTTTATATAAGTACTTATATACGTAAACAAGTGACAGGATACGTGAGTTGTTTGTAGTTTGTTTTTATTTTATCCATCAAGACTTTTCCCATTTTCTTCGTTTAGAGAAACAACCTAATAATGACAATAACTTATTTTATTAAAGTTTTACAATATCTTACAAATGATTGATTTAACTAAACTAACAATAATTTTATTGTTGTGCTGTTGTCCTTACTAAGGCAATAAAATTACGTGTCACATATGGGTAGCCCTTGTCGAGTTTCTTGCCGGTTCTTCTCGTTACAGTACGTCTCCCGATGAAGGATTTTGCGAACCAAAGGCGTAGCTTCTTTGACGTTTATACTTATATAAGGGCTGTTAGTACAACAGTACTAACAGGTAAAGCAGTGCTTATAACAATAAGTACTTGCTTATAACATCCTAAATTGAATAAATCAATTTCATTGTCACTGAAGCATTGAACTGAAAACAAGACTAACAGAAGCACACGGTATATAAAGAGCAGTCATACTCAGTATAAAATTATATCAAGAACACTGCATAACTACACTATACATTGCGTACACGTGTAGTGTATTTAACTAAGCAAGCGAGCGAGGGGTTTCAACAAAGCCTTTAAATATCACGCAAAGGTTGAACCCTTGGGGAGACATTTTATTTTTTTACTGCCTTGGAGAATGTGGACGATTTATACCAGTATTTTTGTCGAGTTTCTTCCTTTTTACAACATTCAAATCAAAACTAAACTTTAAACTTTTTAAGAAAAATGTGTTTTATTTTATTTTCTCGAACGTGTAGGCTAATAGCCTTTTCAATGGAAATATTATTTGTTAAAAAACATAATCAACCGACCTTAGTTCAACAATAACAGATATTTAATCAATCAATTATACGATAATTAAAGATTTTTAGAGAATTTATGCAACATATACCTACTTGAATTGTCAGTTTTGAATCGGCACGAATAAAATCTATCAGCCAGTTTAATTCATAATCAACTAAAATATATGTAATGATAATAACAAACTAAAAAGATAGGTATGAATGAAAACTAATTTTAATCTTGTGCAATAGGATATCGTGCAATCATTTTTATCTGTATTAAAAATGAGACACATTCAATATTTCATGTTGTGTTGTGAGACCGCCGACGACGGTCTTGTGATACTTTATGAATAAAAAAAAAACCATATATTATCTTTCAAGCTTTGTAAAGCAACTAAACCTTTTCAAAAATTATTAGTGAAAATAATTTTGATACGAGTTTTTTCAAAAAGTTTTCTACTTAGCGCAGAAAAAGCAACTGCAAGTGACTCTTTTAGGGCCTTTTACACGTGCATAATGGATGAGTGTCGTAGATGCAGCTACGAGGCTACAGACTACGAGCTGTAGCCCGTAGCACTCCAACTTGGAAGCTGTCATAGCACTGTCTATTTACTGTTAGAAGTTTTGTTTTTTTTTTGGGTTTTTGTATACTCGCCACATAAGTGAATGCGTCACGCTTTGAAAAGGTACTAAGCTACTATGGAATATATGTGTAAATAATTCTTACTGTAATGTTTTTGATAAATGCCCTGTGGCTAGTTTACACATTATTTTTTACCGTTTATCTGATGACGAATTAACTTTAATGGTGAGATTACAATAACCCGTTCTACTTTGAAACAAGAAGAAATTTAATAGTAAAAAAAAATTGGGGAATGAAACGAATGGATATTAAAGTATTAGGTAAAGATAATTGATGATTAAACGAACTTACCTATAAGTGAAGTTCTATCATAATTATACTCTGCGCCTCGTTCTCGAGATTATTTGTTATGTTACATGTAGTATCGCATAGATGTCACTACTCCGGCACTATGTTGAGAATCCTTCGTCTTTTTTTTTTTTTTTTTCGGTATCCCTTCCTCCCTACTTTTGCTGTGAGCGCCATTTGCCCGAGCTCGTCATTTAGTTTAGAGTTCAATATTTTTTGATACATTTCTTTGAGAGATTAGTAAAGGGTGAAAAAAATTTAGGGAGGGTTGGGTTACTAATCTCTTCGAACGAGGCGCTTCGTATAATTATGATAGAACTTCACTTATAGGTAAGTTCGTTTAATCATCAATTATACTCTGCGCCTCGTTCTCGAGATTATTTGTTATGTTACATGTAGATTTTGAGAGCAGACAGAAGGAAATGTCATCAATAAAAAATAAATTTATGCATGATAATTTTTTTTATTAAAATAACAAAAACAAGGAACTCATTGCAGTAATCAATGTTTTTAATCATCATCTTAACTAAAATATTATTATTATTATAATAGTTACTTTAATCAAGATTCAAGGAACTTAAATTTTATGTTTATAAATAACTGATTGATTACATAGTAATTTCTGACGTATTATTATGCTGTTGACTTAAAATAGAATTAGCTACTGAGGTAGGATCATCTTGTAGAATATTTCTGTGATAGAACCTAGCAAACACAGTAGAATTACCACTCCAGCCAGCGGTATTCCGGATGGCGCTTATGCTGGCGCCCTGGTCGAGGGCACGTGACGTGCTGGCATGCCGCGTGCTGTGCGCCGTAAATATGGTGGTGTCTACGCCGCACACGCCTAGAGTATTTTTGACCCAGCGGCTGAGCGTCTGAGTACCCACAGTCTTATGCGGTTTTTTCATGCCTATGAACAGAGATTCGGATTTTCTTAGTGGAGCTGTTTTGTTAATGTAGCACAACAAGGTCTGTGCGGGACAAACATTAGGATTATCGTTAAATAGTGGAATATGAAGTATAGGCTGTTTACAACCAGGTTTGGAAGTTTTAATTAAATCGGGGATTTTAATGGTGATAAGGTTAGGGGAAATATTAATATTTTTTATATTTATTTTTGCCAGAGTCTGCATTCTATGGGCGGTTATAAGAGCAAGCAATGTTATAGTCTTTTGTGTAAGAAGTTGTAACGTTAAGTCCTCGTTTGGGTACCATTGGGCTAAATGGTTTAACACACAATTTGTGTCCCAAGTAACATTGTACTTAGGGAGAGGTGGCCGAAGGCGATAAACGCCTTTAAGGAATCTACAAATCCTATCATCATTCCTTATATAGGAACCCATTAATAGAGATAAAGCTGACCTACTGGAATTAATGGTGCCATATTGGCAACCTTTATTAAATAATGTAGTGAAGAAGTGTATAATAGTTGGAACTGAAGCTTCGAGTGCATCAACTGAATTATCTTTGCAAAAATTCCACCATTTTTTTAAACATACATCATATTGTCTTAATGAATTAGGGGACAGTGAGGCAATCATGATGTCTAAAGAAGATGTCGGTAAACTTCTTCTTAATAATGCGTCCCGGATAAGACTGCTGCCACCAGGGTAACTGACTCGTGCATTCGTCTGGTTCTGCAATTGGAAAGTAAGGGATATGTTTGAGATTGAAATGAAATAATTTTAGAGACTACAAGCTTTTGGAAAACTGGGTACCAGGGTTGCGTAGGCCATAGAGGCACGACCATAATACCTGTTGCTTTGTCAGAGATAATTTTTCTGAGGGTTTTTAGAATAATTGAAAAAGGGGGGAAAGCATAGAAAAAGGAATCAGTCCATTTAATGGTGAAGGCATCGATAGCAATTGCATCGGGGTCTCTATGCCAGGAGACATAGATTTTACATTTCGTGTTTAAGCGGCTGGCAAACAAGTCGATTTTCGGGATGCCAAATGAATGTATCAAGGACTGAAAAGCCCAATCTGCTAACTCCCACTCAATGTCAGGGTGCGATTTGCGAGATTCAGCATCTGCGATTATATTTTCAGATGATTTAATATAAGACGCGACGACTAGAATCCTTCTGGATTCACACCACTGCCAAATTTCCCTGGTTACTCTTGTCAGATGTGGGTATTGAATACCACCCATTCGATTGATGTAGGCAATAGCTGTAGAATTATCTATTCGCAGGAGAATTTGACAGTGGCGCAGATCCTTTGCAAAGATTTTTAGAGCTATGAAAGCGGCCAATAGTTCAAGATAATTGATATGGTTCTGTTGCTCCTCGTATGACCACTGACCACTGGCCGTTTCCCCTTGACAGGCTGCACCCCACCCTGACATTGAAGCATCAGAAAATATCTCCGTGAGAAATGTGTCATTTCTTATAATACGATTTGAGTATTTTATATTGTCCAGCCACCACTGAATATCCGGATATAATGTAGCGGGCACATGCACTATCTTATCATAGTCATTGTTTTTATTTAAGTTAAGAAACTTGCAACGTTCTAGCTCCTTTGTATAAAGAAGCCCATACTCCACTGCTGGACATGCAGATACGAGCAGTCCAGCAATTTGTGCAAGTTTCCTAATTTTACAATTTTTTAGTTTTAAAAAAGATTCTAAATTCATAAAATATGTTTAGCCTTTTTTCTGGCGGTAAACTTAATTGTAATTTATGGGAATCAATAATCATACCTAGAAACTTGCATTTCATTGAGGGTAAAAGTATGTTTTTGTCTTCATTGATAATAAAACCAAGAGAACATAATAGTTTTTTAGTAATGTTAATATTTAACAAACAATTTTGATGAGTATCTCCTAATAAAAACCAGTCATCTAGATAAACAGTGGAAAGAAAACCCAAAGTTCGAAGAAGTTTCACTATTGGTTTTGTTATCTTTGTAAACACAAACGGTGCAGTATTGAGACCAAACGGTAAGACGTTAAATTCATATAATTTTCCGTCATATATGAATCTGAGGTACTTTCGTGACTCCTCGTGAATTTTTATCAAAAAATAAGCGTCCTTGAGATCGAGGGTAGCCATATAACAATTTTGTGTAACAAGTTTAATTGCAGTCCTTAGATCTTCTAACTTAAAATGCTCAGTATCAATAAATTTATTCATGTTTTTAAGGTTTAGTATAAATCGCATCTTACCGTTTGGTTTCGGTGTAAGAAAAACACTTGAAATAAATTGGTTTTCGCAAGGTTCACATTCTGAAATTGCGCCAATTTGTAATAACGCGCCTATTGCTGTATAGAAATGGTAATTTTCGGCTGCACTGCGAATATGCGTTGGTGGGATAGAATTTTGATAAACTGGTTTAGAAAAAGGAATTTTATATCCATTAATCCAAGACAAAATTGTAGGGTCACTTGTGATAATAGACCACTGTTCTTGAAAGAGGTGTAGTCGGCCAGCGTACTTAACTGTATCTAGTAACGGCGCCGGCCCATCGTCTGCGCAGACGGTGGTGGCGGTGGCGGAGGCGGCGGTGGCAGCTGCGCACGTGGCCACTGCCTCGACGAGTGCGTGGGCAGCAGCGGGGGAGGCTGCGGGCGGGGGGCTACAGGCTCGTAGCTCCTCCGTGATGGGCCTGGCTGCCTGTATGCCGGACCCGGAGCTCTTCGGTTTAAATGATGTGAAGTCTTAGATCGTTTAGGCAAGTTTTTTGCAGATTGGTCAGCTTTGAGTTCACCTCCTGATTTGTTGATAGATTTGGCGGTCTTAAGTGTTTCGGCTAGCGCCTCGCCAAATAAAAGGGAATCAATTTTTGTGGTATTCAAATGCTCTTTCAAATCTTTCTTTAGTGAAAAAAGGATAAAATTTCTACGTATGATGGAGTCACCGTGTTGGATGTCGCATAATAGGCGACTCAGATCCATTAATTTTGAAAGAGTTTCTTTGTTCTTATCTTTAGAGATAAGTTGTTCAGATATTAGTTCTGCCAAACATGAGATAGCATTTGCCATTTGAGCTTGCTTACTTTTGATGCCTTTGTCACGTTTTATGATATTTTCAATAACGGCGACCTTGATTTCGGAGTTAAGTTTAGGGGCTCCAATAAGTAAACAATTAGCAGGAACAGGATACTTTGCTATCAGTTCCTTACGAGTGTCTTTGGTTAGACCCTCTGTGGCGATATGTGTAAGCCTGCAAGCCAATTCCTGGCGAATATTCTTTCCCAGTTTTTCACCAGATGAAGGGTCTTCGCCCAAAATTTCGAGGACATCAGTGTCCAGTTCGATTTCAGAGCCTACTTGAAGCTGTGTTTCTGTAGACACGGGTGTCTCTTGAACGGTAGCTGAGGCAGTCAAGTCCTCGTCAGGAGGTGGTTGAAAGGCTATCTCACTCATACCCACAACTGACTGTTTATCGTCCTCGTCAGACACTGCAGTTAACCAATCACTTGCGCCAATCTCATACATGTCTGAAAAGACAGATGAGAAAATAGTTTTATTTTTGTTGGTTAATTATGCATTAGAAAGTATATGTTGAATCAGCCCCAGCGGCAGTTCGATTAGATACTTTATTTATTGACATAAATATGTCGTTATTTTATTGGTACCTACGTGTTTCTTAAATAGTGCCACATGTTATTTAATTAAGTGAGGGTAAACTTTAATGCAATTTAATGACTACGTTTCATGATAATGGTTACTTAATTAAATTAAATATTTTATTTTTATTTGTTTTATTTAACCTTTTTCAATCAATCTATTTGACTATCGTTACTAAAAGATATAACTGTACTGCACTATATTAGATGACGACAGTGTGTAACTGTCGTTTAAAAACCGAATCAGGTGACAATCCCCAGTGGATAGCACGCCGACCGTTAATTAGTGAATGCGATAAATAAGCCCCGATGGCTTATTCTGGTTGCATTCTGTACCAATAAAAAGATATTGTTCAAGAAAATAAGCATTTAGTTACCTTTAATTACGAGTCCATCGTCGTTTGGTGAGGACAATTCACTTCCAATATCGTGCATTTTCTTTTCTAGCTTCCGCATTTTTTTTCCTGATGTGATCTATTTCTTCATCACGCGTCCTAGGTTTAGTCCGTTTAGGCATTATGTATACTTATTGAGTCGACCGGAGTAGACGAGCACTAAAATGCGAATGACGAGCTCGGGCAAATGGCGCTCACAGCAAAAGTAGGGAGGAAGGGATACCGAAAAAAAAAAAAAAAAGACGAAGGATTCTCAACATAGTGCCGGAGTAGTGACATCTATGCGATACTACATGTAACATAACAAATAATCTCGAGAACGAGGCGCAGAGTATAATTTTGAGTAATGCGCCTCTTAGTTTAAAGTCGTAGTAGCATAGTAATAAAGTTACTAATAGATATCCTTAAATCAAAATATCAGTGAACACGGCCTTGCCATTTGTTGCAGATAATCTGTAGTGATGTACATGATCAACAGCATAGTCAAAAATGTTTGGAATTTTCCTAAAAAATGCGAAGACACTTTTTCCCCAACCTTTTATATAAAAATTATGCGCTATTTCCCTTGGTCATTGCATCACGCGTGATCGGATAGAACAATTTCACTAATTCTTTATCAGTTGTGTTTATTATTGTCAGGAAAAGGTTCTTATGAAAGAAAAATCGAAGAACTGTTACACCTGATGTAGAACCTTAGCAGCCCAGCTAAACTATAAAAGAGACAAATAAAGCACCTTGGGATAAGTTGTTTAGCGTGGTAAGTATGAATGAACCCTTATGGCAATCTTGAACTTAAAAAAATATTTAGCATCTATATCAGATTCGTTTATTAAAATATTGTCACTATTTTGAGATTCAACTTTTATTCAAGATTTTGATTATTTCGTTGCCATTTAGAAAAAAAAAATCGCATTCATTGAAAATTTTTACTTTTCTTATTTTATTGAAAAAACTCACCTCTATTCATTCACCGGATTCACTTGTGCACCTACCCAATTACTAGTAAGAAAAGATTACCGCATAGCGTGATGTCAATAAAAAAGTTAATATATCTAAGGCTAATAACTAAACACACCTGACGACCTGTTTAGCGCAACTAACCTTGCCTTCTGCGCCAGAGGTCGCGGGTTCGATCCCCGTACATGACAAATATTTGTGTGCATGAACATGTCTATTTATCTTGGTCTGGGTGTGCATGTTTATTAAGTATGTATTTACAAAAAAAAGTATATAAGTATGTTTATACATTATCTAGTATCCATTCTTCATGAAACTTAACGTGGGCTAGATAATTGGTGTAAAAAAATACAACATTTAGATTGTGACACCTATTTATTTTCAGGCGGTACGAAGTTCGCCGGGCCAGGTAGTCATAGATAATCATTTTATTTGATATAACGACTAATTGAAAGTAAATTATATTTATTAGACTATTTAACAGTAAATCAAATCCTTCATAAACATACTACACTACCATACAGTAACTTTAAAAAGAATGATATAATTTTGATTTTATATAATAACTAACTGGCTCATCGTTAGTAGTCGCGACACCGGGCTCACATATTACTTGAGTCTGAATTTAGAGGAATGGGTGTAATGGGAACCACCATCACCAAATCTTATTTTTTTAAAGTAGAAAATCATACTTTTTGGTAGGTCTGTTTGGTGGTAGCTAGCCAGGCGGACTTACAACAAGTCCTACCACCAACCAAACCGAATACAATATGTACCCCCGCTGTGAATCGAACCCGGGACCCCTGGGTCTAATACCGGTGGTTGTACCACTAGACCACATAGGCGGTTGAATATATGACATGATTTTATGTAATCTGTTGTTATATTTTGTAAGTATTATACGATATGTCATTAAATCATAATATTACACACCCTTATTTTAGTATCAAAATAGCAGAATATTGTAGTATATCCAACATTGGCCCACAACAACACATTCACTGTGGAACACTCGAATTTGAGTAGTATACTTTTGTAGCTTGGACGAATTAACCACTGGACGCGTAACGAGGACCGCGTTCGCCTTTACCCCTCTGTCACTTACTGAGCCTTTTAGACACAGTAAGCAATATGGCGTTGTCAGTATGACGCGAGATCTCGAAGTGGAACATTATCTCAAAAATGGGTAAATGTGCTGTTTTAATTTGTAAAAATCATAACGGACTATAAAAAAATGTTTATTTTCACGCGTAAGTACAATTTCAATCTATTAGAGTAGCAATTTTTCGTAAAATAAATAAAATTTGGTATGTAAACAAAATGTAATACGTCATTTCAAAAAGTAATCATTCTACATGTAAATTGTTCAAAGATATTGCATAAGTAATTTGGTTGAGTTATATGTATCACTCATTCAATCAATTGTCATTTTTATGTCGTATAGGGCTTGAACATATCGATAAACATATCGATGTATGTAAATGAACGAACGAATCCAATTTTAATGTAGGAACTATTCAAATTAATTTCAGATTTCCAGTTGAACCCCTAACAAGAAGAAATTGGGTAAAATCGGTATGCAGGGAGATAACATGGAAGAGTACTTAGGTCTTAGATAACATCTAAGGTCTGATGATGGAGCCAGAAGATGGCTATAGGAACTCTGTAATTAAAGGACGCAACCCTACGAACTTTGAGCTCGTTATATTTGAAATATAGCTTCAAACTTAAAAAAAAGTTGCTTATTTCACCCGCATGGTTCCCGTTCGAGAGGTAATAACAAAAACCCTTTATTAGTGCTCGCCAACAGCGTTAAAAGAACCTGTATGCAAATTTTCAGTTTAATTGGTTTAGCCGTTTGGGCTGTGCGTTGCCTGTCAGTCAGTTACGGTATTGTTTTTTAGTATTAGACTTATGTTGTACATTATCATGGTGTGTTGTACATTAACATTTAAAATTTATCATAAGTATGAAAATAGCATTGACAATGCAAAAAATCATAAATTATTAGCTGTTGCATCATAATTGATCGTTCAACATTTGTTTTTTTTTCTCTTTCAAATGCAAGGAAGGATATTCTTACAGCGTATTAAAATTATAAAAGTATCGGAGAATTTCGACAGTGGTCCGCAAGTCTCGGTAGCTCATTTTGTTTCTAACATAGACCTTGTTAGGTCACAGCAAGAATAAAATTAATTATATTTATGTATGTACGTAAGCTATATTATACTATTTTTTAATCTTTTATTATTCTATTTTAAGATCATTTTATTATATTCAAGTAAAACAATCTTAAAACTACAATAAACTATTGGTTGAAATATTCTTACAATTAGTATTTCAGCTAGTAGTTGCTAGAAAGATACTGCCTTGGCTTTTTCTTAAATATAGGTAATTTATATGCTGGACCATACGCTATCCAAACGCTAGTCTACTTTTTCTAATTTGGGTTTAGGTTGTGCTAATTTTGTACGGTGGCGTAAATTTTGAGATCTTTAATAAAGTGAAAACAAGTTTAAATTTTTTCTTACAAATATGCATATTTCTTAAATGTAAATGGATACTAGAGTTGAAATTAAAATGTTTTAGTCTCAACGATCTTTGACAATCCTATAATGTCAATGATTATTTTCAGTAAGTTTTAGTATACTTAGATTTTTGACTCCAAAAAAATGTCGAATACGAGATGTGACAGCTTTGTTGTGTCCGGCAGTTAAAGATAAGATAGCTAGTTCCTCAGTGATTGGGGATTCCGGGAGAGGCTCGCTTCCATCTTCAGCCTTATCAATACTTAACATCAGGTATGATGAAGGCTAAAAGTCTCCCGTACTTCATAAAAAAAAGAGCAGCACACAGGGGGCTAATTGTCTAATTTTAAATCTATCACAATCCCTTTAAGTTTTTTATTTAAAAGGTACATATACGAGCATCGCGCCACAACTATTTGACCTTTGAAAGGATTGCAATCGATTATAAAATTAAACTCTTATGGAGGGGTTGCTATTGTGTATGTCCTATACAAAGGTTCTGTAATGAACTAATTACCCATATTTTGTTTATATAAAAAAAGCTCGAGTGATTGAAGAAAAAATTATTATTATATAAACCAAATATTAATGTTTTTTACTCACATAAAAAGTGTTAGTAAGTAATTTGTAAGTCAGCCTGGCTAGCGACTACCATCTTATCTAAGTCCGTTCCGGCAGTTAGAGGTAAGATAGCCAGTTCCTCAGTGATTGAGGATTCCGGGAGAGGCGCGCTTCCATCTTAAGCCTTATCAGTACTTAGTATCAGGTTGCATGTATCTACCCATTTTTCACAAAAAAAAACTAAACACAAACGCTTTGGAAACCATATTTTATAGTTTTTATGAATTAGAGGGATTTTTTAATGAGGTTTTCATGTTATTAGGTGCTTTTTATTTTGCTACGAAATAAACAATTAACTTACTAATTTCTTTAAAACACACATGATTTATTAAACTCAATAGGTTCATTCATACACTCCTTACTTATCCTGCTTTTTATTTTTCCTCGAAATAAACAATTAACTTACTAATTTCTATAAAACACACATGATTTATTAAACTCAATAGGTTCATTCATTCACTCCTTACTTATCGATAAAAAAAATCGATTACTTCAAGCACTACTGTCATTATTTGACATTAGTTATCGCCCCTCACCCCCGCAAGAATTGGTTGATCGTTATTTCATACATTCTTCTCGGGTTTCGTAAGTTTTGTAGGTTTTTATTGTATTAAAAAGTTTTTGTTTTATATTTTAGTACCTAAATAACAAACTATTGTAATAATTACCAAATTTAATTAAAAGTTAATTTATCTAACGTTCGCGTTGTAGTCCCGTCCTAATCGTTGACGGGCAAGATGGAATGCATCCGCTTCCGGTCGCCGCGATTCTTTGATAACAAAGAGTATAATATCTTTTGTCCATAAATCGAGTTAAAAAACAAATATTTAACGAGCTAAAAGTTGGTTAGGTTATGATTATGATTATCAATGTGCAACGTAGGATAAAAAATCACAAATCTATTTATTAAATAAAATTTAGTTAGTCTTATATTCTTGGTCCATTCGTTGTAAAGACTTAGTAATAAAAGAACTATTTTTATTTTTGTGTGAAGATGAGGAAATAATTTGAATCTATATGATCAATACATTAATTTCGCAGATTTTTTTTTCAATAAGAGCGCTATTGGAACTGGTTTGGGATGAGTTTTGATAATTTTGACTGACATGTGATTCCTACATTTCTTGTTTTTTGTCTGAAAAAATTGTGATAGAACTATAGGGACTGCAAAATACCAAGTTGATTTTGTCGAAAGCAAAATCGCAGTTGTATTGATAAATAATTTTATTATTATTCCGTACGACACAGTTTACTTTCTGTTATTGTTCAACCTAAAGTAATTTCTCCACATAGCCGACTGGGATGTATTACACACATCGCTTGGAGATTGTCACTGATAAGTTATGACTATTGTTCTACTAGTTCAGACACTCAAATTCAAGCCTTTTATTCCCCCTCCCTACAATATTTTTGACAAATTAACCCCATTTGCAATCACTCGAGGCTGTAATGAACATACAAAGCAGGACAAATGTGTCTAATTAGAAGGAACACTGAGGTCTGGCTCCTTATTACGCATGGGCGGAGGTACACACGCGTCTGTAAGACAGATGTATTACATTTAAAATATATGTATCATAAACAAGGTAGACAAAGGAGGTTGTAATTAATTTAAGGACTGCATTTTCAATCCTCGGATAAAAGTTATTGGTCGGTTTAGTTATATCCAATGACATTATAAGTGTGTAGTTGAAGCTGATATGTCATACGAACTGCATCGTGATACATTGGGAAGACCCTTTATGGGGTCCTATTCAATTTGCTATCTCTTTCATTTCCGTGCTTTTTCGTGTCTTTTGTCTTACTTGTCAATTGTCAATGTGTGCAGTTTGCGTCACAGATTTCCAAGCAAATTACTATGACGGTAACATATCTATTAAAAACATTATTGGTTATATCGAACTAAACTAAATAACAATCGCAAACCAAAAGAGATATGAATGACAATTAGTTTTCAATTTGTCCGAATACTAACGTATTACAATCACAAACCAAAAGATGATGATGATGATGATGAGATATGAATAACAATTAGTTTTTCATTCGTCCGTATAATTCGATTTCAGAGGAATAAGTAATTTTTATCTGAGTACTGAAAAATCTACCCTTAATAGTAGACTCGCGGAAATGGTTTTTGACGATGGCTTTGGTGTAGTGGTTCATGTGTTGGACTGTCGATCTTGTCGTCGTGGGTTGGATTTCCACATCCTCGTCATTATCATTTTAATGTTCCCACTGCTGGACACAGACACAGGGTAAGAAGAATCGGCCTTGACCCCAAATCCATCTTTATTCCAAAATTCTGCTTGGTTATAGTATTTTATAGTATTTAAGTTTGAATAGATTTTATTCCTTTTTACGCTTTAAAGTGTAGCAGCCATATGTGGACTATGTATCGGGCGTGTAACATAATTTGCAGTTGACCGACAGCCTGTGTCAGATCAAACGGCTCGCCGACTTCGGTAAATATTCGTAATTGCCTTTCATGTTAAACGGGACTTCACTGCATGCAGTCAATTCAACCTTTTGACACGTTGTCGATTTTAAATTGACTATGAAAATTTGTGTGCAGCCAAAAAAGATTTCACATGAGCGTATTAATAATGCACACATCACAACTTCCTTCCATCAAAAGAAATTGACTGTAATAGAACCTGTGAAAAATTTTGTACTCCATTGGTTTTTCAATAATCTTTTCTCTTAGGAACACATTTTCGATATCAAGTGATCGTCACTCCATTGATCACGTGATTCAAAAACATGATTTTGGATTTACCGGAAACTAAAAGAAAAATTTGAACATCAATTTGTTTTGTTTTTAGTAGTGTTACATATTTTTAATTTTAATTCCAGAATGTCCATCTTTCAAGGTAATTGGAATGATTTTGAGTTATTAATTAACTAATGATCAGTTTAGGTACCAGAACAAAAAACAATACTGGATTAGCCCTCTCTACGATTCATTAATTCAAGTAGGCGAGTGTGGGTTGAATTCGATGGACTGCATGTGAAATCATTTCGATATATAACTATTACTGGTATAATTATTAACATTGGGTACAAAATATTAATTGATATCCATATCTGCAATTTTTCTCGAGGGAATGGGTTGTAAAAATATCTACAATCATTAGCTGATTGCTTCGTCAGATTTATGTTGTTGAGTCTGCCAACAACAATCATAGTTAATTTTTTTCGAAACTTTGAATTCAAATTGTTTTAAGTAAATTAAATATCTAGGAATAAATCTAGTACAGTGTGCTATTTGAAAGTACATACTTCGACTTTTATTTAATTACTAGTTTGCCTAGGTGCCCGTTTCCGTGGGAATATCGGGATAAAATATAGCCTATGTCACTCGAGAGAAATGTAAGTTTTAAATGGTCTAAGAATTTTCTAAATCGGTTAGTAGTTCCTGGATTAGCGCGTTCAAACAAACAAACTCTTCAGCTTTATAATATTAGTATAGATTTAATTGTTCAATGTCTGAAAGTCATAAAATCAGCAATAAATGTTTCAAATAAACACTTTGTATCTATTACTCAACGTAGAAATAAACAGGCATACAACCCAATTCCATTTTGATTTATGCATTGACACTAGCTGATGTCTCTCATATTCACTAGTTCCACGAAATAATATTCACGACAATATTTTCTTTTTCCCAATAAAAAGAAAAATAGGCTAATGGTACAAACGAATCGGTGACAAAATGTCGATTGTTTCTGCGTTCAATTTTTCACGAGTTGTGGTATCTATATCAGGAGCTCACCTCAGTTCCTTGGGAGTGTGGTGTGATTTAGTATGCGTTAGAAAGGTCCCGAGGGAAGATACGAGACCTATTCAACACGTTTTAGGGAAATTCAACTGTCTCTTCATATACGACGTGTTAGTACATACTGTTTGAAGTTCGTTTCTTTTACGGTTCGAGGTTGGGGTGCTATTTGACTTTGTAGGATGCGATGTTTAACAAATTTTTATTCCTGTAAAACCTTAGATTATTTGAATTTTGACTGGCCTTATAGTTAGTTTGATAGTAACGTTACATTTGTATGTAATTAGCAATTGTCAATATTTATAATGTAGGTATCTATAACATTTTTGGGCGGCCTCTCTGTTAAATAAATCAGTCTATAACCGATCACCGTTGTTTCAATACCCGTTACATAGCGCAGCCTATTATATTCAAAATATATATTCAGTATATTCAAAAGTAAAACCAACGCCTCCTTCGTTTAGTTACGATAGCAATGCAATGGATTTATTATCCGACAATCTTAGTGATGTGTGGATAAAACATTTTATAAAATAAATTCAAAACGACTTCAAAAAGTAAAAAATAAAACTTTTGGAGTCCGTGCCAGCCAAGGCATTCCACATTGCACTTCTATTAACTATATATTCTTTTGGCCTTAGCTAGCTTGCACCGACTCCAAAAGTTTTATTTTTTACTTTTTGAAATCGGTTTGAATTTTTTTATAAAATGTTTTTATTTCAGATTTTTTAGTTACATCATGTGCCATTACTTACACTAAAAATCAGCCCCTACACAACAATGATGTCATCTAGGTAAACTACTACTTGCCAAAACGTGATTGATATTTTTCAGGATTATGAAAAAACTACTAGCCAGATCTTCGTAAAAATTATATGGGACCACACATAAACCATTTTCTTTCAGATAAAAAAAGAATTATAAAAATCTGTTAACAACTGGCGAAGTTATGGTAAAACATACATAAAAAAAATAAAAATAAAATACCGTCGACTTGAGAACCTCCTCCTTTTTTTGAAGTCGGTTTAAAATGGAAGCGGAGCTATTAGATTTATACAAATGCGTGTGGAATTACCGGAAAAACACCAGTATTTCAATTTAACATATTTCTCCACGTAGTCGGTGAACAATGTCGAGAAATTTTAACCCAAGATGGTGGTGCAAACATTAAGGCTGAGGAAAATGCTTTGAAAAAATTGGATAATCATTTTAAAGGCATGAAAAATATAACCGTCGAACGTCACAAGTTTTTTTCAAGAGAACAAAAAGATGGCGAATATATCGATCAATACGTGTTTGAATTACGTAAATTATCGCATTTGGGTAATTTTAATAATATGAACGAAGAATAAATAAAAGAAAGGTTAGTTTGCGGGGTGAGTAGTTCGAATATTAGGGAACGTTTGCTACAGAAGGCTAACATGCATTAGAAATATGTCGAGCTCAGTCGAATCCAGGATTTACACGGAAATATGTGGTTATGATAAATTTTAAATAGAAAAATATTGGAAAATCAACTCGGTCACAAGTGAATTCTCACATGGGACTTTCACTTGTGAGGAGTTGATTTTTTCCAATATTTTTTTTCCTCTTTCGTCCGAGACCCGTTCGCGTGTGGATGTGTCGCGCGTGTATTTAATATTCCTATTATTCAAGTGCAAGTAAAAAACAGCCGTAGATACTACTAACTTAGAACCAATTTTACGTACATGCACTCCGGTTATATTCCATTAGTAAAAAATCATCTGCATTCCGCGCCTCCCTCCTACCTCAAGTGCGAAGAAACCGTTGCAATTTTTTGACTCGCTCGCCCCAACTACACTGCATACAATTTAAGTGTTTGAAGTAATATAACAATTCTTTTGGTATCAAAAACGCATCCATACTTTTGTATTTTACACATGGAAGGTGACATGAACAGATCTTTCTCGGATTCCAATATCAGAACATCATCATCAGGGCAAAATACTACACCCCCGAACTACGTGGCCTTTCGAAGCAAAAGATGCAGAGATGACTATCAGGAGGATGTGCTTGAAACATTTAAACAAGAGATGTTGGCAGCTTTTAATTCATTAATTAAGAAACAAGAAAGCGAATTTAGGAACATAAGTCCAATTCTCCAAGAAATTCGAAAAACGAATGAAAACATTGAAAATTCTATATCATTTTTGTCTGAGCAGAACGAAGAGTTAAAGAAAAGGTTAGAAAAATTAGAGTGTGAAAACAAAAAGGACAAGGAGTACATTACGTTATTAGAAGACAAACTAGAAGACATGAAACGTGAGAGTTTAAGGGGAAACTTTGAAATTAAAAATGTACCAAAAATTGAGAACTCGGAAACTAAAGAAGACCTCATAAATATGGTTTTACACTTATCAAAATCAATCGATTGTCCTTTGAATAAAAGCGATATCAGTGACGTGTACAGATTACGAGCAAGGAAAGAAACAAATAAAAATGGTACAATAATTGTGGAAACAAAGTCTACGCTAACGAAAACCGACTTGTTGAGAAAGTGTAAAGAGTTTAATACTAAAAATAAGGATAAGCTGCGTGCTAAACACTTGGGGCTTAAGAAAATGGAAGATAACCCAGTTTTTGTGACAGAACAACTAACGCCCAAAGGCGCCAGACTTCATTTCCTTGGTCGAGACTTGGTAAAAACGAAGATGTACAGATTTTGCTGGACGTCTTACGGACGTGTTTATTTAAGAAAAACTGCAGAATCCACCATTATTCTGGTCAACAACGAAGCACAGATACACAATCTCACTCGGGAAAAATGACTACGCAACGAAAATGTCACAAGTGCCTTTCAATCGTTCTTCTCCTATGTTTTGCTTAAAAAATATGTGATTATCATAATAATATGTAGAACCAATATATGTCTACCTTTTATTAAAAGGAAACACTCTGTTTTGAAATATAAGTCAAGGGTAAGTTTTTGTAAAAACTCATATGTAAGTTTCTTTTATACTACTCAAAATTATATCCTAAAACTAAACTTTTTGTTGCTTTTGTCATTTGCTGTGTTACTCGAAGCATACGACAGAAATAATTTGTATTTAATTTGTATGTACAAAATTGATTGGTTTTATTGCCTTGAAATTGATACACAACTTTACTCAAGAAGTCGGCATGAATTAAAGTGTTGGAAAACCTTATACTTATGTTTACCTTACAACTCTAATAATTACCAATATGTACCCTTATGCCCGGGCATACACTTATTTCATCAATTAGTAAAAATAATTTACATTTTAGCGGAAATTATTATATCTTATAGTTTAGGTGCGGTCACCGGTGGCCGCTTGGGGGTAAATGTTTTTCATAACGAAAGGTGTAAATACTCAAAACCATTTATAATCTCACTTAACCTATCCATTAACTATAATTACTTAAACACATTGTATGGAAATCAAACAATATATGTCTTTTGTATTAAAAATAATCAACTTCTTTTCTTTATTTTTTTTGTATTCTACTTTGCCAGTGTGTCCCTCTCTGTGTCTGCCAACATAGGTACCCTAGGCAATTTAATCAATATTTATATAAGTCTATACTATGGATAATTTATTTAACTCAGTAACACAGATTGATAACCTAGAAATAGCGTCATCTGACCAATGTGATATCGGGGTCTTCCCAACCTTGGTGGGTAATATCCTCAACACAGATCTCACAGTAATCTCACAAAATATACGAAGTATCTACAGCAATTTTGACGATTTTTGTGTAAACATTTCACAATTGAATTTCACCGTAGACGTGATAGTACTTACTGAATGTTGGATTGACACAAATAAACCCATTCCACAACTGCTTAATTATTTTCAATTTTCAACCACCAATCACCTGAATCAATCTGATGGTGTAGTGATTTATGTGAAAGAAAATCATAAAGTATATGCTAGCGAAGTCATACTCACGGATGCATCATGTCTACAAATAACTATAAATAATATAACAATACTTGGAATTTATCGCTCACCATCGAACATTAATGGGGATAATTTTATTCTCTCATTAGATAATCACTTAAATTGTATAAATTTACGCAGAAACATCATTCTTGCAGGGGATATCAACATAAACATAATTAATGATTCTACTATGCAGCCATCTGAACGGAAAAACAAGAATAACTATTTAAATATGTTAGCGGCACAAGGTTTCTTACCGGGGCATACTATTCCAACTAGAGGTAAAAACTGTTTAGATCATTTCATTTTAAAATTGGACAATAAAAATAACTATGGGTCTGTACATGTTTTGAGTACCACCATTACTGATCATAAAATGATTTTTCTTAAATTATCTAATATAACACGCGATAATAACTCTTCAAAAATTAGAAAATCCGTTGACCTTGTTAAAGCTACTGAATCTTTTAAAAACATGGATCAGTCTGATTTTTTAACATATTCAGACCCAAATGGCCTTACGGATTTTATAATCGATAGGTTGAGACAGTGCATTTTATCAAATACAAGAATAATACATATTCCATGTAAAAATCGCATAATTAAACCCTGGATTACACTAGGTATCCTTCGCTGCATCAGAAACAGAAATCAAATGCAAAAGAAACTTAAACTAGACCCTAAAAATGAAATTCTAAAGATTACTTTCAGACGCTATCGTAACCACTGCAACAATATGGTCAAAACTTTAAAAAGAAACTATGAAAGGGACATACTAAGCAAGAATAAACATAATTCAAAATTGCTTTGGAAATCTATTGATAGCATAACTCATCGTAAAGCCAGTAAATCCAGTAACTTAGAGCTACTAAACTGTAAGCCAACATCTAAAGAATCCCTAAACTCTGTCAACAATTATTTTGCTAACGTCGGAAAATCTTTAGCTGATAACATCCTCAATAGTCGTCGAAATCGAGAAAAAATAGATGAAATGTTCTCGTGTTCGCAACAGTTTTCTTCTTTCGTTATGCTACCGACAGATCAAGACGAAGTATACGAGTTGTTGATGGGGCTAAAATCAGAGAGTGCAGCAGGCTGGGATGGCATAACCACAAAATTTTTGAAACTTATTGGCACAGATGTTGCTCCCATAATTTCTCATTTGTGTAATCTTTGTATGAGTCAAGGCATTTTTCCCACCGCTTTTAAACGGGCTGTAGTCACACCTATACATAAAAGCGGAGATAAAACTATGGCTTCCAACTACAGACCCATTTCTGTTCTTACAGCGTTATCAAAAATTTTGGAAAAGCTTATCAACAATAGATTAACTAACTTCCTTTATAAATATCAGCTTATATCCCACTCACAATTCGGTTTTAGGAGGGGTGTCTCTACAGAAGATGCTATATTGGCAATGACGTCTTATATTTCTGGGAACGTGGATAAAAATAAGAAGTGTATTACTGTCTTTCTTGACCTACAAAAAGCTTTTGATACGGTCTCAATACCAATACTCGTCCGCAGATTGGAAGCAATGGGTATTAGAGGGCTACCACTGGCGATGCTGGTTGACTACTTGCGTGATCGGAAACAATGTGTTAGAATTGGTGATCACTTTAGTGAACTAGCAGACATGACTTTTGGTGTACCTCAAGGAAGCGTGTTAGGACCGACGCTATTCACGATTTACATAAACAGCCTATGTAATCTCAATATACCCAATACGAGAATATTCTCATATGCAGACGATACCGCTATAGTTTTCACTGGTTCAACTTGGCACGAAGTTCATTCTGCTACACAAAAGGGCTTAGCACAAGTAGCTCGCTGGTTAGACCATAATTTGCTGACATTAAATGCAGCTAAAACAAAATATATCTGTTTCACGAACTATAATAGCACCCAACCCAGTACAGACTATCAAATAAAAATTCATTCATGTGACGACTATAGAAACCAAAGTTGCCCGTGTCCCGTCATTGCTAAAATAGATAAGATTAAGTATCTTGGAGTTCTTTTAGACCAACGTCTTACATGGCACGCACATATAGACGTACTGATAGGTAGAACTCGTAAACTTTCTTGGCTCTTTAAGACCTTGAGATACGTTGCAGACACACTGTTATTAAAACAAATCTATATGTCGCTAGCTCAATCGGTTCTCACCTACTGCATCCCGGTCTGGGGTGGAGCCACAAAAACAAAATTTATAGAACTGGAACGGGCTCAAAGATCTTTGCTCAAAGTTATCTATTTTAAACCCTATAGATTTCCAACAGACAGCCTTTACTCCGAATGTAACCTTCTCTCAGTGCGTAAACTCTTTATTCTAAATACGTTCTTAAAACTTCACAAAAGCCTTCCGCTAAACATCAATCGTAAAAATAAAAGAAGAAGTCAGTGTCCAGCACCAGTACCCCGCGTCAAAACTACCTACGCCAAAAGACAGTATAGTGCACTATCAGCTAAAATATATAATAAAATAAATAAAATCTTGGCTTTACACACATTTACGACATACAAATGCAAGAATATACTACAGAAATGGATACTAACTAAAAACTACAAGGATATCGAAAACATTATTTACAACACAAATCAATAATTTCAAGGCAATAAAACAAAATGAATAACTAGAATATCTAAATTAACTCTGCATTAGCGGATGTTTACTATATTATTTTAAATAACTACTCATTACCCTTAGTACCTAACTTGGTAATTTATAATAACCTACTCAATTACAAATGTAAAATAAATATAAGTATGGTGTATAACTAATAACTGGCCAACTTTAACATTATAATACGAGTCACATACTGATTGTTAAATTCATATTTATTGGCTAATGTTATTATAACACATATTATATTGTAAATTTTATTACATAGTAAATGTTTAATTGGATTCGTATTAAAATTTATTAAAATTTGTTAATATATAAATAATACTAGTTTATAATATAATTCTTGTTAAACTAGAAGTAATAAAACAAAAATTAAATTTAAATTTATATTAATTCTCTCAATCTTTTTTCAAAATGAAAATAGACTAAGAAGAAACTGCATGTATTATTGGTAGGTATCTTATGTAATCCTAAGAAGGAGCGGGGTACTCCTAACACAGGTTTATACCTAAAAGGAGACCCCAGCCACTGTTATAACATTGTAAAAAGATACTGAATAAATATTTTTTCATTTTCATTTTCATTTTTCATTTTATATTTAAAATTATCATAAGTATAAAAATAGCATTGAATAGTATAAATATAATGCAAAAATTAAAAAATCACAAATTATTACGGTTGTTGGCCCTAAATTGATATATTTTTTATAAGTTACATAATTGTGTAACAAGAAATTAAGTTAGCAGTTATCGCATTGCATGTCTTCTTTTCGTTTTTTGTTTGTTAAGGCGGAGGATGTCAATATTTATAATGTAGGTATCTATGAAAATGATTGGGCGGCCTCTCTGTTAAATAAATCAGTCTACAACCGATCGCCGTCGTTTCATTACCCGTTACAGCTATTAGAGCATAGTTTCGATATGTGCGATACTTACCGCGAAATCAAATCATGAATGTGTATGATGGTCACTAAAAACAATGTATTTTCTTTATTTAATGACATTCAAATATCCCAAATCAAGTAAAACTCTTATAACGTAGTTCTCATTTCTGCATTGTTAAACAATCTTAGTAAAATTTGACGATGATTAGGAACCAAATGATTTAATATTAAAATGTATCCGGGACCAAATAATTTATTCCCTCTACTTTATTTTCGGATCACAAGCTAAGAGTATAATAAAACCTTCGGTACATTTTCCGCACGTAAACCTTTTCTATCCAAGCTAAATCGTATACAAATCGAGGATTGAATATCGAATGACGTAATACCATTGTCGAACTAGGCGTTTGAGTGGACTTATCTCTGATTATTATTGTTTCTTATATGTGTATGTCTATATATGTCTATATGTGTCATTTACATTAATTAAAGAGCTCACACCAAGATTAAGAAATGCATAAAAAGGTAAAATCTAAATAAAAGTAGAGAGTGGGGATAAAGACAATATTACAAACGTGCTTTATCGACGTTCGTCTTCTATTTAACGACCAAAATTAGTCAATTAATAGGTAGGTACTCTACGCCATTCTCCATAGTCAAATCTTCATCGTTATCCGATTGGCAGTACAATAAATTATTATTATAAAACGAACATTTGATAAAAATACAAACATTTATCTGTTTCCGATATAAACAGGTAGACGATCCAGTTCTGGCCACTCTAAGCCCCTATCTGTTGTGGCCTTAAACGGGACTTCTACCCTACAAGAACATACGTATGCCGAAACTAACGAAGTTTTATCTAATAAATACGTTATAACACCATTTGTATTTTATTATGTGTCTAACTGTGTCTAACATAATAAAATTCAAATGCCCATCACACAAAGTTTGACAGGAGGAAATCGAACCTCCCGGGCGTTACTCGTTGGGAAAAAATGCCCATCGAGTCACAGTGTTACTCGTTGGGAGAACAATTTAGAAAAATAATTCAATAATCACATTCCGAAAGTAAGATATTAGGCGTTAGGAAAAAAATCTTCTCAACCTGTTACACTCTGAACAAGGACTTTAAGTAACTACTCAAAACATCTAAAATAACTCTTGGTAAGCTAAGCGACCCTGGTACTTTCACCGAAAAATAATCCATACCTTCGGGGTGTGATTCATTGGGTATTATTCTTGTAAATTATTCTCCCAACGAGTAACACTGTGTTTCGATGGGTTTTTTTTCACAACGAATAATAGTGTGACACGTTGGGAACAGACACTCCTGGGTCAGTACACATGATCAGTATTATAACGCCATAGCAATGTAAGCATGAAACAAAAGAAAGCGAACGCTTAAAAGAACTTTGATCATAAAATGGAGTATCTGCAACGAAGCGCATTGCCCTTTTTAATGAGGCCGCGGAGTATCGTTAGCTGCGTTATTATGATCCACGTCCATCGATGGCTCTTGGCTAGGCCGGGATCGAAGCTGTTATTTTTTATCCGACTTAGAAAAGGGTGGTTGTGAGATCCATCCGTATAAATTGCCATTGCGTATTTACGTCAATCAATGCGTCTTGGCTAGGCCGGACAAAGCTGTTATTTTTTAACCGACTTAGAAAATTATAGTTATTAGTTTGAGCCGTATAATCATAGGTTTAATAAGGTTTTATTTTCAGGTAAAACATTTTATTATACGCGTTGTACCGTTATTCGAGACCTAGAGAGTGAGATGTGTTTGATATCGCCTGGCGGCATGCAATAAAAGAAGATTATGCCAATGTGTGAATGTAGATATAAAACATTAGGTATGAATTAATGAAATATATTTTTTTTCTTGGAAAAAGGAGTATTTCTGCAACGAAGCGCATTGCCCTTTTTAATGAGGTCGTGGAGTATCGTTAGCTGGTGCCATTATGATCCACGTTCATCGATGGCTCTTGCCTAGGTCGGGCTTATTCGAAGCTGTTATTTCTTTACCGACTTAGGGTGGTTATGATTTCGAGCCGTATGTATTATGTATCCGCAATAATCGATTGCTTGTGAGGCCCTTTTACGTTTACGTTTGTACATGCCAAGTTTATAAATTATTGCTCTTTGATATTTCAAAAAGATTTTATAATGATTATTATTTAATGTAGAATGTTTAATCATATTATTCTTTTTTCTATTTCAGGTAAGTTTTGATTTGTTCCTGAATTTCTTGGTGCCGCAATGTAAGTTTAAAATTACTCGAAACCTAATAACGGCGTTAAATGTGTCTGTCTATAACAATAGGTAATGCTTTTAACGAAAGCTCTGTTATCTATATATATAAAATTCAATGTCCTGACTGATTGATTGACTGATAATCAACGCACAGCCCAAACCGTTGGGTCTAGAAACTCCAATTTTAACACATAGTCTCCTTATAAAGCGCAGCGATGCACTAAGAAAGGATTTTTCGAAATTCAACCTCTAAAGGGGTGAAATTGGGGATTAAAGTTTGTATGAAAGTTTGTCAGTTTTGAAGAAAGGATCAAATTTTGTATTTAGGCTGTCGATTAAAAATGAACATTGACCAATCCCGACGTTTCGAAAATTCTACCCCCAAAGGGGTGAAAAGGGGGGATGAAATTTTATAAGAAAAGTCCTTTATTTTCAAAATAAAGTGTTAGGGACTTCAAATTTTGTATTTAGGTTGACGATTGAAACTAAACATTTACCTCTCTCGGCGTTTTTGAAAATTCTACCCCCAAAGGAGTGAATAGGGATATGAAGTTGAGTAAGAAAAGTCCTTTATTTTCATAGTAAAAGTCACTTATTTTTTTTAGGCTTATGGTTGGAACTTAAATAAAATTCCCCTCTCGAGAAATCAAGCCCTAAGGGGTTAAAATGGGGTAAATAATGTTAAAATCGATATGGGTGTCGTTATTGAGGTTTTATGCGATGTTAATTAAAAAAATGTCATCAATTTTGAAATCCGATGCAGTGGATATAAATCAACCCTCAATGGTTTGAGAAAAAAGCGCAAATTTTGTAAAGATAAGTAATGTAAAATAGACCTAGACATAACGACTTTGATCGCGATAGCTTTGGAGCATTTTCTACTACTTTTCCATTCACACTTATCCATTCGCTTATATTATAACTAAAGAAAGACTGCACTATCTGGCTGTTCCTTTCCACGCGTAAACCGCTGAATCGATTTTAGTGAAATTTCATATATACATAACTTGAACCGTGGAGATGGACATAAAATACTTTTAACTCTGATATAAATGGCACACTTACGGTAGTGAAACGTGGTCGCTAACTATGGGTCTGATAAGAAGGCTTGAAACCCCAGCGAAGACCCAGCGTGCAATGGAGATGGGTATACTCGAAGAGGGAAATGAGGAGATCCGTAGGAGAACTAAAGTAACCGACATCGCACCAAGGATACTCAGCTGAAGTGGCAGTGGGAGGGACAAATAGCGAGAAGAATCGATGGCCGTTGGGACGAGAAGATTCTGGTCGACGCTCCGTGAGTAGGCCCCCGACAAGGTGGACCGACGATCTGGCAAAGATGACGATCTGGCGATCTGGTGGAGATCCTTGGGGGAGGCCTTTACCCAGCAATGGGTGTTACGTAGCTGAGACGACGAAATGGCACCACCACACGACTTCCTAAATCCGCGCAATATCCTAATTCCTCGCGGAGGAAGTCGCGGGCGGAAGTCTAGTAAATATAAAAAATAAAGTTAAAATAATAACACCGGGCCATTCCGAACCGATTTAGAGCCCTATAGACACTTCCTAATTGGGATGAGACTTGTAATCCAAGTCAAACCTCAACCACCAGTGACGTTGCAGTTGGCATTACGGCATAGCTATTGTTGACTACCGCGACCTCCGACTATTATGCCACTGAGTCTGACACATCTAGTGCACCCGGCGTGGTCGTACTTGGCACGCTGCCAGAGGCGGGGTCCGATAACTGAGTACGTTAGTAGACAGACACGATTAACATTAGGGCTACGAGATTAGTACTAAACAAATTTGTTATGGTTCATCCTTTTATAGCGCCATCTATGTATTCAATAAACTGGGGCTGTATACGTCATTAGTAATTTGAGGGAACCAAGTTCACACTAAGATGGAATCAATGTAAAAAAAATAACTATTGTTTTACTTTGAAAATGATCTCCGTCTCATAAAAAAATTGTCAATTCAAAAAACTCTTAGGAATATCAAGTTTATTCATTTTACTTAGAATTTGGATGAGGCGACATACTGAGAACTTTAGTTGCGCCACCGCCCAATGCACCCAAAATCTATTATGTAAGTCAATACTTGTCAATATTTTATGCTCCAACTAACCAATCAACAGATTTTGGGCGCAGTCGATGGTTTTGATGACGCAATTAGTTTTGAGAGCCTCCCTATTGCTAATACTGTTTCGATTGTGAAGTTAGGCAACTTTGTCTATGACCAATAAATACCGAGTTTGCACATGTCATACACACACAAAGCATCCTTATGAGTTGTTAGACAATATCAAGTACCTACTGAGTCTGCTGCTGAATATGGATATACTTTTACGGATTAAGCGATGTTTTTTTTTTTACCAATGTTTTGACAATTTTCCAGGGGCTATGGTCAATAAAAACGAAATGAACTTAAAAAATATTTGGCCTTTAACTATGAAATTGCCGATTTGTATGAAGATTTTCAAAGAAAGTTCGTTTTCCATACTGACAGTTTTTGTTATGTTACTACCGTAAGTGCTAATGCCACAATTTTTTAATGTACAATCATTGTTTGAAGACTAAGCAATCTAATGCTATATATTTATTTTTAAAATTATGAATAATTTACAAATTATATTTACCCCCCCCCCCCCCCCTATTAACAAAAACCTCATAAAATCATTCAGTACAAACTACCAACACAACTTATAAGAACTGATCCGTTATGATGAAGGCTAAGAAAAGTCGTTCAAAAAGAAAAACCTCCACCACAACCTGTGAAAATTAACCCCATAAATACTTATAAATGTATAATTAATATGTATTTATATCCGTTACCCTAGTATCCCATAACACAAACCTTACAGTGCTTACTTTGGGGCTAGGTTAATTTATTGGTGTAAATGAAAAATAGTACATTATTGCAAAGGCCGTGAATTAGGCAATTGCAGGTCGAGTATGAGTTTTAAGGCCGAGCCGTAGGCGAGGACTTCACTAATACAAGACAGGCAATTGCCATTTCCGCCGAGGCATATATAGTGCTTTTCTCAAAAGAATGCAGGGAAATAAAACATAGTTTTTATATTATACATTTAAACATTACTAAAAGAAAATCAAATTCATTGCAGGAGCGTCTTTTTGAATTTGGAACATTACATCGCTCCAGCAATGTTGTATGAAACGGCGTGCTGGAGTTGTTAATTGTTAAATACTCTTTGTAATGTTCCAAATTAAAAAAAAAACGCTCCTGCAATGGATTTGATTTTCTTTGTCCGTAAATTCTATACTTCGCGTGTTCTTTTTTCGAAAATAATGACAACATTTCCATGCATGTTTGAGAAAAAATATTTATTTATTCATTTGGTAATTATGTGTCAGAGACAACATACGCAGTCGATGGCGTGGCCAATGCAAAACTGGCAAATAAATGCGAGTGCAAAAACCAGACAACCTTCCAAATACATTATTAGCTTCTTCTTCCTTATGCATCCCCAGTTGTTGGTAGACCATACTAATGTCAAGTACTGAGTATTATGCTGATGATGTAGTAGAAGATGTAGATGGGACCTGTAGGCCTAGCATAAGCTGCTTTTATCGTCTTGATAACTCGATAAAGTATCACTGTCCCGTTCACATCGTAGCGGAATAAACAAGACAGCATGATGCGCTATATCATATTGCATGATATAACGGTGTTCCTGCTAGGGGGCTAATTCTATTAGATCGGTTGGTAATCTGTTATGTACAGTCAACAGCAGGTACGGCTTTACACTTTGACCTTCAAATACAACTATATCCCTTAAAGATCTTAAAGAAGAAGATAAGAAGTGACGATTATGTCTGACACGAGGTGTGCAACCTTTGGTAATTTTGTGTCAGACACAACATGCGCAGTCGGTGGCGTGCCCAATTTGGCACGCGGCCAGTGCCGTGGTCTCGATAACTGAATATGCGAGTGGACACAACTGGAATTAAGGTTGTCACCACATGGACTTAAACATATTATGAAATTTGGAGTGTGAGTGTATGTGTTCAATCTCTATTATGTGTCTTATGAGTAAACCATAATAGTGACCTTTCTCGTCAGAGCCTCCCTTTGTCGTTTTTTTTTGCACAAACTAAAATAGGCGGTTTAAACCTAAGCACTCTGCTCCTTTCAACTTCATAGATACGTTTGAAATGTATGAAATTTAAACTTTAATCGGTCGGTTCCTTTCATTTTAATAATTCATGAACATGAACTCGAGTCCAAAAAGTGTGCTAGCAATTCAATTTAAGAGTATGTAGGTGTTAAGGAAATAAATAAATAAAATTCAATGATAAAAAAAAACTAGCGGTCGCTCGCGGTTTCACGCGCGTGGTACCCGTTCCCGTGGGAGTATCGAGATAAAAAGTATCCTATGTTCATAACCAGGCTATCTACTATCTGTGTACCAAATTTCATCCAAATCCGTTCAGTAGTTTCGGAGCCTATTCAATGCAAACAAACAAACAATCAAATCTTTCCTCTTTATAAAATTAGTATAGATAGTATAGATTAATCTTCCGTTAACATAAAGTAAAACACATCATTTTAAAAGCAGCCATTTTTATTAGCTCTTCCAAAAAGCATACGCGCGTGCTCATTGGTTTACAGCGTGTATGTAGAAGTGCTACAAGCGTGCAATATAATGTTTGTTTCAACCGTTAAATTGCAGCGTAATTTCATTTAGCCACCGTTCCTCTATGAGAGTTACAGCGAACATTTCGACGTAATGACTGGCCCGTTTCTGGCTAATGTTTCTTTTGTGGCATACTCTGTGGTCCATCCCGGCTGCTGATTGGCCGCAAAGGGTTAAAAAAAACTTTATGCCGAACAACTGAAATTGAAACTGAAATTACTGGGCTCAGTTTGAATTCTCATTAAACCCACAATTTTAAGAGCTGTTTTTGAAATGTATTTCTTTCTCCTCCTTTTTCTAGTAGGTATAAAATAATGCTAAAAGTTTGAATAGTGAAAATTCAGTGATATTAAAAATAGGAATATGATGCATTTGTCACTGTTCGTCTTTTCGAGGTATTTAGGTATTGTCCTTTTTATTCAAACCATATTTTGTTTGTAAACATTACGGCATAAAACAAATCTATAGCATTACGTAATTTATTACACTCACTGGCCATTAGAGCGTAACGCAGTGTCGCCATAATTTTAAGCTCAGTTATTGACGAGGTGGTTGCTCCCAGTTCGCTTCATTTGATCATAAATCTATGCACTGTACAAGGAAAAAAGTTTTCACTGATAATACTTTACTCAAGTAAAAGCGTGGTAAAAACTCTTATAAAGAAACCTATTATAATGTGTGTAGTGTTTGTATCTATGGAAAAGGATACAATCTACCCTATCTCACACACACAGGAGGGCAACACTGGTAGCTGTCATTGTCAACGATAGATTGACAGATGACATATAGCTAGGCGGGAGTTCTGGTGGAGTGCGGAGAGGTTTTCGACTCCAGGATCCCGGTGGTGATGATACCTGAGAATACGTATTAGTTGTGCTGGTCTTGGTGTGATGGTGAGCCAGGGAAACGGTTCGGTAGGATTGCAAATCCTACAAGTGGCGACGAGGTAAAAAGTATCCTTTCTTAATTTTGTCATGGAAAGATGGAGGGTCAAATGCATGTAAGTATTCAATTAAATTGTATATCAAGCAGGACCGATAGATACTTTTTGCAACAATGAACATGGACTCAAAGGTAAAGGCTGTAAATGTATAAGAATAACATGACTTTTGATCAATGTTAAGCATAGTTTCCAAGACGACTCTCTGACTCAATAGGCAGGTACTCAATACTCAAAATGTACAATCAAAATATGAACCATTTTGGTGATAGAAAACCCTGTTTGCGGCAAAAAGTCAAAGATAAAGGGAGAGGAGGTGTACCTCAAATTGCGTACTGGTAGTTTTGAGGATCTATTCAGAAAAAAAAGGATTAATTAAGTTATGCATCCTTCTGTGTACTAAGCATTAAAATAGAGTACCTATATAATTATTAGGTAAGTACTAAGCTTGAGATGTAAATCAAAACTCCGTTCTCCCAAATATTGATATATATTTGTACTATTAACAGGTGTCATTAAACATTTACTTTTGTTCTTATGACAATATTGTAAATCATCTTTCTCAGTGGTACCTAAGTAATTTCTTAACATAGTTTGGGTTCCTGACTAGTAAGAATAAAATAAACTTTAAAATCCCATGCGGATTCTTTTGTTCTCTCTCAAAGCGAACGTTGTGTGTGTCATTTTAAGTACCTATTTATTTGTGAAGAACAAAATGCACATAATTACCTTAAAATACTGGCTAAAAATTAAATCAATATTTAAGACATATGTATCACATGCTGATATCCCTGCAGACAAGCGGATCAAATATTAAAGACAGTGCTTTATTGTTCTTTTATAATATAAATTATCTTTATTTTGATTGTTTTGATGTTGTTTATGAGAAATCTAACCAAATGTTTATTTGGCAAACTTAGTGTGACAAAGGAGTTACAATAGTAAAGTGCAACTTAGTGCCTAATAAGGTACATCTGAATTTTGACAGTACAGTCTTATCACCTACGGGTAAGTACTAACCTGAATTAAAAGATATAGAATGCTTTGATCATGTGGTGCAATACAAATTTATTTACAATTATGCCTTAAGATACCTACTCATTTACAGAGTGGAAACGTTTTGTTGGGTAAGATTTTAATGACCTACCTACACTTAAAATTATTTGAGGTTTGTTCATAGTTATGGAAGTTGGTAGTGTATTCAAGACTATCTGACTACTATTTTAATTCTTGATTGTGTGTGGTAAGTTTATTAAAAGTAACCTGTTTTATGTCTGGTATTAATGTTAAATAAACGGATAAACTGTTTATTTGCTATAATTAAAGGCAACAACAACATACATTCATAAATATAACTAAATAAGAAAGGGAGCACTGTGTGTGTTAACATCACATTGAAATAGATAAGGAAATTATTGTTGTGTGTATCTTTTAACTTGGTTTTATATTTATGATTTAAGGATAAATGTAGGTCATTGGAAATGGCTACACAATGAGAGGCGATTAAAGATGGAGTAAGGGTATAACCGAACGATACCTTAGACCGAGATGTAAAAAGAATGAAAGGAAGACCACTGAAGAGATAGGAGGATAATTGGTAAAGCTGGCGAGTTAAAGTTCGAGGAGAACAGCCACTGAGAGAGAGGGTGAACTGAAATAAGCTCAGAGAAGGTTTTGCTGGAGGAAAAATCAAGAAAAAAATATAAGTGCAAACTTATTTTTTTTATCTGAAACTAAGGCTATAAATAAATTTAATAAAATATGCTTATGTTTTATAAAATATAGAATGTGAGATTATATTTAATTTACAAATTAAAAGTAATAGGTTTATTATTTTATATTTGTTGTTACTGACTTTTCTTACTTAATTGAATGTTAGTAATGCATAGTCTATCAAATGATAATTATGGCATACTTGTGTTTTTATTCATTAGTCATTTGCTGACAGGATGCTTCCATTAAATTGGATGTGGGACTTCCATTAAATTGGATGTGTAGACTTCCATTAAATTGGATGTGTTGGACTTCCATTAAATTGGATGTGGGACTTCCATTAAATTGGATGTGTAGACTTCCATTAAATTGGATGTAGTGGACTTCCATTAAATTGGATGTGGTGGACTTCCATTAAATTGGATGTGTAGACTTCCATTAAATTGGATGTAGTAGACTTCCATTAAATTGGATGTATGGACTTCCATTAAATTGGATGTAACAGACTTCCATTAAATTGGATGTAGTGGACTTCCATTAAATTGGATGTGGTGGACTTCCATTAAATTGGATGTATTACACAAATACAAATACTTTATTTGCCTAATGGGTTAATACCCAGATGTTACTGACTTAAAGTATTCCATTGAACTTAGTGATTTTTGTATGCGTTTTGGTAGACATTAAATGACGTGGTAATAGAAGTGTGAAAGGTTATTTTCCTTGTGAAAGTTCGGGGAATTGGTGTTGTTTTTAGGCGGCGTTAGTGAAGTCTAGGATGCCCACATTTTCCTTAATATTATTATAAATTATGTGTTGTACTTATGCGTTGTTTTAAAACGACGGTAGTAGGAAGTGGGTACATGAATGTTGGAATTCTATTAAAATTGATTCGACGATTGCGCACAAGGCCCTGTGGCCGGTGGTTGGAGCGGTGGGCCGGATGACAAATGGTCGCGGCTTCGGGTCCCGCCCGGGAATATCTTATGAGCTGAGTCGATTGATTTGATTAATATCGTTGCGGAGCAACATCGGAAATGCAAAAAAAAAAAAAAAGAGCAGTATTGTTAGTGCTAGGAAAACTTTATAGTCTACAAGAATTATTACTTATATAATTTACCCGGAGCAATATGTAACGAAGATAAACAAGACAACGAAGAAGTCTCTGTTTGATGTGGAAATAGTAAGCTTTATACATCATCTTCCTAAAATCAGTAAGATTGAAGGCATGTCTTCAGAGCTGCGAATAGTGACCATGGGAAATGAAGTGACATTAATAAAGTACTTAATAGTAGAATCAAACCTGTTAGAAGTAGTAATCGTAAATTAGCAAACTGTAATATAATTAGAGTAAATGCAATTCAATTCAATTCATGTAGAAACTGCGTGGTCCGTATACTAGATAAATGGTCATTTCATTTTATTTTCTTTACAGACGTCATAAAATATTCAATCAATGTCTTGTTGACGTGGTGTGTATTGTCATTATATTATTTTATTATTGATTGAAAGTAGTGGAAACTATAGGTATATTATGGAAAAAAGCGAAGATAAAATGGGAAGATAAAAGAATTAGATGGGTTATGTTTTTGGTTAGCTTAGATTACACGGAAATATTAAATTGGTAATTATCGATTTGTCTTTATAACTGTATTTTGCTAAATTGCGAAGAGGCAGAAACCGGATTGCGTAAAGCCGCGATTGTGAAAAATTTGAATTGTGCAGAAATGTGCATTGGAAAAACTGAGATTGTGATCAGTGTCGCCTGATTCAAATTCTTTATTTGCAAAACATGTGGTTTAACAGAGTTCTTGGAGTTTGGAATGCAAAATGTACCGTAACATGTCTGCTATATATACAAACGGCGTGCAAATGTTTGAAAAAACTTAAGTTATTAAAAATAGCTGATTGAAAGCAAAATAATTAATAAGTAATAATTATCATTACAAATCGCAGAGATGTCATAATTATAATTATAAAATGTCAAAAGATAAATAACTAAGTAATTGTTGTGTCACATAAAAAATCGGAGAGCAGGTAATAATTTTTCATCAATAATATTTTCCCTAATTTATCTTTAAATTTAAATAGCGCTAAACTTGTAAACTCAGATGGAAGATTGTATAAATACGAATAGCAAGAGAATTTTGTATTTATTAAGTTAAAATGTTTCTTAACAAACAAGTAAGTTTCTAAAATGTATGGACGGGGCAGAATTCTTAGCTTTCTAAACAACAACGGCCTGAAATTGTCTGAGTATCCCGCTCCACAAATCGCTCTTATGCATTTCTTTTGGAGTCTAAATAAACGTATTATATCCACCGAATTATCTCGCAGCATAATGCCATAGGTACCGGAAGGAAGAAACATAGCCGTGGTATGCCATGAGAGCGAAAAAAAAAAAAAAAAAAAAAAAAGAGAAAGTAAAATGAGGTTTTAATTGGGTCCCCTATACTTATCTGGTAGAATTTTGATGCTCCGAAACTTGTTTGGAATAACACACTTGGCGTTAATTTTCGTAAACGAATAGGTATTTATATAATTAATGATTGATCGAATGTTTTATAATATGTCCGAAATAATAAAGCCATACTGTTATGATAGCAAGATTTAATGTTGTATTATAAGAGAGTATCTGGCTGTTGTAGTCTGCGATATGCTTGTCTACCTTATAATGACTATAGATAGACAAGGAGCGTAGGTAGGCACTTATGTAAAAAAATCTGTCTGTACTACTTGTACAATAACTATCTAATTTGTGGTCTGTACCTTTGACAAATGAGTGTTTGCCAAATGATTTTCTGCGAGATTGAGTATGTCATCCGCTGTACTTAAATGGTTGGAGTGTTGAAGTAGACAATTTACTTTGGAAAGAGATCACAAAACATAAATTCGCTATGAGAAGTAAAAACAAAGTTTGACGACCTCCATGGCAGAGTGATGTGTCACCGCGCTGGATTCAAGGTGTCATCGGTCAGGCCGATGCTAGAGTCCCGGTAGGGGAAAATCAGATTGAAGTTTATCAGTGAGACGGTACAAACACTTTTTGTTAGAAATATGGTATAGAAGCAAAAAGAGATGATGACTTACTTGATACAAAAAGCGTGGACATTTGCCGTCTACAGAGATCGTGGGGTCGATTCCCGCACGGGACAGGTACTTTTTGCATCAATGTGTTTGTTTGCCATGGTCTGGTTGTTCACCTAGTGTATTGGGTATGTATTAATAAAAAGAGAGTGGAATGCAAATAAAAGATGACTTGAAGATAAAAAAAAAGGAAGAGGGGAGTACCTATAAGTACTCTGTTAGAAGCAAGTGCAAGTGCAGTGAAAAATGGTGACCGGAACAGAGTAATAAATTTATGTAGTAAAATCGTAGTGTAACCAGTAATAAGTTAAATAATTACTACTCTTGGGAAATAATATAATTGATACTACATGATAGATTAACATTGATTTTAAATAAAGATCTAAATGTTGGTTTGAAAGATTTGGAAAACATGTGTAAAATAAATAATTCATGGCTTGGTATTTATTAAGAAAGGTCTGTTATAAATGATAACTGGTCAGTAATAGTATAATGTTCATGTTCTTAAAGCTGACGTCAATGCACTTCCAATGACTGCAATAGAATGATATTATATTGTCAGTATAGCGGACTTGAAGCTACAATAATAAAAATAATAAAATTATTTGATAAGGAAGGGATGTAGTGTTTGTATCTATGGAAAAGGATACAATCTACCCTATCTCACACACACAGGAGGGCAACACTGGTAGCTGTCATTGTCAACGATAGATTGACAGATGACATATAGCTAGGCGGGAGTTCTGGTGGAGTGCGGAGAGGTTTTCGACTCCAGGATCCCGGTGGTGATGATACCTGAGAATACGTATTAGTTGTGCTGGTCTTGGTGTGATGGTGAGCCAGGGAAACGGTTCGGTAGGATTGCAAATCCTACAATGTGCAATTTTTTTTAATATTTAGTATACTTATATTGCTTTTAAGGTAGTTGCAGGCTGTGCATGGTATTATTTGGGCGAGCTTTTAGGTCTTTTGACGAATAAATATTTAACTAATCTACCAAATAATGTCAATGCCAAAGACGAGTTTTATAAAAGACCAGCATGCAACTTAATTCCTTTTTCAAAGCTTTCTAACCTGACCAAATTTTCCACCTGCAAAATTATTAAAGCTCCCGCAAGTTCCATTTTTATTAAGGTTCAGTTTTAATTGCATATCTTCACTACAGCGGGCTTTGTTATTCGTAACGAAACTGGAACTGTGACCCGCTTTGGGAGTACTTTGTGTTTTCGCATGTGGAATGCGCTCCGTTTGTATTTAACTCGTTCAAAGCTTTTATATTTTCGAAACAAAACAAACACTTAGTGGGGCATTTACCACAGGAACAATGGATCTAAATAGCCCTCAAGAGATGCTGTTTATTTTATTTCGTAGTGTCACGTGAAATGTGTTCTTGTCACAGGTACGTTGTGGCCTGTGATAGAAACGACGTGGCAGTCACGCGAACTGTGCGTTGAGCTTAGTTGTTTAAGCGTTGTGTAATTCGTAAATATTATATTCGGTGACAATGTTTTGGCGTCTGACCTATATAAGCGGCGAGGGACATTTTACGCGTCATGATAAGGTTTATCTATGAATGATTGACAAAATTAAAAGGTACGAAACACATATATGGATGATAGTTTGATTAATTTGGGTGGCGTTTTGAAGTGTGATGAAATGAGAATCATTTTGGAGCGTAATTCCATGACGCGAAATGCCTGAACAATATTTGATAAATTTTAAGAAAGTAGGTTGTTATTTAGAGTAGGTACATATCAACATACCCTTTTTCCATATGCGGGGGACACAGCGTCAAATGTGCAGTTTGAGAGTGTATGAACATGACTCTCATAGCAATCCTTAATGACGCCACTTTTGACACTGGTTAGGTCGAAAATGTTGTCAGTAAACAATATTGATTGGAGTATTGAGTTATGCCAACTTTCGACGCAAAAATGGTTCTTGACATACAGGGTGTTAAAAGACACATAACGAAAACGAAAACCACGTATATTCGCCATCGTTACTATCATTTTCTTCTATGGAGTCAAATTTGGGAACCTGATTTTTAGAGGATCAAAGTCAATATTCATTTTTAAAGATTATCGTTTAAAGTTATAAAACCGTAAAGAATATCAAAACCAATCGAAGAAACTGGATCCCTACGACCTACTCGTACCCTCTGGACACAAGCACACGTTGTAACACGCGTTTTTTGAGAGTAAAAAACCCATTTTTTGATAATGAAAAATTCAATTAATTTCCCAGCAATATTTTTTTCTTAAATTCTTATTTAGTTTGATGTACACTACTCATTTATTATGGCTTCGGTATGGGTCTTTTAAGGCTATGCATTGGTGTTGCCTATTTTAAACCGCACCTACCTTGCTGAGGGGGTACTTTCCCCTCAGGGGAATTCGCCATCTAGTGATAAATTTATTCACAAATACGTTTCATACACGTAACACCATCCAGCGAAAAAATAGTGAACTAAAGCAGCGGCACTTTATTAATAAAGAACTGTATTCGCTCCTTTCAACATAGTATAAATTTATACAAAACTTCATGGGCGTACAAATGTCAAAATAATTCATTTTGAACAATGATTAAAGAAATGAGTGGAGCCAATTATGACTTTAGTTTAATAAGGTAGGCTTGAGCCCGCTTTATTCAGTTGGGGTACTGTATTTCATGAAATACAGTACCCCAAGATCGATTAACATAATGCAATATATACAGATTTAATTATACTATGATATGCAATATTGCGTAGCGTTTTGAAAATATGAATCAAATTTCGAACTCGACTAGCTAGAAGATCAATACCTAGGTTGTTCCGAAAATTGATAGCCACAGAATAAATACAACCTCTTCTTTCATGAAACTATTTTGAATTGACGGCTAATTTCAACACAAACCTCCTTTGCGAAAATCACTGGCCACCATAAGACAAGTAAATAAAAACAGATTCTCTAACTTTTCTTAAAATGTAAACAATCTTTACATGTCTTTTTACAGGTTTCCTTCGAACATAAAACAAAGAAAGATATTACAAAATTATTTTTGTACTCAAAAGTTGTTTTGTCATGAAAGGTATAGATTGACATTAACATGTAATTTTTTTCATTACAATTCAATAATAAGTCTTGTCAAGATTGTTTACATTTTAAGACAAGTAAGAAAAAACCGACTTTATATGTAGTTTTTTTAATTTATGTTTAAAGATTATCTGTCACTCTTCTTTTGTTTGCAACAATGGACGTCTCGCGGGAAGCTTTTCGTGCTATGATTTTCTATGATTATAAACGAAGGTTAACCTTCAAGGAATCTCAAGAAAATTTACAAGCTGCTTTTGGGGAGTCTGCTCCTGCGTTAGCAATAATTACTTATTGGTTTCGTGACTTTAAACATGGTCGAGAGAACTTAAACGATGACCCCAGACCAGGCCGACCACCAACTGCAGTAACTCATGAAAACGTCATCAGGGTAGAGTGGCTATTACGAGAGAATAGACATATTACACATCGAGAGATACGGGCTGAACTAAACATTGTATCACAGGCAGTTTCCACCATCCTGCATGAATACCTTAAAGTTAGGAAGTTTGCTTTGGATGCCTCATTCTCTCACCGATGAGAAAAAATGCCGTCGTGTTGATTGGTGCAAATTTATGGTAGAAAAGTTCGAAGGAGGAACTTCGCAAAACGTATCCTATATTCTTACAACTGACGAATCATGGATATATAGCTGCGATCCTCTCAGGAAGCAGCAATCCACGCAATGGGTGTTTGAAGAGGACGATTTGCCGTTCGGAGCGTGAATAAAAAAATTATAGCGGTTTTTTTTCGACGCAGTGGACCAGTAGCAGAAATTCCGCTAGAAAACCGTAAAACAGTTACTGGTAGTAGTGAATGGTACAGCGAAGTTTGTCTGCCTCATGCTTCGGGGAGTTGGATAGCGAGCGCCTAAGGAGCGGCGTCCGTGGCATTCTTTTTCACCAAAATAACGCGCCCGCTCACACAGCTGCTGGAACCATGGACTCTTTGACAACTTCGGGGGTACAAATGTTACTTCATCCTCCGTACAGTCCAGATTTAGCTCCATGCGATTTATTTTTATTTCCCACGTTATATATATTTTGAAAAGCTGTAAGTAATTTTTTTTTTTATATTCTTACTATTTTTGGAACAGCCCACTTATGAGGGCAAAAGTTGAGTGCAGAATCAATCACAACTTCTAGATATAAACTAAAGTATTGTGGCCCAGAATTAAGCCACTTTGACAGCCTTGTCGGATGCTGTCGATCCTCCTGTGTGCCACACAATAATGCTGAAGCATTAGAAGAATAACGCTGAAGCATTATTATGTTCCGGCAGTAAGAGATAAGATAGCCAGATTCTCAGTGGTAGATAATTCCGAGAGAGGCTCGCTGCCTTCCTCAGCCTTATTAATACTAACATCAGGTATGATGAAGGCTAAGAGTCTCCCGTTGTTCATAAAAAACAAGTCTCAATAAATACCTAAATAGACTAATAAATAGGTATTTTATTGTATTCTCGGCTTTGTTTATCTAAATTTAAAAATGTGATAGCGTCTCCATTCCTTTTCTAGCACGTCATCAAATAAAATCATCATATCCTATATAACAAAAAATGTGAAAGTTTCAATGTTTGTATGTTTGCTACTCAATCACGCAAAACAACTGGACAGGTTTAAATGATATTTAGCACACAGATAATAAATAGCCTGAATTAAAACCTATACATATTATAAACTAGCAACCGCCAGCGGTTTAACCCGCGTGGTCCCCGTTACCGTGGGAATATCGGGATAAAAACTAACGTAAATTTAATCCAGGCTATCTGCTATCAGCGTTTCAAAATTCATCCAAACCCGTTCTGTAGTTTTTGCGTGAAAGAATAATAAACAAAGAAACAAACTGACATACTTTCACAGATAATATTAATAGGATGTGAAAGTTTGGGTGCCTGGATGTTTCTTACTCAACCAAGCAAAATTGGACTTGGATGGAATTTGGCAGCCGGATACCTATTTTATACCTTGAATTAATACACGGGATATATTTTATGGGATATACCCAGCAGTTGGTGTCATGTAGCTGAGACGACGATATATTTTATCCCGATATTACCTGAGGAAACGGAACCACATGAAACCGCGGGCAGCCACCAGTGCCGTTAATTTATGAATTTATGTATAAATCATAAAATTAAACAATAAAAATATTTTATCGGTTTAATATTCAAAACAATAAAAATATAGTTTTAAGAAACGTGAATAGTATTTTGGTGGCGTAATTCTTTTAGTATATAATCTTCTTCTTCTTCTTCTTTTTGTGTAGTGGCGGTGCCCTTTTGGATTTCGCCAATATCCAGTTTTTGGCTCAGTGGGTTGTTTCCACAGACTCTGCGCTTCTGCTAGGTGACGTGTGAGAGTACAGCTATGTACGAGGTACAAGTGGTAGGTACAAAGAGGTGTACTCTTAAATATAATTAAAACCCGCTGTTGAGCTACCTGAAATAGGGACAAACACAATACATGTATATAATAATAATGTTAGTTGCCGACGAACACAATACATCACAATCTTATATTGTTAGTTGTTATATAATCACATAGAACATCAATACACGGAGAATTTACAAAGGTGAGGACAGTTTTAAAATTGGTAGGTTTGGGGACACAGGGCGGGAGAAGGTCATACAAGGAAGTTGGATACTTGGGACAGTTGAAGAAGATATGGTCCGGTGTTCCTTCCTCCAAACCGCATTCACTTAGTATATAATATAGGTAATCAATGATTAAATATACAAAAATAATCTGAGATCTCGCCGTTGACAGTGGTCACGTGGGGTCTGATTCACAGAGGCGTGTCGAATGAGAGTGATAGCTCTTGCATGCGATAAAACGAGATGGCATCCATATTGTCCGTCTAACTTTTACAACGTAAGCGCTATATCTATAAATTTTAATTATTTAATAAACTTAATGATATAATAAAAAAAAGCTTTAGGAAAAAATAGTAAAATCATAATCAAAAAATATTAGTGTTTTGCACTTTAAGAAAAAAATGGCAAATATGAAAAAAAAAAATATATATATGAATATTAGACCCACAACCTTCGTATGAATGAAAATATTTTGAATCAAATGGACCCTACTTTTACCAATGCCTGCCCTTAACACCCTGTATGTTGTGACGAGGCATACAACCTCTTCATTATCCTGGCAGTCCCTTTTGGCTTTTTTCTTTCGACATCCTATTTCTAAATTCAAAAATTACTAGGAAATCGTCTTTTGACTTCTGTCTAGGAGTCGATGTCAGAATTTGCAATTGTGAACATGAATTTTTAATCATATATAGAAAATAAAATCTTAAAGTGTACTCGAATATTGTGTTTATTGAAATTATAAGTGATTAAAGTGCCGTCCGCGTGCTGACCGCCGCAATATATGTATATTAAGCAGCGAAAAATCACATCCCGTCGGTCGCAAGTACCAAAATAAAAGAACGTCTTTCTCAAACACGCGGGAACAGTCACTCAAAAATATTTAATCATCCGACCCCATAAGAGTTATATTCGCTTAATAATATTTCCATGTCCCGTCACAGACCCTTATCAACTTGATACAGCCTGACATCACGATTCTTCAGCGTGGACAGCTGGCCTAATGCGCTGAGCTCTGTCGAATATATCAATCTTAAACGGACTTTGTGTATGTAGAAATATTATTTTATTTATGCCGCATGCATGTAGGGCATGTCGATATGCATATCCATTTGAATGGGGATGTAGTAGAATTAGTTGAGAGTACCAAATTTCATGGCTTTGCTTTAGATTCAAGACTACAATGGGACCCACAGATTGAAGCCTTGTCGAGTAGACTTAGTACTGCGGCTTTCGCAATAAGGAAAATAAGGCTCTTGACTGATATTGAAACGGCACGACTAGTTTACTTTAGTTATTTTCATAGGGTAAAGTCCTATGGCCTGTTGTTGTGGGGTTCAGTAGCCAATATAGAAAATGTTTTTTTACTTAAAAAATTTGCTGTGCGCATTTACAACCTTCGACGGAGAGGTTCTCTATAAAATTAGTTTAAAAGATACATATAATAACTTTGGAGGGACAATACATCTATGAAAATATAGTTTAAGTAACACATCAATCTTTATTTATTAGGCATAGCGATGTTCATAATTTTAACTTGCTTGCCGTTTCAAGATTTCGACTTAAAAATTTAAGACGCTCGTTTGTGGCGAAAGGCATACTTAGCCTTTTTTAATAAAGTTCCACAACAAGTGATTGAGCTGACTTTGCATAAATTTAAAATATATGTAAAAAAGACGTTCTTAAAAACATAGGTTATTACAAGGTAGATGATTATTCAACAGACCAAAATGCATGAATGTGATACTTACAACATAACTATGGTAATTGTATAAAAGGGAAATATACTAACAACTGAGAATGAGAAAATTTTCCTCTTATATTTAATATATTTCAAGATTGTAGATTTGTGTTTGGCAACGACATTTTCCTTTGTAAATGTTGTTGTTTTGTTAAAGCTGATAAGTTTCTTGCGGCCGTTCTTCTTATCAGTTAAAAGATGTCATGAATGGCTGGTAGGGAAAAAAATTGACTGTTCGAAAGCACTTATCTATAAGTCTATTTGAATAAATATCTTTGACTTTGAAATCTTTGACTTCGACTTTGAAGATACCCAGCTGCGCAGCTCGGTGGGTGGTGTACACCCATCCAACACAATTATGCGCATAACAGCTATGAAACTTACCGAAAACTAAAACTTCAAGAAGCGGATTTCTATCAGTTAATCACTGTAGTGCTAATTAGGTTAAATTAGGGGGTCAATTCTTAATTTTTTTTGTCATAATCGTATCTCAATCGCGTTTCAATAGTAGTTTTATTTACACTGTTTCAACAAGTATAAAACAGCACTACCATTGAAATACCATTCTAATGCGATTGTGACTAAGCATTAGCAGAATTGGGCCTCAGATGGTAGGGAATGAAAATACGAAACCGCATTGTGTTGGGCGTGTAGTACTCGTAGATCGAATAGGTAAGTATAGGTAAGTATAGATTCGCCCGCACGTTTTACCTCACTGCAATAGAAACAGAGGTCGTTTGGCATGTGGAATCGAGGCACTTCCCGGTCGACAAGTAGAGCTTTTTGGGGAAAGTTTTTCGTAAAATAATTTTTATTTTATTTTAACAATATTTGAGCTTACAGCTTACATTACAAAGTAGATATGTACATGAATTATACTACTAAGAGCCATTTAGTCGCCTCCACAGATAATAATATGATGATTTAAATAATTTATTTTTACAAACCAGAAGTGAAAATTATTTAAAAAAAATAACGGGATACAGCAACCTAAAACTTATATTTTCTTATAATTTTAATTAAAACAATACAACCCACAAATCTAAATCAACCGAAAATGAACAAACGAAACACAAATAACTACAATGGGGAAACGTCCGTCGCATTCGAAAGCCAAGCACCAAATGAGCGCCCGCGCCGACTGCGCTGCCTTTTATACCGCGCTGCTCGGGCCGGGCTCGTGAGTGGGGGAACTTGCTAAGACGGCCGTTCCTGACTGCGCGGCGTCCTCGACCGCACTTTCTGATCCACTCGACGTGCTGGCCATGTCCTGTTCATCATTACTTTCGTCACTTTCTGCAACATGAAAAGATGTGACGCGTTAAAGACATTCTAACCACTAAGATTTAGCCTGTCTTTAGCCGTTCGTTACCTGAAGATCAACCAAAGGAAATTAGAACAAATTATTTATTAAAAATATCAAGCGGGGAGTTTCTTATTTATTCCTTTGTTTTTAATCTTAAACTGGTCACCTGTCACGGGCGCAAGCGTGCACTCAAGCGCCCACAGCAAGGGACCAGAGCAATATGAGGAACTTAGAAAATTATTTACTCAAAATACGTGTCAATTAAAATTTGAAACTTAAAATGAAAACAATAACACAAAAATTCATATAAAAGCCATAAGCGAGTGATCTCGTCAAATGAAATTCCGGTCTTTCATTCGTCGAGCACCCGTACAAGTGTAATTGTCGAATGAAGAGCACAAAATTCTTATACTTCTTCATTCCACAGTTATGACAGAGGCCCCACGTTTGCATGTCACCCTCACGAACGCATACATAGGCCCCACGTTTGCGTATATGGGCTCGTGAAGTAGTCAATAATGTGTACACATAGGTGTCAGAGGCCCCACGTTTGCATGACACATACATGTACTAAACCATTGTCAGAGGCCCCACGTTTGCTTGACATAATGTTACTACGACAGAGGCCCCACGTTTGCATGTCGTCACTCACCACACTCGAAGAAAGCGGCGCAAGTTTCAGGCGTCCATTCGCCACGCCACTGAACCATGTGTTCCGCTGCAGCCTGAGTCTTTTTGCCATACGAGCCGGCCAACAACTCGAGCTCGTAGCGCTGATGAGGCAACACTCGTAGAACTTTATAGGGCCCGCGCATGCCGGAGTCCAGCTTGCCGGTGCTCTGCGTTGCCTTGCTCACGAACACTTGGTCACCCACGGCGAAACTGCGTGGCTCTCGTCGACCTTCGTTAACATAGGCATCCTGACGCTGTTGATTAGCCGCCAGCAGTTCAGACGCCCGCTGTCTTCTGAGGGTCATAAAAGCTTCTCGATTACGTTCGCAGTCGGATAGCGCCACGTCTCTTACCAGGTTCCTTATGGCCGGAGTCGCAGCATCAATACCAACCAACAACTGCAGCGGCGAGGCTTGTGTCGTAGCCTGCTTAGTGATGTTTATCGTGAGCTGCATCCTCCATAAGACATCTGACCACTCAGAGCCTCTATTACCGGCTTCGACGCGTAACATGTTCAAGACGGTTCTGCAGTACCTTTCTGCTTGACCGTTTTCACGGTGCATGCCCGGAGTAATAAAATGTATTTGGCAACCTTGATCAACGCACCAGCCTTGAAATGCACTACTCTCGAACATTCTGCCCCGATCGCATATTATCATTGAAGGCGCACCGAATAAGGATATTGCGTTTGTAAATACACGTTTTAGTTCATCGGCATCTTGCCGGTAAAGCGAGTACAGTAAACAAAATTTTGAAAACGAATCCACAACTATTAAAATGTATTTGAAACCATGAGACTCCGGAAGTGGCCCCAGAACATCGGTGTGTAGTGTAGAAAAGGGGATATCTGGTTTAGACCAAGATTGAATAGGTTGAGGTGGGGCTCTAGGCACCCTTTTGTAAGATAGACAAACAAGGCAGTGACTAATATATTTTCTAACGAAAGACCTTAAACTCGGAAACCAAAAGTGCCTTAATATGAGATCAGTAGTTCTATCAATACCTATGTGGTCGTGATCATCATGGAAAACCCGGAGCAAGCTTAATCTGTGACCTTTAGGGATGAAACATAAGAGTCGTGGTTCCGCACCAGTAGGTGTATGTTTGTAAAACAACAGTTCATTTTTTATTATATATCTGTTTTGGTCTAATTGTCCTTCCCTGAGTTGAACAATCAATTGTTGTGTCTCCTCGTCAGCTGTCTGAGCCATTTTAGCCCAATTGACCGGGTTATGTATATGTGAGACTTGTAGCGGAGGGTTCCTACTTAAATAGTCTGCATGTTGCATCATACAACCCTTCCTATACTCGAGAGTGAAAGTAAAATCTTGTAGGTAAACCCACCAGCGAGCAACCCTCGGGAGCAGGTCTTTCTTATGTTCAGTCATTTTTAAGGAGTTACAATCCGTTACAATTTTAAAGTTAATACCAATAAGGTAATGGCGGAAATGCTGAAGGGCACGAACGATAGCTAACGTTTCCAGTTCATAACTGTGATATTTTGCTTCAGCTCCCTGGGTGGACTTACTAAAATATCCTACAACCCTCTTTCTTTTTTTTGAATGTTCTTGTAATAAAACTGCACCAAGACCTATAGCACTAGCGTCGGTGTGAAGCTCAGTGGGCAGTTGGGGGTCGAAAATCGCTAACACAGGCTCATTGGTTAGGCAATGAATAATGTATTCACGAGCACTATCTTGCTCAGCACCCCAGAGAAATGGCTCCCCTTTACGAAGTAATCTAGCTATGCTAGCAGTCTTAGTGGAGTAATTAGCGATGTATCGCCTAAAATATCCTGCAAGTCCTAGAAACTGGCGGACCTCCCGTACATTACTAGGTTTGGCTGACTTTACTAGTGCTTCTATTTTAATTGGACTCGGCCGTACCTGACCGTGACCTATAAGGCGTCCCAAGTATTCGATTTCGGTGTCTAAGAAGGTACACTTTTTTAAATTTATAGAAAACCCAGAAGTTGTTAGGATTTTAAGAACCTCGACTAAGTTATGCAGCCCTTCCTCAATAGTATTAGAGAGCAAAAGTACATCATCGATATAAGTTAACACCTTACCAGCGTCTATTAGGGGCTTAAGTGTTCTAGAGATGATTCTCTGATATACAATAGGAGCATTTGCTAAGCCATAGGGCATTTTGAGGTATTCATAGTGCCCCTCTGGTGTTACAAAGGCCGTTTTACTAATTGACGCCTGATCTTTCATCGGCACCTGATGAAAGCCAGTAGCCATGTCAAGGCTCGTGAAATACTTAAACTTGCCAAGCTTATCAATGTGGTCATCAATAAGTGGCAAGGGAAACCTTTCCTTAACCGTTATTGCATTAAGTGCGCGGTAGTCGACGCACATCCTATCACTCCCGTCCTTTTTCTTGACGAGAATTATAGGGCTTGCGTAATCGGATTGAGACTCTCTGATTATACCTTTACTGAGCAAATCGTTAACTATATCGCGAACTCTGTTTTTCTCATCAAAGGAGAGCTTGTAAGGACGATGACATACCGGAGAATTGGAAGATAATTTTATTTCCATGCTGCCCGTGTTCACTGTGGAAGTGGCTGTGCCAGTAATGAATGAACTAGAAAATGTTTTGATTATTTCTAGCAAGCGCTCTCTATCGTGTCCAACTAAGGGTGTCTTAACGTATTCAACTTCCAGAGTGTTCACGTGCTGCACAACAGCAGGGCCGTCAGATCTAACTAATCTTTGATCGTTATTAGTCCGTATATAAGTCAGTCCTTTTCGATTAAGGACATCGGTGCCCATCAAAATTGGTGCACTAATACATTCATCAGGGACAACGTATAAATCAACTTCTAATGAAACCTCAGGAAGTTCTAAAATAGCCGTAACATAAGAAGTTGCCTCAATCTCTTGACTTCCTATACCACGCATTAACCGATAAGTTGGAATTCTATTAAAATTAAAATGCTTCAAAACTGATTCCGATACAAGTGAAATAACCGAGCCGCTGTCAATCAAAACATCAACGGGTACCTTTTTAATAAGTGCTGACATCACATTGCTTTGTCTGGATTCGGGTCGGAGCAAAAATTTACTTCACTTGAATTTTTTATTTCCACCATCAGACCGTTGTTTAAGAAAACAGGAATCAATCAGGTGACCGTTACGTTTACAAAAAGTACAGAATTTTAATGATCTATTAGTATCGTTAGACAGTGAAGAACCCGACTTAGACGAGGCAGAGGTAGCCTGTGTACTAGGCAAGTCTGTCTTAGGCTTCTTAGGGCAATGCCACTTCTTGTGACCCAATTTGCCACAAATATGACATGTTGAATTGTCTCCAAATCTAGGTGCATCTCGCTTTCTAGAGTGGTTTTGCCCTAAGTTGTTTGGCGGACGAACAACATTGCTGGAAGCTCGAAAATCATGTTTTGGTTTTACATAAACGGATAAGAACTCTACTAAATCCTTTGACTGTAGTTTAGCATTGGTAGCCGCGGCTTTGACTTGCGGATCGGCAATACCCCGTATCACAATAGAGGTCTTAAGTTCGTCAGACAAACCTCTTACTATGTTGAGGCGCAGCAGTGACTTGCGGGCATATTCCGCATAGGTTGAATATTTATTAGAATTGGAACACATTACTTCGAATAAAACAGTTGCAAAATCTATACTTCGTGGACATAGTGATCGAAATTCAGACTTAAAATTAGTCCACGTGCGATCATGTGTGGTCCAATCGTTCAACCAGGATTTGGCGTCGCCGCGCAAACAACCACCAATACGCCCGAGGCACTCTCGATCGTCCCAATTGTTTAATTGCCGACCGCGGTCTACCTCCGCGCACCACATGTCAAAATCGTGTATACTGGGGTCAAAAGACGAAATATAATAATTATGAGACCTTACTTGAATCAAGGAAGAAAGAGCTCCAACAATCCTGTCCGTCACGCCTCGGTCACCGCTGGTGCTAGCATCGGTGTCGCGCATAGTAGCCAAAGTCGTTCCGTCAGTAATGCCAGAAACCTGCTCGCTAGCAAGGGTCGGCGCGACGTTAAGCGATGTGGTCGGCGTGTGGCTACCAAGAAGATGCGACGGACTATCAACAGTTGTTGTTGTTGTAGGTTGCTGTAGCCTATTTTCAATACCATCTAATCTAGTGAGGATCCGATCTAATGACAAGTTTTGTATGCTCTCGTGGCGGTCGCTTGAACTATTACGGCGATCGCGAGTTCTACTTAGCGAGCTATTCGAATCTTTATGACGCTTATTCGATCTGCTCCTATATTCTGCAGTTCGATCGTCACGCCTGGATAATGGCGGCGTATCAGAGGAACGATGACTACGGCGTTCACGAGATTTATCCTTTGAACGCCGGTTTTTATTACGATAGTTATGTTCTACAGATCTAGCGGAACGTCCCGACATTTTTAAATTACTTTAAACTCTTAATTTTACACAAAAATAACAACTAGTAATCACAACCGATATTTTTAAAACACTGAACACTGCTATAAAACACAAAAATAACGTTTGGATGGCTAAAAATGAGCTATATGAACACGTGGTTATCCCACTTCTGATTTTACAAACCAGAAGTGAAAATTATTTAAAAAAAATAACGGGATACAGCAACCTAAAACTTATATTTTCTTATAATTTTAATTAAAACAATACAACCCACAAATCTAAATCAACCGAAAATGAACAAACGAAACACAAATAACTACAATGGGGAAACGTCCGTCGCATTCGAAAGCCAAGCACCAAATGAGCGCCCGCGCCGACTGCGCTGCCTTTTATACCGCGCTGCTCGGGCCGGGCTCGTGAGTGGGGGAACTTGCTAAGATTATTATTAAAACGAAACCCTATAATTTGTGATATAACACATAATCATAATATAAACATAATACTGTAAGTGTGGAAATAAATCATGTTCTATAAATCTATTACTTTTGAAATAGCACTTCCTAATAGCACTTTACATTATGATGTAAGTGTGGTAAGTTGAAAATTACAGCCGAGGCGATATTGCTAACTCGAGCCGTAGTCGAGGGCTACAAGAAAGCAGAGGCTGTAATTATCAATGCGCACTTAAGTCATACGATGTTTAATAACATATTTGCGAGGAAATAAATAAAACTCGTACTTTCTTAAACGAATAAATTTGTAATTACTTGTTAAAGGAGTTATAAAAATTTGGACAATTTGTAAAATTCATTATTACGTTACTAGTTGGCATTTTTAATGTTGTCAAGTTATTATTATTATCTCCCAAAGTAAATTTTATTCATAAAATGTTGACCTCTTTTGTGACAAAAAACTCTTTGTTAAGATTTAAAAAAGTACCTTCGTTTTAGACGGAGCATCTTGATAATCTTGATTCTTGAGAGACCCTTTACGAGCAAATATGTTAAAAAAAACTTTACAGCACAGAACACAGAAAGTCTATTTGTTCTGTGCTTTACAGGTACACCATGATTTCCTCGACTATACGTCCTACTCCATTTGCATTTGACATCCATTGGTCTCCTCGAGATGCGATCTGGGGGCCTACCGCCATCTATTACCGCAGTATTGTTTCAATCTTACCTTTCTATTTCGTACTACGATCCTCATAGAGTAAGCTTGTTTTTTGACGGAAGTTTTGTGACGTCATCGCTCAATCATCGCCTAAAATGTGTGAAGTGTGTCAAAATGGGACCACTTCAATAAAAACAAAACGGAAACAAAAAGTTCGACACGATGGTTTTTAATAGATGATTGTAGGCCTGCTGAACCGCGACCGCGAGATGTACGCCAAGAAGAACATCTTATACGATTTTATGATTTTTGCCTTTTTCAATGCTATTTTTATACGAATGATAAATTTTAAATAGAAAAATATAGGGAAAAATCAACTCGGCCACGAGTGAATTTTCAGATGGGACTCGAAACCACGAGCACGACCTTTGGAAATCCGGTCCGGCTCTAACCGCTGAGCTACCTGAATAAATTTATCATTCTATACTACTAAATAGTACTTGTACCGAAGTAGCAGACTACTAGTAAATAGATATATAGGAAAAATCGTTGAAAGAGATAATCTCTACTGAAACGCTTTTCGAGACAATCTCTTATCACCACCGGCTCTAGGTCAAGGCTGCCGTGGACAGGGCCGGATTTGAACGCCAAAACATTAGCGTTTTATGTGTTACCGTTAAAATATATTTAGTGCTGACAAATTTTAGAGAATAACACTAAAAAGTCATCAACGCAACAAATTTTGAATCGTTATATTTTTCCTATCACTTATTCTTCTGTCAATTAATTAATTCTATTAATTAATTGACAGAAGAACAAGTGATAGTCAATTACTGTCTGTCGTGCAATTATGATGAAACGCTTTGGTATTTAGTAGTTGTAGCACTCCCTCGACAGGTGCCTTGCGCAATATCTGAAATACTTTTCCCCGTGTTATAATACCGTTCTAACAAAATTATTAAGTACCTAACAAAAATACAAACTTTCGTATTTATAATTGCGGTAGATTCAAACATCATTTCCAGTGATTTTAATGTCCCCACTGCTGGGAGACTGGCCTTGGCCTGGATGGAAAAGGAGAATCCACAACTAAGATCCGATGCCGGACGGTTCCTATTTTTATTTACTTTTGTTTGTGCTCTATTGTATTTTTTTTCATGGAACAAATAAATATTTTTTTTATTTTTTTGTTTTAACAGCAGCAAATATAGTCGGGATCAAGGGCTTAGGTAACGCGCATTCGAAAGCACGGTCCTCCAGTTGCAAGAACGTGGTCCTCCACGAGATAGTGAATTGTTACTGTCCCATCTCGTGACCAGCCCGTAGGATTTTTTTTGTCGCAGTCACTACAAACTCAGGCCGAGCGCTTGTACCATTGCGCCACCGAGCTCCTATCTGCTCCTATAGGTAGAGTAGTTAATACAACAATGTTTTCATCATTGTTGATAAAGGTAGCCAGTTCCTCAGTTGTTCAGAAATCCCGGAGAGGAAACCGTGAATTTCGCTCTTATCCCCCTTACTCCGTAACTGTATAGATTCAGGTGAATTTTAGGGAAGTGTCGGTTCCAAGGCCTGATGGGTGGCGTGCTCGTCACTAATAAATACCGCTGATTCCAAAGGGGTCACTGAATAATCGCGTGTTTCGTATAATCGCTCAGGATAGGAAATGACATCAAAGAATACATATCCGAAGAAATTGATGGTGTTATGATTCGATTAGGAAAGTAAATTGAATTTTATACGTTTTGTCGAAGAATTAGGTTCAGTCAAGGTTTGTGTTGATAAATACTTATAAGAGTTTTTTTACGGATATAACAAATGCGTTTTTATTAACACTGAAATACTGGGTAGACTAGTATGCCCGTGGTATTGCCCGCGAGGCGGCCCCGAAAGTCTTTTTGTTTATCCTTCCTTCACGCCCTAACTAAGCCACCAATCGACTTGATTTTTGACATAGATAGATGGCTCCATCCTTTCATTAGTTGAAAGGACGGAGAGTTTCATAAGATAATAATAATAATAATAATAAAATATTTATTTCGGATTTTCAGTCCAAAGTGTTAGTAACATCTTATTCTAATGTTAGTAAAAGGAGCACAATAGAAAAAAAAAATTAAATTACATTTTTTTTTTATGGCTTTCGGCCGATGTGTCTCTGAAAGAAAGAAAAACTATTTATTGGACACACACAAAATAATAATAACCTAAATATTAAAAAAAAAAAAAAAAAAGTGCGCGGCCAACTAGGCCCCATCCTCAGCAATGTCACAGTGGCATACGGAGCATGCCACTGACACGCTGGTATTCTGGAGGAGCCTATTTGCGCTATATACACACATAAGCGGTAACAGGAGCGTGTAGCTGCAGCCAGCGGCGCAGTAGTGGGGAGTCCCACCGGTCAGCTAATCTGTGTTATTATCTGTGCTATAAACATGTGTACATTTCAATTTGTAGACTGTAGTTTCAAAACTGTGAAGTCAAAAGGACATAATAAAAATCGGCAACTATATGAACTTTACAATTCACCTTGGGTTTATAAAATGCAATAAAATAAATATTTTTTTAACTGTGGTTGAAGACATCGCATTTATGACAATTTAAATGCTTGAAAAAATTAATAGTTATAAAAAAAATTTTTCAGCAGGCGTAAGCTTAAACTTTGTAAAAAGCTAAGAAAATATGTTTTTGTATTAATTTGAATAGACAGTAATAACGGTAGAATAAATGAATTTTTGGAAGCGATTAAAGTCTTGCAGTTTGTCAGAAGCTGCATTCACAAAAAAAAAACACATAATTTTGTTTCTTTTCACATTTTTTTACATATTATCGAACTATATCGGTTATAGCACCTTTTTTATAAGGTAGCTACTCTGATCCTCAATACCGGGTCCGGTAAGTCCTAAAGATTACTCTGACAGCCTTGAGAGATTTCCGGATTACTACAACTTCGGCAGCCTCTTAGTAAACTACTTTGAAATGAAATCGCAAAAGTGGCACCTTATATGGCAGTTAGGAGAAAATAAATGCTATATGTACTAGGTTTAAGTAGAATATTAGAATACTTAAATGATGATTGGATCAGTGTTGGATCGCTTAGTTTTGAGGCCCTCAGGAGCAGTGTTTGGAGATTATGTACTATAACAAAAAAAAATGCCGTCCAACTCACAGCCGCGTAGCAAAGTACCGAGAACACTGCCGCTGTTGCCCCGATGAACACAAAGACTCAGCCGCTAGGCAAGATAGGCACCAGCTGTCAGGTCTCCTGAGGCGTGGACCAGACTTGTGGAAAGATCTTTAATATACTTTTTGGTGTCAGACGACCAAGGGCCCATTGTCTCTACGGCAAGCGCCGCAAATTCGTGGCTTACTGAGACTGACGAATATTGGCGACGCTTGAGGAACTGACCTTTCTCCGCCGCAGCTCCAGCTCTTAAGGACGTACACGTATATGGGAAGGACCTAAGGTTGCATCCTATATAAAGGTACGCCCCAAGCACCAGGGCACTAAGGTCGCACCATCGGGTCTTTTACCATCATCCCTGAATAAACCACAAGATCCAGAGATCCTCTCATTAATAAATAACGCTAGCATACCGTATAGAAAAGAAAAAGTACACATAAATCGAATTTTCCCATAACTCTCAGTAGCTCAAGTCTATTGCTTTCTTATGTTTGATCTTCTGAACCAAAACTAGTATAAGGAAGACCATTTATGGTCTATAATATGAATCGATCTTTTTCTTAGAAACGACTACTTAGAATGTCTGAGGATGATTATAAAAACTACTCGTGACATATCCTAACAAATTATAACATGTTTTTAAGAGGCGTCTACCAGCTGTAGGGCGCGCCTTTGTCTGCATTATCGTTAATTAATCTTTGCTAGTAACACCCACTCGCGGAGCTCGCGCCATAACTTGCGTTCTAGCGTGTAAGTTTTTCATTTACATTTAATACCTATTCAACACAATATTTCTAGTCCCGTCCGAGCAACTCGACTTGAGACAAGTCTATTTTTCCAAGTAGTTTTCTTGTAAAGCATAAGACTTTAACTAATTAAAAGTAAAACAAAATTACCTAGAAATAGAGTCCATTTCAAAATATACATGCTTAGAAGAACTACTCGTGACATGTCTTAACAAATTATAACATAGTTTTCAAGAGGCGTCTACCAGCTGTAGGACACGCCTTTGTCTGCATTATAAATTTATAAATAAATATTTCCATACAATCACACCAATTATCTAGCCCACGTTAAGTATCATGAAGAACTTGTGTTATGGATACTAGATAACGTATAAACATACTTATATACTTTTTTTTTGTAAATACATACATAATATACATATTAAACACCCAGACCAAGACAAATAGACATGTTCATGCACACAAATATTTGTCTTGTCCGGGGATCGAACCCGGGACCTCTGGCGCAGAAGGTGGGGTTAGTACCCCTGCGCCAAACAGGCCGTCGAATATTATCGTTAATTAGTCTTTGCTAGTAACACCCACTCGCGGAGCAACTCGCTCCATAACTTGCATTCATTCACAACTTAAGAGTTATTAATGACTTCTTTGAATGCCCTTGGAATTTTAAATGTGATGATATTTATTTAGTAACTTGTTGTCGTGGGTGGTATACTCGTACAAGTATTGATAGAATTTTGTAAGTTTATTGAAATCTAAATGTAATAGTGTTAATAGTCTCGTAATACATCTATACCGTGTGGGGCCTACAACAGGGGATAATATTAAAAACGAAGGCTCTATAGGTCACTAGTAATTGAATCATTACGGCCCGACTAATTAAAACCAAATCTTTACTTTTTTATTTTTTCTAACAAACTTAATCGTAAATTCAATGTAATGCAAACAACAGTACCGCTCAACTTTTTCGGAGCTACTCGGAACGTCTTTTTGACAATTTATGTGTCGGCTGATAGAAAAATAATACTGTCTTACTATCGCACTTCATGAATATTGGTAGGTATTGCTTTTCTGGAGTGTTTTTTTGCACACAAAGCCATTTAAACATTTAATTACAAATTGTCTAAATCAATCCAATTCAATTAATTTAAACTGATACCAAAGAAATTCCCATGACAATATTCTGACTTTACTAATCGAAATATTCTTTTAGATTTATACACTATGATCTCCTTTAAAAAAAATCATAATGTAAAAAGCGTTGATCCATGGAATTAATAGGTACTACGTACTTGTACTTAATAATTCCATGGCTGAATCTACTTGGAACAAAGAGTATACTTGGTATTGCTTGACATGACATGTCATGCCTAAAGGATAAAATTCTAAACAGATCTGTTATTGCGATATTTAAGTAATAATAAATTACAGATTTTAATTAATTTTAATCAGTGATTTATGCTGTGGGGGCTATTGCTATTCAAGGAGTTAAAGGTATATTTTCTAATGGATAGTGATATCATGATGTTTTGCGGTAAGTTTTTTTATTGTCCCCTGTACCACGATAGGTTTGCAACGTTATGCAATGAATAATACACTGATTATGAATCGTAACTTTAAATTATTATTGTCAGTAAAGCATGGGTTTTGATTAACTAGAATCTTTTCAGAATAAAAACTAATACTCTAGAGAGTATCTATTTTCAATATTATCCCCGGTTCTAGTCCCCACACGATATTTGACACGGAAAACATATGTGGCTAAATCTTCGGGCGGTTTGAACGCCGTCATTGTCCTCAACATATAAAGTAACATGCATAAGTGGGAAAATAATAAAGGTTATGCTGCTAAACGCTACTCGTCTGGGGCCTATATTCGTAACTGGACACGAGGACAGAATTTTATTACTCTAAAAATATATAAATATGTTGAGGACAATGACGGCGTTCAAACCGCCCGAAGAACTAGCCATGTACCTAAGTCTTGAGTAGGTAGAGTGTCTGTGAGCATATTGTGAGTCCATTCGATTTTTCTAGTACTTATTTATCTTATAAAAGTTTACTTATTTTACATATAAAATTAAAACAAGACTACCTAAAAATAGAGTTCGTTTCAGAGTAAGCATTCATTCCTTTTCCACGCTACCATTTCGTAACTTAGTGCGAAGTCTACACTAATTAGAAATGCAATGTCGAGAGCCTCGCGAGCTCTTAGCTAACACATTGGACGTCTCTAACAAAACACTAGAAGTCGGTTAAAAAGTAAAAAAATAGATCGAATCATATATCCTAGACAAGAATATAATTATAAGATACGATATTGAAATCAGGAGATTTTGTTCCTAAGAAAGTAATTCTGAGATTTTATACAGGTCCGTAAGATTGCTCCTTCAAAAAAAGTTGTAAGGGTGAAATTATTAATTATTATTAATCGAGCTCCAAAAAATACTAGATAATTTGCTCACCAAAGTGTTGATTGACTATAATTTGGTGAGCATTCAGCTAATTTAATGCTTAGGTTAGTTTGGTATGATGTAGGTACAAATACGAGTACAAGCCTTAAACACTATTACTTCATAGTTTTTATTAATTGAACCTAGAAAAGAGTGTTATTTATTGCAAATATTTTTTGTTGTTTTGTTTGCTACAAAAAATATTTATTCTCAAAATAATTTCGCGGAATGTGCGACGTGTATTTTAATTATCTGAATTTATATTTACTCTTGGTGTTTTGTTGTTCAGTCAACTGCAATGCTATTAATTAATTGTTAATTTATATTTAAGTGCCATTTACAATTACATAATTAATTTGCTGCGTTCTGATGAATAATTAAATTTTCACCTCACACGCTCTGAAAAGGAGGTTTTGTAAATCAGTTTGGGCATAGAAAATCGCTTTTTGCGGCCTAGCGCGGCAAAGTACTTTTTTAATTTAATACCTAAAAATATGTCATAATGCGTTCCGAATCGGACTATTGACTTTTTTGTTATATTTGATTCATATTTTAAATAGCTTTAAATTAATTATAATACTCCGTTTTGGTTTAATTATATTATTTTAGTTCATTGAATCATAAAAATAAGAATAAACTATTTAATAAGAATTTTATATTAGGCTGGGTAAGATTTCACAACCTATAATTGGATTTCCGACTGTGACATAAATCTTTATTTTTATCTTTGTCTTGTACTTCATGTCAGTGTCAACATTTACGGAATCGTTTTTATTCTTATTAATAAGTAACAATATATTTCTACTTTTAATAATTTGAATTAACTATAATACTCCCTTTTTTATTATTTTAGTTTTTTATATCATTAAAACAACGAGAACAACTTTCCAGCCTTGCATAACAAATAACTATTGATGTTACCTGAACGTTTTTTGCTGTGAATAGCTTTAATCGTAGGTATTATTTAATTGAAATAGCGACAAAAACAGGGGGCTTTACAAGTTTAACACAAAGATACGTTTTCACTCATATGTATCTGTTTGTCAGTCTTGTCTCTATCTCTATTGTTCAAGGTTTTTATTTGTTATAAGTATTACATACTAACTTCTCATCCTACTAATAATAAAAACATAAAAGTTTGGATATTTCTTACTCATTCAAGCGAAAATAGCTGACGGATTTAGATAAGGCACATACTTAGCTAGTATGTGCCTCATCTAAAGGAGGTACATACTCCCGAAAGAATTCATCCACCAATCCACGTTGGGCTCGCGTGGTGGGTCATGGCCCCTTCTCCTTATCCATCCATAAGGAAGGCCAGTGCCCCAGCAGTGGGGACATAAAAAAAATGGCTGATGACGATACTCCTGAAAGAGGTCCTGAATGGCTGGTACGAAAAAGAAGGAAGAGTTTCTTTCCTTTAATGTACAGTAAACCGGATACATTTTGGATGATAATCTGTCGTTCTGCTACTGCCCACTTGAGATGCTGTACAGATTCGCATACAAAACGTCTCTTACAGATAATTAGATGGCTGTTTCATCTTAATCGATAGTCAAACATCTGTAAAGATATTTCTTTCGAATGCGAGGATATTTCTCTCATTGAGAAGCGACGGTGGCCAACACCGTAGAACAGTGAATATACTAGAAAAATTCGACGTGTCCTCATAGGTCCCTGTAGCATAATTGGTTAGTGCATTGGGCCGGACTCCCAAGGATGCGGGTTCGAATCCCGTCAGGGCGACATGAGACAAGTTGCTTTTTCCAAGTATATTTTCTTGTTTAATATTTATCACATAAAAATAGCATTGTAAAATGCAAAACTAAAAAGTTATAATTAGATGGCTGTTTCATCTTAATCGATAGTCAAACATCTGTAAAGATGTTTCTTTCGAATGCGAGGATATTTCTCTCATTGATGAAGCGACGGTGGCCAACACCGTAGAACGGTGTATATACTAGAAAAATTCGACGTGTCCTCATAGGTCCCTGTAGCATAATTGGTTAGTGCATTGGGCCCATTGGGCCAGACTCCCAAGGATGCGGGTTCGAATCCCGTCAGGGCGACATGAGACTAGTTGCTTTTTTCTAGTATATTTTCTTGTTTAATATTTATCACATAAAAATAGCATTGTAAAATGCAAAACTAAAAAGTTATAGTCTCTTACAGTCCTTTACTGTACAGTAAACGGAAAGAAAAACTCATGTCAGGCCTACTGGCGTGGCTTGTAACCTAACTTAATTAGCTACTTACCTGCTTATAATTAATTTATTTGTGTCTATTAATCAATCCCAATTCTACAAACAACAAGTTAATATACGTGACAAAACTTTGTTTTGCTTAAACCCAAATGAAATTCCCATGGGAACCTTCTGCCAGCAATGCCCGATTTGACCTACTTTCCAAAGTCACAAGTTAAATATGAACGCATCCATAGATTAATAGACCTGTTTTTAAGCAGGTTTTAAATTGAAAATGAAAATGAAAAATGTTTTATTCATAAACAAAGTACGTTGCTCTTACATAAGTGGCTGGAACCAACCTATTAACTGTCCAGAGACACTTGTGTCAGGATGGAGGAAATTAACTACTAAAGTACATAAGATACGCCTTGACCATTTTATTTGTCATCAGAAAAACTCATTATTTCTAATCTGAGAGCTATTAGAGATAAAAAAAATACTACTGAAACATTTATAATTATGCTAGTTAAATAAATTACAGTGTTTTGCATAAGGGTTTCATCACAAAATTAAACCACCTAAAATAAAAAAAATAGAAATGATGAGCATCAACATTTAAAGAGTACTAGGGAAACTTAATCTTAAGGACTTAGACATAAGATCGAGGGTTTAGATCCTAATAGATTCTCTGAGAACATTCTAGAGAAGAATCTCGCTTTAATTCGTAGCTCAAGGCGACTCAATGACTCATTTCGTTATTTATTCAGCGAGTAAGGCGCAGAAGCTGTCCCCCAAGGTATTTCCCCGAGAAATATTTAACGTTTTAATCGGCTGCAACGTTTATAATTATGAATTCTTAATAGTTATAAGTTTAAAAGTTTAACCCAGTTGTTAGCTGTTAACTGCCTTGACGACCTGTTTGGCGCAGTGGTACTAAGCCCGCCTTCTGCGCCAGAGGTCCCGGGTTCGATCCCCGGACAAGACAAATATTTTTGTGCACGAATATGTATATTTGTATTGTGTATTTATTATTATTATTATTATTATTTGTCTTAGTCTGGGTGTTTAATGTATGTAAAAAAGTATATAAGTATGTTTATCCGTAATATAGTATGCATAAACAAGTTCTTCATGAAACTTAACGTGGGCTAGATAATTAGTGTGTTTGTATGCAATTATTTATTACTAGCGGCCGCTCGCGGTTGCACCCGCATGGTTCCCGATGCCGTGGGAATATCGGGATAAAAAGTATCCTTTGTTCATAACCAGGCTCTCTACTATCTGTGTACCAAATTTCATCCAAATCCGTTCAGTAGTTTTTGAGTTTATTTGTTGCAAACAAACAAACAAACAATCAAATCTTTTCTCTTTATAATATTGGTATAGATTATTTATTAATTAGCTGCTACTGCCAGCTCTCATGCTGGACTGGAAGTATAAGAAAAACAAAGAAAATTCCAAATGCTACCTCAACCAGTGCAGTAGTCAACCGGACAGCGCATAGGTGGTCGAAAACTAGCGTAGGCGATTGTCTGGCAAGCAACTACTGCGTCCGGACGACATCTTAGACCCAAGACCTATATCGAGATAGACGGTAAAAGTGTACCTACCTTGCGTGTCAAAAGTTTGATCCAAGGTCAAAGTTTTACAACCTAAGTCAGTCCGCTTGAGACCATTGCCATGAAAACACAAGTCACTCAGAAACGAAAATGGTTAATTGTGCAGTGCTTATTTGCAAGAGCTCGTCAATAACATTTACATATCACTAAATCTCGCCCGTGACGTCATCGTGGATACGAAAAATACAACACGCTAGGTTCTCATACAGATATATGGCATATGTATGGATATTAAAGAAAAAAGGTTAAGTACATCAATTTTAATATTGAAAATAACGAAGTTTTTCAGAATTTTGTTACCAAGATTTCTTTACTCTGTGCTAAATAACGAATGAACAAAACATCAATAATGTTAAAAATAAACTTTTTACATTAGAGCGGAACCTTTTAAATCTGATAACGTTTTAGCCTTTTATGCAGCAAGTTAATCTTTAGTATTTGAGAGCAACAAAGAAGTCTTTTCTTTAGATAACCGACGATTTGGGCTAGAACAAAGCGACAAAAACGCTGCGTAGGTAGTTCCAGAAAGATGATTAATGACCCCCTAGGGATGAACGGAAGATAGAAAAGATTATATCTTTCTGATGACGTGTGGCACTGACAGCAATAGCCTTTAAATGGAATAGGTTTAGGGAATCCTACTTAAATTATAAGTGCGAAAATATGTCACTTTCTTTGTTTGTTTGTTACTCTTTCACGCGAAAAGTACTGAACGGATTTGGATCGAATTTGGCACAGATAGAGTAGATAGCCTGATTTAAAACAAAGGATACATTTTATCCCGATATTCTAACGGGAACGATAATCACGCGGGTGAAACCGCGGGCGACTGCTAATTTCTTATAGATCTCATGACCAATCATGAATGTTTTTCCAATAGCACATGGTCATTATAAAACCACTAAGCGCGCGTTTTCGCCCGTGTTGTTTCTTTTTCCGTGGGAATATGTAGTTACAATGTATCCTATATTTTAATCCAGGCGATAAACTCTCTGAGTGCCAAGTTTTATCCAAACCCGTTCTCCCGTTTTTTGCGTGATTGATTAACAAACATCCAAACTTTCATTTAAATAATAATAACTATGAATCATTTGTAATTATCAAGCTATTGCATAAGCTTACATTTCGTGTATTTTTTTTCTAAATATACATTTTATTGATAAGCTTTTAATCGGCATTATATTGAATCGTATTATTTTTCCTAAACATCTCTATTATTCTTAAAAAACTCAATATAGTTTTTGAGCTAGCTACCGAATACGACACTAAGCCGAGTTACTTATATTTTGAACTTCAAAACAGCTTTAATAGCCAAGCTTTATTCTTGTAAGTTCCCTTCAACTTCAACATGACATACCTAACGGTTATATAAGTTATTCTAAGATAAGCTCCCTTACCTATGTAACATACTAAACTATACATCTCACATATTATTTTATCTAACATACTATACATACTATAATATCTTGGACGAGTTAATTCGTCCAAGTATAATATAGTTCATATATTCTGACATTAATGTTGTAATCTGATGTTTGTTCTGCTAGGTTTAGCCTGTGGTCTTAATTTGAGCGGAAATCACTTGACGCCCGGTTAAATTAGGCCTCCGCATATCGAGTCCCAGGCCACAGTAGACATAGAAGCTAGAGCAGTAGTGTAACATAAGTAGGTACAGTCATTAGCAATGTTATTGTTTACACTATACAACCTCATCGCATCAACACACACGGAAACAAAGCTCTCTCTGTCCACAAATGTGATTCAATTATTGTAATGTGACAAGGTTGCTAAGTGTTTCTATGTTATTGCACATGACTGAACATACAAGTCTTGTGGTCTGGTGGTAACACTACCGGTACCTATCATACCTAGAGTTCCTGGGTTTGATTCTCAAATGCGATTCAAGTTTTCCATTTATCATTCAATCAATTTCAGCATTTTTGTGTTCCGGCAGTTAGAGGTAAGATCTAGCCTAGTTCCTCAGTGTTTGAGGATTCCGAGATAGCCAAATTTGGGGCCAGTTTCACCACTTACTGATAAGTTCTAAATAGCTTATCAGGCAAATATTTTTTTATATCACAACTGTCAAATGAAGTGTCATTCATGCTATCCCTGACTTATCAGCAGGAGGTGAAACCGGCCCTTGGCCTTATAATTACTGAACATCAGACTAATCGTTTCGCCGTTTTTCATAAGAAAGTTGTAAGGAACCGCTTCTATGTGAGTTCACTCGTTTCAGACGTTTGGATGTAGTTACAATACTAAGTAAGTAAGATATGGATTTCCGCCAAGTAACGCCTGATTTTATCAAATTATTACAGTACTGGTTTAGCTTATTTCTACTGTGTCCATTGCTATTTCAGCTATAACTAGAAATATTTGCTGCTGAATTGGAACTGAATGAATGGATTTGATCAAATAGTTTAGGTTTTTAAGGTTGCATTTTTCTGCTTTTAACCCTTAAAAGCAGGAAAATACAATCCTACACATGGCAGGATTTTTATTTGTAGAAAATATTTTTTTAGTTACTTTTTGGGTTCTTTGGTGTCCAAAAGGAGGGGGAAAAATAAAATAAATAATCTGTTCATAATACTTTTTATGAAATCAAATGTATCATTAAATGCACACTACCCGCTCTAGGTTTACTTTGATTTGTATCTTTAAATGCACACAGCCAGCCGGGCGGCTGGGCAGCAGCACTCCGAATATGGTTTTCTTTGTAAATTAAGTGTGAGCATGCGAGCAACGCGCCGTTTTAAACAACTTATTTTAACAATGCCAACCCTCATAGTAAGTAATTTCAAAGTTTATGTAAAAGGTAATGCGCCAAGTGTATCTTACTGTAAGTAAATTTTATAATTTGGTTCAATAACTTCGTAGTTTTTGAATCATGAAGATCTAATTAATAAAAACCCTATCTTTTTTTTTTCACCATTAACAAATTAGGTATTGATACCTGTACCCCTATTACGAGTTTGGTTAACATGACATTTACAGGACTCGTGAGCGTAGACTATCGGATACACTGCTCATGTCGGTAAAACAGTCGCTAAATATGAAAGAGACAGAGCTACATTTTACATTAACGTTTACTGCAACGTCGAGTTTGACAAACTCGTAATAAGCCTACTGATCAGTGTTTCCGCAATGTCCCTAGCGTTTTCGCGAAAATTCTATTTATCAACTCATTCTAGAACATGCTTATGCACTATAAATTTATTCGGTGTATAACTTTATAGTTCCCTTCTTGGTATTTTATGTGATTTCTTTTATTTATAGAATAATGTGATTAGATCAAGATTTCTGTTTAAGTACGATCTTTGTCTATTTCCGGTCAGTCTATTTTAATACCACGAAAGTTATTCAAAAATACTGGGGGCCTACCGTATTTTTTTATAATAACTGGGCCGTCATTTGACCACCATCGTGCATAACACCTTTCGATCTTACCATGCTATTTCGTACTACGTATCTCATAAAGTAAGCTTGTTTTTTGACGGAAGTTTTGTGACGTCTTCGCTCAATCATCGCCTCCAAAGTGTGATGTGTGTCAAAATGTGACAACTTCAATAAAAAGAAAACGTTCTCAACATTCATGATGATTTCTTATAGTAGGCCCGCAGGTAAAATTGGAATGCCGTAAAATATAGGTATGGAATAAATTGAATTACCGTTGTTTGGGTGACATTGTCCTTTTTAAGCTGTTTTACACATGAAAGTATAATTATTAAGAATTTGTTTTCTCATTTACTGCTGCTATTTAACTACGTATAAATATATATTTAGTATTTTCTATTAAGGTTGTTTCCAATATTTCATATTGAAACTTTTTCTAAAAACCACCAGAGCCATCTGTTGGCGGGCGGCTAAAGTTACCCTTTGTACTTCAAGCAACTTTCGTAAACACGGTGCTTGTTTCGTACCGAAACGTGGCACGTGACAATGACATAATAATATCAAAGGCTAAATTTAGATTTTGGAGAAGATACTAAAAAAACTTTTACTTGAATAGAAAGTTTCTTATGCATATTTACTATTATTAATATAATAAGTCCGCTTTGAGGATATGCATTCTTCATTGCTTAGAGATAGTAAATATCTGTATGGATTATCTCATGGTTAGTTTCATGAGCGCTACCTAATATACTTAAATCAACTGATAAGTATAAAAAAGATGTCGAGATACATACCTAATTTGCTCACCTATCCCATGACCGAAACTTGCGAAAGTTGCTTAGCCGCCATAATCACCGGCTGGTTGTGCCAACCACTGCGCTATCGAGCTTCCACGATGCAAGTACTTCATTCGTTTTATAAGCGGACCTTGTAAACTGATCTTACTTCATTAATACTCAGTAAAGAGTAGAATCGTCTTGAAAAATATTGTTTGCCTCGTTGACCAACATGGTGGATTCATTATAACTTTTTAATTTTGCATTTTACAATGCTATTTTTATGTGATAAATATTGTATATATTATATATTAAATATATGGTGGATTCACTTTTCTCGAATTTCTTAAAATATCAAACAAATTGACAGTGGAAATCTTGGATAATAATTTGGCATTGGAACTCGCGGCCAAAGTGGTTTAATTTCCGTCCACCGCCCTTGTAACGCTTCGAGTGTCACCCAGAGCCGTCCTCCACTAAAAAACAATATAATACAGGCTTCAGTTAGCTGCTGTCTGCGTTAGCTACAAAGAAGGCATTTTCTTTTGTGTCGCTCACAAAAGGTGGCTCAAGGACAGCCCGCCCTTTTATCGAAGGCTGGATGTTTGTATAGCCTCTGATATTGCAGATTAGCCTTCGCCCCACATTCACCCGCTTACCTGAAGTGCTTCTAATGATACGCCGGCCGCTAAATTGTAGCGAAACCAAAGGGTTTTTAAAACACTCTACTTCCCGCTAGATGGCGTTAATCTAAACTTTTTCGATTTTTTTAGAATATTACATTTTTATCCGGATAAGGAGGAATAAGATAAAGTGGGGCGTTAGCCATTGATGGTTATTTTATGCGAGCCATTCGCAGACGGCATAGCACTCATTATGTTTATGCGTCTTGAGCGACACATCGGCGTTAGTTATGAGCAGACAATTTATTACGAGCCCTGCTGCTTTGTAATTTCCATTCTCTTGTCTTGGAATTTTGTCGAAAACATTTATAATTCGATAAATTACCTAAAAGGTTTAAGCAATTGTTATATAAAAATACTTATTTCAAAATATTATATCTATATCGGCACTAATATGACTGTTTGCAAAAAGTAATTTGTTCGCCATGATAAAATTTATTATAATAATATTAGTTTGTGGCATGTATCTTATCCCAAGCATAGACTAAACTTGCCCCATTTTTATACCTAATAACTATTTTCATAGCCTTGTATAACGGTTACAGTAATATCTGGTAGTGCTATCAACAACTCCATAACTTTGAGTTCTTAAGCTACGGTTCAAACTACGGCGTTATTGAACCAAATTATTAATTTACTTACACTAACATACACTTGGCACATTATCTCCTACTCCTACTACACCCTACATAAACTTTGAAATTACCTATTAATTCCCTGGTTCGCTAATGTAAGCTCATAACATTGTTATTTCGCGAAACAGTGTAAACCAAATATCTAATAATAACTTATTATGTATTTTTGGCGAAAGGCGAATATATAAACAATAAAACAATAATGGGAATAATGTATCTTTGAGTATTTCTGACAACATATCCTAGGAATCGTTAAATGTAAGGGCAACGGCAACTACGGGCTATACAAAATGACCAATTTCTGCAGACAATTCCGAACTCAACTTCTTACGTCTAAAAGTTCAAAGTCAATTAAAGAGATTTGACGGTTGTGTAAAGCCTTACCTACTGTTTACTGTACATCCTCGTATATTATTGATGTGATATTTCTACTATACCTTGCATGTTAGATTTGGTGCCTTTTAACATTTTCATTCCCAAGATATTATAACAATTACAAAAACTATTGCATTGAATGGATTAAAACAACTTCATTTTATGTTTAGTCAGAACCTGAAAACATTTAAAGAAAATATAACTTTTGTATGGAAACAACCCTGAAATCGCGGAAAAACAGCTGTTTCATACATTTTAGCAGAGTCCCAATTAATTTTTGTATGAAGTTTTAACTATCCGAAAGCTCACAGCTGTTTATATTGCTCGAGTAGAGAAAACCAATTCAAAAGCTCTCATAAGGAAGTTCTGATTTCTTTTGTCTGAGTCCCTGCTCTGAGTGACCGTAGGTAAATAAAATTGATTGATCCATAATAAATTGAACTGCTGTGCTTTACCCGTCAGCCGTGGGGTCACATCTGGCGGAGCGCGGGGGGCGGCGGCGGGGGCGACGCGCCGAGCCGCCAGTGCTCGCCCGGCCCCCCGTCCGCGCGCATGTCCGTTACGACAAAACCCTTCCTCCCAATCTCCACACAAAACGCGGCTCCGTTACATAATAATCCTTACGGGCACTTAAAAATCTCATAGTGTTAAGGCTTCTTTCTGTGATCAATAAAGTTTTTGCACGTTTTACACGCTTAGATAAGTTAGCGTTACGTAAGCCGCCGTCCACGAAGCTTCGCTTGCTCGCTTGATGTGATATTCGGTTGTGATATAGTAGGCTAGCTTTTTGCTCGTTTTTTTATTGTAAGTGTTTGGTAACGGTGTCGGTTTTGTTGCCGCCTGTGGGGATTGGGCTTATCCTGTCCACTTGTTGATTATCCTGTCGTTTGACGGGCGAGCACTCGGTGTTGCTCGCGTGCCGTGAACTTGTTGATCGTGCGGTGAGGATGCGCGTGTAGCGCGTTCGATAGTGGCTCGTCACGGCTTCGCGCGTCTGGTGGCGGCTCGGCACGCCATCTGGAAACTCCGGCGGTCGGGCTCGCAGCCGGCGCAAGGCTCCAATGACCACGAACAGACCAACCATCTGTATGTCTATCTCTTTCTTCCATCACTGTCTGTCTTGCAAGCTTCCTTTTCGCCTTCATTTGTTCACTTTCACTGGACTTTGCAGTAAAGCTTACCTAACTAACCATTCACAAAAACCCTCAAAACGCAATTCATTTCACTGAGCAAACTATTGCACTCGCAGACGCTATTAAAGTTACGTAAACAAAAAAACTCAAATCCACTTTCACTCAGTACACTAACATTATTAGCTTCAACAAGCGAGGAAAATAAGCTTCATGAAGTGGCGTAAAAGCAAAGCGAAATAGAATTTCAACAAAAAACGAATGCCACAATTGTCTGAGAGGCACAAAGGCCTAACCGACTAGACTGGAGAGGCGTCTGTGCAAAGTCCAGTGGGATCTATTTCGGGAGCTCTTTCATACTAAGTTTGTTTTCCGCTGGCTGCTTTTCATGTTTCCCTTCCGTCAGTCAGCTGTTACGTCGCTTATCATAATAAATGTTACCCACAAATGTTGTTTCATTTTGCGCTTTCGAGTTCAATGGAGGAGGCTTTCTGTTTTCGGAATTGAGAATTTCAAGTTGATATTGTGTCAAACCTCACTTATGTATGATTTTGTATGAACATTTTGCTTTGAGTTGAGTTTGAGACGCTCTCAACTTAAAATTTTCGATTAAGAAAACGACCATTTGTGTGTAGTGTAGGCCACGCAAGTGATGTGTAGCGCCGATCATGCAATCACGTATGCTGAATCAAAGGTGTTTTTATTAGATGTTTACGGAAATTGTTTAAATGGTTATTGGTAGGTGCTAATTTATGGAGCTTTAAATATATATCTGTTCAATCTATTTTTTTACTATTGTTTAGGTTTTTGTATGGTAAGGACATGTATGTTTATGTACCCGGTATACACGTTTGTATAAAATACTTACATATACTACTTACTTTTAAAGCTGATATCGTCATAATCATCAGACTTTCTGACGTTTCCACTGATGGAGTATAGTTTCCTCATTCATGGATTAGGAAAATGGGCCATGACTCATTATGCTAGCCTAATGCGGATTGGTGGATGGTAACGACTGCAAATGCAACCGTGATCAACGACTTAACCCTTTTGAACCCTTTTGAACTCGTTATCAGCCATTTTTAATGTCTCTACTGCTGGGACACTGGCCTTCCTTATGAATGGATTAAGAGAACGGGCCATGACCCACCACGCGGGCCCAATGTGTATAAGTGGGTTTGAACAACTGCAAATGCAACCGGGACCAACGGCTTAACGTGCCTTCCGAAGCACGGAGGAGCCCGGGATAGTAAATTTTTGGTCACCCATCCCGTGACCGATCATTGAGAAAGTTGCTTTACCCCAAGAATCGCAGGCCGAAACCACTTCGCCACAGGCTCCTCAACTGAACTTTTATAATACAAATTTGGTCTTGATTGACCTTGATTGACCATTGAGAATGTTACTTAGCCTCCAATCGTAGGCCAAGCACGCTAAGCTCCTCATAATATGTAAAGTTGTTATGATATTTTGCAAATTTTCCATTTGCCAGCTAAAGAAGTTTATTGATGTTTTGAGTTTGTAGATCATTGTGATATGAAACTGATCAAAATACTTACTTATATGTTTATATTTTATGTTCAATGTCATTGACAAATTCTTGCGTAATCGTGTACCATCGGCATAAAAAGTATTTCAGTACCAAAAGGATAAAAACATTTGACATTTTTTATATATTACTAGAACAACAATAAAGTATATTTGACAAATGACGACAATATGCATGGAAAAATCTGTCTGTTACCATACCATATTAAGTGCGTACCATTGAATGTTTTGATGAGTTTAGTAAAGGGATAGATTGAATATGGAAAAGGCCAAAAACTTTTTAGAAATCTGTCTTAAAATTGAGAATAAAAGTTTGTATCGATAAAAAGATCATAAAAAAGATCATTTGGATGCAGTGAATAACGGAAGAAAGTCACTATCCAAAAAATATTAGCTTGATTCTCACTCCTAATGCAAGTCACGTTGAGCAAAAAGACGGAAGCCTATTATAAAAAAATATTAATATACATAAATATATAGATGTGAGAAACAATAGGGCCGGTTTTTACAGGTTTCTAATTTGACATATTACAACTGTCACATTATCTGCCACATAAGCTATCCAGAACTTATCTGTCGGTGCTGAAACCGGCCCTTAATATTGGTTCTCACCCCTAACGCAAATCATGGACCCTACCCTCTAACAAAATAACACTACCCTCTAACAAAATTGATAACGCGTGCTACGTGGAAGCGTCACGTAGACGCCTACGAGGCTACGAACATAATGGTATCACTTAAACTAATAATCTATATATATAAAATTCTAAATTGATTGTTGACATGAGAGTAGAGCCCAACGGCTAAAAGTAGAGACACCATTTTTGGAAGGTAGATACCTTTCATGGTGTAGATGAGCACTAAGAAAGGATTTTTCAAAATTCAATCTCTGGGGGATAAAATAGTGGATGAAAGTTTGTATGTAAGTTCTCCAGTTTCGAAGTTAGGATCTTCAAACTTTGTGTTTAGGCTGTCGATTAATCATAAATATTTATGTGTTTCAAAGTATTTGACAATTCCGTCCCCGAAGGGGGAAAAGGGGGTTGAAGCTGTGCATAAGAAAACTCTAAATTGATTTATTGATTGACTCTTGTCATGTTAGTGTAGCCCAAACGGCTGAAAGTAGAGACACCATTTTGGAGGCTAGATACCTTTTATGGTGTAGATGAGCACTAAAAAATAATTGTTCATACCACCTGGGGTAAAACAAACAAAGGTGAACAAAGTCGCGGGCAAAAGCTAGTGTATTATTAAAGCTATTTACAGATATACTATTATTCATTTATTAATTATTACTGACTATTTTGTTTACTTTTATTTTAGAACAAACTATTACGTACGGTCAACAGCAGCTACTTCTACGTCCCTTCAGAGCGACATGAGATACCCTGAACATACAGTTCTTTTATCCAGATATTCCCACGGGAACGGGAACTACGGGGTGAAACCGCCGGCGGTCACTAGTTAACCGACTTCAAAAACAGGATGAGGTTATGAATTAATGTTTTTTTTTAATGTTTGTTACCTCAGTACTCGGTCATTTATGAACCGATTTGAATACATATTTTTTTGTTCGAAAGCGTATACTTTCAAGGTGGTCCCATTGTCGTTAAGACAGGATCTGATGATGGGATCCTGGAAAAATCCAGGGAACTCTTCAAATGTTATAGGCCTACATCGATTTCGGTGTTTTCTTAAGTAACTCCTGCATTTACTTCCATAAAGTACAATTTGGTGGAGTAGAACAGATGAAGAAGACCACTCGTGGTCATCTGAACTATTAAATACTAAGTATATCACGGGTGCAATACGGTTCCTAAGCAATTACGCTTCTCATGATGGACATGGTAAAAAGTACTAAGTTTATCGAACACAAAAAATGGAAAAATAACAAATAAATTAAAAATTTAAAAACCGACTTCAAAAAGGAAAAATATAAAAATTAAAACAAAAAAATACCAAATAATAAAACCCCATAATAATAACACAATCCATCTTCAAAATATACTTTTTGGAGTCGGTGCCAGCCAGGGCATCAATGGTGCATTCTTCATTGCACTTCTACTTAGGTATAGGTAACGCCCACGTTCAGTTTATTTCGTTCTAGCTGGCACCGACTTCAAGAAGTATATTTTGAAGACAGTCTCTGGTGTTATTATTGGGTTTTAGAATTTGGTATTTTTTTTTGGTTTTCATTTTTATATTTTCCTTTTTGATGTCGGTTTTTTAAATATAAAGTCTAACGTGCTGTTGACTGTACTAATGTTACTTCGTATCGCAATACTTCATAAACATTGGGGTTTATATTTTTATGTAATTTCAAATGTCAACATGATATTTACTCAGATTTCATAACACGATAACGGCCATGGTAATTTATACCATAGCATAAGTGATGTGACACCTTGGTTTAATGGACATGAAAGAAATATGACTCGAAAACACAGAACCAATAAATAGAAGTTTATGATTTTTAGTTTTTTGCATTTTTCAATGCTATTTTTATCGTGGGTTCGAGTCCCATCTGAGAATTCACTTGTAGACGAGTTTATTTTTTATCTAAAATTTCTATTTAACATTTATCATAAATAGAAGTTTGGTACCTAAATAAAAAAAATAGTTTTTTATTTCACAGTAAAGACTGCCGCATACTAGAGCGGGACGCACCGCATCGCATAGCAAAATCCTCCTACATCACTTTCATACATTTTGATGCACTATCGCATATTACAGACAAGCGGCCGCCCGCGGTTTCCCCCGCGTGGTTCCCTTTCCCGTGCGAATATCGGGATAAAAGGTATCCTATATGTTAGTCCACTAGTTGAAGTCTCAACATACCAAATTTCATCCAAATCCGTTCTACCATTTAAGCGTGAAAGAGGAACAAACTAAGAAACTGACATACTTTCGCATTTTTATTATTAGTAGGATATCGCGACACGCGTACTGGCGGATCGCTTTCTAGGCGTATTTATAGATTGCGTTGCGTTGCGGTTTAACTGTCTGTAGCTACCTATAATCAAGAATGCATAAAACCAATTGTGGTTTTATGTATTGACACAACAAAGAGATTCTAAGTACTGCGTGGACTGTCAAGCGTCGGCACTCCTTTTGCGCGAAATATTTAAGCAGTCCACGCACTTCCTTTTTGTACGAATTTCAATTTCTTCACACTGTCACAGCAACATGACATGACACTTCGTTCAGTACTAAATGCTTTCTTACCTCTTTCTTGTGTGAACAATACTATTACATTACGGAGTCCATATCATTTATTATAAAAAAAAGGTTCCGATATGTTTTTCGAAAAAACGATAAAAATACTGCGAGTATAATTTATTCACAGCAATTATTTTCCTTCGTCAAGCATGACGTCAGCATGATATCATTTAGAATTTATTTCAAAAAAGCTTATTGTTCTTCTTATAAAATTGCTTGGTGCTAACTTAATTTCATACTCCATCTAATAATAAAGAAATTCAAAGAATGCTGTCGTTCATAACTTAATTAAAGTTGCGACGACCCAAGGGCAGGGACTAGGAATATTAATATGATGGAGTATTTCTATTCTTTTCTACGAGTACCTCCATTAAAGTTGACACTAATACCTTCTTTCTTTTCCCTTTTTTGAAATATTATGATGTTCATAACTTTGCCAACTCTCTTGGAGTGTGGTGTGGCACTTTAACCTTAGTGTTTTTGCTGAGTGACGTTTCATCTCAAACTTTACATCATACTAATAATATGAATGCGAAAGTTTGTGAGCATTGATGTTTGTAACTCTTTGCTAAACGGATACGTATGTAATTTAGCACTGAGAGAGTAGATAGTCTGGCTTAAAACATAGGGTACATTTTTATGCTGATATTTCCACGGAAACGGGAACCAAGCGGGTGAAACCGTGGGGACCCGCTAGTATTATAAATGCGAAAGTTTGTTAGTATCGATATATTGATGTTTGTTATTTTTTATTTCACGCAAAAACTGCTAATCGGATTTGTATGAAAATTGGTACACATATAGTAGATAGCCTGGATTGAAAGATAGAATACTTTTTTGACCAGATACTTCTACGAGAACGGGCACCACGCGGATGAAACCGCGCGTTGACACTGTTCCAACATAGCATTTTTATCAAGTATCGGACGGGTACAGTCGCGGACGGCTACTAGTTTTACAATAATGTACCGTAACAGCTGTCGTATGATCGCGGCTAGTTAGATAGATAGATAAAATCATTTATTCGCATCACAAACATACATGCACATAAACAAAATAAAAGAAAAGAAAAATAAACAAACTACTTACAGACTAACAAAAATAAGCGGGCACATAGGTTCGTATAGAGACCTACCCATGAAATCAAACTATTGTTAAATTTCATAAGTACCTATATTTGTGCATGTGTGTCATAGCGATGCAAAGAGGCAAAAGCTCAGCGTATATTTTTGCCCCGAAGGAACAAAACACTGGTTTTCAGCTTTCACCCGTAGAAAAACGCGAGAGACGCATTAACAAAATCGGACGCCCTGTTATTAATTTAAAAAAGATTCTAACATTTTAATTTTGCATTTCAAATAAAATAAAATAGGTGCAGCAAAAATCATAAATAATAAAATAATTTTTAATACAAAAAAATTTGAGCGATTAATATAATATAAATAAAATATATTATCATGCCTTGAATAAATTAATTGAAAGTGAGTCTAAAATCTAATAAATCATAAAATTAATATCAGTTCAAAATTAATAAATTCTATTAAATTAATAATATGCAAAAAATTCAATCTCATTAAAATTAAACGAAAATTCCATCATCACCATAACCTGCAACCAGTCGACTATTTTTGCGTACTTAGATTTTGTAGTTCCAATAGTGCTATTTTAATATTGTTTTTGAATGTATATTTTGATGTTAATTGCCTCATTGGGGGCGGTATATTGTTCCAGCACTTAGTCGTCTGGTAGCGGAAACTACCTGTAAAAGCCACAGTCCTAGTTAGCCTGCCAAACCGACTTGCCAACGAGGTCGTTGTACAACACCAGCAGTGAAACGACAAAATAGACGGCCTGCCCTTGGCCAAGTTTTTACACCACATTCGAGCTTCTAGGACACTTTTATTAGCTTTATTTTAAGAAATGTTTGCTGTACTTGCTGCTTACGCCTACGGGTTTGTGCCGTCCCACGCATTTGGTACCTCTAAAAATAGGCTGTCGCAGAGATAATGATATTCACTTGGAATGGATTTAAGTGTGGACGTTTCCTTACATTAGATTAGATGATAAATAACTTTCAAATTAATAACTGTACCGAATATAAGCGAGCTGTCGTTCACAAATCTGATGAGTGTCGAAGAAGGATGTTTGTAATAGACCAAAAAATCATTTTATAGATAAAGTAATCGTTATTTGCTTGGCATGTACCTACTGATAAGAAATGCTATACTAATATGATGAGAATTTTTAACTTTGTATTTGTAATTCATCCTTAATTAACACCAACCACTTACTCTATACTCGTATGTATGAATGATGACTGTTTCGACATTCATTTCTCGAACTGAGAAATGTGTGAGAAGCAATATACTTTCACCGTATTTATTTTATTTCCACACTACCTTTGTCGCATATTTAATCGAAGGTCATGTCATGCGTGACAGTTCACATATGAAAATTCCGCATAAATAAATCGGTCGGTCGACTTATATTCATACGGTAATTTCATAGGCGAAGAAGCATGTCAGCAGTGGCATGACTTTTTATATTCCAATGCTAAGTTAAAAGCATTTGTGACATGACCTTCTGAATAATTATTGTTTATTAAAAAGATTATGTTATCTTTGAATCCATACTAATTGCTAATATTAGAAACTATTGCCCGCCTACGCTTTTACTAAAATATAAATAAAACACTTCTGTGTGACTGTTTGTCATAAACATCAACTTAACCTTATGGTTAATTAAACAAATTATAAACATATAAACATACTACACTACCTTATACTAACTATAATAAGAAAACGCCGTCCAACTCGCAGCCGCGTGGCATAGTACCGAGAACACTGGCGCTGTACTTGTATTTTTGCGTGATTGAATAACAAACATATTTCTAAACTTTCAAATAGTAGGGCTATTATGATTAATGCATCATAATAAAATCATAACATAATCACTATAAATGTTAACTAACGAATTTATTAGAATTTAACGAGAAAAATACGTAAGATTTGCGAAAACATACAAAGTGTTAATATAATAGTCCTAAATAAATTTATCAGATATGGAATTAATGTTTTTCATAATTCATTTTAGAATTTCCAAATACTATATTATTTTATTGGTACTATGTATAATGACGGGCATTGTAATTCATAAGTTTTACCAATTTCAGAACCTAGGTATATAATTTTACGTCTAGATATTCATATTAAGTTAGATTTTGAGTAGGCGAGGTAAGGTCCTTATTGATATTCCGCTCACGTAATTCTTTCGCTCTGTAGTTTCAGCCTGTAGATCCGAGATGAAAATATGTCGAAAAATACAAGTAATAATCCAAGTTACTTTTACATAATATTGCTTTTTGCTACCTAAGAGCTTTAATCAAATCTAGATGCGGTTAGCTTATCAAATTGATGACTTTGTATGAAATAATACTGGGAGTAAAATACAACCCTTGAGGAGTTTCTTGCCGGTTCGTCTCGTCGATGGCGTAACTTTTTTGAACAAGAATGGTTTATTATGTCAGTCTACAATTACAACAATGTCAATACAAATACATTTTGTGCATTTGAAAGTCTCGAAACCTTTGTCAATATAATTGTGATATAGATTAAAAAAAAAAAAATTAATATACTTATTCAATAGCATGTTCAAAATTCTAGATTAGTAAGCGTAGAACTGTGACCGACAAAGCGCAAGCCGAGATAGTTATGATCTTTCCATTGAATATTTTCGTTTGTTTTGGTCACAGTCACCTTACTTAACATTACCGAATAAACTAGAGAGCGACTTCGGTTAAACGTTCTATCGGTGAAAGGTGTTCCGATATACTATTTTAAGACGTTGATTCCGGCTACTAAATCGCATTCTCCAAATTGCATAACACATAACTTAAGTACTTGAAAAATAAAAATAGCATTTAAGGGAGCTAAAAAGGTCCGTTGTAAAAAGAATATAATGTATTTAATTTTATGTATATGTGCACAGACAGACAGATGCATGTTGCATTATAAAACAAGGAATCTTTACTGGAATCTCTTTTCAGAAATAGAATAATAATTTCCTATAGAGCTAAATTGATATCACTTTCTTGGCAGAATTGTCGTAGCTCGTAGGCAGCGCACGTAGCAACGCCTACGAGACTACGAGCCGTCGACGTAGCATCTATGTTGAGCCTGTCTTTATAATACATTTTTACTCGTGACGTAAACGAAACGATTTTTCTTTAAACGTGACGTAAATGAAGGAGATTTCGATTTTTACTTTGTGAGTAAATATTGCGAGTCATTTGCCTGCTACTTTCGTGGTCTTAGTTTTTACGTAAAAAAATTACGAAAGCTATATCGCCTTTTAAACCTGATTTTTCTTGAGAAACCTCATCATCATAGTCATATCCCCACTGCTGGGGTACGGCCTTTCTTATGGAGAGAATGGGTCATGGCCACCACGCAGGTCCAAAGCGGACTGGTCGGTGTTAGCTGCAAATTCTGTTGCAACCTTCCAAAGCACAGAGGTGCTCCAGATAATATATTTATGTCAACCTGTAAAACTGTAAAAAAAATCTTAACCACCAAACTCAACACCCAACTCCTCTACAGATACCTTTATGGCATATTTATATGCGAAAACCTAAAAATGGTGCATAGATTATACATTAAATACCTGTAATGTTACTTTGCCACTGTAGGTTTTCCTATGAAAATAAAATAAAATAAAATTATTACTCAGTATGTATAGTATATACCAAATATCTGATTTTAGTCACTTTTCCTTATTATCTCCACAGATGAAGCTGCTGAATGAAAATTAAGTGATACCGCCAATTTTGAAAGCTTCAAGCGTCAGATTATGTTCGCTAATATCGTGTAATTAATATTTAAAGTTGTAGCGTTTCCAAAATCGAGTTCGCCTTTATTTCTTGTTTACACTTTCTTTGGATTACTTGAGGGGAAATTTCGATATTGATTTAATGATTACGGCGGCGAGGTCGCACGCAATACCTCAGCGGCTGAAAACGAAACTAGTGGTGCGAACTTGAAGGAGTTTTGAGTGATGCTTATATTACGTACTAGCTTACGTCTGCTACTTTATGATTTTTTAATTTTTGCATTTTTTCAATGCTATTTTTCTACTTTCTATTTTCTATTTTTCTATTTTTTCTATTTTCTACTAACCACTGAGCTACCAAGACTTCCCCCACACTTCGAGAAGTCTCGGTAGCTCAGTGGTTAGAGCATTGGACAGGGTTTCCGAAGGTCGTGGGTTCGAGTCCCATCTGAGAATTCACTTGTTGCCGAGTTGACTTATTCCAATATTTTTCTATTTAAAATTTATCATAAGTCTTCTACTTTGTTCGCGTGGATATTCTGAAAATCTTTAAATTTTTCAATTGAGGGATAAAACTAACCCGTGTTTGTGTCAGGATACTATATGTGTGCAGAATATCAGCCAAACCCCGTCGTTTTGGTGTGACTGTGTAGGTAGTGTAACAAACACCTTAAACTTTTACATTTATAATGTTCTAGCTGCGTTGCACAATTTGCTTGTCAAAACCCAGCATTAGTGTAAGATAGTAGGATAAGTAGCTAAGTTTCTTATCTTCAAAAGATAAACCTGTAATTTCCTTTCACGTAGAAATACTTAAAACTCATTGGTTACTGATAAATATTAAACAAGAAATTAAACTAGAAAAAAGCAATTTGTCTCATGTCGCCCTGACGGGATGACATGATATGAGACAAGTTGCTTTTTCTAGTAAATTTTCTATGACGTAAAAATAGCACTGTAAAATGCAATATTAAAAGCTTTCATTAGTTACTTGAAATTTTTTGTAATAAAAGGACTGTAACACTCTCCTGTAGTTACCTTAGTTAACTTGGGGCGTTACACAGTCCTTGAGCAGTATCTTTTCGGTATATCTCGTTACAGTTTCCCGCCTTAAGATTTAAACTCCTATGGCCAGGGTATAGCTTCTTCGTCGTTCCTTAGTGCTTGTAACACCCTACATTTATCAAATGAATTATTTATTTAATGCTTTCTTTTTCACTTTTATTGCTATTAGACTGCCATTCGAGGGTTACTATATCATTATGTCATATACTCGTAATTTATGCAGCTTTAATAATACTTCAGGTACGGGCCTCCACTAAACTATAATACAGAAAGTCTTTAGTGTCACGTATAGCACAATCTCCTTATTTCCCCGAGGAAATCCAGTGAAATGCCTGACAGAAAAAAGGAGGCGCATTTCTTTTAAATACTCGTACTTTTCCTATTAATACTAAAATATGTAATTTTTTGTAAGTAAGGAAGGTAAGTAAAAAATAATATATCACATTAACAACTTATACAGATAACTAGCGCACAGTTTATTTACACGAGTTTAGTTGTATTTAAAGGTATTATGGTTTTCCCGGCGTTTTAGTACCTTATCAGCTGCCTAATTTTCGATTTATGACGACCTGTTTGGCGCAGGGATTCTTTACCCACCTTCTGCACCAGAGGTCCCGGATTCAAGACAAATATTTGTGTGCATGAACATGTTGATTTGTCTTGATCTGGGTGTTTAAAATGTATATTATGTATGTATGTTTTTGTTTATTGCTTATATGTTTATTATTAATTTATTTGGTATCAAAGAAAAGTATATAAGTATGTTTATCCGTTATCTAGTATCCATAACACAAGTTCCTCTTGAAAATTAACGTGGGCTAGATGATTGGCGTGTTTGTATGCAATTATTTATTTATTTCAATAAACAGTGTGCGCCAACACTTAAGATTTACTTATAATATGTATTATATGACTTGGAATCCTACTAATATTATAAATTTAAAAGCTTGGAGTATAAGATTTTTGTTTTTCTATCACCCAAAAACGGCTGCACGGGTTTAGATGACATATTGCACACAGGTAGTTTATATTCTGGATAAAAACATTGGATGCATTTTATATATATGTCGTATCCGGTCATGAGTATGGACACCGAACGAAACGCAAGCGCGAGCGCCACCTACCGGAGGATGCGGCGCAACTACGTTTTCCCGCGCGCGCTTTGACAGAGCCGTGGCTTTATAAAAACGGCGGTCAGCGGACCGAACTTCACTTTTGTTCGAGCTGTCTCCGAGTGAAGAATCAAGAAGAATCCGTCACGGAACTGTCCCACGTTTCACTCGTGTCTACTTTGCATATTGTGTCCGAATAAAACTGTAAATTTCAACATAATCTTCTCATTGCACGATTCCCTTCTACTGCCCACATGATGATGGAAGGTTCGGACTATAATATCGAGGTTCAACCTACATCAGAAGTGGGATCAAATCGTGCAAATGAGACTGGCAGTAAAAATAATGAAACTCAATGGCGGGCGCTGTTCGACATGCAAAACCAGCAAATGCGTGAACTAATTCAAGCCTTGAAGACTCCGAATACTTGTAACGTCGCCGCCGCCGTGGTTTTACCGGAATTCAACCCAGATAAATCCGACTCCGACGCAAGAGCATGGACTACAACGGCTGACTTATGTATGGACGGGAATGCAGCGCAAGGTGGGCAACTTGTTATGTTAATCAGCAAGGCTTTAAAAGGATCGGCATCATCCTGGCTGTCGCAAATAACATATCCAGGTATGACGTGGCCCGAATTTAAAGAGTTATTCATGACCAGATTTGTGAGTTCGGAAACATCTGCAGCTACCCTCATTAATTTAAGCGCCGACAAACCTAAAGAAAATGAAACCTATGCTGCCTACGCTAGCCGCCTTGTCACAGCATTGCTTAGTCGTTGGAAAAATGCAACTATCGAACAAATTGCGGTATCCACAGTGGTCGCTCATTTGGCACACATTGATACGCGACTGCAACGACTAGCGTTTACAACGGAGCTTACTACACGCAACCAGTTACAACAAGAACTGCAAGCCTTTTCTTATCTGAAGCGGAAGACTCCTATGGATACCCGCAATGAAGCTGGAAGCGAAAAACGACCGAAGTTTTCATCTCAATCAACTATCAAGTGTCATGCCTGTGGCAAGCTTGGGCATAAGCAGGTGGATTGCCGTTTGAAGAATGACATCAAGAAGCCTGCTGCAGCGACTACTGCTTTGAGGGTTGTTCAACGCCAGCAAGCCAGTGGCAGCTCCGTCGTGTGCTTCAAGTGCGGCGCCCAGGGCCACATCGCCAGCCGCTGCTCATCCGGCGTGTCCAGCACTGCAGCCCCAGCCGAGCGACGCGTCAACCTGTGTGCGGTCGCGGCCCCATCCGGAACATTGAATCACTTTGGTGAGTGTTATAAATTTGATTTTGATTCTGGCGCTGAATGTTCTTTGATGAGAGAGAGTGTTTCGAATAAGTTTAGAGGCAATCGAATTATTAATTTAATTTCATTAATTGGTATTGGCAATAAAAATGTTTATAGTACTTTACAAATTTTATGTCTAGTAGAGATTAATAATTTTACAATTGAAATTCTATTTCACGTCTTGCCGGATGCTTCCATTAATAGTGATATTTTAATAGGCCGTGAAATTTTAAACAACGGCTACTCTGTTAGTATGACTGCAAAAGAATTTACCTTATCAAGAGATAGTACAGTTGTTAATTTGATTAATGCGAATAAAATTGAGAAGACTGCGCATAATTTCGATCATATTAAAACCGATATGCAATCTGATAGAATAAGTGAACTAATAGACATTTTAAAACGATATTCTGATTATTTTATTTACGACTTTCCAACTACTCGTGTAAATACTGGAGAGTTAGTGATTAAGTTAGTAGATCCATGCCGTACTGTACAAAGACGTCCTTATAGGCTATCTCCAGACGAGCGTCAGATAATGCGTGACAGGATTCATGAGTTATTGCAAGCCAATATTATTAGGCCTAGTAATTCACCCTTTGCTAGTCCAGCTTTATTGGTGAAAAAACATGACGGCTCTGACCGTATGTGTATAGACTATAGAGAATTGAATGCGAATACTATACCTGATCGTTATCCACTCCCTTTAATTACGGATCAAATTTCACGTCTTCATGGTGCTAATTTCTTTACGAAACTCGATTGCGCAAGTGGTTTTCACTTGGTCCCAGTACATGAAGAGTCAATAGAGCGCACTGCGTTCATCACACCTGACGGGCAGTACGAATTTCTAACTATGCCCTTTGGTTTGCGTAACGCAATTTCCGTTTTTCAGCGCGCAATAGTAAACGCTCTCGGAGACCTTGCTAACCAATACGTAGTCGTGTATGTCGATGATATTTTAATAATTTCGGACACGATAGATCAAGGATTAGAGAGGTTACGAATTGTACTCGAAGTGCTCACAAAAGCGGGCTTCTCGTTAAATCTTAACAAGTGTTCGTTCCTTAAGACGCGAGTAGAATTCTTAGGATTTGAGGTGGAGGCAGGTAAAATCAAGCCAAATAGGCGCAAGATAGAGGCTTTATCAGTATTGCCCTCACCTCAGTCAATTACACAAGTAAGACAATTCGTAGGCCTAGCATCTTACTTTCGCCAATTTGTGCCCAACTTTTCTCGTCTTATGGGACCAATATACAAACTCACCTCAGGTAAGTGTCTATTCGAGTGGACACCTAAATGCGAGGAAGTTAGGCAAAAGGTTATTGATATTCTGACTAGCTTGCCAGTCTTAATGATTTTTGACCCAAAATATCCAGCTGAACTACACACAGACGCGAGTGCTGAAGGCTATGGAGCTATATTGTTCCAAATTGTTGAGGGTAAGCGCCGGCCTGTAGCTTATTTCAGCAAACGCACGACTCCAGTCGAAGCGAGATACCACTCGTATGAATTAGAAACACTGGCTGTTGTCAACGCAGTAAAGCATTTCAGGCAATATTTGCATGGTCGAAGATTTACAGTAGTAACCGACTGTAACTCTTTAAAATTGTCACGTACCAAGATCGATTTGACTCCACGGGTTCACAGGTGGTGGGTGTTCCTACAAGCATTTGATTTCGACGTGATTTATAAGGCCGGTAAGCAAATGGCTCATGTAGATTTCCTTTCCCGAAACCTACCGTCCTCGGGCTCTTTGAAGCAACAGGTAAATAACGTGGAGCAGAAGCGTGTGAACGTTGCTGACTTGCCAAACAATTGGCTACTAGCAGAGCAGCAGCGAGATGAAGAAATTAAGAAGCTAATTTCTGATCTAGACCAGGGTCAGCTCAGTGACGACGTCGCAAAAACGTACGAGGTAAGATCAGGTATACTTCATCGTAAGGTGCAGAGGAATGGTCGAACGAGATCTTTGCCAATCATTCCTCGCACTATGCGTTGGTCAGTCATTAACAACATTCACGAGTCGCTGGTTCACCTAGGATTCGATAAAACATTGGAAAAGTTGTACAACTACTATTGGTTCCAAGGTATGAGTCGGTACGTACGAAAATTTGTTGACAGCTGTGTGACCTGTAAAATAGCGAAGTCTCATTCAGGAAAGGTACAAGTTGAACTTCATCCAATACCAAAAGTTGCTATTCCATGGCACACTGTACACATTGATGCAACTGGTAAGCTAAGTGGAAAGAGTGATAATAAGGAGTACGCTTTCGTTATGATTGACGCATTTACGAAGTATGTACTACTCTCTCATACTAAAAATATCGACACCAGGAGCAGCATTAAGGCAGTGGAGGACAGTGTGGCACTGTTTGGTGCTCCCACACGTATAATCGCTGACCAAGGTCGTTGTTTTGCAAGTAAAGAGTTCCGTGACTTTTGTGAAAGTAAGAATATCAATCTTCACCTTATCGCTACTGGATCTTGTCGTGCGAACGGACAGGTAGAGCGAATAATGAGTGTGCTAAAATCTATGCTTACTGCGATTGAGGCAGATAAAGATAGGTCGTGGCAGGATTCTTTAGGAGATGTGCAGCTCGCTTTAAACTGTACTGTCAATCGTGTTACTAAAGCTTCCCCGTTAGAGCTTTTGATAGGAAAAGTAGCCCGTCCTTTAGATTTGATGGCCGATGATAACGATGAGGTAATAGATCTCAATGCAATTAGGCAGTCTGCCTCTGAAGGCATATTAAAATCCGCAAGTTATGAAAAGGAACGTTTTGATAGCAATAAGGCAAGCGTGAATAGATTTTCGGTTGGTGAATTCGTATTGATAGAAAATGAAGAACGAAATCAAACAAAGTTGGATCCTAAGTATAGAGGACCATTTCAAATCATAGAAGTTCTAGAGGGGGATAGGTATCTTTTAAGATCTTTAATAAACAGGCGTACTTATAAATACGCACATAATCGTGTTAAAAAGATGCCTGAGGGCCAAGTACCAATTGAGATTGTTGAGAATGATGAAGTAGATGATGAAACGGCATCTACGAGTTGTTAAATAGCATAGGTTCTAGATTCGTTAGGTCAGAGACTGTACCAGGATGCCGTAGCCGTAACCTAGTAGAAACCGGTGTCTGCTCTACGAGTAGTCCGTGGGTACGCGGTGGGCGGTAGTCCTGGGTGGTACAGTCGGATCTTGCCTTGTAGCAAGGATCATAGAGTCTGTGATATGACTTGGATTTCCCAGGGAGAAGTGGTGTGAAAATTGTTTACTGGCTAAAGAGCTAGCTGAGACCACGAATTTGATACCTATTGCTCAGTAAGATTGATTAAAGTGACTTGTTCTTCGTGTGTTTGATTTCAATGGTACATGGTCTCAGTGGTCTTTGTTAATTTGTATCAATTGACCAATTATTGTAAAATTGTTGTTGTTAATAAAAGAGTCAACATGGTTCCTTGTAAAGTAATTACTTAATGCTGAAATAATAACTTACCTACGTTAATATTGTTATTTTGATGTTGTGGTTGTAAAATAAAAACAATGAAATAGACCATAGTTCTTTATTTTGCCGTAACATTAAGTTGCTGATGATTCAGGATTGGCCGAACAAATACTGTGCTGTGTCTCTTTCTCCAGGTTGATACACACGAGGACGTGTGTCGCGCAGGATGGCCGTGTCGTATCCGGTCATGAGTATGGACACCGAACGAAACGCAAGCGCGAGCGCCACCTACCGGAGGATGCGGCGCAACTACGTTTTCCCGCGCGCGCTTTGACAGAGCCGTGGCTTTATAAAAACGGCGGTCAGCGGACCGAACTTCACTTTTGTTCGAGCTGTCTCCGAGTGAAGAATCAAGAAGAATCCGTCACGGAACTGTCCCACGTTTCACTCGTGTCTACTTTGCATATTGTGTCCGAATAAAACTGTAAATTTCAACATAATCTTCTCATTGCACGATTCCCTTCTACTGCCCACATGATGATGGAAGGTTCGGACTATAATATCGAGGTTCAACCTACATATATTAATGTATTATCAGCATATTATTAACCGATTTCATAAAATATGGTATGTACTTGATTTTTCTATTAATTTTCCTTTCGTTATAATTCACTTTGTTCAAAGTTAAAGTGATATAAATGATATTGATATTAATTCCTAGCGCAACGTTATTCATTTCCATTAGTAGGCAAGATTAAGTTACTGCTTCCTTAAGGAAGCTAAAGCTACTCGTATATAATCTTCCTAAGAATTAATTCAAAATTATAAAGACTGTATAAACGTTGTATCTAACTTTATTACACAACATAAATCGCGTGGAAATCCGGAAAAGTTTAACTTAATCTCATTAGGAAGTCAATTTCTTAATGACTAAATGTAAAAGTTCATCTAGATTATTCGCAAGCTGAAAAGTAGAACATTATACTTCTATGTTAACACCTTAAAACTTTCAAGGTACATTTGGGAACTCACAACAGACACGAAACTTCGCGAATTAAGTTTCATAACTAATTTTTAGACACTTCCAAACGAACATTCTCCTTGAGAAAGTTACTGCTTTCGTGAATCACGCATAACATGGGTTACAAGCATCTTTAATTAAAAAAAATCTTTCATACTACCTACATAACTACCCTGATAACTAATAAATGTTTTGAGAAGAACCAACTTACTGATATAATAATTGCTGAAATTAGTTTGAAATACTTTTGACGACTACTGAATAAAACATAAATAATGGATTTTGGTTTTGACTTCAGTATTATACACCTTAATAGAAACTACTGTATAATTTATTATATAGTAATAAATATTGAATTATTGTATATTATAACTATTCTCCAGGACGTCTTGGGTAAAACTGTTAGTCCTGAGAATAAATAAATAATGATATCCGAAATTTTATCAATCAGTTCGATTGTATCGTAAATATTAATTTAAACAATAAACGTTAATAAACTTATAATACTTTATGATTTTTTGCATTTTTCAATGCTACTTTTATACTTATGATAAATTTTGAATAGAAAAATATTGGAAAAAATCAACTCGGCCACAAGCGAATTCTCAGATGGGACTCGAACTCACAGAAAATTTTTCCTTGTTCTGTGCTTAGACCCATATTATTATACTAAATAAATAAATAAATAAATAAATATTAGCATACAATCACACCAATTATCTAGTCCCACGTTAAGTTTCATGAAGAACTTGTATTATGGATACTAGATAACGGATAAACATACTTATATACTTTTTTTTTGTAAATACATACTTAATATACATATTAAACACCCAGACCAAGACAAATAGACATGTTCAAGCACACAAATATTTGTCTTGTCCGGGGATCGAACCCGGGATCTCTGGCGCAGAAGGCGGGGTTAGTACCCCTGGGGACTGCATGTGGCTTTTTAAAAATTTGTTCTTTTCTGTCACTCTTCCTCTGAATAACCGTTTAATAGCTGGTGCCCACTGACGGGAGGATCCTCGCGCACTTTGATTATGTAATTGAATTAAAGAAACCGTAACATAATATAATTTTTAAAATTCAACTTATAAAAGGTCAAACAACATGTTATATAATAGTCTGACAATGTTATTCTTGTTGCTAAGTTTCCTTATATTTTTGGGCTAGCATCCGCATGTCATAATGCAAAATTACCTACATCAAATTCTTTAATTCGTCATTTGCTAGCAGGATACCGGCGTCCAGAGAACAATGGAATATTTTTTATGTATCATAACCGGCCTGAGAGGTGACTGACTAGGAACCAATTTCGTCGCTGTCGTTACTGTCATATTTTCATACTGTTTGACCGCCACTACAGCGACGGAACAAGAATCTGAAACAATATTTAGTTAATAAATCACCCCTTCGTTCACTATAATACCGACGATGGCGGGCGTAAATACCAAAGTTCCCGTGAGAAAGTCCCCAAGCCAGCCGCGAGTCACGGCAGACGCGGCGTCGCCGGCCGCCGTATTGACCCGGCTATATTTAGCCGACGCATCGAAATGTTCGTCGTGCCCAACGTATCAATTGTGTCATCGACAGCTCTCTTCAGACTGTCTTTTGTTTGCTGTTACGGGTTAATTGTGACGCTTGTCCCTTGGTTTGTCCTTTTGAGGTAGCTGATATAGTGGTTTTGTATTGTTTTAGTGAAATAGTATTCCTGCCTGATTGTAAAGTAAGTGATATGATAAAGGATGTGACAAATAGACATCTTATGATAAATTTTAAATAGAAAAATATTGGAATAAAACAACTCGGCCACAAGTGAATTCTCAGATGGGACTCGAACCCACGACCTTTGGAAATCCGGCTCAATGCTCTAACCGCTGAGCTACCGAGACTTGCGAACCACTGTCGAAATTCTCCAATACTGTTATATTTTTAATACGCTGTAGGCCAGCGTTGTCATATCAATGCTAGGAATATCCTTGCATTCGAAAGAAACATCTGATAAGATGTTTCTTTCGTTATTTTAACGATCGATTAAGATACAACAGCCAATAATTAAAAAAGTAGCTACCTGTTTACCTCAATTAAAGATGGATTTATTGTGGTTAAACCTTTACGATCTTTTGTCTAAAAAAATTGAGGGAGGGACAGAATACAGATTTTTTTAATTGAAATTAAAGACCACAACAACCTCTCAGATCCCGCGTTATGAGACATAGTAGATATTCCATTGTTCTCTGGACTCCAGTGTCCAATAGCAAATGACAAATCAAATGTACAGACGACACCTAATAAAACATAGTCATGACAATTAAAAAATATAATAAAAAATGGCCAAGTGCGTGTTTGCTTTCCTTTGAACGTCATTAAGTGTGTCTTCAGAGTGCTTAGTGTGAGTTGTTTCACCTTACTCGCTTTCGTCGATGTTAGTTTAATTTTCAACCTTATTCCTATTGCATTAAGACTATCTATCAAACTTTGACTCTACGCGATGGTAACGTTTGGACATTTTCAAACTCACACTAGGCCCTCTGAATTCTTTTACGTATACGTGAGCTACCGTTTAAATTTTAACGGGGAGGGGGGCGCCTCTCTCAAACTAAAATTTGTGTTTTAAAGCATAATATTTAAAAACCCAATACCTAAATCGAAAAGTGGTCTTCTTAAACCTATAATATTTTTAAGACCTATGCAACGACACCCCACACTACGAAATTAATGAGAAAAAAGAAACACCCCAAGATACATGTAGGGGAGGAGCACTTAAAAAAAACTAAGAAAGACAGACATATGTACATGGCGAAACTATAAGGGTTCCTTGTTGGTTTTACTACGGAACCCTAAAAAAGACTATAATACAAACAAATACAAACACACGCACATAAACATAGTTATTAGAGGTAGGCGCTAATTACTGCGACACAGTCCTATACTAATGTAGTTGTTAACGTAAATTATGTTCGGCATGTATTTATAGCACAAATTAAAGATTATTTAATATTTATTTAATAATATTTAATATTGATGAAGAAATCTCTAAAATAAGTTTCTGTTTCAAAACTTTCGTTTATAAACTTTTTATGCGTCAAATGTTCTCAAGAAGTGCATATAAAAGTTCCGTGAGAACAGTGTAAAGTGATATATACCTGTAATTGTATACATTTAATAATAATAATTATCCCTTTGAAGTTTTATCTTCAAAGGGATAATTATTATCAAGAATTTGACAACACCGATGGCGCAAGTGTGACCTACGCCTACGCCCCCGTCATGTCATCCCCACTCCGCGAGTAAAGGTTGAAATCAAATTTCACTCATGTAGACGTGAGCTGCCCTGATTTCCGGATATAATAAAATATTGTCCCGTATCGTGAAACGAACCTTTTCTACCCCAATATCTATAGAAGGCGCTACGTCGAAATATAAAACAATAAGACCCTAAGAATAAACGGGTTCTAGTCCCATCGCTTGTAGCCGAGTTGACTTTTTCCAATATTTTGCTATTTAAAATTTATCATAATTATAAACGGGATAAGTCAAGACTCTTCGTTTTTTTAATATTGATTTATGAATTTTAGAACACGTCATTTTCAAGTGCTTTTTACTTTTCTACGGTGTAGGATAGGGTTATATTTCATCAGTTAGAGTAAATATCCTATAAATATTTTGAAGTTAAATTTCAAATAATTTATGAGTTTATTTTTACAATCAATACCCTATTCGAACTTCAATATGTATATAGATGAATAATAAAAAATATGCGGTTATGCTTTAACCATTAATAATAGTACAAACATGAAACGGCGGAACTATAAATAATCATCAGTGTAGTTTACCGTAAGCTTTAGTAACTGTTGTCATTTGTCAGTAAAATTACACTGCGTTTTACGGCAAAATTCTATTTTAGCACAGTCTTGTATTGTTACGACATTATTATGTGCTTTATTGTAAAAGCATCTAAGGCTGACTGCATCCTAATAATCTGGTTCCTGTGGGTATATCGAGATCAAATATTTCTTCAGTTTTAATCTTGGCTGTAAACTATGTGTTCCAAATATTATCCAAATCCGTTCAGACTTTTTTGCTTGATATAGTAACAAAATCCACACATTCTATACATCCAAACATTCACATCCTAACATTATAAATTAAGGGCCGCTTATAGCCTGGATAAATACATAGGATACATTTATCTCTAATTCTCACGGGAAAGTGAACCACGCGGGGGAAGCGCGGTCCTTCTAATATAAAAAATAGTATTTTTAATATTAGAAGGACTTCTAATATTAAAACTAATAGGAAGATAAATAAAATAAATAAATATTTCTTACAACCAATTCACCTAGCCCCAAAGTAAGCACTGTGAGGCTTGTGTTATCGGATACTAGGAAAACGGATATAAATCAGTTATACTTATATATATATCTACTTACTTTATTAATATTTTTTTGCGCACAAACTGCCCTATTTAACTCATCGACCAGTCTCAACAAAAAAGGGTTGTCTGGAAGAGATCGCTGCTAAGCGATAAGGCCGCCCCTTTGTATAACTTATCGTATTATTGTTCCATGTATGTTTCTGAATGTACAAATAAAGTGTTATCTAATCTAATCTAATCTATAAGTATTTATGTGTAGAAATATATATATACATCCATGACTCAGGTACAAATGCTCGTATTCATCATACAAACATTTTCCCGTACCGGGATTCGAACCCTTGATCTCGTAGTAGGCGACACCTCAAAACTCTACCCCGGAGGTTGTCAAAGATTTCCAACATTTAAAATTACAAGTAACATACAACACCCATACTAAAGCCGCGATATATGCGTAGTGTACATCAAACTAAATAAGATTAAGGTGGAACGATTTTCATACAAAAAACAGTCGAGATTATCTTGGTAGATTAACAGAATTATTACTTAAATATATGTGCAACTATTTATTCTCGGGTATTCATTTGCGCAAAATTAATAAACAAACATTGTTTCATTCAGAAATCACCTATAAATGAACACTAAATTTTTGCAAATATTACGACTGTGTATGTGACAAATGTCGTGTACGTATACAAAAATCGCGACGTTGCCATTCCATGCGGCTAAGACGCGCAACGCGCGAAGTTGCCGCTCTTACGTTTGTCTCGATTTAATAATTGTTTAAATTTCTCTTTACTAGATTTTTCAGCTGTGTTGCCGTTGCGTCCCAAAAGAGATGAGTTTCGTCAGTAATAATTTACTTTGGGATTATGATATAGAGTTGTGATTTGTAGGATTTATCTTGACTCCGATTTAAAAAAATGCTAAACACGACTTTACATTTTGTTTTTATGCGTAAATCTTTTTTTCTCCCATCACTGTAAAAAAATAGAAAATAAGATTTTATAAAGGAAAAAAAAGAAACGAAAATTGTATCTGCTTCGTGCAAATAAAATTTACTTGTATTATGTAACGTACTTACTTAATATTTAATTATTTTTTTTATTTAGACAAATGTCATGTGGTCCCTTTTCAAATATTAAATTGTCCGCAATTACATCTGACTCTTACACGAAAAGCCGTTTGCTCGAATAAACATTTGCGCGAATAGTGCACAAATGTAATTAAATTTGCCTCAATTATTGGTCAGTTAGCCTTCAAAAATATTTTCACCGTACAGCGCATGAATGAATGTTAGCGCTATCTCAGCACTTTTTTTTCTAGATTGAACTTAACATTACATAAGACATATTTAAGATACACAAGAGGTTAGCACTTTTTATTTTATAACCTCTCAGGCATCGGAAAACGAAACACAATAGATATTTAATTGTTTCCAACCCCGGTGTTCGCTGCGCTGCTTTACGAATTAAGTATTTGTTGAATAATACAATTTCATTTTGAGGTAAGTACTTAATAGTAATTTTTTTTGGGGCATTTTTGCTTACTTACATGTTTTATGTATTAATATTTTATAATATCAGTATCTTTATAAATTAAAACACGAAATTAGTTATATGCACATAAGTGCCTTTAAAGACACAATCCTCAGAAACACGTGAAGTATCAAATTGATATTAATAAAGATTAAAGTCTATGGTTCCCCCGAACTGTAAAAATCAAGCTTCTAAGTTTTTACATCACCATAATAAATTATCGCAGTAAATTAAAGCTTTAAAGGTAGAATTTAACAAGATTTACAAGATGTAAAATTTCACCACATAAGTAAACAAAAAGAGTAAGTATAAAAATGGCGTCTCGAGCTTGATTCCAAAACTATTATAATATAAAATGGAGATTGTAACTAACAAACAAGTAGACAAAATATGATCATTTGCGCAAATTTATATACGCGCCAATATACCGTAAGGAGCTAAATGTATTGATTTTAAATAAAACTAATATAATAGTATTGTAGTATTGTACTAGCGGATCCTCGCGGTTTTACACGCGTGGTACCTGTTCCCGTGGGAATATCGGGATAAAATATAGCCTATGTTAATCAGGGATAGTGTAGCATCCTAAAAGAATTTTTGAAATCAGTCTAGTAGTTTTTGAGTTTATTCATTACATACATACATACACATCTTTCCTCTTTATCACTACATAGTATAAAGCAAAGTCGCTTCCCGCTGTCTGTCCCTATGTATGCTTAGATCTTTAAAACTAGGTACGCAACGGATTTTGATGCGGTTTTTTTTAATAGATAGAGTGATTCAAGAGGAAGGTAAAATAACCTTCAATATATAGTAGAGAAATACTGTAATTTTTACGGTTTCTAATGTGATGTCGTAAATGATTACATTTTTTCCGCTTACATTGCAAACGCAGGCTGAACCCTACGAGATTTATCAATATAAGGTAATAAGTATTTGTACACCTTGAAAATGTCTACAGAAAACTCCGCGGTGGTTTATGTTTATCTCTTATGGATAACCCACAATAGCATAAGTCGTGTAGTCCACGCGGGCGAAGCCGCGGGCGGGAGCTAAGTAGCGGCTTATAGAAGTATAGAAAACGGTAACATGATGATCCAACAACCACCACCACTTTTTTTTTGATTGAGGAAACACTGCAATTTTAATCAAAATCTGTTCAGCAGTGGTTTAAAAAAAAGATATTATAATGGGCAAACACACTAAGAAATCTTAAAATTTAGAGTATCAATTACATTCTTGTCACTTGTGCAATTTAAAAAAGTTGCAATTGCATTTGTTGCAATTTATACATCAAAATTAATATTGTGATGTTATTTAAATAAACAATAATATAAAATAAATAATAAAAAAAAAATCTACCATCAGAAGTCTCGAACCCTAACTCTTTGATATCTAAGCCGAGTACGTAGACCGCTGGGCTACTTTATCATTTTCAGCTGGGTCGAAATATTCTACTACAAGAAACTCAGAAATAAGGTATGCATGTGTGAGTGATTAGTAAAATTTGGAGACAGAAACACTCTCTCGAGATATTTGGATGATTTATGTACTACAAAAAGATAAATGTTGGTTTCGAAAATTCAATATTTATTTATAGAATGCGCTAATAGTATTTTGAGTTAAAAAGATACAAAGAACAATTAACAAATAAATAAAAACTACTAAATAGCGAAAGTAGCACCATCTAACGACCGTTCAGCTTTTTGTAACTTAATCGTTCCACCTTAAGTAAAAATAATTGCTGGGAAACGACCTTCGATTTTAAGTAAAAAAAAATGGGTACACGCAATGGAACGCGTGCAAGAACGTTTACGTATGTCTATGGAGAACGAGTAGGCGACCGGTGGGCCTACCATGAGTTTTTCTTACCATTTACTGTACAGTAAACGGGAGACATTTAGTATTAGAATCTGTAGTTCAGCTACTGCCCGCTAGAGGCGCTATACAGATTCGCATACAAAATGTCTCCCGTTTACTGTACAGTAAACGGTAAGAAAAACTCATGGTAGGCCCACGGGGTCCCGTATCAGTGAGTGGTTTTGAGATTCATTGCGGTTTTGTTACATTAAACGATTATCTTTAGAAAAAAATTATGACTTTAATCCTTAATAACTCCTTAACTATCAGTTTCCCAGGCTTAGTTCCATACAAGAAAATAATAGTAACTGTTGAAGCGCCTCTACGCTTACCATGAAGGTTTTATTCGCGGTGTGCCAGTGCCGTGAAATTTTTACTTTTTTATTATTTTTCTACGGCGCGAACTATTTTTTGTTTAATTGATATTCTTTTGTTTCACATCTTTATTACAACATATTTATTATTTTGAATTTATATATACTAAAAACTTTGATAAGATCAACATTTGGTCGTCCAGAATAATTTGTACTATTTTGTTGTAATTAACGTATTGGTTCAAATCATACTTATCCAGGTATAGTTGCAGTTATTTGAACTAAATCAATAGTACGTATTTGTAAAATTATTCATTTACTTAATTTAGTCAACTGTGTTTCAAGTAGGTATTACCTATTTTACATGCTTATTAAATCTATCTTTAAAACATTATTTCTTTGTAATTATCGTTAACAATTAAAAGATAACAGGTACTTATTTTAGACTTTTTGTTACAAGATATTTTAACATTTGATTTAAAAGTTAATTCTTGCTGATTATACAAGAATACAGTAATTAATATCAGTCTATGTTTGTAATATATTTAGTATTTCGTTTCGTTGTTTAGTTAGAACTTAAAGTCAATTAAAATCATGTTGAACCTCCTCTAGGCTTACCATGAAGGTTTTATGCGCAGTGTGCCAGTACCGTGAAGTTTTTACTTTTTTCTTTTCTTTCTACGGCGCGAACAATTTTTGTTTAATTAATATTATTTTGTTTCACATCTTTATTACAACATATTATAATATTAATTTGGATTTTTATTTACTAAAAAGTTTGAAAAGATCCAACAGTAACGATGGGGAGGATACGTGGTTTTCGTTTTCGTTATGGGTCTTTTAATATAAGTTGAGCTATACGTCCCGTAAGACAATATCACAATACAGCTAAAGTTAGTGGAGCATGGCAGGTCATTAGGGCGCGCAGACGGTAGGAAGTAATTTAGCGCGCTTTTGCTGCTTGGGTGGTATTGTTCTTGTTTATGTAAGGTGTTATACCAAAATATATGAAACAGAGCACTAAATGTCCGCATCAATAAAATTGCTATTGCTACCCTGATACAGACAACCTTCTTGGCGAATCTCGCGAAACATACTGTGTAATGCCGTATTTGGTGATTAACCCCTGTATTAGCAAGCAAACTATTATATTTTATAACAATAAAAAACCTACGTACATCTTATGTTTTGGCGCGCACTGTTCATTAAAATAAAACAACTTTCACGGATATCAAACGCGCTATATTTTCACGAACTAAGTTATTAATTAACGTAATTGTCCGTATTTTTAGGTCAGTCATCCCGTGACCACGGCAGCTGTAAAGGTGCCGAAACGTCGGGAAAATCAAAAAACCCCTAAAAACCTAAAAATACGGACAATTACAACTTAGTCGTGAAAATATAGCAATTTATTTCAATAAAAAACCTTTTGTGTCCTGTTCATTGCAAGCGAAAGGTTTAAATGACAATATAAGTCCGAAAAATTCTTGAAAAATGGCTTAATAGAAGTACTGAATTTGCTTATACAATGTTAATCTATGTTTGGTCGTAGGACTTGTAAGTTTGGCCGGCTACCACCATCTTATCAAATTCTGATGCCATAACAACAATGTTTTCAGCATTGCTGTGTTCCGGCAGTTATAGTTAAGATAGCCAGTTCCTAAAGGATTGAGTATTCCGGAAAAGGATCGCTTCCATCTTCAGCCTTATCAATACTTAAAATCAGATATGATGAAGGATAAGAGTCTCTTCGTTGTTCATTAAAAAACATTTTTTTTGCCAATTTCAGGCTTGCTTCTGTACAAAAAGTTATTCTTATTGATGATTTCTATTAACGGATTTGAGTAAGAAACCGTTTCTTAAAAGGTTATATAAAATAACGTTACATTGCACTTCTTCAGATTTTTTTTATGTAATCTAAGTCTAATAAGAAGTTAAGTATTTCATAACACAAAAAATAACAAATTCATAGCCTCCTCCATCTATGAAGTCCGTTAAAAACAGAATTTATCCGATACGGAAATCATAAAAGAAAGAAAAATCCCTCTTTCTCCTATCATATTTCCTCCTATACTTAGGTACTTATCTAAGTCCATAAAATAAGTCGTTAAAAAAAACATTCGCACCCCACTTAAGTTCACATGTCGATGTCGGGTCAGTTTGATGACCTTTTATTGTTTACAACCACCCATCGAGAAGCACTTAACTTATTTATTTCGAATCGATACTTTGAACTTTTACAGTACTTAACGAGTAATCGTTCACGTTATTGTGGATACGATTTGTGTGAATAAAATGGCAATGCTCGATCTTACGTAACGTCTTAAGTTAATAGTAAGTAATATACTTAATTGTCTGTTAATATAAAATGTATGTTTACTTTTACGCCCGAAAAACTTGAACTTGCCTAAGGTTTAAATTGGATATAGGAGGTTACCTTTCAAAGACAATTTTGACTGAATCGATCTGAATTGAGATCGAGGTTGAATGGCCATATTTTTTTATTGATTTTTGCCGTTGATTCGATTTTATTGATGTTACAATCGATTTCTAGAGCACAAAATTACTTTATTTAGTTATTTTAAGTCATAATTACTGACTTTAGACGTTAATTCAATCCCGATCTCAATGCGATTGCGTCAAGAGTAAGGGGACAGGATGTTTGATATTGCGAACTAGGAATTCGTTCTTTTTCTGATTTTGCTAAGTTAGATAGTATAATTATAGAGACTTTCAGTATGTACATATTAAAAATTTGTTCATCATCTTTAGTATAGAATTCCACACGAATGAAGCCGGAAGCAGCTCCTAGTATATTATGATAATAGTTATATAGTCTACTAATCGGAAACAACTAATTGCAGGCCAAATTCCCCGGTTCTACAATCAAATTAACATAACAAAGCTATCTAGACAGCATTACGTGACTAAATGGCTAGACAGGCCTAAACCTAGCCCTATTTTTTCATAATTGAAGCCTTGACCTGCGAAGCTATCTTGTGCTTTTACGGAACTTTTACGTTTCTTGTTCTGAATAAATGGAAAAGACAAGAAGGACAAATAAGGAAAAGGTATCATAAGAAAGTTGTCGCAGGACATATTGGGTGACTGATGAATAGGGACCGATTATATTATTTATAAAAACACTTTAACTGATATGATATGAAAAAATGAACAGAAGGTTTTATTATAAGTACTTATGTTATATTTCAATGTGAGAATTCTATAAGAATCTTGCATTAAAAAGCCAGACCGACAAGCTTAGCCGTTAATTGTTGGCAGGTGTAAATTATTGCAAAAAATAAAAGACAAATGAGTCTTTTTCTAAAATATAAATATAAATTGATAGTATATTTTTATGAAAACATTATTGAGACATTCTATTAAGTAGGATATATTTTGTAGAAGAAAGTCAATTCGTGCGTTCTTTTTTCACCTCAACGAAATATCTTATTAGGTTTATTAGTTTATGCTTTTAAATTTTTCATAAAACATTATAAACATGAAAATCGACAACTAAACGGCGACTGTATTTTTTCTGTTTATTGTAGTTTTGCTAAAAATAGCTCATGATGTCTTTAGTCGAATATTGTTGTCAAATCATTTTTGTATTTTTAAAGATAAAAGTGAAAGGAAATTATTTCTGAGTAGAACATAATATATTATGTTAAACTAGTGTATGTAAAAATATTTTTCATTTGAGCAGAAAGGTTCGAAATCTCAATTCAACTTTTTCCTGAAAATAATTCTACACTAGCGCCAAACACATTTTCAGTATTCCTTTCAAAAGTACGAAACAAAAGTATTATCGTCCGCCGCTCATAGATGGCGCAGACTTTAGAGACGCAGCGACTCTGCTACTCGCTACTAGATGGAGCTGGAAAATATTATTTTCTACAAACAAACAAAAAAGTTTGTATTGAAATCCTAATCCTAATCCTAACTAATATTATAAATGCGAGAGTTTGTTTGTTTGTCCTTTCTTCACGCCCTAGCTAAGCAACCAATAGACTTGATTTTTGACATAGAGCTAGTTAAAAAGACGGAGAGTAACATCTAGGCTACTTTTTATCTCGATAACTCGATCTCGGTAAGGGGAACCACGCGGGTGAAACGTTAGTACCGGCAGGGTGGTATTATTTAAAACTTACAAGAGTTATTACACGTGATTTATTTCAACGGCCAATCCGTTCTAATGTAAGTTCTTTATATGCTATATATCATATCATCAGTCCAAAATACCTAGACTACAAAAAATACTCATATCAGCAAATTCGTATGAAACCCCGCAGCAGTGACGTAACCAAAGGTTTCGGAAAGCCATCGATTGCAGATACCGGCGTGGCCCTGACCCCGTACGGGGTCGAGCGCTACCCGACGAATTACTTGTAGACTCACCTCTAGGGATTTGGCTGTATCGACGAAACAGTAGGCAGTGAAAAATTATGAAAAAACTTTAATGCTCTCTCACCAAATAACTTGGTTGTCCACTGAAGCCGTCAAGAGTTACATGTCGTACTCTTTGTACCAAGTAGATTCAGCCATGTAATTATTAAGTTACAAGAAAAAGTTTTCAGTATTTTTTTTTTATTTGCTAAATTAAAGTTAAAGCCACTGGATAGAACTAGAGAGCGAAATGAACGTCAGAATAAAAAAAATCATAACCCTATTATAAGTGATAAAATAGTTTTCAGACCTTGACTTTTATTTTGTGCAATTGATACTACTTACTTGATCTGTAATCATAATACACTTGTTCAAAGATGCGATCGAGTCACTTACGAGTACAGTAAACCACTTCGTCGCAGGTATTCAAATAAGACCTATTGATTTTTTTTTAAATAACTTTCTATTATATTCAGCTATCGAATGAAAATAATTAGGTAATGATTATGCTTATACTCGCTATTGTACTAGTTAACTACGTTTTAGCTTTATCTCATGTAGAAATCAGTATGTAATTACGTTTTCATATTATTGATAGTCGCGCATTATAAAAGACGTTAATAATTCTGTTTCCTCCGTCCAAGAAAATCATTGTTATTTAAACATTTTAAAAGGCGTATTTAGGTTTTTTAAAGTAAAAAAATATGCCATGGTTGACAAGGCGAAGACATTCTCATCATGGGTAAGTTGATTGTTGGTAATAATTTGTTCATAAGGCAGTAAAGTGTTTTATGTTTCTTTTTAGGGTTTTCATTTATTAGTTTCTTCTTGAATTTTGTATGTGAAAACTTAATAAGGTTATTATATAAATAACGATGAGCCGTGTGGTGACGGCCTAAGAATACAAGTGTCACCACTCCCTTATATGCCTGGGATGTCGTAAGAGTCGACTAAGAGGCTCGACGCATTGAACACCTGTGCGAGAGAAGGAAAACTTGAAACAAACCCTCTACCAACCCGTCTGGCCAGCGTGGTAGCAGTAGGCTAATATCCTCCTATGAACGCCACAATAGGCGTGAGCTAGGAGAGGCCTATGTCCAGCAGTGGACGTCCACAGGCTGATGATGATAAATAACATTAAAATCCAGGACAATAATAAATTTTGCAGGCAACCATGACCTCTCGTAATCTCTTCATTTATTTTTAGGCTTTTTACATCGTTGCTTAATATTATCGATGTTACAAATATAGCAGGGAGTAATTCAAAGATTGCATGTCTGATTTCATTGCTTACGGCATAGTTGCCTCGAAGCAACTTTAAAGGTGAGCTCACTAACATTTGCGTTAGCTACATTTAACAGGCGCAATGGTTCGCGCGCTCGGCCTGCGATTGTTGAGGTTAAGCAACTTTAGCAATGGTCGGTCACGGGATGGGTGACCAAAAATGTACTATCTCAAGCTCTTTCGTGCTTCGGAAGACACGTTAAGCCGTTGGTCCCGGCTGCCTTTGCAGTCGTTTAAAGCCACCAATCCGCATTGGACCCTTGTGATGGCTCATGGCCTGTTCCCCTTATCCATCCAAAAGGTAGGCCAGCAGTGGGGACATTAAAAATGGCTGATGACGAACAGTACGTCAGTCTTTACACTTGCACTACGAAATTCGCCGTTATTACAAGAGCCATAAAGGTGCTCTCAAGGACAAACTGTAATGCCCGAAGTGCTGCTGACTACATGTTTACTACATATTTGATGCGATAAGGTAGTATATTACATGTAGACTGTTGATTTCTTAGAACTGTTTAGCGTAGACCATAAAATGAAACCCTCATGAAAATTAACTAGGTATCCATACTTAGTTCTTGTTTTATGGATAAGTTACTTTATTTATTTTATGATTTTTGAAATTTTGCATTTTTCAATGCTATTTTTACTTATGACAAATTTGAAATAGAAAAATATTGGAACAAATTTACTCAGCCACAAGTGAATTCTCAGATGGTACTCGAACCCACGACCTTTGGAAATCCGGTCCAGTGCTCTAACCACTGAGCTACCGAGACTTGCGTACCACCATCAAAATTCTTCAATACTTTTATATTTTGAAAATTTGTATAATATGACCCGAAATTTAATGCTAATATAACTTTCTCGTCTAATTTTCGCTCCCAAACCACTCACTATATATTTTTTTAAATCCTTTGTACGAGTATGTAGTGATAGATTAGTACTCAAGTGAGGCTTTCTTTTTATCATATAGATAATATTAAAAGAGCAAAGTAGTGGATGAATTTGTTAATATGTATTATGTAATAGAAATATAAAAGTTTTCAAGTATAATAGAAAAGTAAAATAGCTATTTTTTAACTTCTAAGGAAGAAAGTAAGAATAAGACGAAAAAAAATTGATTTGTTTATTTATTCGGAAACTTAACAGCTCTTTTTTTTTATTGGCAGTTGCATCTTAATCGATCGTTAAACACCTGAAAAGATGTTTCTTTCGAATGCAAGGATATTTCCTAGCATTGATGTAACAACGCTGGCCTACAGCGTATTAAAAATATAAAAGTATTGGAGAATTTCGACGGTGGTTCGCAAGTCTCGGTAGCTCAGCGGTTAGAGCATTGGACCGGATTTCCAAAGGTCGCTGGTTCGATTCCAGCCTGAGAATTCACTTGTGGCCGAGTTAAACTTAACAGCTCGTTTACAAGTACTAGTTTACAAACATTGTTTAAAAAAAACTACAGAGTTCCACAACTAATATAACATTATGGCTGCTCTAATTACCACTTAATTTATAAATTTATAAAACTTACAGATAATTGGGCACCTAGTGCCATTTTTTCATTATTTCATAATTCCATTTTTTTTAATGCAGGTAGGTCGAACATACAACGAAGACAATTCAACAGATAAGCATCAGCAAATGAATGATTATTATGGTATTCGTAGAAAAGGCAATACAATAAGATTGGAAATATATATGAATATATACTAGTATATAAATATATAGAACTTATAATAATATAGAAATATAAAGAATGGCTGCACACCATTCAGTCCTAATAAGGACTATATCCTCCTTTTTTATGTCTAGGTATTATTTTACCACCTATATGGTATCACAATTATACCTTATCCTATCCTATCCTACTTATATTATAAATGCGATAGTTTATGAGGCTGTTTGGATGCATGGATGTTTGTTACTCTTTTACGCAAAACTACTTATCGAATTTTGTTGGAATTTGGCACGCAGATAGTAGATAGTCTGACTTAAAACATAGGATCCTTTATATCATAATATTTCCACGGGAACAGGAACTAACGTGAACGCGGACGGCCGCTAGTTAATATTATAAATGGAAAAAGTTGGAAGTTCAATTTTTTCCATTTATAATTTGTATGTTTGTTACTCATTTACGCGATAACTGCATAACGGTTTTGTATGAAATTTAGTACACCGATAGATCATTTTCTAGAATAAAACAAAGCATACATTATAAGTCGTAATTTCCTAATTGAATGATCTTAACGATCGATCGGACTGAACGCATAATAAATCATCTGAAAAATAGGTGTTCTTCTTATTCAATTTTCCTCTCAGCGAAAATGTATGTAACGGTAAACTCATGCATACATATTCGGCATCATCGTAGTAGTACTTTCAGAAACTCCAGAAAGTGTTATAACTAAACTACAGCCAAATCTAATCACATAGGCAAATGAGTTACGTCAACATGACGTAGTCTCCACGTACATAATCCGGCTATTTCACCGCTCTATCCAATTACTCTTATTTAGAGCAACATTCGCAGCTTGCAATTTGTACAAAAGCGTGCCAGACTGGATTTGAGATATAAACGAGCGGAATAAATCAACTTAGATCCGATTCCCTGTGTGGGGAAAGAGATTTAGAGGTTAAATCCAGGATCCAGCTCCCAATATGAAGTTTTTATTGTCGAAAAGAAAGTTATTAGTATACTAGCTTCCGGCAGCGGTTTCACCCGCGTGGTTCTTGTTCCTGTCGGAATATCGGGATAAAAAGTAGCCTATGTTAGTACTCTTCGCCTTTTAATTGACTGCATGCAAAAATCAAGTCGATTGGTTGCTTTGTTATGGCGTGAAGGAAGGACAAACAAACACACTTTCGCATTTATAATTTTAGTTAAAATTAGGATTACATAGGATACATAAGTACCATACACTTAGTATGATTACTAAAGAAATTGTAGAAATCGCTTAACTAAAATTTCTTCCAGAGAACTTGAAATTAAAGCAGGCTAATGTAATGATTTTCATGGAAGAGTTTTAACGTGACTGACAACATTTTGAAGGAAATCAATATTAAATTAACGAACATAGAACAAAAGTGTGTGTGTGTTTTTGTATATTTTTTTCTATAATTTTGTTTTTAAATGTGATAACATATAATTAACTGTTTGTATTCGTGTGTGAATTGTGTGTATAAATCTTAATCTGTTAAGCTTGTTAATTTAATTTTATGTATCGTTTTTTAAGTACTTTTTTGTTCTTTTTTCTAAAAATTTTTACATAATTAGGGGACTCTAGGTTTACTTTTAATCTTATTCTATGTACTCATTATGTTTCAAAAAACTGTTTGTTTCTAAATAGAAGCAAAAGAAGTAATTACAAAAACTATTGTGAAATGTGGAATATGCTGTCATAGCTCATAGCTCTTTCAATCAAAGAGATCTTTAATTTTTCAATAATATTTAGGCAAAGAGATCTTTCAATTATTAATATTATTTCAAACTAGGCTGATACAAGCACTTCTGAATGACCAAGAAGCTACGCCATCATGATGTTTGAACTTAAAATAGGGACTTAATAATTTGTAGGTAAATACAACTTTTTCTTCAAAAAGCCCAGTATTGCTCATTTCCTTTGTTTTTACCAAAAAATTATTCGTTAATATAAACACGTGGCTTTCAAGTCTATAGACATAACATTCGGCAAGTTTCAGTTAATGGAATTTCCGATTCATCATAAAAGCTAAATTTAGATATAAGACCGTGTTATCTCATTCAGCTGAGTTTAGTAGATTGTTTTTTTTTATTGGAAAACCAAAATTACTATTCTCAGGAGCTGAAGGAGAGGATGAGCAAAAAGTTAATTTGGGTTATTAAAAACTTGAACTTAAGTCCTTTCTTAAGTTCGCTTGCCCTTTCTCTGCGGCCTAATTAGGCAACCAATCGACTAGATTTTTGTCATTGTCATTGAGTTAGTTGAAAGAAGATACTCTCCCTTCTTTCAACGTTATGTTACTGCATAGGCTTCTTTTTATTCCGATATTCCCACGGAAACGGCAACCACGCGAGTGTAACCGCGGGCGGAAGTTAGTTTATTTTATGGCTGAAAATAGAAAGAATGAGGCTAAGCACTGATGCATTGGTAACAAAAGCTGCTAAAATACTTAAGTGAGTGATCTTCAAACCGTTTAGTAGAGATACATAGATGAAGGTCAACAGGCTGTACTCCAGGGGCAGGGTTAGGCCGACAGGCTGCTAATTGTGATCGAGTGAGCTGAGCTAATATGGAACTGCTGATTGAATTAGTCGGATATAAATCGAAATTAGGGAGTATCTAAGCTGGATTTATATATTTATGTTTTGTAATTAGATTTAAGAGAATACCTATTTAACCAATAAATTGGGAAAATATCTTAACTTAAATTTTATTTTTTGTCGTGGTAAATTTCACTTTGTCGAACGGTCTATGGTTGAATTTAAAAAAGGAAACGAGGCTTGGCATGCATGTCTTGAAAAGAAGTGAAAGGTTTTTTTTTAACATAGTGATGAAAAGGAAAATTAAAAGATAAAGAGATGAAGGTAAATAAAATCTGTGATAGGATGAATATCATAACGATGATGATGAGAGAATGAATTGGATTATGAGATGTTACAAAAAAGACTCAAAATCTGGAGAGACTTAATACGCTCAACACCAAAGAATTTTTTGAAGAGGTTATTTGATATATCTCAATCATCCCAATTCCGTATAGGTACTTTTTGTGTTTCTATTTAAATAAGCGTAATTACAATTTACTAAAACAATATCTGAATACGTCATACAAAAATATTGACAATCCAATGAAACTTTGCGAAAACCAATATGAATATCAGAATACCTAAAACAATGTTTTAAAGTAACCATGTAAATTCTACCGAATCATACTCCCATAGGTCAAATAAAATAAATTACTGGCTATAAAGTTTTTGTGCACTCTTTTCAATTAAAACAGTTTTGTTAAAAAAAGCAATAAAAATTTTACAGTGAAAACCGCAGTTCCAGTTTGGAAATACTGTATAATTTGTGTAAACGACCATTTATACGATGGCCAATGTTATTTGATCTCTGTAACTCTTCGCTTTCAGTTTTTTCCGTTCGACATTGGTAAAGCAGCAGGTCAGGTTATTCTGGTGTTATGTTATTTGCGGTTTGAATTCCCTTGTGTGACCGCATGTCATTCATATTGTAGCTGTTAATGTCTCTGGAGTAAAATGCTCTAAATGCTGGAGAACATTTCTCTCTCTGACCTACCGTACTCCGCTGAGACTAATATCATCTTACCACCAAGGTCTTCAAAATTTTGGAAGCACAACTTTGCGGTATCTATGAAGATAAGTTTGCAACAATCGTGCCCACAAGTATATATATTTCCCATGGAAATTACATATTTGAGTGTTATTTTTCATCTCTCAAGACCTCATAGGTAACTGTCGCATAAGCTAAACTCGTCAAAAATATTTTGATGATTCAGGTGTGTAAAAACAGTTTTACTTTCTAATTAATATTCAAAGAGGTAGCCAGAATTGCGTTATATCGTTTATCGGTTATCGTTTATCGTAAATAGTTTACTTTAACGTTTACGTCTTTACTCCAAAATTCACGAAATCGGTTCAAGCCTTGCCTGAAAAGAAGATCCATATTTTTATTTTATTTTATGACGAGACTCCTAGCCTTCATCATACCTGATGTTAAGTATTAATAAGGCTGAAAGATGATAGCGAGCCTCTCCCGGAATCCTCAGCCACTGAGGAACTGGCTATCTTATCTCAAACTGCTGGAACACAACAATGCTGAAAACATTGTTGTTACGGCGTCAGGCTTAATTAGGTGGTGGTAGCTAGCCAGGCAGACTTACAACAATAATAGACACCGGGACCCCTGGGTCTGATACCGGTGGTTGTACCACTAGACCACAGAGGTGGTTGTAAATTAGTAAAAAGTAACTAATAGATAGAATTTGTTTGCATTAAAATATTAGTATGGTTATTGGACGTAACGATAGTTATATATTATGCAAGGCTGGAAAGTTCGATCTGGCGGGGAGTTACCTCTTATGAACCTAAGCAAATTAAGGTTTCTAGGATTGTATTTATAGGTGCAGGACAATTTAAAACTAAAGGTTTTTCTGGGGTCGGCAATGCAATCATAGGTTGTAGAATCTCACCAACCGTTGAATTGAATTGAAAATAGTTTAAATAAACAAATAGTTTGATCTAAATTTATACTTATTCTTATTGTTTTTATGATTTATGGAACGCAAATAATATACGTAAACCAAAACTGATTATTATAAACGAGTTATTGAAAATAAGAATAAAATGTAACATAAAAAGACAATAGTGACGATACGAACGATAGAAAGGTTCCAATTTTAAAACAATTTTCCACGCTAGGTCCCAAAACGCCATTTTCCACGCAGATATTGAATTACAAAACTAACTTACCCGAGCGTGTGAGTTGAAATTATTATTATTAATAAATCAACGCGTATTATCTAAATACTTTACATATTGTTATGTATCGTTTTTACATTATAGCAATTCATAAATCGTGTTACTTTGTTGTGATTTTCTGGGGTGTGTTTTCTGTGTTTTTTTTTCTCTTTTTTTCGCTGGGAATCGAGCCCGGCACCTCTGGGTCTGATACCGGTGGTTGTTACCACTAGACCACAGATGCGGTTAAATAAAAGTAATAAGAATAATATTATATAATATTAGCGACGACCTATTTGGCGCAGGGGTTTTAATTCCGCCTTCTGCGCTAGAGGTCCCGGGTTCGATCGCCGGATAAGACAAATATTTGTGTACACGAACGTGTCTATTTGTCTTGGTCTGGGTGTTTCATATGTATATTATGTATGTATTTACAAAAAAGATCCGTTATCTAGTAACCATAACACAAGTTCAACGTGGGCTGATAATTGGTGTGTTTGTATGCAATTATTTATTTATTTATTATGGAGAACCAACAGCAAAAGTTAAAAATGACCCTATGGGTAAACAGAGAAAATCGACATCTCTTTCAAAAAAATATCGGATGCAACTTAAAACTCGTTCAGAGTTTCTGCATTGAAAAATGTTTTCTCGATACTTTCGATTGCGTTGGTTAGACTAGCTTTAAACTTTGTTAAGAGTGTAACCAATTTTACTTTCTGATCGTTTCCGTGTGAAATCGTTTTTATCCGATGAGTAATGCACATCGGGAATACTAGGGAATATGCACTTTATTTGTTAGTCGGAACTAGGGGGCGGCACCGCATTTCCTAGTAAAAGGGGAGGCTGGCACCGAATAGAGATGCTACTCGGAAAATATCGATATTCGTTTCCGAAGTTTATTGCGCTTCAGTTCAGATTGAAATGCAAGAACATGGTTAGTAGACGTAAATAATAGCTGGCATAAACATACGTAGTTGGATTTTACAGTGTCATATAAACTGTGGATTTAATATACGAAATAAATCTAAATACAACACTAGATCTTAAAGTACCATAAACATGTTATAGGTGCATATTCAATTACGACGATACGGTAATAAAAATACTATTCTCCAGATGTACCTTATTAATTCACAATAGCTTGGTGGAGTGGATTAGAGGAGCTCGGTGGTGCAGCAGTGAGGAACTCAATGGCACAGTTTTCACAAGCTCGGCTTGCCATTGTCGCAATGATGGGATGAATGACCAATAATTTATTATCTCGAATACTTGGGAGGCAAGTTAGGCCTTTGGTACCGGAAGTATATGCAATCGTTAAAACCCACCAGTCTGCATTGGACCCGCGTGGTGGAATACTTGGAAAGCAAGTTAGGCCGTTGGTACCGGCAGTATATGCCGTCGTTAAAACCCACCAGTCTGCATTGGACCCGAGTGGTGAAATGATGTTTTATGATGAAATAAAATAATACTGAAATATAAGAATATACGAGTATAATGAACATCGATATATCGATCAATATTATTATTAGTCCCATCTTTCTCTAAAAAGTTTACTTTAGCTCGAATTCTGGAAACCAAAGCCTACTGGGGTTTAGTAGATGAATTCCATGAAAACTAGAGGTAAAGCATTTATCTAAGAAACTTTCGCGAAGCTAGCTGACTCACCCCTTTAGCTTGAATTGTGTTAGCAAGTAATTTTAGTTAGAGTAGAAGTTAGTAATTTACGCAATTATGAAGATGTTTAGAGGAATTATTTCTATTGTATCGTTAAATAATCAGTTTTTTTGTTTTAGGATTGCGTTTTTGTATAATTTTTTAAGTGTTTAGATCGGAAGGTATGCTCGAAACGTGTCTGAAAATGAGTAGGATTTTACAAACAATCTGATTTGGTGCAACATATCCTCTTACTTTTAATCAAAACAAAATAAGATACAAACATTACACTCCGGGTCGGTAATAATTTATCATTCATGAACGTCATGATGCAGTTGATCGACCCAGCGTGTGGGCCCGCGGGCCCAGTTTGAACCGGGCCCAGTAGCCGGAAGACTCTACCTAAGTGCCTTTTTACTTTTTATCGTAAAATACTTATTTCTGATAGGTATACTTAATGTTTGAAATAAATAATGTAATATGTCCCCATTTCCGCTTTGGGCTGTTAAATCGAGATCTCCCCTAATGCTCGTTACGGTTGTAAAGACCACTGGATTTAGTTAAATTGCTTTACGATATGGCCGTTTTTACTCTACCTACACGAATAATGTATATTTAACTATTTTTTTTATTATTTATTGACCACTTGAGGATGCCCGCGACTTCGTCCGTGTGCGAACTTAGGTTATGAGTGTTGCATGGTGACGCCATCTATCAGAATAAAAAGTATTCTATGTCCATCTCCATTCTCTAACTCCATACCAAGTTTCATTAAAAATTGGTTGGCGGTTTACGCGTGAAATGGTTCTGAGCTACTTTTTGCCGTTTCGCCTTTTGCCGTAGATAAGGATTTTTTTTAATGTTTTTTTCTGTAGATAATATAATATAAAATGATATCCAACATTATATGAAAAATATTATGTGGCAGCGGTAAAATACAAATTTAGTTACAGATTTTCTACAAGAAAATCTCACCTTCGTAATTGTTTGAACGAAATTAAGTGTAAAAGGTGAAAATACTCGTTAAGACAGCAGCCGGGACCGATGACGGTTTAACGTGCCTTCCGAAGCACGGAAGCGCTCAGTAGGCCTAGCACAAATGATTTTCGAGTAAGTATCGAGAAAGTAAAGTAAGAAAATGTATGAGATATTGAGCAGCGATGTAACGGACGTAAAGAGAACTACATTTTCCTATACATTTTTTGACATAACGTGCTCGATACTATTTCGATAGTTATTCGTGCTAACCCTGCAGTTGTAATGCCACTTTACGGTCACTCATCCGACACCTGGCCGGATCTATCGTTGCTTAATAAACGTGATCGAATACGATCAGTCTGTCAAGCACCGCTACGAGCGCTTTAATATATATAGTATATTGCTTTATAACGATAAAATTATATTCGTCAAAACTCAAAAACTCACACTCTGTACCCACTGCAAAAAAATGTGAGTCAAAGCAACTTTAAAATATGGTTTGACTGAAAACTCGTGATATCGCTTATAATGTGTTCGCCGGACCTATATGGTTTCAATATTATTGTCACATGTGTTAATGCTCGTATGCCGTTCAATCTTGGCGTTTGATGACGAAGCTTGTCACTCAAGAAGTAAAAATATACTACCTACACATATCTGAAATATTTTAGGTAAATTAAATAGGTCATTATACTTGTAGGTTATTATCAGACACGTACCTAGCTATTGAGATGGTACGTGCCCGATAAAATAACTATTAAACTAATAAAGTTATGATTATCACTAAGCAGTAACATCTTACCAACCTTTATTTTCATAACACAATTTAATGATGATTAAACTCGTCCTTTTCCCGCATTCCTCACACCTCACCCTTGGCCATATTTCTACTCGCCGACACGACACTAGCTGGGCCGTTGCCCAGCACTGGCCCCGGCCCGGCTAATGAGGAAGCAAAAATGACACGTCTTTCTCATTGCCGGCACCGGCAACGGCACGGAGCGTGCCATGATTTTATTCATAATGCTTCTGTGAAACAGGCTATCTTATCTTATCTTATCATCAATGGTTTTTGCCATTAAAGTTCAATTGAGCTAAAAAAATATATCTTTCACAGATGCGAAGATGGTGGAGGCGGCGCAGCGACAGGGACCGGTGGGAGGGCGGCATCGCTGCGGCTCGCCAACGGGCGCGTGGCGGCGCAGTCGGCCGAGCAGCTGCCGCACTCGCCCGCCGACTGCGCCTCCGTGCGCATATCCATCGACAACACCAACACCTGCTGCACCGATTCGCTCGTCACCGCCCTCGACGACGAAACGCTGCTGCTGGGTAAGTCGACTTTACCCATCACAAGAGTACCGATAGTTCCAATGGGTGCGTGGCGGCGCTGTCGTCCGAGCATCTGTCGCACTCGCCGCCGACTGCGCCTACCTGCGCATATCCGTCGAAAACATTGACACCTGCTGCACCGACTCGCTCGTCACCGCCCTCGACGACGAAGCGCTGCTGCTGGGTAAGTCGACTTTACCCATCACAAGAGTACTGATAGTTCCAATGGGTGCGTGGACGCGCAGTCGTCCGAGCAGCTGTCGCACTCGCCGCCAACTGCGCCTACGTGCGCATATCCGTCGAAAACATTGACACCTGCTGCACCGACTCGCTCGTCACCGCCCTCGACGACGAAACGCTGCTGTTGGGTAAGTCACCCTATTAGCCGTGACAAAGGTACCGATAGTTCAGAGGGGCGCGTGGCGGCACAGTCGGCTGAGCAGCTGCCGCACTCGCCCGGTGACTATAAACGCTAAATTTTAGTAAATCAACCTAGAGCCAAAGATAATGTATGCCAAAAATATTTATGTCTTTTAAACACTCCTTCAAAATCATGAGAGATATAGATTGATAGAGATAGGGAGGAATTGACATTGGGAAAGAATGTGAGCCAATATTTTTGTCTTACTTTTACGATACTTCCAATATCATGGGAGATAACCTTAAATCATAAGAGGTATTCTGTACGGTACCTATATTTCTGCAAAAAAAACAGTTTCTTGCAGATTTTATTCTAAAAACCTATGAGAAAATACCGAACTCAAGGGAGACTACCTCAATCATAAGGAATTCTATAGGTACAGAGTATTTCTGCAACAAATCAGTTTCCTCGTAATACTAATTTTATTATAATAAAACCTACGATATAAAATTGAACAAAATCGGTCGTGAGATATTTATTAACAACTCTATGCAATTTATCACGGGAAAGTCCAAATAGAATATGTGGTTTATTACATTTTCCTTGTCCTGTAAGTAAGCATTGAAAATAAAAAAAATCATAATTCAATAAGATTATAATAAGATTAGAAGTCGTAAAATTTGGTGAATGCTCCTAATGTTTGGTTAGCATGCATTTCAGCGATACGTATGATCGATCTTTGTCGATTACTAGATGCGTCCCAACCGCTCTATGAAAAACTTGAAGCTACTGATAGCTTAAACATTTGAAAGCATGATGATTTTAATAGAAAATACGAGTACATAGTTAACATTCAAAACACAGGCAAGAAGTTTCGGTCTTAATTTTTTGACTCTAGATTCATTTTTTATTATTTAACCAAAATAAAATAATATCAACATAAGAAAAAGGTATTCTATGTCCTATTCCGTGTCATAGTCTATTTTTACGCGAGTTGTTTAATAAACAAACTTACCTTTACGCGACTTTGTTAAACAAACAAACTTACAATTCCAATTGTAACATTAGTAGGATTGCATAACATTACTTTCTTTATAGATGTTATTGTATTGGGACACGTCATTCATTACATAATTATATAATAATCTATTTCTTTGCAATAATACGGAGAAAACAAGAGACAATATTATAATATAACACAGTTTATCAGATTTATGTTTCTTTGAAACTTCAAGTTTTGTTTAATTATGGAAGTTATATATTGACCTTAAAACAAACTAATGAGTATTAATAATTGCAATAAAGACACGTGTAGTGTATTAATATCTTAATTTACACAAAGATACTTACTAAACTACTAAAACTACGATATTTTCCAACATGTTCTAGAATTTGTTTTTAGCTTTAAAATCGTAATTTTCCAAATCAAAAGTTTTCCCGCGTTTTCATAGGAACCGCAAAAAAAATATAACTTTCTACGTTAAATTTATTATGTTAAGGTTATTAATGATAATTTCATTGATATAAAGCCAGTTTCATTATTTATTGACTTTTGTCAATATTTTTAGCCAAAATTTATTAAATATATAAAGCTAATAATTATACAATGTGTTTTTGATATCCCTTAACATAAGGGTATTTAATTAAATGAAACCATGTCAAAGATTCAAATGGCAAATAAATTATTTTTAAAATCAAAAGATTACTTACCTTTCCATACAAATTCATTCCAACCGCAGATTCAAACTATGTTTTTGTACATTGTATTTAGTAATATTATAACAGTATTTCGTAATTAGGTACTATAATTTAACAAAGCTTGGTAACTCTTCATCTAACTAACCTCACTTTGGTTGTTTCGCGCTAACTTGTAGAAAATCTTAATTTTCCACTCCCATCTCCCTTTCTTAATGAGTTTTCAGATTTAATTATAAATTTAGGGAACTTCACTTTTATGAAGACATGATTAAAAGAACTTTTAATGATTTTAAATTATGAAAAGGTAAATATAGGTTCTGAACAAAGTTATTACTTTGCTAATTTAGCATGGGTTTTCACTTTTTGGTCAAGTTGTTTAAAACTTTTTTTGAATTTAATCTAATAGTATTTGGACTGCTTACCTATTAAGTACGTTATATAGGTCTTTCTTTATCCAGACAGAAAGTCATCCCGTGACCACGGCCCTTCGAAAATCGGGCAAACAAGAAACATTTTTTTTTAATGTTTTATTGAGAGTAATAAAATCTTTAAAACAAAAAGGTGTTATCGCTAACAAAATACGTTGAAACAAAACAATTTGTTTTAATATATAAATAGGTACACTTTATAATGTTGATTATATGCGTGCTAATTCAACCCGATAAACCTTTTATTGTAAGGTCTACTGGTTATCTATTTCCGCACAGATTTGATAAGTATTGTCTGCGTTTATTTTTAATATTGACCTTACTTACATCCTTTGCAAGATGATAAAAAAATAGAACAGCATATCGATCCACCTACGTTGTTCCAATTCCCAGAAAAAAACTAAAATATTTTGTACCTTACTGATTGTTATTATTATTATCCGAACTAATAATTATATACTCGAAAGTGTATGACCTACTTTCACACCGGAACTAAGCAACAAATCGACAAAAAATTTGGCATGGAATTAGATGAAATGGCGGAGAGTAACATAGGCTACTTTTAATCCCGTTATTCCCACGGGAACAAAAACCACACGGGTGAAACCGCAGGCGGGCGATAGTTAACAATGATTTTGTGTGCACTAAAAAACTATCGATTAATAAGACGGTGTTAAAAAAATTAAAATACCAAACTTCAGTACCTAATAAAGCTGCTATATCTTTTTAACAGCCATTCAAAGGAAAAATATTTATTTTTTAACTCACACGCTCGGAAAATGAGGTTTTTTCATTCAATTTCTGCGCCGAAAATCGCCAGAAAATACCAGCCTAGCATGGTAAACTATTTTTTTATTTAGAAAGAAAAATACGTCACAATGTATTTCGAATCGCACTTTTGATTTTTTATGTTACATTTTGTTCTTATTTTACTTTTAATTGATTATAATATTACGTTTTGGTTTTATTATATTATTTTAGTTCCTTGAATCATAAAAACAATAACAATGAGATTAATATATTTGTTATAAGAATTTTCTATTTAGGCTGGGTGAGATTTCACAACATATGATTGGATTTCGGAACGCGACAAAAACTTTTATTTTTAAATTGTCTTTGTCTTGTACTGTAAGCGGTAACTATGATTTATACAATAGTCTAATTTTAACAGACAATTCCGTTTGCGTACGTCTTAAAGTTCAAAGTCGATTGAAGAAATTTGACAGATATGTAAAGCCGTAGGTGCTGTTGACTGTACCTACACATTTACAAGCACGCACCAGAAATTCAGTTACCATACAGTAATATATAATTTACATAAACTCACATCGTACCCACACACACACACATACATATATACACACACACACACACACACACACACACAATATATATATGTATATATAACACTAAAATCTAAAATGTTCATAGTGATAATTATAATTTTAAGTCTACTAGTTATACCATCACATCTTATGATCTCGATTGCCTCAAATGTCCGAGATGGTGGGAGCCTGATGACCTGTGCTTACGGGTATTTTTTACCTATTTAAGGCATCAGTCTCACACAAACTTAGCTAAGATTAGTACCTGAGATTAGTAAACTAAGAGTTTGTGATGAGAAATAAAGATTTATTTATTATTATTATTTACCGAATCGTTTTTATTGTTATTATAATTAACAATTTATTCCTATTTTACATAACTTTACATTAACTATAATACTCCCTATTTTATTATTTTAGTTTTTTATGTCATTAAAACAACAAGAACAATGTATATTTAGATTAAACTTTTAGTTAAAATAATTTTTTACCGGTAGTTGAAATGAAATGAAAAATGAAAAAATATTTATTTCTGTAACAAAAGTAGTTTAACAGAGATTTAAAGGTGGGCTCCCTCTTTTAAGTGCCAAGGCACCTGTGCCAGAAGGAGTCACTCTTCCTTAACAAAGCATACATGTACAGAATTATAAACCAGTACAGTTATAATCAAATAAACAAGTAATTTACTAAAACTTAAACTTGACTAATGAAACATATAAGTACAAAATTGAGCTTGTTTTGTGTGTGTGTGTGTGTGTGTGTGTGTGTGCGCGTGTGTGTGTGTGTGTGTGTTGTGTGTGTGCGTGTGTTGTGTGTGTGCGTGTGGTGTGTGTGGGTGTGCGTACGTATGTATGTTCTAAGCAAAGAGACTATATTAGATCTTGTTTAATAAAATTTTCGATTTCGTCATAATCTAATGTCTTTAACCATTTGGTAAGGTTAGATTTACATTCCCGATAAGTCATTGGATATATTTCTAAAATTTTGTTTATTTTATTATATAAATATGCTGATAAGTGTTGAAACTGATTTCGAGCAAAACTAGTGCGTGTACATTGTGTTTCTATTACCTTAATGTGCTTCCTTCTATTTTGGGTAATATTAGTTGACCGCGGAAACAACCTAATACTAAGAAAATCAGACTAAAAAATTTCCTCGCTGTTGTGAGGTAAAAAAAAAAATGTGTGTTTCGCTCGGCAGCAAAGTTTTTAGTGTCTCGTACCTTTGAAACCCTCGCTACGCTCACGATTCAAATCCTGCTCATGTTTCAATAGAGGTAACTCGCCGCGAAATCCAACTTTCCAGCCTTTCATAACAAATAACTATTTCCTTTAAGAATTTACTCATGAAATTGTTTGTCAAATAATTAATTATATTTGCTGCGTATGGGTCTTTACGTCGTCTACGTAATTTTTTGCCGACCAGTACCAAGATCACTCTGGCCCAATCTCTCTTGTTACCTATAATAGACTACGCTGATGCCTGTTACACTGATTTATCTGAAGAACTACTCAACAAACTAGAGCGTCTGCAAAATGTCTGCATCAGATTTATCTTTAACCTCCGCAAATATGACCATGTCTCAACATTCCGTAGCAAACTTAACTGGCTTCCTATTCGCCGGCGCAGGGACTTACACACACTCAAGCTTCTCTACTCTATACTTTTTCTACCAACTTCCCCACCTTATCTCAAAGAATGTTTTTCTTTTCATACCACATCCTCAATTGTACCTTGCGTTCCTCCTCTAACCTCACCCTAAAATTTCCTCCGCACTCCTCCAGCTTCTATTCCTATTCCTTTTCCGTTCACGCGGTCCGGCTTTGGAACGCACTACATCAGAAAGGCTCAGACTGTAAAATCCTTTGGTGATCAAGTTAGAAGACATTTCCTTTCTCTTTCTCCTAAATTATAAATTATCATATGTTTTCTCTCTTTCAGTATCCATCTATTTGTAAATATATACTTTTTCTTCTCCTTCTTCGTGCACCCATTCCCCTATTACCTTATTTATCTATTTTCTTTCACCCAAGGTTGCCTGGAAGAGATTGCTATGTAGCAATAAGGCCGCCCATTGTATATTCTGTATATTTTTTTTTCTTTGTACTTGTTTTGTGTTTATCGTGTGCAATAAAGATTTTTATTATTTTTATTATTATTAATAATTACGAAAAGCGACGAAATCAATTACGATGCTATACGGAAAAAGTACGTACTTTTTCTTATAAAACTATAGGATGGTTAGAGATGTACAAATCTAATTATTTATTAGTATTAAGATATATATTTCTTCATACCTTTATCAAGATTTGTAAAGTTTCAGAAACAACAAATTTCACTCACACAATCTAAGTAAATATATTAATACAAAGGCGATATCATTTTTGGGCATTCTCCTTTGATGTTCTTCTGAAAAATACAACCATACACGTATAATACATGTTTTATACTGTGTATTTTCGTATTATGTTTTAAAATATATTATGTATATTCACCGATTAGACCGCTGACCTGATTTTAATTTTGCCATAAATAAAGAATTGACGTTAAAGGAGGACATTATCTTCATTTTGTCGTGAAAATTTGAATAGACTCCTAAGGACGGCCATGTTTTCGGGAGCGGGATATAACTGAATTCTACCAAGATGTGTCGCGGGCGGAACGATAGTTATTTTTAAAAGTTTATGTTAGTTGAAGATTGTCAGCAAACCCGACATTATAGTACAACATTTTTTAAAGATTTTTCGCACTGTTGTTATTTAAAAAAGGCGTGCAGGAACATTAACAGCTCATAAATAAATTTAAACTATTTCCTACAATACATTATCTGTCTTTTTTATTCGTTAAAAAATCCTAAAAGTTTGGCTGTTTGTTACTCATGCACACAGTAACGGCTGAACTGATTTGCACTCTTCCTTATTTTATAAGTCTACTCAAAACCTTAAAAGAATTTGTAGAACTCGTCATTGTGAACAACTTTCTGAATGAAAGCATTTTGTAAGAAATTGCGAAAAAGAATCAGCTGTTCTATATAACATTAATTTGAACTTTGATATATGTTTCGGGTTGTTTTATTTCAATTATGAGTGCGCGTCGAAACTTAAGATGTGCTTGTATGAAACCGTTACTTTTTCGCGATTTTAGGGTTTCTTCCATACAAAAAGTTTTACGTAAATACAGTTCTACAAATGTTTCTAAGGTTTTGAGTTAACATAAAGTCACGTAGTAAAGGTGTCTCAGAAGTGTCTACCATAGTAATAAACTTGCATGCCCTTATTGGATACAAGCAATCTGCCAGAGTTAATTATGAGTCGGTCTCAAGAGGGTTTCCTTCAATTGAACTGTGCATTAGGAGGAGTCGTCTGTCTCGTTCATTCCGCTAATATTGGATGGAAATGGAGCGATGCATAACCTCCTTTATTATGCATCTTTGGAATGCAACGCTGTTGATTTTCATCTATCTGTGTGCTAATTTTCAATTGGGTATGTACTAAAATAGGTTAAGGCGCTATACGACTGAAGTTAGATAGCATTAAGAAAACGACGTGCGCGCGAGCGAGACCGATTTTGCAGATTATGGGAAAAAACACATAATTACGTCGTAGTTGTTCGCAGGTCGTAGTAAAATAACTATAGCGATAAAAAAATACCTACACGATTTTAAATATTATTGGTGTCCACTAATGAAACCAACTTCCTATAGTGTTTGTAACCCCATTTGAGATTAATCTTGAATTATCATATATTAGGGGGCTTTTCGAAAAGCAAAAGGGTCGAGGCAAAATCATAAAATCATGTTTCTGAAACTTTACAAATCTAGATAAAGGTATGAAGAAATATATATCTTAATACTGACAAATAATTAGATTTGTAACATCTCTAACCATCCTATAGTTTTATAAGAAAAAGTACGTACTTTTTCCGTATTGCGTCTTAATTGATTTCGTCGCTTTTCGTAATTATTCATTATTTGACAAACAATTTCATGAGTAAATTCTTAAAGGAAATAGTTATTTGTTATTCAAGGCTGGAAAGTTGGATTTTGCGGCGAGTTACCTCTATTGAAACATGAGCAAGCGAAGAATTGAATCGTGAGCGTAGCGAGGGTTTCAAAGGTACGAGACACTAAAAACTTTGCTGCCGAGCGAAACACACATTTTTTTACCTCACAACAGCGAGGAAAGTTTTTAGTCTGGTTTTCTTATAATTTTAATTAAATATATTAATACAACGGCGAGATCATTTTTGGGCATTCTCCTTTGATGTTCTTCTGAAAAATACAACCATACACGTATAATACATGTTTTATACTGTGTATTTTTCGTATTATGTTTTAAAATATATTATGTATATTCACCCATTCATTTCCTTTCGATTTATGTTTTTTTTTGTAAAACAAATATTTCAAACACGTACATCAAGTCATGTAGGTAGATACCCCTTGAGAAATACACCTTATTCGTGATAAGGGCACAAAGAACATTTATATAAAAGTGGTAGTAACATCAATATATCGGGAAATATGCTGTTTTGCTAAGGCACTGTATGCCTTCTGATCTGCTCAAAAATAACTTGAATTTAGGAGTTATAATATATTGTCAACTCTTCCAATTTAATACTGATATAATACATAATAATATTTACTTTGTCTATTAAAATCCTAATCCTAACTACTATTACAAATGCGAAAGTGTGTTTGTTTGTCCTTCCTTCACGCCCTAACTAAGAAACCAATCGACTTCATCTTTGGCAAAGAGTTAGTTGAAAGGACGGTGAGCCTACTTTTTATCCCGATATTCAAACGGGAATGGGAACCACGCGGGTGAAACCGCGGTCATAAGCTAGTTATAAATAAAATTGTGCGTTTTAAGTTTATGGCAAAAATACTTACATATTTTTCATGTTAGTTGCACCACCATAACCAGAGTACAACACCAAATTAAATCTACCATGCGTACAACCATTTCTTGACTGATCATTAACTAAATACCTACTTACATCAACTCGTGAAAATTTTTGATTCTATGTAAATTACAAAAATAAATTAAATAAACTAAACGGCACCTGCTACCAATCGATAATGGTATTTGTTCAATAAATTAACGGTCCCGGTAGTGACAAACGTCTGTCATAATAACGGATTCATGGGAAATATCACGAAAACATGTGAAAAATAGTAGTGTGCTACATTAAATAGATGAACGTGTACTTTTACGATTCATAAAATGGTAATTACTATTGTAATTATCATAATTATATTAGTAACGATCAATTTATTCCATCATTATGGTTTTCATAACATCGTGTAACTGTTGGAAAAAAATATTTTCTATTTAAAATTTATCATAACTGTAAAAATTGTATTGAAAAATTCAAAAATTAAAAATCATATATCGTGTATTACCAGATTTTTGTGTAAATACGAAAACACCGTAATTTAAAATTAATACTGCCGCGTGCAAACAAAATAAAAACAATTAAAAGGTGGAAAAAAAAGTTTTCATTCACCGCGTTGGCAATAATAATCTAGGAGTGAGTAAGCATAAAATGACAATTGTAATTATCATAGATGTTATTAATAATAATAAATAATGATTTATTCCAGCATTGTGCTTATAGTAACGTCGTAACTGTGTTTCTTTTTTTAACTACGACAACACCGTAATCTGAAATTATACAGGCGCAGGCAAACAAAGTAAAAACAAATAAAAGACGAAAAAAATTTTCATCCGCCGCAATGTCTACAATAAATGAGTGTGTAAGCATAAAATGACAATTGTAATTATTATTATTATGTTATTAAATAACAATTCATTCCAGCATTGTTCTTTTAATAAGATCGTGTAATTGTGTTTCTTGAAAATTAATACCAGCCGGCGCGGGCAAATAAAATAAAAACAAATGAAAGGCGAAAAAAGTTTTCATGCCGCAATGTCGACAATAAAATATGAGTGCGTAAGCAACTTACGCAACCTGGTGCCATTTCCACCGCGTGGGCCGGCTGCAAGACGTTTTGGGGAACATCGGTACACCGAGCTACCATTGACCATGAATGCTGTAGCGCGCATGCCGCAAATTCTATGCCGCGAACCGGCAACTCTTCGGCTCCTCGAACAGTATCCAGCCGCCTTGCCCGGCGCGATGACACGTTACGCGCCACCACTGTAAAACCCGAAGCTCTTGAAAACGCGCGCGCTGTGACAAGTGACAAACGTGTTATTTTTTTTAATCAAACACATTTTATTTTCAACCAGTGCGAAAAAAAGTTCAAGAAAAATGCGGGAGTTATACCAAAACGTTTGTAGCTGATTATTTTGGGGTGTCGCTTGTTTAAATGTCGTCTTAAATGTTGTGTCCGCACTAACAATGTTAAGAAACAATTGAGGGAACAAATTAGGTAATTATTTAACATTTTTGGAATAACGTTGTCGTATGTAGAGCTTAACTAACTATGTGGGTTATTGTTGAAGTTCAAATTTTGTATTTGGGTTAACTTGCCCATTTCATTGTTGCCAAGTGGGACTTTACAACCAATGCATAGCCAAAATATACTCGTTAACTGACATTTATGCAAGGTGAAAATAGCACTGGACGAGATCGAGAGTTTCTTAAGAGTTTCCGGTTACTTAGTAATAATAAAATTCATATCTATTTATTTTGGTTCACATAAATAGTACATTAGCGGCCAGCAAAAGATCCATTGATGGAAGAACGTGTAAATGTGGGCCGAGGCAAAGCCGAGGCACACATACGTAATATCATCAATGCCTAGTTGTGGCCAAGGCTTGTGCTTATTACTTTTCTCAAATAATGCACGGAAATTAAAATACAATTGCTTTTCAAAATCAACGACGAACAACAATAATTTTTCCCGCGTTAAGGTTCATTTGTTTTTTTTATAAAAGCTTTCATTTGTAAGCCAGTTCGAAATTTATATAAAAACTTTGATTAGTTACCTTCTTGGTTGCCGTGTTTCGGTGTAAAAGATCGTTCCATTTTTAAATTACACGACAGATATGAGTTTACTATGTAATTTATTTGACCGCTAAACCACGACAGATATGGATTTTCATACAACTCTGCCGGCCGCTGCTCGCATTTGTATCTCGAAGAAGGTTTTCAAAATAATGCTCAAATTTGCAAGCGTGTTTGAGAAAAAGAAAGATTTAATATCAACCAGTAATTAAATGCCGTGAAATTTTACAAATCAATATACTCAGGAAAGACATAGACTTTAAAAAAAAAAATATCTTAGTTACACTACTAGTTTTTCATCGTCAATCATTGCCGTAGCCTACGCTTTTACAAAAACGGACCGAATCGAATGACAAGAAGCAACAAATAAATTACTCGAACAGTACAAAAGCTTTCTCACAATATAATGACGCCAACCGAGACCGATTACTGGTGGCCAACGCCACGACCGACGACTAATGTCGCTCACAATATTTATATTACCATCTCAATACTTCGCTTAAAATGATAAATTTGCCGTGACACCGCGAATTTTCCATCCTTAATTAAGTTATCAACCTTTACTAATGTTTATTTTGTGTGCTTAAATAAATGAGGGTCTTTACTGCTGTAACAAAGATTTTAAACGTTCATGTGCACTTTTGAAGTTAAAACTACTTAGTTTTATCTTCAAAATTGCACACAGCTACTTAGCTGTAAAAAGTTTTTAGATTTTCACGCGTGACTTTCGTTCAAGTAAAACATTAGCGGAATGCAATGCGTATTATGATTTGCCTATTATTAGTAAAAAATCACATACTTGATAGAGATTTGAATCTGAATTAATATGTGTTTGTTTTTTTATTTATGCTTCAATGTGAATGTTATTTATGCACAAAGTGAAAACCAGAAAAATAGAACGCGATTATAACAATTAATAAATAAAACATAAATAACAGTGTTCTTTCATGATTTTTCAAAACACTGTAACTCTGTATTAAAAATATGTTAAAAAAGTTTTTCAGTATCTTCAGGCTAAATTTTTCTCTTTAGAATGAACAGACTAGGTATTCCAAATCTTAAACACTTCAAGCCTTTATTCCTATCAAGTAATTTAATATTATACTATCTATTATAAAACAAGGCACTGATTAGATCGGTATTTATAATGAGGACATCCTTATTAAAATTCGAGTGCCTTCAAAAGAAAATAAGAGAAGATGGAGGCTGAAACAAGAATAACATTTTCAATGATATTGTTTCAATATTTAAGGGAAATACAATTTACACTTTAATTTTGTTATAAACCTTGATAAAAGATATTATTATGGAATACTTTCACTGGAGCATTAACGATAATTTTGAATAACGTAACTACGTTTTCACTATTTATTTTTAGTAAGACAATTGTGAATTAAGCTACAATAACTTTACTGTTTATTTTCACGGTTAAGTTTCAATGATATTTCTAACTAAAGTAATAGCAAATATTATTGTGCATAATCTCATCTCGAAATGGCAACAATTTTGATTTTATCGTTTAAAATTAGCGGCTTCCCGAAATCCTGAAAATAATGGACACAAAGACTGAACACATCAATCATTTTATTCACAAACAAACTGCCATTAAGTGGGTTTTAAAATGAGGTTTTCATTTGCATATTTGATTCAATTTTTGCTCTAAAGAACGAGCCAAATCGATCTTACATATTGTACTTAGTATTTCGTTTTATAATATTGATATGTTTAAGTTGGCTTTTAGTTACTAAAGATCTGGTTGAATCCATGTAGTTTATATATATCTTGAAATAGCATTGCTTTATATTTCGATGGGTTTGCTCTTGATCCTAATCAAGTTCGGAAGCTAAGACTGGATCTATGGTAAAGCGACCTAGCCCAGAAGGTATATTCACCCTGCTTTAAAGATGGACGGGTTATAAGTACTCGGAATACAGACGTAGGGAGGGAGTTCCACTCCTTTGCTGTGCGCAATATACAAGATATTGAGTAGCATTATGTGCGGTGCGACATTTAGGAATATCAACCAACCAAAGGGTGGTAGCCCGCAGTGCGTCTGAATGCATAATTTGACTAAAAAGGTACATCGTAATCCTTATTTTACCATAGCGATTGATATTATTTGAATGATATTGTTCGTAGGAGAATGTTTGTTTTCAAAAGTTTCTTGTGAATTTTAATCATATCAGCAATACCTTTTGAATACTTTATTACAGCATTTTTTATTTTTTATTTATTTAAGTAAACAAACAGCATGTTGTAATACATAATAATCTTAGAAACTAGAACAATACATTAGCCTAATTAATTTCCAATGTTGGCTTTTACAAAAATTTGTTGACAAAGTATGTGTGAAGTAGTAATATCAAAAGTAAATATAAAAGTTTAAAAGTGAAAAAAGTCTAAAAAAAAAAGAGGGCCGAAAACTATTTTAAATTTGAAATTTCAGTTAATTAAACAAAAAAAAAAAAATATATATATATATATATATATATATATATATATAATAATAAATAAATAAATAACTGTTTATTTCTTCTCTACACAATCTCATCGTTTACAAAATAAGTTCACATACATAAGATTGTGGAGAGACTGGTATCTGAACTAAGCCGTGGCCTGTATCTCAGAGAACCAGTACTCTCCCCTCTTATATACACATATATTAACTAGGTACTATTTAGGATTTGTACTACATTCCTTTAACAGTTTGCGAAATCGCATTATTTTCTCATGAAATATGTCGATGGTACTGTAGGTACTATTATATTTTCTACAAGATCTAATGAGATGGGTATTAGCTGTATAATTTGTTTTATAGGGAGGAATAGCAAAAGTGAGTTTATGCCTCGCACTGGGTCGAGAACACCTAAAAGCCAATTTACTTAACAAGAAAGGAGAATCCACTAGACCGTTAACAATTTTATGTAAAAATACTTGGTCTTTATGCTCTCTGCGAGTCAACAGGGAAACTATTTTATCAGGATTAAAGCTCTTAAACCTACCTTCATTCGAAAAATAAATCTGTTCTAAATTCTCTCAAGCATAGCTACATACTTGGAATACATGGGGTTCCATACCGAGATGCATATTCTAACTGTGATCTAACGTAAGAGTTGTAAAGCAGTAATAACGTGTTAATAATTTTAAAATCTGTGCTTTGGCGTAGAATAAAACCAAGTAATTGATACGCTTTTGCAGTGATTTTATTGATGTGCGATTCAAAATATAAACCACAATCAAGTTGCACCCCAAGATCTCTTACCTCGGTGACTTTTTTATTTTTTATGTCTTGAAGTTTGTAATCAAATCTTATGACATTATTTTTCCTGGTAAAGGTTATAGTGTGACATTTGTCCACATTTAAATAAAGTCCATTAAGAGAGCAGTATTCGCATAATCGATTTAGGTCACTCTGAAGCAGTCTGCAGTCATTTTCTGATTTAATGGCCGAAAATATTGTTGTGTCATCTGCGTACAATAATAATTTTGAATTTCTTAGGCAGTTGATGACGTCATTGATAAAAATATTAAAGAGTAGGGGACCAAGATGAGACCCCTGGGGCACACCCGAGGAAACTGGGGTAAAACTAGAAACAAAACCTTTTATTGTTACGGCTTGAGATCTATTTTTAAGGTACGACGCTAGCCAACGCAGAAGATCACCATGTACACCGACCGCTGCAAGCTTAGAAATTAGTAGTGAGTGAGATATTTTATCAAAAGCTTTGGAGTAGTCGGTGTTATATATAAGATTTTCACAACGAACAACAAAAAAGTACTTGAAAACTTAACAACTTTATACAAATAAAACATTATCAAACTAGAAAATTACTTCACGCCTACTACCATGTCTTAGCGCAGTATTGTTTCAATTTTACAATGCTATTTCGTACTACGAACCTTTTAAAGTAAGCTTGTTTTTTGTCTAAAGTTTTGTGACATGTTCGCTCAATAATTGCCTCCAAAGTGTGAAGTATGTCAAAAAGTGTCAACTTGAAAAAAAAAACGCAAACAAAACGTTCATAGGACATGATGGTTTCCAATAAATGATGGTAGACCGGCAGAAGCTATAAACGTACAATATGAAACGAAATCACCCACAATAGAAGTAAAACAAGAACAAAGACGACCTATTTTAATTAATCCTTATAGTTCCACAGTATTGGTTACATCCATTTGAGTCTTGACATTGCAATATTATTTACCATTCTTCGTCACGTGGCCCGACGCACGATTAATTCATGTTTATTAAACAAAATTAACTATACTGGAACCATTAGATACGCTTGTAATTGCTGCGCGCGGGAGCAAAGAAAACTCAGAGGGTCTAAAATGGTCATTTGAGCAATAGTGTGAATTCCCTGAAAATTCATTTTTTTGTTTATTTTCTATAGAATTTGCCTTCAACATAATAAGAGCTAATTCTGATAGTTATAATGACAATGATTTATGTAATGACATTACAAACTCCATAGTAAATAAACAAATTAATTAATTGTCAAGGAATTCACCTTATGATTCCTTAACAATCTTGCTACAATATTGCATAAGTGGCCATTTTAGACCCTCTGTTCTACGACATCGGCATCCGTGACTGATCGGGAAAATCACAAGCGAAATCACAGAACATGAAAAATTAAGAAGTTTGAATTTGCATTCGTTGTAAGCAATTTCTTGATTTGCTTTGGTTTGTTGGTGGTTGAAGAATTTACTACGATGTCTTAATAAGACAAAACGTAATGGTTCAATTCAAAAGTATCGAAAAAAGTAAGAAAACTTTTTCTGTGTAAAAGTGCTTCTTAGCAATACTGCATTTGAAATTTATGATGATCAGCAAAAAAAATTGTGAGGCTGAAACTTGCAACTGCAACATCTTTCATAATGTACCCCATCCTATCACAAGACCAGAATAATACATAATGTAATATGAACTGATATATCTCGCTAACAATATTACTTTTAGATCTGAAAAGTATTTTTTTTTATATTACACGAAAAGCTACTTCTTTTCCATATGATTTACAATCTTCACAGGATTTTATCATAAGCGGGGCTAGGTCAAATCTTTATTTTCATACCTACTCATACAATTAGCTAATGGGCCATACTACTGTTTACTTGCATGCAAAAGAAAGCTACAAAATGTTGTAGGTACATAAAACTGAGTGTACATTTTATTTTCATTGAAATAAAATGTAACGACCCCAATACTGTTATAGCCTAGCTATGAATTATTAATAACCCCTTTTTGTTTAGTTTCGCTAAATTAGTAAAAATAGTAACTTAAACAGAAATGCAATAAAGTTGTAAGAAATAAATAGTACTTATACTTTTCTTTTATAAAAGCTTGCTATCATATTTGTATACCAATATTAAATGCTAAAGTAACTATATCTATCTGGTAACTTTTCAAGACTATATACGACGTAACAAATTTTGCTAAATTGTATAGAGATAGATTGGACTTTGGAGAATGACATCGGCTACTTTTATCGCGAAAATCTGAAGTGCCATGAGTGCGATATAACCAATTCCACACGGATGAACTTGCGGGCGGAACAATATTTTATCCATAAGTAACAAAAAATGCGTGCCAGTCTAAAAACTAACTAACATTTAATAAAGAAACTAGATTCCGCCTGCGGTTTCACCCGTGTGGATCCCGTTCTCGTGGTAATATCGGAATAAAAATTAGCCTATGTTACTCTCCGACCTTTCAACTAACTCTATGCCAAAAATCAAGTCGATTGGGAGCTTAGTTAGGGTAGGTACTAGTAGTGTTTAGTATTCTGTGACGGGGCTCCTAGTCCCGCAGCACTACAGTCGCCGGGACGTCGGAACCGCCGCACTCGTTTAATGAATTGGAAACGAAATAAAAGAATCGTTCACAGGAGACTTGTTTTTTATTTTGTATTAATGGAAATAAGGAACCCGTGTATCGGGTTCCTGATGTATATGAAAAATATATTATTTACACAACTTTTGATAAAAAATGTAGCAGTTAGATAAAAAATTTAATGCAGTAGCGTTTAGCTTGCTGGTTTCTGTAAGATTACGTCAAAATGAGCTGAACAGGAATCGTGGAACGGAGAAAATTTGAATTTAGACAGAACAGATAAAAATATAATTTGATTACCATAGAGTGAAACTATGGAGTTTCCAGCCATTATGGAGGTTTCATCCATCCATAAGGCTAGAACGAAATGGCATCGTTACAGGGCGTGTAGGAATTGAGGTGTTATTAACAAACATACTTGCGCATTTATAATATTAGTAAGGATTAGGATACAGACAGAGATAACTTTTGAAAAATTTAGTTACTTTTGCAATGTCACACGTGACTTATTAACATATATATGTATATCGTGTGATAAAAATGCTATAAATTCTTAATTGCCAGGCGTCTCATAAATTATATAAAAACACGAGTCTTGTTAATATGTAGTATTTACGAGCATAAGCAAATAATTATACCAATTCATTGCTCTCTTGGATAAGTTGTTGCGTAAGAATAGTTTCATTTATATGAATGCTAATTTAAGAATATCGAATAGTATTATCATAAAACAAAATATATACCTACTAAGAATTGATTAAAATGGTGGTCGAGTCCCAACTGAGAATTCACTTGTGGCCGCATTGATATTTTCCAATATTTTTCTATTTAAGTATAAAAATAGCATTGAAAATGCAAAAAATCATTGGTTCGATACGATTATGCTAAGCCTAATTTTCCACTACAGCAAAGCAGGCTCAGACATTATTAGGTATAGCTTCTAAAATTAACAAACTAACGAAGACTATTTTGTACTGTTTTAATCGTAAATCGCTTTGTCTTTAGAAATTAATTTATTACTCAAAGAGTACTTCATAATAAATAATAATATTTATTATGACCATCGCCGTTTTTATGATCCTGTCAATTGATTGATTGTTGCGACCTCGATTACCAAAGTACTTCTGCATCGACAGGGTTACAAAGTGCAGTGACCACTTAGACTTAAGTTTAGTGGAGCTGTGTGCCAAGTAGTTTGACAAGTAGTAAAAGTTGTAAGTGGCTGTGTTTTTTTTTTATGATTAAATTAATGCAATCTAATATGCATATTTGGTTTGGTTTGGTTTGGGCCCCAGTGGCAAAGAAATTAAACAAAATTTGAATCACCTGGCTGAATTAACGTTAGCTATCTTCAAAGAGCTAATTTACAATAAGCAAACTAGTTGAACGTTAAGTGATGTTAGTTCAATCAACGATCGGCCTAGGCATTCAACTGAATGCCACTGAATGCCGGCGTTTAATCAACGGGCTAGCCTTCCAATCAATTGGCTGATTTAACCAGATGATTGCGACTTATATAATAATGTGTCGGATTGCCCTTAAGAGTTACTTGTTTTTTATATTTGATAGACCTTTACAAGATCCCGAAAGCGCTTATAAAAGGCTTTAAGAATTCCATCTGAATGAACCGTAAGATTAGACCCGTGCTAAATTTAGAATGTAAATAGGCCGCCGGCTTACGATCGCCCTTTTAATCTAATTCCATATGCGCATTCCGAACAATTTTGTAGCGGGATTTCATAAAATTATAATAAGGGTTATGCTAATTTCTTTCAAATTCAATTAATTGCTCTCCCTCTTGTTATTCAATTAGATGTACCTAAGAACTGATAAAATAAATTAGATTAATTAATTAAGCCTATTAATAACTCGATGTTTTTATTCTTATAGGTATGCGTGTTTATTCATTCGACCTGGACCTCTATTTTTGAATCACTCTTCGCGCGTCGAGCGCTTCGTTTCTACTGACTTTCGGTCGACAAACGAATTTCCCTATTTTTGAATCGCTCGACCCCATTCACTCGTTGCAGTCGAGCGAAATAAAGCTAGCGACGCGCGACTTAAGTCGCATGCGTCAAAGCTGTCATACGAGCGATAAAAAAATAGAGCTGCTGAGGTCAAGAGGGCCATGCAAATTCTTCAGTTTGTACTTATGATTGTGATATTACACATTAAATAATTAATTCCTCAAGTCTTAAAATAACCACTTTAATAAAATTTTCTTGATATCAGAAGCCTAGAAACTAGATATTCTAACGAAATGCACCATTACTATAAGAGAGCCAAAATTTGCTGTTATTTGTTTTTTATATAACGATATAAGCAATCCATATATCCATACATCCAATTGTATGTACGGAACTATTGCTTCGATCCCTAAGGTCAAGCTCACACAATCGACGTGCATATTAATTAAGCTATTTATAAACTCTTATAATACCTTGTATGCGCCCTTAGTTGCCACACGTAATTGATGGCAAAGTGGCCGTAACCAGTACTTACAAAATTGTATCAAGTAACGCGTTGACCTTAGAGTTGGTCTTGTTTCTTCAATGACTCGATTATTTGTCGGTTTTTTTTTAATACCTTATACCAATATCAAAGTTACTTCATTAAAGTTAAGCATGGTTCTAAACAATTGATTGTGCCAAGCCAAAACAACCACAGCATTAACAACACATTATACAATTTGCAAATTACCAACCTCAATCAATTCTGAACCCAAAACCTTGCAAGTTGAAGTTTAAATAGATAGAATAGGTATGTACTGTTGACTATATAAGAAAAATATAAAAACCATGTAACTCGCGTTTGAATCTCGGACCTTAGGCGCAGCTCCCACAAAGTCGTAATTTTTGCAATACTTTTAGTATTTTCACCATTTTTTATCAAAATTACTGAAAACATATTTTTATCGTGCTAATCAGTTGATGTTCAGAACTATTTTTATAGTAATTCTAACAATAACCTGAATTGCAGTAAACTCATCCACATAGAACTAACTGTGTACTAATTTTAGGCTCAACAATGGCCTGCATGATTATCACAGCAATTTCAGTGGTGACAAATACATCATTTTTATTATCACGGTCGATGTCGTCAATGACATCATAATGTAGTCCATATTAAGTATTGTTTTTTAAAATACTATTCTATTTCGCGCTTATCCGTACTAATTGAGTGATCACAACATAACAGTCTGTTTTCCTGTAACCGTTTCACCAATCTTGATTTAATCGTTAAAGCAAATAATTTTTTATCAACCTATGATAGCTTGTAAGATTCGGATCGACTTTAGAGAAGCCCATAAGTTACCTTTTAATCCAAAAATATTATTTGCCACGACAGTTGAGGGTTAAAATAAGGGATAAAAATTGTTTAGGGAACTAGAACAAAATATTCGCAGAATAAGGCTCAAGAGACCGTTAGTTTCAAATAATTTACAACACTATAGCAAGTGTAAGTAGGTGTTCTTTGACTATAGCACAGAATACTAAATAGTACAAGTCTATAGTGTATTGACGTCATTGAATCTTCGACATGGTTGAAAATAAATATCAGGTATAAAATAGCATAATGAAACAATGCAAAGAAGTAATAAGCAAACAGATTTTCTAGTAATTATGAAAAAAAAATTGCCCTTTTGTATAGGTATCCGTATTTCGTAGATATTGGTTTATATTTCGTATAGCTAACTGATGAGTCATCATGTCGAATGGTGGTATATTAGTTCGAAATTAATGCCAATTAATAAGATTTTTATATTGTTGGTTCAATTAAACAGTTTAAGGCAAGATACTGGGGATTTTATTTCGTAATAAAAGAACTTGATAAAAAATATCTAGCACTGCAGCATATGGTAACATAGCAGTACAGTACGTTCTAGATAAAATAATTAATTCTTGCAGCAGCCTCAACAGTTTAATGAATGATCACGTCACAAAATACACATACTAACTGCAATCAAAGACACGTGCTTACTTTAATAGTATTTTAATATATTCCAAACGGCATAGTTAATGACAAATAAAAAATTAACCTGACTGTTCCACTAAAGTCAGTATTGGTTCAACTCGATCACAGTAATGACGTATTGTACGTTTCTGTGTAATGTGTGGTGTCAGGTGTTATTTCAAAGGAAAAGTTGACAAATAATGGAACTGAAACAGTTTGTTGTGAAAAAATGTAGGTTAAATAAGAAAAAGTACTATACGAACACGGGTAAGTAGTTAATTAACTTTTTATCTATTATTCCTCAGTGTATTTGGTCAATGTTATGTTATTTATTATAAGAGTTGTGAGTAAAGCGCTATGAACAATTGAAAATGAATAGTGGTGGCATATTGCTCTCGATTCGTCACTTCATCAAAAATAAACATAGTGTATTTTGTTTTGAGTTCTGCCAAACCAAACATTTAGTTGTTTAATATTAATTAGCAGCACGTCAAGTTCACACTTGCACTACAAATACTACCCCTATTACGAGCAATATAAAGGTGCTCTAAAGGTCAAACTACAAAGCATGACCTGCGGTCTTGTGTACTTACTTATTATTGTAAACAAAGTTAATGTTTTTATGAAAAAATCGTATCCGTATTCTTGTTTAATCTACAAAAGTACTTACTAGTGTTTTTATTGAATACTGGGTTTGCTTACAATATCAAAAACAATCAGTCATCGTCAATTGTATAAAGAAGCACACGTTTTGACTAATGATTTTAAAAGCACAAACAACATACCTATCAACTTTTAACCACATTTTTAAATGGCATAATATTTGACAACAACCAAGTATTTAAATCGCTTAAAACTACAATACCAACTTTATAAAACAAAATATTACATGTCCAAAACTGAAAATGAACAGTGAATTATAAAAAAATATTTACTTCAAGAAGACAGAAAAGTATTTGTGTAACTGCTACGTACGTAGTTTTAAAAATACTTTTTGAATTAGTAGAGTTAAAGTTGAAAATTGCTTGTGAAAATTACAAACATCATTAACTTAAAAATAATCTGCTGTGTGCAAAAAAATAGTCTGCTGTGATGCTACTTTACCGTAGGGAAAATATCCTGTAATGATAATTGTATACGTGTAATAAATAAATAAATAAAACTTGCACATCGTTGTGAAATAATATTCCGCTACTGAGATGAAATAGGTTGGATTGATGTGGCAAAATTTTCTCTTTGGAGTAAAAGAGTTCTAAATATGAATCAGGGTAGTAATTTACAACAACCAAAAAACCTGTGTGTTACTCTTGATGGGATCGCGTTGAGGTCGAGATTGAATATCAATAATTATGACTGATATTCGACGTTGTTTCTATTTTGATTTCTAGAGTACAAAATTACTTTATTTACTAATTTCAAGTATTAATTTTTAGTTTAATTAGATAATATAAGTCATAATTATGACTTTCGATATTAATTAATCTCGATATCAATGCAATCGCGTCAAGAGTAAGGGGACTGTTCGGTTGTTATATAGAGCAAAACAAAACAGATAATAACTCAACAATGGTTGTCCCATGGTATTGCTTTCGTCCCCTGAACACGTAGTAATAATGGTTTTAAAGTACGAGTACATATATTTTTCATGCAAAGGAAGAGATTTGGTTTTCCTCCACAGACCTATACCGATATAGACTGTAAAAAAAACCATGCGTGTCAAAACTTTAATACTCGGTCAGTTTTCCGACCTAAGTCAGTCCGCTTGAGACTTTTGCCATGAAAGCACACGTCACTCAGAAACGAAAATGATTAATTGTGCAGTGCTTTCTTGCAAGAGCTTGTCAATAATATTTCCACATCACTAAATCTCGCTCGTGAAGTCATCAAGTACGAAAAATTCGACACGCTAGGTTCTCATACAGTTTGAAGCGCTTTTTTCGTCTATTTCGATATAGGTCTGTGTTTTCCTTCTATTTTCTGATAATGTACATTATTCATAAAGAAATGGAATCATTATCTCCATTTTTCCTCCCTTCGTATATTTTTCTTCTCTATCAATATTCACCTTTACTATATTCTTATTATTAATACACACAATAATGTAAATGTGAAAATAAAATACTTATTACGAGTCCGACGAATTCAACTATACCATACTTATCGTGATTCAGTTTACGAGCTCAATTTTATACTAATCCACTAGATTATACAGAATAGTGGTGAATTTAAATATCTATGCAAATGGGCACTTTTGCTAGTTTACTTTGAGCCCGATATACATATTTTAGTAAATTTTCAGTATTTAGCTATGATTTTACTTAAAGTTTTGCAGGTTTGTTCGATGTCGTATTTTGTTTTTACTTAGATTTTAAAAAAGGTTAAGCTTATTGAAATAAAACAACTTTTACGGATGACTGAGTCATCCCGTGACCACGGCAGCTGTAAAGGTGCCCAAACGTCGGGAAAATCAAAAAACCCCTAAAAAACCTAAAAATACGGACAATTACAACTTAGTTCGTGGAAATATAGCGCGTTTGATATCCGTAAAAGTTGTTTTATTTCAATGAACAGTGCGCGCCAAAACATAAGATGTACGTAAGGTTAAGCTTAGTTATATTTTTAATTTTTAATTTTACTATGCTTTTTTTATATGATAAATATTAAACAAGAAAAAATACTAAAAAAAAGCAACTTGTCTATGTAGTCCCGTCAGGGCGACATGAGACTAGCTGCTTTTTAGAGTTTCGTAGCCTAAAGGCAAAAAACGAAACCCTTATAGATTCGGCCAAACCGATGTATGTCACACCCTTTTTATTCCAAAACTATGAGGATTACACAGTTGAAACTTGGTAGGTAGATGTATTCTGTAAGCCGCTTTACGGTTTTTACACAAATATGAATTAAGGGGGGGCTCCCCATACATGGAACTGTTACTGAATTTTTTTTTTCATCAAACCTTTACGTGTAGGATATCATTAGATAGATCTTTTAAAATTACATTGAGACTTCTAAAACAATTTTTTCTCAAAGTCAACCGTTTGAAAGTTGTACACTTCCAAAAAGGAAAAATGTGTGTCCCCCCCCCCCCCTCTAACTTTTAAAATAAGAAAGTGAAAAATCAAAAATAATATATGATGTAGATCTTTATAATTTTTTTAACGAAAATTGGTTTGAACGAAATTTATTTAAAAATAAATAAATTTCGGGCAAACAGACAACCTTTAATATATTTTCTTGTTTAATTTTTATCACTTAAAGTTATAGTTGAAATAAATACACGTTTTCGACATTTCTTTAAGCTACGTTGTTAATAATTTTTGGATAATCCAAATAATATCATTGCTAATCATTGGCAGTTGAATCACAAACTAAATAAATAGGTACTGAATATAAGATTCATATTTATTTCATGTTCAGTGTTTAATTTTTTATAGATAGGCACATTTGTTATCTCTTTGTCTCTTTTAAATACTCGTAGATTGTATTCAAATCTCAGTAGTCATAGTTCTATCATTACCCTCATCAAGCTAGGTAAATGTGCCGCTTCCACAAAAAATCTCGAACCATTTTAACCGTTAGAAATTCTTCCAAATCCGAGCAAACACAAAAACTGAACTAACACATCTGTTTTGCTTTATTTTTTAGTTTGGGTTGTCATTCTACTAGGTACTTTTAAAGTAGCTTAATCATTCTTTTTTATAAGCATTTGTATTGTTATTAAAAGAATCTTTGTGGTCTTAATAATAAATAAATAATAATATGACGGTAGGGATTACAAGTAGAAGTAGCATTGCCTGCTATTTAACAAGGTGTTACAGAAAATCATAATAATATTTGAGGTGAAGTTTCTGCTTCGCTCTCAGGTACAGTAACTTATTGTATGGGTTTAAGCATCTGTTACAGAGTTTAATATGAGAAAGCGATTTTTCAAAAAACCATCTGCAATAGAATGGTTAACGATAACATATTACTTGCAAAATATACTTATGTATCACTTATCAGCCTGTTAAAAGAAGGTTCTTTTTTTGAAACTACTTTAAATACTCGATGTATTTTTTATATCAGTCAGATAAACTAACACACTTTTACCTCAAACTCCCGTACCTTTTAAATAATGCTAAAAATGGATTTAAACTTTATTATGGTCGTAAAACAGACATTTCAGAAATAACTTTTCATTTTGAGATTTATTATCTAAAGCTTGACCTCGCGCTTCGTCTTGTCAGGGAAAGAATATAAATTTAATTTTAGTATAATAAAAACGGGAAATAAAGCTTGGATATCGTTATATTATTGACTAGCGGATCCTCGCGGTTTTACCCGCGTGGTGCCCGTTCCCGTTTGAATATCGGGATAAAATATAGCCTATGTCACTCGGGAGAAATGTAGCTTTCTAATGGTCTAAGAATTTTCTAAATCAGTCCAGTAGTTCCTGAGATTAGCGCGTTCAAACAAACAAACTCTTCAGCTTTATAATATTATAAGTATAGATATTAGTATAGATAAAAAATATGGTTTTACTCCAAAAAGGAATATGTATTTCCAATTATTGACGTCTTGTTATTTGTTCGTAAATATTTCAATTCAACTCTTATTGATAATGCAGCAAATAATAAGCATTTTCATTTACTATTCAAATAAATAACAACATTTTCTAGCCAAAAATCAAAACAAGGGGGGCCAGTGAAGCAAATTAACTAAAAAAACCCATTTCCAACGTTAATAAATGAAAATGGTAACAATGGAAATCAAGCAAGCGTCTATATTTACCACTAACTGATAATTCGTTTGACAATGTGATAAAGGTCTTATAGTTTATGCATTTTATCACTCAACACTGGTACATTATAATAATATAGACGTTAAATGAATTCGATCGAATGAGTCCCACAGCTGTGTAAACTTATTTTTCTACAACGGTACTCATTAAGAGTTACCTTTATTTGTCTTTTTAAAATTTTTAGATGGGTTAATAAAGGCACAACTGGTATGATCGGAAACGTCTGTTTTCTATAGAATATTTGAATAAAATTGGTAACATCTTCATTCTCAGCCTCCTAATTGTCTAATTAAAAAACTATCACAATCCCTTTCAGAGGTATTGTGATTGTGATATTTTCGTCTGTCATATTGCTTAGACAGTTCAATTTGATTTATTGCATACCATTTAAAACGCGTCCCGATCACAATCCCTTTCAAATGTCAAATAGTGACGGCCTGAATATCTTTCAAATTACGAATTGAAAGGGATTGCGATAGATTTAAAATTAGACAATTAGCCCCCAGCAGTTCTTTTTATTGATACGTTTTATAATCTTCGATAAGTCCTTAATTAATCATATTTTTTTAATAGTATGCTTACTATTGTAAGTAAATGTTTTAGTATATTAGTTTTGTGATACTTTGAGTGTTTTTTTAACATACGGCAAAAACGCAGAGTTACATACTAATGTCCAGATTTCTTAAAATACGCTTTCTTATTGTAAACAACACATCAAAGTGTCTGCAAGGAAACTGTAGTTTCAATCTCATAAACAAGACGATATGGTAGATAAACAGACCGAATTTACAAAGAACTTCATTGAAAATTGACCTTCAGAAAATCTTTAGCTCGATACACTCGAAGATTGAATCATTTTTTAACAATCATTACTTAGATAACGAATCAAAATACAATTGCTGTTCTTTTATACAATAAATAAATCTCTTCCTGTTGAATTAGGCGGTTGTATTCTTTGTTTCTTTATAAACTTTAGTATTCAAAATACTGATTGCTCTTGAAAGAAGAGGAACTAAATTCATTTCCCTATTTCACTTGTCAAATGAAAATTACTTTTAGGGGAAGGACCTGGCTTTATTGAATAGTGAAACGCAATTATTCGTCAACAAAGACAATCATTATTACATGATAGGAATATAAACATTTTGAACGATTTTTCCTATTCAACAAGACCAATATCGTCCGCATTTCGTTTCCTTTTTCGATGTTAGTTTTTTATCTTATTAACAAATGTTATAGTACATAAACAGACCGAATTTACAAAGAATTTCATTAAAAATTGATCTTTGACATATCATTAGATCGATACAACACCTTATTGATTAGTATCTACTCTTATTACTGTCTACTGCAAAAAGTTAGTTGAAGATGAAGTAACAGACGACAACCACACATATGAGAAATAATTAATAAATTAAAGCTTTTCTGTTTCCTTTCAATTCACTATAAATGTTATTGCTCTAAAATTTTGTTGAGTTTGAGTTTTCTCTATTTTCAAGTTATTTGATCTTTTTTTAATCAATTAAACACGCATGATGTAGTGAACGGTCTGGGTGATATTGGAAAACTGTTTGTGTTTACATAAAATTGTTTTGTTTATTTCTCTAGTGCTGTAAGCTTTTTATTTTTAAAACAGGCATAGGTATTTAATATTGACTGTATCAATATTTTTTTTATTTTTTACATTCCTCATTTTAGAAGGTCACAGTTGAAGCACATCATTATTTCAGTGCTCTAGTAGCCCCACAAAGTTATTTTTGTTTACAAAGGCTTGAAGTGCACTAGAAACAGCTTAAAAAATCCCAACAAAAGTGCTCATTAGTCAACATCTAATTCATCTAGGTCAACTAATTTAATTACGAGTACTAACTACTTACGGGACTAAAATTTGTCCCAAAATTGTGACTTAAAAAACAATAAAGGGGATAAACCTAGGAAGGGAACTTTGAGCAACTCCTTTAACGGTCATGATCCTGAAATATAAGGTTGATATTCATACATAGGTATAAAGCCATTCAATATACCTGCCACTCATAAAACACAAACAAATCGAACGAAAAAAAAATTAAAGTTTTATGTTTATATTGAAAAAGTAGTGGCTGCTGGCGGTTTCGACCGCGTCCCATTTCCGTAGAAATATCAGAAAAAAACCTATGCGTTAGTCCACTACTTGAATTCCCCATAGACCAAATTTCATCCAAATCCGTTCAGTAGTTTTTGCGTGAAAGGGTTACAAACAAACTGACATTCTTTCGCATTTATAATATTCGTAGGATGAGACAACATCGCAAAGTACATTGACAAGATAAGTACGTAAGTTGAACACTTGTGTTACGAATATCAACAACGAATGTATTACAAATATTTTTATGGAAATAATAAATTCGGTGTAAAAAAAATATGGTGATATTACTAGAAAACGCAAAAAGAAAAAAATATATATAAAATGTTGATTCCACACTACTTTGGAGTTAATAAAAATATGATTCCGACTACGAATATGATCCGAATTGAACTCACTACCTCTATAATCTTTTTCAACTAGGATGATTCCCGTCACGTTTCAAGTTTGGCAGATCTAGAGATGTCCCATATTGAAATCCTATCGACTTTATCCATCGCTTTTTTTTAAGAGTCAATGTACCTACTTTTGAAGGAATTGCAACATATTTTACAACTTTTTCGGTCTCGTGGAATCCAATTATAAAGCGTTACTTATATCATCATAGGTAAACATAATATGGGATAAAAGGTGCTTATTTATGTGGTACAATAAAACATTGTCAATGTTAGTGCCAGCAGAAACATTTGATTTATAGCATCAAAAAACTCGCTGAGTTTTGTTTTGTTTAAAATTTAAAGTATCTTCTTTTATACTGTTATCGACTAATGAACAGCGGTAGTTGTTGATTCTGTTGTGTCTCATCTCTACACTTTTCCGATTTCACATTGCAAATGCAAAAAAAATAAGCACGATGGTAGTCAAATGCCTGCCCAGTTATTAAAAAAAAAATACTAGTATAGTATTTAAAGTTAGGGCAGATATGGTATATTTTAATGCAAATTTTAATACCTACATAAAGTAATTCGCGCAATTTAACTAAGAAGTCTAATAATTTCTAATCGAATTACATGTACTTGAATTTACCAAATGGCTTACTTAAGTAGACTTTTGAGCAAAATAGGGGTATATTGGTTATTACCGTTCTCTTGGTCCTAGTTCTAGGCGGTCAGGTCTGTTGTCTATGGGTTCGTCTCGCGAAGGTGGAAAGGAATGAAATGAGAATGAAAATGAAAAATTTCAAATAATTCAAGGAACATGTGTGCAGAACAGACTGAAAGATAGCCAAATGCATTTTTGGCCAATCTCGAAACTGAGACGATTCGCTCGCGCGGTCAAATAAAATGTAATTAATTGACACAGATTTTACTTTGAAATTCCAGAGGAGTAGTTTTTTATTTTTTTCACGAAATTGCTACAGTAAATAAATAATGTTTTGACATTGCGATTCGAAACATTTTGAAGTGTCACAGGAATCATTGACCATAGTTCAGTATCTTATATCGTTACCAGTCACTCACAATTCGCGCCAATCATAAAAGTATAACCTATACAGTGAATAAATCTCTAGCGAAAGTATCATTTTATTACGATCTTAACATAATCTCATTTGTTCTTAACTTTTCTTTTATTAACAACGGGGATACTCTTCAATAAACTTCCTTCAATAAACCTGATGTTGTAATAATAACGTTGAAGATGCAAGCGAGCCTCAATTACTGAGGAACTGGCTCTCTCATCTCTAACTGCCGGAACACAACAATGCTAAAAACTTTGTTGTTACGTCAGACTTAGTTAAGATGGTAGTAGCTAGCCAGGCGGTAAGTCAACAAGTCTGCAATCACCAACCAAACCGAATACAATATGTACCCCTGCTGGGCATTGAACCTGGGACCTCTGGGTCTGATACCGGTGGTTGTTACCACTAGACCACAAGGGCGGTTAATTGTTTCGTATATAATTCTTGTAATTTGTCTGGTTCGGTTACTGAACAAATAATGGGAATAAACTACAACGTTCAGTAGTTATCGATCGACCACGACCTTTGTCACAAGCATTAGCGTGCTTTTTCACAATCATAAAATTAAATTATTTCTACAACACGTGCACAAATCATTAGCATTAGAAGGACACGCGAAATTCTCATGAAAGTTTGTTGCAAAACTTTCATTCATTGGAAACCTTAATAAGTCGAGAAATAGTAGATATTTTTATTCAACATTTGCTAGCAAGACACCGGTGTCCAGAGCACAATGAATATCTATTGTGTATCTAACCCGGGCCAGAGAGGTTAAAAGAAAGTGATTAAATTTTACAAATGTTGTTTTGATGCCCGAATTAGTGAAGTAATTATTACATAGAAACAGTTAAAACTTTGTTAAATGGCACTTCTATTCTCACAGAGAATACTAAAACTAATAGATTTAAACTCAAATAGAATTAGTACAGTTTTTAGGGCTCCGCACCTCAAAAGGAAAAAACGGAACCCTTATAGGATCACTTAGTTGTCCGTCCGTCCGTCCGTCTGTCAGGAACGCGTGGAGGTATCAAACTGAAATTTATATCTAATACTCAGGTCTACTGTCCCTTGGAGCTGTGAAAAAATCAAACTTCTAAGCCAAAGCAATCAAAAGATACAGCCGTTTATGCCGCAAATTTCTAACCGTTTCCGAACGCAATAATAAATCAACTTTGTGAGGGTAGACTTATAAGTAGCTAGTCAACCCGTGACCACGGCAACTGAAAAGCTGCCGAAACGTCGGGAAACCAAAAAACCTCAAATAAACCGAAAAATTATAGTACCAAATATATATTTCGGGTAAATAAATCGCACTAAATTTTCGTAAAGTTGTTTTATTTCAATTATGAATGCGCGAAGAAACTTAAGATGTGCTTACATAATATACATAGTAGATTTTTTCCAAATCCTATTTAAAATTTATCATAAGTATAAAAATAGCATTGAAAAATGCAAAAGTTCAAAAATCATATACTACATAGTTATAAACTTATTAATATCTCAATCTTCTATCCTAGGAGCTCATTCTTACTGAACAGCGATCAACTCCCGCCTGACTATGAATACAAATGAAATTCGGGCCACACAAAAATAGGCAGGACCCTACCATTAATCATTTACGCGGAACCGTTTACATTACCATCAATATACCTAAAACATAGCTTTTGGTTATAAAAGCATACCTAGCTAAAGTATGACATGTAATTCGCTTAATTCTACGACAAAATCAATGTAGGAAGCCTGACACTACAATTTCATTCCGAATATCAAATTCATTATAATGGGTTTGCTCTTGATCCCAATCAAGCCCAAGGGCAAAGACAGGATCCATGATGAAGCGAGCTAACCCAGAAGGTGCCTATTCGCCCTTGCTTGGAAGATCCGTCCATCTTCCAAGCAATGGCGAATAGGCACCATATAAGTACTCGGAAATACAGACGCAGGGAGGGAGTTCCACCCCTTTACTGACACATTTTATTCTTAGCCAGCTCAATTGATAGTACTTACTTATACTTTTACCAAATTATTTTAGATAAGTAGCAAATAACGAACCTCCTTATTTTAAAATTAAAAACAAAATTATTCAAAAAGTAACAGTGAAAACAAAAATTTTTCAATTAACATGATTCGATTCAGACTTCGAATTTAGAACATGTCGAGTACCGTCACCAACGAAACGTCTTCTTTATGTTGCAAATAGTTTGACAGTCGTGAATAATTTTGACTGATGATATTCGTTCCGTGCGACAACGGCGCTGAAGGCACGCCATGTTTTATTGTGACCAACTTCACGGTCTGCCACATTCAAGACACAGTAGCCTTGATCTTGGTATACAATGTCAATCAGGGCTGCTAGGTACCTAGGTAGGAAATAACCAAAAGTGTTAGTTTCAATAAGCACGTCTTAGGTTTATTCGCGCACTGTACATTGAAATAAATTAACTGTTACGGATTTAAGTTCACTATATGTTTAACCGTTACCTTACCTTTACCTTTAGGATTTCTTGGTTTTAGGGGTTTTTTTGGTTTCCCAACGTTTTGGCAGCTGAAAAGCTGTTAGTTTAATTTTTTAATTGAAAACCTGGCAAGCATTTGCCACCATCGTGCTTAATAAACAGGATGTGGTCTAAAGTGTTACATGCTTGCCCAGGAAATGCTTATTCACTCCCTCCTTGAAGACACAAAGGTTGTGGGAATCGGGGAACACATGAGCAAGCAGCGCACTCCATTCTTTAGCGGTTTCGCCTATAAGGACTGAATTGGCAAAGCGGTTAGTATGGACTAACGTAATTTGCCCCCTAAATTTTATCAAACATTTAAGTGTAAATCCATTTCAAGAACAATATACCAGATACCGTCTTCGTCTGTGTGAATTTAGAACTGTATTTTCGTATAGGAAAACCCATTCTGCTATAAAAGTATCCTAAATTTTCACCGTGGGCGGTAGTAAGTTATCACAACGCAACTCTAAATTTCGTTAAAATCCATTTATTAGCGTCGAAGATAATAAGCAATAATATATTATACAAAATATTTCAATCTTATTCTCACATTTACTACTTACTCGTATCTATAATAATCAAGACAATTATGTAACTTTGATTTTAAAACAAATAATATTGATTACATGGCGTAACAACAACGAAACCGCAAAGGGAGGTAGGCAGGAGGTAGGTAATAAAATATGCCGGTAGTAAATTCAAACTTAGATTTTTTTCCTTTCCTGTGCATAATCTAAATAAAGGAAAACATAGTTAAGACATCGTCATTTCCTGTCGGAAGTGTGAAGTACAGTCAACAGCACGTACGGCTTTACATTTGCACTACGAAAGCTGCTGCTATTACAAGTGACGGAAGGGTGCTCTCAAGGTCAAAGTGTAAGGCCGTGCGTGCTATTGACTGTACAAGCATGATTTAAAATAATCTTAAGGACGTATGGTCAATTGGCCTCTGACCAATATTCTGAAGTATGTTGTGTTGATACATTCATACCAGCAAAAAAATTGTTAACTGACAGAAGTATGAGACGTGGTACGAAAATAAACTGATGTTTACTTAATTATGTTTATGATAATGCTAAACATAATATACAATGCTCACTTTAGAGGTCAATCAGTTGCTATCACATTATTTATCTATAATAAGCTTCTTGTTCAGAATAACAACAGTTCATAGGTCGCATTATACTCTAATTAGCTGCAAGTAGTATTATTTATCAATACCACTACTCATTATATCAACACTATAGGCAAAGCATTCTCCCTTAAGGCGCTATACGACTGAAGCGAAATAGCAATGAGAAAACGACGCGAGCTGAAGCGAGACCGATTTTGCAGATGAGGCGCAAAAAACACGAAATCACTTCGTAGTAAATAACCTTAGCGATATTAAGAGAAATTAAAGTACACGATGCTAAATATTATTGGTTTTGCACTAATTAAACCAATTTCCAATAGTATCATTATAGTATAATCTATTAGAGAACAGTCTTGAATTTTCGTATTTTTATGGGTCTTTTCGAAAAGAAAAGGTGTCGAGGCAAATTCATCAAATCGTGTTTGTGAAATTTTACAAATCTGATAAAGGTATGAAGATATATACTTATATCTTATGATTTGTAACATCTCAACCGTCCTGTAGTCTTATAATACGTACGTTTCCCGGATAGCGTCTTATGGATTTATTTTGAGTTAGTGAATTTGGGATAAAAAAAAAGTTTCGGACTGACACTATTAGCCTACGTTCTTTTATATGTCCATTTTGTCTCCATATCAAAACTCTTCGTAACCCGAATCGATTCAGATTCAAATTAAAGCGTACAAAGAAACAGCCTTATCAGATTAATTATGTTTCCTCGATTTAATCAGCCATTCAATAACACAGCTTAGTTTACTGAAATGTAACTAGTCTTTATTTGAGACAACTAATGATTAGGTACAGCAAATTAAGGCTTTGATTGAACAATTATAAAACTTTTAAAATTTTCTTTTAAATACTACTTGATAGATACAATAATAATATTAAATTGGTACAATATCCTAGATAAGGAGAAATAAAATCTCAAATAGCCGGTACAATCGGGGAACTTCCCGGTTGACAAGTAGAGTTTTTTTTTTTGGGGAACGTTTTCTCGGAAAGTACTTTAAAGAATTAATTTATTATTCAAATTAATACCTGTTAATGTTATATTATTTTTGATATAAACGGTTTATATACATCTATTACTTTTTTAAACAAAGCTCCCTAAAAATACTCTACTGGTTAACCGGAAAGTTCCCCGAATGTACCTACATTACATGAACTCTCATTTGGATCTATATCCTCTTGAGCCTCAAGTCCTACATTCCTATTTCCAATTTTCAAATTGGAAAACTGGCATATAACAATAGGGGAGGTCAGCTCAAAAGCGGCCACCTTAACTTTGACTTTAGAAAAAATACACTTTAGAATCGATTTTGACAAAGTATTTTATGTCAATGGATAGGGAATTTCATAAACTTTTATAAAGTGTAATCGCATTTTGCAAAAAAAATTGTAATAAAGCTTACTATTATTTGCAAATTACGAAAACTTTTCAAAAACCGCTTTGTCCGAGTAAGGGCCTAAAGCGGCCACGGGGGTAAGGGCAAAGAGGTTGTGCCAAAATATATCAAAATATGCAATTTTAAATAACAAAAATACCAAAACTAATTTACATTTCACTTTATTTACACACTATAGTTTCAAATTAAACAATAACTTCAGTTTTCAAATTGGTCATACGTTATTACTTAAATGTAAGTCCCAAAAAGTCTTCTGCATAAAGTAACATAACCAACAGCTATACTGGGTGTTTTAGCATTAGATTATAATGTTAGAAGAACAGATTTCTTCACTAATGTGAATACGGCATAGCGCGGTTACTTGGCCACTTTGCCTGGGCCGCTATGCCTTTTTATACAATTTTGTTTTATAAATCAATTCAGCTCACATTATTTATCCCATGTCGGAACAAATAATAAACAAACAAAGCCAAATAGATGAGTAACAATAGACTTGCAATAAAAAAATTGAATTCTAAACAGGTTTGAATAAAACAGGTTGAACTTACAATGGATTTTTTTAATAAAAAAGCTTAGAAGACTTGCACACGTCGCCGCGGCCACGGGTTTGGTACTATCACCACCGAATGACTGCTCGGTGCAGGGCGTGAGGTTGGTTATCGGGCAAAATGGCAAACGTGGCGCTATCGTTTTTAGTTACCATAAAAACATGGTGTGGAGCGGACTTCCCCTATACCTAACCTCTTAGGTCTGACGCCTAAAGTTGGATGCCTGAGGAGGCAGTGTACCTAAGCTGGACGCCTAATCAATTACCTAGTTATGATTTCAGATAGTAAATCAATTCGCAAACAACCGCAGATGCCGTTCCGTTCCAACCGGTAAGTTTGGGAGCGATACCATCGAGCTACGCAAACTGTCCGGGTTATTGTGAATTGCAAATTAACGACCTAATAAACGGAATAATGCGAAACTAAACAGACTCTCGAATTGTACATTGTTGTATTCTAAACATATTGTACCTGCAGGGTGGAACGGAAACGAGTACTTACCAATTTATACATGGCATAGTCAACGGCTAAAGTGAAGTATATATAGTTTTTTGAACTAAATTAGGAACTCATGTGTATTTACAATTTGAAAGCACTTTTTTTTTATTAAAACCAAATAGAATTGTTTAATCTGTTATGATTTAGTTTTAGTCATTTAAGACTAATAAATATAAGTTAAAAAATATAATAATATAAGTTATGAACTTTCACTTGAAATAAACAAGAGGAAAACGTCTCTAACTAACCTCTGACAAGGGAAGTAGTTCTAACTTCTAAACGACTTGCTTTATAATTTGAAATCAGAACTTAATTAAAGATAGTTTAATCGTGCCACCGTTAACTTAGCACCCATATCAAAAGATATCAATATCATCATACAAGGAGTTCCGACTACCAAACATAATTAAGTATTACGCCAAGTAACATACATGAGCATCAAGTTAGAGGGATCATGTCAATTCGGTATAATTGCCGTCTACCCTACTCAAGTCCACACTAAGTGGCTCATGTTAAACAAACGAGATTACTGTGTCAGATGCAGACATAGTTGGGTACTTCCTACATTTTTTGGAAGAAACTGTGGGTTCCAAAAATCTAATGATTGTTTGTTGGCATTTCAAAATGTAGTCCACTATTAGTCTAATTATGACGTCCGAGAGATACTTTATTTATTTTTATAAGTCTAATTAGGCCGACTGATGAGATATTTCATTATCAAGAAATGCGTGACATTATATTTCATTACCATCCCTACTACGCCTATGATGTATGCTTTTTTCGAGTTAATCTGCAAGCGTTAAAACTATACGCAGAAAAAGTATTACTGTATTTGGTTACGATTCATGTTTCATTGTTGTTATTTCATTGGATTCAACTAATACTAATTTATGTTTTGGAAACATAGTATGTTTTAAAACCATAAAACAGTTTTCGCTGAGATCAGATAAATTCATCGTAAAACAAAAATGACAACTTTCTTCGTAAAAATTAGCTCAACATGTTCAATAAACTGACAAATGTTTGTCTGACTGACGTTAACAATAAAAAATCGGACAATAATAATAAACATATTGTTTAGCAATACAACCATTTCACTTTCATACACCTACAGACACGGTCGTAAATTTTTATTACATCTAAATCCTTCACGGCAGAAACATTGCTGCGTCCAACACATCGTATGCGATATTCCATTAATTATTAAGCGTAACTAATGGCCCGGGCCCAGTGCGGAATGCGTGGAATACCAATCGGCCTCTCGTAAACTGACCAAGAGTTATGGCTTCGTTAACAAAATCCGACCCCCACAGTGTCACCTGCCATGTAACTCAATCGTGTTATTGAACCTACTTAGACATGAGACTGGCTTCCGCCCGTGAATTTGTCTGCGTGGAAATTTGAAAAATCCTTAGGTTGACCGGGATGAAACTGTCCAATGTTTTAATCCTCTTTAAACTATCTGCGTGCTAATTTCATTCAAATCTGTTCAGCTATTTTTGCGTAATTACCTAACATCCAAATAGCTAACATCCAAACTTTCACATTTACAATAGTAGAATTCAGAGGTTAAGTATGCAAACCCATAAATGCATAAACTTGCAGCGAAATAATAAACTTTAACAAACCATTGTTGAGAAATTCGAAGAAAGTCTTAATCGAAATGCTTAATTTACCCATAACTTAGAATATTCACCTCAGATCAAGACTTTTGTATTATAACATGCATAACATTCTTGGGTTTTCAGAAGATCATACTGCAAGCAGCTTTAGATTTTGTTACACTTACATAATAATAATTTCTGGTAATTACGTAACCAGCTCCGCTGAAAATTTAAGCCTCTCTTCAGTTTATCTGATTTAAACGTCACAAACACTGTAGAACTGTCTTGGACGTCCAAGAAACTACTTATGCGAAATGTCCGGAGTTCGAGCACTTCGGTCGTACCTACCTGTACATATCTAAGTTAGATTGGGTCGCACTGAATAATATAGGCTTAGTACGACAGTCGTAAACTGAAATCACCATCTTCAATAATCAATTACTTCCACAGGGTTCCCTTCTATTACATATGTTAAACTTTTTTGTACTAAAAAATAACTTTATTGTTTGTTAATTTAAAAAGTCATAATGATGAAGACATTTTAAGGAAATCTTTAAAAGCGGTCGTAAAACTTATTATTTATTCAATATATTTGATAGAATCAGGCGTTACTGGCGGAAATCCATATCTGTAGATAACGAAAAAGAAAATTTCTTGCGGAATTAAGCTACATATTTTTTCGTTTTCTACTATTTATTCAAGGATTATCTACTCAACTATATTTTTAAAAACATAGTACCAAATAATAATATCGAATACATATAACATTTATTTAAAAGGATTGATTCGAAGGATTTGAAGGTATACGTAAGTAGACAGTCATTCCGTGACCACGATCCCTGGAAAGGTGTCGAAACAATCGAAAACGTTACAATTATTAATAGTTTTTATTCAATGAGCAGCGCGCACAAACATTTATATGTTCTCTCCTTGCTTTACAGTTCGGGACCATCCTCCGAGTTCACTAAAAGTTTTCAAAAAACTAGAAAGGCCATTCGTAATCTACAGCTACTTGAATAAAACAACTTTTCCGGACAAAATCAGGCATTTTTAACACTTGGTTTTGAATGTTTGTTATTTTATGGGTTTTTTTGGATTTCCCGACGTTTTCGCGTCTTTTCAGTGGCCGTGGTCACGAGATGAAATGTATTCAATTGTACGTTTTTTTCTTTTTTTAATCACTACAGCACATGTGACAACCAAAAAGGTATGACGTAAATTAATCATCACCCAATACCCGTCGCAAAGGGAAGTGGCGCGCAGCCTTGCGCCCGCGTCGGCCGTGGCCTTTCGTCGTTTTTGTGCACAGTCGTGGGAATGACCGCGGTTTGGCACGGCGGCGGGCGGGCGTCGCAAACCTGCGGAAGGAAATAACCTTGACTTCTGTAACCGGTTATTTGCGGTGATTGACGAAATCGATAGCGTTTCTATAAATAACACCACTTTTTAATTTGATGAAATAACTTTGTGTGTATAAATAAAAGCTGTAGTCGCTTACGCTTGAAATTAACCCTACACAATGTTGTAAATAACATGTGTTTTAATGATTATGTCAAATGTCGACGACACACTTGTGAAATATCCTATAAGCGATAAATCCAGTTCAAGTGTACACAGAGTTTTACCTTAGGAATCCGTGTGGTTATACAGTTTTGTCACTCCCAGCTTAGAACTGCACTAAGTACCTTTCATCCCATTGGTGCCAGAAAAGACGAAGCAGAGCCATCAGGAGATAAGTTGCAGAAATTCCAGAATAATTTTGGTTTACTAGAAATTTACAATTAATTTGCAACTGTCCCCTTTTGGAGAACGCCTACGCCTAAGACCAAAGTGGTGGTAATAATAATTAAGATAATGAATGTAATCATTAGTCACTACTCTATACTAAATTACGAAGTAATGTTACATGAAATCGAAATGTTCCACAGACAATGAATGATACCAACTTATCTATTACCTACACTCCTCTCTTGTGAAATATGTTATGTAGTTTGCATAACATACATAACGTGGAAGATTTCATTAGCGATTGCATGGACATTACAAAATGCCAATTACTTGCTGATTGTGTTACAAACAGATACAAATATCGCGTGATCCAAAGGCAGACAGTCGCAAGTCGGCCGATCGACAACAATAACCAAAGTTCACGTTGCGACATTGGGTCAAATGTTTTGCATCATTTGACACTATTGTTTGACTTCCTATATTATTATCCTCTGCCGTTATTCACGAATAATACATTTTAATGTTTCCTGTTAACGCAGCTGTTTTAAAATCAGTTACGTTTATCATCTACATTATCTAATAAATGGATACTAATTTTTGAATACTAAACCAATCGCGAATATTTTTTCTGGTCAAGTATTGAAACAAAATTATTAATTTAGATTTTGTTTAACTGTATAGTTTAAGCTATTTATTATTTAACCATATGTTATTTGCTGAATGGTTTAAGATGAAATTTTGCATAAAGATATTCAATGACCCGGAATAGAACATAGGAGTTATTCCCTGATCCTGAATGGAATATACAAATAAATAAATATTTCTTACACTCACACCAATTAACCTAGCTAGCCCCAAAGTAAGCACTGGAATGGAAGGCTTGTGTTATGGGATACTAGGGTAACGGATATGAATATATATAATTATACGTTTTTAAGTATTTATGTGTAGAAATATATATAAACGTCCATGACTCAGTACAAATGCTCGTATTCATCATACAAACATTTGCTCTTACCGGGATTCGAACCTAGGACCTCAGAGTAGGCGACACCTTGAAACCAGTGTATGCGCCACTTTACCGCGGAGGTCGTCAAAGTCATTTAATCCTTACAATATATTTAGATATCTTCACGAGATAATAAAAAAAAAAAGTCAAGAATGTTTACGTTCCATTTTCCCTGAAGAATAAAATTGACACCTAGGTACAGTAATAAAATATACCAATAACAATAACTACGTCAGTGTTGAAGCTTTATCGTCGTTGCGTAAAGATTGTAATAGTTAATTGCGTAATTAGAAAGAAACAGAGCTCCGCAAGCCCTCCAAATTTGTCACGCCTCTCTCGACAGATGGGCCTCATTATTCCAAGCAGTACTACGTCCTCCAGAATGTATGATAGTTATGAATGTGTCGCTACGCTTGAATGATGTGATAATACTCGCAAGTTGTTAAAAAGGATTACCAGTCAGAATTATTATTAGAATCGAGAAAATGTTCGATAAGTATAGCGATAGTCTGACAACATTATTAGATTAGTATTCCCCGACATACGTTCTCCAGGATGCATGGTAGTTATGAATAAGTCCAATGTGTAAGTGCAAGTTGTGAAAGAGGACGACCAATCAGAATAATTGAATTCAAGAAAACTCGAGATAATTTTTCTCAAAGTCAACCGTTTGAAAGATGTACACTTCCAAAGTGGTAAAATGTGTGCCCCCCCCCTCTAACTTTTGAAATAAGAAAGTGAAAATTTAAAAAAAAATATGCTGTAGATCTTAACAAAAACTTTCAACGAAATTTGGTTTGATCGAAATATATTAAGTAGTTTCAGAGCTATAGAACATTTTCCAAAACCGCAAATATAACTTTGTCATTCATACAAACACTATGAAAAACAAAGTTATTTTAACAGACAAAAAATTATAGTGGCATTTTGGCAATAATAATAATAATAGAAACTTTATAGCACACGATACAAAAAGAAACACATATAGAGAAAATGACAAAAAGGAGGAACACACAATAGGAGGCCTTATAGCTACGTAGCAGTCTCTTCCAGGCAACCTTGGGTGAGCCAATTTTTTGTATTTTCGTGCGTGTTTGTCAATTTTTGTAAAGCTCAGTGTAAGAATCAAAATATCAATGTCTCAAGTTATAATGGTTAGAATTTCGCAGATCTTGCTGTACTTATTAAGGCGCTATACGACTGAAGCGAGATAGTAATGACAAAAGGACGCGCGCGGGACCGAGACCTATTTTACAGGTTAGGCAATAAAATCATGAAATCACTTCGTAGTAAATAACTATAGCGATTAAAGAGAAATGAGACTACACGATGCTAAAGGTTGTTGGTGTCCACTAATTAAACCAATTGCCAAAAGTATATGTAACCCCCATTTGAGAATAATCTTGAATTTTTATTTTGAAAAGAGTAGTTGTCGAGGCAAAATCATAAAATCGCGTTACTGGTACATTACAAATCTTGATAAAGGTATGAAGGTATTGGCAGATTTGTAACATCTCTAACTATACTATAGTTTTAAGTATGTCAAAAAGTACATCCTTTTATCCATATAGCGTCTTAAAAATGCCAATATTATCGTCAATTACACTACTTACTTTTATTATATAATTCCAAACCATTCGAATTACATCTACTAGGTTGATAAGTCTTTTAAAATATTAAAGGAATAAAATTTCTTTCATCGTTCAATTTCCATTGCAAATAATGCTTGAAAAGGAAAATTTACCCAACGAACGTATCTCTTTCCGTTTGGTTGGGTTAATATTCTGGGACCAACATTACTTTCGGTAATATCTGTTTCTTATTAGCTCCATTATGGAATTTTTGTAATGACTACCTTCGAGAACCGACTTTCAAAACGTTATACAAATAAGTATTTGTATAACGTTTTGAAACGTTTTACAAATACTTATGTAGGTAGGAATATGTTTTTTTTTTCTAGTATATTTTCTTGTTTAATATTTATCACATAAACACATAAACACATAAAAATAGCATTCTAAAATGCAAAATTAAATATTTATAAGTATAAAGTAAGTATTGAAATAATTAAAAAATTAATAAAGATGTAACAAATATATTAAATGTTTTTTGTTCTAGCTAGAGCATACTAAAATTTTAAAGAAAGTACCTCAAAATGACCTGATATAACCACTTTGCACCGTGTAAACTATTTTAGTACTAACTCAAATAATAATTTGTTTACTTATGATAAATTTTAATTTGAAAAATATTGGAAAAATCAACTCGGCCACAAGTGAATTCTCAGATGGGACTCGAACCCACGACCTTTGGAAATCCGGTCCAATGTTCTAACCACTGAGCTACCGAGACTTCATAATCATTTGTTTTCAGCTAACAAATGTAACAATCGAAATAACAAATTATAGTTATATAGTTAAGTTACAAATTTAGGTCAAACGTTAATGAACATGCTGCAAAATGCCGAAACAGTCTAGTTAACTCATTTTAAGTTTAGTCAAATTTATCATTTAAATGAGACACATTAATTAATATTGAAACAATGCTAGCACGGCTTACAAAATATGGATTATTCTGACTAGCAGAGTAATTCGAAAGCAATTCATATTGTAACGCGTCTGTTTTGAGATTCCAAATGCATTTGCATTCATAACCATCTCAAGTTCCGACACAGTTTATTGCTCAAAGAGTAAACATCATTCGCGTCAGTAAATTCTTACTGGCTTCGTACGCGTTTCTAGTGAGTGATTCACTCATTTATACCCTGTTTGGAAATTTCCGGACATTATTACTGGACAAATAAAGAAAGCTTTTTGCGACGATATCAATATAATCGAATAGGCATGCGGACTGGTCTGACCGCGCGAAGTTGAGTGTTTTATTAGTTAATTTAGATTTCTTGAATCGGATTTTTGGTATCCTATGACTCCGGAATTGTACTATTAAATTCCAAACTACATTCTACAATTATATCTTTCTAATTTTTTCATTTACCATTTTATGTTATATTTTTATGTTATAAATATTAAACAAGAACATATTTTCTTCTATACATGTGTTACGTATTAACGACGACATGAGACAAGTTGTTTTTTCTAGTATATTTTCTTGCACAATATTGATTACATTCTACAAGTTATTTCACAACTGACACGTTTTTTTTTGTTGTTGTTCGGTGGTAAGATTTCTAATGCTAAAGAAAAATCGGAGTAAGAAGCACTCATACCTACCAACTTATAGATGCAAAATTTACACATATTTTCAGTCGCACAAAAGACTAATTCCTGCACATTACGTAATTATATGTAATACCTGGCGTTTCCAAAATAACTTTTAGATATTAAACAAAAACAAAACGTGTCACGAGTTTATTGTATTTTGTTCTGCACTTTTTATACACATAAGAAAGAAAAATACATAAGCTAATCACAACTTTTGATTTTAAGCTTAACGTCTAATGAATTAGAGCTTATATTAAATTAGGGAATGTAATGAATTATTTTGTAACTAACATTTTGCGACACTATTGTTTAGTTTTAGTTATTTTTTGTATCTGAAGCAATTATTAGAGCATAAGCAGAGTTGAAAACCAAAAAGTTTGTTACCTACTCAACTGAATAACAACATTCAAGAACACCATTTAGTGACAGTAGCAAAATTATCATAATGCATACTACTTAACGTATGAGGATTAGTGCCACCTCTAGTGTTAATCAAGCCGCCTATAATACCTCGGACTTGGCTTAACGACTGTTATCGGATGACAACAGCCGCGACCGACGGTTTAACGTGCCCTCCGAAGCACGGAAGTGCTCAGTTGTAATGCCACTTTACGGTCACCCATCTGTCATCTAGCCGGACCAAGCTTTGATTAACAAATGTGATCGAATACGATCAGTCTGTCAAGCGCCGCCATGAGCGCTCCATAAAAACAGATATTACGAAATAATTATATGATATGGTAACGGTAAATTACAATATTTGTAAATACCCAATCATTAGTCATGTCCAACTACAATGGCAAAACCATTGGTAAGAGAGCCATTTTTGCATTTGAGGTCTTGAGTTTATATTTTTAAAGAAAATCTCATTAATGACTGTCATCTATTATAGAGAGACTATGCATTTTACCTTATGTCCGGATTGGTCAAACTAATTAGTTAAATATGATGCAAAGTGAAATATATTGCAAGGTTATTTCGTAATAATCTTGATATATTCAGTACTTAAATTAATCATTGACTAATTTAAATCCTTTTTATTTAGCGATTTCTTAATTGTTTTTTTTTTAGTTCGGTAAAATAGAAAATTATATTTATAAACCCAGGGTATAAATATATTCCATTCCATGACGAGAAGTCTTATCTGACAGATACTTATCATGACCGCTTTCCCGACGACTATGACAACTGCTGGCCTACCATCATCTTTTAGAAACCATCATTAAAATAATTGTGGTGTCAGGACTATTTCCCAGCCCGGCTAAGGAACGGGGAACAGAGTGCGCGGATTACAAATGAAGATAAAATAAAACTGAGTTTAAGAACAAGCGTATAATAAAAAGAAATAGAAAAACATTTACAGGAAGATGAAGATGTATGTAATTAAATATAAACCTAAAATTTGTTAATAACACTTATATACCTGGGGTGGTTACCTTAATCTTTTGCTCTCTTAAAATGAAAATTACGGATAGATTATTAGGTACTGCATGTCGTTAAAAACTATTTATACTAAATCGTAGTTTATGGAAATACAATGATCGCTGCCCGCAGTCGCGTCGGTCGTAGGGAACGGTGGAAAATAGAGATAGCCTCCCGAAGTCGCGTCTCCTCGCTACATAAGGCATAAAAACAGGAACGCCCTTACTTGTTTAAAGTCAGGTCAAAAGGATCAGGACCGGTACTTAGAACTTCGCAGACTGTTTTCAGACTCAGCTTAGGAAATGAGGCAACTTGTTTTATAAATATCGATCTATTATAAATGAAAATATATATGGATCTATAAACGATCTATAAGGATCGATAAACGAATTTGTGGGTTGGTTGGTCCCTCCTCTTCCTCCTGAAAAATACGGGAAAAAAGAAGGCGTTAGTTAAAGTAACTACTTAAGTTAAAAATCTTGAATATAAATAGGTAACTACCTAAGAGAATAAATCAAAGAAAGAAAATAATACGTACCTACCCTTTAATTTATTAATATTCTTTTAATTAAAATGACAGTTCCTCCAAGAAATCTCCAAGTCCAAGTAACGTAACGTGTATGAAGATGAAGCTAAAAGATATCAAACCTATGTATTTTTTTTAAAAACCTCAATAAAAATAGTATTTATATCTTATGTTTTGGCGCGCACTGTTCATTGAAATAAATGGACAATTACAACTTAGTTCGTGGAAATATAGCGCGTTTGATATCCGTAAAAGTTGTTTTATTTCAATAGTATTTATACTTTTCAAATACTTACCAATAAAATGTGTTAGATATTTAAAAATGAAAGACAAAATTTTCAATTCTAAATTGCAAAACAAAATCTGGCTTCGTCCCGTGAAAAAGTGAAAAATCTTTTTAAAACACGGCACGAAAACGCGGGAAAACGACGAAAAAACCCCATCGTCAGAAAAAAGAAATGAGTAAAAAGGATGAATGATAATAAGAGTGTGTGTGTGAAAAGGATAGGTAGAATACTTGAATATTTTTAAATGAGGTCGAACATGATTTAAAACTTATTTCAAATATAACATAGATACCAAGGAGTTTTATACAATGAGGTTGATAGTTTGAGAAAAGAGTATGGATAAAATGAGGTCGCATGTACGAAATAAATATAAATTAAGGAAAATATTTGAAATATAATAATAAATGATTGTGATTAAATAAATAAGATGCAATATAAATAAATAAAAATGAAACGTTGTTTTGAAAAAAAACACAACGTTACAGTGGTTGGTGGTAAATCTTGTTGAAAGTCCGCCTGGCTAGCTACCACCATCTTATCTAAGTCTGATGCCATAACAATAATGTTTTCAGCATTGTTGTGTTCCGGCAGTTAGAGATAAGATAGCCAGTTCCTCAATGATTGAGGATTCCGGGAGAGGCTCGCTTCCATCTTCAGCCTTATCAATACTTAACTTCAGGTATGATGAAGACTAAAAGTAATCCCGTTGGTCATAAAAAATCATATCATAAGAACGTTTTGTTTTTATTGAAGTTGTTTTGACACACTCCACTAAAACTCCACACTTTCAAGGAGATGATTGAGTGAAGACGCCACAAAACTTCCGTCAAAAACAAGTTTCCTTTATGAGGATCGTAGTACGAAATAGCATGGTAAGATTGAAACAATACTGCGTCAAGAGATGGCGGTAGGCCCCCTTGTTCATACTGTTTGGTTAAAATACAGCAATGAATATCTATCGTTTTAATGAATTTTGGATTCGGGTAAAAGTCATACAGATAGTACCAAGTTATAATCCGGATCAAAACATTTTAAACTAGGTCTGATTTTCCAAATGTCCACTTGGACGAACCCGCGGGAGGATGTCAGTTTCTAACATCTTATCTATACTAATAAAACAATATCGTGACTGACTCACAGATAACGCACAGCCCAAACGTCTGAACCGATTAATCTGAAATGTTGTATACAGGAGACAGAAAAATCTTGATTTTAGATTTTCCCATGGGAAAGGGAACGACGCGGATGAAACCGTGGGCGGCCGCTAGTAAGTAGAATACGATTTAGGTATGTATAAAACCAGATGTGCCTTTTACTTTACAAGTATTTTGCTCAAACAACACTTTGCGACCGAAATTTTTATTTTCTATCATAATTTATTTTCTTCAAAGCTTACCTGATTCAATTTCTAGTACTCTCGAGTCGCAAGAACAATCAGCCGTTCCGAATTGATCACTCCAAAGTCGTTTAAGACGGCAGTAATTCAATTTTTACCGCATAAGCTTCCACTTGACCCCACATTCCTCAAATACGTCTCTTGTCAGCATGACATAATTTAACGACCTCTAAAGTGACGCTTTCGTCTGCGGTACTTTTGTAACTACGACCTCTGATCTTCGAGTGTTTGAGGAGATGGGATGCCTGTGATTTTGTTACAACCCCAGTGTAACAAGTCTGCGGAAATACTAAAACGAAAGTAATCGAAAAATAAGAAAAATATTCACTTACAACATTTTTTATAACGAAAGAGGCTTTGTATTTCCCCCATTTTGGTTAGGGTCTTTAATTTAAAAAAAAAATGCTTTAGTATGACAGCTTATCATTGGAGTTAACACACACGATTCATCATTGCAGCCAAACATACTAGGGCAAAACGAGTTTATTCGCAGATTATTACATTTTATAGTACATAACCTATTCGTTCGAAATCATGACGTTATCACGGCAATTCGAACGTGCCAGCAACACAATATCACCGGAAAGTATCAATATCAGAAATCACCCAACGCGCGTATACGCAGCCAGACGCGTCGCACAGCTGACAAAACACTATCGAAGCAACATCGGCCGAGAAGCACTGCTTCAGTTTCGTTAGTCATTGGCATTAATTGCCCCCGACCGACGAGGATAAAATATCAGTGCACGCCGGAGTGCTGACACGGCTAGTATTGTTGTACATGGTGTATTGTTGATCGTAGTGCATATTTTCGGGGGCTCCGCACCGTGGCTAAAGCACAGCACACCCATTCAATTGTATTGTGCTATGTGCGTGCAGCGGTCGTGTCTCGTTTGCCGCTCGCGCACAAAAATGACATCCAGTTAAGTTTAAAACGGTCCACATCTGTTAGTGACAAAAATGTGTTGCACGAGGTTCAGTAACTACATATTCAGGAGTGTCGTTAAGTACACATGTGGACTTGCAAGCAGGGAAAGTAAGTACCAATTCCTGGTTTATTGAACATGCATTTCATTGGGCGATAAGCTTTTGCAATATAACAACGACTTTGTTAGGAATTATCGGCAACGTATACGCACGGTGCTATTTATAACAAAACGAACGTTCAAGAACTCAATATGGGTGTTCCTGTACTCCATAAGTTGTCTGAATACTACTTTTTAATTATGCTTTCGATAATGATAATAACGTTAAAGTGCAATGTGGTAGTTGAGTTAATTTTCAATTGAGCCCTGTTAATTTGTCTTTTTTTCCTTTTGCTGTTGATTAGTATAAATAAGCAAAAGTAAAAATAAAATTATTTTCTTCAAAATATTGTTAACACGACACGTGTCTTGATTCCGGAGTTCATACTTTTATTACGTCTTGTTGTAAAAAGTTCACTAGAAATTTATTTCTAAAGTACTCGATAATCTTGTACCACTTTCTAAGTTACTTTCTAAAGAAGTGTCGCATACATCAACTTCTAAGCCCATACTCATGTAAATTATAGTTAGTGATGCTCATTCATAGCGAAATAAATGTTCAAAACGAAATCCGTCGCGAATCGTCCGTACGAATTCTTACCATGAAAAATTCTATGAAAATGGTATACCGACAACGTTATGTTTATAAAGCCGTTTTAATACGTAAATTTTCTTCATTTAAATAAGAATTTATCTGTGTATTGTAACAAAACAGCGTGACTGATTCAAAGCGCGTTAAAAATATTTGCTCTGTAATATCTCTTTATTTATTGGGTTGACATTATTTTTTTGACCGATTTTCGAGTTTTGTTGGTTTCCCCCTATTATAGAACCATGCATACAATGGTACAATATACAAATTATAGTAAGTATTAATATACAATATGCTATCACCAATATTATAATATATATAATGAGCGCTAATTTCAAAATGAACCGGTAAGACTGCGATGAATTTTGAAATACCTGCGGAAAATCTTAATATTTATCATAATTTGATGAAAAATCTGAAAATATGAAATGAAATATCGTTGATTGCAACAGACAACTGCTAGATTCAAATAAAACTAGTGAAATGTTTACATTTCAAAACAATGGAAAGAGATTAGAATATAGACGTAGTAAGTTAACTGTCACATGTTTTTTTTTATTTATTCTTTTAACATTTATCAATTTATTTTACAATTCTATGAATTTAAGTAACACTAAGAAACCACAAAGGTTTATAGTGAGTGCTACTTTCAGAGATTACACAAAAAAAAACAATGCCAACAGAAAAATAACACTATTATTGAGAACTTAAGTTACTTAAATAATATGCCTTTAGTTTCGTTTTTATATTTGTTGCGTTAATGGTATCTCGTAAGGTGGGAGGTAGTTCGGTATCTAACCTAAGAACTAGGTAAGCAGCTGTTCGCTCGCCGTAGCTAACCCTTTTTGCGCAAGTAGACTCTTAAGTAGTCCATACCCATTCCATTTGTATGAATTTGAATTTATTTAAGTTGTCGTGGCAACGTACCTGTAGGGCAAGCACGAATAACTATCGAAATAGTATATATATATATATATATATATATATGGTCCTCCTTGACGTATCCGTCAATGGCGAACCTGGACTAAATTCGATCGTGTGCACGGATGTGGCTTGCAAAGCCAAATTTGGTTTTAAATGTCCTGTTGCAAGGCGCACAGTACAACTGGCCGTCAGCATTGTAAGTGTAGATGTAGGAAGGCTTCGGACGGGTCTTTTTGTGTAAGCGTTTAGAAATAGTATCAAGTAAGTATCGAGCACGTAATGTCATAAAATGTATAGGAAAATGTAGTTCCGTTTACATCCGGTAGGAACTCTGCTCAATATGTGATATTTTTTTTTACTTTACTTCCTCGATACTTACTCGAAAGTTATTCGTGCTAACCCCACTGTTTTCAAGTCATCACTTTTTTCACTAAACAAATTGGTTATCATGCTTCGATTTAACCCAGATATCTATCTACGAGTATATCCTCGTATACTAATACAACAATACTGTGACTGAATGAAAGACAATGCACAGCCGAAACGGCTGAATCGATCAAGCTGAAATTTTGCATACAGGATCCTTTAACGATGTAGGCGAGCAATAAGAAAGGATTTTTTGATATTCCCACGGGAACGGGAACCACGCGGGTGAAACCGCGGGTGGCCGCTAGTACTCCATATGCTTAAAGAGGTTACTCTACACCCACGTAGTAATATAATGACTTACGTAGAAGATGATTTCTATTGCATATGCAATTATGTCATATGCATAAGTATCCTAGCCACACCACGTGATAAACAATTTAATGGTTGTGCTATAATGACCAATAAATAATGTACACATATGTGCAATAAAACCAACACAATATAATTGAGTAGGTACTTACATTATGCCTTATAATGGTAACCTTTTTTTAATGATCAATTAACAATTAAATAATGCATAAATGCTGGAAAATATTCTCATTGCTATGTACAAGAAATTATAAATTTAATCTGTGTAATGTAATGTAATTTCGTAGACAATTTAAGACGAAATACAAGTAAATTTGATCTTTATTAACACGATTGATCTTGTATTGAATACTGTCAATACAAAATCAATCATGTTAATAGAGATTTCCTCAGTGGTTGAGAGAGAGAGAGTCCGGGAGAGGTTCGCTTCCATCTTAAGCCTTTATGATAAAGGCTAAGTCTATTTTATCCAAAATGCTATAAAAAAATCTGACAAAATAAACTAGATTAGAATTTTGGCATACATAGTTTTGTTTTCATGTAACTAATTAATTATGCAAACTTATGATAATTTTAAATAAAAAAATTTTGGAAAAAATTAACTCGGCCACAAGTGAATTCTCAGATGGGTATCGAACCCACGACCTTTGGAAATCCGGTCCAATGCTTTAACCGCAAACTAAACCAATATAAATACGAGTACAAAAATACTCGGACTACGTATACAAGTGTAATTTTTGAGCAAATTTTAGAATATATGTATATTGGACATGGATAAGGTTAGGTTAGGCTACTATTCTTAAAATTCTAAAAAAAATACTCTAAAAGAAAATGAATAAGGGTTCTCAACTTACGAGGAGAGAAACTGAGAAAAGTTTGCGCGATCAAATTCTGTTGCACACTAACAATGCAAGTAAAGACGTACCTAATCTTTTTGATGTATATGGATTGAATCATCTCTATTGTCTAACTGTATTTTTTTTCACTCTTCACTAACGGTCTTTTAAGTGAGTCATTGCTTACTTTTTTTCTTGGTAACAGTACTTCCCCAATTTAAAGGAAACGTTAAGTAACCAGACGTCAATATTACTAACACTTCTTAAAAAATTACACGTTTACGATTAAACCGAAATATTTAATACGATTTTACTGTTTACTGTTTACTTATTAATCAAATTGTTTAGCTTTCCTTAAATACGGGCAAAATTTTTGTTTTCATTCAAGTAGTAATACTTGCCTCCTTCTAGTTGGAGCGAAGCTCCATTCTTCCCCGATTCGGATTTTCGCTTTGTCATTGAACTCCTCCCGCACTATAAGAGCTATGGCCACGAAAATTGGCATGTAACCCCGTGTTCAGCCGATAAAATTAGAAATCGGACCTACCACGGAGGAATAATCACCGAAATAAAAAAAGACCTCGAAAAAAATTCGCTCCATGTAGGCTTACCGGGGACGGCAAGTGCACCTAGCAAAATTAGGTTTCACTTTTAAAAATCCTAGTCTATGAAGGTTTAGTAAAATTACCGATATTCAACTGTCATCTCGTATTTATGACGTCATTTTTTAAATAAAGGCTAGGAGACTGTTGTAAGTTTTCTAAAGATATGAATTAAAGAAAAATAGTCCTTATTCCCTTGGTGTACGAAGTATCACCTTATGACCTTCCAGATGCAAATAGGAGTTGTGTGACGCCCTCGCATGGAAACTCAGATTGCAATATAAATTTTGAATGTGATGTCAGTGTAGTGAATGTGGCATACATTCTAATATGTTTCCTCCTTCGTGAAGACAACTTCACTTTAAACGAAAGTAGTTATTTCGCAACTTATATAAACGTAACATTTTGGTTAGCTTAGATACCATAAACCAGAAACAATACGTCAGTGCTATTTATCGTAACTAGCAGCCGCCCGCGACTACATCTGCGTGATGAAGGGTTATTGGCCATTAGACGTCGGTCTCTTGTCAGTCTAAACATTTTCGAAATGATGATGATTGATATGATGACCCCAAGAATCCGATTAGTAGTTTGCGTGAGCTAAGCAAAAGGACTTCTCTGGTCTGTATTTATGTACATATATTTAAATATTTCATACCTAATTCATAGTGATGAATAATTATACGTTTGCACAAGTGTTTATTTGAACTCTTTGTAATGATCAGGTATAGTGGTAACTTTAATTAAAACATTGTTTCGCAGCTTATTGTTACAACATATAGCAATCAATGTTATAAATAAAAAAAACAAATTATTACCAATTATTACAAACACAGAGAAATACTTCGACATTTTACAAGTTATGACATCTATGCAATGTACAAGGTTTATGAGTAATGATAGTCACGAACTAGTCGAGACTTCTTGAAATTATCTATGAAAGTTACTTAATGCCAGATTCACGATGCCAGATTCAATTTCGAAGAAAGGTTTATTTTGACGCATTAGACCTTGAAACAGTCTCCAACAAACTTTTAGCCACCCATCTCGTGACAGACATACTAGTCATTGCGTCACCAAACTCCTCAGTCTTCAGCTTAAATGTAATTCCAAAGCGTCGGATACTGATATCTCCTTTCGGTTCTCATAATAGTTAGACAGAATAGTTAGATGCTACTAAAGTTGTGTCCTGATACTCCTGATACAATCACGGAAGTTGCCGGTAGTACAGTTGCCGCGCAAAATCGCTTGAACGGCTATCTACAGTGTAACTAAGGAGCTACAGTGGGACAACGCCCTTGAAACCTCGCGGCCATGCCGCTTTTGACAAGACTTTCATAGTATTTAACAGGACATTATGTCACTGTACCGAATGAGCGTACAAGCGTTTGTATGGCAGCTCGGTCTTGCTAGCACCCCTCTCGCCCCGCGAACCCCGCACGATTGCTCTGCCAAAACATGTCCGTCGGACGACTGTACGCATAGATAGACTGTGCGGCTATCAGGTAGGCTTAGCATGAGTAGGTATTGAGGAAGTAAAGTAAAAAAATGTATGACATATTGAGTAGCGTTCCTACTAGACGTAAACGGAACTAAATTTTCCTATACATTTTTGACATTAGGTCCTCGATACGTCCGCGATGCTATTTGGATAATTTTCCGTGCAAGCCCTACAGTAGATAACGTTGAAAGCCGTCTGAGATCAAGATCGTCTAAGGCTGCTATTAGACCAAGCAGACCGCCGAAATGTATGAATGAACTCGCTGACCACCGTCCGCACTGACAGCTAAGTTCATATATTACGGCAGTTGGCGCCGACGGTCAGCGTGCGGCCAACGCGACTCTAAAACCAACTTGAAGGTGCTCCACTGGGAACTTCCGGGGCACTAGCCTTCCTTATGGATGGATATGGGCCATGACCCACCGCGCGGGCTCAATGTTGATTGGTGGGTTTTAACAACTGCAAATGTAACCGAAACCAAAGGCTTAACGTGCCTTCCGAAGCACGGAGGAGCTCAAGATAATACATTTTTGGTCACCATCCCGTGACTGACCATTGCCAAAGTTGCTTAACCTCAACAATCGCACGACGAGCGCGCGAACCATTGCGCTACCAAGCTCATTCCACAGATGTACTAAATTCGAAATATTTTTATGTCCAGTTCCGTTGTCTGCGCCATAACTAATAGTTCTTGAGCAGCTTCAACCCATCAAAATTATAGAAGTTATTAAAACGGATATTGGACTTTCACGTCACCAATACCCAATGAATACCGAAGTAGCATTTTAAAGATGTTTATACAATTTGAATAAGAACGAGCATCATTGTAGTAATTAAACATGGCGACATCACAGTCTCTTGTATAATTGGACACGACGCCTTTTTCGACATTAACATGTCTGTCATTTTAAGGAGTGCTTTATCGAAGGCAGAAAATTATTGTAGCTACACTTCTACATCTACGTATACCTAGTTTCTATCACTATAATATAATGTGATAGCAGTACCTAAGACGATAGTAACGACGTTGTCACCATATGCAAACTGACACTCGGCCCTAAGGTATACTTCTTGTTCTTCTAGTGAAAATATATAAATAACATAATAAGGGGACAATTCTGCTAGTATTTAGTCATAATCGTATCTCAATCGTGCCAATCGTGTTTCAATTGTAGTGTTTTATACACTATTGTAATAAGAACTATGGTTGCGCAGAGCCTTAGGGGAACGGCCTGTGATAGTGTCGGACTGTCGATTACACTTTCGCGGACACTCAGTCACCCTTGTTGGACACTCATTTTTTGTATGGAAATGTTTGCGTTGACACAAATCAGCCTTTTACCTACATTTCCTATAAGCGGATTGGCTGCGATACAATACTTAAACGTCACATATCATCGCTGAAAGTTTGACTGCTCTAGCATCCGCGTCTCTGAGAATGGTGCAAAATCGCATGCTACAGCATACGTATGTGCGAACGTGTTAACAGACTATATATTAGGTCGGTTATCAAAGGATGGATGACCAATAATGCTATATTATCTGCTATATTACCTACACGAGCACCTCTGTACTTTTTGATGCCATTAAGACGTTGGTCTGCACCAGTTAACCTGCATTGAGCCCGCGTGAGAGCAGCTTGGTGGCGCAGTAGTTCCCGTTCTCGGTCTGCGATTGTAGCGGTTAAGCAACTTTCGCAATGGTCGGTCACAGGCTGGGTGATTAAATTATCTCGAACTCCTCTGTGCTTCGAACGGCACGTTAAGCCGTTGGTCCCGGCTGAATTTGCAGTCGTTAAAACCCACCAATACGCATTGGTGGGTAGGCTAGTGCCCCGGTAGTGGAGAGATTAAAATGGCTGATGATGATGATGAACCCGCGTGGTGATTAATGGACCATCTTTCATACAGCTTGCATCGAAGAAATATGGGCATTAAAACAAGTGTTTTTAATGCGAGGATATTCCTCTCGCATTGATGAAGCAACGCTGGTGCACAGCGTAGAAAAGTAAAAAGTAGTAAGTAGAAAATTTCGGTAGTTTGGCTGCGAATGGCTGTGAAGAGCATTGGATGGGACATCGAATGGTTGCGGGTCGGAACCTCGTCTGAGAACTTGTGAAATTTATCCTAAAAAAACGAATAAATCTTGCGTGACAATTTTTATTTCCAATTGAGATAAACAATGACCTTGACACCGGCACCGAACATTATCCTTTTGTCTCAATTGGCCTGTAATCGGCGGGACGTCTTGAGCTATTCTCAGATACAATTTACACTTGTCTTGTCAAATTGCACCTTAACTGAGAGACACGATGGTCGTGGAGGAAGCGCTAACTCGTATTGTGAAGGCAAGATTAAACAAGAACTAAATGAGACAAACTCCTATTTGATGGTCGTGAAACTCTTCGACAAAGGTTCTCTTTACTTTGTACAGTCTTTATTAGATTGATTCTAAACAGTTTCTTTCTTGAAAAAAAAAACTTTCGGAATAAAAATCACTGTAGTATGTTCACTGAAACGAGTTAGTACTGAAAGGATTCGCTCGCTCATGATTGGCTATGCGTCTTTTCTTCACCCAATCACGAGCGAGCGAATTCTTTCAGTACTAGCTCGTTTCGGTGAACAGACATAATAGTCACATTTTTAAGGTTTTGTGTTTTATCTGTTTGGTAATGGATATAAGATGTCAAGCACCTACTTATAAACTAAATCAATGGTGTAAGCAGAGCTATACTCAGGTGCAATTTACACTTGTCAAATTGCAACTGAACTGAGAGACACGATGACCGTGGAGGAAGCGCTAACTCGTATTGTGAAGGCAAGATTAAACAAGAACTGAATGAGACAAACTCCGGTTTGATGGTCATGACGTCAACTCCTCGATAAAGGTTCTTGTTTAAACAGAAGTACAGAAGTTAACCGCTTATTTGTTGAAAATAAAAAACCCGACACAAAATTAAAGCAACTGTTTTTAATATTGAGTATTAATTTGTGCTTCTAAGTAGATATTATATCAACTCATTAATTCTATCAATATCATGAGCATATAAATTCTAAGCGTGAATAATTTCTATAGTTTTGTTGGTAAACGTTAGACTTCTTGGTAACTATTCCCTATTTCTATTGTTTATGGTATTTGTTTCGAATTTGAACACTTGTATTCAAACATATGCGATTAACCTTCTAAAATAGTAGGGGCTAAAATGTCCTATTGGAACGAGGTATTTTTACACCCGAGCTACAGCGAGGGAGTAAATAAAAACCGAGTTATAACAGGTTTTATAACAGGTTAGCGCCGTGTATTACGAGAAAATTGCGGGAAAATAAATAATCCATTGAAAATAAATTACGGTCACCAATTCAATGTGTAATTAGAAAATAATTCTAAAGAAAAGACGGCAAGCCAGTCTTCTTTTTTCGTTTTTTTTTTTCTGTACCCGTAACGGAACGCAAATCGCAATGCACGCATTCTAAAATGCTTCTTCGCTTACGACCGCTATGTTGGTACCCTTGTTTTTCAAGAAGGCGCGAAGGCTCGTGTGAGCATGCATTAGTTCTTTACAATACAGAATACAAAACTTAAAATGCAGGGTATTTTTATTACATATTTTATGTAACCTTGGTAAATAAAACAGGGGTATCAACATAGCGGCTTGGCAAAATAGACACACTCCATTGGCAAAAAAAAACATAGCGGCAAATGAACCTGCACCAAAGAAGTCGCTGTTAGTTCCATTTTCAAATTACTTTATTGCCCTAGGGATTATAATGAAATTTTACTCCCACTCTGGTACGCTATAACGCGTACCAACTTTTCGAGCAAGAGGCGTGAAAAGATACTTATATGTTTTGTTAAAAGTATACGCTTAACTTTAATTTAAAAAAAATGTGCTATTTTTATTAGTCACTTTTTAAAGCTTTTACTTCTAAAAGTATTATAGGTTAAACTCTTATATTTCTTATTGCAACATCCGTTACAAGTCAAATATGTTTGTGTTATTGACCAAAAGGTCGAATTCGTCAGTAGAGATTCTGTATAAGCGAATACGAAATGGGGAAAACCGTGGTTTGCTTAACCAGATATTTCTTGGTATTGGTTAGGTTAAACTTTAAAATACCTTTGACATTATTTGGGTTTAGTAATAGGCTTACAAATTAAATGTAGTTATATTTTAACCCACAACACCATAACCACAAAATACTTAGTATTTTAGTGAATTTCTGTGTCATAATACCTAGAATAATCTTGTTGTATTGAACAATATATAAGTAACTCATTATTAAAAATTGTAACTTAGGGCGACTATCATCAATTTCCAATAAACACTTATTCTTCTTCTTTCGTAATTAATGGCGTGCTCACGTTATATACGCGAATTTTGCCAATGTCAAGTAAATATACTTTGTAATTTAAAGAAATTGTACGGTAGATTGAGTTAAAAATGGAGCCTCACAACACGTGTTATTACGAAAAGAACTCGGGTGAAACTCCTCCAATAAACACATTTAACGCTAAACATATTTAAAATGACAGTGACAGTAATTCGTTTGAAGTCAGAAATGACAGAGCGATGTTTTAAATTTATGTTTAGCGCTCAACGTATTTAAAGTCAGCTGGTGAAAGTCGGCCTTAGATATAAGGTTTATAAACCCTTTTGGAAAGAACTTAACTTTTCCCGAAAAATATTGTTAAGAAAAGTTATTTTACGAAAAAATAATTCTATATTATAATATCAGACAATTATTTGCACATTGGTCTCATACACCAACAACTGTGAATGCTAAAGTATGAGACCATTGTCGAATGCAGAATTTTATCAATCACTATCTAAAATAAGCTGAAGTTCGCCTGGCAATCAAAACCTTTGAGGGATTGTACTTTATAGATAGATACAGTCAACGGCAACTAAGCTACGGCTTTAAAAAATGAAAAATTTCTTCAGACATTCCGAATTCAACGGTTTAACTCTTAAAGTTCAAAGTCTTTTGGAGAAATTTGATAGTTTCATAAATCCTGACCAGTTGCTGTTGACCATACCTCAATGGTAAAGTCAGTGAAAAAAAATACAAATGAAAAACAAAAAATATTCATACAACACGTTTTCTCAAAAAAAAATATGGGCATACGATATAATTCAGAATTTTAAGAAACCTTCCATATTCGTCACATAGCCGTCTCATCTAGTATATGTCAATGAAAACATACAAACAAGCAAACAACGTTATTCCAAATATAGTTTTCGATCTAAGCAAATGGAAATCAAAATATATAAGTTAAAAATTGTTTTGGAAAAACAATGAAATATAACACAACGAAGTGGTAAATCTTTCATTTTCAGCCAAAAACGTAGCCAAAAAAACATAGTCAATTAATTTAGATAGTCATCCTTAAATATATTAAGTTAATGTGTAAATAAAGTCATACATAGCTGCTTCAGGATTGTATGTGATTTTGTGTTTTGTGATGTGTCCAAATAACTTGCATGGAGAACAGTGGCAGCCGATTGAGTACTAACTATATCGTCGAAGAAAAATAAACAGTCAACATGCCGAGAGGTAAGTTTATTCACCGTGTTTCTTTGTTTTATTATGCAGGAAATGAAGTTGAATTAAAAATAAACTTGTGAAGCAAATTATAAAACAAAAAAGTGAGAATTTTTGCTAACGGAATGTCAACGATCGATAAAGTTATTGGTCTGTAAATTCGGGAAGAGTTTCGATGACCACTACCATTGGTTCCAGATGGACAAATTACATAATTTCATTATTAAAGTCGCTCACAGAGTAATAAAAGAAGCTCACAGAGTAACAAAACTACTAAAAGAAGACAAAAAAGTCGTGACAAAAAAAAACTCTAATACAGTTTATAAGATTTTCTTCTTCTGCGAGTATTTGAGAAAATAAACTTAAATTGGAGTTTTACCACCTACAAGATTATTAAAACCACCATAGTAATGAGTTTTAACGAGTGTTTGTGCTTCTCATTATCTAGTAAAATACATAACCTTAGTGTAAATGAGTCTTTAAACATTCATTGCATGGGATCGTTATTAATTTTGTTACAATAGTTTTTATGTTAGAGAATGGATTTTGTTTTATCATGGTTCAGTAGTTAAATAAAAGATGCTGGAAAAATTCTGTTCCATTGTCTTTGACGTAACATAATTGAAATATTTATAGCTTACAATTTACCAATTATAAATGAATATTATCAAGGATTTGAATTAATATTTAAAAAATCAGACATAATACTTAGTTTCATAATACTATATAGTAGCTTCTTTAAATACTTAAAAGTTATTGGAACGCAATAACTTTTAAGTATTTTACGTTAAGAGATGGATAGCTTTAGTGGTTGAGGATTCCGGGAGAAACATGATTCCAATTTCAGTCTCATATGAGGCTGCTTCAATAATATGACGAAGGGTAAACTTTTCCCGGTGACGCGTAAAAAAATATATTATACCTATTTTTCTACTAAGTATTCGATTCTCAAAGACTACAACAATGGAAAAATACTTCCTTTATATCTTCAGATGTGTAATAAATAACACTGCTCACCCAGAATTCAAATGAATCGACGTCACTCATAACATATTTTGAGAGATAATTACCGTTAGCAATTAATACGAGTCCACGTCATTTGACGATGTCTTTACGTTTGTATATCGATGACGATTCGATACAGTCTCGACTTACTCTTTGATAAAATATTATCAACTGGTGGTTCCCGTTCCCTTGGGAATATTGGGATAAAAAGTGGCTGTTACTCTTCGTCCTTTAAACTAACTCTATGCCAAAAACAAGTCGATTGGTTGTGTAGTTAGGGGGTGAAGGAAGGACAAGCAAACACACTTTCTCATTTATAATATTAGTTGGATTAGGACTAGTTAGGATTAGGATTAGCATTAGGATATAATTGGTGTGTCTGTTTGTCGAGGAAATAACAGCTTACAACTAAATATGTCTGAAAGTATGTACGGTACGGTCAGTACACATATTAAAATGCCATCGTTGTCCGTCCGTCTATCTGTCTGTAGGGCTAAATCGACTGAAACTATTTTGGCGACACTACAATAAAAATATATAAAGTCGGTTTTTTCTTACTTGTCTTAAAATTAAACAATCTTGAAAAGACTTATTATTAAATTGTAACGAAAAAAATTACATGTTAATGTCAATCTATACCTTTCATGACAAAACAACTATTGAGTACAAAGATAATTTTGTAATATTTTTATAAGTGTGAATTCATTATTTTCTAAGTGCGCGCACTAGCAACTTTTGTCTCGGCAACTAATTTGTCTCTGCTCTGCTATCGAGTACACGTCGTGAGCAGATAGAAGACACTGCATCCTGTTCACATGAGAACGACAGCGACACAACTTTTTCTGTATAATTTTCCTCATTCGGCAACTTTGTTGTCGTCGTCTTGTGCGCACTTGCATTGAAACCACTATGCAGGCCATACACCATCAAGTTCACCATCAAGTTTACTGGACGCCGCATCAAGTCCGCTGCAAACTTGACGGTGAATATGATGGTGTATGGCCCGCATTAGACGGGGTGATGACAGTTGCTTCGCGACGCGCGCTACATAAAAGTCTCCCGGCTGTCGCGTCGCTAAATGTGCATACTCTCATACAAGCCTGTTGACTTGATGGCAGAGACAAAATAGTAGCTGAGAAAAAAGTTCCTCGTGCGCGCAGTGTCTAAATGATCGTGATTTGATGATTTTTGGTAGCCAAAACCGATTTATCCACTTTTATAGGTACTCGTGCTATCGATCGCCAACACTAACATCAACATAACTCCAATCGTTACTTGATTGAAGTTATGTCTAAAGAAATGAGCAGAAACCGTTAATCGAAATTGCATTAATGCTTAACCGATAAAATGCTGAAACGACCGAAAATAGCTGATTAGAAACATTTACCGTGAACATAAAAAAAAATCGTTTGTTTTTGTGCGTAGCCACTAATTTACTATTTTAATCTAAGAAGGTAACAAAAGAAAACTAATATCAAGGAATTCTGTTTACACTATTCTGAACATTTATGTGCTAAAGATGTTTTACTTTTTACCGTAATACTCATAAAAAATAAAATTAAAGTTAACTATGTCCCATAAAACTGATACACGACTAAAATGCTGTGACATTTAATAGCTGCCGCCTGTGGTTTCACCCACGTGGTTCGATGGGAATATCGGGATAAAAAGTATCCTATGTTCCTCTCCATGCTATCAAGTATCTGAACCCCAAATTTCATCAAAATCCGTTCTGCCGTTTTTGCATGATTGAGTAACAAACATCCAAACTTCTTTCACATTTATAATATTAGTAGGAAGGATGGACAACTCGGACAAAACTCGGTTGTACCGTGGAGCAACCGAGCGGTGTCCGAACAAAATGTATTAGTGAAACCTCGGCTCGGGCTCGGCTCGGGCACGGCACGGTGTAGCTGTTAATCATATGACAAAAACGGAATATAAAGCTAGATATTCTATGATTTTGTAATTTTTGCATTTTTCAATGCTATATTTATACTTATGGTAAATTTTAAATAGAAAAATATTGGAAAAGATTAACTCGGCCACAAGTGAATTCTCAGGCTGGAATCGAACCAGCGACCTTTGGAAATCCGGTCCAATGCTCTAACCGCTGAGCTACCGAGACTTGCGAACCACCGTCGAAATTCTCCAATACTTTTATATTTTTAATACGCTGTAGGCCAGCGTTGTTACATCAATGCTAGGAAATATCCTTGCATTCGAAAGAAATATCTTTTCAGGTGTTTAACGATCGATTAAGATGCAACTGCCAATAATTTATGATTTTGTAATTTTTGCATTTTTCAATGCTATTTTTATACTTATGGTAAATTTTAAATAGAAAAATATTGGAAAAAATTAACTCGGCCACAAGTGAATTCTCAGGTTGGAATCGAACCAGCGACCTTTGGAAATCCGGTCCAATGCTCTAACCGCTGAGCTACCGAGACTTGCGAACCACCGTCGAAATTCTCCAATACTTTTATATTTTTAATACGCTGTAGGCCAGCGTTGTTACATCAATGCTAGGAAATATCCTTGCATTCGAAAGAAACATCTTTTCAGGTGTTTAACGATCGATTAAGATGCAACTGCCAATAATTTATGATTTTGTAATTTTTGCATTTTTCAATGCTATTTTTATACTTATGGTAAATTTTAAATAGAAAAATATTGGAAAAAATTAACTCGGCCACAAGTGAATTCTCAGGCTGGAATCGAACCAGCGACCTTTGGAAATCCGGTCCAATGCTCTAACCGCTGCTCTAACCGGTTCGATTCCAGCCTGAGAATTCACTTGTGGCCGAGTTAATTTTTTCCAATATTTTTCTATTTAAAATTTACCACTAGATATTCTATTCATTAATTTGAGAATTTGTCTGTTTTGTAATAATGATAAATCATTTTAATGCATAATTTTAACTATCTCTTTCAAATTACAGTCGACGTGTCATAAATCCTTATTATCAAGCAAGTTCGAATCACGCACATACGCGATAATCATTATGTAAAGATTTTTACAAAGAAAAGAAAACTTCAATACGTACTTAAAATGTTTTCACTGTTCTTAACTGTCAAAATGTGTTTAATTTATATTTGTACAACAGATATTGGCATTCTATAGTTTTCTTCGTTCCAGAAAATAATATCATTAAATTCTCTGCGAATAAGACAGATACAAATTAATATTTCGAAGTCCACTTGAGTACAATAACAGATATTTGAGCGGCGGCGCTACGGAACAGATGGTTAACTAATTAAAGTTTTTTATTTGTTCTACAATTATATAAAGTACCTTTGACGTAATTAATTTTACTTTCGCGCTACTGTGTGTTTTAAATAAAATGCAATACTTGTACATTATTACGTAGGTACTATAAGTAGGTACAGTCAACGGGCATGTGGACCTACTTATATAACGACTTTCTTGTTAATTAAAAGCAATTGCTTTTTTACGGTTTTGTAAAATCTGTGCTGTTTACTGACGAGTGTCTTCTTAGGAAAACCGGATACTGAGGCTTTAAGAGCGCGCTGAAGATCAACATTGTAAAGCTTGATCTGTTCGACCCATAAAAAATCTTTTATCTGCAATATCTTCTTTTATTAAATCAATGTTTATTATTTATTGAAACATTATCGATTATCCTCTTTATCATTAAGTAGTCGCTCATTGTTGCAACCAGAAGCAAAAATAGCTCAGAGCATGATTGTATGACAGTGACGCTGTGACGCAATAAGTCTCGTCTGACGAACTCCAGTCACCAGTATGTGCTAATGCCAATTGAATCAATAACGGCCTTTATACTCACGCTCTTTCACGCGCAAATCGAATTTATCGGATACTTCCTCGTAAAGATTTATTTATATATTTATTTCAACCAAACTTATAACTACCATTACAGGTATTCACCAATGGGATAGTGTAGTGACTAATGAAAATAATTTACAACTTAATATTAATTTAACTTATTACTACAAATAAATAGTAAAACCCTTGTGAATTCACTCAGAAACCACGCAAACAGTTCTATTTCGTTAGAAGTTAAGTTTAGGATCGTGGTTGTAAGGGGAAAACTAAACGAAAATCCACGCACACGCCGCAGCCCACTCGCGCATTTCCTCGACGCACGTTCTTTCTTGTGATTGTCGAAAAAAAAATATAGGAAAGTAGGGAAGAAAGGGCTGTTCTGCAAGAATATCGTAATTTCTTAAGCCAACAGCGTTCAGTCCTGAGGGATTATTCTCTAAACAACATCCTTGATAGCGGGAGGATGCAACATTGGTGATCGCTCTATTTTAAATACTATTTGGCAGCTAATATGACATCTATCATGACTACTGGTCAATGTATCGATTATAGAATAGCATAGCTGTATGCGAGGATCGTGTAAAGACAGCTGATAAACTTGTTTACTCGTGTGTTCTCAGCTTCAGCCATTATGTACGTGTGTGTATGGTTTGGTACAGGCTGAAACTGAAGCGTGAAATTATAATTATTCTATAGCAATAAACAACAAAAAGTTTTTTCTGAACTCGCGCATGGAATTGATACGAAGTTAATTTGCGTATTTCCAGAAAATTTGGCTTTTTCAGTTATCAGATCTTATTCTTGAAACATGATAAGGTTTTTTTTTATAACGTAGTCAACTTTGCACACGTAACATAATATACCTACCTACGTCAAAACTTTTTATATATCGTATTTGCTTTATCTTGTTTATAAACAATATACAGAGTTGTAAGTAATTAATTGGTTGAGAGAGTAAAAGAACTCAGTCATGTGATAAGCGCAATGTAAACAAACGAATTGGTTTTCATATTTATAGTGGCGTATGTGACATCGTGACTCAGATTTCTAATAATGATTTATTACGGACTCCTCGTACTTCATAACTAGTATGGTCAACATCAACATCAGTCAATAGTTATTATGATACAAAGAAAAAATTGAAAGTGTTTCAATAACTCCAAATAACGTACTCGTGATTAAAATTAACATTAATTACCTAGGTCCTCGCATGCTATTCTTATTATTTTGTGAAATTCCTACATAAAGGTACTTAAAGGAAAATCTAAAGTTTCATTGCGTCTTTCATTTGATTAATAAAATGTAAACGCTGTTGGAGTTTACCTTTGTTAAAGAATATATCCTTTGTTCAATTGTTAGACAACTGTTAGGTATACCTATTGTGAAATGACTTGCAACTAATGTGCTCGTATGATATTGAATCATCAGGAACAATGCAAAAACAAGGTACACTTTGACTAAACTACATAATATCAATCATCCTTACTAAATGCTAACATTTTAGCCCTCGCAAAAATAACAGAAAAATCATTAAATCTTTGGTGCTGGACGTGAGGTTGCAAATATGCAACAACATAACAGTCGTCTCCAGTTAAATATCAAATATAAAGAAAGGTAAATGAGATTGTAATTAAAACTCCAAACTCAATCCAGATAGTAACGGTTGCTCATTATCATGTTTATACACAAGGCACAGTACAATTCCTGGCCATTAGAAATACCAACACTCGACTATCTAGGTTAAATCTAGAGTACCTAAGTATAAAATACTATTCCGTACCTACTTAGTTCTTGGAAGCCATATTGTTATTTCGCGCCAATGTTTGACGTCCGCGGTAGTTCCAGCGCCATATTATCAAACATGGCGCGTTGATCGCATTCATCGTCGGTTACGCCGGAACCGTTATATTTAAACAGTGTAGTGTAAAATCATTGGAACCATAACATTCGGAGCAGTCTCCAGCCACTATTGTTAATCTTGCTATTGATTTCGGAATCCAGCCGGACCCATTGTTGGGTCGCATGGATTGTTCAAGACCACGTACACTTTTACAGTCATTTATTGCCGGATTTGATTGCAATCGGAAACCCTTTCAGGAACCTTTTCGTGTTGATCGATGACCTTTATCAGCCCTATTAAACTTACCGTGAAAAAAGTTTATGTTAGCCTTAAAAGATAAAGACACAAAATTGGTAATGGTATTATAACTTTTTAATTTTGCATTTTACAATGCTATTTTTATGTGATAAATATTAAACAAGAAAATATACTAGAAAAAAGCAACCAGTCTCATCCCGTCAGGGCGACATGAGACTGGTTGCTTTTTTCTAGTATATTTTCTTGTTTAATATTGGTAATGGTACTTTGATTTAATATCAATAAGTAACATAATTAATTATCTCCAGTTAAGAGATGGGGCTCCCTAATTTGTTATCTAGATTTAGTTTCTAAATATACCTACTTATTAATGACGGAAAAAACCAAGCCAAGCCAATAACTGATCCATAGGAAATCTTTCTTATATTGATGATAGTATGATCAGCAACAGCAACGGCTGTAAGGAAAATAAAAAAAAAACATATTTCAGCACACGGCTCATTTTACTTGTCTAGGTACCGAATGTTACAACCAGTCAGAACGGCTGTTTAACAAGCCCCTAAAAGCTACAACATTTCTGAGGCCTTCCTCAATTACACAAACGACTAAAATACACATTAACCCAAGATGCCTGACGTTACTGACGTAACAAAACATTATTAGTCATAACACCATTCAACTGTTTAAATTAATACCTAACAGCTGTTTACCTAATCTAAATTCCAAATATAATTATGATGCGTTTTACATGAAAGTAGACGCCATCATAACAACAATTTTTTCAGCATTGTTGGGAAAGTCAGAGGAAAGAAAGCCAGCTCATCATTTGTTGAGGACTTTTGCAAAGATGTGCTTCCACTCTCAGCCTGAACATTACTTAAGTTTAGGTATGATAAAGGCTAAGCGCGTCGCCCTGTTGTTCATAAAAAAAAGTTGATCAATTTATCAACTTATTAGAATAAAATTCTTATACTTTTTGAAGATAACGATACTTACCTATATCTCGATGAATCTCAAGGATTTAGATCGTTCGTGAAAAAGCCTTGTAGGGCCTTAAGAATTGATAAAGTATGTTACAGAGACTCGGGGTTTTACAAATCTAAAGCGCCTTTTTTACTTTATATTACCTGAAACTTAACTCAGGGGCCCTTATTTCTAGAAAGCTGTCTATTGCCATAAATGTGTAAAAATTTATCACGCCAAAAAAGTAGTAGAATAAAAATCTTGAAAAAAATAATCTAGTGTACTATTTTCCATATTGGCGACTACATGTAAAATGGAACATACTTAACAAAAAAAAGAACATTAATTGCACCATGAGAAACGAGGTTATTATCGCGTTTTTTTATTTTTAGGACCACATCTCGACCTATCGAAATCTGTAATTACTGGTATGTGAGGTTTACAAAGTGAGGAGCGAAACGATACTCGTGTTAGTCCGCTTCACTCTGTTTCGGTATTTTTTTTAATTGTTTTTTTCTGAAATCGCACTTATTTTGTTTTTATTATAAATTATTCGTTTTCTTTGACAGGCGATGCCGATATGTCGCTGAAGCAGGGCAGCGGCACCGGCAAGGTCCACTTCGGAGGCCTAGACGATGTGTCTCTGTACGGGACGCCGGTGGAGCCCGCGCCGCCCGCGTCCGACGCCAAGCAGGGCTTCCTGCGGAACCAGCTGCAAGCACTCTTCCAGCCGACGGACAACAAGCTGGCGATGAAGCTGTTCGGTTCCAAGAAGGCCTTGATGAAGGAGCGCATCAGGCAGAAGGCGGCTGGTCACTGGGTTATACATCCGTGCAGTAGTTTCAGGTAAGTCTGTTTTGGGTTGTTAACCGTACTAGTATATTTATTTGTGTATTTCTTGTGTGCGTAGGTAGGACTTAATCTTTTAAAGAAATAAATATTAAAGTACCCACAAAAAATACGAATTCGTTAAATCAGTCTCTACTTCCGACACACTTTACGTATGAGTAATGGCTGTCAAAGTAGGAATTGATAGACTGTACTATAGCTTTTATATAGGTAGCTTAAATATCATACATCCTTTGGTAAGTCAAAAAATGTGGATTATTACAAGACTGTGTACTATCTACTTAATACTACTAACAGTAGTATCAATACCAGCAAAGAATATCGTAGCAGTATTCTTTGCTCGTAGATACTTACCTACATTTTATTTAATACCAAGGAAAGTTCCAATTTTAGTTGTAAGATATCAAAGTTGCGGTATGGCATTACATACATTACAAAGTGCAACCATGTAACGTAGTGTTAACATCGGTAAGTCGTAAAGTGAGGTTTTAATAGCCGAGGCGTCTGTTCACGTTCACATTTTATTGCCAGAAGGTTATAGATTTGCGACGGAGATGACCGATATTGGTTAATTCGTATGCATCGTATATGGGAATTGAAAACAAACAGCCGAACATCTGATATGTGTAAGATACCGATGAAAATATTGACTCGAACGCGAGCATATTTTAAATATGGGATCGTAAAAATGTAATGGAAATATTTTGCGACGTTAAAATGATTCAATGTATATGTTGATGATTTAAATACCAATTAGTTATTCAGTATACATCTAGGTAGACGCAACAAGAAACTTGAATCCTTGAGGAATGATTGGGTATCACACTTATAATATTATATTGACCCAGCAGATTATGTTCCACAACTAACTTACCCGTGCCTCACAATTAACAAAATATTATTAACCACAATTAAATGTAGCCTAGTAGACACATTTCCAACAAGAGACCGATTGTCTTGAATCCTTGAGGAATGATTGGGTATCACACTTATAATATCATTTCACGACCTGTTTGGCGCAGGGGTACTAACCCCAACTTCTGCGCCAGAGGTCCCGGGTTCGATCCCCGGACAAGACAAATATTTGTGTGCATGAACATGTCTATTTGTCTTGGTCTGGGTGTTTAATATGTATATTTCAGCTCTGTGCCGTCGGCTTGACCTTCCGGAGATTACACCACTGCATTTCTTACCTGTGTGCGTTACCTATGCCTATAACAATACAGCGAGAGCGAGTAGACGAGCGAGGGGGGCGCCCCTCGCCCGCTCGTGCCGGCTGGGCGAGCGCGGCGCGGTCCGCGCGCCGACGACGTCTCCTCAGTACGCTATTTGCTTTCCTAATGTGTGCATGTGCATGTGTTACGTACGTTCGTGAGGATTTTCTGGCCGATTCGTCGGAAACATCGTGAATGTAAGTCCATAATTTCAGTTATTTTAGTGAGAGTGAGTTTAGTAGCGATTTTGTGGGATCCTGTAAACGATGTTATCGTTGGATCCTGTAAACGATTTGATCGTTAAATCGTAGGTGGAAATGGTTGTTACAAGAAATTTTACTGTGGATATAGAATTAATCTAATTTTAAATGGAAAAATGTATGTGCTGTCGTGTGTACTTTAGATATTATTTAATATGCAACCCCTACAGGTTCATAATACCTACACCTAAAATGTGTAAAATAGTTGTATGGTTTTTCAACCGTATACAATATTTCGGATGGTTTTCCCGAAGTTTGCCATAACTTGTGTTAACGTGAAGGCTCGGCAGCCGTTAAGGCTTACCAGCCGCAGCCGTTAAGGCTTGTCAGCCGCAGCCGTTAAGGCTCGCCAGCCGCAGCCGTCTAGGCTCGCCAGACGCAGCCGTCTAGGCTCGCCAGCCGCAGCCGTCTAGGCTCGCCAGGCGCAGCCGTCTAGGCTCGCCAGCCGCAGCCGTCTAGGCTCGCTAGCCGCAGCCGTCTAGGCTCGCCAGCCGCAGCCGTCTAGGCTCGCCAGCCGCAACCGCCTAGGCTCATCAGCCGCAGCCATCTAGTCTAACGAGCCGCAGCCGTTAAGGCTCAATAACCGCAACCGTCTGGGCTCGCGAGTCGCAATCATTAGATCGTGGGAGCCGCAGCTGTCAAGGCTCAGGGTTACCTATAGTTTGCTAACTGTCTGTTTAGTTGAAACCCTATAATAAAAGAAGCTTTCTGTTGATGCAGATGGCGGAACCAAATGCTTTTCTTACGATAGGGGAGCTGCTGGAGGAGTCGGCAGCAACGGAAGAGGAGGACGAGCTGTTGGACAAGCTAAAGGATGTGGCTCGCCAGTCTTTGCCAGAAGGCTGGAGGAACTGGAAGACTTTAAATCCTTTAAAAGAAGAACTTTTTGGGGATTCTGTAGATCCACAAGTATTGAATAAAATTAGATTCGCCCTACCAACCTTGGATTGCGTCCGAATCTTCTCGCCAGGCGCAGAATACATCGCAGAAAAACCTTTTAGAGAAATGAAGTGTACCATGTTGAGTTGGGACATCTGCAGAGCCCTTATAATAAGCCCGCCATCGGTAGTCAATAAAGTGAAGGGTTCGGCAGCGCATGCTGAAATGTTTATTCAAGCTATTCAGCCCATGCGGCAACTGATCCTAACGAGGAGGGATGTCTGCCGGCAGTTGCGACCGGAATCAGAAGGCAACACAGAAGTTGAAGAGTCAGAAACTCCAGTAAAACGTGGTCGGCTTGATAAGCTAGAGGAAAAAGTTGACTACCTGTTTGGACGATTGGCTAAAAAGATTGATTCCTTAAAAAATTTTAATACCCCAAACAATCCTACAAGAGCAAGCTCTTTTGCCAGTTCGGATAATCCAACAGGTTCGGAAGTAGATTCGGAATCAGATATTGAAAATTTTGAGCCTGCAAATAGAACTGAACAAGATACTATTGATATAAGTTTCGCACCAAAAGTGAAAGAAGACGAACCAGTGATTCCTACTCCCTCAGAGAACATAAAAAGCCAAGGTGTGGCATGTCAAAAACTAGGATCCAGTTCATGGAATAGAATACGTTATAAGGAGGTACAGAAGAAGTTGCGAGTCGCTCCAGTTTTTGATTCATTGAAAGTCAACGACCAAATAGGAGGTTTAATACCCAAGAGTTTCAGCCAAGATCTCTTGGTAAACAGCGATACTACGCTGGGGACAATTTGCCATGGTTTGCTTAAACAAAGGGAAGCCCTGGAGGAACAGGCCAAAAACCTAGTCGAGAAACATCCTGAAGCAATAAACGCAGTACATGAGATGCTTTCTAGTGAGGCTTCTTCTTTTAAAAACATTTCAGATGATCTTCTCCACTACACTTGTGCTCGAAGAGCAGAGGTAATTGAACTCAGGAGAAAGGGCTTTAAGGCGGCCAATAGCTTCATGTCTGCCAAACTAGCTCAAATTCCGCCATCAGAAACACATATTTTTGATGAGCAACGGCTAGAGGACTTCATCAGTAAACAAGGAGGGTTGTTTCGGGTCTTCCGGTCAGCAAAAAGGCCCGCGCAAGCAAATCCGCGCTTCAACCCCAACAATAACAAGCAGGGAAAACCTGATTATAGGAAAGCTAAACCAAGCTGGAAAAAACCCAAAACCTCCACTCGGGCACCCGAAGGTCGAGCTAAGCAACACAGAGACAAATCTAAGGCAACAAAGAAGCACCAGACTTCCAGAAAAGAGCGGTCCTCATACTGACTATCCCTTCAATGGCGGACAGCTGGCTCGTTTTCTTCCCCACTGGCAAAATCTAGATGCACCAAAAACAGTTTTAAAAATGATACAAGGCTATGGAATACCGTTTGTCAAAGCACCCCCTCTGGTTCGGATCTCAAAGAAAAATTTAAAGAAATTTGCGACGGCAGAATCAAAAGAAATGACAGCAGAAATGAAAGAAATGAAAAGAGAGAAAATCATCGAGAGAACAGAACAGAAAACAGGTTTCATTTCAAGGATGTTCTTGATAGGGAAGGAAAACGGAAGCAAGCGCCAAATTTTCAACCTTCGTCGGTTAAATTTTTATCTCAAGCCAAGAAAGTTCCGTTTATTAAATCATGGCCAAATTCCGAAGTTCTTACAGAAAGGCGATTTCATGTGCAAGATAGATCTCTCCCGTGCTTATCTACATGTGCCAGTAAAAGCAAGCCATCGCAGGTTTCTAACCCTCAGTTATCGGGGAATTCTATATCAAATGACCAGTCTCCCAATGGGGTTATCAAGTGCACCTTGGGCATTCTCGAGAATTACGAATTGGATCGCAAAAGTACTTCGAGAAAGGGGGATAAGAGTCGTAGTGTATCTAGACGATTTTTTATTCGCCCATCAAGACAAGAAAGTTCTTCAAAACCAAGTCAATGCAGCAATAGACCTCCTAAGAAAACTCGGATGGATGATAAATTGGAAAAAGTCTATAACCAAACCAACCCAAGAAATAGAATACCTAGGTATAATTTACAGTACTCAATTAAATTTAAAGACCCTTCCCAAAGTCAAAGTCACGGATCTCAAACTATCCATCCAAAAGATTTTAAGGTTGGGTCGATGGAATTGGGTTCAGGGAACTTCTCTATTAGGAAAAATGCAATTCGCAACAGAAGTAACACCATTGGGCCGCCTTTTCTGCAGACAGCTCCAAATAGCAAGTCGAGATCTAATAGAAGAAAAGCCAAAGAAGTCCTTTCCCTTATCCCAACTGGCGATAAGCGAATGTCGGTGGTGGCAAAAAAATCTACGTCAGGCGAGCCCAATAATCCGAGAGGAGCCCAGTGTGTTTATAACGACAGATGCGTCGGACACAGGATGGGGCATACAGCTGGAGCAAACTCATTTGTCGGGGGGTTGGAGTCAAAGGCAGAGAAAATGGCATATCAACCTGAAAGAATTGTTCGTTATCCATATAGCTCTAAAAAAGTTCAAGCATCTTATATCAAACAGAGTGGTAATGGTCCAAGCAGACAATCGAACAGTAATAGCTTACTTGCGCAATCAAGGAGGGACAAAATCTCAAAAATTATGTCTCCTAACCAAGAAGATTCTGCTATTTGCAAAAAAACTCAAAATAGTACTGATTCCATACTATATTCCAGGGAAATTCAACACAATAGCCGACCGCTTGTCACGGAACTCTGCAGCAACCGATTGGCATTTGAGCGAAGTCTTAACGCAGAATGTTTTCAGCCGGTGGGGAATCCCACAAATAGACTTATTCGCAACATCTCAGTCCAAGGTCGTTCCCCGGTACGTGTCAATAGACGCGACGGATGCACAGGCACAGTTTATAAATGCCTTTTCCAAAAAGTGGGACTACGACCTCGCGTGGGTGTTCCCACCGCCACCGCTGATTCCCAGGGTTATTCAACATTTGAACGAGGCACGAGGGACATACCTGGTTGTAGTTCCCAGATGGACAGAAGCTTTTTGGAGAACAACTCTAAAAAACAAAGCCACGGCGGCACCTATAGTGTTGAAGAACCTATCAACGTACCTGACAGATCTAGCCACGAATTATCCACCTCCGGAAGTAGCATCAATGACTTTGGAGGTCTGGAGGGTACGGGGTGGAATAAATTGATTATGGATTTATTACCCGAAGATGTTGATTTGCTGAAGTCCGCTTGGAGATCATCTACGTGGAAAACTTACACATCTGCCTGGAAAGACTGGATAAAGTGGTGCAAATTAGAGAAAGTTGTACCTAATAATCCCGCACCACATCAATTGGCTAGATATTTCAGTTACTTATTCAGAATCAAAAAGGTAGCATATAGTACAATTTTAGTAAGAAAATCAGTTATTGCCATATTTGCTAATCCTGAAAGTGAGCATAACGTAACTGCCCATCCTATTGTAAGGTCAATCTTGAAAGCCATTAGCCTTAAATCGGCGAAAAAATCGTTACCAAAACCCCAGGTCTGGAACATTCAAGATTTGATCAATTGGCTAAAACATAACCCTCCGGATTGCACGAGTATTTATCAAGTTTCAAGACATTGTGCATTACTATTGCTCCTCATCTCAGGAAGAAGAATTCACGATTTAACGCTGCTACTAGTAGATGAAAAACACTGCGAGTTAAAAGAGGATGCTATTACCTTCTGGCCAACCTTTGGTTCCAAGACTGATAAGGTTAAACAAAGACAATCAGGCTGGTTAATTCATAAACATCAGGATTCAGATTTAGATATTGTCAAATGGGTGAACTGTTTAATAGAAGTATCTTCAGAAAGGCGTAGAGCATGTCCGGGGTTGGTAAACCTTTTTATTACAACAAGGGGAAAAGTGAAGCCAGCATCCAGATCAGTTATTGCCGGTTGGCTGAAACCAATTTTTATAAGTCTGGGCTTAGAAGTTGCGCCAGGTTCAATTAGATCGGCTGTGGCGTCATACAATTTTGAAAATAATCTTCCTTTAGATGATTTGTTACAAAGAGGAAATTGGCGAGGTGCCGGAAATTTCTTTAAACATTATTATAAGTCGGTTTCAGCGCCATCGCGACTTACCAATAATATTTTGTTAAATTCATTCGAACCTGTTTAAATGTGAGAATTAAGATTGCTAGAGACAACAGGTTTCAAAATAAGCTTTATATTTTGATTTTAATGTTTATTACCTACTTATTATGTAAGGAATGACATTTTGTTATAGTTGATCTCTTTTGTTCTGTTTTTTATTTTAATGAAACCAAATAAGAAGTCTGAGGTTTTTAGTTCATGTTGATTATTACTTTTAATAAAACCAAATAATTAAGACTGAGGTTTAAGTTCCTGTTGATTATTTATGTATGAATAGTTAGACGTGTTAAGAGGTTGGATATATTTAAGGGAACTTCTGTTTTTCTTTATTATATTGAGTTATAAGTAGTTACTTGACGACTTCTTATTTTCATCGATACCCTTCCTTAAGCAGGTGTAAATTTTTATTTATATACCTACGTATATTATATACAATCACAGTACGCTACTTACGATATTGTGCCGGCAGATACTAAAACATGTCTCCGGAAGGTCAAGCCGACGGCACAGAGCTGAAATATAACCGTTTTCTACCCCGAAGGGAGGAAAACGAGTATTTCAGGTCTTGCCTAGGCTTGACCTGGAGTAAGTCCCTTGCCGTCATCAGAGACTTTACCCTAATCCGGATAGGTACTGAGGAGACGTCGTCGGCGCGCGGACCGCGCCGCGCTCGCCCAGCCGGCACGAGCGGGCGAGGGGCGCCCCCCTCGCTCGTCTACTCGCTCTCGCTGTATTGTTATAGGCATAGGTAACGCACACAGGTAAGAAATGCAGTGGTGTAATCTCCGGAAGGTCAAGCCTAGGCAAGACCTGAAATACTCGTTTTCCTCCCTTCGGGGTAGAAAACGGTTATATTATGTATGTATTTACAAAAAAAAAGTATATAAGTATGTTTATCCGTTATCTAGTATCCACAACACAAGTTCTTCATGATACTTAACGTGGGCTAGATAATTGGTGTGATTGTATGGAAATATTTATTTATTTATTTCACCCAGCTGATTATATTCCACAACTAACTTACCCGTGCCTCACAATTAACAAAATATTACTTACGACAGTTAAATGTAGCCTATTTCACTCAACAAATAATTGTAGCTTTCTACAGGCGAAAGAATTTTTAAAATCGGTTCTGCTGTTCCAGAGCTTACATCTTACAAACCAAGTTACACACGTTACCTCTTTTTTTATTGGTATAGATAGACCCACGACTTTTCTTACAAACTAACAAGACATTGAGAAAACAATGTACAGTAAAAGGCAATCATTAATTACTCATCCTTTTTTATAAAAAATATTAGCAAAATATTTGTATTCTTCAAAATATTTAAAGAATTTCGGTATTCAAATAATTCACAAAAATCTGAGTCATATAGTTAGGAGCCTCATCTGAAAAATCTCGACTGTGATTTTCACGTAATATGGCCAATTTTAGCTTTCTTGATCTACGAAACAAAAATACATTAACAATTTTGACTTATTTAATAGTGCAGAATAGCTATTGGCAAAGTTCGTAGAGGCATTTTTGAGCACCTAGATTGAACTACTGTTCTAAACAAATGAAATTAAAAAAATTGAATGATATCTCTTATATAGTCGTAAGTTTGTATCGGCCTCAGAATTTTGAAATTTCATTGATTTAATATAGATTTTTTTTTATTCTCAACCAAAAACTTCGAAAATCACTTTAAGTTAACTGTGATTTTTTCCTGTCTACGATAATATTATTGAGCAAAAGTTGTACCAGAATAATTTTTACATCACGAGGAATAAAGATTTATTAATTATTAAGAATGAATTTATTATCCTATTTCAATAAAAACGATAAATATGCAAACTGCAGAATTACTACAAAATGCGACGCACCGGCCGTCTGAACTCAGTACTGATACGTAGAGTGCAGATTTGTAATAATTAGGGCTTTTAATAATATCTGTCATACACGTCCAAAGATCAATAAAAGAATTACGACAGAATCAAATCGCGTAGCAATTTTACGGTCGTAAAAATACTCCAATCTAATTCCAACACGCGCGTCGATACGCCTAGGTTGCAAATTGACAACGCGTTTCCATCAAATATTGTGATTAATATTTTTAAGTTAGTAATGCTAAAAAGCTTTCAAATAAAATTTGCATTCTATTGCTTTTTAGGGTTTCGTAGCCTAAAGGCAAAAAACGAAACCCTTATAGATTCGGCCAAACCGATGTATGTCACACCCTTTTTATTCCAAAACTATGAGGATTACACAGTTGAAACTTGGTAGGTAGATGTATTCTGTAAACCGCTTTACGGTTTTTACACAAAAATAAGAAAAAATGAATTAAAGGGGGCTCCCCCTTACATGGAACTGTTACTTAAATATTTTTTTTCATCAAACCTTTTCGTGTGAAAAAATTACATTGAGGCTTCTAAAACAGTTTTTTTTCAAAGTCAACCGTTTGAAAGTTATACACTTCCAAAGTGGAAAAATGTGAGTCCCCCCCCCTCTAACTTTTAAAATAAGAAAGTGAAAATACAAGAAAAAAAGAATATGATGTAGATCTTTATAAAAACTTTTAACGAAAATTGTTTTGAACGAAATATATTTAGTAGTTTCAGAGCTATAGCACATTTTCCAAAACCGCAAATATAACTTTGTCATTCATACAAACACTATGAAAAACATACTTATTTTTGCAGACGATAATAATAATAATAGAAACTTTCGATACAAAAACAAACACATACAGAGAAAATGTCACAGAAGATGAACACACAATAGGCGGCCTTATAGCTACGTAGCAGTCTCTTCCAGGCAACCTTGGGTGAGAGGCGAAACCCTTCATGTGCGAGTTCGACTCGCACTTGGCCGAATTTTAATGTATCCTAAAGGTGGAGCAGTACACGCTTATTGAGCCACGGGTCGAGAATTAATTTAATGAATTACTAGCGGCCGCCCGTTCCCGTGGGAATATCGGGATAAAAAGTATTCTATGTTTGAATCCAGGGTATCGACTATCTATGTGCCAAATTTTATCCAAAAACGTTCTGTGTTTAAGCGTGAAAGAGTAACAAACAAACAAACAAGCTGACAGACTATAGCATTTATAATACTAGCGGCCGCCCGCGGTTTCACCCGCGTGGTTCACGTTCCCTTAGGAATATCGGGATACAAAGTAGCCTATGTATTAATTCAGGCTAGCTTTTGCGTAAAAGAGTAACAAACATCCAAACATCCAAACACCCTCACAAACTATCGCATTTATAATATTAGTAGGATTAATATTTGTTTCGTGTCTGGGTGTTTATTTTAGTTTTTCTGGGTGTTTGAGTTTTCATTTGTCAAACCCATCATTACGAATATTTTTCTGTATGAAAGCTACCCTGAAAACGCGACAAAAAAACAGCTTTTCAATTTATTACATTTGAAATAAAATGTTGTATGACATTTAATTTTAACTCCGTGATTTTTCATAGGTATTTTCAGGGTTGCATCCATACAAAGAGTTGTTCATAATGATTAGATCGACAAAGATTTTGGTTGTTTTGGGTAAACATAAAATAACGTTATCTATAGCTGAGAGACTTCATCCAACTGTCAAACTACAGTTGACCATTATGAGGCAAGTCACGCACTAAAACGTAGCGATGTAAAGAGAGCAAAGGATATGTAATTATGCGCACGCGTTCATAGCTCATCGTTACTATTGTCAAATGATGACCGGTAGTGACATTACTTGTGCTGTTGGTACTGTTGACGGCAAATCACTGTTAACATTTTTACTTTTACCACGTAGGAAAATCGTTAGTACGGCGGGTCTTAAAGAACATAGACCCTACCGTACGGACAGTGTCTACCACCATGTTGTGTAGATCGTCCACATCTATGCTGTTCTCAAGGGCTTCGAAGCCGTTTTGGAGCTCGAGATGAAAGCTCTCGGGGTTTTGGATATGGGCCGGTAATGGTCGGAGCGTAGATTTATCAGCCGCGATCTCTCTAGCTTCACGTTGATATTCAATGTGCCACGTACCAATCGGTGATCGCTCCCCATCTTGACGGTGTTTATCACAGTGACATCATTGAATATCTGCTTCCTCGGCGACAATCTATCTCAGTTTTGAATGTACCGTCTGGACTGATCCAGGCCCACTTTCGGCTTTCCGGCTTTTTGAAGAAGGAGTTCATCATAAAGAGCTCCTTCATCTCCATGAAGTCGGCCAGCATCTGGCCTCTGGCATTCCGTTCTAAAACTCAAAATCGTCTCACACTCAACTCGTCACCGCAACGTTTCCCCAACATCGCTTTGAAGTCTCCCATCACAAGGGTGTAGTGAGTTTTATAGCTATGCATGGCTCTACAGATTCCTCATACACAGCCTCCAGTTCGTCATCTTCATGTATCGAGGTCGGAGCGTAGACCTGTATAATATTCACCGAATACCGTTTGGATATTCTGAGTATCAGGTACGCTTCCCTGGTCGACACGCTTTCGATGGTAATCACGTTGTTGACAAGGGACTTGTGTACGATGAAACCGACTCCACCTACGGACTGTTAGTCGCCCTCCCGGTAGTACGGCAGGTTACCGGAATCAAGAATTATCGAGTCCTCACACTCTTTTCAGGCTTCATACAGCCGAGTTAAACGATCGGCCTACGACATAAAGATCACTTTCATAGCCTAACCTCAAAGATCTGATTTCCACATTTTCACATTCCACGTTTCTGTAGAGCACCTGTAAAACGTATTGTGCTGTCAGTTGTACTTTTCTTAAATAGCTTTATGAATCTTTTGCGTATAGCTTTAAGAAAAATGGAATACGTTCTTTCCCCGTCTAAAGGATTGAGCTATCAAATGTTTATTTGTAATCATCCTTGTTTAATATTTCCAGCGATTAACGCGGTTAAACAAGTCCTTAAGCTTTATAAGTCAGTATTTATTTAGCTTTATTATGCATGAGTTCACTTAGATTCATCAATCAATTAGATTTTACCAAAATACGTAACAAAAATGCAAAAAATATCGTGTAAATTAAAATTTATTTGCAGTACCATAATCATATTCGCAATACAATGTTCCGCATTTTGGTCAACGGAAATAGTTATCATTACACGACCCTGTAACGTGAGCTCTTAATAGTGATTCGTGTTAAATCATTATCGTTTCCTATCCGACAGACGGCGTAGTTATCAAATTGCGAAATCATCCCATTTTAACAGGATTAACCAGAGTTATGGTAATGAACAACTTTTACGGAGTTACGGAATTAAAAGTGCACTATACTAACGTATTTCACCGTTATCACATTGTTCTAAAAATTATTCCTTCGAAACACCGGGAAGCCCAAAAAGAACATTCTTTTTGGGCTTCCCGGTGTTTCAACACCTTTCCGGGAGCCGTGGTCACGGGTGAAGTAATGTGTTAATGGTGAAATAAACAGGGTGGAAAAAAATACGGTAGCTGTAGGGAAAATACCCTAAATATTGATGTAAGCAAAGTTTACTCAATGGAAACATTCCTTAATTAAAAAAAATTGTTAAACTGCATTTTTTTTGATAAATCACTTACCTGTATCAAGAATCGAAATGGCTTATATGAGATAAATTACATCCTGTACTTTTATAGTACCAATGGATAGTCCTAAGTATGAAGATCAATTTTACAAAATTATATTAATAATTTTCTTACACTCTCACTAATTAACCTGGCCCCAAAGTAAGAACTAGAAGGCTTGTGTTGTAAGGTAACAGATATAAATACTTATAATTATACATATATAAATATTTATGTGTAGAAATATTTATTAACGTCAATGACTCAGGTACAAATGCTCATATTCATAATACAATCATTCATTTCCCCCTCCGGGATTGGAACCCGGGACCTCAGAGTCGGCGACACCTTGAAACCGGTATGTTTCACTCCACCACGAAGGTCGTCAAAGCTAAACTAAAGCTGTCACTTTCATTCAATAGGAATTAAATTTTCATCAATAGGAAAATAAGATTGAATGAGTTTTTTACCAGCAGTCTCTACAGAAAGTGTTCAAAAGTCATGGGTCATTGGTTTGTTCCCTTCCCAGAATTAAAATTCATGTGATAAACTATATACGATACACTGTCTTGTATTTTTAATGTGTTTGGGTGTAATACCCTATATTATAATTATTTATTATTTATCTGTTATATTTGCAAGCATTAGTTTTAATATCCTTAACACCATTCGCCACTGATGTTGTCTAAAATGTAGGTATTGTTGATGTATTGATCATTAAATGTAAATTATGTGGCTATTGTGATTAATTAAAATGAATATTCAGAGAAAACATTAATATTTTGAGAAAAGTAATACACTCCCAATTCGCCAACAAAGTATAAAACGTCATTGTTTTCTTTATCCCTAACAGAAAAGAACCAAACAAAGGGAAAATATAATATGAAAAATTTCACACCTGCTTTCTCTTAATTAATATATTACCATCGCATTGTGAAGTGAAAATTTAATGCTACATAATCCTTGTGGCTACCATACAAAGGCAGCATTGTACGACTAATTCTCGCAAAATAGTAATTAGGCCAACGGCATTGCAAATTCCTATAAACAGGAGCGGTGCTAGTAGGGTTGCCACACGTCTTTTATTTTAAGCACGTCCTACATTTGAGACCTTAAAACAGATCTTGTCTCCTTCTTTTTTTCATATCAACAATATACAACGTTATTTTATGTGTACTCAAAACCTCAAAACCATTTGTAGCACTCATCCTTACCAACGAACAACTTTTAGTATGGATGCACCATGAAATCGCGAAAAAAATCAGCGGTTGCATAGATTTATTTGAACTCTGCTAAAATGTATGAAACAGCTGATATTTTTTTCGAGATTTCAGGGTTGCTACCATTTAAAAAGTTGTTCGTAATGATGAGTTCCACTTAAGGTTTTGAAGTTTTGGGTAAACGTAAATAACGTTGTATAAACATTTGCCTAAATTAAGTTTTGCTAGTCGTATTCTACACTACATCAACTGCTTCTAAGCTGGTCTCACTAAGGTCGCATTGCTGTTTGGGTCTTGTCCCCTAACTTGCTATCTTCAATAGAGGACAATATTCTTAATTTTGAAAAAATTAACGCACGCATATGGCATTACGTTGAGTTGCATCAGCGTGGTTTCGCGCGATGTCAGAAGTAAGCGGCGCGGGCCGCTTCTGACATGACCCTTTACTTTCTACTCAATAATATCCTTCACTTTCATCTTATCTGTTCTTTATTACACACAAGCGGCCGCTCGCTTCACCCGCCTAGTTCGGGTTCCCGTGGGAATATCAGAATAAAAAGTATCCTATGTTCATACCCAGGCTATCTACTATCTGTGTACCAAATTACATCCAAATCCATTCAGTAGTTTCGGAGCCTATTCAATGCAAACAAATAAACAAACAATCTAATCTTTCCTCTTTATAATATTAGTATAGATTTAGCCCTAATATGGGCGGCCTTTATCGACACTCGTAGCTCGATAACGTGTTACTGTCCCGCTCACATCGTAGCGTAGTAACCACAGAACAGAAAAAACTGTGTTGTGGTAGTAACCAAGACAGCATCATGCGCCATATCATATCGCGTGTTATAGTGCTGTTCATTCGGGAGATGTACGAAAAACTTTAGAAATAGTATCGAGGAGGTATCATTACCATTATCTTATCTAAGTCTGACGCCATAACAACAATGTTTTCAACATTGTTGTGTTCCGGCAGTTAGAGATAAGATAGCCAGTCCCTCAGTGGTTGAGGGTTCCGGGAGAGGCAGCCTTATCAATACTTAACATCAGGTATGATGAAGGCTAAGAGTCTCCCCGTTGATCATAAAAAAATAAAAATGCTCAAAAATAATACAGGATAATGTAGTTCCGTTTGCGTCCGGTGCGCTGTGGAACGCTATGTGTTATACATACGTTTTTTTGCGAAACGTACTCGATACTTATTCGAAAGTTCTCCGTACTAGGCTTACTGGTAACCCTAGTTGCTAGACTCCAAGATGAATCCTCCTAATGAGATCCCTTAAGTAATTCAAAAGGAACGGTGTAACTGCCATCCGGATTGCCTTTTATTGTTACAAATTGATGATTAATTTATGTTTATTAAGTATTTGGTCTAATTCTGTGCAATAGATAGCGTGTGGATGTATGTGTGAGTAAAATGTGAATGAGAATGGACTTTTTTCTTTTTAATTTTTGTCTGGTTTCGCCGCTTCATTGGATTCCGTTACATCGAACTTTTACAAAAACAAAGTTATATAATTTGAATTGCATTGATATAGGTAGGTACTTCATCTCACTAATAATATTACTTATGTCCATCCACTATCTTCTTCACAGGTAATAATACATAATATGCTCTCTGCTATCCCGTCAGGGCGACATGAGACAGGTTAAATTTTTCTAGAATATTTTCTCGTTTAATATGTATCACATAAAAAATGCAAAACTAAAAAGATATTAATAAAATATGCTCCCATTTATAAATGCAAAAGCACAGTATTATAAACCACCTACTTAGACATTTACATACTAAGAGTGTAGCATACACATGAGGAAATTCTATTATACTTACAAATATTCGTAATCTGCTAGATTCAGCTCCAGCTCCGTAAATGTCATTAACGGTTCAGTAATCGAAGATTAATTTTATTAAACCAACCGAACAGCACAGTTAATCAGTTTAGTGCATCAGCAGAAATAATTTCCGTTAACATATTTAGATTACGAACCTTCTGAAGGCAGAGACTTTGAAATAGCGACAGTTACTTCAAAACTAAAAATATATTTCTAATATTAATCGATAACATATAACTTGTTTTGCAAAGATGAAAATTAACTCTAACAGAAGTAGGTAAAGAAAAATCAATATTCAATGTCACTACATTATTTGCGGTTGGATTTTAAATTCATTGTTATTTTCGTCTGCAATATATGTATAGCATAACAATATACCTCGTCATTGTTTATAAAATATAAATTAAATTATAACATCGAACTTAGTGGATGACAACCACTACCGCAAACGTCAAGAGAACTAAAAACCGAAAAAACGGAATAAATGTCGCAAGATCTTAAAATGTAAATATAGACGAAACGCGTTACTATCGAAAACATTGTTTCGGTTCAACTGGTAGAGAGTTGTGAAGAGTTCCAATATAATGAGACACTGGTAGCTTAAAATAGAAGGTTGGTAACTCTGTTCTTATTTAAAAAAAACACATCAAATAGCATTGTAAAATAAATGCAAAAATAAAACATCCTAATAGTTACCACTAAAATCAGATGGTATCAACTATAGTTGGATGGTATGTAATCCAACTATAGTTTCAATAATTTACAGTAACATATACTCAGTCTCAGCTTTCACCAGACTTTAGTGTTTATTGTTAATTTATAAAAATATACCTAAGCATCTCGCTTATATCCAAACCCCAGCCGCAATCGGCTCCGGATCGAGTGACAGCTTCCGGCAGAGTTTAGCGATTAGATATAACTGTTTGTTATTGAATTCTATATTACCTGTATAGTAGTTAGTTATTATCAAAACTTTTATCAGCATTAGTGTAAAGAAAATAGTGAATTTTACCTTTATTATTCAATGGTAACTGATTTATTTAATGAGCACTTACATACATCATACAACTTTAGATAGTAAACTACCCCGTGATATGATAAAATAATGAAAACATTTTCAGTTCTTATAAATTACAAGTAATAGTTATTGTAAAACTTAGATTGTAAGTAAGATTTCAAAAGTAGGATATTATTTTCTTTGAATATCTATCTTATTAGTGAATAGCATAAGAAATGCCGCGTATTCTAGACTTTTTTTTTAGATTACACTCTTCCCACCAGGGGGGAAATTTCAGGGAGAATTAGTGGAATAACCCGAAATTTCCGGGAGGATTAGTGGAAAAACCCTTGTCACTTGTTAAAATACAAAAATATTATACTTATATATAATATTTTATATACTTACTACTATTTTATATTTAAGAATAATATGTTTGTTATTTGTTATAATAGGCCGGTTTCACCACCGTCACATTAGTTCTAGATAGCTTATCTGGCAGATATTTTAACATATTTTGCATATTACGACTATCTATAAAAATTTATATCTATACAGAACAATACATTCCTTATAAATATCTACAGTCCATATATTGTTCTACAATGGAATCCGTCCTTGGGATGCGTACGCGCTGAACTCGGTGAATAAAAATAACTCCATCTGTTAAAAGCTCGTCAATGTACGAAACTGAGGAAGTTAGTTACGACTCCTTTGTAGATCTTTCTGAGAACCATTGAAAACCATATTATATCAGTTTGTGTAATCTAGATATTTACTTAGAACACGCTGTTTCCTCGTGGTCATACTAGTTTGCTATATCAGCAGTGTGACTACGAAGATAAACATGTCCTCGTAGTCATATTATAACCATATTATAACCAAGTTGATCATAAATTGTATAAGCAAGTCAAATTAAAGAAAAAATTTAATACATTTGCAATTTGTCACTATTAGATAACTACATTTTTACTGTTAGTTTTCTTTATTCTGTATAGCCTCTAAAAATGCCACGAAACTCTGTAATTGGCTTAAGAGTCTAATAATTATAAGTTACATTAATTGATTTTGTAAAAAAAACCTGTTGAGTTTCTAAATAAATAAATGGTCTATAAGTATATCATACTAGTATGACCATAAAAGATACACGGGCCCTCGTAGTCATACTATTTTTTTTTCCTTCGTAATAGCAAAGAATACTAACTATTACTAAGTAATTGGTACATAAACGAAGTACTTGGATTTGTTTTTTTTTGTCAAAGTACCAGGATCACATAAATATAGCGGAGGTAAACTTTTATAATTTTCCATCATTTCAATAAAGAATGATGTACTTATAATATTTTTATATGAATATTGTTTTTTCGCAACTTAAATGGATCTTACTTTTTGTCAACCCTTAATTATTGTTATTGCCTTTAAACTGTCAAATATAAAAAAAATATTAAAAATTATTGAAGTTTACCTCCTCATATTTATGTGGTACTTTGATGAAGTATTACGAAGAGAAATCAAACCCTGGTAAGTAGTTACTTCGTTGCCGTATTACGAAGGAAAAAAAATAGTATGACTACGAGGACCCGTGTCTTGTGGCCATACTGGTATGATTTACTAATAGACCACCTGGTACTGGTATGATAAACTAGTAGGTATGACCAGGAGGAAACAGCGTTAAAACATAGTAAGCATTATGTTTTTTCTTGCATTATTATTGTTAAATAATTGATTTTAAGATTTACTTGAAACAGATATTTACAACAGTTTATTGCTAGAAACTAAAACAGTCATTTATAACTAAAAAATTACGAAAGTGCTTTAATTTAGGCAAAGCTGGTTTCTTCATTATCGATTTTCTTACGAAAAGTTGCAGTCGTATTTCTCAGCTACAATCAATATGCATTATTTTTAAGTGAATATTAAAAATAATACCTTTTTTCTTCTTCACATGATAAATTCATAATTTCGCACATCACAATAAAATAGATTAGGGGTAATAATTATTTACATACAGTCCTATGTTATATTCTTCACAGCACTAAGTTGTCCATTAATTCTAGGATGAGCTTTAAATATGAAAGTTTCTAATTATGATAGGTTTTCACAAAAAGTTATAATACTTTAAAATTATCTTAAATCAGTTTCGAACTAAGATGCACAATATTCACAATGACTCCACGCTATATTAACCACAGTCTGTAGTTAACTAACATGGGTCCATTAATAAAATCAACAAAGCAACAATGTTCATCAGAAGCCATTGCGCTGATTGGACGAACAATAGAAACTGGCTGAATGACCACTACAATACGAAGTAGTCCACACGTGACTGCCACTTACTATGCGAAACTAACCCGAAATGTAACTGCAGAAAGTTGGGAATATTATAGTAATATCACAACATTAATCATATTTTGAGTGGCCCTCCTTATGTTAAGGTAAATTGCCATTTGCAGATTCAATATTTACACTTCTTCTTCTAATTGTATAACAATTAGTGCCCACCTTTAGTGTCAGAGTTTATCAGGCCACCTATAAGGCCTTCAACTTGGCTTAACGACTGTTATCAGATGAGGCCATTGACCCAAATGTGGCCACTGATCCAAATGTGGCCACAGAGCCAAATGTTTTCACTGATCCAAATGTTGATTTGACCCAAATGTGGCCATGCACTGACTTAAATTTGGCAACTTATCCAGATGTGACCTTTGACCCAAATGACACCCTTACCCAAATGTAGCCACTGATCTAAATGTGGCTACTAATCCAAAAAAAAAAGACAATTGATTCAGATGTGGCCGTGGACCCAGATGTGGCACTTATCAAATGTAGCTACTGATCCAAATGTGGCTACTAGTCCAAAAAAAAAGACAATTGATCCTTACGATGACTTTGTTTACAAACTATGAAATTTATGTGTAGTTTGGGAGTAGGCTTTCTGAAACGAGGAGGCGGATAATTGAGATTTCAATTGAAATTGAATCCTCTTCTCAATGTATCAAAATTGTCTTTAGCTCACTTGAAGCTTTTCCAAAAGTTCTTAGACTTATATAGTGCGGTCTAAGATTATCACTTTTCATGTCATGTTGATGTTGTTCAACCTTGACTACAATTTATCAATAGTACTTAATAGCTCATCGACTTTGCTGTTTTTGTAAGTGTAAACAATTTAATTGACGATAAATATAACTCTCACTATATGCGATACAAATAAAACAATGTGTTTTTCATAACACTTCCCATCGACGGTTTTTGCAGTAAGTATATGATTTACTACCAATGATAATATTTAGAATTCAGCTTCCAATAACGTTTACCTCTAGAACGTATTTTTTTTTTTGGTTTGTTATAGAATGAGTGACACTTGTATAGTTTAATGCACAATCCGAGTAAATTAAGTAGTAAGTAAATAATTTAGAATCTATTTCCAATTTTATTAGTTCGGACTCCATACCCATTTAGCAACAATTTTTATTGAATTAAATAATGTCCTTAAATGAATGATAATGTTAACACCTTTAAGGAAGATCCTTCAAGATACTGACCGGATCCAACGAGTAACCATTAACTATAAGTTCAGGAAGCGTTGATTCAATGGAGATCTGACTGGTTGACGTCCATGGCAAATTAGATTACCAATGTCATAGATATAATTGAAGGTATGTGAGCTAGATTACATATACCTGCATAAATGTAAAGGCTTAGGTATGTCACGTAAAAGTCGGGTAAAAAGGCTCGGTCATAAGAAAACGGGCAGCTATAATCTGCCATGCCAAACCGTTAGCAAACAATAAAACAAAATAATAACATCATCATTACCTCGTTGTAAGCGGTAGGCTTTGGGATGTTTCAACAAAATGCGAGCTAGCCGCACTCGGTTCGGTGGAAAGCAGAGCCAGGAAACTCGTTAGGAATCTTAAGCTAGTTAATACTAAGCTCCAAAGTCTCGCTCATTGTCGAAGAGTTGCTTCATTGTCGGTGTTCTACAGATTATACTTCGGAGAGTGTGCTATTGAGCTTTATGAGCTCATCCCGCCAGCTATTTTTATTTTTGGTTGGTGGTAGGTAGGTAAGTTCGCCTGGCTAACTACCAGCATCTTATCTAAGTCTGACGCCATAACAACAATTTTTCAGCATCGTTGTGTTCCGGCAGTTAGAGATAAGATAGTCAGTTCCTCAGTTGCTGAAGATTCCGGAAAAGTCTCGCAATCATCTTCAGCCTTATCAATACTTAACATCAGCTATGATGAAGGCTAAGAGTCTCCCCGTCGTTCATAAAAAAAAACCACCGGGAGTCCAGACTTACTGCAGGTCCTACCCCTATCTGGTTGATATTTCACGTATATGTACAAACCGCTTCTCCTCATCTTTTATTATGTGCATAGCCAGGGAGTGGAAATCCCTGCCTGCGTCTGTGTTCCGGGGAGCTTCTAACCCTGGTGTATTTAAAGCTCGAGTGAATAGGCTTTTTCTAGGCAAGGTCGCGCCATCATCGGCCTCTTTTAAAATCTCACGATTTAGAATGAGGCCAAGAGTAAGCGTATTGAATGTAAAAAAAGTTTACCTCTAACACAGCAGACACTTCTATATTAGCCGAGAAACTCAATATGCTAGCCAAATATAAAAAAAAATATTATCGATAAAATAATTGCCAATCTAAGAAACGCTATTAACGCAGTACTAGGCGACTCAGGACTGAAATTGAAACGTTAAGTTCAGCTCAGCCATTTGAGCTAAAGCGATGCAATATCACTGCATTCGATCATAGCAAATGCCTTTGTACATAGTTGAGGTAGCCAGTAAGGAAGGAAATGCAATACCTTTATCGTTCTCTATCAATGTCCACTGTGAAAATTGAGCTTGTTCAATGAAGAACATACAGAACAGGAGACGTATTGCAATCTGATGTTACTGTTGGAAATCTTATTATATTACGGTTTATGAAAATGAATCGCTACGTAGATTTTCGCTCATTGAAATAAGACTACAACGCGTTATTAATTTAACAACTTGAAATAATTTAATGTTACTTATTCATTTTGGTTTTTATACTTTCCTTCGTTTTGCTGACGATATAGTCCTTATGGCTGAGACCCTGGAGGACCTGAACACAATGCTCGAAGATCTCCGTAGTGCTTCCCAAAGAGTGGGTCTTAGGATGAACATGGATAAGTCGAAAATCATGTCGAATTCCCATGTCATACCCACTAGAGTTCACGTTGAAAACACTACACTCGAAGTTGTTGACCATTACGTTTACCTTGGACAGACAATCCAGTTAGGTAAGTCCAACTTTGAGAAAGAGATCTCTCGTCGAATCCAACTCGGATGGGCAGCATTCGGGAAGCTCCGTAAAATCTTCGCTTCCAACTTACCTCAGTGTCTCAAGACGAAAGTCTACGACCAGTGTGTGTTGCCAGTGATGACTTACGGCAGTGAAACGTGGTCGCTAACTATGGGTCTGATAAGGAGGCTTAAGATAACTCAGCGTGCAATGGAGAGAGCTATGCTCGGCGTTTCCCTGCGTCATCGAATCAGAAATGAGGAGATCCGCAGGAGAACTAAAGTTACTGACATCGCTCGAAGGATTGCTCAGCTGAAGTGGCAGTGGGCGGGACACATAGCGAGAAGAACCGATGGCCGTTGGGGCGGAAAGGTTCTGGAATGGCGACCGCGTACCGGACGACGCTCCGTGGGTAGGCCCCCCACAAGGTGGACCGAAGATCTGGTGAAGGTCGCGGGAAGCCGCTGGATGCGGGCAGCGCAGGACCGATCGTCGTGGAGATCCTTGGGGGAGGCCTATACCCAGCAGTGGGTGTCATGTGGCTGAGACGACGACGACGACGACGACTTTCCTGGCGTATACCCATGTTTTTAGACTCATTTGCGTGGTTAATTTCCATTTAACTAATAGACATTAGGTTTATTTTACATTATTTAATTTCGTAAGAAACTAAATAGTACTTTAGTAGTAATTATCATGCCTATCCTATTCTAAATAACAACATTTATGAAAATAACGCCTTTTAATATAGACGTAAGCTTTATAAATAAATTAAGCTTTTCATGAATTAATAACTAAGTTCTTTATTTAGTCTGCGGCCGTAACTTTATCATCAAATATTCGCTTACCTCGTTAAATAATAATTTGGTAGCGAACTTAATTATTTCTCACTGGCGAAATGTTGGTATTATCTGTCTTAATCTAATCTACCTCAAAGTGGATTAAACTAAGGTAGTTAAGATAAAAAGTCCACGTGAGCTTGATGAGTTCAAATCTATTGATCAAGTAATGATCCGGCTGTCATTAGTCAGAGCGATGGATGAGTTATTTTTTTTTTACTTTCGTTCAATATCAAACTGCCAGTCAAGTCATTAGCCACAGATATATATTTTCGTGAATTGAAATAAAAATGTATGAGGTAAACCACCTGTGCTTGCATCAATACCATCTTCTCATCTGTAGCAGATTTTCTCATTCGAGTAACTAAGTACCTACCTACTTATTTGGTTTTGGTGGTTATTGTTTTATTTTAATTCTTATTATTTCACTCAACACGATACGCTTATAAGACTAACATTAGAACCTTCAATGGCGTTTCAGGTTTAATTATAATTGCGTTTTAACCCGTTAAAATTGCTTCTTTTTTGTCCCAATTAAGAATACGCTACGAACGAAAATTTGAAGATTTAGATTTGCTACATACGCTGTTTGTTTAAATACCATATTTAATCATACTGTATTGCATGCCAATGTTACTATCGATTCAAATGGCTCCAATAATACGCTCAGCAGTACGGGGTTTTAAAGATTTGAGTCATCATTTGACGTATTGTAACAAAAATATCGCATCGTCATAAGCTTATTATTGTTTACAGGACTTCCCCTCTTACCCAACAAGCTCAATAACTCAATTAATATACAACGAAGTCATCCTTATTGAAATAAACTGTTCATAATATGAACACTAACTAAATCTGGTAGACACTAGTTCAATAGCTGGAGTAATAAAGATACTTATCAGATCAAAAGCAGACAGGACTAATTTTCGTTGTTAACAGATATAAAAGTGTAAAATAATCAAACAATTTGAATTTTATTTTCTTAAAAACAATATAACCATGCGTAGAAGAACATTAAGCAGTATCTATCTAGGTATAGATTTTAGCAGACAAGACGAGTTATCTATGCTACTACTTGTAGTTATGAGTAAGACAAATAAACATTTATAAAAAATATATATAATTCGATTACAGTCACCCGTAACCACGACGATTTTTTAGGCTTCCCGACGTTTCGACACCTTTCCAGAAAACTCGGGAAACTTCGGGAAGCACAAAAAAAAACTTAATTCCAAAAGTAACGTTAACAGTAATATACAGGATGAAAAGTTAAGACGGTGCATGAATCTGTAAATTTTCCTGCTGACTGTACATTTTTTCAAAATCTGAGAATTCAGTTCAAAATTTCTGAAAAATTTAAGGATCGTTTCCTAAGAATCTTTTTCATGTATTCCACTGTATGTATGTACACATAGACGTTTTCGCAATCCGTAAAAATTTCGATGAACAGTGCGCTCAAAAACTTATGATCGACATATTATACAGTCCTATAATCAAAGGCACTATCACAAATCTAGACAGGCAGGGGACAGAAAGTCAAGTATAAGTAGAAAGGTTTACCAATATTCGACTATTCGGAAAATTCCACCCACATTTACCATAAAGTAAGCCGGCAAAAGTCAGCACACCAAATAGGTATTGATTATTCATCGGCTTTGCTTAACGAGTCAGAAAACGTAAGCACGGCAACGCGAATTGCGAAAATCATGCCTGTATTCGACAAAAAACCGCAGAAAAAATTGTTATGTGAGAGCACTAACGGGCAAAATAATCAATTAAAGGTTTTTCAAAGGATCTTTTACGATGTGAGTTCACATCGTAAAAGTTGAACAGTTTTATAGTCGAAAGTTATAAAGTAGAGAGCACATCTCACGTTTCGATTTTTAATTTATAACAAATAGTTTTTTTTTTTCTTCTTCCGACAAGTTTCCACACCTTTTCTGGACCATTTGCAAAAAAAGGCCGTTGTATCTTATTGTAAAGCGCGTTTTAATTAGTGGAAATTAATATGGAATTTTATAAAAAAATAACCACAAAATGTGATCCTTTTTTTTAGTAAAAATGTTCTCAGCAGTGTCCGTGAAAAAACTTTGTTCTTATGGGCTAATACGGGCTATGACTATAAAAAAATTTTTTCCTCTGCTGTTGGTTCTTAGGCTAACAATGTTAACAAGAAATGATTTGTTAATAATAAATATTTAAAATAATAATTAAATCAAAATATCAAATCAATAATAATTGTTGCCATAGTAAATGTCTAACCGTATCTGAACGGAAAAAAAAAACTTTTCGAGGATAGACTTATAAGTAACCAGTCATCCCATGACCACGGCAGCTGAAAAGGTGCCAAAACGTCGGAAAACATCAAAAACCCCTAAAAAACCAAAAATAAGGACAATTACAACTTAGTTCGTGAATATAGCGCGTTTGATATCCATAATAGTTGTTTTATTCCAAGAAATGATTTCTAGGAACCTGCAAGAACATCGTTGTTTTCCTACAACGCCCATATCAGCAGTGTTTTATAAACATTCATTATATGTACTTTACTAGAATAATTTAACTTGAGCAATGAGAAATTTAAAATGTTGAGTTAACTATTTGATAAGTTGTTACGTTACGATTGTTTATGTTTACGGTTTACACAACACAATGAAGGCGCTCGACCACCAACCTGTTAAAATTACAGGATGCAGTCTATAGTTATATGCTTACTCATGGGATTTACATTTGCCATGTATGTGCCAAGGTTGTAGTGAGCGGGGAATATATGTACAGTCAACAGCAACTACGACTTTACATTTGCACGACGAAAACCGCAGCTATAACGAGCGACATAAGGGCGCTCTCAAGGACAAAGTGTAGTAGTTAACTGTACGATCATCCTATTTCTTTACGGATTCGACATTTGAATTTTTATGCTTGAGAAATTAAGAGTTGGTGCCATTGGCGTTTTCTGTGTTGACTTTACTTTCTTCATTTTATTTTGGTTATAAAGAATTGAATTTCTAAACAAACCCAGATAATATTACGAGTATTTTATTAATATAAATAAATCTTTGAAATCGTGAGATTCGTGAATGAGAATATTTGTAAGGAAATTTACTTGAAATGGCTGAAAGCTTGAAGGGAAAACTAGAAAAATCTTTAGGTACTTCGGGTAACATTTTGAAAGCCAATGACAAGATTTTCGTAGTGTTAATGTTTATTTTTGTTTACTGTACAATACATCAATTAGAGCATTATCATTAAAAGTAAATATAAATTGCTAAATATAAATAACACGGTTTTTTAGTGTTACTGTATCTGATGTTGACTGTACAATACATAAATTAGAGGATTATCATTAAAAGTAATATGTAAGTTGTTTTTCTAAGTAGGCTTAGTAAATCTAGCTCAAACAGCGCTCGGTAACCTCAGAAAGCCTACGGAACTAGCCACAATATCCAAAGGCCTACCTGCTAATACCTAATTCACAAGCAACCTATTTTTACTGCGTTACATATTTAAACCTCTCAAATCCATTCCGTTCCCCGAGAAGTTCACTAATAGCTTTTGTCCTATTTATGTTCAAGTAATTAGGCTACGTCGGTTGTATCAAATTCTTCATTGTGTTCTATGTTCATGTTAATAACTTGAGGTAATGGTGTTAATAACTTTTTGGTGAGGGATGTACCTCTTGAACATATATTTTTATAATTACAAAAAGGCTTTGATAAATTAGCCGTAAAATTTTTTATTTAATTTAAATTTGTTTTTACATCGTACCTATTTCACACTAGGACTTCTAGTTTTATTTAAAAACAGAGCAAAGCTTTTATAAAATTGAATTTCGATTAAAATTGTAACCGACGATGGTTACACAATATTAGGTATAATTGTTGAATTTCATTGCGATAGGAACCAGATGGTCTAAAAGGGCGCTAACGCAATATTGCTAAGTGAATATCAATTCATTTAATTGTTTATTTTCTATGGAGTTTAGAACTGTGTCAGTGACAATGTAGCAGAAAGTGATTTTAATTTTTTGAAGACAAAAAAACTCACAAAAAGCATATTCCATAGATAATAAAAAATACATTAATTGACAGGGAATTCACTATAGCAATATTGCTTTAGCGCCCTTTTTAGAACCTCAGATTACAGTAAAAAATACCCCGAAAATAGAAAAAGCTTTACATAAAGCTAGAATGCTAGCAAAAAAACAAAATCTAGTGAAATATCCCGTTTATTTATTTGTCGTATGTCTGCTCAATCAACGACATAATCCTGCGTTAATACCCGGCCATTCCAACCAACCATTCGGTCGGAATAAAACAAAGACCCTCCATTTTTTGCCTGGATCAATTATACCAGCTAAATTTATCAGCAGTGACGACGCTAGAATTACAAAGATTCATCTTCTTGAACCGTTCTTACATTAACATAATGCTGGAGACTTTAAAGTGTAAGAAATATAAAGATATTGTATGTGCAAAGTATTAAATTAAAACTCAGACCGTACGTACTAAAGTTGAGAATATTTCAATTCTTTAGAACGCTAACACAAACTAAAAAATAAAAAATAAGCAATTAACTATATTATATATTAAAGCAACTAACTTATCAGATTATATGATGTTATGTAACGTTACGTGAGTCATATTGTCTGTGATTTAATAATTAAGTGATTTACATATGCTAGATTTTAGCAACTTATACATTAATTATTGCTTATTGTACTTGTTCGATTTGATCTTGTTAGATTTTATAAAAAAAAATATAGTTTTAATACACCTTTATACATCAAGAAAAAAGAAGGACTAGACAAGTATTTTTTCAGTAGTCTTCTGTAATAACAAATAACGTAGGTAGGTACATTTTACTGAAGATCGAGCGGCCAAATTCTTAAAGGCAAAGCTAGCAAAACAAGCAAGGCTGCCAACCTGATTCAGATGTCTATGGGTAGCTAGGTTTCCTGGCAAGTGGATTTATACCTATATGCATATCTTCAAATCTGAATACTGAGGGTATTAGACTCATGACAGGACGGAACATAATGTACATAAGCAAAATAATGTACCGACATGCTGGTCTGATACAAGGCCCAAGAATTTATACATGGATATTATCATGTACTGCGGTTGTGAATGAGAGCTAACGTGCGCATCTTAAAAGTTAAGAATAAGACCTCGATCATAGAAAACTTATATAATACCTGTAAAAGTATCATCTGACGTCATCGTCTTTGTTTTCGTTGTTAAAATATAAATTTAGCAACGAAAGTCATTAACTCAAGACAATAAGTTCGTCACAATAAATGTGAATTTAAACTGCTTTATTTGACAGGCTGCTTTGTTATTTCTTGACTGCCTTCTGCAAATGAATACTATGAGTTGACGAGATAATACTGGTACTTTTAAACCCAAAAAAAGTTTTGACGGTACCTTTATTGCCTTGAATAATAGATCTAAATATTTTTTATTACACGTTAAAGAACGTGGCGATAGGAAAAAGGTTAATTAAATAACTAATTCTATTACCTCCTATACCATGATAAAACAAAATGATTGCTAAAAACACTGGTCGGTCGGGGCCTATAATACTATCCTAGAATAGGATATTACTATCAGCCGTGAAAAAAAAAATACGAAACTTTGACCGTGGTTATATTTTTCACTCAAGCAAGAGAATTCTATAAACAATAATTTATGAATACATAAATTATAAGAAACCTAACTTTTTTTCCCACTCGGCGTGCAAGTAAAGCTAAACTACAGAACACCCATATTTTCTCAGTTAAATATCCAACTAACGAGAAAGTATTATTTTCTAGGCTCAAGTTTTCAAAACAATATAGCTCTGGTACAATAGCAGTTTCTTATTACAACAGTACCGAGTAAAACAATAGCATTCGTAATACGTACTATCACCGAGCGGAGCCAAGAAATGTACGCAAGGAAGTTTTACCTACTACTACGAGTAGGTAGGTATAGGTCAGTTACCGAAAGCTAGCGCGTTATCAGTACTCACACTGATTTCAAATTGCAATTTCAAAAAAGTTTTTTATTTTTCTTAGCCTTCATATACCTGATGTACTTGAGCCTTATCAATACCTTAAGTATTGATAAGGCTCGAGATAGAAGCGAGCCTCTCCCGGAATCCTCAATCACTGAGGAACTGGCTGTCTTATCTCTAACTTCCGGAACGCAACAATGCTGAAAACATTGTTATTGGCGTCTGACTTAGATAAGACAGTGGTAGCTAGCCAGGCGGACTTACAACAAGTCCTACCACCAACCAAAAAAAGTTCCCTCTATAGTAGCAAAAGCAAAACAATAACTGTCTCTTTCATACTCGTAAGTTGGACCGCGCGTGAGAGAGAGAGACAGACGACCATGCAGTACAACGTCACGCCGCGCGCTTATTCACAGACACAACTTGAAAATGTGTTGAACGTGCCAGCTTTAGTTAACCGAGCTGTACTGTGTTGATACTGAATATTGCAGAACAAAGGTATCGACTTTCCCACACCCGTAGCACCTACCGCATGGCGGATGCGGTAGGTAGTCGACAACATGCTCATATAGAAATTACCATAATTTATCAACGCTGTAGCAGACAGAAAATCTTAAAAATTAAATGAAATTACAAACGCATTTTGTGAACTTTAGACTAGTTAGCTTTTTACCCGACTGCAAAGGAATGGTTATGTTTTTCGCGCCTATCTTGTTTGAAAGTTTATTAAGTATAACCTATGCAATTTTCCTTTTTTCATTTTATGTTACTAACAATTATATACATTTTCTTTGCATTTGACATAAATAATAGAACAACGCTTAAACAAATTATACTGTCTTATAATACCAATAACACTGATGAATTATTTTAAAAAACCTTAATTCAAAGTAAAGTAAAACGTTAAATAGTAAAATAAATAACAAGACTGCATTACGCTTTAAAATGTAATAACACACGAGTACTTGTTACGAAATCTTAGGTAACGCTCAAGCTTTCGCGAAAGAATTAAATGAATAATGTACCAACAACAAGACATAAACGCGTTTCGTTTCATAATACTCGAGCTTTCTTGTTTTTTCAACACGTAATCCAAGTTTGTCTTAGAATATTCTTTATCGCAAAGTAAGACTATTAATGCTATTATTGACAACTTTTACAACTCTAGCTTGAATTATTATTATTTTTTTATGTAAAAATTCACCAAGTTCCAATGTGGAGCAAAGTCTGCCATAATTTTTTTACTGTATATTCTGTATTTTATGCATCTTTGTTGCCTAGTCCTATTAGTCTGTACCGTCTGTACCTATAAAAATTCTTGCAGTTTGTCTAGTAATTTTATTCCCATATGCGATCGGATGAATAAGTATAAAAAGAAATTCAAAAGTGTACGATACTTTACAAAGGTAAACAAGCCATACCTGGCAACACACATAGATTCCAGCAGAACTGCCATAATAATCGTTAGACACAGATCCTCTTAATGGCATGTCTGCGAAAGTTTTAATTAAATACGTCCACGCCACTACAGATATCGGCTTATCTGGCACTCTGTCTTATGGAGCGAGTACCCTTTCGTTAGAGATAGCTGCTACTAACTGCTGTGCTGTCATTTGTTTTTTGTTCTGATAAATTGAAGATAATGTTAGGAGGTCGTCTGAGGTTTTCAATGTATTTTAAAAGTTTGTAGGTTTAAAAGTTATCTAATTTAGAAAAAAACAAACGTCCACGCCACTACAGTTATTGTCTTATCTAGCACTCTGTCTTATGGTGCGAGTACCCTTTCGTTAGAGATAGCTGCTACTAACTGCTGTGCTATCATTTGTTTCTTGTTCCGATAAATTAAAGATAGTAGGTGTAAGTCTTCTGGCGACTGGCGCGGGTCCACTCGCTGGATCGATTTATTTTAATATTTTTCTTCCGTCAACTAGGCCCACTTTAGATTTGCATACAAGATCTATTGTTCTAGTACAGTCGGAAGAATAAGCATTAGAAATTAATTACATTTTATGTATTTAGTATACTGAGTAGAATTAATTTTTTGATGAAAATACCAGGGTCGCATAAGTAACCAGGAGTTATTGTCGGAAGAAAATATTAAAATTAATCGATCCGGCGCGGCGAGTGGGCCCGTGGGCCTAGTTTTAAGCGGGCCCAAAGGCTGGAAGATTCGTAGGTGTTGTGAGGTCGTCTGAGGTTTTTTGAAATCAAATAGGCTACTATCTCACTCAATCTAGTGTGTTGGTGGAAGGCTCTGTATTTTTCATCAACGTTTATATATTATCTAAAGAGTGTAGCTGTCGAATATTTTCCAATTGACAGAGTAGAGGTGTCAATTACGGTATTCAGCATTTTCCGATGGTTACAGAAAATCGAAATGAACAGTGGTAAGGTAAAACTCTGTGTAACCTTAGAAATAAATGTTTTAAAAAATTTGAGCAGAGATGGGCTTATATCTTAAAGAGATATCTGGTAGTTTTCTTTTTTATACATTTCAATCCTGTCTTTTTATGATAAGTAAAACCTTGAAAATTCACAGCAATAAAGAGCTCCCACAAGAGCATACGAGTATTAAATTATGAGCCTAACATCAGAAAGAAAGATAAAGGTCACGTCAGTCAAAAAACAATTTACCACATTTTCGAATGCACCACGGGCACGGGAGGCGGCACGCTCTAAAATGTACCAGACAATGGACACGAACAAATTTTTACTCCCCCGGGAATATTGTGAATAAAACAGAAAGGTAACAGCGGGAAGCTCGTGCAACAGGCTGGCCATCATTTTAGATAATGTAGGATAATGTGGGACTTACGGTGAATCACAATCGTGCTATTTCATATATTTGGTAGTCTTTTGAATTGATAGTAATTGATCTTTAAGGATACAAAATTGTATGTTAGAAATTATTATTTATTTGATAAGGGGAGGAAAAATTATTGCATTCAATATCAAAAATTACGCGACCTCTATGAAAATACTACCAAATCAATTTCATCTTTTAAGCACATTTAACTATGAATATTTGCGTTCCCTATGCCTAAACATCTACGGCTTTACCACAAAAGATTTCAAAACACTGTTTAATTTAGACAGTGTTTAAATGTAATGCTGTCTCTCTCAAACAATATTGTCAAAAAAGTGACAGCATCACACTTAAGTACTCTCTAACTTAGACAAGCGACAAACACTGTTTTGTGGTAAGACCGGTATTGTCATTTGATGTGCAACTAAATATCAACAACTAAATAATTGAACTATGCATTAACATTGAAAAAAGTTTTAAAAAGTTTTTCCAAAATGATACGCACCCTACAGGTCTGCGCTTCGTCAGCCAGCTTAAATATTGACACTGCAATCTGCTTCCGTAGTCGCTTTCTAATAACGTTTAGCGCCGACCGGCGACCGTGGGTTAACTTAACCACGTCACTTAGCCGAATTTAGAACTTAACAGATGTTGACATTTGCGACTTATCATAAACATTTTTTTTATGATTTTGTATTTTTTGCATTTTTCAATGCTATTTTTATACTTATGGTAAATTTTAAATAGAAAAATATTGGAAAAAATTAACTCGGTTACAAGTTAATTTTTTTTAATATTTTTCTATTTAAAATTTACCATAAGTTATCATAAACATTTTTGGATATTTAGCTCTTATTATTCCGATATTCATAGTTATTATAATGTCACTTACTAAAACTTTTAACCTAACCTAACCTACCTGTGCTCTCTGCCGTCTGCCTGCTGCCGTCGTGTTGCTGATTTTTGTGGAATTTGTGGATGCACCAGTAGGTCGTTAATTAGATCAGATCAATATTATTATAAAATATATTTTTTACAAATTATTCAGAAAACGGCTTTGCAAAAATAATGGACGCTTACTCCCAACATTTTTTCGACGCTAAATTTTCTACCGATGACTAGTATCAAATACTTTAGACACTCTAGTTCTATAGTATTTGCTAGTATCTACAGGCGTCGGTATAACACATTTATTGCGGCAACATATATCAAATGGCGCAATCGAACAGTCATAATGCAGCTGCATTGCACATTCATCCCACAGAACCAATCTTCTAAATAGAAAGATAGCGTGCTTTGTGCATTTCTAAATAACCATTGCACTTTTATCTGTTATGAAATTAATATGAACGAGGGCTACAAATTTTTATTTTTTATTTTTCCATTAAGTAATGTTTGCAGCATTTCTAAAGAAATCCAAGTAATTCTAATGGAATAAAAGTATCAGTTTCTTTGAGGCACTTTACATAATGTTAGATACATTTAATATTACTTACGTATAAATTGCTGTTTTGGAAGAAAGACTCTAGCAAATTAATGTTTTATTATAGGAGAATTGGCATTTCTTAGGTCATGTCATGATTGCTGTTTTATTGTATGAACACTAGCACTTATCTGATCTATGAGTACAAACTATTGCTGCTAGAGAGACTTTACAGGTTAACGAGTAATAGTCGATTAAATTAAAAATTTTTGTTATATTGATAAACGCCCGAATTTAATAACCTATCTGTATATGCAATATATTAACGGTCGGTTTTAATAACTTATCTACAGTTAGAGATAGGCTTACTAGAGCTTTGTTGCCTAGATATTTTTGTTATTCAGCCCAAAATAACCCGAAATAACAGTGGTTGTTAAGTAACGTTACCAAGATAGGCCTATCTCTTGTTAGGGATAAATTATTGAAACCGGCCGTAAGTCAATGGTATAAATGGATTGGGCTATCTGAGATTGTTGCCTAGGATGCTGGGTTCGTTGCTTAGCAACCGTCGTTATTTTGGTCACAAAATTTTTTGTATTTCCAACAAGAGTTCTTTATCTGGAGCTCTATTTTTGATTCACTCGTCTCGAGGATTCTACTGATTTTCGTGCGACGTTTGAGTTTCCGAGTTTCCTTGGAGGTATATACATAGCTTCGCTTTTCGCCTGTAGTACCGCCTCCCAACGCGAGCGCCAACGAGGCAAAGCGAAAAGCGTGCTATGTCTTCGCTTCCAAGGTCGCTAATCGCGTCCTCGTTCGCCTCGCCACTTACGCTACGAATGATTCAAAAATAAAGGTCCTGAAGTGCGAAGTGCTGACATTGAATACTATATTGAATTCTGTCCTCCGCAAACATCGCGAACTACAATATGATCCTCAAAATATAGCAAACATTAGGAGCTGTTTGCAGTTCAATTAGATTCAATACGAGCTATAATATTATATTAATAATAAAATCATTCATTTGCATGAATAGATGGATTACAAATGTGATGTTAAAAATATTTAGTTCTTCCATGAGCTTCTCACAAAAAATCTTTTGCTTCGTAGGAGGTTTCCAGCATAATAAAATAAATAAAATATTATCAATATACCCTAATACTTGGAAGGAATGCAAAATCAAAATCAGAAAATGGCTCTGCTATCTTAGCTATGATGAGACGGAGTGCCTGTTGGTCGTCACAAAGTAATCCGATGAGCTGTAGGTATGTAAAAAGCACTACTCGTGAAAGGGATATGGTTTAGGAGCTGACTTTGTTTTGCGACATTGTACACTGACCCTATTGTAACTTATAACCTACATACACTAACTAAATAAAGGTTAAGGTAATATAAAAACCAATTCCTAATTTCCAACTATAACTATTACTTATACAACATAGTAAATGTTGATTTCTAGTTAATATATTTACACCTATACTAATGTTAAAAATAACATTTGGCTAATAAATAATGTCAAATATATACCTTTAGATTATTATTTCAATAAGTAACTTAAGTAAAATAACGGTTATAGCGATCAGTATGAATGATAGAATACTAAGTAAAGTACAAAATAAAAACATAGCATAGGTATAATCCATTAATAATTACAATTTGAGCTACTTAAGTTTTTCTACGCACTAAGCAATGTACTCTAAGGTATGCATTGTATTTAATATTAAAATATCACAGTGAATCCAGGTAATGGAGGCCTGGTGACCTGTAAAACAGGTTTTTTTACCTTAGTACGGGCACCAATCTCCACAATACTTCATTGACTATTGTATACAGTCCATCCAAAAATGTAAACATTGTAATTAATATGGAGAAAATAAAGTTATATTATCATCTATTATCTAGCCCAAGGTAAGTTTCATAATAACTTGTGTTACGGATACTAGATAACGGATAAACATACTTATATACCTTTTTTTTGTAAATACGTACTTAATATGATATAAAACACCCAGACCGAGCAGACGTAAATTTGTGTGTTGCCTAAGGGAATCTTACACCTAAAATAACCTAATTTTTATTTATATTCTTTGCCTGATGTCAAATCTGTAACCAGACTCAACTTTTTCCAAGGCCAGGCCTAATATTTATAAAGCGAAATTTGTTATTACCTGTTACGACCCGTTCGTATACACTTTGGAGCTATGAAGACGTTCCTAAGAACTTGGTACCACCTAGTACTAACCCCTACTAAGTTACTACCTATAACTCGAAAGTAATTGAGCTGTAAAGATTTTCCGTTGTATCAAATTCGACTTGCCTGGGGATAGAATACATAGGTAGTATAAAATTATTTCATTACATTTAATTTACCTACGAGATTATGAATTCTCTTGTATTAGACATATTCTCAAAACTCTTATTTACGCTTTTCCCAAAGTCAAAGTCAAAGTCAAAGATTTTTATTTAAATAGACTTATAGATAAGTGCTTTCGAATCGTCCAATTTTTTTTTCCTACCAGCCATTCAGGACATCTTTTAACTGATAAGAAGAACGGTCGCAAGAAACTTATCAGCTTTAACAGAAGCAACAACATTTACAAAGGAACATGTCGTTGCCAAACACAAATCTACAATCTTGAAACATATTTAATATAAGAGGAAATTCAAATCAATTCCCAAATTCAAGAACACGCACGTCACAAATAGTAAAGCTTTTGCGTGTATCTTTTCTTATCGACTACTATAATATAGAAGACTAGCGGCCGCTCGCCGTTTCACCCGCGTGGTTCCCGTTCCCGTTGGAATATCGGGATCAAAAGTAGCCATTTTTTAATCTAGGCTATCTTCTGTCTGTGTTCCAAATTTCATCCAAAACAGTTGAGTTGTTTTCGCGTGAAAGAGTAAGAACAAACATTTAAACATCCTCACTAACTAACATTTATAATATTAGTAGGATAATTTAAAAAAAGTGAAAAGTTTTCTATCTCTACTGTCTAGTCTCTACTCGGGTCATAACAATCCATATTATGTTATAATATCAAAAATAACCCAGTCTGCATGTCCGTTACCTTTCACTGGAGTAGTTTAGAAACCAAAAGAAGCAAGATTAAACTTTGGAAAAAAAACAGCCTACTTTTTGCCATAAAAAATTGTAATGATCTGGAAGGAGCGCCATATTAACCACGCACGTGTTGCTAAGAAAACTATAAAACTGAGATAGCTGGTATTTTTGCGGAAGAGAGCTAGATATTTTGATTGTACCTGACGGTGATGCCAAATTAAACAAAAACCTAGTCGCGGGCCAAACAAAATTCAAATCACGGAATTTACGAGATTCTACGATAAAATAATAAATAATGCATTAATCTGTCTTGGTATCCATTTTTTATCATCATTGTATACCTACCCTTTATACATACTTATAGGTATTCTTTACTGCAAGTCACATGTGAGGTTTACAAGAGTACTTATATGTAAAGTTGCATGTGACACCCTGCAAGGGCGTAGCAATTTATACTTACAAAATCCTTAATACTAAATTAATAAATAGCCAACATAACATAAAAGTAGCCGCTATATTTTTATAACCAATGTTACAAAATAAGAGGAAAATCATATTATTATCTGTGTATATGTCTGTATTAAGTCGAAGTAAATAATCTTCCATCACGTGCTTCCGTTAATATTAAAAGCTTATCGTAGTAGGGAATCACGAGAATACCAACATCGGAATATAAATTAGCTGAATAGCCAACATTCAAACACGTAGCCTATGAGGAATGGCGACAGTACACGTTATTTTCCGAAATGCTTTACGAATGTAAATAGAAATCGATTATGTAATCGATGACGAACCGATTACATCGATAAATTTTAGGCTAAGCTTACCTACGTCTTTCTTATATTGACTTTTTAGAGTAAGTTTTCTTCACCAGATTTTTTTTATTTAATTGCATACATAGTATATTCTATACTCTCCTTACTCTCCTTACTCTGGAGAAATGTATAATCATTGCAAACGCCCACTAATTAGACTGATAGATAACAAATCCCCCGTTAACCTACTTTTTTTACGTTATGTTGTGACAAATAAACCAAAAAGAAAATTATCTTCGCGTATTCGTTTTTCCGTATCGTTTCATTGGTTATCCAAATACTGATGTAAAAAACTAACCAAACCTAACCTAATAAATATTTTTTTTCAGCTTTGAAAAGTCGAGAATCTTTTAATTTTTTATCGGGAGCGTACCGTAATAATTTCGTGAACTCAGCAAAATCCATGCAAAACAGTGACAATCTTGTTTTCATAATCTTTCGACTCACTTTCTTATGCCTAATATCTTAAAAGCTTCTTAAATTCTGGTTGAAGGAATAGAAAAACGCCCTTTTCATTGATAAAAGCATTTTATTAAGAGTAAGTATCTAATCTGCATTTGACAGGTACGGTTAAATTTTTCTCAGTGACACTATTAATGGTATTTATAAGTTTGCACTAAATTATTTCAGATTGAGTACAAAATAGTTCTACAGTGAAGATATGGTTGTATACCCAAATCAATGAAGAAATTTGTTATTAAAGATAAAATCGTTGAAGTGTATGCGTAGGACGTATTATGTATGACGAATATTTTGTAGAAATTATTAAAAGTTTTCGAATGAAAAATTATAGTTTATAAGTCATATTTCGAGTCAATTTCCATTTACATCTAGTAAAGGGAAACTGACTCGCTGAAGCGAAATAAGTTTGCGAAACACAACCATATTAAGGCGGTAAAATGCTTGCGTCGTCTTTTAAAGACGAAAGTATGATAAAATTAGGACATCCTGGGGAAAGCATGCCATGGAAATATTTTTTAAAGAATTTTACGTTTCAACGTCAAGTTACGTATATCCTGATTTTAAAAGCGAAAAAATATGTGGCGAGGTATGCCACCATAATATTAATTGTATCTTATTTTCATTATTAATTACATTGTAAATTGTCTAGGTGGTGGCGCTTGAGACACTGATCGTATTCGATCACGATTGAACGTGCCCTCCGAAGCATGGAGGCGAGGAGAGATGTAATGCCACTTTACGGTCACCCATCCAACAGCTAGCAGGACCGAGCAAGAACGATCGGTCCTGCTAGCTGTTGGATGGGTGACCCGGCTGTAATGTTGTTTAAAGGAGCTTGTATTATATACGTCCCAACAAATATGCAATTAATACAAGATTTTAATTGAAAAAGTTCACTAAAGTCGGATGGGTTTATACGAAAAGTATTGTAACATTTTATTGTAAGTCTGTGTATTATATTATTAACGTAATATTTTTAGGCAGCTTGTCTTAAAAATGCTTTTATTATTAACGAAAATCTGATTAAATTATATAGGTCCTTGGACATACTAGAATTGTTTCAAATTTTTTTCAGCAAAATAGTGGCTGGTGTCACAGTTTATTATGTGGTCCAAACAAAGCAATGAGCAAAGATTTTACACTTTCTCCAGGGGCCTTACCATCAACTGTAATGCAATTCATTGTAGTTTGTGAGAGTGGGATGCTGCCATATGGCGCGTCTAGCGGCGTCCCGCACTTACTACCTGATAGTAACCTAAAATGAATCGCATTACAGTTGATGGTAGGCCCCCCGGTTACACTTTCTCCCGTATTTACTAGTTTGAACACCCATACTTATGCACCTTGACATGAATTCGTAGTAAATTCCGGAAAATCCTGCCCCTTAATTAGTAAGTCGTTTCTAAAATCATAGTCACGATCAATGCGACAAAGCGTGCCAGTTAGCGCCTCAACAAAATACTTATTTGAAACGTGAATGTCACATTATAGATGCAAATTAACTTCAGACTATGAATTTGCTTGATGCAACCAGAATGCTTTCATGTTTTAGAAGATTTTATGACAAAAAATATAAAAAAACATATTAGTACACTCAAATATTATGAATATAGAATGATGACCTCTTTTTGGATTTGCTTTACCGCTCACCCCGCAGGCGCCAGACATACTCGTACAAGCCAAAAAGATCATAGGTGACAATGATCTAATTGCCATAAAACTAAACCAACTGAAGCATTTCAGTTAAGGATACCTAAACCAACCCAGGCTCTGAACAAACTGCAGCTTTTAAGACTGAGCCTAAAATATACGCGTATAAACTATTACGGACTCACTCATTTTGAGTCACCTGAGTCTGTTCCTCAAGCTTCATTTTCTGAAACAAAAATAGTATATTAAAAACATTTGGTAGATGTTAAATCAGCCGAAACATTTACAAGTAGGAACTGAGAACAATGATATCCAATAACTAAGAAACTTAAATTTTATGCACAACGCCTTACTAATCTTTAGGAACCTGAGTAAAAACTGCTTTACATAAAGTCTAGAATATGAACTAATAAGGCTACCTTTATAAGTTTAGTACGTGTAAAGGGACCCGGAACACGTCTCTCGAGTGCCCCTTAGCCTGGCCCTTGACTTGCTACCGAGTGGAACTCGATGACAGGAACAAAGAGTTGTGTTATTGAAGATGCAATTTGGGAGATGTAGACCAATTATTCATGGAAGTATGGTAAAAGTTTGTGGTATAGTAAAAGCTTATCAATGGACGGGCATATAAGAAAACGATATTAGGCTGTCACATTGTTGCCTGACAACATCTGCTGCATCCAACCAATGCTTTATAATAGCGTCGTTAATGTGTGGCTGTGATAGTGATGTGTTTACATTTTACTCTTAAGCTGCACATTTGATGTTCTGTCAGCCTTACAGATCTATATCGAGATCGACGGTAAAAGTGTACCTACCTTGCGTGTAAAAAGTTTGATCAACGGTCAAAGTTTTCCGACCTAAGCCAGTCAGCTTGAGACCATTGCCATGAAAACACGCGTCACTCAGAAAGGAAAAAGGTTAAATGTGCAGTGCTCTCTTGCAAGAGCTCGTAAATATTATTTCTACGTCACTAAATCTCGCTCGTGACGTCAAGGTACGACATGCAATGTTCTCATTCAGTTTGAAGCGCTCTTTTCGTCTATCTCGGCATGACCTATACCGTTCTGTACTGTTCGTAAATGTCTATTCCCAATTCAAAGTTTTACGACAGATCCAATAAAAAATATATTTCTTCAAATTGAACAAGAAGTTGTTATAAATGTTTTAATAGAAGCAGTTCCGAGGGCAGGCCTTCGGGGATTACGTAAAGATACTTTTACATTCAACTTTCCTTGGCACTCTAATACTAATCTACTCTACACTACACTCTTTCTCTAATATTTGAATTAAAAAAGTTAAAGTTCGGAAGGATACTGAAATCTGTATAGATCACTGATACAAAAAACATGACAAAAATACAACCAAAGGCAACGATGGTACATTCTTTAAATTCTACATCGCACTTCTACTTATTGCCTTGGCTGGCACTGACTCAAAAAGGGTTATTTTTTACATTTTGATTTTTGAAGTCGGTTTATATTTTTTTTTATAAAAAGTTTTTTATATCACATTTTTTTAAGTTACAATAAGTCCCGCACTTCGGTTTGACTCAAACTAGAAGTGTAGGCAACTACTAGTTTCAGTTACGGTTTGTGTGAAACCGCTTGACCGAAAAATCGACAGGATTTTTCAAGATTTCTTGAAACTATTGGACCGATTTAAAAAATAGGACCATCTTGGGTAATATACCCGATGTTATAACTGTAATATTATAACGAGTAATCGGTGAACATACATTAAAAAAAAATACGCGAATTGATAACCTCCTCCTTTTTTAGAGTCGGTTAAAAAGACATTACATAAGTCAATAGTCTAGTTAAACTAGAAACCATTCCTAAAGGTCTAATTTCAAAAAATGATATGTCTGAAACTGAAACAATGCGATCCGCCTGGTGCTCCGCTTTTATATTCTGTAAAGCTTGCTTCTTGTCTGATTTCTCGAGTTTGGATCTTGATCTTGATTTAGAAGCATAAAAGACAATAGGACAACAGGCATAAAAGACATACAAGGATCATCTTGTCTTTTCCGTATTATTGTTGAAATCTTACTTGTATTTAGAACTAAAGCTGAACCCAAACGTATAAGACGCTTAGAGTAATTTGCATAGGTTAATCCTGACTACATAACATGCAGTGTGGACGAGAGATTTAGTATCAGCCATTTCAGGTGAGGCTTATGAAGTCACAATATCATGAAGTTAGTGTGAATATTCAACAGCAATATTTTAATACCTACATGCTAAGTACTACTAAATAAATAAGCTATTATTACAATATTATTAAAGAATTGTTTGACTGGCCCCATAGCACATTTTCTTCACCTGGATGCTACACCCACGTAATGTAAGATAGGTTAACGCTGTTTCCTACGTGAGCGACTGGATTCGAACGCGAAGCGGCGCGGTGCGGCGCGGAAAACAATACCGTCAGACAACTTCACCCACGCGCGTCAAGACAGAAGATGCGCAGTCGCTTTTGTTTCGCCGCGCGAATGACGAGTAATTTGCCGGGACTATCGAAACCTGCGTTTGGTCACATATAGGTAAGCTGTTTATTGTTTACGCGCCGCAACGCACCGCTCCGCGCTCGCATCCAGATCGCTCACTTACGTAGGATATGTTTCGTTCTGCGCAGCACGGCGCGTGGTCATGTGAATTTAACCTGACGTAAAATTTTGCATTGCTTAAGAACATTGGACCCAATGCAATGTTCAGTTGTTTGAATATAAAATCTTCAACCACCGAATGAAATCAGGCGTATTTCAGCAAAAGCCCGCTGGCATTGTCAATCCGGGCAATACGGCACAAACAAGAAATACCTGCATCCGATACCAGCATTGATTCCTTGATTTCTGAGAACGTATGAAATAACGAGAACCGAGAAAGGATTTCTTGATACGACGATCGTAGAATACCAATGTTTCGCATCATGGCCCATATTTCTTTTTTGCTACAACGATTCCGTTCACATTATTACTTTTCTGTTTTCGCCTACAATCGTTAACATCGTTAGGAATCATTCGTCTCGGAAAATTATTTGGTACTCCTGTGTCGATTTCAAAGAAGTACCTAATAGATCTTAAGTATAATATGAAATATATTTATTAAAGTTTCTATACCTATATTTATTAAAGTTATACCTATTTGAATAACAGTAATGAAGAGTTTGAACAAGCGTATAGAGGAAAGATATGTAACAAAACTTTTATGACGATTTATCTTTCGTGGATAAATTAGCTCACACTTCGAATTGGTTTTGAAGAAATTCCACATTAGACCTGCTAGTTACAACAACGAGTGAGATTTTAATTTTTTTATTCATTATCACTAGCTGTACGCACAGGATAAATGAAGCACAACACTAAATCAAATACATTTATTTGATGATGCCAACGTTCGTGTGAAACAGGAGCTGCTTTACCGAAGACCGACGCAAAACAGTGCGGAAGCAAAAAATCATATCTACTCGCTGGTGTATAGAGCAATATACACTCACCGGCACTGGCCCATCCCGTTAATTTCATACAAACATGCTCACTTTGTGACTCTATACATAAAATATTAAAAATGTCAACATATTACTGCAAAGATCTGTATTCTAATGTTTAGGTTAAGCGTTCGACTGTCTAATTAGCAATTTTAATGAGTACTGAAACCACTGCAGAGACAGAACAATGATTGCTTCATAATCACATTTTAACTTTAATCCCGTCAGGGCGACATGAGACTAGTTGCTTTTTTCTAGTATATTTTCTTGTTTAATATTTATCACATAAAAATAAAAAACAGTTTACAAACTTACAAACATTTTTTTATGCCAATCGATCCTGTTTCTTATGAGTATGAAAACACTATAAGATAACTGCGGTATGAGTACGAGAAAAGTCAGAAATTGCGAAAAATTATTTCCACTCATTCGCTATCAAAATAAGTTTATTCAAGAAAGGTACTCGTAGGTGAAGCGGATACGGCTGCGCGTGTTTTTCGCGTTTTTCGATTTCTGATGTTTCTAGTACGAGTTTGAGAACCTCCGTTGGTGCCTCAAAGTGTTTTGTTCCTCATGAGGAACAGGATCGATCGGCATAAAAAAAACTTTTTGAGAACTGCCCATTTTCTTGCTGATTGTATTTTTTTTTATTTCTGCGAAAGCAGTTCTAAAATTTTCAAATAATAAATAAGATAAATAAGATGGTTTTCTATATTTTTTTATTGTGAAAATAATACTAGTCGTCATCATCACAGTTACGGTTTTTGATCGTCAGTACCTAAAAGTTGTTGGATTTTTATTAAATCGATCATTCATTTATTTATTCTAATAAATAAATTGCTCCGACTTGCCTAATTAGGTATTACAAAACCTCCTTATTCAAAAACCTTCCCGAAATATATGCAACAGAACCTTTAAGTTTTCCACGTATATCTTGTTCTGTCGATCGAACCACTAATATATTGGTGCCGTTTTACTGCAGTAAACCGATCGCATTTGGGTCCGATCCCGAGGGTTCTCTACCGTAGAGATTTATTTACCATTGGCAAATTACCTAAACTAACAAATTGGAAGGTCAACAAATCCGTACCTACTTATAATTTTTACCAATAAAGGAATTCTAGCCTTTAGATTCCCTGATAAGAATTTCAGCGCTTATGCTTGGACTTGCGCACTTTAAGAATGAGCAAGATTTCAAATTAATTTTATGATGGTTCAAAATAAAAGTTTGGAAAAGGAATAAATACATGTCTCGTGTTTTTATATGTTATTTCAAAATAACAAATAAAAACATAGGACAAATTTTATGAAATGTTGTCAATTACATGTGCCTAATCATGATCATGAAGCATTGCTGAGCGGCAAGCAAAAGAGGCGTTGATGGACGAACATGTTCATGTGGGTCCAGGCGAAGCCGAGGCTTTTTAAAATAAATGATGAACAACGATCAACAATACAGTGATGGCCACAATGGCATAATTAATGACCCTAGTCGATTTTCATACAAATGAGGTAACCAAGGAGCCTTGGTTCTCTACCAAGAATTGACCGAGCTGTGATCTGGTAATTGCCATCCGAAGTGAACTGATCTGATCAACATTAATCTGAATAACTTTGTCATTCCTACAAACACTATGAAAAACAAAAAAATATAGTGGCATTTTGGGTAGGTGTAGGTAATCGGTAATCAAGTGAATACCTAATTTAATATAATAATAATAACAATCGAATCTTTATTGCACACGATACAAAAACAAACACATAAAGAGAAAATGACAAAAAGAGGAACACACATTAGGCGGCCTTATTGCTACATAGCAATCTCTTCTAGGCAACCTTGGGCGAGAGACGGAACCCTTCATGTGCGAGTTCGACTCGCACTTGGCAGTTTTTTTTTCAATAAACAGCTTTCTATTCACTAGCCAATTCAAAATTTGAATAAAACCTTACTTACCTCCTTGGTTGTTATGTTTCGGATTAAAAGATCGTCAGATATGAGTTTAGTATGTAATTTATTTGACCGCTAAACCACGACAGGTATGGATTTTCATACAACTTTCAGCAGCTGCTCGCATGTATTTGGCCAGTACAGCAATTTCAATTTATCTCGAAGAAGGTTGTCAAAATAGTGCTTAAATTTCCAAGCATGTTTGAGAAAATAACTTAAACACCTGGTGATAGTGACAATAAAAGTCTGAAATGTTATCCATACTTATATTCTATATTGCACATCAAAAGGCCGACTCCATGCACTCGGGCTTTCGCTACCAGTCTACCGGAAATGTTGTGAGGGAGATTAATAATATCTCTTGCCACACTGTTATTTAACTTTTTTTATGAATTTTGGTATATTCTTTCATTGGATTTTGTATAAGTTGGTACATTTTGTCGTTATATTAAATCTGGAAAAGGGAGAAGTGAGGGATGAAATTTGGTACAGCGAAATTGCAAACTCCACGCGTTTGAAGTCGCATGTAACTGGAAGTACCATCGATAACACATAAACCATAACAGTTATACTTATGATAAATTTTAAATAGAAAAATATTGGAAAAAATTAACTCGGCCACAAGTGAATTCTCAGATGGGAATCGAACCCACGACCTTTGGAAATCCGGTTCAATGATCTAACCGCTGAGCTACCGAGACTTAAGTCTCGGTGAGAATTCACTTGTGGCCGAGTTAATTTTTTTTTCTAATATTTTTCTATTTAAAATTGATCATAAGTATAAAAATTGCATTGAAAAATGCAAAAATTCAAAAATCATACAACAGTTATCCTAAGAAAACCGTTCTTAAAATGGACAAAATAAGGGCTCTCAAGATCGACATGAACCTAACGTTTGACTTTTGTACGGCTAGGACGAAATACTGTCGAAAAAGTATCGAGAATATATTCGAATCGTCACGTCAGAAATGAATTGTATAAGGAAGAGTTCTATTTACGTCCGATAGGAATGCTGCTCTGCTCATAATATCTCATACATTTGTTGACGATACTTTCTCGAAAGTTTTCCGTGCTATCCATTTTTTTTATACTAGGAGAAATGCTTTTACGCATCCCTCGCCCCCAGGTGCAGGGGCGATTTGAAATGTTGGACTCACCTGAAGTAAGCAGCCTGTATCAGTACACAGGCCGCCACACACACACCCCATCCCACGCCCCTCCCGTGCCCCCACCCAGCGTATAAGTTCGGTGGAGGCTCGGCAGGCGTATTTATCCCCTTGTGTCTCCAGCTTCCCATCATAGTGATGAGAAGTGGGGGGGGGGGCGGGGACACACGCATTCCACCCCCCACCAAGTCCCAAGACTAGATGTGGGGGTGGGAGGCGGACGGGTACTACCAACTAAAACTCCTAGTACTTGCCCTCCAGGCCTCCATTGGTCACGGGGGGTAGGGTTCGCAATCACCCCTAAGACCAGGCGGTTCCGTGCTAGCCCTTTCAGTTGACTGTCAATTACGAGTAGGTATAAATTTTTTCCCAGCTCTCACACCGCTGTACGTGAATTGAATTCTTAAAAAATTACATGTTTATCAATGTTTTGGATATATATAAAGTATTCTTGCCTTCATTAGACTATATCAAAAGCTAGAGGTGTAGTATAGGTATTCTACTCGTATAACTAATTCAAATTAATCATAGGTACTTATCCAATTGTCAATAGACTATGATTCGAACTACGTCTACGTGATTAAGCAGCTAATCTTGTCATATTTAATCGACAAACACTATATTGGCTGGCATCTCTGAATCAATATTTCCTCGAGAGGTTTCAGTGCAATCATGTGCATCTCTAATAAGATACGAGTAGAGTATACAATCTATTTATAAATTCTACTTTTGCCGGCGTTTAACTATTTAAAATACCACCATATCTTTGAATTTGAAACGAAATTAGTGTTAAACTACAAATAAAAATTGACATCTACAAATTAAAATTGAGAGTAAATAAAAACTACCTTGTTGGTCAATGGTGTGTAACTTTAGCAAATTGGAGATGCAATAGTTTAGTTGACATTATAAAATCTTGGAGAAGATATAATAATATAAAGAAAACTATTTTAAACTCGTTTATTTAATTAATCACAAAAGCTTCTTTGACATTACTCAAACATTCAAAGAAAAGCATTATGTTCTATTTACCATAACTGTCATTATCATTACCAATGCCAACTGCAGTCCAACAATGGAGACACTTGCACCATTTGTAATGCTATTATGCTAGGTATAAAAGCCACCAGTGCATATCTATTAGTTTAAACGCAATCATTACCAAACGTGGTAATTATAGATGTTTCCGGTCATAACACCTTATTCAAATGGTAATGATTTGATATCCTACAATGAGGCAACTGTAGGTTTAGATCTAAGTCAAAGAATACTTAATAGTACTAAAAGGTTTAGTCTTAGAACAGAAACAGAATAATAATTACAATTGGCTGTTCCGGGCTTAATGCACTACCGTTTTTAGTACTGTGTGTAACGACGGACAAATTCAAATTGCTTGCGCTGCTGCTGGTTATTTGTAGTGTGGTTCCATAGTCGCCTCTTACGACACCTGCAGGAAGAGTTGGGGTAGTGACAAATTGTATTCTAATCTGCCGTCACCACACGGCAATACTTTTACTTACATAGAACTTACTGCTTTTGCATACATAGAATACTTGGGATAGGTTATTCTCTAAGCAAAAATCCTTGATATCGATGGCTGAAACAATGGAGATCGCCCGATTTTCAATACTATTTGACAGCAGATGTGACATTCAGTCGTGACAACAGCGTCAATGTTTACTTAGAGAATAACCCCCCTGAACTGAGTGAGGAAGCGCAGCCTAATAGACAGACAGAAGTATTTTTTTTTAGAAAATACATTCTAAAAAAATACGACCGCAATCACTAGCAACCTGCCTCCCAAACATGGCAATTATGAGTCCTAAACATCATCAACCCTTATACCACTGATACATTAACCATGATTTGAGTTCAATACATTATTATATACCTAGTAGAATAAAAAAAAGTATATGTGTGTGATAAATATTAAACAAGAAAATATACAAGAAAAAGCAACTTGTCTCATGTCGCTCTGACGAAAAATTTAAAAAGTTATAATATATTTGTGTGTTTATGCAACTGTGAAAACACAAAAAAAAGTAAGCATATTCTAAAACATTAAAATTTTCCCAATATTAATTAAGAGTTGTCGAGTAACAATAAAACTCCACCACCTGACGCCGCCGGCAGCCGAAGAAATGACTAATGAACTAGGAAATTCAGGTTTATTACGCCACAGTTTCGCCATCTGTAATACATTAATCAGAAAAACTATCATAAATTAAAATCGGTTTACTAAATCATATTTATAAATGAACCCTATCAATTCACATGTAGTTTAGGATTATGTTTGCCGGGCGAACATTGATCATCAAGCCCTGCGCAAATATGCTGACGCCAGATCCAAGGGCTGTCGGCTAATATGGCGCGAGTGCCACGCAAACATACTAGAGGTATCAGGAATTATGTCATATATTTTTTCTACTTAATTCATTGTATATTGAAAACCAGCTTTCACCTGCGACTTTGACCCTAAGGATATTTGGGAAATCCCTAGGAAATATTTCACAGGGATAAAAACTCAGAGTGCCTCTATCCAAATTCGTTCAGCCGTTATAGTAGTGTATTATATATATTAATTGAATCTATATTAAGTATTAAATACCACTTGTTATATCTCTATAATCAATTAGAGAACGGTCCGAATAATTTGGCTGGTGTATTTTCCTGTGTTCGCAATAGTTAGAACAAGGTTAGGATGACAGGAAATTATTGAAAAATCTACGGGATGGATAAGGGATTCTTGGAAAAAAATACCATTTTTTTGTGAGACGTTCAATTTAACAGTTCCGCTATAATGTTGTGTTCCGGTGATAGAGATAAGATAGCCATATTCTCAGTAAGTACCACTTAAGTTTTGTTTGTGAACACGGCAGTTTTGTCGGTCATCCCGTAACCACGGCAACTGAAAAGGTGCCGAAACCTCAGAATAATCAAAAAACCTTAAAATACACGTACCTAATATTAAATCTAAACTCGTGTAAATTAACTTACGTTACTACTAACTAACTATACGTTAGTTATCTGTAAAAGTTGTTTTATTTCAGATTCTCAGTGGTTGACGATTTTGCGAGAAGTACGATTTCGGTTTAAGCCTCATCATTACTTTACCTGAAGGCTTAGCCTTTACCCGTTTGAAAAAAAACTTCGATTTCACTTTTTTTATTTATTACTTCGAATTTGAGTGAAACTTCGAAGTTTTTAAATATTGGATTAGCAAACGCACAATAGTAAACGCATTGACTTTACCATTAAACAGACTCATTGCAAATTAATGTAACAATACGGTGTGTGACGCTCGATGCAATGGATATACGCTACATCTTGTATTGGAAATGACTGACATAGTGAACAGAGTAGAGCAGTAATGAAAACCTATAGTTTTGATCTAAGAAGTAAATATATCATATTTTTTAATAAAATAACTTTTCCGGATATTTAGCGCAAAGTTTATTCCCGAGATGTGATCCCGTGAACACGGCAGCTAAAAAGGTGCCGTAACTTCGGGAAAATCAAAAAGCCTTATAATTAATTCACGGAATATTGAATCTAAACTCGTATGAATAAAATGTACGCTAAATAACCGGAAAAGTTTTTTTGTTTCTGTAAATGCAATAAAAATCATAAACCTTTGTTAACTTCAATGAAATATGGTTAGCGTAAAAACCACAAGAGTTGCTGTAATCAAAAGTAGTTACAGTAGGCTTATTTCGTAATAAGCCTGTTACGTTGACTGTAACGTCAAGTTTGCCAAACGTGTTTGGCAAACTTGACGTTACAGTCAACGTTTACGTTAAATGTAGCTCTGTCTCTTTCATATTAAGCGACTGTTTTACCGACATGAGCAGTGTATCCGATAGTCTACGCTACCGTGGCCTGTAAACGTCATGTTTGGCAAACTCGTATAAGGGTACTGATATCATTTTTGAGAAGCATTCACGAAAGCTTTGACATCTCCTTTGAGGTCTATGATAGCATTTTTGCCTAGCCATACGTGTTGATAAATTAAATAAATGCTGTTCGTTGCATTACTTTCCATAATAATCTGGAAGCTGTACTCCGCATAAGCTGTTGAAGAAGACTCAAACTTTATGGTATTTCTTATGCACGGAAGTTTTATAGCCTATTTCCAATCGATAGGATGCACTCAAATTTTATCTACGGTCATATTATTTATGCTGTGCCTTTAGAATCTATAAGCTTACTGTACAGTAAATTATTACCTTACTTACCGGTTATATGTATAACTGCAGCATTGACCACACAAACAACAATTAGTTTTAAACTTTAAGTTAGTATAATGTCACCATCACATTAAGCTTGCATAGACCGGATTTTTTTTATACCAATAAATCTTTACCATTGACCTGGCGTTCTATAGAAAAGTACAATACATACAAAGTTCTTTTTTTTCTAATAAGTTATTAAAAAAGTGCGCCGTATAGACTGTACAACTAAGCCAAAAGTTTACCCGTTCATAAAAGAAAATGAAAGCTACACTTTAATATCTTCAAATAAATACAATATAAAAACGCGAAAATGCCTCGGAAAGGCTCCTAAAGTTATATTTTAAGGAAGAAGTATCCTTGAAAGACCAAATAAATGTTTTTGTTTAGTAATTTGACATACTGCTTTATAATGTGGTGTGACACAGTTGCACCAATAGTGGGACTTTCTCCCGGGTCACCGCGCGCGTATCTCGGCACGCCTGTCTGGCTCTAATTTGACCCGGATATGGGCAGATAATCGCTGTTTGATAACATATCTATTACATTTGTAATTGATTGTAATGTGACAATGTGTAGGTATATTTGCTTGCTGAGTAGGTATGGGTACCTAACCTATTTATAACTTTCTGATTGCCTGAAATCCTTATGTAATAAATACACGCTTGTTTCACGAGTAAGTGACTTCTTTTTAGGGTTTCGTATCCTAATGGCAAAAAACGAAACCCTTATAGATTCGTCATGTCCGATTTATGTCACAGCCACTTTATTCCAAAACTATGAGGATTACACAGTTGAAACTAGGTAGGTTATTTTTGTAGGCGAAAAATTATAGTGGCGTTTTGGGTAGGTGTATTTAATTAATAATAGAAACGTTATTGCAAACAACAAACACATACAGAGAAAATTACAAAAAAGAGGAACACACAATAGGTGGTCTTATTGCTACATAGCAATCTCTTCCAGGCAACCTTGGGTGTGAGACGAAACCCTTCATGTGCGAGTTCGACTTGCACTTGGCCGATTTTTTTCTTTCTTCTTTCTTTTCTTTTTTAAAATAATATATTTGCTTTTTGTTGTTATAAAAACTCCGGTACACATCCACTTTGCAATCAGTAAAAGAATGCAGAATACTTACTGTTTTAATATTAAATCACCGTTTATCGAATTATAACTGCTTAAATTACCTATTTTAGGAATTCAAACAGCCATATGTCGGCTTACACCTTTCAGTGCCCAATTAAAGTATCTACTACAATTTCTACAAAAGGTAGTTTTTGTGAAATACACACATCAAAAGTGTCTAGGGATCAAGTACATTTTAGAGTATCGCCGCTACAGATGATAATTATTTTAAATCTCTTGGGTCGTTTATAATCTTGTTTGTAAATTTCACTACTTGAATAAAGAAAGAATTATAGTATGAAGTAGTCTGTAAGACTACATTTGTTAAATATTCATTGCATTTATTTTTATAGTTAAAAAGAAATTGTTCCTAGATACTTTTGATGTGTGTATAGTTATTAACACATAGCTTGCACAAGCCATTAGGTGCGGTGCATACAGCTGCATCGAACAAAAGTAATGATGGACAATGACGATTCGTCACAAATGATCAATGTCACGTCAACTATTCGGCCAAGTAAAACATTCGACAAGCTAAATATAAATAAGTTTAACTGCTTATTGCTTTTAACTTCTATAAATAATTTGAATAATTTTTCTAAGTAAATAAAATATATGTTTTTTTTTAGAAACTAAATTTCTTTTCAATGTGGATTAAGCTCTGCATGTCATAAATACATGAAATACCTAATTACAAAAACACATAAATTCAGTGATGGGCACACATAACGCCGTCTTAAATAACTCCGGGGATGTTATTCCGCATATTCGGATTAAAATTCCGGTCGGTTACGACACTAATCAAAAGCTTTACGGCCTTATTATGGTATTTGCGCCGTAGGACCGACTATTAAAATTTTATTGTTCGAGTACTTTTCCAATGAGCTAGTCGAAAGCATACCTCATTTGAGGTCTACTTTATGTGGATAACTTTCTCATTTCGCCCTTTGAATAAAAAAGTGAGAATATAATATCTAACATGGGGGGTATAGATCTGTACCTACCGGGTGTACCCCTTTTTTATACTAGGTGAAATGCTAGGGCGTGTAGGGTGTGTAGGGGCAATTCGAAATGTTGGACTCATCTGGAGTACTCGGCCCATATAAAAATATAGGCCACGCACGCACTGCACGCATCCTACCCGAGTCCTAAGGCTCGATGAGGGATGAGAGGCGGGCGGGTACTACCAACTAAAACATGCCCTCCAGGCCGCCATTGGTCACGGGGGGTAGGTTTCGCAATCATTCCTAAGACCAGGCGACCACCGTGTGTACCTAGAGTATGAGTTGACTTATAGTCAGTTATCTAAAACTATCGTTTGCACTGCTCATATCGATAGCAGTCAATCTAAATGAAAGAGACAAAGCGATAGTTTTTGATATCGAATACTTTTGTCAAACTCGTACTAGGGATACGTTTAGTTATTTTTCATAAAAAAAAACTCATACTATGTAGTTAAACTTATTTTCAGTTTTAAAGCGTTTAGTTTTTCTCTTTTTTTTGCCCTGTACTTTTTGGTTTCATTCGGTAATTTTTTGAAAATCCTATTTCATTCTACGTAAATTAAACTCTTTGTATTTGATCACTGAGCAAGTAATCACTACGTTTTTTATATTTGATCAGACAGGTGATAAATGACTACCTTTGCATCGCATTATCATTTAAATGTGCTATGGAAGGTGATTTATATGATCATGAAATAAATTAAGAAATTTCTTTTTTAAGTAAGTGAAGAAGCTTCTCAGCGAATTAGGTTTGTAAATATAAGTTTAACCACCGTTTCATAAGTTCTGGTTAGCTTATCTGGAAGATAATTTGACATATTTTTCATATCACAACTGCAAACTCTACCCAAAATGATGATTAAATCTGTTTAGTAGCGTTTCGGTGTCAAAAAACTTAATGTTTCGTCTGGAATGCGCATCAATCAATACGTGTTAAAAAATAATTTTATATGTTCAGATTTTTCTGTTAGGTACTATTGTATTGCCTGTACCTAATTTTTATTGCAGTTAAGCCGTATATTTCTAACGGTACTAGATGCGCTGTGCTGCTGTTTACCTGTGCGGTTCCCGTTCCCGACGGGGAAATCGGCATAAAAAGTATTATTTTTTCATGGAATACCGTATCATGGTCTAACTGTAAATCCTATCCTACTTCCTACTAATTTTATATATGCGAAAGTATGTATTTGTTTCTACTTTTTATCCAGATATTCCCACGGGAACGGGAACCACGCTGGTAACCGCTGGGGACCGCTAATAGTATGCGTAATTTTATCCAAATCTACGTGTGTTCATACAAATACGCGTGATTAAGTAACAACCAAACGTCCCATTTATAATACCTACTGAAAGGATTATTAAAGTAAGATTTATGTGATTCTACAGTTTCAGCAAAATCTCACATTTGAAACGTAGGTAAATATTTTCCATTGATTGCGAATACGGTAGAACGCACAATCCGAAGTGCAGAAAATTAAGGTAATGGAACCAATTTACTGAAAAGTTCGCTCTGATCACAGCAATTTCAACCTTAAAAATGTTATATACAACAAAATACCCATTAAACTTTAGCTCACTGAACATTATCAAACATAAAAATTAACTCATGTGATTACGAAAAGTGGATTAAGTATTGAAATCGGTATTAATTCAATTCAATCAAATCTTTACTCACGATCAGGTACTAATTAATGTATAAATAGGTTTATCGCAAATGAAAACTTTTAAGTACAAATACAAATCATATAGGTACTAATAGTAATAAATAATAACAAGTAGTTACATTACTAAAATAAAGAGGTAAAATTTGTAGTTTATGAGTTCATAGGAACTAGGAACTAAGTAATCTTTGGAACTACTGAACCGATTTTGAAAATTCTTTTTCCAGTGAAGAGCTACATAATTCTTGAGTGATAGACTATATTTGATTATGACAAGACTTCAATACAATATGAAAATTTAACATAACTAATAATGATGGTCTCGTAATTAAATTTTTTGCTGAAATTCCAAAAAATAATAACATTGCTACAATAAAGTAGACAAATGAACGTTGCCAAAATTAGTTGCTTTTAAACCTCAGAGCGAAATAAAATTAGACGTGAAAAAAATTACTTACCCCATAATATTATTAAAACGGCGACAATGCCTCGTTTTGTTGTAATATGAAAGTTGACAAATTGGTTTACCAGAAAGGCGAAAAATTGTGTGTTCCAAGCTTTTTTTAAATTTATCTCAACAACAACCTACTTTGATATACATAAAGTAAACGAAGGTAATTACATTGACTGAATTTAGTGTTAAATAAGTCAAGGAAAGTACAAAGGTAGGTATCTATATTCTCTGAACAATGGTACTCTCAAATATTTATAATAATACTTATATTAACCGCAACAATAAAAGTAAAAGAAGGCTATGGCAGAATCTTTTCGGTGACAGAGTTTTTTCGATACATGAAATTGATATCAAACCATTTCGCCAGTCAAACTTTTTTAATATTGTGGTTACCAATTTTAAGAATGTTTTCTGCTTCTTCGTATTCCGAATGAAATTCGCATTTACCGCCACAATAAAGTAAAAACAATATGGCGGATTCCTTTCGGTGACACCTCGAGTTTGTGCGATACATAACATGATATGTAACCTTTCGCCTCTGAAACATTTTCTTTTAATATTCTCTAGAATCTAGATAGTAAATAAAATCAAAAGAAAATGCCCCAAAATTTAAGAATATTTTCTACTTCTTCGTATTTTTGAATGAAATTCGCATTAACCACCACAATAAAGTAAAAAGAATATTGCGGAATCCTTTCGGTGACACCTCGAGTTTGTGCGATATATTACTTGATATCGCGTCACAGCCTCCAAGCCTGGTCTGCTGGCATGGAGCCACGGGAAAAACTAACGACTTGGGGTATGCAGGAGCTCTGTGCCTTTTGTGTTTTTGTTATAAACAACGCCCACAAAATGACCTAACATTTGGGCTACAATACTACTTTCATAACTCCGAGCCCGACGTGCTTAATGTCTTTTTTTCTCAAAGGCAGTTTTGCGATTGATCGAAGTTTTGTAATAATCTGATCTACATAAATATATTTTTTTCATTACTTAATAATAGTTGATATTCATATACCATGTGATATTTCTCAAATATTGTTTCTCTCAATCTTGATTTTAATTTTAATTGTTAATTTTTAGCAATAGTTTATGTTTGAAAGGTGTTAACCAATTAAAAATGTATCTGCTTAAATGTGGGATACTCTCAGAATAAACTAAGTAGAAACTCTCTGAAAGTGTTGCCACGAAAAAATTACTCTGTCTAAATGTTGATCCCCTCATACCATATTAATAGAATTTTTTACATCTGCAACCTCAACTTTTATTAACGTAATTTGGCTGAATGTTCCACCTTCACTTCCGAAGTGTTTACTGAATGACTCCCTTGAGATAAGTTTAAATTTTGTATGGGGGCAGCAATACATACATATTGACTTGTCTTTTTTATCGACTTTGATAATAATACAAAAACATACCATAAATTTGGTAATGAAATAGTACATTACTGCAGCGGCCAGCAAAAGAGGCATTGATGGACGAACGTGTAAATGTGGGCCGAGGCGAAGCCGAAGCACACATACGTAAGGCCATCAATGCCTATTTGTGGCCAAAGCTTGTATAGTACTTTTCTCAAATAATGCGCGGCAACTAAAACTACTTTTCGAAATTAGACGAACAACGAACAACAACATTTCTTCCCGCGTTAAAGTGTTCATTTGTTGTATTTTTTTCTAAAACAGCTTACTATTTGATTGCCATATTTCGGAGTAAAAGATCGTTCCATTTTTATATTTAATTACACGACAGATATGAGTTTACTTTGTAATTTATTTGGCCGCTAAACACGACAGATTTGGATTTTCATACAACATTTTCCGGCCGCTGCTCGCATGTATGTGGCCAATACAGCAATATCGATTTATCTTGAAGAAGGTTATCAAAATAATGCTCATATTTCCAAGCATGTTTGAATAAATAAAAGTAACAGATGATACCTTGTCAAACAATGGCTGTAATAAAAAAATATATTTGATGTTTTTTTTTCTATAAAATTCACTCATAAGCCACAATATGAAATATTAAAAATATGTAGGTAGGGCATTTCATTTCGAAGTCGGTGCAAGGAGGTGTTCTATGATCTGTTCTACATAAAAACGTATAGAATTAATTATGTGACCGATACAATAATATATCAATTTGCAAATATAGTGTACAAGTACGAGTAATATTATAAATGTAATACCTACATAACATAGCCAGGGTACTTATATGTTTCCAAGCCCTTATGAAAAATTATATGGCAACACTCCGAATATTGGTTTTTCGGAATCGAATCGAGTTGACCGTGCAAACACTCCAAGCAACGCTGCTACAACGTAGCTATCATAACATCGACAGGTACAATCGGAAGCACATCTTTTTGAACAGTGTTGTACTAAAAAAACTAGCTTATTGAGAAACACGTTTTGCATTTCGCTATGAAAAAACATTCTACATTTAGAGGTCTATTATGAAAAAAAAAATTATGTCCTATCACCACCGTTTCCGAGATATAACTAGTTATGTTTATTTAAGTTTTAGACATAAGTAGGTAAGTAGCTAAAACTAACAAATAAGTACCTGATTCTTTACAATTTCTAGAAATTACCCGAGATATTTGATATTTTCGCCTGATCAATGTTATGATTTGACATCATACATAATTTTTACATTTTATAAGATTAAAAAACAACATTGGTTTGACACCAAAATGATACACCTGAAAGTCGTCGAAACCGCTTGAATTTCATGAATTTGTATTAGTCTTATTGTAACAGGTTTATGAAACTAATATTTTAACATCTAGACCCATTTTAATGTAACTTTACAAACTGAAAATAGCAAAAAAACAGAAAGTAGAAAGAAAGTCGAAGGAAGGAAGAAAAAACCACTTTTAAGGATTTAAGTGCACTAAACTAAACTTTATATATTTGGTAGTACGTTTTAGTTGTTTTTTAGAGTTTTTTGATTTCCCGACTTTTCGGCACCTTTTAGCTGCCTGCCGTGATGCCGTGCTTATAGGAAGAAATCCCTTATATTATTACTTACTTACCTACCAGAGTTCTTGAAACGAATATTCTAGTATAAAGTACCTAATAAACGGGTCAAGGCACGTCCCATTTTACATATTGATTAATTTTACCATAATAATCCTCCTACATGTGTAGGCAGAGATCACCAACGGCAATAATTTTGTACATGAGCACATCTTTACTATTAATTGAAATAAACCTAGATACTTCTACGGTTGAAATGGTGCTGAGTTTATGAGCTTTTGCAAAACGACAAGTCTTCTGTATCAGAAATATTATTCTTCAAGTCAAAACACGTTTTCCAAATCGTTTGACTGTTAAACTTATGAGAAAGCTAAGAAGAAGAAAGAAAGAAAATTTATTTAAAAAGTGTGAACTCAGTATATCAATGACATTAATTATCATGTTAAATGATTCGTAGTGCTAATCTTTCATCTATCATCTCAGTGATTGAGTGTCATCGTCATCACTCAAACTGGGACTATTCAATTTGCTATTTATAGGAGATAACTAAGACAATGCCTGCATTAGGAAGAGATGAACACTTCAGTGTCACGTCCTAGTAACAATATTATTTATTTTTTGTTTTGAACACCCTCATATCGCCTGTCGATAAGTTTCAAAAGAGACAAAATTAGGAACATGTGAATAGACTAGGCTATCTTTAGAAGCGATAGAAAATAGTTGATAACCTCTATCTTTTTTGAAGCCGGTTAAAGACAGGGATTTGTGAAAATATCGGCTGTAATTATTTTAAGTGAAAATATCGGCTGTAATTAGTTTTATTATGGGTTCATAGAGAAGGCTTCAAATAATTACAGCAGAGCATAGAGAGTTCATAGAGCAGCAGAATTAAAAAAATATAATAGTTGGTTAACTGTTACACAAAAATTTGACAATTCTCAGTGGCTGTAAATAACGAATACCTAATTATTCAGATTTCATATTGTCATTTTTATTTTTATATCATAGTGAAATAAATGACACTAAAACAAATATTATTCATCTTTACACCATTAATGTGCATTGCGAATTAGACTAAATAAAAAAAAAGTAATTGTTAATCTATTTACCATTATGGGTAATCAGCATCACACGCAATCCAAACATAATGACAAACTTTGTATGTAATGTAGGTAGATATACTAACTGTTCATGATTGTTCCTTTAAAGTGACATATCCACGCAGGGGACATCATTACGAGCGGATTAAACGGTATGAGATCACTCGGACAATTGCGAATGAAATCGCCACTCTATTAGGTAATTGTGGCTATGCACGTTACCAGTGCGCCACTTGATTTGCCTCGTAAATTCTAGAGGACTACTCGCTTGACCATCCTCTAATTCTCTCTGAGATGTAACAAAGTAAAAAAATAGGAGGGTAAATGGAAAAACCTTTGTGAATATCGTGAATATTAGGGTATTTGAAAACTAAAAAGTTTTGAGTTGTTAATTTTGTGCAGAGATTCTCACATACCTATATCGAGATAGACAAAAAGAGCGCTTTAAACTGTATGAAAACTTAGCGTGTCGAATTTTTCGTACCTACGATGACGTCACGAGCGAGATTAAGTGCTGCGTAAATGTTATTGACGACCTCTTGCAAGAAAGCACTGCACAATTAACCAATTTCGTTTCTGAATGACGCGTGTTCTCATGGCAATGGTCTCAAACGGACTGACTTAGGTCGTAAAACTTTGACCGTGTATCAAACTTTTGACACGCAAGGTAGGTACATTTTTACCGTCTATCTCGATATGGGTCTGTGGAGAGTCTTGTCGCATGCGTTCATTTGGTTAGGTTCTTATAAAGCCTATCAAGCTTACCAGTAAGATTTTGTGTGTCATTCAGATTTTAAGTGTTATCTTACGGAATTACTGTACCATGTCCCCTGCAAAGGTGCCGAAACGTCGGAGACACAAAAGCAAAGACACAAAATTTGTGCAACAGTATTGGTCCTATGTAAACTTCAACAACACAAACCACTTTACTCATAAATATTAACTACATCTCTGTGGCGTATTCAAGCATTTCGTAGAAGTGTTCCTCCCACGGTCAATAGTGGAGCCACACGATTACTCACCTGTCCAATAAAATTAACGAGCAATTTGCCACTAAATTGTTTTACAGCCAGATCACTCGCTTCTGGGCCGCACTGCGCTTTGTGATACTGAATTTATACCTTCCGATGGTCATTGTCGAAGATACGAATAGTTCAACGCCACCGTTTCACTGGCAAAACGGTTACCTACGTAGAGTTTGCTGATTTTGTTGAAGATTCTTTACGTCAAACATGACCATTCGTAATCTACCTATGGTGGTAAAAAGTAAAAATTAAAAATTCAAATAGAACGATTTACTAATCATTTTTTAGCTGAAAAAAGGTATCAAATAACTACATACAACCTAAAAGTTATTCAACTACTGTAATCGGATCGCTTGCATACTTAAAAATAACTTCGGAATCTTTATTTAACAATGAATAATGGGTCTATCTATAGCAAGAACTTGTACGTCACCTTCGGTCGCCTGGCGGAGTTTATTGGGAAAGTTTCAAGTAACTTTGCATACTTTATGACGAGGAGGTATTATGAAATTTAACCACGCTACGTTATTACGGCATATGATTATTTATAAGTGCATAAACCTAGACCTAGGCTGAATAGCACAATAGATGAATAATTTAAAACAGCAATAGTAGCTAAGGAACATGCAATCCAGGAAGTTGGCGGAACACCAGTAGAATGGAACAATAACCGGTTGTTCATTTGGATAGTAAATTATTGCTTTATTAACCTTATAGGTAATAGGTACTTTCTTTGCGAAAAAACATGTCTGAGGTTGACCGAGAACTTCCTCGATTGTACGTCCTATCGATTTGAGAACGTTGCTGAAATTTTACTATTAAACGTCTAACAAATAGTGTAAAAAACTCACTGCTACTGTAAGCCCCTTAACACTTTCATTCTGAATATATTATAACAATTAAAAATCTATTGCTTCTGACTTCGCTCGGAGTTAGCGGCATTAAATGGGTTAAACTTTCGTAATTATTAACATTATTGATACAGCCTTATGTTCTACTGAAATTCGGTAAGTCTTTCTCCTCCACTTTGCAACTGTGCATTTGAAACTAACATGATTATTTGTCTTGTTCCAGGTTCTACTGGGACCTCTGTATGCTACTGCTACTGGTGGCGAACCTGATCATACTGCCAGTTGCCATCTCCTTCTTCAACGATGACCTCAGCACGCGCTGGATTGCCTTCAACTGTCTCTCAGACACCATATTCCTTATAGATATCGTTGTTAATTTTAGAACAGGTGGGTAAAGTAGACCATTACCTATTTAGTACAATTTGCTCATAGAACTTACTTTATATTGAGAAATAGTGATTCATACTCTTTCAATGACACAGTAAACAGAATAAGTGAATGTGACTATTGCCATGCAGTCAGGGTAATTTTCAATAATTAGTTGAGTGATTAAATTAAATGCTTATATTTATAACATTTGTATCAATAAAATTACCTAACTCTTCCAATACAGTCGTATTGATTATTAATAGTTATGCTCTTTTCTATCGTCATCATCGTAGACAAACGAGAGAATTGCCCTTATAATTAAAGCATAATCCTCTCTTTTCAGGAATAATGCAGCAAGATAATGCAGAGCAAGTGATATTAGATCCCAAGTTAATAGCGAAGCACTATTTGAGGACATGGTTCTTCCTTGACCTCATCTCTAGTATACCACTAGATTATATATTTTTGATCTTCAATCAGGTAAACGTACGTTGCAATTTGGCCGTGTTGTTCTTATTACTAGTTTTAAACCTGTCTTTTATGTTGTTGATTCTGTTTCAGCTTGGGTGTTCATTTATTTAAATAGGCAATATTTCCGTTGTTGTTGTTTTTTGTGTATTTCGGTTTCTCATTGTAAATTCTTGCCCGACTGCTACGAGAACCTACGCCACCGTGTTCGGTTTATCGTATTTTAAGGGTTTATGAAAACATGTAAAGGTTTGAATATTATTGCACACTAGTTTCATTCTTCAACAAAAAGAGTTTCAGTTTCTTTCTATCTCACATCACAATGTTAATATTCTTGCACGTTATGGTAACCCATATGATTAATCAAGGTTCAGCTTCCTCGACTTCCCTGAGAACTTAATTATAAATATCGTATGGGATATCTACCTATTCTATTCTAATACTCTCCAACAGTAATTAGCACCTTCCGAATTCGTGCACAAACTGCTGATAATTATTCTCCAAATGCACTCTGTTGTTACTGAAAACATTTTCTATAAACAATGCATTTCTGTGTATTTTCTAATAATTATTATCTTATACGGTTATTAATTTTGCACGTCGTCTTCGATCTTCTTTTTCTCAAATATTTTTCGTTACAATTTAAGCATGATCTATTAATGCTTTTTTCGATTAACCAGTTGATTGATTCTATTTAGGTACGATAACAGCAAAACTGATTCAGTATTTGACACCTCCCTAGACTTACCTATTTAACCAACTTTTGCAACACGACCAAATTGTAATACATTATTTCTCCTTGATACACACGAACAGGCAATTTAACTTAACTTAGAAGACATTCTTAATCAAGCTTTGATTTCTAGATTATCACAGGCTTTCAATAGACGGCCAATAAACGAGCTTTCACGGTTAAATAGACTATGAGCCACTTGATACTTGACTGATAATATTGTAAATTTCCAAAACATAATTATAACATGTTTGATTGTTACGCTTGAGCACTTTTCTTTGGCTGATACATATAAATCTTTCGAATCAGCAAGTGCATGACTTACACTTCGTCTGTAACAAAATAACTTTGCCATCTTGAATCTGTGCTCTAAATCTGCTTAGAGTAGTGCTGACTTGTTTTACAGTGTATTGACATATTGTTTGATGTTGACAGGATTTTAGCGAAAGTTTTCAAATTCTCCACGCGGGGCGAGCGCTAAGGATACTGCGGTTAGCGAAGCTACTCTCGCTGGTGCGGCTTCTGCGGTTGTCCAGGCTCGTCCGATATGTTTCCCAATGGGAGGAAGTATATGTAAGCCACCATCTCTTCTGACCCACACTGGGTTGCCACTAACTGAACCCTAACACTGCTCTAACACATTACGCTCACATTTACTAACACCACATGACTAAATGCTACTAAAAATTTGAATAAAGTGCCTTGATATAATTATAAAACTGACTTGATATAATTATATAAATATAATTGCTAAATAATAGACCTTGAAGATAAAGAGAATTTGGTGATTCGACCTTAAAACTTATGAGAAATAACGATGATATGTTAATGATTTAAAAATGTTCTAGCTGTAGTGATCCTAATGATGTATGGAGTTGTGTTGTAATCCTGTATTATACCACTGATCCCGCCCCCACTGTATGTGAGCCCCACCTCCCGCTCTGCACTTCTCTACTGCTTCTCTGCAAGCTTCTTTCTGCCTGAGCACGCTCTCACTCGTGACGTCTACTCTGTCTCTTCTCTGTGCGCCCGCGCCGCGAACGCCGCGTCCGTCCGCCGACCCGAACCGTCCCCTAGCCAACATGATATTATTTGCGAAATTGTTCATATTGAGTTGCAGCTTTTTCGAGCCTCTTAGAAACGATGCGCTGACGCCGAAAATTCATAGACTCCTTTACCATTTATAGAAACACAACTTAATTACGGGATTACGGAAAAAATAAAAACATAGAAAAGAGCACTGCAAAAAACACAAGTCGCACCTAAATAACTAGTTAACTCAACATAGTAGCATAAAATATTCCGTCATGTACGAGTATATCGAGCGAAATAAAAATACCGTCGAAAAAATTTAGAGCCGGTGACAAGTAGAGTAGCATAAATCGAACAACGATCGAAGCGGAGATTCAGAGAGAAGTGGAGTACGGGGTGGGTGGAGACGACATCGCAGTGACGGTGTTGTGTGCAGATGAGCCCCGCCCCGCAGCCGCGCGACGAGCCGAGCGACGCGGATGGCGGCTCGCGCGACCTCGCCTCGCAGGTGCAGCATGACCGTCCGCGCCCTCTGCGCTTCTAGAGTAGGGGCTTAGCCCACGTCCTCCCGTCTCGGTGTTAGTGCATCCTGTGTGTGCCCGCACGCGCCCCAACCCGCTCGCCCCGCTCACTCCGCGAAGACTTTCGCGCGCTGACCCCGCCCGCGCTCCGGGCGCGCCTGGCTCTCTTCCTACTATCTCGTGTTTCTCGCTTGTTTTCTAGATCTTGCAGAATCTCCAAAAAAAGCGCACGGAACGGAGGGGACGTCTCGGCTCCGACGTTGCCAAAAAGAAGGGTGGCACCAAAAGCAATCTGATCTTCAAGGTAACCAGGGTCGGCACGAGCCGGCACGCATGTGCTCGTTCGCCCGCTTAGCATGTTGCCGGCGGCGCCGCCCGGCGTCCTAGTCTGCGTTCGCTTCGCTTACTCTCTTTCTTTGGCGTTTCTGTTTCCGACCCTCGTCCAGCCGGCGGCCGCGCGGGCGTAGGCGCGCGAGGGCGGCGGGTCGCGCGGCCGGCGGCGGCACCGGCCGCGCGACCCTACCGCGCCGCCACCACGCATGCTCGCTCGACAACTCGTTTCACGCGATCATATTTTATTTTTCACTGATTACTTTACGAATTCATCGGTAGAGAATCATCGCGATGCTTGATCTCGAGCGTCCTTGTCGCGCGCAGTCCGCACGGCTTCCTTTAGAGGCGAAATTTATGCTTGGATCGATATTAAAATCACATTCCGTTCTGTTCGCAGTTCCTCAACATGGCATCGGTGTTCATGCGGATATTCAATCTTATCTGCATGATGTTATTAATCGGCCACTGGTCTGGCTGTCTTCAGTTCCTCGTTCCTATGCTACAGGGATTCCCTGCAAACTCTTGGGTTGCAATAAATGAACTACAGGTAAAGAAGAGTTTGATACATTCTCTTAAATATATACCTAAAATAAGACCTATCTAGTAGTATTTTTAAGACGAGAGCACCCTGACAGACAAGCAAGAACTATGGGGGTATCAAGACAGTCAAAATGTTGTCATTCATATGCCGTTGAACTAAATACAAAGATGTTTAGCACCTACCTATCAACCAATAAAATTAGTATCGTTGACATTTCAGGGGGCGTTCTGGCTGGAGCAATACTCATGGGCGCTGTTCAAAGCGATGTCGCATATGCTGTGCATCGGTTACGGCAGGTTCCCGCCGCAGTCGCTCACCGACATGTGGCTGACCATGCTCTCCATGATATCTGGCGCCACGTGCTACGCGCTCTTCCTAGGTCACGCCACCAATCTTATCCAATCTCTTGACTCTTCGAGAAGGCAATACCGTGAAAAGGTAAGCTTCGATATTTACATCGCTAGCTCTAATCTACTTACTACAATCAATAATAATAATAATAATAGATTTTTAAGTAAAGAATTGGGCATACTGAAATAAGGCTCGGCCAACAGCATAGCCTTGCACTAAGAAAACCGCTGCCATTACGAGCGCTGTAAATATCAAAATTGTAAAATATAAAAATAGCAATAGAGTTAAAACTGACAGCATTTAAATATTAAACAAATAGTTACAACGATTTTTGAAGATTAATTAATTAAAAGTGAATGAACCAACGAATTAGATAAAGCCTTTATCCAATTCGTTGGTTCATTCTCAATAATACTTGATGAACTCTCTGTAAGAATAGTAAGAGGTGATGAAATAGCCTTCAAATTACATTTGTGATAACTGTTATGGACACCTACTTATGTCTTATCAATTTGTAAATCATACGCCTTTTTCATATTTAATGTATTTACCACACATTATTAGTAATAGCTTTCACACTAATCAAATCACCAATTCAACGATCGTCCCCAATCCTACTGCAAGCATACCCACAAAAAATTATAAAAAACTAGCTGTGCCCCGGGGCTTCGCTCCCGTGGAATTTCGGGATAAAAAATAGATAGTAGCCGATTCTCAGACCTACTCAATACGCTCACAAAATTTCATGAGAATCGGTCAAGACGTTTCGGAGGAGTATGGGAACGAAAACTGTGACACGAGAATTTTATATATTAGATATACCTATCATATTACCGATCACTAAAGTCTACATTGCCTGTTTCAGAGATTAGACGTGAGTACAGAGCAAGATGTTTGTTCGTGTGTCATTGTTGTTTATGGTCCGTCTTGTTCGGATGACGTCATATCGCACTCAAAACTCACACATTCTCATTAGCAAATCGGGTGTTCATAACTGTTTCTTCATGGGTCGCACTAACAATATCATCCGCTGTATTCTTATAGGGTTCATCAAGATTGTGTGTTTGTAGGTTGCAGATTAATTTGTCTCTAACAATAATATAGAAGCACGATTTGGAGTTTGCAGTACACTAGGACTATCCGTTGATGTAAAATGTGGTAGCTTCGGTATATAGCAATTAGTGATGAGAATAATTGTAGACTAAGAACACAAAAGGGTATTCAGTTTTACCCACCTCACAATCAACTCATCACTAAATAAGTACTATACGATGAACCTTACGAAACTCACTCAGAAATTGATTTATCAAATTCCAGGTAAAACAAGTAGAAGAATACATGGCTTATCGTAAGCTGCCAAGAGAGATGCGACAACGGATCACGGAGTACTTCGAGCATCGGTACCAGGGGAAGTTCTTCGACGAAGAGCTTATTCTGGGCGAACTGAGCGAGAAGCTCCGAGAAGACGTCATCAACTACAACTGCCGGTCGCTCGTCGCATCCGTGCCGTTTTTCGCTAACGCCGACTCCAACTTTGTATCGGACGTCGTCACTAAGTTACGCTACGAAGTCTTCCAACCTGGTAAGACCAGATTTTCATTTTTGTTTGTAATTTTTTTCACTAGTATACGAAATCGTAGAATAGTTATTTACTTTATTCAGAAAGTAACGAACTGCCTCGGTTCGATTTTATTAATGTATAGATAATACGTTTTGTGTTTTACAATTTATTTTAAAATTTCAGGTGATATCATTATAAAAGAAGGAACCATCGGTAACAAAATGTACTTCATCCAAGAAGGCATCGTGGACATAGTGATGGCGAACGGCGAGGTAGCGACCAGTCTCTCGGATGGGTCCTACTTCGGCGAAATTTGCCTGTTGACGAACGCGCGCAGAGTCGCTTCCGTCCGCGCCGAAACGTACTGCAACCTGTTCTCTCTATCCGTGGACCACTTCAACGCCGTACTCGACCAATACCCGCTGATGCGGCGCACGATGGAGAGTGTCGCCGCTGAGCGGCTGAACAAGATCGGCAAGAACCCCAACCTAGTGGCACACCGCGAGGACGACACCACCTCCGAAGGAAACACGATCAACGCGGTGGTGAACGCCCTCGCAGCGGAGGCGGAGCACGTGAGCCTGTCGGACGACAGCGTGGCGCGGCTGTCGGAGCGGTCGCTGGGGCTGGCGCTGCAACCGCTGCAGGCGGCGTCGTGCCGCATGGCGGGCGTGGCGCTGCCGGGGCTGGGCGTGGCGGCGGCCGCGCTGCCTCGCCCCAAGTCCGAGCACGACTTCAGCGCGGCGCAGGCGCCCCACCTCGCCGCCACGGCCGCCTTCCACAAGTCCGACGCCGGCATCGCGCCCTGACGCCGCACCCTGTGCTAGAGCCGCCTCGCGGCCGACCGATAGCAATACTAGGCTTAGTGCGAGCCCAGCGCCCGCGCGGCGCCGCCTCGCTAGTTGTAGCGTAGACACGAGTATTATAGCTGCGACTTCGCCGGGCGCGCACGCACAGCGCCGCCCGCTGAATCTCATTTTGTGATCTTATACTTAATTCTCCTGTGTTATAATTTAGGTTAAATTTTATATCATTGATGCTGTGAGGGATCGACGAATACGCGACGTATTCTGATTGTATAGATATACCTGTTATATATTGAGAATGATACTATTGAATCTTTATAGAGATACCTTGCCATTAAAAGAGAAAATAATTATATAGACTAGACTGAAATGTAAAGATATCACTATTTTATGCTTTGTTGGCGTATGTAATAGACCTCTATTGTTGATGCGGATATCTGATCGCGGAGATATGACGTTCGAAAGTATATAAACGTTCCTGATAATAACGATACGGAGATATTATATTTGAAGTTGTATATAAAACGTTAGAGATTGGATCGTGAGGAATGTAGAGCGTGGCCCGTCGCCGCGCGGCGCGGGTCGGCGGTACTGCTCCCGGCACGGGCAGGACGACGGACCTGGACGGGCTTGTTGTTACAGTTTTCTTTTCCGTATTCGAAATCTGCAGTCCGTTCGGTCCGTGCCGGGCCAGACTCGCTTCGCGCGTCTCGTGGACTGCACAAGCGACGCACAATAATCGAGCCACACGCGCGATTCAAATAGCACACGGTTGCTTTCTTCATTTTAATTATAAGTAGTAATATCTACCGATAATTGACATAATTAGCGCAAACAACTCTCTCGGTTTCTTAAGTAGAGGTGGATCAGTAGCGCTTCGAATCTTTTGAGAGTCGTTTCTTTATGTAAATATTGTAAGTCGAGGATTTGCCTAGCGTTGTTGTTGGAAATATAAGTGTCGACTGCGGACCAAGCGAACAAACGAGAATGGAGTATTTCAGAAGTAGATAAATGATTAGTGAATACGGGGAGATCTGACACTGGTATGAAATTGCATTAGGAGTTTGATAATTATAATAAATTACCCCTTCGAGTAAACCCAGTTCGAAGTGCATGAGATACCCATCTCGATCGTTGGCCTAGTGCGTGCGACACAAACGGCGCTGCCATGCCAGTGCCGAATCCGAAGAGTAGAAGAGTATAGAAGGTAACTGGTGAGCCCTGAAATCAGTGGGTCGCTCGTTTGTCCGTAGTGCTTCCGCGCTGTACTCTATAAGCTCGCTGATGCGGCCCAACACTGTGCCGTTTGTGTGCGTTCTTCGCAGCAGCACTTCTGTACCCGTCTACTCTGCGGCAAGCAGTCCAGTCAATTATTCCGTGCGCTCGCCACGCGCGACTTCGTCTCGGTTCTCGATGCACTACTACACTTCATACCTTGTTTTAATTGTAGGTGAAAAATAATTTATTGTCGATAGCGATCATTTCGTAGGAATAAGTAGGCAGGAGCGTTAACAAATTCGGACGAATTACGTTATGTGATAGAGCAGCGGGAGCCGCGCCCGCGGCCTTCGGCTCGGCGATCTCACGTAGATTAGTGGACTGCGCATGAAAACATGCTTCTCTTCGTTACACACGATTTATTGTATCATTTACTTCTTCGATAGCCACCTTAGTTGACAACTCCGACTTACAACAGCTTACGCATTCGCTTCGAAAGTTTTAAATATTTTTAAGTTAGATATAACTTAGGTAATATGATTAACATATCCTAGCGATGTTGAGAGCCACTCGCCGAGCCGACCGCCGTCGTCGCATCTTGGCACGATTCATCGTTGACTATTTCTTATAGTGTCATGACAATTTGTAAAGGTGGTTTTGCAAATGTTGACTTTTTAGCCAAAATATAGATAATGAATGACGAACCAATACGCAGTAGCTTACTTGTAGATGGACGCAGCCTAGTTCTCGGTTTTTTCGATTAACACCAATAGTTACTTTGTACTGGTAAGATATTTATATACAAAAAATTGGTCTTAGCAAAGTGACTATCTGTCAATTTATCTACAAAGAGAAAATATTATTCGTTTTAACTCCAGAAGCATTTATTTACAGTTGGTTTGTCTACCTAACATTACTGCTTTTGTAAATTATATAAATTTTATAGAAGAGATCTATTTTTATTGTGAAGTTGAACTACTGGATGTAAGTAAAACCTATACAAACCAAATGTTTTTTTTAGATCTGGACTGTTATTTATTGAACATTTTACTGATTTATTGTATCTAATTTCACCAAAAGTGCTCATCGCTGTCAAGAAATTTAGAAAAAATGCATTAAAGAATGAAGAAAACCGTTTTTTCGTTTCATTACCTAATACACTTATATCTTAATTTACGTCTGGGTGTTTTTCCTTAACATTTTCAGGCCAGTCGAAATTGACATCAAAATGGCTAACCCTCCGTCCACTCGGATCCATTGCGTGGGTCTATTGATGGATCCTAGTAAGTACACTTTTCCTCAACCTAAGTTCATCAGTCAGTCAGCAGCCGATCCCTGATCCCATCATAGCAGTCGATTCCAATTTATGGGTTCTAAGACAATTCAAGGTGCACTTGGATCCCTCGGTCCACTAGAATCCATTGTAAAGATGCAGTGATAGGTACCTAGGTTTGCACTTTCTTGTCCAACTTATTCCACGATCCATGATTACGCTTTTGTTTTCGCTAAACTATTTCGCTTTTTGATTTGCAAAAGACTTTAGTAGATTAGTTTTCATTGTTTGGTATGTTGTTAGGATAAGATAGTTTAAATCACAGAACAAGGAAATAATGTTCTGTGGTTTAAATCCTGCAGCTTCGCGAAAAACTTTTGCTTGCTGCTCCAGCGCCTCCAGCACGAAAAAACTACACGTTCTCATTTTCACCCTCTGAGGTTATTACACATAATTAGGTTACAGAAAAAAATTACACTACCGGCATTATAAGCGAGGAAACAGACGACTACGTTTGTATGGAAAACGGCCCTCGTTTCTTCTTAAGTTTCATCGCGCACTCAACATTGAAATAAAAAAGAAACACTAAATCTTAAAATAGTGTGCTAACGGTGAAATATAATGCACACTTATAGCCGTAAAAGTTGGATTTGAAATTCGTCATCGCGGGTGTATTGCGCTTAAAATCGAAGCGTTTTTAAATTTCCAATAATTTTAATCCATATGCAATTCTAAAAGCCATTTAAGGAACAAGTAACGGCCTTTCGAAGTTATTGTTTCCCTAAAGCCCGAAAGTGTTGTCTTTATAATTTAAATTCATAAATTTTACCCATGCGTTATCACAAAATTTATAAAAAAGCACAGGTTTCTTTTATTATAAAGTTATTTACAAACCATAATTAACTATGAACCAAGTCAAAAATGTTTAAATTTGATCGAAAATACAGTAAATTTTGGGAAAGGAGATCATTCAGGCTTCATACAGTGTTGGGCCTTTTGGGGTATACAAGTTCAAAGATTTGTAGTTTTCATACTAGGTACATTTGTAGATTTTTGAAAAGTGTAAAGAAACTTGATCCTGAAGCACTTTTATTATGCAGTTGGGAAATTATACTAAGCGCTTCGTCCAAAGAGATTAGTAAGAGTTAGTAGTTATATGACACATTGTAGTAACGCGTAAGTTACAAAAGATCATCATGGTGACCCTGACGGGCACGCAATAAGGTTTAGAAGAGAGGAGGCGCTAATTATCATTTGATAGCAAGGTTATACATTAAAAAAAAAACAATTATGACACAAAGTAATTTTAGATGACAGATTTTAAATACCTTATTAGGGTTTCGTAGCCTAATGGCAAAAAACGAAACCCTTATAGATTCGTCATGTCTGATGTATTGTCACAGCCATTTTATTCCAAAACTATGAGGATTACACAGTTGAAACTTGGTAGGTAGATGTATTCTGTAAACCGCTTTACGGTTTTTACACAAAAATAAAATATATATATATTAAGGGGGGCTCCCCATACATGGAACTGAAGCTGAAAAATTTTTTTTTCATCAAACCTACACGTATACGTGCGGGGTAAGTATTTAGATAGGTCTTTAAAAATTACATTGAGGTTTCTAAAATGATTTTTTTTCCAAGTCAACCGTTTTAAAGATTTACACTTCCAGAGTGGCAAAATGTGCCCCCCCCCCCCCCCTCTAACTTTTAAAATAAAAAAGTGAAAAATCTAAAAAAAAAATATATGCTTTAGAGTTGTAGACCTTTATAAAACTCAAGGAAAATTAGTTTCAACGAAATATATTATGCAGTTTCATAGCTATAGCACATTTTCCAACACCGCAAATATAACTTTATCATTCATACAGACACTATGAAAAACAAAGTTATTTTTGCAGGCGAAAAATTATTGTGGCATTTTGGGTAGGTGTATTTAATATAATAATAGAAACTTTATTGCACACGATACAAAACACATACAGAGAAAATTACAAAAAAGAGGAACACACAATAGGTGGTCCTATTGCTACATAGCAATCTCTTCCAGGCAACCTTGGGTGAGAGACGAAACCCTTCATGTGCGATTTTTTTTTTTTTGTTCGACTTCCACTTGGCCGATTTATAAAATTTGCTATGCTTACGTACAAATTTGCAAACCTCTAAAATATATTGACAAGGTAGAGGCAGTATTGAATATTTTTTAAAGTACGGTTTGGAGCTCTCTGTTTGTTCTATGTTGGCTATGATGCGGATTAGTTTCTTTTGCATGGTGAGTAGCACAGCCGCATCCGTGCTGTTGCCCCACAGCACCACTCCGTAACTTAGCCAAGCATGCGAAAACTCCGTAACTTAGGCGAGCAATAAGTTCAGAGAATTATGATATTTCCGAGAAGAATAGGGTCCTAACTAGGGAGGGTGGGGTTACTAATCTCTTCGGTCGAAGCACTTAGTTTAATTATGATAGAACTTCACGTACAGATAAGTTCGTTTAATCATTAATTATAGGTACTCGTGTTTCGTCCTCAAGATTAGTAAGAGCTAGTAGTTGTATGACACATTGTAGATGTTTAGATAATTTGAGGGAATACTTAGGTATCAAAATTAATAGAATTTTATGATAATTCTTATATATTTACTAATTAATATAGTAAACAAATGTTAACAATGTAATGTTATCGTTACTTTCAAGAACGGGTCTATTATAAAATTTTGCAAAGGTAAAGGAATTACCGCTCCATCCAGCCGTTTTTCTAATAATATCTAAATTAACACCGAGCTTATCTATATATTTTATCTAATAAAATTATAGCAGGACATATTTGTGGACGTTGATTATAATAAGGTAAATAAAGTGTGAGTTGATTTTTATCCAATTTTGAAGTTTATCATTAATTTATCATTTTGATAAATTATTTGACCACATTTAATTTCTGACATTGTTTGTACTCTATGCGCCCTAACAAGTGCAAGTACCTAATGTAATACATTTCTTTGTCAATTGTTCAAGGTCTAATTTTCATTTGGATAAAGAGATGCTAAGTAATTGAATACTGAACATGGATCCCAAGTTACATTATAACGTGGCAACGGAGGTCTTAATTTATATACACCTTTACAAAACCCTATGATTCTCTCATCGTCTGACATGTTACCTTACCTACTATTAGAGAAAGTGCAGATCTGTGGCTATTTATGGTGCCGTACTAAACTAACCTCCATTATTATATATATTAGTAAGAAATTCTATAATTATTGGAATAGAAGGATTATGTATGCTAACATTATTTTCAATACAAAATGCATACCGTTTCTTAAAACAAACGTCGTATGGTGCAACGTTTTGTCGGACAGAGATGGTGATATCTAATGCGGACTCGGGGACGAGGCGTTGCCGTAGTGCCGTCCGGACAAAATTCCGGCAACCAGGGTAACGTGAGCGTGCAAATTCTAGCTGCTGCAAGAGGGGATGATGACATAATAATTCGGTAGCTTTATTACATCTGATACAAGTAGCTGGTAGTACAGAGAATACCAAGGTTGGGAAGGCCAATCGAGTTAAGTTTTGAATTTGTTGGCGGGAAAACAGTTTTTTGCCTATATTTTTTAAACTAAGATGCCCAGGGATTTGAAATTATGCCTCGTGCACCTATTACAAGGTATCATTTGATTACTAATACGAGACTAACTTCAAAAACTATTCGAGCTAAAGATTAGAAAAATTTGGAGCTTAATGCATTAGTTCGACTCAAAATTTTGAGGTATAATACATAACCTCAAATAATTACGAAGATACAGATGTGCAAGCCAGAGACAGTACTCCAGTTCGCTCACACTTTAATTATCGTAGTTTCAACAGTATTTAAGTGTGACGGTTAGTTTTTTTGGTTCTCATTGCACCAAATGTGCACAAAATTTCTGACTATAGTCTTAAACCATAACCTCACTGGTTTGCCTTAACGGCATGTGTCACCTGGGGACACGTCGTCGTCGGGTTCATCAGCTTTGGCTGGAACGGGTTCGAGCCTTTGCACCTTCCCCGGGCGTCATCTCATGGGATCACTGCCCCATGGTGTTTTATTGCCGCCTGAGCGGCCGTCTACTGACGAAAGGTTGCCCCCGCCGGAGTTTGCTACGCGGCCCTCTGCGCGGTCAGCCGCACCGGGTGAGACCCCCATAGTGGGGGAGGCCCAGCGAGAGCCTGCGAACGGGCCACGGCTTACAGCAAACGGGGTATGGACTATAATTAGGCAACGGTAGGGGAAGGGACTACAGGATTAGATAAGGGGGGGCTGGGGAAGTGGCGGGGGCACAATATCTCGGGGCAGCGCTTTTCTCCTCTTCTTGGCCCTTTGTGTGGTGGTGGTGGGGGAAGGAGCACTTCACGCGAATTTTGCACTCGTAGATGGTTATGGCAATGGTGGAGGCGCGGGCGCGATGCCCTGTAGGTGCTGGTGTGGGCCGTGGTCGGCGCGGTTAAACATGCGCCGCGCCAGTCGGCCAGCGAAGTCCTGCACCGACTCAACCCCAGGTCCAGTGCGATGACGGCGTTGCGAACGTATCGCTCCGCTTGAGTATGAACGCGTAGCGACACGTTCTGCTGGACCTGGAGTCGATCTCTCTGCACCTGGGAACATAAATAATAATATACTGGGGCCGGTGTAAATGAGCCGCGCCCGGATATAATGTTTTATAAACGGTCGTTTTGGTCTTGAGCGGCTGTTTGGATTTTAGGACCGGGCGTAACATTGGCCCGGGCTGTACTGGCCGACGACGTTTCCTGGTCTATTTATTTGGCAGCCTAGGTATTCGATAACTGCCTGGCGATCTCTTGCCCCTTGAGTTTGAGGTTCGGGGTCTTTTTCCTCTGCGCCCCTATGACAATAGCGGTAAGAGCCTGGGGACACATTTCTCCACCTAACACACAAAAAAAAACTCCTAGTCCTAGTAACGAAGTTGTGGTTGCACCTAAAATATTACTGACTAGATTTGAGTCGTTCCTGAATGAATCCTTCAATTGAACTAGTCCACTTAGCAAGTATATCTCCTTGTTTAGTTCATTCTGGTCCTAATTACTTTTAGTTCACACTTCACTGAAGGAGGACGGAAGGAATAGATTACGAACACCGCATGCGGAAGCGAGATAGTTGCACGGCCCGCACTCAATCTGATGTCCCATGATTTGAAAGTGTTCATTAAAAAACAACCTATTGCGCAAACATAAGACTTAGTTTCACGTGAATATTAATTACGAATATTTACAACGAAACATATCAAACTAGAATGAAATGACGCGATTGAACTTAATGACAAGGTGACTCAAATGGACTACTGAAGTACTGAGCCAAGTGAACTAGATGAACAAAATGAACTAGATGAGTGATATACTTCATTTAGTACAATTGGATTATATCATTCTTTACACTTCAATGAAGTATTTTGCGATATTGCTTAATGTTTGTGCCCAGTGCTACAATAAAAAATAAAAAGAGAGTATACCGACCTTCTTGGCTTTTTCCCGCGCTATGAAAAAAGTTATGATTTTTCAGTGTGTGATTTTTCGTTACCTTTTTTGTAATTAGTGATTGAGTGAGTAAAAATACGAATTAAATAAATGTGAGTGTTTTAATTAACCATTTGGACCTTACGAGCCGGATAAACTGTAAATAAAGTGCAGGCATTAAACAAAAGTGCAAATAATTTATGTGAAAAACATTTTAGCATTTTCGGGTGAAAAATGGCGGATAAAATTACGAAACAACATGTTACTATAATGACTCAAAATTCATGTTATATAGAAAAATTACTTGTAAATTCGAAAAAATGTGCTAAAGATAAACGAACAAGAGGGTTTTTAGACACACGTATGGAAGCATTACAAGATTATTGGGATTGTTACACAAAGAGTTACAATATTCTTATGGAGTCATTTGACATTAAAAAATTTAAAAACAGAATAGCATTTTGATATTGAAGATAATTTTGTAAGTACTGAGGAAAATTACATGGAATTAAAAACTTGGATTAAGGATTTATTTTATGAAATAAAACAAACCAAAAGTGAAATTTTAAGACCTGAAACCAACTTAGATTTGATTCCCAAACTGAGACCAAAACTTCCTTCAATAACAATACCACAATTTTCTGGTGATTACAATCAGTGGATGAGCTTTAAAGGTTTGTTTGTTTCTTTAATACACTCTAACAAACACTTGTCTAAAATTGAAAAACATCATTATTTAAAATCAAGTTTAACTGGAGAAGCTGAGCAATTGCTTAAAAATTACTCCCTAACGGAAGACAATTACGAAGACACTGAATGAAATTATTTTCATAAGAGAGTGATTGTGAATAACTTGCTAAATCGTTTTTTATCTCAAAAAAAAGCTCACCACGGAATCTGCAAAGGGTATCAAGGATTTGTTAGACACCACAAGCCAAAGTCTCACGTCTTTAACAAACTTGAAGGTTGATACTTGGAATGCAATAGTTGTTCACATCCTGGTTTCAAAGTTAGACATATAACCCCACAAACTTTGGGAACAGTCATTAGAAAATTCGACAAGTATTCCTTCTTTCGATGAACTTAGCTCCTTCCTTAAGAAACGATTCCGAACAATGGAAATGGTTAATCTTTCACAACCCCGAGAAGTATACAAAAAAGACACACCAAAGTCTGTTCAACAACCACCGAGAACAACTACGGTTAAAAGTTTTGCAACCAAAATTGACTGCACTTGTACTTACTGCTCACAAAATCACTATATTTGCCACTGTAGAGATTTTGCTACACTAAGCGTAACTGAACGACAGAACTTCATCAAAAACAATAACATATGTTTTAACTGCCTCGTTAAAGGTCACTCCGTATCGAATTGTAGGCAAAGTACAACCTGCAAAAAATGTGGACGTCGACATCACACGTTACTTCATTTTACAACCTTTGCGAAGACCAACACTACTGTTGAAGCTGAAAAGGATAATAGCACATCACAGTTAAATGAACATGTACCCAATACTTCTTGCAACCTCAGCGTGAACCTGAAAGCAGAAACGAATGATGATTTTGTTATTTTAGCTACAGCTGAGATAAGAATTGCGTCCAGAAACAATGGTACTTACACATTGAGAGCTCTTGTCGACCAGGGCTCCCAAGAATCTTTTTAACTGAAGCAGCCTCACAACTATTGAAACTTGATCGGACGTCTGTTGTTGGCAAAATCTCTGGAATATCAAGCTCATCAGTGGTCACTACAAAATCGATGGTTACACTAAAAATACAGTCCACAAACAGCGAAGAATTTGAAGTAAACGCATATGTACTTAAGAAACTCACCTCATTGTTGCCTTCACGTGATTTTCCACAAGATACTTGGCCTTCTTCAATGCAGTTGGATCTTGCTGATCCAAACTTTCACAAGCCAGGATCTATCGACGTTTTACTTGGTGCTGACGTGCATGCTTACATAATATTAGAAGGTGTACACAAATACAATTCTCTTATAGCACTCAACTCTCGCCTTGGTTGGCTTATTTCGGGCAGAGTTTCACAAACTGATACTGCAGCCCAAGATCAGCTACTCAGACGTTTCTGGGAAATTGAAGAGAACTTACCTCACAAAAAACCAATGACGGATCTAGAATCACAATGTGAGGAACACTATAAAACTACAAACACACGCGCTGATAACGGACGTTACATTGTGCGTTTACCGTTCAAAGATGATCCTCCTTCAAGGCTCGGCGACGTCAAACCGCTTGCCATTAGTCGCTTACAACAAATGGAGAAACGTTTTGAACGTAAACCTGAATTTAAAGAAGAATATCACAAGTTTATGAAAGAGTATGAGACACAAAACCATATGATGTTAGTACCTGAAAATGAAAGAAATACACAAAGACTTCATTACTTACCTCACCATGCTGTCCTTAGGCCGACGAGTCTAAGCACGAAGTTACGAGTAGTCTTCGACGGAAGTGCTGCTCCTGAAAAAGGAAATTCACTAAATGATGAATTATTAATTGGTTATCCAACATAAGTTTTGTTTATTGAAATAAAACAACTTTTACGGATATCAAACGCGCTATATTTCACCTGACCTCATCAAGGAACATTTAGAATCGTTGAATCTTGACGTTAATTTACTTATTCCTGCTTGCCCAAAGCCGCCAAAACTGTATGGATTGCCGAAGATACACAAACTTGATGCTCCACTGCGTCCTATAGTCAGCCAAATTGACTCACCAACTTACAAATTGGCTCGACACGTAGCGACAACCCTCTCACCACTAAGAGGCACTACAACAGCATTTGTGAAGGATTCTTACCACTTCATCGGTGCGATACAACACCTAAATCTCGACGATGACGAAATCATGGTCAGCTTTGATGTACAGTCTTTATTCACATGTCTACCAGTACAGGGCTGCATCAATATTACTAGGAAGAGACTTGAAAACAACAATATGCCTCTGGAATATGCAGACCTACTTGAACACTGCCTAACATCAGGATATCTCATGTGGAATGATGAATTCTATGTACAAGTTGATGGAGTAGCAATGGGTTCTCCTGTACCCCCCATAGTCGCCGACATATTTATGGAGGATTTCGAGGAGAAGGCGCTGGCTTCAGCACCAGTGTATCCCCGGTTCTACAAACGGTACGTAGATGACACTTTCATTGTACTACCTAGAGATAGTGTTTCTGCTTTCCTTATCCATCTTAACTCTATTCATCCAAACATCCAATTACTATTAACAATAAACTAGCCTTCCTCGATGTACTTGTTATTAGGAATCCTGATCAAACTTTGAGCCACACAGTGTATCGGAAAGCAACACATACAGACAGATACCTAAATGGTGATTCACACCATCATCCTTCACAGTTAGCTACCGTAGGGAAATCTTTGTTTCAGAGAGCACGCGGCATCTGTGACGAGCAACACCTGACTGCGGAGCTTCGACATGTCGAGCAAGTACTGAGAAACAACAAGTTGCAAGTACCACGCAGACGTCACAGAAACCGCGCCAAACCAGTCACAGTAGAACGTCAACCTGCCATTTTACCATTTGTGAAAGGTGTCACAGACAAGATTGGGAGAATTCTATTAATACTTACTTCAAGCCGCCCAAGAAGATCAACCAATTCCTACCACCAGTCAAGTGCAACATACCCTTTCAAGTCGCAGGTGTCTACAAACTGGATTGTGACTGTGGGCTCTCCTACATCGGGCAGACAAAGAGAAGCATAGGGACCCGCGTTAGAGAACATGTAGCTGACGTGAAAAATAGGCGCGATAACAAGTCTGCAGTGTGTGAACATGCTTTTGAGGGACCCACCCACTACATCAGGTTTGATAAGCCACAGATCCTCGCCAGGGAACAAAAATTTGTCCCCAGAATGCTGCGTGAGGCTATTGAAATTACCAAATACCCAAACTTCAATAGATATGATGGGTGGAAGATTCCACCAGCTTGGGACCCTATTATCCATAAATTAAAGTCTCAACCCAAATCACACACTGCAAGACCCAAAGATACGGTTAGCTCTTTTTGTAGATAAATAAATATAAAAAAGTAAAGGTGGAGACAACATATCCTAATTTTTTTAATATTTTTTTATAAAGATGGAGGTCAGCCCGCTTTCGAAGTTTTCTTGGCAGTTTCTTTCTTCGAAGGTCCTCCCAATTTGTGAACTGCCAGTAGAGTCTTTAGTTTTCTCTTTTCTTAATAATAAAGAATTAAAATAACAATTAAATCAAAATATCAAATCAATAATAATTAGTGCCATAGTAAATGTCTAACCGTATCCGAACGAAAATAAATTAACTTTTCGAGGGTAGACTTATAAGTAGCCAGTCATCCCGTGACCACGGCAGCTGTAAAGGTGCCGAAACGTCGGGAAAATCAAAAAACCCCTAAAAAACCAAAAAATACGGACAATTACAACTTAGTTCGTGGAAATATAGCGCGTTTGATATCCGTAAAAGTTGTTTTATTTCAATGAACAGTGCGCGCCAAAACATAAGATGTACGAAAGTTTTGTTTAGTTGCCGACATACAAAAAATGTACCGACAAATCTTAGTGTCTAAAAAGGATGTTGATTACCAGAGGATATTATGGCGAGAATCTCCAACTCATACAAGAATATAAACTACTTACCGTTACATATGGAACATCTTGTGCCCCATTTTTAGCTATTCGCACACTTCATCAACTTGCTGATGATGAAAAGAACGACTTTCCCACTGAATCAGATATCTTGAAGAATGGGATGTATATGGACGATTTAATGACTGGTGCGTCCAACGAAGATGGTGCTGTGATCCTGCAAAAAAGACTTACTGAACTGTTAGGTCGCGGTGGTTTTCTTTTACACAAATGGGCATCGAATAGTCACAAATTCCTGATAATGATAAAGATTCTCAAAATGTGGTTAATATAAAAGTTGAAGATACAGTTAAAACTTTAGGTATCACTTGGAATTCAGAAATCGATAAGTTTGAGCTGAATTTGAATTTGATTTGAGTAATAATCTTACTAAACGAAATGTATTGTCCAGTATTGCAAAGACCTTTGACCCTCTAGGTTGGCTAACACCAGGAGTTATACTACTCAAAATATTTATGCAAAAATTGTGGTTAGTTGGCTTAGATGGGACGACGATCTACCTGATGATTTGAGAAATTAATGGCTCACTTACCTTGATAATTTTAGTTACACAGAAGTCATTCAGTTCCCGCGATGGCTGGGAGTTTCTGATAGCACAACTAAACTGGAACTGCATGGATTCAGTGATGCTTCTTGTGCTGCCTTCGGAGCAGTGGTATATCTCAGAGTTTGGAACGATGACGATGACAAAGTGTATCTTGTGATAGCCAAATCTAAAGTGGCTCCGGTAAAACAATTTTTTTGTGGTGTATACCTAACGGACTTACAGCAGTCGGAACTATGGCGGAATGGCCCACAGTTTTTGCAAAATCCAGACCCAATTATCAATTTTGATAATGTTGTCCCTGTAACAGATTTGGAAATTAAGACTAAAACTCAAATACAAGCAAATGTTAATATTTTGCAAAATGACGATGCTATTTTTTACTTGAAACGATTCTCAACACTCTCAAAATTGATACGAGTGACGGCTTATTGTTTAAGATTTATCAAACTATGCAAAACAAAATTACTTAAAACACCTATCAGTGAACCAGTTTACCTAACATCGTCTGAGCTTAATGATGCATTAAACAGATGTGTTAAGATGTCACAATCCATTTCGTTTACAGACGAAATCAGTCATTTATCACGAGGTGATCGAGCTCGACGTTCGAGTAGATTACATGTAGGTACTTAATCCATATCTTGACAATAATGGTGTTATACGTACATCTTATGTTTTGGCGCGCACTGTTCATTGAAATAAAACAACTTTTACGGATATCAAACGCGCTATATTTCCACGAACTAAGTTGTAATTGTCCGTAATTTTTAGGTTTTTTAGGGGGTCATCCCGTGACCACGGCAGCTGTAAAGGTGCCGAAACGTCGGGAAAATCAAAAAACCCCTAAAAAACCTAAAAATTACGGACAATTACAACTTAGTTCGTGGAAATATAGCGCGTTTGATATCCGTAAAAGTTGTTTTATTTCAATAATGGTGTTGTTCGTGTCGGTGGTCGACTTGCTAATGCGGAGATTTCAGATGCAATGAGAAACCCGATTGCCTTAAGTAATGACTGTAGCCTTTCTAAGCTAATTGTCTTAAACGCACATTTGAAAACTCTGCATGGAGGACACCAACTGACTTTAAATGTCATAAGACAAAAATTTTGGATTATTTAGAGCTAAAAATATTGTTAAATCAATAATCACCAAATGTATACCATGTTTCACCCAAAGGGCTAATCCATCTGTGCCATTTATGGCCGACCTTCCCAAATTTCGTGTTACACCAAGTCGTCCATTCCTAACTAGTGGTGTGGATTTCGCAGGCCCGCTTACAATCAAATTGTATCCTGGTAGATGTAAAAGGTACTGTAAAGTTTATGTTTGTTTATTTATATGCACAGTCACAAACGCCATTCACCTGGAGTTAGTTACGGACCTCACATCAGCTGCGTTTGTTGCCGCTTTTAAACGCTTCACTTCTCGCCGTGGTCACTGCAAAGAAATTTGGAGTGATCGTGGTGGTGAACGAACTTTGTCGGCGCGTCACGTGAGCTAGACCTTGCTTTCAAGGATTGTAAATCTCAACTTGTTTTTGAAATTGCCGAACTCCTGGCTAATGATCAAACTCACTGGAATTTTATTCCCCCTAGTGCTCCTCACTTCGGAGGCCTTTGGGAATCTGGAGTTAAAAGTGTCAAGGGACACCTAAAACGAGTAATTGGACAAACATTGCTTACCTATGAAGAGCTATCTACGCTTTTATCACAAGTTGAAGCTTGTGTTAACTCACGTCCACTTACTCCAATACATTCTAATCTTGATGAACCTCCGTTAACACCTGCTCATTTCCTCATAGGAGAGCCTATAATTGGTGTACCAGAACCGTCGTTAATTAACGCTAATCTTAGCCCCTTAAATCGATGGCACTTAATTCAACGTATGGTGCAATCTTTATGGCAGCGATGGCAGCATGAATACCTCACAACCTTGCAACACCGTTATAAGTGGAATAAAGATCAACCAGAACCTGCTATAGGCACTATAGTATTAGTAAAAGATGACAAGCTTCCTCCTGGGAAATGACTTTTAGGGCGAATCATCCAGAAACACCCAGGTGCAGATGGGGTAACAAGAGTGGTCTCCTTACAATATAAGGATAGCGTATTTAAAAGACCAATTTCAAAATTGTGTCTTCTGCCTCTGGCTGAGTCTGAATCTGATCCGAATTCACTTTAATCTTAGTTTTAAATAGTTGAGTATGTTTTCTTTAAGTTAGTTTATTTTACACATGATTTTGAAGGACTGTAATCGTCCTTGGGCGGCGTTATGTCCAGTGCTACAATAAAAAATAAAAAGAGAGTATACCGACCTTCTTGGCTTTTTCCCGCGCTATGAAAAAAGATATGATTTTTCAGTGTGTGATTTTTCGTTACCTATTTTGTAATTAGTGATTGAGTGAGTAAAAATACGAATTAAATAAATGTGTTTTAATTAACCAGTTTGATTGCTCCTAATTTATGATTCTGGCTAATATCAAAATCGGGTGGAGCCATTAAAAAATAATGCAATAAAATATGGCATGCATTATGAGGAAGCTGTAGAACACACCACTGAGCAAATAATCACTACGTTTTATAAGAGACGGCACTTCCATACAAGCCACTAAACTGATTTATGAACGTAGTTTCTACCAACCTGAGTTTTTTAATAGGTACCAACATAACAGTATCAGTTGTCAAAATGACAAGGGGTTAGGTATGCACCCCTAACCCCTAAACATATACCTATCGATATCGATAAATAATACTTACACTATTATAAATGATCACATTCCACTCGGCAGTTCTTAGTAACCTATTAGTATAGTATTGCACAAATAAAACAAGGTTCCATATGATTCATGTATTTCTGATAAATCTGTAGGAATATTGGAAGGCTGTATCAGGAGGATGAAGCAGCCACTGACAGAAAGGACAATAGCGGTGAGCTTTTCTTCCGAACTGGATGTTATTCGCCCGGGTACCGGGATCCAACCGAAGCTGGTCTGGAAGTCTTCGTCTGGAAGAGTTCTTCTTCCCATGACGGACATCTAAAATATAACAATATCGATAACTAATAACTTGACAATGACACAGCACTATGACAATATAGTATAAACTACAATCTTGTAATTTTCATAAAATATTACTTAAATCCATAATATTTACTGATAATACTATTATTATTAACATGTTTTTACTCAAATAGACTTTAAACAATGTTTTTAGTAAAACAATTGATTATTATTACCTGTTCAGCTCAAGCGGGAATTTAGCCATAATATTACCGTGTTCAACCTTCTCACTCTACGGACACAACTAATTTCGCACAATCGCAAAGATTTGCACCTTATGTATCATTGTAATTAATAACATTATTAAATATATGTAAAAATAAATAAAAAAAATCTGAGCAAAATATTACGTTATCACTGATAGATAAAGTTAAATTCGGCGGCGCGTCACATGCTGGCCAACATGACGTGACGTATAATACTGCTAAATTACGGTGTCGTTATAATACGATGGGACAAATCTATTAAACTTCCTTTTTCATTAGTCGGGTTTTTTCGTAATTTGATGTTGGTACAAACTACGTTCATAAATCCATATATTTTACATTTTTGTATGAAGTGTCGACACATAAAAAACACTGAAAAATCATCGTGACTTTGTCATTTGGTTAATAAAGAGTAACAAGATTTAATACTTCGTAAATACGAACTTACTTACTTTTAAAATCCGCTATTCGTTGTATTTGTAAACTTCATCGAGATTGGTTATTATCTTTCTGGCTTGAATTTCTACCAAGCAAAGCAAAAACAGCTTTTATATTATATCACGGGCACCGCTACGACTTAATTTAGTTAATAGTCTTGGAGTTTGCCACAATTTCCACTTCTTAATTACGAAAATAATTATTTAATATGAATACGATATAGGTTTGACAGTAGAATTACCAACTTGACAACCGGAAGTTGTGCTGCCATATAGTGTAGTTGGTAACAGAAAAATCCGCTTTCTACTCTTTTCTGTCGAACTGTACTAGCGAAAAAGTCACAGTGACGTTCTTAGCCGACAGCTCATGGGGATTTTTTTTCACCGTGACGATATTTATGACGGATGTGACAGTCGTTTGCTTCTATGTGATGTCACACAAAAAAAAGCATTTATTTTATTTTCTTTCTGTCTGTCCGGTACTTCGGTCCATACTCCGTATTTGTGACTCCGTTTTCCGTGCTGTGTGGTGTTGTTCATGACACAGAGTACTTTTTATGTTCATCATTAATGTCTTATTGTTTTAGACTAAACAACACTTCTGTATATTTACAATTAAAATCAGTGAACCTAGTAATATTTAAGTCAATGCAGTGAACCTAATAAAAATTAACTTTTCAAGGATATACCTTTAAAATACGCTACTATGAAATTATGAATTCTTAGTTTTCATTTTGTTCAAGTGATAAAATTATGTCCACGCGGAGGGCTAGAATTAAAGCGGTTACATCTTTACCACCAAGAAGAAAAAATGCTGACAATGCTGACAACAAAGCTGGCCAACCTAAAGAGTCTCAAAAGCCAATTAAAAGTCCTTTGACTCCAAAAGCTGTTATAAAACAAAATGAAGCCCTTGAAAAAGCTACTAAGTCCCCACCAGAGGTTTTGCCACTATATGAGGCAGCTTCACACAGTAAAATAAGTTCACCCTTATCTAAAACTTCAACAGGTACTCCAAAACATGCCAATGTCACTAAAACTCCAAAGGTAGCTGAGAAAGTATCTGTAATTACCTCTGCCTCGTCATCAAAATCTGTTTTTGCATCTCCTCAGCCAAGAATTGACAGTCCTTTGAGAAACATTGCATCTCCTATAGTTACTTCACTACGACTAACCCCTAAATCAGTGAGATCTGTTACACCTCAAAAGAAGGAAACCAAAACAAAAGAAAACATAGACCATAATGAGACTCAAAAGAGTTACAAAGCAATTGGTGACAAGACAAATTCTGTTAGCAGCGATTGCAAAAGTGATATTACTGAAGGTATGAATTCTTTTACAAATTGCATAAATAACATATAGTTCATTGTTGCTGATACTTCTACTGCCTTTTTAATCTATTTGATTACCAGTTTTCTCTATAGGATGAGTTTCTTTTCAGGAATAGGGCTATGTTTCCTACCCTGCTATCATTTTATTGTTGCAAATTAATAACTTGGGATTGTATCAAATAAGAGTATTATAGAAGTGTATTTAGGTAATTGTCTAAATAGATATAATTTAACCTATGCCAAAAGGCACATAGAAATAAGATATAAATAATTTGAAATAGTGTAATATTGTTTTTTTACTTTGATTTTAATTTACAGATTACAATGTTCCAAGTGTTCCGGAGAGTGTTACAGAAGACACTGTCATGGACGGTATTGTTCCTCTCCAACCTACACGCAGTGCACCAAAACCAATAGACTTGGTTAAAAATGAAATAATTTCTGAGAATGCTGAAGTCCTGTTTGACCCGATAGTACCACTACCCTCGCCAAGCAAAGTACGTCCAAAGCTACGGCCTGTACCAAGACTGGCTCCGCTTAGAAGAAATAGTATACAGGTATGATTTGATTATAATTGTATTGAAATTAAAGTAATACAGCAATTTAAGGAACATCAGATAAACTTAATTTTGTATTGATAGGTATATCAAGATACTATAAAATGTTTCTTTTTTTTTATTGCTTTCATGTAAAAAAAAGAAGGGAGATCTTGTTTCTTTACAATTTTCATGAAATATGTAAGTTATATTATGTATAAAGAGTCTAAGAACAAAGGCCATATCTTAAGTTTTTTTCCTGGTTTTAAGTTTTTGTATTGAAGAAATATTAAAACACAATAAACTGTAAAATATCTAACAAAGGAAAAAAGGATATTTGATATAACATGCACACTGTAGCCGTAGCAACCAACAACTATAGACAAATTATGCTTTAGACAAATTAAGAGAGCGGTATCACGGTATACTCTCTTCACAACTGCTACTCTGATATTTCAGTAACTGCCTACCGCCTGACAGTATTGATATTATGGCTATCAAACCTATAGCAATAGCCATAGCAATACCGTTAGGCAGTAGGGGTGATAGTTTATTTTATTTTATTTCCAATGAAATAGCTACAGACAACAGATTCAAACATACATATAATAAAAACTTAAAATATAGGAATACACCTAGTGATGTGCCGTTCCCGGGAATATTGGAAACATTGGGAATATTCCCAGAAGCGTTCCCGGCAATATTCCCAAAAGCGGAAATTTAGGGGAAAATTGCTTGTGTTGTACTTAAGTATTTTTTTGTTGTATGCTAACCATTCTATTGGCAATATTACAAGGCTTAATGAATATGCCAAAGGTTAATTATCACTTATGGCGAAAATTTCCAATTTTCCTGGGAATATTCCCAGTAAATTTCCAATGTTTCCGGGAATATTTATATAACCCATATAGTTGATTATAATAAAACTGTAAGCGATCCAATTCTGTACATTGAAAAGAATTAATAGAAAAAAATACCTCTAGGGGTCTTCTTAAACGAAACAGATACCAAAAATATACATTTTGAATTTTTTGTCTGTCTGTCTGCCTGTCTATTGTCAGCGTTTCACGCAAAAAATACCGAATGGATTTTAATGAAACTTTTTTTGTTATACAGCTATTGGTCCTCGCCAACATATAGGCTATAATTTATTTTGAAGATCGCAATATCTGATGTGGAACCATAGCAGTCCAGTCAAACTATGAGAGATATATAAATACGGTCTTAAGGAAAATTGTTAAGCGTGATGAGCATTTTCTATTGACATACAAAGTTTGAAGATCTGGTACACATGATGTGGAACCCTAGCAGCCAAGTTAAACTATATGAGATACAAACATAGCGTCTTAAGAAAAGTTGTTTAACGTAATGAACATTTTCTATTGACGGAAAAATATCGAAGGTCTGGTACACCTGATGTGGAACCCTAGCAGCCCAGCTAAATTATACTTACTTACTTCGCTGGCTCAGCGACCCGAAGTGGATCTTGGCCTCCGACATCAAAATGCGCCATGCGTTCCTGTTTTGTACCAAGCCTGACCAGTCGAGTACTTCCAGTTCCTTTAGGTCTTTGGCAACTTCGTCTTTCCAGCGGTATCTTGGGCGACCAACCGGACGTCGTCCGGCTGGTAGTCCAAGATACGTTCTTTTGGCAGCTCGATCATCTTCCATTCTCTCCACGTGCCCTTGCCAGCGAAGTCGGGCAGATTTTATTTCCCCGATGATATTCGGCTCTGACACCAGTTGTGTTATTTCTTGATTGAAACTTTGCCTCCACAACCCGTCCTCTCCTCTTGTTGGTCCCAGTATCTTTCGCAGGATTTTTCGTTCGGCAACTAAGAGTTTCCTTTTCTCCTTCAGGGTTATCGTCCAAGTTTCACACCCATACATTAAAATCGGCCTTATTATCGTTTTCTAGACGCGAATTTTTGTAGCTCTGCTTATCATCTTGGACACCAGGACTTTGTGCAAGGCTGCGGTACATCTTAGCGCGTTGACTATACGGTTAACGATTTCTTCCTCCCTTTGGTTAGTGTCAGTAAACGTGCACCCGAGATACTTAAATTTGCTGATACCTCTGAAAGTTGTTCCTTTTACCATAAGATCTTTTCTCTTGGCCCTATGATCCATGTATCTCTTCATATGGAGGTACTCCGTGTTCTCATGACTGATTCTGAGACCAAGCTGTTTCACTTCTTTTTCTAATACCTTTGCCATCTCTATCACTTCTCTCTCACACTGCCCCAGTATGGCAAGGTCGTCGGCGTACCCAATAACTTTGTGCCTTCCATTTAGCTCTGCCCCCTCTATCAATAAGACTTTATGGATGATGTATTCGAGAGCAAGGTTAAACAGTAAAGGCGAAGCAATGAGACGCCCCGTCTCATTGCTTTAGACCGGTCACTACTTCGAACTCCTCGGTCAGTTCTCCTCCGACTCTAACTCGCATTTTGCTGGTGCTCGTGGCGACTTTAATCATTCTGACGAGTTTTGCTGGTATTTGGAAAGATGTATGATCCGATAGAGCGTTTCTCGATCGATACTATCGTATGCTTTGGTAAAATCCACAAAGAGGCAGTGTATGCTTTGGGCATACTCCCACCGTTTCCCCATAATTTGTTTTAGGAGAAACATTTGGTCCACTGTACTCCTGTTCCTGCGAAATCCGCACTGATAGTCGCCGAGTGTTTGCTCTGCGTAGGGTTCTAAGCGAGCCAGAAGAACGTTCGAGAGCACCTTGTACGCAGTCGGAAGCAGCGCAATCCCTCTGTAGTTACCACACTTCTTCTTGCACCTCTTCTTATGTATAGGACAGATAATGCCCGTATTCCACTGCGTGGGCTGTTGTTCTTCCGTCCATACTTTACGGATGATTTCATACAGTCGAGATTGTACTGCTTCTCCCCCTTATTTCCACATTTCTCCTGGTATATTTTATGATTTTGTAATTTTTGCATTTTTCAATGCTATTTTTATACTTATGGTAAATTTTAAATAGAAAAATATTGGAAAAAATTAACTCGGCCACAAGTGAATTCTCAGGCTGGAATCGAACCAGCGACCTTTGGAAATCCGGTCCAATGCTCTAACCGCTGAGCTACCGAGACTTGCGAACCACCGTCGAAATTCTCCAATACTTTTATATTTTTAATACGCTATGTGATATAATTTTTTAATGTGTTAAATATGCATTCATAGCGCTGTACTAATATATAAATAAAAAATAAAAAACAAAAATCTTATTAGCCTTAAAAATTAAAAATGCTGCCGAAAATCACTAATCCACGCGGACGAAGTCGCGGGCAAAAACACAAAAATATAAGAAATAATCATTTATCCAAGTAATATGAATTATTACATTTCTTTAAATGAAGAGCAAATTTTGTTGCATTTTTATATTTGTATACAATTGTACAAAATGAACATATATAATTTGTTTGTTCGTTAACAGTTTGTAATAGAAAGTAATCAAAAATTTTACTTTTTGGTTTATTATGACTAACACAGCTAGCACAGCACACTCGACAATCAAAGCGACACTGGGGTAAACATGTTTCTTTTGTTTTAAAGTAGAGGAAAGGGGAGGGGGCGGCGCGGCGGGACCCTCCCCTCGCGGCTCAAGCAAGCGCATGCACACACTTGTTGTTGCGTAACCGTGGGAGTAAGAAGAAAATATAAATAGAACAGAATTTTTACCATACTTGAAAATATATTATTTTGGAAACTTTGGGAAAGTTTCCGGGAATAATGGGAATATTCCCGTAAGTTTACAACGAGTAAATTACTTGGAAATGGGAATATTTCCAGCGGCACATCGCCAAATACACCAATCTGATGTCCACATGTTCAACTTTTTATATAGCTAAATTATTACTTATAATTTTTATTTTTTAATAACTACACACAACATTAGCAAAAGGTAAACTGACTAACTACAAATAATTAACTACAAAAGATAAGTATTTGTGAAATAATGTGCTACTTAAGAGTCATCCGAATACAACTGGAGGGGCCTACAACCGAGGACAATACTAAAAACAGAGGATCTATAGGTCACCAGTAATTGAATCATTATAGTCCCAACTAATTAAAATCCAATCTTTACTTTTTTCTAACAAACAATTGTAAATTTAATGTAATGTAAAAAAACAGTTCCACTCAACTCAATTGATTGAGCTCACACTGGATCATACTTATTGGAAGCTACTCGAGATGTCTTTTTGACAATGTACGGCTGATAGAAAAATAATACTATCACATTAGATGAGTCCAAAATGGTTGGAAAAATAAAACAACTTTGTAGGAAGCCATTTATCTCCACTGACACTTATTCTTGACTCAGCTGATCGCACAATGCCCATACAAATATTGTATTAAATGTCACTTGCTCTGAACAATGTATTGCGTAAGTAAGTGTTCTATTTAGTAAGTGTTTGTTCTTTAGATAATGTATTATGGGCAATGAAATATGATTGTTTGTACAGATCTTTTATAGATTTAGTTTGTATAATAATGGTAATAAATTTGCAACAACTAGACTTTATGTTAACTAAAGAACAATACTCTATAACTGAATAGCATAAAATTTAGCTTATATTATATATTACTATTACAACCTATTGAATTCTATTGAAGAAGAAAATATGCTAGAAAAAAGCAACTTGTCTCATGTTACCCTGGTTGCTTCGAGTAGGTATTCGGAGTGTTAGCTCCACCTATACCTTTAACTTCATTGTCGTAATACTTGTGTTGCATAACATACTAAAATAAAATCCTAGTACAGTAGAGTCTATGTATGAATAACACTTTTCTGCATAACTGTACAAAACATCGGATACTAAGCTGCTAATTTGCGTAGATAGCGCCCGTACGTATGGTGCGGTCGCTTTTTTGTGACCTCTACAATTTGGTCGGCTTTTCAGAGAATTGCTCTACTATACTTGTTTTAGTTTAAACTTTCATGATAGCCGTAATTGAAAGCTGAAATTAACAGGAACGAATGTTCGTGAATTTGTTTATTTAAATTAATTTGTTTAATCTAAGCCATGTTTCTTAATGTTATGGGAACTGCGTATTCGATTGCTAAAGTACGACCAGTCTAAAATTTATCAAATTGTTTTTAGCTTCACATCGTGTAAAGCTACAAAATCTAAAACTCTTGACGTAATGAGTGTCTACCACGGGTATTTTTTGCAGCTATTTATTTGGTTAAAAGTGTACTAGTTTACTTGCAAATACGTTTTTTCTGATTTTCGTAACCATTTACATTGGTTTACGTCAACCAAATAAAAAACGAATGTTTAAACAAATTAAGGTCTCTTAGTAGTATTATTTTCAAACTTTGAACCATTTTCGAAATCTGGGAAATCCCAAAATGTTAAAGCTGAAATTTTAAATTTTAAATTAAAGCTGTCTATTCATGTATTTGGTTCCGGGCTGGAACGTCTTTTTTTGCCAGGGTAACGTTTCAAATGTTACTCCAGCAAAATTTGATTTTCTCAAATATCTTAAAAACTATAATTCACACAAATTTTGCTATTAGTAAACAAATTTATCCTCATGATCATGACACACTAATTAGAATATTAAAAAATTGGAAACTAACTCAAAACTTATACTAAATCGGATTTAAATCACGTATCACTTATTAGTCGAAATATCCCTTTTACTACAATAGATTCTGAACACTATCAGATAGTAGCTGTTAAAGCAATGAACATAACATTCGTATCCATCTATATTCCTTATCCTTCCCCAAGCATCATTTTAAACATAAAAAACAAACTGCTTCCGCACATACAAGGCCATACACTTATCTTTGATGACTTTAACTATCATCATCAACTCTGGGGCTCTGTACACAGTTTTCCTAACTGTGCCTCTCTTATTGAATTCATTGATGATCTCAATTTATGTATATGTCATGACGGATCACCAACACGCAGAGTCCCACCAGGACAAGGAAAGAGTTGCGTAGATTTGACCTTGGCCTCCCCAGTATTGTTTTCCCGCTTAAATTGGAATACAATGCCCCTTACTTACGGTAGCGATCATCTCCCCATTCTGTCCACGCTTAACTGCCCATCCCCCCCAAAGGTTGATATCCCTCCTCTCCTCAAGTATATAACAAAACTAGCTGACTGGGAAATCTTTGCTGCCAGTGTAGACTCCAAATTACATCTACTTGATTCCATTAACGTAGAAAACTATGTTCAGTGGCCGTACCGCGCAAGTGGCGTCGGCATCGAAATCGGCTTCATTTATCAGATGGATGTGACACATTGATGCTTCTTTTTGACACAAATGAAAACTTACCAAAGAGTAAGAGCAATATGTCACATCCATCTGTCAAATGAAGTCGATATCGATGCCGACGCCACCTGCGCGGTAGGGGCCCAGATGTACGATTTATTCGTAAAACTAATTGAAGCAGCAGATGAGGCAATTCCAGTCAAAAACTCAGCTCGCAACCACATATCATCCCCACCTTGGTGGGATTCTGATTGCACAGCTGAAATTAAAAGACGCAACGAAACTAAACTAGAATTTTCAGAAAATCCAAGTTGCATGAGTAAATACCTTAACTATCAAAAAACCTCTGGCAAATCAAAACGGGTTTTGTCTAAGAAAAAGGGCTGGGAATGGGACGAGGCCAGCCTCCATACACAAAAGTTATCTGAATTATATAGAATGGTGGATGTCAAGTGAATTTGCCACATTATATAACACATTTGTTACACCATTCATTTCTAATGGCCAGTTTCAATAACCTAGCCCTAATAATAGACCTATCTTGCTTATGTTACTAAGCAATCTTTGTTATTTATTTGCATAACCAACAGCCAAAAAATAACATTATATCCTTCAATATGCCAGCCAGTTAATAATAGGTTTTCACTTAAAGCAATAATATGCAATATATTACACTTATTACCAAAATTAACAATAAAATTTAGGCAACTCAGCTCAAATACTGATCTGAAATTTGCTATTGAAACTCACTTATACACATTGTATAAATATATAAAAAAATTAAACCTTCTTGGTCTAGGGAAGTGCAAGCGAATCTGAAGATGAGAGTAGACGGGCACTTCTGGGCAGCGGCGCGACGACGCCGGCGCCGCCTCGGCAGCGCCACGACTCTCACACCTCCCATAGTACACTACAATCACTGCCCAACAGGTAAATCTTACTTTTATCATGTAGGTTAGGGAAGTGCAAGTGAGCTTGAAGATGGGAGTAGACGGGCTCTGCTGGGCAACGGCGCGACGACGCCACGATTCCCACATCTATCATAGCACGCTTCAATCACTGCCCAACAGGTTAATCTAACTTTTTTTTTTCTTTGAATAGGTTTGCTTATGATCCCAATCAAGCCCAGGGGCTAAGAGTGGATCCACAATGGAGCGAGCTAACCCAGAAGGTGTTTATTCACCCTTGCTTTGAAGGTGGTCGGTGTGTTGGTTATAAGTATTCGGAAATCAGACGCAGGGAGAGAGTTCCACTCCTTTGCTGTGCGCAATATAAAAGATGTTGAGTAGCGCTTGGTGCGACATTTCGGAATATCAACCAAGAAAGTTGAAAGCTGTCTCGGCATGAAATATCGCTTGACCTTATTTAGGACACCCAGCTTTTTGGCTGCAGTTTGAGCCTAGGACTCGATGCTGGTGCCGAAGTTGAGGTCTGGACAACTCCATGCCAAGAAGCTCGAGACTATCGGTAACAGGTACAGATGCACCCCCGGAAAGTAGGAATCAGGTTAAAGGGACTCCTTTTTGCGGTGAACACACACTTGGGTTTGGTGGCGTTGAAATTGACCAGGTTAAGGGCTTATTACACTTGGCTAAATTCAGCATCTGAATTTAGTAGTTTAGCAGTACATTGCTGGTTTTAATTGCATCACTTGCTAAAAATGAGCTCAAAGAAAGCAATGTACTGCTAAACTACTAAATTCAGATGCTTAATTTAGTCATGTGTAATAACCCCTTAACTGTCATCCCACTGGCAGACGGCTTAACGTCGGGTTCGTTCGCTCAACCATGGCTTCTCTCATCAATACCACGTCTTTACCGCTGGCTTTTACACCCGACAGGTATCTTTCTACGACAGTACTGTCGGAAAACAACAATTCCCGGTATCAACAGGTCATTGATGTGCAACAGGAAAAGTGTCGCAGAGACCCCTGAGGAACTCCAGCATCAAAAGCCAGTGGCTATTGATGCCGGAGTTCCTCAGGGGTTCCTCAGTCAGAAGAGCAGCGATGACTACTCTGATCGACCGTTCCGGTGTCCAGACGCAGATTGCTCGCAAACAGAGAGGCAAATAAACTTGCTTTCTCAGCTGCAGAATGAGCCAGCGACTCAACTTATTTCGAAAGGGACCAAATCTGTGTACTGCCGAATGGCACGTACGTACGTAATGGCAATGTACGAAACTGTCGTATGGGTAGAACGACAGTTTCGTCCCTATGCGGTTGATGTGGTCAAATCTCGCCTTTCGTATGACCCTTTTCCACGACTTGGCGGCCGAATTATAGGCTCTCTTCTTCGCTCGGAGTCTCCATGCGTGGATCTTGCGATTGCGAACTTGCACCCAAACTTGGTAAGCGGGTCGTCTACTCTTGCGCTTGTAATATAGAGTTACCCTATATTACAAGCGCAAACTGTGTGCATTTTCGGAGTCTCCATGCGTGGATCATGCGATTGCGAACTTGAACCCAAACTTGGTAAGCGGGTCGTCTACTCTTGCGCTTGTAATATAGAGTTACCCTATATTACAAGCGCAAACTGTGTGCATTTGGGGAAAAACTCCTTACGTCAAGCTAGAGCATTCATCATTATCACCCATCACCCATAAGTTTTGATAACTTTGGTTTCACGATAATACGTTTTTTATTTAATTAAGCATTGTTTTTGTTTTCAGGGATGTGACTAGGATAAGAAACGATTCTGTATCGTCGAGTATCAGCCAAGTGGTAACGCAGCCCCCGCCAGCGTCATCACCAACTAAAGAGAAACACTACTCTAAGTAAGTCTTGTCTATCATAAAATAAAACCTCGTTTTCCTGTCAAAATTAGCCGTGTGTTACTCTTTACTGAAACGACTCAGTGAGGCGTTTCTTCAAAGTGATCTGCTGATCCGAATCTTTAGCACCGCTTCTTGTGTATCATTTGGGTCAATTGCATCTCTCTATCAACCGCTGTGCGCCGGGGTCGCCGATCGAAAGAGACGAAAGATCGTCGTTCGGTCTTCGCATCATCGGCTCCCGTGGGCGATTATCGCGCGCCATCGCATTTCCATCGAAATATCGAAAAACCGATAAATTTGTTTAATAATATATTATATAGATGCCTAAAAATTTTTTTTCTTGTTAATGATACTTTAAAGTAAACCAAATGTATCCAATTTTCTTTGCCTAATGTAAAAGTCCTGCCAATAGATGTTGAAATTAAAAAAGAAAAATTAGATTTAGTCGATTCAACTGTTTTCTTGGGTGTAACTCTAGACACTAAACTCCAATGGGCCCCACATATCGCGGCATTAGCTGGTAGACTTGGTTCGGCTGCATATGCTATTAGAAAAATTAGACAGTTAACAGATGTTGAAACTGCTAGGATTGTATATACCGTGCAATTTTTTTATTGACCCAAGCTTAAGGGGAAGGTCATGTTAAGTGTTAAGAATAAAATGAATAAGGAATTTTATTTTTTAAAAATACTTTTATTTTTTAATAATTTTTGTTTTTATAACTTATCGTCAATCATTCGGATATAAAACCCAAACAAAGGCAAAAATAAAAAAGTAAAAGCAAAAATAAATTAAATAAGTAAAAATACTAAAACAGCTGATCGCCGACGCGGTAGGTGCGCGCGCGGTCATTAGCTCACGGCGCGACCTGTGTTGACCTCGCACAACCACACGCTCTCCTATGCCCTCTGATTACCGATCCATTTCTACAACTGAGACGAGACAAGCAAAATGAAAGAATTTTTCAAACGAGTTAATGAATAAATAAACGTCTGTAGATAAAACCAACTTACGATTACGGTCACATCACAGTGCCAACCGTACTACCTACTGTTATTTTCTCGGAAAGTGATTACCAATTTTTTATTTTGTCAAAACAATGTAATCGTTGATTTTTCGGATACTTATTAAAACGTAACCCAAATAGTCAAACAAAACCACTGTTTGCAACTTCTAACTTAACTATCACACTGCCTAACTACGTTACTTACGCGGGAAAGTTGCGTTTTATCTTAAACCAACATCAGCAAAAAATTTAATAATTACAAACGACTTTCGAGATAAAATAGAAATACCAATTTAAAATCTAAACTGTGTAGGTTCAGTTTAAATACTTACATACTTAATGTCGAACGAGTCTCCTTCAACACTTTCATTAATAACACTAGAAAGGTGATAACTTTCCATCACACTTAACAGGCTTTGGAATGACGAACTAATGCAATAATAACTAAATCATGACTTTTTTTCCCTGAATAACGTTATCATTTTAGAATTCTTAGGTTATCTTGAAATAAGTAGTTAAAACACGAAACAATGAAACAGCTCTCAAAATTGTGCGATGCTCGACTCGTACACCAAACCAAACCTTTCATGATAGAGGTGCACCGCAGCTCTAAGCACTTCATTGCTTTCCCGATAACAAATGACCATCTCCAGGTACTCCTGGTTGGTATACCGACGAGGCATGTTTATGTTTGCAAACGCGCGCGACAAGCAAGAGTAACATGCAAATGCAAACTGAATAAATAAAATCAGAGCGCGATATAATTATTTTTATTCTGTGCTTTAGGCCTAGTTCACACTAAGTACATCTTAAGTTTTGGCCCGCACTGTTCATTCAACTCATATCAAATCAACAAAGTATTTTTTTTTATCAGTAAAAAATTTATTGCTTACTACGAATAGAAATTAACTTTTAGGGGCAGAGTTTTAGTTCTTCTACTAGTATCGTATTCTTCTTTAACTATGATTCTCTAGGGCGGATAGCCATAGTGATAAGTAAAATAGGTACCTAAGAAAAGTAAAAAATCAACTATCAAAAATTTACTAAATGCAGATAGCATTGCGATATACTCACATGTTTTTTTAAACGAAAATTATTATTATTAGATATTTCATCCAGTGGCTGTGTCCACGTGGTTCTGTTTCAATGGGGCAAAATATTCTTTGTCTCTAGTCCGACTTTGGATAATGGTCTGCAAATTGCAAATTGAGCAACAAAAACAAACCCGTACCATTACTTTTGCTTAAATCCTACTAATATTATAAATGCAAAAGTATGTCAGTTTGTTGGTTTTTTACTCTTTCACGCTAAGATTTCTTTTAGCGTGAAAGAGTAACAAAAGTTAAATTTGGCACAGAGATAGTAGAACATAGGATACTTTTTATCCCGATATTTGCACGGGAACGAAAACGACGCAGATGAAACCGCGGGCGGCCGCTTGTGTCTAATAATGTCTTTCAATAAATTATTTTATTTTCGAGATTGAACTTTAGTAAGTAAAGTTGAATTACAGAATTTACACAGTTCATCGAAAAGTATGTATTCACCCTTATTAGAACGGTCATTTTTCATCACTGTGGTACTTTGACACAAAGTCATGCCGCCGCCCCGTGTCGCCTTTCGGCAGGCGCACCGGCAAAACGCAAAGAATCAGTACACCTACACTGCATTATGATTTATGACTAACGATTTCGCTATGACTTTTAGAAGAGAACATGAATGCATCTTACTTATATTTTTTTTTGTGCGTACCATTATTGAAATAAAACATTATTTAAGTAATTAATCGCGTTGTGTTTAAAAAAAACAGTGTGTTTAAATGCTGTACCTATTTTTGTTGATGAATTCAAATTAAATTAAACTTATTTAAATTATTCCTTGGAAGGATGGTGCCAATTCTGGACCCACCCTTTTTTATTTAATAGGATGAAGCTAAGTGCCAAATCTTAGTCCGTTCAAATTTATTATTTATTAAGCATGTCAGTTTATTGGAATTTTGTACACACAAGCGCAAGTATCAATCACACTCATCAGGTATTTGTGTTAACCGTCAATTTAGACAACAATTCTGGCGGCAGGCATTTATGCGCAGGAGCGCTAGCACTGGGTATGCTAGATTATTCGTTTTGTATGTCTTTGGTTTTATTTAAATCTTACTTTTAAACTACTACTAAAGAATCCAGGTTTTTGTTATTTTATGAAATGACAATAAGCGTAGTATAGTAATGTTTAATACACTCAAAAAGTATCTGACGACGTGTCACATAGCTATTGAAGGGTAGGCTCAGCGTTTATGCAAATCGTTGAATAGTCTTTTATTATTACTTTGATTAAAAACATGTATCCAAACTCTAAAACACCAATTTGCTATTTAAATGTATTATAAACTTGTAAGCATTTTAATCCGTAACAGTAATTTTATTTCAGTATCGCAGCTGCCTGCCTAGGTACTATTAGTTTATAGTAAAAAAGGGCGAAATCTATTTATTAAATGTTACAATAGTCTGTAGGTGTACCATTTGAGCGGAAGAATTGCTAAGAAACGGAGCGGCACGATACGATTTATGTACCTACTCGCGTCCGTCGCTGGCGCTTGCTTGTATGCATCCCAGATTCCTGTGCGTAACTTCTAAGCACATCAAGAGTAAATAATAAAAATTATAGGATTTTGAGAATAATGCCGAAATTGATGGACAGTTTACATACACTGTTTATTTACCTTAAACACCAGGTTAGCTGCTTGTAAGTACTTACATTCTGTTTTTTTTTATAAAATTTATTTTATAAACAAACGTTTGAACTTTTACGGGGTTCGTCTCAGTTGTAGAAATGGATCGGTAGTCAGAAAGTCAGAAGGCAAATGCGAGCGTGTGGTTGTGCGGGGTCGACACAGGGCCTGTATTCACTATGACCACTTACCGATTCCTTGCTCAAACCACGCGAATGTCGTATTTGGTTTCGACATTTTCAAAATTCGTTTTCTCTATGACATTTACAAATTTTAAAGTTATTTTACTCGTTTCATAATTTTACAACTTGTGACTTTCATGTACTTGTACAATAATTTCATAATTTGGAAGTATCATGGAGAAAACGACTTTTAAAAATGTCAAAACCAAGTACGACATTGGCGTGGTTTGAGCAAGGAATCGCTAAGTGGTCATAGTGAATAAGGGCCCAGGTCGCGTCGCGGGCTAGTGACCGCGCGAGTACCTACCGCGCCGGCGATCAGCTGTTTTAGTATTTTTACTTATTTAATTTCTTTTTTGCTTTTATTTTTTCATTTTTGGTGTTGTTTGGGTATTATATCCGAATGATTGTCGATAAAATATAAAAATAAAAATTATTAAAAAATTAAAATATTTAAAAAAAATAAAATTCCTTGTTGTTAAGGCGTCATCACGCCTGAACGAATATTCTCAGCAATGTGTCAATTCGTATTATAGTAGGAGTTTGATTTTTATTGTGTTTTGTGTGGGTAAACTCACTTCACTTTTTTACTTGTACTGAAAGCATCGTCTCTCTGCAAATTATATATATTTTCAAGAATCCTGCATTTTATTCACCACCATAGTGTATCTAAATACATTACATGGTGGCCCATGAGGGGAAATAAGAAGAACTCGCAAATAAATAGAAAATTGCAATATTTTTAATAACGAAGATTCAGACCAAGGAAACCTATCAAGGAGGAAGGCGAAAATTATTGAAGAATATTGAGATAATTGGATCCAGCTTAACCAGGAGTAATATTGAATTATCAAGTTCAAGAAACGATCAGCGATAAAACTAAAATATCGCATCGTACCTACAACAATCTCCGACGAAAGTTAAGTGTCCATCCTTTATTCCTTTTAATTTTCAAATATCCTATTCCATTCTGTTGAGAATTCTAATCAATTTGTGCAATCAGATCCAAAGTGCCTAAATATAGACAGTTTACTAAGCAATTATTGCATTCAAATATAGAAATTTGCATTTTAGTTTCACGAATAGAAAAACCTCCATTACAGTACATTTGTAATTTTAGTGTCCAATAAGTTGATAAAATCATTAAATTTTCATTAAAATCTTATTTACATTGCACTACTTATATCGTAATAAATACAAAATATAAACATTTTTATGCCGATAATTCCAGGAAATCGCGTTAATTTTGATGCGAAAAAGTGCATTGTCACTGAGTCATCGTGTTTGACCTTGACATTGGAATAACGGTTGTGTGCTAGCGGCTGCGCGCGGAGCTACTCCCAGTGCTACGAAACGAGGAACGTGAGCGATTTTTATTATTTATCTTTATTTACATTTTTATTTAGTTAATTGATCGTGTTTTAAAATTTTGCATTCAATATGTCGAAAGAATATAAAGAATTGTGCGTTAAAAGGTCATCAATTAAAGGCCAAATTACTAAATTTAAAACATATTTAAGTACTACCGCTTTGCAACATGAATTATCTAGCATTCAATTAACGGAATTGAATCTTAGACTTGCAAAATTTGAAGCACTGTCAATGCGATTTGATAGCTTGCAAAACGAGTTAGATGTTTTAAGTACCAACATATCAGAAGAAATTGATGAGCGTTATGAAATTGAGCAAGATATCATATTAAGCATAGCCACCGCGAAAGATTTAATTGAGAATTACACCAAGAAATTTGATAGTGATCGAAGACGTAGTTCTGTCCTTGAGGTTTCGTGTTGTACGGGGCAACAAGACATTGGTTTAAAACTGCCACAAATTCAGATATCAAAGTTTGATGGGTCATATTTCCGCTGGCTTGAGTTTCGCGATACGTTTGAAAATTTAATTCACAAAAATGAACGCATCCCTAGTGTTAATAAATTTCACTATCTAATATCATATTTGGAAGGCGACGCTGCCCGAATAATTTCGAATCTCGAAATTTCAAGTGCTAATTATAGTGAAGCATGGAATTTATTATGTAGTCGTTATAATAATAAACGCATTTTAATTAATCATCATATAAATGCTCTGTTTAATATAAAGCAAATTCAGCGTGAGTCGGAGAAATCACTACGATTTTTTGTGGATCACGTCACGAAGAATTTACGAGCTTTAACAAGCTTAGGACAACCGACGGACAAATGGGACATTCTGATTATATTTATGTTATCTTCAAAACTTGATAGCAATACTTTGCTAAAATGGGAAGAGTTTAGAAACAATATCGAAGGTGATGTTCCAACATTAGATCAGTTTTTTAAATTTATGATAGACAGGGCAGATGTGCTCGAGGCCTTGCATCGAAATAAATATGATAGTCATGTACCTAGGCCCCAGGCGCCCCCTGTACGTAACAATTTTGTACCAAATAATAATAACCATCAAAGATCAAATCAAAATACTTATACTAAATCATTTGCTAATTCACATGTTAAGAACAACAAGTTTATTAATTATAGTTGTGTTATTTGTAACGAGAATCACAAAATTTATGATTGCCCGACGTTTAGATCGAAGGGAATTGACGACCGACTGCAGGACGTTACAAAATATAAATTATGTATTAATTGTCTTAGGCAAGGGCACCCGGTGAATGAGTGTCGTATGGGACCGTGTCGCCAGTGCAATAAGAAACATAATAGCTTACTTCATCGATCTTCTTCTTCAGTTAACCATCTAATTGCTGTTGATGAGGAAGTTCAACCTGTAGAATCAATTGTGAATTTTTCAAATCAATGTACAAATCAAGTATTGTTATCGACTGCGCTGATAGAGGTATCGAATCCATTGAACCAGCAAAAGGTCAAAGTTCGCGCTCTCTTAGACTGCGGCAGTCAATCTTCATTCATCACAGAATCTCTAAAAATAAAACTTTCATTAAATTCAAGCCCTATTGACTCACTAAAGGTCATTGGCATTGGCAATAGTGTCACGAACAATGTCTCAGAGTCTTGTACTATTCAAATAAAATCATTACATAATAATTTCAACATAAAATGTTCATGTTTAGTTTTAAAAGAATTAACAGGTAGTTTGCCAAAGACACCTATAAATATTTCTATTCTAAAGTTGCCAGCTAATATACAATTAGCAGACCCTACATTTAACCAGCCAGGCCCAATAGACTTACTTATTGGAGCCGATCTATTTTGGGATATTTTGACCAATGAACATCAATCATTAGGCCCAAACTGTCCTAAGTTAATAAATTCAAAGCTAGGCTGGGTAGTGTCCGGTCCAATTGGTTTACAAATGTCGCCTAAGACAACTTACTCTAATCATGCAGTGGTATCATGTACACTTGATCAAGAATTAGAAAAATATATTAAGAAATTTAGTGATTTAGAGGATGTTCCTAATAAAATTGTTGTAAGTGAAAAGGATAAGGCGTGTGAAAAATATTTTTTAGAAAACACCAAAAGAGACAACCAAGGTAGATTCTGTGTGCGTCTTCCCCTAAAGGATGACCCTGATTGTCTCGGTGACTCTTATAAACTAGCTCGAAAGCGGTTCAGTTATTTAGAAAAGCGTTTCAAGCGCAACCCAACCCTAAAGGTCGAGTACTCCAAATTTATAAAGGAGTACGCAGAACTTGGTCATCTTTCTCTCGTTAACAATAATGTTCTAGATCCGGCCTATTATTTGTGTCATCATGCGGTCCTGAAGCAAGAGAGTGAGTCGACCAAATTGCGAGTAGTGTTCGACGGCTCAGCTTCGACTACGTCAGGTTACTCGCTAAATGACTTATTGATGGTAGGTCCGAATCTACAAAATTCTCTTTTCTCTATTCTAATACGCTCTCGGCAGCACAAGTATTTACTGACTGCAGATATAGAGAAAATGTACCGACAGGTAATGATAGCGGATTGCGACCGTAATTTGCAACTCATCTTGTGGCGAGAAGACGAGTCCGAACCATTGTTAACGTTCAGATTAAACACACTTACCTACGGGACCGCGAGCGCAAGCTACTTGAGTACGCGTTGTTTATTGCAGTTAGCGAGAGAGCATGATGATGAATTCATTAGGCAAATTATCGAAAATGATTTCCTAGTAGATGACCTAATTACCGGCGCTGATGATGAAGAAACGTTATGTTATATTCAAAGTTCGGTTTCAAAGGTTTTAGCGTCAGGTTGTTTTAATTTACGGAAGTATAAGAGCAATAATCCATCGATATTTAAGAACATAGATATAAACAAGCAAGATAATTTAATTTTTAGTGAGTCGACTAGTACTCTTGGTCTTGGATGGACACCATCCACTGACACTTTCCAATTTCCAATCAAAGGTTACTCGTATGATAATGAATCACATTTAATAACAAAGAGAACAATTATGTCTAATGCTTTTAAGTTATTCGATCCGTTGGGGCTTTTAAGTCCAGTAATTGTTCAGCCGAAAATATTATTACAAAAGCTTTGGCAGCTGAAGTCCGAGTGGGATCAGCCTGTACCTGAAAAAATAAAAAACGATTGGATTAAATTTAGCAATAATTTAAAGTGTATTTCTGAGCTACAAGTTCCCAGGTTCATTTTAGCTGATCATGCATGTGATATCGAGCTACATACCTTCAGCGATGCGTCCCAGTCAGCGTATGGCGCATGCATCTACGCGGTGTCTCGCGGCGCTGACGGCGATGTCACATCAAAATTATTGTGCGCTAAATCTAAAATAGCGCCCGCAAAGCCTTCGACTATACCGCGACTTGAGTTGTGTGCAGCTCTGCTGGCTGCTAGGCTTTGTAAAGTAGTATTAGAATCTATTAGATACAAACCAAGTCAGATAGTCCATTGGTGCGATTCCAGTGTGGTACTCAGTTGGATTAACACCGATCTGTCGAAATTAAAGATGTTTGTAGGTAACCGTATCGGTGAGATTTTAGAACTTACATGTGCATCGAATTGGCGTTATGTACCTACCTTGCTTAACCCGGCTGATATAATTTCAAGGGGCACTGATGCAGCGCAGCTTTTGTCGATGGATCTTTGGTGGTCTGGTCCAGAATTTTTACGTAAGGGTAGCTCTGGGTGGCCATTACCTTTGCAAGTAGATAGTAATGAAGAAAGCTTGATAGAAGTCAAAACCCACTGTGCGTCAATTGACGAACCTATTATAAAATTTGAAAATTATTTATCCTTTAATAGACTTCGCTGGACAGTAGCATTTGTCCTTAGGTTTATTTATAATTGTCAAAATCCTAATTCTAAACGCCTAGGAAAACTATCTGTAGATGAATTACGGGAATCATTCCATGCACTTTGTGCTATGGCACAAAGGCAATCATTTCCTGCAGAATATGATTTACTTAGCAAAGGAAAGTCGTTAGGTAATAAAAGTAAAATATTGTCACTTTCACCTTTTTTAGACGATGATAATTTAATTCGTGTTGGCGGACGTCTAGACGCCGCAAATTGTAACTATAATAAAAAACATCCAATTCTACTTCATGCTTCACATCATTTAACCAAATTGTACTTTCTAAGGGAGCACTTAATCAATTTACACGGCGGTCCGCAACTATTGCTGGCACAGATAAGGGAGTCCGTTTGGCCGGTAAATGGGCGTCTACTTGCACGACGCACTGTCTCAAAATGTGTGATATGTCGCCGCTTTAGCGGAAAGACGTTGAATCCCAAAATGGGAAACCTACCAGCTCAACGTATTAATCCAGATTTCCCTTTCTTGTCCGTTGGTGTGGACTACGCTGGTCCATTTTTTATTATTAATCGAAAGGGCCGTGGAGCTCGTTTAATAAAATGTTATCTCTGCGTATTTGTGTGTTTACGTTATAAGTGTTTACATCTTGAAGTCGTTAGCGATTTAACGGGGGATGCATTCATTATGACTTTGCGACGTTTTATAGCTCGTCGTGGCAAACCAGTGGAAATATTTAGTGACAACGGTCGTAATTTTTTGGCTGCTTCCAAAGAAATCGGTAGTTTTATTAAGCAGAATAAAGATACAGTAACTGGTTTTGCTAGCGAACAAGGTATTAAATTCATATTCATTCCCGCATACGCTCCTCATTTCGGCGGCATCTGGGAGGCCAGTGTCAAGTCGGCTAAACACCATTTACGTAGGATTATGGGTAATAGTAATTTAACGTTCGAAGAGTTAACAACTCTGTTTGCACAAGTCGAGGCGGTTCTCAACAGCCGTCCTTTGTGCCCTCTGTCGTCGTCCCCAAACGATTTCCTTCCTCTCACCCCGGGACACTTTCTCATCGGGAGAGCGTTGACAACACTACCAACGCCAGATCTACAAAACTGCAAGGAGAATCGGCTAAGAAGATATGAGCGACTTGAGAAGATGCGCCAACACTTCTGGCTACGTTGGCAGAAAGAATATTTATCAGAGCTCCAACAACGAACAAAGTGGCGCATTAATAAGTCCGAGCTCAATGTGGGAGATATGGTACTTATCTCCGAAGACAACACTCCTCCACTGGCTTGGCGACTGGGAAGAATTTTGCGCCTTATCTCGGGACCAGACGGCATATCAAGAGTGGCTGACATCAACACGAATAGAGGAACCATACGTCGTTCTCTTACGCGTCTCTGTCCTCTACCTACGGCGGATGAACTTCGTGGTTGAAAGCACTCTTTCAACGGCCGGGAGGATGTTAAGGCGTCATCACGCCTGAACGAATATTCTCAGCAATGTGTCAATTCGTATTATAGTAGGAGTTTGATTTTTATTGTGTTTTGTGTGGGTAAACTCACTTCACTTTTTTACTTGTACTGAAAGCATCGTCTCTCTGCAAATTATATATATTTTCAAGAATCCTGCATTTTATTCACCACCATAGTGTATCTAAATACATTACACTTGTTCATTTTATTCTAAACATTTAACATGACCTACCCCTTAAGCTTGGGTCAATAAAAAAATTGCACGGTATATTTTAGTTATTTCCATAGCATCATGTCTTATGGTATTCTTTTGTGGGGGACAGCAGCTGATATAAACACTATATTCATTTTACAAAAACGAGCAATAAGAGCCCTTTATCAGCTAGGGTCTAAAACATCTCTTAGGGATAAGTTCAAAGAGATAGGTATATTAACAGCTGCATGTCAATTTATTTTGAACTGTATAATTTTTGTTCGTCGCAATCTATCAGAATATACCAAACATAGTGATGTGCACAATCTTAATACGAGAAATAAAAATAAACTTGTAATGCCTCGATACAGGCTAAAAAAGGTTCACGGATCTTTCTTGGGTCTAGGTGTAAATTTTTTCAATAAAATTCAACAATGTATTTTGGATTTGCCTTTTGAAAAGTTTAAGATTCATGTAAAAGATTGTTTACTAAAGAAAGGATATTATACTATAAAGGATTATTTGAATGACAAAACAGCTTGGTCATAAATGTTTTGTTTTATTTTTTCGAAGTTGTAGCCGTGTCATTAATTTGTTTAGTATAGTATTAGATTAAACTTTTAACGCAGGTAGCTTGAGTATGTCATGCTCTCTTTAAACATTTCTACGGTGGTGTCGTGTGAGGCGGGTCGCTACGTTCCCTAAAATATGGTTGAGCGAAGCGATGGCTGGTTCATGCGTCATGCTCGTGAACGGGTGCTGCCAGTGGGATGGGTCTGCTCTTGTCAGATTGTGTTAAAATGTGTTGAGATATTTATATTTTTTGTTTCAATTTTATAAATTCTATGTTATTTATGATGTTTTGAATTGAGAACGTGGCACTGCTTGATCAGAATAAATAAAAATAAGTAATGTTCTCCAATTATTGTAATTAAGTATATGAAAGCCATTATTATTATTATTATTTTTAATTTACTTTAAATACGCTTTATGATTATGACCCAGCTGATGCGTCTTCCAGTAACATTGTAAGTTGCGTCTTATATTAATGCACTTTTATCTTTCTTTTTTTTGTGTTTGCCATTGTATTTTTTATATTTATACACTTTAACATAAGTACCTGAAGTACGTCATGCTCACTCAAACGTTTCTTCGGCGGTGTCGTGTGAGGCGGGTCGTTACGTTCCCTAAAATATTGTTGAGCGAAGCGATGGCTGGTTCATGCGTCATGCTCGTGAACGGGTGCCGCCAGCGGAAATGGGTCTACTTCAGTCTGCTTGTCTTAACGTTGTGCTCAGAGATTAAATATTTTCATCTAAAATAAATTGCTATCGACCTGTATGTACGTCACAACTTGCAGTACAGTAACCTTGTAATGCGAGAAATGTTAAATGTAAGTCCTTCCTTACGAGTTGAAAATTGTTTACGGTTAGGATAACCATAAAATGTAATATTATAATTAGTATTTTCTTTTGTGATGGAAATTGACCTTACTGATATGTTAAGCTCACTTTTCAATTTGACGACTCTGTATGAAATAAAACAGGGAGAAAAAAATAGCCCTTGACGAGTTTCTTGCCGGTTCTTCTTGTTACAAGGTCTCCCGCCGTAGGGTTTGTGAAACGATGGCGTAGCTTCTTTGACGTTCATAAGTGCTTGTAACAGCCTAGACTGAATAAATGATATTGATTTGATTTGATTTGAAAGGAATAAAATGTATGCTTTACACCGAACGGACGGAGTCAGCGCGCAGCGCAGCCTATTTAACAATTGCTGAAGGAAGTTCAAACATCCGTAAAGCATTTAAGTTCCATATTTGCATGGGGTGCGCAAGAAGCGACCGGCTGCCGCGGGGCGTCCGCGTGCCGCCGGTCGGCTACGTAAATTGCACGCAATTGTAAAATGCGCTGCGGCGCGCGCAGACTGCGTCCGTTCCGTGTGTATCATACATTAAACTATTCAAAATTTCAAGTTGGTAGCATTAGTAGTTCTTGATATATCCAGCCGTGACAGACTTGCAAGACTGAGTCGCACAACAAGCGTTCCTTTTTACCAACTGATTACGGAACCCTAAAAAGGAGAACTTTACTTCAGTTTTTAACCGACTCTGTGGTCTAGTGGTACAACCACCGGTATCAGAACCAGGAGTCCCGGGATCCCGGGTCCCTCAGCGGGGGTACATATTGTATTCTGTTTGGTTGGTGGTAAGACTTGTAGACCGATAGGGATAAGTTTTGAGGTTTCAAAAATATTAAAGTTCTTGATTTTTGGTATACAGTTCCAGGACCATTTACTTAACCTAATATATGATTTTGTGTCATCTTAGGTGCAGGGATAAGTATATATTGACGTTTTTGTCTTTTCTGACATTATCGGCCGAAAAGAAAATTAGAGAAGATAATTTTACTTTCATGGGGATTAGAAAGTCGTAAACGATGTACACGAGGTTTTTGTGTCATCTCTCTCCACGGGAATACTGTTATTTAACCATTACCTAAGATGTCGCCTCAGTAGCTCAAAAGAATATTAGAGTTGGTGAAATAAGTGTTATAAGTTTTAGATCAATGGTATCTTTTGTTTATAATGTTTTGTGTCAGATTCCTGCATGGCATTTTCAGAAACTTTCCTTTTTTTGTTCAAAACGCTGTAAAAGTCACAAAAGAAAATTCAAGTTATTAGAGTTTATGTTTTTATTATCTTTATGATATAACGAAACACTATTCAAAATTTGTGTCGTTTTTATCCATGGAATCTTATATTATTAGATTCAGTTTAAATTCGGAACATTTTGAAATTTGCCGCTAAGAGCAAGCGCATGGGACGCGACGCGACACGCGAGCGGTGTGTGTAACCTTGAAAGCGCCCTTATACGTCGCTCGTCGGTGGAAATGTAAAAAAAATAGAACTTTGAATTCCCGGTACTTTTCCCTATCTCGAACTCATTCATTTGAATATATTTATATTGAAGTTTACTATTAATGAGAACCGGTTCTGCGATACCATGTTAAAACCGGTGCCGGTTAATGTGCCCCAGTAAGTACCGTATCAGGAATCTCGGGAAAATTCGTAACCAGGAGTTCCTGGGACTATGCCCTAGAATTATTTATCGATGTTATATAAACATTATCTGACTTCTGACCTTTACTTTGGCTAGCCATATAGCTCCTCAGATCGGAAACTTTCCGGTTTTGGGGGGATTGTGGAGACAGGTTCATTTGCACAGGTAGCTGCTAATTAAACATCTTATCGTTGTTCACAAGTATGGAGAAAATTGAATATCGGGTCACATGGCCATAGGTACAGACAGTGTCACACCTCCAGCAGTCAGCCCTGCCAAAGAGATGACATTTGCCTTCCTAGCAAAGAAAATCCAGTATCCAGCCGTAGGGTTTGTGAACCGATGGCGTTGCTTCTTTGACGTTCATAAGTGCTTGTAACAGCAAAGACTGAATAAATGATATTGAATTTGAATTTAAATTTGATGCACGAGCCCTTACTGAACTGGTTCATGAACCTGTCTCCGCAGGCAGACTCTTAATAGCGCAATACAACTCTGCCCCCTTGTCATGTAACCCAAAAAGCTTCAGTTCACGACCGAGCAAGTCTATAGCTTTTATTGATATAGATGTAGAATCATTAAATTTTTTCGCCCTGGCCTTTAGTGAAATAGCCAAGCCAATGCTAACTTACATCTTGTCCCTAATTCCCTAATTCGGTTGTCCACTGAGGCTGTAAGATTAACAGGATAAGAAACAGGTCAGTCCTTTCGACCTGAATCCTACTTTCCGAGGGATATGCTTGCTGATTTCTGATCATCTAGAGCTTTTTGGCGTGTCATTTTCATTAAGTTTCAACTTTTAATATTTCATTAAAAGTTTAATTAGCATGAAAAAAGCTTTGCTTTACTGGCAAAGGTACGCTGAAACGGTTCCTCCAACTATACCAAACGCAAACTCAGTTGTTTTCGAGAGTCATAACGAGTCGTCTAGCTCGCAGGTTCGACGACTTCCTCACGAACAAGCCGGGTTCTGAAAAGGCTTTAGCACCAAAGACCACATCCATACGCTTCGGCAGGTTATACAGAAGACCGAGGAGTATAATTTGCTACTTTGCTTGGCGTTTGTGGACTATAAGAAAGCCTTCGATACGATAGAGACCTGGGCGGTGCTGCATTCTCTCCAGACGTGCCAAGTGGACTATAGGTATTTCGAGGTGTTGAGGTACTTATACGAACATGCCACCATGTCGGACCGATTACAGAACCAGAACACAAATCCCATCCAACTTCAGCGAGGTGTGAGACAGGGAGACGTCATTTCTCGGAAACTGTTCACAGCTGCGTCGAAGGATATCTTTAAGCTCTTGCACTCGAAAGGTCTAGGCATCAACATTAATGGCCAGTATCTGACACATCTTCGTTTAGCCAATGATATAGTCGTTGCGGCTGAGACCTTGGAAGATCTGAACACAATGCTCGAAGATCTCCGTAGTGCTTCCCAAACATTGGGTCTTAAGATGAACATGGAAAAGGCGAAAATCATGTCAAATCCCCATGTTATACCCACTTCAGTTCACGTTGGGAACCCTACACTCGAAATGTTGACCACTACGTTTACCTTGGACAGACAATCCAGTTAGGTAAGTCCAACTTCGAGAAAGAGATCTCCCGTCGAATCCAACTCGGATGGGCAGCATTCAGGAAGCTATGACCAGTGTGTGTTGTCAGTGATGACTTACGGTAGTGAATCGTGGTCGCTAACTATGAGTATACTTGGCGTTTCCCTACGTGATCGAATCTGATATGAGGAGATCCGTAGGAGAACTAAACTGATCAAAGCAACTGACATCGCTTGAAGGATTACTCGGCTGATATCTGTGGGCGGGGCACATAGAGAGAAGAGCGCTTTCATTTTAAACGTTTCGTGTCGGATCGCTGCGGTGCCGAAGCCGTGCATTTGTCGTTTTGCGCACGGACGGTCGTTTGTTTCCATACAAAGCGCGCGGTGCGGTTACAGTGCGGCGTCGGTATCTATCTATTTTTGTGGCGCTACCGACGCCGCACAAAAGATATTTTTGTTATAAGCTTGAATGCAAACCCCTTGAGCAGAGACAGAAAGAAGCGTTGTTGCGAGCTTAACGCTTTATTATCTGATATATTTCGGTCAGTGTCCATCTGAAATGGACAGCTATACTCTTCCCCTGCCATTAGACAAGCATAAATACGAATATGTACTTCACAATATATTCCAAAGACTGGCTGGCGTTCAATGCGTCGAAATCGGCTAAGCGTTTTGATTCTTTTATCTTCTGTACCGCGCTAGAGTGTAACTTCTTACCTGTTCTTGTATTTCCGAATACTTACAAACCCGGGGATTCTAAATCCCTAATGAATACCTTCTAGGCTCATCGTTGATTGTATGATACTCCTAGCTTACCATTAGGCGGTATAACAGGGCAGTGACCTATTTATCAGAGTGAGACAGCAATAGCCAGACAGTAATATGAGCGTATTTCAATAGTACGTTATAGTATAAAAGCTGAATTTTGTGTGTGTTACGCGGGGAACTACCAAAAAATAGTTTCACAGCAGCAGCACTTTCTATTGTTCTTTCATCTTGCGTCTTAACATTTTCATTTATGCACACATTTTAAACAGCTCATTAATACAAAAAAACTTTAGGGGTTTCTCAGTACCGGGAGTAGCGATATTCCCGGTTCTCTTAACGGAGTATCCTGTAAATCTACGACTATGCCGTATTTAGTAAGTACAAGCTATAAATTTTGTTTTGCTGACTCTGCTTAAAGCAGAATACTTTTTTTATATGATAAATAAAAAAATAAAAACTACCGAAAAGCGATAGGTACCTGTAAGTAAAAGTGAAAATCTACTAAATAACTCATATAGGTATAATATCTGCTCTGCTATGCCACCGACGACCCAGACAGGGACACCCTTTCATTCTTTCACTTGCATAAAAGTAACAGTATTGAAATTTTGATGTGATCTGCGTCTGCATAGTAGATTAACGCATAGTAGATTAACGCATAGTAGATTATATAGACTGTGATGATAATCTCTACATAACCGAACGACGGCGTGTGTTCTTTCGTTCTTCAATTCAATCCTTACCTAATCTGATCTAATCACGGGATAATCTAATTACCTATTATAGTAGGTACCGAATATAACCCGACTGAGACGGACGCCGCGATGTCACACGGTCCACGCGTATAGGTAGGTCGACCGCGCCGGGCTTGCCGCCTGCGCTTCGTTCGCATCGCGCGCTATGTACCTACTAACTTCGTGCGCTTTTTTGTATTTTTTTTATTAATTAATAATGCCGTGCATTAATATGACACAAATTCACACTGTCCATCAATCATGCATTTTTAATGTCAAATAAGTAAATTCTAATAATTGTAATATTTTTTTAAAGCACTTATAGCTCGGACAAACAAAAAAAATTAAAATACTAAAATCCCATGCCTGAATCTGGCACAAATTTATTTTATGGGTTTATTTAAGTAATCTGCAGATTATGGTACTAGTTATTTAAACTCTATTTTTTTTTTGCCTTAGTTATTAATGTACTGACTTTAAGTCACTTTCCCCTGGACGAATGTGACACAAACTAGGGTTGTACACTACGCAGGCTATCTTAAATTCAATACCATTGCGTTTTTTAACTTGAAATCAATTTTGTAAGTTTTATTTTGAATTATTTATATCCACCACAAATATTCGAATTTCTATAGATGCATAGGCAAGATGTGACACAAAATGCAAAAATAAGCTTTTTATATGCAAATACATCCACAGGCAAGTTTTTATAAACTTTAGAATTTTTTAAGGTTTTGCCTACAAAATAACTCAGCGCGATCGGTCTATTGTTGTAAGTCCGCCTGGCTAGCTATCACCATCTTATCTAAGTCTGACGCCATAACTTCCGGGAGAGGCTCGCTTCTATCTTCAGCCTTATCAATCCTTAACATGAAGGAGAGAAATAGTCTCCCCGTCGTTCATAAAAAAATAATAAAAAAGATGACTTAATTTGCCTTAATAATGTCTTTGTAGATCTCGACGTCAAGACATGAGTCGCCGTATGGCGGCGATGCGCCGGCGCCGGGAGACGGTCAAACGGGAAGCACTCACTATGTACGATCTGATCTTCTACAACCCCACTACCAACCCAATCGTGTGAGTATAAATATATATTACTAGCGGCCGCTCGCTGTGTCACCTGCGTGGTTCCCGTTTCCGTGGGAGTATCGGGATGAAAAGTATCCTATGTTCATAACCAGGCTACTATCTGTGTACCGAATTTCATCCAAATCCGCTCAGTAGTTTTTTAGTTTATTTGTTGCAAACGAACTAACAATCAAATCTTTTCTCTTTATAATATTAGTATTTATAATATTATAGCTGTTATGGCAATATTTAATACACCTTGATACTCTGCGATATTTTATATGGCAAGCTGAAATCTTAACAGAAATACTAAACTTTGGTTTTTTATTTGTGTCAATAAAATGACTAACTAAACGATAGTATGTTTGTCAAGATGTTGACAAAGTTCGTTACCGACCACCCAGGTTGGTGTCTTGTGTGAACTGTTAAACTAAACAGTAATTTCTCTCAGTTCTGTGGCGTGGCACTTATATCATTTACGCTGACACCACCACACCACACAACCTAAATCACAATCACACACACTCACACAATCACTACAACATTCACAACTTGTATGTATCAACTTCTACCTAGTTGCGTAATAGATTTGTCCTTTCTGCGGGAAGAGGCTGGTGACCTGTGGTACAGGTTTCTAAGAAACCTATTTCAGGCGCCAGTCCTTCACAAATTTAGGTTATTCTATGACACTTGTGTATGAATTGATATATGTAATGAATTTGTGAAGTGACAAATAAATAAATTATTGAATTGAATCATTGGCAGATAATAGTATATTCGTGTAAACTGTTTTTTTATGCCAACGGCAACTACGGTTAAGGGGCACAAGATTTATCAGAATCAAGTGTTTTTGGCCGGCACTTTCACATATGGACCATAAATATATGAAGCCCAGATGATGTCCTTTAATAGTTTGGTAAAGCCGGACCTGCTGTTGACCGTACTTCAAAAAATAAATACAAAAAAAAATACAATTACATTAAACAAATTATTAATTATTTCTTCTTTCTTCCCCATAACCCACTGCAGTCCAGATCAAGATGAGATAAACGCCAAAGAGGCCAATAAACAAGACGAGTTAGCGCGCGAAGAGCAAGCGGATGACCCGGACGAACCACCGCCTGCAGACGAAGCTCCAGTGCCGCAAATCAAGTTGGGGCCCAATGGAGAGATCATACTGGATGAGACTAGTCTGGTAAGGACTTTGAACTTTAAGTTGTTAGTCGAAGGGTTCAAAATATATGAAAGAAATGGAGCAAACGGTGAACGATCCGCCTACGGACAAGGCGCCCGTGCGACAGATCAAGTTAGGGCTTAATGGAGAGATGATACTGGACGAGACTAGTCTGGTAAGGACTGTGGACTTTAAGTTGTTAGGCATTAGGTACAAATCAATTGGTCTAAAGTCACCTGGTTTAAATCCTGACTCTGTTTTCTCAATAGTGACTGAAAGGACAGCTATAAATTAAAACCAGGTCTAACTTTAGACCACGTTTTGTAGTAACATGATTAGAACTTTAAGATGTTAGACATTAGGTTCAAAATCCATTAGAGAAATAAATGGAGCAAGTGGCGGGTCAGATCTTGATGCCTGTTTGCCCAATGGTGTAGTTAACCCAATTACCACTAAGTGGTCTCCGGTAACCGCGCTCGACTTTGCGCGTTACGCGATTTTAAACTCTGTTGTGTGAATTCAAATTGCAAATTGATTTATTGCTTAGACTCGATATTATTTATGCTAAGAAAAAACAAAAGACAAAAGATGTTTTGATGGGTTAAGGGTGTTCCCACACAAATACCACAACAGTCTCGCTATTGGTTCATTGACCACTTCCCTTTTAAAGCCCACTCTCCTTTTATAGATATGTGCATTTCCATAAATCTTAATATATATAAATCTCCTGTCACGATGTTTGTCCGCGATGGACTCCTAAACTACTTAACCGATTTTTAATTTAATTGGCACACCGTGAGCAGTCTGGTCCAACTTAAGAGATAGGATAGCTTTGATCCCAAAATTCCCACGGGAACGGGAACCACGCGAGTGAAACCGCGCCCGGCCTCTAGTATTCTATAAATACTGTCAAAGTCAATATAGTCATATCATTTATTCAGTCTAGGCTGTCACAAGCACTTATGAACGTCAAAGAAGTTACGGCATCGGTTCACAAACCCTAGGCTTGAGACCTTGTAACGAGAAAAACCGGCAAGAAACTCGTCAAGGGCTGTTTTATTTCATACAGAGTCGTCAAATTGAAAAGTGACCTTAACATATCAGTAAGGTCAATTTCCATTACAAAAAAAACTATTTATAATAGTATATTTTATGGTTATTTTAACCGTAAACAATTTTCAACTCTCAAAGAAAGACTGACTGCTACTATTCAATTTCAGGTTATAAAACAAACGGACAGCAAGCGCAAAGTTTCATCCGTAGTCCGCGAAGGAGCGTGGGGCAGCGGCGGCGGTAAATACACTCGAACAACTCGTACCGCCGAGTGGAGTGCCGCTGAAACGGTGCGATTCTACCGCGCTCTTGCTGCCATCGGGACCGACTTCACGCTGATGGCGCCTTTGTTCCCCGACCGGAACCGGCGCGATCTCAAACTGAAGGTAATTATGTTTTTTGAATGGTAAAAATTTTCCTACCACCACCTGTTAGAGACTTTTAACCGACAAGAAAAACAGACCAAAAGCTTGCCTGCTTTAAATGAGTATAAAATAAATACACTCGAACAACTCGTACCGCCGAGTGGAGTGCCGCCGAAACGGTGCGATTCTACCGCGCTCTTGCTGCCATCGGGACCGATTTCACGCTGATGCCGCCCTAGTTACCCGACCGGATCCGGCGCGACCTCAAGTTGAAGGGACTATAATAATAGTTGTTTGTTATGCAAGGCTGGAAAGTTGGTTATTTAGCGGCGAGTTACCTCTATTGCAATCTGAGCAAGTGAAGGATTCTAGGATTGAATCCTGAGCGAAGCGAGGATTTCAAAGGTACAAGACGCTAAAAACTTTTCTGCCGAGCGCAACACACAATTTTTCACCTCACAACAGCGAGGAACATTTTATGGTGGTTTCCGCGCTCAACTTCCGGTAAAAAATTCTTTAAACATAAAGTTTAATCTAAATATACCTTATTCTCGTTGTTTTAATGATATAAAAAACTAAAATAATAAAAAGGGAATATTATAGTTAATTCAAAGTTATATAAAGTAGGAATATATTCTTACTTTTTAATAAGAATAAAAACGATTCCGTAAATGTTGACACTGACATGAGATACAAGACAAAGACAATGTGACATAAATTAAAAAAATTAGATTTATGTCACAGTCCGAAATCCAATTATAGGTTGTGAAATCTCACCTAGCCTAATATAAAATTCTTATAACAAATAGTTTAATCTTATTGTTATTATTTTTATGATTCAATGAACTAAAATAATATAATAAAACCAAAACGGAATATTATAATTAATTTAAAGCTATTTAAAATAAGAATCAAATATAACAAAAAAGTCAATAGTCCGATTCGGAACGCATTATGACATATTTTTAGGTATTAATTTAAAAAAGTACTTTGCCGCGCTAGGCTGCAAAAAGCTATTTTCTACGCCTAAACTGATTGACGAAACCTCCTTTTCAGAGCATTTGAGGTGAAAATAAAATAATAGTCACCTCAGCTTCAGGTGACAACCCCACTCCACTTACATTATCATATCACTTAAACAGCCATCAGGACCGACTTCACTCTGATGGCGTCTTTGTTCCCCGACTGGAACCGGCGCGAAGGTGACTGACAGCTCCAACTGTTTTTGCATTTTTGTCAGCCCTGTCTAAGCGATTTGGAGACAAGTTGATTTTTTCTATTATATTTTCTATTCTAATAAATTTTTAATCAGCCTTCTCTTGACCAACATTTTGCGAAAAATCAACCGCTACCATGCAGGCCGCACGAAGCACTGCGCCACCGATCTCCTGCCTCCTTCATTAATAGAAGTCATCATTCTCATTGATTACAGTTCAAAAAAGAAGAGAAAGTAAACGGGGCTCAAGTAGACAAGGCCCTTCGTTCCGCCACCACGTGGGACGCGGCCAACTTGCAGGAAGAGTTCGAGAAGGAACGCGCCGAAGCCGCCGAGAGGGAACGGGAGGACAAAGAGAGGTTGCAGCGACAACGACAGGAAGCGGCGCAGAGACTGAACGGGAGGAACTGCCGCGTGCGGACGAGTGAGTCTACTATTTATAGTTACTTAGTAGCAGTTCAAGGAGGAACGCTCCGAAGCCGCTGAGAGGGAACGCGAAGAACTGTCCCGTGCGGAAGAGTGAATCTAGTCTACTTACTTGGTAGGAGTTTCCTGGTCACATTACATGTTCAGCTAACGGGAGAGCGCAGCGACAACGGCAAGAAGCGACACAAAGGCTGAACGGGAACAACTGCTCCGTGCGGAAGAGTGAGTCTACTGTATGCTTACTTGGTAGATGTTTCCCGAGTCTACTGTATACCTAGATAGAAATAAAGGAGTTGAACGAAACATACTCCGTCAATGGGAATGCGCGGAGAAAATAGGGCGCAGCGACAACAGCCAGAAGTGGCGCAGTGGCTAAACGGGAGGAACTGCCCCGTGCGGAGGAGTGAGTCTAGTCTAAAGTCTACTATACTTACTTGGTAGAAGTTTCCTAGTCACAATACACGTAGGTACAGTCAACAGGTCGATCACCTTAATGAGATATTCGGGTGCGCTCGATTTGGACAGTCCTAGTAGTAGTCCTAGGAGGGATTTAGCAAGGCAAGTTGACTACTGGCAACTTCTGTGTTTGTTATACAAGTTGCTAATGTGCTGAAAGAAATTCAAGCTTTCATACAGTAGTTATGATGCCCGCTTTTGTCTAAATTGCAAGCAAATATAGATACACACCAAAACTGTCTAGGGATATTATAATATATCTTCATAACTTAAAAACTATCTACAGTACAGAAAACCTTTGTATGGGGGAAAAGCCCTACTTGGTTCCGTCTTTCGAATAAAAAAAAGATATGTAAAACAAAAGAATGCATGATAAATTCGAATATAACTTTCGCAAAACAAAATTTTTCTTACAAATTAAACGGCGCGAGTTAGATAGCTTCAGATAGCTAGATAGCTTTAGATAGTTAGATAGCTTGCTTTCATGAAGCTTCAGGAAGCGCTCATGGCCGCGCTTGACAGACTGATCGTATTTGACCACGTTTGTTAAGCAAAGTTCGGCCCGGTTAGGTGTCGGATGGATGAGGGTAAAGTGGCATTATAACTGAGCGATTCCGTGCTTCGGAGGGCACGTTAAACCGTCGGTCCCGGCTTATAGGCGGCTTGATAAACTCTGACACCAGAGGTGGCCACAATAACGATAAGAAGAAGAAGAAGCTTTCAACATGTCTACAGCTCTAATCTGTGGGCCTACCGCGTAAGTGCCGTCGGTGTAGCTGTCAACTTCACTTAGCCGGCTTCACACAGCCGCTGGCGTTTTCGTACAACGCAATTTCAACGTTATCGTCCTAATAATAAGATTCCTTTTTCGAGACCGAGACAGCGCTATAGCATCAGGGCTCGCAAAACAAAATTTGTAAGAAAAATTATATAAAAGTTATATTCGAATTTATCATGCATTCTTTTGTTTTACATATCTTTTTTTCTTTTTATTTTTATTTCGAAAGACGGAACCGAGTTGGGTTTTCCCCCATACAAACCTTTCCTGTACTGTAGATAGTTTTTATGTTATGAAGATACCTATGTTATATCCCTTGGCAGTGCTGCTGCTGATGTGTGTATTTGCTTGCAATTAAGGCAAAAGGGGGCGGTTCACGACAGTGGCCTTTCAACTCCTCGCAAATTTATGCATACAAATAAATAAGGCACTTGTAGTACTACTTGTACGCGTGTACTACACGCTCAGGCGTGGCCCGCACTTTACATTAATAATATGGCTTTTTTTTCCTATTTCAGGTCGTGCAGCCAGAGCGGTCGAGACTTCAGTCTTACCGGAAGTGCCTAGCAACAAAAATCACGAAGGTCCGATGACGGCAAACGAAATAGTACAGCGTGCTCTCGGAGAGAAAATAGCTAAATCAAGAAAGCGGCGAGAAGAAGCCGAGGCTAGGAAAAAGACCAAACCTACATTACCTACATTTACGCGAGAAAGTGAGATTCAAATCACACTTCCATTCCCGCACGGTGTAAAAGACATGCCTACTGCTACTAGAGTTGATCCTAAAACGCCTTCTCCGGCACCTATCAATTTGAACACAGTATCGTCTATACCTCCGAACATAGAGTCTGGATCTCTCGTCGTTCTAACAGTCAACGACCCCCATTCGCCTTCAAAGAAAATGCTGCAAACGTACATAGCCCATGGAGCGGGTAGATTAACCCCTGTGGCGTTACCGCCCAACTTCCTAAACACAGTCGTAGGTTACATGAAGAAGGGTACCCCAAAGAGCAACTCTACTGGATCTCCACAATTTCTGTCCCCAGTGAGCAATGCTAGCCAAGATCGGACTAACACACCTAGTGTTATACAACTGAACCCAAGTCCGGCGAAAAGACAACGGCATAGTTCTTACACGATAACGCAGCTTTAGCGTCACGGTTTACTTTTATGTAAAGTTTTGTATTATATGTTTTTGATATTATAGGAATAAATTTTTCACATCTGTTATATTGTATACTGCTATCGATTAATGTGATATGAGATATGATAACACCATATTAAGTACAGGGATTGTTTTTTTAATGTTCGGGCTTTCGAAACAAGCAAATAAAGGTACGTATTTTATTTCACAAGTATTTATGAAAACAATCACTCGTACAATTTTATTTAATAATGGAATAAAAGTTGTTTTTTAATTATTTTTATGTTTGTAATTAATTGCCTTTGCATCACGTGAAATATATTTATGAAGTTAGATTTAGTTCTATGCTAATTTGAATCAATTTTAAACGAACATCAGATAAATATATACACTCGAAGATAAACAAATCGTAATCGCACTACCTTTCATTGTCAGAACGGTACCGACTTCTCAAAAACTGTTGTCTTTATTCTTGAGAGGCTTTATATCAGGTATTTTTGACCGCCTCTGTGTCTAGTGGTAACAACCACCTGTATCAGACCCAGGGGTTCCGGGTTTGATTCCAAGTGGGGGGTACATATTGTATTCGGTTTGGTTGGTGATAGGACTTGTGAGTCCGCCTGGCTAGCTACCACCATCTTATCTAAGCCTGACGCCAGAACAACAATGTTTTCACCATTGTTGTGTTCCGGCAGTTAGAAATAAGGTAGCCAGTTCCTCAGTGGTTGAAGATTCCGGGAGGGGCTGGCTTCCATCTTCAGCTTTATCAATACTTAACATCAGATACGATGAAGGCTAAGAGTCTAGGCCCGTCGTGAATAAAAAAAATATCAATAACCAAAGTCAGTCAATGTTTACACATAAAAAGTATGGTGGCCTGACTTCTTTTCTTCTTTGTCTCCGAGTGATATAATCTTCTTATGATAATCTCATTGTTTAAAGAATCGTAAATGCAAATCTCGTCTCCCTAAATATGTAATAGCAAAAGAACCACAGAGAATAATTTACGATTGACGGTCACCGTGCGTGATCTCTATATCTATACCAATAAATTCTATTTTCGATTGTCAGCTACGTCTACGTTAAGAAGTTATCCGATGTAGCAATAACTTATTGTAAATCAGATTTTATACCTTTCACCTTGTTTTCGTATTTTCCTGCTATCTTACATACGTTTCATATATTATTGCGCGTAAAAAAGACTAAGTAGTTGTATCAGGTATCTCTCTTTTGTGCACCACAGTCAGCAAACAATAAATATCTGTAAGTACATAAATGGAATAATAATGTCAGATAAAAATTATGACGTAAAATGATCGTCTCCTCCACTCCTTAACTTAGACTAGCCTATTCTAGCACTGCAACATCTCAAAATCGTTTTTTTTTTTATAACCGTTTTTAGGGTTCCGTAGCATAATGGCAAAAAATAGATTCGTCATGTCTGTCTGTCCGTCCGTATGTCACAGCCATTTTATTCCGAAACTATTAAGATTAAACAGTTGAAATTTGGTAGGTAGATGTATTCTGTAAACCGCTTTACGATTTTCACACAAAAATAAAAGTTAAAGGGGGACTCCCCATACATGGAACTAAACTAAAAAAAAATTTTTTTGTCGATCCTATACATGCGGAGTGTCTATAGATAGGATATTAAAAATGGCAAGTTTTAAGACGATTTTTTTCTCAAAGTCAACCGTTTGAAAGGTGTACAAACCAGTGCCTCTAACTTTTAAAATAAGAAAGTGAAAAATCTAAAAAAAAAATATATGTGGATCTTAATAAAAACTTTCAACGAAAATTGGTTTGAACGAAATATAGTTAGCAGTTTTAGAGATATAGCACATGGTCTGTAACCGCTAATATAACTTTTTCATTTATACAAACACTATGTAAAACAAAGTTATTTTTGCAGACGAAAAATGTTTGTAGTATTTTGACTACAGAACCCTATACTGCGCGTGGCCCGACACGCACTTGGCCGATTTTGTATTTGTCTTTATTAGAAATATAATACTATCCTAATGTCGCATATTGTTTTCAGTGATTTTTTACTCAGAGGGCGCTATAGTAATATTGCTAACTAAATTCCCTGACAATTCATTTATTTGTTTATTTCGGGATTTGCTTTTAGTAAGTTTTCTTGCCTTCAGAAGAATACAAGCAAATTCTGACACTGACACAGTTCTAAACTCCATAGAAAATAAACAACTAAGAGTCTGAAACGGATTGTAAGGCAAAACTGATAATTAAAAAATGCATGTAATATGCTCAATTAAATAAAGAATATTTTCATTTTCAATTAATTTACTTCGCAATATTGCGTTAGCGCCATTTCTAGACCCTCCTGATATGTGCAGAAAATGTCACAGCGCTATAAATTGTCCTGAGTAACAGCGCATCGGTTACACGTAAGAATTAAGGCAAAAGTTAGTTAACTAATTATCAATTACTGTGTAAACCAGCCATACTTTAAGTATGCAAAATAGTTTATTACGCTGATCTGCGGGTGGAGGACTCTATAAAGTATTGTTGTACTAGCCATTATATTACACGCATAACTTTTTCCTTTAAACGAACATAATGATTATTTATTTTGAAATGTTATTGTATTAATGCCTGTAGTTGAATGTAATAATAGTAAATTGTTGTTAATACATTACTTTTTTACTTAAAAACTTGTATTATATTTGTCCAATTGATCTTCAAGCAATGTGGTATTTCCCCTCTATACCGAGTCATGTACTTAGAATTTTGACTTTTTACTGTTTTTATTTCACTGGAAAGGGATCTAATAAGACAAAAAAGTAGTTTCGAAAAACAAGGAGTAGATTAAAAACAAAATATAATTTTACAATTTTACTTATCATTAAATCTTATCTAAGTTTTTTATACGACTAATAGCATTCGCGCTCCGTCAATGCGCCTCGACCACCTCGTGAGGGAACCACTGCGAGGCCTCCAAGGTGTCCCATAGTGACAATTCGGGGTCCAAAAACTCTTCATTCCACTGCTCTACGTCAATAGAAGTCTTGTGTTCTGGAGAAATAATTAAAAAATATATTTAAAACTGACCAACCACTTTACCACCGTTATATCACGCGATATAATATGACGCGTGGTACTGTCTTGCTTTATCCCGCTAAGGTGCGAGTAGGATAGTGCGAAAAGTAAGATAGTGACACCAGCAGTGATACCATGAGTTTTTCTTACCATTTACTGTACAGTAAACGGGAGACATGTACAGCAAACGGGAGACATTTAGTATGAGAATCTGTACTTCTGCTACTGCCCGCTAGATGCGCTATACACATTCGCATACAAAATGTCTCCCGTTTACTGTACAGTAAACGGTAAGAAAAACTCATGCTAGGCCCTCAGATACCAGTGTCGATAATAGCCGCTCAAGCAAGGGATACAGAACTTGATATTTTTATTCACTTAAAAAAAATTAAGACAAATAAATTGCAGTTATCTGAAAAAACACCAACTAATCCACCTTTCACAGACAGTTTATAATAGAGAATATTTATGTTTTTATTTCATCGATCGGTTGGTAGCCTGGCACTACGTGGCCTACACTATTTTGGCTGTTTAGATTTTTTCAGTTTTTTTTATTATTTTACCCAAATATTATGAATGCAAAAGTGTGTTTGTTTGTTCTTCCTTCACGCCCAAACTAAGCAACCAATCGACTTGATTTTTGACAAAGAGTTAGTTGAAAGGACGGAGAGTAACTTTTTATCCCGATATTACCACGGGAACGAGAACCACGCAGGTGAAACCGCGGACGGAAGCTAGTGTAAATATAAGAATTACATGTAAATTTATAATATGAGCAGTGTTCTTTTTGTTATACATTCATTTCAGAACCATAATATCCTTTGACAATAATATAAAAACACATTCCATCTTATCACACCGTTTTGAAAATTATAGGTTGCGCAGCGAGAGTTGAGGTGACCAACACAAGCTAAATTACTATTTGTATACGCTTGCCGAGCTGGCGTCATGCGTAGTCTCACTGAGAAAAGCTTTCTGGCTCGCTTGTACAGTCAAAGATATGTATACACCACAAGTTGCCACAAAATCTAACCATCTAAAATAGATATAGAAACAGCCAAAACTACAGAAATAAGTATACAACAATTTGAACATCACTTGGTAAACAGACAAGTGTAATAATATGTATCCACAGGTAACTCCTCATTAACTTTAAGAGACAATAACGTAATCATAATTAAATACCCACATGATAATAAGTATAATTTTTTTATTAATTTAAATAACAAGTACTAAGGCTAAGCGCGCACTACGAATTTTAATTGTTGCGAATAATAATTATTCGCCTGTGAAAGTGTGAACTATACTTAACTATACTATACTACTAGAGTCTAGGCATGGAACATTTCATGAATAGTATGTAAAAAATCATATATGATTTTCATTATTCATACCTGCTCCTTCCCTTCACATCATCGACTGCTAAAATCGCAGATCATTTTGTTTCTGTGATCTGCCAGGTGGTGAATTCCTTGAGCGCAAGCGAGCGAGTATGATTTGTGTGCTTAGAGCGCTTAGAGTTCTTACTACTTCCGATCCGTATACGATTTTGAGAAATAAAAATAATGTCGGGAAAACTAGTGAAAGTAGGACAACATTGTCTAGTGATCTATAGTTAATAAAAACAGATGCAAGCAATTTTCAACCTTATTAATGTTTTTGAAATTTGGTGCTTTTTTATATTCTCTTTCACAAAAATTTGGTATATGTCAATAAGGTCGAAAATCCCTTGCACCAATTTTTTATTTTTATTGTCCAGTGGTCTAGTTTAAAAAAGCAGGGGCAAGCTATTTTCGACCTTATTGACGTTTTTGACAAGAGATCATTAAGATAAGATAAAATTTACTTGCTTGAATATGGTTACATATTGATCTTAAATAACTAGGACGCATAATGTTTTTAGTTATAATGTCGTTTGGCATATAGTCTTTTCGCATAAATTATTATAAGCATAGTTTGATGAACGCAGAATGGTTTCATCAGCATAATTCTTACTTACTCTAATTTCCTATAACATAATTTTGATGACCATAAAATTAAAGGGCATAATTGTTATACTTCTAAAGGCAATTTATCATAAAATACGAAATGCATAATGGACTTATCCATAACATAACTATATTATCTGTAACCATCAACAATTAAAAGTTAAAGTTTATATTTAAGTTAGCGTGTTTGGTAGGGAATTAAATCCCGATCCCGACCTGCCGTGGTCACCTTGCCGTGATACTTGTATGCCCAATACTAGAGTGCAATTTAGAGCACGTAGGCGCGGAGGGAGAACAGCAGAGCAGAGCAGATCGGCTACGTAGCTTCGGCTTGCTGGCAGGGGCGTGCATTGGTTTTCCAGCGTAGTAGGCACTGTAGATCTAACTAGTAACTTTGCACATATCCTATCCTGCTACCGAATATTATAATTTTGAAAGTTTGTGAGGTATTTGGATGGATGAATGTTTGTTACTCTTTCACTCAAAAACTACTGAACCGATTAAGATGAAACTTTACAGCAATGTAGCTTATACATCAGAAAACCACATTGTATGCAAATATTTATAATTATCCTGATATTCCCACGGTATCGGCAACCACGCGGCGAGTGAAACCGAGAGCGGCCGCTAGTCATAAATGATAAGGTTCGTAATATTTAGTAGGAATATTAAAATGCTGACGAGTTTGATTGTTTGAGCACCCTAATCTCCGGAACTACTAGTTCGAATTGAAAAATTATTTTTGTGCTCCATTTATCTCGGAAGGTAATAAGATATTTAATATCACGCTACGATTAATAAGAGCAGAGCATTAATGTAAAACGTTGCAAAAACGAGGAAAAAATATTACTTTTGGGAGCTTCTGTTGGAGACGGTGTGTAAAAGATTAAAGTTACGTAATAATCATGTATGACAAAATTGTTCCCATAAATTATTATGATTTATTCTGTATGAACGTTATGCGAAATGATGAGTATGCCAAAAAACGTTATGCAGCTCTAAAATATGCCTTTCTGTTTTATGCAACCGAATATGAACCCTTCCAAGATATCCTATCACATTTAGCGATGTGCAAATATTCATTTTCACAATAAAAAAAAAATCTAATTGTAAATATGAAAATAATAAGGTCAAAATCAAGAAGAAAATTGCTACGTGAGGTTAGAACTAGTCATTTGGAGCAATAGTTGATATGACATAGAAGTTGTAGAATTACTCTAAGTCAAGGTAGGTATACAAGTGCAGAGATAAAAAAAATCGTAGTGCACGCTTAGCCTTACTGAAAAACAGTAATTAATTAGTTTTTTTTTGTTTGACTGATGACGTCATATGAAATAGACAAAAAATCATTGACAGGTAGGCACTCTTTTCGGTGATTGTCAAAATTCAAATTTCGAACCTGTTTTGATTGTAGTCGAGTTAATACTGTATACACATAAATATGTTGATTGTATACATATTAACCCTTAATTACTCGCGTGGGGTATATTTTACCCCAGTGAGTTTTTGAAGCGTTATAACTCCGCCATTTTAAAATGTAACTTGACGGCGTTCACAGTAGCTGCCTAAATATGTCCCCCCGCCCCGATTCAGTCGCAAGCGCCGCTCCGCGCCTTGTGGTTGTGTCGTGAGATCGCGTCTGGGGTATATATTGCCCCACGCTAGTGTTAGTGCGATTTTTTTTGGCAAGTGAGTTTTCCGACTTTTATATTTTTTTGTACACAATGAAGGTGCAAAATGTTGTGTGTTATACTTAACTTTAATTGAATGCTTTTTTAGGTTAAAAACCTCAAAATGGCTAGTCAGCAGCTTTCAGACAACCAAATTGCTCAGTGTTTATTAGAAAAACGCCTCAAGAGAAGTGTTGATCTTCAAGATGCTGCCTTCACGTCCAGATTAGGTCCAACCACAAATTAAAAAACGTGTCACTTATGTCCAAGGTCGAAAGACAAAAAAATAAGATTTGTTTGTGCCAAATGCCAGCAGCACATTTGTCATGACCACTCCATCATGACATGTGATGAATGTAAAGATTAAAAAGTTCCTAAAAATATTGATTGATCTCTTTAATAGTTTATAAAAATTTTGATTATGAATACTGTTATTATCAAGTTCAAAGTTGATTCTTTCTTATGTTTATAATAAATATAATACAAAGTTGTTATAAGCATTTTTTATTTTACCTTTTAAATTGGGGTTATATATACCCCACGCGAGCATAAATGTAACTTTTTTGACGCGAGTAATTAAGGGTTAATGTACCCTTAAGTGAATACATAAATTTATGTTTTCGATTGGTTACATATTAATGCCCATGGTCTACATATTTATGTTTCCAATATCGTATACATATTTATTTGAAATTAGAAGAATACAATTTATGGGACTTTAGATGAGTGTTGTCAAGATTCTTGTATCTATATTTTTGACCTTGACTGTACACATTCGTTAAATGCAAGAGCGAGATAGCTAGTGTATTCGATATTTGAACTTGAATATTAAACATTCTGTATTCAAATATTACGTCAGTGTGAGTTCTGTGTTTGAATTGTAACTCTCGCTGAGCGACCTATACGTACCATTCCACTAGACCAGTTCATATCGAGACTTTTTATTATTATTAAAAAAAAACATGACAAAAATATTAAGGTACAGTCAGCTACATAAAAGACCGGCGTGAAGACTGATCAAAATTATCTAGGGGACACATTCAATTTTATATACGCTAGTAGAATATATTATTGTTGTACCGTCCAAAGTAAACAATATTATCTAAAAAACACAATTCCTATGATATGTAATGTGTTAAAATGACCAATTATATATTCGCAAATAACTATTAAATGGTATCTAGGCTCTCAGAGTGATCAAAAATATCTTGGTAGTAAAGGAATGTCAACGCTAATTAGGGGTGTTACGGTTCTCTTAGATATTTTCTATTGCTTATTTTCTCTACCCATATTTTTCATTTTGTGCATGACGTAATTGACATGTCTTTTGTTTGGAACTCAGTATTTTGAAACAAATCGATTTTCTAAGAGCCACAATTCGTCCTATTCACTAGTCGTACTTTTAAAATCGGCAATCGGCGCTTTTCGGAAGCTGGTTAAAGCGACGACTGAACGCTACGCTCCGCACACACTCGGTTGGCGGTTGTATCGTTTTGTTATCTGCGAAACAAGCAGTGGCGATTCTCGGGTCACTCGAAATTATTTCATATTCGAATTGAGCAGCTAACTTAAAAAAATATATATATTAAAAGATTATTTTGAACCTGAGATATCACCATTACTCACTTCTTGCGAAGTATCACAGCACAGATTCAACGTAATTGGACGTGATTGTAACGTAGTTGGAAATTGATGTAGGTACTTATGAAACAATTTCAAAAGCTCTAACGTAAGAAAATAAAACGTGAAATTCCCTTCTTGGACGGAAATCGAACTTAGATACGCCTATCGCTATCCGGATTCTGGGCGTTGCCCATCACAATCTGTCTAAGCTTTTGTTGCCTTTTTTATATTTTTTAAAGAACTACAATCAAAATCAATTCAAAATCATTTATGCAAATCCTCTGTCTGCAAATCATCTATTTTAATAATAAAATTAAAACTTAATAATACGAAAACCTAAAAACACTAATATTAGATTGGTGTAGGTCTGTAAAGGCCCTTATTTACTATTGGTGATATCTATCTATGTCCTATTTATCTTGTAAATTTATATAAGTAAGGATATTTATAAGTACTCTGGATGCTTAGATACCAATGAACAGAAAGGAAGCGTACATATAAGAGATCCTCGTAATCGACTGTAAGTAATTGGAGACTTATGATCTGAAGAAATATAAGACTGGTTGGTTGTGAACAATATTTAGATAAATGCAAAGATAATATTGAACCTTTGCTCCTAGCATGTATTTGACCACCTTGCCACCTCATATCTTTATGAAGCTGACTGTACAGGAAATATTCCATTGTTGTTCGAGTATGACACATTAGTCCACGTGAGATTTTAAAGTTTAATGCAATTTGCAACTTAAATATACTTACCAACAAGGGCCAAATCATCATTCTGAGCTTTGATGGCGGCAGTTTGCACGGGTTCCGCGACGGGCACCGCCTGCGCAGCCGCGACCGCGCTCTGGTCACCCTGCCCATAGTAGCCAGACCACGCTGAATAATTTTGCCAATAGGCTGACGGATCATAATATTGGTTGTACTCCTATAAATCATAACTGCTCATCAATATCACTTTTTGGCACCCCCACATCGCCATGATGCAACACTGCCTTTGTGGCAACTAAGCGATCTATTTGCATACACGCAACAGATATGCTTAGCGAGATAACTCTTAGCGATGGCACACGGGTCAAATGCATTACATTAATTTTTTAAAGCAGTTTACATGAATATTAAATATAAGCTACATCTATAAGCTAAATCTTTAACTCTGAATGGTTGTTATGTGTATCTTTTTAGAGTTATACAATACAGCAACTATTGCTCAAATAACAATCTTTATGCTGTTTTATTATTTGCATAACATACTGTTTTAGAGCTCGCGCATATATACAACTTTCCATCTACTTAACTGTTTTGTAGAGTTGTGTCCTTCTCGCGATTTCCACAAAACTAAACAGTTTATTTGGTGGAACAGTCGATGTCGGTTTTTTGTCGAACAACTATCGAGTTGATAGTATGCGCGCTTCCATATATTCCCATAGAAATACGATTCACAACAATATTATAGTTGTTCCAAGTAAAAGTTGTACATATGCGCTAGCCCTTAGGATTGACAAAATATTTGCACCAAGACAACTAGTTGATCTTTACTTTTGTCAACAACAGAGATTTATAAATTATTTTTTTAAGTGTATAGCAACCTTCAAAACTGAGGCTAAATGCCAATATAAAAATACATGAAATGCATTAAAACTAATATTTTATAAAACAAACATTGCAGCAAGGATGAATGCGATATAGCCGAGAAAATTAAAATGGCAAGCAGTATGTTCATTGAATTAAGGGTATATAAAAGAAGGGCGTTTTGTGTGTGTCATTTTAAACATTATCAATGTTATGAATGATCTATTAAATAAAAATCATCTTGTGTGCTATATTTCAAATAGAATTTTAAGCATACCGTTCCAGTATTATAGGAAGCACTTGTAGTAGTGGTTGTTGCGGTACTTTGCGTGGTTACGATGGACTTGGGCTTTGGTACAGCAGTACAAATCTTGAGGGGCTTGTTCCCCAATCCAGTGTACCCATTCATTGCATACAAAGCATTTCTCTGTTCTTCCTCATTACCAAACCTGACAAAGCCATATCCTTTTGTATATCCTGAGCTGTCCAAAATCACTGCAACATTGAAATATGTTCATATGCCATTCTTACAAGTACAGAGTATTTAGTATAACTATAAGTAATTGAGAGTTGGCAGACAAACTTACTAGTTATAGTTTAATTTAAGTAAACATTTGAAAGTTTGTAACTCAATCACACAAAAACGGGTGAACGGATTTGGCACTCAGATAGATTATAGCCTGGAGTGAAACATAGGATATTTTTATCCCGATATTCCTAAGTAAAAAGGCACTACGCTCCACACAAGTGAAACCACAGGCAGCCGCTGTTACTAAATAGTTGTGTGTCTTTAAAATCACAGATACAAAACTGCATAAATGTTACCTTTTGCAGTTTTAATTGAGGAGTATTTAGAAGCAAACACTCTGTAAAGTGAGTAGTCATCAACATCGGGGCTGAGGTCTCCAACCCACACTGAGAACTCCCGCTCATGCTGCATATTGTTACGGGCTTCCCTCGAGGCTGTATTCAAACGAAACCTAACCACAGGAAAAGTCCCAGGGATTGGTTTACCATTAAGTTTATGCATAGCATCAACTGATTCTTCATCTGTCTGTAAAGTAATATTGATTAATTATTGTAGATTTATTCTGAATTTTACGCATGGACTTTGTGGCACAAATGTTACAAAATATATGAAGTCAGAAAAAAAGCGCAAAAATATATTTTCCACAAGAGAATCTAATTGCGAAAATAATAATAATGTCAATTAGGTCGTCATTTAATATTATTTAAATACTCGTCATTTTTCTGCTCACTATATTTTTTTTTCAAAATCGGTGAATGCAGTTCAAAATTCCTCAAAAAATTACGGATGCTTTCCTAACAACGTTTTCATGTAGCTACATCGGTTAAGGTACCTGCCCTTCGTGCCCCGTTTTAAATTTCCACCCTGTATATCTGTACAATATTATAAAGAGGAAAGATTTGATTGTTTGTTTGTTTGTAATGATTAAACTCAAAAACTACTGAACGGATTTGGATGAAATTTGGTACACAGATAGTAGATAGCCTGGCTATGAGCATAGGATACTTTTATCCCGATATTCCCTCGGGAACGGGAACCACACGGGTCAAACCGCGAGCGGACGCTGGTATTATATAGTTTTTTTTTATTTTATTCTAAAATAATGAAAATTCTTTTATTTGGTCGCTCTATTTCAGATATTTACTTTAAATAGCAATTTTATACAAATTAAAAATATCCTCAAAATGACAGTTCTTTGGCTTATCACAACCCCAAAACCACTCAATCAAGCTACTATGCATTAAATATTACCAATTCATATAAGATAACTTAATATTTCGTTATAGTCTGTGATGTACGTAATTATGTATGAGTTAATTGCATAAAAATTGTACATTGGGAAAAAAATATTTGTCCATCATGGTAAAGTGCATGTAAAAAAAAGAAAACATTACTAACATGATAACTACTATTTCTTTTCAATTTGATGTTCTCCTTAAGGGTAAAGATTATCTTAATTAAATGTGTTATGTGTTTAAAGTTGTGTTTTAAATAATCATAATAATTAAAAGAACATTTTTAAATTGTCGTTTTTATTTAATAAATTCCAGTAATTGTTGAAAGATTTCTAAGGTTTTATTTCTTTATTCCTCGTATAACAATACTTTAATTTAACTACAATTGAAGCTATATAACATTTCCAGTAGAATTTTAATTACATATCCATTGATACATGTTACTTATGGTCATAATTTCTAACACGTACATACATACCAACATATAGTATAGTATAGTAACAATGTTTTTATGTTGTTTGCATTCGGATTTTTATTTGTAAGTGAATAACTGCGCTTTGTTAAAAATTAAGATAATATTCGAATAGTAAAAGAAGGCGATACTCGAATAAAACGAATACTCGAATTGCATGCCCTAACCATAAGGGAGCAAAATAATATTGTTACGGCGAGGGCGCTTTTTTGAATCCTGAACGTAGCGAGGGATTCAAAGTACGTCACCCGAGCCAAAAATATATTTTGCGGCCGAGTGATACACTCTACTTTTCATCCCCGTCTATGAGAAAAAGAAATAAGAGGCGTTTCTAGATACAACTAATGAATGTATTTATAAAAAAATATATTAAACACCAAAATAATGTTATAATGTTATAAAATAGTCAGATTGACTTGAAGAGCGCGTATCACCAAGTCTCTATATTAGAGAGAGAAAATCTATACGGCGTTCGAGGCGGATGGAAAACTCTACCAATTTACTAGAATTCCGTTCGGAGTAACGAATGGCGTAGCAGCTTTCCAGCGCTCCTAAGCATTCCTTAGAATACATAATTGATCAAGAAAAACCGATGGGACGTTTACTTACTTGGATGACGTAACAGTGTGCGGGAAAAACCAGGATGAGCACGACAAAAACCTAAACAAATTTATGGAAGCAGTATCTAAGTACAAGTTAACGCTAAACAGAGACAAATGTAATTTTAACAGAACAAATGTATGATTTTGTAATTTTTGCATTTTTCAATGCTATTTTTATACTTATGGTAAATTAAGATATATGGTAAATTAAGATATATATAATAAGAACAAATGTAATTTTTTCTGTTAAAATTTAAATTTTGGTTTTCCAGTGATGTTTTGATTGCCGGTATGCCGGTTGAAAGTGAATTTTGTTGTGAATAAAGTGCTAGTAGTATGACGTTATAATTCAAGTAAGCTAATGGTTATTGCTTAAAATTCCTCTTTATTTAATAGATTAATCATTGTGAAAAACAGTGAGGTAATCAGAACTGTGATAAATTTACAAATTAATAACCTGATTTTTTAAATTGGTTTTGTCACAACAAAATTTGGTTCCTTTGTATGACATATTTGCTTGGACGAATTAACCACTCGTCCAAGCATATTTGTTGTCAAATATGAAAACTTAAAAACTGTATTTTAATTACACACCACTAAATTTTAATTAGTACAGATATTTTAGGGGATGATAGTGCCTGTTATTTAAATTGTTTAGTTTTTGCATTCACAATGCATTTTTTATTATTCAAAGTCAAAATCAATATCATTTACTCAGTCTAGGGCCTAGACAGAATATGTGCCTAGACTCTAGGCTGTTACAAGCACTTATGAACGTTAAAGAAGCTACGCCATTGGTTCACAAACCCTACGGCGGGAGACCTTGTAATGAGAAGAACCGGCAAGAAACTCGTTAAGTGCTGTTGTTTTCTCCCTGTTTTATTTCATACAAAGTCGTCAAATTGAAAAGTGACCTTAACATATCAGTAAGGTCAATGTCCATCACAAAAGGAAAATACTAATTAAAATACTACATTTTATGGTTATTTGGTTATTGAAAATTTAAAATGAAGTATTTAGAGTAATGAAGTATCAATTGCATTTTAGCAGTAAGTCCTATTTTTATTAAGTTTCAGTTTGGAGACTATTACTCCAGTTTTTTGTAATTTTTTTAATAATGTTTATTTTAATAAAAAAAAATTAAATCTTTTTTACTTTTAATTTGTTTTATTTTTATTACATTTTGTATTGATAAAAAATGGATAATGTCAAAGTCAAAGTCATTTTTTTTTATTCACATAGATAAAAGAAAAATTATGCTTATGAATTGTGCAAATTTTTTTTACCTACCACCAGTTATGGACATCTTTTAACTGACAATAAAAACCGGCGAAAAAACTCAGAAGCAATGCATTTACAAAATAATTATGTTGTTGCTAGACAAATGTCAATATTAACTCTACTTTAAGATTTCCTTTGGCTAACATTAATTCCTTTGTATGACAAAAAAAGAAATTCTTTGTATACTTCTTTTGTATGACATACATTTTTTATGCAATTGACTCGTATAGCACTTTTTTCAAGAATAATAATCTCTACTTTGTTTAAATAAAAAACAAAGATATTTAGTCATTAGATTACCTATCTTAAATACCCAAATTTGTAGAATTTTAACTTAAAAAAGTTACAGTTAACAAAATATCTCTAAAAGTTACCCAACTTTTGTATATTCATTCACCAGTTCATATACAAGTCCGGCCTGTCCGGCTTTTGTTAGGCTTTAGGTCAATAAATTCATCAAGTAATACACAAATAAAAGTACTATTGTTTTTATCCTTTTCAAAAACAATGTGTCAGCAGGCAATATGTCCCGTTAGATATAAATCTGTGTCTGGCTTTTCAATTTTAAGGCATGGCACTCACAGCATAGATGTCATTAAAATAAAAAACAACAGTATACCTGAAAATGCACAAAAGCATAGCCCGCAGGTTCCCCTGTAAACTTATTACGCATTACTTTTACTGCAAGAGGGCGCTGGCCCATTCGATGAAATGCTGCCATAATGAAGCTTTCTGTCATATTTGGCTCCAGCTGGAATAAAATATAATAACAAGATAAAGCTAGATCCACGAATCAAACTATTAAAAGACTAGAAGTGCTCTGGCAAAACGATTTATTGTAAATAAGGAGAAATCACAAAATATAATACTATAAAAATATTATAAAGAGGAAAGATTTGATTGTTTGTTTGTTTGCATTGAATAAGCTCCGAAACCGAAACTACTGAACGGATTTGGGTGAAATTTGGTACAAAGATATCAGATAGCCTGGTTATTACCAAGATAGTTTTGACAGAGTGAAAGGACGGAGTGTAACTTTTTATCCCGATATTCCCACGGGAACGGTAACCACGCGGGTAAAACCGCGAGCAGCCACTAGTCGAATATAAATTAATTAAAGTTGCTGTTGTTTGCAACATAACCTTACTTTTTTTTACGAGAGCTTTAATAGAAAACTAATCATTCCTAAAGTTAAATAATGTGTAATAAACTTACACTGCCCATCCACAATTGGCACTGCATCGCCATGGTGAATCGTTAATGTAATCCACAACACAAACGAACGACTTTCGACACAGCAAAAGAGTTTTAGTTTATTCTGTAACTGAAATGGTCTAACTGAACTACATTCATCAAATAAAATCACAATAAACCGGAATAAATAACGTTCGTATCTTTTTGTTTTTGTGTAAAATAAAGAGTATTTAATCACTCCGTTTTTTAGATAATACAAACAACACAACAACACAGGCAACACACACAATTTCTGAATTTTTACATTAATTTTGACATGTCATGTCAAAATTAATAGCTTAACATAGACAAAATCAAAGAGTAAAGTAATTATAAACAAAATGGAATTTATATTCGTTCAACCGCCAAAATACAAATTGAGTGAGTGAATGAATATTGGATTGGAATCGGATAATTTTACTGTGAATTAATCTGTGATAATTTTACCTTTTTCATTTTGATTTTGTTGATTGATTTGTATTTTTTATCAAAAAAAAATATTGTTTAGTTATGTAGTAAAGGTTAATTTAACTACTTTCCTTACACACATTATTTATCTTGTAGGTGAGTGCCTAATTTACAATCTTTTGATTCAATTCTCAAGATCATTATCTTTTTATAGTCATAGTAATTTACGTCATCAGTAACCACATCCATAACTTAATCAAATAACCTGTTGCATTGCAGATACTCCCACAAAGAAACTTTTGCTTTAGGGGGCGCAGCGAAATTAAATAGTACTTACTACCGTAAATTGAAGATTCGTAAACACTTCATGAAAACTGTCAAGAAAAGCCTAATAAGGTAAAACTAACTCTTCTTTTACGTACTACCACAACCATTGAGTATTTATCTTTTAGTCAAATAAGGCAGATCTAAAATGTCACAGCTTGATAACATGGATACATTAGAAAAGCAATTAGCAGAGTTACAAATGGCAACTGCTGTAAACCAAACAGGGAAAGTAAAAAAAATACCTCCAGCAGTCCCACCTAAGAAGAAAGCACAACCTCAAGTCCCTTACAGTACATTGGTGACTAATTTGCAGGAGCCATCATATTCCAAGATGTTATCAGCTGTAAATAGTGAATCATTCTCTTATGGGAATAATCGAGCGCCGTTTTACGCAAATGTAAGTAATTTTGATAATAATCGTCCTAGTCAGGCAACAGAATATGTGATACCGATGACATCCAAAAGCAAAAATGTAACCTACAGTAATATGCCACCCTACCGACGAAGCGATGATGATTTACCGCCACCACCTCCACCGCCATTACCAGCGTCTTTGCTCTTGTCACAGTCTAAGACTTACACCACAAACCAAGTAAGCGACGATTATTTACCACCGCCATCACCAGTTAGTTCCAACTACAGTGAGTTAGTACGTGCCACTACCAACTCGAATTTTAATCAAGATAACTCGTATCCTCTAACATATCAAAATGAATACCCCGAATATGGATTATCACATACGTCAAATTATGAGTCGCTTTACGAACCAATCAATCCAAGCCCACCATCAAATCTTCCTAACCCGATAAGCAAACATTCCATGCCGAATTTCAGAAGTAATGTCTCAAGTCCAAGTAAAAATCTTCCTAAAGAAAAAGAGGTGGATGATCTCACGAACCTTTTGGTTCAGTCAATAACAGATAGCCAAGACTTAGATGTTTTTGGGATTTGTATAAAGTGTAATGAGAAAGTTGTTGGTGAAGGATCAGGATGCACTGCTATGGGTAATATGTACCATGTCAAATGTTTTTCTTGTTACCGTTGTAATTTGAATTTACAAGGCAAGACTTTCCACGCTGTAGAGGGACAACCATATTGTGAAACTGATTACTATGAAAGTCTAGAGAAATGCTCAGTGTGCTACAAACCTATTCTAGATAGAATTTTACGTGCAACCGGAAACCCATATCATCCGACCTGTTTCATGTGCATAGTTTGTGGTAAGAGTCTTGACGGAATACCTTTTACAGTTGACGCAATGAATCAAATTCACTGCATAGAAGATTTTCATCGTAAATTTGCACCGCGTTGTTGTGTCTGCGAATTTCCAATAATGCCTGAAGACGGAGAAGAGGAAACTGTTAGAGTTGTGGCACTAGACCGCAGTTTCCATGTTCGCTGTTATCGTTGTGAAGATTGTGGTCTTTTATTGTCATCCGAAGCAGAAGGACGTGGTTGTTATCCGTTAGATGACCACATTCTTTGCAAAGAATGCAATGCTCATCGCATTCGGCTTCTAACAAACGTTATGACTACTGATCTTTAAACAATTTGTGTTTTTAAAAGGAATAGCATTTAATCAAATTATTGATATGGTAATCAAATTATCAATGTTTTATAGCATAACATTTGAAGTAAAACCGTAGCATTACAAAAAGAGTAGCTATAAGCATACGAATTAAATTGATAGGATTACTTATGTAGAAATCAAAATTTCTGTGCATAATTACCTGGCTAGTCTTTTCGTTATATACGGAATGTTGTAACAGCTATATGCAGCACATACGTTTATGTAGCGTTATCTAGTTTTAGAAAATTATTAAGTACTACTTTTATTTTATTAACATGGTGTATATTTTAATTTAAATTATTTATGTTATTATTAAGTTATTATACTTTTAAAACAACTAGGACTATAATAATATTATAATTACTGTTTTTATTTTGTAGCAAAATTTAATTATATTGTTTATATTTTACAACAAATGTTATGTTTACCCATAACCTGGACCATTTGTAGCTTAACTACCAACTCATTAGCGACAAAATGGCGGCGGCAATGTCATAACGTTAATATTTTCATAATGACAGATATACTACTGATTTGCTACTACCTATTTGAAAACGAGTAAAAAAATTGCTACCTCACTCGTTCATAAGTTGGAATTAGAACAATTAAACGTTGGTCTCGCCAATTTGACATCAAAATGGCGGAACCACATGAAACAACACATCCGAGGAGATGATCACTTACATATATTTTTACTACCTATTAACTATAAAACTAAACCAATTGGCATTATTCAAAGGAAAATTAAAGAGACAGACTTGAACTCATTTTCTTGCCATCTTGTTAAGTATTGATAAGGCTCCTCGAGTGTAGGTACTTCAGATTTATATTTTCCTCAATTACTACTTCATACCCTAAACTAATTTGATTAAAGTGATTTATCCTGTGTGTTGGGGATCACACAGTTTTGTCAGAGTAAACACGATTAGTATTTAGTACATGTATTTCGGGAAAACATTTATATGAGAATGACATAAACAACAATAATAGACAGCTATCAAAAAACATAAAACACGAATACAAATAAAGAACTGAGAAGCCTGGAGGTTGTATACTCCAACACTGTGTTTTTTGATAAGAATAAAAATTTGTGTAATAGAAAAGAATAACTTTTATTTATTAAAATATAGGCTAACATTGTAATTATTAAGCTTTATTGATAGGTAGCAATTCGGTAGTGAATGCATATATATTCAAAACTAAGAAATGATTGCAGTGATTTTTGCGAATCATAAAAATGTCACAATGGCGGGACCTGTCTCTCTGATTTTTCTTTAAATAAAGCCAATTCGATTAGAGTTTTATGAGGTAGTAAAAATATATGTAAGTGATTATCTATTCGGATGTGCTTTCATGCGGTTCCGCCATTTTGATGTCAAATTGCCGGGACCAACATTTATTTGTTCTAACTTATGAACGAGTGAGATGGCAATTTTTTTTGTCAAGGTATCAAATAGTAGCAAATCAGTAATGAAAATATCACCATTATGACATTGGCGCCGCCAATTTGACGCTAATCAACTCATCATTACGATCAACTTTTAGTTTATTAGCAAATTTGAATATACGTAATATAAAACAGCTATTTGATACATTTAAGCATTTCACATAGATAAATATATGCAATAACTGCTTTTCTTTTCGCGATTTCTGGGTTGCTTCCATACAAAAGATGTTCGTTATAGTAAGTTCTACACAATATGGTCTTGAAGTTTTGGATAAACACAAAATAAGTTTGTATAATAATAAATTGAATCGGGTGCTTAAAGATAAACTATTTATTTCAGTAATTTATTCCTTTACGCATTGGACGTTTTCCATTCCATTCGGGCTGTATTCGAAAAAACTAACTAGCATTGTCACAAATAAATGTGTCCTATTAAAAGACTATAAGACTATTTTTATATGTTAAGTGCGAGATTACAAAAAATCTTCAGTGCCTTATATTTATAAGATAAAGTTTAAGGGTAAATGAGTGATATTCCGGTATAATCAAAAGTAATTTTGTATTTATCATGTATTTTACATATTTTAATTCCCATTGAATAAAAAATTAAAGTAATAGTATTTGTTTGATTTTATCCCCATTGGAAGGAATTTTGAAAACATATCGTAATGCTTTATATAACTAATATAACTAATATTTCTAAGCCAAGACATTACGATATGTTTTCATATTCTAGAAAATATAAGTAATAACAAAGCAAAGTCTAGCATAGTCTCCGACATTGATCTTGAATACGGTGTTGATTATCAAAAAACGTCTTCTGCTGTCTATCATGCCCACCGAAACACGATATGATATGTGGCTGCAGCAATTTATTGATTATAACTGTCAAAAATTAATAACAAAAACATGGTTCTTCAATAAATTATTTGATTTGATTTGAAAATACATTGTATTTTAAATAGAGAGGTATCAGTATCTGATGTAAGTATAACTGCGTGTGATGCGGTGGTCGTGTTAGTGCGTAGAATCAGATCGTTCATGCGTGCTGAGCAGCATAATGACGTGATTTGTCCTTTGTGCATCTTTAACCTGTTTTATGTTAGCCTTGCAGTGCACGATAAGAGCGACCCATTCTCGATACTATTTCATTGAACGCAGGATCCGTGCCTATGAATGGAACTAAATAACTAGATTTACAATACTGGCGAGATTTTCAAACAAAAGGCACAGACATCACAGTCAATTTATTACCCCGTAAAACTAAATATTTACAATATTAAATACTATAATATCATCTAATAAAAAATATATTTTTTACTGTACGTCGATGGAAATCATTGATTTCAGCTTGTGAACATTAAAATTACATTAATCCTTGACACAAAATGTGGTCAAATGACTCATGAGATCCTCATTTTTTAAAACCTATTAAATCTAGAAACGTCGATAATCAGCAATGTCAAAAATATTTAGGAAGATTGCTATTACGATTTAATTAATACTTATTTTAAACTTTTACCTAATTTAAAGTCAAATCATTCACGTTTATTATTTGAAAGATTAATATTTTACTAATCTTCAAAATAAAAATCATGTAATCTCGTAACAATCTCAAAGAAGCTGACAAACAATTACGACAAAAGACCATAAGTACAATTTGAAAATATTATTGATTATTTATTACTCATTGATTTAGATTCAATCATGTTACTTATAATGCCACGGTTATCTGTAACTTCCAATTGATTTTTAGCATTTGCTTTATCATCAGGATGAAAAGTAGAACTATCAGTACGACGACATAAGATTTCTTCATCAGAGTTTATAATAATTTTAGGTTCAAACTTTTCCCTTAAAATAGAAAACTTTCTTCTTGGGCGACTTCTCGATAGTTTTTTCATATTGTTTACCTTAGTTACATTTTCAGAAATATCACAAGTAGCTGTATCTTTTTGTATTAACGATTGCAGTGATGAGGATATCCGATTGGAAGACAAATCTTCTGCTGAGCTATGTGGAATGGAGTTCTCTGACACAATTTGCCATAATAAATCTATGTCTTTATTAGAAAGATCCTGAAGATTCTGCTCAGATCTATTGTTCATAGTTTTTATAGTGCTTCGATTGTCTCCTGTTCTAGGTTGAAGTTTCACCTTTGGACTATTAAATGAACACATTTGTGAATAATTAGCATTATCTGAACTCAATTCATTTATAGGAACTTCAAATTTAGAGGCATTTGTAACGCTTATTATATTTTCTTTTTCTGGCAGTGATTTCATTATATTACTAGAATTAAATTTAGATGGTTCTTTCCAGAGAGCCTTTTTCAAACTGAAATCAATTTTGTCGGATGGATCCATCAATGGAGAATCCCAGACATGATTTCTTCTATGAAAAACATTTCTTGGAGAATTATTAACAGTAACCTTCCGTATTTCATCAATAGTTGCTACCAATGAACTTTCAGAATTCAATCTTTTTTTCACGGCCTGGTCCTTGTCTGGCAAGTCATCTAGTTCTTCTATAATTGGTTCCAGATGGTTTGGATCCTTCATAACTTCAACTAAACAGGGCTTAGCCAAAAAAGTGTCATCATTATAATGGTACATATCAGTGTTTACATAATCTTCTTGATTTGTTTTTTCGAACTTAACAAATACATTAGAATATGTTGGCGCTCTTTTATGGAAAGGTGGAGCTGAAAGTATTGCATTTTTTAATTCTTGAGACAAACAACTACTTATTTCAGAACTTCCCGAAGTAAGTGTATCACGTCGTCTATCTCTTACTACACTACCATCGTGTAGCCAATTCTCTATGTCTGAATATCCATTCCACGACCTAAGGCCCCATGCTTCCCTTGCTATGTTTACTGCACAAATGTTTTCATAGTCATGAACAGATAAAACTTCTGTTGGTGTATCAAGATCCCGTTGTTTTGAAACAAAAGAATCATTATTTAAAAAGCCTTTTCCTCTACCTTTCTTCGCATACATTTCTTTCAAAATGTCTAATGCAATTCTCTGAATGTTTTCAATATCTGCATCTTGATTTCCCACTTTTATGTTTTTAAGTGCACTTAAACATAATTTCTGGACAATATTTTCATTAAATGTATTGATGTCCGAACTATTTATGTCACTAAAACTTAAATCTAAGTCCATGTCAATAGAGTCTGAAGAAGTTTTCTTATTAGAACCATCGGTATCTTGACTAATTTCTGAGCTATGGTCACTCTTAAAATTCTTTGTGATATTTGTATCAACAACATCAAGATTGATATTTGGCAAATCATGCCTCAATTCATCCGATGAACATATACCACGCCTTTTTTGGGAATTAATATTATTAGTTGTTATTTCATCAATCGAACTTTCCAAACTATCAATTGCTGATAACTTTAAAGTTAATTCTGTTGGGGAGAAAACGTTTCGAGGCTTGTAATTGTTTATAATCCTTTTTATATTTGCACTATATTCCAAGGCTTCCCTAAATGATGTGGTTTGAGGTGTATTTTCAATTGTGTAAAATTCTACATTTGATATTTCCATACTGTTATTGCCTATCGGTGCTGAAGAAAATGTTGGTGTGCCAGATCTCGCGATCCAGTGATCTAATAGAAACTTTTTATCCGCATTATGCGTGTCATTCTTTGATGTTAGTTTTTGTTCACAGGACACCCTGTTGAAAGAAAAAGATTAAATTGATAAACAAATCATAGTTTAACTCTTAGGTTGCAAAAAGTGATCAGTAATGGGAAGAAGTCTTCTGTATATATGGTAAAAAACTAATATGCAGTCCCACAGTGTAACACATTGTTTTCTAAGGACACCTACTAAATATACAGCAATGAACATCTTGTCAATAAGCTCAATGATCAATCAGAACAAGATTTATGATTTATCTACATTTTTTTATTTGTATTTCTATAATAAAAAAACAGCTCACCCTTTTTTGATGTCATCTATTTCACTTTGTCCACTTTTAAAAGATCTTATAGCATTGGGATTTTTGTCAGGTTTCTTATTATTTGGTGCTTGTTCTAAATCAATTTTATTATTTAACTCAAGTTCATTAATATTACTTTTATTCCACAAAAGAGGACCATTACAGTGAAAGTATTTGTAGTAAATAATCATAGATACGACACCTGAAATCATATATAACAATATCAAGAACATTTTAGGCTTATCAAATTGTGTTTAGTTGGTAAACCTTATTTAAATAAATTAATAAATAAAAAGGGTAGTTACTTATACGAACGAAGTATTTGGTTACCTACCAATCACAGTTCCTGCGAGTATAAAGATATTGGCAACAGTGCACCATGTCTTTGCCTGTTGCTCGTAGTCAAAAAATAAATAGTATATAAGTAGGATTCCAAAATTCTGAACTACTATTAAAGTGTAGAAAATAATAAGTCGATATTTTGTAGTGCCTTCTTTTAAATTTATGAAGCAAAAATAATATATAAACCCCATAACTACATTATAAAGTGTTTCCTCGAACTTGTTATGGCAAAAAGTAGTTTTTTGAACAATAATCCAAAAGGTCATTGCAGTCCAATGTAGTGCTAAAAATAAAGACACAAATAAATAAATATGAAAAATGGAATGGTAGAAAAAAGTAAATTAGAAATTATAACGTTAAAAAATTAGCCTTACCAAGAGGTATCAAACTCCATAACCCAAAAATAACAGTGCACAATAAAATACTAGGTATCCTACCCAGTAACATACTAAAATGCCACATATATTTTAACAATAAAGATTTCCAATCTATATTTTGATTTGAATATGCGGCGATACCATAAATATAATTCCCGCATCCCCAAATTATCGATGCTATAGAGGCAGCCAATGCAAATACTGTAAATTAATGACAACAGATTTTAAAAGAATTGAGCATCACTAGTGACTTAAAATTAAGAACACTATCCTTAAATTAACAAATACCTTTTGTATGATAGTTTTCATCCATAGCTATGATAGCATAGGACTGTAGGATCACTTGAGGAACTGTACCAGTAAATACGTGCAAAAAGTGTAACAAACATAAATCATTTCGCTGCAATATTAGTTTTTGAGTTTGAATGGAATCCAGTGTATTACAGGCGAATACTTTATGTAAAAATAAAATGTGTCTGGAAAACAAATAAATATGTAGATATTAAACAAACATCAGTTCAGTTTTCCAACTAATTAGTCCATTCATGCTTAGTTCATTTTCAATTACTTAGCTAGGTATATAGTGGTATATTATTATGCTAAATTTCTGATAATACCTACTACTTAATTACCTTTCAAGTATACCGACGAGAAATACATGTGTAATCCAGTGCCTCTTATTAGACTCTTTTTGACTATCGTTTACATACCATCTTATAGAAAATATGTTTGTTATAACATTTGGAGCGAGAATTAGCATTAAAGTGGGCAGTGCCCAGTACAAATGCCCAACACTGCAATACTCTGCAAAAACCAATATATCTGGAACGAAAAATGCATTTATGTAATAAATTGTACTCAAAGAATATAATATAAATAAATATAATGTCCAATAACCAACTTTACTGCAGTCAATGAAAAAATACGTACCTGTCGTTAAATCTGCAAGTATTGTAACCAATGATATAAACACACTTATTACATTTATTAAACTGAAGTTTTCATCTTGTGTGTTGTTTATTTTGTTGTCCACTTTCTGAATCCCCAATCTGCATACTTCAGCCATTTCACAATGAATACATGCATGAAATCATTTAAACAACAATTGATTCTCACAATTCATGACGATTTGCGGCCTGCGTGCATTATAAAACTGGTATATCAACAAAAAAACTTTTTGACGCCGCCGGATGCTATTGTAATCAACCAATGAGAATTCATCGCCGCATGCGCAGGTTTCGGTAAATGAAGAGAGTATTATGAAAAAGAGAGTGAGTGAATAAGTAATCGATTAGAAAAAAAAAATTTACTTGTATTCTCTATGGCAGTCATTCATCATAATACAAGTAGTACAGTACAGCTAATCTGTATATATGTTCAATATTTATCGCGATACAATACTGTAATAATAATTTTTGTGCTGCTGCTACAATACAATACCACAAATGATATAGTAAAAAAGTAAAAAAAAACATTCACCTAAAGGCGGGTCTCCATCAAAAGTTTTTGAAAACATGCAACTAAAATACAATACACAAAACTTTGTTTGTTTCTGCACGCGAGCTGAAGACGGGCGGCGTGTGTGCTTGCGTGGCATGGAAAGCAAAAACATTGTTCAAATGTGTGTCAACATAAATGTGTAGAGAAACAAAGTTTTGTGTACATATGTTTTTGTTCAATGTTATCAAACAAAAACCTTTCGCTGGAGACCCGGCTTTAACTGCACTTAAACTAAAGGTTAAAATGTTTTTCAAAAAAGCTTTGTGCACTTTTCGTCATCAGATATTTTTTGCTCCAGCTTTCCCTGCGTTCGCACCACAAACATTTATCCGTTCACAAACAAAATTTTACTGGAACTAAAACATTTTCATTTTCAAATGTAGGTAAAGCGACTGACACAGCACACAGCAGTGAGCAGCACTACATAATGTCATGTCATAGGAACTATTCGATGATGAAATTAAATACACATAATATGATGAATTGATGCAGCAAAAATGCAAATTGTGCGAACGTGAAGCAAGCTTTGACGTGAATGAACGAATAAACGATTTGTTTAAATGAATATTATGATGTCAGATCAATCAAACTTTGAATGAAACAGATGAAAGAAAATAAAAAATTTCAGTTTATTAAAAAGTACTCTGTGGAAAAAGCGGAGTGATATTAAACTCGAAAAGAATGTAAACAAAAAACAATACAAGAGTTTGGTTTTCTTTCATTTCATTATGTAAGTAATTTTTTTGTTTTTCTCTGTCATACGCCTAAATTGTGATGAGAACAACTCAAGAAGTATATTTTTGTCACATAATTAATCAATCAAGTGTTTTCGATAGACTGACACCTTTTAGAAAGTCCGTTTTTTAAATTCTGTAGATATTTAAATTAATTATTGTATTTCCAGATATATTTTGTATGTTTATTATTTCCAATCACAGTGGGCCATATACTTCGTAAAAAAGGAAATAATTGCTAAACACAATGATACAAGATGCTTTATTAATTTTGTGGAATTCTTCAGAGGATAATGTTGAAAATGACACCAACGTGAGTATAATGTAACACTCGATCAGTACCTATTAATTCAACAAACCCGAACCAGGCACTGGTGTCCAGAGATCAATGGAATATCTATTATGTCTCATAATGCGTGGCCTGAATGGTTAAGTATTTGTGTGTACATCGGCTGTACACTATATACGGTAAGTAGGCATGCCAGTGCTATACTAGTGTGAAAAAACCATTTACATGGTGTCAGCTGGCATACTAGCCCCACATTGGGTGCCAATATTGTGTTATACCCTCTACACCTTATTTCTACAGGGATTGGAAAATTAAAAAGCAAACAAGTAAATGATATTACAGTTTATTACAAAAAAACCCTGGCTCGGTTCGGTGCCTTACTGATTTCCTTTTATCAGATCAGATGATCTCTTTTTTTTCTTTATATAACTATGTTTTTGACTATTTTAGAAAAAGATTGATTCATTTGCTGAAGAAGGTGATGCTGAAGTATATAGTAGAATATGCGACATAGGCAAAGCTCACAAGAGAATACAGAGTTTCAATGAGTCTGCCGGTTTCCACAGCAGAAAGTCACAAACTGGTATGTATGTATTCATGAAGTTCTAATATTTGAATTTGCTTAAATTATTTTATCCTTATTATTTTCCTATTTAGGAAATCTTGTTCAATTGGGGAACTTGCTGGTTGACCAGTAGAGGTTTATTGGGACATTTTCTTGGAAAGTTCTAAGGTTTAAGAAATAATTTCTTATTCAAATGAAATACTTCTTAATGGTCTGCTATTTGTAATATAAAAGTTTTCTATATATCTTTTTGAAATAAAGCTCCCTGGAAAGAGTTCGCCGACTGTACCTATTACACTTATAATGTTGTGCATGTGTTTTGGTTAAATATTTAAATACATTATCTGTTTAAATTATGTATATTTCCACATTGTAATGAAGAATATCTCTTAATTAGTTTTGTACCAGGGCTTGTTAATTTTTGGGTCTCCGTTGACGAGTTGACGAGGTCACAATTGTGGAACCTTGTAATGAGTTCTTACAAGGTTCCACCATTCATTGTGATGATTATTGTATATTTATAGCATCAGGGCTAAAGTCTTATGGACTATATGCTCAGGCACTGAGTGAAGGCCTGACAGAAGTGCTACAGTCTTACAAAAGGACATTAGTGGAAGTTGAAGGTCTTGTAATTGGAAATCACAAGTACACATTGTCCTTTGTGTACAGCTATGTTGAAAAGTACAGTGGCCTGTTTAACACATTCAATAAATTAATTACTACAATCAAGCAAAGGAGGCTTGTGGGGTGCCAGATTTTGAGTCTTGTTCATCGTTATATACTTAATGGAAATGAGACTGTCCATGGAGCTATGGTCAGGTAAAAATACAGTATCTAGCATGTTTCTAAATGAAAATAATCTTAACTATGAATGTATTCATAATGTATTTTCCTTAACATATTTCTAGAAAATAAAGTTGCACTTATGTAACACCCTTAACATTTTATTTCTATGGCATGATTGCTTATTCTATAACCTTTCTGATAGTTCAATCTTTCTTTAAACCAAAATTTACAATATCTTACAAGTTAAATTAACTTCTGATTAAAAAGAACTAACTTTGCAAAGATAAAGCAAACAGTAAAAATTGTTAACCTTTTCAGAATATTTTCATGTGTCAACAAAGTGTTTGTCAACCAACTGTGCACTTGGCTTCTCTATGGAGAGTTGAAGGACCCGTATGAAGAGTTTTTCATCTTCCGGAATGCAAAGGATGAAACGTCTGACACATTTCTCTCGTCACCATCTTTTAACACCTGTGACAAATCACTTGTTACAACTGTGTGTATAATATTTATTTTCTCAATATTTTTATGTTAGATAACCACTATTTCGTCCGTTATTACTTATTACTTTTGTATTTTACAAATGCAACATTGTGTTAAAACAAATAAATATCAGACAATATAACAAAGCTTGATGCAATTCTAACATAAGTAATTAATGCACTTGTGTTACGGATATCTATAGATAGATATTATGACGTTATTTGAAACTTTACAGTGTACAGTCAACATCAAAATGATTGGTGCATTCAACTCAACCAAAATACCGAATCGATTGACGAAAATCAACTTTATCTCATGAAATTAAGGCGCACTTTCATTTGTTTTCAGACACCAAATAAAAGTGTCAAAAATGCAAAACAATTACTTAACAGTTAATGTTATCATGCAATGAATATTAAGATAGTTATACCAGAAATATTCTTTTTCCAGCTACAAGACACAACATTAGACTGTGGATATCATTTGACTTCAAATATGATACCATATTTTATGCCTCTATCCTTAGCACAGGAGATACTGTTTATTGGAAAGACAGTAATTTTGTTCAGTTTTAACCCTAAAAAAGTTAAGCGAAATCAACCATTCTCCACAAGAGCAGTGCTACCCTTTCAAAAATTTGGAGTTGATTCAAGAAGGTAGATACTACAACAAATCCTTCCTAACTAATATTATAAATGCAATAGTGTGTTTCTTGGTCCTCCTTGACGGAACCAATCGACTTGATTTTTGGCATAGAGTTAGTTGAAAGGACGGAGAGTAGCCTAGGCTACTTTTTATCCCGATATTCCTACGGGAAATGGAACCACGCGGGTGAAACAGCGGGCGGAAGCTAGTAATCAATTAAAAAATACATAAGGCTATAGAATCACAGTCAGTCTCAAATGCCTTATTTATATTGCTTGCAGGTTTACTATATGGGAAGAGAAAGAAGCGGAGTTTCATAATAAGTTGCAAACATTGAAAAATCCAGAAATATTCGAAGTTGCCAATTTACGTGTTGTTATTAGAGAAATCAAGGAATGTGTAACAAAGGTTAGAAAAAAATAATATTACAATATCAAATTCAAATTCAATATCATTTATTTAGTCTAGGCTGTTACAAGCACTTACGAATATGTATACCAATAAATTACGAATATACTAATACACCATGTGGTTATAATATGACCTCGAGGACATGTATATCCTCGTAGTCATACCGGTATGACAAACTAGTATGACCACGAGGAAACAGCGCTAGATCCATTATGGATCTCTGAGATTTAAGATCTCATTAGATCATTTTTACTAAAAATAGACCTAGTGAGAAAAAATCTCACTGGATCTATTGTGCATCTGGCCGATGGATCTTCCGAGATTGAAGGAAATGTTTCGACTTTGTTTACATTAGCCGAAACACACCCAAGGCTTGTCACTGGTACGCAAACACAGTCATGTTCGGCGCGATAGCAATGAATAGTTACTAAAAATTATAATTTTCGTTAAAGTTATAGCTTGTCTAAACTAGGGATCCTATTACTACCCTAGTAGTACTATCATACTTATCGGTAAATGACTAAGTATGATTATTAATATAAACGTTCACGTGCACGTCTACGCGTATTCATACATGGTTAATTGGTCTTTAATTCACTTATTTTTTTTCTTTCCGCTGGAAGCATTTATGGATAGTGGCCGTGGAGGAGGCGCATTTACTGCACGAGCTCCAGTTGATGAAGGATTTCTACCTGCTGGGGCGCGGGGAGCTGTTCCTAGAACTTTTGAGACTCACTTCTCATGTACTAGACAAGCCCACCACAAGGAATGCCACTAGAGGTATGTTTGTGTCTTAAAGCAGTTTACACAACAGATTGTATTCAGATTTGAAACTTTCGCGCTCTTCTATAATTATAGCTCAAAGCGACGGGACTAAACTCAATAGTCAATACAATACTCAATAGTCAGCTTGTCACCACGGCTTTAGCAACACAGCTGGAACGTTAACTTTTATGTACCCCAGTCAACAGCAACTTCAGCTTATAAATAACTAGCTTGCGCCCGCGGTTTCACCTGCGTGGTTCCCGTTCCCGTGGTAATATCGGGTTTACCCCGATGTTAGCTTCATCCTTTCATATAACTACCTATGCCAAAAATCAAGTCGGTTGGTCAGTTAGGGCGTGAAGGAAGGACAAACAAACACGCTTTCGCATTTATAATATTAGTTTGGATTAGGATGTCAAACTACAAACAATTTTGGGTCAACAGCTTACGTCTTAAATTTCAATGTCGTTTGTTTCTTTTTTTACATTTTGTAAAGCCGTACCTGCTGTGGACCGTATATTAGTACTTCATAATAAATGTAGCGTTTGAGTCCCGTTTGATATTAGAAAAATATAGTGTGTCTAATGTAAATACTGTAATGTAAATACAACAAATAATTTGTTTTGTATTGTGAGTAGCTGAACCTAGCTTTTTTTTTATAGTCCATTAAGTACAGTCAACGGCAACTACCATCTGACAAGTTTATTCAGACAAGTCGAAACTTAACGGCTTGCGTCTTAAAGTTCAAATTCGATTGGAGTACTATGATCGTTCTGTAAAGCCTTACCAAAGTCAAAGTCAAAGATTTTTATTGAAATAGACTTATAGATAAGTGCTTTCGAATAGTCAATTTTTTTCCCCTCCTAGCCATTCAGGACATCTTTTAACTGATAAGAACGGCCGCAAGAAACTTACAGCTTTAACAGAAACAGCAACAACGGTTACCTGCTGTTAAAAATATTTAGATAATATTTAGAGCGTAAAGTCGCAAAATAAACTTACTTACTTCGCTGGCTCAGCGACCCGAAGTGGATCTTGGCCTCACGACACTTAAATTGCGCCACTTGTCCCGATCCGGAGCGATTTATTCTCAGTTGGTTATTTGAAGTTCGTAAAAAGCTTAATTTCTAAAATATACTTCCTTTTCAGATATGAATCATGCTTTCCAGCTGGCTGCTAGAGCAGTTTTCTTGAGCAATAGTGTTGACATAGAGAAGTTCAGTTTCGAATTACCATATGTGAAACCAAATGTCTCTGGGAACTCGTCAATTGAAGACGACAGCAGTACAGGTATGTTTTAAGAACTAAATATTTTTTTGTTTTCAGAGTTAGCAATAACAATATATTATATATGTTTTGGCATAATGGACAACATTTCAAAAATATATAATGCAAATTTTCCTATGCATAATAAAACTAGATGTTAAAATACGAGACACGTATTTTTTATTTTTATTATTAGCATTATATTTGTGTATTAAATCCGTATTTCAAAACTTGCTCATTCTAAAAGAGCGTAAGTGCGTTCTCAGGAAGTTAAATTGGTAAGGCTGTTGCTTATTTCGGATTTAAAAAAAAACTGACGTAATGGTTTCTAGTAGTGATGTGACAGTGGTAGAACTTAAATATCGATTACTACATAAAAGTTGTAATTTTCGTTATTTAACCAAAACATGTTTCAAAGATTAACACTTTGGTTAAGATAAAAAAACGTAATAAAAAAAAATATAAATTTAAATTTATACACACAAATTCGCGTTCATGAACAATATAAACATTTTGGGTATTTAGAATTGAAATTTATATCAAACCATATTGAAATTTAAGGTCTGGTATTTCATTAGTGGAACAAAAAATAACCACTTCGTTAAACACACACAAATTTCTGACCCGTGGTCCACCTGCCTGGTGTCGCGTGGTGGTTTACCTAGCAAACATAAAAAGTAAATCTATTAAGCAATAATCATAAAAACAATGTATTCCAAAAAACTCAAAACAATCACAAACTGTTTTTTTCATGAGATTTTATTGGCATTATGTAAATTAGAAAATATCGAATATCGATATCTTAGATTTTGATCGCTCTTTCACTACTTGAATTGACTGTCATTGTCAACTCAGCCAGAGACAACCATTTTTTTTTATATTAGACAGAAATGAAAAGGAATGATGGGATCACATGCCTGACTTTCTCGATTTGGACTACATTTTAGTTTTTATTAAATATCTCACAAATTACCGATCAGAAAATTCTAAAATAAAAACTGTGAGCTTATGACACTAAAATCTCGAAATGGTTTTTTTATTTTAGTGCTTTATAGAAAATGAAATGTTGTCCATTATCTTTATAATTGACCGAGCGAGAAAAGCAAGCAAAGCGTCTCAGTTTCGAGATTGGTCAACATGTTTTTGACTGTCTGTCAGTCTGTTCTCGCCTACACAGGCCGCATATTTCCACCGATTTCGATGTAATTTGGCACGCATGTTCCTTGATTTATTTAAGAATTAAAGGCCGCCCAAACATCCTCGCAAACTTTTACTTTTATAATATTATTTAAATTATATTCTGTTATAGTAGGAAATAGGATTTTACCCTTTACCCATGTACACAAGCCAAACACTGTATGGCATACAGTGCTTACTCTGCGATTAGGCTAATTGGTGTAAATGTAAGAAATACTTATTCACTGGCTTCCGTCCGCAATTTCACCCGCGTGGTTCCTGTTCCCGTGGGAATATCGGGATTAAATGTAGCTTAAGTTACTCTCCGTCCTTTCAACTAACTCTATGCAATAAGAATCTATGCATATAGAATGGTTGCTTAGTTAGGGCTTGAAGAAAGGTCAACCAAACACACTACTTATCGCATTTATAATATTAGTTAGGATAAGGATTTGCCATTAGAAGTAGGAGTTGGCATTAGTATTAGAGTTTAGCTTGTTTACTATACGGTTTTTCTGAAACCATACTCACTTAGCGTCTATTTATAGTTGCAGACGGTTGGTCAAGTATAGTATTGAAATACGATTTCAAGTGGCCCCTGCACTTGGTATTTACACCGGAAGTTTTAGCGAGATATAACGACATGTTCCGGCTTCTTTTGCGCATAAAGAAGACTCAGCATGATCTGCATGCGCTATGGAAAACTTATAAGCACTCTACTAGGTAAGACATAGTTTATTTTTTCTGATTACCTATTATATTTTCGCACGAAACATTGACGTAGTCGTCGTACCCACGTAAGTTAAACAGGCATTTCCTGGGCAAGAATGTTACACCTTAGACTACATCCTGTTTACTAAGCACGATGGTGGTCAAATGCCTGGGGCCCAAGTCTGCTAAATAAAAATACACCAATGGAGTCTCAATGTGTGTGAGTGTCGATAGTGTCTCAGTTGAATAGTTTTTGGCATTTGGTATTCTCTTACTGTTTAAGTCCGAAACCATTCTATCGACACTCCACCGACACTCCATCGAACTACTATTGATCTTTTCGGTAGTCTGCTATTTTATTTGAATGGAATTGTAATTGTTGGTGCAAACGGTATTCTCTTCACTATTTAACGTTTATATCAATAGACTTTCAGTTGTCATTTGGTCATTGAACTGCCATCAAACAACGACACCTTTTTTAGAGCTTTATTCGATAAAATTTATCTTTATTTTACTAAATTTGATTTTATATCATATTAATTTCACAAGACAAGTTTGTAAAAATAATATTTCTATTCCTTATAAACCTTTCTTTTGAAAATGGTTAACCTAACCTTGTAATTAAGTCAAATTGTGTTTTTACTAGAAAAGTTTTGGGGTAGTTCTGATTTCTTCAATTCTATATTTATTTTGGGGAACCGAAATGGAATCTGAGGTTTGCTAAAAAAATCGAGACGGAACATTGAGAAAGCGCAAAATAAAAATATAAAATCTAATTTCCGGATTTGTTGATTAAAATCAAAAACTATTAACTTTTAGTAAATGGCATGTTTACAGAAATTATAGTACTGGTCAAGCTAAGAGCAGTTAATTGCTCAACACTCGTCATCATCTATTTTTATGTCCCAACTGCTGGGACACTGGCCTTTCTTATAGATGGATGACGAGAACCGGCCATGACCCACCACGGGGGCCTAATGCGGATTGGTGGGTTTTAAATGCAGCCGAAACCAACAGCATAATGTGCCTTCCGAACCGCGGAGAACCTCGAGATAATAAATTTTTGGTCACCCATCCCGTGACCGACCATTGCGAAAGTTGCTTAACCTCAACAATCGCAGGCCGAGCGCACGAAACTCCTCCTCAACATGCATCCTGCTCCTTGCATTGTTAAAATACAATTTTTGTTTACACAATGACTTGTCTTCAAAGTTTTCAAACTTGTGTTCAAATCATGAAGACATTGATGTCATTGACGAACACAGTTTTTGGTAAGGGCAATTGCAATACAATAATAACAGCCATACTCTACCAATGTTTTCTATCTTTTTTTAACAATAAACATGCATTTTTAATAAATGTTGATATTTATATCGTAAAAAAATATAATTTGTCGATATTATTATATTGTATTTAATTCACATTCCATTTCCATTGAACTGACACTCCATCGACATTACATCGAGATTTTAAAACTTTTAGCAGAATACTAAATTTAGCACAATGGAATTGTAATGTCAATAGGATGTCGATAGAATGGAAATAGTTGGTCGCTAATTGTCAAATAGCAGAATTGGGCCCCTGCCCAGTTACTTGTAAAAAAAAACTTACATTATGACGGGCCGATCGATGGCACAGTCAGCCGCGATAGACGACGGGATTTAAAGTGCCAAAGCATGCTTCTTATCTATTTTAATGTCTCGTCTATCAATGTTGTATCTGTTGTAAGTGTATCATAGCACGATAACGTGTCACTATCCCGCTCACATCTTAGCGGGGTAAACAAGACGGCATCAAGCGCCATATTATATCGCGTGATATAGCGGTGTTCATGCTAAGGGGCTGACGAGTTAAATTTATTTGCAGTTTCTCAATGTGTCAACTGCACAACAAACTAATGTTCCTAATGGACAACCTACAGCATTACCTCCAAGCTGACGTGTTGGAGACCAACTTCTCTCGTCTGATGGACGCGGTTGCTAAGACCAACGACTTTGAGCGACTGAAGAAGGCACACGCTACCTACCTGGCTGATGTGCTTAGCCAGTCGTTTTTGACTGTTACTTATGTGTCGGTAAGTTCTTGATGGATTTTTATTTATCCGATATAAATGATGTGGTCCGTGTGGCCTAAGAGCTCATTACTGTTGGGATTTATGAGAATTGTTGTAAATTCAATGTACAGTAAGCGTCAAAATGATTGGAGCATTCAAATCCTACCAAAATACCGAATCATTTGACAAAAACTCCTGGTCCTCTATTTTTGAATCATTCGTCGCGCGAGTGGAGAGACGAATGAGGAGGCGATCACGCAATTAGCGATCTTGCAAGCATAGACATAGCACGCTTTTCGCTTTGCCCTTCGCGCGCTCGCGTTGGGAGGCGGTACTACAGGCGAAAAGCGAAGCTATGCATATACGTGCAAGGTCGCTTTTACGGAATACGGAAACTCAAACGTCGCACGAAATTCAGTAAAAACTTTGAGAAGAGTAAATCAAAAATATAGCTCCTACTCTCTTCCTCGCTCTAAATGGCGGTTCTAAGTCACAAAAAAGGATAGCATAGGAAAGTGCTGTTCCGAACTGCCAGATGCGTGTCCAAAAAAAAATCGCCCAAGTGCGAGTCGAACTCGCACTTGAAGGGTTTCGTCTCTCACCCAAGGTTGCCTTGAAGAGACTGCTACGTAGCTATAAGGCCGCCTATTGTGTGTTCCTCTTTTTTGACATTTTCTCTGTATGTGTTTGTTTTTGTATTGTGTGCAATAAAGTTTCTATTATTATTATTGCCGAAATGCCATTATAATTTTCGTCTGCAAAAATAAGTTTGTTTTTCATAGTGGTTGTATGAATGACAAAGTGAATGAATGACAAATTATATTTGCGGTTTTGGAAAATGTGCTATAGCTTTGAAACTACTAAATAAATTTCGTTCAAACCAATTTTCGTTAAAAGTTTTTATAAAGATCTACATCATATTTTTTTTTTGATTTTTCACTTTCTTATTTTTAGAAGCCTCAATGTAATTTTTAAAGATCTATCTAATGATATCCCACACGTATAGGTTTGATGAAAAAAAAATTTTCAGTAACAGTTCCATGTATGTGGAGCCCCCCTTTAATTATTTTGTTTTTTAATTTTGTGTAAAAACCGTAAAGCGGTTTACAGAATAGATCTACCGACCAAGTTTCAACTGTGTGATCCTTATAGTTTTGGAATAAAGTGGCTGTGACATCTTACCACTTTGGAAGTGTATATCTTTCAAACGATTGATTTTGAGAAAAAACTGTCATAGAAACTTTAATGTAATTTTTAAAGACCTATCTATAGATACGCCTCAAGCATAGGTTTGATGTAAAAAAAAAAAATTTTTTTTTTAATTCCTTTCGTGAAAAACGCTATTTTTCTAAAACTGACAAACATATTTCGTTCAAACCAATTTTCGTTGAAAGTTTTTATTAAGATCTACAGCATATATATATATTTTATTTTTCACTCTCTTATTTCAAAAAATAAAGGGGGGGGGGGGGGGACACATTTTACCACTTTGGAAATGTACATCTTTCAAACGGTTGACTTTGAGAAAAATCGTTTTAGAAACCTCAATGCAGTTTTTAAAGACCTAGCTATAGATACCACACAGATATAGGTTTGATGAAAAAAAATATTCAGTGTCAGTTCCATGTATGGGAAACCCCCCTTAATTCATATATTTTTGTGTAAAAACCGTAAAGCGGTTTACAGAATACATCTACCTACCAAGTTTCAACTGTGTAATCCTCATAGTTTTGGAATAAAAAGGGTGTGACATACATCGGTTTGGCCGAATCTATAAGGGTTTCGTTTTTGCCTTTATAATACGAAACCCTAAAAAATCAATCATCCTAAATCTATACTAATATTATAAAGCTGAAGAGTTGTTTGTTTGAACGCGCTAATCTCAGGAACTACTGGACCGATTCAGAAAATTCTTAGACCACTAGAAAGCTACATTTCTCCTGAGTGACATAGGCTATATTTTATCCCGATGTTCCCACGGGAACGGGCACCACGCGGGTAAAACCGCGACGATCCGCTAGTCAATCATAAAAATGGCATCAAAAAGATTGTCTTATGTAGTACAGTCGGGGAGCAGGCAAGCTGCTGACCAGTAGTTTTTGTAAGGAGCTCGAGCGTTATTGATTTATATAAAACGTTTATATCACAAATAATAAAACATTAATAGGTATTTCATTTGAATAATAAATTATTTCCTTAGCATTATTACTTTTCGAAAGAACGGTTTCCAAAAACCTTTACTGGTTGACCGGGAATTTGCCCGATTGTAGAACGCTCCTAAGGTTCATTTTAATTTCAGCATTCCCAAGAAACGGAACACAGCGACGCGACGGATTCCCTGAACAATCCGGTTTTCTGCAACATCATGGAGTTGCTCAAACTGTGCCACTCGTTCTGCAGCATGGGGGAGGTTGCTTCAGATCGGGAGACCGAAGATTATTACATTAGAGGATACTCTGATAGGTATGTACTCCGTGAAATCATTTAAACAAATATCGACTCTTACTTCTACACAATAAATTGCAGAATGACCTGAATTTTGACTCTGTTAAAACTCACTCACATGCTCCCACGAATTCGTGGACTCCATTTCTAATACGTAGATCTCTTTTCTGTGGACCTCAACCCGACTGATTTGTGCGGATTTGGTCCTCGGAGAGGACGCCGAGCGCTAGGGATGTATTTTTGAATCATTCGAAATTCTCATGCGAATTCAATTCGAATTTGAATTGAAATTCACCGACTTCCATTTTGTCGCATTTTTAATCACTCGAATACGGTGTTGCCGTTTTCTTAAACTCTCTTCAATTTTACGCAAAACCACAGAATACTTAATAGTACAAGTACAGAAGGTTCACTTCGTAACTCCAATCAAATAAATTGCTAGTCTAGCTCACGACGCACGACTCCAATTCACGTCGCGCTGCGCTAAATGCCTAGCATTATATTCACCTACATTCTGCGTCTCTTTCTATCGCGTAACTCGTATTCTTTCTGACGCAGCTAGGGTTGCCTCTTTGTGATTCATTTATTTATAGGTAGACTTTGTGTCGGCATATGCATAGTATAATCAAAAGGTAGATATATTAAAGGTTAATAGGTACCTACCAAAAGTTTAAAAAAATAACAAACCTACCTATAACCTATAACGACAAAACAGAGCGTTAGTCTCAAACATCAGAAATTCGTTTAATTCTATCAAACTCGTGAAAGATTATTACATCAACCTACGTTCCTACTTATTTTCGTAACCTAAGTAGGTAGGTACCTACCTATTTAAATATTAAACCTACGTAATAAACCTAACATGAATGAGAATTTCATAATAATAATAACCAGTTTAAAGTAGAACTTGCCTTTCATCGTCCTTAGGGAGCTTAAAAAAAGTTAACTTTGGATCGCGATTCGTGTTTAAACAGTTGAACACTGCACAATATTTACGAGCTTTTTTTTACGTGTTGCCATTTTAAATTTAACTTATTTTAAGGTAGTTAACTACGGAAAGTAGGTGACAAACAAAACTCGCGCGTGCGTAACTCACTGCTCGCTCGTGAGTCCCTACTAGATTGGCACCGTCGGGGGCCGCCGCGCGTAGGTATGTTTTCGAGCATACACGGGGAGTGAAACAGGCCTGGCAAAACATTTAAAAACCGAAATCTGACTCTCCATAGATTTTCAAACACCGATTACTGATCAGACTTGAAACGAAACGTTTTTATGCTGTCAAACTATCCGTCAAATTGGAAAATGACTCAAGTGCTAAACGTCAAACTTTCTATCGCTCGAATAAAAAAGTGGTCGGGACCACACTCGTTGCAGATTCGAATGCGAACTGGAATTTCAATAATACTGTTTTTAGCATTCGCATGCGAATCTTGCGATTACGTATGCGAATCGTGATTCGAATGATTCAAAATTACGTCTCCTGGAATCGTATTTTTGTATCGTTCGCATGCAAATGGTTTTTGTACAACACCGCATACGCACGCGAATTTTGTGATTCCGTATGCGAATGTAATTCGTACCAAATAACTAGCAACTCTTTCCAATATTTTATTCCCAATTATGTCTGGCTGGACCGATTAGGAAGAAATTTGGCACACATATAGTTTATGACGACAAGCTTGGAAACAAAGAATACATTTTATTCCGATATTCTCACGGAAATACAAGTAAAAATGTTTGACCGGTCAGCTAGTCTTTGCTAAAGTAACTAACATTTGTTGCAGGTTTAACAAGCTAGTGAAACAGCTGATGCAGCTGCTAGTCTCGTTGCGCGACCGTCCGTGCGGCGTGTTCCTGGCACGGCTGCTGATGCGGCTGGACTACAACCGGTGGCTGAGCGGGGAGGCGCAGCTGACGCAGTCCGTCACTAACATGCTGAGATACTGACTGAGCTGAGCTAGTATCAAACAGCTGATGCAGCAGCTAGTCTCGTTGTGCCACCGTCCGTGCGGCGTTTTCCTGGCGCGGCCGCTGATGCGGCTGGACTACAACCGGTGGCTGAGCAGGTCCGTCACTAATATGCTGAGAATATCTCCGTGTGTGAACTGTAAAGTGTGGAACATTTAAAAATAGAGTGTGAAGTGAACCCAAGAGTTGCCAAACTTGAGTTACAGTTGCAGTGCATCATGTGTTTGTCAAATCATTACGATGGTGTTTTGGTAGCAGCAGCAGAGGTAGCACAATCAGCTTAGAGTGTTTCCCTGTTCCCTATTAGGAATGGATTAAATTTCGCTGATTTTGTTGAACTGTTGCTGAGCTCTTTTCTTCATGTAATCAAAGAATTATAAATAATATCCATGCCTCTAAATTTTGTTTGTATGTAGTCAAGTGACAGTTTTATTAACCAGCTTCAATATGTTTAATTAATATTTACTTTATATTGCACTGATTTATTATTGTTGTAATACCTTGAGTCTTAAATACCACCATATTTAGGTTTTATTAAATTGCCTAAACCTTCTACGAAAGGAACTACTGTAAATGAAAAACAAACTGATTAACAAAATAAAGTAAAAATATCTTTATTCAAAGCGATTTTAACAACAACAATATCTTTTATTTAATCATCATTAATAGGATCTTCTTGTAAACAATCTGTGTCCATCTGTTCTCTTTGATGGCGTTGGCCTTTCTCAGGATGCTGTGCCATGAATGCCTTTATGAGTAAACATTTAGTTAGTTCACAAGTACATGGTATTGGATGTTCAACTTCATCTGGATCTAACAGTGAGACTGCTAAATTATACCTGAAAAACAGCAAATTCACAATTGACTGGAAATATGATATTATTAGAGAATTTCAAATACTTAAACACACAGTCATTTTTCTCTTTAAAAATGAAAAAGTATAAAATATAAACATTAGTAACAGAATTTTAAAATGAAGATAATTTTCATTTTAAATCCATCCCTAAATAGGAGGGTATGCTGATGTACTGTGACCTAATGGACTAAAGTAGAGTTGTCTGTGCTGCATCAAGTGTTTTTTTTTAAGTTGACAAAAATAATTACATATTAGAAAAGATTAATTAACATTATCATATGATTACCTTCTCCTGTTAAAAGCATCTCTATTCATATCCAATTGGAAAGCAATGGGATCACCAGTTTCAACAGATTGTTCCTCTGGAAGCACTATGACTGTTTGTTTCCAATGTGTTGAAGGGTGCTGAGGCCCGGTGTCCAGCTTAACAGTCTGATCACTTGATGTCAAATTAGGAAAAATGCAATCAAACCAGAGACAAAGTCCTTGATACATTCCATCTTTTTTGGCACCTAAAAGTTTTTTTAACCCAAACAATTGAGTGATCAGTAACAAAACAAGATTTTGCCAGCAACGGTCTTATGAGTACTATTTTGTCAATAAAACGTTAATATGAGCCACAATATAAAAATCCTAAAACCCAATTGTTTTAAATAATAGTGGTAACTTACCAACAACATGTTCAATGCTGAACTGGTCCACTTCATCAACCATATCTTCTTTCAGATTTATCCAACATAATGCTACTTCATCATATCCCAATATGTCTTCAGGGTTTACAACCATTATCTCAGGTTTGTTGTGTTTAGATGTTCGCAGTTGTTTAGCCATAGAAGTCATAGATACTCCATGAAAGTTTTCCCAATTTTTAAATAAGCTTGGAACACTGAAAAAGATAAAGCATACAATTTATGTATGAATCGCAACACAATAAAGAGTTCGTAATGATAGGGTTCAAAACAAAATCTTACCTACATGGGGAAATGTAAACAGTAGCACTCTCTGGAAACATTTCTCCATTAACTTTTAAGAACTTGTCTCGTGCTATCAAAACAGAGTCTAACATGCCTTCATGAAGTAAAAAGAAACCCATCCATTCCGACACTATTGCATCTACTTTGATGTTTCCTGGTAATACCATATCCTCAACTTTACTATGAATTACCTGAATAAGTAAATTATGTAATATAGATATAAATTTTATGAAATTTTACTTTTCAACAAAAGCAGACCACTAATTTACCTCTATGATGTCATCAAATTTATTCTCTTTTATTATTTCTTTAGCCAAGTTTGCCACATTGCTGGCTTCTACGGCGTAAACCTTTTTAGCACCAGCTTGAGCACAGAAAATTGATAAAATACCGGTGCCGCACCCAACATCCATAACTATTTTGTCTTTAAAATATGACTTGTTATTCATTATGGCATTTTTGTAAGCTGATGTCCTTGGATCATCCTCAAGCATCAATCTATGAACCTAAACAGTTTAGAAACATATATTATTTTATGATTTTTGAATTTTTGCATTTTTCAATGCTATTTTAATACTTATGATAAATTTTAAATAGAAAAATATTGGAAAAAATTAACTCGGCCACAAGTGAGTTCTCAGATGAAGTCTCGGTAGCTCAGCGGTTAGAGCATTGGACCGGATTTCCAAAGGTCGTGGGTTCGATTCCCATCTGAGAACTCACTTGTTAATTAGTTAATTTTTTCCAATATTTTTCTATTTAAAATTTATCATAAACATATATTAATTGCAATTCAGGATTTCAGAAGCTTGCGAAATAACCTGACCAACAATAATAATGTCGTTTTACATACCTCCAAATCCTCATAACTACTAAAGTATTCATTTTGAATGATATTTAGCTCCATCTCTGTCAAAAACCTTAACCAACTAATGTTATTAATATGTTATTTTTTATATGTATCACAAAAATAAATTAAAATATAACCTCAACTTGGCCTCGAATCCATTCACAAATTATATAGTAGTTACTACTATATAATTTGTGATAGTAGTAATCCATTGACTTGTAAATATATCGAATCGAAATCGAACCAAAACAAACACAGATCAGTCAATCAGTTCAGTCCATTGACTTGTAAATATGTTGTATCTCTATGGTTCAGTCACTATCAGTCCAGTCAGTCATATTTTGGTCTATGGACATATCAATAATGACTACCGTTATCAATATCCTAATCAGGGCTTGTAACCGGTTTGAAAAAGAGCGGTTAATTGTTTTTGATTAAGGTTTTTTTTACAAAAACCGCTTCCGACGTATTCGGAATGAGAGCGCTTCCAAAACGTAAATAAACCGGTTCAATCCAAACTGCAAAATGGACCTACTACTGTCGGGGCGATCAGGCTAATAGCGACCTTCCGTATGTAGACATAAGCTCGCTAGTCGATTTACTACTCGCGCGCTCGCGTTGGGAGAGCGGTATTTCAGGCAAGTAGCGAGCTTATGTCTACGTGACGATGGTCGCTTTTCGCTTTGCCACTCAGGCGCTCGCGTTGTTCCGTTGTGCTTAGGTACTTATAAAGAGCAGAAAAAACCTCTATAAACCGCTTAATTGATTCAAAACCCTTTTAATATTTCTCTTCCATGAAACCGTTTTTTTAAGGTTTCGGTACAGCCAAACCTTAATGAAACGGTTTCTCTGTACTCGTTGCCGTACCGGTTTGAAAATTAACCAGATAAACAAGCCCTGATCCTAATTCCTAGATCGTGATTTTTCGTGCGATTACTTGTACGTTCTATTAGTGTGTTCTTCTTTCTTATCTTGTTTTTGTTGCTTCTTGTTTGTACTTATTAAGTAAAGTAGCTTTTGTAGTTTGGAGGTGGCAGGGCTTGAAACCGGTATGAAAAAGAGCGGTTAATTGAAAATAAACCGGATTAATCCAAGCCGGCGAAACGTACCTAAGTCAATAAGGGCGTAAGTCTCGTGCAGTTCATTGAAAATTGGTCTGTATTGCAGTTACTTAAAGCAGGAAATTGTATGAATGTCGACGCACTGTAGGCAGTCTCGACGCCACGTACAGTAGTCATAGGTCCTGCCTACTACGCGTTTGCTTCGAGATGCTTCCACCCTCCTTATCAAACTTCGCTTCTAGACAGTACCGTGAGCAAATAACTCTATCACGAATATCGCTTTTTTGTTTTGGTTTTTTTATTAAGTATCGTTTTGTTAAGTAGTAGTATTTTTGTTACTGTTATAAGCCTGGAAGTCGCTGTAGTAGTGATTTTACGAACTACTTTCTTAATTCGATACTTTTTAATTTTCGCAATTTTGATGTTTTCTTTATACTTATGATATTTTTTTAATAGAAGAATATTAGAAAAAATCAACTCTATTCACAAGTTATTCTCAGACGGGACTCGACTTATGTTTTTGTTAAGTTATGTTTTTTAAGTTATTTAATAATTTTTTTTTGGTGTGTGTGTGTATGTGTGTGTGTGAGTGTGCGTGTGTGTAGTTTGCATATCGCGTGGTGTTTTTACAATGAGTAGAAAGAGGACAATTTTGAAGTTTCAGAACGTAATTTGTTAAGTACTCAAACTTTATTTTAATAAGTATTATTTTTTTTGTCAATGGTACATACCAGTTGATGTGCCGTAATTTTGTAAAGGTCATCGGCGGTACAGTATAAAGATACATACAGTACATTAGTCTCGGTATAGTAAGGCGCGGTAGGTCAGTGGTTAGAGGTCGTGAGTTCGAGTTCTCAGACGGGAGAATAACTTGTGAGCCGAGTCGATTTCTAATATTATATTTCTAATATTTTTCTATTAAAATTAAGCTTGTCTAACGAGTGAATGTGGCACCTAGAAACCGCGGCCATTTAAAAAATCTCTTAATTAACTTTTATCAAGTAAGGGTCTAAGACGGAATACTGTATGTTTCTTTGTACTGTGTCGAGACGACCAACTCGATGCGAACGAGTAGTACCTACACGCTACAAAGTACACGCTACTTGTGAATGTGACGCGACGCGATGACGTGAGTTTTGACTTTTAATGAAAAAACGTAGGTAACCTCTGGGTTTTGACCGATTTCAAGATTGTTTATGTATGTTCACCGATATTTCCGTCAATTATAGATGGATTTCCAAAAAAAAAATTTTTATTGGATAGAGTTCACTTCTAAGCTGGCCCATTTTCACCAGGTCAGAATCTGATGATGGATCCAGGAGAAAAGGGCAACCACCGAAAATTTTATGCCCGTATGGTGCTTTTGTTACGTAATCATGTCTTACTCAGGTATTCACTTCAGGGTGTCAACATCTGATGCTGCTGTGCTGATGATGAAGCTACAAAACTCCTTAACGGTTAGGAGTTTTGAGACAGTACTGCAATTGGTCGATGGAAACTTCTTAGTAGTATATAGGGTTAACGTGATGCATGTGAGGTATGCTTGACACAACATCTGATGCTCTTGTGCTGATGATGAAGCTATAGAACTCCTTATCGATTAGAAGTTGGAAGACAGTTCTGCAATTAGTCGATAGAAACTACTTAGCAGTATGTAGGGCTAACGTGATGCTTGTGAGGTATGCTTGAAAAAACATCTGATGCTGCTGAGCTGATAGTGAAGCTACAAAACTCCTTAACGGTTAGGAGTTGGAGGACAGTATTGCAATTGGTCGATGGAAACTACTGAGTAGTATGTAAGGCTAACGTGATGCTTGTAAGGGTAGGTATTATTCCTGAGATGGTTACGATGTAAGGTTGGGGTGTAGCGCTAGGGGCACTATGGGAAAAAGGATTGACAACCCCCCTTTTTTTGGTCTTATTCGATTAAGAGTACCTAGAGGAGCAATTTAGGTCTTATATCTTTTTTCATAAAGTGCATATTTACAGACTTGTTACGAATTTTAAAAAGGTGGGACGTAAAATTTTCAGCAATTTTTTTTTTTAATGCTAGTTGACATTTCCTTTTTTTGGGTTATACGTTTGTTGGCATTATGGTCCTCATCAATTTATTTTATATACATGATATACCTCCGACGCATAATTTATGAAATATTTGAAAACAAGAAAACTGAAAAAAAATTTTAAACTCAAAATACTCGAAAAATATGAACCGCAGAAAAAAAGCATTTCTACAAAACTTGCTTGTATTAATTGCCTTAATATGATAGGCGTTAAAAAAAGTAGGTGTTATGGAAGAAACGGAACCGTCGAAAACTTTCTGTCCTGCCGTTTACGGCATTTAGAAAAAAAACTGAAAAAAATATTACTGACAATCCCCCTTTTTTTGGTCTTATTCGATTAAGAGTACTTAGAGGAGCAATTTAAGTCTTGTATATTTTTTTCATAAAGTGCATTTTACAGACTTATTACGAATTTTAAAAAGTTGGGAAGTAAAATTTTCGGCAATTTTTTTTCAATGCTAGTAGACCCCCCTTTTATTGTGTTATACATGTTGGCACTATGGTCCCCATCAATTTATTTTATATACATGATATACCTCCGACGCATAGTTTAAATGGTCGCCGACCGGCCAACCTGAGGCCTATTAGTTACTTCGTTACCTACCACAGACTAGACACAGCTGCACATATGCCTCGGACCTCGGACTCACTCACTCACCACAGACTTCATACACAAAGACACAATGCGTTCAGTTATCACAAAATACCGTACTTTTTGTAAATATTATTTCCTGATCTTTAAATTACCGTACATATGTCACACGGTAATGTACTACCGTACGGGGCATGAAATTATCGTACGGATATGGTAATTACCTTACGCTTGGCAACGCTGGCGTCACTGCTCGCTCGTGAGTCCCTACTAGATTAGCAACGCCGGAGTTGCCGCCGCGCGTAGGTACGTTTTCGAGCCTACACGGGGAGTGAGGCCTGATACTACTAAGAAGTTTGCATTGACCAATTGCAGGTACTTAGATATGAGCGCCTATAACTTTTTTTGGGAGAATGATAGAAAATACTTAAAAATTACAAACCATATTGTTGGTACCATTAATTCTTTATATTTCGATAAAGATGCATAGAACATACTCGTAAACTAAGCATAATCGCTTGATCTTCAATTTAAAAATAAATCAACAGTAATAAATCACATTTTCAATTATAAAAATAGCATAATTCATTTAAATATATGCCGATAACAGTAGTGTATCAGTCTGCACTACCGACCTATATACCTACTGCGAAATCCGTATGTAACAATGTAACAGTTAGCTGTTAGCCTACACTACGCAAAATAGGTGTTTTAAAAATTAACGAAATTAAATAGGAGTTCTTATTTCTTAATTACTATATAAGTCTTTTAAACAATAAGAAATTAAATGAATAGTAAATATTTATGTCTGTAAGTATTATAAAAATAAGGTTACTACAAGTCGCGACGCGCCGGGCCGGGGCGGCGTGCCGCGTGTTTTGCTCGGCGTCGGCGCGCTGCCGCTGGTGCCAACTCACGGTGATGGCGGCGCGCTGGTGCTAACTCACGTCGACGACGGCGCCGCGCCGGGGCGCGGGGCTCATATCTAAGTACTGTCTTCCAACTCCTAATCGATAAGGAGTTCTATAGCTTCATCATCAGCACAAGAGCATTAGATGTTGTTTCAAGCATACCTCACATGCATCACGTTAACCCTACATACTACTATGAAGTTTCCATCGACCAATTGCAGTACTGTCTCAAAACTCCTAACCGTTAAGGAGTTCTGTAGCTTCATCATCGGCACAGTAGCATCAGATGTTGACACCCTGAAGTGAATACCTGAGTAAGACATGATTACGTAACAAAATCACCATACGGGCATACAATTTTCGGTGGGTGCCCTCGATTTCTCCTGGATCCCGTCATCAGATTCTGACCTGGGGTGCGATTGCGTAAGGTAATCGTATTCATTTGACAGTTCATATCGTATTCAATCGGCAGCAATTTCTATGGGATGATTTGATACAATATGAACTGTTAAATGAATACGATTGACTTTACGCAATCGCCTAGCTGGTGAAAGTGGGACCACCTTAGAAGTGAACTCTATACAACAAAAAAAAATTTTTTTTTAATTCCGTCTATAATTTGACGGAAATATCACTTAACAAACATAAAAAAAAATATCGAATTGAGAACCTCCTCCTTTTCTTGAAGTCTGTTAAAAGTGGGCGGCGCGGTGGCGAACATCAATGAAAAATAATAACCAATAATAATCAACCTATGAGTGTTGAGGCAATCAGACAAAAAGCGACCTTCCGTTTGTAAACATAAGGTCGCAATTCGCTTGGCCAATGGTGCGCTCTCGTTGTCCCGATGTTTAGCTACTTAGAAAGAGCAAACAAAAACCGGTATAAACCGCTTAATTGAGTCAAAATCCTTTTAATTTCTCTCTTTCATGATACCGCTTTTTTAAGGTTTGGGTCAAGTCAAACCTTATTGAAACGGCTTCTATGTACTCGCGGCCGTACCGGTTTGAAAATTAACCGGATAAACAAGCCCTGGGAGGTGGTTACTTATTTGTATTATATTCAATATACAATGGTTCTATATTTTTTCAGTATTTTCTTCATTATTGGCTCGGCTGAAGGCCCTAGAAGTCAGAGCCGGGAAAATGTTTACAAAAAATATCTTTTTTTTATTTTTTGAATTATTTATGGTTTTTGGCTTGGATAAAAAAAAAACTTTATTCATTCAGGCCACAGAGCAGAGTAGAAAGTTATTCATTCATTCTTCAGTCTTTCCTTAAATATCTCATCATCCAACTCATGTTATTCGCTGAGCAAGTAACTAACTACCATAGAGTTACAAGTCAATGTATACTACATATATTTGTGGGTACTACACTACGTTTTTAATGTCAATGTCATTCATTTTCATTTATTCATTCACTCATTTATTTCGTTTGGTTTTATTGTATTTTGTCTTGTAAATTGCTGAAATCTTACAAAAAAAAAATAGTTTTGCAATGAATACAGAGTGAATATTATTAAAAAATACGATAATGGCTAAGGAAAGTGATATGTCTTTATTCAATGATGTATTACAACCATTTAGGAGGGTGATCAACACTGATCCGCCGAAAGACAAGTTGTCGGCGGCTTCGAAATTAATTTTTTCTGATAGTAACCAATCTATCAAAGAAGGTAAAGTATTTTTCAATAATAATTGCTTTAACTTGTCCTCGCCTTGTATATATCTAGAATTTAATCCCGGAAAAACTTAATTGTTTCAGGTGTTTCTAACCTGTTTTCCATCGGTAAAAGAAAATCCAGCTTAGGTTTGGGAGATGTTTCCACTCCTGAGAAACGTATGCGTACTGATTCATCAACTTCGGCACCTCCTTCCCCTTGGGAAACCAAAAGGTTGAAAATAGATTTGATTGCTGCAAAAGCTCAGGTAACTGTCTATCACAATTTATTTTGAAATGGTCAGAGTTTTCAAATGCTGGATCCTCTGATAATTTTATTGAATATTCTATAAATCTTTAGTAATTTTTGTGTCTTACCCATAGATAACAAAATTAGAAGCCCGTGTGAACCATCAGCATACTATTCGTAAAGAGATGCAGATATTATTTGAGGAAGAAAAAACATCTCTAGAAGAACAGCATAAGAGAGATGAGCGAGCTCTCTCTGACATGGAAGATCGGCTTCAAGTTGTAAGGCGGAGGGAGCAGGAACTAAGGGAAGAGTTTAATGAGGCAAGAACGAACAAATTAAGTTTTAGGATATTAACTTTGATTGAATTATTTTTTATTTATCTATAATATATAAAAACCAACATTAGAAAGTAAAAAATAAACCTTTTTTTGGAGTCAGTGCCAGCCAAGGAATTCTTCATTGAATGTTTACTTTTATTTTTCTTACCTTAGCTGGACCAACTCCAACAAAAGGTTTATTTTTTTCTTTTTGATTTGTGAAGTTGGTTTTTATTTTTTTATAAAAAGTTTTTTTATAACAAGTTATGAGCACTTTTTTTGGATTTTTGGTCTTTTTATTATGTCAATTGACCTCAGAGGGGGGTTTATGGGTAACATAGGGGGATGACAAATATCTTACTTTTGTGCAACAATGCACCGTTTTCCAAGATATATTGTAAGTTTCTGGCACCCCGGGATTTATATTAAAATAATATAATTTAAGAAGCCGCTTCCATAATTTCCTACCCAAAAACGAATTTATAAAATATGCATCCAACTATCCGATCACTGATCATAATACAGGAAATATAAGAACTTAACTATATTATGTTGATTATTTTCTTCGCTTTGAAAGCTGTGTTCTTTTTATTCCATATAATATTAGTGATTACAGATGTTTGTGAACCATATCTCACATTTAAGAATATATTTATCTAATATAAATCATATGTTATCTCTCAGTGAAATGATTCCTTTTAGGCTGTGAAAGAGCAAAAAGAAGCTAAAGCAAACTGGGATAGAGAGAAAAATGAATTGCATAAGCAAATAGCCGAGCTGAAAGACAAATTGCTTGAAGCAAATGTCAGCAGTAAGGATCAATTGTCTGAGATGAAAAAGGACATGGATGAGTTGTTGCAGGTAAGGTCTGTTTTTATCACTTGAGCTTATAAGTAAACAAAGTTTATTCGAATACTCAAATGCTACTTTTTAAGATGCTCTTAAACATCATGGCTTCCTCTTCATGCCTTTTTCATTTAAAGCGACAGGTTGATGTTTAGAAAGCACTCAAAGTTAAAAAACCTTTGAGTATTTCGGCATCAATCTTTTACATTGATATAACTATTGCAAGAGTATTTAACTGTTACAAGAGTTGTTTGTTTTTATACTGGATAATAAGCTTTGATTACACTATGCCAGTTTTTTTTTATTGAGTAGCAAGAAGGTAAATTTTTAGGGTCTACCCTTTTTGGCAGAGCTTTGTAAGGCATAATTTTATTCTGCATAACAATGGTTGGCATAAACCACATTTTGCAGAAAGTTGTTTGGCATACACTCATTTGTCATACATTCAAAACACATAAATTTGTAAAGCAAAATCACCATTTGGCAGAATTTCTTTATCCATAATAATTAAAAACCAGAATCATCATTTGGCAAAACATACACAGCCAGAATCGAGTTTTGGCAGACATTTCATAGCCATAATTATCAAAAAGCAGAATCATCATTTGGCAGAATGTTCACAGGAAGAATCGTCTTTTGACAGAAATTTCATGGCTATAGTAATTATAATGCGCAACCATTCTGCCAAATAATGATACTGCTTTTTTATTATTATGGATATGCTGCCAAGCATGCTTGCTCGCTACTTGCATCGAGTTCAAACTACTGTCTCTGGTTCAATAATTGGCAAGCATACAGTTAGCATGCACCTAGCATACAAGTAAGTAGCAAGCATGCAAGTATACAGCAAGCATGTAAGCAAGCAGCAAGCATGCCAGCTTACAAGCATGCAATCATACAACATGCACCTAGCATGCAAGCAATTAGCAAGCATGCAAGTATACAGCAAGCATGTAAGCAAGCAGCAAGCATGCAAGCTTACAAGCATGCAATCATACAAGCATGCAGCATGCATGCAAGTATGCAGCATGCATGCAAGCAGGCATACAGCAAGCAAGCATGCATGCAGCAAGCAGATATGCTTGCTCGCTACTTGCATCGAGTTCGAACTACTGTCTCTGGTTAAATAATTGGCAAGCATACAGTTAGCATGCACCTAGCATGCAAGCAAGTAGCAAGCATGCAAGCTTACAAGCATACAAGCATGCAGCCAGAATACAGCAAGCATGCAGCATGCATGCAAGCAGGCATGCAGCAAGCATGACTTCCGTCGCGGCTCCGGCGCTGCGGGGTGGTCACACGCGAGCCCATCGTCGCAGATAGTTTTCGCTCCTGCTCAACTCGCGGGCCGCCTTGCCCCTCCGCGCCTACGCGGGCTTGAATAACACTAGGGGTGGGCATACAAGACTACGTGTAGTCGGTTTTACAACGATTAGGTTCTGTCACTGGCTAGTAATAGCACAACATTGCAGGATTTGTATATATTTATTATATATAAAATTAAATTAAATAATCTTTTTTATAAAAAGTTGTTGGAAATTTTCATTGAAAAACCTAATGAAATTAATCCAAATGAAATTCTTAGTAGTATGCCATGTGAAGTTATACTAAATAATCGTGGTACTAAATAAAAAGTATGCGAAACAAAATCAAGCAAAATAAAATTGTGTGTGTGTTTACAGCTTCTTCATAAGACATAGAGAAATTCTAAGCATGCCATATTTTAGAGCATATTAGGAGCAATCAAACGTGTCAGTGATATTTTAGGTGCAACCATAACTTCATTACTAGGAGTTTTTTTGTGTGTTAGCTAGCTGGAGAAACGTGTCCCCAGCTGACACATGCCGTTTTAAGGCAAACCAGTGAGGTTAGGGCTTTAGACTATAGTCAGAAATTTTGTGCACAATAGGAGCAATGAGAACCAAAAAAACTAACAGTCACACTCAAATACTGTTGAAACTACGATCATTAAAGTGTGTGCGAGCTGGAGACCCGTGTCTCTGGCTTACACACACCAGTATCTATATATTTTTTCTGCCTAAAAAAATATTCATTTAGAAAAAAATCTGCTAAGTGTGTTATGCCAAATAAGTTTCTGCGCATCTAGATTCTGCCAGATATAGGGAACCCATATTGCTACCCTTGTCTAATATTCAGGAAAGGATTTCTTCTACTATTCGACAAGTGTGAACAAGGAAATACTCTTGATCATTCTTACAATTTTGTGATCCTTTTTACAGATTACAATAGACGATTCTCATCATGTATGGCCTGATACAATTTAGGTCTGTTGTCTACCCAAAAACAAGAAGATCATAATATAATATTTTGAATGTGAACTCTTTGCTTCAGGCATTAGAAGGTGCTCAGTCAGAGGTAGAAATGCTTAAAAAAGAGTGTGCCAAACAAACATCGCGTGCTGAACAGTGTGTATCCCTGAAAAATCAATTGGAGAAACAGACCTTTGAGTTGCAACAAGTTACTAACAAACTGAAGGAGTTGGAGTATGAGAGGGACTCTTACAAAGATTGGCAACAACAAGCAAAGGTAAAACATTTGTACAAATAATTGTGTACTAGCTTCCGCCCGCGGTTTTACCCGAGTGGTTCCCGTTCCCGTGGGAACATCGGGATAAAAGTATCCTGTGTTTTAAACCAGGCTATTTACTATCTCTGTGAAAAATGTCATCAAAATCCGTTCAGTAGTTTTAGTGTGAAAGAGTAGCAAACAAATATGCAAAACTGACATACTTTCGCATTTATAATAATAGCAGGAAGTAGATTATAGTTATTGTAAAGTGTTAACTCAAAAGTTTAGGCTTCAACTTAATTTTTTGCAAGTTATACCACTGCTGGAACTAGCAGATCAATGTGCACAGTGGATTAGTTTTTAGATGTTAAGATGAAGTTCAAGTTATTATGAATTATAATGAGAATATCAAAACTGTACTAAATCGCTGTTAATAAAAAATAAGAATGTGTTTTGTTTACATTTAGACAGCTCAGAAAAGACTTTCTAACATGGCTGAGTTAGAGAAGGAAGTAGCCCGTCTCCGTGCCACAGAGCGATCTCTTCGAGACGCAGTTTGTAACAAGCTGTTGCTAGAGGAACAAGTTCATCAGCTCAACTCAAGGGTTGAAGCGCTGCAGCCAGTGCAGCAAGAACTGCATGAGGCTAAGGTACGGAAAATGATTGTTATTTTTTTTTGTTTTTACTATCTAAAACTTTTAAATACTAAAGTTTATTGGAAAAACGATATTACGCAATAAAGTTTGTTTATCTAGTACACTTGGTCCTTCGAGCTGGACATCAATTTATACATTGTTTTATGTCTAATTGATGAGATGTATTGAAAACAAAGTTGCGAAAAACTTGTTAGGAAAAAACATGATTTTATATGACATTAATTAATATGAAACCTATCGACTACTTTTACATATTAATTTATTTATTAACAGTCCTTCATAAATTGTTGCATGATCCAAAACTGCTCACATGATTTCACTTTATTTTGACACTTATATTACCCAACAGGTGAAAATCGCCTCCTTAGAAACTGCTTTAGAAGAGTGGAAGACATCGGCCAGAAACCATGGTGTAGAGAATGCGAGGGCTCTGTCCTCAGCCCTGGACTCCGCGCTGACCAGCCAGCTGACTGCCACCGCGGGATGCTCCCAGGCGCAGTCGCAACTAGCTCAGCTTACTGAGGTATTGTATCTCTTTATAATGTTAGAAAAGTGGAAACCATGGGGTGGAGAATGATAGGTCTAATCCTCGACCCTGGACTCCGCATTGATTAAGCAAAAATTGATAAAGCAAACTGACTGCCACCGCGTTATGTTTATTTTTTTCCACGACGGGAAGACGGTTAGCCTTCATCATACCTGATGTTAATTATTGATAAGGCTGAAGATGGAAGCGAGCCTCTCCCGGAATCCTCAACCACTAAGGAACTGGCTATCTTATCTCTAACTGGCGGAACACAACAATATTCCCAGGGGCAGTCGCAACTGGCTTAGCTCACAGAAGTAACGATCAGTATGCAAATGTCATCAATAAGTAAAGAAAACCGCCTTGTTCAACACACCAAAAGCACGCCTAGGTGCGGTAGCGCGGTCTGCTAGCGGATTCCGTCACTAGGTGCGGAGGCGCGGAGCAATGCGACAGAGAGAGTCGTATTTTTGTATCAATCGAATAAATACTTTTGTATAACACTGCTTTCGCATGCAAATCTTGCGATTACGTATAAGAAAATTCGATTGTTTAAAAAATACAACTCTTGGTTCTCCGTCGCCGCGCTCGGAATCCGCTGCTAGTGGGTGAATCGACTAAAGGTCAGCGGCCAGGAACCAATGGGTGGAAGTCAGCTGCCAGAAACCATGCATGGAGAGTGCTAGAGCTTACAGGCGCAGTCACAACTGGCTCAGCTTACTGAGGTAAAGTAACCTTTTGATAACATTAGAGTAGAAACCAGCAATCACGTCTTGGAGAATGCTAGGGCTCCGTCTTCGGTGCTGGCAATTGTCACAGCTGACTGAGGTCTAGTTAGTTAGTTGTGAAAGAGTAGAAGTCAGTGGTTAGAAACAAAGTTGTTGAGAACCCTCGGGCTCTGTCCTCGGCTCTGGACTCCGCGCTGAATCCGACTCCGTTCACACAAACTGACTGCCACTGCGGGATGTTCCCAGGCGCAGTTGCCGCAACTGGCTCAGCTTACTTAGGTATACTTACCTCATCATAATCTCAGAAGGGTGGAAGTTAGTAGCCATAGTCAGGGGTGTTAGTCTTGACGGAATTGCGTTGAGATCGAGATTGAATGTGAATAATTATTACTGATTTACGACGTTAACTTGATTTTGATTGGCGCTATAATCGATTTCTAGAGTGCAAGTGGAAGTCAGGAACCATTTGTTTCAAGTCCTCCGAGCAACTTCGAATTAAGAATCCACTCTAGCACTTATATTGCTAAAAATTCACAAATCTCTCTCAACACATGTAACTGTCCTAAACTTAATAGATCCACAACCTTTAAATATCTAGGTATCACTGTAGATCACAGATTGCAATGGGCTCCTCATATTAAAATAATCTCAAATAGGGTAATGAAACTTATATATGAGTTTAAAACATTACGTAAGGTAGCTGAGCCTACGGAATATGTTCCTGGGGTGGTGCATGCAAGACCTACCTTATTGATCTTGAACGCGCACTGCGTGTCGTGCTTAAAGTTTTACTTAACTTACCGTTTAGGCATCCTACTTCACTGGTCTATGATAAAGCACGGGTTCTTACTGTAAGGAAACTATTTATATACCAAAGCATACGGCGATTCCATAGGTACTCCGCATATCATCAACTTGTCCCGAAAAGACCGAACAGTCGTAATAAAATAATTGGTTCCAAAAACAAAAAGAGTTTTTGCCGAAAGGCATTATTACTACTTAGCTCCATTAATGTACAACAAATTTAATAAAGTTTATTTCAGTGAAAAACTGAGCAACCACCAAATTAAAAGTGCAATCATAAATTGGCTTAAAACTATGACTATCGTACTACCGAAGATCTCCTATATTCTACTGCTTATTGAATACATGAAGCACTTTATGCACGTTAGCGCACTCACACACACACACACACACACACACACACACACACACGCACGTAGTGTACTTTATTAGTAGCGTTTTCTTCTTCTTTTTATTTTAGAAGTAAAAAAAAAAACATGGTTTTAGTTTGTAATTCATTTTACTAATCTGTATGCTGTTACAACAATTCCCAATGAGCTTTAGTCTTTAATAGGAAGGAACTGCCTTTTGTAACACAAGTTTACTTTTTTCAAAGGGCAGGGCTACATTAAATTGTAATTTTGGTGATTGTTGCAATAAAGATTTTTTCATTTTCATTTCATTTCACTTATGGAGATTGCTCGGGCTCACTGAGGTTACTCAACAGTATGCAAAGGTGCTCTTCAATACATCCCAACTTGTTTCCCAACCTCGTCCGATCATCTTATTGGCTATCTTCTTTTTTTTTTGTTTCAATACCGAAAATTAAGTAAAGGGATCAACGAAATAACTACAGCTGGCATGACAAACAATCAAAAAACAAAACTAAACAACACAAACTATTTAAACAAGTTAAATAGAGTTTTTTGAAGTGACACTTTCCCATGGTTGTTATCACATTCAGGGGAATTTTAAAACATTGAATATACGAAAAAAAATTCTTACGAATTAGCAAACTAATATAGAATCATCAATTACAAAAATGTGACTATGAATGAGCTTTCTATATTCAGCTGCTTATATAATAAATTGCTTTTACTTTAGGAAGTCGCCACTATCAAATACGAGCGCGACAAGGCCACCGCGAAGCTGAACGACCTCCAAACCGTGCGCAAGAACCAGGAGAGTCTCATCCACAGGCTGCAGAAGCGTCTGCTACTGGTGTCCAGGGAAAGGGACAGTTACAGGTATGGTTTTTATTGGTTTAGTATCAAGATTAACAGTTAGAGTACGACAATAGTTCTAATCACGTACGCGATAAGGGAGCGCTGAATGTCTACAAGTCTGGAGTTTGTTGCAGGACTTGTCTTCAGAAATCGGTCTTCCAAATATTAAGATACCCTTCTATTACCCTAACCTTTTCTTAATTAATAAAATGTATATTTCTTTTTTGCAAATGCAGCCCCCGTAGCTAGACCACCGAAACACGATATTTATTGCGTGATAGAGCGTTTCATCTACACTCAACTGTCAAAATCCATCATCCAATCTATTGTCTTTTAAAAAAAGGCTAAAAGGCTAACGCGATAAATCACTATAATTATCATATCGCGTTTTAATGATCATGCTCGTTTGTTATTTATTTATTTTTTGTAGGCTAAAAGAACTTGAAAGTTTTTTTTATTGAAATACAACAATAATTTACGTTCGCAATCAATAAATTGTACAGTGAACGGCTATTTGGCCTTACACAATATGACACTCCAAAATATCTCTACTTCTAATTAAACATGTGTGCCGATTTATACAAGACCGGCGGCGGCGGCGTAATCGGCGCGAAATCGGCGTGTAGGTAAAATGTAAAAAAAAATAAACATATAACTTGTTTACACATTTTTAAAATTAGAATTCAATAATTGTTTCGCAGTCAATTATTTAGTTATCAACATATTTCTCAACGTCACAAATCGTCTTGCCAATAGGTTTGACACCTTCTAGCCACCAGAGCAAGCCGGGTTTCGTAAAAGATATAGTACCGTAGACTTCATACACACAGTAAGGCAGGTTATACAGAAGTCCGGACAGTATAGCCAGCCGCTTTGCCTAGCATTTGTAGACTACGAGAAGGTCTATGAGCTCCTTGCAGCGATATCAAGACGATTGGCGGTACGTGCGTGCAGGCTTTATAATATGACGACAATGTCTGTCCAAATACAAAAACATCTGGGCCCGTATTCACTATGACCACTTACCGATTCCATGCTCAAACCACGCCAATGTCGTATTTGGTTTCGACATTTTCAAGATCCGTTTTCTCTATGATACTTACAAATTTTAAATTTATTTTTCTTGTTTAATAACTATACAATTTGTGACAGTCATGACCTTGTACAATAACTCTATAATTTGTGAGTGTCATGGAGAAAACGAATTTTGATAATGTCAAAACCAAGTACGACTTAGACATGGTTTGAGCAAGGAATCGCTAAGTGGTTATAGTGAATTAGGGCCCTGACCAGACCTGAAGGTCTTCGATCAATGCGTCCTACCGGTCATGACCTACGACCGAAACGTGGAATACATTATACACTTCGCTCAGCGAGCTGTGGAGAGGTGCATGTTGGGGATCTCGAAAAGGGTTGAAATCCGGAATAAGATTATCAGACAGAAGACCAAATTAATGAATGTGGTTCGTCAATGTAGCAAGCTGAAGTGGCAGTGGGCCAGGCACAACAGTCGCAGAACCGGCGAACAATGGAACAGACGAGATCTCGAATGGAGACTCTCTGGAATGGAGAGTCTCGCCGAACGTAGTATAGGACGCCCCCTGTTAGATGGACTGATAACTTGGGAAAATTGACACATATGGCTAGATAAAAAGGTGGGAGAGCGTGCCTTGTGGAACACCTTGGGGGAGGGTTATGTCCAAACTCAAACTCTATCATTTATTTATTAAGTCTAGGCTGTTACAATAACTTGTGAATGTCATAAAAGCTACGCCATCGATTTACAAACCCTACGGCGAAACCATGTAATGAGAAGAACCAGGAAGGAACTCGTCAGCTGTTTTTTTCTCCCTGTTTTCTTTCATACAGAGTCCAGCAGTGGACTGGGATAGGATGATATTATTGTAAAGAATCACGGAATCACGGATAAAGATCACGGACGTGTCAGGAATGGAGTTCCACTCTTTTGCTGAGTGTATTATAAAAGACGTTGAGTAGCGCTTGATGCGATAGCTAGGAACAGCAGCTACAAGAGAGAGTAACCTGCAGTGCGTCTGAATATCTGATGAAAAAAGGGGATGGCGGTATGAGTACATGCAGCTCCTGAGCATAGCACAGTATCGTCAGTAATGTGCCTCTCGGCTCTGCCTGCGCTGGATAGTGTTCAATCCAACAAATTGGTACCTATCTTTCTGAGTCGTCCCAGAAGTGGCTGCACTATTCCATGCAACATATCGGGCTTGAGCTTTGTAGAGGGTTAAATGAAAGCTGTCCAGGCGTGAAATCTTGCTTGAGTTAGTTTTGTAAAGCGTAGTAGATGCTAATTATATTGTTTGTTCAGACAACAGCTGGATTGCTACGAGAAGGAGTTGTCTGTGACGTTGTGCGGTGAAACGGGCTCGGGTAGCGCGGCGCTGCTGTCAGCTAGAGTGGAACAGCTGGAGAAGGCGCTGCAAGGGTACCGCGATCTCCTCGCCACGCACGACCACCAGGGGCACACCAAACGTGAGTATATACGAGGAAACGTTCTTAAATCCAGATGAATTTGAGGAGTTTTGACTCTATTGTGAGGCTTTAAGAGCGTAGAAGTGTGGTGAAATGGGCCCGCTCGGATAGCGTGTCGCTGCTGCCCGCGCGAGTGGAACAGCTGGAGAAGGCGCTGCAAGGGTACCGCGATCTGCTCGCCACGCACGACCACCAGGGGCGTACCAAACGTGAGTCATCACTATCATCTCCGCCGCACGACACCCACTGCTGGGTATAGGCCTCCTCCAAAGTTCTCCACGACGATCGGTCCTGCGCTGCCCGCATCCAGCGGCTTCCCGCGACCGCGCACCAGATCGTCGGTCCACCTTGTGTCACCGGTTCGCAATCACCATTCCAGAACTTTTATGCCCCAAGCTGGAGAAGGCACGACCACTAGGAGCACACCAAACGTGAGTCAATCAATCATCAATGAGATAAATCTTATGAAGGGAGATAATTCTGATGATTTTCAACCTTATTACGTCGACTTAAGGGTGTGACGTTATGCGGGGTCGGTAAGCGCAGCTGTGAACTTCAGTAAACGGGTGAATGTTTTCCAACTCGCGAAGGCACGGGAATTTAAAGAGTTTTAAAGTAATTGCGTGGCCTTGAGAGTAAAATTGGAGTGAAGCGCGATCGGGAAGCGAGGCGCTACATACTTTCAGACAGGCACGACACATGTAGAAATTAATACAATTCTCTTTATACTGCAGTGTGTGTCGTGTCATTTTATCTGTGTGAAATTCTTATTCGTTTTAGCTTAAGGGTTATTGTCACTTGTTGGATACCAAAGATCAATACGATGATTTAAGTAAGTTTTTGACAAGAGTTCTTGTTTTAGAGCTGGAAAGCCTCCGGTCAGAAGTGACGAAGTGGCGTGAAGAAGCGGAATCGCTTCGTCGGGATTTGAACAAGTTGCGCGCGCAACGAGATACGTTGCAATCTCACATGGAACGCCTTAATGCAGGGCCGGCTACCAAGGTTAGTACTAAAACACTGAATTTTTTACGATTTTGTATCTGTATTGAAGTTCATTGGAGCGGTGTTTATTGATCTCGGTTGTCTATGTACAAAAACCACAGCTCGGTTAACTAAAACTGGCACGTTCAATACATTTACAGTGTCTGTGAATAAGTGTCGGTAGTTTTTGATAACGAATATACAGGATGTTAAAAGATCCATACCGAAGCCGTGATATATGCGAAGTGTACATGAAACTAAATAAGGTAATGTAAAAATATTTACTGGGAAACGATAGATAGATAGACACTTTATTGCACACACACACACATTACAAAAAGAAAGAACAATCACATAGAACTCAAAACTTTGGTGAGCAAAGGCGGCCTTATCGCTGAAAGCGATCTCTTCAAGACAACCTTTGTAATTAAGGAGTACTGAAGATAATGTGAAGGGCATTGTGCCATCAACATACATATTTTAAATGAAACTTAGACAATACAAAAAGAAAATTAACATGTTCATTAAAACCTTTTATCTACTTTATTTACTATTGCATGTTTTATTTTTTACTAAAAATAATGGGATTTATTTTTACATGCAATGGAACGCGTGCAACAACATTTGCGTGTCTATAGAGTACGACTAGGTGACTGGGGCCCCGTATCATTGACTGGTTTTGATATTCATTGCGGTTTTATTACTTTCGATAATCTTTAGAAAAAAATAATGACTTTAATGCTTAATAACTCCTTAAATATTAGTTTCCCAGGTTTGGCGTCATACAATAAAATGTAGCCAAACTCGTACTAGGGGTATAATTCGGATTTCGAGTGAAAAAAACACTGTTTCATTAAAATTCCCTTTTAGTGACATGTGCTTTTGTAGAATTATATTTATGTTAGAAATGTTTAATCATGATATCAATAATTTGTTGATAGGTACTTCATTTGACTGAAAACCCAGCGGCATTGGCGCACAAACAAGTGCAGCAGGACTTGGAAGCAGCACAAGAAGAGGTAAAAATACTTTCCTTTTTTTGGGCAGTCGTGTAAAAAAGCAAAAGTAGCTACTGCTACTGCTATAGTAGGATTTTAAATATTGAAAATCGAACGGGTATTAAACGCGTAATACCGTAAGTGATATATTTGACCTACTCACAGAATACTGAATAGTACAAGTACAGAAAGTTCACTCTGCAAACCCCATCAAAAAAATAGCTAATTTTGCTGCGATGCAATAAAGTGCAATTCATGTCTGAATTGTCACTGGGCTAAATACCTTGAATTTTATTCACCTACAATTTGCGTCTCTTCCTATCGCGTAGCTCGTATTCTTCCTGAGGGTTGCCTTATGATTTATTTATTATTTAAATATTTGAAGCGCTCATGGCGGCGCTTGACAAACTGATCGTATTTGATCACGTTTGTTAAACTCTTACACCAGAGGTGGCCGGCCTCTAATCCTCATACGATAAGAGAGAAAAAGAGAGATTTATTATTAATTTATTTATAGGCAGATTTTGTGTAGATATGTGCAAAGTAAATAATATACATGGGTAGGTAAAATAAGTAAGGGTTAATTAATACCTATTAAAAGTATAAGAAATTGGCATACATACTTGAAGTACCTATCTACTTCTTTAACCTAATAAGAAGATAGATACGGCATACGTTTGTTTATGAAACTCAATAGTATTTCATTATTTTATGTGTTTATGTAGATAGTTTTCGTATCAAATCGGAGTGACATAATACGACGCGAACAAGATAAGTAAAAAAGTTAAATTTGAATCGCGATGTGTGTATAAACAATTAAATACTGCACTGTTTACTTGCTATTTTTTAGTGATTCTCCATTTTAAAATCGGTAAAGTAGGTGACGAACAAAACTCACGCGTCGTGCGTCACTGTTCGCTCGCTCGTCCCTGCTAGATTGGCAACGCCGGAGTTGCCGCCGCGCGTAGGTACGTTTTCGAACCTACACGGAGAGTGAAACAGGCCTGACCTACCTAAACACAGGTACAGAATAGGGACACTAACTATAACGAATAACGAAATTTAGGTATGTGAAATACATCACGCTTCTACGCGTTTAATACCCGTTTGATTTTCAATATTTAAAATGCGTTTTAAATACCTTGTTCCTCCAGCCCCTTACGTCGAAGGCATTCCAGCGATCCGTACCAAGCGCTTTGCTGACACATTTTTTATGCGAACCGCTAAAGAATGGAATGCGCTGCCTGCTCATGTGTTCCCCGATTCCTACAACCTTGGCCTCTTCAAGGCGAGAGTGAATAGGCATTTCCTGGGCAAACGTGCAACACCTTAGACCACATTCTGTGTGTTAAGCACGATGGTGGTCTAATGCCTGCCCAGTTATGACAAAAAAAATGCAACGCGAAAGTATAAAAGTGCGTATAGTAGGATTTTCTCAAACAAGAAAATAAAACTTTATAAAATAACCTTATTCTATGTCAATTTCTTTTTAATGACTGTTTGTGCCAAAATAAAGAGAAAAAAAAAACTTATAACTTCCAGATAAAAAGACTGAAAGCGGCGCTGCGTGAAGGTGGATCCCGTGATAACTCTGAGGAGACTCAGAAGTTGCGGCAACAGCTAGAAAGCAGAGACATCAAGCTCAAAAGGTTCGTTTTAATAATGTAGTAGTGAAAGTTCATCCTAACTAATATTATAAATCCGAAAGTGTGTTCGTTTGTCCTTCACGCCCTAACTAAGCAACCAAGAAATGATTTTTGGCATAGATAACGGAGAGTAACAATTGCTACTTTTTCTCCTTATATTCCCAACGGGAATGGGAACCACGCGGGTGACACCGGGGGCCGAAGCTAGTCTCTTTCATAAATCTTGTTGTACATAATAGTTCAAAACATAAGTAGTTAGAAAATTACCTAAAAGTCGTTCAAAACTTAGAGGTTCACGTACAACTAGTTGAACGTCGGGATTGTTTTGGACAAAAGTAAAATTATCTTGTTCGTTTCAGAATGAAAGAAGAATTTACCTCTTCAGCACAAGAATATAGAGATGTTTGTTACATGCTACTAGGTTATAAAATTGATAGAACTGGACACAAAAATTACAGGTGAAGTATTATGTTTTTCTTATCATATTAAAATTATTAATATGACAGTTAGAATGTTTGGATGCTTAGAAATTATTCACAAAAAACTCGGGAACGGATTTGGATGAAAATTGACACAATTATAGCCTAGATTAAAACATAGAATACTTTTTATCCCGATATTCTCAAGGGAACGGGAATTACGAGGGTGAAAACGCAGGCGACCGCTAGTATATTACGTAATATTCAGAATGAAACTGGTGAGTATTGTTACACTTTACTTTGCACAACCGTTCTAAGTCCATATAAGAGGCCCAAAAACTAACGCAACACAGTTTTACCAAAAATATCACTTGGATCACTTCTGTTCTCATCTAGCCATTTCCTTCACAGAATATCGAACATGTACGCGGAGTCAGCAGACGAGTACCTCACGTTCACGTTATGCGACGACGGCATAGAGATGGTCCACACCGACTACTCCGCGAATTTAGGCGAACTGGTTGAACTTCATTTACACCAGCATCGATCCATACCGGTGTTCCTTAGCGCTCTCACCCTGGAATTGTTCACTAGAACCACTATACAGCATGAGGAACAAGACTGTGACGAGTAGATGTTAGAGGTTTGGTTTCTAGCAGTATTTCGAATATTTCATAGTCTTTAAAGGCCAAGCCACACCTGCTGAAGTTACGTCGCTGATATTCCGTTGCGTAATTTACACGAACCTATATTTTAATCATACGAATTACTATTCGCGTAAGGAATCGCAAGATACGCATTTCGTTTTCGTTTTTTTTTAAATTCCAATTCGCATGCGAATCTGCAACGTCCGAACCACTCTTTTTTTAATCGATTGATAGAAAGTGATGCACTAGTTAATGTGATTTTACATTGACATTGACATGAGTGATAGTTTGATAACTTCTTAATGTTTCGATTCTCGACCAAAGCCAGTCTCTTTAAAAAACCGAACATTAGCTTATTACGCAATCTGTGTCTTTTTACACGGACATTGGCAGAATCGTCACTTTAAACGAGACGCAGCCATCATATCAGAAAAGTTGAAGTTGAACGTTTCGTTTCAAGTGATTGAAGTCTATCTATGGAGAGTAAATTTCCGTTTTTTAAATATTCTGCGTAAAATGAAATATGTCTAAGGAGTTTAGGAAAACGGCAACGGCACTCAGCGAGTTTCAATTCAGCTCTCATTAGAATTTCGGATGTTTCAGAAATACGACTCTATGTGATTAATATACGACGACGGCGACGTAAATTCGGTTAGATGTGGCTTAGCCCTTATTGTGTAAAATTAGGCGAAATCGACGGATTGGATTAACAAAGAAACTGAACGCTTGACTTTTTGTGAAAAAGTTTTGAACGAATAGTAGACAAGTAGGGATATAGTAAAGTTGTCTTACCTTCTATTAAAAAGTAGTATTAAACCTCTATTCTATATGCTGTGTACGGTGGAAGAACATGAATGATTTTTTTCTTCCATTATATTTTTTATAAAATTCTTTCATAGACTTAACGATTAATATGTTTTTCTACGCCATTCCTACGGGAACGGTAAATAAAAGGAAGAAAGACAAATCGTTTATTCAGGTAAAAAAAGAAAAACAAATTAAATAAAAACAAAATGTAATACTTAGCTGAAACAGCCTCATCTCAGCTAAAGCTACAGCTTAGACTGCACTTGTACAACCACGTGGGGGAAACTCGCCAGTGACCAAGTTATTAACTCGTCAAGTATATGAAAATGAAGCCCAATGGACTCGTTTATATACTCGTATATTAAATAAAATAAGTGCATATTGCTTTTTGTTATTAGACATAAGTAAAGAAAAACTTATATAAAGTGTAAGATCAAAGGTTTTGATGTTTTATTGGTTACGACTCAGAAAACATTCCAAATTGTATTTTAATGCTGATAGGGTTCTTATTATGAAACATTAAAAAAAACTTCCCAAATTGATTTTCAACTCGACGGATAACATCTTAAAGTTCAAAGTTGATTGGAATTATTTTTACAAAACCCCAACTTGCTGTTGACCGTACAAGAAAAGTTGAATAGGTACCTATGTATATTTATGTACTCATATAGTAATGTCAGGCCTCAGTTAATGTAAATATTTTTTTTGACAATTGCTTAAACAAAACTTTATATTGCACGACGTAAGGTTGTTTTTTGATAAGAATAACGCATAATGTTGTTTTGTGAAAATATTATAACTTGACATTTGATCTGGTTGTAAATTGTCCTAAATGAAATCGGTATGGTGTAATAATAATAAATGAATGTTTGATAAAGATACTGCGAGTATGTCAGTATCCCAATTACTGTGAAATCCATTCTTTATTGAATAAATAATTAAGTAAGTAATTATAGTTTTATTTAATATATTGAATTGATGCCATGAGGTTTCAGAGTTCATTGGTAGTTTGATATTATTGGACTCTCATGAGATTGATAAGAACCTCCATGGTCTTATCAATCTCATGAGAGTGTAATCCAAATATGGTCCTAAAAACGGTTGTATGCAGAATACATATAATAGACTCTAAAAATAATTATTGTGCTCGTATTTTTTTTATCACCAAAGGCAATAGCAACGAAATTGGGGGGGGAGGGGGGGGGGAGAAATTAAAGGCAGAAAGTCAGTGTAAAATATTTATGAAGAAACAGGGACAATATATTATAATACATCATCTAATGCTTGCAATGAGTACAACTACAACAATTTAGTTTTATTATAGTCAAACACAATTAACAACTTGATTAGAACTAGGAAGTAATTGACGAGAATCAAATTCACTTAAACATATACAAGTATTATTAGTTATGCACATATCGCAGAAGTAGAACCAGTTTTTTATATGCGTACGCTTCACATTTGTTTGATTTATTAAGAACTAGTTATTTTCATAAAATCCATAGTTTGAAGGAAAAACAAAAAGCAAGAGGAAGGTACACAACTTGTCACGCAAACTTGGTTTTAGCGTACCTCTGCACACGAGCGACTTTTGTGGATCTGATTTACCGAAGAACGACTATTATCTGTGTGTGGATTTTACTTACTTCAATAGGCTATTTGACAGGTTTTGAAAATCCATTTTAAATTATGTAGTGGAGTTTAAGGAACCCAGTAAAAGTGTTTTTTTTTTAATTTCTGGTACATATTTGCTAAAAAATATCAAATTAAAAATTCAATATTTAAATAGCGCGCCAAAACGCTACATTGACAATATGGCGCTGCAATGGGTTCGGTGACGTCATTTGCCTGTATTCTGCATATCATCCACATACGTAGGCAAACGAGGTTTACAAGCAGGTGACGTCATTATAAACTCGACGAATCAGGAGCGTTTTGTGTGACGTGACAAAACGTTTAAAAAATGCATTTTTATTTACGGATTTTTAAATAAATTTATAATTATTTTCAACTTACGTTGAGTTGAGTATGAGTTTAAAAATGGTTCTTTACCATTTTTAAACTCATAATGTATACTGATAACAGTAATTGACACTTTATTTTTCGCATTGTCAAATAGCCTATTGGCCCGGCCGCGTGAATGAAAATTAAGATATTCGAATTATAAACTTTACTTGGCATAGAGAACCTTTTAGGAACGGATTCTCTGAGCGGCCTGACCATATACAGTGGTGGTCTCATAATTATCCACACTAGCCGATTTTCATACAATCGAGGTCATTTTGGAGCCTTGGTTCTCTGCCAAGGATTGACCGAGCTGTGATCTGATAATGGCCATCCAGGGAGTGAATGGAGGAGATCCAGATTGGTATACATACCCAACTGATCTGATAAACATTCTAGAAGATGCAAGGATTACAGTTTTCAGTTTCAGGAATTCCATACATTTTCATGCTTTTTTCGCGTTTTTTTTTAAACATGTCCATACATATCTTAGAATGTTGATCAGATCAGTTGGGTGTGTATATCAATTAGGATCTCCTCCATTCACTCCCTGGATGGCCATTATCAGTATGAAAATCGACTACTGTCGTTAATTATGTGACCTCCATTGTATATCTACCAAAAGTTGGACTACTATAGTTGGAGTATGTCATGTGCGTTTATAATTTTAGCAGTGATGCCAAAAACAGACACCAGCCATGGTAGAACGGCTCAGATTTTTATACTAAGCGTATTTTAATTATAAATAAATTTGAAGTATTATCAAATTCAACGAAATGGAATATAATTTAAGTCTCTGGTTGCGAAATTTTCTTAGTAGTAGTAGTGAGAAATATCCCAAGGCTACCAAAATCGAGACCTTTAAACTATTTAAAGCTAAGAGGACGCCTAGAAAGTCATCTCAATAGAAGTGACAACAATATAACGATTTCAATTTATTACCACTTAAAGAATATTCGACATTCACAAATAAATTTTAAAGTAACAATAACTTAATCAATAAAGGGGATCATTCAGGCTCCATACTCTTTTGGGCCGTTTTCTGACGTGACGGCCAACAAAAGAAAAATGGTACGTATGGTTAGAACTGTAGCCCCACCGCGTAAGTGTCGTTGACGTCGTCGGCTTATCGAATATGGGCGCGACTCTTCACACGCGAGCGCTGATGCTATAGCGCTATCTCGGTCGCACACAGAGTCGAGTATTAACTGATTATGATAAAGGAATCTTATTATTAGGACTATAACGTTGAAGTTGCTGTGTACGTAAACGCCATCGGCTGTTAAAGTGAAGTTGACAGCGATGCCGACGGCACTTGCGCGGTAGGCCCACTGGTCGTCTGGAGCAATAGTTGATATGGCACAAAAGATGTAGGATTACACCAACTCAAGGCATACAAGTTCAAGAATTCATAATTTTCATACATTTATGGATTTTTCAAAGTGTAAAGATCTGAAGCATTTTTATTATGCAGTACGGTAATTATATGTTCTAATAACACATCCAACAATATCCCTGCAGCAAATATAAAAATGATGTACGTCTAAAAAATTTTTTTTTGCTATTCCGTATCACTTATGAAAATGATATGCTACTAAATCGTTTTGTCTCGCAATGACTTCGGATCATTGGTTTTAGCAATGTGTATATATGTTTTTCATTTTTAGCATTTTTTGTGATGAAGAAATGTATGAAAAATGAAAACCGACTTCAAAAAACTAAAAACCATAAATTAAGCCTTTTGGAGTCGGTGGCAGCCAAGGCATTCTACATTGAAGTCCCACTCTTTTAATTTTGTTATAAAAAGTTTTTTATTTCACAATTTTTAAAGGAAGAAGTCCCGAACTTACACTAATAACTTTATGTCAACTGCTCACCACCTTTTACAAAATGCTGCTTTTCCCGGTGCAGGGACGTTAATTATTGAGGTGTTCTCCTGGTACTACATAATCAGCTCCACTTCATCACATGCATAGAGACTAGCATAAATTTCTTATGAACCACATTAAAGTCATTGTATCGCTTCCGTGAAATGCTAAGTATTTAATAGTTCCGATGACCATTTGTGGTCTTCATCATCAGTTCCACTCCACCAAATGGTGCTTAACGGAAGCAAATGCACGAGTTACTTAAGGAAACATCAAAATCGATTTAGGTGCGCTTATAAATATTCGAAGAGTTCCCTCGATTTCACCAAGATCCCATCATCAGATTCTGTCTTGACTATTTGAAAGTACACCCTTTCTAACAAAAAAATAATCATTTAAATCGGTTCATAAATGACAAGGTACTGAGGTAACAAACATTAAATAAATATACGCACGGATTAATAACCTCATTTTTTGAAGTCCGTTAAAAATGGCTATTCATTGAACTTGTATACCTTAAGTTACAGTAATCTTACAACTTTTGTGCCTTATAAACTATTGTTACAGACGACCAGTTTAACCACACGTACCAATTTTTTTTTGGCCGGCACTTAGAAAACGGCACAAAAAAAATGATCTCTTTTCAATAATGATACTACAGTCTATAAAACCATTCGATCGCTTCCAATTTTTTTCAAAGTTTTGGAAAATATTCTAAATATCTAACATACATACACGTAATACTGAAAATGTATCTATAACTCTAGATTAGTCCGAATAAGATTTTACGTTCTCCAAAAATCAAGTCATAGAAACAACAAAACAAAACACGTAACATAAATTTCATACAGTTTTCAATAAAATTATTGCACTTACATCATATCCATAACTTAACATAATAAATATTGCATAAGCGTTAACCACAATTAATAATGTAAAATTAAGTCTTACAACACTACGAGTTAAAAATTAAGAGACCTTATAACAAATAGTTATAAAAGGCCAAAAATAAAGCTGGCCATATAATATATACAAAAAAAGAACAATTATTTATGTCAGTCCGATGAAAGCGTTATTTAATTTCATCCATAAATAAGCTTCGAAAAATTATCGTTTCAACAAGATAAGAGTTAGAATTTTATATCAGAATAAACTAGATTCCAAACATTGTGCTAACTACAGTCCCTAAGTTTAATATTTTGACTAAATATTAAGTACGATTTGGTGCTCAAATTTAATAATGTAAGTGTTTATTATTTAAAATACTATTATAAGAATTATTATTTATCTACAAAATTCGAAAAATGTGCATCAGGTTCAAAAAGATTACTCTATATCTTAAGATAAATTTTAAATAGAAAAATATTACTCGGCCACAAGTGAATTCTCAGATGGGACTCGGAATATTTTTTTCATATTTTTCTATTTAAAATTTATCATAAGTATAAAAATAGCATTGAAAAATGCAAAAATTAAAAAATCATAATCTATTTCTACTCTATTAACTAGACCGATTGTATGAACAAGCCCGGCAAAGTAGGGCAAAGAGTTTTGGTTCGAACAGTCGCCTTTTTCGTCTCAAGATTTAACATGAATCAAAAGTGATTCGTAATAAGTAGGTATAATTTGATTCTAAGAATGTATAATTTGAAAACGATTAATTTATTATAAATAGTTAAGTATTTCCGAAAACTGTTAATTTACTGCCAACTCCATAGGTCTTATCGTTACAAAGAATGGTCGAAATATTTATGTATAAAGTAATAAATACATTGGCGAAGTTTTTTAAAATGTTGAGACGTTGAGATCATCCCTTAGACAATTAACTGAAATTAAAAAAGAACAGAAAATATTTTTAGATTCAAAATCTATGTTGACCCCCAAATCTTTAACCTTCTCGAGTGTCCACTTTGTAATGGATAAGCTTGCTTTAGTCTATGCCTAAAGGGCACGCGAAGTGTTCAATCCACTTTCTTTCTTCCCACGATGTCGGCTCACACTAATATCCGTCACATTTTTACTGCCTGAAAAATAAATAAAAAGCTAAGTTAGTGTCATAAACAATACTAGCTAAAGGGTCCCAGGGTCTGCAACATTTTACTATCAATCTTCATTACTTTGGAATGCACGTTAATACGTCACTTTCAGCTACAGTTGCAGTCTTAAAACCCATCTTACATTTCGAAGGTTTGTGTCTCAACAGTGACCCACTTAAAAATAATTGACGAAGATACAAAAATCTTGACTTGTGAATATGTATCTTTGCCGTGTGGTTCACGGCCCTGTTCTTGCGCCTAGGCAACGACTGCGCGGTCACGACGATGAGCTGACAGGCAGACACCTCGGAAAGTGCGTGATGGTTTACGCAAGACGCAGGATGGGAGCACGTTGATGTCGTAGCCGAGGCATAATACTAACGACTAGGTAATTTGGCACCTAATGAGCTCTTGTCATAGGTACCTTTGCACGCCCAGGTGCATGGGGTCGACCACGGCCCGCGTAGCCGGACGCCCGTTGCAGCTGGCACCACGACTGGTAGGTGCGCGCGTCGGAGCCGCACAACTATAACTTACATACTAACCAGTAACACGGTCATCAACGTACCTTTGCAGGCGCCCGGGTGCATGGGGTCGACCACCCGGCCCGCGTGGCAGGCCGCCCGCTGCAGCTGGCACCACGACTGGTAGGTGCGCGCGTCGGAGCCGCACAACTATAACTTACATACTAACCAGTAACACGGTCATCAACGTACCTTTGCAGGCGCCCGGGTGCATGGGGTCGACCACCCGGCCCGCGTGGCAGGCCGCCCGCTGCAGCTGGCACCACGACTGGTAGGTGCGCGCGTCGGAGCCGCACAACTATAACTTACATACTAACCAGTAACACGGTCATCAACGTACCTTTGCAGGCGCCCGGGTGCATGGGGTCGACCACCCGGCCCGCGTGGCAGGCCGCCCGCTGCAGCTGGCACCACGACTGGTAGGTGCGCGCGTCGGAGCCGCACAACTATAACTTACATACTAACCAGTAACACGGTCATCAACGTACCTTTGCAGGCGCCCGGGTGCATGGGGTCGACCACCCGGCCCGCGTGGCAGGCCGCCCGCTGCAGCTGGCACCACGACTGGTAGGTGCGCGCGTCGGAGCCGCACAACTATAACTTACATACTAACCAGTAACACGGTCATCAACGTACCTTTGCAGGCGCCCGGGTGCATGGGGTCGACCACCCGGCCCGCGTGGCAGGCCGCCCGCTGCAGCTGGCACCACGACTGGTAGGTGCGCGCGTCGGAGCCGCAGAGCTGCCGTCGCGCGCGTCCACCCTCACAAGCGCCGCAGGAGACGCAGCGCGCACCGCTTGCGCCGCCTGACATGCAACGCTGGCCGGACCCGCATTTGATGCTTGCGCACGTTGCGTTTGCTGTAAACGAAATACTAATTAATTGTCATCATACACATAGGTACGCGGGATTGGCATAATCAAGGGTGCAGCTTCAAAGTAAAAATGTACCATACACCAGTCTTATAGCCTCCACACAGGTGTAGGTAACCCACACTTCATCGACGCCACATTTTGGTTGGGTCTAAGATGTCGTCGATTTAGTTTTGTTTTCTGTATGATATAAAAATGCCTCACAAGACAGTTTTCAGCCATACAATCATATCAGATGAAGTACCTAACGATCAGCGAAAGATTCGGCGTTAGGTGCGGTGAACTGAAGGCCTATATCCAGCAGTGGACAAATACGGGCTGATGATAATGGTAAGCCATGTGTTCTTAGCGTTTGCTGCACGTGCACGATAAGCAGGGCTGGCTAAATAATACTTAAAGATGAAGTAAGGAATTAAGAACAGTTTTCGGAAATACTTATCTCAATTTACAATAAAAATTTCCAGAAAATAAAAAAAAGGAAATTGATCTAGGTATAACAAAAAATCTAATAATAATTACTCAACCATAATATGATGCTCCTGAAGGTTCAAACAGCACGTGCAAACTGCACGGCACACGTCCGTCCGCGTCGCGTTTGTTGAAGACAAATTTAAGCTATGGATATTCGAAATGAGCCCTCGAACAGACTTCCTTCTAGCACTTTCATCTTTCATCGCTCTTGCACGATTATTTTACCCGTGCGGCACGACTTGCTTTACGTATTTCATATTGGGGCACGTCACGATTACTATTAGTATTGTCAAATAAATATATGGAAATCCAAGAAAATACACTAGAAAAAAATCAACTCGCCTAGTATATTTTCTTGTTTAATATTTACCACATAAAAATAGCATTGTAAAATGCAAAATTAAAAAGTAATATGGAAATCTTTTCCTTTTACTTATACTGGCAAAATTTCAAAGGAACATTTCTTGTTTTTCTTTCTATTTTTATAAATGGTTGCTTCACTATCTTACTTATACAGGGTCATCTGCCGTTTTCACGCAGCTGTTATAGAGGCGCAGAACCCCGCATACGTTTTGCTGTCTATCGCACAGACCGTCGACCCAGCGACGTTGCAAGACCCGCATCTCACACTTTAAAATCAAAAGCTAATCTTGAATGGTATACTCTCTTACCTATACAGGGTCCTCTGTAAACCAAAGGTAGGATCTGTCTGCGTTCGCACGCAGCTTTCCTCAAGGCGCAGAACCCCGCATACGTTCTACCGTCCGCCGCACCGATCGGCGACTCGGCCACGTTGCAGGACCTGCGTCTCACGCAACGCCCCGCCAATTCCGTTGAAAATCAAAGCCATATTTGAATGGTTACTCTCTTACCTATACAGGGTCCTCTGTAAGCCAAAGGCAGGGCCCTCCCGCGTTCGCATGCAGCTTTCCTCAAGGCGCAGAACCCCGCATACGTTCTGCCGTCCACCGCACAGACCGGCGACCCCGCCACGTTGCAAGACCCGCACCTCACACAGTGCGCGCCCAACTCCGCATCCAATACGCATCGCTTGTCCCCGCCGCATCGGACGAGGTCGCAACTGCCTACTGTAAAATAGGAAACCATATTAATTCTATTTTATGAGAACTTGTTTTTTTTATCTACAACGTTATGATGAAAATGGACGCACCCTTCAGGAATCTACAACCACTGTTAAAGTTAAGAGATAGGTAAGAGATAAGAAAGATCGTAACTGCCGGAACACAACAATGTTGGAAACATCGTTGTTTAGCGACAGAGTTTGATAAGATGACGGGGGCTTGCCAGTACATTAAAATAGCTGACGATGATGAGGCATTCCGAAACCCTAAAGGTAAGCCCACATAGTTATTGCGACCAGACCAGACCAGACCGATCGCAAATCAACTAACTTAATCAAGTTTTAATTGCCATCCAATATCTTATGCACAAATAAAATCGGTCGTTTAAAATTTCCGCAAGCTCAGAAACATATTCATAGACAAAACAATGAAGTGGCTTATAGTCACCACAGTTACCATGATGCTTATAATAGCTATAATGACTGGTCCTTCGAGCCGGATAAAAACTAGTGGTTGTAAATAGGATATACGACGCTTAATGTAACATAATAACGGAGTAGAAATCAGACAAACAAGTGAGCGGGTTTGTAAATATCCTATGCTTTTCTTGTCCGATAGTATCTTATTGTGGTTAGGCCGGAGTTAGTCCAGTCTAGACAAGCGATCAAATGGCTACATTTCAGTTTAGATTACATAGAATTTATCACCTCTTAAATCGGCTGGAGCCGCCGCGCCGGCCACTTTGACTATATTTTTAATTCGACATTATCACGAAGTACTATTTATAATAGTACTCTTGCAGTTTGTTTCGTGCTCTGGAATTTAATAGCGTTTACCTACTATTTATTCGCTATTTAAACTTAGCTCTTTTCCGCAACTTCGACCGCGTAGAATTTATTTTCCTGTAAGAAAATATTGAATAACTAGGTAGTCTAGTAATTTAATACATAATTTAACCATCCTCAAGGTTAAAAATAATGCTGCTACTTGTAGTCCCCGAGATAAGCGCGCAAATCATTTATTAATTAACGCCATAAATATCGAAAAGGGCTGAGAAAAAAAAAACTTGGTAGCTACGTCATCGTCCACCAGCTGATAGTTCTCTAATTTATTCTTGTTCATATATTTAAACTTATTTCTGTTTTACCTGTAGTTAAAATTGAATTTAAGTCTTTTTAGAAACTGTTATGAATGACTGAAATTATACTTTATAATTGAGTAATGGGTAAGTAGACCCATTACTCAATTATAATAATATGTAGTACGTGTCGTTGTATTGTAATATTGATGAGTTATTGATATGTTTGCATGTTGTTTTTTCAACGTATCGTAATCGTAATCATACATTTTCTTGGCACTACGTTTAAAACGAGCTATGGTTATAATGAAAACGTCGAGGCAACTTCGTTGACAACTATGTAGGAGTCGGAAAACACGCGGTCATTTCAAGGAAAATTGTTCAATACATGAGTGTAACCGAGGAACAATTTGTTCCAGCATATCATATTCATATATAAAATAATGATTATCTCAATTTCAGCCCAGCACTTATGATTATTAATTCGTAGAGTTTAATTATTATTTGACATTTGAAAATTGTTAACTTTTAGTTTTAATTTTTTATGTGATTTGAATGTGATTTTCCCAACGTCACTTTAAAATAATCTTTTGTTTGTTGTTGTCCTAATTACCTACAGAGTTATAAAATAATATAATATTATAGTCTCGCTTTTTTATAGATTTTATAGAAGCGAAGTTGTCATTAACCTTTTACCTATTTTACAAAGTAACTGTGATTACTTACTTATATTGAGAACGAAAACATACCTTGAAGCTACTCAAAAATAGTGCATCAATCTTTGAAGCAGTTGCCATTTAATAAAAACATTAAATCTACAACAAAAGACTGTCAATCGAACAAAAAATAAGGACCTTAATACTACAGGATAATTAGGCACTGATTTGGAAAAAAGGGTACCTATTCTGTCTGACTCCCTTCCCTTTTAATAAGCTGCGCAGGCGCACACGCGTGTTTCCGGTTCCTCGGGAACGGTATAATTGCACTCATTCCGAGCCCGCAATCGCATCCTGCATCAAACTAGCAGTTGGTTGGTGCAGATAATCGAAGCCTTTTTATAATGTAACTAAATAAACTAAACGAAAAGATAAATAGGTAAGACTAAAAATTTAAGAGTAACGGATAAAGGAAGGTGCTGAATTTAAAATTGTGATACTCAAGTTAATGAAGTAATGACCAAATCTACAAAAAAAATCTCATTAAGAACTTGATAAAATCGTTGAATTATCTCATCGAAACAATTATACTCGCCTGGTATAGATAGGTAGTTATTACATATTTATCGGTTAGTAAGTATATTTATTTTCATGGTCTGTTTCAGTCTGCGGTTAGGTCAGAATTTATAATCATCATATTAATTACCTATATATATACCTATTAACTTGTGGTAATATTTTCCAATAGAATAGATTTTGTATGAAATTATTGGTCACTGAGTAAATTGGGACTATAAAGTCGGAGATTAGACAAAAGGTATATTGTGGTGAGGATTGGAATATGAAAGCGGCTAAACTCTTGTCCAAAACATTATTCTTTTTAACTTTTGTATGTGGATGACTAAGTACCGTGCAATGAGGAGTGAGGGAGGGCCATTAGTAAAAGTCTAGATATAGATAGCCCATTCACAAATCGCCCAAGGCGGAATACAGCTGGCAGGTTGGCATCGGCAGAACCATATGCGAGATGAGCTAGGGCTGCCTCTACGGAAACTACTCAATTAAACCGCACAAGCTATGATATACCTACACACATAATATATCATTCCTCACAAGACACAAAGGGAACTGATTTTGAATGTGAGGTGTGTTTTGCTTTAAATACCTCTATCCATCACATCACAGCACAGCCTTAGCCATCTTTACTAAGCAGTTTTTTTCTAAGAGTTTAAAGCTACAGTTTTGTATATTTGCTCGCTACGAGATTTTTGTTTGTAACTGAGTGGCCAAACCATTTGATACACTTCTACTAGATTGTGATAAGCAACCCTATTCCCGATATGCACTGATATCTAGGCCGCGCTCACTTTGGACACGAATTGTTCGTACGTATACGTATCGATCTTGGTTAGTACGAATCGAGTGCGCTCACTGATTTGCTCATCTCCGTCAAATAGGTAAGTAGAGTTCCGGTGATATCGCGTTTTACGAACGAACGTATTTTGAAACCCCAACAAGTTTGTATTGTTTTCAGACGTCAGAACTACACGTACGTATACGTACGACTCTCGCACCAGGTAAGTGCGCTTACATAGTTTGGTTGGTGGTAGGACTTGTTGTAAATCCGCCTGGCTAGCTACCACCATCTTATCTAAGTCTGACGCCATAACAACAATGTTTTCAGCATTGTTGTGTTCCGGCAGTTAAAGATAAGATAGCCAGTTCCTCAGTGATTGAGGATTCCGGGAGAGGCTCGCTTCCATCTTTAGCCTTATCAATACTTAACATCAGCTGGCCAATTATGCTTACAAAATATGATATCATTTTGATGTCAATTCAACATTATGGACTATTTCGTATTATGCTCTTCGAAATATGCGATACAGAAATGACATCAACTTGACATCAAATTAAATACGTATAATGCTTTACTTTTAGACATAAAACTGTATCACGTTAACGTCAAACTTGTGATATAGATGTGATTCAGACTTAACAAGTTGAAGAGGTGGTTTTTCTGTATCAATTTCGTTTTTATCTTTTATTAAAAGTTTAAATGGCTCGTTACAGTCTGTTTATGGACTACATAGAGCGTGCTCATGCCGCGGACATGCGTAGATTGCGAAGAAAACGCAAAATGTTGAGAGAAATATGTGATGCGTTTGACCTTCCCGACATGGCGTTTGAAGATAGATATTTTATAGATTTTATAATGAATGTGGTATTCCCGGAGTGATTGGATGCGTAGATGGTACACATGTCGCAATTGTAAAACCTGTTCACAATGAAGAGAGATTTTATAACCATTATATTAAAACAATACCATTCTCTTAATGTTCAAATTATAAGCACCTATAACTGTTTTCTTTTAACTCATAACAGCTTACCACTTACCACTAATAAGCGATGGGTCTCTACATAAATAAGTTAGTTACAAGCGTATTACAAGGAGCACAAGTTCACCACACACTTTTGTCCCAACCGGGATTCAAACCTGTGACTCTTTTCACATAAGGCTGCGGTGATCGGTTTGTCATCTTCTCAATGATGAGGAGGTATAGTCCTTATATTTTTGATACTTACAGATTTGTGACTCGGACCTAAATATTATAAATGTAGATGTAAGTTATCCTGGAGCAACAAATGATGCAACAGTGTGACATATGCATCCACTATATAATTATTTATTGGATTGTCGTCGTAATGGAGATTCACTGTGGGTTCTTGGTAAATAAACAATAATAATTAACATAATCATAACAGTTTATTATTCACAACATTTTTATGGATGACAATACTACAAATGCGACACAGGCCACTCTTGTGATATGATCTTGATGTGACTTAAGAAGTTTATCATAATACCGATTAAAAACAATGTCAACTTGACATCAACATCATAGTAACATCACTTTGGGATAACATTACATAAGCATAATATGTGTCCGTGTATGATGAAGGCTAAGAGTTTCCCCGTCGTTCATAAAAAAACACAGTACTTTCCACAGTAAAATGATAAAAATAACTGATCGTTTATTCCTCATGATCATGATGTAACAATTATTCTGGTACAAATTTTGCTCAATAATATTATCGTAGACAGGAGAAATTCACAGTTAATTTGAAGCGATTTTCGAAGTTTTTTGGTTTAGAATAAGATTTTATTTGTACCTATATTAAATCAATGATATTTCAAAATTCCGAGGCAGCTACAAACTATACGACTATGAAAGAGATATCATTCTATTTTTTTATTTAATTTGTTTAGAACAGTAGTTCATTCCAGGTGCTCAAAAAAGTGCCTCCGCGCACTTTATGAAAATCTTTCTCTGCAATTAAAAAGTTAAGCAAACTTTACAAAAAGCGAGGCTGCTACGAACTATGTCAATAGCTATTAAGCACTATTCAATAAGTCAAAATTGTTAATGTATTTTTGTTTCTGAGATCAAGAACGCCAAAATTTGCCAGTTGACGCGATAACCACCGTCGAGATGTAATATGGCTCCTTAAACACAGGGCAATTTACTAGTTCGATAGTAGTAGGGTTGGCTATCGTTACTTCATCATTTGTGCAAATTAAATTTACATTAATTGCAAAAAATACCGTCCCATTTTTTATGTCACCTTATTTTGATATATATATATATATATATAGAACTTAATGGTAGTGATGTAACCGCTTTTTATTTCGTTCGATGCATCTGAGGATGATTTTTCTATCAATGGCAACGTTCGGCAGAACAATTTTTACGGGTTTTTTTTACGAGTCTTATTTTCTGGCTGTTGTCAAGTACCCCTCTCTGTCAAAGTATTCTTCAGCGTTACCTATCCAGATGAGCGACGTTCAAAGCAAATCTACAAATAGTTTTACTCGCCGGTTAGCACGTATGTGTTAATGCAGTTGTAAATGGGTCAGATTGTGTCTGACACCTATTGCAAAATGGCAGCTCGTTCTGTAACTATGGAACGAAAAAATACTTAATCGCTCTACTTTTAGTTACTTATAACTTTCCCAAGGGTAGAAAACGGAATAGTTTTTGGGTAGTATAGTATAGTATAATAATTGAATATTCGTGGGCTTAAAAAGTGGGTAGAACACGGATTAGACGGAAAGCATCAATCACGTAGGTATGTATGGTCAAGATTTTTTTTTAAACTTTCCTAAAGTTATTGGAACAATATCCACACAAACAAGTCGCAAATGAGAATTGTTCCTGTAAAAGGTTTAAGAAAATGATCACAACGATGCTATAGTAGATAGTCTGGTCACAATAAATAAGTAGGTAACTAAAGTAATCGATGCCCGCTGGCTTAAAAAACTTATTGGATCTCGAATAAACAGGTGATGTGTGGCGATTGGTTGGCAGTACCGCCGGAGGCAGTGTCTTGGAATACTCTCAGGTGCAACAAACAAATGTGTTCAATAGGCTTGGCGAGCGTGCCAGTAATGAGCCCGTAAACTTTGATGGCTCGGTTGGCAGACTTGTGCATTATGCTGCATGCAGTTGCTAGGTGCCTTAAGTTCAGTTGCCAAGCTGGCACCAAAGTAGGGTAAAAGTTTTTTGTTTTGACTTAAGCCCAATAATGGAGTAAGAAATTTTTGTAAACAAAGGTTTATTTGGAAACATAATTTCTACGGTTGTAAAATGTTGTTATAGGATGTCTATATAGATTTCTGGGTACTCTAAATACGAAAACAACAATCTGATGTCTATGTCAACCAACTCTATAAGACTACTCGGTACTCTCGCTCTTCCTCTCGTTCTAGGTACAACACCTACCTTTGTATCTTCAGTATTCGAGCAGATTTTTCTACAGGTCGCAGAAAAGAGTCGATACTTTATAAGTCTTATAACCAGCTGATAAACAATGAAATAAAGGTTAGACGACCACTCTAAACACCGGTTGTGGTCATTTTCATTTAGTCCAGTGACTCTCAAACTTATTTAGTCTACTGCCCACTTTGAAAATCAATTTTTTTTCAGCTCTCCCAATTTTTTTTTCACGACACCCAATCCCCTGGTCTACCAGCGCCCACAAGGGGGCGTTATCGCCCACTTTGAGAAAGACTGATTTTAGTCCTTATATTTATAACTGCGATAGGATTCAAAGTGGCCACATACAGATGATGATGATGCATCACCCTACGTATCAAACAAAAACTGACCTTGACAAAGCCCCGGGTAGTCAAGAGCCAGATGCTTGGTGCGCCTCCTACACGCTCTTCGCCGTAGCTTACACAGCGAGGAGTACGTCCGTCCGTCCGACCCGCACACGGCGCCGACGCGGCGACACGTCGCCGCGCACACGCAGCGCGCGCGTCCCTCGCGCACCACGCAGCGCCGCCCCGCCCCGCACGACACGCCTGCACACGATTCTGTTGACAATTAAATAAGTCAACATCTCTTATGAGTAGGTAGGTATGAGAATACGTCGTCGTCGTCTCAGTCACATAACACCCATAATCGCCACGCTTGGCAGGCGGGTTGGCGATCGTAGTACCTATGGCCAAGTTTGTATGAGACGCTGCTACCCGTCTCCTGAAGGCTGAGTCCCTTAGTCGCCTTTTACGACACCCACGGGATGAGAGGGGGTAGTGCTATTCTAAGCCGACACTACACAGCTATGAAGCAATCAGAATACGAGTAAAGGTTAAATAAATGTTAAAACCTCTTCAGCTTCTTAAAATTTTCAGACATATAACATTGGATCAATAGGACAACTTTTAGGTACCTAATCAAATATGTGAAGAGGAGAGGCTATAAGCAACAAGAAAAGCTAGAATCGTAATACTTATTAGGCAAGTCTAGTTAAACACTATAGTTACAATCCTTCCTCTACTGCACTATGCAACACTTAAATTCATATTTCAGTTATCAGACAATGCCTTTGTGTCCCAATTATCTAACAAAACAATATTTATCGACGTTATCAATTGATGTCAAAAACGTTGCAGTTAAAGAGTAGTTTTCGTAATTACATGCTCCTCTTATCTATATATGCGAACATAAACTTCAGACTACAGGGCACTCTCTAGAAACTGTATAACCCTGGACTAATCTGGAGAGAGATACAGTTTCTAGAGAGTGCACTAAAGATTTTTTTTTTTTCTATTTAAAATTTACCATAAGTATAAAAATAGCATTGAAAAATGCAAAAATTACAAAATCATAAAAAAGAATATCTAGGTTATGCAGTACCTGGCTGGACTTGCCAGCGCAGGCAGTGCAGGGCACGCCCCCAGGGAGTGCCTTGTTGTTGAAGAATATCTCGGCCCCTACCGTGGTTAAGCAGTACTTGTACTAGCTGCTACGGCGATGTTTTTTTTTTATGAATGACGGGGAGAGTCTTAGCCTTCATCATACATGATGTTAAATATTGATAAGGCTGAAGATGGAAGCGAGCCTCTCCTGGAATCCTACCACTAGACCACAGAGGCGGTTAAAATTTTGTTCTTTTCAAATAAAATCAAATTAGCGGATAATCAATTAAAGGCTACTTGGAATATTATTAACCAAACAACTACAAATAATGTAAACTCCTTCTGTCTAAAAGTAGGTGATAAATTAATTGAATCTGACGTTGAGATTGCCCGTGCTTTTGAAGATTTCTATCTCGGGTACCCTTAGTTAGAGAGTTGCTGCTGCCCTCTTAGAGTCGTGTGTTGATAAGTGTCATAAAGTTTTCAATTTTAAGCATATTAATAGTAAAGACATTTTAAAAGCTTTCAAGTCTATAAATATTAAAAAGACTGAAGATTAATGGGGCTCTTTTATTAAAAATATATTTCAAGATTGTAGATTTGTGTTTGGCAACAACATGTTCCATTGTAAATGTTGTTTCTGTTAAAGCTGATAAGTTTCTTGCGGCCGTTCTTCTTATCAGTTATAATACCCCTCTTTGCGCTGCGTCGGGGGTTAAAAGATGTCCTGAATGGCTAAATCTTTGACTTGGCTAAACTTACCATTAAAAGGGCACTTACCAGTACAAACAGTGCACGTTACGGCTCGCTGCTTCGAAGCTTTGACGTAGGTACTTAGCTGAACTTACAAGCCAAATGGAACATACCAGCTAAAGGGAACTTACCAGCACAGGCAGTGCACGGCACACCTCCAGAGAGTGCCTTGTAGAAGAATATCTCGCCACTATCGAGGTCGCGCGGGCTCCAAGCGGCGGGTGCGCGCGCGCCGCCCGCGCAGCACTCCGCGCGTCCCACGCGCAGCGCTGCCACTGAGCTGCACCGCCCGCCCCGGTCCATACCCGACCAGCAGATCCCGGCTGATAGAACAAAACAAAAAAATCAAATATTTCTTTATTAATTATGTTACTTTTATTTCCAGGGAGTTTTTGAATTCAGTAAAAGTGATGCACTGATAGCAATTCAACTGCCTGGTATTATGGTCTTAAATGCCACAGGATCTAATCAGGCCCTTGTGATTGTCATAGAAGTTACGCCATCGGTTCATGGAGCCGCGCGCTTGGCGCGATCTTGTATTGAAAAGAAATTTTCAAGTCCTGTTTATCGTAAAACTTTCGATAGGAAGGAAAGGAGAAGTCTTTAAGAACTCAACAGAGTCGGGTGGGGCTTTGATATGGTCGTTGAGAAGTTCATACATAACTTCAGTCATGAAATGCAAAAGAGAACCTTTTTGCAAGTGCGCTGCTGTATGTGACCGAAAAATCGAGATTCTGAATATCAATGAAAGCATGTCAACAAAAGTAATAGTATAACTTTGAATATTCATAATGAATTACGTAGTGCAGTTAATTATGTAAATTACCACCAAAAAAACGATACATAAAAGGAAGTTCTGTAGACACCTAAAGTAGTAAAGGCTAATTTTAACAAACAAATGGGATCGTAAAGTTTTTTGTACAATCTCGTATCGGGAGGTTTACGAGTGTTCGACGCTTTGACGTTCGCTTTTTGTTTACGGGCTTAGATCCAGACCAAAGAGTATATAAACACTGTGCAGACTAAACATAACAAAAAAAACGAGCATACGTGGGTAGTTTTTTACCGCCAGACAGCATCACGGAATTCCCATCTGTTACTGTTTCAAGCCGATAGCAAAATTATTTTGAAACTATTTTTGTCTTGATACTTAATATCTACGTTGGACTAATTTAATTACATGACTAGATCATTTTAACAGAATATCAGACTTGTCATACTTCCGATACTCTACGTCTCGGCAATCTTGTGCAGAAAAGGAACTGCAAGAAACTTTAAAGGCTCCATTTTAGTCAGTGCTAGGTTATTCTAATGGTAAATAAGATAAGGAAAGTGGAATGGGAAGAAAACTAGGCAAATAACAGTATACAAATTCAATCGAACATACATCGCTTTCGCTACCACGAAGAACTATCGCGTTTACTTGTAGCTAATCGCAATAAGTAAATAAGGCTCGACTAGTCATGTTCTTTATTAGACAGAAGCATAACAGCATAGAAGACTATGGGTTACTTAAATTATTTGGGTGAAATGGTTCCGACTAGGGAGACTGATCATCTCTCTAAATAAATACGTAACTTATTTGATAAGCAAAATGTATAAGAGTCGGGTAAAAATTATACAATTTGTAGAACCACAAGTCTTTCAAGCAATTCGTATTGAACTGTTTTCATTATTTATTTTCATAATTTTCAGGCTCTAGAACATCCCAATCCCAACTACTTTCATAGTCAACCCATGACCACGGCAATTGAAAAGGTGCCGAAACGTCGGGAAACTAAAAAACCTCAAATAAACCGAAAAATTATAGTACCAAATATATATTTCGGGTAAATGAATCGCCCTAAATATTCCGCAAAAGTTGTTTTATTTCAATTATGAGTGCGCGAAGAAACTTAAGATGTGCTTACATTCATAGTTTTCATCAAGATTTTAATATACTACCTACTTATGGAAAATTTAAAAAACATATTTTTTATTTTGTACTACGGATGCCTACAAAATAGTTGTATGTAGGTCCTACAGGTAATTTTTTAAATGCTGTCATGAAGGTCACTGATGCGTCCTTGTAGCCAAGCTTTTCGGTAACGCCGGCAGCGCCGCCGTGCCGTGCGCTTACGCATGGGCATTGGGCATGCATGAGTCACCGGCCGGCTAGACGCTCGGCAGACGAGCAGCCAGTAAACACCAGTCCCCCTACTCAAGTAGCGAGTTTTATACTCCTTTTAACGCTAACGCAAACTTAAAAGATTAAAAATAATAGTTAATTTCAAACTTTTAAGTTTTGCGTTAGCGTTCGAGCTGCTCTATAGCAATAATATTAAAATAATACTGAAAGCAAGATTTATCTATACGCAGTATTATAGCTTCGTCCTTTAATCATCATTACGTCAAAATTGTTTTACGTAACAGGCCCGCTCTACTGTCTTAGACAAAGTAACAATTTAAAAACGATATTAATATTTGCGTATACCTACCTGTTATATAAGCTAGCTTAGTAGTTTAACAAGTTATATCCAAGATTTATTGCGGTTGGTGTTCTGCACAAAATAATAAAAATAACGAAGTTGGAAAAGAATAAAATAAAAAGGTTGCCCGTGCGTGGTCATACCGCATGTCTATCAACATGGCGTGTTGATAGGCAGAGATGAAAAATCTTATGTTGGTTCGCTACGAAACGATGTTACTTTTTCTGGTCTCTCTTCTCTTTATCACCTTTTACAGTCCGCGCGTAGTATTAAAGTAATATTGAAAGCGAGAGGACGCTATACGCAGTGTATAGCTCGTCGTCCTGTCTCTTTTTCAACATTTTTAATATTACGATGAAAACGGATGTTGTATCGGCCATTGGTTAAATTGATAAACCAGTGTTAAGGTTAATTAAATGATAGACATTTTTTTATTATTAATCTAGTAAATACCTAACTATTATAGGCTGCACTGTCGGATATTTTTAGCTATTCTTTTAAAGTATTTATAGAGTTAAATGCGTCATTGTCTGATACACAATGAATGTTTGACAAAACTGCTTGTAATCCATTGAAGTGTATAATAATATATTAATTTTGTAAATATTCTTTTTGTCATGAAAAGTTTGAGTTGTGCTGACTTATTTATTAATAGTTGTCAATGATTTGGCATTATTCATTCTGACATCAACTTTTACTTGGAAATGTTAACGTATTTTCATGATTATTAAATACTTTTTCAACTAAATCTAACAAAAAGTATGTTTCTTTCTAACAGTTACAAGAAAAGGTACAGTCGAGTCTAATTGGTTACATACATTTTACGCTAAAATAAAAAAAACTTAATATCCTGTGATATTTTTTTAAATGGAATATAAACTAGAAAAAAACAACATGTCTCATGTCGCTCAAACCGTCATCGGACGAAATAAAAAATAGCATTGTAAAATACAAAAAATTAAAATCGTAACTTATTATCCTTTTAGTTTTCACCAAAGACACTTTATTTTCGCGGTTTTAATTCTTCCTGTTAAAATATCTTTACGAACAATAATACATTTTATAACCTCAATAAAAAACAACAGAATTTGAAAGCTAATCTATTTTTCAAATATTTATCCACTACATTCAACACCGCATGATTACCGAAATAAAAAAACAAAAGCCTTTGTCAACGACCAGTGGTTTGTAAACACATTTAATATGCATGGAATTTTTTAATCCGTTATTTAACGTCAAATGTCTACCGACATCGCAGTAGTCAAATGCCTCGATAGTGTTTGTTTCCATTGTTCTATAGATATTTCCACTCAGTTTCCACATTCGGATGAAAGTTTAGCAGTCCTAATTTAAATTTATTGTTTCGTGTAGGATATGACGCAACTTATTTAAAAAACCACTTACAGCCTGTCACTCATGAGAAATGTACTTAGTTTTCTACTGGTTAACGAATTTTCAAAATCGGTTCGATAGGTTTCCAGAGATTACTTTCAACCACCTCATTACAAACTTTACTTCTTTACAACATTAGTTAGTGTAGATTGGAAAAATTTGACGCAATTATTAGATGCAGAACAAACAAAATAACTAAGTAAGTAATCTAAGTAATCTAAGCTGTGAAAGTTATGAATGTTAAAGAAGCTCAGAGTCCTTAGTGTGAGTTTTCTCACCTTACTCGCTTACGCTGATGATTGCGAATAGAGTTAATTTTCACAGATAGCCTTAATACAATGGGAATAAGGTTGAGAATTAAACTCAATTCGCAAACTGCGCCGTTAGCGAGTAAGATGAGAAAACTCAACACTAAGCACTCTGTTCGTAAAATTCTAATAACCAATAACAGGCTATGTAGGCAAATGTCGTTATCTCCCACCCGTTACTTTCACTACCAGTCACTTTGACTGTTTATTTCAATAGCTTACTATTAAACCAGTTATGTTACTTATATTGAAATATAAAGAAAACGATTTCCTTTTGTTTACTTTGCAACCTGCTTTTCCATTGACCTTAGATAAAAATAGCTAACGATATAAACGTACACAGTAACCTAACCACCCAGTTTTGTCGTAACGATTTTAAAACAGATTCCGCCAAGCAATGGAAACGAGCTCTTAAACTTAATAGACTCTGGCCAGTCACGATGTCATTATAATCTATAGGCCTGGAAATATTTTATCTGAATAGTAACGGCACTGGATGAATAATATCCTAGTCCGACGTATGTAGGAGTTACTAACATCAAGTTATGAACCTACCATTATTTTATTGAAACGAACTATTTTTACTTAAAACTTTACGATACGGGGTGTAATTAGTACCTATGTACCATAACTTATATTAGCTCTGCAGTAACTTAAATAACAATAACTAAATTATAAAAAATATCGTTAAATGTTACATTGATCAATGGGGAGATATGTATTTTCATCAGCTTTTTTTTACTATGATGAAAATACATATATTTCATCATGATTAAAAAAAAACTAAAAGCTCAAAAATAGGTTTCAGATATTCCATTTAAAAGTGTTCATTTGTTCTACGCTGAAATTGAATTGAAAGAAACTCGGGTGCGTTTATCTTATTGCACGTTTTCAGAGGACATTTAAATAACTTTTACGGATTGAAAGACGCGCTCATTATTAACCATCGCGTCAATAGGTATATGATTGACTAGCACATGTTAAATTGTGTGGTACTTTCCTTCAAACCATTTTCTTTCCTTCGAATAATAAGACATTTTCCGCACGACATTCACTGTTGGCTTGTTTTGACTTGGCCTGCTTTAAGGATCTCCAAGCGAATTTAATAGTTTGCAACACCCCCTTGCCGGGAATTTAATAGTCAAGTTCACCTTTTGATTCAATGGTCATCTGATCTTCTTTGTGTTCCATTGCCACCAAGCCGAACTGCTATTTTACCCAAGAAATGAGCAATGTTTAGGTTCATATTAATACAGCATATTAATATCACATCAAAAGTGTCTAGGGATCAAGTACTTTTTTAACTATAAAAAGATATTCAATTAATGTAAAAAGTACCAAATGTAGTCTTTCAGACTTGGTTTTTACTTTAAATCTTTCTTTATTCAAGTAGTGAAATTTACAAAAATAATCATTCACGATCCAAAGAAGTTAAAATAATAATCATCTATAGCGGCGATACTATAAAACGTACTTGATCCCTAGACACTTGATGTGTATTGTTACAGGTGAAAACTTTTTACTAACGAATTTTTAACCGACTTCAAAAAAAGGAGGAGGTTCTCAAATCGACTGTATTTTTTTTATGTATGTTCTAATGTAACGTCGTTAGTTGTGAACCAATTTTTATAATATTTTTTTTATCTGAAAGAAAATAGTTCAAGTGTGGTCCCATATAATTTTTACGAAGATCTAAGTAGTCGGGTTTTTCATAATACTGAAAAATATAATTTACATTTTGGCAAGTACCTAGTCATTTACCTAGATGATATCATTGTTGTGTATTGGCTGATTTTTAGTGTAAGTAACGTGGCGCATGATGTAACTAAAAATTCTGAAATAAAAAAGTTTTTTTATTGAAAGGTTGTGATCATTTAGGATTTCAAGGTCTACGAGAACTCAGACTTATTTGCAACGTCAAATTCTGTAATATTAAATTTTATTCAATTAATAATTAGGATACCAAACTACAAAGAACTTCCAGTTACATTGCCTGCCAAGTCGATTTTGATCATTGAAATTTTCAGTTTCCCAACAAATCGAACTACCTAACTAATCTTTGTGAATTTGTTATAAAAGAGGTCGGTATACGTTTTTATTGCTAAACGTGTTTTAATACGGACATGGTAAGATTGGTAAGTACGCTGTCCACACCGATCGACCGATCGAGCATCCAGAAGCAGAAATGCAAATAAAATTGATTGCGGTATGATTTCGCATCTGGTGAGGTTATTGACACCGCTCGAATATTGTACGAGTATGTTTCATTTTTCACACTTCAATGCTTTATGTTATTTTTAACGTAACACCAATTTTTTTTTTTACCATTCGCTTGAATTATTTTGTCTTAAAATAGGCAGATCTAGTTGTGATAGTTGTGATATGAATGTAAATGCCTTATATCACGCGATATGTTATGATGGCGCATGACGCTGTCTTGCTTACACCGTTAATGTGTGAGTAGGACTGTGACACGTTGATCACGTTATCAAACTACGAGTGTCGATAAAAGCCGCTAGTGCTAGGGATAGGGACAAAGAAATATCGAGTATATATGAGAGAAATTTATTGGAAAAAATCAACTCGGCCTAGTAAATTTTCAGATGGGACTCGAACCCACGACCTTTGGGAATTCGGCCCACTACTGCTCTAATCACTGAGCTACCGAGACTATACTTTTTACTTTTATATTTTTAATACGCTGTAGGCCAGCGTTGTTACATTAATGTGAGGAGGAATATCCCTGCATTCGAAAGGAATATTTTTTCAAATGTTTAACGATCGGTTAAGATGCAACAGCCAATTGACTTAAATAGCATTGCAAAATGCAAGTCGATCCCCGGAAAAGACAAATATTTGTGTGCATGAACATGTCTATTTGTCTTGGTCTATGTGTTTATTAAGTATATTATGTATGTATTTAAAAAAAAGCATTTAGACAAGAAAATATACTGTCGCCCTGACGGGATCCGCATCCTTGGGAATCCGGCCGAATCAGGGCGACATGAGACTAGTTGTTTTTTTCTAGTATATTTTCTTGTTTGATATTTATCACACAAAAATAGCGTTGTAAAATGCTAAATTAAAAATTTATAAAAGTATTTAGGTATGTTTATCCGTTATGTAGTATCAATAACACAAGTTCTTCCTGAAACTTGACGTGGGCTAGATAATTGGTGTGTTGTATAGAATTATTTATTTATTTATATATATTATATTATACCTAAGAAAAAAGTTAGGAATTTCTTATTATTACGGTATCAATGTCGAAGGCGGATTGTAGAATTCGCCAATTTACAAAATGTCTAGGCAGATTGTAAACTCATTCAAAATCTGATAAGCTAATTGTATTGTTATGATTCCCAATTTGGCTTGGAAGAGTTGTTAGGTTATTGTTAGGTTTTCTAGTGCTACAAATATAGCGTGCTGGTGCAACGATCTCGCCTCAATCAGGCTTAAAAAAAAAACGTTTTACAATCTGCCTAGGCTTTTTGTAAAACGGCGAATTCTACAATCCGCCTTCGACATCAACACTTTTAATTTGAGTGCTTAGTGCCAGTTTATCCACTCAGTCGATATTGAACGCGTCGATTTTTGTACCAAATCAGCGGCCCGCCATCTAGCGGATGACGCCACGGACTACACCAACGCCATACAAAAACCTAACGCGCTCACTATCGACCGTGAGTAGAAAAAACTCGCACTAGACACACTGAACCTAACTAACTATGTCAGTCATCGACTCGAGAAATGACATTCTATGACGCGTAAGAAATATCTTTATCCCATAAATCCCTTGCAGCTATGTAGTTGGCAGAGCATCAAATGTATAACTACTTATTTAGTTAGTCGATATCAAGGGGGACCATATATTTTTTTTTATTTTTTATTTTTTCAATTAACTGAGCAGGCATTTGACCACCATCGTGCTTAGTAAACAGGATGTGGTCTAAGTGTAACATGCTTGCCCAGGAAATGCCTATTCACTCTCGCCTTGAAGAGACCAAGGTTGTAGGAATCGAGGAACACATGAGCAAGCAGCGCATTTCATTCTTTAGCGGTTCGCATTAGGATTGTCAGCAAAGCGCTTGGTACGGATCGCTGGAATGTCAACGACGTACGGGTGATAAGCTAACCTGCGCCTGGTACCCCGATGGTGGAAAGGGGCTGGAGGAACAAGGTCGTGCAGTTCTCTCGCACACTCTCCAAAATATTATGGTTAGGGGGTCCAAGAGTAATACTATCCGCATCCGTGGACCCCAAGGGGGTTCAAATGTAATAGTGAGTATCTATGGACCCCCCAGTAGTTCAAGTGGAAGTTACGCATTACTCTCATAGCTACTCCTCAATGATGCCACATTTGGCATTGGTAGTGTCTATCTAACTCTTCATCGTCGTCTTAAAATGCGTAAGAAGTATCAAAAAAAAAAGGAACGTCATGTATGTTTTTACGTCGTCGTGCTAAGTGTATGAAGACTAAAACTGTAGCAAGCTATTAGTTTAAGAAAAAGTCAAGTGCGGCCAAATCGCAGAAATAGATTTCTCGTACCACGCCTGAATATTAAAACAGAAACTCTATTTTTTACATATTTTTTTTTAAAGATACCAGCTAGATGTAAAACCAAAAGGCTAAAATGTTAATTTAAATAATATAGCTTCGAAGTTAAAAGTTGGGTTCCTCTTTAAACTTAAAAAAACCATAAGTTGAAATAGGTAACTTATGTTAAAACGTAAAGTTTCCTCAATCATACAAATTATCACGGTATCGAATTAATTTAGCAGATAAAAAAAACATGTTTTTTCAATTTTTTCTAATTTATAGGAACAGAATTCTACGAAACTTTATTATTCTACACTCGGCCTTCTGCCTAGTACAAATATACTGTAACTACACAACAACGGCACTCATTATCGCACATGAATGGCACCAGAATAGCTCTCCTAAAGCGTACTCCTAATTTTAGAATGGCTTAATAATAACAATCCGGTTATCATTACGTTTGGCAGTTGTTTTTTGTAATGAATGAATTAATATTTACGTTATTGGAAGCACATGATTAATCGGAAGATTGGAAAAACAAACAGATTGCGTCAATCACAGCAGGATATAATTAACTTGGAATGATGAGCTTTGATAAGTCACAAAATATCTATTATGATGCCAGCTATTTTAAGGATCAAAAAGAGCTACGAATCCTTACTTTTGATGCCACATTAGGGTTTGGTCTTGTCATCATTTTGGACTAGCAGCAATATCTGCAGATATTAAAATAACTAACGATTATGAACTTGACTTCTTTATGACGTGCGCTAAACACAAGCTATATGAGCCGGAGGTTGAGCAAAACTGGTTATCAGACTATATGTATATTTTTCCTAAAAAATGTATAAAAAAATATCTAAAAATTAAAAGTATCCATAATGTAAAAATACACTAGCAGTAGAACTGCTCCGCGATCTTGCCGCGTAGGGACGGGAACGGAAACCAGATAATTTCATCACAATACCCTTATTGTGATGAAATTATCTTATTTGATTAAGTAACAAACTTTCTCATTTATAATATTAAGCAGGACTTAGTTAGTTTACATAACTATGTTTTAACTTTTTAATTTTGCATTTTACAATGCTATTTTTATGTGATAAATATTAAACAAGAAAATATACTAGAAAATAGCAAACTGTTGTGAGCCCTGCGTATCTTCCTTGTTACCGTTAAGGTTAGCGCTCGAAGTTCTTGAGCTTCCCCAAAATAAAAAAATAAGTCCATTTATATAAAAAAGTGCTTTTCTGCGTTTCTCAATGATTGATTTGACATAAATATATATAAGAAAGAATTCCTTAAAATTGCGATAAATCGACTCACGAAATAACGGCCATATTATTTTTCGTATGTCTCCTAGTACGTGTCACTACCGAATTAGGGATTTGTTGCCTTATTATTTGTTGATTTTTTGTTGCTTTATTATTTACATAATAATAATTAAGATAATTTTTATGTAACTCAAATAACTAAAAATCCATTAACGTAACTTTCTTATGATCTAAATTCGGTATATGTTTTATTTTAGAATTCTTATAATATAAGTTTGAAGTTGACCTAAATTTATACTTTCAAAGTAAATTCGCATAGATACTAGCAAGTACTACCAGCAAAATTTGGATTTTTATCCAAAGTTTTAAACAAAAGAGAGATTGATTTTGTTATAGATATAAGTATTAAGAGCATTTTAAATAAGGTTTTTTGTTTTTGCATTTAAAAGGATTTTTTTAACTTATTTAAAATTTATCAGGTTTTGATAAATTTTAAATAGAAAAATATTGGAAAAAAACTACTCGGCCACAAGTGATTTGACACAGGTGAGATGGGACTAGACTCCCAAATTATTGACTGTTGCATCTTAATCGATCGTTAAAGATTTGAAAAGACGTTTCTTTCGAATGCAAGGATATTTCTAGCATTGATGTGACAACGCTGGCCTACAGCGTATTAAAAATATAATAGTATTGAAAAATTTCGACGGGCGGTCCGCAAGTTCTGGGTAGCTCAGTGGTAAGAGCATTGGACCGGATTTCCAAAGGTCGTGGGTTCGAGTCCCATCTGAGAATTCACTTGTGGCCGAGATGATTCTTTCCAATATTTTTCTATTTAAAACTTTTTTTGAAAAACTGCAAAAAAATCAAAAATCCCAAATTTATCAGCTTTGTTTAATATCATTAAGCCGTATCTAATCACACTCTCACATCTTTCTTAATTATTAAACCCTTGAAATTTGTATTTTATAGATAAATTATTATAACTCATTGTAAAATACTTTATCCCGAAACAGGGGCCATGAGTCTACGAACTTAGAGCCAACGTCCACAAATAAATTCATATTAAAAAGAAAACTAACTGAAACTAAATAATTAAATTATTAAGTTACTGTCAAAATACCAATAGTACCAATATTCATCGCACAAAAGCATTCAAACTGATATCATGTATCGTAATTATTTTAAAAAATCTTAAAGTCATAAGAGCCTTAATATACCGAAGTATGGGACATTTACCTTACGCTATGACTAACGCTTTGTCTTTTTAATATTCGACTTGAGCAATGGATCTGATAACTTTCTATAGCGTTGACAGTTAAAAGGTATTAAACAAGAAAATAAACTAGAAAAAAGCAAATTGTTTTATGTTGCTCTGACGGGATTCGAACCTGCATCCTTGGGAATCCGGCCCAATGCACTAACCAATTATGCTACAGAGATCTATGAGGACACGTAAATGCAAAATCAAAAAGTTATAGTTAAAAGGTAGCCGAAGTAACTGAAGGGAGAGAAAATTGAGAAATTCCTATGAAAATTAGACAAAATCAACGTTTCGTAGTCCCCTTTTCTCCTCTAAGTGCTGGAACAATATAATTGCAAGACTAATCTTGCAAGAAGTATTTCTATTTCTATTTTTAGTAAATGATATAACTCCTCTTCTTTTTAGTCTAAGGGCAACTTGCGTCAAGCGAGGTTTACACATTTAATGCAGAGGTAGTGCTACTTTTGTATGCACTAATTCAGGTTAAATGTTATCCTAGTTTGGCGCAAGAGGGCCTATCATCTAATTGCAACAAACTCGTGTTTTTGGCAGAAATCAGTCACTCCGTTATGATTAATTTAATTTACATTCAAATATGTGCAGCTATGTAAAAAGCTTTTTTCATAAAAGAGCATTCTTACTGAACCTTTTTTTAAATAATCTAAAACAAAATACCAAGGTACTCGTAAATTACTGTCAACCCTATTCTGTATACTTGAGAATACGCGTTATTCAGCCAGAGACGCGTTGACATGGTCCCCAAAGAGTCTGTCTACACATAGGTCCCTAGGCCTACATTAGGTCTGCTAATTTAAAATTTTAATTGTCTGGCTCGGTGACCTACTTCGCGTTCCTGGGACGACGAAGGACGAAATTCGTGTCTGGGACAGATTATAGTTTGCATAATATCATAGTCGCCGTCTAGTCCACTTATTAATATTAAGTGTGTAAATGGATGTTTTATATTTAATGATGACGCGTCTGCAAGCCTCACAAAGTAGTTTTACTATTGAGAGATTCTCTAAAAACAGGCAAGACGTGATTATCACAACAAAAGCTTTGAATAATACAGTAGAACAGTGGTTTCCAATTAGTTTCCACGTACCACTCCAAGAAAGACTTCAAACTTCTTTACCCCCCCCCCCCCCTCTATTGCAGGAAAGATAAATGAAAAATGAATTAGGGTTGGAGACGCTATAGGTATGCGGGAAGTGCGAGGGGATGCATCTTCTCGATGCATCTTACAGTTGACTTACGTACATATTTTAAACATATCTTTTAAATAAATAATTATTATTTACTGATTTAAGTAATATCTTAGATAATGAGATTGCTCACGTACGAGTATATCTTGATGTAAAATCGCGTACGCGTACTTCTAATTTTAGAACACTGCCGTAGAACAAAAAATTTAAGTACTTTTAGTACTTGAAAAAGAACTTGTTAATAAAACAGATATTTTTGAAACTACTTTTGAGCGAACACTCAAAAATAATGATTATTTTACAATGGACAAGGACGTATTTTAACTTTGAGACTGCATAGATGTAGGTACCTGTTTATTTTTGGTGACACCTTGTCAAATGTCTGCCGGAGATACGGTATGTGGCGTTAAAATTGACAGGAGCAGCGACCATTCCTGATGTTTTGCCAAAGATTACACGAAATCCGGCTGAAAGTCCGTCATGAATGTCATAATATGCACCGTGTCGTGTCGTCTAAAAGTAACGCCGTAACAAATTAAAAAATATCAGAAAAGTTTTAAAACTTGCCTGGTAAAAACTATTTTGTTTCCGGTAAATGTGGTTGCTATTAACAAGTAACTATTTAGTAATCTGTGCTATTACTCTCAATCTAGCCCAATCTCGTTAAAAACACCGATATTTTAGCAATATTCAACTATTGATAGATGCTTGTAAACATTAAAAAAATCAATCAAGTCTCGGTAGCTCAGCGGTTAGAGCATTGGACCGGATTTCCAAAGGTCGCGGGTTCGATTCCCGTCTGAGAATTCACTTGTGGCCGAGTTAATTTTTTCCAATATTTTTCTATTTTAAATTTACCATAAAAATCAATCTCTTTCACCAATTATTCTCAAATGGGGTTAATACTATTGGATATTGGTTTAATTACTATATAATAGTATAAGTAATTAGCATCTTGTAGTCTAATTTCTCTTTAAATCGCTATAGTTGTTTACTACCAAATGATTTCGTGGTTTTTTCGTCTAATCTGCAATATCGGTCTCGTTTCCGCGCGCGTCCTTTTCTCATAGAAAGAAAGAAGAAAGAAATAAAAGTAAATTTATTTGGGACAAACAAAAGACATTACATCCGAATAAAGAACACATACACAGACGAAAAACCGATGTCCAAAAAACGGTCCCGACTCAGCATAATGCATGGCTTTTGGCCAGCGCTGGTCCGTCGATACAGTCATAACTATACAATTTTTACTAATTATTTGTTACTTGAGCGCGCGTCTTTTTCTCATTACTATCTCGCTTCAGTGTCGTGTCTCGATTTCGCAACGGAGAAGTAAGTACTTATAGGACATCTTTACTTAGCTAAGGAATTGAAGCGGAAGCGGCTAACTGAAATGCCGTCTACCTTTATGTTCATTGAAAACCCTTAGGTATTTAACCGTAGTTAAGTACATCATCTCCTTACTTTTTCAAGTTTTAAAGCTAACTAGTTCGTTGAACCAAAAAAGGTTAGTGAAAAATATTGTAGATTTGATATTATGTAACGTTTTACACGACTTTTGTGTTATTCAAGAAAAGTATTTTAGCTGTAAGTACAATAAATGCCGCCGCCAGTACAAGAAAAGTACTGGCGGCCGTCTACTAACTAGTCGAGAATTTCTTTCACTTTCGGTAAAAAAAAACAATTCTTTATACAAAAATCATTTCCTTTTTAACAATCGTTAAAAAGACGACGACCTGTTTGGCGCAGGGGTACTAAGCCTGCCTTCTGCGCCAAAGGTCCCGGGTTCGATCCCCGGACAAGACAAATATTTGTGTGCATAAACATGCCTATTTGTCTTGGTCTGGGTGTTTAATATGTATATTATGTATGTATTTACAAAAAAAAAGTATATAAGTATGTTTATCCGTTATCTAGTAACCATAACACAAGTTCTTAATGAAACTTAACGTGGGCTAGATAATTGGTGTGTTTGTATGCAATTATTTATTTATTATTATTTATTTATCGTTAGCAGGTATTATATATATAAACAACTAACTGTTTACTCGTATCTGTTGCCAAATATCAGCCCGATCATAATGGTTTGAGCTGTGTTTTGATAGGTCAGTCACTCACCTTTTCCTTTTATGTTTTACATGTTTAAAAGTTTTGTAGAGCAGTTTCACTAAGTTATCGATTAAACCATAATGTTTAAGACGCTATACGGAAAAGTATGTACTTTTTGACATAGAAATATAGGATGGTTAGAGATGTTACAAATCTGGTAAAAAGATTTAATACATTTCTTCATACCTTTATCTAGTTTTGTAGTGTACCAGAAACACGATTTTATGATTTTGCCTTGACACTTCTTCTTTTCGAATTGACCCCTTAAAAATACGAAAATTCAATATTAGACTCAAATTGGGTCACATATACAATTAGAAATTGGTTTAATTAATGGACACCTAATATTTAGCATCGTATAGTTTCATTTTCTCTTTAATCGCAATAGTTATTTACTACGAAGGGATTTAGTGGTTTTTTCGCTAAATCGGCAAATTCGGTCTTTCTACCGCGCGCGTCCTTTTCCAGACGAAAAACCGTTTGTCCCAAAATGGTCCCGACTCAGCATAATGCATGGCTTTTGGCCAGCGCTGATCTTCTGACGATACCGTCATTACTACATTACTATCTCGCTTCAGTCGTATAACTTCTAAAACATCACACATACAATTTTTACTACTTATTTGCTGCGTTTTGATAACTTTTAAGACTTTACAGGAAAGTTTATACGCAGATGTGTTGAAATCGCATCGCGTTTTTTCGTTCCGACGAAACAATAATGAGTGTTCGATGCACCAACCGTAGCACCTCTGCGGTGCATTCACTTTAGTGTTGTGATACAATTTACTATCGCGCATCGATAAACAATGTTGTTGTCATGAATAAAAAACCGGGTAAAAAGTTTCGCACGTTCAAATTCGCGGAAAAAATGTATTGAGTCTGCAGACATAAATAAAGTGTACGCGCGTGTATACTCCGGCGCATAATTCCAAAGGGCGATCACCAGGATGGTCATTTGGCATGCAGACGGCCGCCTCTGTTCCACGAGTATCAAACCCGTTAGTGACGACGTAATGTGCATATTGGTATATCACAATCAGACACAACAAAAATCAAAATTCGAGAATGCTCCTTCTACGGAATCTTTCATTGTTATTTGACAAATACATCAGTCGTTTCAGGACACGCGAGACATTTTAAGAAGTCAGACGTAACATTGGTATTCATGTAAGTTTTCTCTGTCAAGGTTATCGGTTTTATGCGTTTACCATGCCTGGCGTGACATGTTTTTCTGAGTTTCGTAGTATTATGTAAATGAATCTACATAATTTACTTAAATTGTTCAACTACATTATATTCAGTCAATTCTGCATTAATTATGAATAAATTTAGTAAAATGTATCTACAAGTAGCATTTTTTTTACACAAATACACCACATAACTAGTTAATTCATAAGAAATAAGAATACAACAAAAAAATTGTTTGCTATGTCTGACCAAAAAACTCAATAAACCAATCTCGGCTAGAAATAAAGATATCACTTCTTATAAAAATTAAAATAATGAAGAAGCAAAAACAATACTCTATCTTATTTAATAGGAATATGAAATAAAAATGCTCTAAACAACCCGACAAAGCAACAAACTAAACACTGACTAGTGCATTCAGAGCTGAGACCAAACCTAAAGTTTTCCAAAATATGGAAGTTTACCCTCCAAAATTTTCTTATATAGACAGCGTTATCGATATTGATGCTGAAGCAGACAGTCCAAGCGCATCACTAGCCCACAGGTGGTCGGCCGGTTGATATGCGAGTATCGGTGCGCGGGCGCCGACGACCGGGCTTAATATTTATTTACACATGCAAATGCGGCTGCCCGAAACGCCGACGGCGACGTCTCGATTTGGATATTTGGCTCAATCGTTCGCCGAGACGATCGAATGGAATCGCTACACTGTTGAAAGAGAACGCATAATTGTTGGAGAATTCGCTTTTATTGTGAATTATGTGTTTGTTTCGCATTTCACTGTCAGTTGGCAATTTTCGGATTTAATATCTAGTTAAAATTTGAAACATACCCAAGTATACCCTAAAATATGGGATTTAAACGAATAATAGGTAATTTTAGCCCCTTGTATAACAGTCTTCTATTAATATATCAGATTGGTAATTAATTCGCTGAAAAAGAAAGGATTGGAACTGGAAGTGAGAATTATGTAAACATTGCTAGACCATAAGTGACGTATCAGTATCGCTATAATTATAATTACTGTTGTCATTAGAAGTTTTCAAAGGTTCGAGACGCTAAAAATCGAACGGGTCATTCAGTGATTCGTCCCACCAACCATTTGTCCCAAATGTGAGGAACCACTGAATTGAAAAAAAAAAAATTATTCATTCTGCAGTTCGTCCCATCGATTCTCTCTTTAGCATTTCTAAGCAAAGTTTTATAAAGTAATATCAGCTAAAATAATATCAATGGGACGAATCGCAGAACAAATAACAAACATTAGTCCCATTGGTACGAACGTGTGGTGGGACGAATCATTGAATTACTCCAGCTCACAACAGAGAGGAAATTGTTAGGTTGTTTCCGCTGTCAACTTCAAAGTACAGTTAGCCCGGCGGCGCTCAGAAAAATAATCTGGCTTTGTTTGGACCTTTGAGTCAAGTTTGGTATCGTTATCAGGTAACTAGATGACGCCCAGATCATACCTCATACTACTAGTTTTAGTAGTAAAACAATGGAAACAATCCATTATATATTCGAATTTTTGTAAGAAACTTGGTTTATAAAAAAACACTCCCTAAAAGCCTCTCTAATGGAGATTTCAAAAATATTTACAATAAGTATTAATTTGACTCTTTTTTTACCTGTCGCGGATTTCAAAATGCCTACCGGGTGTTTTGGGCTTAGGTGAACGTGTATTACATTAGTACCAAGTGATATTGCTGTACCTACTCAAAATTGTCTACCTTTTTCCCAATAGAAAACGGACTATAACATAAAAAGTCAATAGTGCGATTCTGAACGCATTATGTCGTATTTTTCTTTCTAAATAAAAAAAAATGTTTACCACGCTAGACCGGGAAATGTGAATTTCAGCGCAGAAATTGAATGACACAACCTCCTTTTCCGAGCGTGTGAGGTAAATGGTAATTTGTTATGCAAGGCTGGAAAGTTGGTTATTTAGCGGCGAGTTACCTCTATTGAAAGCTGAGCAAGTGAAGGATTCTAGGATTCAAAGAGAATCCTGAGCGAAGCGAGGATTTCAAAGGTACAAGACGCTAAAAACTTTTCTGCCGAGCGCAACACACAATTTTTCACTTCACAACAGCGAGGAACATTTTATGGTTGTTTCCGCGGTCAACTTCCGGTAAAAAAAATTGTAAACATAAAGTTTAATCTAATACACCTTATTCTTGTTGTTTTAATGGTACAAAAAACTGAAATCTTGCCAGTTCTACTCGTTACAAGGTCTCCCGCCGCCCGTAGGGTTTTTGAACCGATGGCGTAGCTTCTTTGACGTTCATAACAGCCTAGACTGAATAAATGATATTGAATTTTAATTTAAAATAATAAAAAAGGGAGTATTATAGTTAATTCAAAGTTATTTAAGGTAGGAATATATTGTTACATATAAATAACACTAAAGACGATTCCGTAAATGTTGACACTGACATGAGGAACAAGACAAAGACAATTTAAAAAAAACATTTATGTCCCGTTCCGAAATCCAATCATAGGTTGTGAAATATATTTTACCACTTTCGGAGTGTACATCTTTTAAACGGTTGACTTTGAGAAAACATCGTTTTAGAAACCGCAATGTAATTTTTAAAGACCTATGTACATATACTCCACACGTATAGGTTTGATGAAAAATAATAATTCAGTTTCAGTTCCATGTATGGGGAGCCCCCCTTAATATATATATATATATATATATATATATATATATATATATATATATATATATATATATATAAATATATATATATATATATTATATTTATTTTTGTGTAAAAACCGTAAAGCGGTTTACAGAATACATCTACCTACCAAGTTTCAACTGTAAATCCTCATAGTTCGTACAGACGGACAGACATGACGAATCTATAAGGGTTCCGTTTTTTGTCATTAGACTACGGAACCCTAACAATGAAGATGGACTACTCAAACCCGTGAACCTACTACCACTTTGAATGAGGCGAACGTTAAAAAAAAAACTAAATGAAAGAAAATTGGAAAAGAAGAAATAAAAGAAGTTTTCCTTTGACAAATATATTTTTTTACTGCGCTTTTAGAAATTTATCTGGTTCCATAATATTTATAGTTGTTATAAACTATAGGTGCTCGGGACTTCGTCTGCTTCTGGTCGTAGGACCGAATTTTCCCATGAGTTTTGCAGGTTTTACCGCAATAGTATCATAAATGTATAACCAAGACCTGAGAGCTGGTGCCAATCTTGCCCAGCGGCTGAGTCTATGTATTCAGCGGGGCAACAGCGCCAGTGTTCTCGGGGCTGCGAGTTGAACGAATTCGGTCAGAAGTTTATCGTGAAAAACGAACACCATTGTTTTTCCTGCTCAAAGTACCTATGGAGTTACTATTTATTGTTTTTTTACATTAAACTGATTTGGGTTCAGTTACCTATATAACTTGACTGCCATGCCAGATTATTGTCCTAAAAACCAGCTAGTAATAAATGATTATACTGATTTCATGTTAAAGATATCCAAATATTATGGACAAAATAATTGTTTTCCTGAAAAGTCTTTATAATTTGAATTCAATTATAACCAAGCTGACTGCCATGCCAATTTTTGTGATAAAAAAAGAAAATAAGTCACAGAATAAATCAACTTTTCCGGATATTTTGCGCACAGTTTTTTCACACGAGTTTCTATTGAATATTCCGTGCATTTCAAGGTTTTTTGGTTTATCCGAGACGTATTTCTCGCCTTTTCAGATGACTAAAAAACTTAGGTTTTCAAATCAAACAGAGTTTTCAGTGGATGTTTGGGAATACTTATTATGTACTTAATATTTTCAGTGGTTTCAAACTTTAAAGAAATAGACAAACTTTTTATTTATTAGACTGATAAGCGAGCTTGTTTGTTTTTAGTTAGTATTTCTTAGCTCGCAATGATAGCAGCGTTTGAACTTTATCTATCGGGTGTGCTTGTAGGTTAGTGTGCGTGCGCATTATCTCATTCAGGTAATTACGCGGCGTCCTTCCGCGTGCGTCCCTCCCATCACACCCGCCCCAACGATGTGGATTACAAACTGACAACTACAAGATAGATCGTTTCTTTATCGATGTTGCTATGAACGCGATTATGGCTTGAGAGCTTCTTTTTATGAATGAATGGCAGCAGCGTTTTTTGAACTTTAGCTATCCGGTGTGCTTAGGGTCTCTGCGTGCGCGTATTATCTCATTCAGGTAATTACGCGCCGTACTTCCGCGTGCGTCCCTACATTACACTTGCCGCGACGATGCGTATTATTAAGTGACAACTACAAGATAGATCGCTGCTCTATCGTTATTGCTATTGCTATGCACTCTATTAGGGCTTGCTATGCTAAAGCTTCTTTTTTTGTAGAGATATTTTTTTTATCTTGTATAAAGTAATCTAATTTGTAATTTATAATAAAAAACCTTATTGGTCTTCGAGTGCTACGATTTTTAAGATGTCCAAGCTTTGCGTTTCGCAAAAAAATTAATGAGAAATGTATCCTTATTACCTTTGATGTTTTTTAAATATCACCAATCGATTGATATAAATCATTGGTATTATTCATTTTGTTGGTCTCTGTGAATAGAAAAACGTCTTCAGTTTATTTGAATAAAAAAATAGTCGTTGTCTTTGACTATTCTAATTTATCGGTCGCTCAACGACCAAACTTTTGTTTTACTCCTTTAGCTATTTATATGTTATGACTTTCATGAATTTGGCGTAAAGCGTTAAGGGAATTACTGCGTACGCTGAAATATTCAGTATTATGACATAGTTGAGTTAGCGCCGCCACCGGTTCCGCGTCGCCGGCGCGGGCGCAGCGCGCAGAGCCCATTTTTCAACAACAACCGACTGTTGACAAGTCAGCTATCTACATATAGTGTATCTGCACATACATCGCGGTAGTAGAATAACAAAACATGGAAAGGAGACATTTTATATTTTTCCTGATGAATGAAGCAAGAAATAGTAATAAGAAATTTGATTGAGTTGGGTAAACGTTACATTTCCACAAACGACGTCTTCATTGGAAAATAAAAGCTTAATCTAAAACGAAAACATCAAACGAAAAATTACCCGTAATTATCAACTCGTATTTGCATGCATTCGGATGTCTAAACTTTTCTACTGTGAATTTGATTTTTAATGTAAATGTTGTGCTTATAACCTACAACCTGTAACTAATCAACCTTAACAAGGTTAAAAAGGTTGGTCGGGCAAAAAGGGCTGAACGGATTAGAATTAAGCACTGATAGTTTATAGCAAGTATTACATTTGATTGTTTTTCATTGCGGTAAAATGTTACCTAGGAATTTTCAGAAATTCAACTCGGAGCATACAGACATTTACAAACATTTTTCTAGTAATAATGGTTGCAGATATTTCTCTTTTTTTTTTGCAAGTCTTGTTAAAATTAACAAATGAGTTAGTACATAGCCCTTTCCACATGTAGTCCTAATGTTATCCCGTTTAACGTAGTACCGTACCGTCTAGCCGGATGCGCGGCAGACAGAAATATTGTGTTATTCACCAAAGTGGATATTAAACACGCACTACTAGGCGTTAACTGCGGTTAATTCTAGTTAATAGCCAGTTTACTAGTTAACTTACCGCTTACAATTATTTCAAAATTATGGCAAATATTGGTTCTTAATAAGAGAACATAAATTGTATTGAATACTTTTACTGCTTTAGAACTTACCGTTTAGTATCTTGGTTGTAAAGAAGTTATTTCTTCGGCCGTGTTTTCTTTCTAGATGTTGTATCCCAATTTTTTCGTAATTTTTAAACTTAAAAGGAAATTCTTACTTCTGAGACAGCAATTGAACCCTCGACCTGGCGGTGTCTCTCTATTTTGTTCAAACTTTACTCTAAGAAACCAATATTTAGGAGGATAAATATAAGGAAAATAATGCTGCATGTGAACACACCAAGTTGTTACTTTATGTCAATTTGGTATTTTTATTCGCCAACTCAGTGATTTTTGTAGGTTTTATTTATACGTTAATCACTGACCAACTGGTCAGACTGTATACTAAATTAACAAGTTAAAACTTAATAAAAGTGGCAGTTTCAAATTAAAATGAATGATTATAATGATTTCATATATGTTTGATATCCACAAAATGTACGTAAAGGACAAAATAATCGTTTTCTCGTGAAGCCTTTATGGGAAATAAAAAACGAAAGGATGATCAAAAGCTGCTAATGACTTTAAATAATATTTAAAAAAAAAACAGCAGACGGTCGTCAATTAAAGTGTCGTTAAAATAGCACTGAGACGGTTTTTTACTTTACGATGTTTGTGTCAAATTGCTTTGTTTACAATTTTAATGCTAATTCAATGTGGACAATGACATTCCGATTTAGATTACATGTATATAATTTTTTTAAGTGGCTTTGCTATCCATGGGTTTATTTTTTTGGGAGATTTTGACGAATATTCTTGCTGCATTCTACTAGCTAGATAGTTATTAAATGAGTAATACGAATAAAGTAATTTATTAAAGAGTACCTATAACTAAATTTTTTTGTGAGATTTTTCATTTCATTAGCTTCATGAGAAATGTATTTTTGAGAAAAACAAATTTTTAATGGATATATGATCTGTCGTTATTTTGTATTTTGTCGTGATTATTTCGTAAACTTACTTGTTGTTCAGTTTTAAATATATTTGAAATAAGATAATAAAACGAAATTAAGCTGAAATTAAATGAGATAAATGAAACATAAAAAATCTGAGCAATTTAGGGACTAGGTAGGTAGTAGATTTTTTCTACTTACTTAAAATATTGTTACATATACCATCTGACTAAAACAGTTAAAACCTATTCAAATTGAATTCACTATTATGCGAAGACAGTTATTTATAACAAATGTTTTCGAAATTTTATTCTTTATAGAAATTAGACTCAACTGTACTTAGTATCATTTCGAAAACTTTTATTGTACTTTTAGTTAATTTATCGACTAATTTATTAATCGAGAATGAAGTCTAAACAATTATTTCCTAGAAATATTAAAACGTTTGCATAACTATCGCATAAACTTGACTTAGAATTATCTTCATTACCCGTTATTTTATTGCATCCAATTTGTAATATTTTATATGAAGAAAACGATGGTTCTGCTTAAGTTATTTTAATGATATTAAATTATACATCAGCAGCGGTCATTAGATGACATAAATTTACAGTAAATTATAAAGGCGTCTACTCATGACGTCGTAATAGGTCGTCATCTATATTAAATTTTCTGTTGTAGGAGCTGGTAAAACAGTGTCTTACCACAAAAACGCGTACAGGTGATGTAATAAGTACCAATAAACAAAAACTTCATTGAAGTTTACGACGAAAAAACTTATGCCTACAGAAATTGGCGGCAAGTTCGGTCACATTGTTTGTCAAGTTTCGTCGAATGCACTGATTTAAAATAACTAAATTCGTGTACTGCAGACTTAAAGGCAAAGGACATTCTAAAAAGTGGTTTGTTTTACCTGAAAATTATTAAATTAATCACGTGTGTTCGTAAAAATTTTTTTGTATATTTCATGGCACTAGTCTAAAGTAGAGAATCTAAAAAGTGGTGTTTTCAAAATTTTATTAACACAAGACGTGTATGTAATTTAATAATCCATGGCACCATTACGTACTGCAGTCTTAAAAGCAGGAAACTTAAAAAAAATGGTCTGTCTTACCACAAAGTTTTTAATTCAAACTTTAACCTAATATCAATGAAAGATTTAAAAAATACATGTGTATAACAATATTTTTTTTCTTTAATTCTGTGGCACTGTCACTGCACTGACCTGCCGCTGGGCGCGCGAGCGTCAACGCAAGGAGCGGCAGCAGATTTCGCCGCATGCTCCTTGCACATGCCGCCGGCGTTTTCTCGGCGCTGGCTCCCGCGGCACTGGTCGGCGCGCCGGCGGTCGGCACGCGCGCGTTAACCCGCCCACGCTCGCCAACTGCACCGCACATCCGCCCCGTCGCGTACTCGCGCCGAGAACCACTGCCGCCGACACGGTTGCGACGGCACACTGCCGATAATTACCCCGATTGTTTTGCCGCCACGCGATGATTAGCCGTTAAATTACAAAATAATGCTAATCTAGGCTGACAACAAAGTCTAATATCATAAATCTAATTTATATTTTTTTTCAGACCCCTTGATAATCTTTACAGCAACAGGTGTCAGCACCGCAGCGCATACATAGGCAGGCACCGTCTGCCGTCTGAGCCGCTCGAGGATTCAATGTAGACTGCCGCAGACTACTACGGCGATGATTGTTTTAAAAGCACCAAAGCCATAAGTCGTCTACATAGTTTTTTTACTATTAAACTATTTAAATGTTTACTTTTTCATTAATGAAAAATGAACACAACTATTATTACTATAGATCTGAATTTAGAAAAGGTTTGCCAAAACAATTATCTTCACAAACACTAGTCGTTGAGTTGTCAAAATTTCCAACGATATTGAGTAAATATTTAGTAAATGACAACACCGGTTTGCGCGGTCAGACGCTCGGCGTGTCGGGTGCAAGTGCAGCGTGGAGTCGACGACCGCGCGCGGCGGCCTTCCGCCTGGCTCGTCTCGCAGTCGCAGCCATGTGCTAAACTGCTAACCTTTGCACTCCACCTATTAGGCTAGGCCTAGAAGCGCTCGACACTTTATACGACAGCTTTTTCGCAGGGTTGGTTGGTATTACCATATTCAAATTTTCATTACCCCGTTGTTAATCCAATTTTCCATGCGGTCTTAATGCAACATTGTAACATCGAGTTCAAGAGTTTATGCTTTTAGATTTTCTTATTTATTGCAGTGTTGGTTATGCCAACACTAGTTACGGGAAAGCAAACTTTTGCTTTGAATTTCACATTAGAACTTTTGCCTAATATTAGTTTGTCTCCACATTAATTTCCAAACAATCATGTTTTTATCAATTCATATTTCTTGTTTTTCTAAAGCTTTTTGCATTAATACAAATACAAATACAAATATTTTTATTTGCTCTAAATAGGGTTACAGTAAATGTTGTTTAGTACAATTGTGAAAACAAAATGGAGCTTAACCTATTTAGCCATTTTACATAGCATGCAAATATATAATAAAATGATTTAAATTAGATTAACATTAAGAAACTGATCGAAATTCATAAAATAAAATCGAGAAATAAATTAATAAAAAACAAATGTATGATAATAAATGTCAAATAAATAAAAATAAATAAAATCAAATAAATAAAATAAATTAATTTCAATATACAATTAAATTCTCATGTCAGTCTATAATTACAACAATGTCAATACAAATACATTTTGTGCATTTGAAAGTCTCGAAACCTTTGTCAATATAATTGTGATATAGATAAAAAAATAAAAAAAAATAAAAAAAAAATAAGTGAAAGTGATAGATATGTCAAAATTGCAAATGAAATTAATCTGCAATCATTACTTGTGTAAGATTTTAACACAAATACCGTTTGTATTCATTTTAGATTTCTTAACTTTATTAAATCTCTAATTTAATATATTGCTGTACTTACTATAAGTTATCGATTCGAAATGTATTCTATATTTTCATTTTATTTAAAGTAATTTTTGACCTGCTATCTATCTCTTTGACATTGAGCTGAATTTTTAATAAAAAGTTAAATAACGGGTATGTATGGCACAGTATCCAATGATATGTCCCAATTGGTGTTAGCTCCTCATGTAATCAGATCTTGAGGAGCACGTCTTTCAACCTTTTGAAGGTAGAGTTTGGCTCTATGTTCATCAGCTCCCTTGGCAAAAGGTTTGGATGGCGATTTAATCTTTCTGAGTATTTCAGTAGGGAGTTTCGTATTATATCTTTGACAGCCTCAACTTTTAGGTCTTTGTGGAGGCGCGTGTTTGTTAGGTACCAGGGTGCTCCTGTTATCATCCGCAGGGTTTTTGACTGGAACCGTTGCAGGATCTCTGTTTGATGTGGATGCTGTTCCCCATAGCTGAATACCATAAGTCCAGATAAGCTTTAGAATACTTTTATAGAGTAGGAGCTTGTTTTATATTTATTGTTAATATAAAAATTAAACGATAACTATTTTGAACTTCTTTAAAAATATTAAATAATGTTAAAGGGTTAATTAATGAGACTTAGCTATTCTTTTGTTTATCATGTTATTAATATTTCCTGACCTTTCACTTATAAGCTTTTAATTTACGAAAGTTTGCTTTAATAATTAATAAATATTGTCTTACTTTGATATAATATATAACATACTAAGAGTAAACATAGGTAAAACTTAAGCATCTCGACTTTTAGTTTCAATATAAAAAATACTATTAATTAACAACACCTTACATACATTATTTTGGTGTATCCCTGTAATATTAATGCCATTTAATAAAATTAAAAGACCAATAAGAAAACTTGACAAAGTTCATCAATAACGTACCTATTTACTAGGATAGCAACCAATATTATAGACCTCAATTACTAAAATCGACGTAAATCAAATGTCTTTTACCAAAGATTAATATAATAAAATAATACTCGTATCGTCTGCGAGAGAAATTATTATAATACAAATCAAAGAAGTTTAGCTTTGCTAGCATAGCAACAACATAATGATTCGTCATTACGTAAGGTGTTCGCAGATAATCTGATTAAGTCGAGTTCGATCGTGGCTCGGTACATTAACCTCTTAAAAGCGTTGAAGTCTTTTCAAGGGCGGCATATGTCCGCCTCCTGAATCATATAGAACCTCCATTCCTGAGTGTTAAGGGTTAAGGATTATTTTTATGTAAAGTACCTACTTATGATTGTTTGTCGAATTTCAGTTTTTTTGGGAGGAGAAAGTTTAGTTTTTTTTTCAGTCTGAGCTATTGGAATTCACCTAATCTAGAAATAAATAATCAAGTTTGGTATTTGGTTGTTTATTTCAGTTTTATTTTCAGTGTATTTCCATAGTTTTACCTAGTGAAATCCACCTGATACCTACCTACCTGATACCTAGATAAGTTATTTAGTTTGGTTATACCTACGTATGAACAAAATACGTGTGTTTATAAATTTTCCAGTTCGCTCTAGTCTATACTAATAAAACAATACCGTGACTCACTGCCCAAACGGTTGAACCGACTTAGCTAAATATTTGTTTAAAGGATGCTTTAACGCTGTCGACGAGCACTAAGAAATAATTTTTGATATTCCCAAGCGGGTGAAATGGCGGGCGGCCGCTTGTTAGTCAAAAACTTAATAAACAATTTTATTAGTTTGCGTAAATAATCTTTGAACGACCTAACTACGAAACAAAAACTTTATTGAAACACCCGTTTGTATGCGATTTTATTTTTTTCGTCAAAGTATTTTAAAATCAGACACCACAAATTATTGAACTAAGTAAGATGGTTACCGAAATTCTGATTGTGCATCATCATCATAAAGCATAATGCACTTGAAAGGGTTTGCTTAAACTGCAAGCTTTTGCCAGGGTAGTATTTAGGAGATCCGGAGAATTCAAAATTACACTACAACAATAAAAATATTGCAAAATATAAAAAAAAGGCTCAATTTAAAAAAAATATCGGGATTTTAATTTTAATTGATAATAGGTATGGGTGTTAGATATTTAGCACTAGGTAATAATTTTTTTATCGTATAAAATATTTTCAGATTAACTACTTTTATTTGTGTTCCTGCTATGTGAATATGATTAAGACACCCTCACTACAGTGTTAAGATGTAAAGGTTCCTTATTTTCATATTCAAGTTTAAATAACAGTTACTTTGTTTGGTAACAAAAAATACATCGAAATTGCATTCGGTAACGGATAATGCACAGCTACTACAGTTTCCTTAAGTCGTTAATATAATAATAGTTAATAATAATTGATGTTTGGATATTCAACACAACTTCATCTAGCCCCTTACTAAGCAGATCTAGTACTATGGGACAATGGAAAAATATCGTACTTTTTTGCAAACACATTCTTATATAGGTACCCACAATGACACAAAATGTTTGTATTCATATTATAACATATTTGTCTCCTGTGTGAATCAATACACCAAAGACGTCAAGGATAACGTACGAATTACGTTGACTAACAGGAGTCCGCCCTGAGTGCAGACCTGCCCCTACATTTACCGTATACAGCGGTATGACAAGATACTTTAGCTTATTGCAACTCATGTTGGGAATTGTATGAATACTTACACTGATTTTATCTTATTGAAACATTTAATTTGAAGCCTGAACTCAATTTGAAACTAATTACTTACCAAGAAAATATTTGAAAGGACAATGGGCAAATTTATGTGAGTTGCGTCTTGCGACAAGTTGCAATTAGTATAAACATATTTATTTTGGCTTTTTTACAATTTGCGTGCAGGTCAAAAGTTATAGGGCTTAAAGTGAAGAAAAGGTTTTTGTATTAAATAATGTTTTACTTTTTATACATTTTGTGTTACAAATCCTTATAATTCGTTCATCTCAGCCACATGACACCCGCTGCTGGGTAAAGGATAGGCCTCCCCCAAGGATATCCACGACGATCAGTCCTGCGTTGTTCGCATCTAGCGGCTTCATGCGACTGCGCACCAGATTGTCGATCCACCTTATGGGGGGCCTGCCCACGGAGTGTCATCCGGTGTGCGGTCGCCATTCCAGAATCTTTCCGGCCCAATGGCCATCGGTCCTTCTCGCTATGTGTCCCGCTCAGTGCCATTTCAGCTGAGCAATCTCTCCTTTGCACGCTGGGTGACCGCCTTCTTATCAGACCCACAGTTAGCGACCACGTTTCACTGCCGTAAGTCGTCACTGGCAACAGACACTGGTCGTAGACTTTCATCTTGAGACACTAAGTAAGTTGGATGTGAAGATTTTAAGGAGCTTTCCGAATGCTGCCCATCCGAGTTGGAATCCACGAGAGATCTCTTTCTCGAAGTTGGACTTACCTAACTGGACTGTCTGTTCAAGGTAACATTTTTTTCAGGTCCTCCAAGGTCTCCGCCGTAAGGACTCAAGGTCTCTATCGAGTCAAAGCTTTCTCGTAGTTCACAAATGCCAATCAAAGTGGCAGATTATACTCCTCGATTTTTTGTATAACCCGCCGCAGAAACCACTATAACTCTTTCCCTGCACGAGATACAGAATTATGCCCATACATACACTCATTGAGATCTATCGCACGATATACGTAGAAAAGTGTTACAACCTTACAACACTTGGGACGAAACCAATTGACTTTTCAGTACCGCTTTGATTTTAAACTTTTATTTTTTTCCATAGAAGCCACAAAAGTACTTAATTTAGATATTTTACTAACTAATAACATTGTTTCTTCTGATTTTGTAAGTAGCATTTTTATATAAAGTAACTTAGGATATTTTGAGTAAAAAAAATTGAATGCTTAAAGTATTGTTTGTAATTTTCATCATTAACATTTTACAATGTTCTTGAATTTTTTTATATGATTTTTATTATTAGCTCACGCAATAATCAACACCTAAAAATAACAATATGTCTCAAAACGTCTCGTCTTTGTTTCAAAACACTTTCTAGTAAAAAATCGAATAAAATCTTATTTTCTTAGATCTTTTAAATTTTGCATTTAACAATGCTATTTTTATGTAATAAATAAATATAAATAAGAAAATATACTACTCGAGTCCCGTCTGAGCGACATGAGGCCAGTGTTGTTTTTCTTGTATATTTTCTTATTTACATATATTTATTAAATCTTATTTTCGTGTACCTTGAAATAAACGACACTATTTATTTGTACCTATAGGTATATAGAGCTGCTAAGTACTTTTGAATAGTTTGCGATAAGTTTAGAACATACAACTTTAATAATCATAAATGTAAAAGGACGAAGGTTGCACACTCATCGTCGTGTTTCGGAGAACCAGACATGACAAATATCCTCAGACAAATGGTCTACTAAAGTTGTTCTTTTTTGGTGTAGTTTTCTGCAGAAACCATTAGTAACTGTCGTATTAAACTACAAGTCGTGATCGGAGTGACCTAATCGAACGAATGTCGTTTTTTGTGCAGTAAAATAAGACGTAAAGTGCACCTCGTAAGTATGTGGGCTTCGGAAAAAAATATGTTTTTTAACAAATCACTCTTATCGCGTGGTCGTGAATCATTCCGTAGTGATTGATTTGTCTTTCAACTAATACGTTTTTTGTTCAAAGAAAATTATAATGTAGGTACCATTCCAAAACTTATCATTAACTTATTATTTGTTGCCAATTTAAAGCTAAATGGATATCAAATCATTACAAAGCATCCTTTTAGAAATACTTGTGGCAATGTTAAATTAGTATAATATTATGTACAATAAAATATACCCCTTCATTAACTTCAATCAAACGCAACAACGAATTTCATCTATGAAGATTAGTATGCTTACGTGAATAGTTGAAGCCCCAAAGCAAATGATCCAGTTTTAGAGCTGTCCAAATTACCTCGTAGATTTTGAATGGCATCAGTAATATGTGATGTCAATTATTTTACAACTCATTCAACTGTGATTTTTATTATTAACAACAAGAAAATCTATTTTGTTTTGAGTTTCTTAGGGTTGGAGATAATAGTTGAAGCTGTCCTAGGGTGCATTTATAATAATAATAAATAAATAATTGCATACAATCTCACCAATTATCTAGCCCACGTTAAGTTTCATGAAGAACTTGTGTTATGAGTACTAGATAACGGATAAACATACTTATATACTTTTTTTTTGGTAGATACATACATAACATAAGTACTTACATATTATTATAGTAAGTACTTATGTTATGAGACCAGACCATGACAAATAGTGTTTATATGCACATAAATATTTGAGTCGTCCGGAATCGAACCCGGGACCTCTGGCGCAGAAGGTTTAGTACCTGCGCCAAACTGGCCGTAAAAGTGTAGTATTTACTGTAGTCCATTAATTTACTATCAAAACTATTTAACCGCAGTCTAGCGTTTAGACTGCGTTTGGAGGTCAAATATAGAATAAGTCCTACCTTCACTGCTAGCTCGGCTATAAGTGTTGTCGGCTATTAACGAATTCCTAGACGAAATGCGCCTGCAACATTTGGTTGCAATAGCATAGCGCCTTTATTGTACGACACCAAGGTGCAAGCAATGCACAGATTGCGCTGTAGAAACAATCGGTCTGTGTTTCAGTGCATAAGCTGAAATATGGAAGCAAGATGCTATACTTATTTCCATCGTTTACAAAGACAGAGTTTTTTAATTGAGTTAAAGAAAATTTATTGTCTCTACTTTGACGATGATCCTGAAAAATAGAGTGTTCTGGTTGGTGGTAACTAAGTATCATCATCTTAAGCCTATCCTACTAATATTATAAATGCGAAAGTTTGTGAGGATGCTTGGATGTTTGAATGTTTGTTACTCATTCAAGCAAAAACTCCTGAAGAATTTATGAAAATTGGCACACATTATAGAAGATAGCCTTAAATAAAACATAGGCTACTTTTCCCACGGGAATAACCACGCGGGTGAAACTAGTTCCTCTAAAAGATTTTGCTGGGCAACGGCCATAGAAAGGTGATTCCTTGGACGAGTTAATTCGTCCAAGGGTGATTCTAATAGAAAAATTTCGACGTGTCCTCTTGAGTCAGTAGTTAAATGGTTAGAGAGCGACAAGTTGATTTTTCTAATATATTTTATTGTTTAATATTATATTATATTCTTGTTACTTACATAAAAATATTTTAAAGATGTCTTATTATCATTCAACATTGGCGGATATAGAAGCTTATTATTCTAGAGAAGAAACAAAACGAATGAAAATTATCAAAAATCTAAAGAGAAATAATATATTCAAATGAAAGCTGAAAATCGCACGTCACCTTAGCGTAAAATTCATGCAAGTTAAAGCAAATAGAGAAAACGTATAGAGAAAACGTTCCGGCATAAAGCCAGGAGGTAATCCAAATACACTCAACATGGAGTCCCACACATTTCGAAACCACATATTTGCTTAAGCATCGCTTGCAGCTAGCGTGTCAAGTGGTGGAGCGCCCTTAGCGATTGAAATATGCGGGCGGGCCGGCCATGCCAAGAATTTGGTCGAATCGGCAGCTTTACATAGCACTTGTTTACCTCGCGAACAGACGGCTATTTCTGAATACGCAGCGACAATATGGCCCAGGTGATTCTGGTTCCGTTCGAGTATATTTACCGGATTTGATAAAATAGTAGTAAAATTTTTATTCTAGAAAAATCTTATCAGTACATATTTAGATGGTCTCACATAATTATACCGTTGGATATTTTATTTTGATCACAAAAAAAATTATAATGTTATTTCATCCTATATACGATCGAGTGAAAAAAAAGCCAAATTGTCAAAAGTGGATATGTCAGTTTTTGATACTGGCCTTCTCCATTATGAAGGTAACTAGAGAACACCATGTAGATATTTAGAACAAAAATACCATTTATTTTTACTGCAAATTATATTCGATGCCAGCAAAAATTTGCGTGTGGAAGTCAAAGGTCACAAGACGAAGAATTATGTGGTGACCTTTCGCATGGCTAATCCTGACAAATAAATATACAAAAAGAAATGGAATACAAAACTTAAATAAACATACCTACGACATTTAATTTAATATATTTATAAAGCAAAACAAAACTTGAAAAATAAAAACACCTTTTTGATACAAATTACTTGTATCGATATAAGAAATTCAATGGACACTTACGTAGGTACTGTGGGGCAATAGCACAGATGCCGCTAAGTTATTGACTTTACAAAAAAAAACATAAGAATACTGGCCAATATAGATCAAATGACAAGCTGTAAACCATTTTTTAAAGAATTTAATATTTTAACTGTAACATCATTATACATACTGGACACATGTAAACTAGTGAAGTGAGAAATAACTTAAACTTATTTATAAAAAGCGATGATAATTACATTGGAGAAAAATAAATAAATATGTTCTACCTAAGACTAGCAAGACAGTACCTCACCATATGGTGATAAAGCTTTACAATAGCCTTCCAAATTAAAGAAATCGAAAACTATAATCAATATGTTAAATGTCTAAATAATTACTTAATAGAGAAATGTTACTATAAACACAACGAATTTTATAAATTAATGCAATAAAAAGCTAACTTATAGTTTGATAATACATAATTAAATAAAATAATAATTAAATTTAATACTTATCTAATGTTATGTTAATGATTTTCGTTTAGTTTTGTGTATTTTTGCTTTAAACATAATATTTATATTTTGTTTGAATATTTTTTTAACTAGTTTATAAGTAAGTAATTTGTTTTAATGTTTATGCTCTAAATAACTACCTCTAAGATATTAAATGTACCTACCACATGAAACGCAATAATTGATTCTGATTCTGCTAATACTTAGTAGCAGTAGGTAACAGCAAAAAGAATAATTATCGACTGCTACGAAATAATACAAAATATGGAGGACTATCTACTACACTGATCACAATACTCTCTAACTTCTTTTAAAATTGACAGAACATTAAAAATAGAAAAGATATATTATCGAAACGCTTCCAAGTTCAATAAACTAAAGTTAAAAAAAAAGTGCATGTTTATTATTTTTTTATAACAACAAAAGACGTGTCCCAATTTGGGCCACGCCTATGTACACCACCTCCAAAAATAGAAAAAAAATACTGTTTCCGAGAAAAATACAACTAATTTTATATAATGCATGGTTAAGTGGTTATTAATAAAAACAAATAATTTTTTTTACTCGAAATAAGGAGTCAACTCGACGTTAAAAACAACTGTCAGTGTCAGTGTTAATGAGTTCTACTTAGGGCGTGTAATATCGGATCAAGGTTTTTTCATTCTGATTTCCGATATTTTGATCTCAATAACGGAATTCCGATATTAATATCTTGCACATATTCGTTAAAAACTGCACATTTTCTTTATAAATTGCACATTTCCTTTATAGTTTGCACAAATTAGGTACAATAAATTACAAAAGAACCGATCGTAATTGTATTCTTATTCTTTTATTTAAGTATGGACTGCAATAATTTATAGAGCGAATGTGAATGAAAATATTGGGAAAGGTCGGCCTAGACGAACACACCACGATCAGATCGAGGATGTTCTAAAAAGGTCATAAGAACTACCAAGAATAACCGAGCTTGTATGGTTATAAGTTATGGAATCTTAGGAAGTATGTCAGCTATGTGACACTTCGAGGTCTGTAATCTCTGCCTAGTTCCTTCCACTCCGGTATAAAAGCTTGATATTATGTATGTATGCGTTTGTATTTATTAAAACATTTTACAAAATTATTCGTGTGATGTCATGATATATGTCATGATTGTATGAAAATACAATCACTTCACCCAGAATCAACATAAGATATTTTAAATTGTATGAAAAAACAATTGAGAACTACAATTATTTTCTAATAATTTTAAAGTCTATTATAAGATTTTAGACTTTGGCGTTCCATTATAATTTTAAACTCTTTTATTTTTTTAAAACAATGTTATTATATTTTTTTTTTTATATATTTTTCTTGGTAGTGATGAACGAGGTCAAGCATTTTGTCGCATAGGTAGTAACTTCGTATTTATATTATAATACGAATACGAAGTTACTACTCATGCGATTTTGCATTATAATGCAAAAACTGGTCGGCAAAATTGATGTAAGATACTGTTTGCCTGTGTTAGATGAACTCCGAAAAGATCAAATTATGCCAAAATTAGCACGATATAAATGCTTAACGACGCACAGTGGGCTGGCAAGTGGCAACAGTAATATGGTTAAGCGCGCTATAACGTTTAAAATTCTATATTTTACCTCCGTTTGTCTCCGGGGTTATTTAAGAACTCAAGTAGCAGTAATTGTCCAATTCCGATATTACGATATTGGATCACTCAATATCGGAATTGTAATATCGGAAATAGCGTTCCGATATTCCGAGATTCCGAGTTCTAATCTGTGTTCAACTGTAATTCTATTGACGAACAGTAACAGTGACAAAATGAAATGACATCTTCTGCCCTGCCATGATGTATTTTTGATCTGTGTTTGTTGCATTATATTTATTGTTCCTTCCAGAAAACAAAGCGATTTTGAAAGAAATTGAGTAATTAGAAACTGTTTATCGTGTTTTTGACTATATTTTGGTATACTGTAGGTACACAGACGTAGCCCAGACTTCATACAGTTTTGGATATCACCTTTACATTTCCTTTACTTGTATTTTAACTTCCTTTTATGTACAAGTACTTATCTTAATATTTTTCAAAAATTCTATTTTAAGAGAAATTGCAATTTTAACAGGTATGGTGTGTATGTGGTATATGGTAAGTTTTGTAGGCCGGTCAGCGTAATAAGTTTTCAACTTCAATGTTCATCTTGTAGGCAAGAAGTAGCGACAGTAGATTAGTAGGCACGGCTCATATTTACTTTAGCTGAGTCTGAATTTAGGGAAATGGGTGTGAGGGAGATGGAGGGGAGGTGTCTCCCAATCCCCCCTACTAAAGTATTTTAAGCGGAAACGCAATTTTATAAATTTTTAGCTTAGGTTATGTTAGAACTGCGACCAAAACGCGCGCCTAACACGCGCGAGCCTGCCGCGGCAGCGGCCTGAGAAGCGCCAGAAATAATTTTTTAAGGAAGTACTGAATTTTTTATGTAAAATTTACTATATTTACCCTTTTTTTTTATAAAATTTATAAAACTCTAAAAATTCGATAATAAACCAATCGTTAAAAACAAGGTACGTATGCGTTACCGCGTCAAATATTTTAGTGGGGGGATGGGGGGACCCCCTCTCCCCTCCATACCCCTCACACCCATTTCCCTAAATTCAGACTCAAATATTGGAAATTAGAACCGTAGGTACAACCGAGGAACTTCCCGCATTATTTTTTTTCCAAAAACCTCTACTGGTCGACCGGAAACTTAACTTTTGAGTAAAGCTTCACTTCGCAACTAACAGAGTTTACTCTAGCGACTCGCGATAGGTCCCAGTACCGTTAATTTGTAGATCGGGCGACGCGCCGACATTGCAGCGTGCCAAGCCCACAATCAACGCTCTTGTTTACTTGTACGGAACCTTCGGGATAGTGTTAGCCAAGATAAAATAATTAGTGTATTCTTACCATAGAACACGAGAAAGTGATGTTAGTTGGCTGTTACGCAAAACACAGAAGCCGTACCCTCATTTCCTTATTTGAATTTCTTTCCGTTGTCATGGTAATGTGCCTGGTTCGCACACGCCTCTTTCAGCATTAAACCTTTCCTGTTACCAACTGCGAAAGAAGCTCCTCCGAATATTCTTCATACCTCTAGATTAATTGCGCTAGAAACGATGAATAAATAACATACTCTTATTGTAAAATATTGTCAGTGTAAATAAGTAACAAAAGTGCAAGCAAAAGGATTTCCTTTACGAGTCTATGGAATTAGGCTGATATTGCACAGGCTATTCATGACTTCTAAGAATGTCTAAGGTAAAGGAAACTTTCGCGAATTTCCTCCGAAAGCGGCTCGCGGCTCGCTGCGCCGGCGCCGCCGCCCGTCTCGGTAATATCACAGTATAAAGATACACACACAGTATTCTGTCTTCCTCTAGATTCGTTCGCGACGCGAGTCATGCTCGTTCGCGACGCGATTCATACCCGACGCGCCTCGGTCGGACTACCTTGGCAAGACTCTCAGGCTAAGCGTATACTTGCGCACAGGCGCCGCCAGTCCGAGCAGCATATGCGCGCCGCACTGATCTCGTCGCGCAGAAATGTCTGCGTGCCCGCATACGCCTACCCTTACCCTCAGACTCGAATGCGCTCGCCGGCCGCTGTGATGAACGCAGCTGTGAAAGTTTTGTACGCAGTATAATCGTGTGGTTATGGTTAATAAACATTTTTATCTAGAAAAAGGCTAAGATAACTTACTGTATGTACTTATCTTCATACTGTGGTCACGGTAATATACGGCGAATTTTGCAAATCGCGCGCCGCGTCAATGAGAACGGCTTTCTATCCTGCGCAGCTAGTACGGCCGGTCACAGTCTAGACGCAAATAGACACTAGTCTTTGCTTAAGAATTAGGACGCAGACTCTAGTTCAAGGTAATGAAATACTTGATGAGAAAAGATAAAAGCATAAGTGCATTCATATTTAAATGCTAATAATATTGGCCTTTATTAAAATACAAATTTATAGTCAGTTCTGGGACAAAAGTATGGAGTAAACATATTGTTTCACGCAGGTTTTAAAACCATACTTATAATTATCATCAGATACCTATTTTAATGTCGCCACTGCTAAGGCTCAGGCCTTCTAAGAATGGTATAATTCATCACGCGGGCATCGTTTGCATGAATTGGCAACTATTGGACAAGGTTCATAGAAAAATCAGTCTATTTCCCTTCTAATACACAGTAAGGGATATTTGGTAAAGAAGGAATAGACAAGGGTTACTTAAACTTATTGCCCTACGTACGTACCCCTAAAGTTCCGAGACGACAGCGAAAATGTGTAGAAGAATAACCTCCTTATATTTGAAGTCAGTCAAAAGTAGGGGTGACCTTTTGTGTCGCAAATTGAGGATTGATTGATTTCAGGAGTAATTTTAAATCATTTTATCCTTAGGCGCAGTTAAACGTAAATCTCGCCGCGAACCTCTTACCATCTAATGACGAACCCCTAGGAGTTCGCACTACTTTGAGAAACCCAGGAATAATGATGGTAAGTATCTATTGATAAGGCTGGAAATAGAAGCGAGCCTCTCCCGGAATCCTCAACCACTGAGGAACTGGATATCTTATCTCTAACTGCCGGAACACAACAATGCTGAAAACATTGTTGTTATGGCGTCAGACTTAGATAAGATGGTGGTAGCTACCCAGGCGGACTCACAAGAAGTCCTACCACCAACCAAACGTACTCATATTTTCCAATTTAATGTAGAAACATTATTAGAAAACACAAAAAACGCCGCTGGTTAATGATATGGGTTTCATAATGAGTTGCAAAGGGCCACTAACAACAGTTTGACTAGGCAATTATGCTAATGCGCCTATCTGGGACTGCTATGAATCTTGATGGATTAACTTGGCTCGACACTTGCCTCAAGAATTTCAATTTGCGCTGGTAATTTGAGAAAATATTCTATCATAACAGCATAATCGATTGACAAAATTATTGAACCGTTTTTGCACACCCTGAGACCCTGATGGCTTTTCAAATTAACTTTGACAAATGAATTAAGAATCAATTTGTTTTTGAGTACCTAATGCTCAGTTAACTAATGCATTGTATAGTTATACGATGAAATACTTTTAAAAGATTCTTAAGAATCGTTTTTTTTTTCTCATTTTGGTTTTTAGAGTTCCAAACCTCAAAAGAAAAAATGGAACCCTTATAGAATCACTTTGTTGTCCATCTGTCCGTCTATCCGTTTCGGTTTATCTCGGGAACGCGTGGAGGTATCAATTTGAAATTAAAACCATATATTCAGGTCAACAGTCTGTTGAAGCTGTAAAAAAAAACGATCTTGTAAATTAAAATCAAAAAGATAGGACCGTTTATGCCACAAAAAATGAATATTTCGACACTCTCAAGGGAATCAAAATTCATAGGATACTTCCCGTTGCGTTGACCTTGAACTATGATTTTGGCAAGTAATATCATCTTTTACTATAAATACAGGAAAAAATGTAAAAACTATACATTTGTAATTACTTAAATCATAATATAGTCTTTTTTTCGTTCGAGTCCCATCTGAGAATTCACTTGTGGCCGAGTTGATTTTTTCCAATATTTTTCTATTTAAAATTTATCAAGTAAAAGAATAGCATTGAAAAATGCAAAAATTCAAAAATCATAAAAACTATTCATATTCACGTCAACAATCTCTTGAAGCTGTGAAAAAAATTACGTAAAAAAGGTTAGGCTATTTATGGCGCAAAAACGTAGGTATATTTCGACACTCTCAAGGGATTAAAAATTCATAGGATACCGTTGACCTAGGACTATGAAATTTGGCAAGTGATATCGTTTTTTAGTATAAATACAGGAAAAAATCAAAAAAAACTGCATTTGTAATTAAATCATAAAAATATAGTCTTTAGATTTGGAAACTGCATTTCGGGAAAAACTCGGGATAGCGTGGAGGTGAAATTAAAAACCATACATCCAATATTTTCACAGCTTCAAGAGATTGTTGACTTGATCAACAAGCTCTTGAAGTTGTGAAAAAATCAAACTTGTAAATTAAGGTAAAAAAGGTAGAGATCATTTATGTCACAAAAACGTATATTTCGACACTCTCAAGAGAATCAAAACTTTCCGTCGACCTAGAACTAATGTTTGGCAATTTATATCGTCTTTCACTACAATTACAGGAAAAAATCTAAAAACTAGACATTTGTATATCATTAAAAATTTAGTCTGTAGTTTTGGAAACTGAATTTCGGGAAAACTTCGGAAAAAACTCGATTCCTCAACTATTTATAATATAATGCGGAACCCTCGGTGGGCGAGTCCGACTCGCACTTGTTCGGTTTTTTTTTATATTGATACCTAAAGTTTCCGTTACCAAGTAGTATTTATATCTTGCACTTAAGCTCTTAATGAGACCTAAAGAATCCTATAATTGGTAAATAGAAAATCTTAAATCTTAGCTAAATTTAGATTATAATGAATTAGAATTCAGACAATTTTTATTACTTTGATTATTAAAGTAGATATTTGAGATATTTTAATGAGCGACATTTTAAAACATCTAAAATTCTAAACCTAGACGGGCCGAATTTAATTTACAGAATAAAAAGTTTATTCCTTTGCCATTTAATTTTTTTTGAAGTAGATAATTTAAAGAAGCTACCTTGTTTGTTGTTTTCCAGGGAAACTTTCCCTATATGATCCAATCAAAGGACACGAGTTCCGTAGCAGAACTAAAGTGACCCATACGAAGATTTATGTACGCAGGGTTCGACTTATTCGAAGGATTATTCAGCTGATGTGTCAGTGGGCGGGACACATGAGATGGCCGTGGGGCGGACGGGTTCGGGAATGGCGACCTTCACAGGACACGATGACACACCGTGTGCAACCTGCAAGGTAGACCGATGATTTATGCCGGGTTCCTATAACATACTAACGGATTGTTTTGGCTACGGACAATTAAATTTTGACATTTCTTCTATGGATAATATGTCAAAAAACAACTGTATTGTCGAATAAAATAAATTAGTCAAGGTCACAGGACCGCCTGTCGGTAGTAGGAACGCCATGGTTGGGGGTCGGTCGGCGGAACGGGGATTTCCGTCGTCCAGTCAGGACCCTCGTGGTGGTCGATGGGCTTGCCACGTGTTCTGGCGCGCCACACCGGTTGTAGGGACGTTCTGAGGGCAGAGGCCCGGTGACTGTTACCGCTATCCCGACAGTCTCTGCCCGCGCGTGGAAGGAACACCCAGGGGGTTGTAGTAGGTTCGAGTACTATATAACCTGTCTCCCGGATTAGAAGCGTCATAATTATTTCTCTATACAAAAATGAACGCAAACTTTAATCATAAAAGGAAATGTCAAGTGGCATACCGCCCTTAAACCGATTTTTGCAGACAGTTATGAATGAAAATAATAAGATTTTTATCATTTGTCTGTCTGCATATGTCTCGCCAGACGAAGATGACATTATGTCATACATTACATTACGTCTAGTCTAGACTCGTACAAACAGTCAAATACAGACGTTTGCCGATCATATTGCTATGTACTTACTAAATTATGAGTTGCGACCCAAACCAGAATAAATAGTTTTGAATTCATGCAGTTAAATAAAATAATGTTTCCTCATATCGTAGAAAGTTTCTTTAGATCCGATCAGAGTTCATATTTTTTTTATTATTAGACGTTTTTATTAATTCCTAATAACTATTAACTACTTAGCTATTTCAAAACAATAATAATGTCTAATCTATTAACAATTGTTACTAAATGTTGTCATAATTTCCTCATGTTTTAGAAAAAGTTGAGAAAAAAACTATTTTTGTAAGAATTCTATGGCTGTAAGTATATATAGGTTTATTTTGTGTAAGCTACACTGCTGTTTATCTTAATTGTTTCAAAGTCAAAGTCAGATAAGTGCTTTCGAATAGTCCAAAAAAATTTTTTCCCTACACGCCAGTGATTGCTACAAATCTTTTAATTGATAAGAAGAACGACCGCAAGAAATTTATCAGCTTTAACAGAAATAGTAAAAGGGGGGGTGTAGTAGGGGGAGAATAGTAAAAATAGTAAAGGGGCTTTGGAATAGTAAAAGGGGGGAGCTCGGCGGCGCAGTGGTTCGCGCGACCGGCCTGCCATCGTAGCGGTTAAGCAACTTTCGCAATGGTCAATCACAGGATGGCTTTACTCTGTGCTTCGGAAGGATGCTAAGCCGTTGGTCCTGGCTGTGTTTGCTGTCGTTAAAACCCACCAAAACCGCATTGTGTCTGCGTGGTGATTCATGGTCCAGCCTCCTCATCCATCCACCATGAAGCAATGAAGGCCAGCGTCCCAGCGGTGGAGACATTAAAATGGCTGACGTTGATGATGACGATTGTTTATTTTGCGCGTCGCATTGATTTTTATTGACTTTTATTTTATGCCTATCACTTTACTATATGATGATACTAGCTTCCCGCCCGCGGCTTCGTCCGCGTGGACTACACGACTTATGCTATTGTGGGTTATCCATAAGAGATAAACATATACCACCGCGGAGTTTTCTGTAAACCTTTTCAAGGTGTACAAATACTTAGTACATTATTTTGATAAATCTCGTAGGGTTCAGCCTGCGTTTGCAATGTAAGCGGAAAAAATGTAATCATTTACGACATCACATTAGAAACCTCAAAAATTACAGTATTTCTCTACTCTATATTGAAGGTTATTATACATATAAACCTTCCTCTTGAATCACTCTATCTATTAAAAAAAACCACATCAAAATCCGTTAGGTAGTTTTAAAGATCTAAGCATACATAGGGACAGACAGCGGGAAGCGCCTTTGCTTTATACTATGTAATATTAAAATAATCTAAAAATTTACCATTTAATGCATCCTAACTAAATTATAAATGCGAAAGTGTGTATGACTAAAGTATGACGTTTTGTTTGATAACTTTTTGCCATCTTGTAGGTAGGGACATGATCCCGTTGCTATAGAAATTTTGGGGCCTCTGATCAAAATACCGCGACAAGTGGTTTGGCAGTCCTCTCGTGATGTTAACCTGACACTGCGTAAAGAATTCTGAAGAGATCGAAACAGGTGGAAATCTGAATTTTTTTGCCATCTCCTTTGGATCAAGTAGGTATATTATTAAAATAAAATACCTACAATTACATAAGACTTTATTTTCGTAAATCGATGCTACTGTCGGTTGACAAACAATTTGAAACTCTTAAATTGAAAAGAAAAATCAATCTCATTATAAACCGACTTAAAATGGGACGTGGTTCTATTATTTGTTTATTTTTTTTCCCAATCCCAAGATTCGCAAGTTGTTTTACTTTGGTACTTGTACTATATAGTATTCTGTGCTTTGGTTGAAATTTCGAAATCGTCGGTAGTTATCTTGCAAATACTTGCTTGCTTTCCTTGCGAAAACTACATGAATAAAGTTATCAGTGTACCAATGGTTACATTGATGACTTCATTCATTGTTTATGGACTGATTTTTTGTGCAAAAGTACGATTTCTCCCTTTAATAACTAGAAATTAAAAAACGATCTACAAACAAAAAAAAAAAAATTGACACCTAAAAGTCAAAAGATATAAGAAGTAAAGATATATAAGTTCAATCTCACTTGTCTTCTCATAACGTTTAAAAGATAAGTGGCCACCTCTGGTGTCAAAGCTTATCAAGCCGCCTATAAGGCCTCAGACTCGACCAGTTGACAACAGCCGGGACCGGCGACGGTTTCACGAAGCGCTCAGTTGTAAAGCCACTTTACGGTCACCCATCTGAAACTTGGCCGGACCGAGCGTTGCTTAACAAATGTGATGAATTCGATCAGTCTGTCAAGCGCCGTCACGAGCGCAAGTTCAATGATTTGTCATTAGCATAGTCATAGACAGTCATAGTGTTAGTGCATAGGATGCTTTACTCCGATATTCCCACGGGACCGGGAACCACGCGGGTGAAACCGGCGCGGCCACTAATAAAAAGCCAAAGCATCGATGTCGACGGGCGCATTCTAAATTGCTCTTTTATACATTTCTTTTCAAAAGGTTTAGGTATTTATATACGTTTTTAAGTTGTTTTTTTATAAAAAGTTTTATACATTACAATCTGTTAGTACTTATACTGAAATTCGCTCCATGAACAGAACAATTAAGTCATCCATGGAGCCGTTGCGAAAACGTTAGTATTTTCAAGAGTTCCTGAAAGTAGTTTTCAGATGTGATTTCAAAATTAAAACTGGGAACAAAAATCAAGGAACTTCCCGGTAAATCATAGAGATTTTTTAGGAATTACGTAATTTTTTAGACGTAAAAGATTTTAGAAAACTTTTATTACACAAATAATGGAACATTAATACGTTTTTTATTTGAATAATAAATTGTGTTTAACCTTATTTATTACTTTTCGAATAAAAAACTTTCCTAAAAAACTCTACCGTAGGGTTAGCACGAAAAACTATCGAAATAGTATCGAGCACGTAATGTCAAAAAATGTATAGGAAAATGTAGTTTCGTCCGGTAGCGCTGCTCAATATGTCATACATTTTTTTACTTTACTTCCTCGATACTTACTCGAAAGTTATTCGTGCTAGGCCTACTGCTCAATTCTTCGAATAATCGGTGAATCTGAAAATATAGGTAAGTACGCGACGAATTTTTTTGAAGTCGGTTAAAAATTATCGTGGTTACCACCGTCTTGGCAACCCATAAATAGTGAATAAGTGAGTCATCACGAAGGCACTCCGAAACGGATTCACTGGCTGACTGCGTTTGTCTAGGCAGCCGTGGTTACTGATCGGGGCCAGACGGTCTCGTACGCACGTGTTTTAACTTTTAGATGATGTCACATGGTATTTACATGCTAACAAGGAGCTATTTAATTCTGATCGTCAAATTAAGGAACTGTATTGGTGCATAAACACCGCAATTACTTTTAGTGCCCGAACGTTTCCAAATGTTACTGTTTACTGAGCAACATCCGTCAACAAAAATGGTGTTGCCATGTTGTTGCCGATTGTCATCGGATGTTAATGTTACCGTGTTGCATCATGTTGCTCCACAAAAAGTTACTGCGGTATGGAAGTTTTGGAATGAGGTCGGTTAATATTAGGGCGAAAACAAATGCGAAACGGTTTAGATAGTGAGATATCGTTTTTTTTAATGTGGTATAATAAAGTCTTTAAACTACCGGAACCATGAATCCAAGACATGGACATCATGACCCCGTAATGGCACTGATTATAGTGTGCCTTAAACAAAGTTGTGCTGTAGTCTCTTATACTTATTCTGTGCTTGTGTGTAGTTCTATTGAACACAATGATGGGTCTCCGTAACCTTCAAAATACCTCTTAAAATGCACCAGCTTTTATGTCCAGTGATAAGAAAAATAAAAGCAGATTTTAAGGAAGGAATATAATTTCATACATTTTCAAAATTGATACCCCAGGCAACGATTTAAGAGCTCGTATATAACAAATTATGAAGAAATAGATTAACAGCTAATAAATAAAGGTAAAATGACTGTTAGAATAATTTATGGGCACAGTAATCATATGCTTGATGGAGTATTTTAGGGTTGTATAAATTATGGCCACGTCAAGCCTTTATTTATGTCTAAATGTAGGCTTAAGTGTCTTTACTTTTAACCTGAATTTCGTAAAAAGTGTAGGTTTCAGTTGGCGAAAGATGTGTGTTTATATTACCTATAGATGCCATAGTCTCATATGTAGTTTTACATTAGTTTACTTTACATAGATAGGTACATTTAGTTTTATTTTATGATAGCATTTTCTCATGATAAAAGAATATGTCACCAGAAAATGTTACCATAAAATAAAACTAAAAGAAATATCTAGACTCTTACGCTCCCAAAACTTTCCCCGGATCTACCTACACTCATGAAATCGAACCACTGCGTCATTTTCATTTAAACAAGCTCACTTCACGGTTTAATAAATAAAAAAAACCGAGTATTTCTGCAAAGACATGAGTGTCGATGGCGAATTGACGAGTTAAATATTTAACTAACTCAATTTTAATTCCATTTAAAGTTAGAGGAAACTAGTGATTTCAGTGATTCTGTGACTTAGTTTTCCAAACCTTGCTCAAAAATGTATTTTTGGAACTTTATTCGTCAGGCGATTACTTATTCGACATAAACTTTTTTACAGGTAAATGTAGATTATCATACCTAGGTACTCAATGTTTGCACAGTCTTACTTATATATGGGGATATATAAGTAAAGTAAAGTATGTCAGTTCGATTGTTTGTTTGTTACTCTTTCACGCTAAAAGTACTGAATGGATTTGGATGTTTGACACAGTGACAGTAGATAGCATGGAATAAAACATAGGATTTTTATCCCGATATTACCACGGGAACAGGAATCACGTGGGTGAAACCGCGGGGGCCGCTAGTATATTATATGTACAGTTTCTTAAAAAAAATGTTGAATGAAAATGGAAGATACACGGCGTAAAATCACAGATTGGTAAATAGTGTAAAATTCTTCTCAATCGTTTTACCTGCCACTATATACTGCCCTAGTTGTGTTCTTTAGGCCATTAGTAAATGCGAAAATGTAATGTACCTTACTGATTTTGAACTTATGATAACTATGGTGTAATTTCCATATCGCTTATATAGTTTACCCTCGTTTTGAACTTATAGTTTACCAAATGCAAAAGTTTCTACAACTGATAGTTGAATCTCCTACCATTTCAAAGCCTGCAATCTCCTTTCTACAGTAATCTAATTTCCGATTGTCGCACATAAAGTTTAACCATAAACACGTTAGAACGAAAATGACAATTTCTGTATAAGAGAAAACTTAGGATAAAACACCATTCTATGTTACTAAGTAAGAACAATTACCGATGGGTTTAAGGCGAAAGCAATGGCGGAACCCGATATGTTTGACGCAAATTCTGCGAAAATGAGACTCGTGGAAACACACTGTCTGTGAATAGACGTCGAGTCGACAATGTGTCTTTTGGTCGGTGGTTCCAGTCTCAATAATTATTGTAGGTGTACATACTCGTACAAGACTTGTTGTTTTGCCAAAGGTATTATGGCGAAAACGAATTATGAAAATGTCATAACCAAGTACTACGAGATCGACGTGGTTTGAGCCATGAATCGCTAAATGGTCATTGTAAATAAGGGCCCAGAACGTAAGTTACTTTCTCGGTCTTTCTTTGATTTTTTTTATAAAATATTTTTATTTCAGATTTTACTTACACTAAAAATCAGCCCATACACAACAATGATGTCATCTAGGTATACGACTACTTGCCAAAAGGTGATTGATATTTTTCAGGATTATAAAAAACTACTAGCCAGATCTTCGTAAAAATTATATGGGACCACACATAAACCATTTTCTTTCAGATAAAACTGTGATAAAACTTTCTGTTAACAACTGGCGAAGTTATGGTGGAACATACATAAAAAAAAAAAAAAATACAGTCGACTTGAGAACCTCCTCCTTTTTTTGAAGTCGGTTAAAAATATATTGTAATATACATACAACAGTTAATGTAAATTTTGATTTAAGTTTACTTTTTATGTATTTTTTTCTTTGCAAATGTCCAGCTGTAAAGATAGTGTGAGTTTGCAAATATATAACGTTACCTTCGCGTAAGAGTAAAATTTTTACAGATAGCCTTAATTCAATTTGAATAAGGTTGAAAATTAAACTCTATTAGCAAACGTCTCGGCGTAAGCGAGGAAAGTGAGAAAACTCACACTAAGCACTCAGAGCGTTGTGGCTACAAGCAGCAACACAAGCTGAGCTGGTTAGCCCTTTGGGATGTCTAATTTACTTCAGAAGTTTTTTTTAACATTGTAACTTATTACCGTTGTGCTTAAACTCCGAATAAATGATTACTTTAATTTACTCTATACGGAAAAAGTATGTGCTTTTGTTATAAAACTATAGGATGGAGAGATGTTACTAATCTGGTAATAAGTTAAACATTTCTTCATACCTTTGTCTAGATGTAACGGCAACACGATTTTGTAATTTTGTCTCGACACTTTTTCTTTTCAAAATGACCCCCTAAAAATACGAAAATAATTCAAGATAGTTCTCAAATGGAGTTACATATCGATTCGTCCAAGATATAGGTACGAGTACTATTGGAAATTGGTTTAATTAATGTACACCAATATTACCTTACCTATTATACCTTATATTATCTTAATTTCTCTTATTCGCTATAGTTATTTAATACAAAGTGATTTCGTGTCTTTTTCGCCTAATCTGCAAAATCGATCTCGCTCCCACGCGCGTCATTTTCTCATTGCTATCTTGCTTCAGTCGTATAGCACATAGGATGGTTTTTATCGCGGTCAAATATTCCGTAGGTATTTTCTGAATGTCTATGAGGACAACGGTACAGGCGGAAACTATAGATGGAATAAAACAGTGAATCTGCCTGCACACGGGTTCAGACAATCGTCATCTAACTGAGCAAATTGTCCTTCGTTACTTACCAAATTGTACAAAATCGTGTTTCGCAGTAATGGCCCCTAATGCGGCCATGCATGATAACAGGTGGTGATTACATGGTGTTCGCGCACCGTCACTGTTCTTGGATCTCATTAGAGGCAGGCCTTTTTGTGACTTCAGGCAGACAGGCTTAGGGTGTCCCCTGTGACCTTGAGGATTGTGACTCATATTGTATCTGAGGCTCTATCATAAATATACATATTAAGTTTAAGGATTTAAGGATATATTTCTCTTAGTTGTAAATCTGTTCCGGAAAAAACTCCTTGAGCAATTTAGTGGGTGTTGCCCCCAGGGTGATTCCAGGCTCGAGTTACTAGGTCCCGTCCCGTCGTCGTCAACCTGACAACTCTGAACGAAAATATGGCATAGAGAAAAAAAGGTAGCCCTTGACGAGTTGCTTGCCGGTTCTCCTCGTTAGACCGAATAAGTGCTTTTGAGTTTGAGTTTGAAGGAGGCCTATAAACTGATGGTATACGTTTTGACGCATTCCCACCACTCCTAAGTAATAACAATAATAAAGTCGCATTGCTATTGTCTGTACGTTACGTAGCGTCGCCGTCGCGTCGCGGGCGCAGGCGGGACGCGGCCGCTGCGCGTGAGTGCAGCACTTTTTTGCGCCCATCCGCGTACGGTCCGTGCGCAGGTTAGTCGTTTGTTTTTTTACCCGTCTCGATTGATGACCGTCTGGCGATCGTCTGTGTTTACATTGTTATAATATTACCGGCTAGATTCGTAGGTATCTTTAAGCAATCGATTTGGTTTATTCTTTGAGTGATTGACGGGTTATTTATTAAGTATATAATAAATTGAATTAGCAGCTCAAACATATTAGTGTATTTTATAATAGGAAAAGGGAACTTAAGCATTTATTTAGCTTTGATTACTTAGGTATATATTATTAAAGGCTTTGGGGATAAACCACGATGTAAAGTTTATTGTGCTTTTGTATTGCTATATTATTTCAAATAAGTAATAAATAATCATTCATTAATTTGACAGACTATCCGAACTAGCAAAATCAGATCTTATAACTATCTTCAAGACTACTTCTATACTCTCTTTAAAGAAACTTGTAGCATGTTATAAGCCTGGATTTGGGCGCAGATATAGGAGTTATTATTTCTGTAATTATCTGATAACCGACTTAGAGAATGTTACTAAGCCCTATAACATACTTGGAGAAGTACAATTGCTTCTATAATGTTCTTGGACTACACATTTTTAAACACAGACACTCTTATTAGTAACTAACATAAGTATCCTACTAAAGCAATCATGTTTTTAATGCACTTGTAATGAACTTAGTTATAAGGTATAAGTACGTTTTTGATGTTTCGGCTGGTTGATGCAGTCGTTTTGTGATAAAAAATATATTTAAAAAACGTTAGCATGATTCCTATTAAATAAACATTATAATAATTTGGTATTTGTAGAACATTAGTATGGCAAAATATTGTGAATGTAGTGTGTGAAATCGCCGGGGAAGTCATTTTTATTGTAAATGTCTACCAAAAGTTGGTTAATTTCACAACGCCCTTTAAAAAATAGCGCATGTTATATTTATGATTAGACAAAAGGTTCGACAATTCTTAGGAACAGTCGCCATGTTTTGTCACTAACCTATAAATGTCTACTAACCTATAAACTAACTTTGATATGATTTAATGACGAAATTGATAAATGACTAGCTTACAACTTCTTCCTAACATCTATGACAAAGAAAATTCATATTAAACAATGTTTCTCACGTCGAATTAGGCCAATTAAATCAGAAAATTATGGCTGAGATTAACATACTAAATAAAGTCATTGATCTAGTAGCTTATACGGTTGTTTGATCTAATATCGCTCTTATTAAGTAGAATTGCATTTATAAGAATCTCAAACAAGACTAATCTTATGCTAACTTATAATAATCTCAGCTTAGTGTATTATAATACCTTGTTCTCTTACAAAATATTACTATAGGATCAAAAGATTATTCAAGTCAATTTAATCTTTCTGTAAACAATTATAGGATATTTATTCTTATAATTATCTTATAAGATAATATTGTAGCTAATTAGAAGACTGTCAAATAAATACAAATGCTCTTAAGAGTATATAAGCTTGTGAAATGTTACTATGAGTAAAAGTATCCTGTAACTGTTCTGTTCGTGAGTTTTGTAGAAAACTATAAGACTGATATATGAAAACTAATGCTCTTGAGCATGTTACCGCTTGGAGAATGCTATTATAAGTAAAAAAGTCTACAACAATGCCTGTTAAAGCACGTTATTAGTAGAGATGTGCTTATAATCTTTCTTTATAGGACTACTTTGCTTGTTAATCACTTGTCTGATAGGCACTATGCAGCGCGTGACGATGATGCGCAAACAACTACCTACTTATACACAGTCGATTGCACTTTATAGGAATAGAGTAGACGTAATTCTCAGCTTTTTATGTGGGTAGTCGACAGCAGCTGGTTTTACATGTTCACCATATCACCTACACCTAGGTTCCCCGGTTGTGGTGTGGTGTGGTCACTTGGAACCATAACGCTCTATGTAGGTAAGGAATGAATAAAAAGATTAAGTTCCTACATGAAAGTGCCCACAATTGGGTTTTCTGTCATAATTAATAAAACTGTTTTCTTTATTTACTTTTAACGCAGATGTGCTGACTCACCTGGCTGACAACTGTAAAAGCAAAGAGTTTTATTGTAAATAGTTACTCGTGTAAATAAGGTATTTTATATTTTTTAATTTGTGGTAAAAAAATCATTAGATTAGTGTTGACCTTCAAAGGTTTTTTCAATTATAAATATGATTCTAATAAAAAGTTTGGCACCACAATGCAAGTAAGCTCTCTAGATAAAATGTATGCTGAGCTTTCAATAATAGGTAATAAAAATCATAAAATTTGTCATTACCTCCTATGTAAAATATATTGACTATAACTACCTACCTTTAAAAAACAATCGTAAAGTCAGTTAAGAATAATTACTCACTGATGCAATTATATGGAAATCCAGACGTTTCATTAAATATCCGACGACAATAGGTTTAACAATAATGGCTTTGGACTAATTTGATATTAATTAGGTCTACAACACTCTACGTCACACAATTCACGAGATCCATGTAATCATTACGTGATACTCAATCATAATTGGAGGTTTGTTAGCAGGTTGCAGGTTACGGCTTGCTGGGGGCCTACTGCCATCTCTTGGCGCAGTATTGTTTCAATCTTACTATGCTGTTTCGTACTAAGTTACGACACTTTAAAAGTAAGCTTGTTTTTCCGCTAGGAGTTTTGTTTACGAAGTAACCATTTAATAATCTGTGGTTTTGTGACGTCTTCTCTCAATCAACGCCTTCCAATGTAAAGTGTGTCAAAATATGACAACTTCAAATTGTTCCTTGGCAGGAATAACTTCCTTTGTGAAGGTCATGCATGGTCCGGATTTGAACAGTATTGAAAACAAAACGTTTTTAATACACCAATCTCGTACTTAGCTACGACATTTTCAAAACTCGTAATCTCTAAGAAACTCGCAAATTATCTATTGTATCTATTATGATTAGTTATTTCATTTGTGAGTGTCATAGAGAAAACAAAAATTGAAAAAGATTGGCGTGATTTCAGTAACGCATCGCTAAGTGGTCATAGTCAAAGAGGACCCAGAGGCCTTGATGGTTTTCTAAAAGTTGATGGTAGGCCCCATGGTTGCGGGTATGCGGGCTGCGGGCAGCTAGGCCAGACAGACGGCGCGGGCGTAGTCTAGACGGCCGAGTGTGATTTGCGAGATCACGTTTCGGCCGACCGAACATGCTAAGTGCATGTCTGGTGAAGTACATGAGTCATGCATGGCTTATGCGCTGCTGGAAGTGACGGCACATTCAGTTCATGGGGAAAATGGTGTATTAATAAAAATATAAAAATGAAAACAAAAAAGTAACAAATAATTAAACCCCATAATTACAACAGAAACCGTCTTCAAAATATACTTTTTGGAGTCTGCCAGCTCGAACGAAAAAAACTGAACGTAGGCACTTACCTTTAAGTAGAAGTGCAATGTAGAATGCATCATTGATGCCCTGGCTGGCACCGACTCCAAAAAGTATATTTTGAAAACGGTTTCTGCTGTTATTATGGGGTTATAATATTTGGTATTTTTTTTTTGTTTTCATTTTTATATTATCCTTTTTGAAATCGGTTTTTAAATTATTAATTTATTTTTAAATTTTTTGTGTTGGATAAGCTCATAACTTTTTACCATGTTCATCGTGAGGAGCATAACTGCTTAGGAATCGTATCGCACCCGTGATATACCTACTTAGTATTTAATAGTTCCGATGAACATGTGTGGTCTTCATCGTCCATTCCACTACACCAAATGGTGCTCTATGGAAGCAACTACACGAGTTACTTAAGAAAACACCGTTATCGTTGTAGGTGTGTGTATGACATTTGAAGAGTTCCCTGGATTTCTCCAGAATCCCATCATTAGATGCTGTCTTGACGACACTGGGACCAACTTGAAAGTATACCCTTTCGAACGAAAAAATAATTATTCAAATCGGTTCGTAAATGACCGAGTACTGAGGAAACAAACATAAAAAAACATACGCACGAATTGATAACTTCCTCCTTTTTTTGAAGTCGTTTAAAAACGTTCGGGGAGAAAAATGTGTTAATTAACGGCCGGTTTCAATAATCTATCCCTAATAAGAGATAGGCCTATCTTGGTTACGTTACTTAGCAACCGCTGTTATTTCGGGTTATTTTGGGCTGAATAACAAAAATATCTAGGACACAAAGCTCTAGTAAGCCCATCTCTTACTGTAGATAAGTTATTGAAACCGACCGTAAGCCAACATCGCTTAGATTGATAATTAGTCTGACGAGTTCGCGGCCGGCTACGATTTTATTGTTAGGTGTTACCTGAAGAAAGAAAACATGCAAACTATAAGGTCCCTATAATACAATTATTTTACTTAAACTACTTACTTTACCTACTTTTGAATCGATTTTGTAAAAACTTTTAATTAATTTATAAATAAAAATCTCACACAATCTATTTTTGTCAGTTTTAATGAAAATTCACTAAAACCTTTCCACTAACCTTCGAAAGTTACAAATACTTATGCTTACGCTGCCATTTCCATAACAGACCGTGTAAACCATTCTAGCATCCTTGTTGCAGGTTCTCAAACGATGTGAACATAGCACACGCCGGACAGACGGCACTGGAGACGAGACAATGCTATTCGCAAATTACTGCCATACAACATGTGATTAATGAGAAAAATACAAAATTAACGAACTGTGAGGCTGTGACCGTTGCGCACTGAAAAAAGCGAAATGGTTCGAAAAAGCCTTTTTTTAAATAGATTTTTTGAACATACACCAAAACTTTAAATAAATTTCTAAATAAAAGCTACGGCTAGAGTTTATTTCTGCCAGTCTAAATGCAAGTTTAGTTAAAACTTTCAACCAACCCTTGAAAATTACTAATCTGCGCTGCCTCTTCCATAACAGACCGTGTGAACCATTGTAGCATCCTTGTGGCAGGTTCTCAAACGATTGTGTACATAGCACACACCGGATAGACGGCACCGGAGACGAGACAATGCTATCCGCAAATTACTGCGCCGGTGCCGTACAACATGTGATTGATAGGAAAATATAAAATTAACTAGCTGTGACTAATGCGAAATAAAAAAAGAGCGAAATAGTTCGAAAAAGCTTTTGAAACACACCAAAAGTTTTAATTAAGTAATTTTTAAATAAAAAGCAGAAAATTTAGCCAACCATCGAAAGTCACTGTATCTACGCTTCCATAACAGACCGTGTGAACCATTTTAGCACCCTTGTGGCAGGTTCCCAAACGATTGTGTACAAAGCACACGCCGGACAGAGGCACCTGAGACGAGACAATGCCATCCGCAAATTACTGCCATAGAACGTGTGATTGGTAGAAAAAATACAAAATTAAGCAGCTGTGACCAACGCGAACTGAAAAAGAACTAAATAGTTTGAAATTCGAATACCTAATAGGTTGTCTTTGAGTCGTAAGAGCAATATCGACTTTAAAAAGTTTAAATGTTAATTTATTTTATTTTAGCTAATATAATATATCCAGACACAAATAAAAACAAATGTAAACTTTACAAATCTAGATAAAGGTATGAAAAAATATATACCTATCTTATAGAGATGTTACAGATCTGGTATCTGTAACATCTCTAACATCCTATAGTTTTATAACAAAAAGTATATTATAGCCTTAAGCGTCTTTTTATATCCTCAATTCTTTTTACTTACACATTTGATTTTATATTGCGTGTTATTTTATGGGGTTTTTGGATTTTCCGTCGTTTCGGCATCTTTCCTGATGCCGAAACTCAAAAAAAGCGCGTTTTAATCCGTGAAGTTTTCTACTCCACACAACTGATTAACTTTCTCAGGACTCTCTCTCGCTTACAATGGAAGCATCTCTATAAAAAAACTTGTTTCTATCAACGTTTGATTGAAAGTGCCGTCACATTGCTGCTTTAGTAAAAATCAATGTGACAACTATCTTACTAAAGCAGCAATTAACTGCATTTTAAATCAATTTCAATCAAAATCTGTTAGCAACAGAGTTAGACAATCAACTAGCTGATGTTATAGCGTTTGAATCATTGAAATCGGCTAAGCCGTATTCGAGTAATCGGTGAACATTACATAAAAAGTATACGCGACGAATTGATAACCTTCATCTTTTTTAAGTCGGTTAAAATTGGAAAATGGATTGGAAATATTGGAATTCATAACAGTTTAAAACAGATGAAAAACAAAAGTACGATTTTATTGATTTTGTATGAGTACCTACTAAGTTTTTGATGCCCTTATCGTATTTTACAAGCAATTTTGTATAGGTACCAAAATATTAATTACACCCATAAATTTGCTTTAAATTTGATTTAAAACAGAGAATGACTTTATTATCCACTTAAGATTTAAATTAATACCAACATTAAAAAATCAATGTTGCAAAATATTGACTTAAACATAAAGAGCATGTTTGGGTAAGGTCAAGTGGGATAAGGAGAACATACTTTATTTTTTCATATGTTTTGTTGAGCTCTAATGATTGTATTTTTTTTATTATTAATTTTGATAGACCCAACATAAACTTTATCACTTCAGCTTTCCAGGATCTATTGAATTTTCACACTAGTTCTAATGCATAGGTATAGCTGAAAAATTATAATCTCTGAGGTTAGTTCTTTTGTTTCCCTTTCCCGGTTTTTGGGGTAAGGGAAACACTTAATTAAATGTTAGAAGTATTAATGTTCGAGCAGATTATTCTTGTAAGATATGTTTTCACAAATATCATCAATCGAATGTGAACTTTAGTCCGTTGAAATACGGTTTAAAATAGAAAATATTTTTATTAGCGGAATTTGGCGTAGGTAAGGGAAACAAAAGGCGGTTATTTAACATATGAAAGTATCACAAATCAGTCTTAACAGTAATGTTTGTCACCATTTGTCACTCAATCCCAGCTCTGACCGCCTCAAATATTTTTTCCAAGGGGTATGGTATGAGGCATTGTTAGTTTTTCTCACATAATTTCTAGGCATTGTCTGTAACAATTAATATAATCAATCCTTGATAATATTTATAAGGAAAGAACTTAATTTATATCAGTCAATGGCAACAAAAGACGTTGAAGGAAGGAAGTACGAGTTTGACAAACTAAAATCGTTTTCGAAAACTATCGTTTTGTCTCTTTCATATCCAGTCGCAGTCGTAATCCATAAGCAGTCTATACTGTTTTACCAACATGAGTAGGATTCGATAGTTATCGAAAACGTTGACAGTACTACACGACCAAGACAATTAGGCGCATGACAGAAATGCGGTTTTGAACTTTTGGCACCTACAGCTCACTTCTATCACCGTACTTCTCTTAATATCTACAGTGAATAGCTGATTGATTACCGTTTCTTGAAATGTCGGTTTTTAGTTAGATGTTTTAAAGTTTTTCTTAGCTGTCATGCGCCTAATTTCTTGGTCAGGTAGTAAATGTCAACTCGTACTAAGGGCTCTGATAGAATACGTTTGTAATCAATTCAATTTGTCAAATAGGTAAGTAGTAGTTGTAGACATACATACAATTATAACTTTACCTATATATTTCAAAATTTAATCTCGGAACAATAACTATTTTTCGCAGGAGAATGGGAAAACTGACAGAAGCCTAAATCATTCTATCAAAATACGGGGCGACGCCCCGAGGGCCCACTCCTAGAATACGTAATATATCAAAAGACTGATGATTTTAATCAATACTAAATGCCATTATACATTTACTTATTTTAGGTTGAGGAAAAATTTTTTTCGCATATAGTATGTATGAACTTCTGATAAAATATCTTTGGCTATACTATATGTATCTGGCTGGTTTTGATATCATTAAAAGTTTAAATTTTAAAGAAGATAATTCTAAATTCAAAATAGGAATATGTGCGATTTCATTTGTTTTTCTTACTGTCAAGATGAGTGAATCTCATGAAGAAATTCAATACATTTTAAAATTTTACTACAAAAAAGGTAAAAATAAAACTCAAGCCGCGAAAAAAATTTGCGATGTTTATGGAAATGCACTAGCAGTGTCTGTGAGAGTAGCACAAATTTGATTTAAGCGTTTTCAATCCGGAAATTTTGATGTCAAAGATGTACGTCGCTGTGGCCCTATTAAGGATAAAATTGATGCCATTTTTGAAAAAGTAGAGCAAGATCAGCATATCAGTAGTTACGACGTAGCTGAAGAACTGGGAATTGAACACAAAACAGTTTTGGCGCATTTGAAAAAACTGGGTACACAAAAATGCTTGATATTTGGGTACCTCACGATCTCATTGAAAGAAACCTAATGAACCGTGTACTCATTTGTGATTCATTTTTACGACGTAGTGAAACTGAACCATTTTTGAAGAAAATGATGAAAAGTGGATCACGTACGACAAGAACGTGCGAAAAAGGTCGTGGTCAAAGGCCTGTCAGGCTTCACAGACTGTGGCGAAACCCGGGTTAATTCGCAACAAGGTGATGCTGTGTGTGTGTTGGGATTGGAAGAGCATTATTCATTATGAGCTGTTACCCACCAGGCAGGACCATAGATTTTGAACTCTTCTGCGAACAACTGATGAGATTAAAGCAAGAAGTTGAGAGGAATTAATCAACAGAAGGGGTGCAGTTTTTCATCATGATAACGCTATATAGACCTCACGCATCTGTAGCCACTCAGCAAAAATTATGAGAGTTTGGCTGGGAGGTGTTAATGTATCCACCATATAGTCCTGACCTTGCACCTTTAGATTTCCACCTGTTTCGGTCTCTTCAGAATTCTTTAGGCAGTGTCAGGTTAATATCACGAGAGGACTGCCAAAACTGCTTATCGCGCTATTTTGATCAGAAGCCCCAAAATTTCTATAGCAATTGATTATGTTTTGAATCACATGAAATTTGTTTATTTATGGTACCTACTGTGTATTCAAATTTATATATATATATATATATATATATATATATATATATATATATATATATATTCATATATGTCATGAAAATAACAGGTATAAATAATACTTATTGATATATACAGCCTTGATACATAAAGTTTTGATGTAAAAATCAACACACAGTTTTTCCGCGTTTCACTCGTAATTGCGCGGCAAACCAACTGAAATTTTGTTACTGTCAAAGTTGACCCCTAGCGCCCTCTATGTTTTTTTGGGGGAAATATATCTGAATTACTATTTTATCGACCGATGAGTCATAGAGATGTATGGTTCTTAAGATTTAAACCACTGTTTCCCTTTCCCCGTAGTCCCCCTTACCCCACCTGACTTAAATAACATCAAATTTTTTTATTAACCTAACCAAACATGTGCAAACAAATTTTCTTAAAGCATTGAAATGCCCATTAGCATTTGATGAATGACAGCATACTTAGGAACTTACTGAAAACTATTGATAAAAAACCTGACCCGAAAGGACTGATCGATTACGAAGAAAACGCTTAGACCAGTAAAAACTTTAAAATATACTAGAAAAAAGCAACTAGTCTCATGTCGCCCTAATGGGATTCGAACCCGTATCCTTGGGAATACGGCCCAATGCACAAACCAATTATGTTACAGAGACCTATGTGGACACGTCGAATTTTTCTAGTATATTCACCGTTCTACGGTGTTGGCCACCGTCGTTTCATCAATGAGAGAAATATCCTCGCATTCGAAAGACACATCTTTACAGATGTTTGACTATCGATTAAGATGAAACAGCCATCTAATTATAACTTTTTAATTTTGCATTTTACAATGCTATTTTTATGTGATAAATATTAAACAAGAAAATATACTAGAAAAAAGCAACTAGTCTCATGTCGCCCTGACGGGATTATAGAAATAGCATTGTAAAATGCAAAATTAAAAAGTTATAAATAAAAATAGCATTGTTTATAAGATTGAGTTATTACTACGGATATCGTGTCTACACTGTTTGCGAGGCTGAATTTTGAAATAGGGCACAGTTTTTGAACTGAACTCATCTAAAGTTGCACAAAATCTTCAAAAACGTATTTTGGCGTTTACAATATTTAGTATATTTTTCCTTTTAAGTAAATATTATGTAAAAACTAATTTTACTTAATGTCTATCAAGTAATCTACAAGTTTTGGGTCTTACATTTTCAACTTAAGGTCTAAAAGATTTAATATAATTTTATTAAAAATGCGCTCCAAATTCTCCATACAACGGACTATGGGCGTTTTGGTCCAATCCTTCAACAACGTTGGAAGTGATACCAAATGAACGGTATTGGAATACACTTTATTTTATATTATGACGGCTAAATCAATATCTGACGCGGTTACCTATGGTGTTTTGATACATTTTCAAACCTAAAGCAGGTCATACACGCAAGGTTATGCATGACAGGCATGGCTATCACGCATAACCTAGCGTCTATGGCCTGCTTAAGAAAGCACAAATACTTAACATCAAAAACCGTAAACAATTGTTTTTTTTTTCTATTTTTTGTATACCTGCGCGTACGTCGCCTTCGTCGCCGCACCACTATGCACACATTTCCCTCTCTCTTCTCCTTCTCTCTCTCCAATCCCCGATCACCGCTGACACTGATACTAATACAAATCTGTTAGTTAATAATAAATGAAGGAACTTACAATAATATTTGTTGTTTTTTTGATTTAAAAAGATATCCCCATTCGCATTACTGGAAACACGGATCCCTAAAAATAATGTAATCTCGAAAAAATCGTCACGTACCAAGCTTGACCATTTGTATGAAAATAAATGTAATTGAGTAGGTTTAAACTCCCAGTTTGCGTTCAATTTCGACTTAGTGCTAATAGTATAAAATATTTTACACTTCAAATGCTTTAATTTGGCATAGGTTGTCATAAGTCATTTATTCCATAAAACAATATTACATTGTGTCGGAAATTTAAGTAAAACATAAACAGATTATTGTAACACTGTTGGTATAATGGACCAGACCCCATACATTTATGCTCACTATGGACGCGATGTGCCGTATGGCCATTTTCAGGTGAAACGTTTTGACGCTGTCATCTCATACAATAATTTCATTAGGGTCGGTGCAGTCTTAAATCGCCGCTATTCAGAAAAATCTAAAGAAAAATATATCTTTCTAAACTGTCCTAGCCCATCGATGAAGAAAACCCCAGCATATGGGGACATCAATAATAGTCGATGATGATACCTACCTACTGTTGCAGACATACTTATTTTATCCTCAGCAGTCATCATCTGTGTTCATGCCCAACAGTGTTCACAAGTTTATGCCCAAGGGCCCCAGGTGTCAGCTCCACGGTCCGTCACTGTGTATTTCGTAGAAGCGAAGGCAGGCCTGCGCCCGCGCCGCCCGCCAATTTGCCCGTCGCTGTCAGGGCTGTCACCCACACGTCGCGTTTGACTGTAATTGTGCTACAGTTCACGAACAAGTTTTATGCTAATGTTTGTTAACTTGCATGTAAAAAATAATGTAGGTACTAGGTAGTTACTGTATTAGCTTACCTACAAAGTTTTAACTTACGTATATAAGTTGCAACTTGAGTCAAAGTTTTCAAAAGTATGAAGAAAATTGAGATGTGACTCATGCTACCTAGTTAAATGTTCATCGTTTCGAGTTTCTTTAAACAAGGGTTTTTAACCAAACAACCCTAATTATAGACAAAACGCACGTTTTCAATCGGTCCGCAGAAGTAATGCATTCGCATAAATAATTATCGGTTGTGTCGCAAAGGAAATGCAAACGATCGAGCCGCAAACCGAAGGGAAATAGCGAAACAAAATCACACTCATTAAGATAATACCCAGAAGAACTAATTGCGTTCCCTGTGAGAAACTGCATTATGGCCAGCCCGACTGAGGTTAGCGTGCGTCGAAACTAGTAAAGTACACCCTGTTAAAGTCCCTAATTAAATCAATAATATTTTGTAAAATGGCGGCAATCTTCTATTTAGTTACTTACTTATAAATGAGATTAATTGATTGTTTGACACAAATTTGTAGGTACCTAGTTACCTACATAAACAATCGGGGATCAAAGTTTTTATATTTTTTTCCGAAATTCAGTTTATATATATTTTTATGATTAATTGCAAATGCATAGTTTTCAGGATTTTGCCTGTACTTGTATTAAAAGACGATATTACTTGCATAATTTCATAGTTCTAGGTCAACGGGCAGTACCATATGTGTTTTGATTCCCTTGAGAGTGTCTAAATGTACGTTTTTGCATCAAAATGGCCCTAATTTTTTAATGTTAATTAAGAAGTTTTATTTTTTTACAGCTTGAAGAGATTGTTGACCTGAATTTGAGGTTTTAACGATACCTGAACGTGTTCTCGAGTTTTTCCCGAAGTTCAGTTTCCAAAACTAAAGACTATATGTAAGGTAAATTTTAAATAAAAAAATATTGGAAAAAGATCAACTTGGCCACAAGTGAATTCTCAGATGGGACTCGAACCCATGACCTTTGGGAATCTGGCCCACTGCTTTAGAGAAAGTCATAAAGACTATACTTTTATGATTTAATTTCAAATGTAAATGCAATGTTTTTTGCAACTGAAAAGAAAATCACTAAAAAGTACTTATACAAATAGTAACTGAAATAAACGAAAAATAATTTCAATGCATATTAAGAAAATTCTCAACATCAACATAATCATTAACAACCTAAGAAAACTACAGTTACTCTGGATAGTATCTTTATAATGTCTAAAAATAATTAACAAGTAGGGCAAGCACGAATAACTATCGAAATAGTATCTAGTAAGTATCGAGCACGTAATGTCAAAAAATGTATAGGAAAATGTAGTTCCGTTTACGTCCGGTAGGAACTCTGCTCAATATGTCATACATTTTTTTTACTTTACTTCCTCGATACTTACTCGAAAGTTATTCGTGCTAACCCCACTGATCTGTTAAAACTGAGTAAAGTACATCAATTTGAATACAGTATAATTTCCAATCTTACAACAATTACCCTGCTTCAAATACATACCTTTGAAACCGGTTACTGTACCCATTTTTATTGGTAATGTTTAAATCACAGATCTACGAGTATATCGAGATAGACGGTAAACGTGTAGGTACCTACTTTGCGTGTCAAAAGTTTGATCCACGGTCAAAGTTTTTCAAGCGCTTTTTTCGTCTACCTTGAATCTTGATATAGGTCAGTGGTTTAAATAGATTATAAGAAAGAAATATCATTTTTCGTATGCAAAGATAACTTTGTTTTTCGTAGTGTTTGTATAAATGAAAAAGTTATACTATTTGGGGTTTTCGAAAACCGTTCGTAAATCGTTTTCTAAGCGTCTTTCTAAGCTTCATGGCCGGCCTACTACTATGCAATTATTAGATACGTTCTTCATTTGTCAAAAATTCCATAAATTGTTGGCTGTAAAAGTTTCAAGAATTTGCAGGCAATTAGCGTCATTTATAAAAAGAAGTTCAATATACTTATCTGATGAAGGTCATAGTCATAATGTACAGAACACAGGTAAGAAGGAACACTCATTTAGCACCAACTGAGAGAAGTGTCTGAACGTGAATGTGTAAAAATAATAACCGGTCAAGTGGGAGTCGGGCTCGCGTACCGAGGGTTCAGTACCATCATACATCATACGTCCCCATACATCGACATAGTTAGAGGTCAGTTTACCAAAAGCAAATAAGTAAAAAATCACTATTTTTTTTAAATTTTAAACTTAGAATATTTAGTTAGTGAGTTTTATTTATCCTGTAATCTTTGCATAAACTTCGCAGATAAGCGCTCTTTCATGTGATACCCCACATGTCCTAGCTCCTAGTAGCCCACTTTGAATTTTTAAGACTACCTTTCAGTCCCTGTTGCAAAAAAATATGTTTTTTTATTTCTCTCTTAATTGCAAAATAGTTGGGCAAACGTCATCTAGAACTACCAGTTAGTATTAGTAGTTCTTGATATATCCGGCTGTGACAGACAGACTAAGTCGCACCATAAGGGTTCCTTTTTACTATTTTGGTATGGAACCCTAAAAATCGAAATCACAAAAATGTATGTTCTGCCATATGAATACCTAAGTACTTCTGTGTTTCGACAAAAATGGTGGTGACGTGTGACAGACAAATTGCTACTTTTAACCGTCTTCATTGTATTTTTTGTCATAGAAATATTGTCAGCAACTTTATGTACCCTAGCCCTACTTCTTGGGCACGGCCTTAAGTATTGATGGATAAAGAAATACACACACACGTCAAACTTATAACACCCCTCTTTTATAGTTTGTAATTTTTGTCAGCCTTCAATAGTGCCTAGTTCTAATACCTAATTACTTGACGTCACGACAAATGTCGCTCAGACGTCTCGGCGTCGCGTGTGCACTTGCCTTAACAGCCTGATTGCGCCTAACCAACCACTCTTTAAATTAGCATACAGTTCAAAACTAAATTCGAGTCTCATTTGCTTTCCGTGTATTTAAAATTAGGAGGTTTTGAGATAGCATCGCAAAAAGGCATGATGGCAAATTTTTTATTCATAAAAAAATCAATAGTGTTAAGATACCACTAAAATCCCCAGTATCCGGTCCAATGCAATCAGATTTCCAAAGGTCGTGGGTTCGAGTTCCATCTGAGAATTCACTTGTGGCCGAGTTGAGTTTTTTTCCAATATTTTTCTATTTAAAATTTATCATAAGTATAAAAATAGCATAGCAAATGCAAAAAAATAAAAAATCTACAGTTTTTAAAGTCTCGATATAATGTCGATAGAGTGTCAGATCAATGGAAATGGACTGTGAATGGAATGTGAATTAAATACCTACGGTTTAAGCACTTTTTGTGAATTTTATGTATTAATATCGACAAATTATTTTTAACGATATAATATTACCATTTATTAAAAATGCATGTTTATTGTTAAAAAAGAGAAAAAACATTGGTAGAGTATGGCTGTTATTGTAATGCAATTACCCTTACCAAAAACTGTGTCCGTCAATGACATCAATGTCTTCATGAAGTTTTGAACACAAGTTTGAAAACTAGGAAGACAAGTTTTTGTGTAATAGAAATCTGAATTTTAACAATGCAAGTGTTGAGGAACCCGTATCGCAGTGGTTTGCGCGCTCGGCCTGCGAATGTTGAGGTTAAGCACCTTTCGCAATGGTCGGTCACGGGATGGGTGACCAAAAATTTAGTATCTCGAGGTTCTCCGTGCTTCGGAAGGCACATTAAGCTGTTGTTCCCGGCTGCATTTAAAACCCACCAATCCGCATTAGGCCCCCGTGGTGGGTCATGGCCCGTTCTCTTCATCCATCTATAAGAAAGACCAGCGCCCGTCCCAGCAGTTGGGACATAAAAATAGCTGATGACGAGTGTTGAGCAATTAACTGCTCTAATTGATTTTTTAGAAACTCACAAAGAGCTGCCACTTGACCGCCTTACTAGAACAAAGGAAGGACGTAGCTTGACCAAACGCCTTTGGGCAGAATAAGCAGTTATGCTCAACAGCGTATCGTCTGACTAGCACTAGCAACGAGCTTGCCACAAGTGCGTACCAGTGGTGGTAACCACAGGTGCGTACCAGTGGTGGTAACTATACTGGTCCTAGCAGGGAGTGCATTACAGAACCACTAGCACCAGCAGGGAGCTGGTCGCCAGTGACCCCATAAGACAGGCCAGGCCTGCCGCACCGCGTAGAGGACGATGCCGGCCGCACCGCACTTGAAACGGAACGGTTCTTCTTGAAAATAAACTAAATAGTACTATTTGCAGAGATTTTTAAGTACCTACTGTAATTTCGGTAAAAAGGCCATTTACTATAAGTTAATAGTTTCCGAGTTTTAATAAAAAATCCGGAAAAAAGCTTATTTTGCGCTTTGTCAATGTTCCGTCACGTTTTTTTTAAGCAAACATCAGATTTGATTTCGGGGCCCCCAAAATAAATATAGAAACGAAGAAATCAGAACTACCCCAAAACTTTCCTAGTAAAAAACAATTTGACTGAATTACAGGTTAGTTAACCAATTTCAAAAGAAATGTTTATAGGAATAGAAATATTCTTTTTACAAACTTGTCTTGTGTAATTAATAGGATATAATGTCAAATTTAGTAAAATAAAGATACATTTTATCGAATAAAGCTCTAAAAAATCGGCCAAGTGCGAGTCGAACTCGCACATGAAGGGTTTCGTCTCTCACCCAAGGTTGCCTGGAAGAGACTGCTACGTAGCTATAAGGCCGCCTATTGTGTGTTCCTCTTTTTTGACATTTTCTCTGTATGTGTTTGGTTTTTGTATCGTGTGCAATAACGTTTATATTATTATAATTGCCAAAATGCCATTATAATTTCTCGTCTGAAAAAATAAGTTTGTTTTTCATAGTGTTTCTATGAATGACAAAGTTATATTTGAGGTTTTGGAAAATGTGCTATAGCTCTGAAACTACTAAATAAATTTCGTTCAAACCAAATTTCGTTAAAAGTTTTTATAAAGATCTACATCATATATTTTTTTTAGATTTTTCACTTTCTTATTTTAAAAGTATAACTTTCAAACGGTTGACTTTGAGAAAAAACTGTTTTAGAAGCCTCAATGTAATTTTTAAAGATCTATCTAATGATATCCCACACGTATAGGTTTGATAAAAAAAAAATTCAGTAACAGTTCCATGTATAGGAGCCCCCCTTTAATTCATATATTTTTTTATTTTTGGTTAAAAACCCTAAAGCGGTTTACAGAATACATCTACCTACCAAGTTTCAACTGTGTAATCCTCATAGTTTTGGAATAAAAAGGGTGTGACATACATCGGTTTGGCCGAATCTATAAGGGTTTCGTTTTTTGCCTTTAGGCTACGAAACCCTAAAAAGGTGTCGTTGTTAAATGCCCAAAACGATTCAACTGAGACACTATCGACACTCTGTATTTGTATTTTTATAAATTTAGCAGACTTGGGCCCCAGGCTAAGATCACCGACCATACTGCATATGCATCACAAACTCTTTCATGATAAATTATAATAGAAATGACAGTAAAATTATCTAGATTATCTGGCTGTTAATAACCGACAGATAAGTTTTGGCTAGCTTGTCTGGCTGATAATTTGACAGTTGTAATATGAAAAATATGACAAATTAGCGGCGACCTTGGACGAATAAGGTTAATTCGTCCAAGGCGTTGTTTCACCCGCGTGGTTCTCGTTCTCATGAGAATATCGGGATAAAAAGTTTACTGTTTTTATCCAGGCTATCTGCTATCTCTTTTAAATATTTTTTCTGTGCCAAAGGAGAAACATCCAAATACGTTTAGTAAGTAGTTTTAGCGTGAAAGAGTACAAACAAACATACTGAATAATTAAATAAATAATATATACCTATCTGTCGGTAATTATCTGCTAGTTGCTATCCAGAACTTATCTGTCGGCAATTATCTGTCAGATAAGCTATCCAGTCTGAAAATAGAACTATTTATAATCTTATTTGCGGCTGAATGCCATAAAAACCAGAGCCGGTAAAAAAACTAACATAAAAAAGTCTGTTCTTCATTTAAAAGTGTCGTGTGTGGAAAAATCGTAAACATAGATCTTATTCTGCTTTAAATAGCTCTTTAAACAGTCAAGAGTTACATAGTTCTTATCTTTTCAAAGAGCTAAATTTCTCATGGCTAGCCGCAACGCAGTGTTGTGGTTGTGGCCTCGCTCTTACGCATGCGGCCTTGCACTCTCTGTGTACAGTCAGTCGGAGAACTTCCCGGTTAACCAGTAGAGTTTCTATAGGGATCTTTATTTAAAAAAGTTCTAGATATATAGAAAACGTTATTATTACAAGTAATAGAATAATAAAAGGTTTGGATACTTTTAATATTTTTTTTAACTTAAGTAATTTCCGAGAAAAGGTTTCCAAAAAACTCTACTGGTCAACCGGGAAGTTCCCCGACTGTACATGGATCACTTTTGACGGCTGAAAAAGGTTTGTTACAGTTGTCTACGATGAAATGTGATTTTTTACCACTTCGATGAAGCCAAAACTTCGTTCGACCCCATCACGCTACTTCGCTATAATATTTTGATGCATCTTCGGCAGCAGTGAAAGGCCAGGGTGACCCACGACGGCGCCTCGCATTAGTTTTGGACCGATTAAAAATTAAAAAATTGTGATTACGAAATTTTTATTCAGTATCACGGTAAGCAGTCAGTGGTATTGCGCTCGCGGTCTTGCACTATCACTGATGATAAGTAAGTTGCTCCACCAGGCGCGCTTCCCATAAAAAAATTGTGTACATGGGACACTTTTGACAGCTGAAAAAAGGTTTGTCTACTATAAAATGTCACTTTTGTCAGTTCCTTGTAGACAAAACCTCTTTCAACCTCACCATGCTACAGGGTTGTCCCTGACACTGACATATCGCCCCAAATATTTTGACCCATCTTCGGCAGCAGTGAAAGGTCAGGGTGACCCACGCTGGCGCCTCGCATTAGTTATGCGCCGACGACGCCGCCGTCTGCCCTGCTTCCTGCGCCCGGCCTAAACCGCCGAATACTAATGAAATGAGCGTACCTCCAACAGGGATTTGCACCCCGCCCTCGGTATTACGAAATCATGACGTGAAGGAGCAATGCTAATTACGATTTCTGGGTAATTTGTTGAGGCTTACGTGGTGGGTGGAAATACTAAAGCTTGGCTGATTAGGTTGGTCGAATGTCTTACGAAAATGTAGAGATATTATTCAGAAAAACTTACAGAAATCTTATTTTTTTCGTGAGGCTTCGTTCTTGTTGTCATTATTATGGTTGATTTTCTACTAGTTACTAACGAAAATGTAGAGATATTATTCAGAAAAACTTACAGAAATCTTATTTTTTTCGTGAGGCTTCGTTCTTGTTGTCATTATTATGGTTGATTTTCTACTAGTTACTAACAATTCATGCTTGCAAAACAATAGGTTTATGGAAATTAAATACAATTTTAGTGCAGCGTCCATCGAATCTAGCTGAACAACTAATTATTATGCGTGTATTGTATTTTTGTACATCGGTAGATTGTTTTTAATCCAATTTGTTCCACCTACGTGTAGTACTTATTCTTTTTTTGTTTAAGTATTTATTTTTAGTCATGTTTTTTATTGTTTTTATTTAAGTGTTTCAACTCTGAAAATATTAATTAAGTACTTTGCTTGTTTAGGTGCAACGTCAATAAACGATAAAACCATTGCTGTAACGAAGTACTAATAAATTCAGATTCATGATCGGAACTCTGCTGTACCAATAGTCGACCACCCATGCTCAAGACAAACAAATGTGTCAGTTATTACGTGGTTACATTAATATTTTGACAGACCTTTTTATGAGATGCCTAATTTTCGGGCAAACATTGACAAGTTTTACAAGCGTTACGGCAAATATTAGCAGACGAATGATAATTTGTCATTGTACGCTTAAACGGTTTAAAGCATTTTAGACCCATACACGTGTCATCAATAAGATATCTAAATTACTTAATGCTTAATGTCTCACTTCAATTTTTTGCCAATAATTTAGGGTCGTTTTAAAATAAAACAGCGAAATTATTATTGATTCCAACCTATAAAGACATGACATCATAAAATACAACGCCCCGGCCAGGAAAACAACAATCTGTAGAATTTTCTCTTTTTGTCATTTTCGCCAGACGTGGGCCGGGCAGACCATCAATGGCATTCCGAACAGATGATCTCATCACACGTGATGCAATTTCATAAAGAACACAGCAAACGCAGAATTATAATGTCGTTTAAATGATTATATTACGTTAGTATCCCCTAGTTAATATTTGGCAAAGTTTTCCAAAACTAATATTAGCTTACCAAGATGGCTAATTTGCGAAGTATAAAACGTGAACCTAAAGAAATTCAACCTCTGTTTTATGGAGCGTGTCTGCGTTGTTTCCCACTCGGCAAAGAATAACAACATAATACAGACAGAGTGCATGGATTTTTCAGTGATATAGGTAGGTAAAAGTGACCTACAATACTTAAGGTCCACAAGTGTTCAAATTGATTGTACCATTTTATTTCATTTTCATTTCATTCAGCCTTTCCTATTCGTATCGTAGTCCACTGCTAGATCTAAGCACACGGCATAATTTCCCGCTTTTTCATCCAGCCACTACCTGTCACAAGGTCAGGTCGTCAGTAGGTAAGTTGCCACGACAACGCGACGTACAGAATTCAAAATCATACAAAGGGAAATGTGTGAACTGCTCGTGTTTCAAGCAAAAGGGTACGTGGCGACTTGGCGATGCATGGCGCGTGGCAGCAAATTATCATCATCATTTCAGCCACATGACCCCCCACTGCTGGGTATAGGCTTTCCGCAAGGATAGTAGGCCTGCGTTTGCCTTACAACAATGGAGCTTCTGGGTTGTTTGATCTGTGACCGGCAGTCTACGGAGCAACAGGTGCAACCAAGGACGGCGACAGCGCATCCCGGGGGAATGCGTCTACGACCTTCGGATTCGACTTTACATTATACTACAAGAGTAGGGAAACTATACCAAGGTAAGAGATAATTTTGTCCCAGTCGTAGGGAAACTATACCAAGGTAAGAGATAATTTTGTCCCAGTCTAGATTGCTTATATAAGGTTGTTCCCATAATCGCGCAAACGTGGTAGCAACATGTGGCTAGTGATGTGCCGTTCCCGGGAATATTGGAAACATTGGGAATATTCCCAGAAGCGTTCCCGGCAATATTCCCAAAAGCGGAAATTTAGGGGAAAATTGTTTGTGTTGTATTAAAGTATTTTTTTATTACAAGGCTTAATGAATATGCCAAAGGTAAATTATCACTTATTGTGAAAATTTCCGATGGTGATTAAACGAAACAGATACCAAAAATATAGTTTTTGAATTTTTTGTCTGTCTATCTGTCTATTGTCCGCGTTTCACGCAAAAACCAAAGAACGGATTTTAATGAAACTTTTTTTGTTATACAGCTATTGGTCCTCGCCAACATATAGGCTATAATTTTTTTTGAAGATCGCAATATCATAGCATAATATGTGGAACCATAGCAGTCCAGTTAAACTATGAGAGATATATAAATACGGTCTTAAGGAAAATTGTTAAGCGTGATGAGCATTTTCTATTGACGTACAAAGTTTGAAGATCTGGTACACCTGATGTAGAACCCTAGCAGCCAAGTTAAACTATATGAGATACAAACATAGCGTCTTAAGAGAAATTGTTCAGCGTAATATGTATTTTCTTTTGACTTACAATCTATACTAATATTATAAATGTGAAAGTGTGTTTGTCTGTATGTCCGTCTTTTACGTGAAAACGGAGCAACGGATTGACGTGTTTTGTAGTATGTGGGTAGTTTAGGGGCTAGAGAGTGACATAGGCTAATTTTTATCCCGAAAAAATATCACTTACCCTCGGGCGAATCCGCGGGCGGTAGGCTATGTGATATAAATTTTAATGTGTTAATATGTATTCATAGCGCTGTACTAATATATAAATATAAAAAACACAAAAATATTTAAAAGCCTAAAAAATTAAAAATGCTGCCGAAATCACTATTCCACGCGGACGAAGTCGCGGGCAAAGCTAGTAGTTAATAAAACACATTAACTCAAAGCAATAATTACAATTCGCACTAACGGACCTCGTCGTATTCCACTCTATATTCTATTAAAGTATTTGAAGATGACGAATTCGGCTGCGGTTCAATGGAAGCGGCAGGCGTGGTATTATTTTTGTCAAACTTTGAACACTTTATTGAGTCTTTAACACTGTCGGGACACTTATTACATTTATTTAAATGATGAGCAAATTTTGTTGCATTTTTATATTTGTATACAATTTTACAAAATGAACATATAAAAGTAATTTGTTTGTTCGTTAACAGTTTGTAATAGAAAGTAATCAAACATTTTACTTTTTGGTCTCATTATGACTAACACAGCTAGTACAGCACATTCGACAATCAAAGCGACACTGGGGTAAACTGGGGAAAGGGGAGGGGGCGGCGCGGCGGGACCCTCCCCTCGCGGCTCAAGCAAGCGCATGCACATACTTGTTGTTACGTAACCTTGGGAGTAAGAAGAAAATATAAACAGCACAGAATTTTTACCATACTTGAAAATATATTATTTTGGAAACTTTGGGAAAGTTTCCGGGAATAATGGGAATATTCCCGTAAGTTTACAACGAGTAAATTACTTGGAAATGGGAATATTCCCAGCGGCACATCGCTACATGTGGCAGACAACTTACTACTGTCGGGTTAGAGGATAATTTTGTCTCAAACTGGGAAAAGCTTTTGAGCGATAATATCTAGCAAGACGAATAATTATAGGCTCTACAACAATAGACCTTCTGGGTTGTTTAATCTGTGTGCCGGCAGTCTGCGGAGCAACAGGTGCGCCCAAGGACGGCGACAGCGCATCCCAGGGGAATGCGTCTACGACCTTCGGATTCGACTCCACGGTATACTACGGCAGTAGAGAAACTCTATACCGAATTAGGGGATCATTTTGTCCCAGACTGGAAAAAGTTTTTGAGGTGGTTTGAAACTTGTCTCCTATGAAACTTCAAACAACTAAAATGACGATTAGCGTTAATATTTGGTCGGTTATTCGTTTGGTGAACTAGGCCCTAAATAGTATGACGATAAGTATTACCAACTTACCAGCTCCGGGCTTGCTTACTATTAAAATGTAATATAGGAGGTTGAAAAAACAAGATTTTATAAAATACTATCGATATATATGAAACGTCTTGCAAAGATATAAACATTATAGATTTCCGCCAACAGATGACCGCATACCAGAGAGGACGCAAAAGCACTTACAATATTTTATATTTAGGTTTTTTTTTCAAAACTATTCCTAACTCGTCCTTATTTTCCTCACTATACTAGCCATATTTTGCTATTTGTTTTCTTGGAAACAGAATCATAAATAAACATGAATCTAAATTCCCGATTCGTGAAAAAAGGCTTACTTTGTAGTCAAAGATATTTCGACTCAAAATATAAAACCATTTTTGAAATACTTAGAAATATTTATTTATATGTTTTACATACTAATTCATTCTTAATAAATAAAGACATAAATAGCTATTTTGAAAATTCCTTAATAAAAATATAAATAAGATGATACATTCTAATGATGAGTACATGCTAGAGGATTTAGGGCCGGAAGCTTTGATACTGAAACGCAATGAATGAATACCTAAATTCATTCCGCGTTTATTATACAGTTGCGCGTTTACAGCTGAAACTAAAGAACCAAAGTCCATTGTATTCTGATAGATAAATGTCGTTAAATTATTTGATATAGCAGTCATCATGCATCTGAGTGTGGCTATGTGTTATGTATTTCGTATAACGACTAACATTATATTAGTTACGTGTCACGGTACATTTTTCTTGGGGCCCGACTCTCGCGCCTTCGACATTTCGATTTTTTTTGAGTCAAACATCTGTATTAAGAACTCACTGAAAGCAATCTTCGACATTATAGGATTATCTATAATAATTCAAACATAAGGATTTTGACAGTAGTAGAGATTTTACTTACATTTTTAGTAAAGAAATTAAGGATATAAAAATGTCGAATTCGAGATATCGAAGGCGCGAGAATCGGGTCCCTGAATAATCACAGAAGTTAAACTGGTCGGTCTGTTTTATATAAATACTCTAGGCGATACTCATCCTATTTACAACAAAACCAACATAGTTTTCAATTAACGAAGTATAAATGTAAATATATATATATCTGTACATAACATTAACGACAGTTTCATTAAACTTAGTTTGGGCGTTTTCTGCAGTTAGGTAATACCTCTTTGTATGCCGCACGCAGCCAACTAGCTGAAACAGCTAAATCCTAGCCATTTTGCTAAACGGCTCGGTGCACAAATTATTTATTGAGTAATAAACAATATCTTCCTTGAAATTATTCATTATCGCAAAAATTTTGAGAAGTGATTTGAATGCGACTAATATTATTTCTCTTTTTTAACTTGACATACAGACGTTTAATTTCATTCATCCATGAAAATTGGAATGTTATAACCACACGCAAAGTGTGAATTGTACAAAATTTTCAGGTGTAATTTTTTACAGACTAGATCAGCAGCCCTGAACGCGAGTCACTTCCGCTCACATCTGTACATACCTAACATAAGCAAAATAGAGTCTGAGGATTCCGGGAGTGGCGCGCTTCCATCTTCAGCTTTGTCAATACTTAAAATCAGGTATAATGAAGGCTTAGATTCTCCCCGTTGTTCATAAAACAAACAAACAGCATTATGCGCTATATCATGTTCATGCCAGGGGGCAGGAGGTTCATACTTCTATTCCATACCGCTACAACTTAAACATATAATAATCATTTATGTGCAAATAAGTCTTCATCATCATCATCATCGTCATCGTTCTGGAAGGCCTTAGCCGGTGGTTTGAGCATTTTGGTTAAGCTAGCCAGCTTGAGGGTCGCAGTACCCAGTTTGTTGGTCGGCTTCGAGGGCGCTGGATCGGGGGGCGCTACGCCGCCAGTGCCTAGGCCGGCCTTACCTTCGTTGCCGACCATAGGTATCTGGAACAAAGTAACGGCAAATTTATTAAAATATTCTATCAAAAACATGGAACTACGAATTTAGCTTTGTAGTATTTTTGGAGCATATGGCGGTCCATAGTCTTTCTACCTCTCCTGTGGGATTTAGGCGTCGGTAAGCTTATGTAACTCTTAATTTATATTGTTTTGCTAAGTTTGCGGTGGATGTTCGTGAGTGAAAAGTTTTCTTCTTTACCATTCCGATTTTTTTTGGAACATAAATAATGGTTCGCATAATTTACAATTGATGCACGAATGGAATATGGTCAACTTTTTTCAAAAAAATAAAATTCATCGAGTCTTTCCCGCTAAGCGAGAGCATAGTCCCTGAGATAGCAACGAACGAGAGTATCTTTGTCACAAATGTAGGTATGTTTGTTTCAAATCTGCATTTTTCAGCTTTATAAAATAACATCAAAGGTCCCGGATATTTTTAAATTGATCCCTCACTACAAGCTTGTACTTTTAACGTAACTATAATTGTGACTGAGTAAGTAAAAGTTTGTTAAAGTGTAAAATGATGTGATACGCCTGTTCATGATCTGCAAATTGTTTATAAATATCTGACATGCTACCGACATGACTCCATTTTATTTACTTGGCTGTTAAGTTTTCTATCTGAATAAGTATATGTTTTTAAATTAGTTACTAAGACCTAGGATAATAGTGATTTTAGATTTATTCGTCTGGTACAACAGAATATAATACGTACATCTTATGTTTAGGCGCGCACTGTTCATTGAAATAAAACAACTTTTACGGATATCAAACGCGCTATATTTCCACGAACTAAGTTGTAATTGTCCGTATTTTTAGGTTTTTTAGGGGTTTTTTGATTTTCCCGACGTTTCGGCACCTTTACAGCTGCCGTGGTCACGGGATGACTGGAGAATATAATAGTCTGGTACACAAGACAAAATATAGAAATGATAAAGAAGTAATAAGGATAATAGTCTGTAAAAACCTACATTATTATTTTAATAGATTCGTGTTCACGTCATATTGAAGTTTTTACTGTTGCCATCACCTGTAAAGTTTTTGTGTATTGGGAAAATTTCGACTGAGAAGAGACGTCATTCTAAAACTTCAATGTTGTAGCTCAGATTGCTTTGGTACTTAATACACTCGGGTGCAAACAAATCGCACAGTATCTTTATTTCATACAAACATGCTCACGGCATGCTTCACGGCGGCGTAATAAAGTATTTGTATTTCTTTGAAGATTTGTGGGTCGATAGCGAGGTCAAATGTTAAACAAAGCAGAAAAAACTTCTAGATTTCCTAAACTTCCAGTAAACAAAACCAAATTCGATTTCATATAAAGTTTTAGGAAACCGGATTGAGTGAATTTGTTTTTCTTACTTTGCTCATATCATAACTGAAGGTTTTCTTGAATTTTCGGGACTTTTATTCGTAACGTCGACTCCTACATTTCCACATAACTGATAATACTTTTTCAATAAAGAGAGTGTAAAGTGAGCATAATATGTTTGTATGAAAATAGCGCTACTGTGCGATTTCTTTGCACCCGAGTGTATATTCTTATTTGTAGGTATTCTTATATATTTCTCGAAGTAGTGTTAAATTATATGAAATAATCTTAATTTAAAACCAGTGCAAACAATTGTCATCATTTCTTTCGCAAGGCTTAGCTTGCATACGATAGACCTTAACCTTTTCACATCGCGCGTAAAACCAAAACATTATCATATCCAAGTGTCAATTTAGCACCAATATGTAGGTAGGCACTCGTTGCTTATGCTCTCTAAAAGTGAGAAGGCTGCGATCGCTGTTTCGGAAAAGTCCCCATTCAATACGAATGTTTACGGTTCTCTTTATGGATATAAATGCAGCTTATTATGTAAATCGCTACGTGAGTGGACAGTCGCCGCGATTCGGAATTATCTAGCTTTTAATTTCTACATGTTATAGCGGCTGACGCGACCCGTTGTGGTTGCTGGGTTATGCTCACACCGATAGAGATGTACAGTGAAAGTACGCTAAGAGAAAATATTATACATTTATATAAAAAGTTTGAGGCTGTCACTTACTTTAATTTAATTTTAATCGATGGCGTATGTCGAGTGGTCACCGCCTCGGTGATAAGATGAGTAGTGAAATAAAAATATCATCTAGAGAGCATGTCACCTTGCTTCGAAAAGCACGTTAATACGACAGTTGCAATTATTCATCCAAAAAGAAGACCCTGTTTAGGGTTTACTTTTTAATCAAAGTTTAATTTAATCAAAGTCAAATAAGTTTAATCAAAGTTAGCTATGATTAGCTAACTTTGATTAAACTTATTCCAATGAACATTTTGTGACCAACACAAACAACTTCTATCGATGAAATGCGATTACCTAAGCGCCTATGTTTCAATTTGCCACCCACTTGCTATCGATAAAACCACAGAGTAGATAAACTATACTCTACTCTAACATAAAGTTGCTGCGAAATACGGATAATACGATTTACTTAAAAAGCCAGTGTTGCGGTGCAACGTCATGTACTACGTAACGTTCATTTTTTTATAGAGTGCGTTTCATACTATATACCTACCCTTTTTCGTTAGGTTGGTACCCCGTTTGTCAAGAAGGCGCGTACGTGTTAGAAACATCATTTCAAAACCATTTTACTTTCACCGCTTTCTAATGTTTCGAGCATGATTTTAAAACAGAACCCAAAACTTAAAAAGTCTGCATTGAATTCCTTTCCTAAATTAATCTAACCTTTTGACAGAAATCGACAGGGGTACCAACCTAACAAAAAAGGAAATATACGATGAAACGTACTCTAGTTAATAGTCATATTTTACTTTTTAATATTACAACAAGAAAAGAATCAGATACAAACAGTCAATCTGTAAAAAATATCACAGAATAAATAAGTTAAAAATCGATTATTGTAAACAAGTATTTTCGTGTTATCTTTCTTTAAATAAAATATGTATTTTCAACAATTCTAAGTATGGTAATGTGGGATATTAAAGCGTATTATTTGGATTTAATAAGGTTTTTGAAATATCAGAAACAAAGTCTGAATTGTTTCCTTTGCTATGAAAATTACTGCACATCCAAGCCGACACTTTGATTGCAACAAGCTTACATTATTTATTTACATTAATTTAATGGAGAACTAATAGAAACTAAGTTAGATAATCAGCCCACTGAGCAGCCTGCCAGCAGCAGGGTCATTAATAACCCATGAAACGAACCCTCTTCTGTTAAGGGTTAAATTTTTCAAATGGAAAATAATAATAATGGGTCATTTCGATGTAAGTAATTATTAATTTTTTCAAAGGCACATTTTCACCGATGCTTCGTTGTATCAAAATTAAACAATGGCAAATACTTAGAATCTTGACATTTCTTCAGTTTTAAGGTTCAAAACCCTTACCTACACTGTGCAGCTTCAAGTCTTTAAATTAGGACGTGTCCATTGGTGTAGGGTTTACTATAAATATTATTTCTTTTTTATTACCTAATATGTTAACTTTAAGTCATACTGTAATCCTGTTTGTGGTCCTGAAAAATAAGTATTTCAAAGATCCGTCTGTAAATTTGCATGCGACTTATAAACTATATTCGACTGGTTCAAATATAAAACTGCAAGTCACAAAGCATCGTGTTTAACATCGCTAGGTGTAAAGTTCGTGATTGTTCGTCACTCAGACTGCAGTCGATGCAGACTGCAATTTGTATGCAGATGTGCATCGCGCAACTGCACTGCTAATATTTATGTTTCGTGCTGTATAAGGGTGCTTCTGCAATTTGCCTCACGTATGTTTGTGCATTTCATGTTGTGCTCATTATACTTAACTTTACAGTACCCCTTATTGGTTGGATTGTGTTTTGGTAATACCACGGAATAGATTATGGTATTTCCGTGTAAAGTTACGTATATTTTAACTAACTTGTAAATTAACATAAAAATCAGTAAACCCCTTTTTAACCGACTTCAAACAAAGGAGTAGGTTCTCAAGTCGAGTATATTTTATTTCTATTTTTTATGTATGTTTTAACATAACGTCGTCAGTTGCCAACCGTTTTTAATTTTCCATAGTTCAAGTGTGGTCCCATATATTTTTTACGAAGAAAAAACTAGAAGTTTTTGCATAATCCTGTAAAATATTATTTACGTTTTGGCAAGTCCTTTACCTAGATGACATCATTGTTGTGTATGGTGTGATTTTTTGTGTAAGTAACGGCAAATGATGTAACAAAAAAATTGTGAAATAAAAAACTTATAAAAAAAAATTAAACCGACTTGAAAAAGTAAAAAACAAAACTTTTGGAGTCGGTGTCAGCCAAGGCAAGGAAAATAAAAATATATTTAATAGAACTGCAATGTAGAATTTAGTGTAATTTTTTACTTTTTTGAAAGTTTTTTTTATAAATAAACGTGAAGTAAAGTTACTTAGGTGTAAGCACCTACGTTTAAATCTTATGTTGTCTCTCACTTCCTTTTAGCAAATAAAAGTGACAGCATCAGTTTTATTCCTAGGTGTCACTTTATTCCATGTTTATTAATGAGACCGAATAATACCGTAATTTTAGAAAAAAAATGCTATTTAATTTTTTGTATTTTTAATGCTTCTTGCACAACTTATCAATTTGGTATCATTTTCAAAATTTTAAGCAAAATCAAAATAAATAAATAATAACAGTAATATCTGGATTTTTCAGCTTTCTTATATGAAACTCAGCTGTTTTACGAATAGAACCATAGAATAAAACAAAATGATTCGTAGTTCTACAGAAATTACAAGTGCCTACTGTTTGCCTGATGCACTGGCAATGATCTTTGCAATAATGACACAGGCAAGTTATTGTGGTCGTTTAGAGGAAATTACCATAAACGACAGTTTAAATGCGCATTCGCCTGCACTTTTAGCTGTTAACAACGCAATCTCCAGCGGATCTCGGCGGCGAGTTGTCTGTCCATTCGTCGTTTGATTTACGCTTGTGGCTTTGACGGACTGAAACGTATGAATTGTCTGTACTTACCCCTACTAATGGCTTTATTACCGCATTACAGTACGGCAGTTAAAATTGAGAAAAGATTTTTTTATTATGTTTCATTAATAGATTTTTTATATATTTATTATACGGATTATTGACAGTCGCTACTCTGCTATGTCGTGTTGTGTGTTTTTTGATATCCTATCACTTTAGGGTTTTAATCAGACCATGCAAACAAATCGGATGGCATATATATTTTTAAAATCAAATGTTGTTTCTTTTAATTTTTCATACAAATTCATTCGGCAGAACTACGTGTTTGTATGGAAAAGAAAAAAATATTTTGATTTGGAAAAGCGTTATAATCCATTTGATTGCATGGTCTGATTAAAACCATAAAGTTACGGAATACAAGAAACACGTTGTATAATACAGCTGAATTATTATTTTATTTGTACTTTTAAATGTCTTTTGTGGCTTTTTGTCGAAAAATAGAACTTAATGGTAGGTATTGAAATAGGGATAGAGGCTTGTAGGTTTGTTATGATTAGACAATTGGATTGGGGCTCAAAACTATCAGGAATTTATATACTTACTTTAAAAAAGGCATAGTGACTTTTCTCGTCAGATCCGTCTTATGTCGTTTTATCTTTACTAAAAAAAAAATTTAGATTTTCCATCCCATTGTATGGAAAACCTCAGACCGCTTACATTTTGCTGCAAATCTGGATAAATACTATCTAGGTGGACTCAAACAACATAACACAAAGCAAGTTTACCGCAATTATTGCAATTTCGAATGTAACATATGACTGGCTTATACATAATGTAAGATTTGGCTTCGTTACTATTTCATTAGATATATTCATACTCATGACATTTAATTTATATTTTTAAATTTATAAAAACAGTGGTAAGTGTCAGAGATAATATAAGGGCTATCTTAATTTCGCATCAGCTAATATAGTGTGAGGGATTGCTCCCTTTGTCCGTTTCTTGCAGGTAATGTTGTGAAAATACATACTAAATACAAACAGATTGCAATTCCAATGCACTTTAAGAGACTTTAAGAGGCGACCGGTCAGCTCCCCATACTCACGCAATACAAAAATGATTTGAAATTAGAGCATTAGTTGCTATACTTGTGTGTGATGTTATTCGGATTAAGACAGTATTTATCTAGGTCGCCATTAAAAAAATAATCCTAAAAATAAATGCGAATTCCAGTTTTGTATGAAAAAATGAAGCAACCTAGATAAATACTGTCCATCACAAGTACAGTCAACCATGCTCATATTTTAAATTATTTTGGTATTACATTTGTATGGGAGACTGAGGTGTCGCCGGCCTCTTAACTGTCTTTATAGAAGAATCCTTTTAATGTTAAATTGTTATCAACAGATGTAAAACACTCAATATCAGTAAAATCAAAAAGCAACTTACTTCAGTATGCCTTGAACTTTATTGTTGAGAGGAAACTTTTGTTAAGTATATTTAAATATAACAAAAGTTTCCTCTCAAAATCCGAAAAAAAATAAACAATACATTCTTTGAGATATCTATGAGCATTTTTTCATAATTATTGATTGCCTAATATTAGACACAATAAAAATGTTAATGTTCGTTTATAAGTCAAACTAGCTTCCGCCCGCGACTTCGCCGGCGTGGTCTTTAGAACTTAGTCCAGAAAGATTTAGTAAAAGAAAAGAAGAAATATCTTTCTTTTTCACCTACGCTAATTCCACAATTCAAATCAAATACACTTACGCCTCCTATTGCGATGTAGTGTATTTTCCCGTAGAAAATAGGGATTTTTACGCGACAAAAAGTAAGCTATGTTCCTCTTAATGCTATAAAGTATCTGTGTCCCGAATTTCATCCAAACCCGTTTAGCCATTTTTGTGTGATTGAGTAACAAACATCCAACTTTTACATTTTTATGATATAAGTAGGAAGTAGGATAATAAATTTTCCAAGATTATGTGGCGCCATATATTTTAGCCCGCATTGATTTTAGTACTTACTTTCCCGTAGGACTAAGGGATTTCCTCGCGACAAAAAGTATCCAATGTCCTTCTTTTATTTTAAATTTTATTTTTCTTTTATGTTTTATTAGTTTTTTATCCGTGTGTCAATAAAACATTTTTCTTTCTTTCTTTCTTCTCCAGGCTAATAAGTATAATATGTGTCTTGAATTCCATCTTAATCCGTTCAACCGTTCTTGCGTGATTGAGTAACAAACCTCCAAACACCTAAACATCCAAACTTTCACATTAATAATATTAGTAGGAAGTAGGATAGGAAGATTTCAAAAATTATGTGGCGCCATCTATTGAAGCCCTTATCGATTTTTGTATTTTAGCGTAGGAGTTTGGGATTTTTACGCGACAAAAAAGTATCTAATTTTCCTCTCCAGGCTATTAAGTACCTGTGTCCCAAATTTCATCCAAACCCATTCAGCAATTTTTGCGTGATTGAGTAAGAAACATCCAAACATCTATACATCTACACTTTTACATTTATAATATTAGTAGGATAGCAGGATTTCTAAAATTATGTGGTGTACATTGTTTTTTTATGTTTTCCCTTAGGAATGAGATATTTTAACGCGACATATCAAAAAAAGTATCATATGTTCCTCTTCAGGCTATAAAGTATCTGTGTTCCGAATTTCATTCAAATCCGTTAAGCCGTTTTGAGACTGCCGTGTGCCAAATTTCATCGAAATCGATTCAGTAGTTTTTGCGTGAAAGAGTAATCCATCCATCCAAACATCCTCACAAACTTCCGCATTTATAATATAAGTAGGATAGGATAGGATAGGATTAATTCTTTATTGTTCAAATACAACTAATGACGGACTTTAATGCCGTTACATCCGCGCGGAATTAGGTTTACGCGTGGACTTAGAATGTCGCGTGGTGGTGCCATTTATCATAATAAAAAGTATTCTATGTCCATCTCCACGGTTCGAGTTATGTTCATACCAAATTTCACTAAAATCTATTCAGTGGTTTACTCGAGAAAGGGAACAGCCAGACAGGCAATAATCACTTTCACATTTATAATATTAGCATGCATAATTGCGAATAGAGAAGTATTTGATATCACGAAGTATTGTAAAAAATAATTCAAAGCGTATTAAGTCGCTATGTCTATTTTGCATAATTTTCTAAATAAAATTTAAAGTCCTTGTTCAAACCTTTAAGGGTTGAATTATGTCCACCGCGTCGGACTTCAAAATCGATGCCATTTTCGCAATCAACATCCCATAAAACCTCGAAAACGACACCCATGTCGATTTTAACATTATTTACCCCCTTTTACCCCCTTAGGGGTTGATTTGTATAACACACAAAATAAAGTTTTGTTTATTTCTATTTAATTTCCAACCATAAGCCTTTTAAAAATGAGTGACTTTTACTTTGAAAATAAAGGACTTTTCTTTCTTAACTTCATCCCCCTTTCCACCCCTTTGGGGCTAGAATTTTTAAAAACGCCGATACAGGTAAGTGTTTGTTTTTAATTATCAACCTAAATACAAGATTTGAAGATCCTAACACTCTTACTTTGAAAATAATGGACTTTTCTTACACAACTTCATCCCCCTTTTCACACTTTTGAAGGGGAAATTTTCAAAAACGCCGAGACAGTTAAATATTCATTTTCAATCGTCAACCTAAATACAAAATTTGAAGATCCTAACTTCAAAACTGACGGACTTTCATACAAACATTCACCCCCTATTTTACCCCTTTAGGGGTGGAATTTCCAAAAATCCTTTCTTAGCGGATGCCTACGTCATAACATCTACCTGCATGCCAAATTGCAGCCCGATCCGTCCAGTGGTTTTGGCTGTGCGTTGATAGATCACTATGTCAGTCAGTCAGTCACCTTTGAGTTATATATATTTAGATACACTTAAATGTTAGATTTTACCGAATTGGCATCAAAAATGACAAAACTTAATTTAATTGTGTTTTGTGAAAAGGTAGACATTATTATGATCAGTTTTCTTTGTGAATTTTAAGATCTTTTCGGTTGATCTTTCTCAATGCAGGTTTAAGTACCTACAAATAACCCTCTTGAAAAAGTAATAAAATCTAAATGACGAGCAAAATTACTGACGACTCCACTTATTTTAATGTTATTCATATTAAAAGCTTTAAGCTTCATGTCAGCGACTGTAACCAGTAGGATAACAATGATGAATGCGTCATTATATAAACTACGCATTCTTGCCATGTTTCTTCGTATCTGGATATCTTAGTGGCCCTGCATCATAGACTTATCTGGTAGAATAAAGAAACAAACGAGCATTTCAGAAAGTTGGTAATTTTAGAATACGAGTTAAGAAGCTTATTGGTTCTTTTAACTGGAACTTTGAATAGTGAATAGATGCATATAATTTTCCTCAAGGCGTTTTAGGGTCGATTCACATCATATTACATGAACATTTTTGTTCAAATCTTAGATATACCTATTTCTAGAATACAGAACTTTGGCATACAGAAAGATAAACTTCCCCACCACGGTATTTTTCAAAATTCTTTACAATCCGCCTCATAGTTCAAGTTCAAAATATGATCTCATTCTACCATAAAATTCTTAGATTTTGCTATATAGATAGACTGTATTTATCTCTATTTATGGTAAGACTCACCTCACTTTTATTCAATTCCATAACCAATTTTGAGTGTGCAAACAGATTTTTGCAAAGCTTCAAAAGCATACCACACTTCGTACGACGACGTTGAGCAATACACGAAGGTCGCAAATCTTTCCGTGATTTCCTCATTTAGTCATTTTACATGAGACGGTATATTATGTGGCGCTATCTAAACTGCATCGTCCAGTCTGCGCCTGCGCCTGTAACGACTTATAACTCGCATTCACCAACAATATTGTCTTTAATGTCCATATTAAGATAGTCCTCGAGATTGCCGCAAAATATAAAATATATTCACCGTCAGACAATTTTAAAATTATCTCAACGGGTCCGATTCATACATGTGAACCTACCTATATTTATTCCTAATCTCGGAAATATTTATCCTTTTTTTGTTGCGAATTTCCGCTGGTCATTGGAGCTATAAAAAGTTAGCCATTGAATTCAGTAAAAATGACGTTATAGTCTTATACTTAAATGTTGGATGTCCATGCACGTTCAACCAAATGAGCACTTTAAGTTCTACTAACACACTAGCCTTAAGTTTTACTTGTTACTAACACTACTGTATAGATTTATAATTATATTTAAATCTGAAATAAACATTTCAATTTCAATATAATATCACGCGACAGTTCCGGTTATTTCTAAGAGATCGTTCAGGTCCACTATTAGCATTTAGATGAGGGTTATTCCTGAAATTGTTCTGGTCGGCATTCCCGGCTCTCAATAAAACCGCCGTAAAGTCGAAACGTCGTGAGCCGACATTTAGTAGGCGATCCTCAAAACTTTTATGACGTTGCCATGACACAGTGCTGTCGATTGGACATATTATTATTTCAATAGGTAATTAAAGGCTTCGAGACTTGTTTTGCAAGCAATATTCACGCAAGGATTGACGATTAAGTACGTTCAAGAATAAATAAGTGACAAAAGAGAATTAACTATCAATAGGCAACTAATAATAATTAATTAAAGGTGATGTCCAAAAATGAATGAAGTCTGGGGCATGTCTGTGTACAGTATACCAAAAGATAGATGAAGACGCGATAAACAGTTTCTAATTATTCAATTTCTTTGTTTTCTGGAAGTAACAATAAACATACTTATTGCAAAAATACATTATGGCGGAAGATGTCATTTTGTCACTGTCAGTTAATAGAATTACAAAGTCGAACCATGGAATTATTAAGTAGTAAAAATCCATGAGTTCAACACAGAGTAAAACTCAATGATAGTGACACTGACAGTTTTTTAAAGTCGAGTAGTCATATTTGACGTCTTTTTCGAGTAAAAAATATTGTTTTGTTTTTATTAATAACCACATAACCGTGAATTATAAAAAAAAACTCTATCTTTGGGGGTGGTGTACATAGACGTGGCCCATGTTGGGACATGTCCTTTCATTTGACATACCTTAGCTATCACGGTTCATCAGATACGACTTGGTGACAGTTTGACAGACTGTTAGGCGGACAGTGGAGTCTTAGTAATAGGGTCCCGTTTATATGGGTACGAAACCCTATAGAACTAAGAGACAATTTATAATGAGAAGCAAATTTAATATTATCTTAATTAGGACTAATATCCTAAATCTGATCTACCTAAAATGTATTGTTTATTTATTAAAAAAGTAAGAGGTTGTGTGCATAGACAATAGATACCTAAGTCATTCTGTAGTATAATGTGTCATAGTTCTAGGTGTAGGCATATACTGGTTTTGTTCGTACGTGTTTTTGGAAGCGGCGCGTAGTAACTTGCAGAAGACGAACTGAGGGCAATGGTCGCCGCCTTGTAAAGATTAAGTGACAATTTGTGAGTAACATTACTTTTTTTTGTGACAACTATCGTCTATTGTATGCTTATAGTCTAGCGAAAAAATAACCGGCTAGATGCCATTGGGCGTGCCGTACATGGGCTTGTTTTGCTCCGTGTTGTTGCCCTCCAGGCGAGGAGACAGGAAATCTGGACTTCCGCCGTCTAGGATAACATAAACCGTCTGGGCTAGACAATGGATGACGTTTGTCTGAACTATGGTGGCGCGACGCGATTTACTTCAATAGTCAAATTGTAATGTGATTTTTGGGAGACTAGTGATTCACATTTGAAATTTTAGTTGGCGTGATTATGGTCTCCTAACTAACGCTAAGTTCACGAACTATCTAATTGAGCTTGAGCTAGTGACTTATGGTAAATTTTAAATAGAAAAATATTGGAAAGAATCAACTCGGCCACAACACAAGTGAATTCTCAGATGATACTAGGGTTGCCACCTGAACTTTATAATAAACTATTGTACTTGTACGTTATTTAAGGTAATTGTACTATTTACTTATGAGAACAATAAAGTACACGAAAATACTTTATTGATTTGATTTCTTTGGGGTTTCGAAAAGTTTAGTAGTAAGTATTTTTTCGTTAAACCAAATATATGCTGAATTGGTGCTGAATCTATGTCGCCACATACCTTAACATAATTGAAAATTTAAATCTGCAAAATCTTAACATAGATTAAGGATAATCTTTATGGAGAAATCGCTTTATTAAACCAACTTTATAATCAGATATGTTGTTATTGTGTATTCCAGCCACGTCAGCATTCATAGAGAGTTTTTTACCTGCGATGGTACGGAGACGGTATATGCGTTTGGGGTGAGAGGTTGTTTGTTTGATTGTTTGTTTGTTTGTGCAAACCAATGTTACCATTTATCCCAAAAGCAACTTTATAATCAGATATGTTGTTATTGTCTATTCTGGCCACGTCAGCATTAATAGAGAGTTTTTTACCAGCGAAGGAACGGAGAGGTATATGCGTTTGGGGTGAGAGGTTGTTTATTTGATTGTTTGTTTGTTTGTGCAAGCCAATGTTACCATTTATCTCCAAAGCTACTAGTCCGATTTTGATGCGGTTTTCAGTGATGGGTTCGGGTTTGATTGATGCATGTTCTTAGATAGGTGTTACGGTGACAACTCACCAGGGGGGAGCTGCAGTAAACATTTGTTTGTGCAAACCAATGTTGTTATTTATCTCCAAAACTACTTGTCCGATTTTGGTGTGGTTTTCAGTGATAGGTTCGGGTTTGATTCGTGCATGTTCTAAGATAGGTGTTATGGTGACAACTCACTAGACGGCACTGTAGTAAACATTTGTTTGTGCAAAACCAACACTTCTAGTCCGATTTTGATGCGGTTTTCAGTAATGGGTTTTATGTAATACAATGAAAATAATATAGTTTAAAATAAAAAACGGTTAAAACGTAATTAAAAAAAGTATAAAATAATTTAAAAACCCCTGACTTAATTATCCGTCGGGGGCTGCCATCAGTATTTTAAATTTCTACATAAATATTAACAAGAATAGCAATAAAGTATCTCCCAATTATTCATGTTACTATAAAACTGCAAAACTATAATAGTTTATATACATAATATAGAACATTTTATGGCAGCCCAGCATCGTCAGAGCGACATAAGACAAGTTGCTTTTTTCTAGTACCTTCTTATATTTTCTTGTTGAATATTTATTACTTACTTAAAAAAATTGATTTAAATATAGACTGTAAAAATGCTGTGCAATTGTTTAGTAGTGTTGGGTAGTGCCTTGATGCTGCCACTCAACAGACTTGCTGGATCTTGATATTCTTTGATAAATAATAAATCCTTGCCAATTTATAAATGTTTATTTTTGTCTTGTTACAAACGAGTTCACAATTGAAGTGATATGATGTGACTAAATAAATTACAATAATTATATTTAAAGAAATGTATGAAAAATGAAAATGCTGACGCGGTGACATACTTTGTGCGGTGCAAACCGTACAAGTAGATATACTAATTTGATACAAACTGCAGAAAGCAATAAAAATATGTTTAAAACATATTTGTAATAATAATAAAGAAAATTAAATTGTACTCTATTTTGATACTATGTACTTTTTTCTTACCTATAATAACCAATGTACTTTAACTGCAAGAAAAAAGGTGGCAACCCTAGATGGGACTCGAACCCACGACCTTTGGAAATCTGGCCCACTGCTCTAACCACTGAGCTACCGAGGCTAAGTTGATTTTAACCGACTTCCAAAAAGGATGAGGTTCTCAAGTAGGTACCTACACCAATTATGCCGAGATTTCTAAACCGATTTACGTGATGCTTTTTTTGCAATATTTTTCTATTATCATAAAACATAAAATAGCATTGAAAAAATGCAAAAAATCATATAATGAGCTAGTGATGTTTGGCCCGAAAAAGTTTCGCCCGATTCGGGTTAAGGGACACCCTATTATGAATGAATGTCCCATTATAAAAGCACGAGAACCATCAAGATTAATCGCACTATTACGTGAGACAAGACAAGATGAGATGCCTTTGATTGACAAAACATACCTTTCAGTCTTATGTGTTTTTACTAAAATAGAAAGGAATTGTGTTTTCCATACATTTGACATCACATGCGGAGTTAGCTCTTTCGTCAAATGAGGAACCCAGGTACTTACAACAACTCCAGTAGCACACTTCAGGGTGCCTTTTATGTCAAATTGCATCACTATATATCTCCCGCTTCGCTTTTCCCAGTGGAAACGCACGCTAAGTGATATTATAACACTAGCCGTTTCACCCTCTGATTTTTATCTCATTCCAACAAGTCGCCACGTTTATCACATGTGCCAGTTGTACCACACACAAACACAACCTTAAAGAGTTTCAAGACTGTAATGTCAAAGAATTATCATAACTGCACTATTAAACGCATTTAAGGTACAGCAAAATCGTAACCAATTGATGTGATCGTGCATGTCTGTTACTAAAAGAACATGAATTGCCACCGAACATCACGAATTCTTTCCCATAAGCACAACAATGTTGCAAGCCTTCGGCATTTTTTTGTACATACATTTTATAATAAATGGAAGTAAATGCAAACGTTCTTTCTTCTATAGATGTACGAGTATTCTTTGTTAATATGCGCGTACGTAAATCTTAAATGTATAACGATAATAATTATTTTGCTTACATAAAAGGTTAGAATATTATGTAAATAAATAAATAAATAAATTTCATACAATTACATCTATTATCTAGCCCACGTTAAGTTTCATGAAAATCTTGTGTTATGGATACTAGATAACGGATAAACATACTTATATACATTTTTGTAAATACATAATATACATATTCTTGTCTGGGTAAACACCCAGACCAAGACAAATAGACATGTTCATGCACACAAATATTTATCTTGTCCGGGGATCGAACCCGGGACCTCTGGCGTAGAAGGCGGGTTTAGTACCCCTGCACCAAACAGGTAGTCATGTAGTCTATTGACAATGCTATTCTAAGGGTGGATTGCACCATCTAACTTTAACAATAATTATTAAGGTAAATGTATAGGATTTGACAGCTTTGACAACCATGAATCGGTTAAAGTTAACTGGTGCAACTCGGCCTAAGTTAAGGGAAGATTTACTGATTTATTGATGATGATGATGATATTTTTTAGTGAATATCGTATTTCTAGTTTTTTGGTTGAATTTTGAGAAGATCATGTGATTATATTTTGTATAATAAAAAAAACTTTTTTTTTTACTTTTTAGTGTCTGTAATAGACTGGTTTTGTAAACTACAGCAGGGTTTTTCTAGGTTTCATGTACATTATAAACAAAATTATCGTAAAAATAACATCGTCCAAGTTAACAATGAAATTAAATATATAAAAATGCTCATAATATAAAAAGTAGGTACTGGGTCAAACTAAACCAAATTTTTATGGGACCAAAAAAATAATATATACCAACCGAATTGAGAACCTCCTCCTTTTTTTGAAGTCAGTTAAAAAGGGCCGGTTTCACCACTTACTGATAAGTTCTGGATAGCTTATTTGGCATATGATTTGACAGTTGTAATATGAGAAAAATGTCAAATTATCTGCAAAATAAGCCATCCAGAACTTATCAGTAAGCGGTGAAACCGGCCCTAACTCTTGTTTAAAATTTGACTGCTTATTAAGCGACAACTAGGGCGGTTACAACCCGATACTCGGGTTCGTCGATCAACGAAAAATTCCAAATTATGCGAAAATCTTTATTGCAGTTTGTGATCATCACGTTTAACATTTTGTATATTTTATAGTTTTCGGAACAAATAGACTCGAGTACCTTTAATTTGATACCTTACTCGGCCGCGTACTACGCGCCAAAGTCCCTATCGAGTCGTCACAAATTTTGCGAACCTGAATTAAGTATATAGATAGATATCTTCGATGCGATGCTAGACAGACGCCAGGGACAATTAGTTAAATGATATCATTCATCTAGTAGGTAATTTCTATAGAGAGGCTGTTCGGCGGCTCTGCGCCCGGAGTCCGATAATCATTACTTTCAGGAGCGTTTACCAACTATTTATAAAATGGGAAGTTTACAATTTTCACTAAGACGATAAAACGAAAAAAAACCATACACACAGTATATAAAGGTTGTTTAACAAAATCATCTTTCTATTAAGTACTTATAGTATTTTTCTAACCGATGGAAGAGTCTTATTCAGCTAGGGATAACTATATCTACTTAATTTGATCAAAAATTGCTGGTTTTAATGTTGTTAGAATAAAATTTGTATGCATTGTAGCTGTAAAGATATTGAAAAGAGTTTTTTTCAGGCACGCTCGTGCTTTTCAGTTTGTATTCTATTCCTATTCGTTAATTTATTACAAACTGAGTAACATACATTGACATTTGTCCTACAAAACGTTGGTTCTACCTGAAGATTTTACATAGTCACATTCCTCTACCTACACGAATGACAACCTGAAACTATCTGAAGTTTCCTTTACATTCGAATTAGATCCTTGATTAACTATTAGCCAAGTGCTGTGTACGGATTATGTAGAAATCCTGTGTAACATTGTTCATGCCCAAAATAGTTCATGAGTTATCCATAAAATATTATATGATGCAGAGATCATCCATAGACTATATAGAGTACCTACATCCGACAAGCTACCCATACTCCAGTGCCGGTTACCAGCTACCAGCGCCCTAGGGCGAGATTCTACGCGCCGTTCTACGCCGAGTTCGTCAAAGGAAAGAAGTACCCTGAGAGTGGAGTTCTCTGGAGATAAGCAAACCACATTTTAGAACTTCTTTCGCGAGCTGGACACTACCAGCTTTTAAAAGGTACCTATCTATGGCACCTTAGGCCGCCTTTGGCGCCCTTTTATGTCCTGCGCCCTAGGGCCGTCCGTGCTCGCCCAGCCCTAAACCTACCCTAACGCCAAACGCGACTTCTATACTCGGATAATAAAGTGGGAAAGTTTATTTGTCTGCTTGTTTGTTTTAATGCTTTCATTAAATCTTTGGCTAGCGTGGGATTGGCAAAAAAAACTTTTTGCATATATGATTATAGCACAATTATTAAGGAACTTTATACGCTTTTTAAGATCACGTAACGAACGTTAAATGCAGCCGAAAAAGTTGTAATATTCGGATAAAAACCAAGTCTAAAAAGAAATATTGCATCACTTATTCGACTCCTTGCCACCTGGAGCGTCTTATAAATATAGTAAGAATAAGCCAATTAAACATTCATAACAACGAGTTTATAAAAAAAATTGTGTAATTATAAAGGCGAAATTGAAAACGGTCACTTCAAGTCTGTCTACAAGACATGCAATATCCGTCTGGGGTGCGCGTCAACTCATTCCTGATAATATATGAGGTGTGAAACTTAGTGACGGTGCGAGGCTGACTACAATTCAGGCTTTCGAAGGACTTTACATAGTTATTGTTAGAAATAATATTTACTATTAATCAATTAGTATTTATTTGCAAACCCGAAAAACAGATAAAACTATCAGCTTTGACTTCACGAGACAATGGATGAACTCTAATCAAATCACAGACTTCTCATTATGTAGGTATTCAATGACAGTCTACGGACTAGACAACACTAGTGCTGAGGTGAAGCAAAAGCAATTGAATAAAATATAGTTTTAGCTAACATTATTTAGTGATAAGATTAAAAGATTTACAGTAGCTTTAAACATCGAATCGCAATGAGATAACATAGAAGACATTAAACCCGAAAATATTAAACTGGATTTCTATAATACTCAACTAGAGTCTGGCTAATGAAAACTGACACTGAGTATTTTTCTGAACTTTTATTGTGGCAACAATTTCGCATATTAAACATTAATTTTACGTGGTGACAGCTCACTGTCACAATGCAAGTAAAAACTCATTTTTACTTGCATTTTTAATACCATAATTATTCAGATTTTTGTTTTGGAATACCACCTTTTTTTCAGTGTCAGCTTTCATTAGCCAGACTCTAGTTGTGTATTATAGAAATCTAGTTCAAAATTTAGAAACGAATAGATTTCAGGTGTTATTGCATTGCAGTATTTCGATATTTTCGACCCGATGCCACATGTGACGGAACGGAATAAAATTTCACTAATAAATTTCAAAAACAACGAGAAAATCATACGCAAATCTGTTAAACCATTAGGTACTTACTGACCTATAAATAACGCCTTATTTTCATTAGAACATCTGCTCCATACAAAATTCCGTCCAAAATGTGCACAGACTCTCCCGGGGAACTCTATCCTTCTGGGAACATCAACTGCAACAATGTTACCGAATGCCTGCGGCTGCGGTCTGCTCTGACACACGATAAATGACTAAATTACCTCTCAGCCAATAACGGGAAATCACGATCGAGAAACATTGTGCTGTGATATTTAATCATACTAACAGCTGCGCCAAGTATTGTTAGCTTTTGTGAGCAATCTAAATAAAGCAAATGAAACGCGACAGCTGACATGCGACGATTAAGAACTTGACAAATTCAAGATGTTGCTTAACTATTTTAAATTGATATTAGAATTTTCAAAATTAAGTATTTTACTTGTTTAATGAACAAGTAAAGCTTATCATTACTATGATGAAGGCTAAGCATCTGTCCACTGTTAAATAAAAAGAAAAAAATACGTTTATACACTAACATCCGATTTAAAAAGACATCACTATTTGGCTGGATTTTTTAATCAAATAAGTACTTACCTATGTGATGTGAAACTAGACCGAAAATCGAAACAATAGAATTTTTGGATTCTTTGGTCAGCTTGATTTATAATGCTTTCATTTTCCCAATACAATTACAATTCCCTATATTTCCTTGTTAATATATATAATGTTCAAAGATATAAAGATAATTAGATCGCAGAAATTAAATTCGAATACCCTTCCAAATATTTTGATCATTGAAAGGAAAACCGGAGTCCCTAATATTTTTAAAAAATATATGAAGTCATGCCAACTGTTTTAACTCGCTCCTTGAATTTAAATGTAAAATCTTCGGAACCAATTTCAGGGGACGTATTCACAAAATCAAGATTCGTTTATGGCAGTTTTATTTTTTGTTGACTCTCTTGATTGCGTTTTAATTTCGGGAGACCGACGTTAAAGTTAAAACAAGTAATGCAGGTACTGAATTTAGTGGGTCTGCAACTTGCTTTCGAAAAACGCAGGTTCAATGAATGATTGCTCGAATGAACTATTTACCTAAAAACTGTTACTCGAGCTGTCATAGTTTCGAATGACGCTAATTAGAATGAACTATCTAAAGAAAAATCATTGTTTAAATCAATCACGTAAAAAATTGCATCATGAGTATTTTAAAATTCTTTTTATATAATACTAGCTTTTGCCCGCGACATCGTTCGCGTGATTAAGATAGTTGTGCATTTATAACTTTTTTCCGAAAAATACGTCAATTCAATACAAAAAAATTAACACTCTAGTATCGTAAACCAATTTCAACACATTACAATCCCAAGTTTAGCTGTCAAAATAACATTTTTGAGCAAAACTCAAGGTCGTTTAGTTCACTCAATGTGCGCTCAATATAAATCCAATTTGGCGCTGCTATCGCGACTCAAGAATATGAAACGTCACAAAACCAATGTCGATCGATCGGTATTGGATTCAAGAGTAAACTTACAGGTTTACATGGTGACCTATGCCAGTAGGTAAATGACACCTAAAATGTGCGCTACTAAAAGTCAAATGTCGTCATTTGACGTTGGTGGCCGCGCTTTCGTAATGTAATTTTGTTCCGTTAAGAATTTTTAAAAGATATCTTAACCTTTAAGTACCGACGTGGTCTGAGAGACACTTTGAGGTGTCGGAAATTTCTAGTTAGATATGTTAGCAAAGAAGTATCCCCTCCCGCTTTTGTCTACCCCTCGGGCAGCCACCCGGCAGCGTTCGATTCGAGGAGAGTAGCGATGTCGGCGCCTGCGATTCCGGTGAGTTTTGTTTTTTATATCTAATTCTAATCTAAAATAAAAAATCTTTTTTCTTATTCTTATCGTAATTATTACTATGAAGTTTTTTTTTAGCATGGCTAAATGGGAGCTCAGCCTCCGAATCTGACGACATCGTCTCGAATTTTGTTGCCTTGAATAGACTAAAGTGCAAGAAAGAAAGAAAGAAAAGTAAGTTTATTTGGGACAAACACAAGACAGTACACCCGAATAAAAATAAAACACATAACAGACAAAAACCGTCTGTCCCAAGACTACTTATAAATGTAACTCATGTATGAAAAAAAGTATAATTGCTAAATAATAATTATTAAGGTAAAAGTTGCTATTTTCTCTTGATGCTGCAGTGTAAATGTTTATAATTAGTAATAAATGTGGAAACTTCTATATTTTGTTTTACTTTTATGATAACTACCTAGATATGTTAACAATATCTAGACACGTTTTTTTAAACAATACCAAGAAAGGACAATGGGCAAAAATGTATGGAGCCTGGTACCCGCTCCAATAGCCATAAATTATATATCATTGGAAAGGTCTATTAACAAGAATTAATGATAACCGAGTCGCTTGTCTCCATTTGCTGTCGGAACGGAGTTATTTCGTGTCAAGTTATTGGTATGGTGTGTGTTTATTACTATTTCACGCAAAAACTACTTAACAGATTTAGATAAAACTTTACAGTTATATAGTGTATACATCAGAATAACATATAGACTGTCGATGACTAACATATAGACAATTTATCCCGATATTCCTATGGGAACGGAAACCACCCGGGCGGCCGTTAGTTTAATATATTTTTAACAGATATTTAGTATCAGCTTTTTTTGATTAAAATAATTGTGATAATATAGTGTATACATCAGAATAACATATATACTACAATTTATCCCGATATTCCTATGGGAACGGAAACCACGCGGGCGGCCGTTAGTTTAATATATTTCAAAAAGATCTTTAGTTTCAGCTTTTTTGATTAAAATAATTGTGATAAAATATCGTTGCCTTGTATAGAAGCCCTCCGAAGTGCGGAAGTGCTCAGTTGTAATGCTACTTTACGATCACCCATCTGACACCTGGCCGGACCGAACGTTGCTTAAGAAACGTGATCGAATACGATCAGTCTGTCGAGCCCAGCCACGAGCGCTGCGATGGAAACTATATGAGGTCAAGTGCCACCAGTTCGTCGTCCGGTGAGAGACGTGTAGTAATAATTGCTTAAAACATAAGAACATTTTCGCGGCTGGTTTCCCAACCACTGCATGTCCCACCCCGTGGCCGGTTCCTTGAGCACCGCACATCCCATCCCGCGTCTGGTCCCCATTCCCGTATCTTATCATATGTTTGGCTTGTGTCTCTAGCTACTCTCTGGCTCCGCCTGAAAATCAGCGTCACATTTATGTGACACAAGCTGAGGTACGAGAAGACCATTTTGGTTCTATCTAGGTATCTATGTTGTTCTTTTTGTTACTGTATGTTAGCCTAATAAAAGTTTATTCTTTTTTTCTTTCATATAATTTCGAATTAAATAATGTTGTTTTATAGTTATATTCGTTATAATTATTATCGTTTTTGCTTTTATGATATCAACTTAAACTGGATCTTCGGGAGCTTCCCGGGGTTTTCGGACAAGGATTTGGGACAAGTCGCCATAGTAAATATTTTTCCTGGTGAAAAATCCTATCTAACAAAACCACACTGATTGCTATTGGACCGGGTACCAAAATGCCCATTCTCCTTTAAAAGTTTTCATTGGTTAGGCTGTGGTGGTCTACCAGACCACACATTATGTAACTAAAATAACTTAAAAGTTAAACGGTACTTAAAAGTTAAACGTCACTGAGCGTTTTGAACAACGATTGTCGAAACTATGACAGCTCGACTTCAGTTTTTAGATAAATAGTTCATTCAAGTTATTCGGAAGAGCTACTCCTCGACCAATAGTTTGTAGGTCAGTAATTCATTCGAGCAATCGTTCATCGAGCCTGCGTCATCGTTCGAAAGCGAATTGCCGACCCGAATTTACTTTTATTTCAATAACATAATAAAAAATAAACAAAAACATAACAAATTTAATGTTTAAGGAAAATAAAAATATAAGATTTTTACTGTCGCATTTTATTTTTACCACTTTGCCCAATTTGTTCCGAAGCCCAAATGTTTGTTACCACAAAATTTGACGACCTCAATTATTGTTAATTAAATAAAATGATTTTTACTTATATCTTTGACTAACTTTATTTGTTTATATTAAGTTTTTATAGAATACTAGCATTCCGCCCGCGACTTCGTCTGCGAGGAATTAGGTTATAGCGCGGACTTAGGATGTAGCGTGGTGGTGCCATTTATTAGAATAAAAAGTATTCTATGTCCTCCACGATTTAAGTTATGCCTATGTCGAAGGAGGATTGTAGAATTCGCCGTTTTACTAAATTTTAGATTAGGCAGATTGTAAAACATGATTTTAAAAGCCTGATTTAGGCGAGCTCGTTGTACCAGCAGGAAACCTAACAATAACCTAATAACTCTTTTAACCCAAATTGGGAATTATAACAATACAATTTTATTAGCTTATCAGATTTTGTATGAGTTTACAATCTGCCTAACCATTTTGTAAAACGGCGAATTCAACAATCTGCCTTCGACATCTATACCCAATTTCACTACAGGAAAGTATTGTAAAAGTATAGGAAAGTATTGAGAACGTATAACGTATTACGTATTGTTGAAAAAATCTTTGTATGGAAAAAAGACAAGACAAACCAAGTAGCTAACCAAAAGTGCATCATTCCAACCCAAACGGCCCAGTGATCCTAAATTTATGACCGAGCTTATAAATTCAAAGTTTGCACAAGAATCTTGTAGGAATGCAAAGGGGCTTATTAAGACGATCCTTGAACAAATGATTGATGAGTGCTGCCCTTTGGCAAGCTAAATCTCCTGAAAAACAACATGAGCAAATAGGCTTGGCTTTTATGCAGTTAAGTATAAGGACGACCAGCAATATGTAACAAATAAACAATATACTTGTTTATTATGGTTCACATCAAATATTAGCTTTTGGGTTTTAAATGCCGTAGAGAGAGAGTCGGCTGAGCAAGAACTAAGTCTACTTTAAGGTTATAGTTCTCTATATTATATATATATATATATATATATATATATATATATATATATATATATATATATATATATAGTTCTCTGTATTTCTATACAGAGCAGTCATTTACACCTGAGTACAAAAACATAATTTGGAGAAGGTAGTTTGTTCTATATTTCTAGGCTTCTTCTGAGCTAAGCACAAGTTGACGTTCTAATTTTTATAGTTTCTTTTTGCACCAACATGATATGGAAATGTCAAAACATTATAGCTAGGTCATTTGGCACTATTTTACTTAATCTAGGCTTAATTAAATAGACATTTAATTTAAAGATTGCAGCGAGTATAGGTTTTAATATCATGTAAAGTTAGTTCATATATCTTTTACTTAAAATACAAAAGAAGAACAAAACACTTCATGCAATTGCTTTCTACGCAAATGACAGTCCTAAGTTTTTTTAATTCGTTCCTATTTGATTTATTTATTTATTATTTTGCATTTAGCATTTTAGTGTTAAATACGATAATTCCATCGAGTGATAGGAACTAGGAAACTAGGAACAGGCAAAGGTCATAGACCATGCTGCCTCGTCAATGGTAGTTACTTTCCGTATTTGTTTTTTATTTATTTATATTATTAGTAAAGTTTTCTTCATAGATGGTTTATAAAATGTTTAATTCATTAGTCTGTGACAGCCCTAAGTATGGTGACTAAAACAACACAAGGTGCATTGGGCCCGACTGTTTGTTTTAAAAACACATTTATAACGTTGAATTGATGAGTGGCACCGCTGATATGCGGATTAAGAAGTGATTGATAGTTCGCGATATTCAGGTATGGATAGATGATACCATATGATACTGATTTGCCCGACCGAAATAAAATAAATATGATTTTTGATGATTTAATAAAAAAATACTTTTAGCATATTGTAAAATTAAGTTAATTATGCTAATAATCACTAATAATATAATAATAATTCTAATATAATATTATGACTAATGTTTTTTGAAGTGAGCCAAAAGTTTGCTCTACTTACCTATATTAAATTGAAAAATAATGTCAGGTTTATTTAGCTATGTTTTCGATCGGTAAGTCTCTGTACTTACCAGGCCTAGAAATATCTAGTCATAAATGTTTAATAATAATTCCTGGATTAAAGAAGTTTAGGCCATGATGTAAATGTATATAATTATTTAAACGTTTTCAGAAAACTGATCGCTACATGACCGTGACGTCATCCGCAAAGCAACAATGCCGATAAGGTCAAAACCCACATTAAAAAAGGGGCTACAGGATCTAAAACAGCCCTAAAAGTCACCGTCTGAGCGCAACTTAATGACTGGCCATAATTTGTCTGGTCTAATGTGAAACGGAACGTAATCATAAAAAAAGCGGGAAAAGAAAAAAACAACACTGGGTAAATTGTTTTAAATGGCAGGTACGGGCGCGCCCGCCTGACCTACAGACCGCCAGTTATTACTTAAAAAGTTTAAAAACTCTTTTAGGGTCTTAGTAATGGAGAACAGAACCTGCCATTAAAATGAAAATTTTCGCTTGCGCCAATTGTAATAAAAAAATATGTGAATTCCTGTAAAGCTGTACACAATGAGAGTGTTTTGATATTATCATCACGCATATAATAACTTGTGAAATAGCTACTTTTGTATGGCATTAACTATGCAAAATAATACTCGGTAATTTGAATATTGCATATTACGCCTAAGTGCTTCTAAAGAATATTTACCCCGCATTCAGTAAGTAAGTATCCCTTTCTTTTTATTGAATTAAATTTCTATATGAAATTAGTTAGATCTTTTATATTTATGAAGATACTCACAGTTTAATGCACCACATAGGTACATTAAAAGTGCCACCCAAGAACCTCATTATAATCGACACCAAATTTTCCTTTAAGGTTCCAAATCGTTCGATAAATAGACCCCCTTAATTTGTTTCAACAGTGTAATCCTAATAGTTTCGGCATAAAGTGGCTGTGATATACGGACGAACGGACAGACAGACAGGCAGACGTACAGACAGACATGACGAATCTATAAGAGTTCCGTTTTTTGCCATTAGGCTACGGAACCCTAAAAACGAATAAACAAAGACAAAAAGTTCACTCTATAGTAGCAAAAGTAAAACAATAGCTGTCTCCTTCATACTCGTAAATTTGACCGAGCGAGAGAGAGACAATGACAGACAATTACAATGCAGTGCAACGTCACGCCGCGCGCTCATTTACAGACACTACGTGCGAATGTGTTGTACGTGTCAGCTTTAGTTAATCTACCTACTGTACTTACCGGTTCAGTTTCGCCCTGGTTGTCCTTCCCGAGGCCTTCGCCCTTCGACCAGCCCATTTTCTCCAACAGCTTGAAGCCTTTATTCTCTGGAGCTATGAACCTGTTAAAACAAATAAATAATGAAACTCATAGTTTTGAGACTACAAGGTTAGGTACCTATGTCTCGTTGGTAGAATCGGTGGTTTTTGTGGATTTCAGCCGGTTCGATTCTTTGGCTTACCAAGCGTCTTTCAAAAATCTTTAACGCGGTTTTCGCTTACCTCTCAACTTGACGCCGAAAATAGGCGTGAAACCACATAGGATAGAGGTATTAATCTAATCCATAAACATTTAATTCTTTTTTGTTCGCAATGGGCAAAAGGGCCCACCCGATTCCTTTGTTTTTGTCTATTAAAGTCTCTTAGAATGACCTAGAATGATATCTTACGTGTCTAAGTCGCTGCTCTGCGTCTTCTCCGAGTGGTGTGAACTGCCGACCGTATCCCTCCGCGTCTGGGCTCGGTCGTTGTACGCCGTGGCTTCGATGGCCAGCGGCTTCGGCGCGTACTTGTTCTTCAGCCGAGCCAGCTCCAACTGATGCTGCTTTTGAACGCTACACGTACGTGTGTACGCTACTTTTTTTTCTTCTAGCACTGAATGAGAGGGAAAATTAAATATAAGTGTTTCTAAACTAGTTTTGAGTAAAAATTTCAAGTTACAGCACGTATTTGATAAGACAAATACAAAATACTATACCTTTACATGGCATAATATACCTTTCACATACTTCAAAAATAAAACAAACAAAAATCAAAAAAGCTTTAACAAATAAACTTATTGCTATTGCTAAGTAATATTGAGTTGTGCATAAGACACTAATTAGCTTTAGAATGCTGCTTCTTCTTATCGAGTGAGGATAAGTGGCCACCTCTGGTGTCAGAGTTTATCAACCTGCCTTTAAGGCCTCTGACTTAGCTTAACGACTGCAATCAAATGACAACAGCCGGGACCGACGGTTTGACGTGCCCTCCGAAGCACGAAAACGCTCAGTTATAATGCCACTTTACGGTCACCCATCCGACACCTGACCGGGCCGAACGTTGCTTAAGAAACGTGATCAAATACGATCAGTCTGTCAAGCGCGGCCATGAGCTTTAGAATGCTTATTTCGCTACTAAATATTTTTATGTTCAAAATCACCAACTGTTGTTTAAAACATTGTTTGTCCCTCTAAACTTCAAACAAATTACTATAATGGCATAACACTTAAAAAACAAAAGCAATATTACTAAAGAAACTAATTACAAAGATAAATGACTAATATCCATTAGTCTACAATGTAAACGTGACGTAAAGCGATCACACTCCATCGAACGCTCAAGATCATCTTTTATCATTTTTTGCATTTTTCAATGCTCTTTAAGCTTATGATAACTTTTAAATAGAAAAATATTGGAAAAAATTGACTCGGCCACAAGTGAATTCTCAGATGGGACTCGAACCCACGACCTTTGGATCAAGATCTTTGTTGGACAGTAACGAGCAATAATATGTTAACACTGTACAACCTTATCGCATTTAAACACACGGAAACAAAGCTCTCCGTGTAAACAATAGTTATTTGTTATGCAAGGCTGGAAAGTTGGTTATTAGCGGCGAGTTACTTCTAGTGAAAGCTGAGCAAGTGAATGATTCTAGGATTGAACCACGAGCGTAGCGAGTGGTTCAAAGATTGAATCCTGAGCGAAGCGAGGATTTCAAAGGTACAAGACGCTAAAAACTTTTCTGCCGAGCACAACACACAATTTTTCACCTCACAACAGCGAGGAACATTTTATGGTTGTTTCCGCGTACAACTTCCGGTAAAAATAATCTTTAAACAAAAAGTTTAATTAAAATACCTTATTCTCGTTGTGTTAATGATATAAAAAAACTAAAATAATAAAAAAGGGAGTAGGTATTATAGTTAATTCAAAGTTATTTAAAGTAGGAATATATTGTTACTTATAAATTACAATAAAAACTATTCCGTAAATGTTGACACCGACATTAGGTACAAGACAAAGACAATTTAAAAATAAAGATTTATGTCACGTTCCGAAATCCGATCATAGGTTGTGAAATCTCACCCAGCCTTATATAAAATTCTTATAACAAATAGTTTAATCTTATTGTTATTGTGTTTCTGATTCAATGAACTAAAATAATATAATAAAACCAAAACGGAGTCTTATAATTGATTCAAAGCTATTTAAAATAAGAATAAAATGTAACAAAAAGTCAATAGTGCGCTTCGGAACCCATTATGACATATTTTAAGGTATTAAATTAAAAAAGTACTTTACCGCGCTAGGCCGCAAAAAACGATTTTCTACGCCGAAACTGAATGACAAAACCTCCTCTTCCGAGCGTGTGAGGTGAAAAAACATAAGATATTGTAATGTGACAAGCTCCTATATTATTTACATATTTTTGTTCGTGGCTGTGCGTAATAAGAGCGGTTTTCGTAATGGAAATATTGAGTTTAATTTGCTTCTGACTTAAAAATCTCAAGTCAATGAACACTAAATTTCATGGTCGTGCAAGTTTTAATAACCAAATTATGTATGCTTACCCTCCATGAGCAGACCCGGTTCACAATGACCGCACGTATCAGTACCAGGGTGGACGTGACATAATAATTTAGTCTCTCCTATATCTAATGTGCTTCCATGAACAATCTGAAAGACAAACACTGTGAATTATCTATTATAAAAAAAAACTATTTATAGATGTACCAGTTAAATGTACTTACTTCTAAAGATTTACTGACAGTCTGACTCTCTGACATTCGAGAACCGTTTAGAATTGTCCCATTCTTGGATCCTAAGTCCATAGCTAAGTAACCTCTTTTAGCCATGTCATACGTTATATTGAGGTGATTCTACAAAAAAGAATATAATTAGAAATATTGTTGGTGGTAATGACAGTTGAAAAGTAAACTACTAATTTTGCTAGATATACAAACGATATTTTATATTTTGTTCCATTTGTATTCATTTGAATGTGACATAACCTGTGTATGTTCACTTCAAGTGCGATAAATAATTAAATTTACAATAGTGTATTACTGAAATGTACAGTCAACGGTAACTACGGCTTATACAAATGTCAAATTTATTCGTTCAAAGTCAATTGGAGAAATTTGCCATTTTAGTAAAGCCTGACCTGCTGTTTCCTTTACAATAACTTACAAAATGTAACATAGTGTACTAAGGAATGTACCATAATCTCAGTCTAAGCAGTCTTTGCACTGCCTACATACGGCCGAAATGACGCACGCACACAGACACGCGCCGCTACACGCGCGCTTGCAACTGTTTTACCATTGCATTTAACCGTGTAGTGATATCGAGCGGAGCGCGTCTGTGTAAGTGCGCCATATTGGCCGAGTGGAAGGACTGATTATGTTTTGACTTTGCCATATTATGCTAATATAAAATGTACTACTGAATCGTACCATAATGTACTAATAAAATGTAAGGTATTAATGGAATGTACCATAAACTCACTCTAGATACATTCTGGTCTTTCAGAACGATGCAGTGGTGTTCCCCCTCACGACCAATAGATCCGCCATCTTTGGTGACCAGAAACAAACTGCCCACTTTCAACTTCGGCAGTGTTGTCTCCTTCACTATGATGCGCATGCATGGTGGATGGTGTCTTGCTATCGATTCTGTAACAATACGTCATTCGGTACATAACATGATTGACTCTTTACACTTCATTTAATATTTGGGTTCAATTCATATTTAATATAATATTAAGCATTGACGACACACAAAAAAGAACGCTGGGCGATAGAGATAGAAGATATGTTTCACTTGGTTTTAAATGGGTAAGACATTAGGATGTGTCTCTATACCACCTTTATTTGATAATATTCGAATTCAATGCTTTAATGTACAAACTACACTACAAAACTGTTCCTATTCCAGGGGATTTACAACTATTCTGATCTGCTGAGTGTACAGTTTTTAGTTTATTTTTAGAGTCTCATGCACTGCACCTTTTTGGTCCGTTATTTTATTAAGATTACTATATGTATTCACGGTATAGTATTTACGTCTATATGCTATCATTACCATCATCACTTGCTGTTGATGTGCTGTCATGTGTGGCTTCTTGTTCCACACTTGAATCTTCACTTTCTGTTTCACTACACTCTCCATCTTCTAAATCATCTATTTCATCAATATGTGATTTATTTTCATCTTTTTTTTCTACTTCCTCTGTCACTTCCATGTTTTCTACTTTATGATTTGTTACTTTCTGTTGTTCTATTTCTGCTACTTTTTCATCAGTAATATTATTTTCTTCAGTGGTTGTTCCATTTTCTTTCTTATTTTTACTGTCAAAAGCATCTTCACTCACTTTCTTATTTCCAATGTCAGCAGGTTCCTCACTCACTTTCTTATTTCCACTGTCAGCAGCATCCTCACTTACTTTCTTATTTCCACTGTCAGCAACATCCTCACTTGCTTTCTTATTTCCATTGTCAGCAAGATCCACACTTTCTTTCTTATTTTTCTGTATCTTCCTCCTCTTAGGCTTACTTGATTTACTTCCATCTTCATTGCCCTGTAATACAATATTCATTTTGGTATTGGGAAGCTACTTTTGCATATTATTTACCTAAGGCTTGTTGGCCTCGGAGTGAAACCTGAGATAAGTTTTTCGTCAGGTTATCAATATCGTCTTCTGTTTTCCATTCCTGTAAAAAGGTAAAAAAACAATAAAATTATAGTTTTGAGCATATAAACATACAATCAAATAATAAAATAAGGGCTACAAATTATCTTTGTCATTGTTCTTGTTTTTCTATTTAAGATGTGATTGTTACTTTTTTAAAAGAGTAGAGCTTGTTTATTTAAGTAATTGGAATGAAATAAATGAAGTCACCTTTCTGTGCTTTCTGGCTTTCTTTTTTTCATGGGCAATTAGTGCAGCATTGGCATCTTCTTTACTCCTGTCTGGGTATGAGTGGAACACAAAAGTTTGTTTCTCATCTGAGTAATAGTAGTAGCATCCCGTGTCTGTGTGGTAATACAAGCCTAGCTCCTGTAAATACAAAGTAGCTTATTTATTTTATCACCATCATCAGCCATTTTAATGTTCCCCCTGTTAGGGAACTGGCCTTCCTTATGAATGGATAAGGGGAGATATTTTTATTTACAATTATTACTGTAATAGAACACTTTGATTATGGCCTACTAAGAAGTCATACTTATCTTTTATTGAGATTTACTAAATATGTTGTGTAATATACTACGCTTGTTAGGATAGCAGCCTGTAAGGTACTGAGTGCACAGGTAAGTCCAAGGGTGTGACGACTGTGAGGTGAACGATAACCCACCACCTCCTGCTTTCAAGACTGGGTGAAATGGGTGAATTGGTCCAGAGCTAGGGAGACTCATCACCCGTCCAGCTTCGCTGGCATCCCAAATAATAATGGGATAGCAGTCAACATTGTGAAAGTGAAATATTATATTATTAGCAAATTTATAGTGTCAGAAAGCTTATATTTTAATACAGCTCTGTTTGTGGTAGTTAAGATAATTTTCATAAATCTGACTTAAGGGGTGGCAGTTTTGTTATTTTCAAGAAAAACTTACAGAATTGTAGTAATAACCAGTTTTGTAGTCATAGTACATGCCAGCAGACTCCACATACACCATTCCAGTTTGTTGCAGGGCACTTTGCGCAACCTCCTTCACCTGGTCTGCAATACTGATAGCTTTTGCATCACCTTTACTGACATCCCATCCCAAATCCTTCTTTTCATTTTCTATTATATCTTTACTTAATTTCTGTTCCTTGTCCTTGATACCACTTTTGTCTAAAGGAATATCATCTGTTTGTATGCAAGCATCTTTAGTGGACACAGACACTTTGCAGTCAGACTTTTTATGAAGTTTTTCCTTTATTTGCTTCGCCTAGAATAATATTTAATCGAAATTTACCAAAACTGTATAAAATGTCAAATGAAATCACATATTCCTTAATTTTATAACATTATAACATCTAAGGAGGATGAACTTTTAATGGTTAAATATAACCTAAACGGTTAAACTTACCAAAGTTTTTAGGTCATACTGCATGCTGGATATCAAACGATCTTTCTTTCTTATACAATGCCTCATTTTTAAGATCTTTTCCAAGATATCAGGCCGATATTTCAAAGACAGACGAAGTTGTCGTAAATTAAATTTACGATGACATTTTTTTCTAGTTTCTTCGATTTTAACAGAATCCATGGTTATTTTTTTTATAACGGTAGGGTTAAATATGTTTTAGAATGATTAATTAAGTTATTTAATGAAACGGAATTGAGTTTATTTTAATAAAATCTTGAAAATTTGCAAAATATTTTTGCTGCAAGCAAGACAGCTGAGCCGACATGAGTATGAGTTGACAGTTACTGTCACTGTGAAGTCAACTGTCAGTGTCAACGTAAAAATATTTTTTTTTATTTTTTTATATTCGTTCCTAAGAACAGGCTAGGGTCATAGACCATACTGCCTCGTCGTTAGTAGGTATCTTTTCTTGAGTGAAGTTTTATAAATATAAATTCATTAGTTTTTATTAGAAAATCCAAGAAATTATTGGTCATTCCTGAAAGTCATATTTCAGTATTTTTTGTCATAGGTAAAGATATAAAAATATTTAATTATATTATTAGTTATTAGTTTAAAGAAAATATATATATATAACTTTGTTTTATTGGCGCTGGCTCCTAAAGTGCGTGATTAATTACATGACACGGTATGCGCACTGTGACTCTAATAAAGGCAAACTTATAGAGATAGTTTTTTCACTTACCCGATTCATTGCGGATGACGCCATGGAGCGTCAGTGATATTTTTTGCGTATGGCGTTTGACTCTAAATAATGTCATAAATAATTCCTCTGAACTTCTGTACAATGACTATTTAGGGAGTTCTAATTAGCAGAACTTCCATTATTTGCCACGTAGGTTATGCCTGTATTAATCGTTTTAGGAAATAGTGCCAGTTTAAAGACTTTAGAGGTTGCAATTTTTGTTCCCCAATTTCACTTATTTTGTGTATGGCGTTTGAAGAAAATTCCTCTAAAACGAATGAATTTTAGAGAGTTTTTTATTATAAATTGAGAAAACAATATCGGTCTCCCAGAGAGTCCACGCCACATAACTTGTTATACATATTTTTCGTGTTATTCTCAGCAAGCCCTTTCGTTTGATACCCTTATAGTAGGAGTAATCAAAAATAACTAGTCGGCCATCTTAGTTGTTCCGCCATATTGGATTTGGAATGACGTCACTTTATTTTTCGTGTTATTCTCAGCAAGCCGTTTCATTTGATATCCATATTGTAATAGTGCATCAAAAATAACTATATAGTTACAGACATAGGTACATACAAAGCAAATCTTTAAAAGTGGGATACGCAAAGAATCGGTTACTTTACGTTATGCTCACGCACAGTCACCCGCCGTCTAAACGGCTCGTTCGGCGCCCTTGTCGCTCGTCTTTTCACATGTATATAAACGTGTGGAATAGGCAGGCGTGGCACCCAGTTGTATGTATGTATTACCCACGACCCAACAAAACTGTAAATTACTATTTATAGACTGAACGAATACTGTAAATCACTATTTATCTCTATAAATGACTAATTCCCATGCATCGTGCCTGATTTTATGTGTCGTATCCCGATACTTTTAAATTTTCAATACATTTTGGAAAAAAAACTTCATAAGTACCTAGTATTTTTTTCGAATATGCCTTACAGATCAACAACATGATAAAAGAATAATCAATCTTAAAAGGCATTAACTTAACGTTAAGGTAAAAAATATGAAACTACATTTACTAGATCAATTTATTTATTTCAAAATAAAAAGCTCATTAATTACATAAATAATATATATATAAATGTGCGTTTCCAATGAAATGTGTTTCAAATAAAGTACTGCAAAACAAAGAAGTATTACACTAAATGATGAAAATGGTACGGTTTTACGTGGACATTATGTTTTAAGTACATTATATTACCGAAACATGGAAAGTAAGAATAATACCAACAACTCATAGATTACATTGTATATTAATAACGCTAAAAAGATCTATAAATGCAAAATTCTACATGAGTATAAAGTAGAAAAGAAAAATTCATCCAAATAAAAAAAGATTTTTAGCTCATTTCGTTCATATAGTCCCTATAGTTTACATTTGTTAACCTTACACCTATGGTAATAATTAATTAGACAAGTACAAAATGATATTTCACCCTTAAAATATCTATTCATAGCCTATAACTAGAGTCAGTTGTATAATTCATTATGATATTTAGTTACTTTATCGAATAGTGTACACATCATCTAATCATTTCGAATTAACCATGCAATAAACAGCGATTCGTTTCAATATCGGCGCGCTGAAAGCCTGTTATGGTCATTACAGTACTTTTTTATTTCGTTGATTACATAAAATTGACTTTATATTTTATCCCAATTACACGTATTTAGGCATTACATCAACCAATTGAATGTTGTATAAAATCTATACAAAACTTAAGTTATAAATCAGTCTTCAAATTTGTCTAATATTGCCAATAACAATTTAAGTGAGGATAAACTAAAATGTTCGTTATTATTTTTACAAACGTGTCCATAACAGGCTCTCAATTATCAAGATAAGCACCCTGTTCTACATTATACATTTTTATATCGCATATACACTTACACACACGCTCTAACTAACATATCGTGTATGGAAGATCTACGCTAAAGGCTAATCCGTTACATTTTCGATATGTTTTTTAAATTATATTTAATAACAATTTCATTAATGGCACACACTTAGCCAAACTTTATAACAGCTGATTCGGTTTGTTATTTGAGCTAATCAATATCAGTTAGTAGGTAGTTTAAAAGTTTAGTGACAGTTAAGTAATTTGACATTTTGATAAATCAAAAATGTTAATGTGGAGCGATAGGTAGGTAAAATACAACATTGATTGGTAAAATAATAGATAAAGAAACACATAAGTTGCTTGCTTTGGCAGTGAATATATAAGCTGCCATTTGCTGTTAGTTAATATAACTATAATGAATCGACCGTAACGATTTTCATATAAATACTTAATTGATTAAGTTTGAGACTTTCAATTCAAAAAAGTGAAGCTATAAAAAATGTTTAGATAACTTTACTTACATAATAAGCACGTGACATGAAAATTACCATGTTTGTGCTTTGTGCCATATCAACATATGTGTAGAACTACATTGCATTCGAAAATTCGAGAGGTAATAAACAGTATATTGTGTATTCGTACCAATAATAGTACTGATCAATGCTTACCCTATAAAGCTAAGTAACATTGTCTACTTCAACAATAACACTATAGTTACCTATAGTCATATCTCAGCGAAGTCTCCAATTTTACATAATTGAAATGATCAACACCTATCATACCACGTAACTTCACGAGCTATTTCCGACCTCTTAATTCGTAGTTAATGTGAACAATTCCTTGTATCGACGACTAATTACATAATAATTTTCATTTGTTAATAAATGCATGTTACTTTAAATTAATAAACAAAAATGCGTACGTGTACACAATTAAATGCTGCCAAAGTAATACAGATGATTAAAACCTCGTAATAAATTAATAAATGAAGAAGGCCAACTGAACTACGCGACTAGTGGTGGATGTATTATTTAATATAATATCCACGCTAACTTTAATGATTAATTTGTAAATCCATTTCATACAACGGATCTTATGGTCGTTTATGCGATCATTGTTCAAATTTCTAATAATGTTATATATGAAAAGGTGGGGCCACACTTAAGTTTAACGTCAGTAATTACTGCTTTATTGGATGTTAGTGTAGCCACGGTTTAACGCGTAAATGTTGAACAGGTGGTTTTAATACACGGTTTGTCCATTGCAATGATCGCATCAACGGCATATAAAATTATCCTCTCGATTTTTAAGTACGTATCGCAAACGAGAGGATCGTTACCTTTCGATAATCAAACACTGTTTTGCTATACTACTATAATATACTTACTTAGTGAGGCAGTATCTTAAGGCGGGACATATGGAGGGGGTTTTCTGTATGTAGGTGTGGCTTTGGGTCTTGGGGGGGTTCTGGTAGCAGCGAAGGGGGGAGGGGGTCTATAGGGGGCGTCCTCCCCTCCCCTGTAGTCTGGGGCAGGGGGTAAAAGAGGGGGTTTCTCCTCTCTCAATATCACGGGACTTTTATGAACTGGTTCTGTTTCACCCCGCTCTTCTAATTCGTCCTGGAATATGACTGGGATACCCTTTGAGCGGAATGCTTGCCGCTCTTCTTCGTCGCCTACGCTCATTTTACCTGTGGAGAAAATTAAGTAGTGAACGGGTGTGATACGTAAAGACAATAACATAAATTCAGAAAAGAAAAAAAACACAAATAATGGGTTTTTCTTTCATGTTTCAGAGACTTAAGTTTTATTTATAAAGCTATTTGAAAACGCCATTAATTTTCGTATAAAAATGACATATAAATGTTAATTGCATATTAGGAATGCGCAATAAAGATAAAAAAAACATGAAAAGATTGACACAAATGACTGCCCAGTTCTTACTTTAAAAAAACACAAACTTTTTTTTATAGACTATGGTTGAAAGTAGATATTATTTATGCAAGGCAAAGTAGATATTATTTATGCAAGGCAACTAGTCTCTGTTGTTATAAATTAGCAATCGTACCATACATAAAAACTGTCGCTTTCATGAATTAATGGATAAGAAGATCGGAAATACATACATTGCCCCTTACCTGTTCGGCGTCTTCTATACAGGACGCACGCGATGATTCCAGCCACCAATATCATACAAACGATCACCACAGCCGGTATAATGAACGTGACGAGATATCCGTTGTCCGCGCTCGCAGTCTTATTACTCGCTTGATTCGGAGAAGTCTTTTCTGGAGATGGACCCCTTGGTACTTTCGTGTTTTGTTCGGCGCATAACCCTTGAGGTATAAGTCGTATGGACATGACTTTAAGGTCTTTATCGAAAACGTGGTCGACGTTTTCTTTGAGCGCGCCGGCTGAACCTCGGTAGTCGACGATTATCATCTTACGCAGCTCTTCTATCTCTTTCTTTGGGCACCTGTCCATTGGTAGGCTGGTGTTGTACCTTTAACATGAATAAATGCATTTATTAGTTTTATGAATTCTATAATATAGTAAGTTTTTTTGTCATTACGAAGTGACGCAAGAAGACTGCGTAAACACAGAATTTTATTTATTAAATATAGGATTTTTTATCGCATTGCTTTGTAAGAACTGGATTTTGATCCTTGGATACTAACCCAAGACTTCATTCAGGATAGGTTTGTGTAGTTATTATTACTACACGTATTGCTATACTTCAAATTAGTTTTAATTTTTATTTATTTAATATAATCACACTAATTATATAGCCCAACTTAAATCTTGTATTTGAAAAACACACAGACAAATAGATTTAGTCAAGAAATATTTGCAATTTTGCCCGCAATACGTAGAAATGATTGTAAATCAAGAAAAAAATAACAATAACTCACCATATAATAGTAGTAGGATTATCAGTGATCTTCTCTATCCTTATATTATCCGTGTCTCTCTGTCCGAAGAGCGCAGCCAGTTTCTCGACCACCTTCCTCTTATTTGTAGCATCATACGCCAGTTTAGGAAACGGATACTCCATCGTCATCTGGAACTCGACGGTCGCACGGATCGGTGGCGCTTTCAGTACTTCTACCACTAAGCTGTCGTATGCGTTCTTCTTGCTCGAGTCTTCAGCGATCTGTAGATAGAAATGTAAGGTTAAATAAGTTTGGAAGCGCGTTACTAACTCCTACCAAATTACGTACATTCGTATATACAGTTATGATGAGTAAGGCTACTATTGGTTGTTGGCGTCGAGCTGCAGCCAGTGACCAGCGAGCAGCTCTGAGCATTCGTCATAGTAAAGACTTAGGATAGCAATTTCTTCCATGAAATAACGTTGTACAAACAAATCTCACCAGAGCATTGGACCGGATTTCCAAAGGTCGGGGTTCGAGTCCCTGAGAGACTTCACTTGTGGCCGAGTTGTTTTTTCCAATATTTTTCTTTTTCAAATTTATCATAAGTATAAAAAAATTGCATTGAAAAAGCAAAAATTCTAAAATCATAAATCTCACCAGTTGGTAAGGCACTTTGCTTTCGTCCCCAGGCGCTGGCAGTCCGTAGAACTCATGGTTGTTGGCGTCGAACTGCAGCCAGTGGCCGACGGGAAGCTCCAAGCGGTCATCAAATTGAGGGCTTAGGAGCAATTATTTCCGTAAATTAACCTTGTATAAACCAAGTCTCACCAGTTGATAAGGCACTCTGCCTTCGTCCCCAGGCGCGGGTAGACCGTAGAACTCCTGGTTGTTGGCATCGAACTGCAGCCAGTGGCCGGCGGGCAGCTCCGAACGATCGTCGTAACGGAGACTGAGGTGTAAGTTGCGAGTGCCACCGTCTTCCGGGTCGAAGAAGGTGTCCTGGAAATGATATAATTATGGCTATGATTTAAAGCTGCAGTTGTATATTGTAGTTTTGGTAAGTTAAATATTACCAAATACATGTTAAATAACTAGTTCAGCAGTAAGAACTGAGCAGTAAACTAAATAGAAATTAATTGTAACAAATATTAAAATGGGCAGTAATATGACTGAATGGGCAGACAAGTGGCCAGTAAACAAATCGGAATCAGTCTGTAAAAAAAACTCATTTTTAAGAGTCTTATAATAATAGTTAGTAAAATATATTTAACCGCCTCTGTTTTCGAGTGGTAACAACCACCGGTATCAGACCCAGAGGTCCCGGGTTTCTTGATTATTTCAGTGAGTTAAGTAAAAAAAATATTTGTAACAGAACCATAATAATTTCAAAGTATTGACATCTACGCACTCGCACAGTCAGTGATCGCTTTATAAACGAATGCGGCACTTGTAAATAGCCTACTACGTCACCAGCGTATCGCTCTTTGAAACCGAAGTAATGTTCAAGTGTTACCACAGAAAGTCTGTGGTTACCGCTCACCGTGAACTGCCGAATATCGAACTGCCCATTCCGTCACTTTTACTACCCATTCTGTACTTTTACTGCACATTTGTATTTTAGTCTGCTTAAATGGTTTTTTAACCTGCATTGTATGATAATAACTGCTAGTTTTTATTTTTATTCCTGTTTATATTTTACTGCTGTAATAATTTACCAACTGCCAAAAAAATTCAATAACTGCCCATTTTGTTTTGCAACTGATCACAGTAATATCCCTAATGATTAAATAACTGTTGTAAATAAATATTTTTCATAATAATTAATGTATTAAAGAAGCAACTCGTTTTTTACCGACAAGAAAGCATGTTAAACGTAGCAGCCACTGAGAGATTAAATATTTTAATAGGTCCTATTTTCTTGTAAATGTTTTGCAGTGCGAACGCACGGTTAGGCAGATAGTCTACGAGCGACAGTCGATGATTGAATATTTTGTCGCTGAATTTGAAGTAATCAGAGTTCTACACTGAAACGCCAGCGCGTTTCAGCGCATAACTATGTAGAATAGATGCCCCGGTAGTTGCCACTTTGAACCTTATCGCTGTGTAAATAAGGAATCAATGAAAATGGCCACTTAACTTTAATCTTTAATATTTTGATAAACATGCTGACTAATGAACTCGCTCTGGCCTGCTGCACTCACCTCTGGCCTAGTCATTATTATGGTCATATTACCAAAAATATCCTAAACAAATATCTCAGAGGTAGCGAACCTATCTCTAGTCTTTGACAAAATTAAAATAGGATTAAATATTATAGGCACTGTCTTAGTTTGTAATAGTTTTAAATTAAGTTTTCCAAGAGCATCTTATTGTCCACACTTAACCATTTAAAATATGTTTTATATACGTGAAGACCTATTATTGCCATACTGTTTTTATGTCAAAAATCAACTCTGTCTTCTCGGTGTTGGTCTTCCAAACATAAAAAAAAACAAAAAAAAATTGAGTAAATCGTATGACGATCGATGGAATCGTTTGGCTATCGATTTCTGTCTTTCGAACTCACCTCGGGCACTTTGTACACGAACAGGTGACCGGCGGTGGCCCGCAGGTGGTCCACCTGGTTGCGGGTCACGGGCGGGTACGTGTCGGGCGCGCCGGTGGCGGGCGGCGGCGGCGCGCAGGGGCCCACCCCCACCCATTTGACACCGCTCACTTTCAGTTCCGGAGACATCGCGCGTGCTAGCCCTGCGGAAGGACTGCCCGGTTCGCTGTCCGATTCCATTATCTGAAAAGAATAACAGCTTTTGAAAAAGATTTAAGATTCACTGTAACGAAAAGTTGATATTATAATAAGCTTATTTTATGTAAACTTTCATTAGGCGTTTTTCCAATTACTGCGCGGCACCGGTACCGGCTGCCAGCGAAGCAAAATACACGCACGCCACACCATTACCGGCGCTGGCAAGTGTAAAGACTTGCCGTATTTCATACATTATTGCTTCCCCGGCGGCCGGACCGGCAAGTGGAAATACGCCCATTTACTGGTAAGGCTACGTGAGCGTATTTTGCGACGGCTAAAAAAACTAAATCGAAGTAAAGATTAAAAGCGCAAGGCGTGCCGTCATCCTTAAAAACAACAAACATTTTGTTAAATATGTTTGAACTCTGAATTACCTAGACTACATAGACTACATACTGGATAGCAATATTGAATTTTCATACCTTCATTAGCCGTTTTATATCGTCCATTGGGCACGCCGGATCCTTTGGCAGCGTATCATTCGTCCACACAAACTCACAGCTATCTCCATTCTGCGTCGCATTCAACACAGTCAAGTGATCCATATCCGTATCTCTGAAGAGGTTAACTAAGCCTTCTAATGCTTTGATCTGCCAGTCTATGGTATTGTTGTAGTCTTTGAGGAGTTTGAATTCCATGACAAATTTGTGGTTGATAGTGCGTCCGCTCTTGTGTTGTTGCACTGTTATGTCTAGTGGCCCTCGCGCGGCTAGGCCTTCGCTGTCTGCTGCTTCCACGCTGAAGTGCCAGCGGGAAACGTGCGACTCTAATGGTCTGGAAACAAGGAGTTTTAAGATTGTAATTCGAAGACTGTGTGTGTTATAAAGTCAAGTTTTTTGAAGTCACCAACCATTGCTTTAAATAGGATTGCATTAAGGGAGAGCGAGCGTCAATTGCCTGCCACTAACCGATTTCAACTATAAGCAAAATAATATAGCTATATAAAATCAATATGGTCGAATTTCTATTATTAGAATAGATGTTTCAACAATGAATACAGAACCGCACTTTGCTATGCTGCTATCCTTTTCTGTCGCTGGGAACTGTCAGTCATTTTCTAGAGCGAAAAAGAGAGCTGGAATGCGACCGCACGTGGCGGAATCGGCGATGCGATGGCATTCCGTAGTGCTAGTGCGGTTCCAAAAAAGCTACCTACACGCTACCAGTGGCGGCCCTACCGCGTATGTGTCGTCGACTTTCGGATATGGGCGCGACTCTTCACACGCGAGCGCTGATGCTATAGCGCTGTCTCGGTTGCACACAGACTCGAGTATTAACTGACTATGGAAAAGGAATATTATTATTAGGACGATAACGTTGAAATTGCGCTGTACGAAAACGCCGTCGGCTGTCAGAGTGAAGTTGACAGCAATTTCGTCGGCATTTATGCGGTAGGGCCTACTAATTACACAGATGTGGTTCAACCATAACTGTTTTTCGAGATTCGTTTACTCCCTATAAGTCAGAAAACATTATTTGTTCGGCGAAGGCACATCCAAACTGGTGAAATAAGTGGGATTATTTGTACCAGGTAACATGCAATAGCGCTATTAAATTTACTCACAATCCATAGACCTCCCGTCCGGACGGAATGAACTGTATCCAAGAGGTCGTGCTGAGCCGGACGTTGTCCGCCTCGTACATGGTGAATGTGAGATTGCTGCCCTCTTCAGGGTCCGTGAACAGGTCGGCAGGGATTATGTATCTGGGAAATAACATTGAATTATTTTATGTACTTCGTGAACTTGAAACAAACCGAACCTAAAGATTGAGAAGTTAAAGTTCAAAATAGTTTGGAGAAATGTGTTAGTTTTCTGACGCATGTAGTGCTAGTAGTTTTTAAAGTGTTTCTGGCGACTACAATATACACGAAACTGAGACTAGATTTTATATTAATTGGTCACCGTTTTTTTTCTATCTATCTAAATAACACATGTCTCGTATTTTTCATATGTCAGTGATTGCAGTTTATTTTAATTCCGGTGATAGAGCTACCACTAAATGACTGGTTGATACGATGCGAGTTCACGCATGAATAATGTTTCTCGTGCCTGAACATGCATCGTGTAGACTGTAGATGGTCTTCGAAAGCTCGAATACGTGCAAATACAATGAAAACGAACGCTTCATTTCTCGTCCGAGAAGTCGGCATGCTCCCCGTGCATGACATCTCGCATCGTGTCAACTAAGCATTATAGAGAAATGAAATAAATCGAACAAGACGTTCAAAATCTATTGAAATTTCATTGTGGTTTCCTATTATTATGTTCAAAATTTTACGAAATCTACCTGAAAGCTTTGCCAGCTGTGATGGCGAGTTTCTTCATATGGTGTTTAAGCGTAGGTGGCTGATTGATCGGCGTGTACACGGTGACGGGCGCTGGGAACGACACGGTCTCCGTCGTCCGTCCGACGATCGTAGTAGACTTTTCACTCGAAGCCACTGGCTCCTGAAACGGTGTGAGATACATTTTTACAAAAGTCAAAAGAATGGGACAGTTATGTGAGCATACTTACCAACATACCGATCATCAGTTGAGTAGTCTATTGTTTACTACTGACAAGAGTATTTAACATTCGAAAGCAAGTAAGACTATGATCCGGATAGGTAGAGACAAAATTGTTTAGTTTTTTTACATTCAATAGGCTCGCTCTTGGCATCATTCATGGAGCGAGCTTGCCTAGAAATAGCCTATTCACTCGAGCTTTAAATATACTAGGGTTATAGGCTTCCGGGAATACAGATGCAGGCAGGGATTTCCACTACTTGTTCGAGCGCATAATACAAAATAATTCTGAATTAAACACAAAGAAACATAAATGTACATAGAATTCGAAATTATATCGGCTTTTAAACATGTCACATGTTATAACTTTTTAATTTTGCATTTTACAATGCTATTTTTATATGATAAATATTAAACAAGAAAATATATTAGAAAAAAGCAACTAGTCTCATGTCGCCCTGACGGGATTCGAACCCGCATCCCGCATATATTTTCTTGTTTAATATTTATCATGTGTCACATGTTATTAAATAGGTATATAAAAAGTCAATTTATGTAAATAAATATCATTTTATAAATTATTTTGGTGTAATTCGAGTAATATATCACTCCTTCAATCCTTCTCATAAATAATGTATTTTATAAAATAAACTCATAACTTAAGTGGCAAATCTGGAAATAAAGAGAGCATATTTTGCATATTGTCAGAGAGAAAGAAAATCTAAAAACAAAAAAAAAGGATGGTAAATTAAATTTTGAAAACTATCTACGTTTCATATTGTTAGAAAGGTGATGAAAGAAAGTAAAAAACCGTGACAGTTAATACCAATTCCAATCGAAAACCCATCCAGAAAGTTAGTAGTCAACTAATTATAATCAAACAGTGTGCTGTGTATTCTTAAAAATAAAATATAGGAATATAATAATCATAATTATATTACAATAAGGGCTTGTTGACCGCGAGCTCTTTCTTCTTTTCTGTGCTAAAATAATCATGAGACATAGATGAATCTTGTCAATTACAAAAATCACATCTGTTTGTCTGTAGATTGACAAGTTTCTACCTATTTTGATGTCAGCGCAAACTATGTAACTGAAAATGAAGTCGTCATTATCGAAACTCATTTCAAGTCTTATTCCAAAGGAGTGAAGTCGAAGTTTGCGGTGACACTGTCTGTTACAAACCTGCGTCGTTGTAGGAGCCTCTTCGGTGGTGGTCGGCGGCACAGGCGTGGTCGTTTGCTCCGTTGTAGTCACCACCGTAGTATTGATCACCGTTGGCATCACCGGTGGTAACAATGGTGGTAACGCAGCCGGTATCCGAGATACCGGTGTGGAAGATACCGGAGTCGACTCCGGTACCGGGCTTGTTGGTATTTCGGATGACGTCATCGGTACTGACGCTTCCGACGACGGCGGAAGGTTGTACGTCCCGCGTATTATAACTGTTTGCTGAAAGTGCCATGCCACGCTCACGAATGTGTTGTGAAGAGACGCGAAGACAACGGGTGGTTAGAAAGAGATAGACATTACAGATAAGATGCTGGATTCAGTATTTACATTAAGCCGCGTCCCCAACAAATGTTGGAAATTGTTTCCAACAAGTGTTGGTGAAAATAGTTGCCAAAAATTTTTTAGTCTATACTGAACAAAAGTTCTCAACTTTTGTGTTGTCAACACGTGGTGACGAAAATTGCTAACAGATTTTGATGGACGCAGACGGTGGACGCGGCTTTATATTTACAATCACATTCCAATGCAGTCTTATTTTTCTAACTGAAGATACTAAAGTAAGATAAGTATGAGAAATTCAGAATTTAGCCCCAAAAAAGATTAATGAATCCTTTCTACTCGTTGTCTTTACGTTATAAAAAAATTAGTAAGGACTTCTTATTATTCATAACCCGAACGATTAGTTATATAATTTGAAGAAAACAAGGAACAAAAATCGACTTGGGTTACAAAATATAAGAATAATATCAAAAAAATGAGAATGGGGCGCAAAACTAGATTAGAATTAGAAGTACGCCAATCCACCAAAACTTTCCCAGTTAATTCAATTCCACACTATTAACATTAGTTTCCACTGATACCAACTAGTGAGAAATGCAGTGATCAATCAATGTAACTGAACATTTTAATAATACCATATCAATGTTATTTTCGACAAAACTGTCTATACTCGAGCCATCTTACGGAAAGAATGTTTGTAAAGTTGAGCATTTTTTGTAATTATTCACAAATACGTTATATTCCGTTCACTAATACCATATATCGAACTTGGACAACATATGTAAGCTATTTATGAAGTGTACATATTTCTGAAACGGTTAATACTAAAACACTTTTGAGGTTAAGTATGGGGGGTATATTTACAAATATTCTTTCCGTAAAATGGCTGAAGTATAGATTACGTTTATGTGGTTAATGTAGCATGGTACTAAAATGTTCAGTAAGTAATGTTATTTTAGTTTTAATGAGTACACATACCACTTCAGCTTCTGGCGTTGTAGGTATTTCTTCCGGTACATATGATGCCTTGTCTACTGGGAAATGCCTTGGGTCAAAGTCATACGGTAGTTCTTGGGTGTAACTGATGTTGGTGGACTCTGACACTGGCTCAGATAAAGGATCTATCTTCACTTCGGGCTCCTGTTGAGATAACAAAGATACTCCATAAGGTTGAAATTAGAGAACAATTTTGTTTGACAAAACTAAATAATGCTATTGTCATGCTACATTCACTGTATGAAGTATATAATTTGAATTAAAATTACACATACACATGGCAATGATATATCTGTATATGTTTTAATGGAAAATAATTATTAAATAATCTAAAATTGCAACTACTAAATAATCTTAATGCATGAGGTAATAATAAATACAAAGATGAATAATTACAAATAATTGAAATCGTCACTTATTTCATTCGTGAGTAAACTAAAATAATAACATTCCATATAAGTAAAAAATACGTACTTAATTACATTTCTAGCTTGTTTATAATATCTCAAACCATTTCCTTATAAAAAAAACTAAACTACAGTTCCAATAGTGAAACCAATTTTCATATCCTCATAACAAATCACTACCTTTACCTATCTACTTATAAAACATGAATATTGAAAATTAACTAACACCAATCTTACTACTTCTTTGAAATGATGGGATGCATAAAACGTTCGACGGATTAATATTAGTATCACACCAACAAACAAGCACTAACGTCAAGTGCCTTTTAACACTTGGCTACCCGTCTTACTTATAACACGCACCTGGACACAAATCATGCCGGAACATGTGAATGGCATTCGTACGGTCAGGTCATGCAACACAAAACTGTCAAATTACAATCGACTTTGTACTAAGTTTAATAAGTTTAAAGAAACTTGACATATTGTACAAGAAGTTGACTGTACTGGCATTTCCACAAAACGTGGTTTAATTATAGACCTTGTTATGAACTGATGCTGCTACTGTCTTTTAATCAGCGAATGAAAGTAACGTCAGTTTTAAAGCAAGTCTAATTTTAGCCCACGTTTTGTAGTAACACCATGTATGTCCATACACTTATAACGAGTATCGGGCAACCGAAAGGTGTGAAAAGGCACTAAAAGCATCGCAAACACACAAAGCGGAGAGCGGGTTACGACAAACCTCCGTCGTAAACAGATTAGTAGAGGCGGGCTCGGGACTGGTTCCAACGCTGGTGGTCTGTTCTTCGGTGGTAGAAGGAAGGGTTGTGAGGACGGTAGTGGTAGTAGGGGTAGTAGAGGTAGTCGTGGGTTCAGTTTGGGTAGTAGGAAGTGGGGTAGTTTCGGGGGTAGTCAGCTCGGTCGCGGCCTGAAACGTGTCGGTGGTGTGTGTCGCGATGGGGTCGCCGTGGTGGTGGCGGTGGGGGTGCGGGGAGGGGGCGACCTGACGCGGCGACATACACACACGTTAGTACTGCCACCGCTACGTAGCGTTGTTTGTGGTTATTTGTGCTTGTTGCATAAAGCCGACTATCCACCGAACAAAAATCAATTTTTGTGTTGGTGACAAAAATTGACAACAGTTTCAGTGGATATGCACCTTAAGCAGCGTCTGCTTTTTATTGTTTTGAGTGTAATAAAAAAGTTAGATTGTGATTGAAAGCTTGTAATGTTAAAGATAGTAAATAACGATTCTTCTTTAAATATATTTAGACATTAGTAGAATGTAGCTCAGATAGAAAGGAAGCGCGTTATATTATTGAATATTTATTCATTTTATTTATTCACTTCTTTCTAACTTGTATATATTGTTTACCATTTCCTGTTTTGCTGCGTTTTACACAAAAAGCTTAAAATCAAATTATTGAATAATGAAAATCGCACTTAAAACTCTTTTTTTTTAATTTTCATATTAATAAATCACATGAAAAGTGTAAATTGCCAAGTATAAGCGACAACAGATATGTTAGAATTTTTATTTTCTTATCTTTATCGACAGTGATTGAGAAAAGCATACCGAAGCAGAATTATTAAATAACCACACACAAAGCCAACATTGATAGTTAATTTAATAATTAAAACCTTTCAACTTAAAATGAATGAATGCCAATGAAAAACGATATGATGGTGGTGTCATTTGTTTTAAAAAATGAATTCTGCTAGCTGTATTTTTTTAAATTAATATCCCTCTTTATAGAATCGTGGTGGTATTAATTAACCGTTTTGTAATCAAATATACTTTACCCAACTCACACGAAGAATGTTTATAAGTTATCACAAAAATACTTAATCAGGGTAAATAGATCTTACAATGACATTTTCGGATTTAAACATTGGTGACTTTGATAACAAAACAAGCTCTTTTTCAGTTGGTTGGAGTATTTTAGTCATACATATATTTATTATTGGTCTTTGCGTTGCTACAACTAGATACCGCCCTCACACATTTAGCTCTTGACCGTTTTACTCTGCCACAAACGGCACAGTATACAATGACAACGGCTTACGATAACGTGATTCGGCATCAACAATCATCCCTAGCAACCGAGCCAGTTGGTTGAAAAAAAAGGAAAAAAAAAAAGTGGTCACATTTTTTGATCCGTTGTTTGTATGAAGCGCCTAATCTAGTTGAAACAACGCGGAGACCAATGATAAATCTATGATTTTAGTATTTATCAACTAAACTATGAAAGAGATAATGTATCATGTACTTGTGACAGTAATGCCCAGTGAGTGTTCTTTCAGTTCATCCAGAATTTTAAGACAAAACCAAAGAATACTATTTCTGGTATAGAGAGACCAGACATTCAACATTCCATGCTATATGTGGTTCTGATAAATGCCTCTATGAAATTACAAGACAGTGCATAGTATGCATTCCATATTGTTGGGATACTAATATTATTTTACTCATTGGAAATAAACTGAAAGAAGTTGCACGATTAATATGGAAAATGCATGGGATTAGCAAATAAAAAGGGTTTAATGTTTTTATCTTGATTACTGATAGACTACAAAAAACATTGTGTCCGGCAGGACTTGGATGTGAAAGACAAATGTTTATTTTTTATGAATTTCATGATGTTTGATTGGGACAGTTAAGCATAATAAAGTTAATGATGCAATGTGATGCCTCATTTTCCAATGAATAAATGAGATGCAAGGAATATCTAACATGGCATGTATGACAGACATGACAGAATCACAACATTATAAAGCACAGTTATAAAGATAAAATCACCCAGTGCCACCAAACCCAAGCTAGTGGATTAATACAATCTTTATAACTATGCGTTTTTTTAAATACTGAATAATATTGACTTTGAATTTAGTAATCAAATTTAACGCCTTAGGCCTTGGTTATACCTATAATAGTTTGATAGGCGATATATACTTTAGCATGATCGCCTCAACACTCGTGCGAATGTGTAAATGCAGTATCTCATTTGCAGACTCACCCACGACTTCTGCATCCTGTTTCACGATCGGCAGATATGTTCTGAGGGCCAAATGAGAGTTTACAAATGTCCGAAGGTTACCATCGCGTAAGAGTATAGGAAATAAGGTTGGTATAAACTCTATTCGCAAACTTCGGTGTAAGCGAATTGCGTGAGAACTCACACTAAGCACTTTGGACAGTTTATCTAGCAGATAACTTGACAGCCGTAATATGAAAAATATGTCAAATAATCAGCCAGCTATCCAGAACATATTTGTCGATCGCGAAACAGACCCTAAATATTTTGGATGAATAAATCCATTTAAAATATTCCCATAAGATAAATATATGTAGTAAACGCTCACCTCTCCATACTCTTCGTCGTACCCATCGCCGCTAAACTCGTCTTCGCCATCGTCCCCGTCTCCTTCGTCGTCGTAGGCATCGTCTAAGCCGGAGCCTTCGTCGGCGTTAGACTGTTGGTAAATGACGTGTAATTTAGTATGTAATCGTTGGAATAGCAGATTACGTAGTTGGGAGTTCTGGTTATTAAATTTCATTGGAATAGTTGGGGTTTACGGAGCATCTAGGGAGTAGCCTGAGAGTGAAATATTTTGTAAGCACACTCTCATAGCTACACCGCAACGACGCTTTTGGCATTGGTTGGGTTCAGGGGCGTGCATATCATATAGGCAATTAGGCAGTGCCTACCTCATTAAAAACCTAAATAACATGCCACTAATTTAATAATATAAAGTTAATTTAGTTCAATATGGTCCAGATATTCTATAACAAAATGTCTATTCAACACCTCACCCAATATGTAAAACAGCGCCATCTAACGAATAGCTTGCTCAACGTCGTAATTTTTCCTAACGCTAAATACTGACAGTAGGCAGGCTCCGGATTGCCTATTCGAAGCAAGAGCGTTTCATACAACATAAATTATAAAAAGTCAAGGTCAAGGTAATACGACCGCGTATAATGTTTACCGAAAATGTGAACGTCGTCGTCCTAAGACATGACGTTCTCAATTGAAATGGGTTCGGTAAGCACGCTTACTCGGCCGAATGAACTGTCGCGAGATAAACCGACGACCCCCGACCCCATATCTCTCACTCACTCCGTGCTGGCTCCCATAGCTCGCTCTGCAAGTTTAGTTGAACGAGTTTCAACATTATTCCGCTGCCATAAGAGTGTTTGTTGACATTTTCAATTCAACCACACTTTTTAATACGAGATAGAAAAGTTTTGCAACAAGAGTGCTGCCGTGCCGGCCATGTTTTTGTTTTTAGTGTGTTTGTTGACATTACGCCCGCACGAGTTAATTCGATAATTACATTAATATTTACTTGTTTTGTTAATTTCCTTACGTGTTTAGTATTAGTGCTATGAAAAAAGGAGTTGGTGTGTGTATTGTGTATAAAATAAGTATTATGCAATTAAAATTGAATTAAAAAATTAGAGTGTGCCGATTGTGCTGAGGATTGGATTTGTTTACAGAAATTACGTACGTAACCTTTCGAACAGTTGTTATTTTGCTCGTATATTAAACCTGGTATTAAGTGACATAAAACAAAATTAACAACGGGCCAAGCCACTACAGCTATCGCTCAAATGACATTGTTTAAGTGACTTTTTAAGAGTCATGTTTATTATCCATACATTTTTGAGATATCTGTGGTGGTGAAAAATTCGTTCGACCGCCAGGTGCCTATGAAAATTATCCATTTATACCTAGGAAGCATATTCACATAACATTATTTACAGACTCAAGAATACGGCAAAAAAGTGGTATGCGAATTTATATCATTACTAGCGGCTGCCCGCTGTTCCACCCGTTCCCGCGGGAATATCGGGATAAAAAGTATCCTATGCTTTAATTCAGGCTATCTACTATTTTTGTGCCAAGTTTCATCCAAATCCATTCAGTTGTTTTAGCGTGAAACAGTAACAAACAAACTGACATACTTTCGCATTTATATTATTAGTAAGCTAACCTCTTACTTTCAAAATGATAATCGCAACTACGACTAGTTAAAATCTATAGTGCCTACCTCGCTGGAAAACCAATGCACGCCCCTGGTTGGGTTTAAGATGTTGTCCGGAAACAATAGTGATAGGTCACCAGCCCGCCGCAAACATTAATTTTCGAATATACTTATACCTACCTTGTTAATTGATAGGCTTTTTACCCACGACGGACGGAACGGAACGGAGGCGGTATATGTGTTTGAGGTTAGAGGTTATGTGTGTGTGTGTGTGTGTGTGTGTGTATGTCTGTTGCCATTTTTCTCGGAACTACCGGGCCGATTTCGTTGCGGTATGTTGCATTCGAAATGTGTTATTACAGAGCAGACTAGTTTCATGGTGGTAGACCACCAGGAGGCGATGCAGCAACCAGAAAACAGATCAAAGACTACTAAATATATTTCAATGCGGCTTTTTGCATTCAACAGGTATCATTTAACAACAGATCACCAGGTGCCACTACAGCAGCCAGGATGCTTGGCGTTTGAGGGCTTCCCAGAAACCGATTTTAATGCGGTTTTTTGCACTAAATAGGAAACATTTCAGAGCATGTAATATAATTATGTTTTATAAGTGTAAACCACTGCTGTATTCTGCTGCAAGTTGTCGAAAAAGATTGAAATAAAAACAAAATTAAAAAAGAACGTAAGGTGCAGATTGAGGACGAGGAGCGAAAAGAGAAGCAATTTTTGAGACAAGGAAGGGAAGAAGGTAGGAAAAGAAAAGAGTAGAGGATCTTGATAGTGTGTAAGTCCCTGCGCCGGCGAATAGGGAGCCAGTTGAGTTTAGTGCGGAAATGCGACACGTGGTCATATTTGCAAAGATTGAAAATAATTCTGATGCAAACATTCTGCACACGCTCCAACCTATCGAGCAGTGCCTCAGACACGTCAGTGTAACAGACATCAGCGTAGTCTAGGTCATATAAACTGTGGTCATGATATTATGAATGTATGTGTGTGTCGTAGTAAATAAAACTTAGTATCTATCTACCTGTCGCTTGTGGCGCGGCGGCGGGCGGGCGGCGGCGAGGCGCCACCCGAGCACTGGCAGCCGCAGTAGATGAGCTAAAGTCCCGTCGCGTGATTGCTCCCTGATACCGGCTACTAGCACTTTGTGTCGGGGCCACAGCTTCTCTTCGCAACCAACCTGTTAAAAAATATTAATTTGGTTGATAAGCTTCCTCGCTAAATCTGTGCTCCTGTTACAAGTTTGGTAAACATAACATTTACTGTCAACGTTGACGTAATAAACCATCGGATCCTACTGATGACGCCTAATGACGGCAGTACACTCTCGGCAAAACACTACTAGACAAGTTGCGTATAGAGGCGTGACAGACAGGCCTCCCAGGCTAGCTCTCGGGGGAGAGTACAGCCACCATTAAAAAACTCCTTACTCCTTAAAGGTTGGACCACACTTATCAGCACGCGTTCGCCTTTTTCCGTCGCCCAGAACCGCCATTTGCTAGAGCGAGAAAGACTGACGGAACCCTTCAGCATGCGGCAGCATCAGCGGTGCGATAGCCGCATGCTGAAGTGTTCCATCAGTGTGGCCCAACACTAAATGTTCTTGTTTGGTAAGCGAATGGATTTTCATTTAATGTAAATGAAAAATCTTGTGTAAAACGATAAGAAACCTTAAAAATAAAAAATATATATATTAACTCAAAATATTAAAAACTTTGTAAAACATCACAAACTTGGAAGAATAACGTTGATACTTACGTTCAGATAGATGGCAGTAGTAGCGTCTCCGCGCTTGCGATGCGAACTTCCCGGGCCGGTCATCATTACGCTTTGTGCCTGCTCCGAGTCTGACTTATAAGGCGCGATCCAGAACTCTTCCTGAAAATTACATATCTCATTAGTTGGTGGCGTGACGAATATGCAATTTAAGATAGGCCTTCTAGCTTCGAAATATCTTTAGTGGTATGCATTTAGTTGTAGGTTGGAGACTTTTTCTATTTATGGTTGGTCTCGAAATATCGAAAGGTTAAGGCTCTAGACAGGTGCACTGCATTCACTTCAACCGCAGTCCGACTGTAAATTGGCAGTTTGAATGCAGTTAGTATGACTAAAAACTGCTAATCGATCATTCAGCTTCTTTGCAGTCGGACAACTTCATAGCTAGCAGTCGTCTCGTTGGAACTGCACACTTACTGCGAATTCGGGTGCTGTGTTTTTCAAACTGCAACTGGCTTCCAATTAGAAGTAATAGTTGGAAGTCAGTTGCTAAGACGCATTGCATACCGTGCTTTCTCATCATCACCATCGGCCATTAAAAGTCCACTGCTGAACATAGGCTTCCTCCTTAGGGCCCCACAAAAAGCGGCTGTAAGTGACTTGCAGCCATCGGTTCCCCGCAACCTTCACCAGGTCATCTGTCTACCTAATGGGGGGCCTCCCTACGCTGCGTCGTCCAGTTCGTGGTTGCCACTCGAGAGTTGTCGGTTCTGCGAGCGATATGGCCTGCCCACTTTAACTTTGCAACTCTGAGAGCTATGTCGGTCACCTTGGATTTTCGCGGATGTCATCGTTTCAATTTTATTTATGTTTCGATTTTAGCACGCAAGGAAATACCGAGCATAGCTCTCTCCATGGCTCGTTGAGCTTGTTTAAAGGGCCAACTGATAAAGACTTCGGTGCCGTAGGTCATCATCATCATCATCATCAACAACATCATCATCATCGTGCTTTCTCAATATGTAGGTAAAGTGCAAAATATAACGCAAGCAGACTTACCCCATCAATGGCCATAAAATTGGAAAGTTCCATAAGCGCTCGTATCCGCTGTCTTGATGATATTTGGTGAAAAGCGCCGTCTATGAGGATGATCAGGACCAAGCGTTTCTCGTTCCCGACGCATGTGCCATACTTGGAATGGGGCTTATCCTCGGATTTTTTCACCTGGAAATTCAGATGATTAGTTTGTATATTGATGAACGGGGTGCCCTTTCGGTCGAATAATGTTATTAGTTATAATGTCGTTTGGCATTAAATCTTTTCGCATAAATTAAAATAAGCAGAGTTTTATGAACGCAGAATGGTTTCATTGGCATAATTCTTACTAAGTCCAATTTCATTTAACATAATTATAATGACTACAAAATTAAAGGGCATAATAATTGTTATACGTCTAGAGGTAATTTATCATAAAATACGAAATGCATAATTGACTTATCCATAACTATAATCGTCTGTAACCATCGACAGTGAAAAGTAAAAGTTTATGTTTAGATTAGCGTGCTTAGTACGGAATTAGGTCCCGATCCCGTCTTGCCGTGGTACTTGTATGCACAACAGTGTTGAGTGCAATTTAGAGCCCGGAGGCGAGAGGGAGAGCAGCCCCCGCCAGCCGCAGTCAGCAAGCCGAAGCTGCGTCGCCGATCGCGATGCCTGTGTTTTGGTACGCTAGGGCGAAGGGACATCACTTCCCACAGCGCCGGAGGCGTGTATTTCCCACTTTCATGCTTGCAGCCTTGCTTGCACGCTTGCTTGTGTGCTTGCATGATTAGAGTGCATGCTTGCATGCGTGCATGCTTGCTTAATGATTGCTTGCTTTGCCTGCTTGCCTGCTTTTATTTTATTTATTTCAGGTAACAAACAGTTATATACAAACAATATTATAAAAAATAGTTTACAAACAAACCTATAGTACCATAACTTAAAGTATTAACTTAAGTAATATAGTGCATACAAGCGACGGATTTGTACTAGATAAAAATATTTTTTATTTAGCAACCCCAAAAAATAGCTGACATATTAGATTTTTTAACTTATTATAAAAATAAAAAATAACTATAGTAGAATGGTGTTTATGTATTATGCATTACAAGAATAACAATTCACTTACTTTCCTTCTAAAAACATTAAGTGAGTTTGAGAAAATATCCACTTCATTAAGTGACTTGTTATAAAGACCACATGCTCGCCTTAAAAAGGTATTCTTTGCGTAATTGGTATGGCAAAATGAGATATAAAATGTGTCTTTAGAACGTGAGGAGATACGAGGGACTTTCAACGCAATCTTTTGCAATAGTTCACTGGAGTCTATGTGATTATTAATTAACTTAAATAAAAATAAAATATCCAATAATTGGCGTCTGTGTTCTAATAATTGAATTTTATGTCTTTTTGCACTCATTACGTAGTCACTACAATAAGACCCCATTCTATAGTCAAGAGATTTTATAAACTTTTTTTGTATTCGTTCTATCCGTTCTTTATGAACAAAATATTGGGGCTCCAGACAACACTTCCGAACTCCAAAATGCTACGAACGTAGGCATTGTATAGTATCTTAAGTGTACTACCCTTTTTGAAAGGCTTTCCGAGGCGAAGGATCAAACCCAACTGTTTATATGCCCTAGCCACAATATTATCAATATGTGTATTGAAGTTTAGTTTTGTATCCAAGGTCACTCCTAGATCGCGAAGTGAATTTACACGGCAAATTCTCCGATCAGATATTTTATAGTCATACCTAATGGGACAGTTTTTTCGCGTGAAGGTGATGACGTTACACTTGTCAAAGTTTATAAATAATTGGTTTTCTTGACAAAAACGCTCGAAGTAATTAATATCTTGCTGTAATTTAATGCAGTCATCCACAGTTTCAATTACTTTATAAATTTTTGTATCGTCTGCGTACAAGAGATGGAGTGAATTGGGAAAACAAAGACCAATGTCATTGACGTATAGGGAAAACAAAAAAGGCCCCAAATGGGAGCCCTGGGGTACTCCTGATGGGATATTTAGGAATCTTGATCGGTAACCTTTAAGTGCCACGGCCTGGCTGCGATTTTTTATGTATGATTCTATCCATCTTAGCAGATCACCATGAATACCGATCCTCGAAAGCTTATTTATTAATACAGAATGATTTATTTTATCGAATGCTTTCGAAAAATCAGTATACACGGCGTCTACTTGACATCCAGCATCCATTGCATTTAGCAAAAAATCCGTGTAAGTCACTAAGTTGGTGTTGACGCCACGACCCCGGAAAAAACCGTGTTGTTCTGGTGCTAATGCGTTATTCAATTGACTTGTCAAGAAGGAAGTGATTATTTTTTCCATTATTTTGGGAAATACGGACAACTTCGAAATAGGCCTGTACTGTTTCACGTCATTTTTATTACCGCCTTTTGGAATTGGTGTTATAAGCGCTTTTTTCCAAATTGTAGGAAAACAACCTTCGGCAAGAGACTTCCTAAAGATAATTGTAAGAGGTAAAGACAATTCCTTAAAAAGTTTTTGAACTATAATAGGATGGACATTATCAAAACCAGCACCCTTGTTGCAATCTACTTGTTCGAGTAGCTTTTCAACCGTTTTCTGAGAGATTTCAACAGTAGATAAGTCTACTAATGGGGGTGTATTTGGCAAGGGATTACCTCCATTGGTGTTACATTGCGAGACAAAGACCGAGTTAAAGTACTCGTTAAACATGTTTGATATGGTATCAACATCTGACGAAGACTCATTGTTATAATTCATAAAGGAAGGAATATTATGATCTGCGAACTTGGAATTTATAAATGACCAAAAGTATCTTGGGGAATTTGTGATTTTTTCCTCAGAGAATTTAATGTTAATTACATTAAATTCTCTGTAACATTCTCTTTCGAGTTGTTTCTCTTTCACACGCAAGCGAGAAAACTCTTGATAGTTAAGGTCACAATTGTACTTCTTCCATTTAGCATGTACTTTAATTTTTTGGCGAATCAATTTAATTAGAGCCCGAGACTGGGACGCAACTATCTTTTTAGGAATATGTTTATCAATTAGCTCATTCAATACCTTGTACAAAAATATGTGCACTGTTCGGTATTTAGATTATGTAACTCATTTAGCCAATCAACCTCCAATAATCCAGCGCTCATAGCTTGAATATTAGCTGCGTGATATAGTAGTTTTAAGCGTTGACACTCCTTTATATAAGCTACAGATGGTAAACTAAAGCAAATTTCGAGGGATTTATGGTGGACGTCTTCTGGAGTAAGAGGAGAGGATGAATTGATCACATTGCAGGTACCATTGCTTAGAACTAAATCGAGAATGCGTCCATTATGATTTTCACAACCATTAAATTGGAGCAAATTGCACAAATACATAAATTCCATCAAACTTGATGCCTTGTTATCGTTATTAGTGTCTAATCGGATAGAGGATTCACCTTCATTATGCCAAACGGCATTAGTTATGTTAAAATCTCCCAATATGAGAAAGATGTCATTAGGATTATGTAAAATGAGTTCGGATGTATTGTCATAAAACGACTGCAGTGCACTAGAATGATTACTATTATGCGGGAAGTAACAACAGGCCAGTTTTTAGTTTGATAAGTTTTGCTAATAATTATTATTAAGTTCCTATATTACGTTCGTAATAAAAAAATGTGATATGTTATTATTTCTAATATTTAATTGTCAATTATTAATATTTTAGTTACTCTTGTTAATTTTTTTCTTTTAATATTCATTTATTTATTTTCTTATGTTGCGATACCCTAACAAGGTTCATGTTTGGTTCTGTTTTTTTTATTTGATCTATGTATACCACATGACTGCAATTAAACGATTTGATTTGATTTCATGCTTGCATACATGCATTTCATTCTTGTCAACATTATGGGATTTTAAAATTGCAATATTTATCAAAAAGATTGATATGCCAATAAATGTTATGCTTAGTAATCGTTATTGTGAAAACATTTATGCAAAAATAATACACGTGTGCCGATATACCATTAAAAGAAGAGGGGGATATGGAGAAAAAAAATAAGTTAATATAATTTTAAAAATAAAGTTAAGAATGATTTATTCTGTATGAACGTTATGGGAAACGACGAGTATGCCAAAAATCGTTATGCAGGCATAAAATATGCCTTTATGATTTATGCAACCCAATATGGACCCTGATGAACCATGCTAATATTGTAACTTTTATTAACAAAGGACACATTGTACTGTAGTCTCATAAAGTTTGGTATTTTACTGTTTATAGCTATTTAATTAAAATTTTATAAATATTTCCAATCATTGCATACATTGCAGTGGTTAATTTGGATAATTTCAGCAGTTTACGACAAATGACTCAATATTGTTCTGTGTGAGATCATTGATAATTCTGAAACGAACTTATTTTAAGCTACTGACTGTGGAGAGTTAGTCAGTCTGTAGTAAACAAAACAATTTCTCACGGAAGGCCAACTAGACTATGTTGAAGATTTGTACAGTTCGGCTTGGATGCCACCAATCAGGCCGTGTTTTGAGTCCTAGGCGAGCCAGCCAGGCTATTTTGAAGCTTTCTATCCTACTCTGTATAGTACTTCTATGGTGAAGGTGTCGGTGGCGGTGAGGAAATAGGCTGAAGAGTGCGGTCCCAGGTCAGCTTGCTGCAGGATGTCTCTGATCAGGCCGTGTTTTGAATCCACGGCGAGCCAGCTGGGGTGTGTTGAACCTTTTTAGCTGAGTGTAGTACCTCTATAGTAAAGGTGTCGGTGGCGGTGAGTCCATGCGTGCGGCCATGCGCGGTGACTGTGAAGGTGTGCGGACCCAGGTCGGCTTGCTGCGGGATGCCGCTGATCAGGCCGTGTTTTGAGTCCACGGCGAGCCAGTTCGGCATACGACGACCGTCTTCGCGTCGAACCTAGAAAAGATGATGACCATTTGTTATTATTGAAGATAAATATATCGTTATAAAATACGCTTATATGGTGTAATTTCCTCGCCTTACTTTATAAGCTAACACTTCTCCAGTAAATGCTTCTTTGGGTATTTCCATTCGGAAAAGATGACCGACATAGGCCGATGTGTCTGCTACACCCCATAGTCTTTTTAGGCCATTTCTTGCTATTTCGGAATGGTTTGCTGTTAAATCAACCTGAAAATAAAACAAGTTCTAGTAAATACTTTCACCATTTTATAAATGCTCAGTCAAGGTGTATATGTCTTTTAAATTTGTAATCACTAGTTTCTTATGTATGTAATACTACATATGTAGGTACTAGCACATACTTTGATAACTTTAAAAAAAGGACTGCTTCAAAAATCCAGCATATTCTCTAAGTAAAAAAGACCTTACTTGAGAAATCTTACTCAAAATTAGAGATTTTACTAAGATGCTAAGAACTGGGAAAACGCGCAACGGCCTTTATCTGCGTGGGTAAATATTAAAGTTTGCCGAAACACGTGTCGTGCGTGTTATGTTGCAACATTACAGAAAACTGTGTCAGCTGGAGTAAGTATAATCACAGTATAATATTTATGGTATGACTGAATGTTTGGAGACTTTCAAGTGCATAATTTCATACTGAGACTTATGATTAATTTTAAATAGAAAAATATTGGAATAAATCAACACGGACACAAGTGAATTGGATGGGAACTTCATAAGTATAAAAATAGGTTTGAAAAATGCAAAATGCAAAATTCTAAAATGCATAATAGAATTTCGATTTTGACGCTATAGAAACAGCGAAAAAATTGCATTAACTATCAAAAATCTGATCTGATATTCATGATAATCATGCTCATTTTGTCCAAGACTTAAATGTTGTCGCAGAAAAAGACCACTCCACATATTTATATAACCAGCCATGAACCTTTCAGTACTACATTACTTACAAACTTACCTGAAATTCGTCGCTATTGTCAAAAGCGAAGTCATCATCGTGCCGACTCAGGGCTAGCGGGCAGAGCAGCAATAGAGCGCACGCAATGTACCGCGTCCGCGCCATTTCGTCCGCCATCAGTGACTACCAGGATCAGCTCACGCACATTCTGCTCATCTGGTGACAATCAAAAAGTTGGTCAATACAATAATAGACGCAATGACTCATTGTTAAGCGAACGTGCGGTCTAAATAACCACACTTCAATATGTACCCACAAACAGCAAATACATCAAGCTTTATGTGATATTGGTATTGTGATATTGTCCTTATTGATGTAATAGTGATCTTGAGCTAGCCATCATCGTGTATGTTTTATTTCATCATTTGCTAGCAGGACACCGGTGTCCAGAGAACATTGGAATGTCTATTGGGCCTCATAACTTGGGGCCTGAGAGGTTAGGAGTGGTTTTGATAGTGAACCTCTCAAGAATTTTGAGTAATATTTACAAAAAATCCCTTTTAGTACGTCTATACGAGTTAGTACTTCCAAATAAATATATCAAAGTTGCTTTCATTAAAGTGTGTCATGTCACCGACTAGTTCCCGCGATTCTGCAATGAACTGACGCTACACCATATTTGTGTTGGTCTCCAATATTGACTGTAATGGAATCGACCCCAATGTTTGCGTGAAATATATTATATGCTGTATATATGCTACCAATTTGGAATTAGTGTTCAGTATTTTAGATTTATCTTATGTTAAAATTACTTGGGATTGGGTTGAAAAAATATATATGTTCCGCTTTGACTTCTCAGAATACGCCTTTCGCTTCGCATTCTCGTTTTTATAATAAGTCTTGGCGTCGGCTCACCATCTTTGTTTCTGTTAAAGGTATCTCTATAATCCTTCTTTTGTAACTAGGTAATTAAAAAGCAAAAAGAGGATTTATTTTCACATCAAAATTTCTGAAGTCGGACGTTAAGGAAACAAAACAAAACGTTCCACCTAATTAGGGGAAGTAAACAAAGGGTATCAAAAACACAAAAGTGCGTATAATGTAATGAATATATTTGCACAATTTTGTATAACGACGGCGCACGGCACGCCTGAGGTGCTCGAACAAGTGGGGCCTGCTAATTTAGTCATTGTTCCTCCTCCTTGTTGATCGTGAGAATTTGTGCGAGTATCGACAAATGACAAATTCTGTCAAAACTTCACAAAACAAGTCTTAACGTTAAAATTGCTCTTAATTTAGTTTATCAGTCATAAAAAGTTCGCAAAAACAACTTAAATTGTTTAGTGAACAATTCCACGTTTCTTATAATTCTTAATAAACGTTTTCGTAATGTGTAGTGTTACCAGGAAAAGTAGAAATACCGATAGTCGGTTTTTATTTCCCACTGGTTTACTGGTTTTACTCTTAATAAAACAACTGGCAATACAAGTCTGCAGTTTAAAGTTCTGAACGGAAATGGGTAATGTTACACAGCTAAACGCGCGTGCCAGCGCATAATGATTGGCCACAAGCAAACTAGCTTTTGAACGCTCCCTGCCTTGGCTTCTATAAGCACTTTGTCGCGAAAACTACTTGCAGACCTCTTTAGAACTGTTTGGCGTAATGGCCACTTGAAAGCACTAAATGTTAAACAATATGTAAGCTTTGAGCAACGTACTTGGTGGAAAAACAACATGTAAGTACAATACGTACCTAAGTGAAATCGATTTCCATAAAATTATACATGGGTGCCTAAAGCAAACAATCGACAAATAGCTTTATCAGTAAGCGCAATATCGATAGAATTTCGCTGGCAGAATGACCCTTAGAATATACTTATGTCACAAAAATAAAATTTAAGCCACTTTTAGAAAATACTCAGAGAGTAGATTAACAATTGTGTGACAATAAAGCATTTACAGAAAGTAAACAAAATTGTCAAGGAGGCTGCTGGTATAATCCGAGACTGCCAGGCTCTTCAATTATTCTTAACAAGCACGACGGGAAGCATTAGGAACAAAAGTACTTGGGAATAAACGGTGTTCTAGATAGGTATAACATCTCGCCTTAAGAAAACCGGAATCTTTATTTGGTGCGGAATGAAAAAGCAATTCCCTTACTTATTCAACAAGAAAAATTCTGGTATTGTATGTTTGCTGAATTATTTGGGTTCTTTGAGATTTAAATTCATTCAGAGAATTATAATGATACTAAGAGCGTTTTCTCACTTATCCGATCCGATATCGGTATCGGGACCGATAGCCGACAGCCGACATCCGATATCGGTGTGTATTCACATATTACTATGTTACCGATGTTATCGGCCGACAAAATCAGTCATCTCAGTGTCTCGACACTCTCGACTCGCGATTTTGTAAGTGTTTTATTTTAAATGACGTTGTTTAATAAATAAAAATTGTGCATATACCAATGTGTTCAACGTGGTGGTGGAAGCAAGTGAATCCAGGATGATAACTTATCCTTTCACTTAGTGTTAAAATAAAAAAAAATAGGGCAAACATTATCGCCCGATACACCGATGTCGCCGCCGACATGTCGGGTGTCGGCTCCGATATCGGTTCCGATAATATAAAAGGCAGGTACATATTTCATACATTTTACTTGCCCCGATCTTATTATCGATTCGATATGGGATCGGGTGATGTGTTTATATTCATACTTTTATGATTATTCTGGATGGTAACAACGTTTTGTTATAAATGGTTGAGTCCGTGGTAAAAACTTTGTGTTTATGTAAGTACAACTTACAATCAACAAGGGGCCCTTGCTGCGTTGTTTGCTTTATAAATTCATGAAATTTGTTTGTACTGGTCATTCTCAGTTCTTCCCGAAAGCCATGTCGTATTTCATATTTAAGTATGTGTGTATACTATAACTTTTTGACTGTAACTAATAGGTCAAAAGGTAAACATAATAAAATAAAATCATTAGAAATACGATATAAGACCATTGGCTACATTACATCTTTTGATAACAAAATTTTAAAATATATGTATTAAAAAAAACCATTGAAGTAGTATAAGGGAAAAGAACTGAGTATCCATCCATCTCTGTATCAAATACGTATATTTCGTTCAAATTTATTTGATGATGTACCTAGGTACCCAGTGTAATCGATTGAAGTGATTGTATGTCGTTAAAGTCCATCTGTTCATTTACAAATGTTGGGAAATCCTAAATACATAAAAAATCAATCATTTTGTATTCCATTACTTTTTCAGACATGTTTTAACTAGATAAAAATACTGTTAAGTACTGTTTGTTTGATTAATATGTTATGTTAAGGGCTGGCTGCTTTGATTACAGGGGTGGGGGGACTGATATTTACTTTAACTAAGATTTAGTTATTGATCGTTTTTAGTGCAGTGTAACGGAAAGCAGAAGCCGTGTAACATCATTAATTTGGTTGTCCGTCTCTTTTCCACAGAAATATAATACTAACGAATACGAATACTATACTTATATATCAAAATCTGAGGCCAAGAGACACTTAAAGATATAAAAATATCATAATCAAAACATCGTCGTCTCAGCCCTCAGCCACATTACACCCACTGCTGGGTATAGGCTTCCCCCAAGAATCTCCACGACGATCGGTCCTGTGCTGTCCGCATTCAGCGGTTTCCCGCGACCTTCACCAGATCGTCGCTCCCCCTTGTGGGACCTACTCACGGAGCGTCGTCCGGTACGCGGTCGCCATTCCAGAACCTTTCTGCTCCAACGGCCATCGGTTCTTCTCGCTATGTGTCCCACCAATCAAAACATACCACTTTTAAATCTTTAACAAAAGTTGTAATTATTTTTTATCTACTTAGATCAATAATGTTTACATAACTATTATATAGTTATGTAAACTTCATAGTAATTTGCGTTGAAATCTGTGACGCAGACTGCACAACTGTTAACAATTATAAATTTCATGAATGGAATGATACTTATTCGTTATACTTGCTATTTAATAATATTAGTTTATTCGAACGTGGCAACACCGGTCGGCCTTTGACAGCGGTTGTCATTCCTAAAAAAAGAGGGAAGCTAACTTTTAGTCTTCCCGGTGAAAATAGTTGTGTTCGTTGTAATTCATTGTGATAATGTACAGAATCAAGAGTAAAGGAGTTTGTAAGCAGTATCCAGGTGTTTTACTTATGTTCTTTAAAAGTTCAGAAGTGCAATGAACCCGCGACAATGAACGTATGCCTACGCTCTAGGCCGTGTGCTTGGTAAGCTCGGATACATCGGTAAGTTTATTACATTTTATAGATAAATGAGTATTGCAGATTGTGTAGTGTTCTTTTCTGTGATAGTGTATTGTGAATATTGTGATCTCTTTCGATTCGAGGCAGGATACTTCACACTTCTGCGGTACCCAACATGAGCATTAACCAAAAGCTTGACGAAAGTCAAAACTAAGTATTTATATGTACGAATTCATTGAATAAATTATAGAAAATTACACTGACGAATTATGCAGTCACAGTCACCTTCATTGGAAACCTTGTTCATATCATAATTACTAAGATTATGAATACCTTAGGTAATAACAACAACATATACCTACATAACACTACTGTATACATTGTAATGTAAAGTGTAACACCTTTTATAAATTATGTGCATCATGTTAAAATAATCTTACCAACAAAATAATCCATTCCACTTGTTATTAGTTATTAAAACGGTGATTCAATGATAGATAAACTTATTTCAATCCAAATACATAATGTTCATATTCCATATACAAGTACATCATTTATTTCCATTTAAAATTGATTGTATTTCTTACAACACAAATCAGAAGAGAAGTTTAGAAGTACTTACTCAAAAGCTATTATTAATTTTCACTTGGCTACTTATTGTACAAACCACTAAAAACTAATTCAATATTTATAAACACAAGTTGTTGTTAACTTCACCAATCATTAAATTGATAGAGTCATACACATGTTATGGGGCAGGATGCTATTAAAATAGTAATAGCATCACAGTTAAATAAATTTACAAATTTATGTAGCTATTTAAGTATTCAATAACGTTGAACATGTAATAGTTTACACAATGAGAGGGTGTAGCAATTTAATAATTAAGTTTAATACTGATAAGATAGACCACAAAACTGATTAAAATTATCACTTTCTAATTAAATGAGATCACCACTGTGTGGTGCTTAACTAGATTGCAATAAAAATGAACATGCACAATAAAAAAATATCAGATTGATCCGCTGAGTCAGCCCTGTTTGGTTTCATGGGGTATTATTTTATAGCTTATTCTTGGTAGTGAGCAAAAAAAAAAAATAATACAAAAAAAAGTTAAAGCTACTTTTAACAACCTAAACATTGTTGTGTTACCAGGTCACAGCAGCTCTAGTTTTCAGGGCAGGACCCTTTGTTTGATATATGGTAACTGTAATAATTAATTGATAATGTTTAAGGAAAGTATTAGTATTCCATCAAAAGGGTACAAATTAGCTTGTCTTTTCTAATATTTAATTTAATAGAATCCAACTCCATTTATTGATTTACTAAATAAATCTTAAATGGTATTAATGGTATACACCCAACACTATTTAAGCCTATGTTTTTGTTTTTTTTGTATGTTATGTATGAAGCAAAAATATTAAAGTGGTAACATAAAATTATGTTCCGATTATTATTGAACGACTCAAGTGAAATTGAGTATTAAATGTTGTCATATTAATCGACAAGTAAAATAACTGTGGGAGTTATTCATTTCATAGTATTGTGCTATTATAGCATTTATCAATTAATAAGTTTTGACTAAACTATTACCACTGTTAACATTAGTACTATAAAGTTTGTCTGGTCAACCGGCAACTTATTTTATAGAAACGGAGTGAAATTAAATACACTATTCTCAGTCATCACTGTTTGATGATTGTACATTACATTTCATAAGCATGTTCTATGTGTATGTGGCTCAGAGAGAAATTGATGTGTGTGTAGTGTTATCTGCAGTATTAATAAATTCAACAAAAGGTATAAGTCTTGTTAATTATTTGAGTTATTTACAACAAATAATGCTACTACGTTGACTACCTGTTTGGGCGAACTGAAACTTTGACGACTTGTTTGGCGCAGTGCTGCTGAACACGCCTTCTGCGCTGGAGGTCCCGGTTGCGGTCCCTAGATGGAACGAGTGTTTGTGTGCATGAGCGTGCCTATTTGTCTTGGTCTGAGTGTTTATTGTGTGTAATATGTATGTGTTTGCAAGAGGAAAGTACAAGGGTGTGTTTGTCACCAAACAAAACTTGACGAGGCCTAGATAATTGGTGTGACTGTATGCAATTATTATTATTTAAACAGCAGCTATTTATGCTTTACAGTGAATGAATTCTAAATAGTTTTATTGATTTTGCATCTGTCTATCTGATTATGCTTATTGCAGTGTTAATAATTATGAAAGCATAATAGTAAGTGCCATTCAGCATTAGCACATTTTTGATAAAGTATTCTTCTTCTTAATGTGTGATGATTGTTGGCCGCCTCTGGTTTCAGAGTTTGTTGGGCCGCCTATGGTGCTTCCGACTTAGCCTGTTATCAGATGACAACAGTATGTGAATGGGTTAATTCTGTGAACCATATTTTGTCTTTTAGGTAAAGTAAGTAAAAAAAAAAATTGACAATAACAAACTCTTTCCCGAGCAGAGATACCATCTGTCGGGATAGGAGCGGAACCGCGGACATGTCCGGGATTCTAGACCTTTGTCTTGGAATTATAAGCTGAGTCTGTTATGATGTGGCAATATCTACCATACCACTTGATAAGTTTAAAGTTGGTATTTTGTGTTATTGAAGTGTCTGGGCTGATCATGATAAGTTTGTCATTTTTGACTGCACTTTCTAGCAGTTTCGATGTGAACCCACATCCAGGAAACCACCGCTATCACACAAATCGCCATGTAGGTAAAGTGTTCAACATGTCGCGATTAGTCTGCTTAATGCGACATTTTACGGTACCTACATACCTATGTAAATTATCTGTAAACTGTCATAGTAGATACAGTCCGAATAACGTAACTGCTACAATATATTATTATAAAAACTGTATATTGGCAAGATGTAAACGGCAGCTGAAGCACTAATTAAATAGTCTGTTATATTCTGATAAACGTAAAAGGCCACATTTTACAGATTAGAGCGATGAAGTGCTGTTGTAAGCAGGCTTACATTAAAGCGGGGTTACGCTAGTATATTTAACAAACAGCTATCGATAAAAGCATTAGTTAGCGCTAAAGCAGGATTCATGGCTCAAGTTCGACTATAAAGAAATCAACGAAACGGTCACAAGATCGAGTACATATCGTTAACTTGTTGTTGTTGATGTTTTGAAAAAAATGATTTAGCAAGAGATTGGGTAAAGTACTATACGAACTGTCCGATTGTTACATTAACAGTTTGTGTTTGGTAGCGTTGTACCGTGCCGAGTGTAGTCCTATTAGTACCTAGTACATTTACTACTTATTCGATTTATCTCGAGCGCGTAATATCAAAGCTCGAACACCTCCGTACTGTACTGTACCGCCTAGGTGTACTGTTGGAAGCAGATGATAAAATCGGCCAATTAAGTTTAATCTTAATGTTCGAGGAAGCCTCCTCTGCACATACACACTGACAAAAGGAGATGAGCCTATTGGTCGATCAGTCGAGTCGGTCGCTTGCTTAATCCACTAAATTGCAAAATCCTACTTATATTCTAATGTAAGGGTTTGGTTGGATGTTTAGATGTTTAGAAGTTTGTTACTTGATCACATTGGATGAATTTTGGCATCCGGATGCTTGTAGCCTGTACAAGTTGTCTCGATGTTTCCAGGGGAGCAAGGGACACGCTGGACGCGGGTTAACCCGCCGACTGAATAGTTAAATACACTAAGCGTTAACACTACAGTCTACATTACAGTAGTAGTGGAGTTACAAATCGCGTAGTAACATTAACCCTGACGAAAAGGCATAACATCTAGAAGAAAAAAATCTTTTCTTTACTAAATGATATGACATGAACTTTACATACACTGAGAATGTAATCATATATTTATTATCTTTTTGATAACTTAATTATATTAGTTGTTTCAATTTTTAGTATGACGATCTAAGGAAATTTCAATAACTCGCATGCAATTTAATTGCATTAGATTGCGAATTGAATCATTGTTATTTATACGGTCAACAACAGATACGGATTTTTAGAACCGTCGAGTTCTTCGACTATGCACTTTAAACATAAGCCGTCGAGTTCAGAATAGTAAGTAGAAGTTTGACATTTTCTATAGGCAGTCGTTGCCATTGACTGTACTTGGCAATAGTTACACGTCGACTGTATCGACTGAGTATACTTGTAGTCCAAACCTATATATGCCGATATATTTGTTGATACCATTGATTGCAAGGGAACATAATTATCACTTGTATTATGACGAACAAGATACTCTAATGAATCTAAGCACTGTGGTACATTTCATGAATAGCAGGTGAAATCATATGAAAACAACCATTTCGTTGAATGAAAATGAATGAAAAGTAGTAAATAGTGTATGGCGTCATTTGTAGACTTAACTAGATTTGAGGACATTTGTACTCTGATTTGAGAACTTTTTGAATTTAATTAAACGAAACTTATCTGTACATTAGCCTGAAGGATTATATTTTCCCCGTGTGAGATTATTACGGTTCTATTAGATGCGTCGGATATGAATACCGAAGCTTTAGTTGACTTTCAGCTATCCTAGCAATATTGGTGAACGAATTATTATTATTATTAACTAAATACGTGTCGTAATGAGTTTCCTTTTTGCTGAAAACACCCTAGCTAGTATTTAATAGTGTTCAGCCTATTGTGAACAGGAATCGTTCACGGTTGTTGGGTTAATTTCAGAACTGTTAATTGGCACAAAGAATAAACCGCAGAACAGTAAAAGGTACTGATGAAAATGCAGATTAATTTTAGTAAGTAATACATTAATGGAATATAAGATTAGTGAGTTGAGTAACACTACATATTAATTCTATTCTTTCTCTCAGGACCATTTTGAAAATCGCAACATGATATTTGTGTGGCTTGAGAGCTTGGGACTGCAGCTCCTCGTGTGGGCAAGCGCATGGTGGATGAGCATCTGGAAACTGAAGTTCCTCGCGTGGCCAACGGGTATCGGCTGCGTGACTTGGGACCGTAGCGACCGTGTGGTGAGTGCGTGGCTTGAACCCGTAGCTCCTTGCGTGGGCAGGCGGTAATTAAATGAGATGGGGTCGTAGCTCCTGGTGTGGGCAAGCGGCAAGTCAATGGAATAAGGCCGAAGCTCATGGTTCGGGCAAGCGGCAAATCAATGGTAAAAGGCCGAAGCCCATGGTGCGGGCAAGCGGTAGGCCGAAGCTCCTGGTGTGGGCAAGCGGCGAACGATATTTTTAGGTTGTAGCCCTTGAGTGGGCAAGCGTCGTCGTCGTCGTCGTCTCAGCCACATGACACCCACTGCTGGGTATAAGCCTTCCCCAAGGATCTCCACAACGATCAGTCCTGCGCAGTCCGCATCCAGCGGCTTCCCGCGACCTTCACCAGATCGTCCACCTTGTCGGTAGTTGATTTTGATTCTAGCGCCAGTTCAGCATAAGAGGAATTCAAAATTAAGGCTATACGACCTCATGGAATAAAAAAAAAAACCCAAAGCCATACTTTACGAAGGCACGCTATGGTGGCTCATTATTGTAACAGCAATAACCAAGAACCGATTACATCAATGAAGACTACCTGGGAACCTGCATCGGAAGACGAGAATCACCGCAAGAAATGAGGAACACCATTAGGATGCTAACTACCAGAGCAAAGTAATCTTAAAACTTAATATACCGTCGTCTGCGGATTTATGATCCGACCTACATATCTGCAAACTGCATCTGGTTTGACTTGTACGCAGATAGGTTCCCGCACAGAGACTGCCAATCAGCCAGTCGTACGTTAGTCGGTCGGTAACGATAGCAAGACTTTCAGCTCGGCGGGTCACACCAGATGTATGTGTGATGTGTGGGTGGTGGGTCTACTTGATAAGGAGATGATCGTTCTTTTGAGAAAAAAAAGTAGCCGGTCCCTTCCATTAAGATCCACAAAATGTTACTGAACTGCCTTTGTATAACTTTAATTAAATCACATGACAAAAAGACAATTCTATTCAAAGTTTGCAGTATACTACCTATTGATTTACCATGGGAGTCGAGAGCGCCACTCACTTGTCGCCCTAATATGGTACTAGGTCTATTACAACCGCAAAACTATTATATTGATAGAACACTTGATAGCATGTTTGTTAATCAGCCTCCTACAAAACGTTAGATCTAAAAATGTCAAAACTATATTTAAAAATAATGTGAGGAAACATTTTCTTGATAACATCGAAATATTAAGTTAAAAACCTATTGTTAAATACACATACTTTTATAAAATAATATTATTAATACCTTATAAGTTCTTTAACTTTGAGACCAAAAATATATTTATTTAAAAGTAAGACTGATATCATTGATTCATAATTTTAACATTTACTCGATTTAAGTTAAATACATACATACTTGTAAACTAAACCTTGTTAAATCCAACTAAGTTATTTATATTTTAACTAAGTTATTACAACAACCAAGTTATTAATATTGTATCGAGACTCCAGATTCTACAGTCGACTATGTAAATAGTTTTGTAGGGCAAATGAAAATTGTATGATACCTGTGTGCTTAATAATAATAAATAAATAATCACATAAAGTATACGAATATTCATAACTTATAAGAATATATATTGTGACGATGTTGGTTAGCAATTAGCATTTAGATTTGAGCGACAGTTATTAATTAGTAAACCTAAGTAGAACTCGATCAACATTTAAATTATATTTCATTCGCTAATAACTTAAATATTCTGTTACATTACATTACCACATTAATGTAAAATAATTATAGAAAGCTAATGACTGCATTTTGTTTGTATTTCATCCATTTATGTAAGTACCTTAATTTGATGAATACGATTCTATATAATGAGTGCGGTGTAACTTAATATTAGAGTGCAGGTCTAGGTTATTATGTAATCCCATAAAATTGTACCATGTCGATAAACTGTTATCTTACCCTAATAAATATTATTAAGTATATAATAAATTAATATAATTATATAAAAATAATTGGAGTTCTTGCAGATAACATGTTAGTTATTTATAAAGTGTTAAAAAGCAAAAGTTGAGACAAGTTACTTTATTACAAAGATTATTTAAAAGAACGCAATGCAGTAATGTGATTTGCAACTTATAACATAGTTTCTTAAAAAGGGAAAATCTTCTAAGAAATTAGTATGTATGACATATATTTTGTCGTCTTTTTAGTCTTTAGAAAATATGACGTTTTATAATTGGTATATTTACTTTACTTAAAACGAATGTGGTCATTCGTAGTGGTTGGATGGCCGAGAGTTAAACTGAATTTTAAAGTCATAGAAAACTAATTTGACTACTATTGTTCAATATTATTACATATCACTATCAATTAAATTATAGTATTGTCGGTATAAGATAGTGTTTTCGACAGTTATTAGTTAAATTGGTTAATTTTGATTAAGTATATCTACTTAGTTAATAAGTGATTATTATGTAAAATTAGATTTATATTCAGTTAATTGTTATATATATAATTTTATTTCCCATTGGCCAAGAGTTAAATTGAATCCTTAACTCAAACAAAACTAATTTGACTACTATTGTTCAATATTTTATACCACTGTCAAATAAATTATAGTATTGTAGGTATAGGATAGTGTTTTCGACAGTTATTACGTTGGTTAATTTTGATAAAGTACATCTACTTAATTAATAAGTGATTATTATTATGAAGAAGAAATTATTAAGTAATATTAGATTTATATTCAGTTAATGGTTATAATTTTATTTTCCATTTATAATCTAGTTCAAAATCAGTGTACGTGGAGTTAGTAATTGTTATTAATGTATTTTATGATTAATGTTTTCTATTTCATCTTGGTAACGAATTTAATTTGAATGTATATATTAAACTTATTTGCTTTATGATTGAAGTATGTACCTAGTGGCATATGCATCATCAGAATCATACAATTGTTGTGATATTTGAATGTACTACCTAGTGGTTGTGTTGATGCATGCCTGCTGGTGCAACTTTATGAATAAATAGGTAAATTAAATTTATATAAATAATAAGATAATGCATTGCCTGCTTTAAATTGGATAATTATTTTTCAATTTAATACCTAGTTCAATACCGTAATGTGAAATTGTCATTAATGTGAAATTCCACTGTTCTGTTAAAAACTCCGATATTTAGGATAAATTTTATTTGTGTCTGGGACAGACACACTATCAGGATGGCCGACTGTTAACAATTATAAATTTCATGAATGGAATGATACTTATTCGTTATACTTGCTATTTAATAATATTAGTTTATTCGAACGTGGCAACACCGGTCGGCCTTTGACAGCGGTTGTCATTCCTAAAAAAAGAGGGAAGCTAACTTTTAGTCTTCCCGGTGAAAATAGTTGTGTTCGTTGTAATTCATTGTGATAATGTACAGAATCAAGAGTAAAGGAGTTTGTAAGCAGTATCCAGGTGTTTTACTTATGTTCTTTAAAACAACAATTGACAAGTACAATAAAAGACACGAAAAAACACGAAATGGAGGAGATAGCAAATTGAATCGTACCCCATAGGGTCTACCCAATGTTTCACAATGCGAGTTCGTATGACATATCTGCTTCAAGTTATAATATCTATTATTGACTTAGAATCATTAAATCATATAATACATTAGTAGGTATTAGGGATGTTACGAATGTGGTTATATCAAAACCGAATTCGGAATCGGTGTTTTTTTAGATTTGCTTTATCGGAATCGAAACCGAAATCGGAGGCGTAGACATAAGAGAGGTGTAACAATAACGGTGTTTTTATATATACAGTGTGGAAAGTAAGCATGAAGGGCACGTGCTTTAACCGTTGTAGCTACATGAACACGTACTGAGGAAACCATCATAAATTTTAGAGAATTTTTTAATTGAAAATGGTCAGTTAAAAAAAAGTATGTGCATATTGATTCTGTTTAGCATGAGGATAAAAATACTTTAAGACACCAACTGAGGTTTGAGTACTAGAAACGTCAGAAATCGCGAAAAACGTGGAAAGTCCGCGCTCGCGCCTCACGCAGCAGCATTCGTTGAACCTTTGTTGAATGAACTTATTTTCTTAGCGAATGAGGCTTGAGACCGACAGAAAACGACCATTTTCCTGCTAACTGCAATTTGTAAATATAGTAGAAAATTTTGCAAGAAAGTTAATTACACTACAAAATGTCGAAGTGTCCTCATAAGTCTCGGTAGCTCAATGATTAGAGCATTGGGTCGGACTCTCAAAGGTATCAAGGTCCTATCGAGCGATATGAGAACGAGTTGATATTTTCTCCCTATATTTTCTAGTTTTATCACATTAAAATAGCATTGTTAATGCATAGGTAAATAAGAACTTCCAAAAACAGAAAATAGCAAAATCTAATTAAGTGACTCCAAAAAAAGTAAATTATACCAAAAGAAAAAGCTACGCAGCTTTTATCTCCTTCCAATCTATTTCTCAACCGGTGAACATTAGGCATAGGTACCATTGGCGAAGAGTCCATACATCTCGATTCACATCAGCATCCCTTTTAGAAATACCACCCCACCGAGCCACCATACATACAGTCAAGAACATTTTTGGAGATATTTTTGGTCCGACTTACCTTTGCCATATTTCGACCCCTCGACACTGATAGGCACTCAACACTACATGGTGGAGATGACAAAATATTGGCGCGACTTTTCTTTTTCCAATTATAAACTCCGATATAAATTCTGATTGTATTTATCGGAACCGAAATCGGAACCGAATGTACAAAATCAATCGGAAGTTCCGACCTTTCGGATTCGGAACCGAACCTCCGTAAGATCCTTAGTAGGTATGCAAGCACAGACCTAGCTATAACGAGATAGACGAAAAGAGCGCTTCAAACTGTATGAGAACCTAGCGTGTCGAATTTTTCGTACCTATGTACGATGACTTCACGAGCGAGATTTAGTGATGTGGAAATGTTATTGACGAGTTCTTACAAGAAAGCACTGCACAATTAACCATTTCCGTTTCTGAGTAACGTGTGTTTTCATGGCAATGGTCTCAAGCGGACTGACTTAGGTCGGAAAACTTTGACCGTAGATCAAACTTACACGCAAGGTAGGTACACTTTTACCTCTATTTTGATATAGTTCTGTGTATGCAAGCGAAGAAAGGTCCTTTCGCGCAAATAAGTAAAGATATAAAGTTATATCAATTAAAATAAGTGCGACTCATAATTTTTTATTATTTGACTTTGATAAAAGTCAATGAATAAAAATAAGAGTAGATAAGCAAATACACACAAAGGTGTCTAGGGTTTTTTTTTTATCGGCAATGATTCTTTTTTGTAAATCTCACTACTTCAAATGAAAAGAATTAAAGTAAGAAGCCGTCTGAAAGGCTCCATTTATATTCATTGGATATTCCTTATAGTCAAAAAAGAACTTGATCCCTAGACACTTTTGATGTGTATAGTTGGTTTATACTTACTTGGATATTCCGTTTCGTTAGTCAGATCATATTAAAACTACAGTGATTGTAGGTCAAGGTCAAAGCTTGATCTCCTGCCGTCGATTGTACCGACTAAGCTTATTCTTATTTCAGCCCGGTATTTTCATTTTGTTTGTAGCGAGTGCTTCGCAAAAATAAGCCGGAAAATCTTTTCCGTTTCACTGAATCTCCCGTTAGTCATAAACGTTTATTTTGTGGAGATGTCTGGGGATGACTTTGAATCTCGTTTGTGGAGGACAGAGATGGCGAATGCTAATTTAATGCGGCATGCGAATAAAATAAAGGGATACTTACATGATTTTTTATTTGGTTTACTCACATAAACTTTACGTGGAAGTATGGCAAATTCTGAATTAGATTTAAATTGCATGCTTAGTATAAGCTAAATGTGAGTGTTGTGAAAAATACTTTTTACACGTAGAAATCCAGGAGATGATAAATTAGTTAGGGTACTAGTGAAAACCTTTCGGAGTAACTTTTGAGAGAGACCGAGAAAATAGCAAAATGTTTGTGTTTAGAAAATAATATACCCAAAACGCATTCAGTGATATTATTGTTGTTATCTCAAAGTCAAAGTTGAGTGTTATCTACTTGGATATAAAAGATTATGTAATTTACAGAGGATATGTTACTTTGAAGAGTGTAAATGTGTTAACGTCTAGATTAATTCACACTGTATTGTAACTTACTGCTTAAATTTTTTGTTAAAATCTACAAATAGATCAGTAAATACACAAAGTAATTTAATTTCAGCAACTAACTGAAGCAGGCCTTAAGAGGAGTGAAATTTGCATGTTTGATAAAAAAAAAATCCAAACAACTGTCAATTTAATTCGTTTTAAAAACTTGTCAATGACGAACGAATATCTAATCAATTATTTTATTTATAACTTTTTAATTTTGCATTTTACAATCCCGTCAGGGCGACATGAGACTAGCTGCTTTTTTCTAGTATATTTTCTTGTTAAATATTTATCGCAATATTTTTATTTGAATGAAATTGTATTTTCTTAAACAATATTTAAAAAAAATCCCCAATCCCTATTTCAGTCATAAATTGCAAATTTTCCCTAAATCGGCTCAAGCTTTTTATTTTGTTTTTACACGAAACGAAATTTTAATTATGAGTTTTATTTTCATTTGCTATAGTTATATTTACGTGGTTTTTTTTCGCCTTATCTGAAAAATCGTTTTCTTATTGCTATCTCGCTTCAGTCACTTAGCGCCTTAAGTAAATTGATCGGATTCCGAAGTTCTGTTACACGCAAGCTTATTCAGTGAGTTTGTCGAGTTAGAAACAGCAAACCGAGCCGAGCTTACCCTTGGTCCTCGGTATGAAGGGGACCGCGAATAAGAGAGGGTTGGCACAATGGATCCGTCCCCCGTCAAAATCTCGTCAACTATACAACTTTCACCTATCTACACCAGGGTTTCTCAAAGTGGGGTACGCGTACCCCCAGGGATACGCTATTAGACGGCAGGAGATACGCGGAAAGATTTGCGTAATGGCGACTAAAGTTGAAATTGACTAAAATTACTCATCAAATCGACATGAAACCCACCCACCTTATTATTTTTGACACTGTATTTATTAACTTTCATAGAAATACGAGTAAAAGACCGTTTTTTCTTCTACAGGAAGATTTTCTTTCTTTTTTTCCAATGAACCCATGTCGTCTGAGAACTTCAACAGAGGAACGTGGGACAATAAGTTTGAGAAACCGTGATCTACACAATCCCGCGGCTCTACCAATATTGCTTGAAGGTACAAACCCCTTTTCAGTACAAATCCATAAAACATTTCACTTAGTTCCGTTCCGATGTTATCTGAAAGACTTGGAACTTAATGTTGTTATAGTACGAGTTGGAAACGCAAATTATGCTTTAATGTTAGCAGCTGCTGTAACATAAACAAATGGGATATTTAAGGGAGAATCCAAATCTATTTCCTACTATTAAACTTTACTTAATTACGAGGCAGTTTCGCTCTTCAGAGGAAAATAATATTACCATTATAAGTTAAGAAATGTGCAATCAAGCAATGAGTTTTGTTTAAGTCTTCAAGACTTCCACAGAGAACTTACAAACACAAATAGCATCAGCGCATACTTTTTGGATTTTTGGTGCCACTCAGCTCTCTTAGATTACCTAGTAGCCACATCGAGTAGGTATACAAAATAAAATATTGTCGCTTTACTATTTATTGTCGCTTTGCACAGTGCATTTATATATTTTTGTTAAAGTATCATTAAAAGGTAATATCAAATGCCCCGCCATTTTTTCTAACTTATCAAAAAACGAGGGTGGCGCAAATGGACTTCACCCCCAGTTTTGCGAAGCTATTGCTTCTGACACTTTCATAACCTCTTAGTATTGAAAGCGTACCTTTTTCGTCTTAGTACGGCGATCTCATCAAATATTCTGCATCACTTTGAATATGTATTAGACTCAGAGCTTTGGTAAACTAACCTTTTGTTGAAAATCTGAAGGTCCACATCACATGACAAACACATTAAAGGACCGTATAGCTTTGCATAGCAACTATGATTAACTAAATACTGCTGATTTATTTACGTCTGTTTACCATTAATAATGAAATCATATCTACGTACTGATACTACTACAGAACTATACGTACTATTTCAGCAAGTGAATCAATACTTAATTGTTAAATTGGTAGTTCGGTCAATTTGATGTTAATAGCGTAAGATTAGTAAAGCCAATAGGATGACAGTTATATTCTGATACAAAAACATTAATCACGAAAGCTATACCTTTTATCAGCAACATATATGTTGCTGATAAAAGGTATAGCTTTCGTGATTAATGTTTTTGTATCAGAATATAACACAACATAATAGAGCTGAGGTTGGGGCTTGCTTCATTACCCCAAGTAATCCAACAGTAACCGCAAACGTGTTTGGGTATACGAAAATACAGCAAAGAATTTTAAGTCCAGATCCAATTTACGATTTTCTCAGACACGTCTGTACTTTTTAAAGTTGCAGCTGAACCGAACAGTAAAGCCCCTACAAACTAGCAGACTTTGGTCGACACGTACGGTACCAATCCGACAGGTACCTACGTGGAAATTTGTATTACTGCGGAACAGGGAGGGAAGATTTATATGTGCTGTGGCAGCTTCAAAAGGAATCAAGATGCTATATATATGTACGCATCATAATGATCTTAACGTCTCAAGTCTGTATGAAGGTAATGCTAAGAGTCGAGCTATTATTAAACGCAGGACTTCAATCAGCGATAACGCCGAAGAGAAAAGACAACTAAAAGATAGGCCACAAAAAAGTTATACGTTACCCCGTAAGTATAACTTTTTCTGGGAGTATTAAAGACAAGAAGAAATATTTTTTTTTTATGATTTTGTAATTTTTGCATTTTTCAATGCTATTTTTATACTTATGGTAAATTTTAAATAGAAAAATATTGGAAAAAATTAACTCGGCCACAAGTGAATTCTCAGACGGGAATCGAACCCGCGACCTTTGGAAATCCGGTCCTATTCCCGTCTGAGAATTCACTTGTGGCCGAGTTAATTTATTCCAATATTTTTCTATTTAAAATTTACCATAACAAGAAGAAATCTTTCCTAAAAAAACAGGTGTTACATCTACAACAATATATATCAGTCACAGGCACAACTGTTCAGTTTTACAAAAGAACTTTTAGAAGCAACCGGCGTACGCGCAGTCAATCTATTTCGACGGCGGAAGTCACGTGCCGGCTGCGCCTGTGTGCATCGTAATGTCCATAGTTCCCAGTAGTGATGCTATAAATATGCCTGCATCTTGACAAGACGCGTTGAGGTTCACAGTGTACGAGTAATGAGCCAGAAAGTCTTGGATACTCACATATAGAAATTTCTTGAGGATCTCAATGCAGGCGCTTATCAACGCAAGAGTTTATCTAAGTATATCTGTATCTCAACATCTTAACTAGACATAATAAATAGGGATAAAGATGGAACTAATTTAGAATTCGATGCATTGACGCCTACAAAAAGGATCTTTGCACCTTTTTTGACCTTTGCACAACGACCGAAAAGTCTACCGCGTCATTACAGAACTCTCCAATGATAAAATTAAATAGAAATATTATGTATTTCAATTGTCATGAATTTACATAGAATAAAACGTACCTGACATGCGTTACTGGTCATAACTACGCTTTCGATCCTGTTATCGATACGGACCACCCAAGCAGGCATTGTGCGTAATGTTAGAACAAAAAACGGCATTGTTATCGCGCGTGGGGTGCAGAGGGCGCTGCAGGTGACGTGATGAATAGTGGCAATGGGCATTAGGCTATTCGAAGGGCCTGTAATGTCATTGGAGGGATTGTTAACGGCATTATACAGTTGTTCTTGAGTTTCCAAGTAAGTGAATAAAAGGGGACAGATGATTTACGACGAGGAATAAAATATGAGATATACAGAATACGTAGAGAGAGACAGTACGGAAGAATTTTAGAAGTTTGGAATGAAAAACGTAGATTTTTGGTTGTTTAATGAAGGTGGTTGCTGTGACCTGCCCCCTAATTGTCTAATTTCAAAATCTATCGCAATCCCTTTCAAAGGTATTGTGATTGTGATAGTGATTTATGAAATTGTATAACTTCTAGTCGCAATCCCTTTCAGAACGAATGATGATTTAAATGACACTGACATGTAGTTTTCATGCTATCGCGAGTTGTACTGATCGGCGCCCGCGCGAGACCTCATTTTCAGTGCTCTCTTCCGCGGTCTAGAAAGTCATCGGAGGAGGTGACATTTATTTTTGGGTTGTCGCCGAATAGATCTTCACAAGTCCTACCACCAACCAAACCGAATATAATACACTTGTCAGCAAACAAATCGAGCCACTGCGTTATATTCATATAAAAGTACTCTACTACATTTTACAGTCTCATTATTTAAAACGTATAAACAGTTACCTATGTAAACATTCGATGTATGTATGTTGTATGAGTCGAATACTCGACTTGCGAATAAAATTCCCAAAAATTTAAGAAATCTTTTAGTTTATTGCAAAGTAAGAAAAATACATGTTTCATTTTCATTCCATATAAAGTTGTAGGTAGCCGGATTGAGTGAATTTGTTATTCTTACTTTGCACAAAACTGAAAGTTTTCTTCAATTTTTGGGACTTTTATTCGCAAGTCCAGTATTCGACTCATACATCGACGGCGACGTACAAATGTTTACATAACTGTTTATAGGTTTTGAATAATGAAACTGTAAAGTGAGTATCGTTGTATAAAAATAACACAGTGGCTCGATTTATTTGTTGACAAATGTATGTTACCCTCCCCCACTGGGAATCGAACCTGGCACCTCTGGTCTAATACTGGTGGATGTTGCCACTAGACCATAGATATTCATTGCCACAGAACCGGTTTAAATAAATAAAGATTAATACACATGATGTTGTTTTCATTAATAACAACTGTTATATGGATAATAAAGTTGCCTTCTATCTCTCAACCTACAGAAGAATCAAACAAACAAATTAAAAATATATAAGACTAACATGTGTGATAATATAGGATAGCTTTGGTTTTTTCGATGTGGGTTTTCTTTGGCCTTTGCCCATTCTCCAAATAGGTTAGAGTCTAAGTACGGACAGACTATAGTGCATTCAATCATCAAACGTTTGGTAAACTGGCAGCCAATCTTAACAAGTTTACAAGCTTGATGCTTACCTAGTTTACAAACTCATCGTCAAACCAGTCAATTGTCTGCTGCGGGAAAAGCTGACGCGTTTTACGACGTCCCTTAATTGAGTTCGGAGAGACTCGACATGTTATTTGACGACTCAGTTGATGACATGTTCACCTAAAACATTTGATTTTGAACCACTCAGTCTGTTCAATTTGACATAGCGAAAACTCTTGTCTTGATTTATACTTTACTTTCGTTTGCAAGAAATTGTATCGGAAGGATTTTATACTTTTCCTGAAAATACTAATGTACAAAATTTCAGCAGAATATTGATTGCTCGCGATGAATTAGAGATTAATAGATGGCTAAACGGTACTAGAACTAGTGCTCAATTACTATTTAGCAGCAAAAAAGGTGAATTCCCAACTGAGCACGCAAGTGCATCAACGGAATAAATTGACATTAATTGCAAGCAATGAACTCATTGGCGATCGTGATCACCATTAGTCAATAATTAAATAGTAACATTTCTGTTCCTTGAGAAAATTGATGATTGAGAATGTGTTTTTACCTATCTGTTTGACACAACTTAGAGAAAGTAGCAACGAAACTTAATGAAATTTCTATAAAAAATACTATCTATTCTGTGCCAATGTATTCAAAATGAGGGTAGTTCATTCCCCAGTTCAAAAGATAGATACTCGCCTAATTCTCTTAAAGATGCATGTTTTTAATTTGTCGAAATTAGTCGAAAAGGTAAATTTATGATCGTCCGTGCGCTTGGTGTGAACGCTCTCTGTGATAAATTCGAGAGCCAAAAAGAGTACGGGCGTCGGCAATACGGCACTCCCATGCAATAATAACACGTGTGCAGTACAGACCAGGGGGTATTCAAATAAAATTTTGTATAAACGGCCCAAGGTACGAGAGATTTGCGATTGCGAATGATAGTCAGGCAGGGGCCTTTGTTATAATGAGTTGTAGTGTAAGAGCTAAGTAATTGAGCATATCTCCGTCTTTCGATGAATATTGCGATAACAATTAGCGCTAGGGTCTCAGAAGCATTGGAGATAAATGTTAAAGAGTAATTCGGCTAGCGAGATAGCGTTATAAGGATCCAAATTAATATTAAAGCTGACGGTAAAAGTCTGATATTTTTACTGACGATTTGGGTATCTTGAAGATGAAATCAGTCAGCTAAGCAGTGTGATGATGTAGCAAAAGCTGAAGTGTGAAGAGTGATGTATTTGTAAATCTGTAACAGCTATTATATGTGAGTACGCCATTTAGAAAGTATACAGCACGTGTTTCAAATCAATCCATACGTTTTAGATGATGCTAGACATTTAGACAATAACATTTATTGAAGAATTTGATGAAATTGGTTTACTGAATAATACTATTTTATTTTAAAATTTAAAATAATTCTGACATGATACCAATCTTTACAATTTAGGGTGTAGGATCGAGTTAGCGCGATACGCATGAACTCGTGTAGAATTTACAAATTAGGTTTGAGAAAGCAGTTTGTCTAAATATTACGGTTTTCTTCGACGTTAACGTCAGCAAAAAAGCACAATTAAAAGTGTAAAACATTTTCTTCTCTCTTTTGTGTTAATAGTTCGTTAACAAGGTGAGTGGGTAAATAAATTTCCCTGTATCATAAACACCTAAAGGTAGTTTTCTCAAGCTTTATTTTCAACGAACAGCTCGATATCCATGCGGAGTTAATCGTAGCAATTTCCTAACAATAACTCTGTAATAACAGTTATTTATCGCCTTGTAATGGTAAATGGAACTTAAGGAATTAGTATTAATGAATGTCGAACACGATACTGTGAACTTTGCTAAATTTTACTTTATGCTTTTAGAATAAAGAAGACCATACTATATTTTCAAGAGTAAACAAGGTAATGTTATAAAGATGTTTGTTTAAGACCTTTTTAATCAAATTGCCCGTATTTTTGACTAAGTGCCTCACAAATTTAATAATAAAATAATTATTAAAAATCTCAATAATAAAAAAAAAACCTAATGATAAATTTATATATCATCGAAACAACTACCTACACGATGTTCAATTATCTTGCCTATTTCGTCTTTCGAAGTCAAAGACCAACTTCTGAGTTCATTTTGAGAAATTGCTTGGTCATCTTAGATCTTTCATGTAGTTTTCTTGCGAAATCAAGCTAGATGTTTTTCGTTTCATGTTTAGATATGGATTTCGGCTGAATCCATCAAATATCTCAGCTTTCGTTTACACCACACTCTGTCGATACTGCGTAGATACAGTTTGCATCCGCTCCCGTGATTTACAGGCCGTGCCCGCACCTCCCACTAAAAGCGTATGCACATTTTCGGCCACTGCAATTTATCTGTCTGGACCGGCAAACTACATACAACGATTGCATTAAAGGAGAAATTCTATTAAAATATCGAGAAATGAAATAGTACCAGACATTCATTACAGAGCGATATGAAATAAAATAAAAGGTCTTACGACATCATTTCCCAAAAAGCACACTAGCTCAGCCTTATTTTAAATAGGTATATAATTTTCATAAATGCATCCACAGAAAATGACAATAAATAATTTACTCCAAAGTAAAACAAATTGATAACACTCCATCAGAAACTTGAATCGTTGTTGTAAGGTCTGCCCCCAAATTTTTATATAATCTTCTAGTAGAAGTTATGTACAAGAGCTAAATAGATATTAAAAGCCCTACTTACCAAAAACACGAATGTGTCATGAAATCACGACACGAGTAGTTGTAATAGGGTCATTGTCATGAAATCTCTACAATTTGAGCTAGCTGACATTTGCAACTTAAGATCTTTTAACCCTTTCGTGGACATTCAACGCCTATACCAGTCATAGCAATAAAAATTCTATTGTGTCTCGTTCACTGTCCGCGAAAGTGTTAATACCCTGTATTTTCAGTTTAGCTCATGTAGGTATTACTAAATAAACATTAACATCAAAATGTCACTACTTATTCATAAGTCACTAGAAATGTTGGTGCAGCAGGAAGGAAGTTGGTCTCGGAAGTGTCTACAAAGTGGGATGAAAGTAAAAAGCTTGTTATAATAACTCAGTGTCCCAGACGCATGTGTCTTTAGTCTAGACGGCGGCTATGCTAAAACTGCGGCCTTACCATCAACTCTTTGTGATTCTTTTTAGGTTGTGAGAGTAGAATGCTGCCATACGGCGTGTTAGCGGCGTCTCACTCTTACTTCCTGAAAATTACCTAAAATGATTCACATTACACTTGATGGTAGTCCCCTGGTCAGTGATAAAAAGGGTATAACAATTGCAAAACTACGGAAGAAGAAATATGACATAGATAAGATCAAGTTTTCTATAGTGTCAATATGAACATGTCCAAATTTACAAAAAAAAATAATTGAAATTAGGTGACCATGTTGTTCGCGGAAACGCTTGAAAATGTAAATGCCATCGACTTATCGGTACTTTGTAGTGATTAATTAGACGGGTCGCTGAATAGTTGAATACTTTGCATTGAAAAAGAGATATCGGAATCATGAATTAAGCATTCCACTTGACTCTACAAAATGAGAAACATGGATTTAGGCCTCACTTGTTTTTCTAAAGAACACAAGTTATTTAGTATAGTAGAAATCGTCAATAAATCAATAGTAAACGCAAATTTTTAAATTGGACAATTAATAAGGGAAAATGCTACTCAAGAATGTGACAGGAAAAGATTAAGCTTTCAAGTATAATACTCTGGAGGATTTCGTGACAAAGTAAATCGAAATAGTGAACACAGTTTATTTATAACCCACCTAAGTTATTTTTAAGATTTCAGACATGGCAATCTCAAGTATCCAAATATTTCTATGTCATAATTTTGCCCAAAATAATAATAAAATTATTATAAAAAGTTACTTTCAGTATATTTTATCTTCTTTTAACACAAAAAAAACAAAATCGATCGCGATTGAGTTGTTTAATTTGAACATGCCAGGCTTTTGGACTTAGATAGGTACTGGAAGTAACGCCACTGCCTACCTATGCCTACGTAGATTAAACAGTAATTTCCAGAGCAAATAAAACTAGCTACGTTGGCATACCTTCAAATCTGCGAATTGTGTTGGTATGATTCCAAGCACAATAGGAGCGGCATATTACGACGATATTGCATCGATAGCGCGCATTACATGCCTGGGATCGGATTTATGACGTTTTATGGGCGTAGGAATGAGACTTATTGAAATAGTGTTTGAAAATGTAGTAACGGTTTATTTGATTTCCTATTATGTTATGTTCCGATGCAAAATATTAATTGCCGACTTCGAAACAGTTCAGTGGATTACGCAATATTAGCATTCAAGATGATATTTTCCTCCATGACTAAATCTTGATTTACACAGAATTCATAGCAATTGAAAAAAATATATTTGGTAGGTACAGGTAGAGTACTAATTTCATAAGATTTGAAACTAAAATACTTACTTGTTTATTAGTCGCGCGGACGGGCGATACAGGAACCTATGACCTGCGAACAATGATAATAACATAAAAATAAATCACATTTTGGATACTCATACAATAAAGTATCCCTAAACACACCTAACACATTATCCAGCAACAAAGAAAAAAGATTCGTCACTCTTACTTTATACGAAATTGGAACAATAGCTTTAGGGTAGTATTGATCAATATTCTGCTAGGTACCGTTCACAAACTATTATTTTGTAAATAAATTGCTCATCAAAGCCTTTGTTTATCGGCACTGCATAGTAAGCAATTGCGGCATTTGTTGTTACAACGATAAAGACGATCTTAAATAGATCACTATTCTTTCATCTATTGTGGGTATTCATTTCTCTTCAGAACATAAATAGAATTAAAAGATCTCTCAAGGCTGGCTGATTCACTGTTAGAATTAAATATCGCTATACAAAAACAACTAAGCAGAAAACTTTACACGTTGCTCTACAATAAACCTTTACGTTTGACTCAGGCCGTATTAACAGGCAACTTCATCCTCCTGTCTGACCCACTTCGGGTTCGTAATAGGGAATGTTCCCTGCACATCCAGTCACGTATTTCCTATAGAAGTTGTATGGTAACGTTTGTTCATTGTTACAACTCGTATTATTATTTTTGTTACAGTTTGTAACTGGTATCTTTGTTGGTTGTTTACATACTGCAGGCGTAGGTACTCTGCTAGATAGAACATGAAAAACAATGGAGCAGCTGCTGTCAGGAATGTTTCAATGGAACTGATTGTTGAACTGTTCGTTTGGTGTACAAGTTTGTTTGTAGAAATTTTTTGATTATAGATGTAAGTCTACATTTAGCAGTACCATAGTAGTTTAGCGACAAAAAACGCCCGACCCTTACATTTTTTGACACAAGTATGAAACATCTTAAGTTTTGGCGCGCACTGTTCATTGGAATAAAACAACTTTTACGGATATCAAACGCACTATATTTCACGAACTAAGTTGTAATTGTCATCCCGTGACCACGGCAACTGAAAAGGTGCCGAAACGTCGGGTAAATCAAAAAACCCCTAAAAACCAAAAAAATACGGACAATTATATAGCACGTAGCAATATAGCACGTTTGATATCCGTAAAAGTTGTTTTATTTCAACAAGTATAAAACTTGGCACAGCTGTTTCCAGGGTCAAAATAAGCCGATTAAGATCGGTAGCCCCCGGTAGGCCCCCCTCTGGCGCCGGAGGGGGGAGACCAAAGTACCGCTCCGCCCGGCTTCATTACAAAAATTATAACTGTACATCTTAAGTTAATTGAAACTGTTCATTGAAATAAAACCAATTTTCCGGATATTAAACGCGCTATACCTATTTCACAAACTAAGATCTAATTGTCCGTATTTTTTGGTTTTAGGGGTTTTCAAAAAGAAATTGAAGGCGCGCGACGTTCACATTTTTTTTTTGCTACTTAATGGTGGTAAAGGTACTTAAATGTTATATTTGTTTTAATCTGCATTAAATAGGCTTTACTACTGTATTTTTTGTTTGCAAATAAAAACACTAGTTTATTAATTACAGTGACTTAAAAATTTTTGGGTAATTTTTAAGAAACCAATTGAGGAATTAAATTGTTCTAAACTTAGCAGAAATGAATTTCTCTCCATCGATTTATACGAAAATGATACCAAACTTGAACTTGACCTATTAGCTAAACATGGACAGTTATAATTTTGGAATGAAGCCGGGCGGAGGGGTACATTGGCCTCCCCTCTCTGGCGGGCGCCAGAGGGGAAGCTACCGGGATCTACCAATCTTAATCGGCTTATTTTGACCCAGGGTACAGCTGTGCCAAGTTTCAAACTTGTGTCAAAAAGTGGAAGGGTAATGCACTAAACTATTATGAAAAGAAATGTTATTCGCAGCTGATTTACATTCAAGGTTCTATTTCATAAAAAAAAAACTATTTGTATTTTCATAGAGATTGAAAAAATTAATTACATTGTTCTATTCTATAGGATGAGAGACTTTACAACTAATAGATTTGCGCACAATTGATATAAGTACGAATTTAGTTGGTAGTTAAAATATTGCGAAGGGGATAAATATATGCTTGAACTGATAAGCTAACTCTAGCTGGCCTATAAGTTTGTTCCGACATAAAAGACCAAACACATAAACCTAATGAAAACTAGAGTTCCATTTGTGGAATCCCAATTGACTATTCGTTAAAAGCTTTATTGGTACGTTATACTTTTTATTAGGAGTTCGTATGATTATTGCGCTCCATTACCCATATTAATTTATTTTGTTCACCCGTGGGACTCGTTTGTTATTATAACTTAATAACAGACAGCTATACCTAACTTACTGAGAAAGTATAACGCGTAACGAAACCCATTAAACATTTTAATAAAAAACGTGAGTGAATGAATTCGTTTAATGTTTAATTATGATAATTAAGGTTTCTCTTATTTACAACTCAAAATGAAATAATGTACAATTTCCAAAATTCTTTACACGTATAATATAGGTACAGTAATATAGGTATAGTACCTACATCTTACCCAGTACTAACACTTTATCAGCCACAAACACTAATGAAGTTGCTATTACAGTATTGCCGCTCTTGTTTTAATATTTAAATATAGATAATCTAGAATGTACCTAATTATTCTAACACATGTACTTAATGCACTTGCAAACAAATGGCTAATTTGACTAGAAAGCGTTTAGCACAAATTTTACATTTACTGCAAAGATCAAAACATTCGCATGCGCAACTTTCCAAATAAATATGCAGAAAGCTTTTAAAAGAGTTTTTTTTTGTTATTTCATATTTGTGTATGACGAACGAAGGCAACAAATGTTTTACTTTCGTTTAGCCTTGTAGATATAGTACCTACTTTTTAAGTCATTATCAGAGGTATGAGGCACAGAAAGTCATAATATGATTTGCAAATTCAGTTTTAAAAGGGTTGCCCTTCAACTTTATCCTTGGCATTGATGTATCATCATAGGTAACAAAGTAGCTACTTAGCAAATAATGGTTAACACAGCAAGGTCCGATCCATGATTCAGTAGAAGCCGACTAGCTTCTGAGTCACTGTTTGTTTAACATTACTGTAATCGCTCTATAAACTTTCGATAATCTCTAGTCAAGGTAGAGAAAAATGTTACATTTTATGAGCAAAACGCCTTGCCATAAATCTTTTCGGGATTAATTTTACGATACAGCTTTTCGTGGAAAAGGTAATATTTTACGAAGCTTTTCAAATAAAACAAAGAGTACTGTTATTGTACAACAATTGCGTACTGTCGTATTAGTTCTGTATTGAAGAAATATTTTGATACATACATGGCACGATTAATTGGTGATAAAGTTTTAGATATTTCCTAATATCGAGTTAGAAAGTGGACTTTTTCAAGTGAACATGGTCAAGTTAGGAAAATGGACGACTTTGGAATATGGATGAGTTAGGTTGAGAAAGGGGACGAAGTCGTTCTGAAGGAATTAAAGAAAGTTTTGGAGTGGCAAAAGCAGAAAAATGCACACATCCGATCAACACTAAAATATATCTGATACCTAAAAACACACATGTATAGAGTAACTGCAACAAGAATGGAGCAATAAATTTACCGTAGATTGGTTTAATTGGTGATTGAACGCAGCTGTTATCGAAATAAATTTAACAGGCTGTTAGAAAGAAATTGAAAATGGTGGCGTGGGCGCAAAAAGGTCCCTCTTGTCGATTGAAAATAATGAAGCAATAAATGTGGTACAAATATGATGTCGGGAAGCTTTATAACTTTGGCTTTTACAAGGGAATTGCTGGGTATTGACAATAATTGCTTAGTCTCTACGAGCTCTTATAGAAAATAAGATAGAATTTAACGAAATATAAACGATAATATAGGCAAATTGATGTTAGTTCTTTAATGATTTAATATTGTAAATGCATATTTGAGCATTTACTATTAAGGTGGTATGACTTCCATATAAACAAACATTGTACATTAATTGGTTTATCATACATTAATAATTCATAAATACATGTGCAACTAACTCGTTCCAGTTATTTGTTTGCGCGAAATTATTAAAAAAATGTACTTTCATACATGAGCTATATACCTAAATGCGATGAGTCACACACACATACGTAGAATTATTGAAATTATAAGATATTAGTTTATTCGTGATTTATGTATGAAATTACATTTTTTTATTATTTCGCGCAAACAAATAACTGAAACGAGTTAGTTGCGCATGTGTTTATGAATTATTAAGGTATTATGAATCAATAATTGTGCAATGTTTGTTTGTATGGAAGTCGTACCACTTAATGCCATTCTTTCTCAAAGAGATGGAGATCGATATAACAAACATATAAGTAAGTAAGTAAATAAGCTAGCGAAACCTAAAATTTTAGCAGTACTTTTTTAGTAATTTTTATTAACACATTTTGTTTTTTAGCAATATAAGTACCTAGCCAATCATTCCGTGACCATGGCCCCTGATACAGTTGTAATCTGTCAGTGTGTCTGAATAAATAAAAAAAAGATTAACTAAATTGTAAATGATCGAGTAGTCGACACGAAACCAACAATTAATGCAGACAATTCTTACTTTTCAGTACCTATGCGTCAAGTGACAATAGATAAATCTTGTTTTATTGATCATGAGCTTTTCTTTCATTTAATATACTCGTACATAGTACTACGATGATAGAGAATGCAAAGTTTATTTCAAAGTGTGCGGTGTTCCACTTTTAACAATGTTCTGTGGTTCTATGGAGTAGGCTACAACAATATATGGCTGGTGTGATGTCATCTAGGCCATTGGTCACTTGTCACACTGACTTGCGTAATGCACAAACTGTTCTTATTGTACCTATTCTAATAAGTTTACACAAGATTTTATTGGTGTTGGTTCCCAATGAAACATTATTAAGGTCACTCGAATCAATGCTATGACAGTTTTGTCAACTTCACCACATTGTTATGGTGTCTTATATTTCAGCTGGCATACGATTTCAATATCAAATTAATACTAAGTTTTATTTTGAAATATCTTAAAATGATTGAAGCAATCAATGTTAGTAGGGTATTGTGAATAGTCAATTTGCTTGAGACAAACGTTAGAGGTCATTATCAATGGATTAAGTTAGGCAATTTCACAAAATCCATTCACACAAGTATTTGTTAGTTCGACCGAGTGAGTGGTGACACAGACAGTTCCGATAGCTAACTCATTGCTTCATACAGCCTAACATTTTTGAATAGAATAACACCTTGGTGTTTCAAAACAAACGGAATCTTATATAACAGTTAAAATTTGTCCGATCCATAATAATTCATCGTACTTGCACTTAGTGACTGCTGATTTATGTTTGTGATACGTTTGATATATGAGATTTCCTGCAATATTGCCATTGACAACAAGTCGTAATACGAATCCGTAAAATTTAACATTAGAACATACTGACAGACGTTGATTGACAGAAACAGTACGTTTGAGTAATACGTATTTTTATTGGGCAATTATTTTTAATGATTCAACTAGTTATACGAGTCAAAAAGAAATAAAAATAAAGATATTTTTATAGAACTCAATAGGGCTGGATTAGTGCGTTAGAATTCTTAAGTACAACTATTAATTAAATAGTAAAGTAGCCGCTAAGCTAATCATACGCAATCACATTTAAACGCTGATTATCTATCAAAGACCATTACCATAAAAAAAGCTTCTTCGAAAAACAATGCTTGGTAATAATAAAATTGTAGTCGCGCAAATAGCTGCTATCTCCATTACTGACTCGACTACAGACAACGAAAGACACGCAGAGTAAATTCAAAAACAGTCGAAGCGGAAAGTTGTTGGGAATTAGGCCATCACAAACGCCATTCGATCGGATAGTTTTCGATTTCGTTACATCTGTCACTGTCAGTCTTACGGCATTGGATAGAGATAAAGCTGTTATTTGATCGCGGAGGTTGGTGAATGAGGTCACACGGCAGCGGATCAGCCATTGTATGAAAGGTGTGACTGAACTGTCTTGCACTCGCCCAGACCGCAATTAGTCATAATGCTGTATAAAACCGTCCCTAACTGCTGTTCGTTGACCTTTTTGCGGAGCCTGCGTTATTCGAATTAGTTATGGTCGTAACACTTGGCCGTATTTTTAATACGACTTGATGTGCATCTCAGCAGGCGACCGCCAATAAGGATGAAATTGATTATAAAGAGTAGCGGAAAGTTAATTTATAGCTACTAGCTTTGATATTTACTTCTACTAGTAGTACTAAAAGTATACGGTACCTAGCATTGTAAATCTTGAAAGTGGCTTAACGTAAAGTTTGGCTCTCAACGAGTGCATTCAGTGCCGAGGAAAATGTTACTACCGAGACCCATTAGTTCCCATTACGAAGTGCATATAACGGATGGTAAAGTTTATAAGATAATTAAGCTGAGTTCATTGAGGTTAATCGGGTTAGGACGTGCCTTCCATTGTATTTATGTGGGGTAAATGGTGCGTGCGCTGCTCTATCTGTGTACAATAATGCAGATACTAGTTTAAAATGGATAAAGGCAGGACCGCAGGAATTTACATTCGGTCAAATTGAGTTTCTGGACAACAATTCGATTACTCTGCTTTGCTTTGAGCTTTTTGTACGTAAAAACATATTTGTTGACGCTATGATTTCAAAATCAACGATACAGTAATAATTTACTTACTGTGAAATCAAGGTTTAGTTAGAAATCGATACGGGCTGATGCCACTTTCACTGGTAGCTATGAATTTCAAAGAGAGCTTCCACGAAAACACAAAATGAATATTTAAGTTAAAATTTAACAATACTGCTGACATCCTAAAAGTGGTACCAAACTGCAATTTTGCAACGGGAGACTAAGACTAAAGCAAGCAGAGAATAAAAAAGCAGTAAGTTAAAAATAAGCAGCAGTGACAGATAACGATGTGGAAGTAGTTGCAGTTAATACACTTATCTCTGAGTAATCAGTATTATCTGATGGATTTTGTAATAGGTCGAATTACATGCAATACACATAAATATAAAACCAATACAGTTGGAAAAGTTAACATGTACTTACCTACTAATATACAGTAGCACACACAGTTGGAAAAACATATTTTTTTAAGTGATCGATTCTAAAATACGTAAATATTAAACATTTTGACATTGTGAGTTTCTGAAGGTTTGGAGATGATTTTGACGTTATATAAATAGAAAATAACAAAAACATACATTGAACAACAACAATTAATTTTAACCCAAGGTCCTGTTGACTACAATACCCAATCTTTATTGTTTGATTCAACAACAAAGATAAAACAGGCGAAATAAAAAAAGCTTGTTTAGCAAAACTAATACAACACAATACGGCTAAGACGGTCGGCTCTGAAAACTTTACGAGTTTTCAGCCCGGCATAGACTTTACTGCACACCATTAAAGTTATATGCGTATTATGGCCGCAGAAATTGCCAGCACACCTATTATAATGAATACCAACTTCTGTTAGTCTGTGGCATGTCATGAACATAAAGATGATCTTTTCGATTTTTACGTTTAATGAGGAATTTTCCAAGGTACGTTCTTTAAAAATCTCATAGATGGCGCTGTCCATCTCCTTTGACCTTTGCTAAGACAAAAACAATAAAAAGTAAAAATAAGCATGTCATGCACATTGCACATTTGTGCATGACATGCTTATTTTTTACTTTTTTAAATATACAAAAGGATCAACCAACGCACCGAAAAAAATATTAACGAATTCAGCGAAATTACCATGCCATAGAGAAATGACATTGAACAAGACATTACTAGTCTACATAAAATTTATATATGGTGCCAGGGTTGCCAGATGGCCAGATCGGTATGTCGCAGAAAAACGACCCTCAGGTAGCCCAAAATCGCGCAGAAACAATGATCACAAACTTCCCTTATTAGGTGCTGAACAAATAGCGTTTTAAAGTTGATGTTTATTGATAATAATAATTTAATTGAATAGTTTTATGACCGGTGAACACTAGTCTTTATTGAATTATAATTTAGCAGTCAGAAAATTATATAACTTATAATCAATATTTTGAGTGCGAGCTTTCGAATGTATTTTGCGTACAAGGTTTCCCCCTGTATATTAATCTGCCGCGCTTTAGTAAATCCCGAAATCCCCGCTTGGGCTCCCTATATTACTAATACAGAAACGCAAGAACTTTCAATAAACTGTCTTTTATAATTTTGTTGTTACCAGTGAAGTCAAGTAGCCCAAAAATAGCGAAAAAATTTGTCCAACTAGCCCAAATTGCGACCATCGCTAAAAACGTAAAACTGGTCGCAATTTCGGTCGCTAGGTAGCCCAAAATACGACATATCGCCCAATCTGGCAACCCTGATCACAACAAACAAGAAGCAATGTTGTAGCTTTTCTCTTTTTTTTCTGTCAGAACAGAACAAAGGGCTATGCACATGCAGCCCGTAAGTAAATAATTTAGTTAAAGTTACAGGAGATGGACAGCGCCATCTTTGGGATTTTAAAAGAACGTACCTTGGAAAATTCCTCATTCAATCAAATTTTGAAAGCTCGAAAGTCTTTCTTCAAAAAGCATTAATTAATAACGTAAGTACCTATTATTAGTGAGATTTGTCTATACTGTTTATTATTGTGTTTTAAAAGAAGTTCTTGAAAAAGAAAAAAATCGGCCATGTGCGAGTCGAACTCGCACATGAAGGGTCGTCTTCATGTGCGAGTTCGAGTCGGCAACCCAAGGTTGCCTGGAAGAGATTGGTATGTAGAATTTTATACATTTTACCACTTTGGAAGTGTACATCTTTCAAACGGTTGACTTTGAGAATAAATCATTTTAGAATCCTCAATGTAATTTTAAAGACCTATCTATAGATACCCACACGTATAGGTTTGATGAAATGTTTTTTTTCAGTTTCAGTTTCAGCCCCCCCTTAATATATATTTTTTATCTTTGTGTAAAAACCGTAAAGCGGTTTACAGAATACATCTAACTACTAAATTTCAACTGTGTAATCCTCATAGTTTTGGCATAAAGTGGCTGTGACATACATCGGACAGACACAGACATGACGAATCTATACGGGTTCCGTTTTTTGCCATTAGGCTACGGATCCCTAAATAGAAGAATCAGTATAAACGTTAAACCTAACACAAAAAACATTACAATATTTATGTCGTTAAAAAGGTTTACTTATCTTTTTATACATTTTGTGTTGTATTTATTAAGAGTCAAGATGCGGGTTGTAAATATAGTTACGATGAATGTTGAATGTTTCCTTCCCATAGACATACTGAAATATAAATTAAAAGTTTATGCAAACTAGGTTCATTGCATACAATGGGTGATCATCACCTATAGATTTTGGTAGAATACTAATGAGTAAACTAAAATTAATTTTCGCAATATCGTTAAAATATAACAATGAAGTAATAAATCATTAAGTTCATTGCAGTTGTTGAGTTACCTTTATGTATATAAAGAATATAGGTACCTAGGTACATAATATAAATAAATAATTTGGTAAGCACTGAATTTAATACCAGCTTTATCTTTTTTTAGGGTTCCGAACCTCAGAAGAAAAAAACGGAACCCTTATACACTTTGTTGTCCGTCTGTCTTAGTTTATCTCGAGAACGCGTGAACGTAGTTGAAATTAATACCATACAATTCAAGTCAACTATCTCTTGAAGCTGTGAAAAAAACAAACTTATAAATTTACGGAGAAAAAAGAGGAAGGGCATTTTATGCCGCAAAAACGTACATTTCGACACTCTCAAGGGTATCAAAATTCTTGGTACTATTCGTTGACCTAGAACTGGCAAGTAATATCGCCTTATAATACAAGTATCTACAGAAAAAGTCTAAAATCTAAAAACTATAAATTTGTAGTGTTAAATCATAAAAAATTTAGTCTTTAGTTTTGGAAACCCAATTTCGGGAAAAAATCGATTCCTGCACTATTATAATATTATGTAGGTACCTACAAAATTGTGCGGAACCCTCGGTGGGCGAGTCCGACTCGCACTTAGTCCGGTTTTTTTATAGACAGGCGAATTCATGTTTCTTTTAACCACAGAATAAATAATAGTGTATTCAAAAGAAATACCTGGGCCTCATTCGTCAAACATTTGTATAAGGTAATGAGATTGTAAAAATGTGTGCGTTTGTTATTCTAACATTCATTGATCAAACAGATTTCCATTCGAATGAGATTCGCGAAATCGCCCCCGGCACCGCCCTTGAAAATAACGATATTATTATTCAGCCAGTAGGTACTGTTGTCTTATATTTTGCTTTGTTATCGTTACCTCTATGTTGTTTTGCTTACTTTTGGGTAATTGCTAGTCAAAATTTTGCGTAGTAATATCTGGGAAAATATGACACTGATGCTCAGTGTTGCCAACCCTAATTTTAGAAAATTAGTAGATCGAGTTCCAAAAATCGGTAAAAAATGGTAGAATCGAAAATGAAAACTCGGTAGATCTACCACCCACCCTGATTTAGCAGATTTTTGATGATTACATAATCATCAAAAATGTTCTAAAATTATTTATTGTTCTTATTTAAACTGTATTCTTGTTAAAAAGTTTTAAATGTTCTGAACTAGGCAGCCCGTTGTTGTTTGCTATAAATTTTTTATGTACAAAATAACCAAGTGCCTGTACAAATCTTTCTCTTTTGACAGCAACACTGTCGCCGAACTATCGCGTTATGGCGAACATTTGCCACTGGCCATGAAAAGTCTGACCAAGCAATAGTCACCTTTCTGACGGTGTCCTTAAATATGAGTATTGCTTGGCCAGATTTGTCGTGAAAACGGCAAATTTTCGCGATAGCGCGATAGTGTCAGTCCGTCCGGTTGACAGTTTTAATTTTTTATTCACACTGCAAGCAAGCAGGCAGCCTAGTCTTACGTTTCTGCGTTTGGTCAGACTCAGAAAAATATGTTGTCCATAGAAGAATTGCAAACTTTGGAAAATAGGAAGATTTAAGGCTTAGGGTAGTAGATTGGTAGACAGAAGGCAAAATATGTATTCTAAATATGTAAAAAATATGTAATATGTCAGTCAATCACTCAGCGGAGCAGTTTATTTTTAATTATTCGGCAAAAATTATTTCTATAATTTATGTGTGTACCTAATTAAATTCAATCATTAGACTTTAATGAATGACGGCAATTAACACTTTCATTTTATCTTTACGACGACAAGACAGTATTGTGTCAACTATTAACTCGTTGATTAAACTGCAAATATTCCAGTTCAGATTTATGGATCAATATTTATACGAGGGTGAATCAAAAAGTTCTTAGAAATGGAAATACTATATTTTTTTGTGAATGTTTTTATTTTTATTTTTAAGTGTCATTTTCATTTAGTTTTTATGGCAAATATCAATTAATTCCGTCTTGTCCTTTTAATTTTATTAATTACTTTGTAAAAAAAATCGATAAAGTCTAGCAAACAAGGATAAAAACGAGATACGCGAGGTGATAAAGTACCAGTACCTGAAAAAATTTACAACTACGGATATTTATTAGAATATTCAGCAGTCATTAGGCACTGATGCTGTACCTTATTCCATGTTCGCTTACTGGATAGCCGGAATAAACCGACTTTAAAAGAGGAAAATCGAGCTACGAAGATGATTCTCGTTCTGGTCGAACGTCCACGTCTTTAAACGAAGAAAATGCAAAAAAAATGGAAAGAATGGTACCTACTTGATGACTCTCTGAAATAACCTGCAGAGATCCTAAAGATTTCATTTGGTAAGTTTCAATCCATTTTGATTTGGAAAAATGGGTCTTGCTTCACCATGGTAACGCTTCAGCCTTGCGCTTATCGCTCCGAAGTTGCAATCCGTAGGTAAGTATTGCTTTGAAATTTAAGATAAACCGTATTTGATTGTCACTTATTGAAAAAGCATGTTCATGGAACAAGTTTTCACGACAATGATGCGGTAATGGAGAGAGTAGAGGAATTTTCGAGAGTCAAGGAAATTTTTTTTGGAGGGAATAAAAAAGTTGGAGAAGCGTTATACCAAATGTATTGAGTAAGAAGGAGATAACGTAGAAAAATAAATATTTTTTTTTTGACATTTAACTGATACTTTATTGGCGATTGTAAGAACTTTTTGATTCACCCTCGTATAAATCTTCTTGGATGGTGGGCAAAGTAAAATGCATTATTTATACTACCGATATTTTACAAAATTTACGATAGTTACATTTAAGTACTTTTATACAACATTTTATTACCTACCTACGCGAATTCACGAGTGATATTTAATGCGTCTTGGTGTGTCGTTTACTTTCTATCGCGTCATGGACAAAAATGTAGTAAAATTATATAGCAACACAAAAACCCTACCCTTCAGTGGACCATAAAACTGTTTGGCAATAAACGTTCTTGAAAAGATAGCACGTACATTCATAATAAGTACATAATACCATAGTACCTAATACATAAGATATGACCGAAGGGTACCGTTGATTCTCGGCACCGTTTCGTTACTTTTGAACCTAGCGGTACACCAAAAAACCTGCAAATGGTGTTAAAGGCCTGGGAATCGGTACGATTGATCTTTAGCCATATTAATAGACTAGCGGATCCCCGCGGTTTTACCCGCGTGGTGGCCGTTCCCGTGGGAATATCGGGATAAAATATTAAATTAAATTTTTAAATCCGTCCAGTAGTTCCTGAGATTAGCGCGTTCAAACAAACTCTTCAGCTTTATAATATTAGTATAGATTTGATATCACTACACTTATTTCATATATTTTTTAATTAAAATAAAAAAAACAAAATCCAAACATAGTGTTTGGGCTCCTTTAGATACGATGCTTTTTTTTTTAATGTAAATTTTATTTTGTGCTCATATTAAATCCCAAGAAAGCAATTTTGAAAGTATTTTCATTTGATATTTTTAATATATTTTTCATTATTCAAAAAACCTTTGTTAATTTTTTCGAAAAAATATACCGTTTGCGACTATAAGTTACTTACACAATTCCATAAATCACTATCACAATCAAAATACCTTTGAAAGGGATTGTGATAGATTTTGAAATTAGGGGGTTGGACCGCACTTGAAAAAATTTTGAGCATGTTTTTTGGACTTTTTATAATGGCAATTGATTCAGAAAGGTGGCTTTATGGCTAACGTAGGGGGACAAAAATACCTTATTTTTGTGCTACGATGAACGGTTTTCGAGATATATAGAAAAATAATAATTTTGCATTCCCGAATTTGGGCAATCCTAGGATCAATACATAAAACAACATGTTTTGAGAAGCCGCTTCCATACTTTCCTAGCCAAATATTAACTTTAGGTAAATATGCATCTGATTATCCGATCACTGGTAATGTGATATATTTTTAGAAACGTCATAAAAACCCTTTCATTTGATACCACACACGATAGGTTTCAGAATAAAAAGTTTTATTTCCCATAGGAAAAAATTATGGCGTCATACTTCTCTCCGATTATATTTTTATGGTGCTACAGGTCAAATCGATTAATATGGCCTAAAGATCAATTGTGCCGATTCCCATGCTTTTAACACCATTAGGGATTTATGATAAATTTTAAACAGAAAAATATTGGAAAAAATTAACTCGGCCACAAGTGAATTCTCAGATGGGAATCGAACCCATGACCTTTGACCATTAGGGATTTCAATAAATTTCGGGGTTTACCACTAGGTAAAATTTAGGATGATAGTACTGAGAACCCAATCGGAGCATGACGAACAAGCTCGTAAATTGGTCATTAGTCTAGGTTCTAGACTAACGATCAATTCACGAGCTTATTCGTGTCGTCCTAGACTTTTAGTTGGTGTCGTCCTAGACTTTTAGTTGTCCTAGACTCTAGGACGACACCAACCAAAAGTTTATACATGTTTTCTTTCTTGTCTTTTGTTTTAGAAATAAAAGCTAAAAATGATATCGTTGATTGCCTCTGTCTACCGTCAGCTTAGCCCCTGTTCATTCGAGAGACTGGTCTTGCGCTCTGCAACGTGCTACGCTACGTCTCGACACTTCACAAAAGCACTCGACGGGAAGTGCTCTAGGTCTAGCGCCAGGCAACTCTTCGACGAAAAACGAGTCGACAGACGCCATATTTAAAAAACCACTCTAAAATTCAACACTTGACGAGATGTTTTCTTCTTTTTTAAGAACATTTCATAATATAGACGACAGCTGGAAATATCTTGCTGAAAAATTACACCTTGTTTAGCAGCAAGACACTGCGAATACTTTATGCATGAAAGTCATTACTGGTGCCACTTTAGGAACACAATATACAGAATTCCATTCCGTACAAAGGAAAGCAAAAATACATTTATGATAATCATTGGTCCAATTCGGGAAGTTGAACAGAAACCCAATTTTTGTAAAGCTGCCTGATTGAATAAAGTCCCGTATCGTTACCGCGCAGCCAGTGCACGGAATCACCAAAGTCGACGAACCCTTTAAGGTTTCGGGGTTGGAATAAAGCGGGCAAATCATACTCCGACGTGGCCTACGGCTGTCTCAGCACCACTGATTTGATTCAGTTATTCGATCCGGGAAACTGTTAGAATTACTTGCCTTTATTATTGGGGAGAGTACCTTTATATCGTTTCGAAATTATTTTAGAAGAAATTTTTAGGAAAAGAAACTTTAACTGGGAAATTTATTTTCAATTTACATAAATTATGAACATCACATAGTTTAAAACTCTTAAACTCAACTGATCTTCCGTAAGAAGTTTTGTATCTGAAATAACATTTTGAAATTTTATAGTGCTTGTGTTTTCAAATCTTATAGTCCCATGGTCCAAACTGTCCCGAAATACACAAAATTAAAATTTTGATTCAGTAACAGACACTGAGTTACATTCGCATTAATAATATAAATGTTGAGAATACAAAACTTGAAAGCATCGATCTTCTCGACATATAAAAATCGAATCAGCTTTACAATAACAGAACAAGCAATAGGTACTCATTAATTTTCACGAAAATTCCACCTTTCACTCGTTCAGCCTGCTACATTTTGGAATAACATTCTTGCCATTTACAAAGCAAATTTCCTGGCACAAATATTGGCTGTTAGCCCGAAGCGTTGTGAGTATCAATTGAAGATGCAATAAATAAGCTTTAATCAAAATCAAAAGCTTTTGGACAGGGTTTCGATTGATTAGATAGGGGGAGCAAAGGTTTATGAAAAAAGAGAAAAACGGATTTCTTACCTCTTAGTATCTCTGTTATTCTTTTAGTTTTGAAATAGAAAACAATAAAGAGTTAGCCTGTCAATTGAATGAAGTTCGTGCAGTTTTTGTATTCGAACGAAAGCAGGACATACTTTACAGTTTGGCCTTGAACACTATATCACTTGTAATGGCAGCGGTTTCCGTAGTGCAAATATAAAGTCTAACTAACGTGCCGTTGCCTGTACGCAAATACAAGTACAGGCACAGATGTATGGTAAACAGACTATAATTGATAGTATCGATAGATGAAAATTAATTGTGTGTAAATAACAACAAGAACTGAAATCAATAGCAATCAGTCAGTACCAATTAGCAATTCTTGTCATTATCGAGTAACTAATTGGACGCATTTAGGATAAGAATAGGTTATGGTCTAATATTTTCATTGACAACGTCGCTCTAGGCTGTGGCTCGGTGAAATTTCGGCATTCCACATGTGTAGAAATGCGCACGAATAAATATGCTTCACTTCAACACGGAAGTAACTCTTGCTGTGTGGAGTCGTTTGTCTCTGGCACCGTCAATGCACAGCACGATGAGATGGCCATATCACCAGTGTAAAACGGGACACTCACTCACACACATCATAGTTATATTATGTTGAATCTATCAACATGAGTCAAACGTAAAATATGTCAGATTTCTACTCCATGTACAAATAAACGTCTAACATGATAATAAGGATCGAAATTAATTGGAGTTTAAGTTTTGGAAAATCTGAACATGCATCATTTCCTAGTCCCACATATAGCTATAATTGAGTATCGGCTATGTAACCAAACAGTGATGTATAGTTTGTAGATTGTAATGTAACGTGATCTTACAGAGGTTAGTGTTAACTAAGGAGCTACCAGCTCCGGTGCCAGTTATGAAAATTATTGAAAAAGAAACAGATTTTACTTTATTGGTATTTAAATAGTATTGTAGTGCTAGTAGACTACAATACCGCAAGACCGCAACGCAAAATATACAAGAGTTCAACAAATGTGACGTAAAGGTAACAGTTACCCTGACATTAGCAAACTCTGAATTGTCGTTTAAGTTATAAATGATGCATTAAGTAAGAAGTATGAAAAAACCACTGAGTCTTTATTCGGACGATTGATGACGCTGACATACTATTTTTCGTAGAGAATTTGCTCACTGGCCAAATGACCTAAATGTTCTGCTCTTTTAATGAAAGGGAATAAAAAAGTTTAACTGCTACAGACAATCTGGCAGCCAAGTTTTGAAAAAAAAAATGATACACCGGAACCGGTGTATTTTGGCAACAAACACGAACTATTACGAGGTGATTCGAGTAACATTCGATTCCCCATTATTCAATACTTAATTGTAAAACGTGCTTGCTTATTATGTGTCTAATACTTACTTGGCTAGATAATATAAGTCACTATACAGTTGATTAAAACCCTCATAAAAAACTTAAACAAATACCTAATCCTTCCAATCCTAAGTACTTAGAAGTAGTCGTTTTAATAACTAAAAATGTCGTTGGTTATGTACAAACCAAGATTTCACTGTCAATTAAGTGTATTTTTTTAATAATACTCTTTTTGGGAAAATGAGCAGTTCCTTGTCCCAGTCCTTATTCCTTGATTAGCGCAACGCAACAAGCAGCATGGTTACACTAGTGAGTGCATTATAATAGAGTATAGAACGCGAGACGAGAGCGCCGGCGCATGACGGAATGGCGTGCTTCTCATGTTATGGATACTAACGTTTTCTAACGTCAACGCAGGCAATACTCGAAGAACGTGAGAGAAGAGGTGTTTAATAGGTAGTTAAAATGTCTTGAAAGATCAATTAGTTTTGTTGACAATACAAGAGTGACAATACAGCAATACTCGAAGAACGCGAGGAAAAAGGTGTTTATTAGGTAGTTAAAGTGTAAACATAGTTTTTTTTAATGAGCGACGGGGAGACTCTTAGCCTTCATCATACCTGATGTTAAGTATCGATAAGGCTGAAGATGGAAGCGAGCCTCTCCCAAAATCCTCAATCACTGAGGAACTGGCTATCTTATCTCTAACTGCCGGAACACAACAATGCTGAAAACATAGTTGTTATGGCGTCAGGCTTAGATAAGATGGTGGTAGCTAGCCAGGTGGACTTACAACAAGTCCTACCACCAACCAACCCAAATCGAACCCGGGACCCCTGGGTCTGATACCGGTGGTTGTACCACTAGACCACAGAGGCGGTTATGCTATTATTGCTTATGATAAATTTTAAATAGAAATATATTGGAAAAAATCAACCGAGAGCATTGGACCGGATTTCCAAAGATCGTGGGTTTGAGTCCTATCTGAGAATTCACTTGTGGTTGTGGCCGAGTTGATTTTTTCCAATTATTTCTATTTAAAATTTATCATAAGTATAAAAAAAGAATTGAAAAATGCGAAAATTCGAAAATCATAAAATGTCTTTAATAGTTAAAACTTCAATATACAAGTGTAGGTACTAGGTAGGCTTTGTCAATTAAGTGCTGCAAAGTTGCCTTTTTTATCTTATCAGACTTAAAGCAGAATTCACTAGCGATTAACTCTAATCGTGGTTAAAATAGCGTACCTACTACCTATCTCTTTAAATTTCACACAAACGATAAAAATAAAATGTCATTTTTTACATGTTAAAACTAAATAGTGATTATTCGTGATTAGAGTCAGTGAAATTGGCTTTTAAGGAAGATGTAAGAAATTACCAAATTCTATATATACAATAGTTGAAAATGCCAAAATAGGGTTACTAACAAATACTTAGAAAGATAAGTAGCTAGGATCAATATCTTCAAAAAATAAGTACCTAAGTATTGTACGTGAATATCAAAGCAGGTATCATCAAACATGGAATTATATACAATCAACAAAACCGATGTTACGTTTGATGAAATAAGAACATGATGAAAGCTGGAATTATTTATTACCTAGCTAGACAAACATAATTAGTTAATGAGAATTTTAAAGACTTTCATTCATTAAGTCGGCGCTAATTAAAAGCTCGTTAATGGACAAAACCAACTTACCATGCTAATGCTTATATCATTAAATTGCTTTTCAAAATTACCAAATACTTAACGGTATTTGAAAACTTTTTCTTAGAATTAAAGCTCGCAAATTGCCCTAATACATAAAGAGTATTCTTTTCCCAACAATTTCCCTTAGGACATTTTTTTCTGTGTTGTCAATTGAATCTTTTAAGTACTTCTGCAACTCAAGTTTGCTCCCAATCGATAACTCATAATGTATCCCCAAAATTGACTGATCTTCATCCCCTAGGCGGCTGCCGTTCCCTCTCACGTGAATCAAGTTGGAACACGCGAATTTTATTGGGGTTCTGAATCAATACACCGTTCTGAAATAAGACCCCTTTTTATATTATACCTACTAATGGTGCTATATGAAAATTTTGCTTAAACCATATTAAACTACATTATTTTCAAATCTTCCAAGTTTATAATTATTTATTTTCAAAATAGAAACCTACATTGCTTTCCATCAAAAATGTACAGTAACGTCATAAACTTCATAGAATACCTCGACTCCAACAAGACAGCGGAAAGAAGTAATGACTCCAAAATTTTGAATTTCGTACACCAATGAACACCATAGAAATCCAATGTGGTTGGCACTGAAACCTCACTTTTATTCAGAAAAAAAAGAAGTGCTGAATGAAGAAATTGTTTTTCTTTTTTAATTTTGGTAAAGGCACAGACGTGCGGCGTCGACCGTCGGCGGCGGCGACGCGAGCTTAACTGCCAGTACCGGCCCAGTCGGCTTTTCAATCCGCCCCTCGACACCAGCTGATGTCGAACGAACTAAAGATAAGTACTACTCATTTGATCAAATATACGAAAGGCCTATACAATGTAAATTAACACATTGTTGATACTAACACAAACTAACTTTTAAACACATATGACGGAAATCTAAATTGTTTGTACATAGAACAATAAAAGACACGAATCGAGAACAAAACAATTTAATGGTTCAATTGCATGAATTGTCTTATTTAAAGTTGAATATAAATTGAAATTAGAGATTCACTTCAGTTCCTATAATACAGTGTTCTTTAGCACAGTGCTAATTTCAAATTTGATCAGAATAATCCGTACTGGAGGACCTTTACACCTTTCACAAAATCCAAGTCAGCGAACCTGATTACAATGATAATGGGCAGAGGGAACGATATAAAGGAGTCATAATAACAAAAACAATTTAACATAACAAGCCAAGATTAAATACAGCGTGGCTTGGCTTACAAAAGTTTGAGGAAACAACAAAACAAGAGGATATTTCAATAATGGGTCTTTTCCTTGAATTCTTTATTGTCGATTTTGGAAGGTTTATTCAAGCCCTCTCTTAAAGGAACGACAAGGCTTAAATCAATTTCAATTGAGTATTTTCAGTTATAATTTGTATTTTTATATTTGAGTTATATAAACTATGTTCTAACTAGATCTTGTTGCTAGGAGAAAAAGATACATAAAATTTGATAATCTGAGACGAAAATGAATTCAAGGTCTAGGCTATGGATGACAAGTGTCAAGAAAATTAAATAAAAATCTAGTAAAATAATTCTTTTGACAACAACACTCTTAAATGTTTAAATGACGGGAAGGCAGTAGAGGATCTGAACTCTTTGTGGATATCTCTATAAGTTTCCAATCTGTCGTCTTGTCATCAATCAATGCCACAAAAAAGAACTCGGACCTTCGCATAAAAAAAATGTGCAGTGTCCTGAGGTTCAGAGCTTTTGTTTGTCGAAACCAAATCTCGTTAGGTATTCCTCGTATCGGTTCCAAAATGAAATATTTAAAAAAGGATTATTCATTGTTGAGAGAATCAGAGAACTGGCAGAAATATTTTAGAAGCGGGATCATATTAAGCAGCAATACATGATTTTGGATTCGTTGCGATTTTAAAACGAAGTCATAATTATGAACACTTTAATCTATTGATAAGTTTCGATGTTTCGAAGTTTCGATGACAATATTTTGTTAACTTAAAAGTTGCAAATTCACAATGAATCATCTTTACCAATACATTTAAAATAAAGATAAAACCAAGCGTCCCACTAAGTAAATTATATGAAATCGTATTCAAATTGAAGAGATAATAAAAGCGAATGCTGGCAAAATATAGCTTTTCATAATTATGCTGGCGGGTTCAGTTTAATAATTCACTAACAAAACGTGAATGATTCCTTTGAGCACACAAGACCATCTGTAGCTGTATTAATGAAAAAGGCATGGGTAAATTTCGCTGCTACGTAAAAAGAATGGATAACAAGGGCCTCAGGTTTTAAGTAATATGAGGCGAGGCTGCTTTAACATTAACAACATGCGAAATTAACGGTAACAGAGAGACAACAAATACAAGACTTCCATAAAGTAAAATTACTGTAGTATGTACGTATAGTACTTTTAATAGTTTACGCAGTGATAGGAATTCATACAAAGAACACAAAGATCAGGTAAGCATTATGTGCAACAACTTTATTACAAGAGTGCAACAGGTCGTAAATACTGCGGTTGAAGCTGTAATTACACCCTTTTGTTTTCTTAATACGAAACCCAATAGTTAACAGGTCATAGCGGTTTGAACTTCGGTTAAAATTATTCGGTTTGAACAGGTCATAGCGGTTGATACGCTGAGTAAGGGAAGAGAATACGTATATGAAGAAATTCTGCATAATACAAAGACGAAGTGAAATAACTTTTCCATTATGAATAACAAATGACGTTAGCTATTTCATATTATACTAGCCCCACAAACATTAACACAGACAACGAAATCCAATTACGGGCAGAACATTGAAATCGAGAATTCAAATTCGAGGAACATATGCAAGACACATGTTCCACCAACTCTGAATTAATTGTGGCTATGTTTATGTTCAATCAGTGTCACTGTGGATTCAATGATTTTTCCTTTATTATATCAACAAAAATAATTATTGTTTATTACTCTTTAAAACAATTTAGCCAGGAAAATCAATCCATAACGATAATACCAGGAAAAGCATTAAGAAATATTTCTAAAATACTCTGAAATTGTGAAAAATCATAAAAAAAACATAAGTTTTATGTATCAATTTTGAACTCTGTTTTATATTCTTCTCGTAGCCTACCCGTGGATCCTGGATTGCAGAATCACACTTTTAATTGGTTAGAAATTCTGTAATTTACTGAAACTTTCACTCTTTGTGGACAGGTATAAATCTCATCACTGCGTTTAAAGGTTTAATATCGTTAATGAACGAAAAGTTTAACGAGGATAACAATGGCTTAAAAATTAGATTTATTCCTTAAAGGCCGAACAACTGAGTTTGTGGTTTTAACTGAAAATTCTCCGCCCGAGGTAAATCAATACTCGTGCGGCAACCAAAAGCGGCCCATATTACAAAAGTAAGAATAAACCGACGGCTTTTCCAAATACTGGCGGCTCGTTCTCAAATCAGCACTCTCAGTTATAATTCTGGGAAACGCGACTTAATTTCAATGAGCCTACTCAAATGTAAACACTTCGAATATGTTTACTTAGCTAGCAAGCAAGTATTTACTTACAATAAAACATGTGGGGGTAACGAAATGGGTCTGGATTATCGTCGAAAGTATGTCATGCAGATCGAGTACAAACCATAAATTGTCCCCATGGACAAACGCAGATGGAACACATTGTGTTTAGACAATAGATACATGGGTCCCGGGTCTCGTCCCGAACGACCGACCTATGATGGCATGGGACAAGATTCTTTTGTATCCGAACTAGCAATACATTTACGAATAGACTACATATTAAACTACACAGAAGGAAAAGGTGAATGCTAAAGTAATAAATGTCGTCAACTTGAGAAAATTCCGAGCTTTGATAATAAATCTTTTGAATACGATCATGCATTGAAAGATGCAGTAACAGGTCAACGTCTTGAGACAGAAATAGCCGCCGCGGAGCTCACCGCTCCTGGCCCATGTCTGTCATCACAATCGCTTAGCAAATCGTTCCGACATCTCATCAATATGTCAACAAGGTTATCGATGAACAATATCTTCGGGCTCCCGCCGAACTACTGTTTACATTGGATATAATTGGGTGTAGGTATGATTCTAGTTTAGTTTAGGATCACAATAGGAGGCGAGGGTCATCGGCCGATTGATGGCGACCTATTTTTACAAATTAAATAGCCAATAACAATCGGCCGTTCAATCTATTTGCTTTCAACAATGAACATCATACATTCCTTTTGAATTACATTACGATATAGCGTAATTATGTTACACTTATCTATAGGTACTTACTACTTCATAGTATACTGTAGTACTATACATATTATCTTTGTTGTGTGTATTCAGAATAATTTTCGAATACAGAGATGCTAAAAATACCGTTGAAGACTCAGATAGGCGCAGCGTTCTATTAAGGTTTGATGACGTAAAGGTTAATTTTGATTGGGCTGGGTTAATTCATTTCTAAAATAGATGCAATGTTTCGTATCACACAGGTATACCTTTACCTTTGCTCCTTTCATAAAACATCGTAACTTTAAATTGTTATACAAATTGGAGTTACACTAATTACAATGTATCTATCAAGCGATTACATGAATATTGTAAATCGAATGATCCGTAACGTAACACGATAAGCTTCAAGTCCGTGGTTCGTTCGTAACAAATCGTGTTAATGACATTGATAAATAGGCTGGGGATTTAGTGAATAAAAAAAAACTTATTTAAATGCATTGGCAAACCTTTTATTCGTCGTTTATTAAAGATACGACTCACAGGTAAGTGAATTGCACAATATTAATACCTGATGGTAAAGTTCATCTATCAATTGATTAAACACTTGTCACGTATCCAATCGATTTCCCTGAGAGAGAATAGATAATATAAGGCGGCTTCTATTAGTTGGAGATGCATTTCATGCATTTGCCAAGCCGATATTGGTCCAGAAATGGAAGACAATCATTAAGAATACACATATTTATAATGTGTACCTAGCTTTTGACAGTCACCGAAAAAAAATAATCTCTGACCAGAAAAGAATTGAAAAAGGTGTAACAACAATAAAAAGCTTAAAGAGTTAAATGATAGTCACATTTTCTTTGAAACCACCAAGTTCTTTGAAGACTATAAGAATAAGAGTTGCTGTTTCTTCAGACTGAACGCCAGCTATTATTTTTGCTCTAAAATCAAGATTCAAATAAAGATCTAAAAGTGAACAACGATGCTATATATTTGGGGCATGACCTAAATATACGGTTATTAAAACTGGTCTTTGTTATAGACCTCACTAATCTAATTACTATATAGAGCAATATGTGCGTTAGCGTAATAAATTTGCCTTATCTAGACAGTGTGTCTATATGGCTTCAATCCGTCACTGCCACCATGGGGGACGGATGCTTCGATATAGCGAAAGATCTTCTTTGATAACAACTTTAAAATCGATTACTAAATTAATCAGTCACTGATAAAGTTATTAAGTATAGGTTTCGCACCGCTTAGTACTATTTTTACTTCTTGAATCTTCTTTTAAAGAAAAATTGTTTGGCTTGTCCTTGGTACTATTTCTTAGTAGGTATATCGAATATATCAATTGTTGACCAACAATATCGAACAAATACAACGCAAACAAAAAAATGGTTCGTATTATTAAGACAACACGCTACGTCTCAAGTGTTGACTGAAACATTGGAGAGGCTTCGCCTAAACCTTGAGTGAGGATTATGCCGAGATACAAACAATAGACGTTTGTGGACGAAATGCAATCTAGATGATTGGGGATGAGAGCCGGCTTGTAGATAAAGAGATTTAACGAAATATCTAACTTTCTATTCCCATTGCTAGAAAGTAGTTGTTAAAAGTAGTACGAAATAAAATAACAAATCCAACACTACAGTCGTCGTTTTGTTTCACACAGTCCTCAAACCGGAAAACAGTGCTGTCGGTTCCGAGTTTCCCAATTTAATTTATTCGCGTTTGTCGCTTCTGCAAATTAAATTCTTTCCTCAGACGGTACGGGAGCGCGATGTGTGGGAATTCGTCACGTGACTCTAGAATGAAAACCGTGTAATTCCTCGCTCGTACAAAAGGAACCATCAGTGACAACATAGTGTAATATGACTGAGTAGTTATTACCAACAAAGTATCATACTCTTGTTAGTATCTGTATCTGCGTGTGTTCAGCCAATAAAGAAGGCTAATGTAGAAAAGGTGTAAAATATTTAAAATATTTGACAGAAAAGTCTGTGCAGGTGAAAGCACTTGGCGTTCATCAATAGCAAAAAAACAAACTCGAGATGAAATCTATTGCAAAATAAATGCTATTTCATCCATAGAATCAACATAAATTGCTAGTTTGCAATAACTCCAGATTTTCGTAATATTTATTTTCTCCGTCCCCTTTTTTATTTTAAAGAAACATACATTCGTAATTTTCTAGTTTTTTATATTTCAGGAATTAAAATTTTGCGTCATATGGTTCTTCAGCTCAGTAAAGTATGTTCTGCTTGCCCCCTACTTCACTGTGGTCGTCACTTGCTTTCTTTATACTGTGCCCACGTACAGTCCCGCCATTCGCAGCCGGTTATTGTATGCAAATTAAGTCGGGACATTTTTCAGTCCAGGATTAGTATTCGCCGCTTCCCGTTCGTTTAATGTTTGCTCCTTCCATTTGGTTTGCTCGGCAAGATTTTTGCACGGCACGTAATCTAGGAATGGAGGAGAAACGGAGGTAAAGTTAGAGATAATCTCTTCTACTTTATTTTCATATTCATTCAACTATGTTGCGGATGAAACATCATCAACTCATTGTTCCTCTATATCAAAAGCCCCAAAATCTCGAATAGATTTCAGATCCAGACAATATTCGGCATTGGATTTGTGCGAATCGAGGAATTGTTTCAGCTCTGTGCAAAGTTAACGGATCGGATAAGGGAAGGGGAAGTTTTGTTGAGATCTATTATTATCTAACATATTACTTGAATGTATTCGCAGAGTAATATACAAATCTGATACAATTTGTAAAGAGGCAAAGTAACTTACAAGAATAAAAACGGCAACGTAAATAATGATACAATATTAAATATTCGACAAAAGTAATAACACGGAGCAGACATAGAAGGGTATTGTGAGCATTTTCAGTGGGAAGCGGGCATTGCACCAATCAAGGCGACCTAAATACCGCTCAGCACGCTATTCATTACGGCACTGTATGATCATCACCATACAAGTTACACATAATTTATTCAATTAATTATCAACACTTTTCCCGAAGAGGCTTTTTTATTAGGTACTTCACGTTTATATAAATGTCATTAAAAATTTCAGATTTTGTTTTTGTTTCAGTTCATTCGTTTTATTTATTAGCACTAATGCGTGAACCTCATCCGTTTCATTTATATCTTGGTGACACTTAAAGCAATGAGACAATTATACAAAGATTTACGTTTACTATATTCAATTTTTAAGTTGAGAGAAATAAGAACTACAGTCTCACATCGTAAAACCCTCTGAAAGTTGGCACAACAATGTGTTTCCTCCGATCATAGTTATGACCTGAATGAATAATTATTGCTAATTCATGAGAATCGCTCTGTCTAATTAGTACGAGTACGATGTGCGCATTTGCAGGCTTACATAACAAGATGGACTAGTCACTGGTCTAATGTCAATGGCCCCAACTGAGTTGCACACGATCAAATTGATTAAACGATATTATGATACTTTTCACGAACGTTGACTCGTCTCGGTGGCTATAATGGACTTAATTGCTACTCACTGAGTAAGCTTCTATACGGCTTGTGTTTTTTTAAGTATCAATAGCTCGACACTTATAAGGGGAGCAATTTTGTAATTAGTTACTTTTTAACGCATTTCTTTTATTATTTATTGTAGCGATAAATTTTAAAAGAAATGCGTGAAGCAGAAACATGTTGTGGATGTTTCAAGATTAAAGTTAGCGGTAGGCTAGAATTGTTTCGCCAGATTTTTTCGAGTGATATACCTTTGTAGACACATTGATCTGAACGCACAATGTCGTCTAAGAACGGACATAGTCGAGTGCGTTGCCTGTTCTATTTACAGCACGCCAACGAACGCTCAGTTTGATCTGTTTGTAAACTATTGGAATGTCGCGTGAATTTGAAGTGGTAACACTTTCCAAGAGGGATTGTGCATTTGGTACGGTGCACTGCGTTTGCGCATCAAAGAGCCCAAAATAACGCTTGACTCAACACCGGCCACAGGAACAGCATTAAAATAAACGCAATGAACTGTTAAACAGAACTTGCATTGTAAAACTAATTATAGAATATTAGTCATCGATTGATTCATGAATAGAATGAAACGAACAGGAAGGACTAGTCTAGTACTATTAAATATGCAATGCAGCGGGTTCGGGTTGTCGATACGAGAAATCGTAAGTCATATATACAGGACATTCTAATGGCATTTGAGGCCTTATTAGGAAAAGCCAACAGACGACGCAGTCCTAAAATGGAAGGAGTAGGTACTTAACGAGCTCGGAGCGTTGGAAAGGAACTAAATCATTATAAAAAGCTTGCTTCATTCGTTCGTTTTTATTTGCCGATGGATAGATGAGGTTAAGTTTCCTTTTGTCAATATAATTGGGTAGTAGTGCACTCTTTTTAAGCCCTTGAAAGAAAGCATTTTAAAGTATATGTTCATTAATCAATGTTAGTTAATATCCGTATACTTACTGTAGTAAACTGTTAATAATTTGCTCCAGTATCATGATTAGTGATGTGCCGTTCCCGGGAATATTGGAAACATTGGGAATATTCCCAGAAGCGTTCCCGGCAATATTCCCAAAAGCGGAAATTTAGGGGAAAATTGCTTGTGTTGTATTACAGTATTTTTTTGTTGTATGCTAACCATTCTATTGGCAATATTACAAGGTTTAATTAATATGCCAAAGGTTAATTATCACTTAGGGCGAAAATTTCCAATGTTCCTGGGAATATTCCCAGTAAATTTCCAATGTTTCCGGGAATATTTCCAATACCCATATAGTTAATTATAGTAAAACTGTAAACGATCCAATTCTATACATTGAAAAGAATTAATAGAAAAAAATACCTCCCTCCAGGGGTCTTCTTAAACGAAACAGATACCAAAAATATAGTTTTTGAACTTTTTGTCTGTCTGTCTGTCTGTCTGTTGTCCGCGTTTCACGCAAAAACTACCGAACGGATTTTAATGAAACTTTTTTTGTTATACAGCTATTGGTCGTCGCCAACATATAGGCTATAATTTATTTTGAAGATCGCAATATCTGATGTAAAACCATAGCAGTCCAGTCAAACTATGAGAGATATACAAATACGGTCTTAAGGAAAATTGTTAAGCGTGATGAGCCTTTTCTATTGACGTACAAAGTTTGAAGATCTGGTACACCTTTTGTGGAACCCTAGCAGCCAAGTTAAACTATATGAGATACAAACATATCGTCTTAAGAAAAGTTGTTTAACGTAATGAACATTTTCTATTGACGGAAAAATATCGACGGTCTGGTATACCTGATGTGGAACCCTAGCCGCCCAGCTAAACTATAAGAGATACAAATATAGCATCTTAAGAGACATTATTCAGCGTAATATGTATTTTCTTTTGACATACAATTTATACTAATATTATAAATGTGAAACTGTGTTTGTTTGTATGTCCGTCTTTCACGCGAAAACGGAGCAACGGATTGACGTGTTTAGTTTATGAGCTAGAGAGTGACATAGGCCAATTTTAATCCCGGAAATATATCACTTTCCCTCAGGCGAAACCGCGGGCGGTAGGCTATGTGATATAATTTTTTAATGTGTTAATATGCATTCATAGCGTTGTTGTACCAATATCTAAATAAAAAAGAAACAGAAGCTTATTAGCCTAAAAAATTCAAATTGCTGCCGAAAATGGCTCCGTAATTTTAAGCATAACGTTTATTGTCATAATATCATGTTCCATAATTTTAATACCAATAATCATCATGTTGCATAATATTATCGCGATGCATAATTTTAAAAGTCCTAATATAGTGTAGGCTAAAATTGTTTGTCATAAGTATGAAAAGGCATAAATTTTGAAACGCAGAATAGCTTTAGGCATAATTTTTAAAAGCATAACTAATGTAAAGCATAATGATCACAACGAATAATATCTTAACGCTTATTTTGTTTAAAGCATAATAAATTTATAGCATAATAATCACAAGGAATAATAGAATTTCGTTTTTTTTTAAAAAAGCATAATTGCTGTATGCAGGCAGGCATGCAGCATGCAAGCAGGCAAGCAGCATGCAAGCAGGCATGCAGCATGCATGATTTCTGTCACGGCTCCGGCGCTGCGGGGCTCTGGCGGTCCCACGCGAGCTTATCGTCGCAGATGGTTTTCAGTCACCATCGCAGCTTCGGCTTGCTGGCCGGCGCGCCGGCCATCCTCAGCCGCGGCGGTGACCTTTCAAACCACCTGCTCCTCAGATTGCGGGCCGCTCGCCCCTCCGCGCCTACGCGGGCTTAAATTACACTCTAGGGGTAGGGCATACAAGACTGCGTGGAGTCGGTTTTTAGGCGATTCCTTTCTGTCACTGACTAGTATGCAAATAAATCTAAAAGTGTTTTTTTAATAAATAAAAACTATTTTTTGTTATTATATATTATATATATTAGGCGTTTTGGTCACAGTTCTAACCTAACCTAACCTGAAACGTCTGTTACAGTTTGTTGCTGCAGCCCCCCGTCCCCACTTCTGTTTTTTTTCCAAAATTTTTGAGAGAAAAAAAATATATGTCCGTTGGATTCCTCCTTAGTATCTCCAGGGGCGTCAAAGGGGGGTCGAAAATTTTGTTAGATTTTAGCTACGACGCACTGTTTTCGAGAAATTCGCATTTTTATAAACTTCATTTTTGAAAATTTTAGAAGTCCCTGATCCATACAAAATCTGTTGAAATTTTTATAAGTCCTGCACCCCCTTTGTGACACCCTAACCCAAAAGTATAATAGACATTTTCCATAAGTATACAAAATAGCATTGAAAAATGCAAAAAATACAAAATCATAAAATAATAGAAATTGTAATGTATCATTTTTTTACCATAAAAAAACTTTTGGTCTACCTATAATATGCCAAAAAAAATTAGGTTTTTCTATAGTTATGGCAAATAAAATTATACTAAGGGATTTTAGGACTGCGTAATATTAGGCCAAATGAAATTAGGGATTTCATTTATTATGCTTCATAATATTATGACTTTAGACAGTTATGCTTCTTAAAATTTATGCGAAGGAAAAAATATGTGACATTAATGTTATGCTATTTGATGATTATGCCAATTGATGTATGACAAACGACTTTAGGACAATCGACATTATGCGAAAAGTTCCGCCCCCACCGAAAATCACTATTCCACGCGGACGAAGGCGCGGGCAAAGCTAGTAGTTATTTTTATATTTGTATACAATTTTACAAAATGAACATATATAATTTGTTTGTTCGTTAACAGTTTGTAGAAAGTAATCAAAAATTTTACTTTTTGGTCTCATTATGACTAACACAGCTAGCATAGCACACTCGACAATCAAAGCGACCGACACTGGGGAAAACGTGTTTCTTTTGTTTTAAACTAGAGGAAAGGGGAGGGGGCGGCGCGGCGGGACCCTCCCTCGCGGCTCAAGCAAGCGCATGCACATACTTGTTGTTGCGTAACCGTGGGATTAAGAAGAAAATATAAATAGCACAGAATTTTTACCATACTTGAAAATATATTATTTTGGAAACTTTGGGAAAGTTTCCGGGAATATTGGGAATATTCCCGTAAGTTTACAACGAGTAAATTACTTGGAAATGGGAATATTCCCAGCGGCACATCGCTAATCATGATTCATCCAACACCACACAACCGCAAATGTAATCACTTAACGCATGTTTAGCATAAATCTTGTATTTATCAGATATCAGAATGAGACATCTTTGTACCAACCATTTGCATACATTACAAGCGGCATATCAACGCTTTTAAAACTGTAATTAAGCACAGCGGCTCGTTTATCTGTTTTATTTATATCAATATGGCACGCACTCCTAGCCTTATCTAGACAGGCTTCGGGTCACAAGCTCGCCTTCAATGTCAAGCTAACTCCCTTATCCTTCACAAACACCAATATGTTTGTGCAGCTTATAAAAGAGCTTAGGTCCCAATACGAATTGAGTTCAATATCGCTTAAATATAGTCAGACGTTCGTTCTCAAAGTCCAAGTCGCTCATTTTTTAGTTTTACGTCAATTCTGATAAAACACAAGATGTCGCCGAGATTTTAGATAAGTATTTCTCTCCGTACCTTAGTTTGTCAGTTCACCAAACTGTTTTCCGATAAAGTCAATTAGGGGTTAGGAAAACGCACGTTCTGTTGTAAGAATATTTTACTTGTTGTTTCATTTTCTCGTGTATACAGGCCTTTGCTATAATGCCGCCTTGTTTACTTTAATTTCCGTTTGCGTTTTGATTTGTGACTTTGAATTTCAATTTAACTTTGTCATAATAGCGGTAGAGTAGGAATGCCCCTGGCTTAAATAATCCTGTTTTTCTGGTCAGAGTAAAAATAAATAGTACACGGTCAGAAGGGTTTGCTATCATTATATTTTATCCAATACTGTATCTCTTCAAACATCAACGTGGATAAGGGTTGACTGAAAGTTTGCGGTTCGTAAGAATGTAGATATATTATGTATACCTATAACCGCGTCCGGATACGACACGTGGCGTGGCCGAATGTGTGCCGAGACCGGATAAAACAAGCTAAAATTGTATGCTTTGTAATATAAACATTGTATTGAGCAAGTCAATCTTTCTACGCGTGCCATAGTTTCTGTTTACGTCGATAATTTATAATGATATTTGTACAATGCGTGGTTTAGTAGACACTCAAATAATCATAGAACCATTTGAATTGCAGAAAAATGGCTCTTTTCGCATTACCGATAAAAAATTAAACTACAACTGGAATGTTTTTCCTCTTAAGTCTGAAACATGAAAGCACTGAACCAGACTGACAAGTTCAGAAAACATGTACATAGATAGATACCCTTGGTATGAAACTGAATCTATCTAATGTTAAGTAGTTATTTGGTTCAGGAATCAAAAAAATAAAAAATCAGCCGAGATAATTACTAAACTTTAGAAGATTTTAATTTTTTTTAAATCGTATTGTACCTATTCTTTCAGTCTTAAGGTAGATAGTAGACATGACAAAAGATACAAACCACCATCGTGTTTTGATTCTTTAAAACTCCCTACTCTCTGTATTTTTTTCAGTTTCGTAAATCACATCTAGCGCCGCAAGTCAAGTCATAAGCGAGTGAAACTTTTACCGGGGCGTCGTCGTGTGGTGGCAAGAAATGGTGGATAACATAAATGGAAGTTACAAGCCAGTTCGGGGTGAGCTAGCAAACTTTTTGTTTGTTAATCTACTCGAGAATAGCCTGATGATTCAGGAGTCGTTGCGTGCTTCGCCAAGTTAGTCGTAGGCTTATTACGGCGTGTTTTGTTATATAACATTGTAGTGTACGGCACTGACGACGCAACAAAGGGGACGTTTGGGGACGCTGATATGGTCTAAAGTGCCATTTAGATTGTACTAGACTAATGTTGTCGTCGACCTTCCTTAATGCGTATTTTGACCTTGGCTTGATAAAGGATTCCTCGAACGATAGTTAAAATACAGAATAAGAAAAGTAGGTAGCTTAACCTTCTTAAGACTGTGCTTTTTATTTCGATAAAGTAAGAACTAATTATTTAGCTAACTAGGTACATAAAAAAAATTATAAAGATTTATATAAAGGGATCAAAACATAAAAATATAAAACTCTAGATATGTGTGTGACTTGGTCAGAACCGTTACATTTTAGATAAAGGAGAGAAATTTCTTGCATATTCACCGCGGAGAATAAAGGACTTATCGAGGCCATATAAAAAGCGATAAAAAGTCAGGACATTGAAGGAATTCGTTTTTGCACACCATTAGACACGTTAGAGACTTTAAACTTCATATAAAGCGGACTTTGCTAACCAAACGGCGAGTTGAAGTTAACTAAGTTCAGTCGTAAGGTTTCAGATGCAGTAAAGCTGCTAGTCAAGAATTTTAGTAAAGAAGCGTTAAAAACTGCTAACTACGCTTGGGGGTGATAACTAAAACACTAAAGAGATGTCTGGCAAGTCGTCTGGTTAGAAGACAGAATTACTTTTTATAGCTGTCGACACAAAATGAAGTAGTGCAGTTTTCTTGGGACTGACAGTAATGTATTCTTTTTTTTTACATTAAATATGCTTACTCTTGGCCTCATTCTGGATCGTTAGAAGAAGAAGAGGCCTAAGAAGATGGAGCGAGCTTGCCTAGAAAAAGCCTATTCACTCGAATTTTAAATATACCAGGATTGTAGGCACCCGGGAATACAGACGCAGGCAGGGTTTCACTCCCTGGCTGTGCACATAATAAAAGATGAGGAACAGTATTTTGTACGCAGACGTGTGTATCTTTCCGAAATTCTCAAAAGATAAGACTCAGATATTGATATCGTTCAGAATTCAGTTCATTAATTAGTTACTAGTCTTAAATCTTAAAACACATGATTACATAGAACCAAGTAACGATATCAAATTCATTAAGAATTGCTATTTCTGTTAACCTTGACTTCGTACACCCAATTCACGTACTGTATTGTATTACTGTCAATAGTAATACTAAATGCCGAGGTTTTCATCCCAACGAATGTAACGTGAAACTCGTATTAATGGCCTAATGAAAGCTTTAATGCCTTGGGAGAAATCCTTAGCAACTGTTAATATTTAATGAATTTCGGCAAAATGTACTGATCTCATGGAATGATTACTTACTATGAGAAAATATGTTTTTAGATTTAGGAACCGCATCATTCAATAACATCTAGGTAAATGTAAAAAACGATAAACAAGTTTCTCGCGATTTTACCAGCGTTTTTTCCGTTCCGGTTGTAGGGTAAAATGGGTTTGTTTGTTTTGTATTGTCTAGGTTTTATTCCGGGTGTTGATCTACCTATCTATCACAAAGAAACTTTGTATAACCTTAGTAGGATTTGCTTTATTTACCTTGAGTACAGGAAGTGTGAGGTTCCGAACATTGATATTCATCAATGTTAATGAATAATTGACCTGCAACAAAATAAACATAAATTAATTTTAACACACGTATTTTGGGATGGACGGAAACTTAGTTTTTTTTTTTAATTATTTATTGCATGCTTTGATAAATTTGTGCAAGTTGCGTCACTTAAATATCCAGAAACGGTTTTTGCGATATCGCGACACCGATTTCACGGAGATAAAATGAACACTCAAATCGTAATAGTAAAACTTCCTGGAACTCTTTTCATCGTACCAAAAGCATACTTCCGCAGATACGGTTGACGAAACAGAACCAGTTGGATCTAAAATTGATTACAACGGTCCACGAATCGCATTGAGGGCGTGCATTGCAATTGCTTTTGAAACCTACTCAAATATGTCTTGCACTGGTTCAATCAAATCAAACCGAAGTAAAGGCAGAGGAGAGGCACTAGATTTTCCACAACAATTGAATTTACTACTTGTCTAAGAAGTTCCACCTTTATTTTATTATCTAGGGCAATGACTTTTGTAGGATAATGAATATACTTCAATATACTCTAACAATCATCATAAAGATTGTGAGCCTGGTACCTGAACAAGTAATAAAATAACTCTGTATGTATCTAAGGTATAGGCGTGTAACATTTCATCAATGGAATGAAAATTCTTATGAAATTATTTTCATTATTCACACTTGGTCCATCCCTTCACACGGACTGCTACAATTTCACACTGTGAAAATCGCAGAATGCTCCTTCCGTTCACAAGTTTAAAATAATAATGATGTATGAATTAAGATGGATGAATGATAGCTAATTTGCGATTTAAATGAAATGCTCATAAATTAATCTATGTAACTATCACCCGGTTGTGGTCATCCACAACCGGGTGATAGTTACATAGTTATTCAATAATTATTGATATGAATCAATAATTATTGAATAGGTAAAAAGCTGGTGCAAGAGATTTTCGACGTTATTTTTCAATATTCTCGTTCACTAACTTGGCTGTTTCAGTAAAAAATTTAATTTTGGTAAATGTCATAAAGTCGAATATCCCTTGCACCCGTTTTTACCTAGTTATTCAATAATTATTGATGTAACATTAAAATTCAAAATGGTCAGAAAGGCAGTCATCACAATCGGGGCTTCTGCCTTACCTGACATGAAAATCATACGACAGAGTAATATTTCATTTATAGGAGCATTTAATTTAAGTCGCTAATTAGCTATTTTTCACCATGACTCATATTTCACTAAAAAGAGCAAATAAAAGCAAATGTAAAATTAGCGCACTATGGAACAAAAATCACAGTCTGTGAAATTTCACAAGAGAAATCATATGAAAAAAATCAATCATTGCATTGAATGATAATTAACGAAAGTAGCAATCATCTAGACGACCTGTTTGGCGCAGGGGCACAAAGCCCGCCTTCTGCGCAAGAGGTCCCGGGATCAATCCCCGGACAAGATAAGTATTTGTGTGCTTGAACATGTCTATTTTTATACTTATGGTAAATTTTAAATAGAAAAATATTGGAAAAAATTAACTCGGCCACAAGTGAATTCTCAGACGGGAATCGAACCCGCGACCTTTGGAAATCCGGTCCAATGCTCTAACCGCTGAGCTACCAAGACTTGCGAACCACCGTCGAAATTCTAAAATACTTTTTTATTTTTAATACGCTGTAGGCCAGCGTTGTTACATCAATGCTAGGAATATCCTTGCATTCGAAAGAAACATCTTTTCAGGTGTTTAACGATCGATTAAGATGCAACTGCCAATAATTTATGATTTTGTAATTTTTGCATTTTTCAAAGCTATTTTTATACTTATGGTAAATTTTAAATAGAAAAATATTGGAAAAAATTAACTCGGCCACAAGTGAATTCTCATACGGGAATCGAACCCGCGACCTTTGGAAATCCGGTCCAATGCTCTAACCGCTGAGCTACCGAGACTTGCGAACCTCCGTCGAATGTCTAATTTGTCTTGGTCTGGGTGTTTAATATGTATATTCATGTATGTAGTTAAATAAAGTATATCAGTATATCCGTTATCTAGTACCTATCCATAACACAAGTTCTTCATGAAACTTAACGTGAGCTAGATAATTGGCGTGTTTGAATGCAATTATTTATTTATTTCATGTCTACTAAGGATAATGCAATATCAATGATATTGCATTTTCTTTAATATCAATGATATTGCATTATCCTTATTAGACATGGAAATAAATAAATACCTAATTGCATACATTTAGAAAACGTAAATGTAAATTATACCATTTACATAAACGTTTTCCAGGGTGCACAAAAATGTCATTATGGCAGGTCTGATATTAGAGAGAAAAAAAGGTAATAACAAGAATCAAGCAAGCGTCGAACTAACACTGACGAGGGACCTCAGACCTCACAATCGTCATCTTAGTCCAAGACTACTGGCGGTAGATAGACCGCTATTTAAGAAGAATAATTCTTCCGTTGTCTTGCTCAAGTATTTGGTCAAGAATTGCAGATAGACGAGTTTCATAGTTCAGCTCAGAATAAGTATGTACAGTCTGGACAAAAAATATGGAAATCCTAAGAAATGGTAATCGCGGTTACGACTAGGAAAGTCGCCATTACCCATGACTGCTGCACACTGCTGCATTATGTCAAAGCGCCTTACAATCTTTTATGCTATCAAAAGCATCTTATTCTAATCCTGAACTGCAGTTTTGTAAAATTCTTAACATCGTTGTAGGACCATTGTGCAATATCTACTCGTATAATAAATAGCAACGAAGCATTTTACCGTTACCTAGATGATTTCAGACAGCCAATGGAAGTCTAGATCCGGTAGTGACATCAATGGATGTTCCAGCTATTGTGTGTAAATAACTAACATTACTGATGCGGGGCTAAAAATGTTATTTCACAGCTATTTCGAGCGTAAAATCAATACGATTAAATTGAAATCTTGCCATAATAACGGTCTAAAGGTCTACTTTTGCATTTTTTTGATAAATTACCTACATCGTCATTTAAAAAATATTTGTAAGTATTAAAATTTATTATGAAAACCAAATATAGCCCGTCTTATAATTGACTTTAAATGACCATTGACAATTAATAAAGTTCAATAAGTTATTTTCAATAATTTCGCAACACAAACCGCAATTTACTAATAAAACAGTAATAATAAGCCAATTCATAATAATAGCTGAACAGGGACATCCAGTAGGTACTAATTACTGGCTTGGTGGTCTTCAATTTCACACAAATTTATCCCCATAATTGAAGGCATGTAAAATGAGCCCTGTTGATATTTAATTAATTTAGCTAATGTTGTTAATTTGCAATTCAGGTGTATCGAACCACAAAGTGGATAGGTAAAATAATAGTAGGCTGAATATGTAGGTAGATAGGTAACCTATTATCGTAGCTTTATGTTATGTAGCCTATATAAATATACTTTCCTCGATATATGAAATATTCAACCCAAAAATATATTTTTCAATTCAACCTGCGGGCCTACCATCGTCTATTAGAAACCATCATGTCAGAAGAACGTTTTGTTTGCGTTTTGTTTTTGACACATTTCACACTTTTAAGGCGATGATTAAGCGAAGACATCACAAAACTTCCGTCAAAAAACAAACATACTTTAAGAGATTCATAGTACAAAATAGCATGGTAAGAGTGAACTATACTATAGGTACTGCTCTAAGAGATGGCGGTAGGCCCCCAGGTAGTTCCTGAGAATAGCGCGTTCAAACAAACAATCAAACAAACACTTCAGCTTTATAATATAAATTTGATAGTCCTTTGGCCTGGAAACTTATAGAAAGGACTAAAACATTATTAGAAATTAAGTATTAACATAGTTTAAGCCTTTACTAACAAATTATGGATCATGTTGTCTATTTGAATAAATAAATAAAATATTAGATTTTATTATATAATCTACCTATAGATAGATGAAACAATACATTTGCTAGCAAAATAAAAATAACCTTTATTTTAAATGGACAGAAACGTGGAGTAATGTTCAAACTGTTGCATGCAGTGAATAAAGATATAGAGGAACAAGTACATATTTAAGTAGTACTAAAATTATAAGTAAAAGTGATGTGAATCACATTCAATATTGGACTGAATTCTATGAGAATCTTAATGCGTATATAAACAGCTTTTAGTAAAAACTGCGGATCTTAGAGAAGAAAATTGAAATGATTAAATATGTAAGAGCCTGTTTTATATATGTTGGTTTCGTGTGGGCAAAAGTTCTCTTAAACTTTTTTGACAGACGAAGCGTATTTGGCCCAAGAATTTCAGGATCTTATATTGCCTGCCGAAGGAAACAGCTTTAATTAAAAGTCTAAACATAACTAGGATAGGAATACGTGGAAAAGTTATCAAGAGCAAGTTTTATTCGAATTCAACTAACTGTACCTACCAGTTAATTATATGTTATGAATGCGTATTGCTTTTTTATCACGTTCTACAAAAAAATTAAAACAGATCATAATCGCCAATAAATTTATCAATATAAAGGGAAGGGTTTTAGCTGTTCAGTTGGATTTATCCAACAAGATTTTGGTGACATTAGAAACCACCATTACTTTTTTTTTATCCAAAATAGTACCAGTACAACTTATGTTATTTTATTTCCGTTCCAGTAGAAACACGAGATACAAACAGTTTCTGATGCTGGACAAATATAGTAGGCGTAGCAACACGAAAATGGTTTTCATATAAATCCAACTATTTGGTTAAAAGGTAAAAGTCATTCACGAAACATTTCGACGGGTTCTGTACTGCTATCTTTCTGCAACCTTGGCTAGTCCCTTCAGCTATGTGTCAGATCAGATATTTATGACGTCAGGGGAAAGGCAGACCTTCGATATTCACGATTGACCCCTCACGCCCACGTGGCCTGAATCTTGCTAATAGATAAGAGTTATGTTCATACAATATTATAGAACGCATATACAAGGATTGACAGCATTGGTGTTTGGATTCTACGATACGAATCTGTCATAATGGCTGTATTAAGTGGCATAAAACCTTGATTAGGTACATCTTGCCACTTCAAGACTATCCACACATCCCTCCCAGTTTCAGAAAACCATCTCGCCTTACAGCAGTCTGTATGAGTGCAGTGCTTTCCAACAGTGCTTTGCAACAGTCGGGAAACATTAGTAACATTTTTTAAAGAAACAAGGCAATACAATACAAGTAACATTTTCATTTCAAGCAGTGTTGGATGAAAACCTGGAGTAATAATTATAAATGATGCAGACGGCAAAGGGGCTAAAGCGAGTCATCTGCGATATGGAGGTCAGAATAACCATACGCATTACGATGTGATCTAGTTAATATTTGATGGGGGGCGCGTGACTGGGTTACCGAGTCAGGATTCTACGTCTACTATATGAGAATTCTTTCGTAACACTTCAGTTAGTTACACCAGAAAAGATTGTAAAACTACGTTTTGGGTTATGTTCCTTTTTAGAGAAAGAAGATTGATTGACTCTGGGGATCAATCAAGAAAGTAGATTGAATGAAATATTGAAATGATGCTTAAATCTATCAGGGGATTACCAAAAGTAATCGTATGAATTCATTTGACAGTTCATATCGTATCCGTTTGCCTGCAATGTGTAATAAGGAACTGTTAAATTAATCGGTCACTCACCTAGGTATCAGAGGTGCGAGGTGGCGTTAGGTAATCCTATTTATTGGACAGTTCATATCGTATTCGATCAGCTGCAATTTGTATTAGGTACGATATGATACAGTATGAACTGTCAAACGATACGATCACTTTTACGCAATCACCTAGCTAGCATATCTACACTCGGACTGGCTGGGCACACCATGTTTATATCGGGTAACGAAGAAGTCAAAATGTCATTACCTAACGAAAGTTAATATACGTACAGAAGATGAATATTTAAATCTGACCGTTCTAATTATGAGATATAGCCGCGATCCCCGCTCGGGATAGGCCGGGGTCCATAATTGCGTCCCTCATTAGTCGGGTTGCTTTGCAAATTTAGACCGTATTTACGTTGAAATTGCTAGGAATGGCCTAATTCCGGCTGATCTGGATGTTCGAATTAAAAAAGTCCTTAGGTATAATTGGTATTTGCTTTTAATAAACGACACAGACACAGACAACAAATGATCGTATGTCAACCAATTACATGCTAAGTGCCTCTTCTAAATTTTTCGCCCAATAGAGAAGCAATAGGATACGAGGGTACATACCGTAACGCAACCCTTCACCGTAATTCTCTAAACTTAGCTTTTTCCCTAATGAAGCCTTCCAGGTTCAGACCAAATATAATATAAAGAAAACCGACATATGAAAAAAGTGAAAAGGAAATTTGAATAAAGAAATATTTTACATCTAATCATTTGGCCCTGAAGCGATCGTTAACACCCACGGAACTATACAACGATAATCTCTCGGAGTTTTAACCTGATTGATGACCAAAACGTTACGTATTTTGGGACTATTTTGGTCAGCCGACAGCGAACAACTTCTTACGGCTACATATAAAATTTTATCGAGGACGGAACTTCGGTATCTCTAGAGGTATTTTATGTGATAATAGCGCTTCTTGTTGTCTTAGTTGTGTAACAAAAGTTTTGGACTGAATTATCTATGATAATGCAGAATACTGATAAGGATCTTGACGTTTTCATGCATGCTGCACGATGCAACTCACGCACATACAGACATGTCCTAGACACTAATTGAAAGACAAATAGAGATCTGAATTAAATGTGTGTTTAAGTAGTAGAAAACTTTTTTGTTTTCAAAGTTAATACATATGTATAACAGTTGGAATTAATGTTTTGCGGTTATCCATCTAAATTTGGTCCCCTACTACGGATGTTTTGTCACTGTAATGCCTAGAGCGGTTCCATAGATCATATTCTTAGATCATATTGCGGTCGCTAATCATGAAAATCAAATCTTTATGTACGATATTGCGTTTATAAGCAGGTTATATTGCGTGATCTAGCAACACGAAAGCTTTTATATATCAATATATTAAAACATTCAGTGATAAAGTCTGCGATCCATCTACTTACTTAATGAATTTTACGTACATCTTATGACGACCTGTTTGGCGCAGGGGTACTAAACCCACCTTCTGCGCCAGAGGTCCCGGGTTCGATCCCCGGACAAGACAAATATTTGTGTGCATGAACATGTCTATTCGTCGTCTGTCGTGCATGTGCATTTGTCTTGATCTGGGTGTTTAATATGTATATTATGTATGTATTTACAAAAAAAAAAGTATATAAGTATGTTTATCCGTTATCTAGTATCCATAACACAAGTTCTTCGTGAAACTTAACGTGGCCTAGATAATTGGTGTGATTGTATACAATTATAATTATTATTATTATGTTTTGGCGCGCACTGTTCATTGAAATAAAACAACTTGATGATGTCATCCCGTGACCACGGCAGCTGTAAAGGTGCCGAAACGTCGGGAAAATCAAAAAACCCCTAAAAACCTAAAAATACGGACAATTACAACTTAGTTCGTGGAAATATAGTGCGTTTGATATCCGTAAAAGTTGTTTTATTTCAATTAATGAACTTTATTATTATACCTATGCCCGCGTTTATAACAGTACTAAACCCAGTTATTGGCCAATCCAATATGCATAAGATGTTGCTACAAAAGTTAAAAATAACGTCTAGACTGCCGATCAGTAATATAATATTCTACCAGACACGTGAAGTCCTTTTAAAAACATACCCAAAAACCTTGGTTTTTTTAAAGCAAATATTGACTTCGCTGACAAAAACCCTGTAGTCTGCTGTATTGTATAATGCAAATTGACAGAATAAATTGTAAACAGACTTTATAACTTAAGATTACAATACCATTTGACAATGTTGACCTTACAAAATCATGTGTCGAAAAGAAAACAAAATGATGATTCGTAGGGTTGTCACACAAATAACTAAAAAACCATTTTGGAAGAGATTATAAGATAAAGACACAGATGTGAGCCAAGTGTGAAATGTTTTGTTTCTGAATAAGTAATAAACACGAAGAATGTTAGACATTTCTTTTTTAGTCATTTGTCAGTTGTCGCCCCGTTTTAGAAAAAGTCTGTAATATGGATTCCTTTGTTGAAAAAAAAAGTATTGTTTTTATATTGGGTCGATTAAGTACTTCTTAATGAATATTACAGTCTATTTTCCACCTTTATTTAAAAATTATTCTAAGAGTTATTTGAGTTTTTGTATTTTACGTTATCGTGGTAATGCCACGCTGCAAGAAGGAATGACTTACGGCAATACTATGGTTTATTGAAACAGAAAATGGCTCTGAAGTTTTTTTAGTATTTATTTTTAAATGTAAGCCAATGAATGATCATTAATCATACGTTCTCATCATAATTATTGACAACAACAGAAATAGGTAGATTAATATGTTGCTTCTGCCTTATCATAAACATATAGATAGATAGATTAAGTTATAACAATCATAATTTTGATCAATTTACTTCCTGTTGCTTCAAACCAATCAATTGTACCTAAACATAAACCATAGATGTAAATAGATCTTACATAAAAATATAGATATATATATTCATGTGATAAATATTAAACAAGCATTGGCATTGTAAAATGCAAAAATAAAAGTTATAATTAGATATATTGAGTTACAACAATCATAATTTTGATCAACTTACTTCCCATTACTTCAAACCAATCAAATGTAAACACAAACCATAAATGTAAACAAATAGGTTTGTCTTAAAAAAGACTTTGTGAACCATATCATCAATTTACTAACAAAAGAAAAAAAACACAGATTTTCAAGGTCCTCCAGCCAGGCAATCAACAAATAACCAAATTATGAAACACAAATGGCGTGTTGGTGACAGACAGAGCAAACCTCCTAAGAACAATTGAGAAGCACTACCGAATATTATTCATCATCATCAAGTTCAAAAAACCTAACCGTTGTTCGGTTCGAAAATTTCAAACGTTGGGTCAGAAAAAATACCAGATATTAGATCTGGAATGCTCTGTTTAAAGTCAAAAGCGGGAAGGCTGGAGCAGAGGATGACATAATACCAGAAATGATCAAAGAAGGAGGCGAGCCGCTGATCGAAAAGCTGGCAGACCTCTATAACCATTGCTTGATACAGGCAAAAATACTGAAGAACTGGGAAACAGTGGTAGTGATTCTACTGTACAAGAAGGGGTATAAAGCTGACTTGAATAACTACAGACCTATTAGTCTGCTCTCGTAATCTTACAGACTTTTCTCGAAGGTACCAACCTAGAAAGCAGGCTAGATTTAGACAGCGATACAGTACAGTCGACCACATTTTAACGACTGTGTCGATACTTGAGAAGTCCGACCGTCTCGGAATCACTACGGAATGCTAGAATGGACCATCGCTACACCAATTTTATAAAACGCAAATCTGAAGGTAGTATTCCTCAACACACTAAGCCTGTTCAGATCGAAAGAGGCGTCAGGCAGGTGGACTCGTAGGGGGACTATCTCTCCCAATCTATTTTCCATGGTACTAGAAGACATCTTCGAGAAACTTGACCGGGAAAAGAAAGGCCCTAAAATAGCAAGTGCACGCCTATCTAACCTCCGATTTGCCGATGACATAGTGCTATTTCCTAGTGACCCTGACGAAATACAAAGTATGGTACACGAACAAAGAAGAGGCAACTCATAATGTACGACTGGAAATAAACCTCACTAAAACCAAAGTTATGACCACCGTCGCTCGCGGCAAGCACAACGATAATAACAGTGAAAGACAAGCTCCTGGAACAGGTCAAGAGATATGTCTATCTCGGTCATATCTCTTGACCTGGTCTAGAAACAGACTTAGAAAAGATAACCAGGAAGCAGTAATAAAAAGTACGTCGAGGTTGGGCTGCCCTTACGGAGCTGGCCTTGCTTGGACCATGCTTTTAAGATTATGAAACTCACAATGTCTAAAAAGCACGTATTTTCAACCAGGGTACCCTACCAGTACTTACCTACGAAGCTGAGACTTGGGTGACATGACAATCAAATTCTCCAGAGACAAGTTAATCAAAGAGTGATGGAACGTAGGCTGGTACGAGTAGTGATGTGCCGTTCCCGGGAATATTGGAAACATTGGGAATATTCCCAGAAGCGTTCCCGGCAATATTCCCAAAAGCGGAAATTTAGGGGAAAATTGCTTGTGTTGTATTAAAGTATTTTTTTGTTGTATGCTAACCATTCTATTGGCAATATTACAAGGCTTAATGAATATGCCAAAGGTTAATTATCACTTATGGCGAAAATTTCCAATTTTCCTGGGAATATTCCCAGTAAATTTCCAATGTTTCCGGGAATATTTCCAATACCCATATAGTAAATTATAATAATACTGTAAGCGATCCAATTCTGTACATTGAAAAGAATTAATAGAAAAAAATACCTCTAGGGGTCTTCTTAAACGAAACAGATACCAAAAATATACATTTTGAATTTTTTGTCTGTCTGTCTGCCTGTTTGTTGTCAGCGTTTCACGCAAAAAATACCGAATGGATTTTAATGAAACTTTTTTTGTTATACAGCTATTGGTCCTCGCCAACATATAGGCTATAATTTATTTTGAAGATCGAAATATCTGATGTGGAACCATAGCAGTCCAGTCAAACTATGAGAGATATATAAATACGGTCTTAAGGAAAATTGTTTAGTTGATGAGCATTTTCTATTGACATACAAAGTTTGAAGATCTGGTACACATGATGTGGAACCCTAGCAGCCAAGTTAAACTATATGAGATACAAACATAGCGTCTTAAGAAAAGTTGTTTAACGTAATGAACATTTTCTATTGACGGAAACACCTGACACACCTGATGTGGAACCCTAGCAGCCCAGCTAAATTATACTTAGTTACTTCGCTGGCTCAGCGACCCGAAGTGGATCTTGGCCTCCGACATCAAAATGCGCCATGCGTTCCTGTTATGTACCAAGCCTGACCAGTCGGGTACTTCCAGTTCCTTTAGGTCTTTGGCAACTTCGTCTTTCCAGCGGTATCTTGGGCGACCAACCGGACGTCGTCCGGCTGGTTGTCCAAGATACGCTCTTTTGGCAGCTCGATCCTCTCCCATTCTCTCCACGTGCCCTTGCCAGCGAAGTCGGGCAGATTTTATTTCCCCGATTTTATCGGCTCTGACACCAGTTGTGTTATTTCTTGGTTGAAACTTTGCCTCCACAACACGTCCTCTCCTCTTGTTGGTCCCAGTATCTTTCGCAGGATTTTTCGTTCGGCAACTAAGAGTTTCCTTTCCTCCTTCAGGGTTATCGTCCAAGTTTCACACCCATAAATTAAAATCGGCCTTATTATAGCTCTGCTTATCAACTTGGACACCAGGACTTTGTGCAAGGCTGCGGTACATCTTAGCGCGTTGACTATACGGTTAACGATTTCTTCCTCCCTTTGGTTAGTGTCAGTAAACGTGCACCCGAGATACTTAAATTTGCTGATACCTCTGAAAGTTGTTCCTTTTACCATAAGATCTTTTCTCTTGGCCCTATGATCCTTGTATCTCTTCATTTGGAGGTACTCCGTGTTCTCATGACTGATTCTGAGACCAAGCTGTTTCACTTCTTCTTCTAATACCTTTGCCATCTCTATCACTTCTCTCTCACACTGCCCCAGTATGGCAAGGTCGTCGGCGTACCCAATAACTTTGTGCCTTCCATTTAGCTCTGCCCCCCCCCCCATCTATCAATAAGACTTTATGGATGATGTATTCGTGAGCAAGGTTAAACAGTAACGGCAATAGGGGCGTCTCGTTGCTTCAGACCGGTCACTACTTCGAACTCCTCGGTCAGTTCTCCTCCGACTCTAACTCGCATTTTGCTGGTGCTCGTGGCGACTTTAATCATTCTGACGAGTTTTGCTGGTATTTGGATAGATGATATGATCCGATAGAGCGTTCCTCGATCGATACTATATGCTTTGGTAAAATCCACAAAGAGGCAGTGTATGCTTTGGGCATACTCCCACCGTTTCCCCATAATTTGTTTTAGGAGAAACATTTGGTCCACTTTACTCCTGTTCCTGCGAAATCCGCACTGATAGTCGCCGAGTGTTTGCTCTGCGTAGGGTTCTAAGCCAGCCAGAAGAACCTTTGAGAGCACCTTGTACGCAGTCGGAAGCAGCGCAATCCCTTTGTAGTTGCCATATATATAATAATATGAATTATTACATTTCTTTAAATGAAGAGCAAATTGTGTTGCATTTTTATATTTGTATACAATTTTACAAAATGAACATATATAATTTGTTTGTTCGTTAACAGTTTGTAATAGAAAGTAATCAAAAATGTTACTTTTTGGTTTATTATGATTAACACAGCTAGCTAGCACAGCACACTCGACAATCAAAGCGACACTGGGGTAAACATGTTTCTTTTGTTTTAAAGTAGAGGAAAGGGGAGGGGGCGGCGCGACGGGACCCTCAACTCGCGGCTCAAGCAAGCGCATGCACATACTTGTTGTTGCGTAACCGTGGGAGTAAGAAGAAAATATAAATAGCACAGAATTTTTACCATACTTGAAAATATATTATTTTGGAAACTTTGGGAAAGTTTCCGGGAATAATGGGAATATTCCCGTAAGTTTACAACGAGTAAATTACTTGGAAATAGGAATATTCCCAGCGGCACATCGCTAGGTACGAGTAACTCTGAAAGACCGTAAGAGAAACAAGTGACTGAGAAAGCAAAACAAAGTGACTGACATCGTGAAACGAGTGGCGAAACTGAAATGGCTGAATGGGCAGGTCACCTAGCCCGTAAAGCGGACTCATGGTGCAAGGCTCTGTTAGAATGGAAACCGTGGGACTTCAGGAGACCAGTTGGCAGACCGTAGATGAGATGGAAGGACGATGTCAAAAAAATCGCGGGCCAAAATTGGATAAGTCAGTATTGGTACAGCCCAAAACAGGACAAACTAGAGAGAGTTGAATGGGGCCTACACAAAATTGGTTGAAGAAGATTTCAGATGATGACCATGATGATTCCTTGTTACGATTTTCAAGATATAGAGGATTTATGATATCATTATTAAAAAAATAGGCGGTAATGCTGGACGAGGTATTGACGAATTTGCAAAATATATTACGAATTAAATTAATTCAGTTAATTTTTCAATTAAAAATTACCTTCTACCCATACATAATCTCTAAAGCTTTGCATTCAAAGATAACATTGAAAAACATACCTCGATGAATCATAGACTTCGAATGAATTCCACTTCTCGATGGTAAACTTGCGGAGAACTTTGATTTTGAAACTTCGTTAAAAAAAAGCGTGAATTCCTCTAAATCTAGCTTCTATCGGTCGACTGATCAATATGGGAGGCGAGGAATTTAATTAATTTAAATTTGCGACGATTCTCACCATTTTAGGATGCGTGCATATGGTTGCCGTGGTAAGTAATTCCCTTCACTCGGTGGTAACTTTATGAGTATCAAAAGAACTATGATAGACAACAATTATTTTACTTTCAATTTTACATGGCGATAGAGTTTTTATTATAGTTTAGTATTACAAGAAAAGTTGCACGTTTAACGAAGTCCTTTGTCGTAGAAAAAATATAATCTGTAAAATTAAGAAATTTAACAAGTGGTGGTAAGGAAAATTCGAAAGGTTTTAGAATATTTTTTTGTACTTTCGGTTACATTTTGGTAATTTTGAAAAAGGTACCTTTACAACGTATGACATATCTGCTTCAAGTACTTGCACACTTATACCTATATAATATCATTGCTTCTGTTTAAGTTTTAAATAATGCCATCTTGGCGTGATTAATTTTAAATTACTATTCGACTACATAAAAATTCGCTTTTGCTTAATTTTAATTTATGAAAAACATCAACCAAAGGAATTTGGCCTAGATAAACAGCGTAGTTAACAGAACAGAAGTTGGCAACAAACAATTGACGAGAAAGTATGTAAATGATATAATTTTCTAACATTCTAAAATATAATTCACAAACATTAAAAGACAAATGAAAGTGAAACTCAGCAGACGCTGTGGTTTTAATTAAATTAATTGTGTTATAAAATTGTCTGCGCCAAGGCGGGATAAAGCTTGTATATTATATTTAAAACGTTGAATTTGAATAGACGAGAACTATAGATATATTAAGGATGTTTTATGGCGAATTGTGAGGTCACTTAATTATTAAAATTGAAATATGCTAATCTAAGTAAGTTTCATTAAGAGGAAAGGCTGGATCCACCAGTAAATGATGATGGTAAATTGTAATATTACTTTTTAACGTCATAGATGCATTTCATACCTTTAACATTCTCATGTCTGTATCGAATAAATATATTTTCTTTCTTTCTTGTATCGAATAAATATATTTTCTTTCTTTCTTGTATCGAATAAATATATTTTCTTTCTTTCTATCTATTATATTATTCTGAACGGTACGCTGATGATGATGATTGTTTTATATGGACATGGTTTTTATTTGGACATGAATGAATATATAACGACAAAATACTTATATTTTATAGACAATCTGGGGTGCGATTGCAAAGTAATCGTATTCATTTGACAGTTCATATCGTATTTAAACGGCTGGCTGCACTTTGTATACAATCACATACAATATGATATGATACAATATCAACTGTCAAAGTAGTACAATCACTTTTACGTAGGTAATAATGTAATGTTGCATTTAGAGGAAAACCTCTAATGCCTCATTACTTGTCTACTCTTAGGGCTATAAATAATAACAAGTTTTAACCTCCAATCCTGCTAAACATCTGCCGGTACACAATTCTTTGGGGAGTTGTAAATACCTTGACAATGACGGTTACGTAGCATAGCAGCTACGCAGCTTAATTATTCTTTGGAGAGCCATCAATTTTCCTTTTTTTATTTTATGAAAGCTCCAAAGGATTTTAGCTTAGACATTTTTCCGGGGCTTTTCGAATTCAACCTTGACAGAACAAGGTCACTTCACTATTACAATACGTTTAAAATTTCTAGTTAAAAGTATTTTATGTTAATATGACAGATATAATTTCAAATGTATTGTAAAAGTCGAGCGAGACTGTAAGTACGGTATTCTTCTGAAAAGTTCTGTGACTGTCAGCAAATCTTAGTTTTTCTTATGTGGTAATATTTACCCGAGAAATAATTTTAATAATAAAAAATATGTAAGTAAGTAGGCTTCTTAAGTAGGCTAGGTTAGATATCCTACCGAGGTAAGTAATGCTACGAGTATTGCTACGAGTATATACTCCCAGATTTACGTCTTGTAGCTTATTGTAACAAAATTTAATTTTTTAAATGTCATCTCGATTAAGAGGAATAGAACCACCAAAATGTATTATTCATACCTATCTAAACATATTCAAGTTTATTGGTCATTAATATTATATCACAATTCTACGAAATTTTTATGTTTACGGTAGAAACGTATTGGATTTCGTCGAGTCTACATACATACGATGCATTTCAAAACTGGCTTCGTTAAGAAACTGGTCACTGAATGTTTAGATATATAGGTAGATATATTATAATTATTTAACGTCGTGTGGTCAATGCTACCAAACAGCGAAGGAATCAGATTTGTTTGATATTTCATTGGCGTTCCACCAACCGTCATACAAGATAAAGAAACAATATTTTTATAAATGGCATATTTAGATATTTAGGTACGCACGATCCGTTTCTACGATACGTATCTACTTATGAACTTATTCTTTGAAATAAAATAAAAACACGTTTCGACGTATCTAGCAGTTTACGTTTTCGTAAAGCTTTGTTTATTTATATTATATTTACTTAAATTTTTGATATTCAACCATCATCATGCTGCATTAAAAATTTAATAAGCTTGAGATTATTATAACTTTTAAATTTTGCATTTTACAATGCTATTTTTATGTGAAAAATATTAAACAAGAAAATATACTAGAAAAAAGCAACTAGTCTCCATGTCGCCCTGACGGGATTCGAACCCGCATTCTTGGGAGTCCGGTCCAATGCACTAACCAATTATGCTACAGATACCTATGAGGACACGTCGATTTTTTCTAGTATATTCACCGTTCTACGGTGTTGGCCACCGTCGCTTCATCAATGAGAGAAATATCCTCGCATTCGAAAGAAACATCTTTACAGATGTTTGACTATCGATTAAGATGAAAACAGCCATCTAGGACTCCCAAGGATGCGGGTTCGAATCCCGTCAGGGCGACATGAGACTAGTTGCTTTTTTCTAGTATATTTTCTTGTTTAATATTGAGACTATTAATTCTATGGTTTGGGCAAATTGCGATTAAGTAGAGACAGTTGTTTATTCTGTGATTGAAGACAAAGTCAGTTGATGACTTGTAGCCATCAATTATTCAATTTAAAAACTAATATTTATTAAGTACTGTGTGATATTTAAAAGAACCCTTCTGTAGTGTGGAATCTGTTTTTATGATAATTTGAATGATTAATAATGTGGCAACCGGTTCTCCACGTGTAGAGTTCTCTCATGTGATATATGGACTAATACTGTCTTGACACATTTATTACCCTTTGCCCAAGAGCGGAGACATCCAAAAGTTTGATTAAAAAATTACTCAACGCCACTTTTATATTTCCAAGTCAATATAAAAAGCAATATGCACCTATTACTCATTTACTAACGCATACCACACGTCATAAATAACATAATAATTTAGGAAGTATTACCTATGCTGGGGTACCTAAATAAAGCTTGATTCACAATTATTTTTTACTATTTTTGCCTTATGGCTTAAAACCCTGGATTATTCTGTATGGATTATTAAGATTTGAATTAAGAAATAGCTGATTATGTTTTCAGGAATTTGATATGTCACACAATATAGATAAGTCCTTAATAAAGGTGATTAAGTATTTTAGATTGAATGCAACTATGATGACTAACTCCTTACCTACTGTTTACAAATAATAGAGAAAAACAAAAAAATTAACAGCAATTATGATTGTATCGCAATATGTTTAGTCTAATCTCATTAGTTATTCACATACTATACTACTAGGTACAACATTGTTGACTAATTATTATCATTGTTCTCGCGGAAAATTAGATATTATTTATGTTGTCTTAATTTTTTTTATTATTAATTCGAACGCTAAAATTAATCTTTTAAAAATGCATGCATGCACCTAAAATCTATCTTGGGTGTAATCTCAGCTATAAAATCATCGGTCGAGATATAAAAACATGTTTTCTAAACCCATTTACTAAACGGTGTTTAACAAATTGAATTTTATTGTCTGGATCGAGTTTCTGTCCAGCGATTATTTAGGCTTACGTTCCGATATAGATAATTCTATACATCGATTAGGGATAGTTTTTAGTTGTATGTTGTTGCTTGTAATCCCAGCATGCTGGTAATCGGACAAGCTATTTGGCGTAGGCGAAGGTTGTGGGCATAAAACATTCATAGAGTAAATGCCTTCTTTGTTATGTTTTATGCCTAATTATTCTGAGAGGTAAATAAAAACTTATCCCGTGTTCTTTTACTATCGCTAGTTGGCCATTTACGATACTAGACTTATTTGTCTGTTACGTTACGATATAGATAATTCTTAATATCGATTTGAGCTAGATTTGAGTTGCAGACTGATGTTGTTGCTTGTAATACCAGCATGGTGGTAATAGGACAAGCTGTTTGGCGTAGGCGAAGGTTGTTAGCATATAGCATTCATAGAGTAGGTAGGTGTCTTAGCTAAGTTTCATGCCTAATTATTCTGAGAAGTAAATACTTAACGCGTGGTTTTTAGAACTTTGAGATTTTGTCGCTTTAGTTGAGCATGAACCTTGGTGGACCTACCTGGATGGACCTGATGATGGAATTAGTGGATAGTTGATATATAGCCAAAACACAGTAGTTTCACTTTCATCATGGCAATGTAAGGTACAAGAAAATAATACCTAACCTATTTAAAATAATTATTTTAATCAATCATGAGCCGATACGATAACTTCAATTTTTAAGATTTCAGTATATCGAGGGATGATGGGACCCTATGCGTATTTGAGTGTGAATGGTTTATATATATTTATTGACGTTAGTTTCATCTGAACCAGATAAATAAGGTACAAAATACACATAACAGAAAAAGTAACTTTCATTGAAAATCAAAGGTTATTTATTTATTCGTCAGAATTATCTTTACAGCATTTAATGTTATTGGCCTCTTGTAATTAATAAAGCTTTACAAAGACATTACTTTACAAACTCCATCGGTTCAAGGAACTGTCTTTTCTACTCAGAACTACTTTTGATCTATGAGCGTCGCAAGCGCAACAGACAGTTTATCCGGAGCCCTTACAAAGTTCATCGCCCTCATTGTCACTAGGAAAGATAAGTTTATGTGAGAAAATATACTTCCAATACAGTTACGATAATATTTTGTTGCTTTACTAATGAATGCGTCGGTTGTTATCGTTCTGATATTTTTAAGGGCTTTGGAAGGAGAAAGTTGATTTACATTTTATTCATCAAAGACACCGTAAATATTATGGTTGAGTAGTTAACGCATCTTGGAAAGATGATACTTAAGATACTATCATATTCTTGTTAAGTTTATTCTATTGGGATTAAATGTATGGAACGTAATGTCACATAGAAATGAACGAATGGGTGACGCTGACGAATCAATCAATCAATTTTGTTATCATCAGGGTTGCCGCTTTTCAAAGTTTATTGAATATTATTTTCAAAGCCGACTGCAAATATTGGCATTAGTCTCATCTTCTTTGATCAAGTATATTGTTAGCGTAATATATATTAAATGTTTTGCCTTTTGCAATAATGTCGTTAAAGCAGTCGTTTAATTAATGGGAACGATGGTAATGGTAGGTACTAGGTAGGTACAGAGTGAATTAGTGATTCAAGATTCTGCTTTACTGCGACCCAACTCATCATATTTTTATTTATTCTCAGTTCAATCTAGCCATCATAGGACCTACGAGCATGAGAGGACATCATCATCATCACCTAAAAAAAGTTGAAAACCTTTGTGTAACTATACACTTTGTCAAGTTCATTCATACATAAACGACAAAACACTCTTCTTACATATAGGTTTAGTACTAAAATGTTTATTTTTTAATAAATTGTAGAGCCAATGTTTAGACAAAGCATTGTTGTTCAAGAAGCAGGCTCGACAGCCCTTATTCATATTTTAAATAGGCTTCTCACACGCGTACAATCAATTGTGTAGGTTGATGCAAGTCACATTGGCCCTAATTCAAGAGTACGTTACGAGTATGTCGGTTGGACACATCTACTGCCTGAATTAATCACTTCATTGGCCACAATGACCGTTTCGATGACACTTTAACAATAGAGGGTTGGGTCGGATGGACCAAAATCAGCAGCCGATTAAGTAGATCGGCTATTGTGCCTGATGTAAAATTTAGGGTCTAATAACATTCACTACTATTATGGTGATAGTTTGGCAAACATTTACTAGTCGATGTTAGGAGATAATTTAACAACAGAATTTGGCCTTCAGATTAGATAAAGATAAGCTAATGATCGCTCTACATTGTCCTGATTTCAGTAAGCAAGTAGCAAGTCACACGTTTAAAAATACACACGATAATCGGGTCATATTTATTGGTTGTTTTGAGTTGGCTACCCAGAATTGTGATTCATTGTCAAAGAATATAGACTTTGCTTTCCAAACAGATATCGATTTGCATTTCGGGTATATGCGTAATTAAACTGTTGCACATTGAATGCATTTTATTTTGTTTGTTACGTACAAAAAGCTTATTTAAAGCCTTATTGTTACTCAACACGTATGCCAATACTACAGTTTTTAATATCACAGTGTGTTTGGGCGCTTGCCACTGCCTTTCGTACTTTGTTTGTGGTTAGGTCCCCACCTCAAGCCCCTGCTTATAATATATATAAAGAGTTGTGGTCGACATAGTGCTTAGTTTGAAAACGAAAACATACTCGTAATGACATATGGAATAGAAGCTACAGTTGCAGCATACAATAATAAAATGGTACAATACAATGTTTCTCAGAAACTCCCAGTAACAGCCTTCACCAATATTACAACCATCACTGTGTAACAACTAGGCTTGATGCCTCCAGCCACCAGGCCGAACAAACCGCAAATTACGGTGCCTACCGTACATTGAGCTGTTCCAAGTCTTAAATTGCTATTGAGATTGTAGGGTCTATTTTGGAAAAAGGCCGAGTTTGCAGAAAAGAAAGCTTTGCTAACGATGTGTACACAGCCTAATTGCAATCGGGAGTATTTCGTTCGGAAAGATGTGTCCGTGTTAGAAATGAGGAATAAATTATGTTGTTGGTTGTACAGTTGCTTTTGGAGATGAAGCTTGTGACTTTGTAGCTGCATTTTTTTCAGTATTTTGGCATGAAGCTAAGATAGCCTGCTTGCGCGTTTTCCTAGCTGATGAAGACAATATTTATTTATTTATTTATTTATTTTATTTATTTATGGATGGACCATACAGCCAAGCTAAAAATGAGAATGTTTATTTATAATTATGAGTCAGTTTCGTTTACAGGAATGTATTTTGCATGTGAGTTTGAGGAAGCCAGTCGGCGCCATGCGTGGAGTTCTATGACATATTATGTTCCAACACTTTCGCTTAGGTCATTGCCATCTCTAGTAGGTATACCACTTACAAAAAGCGCATATAAAAACTCAGCGCCGCTATAAACGGTCGCACTATTATTAAAACGACAAAAAATGAATACGATGACCCGTTCGTCGTAATCAATTAGTTGCCACGATAAATTCATTGGCAGAGCAGAGCCGATGATCTCGAAAGGAAAGGAATGTGTGAGGGAAGTATGTCGATCTATGACGTAATAACTGCTTATAATAAAAGCTTATTTAAATTTAATCTTAGCAAAATTATGTCTCTTTCTAGATGAGGAATAAAACTATAAAAATTACTGATGATCAAAATGATATTTACGTCCGTAAATATCATAGTTCCCACTGCTTAAGCGCTGGCCTTTCTTGTGGATGGATCCCTATCCATCCACACTTCGCATCCACATCGCTGGCTGGGTCAGAGTTCAGAGCCTATTCTCCCTAGAATTGACGACGCTTATCGCGCGATGTCTGTCCCGCTCATATCAGTACGGTGTGAGCGAGACAGACAATACTCGCGCGAGAAGTGTCGAGAAAGCTTTGTCGAGGTGCTCATGCTACGCATGCAGGTTGGCTCTAACCAATGCTTATTTGATTTGTGATTTGTGGTCACCCATCCCGTGGCTGACCATTACGAAAGTTGCTTATATCGGACATAATGGCCATGCGCGAACCACTCCACCATGTACCTACTACCAAAGAGTTCCCCACTGGCACAATACAAGTATTTTTGTAAGTTTACAAAGCGTTATATGCTGATAAAATTAGCGCCTATTAAAGACGATATTATACATGACTTCAATAGACCGCTTCTATGCGTTAATAATGGTCATGATTACGTCACGAGTAGTTTCTTAACCTCGTCACATTAAGTAAAAAGCAATTGGAAGAAGAGAACAACTCGAACAACATTAACAAACAAAAAAAAACAAAACTTTAATGGAAAAGCCTTTACCTTGAATGCAGTTTTTGTCGAATGCGTTTTAAACTTTCTCAAACGGTGCTGGCTCGCGCAAGGCAGGCTTTTTATTTTTATCAAAACCTTTTCGAGTGAATAAGTACGTGTTGCAAGCCCTCAATTTCGAGATTCTTATTAAGCAAGGAGTCTTAAATATGCAAATGAAAAGAAGTGGGTCAAACCACTTTCGACGAGACGAGAGCCAGACGCAGCAGCAGCTTTAATAGTGATTGGAGCTGGTTTAAATGAAAGCCCTTTTATACTTAAGCTATATTTACTTGAACTATCTATGAAATTTATGACCGGTGTCTGGTTGACACGAGTTTATGTGCCAATTAACACGCGTTGCATCATCTTCATCATACTTAGCTCATTAATATTGCGATATTATTTTAAAGGAATGACATAAAATAAATAGTTTACTTAAGATTGGGTTACCGACTTCCTGAATGCTCTTTTTAGTAAAAGAAAGGAGTTTTGGTAGGTAAAATCATCAGGTATCAGGAAAAAATCGAGGTAGTGTAGTTACATAGTGTGCTCTCGACTTCCTCCGCGAGGCCTATTCAAGATATCAGGTAGTTTCAGAGTTATTTATCACGTAAAACTCTTCAACTTTATATTATTTTATAGCGGATCCTCGCGGTTTTACCCGCGTGGTGCCCGTTCCCGTGGGAATATCGGGATAAAATACAGCCTATGTCACTCGGGAGAAATGTAGCTTTCGAATGGTCTAAGAATTTTCTAAATCGGTCCAGTAGTTCCTGAGATTAGCGCGTTCAAACAAACAAACTCTTCAGCTTTATAATATTGGTATAGATTATTATAGATTTATATTAGTAGTGTAATCTTAGATATTCTTGGGATTTATTACATACAATGGCGACTTGTGAGAGTTCAAAGCAAAGGAAGCGGCTAGCGGATTCGCCGATTTAGGGTACCGACTCTTCCACCAAGGACGCGAGGAGGAGAGTGAGAAGGTAAGATATGAATTTATTCATATGTTGTACGTGTACTTTGATCTTTACTGTACTGTCAAATATAATATCACAAGTTTAAATCTCGATATGGGCAAATGTTTGTATGATGAATACAAGCTTTTGTACCTGAGTCGTGGAGGTTTATATAAATTTCTTTACATAAAAATTTATAGATGTATAATTTTAGGTATTTATATATATCCGTTACCTTAGTATCCCATAACACAAGACTGACAAAGCTTACTTTGGGGCTAGGTTAATAGGCTTTTGATAGGTTTTTAAAATCCATTTTATATTATTTTGTAGAGAAAGATTTTTCAAAATCGCGCCGCACTATAATACCTCTAAATCGATAGGGAGCGTGAATATGAACAAACAATATCGTGCAACATAATACACAGATAATTAGAGTTAAAAATTATTAATGCCGACCCAAAGTCCCACCTTTGCATCTTTAACTCCAATTATCTCACTAACCTGACACTTTAGGGCATTATGTTATGTATCATAAATTTTTTTGTTCCTCTGTGTGTCTCCTGGGGCCTTACCATCAACTGTAATGCAATTCATTGTAGGTTGTGAGAGTGGGATGCTGCCATATGGCGCGTCTAGCGGCGTCCCGCACTTACTACCTAAAAGTAACCTAAAATAAATCGCATTACAGGTTATGGTAGGCCCCCTGTTTATTTATATATGTCGCAGGATAATTAGATAAAGCGATTTTTTGCGAAAATCCTAGGAATTTTGCAAAAACACGGATAATTAGACATTGGTGTTGTGATTTCTCAATCCTACTGAAAAAAGATAGGATTTTTGCGAAAAAACTGGTCGCCTTAGTAAGATTGCGAAAAGAATCGCTGGCTATTATGAAATAAGAACACTGATTGGCTGGTCGGATCGTCCAAAACAACATCTTCTCTGATTGGTTGACGACTTGACGTTTCAAATGTCAATCCATTCTCTCACGTGTAGTAAACTTTCTGTGAACCAATCAGAATAAGAGTTAGCAAGCAAGCAAGCAAAAATTAAGCCAATCGGAATAAGAATATCCAATGTTACCCGTATTTTTGCAAAAACCCTATCTTTTTTCAGTAAGATTGAGAAATGTCAACACTATTGTCTAATTATCCGTGTTTTTGCAATATTCCTAGGATTTTTGCGAAAATTCTATTTATCAAATCGTCCTACGACGTATATAACATTTGTATATATTTTTGTAGGTTTTATCGTGCGACGTCATTTTGAAAAAAACAAAAACAAAATGGCATCTCATACTCCGGATTTGGACGAGGTCAGCCTCCATACAAAAAAGTTCAACCCCCTTTAAATACTTATTTATACTAAATATTTATAGTTTAATTTTATTTTAATATCATAGCGGAATATAACATGTAAGTAAACAAAAAAAAAAATTAAAAGGTAATTTTAGAAGTGCTTTCTTCTCAATTATAATACAATATTTACTAGAGCAACAGCCGTGAGTTGACCTATTTCTATCAAGTCGATGACATTTCAAAGCTAATGCCAACTAGCTAAATGAAAAGTTAATTTAAAGATTTCCTCCTCTTTATTTTTTTTCTGGCAAAGTCATTGACCTTTGATGAGTCAAATACAGTTTTCATAGTCAATTAATTATATAACTTCTGCAAAAATAGAACACTATCTGAAGGAGATGGCATTTTATCTTTAATATGAATTTTTAAAGATTATTATGGTACTATAATGATGTTTTATAATAAGTAGATAAGTTAGGTACCTTCATCGTAATTTGTGTTGAATTTTTGACGAAGACTGCACACACTAGTAGGGCAAAAGACATAAAAAAGCATGAAAATTAAAGAGATAGCAAATTGAATCGGACCCTATATAGGGCTTCTCAATTTTCACAATGCGAGCTTGTATAACATTATCTGCTTCAAGTACACATATAATCATTGATTTTGGTGCGTAAGGAGAAAAGTTATCTAGACTGTGATAATAGCTTAATGGTTATTTGTTTCATCTTAATAAATGCTAGAGATTGTTTAGTTTTTTTATTTAATTCATCAAACCCGAAGCAGACACCAGTGTCCAGAGTACAATACAATATCTATTGTATCTAATAATCCGGGGCCTGAAAGGTTTAATTCATAAAATACCAACCAGACAACAGTGTCCTTACAATAATTAAATATTTATTGTGTCTTTTTTTTCTTGAGTGATGAGCTAATTTTTTGATACAGCATAGCATAGCAGCTTTTTAATTTAAGGCTGAGTGTTGTTCACTCATTAATAATAATGCCTAATTTCTTCATGGTACAAGAATTTATGAATGAATTTGTAATTTTTTAACTCATAAGTTCCTGAGGTCAACAACTAAATCTATCCTAATAACACACCACACGCTTATACCGCTTGCTGTCACAAGTGTAACTATGTATTAAGTAAATTTCTTTTTTTAAATTTAAAATTAAAGTTAATCAATTTGTTTTGAAGAGTAGATCTTACTTGTTAATTATCACTTTGTAAATGATGTGTCAACATAGTTTGGATTACAGTATAGCACTTATTTAACGTAGTTATTTAACAATTATTTAATGTAGCTAGGTATACATATAATTCTGATGTTTTGTTGTCCGTATAATAATAAATAAATAAATGATGACCTAATTTCATTCGAGAATGACAAACCGTTATTGATAGAATGAAATAGGTTTTTAGGAATAATTAATATTAGAGGGATTAATTAAACATTAATACACCTGTTTGATGACTGTGGCAAGGCTAAATGTATGGTGCAAAATGAATAATTTTATGACACAAATTCATATATTTTTGATTTTTGTTGGGAAGATGAAGCTAGATATTTTTCTTATAAGTCTTATTAATTTTGCATAGGTAATAATTTGTCAAAATATTCTTTGGATATTTGGAATGTCTTAGGTAGGTACTTCAACTCAAACTCAAGATACACAGTCAAAGAGAAACCCACATTACACTGTTTACACAAGACACGAGTCATCGATGATATCACGGAACAATAATTTAATTCCCCGCTAACAATTACTACTAATGATTACTTACTTTTGGATGAATTAATTAGACGGTATGTCATTAGATGCTAAGATTAGGTCTGGAGCACGTAAATCAAGAAAAACTTAAGACCAAGAAGTATTCACATGACCGTTCACCCGTCGCTGTGTGTTGCCTATTTTATCTTGTTCAAAGAAACTAATATTCAGATAACTCACCTTGATGTTTCTTTCAGTTAAAAATAAAAGAAAATCATGTAATTAGAGTTAAATAGTTAACAAAACACTACACTAAACACACACAACACTCTTCCTTGACAATTCGCAGGGCCACCCTGGCGCGGGCGAGCGGAGGCAAAGGCGGGCGCGGAGCAACCAAAATCGGCTGCCTGCCCCACAAACAAAGTCAGCGACAGCGGGGCGAATCCCTGGCATGACGGATTTTTTTAGCTGGCAACATTGAATGAATACAGTGATCTTGTCTATGGTCAAGCAAAGCAGTGTCATACATAACATTTAACGCCATCTATGATTTCAAAAGATAATCAAAGTTAAAGCGACATCTTTTGCGGAGTAGCAGTACTAAAAGATTTTGCTTTTCACACTATCTAGCGACGAGTAGATATACTTTTGACAATAAACGTTTGTGATTATAGTTATATTACTTTAAAATAGATGGCACTGTTCTGCTTTTTTAGGGTTTCGTAGCCTAAAGGCAAAAAACGAATCCGATGTATCACAGCACAGCCACTTTATTCCAAAACTATCTATGAGGATTACACAGTTGAAACTTTTCTGTAAACCGCTTTACGGGTTTTACACAAAAATAAGAAAATATATGAATTAAGGGGGGGGGGGGCTCCCCATACCTACGTCTTTAAAAATTGCATTGCGGTTTCTAAAACGATTTTTTCTCAAGTCAACCGTTTGAAAGATGTGCACTTCCAAAGTGGTAAAATGTGTGTCCCCCCCCTCTAACTTTTAAAATAAGAAAGTGAAAATAAAAATAAAATATGATGTATATAACTTTCAACGAAAATTGGTTTGAACGAAATATATTTAGTAGTTTCAGCTATAGCACATTTTCCAAAACCGCAAATATAACTTTGTCATTTATACAAACACTATGAAAAACAAAGTTATTTTTGCAAACGAAAAATTATAGTGGCATTTTGGCAATAATAATAATAATAGAAACTTTATTGCACACGATGCAAAAACAAACGCATACAGAGAAAATGACAAAAAAGAGGAACACACAATAGGCGGCCTTAATGCTACGTAGCAGTCTCTTCCAGGCAACCTTGGGTGAGAGACTCGCACATGAAGAAACTCTTCTTGTGCGAGTTCGACTTGCACTTGGCCGATTTTTATTTAATAGGACAAAATATTTTTGTATTTAGAAAACTCATTCCGTGTCTTTTCACCTTGGACGAATGGTTAATTCGTCCAAGCTTTTCACGCAACGATTTTACTTCTATTCGGATTTATCTTCCTTTGGTTGTTTACGAGTTTCTGGTTTTGTTAACACCACAGAATACTTAATAGTGTTAACACTTAATTGATTAGGTATATTAGGTACTATAGCATAGATTACTAAATAGTTACTACGTAAACTATAGTTTGATTTTTTAGTTTGATTGATTAGGTATTAGGTTATCATTGTACTATAGTTTGTATATGTAGGTAGGTAATTCAATAATATAATATTTGATCATTTTACATAAAATATTATTGATTTTACTATACTCTAGCCTACTTACGGAAAGAATGTGATAAAAAAATACTTTCGAGGTTAAATATAATTTGTTTATAAACATTCTTTCCGCAAAATGACTGAAGTATAGTTGGGTAGGTACTATTTACATTTTACAAATACAAGATATTTCGATAAATACTAACATTATTCTGAGAGATAAGTAAGTTATAATGTATACCTAATCATAATCACATGAAAGATGATTTTATCAATTTTACACCACGTTTGACTCGCCCGCTTGTCAATTGTCAGGCATGGTATAAACTAACGTGATTGTGATCTTGTGACATAAATAAAAAGAAAAACTGAAATAGGGGCCCGTCAGATGAACAGATACACGGGACACTGACACGTCGTTACATGGGACAGTAAAAACAAGGGACAGTGCCTGGGAGCATCGGCACATGTCCAGTGTCGCTTGGTACAATTGGCATCAAATCAAACTTTACATTTGCCCCACAAAAACTAGCCTTATTACTTACTGATAAGGGCGATGATAAACTTGCAAGACTTGAAATGCTGACGCAAAGTACATAACATGACAGTTGATTTTCTGAAATAATGAGATGAACTCGAGATGAATTAGATAAACTCGCGTTTGTTTTGACCACAATTTTGACAAACACGAACAGTTTTAGGGCCTACCTATATTATTATGATTAAAACGCGATACTCAAAACGTTTGGTCACAGAATTAAAATTGTTGGTGCCTATACAGAAGCTTTATTTGAGATGAGAATGACTCACCCATGCATGTTAAGATATTGTATGAAAATTTTTTGAGAAGTGCTTATCTTAAAATTCTAAATCTCGTAAGTAATCGAATATTTTGCTTTGAGTTTATCCTATCTTATTTAAACGCCCCCTCTCTTCTAGCCCAAAGGGGTTCGAACATTTTTGTATGGAACTTGGCATACCTATACAGAACGCCATTTTAGAAAAAAACCGGCCAAGTGCGAGTCGGACTCGCGCACCGAGGGTTCCGTAGAATATTTTTTATTATATGATGTAACTAAAATTTACGAATTTCGCAATTTTTCCTTTATCAGCACTATAAGACGTTACTTCGTACCAAATTTCAAGATTCTAAGTTCACGGGAAGCACCCTGTAGGTTTTGATTCGCGTGCGAGTTTCGAAAATTTGCGGCATAAACGGCTGTATCTTTTGATTAATTTGGCTTAGAAGTTTGATTTTTTCACAGCTCCAATGGACAGTAGACCTGAGTATTAGATATAAATTTTAGTTTGATACCTCCACGCGTTCCTGAGAAAAACAGTCTTGACAGACGGACGAACGGACGGACGGACTACGAAGTGATCCTATAAGGGTTCCGTTTTTTCCTTTTGAGGTACGGAACCCTAAAAACGTGTTTCGGCGGCCAGCGATGAAATGCATATCAATAGATAGAGTAAGTGATTACAAATTAACATAAACAATTATTTCGGCGCAGTTGCATGCGCATGTTAACAGGGTGACAATTATTTCGGCGCAGTTGCATGCGCCATGTTAACAGGGTGACAATTATTTCGGCGCAGTTGCATGCGCCATGTTAACAGGGTGACAATTATTTCGGCGCAGTTGCATGAGCCATGTTAACAGACTAACAATTTATTTCGGCGTAGTTGCATGAGCCATGTTAACAGGGTAACAATTATTTCGGCGCAGTTGCATGCGCCATGTTAACAGGGTGACAATTATTTCGGCGCAGTTGCATGAGCCATGTTAACAGGGTGACAATTATTTCGGCGCAGTTGCATGAGCCATGTTAACAGGGTGACAATTATTTCGGCGCAGTTGCATGAGCCATGTTAACAGGGTAACAATTATTTCGGCGCAGTTGCATGAGCCATGTTAACAGAGTAACAATTTATTTCGGCGCAGTTGCATGAGCCATGTTAACAGGGTAACAATTATTTCGGCGCAGTTGCATGCGCCATGTTAACAGGGTGATAATTATTTCGGCGCAGATGCATGAGCCATGTTAACAGGGTGACAATTATTTCGGCGCAGTTGCATGAGCCATGTTAACAAAGTAACAATTATTTCGGCGCAGTTGCATGTGCCATGTTAACAGGGTGACAATTATTTCGGCGCAGTTGCATGAGCCATGTTAACAGGGTAACAATTTATTTTGGCGCAGTTGCATGAGCCATGTTAACAGGGTAACAATTATTTCGGCGCAGTTGCATGCGCCATGTTAACAGGGTGATAATTATTTCGGCGCAGATGCATGAGCCATGTTAACAAAGTAACAATTATTTCGGCGCAGTTGCATGAGCCATGTTAACAAAGTAACAATTATTTCGGCGCAGTTGCATGAGCCATGTTAACAGGGTGACAATTATTTCGGCGCAGTTGCATGAGCCATGTTAACAAAGTAACAATTATTTCGGCGCAGTTGCATGAGCCATGTTAACAAAGTAACAATTATTTCGGCGCAGTTGCATGTGCCATGTTAACAGGGTGACAATTATTTCGGCGCAGTTGCATGAGCCATGTTAACAGGGTGACAATTATTTCAGCGCAGTTGCATGAGCCATGTTAACAGGGTAAAAATTATTTCGGCGCAGTTGTATGAGCCATGTTAACAGGGTGACAATTATTTCGGCGCAGTTGCATGAGCCATGTTAACAGGGTGACAATTATTTCGGCGCAGTTGCATGAGCCATGTTAACAGGGTGACAATTATTTCGGCGCAGTTGCATGAGCCATGTTAACAGGGTGACAATTATTTCGGCGCAGTTGCATGAGCCATGTTAACAGGGTGACAATTATTTCGGCGCAGTTGCATGAGCCATGTTAACAGGGTGACAATTATTTCGGCGCAATTGCATGAGCCATGTTAACAGGGTAACAATTATTTCAACGCAGTTGCATGTGCATGCGCCTTGTTAACAGGGTAACAATTATTTCGGCGCAGTTGCTGGCATACGCCATGATCACGAAGTAACTGGCAACTGCTAGTCAGTAGAGTCAGTTACTCCGTGATCATTCGAAATATTGGGGACTCGCAAGCAAATACAAACATGTTAAAAATCCCGTTTTCCCAAATTTTTACAAAGTACAAAAATATATGAATTTTGGTTTACACCACTTAAATGTGGCATGCAATAAAACAACATAGGTTCTAAAAGCCAACAAATATGATTTCGTGACCACTGTGCTATGGCGCGGTTTACAGCTTATAAATCTATCGTAAAACACAATGTTGGCAGCTATTTCGGCATTGTTCACATTGTTTGTTTCATTTTTAAATTAAGCACCAAATGAGTGTGCTTTCGAGGTATTACATGTTTAATTGAGTTATGAAGGTGCAAAGTTGAAGAGTAACTTGTAGTTTTGTAATAAAAAATTATGATTGTCTTAAACATATAATCTATAAATTAATTGGTAAATATTTCTTACATTCAATGTATACGTTATTTAAGTTTTTACGTTGGCAACATAAACAAAAAAAAGATCCTCCGCCTATTTTTCTATTTTAGATCTGTTTATAGATTACCTATATATTTTCTTGAATAAATAACTAAAAGAGTTTAGCATTATTCAGTTTAACTTTTTTCGTACTTCTACCTTACACTTTAGATTTTAAGTTTGGTTTTGGTTTTCCCGACCTTTCCTTTGCAGGGGTACCTACTTTTACAGGGGAAATGGTATCGATTCGAATTCATTAGCTACTTATAGTTGTATAATTTTTTTAAAAACTTTTATAGGGTTTGAGTCCCATCAGAGAGATAATGAGACAAGTTGTTTTTTTTTGTAGTAGGTATATTTTCTTGTTTCAAATTAAACCTAATAATAGCATTTTAAGGCAAAAACAAAAGTCCTAATTAGTTTAAAGTACGTTAAGTTGGATATACAAGTGGTTTATAACTTAAAAATTTAAACAGGTCCAACAGTCTTAGCTGGAAAAGATGTACAGGCAATACTTTCACAGCTAACTTTAAGGTTTTAACGGCAACTTAGGAAATGGCCATTAACCGAAACGCATGTTCTAAATACCCCTAAATTTAACTGGCGGTTTAAAGGCCGTCCGATTTACAGCGGGCTGAGATGAAGATTGAGCCGGGACCTAACAGTTTTTTTGTGTAGGTGTAAATCTTGAGGCCCCTTTACGAGGTCTTGACTCGACGCGTCTCCAAGTTAAAAGATGTAGTGGTTTTACTGACAAACTGGGTCAATTCATTTTAAATTCTTAATTTAAGTGATAACAACAGCTAGTTAAAAGGTAGTCGAAAATTAGTTATTATCCGAATTGGACGTGGTCTTCTTTAGTACCTAGTGCTCGATCGTTATCAGGCGGTTAGAGTTAGAACAGAATAGAATAGAAAAATCGTTTATTCAGCAAACGATTTTTCTATTCTTTTCTTTTCTATACGATGGCGCAGTGGTTCGCGCGCTCAGACTGCGGTGGTGGGGTTAAACAACTTACGCAGTGGTCGGTCACGCACGGGATGGGTGACCAAAATTTTTCTATCTCGAGCTCCTCCGTGCTTCGAAAGGCACGTTAAGCTGTTGGTCCCGGCTGCACGAATCAGCATTGGGCCCGCGTGTGGAGTCATGGCCCGTTCTCCTTAAACATCTATAAGAAAGGCCATTGCCCCAGCAGTGGCGACATTAAAAATGGCTGATGACGATACCAGGGTATAAGTTTTTATTTTTATGAACGACGGGGATACGGTTAGCTTTTATCATACCATATATAATTGAAGGCAGTGGAAGCGCGCCTCTCCAAAAGTCCTCAACCACTGCGAACTGCCTCCTCTTATCTAATCTATAACTTCCGGAATACAACAATGCTGAAAACATTGTTGTTGTGGTAGATACCTAAGGTGGTGGTAGTCAGCCAGGCGGGTACAATATTATTCGCGTCTCAGAGAATGGCAAAAAATACTTCTGGCTGTCTATTAGTCTGTCTGTTCTTCTCTACAGGCCGCATTTTTCAACCGATTTTAATAAAATTTGGCACACATATTCCTCGATTTATTTAAAGATTTTTATTGAACGCGATTTTTGATTGCGGGTAAATTATTTACTCCACCGGGGCGTAATTTAATGAAACATCAGATAATTAATAGTTATTTGTTATTATGCAAGGCTGGAAAGTTCGTTATTTAGCGGCGAGTTAACTCTATTGAAATCTGAGCAAGTGAAGGATTCTAGGATTCAATGATTGAATCCTGAGCGAAGCGAGGATTTCAAAGGTACAAGACGCTAAGAACTTTTCTGCCGAGCGCAACACACAATTTTTCACCTCCAACAGCGAGGAACATTTTATGGTTGTTTCCGCAGTCAACTTCCGGTAAAAAATTATTTAAACATAAAGTTTAATCTAAATTACCTTATTCTCGTTGTTTTAATGATATAAAAAACTAAAATAATAAAAAAGGGAGTTTTATAGTTAATTCTAAGTTATTTAAAGTAGGAATATATTGTTACTTATTAATAAGAATAAAAACGATTCCGTAAATGTTGACACTGACATGAGGTACAAGACAAAGACAATTTAAAAATAAAGATTTATGTCACAGTCCGAAATCCAATTATAGGTTGTGAAATCTCACCCAGCTTAATATAAAATTCTTATAACAAATAGTTTAATTTTATTGTTATTGTTTTTATGATTCAATGAACTAAAATAATATAATTAAACCAAAACGGAGTATTATAATTAATTTAAAGTTATTTAAAATAAGAATCAAATATAAAAAAAGGCAATAGTGCGATTCGGAACGCATTATGACATATTTTAGGTATTAAATTAAAAAAGTACTTTGCCGCGCTAAGCCGCAAAAAGCGCCTAAACTGATTGACAAAACCTCCTTTTCAGAGCGTGTGAGGTGAAAAAGGCTTTTACTACATGTAACTTCCTTTTACGCTTATATCCTTGCACCATACCAGAACTTTGCCATAACAGCCATGAACAGTAAAACAACACTTTTAAGGGGCCGTGAAATTTTTAATGTCCACACGGTCAGATTTAAGGGTCAGTGGTGGCTAGCTTCCTGTATTAATGTAAGGAAATATAAACACACGTACAGTTCTATTGAAATAAAATCACTATAAAACGAACAGCATCATTGGTTTCTACCAAGGAGGAAAGACAAATAAAGTGGATGGAGTTGATCTTTATCATCTTTTTTCTGATCAATGTGGAGACAAAGAATAGGAGCTCGTTAGCGCCTTTGGTTTGAATTGGGGCGGTGAAGCAACTTTCCCCAATGGTCGGTTACGGGATGGGTGACCAAAAATGTTTATTACCGATTACTTCGATGAGAAGAGTTTGATCAAAATTATTATTAGGTACATAAACTATCAAAAAATATTGAACACTACGGTCGCTATCTTTCCTCCCTCGGGTTTCCGTTCCTGTGGCAATAAACCAGGATAAATGTATCCTATGTTTTTATCTAGCTAGGCTATAAATTATATCTATGATAAATTCGATTAACCGTTTGTGTGCATTCAAACATACAAACTTTCGCATCAATAATATCAATACTAAGTACAATATCGCAATAGTAAATCAATAATTACACTGAATTACTAAAACAAAACACCAATGTTTTTAATTGTAAACGTAGTGCCAACCAATCCAGAATAGTAATTTACAATGGACAACATTTCATTTTCTATAAAGCAATAAAATAAAAAAACCATTTCGAGATTTTAGTGTCATAAGCTCACAGTTTTTATTTTAGAATTTTCTGATCGGTAATTTGTGAGATATTTAATAAAAACTAAAATGTAGTCCAAATCGAGAAAGTCAGGCATTTGATCCCATCATTCCTTTTCATTTCTGTCTAATATAAAAAAAAATGGTTGTCTCTGGCTGAGTTGACAATGACAGTCAATTCAAGTAGTGAAAGAGCATCAAAATCTAAGATATCGATATTCGATATTTTCTAATTTACATAATGCCAATAAAACCTCATGAAAAAACAGTTTGTGATTGTTTTGAGTTTTTTGGAATACATTGTTTTTATGATTATTGCTGAATAGATTTACTTTTTATGTTTGCTAGGTAAACCACCACGCGACACCAGGCATGTGGACCACGGGTCAGAAATTTGTGTGTGTTTAACGAAGTGGTTATTTTTTGTTCAACTAATGAAATACCAGGCCTTAAATTTCAATATGGTTTGATATACATTTCAATTCTAAATACCCAAAATGTTAATATTGTTCATGAACGCGAATTTGTGCGTATAAATTTAAATTTATATTTTTTTTATTAAGTTTTTTTTATCTTAACCAAAGTGTTAATCTTTGAAACATGTTTTGGTTAAATAACGAAAATTACAACTTTTATGTAGTAATCGATATTTAAGTTCTACCACTGTCACATCACTACTAGAAACCATTACGTCAGTTTTTTTTTTAATCCGAAATAAGCAACAGCCTTACCAATTTAACTTCCTGAGAACGCACTTACGCTCTTTTAGAATGAGCAAGTTTTGAAATACGGATTTAATACACAAATATAATGCTAATAATAAAAATAAAAAATACGTGTCTCGTATTTTAACATCTAGTTTTATTATGCATAAGAAAATTTGCATTATATATTTTTGAAATGTTGTCCATTCCGTATATTACAAAAGACCTTGCCGTAATTTTAAGACCCAAAACGTTCCCTAGAAGGGTGACCCACCCTCACTTACTTTATTACTACAATGACTCGACATTTATAATCAGTTATGAATATAAATTCTCGTCGTGAAATAAAGGGAAAAAATGAATTAAGCTCAGTCAGCAAGGAAGTGTTTTGTGCTTAATTGTGTAATATATTTCGCGTAGTCCTGTTTGCTGCAGTTTTATGACGATAATTCGTATAAACGCTCTTTTTTATTATGATGCCCTAAGTTTATGATTCGGATTATTGTGTGTTGAGTGTTCTGTAGTTTGACGGTTGTTTGGTGGAAGATCTGGTACCTCAACTTTATTTTTAGCGTCTTCATTACTTACTTAACTTTACTAAAAAACCTGCACCTGTCGGCTACACCACATTCAAAGCAAATATAGTACGTTCATAATTTGCAGACCACCAAGGAAGTTGCTTCTCGACTTCTTTGGCTGGTAAAGTCTCCTATATTTGGATCTAACAACACCCATGGGAGAAATTAAAAATTTAATTATATTTATATCAGCACGGGTAAGAAACAAAATCGCTGAATACAACCATTGTCCCCTTGGACCTATTGGAATGGACAACTAGTTAGACGATAAATATTAAACAAGAAAATATACTAGAAAAAAAGCAACTTGTCTCATGCATCGCCCTGACACCCTGGGATGCTTTTTTCTAGTATACTTAGGTATTTTCTTGTTTAATATTTATAACATATAAATAGCATTGTAAAAAATTTTCGTCTCGCGCCTTTGAAAACCTCGCTACGCCCAGGATTCAATATTTTAACCACTCGCTGTGCTCGTGGTTCAATCCTAGCATGCTCCGCTTGCTCAGTTTTCAATAAAGGTAACTCGCCGCGAAACTCAACTTACCAGCGTTGTTTATCAAATAACTATTTTAATTTTTATTACAATAAAACCCAAACAAAGCTTAATTTTAAAATTGGAAAACACCAATAAAGGGGGAAATAAATTAATTTGTACACTAATTGTACAATAGTGGGATCGTGTTATTGGACAAGGCGACAACTGATCCAACGATAAGGCAGAATCATTAGTTTTTATTACAACTGCTCGTTTATGGTTCCATTGACATAGGGTAATTAGTCAGAATAGTTATTAGGTTAATTACATACGTTAGTCTTGTGTGTCGACTTTTAGGCGAAAATAAGGAATTTTCCTATTGATTATGAAACAATTAACGATCTATGTTCTTCAGAAACATATAAGATTTATAAGCAGTCAAATTGACCATAATTACGGTTGCATAATTTATTTAACAATAGAAAAAACTAATTAATATGCTTTATGCACGTAAGTACAAAATAAGTATAGGTATCAGCTCTAAGCTAAGGCTTATAATTTTTGTTTAAATAATACTTCAGTTTCAGTAACTTGTAAAAATAAATATAATGAGGACAGGTCGAATCTTTCCAGTATATTCACCGTTCTACGGTGTTGGCCACCGTCGCTTCATCAATGAGAGAAATATCCTCGCATTCGAAAGAAACATCTTTACAGATGTTTGACTATCGATAAAGATGAAACAGCCATCTAATTATAACTTTTTAATTTTGCATTTTACAATGCTATTTTTATGTGATAAATATTAAACAAGAAAATATACTAGAAAAAAGCAACTAGTCTCATGTCGCCCTGACGGGATTCGAACCCGCATCCTTGGGAGTCCGGCCCAATGCACTAACCAATTATGCTACAGAGACCTATGAGGACAGGTCGAATCTTTCCAGTATATTCACCGTTCTACGGTGTTGGCCACCGTCGCTTCATCAATGAGAGAAATATCCTCGCATTCGAAAGAAACATCTTTACAGATGTTTGACTATCGATAAAGATGAAACAGCCATCTAATTATAACTTTTTAATTTTGCATTTTACAATGCTATTTTTATGACGGTGGCCAACACCGTAGAACGGTGAATATACTGGAAAGATTCGACCTGTCTTCATAGGTCTCTGTAGCATAATTGGTTAGTGCATTGGGCCGGACTCCCAAGGATGCGGGTTCGAATCCCGTCAGGGCGACATGAGACTAGTTGCTTTTTTCTAGTATATTTTCTTGTTTAATATTTATCACATAAAAATAGCATTGTAAAATGCAAAATTAAAAAGTTACAAATAAATATAATTCTGATATGTCGAACGAAAAATGGCTACGAAAAAATCTCTATCTGAAAAAGAAACGCAACTCATCAAGAGAATGTTCAAAATTACGTTTTTTTTTAGATTTTATGGAATGTACTCGTAAATCTTAATAAAATGCATATCAAGGCATCGGCTAGAAAGAGTCAGTGAAGTTCAATCTTCAGAAAAAAACAGTACAATGAAGGTGATGATCGGTTTATGAATGGAAATCCGGTTCCACAATCTCAAATATTTTTGATTTTGCTTAGGTCTTCCCTATCCAATTCGTCGTCTCAGCAGCCACATGACACCCACTGCTGGGTATAGGCCTCCCCTAAATCCTATCTAATTACTTTCGATTAATAGAGGAACATGTGGTAGAAAAAGCATGAACAATAATAAGTACCTTCACTGGGTATGATACTAGGGGGCAATTCTCGCGCGGAGATATGTCGAATTCGACATTTTTCTAACCATAATTTCGTTATTAAAAATGTAAGTAAAATCTTTACTAGGGTCATTTACTTTAGTTTATATATACTTTACCTATAATGTTGAAGATTGTTTTCTATGAGTTTTATATATAGATTTATGGTTCCAAAAATGTCGAATTCGAGATGTCGAAGGCGCGAGAATTGCCCCCCTGGTGATGTTACACTAGATCGCAGAGGCGGTTAAAAATCTCTGTATCCAATTTCAAAATTCTGCCCGTGGCGCAGTGGTTCGCGCACTTGGCCTGCGATTATTGTGGTTAAGCAACTTTCGCAATGGTCGGTCAGGGGTGGGTGACCAGAAATTTACTATCTCGAGCTCCTTCGTGCTTCGCAAAGCACGTTAAGCCGGTGGTCCCGGCTGCATTTGCAGTCGTTAAAACCCACTAATCCGTATTGGGCCCGCGTGGTGGGTCATGGCCCATTTTCTCCTTATCCATCCGTATGGAAGACCAGTGCCCCAGCCGTGGGGACATTAAAAATGGCTAATGACGAGTTCATAAAGCATGTCATTACCTATATACGTCGACGACGACCTGTTTGGCGCAGCGGCACTAAGCCCATCTTCTGCGCCAGAGGTCCGGGGTTCGAACCCCGGGCAAGACAAATATTTGTGTGCATGAACATGTCTATTTGTCTTGGTCTGGGTGTTTGATTTGTATATTATGTATGTATTAAAAAAAAAGATAGGTTTATCCGTTATCTAGCACCATAACACAAGTTCTTCGTGAAACTTAACGTGGGCTGGATAATTGGTGTGATTGTATGCAATTATTTATTTATTTATATACTCGTAAATATTTCGAACTTTGCGATACAGAATGAGAGTCGATAAAAGTATTTTATTTAAAAAAAGTATTTTGATAATACGTATATTGTGCATTAAGTATTTCAAATCCTAAATGAAAAACTAAGTATTTTGTATTTGAAATAGAAAAATCTAAAAGTATTTGCATTTTCTATTCAAATACATTTCACAAACTATTTTGTACATCTCTGGATATGATACCTATAGCGCATCATGCTGTCTTGCTTACTCCGCTACGATTTGAGCAGGACAGTGACACGTTATCGAGTTATCTAGTCGATAAAAGCCGCTCTTGCTAGGCCTACTAACCTAGCCGCCAGGTCTTAGGGGGCACCACACCCCTCGTGACCTAATGGCGGTACAAGAGCAAGAATTGAGGGGTTTATCTGGTAGTACTCCCTCACGGCCCCCCCATTGATCCTTCGACGCTGAATGGGGGGCCGGCAGGCGGCGGTCCCTCCCTTCTCCCGTCCTCCCACCGAGCGGGAGCTGATTCGATCCTATCGATTCGATCGGGGCGGCGAGGGATGGGTGCCGGATTCACGAGTCCGGTATTCTATGATAGCCTAGCTTAACCTCAGTAAATGCGTAATTGCGTACCCCTCATTATAAAAAAAATCTACTAGCCTACCTAGCGAGGGAAAGATGTTATTACCAATATAATCCTACTAATATTATAAGTAGGTTAAAGATGAATGCATGTTTATCGAAATAAAATGCATACCTACATGGCAAGTTCTTCCGGTAAAATGAATCACATTTAACTACAGTACAGACAAAAGAAATAAACAGTAGAACAGTGTTCAATGAAGTGATGGTGGGCCACCGTCGTTTTATGGCTGACGGGCATCCAATCTACTAATACGGAAATCGAACTAAATCTCTTGGGTCGGGTTTACTTACTACTCGAAAACATACAGTTTCTATAAGTATATATAGACTGCAACTTTTTTTTTGGTGTAATGTAATGTTTTATTATGGATGTACTGCTTATTTTAACGATTAACATAATCATAAGCAAAAGGTTTTATTTTGTGCTTGAGAAATACAATATATCTGTATACAACTTTCATCTTACGAGACTTGCACAGGCTGAGAGCGAAGCGATAGGAAGCGAGAATAATTTCCAGTTAATTAATTGATTAAGTACTTACTTACTTAAGGGTAATGATTAATTGATTAAGTAGTTAATCCTTAAGTAGCAGTCTTTTTTTGAATCTTTGAAAATAATGAATAGCTAGTTCTTCAGTGATTGAGGATTTCGGAAAGAGCGTGAATCCAACTACATGCTTATAATGGAGGCTAAGCGTCTTTATGCTTATAATGGAGGCTAAGCGTTTTCATGCATAGAATGGAGGCTAAGCACCTTCATACTAATAATGGAGGCTAAGCGTCTTCATGCTTATAATGGAGGCTAAGCGTGTTCATGCTTATAATGGAGGCTAAGCTTTTCCCTGATTTAGTAAAAAAATGGTGTACAGAAAGATTTAATCCGTTGTTAGATTGCTAGAAGGACCGCTCCCGCCATCTTCGAAAATATTTGCTTATAAATTACGGCTTACGAAAAAGTAAGTTGCAACTAAACTCGTTTTGAAACTTCGTGAATGTTACGTCTCAAAAATCTTAGCAGGATAAGATGAAAGTTAAAGGGATCTGGAAATATCGACGCGTACAAAGCCACGGGCGGCTACTAGTCCATTAATGAGTTCCCTCGAGTATTCCTACAGCTTCCAGGATATCCAGTACCCGTTACACAGGTAACCACTCAACCAATGACCACTGGGACTCGCCAGTCATCAGCGCTCGCTTCAATCAGGTCAAGTAGTTAGTCGCTGTTTTTAAAATACAAGGTAGGTAGAGTTATAGAAACTAATGTCACACAGTAGAGGAACTATGTGTTGCAGACGTTCATCATTGTTTCAGAAAGTTAACTTATATGTGACACGGTTCTAAGGTAAATTATGCTTAGGTATTATTTTCATTGTTACATCTGCGTACAATAAGAATTTTTTATTTTCGGCTGTGCAAAAATTAAAGGTTAATCCAAGTTTACAAAAGTGGAAATAGCTGACTCTTATTTTTGAGCCCTTGATTTTTTTATGAATTTGTCGATTAACCATGGTACTTTTTGACACGTAAATAAATATAGCAGGGGTGAATTATCGGATAAAAAAAATTACTTACCTACTTACACAATACACTAGTGGCATAAAATAATAATTTACCATTTAAGCTCTATCGATGTAAATGTACATGCAAATGCGCTGCTCGGAGTAAGACTTCTAATGTAATTGACGGCTAAAGTAAAACCTTTGGTACAGTCGGTCTGAAAAATAAATGAATAATTTTACAGTATTTCAGGTTTTTGACATGCATTGAGTTAATTAATTAAAAAAAAAAAACGAGTAGGTACATAAATTTATTTAAAATGTGAGCCGGTACTTTTTAAATAAATTAATATACTACTCGTTTTTTTTAATAAATTTAATAACACGAAAAACCTATTATTTCGTATTGGGCTCGCATGAGGGGGATCGGACTTCATGAATCCACGTAGACAATGTTTTTTACTGGATTTTTTTTTGCACTCAAAGCCATTTTCACATTTAATTCAATTAAATTAAAATGATTTAAACTGAAACCAAAGAATATCCTATGACAATATTCTGACTTTACTTTTACATTCTATTTACACTATGACCTTGTTTTTAAAAATATCATAATGTAAGAAGCGTAAAATCCATGGAATTAATGGGTACTACGTACTAGTACTTAATAATTTCATGACTGAATCTACTTGGTACAAAGAGTACCCACTTGGTATTGATTGAAATGACATGCCATGCATGATGGATAAAATTGTAAACAGATAACTGTCATGGCGATATTTAATAATAAACTACAGATTTTTATTTAGTTATAAAATGTAATTGACTAGCTATTGTAATTTTTGTATGCCTCACCAGGCCAAACATGTATGAACAACGCAAAACCCTGACACTTGCATTTAATGTACACTCATGTTTGACAAAAAATAAATGATTATGATGATTATGATTATGTTTATGATTATTACTTTGAAACAGAGATTTTAAGCTGTGGGAAGTAGCTGGGGCTGTTGCTATCCAAGGAGTTAAAGGTAAATTTTCTAATGGATAGTGATATCATGATATTTTGCGGTAAGTTTTTTTATTGTCCCCTGTACCACGATAAGTTCGCAACGTTAGCGATAATATCGTTTTGCAATAATACACTGAAGAATCGTAACTTTAAATTCTTATTGTGAGTAATGCATGTGTTTTGATAAACTGGAAACTTTTCAGAATAAATACTAATACTCTAGAGAGTCTCTATTTTTGTATTTACCACGGTTCTAGGCCCCACACGGTATAATAAAAGTATCACTACAGATATTCTTGAAAAATAAGTACCATTAGAAAGTAAGTACCATTTCTTTCTCTATCTTTCATTACTTATAGCAAAACAATATCAAATTAGCGGCTTACCTAGGTGTAAAAAGCTGTCACAGAATCATCAATATTGGTGTGAAAGTTAACAGGCGCACTTTAGATCCAATCATATTTTATTTCGTAAATCATCAAAAGACCATAATAATATATCTCAATGAAATCAATGAAATTTTTATTGTGTCTCATTTTCCGATATCTGACAAATTAAAGTTATTTATCAAGATTTTGTAGCTTTTGGATGAACAATGAATATCATGACGTGTGTTATGACGTCAAAATAGTAGGTATTTCAGATTGAACTAAGTAGTTCTGACGGTAACTGTACATATTGCGATGGGCACGGTCGATCGACTCGGGGCATATCCCTGTTATGTTAATGTCATCGATTATTCTCTCGCATCGTCAAGTTCATTATGTTAAGTTCGTTCTACTGTGATTATGTAAATTTTTTGTACAAGGGGTTGTGTTTAGTTTATTAAAGCGTAATATTATACCTATTTCAATGCGAAAGTGTGTTTGTCTGTCCTTCCTTCGCGCATCGCGCCCTGACTAAGCAACGAATTGACTTGATTTTGTGCATAGAGTTATTTGAAAGGATGGAGGGTAACATAGGCTTACTTAGCTTCTTTTTATCCCGATATTTCCAGGGGAATAATGCGTGTGAAACTGCGGGCGGAAGCTAGTAAAGAATATATGAATTCGACTGTAATATAATTTTATAATATAATTTTTGACGACCTGTTTGACGCAGGGGTACTAACCCCACCTTCTGCGCCAGAGGTCCCGGGTTCGATCCCCGGACAAGACAAATATTTGTGTGCATGAACATGTCTATTTGTCTTGGTCTGGGTGTTTAATATGTATATTATGTATGTATTTACAAAAAAAAAGTATATAAGTATGTTTATCCGTTATCTAGTATCCATAACACAAGTTCTTCATGATACTTAACGTGGGCTAGATAATTGGTGTGATTGTATGGACATATAAATATGGAAATATAAATATTAATTTAGTTATACAGCTTTAGTAATACTTAGATCATTAATAAGAAAACACTAAACTCGGAAATCAAAGTTCATCACTTCAATTCAGAGAATAACTTGCGACAGCTGAAAGAAGAAAAGAGGATTAAATAAATAAATCCTTATTATTGATAAATTGCACCCTTAATATGGCGGAGGTAAAAAATATTGAAAACCAGTTTTTGATTTATTATTTATACGTTTATTAGGATCCTTTTTAACATTATTTATGAAAATCTAAAAATATATAATCACAAGTACGCGAAATATCGGTGGTACTTAATCATTTTTAGGGTTTCGTAGCCTAAAGGCATATACGAAACCCTTGTAGATTCGGCCAAATCGATATATGTCACAGCCACTTTAAAAATATATGAATAAAAAAAAAAAATAAAAAAAAGGGGGCGCTCCCCATACATGGAACTGTTACTGAAAAATTTTTTTTTCATCAAACCTATACGTGTGGGATATCTATAGATAGGTCTTTAAAAATTACATTGAGGTACCTAAAACAGTTTTTTCTCAAAGCCAACCGTTTGAATGATATACACTTTCAAAGTGAAAAAATGAGAAAATAAATCTCTTAAATAAAAAAAAATTCTTATTTAAAAAAAAAATTAAAATAAGAAAGCGAAAAATCTAAAAAAAAATATGCTGTAGACCTTTATAAAAACTTTCAACGAAATTAGTTTGAACGAAATATATTATGCAGTTTCAGAGCTAATAGCACATTTGCCAAAACCGCAAATATAACTTTGTCATTTATACAGACACTATGAAAAACAAAGTTATTTTTGCAGGCAAAAAATTATAGTGGCATTTTGGGTAGGTTGGTGTATTTAATAAAATAATAGAAACTTTATTGCACACGATACAAAAACAAAAACATACAGAGAAAACACACAATAGGCCGTCTTATTACAACGTAGCAATCTCTTCCAGGCAACCTTGGGTGAGAAACGAAACCCTTCATGTGCGAGTTCGACTTGCACTTGGCCGATTTTTTATATTGAATTTAAGAAAGTGTACAAAGACCAACCCTTGCTCTATGGTCAAAAAGCTGAGGTGGTAAGCAATTGCCCTTTGCCCTATCATGGGTCAAAACAAAACGCTTAAGCAATTGTAAATTATCAACTGGTTCTTCCCTGTCAAGTCTTATCTCCTAAACCTACCATTCCGAAAATGATTATTCAAATTACCGTTTACAAAATATTATTTACCTCTCAATGTAGTTGCTAACTTGACGGGCTGCCAACCATCTGGAAAACTTACAATTAATATTAAAACATGCGCAATAAAATGAAGGCAAGTGCTCGGAAGGCATCCGCGTCACAGGAACAGTGCTTCTGACATGGCTATTATAACAACCCCGGTCAAATACAAGCAGAGAGAAACTGTTAAACTAATATTTACCTTATCTTTTAATATACTGAGCTTAATATCGGTTGTTAGCCCCTATCCCGTGTTATGGAGTTATGTTAAAAGTGGTATGAATACTTGTGATGCAAATGGAATAGGTTTATATTGTCCCTCGAATGTATGGATAGCGTATTTCGCTATAGTTAATTTGAAATTGTCTCTACAACGATGTTTGCGAACAATAACTTAGACACGGGAAATTACAATAATTTCGACTTTGTATAGCCCGATTTTTACAAAGTGAATCAATTACATTAGGTTATTGAAAATAATAAACTTTTGGTAAAAATAGTAGAATTTTCGGTATCATAAGAGTAATGTTTTTATCTCGTTTGTTTCTAAAAGTAACCAACATGGAACAGGACAGATTAAAGTTAGGTTAGGTTAGGTTATGTAAGATGAAGAGCGACGAAGTGACCAGAATCAACGGACGCTGAGAAGAGTCGCAATAGAATTCCAGAAGAGATTGGTGCGTCGAGGTACGACGGAACCAACTTAAAGCCTACAAACCTAGGACGATCTGAGACTTCCTGGAAGCCTCCAAGCCAAAAAAGATACTCTATCTAGGAGGCGAGTTACAATACATCTTTTAGGTCACAGTTACTACAATTCCTACTGGAGCTGCTGCAACAGTAGCCCTTGTATCCCGCAAATAGTAATAGTGATAACTCGAAGTCTGTATTAATTTCACTTCATGCGTAAAGTAATAGCCAGTTTATCATCATCATCATGATCGGCCTATCATCTATAGATCCACTTGGGGTGACCTATGTTCAATGCTAGACTTCTCTGAGTAAAAAAAGCACGGAAATGAAACAGATAGCAATTTTATTCGGACCCCATATAGGGTCTTCCCAATTTTCGCATTTCGAGCTCGTATGACATAATATCTGCTTCATGTACACAAAATTATAAATATTATTGACTACGACCCTCATAAAGTAAGCTTATTTATGACGGAAGTTTTGTGAAGTCTTCCCTCAATCATCGCCTTCAAAAAAGTGTGCCAGACAACTTCATTGAAAACAAAACGCAAATAATACGTTCAGACTTGTAAAAGATGATGGTAGGCCCCCAGGTCTTACCAGCCAACTTGCGAAGAACCGTAGCTCCTTTTAAGAACAAAGGAAACCTTGTAGCTCTCGGTATTTTTTCAGTGGCTGCTAAGATTATGTACCTACATAAAAAAAAATTACAATTATTTTATAGACCTCACATAAGTACAATTTTATAATTAATTACATGCGATTAACATTGGTAGGACACTGGAGCACAGCTTTTTTTTACAGATGGCTAGGGAGTACAATTTAGTTAACGATTTGAATCTGGAAATCTCCTGCTTCTATTAAAAACTTTGAATCCGTACAAAGTACACTTTCACATAGTCAAGGGTAGAGTTTGAGTGGGGGAAGTTTTTGAAAGAAAAATGCGGGTAGGAATGGATTCAAGAAGGAGTGGGTGGAGGGGGGAGTGACCGTGGCAGCACGTGAGCTAGCCAGTCACGTGGGGCACTCGGTTCGGTACTGTATACTTCCGAAGTAACAACTTTATTTATAACGCAAGAATATTTATTGTTTGAATTAAGGTTCTGTAACTTTTTACTTAAAGAACTCGTTGGTATTGTATAGGCTTCTTTGGTATGAATAAGACTGAATAATAACAGATTTGTGTAACATTAAATCCTGAAGCAACTTTCGCAATGGTCAAAATGGGCAGCTTTTTGGGTTTCAACTTGGGCAGCGTTTTGGGTCATGGCCCTTATCCATCCATATGGAAGGCCAATACCTCAGCAGTGGGAACATGGGCTGATGATGTGAAATCCTTAAATTCGACACAGTTCTAGCTAAATCACTGAACATGTAACCAAAGGTAATAAAATAGGGCTAAGGTTATCGAAGAGTTCTGTCGGAAAAGGTCCTGGAAGCCCCTGTATTTAAAAGGGCGACTTTTATCAATCAGTTATCACTAAGGTTTTACTTTGTGCGTAAACTTCAAAAAATAACAGACGTTTTGTGTAGTCCAGTGCATTTTTAATTATATAACACCTATTTCTTGCAACTCTATAAACATTTATGACTTGAGTTAAAATACATTTTATAGTTATATAATGTAGTGCTACGTTGATAGCATACTAACAGTCTCGTGAATATGCTAAAGGAATTTTAGAACAAATAATACGATGGCTTCATCTTTACTTACGTTATGGATGTGTTTGTGTGGAATAGGATATATTATTCCCGTTATCACTGTAGGTAAGTAGAGATTTTTGCAAGAATATTTATTGTTTGAATTAAGGTTATGTATTACTTAAAGTACTCGTAGGTATTGTATAGGCTTCTTCGGTATGAATATGACTGAATAATAACAGGATTTGTGTAAGTAGAGATTTTTGTATACATAACCAACCAGACTAATATACTTGCTGTTTGATTTATGGCGAAAATGACGTGCGAGGGAACGAGACCGATTTTGCTGATTATTTGAAAACCACGAAACCACATAGTAGTAAATAACTATAGCGATGAAAGAGAAATTAAACTACACGATGCTAAATATAATTAGTGTCCACTAATTAAACCAATTTCCAACAGTATATGTAGGTAACCCCATTTGAAAATAATCTTGAATTTTTGTATATTAAGGGGTCTTTTCGAAAATAAAAAGTATCGAGGCTTAAACATAAAATCGTGTTTATAAAACTTTACAAATCTAGATAAAGAGCTGAAGAAATATATATCTTATTACCATCCTCCTCCTCATCCTCTAACCGTCCTATACTTTTATAACAAAAAGTACGTAGGTAGAACCTATTGTTTCCTTAACGTCTTAATTATGAATTATGATCATTGATACTTTTATTTCGTAAAAACATATTATGATGTTCACCAAGGGTTCACCATGTTCACCACTACTCAACGTTTAGTTAGCAGTTGAATTTCCGCTACACCCGCGTTTAGTACTCACTCTCTGAACGTGTGCTCGACACGTCAGAATTTGGCGTATAGGCTAGAATCTTCAAAGGAATATCGAACTCTTTTTAACTTGTGTTGTGTGTATCAATATTAGGTACAATGAAAAATCAATCAGGCTATTCGATATGTAGCGTCAATTCGACTACTGCGTCAAATATGAGTAGTGTATAAACTAATAAATATTTTACAAATATTTTCCAATTTATAGGTACTGTCGAGCCATTAAAGTATTGGTAAGAATGATTTATGATTATATATATTTTTTAATAATGATGTTCAGCAGGCTAATTAGCTAACTTTGATTGAAGTTATTCCAATAAACATTTTGTAACTAACACCTAACAATATCTATCGATGAAATGCGATTACTTAAACGGTTTTTTTGTAATTTCTATTCACTTTCTATCGATAAAATAACAGACTATATAAACTATACTCTAATATGAAGTTGCTACGAAATACGGATAATACGACTTATTTAAAAAGTCTGTGTGCATAACGATGCACCGCAACAGTGACATGTACGTTCATAATTTATCAGCATTATACCACAGATTTTTTATGGCTACTAATGTCATCCAAATTTTACTCTTTATAGTATTAAAAAACAAAGAAAAGAAATCACAGAATAAATAAGTTAAAATTCGATTGTTGTAAACAAATATTTTCGCGTAATCATATCTTTCTTTAGATATAATAATGAATTTTCAACAATGCTAAGTCAAGGTATTAAAATTAAATGTTAAGTAGTGTGTGGGATTGAAAGCGTATTATTTGTACGATTGTTGGTTGAAATATTTTATCCGAAATTCAAAGCCCACCTTTAGCTACTACTTATGATTTTTATTCGTCATCATCTTCGTCAACAGCCATTTTAATGCTAGGGCACTGGCCCACATTATTTATATGATTAGGTGAGTGGGCATTAGGGGCATGAGCATGACTCACCACGCGGGCCCAATGCGGATTGGTGGGTTTTACGCGAGTGCAATACAATTGGGACAACCTTCCGAAGCACGGTAGAGCTCGATAGTAAATTTTTGGTCACCCATCCCGTGATCAACCAAAATGAAAGTTGCTTAACCGCCAAAACTGCTGGCCGAGGGCGTGAACCACTACGCCACCGAGCTCCTCCGATTTTTATTAAAATTAAATTATAGTATAGAAGGTAAATGTCCAATGACTAAAAAAATCTTACTATGAGTATCATTTTATTAGCACGGGCTTAAGGCCTTCACCACACGGCAAAAAAATAAAAAAAATATATAATTTTATTAAAAATGCACACCATGTAAAACGTTTGTCATCTCATGCAATTATGTCATTAGAGGTCGGTGGAGTCTTGAAATGTATCAAGAATTATAATGTTGAATTTGTGTAGGTCTGTACGTGAATGGAATCAGTACCTACTTAGTATACTAGAGCTGGAATCTGGAGAGTAAACCATAAATAAATAAATAAATATTTCCATACAATCACACCAATTATCTAGCCCACGTTAAGTATCATGAAGAACTTGTGTTATGGATACTAGATAACGGATAAACATACTTATATACTTTTGTTTTTGTAAATACATACATAATATACATATTAAACATCCAGACCAAGACAAATAGACATGTTCATGCACACAAATATTTGTCTTGTCCGGGGATCGAACCCAGGACCTCTGGCGCAGAAAGTGGGGTTAGTACCCCTGCGCCAAACAGGTCAGATAAAACAGATGCAGTGTCTTTTATACTGATTATTTTATAAGTAAAATCTTTGTAGGTATCATAATACAAGAAAAAACAAAGATTTAAAATGATAAAAATATGTTTTCGATTTTAAGAAACAAGGTCTGAAAAGTTTCCATTGCTATGAAAATTACTGCAAATCCAAACCGTCACTTTGATTACATTGCGATTCCGATCACGCTAACATGATCGGTGTTCGATGCGAACAATATTCAACTTTGATAAGTCAAAATTGCAATGGATTGTAATTGAAATTTCAACTTGTCAAATCGTACATACATAATCGCAAAACTGACTTGAAGGATACAATTACATTAATTTCAATAGAGAACTAATAGAAACAGAGTTAGATAATCAGCCCACAGGTTACAATTAATTGGTGGATCTAAACGCAGATATATTTTTCTTGCTAGTAAAACATGACTTTTTACAAAATGTCAATAAGAAGTCTAACTAATAGGAAACAGTAAGGGCAAAGAGAATCAAAAAAATCATGTGAAAAGTAGACATAACAATTTATTTACTCTTTCCCTGAACATATTCAGAGAAGCTTTGCTTTGGATTATTTTCTATATTTACCTCTCTTGAGAATCTCTTTTGCTAACGCTTTATAATTGGCATATTATTTATGGTTAACCTATGCTCTAATTTACTTTAGTTGAGTCTGAATTTTGGGAAATGGGGGCGAGAGGGAGAGAGGGGCTTTGCCCCCCGCCCCCATCGTCGGGACCAAAGCATTTAACGCGAAAATTTATAGTTTTTTTTAAATATTTTTTTAAAGTTTTTAATATAAATGTAAATATTAATGTAAAAATATAAATGTATGAGAAAAAGTGGTATTTGAGTAAATTTTGCTGCCCCTGCTTGTGTTTGCGTCTGATTTACAGTTCTAACTTAACCTAAGCTAAAAATGTATGAAAAAATGCGTTTGCGCGTTAAATGCTTAAATGGATGGGGGGGACTCCCCCCTCCATCCCCTCACACCCATTCCCCTAAATTCAGACTCAACTAAAGTAAATATGAGCCTTAACTTAAAAGTAAACTTCATACCTTCAGGCTGTGGGTGTGACAAAGCATCAAAGGTGCAACGTAAGAGATAAAATAATATGAAAACATCACTCATATTCGGTATTGGTTACAGACCTATATCGAGATAGACGGTAAAAGTGTACCTACCTTGCGTGTCCAAAGTTTGATCCATGGTCAAAGTTTTCCGACCTAAATCAGTCCGCTTGAGACCATTGCCATGAAAAGACGCGTCACCCAGAAACGAAAATGATTGATGATGAATCATTTTCGACTACCAACACCCAGTCCGGAGCAAGAACTCACTATTTGACCTTCCTACAAGTGGCTTAGGTACCATCTTCCACCCTTTTCCATCCATACCTCCATCATCCCTACAATAGTATTGGATGTTTTTCACAGAGCCACTTTTCCGGGCAGAAGCGAGGGCGCCGACATCACGTGCTCCCACTACTTCCCCGACCCAACCCCCCGTCCCTCATTCCCTACCCCTCACCCATAACCCAAGTTAAAACCCACACCCTAGTTTGCGTAAGCCGTGGCCTGCTCGCAGGCGCTCGCTGGACCTCCCCCACTATGGGGGTCTCACCCGGTTTGCAGACCGCGCTGAGGGCCGCGCCTCAAACATCTTGTGGGAGCACCATTCGTCCTGAAGGACGGCCGCGCATCGCGGCACACGACCCAGACGATCTATCGGTTCGCCATCGCCAGACTACCAACACCCAGTCCGGAGGAAGAGCTCAACATTTGACCTTCCTACTAGTGGCTCACCATCATCCACCCTTTTCCATACCCACCATTATCCCTACAAAAGGTTGCCAGCCCATTACCTAAATAAGTTTTCAAAATACCCTGTCCATTGGTAGGCTTTTGCTATCTGCACTGGAAATCTAGCTGTTGGCACATTCTATGTTTTTCTTTCACTCCCAGTCCAGCATGGTACAGTCACGAGCAATAATAATAGTGATGTTAACACTACAACACAGAATAAACTTTGTTACTTTACAATACAACCAATAAATAAATTAAGTAAATATTTCTTACACTCAGGACCTGTTTCACGCAATAAAAACTTGGTTCTGAGTTGCTTACTTGGCAGTTTCGATATAAAAAAACAACGGGTTGCACTCCGGGAGTGCCGGCAGAAGTGAAAACCGCTTAAACGAAACAGCAGGAGCAGGCATACATTTTCGCCGCGCGGTAGAAAGAGAGGGGGCTATTACTTCCTCTACTACGCCGCGCCGGGGCGCTCTACTCTCCCTCCGTCTTACGAATTTTCGATCAGGGTCACTTGTCCTGAGGCGACTTTAACATTTTTTACCCATCCCAAAAATTTTAAACTCTGATGTGCACAACGCCGCTAAAGAAGTTTTCACTTCAAAAATATGTCAAATCTTCTGTCAAGTAAGCTGCTCAGAACTTACTTTTAGATGGTGAAACAGGCCCTTACACTAGTGTACCTAGCCCCAAAGTAAGCACTGTACAGCTTGTGTGATAAAGGATATAAACATATAATTATATATATATATATATATATATATATATATATATATATATATATATATATAGTCATTTGCTACTACCGGGATTCGAACCCAGAACCTCAGAATAGGCAACACCTTGAAACCGCTGTACGTACCACTACCACGGAAGTGGCCACATGCCCATAATTTCTTTTATTTACACGGAGAGCTTTGTTTCCATGTGTTGAGGTTGAGTTTGTATAATGTTTACATATTATTGCTCGAGACGTGACTGTACATAAAAGTAAATCAGCCCCTAATTGTCTAATTTCAAAATCTATCACAATCCCTTTCAAAGGTATTGTGATTGTGATAATAATTTATAGAATTGTGTAACCTCTATAGTCCGATTTTTTATTCAGTAGAGTGATTTGACAGGTTGTCAATGTCACTTTGTTAAAATAATGCTGAATTCAAATGTAGCTATAATGATAATATTTTTTGTGTGCGTCTGGAACTGGATTTGCGCAAATCATTACGAAAAACAGTTTAAAGCAGGATTATTTTTACGAAGTGACATTGGCACCTGTCAAATTACTCCACTGAATTAAAAATCCGACTATAGTCGCAATCCCTTGAATTATGTATTATATGACACTTCATTTGACACTTCTCCATACATTTAAATGATATTTTCGTCTGTCACTTTGCATAAACAGTTCAATTTCGTTCATTCAATACCTTTCAAAACGCGTCCCGATCACAATCCCTTTTGTATTGTGAAATAGTGACGACCTGAAGTAGGTATGTTAATATCTTTCAAATGACGAATTGAAAGGGATTTCGATAGATTTTAAAATTAGACAATTAGCCCACAGGTCTAATTTTGCAGGGTACGTGATCCTTCCTTCGAAATCAGCAGGAGAAGTTACAAAGAGTCAGAAAAACACTTTCCACTAAGCAAGATAAGGAGTCAGACCTCGTAAGTAGTGATTTAAACATCGGTAACCATTTTATTTTGTTAAGGCGATACTCGAAAAAAAAGCTGAAGCGAGATAGCAATGAGAAAACGACGTGCACGGGAGCGAGACCGATTTTGCAGATTAGGCGAAAAAAACACAAAATATTAAAAAACTACAGCGATTTAAAAAAAAAATGCTTATATACGATCCTCAATATTATTGGTGTCCACTTATTAAACTAATTTCCAATAGTGTAAGTAACCCCATTTAAGAATAATCTTGAATTTTCGTATGTTTTAGTGGACTTTTCGAAAAGAAAAAATGTCGAGGCAAAATCATAAAATCGTGTTTTTGAAACTATACGAATCTAGATAAAAGTATGAAGAAATATATATGTTCATACCAAATCATTTCATATCAAAAGTCCATACTTTTTCCGAGTAGCGCCTTAATTAATTAATTTAGATTAAGTGATTACGAGTTTAATTATAATCCTACTATATTATAAATGCGAAAGTTTTTATGGATGTTTGGATGTTTAAATGTTTGGATGGATGGATGTTTTTTACGAATTTTATTATTATTCTAATTAATAATATATATGCGAAAATGTGTTTATTTGTCTTTCCTTGACGCCCTAACTAACGAAACAACCAATCGACTTGATTTTTAACCGACTTCAAAAAGGAGGAGGTTCTCAATTCGACTGTTTTTTTTTTAAATTTTTTATGTATGTTCTACCACAACTTCGCCAGTTGTTAACAGATTTTTATAATTCTTTTTTATCTGAAAGAAAATGGTTTATGTGTGGTCCCATATAATTTTTACGAAGATCTGGCTAGTAGTTTTTTCATAATCTTGAAAAATATCAAGGTAAGGTATCTAGGTAAGGTAAGGTATCTAGGTAAACGTCAACTTGCCAAAAGGGCAAGTTGACGTTTACCTAGATGACATTGTTGTGTATGGGCTGATTTTTAGTGTAAGTAACGGCACAAATGATGTAAACTCCAAAAGTTTTATTTTTTACTTTTTGAAGTCGGTTTGAATTTTTTTTATAAAATGTTTTTATTTGGCATAGAGTTAGTTGAAAGGGCGGAGAGTAACACTAAGCTAAGCTACTTTTTATCCCGATATTCCTACGGAAACGAGAACTACGCGGATGGAACCGCAGTGGTTTCAGTGAATATAATATAATATATATATATATATATATATATATATATAATATTATAAATGTGAAAGTGTGTTTGTTTGCCCTTCCTTGTCGCCCTATCTAAACAAACCATCGACGTGATTTTTTGGAATAGAGTTAGTTAAAAGAATGGAAGGAAGGAGTAACATAGGCTACTTCTTACCAACGACGGTACCGAGACTGTATACTCGTATGCGTTTGGGGTGAGAGGATGTTTGTTTGTTTGTGCAAACCAATATTGGCATTTATCTCTAAAACTACTAGTCCGATTTTAATACAGTTTTCAGTGATGGATATCGGTTTGATTGGTGTGCGGGCGGCATGTTCTTAGAAAGGCGTTATGGTGACAACTCACCAGGGGGCGCTGCAATAAACATTTGTTTGTGCAAAACCAAAACTACTAGTCCGATTTTGAAGCGGTTTTCCGTAATGGGTCTTATGTAGTACAATGTACATAATACCTATGCTCTCTATAAAGTTCGATATAGTATTATAGTAAACACATCAATTGAGCGTAGCATCCGTACGCTTCGAGTGACGGGGAGAGAATGCACTCCGGCGTCGTCGGGTTCTTCCGCCTCTAGGCGGGTGCGGTTTCGAGCATCTGCTCCTTCCCCGGGCTTCTTCTCGTAGGTCCACTGCTCCACGGTGGTTTGATGCCGCTTAGCGGCCGTCTAATGACGATAGGTGTGCCCCCGCCGGAGTTTGCTGCGCGGCTCTCTGCGCGGTCTACCGCACCGGGTGAGACCCCCATAGTGGGGGATAAGTATATATAAGATGGTTAATTAAGTCGGGAGTCTTATAGTTATTTTATCCATTTTCAATTAAGTTTTAACAGTCATGGCTTTTTTATCCCGATATTCCTACGGGAACGGGAACCACGCGGGTAAAACCGCGGACGGAGAATCAATATTTCGGAGTGTTAAAGAAATAATTTATTTTTAAAATGAAATATCTATTAATGCTCTATTATTTGTGATTATACTTTTTGAGATAACTTTCTTCAAAAACTCTACTGATCAACCGAGAAGTTTCCCGTTGTACCTAGATAATTGATTTATTGAGTAAATATTTTTGCCTACATTGTATGTGTTTTATGTTTTTACAGATTTGTGGATAGTGCGAATAACATAACTAAACTCAACCAAATAGCAGAAACAAAAAGTATTACACCCACACGGAAAGTGTATCACTTCACGAATCCAGGTAATGATTCTTTTCTGAAGAAACCTGAAAAATCGAAGAAGGGCAGTCTTCGCATGGGACCCGAAGAAGGCGACATGTGGCCACGGGTACAGAAGTCGTTCAAGACGCGGTATTTATTACGGTGAATATTAAAACATTATACTACATATATATTAAAACAACACAACAAATAGTAATTTCCCGATTCGCATGACAGCAAATTTTAGTTAAGTAGGTATATGGGACGTAATTGTCGTAATTGGACAAGCTTAATTTTATTCGTAACTAGCGGCCGCCTGCGATTTCACCCGCGTGGTTCCTGTTCCCGTGGGAATATCCGGATAAAAAGTATCCTATGTTCATAACCAGGCTATCTACTATCTGTGTACCGAATTTTTGTGTGCATGAACATGTCTATTATACAGTCATCCCGTGACCACGGCAGCTGAAAAGGTGCCGAAACGTCGGGAAAATCAAAAAACCCCTAAAAAACCTAAAAATACGGACAATTACAACTTAGTTCGTGGAAATATAGCGCGTTTGATATCCGTAAAAGTTGTTTTATTTCAATGTCTATTTGTCTTGGTCCAGGGTGTTTAATATGTATATTGTTCACTATTCGTTAAAAATTTTCTTAATTCAAACATTCCCGCCACCTGAATCAGTGGTTCATATAGCTAGCCAATCGCAAGGCTCGATTCGAACATACCCGCCTAATCTGTGTACATACCCTTAGTAAGAGTTTGGCAAACTAAAATCGTTTTCGAAAACTATCGCTTTGTCTCTTTCATATCCATAGACTGCTTTACCAAAATGAGTAGAGGATTCAATAGTTATCGAAAACGTTGATGTCAACTCGTACTAAGGGCTTCGTTGATTGGCTCCCGCCATTGAGTGAAGAAATGGCCACGTTCCGTGCAGCATCGAAGGCTTTGAAAATTATCAAAAACTAATGAAAGTCGTGTGATCGTGCTTTAATTTCATTTGTTATTAAATTTGTATTGTGTGTGCGAAACTGTAGTACCGTTTTCATACGAATCCGTGCGTGAAAGTGCACTTCACCTGGACTTCATCTGCTTTCCAACCATGCGGTGGTACTACCATCTTCAGCCACCCCAAAAACTAACTGACGAAATACAACCGCTGCGAGGCTTGAAGGACACGGTGGCGCGGATAGTCAAGGTAAGGCGGTGTACCTACTTGCTTTGGCTTTTAGCCCAAACGAACCACATCTTAAATTCATCGTCGGCGGGAATATTCTATCCAAAATTTGATTTCTGACCCAGAGTGGCATTTTAAGCTTTTCTATAATTTCGGCTAGGCTGCGTCGTCATCGTCATATCTTTTTGGTACCGAAACCCGAGAAATAACGCCTTTAAAGTCAAAACAAGTTGTATGTCTAAAATTCATAAAATAGCGCTGGTATTTTTCGTATCAATTATCGCTAATTTCGTCATTTCAACATTAATTTACGCTTAACAGTGATTCCTAACAAACCGCTTGTAATCATAATATGTACAAATACAAATACAAATTTTTATTGCAAACTAAGTGTGTACAGGTGTTATAATCTAGAAGGAACTTAAAAACTTAGTCGCCCTTTACGGACACAGCAATTTATGAGAGGGCTGCCTATTTTATTAAGTTACAAAGAATAAAACAGAAAATAATAAAAAATAAACAACGATAGAAGTTTACAATTTGGATTGGATGTTTACAATTTGGATTGATCGCCATACTAATATTGAATAAAGAGTAGTCACTTAATTTAGATAATCGTTAATAGAATATACACATTTTTCAATTAAATAGTCTTTTAGTTGGCTTTGAAAAGCTTTTAGGGTTTCATTATTTTTTATTTTTGGTGGTAATTTATTAAATATTTTGATAGCAATATAATATGGACTGCAGCTCAACATTTTTATTCTAGACTGAGGTAAGTGAAGCTTGTTTTTGTGTCTGGTGTTAATAGAGTGGATATCACATTTTTTCTGATATTTATTATTATTTTTAAAAACAAATTTATGTATTTTAATACAATGCGTTTTCTGATATAATTAAAATCTTACATTGCAATACTCTAGAAATTTCATATTAGATTTTTCTACCAGATTAATATGGCAACAAGGAATTGAAAAAAAAGAGCGCGCGAAATTTTTTGTTTTCTTTTCATGCAAATTTTAACAATTTGATAAAAAAGAGGTACTTATAGAAAAATATTGTTATTTTACTTCTTACTATTACAAAGATTGGTAATATTTATTTATGATATGTTTATTATAAGTGATATTACACTTTTTATTGATATTTATATTTATTTTGTGATCAAAGCCTTAATTAATTAGCGTGCCAACTATTAGTATATCGCTTATTAGGAAGTGCAATGATTGGCATCTACGCAAACTATAGTATTTTGAGAGGGATTATTACGGCAAGTCTTAGTATTGTGTATCTTTAGGTTTCCTTGTGGCCTAATTGTGGTCCCTGACCCAATTGTGGCCGCTGAACTGGGTGTGGAGGCTGATAGCCATGTCGCCACTCCAGGTGACATGGCTATCAGCGGCCACAGTGTGATCTATGATGATCAATTGGCCACGTAGTGATCAATAGTGACCACTGATCTGATCTAATTATGGCCACTGATCCAAATGTGGTCACTAACCTAAATGTGGCCATTTACCCAAATGATAAGTCAAATTGACCACTAATCCAAATGTAACCACTGAGCCAAATGTGGTCACTGATCTAAATGTGGCCACAGATACAAAAGTGGCTTTAACCCAAATGTGGCAAAATATACAGATGTGACCATTGACCCAAATGACATCCTTACCCAAATGAGGCCAATGTTCCTAATTTGGTTACTAATCCAAAAAGAGCGTCAGATCCTGATGTGGCGATTGACCCAAATGTAGCACTTATCAAATGTGGCCACTGATTCAAATGTGGCAACTGATCCAGATGCGGCTATTGACCTAACGTGACCCTTACCCAAATATGGACACTGATCCTACCAAATTTGGCCATTAACTATTCAATTAAAACAACAAAGGAACAACAAAATTCAAAAAAACAACCTTCAAAGATAGTGTGGTTAAGGCCAATCATTGTAATGGCTGCCAATGATTGTATGTACTTTTGACCATTTTTATACATTTTATTTTTATTGTTAAAAAAAGAGATTTTCAAATGTGTGAATTTTACATGTGTAAAATGTTTTGTGAATTTAAGAAATATACATCAAAGAATAATTTTAAAATAGTAAATCTTTTGTAAGTATGATTTTTTAATTTTGGCATTTTTCAATGGTACCGAGTCTCAGTAGCTCAGTGGTTAGAGCATTGGACCGGATTTCCAAAGGTCGTGAGTTCGAGTTCCATCTGAGAATTCACTTGTGGCCGAGGTGATTTTTTCCAATATTTTTCTATTTAAAATTTATCATTGTGTAAGTATGTTATAGAAATAATAATAATGTAGTTCAGGTTTTTCTTAAAGTGCCAATCCAATCATTATACAGTTTACCCTTTAATGTTTACCCGTTATCTAGTATCCCCAACACAAGTTCTTCATGAAACTTAACGTGGGCTACATAATTGTAATTTTTTTATGAACGGCGAAGTGGCTCTTAGTCTTCATCCTGATGTTAACTATTGATAAGGCTGAAGATGGAAGCGAACATCTCCCGTAATCCTCAGTCACTGAGGAACTGGCTATCTTATCTAACTGCCGCAACAACGATGCTGAAAATATTGTTGTTATGGCGTCAGGATTAGATAAGATTGGTGTGTTTGTAATGTAATTATTTATTTATCCTTTTTTATATACGTAGGCGTCTCGCCTCAAGTAGGACTTTCCCGATTCGCATGTCAGCAAATTTTAGTTATATGGGACGTAATTGTAAAGAGTTACATAGACTACTTTTAATCACGATGTTCCCAAGGGAAAACCGCGGCCGGAAGCTAGTAAATAATGAATAGAATAGAATTTCATTTATTCAGGTAAGTTAAACCCATGGTTAGGAATTATATAAAATAATTTAAATACATGTATTCATAATTCTAAATAACTAATTAATAAATTAATAGTTTAACTTTTTGTCATCTTATTATGGTTTATAATTAATTTATATATTTACTAGATATAAATTAATATAATTATAAACTACGAGTATAATAATTTATTATAAAGGTATGTTTAAAATTAAATCAATTTGAAAGTATACATGTCACAACTATTCAATATTATTAAAATAAAATGTTTACATTAATAAAAATAACAGTGGTCAGTATTTTACTGTCCTGTCCTATTGATTTGGAAATATGTCTATTTGAGCAATGCCAGATGTAGGGGCTGTCAATCCTCTCAGCAATCATCGCCAGTGCAGTGTTGGCACTAGCGCGCACCAGGGATGTGGCGCGTTTGCGCATAGTTGCATGAAAACAATCGGTTCTCGCCTCCGCAAACATAAGCCTGACGCGCTACAGTGTCGGGGCAGCCACACTGCCCTGAAAGCGTTATTATATTGGACGCGGATGGCGCTGTAACATCTCGCACTATAGTCAGCCCTCAAGTTACACGTGTAGAGCGAAGTACAGTATGCTCTGAAGAGCGTAACCTTTACTACCTTTTTGAGCATCGAGCAAATCTGCGGGCGATCATATTTGCTCTTACGGACAACGCCCTCCGCTCCCGTTCCATGTCTGCATGGTCCCTGAGGTCGATAGTTAGAACATGTCCCAGGTATTTAAATTGTTCTACCCTTTCTAGAGAAACACCATTAAGTTTAACCTGAGAAATATTTCTTGGACACTTCACTCGGGCGCCCTCAAAGACCATGTATTGGCTCTTTTTCACATTATACACTAATCCATGGCCACAAGCATACTCCTCACAGACACTCAACGGCTTCCGCATACCGATGCGCTCATCAGCACCATATCGTCGGCATAGCTTGAATTATTCACACATGCATCGTCAATTTGACAGCCGGCATGCAATGAGCTGAGCGCAACGATAAGTCCGTTAATATATAAATTAAACAGAGTTGGAGATGTTAAGCCGCCTTGTCTAACTCCACACTCAAGCTGATAAGGATCTGACATAGCTCCCGCCCACCTGACTCTGTTGGATTGGTGTGCATACCAATACTGGAACACACTAATGAGTTCTTGAGGCAAATTTTTTATTCCTAAGTTTTTTTTTTCAAAATAATCTGTATATTTTTTTTAAATGAACGAATCAGTACTTTTAAATATACATTATTTCATTATTGCACCCCTAGAATAATAACTCTACCAAGTTTCAACACAATACTTGTAATAATTAAAAACGATTCATAGATTTGCGACATCTCGAAAAACACCGAGATCTTGCGAGATTAGATCTTTTAGATCTTGCAAATACCGAGACTGCAGATTTTGCTGCAAGATTGCACTCCCTAGTAAGTATCTCATAATAATAACTCTTTGTTTTAGTTCAACAAGGATGATGACAACCGACAACGTGCCTTTTGCAGAGGCAAAGTGAGTATGATTCCTATAAGGAATGTGTTTGCAAGTTGTCTGGAAAACCCAGGGAAGCAAAAGCATGGTCACGTCTTTTAGCTAAACTTGATTGATAAAGTTTACTTAATTTTAGTTTAGTTACCATTCTAAAACATTTTACCACTTTGGAAATATACATCTTTCAACGGTCGACTTTGAGAAAAAATTGTTCTAGGAAACTCAATGTAATTTTTGATGGAAAAAAAACCAGTTAGACCAGTACAGACAAGTCGAATCTATAAGGGTTCCGCTTTTTGCCAGGCTACGGAACCCAAAAAAGTGGATTGTGGTTAAAGAATACGATGATTTTATTTAATGCTCTTATTATTAATTCTTTCCTCAATATCGACGACCCCCGTGTTAGAGGGTACGTACACCGGTTTCAAGGTCTCGCCAAGTCTGATGTCCTGGGTTCGAATCCCGGTAGGGGCGTATTTGTATGATGAATAAGAGCATTTGTACCTGAGTCATGGACGTTTATATGCATTTCTACACAAAAATACTTATATATGTATTTATATCCGTTACCTTAGTATCCCATAACACAAGCCTTACAGTGCTTACTTTGGGGCTAGGTTAATTGGTATGAGTGTAAGAAATATTTATTATTTTTATATTATCTATTAATACCTACTTGTAATTTGACAAGTAATGGAATACTATTCAAGAAAGATATTATTTCATAAATAGGTAATATACATATACTATAACTAATATAGGTAGATTGCACTTGATAGGTACCATATGATTTGTTTTAGGAAACCACCTCATGAGGAAGATCCTGACTCCAAAAAATTCCTTAGACCCTACACGGTGGGTAATCTAAATGCATCTTTTAATAAAATTGAAATTAAAAATTATTAACCATTTTACCTTATATTGAAAATAACAAATGGGTACAAAGTTACTTATAACTTAATATAATATCATAGTTAAGGGCGTCTTTCACCAACTGCCACAAAATACGTTGAGCGCTGAACATATTTTCGCTTTGTCACTTTTGACTTCAAACGAATGACTGACAATGTCATTTTAAATATGTTTAGTCCTGAATGTGTTTAGTGAGGTAAGTGAAAGTCGCCTATAAAAATATAAAGAAAAATGCTGTTTTTAAATGCAGTTAAAACATGAGCTGGAAAGATTTACCGATGAATTCGCTGAAGCAAACGTCACATTGGAGGTCCTGAGTCGTACCATTGAATACAATGATATTATCTTATTGAAAGCCACAGAAAAAAAGTCCGACGCCGACAGACATTTCAGGGCCGATGAAAATAAATACGAGGATGAGGTTCCGGAAAAGAAAATCGTATTCATAGTTCATGGACTCGCCGTAATGGGAATTCACAATATTCCTTGTTTAGTAAAAGTCTGTCGACTCAGACAACTGATGTCATACTACTTCGAACACTTGGACAAGTTTGATATATTTCTCATACCAGTGGCTAATCCAGATGGGTACGGAATGGTGAGCCTCCTGCATAATCTGTTCACCGAAACAGCAATACCAGCTCATTACTGAGATAACTTGGTGGCTCGAGATTGGTTGAGACACGTTGCTTATAATAATAATAAATAATAATAATAATAAAATCATTTATTCAATATAACTTCATATACATAGTTTGTTATTATGGGCATACAAACTTACAAAATATGTTAGTACCTAAACATAAACAAACAAGGTTTTTATATTTCTACAAATATAAAATTCTTCTTACCTATGATCATTTAAAAGTACATTAAGAAAAAAAAGGTGTCTTATGGTAATTATATTTAATATTATGCCTGAACTAGGTGATCCTGTGTTTCAGGCTTTTAGACCTTAACTAAAAGATACATCTTATAATATTCTGTGTTAACAAAAATAATACGAAAAATATTTAAAAGCAAAGAATAAAACAATTTAGAATAATAATTTAAAATAATAAACTACCTTCGCAAAGTATCACACACAAATGCGCCTTATGTTCAGCCAATCACGAGCGAGCGGATTGTCTATGCGCCTTATTTTCGGCCAATCACAAGCCAGGGAATTCTCTCTATACTAGCTCGTTTCGGTGAACAGACTATAGTTGTGTTATAATGTCAAAAGATTTTTCTCCTAAACCTTTTTAATACTAAGTAAAACTTGAGTGGCTTTTCAAGATATATCTGTGTAATATCAACAAGTTAGTTAGAGTTTATTTTCCATTTAAGAAATATGCACTATAAATCTAAAAATAAAACAACTTGTACGAATATCAAGCGACTGTTTATTTACACAAGTTTAGATTTAATATTACGTGTTAGTTAAGGTTTTGTCACCAACTGCCACAAAATACGTTTAGCGCCAAACATATTTTCGCTCTGTCACTTTTGATTTCAAACGTATGACTGACAAAGTCATTTTAAAAATGTTAAGCCCTGAATGTGTTTAGTGAGGTTGGTGAAAGTCGCCCTAAAATACACGTAGGTAATATTAAATATAAACTGTGCGCTAGTTATCCGTAAAAATTGATTAATTCCAAAACATAAGATGTACTATAATTATTATTTCAGTTACTTTCAAGTAGTACGGACATTCAAGCTCCTGGTGAACAAAAATTTTCGAATACATTTTATACGAATAAAAACAATTCGCCACAATCAGTTTGTAATGGTGTAGCATTAGATAGAAACTTTGAAGTATCTTGGAATGACTCTGGAGCTGCGCACTCCTGCAGTCCGCAATATCCTGGTCCCAAGCCGTTCTCCGAACCTGAGACGAGGGCCATCAGAGACGTCCTCAACCACTATGGCCACAAGATCATAGCTTATATACATGTACATGCTGGCACTTACGATAAATCTAGTAAAAAGGTAAGTATGTACATTATTTTATTGACGGCAACTGGATCTGGCATTTTCAGAATTAATATTAACTACATAGGAAAAGACGGAATGGACGTATAATCATCTAATATAGATATAATAAGTCCATTTTATTCCTCATCTTTACACCCCGTTTCCACTAACAAATCATTTACAAGAAAAGGTGTTGTGAAATATAGTGCGGCCGCTGAGAGGAAGACCATTGGCTCTCGATAGAAACTCAAAAAATGCATTCTCTCAACGGCCGCAATAGACGTTTACAACATGTTTTTAAGTTTATTGTATCAGTAGGAGAAAGTGTCGAAAATTCCTAACTGCCTATGTTTATTTATTTTGAGGTTTTTAACATTATATATTTTTTTAATATATCTGCCATATCGAGCTGTCGCGGGCTAAATTTATTCCTATGTTAAATGAAACATAACATTCGCAATGCTATAAACAAATAAGTAATATAAATAACAAAGTAGATTCCGAACATCAATTCGCCTGGCATGGCAAGTGTGGTATGATTTTAAGAGCACAAATGACGGCTAAAAATTATCTTGATCTACTTGTTCCACGTTCAATTAGGATTAGAGCAGTCACCACCCACCCGATGATCTACATTAGATTCTGCTAACAACATTCATACGCCTAATATTTACTATTATAGATCGACCACTTAACTGGCGGAACGCACGCGCGGTAAGAAGCGTGTTTTTTTCACATCCTTTATTGTTTGCAGTGTTTTTATTCACATCCCTTATTTTCGAGGAATATATCTTGAGATTTATCGCGGAAATTGTAACCACGAGCGTGTTGATGCCAGCCCTCACCTACTTCTTTACCGCGCGTGCTATCCACCAGTAAGTGGTCGATCTATAGCGGCCGCTCGTGGTTTCACCCGCGTGGTTCCCATTCCCGTGGGAATATTGGGATAAAAAGTATCCTATGTTCATAACCAGGCTATCTACTACCTGTGTACCAAATATCATCCAAATCCGTTCTTTATTTTCAGAGCCCATACAATGCAAACAAACAAACAATCAAATCTTTTTTCTTTATAATATTTTATTTTATTTTATTTATTTATTTCAGGTAACAAACAGTTATATACAAACAATATTATAAAAAATAGTTTACAAACAAACCTATAGTACTATAACCTTAAGTATTAACTTAAGTAATATAGTGCATACAAGCGACGGATTTGTACTAGATAAAAAAAAAAAATTTAGCAACCACAAAAAAAAGCTGACATATTAGATTTTTCAACTTAATATAAAAATAAAAAATAACTATAGTAGAATGATATATATATATATATATATATATATATATATATATATATATATATATATATATAAACACATATATGTTTATGTATTATGCATTACAAAAATAACAATTCACTTACTTTCCTTCAAAAAACATTAAGTGAGTTTGAGAAAATATCCACTTCCTTAAGTGACTTGTTATAAAGACCACATGCTCGCCTTAAAAAGGTATTCTTTGCGTAATTGGTATGGCAAAATGAGATATATAGGGTGTCTTTAGAACGTGAGGAGATACGAGGGACTTTTAACGCAATCTTTTGCAATAGTTCACTGGAGTCTATGTGATTATTAATTAACTTAAATAAAAATAAAATATCCAATAATTGGCGTCTGCGTTCTAATAATTTGTATTTGAAATGCAATTTTTTTGCAACAATAAAATATATTTAAGAAACCTCAAATTGTGTCATGTCCATGTCGGTCAGACGGGACTTGAACCCTCGGGAGTGCGGCCTAATGCACAGAGTTCAATATAACATTTTGTATGAAACAGAACTTTTCTTTCGCTATTCCATTAACAAAAATTTGTTCGTAATGACAAGTTTTTTTTGAGGTTTTGAGTAAACGTAAAATAATGTTATTAGAATATTTAAAAATAGCTTATTATAAGTCTACTAGTAATTTTAATGAAATAATTTAAAATCTAGGGCGACGCGGTGTTATATCCGAAGGGTTATACAGATGTCCAGTCTGACGACGACAAGTACATTGATTTGAAGGCTGATATAGAAGAGATGATGAAAAACGCTAGCTTCAAGGTGTTGTCGGTGACCGTCGATACCCTCCACAGCTGGTACGGTAGAGTAAGCGGCACTAGTGTGGACTACGCTTCGACGGTGAGTAGTCAGCGCCAGCGTCACGGATGTATTCAAGTCAGCTATTACACGCACGACCAACGTAGCGCATACGAGAGCGACAGCAATACAACTTTTTTTTTGTAAAATTTCCACCATTCGGCAGCTTTTTAATCGTCGTGCGCGCGCATATGCATTGAAACCAATAGATAGATGGTTCGACAGCACAGAATTAATGCGACAGTTAAGTACTTTGCGACGCGTGCAACGTAAAAGTGTTGGTTGTCGCGTCGCTACATTCGCGTACTTTCATACATCCGTAAACTTGATGCCAGAGTCAAAATAGTTGCGAAGACAAAAGATCATGCGTCTTACTTTCGGATCATTCTCAAGACTTTGTTAAAACTAATAACTTAAACTTTACTTGCGCATCAGGAGCAGTGTAAAGCATTACATCTCTTGCGACATAAGAATCTAAGTTAATGATTATAAAAAAAACTTGAGAACGATCCGAAAGAAACCCGAAACTTCATCTGGTACGGTAGAGTAAGAGGCACCAAAGTTGACTACGCTTCGTGATCGTCAGCGCCAGCGTCACGGATGTATGTAAACAAAATATAGCTTCGGAATTTCGATAGTGATCTCTGATTGCTCAAAATCTCCTTAGTTTGATTTGCGTGCAAAATCTAGCGGGCGCGCCGAAACAAAATCTAACTATAAAGTTGCCATACGTGGAACTGTAGCTTAAGTTAGATAATTTAGATTTATTTAACCGCCTCTGTGGTCTAGTGGTACAACCACCGGTATCAGACCCAGGGGTCCAGGGTCGATTCCCAGCGGGGGTACATATTGTATTCGGTTTGGTTGGTGGTAGGACTTGAATCCATTCATCTCGGAAGGTAATAAGATATTTAATATCACGTTACGATTAATAAGAGCAGAGCATTAATGTAAAACGTTACAGAAACGGGAAAAAATGTTAGTTTTGGGAGCTTCAGTTGCGGACGGTGTGTAAACGGTTAAAGTTATGTAAAAATCATGTATGACGAAATTATTTCCCATCAAAAGTTCTAAAAAAAAGTCCGCGACAGCATATGTCTGTTTTATGGTTAACTCACTATAACCATTTTTCAGATAATAAAATTAGTTATTAACTAATGTATTATTTGAGAAGCTGTTTTCATAAACATGATATTAATCCTTATCTAAATAAATACGTTAATCATTACAAGTATTTAATTTTGAACAAAATTGTCCATTACATCATTAAATTTTAATGAATATCTTAGGAAATATGATAGTTTTAAAATAACTCAACAAAATAATTCGCGACCAAATTCATTCGTCAGGTAGGCATGCTTACTTTATACTGATATATTCCGGAAGTTTAAGCTAGAACGTTACACGTACAAATAGCGCCCTTCTTGCCATGGGCGGTTTATACTTGAGCAATACTTTTTCTAAATATGTTGTATTCTTGTATGAAACGCTTATTGTTTCGAGTAGACAATTTCGAGGCTGCCTATCGGTACGTATTCAGTATTTAGCGTAAAGAATATCTTAGTGGGTGAGTGTTGAATAAAAGTTTAAACTAAAATAAAATTACTTAAACACTTATTGTATACTTATTTAGGTTTTGAATGAGGAAGGCACTGCCTAATTGCCTATATGGAATGTTTAAATAAATAAATAAATAATTAGCCCTATATTCTGTGCCTAGGCAGGCTGATTATGTCATGCTCTCTTTAAAAGTTTCTGCGGTGGTGTCGTGTGCGGCGGATCGCTACGTCCCTAAAATATGGTTGAGTGAATCGATGTCTGGTTCATGCGTCATGCTCGTGAACGGTTGCTGCCAGCGGGATGGGTCTGCTCATTCTGCTTGTGTTAAAATGTGTTGAGATATATATTTTTGTTTTGATTTTATGTTATTTATGATGTTTTGAGTTGAGATGCGTGGCACTGCTTGATCAGATTAAATAAAAATAAATAATGTTTCTCAATTATTCCAATTATATAACAGTATTTTTTTTGTTAACTTAGTTTAAATACGCTTTGTGATTATGACCTAGCTGATGCGTCTTCTAGTAACATTGTAAGTTGTGTCTTACATTAATGCACTTTTATCTTTCTTTTTTTTCGGGTCATTACGTTCCCTAAAATATGGTTTAGCGAAGCGATGGCGGGTTCTTGCGTCATGCTCGAGAACGGGTGCCGCCAGCGGAAATGGGTCTACTTCAGTCTGCTTATCTTAATGTTGTGCTTAAAGGTTAAATATTTTTATCTAAAACAACTTGTTACTGACCTGTATGTACCTCACAACTTGATCTTGTACTGCGATAAATGTTATATGTATGATACATAAGTTTTATTTGCCAGTTGAAAATTGTTTACGGCTACAATAACAATAAACTGTATTTATATAATTAGTAAAAAATAATGTATATAATTAGTATTTTCTTTTTGTGATGGAAATTGACCTTACTGACATGTTAAGGTCACTTTTCAATTTGACGACTCTGTATGAAATAAAACAGGGAGAAAAAAACAGCACTTGACGAGTTTCTTGCCGGTTCTTCTCGTAACAAGGTCTCCCGCCGTAGGGTTTGTGAACCAATGGCGTAGCTTCTTTGACGTTCATAAGTGCTTGTAACACTGGACTGAAATAATCAGCCTTCGGATCGTTTTCTAAACTTTGTTACGATCGTTACTACACGACCAAAACAATTAGGCGCATGACAGAAATGCGGTTTTGCACTTTTTGCACCTGCAGCCCACTTCTATCACTAGTCTAAGAGCCCACGACAAGAAGCCTAGTTCGATAAGAATACCAGATGATATATGTATAATTAGTCACGTCATTAATAGGGGAACACGAAATGGCGATGCTGCAATGCAAAAAACCTGGCGACACCGAAGAAAAAAAAAATATAAAAAAAAACCGGTTTCTAGTATGATAAGACTCCCAATTTTTGTTTGTTCCTCGAAACAGGGGAGTGATAGGACTATACGATAATGCAGTACTGCAAGCCCCCCGGATTGGCCTAATCAGTGGCAGCAGCACGATAAGCGACGCCTCGTATCTAGGTATCTAGTATGATCGATCTCCTCAAAAAATCAAAGCTTATCCGAAAGATCATCAATTTCTGTGTAAGAAAAACCACTGCTGCATTTTCCAAACAGTGGAGAAAGTGGTTGCTGCAACGATTGAAGGTCGCCCTCCGCGCAGCTGCATTGGGCGTTTCAATACAATTTTCTCAGCAATCACCAGGTTCCTTTCGATTTGTACTGGTTGAATTCGCGTCCCACGTATGAATAATTTTACGTGTCGTTGGTTGTTTAAACAAATGATTCTGAATGATTAAGAACGTGAAATGGTATTGAAATTTGGATGCGGTCAATGAAGAAAGAAGATTGGTTTTTCCAATATTTGTATCGTTTTATCAAAATATTTTTCATTTACAAGTACGACAACATGACGTGTCAAGAACATGAGGCGTGAAAAAACTACTAATAACAATATTTCTCTTAATAAAATGTTTTTTTCGCTCGCCTTGAGTACCTTTTGAGGACGGGGATAGGAGGACCTATTTTTACGTTGAAATCGACGTTTTATTTTACACGAAATTTGTGCATAATATGAATGAATTTTCCAAATTGCTGACAAAATTGTATTGAAACGACGAATGCAGCTGCGCGGAGGGCGACCTTCAATCGTTGCAGCAACCACTTCTGCACTGTTTGAAAAATGCAGCAGTGGTTTTTCTTACACAGAAATTATGATCTTTCGGATGAGTTTTGATTTTTTGAGGAGATCGATCATACTAGATACGAAGCGTCGCTTATCATGCTGCTGCCACTGATTAGGCCAATCCGGGGGGCTTGCAGCACTGCATTATCGTATAGTCCTATCACTCCCCTGTTTCGAGGAACAAACAAAATTTGGGAGTCTTAATATCATTCTAGAAACCTGTTTTTTTTTTCTTTGGCGTCGCCAGGTTTTTTGTATTGCAGCATCGCCATTTCGTGTTCCCCTATTAATGACGTGACTAATTATACATATATCATCTGGTAGTCTTATCGAACTAGGTTTAGTGTCGTGGGCTCTCCTACTACACCGCACTTATGTTATTATGTGATTGATTAGCACTACAGTGATTAACTGATTGATTACCGCGTTTTAAAATTTGGTTTTAAATTAGTTTTTTTTAGTTTTTCTCAGCTGTCATGCGCCTAATTGTCTTGGTCAGATAGTACAAAAAAATTAATCGATGATAAGTCATTTAGTTAGTATATGACCCAATTTTTCAAATGACTCTAATGTCAGCCTGCGTATTATAAAAATAATAATTTTTCAGATATATGGTATTCCATACTCTTTGGAGTTTGTAATGCAGCCGTACGATGCTTTTTTAAGATTTAGTGAGAGGTACAAATATCCCAAAGACGAACTCAGCCAAGCTGCATTGGAGCATGTGTGGAAGAGAGTCATAGACGTCACTTTCAACACCATTTATCGGAATATGAAGAATAATGATTTATAAAATGTATAAAATTAACCAATTGCAACTAACCTCCGCTTCCACTGGCGAAACATTTACAAGAGCGGCAACTGAGAGAATGCATTATTTGAAAGTTCCTATCGAGAGCCATCGCGGCATCGCGGTCATTCTTTCGACTACGGCCGCTCTATATTTTACAACATGTTTTCTTGCAAATGTTTTTCCGGTGGACACGGGGGGTTACACTGTATTCAACAATAAGGTTTTGTACAGTTGATAGCATATCATGATGAGCCCTTACGGTAATAAATAAATAAAATAACACAAAAAGTTTTTTGTATTATAAACTTCAAAAGGTTCACGTGAAAAATTTTAATACAAAGAAAAAATATCGAGAAATAGTGTTTTCCTACTATTTGCTTTCGGTTTTATCCATAGGAGTTAATCGAAAACAATAGCCGTTGTTATATTCAACCGCAGCGTAGCATATTTTAAACGTATAAAAAGTGAAATGAAAAATGATAAAAACGTTTATGATTCAGAAGCGGTGGTAAGTTATGTGGTGTACGTAACATAACATTATCATCTCAGCCACATGACACCCATTGCTGGGTATAGGCCTCCCGCAAGGATCTTCACGACGATTGGTCCTGCGCTGCCCGCATCCAGCGGCTTCCCGCGACCGCGCACCAGATCGTCGGTCCATCTTGTCAGCGCCCACCCATGGAACGGTCGCCATTCCAGAACCTTTCCGGTTTCCGATATAAATTCAATTAATGGTTCGTCCGCCTATTAATTTATTTACCAATAACTGAAGAGTCAAACCTATTTATGAGTAAGTATTGAATTTTTTATTTTGCGGAACATACACGTACGTACAGTCACGTGCAATGACATAGAAACACTAAGCAACTATCACATTGCAATATTGAATGATATTTGTGGACAGAGAGAGCCTTGTTTCCGTGTGCGTCAATGCGATAAGGTTGTAAAGTGTATACATGTCATTGCTTGTGACTTTACATATTTTTATTTTACCGTAAATAAAATATCAAAATATCATAATAATAAATATCTATATACTTAATTCAGGTTCGCTAAATTTGTGACGACTCGATAGAGACTTTGGCGGGTAGTACGCGGCCGAGTAAGGTATCAAATTAAAGGTACTCGAGTCTATTTGTTCCGAAAACTATAAAATATACAAAATGTTAAACGTGATGATCACAAACTGCAATAAAGATTTTCGCATAATTTGGAATTTTTCGTCGATCGACGAACCCGAGTCGATACTCGGGTTCGTCGATCGACGAAAAATTCCAACCCGATGGTTGTAACCGCCCTAGTCATAACACTATAAAATAACTGACGGTCAATTGAATTAGGAAAACGACTAGTAACGAAACGTTATGATCATAGTAATATTTGACGCCCAGCGGGTAGCGTGGGATGGTCTTTCAATTTCCAATGTTATAATTGAAACATAGTTTATTGAAGTTAAGGTATTAAGTCAATTTTGTAACTAAAGGCGCTAGTGATCAAAAAGAGAATAAAATCACCTGAATACCATTAGGCAGTAGGTACTTCCAAAACCACAACCAAGTGCTTCACTGGTAGTTTATATGGCTGGATCGATAAAAACCTCATCGGAAGCGTAATAGGTTCTTGTGAAGAAAACGAAATAATAAATACAAATTAGTCAGCGTCTGAACTCTTGTCTGCAAAACGTGGCGATTATGGCGAAAGCCATAACCTTCAGTTTGGGGGACCTATGCATACTTCCCAAAACATTATAAAACTATGAAAACCGACTTCAAAAAACTAAAAAGCAAAAAATAAACCTTTTGGAGTCGGTGCCAGCCAAGGCAAGAAAAATAAAATAATAGGACCGCAAAGTAGAATGCCAAAAGGAAAATTTTTTGCTTTTTAGTTTTTTGAAGTCGGTTTTCATTTTTTTATAAAAAGTTTTTATTTGAAATTTTTTAAGGTAGAAGAGGTCCCGTGCCTACGCTGATAACCTTATGACAAATCCTCATCACCTTTTACAAAATGCTGCTTTTCCCGGTGCCGGGACGTTACTTATTGAGGAGTTCTCCCGATACTTCATCAGCAGCTGCACTTCATCACATGCATTGAGTCGAGCATAAATTGCTTATGAACTACATTAAAGTAATAGTATAGCTGCCGTGAAATGCTAAGTATTTAATAGTTCCGATGACCATTTGTGGTCTTCATCATCAGTTCCACTTCACCAAATGGTGCTTTCCGGAAGTATATGCATAAGTTACTATAGAAAACACCGAAATCGCTATAGGAGTGCCTATAATATTTGAAGAGTTCCCTGGATTTCTCCAGGATCCCATCATCAGATCCTGACATGACGACTATGAGACCACATGTGAAGTATACCCTTTCGAACAAAAAAAGAATTACTCAAATCGGTCCACGCGTAACATACCTACATAAAAAAAAATAAAAAAAAAGATTCCGTAGAATTGAGAACCTCCTCCTTTTTTTTGATGTCGGTTAATAATAAGGCTGTAACATAAAAATATCACGTCATTTGAGTTTCTTGGTTGCTACAGTATAGTGCAACTTTATTATTTACAAATTGTTACGCAAGCCTACATTCAGTTGTTTTTGACTGATACTTAAATTAAGCAGATTTTTCATCAAGTAAGTAAGTACCGTTATGTCAGATGCCTCGATTGATTAATTGATTATAGCGATGTCTTGTTATTGCTGCGCATGAGTGTTAAGTGTGTCAGGCTCGGTGAAACGTGCAACGCATACAAAGGACGATGAACAAAGAAAGTGAACGCAACATTTTAGGCATTCTTTGCTTTCGTCCATTTCATTGTTACATAGCTCATTCTAGTTTCATTGAATTGGAGTGCCAAAGTAATGTAGTACAGATATGGATACAAAGGCCATATCCGTACAGATGCTTTTAATACTTCAAACCCGAACCGGACACCGTAGATTCTTAGTTATCATCATTCTACCTTTTTATTCTCCACTATAGGGGTACATGACTTCCTCGTGGTTAGATAAATCCTTCAATGGGATTCCGGGCAAATGCAGCTAATAAGTGCAACAGTTTATTGGTCACCCATCCCATAATTGCAGTATTTTTTATGACCAACGGGGAGACTCTTATTCTTCATTTTACCCGATGTTAAGTAGTGATAAGGCTGAAGATGGAAGCGAGTCTCTCCCGGATTTTATCGTCACTCAAAGCTCGTTATCGTGTCACTGTCCTGCTCACATCTTACCGGGGTAAGCAAGACAGCATCATGTGCCATATCGTTATCGCGTGATATAGCGGTGTTCAGAGTGGGCGGGTCAGAGTGAGTCCTCCAGATGCTTAGTATTGATTAAAAACTTCAATAAATTGGTAGTTTCATGTCTCCTGGCAGATAAACGTAGATAAAGATTATCACTCGCTTAGTAGGAAACGAAAAAACTGTAGCCTAATTCCGCAAGAAAACTTACATGCAAGATGCCCGCCCGCAAATAAATGCAGATGCAACACAGTGCATCTTGCATGTAAGTTTTCTTGCGGAATGAAGCTACATATTTTTGTTTCCTACTAAGATATGGATTTCCGCCAAGTAACGCCTGATTCTATCAAATATCACTTGCCTTAGACAATAATAGAACTTTTTGGGCCGGATTCACTGCCGACAGATAAGTTCTGGATAGCTTATTTGGCAGATAATTTTATACATCCTACTTCCTACTAATATTATAAATGCGAAAGTATGTCACTTTGTTTGTTTGTTTGTTACTCTTTCACGCTAAAACTACTGAACGGATTTGGATGAAATTTGGCACAGAGATAGAAGATAGTCTGGATTAAAACATAGGATACTAGATATTTATCACGAAATTCCCACGGGAACGGGAAGTACGCGGGTGAAACCGTGGCAGCCGCTAGTTTTTCATACACCTGTCAAATTATCTGCCAGATAAGCTATTTAGAACTAATCCGTCGGTGGTAAAACCGGCCCTTATTCTTTCTCCTTATCCGACGCACTACGAAAAATTAACATAAAAAAAGTTTAGACTATCTCTTTATATATCTTCTCTAAGCCAGCTTTCTTGCCGAGAACCCTTGTTTACGAATATAATCCGAGACTCTTGATTTTAAAACCAGGGCAAAGCAGCTCGTTACTATAATTCACATACAAGTATCTTATTGTCTGGAAATAGGCCGTTCAGGTCGAATATTGTTACAAGTACCGGTGTAGGAGCTTTAAGATTCGGAGCTTTCGAGTTTATTGAACCCGAGTGACACTAATCCTCTCACCCACACTTAACCGGCTTAAAATGTCGTTACAAATAACTTCGTTAGGTTGTTTAATTGACGATCTAACTGGTGCCTATCAAAATGTTCTTAGTCCGAGTACTTCTTTGCCGTAGCATGCTAAGCAAATGGTATGATAGCTAGAGGGAAAGTAACTTTCTTTTGTTTTTTTAGTTCTATAAGTAGAAGTTTCAATACATTTAGGACAAATTTTTCAACGGTCATAATAATTATTCCCCTAATATCATAGGTACATACTTAAAATTATTTGTCATTCATTATCTCTTAACTTCTTCCGAAAATTAAAAAATCACTCCGTTTCAATGATGGTATGCCTTACATAGAACCTTTGTGGAACAGCAGCTAGAATATTTCCATCGAGTTAACCTTTTTCGAATACTTTACTTAATTACGCATCGCGTTAACCCAATAACGTTAACCTAACAGTAGCTTTTTATTTATTTATTTATTTAAGTTGTTATTAACGAAATATTAAGAAAATTTCGAAAGTAACTCCATGATCTGTCCTTTACATGATTTCTGGTTGACTGGTACAGAATACCTAAGGGCAGCAAGACCGCCATTTGAGTTAACAATCTACCATCTAATGATAAATTTTAAATAGAAAAATATTGGGAATCCGGCCCACTGTTCCAACCACTGAGCTAACGAGACTTACGGACCACCGTCGAAATTCTTTAATACTTTAATATTTTTAATACGCTGTAGGCCAGCGTTGTCACATCAATGCTAGGAATATCCTTGCATTTGAAAGAAACATCTCGAAATTCTTTAATACTTTTATATTTTTAATACGCTGTAGGCCAGCGTTGTCACATCAATGCTAGGAATATCCTTGCATTTGAAAGAAACATCTTTTCAGATGTTTACGATCGATTAAGATGCAATAGCCGATAACTTATGATTTTTGAATTTTTGCATTTGTCAAAGCTATTTTTAACCGACTTCCAAAAAGGAGGAGGTTCTCAATTCGGTTTGTGTGTTGATGTACACCGATTACGCCGAGATTTATGTGATTCTTTTTTTGTTCGATGCGGAATAATTGCCATTTGGTCCCATATATGTTTTTTTATTTTTACCGCCTCTGTGGTCTAGTGGTAACAACCACCGGTATCAGACCCAGGGGTCCAGGGTTCAATTCCCAGCGGGGGTACAATTTGTATTCGGTTTGGTTGGTGGTTTAGGACTTATTGTCAGTCCGCCTGGCTAGTTACCAACATCTTATCTAAGCCTGACGCCATAACAACAATGTTTTCAGCATTGTTGTGTTCCGGCAGTTAGAGATAAGATAGCCAGTTCCGCTAGAATCATGAATAAATAAATATCTATATACTTAATTCAGGTTCGCAAAATTTGTGACGACTCGATAGGGACTTTGGCGCGTAGTACGCGGCCGAGTAAGGTATCAAATTAAAGGTACTCGAGTCTATTTGTTCCGAAAACTATAAAATATACAAAATGTTAAACATGATGATCACAAACTGCAATTAAAGATTTTCGCATAATTTGGAATTTTTCGTCGATCGACGAACCCGAGTATCGGGTTGTAACCGCCCTAGTCTAAGTTATTATTAACGAAATATTAAGAAGAACAATTCGAAAGTAACTCCATGTTCTTTACAACCTTTCCGGTTGACTGGTAGAGAATGCCTAAGGGCAGTAAGACCGCGATTTGCTGTATAAGTATGTGCAACAAAAAGTTTATAAGTTACCATCTGTAACATTTTAGAATGCAAATAAATTGCATGTAGTTGGAAAAAAATGTTATCTGTATGTTTCTTTGTTCTAAAATTGAAAATACTGCACAGATTTTAAGAGTTATGTAGAGATAACTTGGAAGAATATTGAGTCCCCTCTTTGCTGCTGTAAAATTTTCCATTCCCATGGAAATTATGCAAAATCTAAATGACACACAAAAACTAATCCACGACCTCTTACACCCATATTCTTAGTCGTTCCTCCAAAACTTACTCGTCGAAATACTCCTCGAAATCGGTATTCTAAGTCATAACTCCGTAAGGACCTGGAGGAGCCAAAGAGTACGTAGCCACTCCGTGTTAGGCCTAGTGCACACTACCATTTTTACCCAGGACGAGGTTGAGTAGAGTGTAAAAAGTTTTGGAGGAACGACTTAGAATATAGGGGTTAGTCCTCGCAGACAAAGATGCGGGAGGCTTTATTACTATTGATAGCGGAATGTATTTTCATTCAATATATATAACATATTGAATGAAAATACATTCCGCTATCAATAGCAATAAAGAGAAAGACAAAAAAATAATCCGGACATCTTAAGACCCCATCCAATGCCAAACCGGTTGATGTGTGGCTATGGATGTGAGGTTTATACATTCCTCTCTCAAGCTGAATTTGATACTCTGCCAATACCTCTGCAAGAACCAGGCCTTGCGCGACTTGTGTGAGCTTGGAGTGCCAGACTGGAAGGAGCTTGTACACGACACACCCAAATGGCGCGTCTTATTATCGGAGGCCAAGACTCAATTTGGGCTACTGAGCCATCATAGTAAGTAAGTATATGTTGTTCGTATGTGTACAAAAGAAGGTAAGTAATAAAGCAATTAAATAGATAATTCTAACTGCAGTAACGGTGGAAGAATGAAGTGCATTAATTCGATGCACCAGCAGCCATGCGTTACGCAGTTAGCGTGATTTATGATGTTAAATATAATTATGAGGTTCTTATCTAAGAAATAACGATATCCGCATTTATATTTGTAATTGAGTTTGTTTACCTCCGTGGTAGGACTCCTCCATGGTACCACCGTGGTAATGAAACTTTACGAGGGGAATAGCGACTTGAGATGTGACGAACACAACCACTCTGCCAAGAGTGTGACGACAACGAAGAAGATCTCCGTGGTATCTACACCGGTTTTCAGGGAGTCGCCTACTTTGAGATCCTGAGTTCGAATCCCAGTATATTATCTGCGCTATGGCGCAAAGGGCAGGATTGGATAAATATGGATGATTGTGGTCTGACACATGTGAAGCAGGGGTGGCTCACTAGTATTTCAAAACCAGTAATTATAATCAGGTATAGTCGGGGAACTTCCCGGTTGACCAGTAGATTTTTTTAGGGAGCTCTATTGAAAAAGTAGATGATATGTAGAATTTTTTTATATCACGAATAATAGAACATTAACCGGTATTTCATTTCAATTATAAATTATTTCTTTAACCTTAGTACTTTCCGAGAAAACGTTTTTCACAAAACCTCTAACTGGTCATCCGCGAAGTTCCCCGATTGTACCTATACAGAAATATCGCACTTAATACTTGTACATTATACACTCATTTGCAAAAAAAACGGGCGGTTTTGATTTTCATTCATCTTTAAAAAAATACAATACCAAAAAGGTTTCAATCGTTTGTACACGTTACTGGCCGGTTTTACAAATGCTGTGGTATTTAAAAAAGTACGTTCTAAATTCAAATTTTCATTTGATGCTCATTTTTACAGAAAACCCCTTTTTATCCTACATTTTTGGCGCGAAGTTCCAGAAGTTAACATCGAGTTTCATACCTTTTATTCAATCTTTATCGATTAATTTCATATCATTGACTGTCAAAGCTTTATTTATTGCTGTTTGGCTGTATCAACAATGGTAGATAAAGTGGTAAAAGCTACCAAAATTATCGCGCTTCTTGAAGAGGGTTGCAGCCAATGTTTCGTGGCTAGGAGGCTAAATGTTAGTCGCTCGACAGTCCAAAGGACCTGGCAGCGATATCAGGAGACTGGTTCCGTCGAGAGAAGGCCTGGTTCTGGAAGAAAACCATGTACCCAACCACGGGATGATCGTTTTCTTGTGAGTCGCGTATTGAGAAATCTCAAATCTTCGTATGTGGATCTTAAGAACAACCTCCAAGAAGTAAGAAATGTGCATATTAGTCTATGGACGGTCAGGAGGAGGCTTCTCGCTGCCAATATACGCAGTCACCGCCCGGCCCGCGGCCCCAAATTACTCCGTGAGCACAGAGTTCACAGGCTTAGGTTCGCTAGAAATTGTGAATCATGGACTCAAGAAGATTGGAATAGGTTTTTGTTCTCTGATGAAGCCAGGATATCTCTGTTCGGTGAAGATCGACGTCGGCGAGTGCTAAGAAGACAAGGAGAACGCTTTGCAGAGGCATGTTTCGAAGAAATCACACCTTATGGTACGGGCTCTGTTATGTTTTGGGCAGGAATAAATTCAATGGATCGTACAGAGTTAGTCTTCATTGAAAACGGCTCACTGACTGGGCATCGATACATAACGGAAGTTCTAATTCCTCATGCACAACCCGCATTGGCCGCTCTAGGTGAAGACTCGATTTTTATGGACGACAATGCTCGCGCCCACCGATCCCGCGATGTTAATGCGTATGTGCAAGAGGTCGGCATTCGTCGTTTGGATTGGCCAGCTCGAAGTCCCGACCTCAATCCCATAGAGCATGTCTGGGACGTTCTGAAACGGCGTGTGAGATCAGTACACCCGGCTCCGCAGACCATCAGAGAGCTGAAGAATGTGATTACTGCGGAGTGGGAACGTATTCCGCAAGCAAGTATCCGGGATATACTCGCTAGCATGCCCAGACGAATTCAAGCTGTGATTTTAGCTAGAGGGGGTCACACTCGATACTAAACATTTATCTGCTTTTACTTTATTAAAGAAAAACAAACAAAAAAACTTTTTTATTTTTACTTCATGAGTATATTTATATCATGAGCATTATTTCCCATAAATTGTATCTAAATTTTATGAAATACTGATGAAAACGATTATTTTCTTATTATTTTCCAAATTGTGAGGATAAAGCTACCTATAATTATCAAACAAAGCAATAAAAACATTTGAAATGGTTCATTGCTTAGGTGCCCATTTTTTTTGCAAATGAGTTTATTAGATGTTTATCTGATCAGTGCGAGGTCGGAAATGAATATCACAAATTACAGAGAAAAAAAATAATGATTTAAAGTACCTATTGAGGAACATTTCAGAGGAAAAAGGTTTAAAATAACCTCACAAAAGTAATTAACCTAATTGACAATTAATATGCATAACAAAATACTACAGTGCAACGGCCACTTGACCGATTTAAAAATATATTTTCCGACCAGTTAGTCATCCTTGCGTATGATCGTGCTTTCTTGATACCGTTACATCTTGAGAACTGCCCGCGCGCCTATCTCGCAGACCTCGCAGTGTGCAGCGTTGTTTGGCAGAGCGCGCACCGATCGCGCACATACTCCCGCGCATTCTTAATTCAAACTTTTGCATATTTATTTAATTAATCTGTGGTTAAAGTTGTGTGTGATATAACAATATGGCTGCCTTGAATTTGATTTTATTTGGTGAGTTGGTCAAACTTTTTTGTGTTAAGCGAAAGTGACCCATTTCTAGCACATACGCTGTGTTGTTAATGCTTTTTGGTTTAACTTATTCATTTGGTAGAGAAAGTGACAAAACAGAAAATAAATAGATGTCGAGGAATTGCCCGGTAGACCAGTAGAGGTTTTCTGAAATCGTTCTTGCGAAAAGTAAAATAGGGTAAAAAAATATATTATTGAAATGAAATAGGTAGGTACTTATTAATATTCTAGTATCTGTGATAGAAACATTTACACTCAAATATTTATATAAATAAATAGATATATGTATATATCTTTTTGAAATAACGCTTCCTAAGAAACTACTACCGGGACATTCCTCGATTGTACAGTGGGGGAACTTCCCGATTGACCTGTAGATGTTTTTTTAGGGAGCTTAATTTACAAAAGTAGTAGATATATAGAATATGTTTATATCACAAATTTAATAGAACATTAACAGGTAGATATTTTAGATTTAGTACTTTCCGAGAAAACGTTTCTCAAAAAAAACTGTAGTGGTCAACCGATAGTAATAAATACTTATTTTCTATTTTTATACTTTTTTAACTTAAAAATTGTATGGTTTTTATGCTAGGTAAACATACAAATACGGATCTTATTATTTATCAGATGTATAACTTTAACGTTGGTATAAAAATAAGTGAAGACTTATAAGCTATAAACGAAACGGATGGAAACGATTTCTCAATGTTTTAAATAACTTTTGAAACAAAAAAGGTCGAAAGAACTTCCTAGGAAACCCTAAAATGTCGCTAAAAGCGACCAAGTTTCAAAAGGTCATTGAAAAAAAAATAACATTGCCAGTTTGTAAGAAAGTTGTTGTACTGTTTGTTAGAAAGTTGTTGTACTAAAGTTTTATGCGTTCCGCAACTTTTCTGACTTTTTTTATTAACAATTATGCCTGCATTTACATGGTTTCAACTAACGGTCGCCTTAAAAGAAAATGTTTTTTTTTATGAAGTATGGGGAGACTCTTCATCATACCTGATGTTAAGTATTGATAAGGCTGAATGTCGCATGGAAGCGAGACTCTCCCGGAATCCCCAACCACTGAGGAACTGGCTATCTTATCTTTAGCTGCCGGAACACAACAATGCTGAAAACATTGTTGTTATGGCGTCAGACTTAGTTAAGATGGTGGTAGCTAGCCAGGCGGACTTACAACAAGTCCTACCACCAACCAAACCGAATACAATATGTACCCCCGCTGGGAATCGAACCCAGAACCCCTGGGTCTGATACCGGTGGTTGAACCACTAGACAACAGAGGCGGTTAAGACGGTTAAGTTTATTTTCCATTTCAATTTTGACTTTTTTATTATACATCGTACAGTCGTTTAAAATAACTTTGAATGAATTTCTCGTAAGCATTAGGTTTTACTATTCAAAAGCCTTTTTCCTGTGTTGCGAAAATTGAAGACGACCTGATGGAATGATATATTTCTATGATATGATAAAAATACTTTTAAACTGGTTTCATAATTTATATATTTAACCAAATTGAAAAGTTTGATTATACGGGCTCTTTTCTGAAACTGTCAAAAGGATTTCGATAAACTTACATTGGACCATGATATACTAGGTACCTACGTAGTATATCATGGTAGGTTAGCTTTTGACGCAAAAATCAATCTAAAAGGTGAAAAAGCTTGTAAAAACATATGGGCGTAGTGTTCTGCCTGCGTTTTCGTCCGCTTTATTTTAATTTTAAGTGCCATTTATGTAATTTAGACGCTAACTTAATATTGACGTCTGTTTGGCTTATAGGTAGGGCTACCTTTTGCGCAGAGGTTCCGGGTTCGACTCCCGGACAAGACAAATATTTGTGACATATCTAGTTGTTTTGGTCTGGGAGCTAGCTACAATAAGCTAACATAAATATACAATACATGTTAGCTTCAAAAAATTTTATGACTGCAGCAGTAAGTTGCGAGTGTCAATGTGGACAACTTTTTGTTTCTCTGACGAACATAAAATAAAATTGAGCCTTCTTACATTTCCGAATAAGGGGGAACCATATTAAGTATGTTGTGTAAGTTTAGCAGTAAGTATTTAGTAGTATATTTCACAAATAGTTAGAAATGGAAAAGCCAGTCATCCATAAAAAAACACTTTCTTTCAAACATCCACCGTTAGGTAACTTATTTACTGAAACATTTCCCGAACTGTGTTGTTTTGTTGTTTATTTGATGGAAAAAATACTGAAAAAACTTCCGCTCGTTTAGTAACATAAACTATACTTATTTTGTTCGTGTTTTGCAACTTCAATTAAAGTCGTTCTACATATTCAATATATTAAGTGTGACTCGTAAACATTATATTATTTTTATGACATTTGTTCTAAATCAGTGAAAATGTTATTAATCCTCAGACCGACTTGATATTTTATTAAGGCGACGAACCTAATTGTCTTTTTTCTAACTTTAATAAAATTTAGTAAGTAATTTTTTTATACCTACATTGACTCGCAATAGATGTGACGACCTCCGTGGTAGAGTGGTACCTACGTACATCGGTTTCTAGGTGTCGCCTACTCTGAGGTCCTGGGTTCGAATCCCGTTAGGGGCAAATTTTTGTATGATAAATAGTGTACGTGCATTTGTACCTGAGTCATGGCTGATTATATATATTTCTACAAAAAATGTATTTATTTAATATTACTATAACTATACGTACATCTTATGTTTTGGCGCGCACTGTTCATTGAAATAAAACAACTTTAGCGGATATCAAACGCGCTATATTTCCACGAACTAAGTTGTAATTGTCCGTATTTTTAGATTTTTTAGGGGTTTTTTGATATTCCCGACGTTTCGGCACCGTTACAGCTGAAAAGGTTGTTTTATTTCAATTACTATAACTATTTCTATCACTTACCTTAGTACTTTGGGGCTAGGCTAATTGGTGTGAGTGTAAGAAATATTTATTCATTTATTTATATATATCAAAACAATAAAAATGGAAACGTTTTGAAAAAATACATTACAATGATTTAATAGATTCTTGCGACAAAAAATATACAAATAAATAGGTATATTAAAATTTTCAATGAAATTCGTGAAGAGGTGAAAGCGCAGAACACAGAAAGTCTCTTTCTTGTGCTCTGTGGGTAAAAGCCTTTAAAAATATTTTTACAATAAGATTTATCAAATACCTAGTTATTAAATGTCAGAATCATAATCGAAAAATGCAAATTCCAGTATTATTTTATTAAAGTTTATGACTTGGACCTGAAATCGCCTTAACAATCAATGTACTTACAAATTGCATGGCTAATGCATACGACGACGATATTAAAATTTTATATTAGTGTTTTCGCTATGGTTGGATAAGATTTAAGTCGTATATTAATAATATCAAACAATTCGTGTTGACAAGGAGATATTTATATTGAACAAAACCTAAACCATCACATTTAGGACTTCGTTAATGTTTACAGACAAAAAACCCAGGATATATCGCTATAGGATAGGTCTAGCATAATATTGGATATAGACAGCCCGAAATAGACTAACGAAGTGGAGAGTTGATGGAGGCTTACACAAAACTGATCGAAGAAGGCTTGAGATAATAATTAATGATGAGATGAGGTCTAGCACGCATCTAAGTCTCTTCAGATTTCTAAAATTAAATCAAAACCGATTAGTGATTATAAAATGTAAATATAACATTTACGTCCGTTCTTGAGTGAAATATTGCATTTACCTCTGGGACGGCTCAGTGAAATAAGAACAGCTGGGCTATCACGTAAAAAATCTGGGTATGGATATGGGCTTCATTTGACAGTTGAAGCTCATAAAATTACCATATATGGTCATTTAACTGTCAAATGAAGCCCATGTCCATATCCATATTTTTTACGCGATAGCCCCCCTGGTCAAGAGCAAGTTTCACACCCTAGCTCACCGCCGCAAAGTTGCCTGACTGTCGGTCTTTTACAGACTGTACTTCGGAGAGTGGAGCTCAGGAGCTACATGAGGTCATACCGCCATCTCCCTTCTACCATCGGACATACAGTCGCACTGCGGGCTGCTACCCTTTCTTGATTGATATTCCTAAATGTCGCATAAAGCGCTTCTCGACATTCTTTATATTGTGCACAGCAAAGGAGTGGAACTCCCTCCCAGCGCCTGTATTTCCGAGTATTTAATAACCCGTCCATCTTCAAAGCAAGGGTGAATAGGCACCTTCTGGGTTAGCTCGCTCCATTGTGGATCATGTCTTAGCCCTTGGGTTTGATTGGAATCAAAAGGCAAACCCATTATAAATAAAAGAAAAAAAAAAAACATTTCGGATTACAACTTTATAATTTTGCAATTTACAATGCTATTTTTATGAATAGGTATGTTAAAATTTTCAATGAAATTGGTGAAGAGGTGAAAGCACAGAACACAGAAAGTCTTTTTCTTGTGCTCTGTGGGTAAAAGCCTTTAATAATATTTTTGTATCATAGGTATATCATCTAAAATTGTCATGTTCGGGACGGACGCCGGTGACGGCAATCAAAGACGGTGGTCGAGCTAAGACTGATTTTATTAATTCATGTGAAGCACACCCTCATTATAGTTTTCTACTACCCCCATTACCTGACAATCCCCTTTTACAAAAAAAAAAAAAAAACTTATTAGCATAACATGCACGTATAATATCCGCACGTACCAAAACATAATAGCACAATATCCTTAGATTAAAACTTAAATATTACAAACAGATTATTTTATAAAAGTTGAATTTACCTACATATATAATTATTTACAACATATTTTAACAACAGCACAATCAAGTCTAAATGATCAATAAATAATTACAATTGACAATTAATTAATTCCTAGTAAAATTTTAATAAAAGTACAAATAAGTAATAATAACAATAATTTAACAAATAAAGTATAAGTTCAATTTGTATTTTTTTTTTTTTATAATGTAAAATTTTATTTTATGAATACATTTCAAGTTGAAAATCATTAAAACTTAATTTCGTATAAGTACTAAATTAAATAACCGATCTGACAAATAATTGTATACTTAGGTTTAATAATTTCATTACATTACAATTCAAAAATTTATTATTATAATTTTGTAAAAAATATCCATTTACATAAAAAAATGGTAACTGTTTATACAAATAAGCTGATATATTTCCTGAATTTCATTATTACATTCAAATTTGAAATATTGTTTTGATTTAATATTCATTAATTCTCCGTTTTACTATTCGGTAATAGTTAACGTACAAATTAAAACAGCTGTATTCAATGATTATAATATTATTAATTAAGATGACATAAAATTTGTTATTGTATAGTAATATTATTTATAACATTAACATATATTTAATTCATGCATTTGTATATAATATAAATTTAATTGGGTTTTAACTTTCTTAATTTCTAAATTAGCGTAACCGACTCACTGAAAGGATGGCGGTGGCGCTGTGGCCGCAGCTGTGGTGGTGTAACCCCACCGATCAGGAGGTCGCACTATCCTGCCAAAACGAGTACGATAATAATCAGTTGAACCTGAACCCGTGTTGTCATTATGTAGTTGTACCGGTATGCTGGAGCTGATAGATTTCTTCTGTAATAAATCGTCGTAACAGCCTCTCATCGGTGACTCATCGGGACTATTGTCCATTAATAAATGTTTCCTATTGCGTCTAAGAATATTTCCCGAATGAAACATAGCAACCAAATAAGATCGTGGACCTTTGAAACCGATTACTTTACCAGGTACCCAATCTTTGTTTATTCTGACCCTGACTTTTTGTCCCTTATGTAAAGCTTTCAAATTTTTCGCACCTTTGTCATAATACCGTTTCATTTGTTGTTGGCGCAATTGTAACTTATGATGAGTATTTTGTTTAATATTAGGTTTAAACAAAGACGGTTTGCATGGTAGAATACTACGTAATTTTCTATTGTATAACAATTCAGACGGGGAACCTAATTCGTTACTTATCGGGGTATTCAGGTATTCTAACATTGCCAGATCGAAATCTGTGTTATCATAGGCTGTTTTCTTCATTATGTTTTTTACAATTTGTACAGCTCGTTCGACCTGACCATTCGACTGCGGGTACCTTGGCGATGACGTCACATGCTGAAATTTCCACTGCTGTGAGAATTCATAGAAACTATTTGAAGAAAATTCAGGACCATTATCAGATACGATAATTTCTGGAATTCCCTGCCGACTAAAAATAAGTTTAAGTGCGTTAATAACGCTTTGGGACGATAAAGAATTTAATTTAGATATTTCGATAAATTTACTAAAATAATCAATTATTATTATATAAGAATTGTTTCCATAGTGAAAAATATCTATCCCTACCTTACACCATGCTCTATTTGGAATCTCATGCGGTATTAAGGTCTCTTTTGTGTTTTGTTTTTTATACGTTAAACATGCTTGACATCGTGACAAATAATCCCCTAACTGTGAATTCATGTTTGGCCAAAACATTATCTCGCGGGCCCTAAGTTTGCATTTTTCAATACCGAGATGTCCTATGTGAATTTTTCTTATCATATCTTTTCGCATACATTTCGGAATTAAAACCCTATTGCCCTTGCAAATAATACCAAAATTGACCGTTAGTTCATCTCGATTATCCCAATAACATTTAATTTTATCGCTCACTTTCGTTTTTTCTATAGGCCAACCCCGCTTTATTACCCTCATTAATTCTTGTAGTTCGTCATCCTGTTTAGTACATTTTTGTATTTCAAGAAAATGCGAATCAGACAATGGATTTACCGCAGTCAACGCACACACTTGTGCCTGCGCATCTAGATGATCTCGTGGCTGGCTCGCTACACACGCATCGGGGGCGACTGCGCGCGACAAAGTGTCTGCGATAAACAAATACTTTCCCGGTTTGTATACAAGTTTAAAAGAATAAGGTTGCAATCGCATTAACATGCGTTGTAATCGCGCCGGTGCGTTCGCTAAAGGTTTGTTTATAATACTGACTAACGGCTTATGATCGGTTTCGATTGTTATGTCCGATCGTCCGTATATATAGGTATAGAATCTCTCGCAGGCGAAAACGCACGCATACAGTTCTTTCTCGATTTGCGCGTAAGATTGTTCAGTCTTTGTAAGTGATTTTGATGCATAACAGACAGGTAAATTATTTTGCATTAAGCAAGCGCCCAGCCCATTTTTGCTGGCGTCTACTGATATAACAATAGGTTTATTTAGGTCATAATATTGTAATATCGGCGGGCTAATTAAAAACTTTTTGATATTATTAAAACAATGTTCGTGTCTTTCGTCCCAATGCCATTCCACGTCTTTTTTTAATAATTCTCGCAATAAAAATGTTTTATCCGATAAATTTGGTATAAAAGTACTAACGTATGTTACCATACCGAGGAACCTTTCAATATCTTTGACACACTGAGGCTTTTGAATGTTTTTTATGGCTATTAAATGTGAGTCATCTGGATAAATGCCGTTTTTTGTAATCTTATGACCGAGATATTTAATTTCAGTTAGGCCGATTCTACACTTATCCCTATTAAGTTTTATGTTTATTTCTCTACACCTTTTTAATACTAATCTCAAGCGCTCATCATGTACTTTTTTACTAGGGCCGTGAATTAATAAATCGTCTACAAATAGAACGACACCTTCTATATCATCAAAATGTTCATATAACCGTTTATGAAAAATTTCTGAAGCTGAAGTTATTCCGTATGGCATTCTTAAAAATTTATACCTGCCAAAAACTGAATTAAACGTACACAAATCCGTAGAATGCAACTTAACTTGCCAAAAACCTTGCTTAGCATCTAAAGTGCTGAAGTACTTTGAACCTGAAAGATTGGCCGTTATTTCCTCAAAAGAGGGTAATTTAAAATGTTCTCGCTTAATAGCTTTGTTTAAATCACGGGGGTCAAGACAAATGCGCAAATCTCCATTAGGTTTCTTTACCACTAACATGCTATTTACCCAATCCGTTGGGCCCTCAACTTTTGCAATTATACCATCACGCTCCATTTCCAATAATTTATTTTTTACTTGGTCTCTTAAGGCTATAGGTAATTTTCTAGGTGCGTGAATTACTGGCTGTGCATCCTCCCTCAATTGTATTTTGTACTCACCGGGAAGGCAGCCCATGCCCGCAAAGACGTCCGAAAATTCATCCAAAATGGCCTCACTACTATTACTCGTGCTAACAGTCATAATCCTTTTTATTAATTGTAACTCTTCACAGGATTGTCTACCTAATACGGGCGGTGATGAAACATCAACAACAACAAACTTAATAAAATATATATTATTTTTGTATGACGTTTTTAAAAAACATTTTCCTATAACTGGAATGCTATTACCTGAATAGCCCCGTAGTTTCACCGATGAACTTGTAAGCTCTTGTTCTGATAAATTGATTTTATGTAAGACACTTTTTGGTAATACGTTCACATCAGCTCCAGTATCCAGTTTAAAACTGACTTGGGAATTATTTATACATAACTCAACTAACCAATCCTCCTTTGAATTACGGGTATTAATATTATGAATTACCTGATCGGTGGAATCCTCCTCCACTGCGTACACGCGACCGGCCCTACACATTCTTGCAAAATGATTTACGCGATTACACCTGTTACACCTTTGTCCGTAAGCCGAACACTCATATCTTCGGTGAACTTTACCACAGTTTCTACATATATTGTCCACAACACGCTGCGCCGGGTTACGTTGATAACGAAATGCATTCGAGTTTTGGTAAAAATTACGCCGACCCGATGGATTCGTCGCCGGTGTGTGACTCCCGCGCATCCCGCGCGAGCCGCTCGCCCGCTGCTGCTCCTGGGGCGGGGCGGGTGACCTTCGCCGTGACATTGACGCTCGCTCGTTTGTGTAACGGTTTGTTATTAAATGTATGTCATTTTCATTGTCTTTCGAAGCTCGACTAATTTCGTGAACATGCTGATTATAATTCTCCGACTTGATGTTTAATGCTTGCATATGTGACATCTCGGCCAAACTGCAAATATCTAAAGCTTTAGACAACTTTATGTCCGGTTCCCGTAATAGACGCTCAGACAGCGCGACGTCTTTTATTCCGCATATAAGTCTACTGCACACAAGATCGTCTTTCAAATCCTTAAACTCACATTTTGCAGCTATTTTATTCAATTCAAATACGTATTGCTCCACTGATTCTTCATCTCGTTGATCTCTTTTAAAAAATTTTTGTCTTTCCACCGCCAAATTCTTTTTCGGTATGAAAAATGTATCAAATCTGTTCAGTAACTGTTTCACACTCGTAAAATTTTCTTGAAATTGATCATACACTTCGCGACATTTTTCTCCAAAGACGTGTAATAAAATGTTAATTTGCACTTTGGGATCCTTTTTCGAAAATTCACATGCTTCATAGTACACATTAAATGCTTTTTTCCACTTTTCCCACTCCGTACACAAATTTCCCGAGGTAATATTTGTTAAATTGTTTTCAAAATTAAATGGTCGCGGCGGTTGTAGTACTGACTCCATTTTGTGCGATTCACTTTATAATCCTACCGACTGCGCCATGTCATGTTCGGGACGGACGCCGGTGACGGCAATCAAAGACGGTGGTCGAGCTAAGACTGATTTTATTAATTCATGTGAAGCACACCCTCATTATAGTTTTCTACTACCCCCATTACCTGACAAAAATAAGATTTATCAAATACCTAGTTATTAACCAAATGTCATAATCATAATCGCCCAATACAAAATCCAGTATTAATTAAAGTTTATGACTTGGACTTGGCATCGCCTTAACAATAAATGTAATTACAAATTGCATGGCTAATGCGTACGGCGACGACATAATATTTATCAACATTTTCCATAACCAAAATACCGATTATTTTACTCTTCAATCACTAGAAACATCAAAGTTAATAAATTGGTAACCAATCCTATGAACAACGATAGCGAAACCTGCTCAGCCGGCGAAGAGCGAATCGACTATTCCACGAAGTTCCATCTTTAAAGCCATACAGATGATAAAAATCTGCACAAGCTAATTAAAGCAACGCCAATACTTTGACTCTCTAATCAAATTAATTTCATATCTCAATATCGCTTTTATCAAAGAGGGAAATTTTATCGGACGCAGTTAATTTGGACCACGGAAACAATTCGATTTTATACCACTTAAATTAAAATGTCGGCATCGGCGTCTGTCAAAGGGAAAGTCTAATGACATCGATTGCCCCAAATTGGTCCAGGGAAACCTGTTGCGTGCTGTAAAGAAAGCTCAATTACATGAAGCCGAAGAAACATTGATGTCGCCACAAATTAAAGAATCACTTCACGCAAATAATCTGGGTTTAGGTCGACCGAACGCTTTTGATTTGGGCGCAGTAAATACCTCAAGAAAATACTGGCTGGCCTAATTTTTATTTAGGTTTTTGCCACTGATGATTTTCAATCAATCTATTTCTTTACTTAAATTCATCACAATCACGATAGTTTTAAAAACCGCAATTGATAATGCGACGTTGCGTGGTTAGTTTGTTCCAGGTTATCGATCAATCTCAAGCAGTCAAAGGCACATCACAGATTCTATTCACTAAATAAAATAAGTTCTTATTATAAATATTAAAAAAAAAGTATCGTGTCGCCCGGGTGTCGCCAACCTTACATTTTATAAAATCATGACACAAATATAGCTTCTCGTTTAATGAAGGACTTAAGAGGAGTAAGCTCGACCTTAAGAACCTTGTTCTTTTGCAGAAAATTCTTGCGCTTAAAAGGAAGTAATATATTTTCCCGTTTGACTTAAAAAAAATAAAAGGTTGTAATAAAAAAATATATTGAAAATGAGGAGGAACTCAGTTTTTTTTCTTTCAATATTTTTTACTTAGGAATTTACATGGAATTTACGAATCTGAAAAATTCAAAATTTCTCGAGGTATTTACTTAATTGGAAAACTATTTAAGGTTTTTTATTGTAGATGAAAACGTCATAAAAAGGAGTGTTTAAATTCTTTGGTCTTGTTGCTTTGGGCTAAATTTTCTATCCTTGTATAAAAAATATCGTACCCAACGAAAATAAATGACAACGGATGAATGACACTTCGATTTGTCCGTAGGTATAAATACGTTGTTAGAGGATATTTTTTTTAGAGCATTGAAAAGTCGGTCCAAAGTTTTTACCGTATATTCTTATACGGTCGTTTAGTAAGAGGTCCGCTAGTATAACGCATACTACTAACGGCCGTCACGACTTTATTCGCGCAAAATTTATTTCATGGCGATATACAACCTTACCGGAAAGTTACAAGCAGAAGCAGTTTCAGGGCCAGCTTTAGGGAGAATCCACATCTAACCGTATTCTTCCGTTTCGTAATTTCCTGCAATCTACTCGATGTACAAACGCATCTTGGGTTTTATGGGTACCTACCTCTTTATGTGGAACTAGCGGCCGCTCGCGGTATCACCCGCGTGATTCCCGTTCCCGTGGGAATATAGGGATAAAAAGTATCCTATGTTCATAACCAGGTTATCTACTATCTGTGTACCCAATTGCATTCAAATCCATTCAGTAGTAGTGCCTTTTCAATGCAAACAAACAAATTCTTTCTCTTTATAATATTAGAATAGATTATTTTTATTAAAATGTGGCTTGGCCCTAACACTATATAATTGGGATTCTTGAATTGTTAATGTTATTGGATATTTTTTGTTGCAGCCATTGTCCCGTTGTTGGTGCAAGTGGGTTGTGAAGAAGAAAACAAATATGACAAGTGAGTATCTAAAATGAGCTAGTAAGCCTGAAATTAAGCAGAACTGCCAAATAAATACTGGTTGGCCAGGGAGTTCACTTTCAATGCTAAAATTCAAATGCCTTATAACGAGTCCAGTAGGCGTAGCACGAAAAACTTTCGAGTAAGTATCGAAGAAGTAAAGTAAAAAAAATATATGACACTAGCTTCCGCCCGCGGTTTCACCAGCGTGGTTCCTGTTCCCGAGGGAATATCGGGATAAAAAGTATGTTACTTTCCGTCCTTTTATGAAACCATAGAGTTTCAAAAATCAAGTCGATTGGTTACCTAGTTAGGGCGTGAAGAAAATACAAAAAAGCACTTACCTACGCATTTAAAATATTACTATCGGCCACCCGCGGTTTCACCCGCGTGATTCCCGTTGCAGACAAAATATTGGGATAAAAAATACCCTATTTTTTAATCCAGGCTATCTACTATCTGTGTGGCAAATTTCATCCAAATCCGTTCAGTAGTTTTTGCATGAAAGAGTAACAAACAAACAAACTAACATACTTTCGCATTTATAGTATTAGTCGGATATTAGGATATTGAGCAGCGTTCCTATCGGAACGTAAACGGAATTACATTTTTCTATACATTTTTTGTCATTACGTGCTCGATACGTCCACGATACTATTCCCATAATTTTTCGTGCTAGCCCTACAGGAGTATCCTATATCCGTAGTATCCTATCCGTATCCTATATGTAGGTATGATCGTCGATTCTCCCACATACCACACTGTATGTATATTTAAAGTCGTAAGATAAATATAATAGGTAGGTACATATTTTTTTTTTATGAACGACGGTGAGACTCTTAACCTTCATCATACCTAATGTTAAGTATTGATAAGGCTGAATATGGAAGCGAGCCTCTTCCGGAATCCTCAATCACTGAGGAAATGGCTATCTTATCTCTAACGGCCGGAACACAAATATGCTGAAAACATTGTTGTTATGGCGTCAGACTTAGAGAAGAGGGTGGTAGCTAGAAAGGCTTACAACAAGTCCTACCACCAACCAAACCGAATACGATATGTACCCAGAATCGAACCTGGGACCCCTGGGTCTGATTGTACAATCTTCCCGGTTGACCAGTAGAGTTTTTTGGCAAACGTTATCTCGGAAAGTACTTATGTGAAAGAAATAATTTATTATTGAAATGAAATACCTGTTAATGTTCTATTATTTGTGATATAAACGTTTCTATATATATCAATTACTTTTTTGAATAAATCTCCCTAAGAAAACTCTACTGGTAAACCCGGAAGTTCCCTGATTGTACGACTAAACCACAGCGGCGGTTAAAAAGTTGCTAAAACATAATAATTTAAAGAGATGAACCTTTTCATTGGGTTAATTAAAGTACTAGTTTTAATGAGTTAAACACGTGAAAAGATTGTTTGAGCATTTGACATTTTTTGAAATGGCCTAAATTTTCCTGTGTGTTCCTTTGAGGGTACAGTGGAAAATAATTTTAACCACTGTACCTGTCTATCCTATCTGTGTTAAAGATGTTGTACTTGTATGGTATGTACAGTACAACAGTACTTACTCATAGTAATGTACCTAAGACTAGTTTATCAACAATAATCACTTAACTGTTTAATAATGACGCTAAAATAATTTGTTTCGCAGCTACACTTTAGTGCGTATGTTCCCAAGCCAAGAGGGGCAAGTGCCATCAGCGGTGTATTTTAAAGATCCTCTTGGGAAAGTCGAGGTCCTGAAGACTAGTCGAGGGTTGAACGACAGCCTAGACGTCCTCGTGCCTCCGGACCGGATTGCCTTCGTCCAAGACTATGCTCAGGATAAGAATCTCATCTTTGAAGTTAAACACGTGTACTATGGCAGGTATGTTTAGTCAGGGGACTTACCCCCATATTCTAAGTCGTTCCTCCAAACTTTTTACACTCCACTCAACCTCGTCGTGGGTAAAAATGGTAGTGTGCGCTAGGCCTAACACGGAGTGGCTACGTACTCTTTGGCTCCTCCAGGTCCTTACGGAGTTATGACTTAGAATACCGATTTCGAGGAGTATTTCGAAGAGGTTTTCAATGAGGTTTCGTTAAGTCGAGGACGAGTAAGTTTTGGAGGAACGACTTAGAATATGGGTGTAAATGTGTTGTCCCAGTATTTTACTAATATTAAAGACTAGCTTCCGCCCGCGGTTTCACCCGCGTGGTTCCCGTTCCCGTGGGAATATCGTGATAAAAAGTATTGAAAGGATGGAGAGTACCATCCTTTCAACTAACTCTATGCCAAAAATCAAGTCGATTGGTTGCTTAGTTAGGGTGTTAAAAAAGTCAAACACATTTTCCCACTTTTTTCCCATTTATTTTCAGGATTAGGATGTGAAAAGATACACTTCTTGTCTTACTCAATAAAGTAAAACCAGTTGAACGGATTGGAATTTGACCCAATATCCAATTTTAATCCAGCCAAAGCCTGCAATAAAATTAAATGATTTTGCAATAACATTAAATGATGATATAATTAGCTAATTCTCATTGCAAGAATAATAATTTTCGAATTATAAGTCAGTATTTTTGTGTAGCTATGTGTTCTTATCCGTGTTATCTTTTAATATTCTTCTTTTTGTTTCCTTCAATAGGCATCTGGAGAATGACCGACTGCCTAGAAGGAGACTTATGCAGCAGTTCAACGTATTTGGCTATAATTCTTATCCGACCGTGAGTATAAGAGCTGAGATTTATCCTACATAACAGGCGAAGAACACTCGTCTCTAAAGACGGAGATAACTTGCTAATTCAGTCGCTGAGAGCTCTACGAAAAAGAAACTGAGGGCTGATTATCTAGCGAAAACTCGATTTATTTTCAGTTTTTTCGCTGTTGTGGCTGTCTTACAGTATGAAAATGTGTCAGTAAAGACAGCGACGAAACTGGTTGCTAGAGGATTCTTTGTTAGATACATAATCAGCCTGATTGTCAATTACTTCCCTCCAATGTCACTCTACAAGTGCGTTCTTGAAAATACAATTAATTTTCAGTAGTTTTTGCGTGAAAGACTGACAAACACCCATTCATCCATCCTCACTTTCACATTAATAATACTAGTAAGATTTTTATTTGGTTTTCAATGTAAAAATGGAAATATATAGTTTTTTATTTTAGCTATTTTTGGTGCCTTTGTTAACTAATTTATGTAAGTAAAGAGATAATGATTTTAAATGAAAAAGTCATATATTGTTTTTAAGTCCAATAATTTTAAGCCATTGCCATACCATAAAAATATCCGTGAAACAGGATTTATTAGAACTAATATACTAATAATTTCGTGAAATAGGCCCCAAGGCGGGGGGCAATCTTCGCGCTGCGGCATTTAGATTAGATATATTTTAGAGCCACAAATCTACTGAAAACATTTTCGGGCGATAAATGAATGAAATGAAAAAGAACGTAGAGGTTGCACTTACCTAAATAAATAGAAAAAAGAAGTTTGATGCGAATCGCGTATAGGTAATTATGAAGTAGTTATAAGAAATAGTGTTTAATACATACTAAATATTAATGTTTGTCTGTTTATAACGACAGATTCTGGAGTATATAGACGACATGGCGGCAAGGCACGCCGATATCATAAAGCTGCAGCCACTCGGTCATAGTTATCAAGGCCGATTAGTGAAGCTTGTGAAAATATCAAAGAACCCTAACGCTGGAAACCCTATCATATTTATAGATGCTGGTAAGTATAAGTAATCTATAGGGTATAAACATAAAACGTGAAAAGATAGAAAATAAATTCTTTCGAACGGTATGGTATTTCAGGAAAGTATTCAATATTCAAATTTCGCTATTTTTCAAAAAACAATGGATGAGAAGTTAAATTATATTTTAACGGTACTGCAGTATCATTCAAAAACTATCAGTAGTAGAGGGGCAGTTATATAGACTGTGCTATTACTAATTATAATTAGCTACATGCAGCTTCATTCATGTGTGTAGCAGGCATATAGGAATATCTGTGACATTTTGAAAATGTACAGTATAGTTAATATGATGACATTTACTTCATGTTCAAACTTATTAGTACTATGTGAAATAATTTTAGTTTATGAAGTGAATGTGCAATTAACTTATCGTTGACGAGATGTCTGGAATATCAATTTAGCCCTACTGTCAAGGGTTACGGTTTGTAGATATATATTTTAGTTAAAACTATTGAATTTGTATATTTTCTTAGGTATCCACGCTCGAGAATGGGTAGCTCCTGCCATGGCTTTATACATGATCCAACGTTTGACAACCTCCGAAGGAAGGCGGAAAGAACTGGAAGGAGTGGACTGGTACATTCTGCCTGTAGTCAACCCCGACGGCTATGAATTCACGAGATCTAGCAAAGCAGTAAGTTAGATGAATCAAAGTGATACGACCGCGTTCTACGGTAAAACGGATAGCTCATGGTTCAGAATTTCAGATTCCTTTGTGGTATAGTTTTTTAACTGCATTAATTACATTTGTTACCAACAATATTTTTGGGGTTAAATTTTGTTTCTCTAACTGTGACAATTTTATAAGACATTTTATAGATTTACTAGACAAACGATAAACGTATATGGCAAAAGGTATGGATTTTGAAGTGTCGTGACATCTGCTGAACACGTTTTACACAATCATCTATTTGTTGTTAAATAATTTGTTAATATAATGACATAATGGTGGTGCTTAAAATGCAATTTTTCTCTTTCAATATTTCAGAATCGTATGTGGAGGAAGACAAGATCAAAATCAACTTCGACTTGCCTCGGCGTGGACGGAAATAGAAATTATGGATTCAAATGGGCCGTCAGTGGAGTGTCCAAGGATCCCTGTAACAAAGAAACATATGCGGGACCCAAGCCTTTTTCGGAACCCGAAACAAGGATGGTCAGAAATGTGATGGTGGAATACGCGAAACGAATAAAGCTGTACGTCTCACTTCACGCTTACGGCCAGTATCTTGTATATCCCTGGGGATACACTGGGGACTATCTACCGAAAGATTGGCAGAAACTGGATAAGTTGGCGAAGAGAGTATCATCTGCCGTACAGAATGCGGGTGGATTGCCTTTTAAGGTGTTGAGCGCCGGGAAGTGGTACGCGGCAGCGGGGGGAAGTGACGATTATGCTTTTGGTGCCATTGGGGTCCCATACTCATACACAATGGAACTAACTGACGGCTATGAGTTCATCTTCCCAGAAAATCATCTCCGCCAAGTTCTCCCGCAATTCTACGAAGGTTTCAAAGCGTTCGGCGCCCAAATAAGAAACGAATTCCAACCAATAGGAGTAAAACGTGTTCTAAAAGATTCTCGTTCTTCTTCATCTGAATCCGAAGACTGATTTATAATGTTTCTTATTATTTGACAAACAGTAAAAGTGAAATAAATAATTTTAAATTCTCTTCAGTTTATTTAAAATTGATTTCCCATATTGTATTCGTATTTCGTATTCGAATTCGTTTTATTGCGTTGTACCAGTGGTTTTACGATTGACTTATTGCCGTAAAATTTATGCTGCATAACCGTCTTTGAATTTAGCTATGGTTCTGTTATTACTTTTGCTGTAAAAATAATTATGGATATTAACTGTTTAAGGTTATTTATTATATTTCTGGTTAATGGTATGATAGTATTTGAATTTAACACTTTTTTAATGACCAGTGGATTGTGTAATACATAGTTTTTTCAATTTCTAGCAATTATACCATTGACGCTTGGTAACAATTGTGGGTAGGTAATTTTTTATTATTCCTATTGTTCACCATTGGTAGACAATGGCAGGTTTTTTTAATATAATATCATAAAATATTTAAATCAAAGATAGAACAAAATTTAACTTTAGAAAGTTTTTGGGCCCCATTAAATCAATTGAAGCCAGTATAATAACTTTAAACTATAAAAAGTGATTTTATTTTTAATTTCCAGTTGTAAAGAAGTAAGAGAATGCTATTCCGATATGCTTAACGATTTGAAAACTATTGACGAAACAAGTTGTGTATCCGACGCAGCAGTAGGTACTAGTACGGTAGGTTTTGTTGATAAGAAGTGTATTTCAGATTCGCGTAAATAGTTGTCAGTAATAAGAAGTGCGCGCAAACATGTGACAGCATGTTGTCAAACAAAACGTAAAATTTAAACGGTGGATTATTATCAGCTTACGTCCAGCAGGACATGGACTGCAATAGGCTGATTGATGATGATGATGATATTATCATCATGAAGATTGGTCGGTTAACGACTGTTAACACAACCAGGACCTACTGGTCCCTATTTTCTCACATAACTTAAGTTGTTGCTTAACGTGCTTTCCAAAGCACGGCTTCCTCGAGACAACATGTTTTTGCTTATTTTAAATAGAATAAATAAATAAATTCTAAATAGAATAAATTCTCAGATGGGAACCTTGTGGCCGAGTTGATTTCTTTTTCCAATATTTTTCTATTTAAAATAAGTATAAAAACTGCGTTGATAAAGGCAAAAATTTTAAAATCATAAAAAAAAAATTTTGTTCTCCCATCTCGTTACCAATATACCAAATATTAAATATAAATTTTTCATCCATTCCAATAAAAATCATACATAGAAATTCAGTACAAAAATGTTAATGATATCGAAGATACAATATTTTTTCTACCGTAAATTAATGACCTAAGCAAATATAATTTTTCTGTACATACCTACGAAATTTTCAGTTAACAATATTCTTGAAGGCTATATCTGAATATTGCCAGAACATAACTGAGGTACATAGTAATAAATACACATACGAAGGAAGGGTACTGTATGAGGTAAATATAAATATTATTAAGTTCATTCTTGTGAAATCTATACTAATATTATAAAGAGGAAAGAATTGATTAGTTGTTTGTTTGTTTGCATTGAATATGCTCCGAAACTACTGAACGTATTTGGTTGAAGTTTGGTACACAGATAGAAGATAGTTTAGTACTTTTTATCCCGATCCCACGGGAAGGAACCACGCGGGTGAAACCGCGAGCGGCCGTTAGTATATATAAACTAATAAAATCTGTTGGTTACTGATACTGATTATGTAAGGTCTGTGCTTATACTCGATTGCAATGTTTTTTTACTTTTCTCATTAAAGATCTACGCCTTGACAGTTTCAGTTGTTAGCTATAAATCGTAATTACTACATGATAGAAAAAGTTTAAAAAAAAATCAAGCAAGAATTATAAGTTATTGTGTTTGTTCATTGAAATTTTTAGACGAGCAAAAGAGCAATATTCTATTGAATCATTAAGACAAAATTAATACGTAATAACAATTATTTCCCAATCCTGCCAACAAATGAAATGTTTGCATGGAATTTGTTTTGAAGATTTGTCGCTCTACTTACCCAAGTACAAAAAGATACATTTTCGCTTCTCTTCGCTTCTTTAATTTATACGCTGTGTATAGTTCCAACCTTTGATCAACATTACTTCAATATTGCGATGACAGCTGATGGGTAGGGAAGGGAAGGCCTCAGTGGCCTTTAGCTGTACCCTAGTGCGACTTTGGCAAAATATTATCGAAAACTATCGCTTTGGCCCTTTCACATAACCATAGACTGTTTTACCGACATGAGTAGCATATCTAGGGTTGCCAGATGCCCCGTATTTTACGTTTTTCAGGCATTTATAATACAGAAACCCGTAATTGAGAAAAAAAATACGGGGTAAGTAAAGCTCCCGTATTTTTACTAATTCAGCCAAGAGCGGGCTGGCGAAACCAAATGCTGACGTTTTGTCAGGCTGGCTGGCGCAAAACTACGGTTTTTGACTTAGTGGTTAGAATCGCCATGTCAAAATTTTTTTGAACATGCAAATATTTTTGTTCATTTGCTTTTTAAAATGAAGAGTGTTTAAAAGCTGCTTATTTAAACAATTAGTATAAAGGCGAAAAAAATATTTAATGTCTCCCGTAAAAAAACAACAACCCGTATTTTAGACGTTGGTAGCCCGTAAGTCAGGAAGAGGCAGGTGGCAACCCTAAGCATATCCGATAGTTTAGATAACGTTGATAGTTAATTTCAACTCGTACTAGGGGTGATACGATACCATTTTCATATAGGTGGTTATCAGCAAGCCCCTTGAAGGCAATCAAGAGGACGAAAGACCCGTATTTGTGATTGACGCTGGCCAAAACGCCGACACTGAGTCGGTTGGGTTCGCTCTCTACTTGATCGAGCAGCTGGTCTCCTGCAAGGACAACGATGAAATGATATCGAAGGTTCGATGGGTGATTCTGCCTTCCACCAACCCTGATGGTCTGGAGTACGAGCGATTTGTAAGTGTTTCGTTATGAATTGGTACTCATATTGGTATTGTTTCCGAACAAGATCACCCAGACCCAGGCATCGCGTTGTTGAGGTGTGATTGGAGGCTATAAGAGTAATGACCTTAACGTAAGTAAGAGTAATGACTTTAACAGCCTCTGTGGCCTAGTGGTAACAACCAGCGGTACCCAGAGGTCCCGGGATCTATTCCAGTGGGGATAAATATTGTATTCGGTTTGGTTGGTGGTTAGACTTGTTGTAAGTCCTTCTGGCTAACAACCACCATCTTATTTAAGTCTGTCGGCATAACAACAATACTTTCAACATTGTTGTATTCCGGCAGCTAGAGATAAGATAGCCAGCTCTTTAGTGATTAAGGATTCCGGGAGAGGCTCGCTACCATCTTCAGCCCTTATCAATACTTTACATCAGGTATGATAGAGGCTAAGAGCCTCCCCGTTGTCATAATTTTTTTTTTAATGATTTCACTTTCAAGTTGTACCTTCGATGTTCTGCCAAGCTCGTATGGGATTTATGGCGTTTACATAACAAAATATATTATTAATAATTTTATTTGTTTAAATTATACAATTTAAAGTTTGTCAAATCGACATTTTCTCCACTAAGCCTAAAAAATACAAAATGTTGTTACTTACTCAATAGTCTTTAAACTATTATTTTCTATGTTATCATGTAACTGGCTTGTTTGAATATGTTCATAATCACCTGTTGTTTTTGCTAGACTATGACCTGCTTATTCAACTTTTGACACACATGTTTAAAATTTATTTGTGGAAATTGTATTAGAAAATGTGTAATTTATTTGTTAAACCTACATGTATTGTAAAATTGCTGTTTGTTTTCCTAATAATCAAAATAAATAAATAACAGGGAAGCGCTTCGTACCATGTTAAGTAATGATATGGCTGAAGATGGAATCACCTTTATATTCCGGAATCCTCAACTATTGAGAAACTGGAACTTATCTTTAACTGCCAGAACACAACAATGCTGAAAACATCGTTGTTATGGCGACAGACTTAGATAACTAGCCTTGCGGACTTGGAACAAGTCCGACCACCAAGCACGTCGAATATCTAAAATTTTAGCCCCCTACTGGGAATTGAACCCGAGATTTGTGCATCACTACCGGTATAATGGTGTAATCACAGACACAGTTAAAAATATTTTTAACCGATAAATAAAAAAAACATTTAATTTTTATTTTTATTAAGAATAATCTTAACAACCCTGCTACACATAGATAGTCATGACGCACTAAATGCAAGAGTTTATTATTTATCTTCTTTGAGATATAATAAGAAAACGATTCTTACTATGCACAATTCATAAACATCCCACGGTTATCTATAAAGTGAGTGTAAACTTTTAAGATTCATACATTAGGAAAGTCTTAATGGTAATAGAAAAAAGGAAACAGTTCAGTTCAGTACAGGAAACAAATAAACTTGAAAAAGAAATAACACTCAGACATAAAAAAAAACACAATAGTTAATCCGAAAGTTTATTAATATTGATCCTAGACTCCTTCCGCAGTATTCAGAAGTGATTCTGACTTCAAATCGATCTGCGATCAAGAGTTATCGCGTTAGATAAATATAAATAATTTTTCCACTTTTGTCAATGGAAACTGCTTGATTTATTAAAAACATATTTTGAATTTAAATCCGACATTACTTTTTTACTTATTCTTTGAGTAAAATATTTTTCGTCTTTCAGCAAGCAAGTGATTGGGGAAAAAATATGAGACTATTTGATGACCAATCATCAATTGGCGTAGATATCAGTCGGAACTTCGATGGGGAATGGAAATCATGCCCTGGAGTACAGAGCACATTCTCCCCAATATACCCCGGCCCTTCACCTGCTTCCGAAAACGAAACACAATTCGTACAAGAAGTGCTCACTAAATACAAGAAAGTTACCAAAATGTACGTGTCACTGAGAAAAGATGGGCATTCGTTGAGTTATCCGCACGGTTACGACTCATCTTTCGCCGTGTCAAGACCGAAACTTGAGAAGGTCGCGGGAATGGTCGCTTCGAAGGTCAACCAGAGAGCCGGGTTCATCCATATATTCACAAATCAGAGCATTTTCGAGTTGAATGACAAGGCACACTGCGGACATAGTGTAGACTATGCGCATCAACTGCTGTCCATACCGTATGCTTTTGAGATGCGAGTCTTTCTCGGCGCTGAAAATGATATAATGACTCAATTCCAAAGTTTGCCGCGAGGGTACGACGTAACATTAAGGAACGGCTACTACAGCGGCATTAGGGAAATGTACTCTATCATAACTAAAGAGGATCAATATAAATTTTTCTGAGTTTTCTGAACTTCTTTTTATAAAACCACCTTATATGGGATTCTATTATTAGCGTAAGACGTTACGTAGCGTGATTTTGGGGTGTACATGGAAGGGCAAGTGAGTTGTAACAATCTAGGATGCCGAATGAGGCTGATGCTTCGGAACGGGGTTTAAAATGTAAAAATCTTCATCTGGGTCTGAATTATGTACTTGAGAGAGCATCTATTACGATACAATATTTATTTAGTACATAATGGTGTATCTCTATCTACGTTGGAGGAGTCACTTTTCCACTTTTGGGTAGGATGTCGGCCATGCGCAGTGTGCGGGCGCGAGCGCGCCGGCGCCAGGGGTGGGGCCGGAGGCCGTTCGGCCCGCTACCACTCTGTAGTCGGCCGCGGCGGCGGCGACGCGTCTGCCTCTGGCTCCTCTCCAGCCTTCTGCACCCTACCGACTAACTGTTGATCTCGATCTCGCCAGCCGCACGCGCTCAAACACGATTTTTCTTTTTCCTTCGTTCATTACTTTTCCGATTACGCTTATTTTGCCGTTGACCGTTTTTTTGTACAGTGGGTTTTTTAATATATTTTTGATTGATTTCGATTTAATAAAAATGAGAAAAAAAACTGTTTAAAATTTAATTTACGTCATTAATTTTGTGTCATACTAAATGTTGCTGTCGGTGAAGGCGCTTCGTCGGAGGTAAGTATTTGGGGTATTGCGGATTGTATGACAGAGTTGAGACAGTCGTATTTCGGCTCGTTGAGGGCAAGGCTCGCAAGGCTGCGATGGGCGGAAGGCGGGCCGCGGCAACAGGTTGCACCGAGGGAACCTCCTCAATTCTATTAACGGCTAATAAACCCGAGCAGCTTTTTGCGCTAATTACCAACTGGGGACTTATGATATTAAATCTCATGCTTTTTCAGCGAAAATTCCGCTGAAATATCTCTTTCATAACGATACGAGGGTAATATAAATTGCGAGGGATACTGCGTTGTAACTAAAAAGCCGGTAATTTATTGTTGAGATAATTAAACTGTTGGATCTGTATTTATACTGCGCTGGGATTTGGTAAATTAACTATTATTGGCAAGGGGATCTTTTCATTATCTTTTAACGGAGATATTGCTTGTTAAATTGCTATCGGTAGCCGTTTTATAAATTGAGAAAGCTGCATTTATTTGAATCCAACGGTCGTTGTAAGAACGGAACATAAAAATACCTGCTATGTTGCTTTAGTTAAAGTACGACGAAAATCTACGACGTTTATGACAGGTAGAATGCGATTAAGATACTAATTAAAATTATTTTGACTTTTATACAAATTTTCATAAAATCGCTTTATTTTCACACATTTACCACGTCTATTAAAAAGGAATAGTCAATTCGTTACCTTTTTTCTTTCAAAATGTTAACGTGGTCTAAAATTATTCGTCTTTGGTACAAAAGCTCTCGTTTTTCAATTGTTGTGCTGATTCCTAAAAACGATAACTAAGTGCGGCAATAAGACGTGTTGCATTAATTTAAAAACATTATATTCAATCAACAATGGCAAAATAAAAATCAAGTTGAATTGAATTGAGATAAGTTGTGCAGACTCTCATTTCTTCCATAATGATTTTTAAATAACAGTGGAATAAATACGTTGATTATTACACATTTCATTGGAAATGTAACTTTTTATAACTATATTTATTTAATTAAAACTAAACTGTATAGTACCTTTTACAGTTTTAATGAAAAAAAACTGTTTTCTGTTTAAAATTTAGGTTCCCGTTCCCGTGGGAATATCGGAATAAAAAGTATCCTATGTTCATAACCAGGCTTTCTACTATCTGTGTACCAAATTTCATTCAAATGCGTTCAGTAGTTTCGGAGCCTATTCAATGCAAACAAACAAACAATCAAATCTTTCCTCTCTTTAATATTAGTATAGATTACTTCAAAAAAATAACGTACTTATAGGTATGAATTAGGTCCACTTAAAAATTATCCAATCACAAGCAAAAAAAAATGGTCATTTATTTACCAATGTTTACGAAAAAGCATTTTTTAATAAACTTGGCAGAAATTTAAATTTAAACTAAATTTTGTAGTATAAATTGAATATTTAATTTATAATAAACAACACAATAGTATCAAGTTGAAAACAATTTAATAATTACTTCTATGGTATTGGTTTAATGCTGTAAAAATGTAAGTGTTGGAAAAAATATTTAAAACAAAAAGTTAAAAAAAACATTCAGAACGTACATTCAGAACGTACATCCAAAGTTTCAGCGAGCACTATTCATTGAAATAAAACAACTTTTCCGGATATTAAATGCGCTATATTTCACGAACTAAGATCTAATTTTCCGGATTTTTTTGTTTTTTTAGGGGTTTGATTTTCCTGACGTTTCGGCACCTTTTCAGCTGCCGTGACCCCTAAAAAACCAAAAAAAAGGACAATTCGATCTTAGTTCGGGAAATATAGCGCGTTCAATATCTGGAAAATTTGTTTTATTTCAACATTTAGAACATTAAAATCCCGTAATTAAAATAAATTGAGGTTAAAATAATGTTTAAGTTTATCACATATCGTCGTTTATGTTACTAATTATGTTTGCACATCAGTATTTTCATTACTTACAGATTTATTGGGTACTTAATGTTTTTTCAGGTGAAACTCGTTACATTTTGACGTTTAATTTTTGCATTCATAAAAAGCACCTTATTTTTACGTTTTACTTTAAAATGGAGTTAATCGACTGTAGGTACTATTTTAACCTTTCATTGAAATTAAAATAAATATTATTTGGTTTTGAAAGTATTGATCCGTCTTGTCGCTTTTAATTAATCTGTTTTTTAATTATTTTATGTTTACCAAATGATTAGCAATTTCTATACTTATACATTTACAATGATGTTTTAAACTTTTAGTATCAACGATTTTCTTGTTTTGTTGGTTTTATTGTGAAAAAAAAATCTTACGCGTTAGAAAGATAAGTTTAAATCTCGTTTGATAGGTTAGTCGATTTCCATCGTTTTCAACATAAAATATTTGAAATGTATAAAAGGTTCTCCTGTTGATTGATTGAGATAATTATTTCGGAATTATTTGTACCAAACTTGACTTTAATTAATTTAATAAGTCGTGCCACCGACAAATTGTGATAAAAATGGAAAATCATCCGGGAATATGGCAGTATCCATTAGAGATAGATACATATTGTCCAGTGCCTAGTTTAAGCGTTTAATTAAAACAAAATTAAGAAATAAAATTATTTACATACTAGCTTCCGCCCGCGGTTTCGCCCGCGTTCCCGTTCCCGTGGAAATATCAAGATAAAAAGGAGCCTATGTTACTCTCCATTCTTTCAAATAACTCAATGCCAAAATCAAGTCGATTAGTTGCTTAGTTAAGGCATGAAGAAAGTACAAACAAACACACTTAAGCATTTATAATATTACTTAGGATTTTGTTAAATGGAAATTAAAGTAAAGGAAAGACGCTCCTCTTGATGAAACTTGTGAAGTTTAATTTTTATTGTTGTACTTGTATGTATGTATTGCGATTAATGGAATATTTCGTGACAACAATAAAATTTGTGACAAAAAGTTAAACTAATTGGAAATAGCATTATACGATTATATTAGAAAAAATACATTGTTCTGTCTAGCTGAATTTTAACATTTCATCGAAATTAGTTTTCTAGGAGAACCTATTGAACCTACTTAATTTAAAAAAATAACATGCCAATCTGTTAAAATTTGTTTTCCATTTTCTAGTTTTGATAGAAATAGCCTTGTTGAAATGTGACAGATTCTTCAACAAAAGACATAAAAATATAACTTTCTATTTTATGAATATAAAAAATCTAACTATAACTGAAAATAGAATAAAAGTATCAGTTTATTTTCTCTATCTCCACAAAAGATACCCTATTCTAAAAAACCGGACAAGTGCGAGTCGGACTCGTCCACCGAGGGTTCCGCACAAATTTGTAGGTACCTAGGTACATAATATTATAAATAGTTCAGGAATTGAGACTCGCAGTTTTTTCCTAAGTTTTCCTGAAATTCAGTTCCCAAAACTTAAGACCAAAATTTGAATGATTTAATTTAAAATGTAAAGTAGTTAGTTTTTTTCCTGAATTCGTAGTATAAGATGATATTACTTGCCAAATTTCATAGTTATAGGTCAACGTGAAGACGTACCCTATGAATTTGGAATCCCTTGAGAGTATAAAAATCTAAGTTTTTTGGGACATAAACGGCCCTATCTTTTTTTAAGTTAATTTACTAGTTTGATTTTTTTATCCTTTCAACAGACTGTTGACCGAATATTTGGTTTTAATTTCCACTCGGTACCTCCACGCGTTCTCGAGATAAACGTGGACAGACGGACAACAAAGTGATTCTGTAAGGGTTCCTTATTTTTCTTTAGAATTTCGGAACCCTAAAAACAACAATCTGTGACAAAAACTTTGCCTTACGTAGAGAAAACAAGAGGTTTTAATAACATACTTTACTTTATAACTCCAACCTCTAATTTAGTCTGTGGACACTCCAAGCCGTATCGCCCCCTGTCCGTTAATCTAAGGCCGGTTCATAACTAAACTTTGGAGCGATGATAAGAGTATTGATCGCGTATTACGAAGTCGACGCGCGTACCGTGTCGCGATAACAGATATGTATGCGGGCGGTGACATATGCCCACATACAACGCCTTGCACTCGACATGTATACTATTTTCAACGATAATTATTCGTAGAATTACTTTTTCTTCATTGAAAAGTGCACCTTATATGCACATTAATTCATACTGTTTTTTGCGATTGTTCTAAATTGACTCGGTGATTTAATAGGTATTCTTGTCTCTACATAAATATGAAATAAAGTAACGCTTAACGAATAGCCGAATATTATGTCTTGCAAGTTGCTTGGAATATTTAATATTTTTCTTTATTTTTTATTAACGACGGGGAGACTCTTAGCCTTCCTCATACCTGATGTTAAGTATTGATAAGGCTGAAGATGGAAGCGAGCCTCTCCCGGAATCCTCAACCACTGAGGAACTGGCTATCTTATCTCTAACTGCCGGAACACAACTATGCTAAAAACATTGTTATAATGGCGTCAGACTTATCTAAGATGGTGGTAGCTAGCCAGGCGGACTCACAACAAGTCCTACCACCAACCAAACCGAATACAAATTGTACCCCCGCTTGGAATCAAACCCGGGATCCCTGGGTCTGATACCGGTGGTTGTTACCACTAGACCACAGAGGCGGTTAAATTTAATAAAACTAGTTTCTTTAAAATAGTTAGATCTTTTAGTTAGAATACCTTTAGCTGTGTAGTGTCAGCTTAGAATAGCACTACCCCCTCACATTCCGTGGGTGTCGTAAAAGGCGACTAAGGGACTCAGCCTTCAGGAGACGGGCAGCAGCGTCTCCTACAAACTTGGCCATACTGCGATCGCCAACCCGCCTGCCAAGCGTGGCGATTATGGCAAACCCTCCCTTTTATTCAGTATTTGCATTTTTAAATTAAGGATAAAGTTTTTTTTTAATATCAAATGTGGGATAGGTATTATTTTAGATAGAGATAGAGTCTTTTTCAGCTAGGATAATGCCTGTGTCACTTCAAACATTTCCGAATCGCGTATACCATGTCAAAAACTGTTTTCGGAAAATCATTTATATACTGTAGCCAGGGGCGTGCATTGGTTTTCCAGCGTAGTAGGCACTGTAGATCTAACTAGTAACTTTGCACTTATCCTATCCTGCTACCGAATATTATAAGTTTGAAAGTTTGTGAGGATATTTGGATGGAGGAATGTTTGTTACTATTTCACTCAAAAACTACTGAACTGATTAAGATGAAACTTTACAGCAACGTAGCTTATATATCAGTAAACCACATTGTATGCAAATATTTATAATTATCCTGATATTCCCACGGTAACGGCAACCACGCGGCGAGTGAAACCGAGAGCGGCCGCTAGTCATAAATGATAAGGTTCGTAATATTTAGTAGGAATATTAAAATGCTGACAAGTTTGATTGTTTGAGCACGCTAATCTCCGGAACTACTAGTTCGAATTGAAAAATTATTTTTGTGCTGGAAAGTCTATTTATCTCGGAAGGTAATAAGATATTTAATATCACGTTACGATTAATAAGAGCAGAGCATTAATGTAAAACGTTACAGAAACGGGAAAAAAATATTAGTTTTGGGAGCTTCCGTTGCGGACGGTGTGTAAACGGTTAAAGTTATGTAAAAAATCATGTATGACCAAATTATTCCCCATCAAAAGTTCTAAAAAAAAGTCCGCGACAGCATATGTTTTATGGTTAACTCACTATAACCATTTTTCAGATTATAAAATTTGTTCTAAACTAATGTATTATTTGAGAAGCTGTTTTCATAAACATGATATTAATCCTTATCTAAATAAATACGTTAATCATCACAAGTATTTAATTTTGAACAAAATTGTCCTTTACATCATTAAATTTTAATGAATATCTTAGGAAATATGATAGTTTTAAAATAACTCCTCAACAAAATAATTCGCGACCAAATTCATTCGTCAGGTAGGCATGCTTACTTTATACTGATATATTCCGGAAGTTTAAGCTAGAACGTTACACGTACAAACAGCGCCCTTCTTGCCATGGGCGGTTTATACTTGAGCAATACTTTTTCTAAATATGTTGTATTCTTGTATGAGCTGCTTGTTTCGAGTAGGCAATTTCGAGACTGCCTATCAGTAGGTATTCAGTATTTAGCGTAAGGAATATCTTAGTGGGTGAGTGTTGAATAGAAGTTTAAACTAAAATAAAATAACTTTAACACTTATTGTATATTTATTTAGGTTTTGAATGAGGTAGGCACTGCCTAATTGCCTATATGGAATGCACGCCCCTGACTGTAGCAATTTAGTAAAAATAAATTAAAAACTATCACTCTGGGTATCTATGTTAAGACCTGTGTCTATTAATTACATTCTAATTGAATACGATAGAAAAATATATTTTTTTTGTAGTGCAATGTGCGATTCGGAACAGGGTAAAGATGAGAAACAACAGAATCGACAACGGCCATGTTCATTAGTCGATAAAAGTGAAAAAGAACATACTTTTTTATACAAAACTACACTTTTTGACGCTATACATGTATGATGATGATGTAAGTTGATGTGATGTTACGCTATATAACCGGATCCCACGTGGCTGAAAAAGTAGTAAAATACATTGCAATTTCTCCAAAAGTATATTGACTCTTAGAAAAAATCGATAGATAAGTTAAAAGGATTCCACTATGGGACATCTCTAAAACTGACAAACTTGAAACGTCACAGTCACACACATCCTATTTGAAAAAGACTATAATTAAAGTGTTAGAGCTATTGTTTTGAAAAAAAATAAAGTACTTTAATATTCAGGTGAAATATACGGAGAACGTAGGTTCTGTAATTTTTTTTAAATTTCACAAAGAATATTCAAATTTTTATTCATACTTTATCTGTTTTATCAGCGAGGTTACTATTCGAAGTAGGTAGTTAGTTCCTCTACTTACTACTATCTACTTTTTGTATGAAAAAGGTTTCAGACCTAGAGCGTCGTCTTTAGCGAGTCTTTAGAGTTTCAAGGATGGAGCTTTATTAGTAGATTCTGAACTAAGGGGATAAAGCAGTGAACTAAGGGGGTAAAGTGACAACAATTGCGGAAAAAAATATCGAAAGAATCGAAAATCACCGATTTTTTCTTTATAAATTTAGTTCCGTAGGCAATACAATGATCATCATCATGGCGAAACTGCGGAACTTGAAAATTAAGGTTTAGGACGCCCTAAACCTTAATTTTCAAGTTCAGCAGCCATTCTTCGGCTGCGGGCGTCAGGTGGTGAAGTTCTCTCAGGCCACCAGGGAAACAGTATAGTGGGCAGTCCTCTGCAACGTGGTGCAGGGTCTCGTCTGGGGTTCCGCATTACAATGTTAATTATATCCGCATTACAGTGTGAATACAATGATAATTTTCATTATATCTGTGTGTGACTGTGACCTAGAGTCTAGACTAGACACATTCACAATTTGATGATTCGCCATATTTTACTGATAAGTAAGACAAATGACACGAAAAAGCACGAACATGAAAGAGATAGTATAGATAATTTCAATTTCAAATGTTTTCTTGGTGCTAGGGACCCCGATACATACAGCCATGTTTATAGTTTTCATAGGAGTAAAATCTCTTTAGTGTCAATTTTATAGTCAAAAACTCCATGGACCAGGAAGTAATGCCTTAGACAGCCTTGTTTTTTTTCGAACTATTTCTGATAAAGTTTTTGTAGACATTTTGGCGTTCCAAATTTAAATGTTATCCTAATTACACAAGGGAAGTTCCTTACAACATTAGCTCCCTCCGGGCATTAATAGCTTACTTTCAAGTTGAGAATATTCGATATTTAATACGTGCTACAGATGTAGGTGGTGTATAAAATATAATAAAGCTCTACTTTTTAGCTTAAAGCAAAATCTCTTTGGAAACGTTAAACTACAGACTGTCCTGTGAGATGGCACTTTTAAACACGACCTGGCACTATTAACCATAAATCAAATCAATGCCAAAATCATTATTTTTATTGCACATCAAATTATTGCTTTGATGTCCAGTATTTTTCGGATTGTTCAATCATTATTTTGGTTAGTATAAGTTAAATTGATGTTCAATATTTTAAACTATCAATAATATACTTGTACCGATTTTCATTAAGGATTTTGTTCTTGACGAATTTATAATGTTAGTAGAATAATACCGAGATATGAAACAATAATCTTTACGACACTAACTATTGGTACGGATGGGAATCGAACCCTAGACCTCTGACAGGATCACTAGCCGCTGTGCCATAAATACATTTAAAAGAAGAGCGGCCTTACCATCAACTGTAATGCAATTCATTTTAGGTTGTGAGAGTGAGATGCTGCCAGATGGCGCGTCTAGCGGCGTCCCGCTCTTACTACCTGAAAATAACCTAAAATGAATCGCATTACAGTTGATGGTAGGCCCCCGTGATCTCGCAAAAATGTACGAGTAACAAGTGTCAAACTTTATTTAGATCACACACTTGCAAATATCACACATCGATAGTACAAACAGCCCGAGCGGCGTAATATGAAAACAGCTCAAAAGCCAGACAAACAGCAAAGTTCATTTAAACGAAGTTAGAGGATATTGGATTTCTAACTCCTGTCTACAAATTCCATGAGGCCGATTTAGTGAGCGCAAAACCGAGCAGGGTATTAAATTTTGAAGTGTTCACTTACCTTCTTTTAGTGTTCATTATAGCGGAAAGTTGCTAAAATTTCATAACTAACTTCTAATGAACAGTGAAGTTGTATAGCGATCGCTCATACGGCTACGGCTCCTATAAAATGCCCGCAGCTTTGTTTCAGCGTAAAGTGGAGTATCTTGCTCTTTTTAGGTTTAAAGGGAAACTTTTTATCGCGTCTGCATTCAACAAAGAGGAAATTGTCTAAGCCGGTGTTGGACTACTCTTTGCAAACAATTTAGCGCCCCTGATTACTTACTACACGGGCTTTACGGCTTTATAATAGTTTGTACGTACTATGTATGACTTTCATCAATTTATGGTCCGAATTATATTTTTTAGACTTAATAATTTTCAAGTAGCAATTTCTGGAGATATAAAACAATGTAGCTCTATCCAAATTGATTTTTTGTAGTGACTACGGAAATATAAAACGATGTAGCTCTATAAAAATTGAAAAGCACTAATCAAGTTTATGTTGCCTAAATGATAGTAATTTGGATTTAAAAGTTCAATTAATATTAATAAATAAACAAGCATTATTGATATTAACTATATTCTTTAAAAATCGCGAACCTTTTAAATAAATAATTACACACACCACTTCTTTTCAGCAATCCTACACACACCAAAAATACTTAGAGATGAACATTCGAGAGCGTTCAAAACCAGCAAAAGAGCAATACCAGTTTATGATAACATCATCAAGAAACCGCACGACTCGTATGATAAATTTAATTCCAATTAAAGTATTTTCAGACTCGGCACAAAGTTTGAACGCTTCCCACTGGAGGATGTGTGCCGTGGATCTAAAGCGGTATCCCTCGGGAACTGACAACTTAGAACCACTCAAAACTAATTTCACTCAAAATCCTGGCGAGATTTCGTTTTCTGCAAACATTTTCATTGAGATGCGGAAACTTCAAAGGATAGAGTCGCCGCAAAAATTATTAAGTGGAACTTAAACGTTTGTTTTGGAACGGACCGTTTTGGATAAGTTTAAATTAAGTTGCACCTGGCTCTAGTATATTCGTTTTTTATCTTTGATGTTAGTTAAAATTAGATGTTAAAATCTAATTTTGAAACTATGATTACGATAATTTTGAGTATAGGATTCAAAACTTTTTACTCGGCTATTCTCGAATGATGGAATAGATTTTTATAATGTTATCAGTATTTTTGGCTGTTTTCGTTCTAGTACTTTTGTTCAGGCCAAATACCAATTTTGATCATGAACTTTACCCTTATCAAGATTTATGATCGCTTCAAAAGGTAGCGAATAAAGATATTATTAAAGGTATTTCCTCAGACTAATCTATATATAACCCGGAATTCATAGAAATTGCTAAGCGATTCGTGCGAAAAGGTAACAACAAACTTCCGGATCAAATCGCATTTATAATAATACTAACTTTCGCACGCGGTTTCACCCGCGTGGTTCGCGTTCCCGTATTTTACTCTCCGACCTTTCAACTAACTCTATGCCAAAAAAGATGTCGATCGGTTGCTTACTTAGAGCGTCAAGGAAGGACAAACAAACACACTTGCGCATTTAATAAAAATTGCTAACGGACTTTAATAATAGAATACAGAATAATCTACAAGAAATATTTCAGAAAAAACCTTATAACATAGGTTCTATAAATTCTATAAAAACGTTCAAATAAAAACCACAGCACCAAAGCATGCCAAAAATAGGTTTGTATTTTCCGTATCCGACCTCTTCCGAGTATAAAATAAATTGGCGCGAAATCCCAACACGAGACAATAAGAAATAGCGAAGTTCCACCGTGGTAGACATTAGCTATGTTGTTATTCTAAGTGGATTAAGGCCAGCGCATTTCAGATCTGGTTAAGCCTGAATCCAACATTAAGTCTGACAGCTAGCTTATGGAGGTGGTTGCACTTTGTAACCTCAATATAGCGTTTTAAGGATATCGCAAGGGCAAATGGAGTGGTGGCGATCAATATGACTTTGCTCCTGTGATACAGCGAATTTTTGTTTCAGCTACAATGTAAGTTGTAGTATCAAAAACTTGCGTCTTAAACATTTATTTGGCATGTTTGGTTGAGAATGCGTACGTTTTTTTATCTAACACACAATGCAAGTTACAGGTATGTATTATTAAAATAAATAAATAAACATTATATGTACTGCGGTTTTTAATGAGCCTTTTCAAACATATTCCTTTCTTAATTCCATGCAATGTAGAGTAAAAACTGGTAAAAAGTACCTCATACTGTTAAGAAGTACCATGTAGTGGTATAACCACGCAATATAGTGGTTCTCGGCCACAAAAATTTCATTACCCAGTTATAAATAACCGTAGTTATGGATCGTGTGTTTGAGTTCAATAATCCATTATTAGGGGTCAGGGTGTATTAAAGGAAAACATCGTGCCGTAATAATTCACTTGTTGGTTCCACCCGATTAAGCGATCAAGAGCTGTCGAAGTATGCCCCACCTCACAAACATAAGCTGAGGGGCGCAAACTCATTAGATAAATGAAAGAGTTCCGAAACATCGATAGGTTCGATGTTCGATGATTGATCGTCAAGAATTGTTCATGAGAAAATATACGGTGTTGTATTACGTTTCACTTAGGTCGAGTATGTTTGAGTTGCCACTCGATACGTCCCAAGATCGCGATGCGCGTAATAAATTAGGTGCGTCGGTTTCGAGTGTTGTGTAAAATTCGATTGTACGAATAGGTATCCCGAATTCGGAATAAGGAGATTTGTTTAATGGCCTATTGGGTCGGGTTTGGGGGTAATTGTTGATTTCTTGCTTGAGTAAAGCGGATGTTTCGAGTTTTTGAATAATTTGATGTAATGGAGGAAGGAGGAATAAAAAGGGATACTTACCAATAAAAAGTAAAGATATTTACGAATCAGATGCCTGTTTATCTCAATAAAGTTTAGCATTATATTTTATAACACAAAACAATGAACTATTTACGATACTGTACTCGTGAATTGTGAGGACATATATGCATGTTGTTATAACTCTTTGATAATAACTAAATATAAAAACAATGTACAGTCGGGGACTTTCCAGGTTGATCAGTAGAGTTTTTTTTGAGAAACATTTTCTCGAAAAGTACTAAGGTTAAAGAAATAATTTATTATTCAAATAAAATACTTCTTTATTGTCTATTATTTGTGATATAAAAGTTTTCTATATATCTTTTACTTTTTTAAATAAAGCACCTTGAAAAAACTCTACTGATCCACCGGGAAAGTCCCCGACTGTACATCTAAATCACAATAATAAATTAATTTAAAACTTACACTTAGGTAGAATATAATTTATCGGAAATAACACTAACTAATTTATTCATAGTACCCTGTGGTCACTGCCTTCAAGTTATACCTTGTCTATATTTAATATGTAGCTCAATTTATGCATCGACCCTTTGAAAAAACATAGGCAACTCACGGAAAACATCATTTAATATTCACATTTGTCCCTTTTGAGTGTTTACTGTTGGGGATTGTACTGAAGGTTATTGCTGGTACCCTTTCAGCCTGAAGCTACCTGAACATTTCCCTTATAGGGGTAACCATCATGTAGATAGAATTTGGACGATGTATTTTTGAGGAAAAAGTCCAAGAAAACGCTCTACATGTCTTTAATCAATCAGCAATCAGGATCAATCAGTCTTTTAAATAATTTTATTAAATATTTATATGAATTTGACTTAGTAAGCAGTTTTGAATCCTCAAAATTTTTCGACCATCATCAAAACACAACAGGACCCTTTATAGAATTAAAGTAGTTAGCCTTGTTTGTTTGTCATGAATTTCTATTGCAAAGAAATCTTGGAGCATAATGATGAATTTTCCTACAGCAAGGCCGAATTACTCTTATTATATTCCTTTCAGAACACTTAATACACCCTAAAATAATCCTATCCTACTAATATTATAAATGCGAATGTATCTCAGTTGGTTGTTTGTTACTCTTTTACCCTAAAACTACTGAATTTGAATAAAATTTGGCACAGAGATACAGCCTGGATTAAAACATAGGATACTCTTTATCCCGATATTCCCACGGCAACGGGAACTACGTGGGTGAAATCGAGGGCATCTAATCTTTCATAAACATTAAAGTTTGCCCGGATTGGATCTCGAACATACGACCTCTGGCTCAGTACCTAGCCAAGATCACTGCGTCATAAGCCATCCAAAATTCATTCCTTCAAGTACCAACAAACTCATATGAGAAAATTGTAAACCTAGATTTACATACATACAGCAATATACCTCAATATATGGGAAACAACCCAATTAAATAATGCCATCTCAAATGAGAATCTAATATAGCGGGCCATCTCAATAATACTTTTGTACGGGAACAATAGTTTTTACCCCAAAGTGGGGTAAAACTTGTTTCGGTACTTGACCGTTCGTACTTATGCCATCCGTATACTTAAAATAGGGAAGTCAACAGGCATCAAAAATCTATTTCGTATCTTCCGAAGGCCCTTTACTTTTTGGCGTACCCTAAATTGATAGTTACAAACTCGGAAATGTATTTCAGATTATTTGAAATGTATAATAAAAGTAAACTGTGAACTGATTTTTTAAAAAATGAGTCTATTTGCTTATTATGAACGCCACAACAGGCGTGAGCTAGGAGAGGCTTATATCCAGCAGTGAACGTCCACAGGCTGATGATGATGATATTTGCTTACGCTAATTAAAGTTACGTGTTTGTTATAAAGAACTATTTACGAACCCAGAAACATCCGAAAAACTGATCTTGCTTAAATCAAAAGTTTTATGATTTAAATTTGATTACCGTTCCATTTGGTTTTGATTTTTCTTGTAGATTTTTTTATATGATTATTTCTATTAGAACTGCCCAGCTGCACAGCGGTTGGCGCAGTAGTTCTCGTAAAGTTTGATTTTTTCTGTTATAAATTATGTCTTTCTACTATGGTATACAAAAACAAAGAAATACTACAATAATAAAAGTATGAGAAAGTTTGTCACAAAACATCAGTTCTTTACAGTGAGAAACAACAATCTAGTGCAGTAAACCGAAGAGGTCCTGCTAAATGAGGCAGTCACAAGTTGTTCACGACCGGATATGGTCTCGGGCGCCGGAAATCGGAATAGCTGGAGAGTTTCCAATATCTACGACAAATAACCTGTGGAACCGGCTCCTACTGTTTGAACTCGAACGAATATTGAAGTTTTTGTGTAAAACTAACGGTAATATAGCATAAGCTGGTGGAGTTTTGAATACGAAATCGTTCAAACAAAATTTAGGGTGTGCAAGAACTTGAACGTCGGAAAAGCTATGATATCGCCACTTCACAATTATGTGTATCTTATTATGCTTTTATCGAAAGAAAGTAAGCATTTATTGACACACAGGAGACAAAATATACACGCGCACACAGTAAGACAAGAGGAAAGTAGTTACGAAAAGTAGAAAAAAAATATTGAAATAACTTATTAAACTTATAACTTAAAAAACAAATCAGGTTATGAAATCAATAACACCTAATTATACCTATGAGTGCATTCAAATAAATCCACCGTCTCAGTATAATGCTACTGTGCCAGTAACATATGGGCAAAGTGACCCAGTAGCACCGTTGTTAGCGCTTTTTAAAGGTTTGATTTTACTGAGACGTTGTTAAAATGTAAATCAGCATATTTGTGGAACAAAAATAAAAATATGCTTTAATCAAGATAAAAAATAAATAGCTTTGAAGATGATTTTAAGTAATTAAAAGTAATTTTAGAAAGACGCAGATAGTGTCGTCGTCGTGCACCTTTCGTTAAAATGGCGAATCTTAAAGGAATTTTAACCCTAAAACCCCACAGCTTACACATTCGTGAAAAAAGAGACCTCGTTCGCGAGTTACTTAAAAATACACGGTTGCATCTTATAAATGTGCAAAACGGCAATCTGCACCGGGCCCGAGGGGAGTGCGAAATTATTCAAAAAGTACTCGTTAAAGCGCCAGAACCCGCCAGCCGCAAGCTGTTATCACCTGAAGCTGCTTTATAGCAATACGCCGGCCTCGTAAAACACCATTCATAAACTCACTGCTGACATGGAAAATAGTTTACAGGCCCTCTTTACACGTTACGGACTCTGTTTATCCCCACTTTACAACTAGATAGCACAGCGTCTCTCTAATCTGACGAATAAAACTTTATACGCCATTTTTAGGGTGAATTTTATGGTTAACAGTTTGTAGAATTAAACTTTAAATGGTTAATGAGTTGTTTGCGAAAAGCGCGATTAAAAGTTTTAAGATGTTTTTGGGCTGTCTGGGTTGCCGTCTGAGTCTATTACTCGGCTTTTAATAGCGGGTTTAATTATCTTAAGTGTAATAAATTTTAAAGTTCCTTAATGAAAATATATGGATCGAACTGCTTATATGTTGGAAGGAAAACTAAAGTTAGAACAGAAGCAATATCTCCGTTAAAACGACTTTATTCTCTTGAAAACTCAATAATCGCAGTTTCTAAGTCACTTACCGTCAACGAGACAGTTTCACCGAAACATTAGACAGTCGCGTCTATCAGATATAACGATACCAAATAAATGTTCGATATGGCAGATATAAGCAATATCGGTGAGTTCGCGCTCCCCGTTCTACGAAACTCTTATTGTACAATAAAAATGTTATGAGGTAACTCTATTCAATGAACTCGGTCGGTTATTGAAATCGACGTTTCGGTTAAAGTAGCCTTTCTTGCGGTTTCTGGAATAATAAACGGTGGGGTTGCGAGTGTATAGAGACGTTTATTGCCCACTGATTGCTTCTGCTGCGATTCTTTTGGAGTCGAAACGCGTTTTGCTTTGTTATGGAAAAAGTTGTTGTTGTTGTTTTTGCGATTCATGTAAATATTTACTGCTGGTAATGTTGTTAGATCAATAAATAAGGTATTTTTTTTTGTAAGAAACAGTATTAGAATACTAGATTGGAAAACTATATTTTGGCGCGCATTGTTCATTGAAATAAAACAACTTTTACGGATATCAAATGCGCTATATTTCCACGAACTAAGTTGTAATTGTCCGTATTTTTAGGTTTTTTAGGGGTTTTTTTGATTTTCGCCGAAACGCCGGGAAAATCAAAAAACCCCTCATGCCTTGAACGGACTTGTTTTTTTTTCGAAACTATTTTTGATACTTTATCTTTAGAATTTAAATGTTATCATAATTATACAAGGAAAGTTCCATACAACATTAGCTGGGCATTAATAACTTACTTTCAAGTTGAGAATATTTGATATTTAAAAAGTTATTTAAAAAGGTATATAAAAACTTTTTCGTGACAAAAACAAAACACAACTATCTCTCCTACATGTAAACGAACTAGCAAATGCAATTCCCATGGGGAACCTCCATTTCGCAGCTAGAGCGTAGTCAATATGTCGTAGGAGATGAGTTATTTTTCCATAATTCTGGAGTGGCGTCGCCGCGAGAATTCCCAAATAAATAATAAATACGTCAACTGCCATCTCAGACATGCCACAGAGCAGCTTATTGTGTTAGAGTTAAATATTCACGTCACTATTATATCGGGAAACTTTGCGGAGCTATTTTTGTCTGCGTTTAAACAACAGTCGATTTGCGAATAGTCAAAATTTTGCGTGAAATGCTGTGTTCCGTCCATTAGCACTACAGTGATAAGTTAAAGAGAAAATCATCTCAAGCTAAAATTCATTTAAGGTCTGAGTTAATCAATTTATATATGGCAACTGTTCAAAAGAGGAGTGGATTATGTGTTTTTGTAAATGTAAGTGAGCTTAAAAAAATCTGTAATGGAATTAATTATAATCTTAATATATATAAATCTCCTGTCACGATGTTTGTCCGCGATAGACTCCTAAACTACTTAACCGATTTTAAATTAAATTGGCACACCGTGAGTAGTCTGGTCCAACTTAAGAGATAGGATAGCTTTGATCCCAAAATTCCCACGGGAACGGGAACCACGCGGGTGAAACCGCGCCCGGCCTCTAGTAATATATAAAATAATGATTTATTTTCAATAATAAAAGTTACACAATTATTTCTTAACTTAGTACAAACAATCGCTTACAAGTAAGTTAACGACTAATTTAACGACACTTAAATTAATAAATTATTAACAACCTATTGTTTATTTTATTAAGCATAGAGTTATTTTTCTATTCTCACTTGATTAAATACAAATAAAAAGCATTTTATTCTTTCAAACGTCAAAGTAACTACAAATTCCTAAACGTCATTCTGCTCTACAGTCTATGCTCTGGGGATGCCATAAAGTTTAGACGAGGATCCAGTCACCCCAAGATGCCACGAAACTTTCACATTTTAAGACGTTATTTAGTTTTCACCGCGGAACCTCGGGGAAACGTCGGTAAATTATTAAATTTCCGAACGTACAAACTACGTTTAATAATGTTGCTGAAAATGCACTGACGTAGCCTACCGTGTCTGTGTGTTCTGAAAGTAAGTTTATATGCAGTTTATTGTTTACCTTCGTGTTGGGTATTCAAATTCGGAACTTTAATTTTTAATACCCATGGGTTTTTGATTCTTATCATATTTTAATGTCTCGTCTATCACAAGCCCACCGTATCGGTGTTATAACAATTAAATATTTATTATGTGTCACTTTCCTGTACCTGACGAGTTACAATATGTATTTGATTAAAGTTTTTCTGAATAAAATAAGTTTTCCGCATGTAATTACTTTTTATTCAACACTTCGTTTTGACATTTCGTGCTGCCTTTTGTTTTTTTATGGATTTCCCGACATTATCTGGTCACGAGATGACTAAAGCTTTTTTTTATAATAATACCAGAATATAATGATGATTTTAAATTAGTATTGTTCTGCAATTTTATATGATGAGCATATTTTATTGACTCTTCAACTGACAAACTCGGCGAGTCTGACATTTTGTGGAATGATCCATTTAACATAATATCCATTTAATTAAGCGTCGTTTGTTTCACGGAATTTTGGGCATATGTTTCGCCAGTATGTGTAAATTATGCCTAGGGTTGTCGATTTATAACTTGTGTAACATTTTTTTTATTTTAAAATAGTAGCGACCGCCTGCAGTTTCAACCTCGTGGGAATATCAAAAAATTCTTTCTTAGTACTCTAAGTACGTAATGTTTTTTATTAATGATTTATTATAGTTACATACATTTCTTTGATTTGTATATTCACAAATTCCGATGTGATCTTTCTAACACTTTGATATTATTTAGTTAAAAAATCTTAGGTGGCTTGACAATGGTTTATTCTATTATGGATAATGGATTGTTCAAAAAGTTTTACGTATTAACTTAAATGTTCGTTAGATTTCCGTGCTCTAATCCATACAATAATCCATTTTAAAATACATTTGATTTTCTTGTCCATAAGATTTGCTGCGTACCCCAAATATTTGAGCTCGCTGTCAACCCTAGGGCCGGCCGTAAGCCCCCCTGAATAGGCCACACTAAGTCCTGCAGATCCCGACTAATGGTCATTGTACGTTTGAGCTCTCCTCTCGTGGTATTTCATAATGGACAGCCCTATAATTTGTCGGTAGGTTGGTATAATTTCATGGGTTTATGAAATTTTTGACATGGCTATTTCGTACATGTCTCTTATGCCATTGTAATCGTCTTGTACAGACAACTAATATAGTGAAATTCTTTAACTAAAAATCAATTCTAGCTAAAGATTATATTGGATGGTCATTGTACGTTTGATCTCTCCTCTCGTGGTATTTGAAAATGGACAGTCCTATAATTTGTCGCTAGGTATCGTTTCATAGTTTCGTGCCATTTTTGATATGGTTGAAGATACATAATTATTAAGTAGTAAATCACCAAGTCATTTTTTATACTTCTATTTTGTTTTTTTTATTATTTATAATTAATATTTCGTGTTTGATTCCATATATTTTGATCAAATATAGCCCTACGTTAACTTTTAAAACGCTATGGCAAAAGTAATTTTCTAGATTTAAACCCTACGAAATTACCAATTGTTTTCTATTTCTAAGGGAAATATATAGACTGTGATAATACTATGCAATCAATTTTTTATTCTATTTGCAACGATATTATTTTAAATTCCGTTATTTAAAATAATATTTTGTACATTTTTAAGAGCGTTTATTCTTTGCCGCGTCTAATTATTTCTCACTGCAAATGTACGGCAAATTCGTATATCAAATTTGGAAACACACAGCAAAATTATTAATGATAAAGCAGGGTACAGGTAGTTTTTTTTCTCATTTTCATATTAAGTATTACGATATAAAAAAAAACATCAGTATCAAAATAATCGCAATGTTCGCTGGCAGGCATTGTTCGAAACGACCACAGATCCTAATTGTTTTGTGTGTTGGAATCATCTACGATCGTTTACTCGTAATTTGTGCTATGTGTGTCTACCCACAGCAATTTACTACCCTGAACCCTGATGCGGTCAGTCGTGTTAAAGCGGTCAACTAGGCAGCACGTGTATGTTAGTGCACACTGCGTTTTATGCGAGTGATTCGCATGTAAACAACCAAACATAAATATTTAGATTTCGGGCATTTCTTATACGTCGTCGTCGTCTTTTTGTGCTACTTCAAGGTGAAAATACGTTAGTTAAAAAATCTAATGAAAAACAGTTGAAAGTAGTACAAATGTCAGCTTCTTATTCATAGCTCATAAGTTCCTGTTTAGATACAATAAATCTTCACTATTTGTGATCACGTTGGATATCATTTCATTTTTAAACGTCACCTCCAGACTTGCAGAACTGGTAGAGACGTTAAATTTACATAGACGTCCTTAATTTGTGTTTTCGAGTGTCAGTCGTGAATTGTCAGTCGAGGGGAGCGCACGTGCTCTTAATTGCGGGACCTCATGCCGTATTATTAGCCTAGTAGCCTTTACCAGACAATTCGACCGCCCATTCGAACATTAGGTTACTGTTATTTTGCTCAGCTGCAAATGATACGGGTTTTGTTTCGTTAATTTTATTGTAGTGTCGTGTAGTACTGTATCACAAGTCAAAGTATAACACACAGTACAAGGAATAAAATAGCAGATTATGTATCATTTAAGGGTTGAATTTTCAATCATCGGGGTCAGTTAATTTCATTACTAAATAAAATAAATTACAACACAAACTGAAATATATTTATATGAATGATAAAAAATTCATTTGTTTGTAAAATACGATATAAGAGGATTTTTTATTCTGAGCATTGAAAAATTGGTCCTGAGAAGGTAAAATTATTATAGCCACTAATAAGATTAAAATAATAACATCAATGCGCTCCAATAAGTTCATTAAGTAGCTGAATGTTGCAATTTATTTTAATGATATTCTTAGGCGTTTCCAAAAAATTATGAAATAAACTAATAATATTCCAACGAATATTTCATTTCGTAAAACGTAAAAATTCTTTGCTGCATGAACCAAACTTCTTACAACAAAACAAGGGGTGTAGGCCGGAGGGAGTCCTCATTTTTATTATGAACTTCCATCAGAAGAGGCGAATTAAAGATTGTCAACAGATTTATTATTCGCTCCAGTGAACCAGGCTCATTGGGGATCTCCTACTTATTAAGTAACGGTATTCTTGCGTGACGACTGTTTAAGTTTGCTTTTGCTTTATGAAGATATATAGAAATAAATGTACGTAGGAGTACATACATCTGTTGAAAAATATAGTCAGTATTTAAGAGCAATTGATTGTTAACTCGCCGGCAAGATTTTGGTAAATATTTAATGTTTAATAAATATTTAATATTTAATGTTTACCTGGAAGTAGTCCCCTTATATACTTATAGGTATGTTAAAGATAAACTAAATAAACTATTATTATTTTTACCCACAGCGCGATAGAAACAAGGGTAGAAAGATTTCCCATTTTCAATTACCTTTTTAGTACCTATGATAATTTAATAGATTGTAAGAGTTAATAAACTCCTCATTTTAGACAAATCAATTTTTACATAACGTTCAAAAAGCTAAATTGGCAGTAATATCGTAAATAAACACATAATATCAAACTTTCTTCATTTCGCCAGTAAGATTCATGAGTCAGCGTTCGCAATTCGGCTTTCGTCGGTCGCGTGCGTTCTCATAGGGTATTATGAACTTCTGCTAAGGACTCAGGATGAGGGCCCTTGGAACGACAGCGTACGGACGAGCTGTACGGAAACTTAAGACCCATAGATTGTAACATAAAAAATTTTTGGGCTGAGTTTACCGCATGTACTATTGTTCTAAGTTGTATGAGATCTCCAACGACTGTTATGTAATTTGTGTAGGCTGATTATAAATGCAGTTGTAAACTGTTATTACTTACTTACTATGTTACTAGTTCCATATTTGTAGGTTAGTTTTTGAAGTTATTTTCTTATGAAATTATTAGTTTAAGATAGATTTTCTTCTAAAGTTCATTTGAGAGCAAATGCTCATTTTACACTAAAATCTAAAACCTATTAGCAGCAATATCAGAATTAAACACATAATATCAAACTTACTTCATTTCGGCAGCAAGATTCATGAGTCAGCGTTCACAATTCGGCTTTCGTCGGTCGCGTGCGTTCTAATCTAATAGGGTATTATGAACTTCTGCTAAGGACTCAGGATGAGGGCCCTTGGAACGCGACAGCGTACAGACGAGCAGTACGGAAACTTAAGAATTTAAGACCCATAGAGTAGATTTAAATATATCGAAACTCTTTGGGTTGTGTATTGTTCTAAGTTGTTTGTGAACTCCGAGTCGGACTCGCGAACGAATGGTTCTGTACCATTATCTATAAAAACGAGCAAAAAAATCACGTTTGTTGTATGGGAGCCCCCTTAAATGTTTATTTTATTTTGTGTGTTTAGCGACAACAGAAATACATAATCTGTGAAAATTTTAACTGTCTAACTATCACGGTTCATGAGATACAGCCTGGTGACAGACGGACAGCGGAGTCTTAGTAATAGGGTCCTATTACTCATAATACTCTTTGGATACGGAACCCTAAAAAAGGAGTGTTTTTCTATTTGTAAAGGTGACATACTGCCCTTAAGTGTATTGTACATTTAGGGAGACCTCCGAGGGCGCCTTCGGGAGGTATTCGAGGTATCTCAAGAGAAAGGAGATTACAGATAGCAAGATAAGCCTTGAATTAGATACAACGAATTTTGTATGAGTTGTAAAGATATTTAAGCATCTCCTTGCTTTGAGAATAAAATATAAGGTGTGCCTTTCAAAAAACCCTTGATTGTGTTGAAAAGGAACGTTCGTTTACAATTTAGTTAATTATTGCAAAGGTTTTTAAGGATAAGGTTTCGTTTTATTAAATGGTAATTAAAACAATTTTATAGTTTTTGTCTAAGGTCGGTGAAGAGTAAGTGTTCATGTCGATACAAATACATACACCCATATTCTAAGTCGTTCCTCCAAAACTTACTCGTCCTCGACTTAACGAAACCTCATTGAAAACCTCTTCAAAATACTCCTCGAAATCGGTATTCTAAGTCATAACCCCGTAAGGACCTGGAGGAGCCAAAGAGTACGTAGCCACTCCGTGTTAGGCCTAGCGCACACTACCATTTTTACCCACGACGAGGTTGAGTGGAGTGTAAAAAGTTTTGGAGGAACGACTTAGAATATGGGGGTTAATCTTCTAGAGTTATTAAAAAGTTTTATCAGTTAACATCATCAAAACAGGTTTGGATTCAGAATAAATACTAACTTTGAGAAAAATTATTCCCCTTTGTAAGTATTTGATAGAATCAGGCGTTACTTGGCGGAAATCCATATCTTATTAGAAAACGAAAAATATGTAGCTTAATTCCGCAAGAAATTTACTAAGTTGTTAGACCGTGCAATACCAGCACCGACTCTCCTGAGGATGCTCCGTGTGTGGGCGAAACACGTGTAAAGTAGTCGGTGAAGGTGCAAGATGTGTCACTGTGTTGCATCTGCATTTATTTGCGGGCGGACGGACGGTGCATCTTGCATGTATGTTTTCTTGCGGAATTAAGCTACATATTTTCCTTCGACCTTAAGTCATCCTGTTTGAAAGCAATGTCTCAGTAGGCAGAACAGAGCACTATTAGTCCAGTCTTACTGGAGTTTCACCTCGGAATGAGAGAGGACAAGCTGTAAACTCGAATACACCTTTATTTTGGTGTTCTAATAGTTGTCTCAAAAGTCTCACAAAATGTGGTCCCTGCGCCGTCAGTTATTCAATGTCAAAGGTCATAACATTTTTTTCGCGATTATCTCGGTTCCTATAGCCCCAATAAATTTAACATTTATATAATAATTGTAAAGCACAGAATTTAAGACCAATTTGTTTAAACATTTTTTTCATACGGCCCACCATTTTCGAGATAGAAGGCAAAGAGACCCCATCCAACCCTAACCTTGGGATTCCAAATCATGACCTAATTATTTTTGTACCTGGTAATAAATACAATTCATATGCTGATGAGCTGCTGCACCCTCAGGGCAGTTTTCTTGTATAAAACCTTGGGCCCGTTCGTTCAAAATAGGTAAGTTTTTGTAGCAATTTGATGAAAGTATTTTTTTACTTTTTTGAACAGTGCAGAAGTTATGTCTCGCTTATACACCACCTCTGACCTTTGCCACAGCACTCCATATACCAAGCTCTGAATTATAAAGCGGGAAGCACAATTACAAAGACCGGAAGACGCCGCCTTAGGCGGTACAAAAACATCCCTACTGTTCTTAAATCTCAATTACGGTTAAAACCGTGTCTCGAGGCAGCAACTAAATTAAATTAATGGCATCACATATTGCAAGAGCCGGGGCTGAATTAATCGTTCCTTTTCGGTCTTTTTCTTGGTCAGGTTAAATGTTTTAGTGGGTCTGTATTTGTTTATTTAAGGGTAGATTGCTACTTGGGAATAACATGTTTATTACCTTTATTGCGAGATGCTTTTTAAAACAGAAGAGAGTGGTAAAGAATTATGTTACGTAGACTGATAGTAGGTATCAACGATTACTAGGAAAGTTATAAATACTGTGCTACTACCACAGTCTAAGCAATCTTGCACTGCCTACAAAAAGCCAAAATGACGCACTTACACAGTACGCGCCGATACACTTGCGCTCGGAACTATTTCAGGAGGTCTACTCTCTAAGCACGAAATCCGTAGTTTCGGCTAAAGTTACGGACGTTTCCTACTCCGTATCACATACGGACAGCTTATTAGTTCGGAGACCCGAACTAAGAATGAATGAGCATACGTTTTGACATTGTCCCTACTCCCAATGTGTTTGTGCCGTTTGTCCAAAACTAGTACATCCGAAATCAATAGATAGGCTCCATCCGTAGCTTCGGGAAACTTACGGACGGAGGCCCGAATCTTAGTTGACGGGCTTAGAGAGTAGGCCTTCTTGCTCGGACTACAGTAAAAATCAGTGACATCGAGGGGCCGGCCGTGTAGCGATAGTGAGCGGCGAGCGTGTGTGTGAGCGCGTCATATCGGCCGAGTGCGTCGACTGTTTATGTGTAGACTGTGCTATTACTAAGTAGCAACGTATATCAATGTACACTTATAATTTCTAACTGAATTGATGCATAAAAGTATTATTTATATGTTCTGTTCTGTTATATCTATGATATCTGTCTGAAACAGCACACGGTTGCGAAAGGCGTTAGAAATCAAATAAAAAAACTAAATTGAAAATTTTATTATTGATACATTTATATAAGAACTCAACCGAGTAGGAAATTGTAGTGCTTAGACATTTAATAAGGAAGTTCTGCAAATAATTACAAGCAATAACATTACGTACTTAAAAACAAAAAATAACGTGCCATTTTAAATTTTATACGGATTTTCTCTCGCTCAATTTTTTAAGAGCCTTTACATTTTTTTTATTTTCCGCATCTACAAACATTTCATTATGAAGACAATTATAATCCTCGCTTTTATGTTCCTCCTGTAAAGAGCAATTAGCGCACAAAGAATGTGTACTAAATAAGTTGATATTATTTAGCTTATGCAAAGTAGGTAACTTAGGTATAATTAAGTATGATAATTTTGTTGTATGCTTTTAAATTATTTTTTGTTTGAAAGGCGATTACTCAGGCGCCTCAATCTTTTAGGTAGGTATATATCTTAAGTTGTATTCGCATTTTTTTTGTGCCTACGCATTGTTGCATATACACTAAATTCAAATGGAAAAATGAAGTGAAAAAATAATATGAGGAAAAACGAAGCCATGTGAATTAATTAATCCATTAAATTTAAATTATGCAATTTTACATATCGTCTATTTCAACGTAAGTACGTTGTTCTAATTTCAAAGTTTAAAGGCAGTAGGTATAATTTGTGATATGAGTAAAACACTTGTCTATGGTTATCAGAAAAAACCGACGGTACCATCCACAGACACCATCCTACCCTACACAGATACAAATACAGGAATGAACATTTCTAAAAAAGAAAAACAGACAATAAGATCTTATTTCTTTGTTGATGACTCGGTCAGCTGTGTAAAGCTGTGTAGTGTCGGCTTAGAATAGCACTATCCCCTCTCATCCCGTGGGTGTCGTAAAAGGCGACTATATAAGGGACTCAGCCTTCAGGAGACGGGCAGCAGCGTCTCCTCCAAACTTGACCATACTGCTATCGCCAACCCAAGCGTGGCGATTATGGCAATACCCCCCCTTTTGAGGGAGGCCTATACCCAGCAGTGGGTGTTATGTGGCTGAGACGACGACGACGACTCGGTTAGAAGTAAAACCTGGTACCTACCTTATAGGTGGCGATATATTATATTATTACCACCTTCTTTAAGCGTTGGGTTTTCACTTGTATAACTTATCTAGAGTCATCACCGCATAGACGAAATCAAGTTCCAAACTAACTTGCTGACGTTACAGAATTACTCTATAGCATATTAGGCTAGGGTTGTCTCGTATTTATGAGTATTTTAAACTTTCATATCTATTTCATAGCTATATTGTTGTATGTGTCGCAGGAAAATTAGATAAATCGATTTTTTGCAAAAATCCTAGGGATATTGCGAAAAAACGGATAATTAGACAATGGTGTTGTCATTTCTCAATCCTACTGAAAAAGAATAGGATTTTTGCGAAAAACTGGTTGACTTAGTAAGATTGCGAAAAAAATCGCTGGCTTTTATGAAATAAGAAAACTGATTGGCTGGTCGGATTGTCCAAAACAACATCTTCTCTGATTGGTTGACGACTTGACGTTTCAAATGTCAATCCGTTCTCTCATCTCTCCATCCAACCAATCAGAGTAAGAGTTGGCAAGCAAGCAAAAATAAAGCCAATCAGAATAAAGAATATTCAATGTTACTAAATCAACCCGTATTTTTGCAAAAACCCTATCTTTTTTCAGTAAGATTGAGAAATGTCAACACTATTGTCTAATTATCCGTGTTTTTGCAAAATCCCTAGGATTGTTGCGAAAATTCTATTTATCAAATTATCCTACGACATATGCACTAAGATTCAAACGCCTCAGTGTTTGAGGATGCCAGGAAAGGCATGTTTCCACCTTCAGTCAGCCATCATACTAACACACTTAAAATCAGGTATGATGAAGGCCACGCATCTCCCTTTGTTTACAAAAATATTATATTGGCGGAGTAATTTATTACTGAAAAGTTCTCTTTACTTTTCTTTTTATGCCAATTTAATTTTTCTTGTCTCTGCTTATCATTAGGTACCTACTAAGATAAAGCTTAATAGCTCGATGATTTACTGAAAAACTAAATAAATTCCAACTGAGAATTTCATAATAGTGACGAAACAAATATTATTCTCGTTTTCGGATATAATGGAAACGCTTTTAAATTTCCTTCATAGCATCTAATAAAAATGAAATCAGAAAATAGGTAACTTGAATTTACCTACTTTTAAGGAGTATCTTGGCAACCTTGTAGTTATGACTTATACGCGCTCCAAACTGAAACTATTTACCTACAAGTTTCGGATGCCGCACGCCGCGAGCGTGTTCCTAACATTAAAACACAAGATAATCTGTATGCTGCGACGCATTTTCGCCAAATCCGAGCTGGTGTTGCCATGACAACCCTCTAAAGTCCCCGTCAAAGCAAAATAATGACACCGTGAATTATGGCAGCTGCGACTGATCTCCTATTTTACGGAAAAGGAACTATATTTTTTGTGTTGATTTTACTTTTAAGGGGATCGTAAGATGGATTTTTCTATAACATTCTTATCCCGGTTGTATGGGATCAGGGATGTTAACGATTATTATCCTTAAAAACCCATTGAGAGCGAATCTCAAAAAGTAGACAATCATATTTTTATTTGCTCATTGATTTGTATAATATTGGACATACTTAGATGACCAGCAGCGTTCCAATGAAGTATATCAATAATACTCAATAAAGATTGCATTATATACCGCTGACTTTACGAGCAAACTACTGTAGATTGATAGTGAGACAAAAGACCGTAGAATTGGATAAGAAACAACTAAGTATATAAGTACTTTTGCTGTTGTTATTCAATGCAAAACGAAAAACAATCGGGGTTAAAGTAATTTTAAAACAGAGATTTTTTAAACTTTTTTTTTTACATTTTAGTGTCTGTAATAGGTTATTTTGTTTTTTCTATATTAGACAAGGTTTCATGTACATTAGAAACAAAAGTATCGCGAAAATTACATCGTCCAAGTTAACAAAAATGCCCTTAAAATAAAAACTAAGTACTGGGCCAAACTAAACCAAATTTTTATGGGACTATTAACGTAGGAATTACTCTAGATTCAAAAAATAAATAGAATATAAATAAAATTATAATTCTAAAAGTCATATAAAGTATAATTATCAAAATTATGGCAACTATTCCGCATCGAACAAAAAAGAATCACGTAAATCGGATCAGAAATCTCGGCGTAATCGGTGTACAAACATAAAAATACATACCAACCGAATTGAGACCCTCCTTTTTTTTGGAAGTTGGTTAAATATCGAATATAATCGAAATAATATTATTATTTCGGGAACCGCGATACCTAGGTAGGTATTTATGATATCTTTTAAAAATAAAAAAATATTATAATTTTATTCCTCGAAACGCACCTGTGTTCAAATTGAAACTACTACTACTACTTACTACTAACTGAAAAAATGTATGAAGTTATGCACGTTACTTTTTTGAATTTGCAAAAATTATGATTTAGTGGCGTTTGGGCCACTTTTTAAGTTAAAGCAATTTGGTATAGAAAAACCTACTGCCCTTTTCACACTCCGATATAATTAGGAGTTATTATACTTACATGAAAAGCTGCTACTTATAATTAAATAAAAAATGCCTTATTAGAAAATATAAAATCAGAACTTCTCAAAACATCTAAAATAACTCCTGGTTACTTATGCGACCCTGGTAGTTTCAACTAAAAATATTTTAATTTAATAAATATCCGTAATATCCCTCTAAATAGCAATTAGCACAAATGAGTATTAAAACTTCTGTCGATATCATAATATATTACGTTTCCTTCATGCTCTTCCCTATGGGTGCGCTTCGAGGAGTGATTTAGGTGCGCTTCGAGGAATGAGGTATTCCTCGAAGCGCACCTAAATCACTCCTTGTATATCTCCATGATACTGTGGCGGGGGAGTCCGCGCCGGCGGCGCCCTCGTCAACGTTCGGCGTCCTTCCTAAGTGCGATGATATGTGAGAAGAGCTTGAACGAGCCTCTAGTTTGCTTCGACCTGCGCCGCAGAGAAAGCGAGCGTGTATATGTCATACGAAAATTGGGGAGACCCTATATAGGGTCCGAATTAAATTACTATCTCTTTCATTTCCGTGCTTTTTCGTGTCTTTTGTCCGACTTGACAGTAAAACATGAAAGTTGTCTTTGTCACAGATTTCGACGCCAATTACTATGAAGGTTATGTATCTATTAAAAAACATTATTGTTTTGAGTCAAAATACCGTAGAGGCAAAGAGTAAAGGTTTTGACTTTACATCCATTTATTTGACGTTAATGCAAATTTTTAAAAGCCTTATTTCTGGCAATCGTGTAGAGCATATTGCCATTAGGCAACTGATCGATATTCCTACTTTATCGGCTCGCTTATCACAAACATACGCCGATTGCACTATCACTGATATCAAAAGTATACTTTTACGCGACAAGTGATATCATGAATTGTTTTGGGACGTAAATTTATTAAGCCATTTTTATAACCTCTGCAAAAGGAACGGAGACCAAAAAGAAGAAAAAAAGCTATATTACCATTAATCTGGGCGTTTGTTGTTTGCGAAAAATCAGTTAGTTCTCAAGATTTAGTCACATTTACCCTGATATGCATGAAAATTTTTACTTCGCTGTTTTATAACTCCCAAAAAATATTTCGCAAAATAAAATCCATCATAGCGGGCCCAATAGCTATTGAGCAAATTAATTGAACGATCGGCTTTGAAGTACACAGCCATTTCCTTTATTGGTACTAAAACTCTGTACTGTTGACAATACTCACATTACTGTAGGTATATTAAATATTCGATTGAGGATGCTTTTATTACTTACTTGTGTATGTCGCTTCCAGAGGTTCCTCTTATTGTTCGCGACAATAAATAAGACATAAAAATTTATTTTGCAACAGTAAACGAAAGAAGCTGAAGAAATTAGATTCAATTACGTGGTTCTGCCCGGGGCATTCCGTCGCAGCTATAAAGGCCCAGGACTACGTTCCCGGCGTAAATTTTTAGGACATAAAAGTGGGTAAAAGTGAAGTTAGTGAGATGTACAACGACAATAAATGTTTATAGGGGGACTTTTGTGCACAGATAGAGGGACCAAAGTTAATTTCTTGTGTTACAGGAAAATTGTTGTTTCGGTACAATTAAAAGCAACTTTTATGGTATGTCGACTCTTAAGGTTGTGTTCTCTAACAATGTATTGTTGGGCAAAAAGTATTTATAATGCTTAACCGCCTCTGTGGTCTAGTGGTACAACCACCGATATCAGACCCAGAGGTCCCGGGTTCGATTCCCAGCGGGGGTACATATTGTATTCGGTTTGGTTGGTGGTAGGACTTGTTGTAAGTCCGTCTGGCTAGCTACCACCATCTTATCTAAGTCTGAAGCCATAACAACAATGTTTTCAGCATTGTTGTATTCCGGCAGTTAGAGATACGATAGCCAGCTCCTCAGTGATTGAGGATTCCGGGAGAGGCTCGCTTCCATCTTCAGCCTTATCAATACTTAACATCAGGCATGATGAAGGCGAAGAATCTCACCGTCGTACATAAAAAAAAAAAAAAAATATGCTTCGCAGAAAAATGGAACACGAATTGTGTCGGTAGTGTTAGCTCATGCTCGCGATTTAATTCGCGCAATTAATTTCTTAGAGGAATCTTATGTATGATATTAGTATTACGAATACTAAAGCCATAACAATATTGGTGCAGCACTCAAGGCGTCAAAACGTAACAAAGAGACGACGGGGAAAAATTTACTCCGCGGTTGTAATATATTTCTCATTGCTAAATAGTTTAACATACCAGTTTCCATATCACAAGTTCTTAGTTTATTAACCTTAGGCCAGAATCTATTGTAATTATAAGAAAACAAAAATCTAAGTTACAAACGTAATTTGAGAAAACGCCTCTAGTCGATTTACGCATACTCGAATCAAGTTCTTACAAAAGAAAAATAAAACCGCACTGCTAAGGCGCCTCATTCGCTGAACAAACACGAACCACGAAAATTAAGAGAGCGAAATAAGGTTTCCAAAATTAGGTCGGAGTGTACGAGGGCCCTTGCACCGAAGCAGGGCTCAGCTAATGTAATTAAATTTTGAATTTTTAAATTTCACTGCCCACTTTGGTACTTGAAGAAAACGTAACTCGTTTAATGAAAACCTTCCTTTGGATTCGGCTGTGGTTTTTAATGTAATTCTGGGGTGAGAAGAAACGAAACGTACATTTTGCGATAGGTCTGCAAAGAAGATAGGCAATTATGACTTATTTTTATTTCTTTTAAATATTTAATTATTCAGTATTTTAAAATGTTTTTGTTTCTTTCGCTATGCCTATTGCAGACTTATAGGTACGGCTGCAAACGTATGTGTTTATATGGCTACTTTTACATTTGTATTTTTTAGTTAGTTGTATATGTAGTATTTCTGCCTCTCTAGTTGAAAGTCTATCAATTGTTATAAGATTAACGTCTTACAATATAAACAATATTTTCACCACCAAAATGTTCGACATCAAAAACATCTTAATTACTTCCAAAAATAAAAGACATCTCAGCTAACCCCAGATAACTCGCATTATACGGACCCGAAATTATCCTAACGTAACCAATTTTCTTACCTTTGACGAAATCACGCTTCCCGCGAACCTATTACGTAACATCACCCAAAGGACGTACGCGTTACGAATACAACACCCCAAACACGAATTACGCTATATACGGTATTTTCAATCATATTTATATGTGTTGTAAAGTACACATTCCTGTGCTCACGCGGCGGTAAGAGGCAAGCGTCTGAAGACGATTCTTACGCACTCCAGGGGAATGACGTAGGCCTAATATGGGCCTCTTTTAAGAGGGTAACTGGTGTTGATATTATTTTGTTTTATTATTGTATAATATTTTTATGCGAGCTCATTTTTACCTTTGCTTTTTACATTTTAAAAAGGCTTTATATCTGTCGCTTGTTTAAGAAAAAAAATACAACAAATTTTGTGATTTTAGATGAATTATTGTGTTCCAAAGTAAAAGTTATATCTTATAAGCACATCTTAAGTTTCTTCGCACACTCATAATTGAAATAAAACGACTTTTGCGGAATATTTAGTGCGATTTATTTACCCGAAATATATATTTGGTACTATAATTTTTCGGTTTATTTGAGGTTTTTGGTTTCAGTTGCCGTGGTCACGGGTTGACTAGCTACTTATAAGTCTACCTTCACAAAGTTGATTTATTATTGCGTTCGAAAACGGTTAGATAATTACTAATTAAAAGTTCATACTTTTTACTATGGCAACAAATAATTGAGTTAAATATTTTGATTTGTTTGCTATTTCAATTATTTATTATTAACAAAAGAAAAAAACTAATGATTCTACTGGCAGTTCACAAATTGGGAGGACTCTCGAAGAAAGATACTGCCAAGAAAACTTCGAAAGCAGGCCGACCTCCATCTTTATGTTTGTTATTTATCTACAAAAAGAGCTAACCGTGTCTTTAGGTCTTGCAGTGTGTGATTTGGGTTGAGACTTTAATTTATGGATAATAGGGTCCCAAGCTGGTGGTCTCTTCCAACCATCATCTCTATTGAAATTTGGATATTTGGAAATTTCAATAGCTTCGCGTAGCATTCTGGGGACGAATTTTTGTTCCCTGGCGAGGATCTGTGGCTTATCAAACCTCAATACTTTGAGAAGGTAGACTTATAAGTAGCTAGTCAACCCGTGACCACGGTAACTGAAAAGGTGCCGAAACGTCGGGAAACCAAAAAACCTCAAATAGACCGAAAAATTATATTACCAAATATATATTTCGGGTAAATAAATCGCACTAAATATTCCGCAAAACTTGTTTTATTTCAGTTATATCTTATCTGTCTACTCATAGGACTTCGAAAACATATTAAATAGTAACAAAAATCACATTTATACATAAAAATCACATCCTAAGACACAACGAAGGTGTAAACCCCTCAGATACTTTTTAGCCTAGAAAAATGTCAAAAAATACTAATTGCAAAATAATTCAATAAACTCTCAATTCTTACACCTTAGTAACAATTTTAAAAAGAAAAACGAGATTGTTTCCCAAATGAAACTTGTTTAAAATCAGAGAAAATGTACTTTAAAAGCCGTGAACACACCCGAAACCCCAGTACTCCGCTTAAGTATTTCCCGACCACGTGTGCTTTGCTGCGGTCCCGTAAAGGAGCGAGACGAGCGAGCCGAGCGAGCAAATTAGGAAATCTTTTGGGGAATAATTTAAGAGGGCGCGCAGTCGCGGGTTAACTTTCCCGCCTATATAGGGCGATCAAAGTGTGTTCGTTTATTAATGTCACTTGATTTTTCACAGTGAGTCGCGCGTCATTTGACGTTAGGGAGTTTTAAGATACAGTAGAGCGAAGAAACAGTTGTCAAGTATTATAAGATGCACATTTATGTGATTTTTACTATTTACTTCAATGTAAGATAAAGCGCAAAAACAAAAAAATATTTCATTATAGCTTTTGATTTTGCATTTTACAATACTATTTTTATGTGACAAATATTAAATAAGAAAATATATTTGAAAAAAGCAACTTGTTTTATGTCGCTTTGACGGGGTTACTTTATTAAGTACGAGTAGAATGAGTCTAACATCAACTTGAACTTCAATTTATGATGTTTTGAATTTTGCATTTTCAATGCCATGTCAAAATAAGTTTTATTAAAACAATAGAACAAATCGTCTCGACTCACAAGGTATTCTCAGGCGGGACTTCAATTGAATTTCATTCGTCAACTATGAACTCATTTTCAACATTTGACGTTCTAAAAACATCAAAAAGTCGTCTAATTTGTGTAGCTTCCTACTAAACTTCGATTGGCGGACAAATTTCTAAAGGAATGAGAAAAGTAAAGAATCTTTTGGCGAATAATTTAGGAAGCGGCCCGGGGGCTCGACTTGCCGCGAAGACCGCTAAATGCTCATTTCTACTTTGGGGTGCAGTGGCTTTGAAAATTTTAAGGAATTTGGCTAACTGGGAAACCTTTGTTGAAATATTGTAGAATGATATTTTTGGTGAGCTACTTTTGTTTTGCTTTAAGAGGAGTGAATAATCAACTGGCAGATTTGAGTCAAGTCCGTTGTCGTATGGGTTCATTATATTAAACAAAAAAATAAAATAAAAACTGCGAAGTCAGCAGATATACATTTCTTATTTAAAAAAAAATGTAACATATTTTTCGTTCGTAGTTTGACAGCAAAGTGAATGTTATTTCTAAAATGACGTAAAATTAAATTTTTTTGTAATTTGCCACAAGAAGTAGCGCCCGATGTGTATTCGTATTGAAAAATTATTTTTAATACGCTCATTCCTTTTGAAAAAGCCAACGTCAATTGTAATTAACGTAAAGTCTTGTCCTCAAAAAACATTTTATAAAAAAAAATCAAACCGACTTCAAAAAGTAAAAAATAAAACTTTTGGAGTCGGTGCCAGCCAAAGCATTCTACATTGCACTTCTATTAACTATTTTTTGTTTTGGCCCATGCTAACTAGCACCGACTCCAAAAGTTTTATTTTTTACTTTTTGAAGTCGGTTTGATTTTTTTTTATAAAATGTTTTTATTTTAGTTTTTTTTGTTACATTATGTGCCGTTACTTACACTAAAAATCAGCCCATACATAACAATGATGTCATCTAGGTATACGACTACTTGCCAAAAGGTGATTGATATTTTTCAGGATTATGAAAAAACTACTAGCCAGATCTTCGTAAAAATTATATGGGACCACACATAAACCATTTTCTTTCAGATAAAAAAAGAATTATAAAAATCTGTTAACAACTGGCGAAGTTATGGTGGAACATACATAAAAAAAAAAAAAAATACAGTCGACTTGAGAACCTCCTCCTTTTTTTGAAGTCGTTTAAAAAAAAAGACAAAACACGACAAAACTACATTTCCGAGAAGCTACAAGAAAAAAGATTACAAAGATTTTTTTTAATAATTCTGTTTTCCCCATTATATTAAGGCATAGAGCAACGCGGCTTCCGTGCCGGAAAGTTGCTCTATGTATTAAAAAGAATATGTACTTACCTCATTTGAGAAACATCATAAACTTCTCTGCATCAGCCTGTACACTGCGTGCTGCGCCCAAGGCACAACCCTATTTCTTTGTCTTACAAAACACCCTTTAACATATTTAATTAACCCATACGGTGCACGCTCGCGTATATTAAACAGCAAGTAAACACTGTGTTCACTTAAGGTGGGCACAGATTGTAATTACTTTGGAGTAGTTTCTTTAACGTATTCTGGTTAAGGTTTTGTGCATTTTGTGGGTTGATGTTGGGATAGTGAATTAGTTTGGGTGAAGCAAACGCGGAAGTAAACTTAAAATAGAGCATTGGACCGGATTTCCAAAGGTCGCGGGTTCGATTCCCGTCTCAGAATTCACTTGTGGCCGAGTCAATTTTTTCCAATATTTTTCTATTTAAAATTTACCATAAGTATTAGCACTAATGAATATACTTATTATTTGAAGCATACAAGCCTATATGTACGATCAACAGCACGTAAGGCTTTACATTTGCACTACGAAAACCGCCGCTATTATGAGCGACGTAAGGGCGCTCTCAATGTCAAAGTGTAAAGCAAAGCTGTAACTGCTGTTGACTGTACGCTGTATCTCTGATGTTATTCAAACTATGAAATAATTAATGTACCTACTTAAGTATTAATTCTCTCACATACAACAACATATTTGTTTTGTTTATTTAAGTATCTATAATATATATGTATAGGTATAGTATTAGTATAGTATGTATGAATTTGTATATTTTATGTAGTATTAAAGTGATGTACGTTTATTATCATTGTTAACAAATCGCATTTTGTACCGCTTTGCTTTAAGAACAAAAAAAATGATGCTTGAAAGAAGTTTATTAACATTTAACAAATAACTACCTATTAAATTATAGTCTTGTGATACTTACATCTCTACAGGGAAATCTCGTTTACACATCACGAGTTTCACAACGAAGCTAAGTAGAAGCGTGAACACTTAAGGGTTAATTTTCAGTAAATTACCCGAACATAACAAAAAACCGAAAGAGTATAAATATAAAAAGTTGTAACCGTAGCCAGGAGCAACCCGGGCCCTCGTATCGCAGCTATCTAAACATCTCAAACACTGCCTAAACTTCGCCGTACAAACTTCATCCCTGATCATATTTTCGTATTTTTCTTCGCGGCCAACTGAGGCGTGTAGCGTTAAAATGTAGTCCATAAATCATGATACACTTCGAAATTCGAACAGGCGGCCAACAAAAATACTTACTTACTTAACAATCTCGCGGAGTTTGACGATTACCAAAATATGTCTGTTAAACATTCGTCTCATTAATAAAGTTTCCTGAAGCGGGAATATGAGAGCGTTACGTACATTCTGTATGGTGGTACAACTTATATGATCTGAAATTAATGGTTCATTAGACGTTAATTTTACTTCCTTCTTAATTTTCCTCCATGTTCCTACGATTATAGAATGAATGAATTAATGAATAAGACTTTATTTGGATACATATACCAATTATATTTATTTATTTATTTATTTATTGATCACCAACATAATGAACATCAACAAGCACTAAATTGTTATTACAAGTAAATCTTAAGCTTAATGTTATTATAATTATAGGTGAAGACCACATTCGTTATGAAGAAGCAACGGAAATTAATTATACAGTTAAATACATATTTTAAATAACATATTTTTCCTGACGTGACCATATTACTATTATAACATATATTATTTTATTATATTAATTTTTATTATTATTAAATTAATTATTGCTATTTTTATTGCATTATTAGTCATTACATTAAAAAAGGAATTAAATTAAAAAGGGGTTAAATAAGTGACTTTCTAAACTTGCGAATGCCAACCGTGAAGAGATCCAAATCTTTGGTCTTGGACAAGCTATTGAATTCTCTGACGAGACGGTTTAAAGGTGCGTGGTGACCGACATTGGTTCTACTAGAACAATTAACTAGAAGTTTGTACCTCGAAGCGCGCGGGAGTTTAAAGGGTGTCGAAAAAGTCAGAGTTTCTAGAAGTTCGGGAGCTTCAAGGTTTCCATTCGCCAGCTTGTACAGAAACATTAGATCAAGCAAGCGTCTTCGATCCGAAAGGGGTAAAATTTTGAAGTAATTAAGTCTCTCATCATATTTTAGAAGTGTCTTTGCCAGATTGCAAGAATATGTCAGGTGCCATAAGAACCTCTTTTGAATACTTTCTAGTCTTTTTTTGTATATATCATAGAATGGATTCCAGACTACACTGCAGTATTCCAACCCACTACGCACGAATGAGTTAAATAATAGAATTTTTGTTTTAGGGGACTTAAAGTCTTTGCAGTTGCGTAGTACAAACCCTAAGTTCTTGAAACCCTTGGAACAAATCTTGTCGATATGTGTATTCAATCTCAGTTTATTGTCCAGCCACACTCCAAGATCTTTAACAGTGTCAACATCGGTCAGAGTATCGCCATTGATGCTGTAATGGTAATATGTGTTATTTTTTTTCTAGAAAAATGCATACACGAACATTTAGAAGCGTTAAGGTTCATTCCGTTTTCATCGCACCATTCTATGAGTCTACATACTATATCAACTTCAAATTCGGTGCAATGTGGAATCTTTTAGTTTTTTGTTTAAATCTTTTAAAGTAGGCATTTCCTTTACTTTTCAGTTTCACAAGAAAAGGTAATAGCCTTAAGCTTTAGCTTAATCTGAAAATGTACCAACATCCTAATGATCGGTTTACGCATCCCAAAATATCGAAAAAACTAAGTAGGTAAAGCCTCTCTTCGAACAATGCATGATTATTAATAAAGTTTTCAACAAATGCGGCACTCGCGAACGTGACGCGAACATCTATCCTAGTAAAATATTGACACAAATCCCTTAACTTATAAAATCGTGCTTCTCAACAAACTCCCCTACGAGGCAATATGGGATTTCCGTCATTTTGACGTGGGCCTAAGGCCGGATGAGGCCGCGTGTTTGCGCAGGTAGGGACGGCCTGTGAAGAATGCCATGATGGGGTGCGACGACAAACTTCACATTTCCGTTACACTACGCGAGTGGTGGAGGGTTGATTTCATAGTAATTTCGAGTTGAGCGTTCTTGACAAATTGTTGTTACTGAGTATTTCTATCGCACTTCCTATTTGTAAGAACAAATTAATTTATTCATACTAATAGTGTAATCGTGTACTATTTTTGTAAACCAACGTCTTTATAAAAAAACCAAACCCTTTTTTACGAATTAGGACACTTTTCGGTTATTAATTTCACATACTTATAGATTTAAACATTTATTTTATTTAGTTTGGGATTTTGATATTTTGGGGTGCGACGACAAACTTCATACTTCCGTTACTCACGTAATGGTGGAGGGTAGATTTCATACTTATTTCGTGTTGCGCGTTCTTGACAATTCATTATTGTTACTGAATATTGCGATCGCACTTCCTATTTGTATAATAAATGAATTTATTCATATTAATATTTTTCATTTTCTAGCACAGAACACCTTTCATTTTCTAGCACAGTTTCATTTAGTTTAGGAATTTTGTATTTTGTTCTTCCGTCGTGACCGCGTACTAAGCGCGAAATTATATGCTTTTGGTATGAGAAAGGATCTTCGATTTAGCTTAGAATTTTTTTTGCACCCTAACCACTTAAAAAATTAACGAATAAATAAATGAAATCTAGTCTGTATAGGTCCATAGCCAGATTAAAGAGTCTTAAACGAAGCAAAATAAAGGTTGATGATAGTTTCCATTACTCAAGTAAGAATTATGAAGATTACTTAATATTTAGGCTGAGAATATATCTGTTTCAGTATTACGAGTATCTATGTACAACATCATGTCAAGCTTTCCATTTGCACTTCGAGACGGGCTATTACGAGCAATATTTTATTATGGCGTCTCTCAAAGTGTACTTTAAGGTCGACGTGCTGTTGACTGTACTAATAAGTCTTTTGCCCGGCTACACGCACCGTCTTACCTGAAAGCATGCCTGCACAAACCGGTGTGCGCAAGTAACGGTATCCCGTGCAGTCCTGAAAGCGCGGGTGTGTAATCATTGAGATGCTGAAGACTGTTTTTTTTTATGAAGTACGGGGAGACTCTTTGCCTTCATCATACCTGATGTAAAGTATTGATATGGCTGAAGATGGAAGCGAGCCTCTCCCGGAATCCCCAATCACTGAGGAACTGGCTATCTTATCTTTAACTGCCGGAACACAACAATGCTGAAAACATTGTTGTTATGGCGTCAGACTTAGATAAGATGGTGGTTGTACCACTAGACCGATAGAGGCGGTTAGAACTGCGCATATTTGGACTGTAGGGTTTTGCCTGAGCGTGTGACCGGTTGCTCAGCCTGCGCTTCAGCCCGAGCTTCAGTCAAGTAGAAAATGTTATCGTTAACATACGTAGTGCCTAAATGTATGAATATGAGCGATATTCAAAGGAGGTTTTATTTCAATTCATAGAGCTCTCTCAAATGACTGCGCAGTCCGACTCACAAAAAGAAACACACACGCAGTCACTATTAGTGTTCCACGCTTACGACAATCGGTAAAAAAATGGCGAATCCCTATCGTCTAAATTATGCACAACATCGGCTGTGACACAAACCAATTAGGGTTGAACATTTAATTAGAATTTGGATTCGGACAAATGCACTCTCCGTCCCGTAGCAAACCGAATCGTGGAACCAATAACCAACAAAAATAGTCCATAGCACAATGGTTAATCCTCGATTTGGAGAGCAGCGTGGAAATGGAAAAATATTTGTCTGGAAACTCTCCGCTGCCGATTGCTAGGGTTGGCAAATAGTCCTATTTTATTTCGCGAAACCTTTGGCATTTTAGTTTAGTGTATACTGATACACCAAACTAAAATGCTATACTAAACTACTGAATTTGTCTTTAAATTTTCACAGTTTCATAGGGACAAAAATGAGATTTTACTCTATTTATGTCTGCCTCTGACTATGACATGTGGTAACTACACGTTGCTACAGATTTTAGCTAAGAGTTACATAGACAAAAACACAGCGATCGAAACGAAAACCTCCTTTTTTAATCGGTAAAAATCATTAGTTTCCAGCCCTAATCAAAAGATTACCATTCACGTACCGACCATTCCGACAACCGTGAATCCGACCAGCAGACAGTTTATGTCCTCTACGTCTACTCGTCTCACGTGGTACATATACGTTTCTACAGCTTTCAGCTATGTCTTTAATATTGTACATATCCAACAATATAAGATAGACACAAGTAAAATTACTTAACAATTTGCTTTTTCGTGGGTCAGACCCAGTTGTCAACCATGATCAAAGTATACCATTCACATACTAACCATTCCGACAACGGTGAATCCAATCAGCAGACAGTTTATGTCCATTTTACGTCCGACAGTGGTACGCGGTACATATTTCTCAAGGTTCCATTTAAGTTTACTTACACAAATATTGTGCAAATCTAACAATATCACATAGATAGGTACAAGTTAAGTGATTAAGAACATTCTCCTTTTAGTGGATAAGAATCAGCTAGCTGTCAACCTTAATCAAAAGCATACTATTCACGTACCAACCATTCCGACTACCGCGAATCCGACTAGCAGACAGTTTATGTCCTCTTGTGTCCCGTGGTACACGTTTCGAAAGGCGTTTGTAGCACGTGCCTTCTTAAATTGATACTTTGTCGAAACAACACTTAATTTACTGGTAAAATACCACCTGGCGCTTTACACTCCTCGATTCGTAGAAACTGATAAGTACGAATGTTTTTTATAGCAACTGGCATGTTGGTTTTATGAATAGAGGAACAACACAGTACAATGGTTCACTACTGTAGCACTTGTTCATATCGCGAGTTTTATTATTACATAATAATTAGTGTAATACGTATTATTAATATGTATTATTATGCGAGCGATATTGATATTTTTTATCAGATTAAACTTCACTGAACAGTCCACCTTATTTGTCCCAACAGTAAATCTTGATTAAGTAAGTAATGATTTTCAGTCTGGGTTAGTTAGAGTAATAGAAGTTCATATTAAGATTTAAGTTAATAAATTAAGTTTCAGAGGGCTAAACTTTATTCATCGAAAATGTTACGGAATGTGGAATCATTAAAGGAGGACGATACTGGCTTCAACTACTCCATTATTTGTGGTGACAATACCTAAGCGTTCTGCTACTTGTATGTCCACAACTTCTGCACAGTTGTATACAGATATTTATTTTAGTTAAATTAAAACCATCTAAACCGGGGTAGTAATTCCATCCAATGGAAAACTGGAAAACTTAAATCCAGTTACTCTTCGTAATAATTACCTTATCTTAAGAAATAGTTTATTTAAAAATCTAAGAAAAATATGCATGTGTTGAAACTATGCGCTGCTTAGAGTTTAGTTAGGAAGTTTTTAATATTTTTAATTTGTCTTGTGACCACTTAGCCTTGGCCAGAAAAAAATATTTATTAAAATTAAAGTTAACCAAACCGGGTAGTAACGCCATTCTACAGAAAACTTAAATAAAATGATTCTTCGTAATAATTAATCACAGGAAACCTAAACGATATAAATAAAAACCAATCATAAAATCAGTGCTGCCATACAGCGAGTTAAAAACACCACCATCTTTGTGGAAACTAGAAGCTAAATGAGCATTGCGGCTCGAACAGTCAAACATATCCCAAACTATCAGAGCTAAAAATTGAATTTGCAACTTTGTCCTACAGAAAGCATTCAAATTATGTTACTCGTTGTAAATAGTTTATTAAAAAAAACCTAAACCAAATATCACATTTCTTATAAATTAGCATTTCTATACTGCGAGTTGAAACCACCACCATTTCTTATAGAAACTAGAATCTAAATGAAGCTACTATGAGCATTGCGGTTCGAACATGTCCCAAACTATCAGGGCTCCTAACAATCCTCTCAGTCCATAATGAAGTCTCGGACTCAACTCAAAACGCCTGAAGTTGAGCCGTTATCAACCGGCGAATCCACATGCCTAGAGTTAGTTGGGAAGTTTTAACATTTTCGATTTGCCTTCGAGACCACTTGGCCTTACGACTGCATTATGCTAACCGAGCTCATAATATTATTGGGATATCATAACCAACACCTTGGAACGTGTGGAGTACATAAGCGATTGTAATAATAACGAAGATGTTGTGGTTCGTTACAAATTTAAATGCGAAAAAAATATTTTTAAAGGGTTTGCAATAATCCAGTGATAGCTTTATTACGAACCGACTTTAAAAAAGGCGGAGATTCTCGATACGATTGATATTTTCAGAATCCTAATCCTAAGACTGTTTGTCCTTCCTTCACGCCCTAACTAAACAACCAATCGACTTGATTTTTGGCATAGAAGTAGTTAAAAGGACGGATAGTAACATTGCGACTTCATATCCTAATATTTCCACGGGAACGGGAATCACGCGATGTAATCCCATAAGTTGTGTGTTTAAAAAATGCTTACTGAAGTACTATAAAAAATCGGCCAAGTGTAAATCGAACTCGCACATGAAGGGTTTCGTCTTTCACCCAAGGTTTCCTGCAATAAAGTTTCTATTATTATATTAAATACACCTACCCAAAATGCCACTATAACTTTTCGCCTGCAAAAATAACTTTGTTTTTCATAGTGTCTGTATGAATGACAAAGTTATTTTTGCGGTTTTGGCAAATGTACTATAGCTCATTTTCATTTAACTTTGGGAAATGTGCTATATTTCTAAAACTGCCAATTATATTTCGTTCAAACCCATTTTTGTTGAAAGTTTTTATTAAGATCTACAGCATATATATATTTTTTTTTGATGAAAATATTTTTTTCAGCTTCAGTTCCATGTATGGGGGGAGCCCCCCCTTAATATATATATATATATATATATATATATATATATATATATATATATATATATATATATATTATTTTTGTATAAAAACCGTAAAGCGGTTTACAGAATACATCTACCTACCAAGTTTCAACAGTGTAATCCTCATAGTTTTGGAATAAAGCGGCTGTGACATACATCGGACATGACGAATCTATAACGGTTTCGTTTTTGCCATTAGGCTACGAAACCCAAAAAATGAATAACAAAATGAATTGAAAAAGATAGCATAATTCCCGCCTGAGAAAAACTTAATAGCAGAGACGATTTGTCTAGTATTTTTCTATTAAAATTTATCGTATAAGATAGCATTGAAAATGCTAACTTAAAATCTAAGTTTGCGTAAGTTTCCGCTACCTCCAACGTTTGTGGCACAACCCGTCTCGGTCGATCTAAGTTTAGTACCCGTTTTACGCCTGCCCAGATTGAGTCCCGCCATTTAAAACAGGAGTGCATCATCAATTCTGCTTTATTACAACCGTAAGCTTTTACATCCGTCGGACGGGCGAACACAATCATTAAGGCATAATTGCGCATTGATTGGCGAGGAGCTACCGAAAACAGATCTCGGAAGTCTACTGACTTTAATTAATACCTTGTTTCAATTAAAAAGGAGTGACTAGACATACATGACTTTGATTCTCGACTTAAACACAACCTCAAACATGTGATATGATATTAGTATGTTGTTTACAAATTGGTAACTCCAATTTGTAAAACACTTAAAAAGATGAAGAAGAATTACCAGTTCATATCCCGCTCTTTTTTATCTACTCTTTTATATCAGTGAGTCAGTCTTTTCTTTTTCTTAAAGATTTTATTATATTTTCATAGTAAAAGCTAACTTTCACATAAGGTATGTCTCACGTGAGCATGTTTGTCTCCACACACTTATCTAGTACTCGAAGTTTCACGGGACGCCAAGGCGGTGTCAAGATTTAAGTAGTTTACGGAATAGACTGTGTTTGGTGAGTGGAACTCGCTAACTCGATATTGCACGCTCACTTTGTGCCCAAGTCACAGTCCCGAGCTGCCGAGTCAACCGCCACTGGCCACTGAGATACATTTATTAGTTTCCACTCTGGGTGCAACAAGTTTTGGCTTGTCTTTTGTTTTCGTTTCGCCTTTGTCTCTGTAAAGATTTTTGCTACGATCTTTGTGTCTGGTTTTAAAGTGTATTTCGTGGATGGCGTTAAAATGTACGCGCTCAAACTTCGCCTTTGTTTTGCAACCTGTTTTAAATGCTGAAGGAAGCTGGTAGAATGGTGAAACTATCCTCCGCTACTAAAGTTTATTGAATGTATAAGTCCATTAAGCAAGAAAGATACTGCGACTAAAAGCGCTTCCGATAACATTTTTAAGCTTGCCTAAATCATCTATTTTCTAATTATTATAACTGGTTCACATCAATCATCGTTAAGTACTCGTACGTTTAATTTTGCCCAAGTCACGATATCGAGCTCCCGAGTCAAACACCACTGGCCACTGAGATACTCGTACATTTATTAGTATCCACTCTGTGTGCAACAAGTTTTGGGTTCACTTTCGATTTCGTTTCACCTTTGTTTCTGTAAGATTTTTGCCGTCTACAATCTTTGTATGCTTTTAAAGTTTATTTGCATGGATGACGTTGGTATGTGCGTGTTGAAATTTCATCTTTGTTTTTGCATTCTATAATTTTTCTGATTTTAATAAGAAGCTGGTAGACTGGTGCCACAATATCCTCCGCTGCTGAAATTTTTAGTAAGTTAGCAAGGAAAACACTGCGACTAAAAGCGCTTTCGATAATATTTTGAAACTTGCCAAAATAATTTCTAAGTGTAGCAAATGATTTGTTTACATCAACATTGTCCTAGAAAAAAGACTTTAAACAATACTCATCAAGTATTTCAATATCACATTCAATGAAGCACGTAAAGAAAACTCTGATGAAAATCCATCGGACAAGGAAAGTTACCGCAGGATTACATCTGGCGATAGATAACACACGGAGTGGCTTTGCAGCTGATTGACGCGGCTCAAGCGGCTTTTAGTTCGAGCGGCCGAGTAATGGCCGTTCCCGTTCACAATCGGCTTTCGACGATTCTGGATATAAGCTCTTTGAGTATTTTTGAGTCAATATTTTGTCTGACTGGGGCTGCAGCTACTCGCTTTCTTTCAAGCATCGTTTTCATTATGGCATTTTTTACAATGCCATTTCAATTCGTCCAACTCGTTTTGTGCACCGTATGTAGGTAGCGAGAGTAATTTCTTGTTTCTATGGTAGGTACATACTCAAACCTTCAACCTATTTTTAGAGTTGCATCGATGCAAATAATTCACAACTTCGAAAAATTAGTTAAGATCAATTATTGGCATTTAATTGGCCAATAAATTGATCTAAACTATGAAGAAATAAAAGTGAGTAAATTTTGTTGCTTATATAAGTGGTTAAATAATGGTCCTAAAGTAATTTTTAATTCGTCGACTCTTAAAAAAAGGTTTTAAGAACAAAGATTAAATTAGGAGCTCAGCAAAAGCTTTAATGTCAAACCGTCTCAAATGGATTTGAAAGTAGAAAAACGGCGACAAACGACAGAGCTAATTAAATTCCAGCGAATTATTTCATAACGACAATTTGATTTGGGAACAAGTGAGATTTCATTGCGGGCTCCGGGAGTGCGTGGACTTGTTCAAAAAGCTACTTGGAGCGATTACATTGAAATTGAAAAGGAGCCACCTGTTGACTCCAGTTCAAAGTGAACGCTCTCTAAAAGATTTTGTGAGAAAGTTCACTTTAGGGGTGACACTTTATTGCATTTTATTTAATTCAGAATTTAGGATCATGCCTTTAATTCTTTTACTTTAAAAAATGTGAAAACAGAAATGTTCTTGAATTATAGAAGTAGCTTTCACGTTGTGACACATAACCTATGGAATTGCACGCTGCCTATCTTACCCATATCTGGGTCAAGTATTTTAACCATAAACTTTTTGTATAAAAGTAAAAAAATCTTAATAAGTAAATATTAAAGTTTTAAGAATTTTCTATCTCCAGACTACAAAACAAGCGTCTTCCACTTCAAAGATTTTATACAACTCGTTTGGGTGATATTGTACTATATGCGGCTGTTGTCACTAATTCAGTTATTCATTTTGATGGTCCAAGCACTGGACCATGTTGAATGATGAATAAAACCATGTTGTACCATCTCATCAATCAATTGCACCTCAACCGAAAATTTTCTCATAGTCCAAAACTCCAAATAGTTACTTAAAACTGCAATGGAAAATCTTCAAATCTTTAATGCAACGGTTTTGACATCCCTGACCACTACCGACTACCGACTTACGAACAAGTCCTGTTTGAACGCTTTTTAACTTCCGTTGAATTCAGTTCCGTTTTCTATTGCGCCACGGATTATATTTTGTGGCAGTTTAACTTTCCCTAAGATGTCTATTAAAGAAATATGCGAACGGTTTACTGACATTTATTTCATCGATGTTTCTGCATTATGTGTCGTGAAAGGACTCTTAGGACGTTTGATGTATTTTTCTTATACATATACGAGTATTATATCATTATTTACCGGTCCTAACTCATCCAATGTCGGGCATAGTCAATTCCCATGCAACATTCAGGTTCCCTTGATTGAGAGGCTTGCCAGGCCTTTTTTAGACGCAGATACTACCCGTCTTCTTATAAGTATGCTTTTTTGAGCAGCAATGCACCTCTTGCAAGAGATAGGATAGTAGATCGGTATAAGTACACGAAAATACTAGGTGCAAATCGGATCCATTATATTTTTCTCTCTCTTTGCTTAGAGAGAGATATGCTACGGATCTACTGTTCCTTCACTAACGATTTTTATATTGGGATAATCCTTCAAAGTTATGATTTTATATATTCATATTTTTTCTAATATATTCAATTTTACCTGTTAAAACTAGCAATGATAGAAAATTTAAAATGTATTTAGTATTACGACTAATCACAATAATTTTAAGCAAATATAAAAGGCCTTTTACGTACTAGATCTAGATTTGGCTCGCACTGTTCATTGAAAAAAACCTTCAGCTGCCGTGGTCGTCCCATGAACACGGCAGCTGAAAAGGTGCCGAAACGTCCGGAAAATAAAAAAAACGCCTAAATAAAAGCTACGCCTTTTGTTATTTACGTGTATTCTCAAGCAATAATCGAGCAAAACTGAACACAACACCAAAGCAATGTCTTTGAGATTGTACCAGATTTGCATTCAGCACGAAGGGTACATACGAAATGTTCGCCGGATTTGTAATGCGTTTAGCTCTGAATTCGTTTTAAGTAAGTAACAGGAGTTGGATTTAAAAGGATCTTTCTTTTTATGCAACAAATGAAAATATACCTATAAAATACAGATAAAAAATAATGAAAGAGGAAAATTTACATTACGATTACTTTTTCTCATAAATCGATTGGAAATTGTAGGTTTATTTCAAAGAAAATTTCATAATTATTATCTATAGTAATCTTTTTTAGGCTCCGAACTACTGAACGGATTTGTATGAAATTTGGTACACAGATATTAGATAGCCTGGTTATGAACATAGCATACTTTTTATCCCGTTCCCACGGGAACGGGAACCACGAGGGTGAAATCGCGAGCGGCCGCTAGTTTGTATATAAACTTATAGAAAAACTAAAGATTCCGTCTCACTTTCCTCGTGTTAATCTCAGAATACTGCGAATTTAGAGCTATAGCAAAAGACAATTACTACAAAAGTTGTATGAATGATTTGTGAATGAAAGATTTAAATTAATGATCAAGTAATTATTATAATTGCAACATACCTACGGGAAAAACGTATTTTTATAAAAAAAATAATAAGTACTAAAATAAAAATAAACTCATCCACACACAGTACAACAAACTCGTAAATTACAAAATTAAGCGCTAAAGTTTTACGACAAATTTTCAACGCAACCCCCAAAAACTAGGAAAGCCGATCTTTCGAGTTACGTCACGAAATTGATACTCAGCAATTCACAACAAAAAGTAACCCCTAAGTGCCATAAGCCAGTCGTGTTGGCTCCACACACGGCGCCAATTACCTAAAACACACAAACAGTTAAATTTCACTAATGAAATTTCAGTACCAGGGTGGGCCTTATCACATATCTGTGGCTTACTTTGACCGTTCATTAACGTGCGATGTTACAGGGGTAGGAAGTCAAACAACCGAAAGCATGCTAAAAAGTTGGTTGTGTAGAGTCCATTTTGCAATGCAGGTACAAATTGCTATCAATCGTGCTTTCAACGGAAGTGGAAGTTGACCTAGTTACAATTGTCAGTGTTGGAATGGTGGCGTTAATTATTTTGTGCCAATAACGGAAAAAAAAAATTGTTGATAGCCATAGAAGTAAAACTTTAACATTGACTTCAATGTGGCTATCGATGTTCTGAAATATATGCTATATATGTAGTGTCAGTCTCTATGAAGACACAACATAAATATTATATGTAGTGAGGTTGTGACAGAATAGCAGAGACCGTAGGTTTCCCGCGGTCACTGAGTCATATACCCTTTTGTCTTAAAATTTAAGTACTTACATGCATTTGAATTTTTCAAATATGTGATATATTAAAATTTCTATGTTTTTAAGGCAAATCAAGATTTTTTTTTCTTTTTTTTTTTAATTTGGAGAGATTTAATTTTTCTAGTGGTTAGGGTAGTATCAAGAAGATTAAAAACACAGTAATTTTCATAATTAAAAAAACTCCTAACAAATCCGTAGCAATAGTGATGAATCATAATGAACGCCATAACATCATTGATCTAAAGGCTACAATAAACTTTTCGTGATAAAAAATATAATAAAATATTCCGGGTTTATGAATGCAATTGCAAAAAGCGTCCATAAACTTTCGATATGCTTTCGGAAATTTTCTAATAAACGTAATAGATATCGAAAGAGAAAACGAAACACGCTCGCCGACATCGGGACAATACGGGAAATTACTAAGCTACCAAAGCGAGCGCAATAAGTAAAATTAAATGAAGCCGCAAACAGAATGTAAGGGTAAATGAGAGGTCGAAACAATTTATGTCGCGCGTCCCCCCGCCGATGTCGTTTGCATCTGAAATCTTAGTCGCCTGTGTTGGGGGGAATTGGCTGGGATCTTAATTTATCGAACTTTTTATGGTTTAATTAACGGAATTCATTTTATCGTGGGGCGCGGCGGGTCCGATGCGCCGCGGTCACTTCCTTGAACTAGTTGGCAAACAGCTGTTGTATAGAACTGTAATTGTAATTACTTTATTTCTTATTCTGCACTTTACCTTCTAATAGGGGTAGTGGATGATGTTATTGAGTATTTGAGAACAGATTGTTTATATTTACGTTTGCGTAATCTTCCATTACAACAGGAATTCAATTAAAAAATACAAGTAATATCTTCTCTGTTTCTCTTGTTAATTGAGAAAATACTTTTACTGCTTTGTTGTTATCATACGGATTAGAAGGAATATGAAATTTCCGAAACATAGGTATATTATGACAACAGTACATAACACAAATTTAATATACCTACTTTTTGCCTCTATCCTTGCTTGATAGCAAATGAGCTGAGAATGTATAACGATCATTTTCCCAATTTAGATCTGTTTTGCAACTCCTTAAATTTAAATAAAAACTTACATATTAATAGTTATTTGTTATGCGAGGCTGGAAAGTTGGTTATTAGCGGCGAGTTACCTCTATTGAAACCTAAACAATTGAAGGATTCTAGGGTTGAACCACGAGCGCGGCGAGTGGTTCAAAGATTGAATCAAAGGTACAAGACGCTAAAAACTTTTCTGCCGAGCGCAACACATAATTTTTCACCTCACAACAGCGAGGAACATTTTATGGTTGCTTCCGCGGTCAACTTCCGGTAAAAAATTCTTTAAACAAAAAGTTTATTCTCAATATACCTTATTCTCATTGTTTCAATAATATAAAAACAAAAATAATAAAAAAGGGAGTCGTCGTCGTCATCTCAGCCATGTATCACCCACTGCTGGGTATAGGCATCCCGTTCCCCAAAAAGGGGAACTTTTTTTTTATAATAAATTAAAAATATAAAATACATATAATAAACTATTAGTATCCCGCGGTATCCCGACATTTCGCTACATAACGGATAAGCTACAGCCCAGACCGTAAGAGATAGGGACATACGTATTTTTTTCAAAATGTAGCTCAACTCCTACTCCATACCTTTATGTGTGTTTTTTATTTTTTCGATATCGCTTTTGAGAAATTGACGATTTATTGAGAAAAGACCCCGAAAAAGTTTCGACTATTTCAAAATTTTTGTTTACCATATTGAAATTATCTTTGAGACGCATCTTTTGACACCTAGCCCATTCACGTAGACCCAAAACTCACGGAACCAGGGCGATGTCTCGCTCTGGCTAAAATTGGATACCTTACTGAAGCGATGGAAAAAACACTTTCAATGTTAAAAAAACATGCATCTTGCAATAAACGTCTTATATTGTTATGATAAATTTGAAATATAAAAATATTAGAACAAATTAACTCGGCCACAAGTGAATTCTCAGATGGGAATTGAACCCACGACCTTTGGAAATACGGTCCAATGCTCTGGATGGATTGATGGTGAATGGATTTCCAAAGGTCGTGGGTTCAATTCCCATCTGAGAATTCACTTGTGGCCGAGTTAATTTTTTCCAATATTTTTCTATTTCTAATTTATCATAAGTATAAAAATAGCATTGAAGAATGCAAAAATTCTAAAATCATAAATTCTTATATTGTGTTCTGTAAAAACTTAAACAGATCACAATTTTTGCTGGTGATACTTGTCTCACCCTCGCTGCAGGCAGTCTTGTCCTAATAGATGTCCCTCCGCCGTAATTAGCGAGAGCCATCGAAAGTTTTAATTGAAAAGGCTTTGTACAGTTTTATAGTCTGGCAACAATTTTAGAGTGTATTTCATGCAGCGCTTCGCTCTCAACACCTAGCTTTGTCGTTCAGAACAGCTGTTTTAAATCACTATTGTCTGAGTTTTGCTTTTAAATTGTGATATTGTTTTTCATTGCGACATTGAGAGCGTTTAACTTTGAAGCGAAGTCACCTGTTCAATGTTTAACCACTGAGTGCTTTTCAAAATGTATAGTAAAAAAGAATGTTAGAAGTTCTGTTATACCTAATTTCAAATATTTTTAGTTTTCAATTCGTGGCTAGTAACGATTTGAAAATGGGTTGTTTATTTGAGAAATACTTGACACCAACATCTCCAAAGATGGCACTTAATAAAATATAATATTTAATTATGCTAACTAATTATTAGTGACAGAATCATCGACAAAATGTTTCGTGGATAAGGGGGAATCTCTTGACGTTACCGATGGATATTTAATAGCATCTCAAATTAATAATAGACGAACCTATCGATTTCGCAAACTTGGCTTAAGTATAACTTTCCATTGTTTTATTACTGTTCTTGAAATTCAGCCCAGAATTTATTCACCCTTGCTTAATTTCATATTCAAAACTCTAAATTTGTAGCCTCTTGGCCCAATTATTATAACATTTATTCTTTATGGGATAAACAGATCCCTATTTATTAGGGTTCATTATTGGAATTAATTTGTTTATGTTATGTTGCGGTAGGAGGTAGGCCGGGGAACCTCGTACAGACAGTGTTTTGATATTTAAATTAGGGTACAGGCTTGATTGTGGCCATTCAGCCCCTCTTAGGGATGTCCGAAAGGCCTTTACGAGTTAAATGTATATGAAAACTGGGTAACTGGTGGTTTCGCTTGGTTAACGCAAAATACCAATATACAAAGAATAACCATTACAAGTTTTTTTGTAATAGGTATAATTGTTGTAGTAAGTGCAATATTAAACATAGATAGATTTCATTATATTCCGCCCGCAACGTCGTCCACATGAACATTCTGAAAATTGCTAGAGAAGATTTATAAGATTTATAATATAGAATCTCCTTATCTTAATATATATAAATCTCCTGTCACTATGTTTGTCCGCGATGGACTCCTAAACTACTTAACCGATTTTAAATTAAATTGGCACACCGTGAGCAGTCTGGTCCAACTTAAGAGATAGGATAGCTTTGATCCCAAAATTCCCACGGGAACGGGAACCACGCGAGTGAAACCGCGCCCGGCCTCTAGTTTTTTTTATATATTTGCGTTACCCATTAATAAACTGCTATCTACAGCCAACCCTGCCAAAGGTCGGGTCATATCGTCCACTGGCCAAATTCCAGTGCCTAACTTTACACGCCGAATAATAATCACTTAAACTCTCGGGGTCGTGATCGATACCTTTATATGTGATATGTTGATAACAGTAACTATCATCGTAAAAGGGTTTAACAACAGTTTTATCAAAACCTGTTTTGTATGATTGGTTAACATCATCTAAATATCGAGACATTCATATTTATAATATAGTAGTTTATCCTTTTTTATTGACGTTATGAAGAATTAACTGGTTCCTTTACAATTCTATTCATTACATATATAGTATTTTTATGCTACAAAAAAAGATACTTAGAATACTAATAAATATAGATCCATGCGACTCTCATGTAGACCTTACTTCAAAAAGCAAAGTATATTAACTTTAACATCAAGTTACATTTTAGAATCTTGCAAATTTGTTAGGAAACACGAAAACTTGTATTCGCCGGTTAAAGTCATAAAGAGGAACGCGCGGGGTTTGAACCAAATGAAAACCAAATGTACTACTTTACGGATAGTAGCATCCAGTCCCCATTCAATGGCTATAAAAGTTTATAAACGTATTTCTAACAATATAAAAGATATTAAAGAATGCAAAAAAAATAGTGGACGATTAAAACATTATCTCATAAAAAAGTGTTACTATGATTTGAGAGCGTTTTTCGGCGATAAATATTAAGAAAAATGACTAAGTATTCTTCTTCTTTTTCTTCTTTCTTAATTAATGGCGTGCTCGCGTTAAATACGCGAATTTTGCCAGCGTCAAGTAAATATATTTTGTAATATCCAGAAATTGTACAGTAGATTGAGTTAAGTTAAAAATGGAGCCTCACAACACGTGTTATTACGAAAAGAACTCGGGTGAAACTCCGACTAAGTATTATACTAACCAAACATTCATGTGATATAAAATGCATAAGTGCTATATAATATTTAATACATTTTTATTTTTATTATTTATTGATTATTATAGATTCTGTGATTTTTTTTTATTTATATTTTTTTACATTTTGAAAGCATTGACATATTTAAATAAGAATTATGACAACTGTAAAATTTTATTACTTAATTTAAATAATGCATAATTTTAATCAATAGTTTAATTGAACTGTATAATTTTAATTACTAATATAATGAGTATTGTAGAATATTGTAATTGCTACGCCCTTGCAGGGTTACACATGTTCTGTCCTAAAAAGTAACATCTGTTCATTGTGACATGCAATAAATAAATAAATACCAGCCAACCCTGCTAGCGGTCGGGTCATATCGTCCATTGGCCAACTTCCACTGCCTAATAATAACACTCCGAATAATAATCACTTAAACTCTCAGGATCGTGATCGATACCTTTATTTGATATGTTGATAGCTATCACAAAAAGGTTTGTTATATTGAAGGCACATTTACAATTAAATCTCTGGTGATAGGGTTTCAGTTAAACAAGTGTGTTGGGTGTTTTGTAGATTACACCTACTAATATTATAATTGCGAAAGTATGTCAGTTTGTTGTTTGTTACTCTTTCACGCAAAAATTACTGAATGCAATTGGATGAAATTAGGTTAGATATCTATCTGTCTTTAGAAGATATCCTGGATTAAAATATCGGCTATTTTATACCCCAACTAGCTGTCACTCGCGGTTTCACCCGCGTGGTTTCATTTCCCGTAGGAACATTGGGATAAAAAGTATCCTATGTTCATAACCAGGGTATCTACTATCCGTATACCAAATTTCCAAATATATTCAGTAGTTTCAATGCAAACAAACAATCAAACCTTTCCTCTTTATAATATTAGTATAGATATTCCCAAGGGAACGGAAACCACGCGGGTGGCCGCTAGTTACTAATAAACTAAAGTGGTAATGTTTGTGAGTTTCATTGTAGGAATTACTTAATACCTGGAGCTATTAAATATATATATATATATATATATATATATATATATATATATATATAGAGTAGCTGTGCCCCGGGGCTTCGCTCCCGTGGAATTTCGGTATAAAAAATAGATAGTAGCCGATTTTCAGACCTACTCAATACGCTCACAAAATTTCATGAGAAACGGTCAAGCCGTTTCGGAGGAGTATGGGAACGAAAACTGTGACACGAGAATTTTATATATATATATATATATATATAAATTATATAATTAAATAAATGTAATATTTATTTAATTATATTTATATTACTATATAATATATATAATTATATATACGTGCCTTAGCACGGGTTAGCTATTGGTGACATTTGTTATTTTTGTGTTCTGTGCCTATCACCATAATAGTGACAAACGTATTATTGTCTTATAATGTTATTTTTAATATTAAAAAACAAGAGCCATGAGTATATAATTTCAGAAACAAGAAAGTCACATTTGGACTATCTTATTGTTGACAGCAAGTAATGACCGTATAATATTACGGAATAAATGTCCAATAATACACGGACATCAAAAAATACATAAAACAGAATTTGATTATGCATATTTTTGTGATTTTACACAAATAATTGTCAAGATACAAAAATATGTTGATTGAATCACGTCACAAATATGTTAAGATACAAAAATATGTTAATTCGATTAAATAGGTACTTGAAAAATCGCTGTAAACTTTTAACTCCATATTTCGAACAAACAATTAAATTATCCAATAGCAAAGCGTAAAATAAACCCAATAACAAAATGAGTGGTCTATTTTATTAGAGATCGCGGTAATAACGAGATCGCTTATTTTTAATTAGGGTTCCGCGCTCTCTGGTTACGGAGATAATTATAAGTGTCGGGTTCCGCCATCCTATCTAGGCGGAAATCATTGATACTGGAGAAATTTTAACTTTTGTTTGAAAACCAGTTTGATTTAGATTAGATTAGGGTATAATTTTCTCTACTTTCTATGAAAGAGTATCATGTTTTCAGATTTTCTATTGTCCTATTAATAACCAGCTCTTGACTATTGTGAATTCTTTGAATTCGGATTCTTTCTCAAAATTGTAAAAAAAAAATGATATACCTTTGTGGAAATGGTAAAGTTGAAAAAAAAAAAACAATAATCGTAGTATTCGCAGTCGTCGTAGCAGCTACGAATAACAAATTACATACAGACTTGAAATTTATTTAAGATATCTTGATATTATTATAATTAAGGAAGTAAAATTAGAACGTTTTAGTACCTACTATGACATATTCTGATGCTTCTAAGATTTTTTCCGACATTAAGCACATGTAAACTACGATTCATTATTTTCGTCATTTATTTATGGAAACACACAGTCATGTAAATTACATTATTGTAATACAGTTATTTCCCTCTCAAAACTGGAATAAACAAGTACCTAATCTAATACTTAGATTACCTATCCACATTAAATCTTACTTTTAAGGATTTAAGCGATATAATATATGTATAAGTTTAAAAAGAAATTTACAAGTAATCGTAGCATCCGTAGTCATCGTACGTAATACGTACGTAGCTACGAATAACAAGTTATAGACACACTCTTGGCTATGCAATTAATTTAAAAACTTTTTAGTACTACATATATTCTGCTTCCGGCATTAGGACAGACAGGCAGACAAAGATATGTTTTGCGCTAAACGTGTTAAATGCCAGTATGTGAAAGTAGCCCTAAACCCAATAGTATTCTTTAAAACGGCGTTTTTTCTCTAAACATAGATGTGTTTTGAGAAAAAACTCCGGTGCAAGCTCCGGTTTTTAAGAAATATTGGTGCATGGTGGAACAAATATTCCACCATGCACCAATAATCGACAAGTTGTTTGACAGTAAGAGGCAATAAAAGGTTCCCCCAGAATCACATATTCAAACAGCCGTCAGGATTCCGAGAGGATGCAAACCCTCCGACCAGATTGAGAAAACGATTTAACTATTCACGTTGAATCTTGAAAACTTTTACTTTAGAGTTATGTTAAAGCGGCAGTGAAGTTCAGTTTTTGTGAAAGCTGTTTTTCATTATAGTACTTACATGTAGGGTTACTTTTGAGTTGTGTGAAAAATATAATTATTAAAATAAAATTAGCATTTAACTTAGAAATCACAAATTGATTATAGTATTATATTTATGATTTCTAAGTTAATAGCTATCTTACTCGTATATGACAAATTTTAATAAAAAAAAACAACGGGTTGCACTCCGGGAGTGCCGGCAGAAGTGAAAACCGCTTAAACGAAACAGCAGGAGCAGGCATACATTTTCGCCGCGCGGTAGAAAGAGAGGGGGATATTACTTCCTCTCCTACGCCGCGCCGGCACTCTACTCTCCCTCCGTCTTGCGAATTTTCGATCAGGGTCACGTGTCCTGACGCGACTTTAACATTTTTTACCCATTCCAAAAATTTTAAACTCTGATGTGCACAACGCCGCTAAAGAAATTTCACTTCAAAAAATCAATAGAAAAACCGACTCAGCTCACAAGTTATTCTTGTTCCCGCCAGAGAATGATGATTAGATTTTATGAGATAGTTGATTCTAATCTGGATCAAAACAATTAGTCGATGAATCTTTACTATTATCTGTAAGATTAAAAAAAAATACAACCTACTTCTTTTATTTATACGCTATAGAAAGTTTTGTTCAATTCAGGATTTAAAACGAATCAATAGTTCGACTTATCTAATCATATTTATACTATTTATATAATTGTTTACCCGAAAGTAAAAAATACTAAACTCATAATTTTTTTGTTTGATTGAAAGAAAATATTGTAGAAAATTAAGTGCTATTCTATTAACATTTTGGTAAACAAAAGTATTTGATGTGGTATCTTTCCTTAAAGTAATACGTTGACGTCTTATGCCAGTTACATCATTCACTAAGGACTTAAACTAAATTTTACTAGGATGTCTATTCACAATGACACAAATAGAACGTCTGTCTCTACTGTTTCTTACAATATAATTCCGAAAACAACATAATCAGATTACTATTCGATCAAAAGGTCTTTTTATGTCAATAAAGTTATTATTATTATTATTAAAAGGTACCTTTTTTACATAAGATTACACCTCTACTTATCAAATCAGATATCAGGAAAGGGATTTACGAAACGAATGTAAAGAATACCCATACAAATTCACCAGAAAATCTCTATTAGAGGCACAACTAAACCCTTTAAATAGCCCGGAAAACCCATTGAGCGAAGCAACTTTTTAATAAAAAGAGATTACAGAAACGGCTCGGCGCTTACGTTTACAGTGAAGAATGTCATATAAGACGTGACACCCCGATAAATTTCACACCTCGGTACACGCTTTCCCTAAATCTGTTGTCATTTTGGCCGATCCCGGGGAAATAGGGACAAGAATCCCCGGATAGTCGGGAGATATTCGCTGCTATTTCTCAACCCCCCCACCCCGCTATTAAATATTTGTACGTGCAAAACGAGAAGTCTTGTCGTATTGTTACCTGGTACAAGTCACAACTCCGAAAAGTCGACGGCTAATTTTGCCGTTTTGATATTTTTTTGTTGAAAAAGCCGTTGCTATATTATTTTATGATTGAAACAGCTCTTTCAGATTTTTTTACAATACAAACTAAAACACAGTTTTTTTAAACTGTTAGGTCAAAATATGAATGTTAATTTGAAACATTGTCCAGGAATAGTACCTATGTTATCTTTACAGATGAAGAGCTAATGGAAACAAATCTATAGAAATCTAATATTTTACATTATTAGGAAATGTTCATGAAAACGCGAATTTTTTCATTATAAGTAACAGGCATTGTTTAAATTGTATCAGCATGCATGGAAATATTCATTTCTCATTATAATAGGTTGGGAAAGAAGTTTCTCCGCATTTTTTAAGAAAATTCAAAACATTTTTTAAAGTAGTATATTTACATTTCACTTAAGTATGTAGGTGCCATTTTGTTCGATAACTTTTTGCCATCTTGTAGGTAGGGACATGGTCCCATTGGTATAGAAATTTGGGGGCTTCTGATCGAAATACTGCGACAAGTGGTTTTGGCAGTCCTCTCGTGATGTTAACCTAAAACTGCCTAAAGAATTCTGAAGTGACCGAAACAGGTGGAAATCTGAATGTGCAAGGTCAGGATTATATGGCGGATGCATTAACACCTCCCAGCCGAATTCTCATAATTTTTGCTGAGTGGATAAAGATGTGAGTGTGAGGTCTGGCGTTATCATGATTAAAAACCCCACCCCCTCTGTTAATCAATTCCGGCCGCTTTCTCTCAACTTCTTGCTTAATCTCATCAGATGTTCGCAGTAGAGTTCAAAATCGATGGTCCTGCCTGGTGGTAACAGCTCATAATGAATAATGCCCTTCCAATCCCACCACACACACAGCATCACCTTGTTGCGATTAACACCTCCAAGCCGAACTCTCTTAAATTTTGCTGAGTGGCTAAAGATGTGAGTGTGGCTAAAGGTCTGGCGTTATCATGATTAAAAACCCCACCCCCTCTGTTGATCAATTCTGGCCGCCTTCTCTCAACTTCTTGCTTAATCTCATCAGATGTTCCCAGTAGAGTTCAGAATCGATGGTCCTGCCTGGTGGTAACAGCTCATAATGAATAATGCCCTTCCAATCCCACCACACACACAGCATCACCTTGTTGCGATTAACACCTCCAAGCCGAACTCTCTTAAATTTTGCTGAGTGGCTAAAGATGTGAGTGTGGCTAAAGGTCTGGCGTTATCATGATTAAAAACCCCACCCCCTCTGTTGATCAATTCTGGCCGCCTTCTCTCAACTTCTTGCTTAATCTCATCAGATGTTCCCAGTAGAGTTCAGAATCGATGGTCCTGCCTGGTGGTAACAGCTCATAATGAATAATGCCCTTCCAATCCCACCACACACACAGCATCACCTTGTTGCGATTAACACCTCCAAGCCGAACTCTCTTAAATTTTGCTGAGTGGCTAAAGATGTGAGTGTGGCTAAAGGTCTGGCGTTATCATGATTAAAAACCCCACCCCCTCTGTTGATCAATTCTGGCCGCCTTCTCTCAACTTCTTGCTTAATCTCATCAGATGTTCCCAGTAGAGTTCAGAATCGATGGTCCTGCCTGGTGGTAACAGCTCATAATGAATAATGCCCTTCCAATCCCACCACACACACAGCATCACCTTGTTGCGATTAACACCTCCAAGCCGAACTCTCTTAAATTTTGCTGAGTGGCTAAAGATGTGAGTGTGGCTAAAGGTCTGGCGTTATCATGATTAAAAACCCCACCCCCTCTGTTGATCAATTCTGGCCGCCTTCTCTCAACTTCTTGCTTAATCTCATCAGATGTTCCCAGTAGAGTTCAGAATCGATGGTCCTGCCTGGTGGTAACAGCTCATAATGAATAATGCCCTTCCAATCCCACCACACACACAGCATCACCTTGTTGCGACTTAACCCGGGTTTCGCCACAGTCTGTGAAGCCTGACCGGCCTTTAACCACGACCTTTTTCGCACGTTCTTGTCGTACGTGATCCACTTTTCAACACCAGTTTTCAGCTTCTTCAAAATGGTTCGGTTTCATTACGTCGTAATAAAGAATCACAAATGAGTACACGGTTCATTAGGTTTCTTTCAGTGAGCTCGTGAGGTACCCAAATATCGAGCTTTTTTGTGCAGGTACCCAGTTTTTTCAAATGCGGCAAAACTGTTTTGTGGTCAATTCCCAGTTCTTCAGCTTCGTCGTAACTACTGATATGCCGATATTGCTCCACTTTTTCAAAAAAGGCATCCAAATTATCCGTAATATGACCAGAGCGACGTGCATCTTTGACATAACAATTTTCGGAATAAAAACGCCTAAACCAAATTTATGCTACTCTCACAGACACTTCACTAGGTCCATAAACATCGGATTTTTTTTTCGCGGCTTGCGTTGCCATTTTACCTTTTTTGTAGTACAATTTTAAAATGTACCGAATTTCTTCATTAGATTCACTCATCTTGACAGTATGAAAAACAAATTAAAATCACACATTTTCCTAATTTGAATTTGGAGTTATCTTCTTTAGAATTAAAACTTTTAATGATACCAAAGCCAGCCAGATACAAATAGTATAGCTAAAGAGATTTTATTACAAGTTCATACATACTATATGCGAAAAGACTTTTCTCCCAACCTAATATTTTGAACACAGCCGACATAAGAAATTATGTTTCATGATAATTTACTTACAATATTTTAAACGCAAAACAACATGAACAAAACATAAACAAATGGATATTATCCAGCGTACATTCACGGAAAGCGTTCAAGCATAGTCTCAGTTCGGTTTTGTCCCCTCCTACTAAATAATTTTCCTCCAACTTTTAAAATCTGATATACACACCTGTGCCCCTCCCAAAGTATTCAATTCAGAATTGAGGTTTTTAATGGCACGCAAATTCTGAGCGCGCGCATGAAAGAACGTTTAGGCCGATCGAGATGCGAGGCTATCGGCTTGTTCGATCAACAAAAGGCTTAACCCTACTCGCACCATTTGTGTTTTCCCATCCAGACACACCGGCAACAATAAAACGTGGGTCTACTTTACAATGCCCGTACGCCAGCTTTTAATTTGCCCGGGTACAACATATTGGGTCGCCCGCCGCTTAAAAACACTCGCCGGAAAATCCACCTCAAACCTTCCTTTTTGATACGCCTATTTACGTGGCGTGTGTAAATTTTCCCTTTTTTATTGACAGTACCAACAAATCAGGGCGTCCGCAATTAAGAGCGATCGATTACTCGTCAAATCTCATCTGATTTCGAGATACCGACGACGAGTAGAAAGTAATTAGACGTTCGTAAGCTTTCAGGCGTGCTATGTTTTGTTGATAATTCAATAATCCGGCCCCTCCGGGCGGCGGATCTCTTTTCACGAGTCCCCCTGTCCCCTCGCCCCTCCGCGGATCCGATAGCATTCTTACGTAATCAGTTATCTTGTTTTTTCATTTCCTGCACAATATATAAATACGGGGCACTTCACGAGAACTTATTTAAGTCGCGAATATTGCTCCGATACAAATAAAGTTAAATTGGCAAAGTTGTACTCGATAGGTAGGTACAGGTGACATCCATTACGATTTCTTCAAAACTGTTGGAATAAATTAGTTTACGCGATCGTTACGGCTGTAACTTTGTATCGTTTCGGAGTTATAATTTTTATGGGAGGTGTATTTTTTCTCCATGTATTTTTATCACGGGAGAAGCTTAGGAATAACGGGGCCAATTTGTAGGGGTTTGTGTGTAAGTGAAAAATATCGTTGTTGGGTAGTTGGGGGTGCGGGGAGGGGGTGGTGTTTTCACCGTATGTCGGGAAATGGAACAATTAATTAAATTAGCACTTAAGCGTATGGCTCGCAGGAGGGAGCGGCCGCAACGTGTTATTAAAACTATTTGTCTTTAAAAATGTGTGCAGACTTAAAGTAACCTTAGTTAACGATGGTTTGTTCTTATGATAGTAGCTTTATTGTTAATTACATTTAAGTTGACCTTATTGCAGATATAATCAGCGTCTTTATTTAAGTTGGTTAAAATGTTTAACTTTTATTATCGGTCTCATATTGTAACAACTAAAATGTTTCAGTTTTTATAACATTACTAGCTGTGCCCCGGGGCTTCGCTCCCGTGGAATTTCGGGATAAAAAATAGATAGTAGCCGATTCTCAGAACTACTCAATACGCTCACAAAATTTCATGAGAATCGGTCAAGCCGTTTCGGAGGAGTATGGGAACGAAAACTGTGACACGAGAATTTTATATATTAGATGTTATCAAAACAGAAATGAACTAAAGTCTCTTTTAGATAACATAATGTTATCTAACAGAGACTTCAGTTCAGGGGACTAGTAGTAGCATAGTAAGATGTCAGTTAGAACAATATTAAAGTAAGATTATGAAAAAGATGGCAGTATACCTAAATAGTGTAGGTATCACTGTTTATATCTTTTCGTATCGAATTTTAATCAACATAATTTCAATAATACCGTAACAGCTGATCATGATTTCAAACTTTTTGTCGTACTTATTGATTATCATTAGGCATACCAGTGTCATAATTTTATACAAAGTAGTCTGTGATTCTTTAAAAAATTATTTTAGTGTTGTTGACAACTGGCGGATTTCAATAAATTATCCTTATAGTAGTAATAGTAAGCCCAAGTTGCCTTCTCTAAAATAAAGAAAGTTGCTTATTACAGAAATGAAGAAACCTATTTCAAACTATAGATTGGCTATTGGCGCTATTACCGTGACCGTAAAAAGAAAATGTCATAATTTTCTTCAAATACGGCTTTTTTCGTCAGTTTTTGTTCTTCATGTGTTTCCATTCTGCACTATTTGTTTCCAATGCAATTTGCTGTGTGAAATGGCTTATCCGACGGACACCTCACGTTCCTATCATAAGTTTTGCGGTTAATCCACTTTGCGGTTCGATTCCCGGCCGCGCCCGCCCATTTACCACTCCATTCATTAGTCACTAGTGTTGTCCTATATTTGAACCTAATATATTATGTCGACACTTATTTAAAAACTTCGAACTTTATTAGTACTATGCTGGACTCCCATGTCTAAACTGGAAGTGGTCACTAATCCTCACTCGATAAGAAGAAGAAAAAGACTTGGAGTTAAAAATAATGTGCCAGCTTATCGAGTAAGGATTAGTGGCCCCCTCTGGTGTCAGAGTTTATCAAACCGCCTATGAGGCCTTTGACTTGGCTTAACGACTATAATCAAATGATAACAGCCGGGACCGACGGTTTAACGTGCCCTCCGAAGCACGGAAGCGCTCAGTTATAATGCTACTTTACGGCCACCCATCCGACACCTGACTGGGCCGAACTTTGGGTAACAAACGTGATCGAATAAGATGAGTATGTCAAGCGCGGCAATAAGCGCTTCTATCAGTCATGTGCCAGCTCCTAGCTTGAAACACCCGCTTCATCACACGACATAATGCTCTATATTCTGGCATTTTTTCGAAAATAAAACGCCAAATTTGGATTTGATCGAACTTATGGAATTTGTATGACAGGACTTTGAACTTTCTGTGTCGTGAATGTTCTTAACAATGGAAAGAACGCGCCTCTACACTCGCCTAGGGTTGCAGTCGCCTAACTCCTGAATGAATTGCGGTTCGAATAGCTACTGCATCCACCATGTTCCCCAGATTGCCCCATTTATTCCCAAACTTGAAGAAAGGCTAAGGTGGCCAGAGATTTTCAATAAATGATGAAGTCATTGTTGCTGTAGATAAGTATGTTGGAATAGAAATAGAAATTATTTCTTTGCTCAATGCAGTGCGATTCATTGAGATGGATGACAATGTGTGTTTACTCTGGTCTACTGTATTCTACCTTAAATATTGTAGGCATGCTGAGGGGTTAGAGAAAACTTTTTATCAAACTGGTGTAACGGCATTGGAGAAACGCTGGACTAAATGCATTGCGGTAGAAGGATACTAGGTTGGGAAATCAATTTATTTTCAATGGATTATTAAAGATTTTCTTTGTTGTTTCGGAAATCTAACAATCAGCCCTCGTATTTTTACATATTCTTATTTAGTTTAATGTACACTGCGCATATATTACGGCTTCGGTATGGGTCTTTTAACACCCTGTATACCCCTGTATTTCACTCTGTCAACCCCGCAAGGGATTTATGACGTAACTGTATGTATGTCTCTATGTAAATTTTAAAATAACCTAATCTGCAACACCTGTCATGGTTGACTAATACAACATCACACATATTGATCTATTCGAAATAAGTAACGTAAACACAGTGTAACGAATTACAGAACCAACGCAGTTAAAAGATCAAAAGTCTGTCTGACAAGAGTCTCGACAAAATTTTATCGTGCGCCTAGCCACCGCCCGACATTATTAAAAATGTAGTAAAGGGTAAGTGTTTCCCTCGTATATTTATCGATAATCGATATTTTACGAGCAACTTTCACCTCTCTAGAGACGCCCACTCAATTTTCACCTTGGTCGTCACTAAACACCTATTCCGCTGACCGCCGCATTAGGTCGGCCGCTCACGTGATCGACCCACCTTTATATGCAAACGAGTCGTTAATCGATTGTTCCGAGTCAAATTAATTAGGTGGAACTGTTACATTCGGTCGAGGTTAGGTGGTTAGACAAATTGTAACGGAGTGGACAGATTTTCAAAGGTCGAAATTTCACTGTAGTGATTTACGTTTCACTATGCCATGGTGGATTGGGATTGAAAGAAAAACATCGAATGTGCGATTTGAATAACGGCAATAGGTGCCACAATTATATGGTTGATATGCACAAGAGTCGCAATAAGCGTTTTGAGTCGACAATTCGACATTTATCATTTATCATCTGCACCGCCAAAGAGTGGAACTCCTTGCCAGAGTCTGTGTTTCCTGACACTTACAATTTGGGGGTTTTCAAGTCAAGAGTGAATAGGTATCTTCTAGGCAAGCGCGTTACATCCTAGATCGCATCTTTGCTTTCCATCAGGCAAGATCGCGGTCAAGCGCATTACCTATCCAACAATAAAAAATAAAAAAATAGAATTTGCCGCTTTCCAGTGCAGATAGCAAAAGCCTATCAATGAACAGGGTATATTAGGAAACTATTGTAGGAATTTTCTCAAAGTTTCAAGCAATTTTGTCGCAAGTTTGAATTAGTGACACTTGTTGTAAAATTTACTATTTTCCAGAACAGCGGGAACGTTTCTTACTAATAAGCGTTACTTATATTATAAAATACTAGCTTCTGCCCGTGGTTCCCGTTCCCGTGGGAATATGGAAATAAAAAGTAGCCTATATTACTCTCCGCCCTTTCAACTAGCTCTATGCCAAAAAGCAAGTCGATTGGTTGGTCGAGAGCGTGAAGGAGGGACAAACAAACACACTTTCGCATTTATAATATTAGTTAGGATAATCACATTTCAATCGTGTTTCAATAAAATTGTAGTTCCCTTTTGACGAATTGACGATCTGTTTGGCGCAGGGGTACTAACCCCGCCTTCTGCGCCAGAGGTCCCGGGTTCGATCCCCGGACAAGACAAATATTTGTGTGCATGAACATGTCTATTTGTCTTGGTCTGGATGTTTAATATGTATATTATGTATGTATTTACAAAAACAAAAGTATATAAGTATGTTTATCCGTTATCTAGTATCAATAACACAAGTTCTTCATGAAACTTAACGTGGGCTAGATAATTGGTGTGATTGTATTCGAATACTTATTTATTTATTTATTTTACACACACATAAAAAAACATACCGGCCGAATTGAGAACCTGCTCCTTTTTGGAAGTCGGTTAAAAATAAACTTGTTGCTTGCTTTGACTGTCTGGACTAATTAACACAATAACTTGAAACACGATTGAGATACGATTGTGACAAAAAAATGCAGATTAAAATTTCCACCCTATTACATTTCTATGATATAGGTAGTCGTAAAAGTTTGCTATGTCGAAGTCTGCCCCTGGCATTTGTCGTGAGCCTCCGCAAACACTGCTGAACAGGAAGTGGGATCTACTCCGGCAATCATTCACTTGAGACGGTGGTGTGCGTATGTATGTACATACATACATAGTTACGCATACTATACATATTAAGAATGATTTTAGAGAGAGAGAGAGCTTTATTTAAAAAATAAGAGATTTATAGAAATCGTTTATATCACAAATAATAGAATATTAACAGGTATTTCATTTGAATGATAAATTATTTCTTTAACCTTAGTACTTTCCTAAAAAACGTTTCCCAAAAAAACTACCGGTCAACCGGGAAGTTCCCCGATTGTACCTATATGTGTTAAAAATCTCAGTCTCCAACCTCTGTATAATACTTTTTCTAATGGCTACTGATACTGACTTAGAAGTATGCTACCAGTAGAATAGACAGCAATAGGTGGCAAATTTTGTTGTTTATTTACATCAAAGATTAAACTCAAACCTTAGTCACTAAAACTGTCATTCCTCGTGATTAAATAAAATAAGAATGTATTTAATGTTTATTTAGGTCATAAAATCGTCATCTAATTTTTAAATACTCTCTATATTCTCTAGGTATATTTAGTCAACCGTGTTCTCGAAGTGTTTGGATCAAATTCATTAATAAATAATGGTTCGGTGCTAGTGCCTGTACAACAAACTACTTTATTCGGCGAAGATTGCGTTTCGGCGCTGAACTTCGTCGACTGGCAGTTTCCGGCTGCGTTAAACCTCCACTGCCAACGCCGAAAATAGAGAGGAACTTTAACACTTCACAAAACATCGTTAGAAAATTTGGTAGAACTTCAGTGGCTCATAAATTAACCGCCTCTGTGGTCTAGTGGTACAACCACCGGTATCAGACCTGGGGGTCCCGGGTTCGATTCCCAGTGGCGGTATATATTGTATTCAGTTTGGTTGGTGGTAGGACTTTTTGTAAGTCCGCTTGGCTAGATACCACCATCTTATCTAAGTCTAACGCCATAACAAGAATGTTTTCAGCATTGTTGTGTTCCGGCAGTTAGAGATAAGATAGCCAGATCCTCAGTGATCGAGGATTCCGGGAGAGGCTCGCTTCCATCTTCAGTCTTATCAATACTTAATATCAAGTATGATGAAGCGTAAGAGTCTCCGTGTCGTTTATAAAAAAACAACTGGATTTTAATAAAACTTTTATTCCTATCGGAAAATAATAATAATGATAACTTCATAATACTTTATTCGATGAAGATTGCGTTTCGGCGCTAAACTTCGTCGACTGGCAGTTTCCGCCTGCATTTAACCTCCACTGCCAACGCCGAAAATAGAGAGAACTTTAACAATTCAGAACACATCGATAGAAGATAGACCTAATAGCTGCTCAAGACTTCGTCTTGCGTGGACGTAATACCGGATTTTTCCATGGAATATTTTTTTATTCCCACAGGAAAAAGAGATAAAAATGTTGACTAGAAATAGCGTTAAAATCTGTGCAGTAATTTTTGCGTGAAACAAAGCAAACATACAGACATATTATGACTGAAAGAAGTGTAGCATAGACACTGGCCCACGCGGATTTTAGACCGGGTATTTTCGAAATCGAGGTTATTGCTCCTACCTTTAAATCTTTGTGACCTTTTTACACAATTGCGAGCACTATTTGTATGGGATCTGGAATCAATACAAACTCGCTACGTTCAATCTAACGAAAATGGCTCTGTGGTTCAAAAACAGAAAACTTTCGTTTGGACGTTTGTTACTCCTTCACGCAAAAAGAGATAGTAACTAGATAGCCTGGATTAAAAGATAGGATACTTTTCATCCCGATATATCCAGGGGAATGGGAACCATGCGAGCAAACCGCGGGCAGCCTAGTTTATAGTAATAGTATGGATGGACAAACAGCAATCGTATTATTAAAATGACAGATCAGTTTAATTCCGTAAGTGCTAGGGTGAATCTAAGTTTTGTTGAGACCACCTCAGCATTGTCGCGGGTTCCACGAGCGGTTTTATTTTCCGCTTTTTGGGTAATCAATAGGGGAGATTCGGCACCCCCGAATGGGCGGATAACAGGAATCTGTGGAGTCGATAATGTGTAAAAAATATTTTGGTTAAGCGGAAGATCCGTTTTGCATTAAAAATCATGATAGTAGTTAGACAAAGAGGATAAATAAACTACTTTTACTTTTAAAGGCATTTAAATAAATATGGATTCTCAATCACTACAGATTTTTTTTATAAAATTTAAGCCCAACCACTATTTTACTCGGATGTACGAGTACACAATGTAATAAAGGCAAAAGCTTGTGAGGATGTTTGGATGTGTAAATGCCTGGATGTTTTGTTACTCTTTCACACAAAAACTACTGAACGGTTTTGTTCAAAAGGGACACAGATAGTAGATAAGGATACTTGATATTCCCACGGCAACGGGAACCATGTGTGTGAAATCGCGGGCAGCCGCTTGTTCTTCGATCATTTTTGAATTTCGCTCTTTTTATAAATAAATATTTGCATACAATCACACCAATTATCTAGCCCACGTTAAGTTTCATGAAGAACTTGTGTTATGGATACTAGATAACGGATAAATATACTTATATACTTTTTTTTGTAAATACTTAGTATACATATTAAATACCCAGACCAAGACAAATAGACATGTTCATGCACACAAATATTTGTCTTGTCCGGGGATCGAACCCGGGGCCACTGGCGCAGAAGGCGGGGATAGTACCCCTGCGCCAAACAGGTCGTCAAACACCTTAATTCTTCAGTTGCACCTTAATTCTTTGAACTATAATTAAAATACTTATCGTCTGTGTATTTATGTAGCTGTAAAAAAAATAAAAAAAAATAACTACACTCACGAAAAAGCTTTTTCCTTATTTAAACTTAATCAATAATATGATTGTTATTAAAAAAAACAGTCTCCATGTCGCTCCGACAAAATAAAATCGTGTTTACATGTCATTTATTAAACTTTTTCGTATAGTTGATGCAGCTCTTTCTAAAACAAAAGTTAACCTGAATACACTTTAAAAAAAAGAGTCCCATTTTACACGTAATTTCCTTTTAGTTTTTCCTGGTCGATTCCGATCAGCAATCGGCTCAGACAACGGCCGTCTCGAGTGGATGATTGCCGGAAAATAGGTCCCACCCGTTAGCCGCACTTGGGAACTGTTTGCGGAGGCCCACGCAATGTTGGGGACAAGTTTCAACCCCAAAGCCATAAGATATAGTTTCAACATAAGTACAGTTTCGATCCAGAATAATCAATTTCAAAACTAGAACCTTTTTAGTAATTGATGATCCTGCAAATAAGAAGTTGCAATCCTACTAATTAGGTGGCCGTGGCGCAGTGGTTCGCGCGCTCAGCCTGCGATTGTTGAGGTTAAGCAACTTTCGCAATGGTCGGTCACGGGATGGGTGATAAAAATTTTACTATCTCGTGCTCCTCCGTGCTTCGGAAGGCACGTTAAGCCGTTGGTCCCGGCTGCATTTGCAGTCGTTAAAACCCACCAATCCGCATTAGGCCCGCGAGGTGGGTCATGGCCTGTTCTTCTTATCCATCCATAAGGAAGGCTTACTTTTCATCCCGATATATCGGGGGAAGTCCGCGAGCGGCCACTATAAGTTAATTTATATCATATTATCGGGATAAACAGTATCGTATGTTTTAATCCAGGCTGCCGTGTGCCAGTTTCAACCAAATAGGGTTCAACCTCGGCACGTAGGTTCAAAGTAGGTTTTGCGTGAAAGAGTAACAAACAGAACATCCATCTATCCAAATCTCACAAACATTCGTATTTATAATATTAGTAGGACACGACTCGGTGGAAAAATTCCGCCATCACTTCAGTTCTTACTTAAATTCCAATTCAAACAATTTACAGAATCGAAGGTTCCAATCAGTAGTGTGGCCCCTCTAATCTTAGTTGATCTATACAGCTGTATATCATATCGAACTAGCTGGAACTAATATTGCCAATGCAATTCTATCTTGTTATAAGGCAACTAACTCAATTATTTTGCACCGAATTTGGAACATCACAAAAATTAGAGTTATAGGGTATTGGTATTGGTATTGGTGATGGGCTCTTTTCTCCGCATTTAGACTCCCATTTGGTCCGTTATGCGTGAACATAGCATCGGTATGGCTAGTCAAGCCATCCCAGCTCCTTCCAGAAGCGCAGAAGCCTCCTGGGCCGTTCACAGGCTTCTAGGAGCGACCTCACGTCTATAGGGGACCTCGCGTCAAGGGTATTGCTTATCCATCTGGGACGGTGCCGCTAAAACAAGGATCCTTGAAGCTAAAAGTGCACAAAGATGAGAGCTTGCTCTGTCCCGTGTTCCGTGACCTTCAGATTTTATTGAACATTGCCATGTTTAAACAACTCCGCGACTGCTCTACTTACGCTGTAAAAACTATACACTAGCTTGGTATTGGTGAACACACCGTAAACTCCAATTAGAAGTAGTGTAACCCTGCTATAATAAATAGAGAAACAAGTACGAGAATTACCTTACCTTTTAAAGTCATAATAATGATTAAAATACTTTGAGGTTGAAAAGCTTTTTCAACTTAAAAAAAGATATTTTTTTCTTTTTTTATGATTTTGTAATTTTTGCATTTTTCAATGCTATTGTTGATATCGATTCGATCTCTATCTATCGATTCCCGTCTGAGAATTCACTTGTGGCCGAGTTAATTTTTCCAATATTTTTCTATTTAAAATTTACCTTAAATTGTATTTAAAACGAAGTCGATTTTTTTACTCAGTTTTTTTACTTGCCTTTTTTAAATGTCTGAAATAGGTTGTTTAGTAAACAACAGATGGTTTTTTCTAGATAAGATTAGGTTTCATGTACATTTACAAAAGTATTGTGCAAAATTCGGTTATGATGACGTCGTCCAAGTTAACAAATATTAAACATAAAATGCTCATAAATGCTCATAACGTATAAACTACTGGGCCAAACTAAACCAAATTTTTATGGGACCAAATGGCAAATATTCCGCATCGAACAAAAAAGATGTAAGTCGGTTCAGAAATCTCAGCGTAATCGGTGTACATACAAAGAGAGAGAGATACCTCCTTCAAAAAGGAGGAGGTTCATAGTTCAACCGAATTGTGAACCTCCTCCTTTTTGGAAGTCGGTTAAAAAATATTTTTTCTACGTTAAAGTAGTGAAGAAAATCGGATCAATAATAAAGGAGAATAGTATTTTCTTCTAAAAAAAAACCGCGTTCAGCGTGTTCCACGACATCTTCATACTCGTATGTATGAAGAGTGCTTGTGGAAAAGTACTTATATGTTGGTGTTCATAACAACATAGAAAATTAGACATCTAAATGTAACTATAAAGATAACGTACGAAAAAGTTTTTTCGACTTTAAGCAAATAATACTTAAGATAATTACGATATTAAATTCGATAGAGAAAATCGGAGTCAAAATTAGGGAGAATATTTTCTTCAGAAAAATCGACGAAGAAAAATCCACATGTGTGTATGAAGGTTGCTGGTGTATGCTTGTGGCAGTGTACTTATATTCTGGTGTTCATAATAATAATAACTAATAGAAGACGACATCTAGTTGTAACTATAAAGAAAATGTATAAATAAATAATAAAATAAAAAATATTCGACTTAAAGCAAAGTATATAACTATTCTTAACGTCTTAAGGGTCATAATGGATTTGTCAGATATCCGATAAGAACCAAAACGATAATTACAATGTTAACAAAAACCGAGTGAAAAATAAAGGAGCATATTACGACGATTTAGGAAAATTCGTCGAAGAAAAATCCACATGTACGAGTATGTATGAAGAGTGCTTGTGGCAAAGTACTTATATTTTGGTGTTCATAACAATAATAGAAGACGACAGCCAACCGGAGGGGCGCGGATTTATTTGGTTTTTATTACTTTTTTACGGGGCCCTTCTAGGGATGTCACACGTCACGGATCATAAGAGGACAGGATATATTTTTGAAATATTTCAAAAATACCTATGCCTCTCAATTCCAGAACATTTAAAGCGAGCGTGGTTTACTGTAGGCATCGCCGATGTGTCGTCGTCTTGATTTTTGATTGAGCTCAAGTCTCTTTAAAGCCCAATCTGAGTAAATTATAATATAACATCATCGTCATCGTCTCCGCCACATGACACCCACTGCTGGGTATAGGCCTCCCCCAAGGATCTCCACGACGATCGATCCTGCGCTGCCCACATCCAGCTGCTTCCCGCGACCTTCACCAGATCGTCGGTCCACCTTGTCATGGGGCTACCCACGGAGCATCGTCCTGTGCGCGGTCGTCATTCCAGAACCTTTCCGCCCAACGGCCATCGGTTCTTCTCGCTATGTGTCCGGCCCACTGCCACTTCAGCGGAGTAATCCTTTGAGCGATATCGGTTACTTTAGTTCTCCTACGGATCTCCTCATTTCGGTTTTGATCACGTAGGGAAACGCCGAGCATAGGCCTCTCCATTGCACGCTGGGTGACCTTGAGCCTTCTTATCAGACCCAAAGTTAGCGACACATTTCACTGCCGCAAGTCATCACTGGCATTTATAATAACAACAAGCCTTAATTTGCAAATAACGGTTTATTAATTGTGTGGGTAATGATACGAAAGAGAAGGGAATGAATGAACAGATGATGAATGTTAGAGTGGAGTGAAAAACGTACTGACCCAAACAGAATTGGAATAAGGTCACGATGATGATGTTGATGGTTTAATAGTCGCAATAATCAATTTCAAAGTAGGACTAATTTACTGGAGCGTGAGCCACGATCACTAGCACAGTATGTTAAAATCATTTTTTATATTAGGTAGGTATGTTAATAATGTGTATTTCCAACAAAAAAAAGTGTATTTTTTTGTGTCAACCCTCAAGTGTGTAGGGCTGGTCGCGTGGACCCGCTAACAACTCGTACGCTATTTTACGACCCTCAGATAATACGCGTAGCATACACCTCATGTGTATCTATAATATGTTTCTCGAGTACAGTTATGATATCATTGCGTCCATTACTTTTTCTTACCAATCAAAATCGGAAATGTATTCTTTGAAATGAACTGCAGTTGAACAGCTAGGTATAACCTTCCCAGCTATTCTATATATATTTATGTGTCCTCAATCAAAATGTCCTAAACTACATTCAAACCATTACTTAACCTCAGTTTGTTACATATTTTGAGCGATGCATAAAAAAACCTCCTTATGTAAAGTCGGTTAAAAATAATATAAAACGTTGGCTTTCATTTTGACTCTATGCTTTTCAATATAATAGCGCTATAAGTAGTTGATTTATACAATCTGTGTACTTATATATATTTCGCATTATATTCACTAACCATATCAAAAGGAAATGAAATAGAAAAACGCCATTTGTCATCATCACTCATTCTTATTTTCAGTTACAAATCGCCAAGTACAGCGCGAACAATCTAAATTTCTATACGTTTAACGCGTCACGGATCAACCCCTTGTTTCGAAGTAGGGGAAGCGTAGAAATAAAAATAATAGAAGGAGCATTCGCGCCCAATGGCCGGAACGACCCGCGAGTGTTTGCATTTGATAAGGAGTGATACAGCGCCGCTCGAGGGTTATGTAGCGATGAGATGTTCTGGCTGCGATGCCTGTGTTTTACTTATTTGCAATATTTTTATCTGGGGGCAACCAAAATACTGCATTTGAGCTTCTTTATGAATATTTCTTAAAACTGTTAAATCTTTTCATAACTAATTAACGGCATATTTTTTGATAAATTATTGTAATGAACATGAAATACATCGTGCATTTTCTCGTAATAAGAAACTTTAAATTGATGCGAGATAGCAGTTATTTTCAGATGCGCCAGTTTCGGTACCTACTCGGCCACGCCGATGTGAGTTGGCCAAATTGTGAATTATTTCAATAAACACAAAATATCATTTTCGCAGTTGAATTGTGAAGTTTTGTAATCAATGTGGCCAATATACATTTAAGACTAGAAAACAAGTACTTGTCTTCAATTTGCTAAGACAAGCAAGAGAGTGGACCTATAGCATCGCATAGCAGGTAGCATTAATAGTAGATTGTTTACCAAGGGCTGTATGACACCCATAACAGTCGAGTGTTTTGGCGCCCGAACGAAGTGAGGGCGCCGATAGTTCGAGACCGTTATGGGTCCATACACCCGAAGTAAACACTCTACTTTTCATTTTGAATATGAGGAAAGTAAAAACAAACAGAATATTCTATAAAAATATTTAATTATTTTATAATGTAGCAAAAGAGGCTGTATATGCTTCTGTGCCTTTGCCTACATACCTTTGGTAAATAAAAGCCCAAAGAGATTACAGATTAATTTGTGTTACAGATATCGATTTGACATGACACCCCCTATTCTTTTTTCAAATTTATTACAGCCCTAGGGCCGCCACATATCACTTTCAACCCGCATTTTAGGCAAGTTATGAGTTACTTTCAGAATATGAGACATGAAAAGAAAAAAACTCCATGACTCAGTAGATACTCTCATCTCAATAAATGAAAACAGTTGACAAAACTTTTTTCTGACGGCAAATGAAAATAGCAGTGGCTAACAGACATACGGTTCCACAAAGCACTAATATTAGTCCGTTATTAATGCATACGACCAAAGGACACCGCCGCAAAAAGGCCAAAACCCAAACACAATTTAAAACAGAATTCTTAAGGAACGAAGAGTCGACAAAAAGATAATACGGACTTGAGGACAGGGCGGTACTAAGGTGCCATACGGGCTTTACTGTATTTTTTTTAACTTCTAAATATATTTGTGGCTCTCCAATATCTTATAAAGATAAAAGTTTTTTATTAAAGGAATTTATAAACTTACCCCTTCAAATACCTAATAATTCCTAATAAAATGTGGTTGTATCCCTGTATAAAAATGTCTGATAGTGAGTATGAGAATTATTAATTAATGCAGATTCTAATTCTGTCAAATGTAAGTTATTCTGGTGTTTTTTTTACATTGACTTGCATTTGTAAATATATATCTTGATTTATTAAACCAGAGAGCTATCTGCGATATATTCTATTGAACATTAGAAAGACCGCTAACCTTGAGTTTTAAATGTTAGATAACTTTTCATTTGAAGTCGGTACCAAAATCAGCTAGGCGATTGCGTTAAGTCAATCGTATTCATTTGACAGTCCATATTGTATCATAATAAATGTCATTCTACACAAATTGCAGCTGATTGAATATGATATGAACTGTCAAATGAATACGATTGACTTTACGCAATCGCCTAGCAGCTCTGTTCATATAACTTAAAAACTTGTTTACTCTTACGATGTTACTTTAAAAATAAATATAAATTAATAATTGCATACAAACACACTAGTTATCAAGCCCACGTTAAGTTTCATAAAGAACTTGTGTTATGGTTACTAGATAACGGATACACATACTTATATACTTTTTTTGTAAATACATACATTATATTACATATTAAACACCCAGACCAAGACAAATATACATGTTCATGCACCCGGGACCTCTGGCGCAGAAGGCAGGCTTAGTACCCCTGCGCCAAACAGGTCGACAAACACCCTAATATTGTACTTAAAATACACCTAGAAACAAGTGTTAGCACCAAAATACAGCAAACAGTCTTACTGAAGTGCGAACTTCTCTACAAAGTCCGTCCCTGCAACGCCTCCGGCTTGTTTGCTAATATTCTGAACTTTTATGAATTATTTTCAGTTGTTTTCAACGTCTATAAATTTAAATGGTTCTTGGTTAAATTCACATTCTGTAAACTTACAGAATTGCTCTACTACATCTTGCATCGTTCAGATTTTATGTAAAAATTTGTTGGTTGTAAACGCTATTCTTCGGTATTTTCCGTTAGTTGATTTTATTATATTATTGTTTAACTGAAATATTGAAAGTAAGTACATCGATTGTACTGTGTTGTGGGTGTACTGTACTCTTCAATTTAATTTAAATTCAATTTTGCATTTCATCTTAAAACCAGAAAACTGTCTACATACTCTATACACGACCATGTTACAATATTCTTTTTCATTATCTGTTTATAAAACAAACAAGTTTTAAGTATGTATTTTATCTAAACTACTTACTGCTTTTCTCAACAAAATATGTCCCAGTCATTAGCAAGTTGGAACTTTAAAATTTTAACAACGACTATTGCACGTTTATAATTACAACCGGGATACGCTTAGCCGTCTACCAAATCCTAAGTTATGATTAAGGTTGAAGAATCACGATTCTTTCAGAATACTCAACAGCTAAAAATAACAAGTAAAGCTAAATTAGTGTTACCAAAACGTAACTAAGCGAGATTACATAAACCATTTTGTTTTCTACAATTTAGAGGGTCAAATTAGCATTCGTCTGTGCCGCCTTGTTAGTTGGCTTGTCATGTTAATTCCGCCCAAGAGAGCTTACATTACATCCTCTCACGTGCTATTAGTAAATTTGGAGAATTCACTCACTAATTGGTCTGTGAATGTAAGCCAATAATTGCATTATTAAGCAGGTCGGTTTCAAACTTGTAACTGGATATTTGGGGGTATTATAGTGCGGTAAAGAAACTTTTTTATTAGTTATGTAACTTTAACAAATTTAAAAAGATGGTTAAAATGTAGGTACCTACTTAATTGCTTCGCGAATAACAATTCTAAGATGGTCTTACAGTTTACAAAATTAAGAGTTGTTCAAATTTTTAAACACCGTTTAAAGGTTTATGATAAAATTTAAATAGAAAAATATTGGAAAAAAATCAATTGGGCTATAAGTGAATTCTCAGATGAGACTCGAACCCACGATGGGTCAATATTTTCCTATTTAAAATTTATCATAAGTATAAAAATTACATTGAAAAATGCAAAAATTAAACAATCTTAAAGTCATTTCAAAGTACTGTGTGATTTACGGATTAATAAGTAAAATATTCTGTTATTTTACAAATATGAGTATGTGAGCACTCATTTTATTCTTTACTTACCTACATATTAAATGAAACACAATCATATAAACTGGGGCGTGCCAAAACTGAAAACTCTAGTCCTTAATAAATCTTCCATCTATCCAAACGAAAATTATAAAAGAATAAGACTCGCAAACTTCATAATCGAGTAATCAAACGTTCAAAGCGGAACAAATGTAAACAAAAATGTCTCTCGAAAACGCTGCAACGACTGCAAACAATCTGAATAAAAGACAGACAACAAAAAAACAATGCAAGAAACATTTACTAAGCTTAAAAATTTACACGCATCCCGAACGCGCGTCCGCCCGTAACGGAATCTCCTAAAGAACGGCAAATACTGAAAGAGGAATGAAAAAATTCTCCTCGTCTAAAATCTAACAAACGTAAAAGAGATTACCTACGCTCCAACTGCTCTTAACCTGTATAAACAAAAAAAAAGCTCAATTTGCTCGCTTTAAAACAAGACTATATTGCCATAGAACGAACAAAGACGGTTGGGGAATATTAAAAACGGTTTTTAAAAGGGCAACAGACTTCGCGAGTTCGGGTTATTTGAATTTATAACGTGACAAGTGAAGTTCGACGCGAATCTCTCGGAATTTATTAAGCACTAGACCAAGATGTTTTACATATTATTTTAGTAGTTAATTCCTGAGGGGTTAAAATATCTAGTCCGCGTGCGGGTGACAGCGTAAAAGTTTCTTCTCCACGATCATGCATGCAGGCGTGTTAGTCATAATCATCATGTAAAAAAAGAATATGAATGTGAAGAATATATGTATACATAAACAAGGGTCGGTATCACAGCAAATAGTATTAAAAAACTAAATGTAGCTTCTATTTTAGTAACTTGTTAGTTATTTTCATATAGACTTGAAGCTCCAAAAAAACCTTATAATATATTGATAAATGAGACCCTGACACAAGACAAATAAAATAAGCCAGTCAAAATAATTTATTTGTCATAAACGTAAACTACGAAATTAAGGACAATAATTTAATTCTCCCACTACACCGAACACAATATTTGGCCATAACCAAAGCGTAGAACTAAATAGGTGCAAATCTCATTTTCATACATAACAGCGTAAGTGATTGCGTTACGCCGCAATACGGAGCCGTCTTGAGACGTATTTTTGTGTTAAACTCCCCTCCGGTGATTACACACAAATTGATATAAATTGAATTTTAAACCTAGCCACCGCCGCCGAACCGAATACTGGAGATGGGAAGGACGGGTTGTTCCGTGCTTTTGTTTAAGGGTTGTCTCTGGAATTAAAAAACAGGTTAGGTTTTAAGACAATTTTGTAACATTGAGAGAGAGCGCGCCCGAACATTTTTTGTCTCCGCAACTATTTTGCCTCTGGCATCAAGTCGCTGAGTTGTATGAGAGTACGCGCATGTAGCGACGCGAAAGCCGGGAGAGTTTTTATGTCCGTGGGCTTGGAGGCAACCCCGCGACGCAATTATTTCGACGACAAAAAAGTTGCTGAGGCAACCCCGCGAGGCAACTGTTGCGTTGAAAAAGTTGTGTTGCTGTCACTCTCGTGTGCGCTACTTTGAAATCTCACCAAGAAGACGGCTACAGAGAAAAATTAAGCCACACTGATGGAATTACTAGTATGTAAGTCGAATAGTTATGTGATATAGAAACCGAAAACGTTGAATTATTAGACGGATTGCAGACAAGTGATCATAAATTGAATTTTAAACCTAACCACTGGAGATGGAAAGGACGGGTTGTGCCGTGCGTGTAAAGTTGTCTCTTGAATTAAAAAAAAAGAGTGTTTTAAGACAATTATGTAATATTGTAATACGGAAAAGCCAGGCTACTTAAAGTGTAATTTTGGTGAATGTTGCAATAAAGAATTTTCATTTTCATTTTCATTTTCATTTTCATAGGCAACACTGAGGAAATTTTGTAATTCTACTAATAGTTGTGAGATAGAATATCTGTTGCCTGAATCTAGCCAACGAAAACGTTGAAATAATACACAGATAAATAACTAAGAGCGAGTTCACCAACTGTCAATGTCATAATTGGGGTTGGTGAGAAGGGGTTTGTAAAATAACTATTGTTAAAAAATTTGTAATACCAATATTAAAGCTATTACCAGACAGAAATTAAGAGTTTCTAGTACCTCGTCCCGTCAACTAACGTGCGACCTCAACACAAATAGGCCGCAACTATAAAAAATTTCAACGACTATGGTTCCAAACTTAGTGGAATTTACAACAGACATTCCTCTAGGAGAATTGTCTATGCTCTAATAGTGGGATCTGACAATAATTACAATCTCGAGCCAGTTCCAGGCCGCGATCTCGAATGACTGAACAAGCCGCAGCGGTTACGCTAGGGTTGAAGCTATCAATGTGCGGGTGTTATAGGAGACTATTTGCAAATTCCATGAAAGGACTATCAAATACAAATTAGGAATTCTCTTTAGTTTCTAGGCCACAGAGTATATAGTGTGGGTGATGACGTCATTAATATAGTTTTCAGAAAGTAGGGAAAGATAAATTAGTTATATCCCTAATGGTATCGATCGCTGAACACCGTACTATATGTTTTATAAGTTATTTTTTAATTTAAATAAACACTGTTTTGCATAAAACTTCAATCAAATACATCAAATTTAATAATGATACGAAAATAATAAATTAATCACAAACCAAACAACATTGCGTGTCCATAGTGCTTTTTTGTTAGGATTTTTATTTCGTATATTTTTTGTTCAATGAATTATGTGATAGATTTATAACTTTCATAACTAGTGAATAAAGTTAGTAACACTTTTATCTGTTTTAATCTTTCTTGATAAAAAAGGTAATAACATTATACATATATTGTGCATTTATTTCGTTGGGTGATAACTTTGTTTTGGTAATAGCGGCATTTATTTAGACGATCTCCATGGTAAAGTATACCGGTTTCAAGGTGTCGTCTACTCTGATCCTGGGTTTGAATCCCCGGTAGGGTCAAATGTTTATCGTCACGTAACCAGCCATTTTAATGTCCCCTGCTGGGCCACTGGCCTTCCTTATGGATAGATAAGGAGAACGGGCCATGACTTACCACGCGGGCCCAATGCGGATTGGTGGGTTTTTTAACGACTGCAAATGCAGCCGGGACTTCCGGATTAACGTGCCTTCCGAAGCACGGAGGAGCTCGATCTAGAAAATTTTTGGTTACCCATCCCCTAACCGACCGTTGCGAAAGTTGCTTAACCTTAACAATCGCAGGCCTAGCACGTGAACCGCTGCGCCACGGGCTCCTCCCAAATGTTTTTACGATGCTTAAATCAATTTCAAGTATTCAATATACTTTAATAATTTATCCACTAGGTACACACACAATCGAATAGGACAAACATTAATAAGAACTAAAAAACAAACTATATAGTAGCGGCCGCCCGCGGTTTCACCTGCGTGGTTTCCGTTCCCGTGGGAATATCGAGATAAAATGTATCCCATGTTTTAATTTAGGCTATCTAATATCTGTGTGTAAGCATTATGCTGAGTCGGTACCGTTTTGGGACAAAGTGTGCTTTTTTTTTCTGTACTACTTTGATGTGTCTTGTTTGTCCCAAATAAATATAATTTTCTTTCTTTCTTTCTTTCAAATATCAGCCAAATCCGTTCAGTGGTTTTTGCGTGAAAGAGTAACAAACATCCAAACATCCTTAAATTTCGCATATAATATTAAGTAGGAAAGAATAGGATTAGTAGGATTTTGATAGCACTCAAACAATAACCCGTCGGCAGCCCTGGCCAGTGTTGTAATGGAGGCGATGATTTCTTGGCTTAAATCTGCCGTTTCATAACAACAAAGTTCGCTACCCTCGTCACTCTGTTTCACTTTGTTTTCACTTATAAGCTCACCCGTTTTATTGCAGTTAGCGATGTTTCTTGTGCTAAACAGCGGGAAAGTGAAATTCTAATACAGTAAATTGGGTTTTTAAAATGAGAATTTTACAAGTTTCCTTTGAAAGTTTGTGTGGGTTGTTTCAGTAATAAATTAATGTATTAGTCACCTTGCGTCTCATTATATTGTTACACCGTTCAAAATACTATAGTTTCCTATAATTACAAACTACTCTAATCTCTTCCAACGGACAAAATCCATTTAAAAAGTTGTAATATTAGTCTTACAGTTTAAGAAACGCAATGCACTAAACCATTTAATTTCTCTAAATAAATCTAAGAGCTTAAAGAACTTACGGAGCCAAAATACAGTGTAAATTAGTGGTTATAGTTCCAGTGTCGCCCGGCCGCGATTCTATTGCATTACCGCGGGGAGCCGCTTTATTGCTCAATTTGACTTTATTTAACGCAATTCAGGGGGGTGGAGGCCCACCCCGTCTGACACCGAACAGATGAGGTCCCACTCCAATCCACTTAGCGGCAAGCCAGGAGGTGATCGCAATCTAGGGTTAAGACGACGAATACTCAGACCGTTGCACGTTTCGACACTGACCGTCTCTTGAGGGCCTTGTATCTGCATGTCGTCATTTGCTTGAGTACGCTCTAGTTTGAGTGATACGTAGGTATTCGTATTCAACTGGGTATGCTTGTCTCACTGATGATTTGTTTTTTAAATATGAGTGTTTCATGTAAATGAGTTTCGAAACACAATCGCTTATCAATGAATGTTCGGAGTTTTGATGTGACATATTAACTGCCTGTTTCACAATTAATTGTTAAGAATTTGGAATTATTTCGAAATTATTCCGACTTGGTGAAACAGGGCCCTAAATTCGTAACCAAACTATTGTTCTCTTTATTTCGTCAATTATTGATGGATGTACAGTAGAGATTGACTTCAACCATGATCATGATAAATATTGAGTTACACAATTTAGTGTATCTATTTCGTTGTTGAATTTCGCCCGCTAATATTGTGCACATAAGCATCGGGAAACCTAAAATTGTTCTGCATAAATTCTGGTAAAATTAGTTTAGTGTGAAGATGCACCTCGGAAGTTTGGCTGAAGTTTGTCAAAATTCAATTACGGCGAGCTTACACACCCGTTTGTTCTGCTCCGTTCGAGAAGCTGAGAGGATTAATCTGTTTAAATGCTGGTATCATTAACACCTGACTCAGATTAAATTCGACTTTAATTCATCATTTAACTTAATGATACTATAATTTTATTAAGTTTCAATTTAAATTAGTTAGTTAAAAGACTGACATAGTTATTTGGTTGTTTTTATTTAATTGATGGACGTCAGTGAAAAAAATAACTAAATTAAAGTCATTTATTCAGTCTAGGCTGTTACAAGCACTTAAGAACGTCAAAGAAGCTATGCCATCGGTTCACAAACCCTACGGCAGGAGACCTTGTATCGAGATGAACCTGCTGAACCAAAATTTCTGGATTGAACTTGGTAGGAGAGAATGTTGTGATCAAAATTTATAATTGTTTGAATATTGTTAAATTTATAATAGTAAGATAGCATTGAAAATGCTTTATTATATCTATTTATAACCTCTAGGGATACGTTTTAATGTCTTAATCTTGTTTAATCAAATTACACTTTATTTTGAATTAATCCACCAAAATAAGTACCTATAGGTAATGAAATTTTCCTACACTTTGCAGAAATACAATAAAAATAATGACACCTCAATCAGCCAGCCTATTTGAGCTTTGACAGTAAACTGGGTAACAAAAATCTGGGAATAGAAACCGGATAAAATGCGTTTAGGGAGAGCCTCAGTATCATTTACACGGCGGCATATTGCCGGTCGGGGCCATAATTGAATAATAAAATTGTCACCGAAGCCCTTTGAGTTTCGGACATTTTATACGAAACGAGTAACGTGCTTACCAACCTTTATTTTTGACATGCATTTAGAACATGTGAATGTGATAGCAGGGTTTACGCCAAGTCCGAACAGACAAATGACTTATAACTTGACTATGACTTAATGCGTTAAATCCATAATGTTATAGATAACTAATAGTATCCTTAAAATTGTGATTTGACTGTATAACTTTTCATACCTTATATAAACGTCCATGTGACACATTTTATTGATTAACATTGGCGAAAAAATACTTTATTAAGACATTATCTTGAAGTATGCAGTGATTGCGTATGTATCACTTGATTCTCAAATTTGTAGCTCCTAATTTAACGCCTTTGAATACTAAAAGACAAATTTCCATTACAGCCAGCCTGTTTATTTCGAAATACTTTTTCATCAAAGGAGATTTATTCACTCTCAAAAAAATATGTAAAGTTGACTAGCAACGGAAGGGGGATGGCAAAATTAAAATTATATTTCTATTCGAGTCACGTGAAACATTAACTTTGGCTTGCAATAAACCTCCTTAAGAGGTTCATTCAGAATTAAAATTTGCCGCCTGATCTGACGGATCACCGCTCCGCTGTTTCATTTTGTGGAGGGGCCTTTGGCAGGCCAGGGTGAGTGCGGTGAGCGGCGTCTATTACAGTACTTCCAAAAGTGATATAGTGGTGTAAATGAGTTCAAAACAGACGTTGAAAGATAAAATTAAAGGGCAAATAAGTTCTTGACATGAAAGTGCTAGTCTGACCAACTGTCCTGTATTTTACAGGACGTCCTTTCCTTGTTTTTCAACCTATAATTTTGACCGTGTCCTGTATTTTAACAAAAAACACACAGGACCATATATGGTCAAAAAACAAATAGGTATAAGAATTATAACACGTTGTCCCGTATTTTTTCCATAAATCCTGTAACTTTATATATCGCATGTACTGTAAAATTGGCACACAGGGTGGGGCACACCCTTATTTGGGTCACTTATTGTAACAAAAACCTAGATCCTGAAATGACGATAAGTATGTTATTGGTATCCGAAAGTGTTAATTTTGTTGTAATAAAATATTTCAGTACAGAACCTTCTGGGAGCGAATCGACTCACTTCATTACAAAGTTTAATAAAATGTAGCAATTTTATGCACAACCAGGATAAAGCAATCTTAGCACTACAGTGTCTAAAATTAATATAAGATATAATAAATTCCAAAACTTTTAAAATAACTTCCAACATTTAACCGCGCAAAAACCAATAAAATGCAATTGAAATAGATGCAGACGACAAACTTTGTCCATAAAAAGCAAAGGCACAAACTTAACAGACCATAATATCGTTATTCCGAACCTAGATTGAGCTCGAGATTACAGTCTCGTAAAGGTTGCCAGAGGTAAAATAATGAATATAAAACGGGGTAAACGAGTTAGGGGCGGCGGAGGAGGTTTTTTAAAATCATTTGTGCGGCTACTTAGTATTCGGGCGGCGCAGGCGTCGCCATATATTATATTTATTACCGCTAACGACGCCTGTGTCTTGCGAAATTGCATCCATGCTCCACATCGTCTGTGCGTGTGCAGATGCTATGCGGATATATGCGGAGACGTGCGCGAATTTAACTACTCCTACATGCATATGTTTATCCGGTTTTTGTTTTATCTTAGTTTATTAGGGTTGAGACTAGTGTTCTAAAGTTTTTACTGTTAAGAATGAGTAATTAAGTAAGAGGATTGTTTACGCCCTATGCAAGCCCCTTAGCTTCAACGGTAGCCTTTATTTACCATTATTCAAAAGTACGGCTTAGGTAGTTTTTTCGACTGAATCGATTCACCAAACAAAGAGCATAGTTTAACATTTATAAAATTTGTATCGATCGATACCACACCGACATTCTAATTAATAAATAAATAAATAAGAAATTTATTCACTTCTCACAAGGTTTTTAAACATAATAGTTACAAATAATTTAATAAGTTTTATCAGGTCCTTGTGAGAGTCTGGAGTCTGAAATAGGTCGAAACCTGTGCTACAGATCTCCAGGCTCTCCTGGATACAGATTACATTGCAACAGTATAGTTCTAATAATGCGTTATGTGTGAAGTGATTGAAACATATGTAATGTATGTATGTATTTATTATGCATCTATAAGCAGTCTAGTGTGTGTATGTGTGTGAGTTGTGTGTGTGTGTGTGTGTGTGTGTGTGTGTGTGTTTGTGTTTGTATGTATGTGTGTTTGAGTGTGAACGTGTTTACGTGTGTGAGTGGATATTTATTGTTATTTACTTTAAAACATTTAATAGACATTCTGTGTCATCATATGACAAGGTGAGTAGCCACATTATAAGCTTCCTTTTGCATTGAAATTTAGTGCTAGGGTATATGGATAATTGTTTGTTTGCTTTGTTGTACAAGTATGGACCTAAAAAACCATAGAACCTCTGAGCGAAAGTTGTGCGATATTTAATTTTTTGATTAGACATAATATTACAGTTCCTTTTGTGCAGTAAATCAGGATCAAATGTGGTTTCTCCGTGTTGTTTCAAGACGACAGACAAAATGTACAGCTGGCGAATAGTTAAAACTTCGCATTCCTTATATAACAGATTGGTTGGGTAGAGAAAAGGTCGAAAGTGGGATATCTTCAGAATAGCTCTTTGGGCTATTTCAAGAGGCTGCAGTATTGTTTTAGCAGCACCTCCCCATACTAAGATACAGTATGTACTAACTGATTGGCAGAGTGCAAAATACACTGTCTTCAACAGTTGAGCGTTAAGAACATGTCGCAGATTTTTAAAAACCACTATAAGTCTACGTATTTTATTAGAAATTGATGCAATATGCTGTTTAAAGGAGAGGTTACTATCTATAATGACTCCTAAATATTTTAAATGTGCACATTGTTCTAACAAGGGACAGCTGCAGCAATCCGTATCGTCACAGACGTGGACACGTAATTGCAAATTAGCAAATGGCAGAATGTTTCTAATTGAAAAACAGAGATACTTTGTCTTTGTGATATTAAGTGATAAAGCATGCTGTGTCAATTTTGCTGTCACCTGGTTCAAACCCCTTTGAGCCATATCATAGACTTCAGCCCATGTGTCAGCAGCAAAGACAAGAGCAGTATCATCTGCATAAGCTAATAGTTTACCATTGGTAAAAGTAGTTTGACATACGTCGTTTACATATATAAGAAACAGAATAGGGCCCAAAATACTCCCCTGTGGAACTCCACATGTAACAGGAACGTCTGAACTTGTATACAAACTTATATTTGTCCGTTGTGATCGATTAGATAGGTAGCTTTCAAACAATTGCAGCTGTATACCCCTTATACCAATATTTTCTAGTTTCCGTAGTAGGATAGGGATGGAGACCGTGTCGAATGCTTTTGCTAAATCAAGAAAAATGGCTAAACATTTTTTTCCTTCATCAGTGTGTTTAGATATAAATTCTATGAGATTGTGAACAGCATCTGTGGTCGATTTGCCGCGACGAAAACCAAATTGATTATCAGACAGTATGGAGTTTTTTTCAAGATAGTTAATTAATCGCGTATTTATTATCTTTTCTAGAATTTTAGATACAGCTGGTAACAATGAAATCGGCCTATAATTTCCGATGCGGTCTCTATCCCCATTTTTATGTATAGGTATTATTACTGATTTTTTAAGAGATGACGGAAAAATTCCTCTGCTGAGACAAAGATTGAAGATAAAAGTAAGCGGAGGTACTATAAAGGATCTTATGTATATAATTCATCACCTTACCAGAGTTTATAATAAAGTTTTAGTACAACTAGCTTATTAGCTATCAACAACGAATCAATTAGATTCCTTTCCTATAGTTGCACTACACAAAGTATCGTCTCGAGTCATATTATCCGAACTCCAGTAACAAATTCGTGTTTGCGACAGCTGGCCACAGTCTCAATACGGTTAAATCTACACGTTTGCACTATGACACTGCAGAAATTAGCCTATAACTAACGCTGATGGAATCAATCACAGCATAATGAGATAGCCAAACAAAAGATCCCAATATCGGGGTGACTGTTGGCACAAGAAATTCGCCGATACCCGAGTCCCCACGGATCTCCAATTTTGGGGGAAATCGGGAAGATAATTATGTTTGAAGTCAGTATTGAGTGTCAACATGCGCAGATTAGTCTGGGGATAATAAAAGCGAATAAGAAACTTATTTAGTCGTGTAGGGAGAGTGTAATATGATATTTGGGAAAAGATCGGCAACTTGGGGCCAGCTGTGACGGGGTTTGAGACTGAAATGTGTAAAACAAATCCTACAAGCTCAGAATCACGTACTAATACAAAATATTGAGGATTACCACAAAAAGTATTGCTAAAGTAGAAAACGTCAACATATTTTATATTTTTTTCCCTTTAGAATCTGAGATATTTAATGATTCTCATGGAAAACTGTTTATTATTAACTAGTTATTATTGACTTTTGTGATGTGTTTAAATATATTTTGCTAATCTAGTTTGTACCATTATATGAACTGATGCATGATGATGGGTATTAAAAAATATTTAAGGTTCTTGGTACTCAAATTTTGCTATTGTTACACAAAATACTTAATACGAAAGATACTTTACACATAACGTAATTTTTTATGTAAATAACCGTTTTTTTTTTAAAAAAAGCAACGCTTTATTGATTTGCTTTTTTTTTATTAATTATGAACTTTTGTAGTAATCAAAATGTTGCATCACAGCTGTATGGCCCCAAGGAAATTTTTCCACCCCTACGGCCTGCAAAAGCGCCATCTCGTCTACGTAAAAGTCGTATCAAATATAGTCTAAGTCTAAAACTGTAAGCCCATCCTTTTTTCTCAAAATTCATAGTGCAAATATTTTGAAACTGTATTTTCAAAACCTTAGCCGACAAAGACTTTCTTCTTAAACACCTACCCATTGCAAAAGGCCATCTCATCCCGTCTCAAGCCATGACCTTTACGTCTTTCAAAATTCGTTTGGCTCAAACACTTGCTAATCATACGGCTACAACACACCGTAAACGATATGATACCCTACTAGTCGGTTTAATTTGTTGATAGGTAATTGCGAGACTCCCCCCGGGGCTTTTCTTAGCGAATCAACACTACTGTAATTAACGAATTCATTTAAAGTTATCGCCGGATTATTTGGAGGCCCTTGGAGCCTTTGAAGTTCTGCAGCCGGTAATTAAGTCATGATCGAAAATTTGTGTTACATTTTAGTGGCTACGGAATTAGATACCAACGGTTATGTGTTTTACTTCCCTTGAATTTGTTACGATTTCATTTGATAATATACGAATTTTATGGTTGTCTTATCTGTAAAGGCTGAAATTGTTAATTGATAAATGATAATACAAACAATATAATCTACAAAATTTGCCCAGGTGGGACTTTTACAATCCTCACTGCTTCAGATTAAAGTGAACACTTAAAAAAATAAATCAACAATGTTGCATCTATGTACTTACCTACACATTTTTTATTATTATACAACCACTTTCAAACTGCATTTTAAAACGCCGTCAAAAGGCTATTTAAACATCGCGAGAACCAGGGTTGTCCCACACTTCATTAACATTTTAATTATCTGTCTTAAGCAGCGTTCACCGTTGCCTTTTTGCACGAACTCCTTAGTTTTTTACAGGGGAAAGATTTCATGAATTAACAAAAAATAACTCATTTAAAGAAAATTTTAAACAAATGACAGCATAATCGTTAAGATTTTTAACACATTACAGCAGCTGAAAATAAAATGTTACATTTCTTCCCGTGATAGAAGGTTACTCTGAATCGTACAGCCAATACGCAATGCAAACGGAAAATAGTATCGAAATCGACACGTAATCCTATGGAGCGGAGCGAGACGCTTGGCTGCCGGCTGTCAGGGCTGCCTCTGGGTCATTAGCATTTTAATTAGCTGTCGCAGACTCCACCTGCTCCTCTGCCCTTACTTTACTTGTTTGGGATGTGCATATTTTTGACAGTTTAACAAATCATAGAATGCGGTATGAATTTCAATTGGAATGTTATTTAAATTATAATATCATGATATCTGTAAAAAAAATATATCCTATATAATATTATAAATGCGAAAGTATGTGAGTTAGTTTGTTTGTTATTCTTTCACGCAAAAACTACAGAACGGATTTTGATGAAATTTGGCACAAATATAGGGTAGGATACTTTTTATCCCGATATTCCCTCGGGAAGGGAAACCACGCGGATCAAAGCGCGGGCGTCCGCTAGTAGGTTCCTAAATTCAAACTAGTGTGTGTACATAATAATTTCTTATACACACACTAGTTTGAATTACTTAGTACTATTTGATACTCTCCTAATTCTTATATTTTAATTACTTTTGTTTCAGATGTCAAAGCTCGAAGTTACTAATTAAGATAGTGAAGCAAGGAAGAAATCGTTAAAGCGTTAATTCGCACAGATTAATGGTAATGGTAGATAAAATTATATTTTCAATTCACCTGATTGTTTGTTTAATAAAGTAGAAACGCTTATTTTTTACAAACACTACGAAAATAAAATTTCTTAAAGTCGGAGTGGTAAATGCACAGAACAAGGAAATTTTAATGTTCTGTGGGTAAATGTTTAGCTAGTTAAAATTTAAAATTTTAATTAGCAATTTTTTTAACGTAATGAGTAGAAGAGAAAAAAATGTAACCGATTATAAATATAGTAAATAATATTTTCTACTCACTTACATCGTAATGTTATTGGGTATGATTTTTGTATGTCTGTTAGTAAAAATAAGTATTATTACATTACTTTTAAAACTACTTTTCTTAGTAAGCTTGTAAGTATAACATCATCGAGACTGCATTAATTGATCTTTATGAAGATTCTAAAACTAATTTGCGAGTATTTGACATGGAATGTCGATGATAAGGATATTGAAATATTACAAGAAGGATCTATTAAAGTTTCTTGCTAGTTCCGCTCCTCCTTAGTTCTTTGTTCTTTCTCAGGATTGGCAGTTCGATTATCTTTTGCAGAAGGTATAAAAAAAATTGTCTATGTCTCAGACTGCTAAAGCGCTCCGCGGGGGGTGGAATTAAAGTCTTGGTAATATTAGCCAGATGCTTGCTTTAGGAAAAATGATCAGGTATTTGTACTGCATACTTTAGAGCTTAATTACGTTATTAAAGTCTGTGGTTTAGACTTTATGCTTCGGAGTTCTATTTTTACAGTGGTGGTGAATTGGTGATGTCGTAAATGCTTTTGATTTCTTTTCTTAATTCGGATGCTTTTCATGTAGAAATAACAGAATCTGGGAATCCTTATGTACCTTTTAACCGACTTCAAAAAAGGAGGAGGTTCTTAAGTCGACGGTTTTTTTTATGTATGTTTTACCATAACTTCTCCAGTTGTTAACAGATTTTTATAATTCTTTCTTTATCTGAAAGAAAATGGTTTATGTGTGGTCCCATATAATTTTTACGAAGATCTGGCTAGTAGTTTTTTCATAACCCTGAAAAATATCAATCACGTTTTGGCAAGTAGTCGTTTACCTAGATGACATCATTGTTGTGTATGGGCTGATTTTTAGTGTAAGTAACGGCACATGATGATGATGTAACTAAAAAATCTGAAATAAAAACATTTTATAAAAAAAATCAAACCGACTTCAAAAAGTAAAAAATAAAACTTTTGGAGTCGGTGCTAGCTAGCTAAGGCCAAAAATATATATAGTTAATATAAGTGCAATGTAGAATGCCTTGGCTGGCACCGACTCCAAAAGTTTTATTTTTTACCGTATGAAGTCGGTTTGAATTTTTTTTTATAAAATGTTTTTTACCTTTTTTGTTACCTTTTAGCAATAAATTGGCAGGGCATTTTAATAATTTGCATCAATGGCAAAATTTGGATATCGATACCTACTCTAAATATTTCTAGCGGCTATTACGAAAACATAAGTTAACTACATTCGTATACATTTCTATCAGTATAAATCTTTATTCTTAACTCCATAATAAATTGTATGAAGTCATCAAAATGCAAGATACAAAGATGCATTTATGTCGAATACCAGTTTTAAAAACTTACTTAGACGACTTGTAGAGCCATGCCACTATCCGAAAATCGTTAATTTTTAGAGTCGGTTAAAATAATAACATTACAAACATACAACTACTAATTAAACTACAGCAAGTCAACAAATCGCAACCATAAAATCTCCACAAAGGGACAAACAGACCACGTTTGTCCCTTTATTATTTTTAAACACTGCAAGTGTTCCCTCGTTCTGAAACTTTTCCTTCCCCATCGCGAAAGTTAATTTCTTTTGGTGTATTTTAAAATTAATTTTGCTTTTGTGGCGAGTGCGCCTCGGGACGATTTGTAAGCGGGCAGATGGTAAAAGCTTTCGGACCATAACATAATAGGGCGGAAAAATTGGGAATTGTTCTTTGTGAATTTTTGAACGGTTGCGGGGTTGCGTTATTGTCGTGTTGAGGTAAGTGATATGCCGTAAACGTAGCCGATACTTCACCTTAAACAATCTCTAGCTTTTGGATATTAATCGATCAAATAAAAAATAATGTATGTATTTGATAACCATTCCTTGCCATTGAAAAATGAATTCTACTCGGACGAACGCTCAGAAAAAAGGAGTGTTTGATTTTTTTTTATTTTGCATTTTCAATGCTATCTAGCAGTAAGTAAGTAACAGTCCATCAACTATCTGTGTACCAAATTCCATTCAAATCCGTTCAGTAGTTTCGGAGCCTATTCAATTTATTCCTTTCCTCTTTATAATATTAGTTTAGATAAACACACACACACACTACACACACACACACATACACGCACACACACTTATATACAACGCATGCACAAATATAATAAAATAGAAAAGTATGTAAACGAAAAAACTCACTTGATTGAACATGATGATGATCGTATAACACTCACAATATTGTAATAACATTAATATTAAGAGGAGCCTGTCTCTCATAACACAGGGTGACCTAATATGAGAGCAGATCTTAAAAATGTACCGAAAGTGTTTTCTTTAATAAATGAGTTTTACTTTACTACTTTTACTTAAACGGACCTAGGTATATGAAAAAATATGAAAAACACTTCAATTTAAACGTGTACGACAAAAACTTGCAATATTTTATTTTTATTGACATTGTCGATTGCCGTTTTGCTTTCGTTTTTATTTTTGTTTGTAACAAGTCATAAATCTAAAGCCATTAAATGCACTCGGTCTAACAGTTGTCTGTTTTTAATAAATATGAAAATAATTTCACAAAACTATGAGCACTACAATTTAAAACAATACGATTGAAATACGATTACGACCTATGACTCAACATTTGCATAGTTACCCCTGTTCTTTGTTTTAACCACACAGCAGGCTGGTTCGTCATCAGCCATTTTTAATGTGCACACTGCTGGGGCAATAGCCTTTCTTATGGATGGACAAGGACAATGGGCCATGACCCACCACGCGGGCCAATTGTGGATTGGTGGGTTTTAACGACTGCAAATGCAGCCGGGACCAACGGCTTAACGTGCCTTCTGAAGCACGGAGGAACTCGAGATAGTAAAATTTTGGTCACCCATCCCGTGACCGACCGGTGCGAATTGCAGGTCAAGCGCGCGAACCACTGTGTCGCCGAGTTTCTGGCAAGCTGATTATGTTAGATAGTACCACTTAGCAACCAATTTCGTCGCTGTCATTACTGTCATACTGCATGACAGCCACAACAGCGACGAAACTGGAAACTGAACCGATTTTAGTTACATAATCAGCCCTCAGTTGTCTACAGAATATTTCAAAGCCTTTTGAAGCATTGACGCTCAGAGCAACATCCTTTGTACAAGTGACACAATGGCCTACTGGACCCAATTGTGGCTTGCCACGGTCCCTATATTTAATGACTTTCGATTCACATTCATCTGCACCCTTTGAGAGCTGAATCCGGACAGCATTATGTAGGTAAATGTTCCATCATGTACCGTAATGCTTGAGTTAGGAAAACGGCTTATTTTGTTATTTGTGATCTATTGCATAAGTATTTACGGTAGTTTGTATCCTTTTGGATTGTTATTACTGAAATACGACATTTGAATAAACACCGATTACATTAATCTCTTGTAACTGCTACATCTATTTCCTATCAACTAATCAAGCGCCGAGTAGTTATATAACAAGAATATTATTTACGACATAATAGGTATAAATCAGTAGTTCTGTTTATAAACGTCAGAAGTAATTAAATATGAAACACAGGACAGAGGTAAGGCTGAAAAAGGCATTTAGTACTAAAAAAGTGTCGAAATAGTTTCGACAAACAACGTAAAGAAATTAAGTAATTCTTGTTCTTCTTCTATATTTCGCGCAAAAGGGTGCCGACTGGCGACGCATGACAACCAATCAACTAATTCTAGCGTCTTCCTTATTCTCTATGGTCCTGACATTGTATTAAGTTTGCAAAAGTAGCATGTTTAGGGTTTTTTTACCCACGACGACGGTCGGAACGGAACGGAGGCGGTATATGCGTTTGGGGTTAGAGGGTGTGTGTGTGTGTGTGTGTGTGTGTGTGTGTATATGGGTGTGTATATGGGTGTGGGTGTGTATGTATGTTTGTCGCCATTTTTCTCGGAAACTACCGGGCCGATTTCGATGCGGTTTGTTGCATTCGAAAGGTGTTATTCAGTAGGTAGGGTTTCTGTGGTCTAGTGGTAACATCACCGGTATCAGACCCAAAGATTTGATTCCCAGTGGGACATTGGTAGGTAAGCGGTTTGGTTGGTGGTAGGACTTGTTGTAAGCCCGCCTGGCAAGTCTGACGCTACAACAACAATTTTTCAGCATAGGTATTGTCTCTCCGACAATAGAGACAAGATAGCCAGTTCTTCGGTGTTTGAGGATTCCAGGAGAGGCTCGATTCCACCTTCAGCCTTATCAATACTTAACATCAGGTATGATGAAGGCTAAGCGTCTCCACATTGTTCATAGAAAAGGTACATATTTCAGTGCTGATTCAGCAGTGAAACGAAACTCCCAAAGCGGTGCGCTCAACAGGTGACTGCCAGACGGTTAACTGCCCTAATTGCCGTTCATATTTATGAGACTAGCTAGCTCTTTTTGCTCCAGCCAGTCTGCTCTCCCGGCTAATCCGTTTTATATTTTAACTTGACTACATCGTTTTAAGCGGGTACAATATGTTAGAATGCAGTGATTTGGACTTCAATAGCAATGTTAAGGGAACTTTTAGAGATTAATTATATATCGGTTGATGATTGTTGCTATTTTTAACATCAATGTAGGCTTACTTTAATATATTGTTTTATATATTACTATTCGTTATATTATAAAACCTGCGGGGCTACCATCATCTACCAAACCATCATGTCATAAGAACGTTTTGTTTGCGTTTTGTTTTTATTGAAGATGTCACAAAAAAATACATTTTGACTCTCTTAACACTTTGGATGCGATGATTAAGCGAAGACGTTCAAAACTTCCGTCAAGAACAAGCTTACTTTAAGACATTGGTAGTATGAAATAGCATGGTAAGATTGAAACAATACTGCGCTAAGAGACGGCGGTAGGCCCCCGGCACTCAGAAAACAAAAAAGTATAACTACGTTAATCGCTAACTTGATCCTATTATCGTGTTTCACCTTCCAAGCCCTCAAAAAATGTTACACTACAATAGTTAGTACCTTTTAGAACTATATTTTTAATTAAATCACGTCACTGAAAATGATAATTATCGATCAATAATCAACTTGTTTTACTAATAGTTACATTAAATAGTCGATTTCAAATTAGATGATCATCCAAAATTTATAAAAATAAATACAAATTAATTACAATATTTTTATAACTTAGTTACTAATAGACTGTTAACTAGTATTATATTTACTTTTAACTGGCTGTTACTCTAATAGTGTCCTCACAGAGTATCTTAAACCGTCTACAGGTCGGAGGGTGCACAAAGACGGCAACTTCAAAGCGGCTCGGATCAAAGGCGCCGACAGATAACACGGATAAAACCTCGTTGTTGGGTAAGCGTTTGATACCGATTGTTGGTTCTAAGAAATATCAACTGAAAGGTGTTACAGATCATTTTACGGCTACAGGAGTATTACCTTTTGGTAGTTTGGACAAACGTTTAGCGGTTAACAATATGTGGGTTTCGATACAAAGGTAACTTGATCTCTGAAAGAGTATTAAATAGAAGCTTTGAAAAATATAGTCTTTGCAGTGATAACTGCTTTAGTATTGCACATAAATACATGGCCTTAGTAGAACACTTTTAAATCACTTCTGTTCGAATTAAACGCTTGCAAAGACATACGTAAAAATTGAGAAAATAAGTAATTTTATTTACTAAGTAATTTCTAAAGGTATAAAATACTTTGTTTTTTCTAGTTCTTCGCTTTACTGATTCAAATATGAAATATAAAAAAAATGTAGGAGACTATTATGTTTAAAAATTTTGTATAACGAGAATTGCCTATCTTTTACATAACAATGAAACTTTTTTCACGTAAAAGGACGTGTTCATGAAAATATAGTTAACCACTTTATTTATCTTTTACAATACCCAGAACAGCAAAAAATCACGTTCCAACTGCAATCCAAATCTAAATAAATAAAACAAGTGTTTCGCACAGCGCTGAGCCAACAAAAGAATTGTTGAATTAAACACGCATTTAGCGCTGTCCTCGAATTGTGCATTAAACAACAAATCTCTCTGTAGCTGTTTAATCTCAACAATCACGGTCGTGTTTTGTTCCACAGCAAATCCGGGGCGTCCGAGCACTGTCCGGGTATCCCGGGTGTCCGGGTGATGTCCGGATTACCGGATGGCGTCGTTCGTGACTCCGCACACGCGGCTGCGATTAGTCCCACTGCCCTCCTTGCAGGGTCGATGGAAATAGATAAGTAGAAATAAATATTGATTTGTGTTTCGATTCTTAGGGATGTGGTATAGAAAGCGCCCCAGTAGCGCCAGCATAAGCAACTTTTTGCCACTCTCGTAGCTCGGGTAATAAAAGAAGCGCGTGCTATGACTACAGGCGCTGTAAAAAATTAAATGTATGGCGCCTAAAGCCGCATATCCAAACAATAGCTTTTCTGTTGCTAACATGTGTTGGTGACAAGTTGCCGACAAATTTCGGCAGATAATTATGATAAGGACCAAGTGATTAATTAATCATTATACATAACATAAGGACCACGCCTGCCACCTGCCGCGGTACGCTCCCTAAACTTGCTCGGTTCGCGCCTTCTGCGCCAGAGGTCCCGGGTTCGATCCCCGGACAAGACAAATATTTGTGTGCATGAACATGTCTATTTGTCTTGGTCTGGGTGTTTAATATGTATATTAAGTATGTATTTACAAAAAAAAAGTATATAAGTATGTTTATCCGTTATCTAGTATCCATAACACAAGTTCTTCATGAAACTTAACGTGGGACTAGATAATTGGTGTAATTGTATGCGAATATTTATTTATTTATTTTATACTTTCTATGTGTCTTTCTATGTGGTGGTATGCCGAGACATTATGAATAATGCCCTCATTAACCAATTGGTCCATAACAGATACACGGCTTTACGAACAAAATATACTCGGCTACGCGGGCGCGCGGCCGATCACCATACATTTTATCTAACATTGCCTTGGCCGCGCGCCTGAGGAACTTTCTATATCAACAGCCCTAAATGAATGTGTTTTTGGTAGACGTTGGTGCTTTTTCACATGCAATACTTAATTGAACTAAACAGCCCAGCGGCCATGCCGTGTTTCATGTGTAACAGAATACTCGCCAATACATTAGGTATTACAAAGACGGTTGCCGCTTTGGACCCATCGAAACGGTAGCCGTGCACGTGAAAAGGCACTTAAGTTTAATTATGTATGACCTCTTATTTCCAGATAGTTTTCTGAATTGCTATAATGCCATCTCTTTGTAAAATGAATAAAAGAGACGTGATAGCAATTCAAAAAATTATTGGAATTAAAGAGGCCATGGACCCCTAAGACGTGAGATAAGTAGCTTAGAAAAGTTGTTCACTACACTACAACAATTCTAAGCTACTCATGTTTTGGTGGGTGGAATCCCTTGACGGTTAACATCTGTCTTTTTGACAGTAGAAAATAAATATGGCATATGAATTCCAATGGATGTGTGTACCTATGCATGGCATTATTGTAGTATACTCTTCTTATAATTTAGAAACCCTCAAAAACTGACTGACTTAGAAAAAAGGCATGAGTGTTACAATAAGAAGCAAAATGCTGTGTAAGTATTATTATTATGTGCGTTTTCTACAAGTTAGGCTTAGATATGTAAACTGTACCACGAAAAACCTTGCTTTGTTTGTAATTGAGTTGGTGACTGTATTTTGCTTGTTTGTATTTCTGTTCAGTGTGCTTTTTGCGAGTTTTTTCTACTCACGGTCGATAGTGAGCGCGTTAGGTTTTTGTATGGCGTTGACGTAGTCGGTGGTGTAATCCGCTAGATGGCGGGCCGCTGATTTCATACAAAAATCGACGTGATTCACGATCGACTGTAAGTAGAAAAAACTAGCACTAAGGACTCTGTAATCATATTATGTCAAAAATGTACGTTTCTTTATGTTAATGTCTCTATAAGCAAGCTGTACCTATTAAGTTACTATCCAAAAATCAAACAAGTAGGTATTGCTCAATGTAAATGTTTAAATCGTAATTATGTAGTACGTCTTTATGTATAGCTACACAAACACAATATCTACAGACTTCAAATACAACCATAATATTTGTTAAAATTATTGGTGGAAAATTATATGTAATGTAATCGTAATTATGTATTACGTCTTTATGTATACCTACCTACACAATACATACAGACCTCAAACACAACCATGTTTTTTGTTAAAATAATTGGTGGAAAATTGTATGTAGAAACAGTACCTAATATTTATACCTTATAGATAGCTGCCTTCTCTGGAAAACAATAGGTACTTAATAACAAAAATATTAACTCACAATAACGTTGTCTTCTAAAGAAGAAAACAGCGTCTAAAAGGTGACTGATAAAATAAATACTAAATTATTTTTTATATTATATTTGTTCCCCAAGGGCAGTTTTCACCATCGACAGAAATGTTCTGGATAGCCATCTGGCAGACAATTTGACAGTTGTATGAAAAATATGACAAGTGATCTGCCTGGGCCCATATTCATTATGACCACTTAGCGATTCCTTGCTCAAACCACGCCACTCTCGTACTGGGTTTTGACATTTTCAAAATTAATTTTCTCTATGACGCTCAGAATCTTTTAAGTTATTTTACTTGCATAATAACTATATAGTTTGTGAGTGCAATGTACTTGTAAAATAACTATATAGTTTGTGAGTTTTATGGAGAATACGAATTTTGAAAATGTCGTAACCAAGAAAGATATTAGTGTGGTTTAAGCAAGGAATCGTTAAGTGGTCATAGTGAATATGGGCCCTGATAAGCTATGTAGAAATTTCAGAACTTATATGTCGGTGATGAAACCGGCCTTAAGTATCTTTAAATTCACAGTGTAGTTTGACTTACCTCAACAGGCCAACTGTTTTCTTTCTTTCTTCATGTTCCACCGAGCCGCCAACGATGAAGGAAGAAAAAAGAAGGTTGAAGGCTATGCTTACTTGGAGGTCACGCGTATTCTTGGGGAATTAACACACATTACGAGATGTTATTGCTTGAGAATACACGTAGCTGACAAGGAAAAATTCATCCGTACGAAATACTGAAGAAAATTTCCGAAAATGGATCACATCACAACTTCACAACACAGATACCTAAACAATAGATGTCTATCATGAGGCGTTGATGACGTTTCCTGATAGATGTCAAATCTCAACTGACGACCAATTACAAAAAAAAATATTTTTTACGTTGGAGAAGGTAGAAAATGTTTATGGCCCTACCTTCTGCTGATCTTACCATTAGCAGTTATGGCAATTAAATAGCTTCCTATTTAAAATAATTTAGATTTTCCAATTAAAAATATTTAAATTTAAGTACCTACATACTATACTAGGTAGGTATACTGCGCGAAAGCTATCTAGTTCAAAATTGCTTCAACAGGTAGTGATAAGACCAAGCATTTTTGACTCTCACTAGGTAAATAAATAAATCCTTGAGTAAGGCCTCATCGTGTTCTAAATAAATGTTGTATGTTAATGTTTAAAGAAGAGAAAAGATAAACACGCTTGATAGAATTTTTGATATCGTTTACAAATGCTTGGTCCAAATAATTTATTTTTCATTGAAATTTTCAATATTTGATTAAAATAGGTACTAAGTAAGAAAGATTGTCTACCTTTTACCAATTTTAATGGGAATGTAAATAAGGATTTTTCTTGCTTGTGATGACTTCATGTAAGTAGATATTACGACGATCATTATTTATTAGGTATTAGAAGTTTTATGAATGGGTCAAAATATACAGTCAGCTATATATTGAAAATCTTATAAATACACTCACCGACAAATCTATTGCCCACCCCGTTATTTTCATACAGACAGTCGAACGCTTAACCTAAACATTAGCTTTGCAGAAATATGTTGACATTTTTATGTACAGAGTAGCAAAGTGAGGATGTTTGTATAAAAATAAAGGGGTGGGCCATTAGATGTGCTGGAGAGTGTATATTATAAATACTAAATCTGCGTACTAAATAGAATAAAATTATAACTGTCTGTCTATACAATATTCCCTAAACGTCTGGACGACATATCTATGCTTTCATATTGATAGTGTTTTCTTTATTCATCACGGTCAGTTCGTAAATTAGGCAACAGTTTCTTCTTCTACAATCTCATCGCATCTTATTTGTTTTCAGGTGATGCTGACATCAACAAGTCTGAAGACAACAAAGTTATTTGAAAAACAATTAAAAAAAAAATTGTTAATAAATGTCCCTTTCACAGTCCTGTATTCCTGAAAATTGTTGTAATAAATATTTTAAAGAAATATGTTTCGTTTTTTTCATCAAGAACCCTTCGGCATCCTTGGAATTTGTACAACATGGAAATTTAATCCTTTTTTTTTAAGAATTTCTCGGCATTACAGTTATGCTTTCCTTGTTTGTACCTTAACAATTTTTTGAAGAGTATTTTTCTTTAATGGCATTCTGAAACAATAAATTGATTATTTTATTACCTATTAATTGAGGAAGTATTACAGTCCCTCGTTAGGTATTTGCTATGCAAGATAGTATTTTGAATAAGTCGGCATATCTTGTTAATTATAGGTACTAATATTTTAATGATAAAATTCAATAACGCCAGAACTCATGTTTTGCATAGACATAGATTAAAGTCGGGAATATCATACCTACAGGAAGGAATCACATAGGTTTAGTCAGATAAACCGTTGTTCAATAAAATCAAGTTTGATTAATGATGAAACAGCATGATGTCCTAGGGAACATTAAAATATTATAACTTTTTCATCTAAATTCGTTCAATAATTTTTGCTTAGTTGTAGTTTGCGTAATTGAATAGGTACTTACCCAATCTAATAACTACCTGGGACACGATATCGAGACGATAAAAAGCCTACCTACTGCCTTTACAAAAGTATCAGACTTGTAACTTAACATTAAAATATTATAACTTTTTCATCTAAATTCGTTCAATCATTTTTGCTTAGTTGTAGTTTGCGTAATTGAATAGGTACTTACCCAATCTAATAACTACCTGGGACACGATATCGAGACGATAAAAAGCCTACCTACTGCCTTTACAAAAGTATCAGACTTGTAACTTAAACATGTCATTTTCAGTTCAAAAGTTTTGTAAAGTAATGTGCTGTTTAATTACTCAGGTCGCGAGAGAAATCTCAGATTTTCAGTTTGATCTCTTAAGAAAATGGTTAGTTTTTGATCTGAGAATTTCAAGTTACAAACATTTCAAAGACAAAGCAAAATATTCATAAATTATCATGCATGACTGCTGTATGGACACGTTTTCAATTTGAAATTCTGAATTTAGAAACCCGTAGGTTCCTTAATGTGTCCAACAATCTTAATACATAAATGTCAATGTAAGTAATGTTTATGATGAAATAATTATTCTAATTCAATACGATATTCATTATAATTATCGTATTGTAAATATCAATAAGAATCAATAAAGATAGATGGATGAAGCAATACCTACTTTTGAAAAATTAAGAATTAGGCACGTATGATTACAGAACACCATAGTAAAAAGTAGGTAAGTAAAGATGGTTATCCAATGAAAAAAAATTAAGATAATATTTTCACACATTGAAGTCGACTACCTTTTTACAAACTCGGTAGTTTTTTTGATATTCTTATAGTTTAGAATAAGATAAAATCAAATGACTTATTCGGGTTAGTCCACTTTGTTCTATGATTTGTTTTATTAGTAGAACAAACAGGACTCAAAATGTCCACTCTGTACTACTTACTACCTAATTATCGACGTCACTTAACGCTGACTCCTAGACTTAGAGGACAAGGACACATACAAGGATATCACAGCTTGGTGATTGCTGCATATGAAAAATGTTTAACTGTACGATAATGATAATATCAGTAAGTATTCAAAAAAGGCTTTTCTTTTTCTTACATAACCACAGCACAGAGGCCGTTATATCGTCAACAAACAACGTTGGTAGACCAAATAAATCCTAACTAATATATTTTATATATTTATAATTAATGTTATAAATGCGAAAGTGTGTTTGTTTGTCCTTCCTTCACGCCCTAACTAAGCAACCAATCGACTTTATCTTAGACTTGGAGTTAGTTGATAAGACGGTGAGTGACATAGGCTACTTTTAATCCCGATATTCCCACGGGAACAGGAACCACGCTGGTGAAACCGCGGTCGGAAGCTAGTAAATAAAGAAACAAGGGATCTTAAACAAGGCTACCCCATCACAAATTTTATTAATGTGGCTATTCGAATTAGCCATACTATTTAACTAATAGTAATCAGTTATCCAATGCTCTCTCAAATGTTGCACATGTTACGATTTCACTATATTTGCATCCAAATTTATTGTGCCAAATTTTAAGTGCAAAAAAGAGATTCACTCAACTTTCGATTTCCGAAATGAATTTAAAGTGCTTTCAATATCCAGGTGTAAGCAATAATGACCAGGGGGCTAATTGTCTAGTTTTAAATCTATCGCAATCCCTTTCAATTCGTAATTTGAAAGTTATTCAGGCGGTCACTATTTGACATTTGAAAGGGGTTGTGATCGGGACGCGTTTTAAAAGGTATGGAATAAAATAAATTTAACTGTCTAAGCAATATGACAGACGATAATATCACAATCACAATACCTCTTTACTCTGAAAGGGATTGTGATAGATTTTATATTAGACAATTAAGGGGCAGATCATTTGGGCGGAACTGTTATATCTAATAAAATATATATTTTACGAATGGGGACTAAATAAAAACCAATATCTGAACAAAATATTTTTATTGCAATAAACTAAATCACTGAAGAGTATGCCGACTTCTGCGCCACCCACAAAGCATAATCAAAGTAACAAATTACAAATTCTACGTAAAACAATAAGATCATAATCAGTTTGCTTACTGTTATAAATATTTACAATCGCTGTAGCTGATGGCAGCAGTCTTAACAATCACCTGTTGAGGAATACGTTATCTTCCTACAAATAATTCTAATTCACTTTCGAGAAAAATAATTTAATTGTGACAAACTTTACACCTCCCTAAATAGCGACAAACTTTCCTTATCCAGTCCTGGTTTAAGTATCATCTATTTACTCATAGAACTATATTATTCTAATGCGACTTCAACTTTCACAGAAGCTGCGATTGATCGGAATTAAATACATATATTTAATGCACTAGAGATAGAATATTTTGATAATATACTAATCTAGATCGTCAGCCTCGGGGGAGACTCTGGGAGCTAATCTTCCTGTCGACGCGCCGGTCGCTGGCGGGGGCTCGTCGGAATGAAGGCCGTCGCTTCTTTTCCGTCTGCGATCTAAAGTTGAAGTTTCAACTTGTCCGCTGACTGCATTTAAGACAGCGTCGGCCCCACTTGGCAAGTTTTGAGCGTTTGAACTTGCAACAATAGAATGACTATTGGCAGAAACACTGACAGTGTTGGTGTTTCTCCTTGCGATTTCTTCGATTCTGATATTATCTCCGCCTGCTGAGGGGGCGTATTTGTCGGGAGAGGCTACCGTTCTCCCTTCGTCGGAGGTAGTGTTGGTTCCTGTCGCGTGAGTTTCAGTGGTTGTTGTTCTGGACGGGATAACGTCCCCTGTATGCGTGGTATTGGTTTGAGCAGTCGATACAGAGGGCGAGGTCTGAGTGGTGGACTGTACCGTGTTTTGCACGGTTTGGGTAGTGGATTGTGTCGTGGGAGGCGTGGCTTGAGTGCCAGTGCCTGGAGCGTCGTGGTACGCCGCACCGCTCGCTAAAGCTGCGATGCCCGCTAGCCCCATAATGGGCATCATGCCCATACCCCGGTGAGTCCGAAGCAAGAGCTGTTGCAGTTGAGCTTGTTGTAGTATCACCGGCAGCTCGTAGTGGTGGAAGAAGTAGAGCATGGAATGCTGTAACAAAATGGTTCATTGAATGTGTAATAAAATCCTGCACCTATTCGCACATTGATTAAAAAAGGACGTTAACGTAGATCAATGGACAATAGAGGTACCCAGACGCGAGGAGATTATGAGACACGTCCGTCGAACTGAGCAAAAGTCCTTTGGACAAATAAATGAGCAACTCGTGACGACACCGCCGCTGCGCTCGGCTGTATTTATTTATTTCTGGGTCAGAGTTCCCTCCCCTCGCGACGTCCGACGTAAGTTTTAATTAAGAAACTTGTGACCGCTCCTGACTGAACTTTTATTTGAAATTATATTTTCTGATCCCCTCGTTTTGATTTTTTCCGAGTGTCGCCGGTGTAACGGGTTGCCGCCGCCGACAAGTTGCGACACCTCCATGATTTATTATTGGGGGTGTGCGCCCGCCGCGGAGATAATTGAAAGAATTTTGTATCATCCCTTTCATATTTTACCCGGCAGCCGAAGACGCAATCTATTTTTTATTCCGTAGCTTTACGGACGTTATGCATAAAGAATATGCACCGCTGACGATTTTTGTACATTATTTGAGTTTGTGGCGTCCCAAAGTCAAACTTTGCTTTGACCATGAATTCAATTTGCATAACATAACAGCAAACCAGAACAAATAAACAATACAATTTTCCAAGTAAGTAAAATCAATAAAAGCCAACGAAAGAATCTACACTCAAGAATGTAATGCTCATTACACATGAGTAACGGAACTGTGTTACTGTGCAAATGTCAGTAGCGCAGGACAGTGGGTCCGAATCCGAAGCCTACATAGCGATCGCTTAATTAACACGACCCGTGCGTGCCCCAATCTGTTCGCGGATCATCGCCATAGCAAATTTAAAAAAGGATCAAACGTTTAAAAGGCATTTAATGGACAGAAATGATGCCCTTTTATACTTCCATTAAAATCGCTTTGAGCCGCCCTGTTAGATACGTGCGGGAGTAAAAATGCGAGGCCTTTTTCATCAATTTCAAGATCGTTTTTAACAGATTACGGGTTCGGCAGAACTCTGAAAACAACCCATTCAAAGCCTGAGAGAAATGACGTCTGCGGTGTGATTGTTATCAACATAACGATTTACGTAGATAACATTGAATATATATTTTTTCGGTCTAATGTAAATATAATATAACCTTTATTTTAACAAGAACATTTTTCAAGGCAATACCATCAGAGATTACAAAAATGAATGTTTGACATAAATTTTTGGTAAATATATACAGTACTCAAGTGTAACTTTTAATATCATAACCGCTAGAAGAATACCTACACCTTAAAAATACTAACATTTTAGCTGTACCGAATATGAATGAAAAGCGTGCGAGCGTTCACTATAAAATTATTCATCCATTTAAAATGCAGTCTTTAGCGTGATATTTTTGCTGAGTGCAATGACCTGAAAGCTGTGCAGAACTGATGTTATAAAACTACGCTTATTCAGTAAAAAGGTAAAGGGTAGGTACCGCACAACGAAAAGACAATACTTCAAAGGGCATACACCTTTGAGATGATAAATTTTACAGCCGCAAAATTGACTTAAACATTTTAGGGGCGTTGATTATGCCAAGACGGCAGAACTCAGTTGAAACTTATTATGATTTAGAATGCAGGGGAAAAACAAGCGGTGCCGGACGAGCAGTCCGACGGGCGAAAGATATTTTTTGTGAAAAAAAAGTAAGTCCCTTTTCATTTAACTAATCCTGAAGCAGACAAGCAAAGGTACGCGGCCCACGAATTAGAAGAGAAAACATTGGAGAGATAAAATAAAATTTAAATTGAATCAGTCTGTGCTTCCCGCTCTATTTCTTTTTACACAGATAAGTTAAGCTATTTTTGTTGGAACACTAATGAAACTATATGACTTGTAAAAGCTTACATTTTTATTATTTTTACAACATCTATTGTGGTTCAACCTAAGTTTACCATTCTGTTCTTTTGTAAAACAACATATTATTTAGCTTAGACTGAGAGAGAAAAGAGTCACAGCAGCAAATTAAAATGTATTCAGACACTCGTAAGATTTCAGCGGAGCAGAGAAGTGCGGTTGTCCGCAAGTACCTACAAGTACCAAAGTATTTAAGACAAAATATATCTTCCCAGCGACCGTGGCTATAAAGCTCTATGTACTGAGCCCCGGGCTACACTACAAACAAGCATTTAGTGGGTTACGTACACCTACCGCAAAGTAAGCCGCTGAGTATGTTTAACTTAAGTTTCACTATAATTTGCAAGAGATCTCGAAGATTACAACACTTTGCGTCGCTCCACGAACGGCCCTTCCCTGTTGACTTAGGACTAGACAGAAATTAGCTGTCGCTATTAGCTGGCAATAACGGGGTAGTGGCTCACTATTAGCTACTTTATCTTCGGGTTGTCAACAAGTTGGTTTAAAATTAATGTAGCGTCGTCGTTTTAATGCGTACCGCGTTCTCGGCGCGGCCTCATGAAATATGATTTTTATTAATAAGCTGACACGCTCGATGATTATAAGATAAGCTCCCACTTTGCATTCCGAAGGGGCCTCTTGTTTTTCGTCGTGCGCCTGTAATCCTGCGCTGCTCGCTGCTCGCTCGGGGCGACGGGTCCCTCAAACAGAAGCCTCCCTTATTTTAATCTAACAATCGCGAGCCCGTTATTATGTTACTGTGTTACCAACTTTTGTTTCAAATGCAAGGTATCAAGGTTCTGACTGTTTTAAATATTTTGATGAAGTTTGTGAAGTTTTGGATCCTTTGACGATATGATGGAGTGGAATCAGTGAAATTGTCATCATGTAGTGGGTATATAACCTACATGAGGTCAATTTTAGTTGTCGTTTTGATTAAGACTCAATTTTATATTGTGTTCTGTTAGGTCCTAGCGTGAACCCAAGTATGTAAAGACGTAGAACGAAGCCCTTTGTGTTTAAGAAAATGTCCATAAACCTTTTATAAACCCTAATCACAGAGAAAGTAAAAATTCAGAGAGCGTTTAGTTATTTTTATATTCTCCGATATTATCGTATTTTCGCAAGTGAATACCTAACAAAATTACACAACAATTCAAGAATATGTGATCGACGGAGCAGATGGAAGAAAAATATCACTAGACAATAATAAAGCGGACGCCGCCGCCTCAGGCTGGAATACGAATTCTGTTAGATATAGAATAAACCAATGGTTCCCAAAGAACTTTCTAAAAATCGCAGTTGGACATAGTAGTTTTTGTACTGGCAAGTAGACATATTATAAATATATAGGGTGGAAAAAATCTATGGGTCCTTGAGGGGAACTAACTTAAATCCTTTAGTTAGCTCATTTTACTGAAAAGAAATAGTCATTTATTTTTTTAAAAGAAACACAACTGCATAGGAACATTTTTAAAAATACAGCTTCCCACACCCAGGATTCGAACCAGCTAAAATCTGTAAAAAATAACACTCTGTACTTTTATACCATCAATCGATAGGGTCAATCAAAACGATCAACTCTCGCTAACAAACATAGGAAATTAAATTAAAGGAAACACATGAAACTAAACTTATAAACTCAATAGAACGGATAAAGAACTTTTATTCAAGGAACTTTTGAAAAATTTACAAACATTTTTGAATGCAGTTTTTTTTACAAAATAAAGGAATATTTCCTATCAGTAAAATGAACTAATAGATATGGTAACAAAATGGGAGATCAGAATACACATCAAGCAAACATAATTTATTCTGTTTGCTTGATGTGTATTAACAGAATAAATTCGAAAACTATTTTTGTAACTCTATTTTCACTGCACTCTTCCTCGACAAAGAGATTTCACGCACCCAAAAACTTTTCATCGGCACTTTTCTTGCGGTTGCGAGGGACGCAGTGTTAAAAGTTTGGAAACCACCAGAATAAACTAAGAGGCCAAACATTCCGGGGGACAGCAAACTGGCAAATTACACGATACGTAGACGATGTTCGGGCGCGTATCGATTTCCAATGCTTGTTATTATTACATAATTGTAGTTCAACATTAGGCACCGCGGGCCTCGTGGCGATGTCTTGTTGACCTAGTGGCTTGTGATAACAATAATCATTTACCCTGAAGTACCTATCGAGGTTAACATATGTAAAATCCGTTATTTGCTGTATGTGTAGTATTTAAGTTTTGTTAAGTTTTAATTTAGAGCTGTGGATTTTGAAATAAATAAATAAATCGAAATATATGTATGAAGAATTATTTTTCTTTTTCTTGTTGTCAATTTCGACACATTGTCTAGAAACCTGGGACTAATTATGGTTACGTTTTTTTACTTAAATTTTATTGCTTTTTACTTCTTGTTTTTACATTTAAAAAGTGTTACATTTGAAACACGATTGAGATACAGAATTTGGTATCTGTATCTAAAAAAAAACCAAAACCAACGAATGCTATCGACTACTTATTTTTCCAATGAACTTTTTTGTACAATTGAAAAAATCGGCCAAGTGCAAGTCGAACTCGCACATGAAGGGTTTCGTCTCTCACCCAAGGTTGCCTTGATTGTTCTATTGGTATCAAAAGCCCGCCTGTTTATATAACGCATTGGCGAGCTGTCGGAATTGGCTCCGGATTGGAGTTGCAATCGAATACGAACACTGCTCTTTGCATCCGCCGATATGAATGGCATGGTAAGGACAATACAAACGTCAATATCGCGATTCTACAATCCTACTTAATAATATAAATGCGAAGGTATGTCGTTTTGTTTGTTTCTTTGTTTGTTTGTTACTCTTTCACGCAAAAACTACTGGACGGATTTGGATGAAATTTGGAATGTAGGGACTTCAAGTAGTGGACAAACACACTTTTTATCCCGATATTCCCACAGGAACGCGAACCACACGGGTGAAACCGCGGGCGGCCGCTAGTGATTTAACAAATGAACGCCGACGAAGATGTAGTCATCATCGCATTCATAATCATTACCGAAACAACGAGACCTGTGCAAAAATTGTTATTTCATAGAATCGACAATCAGCTATATATTATTTTTAAAGTTGGCTACTTATGTTTTTATATCGTGTAATTATAGATGTCTAATATCGCTTTAAGTTCAAGAGGAGAAGCTTCACGTTAAACACTTATTATTAGAGAACGATTTGTGACCGTTTGACTTGATACTACAGACTGCCAACTCAGCTAGTTTTTGATAGAATAGAAATATTTTAACGAGTATTTTTTTCTCATCAATGTAGATTACATCAAACTTTGTTTAAAAGACAATAAAATATTAACCCCATACGCAGAGTTGGAAATAATATTATCATTTCTTCAAAACTGCAACAGCTAGGTACTGCGTTAGTCAATTTGACATTTGGTATAAAGACAAGATCCATGCGGATAACAACCAATAACAAGGTTGTCGAGTTCGGTTCTATTAACAAAATATTAAAAGGGCCGGCCCTGTAGGGCGAAGTATGTCACCGGGGCCCCCGGGGGCCCCGGGGCGTCCGGAAATATTACACGCGCGGATGTTATTTGGATTGTCCGGGGATACATTTGACAAAACTTTGACGCAGCGACGCGAAGCCGCGTACTTCCTAAGACCGCTGTTAGAATTATGATTATGATTTATGACATGATATATGTCAGCTATAGGTATTGGCTTGATCTAAGTAAGTCCGCCTGGCTAGCTAGCACCATCTTATCTGAGTCTGATGCCATAACAACAATGTTTTCAGCATAGTTGTACTCGGGCAGTTATAAAGATAAGAGAGCCAGTTTCTCCGTAGTTGAGGATTCCGGGAGAGGCGCGCTTCCATCTTCAGCCTTATCATTACCTATTTAACATCAGGTATGATGAAGACTCAATGTGAAGTCAGTTCGCCAACAATCCAATAATTTGTGGTTTGTCTGTTAGTGTCTTGAAACAAAACAAAATCGTAAAACATAAGAGAAAGTAAAGAGAGTAAGAAGTTATTTTTTAGTATTAAATAAATAAGATGACAAAGCATACTCCATTTCGGCAGTATGCATCAACAAAATCCGTGGCAAGCCTCCAGTGCAGTGTCGACTGTCGAGCGGCAGTAAGAAACGTCATACAGCGGAAGTTATATTTTATATCAGAGAGGGTAAAGTTGAGTTTTTGGGGTGATTATTGTCAAGTGCTCGGTCACAAAGTCACAATAACGTATGGGGACGTGATTTGTTGACAAATGCTCGCAGCCGTACCCTCGGCGGGCTAAGGAGCTTTTCCCTTTAGTTTAAAAATAATAAGAGATTCTGTTGCGTGCTGATGATAGAATAACTTTTTGTGTGGAAGGAATATAAAGTTCTAAAGCGCGTTGCACTGGTTTCAGAACTTGTATTCCATGTATCATTAGGGAAATCTATCAAAACATTAAGATTTTATCTAGTAAAGTAAAAGCTCATATCCATCCAGTCATTATTATTTAACGTCTAACTTCTTTGATTTCATTGCCGTTTTCGGAATTTCCTCACCCTTTAGGAAACTTGGAATGTTGGGTTTTCTCTGTAAATTAACCTTTGTCTTTTAACCCAGTACAAATCTAAAGTAATAATTATAATGAAATAATTTAAATCCACAACCAGGAATAGGAATAACTCCACCGTATTTAAAGTAGGTAGGTAGGTAGACTTTTGTAGTCATCCAGGCGCGTTTGAAGTCGAGATAATTAATAACCGGGGCAACGCGGCGGAAAGCTAATATAGAGACGGACAAACTGTTTGTATAAAGTACCTACGGCCGCGGCGGCGTGCGTGCGGCCCGCGGCAAACGGAACTGCGGTGGGACCAATAAAATCGTATGGACCACAAAATCAGTAAGGACTATTTTAAGTACTACTTATATTATTTTTGGGACAGTTTAGGGATATGATATACACAGGAAGAGAGACAGTGGCTATCATTTATCTTTTTTTTTTTGCGAAAGCTAATATAGCGACGGACAAACTGTTTGTATAAAATAGATATGCGGCCGCAGCGTGCGTGCGGCCCGGGGCAAACGGGAGCTGCGTTAGGACTTAGGACCTATGGAATCGTATGGACCACCAACAAAACTGTAAGTACTATTTTAATATACCTGCTGCCTGCCTAAATACCAAAGTAAAACTAACGATTTTTGAGATTTTAGAGATATTTGGGAAAAGAGAGACACAGGACATTTTAAAATCAAACTAAACAGAGCTTGTACCGTACTTTTGGTACTGGACACTTGTCCATATCATTATCATTTTTCTTTTTTTTTTTATTCACGACGGGGAGACTCTTAGCCTTCATCATACCTGATGTTAAGTATTGATAAGGCTGATGATGGAAGCGAACCTCTCCCGGAATCCTCAACCACTGAAGAACTAACAAAGCGACGGACATACTGTTTGTATAAAGTAGACAAGTGGCCGCGGCGTGCGTGCGGCCCACGGGAACTGCGTTGGACCTATTTATGGACCATAGAACTTTTAAAATACATCTTTGGATCATTTTCATTCAAAACCGTCTACACCCAAACTAAGCAAAACCTGTAGCATACTTTGGGTACTTTGGGTACTTGTACGTAAACAATGTATATCACACATATTTATTTCATTACGTTCATGTGATATTCGATTGGTTGGTGTTGATAATAATAAATTAGAAGATAACTATTACCTGTATGAAAAGCCATGAAGTAACCAAAGCCAAGCTGCTATATTGTCCGTTGAATCTGTAGTGGTATGCGTAGAACGAGAAGTGGTACAGGTAGAAGAATCTGTGAACAAATGAGAAAACTCAGTTAGTGAATGGAAATTTTAAATTAAGTTAGTAGATAAATAACACACAAGTCAATAGACAGCATTAATGGACTTACAAGATGTAACTGAGAACGTTCTTAGTAAAAAAAAAGTTTTGGTAGCAGTATTGAAACTGAATTATTTGAACGCGAATTGCGAAAATGAGTATAAGCACTCTCTTAAAAATGAAATTAGATAAAGCTAATTTAAACATTTGAGGGATAAGTAAAAGATAACATCACATAATTAGGGATAAAGAAGATAAACATTTTGCAAAAACCAAATAATAATTTAAGAACCTATAAGAATCCGATCGATTCGTTATTAACATGTTGTTTCTAGATATTGTAGGAATAACAAAACAGAGAAAAGCTCCGTGGGAGGTCATTATTAGAAGCTCACTCAAGACCCTTCTAATAAGCTAACGAAGTATTTTTCCAGAACTACTCCAATATTGGAAAAATAGAAAACTTATGAATAAGCCCCGTAACGACGCGACGGTAGAATATTTTAAATAAGCCTCTGCACGTATTTCAAAGTTGTATTGAAGTTAAGATATTATTTGATGACCTGTTCGGTGCAGGGGTACTAAACCCGCCTTCTGCGCCGGAGGTCCCGGGTTTGAACCCCGGATAGGCAAAATATTTGTGTGCATGAACATGTATATTTGTCATGGTCTAGGTGTTTAATATGTAGGTATATTAAGTATGTATTTACAAAAAAGAAGAACCTATATAAGTGTATGTTTATCTGTTCTCTAGTATCCATAACACAAGCATTTCACGAAACTTAACGTGGGCTAGATAATTGGTGTGCTTGTATGCAATTATTTATTTTATCCTTTTTTATGTAAGTATGCGTACCTACGAGTATTTAATCAGTTTTCATCTACAGCTCATCAATGGCGATGGTGCAGTAGTACCACCTACTTACTACATATGAATGACTGTGACGTCGTTAAAAAATACTGTAATGTTAAAAAAAACGAATAAAGCACAAAAATACCAGGACACAACACCCCGCAGTAATGCAACCACAATTCTTTTAGACAAGAGTCCGACAGCCAATCTCATTGTGTCTGGTCGTGTGTATCTACTTTAGATTCGTTATGTGCTTATTTCGTCGGATAAATTCCCAATGTAAAAGGGCGACAACATGCTCCGGAAAAGGGGAAGTGTCACCTCGTTATCTGAAAAGGTTGCAATTTTATTTGAAATCGATATTTACTGAGATATACATTTTTCTCGAGCGCGAGTCGAGCGTGTAAGAAGATGCCATTTTGTAAGTCGTTTGTTGCATTCCTTTGTGAACTCCTTGTTGTTAGTGTTTCAGTTATTGTATTTCACGCAGAGCGAATTTATGCTGCGGCTTGTTAAGCAGTCGTGTTTAAATCTATTTTATAACGTACTGCTTTGCAAAATTACTTGTACAAGTATGATAACTTATCTTCAAGACGATCATAGGTATCACCTATGATCGAATATGAAGGTAAGTTATCATATTTTAATTTTTACTCTTGTATATATTGCTTTATGAATTATGATTATAATGGAATAGTTTTCAATAATTTTGATGACGTGGCAACCTATCCAACTTATCACTGTGAAATAAAACAAAACGATTTAGTTAATCTTTCTTTGAATTTTGTAGTAGGCTTTTTAAAAAATAAGTTATTTAATCCTTACCCACTTCCTGATAATACGTAAATCCAACAGGATCCCTTACCAAAAGAACCTCGGAGGCATTATACAATTAGCAAAATTAAACGCCCTAAACAGGCCGAACGGTTACTTATTTTCCTGAATTACAAATAATGGAGTTATCATAATACGGAACGTAGCACTGAATAAACGTAAAGGGGTATTCGATTAACATGTTTATATGGGCGCAACACTCGCTAATTAGTACGTCGAGAATCGAGATTAATCCGCAGCCCGCTCAGGAGTCTTATTTTGAATCATTCGAAATTCTTATGCGAATTGAATTCGCATACGAATTGAAATTCACCGCGTTTCCTTTTGTCACATTTTGGATCATTGGAATACGGTGTTGCCGTTTTCTTAAACTCTTCAGACAAACTAACAGCCGATTAAAAAGTATATCGTAATTTGCTTTGATAAAAATGTATGGAGTTTGACAGCTTTGACAAGCAAATCGCGTTATACTTGTTACGAATTCTTAAAATGAATTTTGGTGCAAACGGCTGTAACTCTTCATAGACTAAAAAACCGATGCTGAATTGGAGTTGAAGTAGTAACATTATCAGTTATGCCAACAGTTTAAAATGACATGAAGCGCTATATTTCTATCGATCGTAACAAAAAAGAGGGGTGCGGTGCGGAGCACTGGTTGCAAATTCGCATGCAAATACTTTTGTACAACACCGCATTCGTATGCGAATCTTGCGATTCCGTAGGTAACCGAAAGTAATTCGAACGATTCAAAAATATGGCTCCAGAATTAATCCACGATGAAATACACCGGAATAATATTGCTTTAAGTGCGGAATCCGCATCAACAATTCTACGTAATTATTAGATAGGTACGTTGTATTTTTTTTTCTATTTCTGTTTTGCGCTGACCGCTTTTACAATAATTAGTTCAAGTAAACCTTTCGGAATGCAAATTGAATGTCTGCTGTTTTGATTTTGATAAAAGCATTGGTATCATTAATTACCGGCTAAAATGGCATAAAAGAACCTAAGCTCTGGGTACGAATCCAGTCTGGGCTTTTGTTATTAACAGTATGAAATTTATGTTAGAGCCATCAATCATTTAGCACTAGCAAATATTGCAATTTACGAAATATCTTTAATGTTAATGGGTGCTCGGAGGCAAATTTCGCTTGATTAAGTAACAAACATCCAATTTTACATTAATAAAATTAGTTGGATGGAAGTCCTAAACAGTTCATATCCACAACATAGATATAAAGCGCTTACACACGTAAACTCCATACGATTGTGTTTTATTTTAGTATAAAAGAAAGTTTGGATTTGTATTGTAAAGGTATAATACACTTATTCTGTAAGCCCCTTTGAGAGTCCACGTAAGAGGCGATCTAGGCAGGGTCGCAGGCGACGATTCTTTGAGCAACATCAAACAACTGGAGATTACCGAAGCATTAAACATACATTCACCGTACAAAGAAGCAAACGGCGTTTTCTTAACGTTATTTCGCCTATAAATATTTTATCACGGCCATAATGGGAAATGTTAATGACGTCACAATTGTCCATAGCTTTTTTGTCTGTCGTTTAAGTAGTAATGCTCGTGAATTTGGAAACTGAAGGCAATTTACGAGTTAATTTGATAAAAAGTGAACCACTAATAAACTGTACAGAAATATTTTTCAAATCGTATACTGGATTGAAAAAATAATTTACTTACTAACTTCAAAATTTGTTAAAACCGTAAACAAATAATTAGCTTGAAATAAAACAACTTTTGCGGATTATTTAGTTTCGTTATATTTAGGGGTGTTTTATGTTTTTTTTTGGTTTCCCGACGTTTCGGCACCAATTTTGAGTGCGCGAAGAAACTTAAGATGTGCTTATAATAATTAGCTTGACATGTTGTATCTTTAAAAAAACCCTAATATTATATCAATGTTACAAATGGGCTGACACGCAAGAACAACTGTCAACTCCAATTACAGAGGTAAATATGAAGCAAATCTTTATTTTGATAGAGAACGTTTCAATGTATTCGCTCGCTAAAGCAAAAGGTCAGGTGTCATGATTCACATCATTACAATAATGTGCAAACAGCGCTCCGGCCAGTATGAATAATTAAGAGTCGAAATGCCTATTTAGAATTTTCCTTATTACATCAAAAATTATTCAGCAGATAGAGGGGGGAGCGAAACTGAATCTTGTTGAACTAACTCAGTGCGAAATCACTTTCGCCATAGCCTTTGATCTCGAGTGCGCCAAAGGAATGTTATTCAGTAAAAACATGCAAATTCGATAAAGTATAACACAATAATATGGAGAGCGCTACCGTGCCGTAGAGGCGCGCCGACAATACGGATGCCTCCAATATTGTTTGTCAGTGGAACCTCGCTCTTCCAATCTATGGACGAGGGTGACGGGAGCATAATAGCAAGCTGCTCTTAGACAATACATAATTATGTAAGATAATATTACAAAGTTGCCATAATGGATTAGTTCAGTTTAAGTAAAAGCACAGCTCTTAAAATTATATATGCTTCTTACTTCTTCTTACTCATTTCTAATGGATTTCCAATTTTTTACCGAGCGATTTTTTTCCAAATTGAGAGAATTTCCTTTTTTTCGATCAAAATGCGATTAAGACACCATTAACTATCAAAAGGTATAGCTGTTTGTAACAATACTATGACACTTACCACCAATGAATGAATATAAAAATATGTTATCTGATGAATATACTTAAATATTTGTGTTGGATTATTGGTGGTCGTTATGCATCATATGTATAGTATATGAATGTATTTATTTACAAAGCAATTATTAGTTATATTTATATATTAATATATTCCCAATTAGGGGAAAGTCTGGAAATTTGGACCAATTTCTTTCTATCCCATTTTACGCTTAACAGTTTTTGGTTTTTACAAATGTTCAAGGTATATAAGGGATTATTGTTTAAGTTAGCATTTATTAAGTAGGTATTAATCAACATGATTCCTATATATTTATCACAAATCAACAAATTTTTTGTTCCCATTTAACCAACTAGTTTTGTAATTTGAACCACAGGGTTGCTAAATTGGACCTCAATAAGTTTCAAGCTAAAAAATATTTTGTCATACGGTACAAACTTGAAAATATAAACTAATTTTAATCATACGCCAACCCACATGACAACCGACAACAAATGTCAGGATTTCTAAAAAAATTCGTGACTCCAAATATGGTAACTACTTTGGGCTACTTAGGGGCATCCAATCATCATTGATTCTTAAATAATACATACTTATGCTGTTTTAACTTCAACCTATTATTTAGGTAATAGAATATCTTCAAAATCATTACTAAACGTAGTCGGTATTCCCTTTTTATTATTTTTAGATTTTATTATGTTTACGTTTTAGACTCACTTGAATCGCTTTTATCTAAATGTCTCTTCAAAATGGCTTTACCTAGGCATTTTCCAAGATTATGTATATAATTTTTTTTTCTAGTGTCCAATTATAATGTTTTATCAGTATAAGGAGTAAAAACGGGTGCGGTAAATTAGACCAGTCCATTTACCCAACTTCATTAGGTCCAATATAATTAACACGGCGAATGTACTTAAAAAAACCGTCAAGTAACAATAACTATAATGCATACTATACATTAAAACAATAAATTAAAAACATCCTATGCTAACCTTTAACAAAACAACACAATTAGCATGAATTATCAAAAGTTACATAAAAACAACGACAAAATAATTTTCAAAACAAAACACAAACGTTCAATGCCACGGCAAAAACAATATGGCCGATATCCAATGAAATTATAGTCTTTTTCATGTAAGTTTGACAGTTCTAGTGATGTCCCATACTGAAATCCTATCGACTTATCTATCGATTTTTTCTAAGAGTCTATGTACCTACTTTGGAGAAATATCAATTTATTTTACTTTACTTTCCGACCACGTGGAATCCGGATAAAAAGTTTTGTATCGGCTTATTTAGGTATGTGGTAAAATAAAACATTAATATGTCAATGTTAATGTCCGCAGAAACATTTAATATAAAGCATCAAAAAATTTGCTAAATTTTGTTTGAAAAAAAATATTTAAGTATCTTTTTTTTCACTGTTTTCGACTTAGTAACATAGGCTATTGTCGGACTTGTAGATTCTGTTGTGTATCAACTCTACTCTGTTTCGAATCGCACATTGCACTTTAAAACAAATGAAAAATTTCGTATTCAATTAAAATATAGTAAATAGGCTCATATTATACCTTATGTGTAGTCTTTACATTTTTTTTACTAAATTACTACAGTAAATAAATTATTTACAAAAACATTGTTCTGACATAGTATACGCGATTCTGAAGTGAAGTGAAGTGTCACAGGAATCATCTTATCTGAAAAACACTATAGTTGCGTATCGGTGAGTGTTGCCATGACATAAATTTAAAAAATATTTGACGAATTATAAGGGTGGTAAAATTTAGTTGCTGGTCCAATATACCCCTACTTTCCCCTATAAAGATTTTGTAGTATACACATATTTCTGTTTAGTTTGGGGCTAAATTTTTTAGTGAGAAATGTAGCAAAAGATTTATAGTTTTTTTTTTCTTAATTGGTATTAAGTGCAGCACTTTTTATATCAATATCATTTTAGATCAATGTTTACGAATATCTGACAAAAGATTCCAGAAAAACATAGAAGAATAAGCAGATGTGATATGTAATAATCAGCAGGGTTAGCACGATTAACTATCGAAATAGTATCGAGTAAGTATCGAGCATGTTATGTCAAAAAATGTATAGAAAAATGTAGTTTCGTTTACGTCCGGTAGGAACACTGCTCAATATCTCATACATTTATTTACTTTACTTTCTCGATACTTACTCGAAAGTTATTCGTGCTAGGCCTACTGATGTGTAGTAAGACAGACTTTAAACATTTTAATCATAATACTTTCACTATTCTGTGTTATTTACACAGCGATAAATAAAAATAAATAAGCAAAGCGTGTATTTGAGTCATAAAGATTAAAAAAAAATCTTAAAGAAGGGGCTTTAAGTATATTTTCATACATTTAACTTATTCAGTAATGCCGTCTTGTGAATATTTCATGTCTACGTCTTAGCTTATGATGGGTCGTTGAAATATAAAAGGATAAGCGCAATTACGTTATGAGATTCCTTTTAACAAAAATTGCGTTAGGTGTTCCTTATGTATTAAATATTACAAGTTAAGTCTTCACAAAAATCAGTACCTACAAACAAAGTATATAAGCCATCAACTTCATGAGCCAAGGTCGTTGCAATAAGCTAGATGCCAGCCATTTAAACAGTAATGGTTTCAAGATAGATGTCAAAATTGCGTTACTCTGTTGGATTGTAGCTCTGTGATGTGGACCACTATCGTGGGCACGGTGCAAGACATGAGCTCCAGCCATCTAATCGATACGAGCGATTTCGTTACATTTACATTTAATAGTTACTTAAATCATAAACATAACAATAATAGCCCCCCCCAAATATATATATTTTCATATTTTGTGTAAAAACCGTAAAGCGGTTTACAGAATACATCTACCAAGTTACCTACCAAGTTTCAACTGTGTAATCCCATAGTTTTGGAATAAAGTGGCTGTGACATACATCGGACATGACGAATCTATAAGGGTTTCGTTTTTTGCCATTAGACTACGAAACCCTACAAAATAATTATAAAAATGTTAACGGCTTTTTATTCTGTACTAACTGAAAAGTGAAATTTAGAAGAAATACGAAAAACTTTGTATCATCATCATCACTCAGCCTTACGCAGTCCAGTACTAAACGTAAGCTAAAATAAAATAAAAAGCCAATATTCATTTTGGCTCAGGACAATATAATAGCAACAATTTAATGTTTTCCCTAGTAGAAATGAGGAACTCGGTGTCGCAGTGGTTCTCACGTTCGGCCTGCGTTTGTTAAGGTTGAGCAACTTTCGCATTATTATTATTTGTAGTATATAGGGACTATGCAGCTCCAGTCGGAACTGTAGTCACTGCAACCTGAAAGATCTATTGTAACTCGCCACCTTGATAAAGTATCCGCGGCCCGACCGCCTAACGGTATAGCGTGTGGTATTGCTATGGCTATCAAACTTCAAACTCTCATAAAACCCTTCAACGATAGGGTTTTTGATTAATTCCCGCATATTTCTATTCACCTATTGGATTCACTATTGCATTTTTAGTATGAAAGTGATAGCGTCAGCGAGAGCCCTTGTAGGGGGCTTCAAAAATCGATAGCTATAGCGTTAGTACAAGCTATACCGTTAGGCGGTCGGGGTGCCGGTCTCTCCGGATTTTAGACAGCCTGGCGGTCTCCAGGAAGTCTAAAATCTTCCAAACTCTGAGAGATTTTAGTTCCTCTGGCGGAATTATATACCGGCCAAGGTGAATACTGCGTTTGTGAATCACATAGGTGATGTTTGGGTCTCTCTCCAATCTGCATTGATGGCAAACGTCAGTGTCACACAATTTCATGTGAAATTGGTGCCTATTTAGTTTGCAGTGTCCAGTTAAGGCTCTGGCTATCGCACATATGTTTGCTCTGCTGAGCTCTAAAAGTTCAGCAGTTTGCTTTTGCGAGTAGCCTTTGATAAGGGATTTGGCGTGTACTAATGCTGGTTGATTTAACCAGTATTTTTTTGACTAGCCAAATAGGTTGCCTTTGAGAGTTGCATGGCCTGGTTCTTTGAGACAACAAAGGCTCTGGACCTAGCTGTTGGCCCTGAGCTCCAGCCCTAGCAAGTTCATCGGCTTTTCCATTGCCAATGATTTCTGAGTGACGTGGTACCCATTTCAGAATAATTTTATTCCGTTGTCCCAGCTCATTCAGCTTATCGACGCAGTCCTTCACCAATTTCGAATGTATGACATTCGAATTGATTGCTGAGGGCTGCCTTGCTATCTAGAAGAATAGTTTGATTTATGTAGTTTCGTTGGCGGTTGGCCTCTGCGCATTCTATGATGGCGTATACTTCTGCTTGGAATATGGTGGCGTGTTTGCCTAGATTTACTGTCGCCCTATATTCCGCATCCTATATTCTTACCAATTTTGGAGCCGTCTGTGAACTATATACGATAATATCCGTATATTCGAAGTAAATTTTTAGTCAAAAATAAAGCCCATTTATTTGACCTCTTCGGAAAATTGATCGGATTCCCCCTAATAGTAGTCGTAACAAGTTTCTCTAGCTTGTGCCTACTAGTGAAGGGGACTATTGTGGTTTTGCTCGGGTTTACCGATAGGCTATTCTCCGTACACCATTTATTGATGACGTTTAGAGATTTCTGGAGTACCTATAGATGATAAAGTGCTTTGACAGGGGCCGATAACGTAATCCACCACGCCATCCCCATAATTCTGTTTATATAATCTAGGTCTCTTTCTGAGGATTCAACCAGCAACTGGTCAAAAACCAGCGACTATAAAACTTTCGCATGGTCGGTCACGGGATGGGTTACCAAAAATTTACTATCTTCAGCTCGTCCGTGCTTCGGAAAGGCATGTTAGCCGTTGGTCCCGGCTGTATTCGCAGTCGTTAAAACCCACCAATCCGCATTGGGCCCGTGTGGTGGGGTCATGACCAATTCTCCTTATCCATCCATAAAGAAGGGCAGTGGCGACATTGTAAAATGGCTGATGACGAAATGTTTTCCGGCGTTCGCTACGTCCGCCATCTTGCCCACGTCAGCTGAAAGTTGAGACAGCGCGGGCGACCCCAGGAATCCGGAACCCTGGCGGCCGGCGGGTGCGCCACTAACGAAATTAAAGTCCGCGGACATCCCACTAGGCGGTGGTCGCATGCGACTATCGCGACGAAATTGTTGCTGCTATAACAGCGAACACAAAGTCGCGAAACCGTGTATCTTTTTATTCACAGTTCGCGGATTCCGAGGCTTCGGATGTCGTAGGTACAAGACACCGTTATGAATACAAAAGCTACTAAAAACTTAGCATCTTAAACGCTTATCAAAAGCGTTTCTATACGTCGCGTCGTCTTCGTCGTAAGTCTACTAAAATTATGATTAACACCAGCCTTAGGTCACTTTTGCTATGACTATGAGATCCAGTTATAACTTTATAATAGCAAAAGCGCAGTGAAAAAAAGTTTATTAGTGCTAACATCATAAATAAGTAAAAATATTTTCCGCGTTCGCTACATCCGCCATCTTGCCCCCGCTCAGCTGAAAGTTGAGTCAGCGCGGGCGCCCGCAGGAATCCGCAACCCTGGCGGGTGTGCCACTAACGAAATGAAATTCCGCGGACATTCCACTAGGCGGCGGTCGCGTGCGACTATCGCGACGTAAATTGTTGCTGCTAACAGCGAACACAAAGTCGCGAAACCGTATATCCGTCTTCATTCACAGTTCGCGGATTCCGTGGCTTTTGGCGCTGAACTGGTGTGAATACAACGTCTTAGAAGACATCATTAAGGATATCGCATCTAATAAAAATTTAGTATTTTGGATACTAATCAAAAGCATCTCTTGATGATGCGGTTGTTCTAGAGCCTCCCTATGTTTTGTTTTACATTAGCTTTATTAAGCTCAGTGATCACTTTTTGAGTGAAAAAAAGTTGATAAGTGCTTGTCATTAATTTGTTACGTTACATAATACGCATAATACATATTCATATATTATATATGTCGCAGTCAGATAGATTTAGCTGTAATTTAATTATAAACCTAGAGATATGATCATATACCGGAATATAGTTCTATCAAAGCGGTTCATTACTATCTCACTAGGAATATAATTATAACACGGCTGCGATCTAGTAGTATGATTATATTACTAGACTAATCTAGTGAAATAATTATTAAGGGCGACTTTTACCGACGTCACTAAACTAAATTACTTATAACTAAATATTTTAGAGACAAACATAAAATGACATTGTAGCGACTCTGAAGACATTATTGTGTAAGATGACAACGTCAAAATGTTTGACATGTAAAATACGGCTCATCGTATCCATAGTTTTTTATCGAGAATTTGGAGCACATTTTTAATATATTTTTTAGACCTTGAAGTAGCAGCTGCTACGACGAAAAAGACGATGGTATTTCTTATTAACTTAAAAAACAACAATTGCGAAGAATAATGAATAAACCTGGTACAGATTGTGAAAAATTCTTAATAATGAATAAATCTGGAACGGTCAACTGCTGCACGTAAGGTTTTACAATGGTTAAGTACGAATTTACGAAAACCGCAGCCCGCTATTACGAGCGACGTAAGAGCGCTCTCAAAGCCGTAGCTGCTGTTGACTGTACATTCTAAAGTATTAACTAATAATCAACAGATTTGGTTTCAGGTTTTGGCATACTCCGGAATCATGACATCTCGAATTGCATAACACTGAATGTTTCTTACAGACGCACCATTTTGTAAAGCACTGTGTCGTTATAATTCTTACACGATCATTTTAAATTGCCTTGGCCTCCTTGGCCGCCCCGCGCCGCCCGCTGCGCCACACCACAGTTAGAAAAAACCTATTTCACTAGATTAGTCTAGTAATATAATCATATTACTAGATCTCAGCCGTGTTATAATTATATCCCTAGTAAGATAGTAATGAACCGCTTTGATAGAACTATGTTCCGGTATATGATCATATCCCTAGGTTTATAATTATATTACGGCTACATCTATCTTACTGCGATATATATAAGTTGCCAAAATCTATTTCTGTGTTGGCGAATTCCATGCTAACAATGCCTACTAAGTTTCAACCGCTGCCGCCTAGCCCGTTTAGCGTCTACCAAACTTGACAACAGGGTAAATGTTGAAGGAGTTGGAATCGCGAGTGGTTCGACACATAAACTTGCCAAACTTGGAAGCCAGCCCTCTATTGTAGACTGGCTATTGGGCCGAAATAACCGGCACCGTCAAGATCTTTACCATAGGAGCTTTGGTTGTTCCGCATTTAAAGTCACATTAGGTTCATTGGGCCGGACTCCCAAGGATGCGGGTTCGAATCCCGTCAGGGCGACATGAGACTAGTTGTTTTTTCTAGTATATTTTCTTGTTTAATATTTATCACATAAAAATAGCATTGTAAAATGCAAAATTAAAAAGTTATAATTAGATGGCTGTTTCATCTTAATCGATAGTCAAACATCTGTAAAAATGTTTCTTTCGAATGCGAGGATATTTCTCTCATTGATGAAGCGACGGTGGCCAACTCCGTAGAACAGTGAATATACTAGAAAGATTCGACGTGTCCTCATAGGTCTCTGTAGCATAATTGGTTAGTGCATTGGGCCGGACTCCCAAGGATGCGGGTTCGAATCCCGTCAGGGCGACATGAGACTAATTGCTTTTTTCTAGTATATTTTTTTTTTTATATTTATCACATAAAAATAGCATGGTAAAATGAAAAATTAAAAAGTTATAATCACATTAGGTTATAGGTTTAGGATCATGATACTCGTAAACGGAAGTCTACCTTTTATATAGTTTAGTGATTATTAATAAATAATAAAAGACTGTGCAGTCTTAAAATGTATTTAGAGCTTATATTTACTCTTCAATATTCTGCAAGACTCTAGAAATAGATGTAGGTACATAAGATAACTTATACCCCTCGAAATATAAAACATTTGGCTATTCATACTAGAGAGAATTAAGCTACCATAATATCAAGTCAAAAGAGTGATGGCGGTGAGATGAGGACATTGTCTGAAGACAAGTGGTGATTTCCCTGCGGTACTCCGCTAATATGAAAGATTTGGTTCAGCATTAGATTTATTCGCAGTGACTAATCTAAATAATAGTGTGTAAAATGTTTGTATGGCGTCAGCATTTGAACACCTACTTATATTCTGTGTTTGTCGACTAGTAATTTTTATGGAATTAGATTCGAAAAAAAATGTTTCATTATTAATTAATATTCATGAAAAATATATAATAGAACAGCATTTTACAGAATGAATCTGCTCCCATAAAAGGTTTCCCTGTGTAATGGCAGTCAGGCTTCTCTTTTAATAAATGTTACCGCCTTTTATTCTATAGGTATATCGAATCATTCATCAATTCACGAAATCAACACCTAATAACCAATAAATTTCAATCAAATTCTGTTAGCAACAGAGTTAAATAATCAACTAGCAGAACTAATCCAAATTCCAAATAAAAACATAATAGAAATAAAAAAAAAAAACTTTTGCGGAGTATTTAGTGGGATTTATTTACCCGATATATATATTTTGGTTTTTTGGTTTCCCGACGTTTCGGCACCTTTTCAGTTGCCGTGGTCACGGGTTGACTAGCTACTTATTAGTCTACCTTCACAAAGTTGATTTATTATTGCGTTCGGAAACGGTTAGATAATTACTAATTAAAAGATAATAATTTTTACTATGGCAACAATTATTGAGTTTAATATTTTGATCTGTTTGCTATTTAAATTATTTATTATTAACAAAGAAAGAAAAAAACTGGCAGCTAACAAATTGGGAGGACTTTCGAAGAGCCAAGAAAACTTCGAAAGCGGGCCGACCTCCATCTTTATGTTTGTTATTTATTTAGAAAAAGAGCTAACCGTATCTTTAGGTCTAGCAGTGTGTGATTTGGGTTACCTAAAAACATAATAGGTTTCAAACGTTAAACACCACATTTCAAACTTTCATTCTGAAATAAAAAGAAATACGGAATACAACGCGTTTTACTTATAATCGTGTAACTAGTTACAAAATTTTAAGATCCTGTTTTTATTTTTCCGACATTTCAAAACCTTTTGGCAACTTTACGTTTTACTTCGAAAGAAAACTGTCACTTCTTTATTTTTTACAAGCTTCCGCCCGCGGTTTCACCCGCGTGGTTTTCCCGAGGGAATACCGGGATAAAAAGTAGCCTATGTTACTCTCCGTCCTTTCAACTAACTCTATGCCAAAAATCAAGTCGATTGGTTGCTTAGTTTGGGCGTGAAGGAAGGACAAACAAACACACTTTCGCATTTGTCATATTAGTTAGGATGATGGCTTTTATACAGATAGAACAAGAAAATATTTTGGGAAATTGTAAAAGTTATTTGGCGCTACATGCCTTTATTAAAGAAGCAAACCAAATTTATCTAATCGGCAACAGGTACGAGGGTGCGATTAAGGTAAGGTAATCATAGTCTTTAAAAATTACATTGAGGTTCGTAAAACAGTTTTTTCTCAGTCAACCGTTTGAATGATATACACTTTCAAAGTGGTAAAATATGTGTCCCCTCCCCCCCCTCTAACTTTTAAAATAAGAAAGTGAAAACCTAAAAAAAATGCTGCAGATCTTTATAAAAACTTTTAACGAAAATTGGTTTGAACGAAATATATTTAGCAGTTTCAGAGCTGTAGCACATTTTTCAAAACCGCAAATATATATCTTTGTCATTCATACAAACACTATGAAAAACAAAGTTATTTTTGCAGACAAAAAATTATAGTTGCATTTTGGGTAGGTGTATTTAATATAATAATAATAATAATAGCAACTTTATTGCACACGATACAAAAACCAACACCCTTGCACCCGTTTTATATCAAGTTATTCAATACTGCCTTAGCTGACATGAAAATCATACGACCGAGTAACATTTCATTTAGGAGCGTTTCATTTAAATCGCTATCATTCATCATATTTCATATTTCATTACAAGGAGCAAACAGTAGCAAATGTGAAATTAGCCCACTGTGGAACAAAAATCACAGTCTGTGAAATTTCACAGGTGAAATCAAATAAAAAAAACAATCATTTCATTGAATGAAAATGAACGAAAAGTAGCAATCATTTCTATGTCCAGGACCCAGTATTGAGCCCTGAGGCACCACTGGAAAGTACCTTACACTGAGATTGAGCAATCACTCCATCATCCCCCTTATCTTCCACAATTTGCGATTGGTTCAGCAAGTAATTATGGAACCAACGTACCGAAGAGACATGGAAACCATAGTAAGCGAGCTTGGAAAGGAGAAGCGGGATATTCAAGCAAACGAATGCGCGAGAATAATCGAGGATTAATTGGAAGGTTCCCATTCCCCCATCCTGTGCAGAAAGTATATTATCTACAACACCATTTAGTAGAGCCGTAGATGTACTCCAGTTTTTACGGAAACCAGATTGAGCCTGAAGGAGCAGTGAATTAGATTCCAAGTACAGTTGAATGCTCACTGCTTTCTCAACGATCAGAAAGGCAAGGAAGTATGCTGATGGGCCGCAGATCACCGAAACTCTCAGGACTTGGTTTTTTTAAGTAAAGCTTAACTAAAGCCGTCTTCCAGATATCAGGGAAGTGAGAATGAAATTATCGTACCGGAGACAGTTACAAATCGTGTACAAACCACACCCCAGCCATTTATACCGATAGATCATAATTTATGAGTTCTTTCAACTGCTAATAGATTCTTTGGCTGTTATTTATCTAATAGACTTGATGCGAAACCGCTTATGTTATATATACCGCATAGACCATAGGTAACCCGTCTCTTAGATATTAGTGTGGCATAGCAACCAAGAAAGAACTGTCAATAAAATCTTTTCAAAAGTACTTAATGAATGCTGATTACGTGTAGAATACAATACAATAACTGTTAATTATACCACCATGTACATATTATATTACATAAGTACATTTACAATAAAGTTTCAATAAATTGAAGCGTTATAAGGGCAGTCTTATCGCTTAAAGCGATCTCTCTCAGACAACCCACAGTATGGAGAGATTGACAGAAAACAAAAAGTTGTAAAAAAATGTAGTTGGATCAAAACACCAAACCATGCATTATTGTTATTTTTATCTGTTTTTCTTTTCGCTGTTCGCACAAAATATACCTGAATTACATACACTTTTATAGGATAAATTACTAAAAAACTGTCAACAAAAAAAGACCACTACGACCTTACTTATTCCACACAGACAGAATCCCGGCGGCCGCTAAAGTTAAATCAAGTTTAAACAATCTACTAGTATAGATCATCTCAAACCATTTCATAAGGTTCAAATAAAATTCGAATCTAAATTTGCGAAGGGAATTGAGAATTTTCAGTCACGCGCGCGACTATCAGAAAACGTTTTTAGCGCATTTCCGCTGACGTGCCTCACAAGGCGCATTGAGGAAATTCAAAATGCCACCAGTCAAGTGAACGGAGTTTTAAACTTTTCATAAAGCCGTAATACAGCATTGAACTATATGTGGCTGTAAGCTAAGTCATAATGATTGTTGAGTTGTTCATGAAAAGCTAGTGTTTATTGAAACTGTTTGTAAGGTCAATTTTATATAGGTGTACAAATGAATAATTTCATTATTCTCAGTCAAAGTCAAAGATTTTTATTCAAATAGACTTATAGATAAGTGTTTTCGAATTTTCTTTTTTTTCCCTACCAGCCATTCAGGACATCTTTTTTAGATATAATAACTTACCTATATTAACGCTTACTTACGACATAATTAAACTCAAATATTCGTATATCTTACATAGAATTTTCAATCATAGTAATAAAGAGTAGGTAGATTATTCATGCGTTTCTGAAAAAAAACAATAAAACCAAAGTAGTTACAAAGTCTCTGATAATGAAAACCAATCTGAGAAAAAACATGAAGAGGTCTTCCGACCTACGTCTTTCAGAGAAAGGTAAATTCTGGAACTATCAATTTAATTAGTACAAAAATAGAGACAGAAGTTGTTTTAAGAATTACTTAAGCGTTTATATTTAGAAAAATAATATGTTTTTTAGCAAAAAAGGTAGCAATTAGGAACTGTTTTTTTTTAGATAATCTACTAGGTACTGATCCGATTGTTTTGATATCGTTAAACTAATTACTGGGCTAAATAAGAAACAAATCAAAATCTTGTTTTTGAAACAACCGTAAACAATGGAATAAAAAACGAAAAAGCTCAATGAAACGCTTGTTTTTATTAATTAGCGAAAGGTTATTATCCAATATTATGTGAAACTCAATTATCACAGTAGCATAAGATATTTCTCGATTACACAGGATAAAGAAAACAAATAGTGAAAACCTCACAATACTTTCTGATCTCGATAAATATTAATCTTGTTGTTTTTATTATTTAATAGCATAGCATTAGCTACTGGAACCCAAACTGTTAAACTCTGGAAGAGGTACGTTAATGATATTTTCTGTTGCATCCACGGAGGTCAGCAGGAAGTCGAACAATATATAACACATCTGAATTCTATCCACCCTAAAGTAAAGTTTACGTATGAGATGGAAAATAATAGAGCCTTGGCTTTTCTTGACGTGCAGATCAGGGTAAAAGACAACGGTACTTTATCTCACTCGGTTTACCGAAAACCCACACACACACAGACAGGTACCTACACGCCTCATCTCATCATCATCTTCATCTCATCAAATCTTTTCAAAAGTACTTAATGTTTGCTGCTTACGTTTACAATACAATACTATAACACCATGTACATCATATTACATTTACAATAAAGTTTTAATGAATTGAAGCGTTATAAGGGGTCTTATCGCTTAAAGCGATCTCTTCCAAACAACCCACAGTATGGAGAGATTGACAGAAAAAAAAGCAAGCAGGGTGTATAATAATCTTATAAATATTTGTTATAAATAAACATACATATATACATAAAGTTATAAACTTACATAAACATAAAAAAATATACATCAATGTCTGCAAACCGATGAACAATAGGTATATTTTATAGGGAAAGGTAATATTTCTTTACTTCATTTTTAAAGAGCTCAGAGACTGAGCCCGTCTAATCAGAACAGGCAGTGAATTCCACTGTCGGATATGGCCTGAACAGTAAAGGAACTGCCATAAAAGGAAGTCTGATGGACGGGCATAAAAAGACAGAACGGGTAAGAAGGATTGAACAGAATGTTGTAGAGGAGAGACAGCAAATGAGTATTCTGGCGTAGCCTAATTACCACTTGATCTTAAAATCCTCTCCACCGATCGTCATTATCATACTAGGAATGGTACGACAAGCGATTGAAATCAAGAAGTACAAAAATTGCAATCGGGGACGGATATAAATTGTCATCAGCGTGGAATCCAGTGATTAACAAGTGTATGCCGCGAGTTTTACCGTTTAAAACAAACAGTATCGTAAGTGTTGTGTACCGTCAGGACATCTCTAAAGACAATAAAAATAAAAATAGTGACAATTTGAGGGTGCCTGAAGATCTCCAAGCCCGGCCGAACAGACGAAGCCGCGCACCGCCAGTCTGCTTGTGACGAGGGCTACTGCAATTGCAACATAGCCGAAACGTCAAGCTGTAACTATGTACAGTTATACTATAAGTTTCATAAGTTTCTTGGGGCCGTTCTTCTTATCAGTTAAAAGATGTCCTGAATGGCTGTTAGGAAAAAAAAAATGGACGATTCGAAAGCACTTATCTATAAAAGTCTATTTGAATAAAAATCTTTGACTTTGACTTTGACGTTACTACATTCAAATGTCGCGTTTTAGTACCGTTGTTAAAATATATAATTATAAAGAGGAAAGATTTGATTGTTTGTTTGTCTGTTTGCATTTGTCTGTTTGCTCCGAACCTACTGAAAGGATTTGGATGAAATACTATGATTGGATGATATACCCAAGTAACACAAAAATGCTGAATAAAAGTTGAGTAAGAGCAATCATTTAGAATATAAGCTGAATACTAAACTGAATAACGTCTGAGTACCATCTATTCAGATTTTATTCAAACAAAATAGGCCCCAAATTAAAATGCTTAAAGCTTAAAAACGTTTGAGTGACATCTGAGTAGGCGCTTAGTAATGGTACAATTATCTTAATAACTTCTGAATAACAGCTGATATTGCTGTTATTAAGATCTTACACCTCAAATATTCAGTTATGTCGAATTAGTTATTGTATTCAGAATTTACTCAGCAATAATTTCTTGTTAACAATAATACAGATTTTTTTCATACAAATCGTGGAGTTAGATGACAATCAGTTAGACATTTTTATGTTGGTGAGTAATTATTGACATGCAATGGTGAATTTATTAAAACGGTAAGTAAAGTTTTATTAATTAAATTATAGGTTTGCTACATGTTAATTCTTAGTGCGCAAATTATTTTGTCGTAAATAGTGTATGATTTTTTCGATTATTTTTGACGCGCTGCGTGAATAATCAAGATAAGTGATTGTAAATATTATTTTCGTACATGCATGCTCGGTCTGACTAAAATGCTAAAGGCGAAATTTCGAATTCTAGTAATTCCAATGCAACATACGATAAATTAAATTGAAAATTTTGTATTTGTAAGATTAAGCATTCAGATAATCTTGTAATTATAATTATTCACAAAGATTTTAAATGGCGATCGCTTGTTTTGCTTTCATTGATGAATAAATGTGCACAAGAGACTACTTACTAAGATTTCACTTGAATAAAGTCATTTCACTACGCTAACTTCTGAATAACAATTGAATAGTTGACCACATTTCTACATTGCTTCGAATTTTTAGGGTTCTTTAATCGAATGTTTTTTTTCTAATGTGGAATAGGGTTGGCCGATACAAATCGTATATAGATATTGAAACGTATATTAGATCAATATTGTAATATCCGATATCGATGCGAGTAAAAACTATTTTTTCGGTACCTTTTCGTCGGATTCGGTATCTCGCTCGATACCCAAGATTAATACTTAATGATAATTATAGTATAATAATAATATTTATTTGGTTGGTACATGGTAAATTACACGTGTTATTACAATTTTGGTACATTGCACAAATGACACCCCGTAGGGGCACCGCAAAACAAATACACAGACGTTAAAGTTAACAATGTTATAGAAACATAAAGAAGGTACATTTATAGGATATCAAACCGCATCGCCAAGTAATACGGGCTGCAATACGAACGAATATATATTTTATTATTTATGTATATTGATGCTTGTATCTGGTTCCAAATTAAGGTGTATTCATGAAAAACTTATTATAACAAATAACTAAGTAGGTACTTAAAATTAAAAGTAACCACTAAATATCTTGATACACCTAACGTAAGTAATATAATAATAATACTTAATCCAGAAAGATTTGTGAATAATAAATTGAAATGATATAATGTTATGATAATAACATCGTTTTATAGGTTCTGTGTTACCAAACACAGACCTTTATACCAATATATAGTTTCAAAAAATATATAGTTTCAGAATCCGAAATCGAATATCGATAAGTAGTTAGATATTACCACTCCTACCCGTCCCCACCCCCCTCACCCCGCCCGCGCGGCTCTCACGTGGCCATTCCTCGCGCGCGAGCGCCACGCTAGCAGTCAGTTGCGAACTTGCCATGCCACAAACTCACGCGTAAAGAATAAAAGAATAAAAATAACGACCGTTGGTGATGGATGAGGCGATAGATGAAACTTTTAGGTGTGTTCCGTAATGTATCTAGCTCAGTTATTATGTTAAACCTACATTAAAATACTTACACTAATTATATTATTGCTTTTTAACTGTAATGTACCTATATGTTTCGTTTCAGGAAGATGTCATTTAAAATTGTGTCAACACGACGTAGAGGTCGCCCAGAGTTGTGCATTGTGCCCTCCCAATGGGAGGACAAAGGTCAACTTAGATGGCCGAAATATAATGCGGATATGCTATCAAAAAACAGCAGTGTTCAACCTGCCGCAAATTGGCTAACGATGCCTTGTATTTTAAAAAGAAAAAACTTTCGAAATTATGAAGACGCTGAAATAGAATTGGCGATCATGATAGACAAAACGGACACCGACACAGATTTTGAACAGAGCAGCTGTGCGCAACGGGCTCGAACATTATTTAATTCTACTGCTGCAAGTCCAAATTTCAACTCCCTGGCTCAGGATTTGGTAAGTAGCTACCTACCTATCAACTCGTAATTAATCTGTTTATTGAAGGCTTGAGCGCACCAAACGCGGGTCAGAAGCAGAGCAGGTCAGTAGCAGCGCGGGAGTCGGCACACTGAACGCAGCAACAGTTTCAAAGCAGTTGCAACGCAGGCCCGCGTTCAAACCGCCGCCGCCGCGTTCAGGGTGACGGGTTAGGCAGGCAGTAGGCATATACAACTCTTGTCAACTGCTTTCGACGCGTGGCTGCGCTGCAATGCGAACGCCCTGCCTCGGTATGTCATGCTAACATGGCCACAGCGCGGGCCCGCGCTCAAACTGCTCTGCGTCGCGCCTGCGCTGCTTCTGCCCCGCTGCTCCCGCGCCGCCGGGGCGCCGCCGCCGTTTGTAGTCCGGCAGTTGCAGTGCGGCGGGGCGCGTGCAAGAGCAGTTTGAACGCGGGCCCGCGTTTAAATTTAGTGTGACGTAGTTCAAAGAGTTTCTTGTATTACAACATGCGCGGGCCTGAATTCAAACAGCACTATTTCTGACCCGCGTTTGGTGTGCTCAAGCCTTTATAAGTATGTAAGTAGTATACGGTACATCTAGGATAGGTAGGCTATTAGCGAAATGTCCATACAAGCCGATTTCTATACAGGTACCTATTTAATTACTAGTAATTACCTACACATACAAGAACCTAATGGTTTTGGGTGTTTAAGGCAGGTACACGAATTATTCGATAATAAATTGGTAATTTTAATGATAATTGTGATAGGTATTTGTTGCTGATATTTACGAGTCAATTTACGACAAATAGTCTGTAGGTACCTACCTAAGATTCATGAAAGATTCGCACCTTAGACTAAATGTTCATTAGTATTATTACTAACGATTTAATGTTCGTATTAATTTAATTGTTGTGTGCAAATAAAGTGTATTATTTAATTATACACTCTAAGGCTCACACATATTATTTTTACGAAACTCTATTGGTCTTTTTTCTTATCCGGGTATATATTTATCTAAGTACTATAATCATTATTTTATTTTGATATGTAAAAGCAACCATTTATTACTAAGTTCAACTACTTTGCTCAAACGTAGGTACATAATGCATTCTCAGTGAAACCTGCAGTCTAATAAAACATTTATTGCGGTTTTATCTACGGCTGTTATAAACATGATAGAACTATCATAATATTCCGAATCATTTCGCAAAGATGCCACCTACCTCCCTAATTTACACAAGTGGACATTTATTTTTTAAACATTTTTGGTTAAATAAGAAAAAGTCAAAACATTTAAAGTCGTCACACACAAAAACCGAAGGCGTAGCGGAGGCGTTGGCGGTTTTTTTGTATTGTTCGAATTAGTATGAAAGACTTCACAGCGTTGTGTGTTTTAACACTAATTCGAACAATACAAAAAAAACCGCCAGCGCCTCCGCCACGCCTCTGGTTTCTATGTGAAAAGGCTTTAATGTCGGTAGCGTCCACTGCGTGCGTAGGGAGCCGGGCGGGTACCTATCTCATAGTGTGTGTGTGTGTGTGTGTGTGTGTGTGTGTGCACACGCCCCTGCTCATACGAGTCCGCGAGGGATTGAAACACAACAAAATCCGTAATATCTTTGACATGGAATGTCCGTTTTCATCAACTCAAAGAGTAATCTACAGGTATTAAAACAGTCTTGAATGCAAAATGTTTTATTTGGATAAGGATTTATATAAAGGTACCTACGAATAATGTGGCCTAGTTTGTACCGGCGTTACTATTGCATATTTTAAAAAAGTTAAAAAGTAGCTTTTGTAACGTAAATGTAATAGTTAAACATATGATATTGCGGACTTTTTGTAGATATTGATGTCTTCTATAAAACTGTAGTACATTACTTTGCTCTATAGTATCAGCAGTGTACGCGGTATAAAGTTTTTTTTTTGTATCTTTTGCACATTTTTTCGATAATGTAACTCAAGGAGTTACATTATCGAAGTTTTCATACGGGTCACTAACTTTTTTCAAAATATTTGATAGCTTATGTTAATCAGGGATAATGTAGCATTCTAAAAGTAAAATAATTTTTGAAATCGGTCCGGTAGTTTTTGAGTTTATTCGTTACATACCTGAATACATACAAAGCTTTCCTCTTTTTAAATTTAAAGATTAAGATAGATAAATAAATAAACCGCCTTAGCGCGACCGCCGAGTGTACGTGTAAAAACCGAAATGGTACCTACATACGCCATCTTCATTTCTCTTATTCTGTGCACCTACTCACCTACTTACTCGATATTGGTTGGTTAAAATGCAGTGGAATAATCTCTACATAATAATATAATAATTCTTTTGTTGCAGATCGATCCTGTGACGAATATTATAGTAGCCCCCAGTCAAACACCAAATCATGTAATTGCCGATGATGAAGGTGTTATGTATACAGTAGTCTCCGAAGGAACCTCAAGACAAATTGAAAATGTAGCCACGCAGCAGTCAGTTTGTGCTGATGGACATCAGACACTAGAAGGAATCCACAATATATACACGATACAACAACTTATTATGGAAAATCAGGATAAAATAATGAAAAGACTTGCAGAGCTATCTGTTCAAATTGAAGAAATGAAATATAGCTTGCCATCAAATTCAACTGTAATACCATTAGGCCAAGCGAAGGGCATAGAAGTGCAACCCTTCACGTTTAAAGCTATAAATGATGCTTGCTATTTAGAAATACTGGATCAAGAGCTTTCAAACCAGGAAACGTTTGAAAAGCTCAAACAGCAATATTCTATTGTATGTTCAAAACTACTGGGAAATGGCAATAACTGTGCTTACAGGTTGCTGGATTTAATGTTTACGAAGGAGTTTTTGTGCAAATGTTCCTGGACTGGAGGGAGTCGTAATTCTTCTGATGTGAAAATAGGGTTCAAGGCTTTCAAAAACGTAATAATTTTTTTTTTCTCCATGGTCAACTTCTGGGATTCAACTTATACGATACAAGATAACGAAAATTTTTTCAAAACAGTGTTGAGAAACGCATTAAAACGAAAACAGATGAGAAATATTCGCTCTTCCGCGAAGAAATGCAGGGTAAAGCGTAAAAATGACAATAACAATGAGAATAATAATGGGAAGGGTAAAATAAATTCGGCAGCAACGGAAACTCGTAATGAAAATAACAATAATAAAGATGACAGACTAATTGGAGAAGAAGAGGATAACAATAAAAAAGATGACAGACTAAATGGAGAAGAAAAGGATAACAATCACAAACATGACAGACTAATTGGAGAAGAAGATGATAACAATAAAAAAGATGACAGACTAATTGGAGAAGAAGAGGATGAAGAATCTCTCTGTTAGAATAAGTTTTTATTATATTATGCTGTTTTTGCTACAAAGGTAATTAAGATAAAGATAATTAATATTATATAGGTAGTAATATAATATTAATTATCTTTCTCTATGGGTGACAGCTACAAACATACCACAAATGCCTTGATACGAATGTAGAAGCGACTTCTGTGGCTGAAGTGCGTAAAAGTGGTGCAATAGAAAAGGTGCGGCGGCACCCGTTTCGCGCGCTTAGCCACAGCAGTCACTTCTATATTCGTGTAGCGGTGTTTGCGGATACGTGTGTTTGTCACTTCAGTAGTTCACGGTTGGCGATGTAAATCGTGTTTAAGAAAGCACTGACGTAATCTCGTGTTCGTGATTTTTAAAGGCGTAATCTCGTGTTTATGATTTTGAAGGGCGTAATTTTTAATTGTTGATTTTTTTTATACCTACTAAAATAAAAGAAATTATTGTTTATTTCAATTTATTTTGTTTTAATTTGTATCTTAACCTATAGATACTGTGTGCAAGAGAGGAACAAAGTACAACTCATTCCTATATTCATTACAAACAAATTTGAATTTTACATCTTGAGGAGACAGGTATATTAAGGCGCGTGTTGCAGTTGAAACTTTAGATTTATATATGTTAAAATAACTTGACTTTACTGGCTGATCAAAAACATCAGTCAAGTCTGAAACCATTAAACCACGTAAAAAAACATTGTCAGCTTCTTTAAATATTTTCTCAATTTCTATAATGTTATTCTTCGTGCTCATAAAATACTTGTCTTTGCTTTTGTTGTTCAGTTTGAATTCCTTGAATTGAATTTCAGTCTTGTTTTTGCTTATTTTAATTTCAAAATTACGCTTGGTTTTCCTTTCATTACTGTTAATATTTTTCCGTACTCCAACTTCTTCGTTAAGTCTATTTGCTATTTGCCTCAATGGATTTTTTCCATCTCTGAGCATTCTTTTGATCAAATATAGCTTATTTTCAAATGGATATGCATTGAATGTCTGAAGTGGTCCAAATCTTTGGACTTCATCTATCACATGAACTATGTTATGTACATTGCTAGTAACATAACCGGCACCATAATGATCCTTATAATGTTCAACAAAATATAATAAAAGTTCTTTTGCCAAAGGCAATAGGTTTTCATAAATCTTGGAAGAACATATGGTTATACCGCAAAATAAACATAAAAAATGTGAATAAGCACTTTCAGGCAGCACCTGTGGCAGTATTATAATGCTCAAATAATACAAAAATGATCTATATTCTGAGGCCTTCCAGTGAGCCAGTTGATCCAACCCTCTCATAGATCGGTGAATTTCCGAAGGCAATGTGCGGTGATTTAAAAACATTGTAACATTATTTATATCGCTTGAGCACCACTTGGTTTCATATTTGCCAAAATTCCCATCACGCCATCCGACCATTAATCTTTTCATTACTCCCAAGTCAATTAAATGTAAAGAATCTGCAACTGGCACGTCTTTGACCATATCTATGGGAAGTTGTAGCAAGGGAGAATCTGCTTTATGATGTAATCCATACATTTTCTTACGAAATTGGTCGTCTGTTCTATCTGGGCATCTACTGTCAGGAAACACGACAGTGTGGGATTGGTGAGAATACTCTCCTACTGTCACACATTTTATACAACCGTGTTTTCCATTAAAGTTGCAAACACCTGAAAAAAAATTGGTAGTGTATCAGGCCGGTTTTTACCGACTTCAAAGAGGATATATATGTTACTTACAGCCAAAGAGATAAATTCAGATAATAATATATGAAATAACTTTGGGGGAGGCCTATGCCCAGCAGTGGGCGTCGTACGGCTGAAATGATGATGTTATAACTGGACAATATACCTAATAAGACGCGAATAAGTATTGGCAAGATTATTAATAATAAGATAAGCATATTTAAAGTTCGGTATGCCTATCATTTGGTCAGAACTATTGGACTGGTGGTTATAAATAGTGTTCTGAGTTAGTATAGTTTTATAGAAGGCTTTTATGATACTCAAACGATACTGTAAGGGTAAAGCCATGCATTTATTTAGATAACGTATTCAATTTATCAAATTATCTAGTCAATTAAGATGTAGGATAATATATAATGACCAGTCACTATGAATAATATCGAATTAATCACTTTGGCTGTAACTTAAAATTTAAATAATTCAATAACAACGAAATAAAAAGAAATTACTTAAGAATTAGGGGACTACATTTTATTTCTTGAGGTCGGTGCTAATAAAACAAAATGTCCGATACAAAAGTAGCATCAACCTTGAAATAAAAATACAGTCTACTAATTTGTTCAGTAGATATCTTCATATGACTTAGTTTTATATGATTTACTCACCTTTTACATAAGCCCTAGCTGGAGAGTCACAAATAAAACATCTTATTGCAACGTTAACTTTTTTTCCTTGTACTGTAATACCTTCTGCCAATAAAATACTCATTTCAGAAATGAAATCTTCTAAATAGATATTTAAATCTTTCGGTTTCCCAATCCCGTAATATATACCGATAACGAATGGTGGCTCATTTATTTCTTGTATATTGCATAATATTGGCCAAAACTCTTTCTTGGAACTATTGAAAATTGGTAGACCATCCATGTTTATATTAAGTGATATTTTTTCTGGCACAACATTTGTGTTATTTACTATATTTTTTAGTGTCTCAATGACACCATTGTGCCAGTATTCACCTTGCCCTATAGATTTTATGTGGACTTGTCTCGGTGTATTCAAAATTGTCCTTGGGTCATTAGGTAAAATATCTGGGAATCTTTTATTTAATGTTGCTGCTAAATCCTTTAGTGCTGCTTGAGTGATATTTTTTTCGACAGCCCATTTTCTAATTTCCTCTCGAAACATCAAATTTTTCATGTATTCGGTACATTGTTCTTCTTCGATATCGGTATAGCTGTCATCAGATGCATACTCTTCATAAACAGTTTGATTTATTTCATGTACGGAATCCTCTTCGTTATACGATATCAACCCATGCTGGCTGGAACTTGGCTCATTTTTGTTCATACTATTATCCCAAATCTTTTGATGACTAGAAACACTTGAACGATTGCTACTATTGATTTTTAAATATTCTTTTAACATTTTTCTTTTAATATTACCGGTTCTTTTATGTTTTTTCCACGATTTTCGCTCCATGTTGATGCAAACAACATAAAAAATATACCTTACAAAGAGATTTTAACAGCTGATATTAAGCTATTTTCGCTGATAGAACGTACGTGTGGTCTTTAATTTGAATAAGTTTGTTTAAAACATACTGGTATGCCGGTGAAAACTTATTAAAAGCCTAAATAATCTTCTATATTCAGCAGCTGAATAACTGGAAAAACATGGCATCTTATCCAGGAAAGGCATAAAATAATTAGCTCACTTTATATTTATTCAGTATCAAGCTGTATAACAATATTATGTAATGGCTTTATTCAGATTGTTATACTTATTCAGCAATCAGCTGATTCAAACGCTACTAGCTTAGTAATTATTGAATAATAGCAATACAGATTATGATTATTCAGATAAATGCTTCGCTAGGGGCTTTTTTTCAGCTTTAGGATACCTAGAATGCGTAATGCTTAATAAAGCTTGTATACTAGTCTAACAAATATTGTTTATTAAGTTTAAAGAAATGAAGTACAAAAATGCAGAACTTATTAAGCATTAAGAATTTTAAGAGCCCAAACTCGACTCAATTCAGCATTTAGATATTTCTAAGGCTCTTATACCAACGATATTCATCTTTAAACTGTAAAGTTTTTTAAATGTGTACTGTTATCTTGCTTGTGTGTTACTTGGGATAATCAATTGCCATCTTTAATAATTAATGAAAGTAAACATTCTTTGTTTATAAACCAATAAAAAAAATCTAATAAATAAATGCTTTTACAGTTTTCATGAATACTTCAATGACACTATTAAATGAAAAAAGGTATTTAAAAATCTGTCATCTAAAATTACTTTGTGTCATAATTGTTTTTTTTTTAATTACTATTATTTTTAATTCTTTGGATGTATAACTTTGCTATCTAATGTTAATTAGCGCCTCCTCTCTTCTAAACCCTATTGCGTGCCCGGCAGGGTCCATGATGATCTTTTATTTATGTTCACCATCTTTTGTATACATTATGGAATGCAATAAATAATTGAGTATTGAGTACTATTTTACTATTTTATTCCGATATTCCCACGGGAACGGGAACCACGCGTGTGAAACCGCGAACGGCCGCTACTTAATAAAAGAAATAAGAATACAATGCCAAATCTGAGACGAGAATCCTCAACAGAAAAAAGTATTTAGTGATTTTTTTCACATTTTTTTTATTTATTTGAACAGAAATTTTAAATAGAAAACCAACCAAGTTTTACATTAGATAATCTTGACCAAACCATTGATGAATCATGTAAATGAATTAGATTAGAGTGTCAATATAATGTTAATAACATTCAGTTTTCTTTTTCTTGTCTTATGAAATTTGTTAATGACGGGTTCGTTGATAGTAGATAACATCTTGTGTGGGTAAGTGGTTAGTTAACGTTTGTGAAATTTCGTTTACATAAAAAAAACTGTCACCAATGCTGTTCTGGGAGCGAAAGAAAAACAAAGATTTCCTTACTTTTTTTTTAAAGTGTAAAGGTTAGCCCTTGACCGCAATCTCCTGTACCCTTAGTACGAGTTCGGCAAACTAGCAACATGGTAAGCGATGATGCGATCTAGGATGAATAGCGTTTGCCTAGAAGATTCATACACACGCGACTTGAAAGCTTGGTAAAAAAAAATATGTTTGGGGCATGATTAAGAATCACATGTTTGGGATTGGGTGCTGCGGGCGCTTTGCCTTCTATCTCAAAAACAGTGGGGAGTATGAAAAATTTTTGGAACAAATTTGGTCACAAATTCTGTGCTTTACAATTACTATATATAAGTGTTAACATTATTGGAGCTATAAGAACCGAGTTAATCGCGAAAAACATTTTTTTTATGAGCTTTGATATTGATTAACTTACAGCACAAACGTCAGTAGGCTTATTATTCTTGAATTTAATCTCAATGTTGATTTCAAACCAATCCAATAGCAATACAATAATTAGTGCGTACTCTTGACGCGCTTTAAATCGCGATCGGATTGAAATTGTCCTTGTATTAGCTAATTCAGTATGAAGTTCACCTTTAGTAAACTGCACGAAAGTGCGGACCCTTTATGTTTACGACGTATCCATAAATAGAATGCACAATGAAAAACCACGTTTTCTGGCTAAAATAATAGCTAAGAATTTAAAACAAATGAAGTCCAAACTCATTCTATATTTTTAAAAAACATCGTTTTATAAAGCATTATTTATACAAATTTTAAATATATTTTAGGACGTATTGGCAGATTCCTTAGCCTCGGTTGATTGGTGAATTGATTTATAAAAAAAACTTCGTTTTATAGCTAAATGTTGGTTTTTACGTTCTGTGTTGCTTGTGATCGGAGTGATCAAGTTGAATTAAGGTTAGTATTTCATGTATTCTATATTGAAATCTTCCAACAAATGTTGACCATCTTCGCATCTTAAAGCATTTCAATCTAAATAAAGGTTATAGTTATCAATATAAAAGTATAAATGCTCAAGTATTAATGTTATTTACAGCATTCCGCAGCAGAATGAACAAAATGTGGTGGAGATAGCGGTAGAAAGGGAGGAGATTCGCAGAAATTCTGTCACCTACTGCTATTGATGGCACCGCATCATATCATATAATAATTGTCATCATCAGCCTTTTAAGTAGGTAATTTAGTTAAGTATACAAATCATTCATTAAATGATAACACATTAATTGTATAAATCTCAATATATTTTATCCACAAATACATCCTCTTAAATCTTTCAATTAGATTTCTTGGGTTTATTATATTGAACTTATGTACTAACACAAGTCTATTTGATGTCCCTTGGAATGTCAAAAAAATATGTCATAATGCGTTCCGAATTACTCCTAAACGGGAAAGGCTAGCTTAATGACGCCGTCTGCAATATTGAAGTACATTTAACAGCGCATCAGAATATTAATGTGTGATTTTTAATTAATTTTAATTTATGAAGCTAGGTTCTATGTCTTAGGAGATATAAAGGTGTTTGTCGGTATTTTGTGCGTGGAACTTTTTCATTGCTCGTCAGTGTATTATAAATGCGAAAGTGTGTTTGTTTGTCCTTCCTTCACGCCCTAAATGAGCAACCAATCGACTTGATTGGCACAGAGTTGGTTGAAAGGACGGAAAGTAACATAGTGTCATTTTTATCCCGATATTCCCACTGGAACGGGAACCAAGCGGGTGAAACCGCGAACGGAAGCTATTTATAATGTTGAAATAGGTAAATATGTACTATTTAAATACCTACACTTTATAAATAATATTAAAATAATTGATTTATATTACCTATCTTCAAAGAAACTAAACTTAATTAAAAATAAATAAGTTTGTTTTTTTTATTGAGAATATGTACTCAACATAATAAATAATAATAATTTATTATATTAATAAACAAATATCTATATAATTAAACGAATTTTGTAGTGTTTTCCCGAAAAATACGATAATTCAATACAATAAAAGTAACACTAGTTATTGTGACGATCTCGATCGTAAACCAATTTCAACACAATACAATCAAGTTTAGCTGTCAAAATACCGTCCAGAGTACCGATTTGAGCAAAACTTTATTTTACTCAATATAAGCGCAATATGAATCCAATTTGGTGCTAGTGTCGCGACTCAAGAGTACGAAACATCACAATACCAATGTCGATCGACTGGTATTGGATTCAAAAGTAAGCCTACAGATTTTATGAAACTTTTGAGATTACTTTAAGAACACCAAAATGAAGGTGTATACGAGTTTATTCTAATTCCGGTGAAACCCCTAATATGACTGGAATAGTGGCAATGAGAGTGATGTTTACACATGTTTTACCACAGACCTGTATCGAGATAGACGAAAAGAGGGCTTCAAACTAGCGTGTCAAATTTTTCGTATCTACGATGACGTCACGAGCGAGGTTTAGTGATGTGTAAATGTTATTGACGAGCTCTTACAAGAAAGCACTGCACAATTAACCGTTTTCGTTTCTGAATGACGCTGGTTTTCATGACAATGGTCTCAAGCGGACTTTTGGCACGCAAGGTAGGTACATTTTTACCGTCTATCTCGTTATAGGTCTGTGTGTTTTACTCTCAAGCGTCACATTCGGTGCTCTGCCAACCCCGCAAGGGACTTAGTTATAAGTTTTAAATATGTTTATCCTAATCCTAACTAATATTATTATTGCGAGAGTGTGTTTGTTTGGCCTTCCTTTATGCTTTAACTAATCAATCAATCGACTTGATTTTTGCATAGTTAGTTAAAAGTACAGAGAGTAACATAACCAGCTACTAATATTGTAGCACATAATCCCAAGGTGCTTAAAATAATAATTGTCAATGACGGTTCGTTGCTTATACCAGCCAAGATGTAATATGTATGTGCCTTGCCCGGTGCAGGCTATTCAGTTCGTCACGTGTATCCGACCGGCTTTGCCCGGCGCATTGGTAATTTAATTAATTGTGTACCTTCACTGTGCCCATGCCACAGTAAGGAGAAAAGCGGTGCTTGAGTATCAGCCTATGATAAATTTTCAGAAGGCCACTTTATAAAAATATAGGTTGAAAGTATAAAAGGCCACCAGACAAGATGTATAGGTATGTGTCTTGTCCGGTGCAGGCTATTCAGTTCGTCACGTGTATCCGACCGGCTTTGCCTGGCGCATTGGTAATATAATTGGTTTTTCGGCGGGTAGGTGTAAAAACTGACAACACCATTATAAAAACAGCTGTTATATTATTATTAAAATTTAAAATAAAAGTTACATAGGGCAACCAGTATACTAATCTTGGCAAGTGATATTACATTTTTTATTTATATTATCACAAAAAAAATGGGATAATCTATACTTATCTATACTATAATATTATAAAGCTGAAGAGTTTGTTTGTTTGAACGCGCTAATCTCAGGAACTACTGGACCGATTTAGAAAATTCTTAGACCATTAAAAAGCTACATTTCTCCGAGTGACATAGGCTATATGTTTTCCCGATATTCCCACGGCAACGGGCACCACGCGGGTAAAACCGCGAGGATCCGCTAGTAAAATAATAAATTAGTGTGCGAACTATTAGTACAAAGCTTATATGGAAGTGCAATGATTGGCACCTATGCCAACCATATAGTATTTTGAAAGGGATTATTGTGGTAAGTCTTATTATTGTGTATCATTATGTTGCCTTGTGGCCCGATTGTTGTCTCTGAACTGTATTGGTCGCTGATAACCACTCACCTGATAGTAATCAATTGTGACTTGTGACCACTGATCTGATCTTCTTTTTTGTATGATGTATAGGTTAGCGCTTGACCGCTATCTCGCCTCACATAAGCGATGATGCGATCTAGGATGAAACGCGCTTGCCAGTAGTAATTGTGGACACCGATCCAAATGTTGTCACTAACTTAAATGTGGCCATTGCTCCTAATATGGCCAGATCCAAATGTGGCCACTGAGCCAAATGTGGTCTATGATACAAAAGTGGCCACATATAAATGTGGCCTTAAGTCAAATTTGTCTAATGATCCAAATGTGGCAACTTATCCACATGTGGCCATTGACCCAAACGACACCCTTACCCAAATGTGGCCACTGATCCTAATGTGAATACTAATCCTAAAAGGGGGATCTCATCCAGATGTGGCCATTGACCCAAATGAGGCACTTATCAATTGTGGCCACTGATCCAAATTTGGCAACTGATCCAGATGTGGCCAGCGAACCAAATCTGGCCCTTACCCAAATATGGCCACTGATTCAACCAAATTTGGCCATTGATCCTAATATAGCCCTTACCCAAATGTGGCCACGAATTTAAATATGGCAACTGATCCAAATATGACATTAACCCATATTAAGAAAAATAACAAGAACAAAAAAACAACAAAAAAGAGTGTGCTGCAGGTGCCAATCATGCCATCATGCATGTACCTTATTGCGAATGATTGTATTAAGAGCACAGAAGAAGAAGAAGAAGAAGAGTGCAACTTCTGTCCCTATTATATAATAGGGACAGAAGTTGCACTCTTTTGATCTCGAAGAAAGCTGACATTTTAATAGCATACAAAATTTCCAACGAATCTGGTGCATTCAAAATTGCACCTTACTACAACGGTCACACGAACGCAATTCCTTTGTGTTCAGAATTTACCTACGCCACAACTCAAGCGTCAGGGTACAAGCGAAACCTCCTAACTCAACCAAATTCTATAGTCAATCTTAGTAAATCTTATTTTATTTATTTATAATCAGGCAACGAAGTACAATGGGCTTTTATGGAACACACATACACACTTTTAATTATACTCATCTTTGACAACAAAACAAACATGCCAACAAACAAACTTATCATTAAACAATTTGTTTGATAGGTAAATGAGTTAGGAAGTAATACTTCTTGTCAAACTGTCAGCTTATACGAGGACGTTAAAATTTATTTCAATTAAAGTATATTGCAATGTAGGTTTACAAAGTTTTGATAATTTGAAATTATAATTTGATTAAAATTAGTAAAATTAATTCAAGTTTGTTTTGGAACTTGTTTTGTACATTCATATGACAGTACCTTTTACAATATGAGTGGCAAACAATAAATTTAATGATTCAAAGAACGAACTGCTCTGTTTTAAGTTAAAACAGAATTCTTCGCCTAAGTTCACAATTTATAATTTAAAACAAAAATTCGATGAAGCTGTCGAGAAGTACGAATGTCTTATTCGTGTATTTGAGCTATCCCAGTATTAATAAAGGTATTATTGAGGAGTATTATGCTTTTTCATAATGACTAGCAATTGATAGCGTTAAAGATGAATTCCAATCAAAAACTCCCGTAGTAACATTGGCAAAACAGAAACTGTTACATTTCCTTTAAACAATATTTAAATACCGTTGAGGCCTTTTAAATTGACACGAAATCCGCTATCGGGCCTTGCGTATCCCCAGCGAGCTCGATTCACGTCACGAACACGGCCGTTTGTTGTACTTCCACTCGCTTTAATACGTAATTTGTTTTGAATGCCACGAAATTGGCACACTGTCAGCCACTGCAATTGAAAACGTATCAAGAGAGCCACTACACTGTTCATACATTTGAATGCTTCATTTGTACCGCCCTGTATGTTTTACAGTATGAGCTCCAGTGTTATGGTAATAAATAACTGTTTTTTAGGTGTAATAAAGCGATTTATGTTATGGTAATAGCTTTTATTTTACTTGATGCTTGTTGTATAGAGTAGGAAAAATTTCGACAAAATTTGTACTTAAATAACAAAGGTCCGAAAAAAAACATGATAAAGCGTCCTGAACGGAATATTTAGGAATTAATACCCTTCCCTTTTTAGGGTACCGTAGCCTAATGGCAAAAAACGAAACCCTTATAGATTCGTCATGTCTGCCTGTCGGACGTATGGCACAGCCACTTTATTCTAAAACTATGAGGATTACACAGTTGAAACTTGGTAGGTAGATGTATTCTGTAAACCGCTTTACGGTTTTTACACAAAAATACAAAATTTATATACCGCGTGGGGCCTATAATCGGGGAAAATATTGAAAATAGAGACTCTCTAGAGTATTAGTATTTATTCTGAAAAGATTTCAGTTAATCAAAACCCATGCATTACTTACAATAAGAATTTAAAGTTACGATTCATAATCAGTGAACTAATCGTGGTACAGGGGACAACAAAAACTTACCGCAAAATATCACGATATCGCTATCCATTAGAAAATTTACCTTTATCTCATTGAATAGCAACAGCCCCTGCTACTTCCCACCGCTTAAAATCTCTGTTTCAAATTAATTAAAATTAATTTAATATTAAATATCGCAATGACAGTTATCTGTTTATAATTTTATCCATCATGCATGACATGTCATGTCAATCAATACCAAGTCTAAGGCAGCATAAATACATTGATATCACATCTATATCCCAAGACCAACGACGTATTAAATTACCAACTCTTCACTTCAAAACAACATTTGCCAAAAGACAGCTAATTTATATGGGTCAATTCCTTTATAAACGTATAAACAATAAAAATCAAATTTATAAGATGAATAGAAATTCTTTGAAACAAGCTCTCCTAAATATTCTACAAAAACTCAACTACGATGATACAGAAAAGCTCCTTAAAATTGTAATTTAAAATTAACAAACATTAAGTCTACAAGCGATTATCTATAATGATAGCGGAAATCAAAAACAAAAATCGTTACGTAAATGTTTTGTCACTTGTACCATACCCTGTTGCACACTGAAATATACGAGCGCGCCGCGCATCATTCACTCACACTCGCTAATAAGGCGCATCGCATAGTCACACAAATAATGTACGACTACCTACACACTTGTACTATTTAATATTCTGTGCCTACACTGTTGATCATTATCATTAAGTAATTTAGTTAACTAGTTAAATGCACACTTCTACTCAGGCATTATTATTAAGTTACTACTAACACAACTAAAACGCTGTTTGTAATGAAATTAGTACTTTTAATTTTAATTCTCCTTTTGTAATGTTATGCTAAACTTAAACATATTAATATAGCACTTTAATATATAAACTTCATACGAGGTGGAGGGCTGATAGCCTGAGACACAGGTATTACCTAGTTCAGGTATCAGTCCACCATAATCTGTTAACTCAAGGTATTTTGTTAATTGTTAATTGTTATGATTATGGTGAGGATTAAATGATTTATTTATTTATTTATTTATTTAAGTATACTCTTTGTACCAAGTAGATTCAGCCATGGAATTATTAAGTACTAGTACGTAGTACCTGCTAATTCCATGGATTCTACGCTTTTTACATTATGATCTTTTTATAAAGAAGATCACAGTGTTAAATGAGTGTAAATTCAAAATAATAATTTTGATTAGTAAAGTCAGAATATTGTCTTGGGAATTTCTTTGGTTTCAGTTTAAATTTAAGTAATCGAATTGGATTCATTTACACAATTTATGTGCAAATGGTTTTGAGTGCAAAAAACACTCCAGAAAGAAAACAATACCTTCGTGGATTCATGAATGACGATAGTTAGTCAGACAGTATTATTTTTCTAATTTATTTTTGCAGACCAAACATTATAGTGGCATTTAGTGGCGGGTAGGTGTGTTTAATATAATAATAATAATAACAGAAACTTTATTGCAAACGATACAAAAACAAACACATACAAAGAAGAGGAACACACAATACGCGTCCTTATGCTACATAAGGCGCAGCGGATACGGGCCAGCCGAAACAGTCTCTTGGCAGTGGTCGCAGATCGTGCGGATGGTCCTTTTTTGAGGCTCTGGCAGTCACTACATATGCCAGTGCCACAAAACGTACGATCTTTTTAAAATCTTTTTAAAATCTAGTCTCACTAACATAGTTCTTAAGTTATTACTAACACTATAATTTTAAAAAATTATAATTTGAATTTTAATAATATTAAATGTATGGATTAATTTATCTGAAATAAATGTTTAATAATAATAGCAATCTCTTCCAGGCAACCTTGGGTGAGAGACGGAACCCTTCATGTGCGAGTTCGACTTGCACTTGGCCGATTTTTTCTTTTAGTAGATTGTCGGAGATTTATCCTAGAAAAGCAGGCTTAACAATCTAGTTAAAATATTACACAAAACAATATCATACACAACATCAAGTAGAGAAAGGCAACATGCGCGTCTAAAACAGAGAACGCGCTTCCAAAACCCAGTGAAACAATCGACTATACATATCAACCCTGACAGAGGCATAGTTTACTAAGGCTGCCTTTCCACCAGAGGTGCTATGCAGCTATGCTGCAAAGATGTGAACGCTAAGCTACGAAACTACGAGACCTTTTCCACTAATACTAAGCTATATATATATATCGGGGCGAATAAGATGTACTATGAAGATGCGCCCGCATGCACGCATCCATAGCTCGCATCCAGAGCATGCATCCATCAATATAAAAACATAGCTTAGTTGAAGCTGTTTCCACGAGTGCTAAGCTCCATATAGTTTAGCTCTGGTGGAAACAGGTCCAACTAAATGAATATGATTGGCGGATATCAAACGCATTCATAGCAACGTAGTTTAATACATCTCCGATGGAAAGGCACCCTAAAGGGAGTGGACGTATTTTTGATGGACTGCGCAGCACCGGAGGTCACTACACTTGATAATAATATCGCAGACAGGCCCTTTGTGCGGCCCGGCTCGGAAGTAGCAATTTTTCCACGACATCCGGACCCTGCTGCGCTGTCCCCGCCACTCTGCTTTTAGGGTTGCTGCGTTATACATTTTTCATATAAAATATAATAAAACAATACCGTGACTGACAGACAACGCACAGCCCAAAAACGGCTGAAATTTTGCGAGCGATTAAGCGAGGGTGTTAGAGGATCTTGTATGCCAATACCACCAATATATGTAAAAAAATGTATAGAAAAAGATACACTAGTTGTTTGACAAGTATATATCGTAAATGATACACATACACGGCGAGCAATAAGATTTTTTTTTATATTCTCACGGGAACGGAAACCAAGCGGATTGGACATTTCTTATCATATGTGATCGGCTGCAATTTGTATAGAATTTGACATCTATCACTTTACACAATCGCTTATCTGATCACGTCTGGGCAACCAATGAGGCGAGTCGATTTTTTCTAGTATTTTTTTCAGATTAAAGAGTCATATTATAAAATAGGATAAACATACCTATAATTATCTGTTTTAAATTAATATTTTTATTAATTCGGTCAAATACAAAAAAGAAATCACCTGTTTATGTACAGTCAACAGCACGCATGCACTTTGACCTTGAGAGCACCCTTACGTCGCTTGTAATAGTGGCGGTTTTCGTAGTGCAAATGTAAAGCCGTACTTACGTGCTGTCGATTGTACCATTTTAAAGAAATAAACATCATAATCCGCATTTTATTGACAGTCAAGATTAAAATCAGCACTAAAAGTTTATACCAAATTAAGACGCTATACGGAAAAACGTAGGTATGTACTTTTTGATATAACACTATAGAATGGTTAGATGATACAAATCTGGTAATAAGATATACATTTCTTCACACCTTTATCTAGATTTGTAGTGTAGCAGAAACACGATTTCATGATTTTCTTTTCGAAATAACCCCTTTAAAATTCGAAAATTCAAGATAATTCTCTAATGGGGTTACATTTACTATAAGAAATTGGTTGAATTAGTGGACCCAATAATACTTATCATCATGTAGATTTACTATCTCTTTAATAGTTACTTACTACGAAGTGATTTTGTGGTTTATCGGCTTATCTGCAAATTCTGTCTCGATCCCGCGCGCGTCCTTTTTTCATTACTATGTCGCTTCAGTCGTATAGCGCTATAAGCTATAGTTGCAGTCCTTTTTGCTTGGCCATTTTCGAAAACAAGCCTACTTGATTCGTCCCGCCCTCCCGCGCCCTTACGACGCATAAAATATTATTCCGCAAATGCTATTCAACGGAATGCTTGAATACTTCCTAAATTAATTGTCAAGTTGCGTTCTCATTTGATTCTTATGCTCGGCGTCACAATATATTAGCCACGATGGAAAAAGAAAATTTTTAGTTCAGCCGGGGCAGAATTGCAGGAACATTGTATAACAGTGAATCTGTAGATACACGAATATGTGAATATATTTGTGAATCATACACTAAATTGTTAGTGCAATATGCTTTTATTTGATTTTATTTTATAATGTAACAATTTTATGTCCTAATTGCAGTTCTTTTTTTTCATGCCCTTTTTCGCGACAGCCCTACTGGTTTGTCTCGCCCTCCCGCGCCCCTGCGACGCATAAAATATTATTCCGCTAATGCTATTCAACGGTATGCTTGAACACTTCCTAAATGAATCGTCAAGTTGCGTTTCTCATTTGATTCTTATGCTCGGCGTCACGCTATATTAGCCACGGTGGAAAAAGAAAATTTATAGTTCAGTCGGGGAAAATTGCAGGAAAAATGTAAAACAGCGATTCTATAGACACATGAATGTTGTGAACATATTTGTGAATCATACATCAAATTGTTAGGTTTTTTAACACTAAATTAATAGTATTGTCTCAGTTAATAATAATATTTTCGAATGTGTTTTCCCGGGCTTGGTGGCTTTTTCTCACTTCATTTTTACTTTATGAAAATTAGTTCCTCGTTGGGGATATTCTTGCCAGTTAAGAGTGAAAACTTCTGTAAATCGAGTTTCGATAGACAGTTGATTTTTAGATTTAACGTTTATAGAGCCAATTATAGATCAATTTTAATACCATGCATTAAGGACCTTAAGTTATAAATGATCAAAAATTTTCTCGTAAATCGTGTAAGAAATACCATTCTAATAAATGAATTGAAATACCTTCTCTGAAACGTAAATGGGTTAATTCAATAAGATTCATCTACCCACTAACCAATAAACTAGGAGTGCTCCTCGGCCTCCGTTTCGAATTCTAAGAGAATACTTTCGATTAATTTCGCTTGTTCGACAGCTCGCTTTAATAATTTACCCCAAATTGTGTTGACTTTGCATCAGTAAACTGGACACCTTTCGTTTACACTATAGTCTTTACTAGGATCGGTATAAGGTCTAAAACTGTTTGTGGTGTTGCAGCAATTTGGGCTCGTTTCTCTACTTTTAGGTAGTTTTTGTGGAGGGAACGCGCATCGAAGTAAATAAACAAACGTACTACTGACTGTTAAGTAACTCTCAATGGACAAATTATTTCCTGCCCCCGCCAGTATTTGTAACTGGGAAGGCGATTCAATAAGGCCCTCCCGCGGAGCTTCTATTTAATCCCCTTTAATGGGTATGAATTCGCTCGTTACATCATTATTTTCATCAATGTTATTTTGTAGTGGCCTCATTAATCCGACAACGGCTTTCGAAACAGCTTTTCCACGGACTTATGTCAGATTGTTGGCCTCGTTTTGCCTGTTAAGTATGATTTATTTTTAGATAGAAGTTAACAATCATTATTTTATTTTTCTAAGTGTATTGTTAATAAATGGAAAGCGCTTTTCGAGGCAATACTATTTTAAAATAAATTACCATCGTAAAAATACACGTTACAATTAAATTTTAACGTACCTATGATATAACGTGATAAAACTCCAAAAGTTCGAAAAATGTTTCATCATTTGCCATGTGTTGCAACCTCGAACCAATTGACAGGATTAAAAAGTATGCCACTTAAGGAAAAAGGGCTTCGTGTCAACCCACTTTACGTTTTATATATAATATTGAAAGGTTCATTTGTAAAAGATATTTTGTACAAGTAGCGTGAAAGTGGAAACTCAGATCCGATATGGTTGTCGGAGCGAGGATCAAGGGTAGCCATGGTGATGGCTCACGACCTCTCGCCTCTGTTATTAAGCTCCTCTCAAACAATATGCCACAAATTGAGTTAACTCACTAATAATGGTATCGCGACTGCAGAGGGCCCGGCTCGCCATTGAGGGCGAAGGCAATCTTTCCCCTCCCTCCCTCGACGAGCCTCTATTACCTTTTATTCGATTTACTGAGATTAATAACCACGACATGTGTATACCACGAACGCTTTTTTGTTGACGATCGCTGATTGCGTTTTTTGTGCGAGTCTCGTTTGCGAGATTCCGGGAAGGGGTTTAAAGGAGTGGGCAAAAGAAGCCAGAATAAAAGTTTCTCAAAGAGCGGGTGGAGGCGGCATCTGTGCGGCTTCTGCATTAGAACCGGCGCCGTCGAGCTATGATTTCAATTATTGTTTGATGTCGTTATTTCTCTTGTGTTTATTCGGCAGCGTTTCTCCATTTTTTACTTCACCCTTCCTCCCTCGGTATTTGCTGGCAAACATGAGGTGCGTCTCTGCGTCGGTAACTGATATGTTTGGCGCTTCGGCTGAGATGTTTGAACAAGACGCGGGTGCCGCTTGAATTGGATTGAGTGCAGTTACTTTGAGCACCTTGACGTGTCCCGCTCCTTCCGGATTCCTACACGTCTTCATTTCGAGTGGTGCACTTAGGGAATAGTCTCATGCATGGTACCTACACTTTTGGTCGAATCGAAAACTGTCTAACATGTAACGTGTCGCCGACTCCGTCCGTTCGGTGTGAATCATATATAAGTAATGAAGAGAAAAAGCACTGCCACTTCTCCAATTTTGTTTCCATCCAATCCAACTTTATCCGAAGTTATGATTTTGATATAAGTAAATGATGCTGGTTTTAATATCGAAGAATACACAATTATTAAGGGCTGAACCCAATTGGTGTACGATTATCACTAAACGTCAACAGGATTAGACCTCTGAGAAATATTTTATACCTAAGCATTGAAAAATCGTCTCTTTACCTTCTGAGCTATGATAAATGAGATAAGATAGCAAGTTACTCAGTGGTTGACGACTAGTAACAAGTGGGTTAATAAATTGTAAAATAAAAAACAAATAATAAAAACCGAATTCAAAAATCAAAAAGTAAAAATAACCTTCGTTGCCCGTGGTACCACTGCATATCCTTCATATTTTGTCATACATATCAGTGTTCACATGTAGGTATATGAGAGACACATAGTATCTGCCGGTCTCGTATTACCTGGCTCGCCGACACCCGTCCGTCGCGCCCATTGTCCGCCATTGTATGTGACATTGAGAACTTAATGGACGCTCACGTGGTGAGGCATCGAGGAACCCGTGTGACGTCACTCTACTTATAGCTATTGCCAATTAATATAATCCTGCTGGCAGGTAGGGTGCGACAGATAAGATTATGCGTCTACGTTATATGAACGGACTCTTTGGAGTAAACAATTGAATAAGCAACAAAAATTTCTCGCTAGATAATTATGGTTGTAATAATATTGAGAACTTAATGGAGGAGCACATGGTAGGACGCCAAGGACACCGTGTAACGTCATTCTACTTATAGCTATCGCCAATTAATGTAATCCTGCTGGCAGGTAGGGTGCGACAGATAAGATTATGCGTCTACGTTATATGAACGGACTCTTTGGAGTAAACAATTGAATAAGCAACAAAAATTTCTCGCTAGATAATTATGGTTGTAATAATATTGAGAACTTAATGGAGGAGCACATGGTAGGACGCCAAGGACACCGTGTAACGTCATTCTACTTATAGCTATCGCCAATTAATGTAATCCTGCTGGCAGGTAGGGTGCGACAGATAAGATTATGCGTAAACTAAATCCTTGGAGAAAACGTCTGAATAGATATGTTCGTTCGTTCAAATAGTAATAAACAACTTACTACGAGTGTATTACTACGATTGCAACTCTCGTAGCGTAAGCTCTGTGCTACTGACTCGTAGTAAGGCTACGTAGAAGACTACGAAAATGTAGCACTTAGCGCTCCGCTAGACGGTTTTGTGATCGAACTTTAAAATTAAAATCATGACGTGCCCTCACTACAATGAATTTGGAACTGACGATTTAAGCGGGCGGACGATTTTACCCTGCAGATTTTGCAAAAACCTCGTGTATCCAATCAAAATACTGTACAAGTTATAATAGTGAAATAAGTGCATAAAACGAGTAACAAGGTGTGACAAGTAGAGTGAGCCAAGATATATGCGGCGCTCTGCGACTGCGGCGTGATTCACACCACGGGATTGCGAGCACCTGTGTCTCGACAAGAACTAACCAAAACGCATCTTAAACCCACCACTGAAGATATACTTTACCTTGTACGCCGATCTTAGTCAAAAACGAAACCCTAAAAGGACAACAAACTGTTCTCTAAAATGATCATCTTAAAGAATATTTTTGTATACCCCTGAATAAGCTGCACTATATTTCAACACTAAGAAATAACAATGTGACGCTCGACCGACGACAGCACTATAGCAAACTAGCTGGATGGCAATACTTCATGCACTTTAATAGAACGCAAGATCTAGACTGCAGCAGTCTAGATCTTGCGTTCTATTAAAGGGATTTTTGGACTCTCACTAATATTATAAACGTGAAGTAACTCTGTCTGTCTGTTGCGTTTTCACGTGTTAACCGCTGAACCGATTTTAATAGAAGTTTGTGTAGTAATTTTTTAAAATGTTTTTTCCGATATGATGCAGTTGTTAGTTCCAATGCGCGCTGACAATAATTTTTCCAATGATTTTTAAAATATTAACGAAATGATAACCGTTTGGGTTTGGTTCTATCGTTCAATATTAGCAAAATAAGTCCCTGCTCAGCATTCAAACTAGAAAACTTGAAGAAGCTCTGCAAACATAAAAGCGTAAGATGACTTAATGAAGTTTATCGTATCGGAGAAATCATTCAATAAGCAGAACTCCAACAAAAGAAAATATTAAGTCTACACAATCTTCGATGACGACTTTCAGAGAATTATTCTACAGTTTGGTTTTCGCTAAAAATCAAACTTCTATAGCGAAAACACGTCTTGATACTTTGGAATTTAAAAATGAAACAGTTAAGTATCCGACAATAGCTGCGGGCGAACTTTCCAGAAGTTGTCACACAATGGACAGGATATAAGCTTCTGCAGGTGTCAACTTTCAATAGACCTCCAGTAAATATGTACAAACTAGTTTCCGCCCGCGGTTTTACTCATGGTTCCGGTTCCCGAGGGAATATCGGGAGAAAAGTAGCCTATGCCAAAAATCAAGTCAATTATTTTCTTATTTAGAGCGTAAAGGAAGGTCATACAAAAAAAGACGGTCGTCGGAGGGAGAGTACCCTAAATATTGATGTTGATGATGTGACGCAAATTTTACTCCAAGTAAACATTCCTTAATTTTCAAAATTAAGTAAAACTGCGTTCAAAGATTTTTGATAAATTACGTACTTACACCGGGAATCGAACTCACTTAAATGAGAAAAATAACATCGTGTACAATCGATAGTGTTCTGTAATCTTAAATATTAAGTGTGAGTGATAAACTATTTAAAATTAAAGACAACTCCTGAAAAACTTGTTAAAAAAAAACTTTATTTAATACAGACTCATTACTCACGTCTCGAGGCCTTATGTATCGATTTATGGTGAATATTGTGGAATAAATCGGACATTCTTAAAAACATTCGGAAATACTTAGTAGAAATTCTACCTCAATAATTGATTGGAGTTTTGGGGATTATCTTATCTCTTAAAATTTATGATTTTGTAATTTTTGCATTTTTCAATGCTATTTTTATACTTATGGTAAATTTTAAATAGAAAAATATTGGAAAACCGAGAAGTCTCGGTAGCTCAGCGGTTAGAGCATTGGACCGGATTTCCAAAGGTCGCTGGTTCGATTCCAGCCTGAGAATTCACTTGTGGCCGAGTTAATTTTTTCCAATATTTTTATATTTAAAATTTACCATAAGTCTTAAAATTTAGTCGATAATTCCCTGATTCTATAGATTATGCGGGGTTGTATCTTTAGCACCAAGTCATAAAGTCGACTAATTGACATATTTTTGGGATTTTATATCAGGCCATGTATTTAAGCCTCTTGAATTCTCGACAGTTTTGATTATATGGTTTAGGATATTACTCCTATTGATGAAGTTAATCTTCTTTAAGCCTTGTTGTTTTAAAAATGACTTTTACACCCTCATAAAGTTTGAATTTATTTCTATATTAACTTGAATATTTTGCAAAAGGTGGTTTCATGAATTGAATCTTTAATGGAGAAGGAATACAAGTCGTTAGTGTTTGTGCGAACGGCCAAGAAGCAGCTGTTTTTGGTTGGTTTTTCACCTGCCAAGTTTTTCAAATAATCATTTTTGTTTCGAAAAGCTATACCCTAGCTGGGTATAACTTGAGCCATTCGTGATTGTATATGAATTGCCCAACCTGAGGTAGGGTGTCCATGAATATTGTATCAACGAGAAAAACATTTTTTTGCTTTAATTTTTTTTTTTCCCAGTAGGAGGAGAATGTGGAAATCGTATACCTATGTCTCCGCACTACAAGGAGACCGCTACACCATCGTTGCTGGCTGGTTTTATTTATTATAAAATTTAGAAAGAGAGGCCCGTCGTGAGACATGGACGGTCGCCTTGTCAAATAAAATATTGATAAAATTGTAAAAATACTAATATAATTACTGAACATAAAAACAGTATCGAGTTAAACATCGTTTTAATTCTATAAAGAGCACGCCCCCGTCACAATATTATAAAAAAATACTTAATTTACTTAAAGTTATAAGCAGTGATGTTGTGATGCTGCAAATGGGTTTCATTTCGAGCAACTTATAAATTTAAATAAGTGAATTTCATTTTTATTTTAGTAATGAATATGATTTATCTTTACAGGCTTTTTAACCGCCTCTGTGGTCTAGTGGTACAACCACCTGTATCAGACCCAGGGGTCCCGGGTTCGATTCTCAGCGGGGGTACATATTGTATTCGGTTTGGTTTGTGGTAGGACTTGTTCTTAGTCCGTCTGGCTAGCTACCACCATCTTATTTAAGTCTGACGCCATAACAACAATGTTTTCAGCATTGTTGTATTCCGGCAGTTAGAGATAAGTTAGCCCGTTCCTCAGTGATTGAGGATTCCGGGCGAGGCTCGCTTCCATCTTCAGCCTTATCAATACTTAACATCAGGTATGATGAAGGCTAAGAGTCTCACCGTTGTTCATAAAAAAAAAGGCTTCGTCTATAATTTAAGACACTAAGTTACTTAAGCTAAATAGCTATTTATACTTAAGACTATCGAACGGTACCATAAAAGTACAGGTTGTTATTTTTTCTCATTTAAGTCAGTTCGATTCCCGATGCAGGTAAGTGATTTATCAAAATCTTTGAATTTACCTTATTTTTTATTTAATTTAACTTATCATTGTGTGCGTGTACCCAGGCGTTCACTCGCTAGTCGAGTCGGTCGGTCGCCTGCCTGTCGGTGTTTATACGTTTTATTGGTGACTGTGGAGTTTTGGCTGTGTAATTTTGGCTAATCTTTACTGGACTTCTTATCTTTCTATTATTTTTGACTTGGCTTGTATTTACTGGACTTGATGTTATTCCAATACTCTTTTTGACTTGGCTTGCTTACTGAACTTTTTTCGCCGCTAATTGGGGGAGGCCTATACCCAGCAGTGGGTGTCATGTGGCTGAGACGACGACATTTAATTTTCAGCAAAATGGAGCAGAAAAGGAGGTAGAAAAGAAAAAAAATACTCGTTTATACATGAGTGCTAAAAGGAAAAAATCGCATTTAAGTATCAAACGCCGTGTCCACTTCGAATCACAGGCAAACGTCAGAGCCCTTAGTACGAGTTGACATTTACTGTCAACGTTTTCGATAACTATCGAATCCTCTTCTCATGCCGATAAAGCAGTCTATGGTTATGAAAGAGACAAAGCGATAGTTTTCGAAAACGATTTTAGTATGCCAAACTCGTACTAAGGGTACTGGTATTAAATGACCCTATGTATGTAGCTTGTGATGGAAGAAGGCAAAAATTATATATATTTTTTTAATTGCCTTCACCCTTTTTAACCGACTTCAAAAAAAGGAGGAGGTTCTCAATTCGACGGAATCTTTTTTTTTATCTATGTTACTCGATTACTCAAAGACGGCTGGACCGATTTGAGTAATCCTTTTTTTTCGATAGGGTATACTTCCCATGTGGTCCCATTGTCATCATGTCAGGATCTGATGATGAGAAATCCAGGGAACTCTTCAAATATTATAGGCACTCCTATAACGATTTCAGTGTTTTCTATAGTAACTTATGCATATGCTTCCGAAAATCACCATTTGATGGAGTGGAAATGATGATGAAGACCACAAATGGTAATCGGAACTATTTAATACTTAGCATTACACTGAAGCGATACGATTAATTCAATGTGGTTCATAAGCAATTTATGCTCGACTCAATGCATGTGATGAAGTGTAGCTGGTGATAAAGTATCGGGGGAACTCCTCAATAAGTAACGTCCCTGCACGGGGAGAAGCAGAATTTTGTAAAAGGTGATGAGGAGTTGACATAAGGTTATTATCGAAGGCACGAGACCTCTTCTACCTTTCAAAATTGTGAAATAAAAAACTTTTTTATAAAAAAAAAATTGTACTTAAAAAATACAAACATTACGAGTAAGTCAAAAAAGTAAAAAGCAAAAAATATACATTTTGCAGTCGGTACCAGCCAAGGCAAGAAAAATAAAATAGTAGGACCGCAAAGAAGAACGCCTAGGCTGGCACCGACTCCAAAAGGTTTATTTTTTGTTTTTTTTTTTGTTTTTTTACTTACTCGTATTGTTTGTATTTAAAATATAACATCAAATTATAACCCGTGCAATTAAAGAAACAATCTGTAAATGGCGGCCGGTCTCATTCTATCTTGCTCATACTGTTCGTTTCGTCTATTTAGGCTACCAATACCAATATATCATGTAGTAGGTATTGCAATTAATAATTTATTTACAAACAAGTAAAAAAAACATTATAAATAGACCCTACTCAAACACACTGAAGTCTTGAAAAATCTGTTGTTATGTAAAGTTAGTCCTAATCGATAACTGTGAACAATACTAGCGTATCGATAAAATTACTTCACATCACTATTTGGCTTGTATACGTATTCCTCAGACTGAACCGCCTCTAAATACCGGGCGATACGGACAACTGCAGCTCCCGCTGAATATTGCGAATAAAAATGGCAAAATTCTAGGTTTGGCTCTTGACGATTTCCTCCTCGAAAATTAGATCTATGTAAAATAAATTTCACCCATAGAATAATAAGGAGTTGTACTAGGCCTCTACGTTTAGCTTTTTTTGTAAATACCTATTCAATCTCTACAATAGACATCGTTAGTGGTGATAAAAATTAGGATTTTTTTAGCATGTTTGAGGGCTTCTAGTTGCTTTGAAAAAAAAGTTATCGAAAAAAGGAAGACATAGGAGCATAGAATAAGTAAAAAATTATTTTATGTATGAAAATCATTTCTTTAGTGTTAAAAATCAAGGAGGAATCCGTCGAGAACGTTTGTACGGAAAAAACATTGGCCGTCTCCCCTCTTAAGAAAGTTAGTAGTTCTTAAGTCCGTATTTCAGAACGTGGCACAAACAGTGATCTACACTGTTTGCGCCACGTTCTGAAATACGGGCCTAAGAGATAAGAGATGTTTAAAAAATCGCAAAAATAGAATAAAAATAACTGCAAACTCTGAACCTTTCAACTTTTAGGATGTTTATCAGATAGGTAAATAAATCCGAAAAACTATAATCGATTCATATACTCAAAGAAATTAAATCGATATCTCGTATGAAACGGATATTATAGCGTTGCCCCATCCTCATTTTTCAATCTGTCAAAGCTGTCAAACGGTACTAAAAATTTTATAGACTATAATACATATTTATTAAGGTAAAATTTAAATGCTTGAGAGTTGGTTTTAGCCCTGACCTTCTCTTTAAGTATTTGTATCAGAAGTATACTGTTCTGATCAGTCATACTCAACCTATTTAGGTATTTTCTTTAGTCTGCAAACTTTGAAACCGTTTTCCAAGTCCAAATTAAAATGATCCATTAGTTACGTAAGTCTTAACATTAAGCAAGGTTAACTAAAATTTTAGCTTAATCTGTTCAGCCGTTTTTTCAGGCTTTGCGTTGTCTGTCAGTCGACACGGTATTGTTATATTAGTATTAAAGATACTTAACGTTTATATCAGTGTAAAAATCAGAAAGTTAACAAGTCACCGGGGCCATTGTTGAAAGGTTAATAAACAAGTGAAGTACCATATCATTAGTGGTTGACTTACATCTGTGCGTATCATTAGCGTGCTTTAATGAGATTAAATCGCGCATAAATAAGCCGGATCATTTTAGTGTCGCCTGATACAAACATTTTGTATCGGAATACTTATGTATTTGTTATTTTTAGCGTCCTATTAAATGTTATGGCTAGTGGTTGCTATAATTAGCTCCTCCGTGCTCGAAAGGCACTGATCTCTGCTGTAGTTGCATTCGTTAAAACACCAATTCGCATTTGATCCGTGTCGAGGCTCATGGTCCATCCTCCTTAGTCTTTAAGCGACCTATTAAATTCAGTTACGGCTAGTGGTTGCTATAATTAGAAACTCCTCCGTGCATCGAAAGAGGTACATTAAGCCCTTGGTCCCTACTGTCTTTGCAGACGTTTAAAAACACCAATCTGCGTTCGGCCCGTGTTAAGGGTCACGGCTCATCCTCCTTAGTTCTAACCTATCCATAAGGGAGTGTATTATCAGTAGTGGTGTTTCGTTTTTGTTTTCAGTCTGGTCACTTTGCAATGGGATTGAGAGTATTTATCGCTTTTAAAAGTATTCGAAATTTTGTTTAAATCACGTTAAGTAGTTCAAATTCTCCGTGAAAGCTTACTGCCAATCAGACGAAATTCAAGAAGAAGTTTACAGTAATTTTCCGTCACCAAAGAATTTGGTTGCAGTTAGAGATAAGATGGCCAGTTTCTCAGTGGTTGAGGATTCCGGGAGAGGCGCGCTTTCATTTTCAGCTTATCAAAACTTAACATCAGGTATGATGAAAGCTTAGAGTATCACCGTCGTTCATAAAAAAATAGTGAACTAATCAATGACTATTTTCCGGGACATCTGAAGTGGCGGAGCGTATCATGTGTCCGGGAAATAATACCATTTCCGAGGAGAGCCCGCGGGGTGCGCCCGAGATTAGGGAAGAGTCGGGAATTTAATAACACCCCACGCACGGCTTGGAGCAGACAAACAGTGTGCCCAGCAGTTAATGTTGCCCTAATTGAGTGCACTGGAAGGACCAGATTGTTTTATTGTGAAAATCCTATTTGTTCTTCTAATATCATACATGTGAAAGTTTGGATGTTTAAATGATTGTTACTAATATGATTTAATGCTCATAATGAGTGATTTTAATGCACATAGTTTATAGTCTGGTTTAAAACTTACTGCACACACGGCTTGGGGCAGACGAACAGTGTGTCCTGCCCGACGGTTAATGTTGCCCTAATTGAGTACACTGGAAGACTTTTAACCGCGTCTGTGGTCTAGTGGTACAACCACCGGTTTCGATTCCCAGCGGGGGTACAAATTGTAACCGGTTTGGTTGGTGGTAGGACTTGTTGTTAGTCCAGCTGGATAGCTACCAGCATCTTATCTAAGTCTGACGCCATAACAACAATGTTTACGGCATTGTTTTGTTCCGGCAGTTAGAGATAAGATAACCAGTTCCTCAGTGATTAAGGAGAGTCTCGCTTCTATCTTCAGCCTTATCAATGCTTAACATTACATTATAATCAGGTATGATGAAGGCTAAGTCATTCATAAATCGTTCATAAAAAAAAACAAGGATCGGATAGGTTATTGTGGAAACCCTACTAATGCTTATATGATAAACTAGCGGCCGCCCGCGGTTTTACCTGCGTGGTTCCCGTTCCCGTGGAAATATCAAAATAAAAAGTATCTTACCTTTTAATCCAGGCTATTTACTACGCCTGTGCCAAATTTCATACAAATCCGTTCAGTAAATTTTGAAAAAAGAAAGAAAGAAAATTAATTAATATGTTCTCTTTATTGCACATAAAACAGATACAAAATAATGTTTTAGAAACATGTTTGCAAAGGTGGACTTATCTCTAAAAGAGATCTCTTCCAACTAACCTAGGACGTGTTAGAGATAGATAAGTAAGCAGGTGATGTAAGTGCAGAAAAATACTAAAATCACAATTATATACAAATAACTAAAACATACATACTTAATATAGTGTATATGTCGCAGGATAATTAGATAAATCGATTTTTTGCAAAAATCCTAGGGATATTGCGAAAACACGGATAATTAGACAATTCGGTGAAACAGGGTCCTTTCACACGACGTTCTTTCTGCGTTAAAAATATATTTTCAAATTTAAAGTAAAAAGTTGTAAAATAATTTTCTAAATCATATTCATGAGATTACACATAAATATTCTTCGATTATCATTTAAGTATAGTCGATAAAACGGAACGTTTTTTTTCCTATGTAGGCATACCTAGGTTATATAGAAATTGTGAAAATGTTGCTTTAAGTAAAATGATTCTACTTACGGTAAAGTAGCAATGACATCGTTTCAGCAATTTATGTACACGGAATTCCGCTATGTCCCAGCCCTAATGGACCCGAGAATATACTTTTTTTTATATTTGAGATTTTTGTGATAATTTTTATCAATAAATACAGTGATATTTTATCTTCGATAACATAACATCGATTCATAATCGATATAATTGAACAAATAATTGAACTATCTGTTAGACATTTTACGTCAAGCACTATGCGACCACAGATAAGACAATATTTTTGCTTCGATAAATTAAACAAACTACAATCTTTGTAACAAATTAGTGAGATATAAGTTGAAACCTTCTAATTACTTATGAATGTGTATTTAAATCCATTTAGTGGCCGAAAGTGTGAGAATTTTTTATGAAACAGGTTTGTTTACATTTTCATTAAATTGGATTGAGACAGAGTATACAAAAACAGCGACAGATTTGACAGTTTAAATACAAATAGGATTTTTGTAATCCCAGTAAATTTTCTTAATGTTCTCGCGGACGAAATCGCGGGTAATGACCAATCACACCACTCATGTAAAATTAACGTAATTTTATTTGATATTAAGAAAGGATTTTATAAAATCTAAATCCGTGCTACTCAAGTAAAAACCAAATTGTAGTGAAAATGTAAACGCTTTCGGATTCCCTTTGATTCAATTCAACACACAGCATCAAAAGAACTTCTAAAATATCTCTGTTGTAGAACGATACCAGACACGAAACTACAGAATCTACAGATACTATCAGGACCTCTGTTTTTAACTGTAATTTAGCATTGGTATAGTACAATAATATAAATTCTGTCTCAATATTCATCAAGAGATGAGAAAAAAAATACATACAGCAAAGATTATTTTCATAATCGCATTGAAATATGATACACCATTAATTTGTTTCCCGTCAAGTGCGTTCGAGTAACTATAGTACGTTTCATGATTAATAAGCCTGACTTCTATACTCAGTAATTTTCAATTTCATCTGTGGCACAAGCCAAACAAACTACCCCTCGGATTTACCCAGTAGTGCTATTAAGTGCCATCCTAATTGAGTGCCCGTTGTAAGGGAAGCGGTGAACTGAATTGGGCATAATTACAGACACTCTTCAATTCTTTCGACCTTTTAAAGTACGCTAAAACACTGGTAAAAACAAACAATACTCGGAGCTTGAGGTGTTTCTATGCAGTATTGTCTGCCTATTTATACGAAAGGGCCGAAATTATTGAAATCGAGTCGCCAAAACGCATTACATAACAAATATCTTATTAGTGTTATAGCAATGGAGTTTTGTTAGATGTGTATGTGTGCCAATATTTTGAACATCTTGAAAAATAAGGATTGTTTTACACACTTTGCAGTTTGGTAGGTAACGGAAATGTTGTCAGTTTTGGTTGAATCAACCCTGTTTATTCAAGGAAAGGAATCGCAATTGTTCTGTCGGATCTATTCCCGGTATGCGATAGCTAGCTCACGGTTGCATCCGACAAACGCGCCGGTAGTTCCTGTAGACACAATTAGGACTTCCGATGCACTCAGAGGACTGGCTTGGTGTCGGAAGAAGATGTTATCGCGCGCAGTCTGCCGTTATCTTTTTAATTAGATTATTTTAGCAACTGAACAGTTGTGTGTAAGGAGATATTAAACAACATTGGTATATTATGATTTGAAGCGGTACAATAATTGAGTACCTAGGTATTTTTTTAAAAGACTTCTCTTGCAACATGAAAGATTATTTCTGTTTCGTGTTGTTACAACATAATAGGTAGGTAAACTTTTCAATAATAGTGATAAGTAAGAAAAAAATTTTAAATACATAATTGTAAATAATATTGCTCTTTACAGTTGCTTTTGACGGTCACAGTTAATATTTACGTCATTCAGTCAGTTTTCACAATAGGTTTATTATGTTTTTGTAAACTTTAATATTCCTTACTTCTTTGGCCATAGACAAAACACCGTTTGTCGATCGGTCTTTCAGTCCTTATGTTGTCTATGCTAGACTAAACATTATTCGCCTATAGAATTTGTGATTCATCTCCCACTTAAATTTTTGAAGAACGTTCTGGATAGATTTGAGTATAAAATTCGCATCTCCAGCGAAATCTGCCTTTTTCTTCTTACGGAACTACTGCCTTAAAGTCATTACTCTTTACTTGTGAATTCGCGATCCCCGTACTAGGGTGAGTGTGTGTTTTAAATCTAATCGTTTTGCATTTTACTTTTATTTCTTTTAATCGTAGTTATTTCTTTTCATAACATTTAATTACTCGATACGTTTTACTTGTAATTTCTATAAAATATTCCATACAATATTTTTACATAGTGGGTAGTTTACATAATACTCCAATGCAAAACGATTATTCCTTTTTAATTTCTTGTAATTTAGTACCTATATGTAATTGTATTTAAAGTGAAGCGTGATACTTACTATATATTACGTGGAACAAATACAATTCACATTTTATTGTTTTTTTATTAATTCTTTGAGTGAGTTACCTTTTTAGACCGCTCAGAAGGATGCGTTCCCGAATCATACTACTTTCGTAACCGCTATAAATATCCTTAATATTTACTTATTGAATTTCTTTGGTAGACCAAATACCGATTTAATTCCTTTTAAATAACTTTATCCTGACTAATAGGGTAAAGTGCCCATGTACAAACCTATTGTACATTCTTTTACTTTTGTTACATAGCGGTTAACTTAATTTTTTTTTAATAGTTTTATATTGTACTTTTGAGACTATTCAATTGTAGCTGTCTGTCCCTTGCATCCTAACCTTAGACGGTCGACTTGTACGAACACCTTTTGACCCGTTCTTAAAAACATTCCAGGGTCGTATCCACGGGCAGCATCTACACCTGCTTCGTTTGCCTTCCTCCACCTCGGCACCTACCTGCCGAGCGCTCGCCTGTTCCGGCCTACCCCGGAGCAACTCCAGTCCGAGCCTACCCTCCGTGCTACCGAGGCTGATCAACGTGCTCCCCAAGCTAACGTAGTTCGTTACGTCGGACTTCCGCTTCTGCCTCCTCTAGGCAAAGCCAAAGCTAAGTCCCCTTCTTGCCCTCGCGAGAGCCACCAATCGAAGAATCCCATGAACCCACACCTGAGCTTGTAATATCTAATACTTATAATTATATTTGTTAACCAATTATAGTGTTTCTTTTCTATCATTTCTGCACACCGGTCGTGCTTAACACAACCGGAGCGTGTCATGTCGAATTCCGAAAATTACCAGTCTAATGTAAGCAGGCAGACAGTAGGTAAGTATTACAAAACCGCACCTAAATCAACCACTCACTTCAAACAGTTTTCGATGGCTATGTGACATCTACAGATCGACTTTTTCCAGCATCTGCAGGGGCGAGGCTGCGACGCAAGACGCATGTTTGCCGAACTGATCAGCTGAGCAGACAGCCGGTCTCGGCGACAAAGCGAGACAGCCCGCAGCGCGCGACTCTGTCTGAATGCCTAATTACGAGCCAGAGTAAATAACTTTTCTATTTGCCTCGGGCGGGTCGCGTTCGGTGAAACATTAATCATGATTGAGCTAAGTGGCTTAATACGGGGTGGATAATGGCGGGCAATGATCGCCGACGGGGGGCGGCGCCGCGGTGGCGCGCGGTTGGACGTCCTTGGTGACGCACACTTCTCGATCACGCATGCTGCCTTATATAGCCACCGCTGTCACATGTCCCGCGTATTCATATACTTACGCGTATATTCCAGAAAACTCTCGTAAGGATAAGGTGCAGAATCACAGAAAGTTTATTGCTGAAGGAAATTTTGCTAACGATAATCGTACCGAATAAATTAGAATAGGTATATCACTCTTCACTAAACAATAACATTGCAATTGGGGGATACGTTTAGGTACTCGCCTAACACAATGATTCAGCTCATCATCAGCCATTTTAAAATATCTTTAATTTAGGGCATGGGAAAGTACCGGCGAGTTTGCTTTTATAGTTCGTCGTCAAAGTTAAGCATGCGTAGTCAAACCGAAGTAACCTCTTCCGGACAAACCTTAAGTACAGAAATGAGGCTGCGTCCTAAATGGGAAACACAAACACGGGGGCACAGCGCCCGCGGCCACGCTATTATTGTTTGCCCCAAACTAAACCAGCGAACATCCGAGCAAGTTTAAGATGCTATGGTTTGGCCGCCGCGCCCGGGACTCGCAGAAAATGGTTCTAATAATTTTGAGGCAGAATAAATTTGGATTGTTGCTTTTTATTTGGCTACTAGCTTCTGCTAGCGGGTTCACCCGTGTGGTTCCCGTTCCCTTAGGTATAAAGAGTAGCCTATGTTACTCTCTGCCCTTTCAACTAACTCTATGCCAAAAATCATGTCCATTGGTTACTGAATTAGGGCGTCAAGATAGGACACCCAAACACACTTTCGCATTTATAATATTAGTTAGAAATTCAAGTCGACCATTTAAGAGATTTTAAAAAAAATGTGTACCTAATAATCTATCTATAGATCAAAAATGTTGATTGTTACTTTAAAATTCCGGCTACTTCTAACCCACTTAGGCACCTTAGGTCTTATTACTGGAAGGTCCAGTTGTTTAATTAAGTCTCCTATTACCCTGAATCGTTATTTTCGTAAATACTATTCTTTTTTTTATAAGTATTCGTAGGAAACATAAAAATCTTTACTAGATTCAAATTTGTTAACTTGAGTTAAATTAAAAGTTTAAAACATAGAGTTGATTCCATTTCATCATCAACATTTCAACCACACCCATTGCTGGGTCCAACAAAGATCCACGAGGATCGGTCCGACGCTGCCCGCATACTGTCTGATTCCATTTAAGTAACTATTTTCCCAAAATATTAAACACAATTTCTATTCTTCTTTGGTGACTTTGCCTTATTCAAAAGTTTTTATACCAAAATATGAAGCAAACAAAGTAGTAGAACCTAGCAGAAATATTATTCAATCTGAGCTGCGATACTAGTCTCTGTCCAGCGCACCAGTGTTCACCGCTCACTGCCAGGGGGCGCGACGCAGAGAGCTTTTCCTTGTCGGCCGCATAACACTAAACGATAATATCGACGTTGCGGTCGAGTTCGATCCTTAACCGGCAACAATCGTCGTATGTCGCCGTTAATGGAAGCGCATTTTATGCATATTGCCAGGTTAACTCCGAGACGGTATAAAAGGGGGGATATAATAGAGTTGCGTTTGCCTTTACACGGGATAAGAGTGCCAATATACTTTGAATGTTTGTCGGATGGCGGTAATCTTATAACAACTAACGATAGAGAGCAGTGTTCTTATAATTCAATAATGAAAGGTAATATATCAGCGTACCTAAATTTTTATTAGACGCTATGGTACATGGTATTAAGAAAAAATCACGTAAATTTTCTGCGTGCCAACCACAATTTCTCTCGTCTTATCGGTTTCCAGAAGACGTATTCCATTTTCAACGCACAATTTATAAGTAATTGTTCAACAAACTCTTACGAAAGTCTACAGAACCACATTTAAAGTAGACGCTTACAAAGCTGACGAAAAAAGCTCGCTGTTTTCTTGGTTTCTTTCCAATGTAGCATTTGTAAGTATTCACCTTTTAACTCGGACAAACCGTTGAACAATATCAAACGTTTCCGTTCCGCATATAACTCCAAAGTTAGCGAAATTTTGTTGCGAAATTTTTATGAGTGGGTAGCTAAGAAGTCTACTTTACAAATAAAGTTTCAGGTACTTAACAGGTACATTCCAAAATTATAAAAGGAAAAATACATACTATTTAAAGAAGTGATAACAATATCAAAATTCTCGCATGCTTCGGTTCTTTTAATAAATATTACATGTTATTAGCGTGGTATATTACAAAATATGAGTGACACAATAGAGGAAGGATATGAGAACTATCTACCTGGCTACAGGATACGGCAGATATTGCTTCGCTGTAAGGGCGGCAGCAAAAACGCAAACGCAAATACAGAGTTGGCTTTTAATGCTTAGGTTCAAGACGCAGCAATACTTTTAGATTTATATTAGATTACATAAACCCAAAAGAATAAGAAAAAATAAGACAAAGCATACCTATTTTCGTGACGGTTTTGACTACATCGTGGATTAAAATCTCACATTTTCCAATCATAAATTCCATGACGAGAAAATGGTTTGTAATATTGCGGTAGTAAATGACTGCACCATATTCTTGATACCTATTTTCGTGACGGTTTTGACTACATCGTGGATTAAATTCTCACATTTTCCAATCATAAATTCCATGACGAGAAAATGGTATGTGATATTGCGGTAGTAAATGACTGCACCATATTCTTGAATATTTGTACACATAAATCAAGAGACATTTTACTCGAATAAAATAAATAAATAAATCATTTATTCAATAACTCGAGTTACAGAAATTGTTAATATGGACATCTAACCTTACACACTATTGTTAGTACCCAAGCATAAACAAACAAGACCTATTTTATATTTACAAAGTGTAATTGCGATAATTTTATTAAAAGTACAGTAAGAGAAAAGGATTTATTCTAATGCCTGAACTAGGTGATCTAAAAGATACATCTTAGGATATCCTAAGTAAAGAATATCAAATTTAAAATAATAAAAAGTTTTAAAACCACTACTTTCATAATTAACTACCTATTATATATCTTACAAAATAACACACGCTTACAATATAAAATTGACGTCCACCGTGGTAAGGATGAATATAAGCTTTATCATTTAGTCGATTATTAAGTAACGTCCCTAGATATATATAAAATTTGGTCATATTTAATTTCACTTTTTAGCGTACAAACAATAACTTTCCGCCTCTTATTTTATTTTTTTCTGTGCTGTATGAAATTATCTTAAGTACCCGTAGTAGACCTTGTTAATATTACTATTATCTAATCTAAATATCTATCAATATCATCATGATCTCAACAGCCTCCTTACCCTAGACGCGATCTCATTGAGATCGAGATTTAATAAATGTCAAACGTCAGTAATTATGATTTAAATAAGTAAATAAACTAGATTTTATACATGAAATTAGTAAATAAAGTATTTTTGTACTTTTGTATTCGATTTTAACGCCAAGTAAAATCGTATCAACTGCAATCTCGTAAATCAGTAATCATGATTGACATTCAATATTGATCTCAACGCGATCCCGTCAGAGTAAACCCCCACATCAAACAGCAAAATTTCATAATAATTGAAGAATAGAGAGAAACCAAATACTTGCAAATTTTTTAACCAAAACACAAAACCGAAAAGTTTTCAATTGCAAAGATAAATAATAAAAGATAACTTTACCATCAATCAATGTATTCTCTCCTAATACAAAATAAGTATGTCAAGTTACACAGGACCCTAAAAATAGTATTCCACTTGACAGCACACGCGTATTTGGCTCATAAGATCACATCTGATATAGTGCTTAACAGTTGTGCGTGGAACGCTGAAGTTCACTGCAAAACTAATATTAAACTTCAGATCCAATATACTTACTGGATCTACGCCGCGAATCTCGGATATTAAATCTTATTTGTTATATTTTCCAGTAATATAATAGTAAAAACTTATTCACTGTTTTATCTGGAACACCTCAAGGGTACTCAATTTGTATCAAGCGTTTTGTAAAAATCTTTCGAATTATCTAAACGAAGTGGACTATCCTACTTGTATATATTTTATTTTAATACTACTAGAGTATTCAGGGGGGTATTAAGGAAATTGAATGTCAATAATTAGTACTGATTTTCGACGTTGATTCGATTTTGATTGGCGTTAATATCGATTTCTAGAGTACAAAATTAATTTATTTACTAATTTCAGGTATTCATTTTTAGTTTCATTTAATTATTTTTAATCATATTTACTGACTTTTGATATTAATTCAATCTCGATCGCAATGAGTCAAAGTAAGGGAGACTGGATTGGATTGATTTGATAAACATTGCGCGTAAAAGTTATTTTAGTTCAATAATCAGGTTGATCGCGAATGATGCACTTAAGGTGACTTAAGAATAAACCTATAATAAACAACAACCTACATAAGTAAACATGAAGAATGTGAAATAAAAGCTTGAAAAAAAACAACTTATTATATTGAAAGGGCCTGAAAGGGACTTAGAAAAATTTCGAGCAAAAATCGCTCTAACTTTTTTGCCAAAATGACGAAAGACTCCGTTTTCAAAAGCGGGGTGCTCGGTAGACGAAGCCCCCCGCCACGAAGAAAGTACGAAAGGTATCTCTAGGTTAGGTTAGGTTTGGTTAGAACTGTGACCAAAAAACGCGCGAGCCGAGCGAGCGAAGCGAGGGTGCCGCGGCAGCGGCCGGAGAAGCAGCACAGACGACCTTTTTTTTGTAAAGTAACTACAGAAATATGACATGCACTTAATTTTATGGTGAAACCCATTTGTGACCCTCGGGCCACAGTACTAGACTTATTTTACAATAAAAGAGAGAGTGAATTGTTTTTTTTTTAAACTGGACATAACAAATTACGAAATACCTACATTCCTATTTTGCCGGTTGCCATTTCGAGTGCCGGTGACGGCAGCGGTTGTGTAACATCTCGGCTGCCGGCAGCTAATCACCGCTCACCGCCGTCGCCCGGTTCCGAATGGTGATATTTTTGGGAGCCGGCCGGTTGCGGAGGCACTCCCTATTACATTACTTGACAATGAAATTATATAAGAAATTGCCCATAACATAAAGCGATAATATTATGAAAGACTGATCCAATACAGTATTGAATAAATTGAGACAAATTCGGTACGATGGTCTAAATACAATAACGGACATTTCAATATACAAACAGAGCAGGCCATTTTCGTTAAGGGGAAAAAAGGAAAAAGAACTTGTTCTCCGCATAAATTTAAAGCAATTTTAATGCTGTAAAAATCTTCGGAACCTCGACAACAAACAGTATCCGAAAACGAAACCAAACAAAAATCGCTTGGGATGAAATGGCAGGGTGCGGGGCAGGCGGGACGGCGGTGTTGCCTGCTCACAATGCTGATTGAAAGCAAATAATGAAATCATACCGAACAGAGCCTCACCCGAGCCCACAAATACTGTGAAAAATTGCACTCCCGCTCGCAAAATGTGAATGCACCAAAATACAATATGGGAAAACCAGTGAAACACGAACAGTTGAACACCTTTTGCATACAATTTGATTCATTTTTCGTTCGAAGACACCGCTTACCTGCTGCAGAACGGTTTTAAAAATACCTATAGTTTTTACCCAAAATAACCATAAAACATATTTTATATCTTTATCTCTTCATTCTTTTTATTATGTCCAAAGTAAGCGCAATTTTATAATTGAAAAAAGTAACATGCTACTTTTTTCCAATTGTGCCTGGCTAGTCCAATTTAGATTTTTTATTGTGTCATTTTATTTATTTATTTATTAGGTAACAAATAGTCGTATTCAATCAGACCTTAAAGTACCCTAACTTAATACAAACAATAAATAATTGTGCAAAATTATGTCAGATGCTATCAACTTTTACAATGTACAGAAAAAAGAAATGAAATGACGACGATGATTTAAAAGTACTTATTTGTTGGAATCATCAACGGATACATTCAGCGTATTATTTATTGCATATCCATATTACCTACGTTTGACGCCAGTGTCAAAGAATCAAATAGTAATGCAATACGAAATATATGAAGTGAGGAATATTTTATTACATACATTTACAAGAATTTATATCGTAGGCTAGAAATCTGTGAAAAAATTATCCACGTGTAAAATATTATCAGAAGGGTTCTACCTACGTAATGTATGAATGAAAGAAGTACATAGAATGGAATGTAAACAAAAGTGAGAAGGCAGTCAGTTTAATTGCCAGACGAGGAATGCCAGTCAAGGAATGCCAGTCAATCAAGTCAATCATATTATTATGTAAGTACTAACAGTATGGCGTTTCGGTTTTCAAGCGTGGAAACGTCAAGCTGTAAGTAAGTACATTTTATACATAATAAATGTCGCGTTTGAGTCCCGTTGCTATGATCTGAGTCTAAAGTCTAAAATCACTATAATAGACACTTACGGTCAGAATTATGAAAAAAACTACAAGAGAGTTTTTCCGTAAAAAATATATATGGGCCCACACATGAACTACTTACCTATGTTCCTTCAGATAAAAAAAATATGATTAAAGTGGGTTTACAACTGACGAAATTATGGTAAAACATACATTAAAAAAACCGAGTGGTGTCGTGGGACCCCAGATAGGAACGAAGTTCCTTATTATAAATTTCAAGTTCTATTCGAGGTATAAAGAAAATAATTATCGGGTATACATTTTTTATTTTGTTTTTTTTTATCGATAAAAATATAAAATAATAATAGCAAATTGCAATAAAAATAACATTCATCACGTAGATTAGACAGTAGACATTGTATAGCCATCATACATAGACTTCACATTAAAATCTTACGCTTTTTTTAACGTTACCGGCTAGGGTCTCTCCGCAACTCCCCATAAGGAACTTCGTTCCAAAAATAAAAAAATGTAGTCGAATTGAGAACCTCCTTCTTTTTTAAAGTCAGTTAAAAATAGAAGCGCATTTTATTTGTTAACAAATAAAATTCAAATAGGCCACGTAGATAATAAGTGATTATAGTATATAAAAAAGTTTGTATCTTAGCAACTTTAATATGAAATATCGGTTTTAAGGGGTGCGTATTGGATGAATTTCATTTCAATAACGTTCATATTACATAATAAACATTAATCGTAACACTTCAACTAATTTATTTTTACATAACTTAAGGTTAATTTCATGTAATCATCATTTTTTATAATATCATTTAACATAACACTGATTTTATATAAAAACTAGCAGATCCTCGCGGATTTACCGGCGTGGTGCCCGTTCCCGTGATAATATCGGGATAAAATATGAACACCTTTTGCATACAATTTGATTAATTTTTCACCGCTTACCTGCTGCAGAACGAAAATATAGCGTCTAAGAATAATGGTCTAAGAATTTTCTAAATCGGTCCAGTAGTTCCTGAGATTAGCGCGTTCAAAGAAACAAACCCTTCAGCTTTATAATATTAGTATAGATATTATATAAAAATGTATTTGCTATAGCGGTAATTTGGTATAATTTTGTTTCATATAATCATCATAATATGTTATAATTTTATATGATATAACGACTATTTTTTTTTGGTGGGGCTGAGAGCTATAACCGGCGCCTAAGAAACAATAAAAAGAAATAAAACATTAATATATAAATAATAAAGAAAAATATTAGTAGGTAGAAAATATGAATAAAACAGCAAGACGACAGTGCCATCAATCACAGTGCATGTAAGTAGTCTGTGCCGACTTATACATCAATCAAATAATGTTATATTTAATCTGTTTTAAGCCTTGCGCTGGCTGTTGACAGGCAGCAAGAAACAAACATAAACACATTACTATCTAATTTGTGACAAAAACCAAATTATGTATACTTACCTATCTAAGAGTTAAACCTATGAAAAGAATAAAAATCTCACATCACGACATTAAAACTTAGAAACTAAATGAAAATTAAAAACTGCAAGCGAAGTGCAACAATCACAGTGATGTGTGTGATTAAAATCAGAAACAATAAACATACGACAATAGAAAGCAAGCCATTACATTTCGGTGAGTACAAACACAAACAAAAACTATACAACATAAAAAATTACTTATTTGTCTAAGTCAAGTTTTAAGTGTGTAGATATGTAGGTTTTTTGTTCGTCAGTGTAGATAAATAGCAACAACATATTCCGTGATTGTAGATCCATTTTTGATAAAATTTTTGTTTGAGAAACCAGGGATTTTCGTACCATATTTCATTAACTCTGCTGTTAAAGGCTAGTAGATATGTTAAGTACCTGCAAACTAAATCTTTATTTTTAATACCATAAGTAAAACTAAAGAGGAAATGTCAGAAACGGCGGGATGGAAAAATCTGTTAAATTATACCTACATTTTCTTTGGTCCAAGGACGTTTTCTTATAGTAAAGATGACAGTTTCTCGGTCTGATGGTGTCCAAGATGCGTAATCAACGTTGGTGCGACGTTTTTCCACACGAAAAAATATGTACTCATAACACAAGATATACTTGGTGACGGTAATACTACACGATTTCCTCGTTAGGTGACAACCAGAAATGAAATCAAAATAAATATAATGATGATTTAAACAATTGAAAAAATTACTACGAACACAAGAGTAGTGAGCTAAGTGGTAACTGGTAAGTAATTCTAAGAATTTGACAAAAAAAACTCAGGTGGTACAGGGTGTTAAAAGACCCATAACGAAAACGAAAACCACATTCTCTCCATCGTTACTATCAAGTTCTTGTATGATCTACAATTACACCTGCAATTTTTTATTTAAAAAAAATATTAAACCCATACCAAATGTTCTTCTAGCCACTCCTATTTTAAGAATTCAAGTTTCTCTCAGCTCGCGTAACATATAGCTCAGTATATCTAATTCCCAAAACTCATCTGTCACCATTCAGACAGGCGAACAATAATAACTTAATTAGTTAGCTCTGGGCCTTAATCATATGCGTGGCGTGGTGTTATCTCACTGACAAACCTGCAATTACTGCTTCTAGGAGTTAATTAATTTGCTTACTGAGCGATATGAGCATAAACTTTAACTTCAAATTGTGGCTTTTCAATAAATAATTAGATAGATATACTCATATTTTAGAATATAAAATTCCATATTAACCGAACTCATGACCTACATTTTGCATGTTGATTTAGTATCAAATCTTAATTTTTTAGTATCGCATCAACATTTTTAATCAATAAACTCATTATCTAAAAAAACTTGTCCGTGGCTAAGGCCCTCAGATGTCGATGCCCCCGTGGTGGATGCCCCCGAATTTTATAAAGGAGAGTAGGCATTCTCCTTTATAAAATACAAATAGGTTGGGGGCGTCGGCAACTAGGGGCCTTAGCCACGGACTCAAAAAAATCTAGTTACGGGATTATAACTTCGGTTTAAACATTCTAATAAAAAGTAGATAGGTGTTCCTTCCACTTATTTCCTAATTCCCTATTCGGTTCAATTCTTAACAGCAAACTATTTGAATCGTCTTTGTCAGTTCCATCTCATCTTATTATCTATGAACTTAATTAAATTTTTTTCGTCAGCAATCAAAGAGGTCTTGTTACATTACCTCCAATAAATAAAAAAAATAAAGGGGCGCGTACACGTTTCGCGTTAGGGCGGCGTCGTAACTCGCGTCACATAAAGAAGCGCCAAGCACCGCGCGGCGAGCAAACAGAGGCGCGCCGCCGCGCCCGCCCGCAAACACTCCACCGATCATCCTTTGTGCCGCACGTCCAAATAATTCTTGCTTTATTCGACGCGGCTTATGGTCACATTTGGGACGTAAAGACGGCACGTTTTCACAATAGAGAAATTCGAAAAGCCAACTTCAAAACTGCACTCAAGATATCTGCTTGAATTTCAGTGAATTACAAAAGGTTGCATGCATCTTATTTGTATCGCAAGCAACGCGTGCATGCATTCAGTATAAAAATAGTGCATTTTTCCAAAATCGGTTTAGAAAATGCAGTATTTTTATACTGAATGCATGCACTAAGCACAACTAATCCAGCAAATAAACTAATTTTTTTAAGTTATTATATTTTTTAAATTTCCAATGATATGTAATTTATTTGTTTATAATATTGTAATTTAATTTTTATTTTGTAATGTTTATTTGTAAATTGACATTATACTAATAATTCTAAATGAGGTGCATACATAAGTATGACGTTTTGCTAATTATTTGTTTATAATTTCAATCAATATTATCTTTCGCATGCATATTTATGTTGATATAGCTGTTCTGACTTTTTTTCTGTGACATATATTACCACTGTTACCTATGTCTGCGAATAAATGAATTGAATTGAACTGAATTAAACTCCATCGATCATCCTTTGTGCTACACGTCCAAATAATTCTTGCTTTAGGTATTCCAGGCTGCTTATGGTCACATTTGGGCCGTAAAGACGGCACGTTTTTACAATAGAGAAACACGAAAAGCCAACTTCAAAACTGCAGGCATACCTACTAAAGATATTTGCTTGAATTTCAGAGAATTACAAAAAGGATGCATGCATCATATTTGTATCACAACGCAAGCAACGCGTGCATGCATTCAGTATAAAAAATACTTATATCATTTTTTCAAAATCTGCTTGAAAAAAGGCAGTATTTTTACACTGAATGCATGCACAACAACTAATCTATCAAATAAACACTCCACCAATCATCCTTCGTGCCGCACGTCCAAATAGTTCTTGCACGGCACGTTTTCATAGAGATACACGAAAAGCCAACTTCAAAACCTACACAAGATATCTGCTCTAATTTCAGAGTGCATCTTATTAGTAACGCAATACGAGCATGCATTTAGTATAAAAATACTACAAAATCGACTCGTCCCACAAGTTGCCGATACAAGAAGTGGCTTATTTTGAAAAAAATATCCTAATCCTAACTATATAAATATTATAAATGCGAATGGGTAATTGTTTGTCCTTCCTTCACGCCCTAACGAAGCAATTAGGGTTAGCAAAAAGGGTTAGTTAAAAGGACGGAAAGTAACATAGGCTTTTTATCCCGATATTCACACGGGAACGGGAACCACGCGGGTGAAACCGCTGGCGGAAGCTAATATCTTATAAAAAAACGTACGATTGCAAATAAATCATTGATCAAGTAGCCGCTTGAATTTCAGAGAATTACAAAAGGAACATTCACAAGCATTATATTTTTATCGAAACAATGCGTTCATGCTCACAATATAAAAATATTACATGTTTTCAAACTGATCTTCTAGAAACTCACAAACGTGACAAAGATGAGATGAGACATTCGAAGCTTTGAAGGTAGTTTTCTGAAACTTTTTCATGTTATAAGCAAAAATCTACAAACTTAATCACTTGCTGTCACGTCCCATTAATAATGATTACTGACTCGATTGTCTAGAACATGGAGTTGAAAGCACCCTTTACTGGATGAAGTCGACTATGAAAATAACATGTCAGCGGGCTCTCCGACGATACGACAGGCGCCGTGATGCTAATGATATACAAATCAACTCGGTAAAAATACATACTTACGAATTACAAGTACCAAAGTGTCGTTGCATTCATAGTATTACCTACGTTGTGTGAAAAAATAAAGGACGAAAATGCATAAAATTGATAGGAATCGACTAGGCTTAACCACCCGTTAAATATAGTAACACATATGAGTAAAAATAGAAAGCAAAAGGAAGTATTTACAAAAACTATTACAAAAACCCAGTCAATTAAATTCCATAATGTCACCAAAAAACCTAGCCTGTACCGGTTTGAAAAACCGGAAAAACAAGCCCTGCCTGGTTCAATAGAGTTTCTATTGTATTTAAGACAATAGAAACTCTATTGAACCAGGCAGGACTGGTTTTTCTGGTTTTTCAAACCGGTACAGCAGCGAGTACATAGAAACCGTTTCATTACGGTTTGACTCTACCAAAACCTAAAAAAAAACGGTTTCATGAAAGAGCAAAATTAAAAGGGTTATGAATCTATTAAGCGGTTTATAGAGGTTTTCTGCTCTTTATAAGTATCTAACCACAACACAACACAAACGACCTTCCGCAGGTAGACATATGGTCGCTAATTGCCTGAAATGCCGCTCTGCCAACGCGAGCGCGCGAATGGTAAATCGACTAGCGAGCGTCTATATGCGCATATGTCTACATTCGGAAGGTCACTTTTAGCCTGATCGCCTCGCCAGTAATAGATACATTTCGCAGGGTTTAAATTAAACCGGTTTATTTAAGTTTCGGAAGCGCTCTCATTCCGAATACGTCAGAAACGGTTTTAGTAAAAACCTCAATAAATTTTTTTCAAACCGGTTACAAGCCCTGGTACAGTCAAGCTCAAAAATATAGATACAAGTATCTTGACAGTTTATAAGTACTCATCAAAAGTCCCATAAAATTGTATTCTTCTAATTACAAATAAATATGTATACAATATTGGAAACATAAATATGTAGCCATGGGCATAAATAATATGTAAGCAATCGAAAACACAAATTTATGTATTCACTTAAGTAAGGGTACATTAATATGTATACAGTACTAACTCGACTAAAAACAAAACAGGTTCAAAATTTGAATTTTAACAATTACCGAAAAGAGTGCCTCTGCCTACCAGTCAATGATGTTTTGTCTATTTCATTTGACGTCATCAGTGAAGCAAAAAAACTTTAATTTGTTACTATTTTTCATTGTTTTTACAGTAAGGCTAAGCACGCACTACGATTTTTTACAACAAATGACGAATGCACTTGTATACCTTGACTTTGAGTAATTTTACAACTTCTATGTCATATCAACTATTGCTCCAAACGACTAGTTCTAACCACACGTAGCATTTTTTTGTTAGCCGGCACTTTCAGAAAAGGCCCAAAAATAAATAAAGCCTGAATGATCTCCTTTCAAAAACGTCAATAAGGTCGAAAATTGCTTGTACCAGCTGTTTAAACTATAGATCACTAGACAATCAAATAAACTGGTGCAAGGGATTTTCGACCTTATTGACATTTACCAAATTTAATTTTAATAAAACAGCCATGTTAGTGAAAGAGAATATAAAAAAGCCACCAAGTTTCAAAAACGTCAATAAGGTCGAAAATTTCTTGCATCTGTTTTTATTAACTAAAGATCACTATACAATGTTTTCCTACCTTCGCTTGTTTTCCCGACATTATTTTTTTTTTCCCGAAATCTACGGATCGGACGTAGTAAGCGCTCTAAGCACACAGATCATACTCGCTCGCTTGCGCTCAAGGATTTTACCACCCGACACATCACATAAACAAAATGAATTGCTATTTTAGCAGTCGATGTGAACTTGTGAAGGGAAGGAGCAATTTTTAGTGTGAAATTCTAGCAGTCGATGATGTGAAGGGAAGGAGCAGGTGTGAATATTGAAAATCATATCATATGATTTTTTACATACTATTCATGAAATGTTCCATGCCTAGACTCTAGTAGTATAGTATAGGTAAGTTTAGTTCACACTTTCATAGGCGAACAATTATTATTCGCATCAATTAAAATTCGTAGTGCGCACTTAGCCTTAGTACTTGATATTTAAATTGAAAAAGTCTACACTCAATCTATGATTACGTTGTTGTCACTAAGTTAATAAGGTACCTGTGGATACATATTATTGCACTTGTCTGTTTACCAAGTAATGTTCAAATTGTTGTATACTTATTTTTGTAGTTTTGGTATCTATAGTAATTTAGATGGTTACATTTTGTGGCAACTTGTGGTGTATACATATCTTTGACCTTGACTGTACCAGGCAAAGTTATCGGCGAGCATGTCGGGAGCAATTCTTCTGGTATTTTTTTCTTATTTTGTGCCAAAGCACCTTTTGGTGTTATTACAATGCCGTGTCGTGTCTCCTAATAGAGACCGGCTCGGATCTAGTAATGAGATTTTAATTGCGGGTGTGGCCGCACCGATCCGGCGACAGATACGGGTAACTTCATTACTGCGACGGACGATTATGTTACCTAATGTAATTGTTCTGTTCAACAATTCCGCGCGGATGATGTTTGGATGTTAACATCGTTCAAGGGCTGTCTCTTTGGCAATTAAAGATAATTCGGAACCTGAATGAGTGTGGTGTTGCATCTTCCTAAGATTTATGAAAGCGAAAATTTGTGTCTTTGGATTAGGTCTGTCTGTGCCGAAACTGCCGAACTCGGCATAGAAATTGTCTTGGAAATTCGACACACGCCTAAATAGTTCATAACCTGTATTTCTCTGACAGCAAAACAACAATCTATAGAAGCATTTTTGATAAGGTTTCACTAAATATAAATAACACTTGAAGCAATCAGTTTTTCCCACATAGAAAATATGGAATCACGAGTATTATATAAGTATCTAAATATTTGCGTTGTTTGTTAGCGGTAGTCACCAGTCACCGCCGATCGGTCGCGCTCACTCAAGCGAGCGAATGCGCAGTGACGGCTGCTGCTAAGCGTTAATAACGCTTGACCGGCGGCGGCGAGCGAGCACCTGTACGCTCACGCAGTACTTACCGGACATAGGCCTGTCGTGGGATACCAAGAGTCCAATCATTCATCATAATAAATTCGAACGATAATACCAAAACGAAACGCTGTCATTTTTAGGTTCTCTTATTCTGGCTATAAAATGGTTAAAGAAGAAGAACTTTATTTCTCATAAGAATTACATATAATTCACTTACTGAGAAACTTATATAAACAAAATTCAAAATTTAGCATTGTCAATGAGCGTACTTAAACAAATATAACAAAAAGTCACCATGTCGTAGGTAGTTGCATTTAATATGGTTGCGACTACCACCGATTACAAAAATATTCAACTAGTAACTTCAGACGGACGGAACACAGATGTAAGTTGTGTCAAAACTAGTCTACGCTACTAGATGTGGCATTGAGTATCGGCACTTAAGGATGAATTAATTAGATTCTGAAATTATTTTTATATGTCTTAATGTTGTTGTTTATGGTAATTTTTTTATATTATATTATAGCTTTATTTTTACGTTAGATTTAATTTTATTAACTGATTTTTTTTTGTTGAGTACTAAATACTAAATATCCATAGTTATAATTTACGTTTTTGGCTTATAATAAACGATTTTAATGATTTTTTGAAACTATCGTTTGATTTAATATTTCTTATATGGTTAGGCAATTTATTGTAAAGTTGAGCACCTTCGTATTCTATATTCTTTTTCCCATAGTTTGTTCGAGGTTGTCTGAGAACCAAATTATTGGAACTGCGTAATCTAATTTTTTGGATTTGTGATTTACGTTTAAAACTTATGCTGGTGTTTATTTCCTTATTTAGGATTTTTCGTATGAGTAAACAGGTAAAATATACGTAAGTTTGTCTAATATCCATTATCTTTGTTTCCTTGTATATTTTATCAGTAGATGTGCGAAAATCGTAGTCGAACAATATTTTTATTAGTTTATTTTGTTTAGTTTGAATGAGATTTAAGTTAGTTTTAGCAGAAGAACCCCATAATTCAATTAAGTAATCTATATGTGGTTTTATGACTGAATTATAGATCAAATAACGAATTTTTTTTGGGAAGCATTTTACATTTTTATATAGTGCACCGGTTAGAGATACTAATTTACATTTAATTTTTTCAATATGGGGCTTCCAAGTGAGATGACTGTCTAATATGACACCAAGGTACTTTTCTTTATACTTTCTGTTGATATTTTGACCGTTGATTTTCAGTTCTATTTCTCCTTCCGTGTTCTTATTTTTAGCAGAAAATATTACGTAGTTAGTTTTTGCGATATTTATGGTCAACAGATTTGATTGGAACCATTCATTGAATGTGTTCAGGTCACTTTGAACTTGGGGTATAATAGTGTTAATTGTGCGACCATAATAAAATATACACGTGTCATCTGCATATAATGTTACACTTCCTTTAAGATTGATATTGGATATGATTATATGTTAACATAGATCAGAAACAAGAGTGGCCCCAAGATCGAGCCTTGCGGGATACCACATGTGATTTGTAGTGGGTCACTTGTTTGGTCACCTATTTTTACCATTTGTTTACGATTCTGTAAGTAGGAATGTATTATTTTGTATGCATTTCCTTCGATGCCGATATCGGATAACTTTTGCAGTAGTATATTATGGCTAACGGTATCGAAGGCTTTCTTCAAATCAATAAAGACGCCTAAAGCCACTTGTTTCTGACCAATTTTGTTTTTTAATTTTGTAACTAGATCGATTGTTGCTGCTAGAGTGTTTGATTTTCGACGGAATCCGTATTGTTGTTGATAAAAGTAGTTTTTTGAGTCCAAGTATGTTTCAAGACGTGAATGGAGTATTTTTTCAAACGCCTTAGAGGTTACTGGAAGAACAGATATCGGCCTGTAATTACAAGGGTCTAACTTGGATCCTGATTTATAAATAGGAGTTACTTTAGCAATTTTCAAACAATCTGGAAAGGTACCTTGGGCCAAGCATTGGTTTATGCAACTAGTAAGATCTTCAACGATTAAAGTTTTTACGCATTTCAGTGCCTTTGTGCTAATTTCATCAATGCCACTACTAGTGTTAGGATCTAAACTATTGATTATTTTCATCACTTCGTCTGTAGTTGCCGGGGCAAAATCAATCAATTTGTCTTGTTGTGATGCTTCCGATACGAAGTCTCGATGTGAATCTCTATGATACTTTTCGGGAAGTTCTTTGGCTAGCATCGCACCGATTGTAGAGAAATAAGCGTTAAATTCTTCGCATATCTCTTTCTGATCCGATATAGTCTTCGAATCAATTATGATTTTATCGGGGCCAGATATTTCCTTCTTTTTGTTATTGGATAATTCATTTATTAACTTCCATTGTTTACGAGGCTTATTGATATTGTCATAAAATTGTTTGACATAGTAGTTAGTTCTTGTACGTTGTATTGTTTTAGTTAAGTTATTTTTTTCTTGCCAAAAATGCTGTTCTAGTTCTTTATTTGTGTCATCTTTCTTGTATCTTTGCCATATTTTGTTTCTTTCCTCTATTTTTGCAATAATTTCCTTATTTATCCAATCCTGTCTAGGTCTATTCAAAATTTTTTTCTTCATGACTTTGCTTGTAGCTATAGCATTTGTTAATTTCTCTTTCAAATCTTCATAGGATTTTACGATAACTTGGTTTTCAGATTCCATATGTTGAAGCAACTTACTATAATCTATAGCAGTGTAACTTACTTTCTGCAGTGGAGGAGGTTCGAATTTTTTAACTTCAAAATAGATTTGTTTATGATCTGACATCGATGAATCAACGATTGCGAAATGGAAACTGTTATATTTTAAATTTGAGCAAACGTGATCTAAAATAGTTCTTGTTGTTGCTGTTTCGCGGGTGCAGTACAATGGATCAATTTTATTTAATATTTTGAAACCATATTCCTTGTAGGTATTTTTGTATTCACGAATAGTATGTGTGGACTTGAGTAAATCAAAGTTAAAGTCTCCGAATATAATAGCTCTTTTCAGTCTATCTGCTTCTTCCGCACTCTTGATCCACGTTTCTGTTAAAATGATAATTTGTATATTTTCTTGAAATGAATTTAGTATACATCTTAGCTCGTCCAATTTGCCTGACTTTACAATACTGCGTGCATTGGCGTAAAAACACTTGAGAGATTTTTTTGTTTGTGATATGTCTTTGTAAGTGTTGGCTAGTTGGTACGCGGTTATTCGATCTAAGGAAATTTTGCTGGCGTTGAAGCAGCCTGCGCATTTTTCAGTGACTTTTTTTCAGTGAGTTTGACTATTTTAGGGGTGCCTTTTATATATTTTATTTGCAGGTCAGATTCTCCTTTCGATAAACGAGTTTCCAGTTCTTGTTTTAGCTTCTGTAGGTAATTGCGTTGTTTTATAGTTTGATCCGAGAAAATTTTAATATTGTCTATCTTAGCATTTTTGCTACGAAGTATCGTTCTAGCAATTTCTTCGGATGAATAACAGACCTTCAGAGGACGGTTTTTTTCAGAATTTAGCTTGCCAAGACGAAAAATTCTCTCTGGTTCTGGACTTTCATTATATATCATTTTAGTAAACTTTATCACCTCTTGTTTATCATATTCGAATCGTTCTGTCGCAAGACTTGAATTGGATTCTGGAATTCCCACAATAACTATATTCCTGGATCTTAGGTTTCGTTCTTGAACTTCAGTAAGTAACGCCTCACAGTCAGGAGAAATTATTTGATCAGAAGATGACGCCGAATGTGTATTTTCAATGGCGCTAAAATTTGATTGCAGTTCCTCAATTTTTCTTTTGTTACTTTCAGTACTTTCTTTCAGGTTGTCTAATACTTTGGCGAATGTTTTTTGTTCTTTAATAATATTTTCAACGGTACTACCAATATTTTTCATTTCATCTTTTATAGTATTGACAGTTTGGCATAGTAAGTTTAAATTTTCGTTTTGTGTTTTCCCCGTAGAGGTAATAAACGTCATCATTTCGGACATTTGTTTTTTTATTTCTGATAATTCATTTTTAATAATAGTAATATCGTCTTCAGGCTGCTTGCGCTTATTACGCAAAGTAATCTGGGATGACATGTCTAATTCACTGTTAAAAGTAGATATTGATAAGTTTGGTTGAGAGCCTCCCAGTTTACTAGTGTCACTTCCAGTTGCAGTAGACATTTTACTATTCATTGTATATCCGTGTTACAGTTACTCACTTGTGCTTTGTGCTGTGCTATTGGCAGGCAGGCGTTACGAGCAGCCAAAAAGATCAGGAGTCCGTCTCGTTTCTCCGAGGTGAAGCGAGGGGTGATTTCTGTTTTTCAATAATTTTATGAAAAATGACAACACGTCCACTCTGTACGCTCATCTCGCGCATTTAATAATAATAATAAATATTAAAATGCCTGTATATATCTATCTGTGTGCCAAATGTTACACGTACTTGTTCAATCGTTTTATTCAGCCGCGATGCAAATGAGCGTATAGTCACAGGGCCGAGTTATTCTCTTATGTTGAGGTAAGTAGGTACAATGTTAACAACGCAAAAAAATATTCCTAATATGCCACAATTTATTATTAGACCTTCCTAAAACCCAAAACGGACAGGAATAACAATAATGACATAACCAGTTTATTCCCGCATGAAGCGTCTATGAGGGCTGCAGTGCGGTATTCAGCCATCTGGATAGAAGCCTACATATCGGTTAGGCAGACTTCTTTTACTGCATCGGGCAATCGGGTCGGTGATCCTCTTGGCTCCTCTTTCACTCCACATGACCTACTACGATGAGCTCTCGAGGTTGTCAGGTTCACATCTGGCCACGTGTCCGAAGTATTGGAGGAGACGCCGCATGCATATAGTGGACAAGCGGGTCTTAATTTTTAACTAGGAAAAATGGAAAAGAATGGATGCGCTAGTGCGGCGTTGTGTCCACGAAACTCCCAACATTGTACGCCAGCACCACATCTCAAATGCATCAATCTTGACTCGGATGCGTACCTTCAGCGTCCAGGTCTCCAAAGTCCAAGGCTCAAACTGCAGCCAAAAAGCTGGGCGTCCTAAATAAGGTCAAGCGATATTTCACGCCGCGACAGCTTTCAACTCTCTATAAAGCTCAAGTTCGCACTTGCATGGAATATTGCAGTCACCTCTGGGACGGCTCAGCGAAATACCAACTAGCTGCACTAGACACGATCCAACGCAGAGCTTAGAGGCTAATTGGCGACAAAGAACTAGTGACGAGCAAGTATCACACCCTAGCTCACCGGCGCAAAGTTATCTGTCGGTCTTTTGCAGACTATACTTCGGAGAGTGTGCTCAGAAACTGCATGAGCTCATACCGCCATCCCCCTTCTTCCATCGGACATATAGACGCTCTGCAGGCTACCACCCTTTCTTGGTTGATATCCCTAAATGTCGAACCAAGCGCTACTCAACATCTTTTTTAGTGCCCACAGCAAAGGAGTGGAACTCCCCCCTGCGTCTGTATTTCCGAGTACTTATAACCCGACGACCTTCAAAGCATGAGTGAATAGGCACATTCTGGGTTAGCTCGCTCCATCGAGAAAATAAGGGTCCGATTTTGTCTTTTTGCTTAATCGTTTGTTCCTCCAAATCTTCTCTAACCGCTTCATAGCTGATTTTGCGATTTGGGCTCTTCTCACACACCTCTTTTTCGCTGTTTCTGTCACTGGTTCTCATGGAACCGAGGTATATAAACTCCTGTACGGTTTTCAGGTCACGTAACTCCCAGGTTCATTGTAAATTGCCCGCTCTATCTACAAACATCAGCTTGGTTTTGGAACGATTGATTTTGAGACCAAATACTCACACTAATCACGTAGTTCTCAAACGCAATTTATAAGAAGACTAAACAGACAGAATTATACCCTAAATATATCCAGTTTATTCCCACATATAGCGTAGTGAACGCGTTAAACAGCAGTGACGACAACTTAATTTTCCAGCGCAACGCCACATTAAGGCACGATGCGAATTCGCATAGGAACCGGGCCGGGTTCTTCTCATAAGTTTAGATAAATACAGTGTTTTTGCAAAACATTATTCCTAATATCGCACAATTCATTAGCAGACCTCCCTAAAACCCTGAGCGGACAGAATTACAATAAAGCGTAGTGAACCGCGTTAAACAGCAGTGACGACAACTTGATTTTCCAGCGTAACGCCGCGATGCAAATGAGCGTAGGCGCCGGGCCGGGCGCCGCGGCGGCGTCGGCCTAATCGCCGCCCAGCGCCAGCGGTGTTGGGTGACGACGAGCTTGATTTGTGGAATCATCGTATAGGGTAAGAGGAATAAAATATAGTGATTATTAAGTTTTTGTGTCGTATAGGTAGATCCTACTAATATTGTAACTGTGAAAGTTTTCGTCCTACTTTTGTTGTGAACGACGACGAGGAGACTTTTAGACTTCATGATACCTGAAGTTAAGTAAGGCTGAAGATGGAAGCGAGCCTCTCCAGGAATCCTCAGCCACTGAGGAACTGGCTATCTTGTCTCGAACTGCCGGAACACAACAATGTTGAAAACATTGTTGTTATGGCGTCAGACTAAGATAAGCCAGGCGGACTTACAACAAGTCCTACCACCAACCAAACCGAATACAATATGAACCCCCGCTGGGAATCGAACCCGGGACCCCTAGGTCTGATACCGGTGGTTATACCACTAGACCACAGAGGCGGTTAAAAATACTATTTATATAATATTATGTACCTAGACAGGTACCTCTAATTTGATCGGAACCCTCGGTGGGCGAGTCCGACTCGCAGATGTCCGGTTTTATTTAATATCGTGACTGGTTTCACAGCAAAAATGGTGTAGCTATTGAAAAGAGGTAGGATTTTTTTATAAGTAACGAAACGAACGTTTTACGAAATAAAATGCCTGGAAAATCTCCGCAGTTTACCAAAAGCATTCTTACAATGGTAATTATATTATTTTTGTTTATTAAATCCAGATCCTGATTCAATTAAATAAGACTAAAGAATACAACAATTGTCCCAATACTATCGAAAATCGAACATCAGCATCAGGGCAAGTATAAGAAAACTGACCTCGGCCCAGTGAATAAACCCTCTAATCGAACTCTGACGCGAGGGGCCCGAGGCATAAATCAGTCTCCCCTAGCGATGACGCCCTGCGGAGCCTTCAATTTGGCACATCCTTAAAATGACACACGAGAAGCATCTCTAACGACGCCCCGTCAACGCCGCCGTCTTATAAATAAAACACGCACGCATTAAACGGATTATCATTTTTTAAATAATAAATACGAGCCCTTGAACTGAGGGTGCATTATGACGTTAAAAAGTACGCCAGATTGGTTAAGATATGCTAATAAAGTTATGTATCGTCTTCTTTTGAAATAATGGATACGATTTCAACGTGATACTTGAATATAGTGACAATAAGATTTGAAATAATTTAACGTTGCTGTATTCTCCAACGGACTTACCATGCAGGATGGTTCGTCCTTATTGGTCATCGCAAGATTGTGCGATCAAACATACTGATATTACTGATGTCTACTGACTGTCCTGATTGACGGTCGCGCGATGAACACTTAAATAAAAACCATTGTGGCTTCATCACACAATGGTTTCAAATCGTATCGCAACTTTGTGCGAGAGCCACAGATGGCCGCTTAGAACGGGGCCTTATCCACGGCAATATCTAAACCGTTTCGAGGCGCATAGAAATCACGGATAAGCTTAGATAGTCGATTGCTTCGCTATGTATATGTCGTAGGATAATTAGCGATTTTTTGCGAAAATCCTAAGGATATTGCGAAAACACGGATAATTAGACAATGGTGTTGTGGTTTCTCAATTCTACTGAAAAAAGATAGGATTTTTGCGAAAAAATATGGTTGCCTTAGTAAGATTGTGAAAAGAATCGCTGACTATTATGAAATAAGAACACTGATTGGCTGGTCGGATCGTCCAAAACAACATCTTCTCTGATTGGTTGACGACTTGACGTTTCAAATGTCAATCCATTCTCTCACGTGTAGTAAAGTTTCTGTGAACAAATCAGAATAAAAGTTAGCAAGCAAGCAAAAATTAAGCCAATCAGAATATCCAATGTTGCTTAAGCAACCCGTATTTTTGCAAAAACCCTATCTTTTTTCAGTAGGATTGAGAAATGTCAACACTATTGTCTAATTATCCGTGTTTTTGCAATATGCCTAGGATTTTTGTGAAAATGCTATTTATCAAATCCTCCTACGACATATAGATAGCGAAGCAATCGAATCGCGCTGCTGTCTACCGTCGAAATCGAGAAATTACTGTTAATTTCCACCGAAAAAAAAATAGAATAAAATAAACGGTCATAAATTGGAAGGAGAATCTACTGTCATGGCATGGAGTTACCTATTCATCAAACAGCGCTAAGGTTATTAACTTTTGCTTTGTAGACCGCTTAGGTTACCATTTCATTAAAACGGTCAGGAGCTGAAGTAGTTTTCACACATTTGAAATCGCAAAGCTGTTAACCCAACTCCGCTGGTAGAGTCAAATGTGTGAGGACACAGCTAAACTTCTGCCTTTCCTTACTTCAATGACCAGCCAGATTTAGCGCGGAATACTTTGCTAGTTAAAACTAAAAGTGCCAAAATTATACCTAAACCAGTCCCTTGATCTTATAATAGCGCAGCAAAATCACGTCCTCTAATTCCATCCATGTATCACCGGATCGGTCGCGAAAGCAATCAGGGCGGCGTCGTAGACAAACTGTCGGGGCGGGCCTTAATTGGCGGTCGTGAGATTTATGCGGGGAGCCGGTCGTCACGACCAGCCGCAGAGGCCGCGAGCCGCGACCCTCCGCAAACACAAGCCCAACACTTATTAACACATTCGTGGTGTCCACACGACGGTATTTGGTTGACCGCATTATCAACATCTTTAGAGGTGGGACAGTGTCGCCATCGCATCTTACAGAAATATGAGAGGGTTGAAGAAGGCCCAGCACTTATTAACACATTTGTGGTTTCTACACGAGACGGTACGGACCACCCCGACCGCCTAACGGTATAGCTTGTGGTATCGCTATAGCTATGAAACTTCAAACTCTCATAAAACCCTTTATCGAAAGGGTTTTTGTCTAATTCCTACATATTTCTATTCATCTATTGGATTCACTATTGCATTTTTAGTTTTAAAGTGATAGCGTTAGCGAGAGCCCTTGTAGGGGGTTTGAAAAATCGATAGCTATAGCAATAGCACAAGCTATACCGTTAGGCGGTGGACCGGCATTGAGTCGACATCGTTCGAAAACACGAAAGGGTTGAAGATGGTAGCGACATTTAGAAGAAAAAGTAAATAAAATTGGCTAAGTGCGTGTCGGGCCACGCACAGTATAGGGTTCCGTAGTTAGCCTTTACAATAGTTTTGATGGTTATACTTATACTAATTACTCTCTTTTTAGCACTACCAACGACTATATGTCTATTCAATGGAATTTGTACCTATTACAACTTTTTCAAAATATTTTTTTTGTTTTAGTTAGTCGACTATACTCGTTAGCCTGTTAAGTCCCTCTAGCAGTGACAGTTTTCGGTTGAATTCCATTAAATGTAGGTACTACTTTCCTGAATTTTTTCTCGTATCCGTAGTAGGCTACCGCATACGTGGTTGGTACAAATTTTAGAAGGGCCCGCCCGACTCAAACAAAATTTTGCACTTAAAAGCTCAATATTTCGAAAACAGATCCCTAAATCGAAAAGTGGTCTTCTTAAGAGCATTGAACCGGATTTCTAAAGGTCGTGGGTTCGAGTCCCATCTGAGAATTCACTTGTGGCCAAGTTGTTTTTTCCATTTTAAAATTATTATAAATGGTCTTCTTAAACCTATAATATTTTTGAAATACCTATCCCACGTCAACCCACACTATGTGATTAATGAGAAAAAATATTTCCATCCCCAAGATACATAGGTACTGTAGGGAAGGTGCACGTTAAAAACATTTCAAGATTTTTTTCTAGCACTTTTTTTATTGTAATTAGTATTCACATTCTTGCTAAATTACAGCTCTCTAGAAGTAAGGACTTCTGAGCTAAGCCGCGGACGGACGGACAGACAGACGGACAGGTCGAAACTATAAGGGTTCCTTGTAGGTTTTACTACGGAACCCTAAAAAGTGTGAACATGACTGAAACGTATTAACACATTCGTGGTGTCCACACACACAGTGACATTTGGTCCGAAAAATTTTATCCGTTTCGGACGTAATGACTCTTTTAATTATTTTTTCTTGTAACATTTATTCCGATTTTAGAGTTGAAGCAATTTAGCATAGAAAACCTTCTGCTTGTTTATGCACTGTTTAGTTTAACACCCGAAATTAATAACCTATCTGTAGATATGGATTGGGCTGTCTCAGATAGTAGTGCCTAGGATATTTTTGTTACCAAAATAACGACGGTTGCTAGGCAACGAAGCCAGTATCCTAGGCTAGCTCTATCCATATCTACAGATAGGTTATTAATTTGAGCCGTACGATATCTTTCGTTTCGAATATAAATATTTTGAGTTGAAAGGGTCGCATAGCTAATTTTTTTTTTAATGTAGGTGTATGTACCTACACCGATTACGCCGAGATATCTGAACCAATTTAAGTTATCCTTTTTTTGTTCGATGCGGAATAGTTACCAAAACCGTCTAACTGGAGTTGGGTCACCTAGGATACCTACTAGGTCACAAATTAGTTCTAGAAAAGATAACAAAAGTATCCATGTTTCTAGGAGAAAATAGTTCACTTACATATTCTGAGTCGAACTCAAAAATTTGATTATAACTTTTTTTAATTTTGCATTTTACAATGCTATTTTTATGTGATAAATATTAAACAAGAAAATATACTAGAAAAAAGCAACTAGTCTCATCCCGTCAGGGCGACATGAGACTAGTTGCTTTTTTCTAGTATATTTTCTTGTTTAATATTTATCAAAAATTTGAATCAAATACACACTGAAATTAGTAAAAATTTCCAGAAACAAAACATAAAAAATGTTTTAATAAAAATGCTAAGATAATATAAACAATCATAGCAAAACCAAGTACTATTCTTTATTATGTACTATGGCAAGCAAATGCGCTTTAATATTCAACATCACACGAAACTTTCAAATATTAAAAAGCTGACGACGAAACTAAAATAAACGCTGGCATAAAAGGATTTTATTTTAAGTAAAACAACCCACCATAAGAGTTGATGTTCATATAAAAAGGCTATGATACCCTATAATATGATTCCCCGGTGAGCGGTGAGCCTTATGAGACATTATTCATTCTGCGCTCTTGATCTCGGAAGTCAAGTGCAGAGAATATTGCATACTTAAATCTATAGTTTTAAGGAATCTTTGATTCAACAAGGAATCATAATAAATTATTGAAGCAATAACATAAAAATGTATTCTCACAAAAAATCATAAAGGTACAGTCGGAAAACTTCCCGTGATCAGTAGAGTTTTTTTGGGAATCGATATTTCGGAAAGTAATAAGGTTAAAGAAATAATTTATTTATAAAATGAAATACCTATCAAAGTTCTATTATTTGTGATATAAACGTTTTCTATAAGTCTATATTACTTTGTGAGAAAACTTTCTTCAAAAAAATTCTACTGATCAACCGGGAAGTTCCCCGATTGTACTCATGCCATTAAAACTTATTTTGGAAATTCGTTAATGGCTATAACGGCTTAAAAGTAAGTACTTTTGATATTTGAAGACGGGATGTTTTGTAGGATCTTATGACGTAAAACCTACGTAGCGTCTACCTACTTACAGCGCATGCCCAATAATCTTGAAATTTAGGCTTCCATGTACAACAAAACTCAGTTTCCTGTATCACTGCTGATATCCTGGTCTTAAATAAAATGCAGGTGACTCGCAAAATGTAACACCATGCCAGCCAAAAAAAACAAACTTTCAAGAAACGCTATTGGTAATTCTCAAAGAGCACATGAGAACCACAGTTGTGTACCCAATAGAAACCGTGTGGTGTTTAGACGAGGCAAAGGTCTCCAGACACTGCGTTGTTTTTGCGGGGCCGATGAGAGGGGTGGCCCCCAAGGCAGCGGGGGTGAATTGGTGCCGTTTTCAATTTGCTTTATTTGCGCTTGTTTTAATAGCGCTCAGTCCTTATTGCCCGTACGGAGGAGCAGCCAAATTGCTTCGTGCCTGAACGCCTTTTGATTAAGTAGCTGCACGGCTACGCGTAAAAACAAAGTGAGCCTCTTTACACGCTGGATTGAGATAACAGATAAGTATCGGTTGAATTTTTTCTAAATAGTTTATTGTTTGTTTAATAATGTATAAATGGCAAAGGAATCTTTACACACTCGAACCATTGAGGTCATTATTATAGGGTTTCAGAAGACTACACGCTACTTCTTATGTAAAATCACGATAACCCTGTTGAACACAAAAACATGTAGGTAACCCAACTAGCAAAATAATCCTGTAACGCAATATTTTAATGCCATATGGACTTATAAAGCTCCGATGATGGTTTTGGTATTTGCTACTGCGATTTAAACAGCATTAATTAGTGCTGCTTTTACTTAAGTGCGATTAATCCTATTATATGGATTTATATTGGTATATAGGATCATATTTCGTTGCTATCACTAGATTAAGACTCCTATAAAAGCATGACATAAGATTAATTGATCTCAGGAGTTATTACTCCGGTAACTAAGACTTATATGCGCCTATAAGAAAACATCTTAAATGCATTTAAATCTTAAGACTCCTCTAGGAGCATCTACCAGGATAGAATACACTGAGGACCAATCATTCTAGTTAACTTTACTTATAACCTAATATAAGCAAATATTTTATGGCTAATATAAGTAAATTCCAGATAAACTACTGAATAGTATTTATATTTCTTGTCAGGTTTTACATTGGCAAAAAATTAAGGATTAAGTGGATTTCATACCCACGTTTCAAAAATGTTAAATCCTAGCCTATATGTTATAAGCCTAGACATATTTATATTGTAGTCTCAAACAATCCTGGTTAAATCTCTTAAAAGGTCACTTTTGCTTGAAACAACCACTATAGACGAAAACGCACTTTAAAAAGTTTTGCAAATCATAATATAGGATTTGACATCGGTCTTTTTGTCTACGATATTCAAAATGGATTTAAATAGGTGGAAAAAAGTGGTTCTTATAAAATCCTATCAAGATACGTTAACTGAAGCGAGCACTGATTTTTTAAATTTAATTGGTAAAGACCGCATCGCGAGTTCTGGTGAGGGTTCTGGACAAGATAACTGTAGTTCTACTTTAGGTGGAAGGCGGGTCCGGACTACGAAAGTAATAATGAAAAATTATTCAGCGATAATGAGGAAGAAATATCAGATTACAACAAAAATTTAGAAATGCGTTATTCCATAAAAAAAAACTGGGCTTTAGACTTCAATATTTCTCATGCTGCATTAAACTCCTTGCTTGAAATTATAAATATGAGAATAAACGATATGTTGCCTAAAGATGCACGAAAACTACTAGAAACAAATAGAGAAAACGTACAAATTACTGTTTCACCCCCAGGGCACTATTGGCACAATAATAGTCTGATAAGGGTCGCAGCGTAAAAATCCGCTCAAATCGCTCGTATGTATTTTATATGAACTATCGCCGCGGATTTTGGTTGCGAACGATGCGGCTCGCCCCTTCCCGCTGCTCCCCGACACAGTGTGCTATAGCAAGCGGATATTTCTCTTACAACTCGGTCGAGCTAATACCCGTCCCTCTCACTCTCCAGGCATGACAGAATCGAGTAAAAAGACGGGTATAACTCGCATGCAGGTGTCATATTAGCTCGACCGAGTAGTAGAAGAAAGTGGATGTTTCGCGACGTCTGACAGTACATTGTACTCAAAATCCGTCAATACGGCGCCTCAGCATAATATGCGCAAACCATAAGTAGTTTTCATTTAGAAACTGTGATACGGAAACTAGATAACAGATAAATACATACATACATACTCATATACTCACTTTATTTAATTAATACATATTTAATATACATAGAAAACACCCAGAGAAAACAAATAGACATGTTCATGCACACAAATATTTGTCTTGTTCGGGAATCGAACCCGAGACCTCTGGAAATAAAAACAATTTTTAAATGAAACCCTTATAATTTTCTTATAACTTGAAACCTCAATCGATTTTGTTTTTCCACATTATCAATGTGGAACCCTAATCAGTAACAATATGGCGATTTTTTTCCGGTTTTGACACTCGCCAATATAGAACCAATTAAACTTATAATGGCACTATGTCACACTTAGAAATGCTCACCGAGAAAATGGCAGCCCCACATTGTATTTTCTTAATAAAATTATTAATATTAAAATGTAAATAAGTCAACTTGAAGAGGCGCTTCAAAATTTTATTTGAAATCATGATAAGTTTCACAGAGAATTCACATTCCCCAACGAATATTGTAACATTAAGACTAAGAACTTTGATTTTCTACTATGGTTGACAATTATAAATTCTGATTAAGATAAATATTAATTCAAGTTGCTTAAAAAATTCATTGACAGAACACAACACAGCGTGATACAATTTAACTGTTCACAAAACATGGCTTAAAGAAGCATTACGAGGAGCTTCTTAGTCAGACTTTTCATTATAACTTACTTATATTGAGATTTGCAGGAGTAACTGCATTGACGTAATTCTATTACAGGAGCTATATAGGCGTAAACGGCATTTAAGCGGTCTATTAAAAATACGTTTTAAGCAAAAGTAGACTTATAAAGTGGGCCTTTTTCCGGACTTATATGCGGATATAATTCTCATTTAATCCTAGAGCAATGATACTCCTGAGATAGTTTAAAAACCACTTTTTGCTGGTTGGGAAGTTTATGCTTTTTCTCAAACATGCATGGAAATGTAGCCATTATTTTCGAAAAAAGAACACGCGATATATCGAACTTACGGACAAAGAAAATCAAATCCATTGCAGGAGCGTTTTTTGAATTTGGAACATTACAAAGAGTATTAACAACTCCAACACGCCGTTTCATACAACATTGCTGGAGCGCTGTAATGTTCCAAATTCAAAAAGACGCTCCTGCAATGAATTTGATTTTCTTTAGTAATTATTAAATGTATAATATAAAAAGTATGTTTTATTTCCCTGCATTCTTTTGAGAAAAGCACTATATATGCCTCGGCGGAAATGGCATTGCCTGTCTCGTATTAGTGAAGTCCTCGCCTACGGCTCGGCCTTCAAACTCATACTCGACCTGCAATTGCCTATTTCACGGCCTTTGCAATAATGTACTATTACAAAAAAAAATGCTATTTTTTATTGGCTCGAAATTTACAAAAAGGAAAATCTCTTAAACTTATTGTTATAGGTATAGATGATACGTAAAACAAGCTATTGATCAAACATCAAATATAAGCGGCAGAGTGGTACACAGCAAACAAATATTTCCGCACCGTATAATATAAACGTCACGTGAAATAATGAGCTGTGGGTAAACACAAAATATGTGCAAACAGTACGTATAGACAGACAATTTGTGGAATGCACAGCTCATTGGATAGTCCCATAGTAAATAGGAGACACAGCACCTTACGCCTACAACCTTCTACATGACTGGTTGACACAATGCGAGTTCACAATGCTTCTAAATGATTCACGAAAGCTCGCATGCGTGCACGAACATAACGAAAATGAACGCAGCCGCGAACTCCTTCACGAATGCTAGTCATCTCGTTCGAAACGAAAAGGCTGCATGCTGCGTGTGCGTAAAAACAGCATCGTATCAACTTGACATCATGGTATCACACACGTAGATCCTACAGGATCACGATCAACTAACATCTATCTCGTCATGTATGTTGGCAATAATAACAAACCGTGAGCAAAACGTAACGCAAGCGTTATTATTTCTGAGATTAGCCTGATTAATTCCAATTGCTACAGAAGGGTGAAGAAACGCGCGGCGTAGGTCAAGATGTTAGTTTTTATATTGTTAAAAATAGAAATTAAATTGTATTTTAAACAGGAAAATATTTTACTTTTTGATCAGAATCGAAATAATATGATATCGAAATGAAAATGCTCTTGTCAAAGTTTCAGTTTCAGTTTTCAAAGCCATGTGATCAGCAAAAACATTTAAATTACCCCACTCGAATCCTAAGATGGCATCAAAAATACTGAAAATTATAAATTCTTTCATTCTTTAAAGAAATATGAAGGTTTGTTCGTACAAGAGGTACTGGTAAAAGTAGTAGTACCATGGTCCGTGGTCAGTCAATCCTCCATGTCGTCGGCGCGTGTCAACAAAGGGCAGGGCTGTCAGCGATCACGGTGTCGCGATAACAAATGGATTAATTTAATTATCGGCTCGTTAGGGATGCCCCGCCGCTTTTTATCTGCTTTGGCTTTAAAACAGAACATGGTATAAGTAGCTGTAGAACCTAAGGTTTAAATACTCACAATTATAGAAACTTTTTATTTTGAACCATACTGCGTGTGAGATGTCATCCCGTGACCAAGAAAGGTCCTCAGAAAGGGTGATCCCGTGACCAAGAAAGATTCTCAGAAAGGCTGTACCTTTTACATTGGGAAATGCAAAAGTAGTTAGTAAAATAGTAGTAAACGAAAAAAAATTAAGTTCCGCAAGAAAACTAAGTTTTCTACTAAGATATGGATTTCCGCCAAATAACGCCTGATTCTATCAAATACTTAGTAAAATAGTGCTTAACGTTGAAAAGTTACTGATAGAAGTTTCGAACTACACCGCGCCGCGACACGACATGAATAATTTTAATTTTTAAAATACCTAGATTTTTCAGTAAGTACATTTCTTTAATTTATTAAATCTATTGTGAACAAAGCTTATAGGATAAAATGTGTTAAAAAAAATCCAAATACTTTCGTATAATAACTATAAATTATTATAAAGCGTTGCCTTGTATTCACTATGCAAATATGGCAACGTCTTTGTTACAACTTAACACGTTTCCCGTTAATGATTGCCATGTGTAAGGTTCCTTAAAACTCATGAAACCATAATAATATCACTTCAAATTATCATACTTTAGCGCGACATTTTAATAAGCAAATTAATTTGCGTCCACCGCATAGCTGCGTACTTTTTAATAAACTAAAGGTCCATCACCGATTCCGCTAATTGGGAAGCCATTTTGTTTCAACCAAAATTTAACTACCGTGTCGAGGTTTCGGATAACAGCTTTTTGTTATGAAACCGACTTTTATGGTCAGCTGCTAGTAAAATGTTGAAATGTAAAGCTGTTGAGGGTTTTCTTTATGTTTGTCTGAACAAGTTTGTTATTGCATAGGAACGAAATTGTAGAGTAGGTTCATAACGAAACGATAGAACCAGCTCCATATCGCATAATTTAAATTTGACATATTTATGTTATATTTTAACTAATTCTTTTGATTTCATTAGAAGTAATTGTTAATTTACTATAAAATGCTTTAAGAGACCAATACTTACTTTCAGTCATCTAATGAAGAATAGTTATTAATTCAATTAATACAATTTTTTACTCTACTCAGTGGTCATTTGTCAAGAAAATTTTTTGCACCGAATTTAAGGGTTCCCAAAAAATACCATATTTTTTTATTAAGTATTATACTTTTACACAATAAAGCGTTTATGATACTGAAAGTAAAAACAAATGTCTTCTGTCTTTAGAAATCATTTGAGGAAATCCAATCAAAATGTTAAATTCTTCTTCGCTTTATTTGCTGCAGCTGTTATAGCTGTGTGTATAAAAAATATCAAAGTAAACTTTCGAGGCTTCGTTATTCAAAATATTAAAAACTTACCTGAGCCAGTGGCGCTTGGCGATGGCGGTGTGACAGCAGATCGCATCGTACTGGTCGGCGATCCACACGATTAGTATGATGTAGAACGCCGTGGTGGTGTCGTTGAAGAACTCAGACATTATCGCTTCCATGCCTGAGGACAACCAATATGTTACAGTTACAATTGACTAAGGTGTTTTGCCTAGGGATTATTACTGTGTAAAAGGAGTTGGACGTAGTTGCAAATAACGATAGATGAAACTACAAAGGGAAAGAAACGGCATCTTTTACCAAATGCTCTTTGAAAATAGTAAAATAATTGAGCGATTGTAGTAGATTGGCCCCGTGGTATTTTCCTTATTCATGTGTAGGAAGGCCAATACCTCAGCAGTGGATAGAATAAAATGACAGAGAATGATGATGATGATGAAGCCTTTAAAAAATGTTTTCCATGTGAGAAATGTAACCAGGAAAAGAAAAACTTTTATACAAAGCAAAATCTTAACTTATAGAGTGCTGTCTTCAGAGTAAAGATGCAGGATAAAGTTTCTAGCAAGGAAAGGGCGCAGAGCACAGTGCAGTGGCGCCACGAGATCGCAAGCGGCGACGCGCCGCATTAATATCAGCGGGTCATGTGTGAGAGCGACACCCGAGCGCCGGCTCCGGTGTCGAGCGCGAGTGTCGACTAATTAGGTGTCGACAATTACGCGCTAACGACCGAAACCAGAGTAGAGCCAGTAGCTTATTAACCACCCGGCATGCACCGACCGATTCATTCCGAACGTCTTTCAGACGCTGTATTTATACTGCACTTGGGGGTTAGCTTTCGTAAAATGAGGTGAAATTTGTTGTTGCGAAGCACATTCATCGTGCCGAATAAGATCGTATACTGCTACGTCGTATGCAAGAAAAAACACGGAAGTACTTTGTCTCTACCGGGCCCTTATTCACTATGACCACTTAGATACCACACTTAAATCTTACCACGCCTAAACCACGTCAATATCGTGTCTTGTCCATACCGTGTCACGGTAAGGAATCTGGTCAACTCTATTCTGTAAGTCCCACAGAGCTCCAAGACAAATTGTCTTTGGTACGTTATGAAGACAGGAGTGCGTTCGAAAACTAAACTTAGAACTATTAAGATTTTAGATTTATTAATTGCAGAATATAATTTCACTAACAATTGACCGTGATTTTATTATCTTTATATTAATTTAATAAATAATAAAATCACGGTTAATTGTTAGTGAATAATAGTTTATATCATAACAATGCAATTTCAGCAATAACAAAAAAAATACACAATAATTTAAACAGACACGCAGCAAAGGCAAAACGTTTGAACGTTTTTGAACGTTCCTTTTTACTTGTTTATTTCTTGTTATCGATTTTTAATAACGAAAATTTATTGATTAAATTTTGTCCGTTTATTATAAGTTTATACAAGAAAGAAATATATAAACTTGTAATAAATACTTGTCTTATAATATCGAATTTACTTACATAACCCCTAATATTTGTCTTTTGCATTTGTTCCAGATTTAAAAGCTATGTAAAACCAAAACATCTTACTTCATTGAAATCAATTTGTTTAAAAATGTGATTCACAAGTTCATTCATAAGTGGAGAGTAAATACTTACATAAAAGTTCACAATAAAATAGTTTTATAGTTACATGTAGTTTCATTCGATACAAAATTTACAAATTCTTAGTAGTAGTAGATTATAATATTTAACATAGTTGGCACTATTGACACACTGAAAACTTAAGAAAGAGATGGTGTTTAGAAGGTCTTTGACCTTACGTTATAGACTTATTTAAATAGTTTTTAGCACAAAAACAATCAATTTCTTCACAGTCACAACGATTCCTTGCAGATTGATTCCACGCGTTTCTCAAACGTGGAATTTTTGACAGTTCACACCACGCGCAAGTCACGTTCCTATCACACGGTTTCATTCAAGTGTTATAGAGAATACGAATTTTGAAAATGTTGTAACCATGTTCGATATTGGCGTGGTTTTGAAGCAAGGAATCGTAAACTGGTCATAGTGAATAAGGGCCCAGTTGATATTGTTGGATTTGTCCCTTAAAAAAATTATTCCGGATACTGAAGAAAGGCTAGTGCCCTAGGAGTGGGGACATCAAACAATTGTTGATAATGATTTTTAGTTATTAAGTAGGTGAAGTGATTTATAGACCTCTAATAATTGTGGATGACGCACTGACACTGAGTACTATTTCCGTATTTTCCATCATCAAATTGGTGAACCAACTTGATTCGTAACATCAAGATAGATCCGTATTAGACGGTTATTATTGTCAATATCGCGTGTGTATAATTGTCTATGCAACCACTCAAACAATGTTACCCATGAGACGGTCCATCGTCCTAATCATGGTCCGGATTGCATCGCACGGCGGGCTTCAAAGTTATATCTGATTTCCCGAAATTCAGGCGCGGACGGGCCGGTTCGTGTGGGACATAACTCAATACGATGGCATCTGTCCGGCGCCCCGGCCTGAGACTTATTTGCATTTTGATGAGGATGGCGACACTGATACAATAAACACATTAGACCGCGGTTGGATGTCCAGTGGAGATTTGAGCCGATTATCGTAGTAAAATATAGCCATTCTTCCGTTCCTTCATTTAAATAACAATACTAAATGGGTTTGATATCGCTAAATGTCAAGTACTTCAAATATATTTGATGGAGCTATGTGAAATTCTGGAACTCTAATATACAGTATATTAGAGTTCCAGAATTTCACAGACATTTACTTAGATGAAGAAAATATTTCACCAAAAATCAAAACAAAACTTCATATCAGCTTTATTACGGCCAGCCGAGTCTACCGGATCGTGGCCGACCGGCGACGTTTAGGCGTGTCGGCCGCTAATGCACACTCAATTAACTCTTGCTTTGAATTACGCCGGACAGACGCCACCGTATGAATATGTAATTTGGACGCCGGGCGATCATAACTACGCTGGCCGGAACTATTTCGAATTTAGTACGCAGTCAACGGGAAAGTTATGTCATGTGAGATGTCCCTTAGTTGGGCAACTGGTTTGAAATTTTCAGTAGGGATAAAAACATCAAATTCTTATTCGAAAATTCTTTAATTTTTTTATATGAGAACAATTTAGAAGAACGGCTCCACGAAAACAAACTGTGCGAAAATGCCAACCGCAAGTTGACCTAAAATTCATTAGCCGCCAACATTGACAGGCACCGAGAAGTCACCGGCTTGCAGTTACCTATTCAGCGGAGCACGCAGCGTAATCCGGCGCGAGGCGGGTAAACAAATTACCGGACCGGCCCGACGTGCCGACACCCGGCCGCTATTAATTTTAATTCCGGCGCTAGACGGAGATCGCCGAAGATGGGCGGAAGGCACGCGCGTAAAGACTCGCTTTCGAATTTCGTGGAAGATGACATGACTTAATTGTAATTAGAGATTCTCAATACATATCACAATAAGATTATTTTTACCATTTAGCACTGTAAACTTTACAAATTCGTCGAATAAAACATCAATGTGGATATAGAAACGATAGGCGGTTGTACAGTATTAACAAACGGTACATTAATGGTTTACTTCGAATTTCGACTAAAATTGCCCATCCTATTGGAACAAACGCCTCTGTTTTTGGCACAAATCTGATAAAGGGTCGTTATGTGCCATGTTTATATTGGTTCCATTAGCATACATCTGAGCAGTCGGAAGTAAGAAAAGAACAACAATTTATCGTAGCCGACATCGCGCGGACATGTGTCAGGGGCAGCCGCCTGCAGGAGGTCTTCCTCGCGATATCCGTTGCGTTCGACAGACAGCCCGGGAAATAAACAACTGAGGAATAATCATGTGTGTTTCATAAAATTATGAGTTTTGTTTTGGTAATACGTTGGGTATAGTTTCAAACGGGATAGATCGGTAATGAGAATGCAATTTTTTATACCAGTTACTACTACTAATCGTAAGACCTTTAGATTAGCGAAGACAAAGAATCTTAGCTGGAAATGGGACAGAGAAAGAATCTTAGCTGGAAATGGGACAGACAAAGAATCTTGGCTGGAAATTTCTAATAGAATAGAAAACATCCCCCATTTCCATATCGTTTGTGACATTCAAGAACGATACGCTTTTCGTGGAAGCATCAGCTACGTACATTCTCAGATAATTTGTCTGTTATGTTTTTATCACAACTTCTTTCTTGTATTTCAACATTATAATTAAGTAGTGATAGTAACAAATTATTTATTGAATAAATTTACTGATTTTGCTAATTGGAAAGAAGAAAAAAACATTGAACATGTCACGAAAAATGACCCTCCTATCATCAGCACTTCACACTCAGAATGCACAGAACACCTACTAGACTCCCTAGCATTTTAGTCTACATTGATAGAGCTAACTTTTCCATAACATCAATTCAAACAACCTGAAATAAGGCGCTATGTAAAGAGTCAAGTACAACCTAGAACGGCACCGTATAAGTCCTGTGCGAATGGTAAGATGCACAAATTGTTCCCCCACTTCCTAGGGTTTAATCAAGGGGGACACCCGCCGCGTCTACTGTGGACTGCTCGCAAATTGAGAATAATGGACCCGTGTTTTAGGGTTCCCGGCTGAATCTGATATGGCCATCTTATCTGATGTGGAAGCTTTTTGGCTGGCAGTTTCCTTGATTGTCGAGATTCGCATCTGGGGTTAGAAGCGGCGTTTGATTTGAACATCTGAGCGGATTTGAAGTTATAGAAATGATAAGTTGAGAACTAACGTGACTATCAACTTATAAGAATGTGATTCAGATAAATTAAAGTAGGTGCATCACCATTAAAGTAGGTTTTAATCTGAAGGATAACCCAAGGAGAGATCTTTGCCACATCCGCCGCTTTTTATTGATCTTAGATTATCAAAACTTTCGAAGTGTTTATCTCGAACCAACTCCTCAAATCGTTAAAGAATCAACGTTTTAACGTAGCAAAAAAACAAGATCAGATCGTAACACACGAAGCTGTTAATTCGACAGGGACAATGTACCGATGCCGCCCCGCGGTGCGTTTCGGCTAAGCCCGTGCATCGGTGATCCGCCTTTATGATCTCGTTAGTGACGGTAATCGCGACGTTGCACGGTCCGGATTACGCCTGTGCATTATTAGTGTTTTTATTGATTCCCTCGGCTGCCGTCGTAAACTGAGATTATTATTCGCGACGACCCGCGCCCCCCGCCCCCCGGCCACTTCTCAGCCCAGTTGTTTTGTTACTTAATCGCAACGATAACGACGTTTAACGACGACTAGGTGACTCGCAAAATTCCGCCTCGATGTTTAGTGCTCATTCTGTTTTCATTAACCATTTACCCACTTAATGATCCGGATCCTAAGGGAGTGATTGAATGACTTAAACCCGTAAAATTAAACCTTAGCGTGACCTGAACGAGTACTATCGATTGACGTTCCGAGATTTCTCTTAATTCCTCCGTGGGAGGTAGAAAGCTTTGTAAAGTACCTACTACCAACAATACCGAGTCTTTCATATTATGAAAGTTATAAAGAGCCTCGTTATTATTTCAGAAATAATATGCTTAATTTATAAAGCATTTGTCTTTTATTTGCGATTTCACAAAATATATTAGTTCGGTCTATCAAAAATTTCCATCGGTAATTTCATAAATGCGAACTGGTTTTTATCATCGAAATAAAAAACAGGCAACTGGCAACTACATTTCGGTTGCACTGACTGCAAAATTTATTCCATATTTCATGGTAAAATATCAAAGGTTGTAGGATTTCAACGAAGTTTAATATTCCGGATTGGATAGCAATATTAAAAAATGATTTCGAAATTCAGATGAAGTAATATTAGTTTGTATTTAACCACATACAATAATAATAAAATTGATATGGGATGGGAACCGCTCAGACGAGTAAAGTTGAAGGACTTCTGGAACTATTAGTGGGATCACTAAAATGGTTGCTACGCGTAAAACACGTAGACGCTTGAAGTGATGTAGAACTAATTAAATCAATTATTCGATTGGCTGACCATTTAGGTCAGTCTGCAAACAAAATGTAGCAAATTTGTGCTTGTAAAATAATAAGACCTTTTAGAATTATTTATTTGAAATGTATTAGATGCATTAGATCCCATGCACCCGAAAAATTTCCACATAACGCCTAATAAAGTCGAAAATATTGCCCTTATAAAAGTCATATGAACGATAATATGAATGGAAAATTATGCTGATAATAAGAGCATCATCCTTGTAGCTGCTTTATAGCTACCATATAATTAGGTAATCCTTCTTAGAATTGCCATAAACTAGCAATGGTATTGCTAAAATATCATATAAAAGCAAAAAAAAATCGGCCAAGTGCAAGTCGAACTCGCACATGAAGGGTTTCGTCTCTCACCCAAGGTTGCCTGGAAGAGACTGCTACGTAGCTATAAGGTCGCCTATTGTGTGTTCCTCTTTTTTGACATTTTCTCTGTATGTGTTTGTTTTTGTATCGTGTGCAATAAAGTTTCTAATATTATTATTGCCAAAATGCCATTATATTTTTCGTCAGCAAAAATAGGTTGTGTTTCATAGTGTTTGTATGAATGACAAGTTATATATAAAATTTCGTTCAAACCAAATTTCGTTAAAAGTTTTTATAAAGATCTACATCATATTTTTTTATTTTTTATTTTTAACTTTCTTATTTTAAAAGTTAGAGGGGGGGGGGGGGGGGGGACACACGTTTTTCCACTTTGGAAGTGAATAACTTTCAAACGGTTGACTTTGAGAAAAAACTGTTTTACAGGCCTCAATGTAATTTTTAAAGATCTATCTAATGATATCCCACACGTAAAGGTTTGATGTAAAAAAAAATTTCAGGAACAGTTCCATGTATGGGGAGCCCCCCTTTAATTCATATTTTTTTTATTTTTTGTGTTTAAACCGTAAAGCGGTTTACAGAATACATCTACCGACCAAGTTTCAAATGTGTGATCCTTATAGTTTTGGAATAAAGTGGCTGTGACATCTTACCACTTTGGAAGTGTATATCTTTCAAACGGTTGATTTTGAGAAAAAACTGTAATAGAAACTTCAATGTAATTTTTAAAGACCTATCTATAGATATGCCTCAAGTATAGGTTAGATGAAAAAAAAAATTTTTTTTCAAATCCCTTTCGGGAAAAATGCTATATTTCTAAAACTGACAACCATATTTCGTTCATACCAATTTTCGTTGAAAGTTTATATTAAGATCTACAGCATATATTTTTCAATTTTTTACTCTCTTATTTCAAAAGTTAGAGACACATTTTACCACTTTGGAAGGGTACATCTTTCAAACGGTTGACTTTGAGAAAAAAGTCGTTTTAGAAACCTCAATGCAATTTTTAAAGACCTATCTATAGATACGCCAAACGTATTAGTACGTTGTATGGAAATATTTATTTATTAGTTTCATGAAAAAAAAATCAGTGTCAGTTCCATGTATGGGGATCCCTTAATTCATTTATTTTATTTATTTTTGTGTAAAAACTTTAAAGCGGTTTACAGAATACATCTACCGACCAAGTTTCAACTGTGTGATCCTTATAGTTTTGGAATAAAGTGGCTGTGACATCTTACCACTTTGGAAGTGTATATCTTTCAAACGGTTGATTTTGAGAAAAAACTGTAATAGAAACTTCAATGTAATTTTTAAAGACCTATCTATAGATATGCCTCAAGTATAGGTTAGATGAAAAAAAAATTTTTTTTTCAAATCCCTTTCGGGAAAAATGCTATATTTCTAAAACTGACAACCATATTTCGTTCATACCAATTTTCGTTGAAAGTTTATATTAAGATCTACAGCATATATTTTTCAATTTTTTACTCTCTTATTTCAAAAGTTAGAGACACATTTTACCACTTTGGAAGGGTACATCTTTCAAACGGTTGACTTTGAGAAAAAAGTCGTTTTAGAAACCTCAATGCAATTTTTAAAGACCTATCTATAGATACGCCAAACGTATTAGTACGTTGTATGGAAATATTTATTTATTAGTTTCATGAAAAAAAAATCAGTGTCAGTTCCATGTATGGGGATCCCTTAATTCATTTATTTTATTTATTTTTGTGTAAAAACCGTAAAGCGGTTTACAGAATACATCTACCTACCAAGTTTCAACTGTGTAATCCTCTTAGTTTTGGAATAAAAAGGGTGTGACATACATCGGTTTGGCCGAATCTATAAGGATTTCGATTTTTGCCTTTAGGCTACGAAACCCTAAAAATAGTCCTATTTACAAATTACCCTCACAATTGTTAAATGCTGCTATACATGATTTTGCCTTTATAGCAGCGTGTAAATTAACAATAGAGATCTGACGACATATGATCCAAAAACGAAAAGCTGTCACGACTTAAGGTGAAAATGACGTAAATGGCGACCTGAAGATGTTAAATTACAATAAATGTCAAACTGGTTTATCATAAAAAGGTTAACATGGTAATAAATTGGTTGTTAAGTTAAAATTAATGTCATTGTTTTTATAGCGCTCTTTCTTCTTGAAATCATAGTTTTTATTATTTAAAAGAAAGATTTATTTTTAACGATTCTAATTCAATGTCACTATAAGAATGATTAGCAAGTAAACTGCATTCATAAAATTTATATAAAGTGAACTCCCTTATAAAAGCAAATAATATTCATATCGCTCCACCATATTGACATTCGATATGGTGGAGCGATATGAATATTATTTGTCTTGGTCTGGGTGTTAAATATGTATATTATGTATGTATTTACAAAAAAGGTATATAAGTATGTTTATCCGTAATCTTGTATCCATAACACAAGTTTTTCATGAAACTTAACGTCGTAATAATTGGTGTGATTGTATCCAATTATTATTATTATAATAAGCAACAGTGGACAAGTCTTAGTCTATCTGAAGTCTGAACTAATAAGGTAAGTATGAAAATTAACTTGACAAATAGAGAACAACACATTTTGACTAATCAAAATTTTCCATAGTAGGTACTCAGTCGTCATTGCCTTCGTTAATTTATTGTTTTTTCTGATACCTATTAACATCTAGAAGGCTGGAAAAAATAGCTTAAAGTATCCCACAACGCACCGGTGTGGGGCGGACCGCACTCGTATTCATTTCAAAGTTAGCCAAGAACAGAGAGGTCGCCCGGAGGTATAATTAGTTGGCGGCGCGGGCCGGCTGCGGCCCGGATGTCGGCCGAAAGCAAACAACGGGCACCGTGTGTGCCAGTGGAGCTTTGGACGAACGCTTTTTGGATAAGTGTCCCTAGGAATATTAATAAGGCAGAATCAGAGTTTCATTCAACTTATGAAATAACAGGCGAAAGGAAAGAAAATAAAAGATATTAAAACAATAGTTACCGGGTACCGTATGTACTGTAGCTTTCGACGAACGTTTTTTTAATTAAGTGTTCCTAGGAACACTTATTTAGCATTATGAAATAACAGATGTAAAGAAAGAAAACAAATAAAAGATACTAACCTAAAATAGTTAGACTGTATTAATATAATTTCATTCTAATAACTGAGCTTGCTAGACCGATCGCGCTGAGTTATTTTGTAGGCAAAACCTTCAAAAATTCTAAAGTTTATAAAAACTTGCCTGTGGATGTATTTGCATATAAAAAGCTTATTTTTGCGTTTTGTGTCATTTCTTGCTTATGCATCTAAAGAAATTCGAATATTTGTGGTGGATATAAATAATTCAAAATAAAACTTACAAAATTGATTTCAAGTTAAAAAACGCAATGGTATTGAATTTAAGATAGCCTGCGTAGTGTACAAACCTAGTGTGTGTCACATTCGTTCAGGGGAAAGTGACTTAAAGTCAGTACATTAATAACTAAGGCAAAAAAAATTAGAGTTTAAATAACTAGTACCATAATCTGCAGATTACTTAAATAAACCCATGAAAAAAATTTGTGCCAGATTCAGGCATGGGATTTTAGTATTCACAATTTTTTTGTTTGTCCGAGCTATAAGTGCTTTAAAAAAATATTACAATTATTAGAATTTACTTATTTGATATTAAAAATGCATGATTGACGGACAGTGTGAATTTGTGTCATATTAATGCACGGCATTATTAATTAAGAAAAAAATACAAAAAAGCGCACGAAGTTAGTAGGTACATAGCGCGCGATGCGAACGAAGCGCAGGCGGCAAGCCCGGCGCGGTCGACCTACCTATACGCGTGGACCGTGTGACATCGCGGCGTCCGTCTCAGTCGGGTTATATTCGGTACCTACTATAATAATAGGTAATTAGATTATCCCGTGATTAGATCAGATTAGGTAAGGATTGAATTGATGAACGAAAGAACACACGCCGTCGTTCGGTTATATAGAGATTATCATCACAGTCTATATTAAGCGTTAATCTACTATGCAGCCGCAGGTCACATCTAATTTTCAATACTGTTACTTTTATGCTTGGACGAATTAACCACTTCGTCCAAGCTTTTATGCAAGTGAAAGAATGACAGGGTCGTCGGTCGCATAGCAGAGCAGATGTTATACCTAAGTATATGAGTTATTTAGTAGATTTTCACTTTTACTTACAGGTACCTATCGCTTTTCGGTAGTTTTTATTTTTTTATATTATCATATAAAAAAAGTATTCTGCTTTAAGTAGAGTCAGCAAAACAAAATTTATAGCTTATACTTACTAAATACGGCATACTCGTAGATTTACAGGAACCGGGTCCGATACTCCGTTAAGAGAACCGGGAATATCGCTACTCCCGGTACTGAGAAACCCCTAAAGCTTTTTTGTATTATTGAGCTGTTTAAAATGTGTGCATAAATGAAAATGTTAGACGCAAGATGAAAGAACCATAGAAAGTGCTGCTGCTGTGAAACTATTTTTTGGTAGTTCCCCGCGTAACACACACAAAATTCAGCTTTTATACTTTAACGTACTATTGAAATACGCTCATATTACCGGTCATATTATTGTCTGGCTATTGCTGTCTCACTCTAATAAATAGGTCACTGTCCTGTTATACCGCCTAATGATAATCTAGGAGTATCATACAATCAACGATGAGCCTAGAAGGTATTCATTAGGGATTTAGAATCCCCGGGTTTGTAAGTATTCGGAAATACAAGAACAGGTAAGAAGTTACACTCAAGCGCGGTACAGAAGATATAAGAATCAAAACGCTTAGCCGATTTCGACGCATTGAACGCCAGTCTTTGGAATATATTGTGAAGTACATATTCGTATTTATGCTTGTCTAATGGCAGGGGAAGAGTATAGCTGTCCATTTCAGACCGAAATATATCAGATAATAAAGCGTTAAGCTCGCAACAACGCTACTTTTTGTCTCTGCCAAGGGGTTTGCGTTCAAGCTTATAACAAAAATATCTGTTGTGCGGCGTCGGTACCGCCACAAAAATAGATAGATACCGACGCCGCACTGTAACCGCACCGCGCGCTTTGTATGGAAACAAACGACCGTCCGTGCGCAAAACGACAAATGCACCGCTTCGGCACCGCAGCGATCCGACAAGAAACGTCTAAACTGAAAGCGCCCTTAAAGATGTTTGGATCTAAACTTCGATCATCAAGTCGTAGTCATCGTTTAAGCCACATGACACCCACTGCTAGGTATAAGACTCCCCCAAGGATCTCCACAACGATCGGTCCTGCGCTGCCCGCATCCAGCGGCTTCCCTTGACCTTTACCAGACCGTCGGTCCACCTTGTCGGAGGCCTACCTACGTAGCGTCGTCCCGTGCGCGGTCGCCATTCCAGAACCTTTCCGCCCCAGCGGCCATCGGTTCTTCTCTATGTGCCCCGCCCACAGCCATATCAGCCGAGTAATCCTTCGAGCGATGTCAGTTGCTTTGATCAGTTTAGTTCTCCTACGGATCTCCTCATATCAGATTCGATCACGTAGGGAAACGCCGAGCATACTCATAGTTAGCGACCACGATTCACTACCGTAAGTCATCACTGACAACACACACTGGTCATAGACTTTCGTCTTGAGACACTCAGGTAAGTTGGACGCGATGACCTTACGGAGCTTCCTAATGCTGCCCATCCGAGTTGGATTCGACGGGAGATCTCTTTCTCGAAGTTGGACTTACCTAACTGGATTGTCTGTCCAAGGTAAACGTAGTGGTCAACATTTCGAGTGTAGGGTTCCCAACGTGAACTGAAGTGGGTATAACATGGGAATTTGACATGATTTTCGCCTTTTCCATGTTCATCTTAAGACCCAATGTTTGGGAAGCACTACGGAGATCTTCGAGCATTGTGTTCGGATCTTCCAAGGTCTCAGCCTCAAGGACTATATCATTGGCTAATTGGCGGGATGCATAAACGAAGATGTGTCAGATACTGGCCATTAATGTTGATGCCGAGTCCTTTCGAGTCCAAGAGCTTAAAGATATCCTTCGACGCAGCTGTGAACAGTTTCCGAGAAATGACGTCTCCCAGTCTAACACCTCGCTAAAGTTAGATGGGATTTGTGTTCTGGTTCTGTAATCGGTCCGACATGGTGGCATGTTCGTATAAGTACCTCACCACCTCGAAATACCTATAGTCCACTTGGCACCTCTGGAGAGAATGCAGCACCGCCCAGGTCTCTATCGTATCGAAGGCTTTCTTATAGTTCGCAAACGCCAAGCAAAGTAGCAAATTATACTCCTCGGTCTTCTGTATAACCTGCCGAAGCGTATGGATGTGGTCTTTAGTGCTAAAGCCTTTTCAGAACCCGGCTTGTTCGTGAGGAAGTCGTCGAACCTGCGAACTAGACGACTCGTTATGACTCTCGAAAACAACTGAGTTTGCGTTTGGTATAGTTGGAGGAACCATTTCAGCGTAAAAAACCTTTGCCAGTAAAGCAAAGCTTTTTTCATGCTAATTAAAATTTTAATGAAATATTAAAAGTTGGAACTTAATGAAAATGACACGCATGATCAGCAAGCATATCCCTCAAAGTAGGATTCAGGTTGAAAGGACTGTCCTGTTTCTTATCCTGTTAATCTTACAGCCTCAGTGGACAACCGAATTAGGGAATTAGGGACAAGATGTAAGCTAGCATTGGCTTGGCTATTTCACTAAAGGCCAGGGCAAAAAAAAATAACGATTCTACATCTTTATCAATAAAAGCTATAGACTTGCTCGGTCGTCAACTGAAGCTTTTTGGGTTACATGACAAGGGGGCAGAGTTGTTTTGCGCTATTAAGAGTCTGCCTGCGGAGACAGGTTCATGAACCAGTTCAATAGGGGCTCGTGCATCAAATTTTAATTCAAATTCAATATCATTTATTCAGGTTATGCTGTTACAAGCACTTATGAACGTCAAAGAAGCTACGCCATCGGCTCACAAACCCTACGGCTGGATACTGGATTTTCTTTGCTAGGAAGGCATTGAATGATGACCCGATATTCAATTTTCTCCATACTTAATTAGTAGCTACCTGGGCAAATGAACCTGTCCCCACAATCCCACCAAAACCGGAAAGTTTCCGATCTCAGGAGATTGCAATGCAAATATGGTTAGCCAAAGGAAAGGTCAGAAGTCAGATAATGTTTATATAAGATCGATAAATAATGCTAGGGCCAAGGAACTCATGGTTACGAATTTTCCCGAGATTCCTGATACGGTACTTACTGGGGCACATTAACTGGCATCGGTTTTAACATGGTATCGCAGAACCGGTTCTCATTAATAGTAAACTTCAGTATAAATATATTCAAATGAATGAGTTCGAGATAGGGAAAAGTACCGGGAATTCAAAGTTCAATTTTTTCCCGGGACTCCCAGTACTGACGCAAATTGACACCGGTACCATCGTATAGAAGAACCAGTATTCTTGGTTCTCATTAATAATAATTAATGGGTTAGAAATGCAAAACTATAAAACAAAATGTATTAAACGAGTGATTGACAGAGGGTGCATGATTTCTAATTTCAATTTTAACAATCAGAAAGGCTGTCATTTAGAATAGTGGCACTTGAGGTGGTATAAAGTAAAAACAAATTATACTTACTTACTTGCCTAGATCAGATATATATCCTGTTTTCATTTTTTGCTTTTTATTTAATGTTTACCTACTTCTAAAAAACATCTTAGTCTGGTCATCAACTTACTTAAAAATAATTAAGTAGGTACCTTCTTGACTAGCAATGTAGGTACCGTCAACAGCACGTACGGCTTTACATTTGCACTACGAAACTACGACTACGACGTCGGCGCTCTCAAGGTTACACCGCTCGCGTGTCGCGTAGCGTCCCATCCCATGCGCTGGCTCTTAGCGGCAAATTTCAAAATGTTCCGGATTTAAACTGAATCTCATAATATAAGATTCCATGGATAAAAACGACACAAATTTTGAATAGTGTTTCGTTATATCATAAAGATAATAAAAATATAAACTCTAATAACTTGAATTTTCTTTTGTGAGTTTTACAGCGTTTTGAACAAAAAAAGGAAAGTTTCTGAAAATGCCATGGAGGAATCTGACACAAAACATTATAAACAAAAGATACCATTGATCTAAAACTTATAACACCTATTTCACCAACTCTAATATTCTTTTGAGCTACTGAGGCGACATCTTAGGTAAAGGTTAAATAACAGTATTCCCGTGGAGAGAGATGACACAAAAACCTCGTGTACATCGTTTACGACTTTCTAATCCCCATGAAAGTAAAATTATCGTCTCTAATTTTCTTTTCGGCCGATAATGTCAGAAAAGACAAAAACGTCAATATATACTTATCCCTGCACCTAAGATGACACAAAATCATATATTAGGTTAAGTAAATGGTCCTGGAACTGTATACCAAAAATCAAGAACTTTAATATTTTTGAAACCTCAAAACTTATCCCTATCGGTCTATGCGGGTCATATTGCGTGTAAAGTGTTTATTTCAATAATCTACGAGTATATATATATATATATATAAAATTCAATGTTCTGACTGACTGATTGACTGATAATCAACGCACAGCCCAAACCGTTGGGTCTAGAAACTCCAAATTTGCCACATAGGCATTGCAGGTAGTTGATTAATAAACCGCGATACTAGATAAGCGGTAGTTCTTTCGCCGTACACGTTATTCGCCCTAATCATAACAAGTTTTTTTCAGTTCAGTTCAGTTTTTTAAGATTATTATTGAAAAAAAATTCGATTAGAATATTGTTTTTAAATTGAATGTGGATCGGTAATATTTTACATAGGTTAAATAATTTAGATTCATCTGAAGAGTATTGTTTTTGAATGTTTATACTTACTATCGTCTTAATTATCTTTAACTGTAGATTGTAAATTAGGTTAGTGTATGTCTTGTAAGTTCGCCCATAACTGCTCAACCCATATCGAATGTACGAACCCGCAAGTGCGTTATATAACATTACTTTCGAATTAAATGGTATTCGAGCTTTTAGAATTTTCATATAAGCCAAAAACTGTCTGAGTTTATTGCAGACATGAGCAATGTGAAATTTTTATCAATTTTTAAACCAAGATTCCACATTTTCTATAATTGGGCAGCTACAAGGACCCATACTAGACTCGCTAGACAACCGAAGACAGGAATTGTAATGGGCTTTTAGATTATCAATAGGTGCCGTACGAACATAAGGGGATGTGATACGTAGTAGTTTCGTTTTACTAGGGTTGATAACTAATCCAGAATCATGACACCATTTGGTTAGATCATTAAAGTCACATTGTAGTTCGTAAAGGGCTTTTTTCGGATCCCTGTCCGCCGACATAAGACAGGTATCGTCAGCGAACTCGAAACATTTACAATGTTTTATACATGAGCTCATACCATTTACGTAGGTTAAAAAGTTACGTAGGTAATAAAATCGCCATCACGAGAAATCAACCCCTAAGGGGTTAAAAAGGGGTAAATAATGTTAAAATCGATATGGGTGTCGTTATTGAGGTTTTATGGGATGTTAATTGCAAAAATAACATCAATTTTGAAATCCGATGCGGTGGACATGAATCAACCCTTAATAGATTAAGCAAAGTATTGTAAAATAGACATACTTAGCAAATTTTATCGCGATAGCTTTGGAGCAATTTCTACTACTTTTCCATTCACAATTATCCATTCGCTTATATTACAAATGCTAAAGAAAGACTGCACTGTGTGGCTGTTCCTTTTCACGCGTAAACCGCTAAATCGATTTTAGTAAAACTTGATATGGACATAACTTGAACCGTGCAGATGGACATAAAATACTTTTTACTCTGATAAATGGCACACTTACGGTAGTGAAACGTGGTCGCTAACTTTGGGTCTGATAAGAAAGCTCAAAGTCACTCAACGTGGCTATGCTCGAAGAGTAAAATGAGGAGATCCGTAGGTAGGAGAAATAAAGTAACCGACATTGCAACAAGGATTGCTCAGCTGAAGTGGTAGTGGACGGGATTCATAGCGAGAAGAATCAATAGCCGTTGGGGCGGAAAAGTTCTGGAATGGCGACCGCACACCGGCCGACGATCCGTGAGTGGTACCCCGACAAGGTTGACCGACGATCTGGTGAAGGTCGCGGAAAGCCGTAGGCTGCGGGCAGCGCAGGACCGATCGTCGTGGAGATCCTTTGGGGAGGCCTTTACCCAGCAGTGGGAGTTATGTGGCTGAGACACCACGCGACATCCTAAATCCGCGCGTTAATCTAATTCCTCGCGGACGAAGTCGCGCGAAGGCTAGTTTTTTTTATATATACCGTTAGACATTCTTAAGAATCAATACTTTATGGATTTTATTTTTTCTCAATTTTCACACACACTTTCAATTCAAACTAAGGCAACGAAAAAAATTTGAATCAAATATAATTCTTGGCTTACTATTACGTTAGTTATAAAGTGAACAGCACTAGCAGAATATCAAAAGGCAATACTAAATGGGGTTGGTGAGGCATATGGTGGGTCACTGGAGGAGGCTTGGCGAGGTAGCGCCGAAGAATTAGGTCTATTTGAGCAAATTAGTAGCTTCCGCCGCAAACAGGAAGTAGCTAACAACTCCGTGTAGGACCTTTGCATACGGCCTTTGAAGAATTAGGCGGTCAATGTAGTGTAGTCTTTAGCATGGATTTAATATAACTTTTGAAGTTCTCCTAATGGATACTTAGCAACTGTCAGCATAGATTTTGCGGCAACCGGGGAGGAAACAAATCTATACTAAATGAAATGATTATAAAAAAACAGCGAGAATTTATTAATTATTTATGTCTGTGAAAGTGTTAAATTAGGTGCAAGTCACAAAATGATACTCATCTTAGGTTTCAGCTGGTACTGGTAGGAGAGGAGCGGTTGTGCAGCAGCTTGTTGATTTAACAGAATTAACAAATTAATCTTGAAAGTGTGTTCTTGCTATAGCTATTTGTTAATTGAATTGCATTTGCATTGTTTTTGCTTTGTTAAATTTTTTATGCTATCATACCGGTCTCGTACCAGCTGAAACCTATCGTAGTTTAAATCGAATAGCAGAGTATTGCTTGCGGCTCCTCCCAGGTGGCCACCTTGTAGATTTTCATTTCGAAATACATACAACACTGTTCATTCTTTTATGAAACTAATATGAACTTTTTTATGACACTCACGCTCCCAGAGTTATGAAATAAGTATTTATTGTGTGCGGCTGACAAGCTGGGATTACAATATTTAAATTTCATTCGCTATGTTGGGACATTTTTTTTCATATTTATCTCTTTCGGTTTGCAATAGCACCACACTACTTACCTACATAAATACATTTTTAACTTAAAAGGTTTAGTGGATAATTAATAAAATATTTACCGATTGCCTGTGGCTATTATTATTGAAAATAGAGTTTATTTTCAATAATAATAGCCACGAATGCAAATAACTTCTACAAAAATTCTATTTCCTAAACCCAATCCGACCAAACAAATACCTTGAACGAAATACGTTAAGGGTGGATTGCACTATCTAACTTAAACGATAACTATAACTTTAAAGGTGGAAAAATGTATAGGATTTGACAACTTTGACATTAACAAATCTGTTAAAGTCTGCTTGTACAACTCAGCATTAGTTCCATTGTTTGTAAGATTGATTTTACTAACAGATAACTAAGGGCCAGGTGCCCCGTCGACTCATAAGTTAGTTCTGAATAACTTGTCTGCCAGAAAAGCTATCCAGAACTTATCTGTCCTGCCCATGATCAAACCGGCCCTAAATAAACAACTGGCGTACTGTACAGTACTGTAACATTTTCAATTGTTTTTCGATATGAGCCTTGTGCGGTAGCTCAACCCGTGCGGTGTCGACGGGGTCGCTTCCGTCTTCGCGCGACTACCGACCCTGCACATTGCACCGTTCCGGTATCAGTTTCCACATCGTCTAGCGTTCAATTGCACGTAAGGGTTCCATACTCGCCGAATGTATCGCGCGGAGTGTTGCGGTTGAAAGTTATTGTTCCTTTTATTAGCTAGACAGGCGATTCCACATGACTACGGTTTGAATAGACGCAATATCTAGCTGATGTCTTCAGGGTAGTAGGAAAAGTAAGGAACTTGAGATAAATCAAATGTCAAATTTAATTTACAATCACTTCAAAACATGATTTTAGATAATTATCAAGGATGACCAGTGGGAAACAGTGACAACAATGACTGTTATCTAGAATTTCATACGCCCGATATAAAGACTTCTCTTTTATAAATGAACATTAATAAAAATGATAATTTTTAATCAAGTAAATATACTAGAAAAAAGCAACTTGTCTCATGTCGCCCTGGCGGCACACTTTATCACATAAAAATTGCATTGTAAAATGCAAAATTAAGAAGTTATAAATTAATAAAAATGTTGATAAATTTTTTGTCTGACTCAGCGTGCATAAACAAACCATTTAATCCTCTTTCCTACTAATATTATAAATGCGAAAGTATGTCAGTTTGTTTGTTTGTTCCTCTTTCACGCAAAAACTACTGAACGTATTTGGATGAAATTTGATATGTAGGGATTTCAAGTAGTGAACTACACTTATGCTACCTTTTATCCCGATATTCCCACGGGAACGGGAACCACGCGGGTGAAACTGCGAGCGAAAGCTAGTCGTCATATAATTTTTTAGTTATACATATTTTATAGAAAGATAAGTTGCATTGGCATTTAACATAATCTGGAGTTTCTAGAATCTGTCGTTTGTGGAATCTGGCATTCATAAATTCAGGCGAGTTTTAAATATGCCCGATTCTATATGAATGCCAGATTTGCCAGCTAATGCCAGCTATGTTTTGCTAAAAAAGTTAGTAGTGCAGTAACGATTTTTTTAATCGTAAATAAATCACGGCGGTATCCCTGAACTCAATTCGTTAACCGTTTAATATTTGCTGACATGACAAAATTTCAGCAGATAAACTTAATGATGTTCGAATTTTTCTACACGCCTTGGGCAAGAGGGTAGTGCAGCGTGAGAATATCGAATTAGCAGTGATGGATTTTAAATTTTCAAACGAGCGGAAGACAAAAAGGTTCACCACCGGACGGCGGACCGGACGCGAGTGAATTACGTTACAGTGACGCGGCGACCGTAATTCAATCCAACGGCAAATGTTGATTCGAACGACCGCCCTTCCCGCCGGCCATATTCGACCCACTCCTGAGGTCCTACTTCGTAAACGGAAACACGATAACGGATGACTTTCCGGTCCTGTCCGGTATGGCCCGCTTCGTGACTTTATAAGCTAATAAATATGGTGAATTGAACTACGAAATTTCGACCGACCATATGATAGCGACTCTGTTTTCATAGCAGGCTCTCTGGCCCCATGGGCTAGCCTCTAATCCCCTTTCCCTACTCTTAAAAAACCGTTATATATTTATGTACGTCATTCAGTCCACTTCAAGACATTATTAGCTCAGCATTGAGGTCGAAAGGAGGTGAATCGTACTACGAATATCGTCTGGCCATCCCGACGCAGCAGTTTTCGTAGTAGGCTTCCTGGCTCCATAGGCTCGCCTCTGATCCACTTTCACTACTAAGTGTGCTCTAAAACACTGCCCTAATTTACTAACGCCCTATGTAGGTTATTCGCAGCCGATCAATCAAGAGCAATCCTCTTTCGAACCGTGAGCGTCACGTATTGCACACGGCATGCATATTTCACATCACAAAATGTAAATCTCATTGCGCACTTTGGGAATTCGGGTTAGCCCAAAACTTTTGTATTGGAACATTGATCAATTTAATATAAAAATTATTATTACAATTTGTTATTATTAAAATTGTTTTAGTAAAAGTACATAAGTATTACGTTTTATTTTAATCTAACATTTTGCTTCTGGTAGTGTAAAACCACCCTCGCGAGCAAATTGAAGCCACCCTCTTCCCAGAACTGAACCATTTATATATTTCTTGTATTTGTAGCAAAAAAATTATCACATGTAATTATGATTGTTATTATAAATATTTAAAAATTATAAATCGGTTTTAGTAGTAACTTGACGAAAATACTTTAAAATATAGTTCTAGTAAACAAACTATCATAAACAGATAATAGCATCACTTTATTTAATGTCACAACCTGTCTTTCGTAGACTTCCGCTTCCCCTATTACAGCGAACATAAGTCATGGTTTGATTAAATTTCAAACACCAAAATGTACGTCAGCAATAATTTACAGAATAAAGTGAACATTTCAGCTCCAACTCGGCACCAGATTTTAGGTGAGTGCTAAAGCGGATTATCGAAATTAACCTCTTCAACGGTTCTAATGATTGACTCTTCCACCCGACAGCCAGGGGTTCCGGTTAACGCTTAGCACCGAAATAATCTCCATTTTCGATTCGGCTATTACTCGCCGATATCGGATGTAGTACGATTGATCTATTCTCTAATTTATTGATTAGCTACCAACTGTTATTAAAACAAAATATATAAGTTGCAATAAACCTACATATTTTGTAACTTCCAATAAACTTGCAAGATGATTTGCATTCTTCTTGCAACTAAGTCAAAGGTCTTAAATTCGAATACTCGAAACAAACATTCATGTGATTGACTTTTGTTTTTCGTTTGTGTCTGGGAGATAAGATAATATTTGTAAATAAGTAGGGTAGTGTATAAAAAAAAGGTATTTGAAAATATTTGTAAGTACGTAGGGTAAGTGCTTATTTGCAATTGATAGTCGAAATACGGTGATATTTTATTGTACTAGAAAAAAGTGTCTTACAATTTACCCAAACAGGATGTGATTCTAGTATTTTTTTCGGTTGTTCATGTTTAACCGGGGAAAATCACGGTTGATCAGTAGAGTTTTTTGGGCAACGTTTTCTCGGAAAATACTATAGTTAAAGAAATCATTTATTATTGAAATGAAATACCTATTAATGATCTATTATTAGTTGTGATGTAAAAAAAATCTATATATCTATAACTTGTTTAAATAAAGCTCCCTAAAATATCTCTACTGGTACCGGGAAGTTACCTATAGATTTCTTTTTGGATGAATCAAGATGGTATTACTAGAAAATTAGGTTGTCAATGGGAATTAATGCAGGCTCCATTTAGTCCTATCGAGAGCTTCAGCAATATACTCAAGTAAAATTTACTGGAACTACTTATATTTTCTACGAAGAATCAGCGTAAAGACGTAGCCTTGCATAGATTAGTAGATGCACTTAGGGTAACCATGGGTCCACATTTGTGCGGTTATATTTAAACTTTCAAACATCTTTTTTGTTTTTTATGATTTTTGTATTTTTGCATTTTCAATGCTATTTTTATACTTATGATAAATTTCTTTGGACCGGAGTCCCATCTGAGAATTCACTTGTGGCCGAGTACATTCTTTCCAATATTTTTCTATTTCAAATTTATCATATGTAATTCAAACTTCTGTTCGCAAGAAAACCGCACAAAGTATACTTTGTGCGGTATTTCTTGACAGATCGACAAGGTTAGCGGTTTAGGTTTACCCTTATTATGAAACAATAATGTTGTTGGAACTATTTGGAACTACTCTAATATTAAAGAAGTGACTAAAGCCCATAGACTCTAAATGGCCAAGCTAGCCAAGCGTCAAAAGGGCCAACATGGGAAGTGCCGTTCTCTCATATCTGAGTCCAAGCCAGCTGAGCCAGCCAGCGTAGTATGTTTGGGACTATTATCGTAAGGTAACCATTAGGTTGGTGCTGTCGAAAGTTTAGGCAAAATAAATAATGTTTTATTTTTTAAAATACATTTTATTTAATGTCTTTGTGTCCTATGGTTTCAAATTCCCATCTGGTAACCCTACGTGCGACGGTCGCAAGCTAATCTCGTGGAAGCGGCGAAGGAGCACAATAGGCTTTATTAACATGCACGCGACTCGTTCGATACAAATTGCCGATGAGTCGCCGTATTTGCGGCGGGCGATGCGACCCGGCGTCCCGTGTAATAACGTCGCCGCTTGTTACCGAGTTTGCCGTCTCCTAAAGCCTCACATCCGATATCATTCATGCTGGCGCTCAATTGATGTATGAGGATTAGTCTTAAATCATCCAAGCTCCTACCTATGACATAAATTGACGAGAAGCAATATTCGCATCTTCGGTTGCAGCGTGCGCTTCATAAGCCTACATAATGTTTGACATTTATCTTTGATAGGTACCTTTTGAGGCTCTGTACACACAATACTGTTGCCTACATACATGTAGAATACAATATCACTTATCGAAAGTGAAAAAATTAATTTTAATATTTACATAAAAAATGCAATGTCTTTAATTTACACCTAAGTATAAGTAAGACATAGGTAAGGGGGATGTAAAGAAATAAATACTTTAAGCAAAAAGTTATCCACATAAACTTACCCAAGAAAAAAAATCTTAACGTTAATTAAACATCGGATTCGTGCTGTTTCTTTGACGTCCCATAAAGCCTACAATATTAACTAATAATTTCGTTATAAATCGCCCGTGTATTCAGAAGAGGATACATATGAATGCATGCGGCTGCGCTGCTTCAAAAAAATGTTTAAGCCATATATTTAAATTAATTAGGATTTAACGTAAAAAAAATCCACAGGACCATAAGAGTTCCAAAAATAATTACCTATTATAAAATAAAGACATTCCTTACATGCCAGTCCGGCCATTCACACATACAAAGACATCTCTCTAAATGTTCGTTCTTTCTGCTGACCAATCTTTAAATCCAACATTAATAGTTAAGTGCATTACGGTTGGTAATCACTTAAAAAAAACTCCATCGCGGGATCTCTTTCATAAATCCAATACAAACTTTTATAGAAAGAAAAACCATCGTCGCGTGATGCCAAAACTGTGTCCAGCTCAGTGTAAGCAGCAAGCAGAGCTTGCTGCACTGGTATTCTGCTCATGGTCATGCACGTCATCAAAACCAACGTCATTAATCGCCATATTTAAATAGTTTATAATTACGTGGCAAGCATGTGCTTAGCGAAAAAACAGACTTTTACACACTTAACAGACTTTTACAGACACTTTAACATACTATTTAAAAAACAGACTTTTACAGTTTATAATTGTAAAGAGACACAAATACAACATGTACATAAAAGCCTTATAGAAGCCATGATTTAAAAACTGCTCATAAAAGAAAACACTTGTTACTTCTTCATTACAGAAACACATCGACTTTACAGCGCTGATTATACAGTTTCATTTGTCTCACATCTCAGATCATTTTGACATTATCGGATCCGATATCGGGGGCAAGAAAATGTATGAAATATTACTATGAAAATAGAATGAAATATTACTATGAATGAAATATTACTATGAAAATATTACTATTATGAAATATTGCGGTCGTATTCAGTTTCAGTTCCATGGGGAACCCTAAATCTTGATATTTTTTATTTTTGTGTGAAAGTCGTAAAGCTGTTTTCAGAATACATCTAGGTACCTACCGAGTTTCAACAGTGTATCTTAATAATTTCGGAATAAAATGGCTGTGACATACGGACGGACGGACAGACACAGACACGACGAATCTATAAGGCATTCGTTTTTTGCCATTAGGCTACGGAACCCTAAAAAGTAGCCTATGTAACATCCGTCCTTTCAACTAAGTCTATGCCAAAAATCAAGTCGATTGGTTGCTTAGTTAGGGCGTGAAGAAAAGAGAATCAAACTAACAAACACACTTTTGCATTTATAATAAAAAATATAAGTTAGGATGTACCTGCCTTTCCCATTATCCGATCCGATAATGTGTTAATTTTAAGTCATAATGTAATCCTGTTTGTGGTCCTATCAATAAATAAAACAATAATAATATCGGTACCGGATCCAATACCAATATCGGATCGGATACTGTGAAAACTCTTTCAAGGCGTCTCATCTGTATACCGGCTCGGGGGAACGAATGTTCTATCTAATTAACTTTATCATAAAGCGCCGGGTATTGCACTGTCGGCCGACGGACGGTTTAATCGGAAACTCGCCTCTGATATTATACCTTGAGATTTTCGTTTTTGCACTACCTGAGCTAAGCTTAATTGTGAAGAAAAGAATAAAATGATGGTGAAAAATTGGAATCAATATTTTCAGAAACTCGCCTCTGATACCAGAATTTGGAACTTGGAAATGAGAACTGAGAACTTTCCATATTTTTTTCACGCACTTAATTCCATGTGAAATTAAGTGCCTGAAAAAGAATCTGGATTTTGGAAATCTGCACTCACCACCAGACTCTATGATGGTGAGTGAACATATTCAACAATTTTTCTGTTCTTAAAAATCATCATCATTGAAATAGAAATTGAGTTTCACAAAGTATTACCTTCACCCGCGTGGTCCCAGTTCTTGTGGGAATATCGGGATAAAAAGTATCCTATGTTGATAACCAAGCTAGCTTCAATCTGTGTACCAAATTTTATCCAAATCCGTTCAGCAGTTTTGGAGCCTATTCAATGCAAACAAACCTTTCCTCTTTATAATATTCCAATAGATAGGTAAGTAATTAATTATGTTTCTTAAGCAGAGAAATCTCTAAATACACTTCTCTTGGTTCGGTTTTGAATTTCTTCACCACTGTCATGACAACGTTCTTGTTTTCTAAGCAACACTTCTTTCAGTACTAAATGCGTAACCTCCTTCTAACCTCTATCTTGTATTCCGCAGATGGAACAATCATTACAATCCGGCACCGTAAACGGGCCGGCCGGCCACCGTCCGCGCTCAATCCACCGAGTGGATCGACGAGGGACTGCAATCTTGTGGAAAATACCACTTTGTTTTAGTAGCACTCCGCTCTGATGATGTTTAAGCGATCACTTCTATACCTTTTTCACTTGTTTAATGTACTTTCGTCGGGGAAGTCATGTTTTCATCAGTCGTTTTAGAAAAATTGTGATTTGTCACTTTTTATTAGATCTGTTGCAATCGAGTGGAAAGTTTTTTTTTTAAGTTTTAGAAACAGAATAGAAATAGTTATTTGTTATGCAAGGCTAGAAAGTTGGTTATTTAACGGCGAGTTGTTTATTATTTTATTTATTTATTAAAATTTTAACAATATTAATACATTATAACATTACATGAAAACAGTGTCACAAAAACCTGTTTAGGTTTAACCTTACACTGTTTGGTTTCGTCATCTTGTACAATCATTTATTATAATTAATTAAAATAACTATCAATATTTTTTGTAGGGTATGCATTTATAATTTTCCTTATTACAATACAACGTAAATATTTCTACCTGCCTAGTCCAACAATCGCACAAGCGTGCAGCGGCGCGTACCCACGGGTGGAATTCTAAGCATTCATGCATTATTGATTAAATTCAATACTTTTTTTTTTTTTTTGTAATTGGCATTATTGTATATTATTCATTCAAAGTATATAAATCAATATTACTAATTAAATTAATTGAGTATTTATTACTATTTTATTATATTTAATGTTTTGTTATTTAGATTTATTAATTTATTAAACATTTGAGAAATTGACATTAATGTATAATATTACGCATTCAAATTATATAATTATATCAATAGATGTTAATAATTAAACTAATTACTACTTAGATACTAGTACTTAGATTTTTTTTTTATCATATTTGATTAGGTATTTATTTTTTTAGATTTATTATTTTCAATTTTTCAGTAGTAAACCAAATATAAGTCGATCACTATTTATTTTGCAGTAATGTAGATAAGAAATATTTTTTAAGTTTAACTTTAATGTTGCTTTCATTTAGTTCTTGTTTTAGTGTTATGGGTAGTTCATTTATTAATTTAGGTACTTGATATTGTAGCAATTGTTTGCCGTAAAGATTAGTAAAGCTGGGAACCATTAATATGATTTTAGCAGCATTGCGTGTCTGTTTATTACGGTAGATAACCTTACATAGATCCATGTTGAAAAAATGGTCTGTTATCAACATATACTTTACCTGACTATGTATTGGTAGCACGGCACAGTGATGAAATAGCTCATTGTGATTATCTTGGTAGCGAGTTTTAATTTTAGGCGGAACAATAGCCTTCAGGATTCTTAATTGTAACCTGTAAATTGGATCAAGGTGTGTTTTGTGTGTGTGATATTGAAAGCTGAGCAAGCGAAGGATTCTAGGATTGAACCACGAGCGTAGCGAGTGGTTACAAAGTTTGAATCCTGAGCGAAGCGAGGATTTCAAAGGTACAAGACGCTAAAAACTTTTCTGCCGAGCGCAACACACAATTTTTCACCTCACAACAGCGAGGAACATTGGTTGTTGATCTCGTTGATTTAATGATATAAAAAACTAAAATAATAAAAAGGGAGTATTATAGTTAATTCAAAGTTATTTAAAGTAGGAATAAATTGTTACTTAAAAATAACAATAAAAACGATTCGGTAAATGTTGACACTGACATGAGGTACAAGACAAAGACAATTTAAAAATAAAGATTCATGTCACGTTCCAAAATCCATTCATAGATTGTGAAATCTCACCCAGCCTAATATAAAATTCTTATAACAAATAGTTTAATCTTATTGTTATTGTTTTTATGATTAAATGAACTAAAATAATATAATAAAATCAATACGGAGTATTATAATTAATTTAAAGCTATTTAAAATAAGAATAAAATGTAACAAAAAAGTCAATAGTGCGATTCGGAACGCATTATTACATATTTTTAGGTATTATATTAAAAAAGTACTTTGCCGCGCTAGGCCGCAAAAAGCGATTTTCTTCGCCTAAACTGATTGACAAAACCTCCTTTTCAGAGCGTGTGAGGTGAAAAAGATTTTGAATACTATTAATGATAGTTGAATGTTGTTTCAAGATACATAAGCAATAATAACATAGGTACACTTTTTTATTTAAAGTCCCTACTGGTGGTGGTGGGGCTCGTGGATGAATAGAAGAAAGATCACCCACCTCGTAAGCACAATGAGAGGTTGTGGGAGATAACGAATGCAAATGCAGCTTAAAATGATTTCGTGACCCATTTCATGACTGACCATTGCGAATGTTGCTTAGCCACCGCAATCGCAAACTGAACAGACTCCTCAGGTCCTCTCCTGCGTTCAAAGTATAATTCTGGTTTTTTCTCTGCAACCATCATAGCTTAGGTAAAATAAAAAACTGGATCATAAACTATAACGTATTTGTAAACCAGACGGAATAACAAGTCCATAAGTAGATACAACAACGGCTATATGTATGTGACATGAAACTAGAAGAGGAAGATTATTAGCTTTTATTAATACAAAGTTACAAAGTGCAACAGATACAATAACTTCACCTTATCGAGAACAAGTTGGGAACTTAACTCCATAAGAAAATAATAAAAGTATCGGCGGTCCTCACGGCAAGGTATCGGGCAATGGAGGAATCAAACAAACGACTGGAAGTTGTTTAAACTCGCTCGCTGAGTTGCCAATCCAGACACTCACTCTTATTACAAACTAGCCCGGCAACTTATAACTAGCGAAGATATCAAGTTACAATTACCGAAGATGCGAGCTACGCAGATGAGCGGACTGGCTCGGGTAGCTGCTAGTGATGCAGCTTTTACAGATTAACATCTTTGTAAGAAAGTTTTGATGTCTAGGAATTATTAATTGTTGCATGTTGCCTGCAATCTGAAACACGGTTCTTCCTACCACATTGATTCGCCGATTTCAACATTATGATAAGAGGAAAGCTCTATATTGTATCTTATCAAAGCACTGAATCTTTTATTTTTGCCAATTTTCTCTCATTTTACTTAAGTTTAGTAAGATAAAATCTTATTATCATATTAAGAGGTACGGAATTTTCGTATTTACGAAATAGATGCAAATTATGCGATTTTTTTTTTAAATAACGGCGATAGATGCGAATATATAAATGTTGAGTATTTTCTGCAAAAGAAACAATAACTGTAGATGATTTTTCAGTCTTAACAGACCGAAAAACGGCTCTTAAGCAGTCGAATGTTGAAATTGCAATCATGATAACATTTAATGAAAGTTAATATAGTGTTTCTTCCGAAAACACTACTACTACATACTTTTCTTGTTACGATAGGTACCTACTTAAAAAATGCGAAATTGATGCGAAAGAAGAGAAATTCATAATAATTAACGATAATAAGGACTTTTTACAGAATCCTACAAAGTAACCAATAACAAACAGTGTTAATAACTTTCACCTGGCCCTAGAACACGTGGAGGTGTGCAATGCCAAATTACGTTTTAACGCACCACAGCCGACTTAAATGCAATAAAAAAGCACTTCGGATAATTCTCCACAGGCGATAGCGCACAGAATTGCAGCAGCGCCATAAAGACAGCCGGTAGCCGAGCAGGGACATATTGAGATAATCACATCTCACAACCGCGCTAACAAATTAAATTCTAACAGGACTTTGTCTACAAACCTGTGAACACAAAATTTTATTAAATGCGGTACTTTTTTCTTTCTTGCATGCATCTACAGGGCAATTTTAAAAAGAGTCATTTTTTTTTGTTTGGTCCTGAATCTGTGAGTGAACAATTTTCTCATAGAAACATGGGTCGAAATATGACAAAAAAAATTTGACTCTTCATACAAATTTGACTGATCACGTGATTGATTTAGTATGGGAAGTCCAAAAATTGTTCTCGTATTTCCATGTTTCTAGGAGAAAGTTGGTCACTTACCGATTCTGAAACGAACTTAAAAATTTGGATAATGTTTTTAAAATGATCCTGTATAAGAGCAGACAAATAACTAGATGAAGCAGGGAAACCGCGATTTACAAAGATGATCTACAATCAATATCCTATCTACAGGATTACCTAAATTTATCTGTGCAGATGCAGACATTATTTCAAAACGTTTCAAGGTTCTATAGTATCTACCTAAACATTATTGCTCATGACTTTACGGAAATTATATTTACAAAGGCCATTCATAGTTTAACTGACTACATCTTCTACATTCCGAGTGTCTTTTGAGTTTAACGTTTTTTTTTCTGCGCGATAGGATTATTGGAAGCTTTTTCCACGCTCGCTATTAGTCCGAACGTTGTTGCACTTACAAGCTCATACAAAAGTATCATCAATATGGAATTCATATTGCTACTGACCGTGTCCCACAGATTCGAGCGACGACGCTGCAACCAACAACTGCCAGAACGAGCTTATGCTCGTGTGCTTGGATATAGAGACAAAACATTTCGTCATCATGAAATACCTTGCAACCTAGTTGAATCTTCTATGGAAAGAGGCTTATAGATCGAATGTCCGAAAATTGGATTCGCAGAGCATACACTGCATAGAGTAGAGTATTGACGCGGAATCCAAAACAATGCCCAATCAATCGGAGTGCCGACTCTCTATCGCAATGTTGGGATATCTATATATATAGCTCACTATTTTTCCAAACCTTTCGTAGTATATTTTGTTGTGAATGTTAATGAGATTTTTACGCGTTGCTATATTTAATTTCAGACTTTTGCGTATAGCAGAAACATTAATAATTACGCTTATATGTTCAAATACAGCAACCAAAGATGAGCCAAAATAATACAACTATTTATCACTGGGGATATAATACAACGATATTTCTTGTATGTATCCCAAAAAGCCGGAAGCGTATCACGTGTTTTCACTTTTACTGTCGATGAGGAAAAATGTAATACTTAATTATGACTAAAGATATGTATATCTTATATACGTATACGTATATATATATACGCCAGATCATGAATATCGGTGCAAAATAAATGAGAATGAGCTTTTAACACTGTAATAATAAGAACAGTTTAAAATAACATTACCATTAAAGCACGATTGAAATACGATTGTGACTAAGCGTTAGCAAAATAAGGTCCCAGGAAAGATGATTGATTTGGCCCATTTGGCCTAATGAAACTTCTTTAGAGTAGAGCAAATGTGTTGGATAAAGGAAAAGTTTTTTGTGTAAAACGAACAGACACTTAGTCTTCATAAGACCTGGGCGGTTACATAAAGATTACAAGTTTCATATAACATTGGTGCTTTATGAAAAGCCGACATAATTGTCAAATTGTCGCGACAATTCTACAATTTAACGTTTCAAAAAATATTTGGTCTGACATACTTGTAATCGGAGAATCTGACATATTTGTCAAATTGTCGCATATTTTTTATATGCGTCCTTGATGTGTGTCAGGATGAGGAGTGACAGATATTTTTCTTTTATAAATTCTCACATAATCGAAAGAGTTCATGGATTTTGATAAAGAGAACTTCATAATGTATGATTGCTTTTTATAGAAAACCTACCTTCTGTAATGGTGACAAAGGTCAAAATTGCGTAGATTATTGACAAAAAAAGTATGTTCGAGCATAGTTGACAAATTGTCAACTTGTCAAGCTTTATGAAACAGGGCCCTGAAGTTAGTTTCTGATCAGGCTGAAGGGAGAAGCCCGGAATCCTAAACCACTCAGGAACTGGGCCCTTAGCCAAAGTAACAATTCAAAAACGATAACGAAGTTCTGACTATTTTATCTCTGATTGCTGGTTTGGACCGGTTTTAAAGGCTACGATAGTGGAGGGTATCGTTCCGATGCCAGTATAAGATTGTATTCCCCGTGCGAGACGTAATGAATTATAATCTGTGCTGGCGCAAATTACTGATAAAGTAATAAAATTTCTTTAGGGCAAACGTGATGGATAAACTATCTCCAAAATTTTTGGGACTTTATTGGGCTACCAGGTTTCAACGGGTCATGAAATATCTTAGTCCAGAACGAAAGCGGTAGTTCGGATGTCAGTGTACGATTGTATTTTCCGTGCGAGACGTGACGAATTATAATCTGTGCCGGCGCGTAATCCCGACGCAGCGGTGGGCGGCATGAACGGCCTTGTTTGTCGGCGCCTCGATGCACCGCGCTGTTTACTTGTTTTCAACATTTAAATAACTGGTTTGAATGAATGAGTAATAAATTAGTTTTCTTTTTTAATATTAATAAAAACAACTGACAGTGGGATTCTACAGGCTCTTGAGTAAATTAACCCTTCTTCGGCAGGTTTCAATAGTTCATTTGACTCTCGAAGGCACGTTAATTTATCGAGTTGCAACCTTATTCTGTAGCTTTAAGTGTGTTGATGGGAACTTACATGAGACAAAAAAAAAGTGCAGGTAAGCACGCACAGTCCGACTGCGCTGCCCTCGGTCTTTTGAGAGAGAGCTCTATGAAATGAGCAAAAATCTCCTTCGAATAACCTCTTACTTACTCCTTCGAATAACCATTTACTACGTTTGTCATCGGAAAAAATTTTGACGGACTGAGCGCCCGGCCATACGTGCAGGCAATACCGTGCAGTCCAAGTTTGCGCAGTCCGCGTTTAGCGTTTCAATTATTCCTCAGGACGCGTTTTCAGGACTGCACGGGATATAGTTTTCCCGGCCACACGCTCTGTCACGCTCACACGGTTTGTGCAGGCATGCTTTCAGGTAAGACGTTGCGTGTGGCCGGTACATTAGAGATAGGTCAATCTTGGATATCTAATGAAACAACGATAATTATACCCAACGTAAATATCTATGTAACTAACATCGATTAAGCCTATTTTTTACAAGGGAAATTTGATACTTATACGATTTTTTTATTATATTAAAATTAATTTCCTTGAACCGTGGTGAATTCGAATCATATAAAATGACGACCAGTTTTCAATATTGATTTTCCGATTCAGTAACACTGTTCAAAGCTCAATTTCATCGTAGTTCCATTAATTGCAAATTAAATGCACGGTTAATTCAGTTCGAACGGTACCGGTAAAGCATTGGAAATGTAACTAATTCATTATGATTGGCCTTTCTGTCAACAACTGTACAAACATTGATACTGCGGAATGTTAATTTACTTTTTTCTCTGACATAACTTCTGCATACTGCTCTTTTTCATTTTTCAAAAATGTTATATGATAACCTAGGAAATCCAATTCGCTCTGGAGGAAGCTGCATTTTTCTAAATTAATCGTAATCCCGTTTTCCTGTAGCCTTTGAAACACCGTTTCTAGTTGCTGAAGTGCCGTTGTTTCGTCTGGAGCGCTTAATAAAATATCATCACAGAAGACAAATGCGAAATCTAAGTCACGAAATATGGAGTCCATGAATCGTTGAAACGTCTGGCCGGCATTACGTAAGCCAAAGGGCATTTTTGGAAATTCAAATAGCCCAAAAGGAGTGATAATTGCAGTTTTTTCGACTTCTTCCACAGGTATGCAAAAATAGGCCTTACAGATGTCAATTTTGCTGAATATCTTTCCGTTTTCCAAAATATATGTAAAATCGCTTAATCGTGGTAATGGGTATTTATCCGGAACTGTGACCTTATTCAACATTCTATAATCACCACATGGCCTCCATTCACCATTTTTCTTTTTAACCATATGCAGTGGGCTAGCCCATGGGCTGTCAGATGGGCGACAAATTCCAAGCTCCATCATATTTTGGAATTCCTTCTTCGCAATATGATATTTATCCGGCGGGAGCGGTCTTGCTCTAGCGGAAACTGGGTGCCCTCTGGTGATGATGTGGTGTCTGACATTATGTTTAGGCGTGTTTGCTAAAGATGATGGACGGGTAATATCTTCGTATTTCTCTAAAATTTGTTTAACCTGCGGTTTAACTCCTGCGTCGATCGAACGAATGCTGTGATGTGTTGCTCGGCTTACGCCTGCAGGTGTTGTGAGTTCGGTAACTCTATCAATAAGTTTATTTCCCGCCAAATCTACTAATATTTTGTAGTGCTCCAAAAAATCGGCTCCGATTATAGGCTGGGACACGTCGGCAACAATAAATGTCCACACAAAGTTTCGGCGCAATCCCAAGTTTATACTAAGTGTTTTTTCGCCATACGTATTTATTTTTGAGCCATTCGCGGCGTAAAGTTTATATTGCTGATTAGGTGTTATTGACTTCCTGTGTGGCTTGCATATAACTGAAATATTTGCTCCCGTGTCGATCAAAAACCTCATACCACTTTTTCGGTCGGTAACAATGAGGCGGTTAGACGGGTGAATAGCACAGAGGCCCGCCGTAGTCTGTGCTTCCTTTAGTTTCCCTGGTTCTGCGGAATGCTTCCTTTTTTCCAATTACATGGCTTTACGCATCTCGTTGCATATTCTTGAAACTTATGATGATAACAATACTGCCTGTCTCGGCTTCGCGACCTTGATCTTTGCCTTGGCGGAAAATAATGCTGATACGTGCTGTGTCGGACGTTTTGTCGTACGTGCTTCATAGCGCACATTTCTGACTGCATTTCTTTTAATTGATTTAAAATGCTATTCATCGCTTCGTTTTCATTAACGTTGACCTTGACTGTCGACACTTCGTTAATTTTAATATTTTCCATCATCTTGTCGGCGAGTTGACTGATCGCATTTAAATCTGACGTGTCCGAGACAGCTAGGACCGTAGTAACTTGGACCGGAAGTAACCTGAGCCATAAGACTCGAATGGTTTCATTCCCGATTGTCCCGCGCCCTAAATGCTGCATCCGGCGCAGAAGATGTGACGGCTTTTGATCTCCCAAGTCCATCTCGGTCAAAAGTTTCTGAAGTCGTTGCTGCTCGGATTCTTCAAAACAGTTAATAAGGCGTTCTTTAATAGTCGCGTACTTTCCTGTCGTTGGCGGTGCCGTGATAATGTCGCTGACCAAGATAATTTCATCCTTAGTTAATTTTGAGATGACGATGCTGAATTTGTACTCGTCACCTTGTTTCTGAGGAGCGAGTACTGCTTCCAGTTGCGAGAACCACAGGCGAGGTTGATCCTTCCAAAATTCTGGTATCCTTGACGCGGTTGTAGTGGCCACTTCTTGTGATTCGGCGCGGCATGTCTTCGCTTGGCAGCCGGATGGCTGAGACATGATGATTCCTTTCTTCAACTGTGCGTAGAGTTTGTTCAGAAGGTTCTTGTTCTCTTTCGGGGTCACCAAATATACCGAGCGACCGGGAGAGGTAGTGATACTTCTGTTGATGGTATAAAAGTATATTTACTTACTTAAACTACGCGCTTAAATACTAAAATATAATTGTGACTTATCGCTAGCAGTACAGACGTAATCTCTTTTAGATAAAACTATTTATTATCTACTGAACAATCCCTATCTCAATCAGATAGGTATGTGCATACCGGCACAGTAACAAATAAATTAATTTAAATGGTATAATGGTAGGTACAATTCCAGATTCAATAAAAGGGTGGATATTACTTAGTTTAGTGATTTTGTTAATATTGCATTAAGTAAAATTGCAAATTTAACGCATTCAAAATACATAAAGGAAAAACAATCAGTGGGTTGCACCATGATACTTTTACGGTTATTTTTACATTTATGGCTAGAAAATTTGGCATTTGACGTAAGTCAAAAAGGAAGAAAGGCATGGAAATAAACAAAAAAACCACGTATTAAACGTGTAATTAATTTAGATTTTATGGTAAGTATTCTATAAAGACAATTACCGATTTTTTTATTAATCAATGTTAGATGAATAGGCACTATCACAAATCCAGAAAAGAAAACTTTTCCAGGGTGCTCAACTGATGTAAAACAATGAAAGGCTGACAAGAAAGGAAAGCCATGTACCCATCCTTACTGAAGTTTATAAATCATTTAGGTAAGTACAGTATTAATTCATTCGCAAAGTTTAACTTAGTCATCTGTCCTCTTAATGACTCTACTACACTTCACTAGGGATTGAAAAGTTTATGGGTTGGGACTGTCTTTCTAAACAAAAGAACCATCGCTAAATAAATTAAAATGGCTTCAAGCAGTTAGGTAGGTACTTAATTGATCCCGGTTTCAGCAAAACAAAGAAATAGTTCTTAGTAGTTAGATACAAAATTTACTATTGGCAACTAATTCCTGAAATATCCGATGGTTCATCGCTAGACTATTACACTGGGAATCGTAAGTTTAACGGTCTGGGTAAAACTGATAAATTTTCAGTTCAAGAACCACTATTGCTAAATGACTTAATGACTTCAAGCAAATATATTTGAAATATGTACTATTTCCCAGTTTCTGCAAACCATATAAAAAATAACGCGTGGAACAGTAGGTACAAAATTTACAATTGGCAACTAATTCCTGAAATGCCCGATGGTTCATCTCTTAAGCCGGGCGAAGCGGGCCAAACTCGGCCGACAATGGGCCCGGCGCTCGAGGATTACGCCCCGAGTCCACGGAAATGGGGGCTTTAATTTGTCGTATCCGTAAACACAATACTTTGTGCCCGTTCCATACGGTAACGGGATGAACGTTTTAGTTTCGAGTGTGTCGATTATTATAACATTATAGTTTTATGTGTGTAGTGTCGGCTTAGATTAGCACTTCCCCCTCTCAGCCCGTGGGTGTCGTAAAAGTCAGCTAAAGGAATACAGGAAAGGAGACGCTGCTGCCCATCTCCTTTAAAAACTTAGCCATACTGCGATCGCCAAACCGCCTGCTAAGCGTGGCGATTATGGCAAACCTAATAACAAAAAAACCATAAAAATTAGCCCCCAGCCCCTGGCAGCCCTGCTATCCCTAGCTACGATAGCGGCTATGGAAACATATAACTCGCGCACACTAAGGACAGACGCGAAGTTAACCGAGTTGGAAGAAAGTATTAGCAGGTTACACTGGGACATCCTAGGGTTGTCTGAAGTCCGAAGAGAGGGAGAGGACTCGATAATTCTCAATTCCGGTAATATTTTTCTATACTACCGGGAGGGCGACCAACAGTCCCAAGGCGGTGTCGGCTTCATCGTCCACAAGTCCCTTGTAAACAACGTAATTTTCATGTGATAAATATCAAACAAGAAAATATACTAAATAAAAGCAACCTGTCTCATGTCGCCCTGACGGGACATGAGGCAAGTTGCTTTTTTCTAGTATATTTTCTTGTTTAATATTTATGACATAAAAATAGCATTGTAAAATGCAAAATTAAAAAGTTATATGTGTGTCGACCAGTGTGGCTTACCTGATACTCAGAATATCCAAACGGTATTCGCTGAATGTTAAACAGGTCTACGCTCCGACCTCGAATAAAGTAGTGGACTGTAACCATATTGCAAAAATATAGGTAATTAATCACAATAAAGGGCACGTTTACATTGGAAAAAAAATGTTAGACTAATAGCCACCCCGAAACTCATTTTCTTGTGATGTTATTTCGTATTTGTATATCAAAGAAAATCTACAACTAGGCCACTTATAAGTTCAGGTTACTTATAATAATATGCTAACTTAGACTTTAGGTTAAATCCTAAGCAATGTGCGAACTGAAATTCACACACAAGGAGGCATTACAAGTTAATTTGTATAATTACGTACCCAATTTCAGTTGTCCCGTTGACATTGAACTAGCAGCTTATTGAAATAAAGGTCGTATTCCACATAAAGTAACTGAGCGTATGCTTTAAATTGTGTCGTGTTTGAAACAATGGCGACTCGGGTGGCATGACTGTGCGACCACGCGAGACGGCGATGACACCGCATTAAAATGAAATCCATACAGGAGTGATTGATGAGAGCCGTAAACACACCACGCCCGGCCCATTCAATTTGCCGTCACCGTTCCTATAGAATGCAGTTTTATTATAGAGTCGGATTCTTCTTTCCGCATGCCATGATGTGAGATGTAAAATATTCCTTTGCCAACCATCAACAGTCAAATCTGCAGGTGTCAGTTTTTGGTTAAGATAATTCTTATATTACTACCATAAGCAGCTCAGGAAAAAATATGAACATGAAAACTCTAGGTATGTAACCTCTTGTTTCAATAATTAAAACCAAAATAATAACTAATACAGAACACAAAAAATAGGAAAAATCTACTGTAGTCCGTAACTGACTTTCTGAAAGAAAAAAGTGCGAGTATATAAGTAAAAGTTCACCATTCACGACAATCGAGTCATAGTAATGGCATTTATATTGCAAAATGAAATTTAAAATTTTCAAAAATGTTTTTTATTATATGATGTAACTTTACGGTTTTCGCAATTTTTCCTTTATCTGTACTATAAGACGTTACTTCGTACCAAATTTCAAGATTCTAAGTTCACGGGAAGTACCCTGTAGGTTTTGATTCGCGTGAGAGTTTCGAAAATTTGCGGAAATTTGCGGCATAAACGGCTGTATCTTTTGATTGCTTTGGCTTAGAAGTTTGATTTTTTCACAGCTCCAAGGGACAGTAGACCTGAGTATTAGATATAAATTTCAGTTTTATACATCCACGCGTTCCTGAGAAAAACGGTCTTGACAGACGGACGGACGGAGGGACGGACAACGAAGTCATCCTATAAGGGTTCCGTTTTTCCTTTTGAGGTACGGAACCCTAAAAACGTCAATAAAATTTGTGATTTATATTTTACTAAATGGTTAATTTCATTATTTCTAATACCTTGAAGCCATAAAATCAAAGGGAGTATATAATACGAGTATAATCTATAATTACTAAGTGAATCATTAAATAAAAAAAAAAAATTAACGGAGATTACTTCTATTTCAAATCGTAATTTTACGCAATTATAATATTATGTCCATTTATTGGCATGGTGGAAATTCAATTTAAAGATAACGTTGGAAATCAAGGTAATCAGGCAGACGTAGTTACCAAATAGAACCATGAGAACGCTCTGCTCGCATTTGTTAGTATTTATTTTACTAAACATAATTAAAGAAACGACCGCCGACAAGCATAGTGAATGTAAAAGACATATACCGGATGACGGCAAGTTAAACTTTACTGGTCTAGCAAAAAAATATGGATACAAATGTGAAGAATACGATGCTGTTACGAAAGATGGATATATCCTTAAACTATTCCACGTTCCTGGTAATGTGAGCCGACCAGTGCTGATCATGCACGGTTTCCTCGACAGTTCAGATAGTTTTATTTTAAGAGGTCGAAAATCCCTAGTTGCTCATCTTGCTGACGCCGGATACGACGTGTGGGTTGGCAACGCTAGAGGGAATCGGTATTCCAGAAGACATTTAAACTTGAATCCTGACATCGATAATGAATTTTGGGATTACAGCGCTCATGAATTCGGAACCACCGATTTACCTGCGACGATCGATCTTATTTTACATAAAACTGGTCAGACTCAATTAAACTATATTGGACATTCTGAAGGGACAACCTCAATGTTTGTCATGGGCGCACAGAAACCTAAATACAATGAGAAAATTAAACTATTCGTAGCGTTGGCTCCTGTCGCTTATCTCCACAAAAGTTTCGAACCCATTCCAGTGCTCCTAAAAACAACACTGATATTAAATCAACTGTTCAAAAATGTAATCCATGAAATATTAGGTTACTATACGCTTACAAAAGATGTGATAGATTTGCTCTGTACTCAGGGTGAATTTAGCTATAAGATTTGTGCAGAAGGGGTAATTGCATTTTTCTTAGGATTAAATCCAGAAGAGTTTGAATCTTCATTTTTGCCAGTTGTCGTAGGTCACGCTCCTGCAGGTTCGTCCAACAAAAATATGAACCATTTCGCTCAGATTTTACAAAGACAGCAATTTGCGCAGTACGACTACGGGTATTTTGAGAATTTGAAACGTTATGGTTCAATCGATCCACCTGTCTATAATTTGAAATCTGTAACCATGAAGGTAGCTTTATTTGTAAGCAAAAATGATAAATTTGCAACACTCGATAATGTGAAACTTCTGACTGATCAACTTCCAAATGTGGTTCTGAATTATGTTGTTGAGCCAAATAAATGGACTCACGTAGACTTCACTTGGGGGAAACACGCGTACAAAGTCTTGTACCCAAAAGTTTTGGCTATATTGAATGATTACAACTGAATTAAAAAGAAGTAAGGTCAGTGATTAAAGCCAGTAATAAAGCCACTAGTAATTTTTAATTAGTTGATAGTTCAGTTACTTATTATCGTACTGTTATATCCAGTTATACTATGGAACAAAGTGCATTGGTTGCATATTTAATTCACATAAAACCATTCGCAACCATGTGGTCAGTTCAATAGCATCCAGAACCGCGTAGCGCAATTTTCCATAGTCCCGGGTCGTGTTGAAGTAAAGTGAGATCAACTCGAGATCAGATCTTAAGGTTGTCAAAGTGTTTTATCAAATAAATTGTGCGTGTGTGAACTTTTGGTTTTTTTTAAAAAGACAATCGTCGGGTGCCGCATAACAGTACGATGATCGCTATCGTTGTATAACAGTAAAAAATCTAGTTTTGAGCATGTGATTAATTGAAACAGTGCCTATCTCGCATAGTATTTCTTATTTTTGCATGCTACGCCAAATTGCCAACAGTTGATAGATATTAAATATCTTGACCCAAAAGGGAATAGGTAACAATTTTCTACAGGTAAGTAGCTCAATATTGGATCCATATCAAAGTAGGAATCGGCACGATGAAACTAGAGGTCGATGAGAAAACACAATCGCGCGCTGGCTTTATACATACACCTTTCAAAAAAATTATTAAAAATAATATATTAAAAGTAGATAATTTTGTAATTTTGATAACTTAACAATATTTTTATAAACGCATGTACAACCTAATAATTACCAACTACAATATATAACGAACATTTTATTTCAAACTGTTATGAAGACAGAAAATAATTTATACATTCTGATAAACATACTGTTAACCACAACAACTGTCTCTGTCTGAATCAGATTAATGTATGTGATGTCTGATATTATAATTACAGTTACAAATATTGTATTGTTGTTTTTTTCTAGAATCCGGTGTAGTTTTTACGTAGTTAATAATGGTCGCGACATTTTATTAAAGTATAAAAATTGCATTCTATTCTACTATGAATGTTAAAAAAAATCCCGATGCATCACGTATTATGAATCCGACTGATGCTGTGTTGTTGTATGTACCTATAACTGAAATAAAATAATTCCAGACATACCTAAATATTTCTACACACGACATAGAGTTCCCGCAATATCCGAAAGTAGTAAGCCATAGAACGGACGAGGTCCGACGATATTAATCAGACGATATGAATGCACACGTGCACAACTTTAAGATTAGAATTTCTGTGCTGACTACTAACAGTAATTGAGTCTGACGTACCCGCAATTCGTACAACTCGTTCGTGCTAGTTCAATTTTAGTTTGTAGATAAGTACACAGCATTGTTGAGCGACGTAAAACTACGTCGATTAGGTATATGGCTTTGTTTAAGTTGTATTTTGGTTATGATTTCGAAGATATATTATAAATGATATAATGAAAACAATTGTTAGGAAATCTTATAGTGATAACACAAATATCATAATTTTGATGGGGAATAGGGACAATGTCAATAAACAACAGTTGATATCTTATATTAACTCTATGCTCCTTAAATGTTAGGAAAGTTGTAATGTTTACATTTCCCTACAGTCAAAGTTTCTCAGAGATAGAAAATAAGTTAAGATACAACTTAAACTTAACATTAAGCACAGTAGCCTTACATAACACTGAAAAGCTACATATAATTGACATAAATCCTTTGTTAAATAATTTTAACTTGACCAAAGATAATTACTATCTGCCGCACTATTATAGGAGACAAATAGCGCTTTCGCTAACTTGTTATTTTAAACATTTAGCCATTAATCTGGCTATTAAAACCTCTGCTTTTATTGAGCAGTTAAATTCTGACATATGTAATATAACTTTGGAATCTGTTCCAACTAATTTGATTCTATTGAATCCCAATACTGACTTGGGTAATTTAAATTACCATTAGAGACAACAGAGGTGTCCTCTAGCCCAGTGTTGACAAGAGGACAGCCAAAATGTTAAAAAATTGTTCATCAAAATATACAATGCTTTTCTGACAAAGACCTAGAAGTAAGTTTGTTTTTAAATGTTAATGTGTTGTGTATCACTGAGCATTGGTTAAAATTTTAAATCTGGATAATTATAGAATTGTAAGTTCATTTAGTAGGCAATCTGCTATTAGGGTCTCTTATAATTTTACATAATATTTTCAGTACAAAGAGCGCAAAGATATAATATCCCTCTCAATTGAACGAATAATTGAATTATCTTGTGTGGAACTAGACCAAATAATTGAAATATGTGTTTATAGACCCCCTCAGAGTAATTACCCAGAGTTTGAAACCACTATGAAAGAAGTTTTAAGAATAACTAGTAAAAGTAATTGTCATATGTGGGGATTTAATGTTGAAATTTTAGACTCAATGTTGTCGAAGCTCGCAAGTAGATTTTTAAATTTATTTAAATCGTTTAATCTATCACATACCTTTAATGAGCCCACCCGAATAATACCCACATCTGCCACCTGTTTAGACAACATTTTTTCAAACTGTGTAGTCACTGAAAAATCTATAATAAATGGTATTAAATCGGACCATAGTGGACAGCAAGCCTCTATAGAGCACCATCATGTCTGTCCTAAGCAGAAAATTGTATGCAGGCCAATAACTAAAAAGGGCATAGATGAATTTAGAAACAATGTGATTAATAAAATTGAGTCTATACCAGTTCCTATTATGGAATCTAATTATCTTTATAATGATTTATTTCATGTGGTTGAAGACGAATTTAGTAAAACTTTTAAGCAAAAAGTGATCAATTGTAATTCGGATAAAGTAAAGTTTAGTGATTGGGCCACGCCGGGAATTTACACAAGCAGAAGGAAACTATATGACCTCTATGCGTCAAAGCATACTTCCTGTGACCCAAATTTTATTGGATATATCAGGAAGTATTCTCAAATGTTTAGAAATGTATGTGTAGCTGCTAAGGCGATGTTCTTTTCAAATAAAATCAAATTCACGGATAATAAAATAACTGCTACTTGGAATATTATTAACCAAACAACTGGGAAAACTAAAAATAATGTAAAATCCTTCTGGTGATAAATTAATTTCTTCTCTCGGGTACCCTTAGAAACTACCAGTAAATTAAATTCCTGTCCAAAGGTTGCCGCTGCCCTCTTAGAGTCTTGTGTTGATAAGTGTAATAAAGTATTCAACTTTAAGCATATTAATAGTGAACCAATTTTGAAAGCTTTCCAGTCTATAAATATTAAAAAGACTGAAGATTTATGGGGCATATCAACCAACATTATTAAATCAATTATTGATACAATAGCTCCATATTTAGCTTTCATTTTTAATCAATGCATAGATGAAGGTACTTTTCCCGATTTAATGAAATGTAGTAAGCTTATTCCTCTTTTTAAATCGGGTGACAAAAGTGACCCCACAAATTTTAGGCCGATTTCAGTATTACCGGCACTTAGTAAAATTTTTGAAAAAATTATATACTCTCAATTATTAGACTATTTAACAATAAATCAAATCCTTCATAACAATCAGTTCGGCTTTTCTAAAGGTAAAAATACTACTGATGCTGGCATTGCACTCCTCAAACATATTTTTGAGGCTTGGGAAGGCAAGAAAGCAATTGGTATATTCTGTGACCTGTCTAAAGCTTTCGATTGCGTTGATCACGTTACGCTTTTAAAGAATCTAGAACATTATGGTGTCTCTAAAAAATCTGTTAGCCTTTTGCAGTCATACTTGCACAATAGAAATCAAAAAGAAATTTACAATAATACTGCTTCTACTGGAGCCCCCATTATTATGGGCGTGCCCCAAGGTTCAATATTGGGCCCTTTGCTGTTTTTAATTTATATTAACGAACTCCCTTATTACACGAGTAATTTATGTGAGACAGTACTATTTGCAGATGATACATCTTTAATTTTTAAAATTGATAGAGGAAACAATTGTTCTGACGAAGTAAACAGTGCTCGCTCTCAAGTCGCACACTGGTTCAACAGTAATAATTTGTCTCTTAACCCTACTAAAACCAATATGTATATGTAGGTCGATATGCATACCAATTTGAATGGGAATGTAGTAGAGTTAGTTGAGAGTACAAAATTTCTTGGCATTACATTGGATTCAAAACTACAATGGGATCCACATATTGAAGCCTTGTCGAGTACACTTAGTTCTACGGCTTTCGCAATAAGGAAAATAAGGCTCTCAACTGATATTGAAACGGCAAGACTAGTTTACTTTAGTTATTTTCATAGTGTAATGTCCTATGTCCTGTTGTTATGGGGCTCAGCAGCTAATATAGAAAATGTTTTATACTTCAAAAAAGAGCTGTCCTTCGACGGAGGATTCTCTTAATAAGGATTTGCTTAAAGAGATCAATATACTAACTTTGGCGGGACAATACATCTATGATAATATAGTATATGTAAGGAAACATCTTGATTTATTTATAAAGCATAGCGATGTCCATAATTTTAATACTAAAAATAAGAATAAGCTTGCCGTTCCAAGATTTGGACTTGAAAAATGTAGACGCTCGTTTTTGGGGAAAGGTATAGCTTTTTTTAATAAAGTTCCACAACAAGAGATTGAGCTGCCTTTGCATAAATTTAAAATATATGTTAAAAAGACACTCTTAAGCAAAGGTCATTACAAGGTAGATGGTTATTTAAAAGACCAAAATGCATGGATAATCAAAAATGAACTTCTGTTATAATAATGCAACTTCTATTATAGTACAAAATTATTTTAGAATCCAAAAACAAGGTTACACAAACATATATTTACGTCAATACAGCTAAAAAACCATCATCATCAGGCATTTTAACATCCCCACTGCTTAGAGACAGGCCTCTTCATATTTGCTACGGAGAATGGGCCATGAACCTTCACGCCTGGCCCAATTTGGGTTAGGGGTGCTAATGACTGCAACCACAGCGGAACCAAAAGCTTAAAACGTTGAGATACTTTCAGAAACACAGTGTAGGTATGATACGGAGTTCGGTGACGCAATTTTGGAGTTAAAACAATTTTAAGAATGGTCGGTCAAGGGGTGGGTGATCAAAAATTTGCAATCACCAGCTCCGCCGTGCTTCGAAAACTTAAGTGGGTATTTTTGATATTACCAAATAATTTACGGAGAGTGACTCAAGAAACTTGAACATCTCTAAAAATGCACAGACATTCGTCATCTTGATATTACATATCAGATATAAGGCTGTTGGAATACATCAGAAAATATACTAAATATTACTTCACATTTTACTAGCGATCGCGTGAAATTGCGACGGGCTTCAACACTCAGTGCCGTTGTGATATCGCCTGAGAGAATTTAAATTTCAGCATATTTGCCTCCTGCAACTGTATTTTGAACGTAACTCCCATTACGTAATACGCGTCACTGGACTGTACCTATGCAGTGTATTTCGAACTACGTTTAAAATTTAACATACAAATAAATAACCTAGATAATAACAATTGAAAGGAAGTAATCTTTTTTAGAAGTATTGAATTTTGTTTTTCTTTAGACTGCCTATATTTACTTCTAATTGATCGATAATTATTATTCCTACTCAATCCCTTTGTGTTGCCAACCAACAATGTCTTAGTTTTGTTATTGTTTACCGAAACACTGATCCAGTTTGTTTACTCTGGATGGAAATTGGCCCAAAGAACCGTTGAGAGTCTTCCAATTGAATAATTGACAAATGATATTTAGTATTTTAAGTAATTTCCAATTCATTCGAACAACAACGTCAGGGTAGGTAGGTTAGTAAGTACTTAAGCCGTAATTAATTCAGAAACCAAAAATGATGTTTCACTTTTTTATACGTTGAAATTACCTTGAGTACTAACGAAGGTACCAATTCGTGTAAAAGCAAATACAAGCCTCTTCATAAAAGTCTTATTTATTGAGTATCTCTGACAATCTCAGTGTAACACTTCGTAATGAGCTGTACAAAGTGAGCATCAATTACTCAACGACATTTGATGTCGTATGCCGCGGACTACAAATCGTTTTCGTTCGAAAGCAAATAATATGTGAGTAAATTCAAAGAACGGGATTTTTTGTTACTACCAACGTTCCTTCAAATGATAGCTCTTCAAAGATTTTGTTTGTTAGTATTTTTTTTCCTTTAAGCTTATATAATAATGCTACCATTGGAAAAAAAAAATCTTTTGCTTTTTAATGATATACTTACTACTAACTGTCTACGGCCAAATCTATACAATTCTTAAATATCCTGTGGTTGCCTTGATTAAGATCTATAACAAAAATCTTTTTCGAATCTCATCTTCATTGTGTGATCCTTTCGATTTGGACTCATTCAACTCTAGCGAAATCTGGCACAAAGCCTAAAACTAGGATGAGTTCGGTCAACCGATATCCAAAAATAGATTTGTCATTCCAGCACTATACTCCATCGTGGTAGCACAGGCGTCAAAGAGGGCGGCGGCGTCTCCGAGACGCAACAGGCGTCCCGCCCCCCTCCGGCCCCCTACTCACCCCCCAGTCCCCCACTCGAGCAACAGGCGCCCGACTTACTTGTTGAATCGACCGACCTACTAACGTTACCATGAACACGCGAAAAATGGCCAAACGGAACGACGAACCGCAGTATTGGTGTCGATATGAAATAAGGAAAACGGCTCCGGACTGAATTTGTCTTTTATTAGATCGACTCTAACGAGAATAGATTCGGGTGGGGAGGATGTGAGAGGGATGTTTCACAAATACGGTATAGTTTAGATCAGGCAAATTCATTAATAGTTTTGCCTGGGTACTTGATACATTTTTATTGGAAACGATCAAACTGTAAATATGTATTTCTGTATTAGAAACAAATTAAGAAAAACATACTTAAACTCATATGCCATGATTCAATAAAAAAAAAATATAACTGAAACTAATTGCTAATTTCATTTCGCATTCCTACCGAGTAGGTTGAAACACAAGCTTTCTGCATCTTCTATTATATCAAATACTAACATCAGATTAAGTTCAGTGAAAACTCGAATATCCCGAGAGCAAACCGCAATGTAGTATACCACAAACTAAACATCGACATCGTCTCTGTTTTCGTGCTCCAATGGAAATCTTAGCAATTGAACCGTAAACATCTTACCGCAATTAATTAATATTAATAGATGCAGTATCTAACGTCAAGTGACACTTGTTAGATGTTATTAAGGAAGCTGCAAAGTGACAGAGTGAAAACGTGCCAGTCTGGTAGGCGCCTCTTGCCGGCGCCTCCGGTTCATTACGACGCGATTATGTATACAGCGCCGGAGACAAGCGACTGTGACAGTATTGGGAATTCTACATACATTTAGAATCGTTGACAATGAAAAGTTAAAATGTAATTGGAGTTACGCTGAAAAGAATCTTAACATTACTTAATTCATATACCTAATCTTTATATTCTATGTATATTGTTTGCTGGTCTAGTAGCGCACCAAGATTTTCTCTTTCATGAAATTTATTTTTTTATCAGGCTGACTTTTAGCAAGAGATACGGAATTATTTTTCGGATGCCGAATTTACCAATATCAAATTACAAAGTAGAAGCATGCTATGAGATACTACGACTAAGCGATTGCTGTAAGATTGGTGATGACTACACGATAAGTCCTTCGATTACAATATGGCATAATCGAAGTAACGAATAATTCGATTTAACCGCCTTTGTGGTCTAGTGGTACACCGGTTTCAGACCCAGGGGTCCCGGGTTTGATTCCCAGCGGGGATACATATTGTATTCAGTTTGGTTGGTGGTAGGACTTGTTGTAAGTCCGCCTGGCTAGCTACCACCATCTTATCTAAGTCTGACGCCATAACAACAATGTTTTCAGCATTGTTGTGTTCCGGCAGTTCAAGATAAGATAGCCAGTTCCTCAGTGGCTGACGATTCTGGGAGAGGCTCGCTTCCATCTTCAGCCTTATCAATACTTAACATCAGGTATGATGAAGGATAAGAGTCTCCCTGTCACTCATAAAAAAATGGCATTTTTAATTTTGTAAGTTATAAAAAGTAATGAATCGGAACACAAAATCAATTACTCATTGATTATCTAGGACTTGAAATCTTGCGATTTCAATTCAGATGAACAAGACAGTTATGCTGTATATTATATAAATTAATGTTGAGCAGTAAGATTAAATAAACCATCAAACAATTTAATAATATTTCATGCATTAGCATCGACTACGTGAATACTTCGCTGGCATTCAATAACGAGGCACGCCTCGTTGCCGTCGTCGATACGGCACCTATGCACGTCAAACGCTACTTCACAATATTATTAATTTGCACACTCAGAAACCCTTGAACGTACAACTTATTCAATAGCTCTCAACTCGAACTACAAACGTAACGAACACCAACTAAAGTTATTATATTATGAGTAGTAACAACTATTTAATTGAGTACCTAAATGGACGAATATCTTCATAGTCTGTGTCCGTACATTTCGTCCAAAACGTCAGTAACCCAACTATGTAAAATTGACAATATGCCACTCGAGATAAAGTACCAATAAATAAACGGACCAACGTGGCCCAAAGGGGAAAAAATTAAAAAATGTCGCAACTGGACAGGGTTTCTACAGAATCTCATTTTTTAATGAGTATGTCGTTCAAAGCGTTCAATCTTCTTCTGTCATTTATATTATATTTGCGAGAACCGGATTCCGAACTCTGCTACAGAATCATCATTATCATCAGTCATTAGAAATCCACTTGCTGGTCATAGGCCACTGTAACGATCCTCGCGTGTAGGGTGTAGGGATTAGGGACACTCACGGCAGGACAAAAGATGTGCCGATGTCTGGGGGGATATATCACACAGACAAGCGCTCTCCGAACTGTAATGTAACCCCACCTGTGCATGTTCTCTTTATTTCGGCCTACTTGGCTCCGCAGTCTTTTAAGAACTTCCAAGAGCTCTATGAAAATTGTCTTACCAACTAACGCCAGGATGACGGTGAGCAGAGGCGCTGCTGGGAATGACACTGTCACATTGAACTCAAGCATCTGCAGTAGATCCACTGTAACAAAAAAGTTTTCTTTATATTTCGCCAACAGTAAGACCTTAATTATGCAAGCAAATTATTCTATCATAGTTTGTTTCAAATTCAAATTCAAAGATTTTTATTCAAATAGACTTATAGATAAGTACTTTCGAATAGTCCAAAATTTTTTTTCCCTACCAGCTTTTATTACCTACTACTACAATAAGAAGTTGTTTATCCTAACCCTACTTAGTCCCTAACTGATCAGAAACTTTGAATTAAACACTGTTTCTATACCGCACTTAGACATTATGAAAAGTTTGATCCTACAACCCGTATAATACAAACTGACACCTCAAAAAACAACACAAGCTAAAAACTGATTCCGTTTGGTACGAAAAAAAGACTTTCTATTTTCAAACCTGAAAACAGTTAACATAAAGTAGAAGACACATAAAATGGAGTTAAAGCGAACGTTATGACGCGGCCGTAAACCGAAGCACAAAATCAAGACAGTACAGAAGTCAAGCTTAGTACTTTGGGCTAATAATGAGGAGCAAGAAAGAATTTATTTCATAACATAACACAAAATAATACCTACTGATTCACCATTTCATTTAGAGAAATTACCACAAGACTGTTCTTAAAATGGCGTTTTAGTAGACTCGTCACCTAATAAACTCGTCACCTATTTGAAAAGTTCCATACATTGAAAGTAAATTTGAGACTACTATGGAGTTTATGTGTAAATTCGTCACCGGTCACAAAGGAAATTTATTTTTAAAATGTTACCAGTGCAGTGGCGAGTTTAAACATTAATGTATGAAGTTTTTCTAATGACGAATTAACTTTGATGGCGAGTTTACAATGACCCTTCAAATATCATAAGAATGTCGTGTTATAAGATCATATTTTAAGACGATGTTTTGAAATTAAAATATTTTTTGAGATTATCATGTTTTAGTTAAGAGTTATTCAGCGATTCATAGTTTCTACATGAGCAAGACTTTACAAGCCGGAACTAGGCCCGTTTGTAAAGAATGGATTCCCTTCCCTCAAATAAAAAGAGGTCTTATGATAGTTTAGAATTAGATAGTTTGTATACACGGTACACATTATTATCTGCTCATTTTGTTACTCCGATACCTCACAATAAATGCAGAAGGTTGACTTCCGTACTATCGTTATTTCGTAGTCGCCAAAGTGCGCGCGCGCTAACTTGGTAGCAGGCACTATGAATGTTTCATGCGACACACGAGTAATGGTGTCGTACGAGACGGCGGATCATTCTTTACGACCTGACAACGGCACTTTTAAAATATACGGTTTGTCTGTTGCCGGACTGCGAGCCGAGATACTTAGGGGATGTCTGGAATCTGTGAGGAAATACGGTGGCTTTAAAGACTGCTAACCCTCGATTCAAATGTGTTTCAGAAGCAACATAAATGAAACATTGCCAAGTCCACACATACAAATCTCAATATTTTATTATTATTTGCTAATACAAAGACCACGTGATTTCTACGTCCCGTAGATGAAATACACATTCTTGGTTATTGCTTGAATTTGATTGAACAAGTTCCCGTAGTGAATCTCGCATTTTCATTATTTTAACAACATTTAGAAAATGAAAACGAAACTAGCCAATTTTATGGACAAAATGATCCCCCGTGATCTTCCTATTTTTATGAAGCCTTGGATACAATAATGTTGGTTCACTACCCATTTTTTTTCTTAAATCTAATCTAAGATAAATTAAAAAAAAAACGATACAACAGAAAATTGGCTTTGCATCTTTCATTTACTTAATGCACATAAAAACTCGAGAAGCTAATGCAATTCTCCATTTAGAGTGCAAAATACATTACATATGCCGGAAAAAAGGGTTACAAAACTACGGCAAAAACGGATTGACGAGGCGAGTGAGTGCGCCCCGGGTTTTGGAAAACCAGATCCGTAATAAGATAAAGGTCTTATCGTCTTTTCGTTAGCATAGTTCCCGACTCCCGTACGTTGCGTTTGTGGGTCGTTGTTTTCCTACGTGGGGATAATCTCAGCAGTGTTACACTATCGAATATAGTTGCCCCCTTTACCAAACCATCTTTGATGTCACTAACTGTATGTCTACATTTTCAACCCACCGCGGGAGCAAAATTATTTGTTTCAGAGAAACCAGAGAAATGCAGGTGAACTTTCAATATTTATTGCCAATAAAAAATTTTAAATTGCAACGTCATCGTTCATCATTCATCACGTGATATTAATTTTACCGTCGCTTTCCCCGTTCCCGTTTCGTTCGTACTTTCTGCGATTTACCGCTCCCTAGTACCGATATATTACTAGAATATTGGTAAATAGGGCGGCGATATTAAAAATTATGCAATAGAAAACGTCTTCGTTGGAGAAAAAACTAGTTTGAAATTAATTTCTCAAATACGCTTTGATCTCTTTGAGAGATGCGAAAGTAGTGATTTATTTCTAAAACGAGTTTCAAGGAAATACAGAATTTAATTTACTTTTTGTATTTTATTAAAGAGAAAATTCCTACCTGATATTAAAACAGTGCGCATTATACTAGCAGTTATATTTCGTTGCATACATAGGTTTTCTAATTTTGTCAAAGGAAAGTATCAGCTCAAAATTTAAAAAATCTCTTTTGTAAAACAATGAGTTAAGGTTGTAGTTATTCTTGTTAAAAAAAATATAATTCCTCTCATAAATTTTAGCGAGAAAAGATTCCACGAAATATATCAAAAATTGTAACTTTTTAATTTTGCATTTTACAATGCTATTTTTATGTGATAAATATTAAACAAGAAAATATATCAAAAATGTTCGCAACAAACCGAAATACGATTTGCTTTGCATGTCGAAGCGTAAAGTCTGGGTTTGTATGTAAAGAAAAACATAATTTTCTTTAATTTAAATTTTCCCGCGCAGCAAACGTCATCGCGCCGGACCGTTGATTGACCGTTGAATATTTTAATCTATGGAGATGACAGAACCTAAAAAGCGTCTCGTCATTGTTGTGAGAGAAAACAATAATTTATTTCATTACATACCTAAAAGGATAATATTTTAATTGTGATTTAGGCACTGACATTGTGATTGATAACATTAAATGTCGTTTCTTTACTTACAGGTATGTAAGGTTTTGTTACTAAACTGTTATTTCACGTGAATCATAGAACTTGTAAAATTAAAACAAAATAAATCTTTTCATACAGAGAAACTCAATTGTGTTTGATTGACTGTGTCGGCTAAATCACAGTATTTTGGAAAATATCTTATATGTATACAGGCACATCATCATTATCTGCTTATTTTGTTACTCCGATACCTCACAATACCCGTGGAAAATTAAGCTCAAATCGAGAGCGCAATAATTGGCCGAATTACACGGCAAAGCGCCTTATAGAAAGAAAAAATGCAAATTAGATACTTTAAGGATTACTTCCTACGCGAACTTCGATCGGGAACCTTCGGGAAAAACGGGTGATTAATTTTGTTTTTCTTTTGTTTCCATAAAAATAAATATCTTAAAGATGCTTTGCACGTGTAAGTTTTATTTATTTTTAATTGGCGTACTTAAATTTAATCCAGGACTTCAAAGCCTTCAACAATTAATGATCGCAGCAATGTTGAACGATAAAAGCTTTAACGAATTTTATCAATAACATTTTCACGATAAAATTCTTAGGTGAAAGTATATAATAATACAGTATAAATATGCCCTTTTGTTTTGGAAATATCGGTGAACATACACAAGTCGGTAAACACAAGTAAACACAATGGCAATCCTAACAAATCTAATGAACAAAATTAAGAAAAATTAAGTATATCTTTTACATAAGCTTAACCAAAATTGAAATAAAACAACTTTTACGGATATCAAACGCGCTATATTTCCACGAACTAAGTTGTAATTGTCCGTATTTTTAGGTTTTTAGGGGTTTTTTGATTTTTCCGACGTTTCGGCACCTTTACAGCTGCCGTGGTCACGGGATGACTGGAAATATAGCGCGTTTGATATCCGTAAAAGTTGTTTTATTTCAATGAACAGTGCGCGCCAAAACATAAGATGTACGGTTAACCAAAATTGCCAATCGAAACGCTGTAGGGGCCATCAAAGCGGCTACCTTAATTTTGACTTAAAAAAATTACACTTTAGAATTCATTTTGAAAAAGTATTTTATGTCAATGGATAGGAAATTTAATAAACTTTTATAAAGTGTAATCGCATTTTGCAAAAAGCTTGTAAAGCTTACTATTATTTGCAAATTACGTAAACTTGTCAAAAAACCGCTTATTGCCCTTTTTATAATCTGGCTGAATATTTTGATACAAAAAATGTATAGGTATAAATTTCTTGTAAATTTAATTTTAAAAGTATAAAGTTCTGTTATTGTAAAGTTACTTTATGTTGCAGTTATTTTATGTTGCATATCCGTTATGGGAATACTGTTGTGATCACCTGCAAAATCATGTGTACACAGTATTAGCAATAAACGATATTCTATTCTATTCTAAGCGCCTAAAGGGGCCATGGGGGTAAGGGCAAAGTTGTCATGCTAAAATATGTCAAGAAATGCAATTTTAAATAACAAAAATACCAAAAATAATTTATATTTTACTTTATTAACGATAAAAAAAAAGAATACTGTTCAATATAGTTTCAAATCAAACAATAACTTTAGTTGTGATAAATACTAAACAAGAATATATATTAGAAAAAAGCAACTAGTCTTATGTCGCCCTGACGGGATTCGAACCCGCATCCTTGGTAATCCGGCCCAATGCACTAACCAATTATGCTACAGAGACTTATGAGGACACGTCGAATTTTTCTACTACCTATATTCACCGTTCTACGGTGTTGGCCACCGTAGTTTCATCAATGAGAGAAATATCCTCGCATTCGAAAGAAACATCTTTACAGATGATTGATTATCGATAAGATGAAACAGCCATTTAATTATAACTTTTTAATTTTGTATTTTACAATGCTACTTTTATGTGACATATTTAAAAGTAATAATTAGTTTTCAAATTGGTGATACGTCATTACTTAAATCTAAGTCCCAAAAAGTCTTCTGCACAAAGTAACATAACCAACAGCTATACTCGGTATTTTAGCATTAGATTCCAATGTAATAAGAACAGATATCTTCACTAATGTGAATACGGCATAGCGCGGTCACTGGCCACTTTGCCGGGACCGTTGTGCCTTTTTACACAATTTTGTTTTAAAAATCAATTCAGCTCACATAGATGAGTAACAATAGAATTGCACTAAGAACATTGAATTCTAAAGAGGTTTGAATAAAACAGGTTGAACTTACAATGTTTTTTTTAACAAAAAGCTCAGAAACCTTGCACTCGTCGTCGCGGCCACGGGTTTGCTCCTATCACCACCGAATGACTGCTCGGTGCAGGGCGGGTGGTTGGTAATAGGGCAGAATGGCAACCGTGGCGCTATCGTATTTAGTTAACATAAAAACATGGTGTGGCCACTTTGCCTCCTATGGCCGCTTTGAGCGGACTTCCCCTACCTATTTTTTTTTTTTATAAAATAACAAATGATAAAATGGTTACATAATCTCGCAAAACCTAACAAGAGGTTTGACTGCGAGTTTGAAATTTAAGCAAAAACAATAATAAGTAGGTACTTATCAAATAAGTATTAAACAGTTATACAATGAACGCTTCGCTGTAGTAGTTATACAATTAACTGCTACAGCGTAGCGTCTTTTTTAACTTACTATTAATATAAAGATATACATGATGTGGCTTCCACCCTAAAAAACAACATGACGAATTCTCAAGCATATGTAAATTTAGAGTATATATCCTCCATAAGAAAAAGACTTATGGTTAAAATGTTTAGGTTATGTTACGAATAAAGCATTCTCTTATTAAAAGCAGACAAAATATTTCGTCGTATTATCTTAAAATAGGGTTGTTTTTGTTGGCAACCATTAGCGACATAAAGGCAAAAGGAAAATGTTTAAGCTTTTAGAATTACAAACATCTGAAAACCTGATAATGAAGAAAAACATCCGATAAAAACGGAGATACTAATGAAAAAAAAGAATTAAGAAAATCTAAAGAAAAATCTCAAAGAATTATAAGAGTGAAAAATACAGACAGCAATTTGCTTCATCGGAAAGGGACGGTAAAAGAACAAGAGTACTTTTAAAAGGAAAAGATATGTGTGATATAAAAGTTAAAATAGAAGTTCTCTTATGTTATGTTAGTTAGTTATGTTTTACATAACCCTTCCTTTGTAGTCGGGTAAATATAGTCATTTAATTTAATTGTCGGTTAATTAAAATGACACCTGTCTATTTTTAAAGCACATCAATTAAAATCACCTGATATTTTTTTGCCAAAAAACAATGAAAAGCTACTTATGGTAAATTTTAAATAGAAAAATATTGGAAAAAGTTAACACAAGTGAATTCTCAGACGGGAATCGAACCTTTGGAAATCCGGTCCAATGCTCTAACCGCTGAGCTACCGAGACTTGCGAACCACCGTCGAAATTCTCTCAAAAAAATTTATATTTCAAAACTTTAAGTAGTTCGGAGAATTCGTATCACTTTAATAAGAGACGGGTAAAAAATTTTTTTGTATAGTTCCGAGAGTTAAAAATGATCATTTTTAGACGGTTTTAATTAAAAAAAGCTTTCTTTTTGCAAAAACAATACTGCAAATGTAAAGTAACTGTGGTTCTTTGTTGAACAGTTAATTATTTCAGAAACATCGAGGAGTTAATTCCGATATTTAATTATGCAAATGTACAAGCCTTTTTCCGGTTATTTCTTAAAAGGAGCTTCTCGGTAACAATTATGAGATGAGATACTTGTGTTTCGGTGTAACCTGAGATGAAGAAGGGCTAAAATAAAATGCAAGGGTTTTTCCTACGAGTGTAAGCCTTTACCTAACCAAAAATATAGGTTCTTATCTTTTGTGTTATTAACGATTGGCTAACGAAGTAATTTTGATTTACTGTATAAGGTATATATATTAGGTATAGGTACTCGATACCTATACCTAATATATATACCTTTCCTCTTATATTAGATATGTTGCAAGATTGTAGATTTGTGTTTGGCAACGACATGTTCCTTTGTAAATGTTGTTGCTTCTATTAAAGCTGATAAGTTTCTTGCGGCCGTTCTTCTTATCAGTTAAAAGATGTCCTGAATGGCTGGTTGGAAAAAGACATTGGACGATTCGAAAGCACTTATCTATAAGTCTATTTGAATAAAAATCTTTGACTTTGACTTTGACTAAGCCTTTACGTAGCCAAAAAATTAGGTTCGTATTCTTATCTCTTATCTTTCGACGACCTGTTTGGCGCAGCCCTACCAATTAAGCCCGCTTTCTGCGCCAGAAGTGGTCTCGGGTTCGATCCCCGGACATGACAAATATTTGTGTGCATGAACATTTCTATTTGTCGTGTTCTGGGTGTTTAGTATGCATATTATTATGTATGCATTTACAAAAAAAGTATATAAACAATATGTATATAAAAAAGTTTATCCATTATCTAGTATCCATTATACAAGTTCTTCATGAAATTAACGTGGGCTGGATAATTGGTTTGTATGTTATTTTATTTATATGTTTGGGTTAACGATTGGCTCACGAAGTAATTTTGATTTCCGAGGAAATTTCGCAATTATCACAACAGCTTGAACCAATCTGATAGACTACGACTAAGATTTAATATTTTAATAGTACAACTATTTTTCTTTCTTTCTTATTTGCAAACTAAGACCACTTGAAAGACTTTAAGTGAATATGATGAGTAAATTTTCGCGTTTTTGAGGAGTAGAGCCAAGGCTTCATTATTTGTCAGTCATCAAGCACAACTCACGTTCGAGTCTTTTGATGTTCCTCATGTTAACTTCAGGTTTTTTTGGAAGGATTAGGATGAGAGCCGATCCTCCTTTCTTATTCTAGCTGGCTATCTCTTCGGTAATCGCTGGTATCTGTTATCTACAGATCGTGTATCTAAGAGTACCTATGTACCATGTGGCACCACAGGAAGCTCGGTAGATGTTGTTTTGTTGGAATAAGAGATAGCACAATAAATTATGACTTTATTATTTTATAAAAGGGACTGGACTACTACTGTTTTGATCAAACAAGTATTTTCATTTAAGTACAACAATATTTATGTTTTATTTTGTCAGATTCAATTATAAAGCCTACAGTCAACCAATAATAAACTGATTGATACTAAAAGCGCAATCAACTACCGATATTCGTATCTCATAGAAATGTTTTGTTTGACATCGACGGCTTCACGAAATAATACCGCTGGAGCTGAACTATTAAATTATAATGCGGTCACGCGTCTTTTGTCGTGTATTGTGATTCGGTCGTGATACCGACCGATATGCGTTCGGATTTAGGCTAGGAGTCGTACTTTTGAACCACTCGAATTACATTCGCATACGGAATCGCAAGATTGCATGCGAATTGCGGAGTTAAACGAAAGAATAGAGATTATTTTTGAACTATTCGAAATTCTTATGCGAATTGAGATTCAATGAGTTCCATTTTCTCCATAGACGTTAAAACAGATAATGAATCGGACTTGAATCACTTCAAAAAAAACGTGCCGAAGTTGTCAAACTATCAGTCAATGAAAAATGACATTAAGCACTTGTAACAGTTCTAAAAAGCGCACACTCGTAAATCTTAATCTGGTACTTACTTTTATCTAAACTAAATCAAAAACCATTCACTTCACCATACTATTTATATATTGGTAGTTAATTCGTGATCAGTTTACCGTCGATACTGCTAACTTCACGGCTTGGAGATTTCGTATTTTGGTCAATTCAATTAAACTACGAAAATTATTTTCTCTTTATTTAATATGACTATGACTATGACTATGACTATAGTGTACATCGGTCTTAAAATAATCATATTGTCTATGACAATGATAAAACATTATTCTCCCACTTTAGTTCGTAGTTTTTTTTACCTCTGAAGTTTCGAGATTCTTTCTCCTAGAAATATAACCCTACGGTTAAAAACTGTCTCTTTTCAACTTACTAGCTTGCTACATAAAGACATTCTGCTTTGCTTTGCGTGAATTCGCGATCCCCGTACCAGGGTGTGTCTGTTTCTATTTATATCGTTTTGCATTTTGCTTTTGCTTATTTTTATTGTAGTTATTTCCTTTTAGTGTCATATTTAATTTAAATACCGTAATATCTCAGTGATTTTAATTTTCTATTAAATATTTCCGTACAATATTTTTAAATAGAAATATCCAATGCCAAACGATTATTCCTTTTTAATTTCAACCCATTTAGATTATAATAGGTTGGGGAAAAAGTTTCTTCGCATTTTTTAAGAACATTCAAAACATTTTTTAATATAATTTATTTACATTTAACTAAAGTATGTAGGTGCCATTTTGTTCGATAACTTTTTGCTATTTTGTAGGTAGGGACATGATGCCATTGCTATAGAAATTTTGGGGCTTCTGATCATAAGACCGCGACAAGTAGTTTGGTACTCCTCTCGTGGTGTTAACCTGACTTTGCCTAAATAATTCTGAAGACCGTACAGGTAAAAATCTGAAGGTGCAAGGTCAGGACTATACGGCGGATGCATTAACACCTCCCAGCCAAACTCTCTTAATTTTTGCTGAGTGGCTAAAGATGTGTGAGGTCTAGCGTTATCATGATGAAATACTACATCCCTTCTGTTGATTAATTAAGGCTTCTCTCAACTTCTTGCATTTCGAATTGGAATTCCAAAAATACGATTTTGGCATTCGCATGTGAATCTTGCGATTCCGTAAGCAAATTGTAATTCGAATGATTCAAAAATACGTCTCCTGTTCTATAATGAGTGCGCTCTGATATAATTCTGGCATTAGTGGCTGTATAATCGCTACTCCTTTGTTCAGATTTCGCTGCGATCGTATTGATGAAATCCTTTCATTATAAAATTATGTCGGCGTTTGGTATACAATGAGGAGAGTATATGAGTGACAATTTATTAACTCAATGTAATTATCACATAGCTGTGGGGTTACCGTTATTATTAAATCTGCCACTCTATTTATAATCAATAAGAATGTAAGCATGAATTTTTCGAAATAGCTGGTACTATTTGAATTGGAAGCTTACAGCTAAGTTTACTGATAAAATAGTTGAAAGGAAATATTTTGGATAATGATTTCTATCTACAGCAACTTTGGGAACAAATCTCACTTAAGCGTTTCATAGAACGTGTTCATAATATTTATTTATTTGTGTTTTATTTTGGTATCAGTAATAATTAATCAATCGTAATAAATAAGTAATCAGTTGAACGTGTAAGTATCAAATATCCAAAAACTATTAATGAAATAACCGGCCAAGTGCGAGTCACACTCGCGCACGAAGAGTTCAGTACCATTATCTATAAAAACGACCAAAAAAAATCACGTTTGTTGGATGGGTGTCCCCTTAAATATTTATTTTATTGTGTGTTTTAGTACTTGTTGTTATAGCGGCAACAGAAACACATCATCTGTGAAAATTTCAACTGTCTAAATATCACGGTTCATGAGATATAGTCTGGTGACAGACGGACAGACGGACAGACAGCGGAGTCTAAGTAATAGGGCCCCCCTTTTTACCCTTTAGGTACAGAACCCTAAAAATCACGTTGTTAGTTAGTTTTAACATCTGCTAAACTTACGAATAATTAAGCACTATAAAGGTATAATGAGAATAAATACGTGAGGCCATTCAATACAAAGCAAAACACACCATACATTTCCTAGAAGCCTGTCGAATACATTGATACAATTCAGGTAGGTAGAGCTTAAACCAAGATTACGCCTCGATTTTGACTAAGCTCAGCTGTATCGACATTTCTGTACTACGGTTTCGTGCTACGTTCGTGGGCGGGACTTGTTAGTTCGTAGCTCGTAGCATACGTAGCACAGGGGTGGAGCTGAACTTTCACATGCACTACGATTCATTTGAAATATTGGTTATATTATAGCCGGCCCTAGTACAATCTAATAATATTCTCAGGGTTTTCTTGAGGTTTCGATGACTTTTTTACAATCATACGCAAGAAAACAGCGTCAATAATGCAGCGTGTGCGGGGTAGCACCAACAAAATCATGATCATGATTGGTAAAAGGTTGGATTCGGCGCTTTATCAAAGGTTCATCTACTTGCATATCAAACGTGGAAGTCAACCTATTATAATAATTTTAGGATTATCTAAATAACTAACATAGCTTTATGATTATTGTTACTAACTAAAAAAAACAGTTTCCCGTTATGAAAATGAAACTATTTCTGTTACTCTATTCAAGCAGTATTAATTTTAAATAATAGTCTTAAGCACCGTTATTTTGTAATTACCACAAAAATCTTTGAGGGATGGTGGTATCGATCAATACGAACAACTTTTACAATGGAGCCAATAAGAAAATCGCGCTAAATACAGCTGTTCCACATTTTTAATTTGGATCGAGTAGTGTACCACCTACTTTATATGGAAAAGCTGATATATTATATTTATTATACTTTTTTCGCGAATCCGTTAAAAAAAACGGTTTATCTCTGCTAGATACATGTTGTTTAAACGGATCATTTACCACAATAAGGCTTTTACAAGAGCCGCCCCGCGCGTGTATTAAAAATTATTTCACCGTCCAAACCGGAGATAACCCAAAGCAAAAATCACAAAGAGATTATAAGCATAGAATTTTCCGATCCTTTGCCTGTTAGATACAGGTAGGCAGGGATGAGTCGTCATAGATACCAACTAGATCCTATTGAGGAGATTTGCTTTTATCCGATATTGTGAGTTAAATAGTTTATTCTGCAAACTCGTGCGGAGATCCTTTCAGACGTAAATCTTATTTTATATTTAGAGTTGTGTACGGAATGCTGAAGGCCATACAATATATTAGCGAATATGAGTTTTTTTTTTTATTTCGTTACATACATAAAAAGTTTTTTGATACAGGACTAACTTAGTGTAGAAATATAGAAACGAGAAGTAAATTCTGGGAGCAGATTATATTTATAACTTGAATCTGAAACACCTTAAATAGGTTACGTTGCTAATATATTTATGAATACAGAGGTGGTCACATAATTAACGAAACTAGTAGATTTTCGTACAATCGAGGGAACTTTAGAGACTTAGTTTTCTGCCAAGGATTGACCGAGCTGTAATCTGATAATAGCCATCCAGGGGGTGAGTGGTATAATTATATATATTATTATTTAATATTTTTTTATGAGCGTCGGGGAGACTCTTTGCCTTCATCATACCGGATCTTAAGTATTGATAAGGCTGAAGATGGAAGCGAGCCTTTCCCGGAATCCTCAATCACTGAGGAGGAACTGGCTATCTTATCTTTAACTTCCGGACCACAACAATGCTGAAAACATTGTTGTTATAACGTCAGACTTAGATAAGATGGTGGTAGCTAGCCAGGCGGGCTTACAACAAGACCTATCACCAACTAAACCGAATACAATATGTAACCCCCGTGGGGAATCGATCCCGGGACAACCACCGGTATCAGACCCAGGGGGGTCTGATACCGGTGGTTGTACCACTAGACCACAGAGGCGGTAAAAAAAAGTATTTAGTAAGTCTTATCGAAATAAACATATTCAGTAATTTCACAATTGAACTAGCGGCCGCTCGCGGTTCACCCGCGTGGTTCCCGTAGGAATATCGGGATAAAAAGTATCCTGTTTTCATAACCGGGCTATCTACTATCTGCGTACCAAATTTCATCCAAATCCGTTTAGTAGTTTCGGAGCCTATTCAATGCAAACAAACAATCATTAATATTTTATCAAATCTTTAATTTATATAATATTAGTATAGAAAACAGCCTGACTATGTATGATTAAAGAAAAAGAAGGGTAACGTTGACAAAAGTGAATTGGTGTAAGTTTATGGGTACCTAACATCAAACGAACAAAAATACTAAAAGAAAATTTGAACGAGAAAAACCTATAAGTAACAAACAACGTTATATTGCAAAAGTAAGCTACAAGAGGAAAATATATTTGTTCCGTAATTAGCGGAAATCTCAGCTAAACAACAGTACGTTACAATGTCGTCGGTACCGAGAAATGTGATCCATTGTCACGTGATTCCCGGACATCTTAATGAGCTTAGTGTACGTACCTCATTAGCCGGGACTTGAATTGAATTACAACAATCATCACCGATAATTGGTACGATTATATATCATGATCGCTGGACACAGCAAACAAAGAGCACGCTCTCACAATAACATTGTAAATAATTAATGGAACAATAGAAAACGCTTCCGAGAAAACTCAGCAAGCTTCCAACAATAAAACTAAAACACCTATTGAATTTCATTTCATAGAACATTGAAAAAACAAACTCATCCCCGCTTTGAACTCCAACCAAAAGGATTAATGATATTACAGGAATAATTCAAGATTTTTCATTTCCACGAAGAGAAATTGGAAAGAAAGAATCGCAAAACAATCATCGTATTGAAGCAACTAAGCCAAGTGCCTGCGCAGAAAAAATAGGGAAAGAAACAAATTATCTCTATCGGGCTAATTGTCGACGGATCAAAGTGGGGAGAGGATGGGCAAATCCCGCCCGTTATGTTTTTTATATTATTTTATTTTTGTTTCGCGGGGGCGGGACGGGCGGGGCGCGGCCGCCGCGGGCGCTATTCGCAATTATTGTTATTACAAAGAGATTGCCGCTCACGACTCACGACTCGAGAATTTTTCACTGAATTCATTTCGACAGCAGGTAATTGCATCGTACGTATTTACGGTTTGTATCTGCTGGAAAAATGTTACAAAATAATCGTCGGTACAGACGGGAGGCGAAGGATTACTGGGAATGACGTTATAAACAAAGGTAGAGGCAAATAGAAACATTTGAAATGTTATTATTAAAGTAACTGTTTTAACCGCCTCTGTGGTCTAGTGGTACAACCACCGGTATCAGACCCAGGGGTCCCGGGTTCGATTCCCAGCGGGGGTACATATTGTATTCGGTTTGGTTGGTGGTAGGACTTGTAGTAAGTCCGCCTGGCTAGCTACCACCATCTTATCTAAGTCTGCCGCCATAACAACAATGTTTTCAGCATTGTTGTGTTCCGGCAGTTAGAGATAAGATAGCCAGTTCCTCAGTGATTGAGGATTCCGGGAGAGGCTCGCTTCCATCTTCAGCCTTATCAATACTTAACATCAGGTATGATGAAGGCTAAGAGTCTCCCCGTCGTTAAAAAAAAAAAAAAAAACTGACCGATAAACACGAAGATTTGGTGGTGAGCGTAGCGGAGCAGCATCGATATGGAGACGGTCTGTAACAAATATAATCATTATAGATAGAGAAAAAAAACGTTTCAGCTTCATGAGAAATAAAACAACAACTCTTATAGATATGAAATAATTCCATATACTTTTTTAGTCTTTAATTCACAAAGTAGTTGAACACTAATAAGAAAATGTGTAGTACTTGTACAAACAGCGCTATCTACACAATCGGCGAAGGTGAACATAGAACAATACAGAGAGTTAATCCACACGAGGGCAACCGCAATTAAGCGGAGTAAAATTGAAAATTCCGCTTTTAGCCCAAAGGTTGGCTGCATAAGGTTCGCCCGATCGCAGTTACTTAAATGGATTCAATCTGCACTAAGCGTTTCGTTAATGAAATTCAATCGCGGCGAGAAGCGCGGGGAGCAAATGATGTGGCGAAAAGATTGATGGGAGGAGGGACCCGCACGTGTACCCGGCGCCGGACCCAACTTGAGGAGCCGATTTGTTCTCGTCATTAATTGATATTAGTTGTTCAAGTGTGTTTGGTACCGGACATTTTGGTAGTTTGACCCTAAAACAATTCCATATGATCTTCATTATTTAAATACTTTAAAACGCAATATCTAAAAATAATATTTGAGTATGCCGAGATATCTTATGACATTATTTTTATTCTTATTAATTTCGCAGACCCGTTGTATTTATATGTCAGAGATTCTATAGATTTTCCGCTAACTATATAGCACAAATGATGGGACTTGCAGGTGCTCGTATGATCATATTCCGCGAAACGATGGATGGGAGGAGGGACCCGCACGTGTACCCGGCGCCGCCGGACCCAACTTGAGTAGCCGATTTGTTCTCTCCATTAATTGATGTTAGTTGTTCAAGTGTGTTTGGTACCGAAATTTTTTGTAGTTTGGCCCTAAAACAATTCCATATGATCTTCATTCTTTAAATACTTTGAAATGCAATTATCTCAAAATAAGATTTCGGCAATTCAAAAGTTGACAAATAAAAAAATGTGTGGCGCTTAAGTGATGCACCAGATACTGGCATGCAAACAGTACAGATAGAATGACGCCAAGATATCTTATTGACATTATTTTTATTCTTATTAATTTCGCAGACCCGTTGTAATAATATGTAAGAGTTTCAATATATTTTCCGGAAACTATAATATAGCACAAATGATTGGACATGTAGTTGATCGTATGATCATATTCCGCAAAACGATTGATGGGAGGAGGGACCCGCACGTGTACCCTGCGCCGGACCCAACTTGAGGATTTGTTCTCGCCATTAATTGATATTAGTTGTTTAAGTATATTTGGTACCGGCAACTTTAGTAGTTTGTTTGGCACCGGCAACTTTGGTTCGGCCCTAAAAAAATCCATAGGTATGATCTTCTTTTTGCATAAGTATTCACAATTTTTATTTAAACCGCCGAAATAGATACATATTTAGATTTTTTATTTACTCATAATATCCTGTTCATATTTTTGTTTTATTTGATTCTTATAAATTTCGATCGAACGACAACGTACTTAGTTGAACATCTTCAAATAGAGTTTCCGCTAATAAAGCACAAATCATTAGACATGTGCTCATATGATCATATTCCATATGAACGCTTAAAGAAATCTCCTGTGCATCAAAAAAGACCGCAAAAGCTTGTTTGTGCTGCGCTTTAAAAATATCTTAACAAGCTAGGGCAAAATTTCAACACGTAAGCGCTCGACTAATCAAGTAAAGCCAGGGGCAGGAGTGCAACATTTTGTTCGTTTTAACCGTCGGATTTCCGCGCGACGGTGACGCGGCAGAGCGTGCGGAGCGAGCGGCCAATGGGCCGGGTTAATCTGCAAGGCTGTAAGTTTTTACAGCCACCGTAAACCACTGACCGGTCGTATAGACCCATGTATATTATTGGGAGTAGTCTCTTACTAATAAACGCGCATCGGAAACTGCTTCGCGGATTATAGCAATTAGCGCAAGGTCTTTAGGGTAGTTGATACTTATCAACAACCCTAAAAACTGCTTGCTGTGCTTACCCACAACAACTCATAGATACTTATACGTACCTATGAGTAGTTGTAGGTAATCACATCCAAAATTTTCGTACCGTTCATTAAATAAAACATTTGTTATTCTTGGAAAGGTGTTACGTCAGGAAATCCAAAAAAAAAAAAAAACATGCAATTTTAAACTAAACGTGTTAATAAAAATTCCTTTACAGTTGTTTTATTTATGGCTGCGAATTGTGACGTAATTTTCTAGTGGTCATTTTTGAATTCTCAATATTCCGTAGATTTGTATTATTGTAATTTTACTCTTGTTTGTTCAGTTTAACTTTAGGAGTTTTAAGTAAGCCTGTAAATATTATTGGTGTGTACATAGGTTCTTACCTCTTGGATCTTTTTGAAAGTAACTAAGGTACACATTTTTTGCAGAAATGTTTGTATAGGACTGTATAGTCTCTTATATGACACAGTAACTGCTCGAAAGTACTTACCTACTTATTTATTGTAAATATAAGAAGTTCAACAAAGATCTTTTTAACAGCCAATATTAAAATTAATTTGTAAATCTGAGTGACTATACTTTACAAAACTAATTTAGTCTATTTTATAAGATTGTGTTGGCAAAGGCATTTCAGAGCTAAGTATTTTATTCCGTAAAATATCAGAAAGTAATTGGTGATTTAAAATACATAAACAAATGAGGAGTTTTTTTATATGTAAAAGCGGTAATTTATTTGCATTATTTGCTGACTTAATGATTAGGTACTATTTTCTGAAAGAAATATATTTTAGCCATTATTTGCCTACTATTTTAACCAACTATTTATATGGTAACAGGCTAGGCAGTAGGCCTTTTACTAAAAGCCACTAAGATTGAATTAACATATAACCAATCAATCAAACAACTAGGCAACCGAAACGACTTGCCAACAATTATTATTAAAATATAACATTTTGCTTATGCCATTAGATAAACGAAGGTTTGGCATTCAAAATAACATTTTCTATTTAAGTTATGTTTGAATATCGCCCACGTAACTTCATCAAAGTTGAACCAAGGTTGAAATAACGATAATGTGGGACCCATTTTTACAGGATTAAAATATTATTAAAATAAAAGAGCGGATGCAGTTTAATTTAACAATTAAAATATGGTTAATGCAATAAAGGCTGTTTTTCCATAATTCTAAATAGTTTCTAGAGAACGATTTAGAAGAAAATCGAGAAAAGATGTCTTATTTAATGAACAGTGCGCGCAAATGGAAAATTAATTTTGAAGGAGTGGAATATTATTATTATATATATTATTATTATAACTTGTACGGTGAACCCGTGCTTTCTAAATTTAAGAGATATACAGAATCATATTTATTATACGTAAGTATGCCTTAAACTTGGTATTATCATATTTTCACATCGGCATACCCATACCGTTATGTATACCGATATTCTCTAAGAGTCTGAATATCAATATGTAAGGTGTCCTATAGATTAACCATAGTAGTAGGCAGCCGCTAAATATGCAACGTTACAAGCAATACATGGATAAGATTTGCAGTTTTAATACAGTAGGTATCTGGACACGTGTTCTCCCCTCCATCGATCAAACCCCCACGGTCAGCATTGTTTCGCAACTTTGCCCACCAAACTTGGGAACCTTGGTGAAGCACTATCAATCGCCTATTATGCCTCTACAACTTTACCAAATTGTTATATTAGGGGCGGGAATAAAATATATCGCCCTTATTATTGGACTTTGACTTCAGTTTAATGCCGTTTTCAGCAGAAACAATTTATTAGTTTTCTCAGAATACTAGAATAGGGTTTGAAAGAGTATATTACACAGTGAGTAATGTAAGAAGCGTCTCACCTTAAAAACAGGCACACATTTTTTCCAATTTACAATACTTACTATTTTAGCTAAGAATTTGAATAAGTATTATACTAAGAAAATTCAACTAGTCTCCATATCTCCATTTGGTTAGAGTTATTGTAATACCTAATGGCTTAAATATGAGATGGCGTTATTACACACAAGAACATCCCTCATGTCACAAAAATGTAAGAAGCTTGTGTATTGTAATAATAACACATAGTAATCATGCTCTTGAAATAAGAATTGAAGGGCAAGACAAGAAAAAAATATATATAAATCGCTATTTTTTTTTTACTAGCGAACTTCGAGCGATCTTATAGAAACATAGTTTAAGTAAAAGTCGATACTTTCAATGTTGATAGAATAAAATGATTGCCGAATTGAGTTTATTTCCGGATAAGCCGGACTTTTCAGTTTATATGGAAGCGCAACTACGTATAATACCTATTATAGGATTTACGTCGTTATTGATTAACACAGAACGTCCCTCTTCCATGAAATACAGGCTTCCAGCACAGCATATGAAATCGGAGTTAGGCGTACAGTTTGACAACTGATTAATGCAATTCGTGTGGCCGGTGACGTCTGGCGGGCGGATTAGTCTAGTGACATATATTGAAATGGAGCCTGTCACGATCAATATTGATCGCGCTCTGGCGTTCCAGTAGATACTAACGCAATTCGCGGAAGGTACGAAACAGCAGTATTGAATTAGTTTCAATGGAATTTTGTGAGCTTTTTAGCGAAATCCTCGTTTTTTTAGGACAGGTAGATTTAGCAGGAATACCTAGTTGTCATAAATAGAATTTGGTGTTTATCTGCCATTTCATACACGACATAAAAATATTGATTACCAACTATAGATCCTTGAAATAATACCTAATTTGTTGCTTCTAAACCTACTAGTACTATAAAGACGAAGAGTTTGTTTATGAGTACACCGCAACGTCTTCTCTGGAATAACCATTCGCCTAAATATTGTAATCAATAAAATTCGGAAAATCGCACGTGCTATTAGTATATTATTACTAAACAAATCACACCGATATTGTTATTCTTAAAATCATAAGACTCTTTTTAAACCAAAAGAAGGGAATTCTCCAGGTGGTGTTTTGTAGCATAAACATTAGATCCTTGGCCGTCAGACGAGAAAATTTGGTGCAGTAATAAAGTTTGAAAGGGCTGTAAAAGGGCACTAACAGTTATTCAGAGAGCCCTGATTTTAGTGGGGACCGCTCCCCACGAAACCTATATTGATTGATATGACACAACATACTCACTCACTATAAAAATGGTTTAGTTGTGTTAAAAAATATATTATTAGATGTGTATTGTCGAATACATCATTTTTGTTTTTTTACGCCTTTTCGGCGCTCTGTCGCTCATGTCATGACAGTTTATTTCTATTTTCTTCCTTCATTACCTTCCTATCCTACCTAAAGAAATATGATAGAGAGAGATCCTTTCCCCTTTTTGGATGAATAAATGAATTAAATTTTATTTTTAAATTATTCCTTTCGCTCGCATGTCAGTCTACCAACACAGGTCGTAGCGATATATATCATTATAGCCGAGCACTGTACCTATGTTATTTTTGAAATGTGGCTTATTATAGGTAACCTATAAGTACCTAATTAAGCTAATAGCATCAAGCATAAAATAAAAAGTGGCGATACGCAATTTCGGCGAACACTGCTTGTTATGCTTTTCTTGTTTTGTTTTGTGATAATTCATTTTTCGTAAAAACATTTTATCTGGGAAGCAGCTGTTATTTTATAAAGTTTTATTCATTTTTTGTCGTCGTTCAATTTATTATAACACGCTATCAATATTGGTTCAGTAGTTCCGGCATATAAAAAAAAACAAACAAAGCTACTTTTCCATTTATAAGTTCGTGTAGTGCAGATTAATAAGATTAGGTACATTTAAGCCTGCTATGAGGGGTATCTTTATTTTTTATAGCTTTACATAAGCAAACGCAAATAAATAAGGAAATCAAAAATATTATTTAAAATATTATTTGAGCCAACAAAATTACTTTCTATGAACAAAATGCCATCTTTAGCACAGGCTTATTCTTTACGTAGTGATACAAAAAGCAACCAGAAAAGCAAACTTTAAAATGAGACTACCCGCCCCTAGATGGCGTTACCTTATTTAAGTCTATGCTACGACGCACGACGCTTTACAGGTACAGCGCCTTTAGCGGGTAATAGCGGAACTTCAGATACGTTCCTTTTCACGGATGCAGATGGTGATGGAACCAAATATAAAATATACCTACACTAACGCCAAGCACTGCTAACGCGCAATGTAGCTTATTTGAACAACTTCAATAAACAGAAGGAGGTGATCAATGCGTCGCGCCGCTATATATATATATATATATATATATATATATTAAGTATCTTGCTGCTGTCATTGTAGGTTGTCAATTAGTAACGAAAGCAAGACTATTTTCAGTTGATCAACTATTCACAAGAACTATTTTAAATTTTTAGAAGGAATTTGTCGAGAGCATATATTGTAAAATATGTTTCAACATAATATCACAAGCTCATAAAAGCATGCTCTAGTCTAGTTACAGACTTTAAAATAAAAAAGGTACTTTTATGTATAAAAGTCGGTAAATATGTAGCAAACAAAATCTTTATTGCTTTCTCGGATAGCAAATTGTGTTATCTGAGAAAGACGAAGAAGATTAGAAAAGTTGTCTTGGTATTTAATACTTTCAGGTTACTATTAGTTGATATCAGAAAATTAATTCTATTGAACTAGTGGCAATTATCGACTTATTCCGTCGATTAAAAATTTCACGTCTCTGTTTGCCGTGGTAGTTCCAGAGATTAGCGCGTTCGAAGAAACAACCTTTTGTTTTTTTAATCTGCTAGCCCCAAAATAAACACTGTAAGGCTTCTGTTATGGGGATACTAGGGTAATGGTAATGGATAATAATACTTATAATTATACATATAAAAGAATTTATGTGTAGAAATATACAGAAGGGTCCGTGACTCAGGTACAAATGCACGTATTCATCATACAACCATTTGTCCCTACCGGGATTCGAACCCAGGACCTCGGTGTAGGAGACACCTTGAAACCGGTGTACGAACCACTCTAACACGGAGGTCGTCCACCAAACATTTGATAAGAACATAAAAGGCGGTCATAATCCGTCATATTGCAGGCACTATTTATTGTATTTCATGATTGTATAGTAATTATTTAAATAATTATTGTATACTTACAAAGACCAGCATTATGAAGAACGCCGCTATGTACGAACTTCGGGCAGTCAGCATTGACACGAAGCGGTAATGTTCCCCAGTGATGACATTCCTGTAAAAGAGAACATTACTTGAATAAAAACTGCTTTCGAAAATTTTTGCTAATGCTAACATTGCGTTACCATTAGATACAGTACAGCCAACAGTCCATTAACGTTCTCAGAATTACATTATAAAACCAATTATATCTTTTTAATTTTGCATTTTAGAATTTGCTATTTTCATATGTCAATTTTTAAACAATAAAGATACTATTTTATGATTTTGTAATTATTGCATTTTTCAATGCTATTTTTATACTTATGGTAAATTTTAAATTTCACTTGTGGCCGAGTTAATTTTTTCTAATATTTTTCTATTTAAAATTTACCATAAATAAAGATACTAGTTAAAAGTAACGGACTCATGTCTTCATGCCGTCTGAGCGACGTTGTAGTATATTTTCTTGTTTAAAAATTATTATGAACGACGATGGCTTATACGTTGATCCAGCTTCAGGCGCCAGTTAGTGGCAAGAAAAGATGGCTCTCTACTCATGCCAAAGCTGACTGGTACGAAAAAACTGTTTACACTCTGACAACGCTGGCATACCAGCGACACTGACGCCAGCTATTGGATGAATGTAATTCGGCAGCCTTCTTACCAAAAAATCAGCTATAAGCAACAGTTACAACAATTACAACGAGCAGCCATCACACGCGGTAAACGCGTGATCAGAACTTGCTTAATGTAAAAAAAATCGTATTACATTTATATGTTCGCTTGAAAATCGCTTGCTGATGGTTTTGTAATTTTGAATGGACTTTTCGCTACTACTTGACTTTGTTTCGACTGACTCATTATAACGTCTTATTTAATCACGTGAGAAAACAAAAGTGATACCGACCTCAAATATCCCTTGTTGTCTTCATTTTCAGCGAGCGTCTTTATTGACGCCATCAGCAAGTCGTCGTATCCCAAGAACTCGTCAAGCACGAACCGCGAGAAAGTGTCACCGAAACATTCATCTTTTTGTGGGTCCAACGTGACTATTTTGACGGGGATCTTGAGTCGTAGACGAGCACTGGGCGAGAGACGAAGGAAACCATATTCGAGCGAGTACTCCAAAATATAGTCTTCATCTGAAACAATAGCAAATTCTGGTACTAAATTCTTTATTTCAATGAATGTCTATTATAACAATATAGTTTAGTAAAAATTGTAATAAGTTTCATAGTATTGTTAGCTCATCATCAGCCATTTCAATATCCCCACTACCTACTGGGGCACTGGCCTTCCTTTTGGAAGGACAAGGAGAATGGACCATTAATTACCCACCATGCAGGTCCAATATGTGGGTTTTAACGAGTGCAAATACAGCCGTGGCCAACAGCTTAACTGAAGAGCTAGAGATATTAAATTTTTGGTCACCCATCCTGTAACCCATCATTGAGAAAGTTGCTTATTTGGGAGTCATGCGCCACCGAGCGCCAGCGACGGTTCAGAAGTTTTTGCGTGCAAGATTACCAAACAAACAACCATTCAGACATCCTCAAAAACTTTCGCATTATTAGTAGAAATAACAATCATTAAAAGAGGGCTCATTATTTGATAAATCAATCACTAAATAGCAATTTAATTAATACTAACATCAAAGACAGACAAACAAGTATTATCAAACTAGGTGAGGGATGATAACATAGTTGTGATACTTAAACAAAGGATTAGTAATACTTATTTTACCTTTAGAAGAATCATTAGCGGCTGCCTCATCAATTGACTCCTGTAAAATATAAAATTATGTGTTAAATCTTGGGTTGGTTAGTACAGATTTTTCAAGCCTGAGTCACATTTTAATAATTATTGAATACTTTTTCTTAAAAAGTAAGAAATCACTTTACAATAAATAAGACAAAACAATCCCCATATGCAGTGGCTTAGAGTTCAACATAAACTAAATAAATTACTATAGCAATATTTATTGTATAGACAACGTATAGCCAACAGCAGGCTTTACAAAACTGAAAAATTTTGTTAAATGGACGTCTAACTTTAATACATTGACATTTTTCTGAAGAAACAGGTTTGAACTTTTTGTATGGAGGCTGGCCTCATTCAAATCCATAGTATTTTGTTTTATTTTTGTCAAAATGACGTCGCACGATTATACCTAAATAAATAAACAGAGGACACATGATATATAATGCCGTAAGCCAGATAAAAAATAATGCCAACCTAAAGTACTTTTTTTTTCTTCTTATGAATGACGGGGAAACTCTTATCTTTTATTATACCTGATGTTAAGTATTGATAAGGCTGAAGATGGAAGCGAGACTCTCCTGGAATTCTCAATCACCTTTGTATCTTTAACTTAAATTATCTCACTAACCTGACACTTTAGGGCATTATGTTGTATTTGTTCATCTTAACGTTCCCTATCCATTTATATAGGTATTATCATGTGGCACCTTTTTTAAGAATTTTCAAAATGCCAGACCGGGGACGAGGTCAAAAGGTCCAAATCCCTTTGACTTATTAGATGACTTTAAAAAAATTGATATAATTATTTAAATGAAATATAAAAAACTCACATCCACTTTAGAATCTCTGTCCATATCCTCAACCAGTCCCATAATTCCTTCCCATATAGATGAAGCTGGTTCTATTTCCTCAGATGATACTATTGTAGCATTAAGGTCGGTTTCTCCATCATTTGGTACAAGTTCAGGTCCCGTATTAATATATGAGGTTTCCATAACTTGACTGGGATCAACTTCGTCTTGACCTTCATCATGAATACGTGTTATGTTTCCATAATCAGTACCGTCTCGTATATAATCATCTTCTTCAACATCATCACTTGATGACGATTCTATATTGATAAACCTGGAAATCAATAAAAAGTGTGGGATGAAACATTATTGAAAACAAATATAGATAATATAGATATAAATGTTTATTTTAGTTTATTATTTCTAAATGTTAAATTACGAACTAGAAAAGGGGAATCAACTCTGACTTAACACCACCTAGGAGAACAATGAGTGCTGAATAATTAGAGACTAAAGTAGTAATAAAGGTGACAGCCTCAATTTTAAAGTAGTTGTATCATATCGCAATGTTCATGAATAAGAGGGTCGGGGTTACACCTTCATTTAAATAGTTGGTTTAACTAGGTGAAGACAAAAATTTTTTATATATTGTTAGTCAAAATTATGAAATAATATCAAAAACATAAACCTTACCCTTCAGTAGCAAGCATTCCAAGCATTGAACTTAATTCTTCTTTATCTTTCTTCAACCTGCGTTCCTTTGCATAGCTTTGTTCAATGGAATAATCTTGTGCTGGATTTCTTAATATTTCAACCCGCAAAATTCCATCTCTCGGCCATGAATCTTTGATATGATTCAAACATGTAGTTGGTGTTCTCGAGAATGCTATATGTATGTATGCAAGAACGAAGAAAGCAACCAATGCTTTCAGAAGCACAAGGAATTCAAAGAACCTTCTAACAGGTCTAGGAAACGTGCGAGCATAGGCCACCGCAAATTTGAAAAACAATGCATGGAACAATCTCTCACGTACATTAAAAAGAGGATTCTGATTATTGTTCCTGTTTCTGTTCATAGTTGGATTGATCACAGGCCCACCGGGCAACACATTGTTGTCCGGGTTTACCCCCTGAGGTAGATTATTAACAGCAGCACCTCCACCAGCACTCATTGTAATGTTTTGAACAAATTTTGTGTTTTACATACAATCAATAGTAACTAATAAACATGTTGCAACTACCACCTGTAAGAGAAAGTTTGCAAACTTTATGACCTCTGCTATTTAACCTCTGAACTACAAAATTGATTTATCTGGAAATAATTTGGTACTTAATAAAAAGACTATAATGTGACACATTCAGGTTTATGTAATATCAATTTTTGATTAAAGAAACCTTCAAAGAACTGTAGATGACCTTTCAAATAAACTACTAATCAACAAAATAATATTTAGGCTTTGCTAAATATAAGGTGACACAATTTAACATTAACGACTTTTGTGTCAAATCGTAATTTATTATATATCTAAGGTACATACTGTATATCATTAGCAGGTAAAAATACATTCGATTATTATACCTAATGGTTTTCTAGGGTGAAAGAGTACCCAACGCTACGCGACATGGAAAGTAAAATCTTACCCAAATGTCAAAAACACTAGTCAACACAAATTAGCCAACCATACAAACAAGATAGGCGTACGGTATTTGAAACCAATTTTATAAGAACTCCTTGATTTGATAAGTAAAAAATTGAATATAATTCACTTTCTCCTTTAAAATTAAAACAAAAATCCAGATAAATAATACTGAAACTGTCAAAGTTAAACGTCACACATATATGTCAAACTTTAACGTTAGCTTTTTTAAATTTACCGTTCTGAGTTTCGTTCAGAAACTTAAGTCTTTCTACTACATTGAAGGGGCAGTATCGATTCTAGAGTAACTAAAATTAATGTTATGATGATAGCAGGAATGAGGCAATCTAGTAATATATAAGTCAATGGAGGCAATACTTATGCTTCATTGGATAAACAATCTTTGATTCTTTCATTAGAAAAAGACAGGTTTAATACGTTCACGGCATTAAAACTTAATTAAATTAGCAATATTGTAAGCTTAAATGCATTTCTAAAAATGCTATAGGGACAAAGCTATGGCCAATCAAAAAATTGCTTATTTTACCTAGCAAAATATTGGTAAAATCTCTCGACTGAAGAGAAAATGGAAAGTTATTTTTTTTTTTTAAACCCACGACGGTTAAAAGGTAATTGAAAAAGGATAAATAAAAATAATATAAAAATCTCCAACTTAATTATCCGTCGGGGGGATATTTTTTCAAAATATTTAATTTTGCATTTTATTTCAAACATTTTAGAGAGCACAGATATTATGTAAATAAATAAATAAATAAAATGTACAATGTACCTACTACAGAAAATCCATTTCTAAAAACCGTATCAAAATCGGTTTTGATTTTGCTCAAACAAATGTTTACTGCAGCGCCCCCTGGTGAGTTGTCACCGTAACACTTATCTAAGTACATTCACCAATCTAACCCAAACCCATTACTGTAAACAGCATCAAAATCGGGCTGTTAATTTGAGTTTTGCTCAAACTGTTCAATGTAAGACAAAGCAACATGACGACTGTCAAGATGGTAATTCTGCTGTCAAACCTTTAGCGTCTTCTAGCCCATCCTCAGTGCCGTCCCTCTCATCGTCTGAAAACTAGTTTTTTTTTTTTTCTTTTTCTTAGCTCGAACAGAAAAATAGATCCAACTTTGATAGTATAACAAAAGGCGTCCCAATCGCACTACTAACAAGTTGTTTCTCAAAATGGCGAAAAGCAACAAACGCTTAGGCGACACACACCTTTGTTTTAAGCGACGTACGCTAAGGCGACACACGCCTGGAGTTTTAAGCGAACACACGCTAAGGCGACAAACGCCTGGATTTTTAAGCGAACACACGCTAAGGCGACAAACGCCTGGATTTTTAAGCGACAAACGCTTAGGTGACACACGCCTTTCTTTTAAGCTACAAACGCTAAGGCGACACACGCCTACACTTACTTTCGAAGAAGGCGACGCACACCGGACACTCGCCACGCCACGGCACCATGTATGCGCGGCAGCCTGAGTCGTCTTCCCATATCCACCACTCAGAAGTTTGAGTTCATACCGCCCGTTCGGCAGGATCTTGACGACTCTGTAAGGATCTCGCAACCCTGGGTCCAGCTTGCCTGTGGACTGGGAATATTTTATTACAAAAAAGAAATCATCGATTTCGTACTGACTGCCTATGTTGACTCGCGAAGGTGTCTTACCTACTGCTGCCGATTCTTCTCCATCAACTCGCTGGCTCGTGCTCGATACAATGTAGCGCCTAGTTTCCCTGTTAGGTCTCGTACTTGGACGAATTCGTCCAAGGTCTCGTACCGTCAACCGCTATGTCACGAATCAGGGATCTGATAACTGGTGTGGTGGCGTCTGTGTCAATCAATCATCAGGTTAAGTGGGGAAGCCTGAGTAGTTTTTTATTTATTATTTTAATATTCAATACTAGTTGCAGCTTTCATAATGTCTCCGACCATGAATTAGAGTTGTGGTTGACCTCGATACGTATCATGTTTAGTATGGTGCGATACGAATGTATCGTTCGGCTTGTCCGTTTGCATGGCGCATTTCCGGAGTGATATAGTGAATTTAGAGCCTAAATCCACAACCCACGATACAAAATAATTGCTCTCGAACATCCGCCCTCGATCGGTAACCATGTAGAAGTCGCAAGTGGGCGGTACCCGCGTAGCCCCACATGAGCAAAGGTTTGCCTATGTTCAAGTACATCGTCGTTTTGCTTACTCAGTCGCGATCGTAACCTCCACGCGGAATAATATAGAGAAAAATTAGAAAAATGCCATACTGTGCAGTTTTGAAGTGTAAAAATTATAGCCGAGAGACTAATTAGTCTAAAGGAGGCATAACATATCATCGGTAAGTCATATTTTCTGTTATTTTCACTTATTTTCACAAAAAAGTTAAATTGTAATATTTTTAATAATAAACAATCTGAATCCAATCTTCCGTCTACGTTCTTAAGGTGTATATTTCAATGTACAGTTTACCGTTTCTAGAAGTTTCTAAGCATAATCCGAAGTACTGAAAGCATGCTTTTCGTCGTATTCAATCAATTAGTGATGCGCCTTATCGCTGATACATAACCGGGGTCGGTCGGTTCCAAGTTTTTTTCGGTACCGGTACTGAAGGGTGATGGACCCGGGAAAACCGGTACTCGGTACTGAGAAACCTCTATTGAAAAATAATCTATTTTTGTTATATTGAGCTATTTAGAATGAGTGGTTATATGAAAACTTTAGGAAAACAAGTATTATCAAGAAATAAGTAGGAATCACAAAGTTAGATTTTACATGTTACAAAGTTCAAAGTCGCATCATTTTGTAATAGATAGGTCAGCGTTTGACCTTTACCTCGCCTGATGGTAAGATTATAATAGAATAATATTTAATTTTGTTATTAGCAACACATGCTATGTGATGCCATTACTGATCTCAGTTCAGTATAATATGACGCAAACAGCGGTTACTGCACTGATACCATGTAGATAAGCGGTGATGCGATCTACGATGATCGCACTAGCCTGGATATACCAAAACACAGACTCCGATAAATAAGTTTCACTCAAGCTAATAAATGCTGAGCGCGTGTCTTTGAGATATCCATAACTTTTTGAGAGTAGGTGATGGGGATGAGATTAACAATTTCAGCTGCACACTGACCGAAATGTGAACCGTCCTCTTTAACTGAAGCGTGTAAAGGTTGTATTGGGAAACCACCTCAAAAGTGAGACTCCATGCTTAATAAACACAAGCTCGATTAAGCATGTAATCGAGCTTGTGTTTGAGCAAATGTTCAAGCGTGAAGTTCTTTCTCACCTTTGCCAGTAATGCAAAGCTTTTTAGTCTTACAAGCTAAATGTCTGTATTAGAAGAAAATACCATGAATTAGCAGATCGTTAATTTGAGTATACATGTAGCAGAAATAGTCAACAACGAGTACTGAACCTGAACTCAAATTGACTTACCTCAAGAAGTTCGATATCCAGACACACAAACCAGTCGGGAAGTTGATATGATGAAAGTTTGCCAATAAGGCGTTAATTTCAAACCATGTTAAAATTATCCATTATCTTACAAATTATTTATTTATTATTAAGCATAATTAAACGGGTATAAACCCAATTAATAATGGGCGTGACTGTAAATAAAATTGGCAGGGTCGCCACCACTGCCATTTTTAAGTATTGGAGAGTTTCGATGGTGGTTCGCAAGTCTCGGTAGCTCAGTGGTTAGAGCATTGGACCGGATTTCCAAAGGTCGTGGGTAGAGTCCCATCTGCGAATTCACTTGTGGCCGAGTTGTTTTTTTCCAATATTTTTCTATATGAAATTTATCAAAAGTATAAAAATAGCATTGAAAAATGCATCAGTTAAAGAATCATAAATTTAACACATTAATTTGAATGGTTTTTTACTATTATTGAGAACCGAGAGTCTATACCAATTCTCCGATACGATGATACCGGTACCAGTTTATTCCCGGGGATTCTCGTTGTATGCTCAGGTGCATCACTAAATTGATTGGCGATTTGCTATTCAATTAGTGATGCACCTTATTATCGTATAGACTACAGATATCGATAAGTTTAGATGCAGATAATTTGCGACCGATTTCTAATAGGCATTTCCATTATGCAAATTGTGAATTAACATTGATACAAATAATACAAAAACAACGTTTAATTTTAATATGGACATGGATTTCAAATTCTTTGATTTATGAAAGGGTTTTTGAATGTTTACCAAGATTCTTCTAACTTTTATCTACTATTACGTTCATGGCGACTACAGTCCTCGAACTGTTAAAATCTTGAAATGCCCATGGGGAGTATAGTCCCCAAAGCGATTTTAGTACGGCGGCCGGCGTTCAGATTAATGCTAATAGCAAAGCACAGAGAGCCCGAAGTTCCATAAAAAAAATGTTTCTATCGGTGTTTCTGATTGGTGGTTCTGAGTTATAAAGATAAGTAGATATTGATTGAATGTCGGTAGTATGATAAGAGACTTAGTCGGTTAACCAACCAGTCCCCTCATTCTGTAAATCGACACCTCGACAGATTCACTGGAAAACCGCGTTTGCCTTATGGTAAAATTGCATTTGTTGCTTTTTAAAAAGCATAGCGACATTTGGTTTTACTTTAATATCTTGTACTAAACTCGGCTGTCAGCTGCTAAGGTACCAGAATCACAGGTGATCTCGTAACGTAATCGGGTACATGACCGATATTTTTTTGTTTTACCAATGATTAATATAATTTGATGGTTATTAGTACTAATATAATATCAAACATTATAATATTTTTAAAACGTTTTCCACGTTTCATTTTCCTAAATATGCTTTGAAGATAAAAATATAAAATAAATAACTAATTAAATTGTATTATTGTTTAATACATATTGTTTTGCCGTGTGGTGACGGCCTAAGAATACAAGTGTCACCGCTCCCTTACATGCCTGGGATGTCGTAAAAGTCGACTAAGAGGCTCGACACATTGAGCACCTGTGGGAGAGAAGGAAAACTTGAAACAAACCCTCTACCAACCCGTCTGGCCAGCGTGGTAGCAGTAGGCTAATAGCCTTCTATGAACGCCACAGTAGGTGTAAGCTAGGAGAGGCCTTTGTCCAGCAGTGGACGTCCACACGCTGATGATGTGATGTGTGATTGTTTAATATGTATTTTAAGTATGTTTATCCGTTATCTAGTATCCAAAACACAAGTTCTTCATGAAACTTAACGTGGGCTAGATAATCAGTGTGATTGTATGCAAATATATATTATTATATTATATTATTATTACACATAAATCAAGATTACAAAATGTAGCTGCTATATTTATTGTATATTGTAATCTTGCGTTACAGCGTTATGCATGATTTGTGTGTGTAACGGTGTATTGAGTTTAGGTATATCACCCTGTTAGTAAAATATAACGTTACAAAAATCATTTTAATTTCATGTTTTCAAATCTTAATAACGATACCGGCAATTATTAAGACCCACGTGCGGAAAGACGAGCAATCACTAGTTTTTGTAGTTACAGCGAATCTAATGCCTCGCTGGCAATTTATTTGCCGAAACTCGTGCTTAGGTTTTGATCGACGTATCGATATACTTAATTGTGTCCAACCCTAATCAATCACTAAGCTTGTTTCTTTGAAGCGCCATCTAGTGTGGAATAGCGTAATTAACATGGCAAAAGCAAAGCTATTAGCAGCATGTCTGTAGCGCTACCTTGCGCAGAATAGATGTACTACTTGGCACTTTCACGCTGTTATTTAATTATGAACTATAATTGTATAGCATAAGAGTTCAACTCGGAATGCGTTTTTTTAACCAATCACAACGAAGATGCTATTTTATACTTGTGTGAGTTGGCTACGCCCAGGGTACGCAGGTTTTCTATGAGAGACCCGTCTCATGCTACTTCTACTGTTTTTTCTGTTCTGTGGTAACCATTAATTTAGGAACGCCCAACAAAGTCAAAGTCAAAGTCAAAGATTTTTATTCAAATAGACTTATAGATAAGTACTTTCGAATAGTCCAAAATTTTTTTTCCCTACCAGCCATTCAGGACATCTTTTAACTGATAAGAAGAACGGCCGCAAGAAACTTATCAGCTTAAACAGAAACAACAACATTTACAATGGATCATGTTGTTGCCAAGCACAAATTTACAATTTTGAAATATATTTAATATAAGAGGAAAATTTTCCAATATTCAATTATTAGAATATTTTCCTTTTATCTAATTTATAATAGTTATGTTTTATGTTAGTATCACATCCATGCATTTTGGTCTTTTAGATAATCATCTACCTTGTAATAACCTTACAACAACAATTACACGGCTTGCGTAACCGCGCGTTTTAATTTCACCTACGTCTTGGCTAGGCTTGCCAACTCCAAAAAAGGCATTTCCGGGATATATTACGCGGGACACACAACACACCACATACAAAATGGTTAGAAAACGAGATATATTTTTTAAAATCATCTATTTAAAAAATATACAAAATGTAGATATGTATGACCAACATTTCAAACTATAAAATTTTACTAATTTTTTAAAATTGTACCTATTTTGCGCATTTTACCAAGTTTTTGTTTTGCAACACGTAGTTATAAAATTCGCTGCATTTTTGATTAAAATTCATTTTAATTTGTAGTTCAGCCTTGACGTGGTCGACAGACAGCTTATTTCTGCTGTCTGTTCATGCATTTCCACAGAGAGAAAACACTCTCTCTGCTGATGCATTTGAAGGTGGTATCGAAGCTACCGTCTGAAAGATATGTAGAAAACCAGGTGCCTCTTTCATAGCCATAAATAGTTTGTGCCATTGTTCATAAACGCCCAATACTTTTTCAGGGGCTGATTTTTGTTTTTCCTATATTAGTGACTTTAACATATCTTTAATAACACAATACTCATCGTAAAGTTTATTCATATCCAATCGATCAATCAGTTTTAACTTCTTTGCAGCTTTCCTCAGAGAGTTCCGACAAACTAAACTTCGATTTTAATGAGAATATTCTTAATACTGACAGGTGATTACTGTCTGCGAATTCAAAATGATCTTCTAAATATTTTAAAACGTTTTTGTATAACATCAAAAGATTTTCTTTTGTTGACACTTTATCTTCAAATTCTAATATATTCATTGCATTAGCACAAGTAAATCCAACCCTCTCCCCCACGCGCTCATCCGCCCGCGCAGTGAACGAACACCGATCTCTCCTCACGCGAAATACGCAAAGCATAGGTATTAAGAATAATGTGTAACAAACAAAAATTTGGGCCTACTGCGCAACCCAAGGGGGCTGGTACGAGATAGATACTAATATCATATAATCACAAATTTTCGGGACAAAAGGTGTCCCGCAAGGGGTCACGGCGAGACGACCCACAATTTACCCAGAAGCGGGACGTCCCGGAAAATCCGGGACGGTTGGCAAGCCTAGTCTTGGCGGTAAATCGGGTACACGAGACAAAACTTGGTGGATGCGTCCACTATTGCTTGCTTATGGTGTACCGCAGGGAAGTGTTCTCGGACCTACTCTCTTCTTAATCTATATTAATGACCTGTTCAAACTTCAGACTGACTCCAGGCGAATATTTTCCTACGCTGATGACACAGCAGTGGTCTTCCACGGTTCATCTTGGAGTGATGTAAAGAACAAGGCAGAGAGAGGATTAGCGGAGATGGCTAGCTGGCTCAATAGTAATCTTCTCACTTTAAATGCCACAAAAACGAATTTCATGTGTTTCACACCTAATCTACGATCCCAACCTCAACCAGACTATCAAGTTGTGATTCATTCATGTGTGAATCCTAGTATGGTAAACTGTAACTGTCCATCTATACAAAAAGTAGAACAAATTAAATACTTGGGAGTCATACTGGATCAGAGACTTTCGTGGCATTCACACATGGAACTTGTTTCAGTTAGAGTGAGAAAGCTCATTTACATCTTTAAGACTTTGCGCCATGTTATGACCGAACAGCTCTTAAACAAAATCTATGTGGCTTTGGCCCAGTCTATTATTACATATTGTATCTGTTTGTGGGGTGGGGGATCAAAATCAAAATTGTTATATCTTGAAAGAGCCCAAAGAGCTCTGTTAAAAGTTATGTACTTTAAGCCATACAGGTACGCTACAGCAGATATTTATAACTTGAGCGATCTCATGTCCGTTAGAAAATTGTACATCCTACATATAATACTCAAAACCCATATGACACTGCCCTTCAATCCTACTCAGCCTTGTAGGAGACGTAAGGGTAAGGTTGCATCCTGTCACCGAGTACGTACCGACTTTGCAAGGCGTCAATTTCACACACAATCCGCTTTTATCTATAACAAAGCAAATGCTTTATTGGACATACATTCCATGCATAAAAATGATTGTAAAAAAAAGGTTGTGGCCTGGCTAAAAACACTAACATACGAACAAACTGAACACTTACTGGTACGACTCTCATGATAGCACTCACAAACACAAATTCATACATGCACAAACAAAGACACACACTGACACACAAGTGCGCGCACTCACACTGACTTACATACATACACTCATACACACATTCCTCTCTCTCGCACACACACACACACACACACACACACAAACACACGCGTACAAACACACATTAACTCTGAACTGCTTATCTTATTCTTTTCTTACACATATTATAACTTTGTAACACATATTTACGTGTAATAATTAATTAACTGTTTTCCATTGTATTTAAGCTAAGGCCAAGAGCGAAACTTCTCCAACACAAGTATTATATTACTTCCTGGAGATGTTTCACACATACTTTATTGTGATCAAATTATGGAAAATAAAAACCTTTTTTTTATTATTATTACTATCACGAGGATGAACTTATAACCATCAGATATAAACATCACAAACTAAACAGTGCGAAATGTATTTTTGGACAAACTGTCGCAACCCAGGAAACCAAAAATATTTCAATATAAGTTCATGTGTTTTGTCGGCGTTAATATGCTCGTGTTCTGTCGTAGTTGCTTTTTTCTAGTATATTTTCTTGTTTAATATTTATCACATAAAAATAGCATTATAAAATGCAACATTAAAAAGTTATAATTAGATGGCTGTTTCATCTTAATCGATAGTCAAACATCTGTAAAGATGTTTCTTTCGAATGCGAGGATATTTCTCTCATTGATGAAACGACGGTGGCCAACACCGTAGAACGGTGAATATACAAGAAAAATTCGACGTGTGCTCATAGGTCTCTGTAGCATAATTGATTATAAAATGCAACATTAAAAAGTTATAATGCTCGTGTTCGTCATGAAACACTCTTATCAAACTTAACCTATGGCCTTTTGGTATATAGCACAAGAGCAGGCCTGTCTCACTTCCATACAAGCGGCGCAAAATCTACTATTCTGGAAAACAACCTAATTTCAACCTTTTGCATTGCGTATAGCTTTCATAGTACAATAACTGTCTGCCTTGCGACTAGTCGAGCGAGTGCCAGCCTATTGAGCCTAGTCGCTTGCGTTTATCATACCTAAACTCGGGAGTGAAATTTCTGTACCGTAAGGTTCTAATATATTGACAAGAGTCTACTTTCCTCTTCAATCGGCGTAAACTTATAGTAAAGGATGTCGTTTTGACATATGTAACGAGACGAATCTATATTTGACCATCCCTCAACTGTTGCAACAAGATTTGTGTTTCATCATCAGCGGATTTTGTTATCTGTGCCCAGTTTCTGGGTCTAGTAACTTGGCTTGCAGCAACAGCCGAAGGGTTACAGCTCAAAAAGTCTGCGTGTGACATCATTACCCCCTTACGATATTCTGTGGAAAAATTAAAATCCTGGAGGTAAATCCACCAACACGTTTTTCGTTCCGTGGCCTTGACGCAATTGCTGTAAGGATTTTACGACAGCGGGTGTCTCTAACTCGTAGGAATGATATTTACTTTCTGCCCCTGTGTCACTTTGCTAAAGTAAGCCACTACGCCCTTTTTCCCTTTTGCGTTGTTTGTAACAAAATAGCCCCGTAACCCGCACTGCTCGCATCAGTATGCACTTCCGTGGGAAGTTGGGGATCGAAAATGGTAAGAACAGGTTCACTAGTAAGACACTCAATAAGTTCCTGTTTGACTCTCTCCTGAGCTGGACCCCAGTGGAATGTGACACCCTTTTTTGTTAGGTGACTAATGCAGGCAGTTCGGGTGGCGTAATCCTTAATGTATCGTCTAAAATACCCGGCGAGACCTAAAAATTGTCGAACCTGCCTTACATTCTCGGGAACCGGTGCTTAGATTAGAGCTTCTACCTTTCGAGGGCTCGGTCTTACCTGACCCTGACTCACCAGTCGTCCAAGGTATTCCACTTTCATTACCATAAACGAACATTTCTTTAGATTCATTGAAAAACCAGCTGCAGCTGCAGTGAGTGTTTGTAATACTTTTGAAGTAGTGACATACCTTCGACGACTGTGGTACTCATAATGAACATCGACATAGACCAAGACCTGACCAGATTCTATAAGGCTACGCAGTGTCAAGTTGATGATGCGATGGTAAACTATTGGAGAATTGGAAACTCCATACGGCATTTTTAAATATTCCTAGTGGCCTTCTGGTGTTACAAACCCCGTTAAAGGGATGCACTGATCCTTGATAGGGATCTGGTGAAAGCCAGTAGCCATGTCCAGGCTCGAAAAGTACATAAAGTTTCCTAGGCTATCAATGTGGCCGTCAATCAGTGGCAGCGGGTAGCGGTCCTTAACTGTGACTCGGTTTAGTGCTTTGAAGTCTACACACAAGCGATCCGTTCCGTCTTTCTTTTTAACAAGAATTATCGGACTTGCGTATTCGGATTTTGACTCTCTGATGATGCCTTTGTCCATTAAATCTGAAATGATTTTACGAACGAGGAGCTTTTCGTCGTAAAAAGCTTATACGGACGGTAAACAATTGGAGTAGAATTGGTCAACTGGATATCCATTTCCCCGGTATTGACGGTTGTCGTGGCCGTTCCGGAGACAAAGAAATCAGCAAACTGGTTCACTACTTGCATTAGGAAATCTCGCTCCTTATCTTGTAATGGTGTATTAATGTTGGCTATTTCTTTGATTTAATTGATTTGGACAGAGAGATCATCAGAACGTGTTAAGTATTGTTTGTTTTTAGTGCGAATGTAAACGATACCATCGCGATTAAGTATATCAGTGCCTACATGATGGGCGCATTCATACAGGAGGACAGTATTACGACTACATCGGCTTCGATCGAAATTCGATCAAACTTAATCACGTAGGAAGCAGCCACTATCTCGCTCTCACTGATGCCTTTTAGAACACAATAAGTGGACTTAGGTTGGCATGACAGGTACTTTAAGACATCCGTGGAGATAAAGGAAATGTTCAAAGCTCCACTATCTATGAGAACATCCATTGGAATACCATCAACCACGCCGACGACAAGGCCGTGTTTATCCCCATCGCGAAACATTCGGGCTAACATGACTACTACGCGATGTCGAACTTCCTCATAATGGTTACGTCGCGACGGTCGACGTGAGCGATCACGCTCACGGCGTCGCGATCGTTTACTTGACGCGATTTACTTCGTGAAGAACGGGTCACATCACTAGACGAAGTTCGAGACCGACGACGACGGCTTGATCCCTCAGAACAACGCAACTTTCTACGCGAGCGACGACGCTCTGAATTGTTTGGCAGGGTTAATTCGAGCTAAAAATAGAAATATTTCACAAAACACTGTTCCTTTGTTGTGGGCTAAGAGTTACTTATCCCACTTCTGATTTTGGATTCAGAAGTGAAATTTATTATAAAAAAAAAAGAACAGTTAACACAACTACTTATATAACTTCACAATATTTCATAAAATTAGACAAAGGAACAGTATTCGTAACACAAAATCCTACCCAAATCAAAATAACAGTTTCAACGATAATTCACAACAAAACACTTCGAAAAACTTAACCTAAACGCAATCAGACTGAAAAATAACTCGTTATCATTACGCACACGGTTTGAACACAATCGACTTAAAAGAGAAAATGGAAAATACGTGACAAATATAGGAAACTCACAACTTTAAGATAAAAAGGAATAAATTATACGTATCAGAGTCCCTTGTTGTTGTTGACACGACGAGCGCTCGAGCAAAATTGTTCGCGCGTTGTCATTGTCTTCCGCCGTAGGCGGTTGTTCGGGGTCGAGAGCTTCACTCCTTTCCCGGGCTTCTTCTCAACGGGGCTACCGCCCCGCGGTGTGTGTGTGCCGCTTCAGGCGGCCGTCCTGCGGACGAGTGGTGCTCCCACAGGAGGTTAGGTTAGGTTAGGGCGCGGCCCTCAGCGCGGTCTGCACACTGGGTGAAACCCCCATAGTGGGGGAGGCCCAGCGAGCGCCTGCGAGCAGGCCAAGGCTTTAGCAAACTAGGGTGTCGGTTTTAACTTGGGTTGTGGGTGAGGGGTAGGGAATGAGGGACGGGGGGTTGGGTCGGGGAAATAGTGGGAGTACGTGATGTCGGCGCCCTCTCTTCTGCCCGGGAAAGTGGCTCTGTAGTGGCCCGCGTCTCCACTCTTCAGGCGTGGTGCGCTGGGGGAGCGAGGCTCATAAGGTGGAGCATGGCCTGGTTGATGGTGGAATGGAGGTCGTTGCCGGAAGTGACATGATGGAGGATAACTTGTATCGCCTAGTAAAACGGGGGAACTGCTTATACATTATAGACGAGTCTATCTAGCGTACGCGTAGGGGTACGGATACTACCTTCTGCCAGGATACGATTCCCGGACAAAACAAATATTTGTGTGCAAGAACATTTCTATTTGTGTTGGTCTGGGTGACTGGTATTTGTTATGAACATAAAGTATGTAAACGTTTAAAAATTACATTTAGAAGTACGTAATTATATCCGTAATTATCCGTATTTACCGCGAAAAAATAGAGCGGAAAGTGTTTTTAAGCAGGCGCCTGAAAATTATTTATAAGAACCTGCCTTTTTTTAGTTTTGTATCTTCGAGGTTCCTTAATAGATTTTCCTTTTTTATGTTTTAGATGATGCAAGCACATGCATCTGATGCCCTCATTCTTTTATTTACCTACCTACTTATTTAATAAATATCATAGCCACTTAGGTATTTACTTATATTGAACTTTGTCTATCATTCAGGATGTCAAAAGACTTTCTTCTTGGAAATAAATAAAAAACGCCTAATTTTTTAAACAGCACCGCTTCCTACTTATCCGTATGTAGTACCTACAGGTTGTACCTACCTTTAGCAACAATATTAATTTATTGAATTACACGAACAAAAGCGTAGAGCAAAGTAAGTGCGAATAACAATCACCACGGATCGGGAGCCATAATTTTACGGATCATTTGTGACACAAAGGGGGGATTTTAATGAGCTCACCATGGAAAGAGCATACGCATACGCAACTACAAAAGCTGTAGAATCACAAAGCACCTCTGTAGACAGTCTGATTGACGTCTAAATAGTTCTTCGTTCTTGAGACATTTAAAGGATTTTTTGTATATAACTTTGGGTCCTTTTCAATATTTTAATACGTTGATTGATGATTGAAAAAGGTTACCCCGCTGTAGATTTACAATGACGGCATTGTTACTCTACAATGGCTTACAAAACACCTGTGTTTCGTTCAACGTTTTGTTTCATAGTAATTCGATAAAGCTACATCAATCTGCGATATGCATTTTCTTAATATAAAAACGTGTTTTATGAGCTTTTTTTATGAAAATTTTGCTGGTACCTAGTTACTTAGTTTAACCTTATAACTACATAATACCAATTAGACTTTTATATGATTTTACTTAAGAGTAAGAAGCAACTTCGTTTAACACTAACCTAAAGAAATCGAGCATTACATTATTACTAAACCTAGCAGCGCAGCGGTCCTTATTTTCAGTCTTCCCAACACGAGAAACTACAAAAGCTTAATATTTATTATATTATTTTTTTTCACGGAAAAATTTCTAAGAACAAAAAATTCTTCAGTTTTATCCAAAACTTAAGTATTCTTTACAAATCGACTAGGTATAAATATATTTTAGACATTGAAGTTAGATAGGTAGCTCAAAATTTAAATCAACGTAAATACCTATATCTCTTGCAATTGTACTAATGCGCCTACATAAATCGTACTTATTTGAACTTTTGTATTTTCACTTAAATAAAATACCAATACACTCTCCAACACAACGACACACGAACAGGAAATAAAAAACGTGAGAGAAGAATATAAACTGAGAAATGCAGGTACAATTGACGGTGATTTAAGTTTAAGGGTTTTTTTAGCAAAACGACTCTATCCACCTACAAATAAGGTTAATTTTAAAACGTCTGTGTTATCCTCGATGCTGTACCGACTGTATCCGGTCTCGTCCCCAAGCCGATAATTGAGACGTCAATTTTTTTTCCAAACCAACTTTTGAATATTTATAACACGAGCGCTCCGTAATTTAAGTTTACTTTATCTCAAGAGCTTTATCTAACTTGGTTTGTGTTTCGTTATACTGTCTTAATTCACGAGGTCCATAAACTTCCCATCCTATTCTTAAAGCTAGGGCAATTAAGTTAAGACTTTTTATAGTTTTTTTTTTATTTTTATTGAATAATGAAACCTTACGCACAAAAAACGAGATCCCTAACTAAATCTAACAAAGGTTATGAAGTAAAAGTTAATAATGTATTAGGTATTTAATGGCGTAACACATTCAGATACTTACCAACTTATTTTTCCGAATCAGTTATCATTATTACCGCACATATCATATAACTCTCTATAGTTATTGTAAGTGCTTAGCCTGAAAAAATGATTTGATATGGCTATAGTAACAACAAGATTGTTTTGTTATGAAAATAGTATTATATAGAATACTAGATTCCGCCCGCGGTTTCACCAGCGCAGTTCCCGTTCCCGTGGAAATATCGGCATAAAATGTAGCCTATGTCACTCTCCGTCCTTTCAACTAACTCTATGCCAAAATTCAAGTCGATTGGTTGCTTAGTTAGAGCGTGAAGAAAGGACAAACAAACACACTTTCGCAAATATAATATTATTAGTTAGGTTTGTTAGTAATATCAGCGGGTAATCCCAGCATTCAAATAACTAAGCACCGATTAAGCAAACAGTCTGTCTTTGCGCTATTATAGCTGGGTCTGATTCTGAGAAAAAAATCCCTAACATCCTCGTTAGTTAGAAGTGTCAGAATTAATATAAGCATTTTAATAGCAGATACAAATATTCAATAATTTTAGATTACATTGTTGTTTTTTTTATAAAATTCAGTTTGTTTAGGTATGCATTTGTACCTACGTAGATCCAATATTTTTTATTACGTATAACTTCAGAAATGAAAAGAATAAGTAACTTCTTCTTTTAATAATTCGTACTGCACACGATAAAAAAAAACAGAAAATGAACAAACAAAAATTAACATACTATAGGCTTATTGCTCATAGCAATCTCTTCCACGCAAATTAGTCCAGAATTCCGACTAGGTGCTAGCTCTGACGTATTCATTCATACATTTATTCCGTATTCAATATAATCTAACAATAATTGTATTCAGTAAAATACCTATTGAAATTTTTTTGTACAGTTGCCTGAGGAAACTCAAAAAAAATCTCATCCATTCCAATAAATATGACACGGCCATCTATAAAAATTTAATGTCGTTTCTCAGATTTTATCAGCTCATGAATATTTTATTAGTTCTAAATCCCTTGAGCTTTAATTTATGTTTTAGGTGAGTGAGAGTTCATTGGAAATCTGTCGCTTTTTTTAAATACACTAGTATTATAATTTATTAATACTTATCATAAGCACATCTGTATTTTGGCGCGCTCGTGCACTGTTGTTCATTGAAATACATCTATATTTTGCCGCGCACTGTTGTTCACTGAAATAAAACAAGTTTTCCTAATATTTATACTTATGGTAAATTTTAAATAGAAAAATATTGGAAAAAAATTAACTCGGCCACAAGTGAATTCTCAAACGGGAATCGAACCCGTGATCTTTGGAAATCCGGTCCAATGCTCTAACCGCTGAGCTACCGAGACTTGCGAGCTACCGTTTACCATAAGTATAAAAATAGCATTGAAAAATGCAAAAAATACAAAATCATAAATTTAGTGCATAGTTTATTCACACGATTATTTTTTTTTTATATTCCGTGTATTCTAGATATCATTTAATTAATATTTTAGTAATATCTATATTTATGATAAATTTTAAATAGAAAAATATTGGAAAAAATTACTCGGCCACAAGTGAATTAATAATATCCGTAAGTAACTGTGTTATTTGATATCATTGCACAGACAGATTTAAGAGTTATTTATGTTATGTAACTTTAAGAGCTTTAGTTTGCAATCAAACTTTATTGTCGGGTTAATCTAAGACAATTTTCTAAGTATATATTTTTCATAATAAGCAAGCAATTTAAGACACAAATGAAATTATATATCCCATCATTTCGACTCCAAACTTACAATTACCTTACATAACATAGACATCAATTATAATCAACTCGGAAACACAAGCACATACAAAGAACCGGTATACGGGTTTAATTAAAACAAATCAAATTACTCAGCGTAGACGGACGGAACAAAAAAGATTTTAGTGGAGGCCGAAGAAGAAAAAAAGAAGCTTGTAAGTAAAAAACATACATCTTACTCCGATACGACGATGATAAGTTCGGCTGACGAATCAAATGATTAATGACCACTCTACCTTGTCGGGAATACAATTTGTATCTTTGGTTTTTGGATTGTGAACAAGCCCCTTTAGATTAATTTGTAAGAACTATTAGCCCCATTATTAATGTACTGTCTAAGAGTTGACACTTCTTTTATTTTTGAGAGTTTCGACAAAATCTTCCGGTATGTCGTAGTTTAAAAAAAAATACAAATCAACAACAATTAACTTCTATGGGTTAAGTAAATTAAATATAAAAGATTATTAACAGACTTTGCCGCGTGTACAATTTGCATCTTTGGTTTTTGGATTGTGAATACGCCCCTTTAGATTACTATATTTTTCTGTGTAAGAGTTGACACTAAATTTTTGATGAGTTTGCACAAAATCTTCTGATGTCAGTTTCAATAATGTCGTCAGTTTCAATAATGTCTAGTTACATTAAAAACTGTGTGCCGTGTGGTGACGGCCTAAGAATACAAGTGTCACCACTCCCTTACATGCCTGGGATGTCGTAAGAGTCGACTAAGAGGCTCGACGCATTGAAAACCTGTGCGAGAGAAGGAAAACTTGAAACAAACCCTCTACCAACCCGTCTGGCCAGCGTGGTAGCAGTATGCTAATAACCTCCTATGAACGCCACAATAGGTGTGAGCTAGGAGAGGCTGATGATGGATATTAAAAACTTACAAAATATCTACCTACGATGGGTTAAGTTTTCCTTAAAACAATATCAGACTTTGCCGCGTTTCTTGCCCGGTTTCAAGTGTCTAGATAGTATTTGCCGGTACCTAGCGGTTAATTTTGCACTCATTAGAACACAAACGAATCACAAGAAAGCTGGTATAAAAACACAAATGTTAAACATAGTTTGTTAAAAAAGTTTCCTTGTAAACAGAATAATCTGACGGGATTTCTCTGTTTGCAATGTGCTCTCTTCAAATATTTTCATACCATCATCCGAGCGCAGCAAAACTGCATTTATCATTACGATTACCTAGCCTCTATTACCTTGTGATAGAGTCGAGAATTCTGCCGTTTTGTTAATAGGTTGTGGTACTTTTTTTTCACTAGCTCCCGTTTTGAGGGTTACTCTTTATTTTTCTCAGTGAATCGCTAATCTCTGTTTGTGTTGTAATATAACATTGCTACTGACGACGTCACGACTCATTTCAACGTAACTTGTGAGATGGGTTATCTTTTGCATTTATCTGGTAGGGAAAAAAAATAAAATTGGACGATTCGAAAGCACTTATCTATAAGTCTATTTGAATAAAAATCTTTGACTTTGACTTTGACTTTGACTTTTGTGACATTATGTTAAATATCCCGATTCTTTGCAATTTACAACAAAAAAAACTTTTTGAGACAAAAGTTGGTATCTTCTATTTTTTTTTATTGTTTTACTTTATGAAACCCGAAATACTAGACTTGGATGAATATGAATCTGAGAATTCACTTGTGTTTTGTTTTTTCCAATATTTATCTAGTATAAAAATAGATTGACAAATGCATAACGGTCATTCTCACGACAAGGCGTTCATCGTATAATTTCCTTCACAATTTTTATTTTTGTTACCTATATTCTTTGTACCGACGATAAAACTTGAAAAACACGTTAAACTAATAAATTTGTACATTTGGCACTTCAAAATATCATTAAGTTTTGGATTTGTAAAGCGATAATTTTTTGCACGTGACGAAAATTAGATTCACGGTGGCAAGAATTAAACAACTGCTCAATAAATTGTAAATTTGTTTTTAAATAAGACATACATTGAAAGAATCAGCATACAAACCATTTTTCAGATGTAAATGGCCAAAAGAACAACTACTGGTTGTGTGAAATAAGAAAAAGAAATACATCCTAATGTCGTATTATTAATTCAGTAGAGTAATTTGAGATGAGAAATTCATTCACTATATATTTTGCAGCAAAATAAAATAGTAAAAAAATAAAGTTATGCATTATTAGGCATTTTATAATTGTCTTCATGCTTAATAAATAAATCATGATGTTTCCTTACATATACTATCATAGATGTATTGTCTTGTATGATATATTAATCTCTTTAAACAAATCCTTAAGAGATACTTTTCTTTTTAGTCGTCGTCCAAGTCTAGTCTTCATCTAAAAAGTTCGTGCAACTTATCCTAGCTATTATCTTCCACTCCGAATTCTAAATTATTATGTTACTTCTCGTATTTAAATAAATAAATAATTGCATATATACAATCACACCAATTATCTAGCCCACATTAAGTTTCATGAAGAACTTGTGTTATGAATACTAGATAGGGGATAAATATACTTATATAGGTTTTTTGTAAATACATATAGATATACATATTAAACACCCAGACCAAGACAAATAGAGATATTCATGCACACAAATATTTGCCTTGTCCGGGGATCGAACCCGGGACCTCTGGCGCAGAAGGCGGGTTTAGTACCCCTGAGCCAAACAGGTCGTCGAACCTGCTATATTTAATTTATGAAATTACCCTAAATAATACTAAGTAAAGGGGTACCTTAGGTGATCGCTCTATTTGCGGAAGCATTTTCAATCAAAACAAACAAATCAGATTAACTTTCATAATTCTTAGAATGTGAGGGTAACCTATTGAGCAGCATTTTAAGAGCATCTTACCAATTATTTTTAATAGACATTCTAGTATCGAAACAGTTACAAAGTAACAATGTCTCAAACTTGTAACGACAGGGAAATGAGCTATTTCTAACGTTTTAATAGGAAGACATTAATAAAAACAAATGCTCAATGCAATATCCTGGTAAAGAAAGGCCTATTGTGTTATTATTATCCTCCCTGAACGGCCCTGCCAGGCCTTAGCATCTGCAAACAATTTCATGTTGTGTCGGCATAGGTGCTCAACATTTTATCAGTCTTTAATCAAACAGTATTTTGAAAACTTAAAAGTAGGTAATATTCGAATTTCATATCGAGATTATTTTATAATTCGGGAATATAGTCCTCGGCTCTTATAATAGCATACCTAATGAATTGTAAATGATACCTACTTCAAACTGTTAATTAAAATCAATGAGAGTGTGATGGTGAAAATAACTTTGGTTATTTTTAGAAAGCAAAAAGCTAAACGTTTAATTTTCACCTAATTTCTTACACTCACACCAATGAACCCACCCCTAATCTATACTAATATTATAAAGCTGCAGAGTTTGTTTGTTTGTTTGTTTGAACGCGCTAATTTCTGGAACTACTGGTCCGATTTGAATGATTCTTTCAGTGTTGGGTAGTCCATTTATCAAGGAAGGCTATAGGCTATTTTTTTTTTCAGAATTAGGGATCCGTAATATAATTGCTATTTTGTAGCACAAGGTGTAAAATCGAAAACCTATTTTTGCGTGCGCTGCAAAAACTATTGACAATAGAACAAAATGATGTACTACGGGTTTGTAGATCCCATTAAGACCTACAAAAAAGTCCGCGAGAACATATATCTAGCTATCATGGTTTAATCACAATAACCGATTTTGTGTTCAAAATAATTATTAAATCGTCTGAAGAAAAAAAAACTACGTTAAATATGTATCGTAATATTAATCTTTATCGAAATTAAGCATTATGTTATCAAGAGTATTTATGTAGAAGTAAAATACTTTTTGTTTCATCTCAATCGGATATTTCGTTTAAAAGTTATCACGTGTGTAAGATGCTAAGAGTTGGTACCTATTAATGAGTTATGGGCCATAGTTTTTTTATTTTATCAACATAAAATCCTGTAATAATCTTTTTTGAAATATATTTGTTAATGATTGTAAGTATAAGATCTTTGAAGAGTATAATAAATACATTTCTATCGTAATTCTTATGTGTCTGGCTGAATGTCGAACAGATAGACAGCTATTGCCTGCGACTTATACAATTTAACTTAATCTATATTTTTCTTAATATTATAAAGCTGAAAAGTTTGGTTGTTTGTTATGAACGCGGTAATCTCGGGAAATACTGATCTGATATGAAAACTGTTTAAATATTCAATAGTCCATTTATTGAGGGAGGCTATAATATAGGCAATATTTTATCTCGGTATTTCCACGGAAACGAGAAAAACGCGGGTGAAACCGCGGGGCACGGCTAGTATAAAATATAAGCACTAAATACACAAGCCTTACTTGTGTTATGGAATACTGTATAGCAACCGCCCGCGACTCGTGACTTCGTCTGTGAGGAATTAGCTTCCGGTGGAACCCAGGACCTCACAGTAGGCGGCATTAAAAACTGGTTTTTATTTATACCACTTTACCATGGAGGTCGTCAAAATATCAGTAGCAAGAGAATAAAACAATACTTACCAGTAGCTTTTATTTTTTCAACAAAATGTTTACTATCTCTGACTCTGATCTTCTCGCATCCAGCTGCGATATCTTCATTTGGCGGCCGGCAGGTGTCACGTGGTCCGACATCTTGCGTCTCTTTCTATCGCCTACTAATACCTGTTCCCGTCCTCTTCCCTTTTGTGTCGTGGCTCAGTTGGAAACTGAGGTTTGTAACTTTTTCTTTTTTAGTTGAAGGCTTTATTTATTACTGTCCAGATCCTGCAGTGTTACAAGTTTAATATATTTGTATTTCGAGAGAGGTTGTAGGCTGAATATAGTATAATTCAATTTTATTGTGATTACACTAGAGTTCAAAATAGATTGGTTTTGTGGCCTTAGTAAATAACGAAAGTAATTCTAAGCCATAATTATATTAATATTTCTTCAGTACTTGATGATTGAATTGATACCAACAATAAATCAATACGTCAATCAGTTTTTTAAAAATTATTTCTTCGACAAAATCTGAAGTCATTTCTTTTAATGTTTGGTATCCCAAGCGCCGGACTATCGGAGATCAATTTAGCTGTCAAATGATCACAATCGGCTATTGCTGTTAATTTTTAAATGCAATTTATAGGGATGAGTGTGTGATTTCTCAAAATTTTCTCTGTAATCTACCAATCACTTTTAAAACTATTTGGTTATGATGGTTATCTATTAAAGATGGTTGTATTCTGCACAAATCAGTATTATATACGGTTAATCGTCAATGCCGTAAATGGATTCTTGACATTAAAATAAAAAAAAAATCAGAGGATTCAGCATTTTAACTTTCATATTCGGCGTGATTATTTTAATAATTTGGTTGTATTGTCTTGACAATTTAAAAAGTTAGGATTTATTTGTCTGTTACTGATCTCGCCGATTCCTAATCTTATACAAAAACAACTTGTTACAGACATGTGACAGGCGACATTTAGAGGTGCACTTATCTACTTTATCAACAAGAAATGACAGCTCAAAGGAATACAGGTCTTAATTAACTGGTAAATCTAAATCTAAAACTGTACAAACAAAATAGTTAACAATCTATAAGTCTTAAATAAGTAGGAAGTTGGCAAATAAATATCTCTCCCATATTACAAAGAAATAATTTTATTTTGTTGTTATTTTAGAATTACAAGAGTATGTGCTTACATACATTTTGTTTTGAAAAGAGAAAAACTATGTACTTTTGCCTAATTACAAAAAGGGGATAAAGTACGATCTGATTCAAAACTAATGCTAGCACTTTCATCTCCTTAACCAACCCAATTTTTAGTTAAGGTTTTAAAACAGCTATTAGCATAGTCACTACTATTAGCTAGACTTGATACAAGAATCTATAAACGTGTTGTTTTTTTTATAAAAAGCAGTTAACCTTATATCAAGAAAAGGCACCAATACGTTTTATGGTTTAATGCCATTTTCAGAGGAAGAACCGGCTCTATACACCCAAGGCTGCAGGCTACATTTTCTGCTGTTCTCCAATATTATCACTTTTTTTATTGAAATTACAACACATTGATTTCGATGAAAACAAGAACATATTTAACAAATTATTTTGACAAAAATGTCTGTTAAATTATATTTTCAAAGAAAAGACATCAACGCGTTACGCTATACATTGTTGTCGTATACGCTTTTTTTTAAAGAGGCTTTTAACACATTAATGGTAATGTCAGCTTTATTTGAAAAAATAACTAGCTATTGCCTGCATTTGTTTTTTTTTTCAGCGTCTGATTTGTTTCGTCATTTGCTAGCGACATGTAATAGATAGGATTTTTCTAACGAAAATTCGGTTCAGTTTCCAGATTCGTCACTGTTTTGGATGTGATACAGTATAAAATCCGTGTGTGGGCGAAACACGTGTAGAGTAGTCGGTGAAGGTGCAAGGTGTGTCACTGGGCTGCATCTGCATTTTTTCTTGCGGAATTACGCGACATATTTTTCGTTTTCTACTAAGATATGGATTTCCGCCAAGTAACGCCTGATTCTATCAAATAAAATCTGACAGTTATGACAGCGACAAAACTGCCTGCTAGGTGTTTTTTTAGATAATCAGCCTGCCGGTGTCCAGAGAACAATAGAATGTTCATAGATTTAGAATTTGCGGAGTAAAAAAAATATAAACTATGAGATTACCTATTGTGTCTTCTTCCAAGATTGTGTCTCGCATAACTCGGGGCCTAAGAGGTTAATTATCATCACATTTTTAGGTATCTACCATGCTTGATTGTAAGTGGAATTAAAACCCATATAATGTGCCAGGTACTAGCTTTAAAGGGCAGATAGTAAAAGCCTGTCAATGAACAGGGTATCTTCGAAATGTAAAGTAGGCGATGGACTGGCAACCCGTCACTATTGTTATATTATATTTTATCGTTTTATTATTATATCGTTTTCGGACACAGACCTATATCGAGATAGACGGTAAAAGTGTAGTACCTACCTTGCGTGTCAAAAGTTTGTTCCACGGTCAAAGTTGTCCGACCTAAGTCAGTTCGCTTGAGACCATTGCCATGAAAACACGCGACACTCAGAACCGAAAATGGTTAATTGTACAGTGCTTTTTGTAAGAGCTCGTCAATAACATTTCCATATCATTGCTCGTGAAGTCATCGTACGAAAAATTCGACACGCTAGGTTCTCATACAGTTTGAAGTACTCTTTTCGTCTATCTCGATATAGGTCTATGTTTCCTGACAACATTTTAGACCAAATGCCAAATGCGGCGTTGTTTAGGTGTGGCAAAGCTGCACATTTGACGCTCTGCGACCACGCAAGGGATTTAAGAAAGAAGAGAGAAAGAAAAATATATTTGACGACCACCGTGGTAGAGTGGTACGTACGCCGGTTTCAAGGTGTCGCCTACTGTAAGGTCCTGGGTTCGAATCCCGGTAGGGGCAAATGTTAATATGACGAATACGAGCATTTGTACCTGAGTCATGGACGTTTATATGTATTTCTTCACATTAATACTTATATATGTATTATATCCGTTATCCTAGTATCCCATAACACTAGCACATTGATTACACATTGATTACTTTGGAGCTAGGTAATTGGTGTGAGTGTAAGAAATATTGATTTATTATTTATTTTAGAACCACACAACGACTACACAACATTACAAAATTACAATTGACACAGCTAAAACCAAACATTGTTCTTCGTTGCGTGATGCCAAAACTGTGTCCAGCTCAGTATAAGCAGCAAGCGGGGCTTGCTGCACTGGTATTCTGCTGGACACATGGGTGACATCAAGAACTATACAAACAGAAACACACTAAGAACATTACACGATTAAACACGTTACACGACTAAGCATACCTAAATACAAAACATTTAAACTTAATTAAATTAGGCTCTACGTTTAAAACGTTTATTTATGACTTGAGGTAAGTAGTATTTACATATTATGTATATACTAAAATTAAATGTTAGAATTTTCTTTAATTTACTTGTAACCAAGTAAAAATGAGGAGTCCGTGTGGTTCGAGCGATCGGTCTGCGATTTTTGAGGGTAAGCAACTTTCGCAATGGTCGGTCACGGGATGGGTGACCAAAAATTTACTAGCCCAAGCTCCTCCTTGATTCGGAAGGCACGATACGCGGCTGCATCTCCAGTCGTTAAAACCACCAATCCGCATTGGGCCTGCGTGGTAGGTCCTTATCCACCCATACGAAAGGCCAGTGCCCCAGCCCCCCATGCCCAAAATGGCTGATGACGAAGTAAAAAAAATATAATATATAAGAACGCAATCAGCCTGAGCTATATGGTTAATAGCGTAATATCTCTAACACTTAATCATCACAACTTGAAGTGACGAGGCTTGGGCATATGCAATGCAAAATTATCATAAGATTAATATTCCTCGTAGAGGATTATTAATGACTTGAATCACTTGTTTGTAATACTGCCATTGGATGAGAACTTAGTACCTACTGTATATTTTCTAGCAGTGTTGCAAAACAGGCTTCTTTCTTTACTTTATAATTCATAGGCAATAAAAAGAAAACCGCTTCCTTTTTATGCTTTAGAGCTACTCGAGACTACAATCAAATACTATAGACACTCTAGTAGTATTTGCTACAGTGCAAGGGAGATTTTCAATTTAATGTCGTTAACATATGAGCTCAGTGATAAATGTAAAATGTTTCACTAATGAACTAATGAAACATGAAAATAAATAATGCAAAAAGTAATTCATTATTAAGTAAGTAGTTCGTTTGGAGTGACTTTTTAGGATGTTACTAACTGAAATTACAAAGAACCAAATATACTTATTAAATTACTTTATAATTCAAACATCAATTTGACTTCAATGATGTTTTATCATAGATATGTTACCTTCATAGTAATTGGCGTTGAAATCTGTGACGCAGACTGCACACATTGACAATCGACAAGTAGGACAAAAGACACGAAAAATCACGAAAGTGAAAGAGATAGCAAATTGAATCGGACCGGACGGATCCATATAGGATCTTCCCAATGTTTCACAATGCAGCTCGTAAGAAATACCTGCTTCTAATATCATAGTATCAAGTACACATTTAAAATATCATAGTTTGATTTACAGAGCCTAACCAAGACAAAAATTAAAAATGCGTTAAAAGAATTTTTTTGGGTCAGAAACATTTTGTTCCCATATCCCGTTCATCGGTTCTATATATACCAATAAATTTGACCCGATAAAATATCCATTGGAATAGACCGCCTAATTAAAGAACACTCGTATATTAAGTTGGAAATGTATTTTTTTTCTTGTCCGATTGGTGGTGTGGATAATGGCGCGGCGTGTCCTCGGAACTGGTTTGGCGCGTACTAGTGACCAAATATTTTATTTAAATAAATAAATATTTTAATCGCTATAGAGTAAAAAAAAATTTTTTTGACATTTGTGACCACAATTAAAGATGTGCCAAAAATAACGCAATTAGGAATCTTGTAATGTTACTGTGTACCATTTATTGATTTGTTGCTATGGCAACAGACTTAGATAAAACAACTTTTGCGGAGTATTTAGTGGGATTTATTTACCCGAAATATATTTTTGGTTCTATAATTTTTCCGTTTATTTGAGTTTTTTTGTTACGGGTTGACTGTTATCAACCCGTGACCACGGCATCTGAAAGGGTGCCGAAAAGTCGGGAAACCAAAAAAAACCTCAAATAAACCGAAAAATTATAGTATTTACCAAATATATATTTCGGGTAAATAAATCGCACTAAATATTCCGCAAAAGTTGTTTTATTTCAATTATGAGTGCGCGAAGAAACTTAAGATGTGCTTAGACTTAGATAAGATAGTGGTAGCAAGCCAAGCGCACTTAGAACGTCCTGCCACCAACCAAACCGAATATCTACCCTCCTGGCAATCGAACCCAATAGACCACAAATGCAGTTAAACGATACTGAATATCGTACTATGAGAAAGCTTTTGGTTTTGCTGTTTAGATTGCTACGTCCTACCTTTCATTGTCTGACTAATAAATAATGACATGACATGACATGACAATCAGTGTAATTGTCTATAGTATTTGGTGTAACTACATGGTTAAACACATAGATAACACATAAATCTAAATCTATGGTTAAACACATACCTAAGCATTGTTTTATTTGTCAGCTATAGTAGAAATGTTGAGCTTTTTCTTAGTTCTACGATTTTCTACTTGAGGAAAGGGTGAGCAAGAAAATATCCTTTTTTATCATTAACGATATAATGGTCACCCTAGAGAGCGCTCGTTAACGCCAATGAAGTTGTTATACGCGACGGGTCGCGCCTGTTTTTGTTATTATACTGAAACACTCGAGATTTATCACCGAGCTCCTAAATCTTACGTAACAAAGTTGAAAATTCCTTGCAGTCTTGAGTAGCTTAACACTTCAAGATATCAAAAGCGTAAAGGATACAAACGCCTACGTAAGCTGTGAAGCGATTTTCTCTTTTATACGTTATGAGTTTTATAGTAAGGAAAATGGTAATCAAAGTAGGCCTTAAACTTTACAAGTTGGTTTTAGATCCATCGTCAACAGCCACATTTATGACCTTACTGTTGTAGCTAGAGAGGATTGGCAGGGGAAAAGAGCTAATAGTTCACAATAACCTTGGATCTGGGGGTCAATTCTGCTAAATTATTGTTAAAATCGTCTCTCAATGGTGTTTCGATAGTAGTGTTTATTTACACTGTTGTAACAAGAACACAGTTCTTGTTAAAACAGGGCTACCATTGAAACACCATTGGAATACGATTGTGAATATTTGTTTTTCTAAATGTAAATTAACTAAGTTAGTTATGTCATTGGGCGCCGCCCGTGTAACTAATAATAATAATAAATAAATTAGCAGAATTGGGCCCCAGTAGTAGAGTTTGGTGTAAAACTCAAAATTATACGTTTTGATCACACACTTATGTCACAGTCTACTTATCATTTATCTTACCTACTTATATAATAGTAAGCGACCACAGCAAAGTTGCCTCAAACTGCGGACCGAACCCATTATGCCTATACACCATAGAATACAAGAAAGAGCAAATACAAAAAGCACATCACGATTTTGTACTGAACGAAGTGTTGCCTCTAAATTACCATGACAAACGTGAAGAAATTCAAAATCATCCAAAGGGAAATATGGTTTGCCTAAGGTTTTCACGCAAAAGGTGGCGACGCGTGATAGCCAACTTAAAGAAAAAGACTTCTTATTTCTTGTGTGAGTCTCTCTATTCTTGAGTGTGTTTTGTCTGATCTCTACTCTACACCCTAGGGCCCATAAAGTGAGAGTCCTAATTTTAACAATTTTTAATTCAGAACTTGAATTTTCTGTCCTTTGTTTGTTGATTATGCATTCATGTTTAATTTAGATTCAATGGACCGTTAACAATAGCAATCTCTAAATAGCGTTTTACATATTAATGGCTGTGATATGAATATTCTTCTCGTACACTTTTACATTATGGGCGACTAATTAAAATACAATTGGTTCATAACGCCTACATCTAAATGCGCTTGAAAGTAAAATGCAATCTCTCACTAAAGGTATAAGAGGCTTTTTTGTTTTTTATGTTTCGTCCGTGGTTTGTCTATGTTTAAAAAAAAATCAGCGCCCACAACTTGAGGGGATGATACTTACTCCCACGCGTCACACGTGCAACGGATACAGGCTCGCATAATCTGGCTTAATTAACAAAAAAGCATGACCACATTTTTTTTTATGTAAGTAAGAAACCTTTTTGTTTTTCTGTTTTTGGTGCCTACAGTGCCAGAAAAGAAAAAATCCGCTAACTTAAGAACTTTGGTACTAAAGAGATTGAATATGTTTTCGCCTGTAAACTGGCCATCACAGCCGTTGCTGGATTTAATTAGATTTTCATGCCTCTTGATCAAAAAGTTGGTCATTATAGCGACCCAGAGAGTGACTAAAATAGCATTTTAATCTCTTGCGCCATAAAGTTATTTTGAAAATGGAACTAATCGTGACCTCTTTGTTACCGCGTTTCAAAGAAAGATAATCCATTTGCCACCCTGTTTTATCTATCAAGAAGGTTACCTACATAATTAATGTTAGTACGTATGTAATAAGAATTCCCTGCATTTTTAATACTTTGTTAGTATCATACTCAAAACTCTTAACAGTGGCAAATGACAAAATGGTAAGAAATAATGGTTCTCACTTTATACAGAACCTACACAAGAACTAGAAGCAATTATAAAAAATAATAATATCAGCAGCTTAGTTTCTCTACAGACCTTGCTAATGCTAATATTCCAATCATAGACCTTGCTAATGCTAATATTCCAATCATATTAAACTACCCTCAAGAAATACATTAATATTCCTAACTACCACCATTTATTGTTAGTGGAACTTAGAATCGATATTATCCCAATACGACTGAATCGATAAATTACATCATTCGAATAAAATATGCTCGTATATTCGAATGCGAGTTTCTCAGTAGCGGTGCCCGCGGGACGGACACGCAGCGGCCGAGAGGAAACGAAAAAAGGTAGAGAGGCCGTGTAAGGGCTAATTCACATGGGATCCGTCATTGACGATTCGTCAAAAACACGATACGTCATGGATGTTCATATTGCATATGGAATCGTGTTTTTTACAATTCGTCAAAAACCCAACTATCAAAACATTCATGATTCGTGTTTATAGACGATCGTGATATTTAAAAGACGATTTCTACAACATTTCCCTTAAATTTTCACGATTCGAGATGGGCATTTAACACATGAATTGCTGACTGGAATCCAAGTAATGGAATGTATGGTAGTATGTTCTACAAAAAGACGGTAATTCTATTCACGGTTCAAAATTTTATTTAACTTAGAAGATTCTTGTTCTGATGATACTGGCAACATGACTCTAAATAGAATTTCGCGTAAGGCACCTTTTTCAAAATTACCAAAATGAAACCGAAAGTACAAAAAAATATTCAAAAACCCTACGAAATATCCCTTCCACAACTTGTTAAATTTCAAAATTTTACAGATTATATTTTTCTACGACAAAGGAAACCGTTAGACGTGCAACTTTTCTTGTAAAATTAAACTATAGTCATCATCATTATCATCATCATCTCAAACCTTCTTCAACCATTATTTTGTGTAGGCCACCAATACTTACTTATACAATTTTGGCCCGCGACTTTTTTGACATCGTCGTTCCACCTCATCTGCGGTCTGCCAACTGGTCTCCTGAAGCCCACGGCTTTCATTCTAACAGAGCCTTGCACCATGAGTCCGCTTTACGGGCTAGGTGACCTGCCCATTGCCATTTCAGTTTGGTCACTAGTTTCACGTTGTCTGTCACTTTGCTTTGCTTTACTTTCTGTGCCACTTGTTTCTCTTACGAACGATGACGTGGTCATCTTTTTCTTCACTTCCTTTCTTATTTCACATTAATTCACAGCAGTCAATCAAATACACATTTTCATGACATTGACATGTGCCACAGACCACTATGGATGTAATATAGTGTATAAAAATAGTTTTTTTTATATATAATTTTTAGTATAGAACACGTTGTGATGTAATCAAATCTCTCCCGAGGCCCTGCCAGAATAACAGCGTGTTGTGCAGTTTTTTGGACGGCACAGCAACATCGCTGAGGCAGGGTCCTCATTAGTCTCTGATATAAACTTATGTGTTTTTTCTTTTTTTTTCTTTCTGTTTAATTAATTATTATTGTTTGTATGTTTTGTTTGTAACCTTTTTGTTAATTTCCATTGTGTTTAGAAGACTAATAAAATATTTTCTATTCTATTCTATTCTATTCTATTCTTACGGACTTTCCAGAGTTTCTCCTACCTAGTGATGGAACGTACGCTACGTTCCTGTTGTTGTCAATCATTATGATGAGAACGTTTGATTAATGATCATTCACTGGCTTACATTTAAAAATAAAATACTAAAAACCTTCAGAGCCATTTACTTTCTCAATAAACCATAGTATTGCCGTAAGTAATTCCTTCTTGCAGCGTGGCGTTACCACGATAACGTAAAATACAAAAACTCAAATAATTCTTTGAATAATTTTCAAATAAAGGTGGAAAATAGACTGATTATTCATTAATAAGTACTTAATCGACCCAATAAGAAAAAATAAAATACATTTATTTAACCAAAGATGCTAAATTACCGACTTTTCGTAGAACGTGCCTAACCACTGGTTCAAAAATATATCAGATCAAAAATATAGAATTTTTCCATACTAATATTATAAAGAGGAAATATTTGCTTGTTTGTTTGCGTGCAACGAATAAATTCAAAAACAACTGAACAGATTTCGATGAAATTTCGTACACCGATAGAAGTTAGCCTGGTTATGAACATACAAAATACGCTTTATGATTTTTTGTAATTTTTGCATTTTTCTATGCTATTTTTATACTTATGGTAAATTTTAAATAAAAAAATAATGGAATTCACTTGTGGCCGAGTTAATTTTTTCCAATATTTTTCTATTTAAAATTTACCATAAATACAAAATACGCGCTAAAACATAACCCTTTCCTTGCAGTTGGGTAAAAGACGATACGTCAAAAAACACAAATCGTCCTCATGTGAACAAGTACTATAAAAGGTAGAAGAGGCCGTGTAAGAAAATGATATATATTATAGCCGGGCTCAGCTGCCCTCCCCGCGCCTCGCCGCAGTTTTCTCGACGAGTTAATCAGCAACGGCAACCAGGGATAGGTACTCAAACTTTAAGCCTGTAAAATAAAAGTAGGTAATTTACGACCACGGTTCTTAAAAAGTTGCCCGAAAAGCTATGATCATGTGTAAAAGAGAAAACTCATTCGTATTGCCTCTACAAAAACGTTTTGCGTCAAATTATATCATCCGTACTACCAGAGAGTGGAATATTTTGCTTGAGTCTGTGTCTCCTGATACTTACAATTTGGGGCCTTCAAGTCGCGTGTGAATAGGTATCTTCTAGACAAGCGCGATTCTTCCTAGATCGCATCATCGCTCATCAGGTGAGAACCTGTATAATGTATAGGTTAGCGCTTAACCGCTAGTCAAGCGCTAACCTAAACATTATAAAAAAAACTATGCGAGCAGAAGGCTCGAAAAATAACAAACGATTACAAAGGTTGTTTTTCCAACAATTTCACGAAATTGTTGCCCGGGGGCAGACAGGATCCACGGTGGAGCGAGCTATCCCAGAAGGTGCCTAGCTTACGTTATATGTAGGTTCTTCAATTTCAAACAAAAAAAATTGGACAAAGAAGGAAAATATGTTCAACACTCAAAAGTTTGAGAAGGCCGTATAATAATGGAGCCTAATGACTCTATCGGCGGTGGCGAGGCGACCAACGCTCGCGCAGCCCAGCTCACCGCCATCAGGTTTTTCTACAGCCAGCACGAAAGCTTCTCGGAAACATTGAGATTAGATTTACACTTAAAAATAACTGTAGGTTCAAACAAAAATTTTAAGCACATTACAGAAAAAGTATTTAGCTAACGCATTAAACAGTTTCAACAAGCAAAAGTTTGAGAAAGCCAGTATAATAATGGAGCATAATGACTCTATCGGCGGCGGCGAGGCGGCCAGCGCTCGCGCAGCCCAGCCCACCGCCATCAGCTTTTTCTACAGCCAGCACGAAAGCTTCTCGGAAACATTGAGATTAGATTATTTAAGCTCCTTTTCGCTCGCCGAATATGGGCACAAGCTTTCTGAATCTAAGGGAAGCTTGGAGCTTGTACGTGAGCCGCATTCTAAATGGCGTAACCTTTCGCCTTAGGAATTTACCGTGAACTTTTTACTAACGGTCTCTTTTCAAAACGTATAAAATGTTCTTGTGAAATTATGCGAAGTCATTTCGATGATTGTTGCAATCCACTTATATTGCAACGAGAAAAAAGAGAACTATCTTACTGTATAAATAATTTAACGCTTTTAATTTTGTTTTATAAAGAATGTCCACAGTTTCGTGTTTCTTTTTCTATTATTTTTTTATAATACAAGGAAACGCTTATCCTTCATCATACCTAAGAAAGACTTAAGTTTACCAAAAATGATACTAAGAATAAAAATTATACGAGTAGAAACAATTTTTTAAGTGTCTAAAAAGATGATAGCTTCATACATCAATTTACTATAACACTTGTTGCCATCGTATCATTTCCGCCTAAACCCAATTATACCAAAACAATCTCCGATCAATCACAGCCAAATGATAGATCAAAACACGCTGGTTTTAATGAAGTCTTCAAAGGCACGGACGGTCGGCACCTCAAAGGATCGCCACGCTTTGTAGTCGCCGCAGCACCATTCGGTGACAGTGCGGAGGCGATGAAGTCTTATAAAAACCCAGTGATTTATTCCAACTGTAGGTTGACGAGTCTATCGACCTTAGGGCTGGCTCTCCGAAGGTTCTGGACCACTGTGATACGCGCCTAACGAGCTTAACGCATTTATGTCCGAATATGGAATAATCCTCTTTCTAAGAAGTGTTTTTAAGGAATTGCCTGTCAACATTGTGATGGATTGGCTCTTTGCTTCGTAAATTAAGAAAGTATTGCATAGATTGATGTAACTGGATTAAAAATAAAGATATAATAATACTTACGAATGATATGGAAAATAAAGTTCCGACAAAAATACGTGTCATACTTAGTACTTACATTACATTACATTATTTTACTGGTGGAAAAAGTTTGTAACCTGAAATTTTTTGGAAACAATAATGAAATAGAAAATCGTGTAAAAGCCTTTTTTAGACAACCCTTATATTTGATTGCAGCGATTGCACATTTCTGTGACATAAATAACATGAAAGCAGTCAGTTTATGCCACAGCAGGCTCGCCTTTACGACCGCTTGGCCATCCTGGAGCAGTAGAAAAACACCATTGTTGCCCAAACCCGAAGCTCACACTTTGTTACTTTTACGACTTAAAGATTGATGAATGTTAACTATAATGGTATATTTTAAACCAGTTTATATACCTATTGTAGTTTTGGAAGAGCTTGTATATATTAGGTATGTAATGCGACGTAGACATTTGCTGAAACTTTTGATAGTCTAAGATCCGAACTAGGATCGACCTTCACTGACCTGATCTGTTAAATGGATATAAATTACTTTATATCAAATTGAATATATAAGAAAATATATCTCGAGTTGTCTAAACAATATGTCTAAAAAAATCCTGCCCAGACTCGTGTTTAACGAATAAATTTAATACTGACCGAAAGTATGAAGCCTAAAGAATATATAAACGTTCAAATAGGTGAAAATAACTATTATCGATTTACCTGTTTATACCTGCCAATCAAGTAGTAATGCCAGGAAAAAAAATAAGAGAACACAACGTTTGTATATTCTATAAGTTTCATACTTTCGATTGGTATTAAATTTATTCGTTAAACACAAGAGTGCATTATTTAATAAAAAAAATATTTTTCACCTCACACGCTCTGAAAAGTAGGTTTTGTCAATCAGTTTAGGCGTAGAACATCGCTTTTTGCGGCCTAGCGCGGCAAAGTACTTTTTTAATTTAATACGTAAAAATATACTTTAATGCGTTCCGAATCGCACTATTGACTTTTTTGTTACATTTTATTCTTATTTTAAATAGCTTTATATTAATTATAATACTCCTTTTTGATTTTATTATATTATTTTAGTGACATGAATCAGAAAAACAATAACAATAAGATTAAACTATTTGTTATAAAAAAAAATATTAGGCTGGATGAGATTTTACAACCTATGATTGGATTTCGGAACGTGACTTAAATCATTATTTTTAAATTGTCTTTGTCTTGTACCTCATGTCAGTGTCAACATTTACGGAATCGTTTTTATTCTTATAAGTAAAAATATATTCCTACTTTAAATAATTTTGAATTAACTATAATACTCTCCTTTTTATTATTTAAGATTTGTATATCATTAAAACAACGAGAATTAGGTATATTTAGATTTAACTTTATGTTTAAAGATTTTTTTACCGGAAGTTGACTGCGGGAACAACCATAAAAATTAAATTTTCCTCGCTGTGTGAGGTGAAAAATTGTGTGTTGCGCTCGGCAGAAAAGTTTTTAGCGTCTTGTACCTTTGAAATCCTCGCTTCGCTCAGGATTCAATCTTTTAACCACTCGCTAGCTCAGCTTTCAATAGAGGTAACTCGCCGCTAAATAACCAACTTTCCAGCCATAACAAATAACTACTGCAATTCTTTATTAATCACAGTATGGCCAGGAATTTTTAGACAACCCACTCGAGATATATTTTCTAATATATTATATTTGATATAAAGTACTTTTCATCCATTTAACAGATGGGTGAAGGTCGATCCTAGTTCGTAACCTCGACTATGATGTCTTATACGATATAAAGTGAACATAGATATATAGAACATATAACTTCATAAAAAAAACGAAAAGAACAGATAAACAAAACTATTAGAATAGAGCAATAGTTTCTATAAGTCAAAATTTATTATGGAAATTAATGCACAACATACATATTTTTTATTAATTACAGACAAATAAAATATTCTTTAAGGATATCTTATTTGTCTGTTATTACTGTATTTCTTGTATTTCTCTTCTATTATTATATAAATGAACAATCACACGAATTTTGTGTCGATGACCCAAGCATATTTTTGAGTTAGATAGGTCGACGAGACGGTCCGGTAAAACTTTTATTTTTTATTTTGTTTATCTTATATGTATTAGTAGCGTCAATAACTACAATGGTATAGGTACTGTCGGAGTTTTTATTTAGACTCGATTGAAGTTGCCAAATACTCAAAGAATATTAAAATATATTTGAGAAAAACACAGTATAGGCATTGACATTATTTAACTTGACTTAGCGCCGCGCCGCCGCCTCCGCCCGCTGTAACTTCTACATTTTTTTAATACAGTAATTACATGAATTGAAACTAATGTTTAATTTTTTCAAAGTAGGAGGTTATCATTATCAATACGTGTACCTCTGCCATTTTCCTGTTATACTTTCAGGCGGCGGTGGTTCATATCCATACTAATGTAAGTTTGTTACTGTGCAAATGCTACTATGGAGTTACCGTCCAAATCATTATGATCTTTTTGCCAAAACAAGATCTACTAAAGCACGACAGTAAACTTTGCACATTTTACAAACTTAAACTCGGCCCTCTACTCTGGTTCGGTTCAAAACCGCTCCGACGATCTCACTCAAAATGCATTGTTTGTTTTCTTTTGTTGTTTGTATTTCTGAGAATTGTCGGCACGAGTGGAATAACACTCTAGAGGTACCCAAATATATAACTCTTAAGTGTTTCGGGGATTACGCCTACTTAGGAATAAGTCCTCGAAATCGCAGTAAATCCAGCTTTCACTGTCCGCTAGAGAAGGAAATGAATGCTAATAAGTATTAGTGACAATATAAGTAACGCCGGTAGCGTTTATGTGAAGCTTTAGAAAGGTTTCCAACCTCAATTTTTGTATTTGAAAGCGCAATTGTGTAAACTCGTAGTTGCCAACCTTCGTTGAATATTAAACTTCACACCTTTAAGAAGAATAAGTATTTTAGTAATGTGTGTAACAGTTAAACCTCAACAATCGCAAACCGAGCGCGCGAACCACTGCGCCACTGGCTCCTTAGCCATCCTTAAGGAAGGCCAGTGCCCCAGCAATGGGGACATACAAAATGGCTAATGACAATGACGACGAACAATTGAACTGTTTTCTCTTGTACGATTAATATCAAAGAAGTCTGAAATGCACAAACAGGTTAATACAAAGAAACGGGTCGATTGTTCCTTTTCAGGCTAGAATTTGAAAAAATGAAAATAATAGTTATTTGTTATGCAAGGCTAGAAAGTTGGTTATTTAGCGCCGAGTTACTTCTATTGAAAGCTGAGCAAGCGAAGGATTTCAAAGGTACAAGACGCTAAAAACTTTTCTGCCGAGCGCAACACACAATTTTTCACCTCACAACAGCGAGGAACATTTTATGGTTGTTTCCGCTGTCAACTTCCGCTAAAAACTTCTTTAAACATAAAGTTTAATCTAAATATACCTTATTCTCGTTGTTTTAATGATATAAAAAACTAAAACATTAAAAAAGGGAGTATTATAGTTAATTAAAAGTTATTTAAAGTAGGAATATATTGTTACTTATTAACAAGAATAAAAACGATTCAGTAAATGTTGACACTGACATGAGGTACAAGACAAAGACAATTTAAAAATAAAGATTTATGTCAAGTGCGATTCGGAACGCATTTAGACATATTTTTAGGTATGAAATTAACTCAAATGGGAGTTAGCTTTATTTCATATAACTTTGAATGTGATCATTCTGTTCCCCGTTCCTTAGGCGGGCCGGGAAACAGACTTGACATTTTTCAATAATACGCATAGATATAGCGCGTGCTTGCAACTTTTGAATAGTCGATTTTTCTAATATTTTTTTAAATAAAAGTTATCACAAAAAACCATTCTAATCGGTATTTACGCTTTAAAGTAAATTAACCATATTGCTACGAAATTAATCAATATAATTTTTTTAAGATAAAAATAGAGTTTATCTGTTTACGTGTAGGTTATTTATTAATATTACCTATTCGTAATCCATAATGTTTGTAAAAGCACAATTTAATTCTAATCTACACACTAAATTGCATTAATTTACAGTTGGGAAATTTACGTGAGAAAAGGTTACAGACAAACGGACAGACAGAGTTACTTTTAAATCTATTGAAATAATGCATAGCAAAAAATTGGGACGTTAAAATATAATCAAAGTATCAACTTTATTTGTGTCCTACTTTAGTTTACGCATGCGCATTTACTGGAACTTTGGTCTCGCGTATTCAAATTTGGACACGGAATGAACACTCTTTGTAAAATCGTCGTTTTCTCTTTGCTATCTCGCTTCAGTCGTATAGCGCCTTAAGACGCACACGCCACACGCGCGGCTGCAGTTGCGCAACAAGAATAGCCATTCGTTCCAGAGATTTTACTGTAAGCTTTTAACCCGTTACAGAAGTGAGACGTCAATACATTGTATAGCACCATCCCACTTAACGAAACTCTAGTTCTTGCTAAGCAACTTCCGTTATGGTCAGTCTTGGGATGGGTGATCATTTTTTCATTATTTCGATCTCCTTCGTGCTTTGAATAGTCGTACTTACTTACGTTACGCTCTTTTTGGCTGCATTTTGCAGTTGTTAACACGTACTAATGTAAGTACAAGGGCCGCGTGGAGAGCCTGCGTTTTACTCAATCCAAAAGGCATCCCTTTTGGATTCCCTTCGGCTCCAATGGGAAAAGAAATGGTCTTACACCCATATTCTAAGTCGTTCCTCCAAAACTTACTCGTCCTAGACTTAACGAAACCTCATTGAAAACCTCTTCGAAATACTCCTCGAAATCGGTATTCTAAGTCATAACTTAGTAAGGACCTGGAGGAGCCAAAGAGTACGTAGCCACTCCGTGTTAGGCCTAGCGCACACTACCATTTTTACCCACGACGAGGTTGAGTCGAGTGTAAAAAGTTTTGGAGGAACGACTTAGAATATGTGGGTTAGTGTTTGGTGCCGTTACTGGTCCTAATTCTCACCAAAAATGCTGGAGCGGCCTATGTTGATCTTAGACTGATAATGTTGCGATAATGACGTACTTTTATATTAAGTCAGAAGCATGTCTAGCCTAGAGCTAGCCCAGAGAAAAGAGCAAGCTAAGCTCTGAATATGTAGCTACGTAAGTATCGTTCCTAGACTTGGTGAGCTTTATTTTAGCTTATGATAAAAATATAATTGAAAATAAAATAGAATCGAAATTGGCCACAAGTTATGAAAAACAGAAAAATATTCAAAATTTTCCAATATCTTTCTTTAAAAATTTATCATTAATTATCATCATCGTCATCGTCATCATCATCATCACCATATATTATAAATGTCATAGTTTGTGAGGATGTGAGGATGTTTGGATATTTGTATGTTTGTTACTCTTTCACGCAATAACTACTGAACGGATTTGGTACACAGATAGTAGATAGCATGGATTAAAACATATATTTTTATTCCCGATATTCCCACGGGAACGGGAACCACGCTGATGAAACCGCGGTTGACCGCTAATCTATCATTAGTTTAAAAATAGCATTTAAAATGCAAAAACTAAAAAATAATAAATTAATTTTAGCTATTACTGTATTGGAAAACATTAATGAGATGTAATTTTTTATCAGTTGTTGTTTGTAAGACGGATAAATACTCATTTAGCATGTTTTATTATTGAAGAAAAGTAAAATATTTGGTTTTCTATTAAGATGTAGACTTAGCATATTACGCCTGATTCTATCACGCAGGCTACGTTAGTCTCAGCCACAGAGGCGGTACGAAAGAGGTCGCACTAATAGCTCACGGTGAAATGCCCAAGGCATAATCACCGTACAGTGATCATTACGCGTGGTGACGACTGCCGACCACCCACGAATCATCTAACACAAATATAAAACACTCAAATCTCCTATGGGGATAAAAAAAACCAGCACGCAAACGCAATTACGATGATGCATAGAGAAATTTTGTTTTAACGTTAATGTACAAGTTATTAGGTGTACTCCGTTCTTTGGATCAATGCGGGTGGCATCTGAGAATTTCGGAAAGTACGAGTAACTACTTTACAATTTATTTTTCACCTCACACGCTCGGAAAAGGAGGTTTTGTCATTCAGTTTCTGCGTGGAAAATCGCTTTTTGCGGCCTAGCGCGGTAAAGTACTTTTTAAATTAAATACCTAAAAATATGTCATAATGCGTTCCGAATCGCACTATTGACTTTTTTGTTACATTTATTCTTATTATAAATAGCTTTGAATTAATTATAATACTCCATTTTGGTTTTATTATTTTAGTTCATTCAAACATAAAAACAATAACAATAAGATTAACTATTTGTTATAAGAATTTTATATCGCTTCGCTCAGGTTTCAATAGAGGTAACTCGCCGCTAATAACCAACTTTCCAGCCTTGCATAACAAATAACTATTTAACGTGATACATTGAAGGCGTATCAGTAATGGTAAATATGGTTGGAAACAGCATTGAAGTCAAGAGGAAATCACGTTTTTACATCCACGTTGCTTTATTTTGCTAATAGCCGTATAAAATATAATATAAGTGAGACCGAAGTAAAATAACAAAGTTGGTATTATATTATGACTAGCTTCCGCCCGCGGCATCACCCGCTTGGTTCCTGTTCCAGTGGGAATATAAAGTGTGTGTGTTTAACTAAATCTTTGCCAAAAATCAAGTCGATTGATTGCTTAGTTAGGGTGCCAAAAAAGGACAAACAAACACACTTTCGCATTTATAATTAGTTAAGATTAGGATGATGTTTTTGAAATAACATAGTTATAATGATTACCTTAGCCAATTACAGTCATGATAACTCTCACAAAGTCTTGCTTACTTCTGCTCTATGAAGCTTTGTATAGCTTATTCAATTCACGGTAACTGCGTGACCTAATGACCATTTCTTATTGAAATGTCAAAAAACCCAACAAACTAACTAACTAACAAAGGCCTGACTCTCTCGTCCAGCTCTCGTCACGATTTTCGACCGACTGTTTGACACTCGCTAATGCGCTTGACAAGTCAATAAATGCTTAAGATTTTACTTTTATACATTTAAAGATCCACACGCATACATTGGAAATTTACTACCCTTTTAAATAAATGTAGTGATTTAAAAAAAACTTATTAGTGTAATAGTCTTAAGTCATTAAAAACGTTAATATCTCATTCGTACAGATTACACAAATATCGGTTACTATACTCGTAATTCTACTTCCTACTAATATTGTAAATGCGAAAGTATGGCAGTTTGTTTGTTTGTTACTCTTTCATGTAATAACATGTTATCCAGATAGTTCCACGGTAACGCGTGTGAAACCACGGGCAGAAGCTAGTATAATATACGAATGAGTCTAAGCCTTGTCTTTCCTCTAAGCGTGTTGTAACAACCTCGACCATAACGGACAAAAAATCTCGTAAATTGCAAAATAATTCCATTTCCTAGACTGCAGTCGTATGCAAAACCTACAAAATTTTATTGCTTTATAATTTTCTATGAAACAAACTTATTTCTGTACAAAATTGTTAAATAGGTAGGTAAGTAAGTACCTGTACGCTGTAAGCGCTTAAAGTGGCTCAGTCAATGTTCGGATTCCGAATTTACTTAATACGTGTTGTAATAAAAAAATTAACAATGTCGAAATAATGCTTGTAATGTGTCTTAAAACATGCAAACTAAGGTGATTCAAGTATTAACGTTTAGAGTTTAGAGGGAAATTATTGGAAAAGTAACACAACATTCGGGTGTATGATTAGATTGAGAGGTGGTACATTTATTTCTGTTAATTAATTCAATATTTAGTTAACTATTAGAACCATTACATATTTGTGAAAAAAAGGGAAAAGGACAATTCCTACGTACAAAAATTAATCAATTATACTTAACGTTTTTTTTTTATTCCCCGCTATTCAATGAACAATCCTATCCTATTCTCATAAACCTATTTGCCCATTCCCCGATAAAACCTCGCAATGGTTGCAAACTCAAGCACCGTTCGAAACATACAATCAATGTAATAAGAGCGGAGTGTCGTCGTGCGCGGGCCCAGGGCGGGCGGCGTATTTCCACCGTATTGAATTCGTCCCTTCCTCGTCACGACAAATTCAGTATGTTTTTTGGGAATCAATATATGTTACGTTAGCGCAGCGATTTCAGCCCCATCAGTAGATAAAATCAACACGACTTAATGCATCTCAAAGGATATCTCCCAAAACGTATGGATTTTATCCACATTTTGGTAATACTATTTACTAAGTTGTCAATATGAAAACTATTGCCAAAACCACTAGCTGGTATGGCGCCTCCAGATGTCCGCAGGGCTGTAGCTAGCTCATGTGAAAGAGCTAAGGTGGACAACGATTCACGACACCCTTTGTACGGTCACATTGCGGCGCGCCCGAGCCTGAAAAGCCGACGCAGCTTCGTAAGGTGCGTCGAACCTTTGTCCATCGAACCCAAACATGCAAGGTGCACCTATGGCGAGAAAAAGTGACCCAACCTACTCCTTACGTCCCCTACTGAATGCCTCTCCTCTGGCCATCACCTACCATGGCCGACCTAGAAGTCTTTAAATAGGCTTCGGACTCAGACCGGCCGGAGCAAAGAGAACATGGTCAGGTGGGGCTTTTCGGCTGGTTCCGTGGAATGCCTTTGCGGTGCAGTCCAAACGATGGCCCCCCTTACATCGTGCACGCTGGGCACGATGTAACTGACACCTGAACGCAGGAGGATCTCATGACAGCATCCGAAAAGGCTGGCAAAGAGGCTGAATTCTGGGCCTCAAAACTTTAGTGTCTGCCATCGACACGCTAAGAAGAAGAAGGTTAAACGAAAGATAAAACCATATTAAACGTGTCCTGTAAGCAAGGTAGCACACCCGTTGAAGACGTTGGTTCAGGTTTATTACTTACGGTTTGGAAAACTTGACGTCACAGTCAACCTTAACGTAAAATGTAGCTCTGTCTCTTTCATACTTAGCGACTGTTTTACCGATGTGAGCAGTGTATTCGATAGTCAACGCTAACGTGTCCAGTAAATGTCATGTTTGGCAAACTCTTAATATGGGTAGGATTCAATACGGTTAAGGAAATACGCGGGCGGGCGCGTCGTGCGGCCGCGGTGGGCCAATGTCTTCATCGCCGCGCCGCGCCGTGATGGAGGCACGGCCTATTATAACTGTCACATTATCTGCCACAAACCAATGTAATGCAAGCGTGTATGAGTAAAATCTTTTTTGGAAAAGCAATAAAAATTAGTATCGACTACTACTTGTGACTTGTGCGAGATGGTAATAAAAATCTGTCAGATAATTAAGAAATTCAAAGCTAGAAAAATGGTGCATGCAACGACGTTTACGACGACCTTAGATCAGATCAAATGGTAATGGAATCAAAGAAGAACTATCATTTTCTAGAAATGCATCCATAGATTTATCATTGGTCTCTGCGTTGCTACAACTAGATACAAACAAACAATATCGTTCTTCATACAAACAACGGATCAAAAGATGTGACCACAAATTTTGATGTTTTTCTTCAACCAACCAACTAGGTTGCTATGGAGTACACTGTGCCGTTTTTGGCAGGCCCACAAGCTAAATGTATGAGTGCGGTATCTAGTTGTAGCAACGCGAAGACCAATGATAAATCTATGGATGCATCAATTGACCGATTACTGATATCTGTTTAAACAATGCAGTGTGTTTTTAAATATGATGATAGATGTGTAATATAATCATAAATACATACAGTAAATGAAAACTTTTCCAAATATAACGATCTTAAAACAACATCATGCAACGTTTTCGGTTTTTCACAGAAAGTTTATGGTGTTCACCTATTTCACACCATATTAAGAAGCAATCTTTGATCTCCGCGAAGCGAATGTTCGAAGTAAAACTGAAGATCCGCCTTTCCCACAAGTAATGTAACAGAATCTCGAATAGTAAATAAAAGTTTGAGTATTTTCGTAGTTATGGTAAATTTTAAATAGAAAAATATTGGAAAAAATTAACTCGGCCACAAGTGAATTCTCAGACGGGAATCGAACCCGCGACCTTTGGAATCCGGTCCAATGCTCTAACCGCTGAGCTACCGAGACTTTCGGTAGCTCAGCGGTTAGAGCATTGGACCAAATGCAAAAATTACAAATTATAAAATATTTTCGTAGGTTTTAGAGTTATAAATACTATTATTATAAACCTATACTAATGGCCACCAGCGACTTCGTCTGCGGGCGTTATTTTATTTTTTTATCGAAACAAAATGAGAGACCTACTTATGTACCTACCAGGGTACGTTTCTAAAGAAAATCCTTTTAGTAGTTTTCGCAATGCAATAACTGTTGTTTTGGTTCTGCTTAGCATATCATAAAGTTTTTATGACTAAAATGACATGTAATGCACGCAGACGAAATTGCTAACACCTGCTAGATTATTCGAATTTCTAGATAGTCTGTTTACCAAGTGACAAAGTTACAGTTTAATATATAGTTGATAAACCTACATTAGCTTTTCAAATAGTAGTCTATTTTATTTAGGTATTTACGTTACGTACTCATATACGCTGTATTAAAAATTAAGGTTAAACATAAATTCTTCATATCAAAACTAAAAAGAAGTATTCATATTTAATTATTTTTTGAAACGCTTGAATTTGGCCAAATTATCATATCAACCTTTTTTATATCTTAATCTAAATTCGAACATAATAATCTAAAAAATGAAAACAACTTACAAAGTCCGTGGAAACCGTGACTAAGAATCGGCGTCCAATTTACGCATTCCCTCGTCATCTCAATATTTCATAGGAAGCAACCCAGTCAAATTCGAGTGGTTTTTGTCTAACTCTTGCTAGTATAGTTCGATGGTCTTCCTTACGTGATGTGGTAATAATTAAGCTTACGTAAGATTATACGTGGAAGACATGCCGTAATTGGGACCACGGACCACCCAGGGAGGCCGTGCCAGCACGTTCGGAAACAATATGTAACGCGAATTCGATTCTCGATAGACGAGTTAGTAAATTGGTGGACCCGCCAATGGTATAGTTGTACTAATGGAGTCATCATTTGAATAGACATGTTATTAAGATAGCATGAAGCTAAAAAGGCGTAACTAACTTTGGCAGCGTAGGTATTTCGATTGATTTTTTTGTATACGTTTGTTGCGTTAAGCGTGATATTGGCAGTGAATATTCAAACAATTAAAATGTACTTACTGATGAATTGTAAAGACAAGGAATTTTTGCATTAATGTTGCATTTTTTTATTTTTGGTTATTTTTCTTTTGCAAATGTTAGGGGAGTCCTAAAAAATATTTACTATTTTTTAAGATTAATTATGCTCCTTCCTACTAATATTATAAATGCGAAAGTATGTCAGTTTGTTTGTTTGTTACTCTTTCACGCTAAAACTACTGAACGGGTTCGGATGAAATTTGGCACAGAGATAGTAGATAGTCTGGATTAAAACATAGGATAATTTTTATTCCGATATCCCCACGGGAACGGGTACCACGCGGTTGAAAACGCGGGCGTCCGCTAGTCTTTCATAAACATTGACATACACATCTACAACACAGAAAACCCAACTGCAACAAAACGCTAGGCATACAGAATTGCAAGCAAGCTTAAAATTTCTCACGATCGCCGATCGGTTAAAACGGATACAGCCAATAAGGACACAATACAATCTGTACTTCATCACGCAAAGTGCCTAATTCAAGCACATTTTAAGTGCCACTTGTTTTATAACCCTCACCTGCTTCCATACGTGATTATTTTGGCAAACCTAGGCTAAACCTTGTGAGAACGGATGCGAGCTCGCGAACCAGCGCTGTTGGTGGTATCGCAAAAAACGTTGACGTTGATTGAAGTATCTTTGTGGTACAGTCAACACGCTTTACATTTGACGACCTCCTTGGTAGAGTGGTACGTACACCGGTTTTCGTTACTCTGAGGTAACGGGTTTGGATCCAGTTAGGAGTGGCTTTTTTATATGGTTAAATTAAAAAAAAAACTTGTGCATGTATAATGAATATACTATTATAATCACATCTGAAGTTTCTTCGCGCACTCATAATTGAAATAAAACAACTTTTGACAAGTTTGACACAGTCAACCCGTGCCCACGGCAACTGAAAAGGTGCCGAAACGTCGGGAAAACAAAAAACCTCAAATAAGCCGAAAAATTATAGTACCAAATATATATTTCGGGTAAATAAATCGCACTAAATTTCCGCATAAGTTGTTTTATTTCATACTATCATAATGTTTATTTTCAACTTAAATACAAAATTTGAAGATCCTACGTTTAAAACTGACGGACTTTCAAACAAACCTTCATCCCCTATTTCATCCCCTTAGGGGTAGAATTTCGAAAAATTCTTTCTTAGTAAATGCCTTCACTGTATACGGTATCTATGTGTAAAATTTTAAGTCCCTAGATTCAGCCGTATGAGCTGTGCGTTGATATATCAGTCAGTCATTCAGTCATATATATATATATATATATATATATATATATATAATTTAAAATTTTATATATATATAGGATTTAGGATGTCGCCTGTTGTATCAGCCACATAACTCCCACTGCTGGGTAAAGGCCTCCCCTAAGGATCTCCACGACTATCGGTCCTGCACTGCCTGCACCCTGCGTCTTTCCGCGACCTCACGGAGCGTCGGCCGGTGTGCGGTCGCCATTCCAGAACTTTTCTGCCCCAATGGCTATATATTGATTCTTCTCGCTATGAGTCCCGTCCACTGCCACTTCAGCTGAGCAATCCTTGTTGCGATATCGGTTACTTTAGTTTACTCTGTTCACGGTTCAAGTTATATCAAATTTCACTAAAATCGATTCAGCGGTTTACACGTGAAAAGGAACAGCCAGACAGTGCAGTCTTTCTTTAGCATTTATAATATAAGCGAATGGATAAGTGTGAATGGAAAAGTAGTAGAAATTGCTCCAAAGCTAACGCGATAAAGGTCGCTAAGTATGTCTATTTTACATTACTTTTCTATACAAAATTTGAACCCTTTTCTTAATCCATTAGGGGTTGATTCATGTCCACCGCATCGGATTTCAAAATTGATGTCATTTATGCAATCAACATCCCATAAAACATCAATAACGACACCCATATTGATTTTAACATTATTTACCCCTTTTTTAGCCCCTCAGGGGTTGACTTCTCGAAAGTGAGATTTTATTTAAGTTCCAACCATAAGCGTAATAAAAAATAAGTGATTTTTGCTATGAAAATAAAGGAATTTTCTTACTCAACCCCCTTTTCAGCTTTTGGGGGGTCAAAAACTATTCCTAGTATTCTATAACACAAGCTTTACAGTGCTTATTTTAGGCTGTGAATGTAAGAAATATAATATTTTTATTATTATTGATTTTCAAGTGACACATAAGCTATCCAAACAGCAAAACGTAACTCACTATAGTGTCTACTAAGCTAAATATTTACTGCGGTACAGTAGACAGCATGTAACTTTACATGTTGACCTTAATCATACACTTATCGCGAACGTAATAATAACATCGATGTTCAGAGTGTGTGTTCTGGCCTTGATGCTGACTGTACAATGAATGACACATGTCCATTGTGATGTACTCGTATGTAATTGACTTCATATAGAAAGTGGTATGAGTTTAAATAGTAAGTAGGTACTTACTTACTTTTAATGATGTAGGTAGGTAATAAATTATATTGCGGTGTCCTACCTATAGCAATAGGTAGTTGACGTAGCTTAATCCAAAATAGGGAAGCTATTAAAGTAGTGGTTCTGTGAGAATAGTAGACCTCGCTTGCAAAGTTAGGGCGGATATGCTATATTTTAATGCAAATTTAATACCTACATAGTATTCTTTACTCTTGATTCTGTACGTTAATATTTTATGGTTCGCTTCCATATTTTTTAGGAAATGACAACTGTCAATGGCCTTCCGGTGTTGCCACGTTCGAGTAAACTAATATTATTAAAGAGCAAGTATAACGAATAAGTATCATTCCATTCATGAAATTGTGCGCAACAAAAGTGACAAAGAAAGTCCGATTTTATATCGAAATTCACGTGCTTGAATTTTCATAAAGGCTTACTTACCCATATAAACTTTTGAGCATTATAGGGATAAACGTTTTAGTGATTACTCCCGTTCCCTTGGTCCTAGTCCTAGGAGATCGACTCTGGTGTTGGGTAATGAAGATTGAATTCCGGCCTGATATAACGCTACCGCAACCTTCAATAAGCGTTATATTTTAGAGATTAGCGCAAAAAAACAACCATTTGAGTTAATAAAAAGTATATAATCATAGTAATTGTACTGAACGTTCCACGTTCTAGGGTTACGCTGGCTACGCACATAAAATAAAACAGTAACTATTTCTTATAAATCATCTGGCTTTTTAAATTAATTAGCACTTAACCTTTATAAAAAAAATGTGTGTAAGTACTAAAATTTTAAATAACGATTTCATCTAATGATAATTTGGTATAAATAATAAATTGTATTTACCCCTCTGTTCTTGGAACGTTTTCTGGTAATTGCACAAATTATCACAACACAGAACTTTCATATTATTTACGGTTATATCCTTTCGGTGAAGAAAACTATTCTTATCACGTAGGTATGCAACAAGATCAACATTATTACAAGATGTGCGAAAGAAAATGAAATATTTCTTATTCATTTCGCAATAATTTTCCTGTTTTTAGATATAGTTTTCTCACATTAGCATTTGTGACAAGTCAAGAGAATAATGCGGGTAGCTCTAAATATTCAGATTTTATTTTTCTATTCACTTTATATCTATAAAAACCACGTAAATATCTGAGGGTCTGAAAAATGCGGTAGAGCAATATTGCTAGTGAATTCCCTGACAGTTCATTTATTTCTTTATTACCTATGGAATTTGATTTCAGTAAGTTTTATTGTCGTCAAAAAATTAAAAGCACATACCTACATCGAGATAGACGGTAAAAGGATACACCTTGCATTTAAAAAGTTTGATCCACGGTCAAAGTTTTCCGACCTAAGTCAGTCCGTTTGAGACTATTGCCATGAAAACACGCGTCACTCAGAAACGAAAATGGTAAATTGTTCAGTGCTTTCTTGCAAAAGCTCGTCAATAACATTTTCACATAATTAAATCACGCTTGTGACGTGATCGTAGGTACGAAAATTTCGACACGCTAGGTTCTCATACCGTTTGAAGCGCTCTTTTCGTTTATCTATGTCGGTCTGTGATTAAAAGCAAATTTTTCTACACTGACACTGACACAGTTTTAAACTCCATAGAAATAAACAATCTAAAATAGTATATTAGATTTTACCGTACAATTTCTTTAAACTACAATAGTTATTTGTTATGCAAGGCTGGAAAGTTGGTTATTTAGCGGCGAGTTACCTATATTAAAAGCTGAGCAAGTGAAGGATTCTTGAGCGAAGCGAGGATTTCAAAGGTACAAGACGCTAAAAACTTTTCTGCCGAGCGCATCACAACAGCGAGGAACATTTTATGGTTGTTTCCGCGGTCAACTTCCGGTAAAAAATTCTTTAAACATAAAGTTTAATCTAAATATACCTTATTCTCGTTGTTTTAATGATATAAAAAACAATAAAAAAGAGAGTATTATAGTTAATTCAGTAGGAATATTTTGTTACTTAAAAATAACAATAAAAACGATTCCGTAAATGTTGACACTGACATGAGGTACAAGACAAAGACAATTTAAAAATAAAGATTTATGTCACGTTCCGAAATCCATTCATAGATTGTGAAATCTCACCCAGCCTAATATAAAATTCTTATAACAAATAGTTTAATCTTATTGTTATTGTTTTTATGATTCAATGAACTAAAATAATATAATAAAACCAAAACGGAGTATTATAATTAATTTAAAGCTATTTAAAACAAATATAAAATGTATCAAAAAGTCAATAGTGCGATTCGGAATGCATTATAACATGATCATCATCTTTAGGTATTAAATTAAAAAAGTACTTTGCCGAGCTAGGCCGCAAAAAGCGATTTTCTACGCCTAAAGTGATTGACAAACCTCCTTTTCAGAGCGTGTGAGGTGAAAAATATATTTACTTGACATTGGCAAAATTCGTGAATATCATCGCGAGCAGGCCATTAAATAAGAAAGAAGAAGAATAAATAAACAATTAAATGAATAGTAGTAATAATCACTTTTCCTTAATAACAGCACCCTTTTTAAGCCCTCTGTGTTTAAGTTAAGTAAAAATTGGTCTAGCATTCTAATCATGGAAGGGAAGGCAATGGTTTGATCGATAGATCGATCACAGGTGGCGGAGAAGTAAAAAATGATGCTACAACACTAATATTTACTTCTTTTGTCATTTACTATAATCACTTCGTAAAGAAAAAAAAACAAGGAGGTTTTGTGGTTTACGAGTAGGACCTACAGATTCATAAAATAAGCAATCACATAAAAAAAAACAACTTTCTTTATGAAAACAGACAATTTATTCATAATTTTTAATAATAAATACAACTAAAATACTTAAAATATTTTTAAAACGAAACAAATGCAACAATTTCTCTCTTAATAATTACATTATTCTTAACTAAAATGAATAAATTATTAGAAGAAATTTAAAATACTTTGTACGAATTTCAATTACTTACAGTAAAATTATAAACTAATATTTTATAATTAATCTTAATAGTAATGAACCGTACTGGGTTTATTTACAAGTTTCCATTATTCTAATAATCTCACTTTGGTAAACTGTGGTTAATGAGTTTTTATTAATTTCTGTGTACTTATACAATATTTCACTTATTAAGTAGTTATAACAAGACAAATGGCTTAATCTAAAAGTAAAAAATCATACACACACCGCACACACTATTAGTTAATATAATACAGTTTGCGTTTACCTGAATTTACGCATGAAACTAAATTCATAAACCAAAGACCATGTAATGCCAAGTTTTTTAAAAAAGGTTATAATTTTAAGCATGTTCGCTTTAAATATTAATTAAAAAATAAACAATAAAAATTTAGATTTTCGTATAGAATGTGCAAAATGAATTTTAACGAAAAAGGTTTTTTTACGCCAATTGAAATAAAACCCTTTTTTCTCAACATCTAATTAATGGCCCCATTGACTTTATTAATATGCCATGCATTACACGAACCGTCTGATGCATTATGCATTGATGACAACACTTGGCGGCGAAACATCGGCTACAGAATGCTTACAAGCCGTGCTAACTACTTATGTGAATATAATACTAAAGTCCTAATAAATGTCCTTCAAGACAATTAGGATTTTATGAAGTTATACGAATCACACGACACAATAAATGACAATGTAATAATGGTTTCCAAATCTCTACTGACTCAACCTGGTTTTCCAAATCATTAGCCGACGAAAGAAGACTTTAACTGTGTTAAAGTTATCAGAAAACATGAAAAAATAAATAAGAACGGTAAGAGAAAACATTCTGAAATTTGGTATAAAAACTTACTACAGCTGTACTGCACTTCTGTAACTGGCTTGATGTTACAAAAACTAATAAGAAATATATGGTTAATAACTTTTTTCTCTCTTTATAAAGATTTAGTTGTTTTAACATTTTCAATAGTTTTCGAAGAAGTATCAAAACATTCACCCATTTTATATAGCAGTATAGCAGTATAGTATAGTATGTATATGCGTATTACCTTTTATAACCCTTAAAAATGTTCGCAGCTGAAGAAAGTCGGGTAAAAATTTCAACTTAGCATTTTATAATCACGAAGGCCTATGTTACTTCGAACATACACTACATTCTTTACAAACCACGTTTTGACTGCAGTATAGTCGAAAAGCTCTTCAGAAAAACTTTGACATTTACCTAAATGAGCAAAACACCAAAACAAAACTCATTCATAGTGTAATTACCAAGAAACTTTTCCCCAACCTAATATTACAGCTTTGCTCTGGTTTGCGAGAGCTCGGCGCAATTGCAACACGCGGTGCATCCGAAACCGGTCTTGAAGCTCTTCATTACCGACTGGCTTATAGCGACGCTTATTTACGAATATTAACGGAGAAATGGCGTAACGACTCATGTTTGTTATTTTATGTAGGTACTTACCTAAATTTACTTTGTTGTGGCGTAAAATTGTTGCAGGTTTACTTTAAGAAAGTTTATTGTGAATGTTATATGGAAATTATTCAGCACAAATTAAATGAGCTGAAGTCAAAGCAGAGCCGAGAAAAAATAAAAATAATATATTTTTATTGAAAATGTAATACATTTTATGTAGATGACCTACCTGTAATTACTGAGAAACTAAGGCCGAGTTGCTCCAAAAAATCTTTTAATTATATTGTTCTGAATGTCAAATCCTATACATTTTTCAATCTTAAGTTAGAAGAGATTTTTAGTAAATTTTCGTCGTGGACACTAGTTCAGCTCCGTTACAAACTACAAATATATACATCACAACTTTAAAACAGTTCACAAAAACACATGTTCTAATGAAGAACTATTAATTAATTAACATTTAAAAAACCTGAACTATATGCCGAACGGATGTCGCGAGGAGCAAAACGACATGGCGACGTGTCACGCGTTTGTCGCGCGTCGGAGCGGCTATTAGTGCTATGGATTTAACCACCATGTCATTAGGACGTGGACTTCCTCGAACCATGCTCTAAGAAAAACACTTCAGCTGACCAAAAATAAAACGACTTTTCTGTCTCACGAAAGAGTTTACATATGATATAAAAAGATTACCGAACAAAACAACTTTTCCGGTTTTTTTTCAAAACGTAGTGTACCAGTCTTTTTCTTCTCCCGACGTCCATTTTATTTTAAAGTTATCTATAAAGTCTGAGTAGAAAAGTAACTTTTGTTCTGAATGTATTTTATCCCTTACGAAATTAAGGACTTCAAAAGTTTGTTATGAAATTTTTACCTTTCCAAACTAAAAAAATAACAACTTTCGTAAACCACGACGATTTCGTAGAATGTCTGTGCAAAATACCACCCAAAAACTATCAATTTCATTTCTAAATGGCGTTGGAGTGAATGACGCAAACCAATTGGCTACTTTTGTACCTATTTGTAAACAGTCCAATGCTGGCAATAATGAGAAGTGGTGTTTATTTTCACTTTGCGTCTGGGAGCCGGTAATCGTCAGAAAACAATGCACTCACATTATTGAGATATTAGCAGTAGTTTCATAATTGGTACCACTTTAATTGCCTTAGTTAAATCTTTAAAGAACAATCAAATCGAATCATAAATTTGAACATTTAGTAGCGATCGATTACTTCTTGACGTTAATCATAATTTTATTTTTAGATTAAAAAGTTGTTAGTATAACTAAAATACTAGAATATCCACCTTATAACGACGCTAGGGCCGTCATACCGCGCACACTGAAAAAAATAGAAACGAGAGAATTTTGTTCGTAATCGGAAAGGATTTAATTTATTGTATTTTGAATTTAAAAATAGTGAGTTCTATTCTACGTTAAGTTAGTTTGACATCACATTATCTCCTGAAACAATAAAAATAGCAGCTAATAACGTCAACAATTTCATATTTATTTTCTCATAGAAGGGGATGAACAGTAGAGTATATCACGCGAGAACAAAACTAATTTTCCCTCTTGTGCGGAAATCAAGTTTAGAATCCTTCGCTTCGTTCTGGATTCAAAATAGCGCCCTTGCCATAAAAATATTATTTCGCACCCTCGTAATACAATCTACTACTGTTTGCTTCTTAATTTGTTGCGTGTGATAGGGATCAATAATGAGGTTCCAACAATAAAAAATGCAACCCTTTTTTAAAAATTTGAATTTAGAAAGAGTTGACGAACTGTCTGAGTTGGGGGCAGGCGATAGATCAGTCGGCGCGCGCGCAGCATTTGTCACCGGACCACCGGCGCCGCCGTATTTATAGCAACGCGCCGTGGGCGGACGCTCGCCATACATTTAACCTACACTCGCGTAAAACTAACCCGATACCATTTATTCCATCGGCAATCTAATAAATTCTCCAAAGAGTTTATACTACACATTTTTATAAGCCATTCATCCGTTCTAAAATCATTGTTGTCGGTAATTCACTTAATTCATTACGTTCTCTTTAAATCTCTGCTAAATACAGTTTTGCTTCAATTCTACACATACCGATATCAATGTTTCAACACTATACAAAGAAAGAAAACATACACTCTCACGCTTATCATGCTTAAAACTAGAATCGTATAAAATGAAATACTGAAAAATTTACATATTTACAATAAAACCTACAAAAATATACAGTTTCTTTTAAGACCTCTTATTGTAGCCTCGATAGATAACAGTAACAAAAAGATTTACCTACGTATACCTGAATTGTTCGTACACCTATCTTCCAGTAAAAGTTAATAAGGTACATAAACACATTAGAAACCATGAAATCACTTTAACACTTGCGGCACTATGGTGTACCTCGTTTTCACTATCTTTGTGTTTGTGTGGTTTGTGACCGTGACCTTTTCTTTTATCCTCATGTTTTCGGAAGCAAAGCCTGTCGAGATTGCTTTGCATTCTTGGACAGTCGTAGTCTTCCATGCCGTCGCACTGGCAGGCGGTGAGAGGGGCCGCCTTTTCCTGTTTCATCAGTATCTCTATGGAGTTTCTGCAGCGATTGGAACATTTTCTTCCCTTAAACATGGACTTGCAGAGCTGCTTGTAGTAGCCTAGGGCTGCTGCACATTGAGCGTCGGCCATGCAAACCAGCTGGGATAGACGACATGAAGAAGTAACGTTTGCGGCACCCCTCAAGACCTGTGTCCGACACACGTCTATTCGCCTCCTTGCTTGCTCGCAATACTCCTCCTCACATTTGCACTGTAACAAAAGAAAAAAGTTTTTAATTCAAATCCTCACATATTTTACTCCTATTGAATTATCAATACAGTTTGAGGAAATATCGTAAATTCTAACAGTCCGTAACGCGTTCAATAACTTTTCACGCTCGTAAAAGATTTTTACGACAACCAGAAACATTCCGAACTCCAGAAACTCCATCGAAATGTAGATTTTTGTGAAATCACAATATATGCCACTTGGGTGTTTGAACCGCTTACGCAACGAGTTATTCATTAGGATTATATTGCCTCGAGATGACATTCCACTATCAATGAATGAATACATATTTGCATAAGAAGCAGCGAATTAAACGTTCACAAATGAAATACATTAATGTAATGGAATTGTGATTTATTTACGATTTTTACGACCAGCGTAAAAAGGTCGATTCTGTGCGTATCTAATGTCTCGCTAGCGGTGGTGCCGTTAATGTTGAGGTCAATTTACTGCATATGTAGGCTTGGCTCTACAGATAACCGACCAGCCGCCGACTTACGCCGTGTTTTTTGTAGCGAGGCAACACCTGCGCAAGAGTGCCCGATGCGGTAGGTCCCGATCAAGAAGTCAAATCTCAAGGCTGTTCTCGGCCGCTCCTTTGCCTTTCGATACGTATTGCCCAACCGTCGTACCACAATAATCACACCGCTACGGTATAATTAAAGGCTCGACCAGTTTTCAATACAAGCCGCGTTATCTATGTAGACTCATAACATAACACACGAGGCAATACGCTGTATTTTCTTATAGTGTATTTACTTTTCACTAAAGCGTTGTTTTAGGATACCGTACCCAAAGAGTAAAACGGGACCCTATTACTAAGACTCCGCTACCCATCCATCTGTCTGTCCGTCTGCCACCAGGCTATATTTCATGAAGTATGATAGTTAGACAGTTGAAATTTTCACAGATGATATATTTCTGTTGCCGCTATAACAACAAATACTAAAAAACAGAATAAATAAATATTTAATACAACAGACATGTTTTTTTTGCTGTTGTTATAGATAATGGTACGGTACCTTTCGTGCGCGACCGTCCGACTCGCACTTGGCCGGTTTTTTTCTTGGGAATCTGCACGATCTTTTTGCTTATGATAATAGTGTGAAGTATAATTTATTTATTTTGTAATTTCGGTACAGTGAAATGGCACCTGCGCTGCCGGGGAGGTCTCTACCTACGTTTGTCATTAGCGTTTTTGTTGACTCAATTGCAATTATTCATACAGACTCGGCAAAATACTTCCTTCAAATCTGACTCTCTGTGACTTATTAAAAATGCAGCTGTCATATTTGTGCCCAAATAAATAATAATCAGAACATAAATAATTTTCAATAGAAAAGAAAACTACCTACACAAATCTTTGTTTTGGCATGTTTATCACAAGACATACTTAATGTATCATTTCAAAATGAAACCAAATTATTATAAAAAATGCAATGTTTTATAGGTATCTCAACATTAAACAGAATTAGCGATTTAACAAATTCAAATAGCCGTTTAAAATACCGCAAGTTCCACTACTTTCGTTTGACTAATGAAGATCTGTCAGATAAAAGACGCGAAGCTGACTCTCGGAGATTTCTCATTTTCGTTACAACCGGGCTCTTGACGTCATCACCGCCCACGTAGATCTACGTTATAGGACAGAAAACAAAATATGTTCGCGGTAATGCACCGAGGTCATCAACCGTTCGTTCGGTGGCGATGCGTTGCCATCGGCCGACAAATCTGCCCGACGATGTCTAAATTAGATTTTATTGCGGGGCGTCTGTATGCATGCATCATGCTTAAACCATTTAACAAGACCCTTCTATGATTCTTTTTAATTCCGGTAACCTCTTTTGGTTGGGGGTCTTCAGTATCTGGCCGGCAAGCTCAATTGAGAGACGCATGCTGTAAGGGCCACGATGAAAAGTAACTTTGACACGTCTGAACTCTGACTGACTGCTCAATTTATAAAGCAAACGAGATGCTCTTGGCAGTGTGCTATATACTGTAATTGGAACTTTTCTCGACGTTAAGTACGATCTTGAATTTAATGTTGTGGCCACTTTAGAATATTGGTCTTGCTCTTCATTGTGTGTCATTGTGCTAGCTAGCTATTCTACACAAAAATTTACTTCTGTAACGTGTTTTCGGCCTTAACGGTCAATGTCATTGAATGTATTGGTGGAGCTGAATCGAGGAGTATTTAAGCGCTTTAGCACACTTGGAACTCGGCTATCACGTCATTGCACATCATCTCGTAGTTCTGCAGCGCCGCGCCGCAGTCGCTGCGGTAAGCGCACCGCAGCTGCACCTCAATAGTTAAGTAGAGAAAAAAGATAACAAAAGATGATCAACTCACGTTCATCAGTTTTTCCCTTAAGCGCTATGAGCGCGTACTCGCAAGCTTTAGTACATTTTTCGCCGGACTCAGCTATCACCTTGTTGCACATCACGTCGTAGTAAATAATGGAAAGAAGAGAATGAGTAAAAAAAAACAATCAACTGATATTGGAGCCTGAACTAAGTGGATGTTGAATGATAGAAAATGTTTATGGAAAACTATAATGATTTATGTACTGTTTACAAAAATGATCAACTCACATTCATCAACGCCTTCCCTTCTTCAGTGGACGTAAGCGCTATGAGAGCGTACTCGCACGCTTTAGTACACTTGGAGCCGGACTCAGCTATCACGTCGTTGCACATCATCTCGTAGTTCTGCAGCGCCGCGCCGCAGCCGCTGCGGTAAGCGCACCGCAGCTGCGCCTCCTGGCACTGCAGCGCGCCCGCCGCCGCCGCCATCGTCAACACTGCGGCCAGCACCCACATCACCTGGGACAATGAAATTAAAATTGTGATAAAAACTTTTTTTATTATTGGAAAGCATTTTAGAACAATAATAGATTTTGGCGGCATATAGGGTCGAATCGTCGGGAAAAAATAAATACAATAAACAACTTAAAATAATAAATACAGTTTACAAGTAAATACATAACATAAAACTTAATACCGCCCAATTTTTTAACCTATCTGTCAATTAGAGTCTTACTTGATAATATTTTTATGAGAAATTATTATGAAATCTTCAAGATTTTCCAATATCTTAAGAATATCAGCACAGATTATTTTTTTTTCTAGGTGACAGAGTAAGTTCAGGTGAAATCTTATCCCAATAAAGTAGGTATGTTTCTCGGGAATGGACTTCGTTAGTCGTAGGAAGTTGTAAGAGTTTTCCGGCGGATGATCGGCGCCTACGCATTCGTTAATTATTTCGATTCCTGCTGCGGCAATTAGTTATTGAAATTATAATTTACTTGAAAAACGAACCAAGTGGTTCCTTGTAGATAAGATATATTTTCTTAAACCAAAAAGATTTCAAGAAGAAAGAAATAATAAAAAGTATCAGTTTATTCCCATTTCGCTTTATAAACAAAGGAAAAGTTTTTGATACCAAGAAGGTTCCAAATAGGACTCAAAACTCTCTCTTTATTTTTAAAGCAAACGTTCATAACTTATTATCTGTTTTCCGTTTCGTCCACGAACAATTCCACGGCAAGACTTTAATAACAACAAATTACATGGAAATAAATTTCTAAGGCCCTCGAGCGAGCCGGGGCTTCTCGGAAGAGCCGCGCTGGAAAACAAACAGAATCGCCTCACGTCCACTAGACACTAGCTACTAACTTACACGTTTACCGTAACACTACAGGGCTGTCGCTCTTGTATAAAAATAATTATCACAATAGGCAATAAAATAATAATTTTACCAAGAGACAAATAATAATGTCACTTACAGATTAGTCACAAAACATGGTCCATCTTAACTGTGATTTGTTGATCTATTACAATACAAATGTATTGGAGCTTCTGAATGTAAAATTAATGGAAATTTAATGTATAAGAAAATAGATTTTTTGGTTAATAAAGATCAATAAAGATCATCATCGGATTTTTTGTTTGCTGATTTCTAGGTTTTGAAAACAATACCTACATCTAAAAAGTTTAGCGTTGGAAGTAGCGTTGAAGCACATATTTAAACTAAAGATCACTGATTTGCTCGCCCAATTATTTATGACTATTTTAACAGCCAACCCTATTAAAATAGAGACAAGAGCAAGAGGGTCGTCGCCCGTCCAAGAGTGGCCGATGCAAAAAGAAAACAATGTGACAACTTAAGATGTCCACCAATCCTCTCCCGCGCACACCGGCGCGTTGCATTACAATAACAATCGGTCCGCCTAGCGACTGCGGACCTTATTTAAATAACAATAAAAGCTAAAGTCACTTAGTAAGTGGGGCGTGCGTGTTCGTTTAATTTAATTACGTTAGGTACGATACACAATTGTGTGTAAATACTCTGGCACGTTTACGGTATTTGCTTAGAGATTTACTCTGCTCTAGATTGGTTATAATGTTCCTCTTACGATGTCAAGTTTAAAATGACATGTAAAGAACTACATCTGACAACGACAGACGTATTTCTGTTTAAATAATATAAATAGGCAACTTTATGTATGGCTACGGGATACAAAAGTGTAGGTAAGTTTATTTTTTTGTAATTTTCCATAATATATAATGGTCCATTGTATTTTACAAATACAAATACAAATACAAATATTTTTATTTGTTCTAAATAGGGTTACAGTAATGTTGTTAAGTACAATAATTGTGCAAACAAAATGGAACTTAACGTATTTAGCCATTTTACATAGCATGCAAATATACAAACAATGATCATAAAATAAAATCGAGAAAGTCAACAATAAAAAAAAAATTATGATAATAAATGTCAAAAAGGAAATAAAATAAATAAATATTCACATGTCAGTCTACAATTATAATAATGTCAATACACATACATTTTGTGCATTTGAATGTCTCGATACCTTTGTCAATATACTGTGAAATAAATAATTTAAAAAAAAAAAGTGAAAGTGAAAGAAAAAGTGATATGATATGTCAAAATTGCAAATGGCAGCCGTCTGCAATCGGAAATTATTGAGCCTATTAAAAATGTTCAAAAGTAAAATTTATAAAATAAAATAAAATTTAATAAAAAAACAACTTGTAAATTACTTAGTGCAGATATTTTTATTCAATTTACTTCAAAGGTGCTCTTTTATGATCAACGGGGAGACTCTTAACCTTCATCATACGTGATGTTAAATATTGATAAGGTTGAAGATGGAAGCGAGCCTCTCCTGGAATCCTCAATCAGTAAGGATCTTTTCAATTAATTTTCCGTAGAATTTATTTCATACACGTACCTTCCCAGTTCCTAACAGAAACAATCATCAAAATCATCGGCTTCAAGGCAACAATCATTTATATTTACATCTATATTCCTCCTTGCCGATTGAAATCATTCACAAGCGGAGTGTAATCTAAACCCATCCTACGCGTGTCGACACAACACATCCATCAACAGAAGCATTCCGCTGCTGTCGACGTCCATCCATAATCTCCGCTCCAAATGAATGGAACTTCCTATTCATCATCCGACGAGATCGACGTGATGTCGACGTGACGTGATCCCAAATGACTTCATAAATAGGTATACTACACATGAGTCTCAGATAAAACAGGATTCGTAGAGACAATGTGGAAAACGTGATGTGACGAGTTATCGTTTGTAATGTATCACGTTTTGATCCGTAGGCAACCTTTCAGAATACACATGCTGTTGATTGTTTTCTAAAAAGATGATGTGCTTTGCTCCCTTCACAGACCTATATCGAGATAGACGAAAAGAGCGCTTCAAACTGTGAGCGTATCGAGTCGAATTTGACGACCTGTGTGGCGCAGGGGTACTAACCTCGCCTTCTGCGCCAGAGGCCCCGGGTTCGATCCCCGGACAAGACAAATATTTGTGTGCATGAACATGTCTATTTGTCTTGGTCTGGGTGTTTAATATGTATATTAAGTATGTATTTACAAAAAATATATATATAAGTATGTTTATCCGTTATCTAGTATCCATAACACAAGTTCTTAATGAAACTTAACGTGGGCTAGATAATTGGTGTGATTGTATGCAAATATTTATTTATTTATTTATTTTATTTTAATTTTTCGTACCTACGATGACGTCACGAGCGAGATTAGTGATGAGAAAATATTATTGACGAGCTCTTGTAAGAAAGCACTGCACAATTAACCATTTTCAATTCTGAGTGACGTGTGTTTTCATGGCAATGGGCTCAAGCGGACTGACGTAGGTCGGAAACCTTTGACCGTGGGTCAAACTTTTGGCACTCAAGGTAGGTACACTTTTAACGTCTATCTCGATATAGGTCTGTGGTTCCCTTACTCAGTTCTAGCCCCTCCAACAGCATGAGAGGGGTAATCCGCTCATCCTGTTGGCAGCGTTTATAAAATGGATACGTACCTAAGGAACTACCAATGGTCAAAACGTGGTCCATATAAAAAATATACTGAATCAAAGTTGTAATCTTCACTGTAAGTTTGTAAGTTAATTACATTTGTTCACAGTAAACTACACAAACCTAAAGATCATTGATTGATTTTCGCTTTTAATAGAGTTAAAGCTAATATATCTTCGTATATCACTTATTGGATAATCATTTATCACACTATAATCTATGAATTATTAATGACTTTTCTTTCTTTTCTCTCATATGTTTAAGACCAAGCACACAGACGTTAGGCAAAGTGATTACGGGCCTCAATGTTTAACTTGACTAACTCACATCCAGATATCGCGTAAACATTCCTCCAGCGTGTCAACTAAACTGGGTTCGAACCCGAAACGTTTGTCACATATCCACTGGCTATACCAGTCCGCCTGTTAGCGCGGAACTGTGAAAAGGGTCCAGTTATTGCTGGCTATGTCAATATACGCACAAAATAAAAAAGTTAACAGAATGCCCGCATGAACTCCCAGGCTCCCATGCTAGACTGGTAGTGCAATAGAATGTGCCAACTGCTATTCAAGTGCAGATAGTAAACGCCGATCAATTGACAGGGTATATTCAAAATTATTGAAGGCGATGGGCTGGCTACCTGACCCTATTGCTTCCAGACAACATCTTAGTGAGACCCAACCAATGCCAATATTAGAAAGAGGAAAGATTTGATTGTTTGTTTGTTTGTTTGCATTGAATAGGCTCCGAAACTACTGAATGGATTTGGATGAAATTTGGTACAGAGATAGTAGATAGCCTGGTTATGAACATAGGATACTTTTTATCCCGATATTCCCACGGGAACGGGAACCACGCGGGTGAAACTCGCGAGCGGCCGCTGGTAAATTATATATACACCCTCATCAAGCTCCACTTTGGATGCTCTGCCAACACCTGTATTTACCACTACCGCCGTACTCGAAAAAAATGTCTGACATAACTACAAGGGTTGCTCATACTCGAAAAAGTTGCCTGACTCACTGGGATTGCTACTGTATTGAATGTAGATTTTATTTGTGATATTACGAAATATTTTGTTGACACTGGCCTTAACTTTTTGCCGACTCAAAAAAAGGAGGAGGTTGTCAAGTCGACTCTATTTTTTTTTATGTATGTTTTAACATAACGTCGTCAGTTGTCAACGGATTTCAATAAATCGGATTTAAATAAAAATAAAAAGCATAGTTCAAGTGTGGTCCCATATTTTTTACGAAGATCTGGCTAATAGTTTTTTCATAATCCTGAAAAATATGAGTTACGTTTTGCCAAATAGTCGTTATCTTGATGACATCATTGTAAGGGCCGATTTTTTGTGTAACTACGGAACATAATGTAGGTTACTAAAAATTTGTGACAAAAAAAATATATAAAAAAAATAAAACCTACCTCAAAAAGTAAAAAAAAAAACTTTTGGACTCGGACTAGCGCTAATTCATTTTGACAATCGCTACAACTGCTGGAAAGTGCTTGAGAATGCCTGTAAACGGTTGCGTTTTTGTACAATCGGGGAACTTCCCGGTTGACCAGTAGAGTTTTATGGGAAACGTTTTCTCGAAAAGTACTAAGGTTAAAGAAATAATTTATTATTCAAATGAAATACCTGTTAATCTAATATTTGTGATATAAACGTTTTCTATATATCTATTACATTAAAAAAAACACTACTGATCAACCGAGAAGTTCCCCGAATGTACGTGCAACACATGGCACTTTGTACCCAGTCGTGTCTCTGCTTGGGCGCCAGCAGCCTTTCGTACTTTGTGATACAGGTCTAGCGAGAAAGTGTTGTGGATTTACTTAGAAACGTTACAGACATTATTACGAAACTCACGCCGCAGGCCGTTTCAGTCTGCGCTTTCTTGTTTGCTATGGCTAAGCGAGGAACATCGTTTTGAAGCTGTCGTAAAAGTTTTCTGAATACGTGACATTATTGGTACTTTTTAGTAAATAGGCGTTGAAAACTCAATTTAGTTATTTCAAAATGAGAATACCGGCACTGGCAATGTAAACATGTTTCGGAAGCAAGATATCGGTTAGTTGTAAATTTTTATACGCAAATGCAACCAAATATATACTTGACTAAAAGATTTTAACCTTTCTAAGGATATTGGATCCAATCGCAATGTAGTCTAGAGTACTAGTACTCTAGAGCTTTCTAAATCAAAATTGTGGGCTTTATAGCGCAGTGCTCTCTAGTCTACCTACAGCAAAACTCCGAGTACCAACTTTATTTACCCACAGAGACAAGCCACTTCGCAAGGTCGCTGCTAACCAGATATACACGACTAAAACCGCATCATCGTCCATATTAACACCTTGTGTTCCGTATGTTACACAATCCGGGAACGGTCACCTAAGCCCAGGAGCTATGGTCTAATCACGAAGGTAAACACCGCCGTCGTTATTGCATGTCGTTTAGTGTCGATTGGTCGGGCAAACAGCTACCGAAGAATGTCTGATATTTGGCTCAACTCAATTCGACGAAGATATCCTAATCCTAACTAATATCATAAATGCGAAAGTGTGTTTGTTTGTCCTTCCTTCACGCCCTAACCAATCGAATTTTGTGGCCCATAGTACCCAGATTTTACACATCTCAAGAACCGAATGCTGCAGACGCATAAAATTATTTAATAAACTTTATAAACATTTATTAGGACATGATACCTAAGTGTAGAAATCTAACTCTCTTATCCATTATAACTTTTTGATTTTGCATTTTACAATGCTATTTTTATGTGATAAATATTAAACTAGAAAAAAGCAACTTGTCTTATGTCGCTAGAGCGACATGAGACAAGTTGCTTTTTTACAATGCTATTTGCTTGTTTAATATTTATCTCTTAACCGTGTTTCAATTCACATCATAAACAACAAAACAAATGACCAACATAATTTCTTCATTCCCATTTGGAATCTTAATCAGGTATGTTAGAACAAGTTTATAATCAGCCTACTCCAACGATAAACGTATCCCTTTTAAGGCGCCGCGCACACGGCGACCACTACTCCGAATGCGAATGTTCGTATTAGACCGCTTTCTAAAGTACACTTACGTAAGTAACTAGTATGTGTACTTGTCACTGGAAAAGAAATATAAGATAAAGAATGTAAGGAAATTGATCAGTAAGCTCTTAAGATATTTACCTTCTGATTACGTTTGTTTGTGGTAGTAAGTCCATGTTGTAAGTTTGCCTGGTTAGCTACCACCATCTTATATAAAGCCGGACGCCATAACAGCATATTTTTCAGTATTGTTGTGTTCCGGCAGTTAGAAGTAAGATAGAAAGTTCCTCAGTGTTGAGGATTCCGGGAGAGGCTCGTTTCCATCTTCAGCCTTATCAATACATAACATCAGGTATGATGAAGGCTAAGAGTCTTTCCGTCCTTCATTAAAAAAACGTACCTACGTAGTTTAATTACAATATCACGTTTGATTACATTCATTGAAAATGTTTATACTTAGTAAGTTAGTATATATTTAACGAATATACAGACATGGCTTAACTCTAGTTCTAGTACTACTCGTTTTTACTCGAGATTTTTCTCAAACATGCTTGGAAATTTGAGCATTATTTTGACAATCTTCCTTGAGATAAATCAAAATTGCTGTACTGGCTAAATACATGCGAGCAGCGGCCGGCAAAAGTTGTATAAAAATCTATATCTGTCTTGGTTTAACTGCCAAATAAATTGCATAGTAAACTCATATCTGTTGTGTAATTTTAAAACTTTTTTATACACTTATAATATACTAATAGTTTGATTCAAACCGTTTGGGTACTCCGAACCGCTTGAACGAAAAAACGACAGTTTTTTTCAAGATTTCTTCAAAACTACTGAACCGATTTTAAAATTTCAAAAAATGGGACAATCAATCGCGATGTTACAAAGGTTTATTTTTACTTTTTGATTTTTGGAGTCGGTTTTTTTTTATTTCACATTTTTTAAAGTCAAAAGCAGAAGCTGTCCCATTTAGTGAACTTCTTTGAAAATAAACTCGTGGATTTTATTTTTTGTATAAAATGATTTTTATTTCACAAATTTTAAAATACAAAGGCAGAAGCAGCGCCATCTAGTGAACTTTATTGCCATCTTGCGGTTTTTACAACAGTATTTTTAAAATTTCCTGAAAAACACTGAACTGATTTCGAAATTTCAGAATATGGGACCCACTTGGGACCACACCTGATCTAATAACGTTTGAATCATTACAATCGGTCCAGCCGTCTTCGAGTGATCGATATACATACATAAAAAAATACTTGACGAATAGATAACCTCTTTCTTTTTTTGAAGTCGGTTTAAAATGGAACGATCTTTTACTCCGAAACATGGCAACCAAGGAGGTTACTTATCAAAGGTATTATTTTAATTTCGAACTGGCTTGCGAATAGAAAGCTGTTTATTAAAAAAAAATCAAATGAACACTTAAACGCGGGAATAATTATTGTTGTTTGTTGTTCGTCATTGATTTTGAAAAGTTCTGCCTAGGTATTATTTAGTATTAATTTGTTAAACAAATTATTTATCAGTTTTGTACCAAGTTACACATGCAATGAAATTAGATACGTTTGAGAGAAGAAAACAAAACTCTCATCTAACATAGTTTTATAAACGCCCTGAGATTTTCAAGAATAATAAGATAAATATCAAGATTGCACACTTGCTCAAACATGAGTACTCTTAAGACATGTCTTATTAACGCAATGTAGATTCAAGGTTTGACAATTGGTGGTGACCTTATTTCACTTAATAACACCTGACAGATAAATTATATCAATAAAAAAGTTATAAATGTTCATTGTTAGATCAGCACTAATTGTTGACTGTTGACAAAATGATAACATGCGTTAAACCCGGCGTCGGTCGCATGGGGTCTTTAAACGCCCGATATTTACCAAAACTGCTATATTTATTAAGGAAACGGATTTAGGCCATATAGTAGCTTCCTAAAATATGTTTAGCAATATAATAGCGCTCAAACAAGTCATGCCCTTATGTGTGATGGACGTTTAATCTATTCAAGGACTTTGAAAGACCCCATGCGACCGATGGTGTAACTATATTTTACCATAACATTGTTTGTCGAAAATGCAGAACGGTAAATTAAAACATTAACATCGCTGGAAAAGACTCCTTTGACTGTATCAGTGCCTAAACGATTGTCTCACAATTGCCAGGACCATGAGATTTAGCTAAAGAGAGAAAGAAAAAGGATTTATTTACACAAAGACCACATGAACAAAATTACATATAACAAAAACAGATAAATAATAACACAAAAAATCTAAACGAGTACTAAACATGACACAAACAAACATTTAATAAGTAATATTATCAGGTTTAAGGTTAACTAGGTTACTGCCTTAGCTTATGTTGCCATGACAAGACATATAGACGTGCCACAGCAACGCTGCTATTCTGGACCTATTTGATGAGCGGTTTGCGCGGACACATTACTCGTATAATAAAATAGTGAAAGCCACTGCACCCCCCCCCCCCCTTTATAGCTCAAAACGATTAAACGAAATAAATATTTCTTACACTCACACCAATTAACCTAGCCCCAAAGTAAGCACTGTAAGGCTTGTGTTTTGGGTGCTAGGGTAACGGATATAAATACATATTTAAGTATTTATGTGTAGAAATATATACCTATAAACGTCCATGACTCAGGTACAAATGCGTATTCAACATACAAACATTTTTCCCTACTGGGAATCGAACCCAGGACCTTAGAGAAGGCGACATCTTGAAACCGATGTATCTACCACTCTACCACGCCAAGGACCCTTTAGAGGTACTATCACTTCATCTAAATAGCGTTTTACTGGAACCCCAAAGTCGGGTCGAATGACAAGAAAATTATAAGCAGTTTCGTGACGGATAAGCACATGTACAAAGCACTCAAATGCTGTGTACCACCATTATTTAAGAGTGAAAAAGTGCAGAATGCTTTTTGTTCATTTTCATTCATTTACTATTTGATTTAGTGAATAAAAGGAACTCGATTTTGGTATTTTTATTAATTTAAGAAAAAAATATATAGTTTCAAGATTAGTTTTGTATAAGTTGCCCAAAAAATGCGGATTTCTTTTTTCCTGTCTTTTTACTCAATATGAGGAATAAAGTAAAACTTTTCATCTTCTGTAAAACCTCAATTATCCACGAATACATTATGATTATAAGAAAATACTTTATTAATTATAAGTTGTACAATGTTGACTATCCAAAGCACTCAAAAGCTATTTGCTACCATGGTTGAGAGTAAAGAAGTGCAGAGTACTTTTATTATTTTATTTTTACTTTTTGATTTAATGGAAAGAAGGATCTGAATTTTGGTATTTATATTAATTTTAGAAAAAATTATAAAAATTGTTTTACGAGTAGTTTTGTAAAAGTTGCCAAAAAATGCAATTTTTTTTTTTCTTATTTTTGACTCTATTTAAAACTTCAAGTATCCTTGAAAACATAATAATGGTAAAAAAGATTTTATTAATTTTAAATTGTACAATTTTAACCCTTGGATGTAGGGCTTCAAAAGACCCCACCCGGCCGATGGTGTCCCAAAAGAGGCGCGGCGGGCGGCGGGTTGGTATTGAGATTATAAAACAATATATTATTTTAACTATGGCCGATAAACAATGGCACGAGTGCGAGTCTTAAAGTAATTTAAAGAGGCATTTTTAGTTGTTTCACAAATGCCTTTTTAAATCAGTATATTTAAAGTGAATAAAAAAAACCATGTTCTTACGATCATTTTACAGTTGGTACTAGACTAGTATAAAAGAAAATCAACTCTTGGTTATAATACAACTAATAAGCTTCGTGAAAACTTTCCTACTTCCTATTTTTTTTTAATGAAGGTATGAAACGCTCCGGATTAGTTTATAATAAAGCTTAGAACAGAAACGCAAACTTTAACGTTCATGAAAATTTATCCGCGCACCTCAGTATATGTTAGAAGTTTGCACCAAAATCTTTATTGAAGTAATCAAATCGGAACATACTCGACGCAAGATTACTTGCGTAATTACACGAAACATGTGATTATGATAACATTATCAGCTGCGATAACTAAGTGCTGGATTGCGGTTAACTTGAACTCTCCTCTAACTACCCGCGATTTTACGACTGAGTGGGTCAAACACTTGTTTTTCCGCAAAGCAATAAGTGTTAAATCTGATCCTAAGCATTAGTTATCTACTGATAATATTTTTGTAAAAATATATTCAAAATATTGATTTTTTTAAATTGCGACACGTAGTTACCCGTTAGTTTCGTTTTTTTATGTTTATTTTTGCAAATGGGTCCAGCTGAAAACCAGCGTTGTGGCTATAAGCTACAACAGAAGCTGAGCTGGTCATCCCTTTCGGATGTTTTCATGTACCTACTTAATAAAATTAAACATTTAATTTTGTGCCTCACAATGTTAGATTAAGTATGTTATGTTTTTATACGTGAAACTCCGAATAAATGATTACATTACTTTACTTCTTTTTTTTTCATTGCGCACAATCTCACCTTTCTAGCCCACGTTGTTTCATGAAGAACTTGTGTTATGGCTACTAGATAACGGAAAAACATGATTATATACTTTTTTGTAAATACATACATAATATACATATTAAACACCCAGACCAACATGTTCATGCACACAAATATTTGTATTTTACCCGAAATTGATTGAACCCGGGACATCTGACGCAAAAGGCGGGTATAGTAACCCTGCGCCAAACAGGTCGTTACTCACTACTACTACTTAGTGCAAATATCAGTAATTATATTTCAAAATGGAATTAATTTATGATCGTGACGTAGGTATTCATTGTAGTAATCTTTTGGTTGACGGTAATTATCAGTTGTTAATCAGTGTACGTGAATGAGAGCACGTAGTACTCGTATAGTTAACGTTATAATGAGGTTATCATAGTTGTTTGTTTCTTTGCCAGTTCGTTTGGAGGAGCCCTTAAGGGCCGGCACTTGTGCTAATTTATTTGTAAACAATGTCAAAAGAAAGCAGAGAGATATTGTAATGCCGTTTTATATTTTCCCAGGTGAACAGGGGTGTAGACAACAATTCAGATTTTGATTAACTATATTATAACATTTTGTCACTTTAATTAAGCTTCATATAGAACCCATTTAATCTTGTCTCATAAACACATAAATATCTTGAAGTTTCCTGCTCGAAAATCACTAGCTAATAAATAAATAAATAATTGCATACCACACCGCTTATCTAGCCCACGTTAAGTTTCATGAAGAACTTGTGTTATGGATACCAGATAACGGATAAACATACTTATTATTATTTTTTGTAAATACATACATAATATACATATTAAACACCAAGATCAAGACAAATAGACATGTTCATGCACACCCAATTATTGTCTTGTCCGGGGATCGAACCAGGGACCACTGGCGCAGAAGGCGGGCTTAGTACACCTATGCCAAGCAGGTCGTCAGGCAGGCAGCAGGCTGCTAAGCTTTCATAATTTGAAATTCAAAATTGAAAATCAAGATATGTAATTTGAACAATTGCTTAGCTATGAGTATGTTTTGTTTTTCGTTCAAAGTTAACGAACACACTGCTAGTAGTACCTAACTATTCATAAAATAATACTATTAACAAAAATTTTCACTACAATTCTATACCTAGTATACGAGACGTCACATAACACTTGTAGCAAGACACTTGTTCTCAGTGACATTGAACATAAGCTGCGTCTCAAATTTTATTCCTAATTGTCTACAGCTCATATTTTCGAGACCAAAGTAAGTTATCTTTTATCAAAAGCATAGGATAAACATATGTTTACAAAAATCTTCTAGTTGTAGATATGGCAATAGTTTTTTTTTATGAACAATAGACTTTTACCCTTCATCATATACTATTACCATCCTATACTATAGGTACAATCTATACCATGCATTAAGTATTGATAAGGCTGAAGATGGAAGCGAGCCTCTCCCGGAATTCTCAATCACTGAGGAACTGGCTATCTTATCTCTTACTGCCGGATCACAACAATGTTGAAAACAACTTTTGCGGACTATGTTTTAGTGCGATTTATTAACCAGAAATATATGTTTAATATGTATATTATGTATGTATTTACAAAAAAAGTATATAAGTATGTTTATCCGTTATCTAGTATCCATAACACAAGTTTTTCATGATACTTAACGTGGGCTAGATAATTGGTTAAAAAACAAAAAAAAAACAAAAAAAAAAACTATATTTTTAGTACTGATACGGTTTAACCGTATCCGAACTCAATAATTAATCAACTTTGCGAAGGTAGACTAGCTAGGTCGGGAAACCAAAAAACCACAAATAAACCGAAAAATTATAGTACGAATTACGTATTTCGGGTAAATAAATCGCACTTAGTAGTCCGCAAAAGTTGTTTTATTTCAATTATGAGTGCGCGAAGAAATTTGCTAATGCTGAAAACATTGTTGTTCTGGCGTCAGACTTAGATAAGATGGTGGTAGCTAGCCAGGCGGACTTACAACAAGTCGTACCACCAACCAACCGAATACAATATGTACATATTCCCCGCTGGGAATCGAACCCGGGACCCCAGGATCTGATACCGGTGGTTGTTACCACTATACAACAAGGATATCTTTGCGAATAATTTGTTATATTTAACTATTTACCTAATAAATGACATTGTTATGGCACTTTACTAAATACGTAAAAAAAGACTAAGTAATTTTTAAGAACTCACAAATATTAAGAGTTGAAATTGTTTTATTAAAACCACAGAACAGAGAAAGTCTTTAAAACTAATTATCTTTTACTCGCCACAAAAACATTTCTCGGACTTCAACGAATAAGAAATAATTTGGAAAAAAATTTGCTGGTCTAGCGTTTCCCGAACTTTTCGCTTACAATTTACTTAAGCATATTTAGTGTATAAATGAGGCTGTTGAGTATCCTTACATAAAAAAACGAAGGTATGAGAAAATGAACTGGATATCCGCATAATTACGAGTATAAAAGACAAAAATACCTTAATTTAATGATAAATTATCAATTTAATAATATTACAATAGTTTTTCTGATGATGGCCAACCAAGGAGTGAATAGAGGAGATTAAGATTGCTATACACACCCAACTGATCTGATCTACATTCAAAAAGATGTAGGGAGCAGTGTTTTTAGTTTCGGGAATTCCATACATTTTTATGCTATTTTCGCTGTTTTTTAACATATCCATACATTTCTTAGAATGTTGGTCAGATTTGTCGGGTGTGTAAAGCAATCTGGATTTTCTCCATTCACTCCCTGGATGACCATTGTCATCATCACAGTTCGGTCAATCCTTGGCAGAGAACCAAGGCTCCAAAGTTACCTCGTTTGTATGAAAATCGACTAGTATTTCTAATTATCTGACCACCACTGTACATATATTATGCGGCCCAGAAGCAGAAGAGGATTTAACTGAAATTCAAATTATAATATTTTTTATTTGGTGCAGAAAAAATATGTTTCATATTTAGTGGTATATGTAGTAACTTTCGTGGGCACCAAAATTTTAAAATTGAATATCTCTGTAAATAATATGCCGAATAACAAGTTTTATAGATGTTATTTGTTAATTTTGAGTCAAGTTTCATGTGGTATTTTTATTTTTTTGAATAACTCAATATAAATTTTCGTCACGAAAATTACGTGAAGAATGCTTTTCAAATAATGACCCTCTTCCTCTAACCTCTCCCTAGAATTTCCTCGTCACTCCTCAAACTTCTATTCCTATTCCTTTTCCGTGCACGCGGTCCGGCTTTGGAACCCACTACCAGAGGGTATCAGAAAGGCTCAGACTCTAAAATCCTTTGGCGATCAAGTTAGATGACATTTCCTTTCTCTTTCTCCTAACTTATAAATTATCATATATTTACTCCATCTTTTTGTTAACATTTACATTTTCTCCTCCTTCTTCGTGCACCTTCCCCTATTACCTTATTTATCTGTTTTCTTTCACCCAAGGTTGCCTGGAATAGATTGCTATGTAGCAATAATGCCGCCTATTGTATGTTCTTTCTCTATGTTCGTTTTTTGTACTTGTTTTGTTTTATTCGTGTGCAATATTCTTTTATTATTAAATTATCGAAATCCGTTCAGCCGTTTTAGAGATAAGAGGTCATCTTCTTTTTATCGTATGAGGATTAGTGGCCACCTCTAGTGTCAGAGTTTATCAGGCCGCCTATAAGGCCTCCGACTTGGCTTAACGACTGTTATCAGATGACAACAGCCGAGACCGATGGTTTTACGTGCACTCCGAAGAACGGAAGCGCTCAGTTCTAATGCCACTTTGCGGTCACCCATCCAACACATGACCGGACCGAACATTGCTTAACGAACGTGATCGAATATGATCAGTCTGTCAAGCGCGACCATGAGCGATTCTAGATAAGAGGTAATAAAGAATATTACATAAGTAAGTATAAACAAACAAACATACATAACCCTTCCTTGGCAATAGGGTATTTTAATACTCGAATTCGCGCCATCAACAGGGTCAAATCATTTCTGCTTCTCATAACTGCAGGGTTATTATATAAAGCTACCAGTCCTCAAGTTCTAAGAAGTAGGTCAAGATAAGCAACTAATCGCCTGAATGTTGTTCAGAGAAGTGCAAGGAACAAGACACCGGCCACGCTGCAATTTGCAGAACCTATATACTTAAGAACTCTAATAGATAAAATTGAGTCTGGAAACATGGAGTGGAATTCGTAACAACGCAGTTATAATGTAGGTACTGTAACGCGGGGCCGGTGCTTGAGTGGAATAAAACATATCTATAACTTGATACTCATAGATTTATCATTGGTCTCCGTCTTCCCGTTACTACAACTAGATACCGCGCTTCATACAAACAACGGATCAAAAATTGTGACTACAAATTTTAACGTTTTTCTTCAACCAACTGACTCGCTTGCTAGGGATGATTGTTAATGCCGAATGCCATTTTCAAAGTAGACTGAGAGGTTGGGCCAAGAGCTAAATAAATGAAAGCGGTATCTAGTTGTAGCAACGTGGAGAACAATAATAAATCTATGTTGATACCAGCTGTTATTATATTTCGCTTTTAATTAATTAATAAAAAAAACATAATATACCTATGTATTTTATGACATAGCGACCGTCCATATCTATGCACGACGGGCCTCCCTTTCTTAATTTTATTACAAACAAAACCAGCCAACAACGGCGGTGTACCGGCCTGCTTGCACATTACACACGGCAGCAGTTCAGATTTTATAGTTTGACCTTTATGTCGCAATGTAAAAGCGGTGAGTTTTGTAGAGCAAGTGCAGCCTGACGAGCTGTTTAATTCGGCTAACTCGCACTCACGGTTATATCGCGCTGTTTTAGGATTTAAAACTTCTCCAAAGTCTGATTTAACCATCTTTTGGTTAAAATACGTCAAAATTAGTAAAGTGATCTTCAGATGTAAGTATAAATCTCAGGGACTGCGAAACCCTGCAAATGTTTATATGAGATTAAATGAGCCCTAGTTACATTAAATCACCTAAACTAACTAAGTCTCGGTAGCTCAGCGGTTAGAGCATTGGACCGGATTTCCAAAGGTCGCTGGTTCGATTCCAGCCTGAGAATTCACTTGTGGCCGAGTTAATTTTTTCCAATATTTTTCTATTTAAAATTTACCATAAGTAACCTAAACTAATTTTAAACCGACTCATGACTATGAAACGATAGAAGTTCTTCAATAATGCCTAAATAAGCACATCTTAACGCACACTGCTCATCAACACAAAATTCTCTTACTTCATTAAAAGTTTTTAAATTTTAATCCCCAAATAAGAACATTAGTTCGCTTAAAAAAAACTGTAATCAAAAATCTGATATTATCTCCCAGTGACCTAAAGCAGGAACCAGTGACTCTTGCGTTGTTATTATCAATCATACCGGACGTTTACCATTTCACCCTTTGCTGTTATTGATAAAGAAAACAAAGTAGTACACATATGTAATAATACCTTTATACGGATAACTTCTAATTTTCGATTTAATATCTTTTGATTTTAAATAAAGTAAGTAAGAGTAAAGAGTCAGATTAAATGCTGAAAAATCAAAGTTGTACACATATGTAGTTAATGATACAGATTCTGTATCATTAACTATTTAATTACTTCTAATCTTCAATTTAAAATCCAAAATTATGAGTATTCCAGGTTAAATGCATAAAAATATACAATTTGGTTATTGTGCCATCTTGGTACTTAATTTATTTATTTACTAATTTTCCATTTTTAACCGACTTTAAAAATGGAAGGAGGAACTATCAATTCGTCGCGTGTATATATTTTTTATGTATGTTTACCGATTACTCGAACTGATCGAATTGATTCAAACGTTAAAACATCGGGCTTGCTCCCAAATTTATCCCATTTTTTGAAAATTTTAAATCGGTTCAAGATCGATTCGGTCAAGAGGTTTGACTCAAACTAATCTAGTCTAGTCCTACTTTTTTATTCTAACTTTAATAATTGTGAAATAAAAACCTATTTCAAATAGAAAAAAAAACGACTTCAAAAATCAAAAAGTAAAAATAAACCTTTTGGAGTCGGTGCCAGTCTAGGTAAGAAAAATAAAAGTAATTGAAGTGCAATGTAGAATTCGGTTTTGAAGTCGGTTTTAATTTTTTTATATTTTTTTTTTTAATCATAACCTTATCTTATGATTTAAGATTACTTTATTCAAGTTAGGAGTTGAGTATCTTATAGTTAGAAAAGTTTTAATTCTGTCGCGCACTGTTTAATGAAATAAAACAACTTTTCAAGAAAAGCTCTCGTTTTGGATAAGTTAGAATGAAAGAAACTTATAAGCACCAATCATGGTTATAAAGTTAAAATTGAAGAACAATAATAAATCGTAAGATATTCCCACTCAAGTTCTACCTAAGAATATCAATAAATATCATATTCGTATACACAGTCCCAAATAGCCAATTGTCAAAACATATTTATTTCGTTTCTTTCCATTTTATTAAAGGAATCAAAACCCAATATAATTCATCTTTCAATTATTCGGTTCTACAATCCTTTCACGGTAATGAAAGAAATGTTAGTTCTACTAACGCAGTGATGACGATTGCACAGGTGGTTTCAGTTTGCGTTACGTAGGTAATACTGTTGTGGAAAATCTATTTCAGTTCCTCTTGTAGTTTATTCAAATTGTTAACGGTATCGAAAAGTATCGGATTTATTGCTCATATCGGTAAAACAGTCGGTACGTGAAAAAGAGACAACGATACTATTATTTAGTTTTCAGAAACATTTACTAGGGATACTGGCGTAGTTTTTTTATCTTTATTACCGACTAATCCGTTAATACACTTAATACATGAAGACACAATATGATAAAGTGATACTTAATAAATATTTTGTGATTATTTCAACACACAGTTAAAAGGTATCTTGATTAAGTAATTGTTGTGATTATTACTGTTACATCAAACAGATAAACAGATCTCAGTGGCGTGCACTTGGAGAGGCCTATGTCCAGCAGTGGACTGATGGCTGATGATGATGATGATGATGATGATGATTACTGTTACTACCTACCGAATTCGTTTCAAATTTCTGAAAAAATATCCAGAGAATGTCTTTCAACCATAGAAACTGCATTACTTCCTGCGACTCTATTATTTTATACTTACTTACTATTCAATTCGTAACAACTACATTCCATCCAGTCTTTATTGTTAATTCAGTCTAAGCTGTCACCAAGTACAAACAAGCATTTGTGAATGACAAAAACTTCGCTATCGCGGTATATCGCCATTCTCTCACAAATCACAGTACACAAATATGCCAATTTGGGATTTCATGATTTGGCATTCTCAAAGCATACCTTTGGGTAAATTTTAAATAGAAAAATATTGGAAAAAATTAACTCGGCCACAAGTGAATTCTCAGACGGGAATCGAACCCGCGACCTTTGGAAATCCGGTCCAATGCTCTAACCGTTGAGCTACCGAGACTTGCGAACCACCGTCGAAATTCTCCAATACTTTAATATTTTTAATACGCTGTAGGCCAGCGTTGTTACATCAATGCTAGGAATATCCTTGCATTCGAAAGAAACATCTTTTCAGGTGTTTAACGATCGATTAAGATGCAACTGCCAATAATTTATGATTTTGTAATTTTTGCAGTTAATTTTTTCCAATATTTTTCTATTTAAAATTTACCCAAAGGTATGCTTTGAGAATGCCAAATCATGAAATCCCAAATTGGCATATTTGTGTACTGTGATTTGTAATTTGTAAAAATTTACCATACATACCTTTGGGCTTTAAAATATACTTTTCTTACACATAAATAATACGTAGGTACCCTTCACAAGTACCTATGATGACACAATAGCAGTAAGTACCCTTGTTATAACATTACATCGACTCATAAAGAGCTTAGTCGTCGAGTACTATGCGGGCGTAGAGTATAGTATTCAATTCAAAACATTCGCACGACTATCGATTTACTACTTCAACTAATGATTTAAGTAAAATAAAATAATCAAAACCAACTGAAAATGTACTTATGTATTTTTAAGAAAATAATCGTTATGATTTGTCTTATTGAATTTGAAATTATGGCATTAAGTCCGCCTATTGCTGTTTGTGCAATTAAGTGTTATAAATAAAAATGAAGAGCATGTTACGAGTATCTATGAACTTAAACATGATATTTCATTAGAAGTTCTTATTTACTGCAACAACTACATACAAACAAGAATTGCATTTTTTTTTCAATTCGCCATTTAACCGATACTCCCTAAATAATAGTTAAGAGCAGTAGTTAATAAAAATACAGGTAGCTATAAAAACAGTAAGTACAAAATGTCGAACAACGCAAGAGACTTCTAAAAAGTTTCGCACAAAAGCTTTTTTTTCACATTTCCACTTTATTAGGCTTGAGACTACAAAGACGTAACAGTAGCACAAAAGGATGAGACACTCAATAGAATCGCTTCTTAACTCTAGTTACTCGGCATCAGTGCAGCCAACTGAAGAACATTAGCCAGAATGGAGAAGGTTTATTACTCAACTATGACCATATTACTGCCGACAAAAGAACCGCCGATTCTAAAAAACTACACAAGAAAGCGAACCTTTACGTTCACCTGCCGATCAAATGGGGTAAATGCGAAATATCAAAATGCGTACTATGCAACACAATCTTTAAAGTACGTCACTTTATAACTCTTTAATATGAGCTTAGGTAGCGTTCGCGTTCGAGGTAGAATGAGTAGTATAAGTATACAGACTCACAGGTTCATTTATCACTAATCATGTTGTTCTAGTTCAAAAATTTTACCGTAGAAAATTAGCATGGTGTTAAAATTTCAATTTCCTTGACGCATTTTTTTTAACGATTCGAGATTTACCAAAAAGTTTTTCCGAATAATTATTGAAAGTTTTCCCCACATTCACAATAGGAAATAAAGTAGTCCGAATGCCAGATATATCGTGAGAATACTTAAAAAGTAGAAAAACTGCGACGGATGTTCACGAAGCAACTTGGACAGACATCTAAAGTTTGTAAGTTCGAATCCCGTCTGAACCGTTGAAGGCAACTTTTTTTTCGCATAATGAAGAAATGATCCAAAGCAAAGTTTCATATGGCTACGCAGATGTCAATTTCAGGCACACACTGGTCATAAATCACACAAAAATGTGAGTTTGAAAGACAAATTTTTCGACATGTGGCATGCAGCTGGTATTTGGTGCAACGCATGATTTATAACGACCTTACTTCACAGCATAATATCAAGAACCTAAAATTTTCATGATTCTGAATAGTGAATTGCAAAAATAACACATCTATGAGAAAATTAAATCAATTTCGCAATTTCAATTTTTTATCTAATTACAAATAAAAATGAAATTATTAAAATTTAGTTCCGTATTTTATCAAAATCGAATGAATGAGTCATTTAGTATAATTTTCATATTCGATTTCTGACATTATTTTACCGTCCATCCCATAGACTTAGAATTTTTTTGCTCCGCAAAACTACATTCTAAATCTATGGTCCACCCTAAATTCGAGCGTGTCTGAAACTAAAACAAAGGTACCCAAATAAACTGCTTATCAATTTAGCAACAGCCGTGATAAATCTGTTTACATTACCATACACTAAATAGGTCGTAAACGTGGCGCCTACTATTGCCGTACAATATTACGAAATTGTATTCCCCAGCTATATACCTAGTAGAAATTACTTCATACTTTTGTTTTAATATAGTTAATTATACACCGACATCATGAACTTGATATGCTTGAGTGACATTATGATGCTATTAAATCATAAGCTTGAACAAACACGCTTAGAAGTAAAGTACTAATCCTGATAATGTACGTCAGGTAACATAATACGGTGGAAGACATCTTGTCCACATAATTAAGAAAGTAAACACACACAGATTAAAAACGACGGATGCAGCAGAGCTATCCGATTTCTAACACTCCTCGTGTTCGTTATGCATAGATAAAACTTTTATAAAAAAACCGACTTCAAAGATTAAAAAATAAAACTTTTGAAGTCGGTGCCAGCCAAGGCATTCTACATTGCACTTCTATTAACTATATTTTTATTTTTCTAGCCTTGGCTGGCACCGACTCCAGAAGTTATGTTTTTTTAATCTTTGAAGTCGGTTTTTTTATAAATGCCGTTACTTAAACAAAAATCAGCCTATACACAACAATGATGTCATCTAGGTCAACGACTACTTGACAAAAAGTAAATAAAAAAATGTAACTTTCTTCTAATGAAAGAATTTTCAAAATCGGTTAAGCAGTTCAAGAGTTATTTTTTTACAAGCAAACTAATAAACATACAAACTTTACATCTTTACAATATTGTAAATTTAAGTATAAAATTTAGAATTTTTAGCTATTTTAAAGTTATTGTTGCACGAAAACGTTGATTAACACAAATTCATGCAAATTATTCTTCAAAGTCTGAAATCTTCTGACTATTGTATGACTATGAGCGACAAAATTAGCATAATTTTACGCTCAGCAGTCCACGAATAAAGGCAAAGACGTTTCGACCGCTGAATGCAACAAAAATTTTACAGACAAATTGGTTAAAATTTGTTTTCATTGTTTTCAACTTTGAGCTGACCATTATTTGAAGATTATTTGAAGATATAATAACGTATTCTTTAATTGTCAATTTCCAATAGTTACACAAACTTTTTCGTTACATTAAAAAACGTAAGCAATAACCATTTTCAATAAGAGTTTACTTTAGTATTTTCCAAAAATATGTGAAAAGCATACATCCCTAATTATTATAGTTACTGTGAAGTACAAACATTACAATTCATGTTAAGGTGGATGTTAGAGAATAACAACATTATTATGGACAGCAAAGCCCCATAAATCAATTGTAGGCCCGGTAAATGCTGATTGGTTTATGTTAGTATGGGCCGCGCGTCTAGCCGGGTTCCTAAACAATTGTTTTATTGACGGCTGACGTCGCCAATGCCAAGGTTTTTGTTACCTACGGCCCAGAATACGGATGACCACGTCATTCTTATCCTTGCTATCCTATGCTTGTAACACCGTTAAGGAGGTAGGACCTTAAAGGGAAACAATTTGGGCTGTAAATCATGTTTTTTTAAACAGTCTAGCTAGGCTCTAGTACTCGTACAAAGTTTTACAGATAATAAACCTCTTAGGCTATAAACTTTTCCGGTTTACTGCTCTGGTTGTAGACTCAATTTAAATCCAATTTATCTAGACGAATATACCTATGTCCTCTAATTGTAATTCAAACGGGTACTTCCATATAGTTCTTGAGCGATATATTTACGTCAAACAGTTAATAGGCAATCTCATTAGTTCTACACACGTTTGTTATACAGCTAAGGACGCGGGAAAGGCGAGGACGTCCATGGATCACAAACAATTGTGCCATTTCTATGCAAACTCACGACTATGCAAATACATCATACAATTTTGTATAATAGAAACGTGTTTGTACTTTGCAGTCTGTCAATTGATGTCACTTGACATTATATAAATGGCACATTAAGTAAAATCGTCCTGTAATTTGCTCCAATATAAAAATTTTAGACAAAGTTCGACTGTTTTGTAAATCTAATATGCGTTATGACACGAATAATACAATGTAGGTTGAGTTAAAATTAATAAACTTACTAATCTATGTTTGCTCAGATTTACAATGCTGTTAAAGAAAATATTGTTAATTGAAGGTTAAAGACTTGATAATAGGTAGGTAATTGATAAAATATCTGTAACATTCTCTCTTATTTGAGAAAACGCAATCTACTCGCGTTTAAAAATTTATAGATTGGAAAACTTCTGAAATTCCTTATTCATGTTCTGATTTCAAAAGTTTTATTTTTATTCAATAGAAAGTTAATACAGTTTTGGTTTAAAAACAACTTAGAATGTAAATAAAAACAAAATTGATGTAGGTTTAGATGACAGCGCCAATATAAAAAATAAGGCTGTCATTAGTAACCCCCATGTATTTTCGGAAATACTCTAAAAACTATAATTATAGAGTCTCCAAGTAATTTAGTTGGCCCTGTAATTTTATGACCACTACCATACTGCAACGAAACCAGAATGCATGGGATTGGTTGAAATTTGATATTAACAACAATAACATGCATCGTAAAGTTCTCCCCAAAACCGATTCAATCTTTCCCGACTTTCACGTGGTATGCAATCACTCTATTATTAGAAGCGCTACAATAAATTTTAAAATAAAGATAAAACCACGTACAAATCTTAGCTTTGCTTCTGCGCTGTCACATGGCTCGCCACACAATTCCAGTTTTTGTTCTCACTGAAAAATCACAAACGTCACTTGGAAAACATCACTTTAGAAGGTTTGTTTTGATGCGTCGTGTTTTCGGAGTGTACGCAGCACGCGTGCGGCTCAGACGCGTTCGCGACCACGATTGAGTTGGTTCAGTTGGTCGGGCGGGTACGGCTTGGTGTTTTGAACGCCATGCCATCGCGGCTTTGGGTGACAGCTTCATCTTGTGCCGGCCTACTCCCACCACGCGCGGGCCCTTCGCCATTAGGGCGGCCGTAAAGTTTGGTAACTTGGGATTTTTCCAATAAGATGCATAAAGTTGTCATCTATAGAGTTTCTGATGTCTCGACCTTTTTTATTTCTCGAGTTTCGAGGATTCTCGAGTTTTCTCGGGTCTTTGAATTGAAACTTTAAGAAACTGTTGAAATTTAATAAAAAATAGGATTTTAATCATCTTTGGTACTTTCATTGCACCAAGATCAATATTTAGTAAAATTTGGTACCTCTTATTTAGTTAAGAAAAGGAACAAAACTTCAAGTCGTCTAACATACTTACTTAATAATGAAAACGTAGTAATTAACGACTGATTTATGATTTGTGACCCCTATGTAGGTAGTATATTATGATATTATGACTTATCTATTTATAATTTTATACAATAGGTAATTAATTAATATTTTGTTTTCAAATGGATTCTATTTATAAAATTTTGAATGCCTAAATTGAGAGAATGTGTCCGGCACTTCAAATAAAATTATGATCCTGTTATGTTATGTACCACATTTTTTCCTAATCAGGTATTTTCTTTTATTCTAACAAATAGAAACATTAACAACTTTTGGGGGCATGGATGAACTACGGCTTATTTTGCGTGAATATCAAATAGATCTATTTTTAAGAAATACTTGCATCAATGATCCCCAAAAAGCAATAAAGGTGCGTGTACTTTAAAGAGATAAGTAACAATAAAAATCTGAAGCTACAAGTAAATAAAAAGAACATATTTTAACGTGAATCTTGAACTCTACTGAAGAAGTAAACTTGGCTAAAGACTAATATTTTAGCTTTTTATGGACGATTTTTCAATGCTCAGATAACAAGCTCTGAATTATCAGAGCTTGTCATCCGAGCATTATACAGACAAATTGAAAATTAATTGTCATTCATATCTGTTGTAATTTGTGATTTTCATTTCTTTAATTTGGTTATGTATTTAACTCCCTTTTTACCTTTGTATCAAAAGGTGAAATATATCAAAAATTTGACCTTTATCCGTGGATTAAAAAATCGGTCCTTAGTCAGTCAAACATATCAAAGCATACACATATCAATAAAAGTCTGCTATAACTCAATGTTTTTCATATAAAAAAATTGTATAGGGTTTCAAATCAGTTAAACTAAAATGGACTATTCTTAGACTTGACCAGTCTAGTAGTATAGTTGACCTATTAAAAGAGTAGGAAACTTACTTTTGTCTTAGAAAATAGGCTTTCAAGAATATTAGAGCACTATTTGACTCGTCCGATATTCTTACTTTTTGTCGTCTGGCGCGACTTAAATTCAAAGCTCGAGAATTCTCGAGTTCCGGTAATTTTTTTTAGTCTCGAATGGAGCCAAATTTCTCGAGTTTTCTCGAGTTCGAGAAAGCAGAAACCCTAGTCATCTAGGATGGATTTTATCTTGGACTAGTTCCACATAGGACGGAAATAGATCATTTTTATGAAAAATATTTTTCATTTATATTCTAACACATGAACCATTGAACTTGGCCACAGAACAAGGAAAATGGTTTCCTTATTCGTGGCTTAAGTAAGACTAACTTATCAAAAATGATTCAATGATTTTGAATTCAACATTATGTAAGTACCTACGTCTAAACTTTTCTAAGACCTAATTAAACATTTAAGAATTAAAATGGAAAACGCGAAGTAGTTTTAACTTCTATTAAAAAGAAATAAGCTTAGTTATGGCCATGGCGCGTAATCTAAGTTGATATTGCTAGTTTTGCTAGTTCTTATTCTATTTGAATTCCCGATTCCCGATGATCAGAGTCGTGGGCGGAACTTTAGTACGCCAATTAACTAAATACGTTTTCTTTTTAGACTCGATGTTTATGTTTGAGAATGTTTAATTGAACATTTGCTAGTAGGGCACCGGTGTCCAGATAACAATGGAATATCTGTTGTGTTGATTAACCTGGGGCCTGAGAGGTTAATTATATTATAACGACACATAAATGTAGGTATCATGAAAATAAACAAAACATTAAAGTGCAAATAAAATACTCGAAACTTTATTCGGTCTTAATATTATAGCTATTCAAAATAAGTTTATTGCATGATGAAATCCTTAATTATAACGTCGACTAAGAATAAAATGTCATAATAACAATTTGGAAAATACTGAAAATCATAGAGCGTTTCGGTAAGTTTTTACAAAAAGCTTTTGTTTTTTTACTGTGTCTGCATAATGAAATGTCTTGATGAGAACTTAGTAAATCCCGCATCAGAAACACTAAAAAGTTAAAAATAAAATTGAAAGCCTTTTGTCTAAAAATTGAATTTGAATTTGTCTTAGAATTGAGGTTTATTTTATCATCTTGTGGTCAAACTGTTAACCGTAGGCTCTACTTAGCAAAGCTAAGCACTAATAAGTCCTTTTCACTACACACTTCACATGGCGAACTGCGATACTTTAGAGTTGGAAAGTGAGAGCAGAGTATCCTAACTCCAGCACAAATGTAAACAATGCAATCTTTTTCTTAGGTACGAGTTTCTACCATAATTTAATGTAGGTACGGAGTTTATTCTTTACTAGCGGCCGCTCGTGGTTTCACCCGCGTGGTTCCCGTTCCCGTGGGAATGTCGGGATAAAAGTCCTATGTTCATAACCAGGCTATCTGCTGTCTGTGTACCAAATTTCATCCAAATCCGTTCAGTAGTTTCAGAGCCTATTCAATCCAAACAAACAATCAAATGTTTTCTCTTTATAATATTAGTATACACAAAGTAATATAAACCAAGTACTTTCTTAGGTACGTAATTAATCTGTTTCGCAATAATGAAAATACTTACATAAAGTTTGTTGTAAATCATCCTTTTTTTCCGAAAAATGGACGAACCACAAAAGGACAGTCGTACCCATGACTTTTAATGTTGTTGCAGTTCTTCAGGAGTTTGCTTCTTACCATAAAGAAAATTTACTCATTCCAATAACTAGAGAGTCACAAACGATGGTTACCCTACTAATTGGGAATAAGCGCGGTTGTATACGTTGAACTGAATAGACTTGTTGCATTTTACTTTTTTTATTTTATTGGACCGGTCTGGACTGTCTTCACCTCGGCCACAGCTCTATTTGGGAGGAGATGGATGATTGTGGCAATAAAGTTTGCGTCTGTTTGGTCTATTCCTAGCGATGGTCATCTAGCCACTTAGAGTCACTAAAGAGAAATTGCAAAAAAAATGGCAAAGAAGCAATATAACAAATGATTTTTTTTGATCAGCACATGATCGTCATCTTCCATTTGCTGGATTTGCTGGACATAGGTCTCTCCAAGTGCACTTAGTGTACCCTACCAAGCATGACCCGCAGCTGCTCTCATCTAGTCTCAGCATTTTTTAATGATATTTTAAATGGTAATGGTTATGAGAGCTTTTTTTATTTTGTGTTTGATAGTTTAATCCTTAAATAAATATCTTATTGACTCGTCTGAAAACCTTTAATATTAGGGTAGTTTTTTATTTTTATTTTACACAAATAAAATAAAAACTACCCTAAAATTAAAAGTTGGAAATATGCCGTTACATACTAAAAATTAAACCCTGACTTTTAAAATATTGTAGCGTACGTAAAGTCCGTGAACATTTCTCTATAAAATGGAAAAACAAGAGCGAACCATTCAACAAAACTTTGTAAGCCACATAAAACTCAGGCATACACCATTTGGAGAACCGTGTGGGCATGCAATATGTAACAAGTTTTCGAGAAAGCCATTACTTCGGCCTTCGACGTCGTGTTTTTTTTGTTCGAACGGACCGGCTGAGACAAAAAAATATATGTTTTCGAAACCCACTGATTGAGTTGTTACGGCTCGACAGCAGCCGGTATAAGAATAACATTTTTTTTTTCACGTGAATAAAGCCTCTTTCGGAAGTCCTTTAAGATACATACAGTATGTTATTTTGCGGAGGTTTCGAAATCTAAATACTTGTGAATTTTATTTCGTTAGAGTATGTAATCCGATTTGAATATTACTTATATTTCCTAGTAAAACAAAAGTAGATAATATTAATAAGTACAATCGAGGAACTTCCCGGTCGACTAGTAGAGTTTTTTGGGAGATGATTTATCGAAAAGATATTCAAATGAAATACATAATTAACGTTCCATTATTTTTGATACAGTTAAAAGTTTACTATAAATCTATTACTTTTAAATAACGCTCCATAAAAAGAGGTATTTCTTGAAGCGCACCAATTTTCAAGCGCACCCAAATTGTTTTTCACTTCGAAGAATAAAATTATAATATTTTAAAAACATAGCTGCGCTTCCTTTTAATTTAGGTGCGTTTGAAAATAGGTGACCTTCGAGAAATACCTCTATAAAAAAAACTCGACTGTCTACCGGGAAGTTCCCCGACTTTACGTAGGTATTTACATTAGACTGCATCGCATACCTACATACAGTTATAATATCTCACTCCGACATATAAGTAGTTAAAACACCTTGTGTTGTGTGTTAGACACGGATATCGGAGTCAGCGAAGCTACAAATTAACTAGGTAACACCAGATAATAACATGAAACACGAAACAAACATTAATATTTTACACGTAATTTTTTTGTTTCGGATGGGAATCGAATCCAAGAACGCTGTCTCAGCTAATAGGCATGAATGATCGCGCCACTCTAGTGCAGCACTGTGCCATTGGGCTCTACAATAACAAAAACCTACTTGTTACTACCGTCGTTTTAAAACAACGCATAAGTACAACACATAATTTGTAAAAATATTTAAGAAAATGTGGGTATTTTAGATTTTACTAGCGATGCATATAAACAACACGAATTTTCCGAATTTCCACTGGAAAGTACTTTCTCATATTTTTTACCACGTTATTTAATATTTATTAAGCCGCATACAAAAATCATTAATTTTAAATGAAACATTTTAAGTCAGTAACAATATATCTGGTATATAATAAGTATATATACTAAAGATTACAATATAAGATGAGAGGGGATGACGATCATCCCGCGAGCACGGCAGCTGAAAAGGTGCCGAAACGTCGGGAAAACCAAAAAGCCTAAAAAAAATACGGACAATTAGATCTTAACTTGTGAAATACTGCGCGCTTATAATCCGTAACAGTTGGTTTATTTCAATGAACAGTGGGCCTACCATGAGTTTTTCTTTCCATTTACTGTACAGTAAACGGGAGACATTTTGTATGCGAATCTGTACAGCGCCTCTAGTAGGCAGTAGCAGAACTACAGATTCTCATACAAAATGTCCCCGTTTACTATACAGTAAACGGAAAGAAAAACTCATGGTAGGCCCACAGAGGCCTTACCATCAACTCTTTGCGATTCTTTTTAGGTATTTTTAGGTTGTGTGAGTGGGATGCTGCCATACGGCGGGTATAGCGACGTCTCATTCTTACTACCTAAAAATCACCTAAAATTAATCCGATGACAGGTGATGATAGGCCCCCAGTGCGCGCCAAAACATGCTACATCCTAATTGGTATCAGTTTTGGTGAAATACGGTGTAGTTTTCAGGAAATCTTAAAGATACTGTCCTTTTCGTCGGTAACACAGATGTACGCTTGTCGCTTTGTTTATTAACTATTTAAATTATTGTTCTTTTGTTTGAATGAAGATATATTATTTTAGAGACGATACCATATTTCATTATTTCTATTTAACTGACTTAAAAAAGGAGGTGATCAGATTGCTCAGATGCTTGCTGCGCCGTACTTACGTTGATGTACGCGAGTAAACTTTACGGCACTGTTTTTTTCTTGTTTACAAAACTTGTCCTGACTTATAACTAAAGTATAACGATCACAACCAAAAAAATATCCAATTTGGTGCCTAGGCTTATAACTAGTCTACCTATATATAGCTTTATTAGAAGGGAAATCATAGAAAATTTCAAATTATTAGTAATAGGTAAAACAGGATGAAAATTTAACGCAGTATAGATACCTACTAGATAAAGACTATGTACTGGCATTAGTTCCTACAGTAACTGTCATAGCAAAATTTTCTTTATGAGCAAATCACAAGTGGGATAGGACGCCAGCAGCGGGCGCGGGGCGGCGGGGCGCCGCATCACACCTTGAACTACCCTTGTAGTTGATACAAAGCCTTTTCTATTTTGTTTGTTTACAACTAGCTGTGCCCGCAACTTCGTTCGCTTCCTTTCGAGAACCGGAACATCGTTTGCAATCCTTCCCGACAAAATGTTTTGTAAGGCGGTCTTTTTAACCAACTTCAAAAAAGGAAGAGGCTATTGAGTCGCCTATATTCTTTACTTTTTGAAGAGAATACTTAACACATGATACCATTTAATGTCATTTTTAACATCTTATCGCCTTCAATAGCAAAGTTTATCAATTCGCCATTACCTACGTACTTACTTATATTTTATAATAGAACTAAAAGTAAAAATACCTACCTATTAAAACACAAAGTTTTTTAAAGTCGTTTTTTTTGTTGTGATGATAATAATTAGATAGCCGATACCTGTGATTTAGTTTCATCAGTCATGTTTCAATATGGCTTTGTAACACACCTTCGAAATCAACAGAGTTGCTCAATATTTTTATTTTTGGTCACCCACCCCGCGACTGACCTTAGCGAAAGTTACTTAACCACCATAATCCGCATAATATCCCTTAAGTAGGTTGTAGGTAGGTATACAGCTGGTGAAATAGTATACACGTATAGAGAAATAGGTAACACTCCAAAAATACTGGTCGACTCGGACGTCATACCATCATAACAATCATGATTGGACAACATGAACCCATTCTTACCCCTTGTACCCATTTGCTCTATCCACAGAACAAAACAACTTTACGGGCCGGTTTTACCACCTACTAATAAGTTCTGGATAGTTTAATTGACAGATCTTTTGACAGTTTGTTATAAAAATGACAAATTATATGCCACATAAGAAAACTTATCAGTAGTTGGTGAAACCGACTCAACCACATTTCGATTCGTTTTAGCCATTAAAGTGCTGAGGCCTGTCTTAGGAAGAACAAAAATGTTATGACGGCCATGTCAAAAATCCATTTAAGTACAAAAAATACGGCAGAGTTGGTGCCAGTGTGTGCTACTAACGTACCTAAGTAGTTAAAGTTACGGTCAAAAGTTGATATAATTTTAAAGACGGCGAAAACGACAGCGTTTTCAAGATTTTCTGAAAACTACTGTAGGTACGGTATGAGGAGGAGCAGTGGTTCGCGCGCGCGGCCTACGAATTAGTTTCGCTATGGTCGGTCATGGGATAGGTGACCAATCATTTGCTATCTTTTCCGTGCCTCGGAAGGCACGTTAAACCGTTGGTCGCGGCTGTTTTGCGGTCATAATAAACCCACCAATCCGCATTGGGCCCTCGTGGCGGATTATGGCCCATTCTCCTTATCTTATGACTTATCCTTCCATAAGGAAGGCCAGTGCCCCGGCAGTGGTGACATAAGAAATGGTAAATGACGATTGTTTAATCTGTTCATAAGTACTGAAACATAAAACTTGTGTAATAATGTTAGAACTTGTATTTTGAAAACCGCATTTAAAATAAACGACAATCGAAACGAAAACGGTAGGTAAAGGGCAATCTCAAGCACAAAGTATAAACAAAAATTCCACTTGTATTCGCTTAAAAAAATATAAAATAACAAAATTATTTAGAGATTACGACAAATTATAGGTACATACAACGCCATCTTTCATGCACGCCATACCGCTAAGTACCCAATAAAAAGCAGGGAGTTTCACCAGAGTTCTTTTGGTAATAACACGTGTTGTGAGGCTCCATTTTTAACTCAATCTACCGAACAATTTCTTTATACTACAATAGTTATTTGTTATGCAAGGCTGGAAAGTTGGTTATTTAGCGGCGAGTTACCTCTATTGAAAGCTGAGCCAGCGAAGGATCTTAGGATTGAACCACGAGCGTAGCGAGTGGTTCAAAGATTGAATCCTGAGCGAAGCGAGGATTTCAAAGGTACAAGACGCTAAAAACTTTTCTGCCGAGCGCAACACACAATTTTTCACCTCACAACAGCGAGGAACATAATATTATGGTTGTTTCCGCGGTCAACTTCCGGTAAAAAATTCTTTTAACATAAATTTTAATCTAAATATACCTTATTCTCGTTGTTTTAATGATATAAAAAACTAAAATAATAAAAAAGGGAGTATTATAGTTAACTCAAAGATATTTAAATTAGGAATATATTGTTACTTATAAATAAGAATAAAAACGATTCCGTAAATGTTGACTCTGACATGAGGTACAAGACAAAGACAATTTAAAAATAAAGATTTATGTCACGTTCCAAAATCCCAATCATAGGTTGTGAAATCTCACCTAGCCTAATATATTTTTTTATAACAAATTGTTTAATCTTATTGTTATTGTTTTTATGATTCAATGAACTAAAATAATATAATAAAACCAAAACGGAGTATTATAATTAATTTAAAGCTATTAAAAATAAGAATAAAATGTAACAAAAAAGTCAATAGTGCGATTCGGAACGCATTATGACATATTTTTAGTTATTAAATCAAAAAGTACTTTGCCGCGCTAGACCGCAAAAAGCGCTTTTCGAATCCTAGAATCCTTCACTTGCTCAGCTTTCAATAGAGGTAACTCGCCGTTAAATAACCAACTTTCCAGCCCTGCATAGCAAATAACTATTTTCAGGTTGCTGAGTAACCAAATCCTGAACGACGGGAAAACTCCAACTCTGCCTTCTGCATACGCGCGTTACAATATAAAAATCTCTCCGTTAGTCCTCTCTTTAAAATGTAATAATTTTGATAGTAGTTGACTGATTTTGATGAAATATAGCCTATACGGTAAGTTGAGTGACGGACTTTAGATCAGTGGTTATGGTGTGATGCTCATTCAAACACACAGACAGACGGACAGACATTAATTCTCAAAATGATAGAAATTGGTTCTCCTGATTATTCTGAGTCCCCCTATCTATTTTTTTTGCAAATCCAAGCATGTACAGACACGATGAACTTTGATTCTTATTATACCTACCTAAGTATAGATATAGATTATAAGTATAGATTACTTTCAAGAAAAATCAAGTCTTATTCATTCCTGATATTTCTTTCTCCTCAGAAGAATAACAGATGACTGAAACTGATGTCGGCGGAGTTATTACCGTTATTTGCAACAGCAACGCGACAGCAATAATCGTGCACTATCACCATAGCAACCGCGCGTATTCCCATAGCAACACTATGGTGATAGAAGAAGAAGGAAATTTGAGGTTTGAAGGAGCAGAGGGGACATAATTATTTTTGAGTTGGCCTTCCAGGGCCCCGATCCTATCGGTGAGACCCTGATCTGAAGGTTTCCAAAACTGGTGGAAGCAGCAGCAGAAGTGGTGGGGTAATTATTGGTTGAACCGGTGGGGAGATGGTCTGTAGGACAATCGGTTTCTGTCGATGTGGAAGCATCGCGTGGAAAGCCCCTTCCATGGTGGACCCAGCGAACCTTGTCGTAGATAGTGTTGCAGGCTATGACGATTCATTCTTTATGCTCTTTAAGGAGTCGTGGTTTGGTTATTTTGTGATATATGGTGCTTAAAATGTCGCCGATGTCTACGGCGTCTGTGCGGGTGATGACTATCTTACCCTCTTTAGGGTCTGGCTCCTCCGAGTTACCGTTGTAGTCAACGTATTTATAGACTTCGCAATCTAAGTAATCAATTCTTAACCTGGTGTGTGCCTTAGCATTGGCGATAACCTCCGCAGAAACTGCATCATTGATTGGAAGCCCAATAGGGGGGGCGTTTTCAGCCCGGTTTAAAGTTCGGTTCATGTTGGTCGCAAACATATTATATTGCTCGCAAAGAGATGAGATTACCCGGAGACTGCGTTACCGTCCCTAGTCCGTTTCCTAGGGGGGCCGCAGGGAGGGGTACCTCTAGGTTAGGTTAGGTTAGGTTAGAATTATGACCAAAAAGACGCCGGCTCGCGCGTCTTTTTGGTCACAATTGGTGACCAACAGCCTTGGTGAAGGAAATTACGACATACTTCGTGCCTTTAATATACCAAAAACAGTTCCTTGCATTTGCATGCTGAAATATCGAATAGTGGTTTACAATTTTTTCAATAACTTTTTATTTTTCTGGAGCAAATTTTTGCATTTTAGGTGATAAACTTTTAACATCTGTATGACTCTTACAAATACAAATAAATACAAATACAAATATGTTTATTCGTCATCACAGGTACACATTAAGTTGACAGGATATTTATAGTAAGTATCACCATGATGTACCAATTAAGGCATACGAATGTGATGGAAAGCATTTATATTTATGTTAACAAAGCTACAATATTAATACAAATAATGTCAAATAAATCATAAGAATACAATTTCATATATCATTAAATTGGAGTTCATCTCATTATCATTACATAATTAGGTAAAATTAAATTAAACTAAGCGATAAATTGAAAACATTTAACAATTATTAGAATAAACATATATAAATTTAAGGTCATACGGCGTAAAATAAGTTAAACAATAAATCAATAATATAAGATCGTCAAAATTATAATTTGATTGATTAAAAATTCATTACCTAACTACTTACATACTAGTCTCAATTAGGTCATATCAAATAAAATATAGATACAATAAAATAAAATAAAACAAACATATCTTGACTACATTAGAATAAACACATTATCTTTTAGAATGCATGTCAGTGAAAAATTCATTTATACTGTAGTAACATTTTTCTATGAGCAACTTTTTTAAGGTATACTTGAAATGATTAATGTTTAGTTGTTTTAGTGACACTGGTAAACTATTAAAAATTTTTGGGGCCATCTCAATAACACTTTTTCTCATTAATGCAGTTTTGCATACATTAGTGTAAATTTTTTGTTTTCTAGGGCGAAGACCAAGTCGTTTCTGTTCCACTTTAGTAAAGAGATCGGGATTGGATTTGACAAAAATGCATAACTCAAGAATGTATAGACATGGTACTGTTAAAAGTTTTAGGGATTTAAAATGTGGCACACAGCTATCAGTACGTTTAATTCGACAGATAGCTCGGATGCATTGCTTTTGAGCCCTTAACAATATTTCCCTATAACTCGAATTTCCCCAGAAAATCACACCATAGCGCAATGTAGATGCAACAAAGCCATGATAAGCCGTTAGTACTGTATGTTGATCTGAGACTTGTGCTAGTTTATGAAGTGCATATGAGAACTTGTATAGTTTTTTGCAAACTTCTACTGATTGTGATTCCCAAGACATATTACTATCAATATAGAGTCCCAAAAATTTAGTTACATCCGTTTTTTTTATGATTTCACCTTCATAGCTAATATTTATGTTTGGTGCCTTTTTGTTTTGACTGAATTGCATTAAATAAGTTTTACTTAAATTAATTTTCAAATGATTTGATTTTAGCCAATTAATTAAACTTTTAATAGTAAAATTTATATCATTTTCAAAATTCACATTATCAGTAGATTCTATAAAGACTGTACTGTCGTCGGCAAAAAGAATAATGGGATGCTTACAAACGTCTACAATATCATTAATATATATTATAAAAAGCAGTGGTCCTAGTACGCTGCCCTGAGGAACACCATATTTTATTTTTTTATTCTCTTACCTATATGTTTTTTCCTCACCAGTTGATAAACAAATTTGTGTTAGCTCCGTGCATTGATACCGGTCTTTTAGGTATGATTTCATTAGTTCCAAGGCATTTCCACGAATGCCATACTGATCCAGTTTCTTAAGAAGTAGATCATGGTCTACATGATCAAATGCCTTTGTCATGTCCATGTAAATGGCACATGACGGCGTCCGTTTATCTAAACTGAGGGTAACTTTTTCAACCAAATCGTAAATGGCGGTATTTATCGATACATTCTTACGAAAACCCTTTTGTTCAGTATTCAAAATTTTGTGTTTGTCTAAAAAAGAATAAAATATATCATGTATTATTTTCTCAAAGATTTTAGAGAAAATTGACAAAAGAGCTATTGGTCGATAATTTATCAGATAATTTTTATCACCTTTTTTAAAAAGAGGTTTTATAACAGCAGGTTTTAATTTATTAGGATATATGCCGACGCTAAGACACAAATTCATAATGTGACTCAAAGGTACAGCAATTTCACAAGCAACATATTTTATAACCTTCGTACAAATTTCATCAGAGCCAACACTATTGGTGTTTTTTAGTGTTTTAATGACTCTTAACACATCGTCCGGTGTCGTGGGTCTCATAAAAATTGAATGTGGGTTAGTTTTCAAATTGTTTGATTTAATATTACATTCATTTGCATTATTATTTTGTATGTCATCTATAAAAAAATTATTGAAAGCATTCGCAATGTCATTAGGATTAGTCAATATTTTTTCACCTATTTTTATCTTACTTATTGGCTCTTTTGGCACGCTAGTTTTAGATTCATTAATGATGGCCCATGTTGCTTTTTGTTTGTTGTTTGATTCTTTTATGTAATTCGCATTCAGTGTACGTCGTTTTAATTTGATAATTTTTCTTAAAGTTTTCGTGTATCGTTTAAGCGCCGTCCTATTATATTCGTTTTTATTTTTTCTGTTTAACCACAAAAGTTTTCTTTTCCTCTTACAAGAAAGTCGCAATCCTTGAGTAATCCATTTTTGTTGCGTTTTTATTGTTTTCTTAATTTTTATATAAGGAAAACACAGATCGTACAGACACTTAAAAACATCTAGGAAGGTGTCATATGCCATGTCAGGGTCATTTGACGTCAAAGTATCACTAAAAGATAGACTTTGTAGGTGTTTTTTAAACTTGTTTAAGTTGTCAATGCTATAATCTCGACGTTTTATAAACCATGACTTAATAGCGCATGTCCTTCTGACAGGACATTTAATAATTTGTGCAGTGTGATCTGATAATCCTGTTTCAATGACTTCACCTGTGGACCCCTTAATATTATGTGCAAAGTTGTCAAGACACGTTCCGCTCTCTAATCTAGTTGGTTGATTTATTTTAAGTTTTAGGTTGCGACTCAGTAAATGATATTTAAAGTCACGACTTTCTACAGTATCTTTTAAAATATTAATGTTAAAATCGCCACAAATAACAACCTTTTTATGATTTTTAGAGTCACAGACATAATTCAAAATTTTTTCAAGAGTATCATGAAAAATTTCCTTGTATAATTTACTAGCTTTAGGGATTCTATACAAACAAACTACTATCATTTTGTGTTCACACAATTCTATACCACAACATTCTACTACGCAATTTACAGATAAGTTTTTAACATCATTTAATACTTTGTACTGAAGTCCTGTTTTCAACAATATACACGCTCCTCCCTTCTTCTTATCTCTAGAGTAACTTGTCACTAAGGAAAAACCAGGTATGTTCAAAAACTCTTCATTGCTTGGTATCATGTTATGTTCCGTGACGCATATAATGTCAATTTGTTTTCCTTGTCTTTGAAATATATCTAAATGTAAAATAAGTTCGTCACTCTTACTTAAGAGACCTGCTATGTTTTGATGAAGTATGCTTAGGTGATTGTAAAAGAAAAAACTGGTTTCCTGCTAATAATCTTGTTTCTTGATCCTGTTGAATGACACATTCACTCTTTTCTGATTTTAAGGTAAGCATTAGCTCACCAACTCTATTAAGTATGTCTCGGACACCAATATTCTTTATTTTTCCAGTAGCTGACGAAAACATTTCAAATGACAAATTACGATTAGAATCAAAAATGTGTCCATAACGGTTGGTTTGAATGTCACGATTCAGGATGTTATTAAATATCTCAACTCTGTAGTTGTATAGAGGTTTGCCGCAAATATAAGTGGGAGTAACCAATATTATATTCGTATGTGTCAGTTCTTCTAGTTTTTCTTTTATATTCTTCACAATTTTTTTGTAATCTTGTTGAAGTCTAAAATCATCTTCTCCTATTATAATCATACAGAAATCTTGCTTATTGTAATTCATTACTTTTTTGTTAATGCCTTTTAACATAACTTCTATACCTACATTGTTTGTAAAGTAGTGGCATAATTGGAAGTTGTCATATATTTTATTACTTGTTAGGTTTTTTAAAATGTTAAATCTCATGCTGCTCGATATAATACATAATTTACTCTTGGATCGAAAGATATCAGATCCTTCTATTAATATTTTCGATTGTGTTTGTGATTTTTGTTCCAGTTGCTCAATGTCTTTTTGTAAATTTAATATTTCTTCTGTAGCCATAAGTAAATTCTGTTGTAGTTCTTTTATTGTGTTCTTTAGCTCAGATATTTGTTGGGATTGTTTAGACGCTGGACTTTGATCAGTGTTGAGACATGTTGCGGAATTTATGCGATTCTTTTTAAAATTCTGTGGGCTCTTGCATATATTTTTCAAAAGACTAATTTCTTGAGTGAGCTTATTTACCTGACGTTTTAGTTCATTATTTTCAATTATCTTATTCTCCAATTCATTTTCGGTGCTCTGAAGGTCTGTTTTTAATTTTTCGTTTTTAATTTTTAGGCTGCTTACAATATCTAAATCATTCAGCACTTCTAAACTTCTGGATAATGTCTCTAGTGATTCAAACGAGTTATTAGCTGAGTCATTTGGTAAGTCAAGGGTCAATGATTTTGACATTGGAGATGGGTATGTTCCACTTGTGGACTCTCCCATATCGTTCACAGATAATACAGGGGATGCTTCCACTGAAGAAATGGCTTGAATTTGAGATTCTAACAGGTGCGAATCCATTTCAGCTTTGTTAGAAATATTTTTTCTAGTGCGGCGGGGACGAGTTGTGGTAGTAACACTTCCTGGCGGCGGCGTGCGGTTGCTACCCAATGTTTTGGTTTTTTTTAGACATTTGTCGCATTTAAACGTCTTCTTATTTTCTTGAGTCCAAATCTTAAATCTTGCAAAGCTTATATTTTCGCATTCAATGTGATAGCTACTCATACATACTGCACAAGTTGCGTACTGTTTATTATCTATAACCACCTTACATTTATAACAAATAATATTTTGTTTATTAGGCATTTTAGTTCGTCTTGGTTTCTTCTTTAAAATTAGAAATAAAAAATGTCACATGCACCCAAAATACCAGTGAGATTCGATCCACGGACTCCACGGCTTACACCAGCACGGTCCGGGTACGTTACCGCTGCGCCAGCGACGCGTTGAGAAGCGCGATGTAATTTAGCTACAGTATGAATCTTCTCAATGTCATTGAAGGCAATGCTTTGAAAGCTACTTTATTGAGCACTAGATCAACTCACTAAATTATGATAGATGGCGTTAGTGAGTTCACCAAAGTAAAAGCAACCGTATTAGAAAGCGATAAGCTATGTAATAGAAAAAGCACTGTCCGTTATTCAAATAAAATTAACCGTATGTTTGTTGACACTCAAAATGTTTTTACACTTATAATGAAAACAAATCCTTTTTTCTTTGTTTTTCGCGTCTTTATAAACACCAAACACTTTTATTTAGTCCGAGTATTATGAAGTATACACATACGTTTCGTTTTAAGCGTATTAATTGTCTTTTTCAATTACACTTATTCCACTTATTGTTTTGGATAATTTTAACACTATTAGTAGGTATTTTACGAAGATAACACTCGTGCACTTTATTTAGATGATGGTCTCCACATTTAAGGTATTTTAACACAATATAAATAATGTTAATCTTGTTCTTGTAACGGTCGGAATAGTAGTTATATAATAATAATAATAGTTTGCTAGATAACTTCAACCCTAGGTGTCACTATTATCTGCTATTTGCGAAATGTTGACTCTTTTGCAGTTCCTAGTTGCAATTTTAGTTGATGTCTCGTCCATTCGTAATATTTCATTACATTTTCATACGTCGGTGAAAAATTCCCTTTAATAACTCTGATATCACAAAAAAGCGGACACTCGAAAGTCAAAGTCAAAATTATTTATTGTGAAACACAGGTACATTAGGTGGTTGTAAAAAAATATATTAAGTGGTTCAGCTGGTTTCTGCCGATGTGACATACAATAAATTTTAAATTCAAATACAATGTCAAAGTTAAAAAGCCCATTATTTATAGATTAAACATTACTCATTAAAAAATTTAATTGATAAATTAAATTATTTTATACTAAACGTTATTATCATTAAATTAAATTTAATTTACTACATAACAATAGCCTAAAATATAAATTAATTAATTAAAATCATATATTACTTGAATGCACTATGATTTCTCGACTTGCTGTAGACTACATAAAAAGATCGATTTGATATGTTGAAATAAACGAACGACACGACAAGTGCGCGCCAAACTTGCCTCCCCCGCTCTACATCCCAAACCCTTTATTTTAAGAAAGTTAACGTAATATTAAAGGGGACTATATTTCTTGTCACCAAAATTTATATTTGTCATCAAGTTGTATCACCTAATAAATAGATATATCGCCACGAAATATTTTCGTTCTCAGATAAACAAAAAGTGTTCCTAGGTATGAAATATCAAATTAATGTTAATATATGTGTAAAATAAGAGATGGATTACCAATAAAATTGTAGTGCATTAGATGAATATAAACTTCGTTCCTAAAATAATAGTTTTATTACTTAAGGCGATACTCGAAAAATATATAAGGCGAAATGGAATTTAATAATAAAATTTTAAGGGGTGGTCAGGTCAAGTGTTTGCAATCTAAGAAAAATAATAAAAAAATCTAAAAAAATCTTTTTCTCCTAATAAAAAAATAAATTACGAGTTCGTAATTTACCTACTAGTTAATATTTTAAGTGTATTTTATTCATTATCAAACTTAATTAAACCTTGAATAATGAAAAAAAAACCATTAAATAAACTATTTAAAAACAGCTGATATTAAGCTACACTGCGCTGCGCGGCGCCCGGCCGTCAACCCGGCCAGTCAGCTGAGAGCCATAAGTACCTACCTACTATGCAGCAAAGCTACCGCCTGGGCTGAGACCTAATTATTTTCTTTTCACAACTAATTTGAACGATTCGTTTCTAAGGTACAGTTACGGCAAACAATCAATTGCAAGATCCAGACAAGGCCACATTGTAGTGACAAACAACACATGTTATGAGCGTTGAGGTGAGTATTATGCTGTGATGAGTCTTATTTAAGCTGTGACGTGACTTTATTATTCAAACTTCCCTATTAAAACAAAATCAAGTTTCAAATAAGTTTTGGTTAATAAATAGGTGTAGGTAAGTATAAGTAGGTAAGTAGTACTTACATGGCGTCGAACAGCAATCCAGTTTACTTAATAATAATAATTATGCGTACAGCAAAAGGCGATAAGCTTTCCATCACACTTAACAGGCTTTGGACTGACAAAGTAATGTAATAATAATTATGTATACGGACAGTTGTTAATTGGTTAAAGGACCTAGATACTAGAATACTTTTATGTTCAACAACGCTCCTGACGAAGCCACCGACAAAACTCTACTCGAGCCGAGTAATCAGGAGTCATCAATTCCTGAACTCGCGTGTAGTGGTAGGGATGGAAAGTGTCCTCGTCGTGAAGAGTTCGCCACGCGTAGTACTGGCTTACTCCGAAAATTCTGGCAGCATCTCGAGTACTGGCCGTTTCGTGCTCTTCGAAGAATTCCACGATCCGTTCTTCCACTTCAGCTGACACCACTCTTGGTCTACCAGCATCAACTGGCGGTGGTGGATCCAAACGGCCATGTTCTCGGAAACGGTACACGGCATTCAGTATGGTGCGGTGACTGAGGCGCACTCCGAACCTCTCCTCGTAAAGCCGCGCAGCACTGCTTAACACTTCGCTACTTTCACGGTAACAAAATACCATTTCAAGGTACTCTCGACTAGTATACCTCCTAGGCATTTTTACTAACGCGCGTCGCGACCTGATAGCACAGAATGCACAAGGAGACTAACTAAAGAAAATATCAAATCAAAGTAAAGCGCGAAATTTCACGTGATTATTAGGGGTGGGACACGAGAAAAAAAGAAAAAAATATTAATTTGTGTCCGAGTTAATATTTTCCAATATTTTTCTATTTAAAATTTACCATAAGTATAAAAATAGCATTGAAAAATGCAAAATCATAAAACATTAATTATTTTTTCAGGCACTTTATTTTATTTTTTTTATCTTGGTTTGCATTGCTTCGCAACTTTTTGTTTAGTCTGATCACATAAATATCTGGGCAACATCTTGCTCTAGTAGGCCTTATCTCTTACTGGGGATATAGCTAACTTATTGATAATATTGATATGATATATCACACATAGAGGCTTTCGTCGTGCGTGATACGTTAAAACTTGTATAAGTAATTAAGTTTATTACGAATTCTTTCACAATTACAAAGTGATTTTATGCAAGCCTTTAATTATCTTAGCCATCGTCTACTTCCAAATTAAGACATAAGCTGGCCATACACGCAAGTATGGCCTGCTTTAGGAAAAATAATTACATTTTTTTTTATGAATCTTTCTACAGAATAATGAAACTAGGATTACAGAATTTACACACCCAAATTGATTACCGTAATAATTTACAATAGATAGATAAGAAGTTTACTTGCTACATAAAAATTAAAATCAATAGGCAAAGAGGCAGCTCTAAAATAGCGGCTTTTCTATTGATGATTCATATTGCATGCGGTTTCATTGATCTACCGCCACTGTCATCGCCGACAAACGATGCCGCCACGGCCGCCAAACGCTGCCTATCGCTTTTCGGCACCGTCCGCGTCGCTCGGCGGTCAATCAAAAAAGTTAGTGACTCGAAGATGATTGTGGTGTGCAGACGTGCAGTTGCGCGCCGCGTGCGGGCTGCATTTTCGTTTACGATATCGATCGGCAAAATGTGTACTAATAAACAAGCAAACGTGAGAAAAGTACTAACCAGACAGTGTCTCAGTGAGTGTAACAACAAATTAGTGTGTAACCCATCAATCAGTGCAATAAGGTTAATTAAGGAGTGTTGTGATGTATGAGTGAATGTGGTCGACAGCGACACAGGATAATGTATCCCTTTTTTGTATGCAGAATATGCAGATGATATCATCTGAATGGAACTAACTATTAAGTAAGTGAATGTAACTATTAAGTAAACTGGATTGCTGTTCGACGCCATGTAAGTACTACTTACCTACTTATACTTACCTACACCTATTTATTAACCAAAACTTATTTGAAACTTGATTTTGTTTTAATAGGGAAGTTTGAATAATAAAGTCACGTCACAGCTTAAATAAGACTCATCACAGCATAATACTCACCTCAATCTTCATAACATGTGTTGTTTGTCACTACAATGTGGCCTTGTCTGGATCTTGCAATTGATTGTTTGCCTTAACTGTACCTTAGAAACGAATCGTTCAAATTAGTTGTGAAAAGAAAATAATTAGGTCTCAGCCCAGGCGGTAGCTTTGCTGCATAGTAGGTAGGTACTTATGGCTCTCAGCTGACTGGCCGGGTTGACGGCCGGGCGCCGCGCAGCGCAGTGTAGCTTAATATCAGCTGTTTTTAAATAGTTTATTTAATGGTTTTTTTTTCATTATTCAAGGTTTAATTAAGTTTGATAATGAATAAAATACACTTAAAAAATTTAACTAGTAGGTAAATTACGAACTCGTAATTTATTTTTTAATTAGGTGAAAAAGATTTTTTTAGATTTTTATATTATTTTTCTTAGATTGCAAACACTTGACCTGACCACCCCTTAAAATTTTATTATTAAATTCCATTTCGCCTTATATATGCTGAAGCGAGATAGCAATGAGAAAACGACGCGCACGGGAGCGAGACCGATTTTGCAGATATGGCAAAAAAAACACAAAATCACTTCGTATTAAAAAACTACAGCGATTTAAAAAAAATGCTTCTATACGATTGTAAATATTATTGGTGTCCACTTATTAAACCAATTTCCAATATTGTAAGTAGCCCCATTTAAGAATAATCTTGAATTTTCGTATTTTTTAGAGGTCTTTTCGAAAAGAAAAAGTGTCGAGGCAAAATCATTAAATCATGTTTTTGAAACTATACGAATCTAGATAAAGGTATAAAGAAATATATATGTTATTACCAGATTCGTAACAACTGTAACCATGCTATAGTTTTATATCAAAAAGTCCATACTTTTTCCGAGTATAATAATAGCTTTGTGCTCAGATTGGTAGATCTGTCACCAAATAAATCGACTGTCGATCCCTGACTGCGACTCCTTTTTATTTGTTATTTTGTCACCAATACAGTAGTTACATTTTATTTCGTTCAGTTATTAAAATAATAGTACATATTCGTTACCAATTTGATACATCAATTTATAATTTTAATGAAAATATGTTCAAAGAGGCGAAGACAAATTGGCGCTTTTAATATTAACCAATCCGGCCCCAAAGATGGGTCGTAGCGTCGTCGTAGGTAACTAGGTACGATCATACCACGCGCGGCGCGGGCAGCGAGATGCAAGTTTATATAATTCGCGTCGGCTTTTAAACACTACAAAGTACCGGCTGGTAAGGCAGACAAAATACAAAACTTTGAAAATGCATGGACTGATTTTGATAACTACAAAGTCCAATGGTTCAGCAAATGGAAAGTGGATCTATCGCACAATATTGATTGAATGCAACTGGCCTGCTTTTTACGAAAATGATATGTGCAAACATATTATCGGATTAGCCATACGCTTAAAGCTGGCCAACCCCCCACCGGATTAGCCATATGCTTAAAGCTGGAATTAGGGGGCGCCCTTCAAAATCCAAACCAGCGCTGATTATTCAGTGATTATTATTTGTAACAATAAATATTGATTATTTTGACTTTAATTAAGTATTTTATTTACTATTCTGCAATAAAAAATATTTAAATGTTTTTATACTACCTACCTACCTGTGGAAATTAAGATACTTGGGGGAGGCAAATGTCCAGCTGTTTTGGTTGAAATGATGACGACGATAACACTATTTTTTTTTTTAACTTAATGATTTTTTCAGGTGACATAATATATGATTTATTGGGGATCTCTTTAAATTAGTTTGCTTAAATACTTATTAGGACAAACCGATTATAATACATACAAATACATTTATTAGGTAATAGACCCTATATCTCCATGATTTAAGGTGATTTATTGTGGAATTGATTTTATATTGTTTGGTGACAAATCTACTATTTTGCGGGGGCAAACCCTATTATTTAAGAAACACAAAACTAATTATATTGGCGATAGCTTAAATGATACCCAATATTAACCCATTCACTGCCGAGCCCGCACATTGGCGGGCAAAAGTTTCGAACTCCCATGCCGAGACCGCCCATGTGCGGTTGGATTTTAAAGTTCAATAAGTTTTCGAAATAACATCAGAAAGTTATGAGATTTTGTCTAATGATTTGTTTTATTATAATTTATTGGCTACTTAAACGGCCTGTGGATATTTGAACATTTGAAAAAAGCCAATTCTGACCTCTCATGCCGAGACCGCTTATGTGCGGGCAAGACTCGTATTCAGAAGTAATAAACCTTTTTGTAAGTTTGAGTAAAATTAACAAATATCATAAAATTTATAAATGCCCAGGATTTCATACGCGTGGACTTTGTGGACAAATAAACTCGCGTCTTCCATTTCACCTTTTTTTTTACAAAAACGATCTCTGATGTTTTCTACTTGATTATTTTACTTGAAGATGAAAAACTGTTTTATCTTTATAGATCAAGAAACTTCGAGATTTCGTGATTCGTCAGTAAACAAAAAAATTAGTGAATTTCACCTTTTTACCGGTTCTCAACTCCACTGTTTTTTTAATGTACTCTGCCGATTGTTTCTTTCTCATCTTCTTATCTGATATATCTTCTCTATTATTTTTATCTGAAAGATCAAACTTTCCAACGTGGTACCAAATAAGACAAATTTACAGTAATTGGTCAGTAGTTTTTCAAAATCCTTAAAATACGCTGTAGCTGTATTAATTAGGTACTATTTATGATCAGGCTCGATATTATCGCGAGTAAGTAGCCTATTTTGACGACTCTTAGTTTGTCAGAAACCTGAAAATCTCGAAATACTTTCTATACAAGTAATAAACATGGCGAACTTAAAAACTAGAAGGCTTATGTGTGTTATGAGTAGGTAAAGTTTGATAAAAAATATCTATGTTAAACCAAAATATCTTAAATATTATTATTTAAAATATCTTAAATTACATTTTTTTTTAAATTTTTTACCTTATTCTAGAAAATAATAGTGATGAATAGGTGCATTTATCTCGGAATGGATACAGTTTAGAAATGTGCTGTCTCAATAACTATTGTTTGTACTTAAAATTATACTCTATCAATTGAACAAGGTTTGGATGTTATGCAGGGATTTTCGAAAAGGCGCCAAAACTAAGCATTGCCCTTAATTGTATACTCGCTACTTGAAGTTCGTGGTATTAACATCAATTTTTGTTGAGTGCCTTGGAAGTTCGTTTGCTGTTTGATTTAGTGCATTGAGTTGAGATTATCTTCACTGCGTAAATCCTGGCCGTCAAGTTTTATTTTTTCGCGCATACCAATCTTTTGTATAGACGCTTTAAATGTGCAGTGTGTTATCACGTTACTTGGTACATTTGCAGTACAAGCAGAACTCGGAATCATCTGGTAAGATATATGTTCCATTTTTTATTTGTGTTGCGTACCAGTAAGCTGAACTTAATTTTTGTTTCATTCTTGTTTCACAAGAAAACATAAAATTATGAAGGTCATTGACATTATACTTTTAAAAATTTTAAATTACTAAAATTTAGTTTAACATTATAGAATAACATTTATAATAAACGTTGATAACAATAGTAAGTTAGTGAGCAATAACCATACTATAGAGAAAATCATAAGTTATATATTATTTAATAAAATAAAATAATTTAACTATCAAAATGATTATAATGAATAAACGTTAAAAATCTATTTATGAAAAAAATAACAAGTATGCTCTAGGCAGTATGGTCTTTGACCTTAGCCTGTTCCTATGAGAGAAAAAAAAAGAAATGTTTCCCGGTATTTTTCAAGTACTATTAATTTTAGTGCAAATGCAAGTGAATATTTTAAAATAAGATTTTTTTTGTTGCTACGGTAACTCATTTAATTCGTATTCAATTCAATTTTATAACCTCTGGCCTCTGAACGGTCGCGCGCGCAAAACATGTTTCCGGGGTTATTGGTTTCGCAATTTTCCCAAAGCAGACACATGAATATCAAAACGATATATTTTCAGTAACATCTTGTCCCAAAAGGCCTGAAATCCAAATACTCCTACTATAATGCCTGAAATACTACTTCAACCCTTGATAGTTACTAATTTTCCCAAATATTTAAGTTTCAAATTTGCTTAAATTTCCCTTATTTATGTTTATTAATCCTCGTTTCGCTCAGGATTCAATCTTTGAACCACTCGCTACGCTCGTGGTACAATCCTAGAATCCTTCGCTTGCTCAGCTTTCAAAAGAGGTAACTCGCCGCTAAATAACCAACTTTCCAGCCTTGCATAACAAATAACTATTGAAATTCAATTGAATCAAATTTTAAAGTGTCTGCGCCTAATATAACCTTGTTGCGCTGCTACTTGATTATTTAATAATAATTATTTATATGTTATTTCTTCTAAACCAGCCCCCTAATTGTCTAATTACAAAGTCAATCATAATCTTTTCAAAGGTATTGTGATTGTGATAGTGATTTATAAAATTGTGTAACTTATAGACGCAATCGCTTTAGGAACGAATGATGTTTCAAATGACAATTAATTGGACACTCTATGAAGTGACACTGTTGTGACAATGTATGAAGAATCATACATTTGAAAGATATTTTCGGGTGTCAATTTACATTTCAAAATGCGTCCCGATCACAATTCCTATCAAATGTCAAATAATAAATATCTTTCTAATGAAGAATTGAAAGGGATTGCCATAGATTTTAAAATAAGAAAGTTTGCCCTCTGATCAGTCGTGGTAATTTACTGTTTATCGAAATAAAACAACTTTTACGGATATCAAACGCGCTATATTTTCGCGAACTAAGTTGTAATTGTCTGTATTTTTTAGCGCGTTTGATATCCGTAAAGGTCGTTTTATATAAAAGGGGTATTATAATTTTTTATAAAAAAGGGAGTATTATAGTTAATTCAAAGTTATTTAAAGTAGGAATATATTGTTACTTATTAATAAGAATAAAAACGATTCCGTAAATGTTGACACTGACATGAGGTACAAGACAAAGACAATTTTAAAATAAAGATTTATGTCACAGTCCGAAATCCAATTATAGGTTGTGAAACAAAAAAGTCAATAGTCCGATTCGGAACGCATTATTACATATTTTTAGGTATTAAATTAAAAAAGTACTTTGCCGCGCTAGGCCGCAAAAAGCGATTTTCTACGCCTAAACTGATTGACAAAACCTCCTTTTCAGAGCGTGTGAGGTGAAAACATTATTAATTCACAATTTTATACAAACTGTCAAACCAAGTAGGTACGTTTTTGGCTAATAGGTATCTAGTTAGGTAACGTATAAATATTTCACCTAAATGTTTGGATTAGGTACCTATATATTTTATATGAAATCAAAGATTACCTACATAGGAGTACCAATCATTTAGGTAATAACATGTTAAGTATATCAGATACCTGTCTCAATGGCAATGGAATGCAAAATAAATAATAATTCATTCAATTCATTCATTAAAAAAAATACCACATGCGTGAGAGTTGAGTTAGGTACAACTAGCGGGGGAGGAGTACCGTCTTTCCCTCAAGGCCATTTGTTTGGCCTTGAGGGAAAGACGTATTATTTGTAAAACACCACCAACCTCGCAGGAGTAGATAACTTGCTACTTATATCATAAGCAACGTAGTTCTAATTTTCTCAAAAAGACGAAACAACAAACAGCTTTTCGTACAAACACTATCGGCTGTTCGAACATTTGTTTTAAGTATTTATATTAGTCTTCCCATAGTTCAGTCAGATTTTATTTTTATTTAGTAAGACTATGTACTTATAATTATTTTTTGCATTTGAATTTTGATTATTTGTCGAATAGAAAAACCAATAATTTTTGATAATTCTTCATTTGGTACAATGGAGTGGAGTGAACCGCCAAGTCAAATTCTGCTTAAAAAAAAATAACTCTTAGATCAGCCCTCATCAGCGATGGTTTGGCTTAGCCAAAATACGACACTATTTTGGCACAATAAACAGTTTTTCTGTGAAAAGGGTATGAAAACAAGTACCAATGTGTAACAAAATACGGTCTCGATAAACTACGTAGAAGCACTATTTCGGACCATGGGAAAAAGTCAGCACTGGGTCTTTCAGAAGGATCCAGCGCCTGATCACAAAAAAAAATACTGGCCGGCCATCAATCGACTTCGCCCGGCACGAAGATAGCCCATTCTCTAGCCCAGTGCTTAATCTGCTGGATTATAAAATTTGGATTTTTAAATGTTTGCATTTTTCAATGCTATTTTTATAATTATGATAAATTTTAAATAGAAAAATATTGGAAAAAATTAACTCGGCCACAAGTGAATTCTCAGATGGGAATCGAACCCGGAAGTCGAAATTGGAAATCCGGTCCAATGCTCTAACCGCTGAGCTACCGAGACTTGCGAACCACACCGTCGAAATTCTCCAATCCTTTCATATTTTTAATACGCTGTAGCGTTGTCGCATCAATGCTAGGAATATCCTTGCATTCGAATGTTTTTATCATTGTCGTTTAAATATTAAATAAAATATAAGCTTACTTACGAAGTATAACATAATAAATAAATAATTTTAATTTGTTTATTTCATTAAAAACACGCAAGTGACAGTATTTATTACTATAGTTTTACATTACTTAAATTAAAGTTTTAAAATCGGTTCAGTAGTTCCAGTGATAGCGCATTCAAACAAACACAATATAATCTATTCTCTTCAGCTTTATTATATTAGTATAAAAAGGAAAATAATTATTATATTAGTACAGAAGAAATTGCTAAATAACAACACCTACTCTTAAAATAAGCATGAATTTTAAAAATAAGAAAAAAAGGTTTACGATTCCTTACTTTTTAAAAAGCACCTAAAATAAAGACGTTTTCAATTGATTTTTTTATTTCTTTACATAAATATGAGCAGAAATCTACCCAATACGGCAATTTCCGTGATTTTGATTGTCGTAAATCAATAAACTAATAATTTAAAGTATTTTAATTTTAATTACTATTTTTTGTTATAAAATCAATAAAATTAACAGAGTTTCGCCACAAGAATGATATAAAGTTATGCATATATACTATATACCACACATAGTCAATGTAAAATCAACATTAAAAACATTTCATGTCGAAATCTAAAGCCTTATGCCGAAAACGCCCCTGTGCGGGCAAGAATAGTTTAACGTGATGCCGGGCCCGCGCATGTGCGGGCTAGCAGCAGTGTATGGCGGCATAGGGGTAATGTCGCTACTTTTAAGGGAGGCAGTGAATGGGTTAAGGAGGAGCCCGTGGCGCAGTGATTCGCGCGCTCGGACTGCGATTTTTGAGGTTAAGCAACTTTCGCAATGGTCGGTCACGGGATGGGTGACCATAAATTTACTATCTCGAGCTCCTCCGTGCTTCGGAAGGCACGTTAAGCCGTTGGTCCCGGCTGCATTTGCAGTCGTTAAAACACCAATCCGCATTGGGCTCGCGGGGTGGGTCATCATGGCCCGTTCTTGTTATCCATCCATAAGGAAGGCCAGTGCCCCAGCAGTGGGGACATTAAAAATGGCTGATGGCGATGACGATGACGACGAACCGAATATTATGCTTTTATTGATTTATAAATGGCATATCTAATTATTTACTTACCGTCAAACTAGAGTCAACTTTTTTTGAAATGTCGACGACCTGGCGGAGGCAGATACCCTAGTCCAATTCAAATAATACATATTTTGTATGAATTACTATGAACCATAAAGGCACCCTCTCCACCCTATTAAATCACCATAATACGAAAAAAGTCTTTTCATCCCATCTATTCGAAAAACGCTGATTGATTCGCCTATAAGTGCGAGCAAAGTGTCTTTTCTCCAAGAGACTTTTTCACGGGGATGTACTTAATGAGATTTGAATTTCGAACATTAACATCGTCCCTTAGTGCTCCGTGACCAAAGAGATCGCACGAAAATATTGTATGAAAAAGTCACTGGCCGATTATTAGGTGGCCAGGGCGCGTGCAGCGCCGCAAAAGAAAATAGAAAAAAAATAAAAACGCGCGAACTACGTATTACCCTTGTATTGGACTTTTCTCAAACATGCATGGAAATGTTGTCATTATTTTCGAAAAAAGAACACGCGAAGTATCGACTTTACGGACAAAGAAAATCAAATCCATTGCAGGAGCGGTTTTTGAATTTGGAACATTACAAAGAGTATTTAATAACTCCAGCACGCCGTTTCATACAACATTGCTCGAGCGCTGTAATGTTCCAAATTCAAAAAGACGCTCCGGCAATGAATTTGATTTTCTTTTAGTAATTATTTAATGTATAATATAAAAACTATGTTTTATTTCCCTGCATTCTTTTGAGAAAAACACTATATATGCCTCGGCGGAAATGGCAATTGCCTAGTGTCTCGTATTAGTGAAGACCTCGCCTACGGCTCGGCCTTCAAACTCATACTCGACCTGCAATTGCCTATTTCACGGCCTTTGCATATTATACTATTATTGGAGTAAACAGTGTTTTGTGATATTTGCAGTGCAATAATTGCGAAAAATGAGTTCCACAAGCAGCGACATCACAGTTTTTTTTTTACTAAATACTTGCATTAGTTGTATCTAGAAACGCCTCTTATTTCTTTTTCTCATAGACGCTGATGAAAAGTAGAGTGTATCACTCGGCCGCAAAATATATTTTTGGATTTCGCTACGTTCAGGATTCTACTAAAGAATCCCTCGCTACGCTCGGGATTCTACTCTAGAATCCCTCACTTCGCTCTGGATTAAAAAAGCGCCCTCGCCGTAAAAATATTATTTTGCTCCCTTTTCTACAATTTCGCTTCACCCTAACGACTATCTCTATTTTGCAGGTTTTTAAGGTTAGGTTAGGTAAAATACCGAAATTTATTTTCGAACAAAATGCTTTGGTATAGGCTTTGAGAGATCCCTGCCATCCCTTATTTCGAACTCAATATTTTTGACAGTCTTCTTGAACATTAATGACATTGACCAAAGTCAGTTGCTTTGAAGTAAAAGTGTGGTAAAAGTAATTATTTACTTACTCACTTTTACCATAAATCATGTAGGTAATTATTAATAATTCTATTTTTTTTTAATTTACCGTAACATTATTATATAGGTACTTAGTTGAACTATTCGAACAATAAATTGTCGACGTCGTTTTTAGAACAAAAGCGAATATGGCACGGGTTGTGACTAACTTTCATTGCGTTAAGGGGTTAAGTACATCGGGGATTTTTTTTGGGAAACGATTACTTGGAAAGTGCTAAGCTGACTGTTTCCTCGCTTCAGCTCTACGACAATCGGCATTAAGCCAGGCGCGAGCTTTGGTATCCGACGAAACATCAGAGTACGGAATAAAGTACTCCATACCCTGTCGTAAGACTTCGGTAACAGCCACAGCGCAGTCAATGGGTCACTCGCGAAGTAAAGCAGTGTTGTCGCCAAGGATTAGCTGCAAAGAAATGCCGCATCTCGTCCCAATCTGCTGACTTGTATCTCCACAACCGTATCGTACCACAAGGGTTAGGATCCGGTGGGGTTTAGAAGGATATAGATTTCACCAGACAGTGATCGGAGGTCCCTAAAGGAGCGGAGACCGATATGGAGTGCGTGTCTGGTCCAGGCAGTTCGGTGTACCGAAGTGTCTATCCGGCGCGCGCGTTGCACAGTTCACAAGCTGGGTGAGGTCATGCGATAGTGCCTCTCTACCAGAATGGTCGGTCATCTGGTTAGGGAACAGCCACTAAAGTCCCCCAAGATGACTAACGAGCCACAGGATAACGGGCTAGGGCCGCGTCAACCAAATTAGACAGATGTTCATAGAGCCTGGACCTCTATTTTTGAATCACTAGTCGCGCGAGTGGCGAGGCGAACGAGGAGGCGATCAGGCGATTAGCGACCTTTCAAGCGTAGACATAGCACGCTTTTGGCTACTTCCCTCGCGCGCTCGTGTTGGAAGGCGGTACTACAGGCAAAAAGCGAAGCTATGAATATACGTGTAAGGTCGCTTTTACGGAATACGGAAACTCAAACGTCGCACATACGTAAATCAGTAGAATCCTCGAGACGAGTGAATCAAAAATAGAGCTCCTGATTGTCACCTGTCCTGATCACCACTGTGCGAACGGTAGAGGACGGCGTACAGCGTTTGCTCTGTATCCATCAAAACCCAAAGAATAAAAGGCTTAGGATCCTCTAGGCATTTTAGACTCTTAGTACAGATGTCATTACGGGCAAACACACAAACTCCGGCATGAGGTGAGAATTTGTACTCCAGAGTGAGTGTACCCAGGGTATTAGAACTGAGTTTGCGTCTCTGTGAGGAAAAACAGGTGGGGCTTCACAGTCTCGAGGTGGTGATAAACTGCAACGAGATTGGAGAGTGTGGCAACACGATAATTTGTATTCAGTATTAAACTTAAATACTACTAACGCCACCTAACATGGCTAATTTGTAATTCTGTCGGCTGAGATTTTACTGTCGGCGCCGCACGGCAGCGTAGCGCTGGCATCGCCACCGCGCATGCGCGAAAGAGGAGCAGAGAGAGGTGAGACTCAGTCAGACGACAGTTTTAGATACTGCAGCCAGCGTCGCTCACGCATGATGCGTTCTTGCTTTCTAACAATAACGTTAACACGTCTGTAATAAATATCTGTAAATTCTTCGAATTCTGCAGAGGTGCACTTTGGAGAACAGCCGCTGTTGAAACCGTTTTTTCCTGTTATTTCTCTTCATATAGGAGAGTGAAGGGAGGGGGAAAGACGAAAATGAGACAAGGCCTAGGAAACCTAAGACGCACCTGAACCACAAAACTACACCAACGAGAGACTGCTCTGGGGGGCTATCGCGTAAAAAATCTGGGTATGGTTATGGGCTTTATTTGACAGTTGAAGCTCATAAAATTACCATATATAATCATTTAACTGTTAAGGGGCCGTACAAAGCCAAATACACATTTTTGATCAAGGATTTCACATAGTATTACTAGATTTATCGGCCCCAAAAAAATACTGTAGAAAGAAGACTATAGTACTCAGTTATGTGATTGACAGAAACATGATTGCTAAAACTTTTCTCGATAGAAAAAAATCGTAAAGTTACTTCCAATTTTCTAGTTTTTCAATGCTGTGCCAACCGCTATTAAACCTTTAGTCTTGAAACTATTATTAAAAAATACCGTAGCTAGTTCTCTAGTTTTGTGATTGACAGTTTTTCAAAATTTTAAATAGTTCATTAATAATAAATTAAAAACGATAATGTCGCTTACGTTGATGTTTTTCAAACAGACACCAGTGTTTGCATCTCTATCGCATGCGTTATTTCACCGTATTTCTGTCTGATTCGCTCCTCGCTCTTCAGTCGTGAGTGCTCCATTGAGACGTGTGGACTGCGCTTGCCTTACGCTCCGCGACGATTTCGCACGTAGATTATTTAAAAAGTCTAATTGGTTATCATAACCTAGGTATAGGTAATTATAGCAAACAGAGATAAAAAATAAGCTTTTGTAGAAATTTGTAGAAAGTAGACAAGTATTCGACGAGCAGCATATTAAGATACAAAACTGTCAAATATCTGTCAGAAATAAGTGCCAATTTAAATGTTTGAAATTGATTAAAGATATTATTTGACTGTACTTTTTAGGTAAAAGTAGTAATTTATTATAAGTAAATGCATAGTATACTTTTATTAGTTTCAGGCACAAGGCACAAACAAAAGGGGGGGGACAATAGCCATTGCCCCCCTCCCCCCGGCACACAGTTTTACGCAAAGTTTTTAAGCAAAATGTTTTCAATTATGATATAACCTCCCTGAACCAAATCCCCCCCCCCCCCCCTCAAACAAATCCTGGATCCGCGCCTGTATTATATTCTATGTAAGTTCCGAACAAGACCAATTTGGTACCTCATTGGTCACACTTACTCGGCACTTACTTATAGTAATGCAAAGTTTAGATGACGGAATTATTAAGACGGAATGATCAGAATTTCTTTTCTTTATTTCCTCGGGCTGTACCTGTTTCCGGTTTTTATTTCAGAGCCGAGTCTAGTAGTAACAGCATTGTAACAGGTAGCTCAATGTTCGTGCAGGAAGCTACGAATGTCGAATGTATTAGTCCCAAAAGGTATCTTAAAATACCCAATACCTTAAAAGTGCTTTGGTGCATGACAAAACAAAACAGTTATAAAATTTATTATTTTTCGGTTTTTTAGAATCGTATTGGCAGATCTTACAAACATAATTCCTGATGTTACTTCTACTTTCATTAATGATGAGCAGCAACAACATTTAGATAATGACAATGTGAGGGCTAAAATGTAAGTAAGTTTGCAGACAGTGGTACCAGTATCGAGCGTAATAAAAGACTTAGACTTAGACGGAAGGTAGATCTATTCGTGTGCCAATAACATCAACCCGCAACAATCAACAGTTCTTTCGTGACCATGGCGCCTGCAACTGCGCCGAAATATCGGAGTCTCAAATATAAACAGGTACATGGTGTAAATCCAGTCCTAGTTTATTCTAGTAACTTCAATAACCATGGAAATTTAAAAGAAGATAAGCTTGTAAAATTAATAATACTTATATTGTCGAAGACATTATACAACCCTACACGTTTTTATTGTTAGACACAAATACATGTTATTGTCTCTTTTTCAGATCTGAGCATAGAAGTAGTTCAATGTCCAATTTTGATCTGACGTTGCAAGAAAAAAATACGGATGGCGAATTTTGTCATCCCAAAAGGTTTTTAAAAATACCCTTATTGTTTTGTACTGTGTATGAAAATTTAGAAAATTGACGACAAACTTTGGGAGACCTTTATGCTATCGAAACTAAAAGACTTTTATATGCAACATGTTTTGCCAGAATTAGTGGATCCTCGTCAGACTCGAAATATGCCCTTAAGGTGGTACGACTTCCATACAAACAAACATTGCACATTGATTAGTTCATCATACCTTAATAATTCGTAAATGCATGCGCAACTAACTCGTTTCAGTTATTTGTTTGCGTGAAATAATAAAAAAAATGTACTTTCATACATAAATCACGAAAAACCTAACATATAACTAACATAACATATAATTTCAATAATTCTATGTATGTGTGTGTGACTCATCGCATTTATATACCTCATGTATGAAAGTACATATTTTTAATAATTTCGCGCTAACAAATAACTAAAACGAGTTAGTTGCACATGTATTTATGAATTATTAATGTATGATGAACCAATTAATGTGCAATGTTTGTTAGTATGGAAGTCGTACCACCTTAAGCAGTCCGCTAGTAAATGTAAGCAAAAATAAACGAAAAGGAGCAATATCAATGAGTATTGAAGCTAAACGTAAGAAAATGTAAATAAAAAATTGGTTGCTTGTTGAATAGTTTATTATTTTTCACGCTTCCTTCTTACATGGGTTTTGGGTATATTATAATATATTTTTTTGCATTTCTATACTAAAATCAAGAATTAATAAGAAAAGGATATTTGTGTTGAGTGTATTAATTAGTATAGTAATTAATTATTATTGAGAGACGTACTGAACCCCTGTCAGAACGTGTAAATTGCGTTTTTTTCATATAAATTTCACGTAAGCAAACAAAACTCACACTAGGCATACAGACCAATGGATCCCAAGATGGTTATTAACATATGTAAAACGAATAATAATGCGGGAGGTTCACCAACCCACATTACAATACAAAATGTAATGTCGCACATTTTTTATATAATTATTACTTGTATGTTTATTATTAATCCTCAGGTTACCTAAGGATTACCATAATAAAAAGTACTCGTCTCCTGTTTTTAATCGCGCTACACTGTTGCCAATCTGAAACATAAAAAACATTATAAATATTATTAAAAAACGTAATTTATAAAATAAACAATAAACAGTACTCACCAGGAATATCTATTTGAATGCATTAGGTATGTGTATATACATGCGACACTTGTCTCTGTTTTCTTCATTACACTGTGCACGTAAACTCAAGCGAACTTTGTTCTCGGCCTGCGATAACGACACGCGCGGAGCTAGTCGACAGCGGCATAGGGTGCGGGACGCGCAGGGGAAATCCTTATTTCTTCTAGCTTTGTATGGCCCCTTAAATGAAGCCCATGTCCATATCCATATTTTTTACGCGATAGCCCCCCTGGAGACCGCGGGGATGCCCGAGCCCCCCCGGGGGTGTCCATCGGGCTCTCTCTTCCGGTCGCCAACCGGCACGATTGCGCATCCCGGGATTTTTCGCGTGGCGGGTCAGCCTTTCAAGACTGGCAAGCTCCCTACTTGGGCCCCCTCCTACTACCTGCGGTCAGCCAGCGGTGCACCGTGCCTCGGATCCCGCTGCTCTCCGCGAACAGTTCCTACATGTAGCAGACTCGATGTGCGTCAAATTGGGGTATAAATGGCGCAAGTGCTACTGCTTCGACTCGTTTTCCCAATGGTTTCATCGAACATCGCAACGGAACATGGCAACGCGCCGCTTGGCGGCACGTGTTTGTCCGAATTATATAAAACAACCCTGGCTATACCAAAATTTTTATTATTTTTCAACTGGCAGTATGGATTTAATGCTTGTCCTATTTTATAAAGATTGTCAATGTCAACATGACAATATCGACTTTGGCATGTACCTATCAAGAAAGAAAATGTCAATGTCAAAGTCATGACGCGACTCGCGACCGGCCCCAATTCTTGCGCCTTCGACTTCGACATCTCGAAATCGACATTTTTTTTTAGAGGACTATCAAAGATAATTGAAACTAAAGGTTTTTGACAGTAGTAGAGATTTTACTATCATTTTTAATAAAGAAATTAAGGATAAAATAATGTCGAAGGCGCGAGAATAATTTGTGGTCGCGACGACGGCCGAGGCCTAGGCGCCCGAGACAAAATTTAAAAACGAAAACGGATTGTTTCATTATTTGTCTTGTTTTGTTTGGTTGGTTGTGGATTGTAGGTAGGTAACACTACTCAAAGAAAATATTACTTTAGTTTTGGTTATTTTAGATCGAAAATGAATGTACCTTCATAGCTAACTTTAATTACCTAGACATCAAAATATACCATAATAATGGCTTTTCCAAGAAAATATTTAGTCAAAGATTTAATAAACAAAATGCCTCCTTTAGAGGTTTGGGTACAAGGCACTATAGAACAGACTGTAGGTAAAGATATTTTGATTATTTCCGATTCGTCTGGAAGAGCCAAAATAACTAAATGCGAATCTGCAGATGGCATCATTGATAAAAACTGTCTACAAAAAGGTCAGTACCCAACCATAGAATTAATAGGTACAAGCATAGATCCCTCATTGGTCTCTTGCTATAACAGCAGCGCGGAGACCAATGATAAATCTATGGGTACAAGCATGGGAAATAGAGTACATTCCTTTAGGTTTATTCATTCAAATACCTTTGCATGTAAAAGATTTGTTGTATATTTGCTTACAGGAACCTACTGCTGTATTATTGGCACAGTTTTAAAAACAAAAGGCTTACCAGAAGTACAAGCCAGTAAATTGGTAGATTTACGCTCAAAACCCCAGATGAAAGATGCATGGGAGAATGAAGTCAAAGAAGCAGATTTATTACTTCAAGGAAAAATACAACCTTCAGTATAAAATATTATATTTTTTATGACCTATACCTTTCAACAATAAACAGCTTAACCTATTGGAATCAACATTTATATATAATCATAATTGGTAAAAAAATATCCCTTGAAATAGTAACATTAATCCCATCCTTAGTTAAAAATAAAACTATATAATTTTTAACAATACTATTGATAAATGCAATTAAAAATTGCTTTATATTTCATCTTATGCACCAAAGTAGTGATGTAGTTTACATTTTATAACTTGGCTTCACTCTTGAGCAGTGGTCCGAGTTTCTGTGCAAGCATAATGTTGCCAGCAATCTTGAGTTTTCCCTTCATGAATGCAACCTGGGGGCTGAGTGAGCCCGATGCAATTTCTACCATGTCTGCATCAGAGACTGTGATTGTTGTATCAGCTTTGCCGCCAGCTCCTTCGCTAACTTGTGGAGTTTTCAGGTCCAATGCTGGAAATATGGATTTAATTTACAACCTTTGTAAAAATAATGACGTCTTAAATTTCAGTAGGTAGTATTTTTATGATTCAGTAACTTTGATTTACATAATGTTTTGTATTTGAATAAGACAAATTACATATACTGTTGTAATAACAAATCAATGTACAAGTCTGTTTGACTTAAAATATGCAAGTCACCAATTCATGATTTTTAGAAAAATGAAATTTTATGCAACTTAATTTTTGGCAAAGTAGGCACTTAATACATGATACTTACTCCATTGTTTCACTGTTTTGCCATTTACAGTAATGTTGTATAAGAATACACCATTGATGCTCTTCGCCTTATCAACATTCTTGCCAACTTCTTCCTTGATCTTGATGAAAATGGCGTCACTCTTCAGATCCTCGGACGCGGAAGCAGCAGCTGGGCGAACGGTACCAACATTCTTCAAGTCCACATAAGCACCTAGAAACACACAGAAACTAAATAAAAGTCTATACTAACACAAGACAGAGGTACACAAGATTTTGCTTTCAAATTGTTACCGAGTTACAGTCGTGATAGTTCCGAGCATCTTTAGGCGATATCGCAATCTATTTAACTTCTTTTCCATACAGACAGATGGTCAACGGACACGTCTTGTCAAAGCAATGTGCCGAGATGGCTAAACCGCTCGGGACACGCCTGTCAATAACTGGGCCAATACGGGGGACTTATTATGTCCTGCATTGCATGCAAAAGCAGCATTGCACGAGACTTCAAAGACCGTTTTCCCTCTGTAAGTTCTTAGGCTATGGCAATATACTCGATTTAAACAGTCATTGGCAGTCACCTACTGATAGCCTTTTAAGGGATTTTGCGCGCCAAGAGGACTACCGAGATTTCGCGAATGTAGCTATGCGACTAATCTTGTTTGCATGTTGTGTACAGTACTGTCAACAGCATATCAATCAAGTCATTTTAACGAACCATCAACTATTAAGGGCCCGCTACAGGCCAACGAAAATCATATTGCTTGACATGATCGTCTGTAATATCAATATTAATGAAAAACTTAATTTCAAATTAAGATGCAGCAAACTACAGGACTAACACTAGTGATTAAGTTACTCAAAAACACGATTGCATAAAATTTTCTCGATAGAAAAAAATTGCGAAGTTGCCTCCAAATCACTATAATTAACATGATAAACTGCTAGTATTCAAGTAATACATTAAAATAAAGCCTGGAACTTTTTAGTACAATTTTACACTCTAGATAGGGTAGGGCTTATGTTATATATTTTTTGTAAATAACCTTTAAATATCCTATAAAAAAAGAATTTCCTTTATTTTTTCATTCCGGACCGGCCGACTGGGACCGGAGAATTATATAGTAAATGCTGCCTTATTTCTTATAGAAATAAGGCAGCATTTACTTTGCAGTTCGCCGTTGCAGTTATTACTTTTGCTTTTGGTCTAGAGCGCGCCCTTAACAACGAAATAAACCAACAATAATCTTTTCTTTTGAAAACACAGCCTATGTTGACGATCTGTGATCTTCTAGAAAAGATGAACCGTTATGAATATGAAAAAAAAGTTACCAGTAATGACGACATTGCCAGTCTCCTTGAGTTTGGTCTGGAAGTTCACACGCTTGCCCTCAACCCACATCTCGGTAACAAGTGTCTGGCCTGGTAGAACTGGCTTAGCGAAACGGGCCTTCACAGCTTTTACGTTTGCAGGGTTATTGTCGCCGTACCTATAAATATATATATATATATATATATATATATATATTAGTGTAAATAATAATACTAATACTTATTATATATGTCAGGAAATACTAACAGCTATTTAAACGATTTTATATAATTTGTAACTAACAAATCCAAGTAACGTTCACGCTATAGTAAAGTGAAATAACAATTAAGTAGAACTACACAAAAACGATAAGAGATAATCTATAAACTGATAATAATCGTGATAAAACGGTTGGACATTGAACATGATAAAATACAAATCAATTAGGCTTACTGGGCCAACACGTGTCTGACAGCGAAGCCGAGGGACGCCAGACCGTGGAGAATGGGTTTGGAGTGTCCGCTGGCGACAGCTACGTTGGGGTCGATGTGAAGTGGGTTGTAGTCACCGGACAACCTATAACAGAACAAAAACCGTCACTTACTGTTCTTACATAATTATTACAATGAATGTCGTTGAGCCCGATTTCGAAGTAGTACAGATTCTACCTATTGCGCTAGGGTCGTGGGTTAGATCAAATATTGATGTGACTAATATTTGTGTTTGTCTTGGTGTTATATGTCTATATTACGACTTCCATACTAACAAACATTGCACATTAATTGGTTCATCATACCTTAACAATTCATAAACACATGCGCAACTAACTTGTTTCAGTTATTTGTTTGCGCGAAATAATAAAAAAAATATACTTTCATACATAAATCACGAATAAACTAATATCTTATAATTTCAATAATTCTACGTATGTGTGTGAGACTCATCGCATTTATATACCTCATGTATGAAAGTACATTTTTTTAATAAGTTCGCGCAAACAAATAAATGAAACGAGTTACACATGTATTTATGAATTATTAATGTATGGTGAATATATGTAATATATGTGCAATGTCTGTTTGTATGGAAGTCGTACCACCTTAAATGCATGTATTTGTGACGGCTCCATTGATTCTGAAGTCAATGACATAATAGTGGTTAAAGTACTTAATTCGGAACCAGATCAATGTGTGATATGTATTTTTATCCATTTCACTAGGTTCAATCTTCTTCTATGACCTTACCCAATGCTATATGGGGTAGATACGTCCTCCGCATCAATCGGTAAAACGTTACAGATATATCTATCGGCTTAACATTACGTTTAAATATGATAATATCTTTCAATAATTAGTCAGTAGCACCTCCATTAATTTTGATCTTTACCTCAAACTTATAAAGACTCAATACAGAAATGTGGCTCTCGTATAACCTCAAATGCTGCTATGAACTACAATAAAATATTTCAATAAATCAAAAACAATATAACGAAACAATCAAGCGAACAATGAGGAACTAAAATGTTTTCTTTAGTACATCATTTCATTCATAGCTTAAATCTTTTTCAACATTATAAATGGTGAAGACCGGTCTGTAAATCCAACACTGTATACTTTCATATATTCAGCTATTTATAAATTATAAACACTATCCGTTATTAAGTACTTACTCAAAAAGCAAATGAAATGTTCTACAATCAAACAACAACACTACACAATACTTCAAACGTTATCAACACACTAGCCCTAAATAACATGTGACTGTGTTAGAGCTGTGGTTAAAGGTCAACAGCGTCATTTCGATGTATGTATATTCATTAGATGACTGTGTGAAATTTCGTAAACAGACTTTGTATGTATATTTTATTGCTTTGAGAGAGACTTTTTTGCTATAAAATGTAACCTTGAAATAAGTAACTATTCTAAAACAAGTTAACTTTTTCATTTAGTGGATGTAGATAATTAAATACTGTTGTTACTTTATTAAAAGTTAATTTATTTAAAACAGTACTGGGCAATTATAATATTAGATAGACAAGTCGAATTTCATAAATTCGAAACTAGTGCAGAGCGTGCTTTATCGCCCAGCTGAATGTACTGGGTCAAAGTAATAAAGTTGTTCTCAAATGGGTAATACCTCCCTCAAGAATCATTATCCCTGAAAAAACTTGCAAGGTTTGGAGCTTAGGGACAAGAAATAGGTCCAAGTCCTTTCTACGTTATCACAAACAGGCTATTCAACTGATGAAGGACCTTCGGGAATTCATCGAACCCACAACCCCTGCGGACAGGTCGTGATAAAAAGGCGTGATCATATGTAAATAAATCTATACTAATGATAAATTTTAAATAGAAAAATATTGGAAAAAATTTACTCGGCCACAAGTGAATTCTCAGATGGGAATCGAACCCACGACCTTTGGAAATCCGGTCCAATGCTCTTGAGCATAAGTATAAATATAGCATTGAAAAATGCAAAAATCATAAATGTATACTAATATTGTAAAGAGGAAAGGTTTATATTATTATTATTATTTATTTATTTTCAGACGACAAAGATCCATTTTTGTTAGTAGCACTTATAAATATGTTATTTTAATTAAAATTTGATGGAATCAGGTTATTACAATCAATTACTTACTTAATTAAAATTATCACAGCTTCAAGAGTTAAAATGATTAAAATAAATATTCATTACAATAAAATTATTAAAATAAAAATACAAATTTATATCAGCATCATCAATAATAATATTAAATCAATAAAAATTAAATTAATAAAAATTAAATTAAATCAACAAAAATTAAATAAACAAAATAAGATCAACAAAAATTTAATTATTAAAAAAAAATATATATTAATAAATAATTAGGCAGGTAATTGACACAATGATTATATGTTCGTGTAAGTAACGAATAAAGTACTGAGCGAATTTGGATGAAAATTGACGCATAGTTTTGTTCCTTTTACAAAATAAAGGAATGTTTCCTTTCAGTAAAAAGGGGCTAACTAAAGGATTGAAGGTAATCCTCCCTAAATCCCTAAGTACCCCTCCCTAACTAATAGGAAGTTCCCTTCCAGGGCCCATAGATTGGTTCCATACTGTATATACATATATGAAATAACCGATTACCTGTACAAAGCAGCCTGGTCTTCAGCGGTGCGTTGCTCGACCACTGAGTCTGGCTTTCTCTTGGGCGCGGGTTGGACATCTATCGCTTTAGCGCTCTTCCTGGGCCCGTTGAAACCGCCCTGGCCGACCACGAATATGTGCTGTTGCGTGCGGTACAGCAACTGCTTTTCTTGGTAGATCTCGCCTGAGGAGTTATATAGATTTTAACGTCTAGCCCATCTTATGGGGTCTGTGTGCAGTGAAGTGTCAAAATTGGGATTTCGTCCTAGACAAACTTTATGATATTTGTTTTTTTTTGCTTTTTGCACTTTTATACTTATGATAAAGTCATTGAGAATTCACTTGAGGCCAATTTGATGTTTTTCCAATATTTTTCTATTATCATAAATATAGACAAACTTATTTCGCAGATCGCTTTTAGTGGTCGACCTTACTTATAGATAAGTGTCAATCCGAAGTAACATGTGGCTTCGTCTACATGTCTTGACTTGGGAATCTCAAGTTTATTTTACATTTTTAGAATTCGATTATTTGAAAAAAGATGGAATAATAATAGTATTTGTTTGTAGCACAGAACACACACACAAGTAGTAAGTTGGTTGGCATATGCGTCCGTGTATCGGCATCGTTTTGTGCGAAACACAAATGCAATCTACACATTTACCTTTGCACTTTTTTTATCTCCTCACGTTGGCATATGGCGTGCGAAGGGACACAACTTCCAGTAGGTACTCAAAAGAATTCGGTTGCATACAGAGGTTTTATTTCACGAGCGCGGGTGAGCCATACTTGTGTGTGTAAATTGTACATGCACATTGTTTTTGCGTGCGTGCTTAAGTTCAGGAGCTTAGCTCAGCAGCTCGAGTCGCCCAGCTGGATTGCTACGCACGCACACACAAGCGCATGTGTTCATTCGCATTACTACAAGTATGGCTCACCCGCGCTCGTGAGATAAAACATCTGTAGTTTCCTGAGAAACTCTCTTAGTAATCAACAACCAATGCCTTAAATTTTTATATATTTAGTAATCGATTACTTAAACAAAACAAAGTTTCGGATTTATGACGCATAATAATTATGATTTAAATGATACGCAGATTTTTAATCCCAGATAATCGTATCTATTATATTGTAAATATTAGCATTGCGATAAAGTGGAATAATTACTTACAAGACGTAAGAGATAATTCAAATAATTATGATTATATTAATAACAGTATTTTTAAGTATAAATATATGTAACACTGCTCCTACACAGGTGTAGAAACGTTTGTAAGCAATTATAAACAAAACTAAAACGAAGCAAATGTATGTTTATAATTGTTTACAGTCTTTTCAAACACCGGTGTGAGAGCACTTCAAAATAGACATATTATGTCTGTTACACACAACCCACAAGTATAGTTTATATATAACATCTTTATTCATAAATCGATGATCTGTGAACAAAACAAAGCTGAATTGACATAGTTGCCCAATTATTTATTGAAAAAGATCACCTACAACCTATCTTTACATAATGAAATACAAAAATACAAACATGACTAGGCTTAAAGAATACTATTATACATTCTGTGCTAAAATACATGCCTTTACAAAATAAAATAAAAACCCAGTCAAATGTGCTTTTGTTTGGTTTATGAAAATGAGTTTTGATTTGACCGTAACAGACATATCAATAGATAAAATGTAAAGGAGATGTAATAGAGTATATGTACGGGCAACAACAGGTCCAGGCTTTAACTCCAATCGACTTTGAACATTAAGACGTAAGCCATTGAGTTCAGAATTGACTAAAGAAATTTGACATGCCGTTGAGTTCAGAATTGTCTGAAGAATTTTGACATTTTGTATAAGCCGCACTTGCCTTTGACTGTACAAAGAGAAGTTATTTTTAATCGTATTCTACTTACTGTTCACGATAGCCACGGCGCTTGATCCTTTGTCGAGCATGTCCACAACATAGCTGCGCACTTGGAAGGTGCCTTCCGTGCCGGGATAATCTCCTACGTACTCTATGTACTGTTCCCCATGGAGGATCTACGACAATAAAAATTGAATTTTAAGGATTATTGTTTACAATCTGTTTTTCTACAGTCCAAGGCATTTGTAAAAATCAGTTTATTTTAGCAAACGACGAATATTCGAAGGGTTATATTGGCTTAGTAAATAGCTCAAGTATGTTGATTGTGAATAACAAACGTAATAGCGATTTTTTATTTTTTGCATTATTCAATGCTATTTTTATACTTAGGATAAATTTTAAATAGAAAAATATTGGAAAAAATCAACTCGGCCACAAGTGAATTCTCAGATGGGTCTCGAACCCACGCGAAATTTGGAAATCCGGTCGAAATCAATGCTTTTTTTTTTAAATATTTTTCTATTTAAAATTTATCATAAACTTAATAGTATCATATTTTTAAATCATACACAACATATAATAGCATTTAGGCGGCGGGCACTAGTGGCGCCTCCATGCACATGCCGGCCAGGATGAAGAACGTCAGCAGGGCGGTGAAGCCATTTAGATTGGGAGATCATAGCTTAAAGTATACATCATTAGTTAGAATAGGTTCATTGGTTAGAGTAGGACCATTAAGTAGAGTCACACATCAGAGTTTACTTACATTGGTGAAGTCGGCGTGCTTGCCGGGCGGCATGGCGGCGGGCACTAGAGGGGCCTCCATGCACATGCCGGCCAAGATGAAGAATGTCGGCAGAGCGGTGAAGCTCTCGTGGCTCTCATATAAAAATTTAAGGTCGGTTGGGTTGACTACCGTAGAGCCCACTGCAACAACGGATACGGTACGTTTTTAAATGAAAAAACACTTTAAATGATTTTAAAAGGCTTTTGGATTAGTTTTAACGGCCCCGGCCCATAAGTACAAATGTTTTATCTCACAAGCGCGGGTGAGCTATACTTATGTGTGAAAATTGTAAATGCACATTGTCTGGATCGCTGCGCAAGCTACACAAGCGCACGTGTCCATACGCACTAGTACAAATATGGCTCAACCGCGCTCCTGAGATAACATGTGTATCTGTCGAAGGATGATTTGATAAATAGAACTTTCGCAAAAAATCCTAGGGATATTGCAAAAACACGGATAATTAGACAATGGTGTTGACATTTCTCAATCTTACTGAAATAAGATAGGGTTTTTGCAAAAATACGGGTTATGCGGGATATGCTTTAGTAACATTGGATATTCTTAACTCTGATTTGCTTAATTTTTACTTTCTTGCTAACTCTTATTCTGATTGGTTCACAGAAAGTTTAATACACGTGAGAGAATCGATTGACATTTAAAACGTCAAGTCGTCAACCAATTAGAGAAGATGTTGTTTTGGATGATCCGATTAGCCAATCAGAGTTTTGTTTTCATAATAGCCAGCGATTCTTTTCGCAGTCTTACTAAGGCAGCCCGTTTTTTCGCAAAAGCCCTATCTTTTTCAGTAGGATTGAGAAATGACAACACCATTGTCTAATTATCCGTGTTTTCGCAATAACCCTAGCATTTCTTCTACCAAACGCCTTCGAATAGTGCGTGCCGAGATTGTTGAAGGGTTGTTTTTTTAAAATTATTTTTTGTTTTTACAAGTAACTGGGCAGGCATTTTTTTACCACAATATTCTTTTCTGAGCTCATTAGACCGTTTAAAGGGATATTGTTTTGCCAAACGATGTTTCAATCGTCTTGACGAGATGACTTTCTCTGGACGCAGAACATTTAAAGTGATTTGATATTGTAATTTATATGTATATATATATATATATATTTATATGTATATTTAAATATGAATAAAAAATAAACTGTTCAGCGTTCTTAATTATGTGACCAGCCAGTAAGTAGTAATGCTAGGTTCAGATTTAATGTATAAAGTTTATCAATATTTTTTTTAGGCAATTGTGTGTATAAATGAACTAGTGGCCGCTCGCAGTTTTACTCGCGTGGTTCCCGTTCCCGTGGGAATATCGGGATAAAAGTATCCTATGTTCATAACCAGGTTATCTACTATCTGTGCACCAAATGGCTCCGTAATTTTAAGCATAACGTTTATTGTCATAATATCATGTTCCATAATTTTAATACCAATAAGCATCATGTTGCATATTATCGCGACGCATAATTTTAAAAGTCCTAATATAGTGTAGGCTAAAATTGTTTGTCATAAGTATTAAAAGGCATAAATTTTTGTTTTTTTTTATAAATAAAAACTATTTTTTCTGGCGCATCGCCGGCCGCTGCCGCGGCACGCTCGCTTCGCTCGCTCGGCTCGCGCGGCGTTTTGGTCACAGTTCTAACCTAACCTAACCTGAAACGTCTGTTACAGTTTGTCTCTGCAGCCCCCCGTCCCCTTCTCTGTTTTTTTCAAAAAAAATTGAGAGAAAAAAAAACTATATGTCCATCGGATTTCTCTTTAGTAAGGGTACCCTTCTTTGATACCCCCGGAGATACTAAATCCAATTTCGTTAGATTTTAGCTACGACGCACCGTTTTCGAGATATTCGCATTTCTATAAAATTCATTCTTGAAAATTTTACAGTCAACGATCCATACAAAATCAGTTGAATTTTTTTTAAGTCCTGCACCCCCTTTGCGACACCCTTACCCAAAACTATAATAGCAATTGTTATGTATCATTTTTTTACCATAAAAAAAATTTAGGACTACCTATAATATGCCAAATAAAATTAGGTTTTTCTATAGTTATGGCAAATAAAATTATGCTAAGGGATTTTAGGACAGCCTAATATTATACTAAATGAAATTAGAGATTTAATTTATTATGCTTCATAATAATATGCCTTTAGACAGTTATGCTACTTAAAAGTTATGCGAATGAAAAATTATGTGACATTAATGTTATGCTATTTGATGATTATGCCAATTGATGTATGACAAACGACTTTAGGACAATCGACATTATGCGAAAAGTTCCGCCCCCCTCTTTATAATATTAGTATAAATGTACCGCTGGTATGGAAAAGTATTGCTATACCGACATAAATACAATTAAATATGTATTTTATTGTATGCATGTGCATGTACTTATACCTGTTAGTTTGTAAAAATCTTCTCTTCAAATAAACGTTCTTAATTATATGATCACCACTGTATACATATAGTTAGGCTTAGGATGATGGACAGTATTATTTACTATAAGAAAAAGAAAAGAAAGAAGGCACGCTATAATTTGATATCGTAACTTGATAATCGTCAAAAGTTTGTTTTAATTGAACCTATATTAATGAAGTAGAGGAGTTCTTTTATTAGGTCTAAGACCTAGGCAACAGACCTCAAGCTAATCTTGAGGAGATTACGCCATGTATTTGTATGTTTGTCTGTTAATTTGTAACTTAAATCAGATATCTGTTCAGACTCCTTATTTTGATTTGATCTAAAGAATTAATTTAATACTACATTATAATTATGTACCTACTAACATAGCTTCTTTCCATTTCCATAACAAGTTCCATTGTTAACCATTATGAGTCTTTGTTTCTCGAAATAAACATATTATTATTATTCAAAAATATTCGAAAACGTTTCTAGGAGCGGAAATGTATGCACTGTCTCTCACTTCAGGATAGATGAAAATACAACACAGAATTTGAATCTGGTTCCGTTGTTCAAAAATAGAAAAAGATCAACTTTGTTCTAGAAATACTATACTATTGTAAACATAGTGCTCTAAATCTTCTCATTGCAATTTCAAATGAACTGCATTAAATAATATTAGAAAGATAAATTCGTCACTATGTTGTTATCTATTACGTGTGATAAGTGGAATCAGTAATTCCAAACATAACATGCGATTTTCAATCTTACCTCCAAGAGCGTACAGCGTTAAATCCTTTGCATCGTAACTGTAGTCCTTCCAATAACTGTTTATGCCACTGTCCAATTTAGCGCGTTCTTCGAATTCCTAAAAACGATATTACCTTTAACTATCTCAGTTTTTCTTAAAGTAATAAAGTAAGTAAAATTAAAACATCTATTTTACTAATATTATCAATGCAAAGTAACCCTGTCTTTCCACACGTTTGACCACTGGACCGATTTTAATTGGCCCGGGCGGAAGGCTAGTACTTAATATATTAAGGGGGCGTCATACGTGAGGCGTTTTGCCCATTTTTTTTATTTCCCGACGTTTCGGCACCTTTCCAGCTGCCAAGGTCACGGGATGACTGGCTACTTAAATACCAATTTTCGTCAAAATCGGTAGAAAAAATCCTGTAGGACTATTATTAGTAATCTGTGATGTAGACGAGAACGGACTGACAGACAGGCAAATGCATTTTTGGCCAATCTCGAAACTAAGACGTGAGATATTGCTTGATTTTTTATAAATATTAATAATTTAATTAAAATTAATTTAATTACATATTCAAGACTAGTTTCCATTTGAAGTTAGATTATTGCGTAGGATAACACATCAGTGGATATCCTATAATCCTTTTAGGATGTCTTTAAGATTGGACAAAAATTAAAGCTAGGAGGCTCATTGTAAATGGAAAAAAGGAGTCTTTATGGACAGACGAACGAAACTATTTAGTTTTCGGTAATAATATTGACACAATTATACCTGCAGTCGCTCAGCCAAGTCTATGGTGACTTCAGCGATCTTGTCCAAGTGTTTAGCGCCATTCATGTCCACCACTTTAGGCCAGAATTCCTTGACAGACTCGATAGTCACCTTGTCTGAGGCTGTCTTCCTGTTGGATATTAACGGTTTATATAATTTGAGTGCGAACAGCATCAATTGGTACAGTAAAGGTGATGTAACTGGACAGAGACTAAATAGTCAAAACCTTTTACAAAAATGACAACTTTCTCTAACTGATTTTGACCCTTATTATGTCAGGCGTTGGGTTCTGAATTAATTGAGAATACTATTGTACGGCAGTATATCTGTCGACTTTGCTGATTAAGTTAGTCTAAAGTGCTAGATCTTTTATCTCACAATGTGCCGCGAGATTTGCTTCTGGTAAATATACATAATTATGAAGATCTGTATAGATACTTATGATAATTTTAATTTTAACCCACTATCTTTAGGAATTCGGCCAACTGCTCTCGTGCAAGGCACTAGACAAGAGTCCCATCTGAGAATTCTCTTGTGGCCGAGTTAATTTTTTTCTTCCAATATTTTTCTATTTAAAATTTATTTTAAATAAATGGCTTGGGACTGAGGTTATAAATTGCATTGAAAAATGCAAAAAGAAAAACAAAGATAATAAATATTTACAGATGTTTTATTTCACGAATCAGTCAGGGTCAGTCAGCCAATATTGACGCTCTTGAGCTTACACACGCAAAGACAATGTGCATGTACAATTTACACATACAAGTATGGCTCACCTGCATTCGTGAGATAAAACATCTGTATTACAGTAATAGAAACTTTAAATTTACACAGCAACAAGTTTTCATGGTTATATTCACATAGATTACAATTATGTCCCTAATGTCCTTAAACGAAAGTACAAACATGGGTGTTAGATAATAACAAAAATTATCATCATTATTTTTTATCGCATTTCTGTGGCGACAATTACAATGTCAGCATAACAATTAATTGGATTTCAACACTTGAACTTGGACTTGGAATTTACATTTCTAGAATACAATGTACGGTCAACTTTACGGCGTAAGCCGTTGAGTTCGGAGCAGTCTAAAAAAATGGAAGGAACTGAAGGAAGCCGCTACATGAGAGCAGCGCAGAACCGGTCGTCGTGGAGATCCTTGGAGAAGGCCTATACCCAGCAGTGGGTGTCATGTGGCTGAGACGACGACTACTATGATTGTTGTAACTAAGTTCTAGCCCATGTTAAGTTTCATGAAGAACTTGTGTTATTAGATAACGGATAAACATACTTATAAACTTAATTTTTTGTAAATACATACATAATATACATATTAAACACCCAGACCAAGACAAATAGACATGTTCATGTACACAAATATTTGTCTTGTCCGGGTATCGAACCCGGGACCTCTGGTGCAGAAGGCGGGCTTAGTACACTGCGCCAAACAGGTCGTCGAAGTCGAAGCAGGCAGTTATATATATAAAGTTTGAGATATTTTTATACTAAGTACAAGAAAGTTAGTACAACAAGATAACATTATGTTTGTAACTACTAACAAGTACTCTTTTAATTTTTAATATGAGCTCTCTTAGTTATTGCAGCTATAATTATTATAATACTAATCATTTTTATTGTATAATCGTCTTTTATAAAATCTATATAAAAAATATAAATCTTAAGTAAGTAGTTACTACACATATTTGTTAAAACACTTATCAACACATTGAGTTAGTCCTATTTTGTTTATCTAAGTATTTATTATTTATACCTAAAAATGTACCAGACGGCGCTCCGTAGACCCCGACAAGGTAGGCCGAGGATCTGGTGAAGGTCGCTGAACGATCGTCGTGAAGATCCTCGGGGGAATCCCAGCAGTGGGTGTCATGTGGATGAGATGATGATGATTATGAAAAATGTACTTACTTTAACACAGTTCCAATACTTTTGACAAAGTGCACCTTGGAAGCATAGCCGAGGGTGGAGTCTATCACTGTGCCAGTTGGTTCGAAAGACTCATGGACCATGTATGCCTGTAAGTAAAAAAAAGTAAACATTACCACATCCATCCTTGTTACAAATATTATTTTATAAGGAGCTTAATCCTTATCAATATCATCTATAAATTATGTACATAATCTAACTTTTATGATGTACGGGAATTGTTTAATCAAAATAAATAATGAATAAGTTCCTGCTTCACTGTTTAGGATGACACATTGTACGCCTATAAATAGGTTAATTGTAAAAGACTTTCCCTAAAATAATTTTAGTATGATAAGACCTTTATGTACCACAATTAAGACAATAAAGATTATTTTCTTTATTTTTTTAACAACTGGTCAGGCTTTACAGTTTCTCCAATCGTTGAGTTCGGAATTGTCTGAAGGAAATATTGTACAAGCTGTAGTTGCTGAAGACTGTATGTACTTACTCTACTGCCCTAGTAAGTACAGAGTTTGGATATATTAACATTTGATATATTCTGTCATAGCTTAAGATAAGGCGATAATAATAGCGAGTAAAGCTAGAAACTAAAAACAGATGAGAAGCGACGAGCGGCGAGTTATAGTTCTCTCGCTCGGCTATGAGCGAGTGTTATTGAGCGGCGGCGGGCGAGCACTCCCTCCATTCGCCGCTTGTCATCTTTTTTAGGGCGTTTACTCGCTCGCGGTTGCTAGTTACTACCACTAATTACATAACAAATTATTATGTGCACTCAGATCCGCACTCTAGGTAAAAATGGCGGAGCGGCCGGCGTAAGCTCTGACCCAGTGTGACCAGAGCCCTGATTACGAGTTTAGCAAACTATAATTGTTTTCGAAAACTATCGCTGTGTCCCTTTCATATCCATAAACTGTTTTACCGACATGTGTAGAACATCCGATAGTTACCGAAAGCGTTGACAGTAAATGTACCTCTGTAAATCGGTATATTTCAGTATTTTTGTGCTTCCTCGGTATTTGCGTCAAACTTAATCTGAGCCCATAATACAAGAATACAACATATTTAGAAAAAGTATTGCTCAAGTATAAAACGCCCATGGCAAGAAGGGCGCTGTTTGTACGTGTAACGTTCTAGCTGAAACTTCCGGAATATATCAGTATAAAGTAAGCATGCCTACCTGACGAATGAATTTGTTCGCGAATTATTTTGTTGAGAAGTTATTTTAAAACTATCATATTTCCAAGATATTCATTAAAATTTAATGATGTAAAGGACAATTTTGTTCAAAATTAAATACTTGTGATGATTAACGTATTTATTTAGATAAGGATTAATATCATGTTTATGAAAACAGCTTCTCAAATAATACATTAGTTTAGAACAAATTTTATTATCTGAAAAATGGTTATAGTGAGTTAACCATAAAACAGACATATGCTGTCGCGGACTTTTTTTTAGAACTTTTGATGGGGAATAATTTCGTCATACATGATTTTTACATAACTTTAACCGTTTACACACCGTCCGCAACGGAAGCTCCCAAAACTAATATTTTTTTCCCGTTTCTGTAACGTTTTACATTAATGCTCTGCTCTTATTAATCGTACCGTGATATTAAATATCTTATTACCTTCCGAGATAAATGGACTATCCAGCACAAAAATAATTTTTCAATTCGAACTAGTAGTTCCGGAGATTAGCGTGCTCAAACAATCAAACTCGTCAGCATTTTAATATTCCTACTAAATATTACGAACCTTATCATTTATGACTAGCGGCCGCTCTCGGTTTCACTCGCCGCGTGGTTGCCGTTACCGTGGGAATATCAGGATAATTATAAATATTTGCATACAATGTGGTTTTCTGATATATAAGCTACATTGCTGTAAAGTTTCATCTTAATCAGTTCAGTCGTTTTTGAGTGAAATAGTAACAAACATTTCTCCATCGAAATATCTTAACAAACTTTCAAACTTATAATATTCGGTAGCAGGATAGGATAAGTGCAAAGTTACTAGTTAGATCTACAGTGCCTACTACGCTGGAAAACCAATGCACGCCCCTGCTAGCAATATACTACAAAAATACAGATTTTCTGAAAAATCTACAAAATATTTGAAAATGTACTGAAAAAGAACCTATTAAGGCTGCCTGTCCACTGAAGCGGAGCGAAGCTGCGGAGCGGAGAAAAGAGGAAATATTAACCAATAGGATTGCACTTAAATCTCATAAGCGGAGATTTTATGCAATCCTATTGGTTAATATTTCCTCTTTTCTCCGCTCCGCAGCTTCGCTCCGCTTCAGTGGACAGGCAGCCTAAAATACTGAATCTGGGTCACACTGCTCTGGCCGCCTAGCTTTTCTCGCCCGCGGTTGGACAGGGTGTTGCTCGGCGAGTGAATTTTTCTCGCTCAGCTACAAACTAGTGAAGTGAGTACTCGTCGGCGCCGGCAACAGCCAGCGATGAACTATTAATATTTGCATATCTTTTTTAACACGGAATCTTTTGTACCAATCGCTCACTCGTCCGCGGCGAGACAGGTGCCTAAGTGACCAAAAATATGATAAAATATTCGTGCCATTACGTGCTTCCGAAAGTACCTACAATGCCATTGGGCCCTTAAGATTATCGTTAGAAAATTTGACACTTACAACAACGGGCGCGATGAGGTCTGGCTTCATAGCTTGGAACATATCAGGAGGTAAGATGTCTTCGGTGAGGCGAGAAGCAGCAGTTGGCACAATGGTGTTCACCTTGATGTCGTACTTCGCGCCTTCTAGAGCCAAGGCATAGCAAAAGCCGACAAGGCCGAGCTTGGCAGCGCTAAACAAAAATGAGGCATGAGATGTCTAAACTTCTTTAAAATACCTAGGTTTCCGCCCACGTCTTCATTCGCGTGGAATTACATTATTTCAGGCTCCTTAAGGATCATATTTTTACTACAAAAATTTTCATGTATTTTCCAAGGTCTAATCTTGGTCCGTAGGTCACTAGGAACAGCTATATGCTAAGAATTTTCAAATTGGTTCAAATGTTTAGTTGTGATAAGTTTAAGGAGGTACAGATAAACGAAGTAATATCGCATTTACAATATTATGTTTTTTGGCCAATTAAATTACGAGAATAAAACATTAGTATGAACATGAAGGTTTAGGTTAGGTTACCTACTTGAAGCAAAATTCTATGTAGCGTTATCTTACTCTCTACAGAATTCTCTCTCTTTGTAATTAATATTGTTTTCCTTATTTTCAACACTATTAGTGAAAGGATAAGTTCTTGGATTCAAATTACTTCCACCACTACATAGAACATATAACTATAACACGATTTGTATTGATTTAAACACAAACAAAATCACGAATCGACAGTGTGCGACTCGACTTATGATTGTGTTTTTTAAAATTTGGGTTGTGATATCAACAAAAATTTTGCATAAAATTGTTCTAGGTGGTGGTGGAAATAAGTGGAGACCAAGACGCTAACTTATCTTTAACTAATAGTGTTAAAAAAAGCAAATAAAAAAAATTATATATACCTATATAATTTTCTATTGTGAGATAGTTACATAGAATTTTGCTTTAAGTTGGTGTTTGACTTAAATCCCACTTAAAGATTAGAGTGTATAAATATTTTTCATCACGTCTTTATTTTGGATACAGAACTTTATCATATTCTTCTACTATAGGGTCTAAGTAAGTAAAGTCCGCAAATCGTAAATAAACTTACCTGTAATTAGTTTGGCCAAAGTTGCCAAATATACCAGCATTGCTGGCAGTCATGATAATGCGTCCGTAACCCTGCTTCCTGAAGTAAGGCCATGCTGCGTGAGTCGTCTTGTAAGCGCCTTTTAAGTGGACTGCATGGATAATATCCCAGTCCTAAAAGAATATCAGTTTGAAATGCGTATGCATATGATTCAGGGGTGCGATTTCTAAATATTGTTATATTGTTTTCTAAATATTAAAGTCAGTTATACTTTATAAAGAAATGAAGAGTAAAAGAGAAAGATTTTCTATTCTCAGCCTTACAAGGAATATATTACCTAAAAGTCATTATTTATTCAACTAAATAATTTCATATTACCTGTTCAGATAACTTCAAGAAGCTCTTATCGCGCAAAATACCGGCGTTGTTGATAAGAATATCAACTCTACCAAAATTATCAATAGCAGTCTTTATGATTTTCTCTCCTTCCACTACAGAATTATAGTCAGCAACAGCAACACCACCTGATAGAAAGACGTTTGATTGATAAGATATACTGATAAAAATCACCATTATTGCCATATAAATGTATTCACTGATATGATAGTGCCTACAAATTAAGTACTTATTATATAACAATATCAAGAAAACAAAATACTTTATCACCTATAGGGGGTTTACGTCTTGTAAAGTAGAAAGCTACATCCATGTATTTTCGGTTTAGAATGCCAATGATGCGCCTCATTTATAAAGTTTATAATATTCTAAATAAATAATACTATGTACTTGTATGTTATGGGTGTTTGATAAATTTTGATTACAAAATAAATATCTTATGAATTTAATATTTTTAACTTGTTACTATGAAACAATAATGAAAATCACAAGGGGAGAGTATGTGTATAGTATATGGGTAAAATTAATTTATTATTACGGTCTACAGAGAAACAATGCTTACAATAAAGTAAAGGCAGCTATTTCTACAGAGCCGAAGTTAACATGTTTCTTTTTTAATTACAAGAGAATGAATTTGGAATAAAAAGTATAATTTATAGTACAATATCACAATTTTCTGTGGTGTGTAGTTTGGCAATATTCATAATTATGACAAAAATACTGGTTTGGTAAGATAGAGATAGTCTGTTTATGCAAATATTATAATAACAAAAACTATGTACACCAACTCTTAATATTAAAATCAATGTTGCCTGCCAACAAAGGTCAACATTCAAGTTGAATATTAATTAGCAACTTAAAATGGAGTCATGTTCTCTGTTATGTGTAAATATGTATACTGTCTAGTCTGTTTCTTTAAGTCTCATTTTATAATCAATGCTCATGCCATTCTATGATTAAATAATTATTTTAAAATATCATGATGACACCATGCCACCCATGTAATAAAAAATGTTAAATAAGGAACACAACTTATTTAATTTAACATGTGACAAAAAGACTAGAAAAACATTCTTTCCATAAATAATAAATAGAAAATAAGTAAGCTAATGTAGGTTAGTTTTCAAACACTTTACAAATATCTTCTGAGTAGCGATGCCTGATACGTATCGATGTTTAGGTTTATTGATACAACGGAATGCGATATAACGATATTTTGTATCGATACACATCAATGCGATATTTGGCTATATCGTATCGCTTCGCCCGAATATTGCATCAAAAATATCGTATCGTACCGAGATCGAATCTTTGAAATATTAAGGATAACAATAACAAAAATTCATAATGTAAACAAACTTATTTTTCTTTTGTAATGCCGCCACACTTGAAGGTTCCACTTTTGTGTAATACGATGCGGGTAGATCGAAATATGACTTAGATGATTTTTATTAATATGATGTGTAGCCTGTGTAGGTACTCGAAAAATGTTAATAAACAAACACTGAGTTGTGGATGTTTCATTAATCTTGATTCATTTAGTTGTTGCCATGGCTCCGCCAAAGAAATCAATCAAATAATACGCTAACAGAAAATCGAAACAGACAGACTAGGCCCCCCACAACGGTTGTCGAAATTGCTGTTTCGAGCTTAGATTTTAAACATTGGCAGTTGTAAAAAAATATAATCATAATTTCTTGTTATGTTCACACATTGGAATGTGCTAGCTAAACTTATTTTTATCTTTCTTGTACCTTTTGTTTTGAAAATCTTAATTAAACTTACATACATCTGAATTATGAGTTTTACTTTTGGGATCCAATACGATATTTGCGATACAATATTTACAATATCGATACAAAGGCATTCGATACGTATCGTGTATCGATACAATCACTCGCGATACATTACGATACGATATATCGAATCACAACGGTATATCGGGCATCGCTACTTCTGAGATTTGAACAGGTTGAAACTTTTACTACAGTTATCATCATCATAATCACCTTATCAAATTCTATTTGGGATCAGTGCAGTATTCCTTTCTTCTCTACTTCACTCTGTTGCCTGTCAACATTCTTTGAATCTCTATGTGTCTTGGTGAACCCAAGTATATACAGTTCTAATAAAATTATTGTATTGTGACGTGAAATGAGTGATGTTATACTTAAGCCTTTGACCAGCGTTTCTTATTCAGTCAAGTTATATTAGATATCTAATAAACTAAAGCAGCATAAACATACATATTGTTCAACTATAGATGTTTTGGCATGGCAACATTTTGTCTTGTAACTAAACTATTCCATTGGTATTAGAGAAAGTGAATTATGAGCCCAGATTTGCTGCAATATATAATCCAGACCAGTCATTAACTAGAGTATGGAATTGTTATGAATACAGCCATACTAAAAAATTACCTATATTGTTTTTTAAAAACACAAAGATGCTACACGATTGGGGCAGACATTAACATCAATAACAAAGTTTGAACTGACCTTTGTCCTTGATTTCTTTGACGACTGCATCAGCAAAGTTAGACTTCCCGACTCCATCGCGGGCGCTACCAAGATCGTTAACTACGACTTTAGCACCCCTTGAGGCAAGGAGCAATGCATATTCCTTGCCGAGACCACCACCGGCCCCAGTAACTACAGCAACACGCCCGTCGAATCGGAGTTGGTCCATCCTAGCCGGCAAACAGAACCGAAATGAATAACTACGACGCGCTAAATTATTATTGACGCTATCGAAGATAAAAAAGTTATTGTCACAAGCCAAAGTCCAATTATTAATGTGCGAAGCACTGGATTGTAAGTTGCTTCTTGAAGTAATTATCGTAGGGTAAAGTATGAATTGTAGATACCTTATCTATAAAACAGGTACTTCGTCAAATTCAAAATTTAATCCCACAAGCAAAGAGTGGAAAAGTAATAAATTATTATTTTGGTTTATTTATTCGCAAAGTTTTGTGAGTGAAAGTGAAAGAAAAATTAATGAATGAGAATGACAAACAAAAGTCAGACTGACAGACGAAAAAGAAATGGATGAACATTCATTCACTCATCCAATGTCAATGTCACATTCCACTCACTCCCATCACAGACTAAAGTACGTTTCATCGTAAAATATATTTATTGTTACGTTGGTACACCTGTCGATTTCTGTCAAAGGATTAGGTTAATTTAGGATAAGTATTCAATGCAGACTTTTAAGTTTTGGATTCAGTTTTAAAATCATGCTCGAAACAACAGAAAGCGATGAAAGTAAAATGGTTTTGACATGATGTTTCTAACACGTACGTACGCGCCTTCTTGACATACAGGGGTACCAACCTAACAAAAAAGGAAATATAGGATGAAACGCACTCTAGTCTAGGGTGGTCTTGCTTGGCTTTCTTCCTTCCTTCCACGACGAGCACGACACCGACCGAACGACGACCGACGCCTGCCATTAATTTATAGGTAAAAGTGGAGCTAACACTTCCAATCAGTAATTGAGTGGAGTGAAAAAAATATTGTATTTGGGCGTTTTACAAATAAAATGGCGCGTTACTTAAGTGGAACCATAATTTGCAATTAACTGCATTTGTATTGAATGGTTGATAATTACCGACACGTAAAGAAAAGTAAGAATTGAATATTTAAGGCTAGCAACATTATAACCGTTGATTTATTGGTTGTCATTTTTAAAGTTCAAAAAAATAATTGACGTTTATATTTTCTAAACTTTATAAAATCAAAACAAACAAACTTTGAATTTCTTTCAATTCAGATTATTTAGTTATTTATTCTCTGATGATGTCTGGCTATTGTCCAGAACCTGTGTGGCAAAATGAAAATCATCCTGCCCATATCAGCTCAGACCCTTTAGCCCGTGAGTTCATAATTTCTTCATTTCCTCATTTTAGTAATCGCCATTCACACTATTTGTGTAGAAACTAATCTCTAAAAAAAATATTTCAGTAATATACAACGAAGGGCAGTGGCGATTAAACAAAGTTTCACCGCTATTCAATTTACAATACAGCGTCCTAAGATTGAAGCAGTATGCATCCAAAATACGGCAGGCTTTGGTGAGCTCTGTAACAGCAAACGTTCTTAAATATTCAGTAGTGTTAGAGGAACAACCCAATCTGAAATACTGTGAAGATGACTCCAATGGTTTGTTGGTAAGTTTGTAACTCTTTCAACTTTCCTCACTGTTTATTGGTCAGTGTTCTGTTTCAGCCATACCCATATTATTTGACTTTCTGTTTTCCAATCTATTTTCATTGAAACCAAAATATTATACCATATCACAATTTCTCTTACTGTGCTGAAGTACAGTCGATAAGGATACATTTTCATATTCTTTTAGAATGGCTTGCTATAAGTTCTATTCTTACTTAATTTGTCACTTGCTAGAAGGACACTGGTGTCCAGAGAACAATAGATTATGTATTGTGTCTCATAATTGTTGATTCCGTTTTTTATGTAATAAACTGTCACTATACACAATGAACATTGTTTTTAGCTTACTGTGTCATCATCTCAAGAAAACAATAACAAAACTAAAGTGGCATATTCAGCAATATTACTGTCATGGGGTGTTAGTAGCAGTTTAAATGGTGCCATACATTTACCATACATGTTAGAGAAAGGTGAACAAAAAGTTGGTAGTGCAGTCAAATCTGTTTTACAAACTATATTTGATTGTAATATACAGCAGTTTACTTTTACTCAGGTATATACTATTTTTATTTGATTATTAGTTTAGTGATTTAGTTCTTAAAAAGCAGTTCGTCATTGAAAAATCAGCTAGGCGATTGCGTAAAGTCAATCATATTCATTTGACAGTTCATATTGTATCATATTAAATGTCATCCCATACAAATCGCAATTTGAATTTGCCGATTGAATACGATATGAACTGTCCAATGAATACGATTACCTTACGCAATCGCACCCCTGGTCAGAGTCAACAAATCTGTCCAATAAATGAGCCAATAAGGAAGAATACTTAGTAAAAATTGTTGATCTGTACTTGATGCTATAAGCATTTTTATATTTTAACATACTTATTGTTAAGTTTACAACTTCAGCAGGAAAACATTTCTTACCTACCTACAACCTGAGTATTAACTTATTCACCAGTATTCACTTTTTGTATTTCAGCATCAACTATTGGAATTTGGTTTCAGTTTTGTTGAAACTTGTGCATCAAAAAGTACTGATCCCTTCGCAATGACATATAAAACTCCCCAAGTTGACCACAAAGATAAACTCAATTTATCTTTTGACATAGGAGATATTCACATTATCTGGAATGGGTAAGAAAGTCCTTAGTTTTTATTTTATAAAGCTTGATCAATTATCACGTCATGCTCCCTGGCAACCCCATTATCGTTTGTCCTATTTTTAAGTTCATAAATCTGTTGTACGCAATCTGTACCCAATCTGTACAAATTTAAAAAAAATGTACTCTAATAATTTTAAGGGTACAGCCAAAGGAAAATAGGGTTGCTGGGGAGATGCTCCCCACTCAAAAGTTGGAAAAAAATATCATCTAAAAACTTACTAAATAAGCTACAAGAGGTCGAAAAAAATTGTACTCTTGTTTTTACCATAGAATGTGCTAGGTAAGACTTGTTAAATTGAAAAACAAATACAAATATGGTAGAGGTAAGAAGTTTGCTTGTTGCGTAATACTGTTACCATTTTTTTATATAAAAAAAGGTTATTGTATTAAATTGAAGGAAATGAATGAAACCCAGGAACAGGTACAATCTTGATATCAGTCTACTGCTTCTCACTATGTTGTGTATAATAGATTTGTTATTTTTTATGTTTCAGTATCAAAGAAGAAGCATCTAAAAAGTCCGAATTGATAAACTTGGCATACCAAATCCTACAGAACCAAATCTTCTACATGATCATGTTGGACATTACTGTGTTTGACCTGTGTGAAGTAACATTACCCAAAGCAGAAGTCAAGAGTACCGGTATTGTTAAAATGAAAACTCCAGAAGTTGTGAACTGTGTTTTTAGTGTGTTGAATGGAATAAATCATATCTTATCGGACTCGGAATCTATTGATGGTTCATCTTAATGTTATTAAAATCAAGTATGTATAATAACTTTGTTTATTTCTACTTTAGCAACTTCTTAACTGGCATTTAGAAGTGGTGTTGCCATTTTTATATGTAACACTTTCTATCAGGAACAGCCAAGTTGATTTACATAAAATAACACAACTTCACCGGCTTCACCCATGGTGCAAGGTGTGAGGTGCACGCGAGCACCGCGTCCTAAGGGGCGCCATACACCACGTTCGGCGCTTTTAATGACTCGCGTAAAAAAAGCTCCGGTTTGCATACATTATACTTGTATGACATTTGGAGCTCTTCAATCTCAAGATCGCCGAATTACTGCAAAGCAAGCCAAACATATTACATAATAGTAACCTTTGTTTCAACATGAAATAAACCAAACAGATTGAAACTGCAGGCGCAGTGCGGGAGCGCGCCTTGTGCAAGAGTGGCGATTACTATTCTTTAAATAAATTCAGCCTATTGAAGTCCACTGCCGGGCTTGTCTCCCCCAAGGAGCGCCGCAAGGCACATCTCCCGCCTTTTTCATCCAGCTACTACCTACCATTTTTCACAGGTCGTCGGTCTATCTAGGGGGGCCTACACTACGTTTGCCGGAACGTGGTCTCCATTCGAGAACTTGTCTGCTCCAACGGGTTCTGCGACTGATGTGCCCGCCCCACTGTGCCAGATTAGCTTGCCTTGTTATGTGCCACGTGTTGTAGGACTCCTTTTTACTTAATCTACCGTAAAAATTCAATAAAATATTTTAAATATTTTTACCTGACATTGGCTAAATGCGTAATTATCGCTTGCAAGCCCTTAATTGGGATAAGACTCATGCCGGATTTTATCCCTTAACGAGATTACCAGCATGGACCTTTCCATAGCTTACTGAGCACCGTAATGTATGTGGGCCAATTTCACCATCATCATATTCCATTTCCAAGTTTCGGCTTCGTAGATCATGACTGGTAGGATGCATTGATCTAAGTCTTTGCTCTTCAGGCATTGTGGTAGTGGCGACGAAAACATATATGACGCAGCTCCCTAAATGTTTTCCAACCCAGACGCACTCTTCTGATAATTTCCCACTTGATGTTGTCTCTACCCAACTGCACTGTTTGCCCGAAGTAGACGTATATACAGGATGGAAATTTAAAACGGATCACGAAGGGCAGGTACCTTAACCGTTGTAGGTACATAAAAACATTCTTAGGAAATCACCTTAATTTTTTGAGAAATTTAGAACATCATTCACCGATTTTGATTAAAATAACATTTATCAGAAAAATAATGAGTTTTCAAAAAAAATATTTTTGATGGCAATCGATCCCATTTCTCATGAGGATCGAAACACTATGACACTAACTGAAATATAAGCACTAGAAAAGTCAGAAATCGCCACAACTATTTGCATACATTCGCTAAGAAAGACTTCCAAGTCTCGGTAGCTCAGCGGTTAGAGCTTTGGACCGAATTTCCAAAGGTCGTGGGTTCGATTCCCATTTGAGAATTACTTGTGGCCGAGTTAGTTTTTTCCAATATTTTTCTATTTAAAATTTATCATAACCAATTTTTTCGTTTGAATATAGCCTAAAGTCGCCTAAGATATTAAGAAGATAATTTAATTGAACCGGTTGAGAATTGATACAAATATATTAAAAAAGAATAAAAAAACACCCTTCTAAATGGTAACCAGCGCGCTCTTTCTTTTTGTACAAGTACAGTATAACTATGTATGGAAATAGTTTTTCGCGATTTCTGACTTTCCTAGTGCTCATACCTCAGTTGGTGTCATAGTGTTTTGATCCTAATAAGAAACAGGGTCGATCGCCATAAAAAAACCTATTTTTGAAAACTAATAATTTTCTGCTGACTACCCAGCAAACATTTTAGGTCAAAATTACAATAAAAATACCAATTTTAGGTTGCAATTTTTACGGTGACCAAAATAAGATACCTAGAATCGACGTAGAGTCGACGTGAAATCACCCTAAGTGGGGAAAAAAAGCACGTGCCAGTGACGTTTATTCCACGTAATTTTAGTGATTGCAACCAGCAGGTCAACAGATAGGTCATATTTTCCACGTAAACTCGACGTCACCACGACGTGCCTTGTAGTTGCAATTACTAATTTGGTAATCATTTACCTCTTTTAAACGTAGATCGCACGTGTTTTTTACAATTTAATTACATATTTAGGTGATCAAATATAGTTTGCGATGAAGAGTAAAAGAGACAATAATATTGTATTTTTACTCCAAAACAAAATGTCTAACTAAAAAGCTAAACGCTGTATCGATAGAATAATAATGGCGGCTTTACAAGTTTCCAAGTTTTGGCGCTCATTACAACGCGATATTATGACGAAATCTTCTGCGATGAAAATTTTTTCGCGCATTATGTTGATTTAACGTTGAAATCTGCTGATGGGCTTCAAATATATTAAAAAATACAATTTTTTCAAGTCAAGATGATTTTTTTTATTTTATCAATAATTGTCATCATCTTGCCTTTGAAGTATTTAGATACATAAACCCAACTAACTATCTGAATATTAGACAGTAGAGGTGCCGTTTAACGATATTATCCGAGAAATAACAACAAAAAATCTGCGATTTGAAATATCATTTCTTCGGATTATTAAAAAAAAATGGCGGTTCGGCTAAAATGTTTTTTTAACCTATATATCGACCTATAGGTATCTAGTAGTTATTTTACGTTAATTTGACATACTATCTGCGACTAAATGGTATCAGGTTACCTATTTAAGTCAATAATCCTAACTACCATGAAGTTATAGTCGCGACCAATTGGTAATAATTACGGATAAGTCGACGCGCCTAGGTTGCGACGTGTCATTATTTGTTTGGCAGCGGCTGCGAGCGGACTTTTGTGGTTTGTGTAGTGCATCGAAACAATACAACAAGGAACAGAAAAGTACCTACAACTATCGGTAAGTCATTCGATATTTTAGAGTTATTCTTTGCTAAAATTAAGACATGTATTGGTAGGTACGTATGATTGTGCTCATGTTTATTTTTCTTCTTTCACTAATGATATGATTGTATTAACTATGTAACTAGACTCATAATTACACTAGTGTTGGCCACTTATACATACGAAAAACAAACAAATTACGTTCAAAATAAATGTTTAAAACAAAAGTCAGTTTAATGACAAAGTGCGTTGCTAAACTTGAAAATCACACAAACCGCCACGATATGTAGGTATAATGCCAGAATTTCTATTCGGAATTTCGAATGCAACTAAATAATTACCTATTTAATAAATACAAATCATGAAATCACTGACTTTGTCAAACACGTACATAACCCTACATAACTCCCGTAAGAGTTTTTTTTTCTGTAAGTAACATTTTACATATGTATAACTTTTTTTTTCAGGTCAAACATTTTAGTAGCTTTGTAGGGACTGATGGTCAAGGAAGAGGAGAAGTTCTCGGAAAAAAGATGGCGGAACAAATTATGACGAGAGAACTGTACCCCTATTACGAGTTTTTCTTAACATGACATTTACAGGACTCGTTAGCGTAGACTATCGGATACACTGCTCATGTCGGTAAAACAGTCCCTAAATAGTAAAGAGACAGAGCCACATTTTACATTAACGTTTACTGTAACGTCGAGTTTGCCACACTCGTAATAAGCCTACTGATGACAAAAATGGCTTGGATCGGTGTTTCAAGAACAGCTGGTTTTGAAAAAGAATTTGCTTTCCAAACATTAGAAAACTTAGTGAAACTATTTTATAAAGTACTAGTTAAAGCAGACTCAAGATGGTCTTATGAGAAAAATGAAAAACTCTTTAGCGGTGCATTATTGAAACATGCTAAGAAGAGAGCAATAGCAGAAAAGGAAAAAGTGGAAAAGAGGAAAAAGCAAAGCCAGGCAAATGCATCTGATTCCCCTTATCCAGCGCAAATGGAAGCTTCGGAAAATGAAATACCACCACAGGATCCACCACCAGTACTCTTATTGGATGAGGATGGTGCAGATAATAGGACGGTCGACTCGAATGAAAACGATGATAGTGAAGAATAGGTCCGATAATCTTCGTTGTTTTTTTTATACGGTAGATTAAGACTGTTTTTTTATTCTTTGCAATAGGCTAGTTTCATGGGTCAAAATAATAATATTATAATTATGCCGTCAGATAGATACTCAAAAAACATTGGACACGTAGTTTTTCTTTTGTCGATTAAACAATTAATGAAAAATATGGGGGGGGGCTCGTGACGTAACAGCAAGTTAAAAAATGTAGCTAACTGTGACGTCACATGAAATTTTGACGGGCTGTATCTTTATCATTTATAGTCTAATTAACAAAATAAAATATACGTTTTCAATGTTTTTTTATTATCTAACTGATGGACCAATCATATTTTTTTAAGAAACTTGCCTATTATACTACTTATTTTTAATGAAAGGTAAAGTAAAACTGAGTGAAAATAGTAGGCAAGTATTCGTTAATGTTTTATTTCAAATAAAAAAACTGTATAGTTCTTTTTTTTTCTTTTGTCACCATATGTTTACGATTATATTATTAATAATAAATAGAACATCAAGGAGCTTGCTCTAGTTAAGATTTTTTTATACAATCTAAGGTATGTAACAAAGGTAGAAACACAGAATTGTGCCTGTATGTTAAACGAAACAATTTACATTGAATTTCTGTCAAATTGTATTGCTTTTGAAGAAGAAATTTATGTTGCGGTTCCTCAGATTCCATTGATTGATTTCTATTATAATCAGCACTAAATATGTTTAATTTGGATGATTTGAATGGTAAAGTAAAGAAATCTTGCTTGTTTTCTAATTGATTCCCCGTTATTAAAATATTTTCTTCTTGTAGTGAAACATTCTGTAACTTAACTATGTCATTATTTTTTGTCATAAACCAAGAATTTTTGTTATCTCTGCCTAACATAAAGTCTTTCAAATAAAGCTTGCTGTAAATTCCATCTTTTATTTCTCCTTTCAAATTAATTTCTTGAGCATCTTCTGATTTATTTCCTGTATGAGATTGTCTTGTTACCCAGAGAGCAATTTGCTTTAGCGGTTGTTTACCTGATCGTACAAGTGACTTTAATTGACCAAGTGAATTCTCGAATTCATAAGCACTAATTCCAGGGAGCGCACCAAAATTCTTTACATCATCTATTACATGACACAAGTTGTGAAAATTGCTGCTTATAGAATCTACTCCGTATATGTTTATACAACCTTCCAGATACTCTTCTAGTAAAGCTTTTGCAATATCAACGTAAACGTAGTAAGTGTTACAGCTCAAAATTGTAACTGCGCAGCTCAGCAGCAGAAAATGTTCATATACATCCTTTGTAAGAACATCTTTTAGGACAACAATTCCCAAATATAATAGCATTACACGATACTCGGTTCCTTTCCAGTATTTCAAATATTTGACCCCTCTAATATTTCGTTGAATTTCTTTGGGCCTATTTTTTTTACAAGATTCCAACATATTATTTAGTAAGTCTATGTCAGATCCTCTCAGTTTCGTTTGAAAATTGAAACTTCCATTACACCAAGACAATAAGCACTTCCTCATTATACCTGAAGATATTGAAAATTATATTATGTTATGTTATCATTATTACAGTTATATGACATATTCTCATAATTTTGTGTTGAGTAAAACTATTATCTGTTAAAATGAATTCAACGGACACAAAATTGTATAGTGAGTCCAGGAATATTTATTTATTATTATTTATTGTTTACATACCGAGATCAAATAGGTGTAATGAATCAGCAACAATAAAATCTTCAACCATGTCAATTGGTAATTCAACTAATGGCGTTTCATGTACATGGTGATCTTCATCCAATTTGGAGCGAAAACTGGCATTCGTTCTGAGTGGACATTGAAACATCGGATAGCTCATGTGTCTTCCTTTTCTGTCCCAAATTCCTTCTACTGTACATTTTATGCAGCTACTTCTTGTAGCGTTGAAGCTTGGCGTACCTAAAAAAATACGGTCAAAATAGGTAGTATATGTGGGCGAACAAATTAACAATTATACTTTTTTTTTTATTACATATTATATTATTTTATACTAGCTTTCGCCCGCGGCTCCACCCGCGTCAATGTCGATCCCTCGGGAACAGTACTTTTTCCCGGGATAAAATGTACCCTATGTCCTTCTCCGTACCCCAGATAACGTGTATGTAAAATTTCATGATGATCGGTTCATTAGTTACGGCGTGAAAGCGTAACAAACAAACAAACTCACTTTCGCATTTATAATATTAGTTAGGAGTTAGAATTAGAATTTTTTAACTTTACAATTTATTTATATAGTTATATAGATTTACTTATGTAGCTTAAATAGAAATAGTGGTCAACAGGCCGCCTGCGACGCGGAGTGACCGGGTTCGATCCCAGGTCAAGATGGAAAATTATGTTTTTCAGATTGAATTGGTTCTTAGATGTTTTCTGTATTTGTATTTATTATCCTAACTAATATTATAAATGTGAAAGTGAGTTTGTTTGTTTGTTAAATATAGTATCGTTGAGTTAGTATCCCATAATGTAAGTTTCGAACTTACCATGAGGCTAGCACAATTTGTGTGATTTGTCCCTATACATATATTTATTTTTAAAACAGATTAATGTAAACCACAAAAATAATTGCATATATTCTCACAAATTACTATTATTATTATAATTTAGTTTAATTTTATCTTACCTTTCAGATACGCTCTAGCAGGAGTGTCACAAACAAAACATTTTATTTTAACACGCAGCTTTTTTTCTTTTATAATTATACCTTCTTGTATAAGATAATTCATCTCGTTAATAAACTCACGTAAAAAAAGTTCCAAAGGTGGTTTTCCATTTCCATAATAGATTGCTGCAAACATTGGCTTGACGTTTGGCATACCATATATTGCAAATGCTATAGGCCATACTTCGGAAGCAGTACTGTTAAAAAGAGACATTCCATCTACGTTGATCAATAACTCTATATTTGATACAGAACTCAAGTCAATGGCTGAGATATTTTTTTCCAAATTATTTCTCACGCCTTGATACCAAAACTGTCCTTGTCCCATTGCCTTTATATCGACATCATCAGTTTTCAGCAGTGATCTTCCATCTTAAGGAAGTATAAATCCGTATTTATTTATTATTCCCAACAAATCGTTAAGAGACGAGATGGTGGGTTTATGCTGTACTGTCCATTTTTTCAAATCTTCAGTAAGTTTTAATGATGTTGACATAGAGTCATCACTTTCAAGATCATCATTTCCAGAGTCTTCAATATCAAAGTCTTCGTTTTCTGATTCTTCATTATTATTTGTCTGTAGATTGTCATTACTTATCTCTACGTTTGATTTTATAAGCTGACTTGAAGATGCATTTTCATGAAAAGATGGCGTGGAGGCCGAGGGATGAGCATCGGATGCTAATAAATTTACAGGCAATTGACATGGTCCTTCTTTTAATGTTCTCTTACGCATTTCAGCTTTCTGAGCTTCTGTTTTTCGTTTGCATTTTCTATAGTAGGAAGTTGAATGTCTGTACAATTTTTTATCTTTGCCCATTGCAGATTAGAAGTTTAATTTTAATGAAAAAAGATAGGTCTCATGTAATATGTCGTAGTTCACCGTAAACTGACTTAATTGTAACTAAAACACGATAAACGTCAGGTTGCCTCCGTCACCTAAGACTTATTAGTTAAATTACTAAGTAATTCTGACTTATAAGTTATCACGATATAACCTAACGGTATTGCAAATAATTTACAAGTATTTTTCACTCGATTGTCGAATTTTGGTATTTACTATTGGTAAAATTTACTTCAAAATTAGTATCAAATTCGACATAAAATCGATGACCTAATAGTCGCTGAATAAGAAATAATTACCTAGTAAATACCAAGCAAGCACGTACAAGTATTCATGACTTATTGGTCAAGGTTTCAACCGTCAATTCTACCACTTATTTCGACTAAATTTCAACTTTAAAGTTCTCTACCAGATTAAGTAAAAATAACGTTTTAATTGCTATATATTTCGACGTAACAGTTAAAGTGTTAGAAGTGAAAAAAAAATGGTGATTGGGACGTTATTTTTACGTGAATTGGTAATATATTCTTTAGTCTTGGACAAAAATACTTAAAATGTTTGCTGGGTATAAATCAAAATTTCTCAAAAAATTAAGAATGGTTTCCTAAGTACGTTTTCATGTATAATAGCTACATCAGTTAAGGTACCTGCCCTTCGTGCACCGTTTTAAATTTCCACCCTGTATAAGTATACTCCTAGCCAACTTTGAGCGTTGTACCCTGCGATAGAAATCGGCGCCGGAATGATTTGTTTATTGAACATGATCTTGGTTTTCTTTAGGTTCATGTGGAGTTCGACTCGTCGATACGCTGTGTTAGGCTGTGCAAATCCTGCAACGATTTCGCCATCAATGCTATGTCAGCACCGGTGCGTGAGATATTCGCCGTTGATGTTGATGTCCAGTTCGTTCCTGTCCAGTGTTTGTTCAAGATATCCTCCAGTGCGTGCGTGAACAGTTTCGGAAATATCGTCCCCTTAGTGGTAAAACCGATTATCTGCACTTTTTTTTTGCAAAATTTTGTTATAATAAATTCTCAAATTATTGTCAAGATGGCAAGGTAATATAGACCTTAACACATAGTTAAGGCAGGCCTGTTTCACTCCCCGTGTATGCTCGAAAACATGCCTACGCGCGGCGGCCCCTCCGGCGGGGCCAATCTAGTAGGGACTCACGAGCGAGCAGTGACGCACGCGCGAGTTTTGTTTGTCACCTACTTTCCGTAGTTAACTACCTTAAAATAAGTAAAATTTAAAATGGCAACACGTAAAAAAAAGCTCGTAAATATTGTGCAGTGTTTAACTGTTTAAACACGAATCGCGATCCAAAGTTAACTTTTTTTACGCTCCCTAAGGACGATGAAAGGCAAGTTCTACTTTAAAGTGGTTATTATTATTATGAAATTCTCATTCATGTTAGGTTTATTACGTAGGTTTAATATTTAAATAGGTAGGTACCTACCTACTTAGGTTACGAAAATAAGTAGGAACGTAGGTTGGTGTAATAATCTTTCACGAGTTTGATAGAATCAAACGAATTTCTGATGTTTGAGACTAACGCTCTGTTTTGTCGTTATAGGTTATAGGTAGGTTTGTTATTTTTTTTTACTTTTGGTAGGTACCTATTAACCTTTAATATTATAAACCTTTTGATTATACTATGCATATGCCGACACAAAGTCTACCTATAAATAAATGAATCACAAAGAGGCAACCCTAGCTGCGTCAGAAAGAATACGAGTTACGCGATAGAAAGAGACGCAGAATGTAGGTGAATATAATGCTAGGCATTTAGCGCAGCGCGACGTGAATTGGACTTTATTGCGTCGTGAGCTAGACTAGCAATTTATTGAGTTGCGAAGCGAGTCTTCTGTACTTGTACTATTAAGTATTCTGTGGTTAAGGTGTATATTACCTTGCCATCTTGACAATAATTTGAGAATTTATTATAACAAAATTTTGCAAAAAAAAGTGCAGATAATCGGTTTTACCTCTAAGGGGACGATATGTCATCTCCCTGTTTCACGCCTCAGAGCAAACTGGATAGGTCCTGGTTAGATGTTATTGTGCTTCTCAGGCTCACCAATCGACTTGACAGGGCTGCAAGGACTTCAGAACAGCCCAGGTTTCAAAGGAGTCGGAGGCCTTCTCGTAGTACAAAAATGCTAGGCCCAGTGGCTGGTTTTCGCCTCAGACTTTTGTACCTGCCTTACTGTATGTGGTCTACGGTACTATAGCCTCTGCAATAGATACCCAGCCTGCTCCGACAAATCTTGCGGCAAGATGTTTTGCGATGAATCTCGAAAACAGCTTGTAGGCGTGGCTCAGAAACGCAATCGCTCTACAGTTTTTAGAAGCGCTTTGTGTCCTTTCTTGAAAAACAATGAGACCACGCCCCTGCTCCACGCTTCCGGGGTAATTCCATTGGCAATAACAAGGTTAAATAGTCTTTTGATCTCCACAAGAATATGTTTTCCTCCTGCCTTAAGGAACTCCGAGGTCACTCCATCTTTGCCAGGTGCGTTCCCATTACCAAGCCGTTTGAGCCGTTTGTCCTCGGCATCCAAAACTGACAAATTTTCAACCGTTTTTCTTCAATGTAATCTCCGAACAATGGAGTTTATTATCCATCCATCCATTTATCCATATTCTGTTATTTGTACCCACTCCATTATGACCGCGCGGTTACTAGAGGGCGCTAGAGTAATGATTGCACACGGGCGCTACGTAAGCTAGAGACGCCTCTGCACATATTGGAAATAATTATCATACTTTGTGATGTAAAATAGATACATTACAATGTAGTAAAATACACACATTTGGTTTTCAACATTTACTCTCATGAATTACACCTTATAAACATGTTTTGCATATTGTATTGTAACCTTACAAAATATTTTATTATATCATTATTACAATGTGCTAAACTTAAAATAACCTATTTTGTAATCACGTCTTTCATATCTTGCAAGCAGTCCTTATCATTCCTACAGAAATTCAATTTGGGTTGTTTATCATTATGATTTTCCTTGTGCAATAATAAAAAATGAGCCACCACCTGAAAGCTTTTGGCATTTTTTACTTGAGACTTTTAAAAGTAACGATTGCTTTAGCAAATAAGATATTAAAAGTAACATTGATAAAATAAAAGAACTTGTATATGGAACATTATTCATTGTATACAGAAATTTTAAAATATATTAAAATAAATATTTCTCATAACATAGCAAACAAAGTTATAGAAAATCGAAAGTAAATCGTCTGGTAACAGACTAGCTATAAAATAAACTATTATAAGTCAACATTTAACTATTCACATCAAAAACACAATAAGGATAATGCCAATTTACACCACAAATCTTGCATTTCACCAATATACAATACAAATAAAGACAAACATTGGACTACATAATATGAATACACAACATTAATGTACTTTTATAAATGCCAGACTAAAAATCATTTTGAAACCTAGACATATTTGCAAAAAAATATACATCAACAGTCATTATCATTAGACACGCAATATAAAAGCTGTAAATTTTGTGAAACTTCATATAAAAGATTAAGTTTTACAATGTTAGGCTAAGTTAGGTATTATTACTATTTTCAATCTTAATATTTATCAAATTTTACCATTCATGATAGCATTAATCTGACCCAATTTTAATTTGTTCATAACTTACCGTTGACCTGTCTTTACTCTAAGATTTATCATACAGTGAAAATACCGGGTGACAATTAAACTTTACCAATTACGAGACTAATTTTATGCTTGAGGAAATATAGGAAAGCTCTTATAGACAATTTCAACTATAATCTGTATTTTACAATTTAATGTTTTGCTAGGACAGGATAGCTTGAAGTGAAACGATTCGTCCAGAATGTATCACTAGCCGCTTATCTAATGTTGGTTTAAGCCCAAACTAAGCTATCCAATACAGGGTTAACCAGGAAAGGATTCGAGATCTACTATTATTTAGACTTAGCACCTCCTCAGTGACGCATAGTTATGAATTCTAGTCAAGTGTTTCGCATACAAATGCGTAGCGTAAACGCTAACGTAATGCCACAACGCTAACCGTCTTGAGAATGGTTGTAACATTTGTAACTATATTGCAGCATGCCTGAAAGGCTTATGTATGTTAAAAGTAGTGAGTTATTAAACACGAACTATCCATCAGCATATAAAATAAATCTATTAATCCGGCGTACATTAAGTTTCAGTTTTCGTACCAATGTTCGTTGCACACATCTGCTTCCCTCCTAAAAAGAAATAGTACATTATATTTAGCAATCATGGCTTTTGGTATAATAAAAGAGTTTTGCAGAAAATATGTAAAATTTGCAAAAAAAAAAACACTGATTTTTATAATTCAAATCCAACAATAAAGTCACTAGTGTGCAATGCAAATCAGAGTTGGGTAACTGCTACAGTAAAGAGGCAACCATTTCTGGTCACATCCATAGAGCTGCTGACACGACCACTCTGCCCTGGTAGATGCTATAAGTACGTAAATTCTACGTGAAAAGTGATAGTGTGTTACGTAAAGTCACACAGGAGCAGGTCACACTTGACATTTCATATTTCTTCATATGCCAGTATATAGGCCACACAAAAATGTATCTTTTTAGATTTAACGGCAGTCAAATGTGACTTGTATATAATGGCCGTAGTTTTGTTACTACTTTATGGTCACTTCATAAATAACTTACATATGTTGTCCAAGTTTGATATATGGTATTAGTTACCTGATTTATACTTATTTGTGAAATAATTACGAAAAATGCTCAAATGTTTGTTTACAAACATTCTTTCCGTAAGAGGGTTGGAGTTATATAATTAGTTATCTGTACAAATACTTTACCCCCGCCCGAGCGCCAGGCGTCCGCCTCAGTGTGTGCAGTACAGGGCCTAACAGCAGCCCCCGCCCGCCGCCCCGCCCGCGCCTGCGCCGCCCGCCCCGCTGCCGCCGCCCACCGCCGCGTGTTGCGGACCGATCTTGATGCCGTTAGCCTGTATGAATAATTTGTGCGATTACGACAGTGTTATTTACTCAACTTCTAGATAAACTATGTCAAGTTAGTCGATCAGACGTGCAGATTAACTGAATAGAATAGATAGATCCGCAAAAAACTATATATAGAAAGCGCGCATGCTGAACTGAGGAATATAGTTCTGATTAACCATGTTATTATGTGAACTTTCTGATCTAATTGAACTCATGACGAATTGGTAATATATTTCAATAGCGTGCTCCGCAGTTATACCCGCTATAATCCAGCCATCGATGTTTGTAAACAACCATTTGAATATTTTTCGTTGTTATTTCTTAAATGTGTGCCCTATTATAATATACAATATTAAGTTATTTAAGATGTGCATTAAAACATGCAATAAAGAAAGCACTTTTGAGGTTAAGTATGGGCGGTTTGTTTCTTTCCGTAAAATGGCTGAAGTATAGTACATTGCTATGGAAAAACGGAATTAAAGCATACTTTTTCTAATACCATTCCCTGTCATGGTCTTTCTGTATGCCAAACTTCATCCAAAACCTTTCAGATTTTCTGATATTTCAAATTTGCATCAAAATAAAGTTTACCTCATTATTGATATCAAACACTCCCTCCTGAATTTTCTCATAGATTTCCTTCGCTGTATTGATGAATGCCTCTTCCACATTGGCTGCGGTCTTGGCCGAAGTTTCCATGAATACCAGTCCATGTTCCCGTGCAAATGCCTCACCCTCTTCTTTCTTCACTTCACGGCGAGACTCCAGATCACTATGAGGAAAGGTTTAGAGTTAGATCGATTCCATGTAGGTGTATAGTATGTCGTTTATAATCCGGCTCGAAGGACCATTATGAACGATCCTTTATTGAAATAAGAGAACACGGACTTTCTGTATAAATATGATGTATTTTGGTGTAACGGCGTTCGGTTGCAGTTCCGGGCCCGGTAGCCGACCGCCGCCGATGAATAACGAGCGCGCCGCTCTTGCACCCGTATAAGTATACGTGATGTGCGAGTCTTATGGTGTGAAATCTAGAACATTTTGTGATATAAGCTGTAGAGGACACATAACAATATCACAACATCAATATTTAAAAATTAATAACCTTTTGTTTCCAATCAACATAATGACCATATTAGAGTTTGAGTGTTGGCGAGCATCTTCGAGCCAGGTTGTGAGATGACTAAAGGTGTCTCGTCTGGTGATATCGTATACAAGGAGTGCGCCGGCCGCACCACGGTAGTACGATCGTGTGATTGACCTGGTGACAAAGCCATTTTCTATTGTAATAATGGTTTACATAATAATAAAGTACAAGATCATGAGTAATTAAAAGAACCAAACTGCAATCTGTATTTGCTATATTATGATGTCTGGGATTTTAAAAACATTGAAGTCTAATCTATACTTAATACTATAGAGAGGAATGAATTGTTTGTTTGTTTGCAACAAATAAACTAAAAAACTACTGATCGGATTTGGATGAAATTAGGTACACAGATAGTAGATAGCCTGGTTCTGAACATAAGATACTTTTTAACCAGATATTCCAACGGGAACGGAAACCACGCAGGTAAAACCGCGAGCTGGTGCTAGTAGAATATACACTGATGTTCATTGCAGTGTGTATGACTATCATTGTGATAACAGCAGTGTTTATTTGTATCAACTGCACATTTCACCTACAGTATATTATAGGATTGTATAGCCAGCGTGTAGAAACTAAAGAATGGTAGACACATATGCCAAGACACAGCCACTTAGGCCAAGCAAACAAGTTTTCATTTGACTTATTAGTTTAAAACACAATACACTCTTTTTTTATATTCATGTACAAATAGAACATCTAGTTATATATGGTTCAATGGTCTACAAATGTGCAACATACTTTAGCAATGTTTAACTGTATGAGAACAAATCCCAATAAGTTAAAGAGCAAAAAAGATTAAAACTAATATCTTGATTTTCATATGTATTATATTCTTGCAGCAACAACAAATTCTTATCCTTTGTCCCTCATATAAGGCCGATTGCCTGTTATGTTAATTAATTAATATTCTTAAATTTAATTACTCGCAGAGATAGATCTCTGCCAGTAATTGAATGGTCATCTCATGTACTTTGTGATTTTTATATACCAAATAGAAGAACTAAAATAGGATACCATGAACTTTGATGACTAATAACTATCATCTAGGCATTAAATAATATACAAAACAAATGAGGTCATTAAGATATAACTATACAGAGTTAATAATCAACAAATTCAAAGATAACTAACATGGACTAAAACTGCTGAAAAAAAGATTATTAATGCACTTGAAAACACACCATTAGGAACTTTTATAATAGCAAATCTAAATTAAGATAGTGAAATTTCATTTTTTTGGTATTTTTTAATACTTATTAAAGCATTTCTAATTGTTATAATGTAATTCTTTATTAAAATAATTTAAAAATATAGTGTTTATATTACCTGAAGGCTTCCTGGCCTGCAGTGTCCCATATCTGAAGTTTGATTTGCTTGCCATCAATGGTGATCATACGAGCACCAAACTCAACACCAATAGTGAGGTCATGCACTGGTTGGAACCGTTTGTCGGTAAACTGCAGGAGTAGGCATGATTTGCCAACACCTATTAAAAAAATATATAATTGTTTAAAAAACCAAGAAACACTGCTAGAATTAATAAAAATCCACCACTATCTCTTTCAATTGTACGATCTATGGTCTACAATTTTTTGTAATGATAAGCACATAGTAAAGAAACAAAGGAAACCTTGACAAGAGAACAAAAGGAAGATACTGTTCTAAATTTTGTACCAGCAGTTTCACAAAACAGTGAACACCAAATATACATAATCTGATCTGACTATTAGCACATCATTGACGCAGGTCCTGAAAAGCGTAGGCGGAAAACAGCTTGTACACTTCATAAGTAGGTACACCTAACAATAACACTCCTCATCCAATTCACTTGTCGTTTCAAATAATCGTCTACATACAACTTAACAATTGCGTCGCTTTGAAGCAAACGCTTGATGAAAACTACAAACCAATAAAATAACTAGCTTAGATAAAACATCGAGCACAAAATCAATACCTGTGTCGCCGATGATGATGTATTTGAATAAGTAGGCGTAGGCCATTTTCAGCACTCTTTCTCGTTACTACACGAAAAAATTGAAAATAATTTGTCGTAAACAAAAACTACAATGGAATTACTATACAAATTAGACGCAATTTTCGAAATCACACAGCTGGTTGAATCAATTTGTCATTGTGAAATTTAAGAAAATAATTGACAAGCAGCCGTACCATAGACTTAACAGAGTATATAAATTCATGTTTTGTGCAGAGTTTGTGGTTTGTGTGCACGCACCATATGATAATGACAGTTTTGCCTGCTGAATAATAAAATGTCACGAACCCAATGCCAAAACCAAAAGAAAAAAAAGTTGTTTTAAAAAATAAATCCAAACTGATAACGATATGTCAAAAAAAAGTTGTTATCATTTTGCCTTGCCGTAGGTGTATCTTTTCACGAAAAAAATATAAGTTTTAAGACTAGCGTGATATATTTTGTCACATAATTTAATAATCTATCACGAAAAAAAGACGACACTCTGACCAAAGTTCCTACTCGTTTGTAACCCATTCTGTTATAAATTTTACTGGAAATGGCCATACCAAAGTTTGGTAAGTACTTACCATAATCATGTTTGCGGAAAATCAGTCCTCTAATGTAATTAATATAATTTTGTACTCAAGCCATGAAATATTTCAGATTTTTCATCTCTAACCAAAGTGCACATTAACAAAAACAACATCGATGCGCAAATACGTACAATATTGGAAAATAATCCTGTTTATGAGAATGATAGTTTGAGTGCATGGCTTATTCGAGCTGTCTCGTTGATCGACTTGACCACTCTATCAGGCGATGATACTAAATCAAATGTTACCAGGCTGTGTATTAAGGTTTGTTATTAAAATATTACCTTTGATAAAGAACTGATACAAAAGTATTTACCTACATTATATAAAAATCCAGAAATATAACCTATGAATGGCAATCATGTGTATTCAAAAGGTATTCAATCATGTGCCAATGAACAGTTAGTTGGACGGGCCCAATGGTGCATACTAATAATCCGGCTAAACTGTACATTACGGACCCCCCCCCCCCCTCCCACCAACTCCAAACCGGCAAATCCATAGTTCCTGAGATATTTGCGATTTGTGAACAACTTTTTATAGTAGTGTGTAGAGTGGCTTCCCCACTTTTTATATTATATTTATTTTAAATTATTTTTGAAGGGGGAATAATGCATTTTACATTTAAACCCTATTTGTAGGGGTAATATGAGGGTAGAGGGTTGATTTATCGGGAGAGAGGGGTAATGTGAGGGGGAGGGGGGAATAAAATTTGGGTTTTAGGGTGCCTACCCCCTGCCCCAAATTTAAAAATGCATAAAATGTTACTTTTTCTTGCCTCCGAACCTCATATTTCAATCTCAAATATCTCAGGAACTATGTATTTGCTCTGGTTGGGAGTTGGTGGGGGGGTAGGGGGGACCGCCCTCACCCCCCTCCCCCTCCCCCTCCGTAAATTCGTGGGTTCGTAATGTACAGTTTTACCGGCACATTTGATTAAATACTTCATGGCCATTGCTGCATCTTTGACAAACATAAGTATTTATTTTAAGTTATGTACGAATATAGTGATTACAGGTTCAAAGTTACTGTTTATTTTGCAGGCTGCTAATCCTCTGTCTAAGAAATTAACAAGTCAATTAGAGGATAAGCTTGGTACAGAATGTTTCACCACAGCAGCAGTTTGTGTTTACCCAAGCCGAGTCAAAGATGCCTATGAGGCAATTAAGAGAATGGAACTGACAGAAAAACTTCAAATAGCAGCTGGTATAGAATTATCTTTATTTCTCCTTTATCTAATTATACCATAATTGCTTTATGTTGATGTGTTCCACTAAGAGTCCCAGTCTTGAATGTGTTGCGGTGACGAACACACCTCAACATGTATCTATTTATCTTATTACAGTAGAACTCCAATTATCCGAACTCCGACTATCCGAATCGCCGATTATCCAAATCACTTTCAGAAAAAAAATTGTCCAAAAAAAGTCTAAGTGCGCTATTATTTAGTTTAGAAATAAAAAAACAATGATTTTTATTTCTAAACTTGTACATAAGTACAATTTATTTATATTTAAAACATGTGAAAATATCATGTTTCTTTCATTTAATTCAATAAAAAAATAGTGCAATATCAAAACGTAACTTTTTTTCTCTCCAATGGCAATTTTTTAAAAAAAACTCCGATTATCCGAATATTTGATTATCCGAATGGGTCCCGGTCCCCATTAATTCGGATAATTGGAGTTCTACTGTACTGTGGTTTTCGTACTGTGATCCTGACTCGCTGTTGACTGTTCTATAACAGAGGCTTGCAAAATGATGCTTAATTTTTTCATATTGAGAAAATAATATTTATGATAAGTATTATAAAAAATAAGATACTTTTGCGTGTCAATCACACAATTCTTTTATAATTCCAGTTTGTAAATTTTGTTTATTTGTTTTCCAGTTGCAACAGGGTTTCCTTCAGGTCTGTTTCCCTTGAAAACAAGATTGGAAGAAATTACTTTAACAGTGGCAGAGGGTGCTACAGAAATTGATGTAGTGTTAGACCGCAGTCTTGTTCTGACTGGCCAATGGGAAGCCTTATTCAAGGAGGTAGAACTTATGAAGAAAGCTTGTGGTCAAGCTCACTTGAAAGTCATTCTTGGAGTAGGCGAATTAGGCACCTATGAGAATGTAAGTGAATCAACAAAGTTAATTAGTTGTATTTGAAAAACTTAAAAGTTATTCTGTTTATAAACATTGTTTGGAGTTAACTGGAGTGTAATACCCTTTGGCCATCATAACATATGCATCTATAACTCCATCAGATTTCTTTTCATGATTATAGGAGCTTCAAAATGTCAATCAATTCAATGTGTGTATAATATATATAACAATAATAAGGCAATTTCAAGTTAAATACGGAGAAGAATACTCAAAGATATATAACATCAATGCTCCAGTACCACAGCGACCTGCCTGTGACTAGCAATACTAATCCTAATAATCCTAATCCTAACTAATATTATGAATGCGAAAGTGTGTTTGTTTGTCCTTCCTTCAAGCCCTAACTAAGCATCCAATCAACTTGATTTTTGGCATAGAGTTAGTTGAAAGGACAAAGAGAGAGAGAAGAGAGTCTTTAGTTTTCTCTTTTCTTAATAATAAAGAATTAAAATAACAATTAAATCAAAATATCAAATCAATAATAATTTGTGCCATAGTAAATGTCTAACCGCATCCGAACGAAAATAAATTAACTTTTCGAGGGTAGACTTATAGGTAGCCAGTCATCTTGTGACCACGGCAGCTGTAAAGGTGCCGAAACGTCGGGAAAATCAAAAAACCTCATTACGGACATTTACAACTTTGTTCGTGGAAATATAGCGCGTTTGATATCCGTAAAAGTTGTTTTATTTCAATGAACAGTGCGCGCCAAAACATAAGATGTACGTATGTAAAGAAGTTGCTTTGTATTTAATATCAATATCAAACCACGTACATTAGCGATGAGCCGTATCGAATCGACCACGCTCATTTCCCGCAGGCGAATTTCGACCTACCCACTTTGATAAAGATTTGCGATTCATCTGAGCTGAGAAAGACAAATGCAGGAAGAAATTCGAGTTGTTAAAGTAGATAGACGCCCGGTTTAACTGTTGTGTAACTGCATTAAATAGATTTGTGATTAAAAATAAAAAGATTGAACGGTGTGCAATAAAATTAATAATAACTTCTTAATACAACTATGATTACTAAGGAGATCAAATGGTATAAACATGTTCTATAATGAATTGTAGAAACCAATATTATCTTTTTCACAGGTCTATAAAGCATCTATGGTTTCAATGTATGCTGGTGCTGACTTCATCAAAACATCTACTGGGAAAGAAGCTGTGAATGCCACATTACCAGTGGGATTGGTTATGTGCAGAGCTATTCGCCACTTCTACCAGGAAACTGGAATTAAGGTAACAATCCTGATCCTCCTTTAGGCGCATTTGGTCCAAGTCGCAGTTGGTCCAATGTTAAAAAAATATCCAATTCGCACTTAGTCCATTTCGCATTTGGTCAAATGCGCAGTTTGTCCAATTCGCAGTAAGTCCAATTCGCAGTTTGCCCAATTCGCAGTAAGTCCGATTCGCAGTTTGTCCAATTCGCAGTTGGTCCAATTTGCGGTTGGGCCAAATTTTTTTGTGTAAGTTCAAAAATCAATAATTATTTGTGTTTGAAGCTCCACAATCATAACTTGTGTTTGAAGCTCCTTCATGAGCTGAATGAGTACAGTACAAAATGTGCATAGATATGTGTAATATGATTATGAATAAATCCGTACAATATGTAAATTAAAATGTGTTATTTAGTTTAATTTTCGAAATACACTTTTTATTGGACCAATCGCGAATTGGACCAACTGCTAATTGGACCAACCGCGAATTGGACCAACTGCAAATTGGACCAACTGCGAATTGGATCAAATGCTAATTGGATCAACCGCGAATAATGTGAATTGGACCAAATGCGCCTAAAGGTTCATTTGACGTTCATATCGTATCCAATCGGCTACAATTTGTATGGAATAACATTATGGTATGAAACTATATGAACTGTGAAATGAATATGATTTATATGATTGACTTTGCGCCTAGCAGATATTCTATCTATTAACGCGTTTATCTCGTTTTAAGTAAGGTTACCATAATAATAACTATAAATATTCCTTACACTCAAACCAATTACCCTAGCCTCAAAGTAAGCACTGTAAGTCTTGTGTAATGGGATACTAGGGTAACAGATAAAATACATTTAATTATACATTAAGTAATTATGTGTAGAAATACTTATAAACATCCACGACTCCAGTACAAATGTTCGTATTCATCATACGAACATTTACCCCTTTATAAGGAAATTATTTTCGTGTTGTTGTATTTTTCTATCTAAAAGAATTTTACAACAAATCAAAAGTCAGAGTGGATATAGGTTCCACAAAAATCCAAATGAGTCATGAAATTTTTCACTGAATGGAGAATTTATTCCTTTTTAGGTTGGTTTGAAACCAGCTGGCGGTATAAAAACATCGAAGGATGCTGTGGACTGGCTCGTGTTAGTACAAAACGAGTTGGGGCCAGAATGGCTGACCCCAAAATTGTTTAGAATCGGTGCCTCTAGCTTATTGGACGTTATTGAACAGCACCTAGCAAAGAAGATTGAAGAGTAATTTTCTAATGTGTTTTTAATTAACTTTTTTATTTACAGAAGGTAAAGTTACATTCGTAAAAGTGATATGTAGCTGTCAAAGTAATAATATGGGACGGGGTCCCCCTAATTTCAAAATCATCATCAAAGTCCAATATTGTTTACTCTAGTTAAGAGTGTAAAATAATATATATAGGGTGGAAAAAAAGACGGTCATTGGAGGATAGTACCCTAAAGATTGATGTAAGCAAATTTTACCCTAAGGAAACATTCCTTCATTTTCAAAAATAAATTAAACTGCATTCAAAGATTTCTGAAAATTACATATTTGCACTGGGAATCAAATCTGCTTAAATGAGAAAAAAAAATAGCGTCTACCTATATGGTAATTGTGGCCTTTCCTTTTTCAAAATACTGAGTTCCAAACAAAAGACATGTCAATTACGTCATACACGAAATGAAACAGATGGGTAGAGAAAATAAGGAATAGAAAATACCTAAAAGAACCGTAACACCTAATTAGCGTTGACATTCCTTTACTACCAAGATATTTTTGTTAACTCTGGATACCATTTAATAGTTATTCACGAATATATATTTGGTCATCGTAACACTTTATATATCATAGGAATTGTGTTTTTTAGATAATATTGATCACTAGATGGTACAACATTAAGATAAACTACCAGCGTATATAAAATTTAATGTGTTTCCCCCTACATAAATTTGATCAGTACACTACGAACTTTACAAGGCTGACCGTACCAATCGATAGTGTTAAGTATAAATATCAATTTGGCTTAAGTAACTTAGTGCCTTAAATTAAAGCCAAAGCCAGGAAAATTTAAATATTACATAATAGTTCAATATTTTATTGTACCTACCCTCACTACACTAACTTAAATAAAAATGAAGTTCACTTTAACTTACTTAGTTGCTCGAAATGAGAACAATAAGATAAACTACCAGCGTATATAAAATTTAATGTGTTTCCCCCTAGATAAATTTGATCAGTACACTACGAACTTTATAAGGCTGACCGTACCAATCGATAGTGTTAAGTATAAATATCAATTTGGCTTAAGTAACTTAGTGCCTTAAATTAAAGCCAAAGCCAGGAAAATTAAAATATTACATAATAGTTCAATATTTTATTGTACCTACCCTCACTACACTAACTTAAATAAAAATGAAGTTCACTTTAACTTACTTAGTTGCTCGAAATGAGAACTATTTGCAGCAATACACTGATTTTATTTATTAGGTTATTGACTTTTTTGGCTAATATTCACCATAATTCCATACAAACGGCGACAGGACGCAAGTTCAATCGATAGATTAGTTTTTGAACAGGTTTTTTAAGTTATCTTTATTTGATAGAATCAGGCGTTACTTGGCGGAAATCCATATCTTAGTAGAAAACGAAAAATATGTCGCGTAATTCCGCAAGAAAAAATGCAGATGCAGCCCAGTGACACACCTTGCACCTTCACCGACTACTCTACACGTGTTTCGCCCACACACGGAGCATCCTCAGGAGTTGTTAGACCGTGCCAATCTCAGCACCGAGTGAATCTCGGTGCTGAGATAAGTTATCTTTAATTTTAGATACTGTTTTACTCACACTAAATTGATGTTAATGATTAACACTATCGATTGGTACCATAGAAGTACACGATGTTATTTTTCTCACCTAACCCGGTTCGATTCACGACGCAAGCGAATCATTTCGTTTTTTTTTGTTTTTCAAAAAATATTGAATGCATTTTAACTTATTTTCGAAAATGAAATAATGTTTCCTTTGAGTAAAATTTGCTTACATTTATGGTACATTTCAACATTCGAAAATAAGCTCTATATAGAGAGAGAGATAAGCAAGCTACATTATATCTTCAGTAATATTCCGTGAAATCTCTTTCGTGGACGCATTCTGTATAGGTTTTTTTTATGCAATGCAGTGGGCAACGACCGGCAGTCGTCCTAATATACCCCAGTCTTTATATAACAAAGTTTAGATGATTGTCCTATTTTTAATTGACCATATATTTTTTAAGAGATTATTGTTATAAGATTTTATAAAAATATTGTAAATTTTAAAGCCATACTGTTCTGATATTTTTATATTGTTATTATTGATTATGATTAGTGTATATTTTATATTATATAAATTATGCAAGAGGCTATAGTAAAATTATTTTTATAGAATTTTTATATTAATATAAGTCAAGTTAATGTGCCTAAGTCACAATTTAAGTGCCAAAATACTTTCATACAATGTAACGACATTCCAGCTCCATCCATTTACACTTTAAATTAAGAAGCGTGCGTAAGGTCCGACAGTGGCGCTTCTAGATATTGTATGAACGCTAGTAGTGGCGTGGCTGGCGCGCCACGATGCCACAACTGCAGCGCTTCTACATGCGTTTAATTTGAAGCCGCCATGGAGCAACAAAATCAACTCGTTCGTGTTTGCAGCAGAGATCAATCAATTTGAGTAAATGTAACTGTTTAGTTTATCGCAGAACACAAGAAAAAGGTACGAAGAAGGCAGGTAGTAAGTTGGCTGTCCCGCGTCCTTTTTTCCCGAAACAGAAGCTATCCATGCATTCCTTGTACGAATTAGGGAGATATTTTGTATGCTAATCTCTACAACGCCTCTAGTGGGCAATAGCAGAACTACAGATTCTCATACAAAGTCTCACAAGAAAGAAAACTCATAGCCCACTGTTTGACTGAATGGATACAATACCTTTGTGTTCATATTTACCCTCAAAACTTTTCTTGAGTAGGTTAGGTATAAACTGGTATATAATCAATTGAATAAAATTGATTTTAAATTGAAACATAATTATGAGTAGCTAATTAAAATAGATCAATGTTTTCTGTTGTGTTGATTAATAAAAAAATTTTTTATAAAGAGGCATTTTTAAATACGTTCACCATTGAACTACAGCTTCAAAAGCAAAAGCGTCTGTTTGCAAACGTTCGCAAGTTCAGTGTAGTGTAACCTACACTGAATTTGCGAACGTTTGCAAACAGACGCTTTTGCTTTTGAAAGTTTCAGGGCCGGTTTCTTTCACAACCGACCACAGACATAGATCTAAATGCATTGCCTATTAACGCAGTACGTTAAATTTACCGCGCTAAGTAAAACCCGCAGTCTATCACGAATTAAGCGGCATAGACGCGTTTGTACATTTTGTGGTTTCAATAACAAAATTTATTAATTTTAATATAAATTAAGCTTAATTTTATTATAAAATTACTTACCGGTGGAAGGAAACGACTCCGTTTATTCGGTTACTCACAGATGTGGTGTTTTTACAGTTTTTAATCGCACAATTAGGTATTTTTTTCAAATTTTAGATAGCGTTCCAGCTGTCTGTCTCTGAGATAGCGGTCGGACGCGGACTGAGCCGTCATAAGTGTTTTTGGCTTATGCTGGGCACGCGAAGTAGATACAGTTGCGTCGTCTATTTAGATCTATGTCTGTGCCACCGACAGATAAGTTCTGGATAGCTTATTATCCAAAAATTCGTAATATAAAAAAAAGTCAAATTATCTGCCAGATAAACTTATGTCAGAACTTATGTCGGTCGTGAAACCGGCCCTCAACGGTATATCAATAAAATTAAAGAATACTATTATATACTAGCGGACCCGGCGAACTTCGTACCGCCTCAGAATTATTAAATGTTGTCTATATCCGTATCTCTTATACCTTAGAAGGGCTTGGTCACTTTGCCGTGGTACTTGTATGCCCAATACTAGAGTGCAATTTAGAGCCCGGAGGCGCGGAGGAAGAGCAGTCCCCGCCCGCCGTAGCAAAACGCAGTCACCGCGTGAGTGTCCGTTTCGACTGCTCGGCCACAGTGTCCCAGAAAAAAAACGACTGCGTCAACATTACGAAGTAATTTGTAGAAAACTAATAAAGAAAACCGCAAATTTGCAGAACCGATATTCAGAAAGTTATAAGGGCTTAACCATGGCCGCGCAGTCGAAACGTGGAGAACTGCGCGGCCACGGAGATCTCAGATACGGGAGCTACATAGACATCTCATTCTTTTTGCTAATAACTGATATGATTTCGCAGAAATTGTAGAAAGTCTTAATAGAGCCTCGAAGTATGTACTTTACGAGCTATAGTTCTTTAAAGTCGTGGCCGCGCAGTTGAAACGGTGACAGCCGAGCGAACATACGGATCTCAGAAACGGAGCTTCTCAGAGGTCCCATTCTTTTTGCTAATCAGAGATACGATTTCGCAGAATTTATAGAAAGTTAGAGTAAAGCCCTAAAGTTTGTAGTTCACGACCTGTAGATCTTAAAAGCCATGGCCGCGCAGTCGAAACGGTTAGAACCGCGCGCCCACTCAGATCTTAGAAACGGAGCGTCGTAGAGGTTCCATTCTTTTTGCTAATCACTGATACGAATGTTGATAGTATATAAATGGCTGGCATAAGGACCTGCATGATATTCAAATAAACCCCTGCGTGTTTCATGAAAACGCCTATAATTTTTGAATAGTTATTTCATGATTCAGAGATTGCTAAGGTACTGAGTACTTACTTTTGCAACTACTATAGGTACGTGCCTCGTACCTAAGATCTTTAAATCTCAATTAAATTAGATATTGCGTCATGTAATTCATTAAATACTCCAACGAAGGCGTCGAAACGTTTTGTGAGAAAAATTACCTGTAAAGCTAGAAGTAGGGTGACCATGATTTGTATTGCCTCAAACAGACATTTCCAAAGAATTAAGTTTGCAACGTCATAAGTTTGTATACTTTGTTTCTTTTTAGCATTGGTATCAGAGATGAAGTGAAAGGTGAATTTCAATAGCATAAATAAGTGCTTAGCCAGACTGAACACGCGGGTGCGGCGCGATGTACTCCTATATGAAACCTTATTCGAGTGTCCACAGTGGGCACACGGATGGGCGCGGCTAGTAAAATTTCATCGACATCGCGCCACGCCCGCGTGTTGTCTGGCCAAGCACTTAATCTGATTTCAGAATGCGTTCGCAGCGATACTTTTTGTGGTTGCGGTGCTGTGTAGTGTAGGTAAGTACTATATCCTCATTTCTCACGTCAGCTCTGGTAAAAATACGTATACGTCCCTACTTAATACTTAGACTAAAAAAATTATAAAACCGAGGCATTTTTGCGCGGAACAAGCTTGTCCTCTGGTCGGAACATTTATTCATGTGCTCGCGTGGTATTTTTATAACCCTTATAGCAGCGAGGCGGCTCCCACCCACGTGCACACGCAACATTGAAAAACTCATCAAGCTTTTTATATAGTTACATATATTTTTTATGGTGTCTAAACTTTAGAACGACGAAAGAGTGAAGCCACTCAAAGCAATCTGATACAGCGAAGGAAATTTATTCGCGTTGCAGTGTCAATTCACCTTTCACTTCATCTCTGATACCGGTATTATAAAAAGATGGAAACATTCCCATGGGAACTAAAACCACGCGATATCGACTCAAGTTGCCCAAAGGTGACAAATGTCATCATCCATTTTCTTGAAGCTTAACATGTCCCTTGTAAAATATTCAGAAGAATAAAAATGTTTATTCAACTTTTTTGGATTTTTGTTTTCCCCGTGCCAAACACGTACAATTTTACGCTTTTGTACGGTTTTTTCAGATATCGGCTCAAAAAAGTACTTAACATACCGACTTAAGTATTTAATTTAGTGCTGGTTAGTAACATTTCGTGTCGCGTAGATTCTTAGTAAACCTCTGTGAATATAATTAGGTACTTAATCTAATACCTCCTCAACAAACTGAACGTTATCCATTCCTTTTGCAACACCAACGCCACCTGTTGGGTATCTTTAACACTTCTTTTTAAACATTAGTTTGAAATTATTTTGATTGAATCATAAAAGTAGTTTTGGAACTCAAAACATCAGAATGTTGCCACTTTCAGTTCTGCGTGGGGTCTAACCGCAATGATTTAAAGTCGAATTTTTACTTATTAGATTGATTTGACAGGATGTCAATGTCACTTTGTAAAATAATGTTTAATTTTATTGTATCTATAATAATAATATCGAATCCAATGGTATCAATACTTACTGAACTGGCACTGGATCTGCGCGAATCAGTACGACAAACAGTTTAAAGCAGGATTATTTTTACAAAGTGACATTGGCACCTGTCAAATTCTACTGAATAATTTATAATAATCTTCACGCTGGACCGCAGTCACAGATCGACATGGTTTTAGTATAGAGATAGTTTATGGGCTAAAGAGTGAGTTTTACCCCGAAAGTCCCGCGGGAAACGAAATTCCCACGAAAAACGAAAATTCCATGGGAAACCAAAACCACTCGGATGAAGTCGCGGGCGAAGTTTAGTTGTTTATACAGTAATTTTATGTAAAAAATTATACCCTTCCGCTAAAAACCCCAGTGAATCAGTTTTATAATTTTAATGTTTTTTTTCCGTGTATGATGTTCAACATAATGTGTCAGAAATTGATAATTGGAATATTACATGTGTGAAAAAAAAATCGCACATAAAATATTATTTTATTTTCAAATTTATAAAAAATTACTTTCTTTTAAATATTTATATTGTCATCAACGAAACGAACGAAAAAATTAAAAAAACGGTAAGAATCTAAAAATTTTCCCCAAAACGTGGTAGGTAAGTAATCAAATCGTGGCAACATTACACAGCCATTTACATTCCATATTCGTGCCGTGCAGCCAGTGCAACTGTAGTCAAATTTTCATAGGTCACGCATAGGTACAGAGCGCTACTAAAACGGCTTCTCTTGTCTGTTATGATTATGATGACAATAAAAACAAAATCCACGAAAGCTCAGCGCAGCCTATTACACTGCGTAACATAACTTATGGTCTTATTAATAATAATGATTGAGCTTTTTTGATTGTGTGAGAGTTGGCCCTACTAGAGACAGTAGTATTTACTAATTTATTTATTACTTAGAGACTGCCTATCAATAAAAAAAAAAAATTAGGTAAATAGGTATTTCTGTAATATTAATGTTATAGAGGTGTGAAGATTTGGTATACCTATTTCAAGGAAATATAAATGAGTGTCCAATTTATTTAATCGGACACTCATTTATTTGTGTTTTCTTTGTCAATATGTTATTGTTAGTATGTATACGAAAACGGTATAAATATTTTCGTATCTGTACCTATACTTTCCTCATCCAACTAATCATACGTATACCTCATTATGATAAGTAATACCTACGTGATTAAAATGGCGACGCCTTTGGAAATGTCTGTCTGAGGCAATACAAATCATGGTCACCCTACTTCTAGCTTTACAGGTAATTTTTCTCACAAAACGTTTCGACGCTTCGTCGGAATATTTAATCAATTACACGCAATATCTAATTTAATTGAGATTTAAAAATCTTAGGTACGAGGCACGTACCTATAGTAGTTGCAAAAGTAAGTACTCAGTACCTTAGCAATCTCTGAATCATGAAATAACTATTCAAAAATTATAGGCGTTTTCATGAAACACGCAGGGGTTTATTTGAATATCATGCAGGTCCTTATGCCAGCCATTTATATACTATCAACATTCGTATCAGTGATTAGCAAAAAGAATGGAACCTCTACGACGCTCCGTTTCTAAGATCTGAGTGGGCGCGCGGTTCTAACCGTTTCGACTGCGCGGCCATGGCTTTTAAGATCTACAGGTCGTGAACTACAAACTTTAGGGCTTTACTCTAACTTTCTATAAATTCTGCGAAATCGTATCTCTGATTAGCAAAAAGAATGGGACCTCTGAGAAGCTCCGTTTCTGAGATCCGTATGTTCGCTCGGCTGTCACCGTTTCAACTGCGCGGCCACGACTTTAAAGAACTATAGCTCGTAAAGTACATACTTCAAGGCTCTATTAAGACTTTCTACAATTTCTGCGAAATCATATCAGTGATTAGCAAAAAGAATGAGATGTCTATGTAGCTCCCGTATCTGAGATCTCCGTGGCCGCGCAGTTCTCCACGTTTCGACTGCGCGGCCATGGTTAAGCCCTTATAACTTTCTGAATATCGGTTCTGCAAATTTGCGGTTTTCTTTATTAGTTTTCTACAAATTACTTCGTAATGTTGACGTAGTCGTTTTTTTTCTGGGACACTGTGGCCGAGCAGTCGAAACGGACACACCGCGTGAGGCGGAGCGGCTGAGGCTGGTCGCCGAAGGCGGCCAGCAAGCCGAATCTGCGTAGCCGATCGCGGTGTCTGTGTTTTGATACGCAAGAGCGAAGGGGCTGCACTTCCCGCAGCGCCGGAGACGTGTATTTCCCATATGCATGCTTGCATGATTGTTTGCTTACTTTGCATGCTTGCTTGCTTGCATGCTTGCTTGTATGTTTGCTTGCATGCTTGCTTGCTTGCATGCATTGCATGTTTGCATTGTATACTTTTAACATTAAAGTATTTAATATAAATATATATTGTGATAAAGATTGATATGCCAATAAATGTTATGATTAGTAATCGTTATGGTGAAAACATTTATGCGAATAAAATATATACTGAAATACCATTATTACAAAAGAGGTTATGGGGAAAAAAAGTATGCGTTATGATTTATTCTGTATGAACGTTATGCGAAATGATAAGTATGCCAAAAAACGTTATGCAGCTCTAAAATATGCATTTGTGTTTTATGCAACCGAATATGGACCCGCTAGGTGTAGGCTCCACATCAGGTGTAGGGACCAGATCTTTAATTTTTGTTATCATCATCTTATCAGCCACACGCATCTACTGGCATCTAGCGGCTACCTTCACCAGATCGTCGGTCCACCTTGATGGGGGCCTACCCACAGAGCATCGCCCGGTGCTGGTTCACTCAATTCTTATACCTACCTAAACAGAAAGTGCTCATTCGCTGAAGAACCTTACCCAAGGCGCTATATTCGTATCTCTTATACTTAAGAGATTATGGCTGGGCTGCCGGATTCTACATCAGGTGTGCCAGGCCAGACCTTCGATTTATATACGTCAATTGAGAACTATGCTAAAAAACTTATCCCAAGGTGCTTTGTACGTATTTTTTTATAGTTTAGCTTAGCTGCTAGGGTTCCACATCGTGTACCAGACCTTCGATATTTGTACGTCAATAGAAAATGCTCATTACGCTCAACAACTTTTCCTCAGTTGCTATTTCCATATCTCTCATACATTATAAGCAAATTATCGTGAAAATTACATCGTACCAGGTCAGGATGGGTGAGCAAAAATAGCTATTTTGAGCTACTCTGTACTATTGAAGACGCGTTTCGGAGGCACACTAAAACATGACTGATAAGACGCAATCAAAGGCATTGGGAATGTAATTATTATTAAGTATAACAACAAAATAATAAACGACTTCGAAAATATTGCTGTGCATTGCATTGCACGGTATTTTTACTTTTTAACTCTTATTTAGTAATTCAAATCGTATCATCCTTGAAGTATCCCCTTTAAAAGTAAAAAAAAGGGTGCGACATACATCGGTTTGGCCGAATCTATAAGGGTTTCGTTTTTTGCCTTTAGGCTACGAAACCCTAAAACTATAAGTACGCGACAAGTTGATAGCCTCTTCTTTTTTTTAAATTGGTTAAAATTATCGCCAATTCGCCATATCAACATCAATTTATAAGTGTGAATGGAAAATATGGCGGAACTTATTGCAAATAATGTTATGAATCTCACGCGAACGAAGTTGCGGGCACATCTAGTCTTGAGATAAGATTGATTGTTGTCAAATGATTTGGTATATTGGTACGCTTGCATGCTATGATAATTTTGACGTTGACTGTACCAACTAAGTACCTACCTCCAACTGTCTGCCTGCAAAAATAGCTAAGTATGAATATATATTATACTTGATCTTCAAATAAGATGTCCAATATAAAATTCAAAGCAAAACATGAATTGGTAATGAAATAATTATCTTCTTACCACTTTTTGATATGGAAATCGGTACAGATCTTCGATAACCTTTACACTGAAAAAGAGCAGCCGTAAAAAAGCATCAAGTCTTATTCCATAATACTACGCTTAAGGAGCGTTTGTTCGAGACACATTAATTCTTTTAAAAAGCTTACTAGCTAGCACGTGTAAATAGTGTTTTTTTTAAAGTTAAAAACATTTATGTATAAAAATGAAATACATAAAAAGTATATATTTTCAGAGTTCTAGAAATTACAGCAGCAGGTAAATAAAATTTACGCATTTTTTAACGGCGCTGTAGGTTCATAATTTATGAGTATATTTGTGTATGTGTTTTTATAGGTATCACAGATTTAAATCATTAATTACTCCGGCTACTGAAGAAAGCTTTAAAACTTCTTTAAATAATATATTAGATGATATTTCTAAGACGAAAAGTTATTTGTGTCTACCTGGTGTGAGGGACCAAATTACGAAAGTAAGTAAACATTATTAAAAATATAATTACGAGTACCAAAATTAATTTGATTTTGATTTGAAAACGACATCCCAGTTACGGTATTGTTAACTTATCCCAGTGCAGTGGACGCCAAAGATGAAGTAACTATTTATTAATCTGTGCCAAAAGTGTACGATAAATAGAGACCTTTAAAAAAACGGAGTCCCTGTGGCAATTGGACATAGAAAGAAGTGGTCATTAACATAATATTAGTACCTAACAAGCACAGTTGCAATTTTTTATGATTAGTGATTACCTAAAAGGTTGATTATATTCAATCCTTTTTTTTTTTTTTTTTTTTTTTTTTTTTTTTTTTTATACTAGGAGAAATGCTTTTACGCATCCCTCGCCCCCAGGTGTAGGGGCGATTCGAAATGTTGGACTCACCTGGAGTACACGGCCTATACAAATATATAGGCCACGCACTCCCTAGGGTACTACCAACTAAAACTCCTAGTACTTGCCCTCCAGGCCGCTATTGGTCACGGGGGGTAGGGTTCGCAATCACCCCTAAGACCAGGCGGCCGTGGCCCGATTACCCGGGCCCCCTCGCGGCTGGAAGATGGCCGAGCAAGTTTAGCCATCTTCCCAGACGGTGGAAACCGTGCAAGGCCAGCGTTGGCACACCCACCAACGCCAGCGTGGTTTCACTATAGGGGAATGAGTCGATCATACCGACGCCTCCTTCCCCTTAACCGCCTGCGGCGGATACGAGCCGCATGAGCGTCTTGCTCGCGAGCCCTCTCCGCTGTCTCCTTCTGATGGATCACATCCTCGCAGAAGGAGACTGCCGCCTGCCACGATCTGTCACTACCCAGCATCTTACTGACGACGCTGGGTAGGGAGAGATCCCCTCCCACCACTGCCACGAGTTCCCGACGCTGAACCGACCACGCAGGACACACCTCGAGTGTGTGCTGCGCAGTGTCCAGCTCCGCGTCGCACTCGTGGCATTTTGGAGTCTCCTCTCGCTGGATTTGGTGCAGGAACTTACCGAAACAGCCATGTCCGGCAAGAACCTGCACGAGACGGAAAGTGAGCGTCCCATGTTTCCGGCCCCTCCATTCGCCAAGAAGCGGACGCACCGCCTCCACCGTCTTCGTTCCCGCACCGGGAGCCTCCAGCTGGCTTTCCCAGCTGGTCTGGACATCCTCCTCCGCCCTTCTTCTTACTGCAGTTAGCTCTTCAGGGGCCAGCCGGTCTCCCCTCTGAAGAGCCTCCCTCCTCGCTTGGTACATCCTCTTGAGAACCTGAGCCTCAAGCTCCCACGGGGGTGTACCTGCCAGCAAACATGCTGCCCTACCGGAGATCGTCTTGTATCCCCTTATGACGCGGTTGGCTATAACCCGCTGCGGTCTTCTAAGAAGGCGGCAGTTCTCCTCATTGAGGGAGTCCGCCCAGACCGGCGCCCCAGATTATATTCAATCCTAGCGTAAAGTTATCAGTTAATCACAGCCAACTAAGTACAATATAATACGATATAATAATTTATCGGAGTCTTGAATTATTAATGTTCAAGTGTTAGTTATTTGAATCGATTATTAAAAAAAGAAATCACGAGGGTCTAAAAAGAGCGCTAACGCGATATTGCTAAGTAAATTCCCTAACAATTAATTTAATAGGTTTATTTTCTATGAAGTTTAGATTAGAACTGCAGTGTCAGGAAATAAATAAATAATGGTTTGTCAGGGAATTCACTTAGCAATATCGATTTAGCGCCCTTTTTAGTCCCTCTGGTAGTTTACAAAAACTTCAAATGCGTTTGTATTATTTTAGGTCGCTGAATACAACCGGACCATTAGTAACAATCCAAGCAGCCTCATCATGTTGCACTCATATGATGTTTTGAAGGAAACATCGAATTTGTCGTTGGATGTAAAGCACCCTGTTTTCGTTTTAGCTTGGGCTATTGAAATGGTAAATGTCCATCTGTGTGTTAACTTATCGCTTAACGAAGACATTGTTGTTATGGTGACAAACTTAAATAAAATGCGCTTAAAGCACGGAATACTCATGCTACGTAGTAGCAGATAACCATGCTAGTTTCGAGCAAGTGCTACTAGTAGCAGCTTGTACTATTAAGTATTCTGTGGTAGCAGGCAACAAGTAGATACGTGTATACGAAAAGAGCATGTTGGTCATGAATATGTCCCAGCCAACTGGTTAAATCAGCCGTTCATTTGGACGGCTAGCCCGTTAATTAAACGCCGGCATTAAATTGAATGCCTAGGACGATCGTTGATTGAACTAGCATCACTTTAGGTTCAATTAGTTGGCTTATTATAAGTTAGCCCTTTGAAGATGGCTAACTTAAAATCAGCCAACTCCCAACCAACTCTGCCAACTCTGCTTTTTTGTGACCTCTATAATTTGGTCGGTTTTTCAGAGAATTGCTGTAGGTACTATTCTTGTTTTAGTTCAAACGTTCATGATAGCCGTAATTGAAAGCTGAAATTAACAGGAACAGATGTTCGTGAATCACATTAATTTGTTTGTAAGCCATGTTTCTTCATGTTATGGGAACTGCGTATTCGATTGCTTAATTACGACCAGTCTAAAATTTATCAAATATGTTTTTAGCTTCATATCGTGTAAAGCTACAAAATCTAAAACTCTTGACGTAATAAGTGTCTACCACAGGTATTTTTTTAAGTTATTTACTTATCTGGTTAAAAGTGTAGTTTACTTGGAAATACATTTGTTCTGATTTTCGAAACCATTTAATTACCAACATTGTTTTACGTCAACCAAATTAAAACTAATGTTTATACAAATGGGCTCAAAAATAAAGACATAAAAGTTATGCTATATTGTAGATCTTGTTTAATTATTATTTTAGACTTCTAAACTATGCTATGCATACGATAGTAGAAGTCTTATGTGCTGACCCTGTCCGTGTGTGCGCATTATTCAATCTCGAGAACTACTATAGCTAGAAAGCTGAAATTTTCTGAGGTGATACATAGCCATGTCAAACCTCTAAATACGGAGTTTAGAAGTCGTCTGATGCCTTCGCTACGATAGTGAAGGGCGCCGATCTTGTTTTATTAGGTATGACACAAAAAAATCGGCCCCAGACAAACAAAGGTATGATTTAATAAACATTTATATCTTTAAAGCAATATCAACACACTATGTAGGTATCAGATTAGCCTTATTAAATTTTACAACTAGTTTTAGCATGTTAATTGAGATATACGAGAAATGATTAAAAATAGGAGAAAACAAATCATACAAGAAAAAACAAACCGTACCGGGAAACAATGTTGTTATGATGACACTATCTATACTATATAAAATTATAAAGCTGAAGAGTTTGTTTGAATGCGCTAATCTCAGGAACTACTGGTTCGAATTGAATAATTATTTTTGTGTTGGATAGTCCATTTATCGAGGAAGGCTTTAGGCTATATAACATCACGCTGCGACCAATAGGAGCGAAGCATCAGCATTTTTTATATATAAATTATCTTAAAATTAAAAATATATTAAAATTATTAGAAATTATTTGTATAAACATTAGTTATTTAAGGGCTTCCGTTGCGTGCGCTGCAAGTTACCCAAAAATATAAATGAAAAAATTATTACTCTTTAAATGATCTAAAAAAATGTCCGCGACAGTATAATGTCTATCTTTTAAGGTTGACTCATTATAACCTTTTTATGGTAATCAAATTTGGTCGAAATTAATGCATTATTGCCAATTATTTGCCAAAGAGTTTTATCAACATAACATTATTATTAAGCCATAAATGTGTTGTTGATTTATAGATTTAATTGTAAACAAAATTGTCCTTGACATCACTTAATTTCAATTAACATCTTAGAAGATACTACAATTTTAGAATAACTCCGCAACAAAATTCACAACTAGCTTTGACAGTAGCGTCGTCTACTCGACCCACAGCAGATTCCACTTTTAAACTGCCTATAACTGTTTCTTTACAGAAAGATAGCGTGTGCTCCATAGAATATACAGGTGTGCTCTATTCGTAAAAATGGCCCTTTGGGAAAAGTTTTGCAAGACGTCACTTTAATAATCTGGGACGAATGTATCATGATATTCATGATCCATAGAGCTCATGTATAGGCTCTAGATAGGACTCTTAGAGATATAAGAAGCTTTGATAAAATCATGAGTGGGATTACTGATATGTTTGCTAGGGATTTTCGACAAACTTTACCGGTAAATAAAAAAAATGTAAGGGGAACTAGAGCAGACACTGTAAAGCTGTCACAAGAAAATAAAACTAAAAACATCATTTACGCAGAAGTACTTTAAAATATATTCTTTTAAAAACATCTTAATCGCGATCGTAATAACAGAAATTGACGCGGACGAAGTCGCGGGCAACAGCTAGTCTAAATATATTGCGGGACGGTGAATTGAATCTTGGTACCTGGCCCAAGCAACCACTCTACAGACACCACATGAGCAGGGACACCATTGTTCGCCTCCCCGCTCCCCGTCATACAATTGCAACAGTAGATTTTCCTCTGGGTTGGATTTTGATAACGTCATATTGAAAGTTACTAGTGGTGATTATAACTACCGTTTGGCATGAGTTTCATGTCTGGGCAACGTGTTTTAAAAATGAGCCAAGGTCACTCTGGAAGAGTAGCATTATCATTTAAACAAATTAAGGTCTCTTATTGGTATTTTTTTCAAACTTCTGCTTAGAACCGTTTTCGAGATCTGGGAAATCCCAAAACGTTACCGCAGCAAAATCTTAAATTACTCAAGAACTATCAAATTTTGGTATTTGCTAACTTTTACTACGCAATAGAAGCTATCTATTCATGTATTTGGTTCCGGGCTGAAACGACTTTTTTTTTGCCAGGGTAACGTTTCAAACGTTACTATAACAAAATCTGTTTTTCTCAAATGATCTTAAAAACTATAATTCACACAAATTTTGCTATTAGTTAACAAATTTCTCCTCATAGTCATGACACACTATTATCTGTTATAGTCTCATCTCTCTAAAGCACAACATTTTGCGGGGGTAACGCACTCTTCAGAAAGCATAAAAATGCGAATTACGCGAGTAAGAAATTACGCTATTACGAATTACTTGGAGTCGATCCAGTGACGTCTGTATTTGTTTCATAGAATGAACCTCTCCGCTGACCCTCACTCCAAATAGGGTTATTTATTTTAGAAATAATAATAATTTTCACTTTGTAGTTACATTCCTATAACGGGATAATGGGAGATAAAGAAACATGGTCTCAATTAAATAAAGGTGCAAGTCTAATAAGAACATTCGTATATGACATGCTCGAAGAAAACTGTGAAAGGTGTAAAGATACTTTGCAATTATTTAATAAGGTAAGAAATTATCATTATTCAGTATTACTCAGAGATATAAATAATTAGGTAGGGGTCGCGCCACGTAACCTGACTGACCACCATATTAACAAACAATACTTGTCTCAGTAACACACCAACAGACCAATTACAGCGCACTGTTATGAAAATTGGGCTCTAGAAACACAGTCATTGCGCATAATTTGTATCCGCGCTTTTGTTAAGTTACGTGGCACAACCTTCACCTGTAGGTATTTTTAATAAATTAGTCACACTTATTATCTTGTTTATTTCAGGGTTTTCTTTATGTGGCATTAGGAAGTTATTTAGAAACTCACATAAAAGAAAAGGGAAAAGCCGAGAAATTTTCCGATTTCAGCTTGAAATCTTATGAAACTTTATGCGAGTATAAAACAGCGTACAACACTTTTAAATTGCCGTATTATACAGCATTACACTGCACGAGAAAAGTGGATAAACTTGTATATGATACAATTAAAAAAATCGGCTCCGACCTAAGTAAACTATATCAAATGCAGGTAAGATTTTTTTTGGCATAAAAAAAAACCGGCAGACCAAAATGAATGAAATGAGTTGGGGTAACATTTCTACATACCTACAAATGTATAAAGCAGCCGTAACTTTAAATATAACGAAAAACTATCGAGAACTTATCGTCAAAAAATGACCGACATATTGAGTAGCGTTCCTACCGGACGTAAACGGAACTACATTTTCCTATACATTTTTGACAGTACGTGCTCGATGCGAAGACGCAAGTTGTTCGTGCGTACTAGAGGTACCAATAATCAAAAACAAATAAAACCTAAAACAAATTGCATTGCAAATCAATATTTGCTGTACCATATTTGCGTATGATCCTTCGAGCAGGATTAAAAAAAGTTTAATAATGTTCGTGTCATTTGATTTACAGGTAGAGTACGAAGATTGTTTTGGTAAGGAGTTTAGATGTGATGGCACCGACATTCAAGATGGTAAATGCACCTGGTTGGCAGTTACATCCTTACAGCGTTGCACAGCAGCTCAGCGGATCGTGTTTAACTCATGTTACGGTAGTACCGAACCGGCTCACGTAGAAAGAATAAAGCTGCTTTACGAAAAGCTTAAAATACCTCAGCTATACCGCGAAGAAGAAGGTGCACTGTGCGAGAGTATTATGCAACGAGCGGAGTCTATAGAGAGAGCTGGAGTACCATTAGCCATGTTTACAAAATTACTTGATGCTATGTATCAAGAGAAAATATGTTAATGTTAACAGAATAATTATGTAAAATTATTGCAGTACTTAGTTGAAGAAAGCTTGTTTCAATTTAATTCTTATTCGCCGAAAAAGCTATCTGTCACCTACTACGCGTACAATGCAAACGCAATGAAAAACTAGTGTTGCCTTTAGACTTATCAGAAGTATTTATACTGAACTTTGACGAGATTCAGTAGTATCTATTGTTCTCATGAACACTGATGTTTTGTAATTGTAGGTTTCACATTTTATTAAAACACAAATGGATAATCTATCATAGTATATTCCAAAAATATAATGTTATACATAACATTGCTTTATATGTAACGCCATAAAGGTTACACTGATACTATTCAATTACAGTTTAGCCGAGAATTTATAAAACATTGTCCTCATCACATTTACACAAACAAATGTTGAAAAAATATTGAGAATTAACGGAGTAAATGTGACAAGAGGTGTTTTTATTTTCTAATAAGTTACTGTATAATTTAAACCATGTTTTTAACTACTATATTATTATGGTTAATGATATCATTAAAGAAAAGTGGATAAATGAACTACTTACACAGGAAAATAAATAACAGTTATTTGCATAAAAAATATTGTTTGAAATCATAAAACTCCTCTTAACATAACATTGTGAAAGTATGGACATATTATACATTTGAATGAGGCGAATTTTATGACTGAAAACGAGGAAGTTTTAGGAATTTATTAGCAGTAGGGTTAACACGAACAACTATCGAGCACGTAATGTCTAAAAATGTAAGTATGTAGTAAGTGTAGTTCAGTTTACGTCCGGCAGGGACGCTGCTCAATATCTCATACATTTTTTTACTTTACTTCCTCGAAAGTTATTCATGCTAGGCCTACAGAACTATGTAGCAAACGCAGAGTGCACCAAGAGTGAATCGAAAGGAAACATTATGCTCCGCAAATACCACGAAATACATCACGATATAGCTAAATATGTTCTAAATAAATATTTTCATACAAACATGCTCACTTTGCGCCTCTATACACAATTATACAAGATTTTTTATTGAACCGTAATAAGCATAAAATGCGGTTAAATAACCGTTAATAACGAAAAAAGGAACTTGGTTATGCCGCTTGGTTAAAATCGTTTATAACCGGCTTCGCATCTATAGACTCTATATATAAAAATGTCAACATATGTATATCTGCAAAGATCTGTATGCTAATGTTTAGGTTAAGCGTTCGACTGTACAATTAGCAAATTTGATGAGTACCGAAACCACTGCATTTGTCCATAGAGGAACAAGAACGATTGCTTCATAATAAGTTTAAGTTTCTTCGCGCACTCATAATTAAAATAAAAAAGTTTTACGAATTTAAGTGCACTATGTAATGCACTACATGCACCTAAATCCATAAAAGTTTTTTTAATTAAATGAGTGCTTTATCAGATTCCTTACAATGTGATATGGCCATAAAATAATGCTTTGCTTAAACAAGGCCATGGGAAGAGATTTTTAAAACTCTTTAAAATGCTCATTGGACAGTTGAATGCTTAACCTAAACATTAGCATACAGATCTTTGCAGATATACATATGTTGACATTTTTATGTATAGAATCTATAGATGCGAAGCCGGTTATAAACGATTTTAACCAAGCGGCATAACCAAGTTCCTTTTTTCGTTATTAACGGTAATTTAACCGCATTTTATGCTTATTACGGTTCAATAAAAAATCTTGTTTAACCTTTTGAGCGCCAAAGTCGTCTATACTAGACCAGCACCTGCGGGCCCGGTGCGCCAACGACATCTATAGTTGACAAAAAACCCGGCTTACAAAAATATTAAATAAATGTGTTGAAAAACTATAACTGGTATTTTTTTTGTTTATTCGGCAATAAAGAATATCCCTGCAACATATGAGTATAAAAACAAGTCTCTTAGAGCCATAAGAACTGAGAAATATTGAACTATAAAACATGGTTTTTTATCTAAACAAATAGTATGTCCAACACGCCAAAGTCGTCTACTCTTGACCGCTAGTGCTGTACTGCGGAAGGTAGTTTTATTGTAAATTACCTATTCAAAATTCAACTAAAATGTGTTATTTTATTTTATTATAATTGCTATTTTAATAAAATGAAATGTAAGAAAAATAACACTACCATAGCGTACCGTAGCTCAGCTACATGAATAAAGAATCGTCAAATCAACTTCACCTAATAAATCCAATATGCCAACTCTGGCGCATCCCTAGCGCGCCATCAATAATGAGTTCTCTGAGCGCCGTGGTCACGGATGGACGATAGCCTGATGACGTCATAAGCGCTCACTATGCGCAGTAGTGCAGTGCAACATGAGCGATTCAATTGAACTTCTTCGCATTTTGGAAGGCGTCGATGATGACGACGAATTTTTGGAATCTGATTCCATTATTGAAGAAGATTTGGTTAGGGTGTCGCAAAGGGGGTGCAGGACTTAAAAAAAATTCAATCAATTTTTATATGAAGATGGGACTTAATTTTTTTTTAACATTTTTAGTATGGAGCCAGGTCATAGAAAAATTTCGAAACAATTTTGTATGGATTTTGGACTTAAAATATTTTTCGTTTTTTCTCCACCTTGTGTCGCAAAGGGGGCGCAGGACAGATTTTTTTTTACTGATTTAGTATGCAGCAAAGACTTGTAAATTTTTCAAATATAAAATTTTATAAAAATGAGAATATCTCGAAAACCGTGCGTCGTAGGTAAAATCTAATGAAATTTTTTATCCCCTTTATGAAACCCCGGAGGTATTTAGGAACTATCCGATGTACTTATCGAAAATGGTCAAGTCCGAGTTTGACTTTATACTTGTAATTTTTTCTCTCTCAAAAGTTTTAGAAAAAAACAGAAGAGAGGAAGCAACAAAATTGAGAACCTCCTCCTTTTTTGAAGTCGGTTAAAAAGGTTAATCGATGTCTTTCTAGGTATCGATTTCGAAATTGATACATTGCGTGTGACTCGGGTACATCTCTATGGAAGAGGCAATAAAGGATGGCCAGCTGTGCCGTTGTCGTCCAGTCGTGACAATGAAGACATCACTATAGAGAATAGTGCTGTTGCTTACCACCATTTTATTTTCAATGCCATGCTTTTATATAAGTACTAAGTACATATATACAAAGAGTGGAAGATGGGACAAGATTAAATTAAACATCCCAGATTATAAGAAGTATTTATTGCATATAAAAACAACAAAAACAGGTCGCCGTGTGTTACCAATATATCGACTCTTGGCAGCACTATATTTTTCGTAGGTATTTTATTTTATTTTATGCTCTGGCGTGCAGGACACAGTAATGCGTTTATGGCGTGGCGCCCAAAAGGTTAATCCGCCGAAAAAGCAGTTTTTTGGTTTCGGTGAAATTGTGTGCATTCCCTACCCGCTACCCAAACGACGACGTGGCCACTTCGTTCAAACGACGCGGCAACTTTTCGTTTGTTCAAATTATGTACAAAATATACAAACATACCTACTTAGGTATGTTTAATAAGTACCAAGTTTGTATGTTTTAGTTACGTAAATTAATTACGTTTACGCTAAATTAGTCATATTTAAAGCTGCACTATGTATATTTTGTCGCTTTAAATATGATTTATAATCTGAAAAGGAATCTTTATCCTTCAGATATCGATTTTTCACTTCAATCTAGGAGTTGACTACACAATAAAAAGACAGATTATTTACCCTTTTTGTTTGTCGCTGTCGGATAATTAAACGTTAATAACCGCATTTTATCGGTAGCTTACCAAAAATTTGGTTAAGTATCGGTAGCCAACGGGTTTTTTACAACTATAATAGAGTCGCAAAGTGATCATGTTTGTATGAAAATAACTGAGTGGGCCATTACATGTGCCGGTGAGTGTATATTCATATTCATAGTTCGTGCTATGAACAATAGTATGAAGAAACACGGAATTAATGAACTTTCGGCTCGCACTGTACGTGTCCTGCGCTATCATAAAGATTAACATATTTTTTATGTTAAGAAAAGGTGTGATAATAAAGTCACCTTTTAAAATATGAAGTTGCGTGTATGTTTGTAGCTAAATTACTGTTATCAAATTTTGCAGATTTACATACATATTTTTAAAATTGGTTATACTTTTTTATTATTTAAACAGTTTACTTTTTTGTCTCATAATCATAAAACAATTTTAAGAACTAAATAATATAATCTTAAAACGAGTGCAATTATGTTTACAAAAGGATATAAGTGTGTGTGTCGTAAAGATTACAGACATATGTGCTAATATAATTTTGACTAGTAAGCACCAATTTACTAATATATAATTAAAATTACATTCTGCACTTTACATAGTATTTACATCTTAAACTTTTATATCTAGCTGATAAAATTCAGCCATATTGTTTTTATTACATACTTTAATTGTTTTATATATCATCTATCACTTTACATGAATGAGAAAATTATGAATTATTTGAGCGGTAAGACATAACGGAAACACTTATTAAACAGTTTCAGATATAACAAAATATAAAAATGGTAAATTACAATTTAATCATGTAAGTTCTTCGTGCAATACTTATAAGATATGACCTACCTATATTCGGTGGTTTTCAATGACATCTTATTTAATTATCATATTTTACCGTACGACATAAAAGGATGTGCTGATACATAACAAACGAATAGATAAAAACAGAATAAATGGAAAATATAAATGAAAAAAACTACTTTATTTATTCTATACATAGTGACATAGTTGTGTATACATGTATATTACTTAGTTGTTTTCGCGACTAATGAAATAACAATAATACTAACATTACGCATTATACAGGGTGTTTTTATTCCATGTGCCCAAACTTAAGGGGGAGGTTGTGTTATGTGTTTAGAACAAAACTAGGCGATATAATTTATTTCACTCAAATAGGTAGTTCTTTTGTCATTGTAGCGCTGCGATAAGCTGATAGCCCTGAACCGAGCTTGGTGCACGCTCAATACTTATTTTTACTATTATTGATATTATTTCAAGTTTGTTTTCTTTGTTTTTCATTGCTTGGGTAGGTTTAATATCCAAATAAACGACGCTAACACTTGATAAAATTAAAAAAAAAACATAATTTTGTTCTAAACACGTAACACTACTATAAAAACATCCTGTATAATGCGTAATGTTAGTATTATTGTTATTTCATTAGTCGCGAAAACAACTAAGTAATATACATGTATACACAACTATGTCACTATATATAGAATAAATAAAGTAGTTATTTTAATTTATATTTTCCATTGATTCTGTTCCTCCACCTTAAATTTGGGCAGAAAGAAAAAAAAACACGGTATATTTAATTTCGAACAAACCAAGAATATAAAATAAAACCTCATAGCAAATAATATTATAAGCTGCGAATTATACGGCTAATGTTAGAATAAATTGCCATGTCGAGCTGTCGCAGACCCTACTTCGAAAGCTCGTGATAGATAAGGCCTCAAGAAAAAAGAATAACTTATTCAATCTCACATTTCTTATCAAATAAACTGCATTAAGCAGATTTTTAAACAGATTTTTAGATTCAATAGCTTATAATTATTTATCAATAACGTTGCTACATAATCTTTTTTTTTTTATTGTTGTCTTTTAAGCAAAATATATATTATTTCATTTCAAACTCAGAGGTGGCGCCACCGCGTTATAAGTGACAGACCGGGGTGAGACACTCAGCAGTGCCTTGCAGCTTTTTTTTATGAACAACGGGGAGGCTTAGCCTTCATCAAACCTGATGTAAAGAATTCAAAAGGCTGAATATGGTAGCGAGCCTCTCCCGCAATCCTCAATCAATAAGGTACTTGCTATCTTATCTCTAACTGGCGGAACACAACAATGTTGAAAACATTGTTGTTATGGCGACAGACTTAGACAAGATGGTGGTAAACAGCCAGGCGAACTTACAACAAGTTTTACCACTATCCAAACCGAATACAATATGTAGCCCCGCTAGGAATCGAACCCGGGACCTCTGGGTCTAATTCCGGTGGTTGTTACCACTTGCCCACAGAGGCGGTTAAAATTATGTCTATGTCTTTGTGTTATATCTTCCTTAAGTGTAACGGAGCATTTTGCTTTTTCTAGGATTTCTTCCCAGTAGTACTAGCATGACCGGCTCGGCTCGATAGCGTGTCGCTGTCCCGCTCACATCTAAGCGGGGTAAGCAAGGCAGCATCATACGCCATATGGTATCGCGTAATATAGCGGTGATCATGCTAAGGGAGCTGGTCTAGCTATGAAGTTATGATATGTTAAATTTAATATTATAGCGCTTTGCTGACACATTTCTTATGCGAACCGCTAAAGAATGGAATGCGTTGCCTGCTCACGTGTCCCCCGATTCTTACAACCTTCAAGGCGAGAGTGAATAGACATTTCCTGGGCAACCATGCAACACCTTAGACCACATCCTGTTTATTAAGCACGATCGTGGTCAAATGCCTGCCCAGTTATAATAAAAAAAAATATATAGATTCTCAACTGTAAATTTTTCTAAGAAATTGTCCTCTAATATCTAGGAAAGTGCCGTTCAGGTGTAGGACATAATTATATATTTGATACCATTTTACTATTATTTTTAATTCATTCATAACTTTACCTGACAAAAAAAAATCTACATATAACCTTAGCAAAGAGTAACAACACTTTTCCTTGATAAGTTACCCATACATGACGCGTGACACTTGACCTAAAAAACCTACATTAAGAACTAAAAAAATAAGCCTTTTGGAGTCGGGTACCAGCCAAGGCAAGTAACAAAGCACTTGGAAAAGCAAAAACATTGCACTTCTATTACTTTTATTTTTCTTACCTTGACTGGCACCGACTCCAAAATGCTTATTTTTTTACTTTTTGAAGTCGGTTATTATTTTTTTATATAAAAAGTTTTTTATTTCAAAATTTTTAAGTCGAGAACAGCGCCATCTGGTTTACTGCAAATCAAAATGAACTCGTCGCAGATTAGTATCTGGCAGCACCATCTTGCGGCATATTAGGAACTACTACGTACACAACTACAACAGTATTATCATGATTTCCTAAAAAATACTGAACCAATTTCAAAACATCAAAAAAGGGGATCGACTTGGGAACAAACCTGATGTTATAGCCATTGAATCATTGGAATTGGTTAAACATAAAATATATTATATAAACGCGACGAATTGATAAACTCCTTTTTTGAAGTCGGTTAAAAAGAAACTTGTCTCGACGTCATGATATTGCAATCGGAAACTATTTACTTAAGATAATTACACAATTTTTTTTACATTTCATACTAATGAATCAATAGATAGTTTATTGATTAACAATTTAATAACATAATAATATTCTGACATTAGAGAAGTGTCAATTCTGAGGTATATTTAAGAATACCACACGTCTTGATGTCTAATCACGAAAATCTAAATGTGAATCGTGGAAATTATTTGATATCATGACAAGAGTTCGGAGTGACCGTCAACTTCATGGTGACGGAATTAATTACATTACAGACACTGCCGTTTCTTCGGACATCTTACATTGTCAAAATCTGAGGGTCTAAAAAGGCGCTAAAGCAATATTACTAAGGAATCACAATGTGAACTCCCTAATGTGTCGCATAATTTCATTTTTTTTTTAGAGTACTGTAGCCAAAGGGTAACCCTATTACTAAGACTCTACTGTCGGTCGGACTCAACCGTGATAGTTAGACAGTTTAAATTTTCACAGATGTGTTTCTGTTGCCTCTATAACAAAAAATACTAAATAACAGAATAAAAGAAATATTTAAAAGCCCTCCCATCAGAAGGCGTGCATTGGTTTTCCAGCGCGGTAGGCACTATAGATAAATCCTATCCTACTACCTAACCTAATATTATAAGTGCGAAAGTTTGTGCGGTAGTTTTATACTCTTTCGCGCAAAAACTACTGAACGGATCAAGATGAAACTTTACAGCAATGTAGCTTACATCAGAGTAACTTATAGGCTACAAATTATCCTTATTTCCTTAACGATATTGCTTAAGCGCCTTTTTAGACAATCTGACAGCCACTTTAGTTCAACACACTGTTACGCATGCAAGAGTGGTAACTGGTGTATCTTCAAATTAACAAAAGACGTTTAAGAATGACAACGAATGTAGTTTGTTCATAGCAAAATGCACATTATGTCTTTTTAAGGGCCTGCGCAGACGACAAATATTAAGGCCGATCAGCACAAAACGTGGTCTTATCACGTGGCGATAAGGTTGAATATTCCGAAAAAGGCCAACATCAATTTGACGCAAACGTCATTTAATTGGCCCTGCCAGTATAGCAGTGCTTCTGAGACATTCTAACAATCTACGAATAACGTGCGAAGACGCTTAAAAATTGTTGATTTTTCAGTTCATCAATTGTTATTCTATAGTGTGTTGTAAATGTCTTTTTCTTATACACATGTTCAAATTAAATGACGATTAGTAGGGACTTATCTGTCGATCTGTGGCGCCAGTATGGGAAGTTGTGCGGCATGCATCAGCCTCCTATGGGCCTCAGATCCGGTAAGGGCAGCTACGGTAACCCCCGCTTGGTACGCAGCCGGGATTCGAATATGCCTCGTCCGGGTGCCGTGCTCCGACCACCCGGAGGCTCGCCACTCGCGTATCACGTTTGCTACTTGACCTAAAAAATGTGGAATGAAAATTATTTGAATATAATAAGATGAAATTATCCTGCCTCTAGGAACCAATTTTTGAAATGGCAATCATACTTTTCGTTATTTTTATAGCTTAATAACGAAAATTAATAATTCCTTAACAGCTAGGATTAAAATGTTATTTAAATATACTTAAATATTTTTTATGTAAACGAGCATGTATATATATAAATACATACTAGACTTTTCCTTTACGTTACTGATTTTCCTGACTTTCAAGTTACACTAAAAATACTAAGATGTAGAGAATATGACTGACTTTTATGTCATAATAACTTATATAATTTTTTTTTATACTTGTATGGAAACACCACCAATATTAGCTTAATTAGTTATCATAAAGTGCTGAAAATAGTTAAACAAACTCACCAAGAACATTAAAAGTGTGGAACCGTCGATCTGGCACCACCATCAGCGGAGTCAAGTCCGTACTCGACGAGATCCTGGTCAGCACGTCTCTGGTCCGCACGAGCAACACGGAAGGTGACGTAAGTCGGGGCCATAACGTCGATTCTCGCACGCACTCGACTGGGTTGCATAGATATACACCATGGTGAGAAACGCCGAATACCATTTGATGGTGCCACGCATCGGGGATTTCGCCTTCGCATCCCACTTGGAGATTTAAAGTTAGTATCGGCACGGCACCTGTGGATGTGAACTATGTTATAGGACGCAATAAGAGTTTATTTTAAGAATCAAAATTTTTTTGTGATATTTGTAAGTAGGTATAAAATAAAAAAATATATAATACATCGCTGTAACTACTTAACTAACATTCCTAACTATAATAATATTATAAATGCGAAAGTGTGTTTGTTTGCCCTTCCTTCACACCCTAACTAAGCAACCATCGACTTGATTTCCGGCAGTTTGAGATAAGATAGCCAGCTCCTCAGTGATTGAGGATTCCGGGAGAGGCTCGTTTCCATCTTCAGCCTTATCAATACTTAACATCAGGTATGATGAAAGTCTCACCGTCGTACATAAAAAAAAAAAAGGCACAGAATTAGTCGAAAGAACGGATCGTAACATCGGCTACTTTTTATCACGATATTCCCACGGGAACGGGAACCACGCGGGTGAAACCGAGGTGAAAAAAATATATATTTGCGGATACGGATTCCAATAATAAGGGTCGAAATTCGTTACGGAATCCTTATCCATATAAAGATTATTTGAACATTATGTTGATAATATTGGGAACTGACAACATAGCAATATTTAACTTCAGAATGAAACAATAACCAATTTAGACAGCTAAATAAAATCAATAAATGTTGTCGGCTGGTACTAAAAACATTGAAAAAATTAAAAAAAAGTGTGCGTCGGCCGGGAATCGAACCCGGATCAACTGCTTGGAAGGCAACTATGCTGACCATTACACCACCGACGCTATGTATGGCAGCGGCGAATAATTGGATCCAATTTGATATGCTTCAGTCAGACATTTGCGCAAGTGTTTTTGTTAGTTTTGTTGATCATTGATCATTTTGCATAATGTACACAAACAATTTATATTATTGTTAAAGAATTTTAATATACTTCTAATTTTAATACACTATCAACAGAAAATATAACGACATTTGCAATACAACATTAATTAATTTTTTAATATTAATAAGTATAGGTATGTACCTGTTAACCCTAGGGTCCCTTTGTGTAAAGTTGCACCTCCATAAATAAATAATTAATAATAGTACCAATAAACGTACAACGAACAACAATATTTTTTCGCGCACTAAATAAAGTGTTCATTAGTTTTCATTTTTCTAAAACAGCATTCTAATTGCAAGCCAGTTCGAAATGTAAATAAAAGCTTTGATAAGTTACCCTTGGTTGCCATATTTCGGAGTAAAATATCTTTCAATTTCAATTTCAATCGTTTATTGCATATACCATAATGTAAATAAAGGTGTAACAAAGAAATGGAGACCATTATGGACCCTGTCGGGCACAGCAACTGGATGAAAGGGGGAAGACACTTCCTTAGTTTATTTTTAAATTATATTTTACTAATGTAAAATTATATTTTAGGCAGTTTTAATCTTATCTTAATGTACGTAAGCTTACTACATATATACGGTAAGTAGTTATATAGAATGTTTGTAGGTATCTAATAAATAATATTTTATACTTGTGGACTATTTGCTAATTATTGTTAATTATCCTATATTAATATTGTTATTTATTACTACTTATTTATTATTTTAAACTTTTATCATCTAAATATTCTTGTATATTATAATAACTTTTGTTTATTAATAACTTTTTTATGTGTTATAATTTTTTTATTTTCAGTTAAATCTTTTATGGAGCTTGGTAGCTTATTATATAACTTTACTGACATTGCTAAAGGTCCAGAAGAGTGTATTTTTAGGCGGAAGGTTGGCAAAGTTAACTTATTCCGGTAGCGCAAAGTATATCTTAACATTGTTTCTTCTCGCGTTTTATAGAACTCGGGGTACTTTTTAATAAACTTACATATGCTTCCAAGATGTAGATACTTGGTAATGTGCGGATTTTGTGTTCAACGAACTTTTCTCAGACATGCATGGAAATGTTGCCATTATTTTCGAAAAAAGAAAACGCGAAGTATTGAATTTACGGACAAAGAAAATCAAATCAATTTTGAATTTGGAACATTACAAAGAGTATTTAACAACTCCAGTACGCCGTTTCATACAACATTGCTGGCTGGAGTTGTTGCTGGAGCGTTGTAATGTTTAAAATTCAAATAAAATCGGCCAAGTGCGAGTCGAACTCGCACATGAAGGGTTTCGCCTCTCACCCAAGGTTGCCTGGAAGAGGCCTGGCTGCTACGTAGCTATAAGGCCGCCTATTGTGTGTTCCTCTTTTTTGAAACCGTAAAGCGGTTTACAGAATACATCTACCTACCAAGTTTCAACTGTATAATCCTCATAGTTTTGGAATAAAAAGGGTGTGACTTACATCGGTTTGGCCGAATCTATAAGGGTTTCGTTTTTTGCCTTTAGGCTACGAAACCCTAAAAACGCTCCTGCAATGGATTTTTTTCTTTTAGTTATTGCCCAAATATGAGTAATGTAACTTATAATATTAATTTAATTAAATGTTTAATATAAAAAGTATATTTTATTTTCCTGTATTCTTTTGAGAAAAGCACTATATATGCTTCGGCGGAAATGCCAATGGCCTGTCTCGTATTGGTGAAGTCCTCGCCTATTTGACGGCCTTTGCAATAATGTACTATTCCATTTTTAAATTACACGACAGATATGAGTTTACTATGTAATTTATTTGGCCGCTAAACAAGACAGATATGGCTTTTCATACAACTTTTGAAAGAAATGAGATTCGATTCTGCTGTAGGATGGTTAAATGATAGGTTTAATGATTGTATTATTTACCTAAAGAGACCCAGTCAGCGAGCCAGTGTGACGACGACCTTCACGCGACATTCTGAAGCTCTCTAAATGCCAGTAACTAGGTCTGTACCCATCAGTGGGGACATCAAAACATAGCTGATAATAGCATTATCTACTTACCTAAAGAGATCCAGTCAGCAAGCCAGTGCGACAGAGACATAGCTCTCTCGGGGTAGGTCGGGAAGAACCTCGCAGTGACGCGACCTTCTGAAGCTCTCTGAATACCGGTGACGAGGTCAGCCGCCGTGCAACCGGCGATAGCACGTGACATTAGGTACCTGTACATATTGTGTAAAGAATTCAGTTTTAAACAGTAACATGTTGAAATGAAAAAGAACCTTGTCTTTTATTTGAATGGATGGAGATTCTTCTTATTATTTTCAATTTTGATCACTAATTCACCCAATTTATACTTTGTTTACAAAAGTAGCTTTATGTCCTTTCCTCAACTGATTGATTGACTTACTATTAAAATGTAAAGGGTAAATAAAAAATATAATAACCTGGGTAATGGCGCATTATTCGCCCTCAGTCTTGTGCTAACAGAAGTATTTATCCTTTCAACATTTACTGGTACTCCTAAAGCAATCTAAAAAAGAGAAACAATTTGGTTGCATAAACATAATCGTTAAAAGTTGAAAAGCTTTGTATCTCTTAAAGGGCTAGGAAGTTCAGATTTGCTTAAGTTAAATAACAGTTACAAAAACATCAGAAAGATACATACAAAAACATTAACCACGGCAGTTGCACCACAGGCAGAGGTACCTATTTGTGTCACTTGTCGCTCACAGGCTTCCCTTTCGGACCATACCATACAGCGAGGTGGAAGTGTGCATTGAGAGTCTTCTGTAGTGCTTGAACCTGCTTCACTTGCCTGCAATTCAGAAGCAATTTATTTAAATGTCAATCCAAAAAGAAGGTATAGTCAACAGTCACATTTTGAACTTTTACGTAATATAATAAAGTTTTAAGTCAATTGGAGTAATTCCAGTTTTGTTTAATCTGGGGTGCGATTGCGTAAGGTAATCGTATTCATTTGACAGTTCATATAGTATTCAATCGGCTGCCATTTGTATGGAATGACATATGATATGATACAATATGAACTGTCAAATGAATACGATTGACTTTACGCAATCGCCTAGCTGATGAGTTTTTTACTTTTGACACACTTATGACATATTCTCTATTTATCTTATTATACCCCGTACTGGCAAGTAGACATCTTATATGTGTATACACAGAAAATAAAGCTGCTTTTTACTAATAATAACTCATATGTGGTAGTGAATGAGACACACTAGAATTTTTATTGTAACTTATAACATGTCTACTTGCCAGTACGGGGTATAATAAGATAAATAATATTATTCATTATCAATAATATGAATGTTGTGATGAAAAATTTTATGGTGCAGCTAAATTACAAATGAAATATTTTTGTGAAAGGGAATAGTATTAAAATTTTGTCACCATATTTGTGGCAACCGGTGCAGAACCAGATGCAGCAGTTTCAACTAGTTTCTTGGCCATAGTGAGATGATACAATGCTGAAGACAAGTTGCTGGAATCAAACATTGGTCTTTCCCCTTGATTTATTTGATGTGCCAAAGAGCCTTCTGCATGTTCTTCATCATCTAGAAATATTCAAACATAATCATAATTTGTAAATAAATTCTATTTAATATAAAGTATAAGAAAAGTAGCTTACAGCTTAAAATTTCCCGAGGTGATACTAAATCTCCACTAGAAGCATGAAGATGAGTTGCCGCAGTTTGTGGGTAATTGGACATTGTTCTTCGCACAATTAATTGCTCTCCTTTTACATTGACATGAGTAATAAGTGGTCCAAACGTGTGGTCAGTTTGAGAATCATCTTTCACATCTTGTTGATCTGATGTGAGAGCTTGACTAGTTGATGGCACACTACAGGAATATGGGTCTGTGTAGTTGGCAGAAGATGTTGCAGGTACAGAAGCCACAGGGTTAAATCGAACAGCAGCTGCATATTCAGGTGACGTCCCTCTTAAAACAGGCTCATTCTCTTCTGGCAAAAGAATATCAGCTTCCAAATCTGCATCGGGACTTGATTCATCACCAGTATCAGCCTCACATGAAGGCCCTGGGTCGAAGTCCATTTCCAAAAAGTCCATGTCAGGACTAGATGCTCCAGAATTGTTTTCTCTAGCATTTGCTGCTCCTTGTTGAGGCCCAGGATAGTTTGGAGCATGTGGAAGATGTTTGTCTAATGGTAGACCCATATCAAGGCTAAAAAATGAACTTGGTAAGTCAGCCAAATGTTCACCTCCCCTGTAAGTATAAATACAACCATCTTCTGAACCCAACGAGTAGTCATCATTGCCTGTATCACTGGAACTATCGTTAGCATCTAGTGGAGGCTTATTTAGTTTCAGTGTAGATGGTCTTTTTCTGTTTTCTCTTGAACTATTGCTTTCTGCATTATCACAAACCTTATTAGTGCCACTTGTTGAAGGTATATTAGAAGTGTTATTGCTAACCTTGTCAACTTTATATTCTCCGTTATCTAAAACATTGCTTTCCGCTTTACTAGTACTTGCAACTGCAACAAGTTCACTGTGACAGTTATTCACTTTGTTACTGTGACTATCACTGTAATTTTTATTTAATTCTCTACCATCACTAGATTTGTACGAAGTCTGTGATGATTCATTATTAGTAAGATTCACATTTCTTGACTGAGGTCCGTTCTGAGGCGGCAAATTAGCATCTATAACATTAGACGCAGATGTAAACACAGTTCCAATGTTATCGTTTGTGCCTCTTTGCTTTGGCTGCTCTTTGCGATTTATAGCTTTATCACCATCACAGTCAACTCTTAGAGGATTTCTCATTGAAATTGAGTCTTTTTGGGGTTCCATGGTCACAAAAACTAATAAATCACTCACACCGTCGGCATTGCTCACTTTGCCTTTATAGGTTACAATTATCGAGTTGTTGTCGATAAAAAAAATTGCGTGATACTGTTTTACTGAGTAAATAATTTATTTATGAAATGAATTTATACAAACACTAAACATTTTTTATAACAATATTGCAAACAAACAAAACTCATCACGATTTCCAACTTCCAAGACAAATAATGACAGTTGTTTTTTTTTTTTATTATTTATAATCGTCGTGCCCGTGCAGAGTAGGACGACCGAAACAACCAAAGAGAGAGTATTGGAGTAATTGTTTTCTGTGATTGTATTCGACCACTTAAAAAGGTTTGGTATTGAATATCTATCTATTATTTAGGACCTTCACGTATATAAATGTCAATTGTAAACTTTGATCAACTATAGTTATAAATGTTGTTTGTTTAAAACCCACCTTTACGCCACCACCGCCGGCCGGGGCGGGCGGTGGCGTGCGTATTTCCGACCGAAACTTTGTCCCGCTTTAACCTTTAAGTAGTTACAATAAGGCGATCCTTGTCGTTTCACATTCTGCTGCGGTTTCGCTTGCCGCGGCGGGTGGTGTGAAAAAGTGTGCATTACAAGTAAAGTTACTAATACGATTGAGGGCCGGTTTCATCCACCGACTGATATGTTTGAGATAGCTTACCTGGCAGATAATTTAACAGTATTGTAATACCTAGGACAATTATCTGCCCATAATATATTTATCAGTCGGTGGTGAAACCGGCGGCGCCGGCGGGCCTTAGAATATTTAAAATCTCACTATTACAGGCGGAGAATGGAGCGGAAGCGAATTATTGAAAAGAAATTGTACCTACTAACTTTTTGTAATTTAGGACTATTGTTTTAACTTACTTTATTTACCGAGCGAATTAGGGTATTATGAAGTCTTTATTCCAGGCAGTTCTAAATTGGTACATTTGAGTGGTGGTAGCACCGAGTGATAAAGAAAAACTACATATTTTTAAATTTCATTCAGTACATTTAATAAATAAAATCCCAATAACCTTTTTGTATAAGAAAAAATATTCGTACAACAGTCAATTCATTCCTAGCATGCATACTCAAAATAATTTAATTCCAAACACTTATCCAGGAATACATACTATGTAATTTTTTAAAGGGTATTTGCCCCACCTCAGTCTTATCTAGATATAAAAACTTTAGATAAATATTTAAAGATTACAAATAATTACAGCTCTCTGACTACCTTAAAATCAAGCAATATTTAACTTAACGTGATAGCAGAGCCCCCATATATAATAGTTATTATTATTTGGAAGAATTATTATATTATGAGCTTACATTGTACAGTTAGCAACAAGTCAGGCTTTAATAGTTATATATTTCTCTAATCGATTTTGAACTTTGTCTAACTGGATAATAAGGTCAAAATCGATTGAATAAAAATTTTCAGTTTTGTAAAACAAGTAGTGCAGTACAGTAGAATTTATGACGACAACGTTTACGAAGGTACTTATACTACTTCTTGTGATGCATAGATCATTTCTGTATAGAAACGTATCTGCAGAAGCATTAAAAAAATATACAGAACATACAAAAATAATTCGAGGTAACTTCATAATAAAGGTATATTCAACGACCATTATTATTATTATAATCGGTAAATCAATGAATACTATTTTATTCTCATTAGTATAAATAGAACTTACCTAAAAGTTAAAAATATAATGAGCTCAGTATAACCAGCTAACCAACATACTACAGTCTTTTCACCGAAAGGAGCTCGTTTCCGTGAACAGTTTGTTCACATCATTGTTTGTACTTCGGGAATGGCTGAAGATCTATGGCGATTGATTTATCGGCAAATTCTTTCAGTACTAGCTATTTAATTGTGATTGGCTGAAGATGAGACGCGTTGCCTATGCACCTTATCAGCCAATCAGAGACAGGGAATTCTCTGTCCTAGCTCGTCTCGGTGAACAGACCATAATTCAATTAGCTTCTTTTATATAAAAAAAAAAAATTAGTTGCCATTCAATTTAAATATTAATAAATAACATCCCATATGAGTTTTAAACTCGGTCTTATCTTAGGATTAACATTCTACAACGTGTCTTAAAACATCAGCGATAACTCTTCGAAACGCCCTTCGTATTTTGCATTCTTTCTTAGCATAAATAAATTCGACTCTAAGCAATAACAATAGAGTCTAAAATCGCAGCGCGTAATTCGAGCGCGGTCCCCGGGGACCGGTTAGTGCTAAACGGGAGATCGACTATCAAATAGCCTTTACTTGATACTCCGTACTTTCTGTAGGAAAGATAGTCTGGCTTATGACAACTGACACTGAACAAAATGTGGGAAAATAAGAAAATCTGATTATGGTTATGGTATTTAAAATGCAAGTAAAACCACGTGACGTTGATTTTTAATATGCATAGTTGCTATTTGCCCTAATGAAAGTCCAGGAAAATACTCAGTGTCAGCTTTCATTAGCCAGACTACATTTCTTAACATAAGAGATTTTTCTATGTATTGAGCCCACATAAACCTAAATTACTTAATCAAATTGTCATTTTGCATAGAGTCAGGTGCTGCAACATAAATGTGTATAAGCAGACTAATAAAAATAAAATATGGTATAACTGTAAATAACGTATACGACTAGCGTTGGAAGACTAAACATTAGATTTTTATTACAACAATCTGTTATTCAAAAAATTTTAATCTGCTGGAGATTAACAGTTTATTTGGAGTTTTAAAGATACATTTCACTTAGATCACATTGATTATGTATAAACATCTAAAAAGGTAGGATTCCGATATCTATTATTTATTAAAATATTTTTTATAGTACAGTGTCTATCAATCCTTCTTTACGGTTAGAGCAAGAATAGTGGTATGCTCTACTAGTATGAGTATGCACTATAATATTATTATTGCTGATGTACTCGCATCAGTTGTTTCACAGAAGCAGTATGTCTGGTATTTTTAAATATTATCAATAGTTACATAAACTATATTTTTTATTCACTTTGTGTGGACTGCAACTTTTAGTTTTTTGCTTATCCAGAAAGAAAGAAAGAAACCCAATGTATTTATGAGAGTCTACCTACACCAGAAATCATAATATTTTTACTTATCCTTTTCTATTGTGAATCATTTCAAAGAGTCTTAATACTAAGGCAGGCGGTAACGTCTCACTGTCGGCCATGTTTTTCGCTCTTCGAACTACACTATCATAAACTTTCCGTTCATATTCTTTATACAATCGGGGAAGCTCCAAGGTTTCATAAAGCCTCTTAATTCGCTGCACGTCAGCTGGGTCTTTGCTACCGTAACTTGTTTCGAATTCTAAACGCTGTTCAGCGCTACAGCGTTGTAGCGCCATAACCGCTAGCCAAGTACATTTGCCTTCTTGTATGTCAGTTCCTTCTTTCCCTGTGATTGATTCGTCGCCGAAGCAATCTATGAAGTCATCCTAAAAGATAGACACATTTTTGTAAATACCTTTAATACAAATAGATAATAATACAGCAATCAGATAAGGATACATTTTATTGTTTTAAAGCTCTAACAATGCGTTCGCACTTCAGGAACATTTAAAACCAAACTATAATGTCACCCTCTGAGAGGATGCCCAAATACACTCAATAATATGATCTGTCAAATAATGCATTCTCTCAGCGACCGCATATATGTTGTTGTAGGTGTACAACATGTTTTCTTGTAAATGTCCATAACGAACGAATATTATTACTGACTTACTGCAATGAGATAAGGTTCAATTTTATTATTTAAAAGTTCTTAAACTATTCTTACTTGAATTTGGAAAAAGTCTCCTATCTCCAAGCTTATTTCCTCAGCTAATCTGTGCGTCTCTTTGTCCGAATTATCAGCTAGATAAAGACCGAGACTCATCGGTAGCTTGAAAGTATAATAGGCTGTCTTGTACCGAACAATAGCACTGTATTTCTCGATTGTGAAGAGATCGTAATCGTTCTTGTTGCGATGAGCCATCATGTAGTCAAGGTGCTGGCCGATAGATGTGTTAAGTAATGTCTGAAATTAAAAAAAAAGCTTTATGAACTATGTTTTCTTGTTTTAATGGTCGTATACTTTCGTTATTTCATTATGCAGCTATGAGACAATTAAATCGTTACTGCAGTGATTTGTGATTTGTAAAAAGAACCGTTTTGTTATCGGTAATCGGAATAGTCACGTTAAGGCTCTTCAACTAACTGAGCTGTAATTACACTTACCTAGATACCCATAGAACTATACAACCAGATACATCACGCTTCAATGAACTTCAATACGGAAACAAAATAGGAGTAAGGGGAGAAGTGTGCGAATTAAGTGAGGCTCATAAGCAGTATTTAAAGTTGCCTTACCTTCGTCTTTAAAGTCTTTGCTAACGCGTGGTCTACTTGGTTGTATTGGAACCATCAATCATGTCATCCACAATATATGTGTTTTAACTTACGTCATGAAAAAGGTCCACAATGTCGATGTAACAGCGTTCTTGTCGAAAGTACATCTTGAGAATGTAGAACATAACCATTTGCAAAAGAACAGCGTCGTTGATTGCTCCCAACCCGACTTCGGGCAGCCGGTACCAGCAGGTGATACCGCGGCGAGTCGTGGTACCGTCCATCATGACATCATGGCACCCAGTAATACTAGATGCAAAATATAAAGAAAAATACTGAATGTGTATTAACTTACATCATGAAAGAGGTCTACAATATCGATGTAACAGCTTTTTTGCCGAAAGTAGGTCTTGAGGATGTGGAACATGGCCATGTGCAAGAGAACAGCGTCGTTGATGGCTCCTAAGCCGACTTCGGGCAGCCGGTACCAGCAGGATGCGCCGCGGCGAGTGGTTGAACCGTCCATCATGTCATCGAGTAACACTAGATGTGTATGCAGCTTTTGGAAAAAGGAAAAATAAGGTTAACTTCCGATGATCTTAATGTGTCTTTTTGGTTTTTGTAATGTAATTATGTACATATTTTAGCATAATTATGTAATTGGGTTTATACCCGTTTAATTATGCTTAATAATAATAATAATTGTTTTTTTATATATAACGCAAGTCAGGAATTCTTTAATAAATAGCTTTCATAATGTATAATAATAAGGGCACGCGCATATTATTAACATTTAGGGTATTGAAGTAGCATATCGGTATCGGTAGGGCACACGTTCGTACCTTACTTAGACAGTATGCGAATGGGCAAAGTCAAAGAAAACTTATTTGTTGAGAAATGTTTGTATTGAAAGACATTCACAAGTAAGGCTGTAGTCAATTTTTGCTGTGAGGCGACCATATTAAATACAGGCCCCTCTCTAATAACTTAAGATATCCTCGTCATTTAAAATATGTGCGTTCTTACTCCGCTCTGCGTGCATTCCATAAAGGCAATTAGGCAGTGCCTACCTCTTTAAAAACCTAAACAAATATGTCACAAGTGGTAAAGTCAATTTAGTTTTATTTTATTTCTGTTATTCTATAACCAAACTTCTATTCAACACTCATCCACATAAATTTTCCTTGCCTAAATACTCAAGTAGGCAGTCTCTAAATTGCCTACTCGGAGCATGCAGTGTATTATACAAGAATATAACCTAATTAGAAAAAATAGGCCAAGTGTGAGTTTAACTCGCACATAAAGGGTTCCGTCTCTCACCCAAAGTTGCCTATTATGTAGCAATAAGGCGGCCTATTGTGTGTTCCTCTTTTTTGTCATTTTCTCTGTCTGTGTTTGTTTTTAAATGGTGTGCAATAAAGTTTCTATTATTATATTAAATACACCTACCAAAATGCCACTATAGTTTTTCGTCTGCAAAAATAACTTTGAATGAATGACAAAGTTATATTTGCGGTTTTGGAAAATGTGCTATAGCTCTGCCCCCCTAGAATGAACACCGCTATATCACGCGATATGATATAGCGCATCATGCTGTCTTGCTTACTCCGCTAAGATGTGAGCGGGACAGCGGCTCATAATCGAGTTATCGAGTCGATAAAAGCCGCTCATGCTAGGCCTACAGAAACTGCTAAATATATTTTGTTCAAACCAATGTTCATTGAAAGTTTTTATAACGATCTACAGCATATATTTCCTACTAAATATTACGAATGACTAGACCGCTCGTTGTTTCACGTTAATTACTTCCTTTCGTACAAATATCGGGGTATTTGTAGCTTGTGTTGTTCTGATGTATAATCTACATTACTGTAAAGTTTCAAGTTAATATGTTCAGTAGTTTATGCGTGAAAGATCTTCCATTCATCCACACATCCTCACAAACTTTCACACTCATAATATTAGGTAGTAGGATAGGATAGGTACAAAGCTACCAGTTAGATTTATAGTGCCTACCGCGCTGGAAAACCAATGCAAGCCCCTGGGTGTGATGCATGCAATGACAGCTAATGGAGCTAAGAGGGCCATCAAATAAATTTATCAGAATCTATACTCACCATTTCGATACACCAGCCCATAATACGCGCCAATTGCATGGTCTCCTCAGTGATTTTCTCTGGTTTCTCAACCATTTCGTAAGTGTACACGGCTGCAAGTCCTCGAGATTTTTTGCCACCAACCATATTATATTCAAGAATCTGAAAAAGAGATCATCTCTTAGTAATTCTAGGGTTCAGTTTTTGTCCAAAGGTTGCGTTGATCGTCGATAAAGCTTATTTATAGAGAGGGCGAGTAAGTACCTTCTTCATCCAGCTGCCAACATCTGGGACATCAGTAAACTTTTGACTCCTTACCAATGACTCAGTAAGTGTCGGTAATGTATTCAAGAAGATTTCTTTGTCTTTCTTCCGTGCCACTGACACGTTAGTCGACATCCTGTTAATACTTACTGTTTGTGCTGGCCTGTAAGAAGAAAGGCATAATTAAACGCAATACACACCAAAGTCGCCGACACACAACCCGGCACCGGCGCGCGCGGCGTGCAAGCGCCCGGCGCCGGCGACACGCGGCAATCACTGCTATATAAGTTCTTTATGTCGAGCCGTCGACAGTTTTCCACTTGCAATGAGTGAAGTCGCCGACAAACCCGCCGGCAAAATGTTGCCGACTATGTCGGCGGCTTTGGTGTGTATGGCGCTTTACATTTATTTATCGTTAAACAAATAAATGTAAAGCGATGTCCGCTAAGCCAAATGTAACCTATGTATAGCTTAAACGAAGATTCACCCTAAGATGCCCAAAACTATGTTTAATGGGCGTCATGTGTTGTCGTCCATATAAGGCAAAGGACAACTCGACGCACTTTAGTCTCTACTGTACTGAAACTATATGGGCCTACTCGCTCAGTGTGAGCGCGGTTTTTAAGCTTTAGCCACGCCACGCCTTTCTGTACCTAAAGACCGTCTCCAGAATTCAGACATGGTGACATCTATGACATCTATCACCTCGTACCTTGGACGAATTAACCCTCGTACCTATTATAGCATCAGCGTAAATGCGATAATATCCACATATTATGCTTTTGACTAACATCTCAAAACTGTATGATGAGGTTTCACATATGAAAAGTAGGTTCTTTGATTTTGGTGTATACGTTCATTAACAGTATTTGCTAGGTACTACTCTTATTTATAGGTAGCTAGGTAAAATAGTTCCTTGTGGTGTTGGATGATGGAAGTTAAGGACGTCATAGCATTATGTTACATCTCATTTCATGCATTGTTATGGGAAAAGGTCATAGTTGAATATAACATATGGGCAATTTGAATTGTAAATCAGTGAAGCAGATGTGACGATAATGTCATAACCTCATGAAATGAAAATATGTTGATTCCGACTAAATTTGGTGTGGTGGCGTGACCTTTGATCTGAGATTTCACCATGGGATGGGTACTGGGTACTCCAAAGTTGAAAAGTATTACCCCAAATCCTCCTTTTGTAAAACACTAGCTACGGCCCGTGGTTTCACCCGCGTGGGAATATCGGGATCAAAAGTATCCTATGTTTTAATACTGGCTATCTACTATCTCTGTGCCAATATTCATTCAAATCCGTTCAATAGTTTTAGCGTGCAAGAGTAATAAATTAACAAACTGACATACCTACTTGCGCATTTATAATATTAGTAGGATGTCATGCCATGATGAATTCAATTTAGATTATACTTTCTAAACTCTTTTTAAAATCTGTGGTAGTAAATAGTACCAGAAACTACAAGAAAAAATCGGCCAAGTGCGAGTTGAACTCGCGCATGAAGGGTTCCGTCTCTCACTCAAGGTTGCCTGGAAGAGATTGCTGTGTAGCAATAAGGCTGGTTCATGCGTCATGCTCGTGAACGGGTGCCGCCAGCGTAAATGGGTCTACTTCAGTCTGCTTGTCTTAACGTTGTGCTTAGAGCTTAAATATTTTCATCTAAAATAAATTGCTATCGACCTGTATGTACGTCACAACTTGCAGTACAGTAACCTTGTAATGCGAGAAATGTTAAATGGTGTTAAAAAATTGTTTACGGTTAGGATAACCATAAAATGTAATATTATAATTAGTATTTTCTTTTGTGATGGAAATTGACCTAACTGATATGTTAAGCTCACTTTTCAATTTGACGACTCTGTATGAAATAAAACAGGGAGAAAAAAATAGCCCTTGACGAGTTCTGTGGCCTAGACTGAATAAATGATATTGAATTTTGTTTTTTTTATTTTTTTTTATTGTGTGTTTCTCTTTTAAGGGTTTCGTAGCCTAATGGCAAAAAACGAAACCCTTATAGATTCGTCATGTCCGATGTATGTAACAGCCACTTTATTCCAAAACTATGAGGATTACACAGTTGAAACTTTGTAGGTAGATGTATTCTATGTAGTTAATACGATAACCAGTTTTTGACCTAGTTTGTATAAACTATATGAAATGCATTTGCGCTGCGCCGCCATAATAACAAGTTTTAGTAATAATATCTCATTTTAAGTGAACATCAGTTCTTATGATAATAAAAAATGTCTTTAAACATTCTGTAAACCTCTTTAAGGGTTTTACACAAAAATAAAATAAAAAAAATAAAGTGAAAGTCAAAGAAGCTACGCCATCGGTTCACAAACCCTACGGCGGGAGACCTTGTAACGAGAAGAACCGGCAAGAAACTCGTCAAGGGCTGTTTTTTTCTCCCTGTTTTATTTCATACAGAGTCGTCAAATTGAAAAGTGACCTTAACATATCAGTAAGGTCAATTTCCATAATTATATATATTAAGTGAATACACAATAGGCGGCCTTATTGCTACATAGCAATCTCTTCCATGCAACCTTAGGTGAGAGACGGAACCCTAAAAAGTGCTTCATTTATTTAAATATTAGAGGAAGCACCTTCTTCTCTCTATTTTGAAGTATTTGAAGGCAGTTCAATAAACACTAATGAATGTTTATGATTAAATAAAAAAACAAGTAGGTATGACTTATTGATAACTAAATATTATTGTGGCTACTTGCACTATTTAGTATTCTGTGCTTTGGTGAATACACCATGCGAAATTCATGTAAAAAAAACTTTTGTAAGATATAGAAAATAGGAATATGCAATAGATAAGCTGAACTGATTGATACCAGTGCATCATAGATATTTCTTAAGAAGCCTTTTTTATACAAGAGTACCAAAAATCTTAATTTTAAGTAATATTCTGCTGCACTCAGAGACATTAATTAAATTTAAGTTATAATTACTTTAAAATATTTCCTTCTCTGTTATGTTGTACTTATTAGAAAGTAACAACAAGATACATAGGTAATTGTTCTTTAAAATTAAATGACATCTCTGAGTATGACAGTGAGTTTTTTAAGGATTTGCAGGATCATCAGTTTAGTCTGCTATTTCTTGAAACAAATGCCACTTTACCTTATAATTTATATTGTATGGTTGCTGACAGTGTCACAGACAAAATGGCATTGACCTGCTAAGGAATCGAATTTGAACCTGAGATGATGATGATCGATGTTTGATGATGATGTAGACACAAGTTTAACCGGCTCACTTTTCTATTAGTAGCCCACGTGTATCGAAGTGTTGTTTTTACATAAAGAACTCGTCATATGAACCACAAAAAATGAAATTTTAACTATATGAAACAAATCATCAAAACATCTTTTGTCATTTGTTTTTTCTAAGAATACCTAATTAAAATCAACTAAGACATACATCAATTTGGAATTTCAATTTACACAATAGAGTTAAAGGTTGCATAGCGCTTGAAGTCGAGTGCGGTCACAGGAGACCGCTTATTATTTGCTATTACTCTGTAATGCTTTTGTGGGGGAAGAGTCTCTTAAAACCTCTTATAATGCATAGGTACAAACCCTTTAAAAGTGCATGAAATGTTACTCCTTTTGGAAAATTGAAATTTCATTTAAAACCGTTTAACCTTGCATTTTACTCTAAAACATAATTTTAATTTTTAGACTAAAAAAAATTATTGCTAGATAACTAATTAGCATCATATCTTTATCACCATGACCACATATACCACATGAAAACTTACCACAACATCGCTGATTTTTTACCACAAAATTGAGTAGTTTTATAAAAAAACCGATAAAGTATCGGAGAATTCATTTTTCTATTGTAGTTCCTTATTATTTTGGTCAAGTACCGGGACTTTCAACTTTCACTGATGGAATTTATATCGCCCAAACTTTGCCTGGTTTATCGAGTTATAATACTATGAAAAATGATTACTATTTTGGTGTATGTATGTATCATTCATAGAAATATATTATTACTGTTATCTCGTAGCAATAGACAGTTCAAAAAACCTTTTTAAGTATTTTGTTCCGTACGACCGACACCACGTACGTTTAGGCAATAACAATGACAATGACAGACTGACCAGACTGACTGACATGATGGATGACAGAGACAAGACAAGCAAGAGTACAAGACAATGACAATGACGTGACGTGCGTAAACGTGACGTGAGCTTGACAATTATGATATCGATACCAGGCTGATAGCTAATTTTGAGTGAAGTTATTTCAATGAACATTTATTGTAACTAACACATAAGAATATCTATCGATGAAATGCAACGGACTTAAACGGTTTTTTTGTAATTGCTATTCACTTTCTATCGATAAAATAACAGACTATAATAAACTATACCTACTCCAACATGAAGTTGCTACGAAATACGGATAATACGACTTATTTAAAAAGTCAATGCATCGTTATGCACCGCAACAGTGACATGACATGTACACGTAAGTACATTGTACGTTCATTATTTATCAGCTCAGCGTTATTCCAGAGTTTTTTTAAGGATACTAGTCATGATGTCATCCACATTTTACTCTTTATTATTACACAGTATAAAAAACAAAAAATGAAAATCACAGAATAAATTAGTTAAAATTCGATTATTGTAAGCAAGTTAGTATTTTCGTGTTATCTTTCTTTAAATATAATAATGAATTTTCAACAATGCTAAGTCAAGGTACCTATTAAAATAAAATGGTAAGTAAATGGGATTGAAAGCGTAGGTATTATTTGTATGGTTGTTGAAATATCTTATCCGAAATTCAAAGCCCACCTTTTGCTACTATGATTTTTATTCGTCGTCATCGTCAACAGCCATTTTAATGCCATGGTACTGGCCCCCTTATCCGTCTCATTAGGAGAGTGGGCCATGAGCATGACTCAACACGCGGGCCCAATGCGGATAGGTGGGTTGAACGCGACTGCGATACAATAAAATTTTAAATTGTGCCTTCCAAAGCACGGTAGATCTCGATAGTAAATCTTTGGTCACCCATCCCGTGATTAACTAATATGAAAGTTGGCCATTGATGATGATGACGATCTGTCCGATGACGAGGAGCAACTACGAACGGAAGAAGCTCCTACCAATAAAATTACTACAAATCCAGAAGTGGAGTGTTCGTCGCTCTGCTCGAGAACGGAGACCACCATGCAGTCTACCTTCAAGACTACGTCATAGAGGTCATAGAGGGGGTGAATGATGTGATCTCCTTGTTTAGGTCTACCTTAGACAAGTGTAACCGAATGCAAGACTTCATTCAGTCATTTAGGGATTGTTCTGACACCCATGAACAGGCATTGAGTCGCGTAACTGACCTTGAAATAAGATTGTCTCTTTCTCAAAAGAAAGCACTTGATTTAAAGAAAATAAAAGTATTATAGAAGAAAAGCACTCTTAAAGCCTGTTCAATGAGTTATCTCAATGTAATTTTGCAACAGGTGACGATTCACCTTTAGAATGTGTCAACGATATTAGTAGACCATGTTCATACATTAAAAATTATTGTCGTTTCAGTAGCGGGAAGAAATTAAAAAATATATGAGGGGTTTAGCTGGTAGTACTCCCCCCCCCCCCCCCGTCCCGGCCCCCCATTGAGCCTTTTATGGCTGAATGGGGGGCCGGGAGGCGGCTGTCCCTCCCTTCTCCTGTCCTCCCATCGAGATTTCGAGCTTGATGGGGGGCGGGAGCTAGTTCGATCCTACCCCGAAACCCCGCCGAGCCTACTAGGCTCGACGGGGCGTCGGGGGATAGTGTACGAAATGACCATGAGAATAAAATAAAAAATACGTTCAAATTAACAATTAGTATATTTACAACTTTTGAATAAACATTAGATTTTTTCATAGCATAATCACTTCATTTTTATCGATTTTTCTAACAATTTCAACTTAAGACTAGTTACACGTTTAATCGAGATTTTTCTATGGTTAGGTATCTACCCAAGTGATTTTTTATAATTTTAACATTTTGATAAAGTAGAATTTGATAGCATAATTTTATTCAATTACGACAATAGATATAATAAAAAGCTATGAGCTAGATTTTTGAGTTAAAAAGTGACTTGACTTAAAAAAACATTGATGAATCATTAAGTTTTATTCATACTTCTGTATTATTTTTTATACAGAAGTATGAATAAAACCTACCTAACAGAAATTCTAAAAAGTGCGTTGGTTATCCTACCTAGGTTAGGTTAATGAGGAGTAACCGATAAAGTGTATTAACTTTGTCAATGTAACTTTGAGATTTAAAAAGCATTACAAAATGGATTTAATATTGTTTGAAACGATGTCTACGTTTGGTTGTTTTTTTTTAATAAAAAGTAATGCAGTTTGATGCGCCATAATTTGAAATGAGTTACAAGGTTTGAAATAGAAAAAGATCCGTTCTGCCTACTATTTTATTTCGGTGGGTGGAGTTAAAACACATTGATCTGTTACTTCTCACCTATCTTTATACTATTAACAATATAAAACGTTCTTTTTCTATTAGTTTCTATAAAAAAAATCACAATAGCTAATACAAATGCATTTTCGTTACTCTCAACTTAGTCTAATAATTAAGATCCTTAACAATTAAAATACCTAATAATCTATGAGACCATTTAAACGTTTCGCCTGAAGATGTTATCCAAGATTTTAAAGAATAAGTCGTGGGGAAGTCCCCTAGTGACCTGTTGGATTTGTGTCCTAAGGAGATCGTAAGTAGCTTCTTCAAATACCGAGTAAGTATGGGGGAGCTGTAAATCCTCATACAAGTCCTTGATTTTGGCGATCGACTCCGGCGCTGGGTTGCCGTAATGTTCCTCCATGATTTGTCTTTGGGATGGAGTAGCTCTCTGAAGCGCCACAACTGCTAACCATGTGCATTTTCCGTCTTGGATGTCTGTGCCATTCTTGCCTGTGACCGCTGGATCGCCGAAACAATCGAGGAAGTCATCCTAAAAATAATTATGATTTTTGTTAGAGCTTTTACCTCAGGACGTTCCAACATAAAATCATTTTGTCTAGTCCTAAAACAGGGAAAAGAAAATGGCAAAAAAGCTTTCATCATTACGCTGGTATGCTATTACAGACAAAGGCGAATATGTTGGTATGCATGATAAATAGACATCTTAGGTACTATCTTGAGTGAATACTTTCTTGTACTGCAGTCTAAATATCAGTCATGTAAACTCAAGACAATAGATCTGCCGTTAGTTACACAAGATCAAGACCCGTACCGCACCCGCCTTCTGAGTGTTTCCAGCTTAAGCTTAAGTTTGAGACAGGTTGCTTTTTTTTTCTAGTATATTTTCTTGTTTAATATTAATCACATAAAAATAGCATTGTAAAATGCAAAGTTAAAAAGTTATAATTAAGTTTTCAATTCTCACAGAGAAAAAGGTTCGAAAGAAGTTTCAGAAAGAGTCACGTAAAAGGGACTTAAAGTAAAATGATATAATTGTACTCACTTGGATTTGGAAGAACTCTCCCATTTCTAGCAGGATAGTCTTCGCCTGTCTATGGACCTCTGGGTCATCAATGCCAGACATCAGCAGAGCCAGGGACACTGGCATTTGGAACGTGTAGTATGCGCTCTTGTATTTGGTGATAGCGTTGTACTTGTCCATTGTGAACTGGGTTAGATCTGGCTTATCCGTCTTCAATAGGGACTTGTCCATGTAGTGCCCAATGGAGCATTTCATCAGAATCTGGAAGAAAACAAAAAAAATATTTTAATTTAACCCAGAGGGTCTTTCACCCTGTAAAGTAAGATATTCCAGTAGACAATTCGGGATTAAACTGCCTTTTAAATTACGTAGTTTTTAGAACCACGGTGTAAAATGATATTTACCTCATTGAAAGTCTCCAAAACGTTCTTATAGTATGGCTTGTTAGAGAAGTATCGTTTGAGAGTGGAGTACATAGCTGCTTGCACAAGGACCGCGTCGTTGATGCCTAGGAGCCCGACGTCGGGCCGCTTGTACCAGCAAGGGACGCCGCGACGCATCTCTGCACCTTCCATGATGTCGTTCAGAAGCCACTGGTGTGTGTGGAACTAGAATGAGAGAAATCGGATAAGCAAGCAGTTTACAAAAGGTGAATGGGCACGGAAAATACCGAGATCGAACAGAATTTTCGAAAAAAAAAAAACAGTGTTCAATGAGTGGTAAGTATAATCGGGGAGCTTCGCGGTAGAGTTTTTTTAGGAAAGTTTATTCTTAAAGCAATAAGTTAATTGTAGTTATTTATTAATTAAATGAAATACCTATTAATGATATATTATTTGTGATATAAACGTTTTCTATAAATCTATTACTTTTTGAAATAAAGCTCCCCTAACTACTGGTCAACTGTGAAGTTCCCCGGCTGTACTGAATGTACAGAAATAAAATTCTTTTCTGTTTGCTCTGGGTCAAAGGTGCCCTTCATATTTCGTAGTCAATCTATACTAATAAGTAAGGTAGAGATATAAAAAGTTTGTAAGTTTGTGGCTTTGTTAGTAGAAAATAAGTAATCTCCGGAAATACTAAACTGATTTTGAAAATTTGTTCACTAGTATAAAGTCTCATTATTTCTGAGTGACAGGCTATATTTTATTGCGGCATAATTTCATCAATAGTAAATAAAATGACGCCTTCTCTAGTGAAGTAGGCACGGGTAGAAATAAAACTGTTTTTAAATCCTTAGGAAACTTTTTAAGCTCGTTTTTCATATTCAAAGTGTATTAACAGCCATACCTAATGTTATCTTAGTCGAAAAGACCTCAACACGACAATTCTTATCGCAAACAGCATAGTTTATAATCGTTATGTATTAATGAAATGGAATATTATTTAATATAACCATAGAATACTAAATCGTACAAGTAATATCACAAAAAATCATTGTATGCCTAATTGGAAAATCATTTTTAGTTGCCAACTAAATGCTTTTGTAAGCTGCTTCGAAAGTACGTAGTGTTTTCAATTTTTACAATTTTTACAATGCTATTTTTATGGGATAAATATTTTCTTGTTTAATATTTATTACCGATAATGTTTCAGATATTACTGATTTATAGGTATTGTATTTTTCTAAGTCTCGAAGTTGTAGAAAATAAAAAATCATCAAGAAAATATGTCGAAATAGGTACCATATTATATTAAAACAAGATACTGAATAATTTCCGAAAGTTACTGAAGAGTTTTTGAAATTAATCGACTTATTACGTTTGTTGGACGAAATTACAATTTACGATACTTCGCTTATTTCGAGGTCTTATTGCAAACCGTTAAATACTAGAGTTAGTACTCTTAGGTAACCTAGCTACTATTCATAAGGTGATTTAGAGACCGTAAAATAAAAGTACCAAATGATTTCAAAATACAAGTTAATAAAAGGTAGACCAGAGACGTTAGTAGTTCTGTTTACAATAACTATTATCAATGGAAAAAAGATAAAAAAACTTGACCATTTATCGCTTGGCCAAAACGGAATTCAAGGTCAGATTACATGTTGAATTTGTAATAGAATGAATAATAAAGTTTTTGCTATTTTGCTGCTAATAATATAAAACGTGATAAAGACGCAAAATAAAACACCTATAAAAATTACTATTTTCCGCGGTGAAACTTACATCCGTAGATAGTTAAAACTTTGATCCTTCCTTAAGAAACTTTGTAAATTGCACTAAACTGTAATAATAATAAAGAGGAAAATTTTGGAAACTTGGAAAGTTTTTAAAGTGCAATAAAAGATTAGAAAAAATAATAAAGAACTTCAAAAACATTTTCGAAGACAACAGTTTTAACATAAAATGCTAATTTGCTTGCTATACTAAAGTAATAACTAATAATAACACGCGTTAGTTGAAGTTTGGACCCATGTGTTACTTACTTAAGAAGAGATTTTTTGATGATCAAAAAAAAAATTGCACAAGATCTAAAAATAAAAGACTTTTTGTGATGCAATAACAATATAAAATTATTTTGGTTTAGTAACTATTTTACTGTGATAAATATTAATCAAGAAAATATATTAGAAAAAAACAACTTGTCTCCTGTCTAGCAACTAGCATTGTAAACTGCACAATTAAAAAGTTATAATTACTATTTTACTTCTTAGTTTCCAATGAATATACTTTTGTCGTGTATGTTTTCTCAAATAAAGTAGCAGATAGCTACAACTATGTCAACGGTGTACGAACATCAACGATAAAAAAAATTGCTACCTATACCTACCTGCTACAGATTAAATGATTATGATAAAATGATTATAAGTTTCGGCTTCACATGTGAGTACCAAAAACTATCATGATAAGCAATGTAAGAGAAAAAAGTCTCTCATGAATTGCTAAATGGTATTTAACATTGAAGAATAAACAAAGGTTAAGTATAGGAATGATGTAGATCCGTCTTAAAACCTATAATTAAATATAGTTCTTAATATTAGCAACAAGGTTAATAATGGCTTGCTCACCATTTCCGTGCACCATCCCATGATGTTCGCCAGATGAACGTTCTCTGGAGTTAAATTCTCAGGAGTTTCGACCATTTTGTATGCCATAACTGTTGCTAGGCCCCGATTTTTCTTGCCGTTTGGAACATTGTATTGTAAGAGCTGCAACAAATGATTATATCATAAATATATGTAGATGCGAAAATTTTTGAAATGTAGTTTTATCTTATTATAACTGAAGGAGGAACCGTCACTCATTATCGATTGCTTAGGTAAGTAAATTTGCTTTTCGGTTGATATTCACGTATAAAAATGTGGTTTGGCTAAATTTATGAAACAAAAACATTTAGGTCTAGGCAGAAGTCAATATTGTGATTATGAGCAAGAAACCTGGCTTATACCGTAGGAAAGAACTTTTAGGTAGTGAATCGTCTAGAAAATACTAGCATAATGAAGTTGTCATAAAAGCAAGGATTGAAACTGACATCAAAGAAGCAAATAAGTAACACAAGTTACATAAAAAAGATACATTGTACCCACAGGTGTTACCTGAATATAGATAAGTTTTTGTTTATATAGTAATAATCAGTCGGAATTTTTATGCTGCTGTATAGCCACAATAAAAAAAAAGACGGGTTGCACTCCGGGAGTGCCGGCAGAAGTGAAAACTTGATTATTAACGTTGAGCATGTTTGATATTTTGGAATGGTTAGGGAATAATTTTGCACCAATTGCTTTATCAGTATAAAAGTACTATCATTTATGTGGTAGAATACAATATTCATTTATTGCGCTATCGTACACAAACATGACAAACCATATTAAAGTGAACGTTAAGTTAGGTAATAAGATATAAGAAAACATTAGTTATTATAGAGAATCGAAAAATATATATTGACAATAAAACAAGAGACAAGTAAAAGACATTATCAACAGTCTGTCGCTAAGCAACCGAGACCATAGTCAACCTGTCACCTCAACATTCTCCATCCGTCCTACGCTTTTTCGATCAGGTCACGTGTCCTGACGCGAGTTTAAGATTTTATACCCATTACAGAAAAAGTGCTCAACGCCGCTAAAGAAGTTTTCACTTCAAAAAACACCACATTTTTTGTGCCTAGAGTAGTTTATATAAAGGTAGGTACCTAGAAACCATTGTGACTAAATGGGAGCCGAAAACAAGAGCCTTTGTTATACATAACACTTTTTTTGTTTAAATTCGTGTCGGTTAAATTGAGTTCGGTAAACATGAGATATAACTACTTATGCCATCTATGTTTATTCATTTAAGAGGTAAACCATCAGCCACACAGACACGTTTACTATTTATAAACATTCTTATGTAGGTAGGTATCCTATTTGATGCGAACGTCGCAATGAAAACCTGTTTGATTTCTAATAAGACGATACTTAAGCGTCTGTTCCGTTGTACTGTATACAAATTAAGTAATGATTGTCATTTGTTTCGGCAATTTTTAAAGAGATAAAATCTGATGTAAAAACATTTGGAAAAATTTGGATGCAATGCAACAGAAAAACGCAAATTTCACATCGACTGATCATCGCGCAACCACTGTAGCTATACCTTAAACTAGACTGGGTTCGAATGGTATATCTATCAGTGCGTACCTTAGCCAACCACTTGCTGGCTTCAGGCACGTCGTTGTGCTTGCCAGTCTCCGTGAGGTCCCGCACGATGTCTGGGAAGCAAGCCATGAACTCCCTGGACTGATCCTTCGAGACGGCCAGTCCACGGGTCGCCATTGGCATTTCCTGAGTGGTCAGGGTAGACAGGAATCTATGAAAGAAATAATGTGCTTTGTTGTCAAGAATTTTCAAGAGTAAATGAGTATCCTTACATATCTAGAACCTACTGCTTAGTTTGTCTATGTTTTTGAGAAGTCTGCAGGTTGTTAATGTTTTGTTTTTATGTAGGTCTCAAGTTCTAATTTATCAAATATCATCGTCACTATTATTTTTATTCATCGCACGCTCACTGTTCGGTATATTCAATTAGGTTTGCTGATTGCGTCCCCTGTCCCCTCCTAAAGTGAAGTTTTTTGCAAATGCAATAATTTGCGACACCTCTTGTTAGGAGTGGACTTAGCGACAAAGATTTCAGAAGATGCTAGCAGCTTCAAAAAAGTGCAATTAATGCACTTTTTTTAAGCTTCAAAGTAAAATCAATCTTGTAATCAGCAACAACGACTTTATTGATCAGTAATTAGAAAACAGTTACTAAGCAAGAGAAGACTTCCATTAGTTGCTTTGCCTATGCTTGGTTTGCAAGAAAAGTAATTTCTTGGCTGGTATCCGAAATCTGTTATTTCTTCATGATCTTTTTTTTTAATCAGCTGACGAGTATTATTGCAAAAGTTGTCTTCCAATAAAACTTTTAACGAGATGCATTGTTAATTGTCTTAATACGAAAACGATTAGCTAATTTGCTATGTGATTAGAGAGAGATCTAGTAAAACTTTAAGACATTTCTATTAATTTCCAAGCATGAGATAGAAAGTCCATAACTTCCATAAGTTTAATGTCTATACATTTCCTAGAACGACTAGACTAGGTGTGATAAAAAACAAACCGGTAGTTATTTTAATTGTATATTGTGTTGAAATTGGAGTTATTTGTTTACTCACTATCATAGTACTGTCATAACAATATCAGTAATTGACTATGGCAATGGTAATTTACTCAGATGTTCATTGAAATGTTTTTTTTCTAATATCTTGTTAATTTTCCTGTGTTGCTGTTTCATCAAATTTTAGTTAGTACCTACTTACATACTAATTTTAATACATGCTTATTTATTTTTTAGCAGAACGTGATATGTTTTGCACGTAATTATTACGGCATCTCTGAGCTCGAGTAATCTGGAATTATCAAACCAAAACAACGAAAACTCCAACAAATCGAATTAAATATTTATGAACAGTAGTTGAAACATGACGCGTGGTATTTAAATTGATTTTAAGTGGAAACAATTGAAAATCTGCTCTGTACTCAATACGGCTTCACGAGTTACGCAAAGTTTTATGTAGTGTGCAGTTCATCTGAGTTCACTGACCTGTGATATTTCTGCAACTTCAAGAGCTTCTTGGGCACTCCCGTGTCGTCTTTCGGCTGGGGCTTGGTCACGGCTTGGTCGAGCCTCGGAGCCATCGCGTCAGAATTGCTGACGCTGGTGGTCTTGCTGATTTGCCGGCGTATCTCGTTCTTATACATCCTTATCAGGAGATCCAAACTTTTCTTCGTCGAAAACATTTTGATTCAGAAAATTCTTTATGTAATTCAATAATACTAATAGTGAGGACTGTAGACAAAAAAAATCTTGACACAACTCGCGGTTCGCTGAATGCAAGTGTCTGATCACCACGGTATCGTATGACCGACTGATTCTTTGTTGTGTTTTGCTTGCCTTCTTGCCGTTCCAGTGCGACTCAAAATAAGCAATGGATGTAGAGCGGTCGGCTCTGTTTACATTCGCTTTGTCGATATCGATAGTGTTATCAACATTTACCGGCTAGCGGCTGCTTTTGTTACATACACGCAAATAACACTATCAAATCCGTGCTTAATTTAGTGTTTTACAATCGTCTCGTCTATTGTCAAATTTATTTTAACAAAGTTTAACAAAGTTACTTACTATTGCAGGCTACAGATAGTACAATTTTTTATTAGTTACCAAACGTATTACATTCCGTCTCACGAAAGAAGGCCCACGGAATATTACTAGAACTAAATTATGGCTATGCTATAAAAATATATGCTCAACGAACAGTAACTAATAGAGTTAATTTTACTAAAAAATAACGCATACGTCAAGAAGGGAGTGGATAATGAACCGAGAAATGGCAGAGAAGAAAGTATTGGAATTGTAAAAGTTCAGAGATGATGAAAAACATATGATTTTCTATCGACAAGTTGCCATAACAACGATATCACCATCCCAGTCCTTCGACCACTGCGCACGCAGCAAAACAAACCGGCTACCCCCCACCAGCGGCTCAGCCACGCGGCTGTCGTCACGTAGGCACCGCGTTCGGTTCGGAAGTCTCGGAACACGACACGGGTGTGTGCTCCGTAGCCCCATAATGATGGGCATAGTCAGTCTGTGTGGCGGCCGGCAGGCACGCACCCAGTGGTACTTTGTCAGCTGTTGCTCAAAACAAAAGACAACTACAAAACAAAAGCTAGGATCTGCCAGAAAAATAAGTGGATGTAAAGAGTTTTGTAATCGAAATAGGTTTTAATACTTGAATCTTAGCTTGTACTATAAAGTTTCAAGCAAAATAGTTGTAGGTATGTTAATTAATGGGCGTGCCGCCGGCCGGCGCGCTGCGCCTACGCAGTTTTACTTTGTTGTATTAGCTCAGCTGTTTCATCAAAAAAATATGAAAACTTAGATACATTTCGAAAAGTATAGCTCAAACTTTATCAGAAAATTAAAATAGGTAAAGAATGTTTTTCTATAGGAGTTCTAATAGTAATGTAAATTAAAATTAATAAAAACAGCCAAAGAAATAATATAATTTTAAATAACAAAGATTAGTACAACCACTGAAATATACTAATTAAATATGAAAATTCAGACACCATTCATTACATTTATAAATATATTTTATTTATGTAACAATTTTAAAATAAAAGAAAATGAAAATCTTTTAATTTCTTTAAATTAAACGAATCGTCAATACTTAGTGTTTAACAAGTACTTATAAATATTAATTAATTAAAGTCCGGTGTTTTGTCATATCTGTTTACTACTTGATTCGCTAATAAAGGAAGAATGTCAGACTTCTGCAAAATTTACAACTTTTTAAAGATATTTACGAAATAATTCTGAAAGGGTCACTAGTTTTAAAGAAATAAGAAGTCTTATAATTTTTGAAAGTTTGCATTTATTAGAAATTCGGTGATTTTAAGATTTTCATACACATTTCAAAGTTATAATACCTTGAAATTATAATAGAATGTTATAACTAGGGGAATGTTCACCGAAACGGTAATTTAAGCAACTTTTATTGGGTGGTTTCAGTTCTCAGTTTCATTGAGACGTTCTCAAACTTCACTCATACGTGATAATTGAAAATGTATGAAGATTTTGCTTTGAGTTGGGTTTACGACGTTCTCAACTTGAAATTTATCATTAAGTAGGTACCTAGTGTTAAAAGAAAAACTATCGAAATAGTATCGAGAAATTATTCGAATGTTCACCTCAAAACATTTATATGGTTCGGTAGGGACACTGCTCCATACGCCATACATTAGGTGAGGATACTTTTTCAATACTATCTCGAAAGTTTTTATGATAGGCCTACCGTAAAAGAAAGCACCCTTAATATGGCACTGCTTCACTCCCCTGGCAATACACCGTGACCCAAAATCTGCCAACGAGCTACGCCTTTCGAATCACGTATTGAGGTGAACGAAGCTTTTCGAGAAGGCCATACCGACCCGAAATTACTATAGATATAGATAATTAAATTTTTGTGATCAGCTAAATAATGCTAAATAAATAAGAAAATCAAATTCGCATAATTATTGGTACTATTTGCTTAAACGGCACATAATCGGAGAAGATTTTGTTTCAATGAATTTAGAAACATTGTTTATTAGTTCAGTTCCTTTAGTTTCTGCTGTTTAGTTCCTGTTTTTTGTAAACGACTTTCTTCTTTTAATTTTTTGATTGTAAAATCGACATGTAAATGTGTTTAAAAAACCCAAACATCGTTCAAATCTCTCAATTTCTATTTTAAGAAGAAGCCGATAGGATAACATATTTTGTTCACTTATTGTTATTTAATTCTAATTCAGATAAAAGTAAACTTAAACTTAATCTTCAGTCGATAAACGCTGTAATTAAAGAATTAAGAAGCCTCCGCTCTGATAAAAATGAAATGCTATAAATAATATTTCATTGCAAATTTTTACGGTGCAATCGCTGTCAGGACACGACCATATTTAGCACCTACTTTATGTATCTAGATATCAAGTTTAAGTTCCACGTGTTGGCTATAAGGGATTTTGAGATAATAAAGCCCCCCTTGGGAGTCCTATCATGATAAACCTTGCTCCGATTGCGCACAAATAAATTGATTCCGATAAAAAAATCAGTATTCGTAACGAAATCGGTTTCCTTGCTCATTAATTTGGTGTTTTTCTTCAATTATTGGCATTATGACGATAAGAAAGTTGTTATGGTAGTATTTATTATTGAGATTTGATATAAAAATGTTGCAAAAGTAATTATTAAATAACAATGGATATTTGATTGCCAACCGCAGCATTTAGACATTGAGGAAAATTATAGGTAGGTACTATCACTAAAGAATTGATGTTGAAATGTGATTATTAATAGTATCGTAAGTTTAATCTAAAATAATTATTTTCCGTCGCCATTTTCTTGAATTAGGTATGTATGACACAATAATACATGTCGTGTTTTACCAATTTAACGTTTAACCTTATATAAGTACATAAATATCATATAAAGTCTTGAAAGTTTAGCGTTGTCATATCAGCCGATAACATAATACAGAGAATTCTGAAAAGTATCGATCTTACAAAGATTTGATTACTTACATTACACATGTGTTTGTCGGACTTACATAATTCACATTTAAACAAATTATTACAATGTGGTATGAAATCATCACTGCATGTTGATAAATTTGTCGAGAACATAACATTATGATAATTTTAGAAACAAGTTGATAATAACAATGCTCAGATAATGAATTTACTAAAATAGTACTTTTGTTTTTTTATGTTATGTCTTCCTTTCCTTTCCCTTTTATGATTTTGCTTATAATTGAGGGCTTAAAGTGCAATGTAAATTCCCAAAATCTGACGGTAATTTTTGAGACTTTTCTAAACAGCAATGCCTAAAATAGGAGTCTTTTTTTTCACGCGGCTATCAACCAAACCTTATTATTTCGGTTCAGAGTGATGTAAAATTAAAATCTTATTATAATATGTTATTGTTTAAACTCAGTCCGGACCGAGATATTAAAGTTAGAAGTTCAAATAGAAAATGCACTTATTTTATGAAATATTTATAATTTTCCCTATTTTTTCGTTGTGGCTATTTACCGTAAAGCTATAAATAACGAACTAGATAGAAAATACAATCATCATTGCATTGATCGTAGGGAAGGGAATCCAAGACAGCGATTATATATATATATATATATATATATATATATATAATCGCCGTCTTAGGATCCCTTACGCGAGAGACAAATCTGTCAAATTTTATATAAGTGTAGATGACATAGTAGTAGATCTGTAGATTTTTTAATTCAGGCTACGACCCTAAAATTAAGAGTAATTTCTACGCGTTGCGTAACGTAATAAAGTAAATGTTTCCAGAAGGATATTCAGCCAGAGGGCCGTCCGAGTGTAAGAAGACACTGTAAGTATGCAAATGCGCAATGCTTGCAAGTAAAGTTTTAATAGATGGATCGTGATGATAAGGAAATAAGATTGAGATTACATTAGCATAATTACAAACTAAAACCCTCGATGAATCCATAATACCTCCATAGTAGAGAGTTATGAAAGAACACCGGTTTCAAGGTGTCGCTTACTCTAACTGAGGACCTGGGTTCGAATTCCGGTAGGGGCAAATGTTTGTATGATACTTGTACCTTTAGCATTTGTACCTGAGTCATGTCTGTTTATATAAAAGATTAAAACCGACTTCCAAAAGTAAAAATTACATTCATACACAACAATGATGTCATCTAGGTAACGACTACTGCCGAAAATTGTAATTGATGTTTTTGAGGATTATGAAAAAACTACTAGCCAAAGTAACAATTCAAAAACGATAACGAAGTTCGAAAAGAATTAAATGTATGGGATTGGCGGATTGGCATAAGCCGCGCTAAATCACGTGGTCTTACCGCAAGTTAATTGGCGAATATAGATAATAACGAAAGAATTATCAAAATCGGTTTACAGCTGATGACATTATGATAAAACATACATAAAAAACCGGTCAACAGCGAGTCGGGCTCGCGCACCGAGGGTACCGTATCATCATAATATATTGTCCCCATACATCGACATATCTACCAAATCAAAAGCAAATAAGTATAAAATCGCTTTATTCAGCTTTTTTAAAAAGTATGCTATTTAAAGATATTTTTTTTTCTAGTAATCTCTACTAAAACTACTATCACATAGAATAATGTCAGATTTCTCTCTATATAAACTTCGTTCAAAAACCAAAATTTCATGAGGTTGATTAGGTCACCAACTCCAGGCAAAAACTCTACCAAATTGAAACTTGCGAAATTTGTCGTTCAAGTTGTGTTGCAACTTGTAACTAATTTAAGCAATATCCACCTCCCATTGCAAAACTGATTTCTCTAGACATTGAAACCTTTCATTGGTATTCTTTCTAGAAAATTCGGAGCCATTATTGCATTGTTACTATCGAGAATTCGAGAGCTATAGAACAGTAAAAAAGGAAACTAAGTAGATAATTTAAGCTCATAATTTATGCTCTTTCTTTCGTTTTCGTCATATGTCGTCTATACATGATTCGATTAAAAAAATAAACATGTGTACAAAATTCCACAAAACTGATTTTTTAATCAATTTCAAATGTTATAAGTTCAAGTCTTAAATGTAAGATGCTACAGTAATATACAAAGATTTGACACTATATAAAAATTACATAAAGCACGTATAGATATACATAGTTAGATATAACTATTATACTCGTACAACGTGTTTTTAGAGTTCCGTCGGTACCACAAAAGAAAAAAAAACGGAACCCTTATATTATAGGATCACTTTGGTGATCGTTTATTTTGCAAAAACGTATGTTCGACAATCTCTCGAACTAGAATTAAAAAATTTGGCAAGTAATATACTTAAGTCTTTTACAACAAATACAGGAAAAAACTAAAAAACATAAATTTTAAATTAAATCATAAAAATTATAGTGTTTAGTTTTGGAAACTCAATTTCGGGAAAAACTCGGGAACGCATGGAGGTATTGAGTTGAAATTAAAACCATATATTCAGGTCAACAATCACTTGAAGCTGTGAAAAATCAAACTTGTAAGTAAATTAACGTTAAAATTATATTCCGGCACTCGAGGGAATCAAAATTCATAAGGCACTTTCCGTAGACCTAGAACAATGAAATTTGGCAAGTAATATCGTCTTTTCATACAAGTACAGGAAAAAAACTGAAAACTGTACATTTGTAATTAAATCGTAAAAAAATACAGTCTTTGGTTTTGGAAACTGAATTTTGGTAAAAATTCAGAAATAACTGCAAGATTCGATTCCTGAACAATTTATTATTTAGGTACCTACAAATTTATGCGGAACCCTCTCGGTGGGCGAGTCCGATATCGCACTTATCCGGTTTTTTATCCCTTTGTTTACGCGCCAGTACGAAGTTACTAATTTGAAGCATCTTCTCATATACCATCAGGTATTGTTCACCCTTAACATTAGGGTTTTAATCAGCGCATGTAAACAAATCGAATGGCATATAATTTTTTCCCAAATCAAAAGTTTTTTTTTACTTTTTCATACAAAACCAGTTCTGCCGAATGAATTTGTATATAACAGATTGAAGTTATTATTAATGAAATAAACTTTTTTTAACCATTATCACAATGTTTTATAAAATTATAATTATACGTAATATTATCTGTCTATCGCTGTCATATCATACAAACCTTTTATCTCACCAGACTTTGGCTGCACCAAAAGACATGACTTAAAGTATGGTATAGCTCCTATCTTATATGGACCATCACATTGTTTATTTGACCTAGAAGGTGTTGACGAATTTGATGCCACTATTTTCTCGAAATCACCAATGTTAAACAATATATCTTTCTTCCGAACGCGTTTTTGATTTATACAAAGTTTATCAGCATTCTTCAAAATATCATTTTTTGCTTCCTCTCTATATTTTTCAATATCAGTTTGTTCTAACTTTCTACTGATGCCTTCCACTAATGCTATTGGTTCGAATTCTGAACTCCTGTGTAGTGATGTGTTAAATAGGTATTGTATATCCTTCAATAATATTTTTCTCCTTCTTACACAACCTATTTGTGCCAAAGATCTTTCTTATTTCTCAACGAAGCTTTTTGTGCATTTAAATTTCGGCTTCTTGATTATGGTGTGTAACATTTTAATATTTTGCTTATCTAGAAAATTCATAAATTTTTCTGTTTGAAATTGCCTACCAATGTCGGGTACAACTCCTTTGATTTTTATTACGGAATGGAATTCTCGTAAGCAATATAAAATTGCGTTAGTGGTTGCTAGTTCTAAACAGAAAATTAATAAGTATTTACTAAAAGTGTCTTGTACTAATTTTATAAATCGGAAATCAATATTGTTATATTCTAGGGGACCCAACAAATCAATTGTGACTATTTCACCAACTTCTGTCGCTATAACCTGTTCGCAAGATTCATTATTTGTTTTATTCGGCATTTTTGCTTTTTGACATAACAGACAGCGACTAACGTCTTGCCTTACCAACCTTGCTAGCCAACAAAATAAAACTTTTCATTCAATATTTTTTAACCTTATATTTGGTCTTGACGGACTGACCTACTTTCTCGTGCACGCGCTTAATAAGGTCCATTTGCAAACATTCTGGGAGAACTACTCGCTGTCTGAAATTCATTGTATTCTCAAACACTAGAATATTATTAACGAGTTCAAATCTTCCACCCCGTGCTATTGCATGACCTGCCTTTTCCTTCAGAAACTTCAACACTTCCTTTAAATGATTGTCTTCTAGCTGTAATCTTTCAATATTATATATTGCTGTGTCCTGAACTTTAGCGTCCTCTCCTGTTAGTCCGAATCTATTACTTTGTCCTGTTGTCTTAATATGATCAGCGATCGTACACTGTAATGTGTTAACTGGTTCTAATTTGATTTCTTGGATCTGTGGAATAACTTTTTCAGATTTGCACGCTCTTTGACTAACTTTATTCGAGATTTTGGATGGAGTTGTCTCATTCTCAATTGTTTCAATTGGGCCAGATGTCGTAGGTTCAAGACCATAGTTTTGTTTAATTACTTTAATTGAGTAACATGAAGTATTATAATCAAAAGCTAATTTCAATGTTCTTTCTACTTCGTCTTTGAGCTTTGTTACCATTAGGTAAAAAGGATTTCCTTGTAAATAGTTTCCTAAGCCTTGACCTGGCAACCAACCACATTTTTTCATATAAGAATAAGCAAAATGTAAAACATGATTAGGGTTTGACTGTTTGAATGGTTGCTCTAAACTTAAGCAGCATTCGGCGTTTACACGTTCCACAGAAATATATTTTTCACGAATAAATTCAATCTGTCTACTACCACTTGAAACGTTTGAAAATTTTTTGGCCATTTGGCTAAATATTTGAGTATTTTGTCCCTCATATCCCCACAAAAACTCAAACGCTTCAATATAAGTACTTGATTTCTTTTTGCTAAACCTATTTGGTTTAGCAAAAACTTCTTGTATATTTACGGGAAAATGACGCATTATTTGATTAACAACATTTATCTCATTTAATGGTTTCGTAAGGTATTTAACATTTTGCACCATATCTGCAAAATGTTCTGCCATGGAATTAATGGAAGGGTCCCATACACTGAACTTTTCTTTTAATATTGCTAATTCTTGTTCAGTGTTTCCCCAAAATATTTCAAGAAATTTTCTACAGAAATCCTCATACGTTTTCCATTCATTCCTATATATATTTAAAATCCTTTGTGTAGATTAATTCAAGCAACTTAAGGCTATTTCTAATTTTGTATTTTCCCCTTTCACATTTTTTATGTAGCTTTCTAATCTGTTTATGAATATCACTGGGTGATTGTTTTTTGTATCTCCAAAAACGGGGCAACTAAAAGGGTAAACATAGCACACATTCGAGATGGGTACGGAATTGTCCACAGCATCATGTCGATTATTGGGGACGTCTGGTATATTATCAGCATTAGTCATCTCCTCATTTTGTTCAGTTGATATTCTCGTATATTTGTTGGCCTTTGCATTTTCAATTCGTTCTATTCGTTTTGAAATACATTCCAATTTGTTGAAGATTTCTTGATATGTTTTTTTTTACTTTTTTGGCATTTTGATGTCTATTATCGTTAATTGATGATTAGAGACAGTGTATTTAATATAACAAAATTAGTACCTATTTTATCGGCTTTTTATTTGTACTGAAATAAATAATAAAACAAAGGCTTATTACCTATATTCGTATTTTGATCAATTTTAAAATCATACTATGTACATTGTGTATTTTTTATATTTAAGCACGGTTTTTTTTATTTGTAAAAATATAATTAATGAACCTTGATACCCTTTTTTTCTTAAAATTATTAATATTTATTATTTATTGCAAAGATAGAGCTATTACCGGTAAATATAAGTTCTAAATAATATTACAATCGACCACAACAGATGCTAAGTGCCTTTTAACAGAATGAGTATTAAAACTCAATCAACCTTAATATAATCAATCAATCAGTTGTTTTTTTTCTGTTATTGTTATATAAAGATAAAAGTTTTTGAGTGTAAATCCTTTTCATCCAGGTGATAGTACCTAACTTTTAGCGCGTATTTATCTACCAGATCAATTTATAACACATAAACATTAAAGCTTTCATCATAACTCACCGACATCGTGTTGATTTTAATGTGTAGGTATCACAAAGTCACAAGTTACATAACAGGTAATTTCTATCATATTCAGGTACTTTCACACACACAGGTAATTTCTATCATAATATTCAACAAAACCGAACCTAAAGCACGTCTGATGGACACTGTAGTCCTTTTCAAATATTTCGCTTTTTCACAAACTTTGTTCTCAACATTCGTTTTTTAGCTTAACTATTCTTTGAAACATATTTATGGTCTGCACGTGTTGCGCTTTCTTAAAAGAACGTTTTTTTCTTCTTTAAAGACAAAAGCTTTTTGTTACTTTAGTTGCCCTTGTTTATAAATTATTACAAGTGTAAAACTTGAAAGAACACAACTTTTACGAATGTAAGCAACGCGCTATAGTTAATTACCGCCTCCTTGGTCTAGTGAGTACAACCACCGGTATCAGACCCAGGGGTCCCGGGTTCGATTCCCAGCGGGGGTAAATATTGTATTCGGTTTAATTGGTGGTAGGACTTGTTGTAAGTCCGCCTGGCTAGCTACCACCATCTTATCTAAGTCTGACGCCATAACAACAATGTTTTCAGCATTGTTGTGTTCCGGCAGTTAAAGATAAGATAGCCAGTTCCTCAGTGATTGGGGATTCCGGGAGAGGCTCGCTTCCATCTTCTGCCTTATCAATACTTAACATCAGGTATGATGAAGGCTAAGAGACTCCCCGTACTTCATAAAAAATTATTACATTTCTTTTTGGCCTACTTGCACCATACAGAGGTTAACACATTTAACCAAGAGTTAACTTTTGTATGCACAACTCTTAAGTAGAATGTTACCCAGCTGGGCGCAAATGGGCCTTAAACGTATAAAATTATGTTTTTTTGTTTCCCAACGTTTCCCGTAATGTTTCTTTTTTTACCGTGTAAAGACGAAACTTTTTAAGATTTTTTATATGTTATATAACTGTAATTTTGATCGATTAGTTATATCGGTAATTCGGTACGTATTCATGTTGTATTCATTCGTATCTCCAGATAATTTGTACATATGTTAACATATCTTAGATAGGTAAGTATACAAACCTATCAAAATCCTTTAAGTCTCTCAGGTTTAAAATTATTATTTTCTTTGTAGTTTCGGGTTTTTTATATTTTAATCTATACTAATATTATAAAGCGGAAAGACTTCATTGTTTGTTTGTTGTTTTGCATTGAATAGGCTCCGAAACTACTGAACGGATTTGGATGAAATTTGCTACACAGATAGTAGGTAGCCTGGTTATGAACATAGGATACATTTTATCCCGATATTCCCACGGGAACGTGAACCACGCGGGTAAAACCGCGAGCGGCCGATAGTCAAAAATAAAAATAATTCACTGTTCAAAACTTGCAAACAACACCTCAAAACCCTTGACCCTTAGTCGCATTTTTTTTATCAATTTTGACAATGAGATTATGTGCCCTAAGTTAAACTGTGACTTATTTATTATTACCAGTCGTAAATCATAAGCAAAATTAACAGATACCTACTGATCTTAATTCGAGATTTGCGGAATTACACAGCAAAGCAAACCAATACACAAAAGATCATTGAGCCAGTGCAATAAAGCAATGAACTTTTTTTACATCCTAGGATTTACCTTTCTTATGAAAAGTTACAAATATTTTTTTTATCTCCAGATGGGCTACACCACACATTGTTATTTTTAACTTTCTCAAAGTGATCCTTCTCGATATTTGTTTTTATATTCTTTGACCAATTTAAAACTTAAACGTCTTGAATTCTTTAGTGTAGCCATTTTTTGTCTTAATAAATTTGCCCTTGTCGAGAAATCAGTTATACAGTTTTTTTATTTTTATTAACGGCTTAAAAAAAAAAGGAGAGGACCATTTCGTTGCGTTGTATGTGCACCGATTACTCGATGACGGGTGAACCGGTTGAAATGATTCTTAAACGAACATCGTTGATCCCAAGCTGGGGGCTAATTGTCTAATTTTAAAATCTATCGCCATCCCTTTCAATTCGCCATTTGAAAGATATTAACATACTTCAGGTTGTCTGTCACTATTTGACATTTGATAGGGATTGTGATCGGGACGCGTTTTCAAAGTTATTGAATGAATGAAATTGAATTGTCTAAGCAAATTAGTGACACACGAAAATATCTTTCAAATTTATGGAGAAGTGTCATTTGAAACATCATTCGTTCCGAAAGGAATTGCGACTATGAGTTACAAAATTCCATAAATCACTATCACAATGACAATACATTTGAAAGGGATAGTGATTGATTTTGGAATTTCCCATTTTTTGAAAATTTTATCGGCTTTGTAGTTTTCAGGAAATTTAGGAAAAACTGTAGTTTTCGTACTTCTGCTACATACATGACGTTAAAATTTACTGGCCGTTTTTTTTTAAATTGTGATATGCTTAGAAAAGGTTTTGTTTATATATTTTGAAATTTATTCAACAAAAATGTAAAAATAGATGAAATGCCAATGAAAAAAGACTGTCTAAACATCAAGATTGCGCGACCTGAGAGAGATATTTGAAAAGTATGTAAGTATTTGAAACAACTCTTGCTATTGCACTTTAGCCAGTGCCATGACACTCCCCTGTACGTGTGAGTTCGAGCTCCACCAGCGCCAATGACTTCCGCGGCGAGTAGCTGAACAATGTAGACGCTAGGGTTGATACCGAAATGAAATTTTGACTTGCGCCAAATACATGTTGTAAGTTGGTAATTAAATATAGGTTGGTTTTTTAATATTCAATTATTATAATAATAATATATTTATTCAAATAGACTTAGTAATTATTAAGCTTTTGAATCGTCTAAATTTTTCTTTTCTTAAGGCGGTACCCCCACTGAAAGTGGCGCCGCGTTGAATTTTATTTAATATCGTAATTCTAATTCACAATTTTATTAAAACTAAACGTGGAATTTTTAGAGCCCATTGTCTTGTATTTTTAGAAGGTATCGCTACATCTCGTCATAGTCATTCGTAGAAGTAGAGAGCAAATGTGTCAAAAACGGCCACTTTTAGCAGTTTTGCTATCTACTTCTAGCAGTGACTACGAGGGAATGTAATGATACCGTCTAAAAATACTAGACTATGGGCTCTAAAAATTCCACGTTTAGTTTTATTAAAAATGTGTATTAGAATTACGATATTTTAATAAAATTCAACGCGACGCCACTTTCGGTGGGGGTACCGCCTTAAAACTTTTTCAACTGTCAAGAAGAGCGGGGCAAAGAAAACTCGCCAGCTGACAGAAGTAACGACATTTACAGTTTAACTATAAATAAGATGTTATTTATTTAGAAAGTACAGACAAATGGGGTCGTTGAAATGATTGATTATTTTAATAGGTAGGTACGATGGAACAAGAAGCTTTCAATCTTTGTTTACATATTATATAAAGAATAATAACAAAAACGCCTTAACGGCGTCTCGGTGGGGCTGATAATTCATTCATAAACTTCATGGAATCACTTGAAAATATACATAGGTATACAATAAATATTATTTTCATTAGTAAAAGAAATAAAAATTGCCTACTAAACTAACACAAACTATAAGGATTTTTTCGATTTCGATTTCGTTTTGTAAGTAATAATTATTATTATCTTTAACTAAAGTAAAAATACCTTGCTGCGTTTGGTGAGTTGACACAGACACAGCCCTGTCAGATAAAGTAAGAAGATGTTGGTTTCACGCCCCGCCACCCGCGCTCGTCCCGAGATTTACGGGAGATTTTACGAGCACACATGCTCAAGTGTCGCTTCTTTTCGCGTATGTGTATATATTCTTAGGTTTGGTCTCCTCTTCTAAATAGCGTGCGATAGGGACAACTACAGCGTCGTCTAGTAACGCGGCTTCCGTAGCCGCGTGCTCTATGTAGTACAATTATAAATTCTGTGACTACAGTCTCCCGTTTAATATTGAGAATAAAAGATGCAAAATTCTAGTTTTGTCTTTCGACGAAAAGTATGCAACCTAAAAACAATAGTCGCTCTACACGACCTTCGGGTACATTGAAAATGCACCTAGACAGGCTTTTCATTTTGTACGTTGCCTAATCTCATAGATAAGACCTAATAGATTTAGTACCTATATCGTCTTTGAAGTAATAGAGCCCAAATACACGATGTAAAAAATCCGTAAGGTAAAAAATAATAATTTTTTGCAAACAAAAAACATTGCAAAACAGTTCTCTTGTTTGACATTAACTCACTCGGCTTGGAATGGATCTTGTTACTGGGTAACTTTAGTTTGCGTAAAACACAGGCTTACAATTTCACTACGACCGTGAGGTTCTTATTGTCTCAAATAGATGTATTTGTGTCTATAAAGGACAATACGCGTTTAACAAGTACTATTTAGTTTATTAAAAAAAACTACTAAACTACAATTTTGTTGCTGGAGTACCCTTTTAGACATAAATGAGTGTATTAGGGAAGTTTATGACCACTATCGAGCCAAAGAATTATTATGCAATTTGTGAGTCTCTACTGCGTCGAGATCTATTCAGAGAGCAACAATTATTGTCCTTACACCTCTTTCATTGCTTTTAATATTGGTAGAAGAGGAATAGAATGTTAGTAACAATTTTGCTTATCTCTATGTTAGTAACAAGTTAAGAAAATAAAAATCATAAGGTTCATTTATTAGTCATGCTTACAAAAATAATAAATAAAAAAATTAAAAAAAATAAAAATAAAAGGCCTTTTATTTCTTGCATAGAAGGTTTACAATTTTCTTGAATTAAAAAAAAAAACTTAATGTGATTCAAACATGCTTAATTAAACAAATTAAATAAATAATAATATTATATTACATGCATTAGATTTCATTAGTTTAAAATTTAAAAATATCGTTTTATAACAAACGTAACTTTGAATACCTACCTAATACAATTTAATTATAACATTCATTATTTTTAAAGATATTACATTACATGCATAATGTAATGTTATTTTCTGTTTAAAATTTAAATAACAGGTTTACAACATTATTTATTAATTAAACAACATTATTTTGAAACAAATATTTTATTTTAACATTCATTATTTATAAAATATATGACATGCATCAAATTTAATTTGTTTAAAATTTACACAATTTTATTGAATACAGTTGAATAAGTTTATTTATTGAATAAATAATACTTTGTTTTCATATAAGAAAAAAATAATTTTGAAACAATTATTCATTATTTAATCACGCAATTTTAAACAATTAAATAATTAATTAGCAAAAACCCCTCTACCGGTGAAGGCTTCCTCCAAAAAATGCCATTTATATACGTTAAGATATAGAATTTAGTGTATGTCTTCTTCTTTGCAGGGTTTTGGTCTTTATCTTCCACGGTGACCAGCCGGCTTGGAAGATTTAGGATACTTATTGTTTTTTAATTTATTGTTTGGTGGTTTGCATAATTTAGAAGTTGAGGGGGGCGCTGGTTGCTAAATTTCTGAGGTATTTTCCTTTTGCATGTTGTTTTTTTTGTTGACTAAGAAATTGAGCATGCCTACTGTTTTAGAATTTCCTTCTGAAAAGCTTGCTGTTCTGCCTGGAAGCGTTTGAGGTTGCATGGTTTTTACTTACAAAAATAATCAAAATTAAAAGAAGTACATTGTATAGAAATTCTTATAACTAAACAAATTCCAATTACTTTTCGTATTCAGAACATAAAGTTATAATAAGTAATTTGAACTATTTTCAAAGTATCGCAAACCTAAATCAACAACCTAAGGCAACCTTCATCGAAAACTATTCTAAATTTCAAGTGATAGCATTAAGTAGTAGTTCTTCATATATCCAGCTGTGACTAAGTCTCACCATAAGGGTTCCTCTTTTACCATTTTGGTATGGAACCCTAAAAAAAAGTAAATATACTTTTATTAAGTGACATATTCCGACATGATATAAATATAAAGTATTGTTTGCTTTGCTAATTCTTACGTAATGTGTGGTTGTTTGATTTGATATCAAGTCAAATATTTGCGTAGAAGTGTTTTCTGCATCTGTGTTGATTATTATGGTTTTTAGGGTTCCGTAGAAATATGGTAAAAAGAACCCTTATATATGGTGCGACTCAGTCTCTCTATCTGTCACAGCTGGATATATCAAGAACTACTTATTCTGTCAATAATTTCTACTCTGAACCATGCAGTTCTAGTTTAAAATGGATGTGATTGCGCAAGATCTGTATTTTTTTTTACTAAACACTTGCTATCGGGTGTAACCGCGCCTTTATACTGTAAGTAAATGGTTATATTATATTATTATATAACCATTTACTTACTTGCTGTAAAATCATGTACAGTCGGGGACATTCCCGGTTGATCAGTAGAGTTTTTTCAAGGAGCTTTATTTAAAAAAGTAAAAGATATATAGAAAACGTTTATATCACAAATAATAGACAATAAAGAAGTATTTCATTTGAATAATAAATTATTTCTTTAACCTTAGTACTTTTCGAGAAAATGTTTCTCAAAAAAACTCTACTGATCAACCGGGAATGTCCCCGACTGTACATAAGCGTTTGCATAAGTAATCCTTTCCTTTTTATAACTTTTTAATTTTGCATTTTACAATGCTATTTTTATATGCCCAATGCACTGGGCCGGACTCCCAAGGATGCGGGTTCGAATCCCGTCAGGGCGACATGAGACTAGTTGCTTTTTTCTAGTATATATTTTCTTGTTAAATATTAATCCTTTCCTTTACTGAATACCTTCTACCTATGCACTTTTATGAATGTCAAAGATGATAAGGGCCGTTTTTTTTTCTTGTTTTTACTGTAGGTCGTGCTTACTTACCTACTTCGGAATACGAAAACGCGTTTTATTTTGCTTTACTTACTAAAAATACCTAACTTTTGTTATTAAATAGCAATTTAATTCGTAAAATTATTTCATGCAATAATAAACGTACAAAGTATAAAACTCATACTTTGGACGTAGCTCAGACATTCAAAAGAAACTTAATAGGTAAAAAGAGTAAAATTGATAAGGTATCTATCATTACCGTAACATCATAGTTGTAAGGAATAGCACGTGATGATCACACGCCGTCGTGTTGTTTTTGTCGCTTCACTGCATGGTCTCCATGCAAATAGATAGTAAAATATCAATATTCATTACTATTGAGAAATTTATTTTAAGAATGTGTAAATATTTAAACGTATCTTATGATCTTATGAAAACTACTCTAATTTATTATCATGGCAATGAAAAATATAGTTATTATGAGTTTTCATGACATAACTTTGTCTTTTATAACTACTTATTCGAAAAATAAAACAATCTAGCTGTTGACAGAAATGAATTCAAAGTTAAATTTTTTTTAGGTACTGACCAGGTACAAAATATCATAAATAGTTCAGGAATTGCAGTCTCGCAGTTTTTTTCCGAATTTGTCCCCAAAATCTGTTTTTTCCACAACTTAAGACTAAATTTTTCATGATTAAATTACAAATGTCTAATTTTAAATTTTTTCCTGTACTTATAGTAAAAGACGATATTACTTGCCAAATTTCAATGTTCTAGGTCAACGGAAGTATCCTATGATTTTGATTCCCTTGAGAGTGTCGAAGTATACGTTTTTGCGGCATAAATGGCCTTACCCTTTTTAACGTTAATTTTGAAATTTGATTTTTTCACAGCTTCAAGAAATTGTTAATGTGAATATATGGTTTAAATTTCAACTCGATATCTTCACGAGTTCCCGAGTTTTTCGCGAAATTCAGTTTCCGAAACTAACGAGAATATTTTTTTGTTTTACAAATGTACAGTTATTAATTTTTTCCTGTATTGGTAGTAAAATACGATATTACTTGCCAAGTTTCATAGTTATAGGTCAACGGGAAGTACCCTATGAATTTTGATTCCCTTGAGAGTGTCGAAATCTAGGTTTTTTGCGACATAAACGGCCCCATAATTTTTTTTTACGTTAATTACAAGTTTGATTTTTTTACCCCTACAACAGCCTGTTGATCTGACTATATGCTTTTAATTTCAACTCGATACCTCCACGCGTTCTCGAGATAAATGAGGGCAGACAGACAACAAAGTGATCCTATAAGGGTTTTTTTTCTTTCTTTAGAGGTTCGGAACCCTAAAAAGAATAGGTAGAATTATGTTATTATCATTTTATTAACCGATGTATATTACACGTAAAACTATTTACAAATTGAATCGTCTAGAGTAGACTATAGAATTTCAAAAGTTATTTGTTGTAGGTATTTATTTATATTTTTCAACCATTCGTAAAAATGTCTACTATAAAAATGAGACATATTTTTTTTAAACACACCTTGATTGATTTGCGTTTATTAACTTAACATTATTATATATATATATTATATATATTCTTGTGAACCAGCAAGTCTTTTAGTTAACCTGCATTAAAAAAATTATCGGAGGATAACATTATCTGAATTTCCGGAAATACCCAATTAACCTAAATTGTAGAAGGTCGGGCCTCTAATTTACAATTGGCGTAAGGTTATCTACTTATATTTATGTTATGAAAGTATTTTCTCTATTAATCGATGAAGAAAGATGCAGTAGGCCTAGCACGAAAAACTTTCGAGTAAGTAGGTATCGAGGATGTAAAGTAAAAAAAAAAACAACGGGTTGCGCTCCGGAAGTGCCGGCAGAAGTGAAAACTGCTTAAACAAAACAGCAGGAGCAGGCATACATTTTCGCCGCGCGGTAGAAATAGAGGGAGATATTACTCACTCTCCTATGCCGCGCCCAGCGGTCTACTCTCCCTCCGTCTTACAAATTTTAGATCAGGCCACGTGTCCTGACGCGACTATCATTGTATACCCATCCCAAAAATTTAAAACTCTAATGTGCACAACGCCGCTAAAGAAGTTTTCACTTCAAAAATTATAACGTTCCTACCGGACGTGAACGGTACTACATTTTCCTATACAATTTTTGACATTACGTGCTCGATACGTCCTTGATAGTTTTTCGTGCTAGCTCTAGGTGACATCATCATCATCAGCCATTTTAATGTACCTACTGCTGGTTCTAGGCCTTCCTTGGTTAAATGGTTGAGACACTACACTTTTTTGTAAGAGATACAATATTTCAAAACAATAATATTTTAATTTTGTCGATTTCTTTTAATAATCTACAATATTTAGTCGGTAAGTGTTTTAAAAGAGAATACATATTAATTTTCATAAAATCTGTAAGTACAATAACAAATATGTTTGATGTTTTTTTAGCTTTACATACTTTTTTGTAGGTACTTCGAAACACTGAGTTGGAGATTTCGACGGCAGGGATACTATTAAAATTACATGATATTGATTATTAAAGGGTAAGTACGTATTATTTTCTTCCATTTAATTTTTCTCTTAGGTACTTACCTATATATTTATGTTTTTTGTTAGTTGATGTTACTAACGCATTTGTTTTTTCCGTACTTTACAGGAAGGAAGAGGATATTTACAAGAAAAGACATCTATCCATCTAAAAAAAATCCTACTTTGAGTCTGCGAACGGACTACGTAGTTCTGCAGTCCTGTTGCTGCCAACGCTCTTGTTCGTGCATTTCTAAAAATACATACAAACAACTAAGGGCATTCCTGTTTTTATTATGATTTTGGCGAGGAGATGCGACTACGGGCAGCGATCACAAAATTTTACCGTTCTCTAGTAGACCGACAGGACGACCGACGACGACGAACGAAATCAGATTTAGTTAAGATAGATTTTAATAATATCGTGTTTTTTTTTAAGAGAAGAAAAGATGTTAAATAGCCTAGTTTACCATTTTACTATCTAATTTACAAACTAAAGTCTTTTATTTAAGTCAAATTCAAATATTTGTTTATAAAAATGTTGGTTTTTTTTTTTAATACACTTTTTTTCATCATAACTTTTGTTGTATTTGATATTTTTTAAATCTGCTGTTTCTGTTACCCATTCTTTAGCCGGGCCGGCGAAACAGCCTTGACAGTTATAATCCTGGTAATAAGATATACCTACTTTTATCTAGATTTGTAATGTAGGTACAGTCGGTGAACTTCCCGGTTGACCAGTAGAATTTTTTAGGGAGCTTTATTTAAAAAAGTAAGAGATGTATAGAAAACATATAAAATATTATATCACAAATAATAGAACATTAACAGGTACCTATTTCATTTGAATAATTAATTATTTCTTTAGTTTTAGTACTTTCCGAGAAAATTAAAAACACTCTACTGGTCACCTGGAAAGTTCCCCGATTGTACCAGAAACTTCGATTTTGCCTCGACTCGACACTTTTTCTTCTCGAAATTCCCTTTACAAATGCGAAAATTCAAGATTATCTTCAAATGCGGTTACATAATTATACTTACTTGGGTACTATTGAAAGTTGGTTTAATTAGTGGACACCAATAATATGTAGCATCGTGTAGTTTCATTTCTCTTTAATCGCTATAATTATTTAATACGAAGTGATTTCGTGCTTTTATCGCTTAATCTGCAAAATCGGTCTCGCTACCGTGCGCGTCGTTTTATCATTGCTACCTCGCTTCAGTCGTATAGCGTCTTAAGGACAATGTGCCAAGAACCACCCGATACCGGATTTTGGGTTGTTACAATTGAAAATGCAGCTAGATATAAGGGCTTATCGTGCGCTAACTTCCTTTTTTTGTAATTTTATGGGACCTGCAAGAGGATCTCTACTTGTTATTTTTATCGGTTAGGGGCATTAAGTCTACCCTTTTGTATATGTGCAATAATTGAAAACAAGGCACTGTCCAGCCCCATACTAAGCGGAGAATTTTAAATCTACTAATATTCTAAATGCAAAAGTATGTCTGTTTGTTTGTTACTCTTTTACGCAAAACCTACTGAACCGATTTGGATGAAATTTGGCACACAAATAGAAAATAGCCTGGATTAAGACATATGCTACTTTTCATCCTGATATTTCCACGAGAACGCGAACTACGCGGGTGAAACCGCATTTTATTTAATGTAATAACATAATGATTAAGTAATAATTTGGAATCATCACACTATCATATTATATAATATATATTATAAGTAAATTAAAACTTATACCTACATATAAAGCTAAATTGGGTATTTAAATCATAAATTCTACTGAATTGAATATGAATGCGACTACCAAAAACGGTTTTATTATTTTACTTGATAATATCTTGTTATCCTGGTGTCGGAACACCCACCTCCTGTTACATTATGTATAATCCATTTAGTGAATCCTCTGAACCGATTGCTCGACCTGTAATCACTATTTTGAATCGTGCGATTATGAGTGATGACCGAAGAGGTAACCGCGCTCAAGGTCAGTTACATGAAACAAAACGCCATGTACCTGATAGTTAATTCATTAGAGTTGATGGTAATCGGACGTTAGTTCGCACGGCGGCCGCAGCGCGTCGCGCGGCGCTGACGTCAACCGGCGCCATTTTGAATGAGTGCGCTGCGACCCGACGCTATTGTCCGTGGTTTCCGGAAAAGCGGCCAGTTTAGGGTCACTGATATTATAGAATTTACTAGCCGAAATAACCTGTGAAGTATGTTGTTGACTGACATATATTTATATGTAGAGCAAAGAAGTAGTGCAAGAATTTGGATAATGCAAATGCGTAGACTGAAATTTGGGACTAAATATTATAATTTTAATGAATAGTAAAGCAATATAGCCTCAATTCTCGTAATTAACGACTTTACTATGACTAACTGATAACTGTCTTAGAAGATGGCGGAGTCGTTTGCTACGACTTACATCACAGTGTACCTACCTAATGGATCTTACTCACTGCTGACGTCCCTAGAATATTTGCGACCTAAAACAATAGATCATTAATGGACACAAACCTAATCAAAACAATGTATTGATTAGGATCAGGTACAGAGTTAAAGTACAAGTAATATAAGTTAGTTACGTTAATTTACTTTAAAAGTAAGAAATATTTTAAATCCTATAAAAGATCAAAATTAAAACGTAGCTAAAGCCACGCACGCGAAACATGAAAAAAAGCACTAGCCACATAAAACAGATTTAATGAAGGCTAAAATAGTACTGCATTCCAAATACAACTAAATAGCTGCAATAAAAGTAATGGGAGGCTCGCAGGCCATTCGCTCGCTGAATCCAACAATACATACGCACGTTCATAAAGTATAATGATTATCGTTGGGTCACCGACGTCGCTAAACATGGATCGCTATGGAAAATAAGCGATGCGTGGCGATGGTGTGATTCGCTCACATCGATGCTCTCCCATTGTCGTACCCCCCTTAACGTGATTTAACTGAATTATGGAGTAGAAATGTCCACAATTCGGTTTGGGCTGTCCGTTGGTGCGCCTGTGTCACGTTTGACGGCGAGTGTGTACGGTGCTTAAGACTTAGACTGTGAGTGCTACGGTGCTACGTGTCGTAGAAGCTGTTACAAAGCTCAAGTAAGTCTTCGCTACGGTTTCGTAGCTTAAGAAAGTGGCGGTATAAGATTTCAGGAAAACGTTACTGCAATATTCAAATGTGCTACTGCGCACTTCTGTTGGTGATGTGGAAATGTAAAGGTAGTTCCGTTTGTCGGTTTGTGTACGTACTTTGAGGTTCTGCATTAATTTGTTTTTTATGAACAACGGGGAGACTCTTAGCATTCATCATAGCTGGTGTTAAGTATTGATAAGGCCGAAGATGAAAGCGAGCCTCTCCCGGAATCCTCATCACCGAGGAACTGGCTATCTTATCTCTAACTGCCGGGACACAACAATGCTGAAAACATTATTGTTATGGCTTCAGGCTTACATAAGATGGTTGTAGCTAGCCAGACGGAATTTCAACAAGTCCTACCACCAATCAAACCGAATACAATATGTACCCCCGTTGGGAATCGAAGCCGGGACCCCTGGGTCTGATGCCAGTAGACCACAGTTAATGTTAAGACGATTTATATTCAATAAAGTGTTTATATTGACATAAAAAACTTTAGTAAAGTGGTATACTTAGGTAGTAATTAAATTATGTTTCTACGTTGTATTTGAAGATGCAATACCTACTTTACATCGCATTTATAACATATGTTTTCAAGTCCAAGTTTTTCACAAAATGTTTAGTTTTTGATTGACGTGATATCCGAAACGACGTGACTTAAGTTTTCCTAAATCTAGTTGCTTATTTACTAGGTATGAATATATGTATACTTAAGCGTGTTACGTACGTACTTATGTTGTATATTGTGGATTACATGTCAATTACTTTTCTTAGTGTAGTTCGATAGTCATATCAATAGGTTCTTCCATTATTTAGTATTAAAAAGCTTTATTTTTCGGTAAGACCATTGACCAAGAGCAAAGATAGATTCAAACTTTTGATATTTTGTTTAGATTTTTGTATTTTCCAACGTTCTTTTTGTAACGTTTCTGTACACGTTACAAAAAGAACGTTGGAAAATACAAAAAAACGCAAGTTTAAAATTAGAATTAATTAAAATTAAGTGTTAGTATTCTTTGGTTGAAGCAAAAGGTATATAAATACAATAGGCAGCAAAATAACTGACAATCATTTTATTTATACAAAGTACAAACAAACATGGTCATTTCTTAACATTGTATTTGATAACAATGTGCCAAATAGTTAATAGCTATTAAGATTTGTAACAGAATTGTAATTTCATCCATAACCCATTTTATGCATTGTTCAACGAATGAAACTTTGGCAGGGGACATTTTCATTTTGTTGGAAAAAAAACATTAATAAGAATTTCATAATTTTTAAAAATGTGTATTTTAATTACAGTAAATGTACCTATGTCTGCATATTGTTGGCGCGGAATATTAGTTGAGTGATTAATTACGTTAGCGTATCATTCTGTATTTTTTTGTATTGTATTGGAGCCCCGAAATATTAAGCGCGTTCCAATATTTTTAAGCTATTTCTCTCTGAAAATATAGTGAGCATGAGACTCCTATGTACTGTTGCAATATAAAGTTTATCAGTGTCCATATATACCAGAAACGATAAATATTGGTCACAATCACTTAATTGAAGTTATAAACAGCATAGTACAATAATACTTCAATGATCCAACAGTCACTACTACTGTCAACTAACGTAGTGGGATGTCGGTGCATCGTTGTGTGACTGCATTATGCAACTCACGCGCAAGGCACGTGCGTATGCGCAGACTATCTATTAATTAACCGGGAACGCCGCGCCGTTAGCACTGTATATCTGATAATAAAGTCAATTTTCCCGTGCCGTGTCTTTAATTACAAACATAGTTTGGTTTTAGCTACAAATGGACATGCATCCATTTACGCAATGCCTCCCGTTTAAATAAAACCGTTTGACTTTAATAATGATTCTTTGATAAAGGTGGATAGTGGAATTTATATTCATTGATGAATCATCATCGCTATAATAATATGTAAAAGGTTGAATGTTGTCTTTTGTATGACCGTTCTTACAATATTTTAATATAACAATAATTTGGTTAATATTTTGGATTAATTTATTGGAAATTTAAAAAAAAACATGTGGATGGAGTCGCGTTCGGAAAGGTAGCCAACACAGGTATAAATATCCTTATTCCAATATACTTGGTAATCAAGAGATCCTTTCAAGACTTTTTTAAGTGACACGAATAACGGGCGCACAAAACTTGTCATCATTGCTTTGACATAATTAAAATCATTTATGTCGTTACCATTTACTTGATAAAATAATATATAGACATTTGCACAACATCATTAAAATAGAACTTATAAGGTTACATGTTTCATCGACGATCCCGCGCATTACGGTATTTCTAATAATATTAAGACTTTTTAATATCCCTTGCCCATTAGCGACTTTTTAACATGACTTTTGAATTTGTGTTATGTCCCGGCTACACGCTCCGTCTAACCTGAGAGCATGCCTGCACAAATTGGGGGCTAATTGTCTATTAATATAATGTATTTTAAATCTATCGCAATCCCTTTCAATTCGCAATTTGAAAGATATTCAGGCCGTCACTATTTGACATTTGAAAGGGCTTGTAGTCGGGACACTTTTTAAAAGGTATGGAATAAACGAAATTGAACTGTCTAAGCAATATGACAGACGAAAATATCACAATCACAATACCTCTGAAAGGGATTGTGATATATTTTAAATTTGACAATTAGGGGGCCGGCTTGCGTAAGTAAGACGTAGTGGATTGTCCCGGCTACACGGTCCGTCTTGCCTGCGCAAACCGCTTTGAGCAGGCATGCTCACAGGTATGAAGGAGCGTGTAGCCGGTACATAAAGGCAGATCGACCGATCGACCTGTATGAGTAAGCTGTGAAACATTATTGAAAAAGCAATACTTTAAACCAAAAATGAGAGTCTAGTTTTTTCCAAGTTTAAACTTTGGAACGGTAAGTTTACCTTTACTTCTTGTGAATCTATGAATATTCCTGTGCTTTAGAAATGAATTAAAATATTTCCTTGCATGAAAATATAATATTGAGGATATTATATTTTTCATTACTATGGAGAAACAAAGATTGAATAAAAACATTTTATAAAAAAAAATCAAACCGACTTCAAAAAGTAAAAAATAGATCTTTTGGAGTCGGTGCCAGCCAAGGCATTCTACATTGCACTTTGATTAACTATATATTTTTTTGGCCTTAGCTAGCTAGCATCGACTCCAAAAGATTTATTTTTTACTTTTTGAAGTCGGTTTGATTTTTTTTTATAAAATGTTTTTATTTCAGATTTTTTAGTTACATCATGTGCCGTTACTTTCACTAAAAAAAGTTTCATCAAAATCCGCTCAGTAGTTATTGCGTGAAACTTCAGCTCGAACAAGAATCTAACAATTACCTGGATGACATAATTGTTTCATGACTTCCATGACATTAGGCCCCATATCTCCGAAGATTATCATCGGATCTCAATGAGACTTATATGGGACCAAATTGACAGTGTACCCGATCGAACAAAAAACAACTATTAAAATCGGATCACCAACACCGAAGTAATCGGTATACATACATCAGACAATAAAAAATAAAAAAATAAAAAAAAAAACGCGTTGACTTGAGTACCTCCCTCCTTTTTTGTTGAAGTCGGTAAAAAGTAATAGGATTTTTAGTCACAAAACAGAAAAAATTACAAGGTGGAGACTTCTTCCCAATTAGCGAAAGAATAGCGATTCTTGAAGTCAAATTACATCCTCAAACCTATTTACAAGTTCAGGTCTACGTTCCTTCCTACTCCTACCATACCAGTAAAAGTTATTTTAACTGTAAACATTATTGAATAGTTTTACTTAAGAAATATTTGAGAAAAGGTCATCAAGTGCCAAATTGGGCGTGTTAAATTTAGTCAAAGGTGATGGGTAAATTTAGTATGGGCTACTGGCTCTAGGAGTGTAATAAGTATATGTCGTAGGATGATTTGATAAATATAATTTTCGTGAAAATCTTAGGGAAATTGTGAAAAAGCGGATAATTAGGCAATGTTGACGACATTTCTCTTACTGAAAAAGATAGGGATTTCGCGAAACTAAAATGCCTTTCCTTTGCCAGGACCAGGCACCTTTTCCCTTTTTTATTTATGAATGACGGGAAGGCTATTAGCCTTCATCTTAGCCTTCATCATATTGATAAGGCTGAAAATGGAAACAAGCCTCTCCTGGAATCATCAGCCAAGAAGGAACTGACTATATTATTTCTAACTGCCGGAACACAACAATGCTGAAAACATTGTTGTTATGTGTTTAGGCTTAGATAAGATGGTGGTAGCTAGCTAACGGACTTAGAACAAGTCCTACCACCAACCAAATTCCTTTCCTCCTTTACTCCATTCTTTCTTTCCTGAAGTTGGTATTTTTTTGTAAAAACAGCTTTTTTATAAACCAGACATTGTTAGAACTATTTCATATTGTAACCGCATCATTTCCCAATGAATGCCACAGTAGTCCAATAAATTTTATAAACCGACTTATTTGTTTAGGCTCTATACCGTCAATTATAATAGTTATTAAATGGGCCGTTCCTCAATGGCCGAATTTCCGATGTCGCAAGCTCGTGGACTCTTCCCACGGCCCGTCCTCGCCCACTCTAGCCCATCCCACATTCCTGTATGAACATTTTTCACACTATTCCGATGTGCTTCAATGCTGCCACTGAAAGGCAGCCTGACTGCAAATGGACGGCTGTCTATTGGATGGTTTCCGGATAAGTTTGTTAAAAGAGAAAACAAAAATTATTTTTCCTATTTGTTTGACTTAGTATATTCAAAAGGTTTACCGAAAGATTATTGGGATAAACAAAATAAATAAATTGTTTATTTACACGTTTTAGTGATGTTGATGCTTATGGATTTTGTGGCTCCGGTGGTATTTACCGCATAACTCTTCTGTTGATGAAGGGATAAGTGAATAGTGGTAAGTTACTGGTTGGAACCTTAAGCGAGGAGTTAATTTCTCACTTAAGGTCCCATGAGAGGGTGAAAAGTGAATCAAAGTGTGTAAGTGGGAATCTAGAAAAAAAACTCAAGCGGACCAACATGAAATTCCGAAAAACAAACTGACTAATAGGTATTGTTAGGGAAAAACTATAAAGTAACGGACTTAACTTGATATTGTTTACGATAGCCACTTACTATGAAACACTGTCTTAGTTTAAAGCAATACTAAACCTTTTAGTAGAGACAATGGGCCCTTGGTCGACTGACACAAAAAAGTTTATGAAAGATATTTCCACAAGACTGGTCCACGTCTCAGGAGACCTGAGAGCTGGTGCCTATCTTGCCCAGCGGCTGAGCCTATGTATTCAGCGGGGCAACAGCGCCAGTGTTCAGTTTCAAATTGGACGGCGTTTTCTTGTTATAGTTAGTTTAAGGTAGTGTAGTATACTTATAATATGTTTCGTAGAGTTGTAAATAATAAGTTTACGTATAATTTTTTTTGACTGCGAATGAACAGCTGTAGTTGTTGTTAATTTCCATCAAACTTCATGACTTCGACCTTATTTAAATAATGGTAAAAATAGCTTTACATATTTTATTACATTAACAAACAGACCGGCCCCTCAAATTCATTGCACGATCACGACATAAATTACAGCACATATTTTAACAAACTTAAGTACTAAATAATAATTCCTAGAAAAATATTGTCAAAATGACGCGTTGGGAAAAACACTCACAGTACACAATTTTGTTAACAACGTGAATCTAATCGTTAAGAAACTCACGAGTACACAGTAACAGATATAGAAGGGTGTTTATATCAGTTTCACTATAGTTACGGGTTGTTAAGTGATACTAACGAGGTAGGAATAACAAGTTACATAAAAGTTGGTGACGTATCACGATGTTTACCTCATGGTGTTGTTGGTTGACACACCCACACAACTCTTGTTGATCGGTGTCATTACGACCTGTTTGGCGCAGGGGTAACTAACCCCTGTCTATTTGTCTTGGCCTGGGTGTTTAATATGTATATTAAGTATGTATTTACAAAAAAAAAGTATATAAGTATATTTATCCGATATCTAGTATCCATAACACTAGTTCTTTATGAAACTTCACGTGGACTAGATAATTGGTGTGATTGTGTGCAAATATAAAAAAAAATCTTAAGTTCATTACTCTAAATCTGCAGACAGGAGTTGCATTTGTAGTTGTATTTATTTTCATAAGATACGCTTATACCTTGATATTATGTAATGATAAGGTGGAAGCGCGTCTCTCTCTGAATCCTCACTACCGATGAACTGGCTATCTTATCTTTAACTGCCGGAACACAACAATGCTGAAAACATTAAGGTACGGCTTCGAAAATATTGGAAAAAATCAACTCGGCCACAAGTGAATTCTCTGCCCATCTGAGAATTCACTTGTGGCAGAGTTGATTTTGTCCAATATTTTTTTATTTAAAATTAATCATAAGTATAAAAATAGCATTGAAAAATGGAAAAACCTAAAATCATTAAAAAACTCTCCCGATCAAAAGGTCTAAGTAGCAAAACGTGCAACAGCGCGAAATGTCTAATAAGCAGTAAACCTACTTAGCTTAATCTCCATGTACCAAAACCAAACGTCCAACTATCAGATGGTCTATTAGCAGATTAATAAAAATAAAACTTTTTTTTTTTGTCGAAACGGCCTCATCTTATCTAATGCTGATTATTTTTTGTAGGATTGGTTGGTGGAAGGACTCGTTGTAAGCCCGCCTGGCTAGCTACCACCATCTTATCTAAGCCTGACGCCATAACACCAATGTTTTCAGCATTGTTGTGTTCCGGCAGTTAGAGTTAAGATAGCCAGTTCCTCAGTGATTGAGGATTCCGGGAGAGGCTCGCTTCCATCTTCAGCTTTATCAATACTTAACATCAGGTATGATGAAGGCTAAGAGTCTCCCTGTCGTACATAAAAAAAAGGATTTTCCTATGCTTCCTATTACTAAGAATCCGGATTCACTGTAAATTAGAATTAAGAAACTCACAATAAACCTCTACAAACATACATGAATCCTGAACACAATAAACTACTTTTTTGGGAAATCGTGTAGAAAAAGTCAGTCTCATGAGTATTCATTTCCATGAAGTTGCTAAAGTTCGGAGGAGTTAAAACTTTTCCATTCAGCCTTTTCATTACTTTAATCTAGCTTTTATCCATTTCAGTTTTACGAGCGTTCGCACTAGATATTTGGACGAAGATAACTATAGGTAATCCTTGTCTACAATAATTTTGTAAGGGCTAGTCTCATATCTTTGTTCTACGAGTTTTTTAAGCACCGCGCGTCCTAAGAAACTTACACTTTATCAAGAAACCATTTTCAGTATTTTAATAATCATTCGGATTTCATGAGCGTTTATACTAGACAGTAGTTGGATGAATACAATTAGTATACCTAATCCTCATTGTAAAAGTTCCATGTCCGTTTTTTTTAACTACGAACTTGCTAAGTTCTGATGGTTTTAAGGAGCTAAGTACTTTCCCAAGTAGGCATTCCAGCATTTTAATAGGTAGGTAACCATCCCAGTTTTACGAGTACTCATACTAAACAATAGTACAACATTGTTAATAAGGCAAGAATGTTAATTATAGTTCAATGCCTGTAAAGTTTACGAACGAGTTACAACATTACGTCTACTTCATAAGAAGGTTCCATTATTCCAAGCAACCATTTGAGTGGTATAATAACTTAGTTCCAGAACTGAAAATTTGTACTACACTTTTCAATTTCAATTGCAATCATTTCTTGCTTAGAATAATTATTAATTTATTATCCAAGCAGTCATTTCGGTATTTTAATAACCATAGCAGGAAAACTTTGTTGCATACCTGTATCGTTTTTCCATTTAGTTTCAAGTTGTTTCTTTCCCAAAGTCTAAAGAAGTCTTAACTTTTCAAGTAGCCATTTCAGTATTTTAACAAACTTTGTACTAAACAATAGCTGGATGGAAGTAACTATAGTACTCTTTGAAGGCAGCTTTCAGCGTCTTAAGATGTTGACACTTTTCCAAGCAGTCATTGCAGTGTTTTAATAACTATCTTTTTCAGTTTTATGAGAGTAGTACTAGATAATTGTCTGAAAAGTTTTTCCATGAAGTTGCTTAAGTCCCAAAGTCTTAAGAAGTCTCAACTTTTAAAGCAGCCATTTCAGTGTTTTAATAACCATTCCATTTTTACGAGCGTTTGCTAGACAATAGTTGGACGAAGGTAACTGTACCGCCGGCCCATTAGCCGCGAGGACATCGCTCGTGCATCGTGTACAAAGGCCCGGATGTCGGCATCCGCTCTCGATCACCACAATTTTTGGAAACGCCAAAATTTTCATAGCGCAAACCTTCACGGCTTTGTCATGGAGATTCGCGTACCTACTATGACAGAATTGGCTAGGTATATACTTTAAACTATATGTAGTATTTAGCTCTTTCTGTTTTAAAAGCAGTGGAGTTTTATCGACTTTTTCGACTTGAAGCACAAATTGGAACTTTATTATTAAAGCCGAGAGTCATTAAATTGTTTGTAAAGGTAAAACATGTCCGATAAAATGTGATAAACCTCATTTCTGAATCATCACCTCTCAATGGGTTTAAACAAAAACCTAATATAAGGTACCCATCTAGTATTAAGTATTCATAGTTGTACCAGAGCATTTTGAAAGTATATACTGTAAAAACCAGATAACATGAAAATTTAGTCCAAAAACGTAACCTCGCATACTCTTAAATCCATTTAGTCAGCAGAAGACTTTAGTGGAAGGGCCTATGCAAACGACAGATTGTGCCTAAAGTTACTGAAGACTCACATATTTTGCACAAAGGCATTAAGCAGACAAGTGACGAGTAGCCTAGTAGTCTATGCATACGACAAACTATTTGTCTGCTCAACTCTGTGAAATCTTTATTGCATACTGAATAACTAAATAATAGGCCAGTCTCATTATTTTACGCGAACTTAACACCTCTTGTAAAAGATAAGGCGCGGACTAGAGAGGTCTAAAAGTTTCTGTCGTTTGCCCTTCCACTAAATAGAATAACAGTGCTTAAGGACATTTTTACAATCACTTCATTTATTAAATAAAAACAATTATAATTCGTCATATGCTAGCAGTAGCAGTACACCGCTGTCCAGAGAACAAAATAGATTATCTAAGTAAGTATTGTGCCTCATCAGTCATAGGTAACTCGGTGCATAACAATGATAGCGCTAAAATATTTAAAAATGTAGATAAACACCACATTAGCGAAAAGTGCCTAAAAATGCAAAAGAAAGTAAGAAAACATACATTTTTCTTAAGTTTGGTTGGTAATATGTATGGTACCTACATCACTTTTAGTCGGGGGATTTTCGTAAAAAATATTTTTCTTTTTCAAAAGACTAATTTCAACAGTCATGTTCTTTTTTTATTTTTTTTATATGACTTTTTACATCCGGCGTAGGTTTTTTTTAAATTTTGTTTTTATTTTTATCTTTTTGGAAATAGGTATATGACGTTTTTTACATCCAGAGTGGGTTTTTAATTTTGTTTTTTATTTTTATCTGGTTGGAAATAGCGTTCCACAGCATACCACAGAATACATGAGAACTCTTCAAATCCAGAATTCAAAATAATTTTTGAGAACTCTTCAAATGCCAACTTATCTAGGTTGCTGCTGCCCCCTTGGTGGTCTACAACTACGAAACATGTCTAAGAACCTGCTCTGAAAAAATTAAACCTTTTGAATGCAAAAAACCGCACCAAAATTGGGTTAGTAAGTTTTTGAGAACTATTCAAATACCGACTTATCTGGTTGCTGCTGCTCCCCCTGGTGGTCTACCACCGTAAAGCATGTCTAAGAACCTGCTCTGAAATGAAATCTTTTGAATGCAAAAAACCGCATCGAAATCGGCCCGGTCGTTTCCGAGGAAAATGGGAACAGACATACATACAAACAACAAACAACCTCTAACTCCAAACGCATATACCGCCTTCGTTCCGTTTCGTCCGTCGTGGGTAAAAATCAACTCGGCCACAAGTGAATTCCAGTCCAGTACCATCTGAGAATTCACTTGTCAAATTCAAATCAACTCGGCCGAGTTGATTTTTTCCTATATTTTTCTATTTGAGATTTATCATAAACAAACAATTACTTTATTTATAGTTTTCTTCATATTGTAGGTACTTCTGATAAGCCGCCTTATCGTGGCAATTACAATAATTAATGTTACATGTTTATAACCGAAAGCCTGTGTCAAAACAGTATAACTTTCTCAGGCAGAGATATAAATAATGTGGTTCGGTATTTGTGGTATTTATACCACAGAATACTTAATAGTACAAGTTTATACTAAGAAATTGAGATGATGAATAACTTTTTGGACATTTAAAGACATCTAGCCCCAGAAGCCCAAACTAAGCGGAATCAAGATGACGGTCAAAACCTAATCCCTCCCAGACCAAGATAAATGTCAATCATCGTCAAATTCATCGTATAAAATAAGTAACCATTTGTGTCCTATGGGGACCATGGCCAACAGCGTGGAAAGGGGAATATACCTACCTACTAGAAAATTTTGACGGGTCCCCAAAAGTCTCGGTAGCATATTTGGTAGTGCATTGGTATTAGCCGGATCCCTAAGGGTGCGGGTTCGAATCCCGTCTGAGCGACGACGTGAGCACCTGGTTTTTTTGCATATTTCCTTATTTATATTAAATGTCTAACTTCGTCAAACTCATGAAAGCAGCCACTTTAAATTATAGTTTTTGTATTAACTCGTATCAGAAAAAAAAATAGAAGTCGCTGAAAAGGAGTTTTATAGAGCACTGCTTATATTATTAAATCAGTGAGTTGTAGACAAGTAATCAAATAAAAATATTATTGTTAGTGAATTACTTAATCACTTGTTGAAAGAAAAAAAGTATAGTCCTGGTTTTGAATTTCAGATAACAGTGTACCTATTTTACGTAAATATTGATTTGCTTTTTAACGTTTATTAATAGACGTTATCGGCTTCAAAATATATTACGGAAAATTGCAGAAAAACATAATTACGTTAATTAACTATTACTGTTAATATGCGCAGTCCTTTTAGGGTCACTGAATTTAATATTGTACTTAATGTGTTTATTCCACAAAACACAAGAAAGAGATTAGAAGGGTCGCATCAGAAACAGGAACTTCGATTTTTTATTTTTCACTTGGTCGTGGCAACCCAAGACCAAGTGAAATTTAAATAAAAACAAACAATTAATAAAATCACATTTCAAATTTTATCGCACATTTAATCATTTATATAACAGATTGTTTTGAATGTTTGTATTATTATTGATTTTTTTTATTTATTTACGTGTCTACACTTTTTCAGGGGCCATGTGTTAAAGTAAAGACGGAATTAAATCCAGAAAAGATATTATATTTACTCGTTATCGTAAAATTGTATGAACTTTTTATTTACTTCTGTGTTCCCACAAAATGCTGACGAACGACACGTGACGGCCAAATTACTACTTAGCTAATTTCGTATATACTGTGGTTGAACTAAAGACTCAAAAAGCTTAATATTTAGTTTGATTTAATTGTTTATGGTATAAGTAAAAGGATTTTTATGTTTTGGTATTTTTTAGGAGTTTGGGGTTTATTCAACTGCGGAATTATCGGATAAATAAATAAATACTTAAACACTTAAAGATTTTGAGTTCGATAAATCTTAGTTGAAAAACAGCCGGATAACTGTAGTAAATAAACACTTATCTTTCAGTAGTAAATCGAGTGTCAGATTGGAACGATCTTTATCTGTTTACTCACATAAAAGACATGTAATTTATCAAAAAATGAAACAAACAAAATAACAAGCGAACGTGACTAAATGAATGTACTAGAAACCTTATTATAAATAGTATATGGCATATACTATTTATACTGCTGCGTGTATAATACGCAACCGCGGTATTTTCACTCTCGAGACTGGAGTGAGGGTGTGTCTGGTGGTCTATTCGCAGGACTGGGCTCAGGCCCTGTGTTGAATTCACCATCAACGACGCCAAGACGAGAACCACGGGATACACCGTCACCCCAGTCACGATAGTGTTTTGTTTACCATTCTTTTGTGGCACTGATTTTAGTGTTACAGAAATGTATCACTTTGTTTCATTTATTCCAACACTCCTGTGTTGGTGGCGCCCTCTTTAGAAGTAAGAATTAGAACCTTTTAGTGAACTAATCTCAATATTTTCTTTCCGAGTGTAACAGCCATCAAGGTAGAACCCACGCACACTCCCATGAGTCTGGTGTCCATCTGAGCTAGCTGAGCAGACCACATCTTGGAGGCAGTGGGTGTTGAATAAACACGACTGTCCCCAAGTGCGTAACAATACTATTACTAGTATATGGTAATACATATGGCTTAGGTACAAAGTTTTATTACAAATAAACATACTTTAATGTTCCTATGTTATTTTGAAGTTTTCAATTGAAATCTCCCCAGTATTTATACTTTCAACAATTTAATCGATTTATATTGTAGGAAGTGCTGAACTACCGTTTAAACTATCGTACAATCTGAGAACCATACAAATAATAACTTTTGCAGTGAAATTCCAGTACTTATTTTCATTGGGAAAACTATTATTTAAATATAACTAGTTGCGGTACAATTTTTTGGAAACATCTGTATAGCTATCTTTCGCTGGCTATAGTTAATGTAGTCGTAGTAAAAGTATTGTTTAATGATTAATACACTAACAAATTCAATGGCAAAAACAAGGGCTGCCATAAAAAGCCATCAACTCTTGCTTTCCAAGTTTTTTACTCAATGACGCGTCTCAGGTAATATTTTGCCATTGTTTTTTTTTTAGTATGGTCTGCATTTTACGCAAAAAATATTAAATACGTACAGTCGAAGAACTTCCCGGTGGACCAGTAGAGTTTCTTTAGGAAGCTTTATTTAAAAAAGTAATACATTTATAGAAAACGTTTATTATAACACAATTAATAGATCATACTAGCATTGCCATATTTAGTGATAGTTACAATTCTTTTAAGGAAAAGCTGCTGAAATATGTTTGATAAAATCATAGTTTTGGCAGACTAAGCTAACGTTATTTTTAAGAACCTTTAGTTGAGTATTATTACTTATTTTAAACACATATTCAATCAATGTGTATACCTACCTACCTATTATTGGCATGCATGTAAGAATTGTACCACTAGTTATGTTGTTGGTGTACCTAAATAAATAGGTATTTCATTCGAATCATAAATAATTACTATGATCCTATTACTTTAAGAATAAACGTTTCCTAAAAAACCTTTGTTTAGACACGACTTATTTTTCTTGCCTAAGGAGATTTTTTACGGTCAAATCCCTCTTTTCCATCGCGAATTCGAAATGACGTCTATGACGGGTAAAAAACGAGATCACGATCACGACCCTCCTTGCAGAGAAAAGTAACGTTCGGTCACTATAGCAATATAATATGAGTTGTCATTTATTTTATTGGGCCAATTTCATGCGTCTGCGTGTGGTAACGGTATCAATATCATCTATTGTCCGCGTTTCAATAATGGAGATCTATAGACAGACCAACGGTACAGCAGTAGTTAGTTTGACACTTGGACCGTAGAGTTCGCATTTTGTATTTTATTATGGTGTAAGTTTTAATGAGTCATTTCAGTAATGGACAATCGAAAACTGGTATTGAGAACGCGCAATTTATTTGCCATTAGGGCTAACCCTAGTGTCATAGGGTTTTTCCCGTAGGTTTACACTCGGCAACCTTATGTATTGCGACATATTATAGTTTTTTTTTATAATGGTATAGGTTAGCGCTTGACCGCTATTTCGCCTGATGGTAAGCGATGATGCGATCTATAGGATGAAAAACGCTTGCCTAGAAGATCCCACACGCGCCTTGAAGGCCTCCAAAATTTATTTTATTTATTTATTTTATTTTTCAATATTTGGGGGGCTTAGAGCTAACATTACAAGGTAGATACATAAATTATACCACTAAGAGCCATTTACAAGCCTCCACAGATAGCAATAAGTTAAATAACTGTTTTTAATTTTTTGTTTTTATATAGAAGAGATAGCTATAATTTTAAAACCTATAAAAGTGGCTCTCGCTAGCGACTTTTTTTCACAAGCATTTTGTTACAGAACATATAGCTTTTCATTCCTTTTTGTTATTTGTTTTACCGGTCAAAGATAATATACATTTGTAGCTCTCTTCAATAAGTTGAATCAATATTAAAAAATACACAAATACAGAGGCACGGCATGGCTATCTTATCTCTAGCTGCCGGAAGAAAACATTGTTGTTATGGTGACAGATGGTAGTAGTTAGCCAAGCGGATTTAGAACAAGTCCTACTACCTACTAACCAAACAGTTCATCAAACACATAAGTAGTAAATTACCTATTTGATTTTTTTTTATATTCAAGTGATTGCAACTGTTCGAGATGTTTAGTTTAGTTTATACCGGGCTCATGCTTACTAGATTCCGCACTTAGTTTCCCCCGCTTAGTTCCCGTACCCGTAGGAATGCCTATGTTACTCTCCTCCCTTTCAACTAATTCTCTGCCAAAAATCAAGTCGATTGGTTGCTTAATTAGGGCATGAATAAAGGACAAACAAACACACTTTCGCATTTATGATATTAGTTAGGATTAGGATAGGATAATATAATTTTTTATGATTTTGTAATTTTTGCATTTTTAAATGCTATTTTTATACTTATAATAAATTTTAAATAGAAAATTATTGGAAAAAATTAACTCGGCCACAAGTGAATTCTCAGACGGGAATCGAGAAATTTGAGAATTCACTTGTGGCCGAGTTAATTCTTTCCAATATTTTTCTATTTAAAATTTACCATAAGTATAGGATAATATTAGTTAAGATATGGAGTACACCATCACCGTAACATGACGACCTCCACATATTACAGCCATCTTTCAGAGGTCACAGGCCGGGCAGCTAATAACAACCGCTCAAACCATAAATATTAGTCAAACCAACCTCGTACCCAATTGTCTCATTCACCCGGTGCAACGGACCGGTGAACATTTTCCAAACGGTTAAAAGTTTCGGTTACGTTACCGTGTGAATTTTCATCTAATTTCAACATTATGTTTATAACCTTTACGGCTTAATTGTAGTAACAATGATTGTCAATAAGTTCTAAAACAAAATAAAAAGTTCGGTACAAAATTAAGTTCAGAGGAATTAGCATGTCACTTTTGTTTTTAAAAAATATTGCACATTGTCCCTTGCATCTACGATGTATCGTAACATTTTAAACAGATACGTCTCTTTTCAATGTCGCAATTTTTTGCGACAGATCAGAGTTTTAAATTTTTGGAATGGGTAAAAAATGTTAAAGCCACGTCAGGACACGTAAGACGGAGGGACCCTGATCGAAAATTCGTAAGACGGTGGGAGAGTAGAGTGCCGGCGCGGCGTGGTAGAGGAAGTAATATCCCCCTCTCTTTCTACCGCGCGGCGAAAATGTATGCCTGCTCCTGCTGTTTCGTGCGGATTTCACTTCTGCCGGCACTCCCGGAGTGCAACCCGTTGTTTTTTTTAAAATAATGGTTGTCATGATAATTTACCTACGTTTATCTGAAACTCACATTTCTTGAAGGATATTCAGATTTCTATATCCCGAAGTTTTGTTTTCAAATTATACGTCATGTTTTAGTTTAATACAAGCTTTTGTCGTAGTTGAAAATTTCATGCGACTGGGATGATGATGAAAATAATATACAAGAATCACCAAAGTAAAATTTTTCATTACGTTGTCCATCAATTTAACTAAAAGTCAAGCCACATGGACGAATTTACGACGCCGATCTTCACTTAACTTTATCTCTACGCGGCAAACGCATTTACGATTAAATGTGTACGATCTGCCATGCTATTTTGAAAATGGCAAATCACTTCGAACGAAAGCCACCTTGCAAATTATATGACCTTGTCATTGTTTTGGTATAAAAAGGATGGAAGATAATGTTTGCGCCTGTGCGGTCCATGAAGGTGTTATACCAATAACAAATTAAAAAGAAAGAAAAGAAAAAAAGTGTTCCAATTTTCAAACAAATGACTATCGACTTATTCAACAATTCTACACGCTATAAAAAACTATTGTAATTTCAATTCTGATTTTAATTATATTACAAACAAAGTATTTTTCGGCAATTTTTAACCGACTTCAAAAAAGGAGGAGGTGTATGTTTTTTTACGTTTGTTACCTCAGTACTCGCTCATTTATAAACCGATTTGAATATTTTTTTAAAGGGGTTTACTTTCAACTTGTTCAAATTCCCATTAAAGTCAATACAGGATCTCATGATGGGATCTAGGTGAAATCGAGGGAACTCTTTTAATATAATAAGCACACCTGTATCGATTTCGATGTTTTCTTTTGCTCGTGCATTTGCTTCCGTTAGGTACCATTTGGTGGAGTGGAACTGATGATTGAATGACCAATTGTGGTCTTTCACAATTGGTCATCGGAACTATTAAATACTTACAATTTCACGGAAGAGATAAGATGACTTTAATGTGGTTCATAAGCAATTTATGCTCGTCTCAATGCATGTGATGAAGTGGATCGAGCTGATGATGATCCACTTTATCACATGCATTTATTTTTATTTTTACAATTTTTGGAAAACTAACAGCTATGTATGTAATACATTTTTAAATATAATATGTACTGACGGCTAATTACAAGTTTTCACAGGTAAACCTTTTATTATTCTTCTTCTTCTCCCTTTTATTCTCAATTACAAAGAGTTTTCTAGTCCTATCAGAATTGACGGACAATTTGTAATAACTTCAAATACCAGATTAATATAATTAGCTGACCCCAAGTTCCATCAAACCGCCGCTATTGAGGTTATCATCGGCGAAGATTTGTTTTGGGATATACTCGGTTGCGAGCAGCTTTCATTGGGTCTAGATAAGGCTGTGTTACGCAGCTCTCAACTTGGTTGGCGTATTTCTGGTACTTTTAATACATATCCAAATAAATCAATAGATATTCAATGTAATCATTCTGTTCAAGACGACCTTCATCAATAATTAACCAAGTTTTGAGAACTTGAAGAAGTTCGTCTTCAATGTCCTTTAAGTGTAGACTTGCCTGAGCTTAAGGCAACTTCTATATCTACCAATGTATCCTTGCTTAAGGAGCCAAATTTACATTTTGAAAACTATTAAAGTTTCGAATAAATTAAAACGATTATTTTCCTTTATCTTAAGATTTATACACAATATTAGACATCCAAATAATCGTCAATCAGGTTCACTTCGATGTCGATGTCACACTGTCGATGAACTAAATAAATATATTTATGATGAATGGCACAACAGCAATCTTTCCCGTAAGATTATGAATGATCTACTTGCAAGAAAACAGTCTTTCGTTTCTAAATCTAAAATCTAAAATACCTCGTTTTATAGGTGACGATTCTTTGATGCGCGTTGGTGGCATAATTCAAGATGATGATTCAGCGTCAGATGTAGGGTATAACAAAAAACACTCACTTTGAGTGTGTTCCAATTTTCAAACGAATGACTTTCGACTTATTCAACAATTCTGAACACTATAAAAAACTATTGTATTTTCAATTCTGATTTTAATAAAGTATATTACAAAGTATTTCCACAATTATGGAGTTTCATTTATGTCCAAAGAAGAGACAGAAATCGTACTTAATATTAAAAATGTCAGTTTGTTTGTTTGTTTGTTTGTTTGTTCCTCTTTCACTCAAAAACTACAGAACAGATTTAGGTGAAATTTGGGTGTAGGGACTTCAAGTAGTGAACTAACACATAGGCTACTTTTTATCCCTATATTCCCACGGGAACGGGAACCAAGCGGGTGAAACCGCGGGCGGCCGCTAGTACTAAATATTTTAGAAACTTTTTAAATCAGTCCTCATTTGCGAAGTGAATTTCGAAGTGATTTACCATTTTCAGAATAGCAAGGCTGATAAGGTTTTATGGGATTATGTGTTTGACGTTCATAAGTGCTTGTAACAGCCTAGACTGAATAAATGATATTGACTTCAACATTACGCAACGGAAAATCGGTGACGTTTTGGTGAGATGTGGTCTCGGCCCCCAAAATTCTAATAAGTTTCCTGTCCTTTCAGCCAGGCATATGACTCGGTGAGGCGCGGCGAGCACCAGCAGCACAGCGCTAGAAGATGAAGCCGCGGGGGGCGAGCGTAATGCACGCCTTCACTGCACTCACCATGCTCACCATGGCCAACGGTATGTCAACAGCACGCCTGGCTTTACACCTGTATTACGAAAACCGTAAAGTAAAACCGTAAAAAAAATTGTAAAGCCTGATTAGTTGCTGCTAAACTCTCCTATAAGGCTGCTGAGCTTTACAGAAGAGTTTGTACGTCTAGACAATAAAATCATGCCTGTATGAAAACAATCTATTGCTCGGGGGTATTGTTATGTCCCTGCATCTAGGCTTTGACGAAGTAACTTATTTGAGGAGGTTCTTTCCAAAACTTGGGTATTCCACTTTCGATAAAACAGATTTTTTACTTTTTTTTTGTTAGGTAACATTGAAATTAAAACTCAGCGAAAATAAAATTGTGCCAAAACTTGAAAATTACACCAGAAAAAAAGAATAAAAGGCATGATCTCGTCAAAAGTAGATTATTCCACTTCAAAATGTGGAATTTCAAACAAATTATGATTAGTCCAGAAGTTAATTAACTATTTTAGTCTAAATTGCAACAAAACATGTTTAATCGCTACATTTTTTAGTTAGTAGTTTATGTTCAAAACATGATTTTTCCTCTAGGGCCAATCTAGAGCACATAACAAAACTTGATTATTCCACTTCAGCCGCGTCAGAACTAGATTATTCCATTTCAAATTTTGGATTTATTAAAAAAAAAGGGTCCCGAGCCCGGAGTTGGGAGCAAGCCCGTGGCGCAGTAGTTCGCGCGCTCGGTCTGCGATTGTTGAGATTAAGCAACTTTCGCAATGGTTGGTCACGGGATGGGTGACCAAAAATTTACTATCATGAGCTCCTCCGTGCTTCGGAAGGCACGTTAAGCCGTTAAACCCGTTCGTTAAAACCTACCAATCCGCATTGGGCCCGCGTGATGGGTCAATGGGTCATATGGCTCGTCATTGGCCCCATACAAGAAAATTATAGTAACGATGGGGAGAATATGTGGTTTTGGTTTTCATTATGGATCTTTTAACACCCTGTATATTATTGTTAAATTTTTGAATCCTATACAAAGCAATGACTAATTTTGTTGTCTACAATAATTCAACGAAATTTCGGGTTAAATAGGTACATAGTTCTTTGCATTCCTAAAAATCAATTTTCTCAAATTGTGCAAAAACACAAATAGTGGAATAGTCAAGTTTTGAAAAGAACCTCATTTATTATAATTGCAAATTAAATATTTGCAGTAAGTAATATTTCATATAAATTTCAGCTCAAACGACATGCAACCAAGGAATGGGGCGTGTCATGTACGAAAGATTACCAAATCAACAGTTACACGGATTTGACGACGATGTGGTATGTTTCCAAACTTCAAAAGTTAACGTTTTTGTTACTAACACTCTATGAAAACTTATATTTTTATTGCTTGTAGGTTCGCGAAACTGCACCACCATTTCGAGTATTGGAGAAGTGCCAGGATCTCTGCTTGCGAGATCGTTCAGTCAATAGCCTCGTGAGGACTTGCAATTCCATTGACTTCCAACCTGGAGCAAGAATAGCTGCCTTTAGCCCTGAACCCGAGTATGAGGAGTCCACATGTTACCTGACCCGAGAGCAAGCGATGCCGGAGGGCATTGGCACACTGATGATTGTACCAAATAGCGTTCATTTCAACGAGATTTGTCTTACGTGTGAGTATCTTTGTTTAAAGAGAGAGCGAACGTATGTTTACTGATGTCGGATACATTCCATTGTCATATTCTTAAACAAGATAAGGAACTCTTGGAAATTCCAGCTTGGTGTTTAAAAATGATCACAGATAATTATAGTTTACTGTTTTTCATATTGTAATTAAGTATTGTTCAATTGTTTCAGCCAATCGCCCGGAACGCGAATGCCCGTCACGTCGCTATGTGTTCGAGCGCCACGCCAGGAAACGTCTGAAACTGCCACCTTCAGATCTCAAGGAGATTATGGTTGCCAACCGCACAGAGTGCGAGGATAAATGTCTTGGAGAATTCAGCTTCGTTTGTCGTTCGGCTACTTACGACTCGGCATTGAGGACTTGTTCTTTGAGTCGCTTTACTAGAAGAACGCATCCGGAACTTCTGGAAGATGACCATAATGCTGATTATTTGGAAAATACCTGCCTTAATGGTATGTTGGGAAGACATTATATTATTATGTTGCTTTTTAATCCGGTGATGAAGATTTCAAACATTTTCTTATTTTGTAGCTGAAAGGCGCTGTGATGGCTTGGCTGTTTTTATCAAAGAAGAAAATAAACGTCTCGGCGGACCGTTTGAAGCTGATGTTTTTTCTAATATGACCTTAGATGAATGTCAAGCGATGTGTGTGCGTGCTGAAAAGTGAGTAGCTGAAACGAATTAGTTTTAACAATGATTTTGGTTTACAAATAGCGAGCCGAATTAATTTTACTTTACAGCAATGTTAAACAATCCTTAAAATAACAATTTGCAGTAGTTGATAACAAAAGTTATTTATGTTCAAAAAACGTAATTCTTATCTAAAATGAAAACAACTTTGCCAGCGTAAAAACACGACTACCTAACGCGTTTAACTATTTATGTTCTTGACAGATACAAAAATGAAATGACAAATAAAGTCTTTTCGTTATTTAAATTTTAGAAAACATCATTTGCTTTAATAATAAGAAATGTAAATAATTGAGCATTACTTCATTGTTAGCGTTCTTTACTTGTCCTTGATCTATTATTAGAAACATGCATCAATATTTATTTTTCGACAAATCCATCATAAAACTGGTGTCGAGTACTTAAGGATTCTTTAAATAGTTACTTATGTTTATTTCAGGTATTTCTGTCGGTCAATTGAACACGATGCCATGACGCGTCAGTGCGTCTTGTCTGAAGAGGACTCTGTGTCACAGAAAGACGATGTGACGGTCAGCGCGTCCCCAACCCACCATTTTTATGACCTCGTTTGTCTAGACAATCGTAAGTGTCGAGTTTGTTTTGTTTTTACGTAGGTTGTTACTTTAATTAGTCAAATTGTTACTGGAGAGTCAAAAATAACAAGGAAATGGTTTCGTTATTGGAAGTCATAACATAATTAACATTATAATTTAACTTATTAGAACAGATTGAAAAAAGGGAAGTTAAAAAGAGGTTTTGAAAATAATATACTTTTGGTAGTAAGTTGTAACATGGATTAAACTAATTTAACAGACGACGATAATACACAAGGCGAAATTTGTAAGTTTTCAAGTGGTGTGACTAGACTATACTAATGCTAACAACTGTCCTAATCGTACTATTAACAAAGGTGATAATGCATGAAGCATCAATAAGGTTTTTCTCACGATTATGATCAGTCTCTCATCGGGTGACAGCTCGCGGCACGGAGTACCCGGACAACAGCGTGACGTCACACCTGTTCTCGCCCGGACGGCGGCCGGACACGGCTTTCCAACGGTACCGGAACAGCCGGCTCACCGGCGAGTTCCATTCGGAGATAACCGGACGATCACTGAGCGAGTGTTTGGATGAGTGCCTTAGGCAAACCAGCTTTCAGTGCAGGTAGGAACTTTTATAATTTATAATTTTAATAAATACTTAGCAAGCAAGCTACCTCGAATTGTATTGGACCTTTGAAAAATCAATTTAACTATGATGAACATTTAAACATAAAGTTTTTTCTTATTGGTAGATCCTAATATACTTACAACTTATGTTTCCTACTCGTGCGTGCTATAAAATACATATAAGTATTGTATTTGCGGTTTCCTTAAAAAAATAATGAGATGATCCCGATTGTTGTTAGAAAACCGCATTCTTTTTCCAACTTTAAGTTTAGCTACAATAAGGTCTACTTGTCCAGGACTTGCTGACCAAAGTCGATGGTGATGGATTACCAGCTATTATCCTTTTAAGTTACTGAGTTAACCAACAGTTGCATCGTCACAAGTACCTAGTTTTTTTCCATTTTGTTGATACAAACAACCCATTAGTTGTGCAAAATATTTTCAAATATCAAGTGGTTTATTGGGCCGGCGCCCCAGATACAATATTTATGAGTATCTTATCACAGTTATCAGATACATGTGACCTATAAAGACAAGAGTATTGCAAACAAAAATATGTTTCAGATTCTTTCGTGCAACATAAACCCAATGACATCCAATCATTGTTATCAAGAGCAAGTTCATTGAACGATACGCGATTTTTTTTAGGACATTATATCGTTATTTTCTTGTAATTCTGTAGTTAGTGTTATGTTGGAAACAATGGCAGCTTTGTTGAAGGTTAATAAACATGTTGTAACATACTTTATGGTCTTTTTCACGTCGTAAAAACTAAGTCATAATATTTGCGTACCTATCTATACTGTCATAAAGTGAATGTGAAAGTAGTTTCACGACTAAATGAAGCAAGTAGGTTTAAAGAATTTATTTTCAAAAAAGACTTACATAAGTCACTTACATGAAAATAAAAAGAAAACATAAGTTATTTTTTTTATACATCACAAGCCTTAAATACTAGTGGTAAGTTTACTTAACTATAAAACGAAATTTAGGTGTAAAGTGCGTAATTTTCAATTATATAATAAGACAGTTTGGACTTAAAGCTGTTATATAATTTTATATCTTTTATGTATGAAGGTAAGCTATTGTACAGTTTTGCTAGCTCAAAGGTGATGCTCTTTTTAGCATAATTTGTACGTGCCCATGGCAAGACAAGTAAGCTTGGCCGACGAAGACTTCGTTTGCTGATTTGCGATTTTTTGGTGAAAGTTATGTTGGTATGAATGTTTTTATCAATAATTTTTCGAATCAAGAGGCAAGTGCAATACGCGTATAGTTGCTTTATGTTCATTAATTTGGTATCTTTAAAATTTTTTTCGGTAGGTGTTAGAAAGGGGTAACGAAAAAGGGTTTTTATTACTTTATTTTGCATTCTTTGAAGCTCCTGCAGCCTTGTTTTGCCGGCAGTGCCCCAAATTTCAATGAGGTATAGTAGATGTGATTTAACAAGGGAGTTATAAATATTGTATCGTAATTTCCTAGGGATGCATTGACTTATGTTACGTAGTGAACCACTGAGCGAAGAAAGTTTGCTTTTAATATAATCGATTTGCGTATTCCATGTTAAATTACTATCCATTCTTAATCCAAGGTATTTTTCACAAGTTTTCTGTTCGAGGGGTATATTGTCGATTGTTAACGGTTCATGAGAAGGAATGGTTTTATTCTTTGGTTTAAATATAATGTAGCAGGTTTTTGAGACATTGACTGTTAGCAGATTGTATTGGAACCACTCGGACAAGATATTTAAATCCTCTTGTGCTTGTTGGATCACATCATGCACATTAGCTCCGTAATAGAAAAGACAAGTATCATCTGCATACAAAGTAATATGGCCACGGAGTCCCAGATCTTCTATGTTATTTATGTAGATTGAAAATAAGAGTGGACCGAGTATGGATCCTTGGGGAACACCGTATGTAATAGGCAAAGCGCTACTTTGACAATCATCAATTTTCACTACTTGTGATCTGTTTGTAAGATAGGATTTCAGTAGTTTTAGAGCACTGCCCTTGATACCGATGCTTTCTAGCTTCTGTAAAAGAATTTTGTGGCAAACGGTATCAAATGCTTTTTTTAAGTCTATAAATACGCCTAACACAACCTTTTTTTTGTCTATGTTATCTTTTATTTTTGTTATAAGGTCAATTGTTGCTGCTGTAGTGTTGCTTTTTGATCTAAATCCAGTGATCAAAAAATAAGTCTATATCTAAAAATAATCTAAATAAGTGGTTTAATAAAAATAAAATTAATTGAAGTGGTTATGTTTTAACATAAATATTCACATCAACAAAAATAAACTTCGCAAATAATCAATATGAAAGCAACATGTTTGTTTACTTCTAAAATAAAAAAGTTAGTACATAGTTAGAATTAGGTGTTTAGTAAGATCTGCTAAAGAGTGTACAATACTTAGCTTTTTTTCAACCAAAAATATTTTATTCGTTCGAAACTTTAGGTATGCTAGGTATGCATTCGCACATAACATGAATATGCAATACTTTCCGTAATGATTTTTAAATTCTTGCATTTACATTTTTTTTATAAAAGTAATAGAAAAATTATAGTCTCTAAAATTAATTTAGAGTCTAAATTAACGCGACGACCGTCTGAGCAACTTATAGACTATAGTTGACTTTTTCTAGTAAAAAATGTTATGTTTTTCCATTAGATCGGCGGTATACAGCGATCGAGCAAGAACTTGCCGACTCAGTAGATACAACCAAAAAGACGGAATGAGACTTCTGTATGATCCAGACTTCGATTACTACGAAAATTTGATGCGTAAGTATTTTTATTTCCCTTTTTAAACTTTTAATTCAAACTTGTCGGCACAAAGAAAGAAATATATGTCAATTTTTACCCGACTGCAAAAGAAGGGTAATGTTTTTCGCGCGTATCTTGTATGTTTATATGTAATATTCTTTATTACCTCTTATCTCTCAAACGGCTAAACGGTTTTAAACAATTAATGTACCGTTATATTTGTCTTGAGAGCCCAAGTGTTCTTAGGTAAGTGATGTTAAGATAAACCAACATAGTTGCTGGTGAGAGGTGCTATTATTTGAAGAGAAAAATAAAAAATATTTTTTAAAATACTTCAATATGGGTATATATAAATAAAAGGGCTGATCTTGAGAATTTCAAAAAAGTATTCGTATCATGACCGATAAATAACTAAAAAGATATAAATTAAAAATATATAAATCCAAAAAATCCAAATCTAAATATAAAAATATTTTTATATGCTATATGAAGCATAGAATTTAATAATAAGTTGAATCATTCATAATGTCATCAAACTCTTGCCTCCGACTGCATCTTATGTTGAACAATAGTTATTTGTTATGCAAGGCTGGAAAGTTGGTTATTTAGCGGCGAGTTACATCTATTGAAATCAGAGCAAGTGAAGGATACTAGAATTACTTGACACATGGATTAGTTGACTAGGAAATGTTGACACCTGACATGAGGTACAAGACAAAGACAATTTAAAAATAAAGATTTATGTCACAGTCCGAAATCCAATTATAGGTTGTGAAATCTCACCCAGCCTAATAGTTTAATCTTATTGTTATTGTTTTTATGATTCAATGAACTAAAATAATATAATTAAATCAAAACGGAGTATTATAATTAATTTAAAGCTATTTAAAATAAGAACCAAATATAACAAAAAAGTCAATAGTGCGATTCGGATCGCATTAAGACATATTTTTAGGTATTAAATTAAAAAAGTACTTTGCCGCGCTAGGCAGCAAAAAGCGATTTTCTACGCCTAAACTGATTGACAAAACCTCCTTTTCAGAGCGTGTGAGGTGAAAAATATTTTTATATCTGCCCTTTATATTTGTTCTTGTTTCCATCTTTTCAGTTGCCTTGTCTTTCGATGCAGGCGGGTTTTTTAGTTTTTTTTATTTACTTATATATATTTTTTTGAAGAAAAATTAGAAACAGAGCATTACTAAATTGTGGATTTTTGTACATTTCAGTATTTTTAGATGCTGACAGATTTTCTTGGTTCTTTAGGTTAGTTTGATGATCAATGAATACTTACAGCTTGTTTTTTTTATCATGAAGGATAAAAAAAAGGAATAAATATGATTTACTTCGATGTTTTTCACTTTTAAACGTCTAATTAAAATAAATCAATCTATTTCAAGCATACTGGAACATGATAAGTATATAAAATAATATTATGTACCCACAAACGGACAACAGGAAGGTACCAATAAAGATCGGGTTGTATGTGTGTAACGAGACGCTGACCTAGGGTTGTCAACTTTTTAGAGAAGAAATATAATTTGTTTAGGTAATTTCAGAAAGATCAGATAGATAAAAAGGTCCCTTTTTAACTCTATAATTTTCTGTACTTCTTGCTGTACGCATATTTTTGAAGTGAAAACTTCTTTAGCGGCGTTGAGCACTTTTTCTGTAATGGGTATAAAATCTTAAACTCGCGTCAGGACACGTGACCTGATCGAAAAAGCGTAGGACGGATGGAGAATGTTGAGGTGACAGGTTGACTATGGTCTCGGTTGCTTAGCGACAGACTGTTGATAATGTCTTTTACTTGTCTCTTGTTTTATTGTCAATATATATTTTTCGATTCTCTATAATAACTAATGTTTTCTTATATCTTATTACCTAACTTAACGTTCACTTTAATATGGTTTGTCATGTTTGTGTACGATAGCGCAATAAATGAGTATTGTATTCTACCACATAAATGATAGTACTTTTATACTGATAAAGCAATTGGTGCAAAATTATTCCCTAACCATATCAAACATCAAACATGCTCAACGTTAATAATCAAGTTTTCACTTCTGCCGGCACTCCCGGAGTGCAACCCGTCTTTTTTATTTGTCTTGTTGTACGACACAAAGGCCAATGCTAAAGTATTGTAGCTTACTGTACAATAGTAACAGATTTTAATGTACACTCACGACAAGACCAATGATATGTATAAGTCGTAGGAGTTTTTTTATTTTTATTTATTATAAAAAAACAATCTACGACCTACGAAAATATTAGGTACTAACGCAATTCGTATTTTCGCAAGAACCCTAGTATGATTGAGAAATATCGGCAGCATTGTCTTATTATCCGTGTTTTCGCAATATCCCTAGCATTTTCGCGTAAATTCTATATATCAAATTATCTTACGACATGTACACTATACAACCTTACATTGAAACACACAGAAACAAAGCTCTTTGTGTCCACAAATATCATTCAATATATAATGTGACGAGGTTGCTTAGTGTTTCTATATTATTGCACGTGACTGTACGTCTAACATGTCGTGATGTAGAGAAAAATACTTTAAGTAGTTTTATCCTGAAAAAAAAAGAAACTTGATACCAACTTGCTCTGTAGCTCGTAGCTGTAGTCGTAGCACTCGTAGCCCGATAACGTGATATTGCCCCCTTCACATCTTAGCGGGGTAATGGTGCAACTGTGGCTCAAAGTTTCCAAATATGACTGAGTAACATCCATTAACAAAAAGTTATTAATTGTTAGTAAATGTTGCCGTATTACTATGTTGAGTAATGTAGCTTACCATAAAACAGTATGGACACGATGAGTAACATAAGGTAACATTTAGTAACATTCCACAAAGAATATCTAACAAATAGCAACAAAAGTTACTGCTCCACCAAAAGAAATTGCGATGTGGATGCTCCATAAGCAAGAGAGCACCATGCGTCATTCATTTCGCTTGACATATAGCAGTGTTGTTGCTAGAGGGCCTGAGAGAACGGCCAAAATTATCTTAAAAAGAATTCTACCTTTAGACTACGATTGGCAACCCTACATCTGACCCGTACTATAAGTGATCAATTCCAACGAAGCCAATGATGGCACTGAACTTTTGATCAGTAAATAGATCACTGTTACTGCGAATGAATTTGCACGTGACGTGAACGGTATTGGATACTGAAATCGGTCTCAAAAGTAGCTGACCATGAGGGTACTTTGTCAACTTCGTAACGCAGGGTTGGATATCGGACATCTTGGTAAAGTTGGTACGACAAAGTACTACTGTGTTCAGTTACTTCTGAAGATTGTACCTACTTATTTATTAGAATAGATGAACACCGTGACCACTTATCGCATAAAGCGATGGTGTTAGGTGTGTCAGTCATTCGATATGTTACATTTTAAGTGGCTCCTAGATTACCTACTAGTAATATTTTTCGAACTTGTCATAACTACGTATCTATAAGCTATTCCGTTATAGCTTTTCCGGCGTTAAATACACTTAAACATTAAAAAATATTCTTAAAAGGTTTCCTCAAGTTAACCAAAGTTATTTAGCAGTTATCAAGTTCATATCGTGTTATTTATACTGACAAATTACGAGCAAACGTCCTTACCTACTTAATTACACGAAATCTATATAATAATTATAAATTTACAAAATGGTTTTATGACATTCTTAAATGCTTCTTTTTTCCTGAGACTCCAAAAAGGTTTTATTGCGTTTTTACTTCTGTACTGATGTTTTTTTTTTCAAAATTGGGGCTCTAGATCAGTTAGTGAGTGGTGAGACGGAGGCAGGGGTCGGGGGCGCGGCCAGCAGCTCCCAGTCACCTTGGGCTAGGCCAAATAGTGCAGGTTCGATGCATGACAGTTGCATACTACGAGTACTCGACTGGTCTGGTTGTGATTCATTCATTTTGATTGTGAAACATTAGGTAAAAAATAAATAAAGGCTTGCTATTTTATAATTGCACCCATATTTTGAAAGGGCTAGATCGCTGACCTGTTTTTTTTTCCTATGGTTAGATTCATGACATGACATAGTCATGGACAGCCAGAAGCAAAAGCATATTAGCATAGTTTTGTGTAAGTCGACAATAGGTGCTGTTTTAAAAATATGAAATTATTTCTGAATAATGTCTTGCTATTACTATTGAGTATTAAACTATCTTTTCTTATGCGAATCACAACAGAATGAATGATGTGTAGATAACTGTTCCAGAGTCTTTGTATTTAATTGTAGCTTTCGTGGTTTGTGTAATCAGTTATTCATAAGAACGTTATAAAACTTGGAACTTTTTCGTACGAACGAATGTGAACTTTTTCGATTGCGGTCGGAAAAATTGTGCTAACGAGGAACAGAAGATTGCACCTAAAATGGACCGGAAGTTTGAGAATATCCGCATTTCTGGTTAAAATTTTAAGGTTATGAGGAAAATAAAACAAGTTTTGCGCACTTTTTATGGCACTTTATTTACCCGAAATATATATTTTGTGCTATAATTTTTCGGTTTATTTATGGTGCCGTGGTCACGGGTCGACAACCCGTGAACTGAAAAACTGACTGTCAGGAAACCAAAATATCATAAATAAACCGAAAAATTATAGTACCAAATACATTTTCGGGTAAATAAAGTGCACTAAATAGTCCGCAAAACTTGTTTTATTTCAATTATGAGTGCGTGAGATACTTCAGATGTGCTGATATGGAAAAAAATCATATTTTAAAATTTTGTTGTATGATCAATGTAATATATGCAACTGAAAAAGCTATTAAATAATTACAGAACCTCTGGAACATAAATAGATCAACATCGAGGATATATTTTGTAATTTTCTTGTAGATGGGTGTAAATAAGTTTTTTTTTGTAGATTGGTGTTAATAGAATATGGATCGTTACTAGTTTAAGAAGCTTGAAATGCTTTAGTTTAGTTTGCGGAGAAATATTTATGGCTAAGTTTTGTAGCTTTAGTTTTATAGGTAGTTGTAACCGGCGTGAGTGGTGAGTAAGCATGATAATTGTAGATGTTAGATTTAGTCTAGTTAAAAAGTAGAATAGAAATTATTTTCTCTTATCCTTAATCTCTATGCATGGAAGAAAAAATGCAGTAGCAGTAGATACTTCTGTAGATAAAGTAGATAATAACGCATGAAGCATGTCTTCCTAAATTAAGCACTAAACATAATTCTCACATATCACATACTTGGCGTCTTCTAGGTGGTAGCGGAGGAGGCGACAGAGATAGAGATAGAGACAGAGACAGATATCCAGGAAGCGCAGACCGCTATCCTGACGACGACCGATATGACGACGATCGGTACGGAAGTCGCCCCGACCGATACCAACCTGATGACCGGGACCGGTACCCGGCTGGGCCGGATTACACTGACAGATACCCGGTCGACCGATACCCTAGCGATCGATACCCCGACGATAGATACCCACCCGGTGTTGGCTTCGACCGTTATCCAGCTGACCGATACCCAGCTGGAGTTGGGTATCCTTCAGGAAATAGATTACCCGCAACTGGAGACCGATACCCGCTAGACAGTGGACGATATCCGCTGTACGATTATCCTTCAAACGATATAGGACGGTTTCCCGCCGCAGACCGATATCCCGTTAGTAGATACCCTATAGACACATATCCTAGTAGATATCCTGCAGATAGATATCCAGATAGAATACCTATTCGTGGCGGCAGCAGATACCCTTCACGACCTTGGTATCCGAGCCGTTATCCTGACAGATACGATCAGGACCGGTACCCTGGCACCAGCGACTGGGGAAGATACCCCTACAGTCGTTACCCTGTGGGAGTCAATCGAGACCCGTTACCACTCGGGGGCGATCGCTATCCCGACTTGTATGACAAATATCCGCCGACCGGATCATCGTTCCCGGGTAAGCATTTTTTTCATCTTTATTAACAATAACCATACTAGCGTTTCAATATGTGATTTCAACAGCTGCAACATCATACTAAGATTCCTACTTTAATAACTAATTCTAGGATATTTTTTTATAACATTTGATGAGCAGGATATGGTCGTGGAGGCTATTATGGTGGCGCCGGCGGCGATTATCCAGCACCTGAGCCTTTCCCGGTTCCAGACAGGGGTCTTCGACCAATACCAGACAGGTAGGTACAGTATAAGTAGAAGTTTGTAGTCTATACTTATTATTTACCTACCAATTTTCTGTAAAATAAGATGATGATATTAAACTCTTTCAAGGTTCGCTCCTCCTGCGGAACCGAGACCTAGCTTTGGTTTGAGACGGCCTATAGAAAGACCTGGAGGATACCGGGGTAGTTATCCACCTCCTGGCTTAGAGCGGCCCATAGACAGACCTATCGGTAAGTTAACCCATCAATGAAGTTAAATAAGTAAAGCTTGAGCTTGAGTAAAGATGATTCTCACTTTTATTTCACATTTTCTCAGGGCCAGCTGTCTTTGGAGGCTTTGGACAAGAGGATCCTATAGGGCCAGCACCTGCCCCTGTTGGACCAGTAGGTCCCGTTGGTCCTATTGGAGCTCCCGTCGGAGGTCCCATAGGCAGACCACCTACAGGATACAGGCCTTGGCAAGGATCCCGGTGTGAGGAAGACAGTTTCAGACAGGTCGGCAGACAACGAATGCAGCGAAGATTCGTACGTCGCTTCACAACGGCACATTCTTTGGCACATTGCCAAAGAGAGTGCATAGAAGCTCGTGACTTTATTTGCCGAGCGTTCAATTATAGGTAGGTAGAGAATACTTTGATATTTCCTAGACTGAAAGCATATTGTTACTTTGACTAATGCATTATTTTACAGAGATGTTGGATTTGGAGAACCTAGAGATAATTGCGAGCTTAGTGATCGGGACACTCGAGAGTTAGATGCTGCAAATCCTGCGCACTTCGATAATACTGCTAACGAATATGATTTCTATGAACGAGCACTTGGACGTATTGCTGACGACTGTTTGGATGGTAATTAGAAATAGATTTTAACTAATGTTTTCCACTTTCATGATCAAGAACTAACTTCCATTGCTAATTTTATTACAGTATCTCAAGTATGCAATGAAGATGGAATGGAATTCACTTTGAGATTGCCCGAAGGATTCTACGGCCGAATGTACACTTACGGTTTTTATGACCGTTGCTTTTTCCGTGGTAATGGTGGAACAGTCAACGTACTTCGGATAAGTGGGGCTCATGGGTATCCCGAATGCGGAACTCAAAGAGTACGTTTCTGTCAAAAGAATTTATATTTTGTATGCTTTCGGGTTTTTTCCTGAAATAGACAAGAAGTTAATGATCCTTTTCCTGAATTTTCAGTACGGTGACACCATGACCAATATTGTTGTAGTCCAATTTAGTGATAATGTGCAGACTTCGAGAGATAAGCGATTCAACTTGACGTGTTTGTTTAGAGGACCTGCCGAAGCGGTAGTCACTTCTAACTACATTGGAGCCGGGTGAGATATATGGGTCATAGCAAAATAAAGCTTATTTGGAAAAGTAATTTAGGCTGTTGTCGAACTGTCGAAATAATACCTCTACACAAAATTTCTACTGTAAAACTAATAATTACTTTTCTAAGTAAACTCAAATTGTCGTGTCGTGTCGTGTCATGATTAACAGTTAACGGAAGTGGAGTGATTCGTGATTTTGGGATTAGTGTTTTAGGTTTTAGGGTTATTTGTTTTTTCAGATGTTTTTGTTATCTGTATCTGAATAACGGTTTTACATTGTGGGGCGTCAGTGTGAGTGATTTTACATAGGTTTATGGAGATTTAGGTTTAATTTTATTTAACTGTATGCTTGGTATTCTAAGCTTTGGTATTTGAGTGCTGTTATTTCACTAACAGCTACTAACTTTAAGAATTTGAATGGATTCGACCATTTATGTACCACGAAATCAAGTAATTTTGATACAGTAACGCGTTGTTTCATTTCAACTTATAAAATATAAAAGATTGATTCTTAGCTTTGGATTCATTCAAATTCCCTTAACTTGCAAGCCTTAAGAAATGACTTTATATCTAACCATAGCTTTGCCTCCGATCCCATTGACAGATCTGGAAGCCCAATCCCAATAGAGTATCTTCCAGAAGAAAGTTCGTTGAACTCCAAAGTTCGATTGATGATTCTGTACCAAGGCAGACCGACGACCACGATAGCTGTCGGTGACCCGCTGACCTTCAGGCTGGAAGCTCAGGACGGCTATAATTACGCTACTGATATCTTCGCCACTAATGTAATAGCGAGAGATCCATATTCTGGGCGATCGGTGCAGCTTATCGACCGAGTTGGGTAAGTAATCCTTCTACTATTCAAGTTTATTTCTTTTTATACACCACCTGTATCTGCAGCACGTATTAAATATCAAGTATTCGCAATTTGAAAGTGCTATTCATGCCCGGAGGGAGATAATGTGGTATGGAACTTCCCTTGGGTAATTATGATAACATTTAAATTTGGAACGCCAAAATGTCAACAAAAACTTCTATCAAAAATAGTTTCGAACGTGTCTTTTGTCTTACTTATCAGTAAAACATGGCAAATCATCAAATTGTAAATGTGTGTAGTCTTGATAAAATTATCATTACGCAACAAAATATCTAAAGAAAAAATTGGTGATTTTCGATCTTTTCGATATTTTTATCCGCGAATTGTTAAAACGTGGTCATTTATTAGTTTTATAATTTATAATTTATTTTTCATTTAACGTAGTAGGCACTGTAGGTGTATAAAGTAGAGTATGCTCCTCGGGGATAAAAGTGTCCTAGCCTTGGGCAGACTCGAATCCTTCGCTTCATTCAGGATTCTTAGAATGATTCCCTCGCTTTGCTCGGAAATTAACATCTTCATCTACAACAACTACAGAATCCTTCATTTCGCTCAGGATTCAATATGCTGCCCGTGACATAAGACACTGCTTTATCCCCTTAGTGCATAATCTACTATTAAGGTCTTTTGTTACTCAATCACTCTGAACGCCTTTTTTCTGTACAATCACACCAATGTCACCAATTATCTAGCCCACGTTAAGTTTCATGAGAAACTTGTGTAATGGATTCTAGATAACGGATAAACAAACATACGTAAGTATATACTTTTTTTTTAAATACATAATATACATATTAAACACCCAGACCAAGACAAATAGACATGTTCATGCACACAAATATTTGTCTTGTCCGGGGATCGAACCCGCGACCTCTGGCGCAGAAGGTGGGTTTAGTAAGTACCCCTGCGCCAAACAGGTCGTCTTTGGATGACCATAGCCTGTAATAGGACAAAGATTCATTGTATTTCGATCGGAAACCACCTTAAGCCCATTTGCACCAAGCCGGGTTAACATTTAATTCAGAGTAAGTACATACAAAAGTAGCGTTAACTTTGGGTTAAATGTGTTAACCCGGTTTGGCGCAAGTGGGCCTTAAGAGTACCTATATTTTCACACTTACCTACTAACTTACTACATTTATAACTTTGACTTAATTCGCGGATTATGAATTGAGGTATGAACATTACTGACATGTATTACGTTTTGAGTGGAGTTAGAGACGTTCTCAAGTTGTCAATTCAGAGACTGCCTTATGGGCCTACTCTATATAGTTTAGGTAGCTGTTTTATACCACAATCGTTCGGGTTAGTTACGTGCTGGTTAGGGACCTTCGCTTAGCCATCCAGTTACATTATTTATCTAATCTTTGTTTTAGTTGTAAGTAACCTTAGTCATAATACTTATCTTGAAGTCAACAGTCTTGAAGTTTCTTTATTTATATTTTCTCGTGTTGAATACGTTGATGATAACATGATAATTGATGCAATTGCATTGCCTTGCAGATGTCCTGTTGACCCAGACGTGTTCCCAGAATTGGACAAAGGTCGCAGCGGAGATTCATTGGAAGCCAGGTTTAATGCCTTCAAGATACCGGAGTCCAACTTCTTAGTTTTCGAGGCTACTGTTCGTACTTGTAGGGATGGTTGCCAACCGGTGAGTCAAAAGCTACCTCATATAAGATACAAGAATACCTACATTTTAATTTAACCCATTCACAACGATTTATACAGGCTTGATTTCGTTGGACAGGGGCGGGCGGTAAGCAAAGTTACTTAAGCATTTTGGAAAAGTGCGAACTTCACCCTAGTAAATGCATTTGAGATAGGCAACCATCTATGTCGTTCTACGAGTCAATAAGGATGATACGTGGATCTTTAATATGCAGTAGAATTTCGTACATGCTACGTTTACAAGCTTTTTTGTTACAAGATGGAAGAAAAATGTTCACCATGTTAAATCCACAAAGACTCATTGTTTTTTTATGAATGACGGGGAGACTCTTAGCCTTTATCATACCTGATGTTAAGTATTGATAAGGCAAAAGATGGAAGCGAGTCTCTCTCGGAATCCTCAGCCACTGAGGAACTGGCTATCTTATCTCGAACTGCCGGAACACAACAATGCTGAAAACATTAATTGTTGTTATGGCGTCAGGCTTAGATAAGATGGTGGTAGCCAGCCAGGCGGGCTCACAACAAGTCCTACCACCAACCAAAATGTTTTCAATAGTTATGCAGGTCGAGATAGATGGATATAAGTAATTAGTCAAAGCACACTAACATAACTCTGCAATTTCTGTTTAAAAGATAACGTTATATTAAAACACGTCTCATTTGACGATAGCTTCAAATAAACAGTACGAATATACGTACGTCAATGGAGATAAAAATAAATACTGCTCCACGAGGGGTCGGCCTAGGTTATCCATTATTGCGATGCCGTTATCTAACTTATTTGCTGTTTATGCAATATTGATGATGCTCTCATGTTTCCTGAGTGTCCTTCATAAGAGATATTACATTACATAGATACAGATACATAAAATGAACCAAATTATGCAATTGGGAATATTTAGGACCCTAAATACTAATGATAATTTCATAGGTATTTGGGTAACGAATTATTTTAGAAAAGACAATTTCCTGAGAGATTGCCTCCAGATATTAGTGTTAGGTACAAAAGACTTCCTCTAAAATTTTCCGAAGTACCGATGCTTAGGTAAAGCAGTAATTTCTCGGGACAATCATCAACATACCCACTCACGAATTCACTATGTTCCAGGCTTACTGCCCCAGTCACACAGGCCGATCTGAACCATCTTTCGGTCGCCGCCGAAGGGACATAAACTCAACTTTAGGAGCAGAAGGAAACGACACAGCCGAATTCAAACCTGATGAATCATCAGAGAACAGCTCTGATAAGTCTGATGAAAAGGACGGAGCGGCTGTATACAAAGTTTCGTATGAAGAAACGAGTGTGGACAAATACCTCAAAGATGAAGTGGAGACCCCTAGTCACGTCAGAAAAATGATTGAGGTATGTGGAATTTAGGTACTAATTTGTAGGTATGTTAAGGAAGTACCTAAAGTAGGTCAAGATACAGTCCACGACATAATATCAAGGATCATCATAAGCGATAAAGGCGCATAAGGGCATCATTATCGTTTTATATGCTAAAAATACGAGTTTGTATCGGCTGGCTTCAACCATGATCAAAATTCGTTGACTAATGATTAAGTAAGTAAGTAAGTACAATGTGTTTTTCCGGTCCTAATGGATTTTCAATTGGAATTCTCTTTCAATTGAAAAAACAGTGGACCCGATATCAAACCAGACCAGATATCCAAAGATTGCGGGTTCGAGTCCTGTCTTGTCGAGAAAGTCACGAGAACAACTTGTGAAACGAGTTAGTTTTATTAGTATTTTACTATTAAAATTTATCATATAAAGTCCGTTGAATTTTCTTAAAGATAGATTAGATTGGAGTCTCCAATCAAAATGTAAGTTTAGGCTATAAACTCTTTAGTGTACCAGAATATCATAACTCCTACAATAATTTTCATTGCAATGTCTTCATACGTTTCTACTAGGCAAAGAATACGTTTTTAAAGCAACATATTCCTCAATTTTTTCTAGTATATTTTCTTGTTTAATATTTATCACATAAAAATAGCATGGTAAAATGCAAAAATTAAAAAGTTATAATATTCCTTTTCAGGTATTCGACAACCGCAATGAATTGATCGAAGAGAACGGCCCATCAGATTCGGCTCCCGTCGTCGCTGAGGCTGGTGTCTGCGTGTCGCCATACCACTATAGAGCATTGCTAGTCGCGCTGTGTGTCCTGCTGTCGTTGCTTATGGCTATGTTGACTGCAGGCCTGTATATTTACAGGTAAATCGCATCATTGATAGGTGCACGACACAAAAAAGGGTAGAAATAAATTAACCGATTGACAAAAAAAAATTTGAGCGACCAAAAATACTAGGTGACCGACTTAGTCGCCTACCTACCTTAATCTATTTTTTCCGCAACCCAACCTAGACCTCGACCCAACCGGTCGACTAAAAATTTCTAAATTGAACGACTAATAGTCGTTCAATTTAGAAATTTTTAGTCGACCGGTTTATTTTATTCCATAAAAAAATAACTATGGGCAGTCCTCAATAAGTGTGGCTAGTTGAAAAAATACCTACGATTTTTTTAAGTGCTAATAATAACAGTTTTAGATAATTGGTTTTTACTTAGGTAACTATATGGATGGTTACAGGCTACGTACGGTACAGTTTTGAAAATTAATTTGAAAAGAGTGAAATTGGAGATAAGTTTTTATAGAAAAATAAAGTTCCTCTTTGTAATTTTGATATCATCATCATCATTCAGTAATTATTACAAATTAACAATCCTCTGCTGATCGTAAACTCAAGGAGCGCCAAAAGGCACGATTATTAATTTTGAAATGGCATTGATAAATTAATTGGCATAATATAAGGCCTTGCATAACAGAACAAAATGCGAGTGTCATATGAATGAAGAAATCTTACAGCTGTTCTTTTCCAGACGATATTGGAGAGTCCTCCGCAAGAACATTCAAGCGTCGAGTCCAGCCCCGGCTCTTCGGCCAGTTGCGCCTGGGCCCAGGCCAAATCGGCCTTCGCTATTCTCCGCTTCGCATTTGCACAAACCTTTTTCGTTAAGGTAAAAATAACTTGGCGTTAACTTAATTTTATACTAGACAACAGCAAGTACCTAGGTAGTCTCATAGTGCTCCGACTGGACTCGAATCCGCAACTTTTAGGTATCTATACGCCGAAAAAAAGTTGGTATATACTTAGATAGATTTTTTATTTCAAATATCGTGAAGAAAACTTGGTGAACGTAGAGTTTGGTGACGCAAACCAGTGCGCCACCAAGCACCTCTAGGCGTTCAGCCTTCAATTAGGCAATTTTCGCAAAGGTCTGATCGCAAAGGGTGATCAAAAAATTAACGTCTCGAACCCCCCATGTTTCGGAAAGCTCGTTAAAGATGTTGGTCGAAGACTGTATTTGCAGTGATAAAACCCAACAATCCGCATTGGGCCTGCGTGGCGGGTGGGATGGATAAGAAGCCAGTGCTTCAGCAGTAGGGTGATATAAAGAATGACTAATAATAATAATGATGAAGAAAACTTATAAATGTGAACTTTCTTTTACAGTGGCTTGGGACGAACTTTCGCCGAAGTCGGTGAAGAAGCAGGCTCCGCTGGACGCTTGGCGAATGCTTTCGACGACGGTAGCGAGCCAATATACACCGACCCTTCCCTTTTCGAACGCTCTCGCTCGCTCCGCTCTCTGCACTCGCTAGACCTGAAGCCCGAACGCCGCGACCACCGCACATGAACGCGCAAAAAACATTTGCATTATACAAAGCTAAAACTTTTTTAAAATTTGTGCAATTGTAACTTACTGCCATAAACATGCTCAGTCTAATCCGTCCATTGATCTGTAAGCAATAGCAAATAATACATTTTTCTTAACAATTTGTACTTAATTTTAAATTATTTTTAAGTTGGTACTAATAAATATTTACAGTGATTCTAGCACTTGTTTTATTTAATACTTGGGCAATAATCTTATATATAGATTTTTTTCATGAGAAAATAAAGTAGGCATGTGTATGTAAATATTGTAGTCATTTATTTCTTAACACTTATAAATAAAAATATAAAGTAAGTCACATGTGATAAGGTGCTGGAGTTGGTACACTCATAAGGGGTGAATCTAAATACTCCATTTCACTTGTACTTGGGACAGTTTCTACCTGAGCATTCAGTTTCTGTGATAAAGCTTCATGTAATTTATGTACGGACTCATTATGTTGTGTGCCCGGCTGCAAGGCTTTCATTAGAGTTTGTATTCTTGTATCTGGTAATTTAGGATGAATATACCAAAGCAGCTTTAACAAATGTCTCGTAACATTATCTTTAGAAAGACCAGCAAAAAAGAACTCATCAAATAATACAGTACTGAAGTCTTCTCCTTGAAATTCATCAGGCAACTGAATGAGTAGGGCGACCAGGGCATGCAGAAAAGGATCTTCATAGGCTCTGCCATCTTTGCAACTGCCTAAGATACTCAGAATTCGGAGCAAAGAACCTCTATCTCGCAATTTTGCAGCATGAAGCGTGTAGTACATGGCTAAAACACCACAAACTGAGCTTTCTCTCATGTATGCCTCACAAGCATCGGGAGGAGGTCCAGAATGTTCAATGGTTGTGATAGCAGATTCTCTTTCATCTGGTGGTAGTTTGTTATGCAATGCTCGCACTTGGTCATCTACCATAAGAGACATGAGTGCTGGCAAGTATTTAGTTACCACTTGACTATCCAATTTAGGCTCTTTGAACTCTTGTGAATCGATCATTACCCAGGCACTCAAACCTAAAGCTAACATTCTCAATAAAAGAATTAATATTGTGTTGTCCCTTGGAAGCCCTTCAGTATTAATCAAATGCTGTAATATTTTGATTGCTGATGTTGCTAGAAAGTTAATAGCATATGGGTCACACAATGTCATAGACAGATCTCCAAGTACTTGTTCCTGCCCCCTTTTAATACTGTCCAAGAAGCCTTGAAGTTCTCTAGACCTTTTAATGTCAACATTCCTTTCTCTTATACAAGCATCTAAGCACCAAGTAAATTTATGACATGGATCAACAGATATAATGTCTTGAATTTCCAGGTCATGTAAGGCCATTAATAACTCTGCTCTCAATGTACAGTAATGCACATTACGAGTTCTTAAAAACAGAGTTCTTAGGAACTGTAACACCATGTCATACAATTTAACACTATTCCCAATCATGTGAGCAAGTTTTTGGACCACAGTACCTTGTCGTCTTACTTTAGGTGATGGGGAAAAGAATAGGTTTGTTAAATTTTCATGATCAAACAATATGTTTTCTTTTTCTCTTATATACTGACTAAGTAACGGTGAAACTTCATCTCCAAACAAAGACTGATTATCTTGCCATATTTGTCTTTTAACCTCAGTGTCAGTATCATTGTACAGCTCTCGGTCTCGAACCAATACCTTAAGATACTTGTCATCAATATGAGGAGTATTCTTCAGTATACTCATGATAACTGGCCTGAGGGCTTTCACTCTAACAACAGCAAAACTCTTAGATAGCAGTTCTTTGAGTTTTTTGTCATGCTCTTTATTCTCTTTAGAACCAAGTTCATTGATGTGCGCTATCAATTTATCTCGCAGCTCTTCCAGCACAGATGTGTGGAAATCCAGTCTACGAACTCCATGAAGGTCTAAAAGTGGCAGCATTGGTCTAAGTGATGGTAATAATATACCATTCTCGAGCTGGAATTCTTCAATAGCTTTCAAGGGATCTGTGCAGCTTGTTAAAGCATCCCGTAAATATGATTGTCCAGGGACGCCAACATCTTCCAATCCTGTGCCAGGCAACTTGCTTGACGATGCCATTGCGTTAATATTTAGTTGTGCGTGCGTACTATAAAAAACACAACATGTGCATAAAAGATACAGATAACGTTCAATAGAAATATACGCTTACTTTTGTATTTACATTCATTATAATTGTATTTTTATCGCGAACGGGCGAACGAAACGAATAAATAATAATCCAAACCAAAAGCTTGACTTGACTTGACACGACATTGACAATTGATTGACATTGACACATCTTATTTTACCGTCTGCCCGTGAAGGATTACAGTCACCCAGTGTGTACCTTACACCTTTCACCTTGGGTGCTATAAAAACCTTTAGTGCCGGATAAACAATGTCTTATTTTGGTATTCAAAACATTCGTAACGGAAGCGTTTAAGAATTATTGGCATTTTAAGAGGGGCCTCACGGAGTGACGCTTAAGATTATGGATGCGGGAAGCTGTAAATAACAAAAACTAGCAAACTAAAGTCCAGTTTCACTCCCTAGATGCTCAGTGACGCATAAATTTAACACTCGAGCATCGAACAAAACAGAACAGCTCATAAAATCGACGTTTAAACATGATATTTATAGAGCCGTGTGGTGGACGGATTTACATTTGCCAAAACATCCATAATCATACCGTTTGGAGCCAAACGAAGCATTCTACCAAGCAATAACGTTTGTTATGAGTAGTCGCAGCCAAAGCCATTACACTTTAAAAGGTTACCAGTAGAAAATTTATAGGTATGATAAAAAAAATATATGTTAACGTACTTACGTAAAAAATGTTGTCTAAATTTTTAATTTATTAAGTAATAACATTTTTTTAATCTAGCAAGATTAAGCATCACGATACACTATCGCATTAGGTTAGAGCCTGTAATAATAGTTGTAAGTTGGAAGCCGAAGAAATAAATAAATAAGAAAGAACGAGACACAGGGCCTCCGTTGTTGATATCTCTCTCGGCTCGGATTAGCCTTTGTGAAGGGCGCAATGGAAAATATACTTTATCTGCAAACAAAACAGTTCATTATCGTAAATGCAATTTTTCATAGTATTCAGGGGGGCTATCGCGTAAAAAATATGGATATGGACATGGGCTTCATTTGACAGTTAAATGACCATATATGGTAATTTTATGAGCTTCAACTGTCAAATGAAGCCCATATCCATACTCAGATTTTTTACGCGATAGCCCTGCAGTCCTGTTAATAAATTAATTACGTCCATGACTAACTACTTGTCTAAAATAAAATTGTGATGTTACTGACATTGTCATTGTCATTGACTCATTGACAATGACAATGACGCTGTTTTATATAACTTTCAAACAAATTGTCGACAATTTTTTTGATTTTACCGTACAATTTCTAAGACTTCAAAATATGTTTATTTGACATTGGCAAAATTCGTGAATTTCATCGCGAGCAGGCCATTAATTAAGAAAGAAGAAGAACAAATTGTCTGTCACTGTCAAGTGTCACGTCGACGTCGTCGTAATCACAGAGTACATTTTAACATATTTTCGTTTGTTGATTATGTATGTTGTGTGTGTTATTTGAATTTTCCATTGTGATTTGATGTTTTTCAATGATTTTTTTTCGATAAGAAGATTTCAACATTATTATTTTGGCTTGTAATTATTTAAAGTCTTATTAGGTGCCAATAAATTGTATTTTATAACCTAAAAAACGAAACAATGTCGGATAAACAGAAAACGTAAGTGGCATTATTTCTTCAAGTTAAATTATTGAAATTACAGTGATTATATTTTGAACTTGTTATACAAACTATATGAATTTCATTACAGCCTCATTTGTGGCGATGTCAATGGAAACTTTAATACACTGTTTTCCCGCGTTGAGTCTATCGTGAAAAAATCTGGACCTTTCGACGTATTGTTGTGTGTGGGGAACTTCTTCGGAGATGATAATGCTGAGCTGGATGCTTACAAAATGGGTACACGAAAGGGTAAAGAATAATCTGTTTCAATCATAATACAACTGTTTTTTATAGAAGCATGCACAGACTCAAGTGACACGGGGGCTACTTGGGCAAATGATTAATTAATGATTGACCACCAGCACAAATAAAATACATAAAAATAGTCAAAATAAATATTTAAATGTACAAGTTAATAATTTGCTGGTGGGCCACTGGCCGCGGCCTGTGCATCCCTAGGTTATAGTGCCTCACACAAAGTAATTTATTCTTTCACTGTTGTTTACAGTTCCAGTCACAACATATGTGTTTGGGCCTTCTATAAGTGATCATGCTGAATTCTACTGTGATGAGGGTGGTGAAATTGCACCTAATATTATTTATATGGGTATGTATTATCAGATGCTATGATCTAATCACATATTATTTCTTAAACTGTCTTCCTGCACATTTGAATTTTATTTTAACTTTTAGGAAAGAGAGGGATCTTCACAACTAGCATGGATGTGAAAATAGCATATTTATCAGGCCTTTCCAGACGAGAGCTTGGCAAGGATGTACCAATGTGTACGTTTGAGCCAAGTGACTGCAGTGCTGTAAGAGACGCATGCTTTAGAGGTCAAGCAGAGTTTAGAGGAGTTGACGTGTTAATAACCACACTATGGCCATCTGGTATCCAACAGGATGAAACACAAAAGGTGAAATAGTTTCCATATCATATAACTTTTAGTTAAAAGTTTCTCCATAACACAATTTTATATAACTTAACGTGGGCTAGATAATTGGTGTGTTTGTATGCAATTATTTATTATTATTATATTCATGTGTTCTCTTGTTTCAGATAGATGTACAACCTGAATGTCTTTCTGATCTTCTAGCATGGCTATCTATTCATATAAAGCCTCGGTACCACTTTGTACCATCACTAAACAAATACTATGAAAGGCAACCTTATAGGTAAATTTTAATATCATATCAAACCTGCAGCCTGGTTCCCTAAAAATTTTCAATCAGCAAAAAATGGGCAGTCATTGGGATCCCGAACATTGCTTAACTTTAAAAAAAATGTATTATGTATGTGTTCACTGGATAATCACTTGCTGATAGTTTGAAATTTTGAAGGCACTTTTTGCTACAATTCTAGCGCCAACAATAGTTTGGTAGCAAAAACAAGAGCTAATTGAATACACATTGGTCATCTAATGTTCGGTAGAGGCAGCACTGTGTTTGCTATTGTTTTGTTTCTGTTGATACATAATACAAATTTGAGATTGTAGAGCAAATATTGCGCAAATTTTGCTATAGCTTTGCTTTTGCTAGATAGGTAATAAGACCGCTTTTTTATTTCTCTCCTTGTTGATATTGTCATGTTTACTTACCAAATTATTAATATTAATCACTTTTTAATACAGAAATCACAGTGTACACCAAGACTACAGAGAATGTGCGACAAGGTTTATAGCTTTAGCACCAGTTGGAAACAAAGTGAAAGAGAAATGGATTTATGCCTGCTCATTGCAACCTATTTCGAAAATGCGAATGACAGATCTCCTACAGGGAACAACTGATGAAACACCATGCCCATACAATCCGGAGTTGCTAAAGCAGCATCAACCAGGAAAAGTTGTTAAGGTAAAAAACTAGATAATATCTATGCTATATTGCTTTCTTATAATGTAAATTAAAAAAGAAATCCTTAATAAAAATTCTTGAGATTAAAATGGTATGGTGGTTATCTGAAAAGAATAAACATATAATAGGTACTATGTTTTTGAGACTACAGCTATAAAAATAGGAGTCATTAGGTTGTTAACTATGTTTTACAAACATCTTTCTAGTTTTCAGGAAATGGACAATATTTCTTCAATATGGAAGCAACAGATGAGGAACAAGGAAAACGAAAAAGAAAAGGAGATCACCCCGAGAAAAAAAGAAAAGAAATTGATCCAGGTTTATTATCCTTGTATATTTTAAAAATAATGTTATTAATTTCAAAATCAATTGATTAGCCTTCAGAATTTAAATATTTTATTGATAAGCTTAACTTTCTAAGAAGCCGAAGCTGTGAGCTCCTGTAGTATAAATATTATTATCGCATAAGATAATATGATATTAATTTGATTTAGTGTAAATATGTTAAGAATTAGGAAAACAATTTGGTGTTATGAAATGATATTGTAATATTTTCCAGATACTTGTTGGTTCTGTCTGTCATCCCCTACCGTTGAAAAGCATTTGGTGATATGTGTTGGCACTCATTGCTACTTGGCACTTGCGAAAGGACCGCTCACACCGTACCATGTGCTGATATTACCCATAGCACATCATCAGGCGATAACAAGAGTAAGTAATTAATTTGTGTCTTTTTATGTAACTTTGTTAACGTATGTCAGGCGAAAAGCGAAGCTATGTGTATACATGCAAGGTAGCTATTACGAAAGTACGGAAAATATAGAATCTCAAACGTCGTCGCACGAAAATCAGTTGAAACCTCGAGGCGAGTTTATCAAACATAGAGATCCTGAGGCACGTATCTGTGTGAGTGCGTTAATTCGACCGTTTGTAGGCAGTGCAAAGACTGTTGAGACTGTGGCAATGACGCCATATTTGGCATTTGTCAAGATGTTGTTGTGTTGTAAAATATATATTTATGATAATCATCTTCATAGGCTCCAGATGAAGTGGTGAAAGAGATAAAAGACTTTAAACAAGCCCTGAAGAACTTTTACTCGACGATGCAACTGGACGTGGTGTTCTTCGAGCGCAACTACCGCACGACTCACATGCAGATACAAGCCGTACCCGTACCAAGGGCATGCTCTTCGCAGATATTGGAAGTTTTTCAGGTAGGAAGAAAAGGGTTTGAACTTGTTTGTATGGGGGCTGGCCTCGTCCAAATACGTAGTATGAGACGCCATCTTGTTTTTTTTTCAAAATGACGTCGCACGATACCTATATAAATGAACACACATTGGGGACACACATTGGAACAAAAATGTTATGATATATAATGCCCTAAAGTGTCACGTAAGACAGATAATTAGAGTTAAAAATGAATGCGCTGCTTGGTCATGTGTTTCCCGGTTCCCACAAGGTCTCTTCAAGGTGAGAGTGAATAGGCATTTCCTGGGCAAGCATGTTTAGCAACCACACCCTGTTTACTAAGCACGATGGTGGTCAAATGCCTTAGCAGTTACTTGTAAAAAAAACAGAATAAGCAACAAATAGAATAATAAACCCAAAGTATCAACCTTTGTATCTTTAACTCCAATTATCTCACTAACCTGACACTTTAGACTCTATAGTTAACAACGACAAAAAATTTACACAACATAATGCTCTAAAGTTTAGCATGCAAGTAAAGCATTATGTTGTGTAAATTTTTTGTTCAGAGCGGCGCTATTTTGAAAAAAAAAATCAAAATGGCGATCTGGTGACGAGGCCAAACCCCTTAATTAAAAAAAAAGTTTTCAAAATCAACAGATTTATAGTTATAACTTTTTAATTTTGTATTTTACAATGCTATTTTCATGTGATAAATATTAAACAAGAAAATATACTAGAAAAAAGTGGCTGTGACATACATCGGACAGACAGACATGACGAATCTATAAGGGTTCCGTTTCTTGCCATTAGGCTACGGAACCCTAAAATGCAACTTCTGGGCGACATGAGACAAGTTCCTTTTTTCTAGAATATTTTCTTGTTTAAGATTTATAGTTGCTTTATGTCACAATGGGTCCTATTGTAACTCCTAAAGCGCTGCAATAAGTTTAAAATCTCTAAATTCCTGCTTTTGTGTCCTTGGGAGACAAAAGAGCTGTAAACATTTTTAATATTATTTTAAAATTTAATGTACAAATGTTTTAGGACTTTGGTTGTATGTGTATGTATTTTTTGGGGTTCCGTACCCAAAGGGTAAAACGTGACGTTACTAAGACTTCACTGGTCCATCTGTCTGTCTGTCACCAGACTGTATCTCATAAACTGTGATAGTTAGACAGTTGAAATTTCACAGATGATGTATTTCTGTTATAACAACAAATACTAAAACATAATAAAATAAATATTTAACGGGGCTCCCATACAACAAACGTGATTTTTTTTGCTCGTATTTGCACAGTATTTATAACGGCAACAAGTAGACGCTTGATATATTCACAGAGTATTTAGTTATATATTAACTTTAAAAATAAATAATTAAATTAAATAAAACAAATATTTAAGGAGGGCTCCCATACAACAGACATGATTTTTTTGCCGTTTTTATAGATAATGTTACGGAACCCTATGTACGCGAGTCCGACTCGCACTTGGCCGGTATTTTTTATCGGTAAACAACACAACTAAGTATGTCTTCTTTTACATTTCTTGTTATAGAGTATTAATAGTAAAGATTACTTGTGGTATTGTATACTTGATAATAGGCCATAATAACCATAACTACTTATTTTGGAAAAACTACTCGTGTATTTAGCCGCCCGCAATTTTACCCACGTGGTTCCCATTCCTCCATTAATTCTCCATAACATACATTATTGATACATTTATCCCGATATTCCCACGAATAACGGGATAAAATGTATATCATGCGATATGCTATAGCGCATCATGCTGTCTTGCTTACTTCGCTACAATGTGAGCGGGACAGTGACACGTTATCAAGTTATCGAGTCGATAAAAGCCGGTCATGCCAGGCCTACTGGGGGCTAATTGATTAATTTTAAAATCTATCTCAATCCATTTCAATTCGTCATTTGAAAGATATTTATATACTTCAAACCGTCACTATTTGACATTTGACAGAGATTGTGATCGAGACGCATTGTGAAAGGTATTGAATGAACGAAATTGAACTGTCTAAGCAAAGTGACACTCGAAAATATCTTTTAAATGTATGGAGAAGTGTCAAATGAAGTGTCATTTAAAGCATCATTCGTTCCGAAAGGGATTGCGACTATATGTTACACAATTCCATAAATCACTATCACAATCTTTTGAAAGGGACCTTTGAAAGGGATTGTAATAGATTTTAAAATTAGACAATTAGGGGGCAGGCTATATTATATAATATCTGTGTGCCAATTCATTCAAAGCCGTTTTTGAGTGACAAACATCCAAACTATCACATTTATTATTAGTTGAAAGCAGGATGGCATGTTGAATGTAAAACTTAACTAATAAATCTCACCATCTGTTACCAAAACAGGACGAGGCCGGCATCAACAGCGTTCAGATGGAGGTGTTGCCTCCGTTCACGGATATCAATCAGATGACGTTGCCAGGAGCGCCATACTTCCACGCTGAGCTGCCTACTGGGGAGCAAGTATATGCGAGAACGAAGCAGCATTTCCCGCTGCAGTTTGGAAGGTATGACCTTTTATAACAATCATGTACCATCAACTCTTTGCGATTAATTTTAGGTTATGAGAGTGGGATGCTGCCATACGGCGCGTATAGCGGCGTCTCCCTCTTACTACCTGAAAATAACCTAAAATGAATCGCATTACAGTTGATGATAGGTAGGTCCCAGTTCTTTTAATTTTGTTGCTTTCGTAACAAATCAGTCGGAAAAAAAATATAAATAGTTATCAGGGCTTTTGAAATCGTCATTACTTTCATATCATTTCCATTCAAGACTTAGAAACTGTGGCAGCTTGAAATTTTAACTATATTAGTAAGTTTACAAAAAATAAATATTAAATAAGCATTTTATTCAAGTAAAAAAAAATTATAACATCTGTCAAAATAGACAGTGGGCTTTTGTATGTTCTTGGTCCTTCGAGCCGGATCTTATAGGTCTATTATGATTTTTACTTATAAACATGTTTCTTTGTAGGGATGTGCTATCCAGCCCACCGATATTAAACTGCGACGATAAAGCTGACTGGAGACAGTGTCTTCTCAGCAGAGAAGAGGAAGACTCGCACGTGAAAAACTTCAGAGAGAAATTCCGACCTTTCGACTTCACAGCCGATGTAGACAGCGATAGCGATTGAATGAATACCTCTGTGCATCAGGTCAGACTTTTAATGGTTTTAATGTCGTGTTTCTATTGATTGCTGAACCAAAAGCGGTTCAAAGCGCGATTTTAATCATATTTTAGTTAAATGTAGTATTCATAAATAAGTGATCAACGAATACTTTTAACACGCGACTAGCTAAATCAATTGTTGTAAAATAAATAATAAGTTATTTAGGTAAGGGAAATAAAAAGAAAATCGAGTTCAATCTTTTGTTTTTATTTCATTCACATCATACTGTCCTAATATACTCAATAACTCATTTGTTGCATTATAAAAACATATCTGTAACAACATGATTAACTAACCCTTACATTATTTAAGTGTATCATTGTTAAGTAACAAAATGTTGTAAAATGATATGGTATGTTGACTAGACGGGCCATAACCCTGGCCAATAAATTATAAAATATTAAAACCATCAACTCACAATCCTAAAGACATTTCAAACAAAAGTATTTTAAGGTGGTAATGCCATTAAAATCATTATTCACAATTCTACTAAAACTACATAATGATTTTGATTGACTAGCAATAAGTATTTGTGTCTAGATTATATATAAAATAGATCTCAATTAAATATAGGGCAGTCTTCGTTGGAATTACTAAAGAGAGTCAACGTAAACGATTGTAAATTATTATAAATTCACACAACTCACGTAAACATGTGTTATTGAATACAAAACGTCGCGTTAAGTGTTCAACACCCATAAACTGTGCCTAGAACATACTCGATACAGTTCAATGTACGTACAAATGTTAAAAGTTAACTTTTTGCCATATTCACCAATTGTTATAGGTAAGTGTATTGTCTTGTGTTACTTTTACTGAGGGTCTTATACTAATGTCCGGTATTCCGCTATGTAATAGGTCATATAAAGCACGATTTTAATATAGGAATTATTCTTTTGTAGCAGTGGTTATAGCGTAAAAGTTTATAAACAATATATTATGCATTGACCACAGACCAGTGGCGAAGGGTCCCCTTTTAGTAATCCAAACCCACCGATCCTCCATACAGTTAAGATAAATTTTGGAGAAATTTAAGACCCTGCTTACTATCGCCATATTTTGACCCCACGCCACTGCCACAACCTTATATCGAGATAGAAGAAAAGAGCCCTTCAAACTGTATGAGAACCTGATGTGTCGAGTTTTTCGTACCTCTACGATGACGTCACGAGCGAGATTTAGGGCGACTATCACCCAACTGTCAATAAACACATTTAGCGCTAAGCATATATAAAATGACATTACATTACAGTCATTAGTTAGAAGTCAAAAATGACAGAGCGATGTTTCAAATTTGTTTAGCGCTAGACGTATTTAAAGACAGTTGGTAAAGGTCCGCCTTAGTGATGGGAAATAGATTTGGTGCCTTAAGTCGGACAAAACTTTGACCGTGGATCAAACTTTTTACACGCATGTTAGGTAAACTTTTACCGTCTATCTCGATATTGGTCTGTGGCATTGACCACGACCTAGGTCAGACTGTAGAAAATTATTTCACTAGTGAAATGAGTGTTGTTTACACTTGCTTAAAAGCATACAGATAACTTTTATAATTCTCCATAGTTGGCACTTTACAAACAATTTACCCCTACAATACTATAAACACTTTAATATTACTTGGAAGTTTCCAATACTTATTGGTATAGACAATGATAAGATTTCCAATGAAAACCAGTTGTTTTCATAAACTTTACAACAATCAAACAATAATTTTAATCATCGGGTATAATTTTTCAATTATATCCGCAACTAGTTTTAAGACTTTGGTCAATAAGGCATTAAGTTTAAAATATATATTTTTATTTTAATTATTGTTCTCCTTATGTTTTACACTCGAATGTCATAAATACATATTAATTACAGTAATATTTACATAGCGATCGGTGTGGTGTGATTGGCCAAAACAAATGACTGATTAAAGCTGTGTTTATAAATTACGATCATATAAAAATATTCTACAATTATAGAAGGAAACTTAAATTATTGTAAACAGCATTTTGCCTGATTGGTAAGAACGTTTGACCGTGCAATCGTCATATTTTTAAGACAGAATCCACTGGAGAATTCCTCAATTAGAACAGTTTCTGAATAACAAGTACTTTTATTCAACTTCACACATTCTAAAAGGATTTGGATTTAAATTTGTTTGGATTTGATGTGCCTTTGAGGATAGATAAAACCTCTCGAGTTCGTCATGCTTCTCCAGCAATTTTATGAAAAAGTTACTATTTTATGTAAATTAATGTCAAATGTAATAGTGATTTGATTCATTCGTAACATGAAATCTTATTGAAATATCTTAATGATAAATACAACCGAGCTATAATCGAATATAATTACAGTCGTCAATGCATCTACTTTCTATAATTATAATAACATCTTACGTCGTTTATACAATATTCGTTAAAAATACTCGATTCTTGAGTACAAAAATGATTAGGTATTGTAATGCCTAAGAGTAATATTTGTATTTGCTATGTTCTCCTATCTAAGTACTACAGTTATGTACAAAATTATAAATAGTATGGAAGTAAACACGGATTTGGCGATATAATACTTTTAAAATTTCTTTAACTGTGGTAAGAATAGTAGATCTTCCTTTGAGCTTTGGCTAGGATAAACAAGCGCTTAAATTAGGTGACTATCCAGGTTGGCACTATTAGTGAACACAAATTGGGTGCTTTCAGTGGCTCTTATTGAATTGTTCAAAAGAGTTTGGTCTTCCCTAGACTGACATTGCGCTCCTTTAGCATTACTGCACTCCACCGGATCGGAATCCGTGAAAATTCGTTCCGAAGTAGACCTATAACTATTTGTGTTATATGTTAGTTATCGGACAATATTCGTTATCACGCTTCGTAAACTGATACAAAACGTATCTCAGCTACATCGGACCAACCATTCTCAGATTCGGAACGGACGCAGTGCGCAAACGCTCTTACCCCCGCATTCACGAACAATACTGTCATGTCTCAGTAAAACGCAACACAACCAATCACGGAGCCCTATTATTTGCATAGCGCTCTGTGATTGGTTCATTTGTGTGTTACTTAGACAAGTAAATTATTTGTGAATACGGGTTTTTGTCTTTATTATATGAAGCATTGAACAGTGCTGTATGGAACAAAATTCTTATATCTTTGAGTGCAATTTAGAGAGCACAAAGCTCTAAAACCGTGAAATTTAGACATCAAGCTTCTTCAGTTGTTTCTACCTAAGTAGTTATAATTAATTCATACGTTGATCTGGAATGCTTCCCTTGTTATTTTGGGGTCGTGGTGGCGTTTGCGTCTATGGTGCCCCCCGCACTCGGTGTCGTCGGAAAATCGCGACGGGGGCGTGATGTGCTCGCTGAACGACGGGTAGTTAGATATACTGGAACGTTTGAACGTGAGTGAGGTATTTTCCTTTACCTAAACGTATAAAGAGAGATGGTCTGTTGTCAAACTTTTAAAACATGCACATTTCAAGTACTGGCTTAGCTAAGCGTTTATTTCTAGATGATTGGATGATTTGGGTTGAATTTAGGGACTGACCTTATTCTTCGAATGATAGCAGATACTTAAAGAAACCCAATATTTAAAGTCTAAACTCAATCAGTCTGCGAGCGACTTCGTCTACGCGCGGACTACGCTCAAGTCTAAAAATTTAGAAGCAGTTCAGGCTTTACCAAACTGTCAAATTTCTCCAATAGGCTTTGAACTTTAACACGTTAGCCGTTGAGTTCGGAATTGTTTGGAGTTTACAACAAAGGGATCTTTTCACTGACAAGATCTTATTTGAATAAAAATTTTTTTTTGCGTATACCTAGGTACTTCATAATACCTCGTACACTGGTTTGAGCTGAGCGACGAGTCATCAGTCAGTCAGATATTTTATAAGCTTAAAGACCTTCGCATACCACAGACTTTAATGGCCGGTTTTAATAATCTATCCCTAACAAGAGATAGGCCTATCTTGGTTAAGTTACCTAGCAACCGATGTTATTTTGGATTATTTTTGGGTGATTAACAAAAATATCTAGGCAACAAAGCTCTAGTAAGCCTATCTCTTACTGAGGATAGGTTATTGAAACCGACCGAAAATCTGCTCATGTCCGCGGTTGAAGAAGGATTTATAGTTGAAATGGTGTACTTATAAAAAAGAGATCGACCTTACTCGCTTCGTAATAAAGATCAAGTCGTGTACAAAAAGTACTTCGTCTGCGTTGGTCTTTATACTGCGTCGACCTTTTTAGTTACGGTTATTTGATATTTATGAAAATAGATTATTTACACAATTAAAGTTGACATAGTTATTACCATGGATAATATAGCTACACTGCGAGGCCAAATTTGGAAATAAAGCTCAGATTTTTTATTGAACTCCTCTAAAGTTGAACAAAATCTTCAAAAACGTGTTGGCGTTTACAAGATTTAGTATATTTTTCCTTATAATTATTATGTAAAAACTAATTTTACTTAATATCTATGTTAAATGATCCACATATTTTGCGTCTTACTTTTTCAATTAAAGGTCTAAAAGATTTAATATAAATGTATTAAAAATGCGCTTCAAATTCTTCATACAAATTTACTATGGACGCGATGTGCCGTATTTTACATGTGAAACGTTTTGACGATGTCATCTCATACAACAATGTCATTAGGGTCAGCGCAGTCTTAAGGATGGTGTGGCGTCCATTAACGGCGGATCGGGTCGGGTCGTATCGGAACGGGCCGCGCAGCTGTCATTCTCTTCACATATACGTTGCGGCCCGCCCCGCCCCGATCCGTCACTCGTGGACGATACAAAACATAGGCAGGCGTATTTTTGCGTAGCGATGCGGCCCGTCAAGTAGACGCAGTTCTTTAAAGATATCGCTCAAACACTTTTATAGTATTTTCAATTTACGTTACCATCATTGTGGAACTATTTTCTAATTCTTAACGATATTAATGAATGGATACATGTCATAATATGGATAGCATCTCGGAAAAGTATGCTACACAAAGCATAAGCAACATGTTTATGACTTGGCACAGCATCAAGCACTATTGACATTAGAATACTTTTGGTCGGTTTCGGAAATAAGAATTTCAAGTTTCAAGAACGTCACAAACCTCACTGAAATTGCATGATATATATTGTATGAACATTTTGGTTTGATTTGTTTTTTTTGTTTTTGCATTTTCAATGCTTTTTATACTTTTTTTATAGTTAATATTGGAAAATATCGACTCGGCTACAAGTTATTCTCAGACAGACTCGGTAGCTCAATGGTTAAAGCAGTGGGCCGGATACCCAAAGGTCGTTGGTTCGAGTCCTGTCTGAGAATAACTTGTGGCCGAGACGATTTCTTGCAACATTTTTCTAACTATCAAAAATCATTTTGCTCGTTGAGTTTGAGACGATCGCGTCAACTTGAAATTCTTAATTCAAACCAGTATATTACAATCGCTATAAAATTTCATTGTATTTACTATTGCTTGTTGCGCAGTAACATGTCTTCAGCAGTCCTCACATGGTGACGATTGTCGTTGTTTAAGATGCTATATAGGATTTTTTTATAATTTATTATCCGCTTATATTAACCCATCAATCGTCAAGCCCTCATGGTGGGTTGTAGTCCATTCTTCTTATCTTAGGAAAGATCCACTCCACTCTCCAGTTCATACCAATACCACTATCTAGCTAGGCCAACTCTCCATATCCAACTTCCTTAGGAAGGCCAGTGCCCCACCAGTGGGGACATTAGAATGGCTCATTATGATAGATAGATAGATAAACACACGTTGATAATCTGATTCGATACTAACGACGCGAGATTTTCCGACTTACGTCATCGTGTCAGGACCACTTTAAACTAGTAATATGGGAGGGTTACCTGAATGTAGTTTCGTCGTTGTGGCTACTATATCCACTGGAGGAGCGCACGTGTCTCTTGCCCAGTGCGCCCGCCTTTCCCTTTCGCGAGGGAAACGCCTTCCGCACCACCCCGCCCACTGAGTTCTCGGACGATGATGATGACTCCTCGCGCTCCACCGTTGGGTCTGTTTTTGGTGATGGTAAGAATTCAAAGTTAGGAATATTGAAGTTAGGCGCCCTACTTACCTAATGGTTGTTCACCGAGAGAACTATGCGCCACCACCGCTGGTACCCAAAATCTGTTGATTGGTTCGAGTCAAATCAAAACTTGTAATTTCTAGTAATTGACCAATCAACAGATTTTGGGTACCAACATGCGTAGCATGTGCACCTCGACAGAGCTTTCACGACACCTTGACACTTTTCTCGCACGAGCGCGTTGGCTGACCCGCTCACAACGTTAGTACGTTATATAAGCGGAACAGACATCGCGAGATAAGGGTCGACAGCGAGTCGCGGTGCGCATGCTACGCTGGCAGCTGTGGTGGTGCCAGGAGTTTTAGGAATGTTACGCGTCATAATTAATTGAAAAAGTTTTGAATCTTTGTTCAACCATTTCAGGGTTGCTTTCATACAAAAAGTTATTCGTAAAAATGAGTTCTACAAAAGTTTTGAGGTTTAAACATAAAGTAACGTCGCATAACTATGTACACATACTGTGGTGGTCACTTAATTAACGACACTAGCCGATTTTCATACAATCGAGGTAAATTTGGAGCCTTGATTCTCTGCCAAGGATTGCCGAGTTGTGATCTGATAATGGCTATATAGGGAATGAACGGAGGAGATCCAGATTGCTATACATACCCAACTGATCTGATCAATATTCTAAAAGATGTAAGGATACAGTTTTCAGTTTCAGAAATTCCATAAATTCATTCCCTCCCTGGATAACCATTGTCAGATCACAATTCGGTCAATCCTTGGCAGAGAACCAAGGCTCCAAAAGCTACCTCGATTGTATGAAAATCGACTAGTGTCGTTAATGTGACCACCACTGTATATGGGAGCAGTACTAACACGCGGGCGGGTGCGCGGGCCGCAGCCGGGCGGCGGGCTCGCTGTCCGAGTGGGGGGCGCTGCCGTCGTCGCTCGCGTCGTCCTCGTACTCTGTAATGGGCAGGTGCAGCGTTAGTATCTTCTTCACCTCCGAGTCCGTTGAGCCCAAGTTGTCCGACTCTGCAACACAAGTTAATGGTCATAAGGGGTAGGGGTAGGATCTGTTAAAGCCTCCAATTTTAATGTGATGGGAACTGAAACTTATCTAGGTTTGGAAAAGTCGTTACTTCTATCGAGGAACTTTCCGGTGCACTCGATTTGGACAATCGAACAAGATTACATTAGAAGGTCACTCACTGATAGCCCTTGAAGGGATTTAACGCAGCAACTAAACTACCTTCAACTACCGATCGATCGAATCGTTCTCAAGAGATGTTCATGATAAGTTCCCATTACATTACAATTCAAGTAATAGCTAGCGCAGACGACGGATAACCGAGGACTTTTTGCCAGCGACACGTCTTTATTGTTAACCAAATAAGATTGAACTTAGATCGCGTATATCCATGAAAAGTACGCGATAGTCCTCGTTATATATTCAACTTTATGTTCTTAATTTTAAGGTCGTATCGCGGACAAAAAGTCCTCCAATGTCCGTCGTCTGGGCAGGCTCTAAGCGTAATGATATGTAAGTGAAGGAAAGTATGACGTGTACACTCGATCATGATACCACGATGAAAGGACTAAGCAAAACAGATGCAAAATTATCAGGTAAGCCTTGGATAGGGTATTTGTCTAACAGCCCATGACAACTAGAAACAAAAAAGTACAATATAATGATACAACTTAAACCCAACGTATGTTACAATACATACTGTGTGCATGCTTACCTTTACCAATTATACACCATTTACGCTCCCATCAGGTTGCATAAAAGGCCATTAGTATGTCAAATTCCAATCTCAATACTTAACGGGTCAAAGTAAAATTAATCATCAGAAGGTGCGAACTACGTAACCAAAACTAATCTGACTAACTACCTACTTTTAGACAAGCCTTATTTGGACCAAATGTGAGTGTATAGAGGTGTAATTACCTTGGCTCTCTGAGTGTGGATCTCGGAGTCTGTTTCCTTTTCTTCTCACTTTTGTGTATTCAGGCTCTTTGCCCTGTGGAAAAATAAACAGAACAAATTGAGCACCTGGGTTAGTACCTACTATTACTAAGGTTTTCTTAAAATCGAAAGCTGTTATTCAACCCGGTGCGAAATGTTTTTCGTATAAATTGGAGGACAGCACATCAGACTACAAGACTGACCGATTTCTCCAATTGATTTTGCACCAAACCACTAACAACTTAAAGTTCAAAGTCGAAGTTTATGTTATTTCAGTTACTTCACTTTCTCATTAAAAAATCTGTCTGTTTTCAGAGACTAGGATATAAAAGATGTTTCCTATGGCTACAACTACAATACTACCTTGTATTTGTCGTTTTGCTTCAGATCATGGTAGACGAAAGAGCCGCGCACGGAGTGATAAGGGCCGCTGTACACGTTCCCGCTGTAACTACTCTCGCTGTATGCAGTCGGCTTCGTCAGTTGGAACGTGGCGTATGGGCAGATATCCTCGATGTATTCTGATTGAAAATAAAGTTTTGATAGCAAGAAAATATATGAATCTGGACTTTTCTTCCCTGTTGGATGTTCTAAAGAGATGGTTTGTGGCGAACGGGCAAATATCCTCGATGTATTCTGATTGAAAATACGGATTTGTTAGACCCGGTGAAGGTGTTTAGGAAATAAATGAAGGTGGAAATTTTGTCAACCTGCAGGACATTCTAAGGCAGTGATGTTGGCGCAGACCGAAAGGAGCGCAATGGAGGATTTCGGAGACAGAATTTGCATAAATAAATATTTCATTCAACATCGACTAAGGATGCTCGCGCGGTCTACCTTGTATAATAAAAGTAAAGGTTTTTTTTGGGGAAATACATTTTTATCTCTGCTGCGCCCATCTCGGTCTGTGTTGACCGTTAGAGTTATCCCTAGTCGCAGAAAAAGTGATTGTCATTTTGGTACGTAGGTGTATGTCATCATATTTACCATTAGAAGCGTGTTTATAGTGGTGCGGCGGAGCGGGGTGCTGTGCCCTTGCAGCCAAGTACTGCTGATCTCTGTTCACTTTGTTCTGCAGTTGCGCGACTGAGGGAGACTCGCCGACGCCGCTTTCTGTTGCTGCGGTTTCTGTGCCACCTGTTTCTGGGATTAAAATGTTGTTGAATTAAAGCAATGGATTATGATATTGGACTGCAAGAGAAGGGAACGCTAAAGACATTTTGTAGTGGAGATTTCTTATAACTTATGGCTAAATTTGTTGTAGGCTGAAAGAGTAGACGCTTGCAGCACACTAATTTCATGATTGCGTTACTATATTGTAGAAGACCAATCAAAAAGGGTAATCTATCTGTGCAGCTGTGAAGCAATCTTATCTAAGTTTATTTAACAAGTTGTCATCAGAATTCGATTTTAGTAGGTACATGTGTAGGTACTGCCTCACGTGCTTCTTTGAGAAGTTCCGATAGTAGCCGTGGGTATTTCGGTTTTTATTCATGAAAGGTCGTAGATTTGTAGTCATTTCAGTATGAAACTGTTGATTGTGTTACGTTCTGCGGTTATATCACCGCTCAGAGATTGTCGCCCGCCTTTCGTAGTAGGTACTTTGAACTGAGAGGAAGGGCACACTGACTGTTGCGGCGCACGAGGAACACGATGGCGACGAGCGCGCCGAGCACCAGCAGCGACAGCGCCGCGGGCAGGATGACGCGCGCGCCGCCTAGTGCTCGCGAACCCGCCGCCGGCACCGGTGGGGACAGCTCGCCGTCCAGCACTGGGGACAACAACTTTACTGTTAGCTACATGGGTTCGATTGGGCAGAAGAGACATAATTTCTTCATTCATTATCATAAAATAATCAGTCACATGATTCGGGAGAGAGATCCAGCGGGAGTGGGAGAGAAGTTAAAAGACAGAAGAATTAAGAGGAGGAGGGAGAAAAGTTGAGAGGGGAGGAGAGAGCAGGAGAAAATTGGAGGGGCAGACTGGAGCGAGAAAGACAGCCAGCACGCTGACGCACACCAACCTCAAGGACATAATAAGAGGCAATGATAGAATACTACTGCCGCTGAGAGAGTGCGTGATGAAATTGTAGTTGTGCGCGGTGATTCCCAGCTGGTAGTGCGCGGCGGGAGTTAGGCCTTCTACGCTGAACACGTGCACGCTGTTAGAAAGGGGGTGAACGGGGGAGAGAAGAGGAGGAAGAAAGAGGGCCTGCACGCTGACGCACACAGGCCTCAAGGACATAATAACAGCCGTTGACATAGTACTCACTGCCGCTTAGAGAGTGCGTGGTGAAATTGTAGAGGGCCACGGCGTGGCCTGCGTTGTTGTGCGCGGTGATCCGCAGCTGGTAGTGCGCGGCAGGAGTAAGCCCGCCCACGCTGAACACGCGCTCTGTCGCTTGCACGCTGTTGGACACCAGCCGCCACTGCAACAAATGCCCAGGGAAATTGATTCTCCAAGTAAGACTGCTTAGTATCAGCTGAGTATGCTGTAAAAAATTTTTGGAGATTGGAGATCTCTTATTTTCTTTAAGTATTTTAAATTGCAACGAAGTGGCTTTCGGTTGCTAATCCGCAAGATGGAAAGTCAAAATGGTTTTACTGATCTTTATACAAAAACTCCTGCAAGCTGAAGAACTCGAGAAAGAGAGAGTTCGTCATTCTGTACGGGGTACAATGATCACGTTTGATTTTAAAGTAGTAAACTTAAACGTAGGTAACTTAAAACACCATAATACCTAATTGTACTCCTAGTTTTTTAACACTTGGAAGATAGTCAAGTATTGATGTATTAATGCTGAAAGAATTTAGATAAGAAAAGATATACTGAACATAGCTACCGCTGAATGTACCTTACCTGTGATTGACTGATTTCCCGGTACTCTATGACGAAGTAAAGTATGCCACAGCCGCCGTCACCCCAGGAGTCGAGCCACACCGTCACCGTTGTAGTGTTCAGGGTTATCATCTGCGAGTGCTTTGGCTTAACCGGAACTGAAAAATTTCACCAAATTAAATGAGTGTAACTGTTAAAGATGCCAGAAACTAGCAGCTATAATCATGTTGGTAATACAATGTGTTAGTGTAGGAGGTAGAAGAGAGTAAAGAGTTTTCCCTGACGAATAAAGCCTGCATTACCACATGATGATCTTTAAAAGATTTGGAAATAAGGTAGATTTCTAAAGAGGTTTCAAGATAGAAATAAGAGGAAAGTGCAAGCTGTAGACAAGACAACAGATATCGGATAGCATCACGTACATTGATCTGTTTCTGTGATCATCATCATCATCATTTCAGCCACATGACACCCATTTCTGGGTATAGGCCTCCCCAAGGATTTCTACGACGATCGGTCCTGCGCTGCATGCAGCGGCTTCCTACGACCTTCACCAGACCGTCGGTCCACCTTATCGGGGGCCTAGCCACGGAGCGTCGTCGTCCGGTGCGCGGTCGCTATTCCAGAACCTTTCCAGCCCAAATTCAATACTGACCTGTGCCCTTAGTATACGCGTGCACGATATCGCAAGGCAGGCCAGTGCCGATGCGGTTGAACGCGGTGATGTAAAGCTGGTACCGCGTGCCGCACCACAAGTTGGGAAGCACGTGTTCCGACGTGCCGGCTTCCACTTGAAGCTCTTCCCAGTCGCCGTGCTCTCGCTTGTAGTTGATCACGTAACCTGTGGTTTGGGCAGAACAACATGTTTAAAGCCTGACCAAGAAAATAAAAATAACCTCGCCATATTGCGGACACCTTGCAAACTTATTTCTTTAATTTGGCATAAGTAACAATCGAAATTCCGAAGTGTGTTCCGGCTGTAAGATAGCCAGTGCCTCAGTGGTTGAGCCAGTATTGCAGCGAGTCTGCGTACGAGTAGACAACGGCGACGGGTGGCTGCGGAGGCACCTTCACCTCCACGCTGTATGTCACTTCATCGCGTCCGTAGATTTATCGACATTGCACCATAATCCCACTTGTCACAAGAATCGGACTGCTACCATCACCCTGGGTCTCTATTTTTGATTCACTCGTCTCTAGGATTCTACTGATTTTCGTGCGACGTTTGAGTTTCCGTATTCCGTAAAAGCGACCTTGCACGTATATACATAGCTTAGCTTTTCGCCTGAAGTACCGCCTCCCAACACGAGCGCGTGAGGGGCAAATCGAAAAGCGTGCTATGTCTACGCTTGCAAGGTCGCTAATCGCCTGATCGCCTCCTCGTTCGCCTCGCCACTCGCGCGAAGTGTGATTCAAAAATAGAGGTCCTGGTCGCTCCACTGCAATTGCGGCGAGTTTGCGTACGAGTCGACGACGCAGTTGTATATCACTTCATCGCGACCGTGGATGTTCTCGTCATTGCACAAGTTATCACAGGAAGGTCAGACACTAAGAATGAGACTACTGCCATCACCGGTCGCTCCACTGCAAATGCGGCGAGTCTGCGTACAACTCGACGACGCAGTTGTATGTTACTTCATCGCGACCGCAGATATTCTTGATATTGCGCAAGTAATCACATAAAAAAGACCACATACCAAGTATAGGACTGCCGCCGTCACCCTGGTCACTCCACTGCAAATGCAGCGAGTCTGCGTACGAGTCGACGACGGCGAGCACGGGCGGCTGGGGAGGCACCTTCACCTCCACGCTGTATGTCACTTCATCGCGACCGTGGATGTTCTCTACAGCGCAGGTGTAGTTACCGCTGTCCGCGTATTGGGTCATGCTGGTGGAACAAAATGATACGTAAGTCATCAACATAGTATCGGCTATGTTTTAATATCCCTACTACAAGGATACAAGCCTTATCCTTAGGATGGATAAGGAGGCCATAAGCAACCACGCGGGTTCAAAGCAAATTGTTGGCATCAACAATTAATGGAGACGGGACTAAAGGCTTAATAGCCTTTCGGACCACAGACGAGCCTGTTATTCAATATTTTCGTGGTCATCAATCCTGTGACCGACTATAGAAAAACTGGCTTAACCACTATAGTTGCAGGCCGAACAAAGCTTATCATAGCACTACCGAGCTCAGTGTAGTGTGATAAATAGATTTGAGGTAAACAATGGAGAAAATTTAGGCTCGAATTGAAGCAGTCTGAAGTGAGGAAGTGTCTTTCAAATAGAAGGGAAAATTCTCGCTAAAAAATAAGAAGCCCAAATGTCGAAACGCAAACGAAGTAAAGGAGACTTTTGTTCGGTTCAGTGTCTGAAGTATTTCTGCTATCGGTCCTGCAGCACCTTTCATCAGAAGTAGATATCAGAGGACTATACTTTCATTACGGTTCTTATTCTAAAAAACCCTTTATGATGTTCATTATTTCATTGTTACCTATTGCTTACCTGATCACTAGAGTCCCATCATAGGTTACGTTCTTCCTTAACGTAGATTCCAGTGCCGCTCCGTTCATGCTCCAGGTGGTGGAAGGAGTTGGTATGCCAACTTTGTTGCATGACAGCGATATGTTTTCCTTCCATGGAGTCACTATGCTACGGCTGAACGATGTGATTCTTGCGGGAACTGTAAAATACAAATTGCTTTATTGTAACAACATACTGTAACTACTGTATCTGAAGCTGTGAATGCTATAATTATCGATGTTGGACTACTGTTATTCCGTGACTACGACCAGAAAATGGTATCTTGTTAAGTACTTATCTTACTTATCAGGAAAAGTCAAATTAAAATGTAATAATCCTATATCTGTCTATACTAATATTATAAAGAGGAAAGATTTCATTGTTTGTTTGTTTGCATTGAATAGGCTCTTAAACTAATGAACGGATTTGGATGAAATTTGGTATACAGTAGATAGCCTGGTTATGAACATAGAATACTTTTTATCCCGATATTCCACGTGAACGGGAACCACGCGGGTAAAACCGAGAGCGGCCGCTAGTTTTTATAATAAAGTAATAGATCTTGACCACAAATCGTAGAAGTGGGTATGTATGGTATTTGTTTTTAATTTAACGAAATTAGGTATAACTAAGTATGCCTAAAGTGTGCAGTATTATTATTTCATTAATCTATTGTAAGTGCATCAACATAAACAACTAGGTAGTAACTATATCTATTAAGAACCCAGACAATCACCTGCAAGAAACTCACCAGAATCCGACGGCAGTACTGTGACGACTCTAGTCGCCTCCCCCTCGCCCAGTCTAGTCGACGCTGACACCCAGAACTGGTGAGTGGCTCGTGGAGGCGAGCGGGACGTCTCGTGGGACAGCGTGCTTGGAGACAGCATGCGCTTGTGGGTGCCCTCCTTGGGACAAATAGGGACCTTATTCAACTCTTTGCCGGCAATTTTCACATGACTTAAACCAATTATATTTTGGCACAAGTGGTGGTGGCGTCTATTAGTTCTTGCTGTACCTTAGATCATTAGAAAAAAAGTTAGTTTTTTACTTATATTATTAAGAAACCTCAATGATTAAAAAAAATTGGAAGTCGCGGCACGCCTATTAACGTCACGAAATTACTGAGTTTCCTAGATCGATTATTAATATTTTTTTATTTTTTCACGCGCTGCTATCGTAAGTGTGAGTGTTTTGTTAGACTCGTATTGGAAAGTCATAAACGTAAAACGCATAATCATGTCAAGAAACCTACTGAAGTACTTACTTACATTGATGTATTAAAAGTAATATAAAGCTCACCTCGCGTCCGTCTTCTATGACACTCATGTAGAGAGTATACCCCACCAAAACACCGTTTGGTGCAGCTGGTGGCAACCAGGAAACCAAGATCTTGTTACGAGATGACACCACCGCTTTGATATCTGCCGGTGCCGATGGCACTGTGAAACAAAAAAAGTTAGTCGAAGATCTGTATTGAAATAGCGCTTCGTACTCCACATCTACTTTTTACCATTACAGTTTGCAAAAAGAAAACTGCCGCAAACTAGAAAGCATGCGGTTGTTGTTATAGTGTTAGTATACCAGGGATTTCATTTGAAACTGTACCATACCAGCCCATTTCCTTGTACAATCGGGGACTTTCCCAGTTCACCAGTAGAGTTTTTATAAGAAACCTTTTCTCGGAAAGCACTAAGATTGAAGAAATAATGTATTATTGAAATAAAAAATCTATTAATGTTTTATTATTTGTGATCTAAACGTTGTCTATACATCTTTTACTTTTTTAAATAAAGTTTCCAAAAATACTTTACTGGTCAACCAGCAAAGTGAGACCTATGTGACAGTAGCATATTTGACTGCGTAGGTAGCCTTTTGTTTTAGCTGTCAGGATTCATGATCGATTACCCTGAGATGACCTTTATCCATCAGTTGCCAAGCACCACAGAACACAAGTAAGAGGTAAGAAGCAGTAAGTTGGTTGTCATGCGTCGCCATCCTTTGCGCTAAAAACCGATGGACTGCTTGTCCATAGGTATGTCTCTCTCTGTACAAGTTTGAATTTCTTCGGGTTGTCATGGAAGCGTGCTATTTTAAGGCATTCAAAACTAAATGCGTAACTTGCTCTTTCAAATCTATCTTGTGCTCTGGATAGAGTTGAATATCTGTTTACTCGTCTTATAATTAAAGAAATTACCATCTTCTTCAGTTTGGCAGTAGACCGGGGCCGCTCGAACCCCGTCCCCTGCCGCTGTGAACGCGCAGACAGTCACTGAGTAGTTGGTGTATCTCCGGAGACCAGACAAAGTGGTGTGGAGCCCTGATATCTGTTTCGTCACTGCGTCTTCGTTGCCTACAATAAAAACATGATGTTGATGATCTAATCTTTTAACTTTACGAGGCTTTGAAGACCATTTGATCATCAGCAGTGACTACATGAGGTGTTTAATAATGGACGCAATATGTTTCCCATGGGGAGTTAAAAGAATGTGCAAGCAGATAGCTTATAAATACTAAGAGCCTAACAATGGACAGAGTATATTTGTAAGCTAACATAGGCGATACCATCTTAGGCCGGTATTACAGAACGTGACTCAACCAGTGATCTGTACTCGAGCACAGTTAGAAAGTGACGTCGCTACATGCGGTGAATAAGCACCTCCCTTTCTAACTGTTCGCAAGTATAGATCACTGCTTGAGTTACGTTCTGTAATTCGGGTCTTAGATATAACCGCTCCCAATTGAGGCATCGTTGAGACACGTCGTCGTCGTCGTCTCAGCCACATGACACCCACTGCTGGGTATAGGCCGCTGGGTGGCACAGGTCGCCGGTTGACACAAGCAAGCCAAAGCATTCTACATTGCACTTCTATTAACTATATTTTTTTTGGCCTTAGCTAACTAGCACCGACTCCAAAAGTTTTATTTTTTACTTTTTGAAGTCGGTTTGATTTTTTTTATAAAATGTTTTTATTTCAGATTTTTTTTTTACATTATGTGCCGTTACTTACACTAAAAATCAGCCCATACACAACAATGATGTCATCTAGGTATACGACTACTTGCCAAAAGGTGATTGATATTTTTCAGGATTATGAAAAAACTACTAGCCAGATCTTCGTAAAAATTATATGGGACCACACATAAACCATTTTCTTCCAGATAAAAAAATAATTTTAAAAATCTGTTAACAACTGGCGAAGTTATGGTGGAACATACATAAAAAAAAAAAAAAGAAAAAAATACAGTCGACTTGATAACCTCCTCCTTTTTTTGAAATCGGTTAAAAATATAAAAGTATTGGAGAATTTCGACGGGGGTCCGCAAGTCTCGGTAGCTCAGTGGTTAGAGCATTGGACTGGATTTCCAAAGATCGTGGGTTCGAGTGCCATCTGTAAATTCACTTGTGGCCGAGTTAATTTTTTCCAATAGTTTTCCTATTTAAAATTTATCATAAGTATAAAAATAGCATTGAATCCAATTTTTTTTAAATCAAACTATTGCCTGTTGCATCTTAATCGATCGTTGAACACCTGAAAAGATGTTTCTTTCGAATGCAAGGAATTCCTAGCATTGATGTGACAACGCTGGCCTACAGCGTATTCCATCTGCGAATTCACTTGTGGCCGAGTTAATTTTTTCCAATATTTTTCTATTTAAAATTTATCATAACAATCTATATAACTTCCCTGGTTTGAGGTGTGGCTATGAGAGTTATGTTTTATCGCACAGATGGGGAGCTCACTGCTGTGCACTGCAGGGTGCTAGGCATTGCATCCAACTCTCTTCTCTTTAAGGTGACTTGGTTTCCAACCTTGTTTACTATGCTTAAGAAATACAGCTCAGCTTAGGGCGACAACTTCATTAACTTACCGTAATAATCTGCGGCGAACGTGACCCTGTACCCTTGCAGCACTCCGTTGCAGCCGCGCGTCGGCGGCGGCTCCCATGACACCCGCACGTATATGGAGCTCACCGCTGTGCACTGCAGGGAGCCGGGCGGTAAGCTTGGCACATTGGTTTGGTTTCCAACCGAGTAGCCGACAGCGTCCTATTCGCCTCTCTTCAAGATGACCTTTGGTTTGTTTCAAACCGTGTATACGATACTTTAAGAACGTAAATTCTTCATGTTAACTTACCGTACCAATCAGTGACCGGAGCGTACGTGACCCTGTACCCTTGCAGCACTCCGTTGCGACCCCGCGTCGGCGGCGGCTCCCACGACACCCGCACGGATTGGGAGCTCACCGCTGTGCACTGAAGGGAGCCGGGCGGTAAGCTTGGCACTGGTAACAGGAGAAAAGTGGGTAATAAATCAGTCAAACAAAAGTGTTATCATATCAATATGACCAAATAGCACAGACCCGGGATAAAGTTAAACGAGATTTGTTTGCTCTGTGTCTGATTATCGCGAAATCAGATCAAAGTCACTTAAAGCGTGAAATATACTGCGGATTTTCAGAGATGCCAGAATGTGGCGTATTCAATTCTAAAGTTAATATTAGCGGCGAGACAGAGTTTACAGGGTTGTTCGGTTGTCGACGTGTTTGACTTTATTTATAGTGTGCCCTTGTTCGGACTTAGTCATATTCTACTTGTCATATTCCTGTTTATTACTTAATAGCTCCTGGTTCGTAAGCGATGTTTCTGCAGACCGGACAGAGTGGTCCTAGTTCTTGGTGAGCCTGCCCCTTCAACAGTTCACACTGTCTACGACGCATCGCCTGGACCGCACACACTGAGGACTGTGCTGTTACTGTTTAGCTACAAGTCAACACACCATCCTCCATAGTAGAGGCGGTATAGTAGGGCGACGCTGGTCCAGCCTCTCGGCTATTATAGGCCTGGACCATGATAGCGTACGCGGCGTGTTTCTGCAGACCGGACAGAGTGGTCCAGGCTGTTGCTGAAATGTAGCAACTTCAAGTTGTCTTACCATCCTCCATAGTAGTAGCGGTAGTAGGAGGCGACGCCGGACCAGCCCCTCGGCTATTATAGGCCTGGACCACGATAGCGTACGCGGCATGTTTCTGCAGACCGGACAGAGTGGTCCTGGCTCTAGCTGAGCCTGCCCCTTCTACAGTTCGCACGGTGTACGATGCACCGCCTGGACCGCTGGCGCTGAGGACTGTGCTGTTGCTGTTCAGCTATAATAAAGATTATATTTCATCACATGGAATGTTTGTCCTGCCTGAGTGGGATCGAATCCTAGCGCATTAGGCATGATAAGTACCACTGCACCTAAAGTCTTGTTTAATGGAACAAGATGTATGCTGGTCTAGATTATACCGGATCAGAGCTCAGAATTATATTCTTTCCTCCCGTATATTTAATAAGAGAACAGCACCAAGAAATGACTATGAAACATCTGTGAAGTTGGTCTCACCTCAATTTTGAAACTATGCCTAGCAGTGTGAGTTAATTAAAACCGCAACCTACAAAGACTGCAGATAAAAAGATGTGAAGTAGAAAAACAGATGTTACTGATGTAAAAAGTTCTTATCTTTTATTGCGATAAACACATAGAATTTCTGGCAAAATCTTTTCGCGCAATAATAACATACCTCTTGAAATCCCACGTAGTAGCCAAGGATGTTTCCATTCCAAAGGTCCCTTTGGGGTGGTTCCCAGCTGACTATAAGTTCAGTTGAACTTTTCGCTTCTACCCTCACGTCTAGAGGTGGGCCACTAGGAACTGCAAACAAACATTTTAGAACTCATAACCATCATATACTTTTGTGCGATTATTTCCAATAGAAATTTTGATGCCGCTTATAAAAAAAAAAAAAAAAATAAGTGACCAATGAACCATTCATTAGTTACATTATTATTGGCAGCAGTATGACATGACCATTAGCGAAGAATAAGTTCTAATTACTTATGATAAATTTTAAATAGAAAAATATTGGAAAAAATTAACTCGGCCACAAGTGAATTCTCAGATGGGAAACGTATCCACGACCTTTGGAAATCCGGTCGAATTCACTTGTGGCCGAGTTAATATTTTCCAATATTTTTCTATTTAAAATTTATCATAAATTGAAAAATGCAAAAATTCAAAAATCAAGTTCTAAGTAGTTCTCAACAACATGGTCAATCATAAATTCCATTTTTTATTTTTCAGCTTAAACATTCTCTAAAAGAACACCTAATCTCGTGGTACGTTTGTCGTGGCTATGAGGGTAGCGTTTGATCCTTTTTAACCGACTTATAAAAGGAGGAGGTTCTCAGTTCGTCGGAATCTTTTTTTTTACTTCCTAGCTGCACCGTTGACGTTCTGCCAACCCGTAAGGGATATGTGGCATGATGTATATGTATGAAGAATACGACTCCCCCATACCAACCTTCTTCAGTTGTGGTCACTTGTACGAGCTGACTTGGCTCGCTCTGTCCTAATCTGTTCTCGGCGATGATTCGCAAATGGTAGGATGTAGCCGGTTGCAAGTTTTGGACACTAGCTGACGTCACACTGCCAGGCACTATCACTTTCTGAGGAGTCGTTGGCCAAGGTTCTGAAATTAAAGATTTTTCTTGATAATAGGATCAAAAGAATGGAAACTTTATCTAAAAAGCTAATAAAGAAAGGAATATTTTATTGGAAATGGAATGAGAATTTTTGGACGTCGGTTCATTTAAGAGCTCAACATTATTAGGAAAATTATCATTTACCAGATCAAAGGAATATTAAAAACGTTGCCAAGATTAAGAATATTATGAATACCTAGTTAGTAATATTTATTCGGGAAGATATGAATCTGTTGTCGGCCGTCGTTTCAAATCTCTCATTAACTTTCTATACGTTTCAATATTTTATGCTATAATTAATATTTTTTTAAACTATTTTTACTGTAAGGAATATTCTCCCAGTAGTACAGCCAGTTAGGACTAAATTCCCTAACGTGGTACAACAGTTAGACCATAGGTAAATCGACTTGCCTGATCGAATCGATACAACCAGTTGGACACGGCAGTTGTAACACGGGTCGGTAGCGGGAATATCCCTTAGCATGATTAATATCTTGAGGTATTTGACTACCTATATAACAGATGCTACATAATTAATATTATTATTACCTAAGAGGTTTATTGGGTTTTCGAACATTTTGTTCAATCAATGTGAATATGTAACAAGTAAGTAAATGAAGAAAACTTACCAGGCGCTTCCTTGTACTGAACAATATAGTTGATAATAGGACTATTCCCAGCGTATGGTTGTGTCCAAGAAATTTGAATCGCTCGAGATTGTTGGTCAATAATCCTTATGTTTTTGGGCATTTCAGGCACCTAGAAAAGAATTTTCTTTTAAAAATTCATTTAACTTTTAAAAAGTTAAATCTTAAAAAAAATGCTTTCTTTTACCAAAGCAAATTGGTGAACCCTGGGGATCTTATACCCATAGAGTACCTAAATTAGATCTACCAATGTTTGGGCTTTTGCAGCAGGTAACATACCATTGGTTTAAATTATAGGTATAAACAACATTCAAAATCAATTAAATTAAAACTTTACACAATATAACAAAGCCTAGAAGTGACCGCCCTTGTACACAAATGTTAAGGATATGACATAAAGTTGTATTAAGGTCAAACTACACCCAAAAGAGCAGTTAGTAGTTGTTTATTTACCATTGTCTGTTCTACTTGGTTCTACTAAGTATTCAAGTGCGGTTAAAACTTTATCATCATGTTTATGATTATTAAAACCATGAGTACTATAGCTACTTCTCAAGTTGTAATATAAGTACTACAAAGTACTTTTTTTTTTCAAATGATAGATCGGCGCTTGACCGCTATCTTGCCTGGTGGTAAACGCTGTGATGCGATATAGGACAAAACGTTAAAATCTAAATAAAAATATGTTCCTCAAAAGAGTAACACAACTATCGGTAAATGCATTGGGAAATAGTTTTAAAACTTATAATATTTCCATTTTATGAAATTTTATCTCCGAACATTAAATATCAAATTACGGTTTATAGATTAGACAGGAATACGTGACGTTAAAAATCGAAAAAGTCAGTCACGCGTGACCACGACTCCTGGAATAGGTGTTGAAACATCGGGAAGCCACAAAAACATAATATAATAACATGAAATCCAAAAGTTATATGAGTTATCGGTGAAACAAAACGCACATTTCTCAATTCGTAAAAGATGTTTTAGATCAACCGTAAAAGGTGTTACATTACATTTCAATGCGAAGTACTCGCAAAAATTTACTGTGCTTTTAGCGGATCATGGCGTCGGAAATTAAAGTGCGCCATTCCTTTATGATTTTACCAAGATTGACCAGTTGGGCACTTCTCGTTTTTTTCGTTTTAGGCTACTTCTTCTTTCTAGTTGTATCTTGGATTAACCACCAGATGCCGCGTCGTCCTGGTGGTTGCCCAGTATTAGCTGTTTTGCCAGTTCGATCCTCTCCCATTCTTTCTACGTGCCCTAGCCAGCTAAAATCCACTTCGGGCCACTGAGAAAACAAAGTAAGTATTGGTATTGTTACCTCTTGAACGACCAGGTGGATTAGCATCTCGTCTTGCCCATACGCGTTGGATGCGCGGCAAGTCAGCGCCCCAGTGTCTTGCCGATACGTCTGAAGTATGCTCAATTCTGATACTAATCCATCGTCTAGCACTTGTTCACGGATGGTGTATCTAATAAAAGTTTATTATAAAGCATTAGGAATAAAATAGGTGTAAAGGAGACTTTATACTCTTTAGATAAAACCGTACCACATTTTAACCTGTTAGTGGTTGTCATACTTTAGAATGGCAGTCCAATCGCGCGTCATTCTTTAACAATTTACACCGCCTCTGTGGTCTAGTGGTACAACCACCGGTATCAGACCCAGGGGTCCCGGGTTTGATTCCCAGCGGGGGTGCATGTTGTATTCGGTTTGGTTGGTGGTAGGACTTGTTTAAGTCCGCCTGGCTAGCTAACACCATCTTATCTAAGTCTGACACCATAACAACTATGTTTTCAGCATTGTTGTGTTCCGGCAGTTAGAGATAAGATAGCCAGTTCCTCAGTGATTGAGGATTCCGGGAGAGGCTCGCTTCCATCTTCAGCCTTATCGATACTTAACATCAGGTATGATGAAGGCTAAGAGTCTCCCCGTCGGTATTAAAAAAAAACATTAGATCCACAAAGAAAACCTAATGTTACAACATAAAAATATTTATTAGATCCGGCTTGAAGGACCAAATTACATGAACATTAGTAAAAATTAAGCCTTTTTTAAATGAAATAAAGACATTTTCATCACAGTTCATTTATTTAAACATTTTTCCTACCTTTGGTCCAGATGGTGAGCGATGGTGTGGTGATGAGGACTTCTCCAGGAGACTTCCAAAGGTGCGTCTCCTGAGGCTGCACACTGTAGATGGGCGGCCTCGCCTGCGGTTACTTGTACAGTTTTGCTCTTCATCGGGAATCTGGCTGGGGCTAAGAGGAATAAAATGAAATATTTAGGAATATTATTTAAATTAACATGGCTCGGAAACAAATGTTTACGCTTGTCGCAAAATGACAAGCCCATTGGACGAGGGGTTGAATTCGATTGTAATATAAAATAAATAGTGATATAAAATACTTTTCTATTCCTTATTATGTAGTTACATTTATATTGAGAAAGATGTACCAGACTTCTTTTATTACCCTATTGAAAGTTGGACTTTGGAATAACAGAAAAACTTGCCAGAAGAAAAACTTAAGCCAACTTTCTAGCAATTATGGAAAAGTTTTTATACTAATGGAAAATTCCAAAACAAAAACTGTTCATACAAAGACTTATTGCCACCAAAAGGGAAGAAATTATGGAAGGATAAATACGATACGAAAGTTAAAAAATATAAAAGGAGCTAAAGAGATTGTTACCAAAACGGGGGTGCGACAACAGAAGATTTAGTGCTGTATCTAGCGGGTCGGCCGCGTCGCGGTCGCCTGTAATTTATCGGCCACCACTTTGTTTACGGGCCTCGCATTTTTATGATTTACGACTCATAATAAAACAGGCTCATTTAGAATAATAATCTGGTTGCTTAGTTTTGATATCGAATATTAGATGACGTTACCGAAAGTATTTGTTAGAATCAGGCGTTACTTGGCGGAAATCCATATCTTAATAGAAAACCAAAAATATGTAGCATAATTCCGCAAGAATTTCTTGCGGAATTACGCTACATATTTTTCGTTTTCTAGTTACCGAAAGTGAAAAAGGCGATAAAGCAAGCGAGGCGTTTTCTAGCGGAAGAGGGAAATTGTTAGTAAGTGTAGAGTAGTTCTTTTTAACACAATTTATTTGTGAATTGTAAAAGACGATAGTAAAGTTTTATTTGTAGGGTCAAATTGTTAATTTCATACAATAAATGTACGTATGCAAGGGTTAATTCCGATCTTACCACCACCTTTAAACTGTCACTCAAACAATTTCACTTTAGTGATAGTTAAGTGTTAACAATTTGTCATGCAAGTTGGCGTCAAGTTCTAAAACACTGTTATTGTATATTTGACACGGAAAATGATTCTATTAAAACTTTACTGGCTGTAAAGTTCAGCCGGTCAACAGTGTCAACCGAAATAAACAGGCGAGAAAATACGATTACGTCCTAGCGGAACTGTTTACAAACCATGCTCGGACGTGACTCTGGCGAGATCGAACTGAGAAATTTTCTTTCACGGCCATTTATTTCTAACAAGTTCGCTCGGGAAACACAAATCTTCATTTGAAGGAGATACGAATCATAAATATGGAAGCGGAAGGCTTTGTGACGGGGTCAGGGTTTATAATCTAAGTATTTGCGTTGCAACAAAGCCAATATCGTCGCGACAAACACGTTCACTTCGGAATTACTCTTGTGGAAAGCAACTGTCTAGTTTTCCAATAAAGAGGAGACGTATTGTGACGCGCGGCCATTGAGTTTTCTGCTCAGACGCGTCGGTATGCGCCGTCACTGGAACACAATGGAAGATGCTACAAGAACTTGTGTTGTTGCAGTTTTATTGTCTTCATAGTTCCACTTCAATTGTTATTTCCTGGCAGGCGTTTGTTATTTTATTTAGGACTACTCTTTTCAAAGTAGGTTGGTTAAAAGTTAACAGGTACCAGGTAAAAGGTACCTATAAATATTTCTATCAATTTTCACGGTTTTACGAAAGATAACAAAAATAATATGTTTCATACCTCTACATTTCTATTTTTTTTCTTTTAAAAGTTTTCTATTTCATGCGTATTACGAAACCTTAATTAAACATAATAATAGTAGTTGAAAAACTAAGCACTAAATATAGTACATTTTTTTTATTTTTATTTATTGATAATTATTAAACGGGAGACCCAGTTACATAATTATTAAGTATGTAAAAATTAACTTAAAGTGGCTATATACTTTTTACGGTATGGCACGGTACATGAATATTTTCTTACACTTGACGGTTTTACGAAAGGTATTAAGAATCATAAAACCTTTGATGTTCCATTACCTCTCTTTAATAGCTACCAACATTTCTAAACCCTTTTATTTTTTGCATACTTAATTCAAAATGTTAAAAATACCCTATTAGCATACAACAGTTGTTTACAAATGATTGTTCAGACATCCATCTCCCTATTTGGCTGAGAGAGAAGATTAAAAATATAGTACGTATAGTAGTTACATACACTATGAAAATGGTAAGAAGAGTAAGCGTTCGTGCCACTAATTAAAATTCTAAATTAATTTTTCATGCAAGCCCTTGTCAGGGTACGCTCGCGACACGACCGACCCACATTCAGTGTGGGAAACTGGGGAAATGGACTTCCTTTCATTTTACGCGGGCAATTATTGCTTCAGCAATTTAAGAGTTATTGGAATCTATGTGGATTCACAGAACAAAATGTTTTAAACATTTTTAACCGACTTCAAAAAACGGAGAAGGTTCTCAATTCGACGGAATCTTTTTTTTGTGTTAAAGCTTGCATTGTGTTTTTATCTATTAGCAACTGCTTCCGACTTCACCCGCGTTGGTTTTGTTCTAAATTTTTACACTTTACACTCTCAAGCTTTTTTCTGACCTAGCTTATGACTTTGCGCATAGTTCAATATTTCTCTAAAGATAATAAAATGTAATATCCAAAATGTATCGCAAAAAATTTCAGTGGTTCCATTTTTAAATTTATTATCTTTTCAGACTTTCGAAAAACAAAAAATATGAATTTACAGCAACCGCTATTCAAACCAAAAATACGTACTCAATCTGGCATTGAGAGGCACGAGAAAAAATATGCTCGCTTTTCCTACCGAAAATTTCAATCGAAGCGATGGGAAATCCTGCTTTTCCTTGTGATTTGGATTTCTAAACGTAGGACCAACATTTTGCTATGTTTTTCATTTCCCGGGGATTGATGTCTCCGGGAGATGATAAGAGGATTTCAGGCCTCTTTTAACAATAATAAGGATAACTAGCATGGTTTTTTTTACGAAATGAATGTGGATCGATGTATGATATTTCCGAATAATTTTATAAGGAACTAGGTGTTACCCGCGACTTCGTCCGCGTGGAATCCTTTTATACATGTATTAGTTTTCCGCCCGCGACTTCGTCCGCGTAGATTCTACTTTCCCCTTAAGGGAAAATCCATTCTTACCTATCTACATGCCAAATTTCAACTCAATCCGTCAAGTACTTTGAGCTCTGCGAATTTGAAAAGAATTTCGAAAAATCCTCTCTTAGTGCACCCCTAGACCTCACAAGGAACCTATGTGTCAATTTAAGCACCAATTTTACACCAATATTTGTCTTGTCCGGGGATCGAACCCGGGCCAGAGGTCCCGGTGGTGGGTTTAGTACCCCTGCGCCAAACAGGTCGTCAGATTACCTTGAAACATTGTAAGAAGAAAAAAACATTATCAAAATCAGAATAATATTATCAGCAGTTATGATAATAAAATAAAGGCGGCCGTTCCTCGGGAGTCTTGATGGTGAAAAGTCGAAAGGTTGTTCGAACTGTGGAAAGTTCCTATTGTTGCTATACAAATGGGCTGGTTTATGCCTAAAGTTTTCAGATTGCGCCGTTCTTGGGTATATAATTATTGGTAACAGCCACGATAGAGATATTTTCTGAATGCACAATGTACCTACCTGATTTGTGATTATGTGCGGCAATGCTTGTTTACACAGATACAACTTTTCTGTTTATTACCATGCTTTGTTGGTGGAATTCGCTTATTTATTTGAATGTTCGTAAATTCGTAGCCATTTCATGCTACGTTAGCAATAATAAACTTAGAAAAATTAAAAAGGGACTTATGAAAAAGCAAATGTACTGAGAGGCTAGTTGGCGACAAAGAACTGGTGAAGACCAAGATTCACACCCTAGCTCACCGCCGCAAAGTTGTCTGTCTGTAGGCCTTTTACAGACTGTACTACGGAGAGTGTGCTCAAGATTCTGCATGAGCTCATACCGCCATCCCCCTTCTTCCATCGGACATCCAGAATTCCAGTCGCACTGCGGGCTACCACCCTTTATTGGTTGATATTTCTAAATGTCGCACAAAGCGCTACTCAATATCTTTTATATTGCGCACAGCAAAGGAGTGGAACCAGTTCATCTTCAAAGCAAGGGTGAATAGGCATCTTCTGGGTTAGCTCACTCCTTCGTGGATCCTGTCTTAGCCCTTGGGCTTGAGTGGGATCAAGAGCAAGCCCATTATAAGTAATAAATATATTTATAGTCCATTTATAGTCCTCTACATTAAGCATTTGTCTATATAATGTTATTTGTGATGGAACAATAAATCTATTTTTTTTTATTATTTTATTTAATAATAATAAAAAGAACACTACGATAGTTTTTTTTTGTACTAGAAGCTATACTAATTTATTGTATTGTAAAAGTTGAATCTGTATAAAATACAAAAATACAAAATGCTATTTCGTTAACAAACCACGTGACTACAAAAATTGAGATGACATTCCTAGTAAGTATAAAAATACCTGTATCAGGAAGCCATCGCTCTTCTCCTTTCATTGTAAATTAATAAATAGAGTCATAGCAGTATAAAAGAAAAGATATTGATTCTATTTTTGCATGCGTAAGTGTGTGTATGTGCGTACGTGTGTGTGTATGGGTGTGTGTGTGTTGAATGATTCGTCTCTCAGATTTATTCATGCCAATCATTATTCATTATGCCACTTAAACCAATTTACACATTTCTTTGATCTGTTAATATTTTTTCAGAATTTATGTAATCAAGGGATTTAAGACAAGCGGTTACGGTTTTTTTACATTTAAAATAGTTAGGGGAAGAATTTGGAGTTTCTTATTAATTTTGATATAAAGATGGTTTACCTGTTTATCATACTGTCTAGCGGCAAAGGCTGTTTTAACTGATTTTATGGAAATAGCTCTGTCTTCTATTGTTTATGTTCGGATCAAAGTTTATCGATGTATGTAGTCTAAGTATGGAGTTTAGGACATATAGTTTTCTAACTGTCAGGAGTTCGGCAAGAGTGTATAATTGAACTGTTCGAAACTTATAAGGAAGAGAATACTTACATCACTTTAGCCGAGTATAGCTGAGGTACCTACCTAGAGTTGAAAATAATTTGAAAAAGTATTCGGAAACTAAGGTAGGTAGTCACCTGTCACATGGCATAAATCTGCTTTAGTCACATCCTCAGTAGGTCGTATTATTGCACTACCTATTTAAAGTTAATTCAGTAGTGCCTGTTTACTTTGAATACATTGCGCTTCTAAATTGACGACTACTCCAACATTATTGCGGGAACAATACAGTTTAGATTGTCAATTTAGTAGTGTTTATTTACGAGTTCCGTCGTTCAAATTACCTTTTACCCTAGAATTCCCAAGCTGCCGGTTTATTTACACGCTCTACGCACTTAAATTAACAGATAAAATAAGTAAAGTGGGCACATAAAGGCTCCTAGCGTGAAATGTCGAATGTGTACGGTCGTTAATGTCCTTTTTATAGCTAAGGTTAGATCCGGGGCTGGCTACAATGCAATAATGACACAAAAGAATTTTCATTTCAGTACGGTCTTGCGTCCCGACGAAACTCATCGCCGGCCTTCCATCAGGACATTCCGCAAGTTTTCAAGGGATCGACAAAAGATCCCGCCTCGGTTATTCCTCTGGCGATGCGATGGTTCGACGATAAATTAAAGGACAAAGGTTCATTAGGAAACATCTTCTTTTTAAAGACTTTTCTTTTGGGGAGTGGAGTAGGTAGGAGTAGGCTTTTGTTGTGATGTCATTAAGAGGTCTAATTAATTATATATTTTTCACGAAACTTCAAAGTCAAAAGTGTTTATCATAATTCATAAGTCATAATTGTAATAAATAAAATGACAACTGTGAGAGATTAGATGTCATATTATCTTTTGATGCAACAAAAATGCAGACAAAGAGTTAAAATCGCGGGTTAATTTGTTTTTGTAATAGAAACGGCCAATAGACTTATTGAAGCCATGTCGTATACCTACTCCAATATAAAAGTTTTCTCCCGTTAAGAGAAAGTATATCGTAATATTTAGAATCATTATTCTACATATTACGATATAATTTCTTTTACATCATTACGTAAATACGTGCATTGTGATATAATGTTCGTACGCCAGTCAGTACAATATGAGCTAGCGCAGACGACGGATAACGGAGGACTTTTTGTCCGCGACACGTCTTTATTGTTAACCAAATAAGATTCAACTTAGACCGCGTATATCCGCGAAAAGTACGCGATAGTCCTCGTTATTTATTCAACTTTATGTTCTTAGTAATAAGGTCGTGTCGCGGACAAAAAGTCCTTCAATGTCCGTCGTCTGCGCAGGCCATATAACTTAATGCGTACTCGTATGATACTCGTAGAATACTAGGTACAATAGAGTTACTTATTCTTTTGCTAATAAAAACTAAATGGAGAACTTATATACTAACGTAAAGGTACGTAACTACATAAACTCATAACTTAATAAAAGCAGTGTTCTCGCACAAAGTTAACTCGCACGTTTCACGTTTTTACGCGTCGTAAACATTACGGCGAATGGAACAGCGGGAGACTTGTTAAATAAATACGCTCGCTTTCAGTTTTTATGTAACTTTCGAAGGGAGTTTGAAATATATTTTACAAAAACTGTTGGGGGCGAAAGTTCAAAGCTCCGTCCAAAAAATCTGTGAAAAGTTTAAGGTTAAAAAACTCGTAACCGACCGTCCGTCGATTCAATTATTTCAATATTTTTCTATGAATGGATGTGCTTTTACGTTGACGCGTTTTACGCGCGTTTTGTCGTGTTTTACTTAGCTCCACAGCTGATCTTACATTACTGATATTATCATTCAGTACCAGGTACTATTTTACGGTCACAGCTAATATCCAGCGGGCAATGTATAAAGAACTAGTCATAATGGACAAGTTTTACTCGCTGAGCCTGAGGCTTGAGGAGTGAAGAGTTTTTTAACATAACAACCACAGACCTATGTCAAGATAGACGAAAAGAGCGCTCAAACTGCACGAGAACCTAGCATATCGAATCTTTCGTAGGTACCTAAGATGGCGTCACGAGCGAGATTTAGTGATGTCTATGACGTTATTGTGTTGTTGACGAGCTCTTGCAAGAAAGCACGGCCATAATTAAACATTTTCATTTCTGAGTGACGCGTGTTTTCATGGCAATGGTCTCAAGCGGACTGACTCAGGTCGGAAAACTTTGACAGTGGATCAAAGTTTTTACACGCAAGGTAGGTAAACTTTTATCTCAATATAAGTCTGTGATACCTACAAACCAATATGTATCTTAAACGTGTTTAGTAATTTGCTAATAACGATATATATAGATTAAAATAAAAATATTTTTGGAATTTTCGCGGGTTTGGTTTTGGCGAAGAAGGTCTATTAGCAACGTAATGGAAAATTCCATTGTTTTTTCCTTCGTAAACTTAATATACCCTCCTACGCACTTCTTTATTGGAAATCAATTATATGTTATTCGATAAAGATCATTATTTTAGTCTTCTATAAAAAGCCTCAAAGGTAGATTTTTTTCTCTCTGTATTAACTTTAAGAAAATATTATAGGCACTTACCGTTTACTTTCAGGAATATGAGCTTGCTAAGCCCGGCCCCTATGTCGTTCCTGGCTTCGCACAGGTAGTGGCCTTCGCTGTCCTTGGCGACCCTTTCGAAGACCAGAGACCCATTCTCAAGGACACGTGAACTGCCTTCAAACATGAAGTCCTTGTATTCGCCAGGTGTGTTCCCTAGGGAGAAGAAAGGAGTTCATTTAAAATTGAACTTTATAATAGCAATTTGCCATTTGCCCGGATTGGTAAATGTGCCGAGTTTGTAATAGTCTGAATAGTCGGTATTTTCAACTGCATGCAGTTTTAGTAGATATGTTCGAATTCATTTAAATAGTTTATTATGACTTCTCGCCAACTTTACATCTGAACAAGATTTTTTTTTCTAATATAAAATTTATCTTAATAATGTCGTGTGTCGTTTTGATTCATAGGAATGGTTTGTGTTCCAACAGTAGGGATATTAAAACGGCTGAAGTCGAAATGTTGTCAAAGTTTATGCGAGTCCGTTTTCTACTTACTTTGTACTGAACATTTTTAGACGCAAGTGAAAAACATTGGATCTCAGTTTTAGGCAGTATTGAGTTAAGATCGACGGGTGCAAAGTAAATAAAGCTAACTACAAAATCTATGATTTTTTGTTCATTGCATAATCGTTTTAATTAAACAAGGCTTCACAACATGATAATTTTTTTTCTGCAAATAACACTTTATTTCAATCAATTTTCGAACGTAAAAAAAGCCAGGTGAGTGTGTTCTTTCAAATAGTACGAAGTATATTTGACCATGTAACGTTGTCTGCATTTACGCGGGAGCGCGGGGTTTCCCCCGCGTGTACACAAAAAGTCATCAGTCAGGTGACGCGCGCTACGCCGGCTAGTTAACATTTTTAAGATAAATAAGGTTTCGTGTTGGTTCCAGTGATATTTCGAGGTTTTGTTATAGTATACATTTAAGTTACTAATTACAATTATAAAAATGAATAAAGAACGACGCAAATTGTTGGTGCAATTAGGGAGAACAAGAAAACAACATGCTATCATGGAAACAGAAGATCTATTAAAACTCACAAAATATAATAACTGTGAAACCGTGGCTGGTATGTATCAATATAATTTTGTTTAGGTAATTTTATAAGTCATTATTTGTAATAAATCTTAGCTTTGTTATTTGTAGAATAATAAAGTTTAGATAGAGGTTTTTTTTTTTAAATGCCGACGCATAAACGACCATCTACCACCTGCCTCTTTTTACTTCGCTGTCATCGTAGATGTTACGATTTACTGTGGTTAATATTGTACAAAATGTATATGTGAAGTATTTTTCTTCTAATATGTTGTTGTTGAATGTATGTTTGTTATTTTTGTTTACAAAAAATTCAAATTCAGATTTGCAAGAGAAATATAATGATAGTTTGTCAAATATAAGTACTGGATTCTTTGATAAACATTATCCATTAGAAGATGAAGTAATGAATGAAATTATGAATGATCTTGGCGTCGCAGTTCTGAACGAAAATGAGTATCCAGCAGGTCAAATTAAGCCGACACCGTGCACTTTTACACCTATCTTGACGCGTTCTCTTTCCCGATCTAATGTAATTCTTTCTGGTGGTACTGATAATGACAACATTAACAAACAACAGAAACACATCCTGAAACTGTAACTTCAGCTACTTTCGACTTTCAATAATTTTTATCTACTCCTCATGGAGAAACAAGTTCATTTTATTACAAACGTAAACTCACTATCTTTAATTTCACAGTGTTTGATATGGGTCTCAAAAAAGGAATATGTTACATGTGACCTGAAACTATAGCTAAAAGGGGATCGAATGAGATGGCTAGTTGTCTCTTTAATTTTATTGAAAATTCTGCTAAAAAGGGAATTAAGGACATCCACCGTTGGTCAGATAACTGCGGAGGTCAAAATAGAAACCAAGCAGTATTTTTTATGTACGTGTACGAACAGTACACGTACATAAAAAATACTGCTCAAAGTTCAAAATTGATATCTGTCACAGATTCTTAAAAAAGGGGCATACGCAACAAGAAGGGGATAGTGTCCACGCACTGATAGAAAGGTCGTCAAAGAGAAAATTTATATACAGTCCTGAAGAATGGTTTACACTTGTTAGATGGTGCAAAAACATCTGGAGATCCCTATGAAGTAATAAAAATAACGCAAGACATGATTTTAAATTTCAAGGAATGTTTGGAAAATTTAAAGTGTACTAAAAACGTTGACAATGAAAATTTAAAATGGAATCAAGTACGTGAGATTACTGTAAAAGCGGTGTATCCTAACACAATATTTTATAAATATGATTTTATTTGATTAGTCCTTACTTAATTAAGAAAAGAGTTCAATAAAAAATGTTTCTGTAATTATGATTAGACTGATTGATGTACTACAAAGTTTATCTATTTTCTACGTTTGGTTTATACAGAAATTTGTTAGTTGCTTATGTTAATGATAATTTTAAACGTGTATTTCTAATAAATAGTTTCTATCCAAGTTGTAATATTTCATTTGACCTCATTGTGCGTAAGTTCTTACTTTAAAAATACAAAGTATATAAAGCTATCTACTTTATTATGTTCTGTAATAGACATATTATTAATTAATGTCAGTCAGGGAGTCTGTTTCCTTAAATTAAATGTTTTATTGAAAAATTAAAACAGTATTTTAAGGCTAATGCAAATCATACACAAAATTTAAAGTCCCTTGTATATACGACCAACTGGCAGTTGACTCAATTAGTATTATTTATAATACAATGTAGATGCGAACAACTGCAAAATCTCATGAATTAACAACAAATTATCATAATCGACTTAATATATAAATGAAAAAAAGTATAAACATGTACAGATACAATTTACAGAAAAAATGATTAATTCATTAAAAAATTAACACATATCTTTAATCTTTTCGCTCTCCTGTAAAGTAGGATAGTTTGCACATATCTCTTTTTACTTTGCACCCGTCGAGATGATATTCTTACTTATCATCGTATCTAAATTCGTTATCTACAGAGTGTAAAGACAGATCAGTGGTGGTCAACTGCACTTACCAAAATTGTATATTGAGTTACATGTGATTTTTTATGCTTGATTAAACATTGTAATACTAAATATTGTATCTAAGACATACAATTATTCAACAATTTCGAATTCAACGAACATCAGTTTCAAACATATTGATTGTTACAATGTCATTTAACAAAGTAGGTTTTTTTTTTTTTTTTTTTTTTATTTATTTGTCATCAGGCTACAATGGCCCATAGATATATACCTTAAAACTAGACATACATAATATATAAAATACCAACACTATGTAATTTAATTATTTTACACGTAAAGACGGCGGCGACGTGTTGCGCATTGCGGTGTCCGATAGCCGACCCCGAAACCGCCGGAACAGGACACTCTTCGGCCAAAAATCTTCCTTCATGAAGGTCGACAGATGTTCAGTCGGTACCCTCACCACAAATGAGTTAAAGTTCACACTGTGGCGGGACTCCAACCGCTCGACCCTCAGGATGAAATTGGTCTTCGTTCTGATGTACTCCACAAGCCCTTCACATTTTGTGGAGTAATGCAGGCGGGACACGTACAAAAGTGTCGTCGGGACCGCCGGCCGCAGCAGCTGGTTGCATCCGGCCGGGGCGGTGCCACAAAGGTTGCGACGAGTAGGCTTCTTCCTCTTCTCCACCTTTTTGAAGCCGTCGTCATCACAGCCGTCATCTTGTCTCTGCAGAACACCTTTGGAGACCGGTCGTTGTTGATCATACCCCTCATTCGTAACCCGCTGAAGTTGTTGTTTGGCGGGTCGGGTAGCAGCGGTGACTGCTGCGTACGCACGTTGAGGGGTCGACGTGCTTACGCGTGACGTCTCCGCCGGGGCGGAGGGACGGGCAGCGGGGCGCGGCGCATCGCTAGTAGCGGCGACCGGTGACGCATCCATATGCGCCGACTCGAAACTGCCGATGGATGCATTTTGCGCCCCACGTCGAGTGTTCACCTTAGAGGCCTCGGGTGACCTACTTGCCGCCGTCGAATTGCTTAACAACATGACTTGGGCTCGCAACTCACAGATGGTGTTATCTGAAGCCTCTAATTTGCACTGCACTTCAGCCAGGCTTGTTTTTAGGGAGGTGATGTCCTTCAACAGCCTGGTGACGTCGACGTGGTCGAAAGTGACGGGGGGCAGCTTGTGCAGCTCCTTAGCCACGAAAGTCGGCACGTCGTCTGGGTCGGTCTCCTTCAAACAGGTGATGATATCCTGGAAACTCTTCGCACCTCCATCCCTTCGTCGAGATGGCATCTCATCGGCTTTCCCGATGCTCCGAAACAGCAGCGCCTTTCCACTGCAAATCTCATCTTCTTTGAAGTTCGACTTGCAGATCTGGACAATGCTGACCTCGTCCATTGTATCGATGGCGTTCTGGATGAAAGCCAGGACTTCGTTCACTATAAGTTGCTGGGAACTCATAGTGATAACGCGCAGCGGCTAATGCCGCGCGAAACATGAAGGTATATGTGAACCTACAATAAGGTATATGTGAACGAATTTGATTGTATAAATCATTAAATAATAATATATCTACATTTATGGCATCAAAATAATACAACAGTTTATGTCTTAACGTTTACTTAAGTGTTGAAGATCGATTAGGGCATATCTGAATTGCTAAGTTTTTTTTAATGTCTTGTAAAATGCCAAAAACTGAGAAACCATGTTTTTCCTTGCAGGTGTCAAAATAGTTTGTTTTTTTAGAATTGCATCGTTGTTCAACGTTGTTTATTCGAGTCAGAAATTGTCAGTTCAATATCAAATCCATAAATTTATTTCATCACGATCACATCAGTGTCCATAGAAAACTTTTACTGGAAGTCAGCGAATCCAAGTAAAAAATAAAGAAGAAGTTAGCAGTCCTAGAAAGACAGATGGGGTAATAAATTGTCCGAGAAACCGTTTTCCTCCACATTATAGTTGGTTTATTATATTAATGGTCTGACAAACTATTTGAAGATGTCTACAAGTTGTACTAAGGTCAGGTTCGATATTTTTTTCCTCAGAAACGACGATTAAGTCGTACCTTTTTGTAAGCAACAGTTGTACGAATCATAGGCTTAATAGATTTGTTTACATTTTTTACCTATTTCATTTATTTGACGATAGCAGCTGTAGTTTGCACATAGGTTACTTATTATATAGAATAGAGGATTCCTGAGCTTATCTACGTTCAGACGGTTGTCTCTACAGAGCACAGAAAGTCTGAGGGCTTAGTGTGAGTTTGCAAATGTCCAACCAAACGTTACCATCGCGTAAGTGTAAAATTTTGACCATTAGCCTTAATGCAATAGAAATAAGGTTGAAAATTAAACTCTATTCGCAAACATGGGCGTAAGCGAGTAAGGTGAGAAAACTCACACTTAGCATTCTGTTGTCCCCATTGCCATGAGCATTTTTCTCAGGCAGGCGTGGATATTTAAAAAAAAACTAGTACCGAATACTACTAAATATATTTATCACCTCACACGCTCTGAAAAGGTGGTTTTGTCAATCAGTTTAGGCGTAGAAAATCGCTTATTGCGGCCTAGCGCGGCAAACTACTTTTTTAATTTAATACCTAAAAATATGTCATAATGCGTTCCGAATCGCACTATTGACTTTTTTGTTACATTTTATTCCTATTTTATATAGCTTTAAATTAATTAAAATTCTCAGTTTTGGTTTTATAATATTATTTTAGTTCATTGAATCATTAAAACAATAACAATAAGATTAATCTATTTGTTATAAAAAAAAATATATGCTGGGTGAGAGTTCACAACCTATGTTTGGATTTCGGAACATGACATAAATCTTTATTTTTAAATTGTCTTTGTCTTGTACCTCATGTCAGTTTCAACATTTACGGAATCGTTTTTAGGGTTTCGTAGCCTAAAGGCAAAAAACGAAACCCTTATAGATTCGGCCAAACCGATGTATGTCACACCCTTTTTATTCCAAAACTATGAGGATTACACAGTTGAAACTTGGTAGATAGATGTATTCTGTAAACCGCTTTACGGTTTTTACACAAAAAGAAAAAAATATATGAATTAAGGGGGGGCTCCACATACATGGAACTGACACTGAAAAATATTTTTTCATCAAACCTATACGTGTGGGGTATCTATAGATAGGTCTTTAAAAATTGCATTGAGGTTTCTAGGACGATTTTTTCTCAAAGTCAACCGTTTGAAAGATGTACACTTCCAAAGTGGTAAAATGTGTACACTTCCAAAGTGGTAAATTTTTCACTCTCTTATTTCAAAACTTTTGAAATAAGAGAGTGAAAAATTAAAAAAATATATATGCTGTAGATCTTAATAAAAACTTTCAACGAAAATTGGTTTGAACGAAATATGGTTGTCAGTTTTAGAAATATAGCATTTTTCCCGAAAGGGATTTAAAAAAAAAAAATTTTTTTTTCATTAAACCTATTCTTGAGGCGTATCTGTAGTTAGGTCTTTAAAAATTACTTTGAAGTTTCTATTACAGTTTTTTCTCAAAATCAACCGTTTGAAAGATATACACTTCCAAAGTGGTAAGATGTCACAGCCACTTTAATCCAAAACTATAAAGATCCCACAGTTGAAACTTGGTCGGTAGATGTATTCTGTAAACCGCTTTACAAAACTGTAAAGCGGTTTACAGAATACATGTGTCCCCCCCCCTCTAACTTTTATAATAGGAAAGTAAAAAAAAAAAAATAAGTTATGTAGATCTTTATAAAAACTTTTAACGAAAATTGGTTTGAACGAAATTTATTTAGTAGTTTCAGAGCTATAGCACATTTTTCAAAAACCGCAAATATAACTTTGTCATTCATACAAACACTATGACAAACAAACTTATTTTTGCAGACGAATTTTGGCAATAATAATACTTTATTGCACACGATACAAAAACAAACACATACAGAGAAAATGTCAAAAAAGAGTAACACACAATAGGCAGCGTTATAGTTACGTTGCAGTCTCTTCCAGGCAACCTTGGGTGAGAGACGAAACCCTTCATGTGGGAGTTCGACTCGCACTTGGCTGATTTTTATTATTGTTTTTTTTTATTTTTTTTATTTATTTTTTTATCACACCAATTATCTAGCCCACATTAAGTATCGTGAAGAACTTGTGTTATGGATACTAGATAACGGAAAACATACTTGTATTTTTTATTATTTTTGTAAATACATACATAATATACATATTAAACACCCAGACCAAGACAAATAGACATGTTCATGCACACAAATATTTGTCTTGTCCGGGGATCGAACCCGGGACCCCTGGCGCAGAAGGCGGCGTTAGTACCTCTGCGCCAAACAGGTCGTCCAAACAGGTGTTATTTATAAGTAACAATATACTCCTACTTTAAATAACTTTGAATTAACTATAATACTCCCTTTTTTATTATTTTAGTTTTTTATATCATTAAAACAACGAGAATAAGGTATATTTAGATTAAACTTTATGTTTAAAGATTTTTTACTGGAAGTTGACCGCGGAAACAACCATTAAATGTTCCTTGCTGTTGTTAGGTGAAAAATTGTGTGTTGCGCTCGGCAGAAAAGTTTTTAGCGTCTTGTACCTTTGAAATCCTCGCTTCGCTCAGGATTCAATCCTAGGATCCTTCATTTGCTCAGCTTTCAATAGAGGTACCTCGCCGCTAAATAACCAACTTTCCAGCCTTGCATAACAAATAACTATTTTATTAGGAAATAATGACCGTTAAATATAATAAATTCAAATGGTAATCGCTGGACAACTGACTGTAGGTTACGAATTACGAATCACTCTTTTTTACAGTAAGTACACATTTAATAATCATTTTTATCATTACCAGTAATTAATTTATGTCCCCACTGCACTGCTGGGGCACTGAGTTTCCTTATGGATGGATAAATATGGTATTTTTTTTTTATGACAACTCACCAACAGCCTTCTTCCACATGATGGTCGGCTTCGGGTAGCCGTCAGCCTGGCACTGCAAGGTGACATCCTGGCCGGCTGCCACTGCCACGTCGTTGGGCTCCAAACGCCAGCGTGGTGGAACTAAATGACATCGGTTGGGGTTTTTAAATTTTGCATTTTCAATGCTCTCAACTTATTTGATAAATTCATCATAGAATAATGATATATATTTTATATGATAAATTTTAATAGAAAAAAGATAGTTAAAAGGGTGCGTGTCCCGCCTGAGAACAGCTTTTGGATCGAGTCAATGTTTCCTAGTACTTTTCTATTACATAAAAATTACCATAATTAATGTCACAATATAAAATTTTAATAACAGCTACCTGTATCAGCACCTATTACTGATGTTACTTTATCGATAAAATTGTCGATATATATTTATACATCTCGTCAACATTTTATTTTTTTAGACAAAATGGTTTCTTGCGCTTAGATTTTTCAAGGACTGATACCAATATTCAAAAAATATCGTAATTTTTCAGAAATAAATTAATAACCGGTAACTGTAAATTCTTAAAAAATATATCGAGATTTTTAGGAAATCGATAACAGTCCCTGAAAACTCAAAGTGCATGAAACTATTTCATAAAAGAAAATGAAATTTTGATTACTATGAGATTTTTTTTATCAACATCGAATCGCTACCAAAGTCACCTTTAAGTATCTTTAGAAGTTGAATTAAGAGATCGGGAATACCCCGGTATTCCCGATATCTCTTAAATTAATTACACTGACGTGAGGATTAGAATTTTAATGTTATGGATGATTTTGATTCCTTTCATCTTATCCTATTAAAACTTTGCTATAAGCCAATTTCGAAGTTTATTGCAATTTCCGGGTTTTGTTTATACTTATTTTTTACTTTACTTTGAGAGTGTTTCGAGCTGATTGATTCAATAATTCGTGAAGAAGGTTTTTCTTTAATGTTTTCATGGGGATATTTTTACGAGTAATACCTACTAAGTACTTACCATTTACTGTTAGTGGTACTGTAAATCTTTCGGAGCCAGCAACGTTGGACGCTATGCACGTATAATTTCCACTGTGCAGTGACGTAATATGCTCGATGACCAAGGAGGCACTGTACTCATCCATCCTTCTTGTTATTATGCCACTGGGCGCATACGGTGATGACGTCACTGGTTGTCCGTTCTTCTCCCATCGGAACGCTATTGGCAAGTCACCTTCCAATATTTGACAAGATATGGCTGCTCTCATTCCTTCCCGCAGGAAATTCGTCAGGGGCTGAATAGGTAAGATTTTCGGTTGAACTGAAAAGGGCAAACGTCCATTAAATTCAGAAGTCCTATGTGAATTTCATGATTTATGATTAAGAAACTCGGTATTCCTTTTGATGGCTTGTCTCTCAACGCCCACATCATTTCGAATAATTGTTTCATGTAGATTTCCGTTGAGAGTTTTTTTTATATTTTCTTTTTATTGCCCTATTAACTGGGGAGAGCTAGAATTTTAACGGTGAGTAGATGCCGCGGGAACGGTAAACGCGCTAACTTTAATGAATTACGGATGAGTAACTCCGCCCCTCTTGAATTCGTGATTTTATAGCGCTTTAAATCTTAGTAAAGAAAATGAGAAAGTTTATACCCGATTTCAATTGGAGTTTGACTGATAAGATGAAAACCATTATACTCTTGGAGATTTTACATTTGTACCAATAAAAAATGTAGCCGCATTTGTAAGATACTTACATAGTATGGACCAAGACTTCTATAATTGTATGATTAAACGGTGGTCTTATTAAGAATAGAATAATGTACAGTCAACAGTAGCTACGGCTTTACACTTTGACCTTGAGAGCGCCCTTACGTCGCTCGTAATAGCGGCGGTTTTCGTAGTGCAAATGTAAATCCGTAACTGCTGTTGACTGTACCTAGAGTGTTTCTAAGCTGTTATGAATGACGGATCATAAATTATACTTTGCGAATTTAATAATGTTTTGAGTATGCCTATGAATTGAATGGCATTTGCCTTACATTTTGTCGTAAGAAGGTACAGTTAACTTTTATTAGGTTAAACTTGTAAGGTACTTAAGAAATATTTGTGGAAAGTGAGATTCCAAAGTTACTTAAAGTTTCTTTACAAACTTCCGATTTGTTTTTAAAATAAAACAACTTTTGCGGAATATTTAGTGCGATTCATTTACCCGAAATATATATTTGGTACTATTATTTTTGCAGTTTTTGGTTTCCCGACGTTTCGACACGTTTTCAGTTGCCGTGGTCACGGGTTGTCTAGCTACTTATAAGTATATTTATTTTTTGGTTTATTTGCAGTTTTTTGGTTTCCCGACGTTTCGGCACCTTTTCAGTTGCCATGGTAACGGGTTGACTAGTTACTTATAAGTCTACGTCTGTAAGCAAGAGTACCAAATATATATTTCGGGTAAATAAATCGCACTAAACAGTCGGCAAAAGTTATTTCATTTCAATTATGAGTGCGCGAAGATTAAGATGTATTTTTTTTAAATATATTTTAATACATTCTTTTTTGTCTTTCATTCTTATTAGTCGTATTAGTACGTATCGCACCGCATACCTATCTCTCATACAATTTTAGAGTTGAATAATTTTCGGAAAAGTAAATGGATTCGTTTTTGTTTTCTGTCTTTCTTGACGTAGGAACTGGCATGTGTTATAAACCTACTTCATACAATCTCAGTAATGATTTTCATACATGGCACTCTTAAAGGATTACAATTTAATTATCAATTACAATCTCGAAGGGCTCCAAGGTATATGGTAACCTATATATTCTTTAAACTATATACAGTGGTGGTCACATAATTAATGAGACTAGTCGATTTTCATACAAACAAGGTGAATCAGTTGGGTGTGAATCGTCTCAGCCACATAACACCCACTACTGGGTATAGGCTTCCCCCAAGGATCTCCAAGATGATCGGTCGGGGTTGCCATAATCGCCACGCTTGGCAAGCGGGTTGGTGATCGCAGTATGGCCAAGTTTGTAGGAGACGCTGCTGCCCGTCTCCTGAAGGCTGACTCCCTTATTCTCTTTTTACGACACCCACGAGATGAGACGGGGTAGTGCTATTCTAAGCCGACACTTCATAGCTAATGCCGACACTACGGGTGTGTATAACAATCTGGATCACCTCCATTCACTCCCTGGATGACCATTATTAGATCACAGCTCGGTCGCCCGTTACCTCGTTTGTATGAAAATTTGTCATTAATTATGGGACTACCACTGTAAATATCTTACCCAGAATCTGTACTTCCACATCTCGCCTCGCAGCATGTCTTTGCCTGTTCGCAGCTTGGCACGTGTATGTTCCAGCGTCTTCACCCCGCTGAGTTTGTTCTACCACCAGGGTTCCATTGGGGAATACTTTTTGACGTCTGTTCAGCGGCAAAGTTTGGCCGTCTAGACAAAGAAAAAGTTATAATTAAAATTTATAGTTAACTAGGAAACCAAACCACGATATATTAGGTTGGGGAAAAAGTCTTTTCGCATATGGTATGTATGAACTTGATACTATTGTATCTAGCTAGTTTTGGTATCATTATAAGTTTAAATAATTCAAAGTTCAAATTAGGAAAATGTGGGATTTTTATTTGTTTTTCTTACTGTCAAGATGAGTGAATCTAATGATGATTAGATAAATTTTAATTTTTTCTACAAAAAAGGTAAAAATGCAACGCAAGCCGCGAAAAAAATTTGCGATGTTTATGAACCTAGTGCAGTGTCTGTTAGTGTAGCACAGGTTTAAGCGTTTTCAATTTCGGAAATTTTGATGTCAAAGATGTATGTCGCTCTGGTCGCCCTATTACGGATAAAATGGATGCTATTTTTGAAAGAGTGGAGCAAGTTCGGCATATCAGTAGTTACGAAGTACCTAGCTTAATTACTGGGAATTGACTACAAAACAATTTTGGCGCATTTGAAAAAAACTGGGTACACAAAAAAGCTTAGCAAAGCGATATTTGGATACCTCAAGAGCTCACTGAAAGAAACCCAATGAACCGTGTACTCATTTGTGATTCTTTATTACGACGTAATGAAACCGACCCATTTTTGAAGAAGCTGATAGCTGGTGATGAAAAGTGGATCACGTACGATAAGAACGTGCAAAAAAGGTCGTAGTCAAAGGCCGGTCATACTTCACAGGTGGTGAAACCCGGGTTAACTCGCAACAAGGTGATGCTGTGTGTGTGGTGGGATTGGAAGGGCATTATTCATTATGATTAAGAGAGTTTGGCTGGGAGGTGTTAATGCATCCGCCGTATAGTCCTGAACTTGCACCTCCAGATTTCCACCTGTTTCGGTCTCTTCAGAATTCTTTAGGCAGTGTCAGATTAACACCACGAGAGGACTGCCAAAACCACTTGTCGCGGTATTTTGATCAGAAGCCCCAAAATTTATATAGCAATAGGATCATGTCCCTACCTACAAGATGGCAAAAAGTTATCGAACAAAATGGCACCTACATACTTTAGTTAAATGTAAATAAACTATATAAAAAAATGTTCTGAATTTACTTAAAAAATGCGAAGAACCTATTTTTCCCAACCTATAATTTATACTTTCTTTCGAACAAATAAAACATGCTAGGTGTCATCATCATCATCATCATCATCATCGCCCTACCGTACGTTAATATCTGGAACTAGCTTCCGCCCGCCGTTTCACTCGCGTAGGTTCCGTTCCCGTGGGAATATCGGATTAAAAAAGAAGCCTATGTTACTCTCTGTACTTTCAACTAACTCTATGTCTAAAATCTAGTTTATTGGTTGCTTAGTTAGGGCGTCAAGAAAGGTCAACAAACAAACTCACTTCCGCATTTATTTCTAAGCTGTGGGACACATTGTTTACACGGAGAGTTGTTAACTCTCGAGAATGTTGTATGTATGGGCGAAACACGAGCAGAGTTAAAAGTGCTAGGTAATAGCAGCTGTTTATGCATTTTCATTAATTTATGGGGAAGAGAGCGGTCCATCTTGCATATTTATGGAATAAATGACTATGACTATGTCTTTGCAATTTGCTTGCGTAGTTTGATACAATATGGCACGGTGACGTCTGATTTTATCAAATCCTTAAATTACACTTTTCAAAGATAGATTTGATTCAAATAAAATAGGATGCTTAAATTATGAGTCAAACTGAAAGCAAACGATGTTAAATCCCAAGACAACCTTTAATAGACAGATCCGACACAAAATCTCGTCCCGAATCCACGTCAAAACTTAAAGGATGACGCGAATAAATTCAAATTTTAAATTGTTCGCATACAAGCGGACCCAACGAGTTGAAATTCAGCGTCGAGAATCGGCGTCGAGTTGGAAGGGGCCAGGGTAGCCAGATAACTAGGTATTTCCAAATTTCCCCAGTAAGCCTCGCGCGAAAAACATTCGAGTAAGTTCGAAAAAGTATCGTCAATAAATGTATGATGTTGTTCCTACTGGACGTAAGCGGGACGTCATTTTCCTGTACATATTTCAAAAGATTTTCGTGCTAGTCCAACAGACTACAGAGATCACATTTTATTTTTCGCGAAAATGATACGATTATTGAATTGTATCAAAATAGGTATGGTATTTTTTACAAAAATGAGGGTTTTGCTTTCTCCAAAACAATACTTTTCGTATGAAAATAAGATTTCTTATTTTCCAAACACAATCAATATTTACCCCGAAATCTGGCAACCCTGGAAGCGGCATAAAATAAAATTAGGGCCAAACGCGTAAAGTTGCCCGATGTGGCACGCCTTCCTTGCTCAATTTCCAAATTAAACACTGGCGTAAGATTAAACAGAACGGCGGATTGCTGAAAAATATTAACGGCCCCGACAAAATTGGCGCATTGAATTTCTCTCTGATGTTTACTGAAGTGTTATTGATGATTTACAATGCCAAACGCCTTTTGTTTAATTTCTGTTCTTTTAATTTTTAATTGTGCTTTGACCTTTTAAACTTAGATGAGTACATAACTAGAATTATGTTTGTTATGCGTATTTACATATGCCTGATATGAATTGAATTAACAACCTATTTCTAGAGAATGATAAGGCTCTCTGAGATAGTTGCCTAGGATATTTTGTTAATATGACCAAAATACAGACGGTTGCTAGGTAGCGAAACCAGCATCATAAACAGCTTATCTCAGACAGCCACAACTATATATAGAGATAGGTTATTAATTTCGGACGATTTATTTATCAAAACATTTTTGATTCTAGTTTTTACCCGACTGCAAGGAAAGGGTTATGTTTGCTAAGAATGTATTCGATAACTCATTGGTAAAAGACAAAAATAAAAACTCGAACTCGAACCCAAGACCTTTGGAAATCCGGTCCAATGCTCTAACCACTGAGCTACCGAGACTAGGTATGCTATTTTATATCCGCTCTGGTAGGTATGGTTACAATGGCGGACTTTTTGAGCAAGAGGAGTGAAATGGTTATTTGTTATGCAAGGCTGGAAAGTTGGATATTAGTGGCGAGTTACCTCTATTGAAACCTGAGCAAGCGAAGGACTCTAGGATTGATCGAGACGCTGAAAACTTTTCTGCAACACACTATTTTTCACCCCACAACAGCGAGGAAAATTTTTAGGTTGTTACCGCGGTCAACTTCCGGTAAAATAAAATAATGAGGTACAAGACAATGACAATTAAAAAATAATGGTTTATGACACGTTCCAAAATCTAATCATCGATTGTAAAATCTCGCCCCGCCTAAATTTAAAATAAGAACAAAATGTAATTTAAAAAGTCAATAGTGCGTTTCGGATCGCATTGGGACATATTTTTAGGGTTTAAATGAAAAAAAGTACTTTACTACACTAGGCAGCAAAATGCGATTTTCCACGCAGAAATTGAATGACAAAACCTGCTTATCCGAGCGTGTGAGGTGAAAACAATATTTCTCGAATCTCACAACTAGGTCCGAACAGCACGTTCAAGTAAACGAACTCTTCAGCTTATTACTCGTAGTTCATTATTCAAGCTTCCCGAAGGATTATCAATAGAATATAAATCTCCGGTTCTATATAAGAATGCAGCTATCAGAATGCTAAGGTCAGTTAAGCGAGATCGTTCTATTAAAAAGATAAGCCCAGTTGTTGACAAGGGTCCGACCCGTAAAAAGGGAAAACGCAAAGGAGTTACCGCTCTTCATTTTATCTGACTTTATGGTTAAAGGGAATTATAGCGCGACAGTTTTTCTTTCATTAGAATTAATTAATGAAGTTAGACTTTCGAGATAATGTCGTTTCCTAATAGACAATGGGATTAATGATTTACTTTTGATGTCGTGTTACTCAGTCCGCCTTAGAAAGTTTGTACTTAGTCGAAGTTGTGATTTCGCCGAATAATATTTAAGGGGTAGTTGGGAACATAATATTGAGAAAACTTTATTTATTCGTATGATAAATTTTAAACAATTTTTTTTTAAAAAATCAACTCGGCCACAAGTCAATTCTCAGATGAGAATCGAACCCACGACCTTTGGGAATCCGGCCCACTGCTCTAACCGCTGAGCTACCGAGACTTGCGAACCACCGTCGAAATTCTCCAATACTTTTATATTTTTAATACGCTGTAGGCCAGCGTTGTCACATCAATGCTATGTTTGCCGATCGATTAATAATTTATGATTTTTTTTGAAGCTGTTTTGGGATCTAAACATCTCATATAGTACACACCACTTACTTTTTTCAAAAACTTTTAAACGTACAGATTTTACTTTCTCACAATTTTAGTATTATATGTATATAGAAGATCATTGACTCAATAGTTATGTATTAAGTTTTCGAAAGTGATGTGGCGCCCTCTATTTTAGCACAAATTTCCCGTAGGAATGAGGGACTTTTACGCGACAAAAAGTATCCTATAACTTGACCAGGGTAATCAGCTAACACAATGCAAAAATTCATGAAGATCTGTGCAGTAGTTTTCGAGTGATGCTTGAACAAACAAACAGACAAAAATTCTAAAAACAGCTGTTTTGGGATCTGTCCATCTTATATAGTACACACCACTTACATTTTTTCAATAACTATTAAATGTTCAGATTACAATTTTATTATATATGTCGTTGTGTGCAGATAGATATTGATACACAACGACACTCTAATAGTATAACTGATTTATAGATTTTATTTGATTTCATAGTGAAGACCTACAACATTCCGAATCGTTAATTTAATATCAACCATTTTTAGGGTTCCGAACTCAAAAAGAAAAAACAGAACACTTAAAGGATCACTTTGTTGTCCGTCTGTCCGTCCATCCGTCCGTCTGTTTTCGTTTATCTCAGGAACGCGTGGAGGTATCAAGTTAAAATTAAAACCATATATTCAGGTCAACAGTCTGTTGTCGGTGTAAAAAAATCAAACTTGTAAATTGACGTAAAAAAAAGGTAAGCCATTTATGCCGCAAATAAGTACCTATATTTCGACAGTGTCAAGGGAATCAAAATTCATATGATATTTACCGTTGACCTAGAACTATGAAATTTGGCAAGGGTTACTACAAGTATGGTAAAATCTGAAAATTAGACATCTGTTTTAAATTATGAAAAATTTTGTCTTTATTTATAATATTATGTACCGAGGGTTCCGCACAAATTTGTAGGTACGTACTTAGACGTACCAACAAATTTGTGCGGAACCCTCGGTGGACGAGTCCGACGAGCACTTGTCCGGTTTTTTTTTGTAATATCATTATAATTTTTTTAAACAATTATTTTGTAACGTCACTATTTTTACTTTGTCAGAAAGTGGGCACAGTGGAGATGTCATTTCGAGTCTGAGTATTGAACCCAACTGTTCTACATTACGTAAATAAAACCGATTAGTTGCTTAGACAGACTATATCCAGAATTTAATTGTTTTTATTCGAACATTATAAAGTCGTGAACAACTTTAATTTTTTATGAACAACGGGGAGAAACTCTAAGCCTTCATCATACCTGATGTAAAGTATTGATAAGGCTGAAGATGGTAGCGAGCCTTTCCTGGAATCCTCACTCACTGAAGAACTGGCTATCTTATCTATAAAAAATAATGTCGAAAACATTGTTGTTATGGCGACAGACTTAGACAAGTTCTACCACCAACCAAATCGAATACAATATGTATCCCCGCTGGGAATCGAATCCGGGACCTTTGGGTCTAATATCGGTGGTTGTAACCGCTAGGCCACAGAGGCGGTTAAAGTTTACGCTAGATTACAATTTTATACAGAAGAAACAACTAGGAACAATGTGGAGAGTGTTTTAGATTTATAAATTTTAAATAGAAAAATATTTAAAAAATCAACTCGGCCACAAGAACTCGAACCCACGACTTTTGGAAATCCGGTCCAATGCTGTAACCACTGAGCTACCGAGCCTTGCGGACCACCATCGAATTTCTCCAATACTGTATTATTTCGCGTGGCTTCAAGCTACTAGCAGAATAAATTTAAAACTTATGAAGTTGAACAGTTAAACTTAATCCAATAACCAAGTTCTCTAGATGCAGGTCACGTATTCGGTAGAATACAAGATTTAATTTTATAAGTTCGTTAGCAGTTTTGAGCATTGTGGCCGCAGGAAAAACAGGATTAGAACAAGGTTAGAATAACTTAGATTTGCCCGTAATTGGATCGTAGAAAGGTGTCTACTTTATTAGATTGCGAGGCGCAATTTTCTCTGCGGCTCGGCACAGTATAAAGATATTTTGTCTTACTATTAAACGTCCGTTCGCGAGTAATACCTGTCGCGCCTCGGTTCAGCGAGAGCTCAGCCAGAGTCGCAGTCTCGATTGCACTGCGCGGTGACGAATGCACGCTGTGATAGTTTTGTACGCAGTAAGCGTGTCTATGTTGGCGGGCAGCCCTATCGCGTATTTCGTACAACACGGCTGCAATAATAGTACATTACTGCAGCGGCTAGCAAAAAAGGCAAATATGGACGAACGTGCGAATGTGGGCCGAGACAAAGCTGAGGCACACATACGTAAGTCCATCAATGCCTAGTTGTAGCCAAGGCTTGAATAGTACTTTTCTCAAATAAAGCGCGGAAATAAAAACTACTTTTCGAAATCAGACGAACAACGAACAACAATATTTTTTCCCGCGTTAAAGTGTCCATTTGTTGTTTAGTTCGAAATTTAAGTAAAATCTTTGATAACTTACGAGTACCTTCTTGGTTGCCATATTTCGGAGTGAAAGATCTTCCATTTTTAAATTACGCGACAGTTATAAGTTTACAATGTAATTTATTTGGCCGCTAAAATCGTCAGGTTAAAAGGTTGCTTGGCTTTGACTTCCTTTCGAGATTTTTGAATGTTATTTTTAATGTTAATGTTTGACTATCTACTCGTATAATATTTGCTTGCATGGATTGGGCCAGTACAGCAATATCGATTTATCTCTAAGAAGGTTGTCAAAATAATGCTCATATTTCCAAACATGTATGAGAAATAATAATTAACTTTTATTAAAAAAAAGACAACTTACTGTATTAACTGTATACTGTGGGCTTTACGGTCCGTGGATATAACATCAACATCTTTTTCTGAGGGGTAGAAGTAAAAAATCCCTGACGAAATAACTGACTTTTTTGGGACATTGTTGAAGAAGAAAATTTGGCGCGCGTGTAGTAAAAAAAGTGGCATTAGCATCAAGAAAGTTGTGTTGCTTTTATTCTGCAATAAATTCTAGTTACTTGGTTTGATAATTAAGATTAGTCGATAATAATGGTGGACGTCTAGCCAGCTTTTCTAAAGTGGCTATTAACTGCACACCATTAATTTCTTGGGCTCGGTCCAAGAATACATTCGATGTGACGTTAGCTTAATTGAGAAGCCGGTTTGAGTCTATCAGCTTTTAGGTATCTATGTCGTATTTAGGACTCAGGTTTATTCTATTTATGCATTTATTTAACTTTTTATTGGTTCTAGGTTTTTAGCACGTTTTTTTTTCATAAACTTACATATTATATAATAAGCAATAATGTCTTTATCGATATTTTAAGTTTTAAAAATCATAACTGTTCAGCGTTTGATTTCCCATTAGTGGTAAACTGAAAAAGCCTATTATATCTTCGTTGAATATAGATAAAATGAAAATCACCTATCTAGTTCGGAGAATTACTAATATCAGACATTACCGACGACAAGATTTCTACCTGTCAAAAAGTTATAAAGCTTTTTTAATAGCTACTTTCCCGAGAAAATTTTACATAAAGATTTATCAGAATGCCATATCTCTTCTCCCGGTTAGCACATTGCCCAGGAGAGAAGAATCCCAAAGTTTCTCGAAGTGTCGATCCCTTATCCGTAGTTTCCTTAACGACCTGTTGCTACGGGGGAGTTTGTCGACGACCTCGCGTGCCCTAATTCGATACTGTTTTACCACAGTCAATATACACAAAGAGAAAGCAGTAGCGCAACTATCAACAAACAAACGTCCAAAACGATGCACTGATATAGCCTTTTACGTCGCCACTAGACCGCAGTAAATGAGGTTTGCAGCGCAGTATGACGTAGCCGAGAAAAGTTTTGTATCAGTACGTTGACAGCACATCAAGCAAATATAGTGTACGTTAAAAAAGTACCTTTCGAAACACAACAACATTTAAGACAGTCAGATCAAAAGTTTGGTTAATTTAATTCTTCTTCTTTAATTTAAAAGCTGTAGGTACTCTTGTCGGTAAAGTCTCATCCACATTATGCAACACATTGCCATCTCCTCGATCTGCTGATACGTCGCGACATTTATGAATAATTTATTGTTTTATTTTCCGAAGACCAACAGCTTAACCTAATAGTAGGAAGCTGACATAGGTAACAAAGACCCGTCAGGCGTAGGTAATGCTCAAATTAAATATTGTAACAAAAATAGAGATTAGTTGAGATACTGTGTAAAATATTATTCACTGTGGTTTACCGAAGCGACGACTCGCAGTTTATCTAGATTATTACGTTTTGAAGACGTCGTGTGTTCATACCATTTACTTGGTGATGTATCAATATTTTCCCACCTGGTTGTCTAACACAGTGTGTATAGAGCATTATCCTTTCCCGATAATGAAACCACACTTTACTAATATTTGTCATGTAATAATAATTATACATTTGATTAAATCCTTTTTTAAGAGAGACATTAACCATACAGTTTATATTAAGAGAATTTGTAAATAATAATTTATCTCTTCACAAATTGAACTCGATAAACATTATTATGTTCAAAATCTACGAAAATAAACGAAATACACAGTACTGGCAATAATGGCTTAGACTCCACCATATTTTCTATAAGTAGGTAGTAGTAGCGAAGGGCCCTTACATACCGATTCCTATCGGCTTCCCTTTTAGAAAACCCACCCTACCGTACCCTACCCACCAAACCGATCCATACAGTTACGAGAATTTTCTGAGAAATTTTTGGTCCGGCTTACCTTATCCATATTTTGACCTTTCGCCACTGGTACCTGTTACTCTATGAATTACTAAGATATAGGTATATAAAGGCTAAAATAAGCTTTATGAGCAAATTACAGTGTCTAAATTTTGGCCGTAGCAAAGTTAGTACTTGTTAGTAAAACAGTTGAATTCAAACAACCGACATTTGATTCAGCATTATTTTAAATTTTCAATGTTAACGTAAAAATCTCATGATAAATTTTAAATATAAATAGGTAGGTATATTGGAAACAATCAACTCGGTCGCAAGTGAATTCTGAGATGGGACTCGAACCCACGGCCTTTGCGAATCCGGCCCACTGCTCTAACCACTGAGCTACCAATACTTAAAATCTCAGTTTACTTTTGATAGACATGAACAAAAAAAATGAAACCGACTTCAAAAACAAGACAAAAAACAGTAAGTATACCATCAGACGCGCTATATTTTCACGAACTAAATTGTAATTGTCCGTATTTTTAGGTTGTAGTAGTATAATAGTATAATAAGTAGTAGTAGTAACTTATAATTTATAAGAAGCCAGTCATCCCGTGACCACGGCAGCTGTAAAGGTGCCGAAACGTCGGGAAAATAAAAAAACCCCTAAAAAACCTAAAAATACGGACAATTACAACTTAGTTCGTGAAAATATAGCGCGTTTGATATCCGTGAAAGTTGTTTTATTTCAATGAGTAAAGGACTAAGACAGGGCCCCACTCAATATTCGCTCGCGATCGTGGCCCACGTATGGGCCGCGGTCGCGACACATAGTTTGGGAAACTCTGCGCAGGCATTGTAGTTATGGTCGAACAAAGAAATTCACAGACAAATGTAGGTACATGAAACCCAAACATATTATGTACAATGATTTTAGGTAGTCTTATGTAAAAAGTATTAAAATAAAACAATAAAATAATTGTTGCCATAGTAAAAATTACTAACTTTTAATTAGTAATGTCTAACCGTATCCGAACGAAACAATAAACTAACTTATCGAGTGTAGACTTATAAGTATCCAGTCACCCGTGACTACGGCAGCCAAAAAGCCAAAAGCCTTAAAAACCCATACACTATACCACTAAATATCGGGTAAAAACAGTGTGCACTGAAATCCATGAAAGTGGTTTTATTTCAATGATGAGTATGCGAAGAAACTTAGATGTGCTTATATAAAGTATTATTTTATCTTTTGCCGTCACGTGTTTTCAATTCTGAGTAAAGAAGTATACCTAACCTTCTATAAATGAATTTATACCTTCTCAAGCAAGACATTAATTCCTGGAAGTGTAATGTAAATGTGAATATACCAAAGCGACTTCGTAACTCACTTTTATACTTTACCCGTTGCAAAGGTTTCTATAAGGAAATCTATTCATTAGTATGAATTACCTATTTGTAAATGTATAAATGAAAGTACTAATTTAACGATATTGAGTCATTTCTATAAAACGATAGAAGCCATTTTCGAAGTGTTTTTAAGTAAATTAAGGTGTACGTCACCGCTAGACGTTTACTTACCCACATGTTGTAGGTAGGTAATACGATATTGAGTAAGTATTTACATTTACATTAGTAAAAATATTGTATGGGCGCTGTCCCCACCCACCAACAGACGTGGCATTCGTTTCAATATTATTGTGACGTCCCATAAAAAGACTTAGAGCTAGCGCAGACGACGGATAACGGAGGACTTTTTGTCCTCGACACGTCTTTATTGTTAACCAAATAAGATTCAACTTAGACCGCGTATATCCGCGAAAAGTACGCGATAGTCCTCGTTATTTATTCAACTTTATGTTCTTAGTAATAAGGTCGTGTCGCAGACAAAAAGTCCTTCAATGTCCGTCGTCTGCGCAGGCCATTATAACCATTATCAATTCAAAAATAGATAAGGTTTTAAAAAAACAAAACTATATATATTACTACCAAAAATATTAATAAAAACAGAAAAAACACAACAAACAACACTTTTACATTATTTACTCTCATTTATTATACCTATAGAAAATAAAAAATACTGTTTTTATTATTTTCACACGTGGTATAGTTCCAGAGAGTTATAAGTTGTCAACTACGAATGACGTAACGCGAGAAGCGCGCGAAGATTCATGTTTGAACACTTTGTAAATTTATACAAAATACAAAATTCTTTATTTCGTTAACAAACCACGTGATTACAAAAATTGAGATGACATTCCTAGTAAGTATAAAAATACCTGTATCAGGAAGCCATCGTAACGTAATTTGAAACTACTATTTGAACAAAACAAAAAGGATTCAGTTTTTATACGCTTAATCACTGATATTTACCATGAGTGCACCTTCCAACGGTTTTTACATGAAAACCCCATTCCTACGGCAGATGTCGTCGTAGTAGGAAATCATCAGGCAGTCAAGATGTATTAACTGAGATACGATTGAAATCTGTTGGTGGGCGGGGGCGCTTTTTTGCATGCTCCATTTCTTTCAAGTCAATTTATCAAAATTCACTAGTGGTACAATGAGAATATGTATAGGCGCTACCACCGCTGGTTCCAAAATAATAATATGATGATTGGTTTACAAAATTTGACGTACCTACTAGTCACTTTGACAAGTACTTGATCGTGGCACCACTAGCTTTGAATGTTTACATTTTGAATGAGATGAAAAGAGATAAATTCGATGCAAAAAAGGTTTACTCAAAAAATTTACGTACCTCTTTCCCAGGTTATGGACTCAATGGGATATCCTGCGACAGGGCACTTGATAATCAAATCGCTGCCTGCCACCGCCGTTACTTTGGGCATCTCCCGGATGTAAGGAAGCCCATACACGTTCACCCGGGCGGCGTGGAGGGCCTTCCCGGCGGCATTGCTAGCTACACAGGCGTACTCGCCGCCATCTTGTTCTGTTACTCTGCTGATGTTAAGATGGCTGACTACATCGTCTTGCAGTGTTACGTGCTGGCCCACTACAAATCTGTTGACAAGTTGGTACATTTATTGTTATGATGTTTTAGATTTAGGAGAACTACACATAATTATGTTAATGCCGTTACACTAAACACATTTCCTTACATGCGATAAGTACAAACAAACTTAGGTACTACTTTACTATGAATGAGAACTTATGTAAACGTAACTAATGAGTCACATTTTCTTGATCAATTCCTATTACAGAAATAGATTATATTTATCTTTAAATGGCCAAAAATTGCTCTTAAAAGTTCCTATTAAGGAACTAAGTTAGGCGACATACCTGGAATTAGAGGGTATTGGGAACCCGTCGGGTAGCCACTCGTAAACTGCGGTGGCCGGTGCCTCATGGCCACACGCTCGGTTCGGGCTGCTGATTTGTTCCGAGAAACATTACATAAGTACCTGGAATTGGTGGGTATTGGAAACCCGTCGAGTAGCCACGTGAACTGAGGTGGCGGGTGCCCCATAGCGACACATTTGAGCGACACGCTCGGTCCGGGCTGTAGGGTTTGTTCTGAGAACCAATACACCAGCTCCGGTTTCGATTCTGCGAAAGAAAATGTAATATCAAATAACGGGAAAATGTGAAATCTATCACCACAATACACGGAAACAATAAATATCGTAAAAGTATTGTAATAGGTTGGCGAAAAAGTTTCTTCGCATTTTTTTACATTTTTTAATATAGTTTATTTACATTTAACTAAAGTATGTAGATGCCATTTTATTCGATAACTTTTTGCCATCTTGTAGGTAGGAACATGATCCCATTCCAATAGAAATTTTGCGGCTTCTGATCAAAATACCACGACAAATGGTATTGGCAGTCCTCTCGTGATGTTAACCTGACACTGCCTAATGAATTCTGAAGAGACTGAAACAGGTGGAAATCTGAAGGTGCAAGGTCAGGACTATACGGCGGATGCATTAACACCTCCCAGCCAAACTCTCTTAATTTTTGCTAAGATATGTGAGGTCTAGAGCTATCATGATGAAAAATCACACTCTTTCTGTTGATTAAATCCGGCCGCTTTCTCTCAACTTCTTGCTTTAATCGAACGGCCTTTGACCACGACCTTTTTCGCACGTTCTCGTACGTGATCCACTTTTCATCACCAGTTATCTGCTTATTCAAAAATGGTTCGGTTTCATTACGTCGTAATAAAGAATCACAAATGAGTACACGGTTCATTAGGTTTCTTTCAGTGTGCTCGTGAGGCACCCAAATATCGACCTTTTTTGTGTACCCAGTTTTTTTCAAATGCGCCAATACTGTTTTGTGGTCAATTCCCAGTTCTTCAGCTACGTCGTAATTACTGATATGCCGGTCTTGCTCCACTTTTTCAAAAATGACATCCATTTTGTCCGTAATAGGGCGACCGGAGCGACGAGCATCTTTGACATCAAAATTCCGGATCGAAAACGCTTAAACCAAATTTGTCCTACTCTCATAGACACTGCACTAGGTCCATAAACATCGCAATTTTTTTTCGTGGCTTGCGTTGTAATTTTACCTTTTTTGTATGTTTTTTGTAATAAAATTTTAAATTGTATGGAACTTCTTCATTAGATTCACTCATCTTGACAGTTAGAAAAACAAATGAAAATCACACATTTTAACAATTTGAATTTGGAATTATCTTCTTTAAAAATAAAACTTTTAATGATACCAAAACCAGCCAGATACAAATAGTATAGCCAAAGAAATTTTATTACTAGTTCATACATACTATATGCGAAAAGACTTTTTCCCCGACCTAATATGTACCTACGTAGGTATCCGTTCTGGAACGAATACTAAAAATAAGTATTTTGTAATAAACCATAACTCATTTTCCTCAAATAGTAGTAATTCTTGACATGGAGATCCTTAGTTCCTCAGTGATTGAAGATTCCAGGAGAGCCTAGCTTCCATCGTTAGCCATAACAATACTTAAAATCAGGTATGATGAAGGCTAAGAGTCTCCACGTCCGTCGTTCAAAAGAAAGGAGTAGCAATTGTTTGTTCCGTGTCTCGGTATACCTTCATTGGTTATCTCGGATTAGACCAATGTATATTGTCTTATACATTAAATGAATCCCAATAATTACTGACTATGAATTCAGAATCGTGTCGTCTTTTAAAGGGATCTGCCTAAAGTCTAAACTGTTACATAGCTATGAAATATTAGCTCACGCAACGTAATTAAATTCCAAAAGAGGTTTTAAAGCTTATTCGCGGCTGGATTCATTTTAATTTGCCTATCAGCTAAGCCTGTACATAAACTAGGCGCCCGCGACCCTCTGCAAATCCTCTTCTCAAGCTGGGAGGCACGGGCCGCAATACAACCTCCTTTTTTGCTGAAGAAAATGCAGAGAAAATTCTGGAAATGCTATATACGTCCTAAAGTAACTGTTTGTTTATCGAAGCCCTTGTTATTTTTGGGCTTGATAATCCCTTTCGAAACTGTTTTCGCGCGCGCTTCCTTTGTTTTCATTTTGTAATATGAGAAAATGCGGGAAAGCCTACGAAAATGTGTCGGGTGAAATGTCAAGTAAACAAGATAAGAAGAAGTTGTTCCGAAAGCTTTTGGAGTAATGTTGGAAATAACGATAGACGTGGATAGAGAAACTAACATTAGTGTAAGAATGCAAAAAAGGTATCTCGTTACTGAATTATTTTGGTATTTTTTTGGCAAGAAGGGTTCATATTGTTTATCTAATAAATAACACTCTCAACTTTCATTATTTTAAGACACTGTTCGATAGTTTTAACGGCCTATTACATAATTTTTCCTGCGATAGTGGTCGCTATCCAAATTTTTGCAATAGTCGATCACGGTATGGATGACCAACATTTATTATCTGCTTCGGAGGCACGCTAAGCCGTTTTGTTTCCAGCTACGTTTGCGGTCGTTAATAACAATAACGAATTCGCATTGTGCATGCGTGGTGGGTCATATTATGTGATGTCATACTAAAAAAAAATGTGGCAAAAAAAAAAATACGATAACCATTTGGATGCGTACAAAGTAACCAGCTTTTTTCATAAAACATTTGAAAACAAGAATAAAGTTTTACATTGATTTTATCGTTGAATAAGAATTTCTGTTGAAAGTAAGATTAATAAAACTCTTCGACCCTTGTAAATAATGGTGTGCTGACTCGACCCTGACCTAATCCTTTTATTGCAGGTAAGTAATTAAACTGAATGTGTTATCTTTTTTTAACAAAAAAATCCCATTATGTCCCTGATGAAAATATTAACATATTGTTTGTAGCCAGGGTGAATATAGGCACCTTCTGGATAAGCTAACTCCTATCTTGGCCATCTATTTCGTTAAGGATCTTGGACAGAACTCATTTAAAATATAAAAAAGTGTACAAATGTACATTTTAAAAGTGATACGAGTATTTATTTCAGTGAAAAATGCTTGCTTGATAAGACCTATGAAATACTAGGAAATTGTGTAATACCCTTAGGAACACGAAGGAGGACAATAAAAAAAATACGTAAGTACCTATATTTTTATGTCATTAAAACGGAAAAATAATAAAAAAACCTCAAAACACGAAGGAAGTTTACTGTCACGCGTCGCTACCCTTTTGCGTGAAACACAGAAGCAGCCCATACATTTCCCTTTTGTACAGTTTTCCCTTATGTTCACATTGTCAAAGGCAACGTGCTTGTTTTAGAGACGAAACTTTGCTCCTAAAGATCTCTCTCTCTCTCTCTCTTTGGCCATATCTTACGAGTCCTACTACACCCAATGAATGAGGGCAAGAGCGCTAATAACCGGCAAGTCGCTCCGACATTCAAGCTTATGCTGAAATTTTATTTATTTATTAACACTTTATTGCACAAGCAGCAAAAGGCGGACTTAATGCCCTTAGGCATTCTCTACCAGTCAACCGGAAAGGGTGTGGAGGAGAAGTCACGACGAAAAATACTGCTATCATAACTTTTAAAAGTATTAATTTTACTGCAGAAGGTGGAAATACAACTCTGTAGGTAGACTGTCTCTTGTTTGTGTTACCTGCATAATATAAAAGGACCGTAAAAGCTAATCCTTGGTAGAGGTAAGTCATTCCTTCGCGTCTGGTCGAGTTTGCTCTCTGGCGGGAACAAATGAGGCTTGTTAACGGGAGCCAGCCGGCCATGTAATTTATTGAGTCAGCTCTCACACTCACACACTTTATTTTTAACTTCAGGTAGACCGGTAGTTGCTATTAGAATTTGATGCGGAAATATGCGTATGTTTATACAGGATGGGTAATTTAGAAGGGTGATTTTTATTTATTATTTAGGTAGGTTTATTTTAGGTATTTGCTTCAGTAAATCGACAGCAAATAATGTTTTTTTAGATCTACAATTCTTCAATTGTAAAATACTCAATCGTGGACCTCGCTCCAATGCTATACATTTGAAACAAATTCCATTTAAAAAAATGGGTGATTTAGTGCGACTGGTAACACTTATTCGAACAAGCCACACCTCCTCTGACATACTATCAACATTTGTTAGGATTGGTCATGTTGTTTATACAATAAACATTTTATATAAAATAAACATTTGAAAATTTTCCAACGAGGTTCGATAAAATAGTAGTATTTTCTTCTTAGAATCGGACGCGCAAGAGTCGTAATAAAAATACTTTTCCAAAAACCCTATGATGATAATGTTTTTCAACTTATCATTATTATTTTTATATAATAGTTAAGAATGCTAATTATACCCTTACTTTTCTCCTATGTTGTAACGTAAGCTGATATAGACGGTGTTCATGATTGGTTCAGTGTGTGCTGATAAGCCCAATCGTGGACATTCATCATGAATAGTGCTGACGCAAAATTATTATTTTATTTTAATGTATAATGTCAGTTGGTAAATGTGAGATATCTCATGCTTTTATCAATTTGGACTGCAACATGTTATCTGATTAACAAATAAATGTTTAATTTAAATAAATAAATAAATAAAATAACAAAATTAATCCAATAACGAATTAGCTCTTGTACTTCGAATATCAGAATATAAGTAGGTACAAATATCTTAATATATAATTATAGTAATGTCTTGAATTATCAAGAGTTATACGATAAATATTTTGAGCATTATTTTCCATGACTGGATCTCGCCGGTCCACGATTAGGTCATAAAAAGGATTTTAGTTTTAGGGAATATATTTTTGTAAAGGTTATTATTTAAACTTTTTATAAATAAAGTATCACTTCTAATACAATCATTTGCTAGTACTCTTACATCTGTAGGTATTATGTGTTATCACATATTTGGATAAGAGTATGAAAACTGGCCCTATACCGTCCACGATTGGTGGTTTTACCCTTCATCATACCTGAAGTTCACCTGGAATCCTCAACTACTGAGGAACTATGGCTACGGTTACCCATTTTATCTCTAAATGCCGGAACACAACATTGTGCACTGCTAAACGATAAGGGTAATTGCTTAAGGCGGGCGTCAGGATGGTATAGTAGCCAGCCAGGTGTATTTAGAACAAGTGCACCATCAACCAAACCGAATACTAGGAATCAAACTTAAAATATCTGGATCTAATACCGGTGGTGTTCCCGTTAGACCACAGTAGCGGTTAAGCGGTTGCTCTTCTAAATGTGCCCTTACGAAAACGAGAGAGAAGAAGAATGAGAGAACTCTTACCTTAATAAGGGCGCGATCAAGGTCAACATGGATAGGTTGAAGAACTGTCATTGTTTTATTATCCTTAAAAAAAACAATGGGGACATTGAAATAGCTGATAGCAAAACTTACTGTTCTGAAACTCTATTTTTATGATTAGAAGTTGCCAAATGTATCCTTGCTGAATTAAAAGTGGCATAGCGTGGTAAATATTAAATTCAAAGTCCTATACTTTTAAAAGTGAAACGTTAACAAAACAATCAAGTTATGAATATAATCTGAAAACTGATAGAATAGCTAAACGGTTGCTATAGGTGTTGAAACATACTAGCCCTACTTACTGGACCCCGAAGAGCGACACCAAATAGCGAACGAATTAATAATGAAACAAAGCGGCTTATAGTTCATTGAGACAGCGGCGAAAATGGACCTTACGTGCAAGAGATAAGATCTTAATTGGGGGGCAGGTATTTAGTGTGGGGTGGATGCGCCCGCAGCACGCTGCGTCACTGAAGCTCTTTGTTTGAAGTGAAGAGCTGACTCTAATAGCGTGCAGCGGATCTGAGCTTAAAAATGGACTTTTAAATATTTTATGAAGGAGTGGGCAGGATAAAAATGGGGCGTATCCACATAATGCAGAGCAAGTACGCGTATTCGGTTAGGCAAGTAAGTTACATCGGAGTGAATGACGATGCTGTTATGCGGAGTGACTACTGGGGTAAATGTAGAACTTTGTTTATTAGGGGCGATTAAGGATTGTTCTGAAAATTGTATGTTGTTATTTTTTGTTATAATAATAGGGACATATCAATTTCCTCGTCGTGGAGATCCTTAGGGGAGGCCCTTACCCAGCAGTGGGTGTCATGTGGCTGAGACGACGACGAAAACAAATTTCTAAAAGTATTTTAGCTAGGTAGGACGTTTTGACACCTTTCCAAGGGTAAACATTAAATTTTCACATGTATGAGTAAACATCGTGATAAATTGAACCAGTGCGAACCCTTGGATTTACAGTTATGAAAAAAAAACAACGGGTTGCACTCTGGGAGTGCCGGCAGAAGTAAAAACCGCTTAAACGAAAATAACTATCAAAATCCACTATATCTTGACCACAACTTCAAAAAAAGTTGATGAAAACGGAGACCAACTTGATTTACCTACAAACCTTACAATCGAACAACCTTTGTATGGATGGTTAAACCCTGAAAATCGCGTGAAAAAAGCAGCAAAGTTTGCTAAAATTAATTAAATAGCTATTTTTTTAATTTAACGGCTGCTATCACGAAATTGGTTCAGTGCTATAAGGCCTTCATGCCTTATAGCACTGAACCAATTTCTGCGTTTAAGAGGCAGACAAACTAATGTATTTAGTTGATCATCATTTTATAAAGTGCTTACTTTTATGCCAAGTAACGTATAATGTGTAAGTAACTTGCCGTAGCGCAGTGGTTCGTTTGTCGTCCTGTAACTTTGGTTATGGACGGTCACGGAAAATTATGTTATCTCGAGCTCCTCCAAGCTTCGAAAGGCTAACGTGCCTCGACGCTGGTGGGGACCAGCGGCTGTTGCTATTTGCAGTCCTTAAAACCCACCAATTTGTTGGGTCCGTGTGGTGGCTTATGGCCTATTCTCATCCAATAAAGAATGCCAGTGCCCCAGCAGTGGGATTATATAAAATGGTTGATAATAATAATAAATAATTCTTACACTCACACCAATTAACCTAGCCCCAAATTAATAAGCACTTTAAGGCTTGTTTTATGTATGTGATAGTAGGGTAATGGATATAAATACATATAATTATACATTATATAAGTATTTATGTGTAGAAACATTTATAAACGTTCATGATCCAGGTACAAAGGCTCGTATTCATCGTACAAAGTTTTGCCCCTACCGGGATTCGAACCCAGCACCAGCAGAAAAGGCGACACCTTGAAACCGGTGTACGTACCACTCTACCACGGAGGTCATCACTGATCATGATGATGGATGATGATGAGTATAAGATCAGCATTACCTCTCGTGCCGGTGAAGTTCCAATCGGCCGCGTCGTGCGTGTGCGCGCTGCGCGCGTATGGCGTCCGCCGCGACCGGTTCGCCACCGACCGCCCGCGTCCGTCCGTCACTGTAAACGATACCTTATTTACCTCGAAAACTCATCACCTTTATATCGTAAACTACATCATCGTTATATCGTTGTTATTAATTACATTAACATATTAATATTAAAGTCTATTTTTGTTTTAACATATTTAATAATCTTTATGTTGACTGTCCAGTGAATACCTTATAGTTATAATTTTTTAAATTATTTCTGCAAGTGAACAAATTGCAGGTGATCAAGTAGCTGCTGAAAGTCTCATGAAGTCGAAGGTTGTTTCCTTGATTGACTAGATCAACTCTTGAGCCCGGAAGTCCTTGTTTTACGGAACCACTATTTAAAGTGATTTTTTTATCGATTAATTCGATTTAAAGTTCTTTAGTTCACCATATACCATAGGGGAAGGTAGTACAGTCTCGGACAAATTTAATTTTTATCAAATTAGTCTCTAATTTCATATCATTTAATTTCATATTATTTTTTATGTTATGTTCTTAACGTTAGAAGTTAAATAATTTTATCAATTACTTAGTTACATCAATTAATTATTTAAAAAAAACGTATTCTATCGGTTTGTGGCCGAGTTATTTTTTTCCAATATTTTTCTATTTAAAATTTACCATAAGTATAAAAATAGCATTGAAAAATGCAAAAATTACAAAATCATAAATTATTGGCAGTAGCATCTTAATCGATCGTTAAACACCTGAAAAGATGTTTCTTTCGAATGCAAGGATATTCCTAGCATTGATGTGACAACGCTGGCCTACAGTGTATTAAAAATATAAAAGTATTGGAGAATTTCGACGGTGGTTCGCAAGTCTCGGTAGCTCAGCGGTTAGAGCATTGGACCGGATTTCCAAAGGTTAATTTGGTTAAGGTGGCCGAGTTATTTTTTTCCAATATTTTTCTATTTAAAATTTACCATAAGCTAATTCATATTTAAAAGAGCGTAATACATATAATGGAGTGACGGTTTCGTTAAGTATCGGGCAATTTCGTTTAGTACTGGACACATTATTAATTTAATTAACCGACTTAAAAAAGAAGGTAGTTTTATTACTTATTTATAACAAAAAAAAACTAATTTAAAGTAGGTTAGTATACTAGGTATTTTGGAAATTATTATTTCGTGAAGTGAGGGACTTGTGAACATATCGCACCTTCGGTAAGACAAGGGCCGAAGTGCTAAAATTTCTGCAAATGAGTTATATATGCCAAAGTGCCTTAAAAACTAATTTCTACCTGTAGGAACAAAGACATTCACTAGATTCCGTTTATTTTCGCTAGAGGGCAGTAGTGCCTTTGTACCATTCGTTCGTTTTTTGAATGATATTGGAGCGACAAAATATCATTGGTCAGTTGCGCCATCGCCCGCGTGAGTAGTGGTTGTGAACTGGAGCGTCAAGGTCAATAAGGTAAATATGCCCTTTTTTGATTTATATTTTGGAAAGACATGGGTCACATTTTGTGTACTTATGCCTAATTTGAGAGCACATATTTGACAGAACAAAGTCGTTCGGGTAGTTGTGCCTTTGTGAGTCCAATACGTAAACATTACCTAGTCTTTAAACCAAATCTGACTTTGTCATTCCAATTTTGTTTTATATTACAGATAACTATTAGCATTTAAGACTTTGTCATTCCTATCACTTTATTTTTTATGTAAAATTGATAACATTTCCGTCGTTTTCATTACAATATCTTGTGTCTATTTATTAAACTGTAAGATAATTCCGATGCCATTTTTTGCCATTTATTAACCCCCGATGTAAAAAAAGGTTTGTATAGGTTTGACGTGTATTTATTTTTGTTCTGTTGATTAATAAACCGAACTAAACGTCTGATTATTTTCGCTTTTAGGGAATAAAAATGGAATCTCGAGGCAGAAATTTAATATACCGGCTAGAACTTTTGATGAACCTCAGATAAATGAAAATTTTGAAAAATCTAGTTTTGAGGAATCTAACAGTTTTAAAAAGACAAATGCTACTCCTAAAATTAATTCTACGTCAATGGTTGAGCAGTGGATAGATAGCAATGACTATGAAAATCAGGATCCAATACCAATGATACCTGAAACTACAGGAGCGATAAATTCATCCATGATAACCGTATCAGCTATGGAGGATCCAATACCAACGATTCCTGAAACTACAGAAGCGATAAATTCATCCTTGACAACCATATCTGCTATGGAGAATAATGTAATAGCTAGCCCACCTATTATAAATACAACCCCGGGTAATAACGATTCCGAGTCTGAAGAAAATGGAGATTTTTCACCATCCGAAGGTTCAGAATACAAGCCAAACATGCTAGAAACTACACTAAACTCTTCAAATCTAGAAACGTATCCAGTTCTTCTAGTTCTGACAGCAGCTCATCCAGTTCCAGCAGCAGCTCATCAAGTTCAAGCAGCAGCTCTTCTAGTTCTCGAAGCAGATTTATTGAACCTAATACTACGGTGGACTTAAAAAATAATGAAGGCAATAATGAACCGAACCAACACCACACGCAACAGTTAATGTAGAGCAGGAATCAAACAAACGGTCTAGAAAACGTCAAAGAAATATGAATGAGTGGAAACAAGTCATATCTAAACGTTTGAAAAACAGTGGCCAAGAGTACACTACAAAAAGAGGAAAAATTGTAGCAGCAAAATCAATTCTTCCTCCTTGCCCTGATAAATGCCGACTTTCGTGTTTCACTAAAGTTTCTTCTGAAGATAGAAATACGATTTTTCAATCCTACTGGGAGCTGGGAACACACATAAGACAAAGAGACTTTCTCGCGTCTTGTGTGAAGCTGATTCCGCCTGCATACCGAAGAGTCAAAATTATTAAGATTTTTAAGTATTATGATTATTATTAGGTTTTGAAAGTCTTATGCAAAAAAGTTATCTATACTTACTTAGGTAGTACTTAGTTGATTCTAAGAAAATGTTCTTATGAATATTTAACTTTTTGCATATTTAGCTTAGTTAACTTTGTGATTATCTTATAAGAAACAAATTGTGATTTCCACAAATGCTGTGATTACCGACTGATTTTAGATTAACAGTATAAATAAGTCTTACGCATTTACATGCCATTTTATAGATTTAATGTAAACCTTTTAGAAGTGACTTATATGTTAATTTTTAACAGTGATAAAGATGTTCCTAAGAATAAGAATAAAGAAGTACAAAATAAAATAAGTAGTATTTTCATTTAATAAATCATTTCAATATAATGTGTTACTTTGGTCACAATTGCACAATTATTTAAATGTTGGTAGGAAAAGGGCATAATTGTATGCATACATTAATATTTCATTAAATATAGTATAAATAAATAAATAACTCACTTTTTAAATTACATATTTATATTCACAAATATATAAGGTATATTTCTGTTAAAAATAAAATACTAATTTACATTAATATGTGCAGAAAAACACAATATAAATCTATAAAAACCTTAAATCGTCCGTCCTGAAAATTTTGAAAATTAGCACTTCGGCCCTTGTCTTACCGAAGGTGCGATATCCCATACTATACGAAACATCGTTGTTCGTTATTATACGACTTGACTGAAATTATATAAAAAAAAGAACCAGCCATTTTTTATATGTTTTAATATGATACACCTCATAACGTGTGTTATTGAAAACATCTAAATTGTACACATAAAAAAAATTCTCAATTGTCCGATACTAAATGAAATCGATGCCGTGCGCAGTGACGTTGACAACTTGCCGAAAACTGTTCACCGTGTCGCTAGGATAGTATACTTTATCTGTGCATTGATAGAAGGCGTATAAGTTGTGAAATTGTGATGTAATCAACATGGGCCCACCATACTATACGCTGTACGATAGTATACTACCTTCCCTTATGTACGTAAAGCTAATTGAACTTCGTGTTTCGTTACTTTTTATCTCTGTTATACCTACATCTTATTGTTTTATAACAATGTCCATTTAAAATGCATTTTTTTATAAAAGCAGTTGCAAAGATTTTTAAAAGTTGTTGTAAGATATCACAGCAAACAGACATCAATGCGGCCTTAACGAGATCGCCCGAGGCCGCTGTCCCTTGCGGTCACCGCAAACAATCCTTTGCTGAACTTTCCCCCAAGTCACTGCCACTACATTCTAGAGCAAGGAAAAAGTCTGAACACCGTAAAGGTTTTATTACTTCATAATCGTTTCTCTTTGGGTGGTTCAACTTAGCTTGAACTAGAGGATAGTTCACTAAGCAAGCTCTGGAAATACCTATATCGAATTTGTTGATACCTATTCAGAGAAGTCATCAGCGTCCGAGATGCTCTCTTATATCTTGTTAAGGATAAGGTAGAACTGATATATCTGTTCGATAGAAGTCCTTTAAAAATTGAGATAAAAAATAAAAGGAAGTTACAGCTCTACTAAGAGATATTATTTTTTAATGTCAATATTTCCTAAGCGCACTTCTAATTAATTAGAAGATTGCACCCTTGTGAAGTCAGCTAGTTTTTCATTAAATCATAATCATTAGAATATAGATCACCCCAAGCAGCCAATAAATTTAGCCACCATGCAACATGTCAGTAAAATAAAAGTAGAGAAGTGTCAAGTAAAAGTTGAAAATAACGGAAACTACTCATTTAAACAGGTCTTACCATTTATAACATACTCTGCAATACCATATGCTTGATCCTTGGAATTGCTCACGAAGCACTGATAAACTCCTTGGTCATCCTTCTGCGAGTTTTTGATATGTAATCTTAGGCCGTCTTCCGACAATGATATTCTGTCATTGGATTTCACCACTCTGGCGTCGTGCACCCAGTAAATAATCTCTATCGGGTGACCAGAAACTTTGCACTCGAAGTTTACGTCCGAGTTTAAATTTGATCTTGATATTTCGGGTTTCATTCGGACGGAGATTGGTTCTGAAACAAATGTGACATTAAAAAGTTAAAAATGATCTAATTTGGGGTCACTTTTCACCCCGAATTGGGTCACTTTTAAAACGGAGAATAAATAAGGCGAGTAAACCAACACTCCACCAAAGATAATGATAAACGTATTATTCTCTTCAACTAACAGTAGTTGAAGAGAATAATACGTTTTTAAAACATGTCACATTCAATTATTTGCATTAACTCTCTTGCTTTGCTGACTACACCATAGTACCGTTAACGTCAGGCTTTCCAAATTGTCAAACTCCCATCGACTTCAGAGTTGTCTGAAGAAATTCGACATTTTATATTGAACGTAGTAGCCGTTGACTCAACATTAAAGTTACCTGTGACAATAACAGTAAAGTGAACAGACTCCCCCCCAACGGTGTTGTTGAGCCAGCACACGAAGCGACCAGCGTCCTCTCTGCGCACGCCGCTGATGCGCAACAGTCCGCCGCCGAAGATGCGTGCGCGTGGCCATATTGTGCTTTTCTCTATGGGGACTAGCTGCTCGTGATGCTCTCGAAACCACCTGTAACAAGTTGTAAGTCAGCATCTGGATTTAAATAGAGTAAGAGCCATAACGCTCGCGGGTCGAGATAGATTGCTCGTATTTCTGACCGACAGATGATGGCAGTGCATGCTGGGCAGTCTCTAATCTATGTGGATCTGCGCGCGTGTTCCGATTGACGCAGTTTTGGCCCTTTTATACTCTCACATCCGGTAGATCAATTAGAACTAGTTTAAAATTGAAGTTGTCACTTTATTCGCGTAATAGAAATGCGGAAACTGCGTTAGTTTTAAACTGGGAAAAATTTGCAACTACGTTTTATAATAAGTTGGCAGAAACTGTAGAGCTCGGAGGAGATAGGAGGAAATCGGTGGCGTGTTCGGCCTGCGATTGTAGCGGTTAAGCAAGTTTTACAATGGCCGGTAACGGGTTGGGTGACCAAAATTATATTATCTCGAGATCCCCCGCTGCTTCGGAAGGCACGTAAGGCTGCTGGTTCCTGCTGTATTTGCAGTCGTTAAAATCCAACAACCTGCATTGGGCCCGCGTGGTGCTTCATCGCAAATTCTCATTAAACAGAAGAAAGGGCAGAGCCTCTGCAGCGGGGACATAAAAATTGCTGATGATGATCCTTTACTATGGGTCGTGGACCAAACTTGAATGTATCTACAGCTTACACTAAGACTAATCTACTAATTAAACAAGCAACTGCAGAATGCAGTATTTAATTATGCAATCTAACCTATTTCAATAAGGAAGGCCTTTCTTAAATATGTGAGTGTAATGCCAGTCCCGAGTAGAATTACACAGAATCCAGAATAGTTCATTAAAACAACAAACAAGTAGGAACTGGAAATAGTCTTGAAGTTAATTAGTGGACGTATTTTCCTATGAAAACATCTAGAGTGATAATGGCGTAAAGTGAAAATTATATTATTCAAAGCTTCCACTAATATTGTGTCAAGAATGCAATTAGCTCTGTTCCGAGAATTTCTCCAATCCCAGTGAGATTTCAAGGAAAAGTAGCAGTAGTACAAAATATTTTCGGAGCTTTTATTTTAAGGTGTCTAAGGTTCTTCTGAAAATAGTTTTGAAAGGGTTGAAATGCAGTGGAACATTTGCATTCCAAAACGAAGAGCTGGCCATCAAGAGACTTACGGGTCCTTTGGGCATAAGATAGGATTTTGTGTTTTTTGTCACATAATATAGAGTTTTATTCATCTCTTAGATTGCATAATTTACAATTTATCGTTTTCGATGTTTTAAAGATATAGCGTATGCATCAAATCCACTAAAATAAAGCGAGAAAAAAGCCTCTATTTCAATATAATTAAAAAACCCATTTTAGAATCGCCATTTTTACCACACCAATTATGCAAGATATCTTCCCGCTGACATTATAATATGTAAAAGTATTTTTTATAAAGAAATTCCAGTAATGGATCTGCAAATTACTACCTTACAAGCTTACGTAATATTCGTACGTTGCGGAAATCCCTTTTAAAGGTTTCGTAATACGTATTATCTACCAAAATGTGGTCGCAGATTAAACTGTCGTTACAACTTTGCCAATTCGCAGCTATCACGAAATTATATCTATTAGTAAGTCATTCCCCGATTTGAACAGGTAAACTCCCGGTTTATGTTTGGGCAGAATCAAACACAAATACACAGTTGAGGGAAGTTTGTTGTGTGGCCGGGTGTTCAGTTTGTGAGGTTTCTTGGTTCTATAATGCACGTGAAACTTTGAGACCCTCCAAGTTTCTTAAGTTGGTAGGATTTAGACCGTAATTGAATCAGTTTCCAGGACTTTACAAATAATGATAGAACCTAAAATTGTAGCTAATTAACCAGTAGCATTGTTTGGATATACTTTTTTGACATCAGGACTGGAGCGATTAAAGATTGCACATTTTAAAGCTAACATTTAATCTCGTAGGTCTCGTACAAGATACTTTTAATTTTGGTTTAATATTTAACATCCTATTTTTTAAGTACAAATTATTGGGAAAATGCAGAATCTAAACACGACTTAATCTTATCGCTACTAGCTTCAGTCCAACAAAGAACAAAACACAAAATTACCTCAACAAAAAACAATAAAAAAGTAAAATTCTGTTAATCCCTAAACTACGTCAAAAATATATTTCAAACAACCAGTAATTTTGTGGCGACTTAATTCACAAATGAGCGGTAATACAATTTGGCGGTGAGACCAAATTGCTCCTTGGCAATAAAAAGATCACGTCGTCCTGGGATTTCAAAATGGCGGACGAATCAAGACACGCGTCAAATGGCGGCGCGACGTTATTAAATGGCGTCACGTGCGTGGGATGATTAAATTTAAATTGAACTTTTAACGCTCTGGTTTTTTAAATTAATATCACGTGAGAAATTAAACATGTTAACGACTATAATAATTTACATAAAGTGTAGTAAAATTAAGTTTAGGGAAATTGAATGTAGTGTTGGTAACTTAAAATATTTATATTTTGATTGATTTGATTTTAAATACGGTTAGTACCTGCCGCTAGTAGGTACATCCATTTAAGTATTGTATTGTTCATTAATAAAAATAAAAACCAATGGTTGTCACACAAGACAAGAAGGAGATTAAGATACATAAATTAATGTAGGTACCTATTTAAAGACTTGTCTCGCAACCAACGCAACGTTACCGTAAAGACGCAAATTTTTTTCACATTGAGATGACAACCTGCTTGTTTTCGAGGAATAACGCTGCTCCTTCTAACCTCTTTTTTGCGATCGAAACTATTTCAAAACCATGATATACGTTGGAGCCGTCGAAGTTCATATAAAAACCAACATTTCTTAAGATTTACAGGGTACCGCAAAAACCTACAAAGTCAAAAATCGCGCGCCACAAGTTAAATACTAAGCATCTTAGTAAAGCCGCAGCGAGTTCAAGCTGTGTCGGAGAAATCTATTTCGATAGCTATTACGAGTCGTTTACTTAATACAGCTTCCAAGGCAACTCGGAGTCTCTCTTCAGCGTTTGTTTGCTAAACCAAACATTTTTCTAGAACGCTCCAAGCTGTTCGTTTCAGCTTGGTATGCAAATAGACCTTTAAGTAAGTCTATTTTATACTTCGATCTTTTTGAAACAGAAATTTAAATGAATCAATTTACTGACCAAGATTACCATACTTACACCATACATACACACACAATGTTACAAAAAAAAAGAAACTAAAACATTAAACCGTTAAAAGAAAAAGGTTTCAAAGGTTCATTTGTAAAGTAATATAGGTAATATTTTTTCGCCCCAGAGATTTTTAAATTAAAAAAGTTCAGCCAAAAATTAGCAAGTAACTCGAACATTCGTAACAATAACATTTTGTTTACACGTTCCATTGCCGTTTGTTTTATTTTTTAATTAATTATATTAGTTTTACGCTTGCCCTTTAATGGATTTTATAATTAATTAGTTAATTAAAATTAAAATACCAAACTTATTATTTTACTTAAATAATTGTCTTATCCCAAACCATCTAGACTATACTGGCTTGGTTACAAAGTAAATCAACAAAACATTTATAAACGAGTTTTTAAATAATAATGCTCTTTAATTCATAAAGTAGGTATCACAAGACTCACACTCACTAGACTCACAACAATAACAGATAAATTTTTTCTGAACCTGACGAGTAAAAAGGATAGAAAAAAAATACAAAAGGTGTTAATTAAGTTAGCGATTTACATTCCCATTTCATCAGGTTGATAGGTTACACGACAGATGCCCATTCAGAGCGGCAACACGAACAATGGATGAGTTATAAGCGTTGTGCAGACAATGGTGACGGTATCTTGGAGGCTCGCCAATTAGGTGTTTATGCTGGGTCTGCGACCCAGCAGCCTTTTCATGTGAGCAGATTACGATCTGCTGGACAGTTGATTGGGCAGTCGGTGGGATTTTGGCAATCTGTGACGTTTTTCGTGAGCGTTAGAATTGAGGTCGCTAAATTTGGCTTTGATTATTTGATTACAGTTAACGGTTGCTGATTCAAACAATTATGTATTGGCACGGGAGATACTTTTTTCCTTTGTGTTAAAAACATAATTGGTACGTCTTGTTCTGCGCCTTTTAACTTTAAGCAAATGACTGAAATGCATGTAAGATAATGACATTTTAACCTTTCAGATCCCGATTATGAGACACAATAAATATTCTATTGCTCTCTGGACACCAGTGTCTGGTTCAGGTTTATATAAATTAAATAAGTTTGGCGTCAAGAGTATTAGTGACAATTGATGAAAGTCGCCCTTAAAATGAAAAAAAAAAAACTTTATTAATCTCATACATTTTTTTATCTGTGGAAGTTTGTAATTAGCTTTTAAGTGCTTGCTTATTTACCTAATTTGTAAATACTGCTGTAAACTTCCCAAAGAAAATAAAATTAAATAAAAATAAATAAAATACCACTTTACACCATTTCAAGATTTAAAATATCTGTAGACATTGTATAGTATGAGATCTGGAGTCCGAAAAAAGTTTGAAATAAACTTGTGTTACGGGTCACCAGATCTCACCCCGAGGAACTTACTCATTAGAAATAACTACCAACTTAGAAAGTATGAAACAAGTACTAAAATAATTACTCAAGTAAAAGAGTGTAGAGTGTTAGTTCTCTCGATGAGTAACAATGTAGATGTATGGATGTATGTGTAGAGGGTGTGTGTGTGGCTTTTATAACCGCTAGGTTTAAAACGTAAAATGTGTTGAATTTTAACAATAAATTCTACGTAATAATATTAACGTTTGAGGTTATGTACGTCAAACCCAATAACGTAATTTAATGAATAATTTATATAAGTTATAATACGTAAGTAAATTTGTAATACCATCGTTGATTCTGATTCTGAAACATAACTCGGAGAAGAATAGAGATTAATGAATGTGATGTTGAATGCTATTTTCGAAAAGTAGTTTAATTTCTACGTTAGAATAAGAATGATATTAAGAAAAATTCAAAAGGTGTTTATTAAGTAGCAATTTACATTCCCATTTCATCGGGTTGATAGGTTACACGACAGATGCCTCCATTCAGAGCAGCAACACGAACAATGGATGAGTTAGAAGCGCTGTGCAGACAATGGTGACGGTATCTTGGAGGCTCGCCAATTAGGTGTTTAATGGATCTGCGAGCTAGCAGCCTTTTCATGTGAGCAGATTATGGTCTAGTGGACAGTTGATTTGACAGCCCGTGGGATGTTCTCTAAGCTGTGACGTTTTTCGAGCATTAGAATTGAGGTCGTGGAATTTGGATTTGATTACAGTTAGCGAGTGTTTGATGCAACCATGTATTGGTACGGGTAGATCCTTGTTTTTTGTTTTTCCTTATAAATATATTTGAAACATCATTCTATTCCTTTTAACTTTAAAGAAATGACTAAAATGTAATGAAATTTTAAATAAGTTTGGCGCAAAGAGTATTAGCGACAACTGATGAAAGTCATCCTCAAAATAAGAATGCTCTTAAATGGGAAAAAAAAATACAAAATGTGTTAACTAAGTTAGCAATTTACATTCCCATTTCGCCGGGTTGATAGGTTACACGACAGATGCCCCCATTCAGAGCGGCAACACGAACAATGGATGAGTAATAAGCGATGTACAGACAATGGTGACGGTATCTTGGAGGCTCGCCAATTAGGTGTTTATGGGCCTGTGAGCCAGCAGCCTTTTCATGTGAGCATATATTATGATCTACTGGACAGTTGATTCGGCAGTCTGTGGAATTTTCTCTTATCTGTGACATCAGCGTTTTCGTCGTGGAATTTGGATTACGGGTTCTGATACAAACATGAATGTATGGGTACATGGGTACGGGTAGGAACATACTTGAATACAGAGGTAAAAAAGTTTGGTATTTGGCAAAGTAAATTTGTTGGTTCCAATCCATAAGAAAGGCCATCAGGTTTAACCTATGTAACCTATCTATAGATAGGGCGATGAACAATAATCAAGCGATGCTTGAAATAATAAATTTTTGATCACCCATCCGCTGATTAAAAACCGCGAAAGATGCTTAAGACGCTATACAGAAAAAGAATGTACTTATTGTTATAAAACTATATATGACGGTTAGAGATTTTACAAATCTGGCTTAGGATATATATTTCTTCAACCTTTATCTAGATTTGTAAAGTTTCAGAAACACGCTTTTATGATTTTGGCTCGAGACTTTTTTTTTCGAAATGAACCCTAAAAAAACCGCGTCAAAATCCGACTAGTAGTTTTTGAGATAATGCCAACATTGGTTTGCACAAACAAAAAAACAAACATCTTCTTACCCCAAACGCAACTGTCTCCGCAGCGTCTGGCGTTTAAAAATACGAAAATTCAAGATTATTGTTAAATGACATCACATTATACATATTGGAAAGACATATTGGAAATTGGTTTAATAATTAGCATCGTGTAATAATTTTTCTTTAATAAGTAGCTAATAATTATTTACTACGAAGAGATTTCGTGGTTTTTTCGCCTCATCTGCAAAATCGATCTCGCTCTCGCGCGCGTCCTTTTCTCATTACTATCTCGCTTCATTCGCAAGGCGCCTTAACCGTCGCTATTGCAGCGCAACATAAAGGCGCTGTTATCAACAATCGAGCTTCTCATCGAGCAGTACAGAATCATTTAGACCTTGAATGTGAAGGAAGCTTATTGTTCACGAAACACAAGGAAAATAAAACGAGGAAAACAGGTGCACAGAAAGTATAAGAAATAATAAATATCTTCATATTTTCCTGCGTCTAAGTGCATTAAATATGTAATGTTCAACTAGGGTAGTGCCACAATTTACAAGACACATGCCTCTTCCTGGCGAGGCTCTAACTCTAAACAATAGATGTGAATTATAAACGGATGAAGCCAACATTATCACGCTTAAGCCTGGGCTGCGGCCAACTAATCGTATAACTACTGCTTTAACTATAATAGTGACCCGCGACTTTGTCCATGTGGCTATTTAGTTTAGACATTCATTTCCTATGGACGTAACAGGGATGAAAGTTCCAGATGTCCATTCATAATTTAATCCCCTGAATGTAATAGGGATGAAAGTTCCAGTCATCTATACAAATATTCATCCCTTATAGATGAAATAGCGATGAAAGTTCCAGACATACTATGACATGTATAATACGGTTAAATATCTAACCTGCTCTACCGTCATATTCTTATATGATGCAAACACTACAAATACAAAGTTTATCGTAGCCCACTAGTTTCAGACGATAATCGGCAAGATCAAAACAACTCTTCAGCTTGTAGCTGATATCGTGAGTTACGGCAGCTTTGTCTGCTAAGAAAGCTGTGATTTTTCAATCCTCTGAGCATAACATTCTGTTTAATTCATAACCAACTAAAATAAAAAAATATTGCTAACTGTATGAGATAGGTATTAACGACAATACATTTTTAATTTGGCCGTATAATTCGTTTACGGATTAGTATTTTTTGTCTAAGCTGAGCCTGAGGTTTGTATAAACATTCAAAATGATCCACATCTGCCGACGCAGTTGTAGACACCAAATGCATCAATGCCTATCTAGAGTTTTATGGCAGCGCTGTATCTAAGGGAATTTGTAAACCGGCCTTAAAATATTTATTTAGCATACTTAAATTGATCTATACGAAGGTCGAGAGGTTCTCTTTAGTATATACCCGAGCCCATCCATCAAATCCGGCTAGTATTCAATATTTCAATATACCCTTACGTTCGAAGGCAGGCTTTAAGATCATTACAGTGTAGGTAAAGAAAAAGTAGTAACATACCCCAAGTAACCTAACAGCTTTAAAACCCCCTACACAAAAAAAATACTCTTAATAAGTTAAAAATGATAGTTATTTATCTTAATTACTTATTGATTACGTTTATATTATTTTTAACTTTTAAGAGTATTTTTTTGTGTAGCTAGTTTTTGAAATTTTTAATTTTAATTTTAATTTTAATTTTAAGCTTTCTATTTTTTTATTATTAAGATCAAATTGTCCGATGCTCAAACTTAGGTCAAAGTCAATAACTGTATGACTATCCCCTCTCAAAGACCGTTTCAACGAGCCTAAACACGATATATTGTGTGCTGTAAGTCATCGAGGAGTTGGGTACTCTGCAGATCGCGCTGGTCGCTTCATCAGGTCAAGCGTACCATATTTTAATTTCTACACCGGATTTGCTTACGGGTTTTCAAATTTGAACACGATCTGTCAAGTGGAAGTATTGTAAATGTTCATGTCCTGTGAAAGTTGATTAATCTGTGACTGTTTGAGGCAACGTAAGTAGCTCCCAAACGGATGGACCAATTTTGACTTGTTTTTTTATTCGAAAGCTGATATAATCAAGATGGTTGTTAGCTATAATTTATGAGGATCTGCTAAGCCGTTTGAATGTCATCAGTTCATTTAGGTAACTAAAATTAAAATTAAAGTAGGAAAAGATCTGATGATCTTCAAACGGCTGAACGGATCTTCAAAAACTATAGGTTTCGAGATCGAAATGGTTCCTAGTTATAACTAGGAACCATCTCGATAACTCCAGCTTTCAAATAACAAAACCGCATCAAAATTCGGTTCAGTCGTTTAGGAGCTTCGTTGCCAGACAGATACATACACATGTCATAACACCCCTCTTTTGCGTCGGGGGTTAAAACAGGTAACATGATAGAGGAGGATGCTCCTGTGAAGTTTATTTTATTCAGAAACTGTCTGTGCGGTAATGTTGTCTTTTGTGTAAAATTACATTATTTAAATAAGTATCCCAAAAAAATGAATTCTGTGTAGCGGAGAAAGCAAGACAGCATGATGCGCTATATCATGTCGCATGATATGACATAGCGGTGTTAATGCTGGGGGCTGGGACAGCTTTAAGCCGTGTAGGTATAACATTGTGAGATGTGGAGAAGTCTTTACTCGCGAGTCAATTGGAATGTTAAATTGCGATACCCTAGCAGGGTTCATACAGATTGAAAGTGAATTAAAAACTGAGTAAGACTGTGTCAAAAGTGCCTTTACGTCCTAATGTCCTTTACGACATTTGAGCCCAGAGGTATCGTATGGTACTGTCTTCATGTTATATTCACCATTGTAATCACATGATTGCAATAAACTCTTTGAATTGAATTGAATTAATTGTTGCCGTGCGCGAGCGTGTTGCTCGGCTCGCTGTCAGGTGGCGGGGCTGTGCAGTGGTGGGAATACACATGCTACCCCTAAAGACATCTCACCCCCAAAGACATCTCCACAGCGCGAGTCTATTTATGTCATTGGAAAGTTAACAGAGGAACGCAGACGTCCTCGCTCGATCGCTATCGTAGTATTATGACCTGCCTACTTAGATACATAATAATAAGGGGTTTCTCACCTATAGCTAGGTACGGGCCACGCGTGGGCCGCGCACGGCAGCCGCACGTCCCGACCGACTAGCACCCGCCGGGATCGCGGCTCAATGGCAACGCGTGGTCTGACGCCGCCTTTAGGCTCTGTCACTATCACGTGGCCTGTTACAATTAGGAAAATGATAAGATTAGGTAAACTTAGATCAGGAAATTATAATATCGAACATATGATAAGCATGAATTTTACTCGCTTACTTTAGAGAAATTTTTATTGTAATTTTCTGTATCGATGGGTAGTTTAACCCCTGAAGTTTCTCTGGTAAGTAAGCATTCACGATGTAGTTAAAGGTATTTCTATCCATCTACCTAATCATCGGCACGGTACATTCTAATAAAACCACTAAGAAAGAAATAAAACCATTAATAATCAAGACTTTCGGTAGCTTAAAGTTCAGAGCATGCGTCTTAGGAAAAACGCTTTAGAAAAGGAAAAATTTTGCTCAGGCACGCCCTTTACAATTCACTATTCACTATACAGGGTCAGTAAGTAAGTAACAAAGTACGTAAACTACTAAAATCAGCTTACCATAAAACTGGCTGGAGTGTGACAAGCCGGTGATCCGGTCCCGGACTCGGCACCGGAACGTGTTGTACCGGTCCGATGGACTCACGGCACTTATGTACAGCGAACCGTCGTCCAATTGTTGATACTTTGACCCTACGAAACAAAAAAAAGGAGATGCTGTTAAAAATATATGTCGGATAAGTTCACTATTTAATTTATCTCACTAGGTTTGAAATGGAAATGGGCGGGTCAGCTGCTAGATTCACTGATGACAGATGGACTTCAAGACTTCTTAAATGGCGGGGACCATACTGGACAAGAAGTGTTGGTATACCCGGTAGTAGTAGATGGTAAAATGAATTAACAGCAATAGCGGGAAAAAATTGGACACAAATAGCAAAGGACCGACAAAAATAGGATTCTTTAGAGGAGGCTTTTACCCGGAAGGGAACCATATAAAATCTTAAAATGCATGAATTTTATTAATTTAATGTAATGATTAGGAAATTTAAAAAAATATTAGTAATGAGTTTGCATGAACATTTATTTATATATAATTTTACGTACTTATCTATATTAAGTTAGAATACCAAATTATATACCATTTTATAAATATAATAAAACCAAATACTATGTAATTGTAATTCAAATATGGAATAAATAAAGCTTTATTATTATTATATGAAGTTCACTATTTGTCAAACTCTTAATAATATACTCGTCTAACTCACATGACGGAGAAAAACAGAATGTGCCAGCTGCTATTTTTTCCTCTGCAGATAGTGAAAGGGTATATTCGGAAACTTATAGTCGATGGGCCTGTCATTATTGTTTTTGGGCAACATCTTGGACCCAAACCATTCCAAATATGGCCTCGTTGAGGTGTGACTCTGTGAGTGATGTTTACAATTCTATTTTTATGTGATAAATATTAAACAAGAAAATATACTAGAAAAAAGTCATTTGTGTCATGTCCCGTCATAGCGACACGAGACAATTTGCTTTTTTCTAGTATATTTTCTTGTTTAATATTTATTACAATTACTGCTCTCAAGTTGTGCCTTTGATGCTTTTCCAAGTATATTTTTCCACACTGGTGAAGCCGCAAGCGGATACTAATGATAAGTGTAAAATATAATAAAATCCGACAACATCACACAGCTAAGATTTCATTTAAAAAAGTAGCTCTATATTTTGATGCAATTCCAACGACGACATCTTTACTTTTCATGTAAGATATTTTTACCTTTTTTGCATACGAACGTGTTTAAAAAAGCTATTACAGACCAACCATATAGACGTCGTAAGTTCCGAAGCCTTTCGGGTTTCGCTTAAGCGTCCCTTATTTTCTTTTGGTGAAAATGAGATTTCAGACGAAAATGTAATTGTGTGTGTCATGTCTTGACAAGAGTTTTGATGAGGAAATTTCGTGACAAATATTTGCCTTCATCCTGAATTTTAGGAGAGATATAAATTTTACGAGACGTGTTTAACTTTGAGATGGTGCCGCTTAAACAATTTGATTTAAAGGATTTTGTTACATTTTGTCTAAATTTAAGTATAACTGGAAATAATTTTAATACTTTTTTTTTTTTTACGTCGTTGTAACTAAAGCAGTGAGCCGGCAGGACATTACATTTTAAACCATATACACTTAGCGTCTTATTACAAACAACTGATTTAGAACTGGTTTAAATCCGGACTAATAGATCTTGGATTGTTACAGTTAATACCAGGTTTATAATGTGTTCTTATTACAAATCAAAGACTAAACGAGGACAAGATCAACCCAGTATCTTCCGTGATTTAAAGCAAAACATTCCGATTCTCTAAACGTTGATAAAGGATTTATACTTTAGATGCGTAAATAACCATTATCAGTAATAAAGGAAACCGTGTTTTTTTCTGAAGTTTCCATCACTTAGCGCGAATTTTTTAATTAATATAATTATTTTTTTTATTATCCTGCACGAAACGGACCGCAGTACGCGGCTCGTAATTTGAGATGTGATGACGACGGATCAACCAAACAATATGTTTACGTTACGTTACAAGAACTTCATTGTTATAAATATGATGCAAATAAAGAAAGAACTTGTTATTTAGGTATTCAGTGTACCAAATATTGTACTGTTTTGTGGTTTTGTGTGAGAAGTCATGTATGTTATAATTGTGACAAAATGCATATTTTCCTGAGTTAAATCACTCAGGAATATATGGGACAACAAGGAAAAGAGGAGTGAAAATTGGAGATCTGAAGAATAAGTTAGTAAAACATCGTAAAGTAGCTACAGTTTTTTTGCCCAAAACGTTTTGTTAATTTATATTTAGATATATCTAAAATTCATCTTTCGATTCAAAAGGATTGACACGCTGACGATGACCAGATAGCTAAGACTTCTCCAATATATCTAAATCTTCGAAATCCATCCTAACAATGTTATTTATAGAAATTATCGACACAACAAAATCCAAATTAACCTCAAACCAAAATTAGTAACTAAGTTAAACTTGGGGTCCCGTGGGTTTAACTTTAGTACCACAGATAGTTCAAGGTTTAGTGTAAAACTTCGTTTTGTAATAAGATTTTTTTTTATATCTAAGTTTAAACCAAGTATTTTATTTAGTCCGGGTTTTGGAATATGACGGCTTAAGTTAATCATCACATCTGACCTAAGTAGCGCAGAATGACCTCGCTATCATCAATGATCCAGTCGATTATGTCAGAGTTGTAAGGTGGCAAGACATCACAGGACAAAACATTTTTTTTACACCTTATGAATATCAAAATAAGCATTACATAAATACCGCAGCTCGGTGACGTCGTCGTCAGTGAGCTAGTCGGTGCCGTCGATCCTGACGATGTAGTGAGTCGGCACGACGCAATGCAACGTTACAAATAGGCGACCAAGCAATACCAGTTCACACTTTATATTTATCAAGATAGGTCTCACCTTAGTACCCTATCACAGCAAGCTCGTCGCTGACGTGCTCGTCAGTGAGCCAGCCGGTGCTGTCGATCCTGTCGAGCCAGTAAGCCGGCAAGACATGATACACCAAGCTATCACAGGGCAAAGCAATATACGCTTATGTTTATCAAAATAAGTCTCACCCAAGTACCGCAGCACGCTGACATCGTCGTCAGTGAGCCAGTCGGTGCTGTCAATTCTGTCGACGCAGTGAGTCGGCACGACGCATCGCAGCACCGCCGCGTTGCCGGCCATCACGTACTCATCTGGCACGTGGACCTCCCACGCCACGTTTAATGCTGCGCCAATATAGAAAATAAAATCTTTTTAATTTTTCAGGTATATAAGGTAATAAATTACAATGAATATTTCATTATAACCCCAGGCAGTATCAAATTCAGTTTAATCTCAGAACAGTTGCAAAGACGAAGTTAGAATTTGATATTTTCGTAATAAGATTTGTGAGTATTGCAACGTGATGATGTGATAAGGTAACGAAAGTGATATCCAAACCAGAAACTAGTAGCAATCGCATTTGATTCACATAAAGAATGGGAATTCTGACATCTATTTTATCAAAGTTTCTTGTCGTGAATGTACACCAACAATGATTTTGTTCCTCAGAATGAGAATAAAATCCGCTATGTTTATTACTTGTTTCTCCAGCTCTTACATACAAAACATACATTACACAAAATATCTTCTCAGCAATAATGTTTTCTTTGAGCCAGTCTTCGTTTATGGATAGCATCATTTGCTAATACCTTCACTGCTCGTGCTTCAGCCGACCTAATTGTTCAAAGGTTTGGCCTTAATCTTTACATTTACTTAATTTGGAGAAGAACGGATCATCTTAGGTACTTTTTGCTTAAGCTGCTTTGAAATTAAGACCAACTCTTCGGAGAGATGTATTCAAATACTTGAGCAACCTACTTTTGTTTATATTTCGCATTTGTACTATAACTAAATTAAAGATGTAGACAAAACGATATGACCTACTTTGGAAAAATAATGAGCACAAAATTCACGGTGCAAAGGAGCATCACGATCTTTTTTTATTAACTTTGCAATTAAAAATGTGAAACAACTGAATTGAAAGTAGACGACAAGAATGTTGAATAAAATATTTTCCTGCTCTTTAAGAGTAGTTATAAATTATAATAGAGGATATTTGTTATTTTTGACTATAACACTTAGGCACAGTTGTAGGACATCCCAACAATAAAATATTGAGTGATTTCACTTCAACTTAATGTTGTATGAACTGGAAAAAAAAAGATTTTCGCATTCATACAACGAAAAAAATTAATAATGTCTTTTGTAGTGTTTCTACTCAGTGTTTTGATACATTTTCTGTCATCTCATCTACGATATTTTTTTACTGACACAAATAAGTGTTTGAATCTGTGCCAAATGAAAAAGAAATAAAAAGCTGTCTACGGAATGACTTTTATATTTTTCTGACAATATCTGGGAATACCAGCATGGTAAACATTTCAGATCTCTTATTAAAAATCTTGAAGATTAACGAACAATAAAGTCTATCCTAAATAATGTCGTAAAATGTTAAGAAAATAGGGACTAATTAAATAACTTTTTGGATCTTAAGAAGTAATAAAGTATTTTAAGGATCTCCTCTGTTTTGTAAACGCGTCCTTAAAAACTTACTTAAAACTTCCTGTCCATAAAACAGGCTACAATAAACTTTTTTAAATGTCTCTTTTATACAGGCACCTGCTACAAATCCGAGTTTATCCCTAATTTGCTTAAAAGTCGTTGTCAAAACATTTTTACAAGTAACCGTATCAATTTACTTCATTAAGTTAAATAACCATTGTCCCATTTCCAAGAACTTGCTGACAACTTAATGAGTTTTATATTTTTCGTAGAATAATTTTCAAGGAAGGAATAAGATGCTTACATGTAAAAAGTTGAGATAGAAGCATGGAAAAAAGAAAAACGATTCGTCTTGAATCTTCAGATTAGATAAGTTTTTGGAGTACCAATATACATTTATTTCTAGACTATTACACTTTTCAGTTTCTTACCTATAATTGGATATATTGGATACAGTATGATTGCTTAAGTTAATGAACAAACAATATATTCGATATTTCGAATACGAAAGTTGAAAAATTTGATTCCCATTAAAGATAATTATTCTCAGTATTTGATACAATCAGGCGTTACTTGGTGGAAATTCATATCTTAGTAGAAAACGAAAAATAAGTAGCGGAATTATGGCTTCTTTTTTTTAGGACTTTTGAAACTTTTGCATTTTTCAATGCTATTTTTATAGGTAATATTTATAATATTTTTCTATTTAAAATTTATCATAAGTATATATATCTTTCGTTTTCTACTAATAATTATTCTCAATAAGCTTTTTATTTGCTAGTAAAGATACCACCGGTGTCCAGAGAACAATGGATTATCTATTGTGTCTCATTACCAGCCTGAGAGGGTAATAAATTTTTGTGATTTAAAATACCATACGCTGTGTTGTGTTACAGTATTTTTTTGCATGGGTGCGTAATGTAATATCTGCAGAAAATTGGAGCAGATGGTATGGTGTAGCGACACAAATATCGAAGCCCCTTTTATATTTGAAGATCTCTAAAAATATCGTAAGTTCCGTCATATACCTATATCACAACGGGCGAAGATTTGTAAGGTTGACATAGTTTTGAACCAATATAAATAAGGAGGCTACCATTGAAGTATGCTTGAATCTATGAAATCAGGATGAGTGGTCCTTCGAAACGGATATAAAATATAATTCATACAAACTCACTTATGAGATATGATTTTGAATTTTTTCCGCTATCAGAAACAATGGAAACGTTTTTGTCCCAACTGGGGTTCGAACCCTTTAAGTGTAATCTGTACCACTGCGCCATTATATTTTCCAAATACCTACGCAGCACAATCTTTTTTTTACCGGCATGGATGTGAATGTTATTCAAAGGTACCGCAAACCCACTTCTGGGTTTTAGCCGGCACCGGTACGTGGTGGAGTGGACGTCTCTTCAGTACCTCTCCCCTGGGAATAGGGGCAGTTCCAGTGACCCATTGGCAAACACCCGCCACAAGCTTCCCACTGGCGTCAACAGCGGCCCGTTCAGGAGCCAGTCCAGCTTCTAAATACCTACGCAGCATAATAAAATACTTACCGGCATGGACATGAATGTTCTTCGAAAGTACCGCGAACCCACTACCGAGTTCTAGCCGGCACCGGTACGTGGTAGGGTGAACGTCCCTCCGGTATCTCTCCCCTGGAATGGGGGCCTTTTTATTTATATATTCATTTCTTTATTTCAAAATCCCAGGGACTCATTGGCGAGCACCCATCTCAGATCCCCTCCTGGCGTCACCACCATCCCATTAGGAGTCCGTCCAGTTTCTAAACCGGTACCTCTCCCCTGGGAATGGGGGCAGTTGCAGGGACCCATTAGCCAGCAACACCTCAGATCACCCCTACTGGCATCACCACCGCCCCGTTAGGAGCCGGTCCGGCTTCTAAATACCTACGCAGCATAATAAAATACTTACCGGCATGGACGTGAATATTCTTCGAAAGTACCGCGAACCCACTGCTGAGTTTTAGCCGGCACCGGTACGTGGTGGAGTGGACGTCCCTCCTGTATCTCTCCCCTGGGAATGGGGTGAGCTCCAGGGACCCATTGCCCAGCACCCGCCGCAAGCCTCCCACCGGCGTCACCAGCGTCCCGTCTGTCAGGAGCCAGTCCAGCTGTTGACAAATGAAGAACGATTAATATCAATAACAAAATTACTTTCTATTTCACGTTTATGCAGACTCGATAAATCTGACCCAAAAATCGATAAGCTCCGACGCAGAAAAAATATGCCAAATTGTTCCTTTAAATGTGTAGAATTTATGTATATAGTTTGTGTATTTAATTTGCATAGCTATCATGGAAATACTTAAACAAAACCATGCGAAAAATTTGTGAATTTTTAGGTTTATTTGTTCTGTAATAATATTGACAAGCTCTGGCGCAAAAAAGGTATGCGATATTCTTCATTACAATGTGGAGACTAATTATGTATTTAGTTTGTTTAATTCATTTCAATGGCTATCATGCAAAATTGTGAACTAAAACATAATGCGTAAGTATGTAAAATAGATGATGATGATAGATGATGATTTTTTTCTCTAAGTGTAGTAATGGCTTTAAAAGTTCCTATAAATAGTATGAACAGTGAATAAAACGAAGAAGAATAAAAACATTTTATAAAAAAAATTCAAACCGACTTCAAAAAGTAAAAAATAAAACTTTTGGAGTCGGTGCCAGCCAGGGCATTCTACATTGCACTTCTATTAACTATATATTTTTTTGGCCTTAGCTAGCTAGCACCGACTCCAAAAGTTTTATTTTTTACTTTTTGAAGTCGGTTTGATTTTTTTTTATAAAATGTTTTTATTTCAGATTTTTTAGTTACATCATGTGGCGTTACTTACACTAAAAATCAGCCCATACACAACAATGTCATCTAGGTAAACGACGACTTGCCAAAAGGTGATTGATATTTTTCAAGATTATGAAAAAACTACTAGCCAGATCTTCATAAAAATTATATGGGACCAAATTGACAGTGTACCCGATCGAACAAAAAAACAACTATTAAAATCGGATCACCAACACCGGAGTAATCGGTATACATACATCAGACAAAAAAAAAAAATACGCGTTGAATTGAGTACCTTCCTCCTTTTTTGTTGAAGTCGGTAAAAAGAAGAAATAAATATTTAATAAGCTTCCGAAGTAAAAAAAAATGTTTTGGTGGACACGATTATTATAAGCCGTAACAATTAAATATTGATTTGATAAAGTTAGATATTTTTATATTTTTTTCCTAAAATTCGATTCTTTGGAAGGTAATCTTAATATTATTATGTTAGCCACGATTTTGAGAATAACGAATACTAATAATTTATTTGCGTTTTAAATGCTAATGGGGTTTGAACTGTTATGTATATGGCTGGCTTCGGCCAAATCCATAGTATGAGACGCCAATTTGTTTTTTTTTTAAACCATAATACCTATATAAATGCAATGGGGACACACAGAGGAACAAAAAATGTTATGATATTTTGGTTTAAAATGGTTGGGGAAAAAGTCTTTTCGCATAATATAGTGTGTATGAACTTGTTATAAAATCTCTTTTTATCTGGCTGGTTTTGGTATCATTAAAAGTTTTAATTTTAAAGAAGATAATTCCAAATTCAAATTTGGAAAATGGGTGATTTTCATTAGTTTTTCTTACTGTCAAGATGAGTGAATCTAATGAAGGATACATTTTAAAATATTACAACAAAAAAGGTAAAAATGCAACGCAAGCCGCGAAAAAAATTTTGCGATGTTTAAGGACCTAGTGCAGTGTGAGAGTAGCACAAATTTGGTTTAAGCGATTTCAATCCGGAAATTTTGATGTCAAAGATGCACGTCCCTCTGGCCGCCCTATTACGGATAAAATGGATGCCATTTTTGAAAAAGTGGAGCAAGATCGGCATATCCGTAGGTACGACGTAGCTGAAGAACTGGAAATTGACCACAAAACAGTATTGGCGCATTTGAAAAAAACTGGATACACAAAAAAGCTCGATATTTGGGTGCCTCACGAGCTCACTGAAAGAGACCTAGTGAACTGTGTACTCATATGTGATTCTTTATTACGACGTAATGAAACCGAACCATTTTTGAACAAGCTGATAACTGGTGATGAAAAGTGGATCAAGTACGACAAGAACGTGCGAAAAAGGTTGTGGTCATAGGCCGGTCAGGCTTCACAGATTGTGGCGAAACCCGGGTTAACTCGCAACAAGGTGATGCTGTTACCACCAGACAGGACCATCGATTCTGATCTCTACTGCGAACAACTGATGAGATTAAACCAAGAAGATGAGATAAAGCGGCCGGAATTAATCAACGGAAGGGGTGCGGTTTTTTATCATGATAACGCTTGACCTCACACATTTTTAGCCACTCAGCAAAAATTAAGAGAGTTTGGCTGCGAGGTGTTAATGCATCCGCAGTATAGTCCTTACTCTACTGTTTCGGTTTCTTCAGAATTCTGTAGGCAGTGTCAGGTTCATCACGAGAGGACTGCCGAAACCACTTGTCGCGGTATTTTGATCAGAAGCCCCAAAATTTCTATAACAATGGAATCATGTCACTACCTACAAGATGGCAAAAAGTTATCGAATAAAATGGCACCTACTTTAGTTAAATGTAAATAAACTATAATGAAAAAATGTTTTGTATTTTCTAAAAAAATGCGAAGAAACTTTTTCCCCCACTTATTATAATGCCAAGTGTCAAGTTAGCCAGATAATTAGAGTTAAAAATTAATAATGCCACATCACTTTTGTATCTCCAATTATTTGACTAACCTTTTTAGGGTATTATTATCTTTTTAAATATTTTTTGTTCATGTTGTTCTTTACGTTCCCTATCCATTTATATCGTGCGGCGCGATTCTGAAATATTTCAAAATGGCGGACCGGTGACGAGGCCAAAAGCTTCAAACCCCTTGAGACTAATTTTGTTTGCGCCGGAGCATGGTAAAGGACGATGCCACAAATGTTTTGACGGTTGGCGCCTTTTCGAAAATCCCTTCACACCATTCAAACCTTGTTCAATCGATAGAGTATATATGTACGAACAATAGTTATTGAGACAGCATATTAAAATTTGTAAACCGTATCCATTCTGAGATAAATGCTCCTGTTCACCACTATTATTTCATATATTTAAGCTAAAAATAACATTTTTTTTGAGATTTTATCAACTTATACCAATGAAATATTATTATTTATACAATGTACTAAATAATATTACTATTTTTAATATCAACAATATATTTAATAATTACCTCATTAGGTTCTAGGACGGTAGCGAAATGCCGCCGTCCCTCGAAAAGTAAAATATGATAATTATCATTATAATTTTATTTTTATACATTATTATCATTTATTATATTGTAAAAATGATCGGTCATTCTTATAAGCGAGATAAAATTGCAAAAATTGAGTTTTTAACCTTTGTCAAGAAAAGAATAGTGATGAATGTGCATTTATCTCGGAATGGATACGGTTTACAAATGTGCTGTCTCAGTAACTATTGTTCGTAGATAAATACTCTATCCATTTATTAAGGTCGGAATGGTGTGCAGGCATTTTCGAAAAGGCGCCAAAACTAGGCATTGCCCTTTTCTATGGGCCGTGACGAGTCTCCTTTAACGCCATGATATCCCTTGCCAGTAGAATTTATGGGGATCTTTATTTAAAAAGTAATTGATACATAGAAAACGTTTAAATCACAACTAATAGAACATTTATAGGTATTTTCAATTAAATACTAACTTATTTCTTTAACCTTAGTGCTTTCAGAGCAAACATTTCCCAAAAAAACTCTACTGGTCAACCGGGAAGTTCCCCGATTGAACATCTCACCCATAGCCACTCAACGACGATGCCTACGTTATATATTTTCGCGCCTACTGTTTATTGAAATAAAATAACTTTACATCTCTCATGTTCGGTAAGTAGGTTCTTATTACCTCCAAATGGGGCTTGTAGGTGATTAATTAGCGCTCTAGGGTAATAATGTAGCTTGAAAAGCCCTAGGGCGGTAAGTAATTAAAAAAAACCACTTCTTTCTTTCAACAAAAAGTTTGCGTACATCTAACCATCATACTGGCAATAGACATCATGCATTCAGCCCAATGACCAAAGAGGTCGCTTTGCTATCAGTCATCAATTTTAAATATCGAACGGCGAAGCTCAATTTAGATCTTGAAAAAAATAATTAAAAAGTTCTTTACTTGATTCTTTTTAATGAAAAAAGGCGGGAATAGAAAACTTTTACTTTAAATATTGTTTGTTTTTGGGATTGTTCTCATTTCACTATAAATTTCAACAAATAAAATGTTTTATTCTTGTAATGCCGGTTTTTTTCTACTTACCTCACAATCGAGATGTAAAGCAGAATAGTTAGCTCGGGTGTAAGCATCAATTGCACTCGAACTAAAGGCTAAATATCTCGGGCTGCAATTGATGCCTTACTGCCCTTGCCTACTAATCTACTATTATACAATTGCAGTAGATAATAATCTTAAAAGATTCAAATAGTGGTAAGTATTAGGAAAATATCTACGCTCGTGGGCAACCTCTAGGAAATTCATATCAATAAAAATGACACACTCTTAACACAATATGTAACATTGTTGGCAATAACTATTTTTCGCACAAAGAAAATAAGACAATGGTTGTACTAACTTATGTCACAAACAAAAGCGGAAGGCAACTCCGTCTTATTTAGAAAATAGAAAAAAAAGTAACGTCGAAGCTCAAGACGGAAGCAAAACACTTTTATTAGAGAGGAGTGCCAAGAAAATTATGGCTTTCCTGGCAAAAGAGGCGTGGTGTAGTAGATTAAGGAAATAACTACCCTCCCGACAGTGTGGGTCTGCCGCGACAAATTTAATTTTATAAACTTTTGTTTTTTTTTTCTTTCTAAAAAGTTTTGATTTCATTGTGGAGTTGCTGTGATGTTGAGGCTAAATAAGGTACGGCTTTATATTTATTACGCTCTAAGGGATGCTCGGGTTTGTCATAAGCCCCCAATTTCGTTCCCCTGCGAGTCATTCTAAGGCTTTTTGTGATGTCTGCTAAAAAGTAAATATTAGAACTTTACCAATATTCAAGTCGAAAAAATTTTTTGTTCGCGTTTGACCTCTAATATTATTATTTGGTATGACCGCTATACGATTAAATAAATTATTTGCCAAATATATATAAATGGGAATAAATGAATGAAGACACCAACATAATTATAAATCAGAATTTTAATTCAATACAAAGCATGCGAAAAAAAATCCATTACTATTCTTTATGAGTTTATGAGGATGAGTGAGTATTTTAGGTTGTAATGAAGAATGAGGTATTATAATGGTCATAATACTGCAGTGCATTGACGGGTGCACAATTGCACATGCTTTAAGCTTGACCAACTCTTAATATACCTACCATATTTTCTCATAAGTTGACTTTCCATTTTTTTTCCTTACGCATTCGTTCTCATTTAATAACCGTCTGATTAAGCATTTATACACGCATTTGAAACACAAATAAAAAAGACAAAAGAACTGCATTTTCAGCATTGCTGAAGGTTTGAAAACGGTATGAGAAATAGTGAGCATTTCATGGTAGAGGTAGCCAGGACTAGTGGATAGTTTACGGAGCGCGATCAGCAAATTTGCATTTTTCTGCACCATTTCCTCTGCGCCCGCGTATCAGATGTGAAATGTTTCGCTCCGAGCCGAGCGGCGCAAACATTTACTGTTTAGAAATATGATTTCATACCTCTATATAAAAGTAAATTTATTGTGCCCGATTTGATATCGAACTGTTCAGAAAAGATTGTTTATTTTAATAAAATATATTTTGCAATTTTTGTGCAGGGATTTTACAGAATAATCTCTTACATTACGTAAATAAAGTTTCGGTTACCACAAATAGTGAGGATACATCAAATATAAAAAGATCATTCATAATTTAACCTAATTCGTATTTAGCCCAGTCACTTTTTAATTTGATCCTGTCTTTAAGTCCGTTCTTCTAATTTAATTAAATAATTTATTTAGCCGAGTTTATTTTTGTCGTCCCACCCTAAAGATGTTTTGTTTGTCTCCCCAGCCCCCGCAATGGCCATAACCCAGTTCACCCCATTGCTTATAATCTTAATTCTTAAACAAGTGACACTCAACTGAGGTTCTCGGTAAATATGCGATGTAATCAGAGGTATATTATCGGATAAATGTAATGTTAATCTCATGAACTAGGAGCGAAAGAAAAACGTAGGATATGCTAGCTTTCCAAAGCAGATAGTAAAAGCCGATTAAAGCAATCAACAGGTTTCATTCGAAAAAAATATTTGCGAGGCAATGGGCTGGCGGTCTATGTTTTATTCACTCGTGGCGCGTCGAGCGTTTCGTTTCTACTGATTTTCATTCGACACACGTATTTCCGTATTTTTGAATCGCTCGACTGCAACGAGTGCCTTCACTCACTCGTTGCAGTCCAGCGATTCAAGCGTGCGAAGCGTGACTTAAAAAATTCAAAAATTCAAAATTCAATATCATTTATTCAGTCTAGGCTGTTACAAGCACTTAGAACGTCAAAGAACTACGACATCGGTTCACAAACCCTACGGCGGGAGACCTTGTAATGAGAAGAACCGGCAAGAAACTCGTCAAGGGCTGTTTTTTTATCCGTTTTATTTCATACAGAGTCCTATCCTGTCTTATCCTGTCTTACCGCATATGCTATAGGTCAACTTACAAAAGTAACAAATAGGAAAACTGCTGTCTTATGTTATCGTGCTTATTTCGAATCTGTATTAGGGTATGGTTTGATGCTATGGGGTAATCCTATTCTATCCTATCCTAATAATATGATAGAATAGGATAGAATAGGATAGAATAGGATAGAATAGGATAGAATAGGATAGAATAGGATAGAATAGGATAGAATAGGATAGAATAGGATAGAATAGGATAGAATAGGATAGAATAGGATAGAATAGGATAGAATAGGATAGAATAGGATAGAATAGGATAGAATAGGATAGAATAGAATAGAATAGGATAGAATAGGATAGAATAGGATATAATAGGATAGAATAGGATAGAATAGGATAGAATAGGATAGAATAGGATAGAATAGGATAGAATAGGATAGAATAGGAAAGGATAGGATAGGATAGGACAGGATTACCCCCGGAGACCAATCGGTAGCTAGAGGGCAAGCTAGAGGTTTAGCTGGTAGTGCCACCCCCTCCCGGTCCTCCGGTCTGTCTTTCGAGACGGACTGGGGGGTCGCGAGGTGGGCGTCCCTCCCCAGTCCCGATCTCCCATCCGACCTTTGGTCCGGTGGAGGATCGGGAGTGGGTGAGTCCTCGCCGAGCCTACTAGGCTCGACGGGGTAACGGGGGTGGCGAGAGATAGTGTGCTCGTTCCTAGGTCTTTACCAGGACGGGTATGCTAGGTGACCCCAGCATATCCTCAAGGCAGGAATCTGTAAAGACTGGATTACCCTCACTCAAAACAAAAAAAATGAAAAAAGGATAGGATAGGATAGGATATAATAGGATAGAATAGGATAGAATATGACTGGATAGGATAAGATAAGATAGGATAGATTAGATTAGATTATTTATTCATAAACAATATACATTGTGTTTGAAATTATAGGTAAGTACATAAAATGAATTATTATTTAACAAGGATCAACATCATAAATATTAAATTGGTATTAAATTAAAATAATAAAAATATAGTTGAGTTAAATATACATATAACTAAGCAATAATCGCAAAAACAGAATTAATTGTCAAAAACAATATTCATTATTATAAAAGATCCACACAAACAAATCACAAAACTCAGACAATTCATGCATAAAAGTAAGCAGGTTGGTATTCATAAGTCCCAAACAGATTACAGCTCTTCGATTGAGTACAAGCATCTCTCCAAAAAAAAGGACTTAAGTTTGACTTAAAATGATGAGCTATAAATCAGAACCTTCAACTCCAGGGGAAGTCTATTAAACAACTTAGTGCTCTGAAAATATGAGCAATGTTTGGCCAAGTTGAGTTTGGGTGATATTTTTGCTATAAAATCCTTCCTTCTAGTTATTTCCCTTTTGCATCTTTCATCGTCCGTCTTATAGAGATGTAGGTTCTTGGCAAAAAAGCAAAGAAGGACGAATATGTACAAGGATGGTAGGGTCAGAATTTCTAGTGCCTTAAAATGATCACGACAAGAATCCTGCTGCTTAATGCGCACCATGGTTCTAATGGCTCTTTTTTGCATTATTTATGTTTGTACTGGTAACTGTTTCCCCAAAGTAACACACTATATCGAAACCTGGATTCAATTAAGGCATAGTACACCATTTTGAGATGCTCAAGATCTACTTCATCCCGTAAACTTCTCAGCACGTAACAAGCTGAACTAACCTTAGCCTCAATATCCGCAATTTCACACTTCCAATTCAGATGACTGTCTATATGTACTCTAAGAAATTTAGCATCCTCTACCAGCTGAATCTGATCACCTTTTAGTGAAAAGTTAAGGTTTGGTGTGCATCTATATGTTGCTTGAAACAACATTAGACTAGTCTTATTAATGTTGACTTTAAGACCATTAGTAATGAACCAATTGCTGAGAGCTGTGAGTACCTCGTTTATTCTTACCTCAAACTGATTTATATTGTTGGCCGTTACTAGAGCATTAGTGTCATCAGCAAAAACCACTAGGCTGACAAAATCAGGAAAATTTTCTGACATGTAATTAAATAAGTCGTTCAGAAATATAATAAATAACATAGGACCTAATATAGACCCTTGTGGTACGCAGGCTTTTACGTCAACCAGTTTTGAACAGCTCGTCTCTTTACAATGACTTACTTCGTTACAAGTCTTAACTTCTACGATCATCCTTCTATTACTTAAGTATGAGGTCATAAGTTCAAGGGCTTTACCTCGTATACCGTAACAATTCAATTTCCTCAGCAGAATTCCGTGGTCCACGAAATCAAATGCAGAACTAAGGTCTAAGAAAAGACCTGCAACAAGTTTTTTTTTCATTTAGGTTCTTGACCATCTCATTGACCAAGGTGTTTACTGCATCCAATGTACCCAAATTTTTACGATACCCAAATTGCCTCGGATTTAGAATCTTATTCAGTTTTAGATGAAGGGTTAATCTGAACTTAATGAGTTTCTCCAGGACTTTTGACGTGGTTGGCAATACTGAGATAGGCCTGAAATTTTTAGGGTCTTGCTTACTGCCCTTTTTATGTACAGGAACAACTTTCGCTATTTTCAATTGATCCGGGAATATTCCCTCTTCAAAGCATTTATTATAAAAATCTGCAAGTGGCACACATAGAATGTCAATATTTTCCCTTATGACTGTGATAGGTATTTCATCGAAACTGCACGAATTTTTATATTCCATGCTTTTCACAATTTTTGTAATTTCATCTGGTGTAACCGGATCTAGAATCATTTCATCTGAGATTTCTTTCGTGTGGTTTAGTAGACACTCAATCGCTGTTTCTGAATTTATGTTCGCACTATTGTTAACATTAAATTGTTTCGCAAATAAATCTACGATTTCCGTGGCATTGTCGACACTACGATCATTCACTTTTAACAAAATACTAGAACTATTTCTACTGGTTTTATTTCGGTGCTTATTAACTACATTCCAAATAGTTTTTGTAATTTTTTTTGACTTAGCTATCTTAATAGTTTTTCAATAAATTGCTATGTACCTGGTAGTATAGCTCTTGACCGATGAATCATTACCTTTGCCCATACACAGAAAGCGTTTCATTTTGCTGGAGACTTTCAATCCCCTAGTAAGCCATCGTAAGCCTTTTGTACTATTCATTTTAATAAGCACTTTTTTATAAATGTGTTAACTCCTACATCATTCCAACATTCATTTAGAAGACAATTCCTGAAAGTTTTCTTATTTGGTTCATTAAATATCCTCTTTACTATATACCATGGGGAAGTTCTAAGTCCTTTATCAGGCTTTTGTTTTGTAGCACTCAAGTTACACGTTAGACCAGCATGACCATCTCCCAACCCATTGTGATCAATTGTGACAGCTTTAATTTGGTTTTCATCTACATTTGTAAATATGTTATCTATACAAGATTTCGAGTTATTTCGTATGAATGTTGTTTCGCTGATAATTAATGGCCTGAAGATATAACATCGCAACAAGTTTAATAAATCATTTCGTTTTCTATCATCACATTGTAAATTAACATTAAAATCTCCACAAATCACGCTCTTTTTATTGAATAGATGCTCCAGTAGTTGTTCAAGTTTGATTAGAAACATATAGAAATTTTTATCCAGTGGTATTCTGTAACAACAACATACAACTATTCCTGTCAGGATGTCCTTGACACCACAGACTTCAAAACATTGAGCTTTATAGAAATTCTTAGTAATTACAGTTTCTTCAAATTCTCTATCCTATCATAAGTATTAAAGTACCACCTTTTTTCTTTTTTAATCTAGTGTTATAAGAAGCTATTTTAAAATTCTCTAAATGACACAATAGTATGTTAGTTCTATTGGATGACGTGTTGATTACAGGATCTGATCGGAACCAGCATTTAGACAGATTGAATCAGGTACTGAAAAGGCTTCAGGACGCTGGTTTAACCTTACAAAAAGCAAAATGTGTATTCTTTTGTGAGGAAATAAGTTATTTAGGTTATGTCATTAATAAGGACGGCTTAAAAAAGTCGCCGGAGAAAGTGAAAGCAATATTAGAGGCACCGACCCCCAAAAATGTAAATCAGTTGCAATCATTTTTAGGGTTAGTTAATTACTACAGGGGATTCGTGCCAGGCGCTTCTAGTATTTTAAGTCCACTATACGAACGTTTAAAAAAGGGCTGTAAATGGGTTTGGTCTAGTAAAGAGGACAAGGTGTTTAGCGAAATTAAAAATATTCTTGCGTCGGAACAGGTTTTGACACATTTTAATCCAGACGCAAAAATAATACTAACGGTAGACGCGTCACCTACTGGCTTAGGAGCGATATTGTCGCAAATTGGGAAAGATGGTATAGAAAAACCTATTTCTTTTGCGTCGCGTACACTTAACAATGCTGAGCGTCGATACTCTCAGATTCAAAAAGAGGCTACAGCGATAATATTAATCACCGTCTCAACTGGTATTTGGTCGCCAGCTGAGATCGCGGCTGGACCTAATGAGTCCCCGCCCCCCGCCGCTGTCGTCGGTGGCGCCCTCCTCTGCCTCACTCCACATGCGTGTGCGTTCCAAACAGTGTTTGCAAACTGAGCGGCGCGGTGGTAAAGTTCGAACATTTCATGTTGGACAAAATGTTTTCTATAAAAAGTATTTGAACAATAATAAGTTTACATGGTTAAAGGGCAAAATTCATAAAAAGATTGGGAATATGTTGTACATTGTTAAAGACTTAAACTCATTATGTTATGTTAAAAAGCATCAAAACCAACTTATATTATACAAGAAGGAAACGGTATTGAATAGTAGTACTCGCTCATCGGGGGACAGAGCCGTTTATTCCTACAACAGTAATGAGATACGTTCTGATTCGACGTCAACATCACAATCAGAAGATTCATCATTAAGAGAAGGACAGGGCGAGCCGCCTTTGCGACGTAGTCCGTCTCGTTCTCGTGGCGGGAGTGTGTTTCCTGCAGCTGCACCAATTGATATCGACAACAACATACAGGCTGAGCCTTCGCCATGCAAAGTGACACTGACAAGAGGAGTACGTCGGCCGCCTTCGTCAGACGAAGATGACGTGTTTCATGATGTTGAGGGGACAGAAGTCGTGGTAGAAGAGAACAGAACTGTGAACGTAGGCAGGTCTAAGCGTGCTCGGCCCCCAGTTAGTTATAAGCAATTTATGTAACACTATTTTAAGGGGGGAAAGATGTTAAGTATATGTAGCTAGCTATAGCTACGCGGCTGCGCCCGCGTCGTTCAATGAATATACGTCAGTGCGTTGACAGCCGTCTTGTGTTTCACTCACGTCCCGTGTTCCCATACTTATCAGTTCCCAATAGGTACGTGTGGCGCCGCCGTCGGCCGCCGCTGCTGGCCGTGCCGCGCGGGCGCACCAACCTGGGCCCTTATTCACTATGACCACTTAGCGATTCCTTGCTCAAACCACGCCAATGTCGTGCTTGGTTTTGACATTTTCAAAAGTCGTTTTCTCCATGATACTCTTAAATTATAGAGTTATTGTACAAGTACTTGAAAGTCACAAGTTGTATAATTATTAAACAAGTAAAATAACTTTAAAATTTATAAGTGTCATAGAGAAACCGAATTTAAAAAATTTCGAAACCAAATATGACATTCGCGTGGTTTGAGCAAGGAATCGGTAAGTGGTCATAGTGAATACGGGCCCTGCTGGGCAAGGCGCCTCTAACGCGTGCACTGACTACCCTAAACAAAATTTCAAACGAAATTGACTTGTTCTACTGTTCTCTGAATGAATTCACAAAGACAGCTTTGTTTGTAATATGTTATCGTTGTGGTGTATAATGTCATTAATTAATATATATATAGCTTAATCTATTGCATTAGGTTTCTACCTGTAAAAATAGATTTAAGTGTATGGAAATAAATAAATAAATAAATAAATAAATAAATAGATAGGATAAGATAGGATAAGATAGGATAAAATAGGATAAGATAAGATAAGATAAGATAAGATAAGATAAGATAGGATAAGATAGGATAGGATAGGATAAGAAAGGATAGGATAGGAAAGGATAGGAAAGGATAGGAAAGGATAGGAAAGGATAGGAAAGGATAGGAAAGGATAGGAAAGGATAGGAAAGGATAGGATAAGATAGGATAAGATAAAATAGGATAAGAAAAGATAGGATAAGACAGGATAAGACAAGTAAAGATAGGATAAGATTGGATAAGATAGGATTAGATAGGATAAGATAGGATAAGATAGGATAAAATAGGATAAGATAGGATAAGATAGGATAAGATAGGATAAGATAGGATAAGATAGGATAAGATAGGATAAGATAGGATAAGATAGGATAAGATAGGATGGGGTGCGCGCCAGATAACCTCCACGTGGTGCACCCTGGGCGTCACTGTAAACGAGCTTTTATCGTTTGCAGTGACGGCGAATAATCTGGCAGACGGTGACGGTGTCGGTTCTGTCCCGATGCCGTCGGGGAGGAGGAGAACCTCGCGGTTCTGACCGCTTTGTGGTTGGATGTCAACTGCTCATGCGGTTTTGTTGGTTCTGCGTCGGCGTCCCAGACTCATTCTGGGTAGCGGCGGCGCGGTTCGGGCTCGGCCGGCGTCCTGGATAGTCCGGGTAGCGGCGGTGCGAGCGTGTCGTTTTGTGTGGTGTATACCGGACCCTTGCACGTGGTGCAGGGGCTGGGGGCCGCCACTTCATGTGGGGGCTGCGTGGAAGGACACCACTCTAAAAAACCGAACTCTGTGGGATTTTCTGGCCCTTTTCCCCTCGTAAAGGGCCAACAACATGATAATGGCAAGTGGTAAACAGATATTACCCCAGGAGGGTACCGGCTGCAACGCAGTCGGAGAATCCCTCCCCGTAGCTTCGGCTACGGGCTGCCCCTCGTATTCTGGGGGGGGCACCAACTGCCAAATGGACAGCGCACAGGGTCCGATCATAAACAGTGCCCAGGAGGAGATGTCGGGTGTGAACCTGACCGACAACGAAGTTGTCGATGTCGAGATCGAGGATGCTCTGAGTGAGCGTGGTAGTGTCGGGAGTCAAAGGGGCTCGTTGACAAGAGCTGCTGCGGCGGCGTCCGGGGTAAGACTAAGGTTTCCTTCCCCGTTACCCCCGCAAAAGCTAAAATCGAAGGTGCCTGTGAAGGTGCCAGCTAAGGGCAAGGGACCTGCGGCGCATACCTCTGTCGGGCTATCTACGGCCAAGAAGAGGTACAAGGGACGGCAGAGCTCGGATGAGTACCTTCCCTTTGAGGATGACGACGCCGACTCAGGGGGGTCGTCTCAATTTCGCCGTGAGGCGGCGGAAAGCTCTCCACCACCGAACATGTCCCCTGCGGAGATCCATAAGAGGGCGCGTGAGGAGATCGACGCGGTTTGGAAGGCGGTCGGCGGCTCCAAGCACCTTACCGTCGGCAAGAAGGCGGTCGTGCAGAAGTCGTCAGAGAGGCTCGTGAAGTTGATAGGAGGTCTCTGCGAGTCGAACTTATCATCCGAGGTGAGGCGCCTAGCGGCCGAAAATTCTCGTCTTAGGGACGAAATGGCAATAATGAGGAAGGAAATGGAGGCTTTCCGCAAGGCCTACCAAGAGAAGAGCAATGAGGCCGCCCAGCTGAAGCGCTCCGAAGGAAGGCCGCAGATCCACGTGATGGAAAGGAGCCCAGAACCGGAGCCCATGGAATACTCGAGTCCGGCGGAGTTTTTGGAGCTGGTTCGTAGGTCGGTTCAGGAGTCGGTCGGCGTTATGCTGCAGGCGAGGCTCGACGGCTTGGAGAGCAGACTCCTCCCGGCCCCAAATCTCCGCCCACCATTGGAGGCGGATAGAAAAAATGCGGCAAGGGCTGCGGCAAAAGCCCCTCGTCCTGGGGCACAGGTTCAGCCTGATACAGCGGTGGCCGGACCCTCCCGTCCGACATACTCACAGGTGACGTCGACTCCTACTCCAGCAACGGAGGAGCCCTGGCAAGTTGTGGGTAAACAGGGAAAGCCTGTGAAGGAGGGCAAAGGCAAGGGCAAGGGTAAGGGCAAAGCGCAGGCGAAGCCCCAACAGAATCCGCCCAAACAGAAGCCGGCAGCTAAGGCCCCCAAAGGCCCAAGATTGAGCCCCCCCCGTACGGCGGCCGTAGTGCTCACGATCCCTGAGGAGGTGCAAGCCAAGGGGGTCACATATGCGGATGCCCTTGCGAAGGCAAGAGCGGCAGTCTCACTGCAGGAGCTGGGGCTGGACATGTTTACTGTGAAGCATACACAGTCCGGGTCACGCATTATTGAGATCCCCGGCCCCACGGGTGCGCAGCAGGCGGACGATATGGCGTCCAAACTAAAGGAGGCGTTGGAGGGCATCGCTGATGTCACCAGGCCCGTTAAGTGCGTGGATCTGCGCGTTTCCGGGCTGGATGACTCGGTGACAGCAGAGGACGTCCAGGCTGCTATAGCTGCAAAGGGGGGGTGCTCGCAGGGCCATATCAAGGTGGGTCCTTTCAGAACCGGGCCGGGTGGGCTATTCACCACCATGGTCAAGTGCCCGACGGCGGCGGCCAAGGTGGTGGTCGAGTCAAATCGTTCCAGGCTGATGGTGGGGTGGAGCTGTGCCCAGATTAAAGCCATGGAGGCTCTGCCGCTACGGTGCTGGAAGTGCATGGCGCTGGGGCACATGCGGCGAATGTGCCCGCAAACCATCGATCGGTCCGCCGCTTGTTACAGGTGCGGGCAGGACGGACACAAGGCAGCGACTTGCACGGCGGAGCCCAAATGCTCGGTTTGTCTGGCAGCCAAGCTGCCGGCCGAGCATACAATGGGGGGGAAGAACTGCCGCCCCCCTGCTGTCAAGCCGAAACCTCTCCCCAAAGTAAGGGGAGCCACTGATGGGGCACCAGCTGCCATGGAGGTTATTGAGACGCCTTAATGGCCTTAAGGCCTCTCAATATCCTCCAGACGAACAGCAATCACTCCGCTGCTGCACAAGATCTGCTAATGCAGCAGGCAGTGGTGTGGCGGTCCGATCTGGTAATCGTGTCGGAGCCCTACTGCATACCAGATCGTCGTAACTGGGTGGGGGACGACGATGAGACCGTCGCTATCCTGGCGCCGATAAGGGCCGCCCACTCCCCTCCTCTCTCGGTCAGAGAAAGAGGTCCGGGATTTGTGGCCGCGACCTGGGGAGAGTTTGCCATTCTCGGAACCTATTTCTCCCCGAATCGGTCCGTGGATGAGCTGGAGAGCTGGCTGGATGTCATCGGTGGTGTGATTCGGCGGCTCGCCCCTCTGCAGGTGTTGGTGGCGGGCGATTTTAATGCCAAGCACCCGGCCTGGGGGTCTGACGTGACTAATTCCAAAGGCACGGCAGTGCTGGAGTGGATGACGTCCGTCGGCCTCGAGTGTCTGAATCGGGGCACGACCTACACGTGCATTCGGTGGAATGGGGGCTCCAGGGTGGACCTCACCTTTGCGACCCCCGCTTTTGCACGCAGCGTCAGCGGTTGGAGGGTCATGGCGGAGCCGGACTCCCTGTCAGACCACCGATACATCCGGTTCGAGGTCGCGCCCCGGTCAGGGGGGTCCTCAGCTAGGTCTAGGCCGGTAGCCTCGCACTTCCCGAGGTGGGCGATAACCCGGCTTAACGAACAGAGGGCGGAGGAGGAGGCGGTTGTCCAAGCCTGGTGCAACGACGGAAACGGTTGGGGCGGCGACATCGAGGAGAGAGCAGGCCGGCTAACACAGTCCCTCACGGCGGTATGCGACGCGGCTATGCCCCGGGTCTACGGTCCACCAGAGAAGTCCCAAGTATACTGGTGGTCGGAGGAGGTGAGCTCTCTACGAGCCTCATGTACCCGGGCGCGTCGAGCCCTCCAAAGGTGCAGGCGGCGTCGAAGGCGTCGGCGCCGCGACGTCACGACGCCCGAAGAGTTGGCGCTCCGCGAGGCCTACCTGGCCGTCAAGAAGGACCTTGAGGTGGCGATTGTCCGGGCCAAGACGTTGGCATGGGACGAGTTCCTGGCGGGACTGGATCTGGACCCGTGGGGACGACCGTTCATGATGGTGCGAAACAGGCTCCGCCATCAAGCCCCCCCCATGGAGTCCATGGAGCCGGAGCTCAGAGAGAGGGTAGTGGCAAGCCTCTTTCCCCGCGATGCCCCTCTAGTGGCCCCGCTAATGGCCCCTCAACATCCTGCCGAGGTGGAATCGGGCTTCACGCCGGTCACCGAGTCCGAGATGGAGGTAGTGGTGGATAGGCTGAAGGGGAAGAAGAAGTCCCCTGGCCCGGACGGAATCCCCGCGCGCATCTTACCATCGGCGCTTAAACATCTTGGGGAGCCGCTTAGGGAACTGTATAGCGACTGTCTCGAGTCGGGTGTGTTCCCTAGGCGGTGGAAGAGGGGGCGCCTGTGCCTTTTGGTGAAGGAGGGACGGCCGCTGGATTCCCCATCTGCCTATCGCCCGGTGGTGCTGCTGGACGAGCCCGCGAAGCTCTTCGAGCGTATTATCGCGGAGCGCATCGTCCGGCACCTTGAAACGGTGGGGCCCGATCTGGCCGATAACCAGTACGGCTTCCGCAAGAGGCGGTCCACTGTGGATGCCCTCCTGGCCCTGCGGGATCTGGTGGAGAAGGCGGTTGAGAAAGGGGAGGTGGTGGTTGCGGTGTCCCTAGATATTAGGAACGCCTTCAACTCCCTCCCCTTCTCGGTCATCCGGGAGGCGCTCCGATTCCACGGACTGCCCCCGTACCTAGTCAGGGTGGTGGAAAATTACCTGGAGGACAGAGAGGTCCTGTACCCAGCGGAGGATGGAGGAATTGTCGCCAAGGAGATGGTGTGCGGTGTTCCACAGGGATCGGTTCTAAGTCCGCTCCTGTGGAACATCGGATACGACTGGGTGCTGAGAGGAGTCCTCTTGCCCCGGATGGCAGTCATCTGCTATGCCGACGACACATTGGTTGTCGCCCGGGGCAAGACGTACGATGATGTCAGAAGGTTGGCGGGGGTCGGTGCGTCCCTGGTGACGGAGAGGATCCGCATGCTCGGGCTCAACGTGGCCATTGAGAAGACGGAGGCTGTCTTTTTCCATGGTCCGCGGAGAGGCCCTCCGGCGGACGCGAACATCCGGGTCGACGGAGCGCGTATCCCTTTGCGCCCGTGGATCAGATACCTGGGGCTGGTGCTCGACGGACGCTGGAAGTTCGAAGAGCATTTCCGGCAGCTGGCCCCGAAGGTAACGAAGGCGGCGGGGGCACTGGGGCGCCTCCTCCCTAACACAAGTGGTCCGGGGGACACTTGTCGGAGGCTTTTCGCCGGGGTGCTGAGGAGCATGGCCCTGTACGGGGCGCCGGTCTGGGCCGACAAGCTCAACGATGAAAATCGGAGATGCTTACGTCGGCCGCAGAGAGCGATCGCTCAGCGCATCGTCAGGGGGTACAGGACCATGTCCTTCGACGCGGCGTGCGCGCTGGCAGGAACTCCTCCCTGGGAGTTGGACGCCCAGGTGATGAGGGAGGCGTATCTCCAGAGAAGAGAGGCGCTGAGGAGCGGGATCTCATTGGCCCCGGCGGAAAGTTTGGCGGCTAGACGCCGAGCAGACGAGGATCTAATGATCAGGTGGGAGGCCCTGCTGGACGCGGATCCAGCTGGCAGGCGAACGGTGGAGGCCATCCGTCCTATCCTGCGGGAGTGGTGCGGGAGGAAGTTTGGGTCGCTAACCTTCAGGTTGGCGCAGGTGTTTTCCGGGCACGGATGCTTTGGAAGATACTTGCACCTGATCAGGAGGGAAGCGACCCCGCAGTGCCACGAGTGCGGCGCTTCGGAGGACAGTGCGGAGCACACTCTTGCTGTGTGTCCCGCCTGGGCTCCGCAGCGCGGCACTCTGGTGGCTGCAGTAGGAAGGGATCTCTCGCTGCCCAGCGTGGCAAGAGCCATGCTGGCCAGCGACAGATCCTGGCAGGCGGCGGTTTCCTTTTGCGAGGACGTCGTCTCGCAAAAGGAGGCATCGGAACGGGTACGCGAGGAGGACGCTCATGCGGACCGTCTCCGACGAAGACGGGTGGGGCGGAGGAGACGGCGCTACGCGCATCTTGTCCCCCTTTAGCGGGGCGGTGCGGTGCGGGAGGCGACCTTTCGGTCGTCTCCCGGATCGCACGGTCCCCCCTCACCAGTCTGAGAGATGGCCACGCTTGCCCGGCCATCTCTAGCCGCGACGAGGCCCGGACAGCCGGGCGGACTGCCGGTCTAAGGGGTGCATACTACCCTGGTCCCCCGTGGCCTGTGGCAGTGAGAAGGCAAGCAGTGAGGGGTTTAGCTGGTAGTGCCCCCCCCTCCCGGTCCTCCGGTCTGTCTTCCGAGACGGACTGGGGGGTCGCGAGGTGGGCGTCCCTCCCCAGTCCCGATCTCCCATCCGGCCTTTTGCCCGGTGGAGGATCGGGAGTGGGTGAGTCCTACCCCGTAACCCCGCCGAGCCTATCAGGCTCGACGGGGTAACGGGGGTGGCGAGAGATAGTGTGCTTGTTCCTAGGTCTTTACCAGGACGGGTATGCTAGGTGACCCCAGCATATCCTCAAGGCAGGAATCTGTAAAGACTGGATTCCCCTCACTCAAAACAAAAAAAAAAAAAAAAAAAAAAAAAAAGGATAAGATAGGATAAATTAGGATAAGATTGGATAAGATTGGATAAGATTGGATAAGATTGGATAAGATTGGATAAGATTGGATAGAATTGGATAAGATAGGATAAGATTGGATAAGATTGGATAAGATTGGATAAGATTTGATAAGATTGGATAAGATTGGATAAGATTGGATAAGATAGGATAAGATAAGACAGGATAAGACAGGTAAAGATAGGATAAGATAAGATAAGATAGGATAAGATACGATAAGATAAGATAGGATAAGATAAGATAGGATAAGATAAGATAGGATAAGATCAGATAGGATGAGATAAGATAGAATAAGATAAGATACGATAAGATAAGATAGGATAAGATAGGATAAGATAGGATAAGATAGGATGGGGTGCGCGCCAGATAACCTCCACGTGGTGCACCCTGGGCGTCACTGCAAATGAGCTTTTATCATTTGCAGTGGCGGCGAATAATCTGGCAGACGGTGATGGTGTCGGTCCTGTACCAACGCCGTCGGGGAGGAGGGGAACCTCGCGGTTCTAACCGCTTTGTGGTTGTATGTCAGCTGCTCATGCGGTTTTGTTGGTTCTGCGTCGGCGTCCCAGACTCATTCTGGGTAGCGGCGGCGCGGTTCGGGCTCGGCCGGCGTCCTGGACATTCCGGGTAGCGGCGGTGCGAGCGTGTCGTTTTGTGTGGTGCATACCGGACCCTTGCACGTGGTGCAGGGGCTGGGGGCCGCCACTTCATGTGGGGGCTGCGTGGAAGGACACCACTCTAAAAAACCGAATTATGTGGGATTTTCTGGCTCTTTTCCCCTCGTAAAGGGCCAACAAAATGAAAATGGCAAGTGGACAACAGATAATACCCCAGGAGGGTACCGACTGCAACGCAGTCGGAGAATCCCTCCCCGTAGCTTCGGCTACGGGCTGCCCCTCGTATTCTGGGGGGGGCACCAACTGCCAAATGGACAGCGCACAGGGTCCGAGCATAAACAGTGCCCAGGAGGAGATGTCGGGTGTGAACCTGACCGACAACGAAGTTGTCGATGTCAAGATCGAGGATGCTCTGAGTGAGCGTGGTAGTGTCGGGAGTCAGAGGGGCTCGTTGACAAGAGCTGCTGCGGCGGCGTCCGGGGTAAGACTAAGGTTTCCTTCCCCGTTACCCCCGCAAAAGCTAAAATCGAAGGTGCCTGTGAAGGTGCCAGCTAAGGGCAAGGGACCTGCGGCGCATACCTCTGTCGGGCTATCTACGGCCAAGAAGAGGTACAAGGGACGGCAGAGCTCGGATGAGTACCTTCCCTTTGAGGATGACGACGCCGACTCAGGGGGGTCATCTCAATTTCGCCGTGAGGCGGCGGAAAGCTCTCCACCACCGAACATGTCCCCTGCGGAGATCCATAAGAGGGCGCGTGAGGAGATCGACGCGGTTTGGAAGGCGGTCGGCGGCTCCAAGCACCTTACCGTCGGCAAGAAGGCGGTCGTGCAGAAGTCTTCAGAGAGGCTCGTGAAGTTGATAGGAGGTCTCTGCGAGTCGAACCTATCATCCGAGGTGAGGCGCCTAGCGGCGGAAAATTCTCGTCTTAGGGACGAAATGGCAATAATGAGGAAGGAAATGGAGGCTTTCCGCAAGGCCTACCAAGAGAAGAGCAATGAGGCCGCCCAGCTGAAGCGCTCCGAAGGAAGGCCGCAGATCCACGTGATGGAAAGGAGCCCAGAACCGGAGCCCATGGAATACTCGAGTCCGGCGGAGTTTTTGGAGCTGGTTCGTAGGTCGGTTCAGGAGTCGGTCGGCGTTATGCTGCAGGCGAGGCTCGACGGCTTGGAGAGCAGACTCCTCCCGGCCCCAAATCTCCGCCCACCATTGGAGGCGGATAGAAAAAATGCGGCAAGGGCTGCGGCAAATGCCCCTCGTCCTGGGGCACAGGTTCAGCCAGATACAGCGGTGGCCGGACCCTCCCGTCCGACATACTCACAGGTGACGTCGACTCCTACTCCAGCAACGGAGGAGCCCTGGCAAGTTGTGGGTAAACAGGGAAAGCCTGTGAAGGAGGGCAAAGGCAAGGGCAAGGGTAAGGGCAAAGCGCAGGCGAAGCCCCAACAGAATCCGCCCAAACAGAAGCCGGTAGCTAAGGCCCCCAAAGGCCTAAGATTGAGCCCCCCCCGTACGGCGGCCGTAGTGCTCACGATCCCTGAAGAGGTGCAAGCCAAGGGGGTCACATATGCGGATGCCCTTGCGAAGGCAAGAGCGGCAGTCTCTCTGCAGGAGCTGGGGCTGGACATGTTTACTGTGAAGCATACACAGTCCGGGTCACGCATTATTGAGATCCCCGGCCCCACGGGTGCGCAGCAGGCGGACGATATGGCGTCCAAACTAAAGGAGGCGTTGGAGGGCATCGCTGATGTCACCAGGCCCGTTAAGTGCGTGGATCTGCGCGTTTCCGGGCTGGATGACTCGGTGACGGCAGAGGACGTCCAGGCTGCTATAGCTGCAAAGGGTGGGTGCTCGCAGGGCCATATCAAGGTGGGTCCTTTCAGAACCGGGCCGGGTGGGCTATTCACCACCATGGTCAAGTGCCCGACGGCGGCGGCCAAGGTGGTGGTCGAGTCAAATCGTTCCAGGCTGATGGTGGGGTGGAGCTGTGCCCAGATTAAAGCCATGGAGGCTCTGCCGCTACGGTGCTGGAGGTGCATGGCGCTGGGGCACATGCGGCGAATGTGCCCGCAAACCATCGATCGGTCCGCCGCTTGTTACAGGTGCGGGCAGGACGGACACAAGGCAGCGACTTGCACGGCGGAGCCCAAATGCTCGGTTTGTCTGGCAGCCAAGCTGCCGGCCGAGCATACAATGGGGGGGAAGAACTGCCGCCCCCCTGCTGTCAAGCCGAAACCTCTCCCCAAAGTAAGGGGAGCCACTGATGGGGCACCAGCTGCCATGGAGGTTATTGAGACGCCTTAATGGCCTTAAGGCCTCTCAATATCCTCCAGACGAACAGCAATCACTCCGCTGCTGCACAAGATCTGCTAATGCAGCAGGCAGTGGTGTGGCGGTCCGATCTGGTAATCGTGTCGGAGCCCTACTGCATACCAGATCGTCGTAACTGGGTGGGGGACGACGATGAGACCGTCGCTATCCTGGCGCCGATAAGGGCCGCCCACTCCCCTCCTCTCTCGGTCAGAGAAAGAGGTCCGGGATTTGTGGCCGCGACCTGGGGAGAGTTTGCAATTCTCGGAACCTATTTCTCCCCGAATCGGTCCGTGGATGAGCTGGAGAGCTGGCTGGATGTCATCGGTGGTGTGATTCGGCGGCTCGCCCCTCTGCAGGTGTTGGTGGCGGGCGATTTTAATGCCAAGCACCCGGCCTGGGGGTCTGACGTGACTAATTCCAAAGGCACGGCAGTGCTGGAGTGGATGGCGTCCGTCGGCCTCGAGTGTCTGAATCAGGGCACGACCTACACGTGCATTCGGTGGAATGGGGGCTCCAGGGTGGACCTCACCTTTGCGACCCCCGCTTTTGCACGCAGCGTCAGCGGTTGGAGGGTCATGGCGGAGCCGGACTCCCTGTCAGACCACCGATACATCCGGTTCGAGGTCGCGCCCCGGTCAGGGGGGTCCTCAGCTAGGTCTAGGCCGATAGCCTCGCACTTCCCGAGGTGGGCGATAACCCGGCTTAACGAACAGAGGGCGGAGGAGGAGGCGGTTGTCCAAGCCTGGTGCAACGACGGAAACGGTTGGGGCGGCGACATCGAGGAGAGAGCAGGCCGGCTAACACAGTCCCTCACGGCGGTATGCGACGCGGCTATGCCCCGGGTCTACGGTCCACCAGAGAAGTCCCAAGTATACTGGTGGACGGAGGAGGTGAGCTCTCTACGAGCCTCATGTACCCGGGCGCGTCGAGCCCTCCAAAGGTGCAGGCGGCGTCGAAGGCGTCGGCGCCGCGACGTCACGACGCCCGAAGAGTTGGCGCTCCGCGAGGCTTACCTGGCCGTCAAGAAGGACCTTGAGGTGGCGATTGTCCGGGCCAAGACGTTGGCATGGGACGAGTTCCTAGCGGGACTGGACCTGGACCCGTGGGGACGACCGTTCATGATGGTGCGAAACAGGCTCCGCCATCAAGCCCCCCCCATGGAGTCCATGGAGCCGGAGCTCAGAGAGAGGGTAGTGGCAAGCCTCTTTCCCCGCGATGCCCCTCTAGTGGCCCCGCTAATGGCCCCTCAACATCCTGCCGAGGTGGAATCGGGCTTCACGCCGGTCACCGAGTCCGAGATGGAGGTAGTGGTGGATAGGCTGAAGGGGAAGAAGAAGTCCCCTGGCCCGGACGGAATCCCCGCGCGCATCTTACCATCGGCGCTTAAACATCTTGGGGAGCCGCTTAGGGAACTGTATAGCGACTGTCTCGAGTCGGGTGTGTTCCCTAGGCGGTGGAAGAGGGGGCGCCTGTGCCTTTTGGTGAAGGAGGGACGGCCGCTGGATTCCCCATCTGCCTATCGCCCGGTGGTGCTGCTGGACGAGCCCGCGAAGCTCTTCGAGCGTATTATCGCGGAGCGCATCGTCCGGCACCTTGAAACGGTGGGGCCCGATCTGGCCGATAACCAGTACGGCTTCCGCAAGAGGCGGTCCACTGTGGATGCCCTCCTGGCCCTGCGGGATCTGGTGGAGAAGGCGGTTGAGAAAGGGGAGGTGGTGGTTGCGGTGTCCCTAGATATTAGGAACGCCTTCAACTCCCTCCCCTTCTCGGTCATCCGGGAGGCGCTCCGATTCCACGGACTGCCCCCGTACCTAGTCAGGGTGGTGGAAAATTACCTGGAGGACAGAGAGGTCCTGTACCCAGCGGAGGATGGAGGAATTATCGCCAAGGAGATGGTGTGCGGTGTTCCACAGGGATCGGTTCTGGGTCCGCTCCTGTGGAACATCGGATACGACTGGGTGCTGAGAGGAGTCCTCTTGCCCCGGATGGCAGTCATCTGCTATGCCGACGACACATTGGTTGTCGCCCGGGGCAAGACGTACGATGATGTCAGAAGGTTGGCGGGGGTCGGTGCGTCCCTGGTGACGGAGAGGATCCGCATACTCGGGCTCAACGTGGCCATTGAGAAGACGGAGGCTGTCTTTTTCCATGGTCCGCGGAGAGGCCCTCCGGCGGACGCGAACATCCGGGTCGACGGAGCGCGTATCCCTTTGCGCCCGTGGATCAGATACCTGGGGCTGGTGCTCGACGGACGCTGGAAGTTCGTGGAGCATTTCCGGCAGCTGGCCCCGAAGGTAACGAAGGCGGCGGGGGCACTGGGGCGCCTCCTCCCTAACACAAGTGGTCCGGGGGACACTTGTCGGAGGCTTTTCGCCGGGGTGCTGAGGAGCATGGCCCTGTACGGGGCGCCGGTCTGGGCCGACAAGCTCAACGATGAAAATCGGAGATGCTTACGTCGGCCGCAGAGAGCGATCGCTCAGCGCATCGTGAGGGGGTACAGGACCATGTCCTTTGACGCGGCGTGCGCGCTGGCAGGAACTCCTCCCTGGGAGTTGGACGCCCAGGTGATGAGGGAGGCGTATCTCCAGAGAAGAGAGGCGCTGAGGAGCGGGATCTCATTGGCCCCGGCGGAAAGCTTGGCGGCTAGACGCCGAGCAGACGAGGATCTAATGATCAGGTGGGAGGCCCTGCTGGACGCGGATCCGGCTGGTAGGCGAACGGTGGAGGCCATCCGTCCTATCCTGCGGGAGTGGTGCGGGAGGAAGTTTGGGTCGCTAACCTACAGGTTGGCGCAGGTGTTTTCCGGGCACGGATGCTTTGGAAAATACTTGCACCTGATCAGGAGGGAAGCGACCCCGCAGTGCCACGAGTGCGGCGCTTCGGAGGACAGTGCGGAGCACACTCTTGCTGTGTGTCCCGCCTGGGCTCCGCAGCGCGGCACTCTGGTGGCTGCAGTAGGAAGGGATCTCTCGCTGCCCAGCGTGCCGCAGCGCGGCACTCTGGTGGCTGCAGTAGGAAGGGATCTCTCGCTGCCCAGCGTGGCAAGAGCCATGCTGGCCAGCGACAGATCCTGGCAGGCGGCGGTTTCCTTTTGCGAGGACGTCGTCTCGCAAAAGGAGGCATCGGAACGGGTACGCGAGGAGGACGCTCATGCGGACCGTCTCCGACGAAGACGGGTGGGGCGGAGGAGACGGCGCTACGCGCATCTTGTCCCCCTTTAGCGGGGCGGTGCGATGCGGGAGGCGACCTTTCGGTCGTCTGCCGGATCGCACGGTCCCCCCTCACCAGTCTGAGAGATGGCCACGCTTGCCCGGCCATCTCTAGCCGCGACGAGGCCCGGACAGCCGGGCGGACTGCCGGTCTAAGGGGTGCATACTACCCTGGTCCCCCGTGGCCTGTGGCAGTGAGAAGGCAAGCAGTGAGGGGTTTAGCTGGTAGTGCCCCCCCCTCCCGGTCCTCCGGTCTGTCTTCCGAGACGGACTGGGGGGTCGCGAGGTGGGCGTCCCTCCCCAGTCCCGATCTCCCATCCGGCCTTTGGCCCGGTGGAGGATCGGGAGTGGGTGAGTCCTACCCCGTAACCCCGCCGAGCCTATCAGGCTCGACGGGGTAACGGGGGTGGCGAGAGATAGTGTGCTTGTTCCTAGGTCTTTACCAGGACGGGTATGCTAGGTGACCCCAGCATATCCTCAAGGCAGGAATCTGTAAAGACTGGATTCCCCTCACTCAAAACAAAAAAAAAAAAAAAAAAAAAAAAAAAAAAAAAAAAAAAAAAAAAGGATAAGATAGGATAAGATAAGATAAGATAAGATAAGATAAGATAAGATAGGATAGGATAAGACAGGATAAGACAGGTAAAGATATAATAAGATAAGATAAGATAGGATAAGATACGATAAGATAAGATAGGATAAGATAAGATAGGATAAGATAAGATAAGATAGGATAAGATACGATAAGATAAGATAGGATAAGATAAGATAGGATAAGATAAGATAAGATAAGATAAGATAAGATAAGATAGGATAGGATAAGATAAGATAAGATAAGATAAGATAAGATAAGATAAGATAAGATAAGATAGGATAGGATAAGATAAGATAAGATAAGATAAGATAAGATAAGATAAGATAAGATAAGATAAGATAAGATAAGATAAGATAAGATAAGATAAGATAAGATAAGATAAGATAAGATAAGATAAGATAAGATAAGATAAGATAAGATAAGATAAGCTAAGCTAAGCTAAGCTAAGATAAGATAAGATAAGATAAGATAAGATAAGATAAGATAAGATAAGATAAGATAAGATAAGATAAGATAAGATAAGATAAGATAAGATAAGATAAGATAAGATAAGATAAGATAAGATAAGATAAGATAAGATAAGATAGGATAGGATAGGATAGGATAGGATAGGATAGGATAGGATAGGATAGGATAGGATAGGATAGGATAGGATAGGATAGGATAGGATAGGATAGGATAGGATAGGATAGGATAGGATAGGATAGGATAGGATAGGATAGGATAGGATAGGATAGGATAGGATAGGATAGGATAGGATAGGATAGGATAGGATAGGATAGGATAGGATAGGATAGGATAGGATAGGATAGGATAGGATAGGATAGGATAGGATAGGATAGGATAGGATAGGATAGGATAGGATAGGATAGGTTAGGATAGGATAGGATAGGATAGGATAGGATAGGATAGGATAGGATAGGATAGGATAGGATAGGATAGGATAGGATAGGATAGGATAGGATAGGATAGGATAGGATAGGATAGGATAGGATAGGATAGGATAGGATAGGATAGGATAGGATAGGATAGGATAGGATAGGATAGGATAGGATAGGATAGGATAGGATAGGATAGGATAGGATAGGATAGGATAGGATAGGATAGGATAGGATAGGATAGGATAGGATAGGATAGGATAGGATAGGATAGGATAGGATAGGATAGGATAGGATAGGATAGGATAGGATAGGATAGGATAGGATAGGATAGGATAGGATAGGATAGGATAGGATAGGATAGGATAGGATAGGATAGGATAGGATAGAAGATAAGAGAAGATAAGATAAGATAAGATAAGATAAGATAAGATAAGATAAGATAAGATAAGATAAGATAAATAAGATAAGATAAGATAAGATAAGATAAGATAAGATAGATAAGATAAGATAGGATAGGATAGGATAGGATAGGATAGGATAGGATAGGATAGGATAGGATAGGATAGGATAGGATAGGATAGGATAGGATAGGATAGGATAGGATAGGATAGGATAGGATAGGATAGGATAGGATAGGATAGGATAGGATAGGATAGGATAGGATAGGATAGGATAGGATAGGATAGGATAGGATAGGATAGGATAGGATAGGATAGGATAGGATAGGATAGGATAGGATAGGATAGGATAGGATAGGATAGGATAGGATAGGATAGGATAGGATAGGATAGGATAGGATAGGATAGGATAGGATAGGATAGGATAGGATAGGATAGGATAGGATAGGATAGGATAGGATAGGATAGGATAGGATAGGATAGGATAGGATAGGATAGGATAGGATAGGATAGGATAGGATAGGATAGGATAGGATAGGATAGGATAGGATAGGATAGGATAGGATAGGATAGGATAGGATAGGATAGGATAGGATAGGATAGGATAGGATAGGATAGGATAGGATAGGATAGGATAGGATAGGATAGGATAGGATAGGATAGGATAGGATAGGATAGGATAGGATAGGATAGGATAGGATAGGATAGGATAGGATAGGATAGGATAGGATAGGATAGGATAGGATAGGATAGGATAGGATAGGATAGGATAGGATAGGATAGGATAGGATAGGATAGGATAGGATAGGATAGGATAGGATAGGATAGGATAGGATAGGATAGGATAGGATGGGCGTCCCTCCCCAGTCCCGATCTCCCATCCGGCCTTTTGCCCGGTGGAGGATCGGGAGTGGGTGAGTCCTACCCCGTAACCCCGCCGAGCCTATCAGGCTCGACGGGGTAACGGGGGTGGCGAGAGATAGTGTGCTTGTTCCTAGGTCTTTACCAGGACGGGTATGCTAGGTGACCCCAGCATATCCTCAAGGCAGGAATCTGTAAAGACTGGATTCCCCTCACTCAAAACAAAAAAAAAAAAAAAAAAAAAAAAAGGATAGGATAGGATAGGATAGGATAGGATAGGATAGGATAGGATAGGATAGGATAGGATAGGATAGGATAGGATAGGATAGGATAGGATAGGATAGGATAGGATAGGATAGGATAGGATAGGATAGGATAGGATAGGATAGGATAGGATAGGATAGGATAGGATAGGATAGGATAGGATAGGATAGGATAGGATAGGATAGGATAGGATAGGATAGGATAGGATAGGATAGGATAGGATAGGATAGGATAGGATAGGATAGGATAGGATAGGATAGGATAGGATAGGATAGGATAGGATAGGATAGGATAGGATAGGATAGGATAGGATAGGATAGGATAGGATAGGATAGGATAGGATAGGATAGGATAGGATAGGATAGGATAGGATAGGATAGGATAGGATAGGATAGGATAGGATAGGATAGGATAGGATAGGATAGGATAGGATAGGATAGGATAGGATAGGATAGGATAGGATAGGATAGGATAGGATAGGATAGGATAGGATAGGATAGGATAGGATAGGATAGGATAGGATAAGATAAGATAAGATAAGATAAGATAAGATAAGATAAGATAAGATAAGATAAGATAAGATAAGATAAGATAAGATAAGATAAGATAAGATAAGATAAGATAAGATAAGATAAGATAAGATAAGATAAGATAAGATAAGATAAGATAAGATAAGATAAGATAAGATAAGATAAGATAAGATAAGATAAGATAAGATAGGATAGGATAGGATAGGATAGGATAGGATAGGATAGGATAGGATAGGATAGAATAGGATAGAATAGGATAGAATAGGATAGAATAGGATAGAATAGGATAGAATAGGATAGAATAGGATAGAATAGAATAGGATATAATAGGATAGAATATGATAGGATAGGATAGGATAGGATAGGATAGGATAGAATAGGGTAGGATAGAATAGGATAGGATAGGATAAGATAGATTGGATAGAATATTATAGAAAAGGATAGGATAGGTGATTTTACAGAATAATCTCTTACATTACGTAAATAAAGTTTCGGTTTCCACAAATAGTGAGGATACATCAAATATAAAAAGATCATTCATAATTTAACCTAATTCGTATTTAGCCCAGTCACTTTTTTATTTGATCCTGTCTTTAAGTCCGTTCTTCTTCTAATTTAATTAAATAATTTATTTAGCCGAGTTTATTTTTGTCGTCCCACCCTAAAGATGTTTTGTTTGTCTCCCCAGCCCCCGCAATGGCCATAACCCAGTTCACCCCATTGCTTATAATCTTAATTCTTAAACAAGTGACACTCAACTGAGGTTCTCGGTAAATATGCGATGTAATCAGAAGTATATTATCAGATAAATGTTAAGGTAATGTTAATCTCATGAACTAGGAGCGAAAGAAAAACGTAGGATATGCTAGCTTTCCAAAGCAGATAGTAAAAGCCGAGTAAAGCAATCAACAGGTTTTATTCGAAAAAAATATTTGCGAGGCAATGGGCTGGCGGTCTATTTTTTATTTACTCGTGGCGCGTCGAGCGTTTCGTTTCTACTGATTTTCATTCGACACACGCATTTCCGTATTTTTGAATCGCTCGACTGCAACGAGTGCCTTCACTCACTCGTTGCAGTCCAGCGATTCAAGCGTGCGAAGCGTGACTTAAAATTCAAAAATTCAACTTCAATATCATTTATTCAGTCTAGGCTGTTACAAGCACTTAGAACGTCAAAGAACTACGACATCGGTTCACAAACCCTACGGCGGGAGACTTTGTAACGAGAAGAACCGGCAAGAAACTCGTCAAGGGCTGTTTTTTTATCCGTTTTATTTCATACAGTCGTTAAATTGAAAAGTGACTTTAACATATCAATAAGGTCAATTCCTATCACATAAGGAAAATACTAATAATATTATTACATTATTTTCAACTGGCAAAGAAAGACTACATACAGAGCATTTCTCGCATTACAAGATTACTGTTACTGCAAGTTGTGAGGTACATCAGGTCAATTTATTTTAGATAAAAATATTTAAGCTTTAAGTTCAACATTAAGATAAGCAGACTGAAGTAGACCCATTTTCGACCCGTTCGTATGTCGAACAAAAATCAGTAGCAACGAAGCGCTCGACGCGCGACGCGAATGAATCAAAAATAGAGCTCCTGCTCAGGAGCAGGATTTTAGAATAGTTGATTATTTTCTATTATTCAAACAATATGCCAGATTACAACACTTGTACTTTTAACTTGGACGAATTAACCACTGGACGCGTAACGAGGACCGCGTTCGCCTTTACCCCTCTGTCACTTACCCTGCCTTTTAGACACAGTAAGCAATATGGCGTTGTCAGTATGACGCGAGATCTCGAAGTGGAACATTATCTCAAAAATGGGTAAATACGCTGAGTTAATTTGTAAAAAACATACCGGACAATCAAAACATTTTTCTTTTCACGCGTAAGTATAATTTCAATCTATTAGAGTAGCAATTTTACGTAAAATAAATAAAATTTGGTATGTAAACAAAATGTAATACGTCATTTCAAAAAGTAATCATTGTACGTGTAAATTCTTCAAAGATATTGCATAAGTAATTTGGTTGGGTTATATGTATCACTCATTCAATCAATTGTCATTTTTATGTCGTATAGGGCTTGAACATATCGATAAACATATCGATGTATGTAAATGAACGAACGAATCCAATTTTAATGTAGGAACTATTCAAATTAATTTCAGATTTACAGTTGAACCCCTAACAAGAAGAAATTGGGTGGAACCGGTACGCAGGGAGATAACATGGACGAGGACTCAGGTCTTAGATAACATCTAAGGTCTGATGATGGAGCCAGAAGATAACTATAGGAACTCTGTAATTATACGACGCAACCCTACGAACTTTGAGCTCGTTATATTTTAAATATAGCTTCAAACTTAAAAAAGGTGCTTTTTTCACCCGCATGGTTCCCGTTCCCGTGGTAATATCAAAACATCCTTCCTTAGTGCTCCCCAATATCGTTAAAGGAACCTGTATGCAAAATTTCAGTTTAATTGGTTTAGCCGTTTGGGCTGTGCCTATCAATCAGTCACGGTATTGTTTTTTAGTATTAGACTTATGTTGTACATTATCATAGTGTGTTGTACATTAACATTTATCATAAGTATAAAAATAGCATTGACAACGCAAAAATTCAAAAATCATAAATTATTAGCTGTTGCATCATAATTGATCGTTAAACATTTGTTTTTATTCTCTTTCGAATGCAAGGAAGGATATTCTTACAGCATATTAAAAGTATAAAAGTATCGGAGAATTTTGACAGTGGTCCGCAAGTCTCGGTAGCTCATTGGTAAGAGCAGTGGGCCGGATTCCCAAAGGTCGTGGGTTCAAGTCCCATCTGAAAATTCACTTGTGGCCGAGTTCATTTGTTCCAATGTTCTTTAATAAATTTATCATTAACTGGTGGTTACATTAATTATTTGTTTCTAACATAGACCTTGTTAGGTCACAGCAAGAATAAAATTAGTTATATTTATATTATATAATGTATGTACGTAAGCTATATTATACTATTTTTTCATCTTTAATTATCTTAATTTAAATATCGTTTTATTATATTGAAGTAAAATAATCTTAAAACTACAATAAACTATTGGTTGAAATATTCTTGCAATTAGTATTTCAGCTAGTAGTTGCTAGAAAGAAACTGCCTTGGCTTTTTCTTAAATATAGGTAATTTATATGCGATGTTTTGTTGATAACTTCTGGGAGTTTGTTGTTTAAAACTGTCATAGCGTATGCAGGACCATACGCTATCCAAATGCTAGTCTACTATTTCTAATTTGGGTTTAGTTGTGCTAATTTTATACGGTGGCGTAAGTTTTGAGATCTTTAATAAAGTGAAAACAAGTTTATATTTTTTCTTACAAATATGCATATTTCTTAAATGTAAGAAATGAAAGAGAAAATAAAATGTTTTAGTCTCACCGATCTTTGACAATCTTATAATGTCGATGAATATTTTTAGTAAGTTTTAGAATACTTAGATTTATGCTCCAAAGAAAATGTCGAATCCGAGATGTCACAGCTCGAGAAGCACACAGGGGGCTAATTGTCTAATTTTAAATCTATCACAATACCTTTAAATTTTTCATTTAAAAGGTACATATTATACGAGCATCGCGCCACAACTATTTGACCTTTGAAAAGGATTGCAATCGATTATAAAATTTAACACTTATGGAGGGGTTGCTATTGTGTATGTCCTATACAAAGGGTCTGTAATGAACTAATTACCCATATTTTGTTTTATATAAAAAAGCTCGAGTGATTGAAGAAGAAGTTAATGTAAATAATGAATTATATTATTATATAAACCAAATATTAATGATTTTTACTCACATAAAGAGTAATTTGTAATTTGTCAGTCTGCCTGGCTAGGACTACCATCTTATTTAAGTCCGTTCCGGCAGTTAGTGGTAAGATAGCCAGTTCCTCAGTGATTGAGGATTCCGGGAGAGGCGCGCTTCCATTTAGTATCAGGTTGCATGTATCTACCCATTTTTCACGAAAAAAACCCAAACACACGCTTTGGAAACCATATTTTATAGTTTTAATGAATTTGAGGGATTTTTTAATGAAGTTTTCATATTATTAGGTGCTTTTTATTTTTCCACGAAATAAACAATTAACTTACTAATTTCTTTAAAACACACATGATTTATTAAACTCAATAGGTTCATTCATTCACTCCTTACTTATCGTGCTTTTTATTTTTCCACGAAATAAACAATCAACTTACAAATTTCTTTAAAACACACATGGTTTATTAAACTCAATAGGTTCATTCATTCACTCCTTACTTATCGATAAAAAAATTACCGATTACTTCAAGCACTACTGTCATTATTTGACATTAGTAATCGCCCCTCACCCCCGCAAGAATTGGTTGATCGTAATTTCATACATTCTTCTCGGGTTTCGTGTCCAGTGGTTAATTCGTCCAAGACTTTTAACCTCAACTTTGTGTTTTTAGTTAAGGTAAATCCACGTTTTGCCTTATTCACTCGAACTTAAATGACGTTTGAGTGATGTAGGTAAACACTTGGCTTAACCAAGTCGAAGAAAATACGATAATATTATGTTGGTTGCTTGGCTGGTCTCTATACACTAAAACGTTTGAACATGACAATCCAATATGTCAAATATTTTGTTGACGGATTGTTGCGACATGACTTTATGAAAATATCAGGATAATATTAGTTATTATAAAATATAACACTCCTGATTTTTTGTCTCTTAATATAAGCGCTCTGTAAATGATCAAATTTTCTGTCAAATTGTCCCCTTTTCATGTTTGTCAAAATTATTTGACTGTGTGCTGTTATGTTTGATGCGTTTTACTTCCGGAAAGGAGATGGCAAAATTTTGTAAGGACGACTGCCCTAGCAATGTCTTTATACTGAACCTAGTAATATATAATGCTGGATAGCGGAATATTTGTATTTCGTAAGAAACAAGTTTCAGGAACTTTTGAAACAGTTAAAATCTTGAAAATAAAACCATGAAAAACTGTCAGGTTGACGTTTTATATTTAGTTCATTTAGGCTATGTTCAAGGCACTATTTTTTCTGAACGCATCCAGACGCGGCCTCTTATGTGACAAATTCACGTGCAAAATATTTTTTAAACTCGATATTTTCTCACATAGAGACTATGTGGACAAGTATTTTTTACTGTAACTGCTCTATTTGATTAAAAAACTAGTATGTGGTATTTGCGGGTAAAATAATGCCGCCTGAACGTAGCCGTATCATTACGGATGCTCATCACTTGTAAATTGTAGGTATAGGTCAACCAAACTTATTATTTATTTTGTGTTTTCGCTATTATGAGCAAACAAAATAAAGAATATCTTAGTATTTTAATTATATTAAAATTATATTTTCTTTTATTATTATATATTATTTTAACTTTAATATTATTTGTTTCAGTTTACACAAATATAATATAAAAGAAGGTTTGTTGCCCACTGATTTCGTAATACGGAAATTCTTCTTGTCAAACAAAAACATCAAAACCAACTTGGAATCTTTTAATTAATTGATTATTTCATGAAAGTATATGAATATCGAACACAAAATAATTTTAATAAGAATATTTTAATGTTACGCCCTAGTAAGACGTTGATATACATGTTAAGGGCAGTTTCTTAGCCCTGTCCTTTATTGGACAAATATGTTTGTCAAACAAATTATGTCAAATAAAGGAGATAATTATTTTTGGGCCTTTTTCTGAAAGTGCCTTTTTAGGCGTACGTAATTTTTATATTTGTTGCAGAGATATTTAAGATGTGTTATTAGAACCTAATATAATTACCTCACTGCATAATAAAAATGTTTCAGATTAAGTTGCTTTACACTTTCAAAAATCCATAAATGTATGAAAACTTCGAATTTTTGGACTTGGTGTAATGCCATATCAGCTATTGCTCTAAACGACTTGTTCTAACCAAACGTATCAATTTTTTTTGTTGGCCGGCACTTTCACTAAAGGCCCAAAAATGTATGGAGCCTGAATGGTCTCCTTTGATCGTTTACCGGGCCCTTTAGATTTTCTTAAACATACACTATTATAAACTGCTCGGGGCAGTTTATAGTGTATGTTGCTTTACTTACTACACTCATTTGCAAAAAAACGGGCGGTTTTGATTTTCATTCATCTTTAAAAAGATACAATACCAAAAAGGTTTCAATCGTTTGTACACGTTACTGGCCGGTTTTAAAAATGCTGTGGTATTTAAAAAAGTACGTTCTAAATTCAAATTTTAATTTTATGCTCATTTTTACAGAAAACCCCTTTTTATCCTACATTTTTGGCGCGAAGTTCCAGAAGTTAACATCGACTTTCATAACTTTTATTCAATTTTTATCGATTAATTTTATATCCTTGACTGTCAAAGCTTTATTTATTGCTGTTTGGCTGTATCAAAAATGGTAGATAAAGTGGTAAAAGCTACCAAAATTATCGCGCTGCTTGAAGAGGGTTGCAGCCAATGTTTCGTGGCTAGGAGGCTAAATGTTAGTCGCTCGACAGTCCATAGGACCTGGCAGCGATATCAGGAGACTGGTTCCGTCGAGAGAAGGCCTGGTTCTGGAAGAAAACCATGTACCCAACCACGGGATGATCGTTTTCTTGTGAGTCGCGCATTGAGAAATCGCAAATCTTCGTATGTGGATCTTAAGAACAACCTCCAAGAAGTAAGAAATGTGCATATTAGTCTATGGACGGTCAGGAGGAGGCTTCTCGCTGCCAATATACGCAGTCACCGCCCGGCCCGCGGCCCCAAATTACTCCGTGAGCACAGAGTTCACAGGTTTAGGTTCGCTAGAAATTGTGAATCATGGACTCAAGAAGATTGGAATAGGGTTTTGTTCCCTGATGAAGCCAGGATATCTCTGTTCGGTGAAGATCGACGTCGGCAAGTGCTAAGAACGCTTTGCATAGGCATGTTTCGAAGAAATCACACCTTATGGTGGGGGCTCTGTTATGTTTTGGGCAGAACGCTTTGCATAGGCATGTTTCGAAGAAATCACACCTTATGGTGGGGGCTCTGTTATGTTTTGGGCAGGAATAAATTCAATGGATCGTACAGAGTTAGTCTTCATTGAAAACGGCTCACTGACTGGGCATCGATACATAATGGAAGTTCTAATTCCTCATGCACAACCCGCACTGGCCGCTCTAGGTGAAGACTCGATTTTTATGGACGACAATGCTCACGCCCATCGATCCCGAGATGTTAATGCGTATGTGCAAGAGGTCGGCATTCGTCGTTTGGATTGGCCAGCTCGAAGTCCCGACCTCAATCCCATAGAGCATGTCTGGGACGTTCTGAAACGGCGTGTGAGATCAGTACACCCGGCTCCGCAGACCATCAGAGAGCTGAAGAATGTGATTACTGCAGAGTGGGAACGTATTCCGCAAGCAAGTATCCGGGATATACTCGCTAGCATGCCCAGACGAATTCAAGCTGTGATTTTAGCTAGAGGGGGTCACACTCGATACTAAACATTTATCTGCTTTTACTTTATTAAAGAAAAACAAACAAAAAAACTTTTTTATTTTTACTTCATGAGTATATGCACTACTAGCGAACATACACTACTAGCGAGGTTTAGCAATGTTTCCCATAAATTGTATCTAAATTTTATGAAATACTGATGAAAACGATTATTTTCTTATTAATTTACCAAATTGTGAGGATAAAACTGCCTATAATTATCAAACAAAGCAATATTAACATTTGAAATGGTTCATTGCTTAGGTGTCCGTTTTTTTTGCAAATGAGTTTATATAAGCAATTTTGTATAATTTAATCTCGATTTTCTGTTTATTAAAATACTATCAATGCTAGAATATGCTCTTCTCTACGCGTCAAATATAGAAACTCTTTCGCATAAGAATTTGTATCTCCTTAACGCCCACAACGCAATTCATCAAAGTATTCTGTTTCAACAGAACAAAAAAAGGGAAAATAAAAGGATGATCCCTTTGAAACTTACAAGTTTTATATTTTTCTTTGTGTTTTCGTCTTTGATGGAAGTTCCCTTTGTTTGGGCCGGCTGGCCGTTAAGAGTAGGGCCTCCCTTACATTAGTAGGCTAAGGAAGGATCACTGAGAAGATTCCATCTTCTTCCGATTATCAATGGCGGGGAGTGCAGTTTATATCTAAGCAACCCTTTTTTGTTTCTTTTTTAATCCAAGTAAAAATATAAGAGCAATTTTTTCTCGCCTTTCCATACTAAAAAAAAACTTGAACTGCAACAGAAATAATTAAATATTTAATTTTTTCCTAAAATTAGGAATCTTAGTATGATTTTGATGGTAAATCAATATTCCGTGAAAGCTTAATAATACCACAGAAGATAAGTTACATAGGTACTCGTACTTACGTGACTGTACAGTCACGTGCAATGGGATGTTACGGTAACAATTAATTATTTTATCTTAGTAATAAAAACCAGCAATTATTAATAATTAATTACTATTGCCGCATATTATAAAAAATTGCAATTGACTTTTGATAAATGTAATTAATGTTCAACGAAGTTGGTCAAAAATATCGATTTTTACTGCCTTTTTAACCGACTTAAAAAAAAGGAGGAGGTTCTCAATTCGACGGAATCTTTTTTTTTGTATGTTACTCGATTACACGGACGGCTGGACTGATTTGAGTAATTCTTTTTTGTTCGAAAGGGTATATTTCTCATGTGGTCCTGTAACAAACCAAACTATAATATTGCCTTATTTCTATAGTTTATAAGGAAAACAGCATATATTTTTATATTATCCATTACAACAATTCCAAAGTTCATGAAAAACGACATTAAGTTACTTAGATAGGTTGCTAGGTATGCTATTCGACCATAGATGGGAAATGTGACGCTATGATATAAATGTTGTAAAAATATTCAAGTTTCAATGTAAATCACTACTTGCACTGACCAATGTTTTAAGGGTTTCGTAAATTATAAAAAAAACGTTGACACGTGTTATCGATATGTTAGGTCTTCAACAAAAGGAGCAGCAGTTAAAATAACAAAATGTGGCCATAGTAAAGCAATAATAAATAACAGAATTTGTGACACTAACGTCTTTCCAAGGGCTTTTCTTAAATTACGAGTGAATAGGATAGTTTCAAGGACCCAAACTTGACATGTGCAAACTACTTATAAACTTACAAAAAATTCTTGGAATTCGGTAAAGTACGGTGGAGAAACAAAGATTCATAAGAAACAAATAAGGAACGAAGGCGGAGAGGCGAGCGGGCTCGGGATTCGGAGTGTTGACACCGTCCTGAACGGTCATAATATTCTTGAGAATAATTATATTTGAATTAACCGCGGAAGTCAGTGGTTTAGTACTTAAGTATACTGTGAAAGTGAGTAGGTAGTGACGAAGTTCTGGGTTGAGTAAGCTGCTCCCAATAGTTCGGTGAGTTTTATTTACAAATTTTACTATATTATGCAAATGACTGACAGACATAACATGAATTGGATTGAATATGTTTTAATGGTTTGCCTGTTGTTAATACTGGCTTCACTAGGACGGACTCTGCTAACAGATGTTGACCAAGATTAGGCAGTTAGGGTTAGCTAGGTACTACACAATATCATAGACACTGATTCAAAATACAAGGCGCTATAAAAGAATAAAAAGAAAATACAGGGAACAGTGAAAATTCAATTTATTTTCTCCTCGTTGGATAATAGGCTTAAAGCTTAACTAATAACACTAGTGGTCTAACGTACAAGCAAAAGCATAGAAGTTTAACTTGAAATATTAATAAAAAAGGGGTCTCATAACCAGATATCATTCAGACACGTCACACTTCTTCAAAAATCCTATTAAATCCTTAGTTAATCCGGTTTTCCTTCTCTTCTATGATTTTAGTAATAAGGTAGACAATTTTGATCATTATTTGTTTAGCATCCACAGTGTAGGATTGGAACTCTTCTGAAATAGATTATATCATCTGTTAATGTATTGAAATATTACAATCTGTATCCTTGTTAAAATTACAACCTGGAATTGTGTGCCTGTGATAGAATCTCATCATAATTAATGACTCTTATATAGCTACATTAGAATTAACTAGATCCACAACTGAATCTTTTATGAGTACTGTAGGAAAATTTTCTACATACTTAATAATTTTATAAATAAGGCCTTGTAAGTTGTTCTTGCTATAATTATGGCAATATTTACAGTGCTCCCACTATAGTTATAGATAATTGATTCAATTTAACTGAATACATTGATAGTAGAGTTAATAATTGGAAAATGATCAATGTGGGAAAATTTGCTTTGAGTTTAATGTTACTAGATTATCATGAAAAAGGCAAAAACATTATCAAACTCTTACCTAGGAGCAGTGTGGACAATTTTAGAAGTAGGTATTGTAACCAGGAAACAAGTTATAATTATATTTTGAGTATTAGTGTTATCATAGGTTCAATGGATACCTATAGGTAATTAGGTTAACTTCAGCCACTTAGGGTACCTGAAACATAATAAGATGTTTTACCTATTAACGGTGTCTAGGTTATACACAAGAAGGACACGGTTCTTGAAAAGTTAACTTTTAATCCGAGGAATATAAAATTTAAAATATAGGTACAATTATTAGTGGAATGCATTGATTATAATTACCTTGACATAAGTATTGTTGATTGAATTATATTAATAATAGGTTGTATTTGTGCTTGTTATTCTCAAGTTGCTCCAAAATACAACTTTGTATCTCACGTGCGATTGTTTTGGATAACAGTTTTATAGAACATAATGTCAAGTGACTTTTGTTTTCTTTACTTATCTAACGAGAACAGAGTGGGTGAATCTATGGTTTATAGGTACCATTTTCACCGTTCCTTGCTAAATCGTTAAATCAAATAAACTAATATTTGATGAGATAAGATTTCGTTGTGGCTACCAATTTTTAAGCTGTATTATTTATACGGCTCGTATCGTAATGTGCGTATAATAATAAGTGTGTCGTTATTTTTCTTTTCAGAGATATATTTTTTTCTTTTGTTAGTTAGGCTGTATAAACAAATTCCAAGACAAATTTCTACATAAATAGAAAACTAAAATTTAAATTTCCTTTCATTAAGATAGGTTATTCTAATTTAATCAAACAGTTAGTCGTCAAGAGGCGACTTAGACAGATCATGACGACGACTATAAAAAAAATACGAATGCGATAGGACAGCCACTCGTAATTCTGTTAATAGTGTGGATTACTGTGGATAAAATTGTAGGAACGATAGGACGTAGCTGGTCGAAGTATATACCTAGTCGTAGTATAGGTTAGGAGGACATTGTCTAGGAGATGTCCAGGTTTTACACTAGGTACTTACCTACCTACCTATTATTCTAGAGAAAATTGTGCACTGCATACAAAAATTCGTTTAAATATTATTTTATGTGTTATGTGAATGGCGTAGTGTTTTGCTCCATTGAATAAGACTCTACAACAGTAGTACTTGTTGTGCACTATTTGTTAAAGTAACTATTAAGCTGGGAGAGAGGAGTTCAATGTGTCCAATTGAGCATGACATTGTCCATTCAATCAATATTTAGCAGTCACATGTAACTTACCATACTCATTATATTTATTATTATAAATTATTTGTATTTAAGCATTATTGTTCTTCGCACTTCATATACACTCATTACAAACATTTACAATACCCAATATACCTACAGATTATTGTGTAGTTCTGAATGGACTCAGAGTAAGCTTTCCAGCGAGTTGAGGAAGTTCAGAGCGAGGTAATTTTGTGAGGAATGGTAGTTTCTGTAAGGTAATGTCTGGCCTTAGTTCTGGTTGGCATTAGTTTGCAGGAATGAGGTAATGCTGAGCTTCCAAAATTTTATAATAATTGTAATAATTACTTACCTATCTATAACTTTCAATGTTCAATGATTGTACTTATCTGGGTCTATGGTCCAGTATATGATTGCAAACAAATTGTGTTTTATTATAGGATTTACCCCTCTCGTGGTAGTACCGAGTCAGCCAGTGGAAGTATTTCCGGCTAATATTATGATAGGCAAAATGTTTATCTTAATGTTTTCTGGATACGTGCCATACTTACTCTATTGCTTTTGAACGATAATCAAACCTGATTATTTGTCAACAGTGATTTATGTTTGTGGCGACTTGTTAAGTAGTGGCTGATGGATGGTGTGAACCATGGCTTTTTACACTTGAGCAGTCTTGTGTAAACCGACATGCTCATATCCGTTTAGGTCAATGCTATCCAGGGACTTTGACTAGATGGATCCTTGTGAGCATCTAGTGTTCGTACTCACCCGGCCTAAAATTCGTATTTTGTAATGCCAATAATTCAGAATTCGTGGTAGAACAAGATATGATAAGTGTCCTCTTGTGTTTCAAAATATTGCAACCATATATTCGACAGATATACCTATGATTTTTGATACATTGTATGATTTGGGAAACTCTAGCAGCGGTAATGATTAATGGTTTTGACTAGCCTTTTCATAAACCTTACCCTGTCCTTGTGAGTATACCTGATTGATTACATTAATATTTAACATATTGATAAAGTTCAATGTTATTGCAACTTGATCTATTCATCCGGTTTCACCGATGCTTACTCAAAATATTGTGTTCTATGTGTCTACGCATAGATTTCATATAATACATCACTCTACATCATTTTTCTCATCTTGGATGACTAAACTATGTGAGACTGGTTCTTCCTAGTTTGTAGCGGTTCGCATTTCGAAGTACTTATGTTTAGTTTGTGAGGCTCACTATATGAGAAGAGACTACATAATGGAAAAGATTGTGGATTTGTTACCCAGTCATTCAAGTGGGAGCTTATACATTATACCTGCCTTGTCTGCTTGCAGCTAGGCAATTTCATTATAATATTAATTTGCTAGTATGTCCTCTATATGGCTTACTAGTGAATACTTCACTTTTGATCTGTGCGTGTTACATGGAGACGTAGTGTTTGGGCGAGCATCGTTGGGATAGGAAGAATTTCTTCCAAACTTACTTACATATGGAATCAGGTTTTACTCTCTCCATCATTATCCTGTCCTTGCTTGGTGTGGTTTTAGGACGGGTCTGAAGGGGTGGTTGGAGCGGACCCCCGGGGCCCGTTAGGGCCCCGGTTACTTCCTTCCTTTATCCTGTCCCTATCCTATTCCTATAAGTAATCCCAGTTGCACACTTTACAACATACACATACACGTATAAACTATAGTTTTATGGTTAGGTATAAAATATATATTTCAATTGCAGATAATTCTTAGGTTAAACACAGTATTCACCTTGTTAGACTTATAGCTGCGCCTCAGACATACCACATCTTAAAGAAGTTTGGATTACTAAAACAAAAAAAAATTACACAACGTAGGAATCCTAACCATTCTAGACGATCACTACTTAAATTTGGCCAAATAAAATAATACTTCCATAATTATAGTTCCAACTTATAATATTATAAGGAAGGTATTTAATTTAAATATTTCAGTATTTAGATTATAAAAGTATTTCCTAAAGCATTGTTTTAAAGATTTTAACAGACTTGCAAGGGAAATATAAAAAGTCTCCAGAAGGAACTTTTACCTTGGTGTGTAAAGGATCACCACCAATAATTATTATTTAAATAATAATTTTATAAAAATAGAGAGTAAAGTAAAAGTTAAGCAAAAGGGGGGGGGGATGTTACAGTCCCAATGTCATCATGTCAGAATCTGATAATGGGATCCTGGAGAAATCCAGGGAACTCTCCAAATATTATAGGCACTCCTATAGCGATTTCGTTGTTTTCTATAATAACTCATGCATATGCTTCCGGAAAGTACCATTTGGTGAAGTGGTACTGATGATGAAGACCACAAATGGTCATCGAAACTATTATATACATTTCATAGAACTAAGCGGTACGATTACTTTAATGTGGTTTATAAGCAATTTATGCTCGATTCAATGCATGTGATGAAGTGTAGCTGATGATGAAGTACCCGGAGAACTCCTCAATAAGTAACGTCCCTGCACCGAGAAAAGCATTTTGTAAAAGGTGATGAGGAGTTGACATAAGGTTATAGGCGTAGGCACGGGACGTTTTCTACCTTTAAAAAATGAGAAATAATAACTTTTTATAAAAAAAAACCGACTCCAAAAAACTAAACAGCAAAAAATACCTTTTGGTGTCCAAAAGGTTTATTTTATGCTTTTTAGTTTTTATAACCTAGCAAAACGTTAATAGAAGCGGGGGGACGGGGACCGCAGCCCCCATCATAGGGGGCTCGAGGGGCGAAGTCCCCCGCCACCAAGAAAGTTCAAAAGGTACCTCTAGGTTAGGTTCGGTTAGAACTGTGACCAAAAATCCGCGAGCCGTGCGAGCGAAGCGAGGAGCGTGCCGCGCTTGCAGCCGGCGGAACGCCAGAAGAGCTTGACATTCACCACTCAACAGTTTTGGATACATGGTTATGTCAAAAGCTAGATGTTTGGGTACCACACGATTAGAGTGACTGAAGCTTGGTGAACAGGATTTCAATCTGCGAAACATTGGTCAAACGAAATGAAATCGATCCGTTTTTTAAAAGATTAGTAACAGGCGATGAGAAGTTGATCACCTACGACAATAATGTTCGAAAACAATCTTGCCTAAGCGAGGTGAGCCATCGCAAATGGTCCCAAAGCCTGGCCTCACTCCGAACAAAGTCATGTTGTGTAGGTGGACTGGAAAGGCATTGTGCCATATGGCCAAACGATTAATTCTGATATACCTATACTATCAGCAATTAGATAATATGAAACAAGCTCTTATCGATAAAGGCCCAGAATTAATGAATAAAAAAGGTAAAGTCTTCCACCAGGACAATACTCGACCGCATATATTATATCTTTGTCAACTAAACAAAAATTTATGGATCTTGGTTGGGAAGTTTTACTGCATCCTCCCTACAGCTCAGACATAGCATTATTTGGATTATCATTTATTCCGCTCTTTACAAAACTCTTTAAATGTAGTTAAATTGCATTCAAAGGAAGCCTGTATAAATAATTTAATTCAGTTTCTCGCTCATAGCTCCAAAAATTTTATAGCGACGGGATAATGATTCTGCCAGAAAAATGGCGAAAGATTGTCGAATTAAATGGACATTACTTCATTCAATAAACATTCTTGTAAGTAAAATGAAAAAAAATATTTATTATTTTTACTACAAAAAGGCCGCGAACTTTCCGACTACCTATTAAATCATTGGTTGAAACGACACAGTAAAACAGAACACTAATCAAGAGTCAGCTGTTTTGTCAACTAAACGCAAAATGTCCACGCGAACGAATTTAAAATGCTCAGCAATTTCAATCAATGCGTACATAAATTTATTTATAAAACAGCAATGAAGATTAATGTGATATTTCAACCCTTTCGCGGACACTCAACGCCTTTAGCAGTCATAACAATAAAAATTCTATGGTGCCTCGTTCACTGTCCGCGAAAGTGTTAAAAAATTAAATGAAAGTATTTTAAAAGAATATAGGTTCTACGCCATCATCAAGGCCAGTTACAGACCAGTAAAATTACACTGGTTGTCTAAACTTAAGTTTTGCTGTTCGCTTTTAAAGCAAAAAAAATACTGAATGGGTTTTTAGGTAGATATGAGAAGTATTGTTATTAATAAAGTAATATCCACATTAACTGCGTTCCTCATCAACATAAATTCAGTAGGTACTCCCGACAGATGTAACGGATCGTTTATTGACGAGAGACCCTTAAAATAAGTAAGCACTTTTTTATTAGTTCCCTGGTTTTACGTCTGTAGAGGTTCTGTGAGTTACATTGACGCAAGAATTTGGACTTGTGCCAATAAAGACAGGAATTTCAGGTATCCTTAATCATCTGGCCTACAGCGTATTAAAAATATAAAAGTATTATAGAAATTCGACGGTAGTCCGTAAGTTTCGGTAGCTCAGTGGTTAGAGCATTGGACCGAATTTCCAAAGGTTTGAGTCCCATTTGAGAATTCACTTGTGGTCGAGTTGATTTTTCTGATATTTTTTTTATTTTTCATAAACTTTATAAGGACTTGCGGCGTTATTTTTTTTTTAGTGGTTACTCAATTTTTTTTACTGTTTTAAAGCATCTCAATTAAGACATTGAAAATCAACATAGTCCTCAGTAACTAAAAAAACCGTAGTTTTGAAATATAGCGTTTCAAAGATTAAAAAAATCATAGCTCCTGACTGTCCATTACTTATGGCTTGATTGTTATATCGTTACAAAGCCACATGCTTCTACTTTGTATTACTTTAAAATAAAGTCATTAGAACTAATATTTAAGAATTGACAAGCAATTTTTTTGAAACACATTGAGTTATTACTATGTTGCCTACTCATATAAATAATATTTTTTAAAAATTACATCGCCAACCCAGTCCCGACATAGGCGTAAAAAAATAAGCAAAACAGTAATAACTCGAAGTAATTTTAGTTTTTGTGTAATAGATGACAAGCAATACAGTATAAAGAAGTTGAAGATAATACGCTATTAAGTCGTCTCAGCCACATAACACCCACTGCTGGGTATAGGCCTCCCCCAAAGGTAGGGTTTGCCATAATCGCCACGCTTGGCAGGCGGGTTGGCGATCGCAGTACGGCCAAGTTTGTAGGAGACGCTGCTGCCCGTCTCCTGAAGGCTGAGTCCCTTAGTCGCCTTTTACGACACCCACGGGATGAGAGGGGGTAGTGCTATTCTAAGCCGACACTACACAGCTCTTGAGTGCTATTGAGTACTCATTGGTGATATTGTTCGGAATCGGTGAATTAATTCGAGATGCAACACATACGGAAGTGCGGTGTCCACAGCTACTGAGCGAACACCGTGAACATGGCAACAGTCAACACCGACATTAAACTGAATGTTTTGAAGAAGGAACTGATTTAGAAATGTGACTGTTTTACCAGTTCGTAGAGAAAAATGCTGATTCCGAATGTATAAATAACTCAAAATTCATTTTTTTTTAGTTAGGACTATTTTGATTTTCATGTGCCATATATATGTAGGCTTAGCACGAATAACTTTCGAGTAAGTATCGAGGAAGTAAATTATAAAATGTATGACATAATTTGCAGAGTTCCTACCGGACGTAAACGGAACTACATTTTCCTATACATTCCTATACATATTCATATCGGAGCTGAGATATGATTTTATGTTCTTTTTAAATTTACTATTTCCGTAAGTGGGCGTTACTTAATTTTTTTAGTAGAAAGTTGAAAATGGCGGATACTTTACCCATAGGTACTTACCCCGTTTCTGTCTTTAACAGCGCCCCAGACACTATACACATTTCCAGAGGCTGTAGATGCGGGATGATTTCTTTTTTTTATCTATCTTTTTTTTATTTCTATGTTTATCTGACTAAGTAGTAGAAATAAGTAATTTTTATATTCGCGGCAAATTAACAGCCTTCTCCTTCTTTTTAAGTTGGTTTAAAAGACAGAAGTATGCGCTACTTTGCTAATCGGGGTAACTACCTAGGAAGTTAATGCTAAATGAATTATCAATTCTCCTGAAATTGGACATAACCTCTTACTCAATACTCCCATTGGGAGCAAACTTAAGTAATTATATTTCGATATTCACAATTTATTGCTTTTGTTCTAAAATCGGTGTTTAAATTGGAATCATGAAACTGGAAAGGATTGATTATTATTGCTTTGTTCGAAGTTTCTTAATGAAAACGGACCGTAGTCCATTTTACTTTCTTTTAATGTACGTATTTTAATTAGCTAGGGTCTTATTGGAAGTTGTTAATGTTATTTATTCAGCTCATAATGCAGAGTGGCCTGGGGAACAAAAAAAGAAGTAGAAACTTTACTAGCAAAACATTGAGAGTGGAGTATTACGTTTTCGAGTAAACCTAGTCGTCTTTGTATGTAGGCACTTGGAAAATAATTTAGGCACCAATTAAGTTAAGAGTATGTTCAGGGAACTAGCAGGGTCTTATGAACATTAATAAGTAGAAAGATTGGTTATAATTATATTTACCGAGATTCAAACCTCTAAGATTATTATTAACTAAATTTTTTAGCTTTACTTTTTAATGTGCTTACCTAAGCATAAGTTACCTAAGCATAATATATATATATTCCTTATTAAATAAATGAATAAAGAAATTTAGTTTTGCTATCTCCCTTTGGTTACAGCAGGTTACAAAGTTTAGGGATTGATATATCAGAAACTGCTAAAATTTTAATGACCGTGTACTGAGCTTAGGACAAGGGTCGACCAACACCGATATCGGTACTGAGAAAATTAGCTCAAACACTCGGGTTACAGGTATCAAAACTAATGAAGGTACATTGACGTACCTACATTTGACGCGCACGGTACGCCAGGAATGGTGTGCTCGATTTCCACCCCTGAACAAAACAATATTTAATTTTATACGATGAACTTTCATAATTTGTCCTGTCTAAGCGTTTTAGATATCGGTCGAAAGAAAATGAGGACCAGCCTACGTATAAACATTTTGTTCGTGTTTTGTTTTTTGAAGTTGTCACATTTTGACATACCTACTTTACACTTTGGAGGCGATGATTGAGCGATGACGTCACAAAACTTGCGTCAAAAAACAAGCTTACTTCAAGGGATTCGTAGTACAAAATAGCATGGTAAGATTGAAACAATACTGCGCTAAGAGACGGCAGTAGGCCCCCAGGGCCAATATTTGTTTAGATCACGAAATCACACAGTAAATTTTGCATTTTTGCAAAATTTTAGTCATATCCATTGAGATATATTCAATTGTGTTTCAAAGGTATGCCGTATACATACACAGGTTCTGTTTGTACATAAACAACTACAGTTGAAAATTGATTTAAATACGATTGTGACTAAACGTTAGCTGGATTGGGCCCCAGTAGGTACAATCGGGGAACTTCCCGGTCGACCAGTAGAGCTTTTTTGGGAAACGTTTTCTTGGAAAGTACTAAGGTTGAAGCAATAGTTTATTAAACAAATGAAATGCCTGTTAATGATCTATTCTTTGTGATATCGTCCAGTCCGGCGCAGGATTCTTGAGACGGACATCTTTTAAGTTTCATTGTGAATCATGTTTTTGTTCCATTTTCGCGTGTTTGTTGTTTTTGTTTTGTTTACATCTCTGTATCCACTTTGTAACACACTTTTTTTATGCTGTTTATCCTTTTGTTTTTACTTTTATTTATATCATGTCACTCGATAACGTGCCACTGTCCCTCTCACATTGTAGCGGAGTAAGCAAGACAGAATGATGCGCTATATCATATCGCGTGATAAAGCGGTGTTCATGCTAGGGGGGCAGACTCGGTAATCAATGTTTTGTGCTATTGGAAAGGCAAAGGAACTCGGTACTGTGGAGCCTTTCCAATATCGATTTCTTTTTTTTTATAGTTTTATTTTTGTTTTTAATATTTTTTTATTGTATTATTGCAGTTTATTATTTTTGTTTGTTTGTTTTTTTTTGTATTATTCCTGTTGTCACCAAATAGGCTCCTCCAGAATACCAGCGTCTCAGTGGCATGCTCCGTATGTCACTGTCCTATTGCTGAGGATGGGGCCTAGTTGGCAGCGCACTTCTTTTTTTTTTATCTATGTAATTATGATTTTGTGTGTGTCCAATAAATAGCTTTTCTTTCTTTCTATATAAACGTTTTCTATATGTGTTTTACTTTTTAAATAAAGCTCCCTAAAAACTCTACTGGTCAACCGAGAAGTTCCCCGACTGTACCACTGATCCACCGGCCCAGACAGACTTGATATAAAAATAACATAGGCTGACAATCTCATCGATATGCCTGGATTAGAAATGAATGAAAGTCTACATCGATATTCAATTCCTTAAAAGCCCACTCTTCATTAGTTCGCTGTGACCCGCTCTGCCGCGATGACTTTCATCTTGTATTCATTTTTATATATGAAGGCAGAACTTGCAGTTGGGAATGGAATGCCATTATGCAATGCACTCTGATGTAACCTTCAATAGAAATGAGGTTGTACTTATTTATGCCATTTTTTTTCGCGGAAAAAAATCTTGTATACTTTTCTTAGGGTTACATATAAGGTATTATTTTAAGTTTTTGTTTGTTTTATTTACCAATATAAACATTAGTACAATTTATATTTAGTTTACAAAAGCACTACACAAAATAGTGAGTGCTACATACAGCCTAAGTAGGCTGATACCTTACACCTACTAGTCAATACATTAATAAAAAAAAGATAAAAACCATTAACAATATCGTATTTCCTTAACTATTTGTTATTATAATACAATACACAAGCTAGCTGACAATGTATGATCAATATTAATTAAGTACTTAAAAAGTGACATTTTAGTTTATATCTTAATATATATAAATCTCCTGTCACGATGTTTGTCCGCGATGGACTCCTAAACTACTTAACCGATTTTAAATTAAATTGGCACACCGTGAGCAGTCTGGTCCAACTTAAGAGATAGGATAGCTTTGATCCCAAAATCCCCACGGGAACGGGAACCACGCGGGTGAAACCGCGCCCGGCCTCTAGTATATATATATATATTATATGCTGAGATTTTAAACATTTACGGCTTAGGTAAATGGATATCCGGTCCAATGCTCTTCCCGTGGGAGTATCGGGATAAAAAGTAGCCTATGTGTTAGTCCACTACTTGAAGTCCCTTCATGCCAAATTTCATCCAAATCCATTCCGTAGTTTTTGCGTGAAAGAGTAATAAAGAAACAAAAAAACTGTCATACTTTCACATTTATAATTATTATTTTATTAAATAGTTTTACTTACGAAACACAGACTGGATACATAGTAAGGTTTTTAACATGCGAATTGAGACTTCAACTAAGTTATATACTTATAGGTCGCCACGACATGCATAATGGCATCAAAAAAAGCTAATTACTTTCATGAGATAAATATTATGAAACAAGAAAATATACTAGAAAATACAACTTGTCTCATGAAATTGCTTTTTTCTAGTATATTTTCTTGTTTAATATTTATCTCCTAAAAATAGCATTGTAAAATGCAAAATTAAAAAGTCGAATTACTTTCGTTAATTACATTAGAAAAAAAATAAACTGAAATATTAAACTGAAACATACACTAAAACACTAAGGGCCTGTTTCACAATCTAAAAGTAAGTTCTGAGTAGCTTACTTGACATATGATTTGACGGTTGTGATATGGAAAATATGTCAAATCCTCTATCAAGTAAGCTACTCAGAACTTACTTTTAGATTGTGAAACAGACCCTAAATAAAATAACAGATTGTAAACAGAGTAACGGGGCTCAACGCGACATTTATTATGTAGCACTTTTATTTGCACTTAAAAAAAAAGAAAAAAACAGATGAATAAACATTAAACAATAAAAACTTAATAAAAACAATATACGGGTACAAAGCGAGAATTATTATAATAATTATATTACAGTAAGAAGTAGGATGATGGATACATCGTTTTCCTAGTAGGTATATTCACTTTTTTACGCGGTTCGCCAGCGTCGTTTCATCAAGGTTTATTTGTTTTATTTTTTTATACTATAAAAATCAATTTGTCTCCCACTTGGGATGAGCATTAGCCGGACATCCAGAGGTTTCGAATTCGTGTCGTCTTCCGTCTAAGCAATGATAGCATTTGTATAGTAATTACATATACTTACAGTCAGCGTTATGTTTATAGCACGTTCATTTATTTTAGTCACATTGTTGTTTTACAAAAAGGTAACGACTTCCAACGGTTATAAATTATCGAGTTTTATTTGAGAAGTATCATCTTCAAAGTACCTACACACTTTATGAAAAACGACTTAAAGGATTGGATTACTTTCATGACGCATTGAAATCGCGCGAGACGGGACGGCTCGGTAATAAAAAACATACTTCATCTCGACACCCAGCATAAACTTGCGGATTATTGCCATCACACTATTTCATACGCAGTTCGTGATAGGATTTCATGATTGAAAGTCTTCATCTTTGTTAATACTTTGATACTGACAAATGTGTCTTAAAGGTTACATTCCAACAACCTTGGCCTCTTCAAGGCGAGAGTGAATAGGCATTTCCTGGGCAAGCATGCAACACCTTAGACCACACCTGTATATTAAGCACGATGCTGGTCAAATGCCTGCCCAGTTATTATAAAAAAAAACATTAATTTTATTTTTTAAACCGCCTTTGAGGTCTAATGGTACAACCACCGGTATCAGACCCAGGGGTCCCGGGTTCAATTCCTAGCGGTGGTACATATTGTATTCGGTTTGGTTGGTGGTAGGACTTGTTGAGTTCGCTTGGCTAGCTACAACCATCTTATCTAAGTCTGACGCCATAACAACAATGTTTTCAGCATTGTAGTGTTCCGGCAGAGAGATAATACCTATAGCCAGTTACAGCAGTTCAGCCTTATCAATCAATATTATCAGGTATGATGAAGGTCAGCTTAGCGTCGGGAACTCGTGGCCGCGGTGGGAGGAGATCTCTCCCTGCCCAGCGTTGTCAGCAAGATGCTGAGCAGTGAGAGATCATGGCAGGCGGCAGTCTCTTTCTGTGAGGACGTGATCCTCCAGAAGGAGACAGCGGAGAGGGCCCGCGAAGAGGACGCTCGGACGGCCCGACTTCGCCGTAGACGGTTGAGGGGAAGGAGGCGACAGTATGATCGCCTCATTCCCCTATAGTGGAGCCAGCCGGCATTGTCGGCATTGCACGGTTCCGACAACTGGGGAGATGACCATACTCGCTCGGTCATCTGCCAGCCGCGAGGGGGCCCGGATAGCCGGGCCAGCCGCCAGGTCTTAGGGGCGACTGTCACCACACCCCCCGTGACCTAATGACGGTACGAGAGCAAGTAGTGAGGGGTTTAGTTGGTAGTGGTCAGTTTTTCCATATCGACCCGTGTAATAAAGTACGGTACATAATTACACAAAATATTGCTTTATCTTTAGCGTGAAAAGCTAAGAAATAATACACAAATCATCACACAGTAATAAAAGATCTTAGGTACCTATATATTTAACAAGTAATATTGATATTAATAATAATATTAACATCATTACAAGTATGTTTCAAATACATGCTTGTAGTTCGGGTTTATTGCCTATATATATACATATATATAAGGCAGTGTAGTAACAATCCGTAGGTAGTTAAAAATACAAGGACCAGTATAAAAGTTGTAACAAAATCCAAGGACAGAATTGAGCAAAACCTCGGCACTCGTACGTCTGTTAAATTTTAACTTCGGCAACATAAAGTCGGCTGTCGTTTCAATAGTTTGGAAACTTTTTTTATTTTTTATTAATGACGGGTAGACTCTTAGCCTTCATCATACATAATGTTAAGTATTGATAAGGCTGAAGATGGAAGCGAGCCTCTCCCGGAATCCTCAACCACTGAGGAACTGGCTATCTTATCTCGAACTGCCGGAACACAACAATGCTGGAAACATTGTTGTTATGGCGTCAGGCTTAGATAAGATGGTGGTAGCTAGCCAGGCGGACTTACAACAAGTCCTACCACCAACCAAACCGAATACAATATGTACCCCCGCTGGGATTCGAACCCGGGACCCCTGGGTATGATACCGGTGGTTGTACCACTAGACCACAGAGGCGGTTAAAACTGATGGGAAACTAGAGCGTCAAAGTGTATAATGATGAAAGTTTAATATTCGTAATTTAATTTGAAGTAAAATGTGAATACATAAACAGACATACAAAGAAAAATATCAACATATCAAAATTCGTTTTAAAAAATTGTACCTACTCTTATAAAAGTTGTCATTTTAATTCATATTCATAGACTAGTTCTGGTATCTTTATACTGCATATACCTAAACACATAAAAAAGCAGCTATAAAAAAAAACCGTAGTTGAAGTTACAAGGATCAGTAAGTACAAAAGTTGTTGCAAAATCCAAGGACAGAATTGAGCAAAACCGTGGCATTCGTACGAGTACATCTGTTAAATTTTAACTTCGGCAACATAAAGTCGGCTGTCGTTTCGATAGTTTGGAAACTAATGGAAAACTAGAGCGTCAAAGTGGATAATGCTGAAAGTTTTTGTCGGAGTTCACAGGAATTTCGGAGGTAAGACCCGCAGGCGAACCCTCTCAACGCCCGTTCACACGGAGACATGTCGGATCCGAATTATGAACGAGTTCACACCTGCATCCGGTTTTAAGATCCGACATACAATCGGATCCGACATAACTTGACATTCGTTTTGCGACTGTAATCGACTGGATCCGAGCGTCCGACAAAATATCGGATACAGTTCAGTGGCAATAGCACTTAAATATGTTCACACGGCGATACGATTTGCGGGTTCCGATTCTTGCAGGATCCAACAGAACCGAATCTTAAAACCGAATGCCATGTGGAAAGAGTATCCTATTATGTCGGATCCTGCAAAAACCAAATCCGGCAAATCGGATCTCCGTGTGAACGTAGCATTCAGGGTTGTCAACTACCGGGTCATGTTTGACTTGTGTTACGTCCATTAAAACGTACACTAAATGTATGTTAAGTTGCTTGTGGAATGACTTTTAAAATACCTTTTGACAAACTTTAAAACACATTTAAGTAGCTTCGTGGAATAATATTGAGAAAATTGCTGTTTTTTGTCACAATGTTTAGATTTTATTGGATAAGATTGGTAACCTACTAAAATAATTAATTTTCTAATCCAAAACAACTTAATTGAATTAAAAGTATTGTTATTTCATTGACACATAATAAAAAAATATGTGTCTTTTAGATTTTGCGATAAAATCACTAAGTTATACGCGAACCTCTATAAAAATAAAATATAATGTACAAAGAGAACTTCCCTTTTCTTTAGACGTCTCGATTAAAAAGGTGCACAGAGTACCTATACTTTCAAAAAAGAATATTTTATTTTATAGCGTTTGCTCCCAAGATGCTAATGTAATGGGATCAGCACAATAGTTTGAGCGTGCAATAACGTAAAACATTGGACAATGTTCTAAATAGGGAAATTATAATAATGCCTACTGACAATCGTTCATGTATTGACTTTGTTTAAAAATTTATTAACAAGTCAGATAATACTATACCAGAAACGAAGCGTGATCAAGAATGTCAGACAGGTATACATAGACTGGTCCAGTACTCAAGAGAGCGATGAATAATATGTCGAACAAAATTCATTGTGAAATTTCGGCATCCATGTTATTCGGGACTTTATCTAGAGTTGACGCTGAAATTCACTCAAATTCCAGATGAGAATTTACTAAAGTTTGCTAGTTTGAGAGCGTCGGTAATATTTAAAAAAGTGGAACGATTTATCCTTGATTTTTAACTATATTGGGAAATCATTTAGTGGTTAAAGAAATTTATTCTCACAAAAGACAATATGTCACTTACAGGAGAACAATGATAACTTAAAAGTAATAGTTACAAAACTTGTCTTCGAGCTATACATATCTATTCAGTTAGTGCATTCAAATTATAGGATATCATTTTTACTTATAAGTTTAGTGTAAAATGAGAAAACAGACAAGTTATATTCAAAGAATCAATATTTCTTAACCTTTATAAAAAAAAACCGTACATACATATGGTCTTTGGAAGGGTACGTAAGTAATTTTAGAGACTAATAATTACCCCACCGTCGAAGTTAGATTTTAATTTTTTAAGCAGTCTACTACGAAGGACACACAAAAAGAAGATAGAGCTGCCGTTACAGCACATTATGTACAGTCGGGGAACTACCAGGTTGGCCAGTAGAGTTATTTTAGGGAGCTTTTTTAAAAAATTACTTTTTTTTTATGAAGTACGGGGAGACTCTTAGCCTTCATCATACCTGATGTTAAGTATTGATAAGGCTGAAGATGGAAGCGAGCCTCTCCCGGAATCCCCAATCAATGAGGAACTGGCTATCTTATCTTTAACTGCCGGAACACAACAATGCTGAAAAACATTGTTGTTATGGCGTCAGACTTAGATAAGATGGTGGTAGCTAGCCAGGCGGACTTACAACCAGTCCTACCACCAACCAAACCGAATACAATATGTATCCCCGCTGGGAATCGAACCCGGGACCCCTGGGTCTGATACCGGTGGTTGTACCACTAGACCACAGAGGCGGAACTGATAATAATAATACATTATTTCCTTAACCTTAGTACTTTCTGAGAAAACATTTCCCAAAAAAACTCTACAGATCAACCGGGAAATCCCCCGACTGTACCTACTTTCATATCTTTATTTCCGTACAAAAGAGTGAAATACAAAACGAGAGTCCAATTTAAATCTTAGCACTTACATTGACGCCGTTTTACAATAAGCTCATCGCGGCGTACAACGGTAATTTGCACGAGAGACGCTGACGTTCAAGCAGATATGGACTTGCATAGCTTTATTCCTATAAAAAAGTAGTGTAATACAAAATCAAATATTAGTAAATTGAAATTTGTTTACAATCGCGTATAAAGTACGAAGGTACGAGTACCCAAAACAATATTGAGTTGCCGTTTCAGCACATTATAGTACTCGTACTTGCATATCTTTGCTTCCGTACAAACGAGTGTAATACAAAACAAGAATCTTATTCAAATCTGAGTACATACATTGAAGCCGTTTTACAATAAGCTCATCGTGGCGTACAACGTTAATGAGTACGAGATACAGCTGACGTTCCAGCACGTATGAACTTGGATATCTTTATTTCTATACAAAAGTAGTATAAAAAAAACAATACAAATCAAAGTGTAATATTAATAAGTTGAAATTAAAGAAGGTACGATTACCTAACACAAGATTGAGTTACCTTTTCAGCACATAATTAAGGACTTGCATATCTTTGCTTCCGTATAAACGAATGTAATACAAAACAAGAATCCAATTAAAATCTTATAACCTACTAAATTACATTGAAGCCGTTTCATAATAAGCTCTTCGCGGCGTACAACGTTAATGAGTACGAGATACAGCTGACGTTCCAGCACGTATGAACTTGCATATCTTTATTTCCCTTCGGAGCTCGTGCGACCGTAAACTTCCAAACTCCGTGAATGGAAAAACTTTATTTATATTTGAGTTGGGCGAGGGTTTGTGAATACTGAATCAGATTGGCGCGTCGGGGCGGGGCTAACAGCGACATATTTCATCTTTACTATGCGCCACCGAGGTGGAAACGAAGCAAATAAACTTGAGAAACGTTTTTATATGTCTCAGGAATCTCTCACCGTTTTAGAAACATTCTTGTCATGCTCCATGTGGAGTTTCGGCGAAAGTCCCTTTCCTTGTTATGGATTATCGGCTTAAAAGTTGGGAAATGGAATAACTGGTTTTCGTTACAGATCTTACTTGGGTGAACCAGGTACTCTGGCGTTGTATGTTGAATGTAATTGGCAATCATCATATTATGGGGTGCCCCTTAATACGCATAACATTAATCGTCATAATATGAATTCGCATAATAAATTTGACATAACGTAATTGTGCATAACATTCAACAGGCATAATAATTAAAATAGCATCGTCGTCTCAGCCACATAACACCGACTGCTGGGTATAGGCCTCCCCCAAGGATCTCCACAACGATCGGTCCTGCGCACATCCAGCGACTTCCCGCGACCTTCACCAGATCGTCGGTCCACCTTGTCGGGGGCCTACCAACAGAGCGTCGTCCTGTGCGCGGTCGCCATTCCAGAACCATTCCGCCCCAAAGGCCATCGGTTCTTCTCGCTATGTGTCCCGCCCACTGCCACTTCAGCTAAGCAATCCTTCGAGCGATGTCAGTTACTTTAGTTATCCTGCGGATCTCCTCATTTCTGATTCGATCACGTAGGGAAACGCCGAGTATAGCCCTCTCCATTGCACGCTGGGTGACCTTGAGCTTTCTTATCAAACCCATAGTTAGCGACCACGTTTTACTGCCGTAAGTCATCACTGGCAACACACACTGGTCATAGACTATCGTCTTGACACACTGCGGTAAGTTGGAAGCGAAGATTTTACGGAGATTCCCGAATGCTGCCCATCCGAGTTGGATTCGACGAGAGATCTCTTTCACGAAGTTGCACTTATCTAACTGGATTGTCTGTCCAAGGTAAACGTAGTGGTCAACAACTTCGAGTGTAGTGTTCCCAACGTGGACTGAAGTGGTTACAATATGGGAATTTTATATGATTTTCGTCTTAACCATATTCATCCTAAGACCCACTCTTTGGGAAGCACTACGGAGATCTTTGATCATTGTGTTGAGGTCTTCCAAGGTCTCAGCCATAAGGACTATATTATTGGCAAAATACTGGCCATTAATGTTGATGCTAAATACACGAATGCTATAATACTATGCTTTTACTTATGTTAAAGTGTATAAATATAAAAAATACAATGGCAACAACAAAAAAAGAAGCTTTTTGACGCTTCTATCAAAATTGGCTATTCACACTTCTAATTTTAATATTTATTTCATTTTGATGGTGATAGCTTTGTCAACTGTGATGCCATTTTTGATTTCATGATCATGCAGCGCTACTTTCGGGAATAATCGAAACAAAAATTGTCATAGCGGCGTATCGACGATGCGCCGTTTTATGGGCGTCACGTTACAACGCCGCTTTGACGAACACGAAGTGTGCGACGTGATTTATTTCAGCCGTATTGTAATCCGGCTGCACGTAAGTAGCCGTTTTTCGATCAGGCGCGCCCATTTTTAATACGGCGTGTTAAACGATACAGCTGCGACATATGCTTATCATTATTAAGTAAAACATTTCGACGAAAGGTATTTTTCGCAAAATCCCGATAATAGTTATTTGTTATGGAAAGTTGGTTATTTAGCGGCGAGTTACCTTTATTGAAAGCTGAACAAGTGAAGGATTCTAGGATTGAATCCTGAGCGAAGCAAAGATTTCAAAGATACAAGACGCCAAAACATTTCTGCCGAGCGCAACACACAATTTTTCACCACACAACAGCGAGGAACATTTTATGGTTGTATCCGCGGACAACTTCCGGTAAAAAATTCTAAATATACTTATTTTCGTTGTTTTAATGATATAAAAAAAACTAAAATAATAAAAAGGGAGTTTTATGGTTTATTTAAAGTTATTTAAAGTAGGAATATATTGTTACTTATAAATAAGAATAAAAACGATTCCGTAAATGTTGACACTGACATGAGATACAAGACAAAGACAATTTAAAAATAAAGATTTATGTCACTTTCCGAAATCCAATCATAGGTTGTGAAATCTCACCCAGCCTAATATAAAATTCTTATAACAAATAGTTTAATCTTATTGTTATTGTTTTTATGATTCAATGAACTAAAATAATATAATAAAACCAAAACGGAGTATTATAATTATTTTTTGCTATTTAAAATAAGAATAAGTGCATAAGAATCCTTACAAAAAAAGACCAAATGGAATCGTGCAGACCTCACTTTATTGAGCATAAAGTATTGACACTAATATCCATCTTCATTATTGAATCCTGTAAATTTATAAGAAAACATCCAGAACTTTACTCACCCATTAAAAACAATAAAAGAAATAATATATATTTAAATAAACTAAGAGTACCCTTTACAAAATTACAATTAGTTTCTTCAAGCCCTCACTTCTTGACAATCAAAATCTAACCATATACCTAATTATATAAAAAACATAGAAAACAATGAACAATTCATAAAACAATTAAAAATATTCCTGATTAGTCAATGCTTCTATGACTTAAAAATTTTTTTTGATTATAAAGACTGTACCAAGTAGATAGATTGTAATTATTGAATTTTTATTATTATATTATTATCATTTATTAATTTAAAATATTAAAATTGTTTAATTTTTTTTAATTCCTGGAATAGAGAAATATTATAATAATATGTTTTATTATTGTAATTTCAAAATTATAAATGTAATTTAATTAAAATATCATTAAGTATTGTAATAGTTTAAAGCCCTCTAGTCTAGTGGTATTGCTATGCCCTTGCAGGGCGTCACATGTTTACTAAAATATTACTGTATCATCTCGTTAATGTAATGTGACTTGCAATAAATATATTATGAATTGTGAATTATAAAATGTAACAAAAAAGTCAATAGTGTTATTCTGAACGCATTACGCCATATTTTTAGGTATTAAATTAAAAAAGTTATTTGCCGTGCTAGGCCGCAAAAAACGATTTTCTACGCAGAAGCTGATTGACAAAACCTCATTTTCAGAGCGTGAGAGGTGAAATAGATATTTTCACATTGTAATTAACTTCCCAGAGGTACCCTTTGAGTATTACAATGTCTAAAACTATGATGCCTTAAATTTAAATAAACAAAACTCAAAATGTCAAAAATCTAAATGTCTAAGTGCCTATTTCACCATCTATGATTAGGCACTAACTTCTGGTTAAATTTAAAAAAATGGAACATAATTTGTATGAAATTAGTTGTCAAGTAAGCTACTCAGAACTTACTTTTAGATTGTGAAACAGGCCCTAATAGTTAAAATGGCGAAAGTTCAAAGTCTAGGTTTATACTTATAATATGTCGGAAATATATATTTAGAGCCGTGATGTTGTAAAAAATTAAAGTTGTGAAATCATAATATTACGGTATAGAGAGAAAGAATCAAGCTTGCCATATTTACCAGCTTTTATCAGACAACAGAAGTACTTGTTATTAATTTGACTTATGTATTTATACCATTTAATATTTGTGCAAAGTAACGTTATGCTAATTACATGTATGCCAAGTTATCGTTAGGACAATTTACGTTATGCGCATTAACATTATGCGTATTCAGATATGCGATTTAATAATTAAACGTTATGCCAATTTGTATTAGGAGTATTACGTTATGCGAATTAATATAGACCCCATATTATGTTATCCTACTTTTTTCAGTTTTGAATGATCACCATTCTATTTTAATAAAACTGGCGAAGAAGATACTTAAAATGGGCTTGAAATGAAGATGAAGAATCTCAAGATGTGCTTTATAATTTTGTAATTTTTGCATTTTTCAATGCTATTTTTATATTTATGGTAAATTTTAAATAGAAAAATATTGGAAAAAATTAACTCGGCCACAAGTGAATTCTCAGATGGGAATCGAACCCGCGACCTTTGGAAATCCGGTCCAATGCTCTAACCGCTGAGCTACCGAGACTTGCGAACCACCGTCGAAATTCTCCAATACTTTTATATTTTTAATACGCTGTAGGCCAGCGTTGTTACATCAATGCTAGGAATATCCTTGCATTCGAAAGAAACATCTTTTCAGAACAAACTTTTTTCAGGTGTTTAACGATCGATTAAGATGCAACTGCCAATAATTTATGATTTTGTAATTTTTGCATTTTTCAATGCTATTTTTATACTTATGGTAAATTTTAAATAGAAAAATATTGGAAAAAATTAACTCGGCCACAAGTGAATTTGAATGCAAGGATATTCCTAGCATTGATGTAACAACGCTGGCCTACAGCGTATTAAAAATATAAAAGTATTGGAGAATTTCGACGGTGGTTCGCAAGTCTCGGTAGCTCAGCGGTTAGAGCATTGGACCGGATTTCCAAAGGTCGCGGGGTCGATTCCCGTCTGAGAATTCACTTGTGGCCGAGTTAATTTTTTCCAATATTTTTCTATTTAAAATTTACCATAAGTATAAAAATAGCATTGAAAAATGCAAAAATTACAAAATCATAAATTATTGGCAGTTGCATCTTAATCGATCGTTAAACACCTGAAAAGATGTTTCTTTCGAATGCAATGATATTCCTAGCATTGATGTAACAACGCTGGCCTACAGCGTATTCAAAATATAAAATTATTGGAGAATTTCGACGGTGGTTCGCAAGTCTCGGTAGCTCAGCTGTTAGAGCATTGGACCGGATTTCTAAAGGTCGCGGGTTCGATTCCCGTCTTAGAATTCACTTGTGGCCGAGTTAATTTTTTCCAATATTTTTCTATTTAAAATTTACCATAAGTATAAAATAGCATTGAAAAATGCAAAAAATACAAAATCATAAATTATTGGCAGTTGCATCTAAATCGATCGTTAAACACCTGAAAAGATGTTTCTTTCGAATGCAAGGATATTCCTAGCATTGATGTAACAAAGGTGGCCTACAGCGTATAAAAAAAAAAAAATATATAAAAAAAAATATATAAAAGTATTGGAGAATTTCGACGGTGGTTCGCAAGTCTCGGTAGCTCAGCGGTTAGAGCATTGGACCGGATTTCCAAAGGTCGCGGGTTCGATTCCCGTCTGAGAATTCACTTGTGGCCGAGTTAATTTTTTCCAATATTTTTCTATTTAAAATTTACCATAAATGTGCTTTATATTTTAATTTCATAAAGGAGAATACCAAAAAAGAATCCATCGTCGATTAAAATAATTTATGTGTACTGTTTAGAACATAAATAGAAAGTCTTAAAAAACGCAATTTGTTTTTGGGAACCGTCACCGTCACCGGCCCCCACTGGACCCATAGCAAACTGCGTTTCACAGATAACTGGTGATCAAATGAATCTTAACAGTATACAGTATACACGAAATGGTGCTTTTTGACCGACTGATAGCCTAACATGTTCATGCACTAATTATTAGGTATCACTATATTATTTCTGATCATTTGAGGATAAGTATTGGTCACTTTTGGTGTTAAATTTTAGCAAGCCGCTTTAAGGCCTCTGACTTGGCTTAACGACTGTTATCAGATGACAACAGCCGGGACTCGTTTAAAACTGCCTCCCGAAGCACGGAATCACTCAGTTGTAATGCCACTATATGGTCACCCATCCGACACCAGCTGGCCGGACCCAGGATTGCTTAACAAATGTGATCGGCTACGATCATTCTCTCAAGTTCCGCTATGAGCGCTTCGATATCACTATTGTAGTAACGCAAAATATCTTGGTTTTGTTTAGGAAAATACCCACTAATGCTTCCAGAACCCAATCTCTTTCATAGCATTTTTTAACAATTGGGGATCGTTTTATTGAAATCTATATCATATTTTATATCATTAAAACAACAAGATTAAGGTATATTTAGATTAATCTTTTTGAAAAGATTTTTTTACCGGAAGTTGTTCACGGCGTGAAAATTGTGTGTTTCGCTCGGCAGTTAAGTTTTTAGCGTCTCATACCTTTGAAACCGTCGCTACGCTCAGGGTTCAACTTGCCGCCAAATCCAGCATTCCAGTCTTACATAATAAATAACTATTGTATATTTGTTCCTTTTTTCTTCAGTATTGTTTCTGAATAAATAACGATGTTAACAAACAATAGATGGAAATTGTCTTAAAAAATGTCTAGCAACCAAGACAGTAAAATTAAACAAAGAACTTCTGCTTTTCAACTCAACAGTCGATTATTACTGAACGATATAAGTTGTCAATATTCTGTCAGTTTGTGCGAAGCGAGGTTAATGTTCACAAGCGAATGGTTTCGCTCAAAGGAAACGCCTGTGTTTCATTCATACAAGTGAAAACGAGGAGGAGGGCCTCAAACTTCAAGATAATGTCATATTTCGAATATGTTTTATGCCGTAAAATGATTTATTGGAATATTTTTCAACGTTCAGTGCTTACCTAAGTAGATATCGGTTGTATTTCACTGGATTTAAGCGATAGAGTCAATGATATTATAAAGTGTGTACTTAAAGCAGATAATGTCATACGAGCTCGCATTGTAAAACATTAGGAAGGCCCTATATGGGGTCCGATTCAATTTGCTATCTCTTTAATTTCCGTGCTTTTTCGTGTCTTTGACCTATTTGTCAATTATCAATGTGTGCAGTCTGCGTCACAGATTTCAACGCAAATTACCATGAAAGTATGATAATATCTTAATATATATAAATCTCATGTCACGATGTTTGTCCGCGATGGACTCCTAAACTACTTAACCGATTTTAAATTAAATTGGCACACCGTGAGCAGTCTGGTCCAACTTAAGAGATAGGATAGTTTTGATCCCAAAATTCCCACGGGAACGGGAACCACGCGGGTGAAACCGCGCCCGGCCTCTAGTATATTATAAAACATAATTGACTAGAGTACAGTAGTCGTATCTGGACAATATCATATTACTAGCTTTATAATTTATGTGACAATAGATAACGGATTACAATAAATCTGAAGAAAAGCTCTTTTCATATTTGATTTCTTTTATTTTTATAAAAAAAACGGGGAGACTCTTAGCCTTCGTCATACGATGTTAATTATTGATAAGGCTGAAGATGGAAACAAACCTCTCCCGGAATCCCCAATCACTGAGGAACTGGCTACCTTATCTCTAACTGCAAGAACACGATATTGCTGAAAACTATATCGTCAGACTTAGATAAGATGGTGGTAGCTAGCCGGGCGGACTTAGACGACAAGTCCTACCAATTACCAAATCGAATACAATATGTACCCCCGCTGGGATTCCAACCCGGGACCTCTGGGTCTGATGCCGGTGGTTGTTACCACTAGACCACAAAGGAGGCGGTTTGGAGTTAATACGAAATGCTTGAAGACGGATAAAATAAATATTTAAAATCATGTTACGAATTTGCGCGGGCATAGTCGTGTGCTAGTTGGTCTTCTACATGTTAGAGATGTTTGTTTTGACATTATATTTTCATTAATTAACTCTTGCTTACTTTAATTCTATAGCAAGTACCAGCTAAGAGCATATCCGGCCGTCGCGACTTAATTAAGTCCCTACGTATGAATATTTATTCCCACGCTGCCTTTTTATTTAATTTACATAAAAGTAACTTTGTTAGCTATGCGGGAGTGTGCCTTGCCTACACACTAATATTTTGTAATAATAATCTTATATATACCGTGTGGGGCCTAGAATCGGGGAAAATATTGAAAATAGAAACTCTCTAGAGTATTAGTATCTTTTCTGAAAAGATTCCAGTTAATCAGAACCCAACCCATGCATTACTCACAATAAGAATTAAAAGTAACGATTCATAATCAGTGTATAATTGCAAAACGATACTATCGCTATCGTTGCGAACTTGTCGTGGTACTGGGACAATAAAAAAACTTACCGTAAAAATAATGATTTTAAAATTTACTTTTAACTCCTTGAATAGCAACAGCCCCGCTACTTCCCACAGCTTAAAATCTCAGTTTCAAATTAATAAAAATCTGTAGTTTATAATTAAATATCGCAATGACAGTTATCTGTTTACAATTTTATCCATCATGCATGACATGTCATTTCAATCAATACCAAGTAATACTCTTTGTACCAAGTAGATTCAGCCATGGAATTATTAAGTACTAGTACGTAGTACCTATTAATTATAACCATGGATTCTACGCTTTTTACCCGACTACAGCAAAACAAAAAAGGAGGGTTATGATTTTGATCGGTATGTATGTATGTATGTTCATCTGTACCCACATAACTTTTAAACTGCTGATTATATATTCACAATTGAGGTTTCGTTAGAAGCGTCTCGATTGTCCGCTGGTTATGCCACGTCACATGAAATTGAATATGGCGCCCTCTAGACGACATAAAGCTGTGAACTAAAGAACTTTCTTTTTTAAAGAATATCGTGTTCGGTGTCATATGAAAGCTCTTGGTAAGCACGTTTCAAAAACATATATTATATTAGTTTTTGCTCGCAACTTTGCATGCATAAATTGAATTTTGGTAATAATTTCCATACAAGTACGTCTTAGAAGGGAGTTAAACTCAATTTTTCTCCAAAACTACCTAAAAACAAATATAGTCATCTTTATCAAAGTATCTACGTTGATTTGACATTTAACAAAAGAATTTAAATAAAAAATAAGATCAAAAAATAAAACGCAACTACTGAAAAATCACGCTCTAAAAAGTATGAAACATGAAAATTTTATTGTTTCATACTTTTTAGAGCGTGATTTTTCAGTAGTCGGGTTTTAGTTTTGAACTTATTTACATTATAATCTTTTTAGTGCGATAATAAGACAGTATTATTTTAGAGAGTTTCGGAGTGGACGATATGTACTTTCGTCATCAGCCGTTTTTAATGTCCCCACTGCTGGGACACTCGCCTTCCTTATGAATGAATTATGAGAATGAGCCATCACCTACCATGCAGACCCAATGGGTGGGTGGGTTTAACGACTGCAAATGCAGTCGAGACCAACGGCTTAACGTGCTTTTAGAAGCACGGAGGAGCTCGAGAAAGTAAATTTTTGGTCACCCATCCCGTGACCGACCATCGCGAAAGTTGCTTAACCTCAACAATCGTAGGCCGAGCGTGTAAATCACTGCGCCACGGGCTCAAAATAGTAATCTTATAAAAATAAACAAGCGGAAGCACAGACGCATAAATAAATATCAATAGTGATTTATATTGAATTAAATAAGCAAGATTTTTTCCCTGTGATTGTTAAATATAAAAACTACACAGTATTAAACATTTATTATACGTGAATGTTTGTATTTCTCAGAAGAACATCATTGTTTTGTGCGAAAATTACATGTATTATTCAGGAAAAATACAAAGTTTCGAAACAAACCAAAAGTATTATTCGCATTTATCAACGCTAATTATAATACTTCGCAATATACATTATTTTTCCATTAAAAAAATAAGAGACTTAATTGTTGATCTTTGAATAAATAACCATCGGTTTGATTTCTTTTCATAATTCACGTTTTTATTTCCCTAGTACTGGGACATATATGGGAGACGAGCAGAGGGGCTATGCGTGCCTAGTCAGGATTGGTGGGTCAAAACTACTGTAAATTCAGCCGAGATCGACATCTCATTGACGACTATTCTATACGACATGAATTGCAAAGGAGCTCAATATAGTTTTTTTGTCACCCATCCCGAGCATAATAATAGAGGAGGTTGAATTGCGCCATCGACTAACTGTCTTTTGCGTATTATAATTACTTCGGCTAGGTATATATATCAGTTCTATAACGCGTGTGCTGGTGAAATGACATAATTAAATTAAATGCCTGCCCAGTTATAAAAAAAAAAAAGATATAAGTAGATAAAAAAATATGCCAAGTATCTATGTCCAAGATAATAGTTATTTGTTATGCAAGACTGGAAAGTTGGTTATTTAGCGGCGAGTTACCTCTATTGAAAGCTGAGCAAGTGAAGGATTCTAGTATAGTATCAAAGATTCAATCCTGAGCGAATCGAGAATTTCAAAGGTACAAGACGCTAAAAACTTTTCTGCCGAGCGCAACACACAGTTTTTCACCTCACAACAGCGAGGAACATTTTATCGTTGTTTCCGCGGTCAACTTCCGGTAAAATATCCTTAAAACATAAAGTTTAATCTAAATATACTTATTCTCGTTGTTTTAATGATAAAAAAAACTAAAATAATAAAAAAGGGAGTATTATAGTTAATTCAAAGTTATTTAAAGTAGGAAGATATGGTTACTTATAAATAAGAATAAAAACGATTCCGTAAATGTTGACACTGACATGAGATACAAGACAAAGACAATTTAAAAATAAAGAATTATGTCACGTCCCGAAATCCAATCATAGGTTGTTAAATTTCACCCAGCCTAATATAGTTTTTTTATAACAAATAGTTTAATCTTATTGTTATTGTTTTTATGAAGCGCTCATGGCCGCGCTAGACAGACTGATCGTATTCGATTACGTTTGTTAAGCAAAGTTCGGCCCGGTCAGGTGTTGGATGGGTGACCGTAAAGTGGTATTATAACTGAGCGCTTCCGTGCTTCGGAGGGCACGTCAAACCGTCGGTCTCGGCTGTTGTCATTTGATTACAGTCGTTAAGCCAAGTCAGAGGCCTTATAGGCGGCTTGATAAACTCTGACACCAGATGTGGCCACTAACCCTTACTCGATAAGAAGAAGGATTGTTTTTATGATTCAATGAACTAAAATAATATAATAAAACCAAAACGGATTATTATAAATTAATTCAAAGCTTTTTAAAATAAGTATAAAATGTAACAAAAAAGTCAATAGTGCTTCGGTGCAATCAAATTCGGAACGCATTATGACATATTTTTAGGTATTAAATTAAAAAAGTACTTTACCGCGCTAGGCCGCAAAATGCAATTTTCTACGCGGAAACTGAATGACAAAACCTCCTTTTCCGAGCGTGTGAGGTAAAAAATAAATTATTACATTGAGCGCTTTGTGTTGTGGTATTCCAAGTCAAGTCAATTCAAATAAGCTTATAAATAATTACTTTTGAATCATCTTTTTTAACCTTAACAGAAATATCTACTTATAACAATGATTTTCGTGTATTACGATAGCAAACTCGATAAAGACGGTTAACGTAAAACAATAACAATGTTTGGACTTATCCTATTAGTAAGAGATATCTACGTTCTACCAAACGTCGGTACACACAATTCCTTCTCAATTGGTTTAGGAGGTTCTCAGCAGAATATTGTATTTACTTCATTATTATGTTATGTATTTACTTGTAAGATCTGCCCCCTAATTGTCTAATTTAAAATCTATCACAATCCCTTTCAGAGGTATTGTGATTGTGACATTTTCGTCTGTCATATTGCTCAGACAGTTCAATTTCGTTTATTCCATACCTTTTAAAACGCGTCCCGATCACAATCCTTTTCAAATGTCAAATAGTGACGACCTGAATATCTTTCAAAATACGAATTGAAAGGGATTGCGATAGATTTAAAATTAGACAATTAGCCCCATGATTTGATGTAGATTTTCAAAAGATTCCAACAAATTTCGGAGAGCATTACAGGGGCCCAATTCTGCTAATGCTTAGTCACAATCGTATTCCAATGGTGTTTCAATGGCAGGCTTTTTTTACACATTTCTTGTTACAACAATGTATATAAACACTGAAATACCATTGAGATACGATTTTGACCAAAATTTAGCAGAATTGGCCCCCAGGTCTCATGGCAATGAAATATTGTCTCATTTTCCGATACCTAACGAGTTAAATACCGAACCAATAATTGTGGCATACAAACCAGTAAGTGGTTTATATTCCTTAATTTTCATACTGGTTAATACGTTTTTACTACTCCTAAGTAAAAACCTAAACCACAACAATACGTTGCGACGTCGATACGATATGCAATAAGTCTAATTGTGACTGCATGGAACAAGAAGACATTGACCATCGGATAATACTGTGATGCGTTGTACGACGCCGCATATTTCTGCGGTGCGACGCCGTAACGCAGTGATGTGGTCTGGTAACTATTTACTTCTACTAACTACTAAAATTGCTTCAATGGCAATAAACGTCACGACAAAAAAATAACGATCGCAACAGCTCAACATGAGCACCATTTTGCTCATACATAAACAGAATTGTGGTTTAAAAGAAAACCAATCTCTTTATAACTGTGCTTAGCGATTTATTTATTCGTAAAGGAAATGTCACGAGGATTGAAAGGAATCTCGATATTCCGCCTACTGTCCCGAATTTGTTATAGGGATGCTCCATTACCTCTACGCAAGTCAAATCGAATGGTTTGATGGAATCAAACGGGGAAGTTGGATATATTTTAAATTAGAATTTGGAATGGCAGGAAATAACAATAAAGGGAAGTCCTGGATTTTGTGTTAGGCTTATTGAATGATACACTTTGATTTCGTGTCATTTGTTTATGAAATTGGTATTAGGAATAACAATTCTTTGATAAGGTGCAAATGAATGAATGAAATTAAATATAAGAAAACTTCATAAACCTACTTTGAATTGACAGTGATAACTACGTAGCTCAAGCGTTTCCATGCCAAATTATGTTCATTTTTATTTTCATTCATTTTCACATAGAGGAAATAACAACACAGCAGCACAGCACGGAATAATCAAAAAGCTTGTCATATGACTGACGAGACTAACCCACGACCTCTGTGGGTATGCTAAATTGCTCAGTATCTACACCAGTAGGTATTTAACTATCGATCATGCTCTATTCCGCGTATTTGGCTTTTTTAATATAATTTTTGAAAAGCGATTGCAGTCAAACGCTTTTAAACATTATAATATTTACGCATGATTTTAATGTCAACTGGGACAATAATACCTCTAGAACTTTACGCATAGGCAACATCTCAAAACAAAACTTTAGTGGCCCACGCAACATCAAGCATCTAAAACAGATAAAATACCGAGAAAATGAGCAGTTTCCGCTCGCAAGAGTAGGGATTTTCCCGGAATTGGATATTAAATGTCAAAAACAACATTTCCTAGAGTCGAGGATCTTGGGATCTGGGGTGAGTTTACCCGAACTCATACCTATCTATACGAATACATACAGAATTAAATAGCGATAAGAAGAAGATAAACATTTTACGTCCACTTTTTTGGTCTAATGGGCTATAGCTGGCCATGGTTATAGTTTTGACCTTACAGGCATAACCATCATGCATAACATAGTGTGTGTGTGTGTGTGCAACGATAACTGCACAGTTTTACCGTACCACACTGGGTTTTGCATAATGGTTATGCATGCACAGTTAAAACCGTCATGCATAACCTATCATAATCATAATCATCTTTATTTGCCATAAATAGGGTACATCAAAATTGGTAATTATATAGTAATAAAACAATGTCGCTTAAATACCTATTTAGCTGTAACTACAGCATGCAAATATTTATTATCCTTATGTACTAGTTATTGCCTTAACAAAAATTATGATACAATGAAATTTGTGAAATGAAAGACCATGCATCAAACCACATTCCTATTTTACGCTTTGACTTCAAAAATTAATCTACAGAGTAAAACGTATTTTCAAGTAGCCACTGACGCAAAACTTTTTTAAATTTTCTCTGTGGCAAACATTTTATGTCTTCAGGTATATGGTTAAAAATGGTAATACACATCGCATAATTTTTTTTAAGGAAATGCGTTGTTTTCGGGACTGTGCCTAGTACCAATCTGTTTGGGTTTCTGTTACTCCTACATGTTAGATCTTTAGATTTTATGACATTATTAAGATTTTGGTATGTGAATATAAATACACGGTAGCGGCAGTATGTTTAAAAGTCGAAAATATGGCCGGCATAGTTTATCTGGAGCTATGTGACATATTGCGGGTACACACCTATTTTGTGCAATAAAGGCCTTTTTATTTTCTGTACTGTTTCCCCAAATCATTCCCCAAAATCGTCTATGACCTACTTTACATTTCGATAATCGTCTATGGCGAAGTTCACTTAAAGATTATCCGATTGATAACCACGTCATTGCATGTCATAAATATAATTGCGTTTCAGTAGCTTGTTTAAATATACTTACTAGAAAAAAGCAACTAGTCTCATGTCGTCCGCCGCGTCGCAAGTATGACACTAACCTGGTAATCTCCTTTGGTGGAACAGCTTAGCGTGACCCCGGTGTCGTTGGAGTACTCTACGTGGTGAGGTGGTTCCGTGATGCCTAGTCTCCGCGGCTCCGGGGAAGCTCCTACTGCTGAAACAAACAAACAATGTTACATTAGCACATATTGTGACGATCTAAGCCCTGATTACGAGTTTAGCATACTATAATAGTTTTCGAAAACTATCGCTTTGTCCCTTTCATATCCATAGACTGTTTTATCGACATGTGTAGAGTATCCGATAGTTATCGAAAACGTTGACAGTAAATGTCAACTCGTAATAAGGGTTCTGCAGGTCTACCATGAGCGCCTGAGTGGCTTTTTTTATCGACACTCGTAGCTCGATAACGTGACACTGTCGGGAAAAGTTTTGACCGCCTCTGTGGTCTAGTGGTGTAACAACCACGGGGAGCTGACCAAGGGGTCCCGAGTTCGATTCCCAGCAGAGGTACATATTGTATTCGGTTTGGTTGGTGGTAGGACTTTTTGTAAGTTCGCCTGGCTAGTTACCACCATCTTATCTAAGTCTGACGCCATAACAATAATGTTTTCAGCATTGTTGTGGTAGTAGTAGTAGTAGTACCTACGTCACAGTACTTATTCTATTGCATATGACCTTTAAGGTAATGTACATCCAATAGTTGTGTAATTTTCGTACTTTTACAAATGAACATAACGCCTTTTACATTGACTTGAATGTAAAGTACGGCTTAGTGCAGACAAGTGATTACACCACGTCAACAACAATAACATACAACACACAACAAAAAAAACAAATGTTAGTCCTGGATTCCAATTTACAGCAAAGAGAACATAAGAAGATGAACGCCAGTTTAATCCATCTGGTTCGAACGCGACAGACCGCAGACAAGACAATCGATATTGGCTCTAGTTATCTCTCGGCGAGGACACCGCAGGCCGCACACTACCATTTCCGATTCATTTTGCGGTATTAGTAAAGGTGAGAGCACACTTACCGGCCTAGCAGTGCACAACGCCAAAACTTTGCTCTTATCTACCAGAACGCCTGGCAGAGTATTGCTATCTCGATTACCTACTAACCTAAATTTTACACAAATGTAACAGTGTCGAGACGAGAGCCGACAAAATTTTGACGTGCTGTACATAGCAGGCTGGCTATAAACACCACATTGTCAGCACCACAAGAAAGAGGTAAAAAAAGTACATCAAAAATAGAAGATAGTAGATTGACACCGTTCACACGTCACCACCCTTTTGTGGAAAAACACAGAATCAGTCAACACATTTCCCTTAGTACGAATTGGAATTTTATGTCAACGTTGTGTCCTGTGGGCCTACTGTCATCTTTTAGAATCCATCATGTCATAAGTACTTTTTGTTTGCGTTTTGTTTTTATTGAAGTTGACACATTTTGAGCCACTTCACACTTTGGCGAAGATTGAGCGATGATGTCACAAAACTTCCGTCAAAAGTTGCCATTTGAAACGTGGCTTACGCAGCTCAAATAATGTGCTAAGGTACACTGAACTTTAAACAAAATATTCAAATGTGTGTGCGGAGAGTGTGTGTTCACCCTAATTTCGTTTTGCGAATTAACTATAAAAATGAAAGTTGTTATGATAAAGCTTCTTATTTACCATTTAACAATCTTCAAACAAATATTACGCTACTTAATTAATGCAACTGAAATTTTCGTCTCTGTCTTAACTCTTAACAAACTTTAAGCACTTTATATAACTTCATTCTTAACTTTAATATAAAACAAAGAAATGGCATTTCTGTTCCGCTAGTCTCGAGTTCCAGTAGGAAAACGAACCGTAAAATTAAGTATTAAGGTGGAACGATTTTCATACAAAAAACAGTCGAGATAATCTTGGTAGATTAACAGAATTAATACTTAAATATATGTGCAACTATTTATTCTCGGGTATTCATTTGCGCTTAATTAATAAACAAACATTGTTTCATTCAGAAATCACCTATAAATGAACACTAAATTGTTGCAAAAATTACGACTGTGTATGTGACAAATGTCGTGTACGTATACAAAAATCGCGACGTTGCCATTCCATGCGGCTAAGACGCGCAACGCGTGAAGTTGCCGCTCTTACGTTTGTCTCGATTTAATAATTGTTTAAATTTCTCTTTACTAGATTTTTCAGCTGTGTTGCCGTTGCGTCCCAAAAGAGATGAGTTTCGTCAGTAATAATTTACTTTGGGATTATGATATAAAGTTGTGATTTGTAGGATTTATCTTGACTCCGATTTTAAAAAATGCTTAACACGACTTATTATATATATTTTGTTTTTTATGCGTAAATCATTTTTTCTCTCAACACTGTAAAAAAATAGAAAATAAGATTTTATAAAGGAAAAAAAAGAAACGAAAATTGTATCTGCTTCGTGCAAATAAAATTTACTTGTATTATGTAACGTACTTACTTAATATTTTTATTTTTTTTTATTTAGACAAATGTCATGTGGTCCCTTTTCAAATATTAAATTGTCCGCAACACATCTACGTACTGACAACACCGTTCCGTATTTGTCATTTGTTTGTAGTGTTTTTTCATTGTGACTAGGGAATGGGTCCAGTAAAAATTTCACTGAAATGAAAATTAAATATAAACGAAATTTATGAAATCTTTCAAAACGGGTGGAAATATTTCAGTTTTGAGTGAAATTTATTTTCTGACTAGAAATGATTTATTTTACGTAAATCTTAATGATTTAACGATCGTAATGATTTATTTTATTTTTAATTTTACAATTTTAACGTATTAAATGTTCACTTAGCTATTCAAAACATCATAAGAATGATGATAGCATAGAGATAAACATAGACTTAGCCAAATACAAAACATGAATTTGACGTCACATATCACTTGACTATTGTTGTTTCGACTATGAATCAGGACATTTGCGCGAAAAGCTAATAACGCGAAAGACTCTTACACGAAAAGCCGTTTGCTCGAATAAACATTTGCGCGAATAGTGCACAAATGTAATTAAATTTGCCTCAATTATTGGTCAGTTAGCCTTCAAAAACATTTTCACCGTACAGCGCATGAATGAATGTTAGCGCTATCTCAGCACTTTTTTTTCTAGATTGTACTTAACATTACATAATACATAATTAAGATACACAAGAGGTTAGCACTTTTTATTTTATAACCTCTCAGGCATCGGAAAACGAAACACAATAGATATTTAATTGTTTCCAACCCCGGTGTTCGCTGCGCTGCTTTACGAATTAAGTATTTGTTGAATAATACAATTTCATTTTGAGGTAAGTACTTAATAGTAATTTTTTTTGGGGAATTTTTGCTTACTTACATGTTTTATGTATTAATATTTTATAATATCAGTATCTTTATAAATTAAAACACGAAATTAGTTATATGCACATAAGTGCCTTTAAAGACTCAATGCTCAGAAACACGTGAAGTATCAAATTGATATTAATAAAGATTAAAGTCTATGGTTCCCCCGAACTGTAAAAATCAAGCTTCTAAGTTTTTACATCACCATAATAAATTATCGCAGTAAATTAAAGCTTTAAAGGTAGAATTTAACAAGATTTATGAATTTCACCACATAAGTAAACAAAAAGAGTAAGTATAAAAATGGCGTCTCGAGCTTGATTCCAAAACTATTATAATATAAAATGGAGATTGTAACTAACAAACAAGTAGACAAAATATGATCATTTGCGCAAATTTATTATATTATTTAAGTATTGATTTTAAATAAAACTAATATAATAGTATTGTAGTATTGTACTAGCGGATCCTCGCGGTTTTACACGCGTGGTACCTGTTCCCGTGGGAATATCGGGATAAAATATAGCCTATGTTAATCAGGGATAGTGTAGCATCCTAAAAGAATTTTTGAAATCAGTCCAGTAGTTTTTGAGTTTATTCATTACATACATACATACACATCTTTCCTCTTTATCACTAGGTACATAGTATAAAGCAAAGTCGCTTCCCGCTGTCTGTCCCTATGTATACTTAGATCTTTAAAACTACGCAACGGATTTTGATGCGGTTTTTTTTAATAGATAGAGTGATTCAAGAGGAAGGTAAAATAACCTTCAATATATAGTAGAGAAATACTGTAATTTTTAAGGTTTCTAATGTGATGTCGTAAATGATTACATTTTTTCCGCTTACATTGCAAACGCAGGCTGAACCCTACGAGATTTATCAATATAAGGTAATAAGTTTTTTGTACACCTTGAAAATGTCTACAGAAAACTCCGCGGTGGTTTATGTTTAACCTACAATAGCATAAGTCGTGTAGTCCACGCGGGCGAAGCCGCGGGCGGGAAGCTAGTAATATTATATAGTATAGAAGTATAGAAAACGGTAACATGATGATCCAACAACCACCACCACTTTTTTTTTGATTGAGGAAACACTGCAATTTTAATCAAAATCTGTTCAGCAGTGGTTTAAAAAAAAGATATTATAATGGGCAAACACACTAAGAAATCTTAAAATTTAGAGTATCAATTACATTCTTGTCACTTGTGCAATTTAAAAAAGTTGCAATTGCATTTGTTGCAATTTATACATCAAAATTAATATTGTGATGTTATTTAAATAAACAATAATATAAAATAAATAATAAAAAAAAATCTACCATCAGAAGTCTCGAACCTTAACTCTTTGATATCTAAGCCGAGTACGTAGACCGCTGGGCTACTTTATCATTTTCAGCTGGGTCGAAATATTCTACTACAAGAAACTCAGAAATAAGGTATGCATGTGTGAGGGATTAGTAAAATTGGGAGACAGAAACACTCTCTCGAGATATTTGGATGATTTATGTACTACAAAAAGATAAATGTTGGTTTCGAAAATTCAATATTTATTTATAGAATGCGCTAATAGTATTTTGAGTTAAAAAGATACAAAGAACAATTAACAAATAAATAAAAACTACTAAATAGCGAAAGTAGCGCCATCTAACGACCGTTCAGCTTTTTGTAACTTAATCGTTCCACCTTAATAGACTGAATAGTGTGCATATGTGTGCTTCAATTCTGCTCAGGGGGCCTACCACCATTTCTTAACGCAGTATTGTTTGAATCTTACCATGTTATTTCGTATAGTGTATTTGACAAAAGTTTTGTGACGACTGCGCTCAATCATCGCCTCCAAACTCCTAAGTGTGAAGTGTGTCAAAATGTGACAACTTCAGTAAAAACAAAACGTTCTTATGACATGATGGTTTATAATAGATGATGGTAATCCCGCTGGAACATCCTGGATTAAAAAGCAGTAAAAAATATGCAAATACTATAAACTTTGAACAACAAATACGCCGATCTAATCTGAGTTAGCTATAGATACCAAAACCACACGACTTTATGCACGGCGTATGCATGAAATATTGAACCAATTCTTATGAATTCTGGCATCTGTAGAGTTCTGAAGAACTTTTGATCAAAACCTATTTGATGAATCATGATTATTGTTAAATTTTCCGAATAATAAAAGCGTTTTACAGCTAAAGTATATTGAATTAAACCAACTTTTAAAGTTTAGTTTTCAAACAAATTGAGTGAGAAATAAAGTCAAAAGTGTTTGGCTTCCTCTATAAATCTGTAATAATATATAATAGTCGCAAGTTATTAAAGCCGTAGGAAGTTTCCGAGTCCCTATTTACCGGAATATAAGTAGTCAATACTTGAATAGAGATTTGCGGATTGAGATGGCAAAGCGCAGCTCGCAGGCATCGCTGTGCACCAATCGCAAACCCTGATTGCTTCCATTCAGTGCGCCGTAGTCGCTCGTAAAGAGACGCTAATCCTTCCTCAGTTGCTTGCGTAAAATACACTTTAAATGTATGAACTGATATTTCTATCCGCAATATAATTGAAGCGTGGCAAATGATTAAAATTCTTGTTTAAACTAAAATATATCCCCCATGCTGGGCTCTGAGTAAAAGAAAAACATAGACTGTTCTAGCTACTAGTTTTCCTGTGCAGATAGTAAAATCTTATCAGTGACTGGACATGGTACATACGAAAACAATTATAGGCAATGGCCTAGCCACCTGGCGTAGCGTCGCTCGTTGTGGTGTAGTTATGAGAGTGATCTTTATACATTTCACTCTCAAACTGCACCTCAGATGCTCTGCCGCCCCAAATTAAATAAAGAGAAAACAAACTGCCAACCACGCAAGTGATTATTATGGCGTGAAGGTATGTAAATAAGTGTCGGGGATATGAATAGTCAATACCTGAATAGGGATTTGCGGATTGAGATGGCAAGGTGTGCATTCAATGCGCCGTAGACGGCGCCGTTGCGCCGTTCGACCGACTTACTTCGTCGACGCTGACGACGTCGTTAGTCGGTCGCAAAGAGACGCTAATCCTTCCTAAGTAGCTTGCGATAAATGTATGAATTTATATTTCCACACTATGAATTCAAGAGTAACAAATTATTGGTTCCTAAAAAAACAATCAAAATTCGTTTTTTCTAGTATGTTTGTATTCAAATTACCATATTTTAAAATCGCAAATATTTTATTGTTAAATTTAATATCAGGAAACGAAACATTTCGATTCCGAGGTAGGCAAGTATCTCAGTAGCTTAAGCACTTGTGTTACGTAGGTTGGTACATAAAACTAATGCAGGTATTACAAATTTATATTTAAATAGATAAGACTTATAAAACGGTTGTATGACCACCAAAACCCAAACCTTAAATATTTCAAAAATATCACACACACTTGGCTATGGTGTTCACCAATCAAGTTATAAACTCTGAATAAAACTTAACTTTACTTGACACAAAACTTTTGAAAAGTTACCACAAAAGTTGAAATATAGCATACCCAGTTAAGGACTCTTTAAAAGAAGCGAGTAAGAAAAATAACTAAAATAAAAAATAAAAACACAGATAAAACGTCGAATGTGAACACAATACCGCAGGGGGCGCAGGACGTGAAATTTCAAAGCACTCATGAAAACATTTTTCTCGGCACATCATTAAGCCCATTGGATGGAGGCTGCGTGAAGTCAGCTGCGATTGCTCATTAGCACCACAATGGCACAATACTGCCTATTTATAGGTACCATGTACGATAACTTCGATGGAATGAATAATGGCTGGTTGTAGGAATAGAATAAGTATTGTCGTTAAATTTTCACTAAACATAATACTACTAATGTACATACTTTAATAAATAAATTAATAAATATTTCCATACAATCACACCAATTATCTAGCCCACGTTAAGTATCATGAAGAACTTGTGTTATGGATACTAGATAACGGATAAACATACTTATATACTTTTTTTTGTAAATACATACATAATATACATATTAAACATTAAACATATTAAATAGTTGATACTACTAATATAAATAAATAAGTAGTATCAACTATTTGTTAATGGCCTAAAATCTATTTATGATTGGAAAAGTCGCCCTCCTCTTTTCTTTTTCAAATTGCGATACCCGACAGGGTCCATAATTTGTATTTTTTTTATGTAACATCTTTGTAACATTAATAAATGTATTATTGAGTATTAAGTATTAACTCTAACTAAACTAGTAATATTGAGTATTAAGTATTAACTCTAACTAAACTGTAGTTTAGACCAGCACAGTTGTTTAAGTAGTGTTATTTCAAAAAGTAATAGAAAACATTCACATTAACCCCCGTTTCTCGTGGCGAAACATTTACAAGAAAACATGTTGTACCACCAGTCAAGTGCAACATACCCTTTCAAATTGCAGGTGTCTACAAACTGGATTGTGACTGTGGGCTCTCCAGCATCAGGCAAACAAAGAGAAGCGTAGGACCCGCGTTAGAGAACATGGAGCTGACGTGAAAAATAAGCGCGAAAACAAGTCTGCAGTGTGTGAACATGCTTTTTATATACCTACTACATCAGGTTTGTTAAGTCACAGATCCTCGTCAGGAGCGTCCCCAGAAAGGAATCTGAACCGAGTTTTCGTACGATAATCAGCCCGCGGAGAACTTCCAGGTCGGCTAATAGAGTTTAATTAGAAAACTTTTTTTATGATACAAAGACATATTGAGGATTGACAATGAGATGTTAACCATAATCCATATCTTCCATAGGTGCTTATAGTGCCAATGTCATTTTATCACTTTCTTTTCTCTCTTTATTATGTCTTTTACCTTTTCACGCCATTTTTTTGTGCATAATTATGTCCTAATCTATATTTCTATACCTACCTAAGTACCTACTAATTATAAATGCAAATTTAACTCTGTTCGTTTGTCTTCTAATTTCGATAGACATACTAGAAGAACATTATTTTTTCTCGAAAAATAATTTATAAGTATTATATAATAATTTATAAATAAGTTATACGTAGGGAGCCCGTTATAATCGAATCTCACACGGGCGAAGTCTCGGGCAAACACTAGTTTTCCACAAACACAAGCTGCGGAAGCACGTACACTTATTTCCTGTAATTAAGATTCATATTACAAGCGACTGTAACAAAGCAATATTCTGCAATATTTGTGGTAATAACAACGGGTAATAAATCTATATTGCGGCCGTAAATATCCCTTACAAACGATATTTATTGCTGAGACGCCACGCCTAACATTGCATCCTTGTAATGGTGGCTTAGTTTTAATTACTTGGAGCAATCTGTAATTCCATCAATAATCTAATTTTATTTCTTTATTCATAATATCATAGTATTATGTTCATCATAGTACTTTATTCATCATTGTATTATTTTTATTCATAAAGGCATAACCAACAGTAACAAACATAAAATTAGTCACAAAGGTTCTGTTGAATATGTTTGTTTAAGACGCTATACGGAAAAGTATATACTTTTTAAAAAAAATATATAGGATGGTTAGAGATGCTACAAAATTGGTAATAAGATACATTAGACGACCTCCGTGGTAGAGTGGTACGTACACCGGTTTCAAGGTGTCGCCTACTCTGAGGTCCCAGGTTCGAATCCCGGTAGGGGCAAATGTTTGTATAATAAATTTGAACGTCCATGACTGAGGTACAAATACCTCAGTCATGGACGTTTATATATATTTCTACACATAAATACTTATATATGTATTATTATATGTATCTATATCCGTTACCCTAGTATCCCATAACACAAGCCACAGTGCTTACTTTGGGGCTAGGTTAATTGGTGTGAGTGTAAGAAATATTTATTTTATTTACTTATTTATTTCCTCATACCTATAACTAACATTATGTAATGTACAGTCGGGAAACTTCCCGGTTGACCAGTAGAGTTTTTTAGGGAGCTTTATTTTAAAAAGTAATATAATATATAAAACTTTTATATGCCAAATAATAGATTAACAGGTCACCCCGTGACCACGGCAGCTGTAAAGGTGCCGAAACGTCGGGAAAATCAAAAAACCCCTAAAAACCAAAAAAATACGGACAATTACAACTTAGTTCGTAGAAATATAGCGCGTTTGATATCCGTAAAAGTTGTTTTATTTCAGATTAACGGGTATTTCATTTGAATAATAAATTGTTTCCTTAACCTTAGTACTTTCCGAGATAACGTAGCCCAAAAAATCTCTACTGATCAACCGGGAAGTTCCCCGATTGTACCTGAAACACCATTTTAAGATTTTGCCTCAATACTTTTTCTTTTCGAAATGAATAATTGGAAATTTGTTTAATTAGTGGACACCAATAATAAGCATCGTGTAGTTTGATTTCTCTTTAACTGCTTTAGTTATTTACTACGAAGTGATTTGGTGCTTTTTCGCCTAATCTGCAAAATCAGTCTCGGTCCCGCGCGCGTCCTTTTCTCATTACTCGCTTCAGTAGTATAGCGTATTAAATAGGTACCTACACAACACATATCATTTGTCATTAAATATATAAAAACAAAGAAAGCTAAGAGGAAAATTTAAATCAATATAAATAAGAGTATTGCTTCGTAAAGGTTTCCATGCAAGCTATTATTATCATCACAAAGAAAATAAATTACGTTACTCAAACTAATCAAATTAAATATAATTTGTAGTTGTAATTACAACGACAAAAAGTTTTTAGAAACAACCGAAATTGACGAAGTTACGTAACAAACTACAATTAAGATTATTATATGAAAGTTCAATATTGTTAGGTAAGTTAATGAAATCAGTCGAACACTGATTTACTTACCTACATATTTTTACAAATGACAATTATTTCATTGTTGTTGAAAATAGATAATTATGAAATTTGTTTATTAAAACCCGAGTGGTTAGTGAAATAAAACAACATTTACGGATAACTAGCGCACAGTTTATTTACACGAGCTTAGGGTTAATATTTCGTGTGTTACGTTTCGGCACGGTGATCACGGGATGACTTGCGAAAACCATAAAATCTCATAAAATCTTTTTGATGTTACACGTAGTGCATATAAGTTAGTGGTTGTTAAAACTGTCAGATCCATATTTGATGGTGCATGCAATCCAGCCTCCACTCCACTTTCGAATTCAACCGATACAAAGCAAGACAAAAGACAATCTAACTAGAATAATGAAAAATGGCGGCTTCGTCTAGCTTTTCTTGGTGGTAAAGTAGAATAAAGAGGGCAGCGCAGGTGCTGGAATGCTATCAGCAGATATTACGTCTTTGAGCATGTACCGCGGATGCCGATCGCCGCTCGCATTTTTCCGATATCATCTTCCTCATATTATTATGGATGGGTTGCGCGAGATAACATTCCATATTTTTAAGACACTTTTTTGTAGTAGTTTGTATCGAAGGTGAAATCAATTGTATTTTGTTAAAAAAAAATGCATAGCTTTTGTTTGATTAGGTAAGTGCATAATCAATTTCATCTAAATACCTGCGGGCCTACAATCATGTATTAAAAACCATAATGACATAAGAAACTTTTTGTTTTACGTTTTTTTTTTTAAATTGTCATATTTTGACACACATCACACTTTGGCGGCGATGATTCAGCGAAGACGTCACAAAACTTCCGTCAAAATACAAGCTTACTTATGAGATAGTACGAAATAGCATGGTAAGATTGAAACAATAGTGCGCTAAGAGATCGCGGTAGGCCACCTGACGCATTATGTACTTCTAATTAAGGTTACAAACACAAACTAAATTTAAATAATATATATTTTTGCTATAGTTTAAAAACATTTATTCAAGCCCAGTCAGTTATAAAACCCAGACGCAATTTGAAAGCTTACAAAAACAAAATAGCTAATTATATTAACCTTCAAATCATAGAAGCCATTTCGTATCATACTTTTCAAAGATGATTTGCAAATATTTTATACCCACGAACTTTCGGATATATTTCAATAGAAACATTTGTTAGTAATTTCATGATTAATATTTATTAAGCCATTTGCGTTACAAAAACTAAGTTTACTTTGTTATAAGAAAAGGGATTTTAAAGCTATTGTATGTAAAGGAAACCTTTTACTAGTGCTTTTGTAGTATTTATGAGACTAGACTTTTGTATCCAATTTATTTTTTTAATGCGAACAAAAGTACTACGCTGTAAGTTTTGAATTTTGCCAGTCAGTGATAGACGACAAATGAATGTAACATAAAGAACTAGAGATCGTCAATTCTGTCACATATACTTTGCATGTGGAAATGCGTATTGCTTTATAGAATTTACTCTGCAGCTAAACTTTACTCAGCACATAAAAATTTTAGCGCATACGTACGTATGAGAGGTTATTCTCTAACCAAACATCGACACTGTTGTCATGATTGGACGTCACATCAGCTGTCAAATAGTATTGAAAGCTGTTGCAGCTCTCAATATGAAGGATGTTTGCTTAGAGAATAATAATCTATCTGTTCATTGATTAGAGCAACTATTCCGGTGGTGAACGCGTTTTTTTTATTTATTTTAACGGTTTTGAAATTGCGTGTTATTTTTATGGGTTTTTGGGATTTCCCGATTTGTTTTATTCAACTATAACTACTCAAACTGGACAAATGAATTTATTTTTTTGTTTTCTTAATTCATTTGTCCTCATCAAATATATCGTCGACAGTTGACATGTACTCTTACTAGGGTGACTTACACCCATATTCTAAGTCGTTCCTCCAAAACTTACTCGTCCTCGACTTAACGAAACCTCATTGAAAACCTCTTCAAAATACTCCTCGAAATCGGAATTCTAAGTCATAACTCCGTAAGGACCTGGAGGAGTCAAAAAGTACGTAGCCACTCCGTGTTAGGCCTAGCGCACACTACCATTTTTACCCACGACGAGGTTGAGTGGAGTATAAAAAGTTTTGGTGGAACGACTTAGAATATGGGGGTTAATATTAGTTGACTACTAGACGACATTAAAGACTCCGGATAACGAGCGCAGAAAAAGTACTTTACTTTGTATGTAAACTAAATAGCTATATTTTCATTCAAAAGATGGATGGCAAAAAGTCCTGAAACTAAGAATAAAAACAGTACTTCGTCACGAAAATTAAGCAATATTTTTTAAATTATATGGACATTTGAAAATTTTCAGGGCTACCCAATTATAACGTAATTGTTTTTCAATGTTCAAATTAATTCGGGGTAAACGAAACAGTAAATAGAGGGTTGCTAAATACAGGAATCGTGTTTTAATTGGACATAATTGTCGTTATGCTACTTAAATGTAATTATGTATGGTTTGTCATGAAAACAAAAATAACGTTGTTCAGTACACATTATTATTATTATAAAGCTAATCTGTTTGGTTTCGTTATAAATAAAGCTTCAGTAAAAACCGTTTTTTTTTCTCTGAAATGCAACAAATTTCTTTTTTTGGTTTATAAAACGTTATTTTATGTTTACCCAACCAGAACTCGCCGTAACAAAAAACAGCTGTTTCATATTTTCAATTTTTTTCTATGAAACAGCTGATTTCTTTTCGCGATTTCAGGGTTGCTTCCATACAAGAAGTTGTTCGTATCGATGAGTTCTCCAAATGGTTTTCAGGTTTTGGGTAAACATACAATAACGTTGTGTATTTACCTATTTTTCTTCTTGACACGTTTCTTCTTTTGGATTCGAGCAATTAAAAACAAACCGCACCAAATATCCGAATCATATTTAAAAACTTTCAAATGAGGTATCTACCACTATTTTCTGGCTATCTCAAGGCATAAGCAAAGCGGCTTCCGGAAGCAGCGTTGCTATAGAACATAAGGCCAGAAAACATCGGAAACAGCAGTGTTCAATGTATTAATAACTTAATGAAGACTAACACGTCGTGAAATGAGTATTTTTTTTAATTCATGTGTACTTATTATTTTAAATGAGCCTTTTTGTCATAACCAACAACACTTTTTCAGGGTTGGTAGGTACCAATAGTCGGCGGGCAGTCACGCGTAGACGCGTTTGCCGCCGTGACCACCCGTGTCGGCAGAGTTCACTCAGAAAATTACCGTCGCATAAAATTGATCCCTGTTTATTTTGTACTCTAACGGGGACTCGACGACGAATACAAACATGGTAAAAATCCCGTTTTTCGTAGTAGTTGTAGTGATTATAACCAAAAACCTTTTGTTTTAATAATTCAAATATATTATTTTAAATGATCCTCTTTGTTTTGTCAAACAAAACCTTTTCAGGTTTGATAACAGTCGGCGGGAGGTCGCGCGTAGTCGCGTTTGCCGCCGCGACCACCCGTGTCGGCCGAATTCACTCAGCAAATTACCGCCGCATAAAATTGATCCCTGTTGAAAACATGTGCGAACACAAACACACGGTGGGCAACCCTACGTGAAACAAAAAAACGTTTTACAATGGCGTAATAAAGAGTTGTTTACGTAGTTGTGCAATGAAAGTACTTGTATTGCATTTTGCGATTGAATATTATTTGCTAAGTATTCAGTTCTTTATAAAAACAAAAATATTTTTCACCTCTCCAGCACGAAAAGGGGGCTTTTGGCGCGTAAAAACTCGCAGCATAATCGATTTTTGCTGCGAGCGTGAGGCAAAGTGCTTTTTTATTCTTTTCCCCACTTTTTGAAATAATTAAGAAAAAAGAATAGAGTGACAAGGATGAGACTTTTAAAATTAATATGTGCAAAAAGGATAGATAGATAGCTTTATGTCGTTAAACATGAATTATAAAGCATAAAAAATAAAATACACGGGTACCAAAGGTTCGAAATAAAGAGTATGTACGAAATGAGGTAGCATGCATGATATAAATATAAAATAAGAACAATTAATGAAATCTAATAACAAATTAGATAAATACGATTGTTTTTTTATTAATGACGTCATATTGTTAAATATTGCCTTCAATGTTGTTTTTCTCATCTGTAGCACTTTTCTCGCTGGTAGAGGTGAAAAGTTGTATGTTAAACACGAGAGAATATTTAAAGTCAGCATCAATATCATCCATCATCAGCCTGTGGACGTCTACTGCTGGACATAGGCCTCTCCTAGCTCACGCCTATTATGGCGTTCATAGGTGGTTATTAGCCTATTGCTACCACATTGGCCAGACGGGTTAGTAGAGGGTTTGTTTCAAGTTTTCCTTCTCTCGCACAGGTGTTCAATGCGTCGAGCCTCATAGTCGACTCTTACGACATCCCAGGCATGTGAGGGAGTGGTGACACTTGTATTCTTAGGCCGTCACCACACGGCATTAAAGTAAGCACTCGCAGCAAAAAATGTCTTTGCTCTCTTTTGTAACAAATAACTATTTTAGTATTTTTATTATTCAGAGAAAATGGAAAATTGTTTTGTTGTTCATTATTAAAAATGCTTATTTTAATAGAAACGGTTTGTGGAAATAATAAATAAAGTATTGTCGACTATTATACACTTGTGAAAATGTAATTTTCTCAAATACAGGTCTTTCCACACTATTATGTCAACATTATTATTAGTATAATTAATTACTTAGTAATACGTTCAACAAATCATAAGCTTGATTAAGCTTCTTCACCAGTCTTAAGATTAATGATTGGTGTCTTTATCCACACACCAATTAACCCTCCGAATAATGTATTATGTTTTACTTATAACAATTACTAAGGTCAGATAATCAATTCTATTGTGAATCGTTATAGTTTCTTCTAATTTCTGCTAACGTATGTATTATCGTAATTCATCGAAATATCGTTTATTCAACATGAAACAGTAAAAACACATTTGAGAATGCATACCCACATTGGCTGATTTCTTAGCTTAGAAAATGAACATTTGATTTGTTGTGGTAAAAAATATGCCGCAGGTTCTGTCTGTAAATAGCCTAAAATACGTACAAATTGTCTATAGAATGTATTGTTTATATTTATTTATTGCAAGTCACAACATGTAAGGTTAACTAAAGACATATGGTAGGTACACAGGTAAGTGACACCCTGAAAGGTGAAGCAAAATTATTAAAATTAAGTAAGTATTTCACATTGAAAATCTATAATTATTATAACCAACAAAACTATAACATTATACATAGGTATGAATAGACTAACAAATATAATTATAATAAAAGTTATAATGAAACGATTTTAATAAAAGAAATATATTTTTATAAAAATTATTGTCCTTGATTGTGATTAAATTACTTACTTACCTACTCATTTATAAAAGATGTCAGAAAAATGTGTCTTTAGCTTGACTGTAGATATGACTTTTATTGAAAGAAGGACAAAAGAATTGTTCAGAAAATCACACAATATTACAAGGTATTATAGGTAAGGACTCATTACCGAACCTCAATAGCTTTGGAGACTACAATGGAAGTCGCCTGATCGGCCATTTTGTGGAGAACGGCGACAGACATAATGCCTGAACTTATAGAAGTAAATGGGATCATAATTGCAGGATACGAGTACTTATTGTGAATAATTTATACAATGTCTTACCTTTTCAGGTCGGAATGGCTTAACAAAGTTTTTATCTAATCTGATATAGAGATTGGATTTTGGAGAATCTATAGCCACTGAACAAAGTCTTTTTATTCAAATAAGGTAATAGATGTCGTTGACCTGGGCCGATTGAGATCTGCCTGGGTACATCACGAATTCAGGATGTGCCGGCATTTCGTGATTGACTACATGGTCATATTGTTGCAGTATCAAACAACAAAAGTGCAGAAAACTAAAAAAAAAGAAAAAGCCTTTTGTGAAAAAAAACAAATTATGAGCAAAGAGGGCCATACTGTACCTTATTCATAATCAATCAAAGAAAATGATTGAATTTTGGTATTTCTTAAAAAAAATCGAAATATCCGAGACGTCCCAACCTTGAAAAGGCCTTATACGAGAAACCTACACGTGATATCATCATAATTCCACACGTAAATTGATCTGAACACCCTTGAAGTATGAAATTACCGCCATTTTGCCACGCCAACGTTAAGAATGTTATTGTAGAAATGAGAACGTCGGAATATTCTCCAGAAGATGATTTTAATAGGTATTATCCTTTTATGGCGGCCCCGACAGAAGTTATTAATTAAATTTATAAATAGATAACTTTTATGACTTAGTTAAGTAATATTTACCATTAATAAGATATCTCAATAACACTGAACTTTAAACTTAAGTAATTTAATATAATTATTATATTTGAAACATCATAATTTTTTTATAATGAGTTTTGGTTTCAGTCATACTGTGTATTTTTTCTTCTAATTATCATCAATTCACGTATCACTTTAGAATCAATAGTTATTTGTTATGCAGGGCTGGAAAAGTTTTTAGCGTCTCGTACCTTTAAAACCCTCGCTACGCTCAGGATTCAAACTTAGAACCCTAGAATCCTTCGCTTTCTCAGGTTTCAATATAGGTAAACATTTTTAGGTTGTTTCCACGGTCAACTCCGGTAAAAAAATCTTTTAACAATAAATTTCATCTAAATATACCTTGTTGTTATAATGATATAAAACACTTAAACAAAAAGGGAAAATTATAGTTATTTAAAATAGGAATAAATTGTTACTTTTAATAACAATAAAAATGATTGGTTATAATGTTGACATTGACATGGGGAACAATTAAAAAATAAAGGTTTATGACAGGTTCCGAAATCCAATCACAGGTTTTGAAATCTCACCCAGCCTAAATAGAAAATTCTTATAAGAAATAGTTTAATCTTATTGTTATTGTTTTTATGATTCAAGGAACTAAAATAATACAATAAAACTAAAACAGAGTATTAAAATTAATTAAAAGTTATTTAAAATAAGAATATAATGTAAAAAAAGGCCTTCGATACCGTTTCCATTCCGACACTTGTGAAAAAAATGGAAAACATGGGTATTAGGGGTGGCCCGCTTAATTTACTAATTGATTACCTACAGGACCGTTCACAGTGTGTTAAAATCGGATATCACACAAGTTGCGAGTCTAAAATAATGTATGGGGTTCCCCAGGGAAGCGTACTTGGTCCCACATTATTTCTTATTTATTTAAATGATTTAACTAATCTTCAGATTGAGAGTGGTCAAATTATTTCATATGCAGACGATACCGCTATTGTGTTTCATGGCTCTTGTTGGAACTCAGTGTTTAGGGCAGCAGAAATTGGTCTCCTTAAGGTCTCTACCTGGCTGAGTTTATCCCTTCTAACACTAAATATATCTAAAACAAACTACATTTGTTTCGCTATTGACAAAAGATCAAATACCACCCCTGATCTTAAACTTAAACTACATTTCTGCAATCGAAAGGATAATAAAACAGACTGTAGCTGCACCGTCATTAATAGAGTGGTTTCAGCAAAGTATCTCGGAATCATTATTGATAAACAGCTTTCATGGCAGCCGCAAATTAAACATATTAGTAAGAGGATACGCAACTTAATTTGGATCTTTAAGACCCTTAGACACGTGACCACCCGTAACTTAATATGCCGTATATATTTTGCACTCGCGCAATCAGTTATAGGGTATTGCCTATCCATCTGGGGCGGCGCCGCTAAAACAAGGATCCTTGAAGCTGAAAGGGCACAAAGATGCTTGCTTAAAACTATGTTTTTTAAACCATACCGATTTCCAACTGACAAACTGTATAGTCTTTGCGACATACTATCAATCAGAAAACTTTATATTTTAAACACATGTCTATTGCTGCATAAATCATTACCATTGGACCCGAACTTACTGACTGGGAGAAGGCAGGACAATGTGGTTCCGTCACAAATTTGTAAGACCTCTTTTGCTAAGCGACAATTTCTAGCTCAATCCGCGCGATTTTATAATAAAATGCAAAAGAAGTATAAGATTTACCGCATGCAATATAAAGAATGTAAACATTACTTTTGGCTCTGACGACATTGGGGTATCAAGACACAGAGGACTTACTAAAATAGATCATTTTTCTCCTGATTTTGTGCCTAATGGTTAAAATAACCGATCCCAAGATTGTATTTCATCGTAGGGTTAGGCACATTCTAGCTTCTTATAACAAAAGCAAGCACACACGCACAGACACACACACACATAGATAATTTAAGTAAAAATGTCTGTTAATATAAAATAATCTAAGAACTTGTTTAATTTACATACATAGAAACTTTTGTTATGGGAGACGGGGCCACCTAACACAGGTATTACAAATACTTACTAGGTTGGTCTCAACCTCGGATTATTGTTTGTACTGAATTATTATGAAATAAACATTTTTAATTTTTAATTTTTTTTTTTTTTTTTTATGTAACATAAAAAGTCAAAATTGCGATTCGGAACGCATTAGGACATATTTTAAGGTTTAAAATTAAAAAAGTACTTTACCACGCAAGGCCGTAAAATGCGCAGAAATTGAATGAAAAAACCTCCTTTTTCGAGAGTGTCAGGGGAAAATAAATTTTATAGGTTTTCAATTGTTAAAACAGTAAAAATATTAAAGCTTACTCTAAAATAATTCAGATAAAACTGACAGTAACACTATCCCCTACAATATAACCGTCCATCAAGAATAAGAACTATTCTAACTTCTCATAATAATATTCTTTCGGATGTCGAACAAAACCGCTTTCTTCTACGAGCATTAACAAAATAAAATAAAAAAACAAAAGCCATTTACTTACGGGAACTTCGCATGTGCTATTTAATTGTATTTGTTTTGGTGTTATTCAGCAATTTCACTCGAGCAAATTAATTCCCTTTTTAATGGGGCCCCAGTGTACAGAGGCTGGCAACGAAAAGGCACAAATACCCAGCAGTTATATTTGTAACATAAATTTATTAGCTCTGAAATGTTCTAACACGGTGGCTCAAAGTAATATTTGAACGGTGAAATAACTTGAGTTATTCCCAGTGCGTGTTTTGGGTCAAGATTTATTTAAAATTTGTTACGAAATATGAAATATTCAGCGCGCCCGACTACAACATTGGACATTTTAGCGACGGAAATGAGAGTACGCTTAAAAAAATACCTGGAAGAATTAGGTTGGAGGTTGGTACAGTCAGCAGTTTATGAGGCGATGTAATTGTGTCAAACTTCTATATTGATATTAAGCCTGAACTTGTGGATTGATAAGTTCCCAAGATGAATCAAAGTTATCGGGTTTTAATGTGTAAAGGTAACCCATTCCAAAATTATTGCAAAACATAATCATTATTAGTAGTTATGTACCACTTTGAGCCTGTTTTAGACATTTTCTCATTTGTACCACGTATTAATTTACAATGACTTAATATTGAGCTATACAATAGATATCTTTCGACAATATATACTATATCAAAAAAATAAAGGACCCCGCACAAAATGTATGGAAAAAGCCGTTCGGTCCATTTGGATTAAATTTTGGGTAAATATAGTTTTTATATTGGTGATTATTACCGGTACAAAATAGCAACGTTAAATAATGAACAGTTTTTTAAATGTACAGGTTGTAATTTTTTCATGCCACTTGAAGGGCAACTACCCTAAATACTACAGATATCAAATCACACTCAAAGTAAACTTTCCGTTATTTTTGGAAATAATCAAAATACATTCGAAGATTTTAAAAAATACGCTTCCCACACCCACAGTTTTCGAACCAGCTAAAATCTTTAAAAAAGAATTGGTAATTAACTCTCTCATTCTAACAAACATAGTAAATTAAAATAAAACTATCCAAACTGACTGAACGGCTTTTTCCATGCATTTTGTTCGGGGTCCTTTAGAAAACGAGCAACACGAATGAAGTCACATGCAGGATGTCATTATGTATTGTACACAGACAATAACTGACTTATAAATAAACATCATTTTCGAAGCATCAAGCAAAATCATCAGAGCGTATTTATAATAATTAGGTAATCCATCTTACGTATTACGAGAGCAAAGCGTACTTGGTCATCTATCCAATTCCCTAATTGGTGGTAATAAATCATTAGTTGAAATGTTCTCGGATATAATCACTCCTAATTACGTCTACAGAAGGTTTGAAATCCCGGGAGACGTCTCGAAATTCGGTGTCATTTGTACAGAGGAAACTTCTATCCCCAAGATTTGGTTTCGTGCTTCGTAGACTATTCTTAGTCACACTAAAGTGATCGGCTACAGCCACGGACAGGTTTGTTCTTGATAATCGTGCAAAATAATCTTTAGATGGAAAGTTGGTACACGTTCTATAGAATAACTGAATTTATACGATATGCCCAAATTGACCACCCATGGTGAAAAAATTTACATCATCAGCTATTTTGATCGGTAAATGTAGCCGAAAACGGGGCCATCTCCTAAACCTACCTTTCAGTATAAAAAAGTTTTGTTCAATAATTCTAAAACTTTCAAGCAAGTCATTCCGGTGTGATGAGTGCCACATCCACAACGGAAGGCATTACAATAATTTGTTTTATTGTTTTTAATAATTTATCGCAATATAACCCTTTCATTACAAAACACAACAAAGGATTTTTTGATATTTAAATTGCATTTACCACTGTCTCACCCTGTTATAACAATAGAAATAACTATTTTATGTTTGAGGGTGCAGTGTGTGAATCGACTTACATCAACCAAGAAAACAATAAATACTTGTCCAAGATTTTTATCAGTTGACACATTTCTAGTCAAGCCAGGCAGTGAGCAATGTCCGGGATATATTTGGGTATGAATAAGGCCCCCCGTCAGCATACCCTTGGTAGGTCACGCCCCATGTTGACCTATATTTTTGGGACCCTTATTGATCATTTTCCCCGTTTTTGTTGTGGTAGGACAAGACCGATGTCGTTGGGTTTTATGAATAGAATCTTCATTAAAAACTTAGAACAATAAAGGAACTGGTGGCGGTATAAATCTGAATTTAAATGGTGTTCAATTCACTGACTCTATCTGTTCAAAAGGGTACTTATTTAAAAGCTCAGTAACAAACCAAACTAATAAACTGTAATAATAACAATAGCAAATGTAACATACGGAATCCACCCTTATGTAGTGCGCGTGCATACTAAGCTTGCTTCAAAATTAATTTCTCGACAAAAAGTTCAGACCTTTTTCGAAATATAGTATGTATACTTGTATGTCCTAATAGCGAAAAGTAAATATACTGATAAAATACAACCGGAATTTTTTGCAAATAATAATAGCAAACATGTTTCAGATGTAGATAAACTTATTTGGTCGTTATTCAGCAATATCCATGTAAAGGTAGATACCGCGCCCCATGTTTGCACGCGTTTCGACATTAACTGGAAGAAAACAGATAAAACTGAAATAAACGCAGTTTAAGGTATCGTACGGACAAACTGGTGCTGTAAATAAGTAAGAGGAACGCCTGTTGCCTAATCTAGGGCTGGCAAAAAGATACAATATCTTTTTTGAGGTTGAATTAGTAAAAAAGATATTTTGTAAGATCACTTCGTTGTCCAAGATAGTCTGGTACGCTGAAAAAAAATCGTGAAGATAAGTTCATTAAAAAAAAGCATTTTCTTGTAACAAAAATTTTTGTATGTATAAAACAAAAAAATGTTAATGTGAAATGGTTAGTCAGACTAAATTTTTTTGGTATGGGTGATTTTAAATCCAACTGGAAACGAATGCGCTACCTTTTATAAGTTAGCTAATGTTTTCATAGAGCAAGAAAAAGTATTCGTAAGTATCGTAAGGTCAAATGTATGCGGTGTTTGAGCATAGTTCCTACCGGACGTAAACGGAAATTCCCTCTACATTTTTGAAGTGAAGATGATTTTTGAAGAATACTTTTACAAAAGTTTTTCGTGCTAACTCACATTAATCACACTACAAAGACATTCGATAACAATGTTTAAAAGTAAGTTAGTCGAAACTTTTTAAAATGCAACGACAACTCTGTATTCAAAGATTTTGTAAAACAAAAAAAGGAGATGGAGGGCGTTTGGGACCGGGACCGCGGTCCCAAAATCCGCGTTGCCCCAAAAAGTTGCTATCTTTGTATCCTATGTCGGGAAAGTACAGTCAAAGTACCAGAGCAGCACAACCCACCTCACCAGGAGTTATTTAGAAATTTGAGCAGTCAAATCTCTCACATTGCCAATAGTGCTATATACCAAAGAAACAAAAGCAATCGACATGGCATAATTAATCTAACTAACATCTGGCGGTACCTATACCCCTTGGTACTTTGACTATACTTTCCCGAAATAGGAAATAATGATAGCAACTGTTTCTATAGCTGTACAGAGTGGTCACAAAATACCATTAAAAATAATGATTAATATTAAGGTGTCGTTTGGGACCACAGATAGTGGTCCCGAAAGTCGCATTAAAATTTAGAATTAACTCCAAAGGGGATTTTGGGACCGCGGTCTTAGTCCCAAATGCCCCCCGACTCAAAAAAGAGGTAGCCCTGCCTAATGGCCCATTCACTGGAACTTGTGCTTGGGCGACTTTATTAGGGCCGCGAAATATGGGCATGGGAATACGATTCGATGTTTAGTTTCAGGAGTTGCAGATGTCATAGAAAATGTTTTCAAAATTGAAATGAAGATACTATGTGGAGTGAAGTAGATAGATACCCAATATCAAACTACATTTTAGTATTACAGAACAAATAGTTACAATGATAAATATTAAACAAGAAAATATACTAGAAAAAAGCAACTAGTCTCATGTCCCGTCAGGGCGACATGAGACTAGTTGCTTTTTTCTAGTATAAAAATAGCATATAACATAAAAATAGCATTGTAAAATGCACAATGTTACAATATCATCGTATTTGAGTTTTTAAAGCACGTTAGGTCTGTGGTCATCGAACCCACGACTCAACTAAAGTTTAAACGTAAGTTTAAAACCCCGTGCCATCGGGCCCATCACAATGAAAATGCCCTAAATAAACTTGAATTGTAAGTTTTCTTACCCAAATTGATACGAAAATGCTACAAACTCTCAGATTTTATCAAAAGTACCGATACTTACGTAATGTAACTGGTACTCGTGGTAAAACTGTAAGGCTAGATGTTTTGCCGACTGTACCAGATACGGTCGGTTGGCAGCTACCTAATGGGCCATTCGCTGAAACTTTTTTCGCGAGTGTCGCTGTAGGTGACTTTATTAAAGATGCGAACATCTGGACGACCGACGGGAACGAACTGGAAATTCGATTGGATATTTTTAGAATTAGGAACTGTGGTTCAACTCATTTAACTGTGTTTTTTATTGAACTGCCGTCTCACTGTGGCAGCACAACAAGCTGACATTTTTTATCCATACTTGTTATCAGTTAACACATTTTAAATGCGTAGAAAAAAATCTAAACTACTGGCTTCCGCCCGTGGTTTCACCCGCGTGGTTTCTGTTCCCGTGGGGATATCGGTATAAAAAGTAGCCTATGTTACTCTACATTTCTTGCGCTGTAAGCGCGGACATCAATTGAAGCTTACGGTCGTTCAGAGGTCTAACTCTATACCAAAAATCAAGTAGATATGTTGCTTATTTAGGGCGTGAAGAAAGCACAAACAAACACACTTCCTCATATTAGTCAGGATTAGGATCAGAATTCAAAGGCGCTTATCGTAAATGTATTTCGATATTTTCGATAAAGATTTTATATTTTTTTACTGAATGTAGTGTTGTTCTAACCAATAAAGCTATTTTTAGTAATTTATTTTTTTATGCACCAATAGTTATAATAGTAGTACTATGTTCCATGTTGTTTTATAGCTACTTATGTTTAATTCCAGTTTTTAGAATTTTGAGTTTATAAAAAAATAACATGTATTTTTAATCGGGAAATTACCAAAGTAATGATGTCGTTACAACTGCTCAAGCGCAAGTCGTAAGCGCTAAAAACCAGACAAATAAATTATAAGCATACTACACTACCTTATACTAACTATAACAAGAAAACGCCGTCCAACTCGCAGCCGCGTGGCTTAGTACCGAGAACATTTTAATCTAAGAGCAAGAAAATTAAGTGATTGCAAAACGAAGCATGACAAACAACGTTTGACTACCTTGGACGCCTTTATGTTATAGTAACCATTCTGGTGGATTTTACAGCCCAATGAGTGGAAATTTAAAGTCTTTTTTTTATTTATTCATGGCTTAATCTAACTTAACTAAAAATTGGTACGATATAACTTTTTACGAGCTTTTGTGTGAGTAACATCATAGTCAGTTCCGTGTTTTACTTCGTCTTATTTGTCTAATTTCTTGCTTATAAAACTTAAGTTATTTAATACAAAACAACAATAACATTTAATCCAAATAACAAATGGGCTGTTAACTCCGCTGGTCGATGTCAAACAGACCGTCTCATTTCGGTGGCACAAACAATCAAGATTCACTTGTTATTATGTAAACAAGCAACTTGGCATTTAAAACCGCAAACTTCAGTCTCCTACGTCAAATTAGAAATTTAATCCACGAATCGGATTAGCAGAAGTTAAGCCGAGAGCCCGTTACAAATTGCTACATTTGATTTAACTTCTAACCCAACTCCGTACGCGGCATTTGTTTTTACAATTCATTCGAGTGATGCGAATATAAATCGGTCTTTATTTTCCACTAGGATTATGCCGATGCCGATTCGTTGATTTCTTTATTCTGGAAATATCCGGAATCAATTTATAAAACGTTCGATCCAATGAACCTGAACCCACTTGAATGAGAGGAGGTATTAGGAGGCAATCAAAATTCTAATATCCGCAAACGTTCTTCGTCGTCGTCTTGAATAAAAACTGTTGGATCGGTTTGAAATAACCGAGCCGATGTGAAATGGGTCAACAGCTTCTTAAGTTATTGTTCGATGGCGGCTGTGAAACTACGGTTTAGAGTCCAACGGATATTAGCTCTATAGATTATCGATTTTACTGGATTCTATTCAAAATAGTGGCCTATTCTGTACTATTTACTAGCTACCCGTACCGGCTCCGTACGGATGGTGTATGTAATGAAAAAAATAGTTCCATATTTTAATGATTTTTATACAAACGTTCGCGTTGTCCTGATATCAAGCACGACAAAAAACAATTAGGTACATACTACAATTTGATGCAGTTGTTCTGAAGTTATGGGCGTACAATGTTGCTATTTTTTATTTATTTATAATTAATATAAATGCTCTTGAACTCCTAAATTTCAGAGATAATTTTACTAATACATTTTACCAAAACGTTCACACGGTATAGGTTCCGGAGTTAGCAAAATAAGCTTTTACCTCAAATGATTACAAATAACTTGGTAAAATAAAATTAATATGGTCCGTAGACCTAACTTGGTTACTTAAATTGAAATACTATATCTAGTCCCGTTTACTGTTCCCAAATTGGATTGGGTTACAAGAGCCCTTGAGTCGAGAACCTCGTGTGGACCGGGGAAATGAGTCGATTAGTTTATGAATTCTATTCGAATCGAGAAGGTGTCACTGGAATTGTCGATGGTGAACGTTAATGGATTCGTAAAATAGAATATGTGATCTAATTTTAGTTGAACACGCTTTTTTTTACAAAATCAATCGCACAGCTACACAACACGTTCCTACCTTCGTTAGTCACATTTTACATTGTAAAAAAGCTTTGTTCATCCTTTGATTATGTAACTTGTTTCAATCAACGTTTGATTGAAAGTGCATCCACATTGCTGATTTAGTAAAAATCAATGTGACAACTATTTTACTAAAGCAACAATGTAACTGCACTTTCAATTAATTTCAATCAAAATCTGTTAGCAACAGAGTTAGATAAATCAACTAGCAGAACACAACGTTTAGTGTTTTCAGTGAAACTAAAACAATAAACTACCTAAATTTAGTTAATTTCGTTTTTTTTATAATTTCGTCTCGTCCGTCGTGGGTATAAGGAAGGTCTGTGATGATGATCCATAATTTTTAGGGTCTCGGCTGTAAAGCTTAGACGTTTCATATCTTAGGTTAAAACATGATGTACCACCTAACATGTGCTATAATTTAATGTTAAACATGTACGCTTCCATCAGTATCGTTTTAATACTAATTAAAACGTTCCACAATTTTGTATCACAGTAAAACATTTCATTCTACTATACCTGCTTTGACATTTGATTAGGGCGTCACTGAAATTATATATTGTTTTTTGTATAGATTTTTATAAATAACCTTTTTCTACAATTGGTTAAGGAAATAGTAGTAATAGTAGTATGTATGAAATTTTGCCAACTTTTCGTATTAAAGCAATATGTAACAACAGCTATACAACATCCTAAATCTATGAATAAAATAATATTGTGTGGGTATTTACATCTTTACAAGCACGAGTAAATCGAAAAAAATACCTTCAATGTTGGATAGAATAAAAACCTATTAGTATTGAATAAAGATTTATGATACTAATTAATTACAGTACGAGAAGTTCTACAAAAAATCACTTTCAATGTAATATTTCTTCTAAAATAAAAATTGAAAGAAATAGTTGAAAGCAAAGGCTTCCATTATATTAAGTCTTTTGGGCCGTTCCGAAGCAAAAGGCAATCTGCTGATTTGAATTTTACTCTAGGGGTTAAAAGAGTAATGGTAATTTATTTAGGGACTAAACACACAGTAAGCGTTTTCAGCTGGACCCCATTATCCTTTTTGCGTATTTCATTCGAAGTGTGTTAGTCACGTTGGAAAACGGGCAATCACATTATTTAGTAGTCGTAAATATTTGTTCGTTTATAAAATAAATATATTTATATTTTAAATGGGTGACGCCAATATTGAAAGGAAGTAAATGGCTTTATTTTTATGTTATAAGTACCTTTTTTGAAATTAATGTACCTATAACTTTTTAATTTTGCATTTTACAATGCTATTTTTATGTAATAAATATTAAACAAGAAAATATACTAGAAAAAAGCAACTAGTCTCATGTCATCCCGTTAGGGCGACGTGAGACTAGTTGCTTTTTTCTAGTATATTTTCTTGTTTAATATTTAATGTACCTACCTTACGCTAAATGTTGAGGTTTAAACTAATGCCTTAAATACCGAATATAAATTTTATAAAATAAAAGTATCAGGTAATTTTTATCAATTTTGTGATAAAAAAAACACACACATAGTGGGCAGTGCATAGACAAATATATTTTTAAACTTCCCAGAATTTTGAACAAGAGACTTTATGGTATTTCAGTTCGAAATTGGAACAATCAACTGAGATTGGAAATATTCCAGTCGATAGGTTAAACGAGGTCAAACTGTTAAAAGTTTTGTTCTCATACAATTTCCTTTGTAACTCCACTAGACAGGGGCCTATTACGTACGAACCAAAATAGCAGGACGAATTCTTAGTTCGAATGTCAAGATTTATTTTGGAATAGAAAGAAGTATAAGCGGATAAACATAATTTATAGACTCAGCAAATAAACATAATTTATGGTGGTAAACAAGTACTTCTATCTGATAATACTGATGATAATTATTAAACAAGTAAATATACTAGAAAAAAGCAACTTGTCTCATGTCGCCCTGACAGGACTACATTTTAAAAATTATCACGTAAAAATAGCATTGTAAAAAGCAAAATTAAAAAGTTATAAGTACTTATATCTTTTTAATTTCGCCATTTTTATTTGATAAATATTAAATATTAAAACGTGTATTGAACCATAGGCTCCTGTCGTATCTAGAAGGAAATGACCTCTTTAGCGAACGACAATATGGGTTTCGTCAGAACAGGTCTACAGGTGATCTTCTAGCATACGCCACTTCATATAGAGCGAAGTCATCGAGAGACATGGTGAGGCGCTTGCCGTCTCTCTTGATATCTCGAAGGCTTTTGACAGGGTGTGGCACGAAAGCCTTATTAGCAAGCTTCCGTCATATATACTACCCGCCGGCTTATGTGTCTGGGTATCGGACTTCCTGAGGGATCGGTCGATACGAGTGTTCATTGATGGTTGCTCGTCGGATCAGTTAGCTATTAATGGCGGTGTCCCTCAGGGTTCAGTTCTCTCTGCAACACTTTTTCTGCTTCATATAAATGACCTGCTAATGCCCGGTATTTTGGGATACGCAGATGACAGCACCGTTGTAGAGAGCTATATGTCTGATGCACGTGCCAGTGCTGAACAAGTCCAGTGTCATAGGGAGGCGATGGTCAATCGTATGAACCTGTCCCTGCAGGCAGTCTCCGAATGGGGCGATGCCAATCTGGTCAGGTTCAACCCGTCAAAGACCCAGGCGTGTCTTTTCTCCGCAAAAAGGAGTCCAGGGCCCGTAAACAAAATAACATCGTTATGTAGCGAAACTACAGTTCGATCCGTTATTGTCTATGTTCGCCAATTAACTTGCGGCAAGACCACGTGATTTGGCGCGGCCTATGCCAATCCGCCAATCCCATACATTTAATTCTTGTCTAACTTCGTTATCGTTTTTGGATTGTTACTTTGGCTAAGGACTTAACTCCTGCTTTCCGAAATGTTTCCGTGCCGATTACTGACCACCTTGAGCTGCTCGGCATTACATTGTCTCCGACTTTCAATTTTGGCTCTTTTATTGAGAGTAAAGCACAATTAGCCTCAAAAAAACTTGGCATTCTGGCAAAGGTGAGAAAGTACTTCACCCCGGAACAGTTGCTCAATCTTTACAAAGCGCAAGTTCGATCGTGTATGGAATACGGTTCTCATCTTTGGGATGGTTCTGCCCAATACCAACTCCAGACGATTGAGTCCATCGAAAGGATGGCCAAAAAGCTTATCGGCAACGGTGAATTATTTAATAAATTAAAGAGCCTTGAACATAGACGGAAGGTCTATCCGTTTTCTATAGGTTACATTTCGGAGAGTGTGCAGAGGAATTGCACAGCCTCATTCCACCATCCCCATTTTTTCATCGGACAACCAGACGTACAAACAGGTGCCACAATTATATGGTTGATATACCCAAGAGTCGCACTAAGCGTTTTGACTCGACATTTATCATCTGCACCGCCAAAGAGTGGAACTCCTTGCCAGAGTCTGTGTTTCCTGACACTTACAATTTGGGGGTCTTCAAGTCACGAGTGAATAGGTATCTTCTAGGTAAGCGCGTTACATCCTAGATCGCATCTTTGCTTTCCATCAGGCAAGATAACGCTCAAGCGCATTACCTATCTAACAATAAAAAAATATAGAAAATCCTTTTTTTTCGGCGGTAGTTGCTAAAGTCGTTAATACGTACTCTTAATAAAAAATTTGAAATAATAAAAAAAATATAGATTTTTCGTCTAAATTTGCATTTAATTTGTAAATAATATATATAAATTTCATAATACTTTGTAGAACAGTCAGTCTAATGCGTATTTAACTTGAAGAACTGCACTAACCTGCCACCTAACATTGTTCCTATACTCATCTACTGGCTATATCCATTGCACATCACACACACACACTATGGCCACTGTATCTACACTACTGGATTCTCTAAAAAGCTTGGAGGCTACCCTGATGGCAAGGATGACGGACTTTGAAGCGCAAATCCATTACTCAAAGAAAAGACAAGGGCGACAAGTTGGCTCAACTACAGGATGACTTCAATGCCTTTAGAGGTCTGGTGGGTGATATCTTGCCACTACTGCGGCAGCAGATGTTCTTGATTGTTGAGTCGGTTGACAGTCTGGAAATGAGACATCGGCAGAAATCTCTTCTTCTTGGTGGGGTCCCCGAAGAGCAGACTGAAGATTTACATGTCAAAGTGGTTGATGTCTTCAACAATAATATGGGCATTCAGAGCATATCATCTGCTTCAATCAAGTATTGTCATAGGCTGGGTCAACCCTCTGAAGGCCGTACCCGTCCCGTTGTAATCTGCTTTGCTGAACAGAAGACTCGTCATAACGTCTGGAGGAGCAATTCAAAACTCAAGGGTCATCTCCGAGTTCCTGACCAAGACACGGCAAGCACTGCATGAGTGCACGCAGACACTTCGGAGTGAAAAGTACGTGGACCTCAGATGGTGTCATCAATATAAAAACTCCAGAAGGTAAACTCCGGCGAATCAACCTCTACTGATGATATGGAAAAGATGATAAGTCAATTTTCAACATTAACAATTAACAAAGCCTCGTTGCTTGATTTATTTTCAGATAGTATTTTTTTCTTTTTGTTTGTATTTATCTATTCGAAAATATCAACTCGGTAAGTGGTAAGAGCAGTGGGCCAGAATCCCAAAGGTCGTGGGTTCGAGTCCCATCTGAGAATTCACTTGTAGCTGAGTTGATTTTTTCCAATAGTTTTCTATTTAAATTTTATCATAGGAATTATTGAAATGAGCTTTGATATTTATTCCCTAAACAGTGACGTCACGAAGCGGTACGAAAGTTACGTTATGTACGCGGTTCGGTTTCCAGTGTAGACCCCTTGAACTTAAAAAATGACTGTGGAAAGTTGGACGTTCCTAAATGAATTCAGTCCTAAAGGGCGCGAGCCACGGTGACTGGAATTTTGACGAGTCCCCTTTTTGGCGAGATAGCCAGTAAAACCTACTTTTGGAGTCTTGATTTATAACAGAACCTGAAAGTAATTAATCTTCTTTTTACTGTAAAAATGATTTCAGAGTTATGGTTACGGTTAAAGTCTTCCATTAAAAAATCAATTTCATTCCCCTTAGAGGGTTTCATCAGAACTTTTGTTTCTGATGTAACTTTCAAAACTGTGCGTTGTTAAAAACGTTATATACTACCATAACATTCTATTCACCAGAATTCACAATAATATTACAAATGTATACAAATTTTACACACATTTTATATTTTTTTTATTTATTTATTTATTTATTAGCACACACAACAGATTACAATAAAAAACAACAAATAATATTTATATTTAAACTAGGTATAGAACTAGATCATAATCCGAGCTTATGCATGCCTAGTAGCTACCAAAAGAAAAGAAATAAACTTAAACTAGAGATTGCTACATAAAATAATGAGAAAGATAAAAAACATTGATAATAAATAGGTAGCATTAAATTAAACCAAACCATATAGTAAACAATTAAATAAAATTAGCAAAGGTAGAAATGAAAAAAAAAAACAATTAAATTAAACAGAATTGAAACTAAAATACAAAAATATACAAGATAGATAAAAATAAGATAACGATATCCACCTCATTCAGGTGTACAGTAGTGCACTTGCAACTGTCGACGGAACTGAGGCAGAGTTAGGTGGAAGATATCGATGTCTCGCTTAGTGTCAAGAACCTCATTGTATTGGCGACACATCCTTACTACATTTTGGTAGAGTGAGAAAGGAACCTATTAAATATCACTTAAAATATGCTAAAATTAGAAATGGGAGTTTGTTTGGGATACAGCTTATCAGGGGACTTAAAGAAAGCGACATAGTTTTGTAGCGAAACGATAGCTAAATTCGTCATCGTGCCCAAGCTGCCTATCAACATGCGATAACGATGACAATAATTGACAATTTGACCACGTGATTTAGCGCGGCTTATGTCAATCCCATACATTATTTTCGAACTACGTTATTGTTTTAATTCATCATTTGTTAGTAGTAGGGCTTGCACGAAAACATTCGTAATACTATCGAGGACGTATCATTAAACAATGTATAGGAAAATGTAGTTCTGTTTACGTCCGGCAGGACCACTGCTCAGTGTTGTGTGCTCAACGTCTTCGATACTTACTTGAAAGTTTTTCGTGCTAGGATACAGGATACCAGTGTCGCGAAGTGTATATATTCTCTGCCAGTGTCCAGCAGAAAACAATGGAATATCTATTGTCTCATAACCCAGGGTCTGAGAGGTTAAAATTGTTACTTTGTCTAAGCCCACTGTGTAACATAGAGAGTAGTATCTCACCGTCAAAGGTGAGATTGAGCCCATTACTCCAGTAGCACTTGTAACTATTGTTACAAGCACAAGACGAACAGCGCGACCAAGTAACAAATGATCAAGAATCTAATTAACAGAGAGCAATTTAACTTAGTGTAATCACAGGCGTTTCAATGAAAATAATTTAATGTAATTACGACCGCGTTCCCTGGCGACGTTAATAGATGTATTTAGTTCGAGAGCTGACGCCTTTGATGTTTTTAGCTAATTTACTCATTCTTGTTGCGTCAGCTTAATTCGGTTTTAAAGTTGCGTTGTTTTTGATAAAATATGTAAGTACTGAGAAAGTTTTGTGAGGAGTGTAAATTGTGTTAATTATGTCTTTAAGCTAGAAAATTGAATGTTTATTATCACTTGTTTATTTCACACCCTCACATAATATTCCCGAGACTTTAGATAAAACAATTTATAGTGATTATACTATATTTCATTAATATTTATTTCAACTAGATAAAGTTATTTAAATTACCTTTAAGTAAGGTATTCTTCATTTAATTGTGTAATTTAAATCATAAAAGTATAACTTTTACTTTTATCATTTACGAATATGTAGGTAGTTACCAGAAAAAATCCTGATATAAAGGATAATAAACTATTATGAGACAAGATTTTTTTCTTTAACATTTGAATTTTTATTCGTCTTTTGCAAGCAGGACACCGGTGTCCAGAGAACAATGGACTATCAATTGGGTCTCATAACCCGGGGCCTGAGAGGTTAAAATATTTTTATAACTAAAGTCAGAACAAAACTTTACAATTAAATAATAACTATCAGAGTTTCTCTTGCTAGTTCTTTCTTGGAAGGACTTTCCAATTTCGTAAACTCGTAGCAAAGAAACTTTTCTACTTCAAAAACATATTGTACCAAAACCAACATTACCTTTTAAACAATCTAAATAATCAAAACTAAAAACTCTTAATTTCTTTACCCTTAAATATTATTATAACCTTTGAATATAGGTTGTCAGACCAAAATGAACAGAATTTACGAATAGAAAATCAAATATTTAAAGTATTGCTGAATTCGCGATAAATATTCTTATATCATAAACTGTACTAGACGATAGAAAGGACCCTTTTCTATGTACTTTTTGATATAAAACTATAGGACGGTTGTTACAAATCTGGTAATAAGATATACATTGTTTTATCTACATTTGTAAAGAACCAGAAACACGATTTTATGATTTTGTCTCCACACGTTTTCTTTTCGAAATGACCACTTAAAAATACGACAAACCACATTAAATTCAGATTTAATGGAAATTGGTTTAATTTGTTGACATGGATAATATTTGGCATAGCATAGAAGCATTTCTCTTTAAAACGCTATATACGTTAAGACCCATAACGAAAACGAAAACTACGTATTCTCCCCATCGTTACTATCATTCTCTTAATAGATTGAGCATCAAAATCAATATTTATTTTAAAGGATTATTGATTAAAACTGGGAACTGGGTCCCGGTCGCCTACTCGTACCACACGCACACATTGTTGCACGCGTTTCATTGCGTGTAAAAATAACACCAATTTTTTTTTACAAAAAAAAAGTCGTTTCGTAGCAATTATTTTTACATATTCTTATTTAGTTTGATGTCCACTTTACAAATATTAGGGCTTCGTATATATCTTTTAACACCATGTATTTACTACGAATTGATTTCGTGATTTTTTCGCCGAATCTGCCCAATCAGCCTCGTTCCCGAGCGCGTCATTTTCTCATTGTATCTCGCTTAAGTCGTATAGCGCCTTAAGGGAGTTAAGTATTACAACTAAATTTTTACACCTGTGTTGTGAATCTTGGCGTTAAGTTTCCGTCTAGAACAACTTCGCATTCTCCTCACTTCGAGAAGATTACCTCGGCTTTGGCACTTTGTACGTCCCCAACTATGAATGTTTACCGGATTAGCGTCCTTGTTTACAATAAACTTACGTACCTTTTGACACAAAAATTTTCTCGCATCTGTGCAGTTATAATAGAGAAGTTACTATCCATTTTAAAACGAAATCTATAAATAAAAGCGTGTTTACGTCAATCCGATTTGAAGTTATTATAATCAAGGAGTAACAAAGTTTGTTGCGACTTCAGCGTACAACGGAACGAGTGACGGCTGCGGCAAGAGATTGGCTGGAGTAGACGAAGCGGTCAAAATCATATTCAAACAGGCTATATAACAACAAAAACAGACACTTTTTCATATACCCCATTCGCATACCCTTCGCATTTCAACTGTTGTTATGCTAATCTAATTTTTCTATTTAAAACCATTGTAAAGCGCAAGTAAAAGCTGTAAAACTATTCGCAAGTATCATTTATCTCTTCATCGACGGACCCTAATCACGACAAAGTTAAATTAGAACATTCAATACAAGTACTATATAAAAAATATTGACTACATGTTTTGTGGGTAAGATATTGGCACCAAAATGAGGCTGCCCGTTTTTTTGTGTATTTTTGTTTCATTCGTCGACTTTTGTGTGCTTGTCTCGCCTGTCCATAGAAGTTTGTACTGAACCTTAAGTAGTAATAAATATGTAGGTATGTACGGTACAACAAACATCATAAAAAGTTCACATCGTCATCAACTATCAGCTATTGAAATAAATCCAGGAATTCCAAAACCTTAAAATGATACGTAATATAAAACCAAAGTTGTCATTAAAAAGCGCGTTTTAAACGCCGTAAAGGGTTTATTTAGTTATTGTAAACTCGCCGTCATAGTTAATTCGTCATCAGAAAAATGTATTTTTTTTTTATGAACGACGGGGAGACTCTTAGCCTTCATCATACCTGATGTTAAGTATTGATAAGGCTGAAGATGGAAGCGAGCCTCCCCCGGAATTTCTTTTGTGACCAGTGACGAATCTATATACCTACCTAATTATAAAATTCAAAGTCTTATCTGACTTACTGACTGAGTGACTTATGTATCAACGCACAGACCAAACCGCTAGGCTTAGAGACAGCAAATTTGGCACATAGGTTCTTTATGAGGTCTAGGGGTGCAATAAGAAAGGTTTTTTGAAAAAATGAAATGATTTTAAAATTTTGAATTTTAAAATTATTTTATGGAATGTTGATTGCAAAAATGGCATCGATTTGAAGTTCAGTGGACATTAATCAACCCATTTTAAGGTTTGAAATAGGGGTTCTTTTGCACTTATAGAAAAATTATGTAAAATATACATAGCAACTTGAATAAATATATAACGGTTTCTTGCTTTTTCTAGTAATCTGTAAATATGAATTAAATATTATAATTAGTATTTTCTTTTTAACCGACTTCAAAAAAAGGAGGAGGTTCTCAAGTCAACTGTATCTTTTTTTTTTTTATGTATGTTCCACCATAACTTCGCCAGTTGTTAACAGATTTTTATATTTCTTTTTTATCTGAAAGAAAATGGTTTATGTGTGGTCCCATATAATTTTTATGAAGATCTGGCTAGTAGTTTTTTCATAATCCTGAAAAATATCAATCACCTTTTGGCAAGTAGTCGTATACCTAGATGACCTCATTGTTGTGTATGGGCTGATTTTTTGTGTAAGTAACGGCACATAATGTAACAAAAAAATCTGAAATAAAAACATTTTATAAAAAAAAACAAACCGACTTCAAAAAGTAAAAAATAAAACTTTTGGAGTCGGTGCTAGTTAGCTAAGGCCAAAAAAAATATAGTTAATAGAAGTGCAATGTAGAATGCTTTGGCTGGCACCGACTCCAAAAGTTTTATTTTTTACTTTTTGAAGTCGGTTTGTTTTTTTTTATAAAATGTTTTTGTGATGGAAATTGACCTTACTGATATTTTAAGGTCACTTTTCAATTCAATGACTCTGTACGAAATAAAACCGTTGCCGTGTGGTGACGGCCTAAGAATACACGTGTCACCACTCCCTTACATGCCTGAGATGTCGTAAGAGTCGACTCAGAGGTTCGATGCATTGATCAACTGTGCGAGAGAAGGAAAGCTTGAAACAAACCCTCTACCAACCCGTCTGGCCAGCGTGGTAGCAGTAGGCTAATAAACTCCTATGAACGCCACAACAGGCGTGAGGGGAGGCCTATGTCCAGCAGTGGACGTCCATAGGCTGATGATGATGATGAAATAAACAGGGAGAAAAAACAGCCCTTGACGAGTTTCTTGCCGGTTCTTCTCATTTCAAGGTCTCCCGCCGTAGGGTTTGTGAATCAATGGCGTAGCTTCTTTGCCGTCATAAGTGCTTGTAACAGCCTAGTCTGAATAAATGATTTTGACTTTGAATTTATGTGGCGACAAAAAAAAGATGTTTTAATTCAATAAGCACAATTTGAGGTGTAAATAATTTAAAGATTTTTTTAATAAGATTTTTCATTGTCTAAAAAGCTGTTTAATGGAGAGAAACGGAAATATAACAAAGTGGCAAACTTACTTACCGTTATCAGTTAGAGTTAACTTAAGAGAACTTTGGCTTAAGTACTCAACAAATAAAAATTTTATCTTCTTAATGAATTTAAGTACCTAGCTTTTTAATTATGAAGCTTAAAAAGAAAAATTACTTTCAAAGATAAAACGTTATCATTTCATAAAATTTTAAGAATACTTACTTATAAAAGCGCTCTACGTGTTCTTCGTAAAACGAAATTAATCATAAAGTTTTTCCGGTTTAACCTACTTATTTTTAAACTGCACATCCACTGAAACAATGTTATTTAGTTATAGTAGGTATCTCAAAAAAATCTTATAAAGATAAGTATCTGGAACATAACGCCTCAGGGCATTAAGGCTCAATTTACATTGCGGCAAATTTGAAAATTAACACAAATTGACATAAAACTTAATTTAGGATGTACAATTTCGTTTCAAAAATAGATCGCTTCCGTTCGCAGCTAGGTATACGTAAATTAAGCCTAATGCCTTTCTTACGTGTTCAACTTGCGGCCGCCCGCGGTTTCACTGGCGTGGTTCCCTATCCCGTGGGAAAAACAAAAATATCCTTTCTTAGTGCTCGCCTATATCGTTAAAGGATCCTGTATGCAAAATTTCAGCTTAATCGGTTCAGACTTTAGAGCTGTGCGTTGTCTGTCAGTCAGTCACGGTCACAGAACATTAAACCTCTTTCCTTGTTTTGTGGTCACGGTATTGTTTTATTAGTATAAATAGAAGACGAGTTAATAAATAATAGTACATTATTGCAAAGGCCGTGAAATAGGCAATTGCAGGTCGAGTATGAGTTTGAAGGCCGAGCCGTAGGCGAGGACTTCACTAATACGAGACAGGCAATTGCCATTTCCGCCGAGGCATATATAGTGCTTAAGGTGGAACGATTTTCATACAAAAAACAGTCGAGATAATCTTGGTAGATTAACAGAATTAATACTTAAATATATGTGCAACTATTTATTCTCGGGTATTCATTTGCGCTTAATTAATAAACAAACATTGTTGATTTGCAGGACATTTGCGCGAAAAGCTAATAACGCGAAAGACTCTTACACGAAAAGCCGTTTGCTCGAATAAACATTTGCGCGAATAGTGCACAAATGTAATTAAATTTGCCTCAATTATAGTCAGTTAGCCTTCAAAAACATTTTCAGCGTATAGCGCATGAATGAATGTTAGCGCTATCTCAGCACTTTTTTTTCTAGATTGTATTTAACATTACATAATACATATTTAAGATACACAAGAGGTTAGCACTTTTTATTTTATAACCTCTCAGGCATCGGAAAACGAAACACAATAGATATTTAATTGTTTCCAACCCCGGTGTTCGCTGCGCTGCTTTACGAATTAAGTATTTGTTGAATAATACAATTTCATTTTGAGGTAAGTACTTAATAGTAATTTTTTTTGGGGAATTTTTGCTTACTTACATGTTTTATGTATTAGTATTTTATAATATCAGTATCTTTATAAGTTAAAACACGAAATTAGTTATATGCACATAAGTACCTTTAAAGACTCAATGCTCAGAAACACGTGAAGTATCAAATTGATATTAATAAAGATTAAAGTCTATGGTTCCCCCGAACTGTAAAAATCAAGCTTCTAAGTTTTTACATCACCATAATAAATTATCGCAGTAAATTAAAGCTTTAAAGGTAGAATTTAACAAGATTTATGAATTTCACCACATAAGTAAACAAAAAGAGTAAGTATAAAAATGGCGTCTCGAGCTTGATTCCAAAACTATTATAATATAAAATGGAGATTGTAACTAACAAACAAGTAGACAAAATATGATCATTTGCGCAAATTTATATACGCGCCAATATACCGAAAGGAGCTAAATGTATTGATTTTAAATAAAACTAATATAATAGTATTGTAGTATTGTACTAGCGGATCCTCGCGGTTTTACACGCGTGGTACCTGTTCCCGTGGGAATATCGGGATAAAATATAGCCTATGTTAATCAGGGATAGTGTAGCATCCTAAAAGAATTTTTGAAATCAGTCCAGTAGTTTTTGAGTTTATTCATTACATACATACATACACATCTTTCCTCTTTATCACTACATAGTATAAAGCAAAGTCGCTTCCCGCTGTCTGTCCCTATGTATGCTTAGATCTTTAAAACTACGCAACGGATTTTGATGCGGTTTTTTTTAATAGATAGAGTGATTCAAGAGGAAGGTAAAATAACCTTCAATATATAGTAGAGAAATACTGTAATTTTTAAGGTTTCTAATGTGATGTCGTAAATGATTAAATTTTTTCCGCTTACATTGCAAACGCAGGCTGAACCCTACGAGATTTATCAATATAAGGTAATAAGTATTTGTACACCTTGAAAATGTCTACAGAAAACTCCGCGGTGGTTTATGTTTAACCCACAATAGCATAAGTCGTGTAGTCCACGCGGGCGAAGCCGCGGCCGGGAAGCTAGTAATATTATATAGTATAGAAGTATAGAAAACGGTAACATGATGATCCAACAACCACCACCACTTTTTTTTTGATTGAGGAAACACTGCAATTTTAATCAAAATCTGTTCAGCAGTGGTTTAAAAAAAAGATATTATAATGGGCAAACACACTAAGAAATCTTAAAATTTATAGTATCAATAACGTTCTTGTCACTTGTGCAATTTAAAAAAGTTGCAATTGCATTTGTTGCAATTTATACATCAAAATTAATATTGTGATGTTATTTAAATAAACAATAATAAAAATAAATAATAAAAAAAAATCTACCATCAGAAGTCTCGAACCTTAACTCTTTGATATCTAAGCCGAGTACGTAGACCGCTGGGCTACTTTATCATTTTCAGCTGGGTCGAAATATTCTACTACAAGAAACTCAGAAATAAGGTATGCATGTGTGAGTGATTAGTAAAATTGGGAGACAGAAACACTCTCTCGAGATATTTGGATGATTTATGTACTACAAAAAGATAAATGTTGGTTTCGAAAATTCAATATTTATTTATAGAATGCGCTAATAGTATTTTGAGTTAAAAAGATACAAAGAACAATTAACAAATAAATAAAAACTACTAAATAGCTAAAGTAGCGCCATCTAACGACCGTTCAGCTTTTTGTAACTTAATCGTTCCACCTTAACTCAAAAGAATGCAGGGAAATAAAAACATACTTTTTATATTATACATTTAATAATTACTAAAAGAAAAACAAATTCATTGCATGAGCGTCTTTTTGAATTTGGAACATTACAGTGCTCCAGCAATGTTGTATGAAACGGCGTGCTGGAGTTGTTAAATACTCTTTGTAATGTTCCAAATTAAAAAAAACACTCCTGCAATAGATTTGATTTTCTTTGTCCGTAAATTCGATACTTCGCGTGTTCTTTTTTCGAAATAATGACAACATTTCCATGCATGTTTGAGAAAATTATAATTAATTAAATGATGTAGCTTAAAATTTCAAAGTTCCCAGAATTAGCAATTGAATGAATATTTAATCTATTTCCACTCACAGACAAGTTCAATCAACATCTAATTGGACAGTAGCTACATCGCCCGATTGCTACGGGAGTGTCAAAGCCCCGTAATTGCTTAGTAAGCGTGCTACGTAAATTACTACGCAGCTACGACGAGAACTCATTCATATGCCGAGTAGGTTTTTGTATTGAATAACATGAACGTTAAAAATAAAAGAAAGCACACCTTAAATTTTTGTAAACAACGTTTACGGTGTAATAAACATGCTATATTTCACGGTTAGTTGGCGCGTGATATATTTTTACGTTGTTTTAATTAGTTTATTTAAATATTAATTAAACACTAGCTTTCCGCCCGCAACTTAGGCCGGATGGAATTTAAAAAACTTAAAAATTATTTTATTACAAACCTCGTCCTGACAATAATAACAAACATACCAAAAAAATAATTATACTTCAGTGCAGTCATTCTGATTTCTTGCGAGTACATAAATTTCGGCGATTCATTGTTATTTTATATAATTAGCTATAAATTTACAATTGAATTTATCGAAAGCTAGAATGTATTTCCAGCAAAGCTTTAGCTTTCTATGTTCAGGACATTTTTTTTTATTTAATTGGGTATTTATGAAAGCCCAACTATTCTATGTATGAGGAATGAACTACCTATTTGAGGGATTTATAAAAAACAATAATTCCCATACAAAGTAGCTCTTTTCGACAAGGGTTTAAACATTCCCAACTTAAACCATAAACAACCACTCTGAGGGTTATTGAGAATAAGTCATAAAAGATTGTGCGAAGCCTTTCCCATACTTGGAATAGGAGCCCAATTCTGGTAACATTTAGTCATAATTGTATTTCAATCGTGTTGCGATTGTAGTGCTCTTTTACACAGTTTATGTTCGTCGTCGTCTCAGCCACATGACACCCACTGCTGGGTATAGGCCTCCCCCAAGGATCTCCATGACGACCGGTCCTGCGCTACCTGCATCCTTTTTACCTACTTGGTTGATTTCTACGTATGAGTACAAAGCCTCATCTTTTATTATGCGCACAGCCAGGAAGTGGAACTCCCTGACTGCATCTGTGTTCCCGGCAGCTTATAACCCTGGTGATTTTAAAGCTCGAGTGAATAGGCTTTTTGTAAGCAAGCTTGCTCCATCTTCGGCCTCTTCTTAAATCTCACGATTTAGAATGGGGTCAAGAGTAAGCCTATTAAATGTAAAAAAAAATCCAACGCCTTCCCGCAACCTTTACCAGATCGTCGGTCCAACTTATCGGGGGCCTACCACAGAGCGTTCTTGTTATTACACTGAAAAATACCAGTACTATTGAAACAAGATTGAGATACGATTGTGAGTCAACGCTAACAGAATTGGGCCTTAGATTCTAGCCATTCATGATGGAGAAACACGAAAAAATACTTTACAAAGCTCGCTCTCAAATTTAAGGCAAATAGAAAAACAGGCATAATGGCAAATTTATTTCCTTCAATTTGGTTTTATTGGCTAATTCATTGGACAGCTAGCGCTCCCGAGTCCGCTAGGGTTACCAACAACATGTCGGCCGGTGACACTTTGAGTGCTGTGTTTCAGCTTTAAGTGCAGACTAAACTGAGAGCGGACCAAATGAAACAAAATTAGTTTTGTTTCTTTTGAGTGATCATTTGTTTGTTTCATACAAAAATATGAAAACTTTTTAACACACAAACACAAAACCGACTTCAAAAAGTAAAAAAATAAGAATTTACGAGTATTATTAGGATGCAACATACTTACAAAGCCCTCTCTCAAATTGGAGGTAAATAGAAAAACAGGCTTATTTGCAACAATTTGGTATTATTGGCTAATTCATTGGGCTAGCGCTCCCGAGTACGCTAGGGCTACCAGTAACATGTCAGTGTCCGTGTGGCCGCTTTAAGTGCAGACCAAACTGATAGCGGGCCGAAATGAAACAAAATTCATTTAGTTGGTTTTGAGTGATGATTTGCTTGTTTCTTATAAAAACTTTTTATACAAATAAACAAAACAGGCTTTATATCCTTCAATTTGCTTTTATTGGCTAATTCATTGGACGGTTAGCCCGAGTTGGCAAGGGCTGCCAACAACATGTCGGCCGGCGAAACTTTGAGTTGTCCGTGTTTCAGTCCGTGTTTGTCGCACATGCAACAAGGCTCATAATCGACGCGGGCAGAGGCGCTGCAGAGCTGATTTGGCACACAAAGTACAAAGTATCTATAGCTTTAAATTACATGGTCAATTTTTATCAAGGTCAAATGTTCACTTCGGTTTTCCAAATGTCCACGCGGGCGCTCGCGTGCAGTGCTGGTACTCGTATCAATACCTATGTAAAGTAGATGTCTTTTTTGATTTATTTAAAGAACCACAAACAGATTCATAATAATATCAATTTTAAAATTATGTAGGTATTTAAGTATTCAGATACAATCATTATGAATCCAACAGTGCTGGTCATAGTTTACATATTAGCTAGCATTAAGGTGAAGCTAGTCTTACTTAATATGACTACAGCTAGTTAGGTATTAAGATTAACTAGTGTTAGTCTGAACATATTTAACATTTGATTTTGTGTATACGCGTTTGTGTGTGTGTGTGTGTGTGTGTGTGTGTGTGTCTGCGCGCGTGTTTTTGTATTTGTGTTCCTAATTATGTATGCGATGGTGCGCTTTCGTATAATTGAAATGAGCGATGTGAACAATAGATTTGGCATAGTGTGTTTGGAAGAGGAAAGTTCAATCATCATGTGACTAAGTACCAGCCCTGTCCTTTAATATACTCACTCGTTTATTCAGTACACCCCGTGACGTACAGGGGACACTAGATTTCATTTGGCGACGAATGAATTTATATTGCCCCTTTGTTTTGCATACAAATTTGTTCGATGCTTAGGAGCTTACCTCAACTTGCTTTCCGAAAAACCTCTTAAGTCACTGGATACAAAAGTGATTTTTAACCATGTATAGGTTCTCTTAAGCTTCTTGTGCTGTAAGAAAAAAGATTTGTTACCATTGATTCAATTTCGATTTGACTGGACTTACTTATATCTGCAAAGATATGTAGTCAGTTGAAAATTGTTTACGGTTAGGATAACCATAAAGTATACTATTAACTATAATTAGTATTTTTTTGGTGATGGAAATTGACCTTTCTGGTATGTTAAGGTCACTTTTCAATTTGACGATTCTATATATGAAATAAAACAGGGAGAAAAAAACAGCCATTCACGAGTTTCTTCTCGTTACAGGGTCTCCCGCGCCGTAGGGTTTGTGAACCGATGGCGTAGCTTCTTTGACTTTCATAAGTGCTTGTAACAGCCTAGACTGAATAAATGATTTTGTATTTTGTTTTTTTTCAGTGATTGAGTATTCTGGGAGAACCGTGATTTAACCTTCAGCCTTATCATTATTTAACCTGGTATGAAGGCTGAGCATTTTCCCGTTATGGCAATAATTCTTACCTAGTTTTAATGATCACTTTATTGAGATTATTTGCTCGCAAACTAAACCAAACTTGAAATTACTTAGTACAGAACCACTAAATCAAATTCCAATAAATCAATACTTAATATCACTAAACAAGTATATATTAGGAGGTCCTTGAAATCAACTAGAGACTTTAAATAAACATTAGCTTCGTTCTTCGAGAACAAACGAGATTGTGGAGTTTCACAAATGTTCTGGGAATAAGCTTGCTGAAAGATAATTATTACTTTAATTATTAAACGGGAATATTTTTACCTATAGAGTCTAACCTGTTTCTCAGTATTTTGGAAACTCAGCACCATTGAAATAAAACAAATTAGGCATTTTTAAGGAAAGACACATAATATTCATGATTATAAATCGCACCAGAGGGTCTAAAAAGGGCGTTAAAGCAATATTGCTAAGTAAATTCCCTGACAATTTATTTATTTGTTTATTTATTACCCCTGGAATTTGTTTTTAGTAAGTTTTCTTGCTTTCAAAAAATTAAAAACAAATTCTATTACACTGACACTGATACTGACACAGTTCTAAACTCCATAGTAAATAAACAATTAAATTAATTGTTAGGGAATTCACTTAGTAATATTGCGTTTGCGCCCTTTTTAAACCCTCACTTTGAAATAAATTCCCTACAGAAGAAAATTAGTAAAAGTTATGTAAATTAGTAAATATTAAGATTTTTATACAACAATTAAAGTAGGTAGTCATATTTAAAAAAAAAATCTATGGAACTGACCGAATAGTTTCCGTTGACTTACCAAAAAATCTTTCAATTCACATACAACAACAAAATTGTTATAATAAATTACGAACTCTTAAATAAGAAAAACAACCTTTACGAGTAGGTATTATAAAATACATTGTACATTGGAACTATCATGATTTCGAAGCCTTACTCTTGTGTGTTTAAATAATGGTTTAGCCCAATAAACAACAAATTCAATATGAATGTTTTCGCATGTAATGGAATACATTACGCAATCGAATGGGAAACGTATACGTACACCTTTGCCCAAGCAATAATAAACGATTTAAGACGATACGCACCTCACTAATTCATATAACATCACACAACAACAGAACGTGATTCCAAAATAACGTGAACCATCTGCTCCTCCCCGTTTCAGTTTTATATAACGTATTTGATGTTAGAATATTAGATTTTGCGGGTCTTAGAATACTGGTCACGGTAAGGTGTGCAGAGAAAATTATTTACGACGGCACAAAAGCATATTAGGGATATTCGCGCGAGTAACCTCACGGTATGGAATACCTGTAGAAAACTATAGCTTCTGGTTTATAAAAGTAGTTTTCGCCTCAATAACCCAAGTTATGAAGAAAGCGTAATATTCTTTGCCGGAAAATTTGTATTAATTATTAATTTAATCCAATTTTTTTAACGATTTTTATTGAACAGATTTGTCCGTTCTATTCTAGACAAGATATAATTACACACTAATGATACTTAAAATAATGACAACAGATTTATATCTGTTGTCATTATTTTAAGTATTAAGTATTTTAATGACAGCAGATTTTATTTGTGAGGAAGAGATTCACTGGATTCTAATCATGTAAGAGAGTTACCGTCCCTAAAAACTTTTAAGATAAGATAAGATAAGATTTATTTATTTTCAGAAATATGGTACAATAAGATATTTTATAATAAAAGTCACCAGCATATTTTGTTGTGAACTTCAACTTGAAAATGTTGTTGCACATAAAAAAAATTAGGTAATAAACACAAAACCATCCATTAAACAGCGTAGGAACCAATCATAAGCAACGTATAGTATAGCTACAAGCTCCAATAAATGAGAATGTCTAGACAGCCTTGTCAGGTCCCGCGAGGAATTACCGCGTTTGATTGTTTCGGAATTTCTAGCTCGTTGGATGGGTAGACTTTAAATGAATGCCTCCTGTGTTTACACCATCGATGCAATTTGACAGGCTGCCATTTTTAATCAGGGAAAAAGCAATGGGGTAATCAAGCGAGGGGAACAAAAGCGCATATTTATTGCACTCTCTCTTCTTTCTTACCGTGTGAGGCTTAGTGGCCACTTCCTCTGACTTCAGAGTTTATCTAGCCGCCTATAAGGCCTTGACTTTAAGACTTGGCTTAACGACTGTTATCAGCCGGGACCGACATTTTAACGTGCCTCCAGCAACGACCGGAAGCGCTCAGTTGTAATGCCACTTTACAGCCACCCATCTGACACCTGTCTGGACTGAACGTTACTTAACAAACGTGATCGAATACGATCATCGCAAAACACCGCCATGAGCGGTTCAATTCATAGCCGAGTTCATGAGAATGTCTAGACAGCCTTGTTAGGTCCGGCAAGGAATTACCACTTTCGATTGTTTTAGAATTTCAAACTCATTGGATGGGTAGACTTTCAATGATTGCCTTCTGTGTTTACGCCATCGATGTACCTAATATTAACAGGCCGCCATGTTACTAGTAGATAAGGTACTAATATGTTTTTATTAAACCCTGAGAAGTTTTTTCAAAGTAGAATTTTCTAAGTAGAAATGAAAGAAAGAAAAGTAAATGTTAGCTCTTGTTTCCCATCTTATTAATCATAATTATACACCGCTAAGAGACGGCAATTAATATACCTAATAAAACAATTCTCGTTTTGTTATTGGTGATAATAATGGTATTTGAGAAGATCCGAGGGTGGCGCGCTAGACTTTTGAATACAGTTTACGTTGTAGTTGGTTATGTAGGTATGTGAGTATGGTAATTTTGTAACGGGCTTAGAATCTGATAAAACAAAAGAGTTTTAACAGGTTCGCTGTCCAAGAATTATAACAATTGATTTTCAATTATTATGTATCATATGTGATGCATGGGACATGGAAGGGATTAATTTCTAGATTTGTTGTCGATATTGGTACAAAGTAATTTACTATAAACAATTCGACTGCACAAAGCGTCAGCAGAGCATAAATCAATTTTCCCTCAGCGCTGTTGCTTCCGAGCGGCGCCGCCAATGCCGCAGGTTCGATTTCCGCGGCAGATAAACATCCGCCAGAACCGATGCTGTTTCGAACAAATCGCTGATGTTCCGGAATCGATGCAGACAGTGTGTGTACACTGTATATTGTCATAAGTTCAATAACAATCGATTGGTTGGATTTCAACGATAAGATTCCTTGCAGTTCCTTACCTTTCAAGGCTCAGCCGACAGCTTAAGCTTTAGATCCGGGTTTTCAGGAGTTCCAAAGGACAGCCCGGGCTGTCCTGTAAATTCGACTCGGGTGGTTCAGCTCCAGAAGGGTTAAAGATATAATGTTATCATTACCATCATCATCTTTAGCCATTTAAATGTCCCCACTACTGCTGGGCCAGAGCCTGACCTTGTGGATAGATGATGTGAAGGGGCATTGACACTTTACGCCGGCGTTGGTGGGTGTTAAAGACCTTAAATGCATCCGGACCACGGCTTGTCATGCACGGAGGAGATCGAGGTAGTACATTTTGGTCACCCATCTCGTCATTGTCATTGCGGAAGTTGCTTCGCGGCCATAATCGCACACCAAACACTAAAAACTGCACCCTGTCCTCAGAAGTAATCCAGAAGTTTCCTTTTATAGTTCTTTGATTTGAAAGTACAATAACTAATATTAAGCATTCCTACACAAAAATATGTCTGTCTGTCAGCATCAGCACTTTTATGCAATTCTCCACAATAGGCGGTACCAAAGACATAAATCTTTAAATGTTGTCATAGACAACGGATCCAAATCGTAATTAAAGATGGCTGACCGTTTTTATCGAGTTTGGGACCTCTGCGGGAGATCGTTAAAACTTTCCGTCTAATTGTGTCAATAAATTACGGCTCTGAAAATGCTATGAGAAGCTTGGACGCTTTTTGATGACCTCCTCATTCCTCTTCTTCTAATATTTATTGCGTTTAAACCCTGTCTTTATGGTTTATTGTGGTTTTATGTTAATTCACTTTGAATCATCTCAGAAGTACCTAAAAATATACTGAGTATCTTTAAAAGTTTAATTGACCTTCATTGCTTAACTTGACAACTTCATTTTCTGTTTCTTTTAAGGAAACACATGGTTTAAACTACCAACAAAACCATATTTATAAAAAGAAATTATAATAGTACATTATGATATATGTGCGGTAAGTTGAAAATTACAGCCGAAGCGATACTGCTAGCCCGGCTTTGCACTTATATCATAAAGCGCACGTATGTCATACGACGTTTTATAACATATTTGCGAGGAAATGGGTAAATAAAACTCGGACTTTCTTAAACGAATAATTTTCTTTTGTGTTTTTGTTACAAAATGGTTGTAATTTATTGTCAAAATCAATTAAATTAAAGAATTAAATGTTTATTTATTATATTTTATCTCCCAAAGTTAATGTTATTCATAAAAAGTTGACTTCTTTTCTGACATAAAAACTCTTTGCTAAGATTTAAAAAAGTACCGTTCGTTTTAGCATCGGAGCATCTTGATAAACCGTGCGTTTTACATTACAATAACGCACAAGAACGTAATGAGATAGAATACGATATTGAAATTGGTGTAATAGAGACCCATTACGAGCAAATATGTTATAAAAGACTTTTCTATAGGTAACCATAAAGAAATCGTTTATAAAATAAAAAGGTATGCGACTATAACAACATTATTATTTTTCTTTAACAACATTATTTACATATCGTCTCAAATTCTCCTAGAGCCCTTTACCATGAACGTATCCTGTTCATTGAAAACCTCCTTGAGATGCAAAAGGGGAAGTAATATTAGGTAATAATACACTAGGTGCCTGCCCTATCTCCAATCGACTGGGCTCGAAAAACCCTCCCGATCGAGGTCGGATATCCCTTGGGCAGAAAAGCATGTATTATTCCTTTTCTAATTTATATATTCAAATATGGAATAGTCTGCGCCATCTTGGAAATACTACGGAGTTTTCATTTCACTATTAAAATAATGAGTTGAAAACCAGTTGAAAAACTATATTTTACTATACTAAATTACTCTGAAATGACGAGGTATTCCTTATACATTTCGATGAAGTGTATTGTTTTGGAATAATAGGTTATTGGAAATAAAAACAAATCCAAATTACATTACAATAAATTAATAAAAGGTAAGTACTTTTCTACCTATTGCCTTTCTACTAGAGTACCTAAGTATATGTATATTTTTATGTAGGCAGGTACTATTGAAGAAGTTTAAGCGGTAAAGTGTACCTTGTATAAGAGGGTTTGTATTCGAACCCATAGGCCACGTAAAGGATATCAAATTCATTTAGCAAAATCATGTAGAGATTTACCTATATACTGATTTCACTTTTTTTAGCTATCTTTAAAAAGTTTAAGTTTGTAAACAAATTAATGTAACAAAGAGAGAGCTTACAATGATTTATCATTATTAATTCTTTTTCGAACATTAACAATAGTAAAAATATTGATAAAAACCTGATCAATCCCTTCCCAAATAAAAGTATTGACAAAATTCGTAATGAACAATATTTTAAGTAAACGTATAGAAAAAAAATCCGAGGCCATTAAGGTTAATGAAGAATAAATAATAAGGGTCCTATAAAAAATTCAAAGCTTCATTTTCCCCACCTCGGTAAAATTGGCTAAACAAATAATCAAATTACAAACTTTTTCAGCGCAGCATAATTTATTAAGTTTTATTACTCGTAAAATATAAAGAGAAATATCAAGAGAAGAAAACAGAGAATATTCTATAAACTTAAATCCGAAGCTCTGTTAACTGATAAATTTTTAACTAGAAATTATACTAGAAAATGGTATGCAATAAAATATTGAATTGAATTGAAAAAATTAACTTGTCTCCATATCGCTCAGATGCGGTTCGAACCCGCAACCCTCGGGAGTCTGGCACAATACTCTTTAGTATAGATAGATCATGAAGTTAAAGGTATAGATGGAGCTAACACTCGCGAGTCGAGTAAACACGACGGACACTGTCGACTCGCGATTTTGTTGGTGTTTTTAACAAATTTGGGTTGTGAAACCAATATTATTATGTCCTTCGTGGTGGTGGAAATAGTTGGAATCCAAGATAGTACCTTATCCTTTCACTGATAGTGTTAAAATCGGAAAACAAAATTAATTAGAAAGATGTAATTCTCATGAGAGTGAGATGACGCTACATAGAATTTTGGCATCAAGTAGGTGAGAATTTAGTTAAATCCACCTACACCTATTATGAGATAGATAATGTTTCTATTTCGTCAAAGGAAAAAGATGTACCTAACTGTCACGGACAATACGGTCATCTTTAATTCCAGCAACGAAGCTACATCGAGAATCAGGTACCGGCTAATTCTCTTACTGTAGTCCGTGCCGCTGCTACTAAGTTTGGATATATTATGTCCTTTTGTAAAATTGTATGTTGGGTTTTTAGTCGTTTATTCTTTCTGAAGCATCTCGAATGTTAAAATTAAAGCTAATGCTTCAAATAAAGATATAAAGTACCGTTTTCTAGTTTAACAGTCTGAAAGAAAAATATAGTCGTCACAATAAACGTCAATTGCAAAACGCCGCTACGACCAAGTTTAATATGTGTTGTGAATAGTTAAGTATGAGTAAAGAAAAAAGTCCTTACCTATAAGCAATGAATTTAATTAGTCAATCCAAAAATATAAGTGGTAAAGAACAATGAACTAAATAGGTACACTAGATAGTTACTTCGATAAACTATTACGCTGCTGAAACAGAAGATTTTTATGGATATTATTGAACGTCTAAAAAACACCCAAGTCAACACCTTATTTTTCCAATATAGACTTTTTACAAAATATGCTAACGGGAATAAATAAATTAAATTACCAATATATTCGAATGGCAAGCGTGGTCCTTCAGGGAGATCCCCGAAACCTGATAAAGAGGCGCAAGGGAGGCCCCCTCGACCGCAGCCGATCGGCGTAGATACGGCACGAATATCCGCCTACAGGACAGGGCAGATATTTTGCGATATACCAACGAATTTTGCAAAACTCCTTTTATAAGTATTCAGCAGAAAATAATGATCTATTAAATACTTTTTTACATTCACGCTGCCAATAAATGTTTTAATGTGGACAGTGGAACCTACCATCGAATAACTACAATCCCAATCCTAATCCTAAATAATATCACAAATGCGAAAGTGTGTTTGTTTGTTCTTCCTAGACGCCCTAACTAAGCAACCATCGAGTTGATTTTTGGCACAGAGTTAGTTGAAAGGACAGAGAGTAACATACTTTTTATCCCGATATCCCCACGGGAACGGGAACCACGTGGGGGAAACCGCGGGCAGAAGCTAGTTTGAATAATAATGTTATTCTAGCAAATCAAAGAAGTAGGAACAGTTGCTGACAGAGTATAATGTAAGAAAAGGACATACTCTTACTGCGCCGACACCCAATTAGAGTTTGGATAAGACTTTATAGTAGATACCGATAATCTAGGACGATCTGTTTGGCGCATTGGTACTACACCCGCCTTCTGCGCCAGAGGTCCCGGGTTCGATCCCCGGACAAGACAAATATTTGTGTGCATGAACATGTCTATTTGTACTTATGGTAAATTTTAAATAGAAAAATATTGGAAAAAATTAACTCGGCCACAAGTGAATTCTCAGGCTGGAATCGAACCAGCGACCTTTGGAAATCCGGTCCAATGCTCTAACCGCTGAGCTACCGAGACTTTACCGGATTTCCAAAGGTCGCTGGTTCGATTCCAGCCTGAGAATTCACTTGTGGCCGAGTTAATTTTTTCCAATATTTTTCTATTTAAAATTTACCATAAGTATAAAAATAGCATTGAAAAATGCAAAAATTACAAAATCATAAATTATTGGCAGTTGCATCTTAATCGATCGTTAAACACCTGAAAAGATGTTTCTTTCGAATGCAAGGATATTTCCTAGCATTGATGTAACAACGCTGGCCTACAGCGTATTAAAAATATAAAAGTATTGGAGAATTTCAACGGTGGTTCGCAAGTCTCGGTAGCTCAGCGGTTAGAGCATTGGACCGGATTTCCAAAGGTCGCTGGTTCGATTCCAGCCTGAGAATTCACTTGTGGCCGAGTTAATTTTACCGGATTTCCAAAGGTCGCTGGTTCGATTCCAGCCTGAGAATTCACTTGTGGCCGAGTTAATTTTTTCCAATATTTTTCTATTTAAAATTTACCATAAGTATAAAAATAGCATTGAAAAATGCAAAAATTACAAAATCATAAAAAAAAAATGTCTATTTGTCTTGGTCCGAGTGTTTAATATGTATATTATGTATGTTAATGCGTTATCTAGTATCTATAATACAAGTTCTTCATAAAACTTAACGTGGGCTAGATAATTGGTGTGACTGTATGCAATTATAAGAAAAAACATTTGTGAGTTATGGGTTTGTACGAATATACTATTGTTACTTAGGTTATTTATATACTTCTTGCGAGAACCGTAAACCACTTTTAACCCTTCATTCGACGGATTTTTATTTAAATAAAATTTGTAAAATTGTTATAGATTTCGATTCTTAGCTTGTAGAGAGCCCGCGAAAAAATAGCTGAAAAAATCTACCCATTTCAGGTTCCTGAAAAACATACGTCCACTATACTGGACATTATCAAGTTCATAAGAAACTAATGCACTCCAACCGCGTGCAGTATACTTCCCATTGTCAAAGAGAAAGAATAAAAGAAACAAGTGATTCCGTAGAAAAATAGTAATTATATTAAAGCAAATCAGTCTCATAGTCACATTTCTTATGCTTAAAACACTAGTACAAACTCCAAAAACTTATAAGTACGAAAAACTCACTTATGTTTTATACATAATAATTAAGTACTTATAAAATCTTCATAATAATCACCATTTTTCTTTATTCAAAAATAATTAGCCTTCCGGTTTTTTAAAAATATAAATATAGCTTAATCTATATAAACACATAATACTTAAGAGTACAATCAATATAAGTACCAACTGTCACTTATTTTTTTATTGCCCTACCCTACTTACTTATTGTGGAAATAAGAAAAACAATTCCTTTTGGCCACTAAGCACTACCTCTGCTTGCATTTGGAACAATGTACGTACGTTCGTTTTATTGTTCTTGCGGAATTTGCAAAATCCATAATGTCGTATAATCGTATATGATACGTAATAATGTCACATGTCGACAACTTGGCTAGTTGAATCTCTGCCTCATTTCTTTAGATTTTTGTCACATAGTTCCTTGCAATCTTTCAGTCTGTTTTGCCTTATTATTCCGAAGCCAAACTTGGTAAAGCCTTCACCGGTCGGTGTGGTAACAATAATAGAAGTCAACGGTTTATGGATCAAGTTGTCTTCGGCTTCTTAAGCAGGGTTGTCTTTTTAACGGGAATACTCTAAGCCTTCATTATATCTGATGTAAAGTATTGATAAGGCTGAAGAACCGAAGATCTGAGACCTCTCCCGGAATCCTTAACCTCTGAGGAACTGGCTGTCTTGTCTCTAACTGCTGGAACACAACAATGCTGAAAACATTGTTGTTACTTATAGCGGTAGACTTAGATAAGATGGTGTTAGCTAGATAGCTAGCCAGACGGACTTACAAACATAAGTTCGATCACCAACTAAACCGAATACAAAAATATGTACCCCACTTTGAATCGAACCCGGGACCTCTGGGTCTGGCACCAGTGCTTGTTAACACTAAGCCACAGAGGTTTCTCGCTCCCACTGATGCTGGAACAGTCCTCTGTTTGAAGATTTTCGTTTACTGTCTCGATGAAAGTATCAGTACCAACGTTATCTTGATCAGTGTCAATAGAAATATTGTCTTGTGTATAGTTTTCAGACCTGTCTAAAATGTTAATGTTCTGTATGTATGAATCGATGGAAGGGCAGGGTGAGGACGACAACTCCTCAGTTTTATCAGCAATTTCCTCTTAATTTTCAGGTTTAGAACCACTATCTATATATGAAAGAGCGTTTTCAGGCGGCACCAACTCTACCAAGTGGTGCCCTCTCGATTTCTAGCTCTAAAAAAGAAAAATAAATAGATATAAAACGTTTTATCTACGGATCCCTAAAAATATTAATACGCGAAACAACGAAAGTTAATATACTAGTAATACGGCAACGGGAAGAATACTGGACATAGTATTTAGCAGTTACTTTACTAGTGATTCGACGACGTGTAGTATACTGGACATACAAGTTGTGGGCGTCGTTAAAACTAAATAAAACTCAGTAATACAATCAAAACAATACGAGAAGCTTTCCGGGAATGTTATCTTTAGTTTTTAATAACATTGCTAAGAAATAAGCCATAACACAATTAATAAAATGCAATTTACCGAAAGCTTACGCAGCGTGTTATTCCTTTCCGCCATCTCGCTGGTGACTGCTCGCGTCCCGTCGATGCACACGCTTTGCTAATTTTTGACAACGTAGTTAAATAGGTTCAGATGCAATTAAGGCATCTAAAACTAAGAAATAATGGTCTATTATTTATGTATATTTTTTTTCATTCAATGGGAAGTATACTGTACGGCGTCGAATTAAGGGTTAAACTCAAAAACTATTCCATTCTACATACAAGGATCAAATAATTATAGCATTCAACCCTGAGTGAGGCTCGACAAAAGTGCGTAAGTCGCCGTTTTTTAAAATGGAGTAGCAATTTAAAAGAACAAAGGTTTATGGAAATTTCTGAGTACCGGGAACGCTCCTTTATAGATCATCTGAAGGGTTATTTTATGCTATCATTATACGTATTTATGCAGAAATGAGGTGGCCATATAAGGGAAGACAGTCATTGTTGTTCCAGAATTTTAGGAATACAGTCCCATCTTTTACGACAAAAATATCCTGAGCATTACTCGTCCCACTTTCTTCTGTTAGTAAGAGCCCTTTGAAGGCTATTTGAACGTGGGTAGTAGGTATTTACTTTTATAAGAAATGTAGAGGTAATGATTTTATGTACTGGCAAAGCTCACTAAGTTACGATAAAATGTAAATATTTTGGCATAGTGTATTGCTAGTTACTGGTTTAATGTTAATGTAAGCTTTTATTAAATAAATCGGAAAGGTATGTTTACTTTTCAATTGAGAAACAATAAAATGAAACCTACTCAAAATTTTACTGGTGATTTTTTCAATACTTGGTTGTGTGGATGTGATTGTAGTGGTTAAGCAATTTTCGCAATGTTAGGTCACGGGATGGGTTTTCACTTTAACAAGTTTATGCATATTCTGAAACTAGTAGCCACTATTGACGTGACTTCATTCCCGTGGACTTATGTGCGAAGCGTTAAAAACTATCAAACTTATATTATTTCTAGAGTTTGGACTTACCGAATCTGAAGTAGGTATTTCCAAAGATTATTTAAAACTAACCAGCCCCCTAATTGTCTAATTTTAAACTCTATCACAATCCCTTTTAAAGGTATTGTGATTGTGATAGTGATTTATGGAATAATTGTGTAACTTATAGTCGCAATCCCTTTCGGAACGAATGATGTTTTAAATACAAAATACAAATACAAAATACAAAAATCTTTATTTCTTTAAAGAGGTATACAATCATAAGCTAGAAATTAAATTTAAAATGACACTTCATTTGACACTTCTCCATACATTTGACAGATATTTTCGTCTGACACTTTGCTTAGACAGTTAAATTTCGTTAATTCAATACCTTCCAAAAAGCGTCATGATCACAATCCCTATCAAATGTCAAATAGTGACGGCCTGAAGTATGTAAATATCTTTCAAATTATGAATTGCGATAGATTTTAACATAAGACAATTAGCCCCGTTATTCTTCAGTTTTATTATTTTATTATAATCATCATCCATCACACATTTGTTATATAAGCATAGATAACTTTATTAATTTAACTAAGACAACTTGATTATATTATCGAAGGTTTTAAAATCCTTTTTTGCATCAAATAGAACAACTGATAAAAACTTCAACCTCAGACATTCTGTGGTAACAGTCCTACACACACAACCACATAAACTGTATCAGTAAACTCTAACAGGTCATAAAGCTCAGATATTCTTGTTTCCCAAGCTTTCGTGGCTTCTTGTAACAAAGGTCTACAGGCCCCCTAATCTGGGTATCATACTGAGCTTACCGATAATTAAGGTTTTAGCAAAGATCGTTTAGATTCCACGCGAAATGTTACACGTTTATATGCAGTGATGTAGTATTTTAAACATAAATGCTAACAAAGCAATAAAACTCTTCAAAAAGTTTAATTAAGATCATCTGCCATTTCTTTTATTAGCATAGATAGCTTGTTTATATCACTCAGATTTAAAAAACAATTTTGCTATAAACCATTCAGACATTCAGCCAAAAAAACAATTTCCTTAAAATTATGCTTTTCTGTAAAATTTTATAAGTTACCGTACTCACCATATTTTTTAATCTGTAAACTGAATTATATTTATGAATATTTTAACCATGTTCAGATACTAAACTAAAAAAACTATAACATCAACAGTATATTTGTTTTATGTGGTTAGAAATAGAAAAAAAACACATAAATAAAAAAGCAACCCCAAAAAAATCACGATTTTCAAAAATGTCAAATGTCACTTTAAACCAAAGAGTAGATTAAATTTTTTATTACAGATTGGAGTATATTTATCAGGCTTCGTTCTGAAATCAAGATGTTCATAAAAGACTAAACTCTAACTATTAGAAAATTATGGTTTTCGGCTGAAATTCGGAGAGGACACCGGTGTCCGGTCAGGAAACCAACTGACGCAAAAAGTTTCAACCTCCAACATGGTCTAGGTAATAGCCCTACCGTAAACCGTATCTGTAAACTCTTACAGGTCATAAAGCTTTGATTTTCTTGTTTCCCAAGCTTTCGTGGCTTCTCCGTAACAAAGGTCTACGGGGTGCCTTAATCTCGGTATCATACTGAGCTTTTTGATAATTAAGGTTTTAGCTTTGTTTTAGCAAAGGTCGTTTAGTTTCCACGTGAAATGGTACGGTTATTTGCAGTGATGTAGTAACTAATCGTATTATGTAGTTTAAAGAAAAGTTTCTTGTAAATGTTTGTTGCGTCAATTTTATTCTAATTTTATAAAACGGTGCTCAATGAGCGATATGTCAACGGTGTTTTATAATTGTCAATTAGATTCGATAGTGCCGTTTTTTTGTTACCTACTCGTATTGAAATTATTGTAATTCTTAAACATTTTTCGTTTTTTACTAAGATATGGACTTCCGCCAAAAACGCTTGATATTTTTCTTGATTTATGACTTCATAAATGCTTTTACATGTTTTGCTGATGTTATACTTAACTTGTTCCAAACAATTTCTCATGAAAGATAAGAAGAAGAAATTCCTCTTGATTTTTTTTTTAATACATACAATGAGCCAAGCCTTTTTATTGCTGTGGTTTTTTTTATCAGGAGTTTTTTATTATTTCCATACAACTAATTCTATATGTAAAGTCTGGGATAAAAGTATCCGCAATAAGAGTTTGGCAAACTAACACAACTTAAGTTTATAACTTTTTAATTTTACATTTTACAATGCTATTTTTATGTGATAAATATAAAACTAGAAAATATACCAGAAAAAAGCAACTAGTCTCATGTCGCCCTAACGGGATTGGTTATAAAACTAGAAAATATACCAGAAAAAAGCAACTAGTCTCATGTCGCCCTAACGGGATTGGTTAGTGCATTGGGCCGGATTAATTATTAATTATTGGGCCGGACCAATTATGCTACAGATGTATCTGTAGCATAATTGGTTAGTGCATTGGGCCGGATTCCCAAGGATGCGGGTTCGAATCCCGTCAGGGCGACATGAGACTAGTTGCTTTTTTCTGGTATATTTTCTTGTTTAATATTTATCACAACTTAAGTTTCTTTACGCACTCATAATTGAAATAAAACAACTTTTGTATTTACATTGAAACTTTTAAATTAACTTTTCGAATATAGACTTTTAAATAGCTAGTCAACCCGTGACCACGGCGAGTGAAAAGGTACCGAAAACGAAACCTCGAGAAACCAAAAAACCCTAAAGAACCCAAAAATATAGTACCAGATATCTGGTACTATATTTCGGGTAAATATAGTGCAATTTAAATCCGCAAAAGTTGTTTTATTTGACAAAGTATAATCGTTATCTAAAACTGTCTTTGTCTTTTCATATCGAACGGCTGCTTTATTTACATGAGTAGTACCATAGCCGGTAATATCATCCAATAGTTTTCGATAGTGTTGATAGTAAATATCAATTATAACTTTTTAATTTTGCATTTTACAATGCTATTTGTATATGATAAATATAAAACAAGAAAATATACTAGAAAAAAGCAACTTGTCTCATGTCGCTCTGATGGATATGTTAATATCAACTTGTGTAGCGGGTCAGGGAAAAAATGGCTGACTCTTATCGTATGAGGATTAATGGCCACCTCTAGTGTCAGAGTTTATCAAGCTGCCTATAACCTCTGACTTGGCTAAACGTCTGATGTGAGATGACAACAGCTGGCAGGACCGAGACGGTTCAACGTGCCCTTCGAAGCACGGAAACGCTTAGTTTCAATGCCATTTTACGGTCACCCATCCGACACCTCGCCGGACCGAGCGTTGCTTAACAAACGTGATCGAATACGATCAGTCTGTCAAGCGCTGCCACGAGCGCTTGAGTGTTGTGTATGAAATTATTGTAACCCAAATATATTCAATAATTAATGATTAAACGAACTTACCTTGTACGTGAAGTTCTATCATAATTATACGAAGGCTTCGTCCGAAGGGATTAGCAAATAAAACTTGTAGTAGCGCCCAGTGGTTCGCCAGTCACACACTATATTTGAGGGTAGATATGAAAGAAAAAAACTTATCGATGTCAACCTTTGCCTGTGTCGACTCGCACGCGTCATTTAGTTTAGAGCACTGTAAAATATTTCAGGAACAGGGGTTATAAAAATTAAACGGGAGGGCGGGTGCTAATCCCTTCGGACGAAGCCTTCGTATAATTATGATAGAACTTCACGTACAAGGTAAGTTCGTTTAATCATTAATTATACTCCGGCTTCGTCCTCGGGATTAGCAAATAAAACTTGTAGACTTTTAGAGAATGAAATATTTTACTAAACTGATTCATTTAATGGTAGGTATACAATAATCTAACTGCTACAATTATTTCCAGAGATAATTGCTCTCGCAAGAAGGGAGTCATCTTCATTGGCGACATTACTTATGGTTCTATTATAGAACCGATAGAATGTACTAGAAGTACCGCTCCAACCAGCGGTTCTTCTTATCTGATCTAGACTGACACCACAGTTATGAGCCGCAGATGTGGCGGCATGCCTAGTACTGTGCGCTGTAAATATACTGACGTCGATCCCACTGTCATTTAATGTCTCCTTGACCCATCTACTTAAGGTCTGTGAACCTACAGCCTTATATGGTCTTCTAAAACTAATAAAAAGCGAATCTAATTCTTTACGAAGAAGGCCAGTTTTATTTAAATAACATAATAAAGTTTTACCAGGGCATATTTCTGGTCTCTCTGCAAAAAAAGGTAATACAAGAATTGGTTGGAGGCATCCCTTGCGTGTTGTTTTTATAAAATCAGGAATCTTAATACTTACCCTTGAAGTTAGTATTTCAATATTTTTTATATTTATTTTAGAAAAAGTCTGCACCCTGTGCGCTGTTAATAATGCAAATAAGGTTATAAGCTTTTTTGATAATTTTTCAAGGGAAAGTGTTTCATTGGGATAAAATTGACTTAAGTAATTAATTACGATGGATGTGTCCCAAGTAACAGAATATTTTGGCAAAGGCGGCCGTAAGCGAAAGATTCCTTTAAAAAATCTATTCATGCGGTCGTCTGTTCCAAGAGAATTGCCCATTAATAGTGCTAACGCTGATCTACAGGAATTCAGGGAGCCGTAATGCAATCCTTCTTCGTAAAGTTGATTACGAAAAAAAATAATTTGAGGGATAGACGCTGTGTACAAATCATAATTGTTATAATTGCAAAAATTAAACCAGCGCTTTAAATAAACATCATATTGTTTAAGAGAGTTGGCTGACAGTGAAGCCATCATAACATCTATTGCAGATGGTGGTATACTTCTTCTTAACCACGCCGTCCGCATAATATCCCTGCCACCAGGGTAAGCTTGGTGTGTATGTTGCGGTTGCTAGAAGAAAAATTTATTGGTTGTTTATTTGCCTCTAGAATAACCAAATCAGATAACAAAAGGCTTTTAAAAACTGGATACCAGGGCTGTGTAGGCCATAAGGGTACAACCATAATGCCCGTAGCTTTGTCATATATAATCTTTCTTAAGGTTTTTAAAATTATTGAGAAAGGTGGGAATGCGTAAAAAAAATAATTTGTCCAAGTTATAGTAAATGCGTTCGTTGCTATCGCATCTGGGTCTTTATGCCAAGACACATAGTTAGAGCATTTTTTATTTATTCGACTAGCGAACAAATCTATGTCAGGTACCCCAAAAGATGACAATATCAATTTGTAGGCCCAGTCTGCCAATTTCCACTCAATATCTGGATGTACTCGTCTGGATTCTGCATCAGCCGTTTTGTTATCTGATGAACTTATATAAGAGGCTAAAATATATATTTTCCGACATTCACACCATTGCCACAACTGTTTTGTAATATCCGTGAGTTGGGGGAACTGAATGCCACCCATTCGGTTGATATACGAGATGGCCGTCGTGTTATCAACTCTAAGTAAAATTTGACAATCAAATAATTTATTGGCAAACACTTTTAAGCCAAAAAATGCTGCTTTAAGCTCTAAAAAATTAATATGCATTTTTTGCTCGTCAACTGTCCATAACCCGCTGGCCTTCTCATCCCCACAAGCAGCCCCCCACCCCGTAGTTGAGGCATCTGAGAAAATTTCTAGATCATATGCATCCTCTCTTACTTTACAAAATGGTTTTTGGATAGCGGAATGCCACCACTGTAAATCAGGTTGTAATTCTGATGGTAAATACATGTATTTATCATAATTTTCATCATTTAATAAATTAAGATATTTAATACGTTCAAAAAGTTTAGTATAAAGCCAACTGTATTCTATAGCTGGACAAATGGAAACTAGTAGGCCGATAAAGCGAGCAAATTCTCGAACTTTACATCGCTTAAGAGTTAAAAATAAATTTATTTCATTTTTAATACGGCAAACTTTTTCTGAGGGCAAAGTGATCTGGAATGTTTCTGAGTTGAGTACAAATCCTAAGAATGTACATGTAGTATTTGGTACCATCAAACTTTTCTCTTCGTTTATTACAAAACCGAGAGAAGTTATTAACATTTTTGTCAAAGATGTGTTATGTAGGCAATCCTCATAGGATTGTCCCATTAGCCAAAAATCATCTAAATAATTTGTGGATATTAATCCAGCCATACGGAGTAGACGAATAACAGGTTTCATTATTTTTGTGAATATGTAAGGTGCTGTACAGAGGCCAAATGGTAATACATTAAATTCGTAGAGTTCCTGTTCAAATTGAAACCTAAGGAACTTTCTAGAATCAGGATGAATTTTTAACAAATAATATGCATCTTTAAGATCGATTTTGGACATGTAACAATTTCTTGTAAATAATTTTAAAACAGTTCGCAAGTCTTCTATTTTGAAATGATCAGCTTTGATAAATTTATTTAAGTTTTTTAAATTTAAAATAAAACGAAATTTTCCATTTGGCTTCGGTACCAAGAATACACGTGACAAAAATTGCCCTTTTGTATGTTCACATTTAGAAATAGCACCAATAGATAACAAATTATTTATTGCCTCATGAAAATGATACTTTTCTGTGGCTGAATATTCTTTTACCATAGGAATGTTAGATTGGCTAACAGGGCTAGTAAACAAAATTTTATAGCCTTCTATGCAAGATAATACTAGTGTATTTTTAGTGATTAATGACCACTGGTCATAGAAAAAAGATAATCTGCCTGCATATTTTACCCCATCTAGCGGCGGCTCCGCGGCGGCTGATGCTGCGACGTTCTCGATGAGTTCGATGGCGGCTTCCTGTTCGGAGGTCGATCTGTCGTCTTCGGAGGATTCGGCGGCTTCCGAGCAGGATAGGGGCCTTTCCAGTTTAAATTCTTTGATGTGTTTGTTGCAACTGGAGGTTTCTTGTTGGTCATCGCTACCTGTGGCTTACGAGTTGGAGTCTTTAAATCGGCACCCGACTTATTAATCGCTTTGGCAGTTTTTATTGTTTCTGATAAATTCTGACCAAATAATAGGTTATCTGGTCTGGTATTACGGAGTTGCTCATTCATATCCTTTTTCAAGGATGAAAGGATAAAATTTCTCCGCAACACTGAGTCACTATACTGCAAGTCACATAATATACGTTCTGTATCCATTAAAGTCTTAACCAAATTTGGATCAACATTGTTACTTGGCAATAGTTTACTTATTGCTTGGCTTAGGCTTGCAATAGCAATGGCAGTCTGCTTTTGTCGCAACTCGATATTCTTATCGCGTTTTAAGATCATTTCCCCAACAGCGGCTTTTATTTCTGCGTTAAGGGTTGGTGCGTTAATAAGTTTGCAGTTTGCTGGCAACAAATACTTATCGCGTATTTCTTTACGTTGTTCCTTGGTCAGCCCATTTGTGGTGATATGTTCTAGGCGGATGGCCAAGTCTTTGTGAACCTCCGGTCCGTAAGAGTTACATATTGTTGGGTCATCACCTAATATTTCGAGCATAGCACTGTGCATTTCCGAGTCTGTGGATGCAGGCTCTACAGAAGCGTCTTTGTTGAGTAACGGTTCGACAACCATGCTCGGACCAATGATATCGGAGGTATCAATGACAGTAGCTGTAGCGGTCACAGCGGCGCGGTCAGTGACGTCGGTGACAGGTGTATCGGCGTCAATTGGAGCCATGAAAGATGGTCCAGCTACGGCTTCAATTCCGGTTGCATCAACAGATCCATCTAGCAGCTCAGAAACATCGCCACCAGCTTTAGCTGGTTCTTGCTCTGAAATACGCCGATGTATAATATTAGCTAAGAAACAGACCAAGGTCTTGTTCGCAGAACTAATTTTAGGGAAGTACAGCTCCAATGAGAAGTACGCAATCCCAGGATGGTGACAGATATAATTTAACAGTTTTACAAAAAAAACACGGCGGTACAGCTCCAAAGAAAAGTCCAACCTTTTTATATTATGATTGAACATATTTCTGTTTAATGGGCAGTACAGTTCCACAGAAAAGTACGCAACCCTTGTGTCACCGAGGTAAATTTTTTCGTTAGGTGGGTAGCAAGATTCCGAAGAATATTACAAATTACGAATATAGTATCACGCCTTTCATACTTCCGTTACAAGGGCAGTACAGTTCCATAGAAAAGTACGCAACCCTATTGGATAAGTATTATGCATGTAATGTTTCATACTATAGATCTCATATTATATTTACTTTAGATTTATAATTTCATAATTATATGTAATGCTTACATATTTAAAAATAATTGAATATGAATTTTCGTCAAGAAAAAATAAGTAAATCATTGGTTATTTTTTGTTTAAGAGAGAAAAAAAAAAGAAAGAAATCCTTTCCGAATGATAATATCAATGTATTATGAATTATGCGCATTTAACAAACAATGCTTGAAAAACATTAATTTTCCATATTATAAAAATAATCATTACCTTCATTTTCCGAAAAATAGCGGTCATTGGAATGCGACCGGTTTGATGATTGACTCCGACTTCGACAACGACGTCTCACTTTCTTCTCTAATTTCTTGATTTTTTTTAATAATTTATCAACACCATCATCATTTTTACGTTTAGGCATTTTACGTAACAAAGATCGAGCTAACTTTCACTTTTAACAATGACACGTACGTGCGTGTGTTCGTGGCGAGCACTAAAAAGCGAATGACGCGTGCGAGTCGACACAGGCAAAGGTTGACATCGATAAGTTTTTTTCTTTCATATCTACCCTCAAATATAGTGTGTGACTGGCGAACCACTGGGCGCTACTACAAGTTTTATTTGCTAATCCCGAGGACGAAGCCGGAGTATAATATCTTATTGCTACCATAGGATTAAACGGAAAAGTGAATTCAGTGAGTGCATATAAATTTATGATAACCAAATATTTCCATTTTTATGGCTGCTCAAGAGTTAATATAGTCTTTATTTATTCATTTCGCAGCCGTATTATACAAAAAAGGAATATTTCGTTACGTCATTGCTTTTTTATTTAAATATTTGTGATAAAAAAAAGTCCATAGATACAGAGAGCGAATTTTATTGTGCAGTCAATGGGTCTAGGTTTTCGACGAATCTGTACTAAAAACAAAATCGTTTACTAAGTGTGCGAATATTAATATTGTTTCACCGTCGACGGATAAGTTCTGGATAGCTTATCTCGCAACAAATTATTTGCGACTGACACATGAAATATATGTATAAGCGATCAAGACCTTAAATTATGCTTTAGTTAGATGTATACACTATTCTAACGGTACTAATCACTGGTGTCTTTTATAATTGTTTACTTACGCTTCCATACTTCTGCAACAGGAGGTCTACTCTCTAAGTACGAAACCCGTAGTTTCGGCCTAAGTTACGGACATTTCCTACTCCGTATCACCTACGCACAGCTTATTAATTCGGAGACCCGAACGAAGATTGAATGAGAATACGTTTTGACATTGTCCCTACTTCCAATGTGTTTGTGCCGTTTGTCAAAACTAGTACATCCGAAATCAATAGAGAGTAGGCTCCATCCGTAGTTTCTAGAAACTTACGGACGGGGGCCCGTATCTTAGTTGACGGACTTGGAGAGTAGGCCTCCAGATCTTGAGAATGCATTGCTATTTTATTTGTTTCATTATTTGTACCCATTTGCTTATGCTCAGAATTTCAAAGAAAGTCTGGATATTATCTCAACACAACTACATTATCAGGTTTTATTAAATATGAAGAAATGTAGGAATTCCAGAGCATTTTGAAATAATATAGAATTTATTAAGAAAAACAGTCCAAAACGCAGTCCATGCATACAAAGTCAAAGTCAAAGTCAAAGATTTTTATTCAAATAGACTTATAGATAAGTACTTTCGAATAGTATAGAATACTACTTTGTATCCTATCCTATCCTTCCTACCAATCCTATTCCAGTGCCGAAACATCGGGAAACCAAAAAACCTTGAATACCTATAAACTATACCACTAAATATCGGGTAATAAATAAACAGTGTGCACTGAAATCCGTAAACCTTGTTTTATTTCAATGTTAATAACATTACAAAGTCCTTTCAGTTTCACAGCAATCTCACGGTAGATTAAACACAGTTAGTGCCAACTCTCGTATTCTAGATAAAATTGATCGTCAGCTTTACAAGTCAAACTTTGATAAACGTCAAGTTATAACCACATCACATGGTTCAATAAACACTAGGTGAGCAAGTATTGCAATATAGAGACATGGTAACTTAAAATTAATAGTTAAACTTGAAAACCGTTTAGTTTTGCAAATAGTCTATTAGTTTGATTGGTTATGGGCAAAGGACAAAAGAAAGACATGGGTTGCCATGGTCGACTTGGAAGTCATTAAATAGACTTCGGACGATGGTCGACCGAAGCAAGGACAACATGGTCAGGTGGGGATTTTTGGACGGCTCCAACTTGTGGTGTGGGTGCGATGCTATCCCCCAAACGATGGCGCACTTGATGTCGTGTCCTGCGTGTCCGTACAGCTGCATGCAGGAGGACCTTAAGAAGGTCCTACTGATCACAGACTTATCGAAATAAACGGTATAAGTGTACCTACCTTGCGTGTAGTAAAAAGATTGATCCACGGTCCGAAAGTTTTCCGACCTAAGTCAGTCCGCTTGAGACCATTGCCATGAAAACACGCGTCACTCAGAAACGAAAATAGTTAAATTGTGCAGTGCATCACTAAATCTCACTCGTGACGAAATGATGGTACATACGAAAAATTCGACACGCGAGGTTCTCATACAGTTTGAAGCGCTCTTTTCATCTATCTCGATATTGGTCTGTGCTACTGATGCTGCAGTCTTAGTAGCAGATTTTTGGGCCGATAAAATTTTGACTCGAAAATAAGAAAGAAGTAAGAAGCTTTTGAGCGAAACAAAGAAGTAGTCCATACATTTAGAAATAGAAAAATATATATTTTGGCCACAAACATTTTACATCTCACCTTTCCGATTGACAATATTGAATATCATCAAGTTGTTTACGGTAACTACTTCAACATGTCGGGTAAACTAAAACACCCAAAAATACACGGAATAATAAATCTAAACTTGTGTGAAAAAACTGTGCGCAAAAATCCAGAAAAGTTGTTTTTTTTCAATACCCCAACTACGTTTATATATATTTTTATATGGAACTAGCTTCCGCCCGCAGTTTCACCCGCGTGGTTCCCATTCCCGTGACAATATCATACCTGTGGGATAAAAAGTTAAAGCCTATGTCACTCTCCGTCCTTTCAACTAACTCTATGCCAAAAATCAAGTCCACTAGTTGCTTATTTAGGGCGTGAAGGAAGGACAAACAAACATACATTCGCATTTATAATATTATATATATATATATATATAACATATAAGTTAGGATTAGGATTTTTTATGCGATTTTATTGGACAACAACGCATCACAATTTTCTTGCTATCACAGATCAAGTAGAAGGCAGGAATCAGGATGCCTTAATCGTTAACTACCATAGGGAAACCAGCGAGCCTCGCATAATATAAATAAGAGCATAAAACTAGATAGTGAATCATTTATTTTCATCGTTAGCCCTAAGGGTCACTAGCATATTTTACAGAAAATTGGAATTTCGGAGAATCCATCACCAATTACGGACACAGAATTTTCTGGACGCAATGGTTTTTATACACTAACAAACATTATTATTCTAGGAAGATATACTCGTACATGCGAACCTGTTTTCCATGTTTTCTTTCCGAGAATTTATTTTAAGCCGAACACCAATAAAAAATCACAGCACCGGTTTACTAATCACTATATTTTGTACCTTTATAAAATCAAAGGTTTTAGGTAGTGTTATTTTTTTCTGATAATAAGTAGTTAATATATTAATTATTATAATACTTAAATAAATATTTGGGTGAATTTCTCAGCAGCAAAATTTGTGCGGCATCGATGAAATTGCTAGTGCAGAACGTTACTGTACGGTTCTATTATTTTTTTCTAGGTAGAAAAGGTAATTACCTATACGAGGCACAAAATATTTATTAATTAGGATTACAGTTAGTTAGTTAAAAATCCCACGACGGTTAAAACGTAATTTAAAAAGGACAAAATAATATAAAACCTCCGACTTAATTATCTGTCGGGGGCTTATTTCAAACTTTTAAGAGAGCATAGATATTATGTAAATTGTACTACAGAAAACCCATTACTGAAAACCGCATCAAAATCGGACTATAAGTAGTTTTGGTTTTGCTCAAACAAATGTTTATTGATCTCATTATGTATAAGAATGAACGATATCTGGAATTACAATAATACAAAGTCAATATTTAAAAACCTAATAATAAACAATCACACCGAAATCACTTTGTTGACACAAAAAACGACTTTGTTGAAATTATAATATTATAAACGTCCACTATTTTAACTGCATCTCTTATGATTCTATTCTCATAGGAGAATAGATTTATAATAAGAAATATTTGCCCTGAGAATAGTCTCAGGGCAAATATTTCTTATTATAAACAACATAAGGTTTAATTTTTTATTTGATCGGTTAAATACCAGTTGAGTAAGATTAATGTAAATGTCAAAAAACCAAATTTTATTTGTACGATAGTACGTTGCCATCAAATTTCATGAGACACCTTGTTAATGCTGTATATACTTCCCAAGAATAGTATTCATCAAGCAAAGTATCCAAAGCTGAAAATTTACCCAAACAAAAGTGCAACCAAACACGTACTTCGTTGCATCTAATGCGAATGTGCTTTAAGTAGAAGTGGGGGTTGGTGGGGGTGTACTCAACAAGTCGGTCGTCTCCCAGCCGTTTGTAACACAACATTTATTGAATTTCACGGTTCAGTCTGTCTCACTCGCCGTGTCTAGAATTAATGCTGGCTAGCACCACAGTATAAAGATACATACAGTATCCTACAAAAGGTCCGTTCGCGAATACCCGACTAATAATAATGTAATACCCGACGCGCCTCGTCTCGCTGAGAGTTTGGCAAGAGTCAAAATCTCGAATGCGCCACGGTGACGAACGCACGCTGAAAGTTTTGTACGCAGTGAGCGTGTGATAATGGCTAATCTATGTTCACGGGCAGCCCAATCGCGTAATGCGCACCGCGCGCCTGCATTAATAACAATTAACTTTTATCAAGAAAATGGCTAAGACAACTTACTGTATGTACTTTATACTGTGCCAGTGAACGTTGACGGGTAAGGTCAAGAGGTAATTCAACCTCGGTGCAGATTCAATCATAAAACTATTTGTCTTCGGTCTTTTTTTTTTGTTTTGGAAAAATAGTTAAGTAAATACATAAAGTAGGAAGTGTATCATTTTCTTTTTATTCTCAGCCGTTTATTGAAATATACAACATTTATTTAGGTTCAGTGTGCCTTACTCACCTTGACTGGAATTAATATTGGCCAGCATGAACGTTGACGGATCACGTCAAGAAGTAATTCAACATTTGTACATATTCAATCATAAAACTATTTGTCTTTGGTCTTCTGTTTTTATTTTCGGAGAAATAGTAGTATACATATTATTTTCTTTTTTTTCACAGCTGTTTGTAACAAAACATATATTGAATTTTACGTTTCAGTCTATCTCACTCACCGTGTCTGGAATTAATACTGGCCAGCATGAACATTGACAGGTCAAGAGGTAATTCAACCTCTGTGCAGATTTAATCATAAAACTAATTGTCCTTGGTCTCTTGTATTTTTTTTGGAGAAATATATTATTGAGCAGTGTATTATTTTCTTGTTTCAGAGCTGTGGTATTTATAATAAATAATGAGAAAAATTGCAGGTTTGCCGTGTGGCGACGGCCTAAGAATACAAGTGTCACCACTCCCTTACATGCCTGGGATGTCGTAGCAGTCGACTAAGAGGCTTGAGGCATTGAACACCTGTGCGAGAGAAGGAAAACTTGAAACAAACCCTCTACCAACGGCCAGCGTGGTAGCAGTAGGCTAATATCCTACTATGAACGCCACAACAGGCGTGGCTAGGAGAGGCCTATGTCCAGCAGTGGACGTCAACAGGCTGATGATGATGATGATGATGATGATGAATAAGAAAAATGAAGATAAAGGAAAAATAATTTTAGTGAACAGTTCTTAAGTTTCGCTAATCCATATTTTTTTATTTACGTCATTGGTTGTGAGTGGTACTTAGGTACTACTTATCTTAAGTAACTTATGTATTCATAAGTTCTTAACAAATGGTAGGTATAACCAATCAATGAACTTATTTACATTTATTATTATATTTGTAGAAAGGATTCGATATAAAATATATTTTTATATTCAATAAAACGCGAGGGATACGCTTGACTAAAAGTATTAATACGAACCAATTTTATACACTCGACAATAATGAATATTTATTGTTATTGATTTGCATTACAATATTTTATTTCAATATTTGCACTTGCGGAAGTTTTAAACGAAGCAGTATTCTTAATTCAATTTGGTTTGGACTCATTTAAATCTACTGTTGTTGAGAAGTTGTTGTTCGTTAATTTATAATTAAGGTTGTAAACAACAACAACAAATTAATTTTATGTTGAAATAGAGGTTCGTTTGTTTTGATTTCAAACCTAGTTTAACAAGGAGGTTTTTATGTACATTATTTTTTCCAGTATCCGATTTTTTTTATCACAAAATATCCTTATTACGAGCGACATAACAAGTATTCACTTATCGAACTTTATTATAAGACTGTTCTGTAGGGCCAACTTTCGAGTAAGTGTCGAAAAACTATCGTCTACAAATATATGACGTATTGAGCAGCGTTTCTACCGGATGTTAACGGAACTACATTTTCCTATATCTTGCAATTTTTGACGTGATGAGTCGAAAACTTTCTATATGCTATTTCGAAAGTTATTCGTGCTTGCCCTACTGACTCAAAATTCTCCAAAATCTGACACTTATATCGTTTCCTTCCAACTAAAAACAGCATGGTACGAAAATACAGATTTCAATACATACTGTATTTAATAAACGAGCAAGCTTGATCGATAAAATATTGGGCCTTTTAGGTGAATAATTTTATCGCGTCATCATTAAAATTCAAATGCAGTTGCACTTTAAAGAAGAATAGAATGAAGTATTCAATACTGTATGGTCTGTACCAGGCATGTTCGATAATTATGGAATTCTCTAAATACGGTATTAGATAATATCGTTATATTCATATTTACTAAAGACTTCCCAATCAGGCGATTCAATTCTACCTGTAACTATTTCCTTTGTTTCCTATGCACGTATCTGATATAAAAAAAGAAAAATTAAAATGGTACCTCAAGAACTGCTCATACTGATAAAGGAACGGCACGTGCCCAGAGAAAATTACGTGACGATAAATATCACCTATCTATTCTTCGTTACGCATTCCGCGTACATACCGCATGTACCGATACATTTTAAAATTCAAGTGACTGGATTGAGTATTGGGTATCGCATTACTGCTCCGAACATAAATAAGTAGGTGGTATTCTTTCGGCAGGGTTTGTGACTGTGTAAGATTTAGTCGTAAATGTAAAAAAGGAATGTGAATATTGGACGTACATGTATAAAATTGTTAGTACGATTGAATAGATTCAATCGTGCACAGTAGAATTTATTACAGAACAAATTGGGGTACAAAAATGAATGAAATACAAACCAAAAACTTTTGCTGTGAGTACTGTGTTTTCATATGAATTATAATAGCATTCGTGGCCGCGCTTTACATACTGATCGTAGTCGATCACGTTTGTTAAGCAACGTTCGGTCCGGTCAGGTGTCGGATGGGGACCGTAAAGTGGCATTACAACTGAGCGTTTCCGTGCTTTGGAGGGCACGCTACATCATCGCTCCTAGCTGTTCATCTGAAAACAGTCGTTATGTCAAGTCAGAGGCCTTATTGACGGCTTGATAAACTCTGACATCAGAGGTGGCAACTAATCCTCAAAGATATGAATTATTTCTTGTATTTCTAGATTGTATTCGGTGTTGTTGTAATATACTCTACGGTATTGTAATACATATCGATACATTTGGGTTCAATTGGCATATAAACCATTTTGGCCAAATTTAGTTATATATATATATATATATATCATCCATCATCAGCCTGTGGACTTCCTCTGCACATAAGCCTCTCGTGGCTCACATAAGCACATGAGCAGGGACATAAGCCTCTCCTAGCTCAAGCCTATTGTGGCGTTCATAGCAGGCTATTAGCCTACTGCAACCACGCTGGCCAGACGGGTTGTTAGAGGTATATATATATAACTGGGTATAAATGTTTATACAATCCAGATTTTTTTTTATCAATGTAAAAACCGAAAGTTTTGTTTGTGTAATTTTGTTATGATGACCATAATATATATCAACTCAGGGCGTAAAAAACGTCGTTACGTATAAATGGTTTTTACGCCATAACTATTTAAACGTATTACTACCACAGAGTTGAAGTTGTTTTGGTGTTGAGGTCTGAGACATCTCAACAATACTAATAATACACAGTTTTATAATTATTGTTGTCTTTTAGTTTCACTGGCAAAGTTATTTTTATATTGTTTAACTTTTCAGCTCCATTTGCTATAATATTACTTTTTAATTTGGAAACGTTCAAACTGTTAGGTATATTGTGCCATTAGTATAAAAAATATAATACCTAATATGATAACAGTAAATGTTTCGGGTATTTAATTTGAATCGATCATAATTGGGTATAATAATAATAATAGTTGAGTTCCTACATATTTTGGAAGAAACACGATCGTTTTTAATAGTAAGAATTAAATTAATTTAAAATTATAAATGGTTTTTAATATAAAAAATCTACATCTATGGGTTTTTGTGTCAGTAAATGTGATCATATGTTTACTAAAAAATGATATACGACGTATACAGTTATTTTCAGGTAAATCTTTGTGGGGTTTTACAAACAATTTTTTTTTTAAAGACGTGAATCCAATCTAACTTTTAAATTAAAGAAGATGGATATCTTTTGATGATTTAGGCTTCTTCCAGGTTTTCCTTGGCGTTCGTGGACTATGAGAAAGCATTTGAATCGATAGAGCCTGGGTGGTGTTGCAGTCTCTACAGAGGTGCCAAGTGGACTATCGGTATATCCAGGTGTTAAGGTACTTATCCGACCATGGCACCATGTCGGTTCAATTACAAAACCAGAGCACATATCCCATCCAACTGCAGTGAGGTGTGATCGAAAGTTTTCCAATTCCGGGATTTATATAAAAAAATATATTTTAAAAAGCCGCTTCCATTATTTCCAAGCCAAAAACTAAGTTTAAGTACCTAAATATGCATCCGATTATCCGATCACTGGCTATAACAGTACCTTCTAATAATAAATAATTGCAATGATAGAGTGAACAAGGTTTTTTTTCATAAGGTTAGTTTTGTTTAGTACCGCTAAACATTATTTTCAATTCCAGATACGTGTGAAACATAGTTATGATAGGATTGTTTTGTTTTGCATAGATTAAATGTTCTTTTCTAATTACCGTTACACAAAGTTTATACTTATATAATTACCGTACTCATAAAATATATCTCTTTATCTCAAGAAGCGCTTATAATTGTGCGATGCCATTTTTATTGCTAATTTGTATCTTAATTTATAATTCATATTTTAGTATGTTCAAGTCTATTAAGCGAAAAACCAAAAAGGCTACGTTAATTAGACGGAGATTGCCTAATGCGGAAAATTGCCGTACTTTTCTTAAAATGTTTCAACCGCCTCTGTAGTCTAGTGGTAGCAATCACCGGTAACAGACACAGAGGTCCAGGGTTCGATTCCCGGCGGGGGTACATATTGTATTCGGTTTGGTTGGTGTAAGTCCGCCTGGCTAGCTACCATCATCTCATCTAAGTCTGACGCCATAACAAGAATGTTTACAGCATTGTGGTGTTCCGGCAGTTAGAGATATCCACAGAACATTATTTTCCTTGTTCGTGGAGATATCAGATTAGATAGCCAATTCTTCAATGTTTGTGGATTCCGGGAGAGGCTCGCTTCCATCTTCAGCCTTATCAATACTTAACATCAGGTATGTATGTTGAAGGCTAAGTCTCTCCGATGTTCATAAAAAACATAACTAAAAACTTTCTTGAGACCAACATCTTAGTATCAAAGATACCAACAAACAAACTTACCTGAAGTTAAAGATTCCTAAACATTTTTGAAACCAACCCAGTATCAAAGATACCTACATGTTCGCAATGCAACATCCGACCTTGTGTTAATTTGTTTGGACGTGACAAACGCCCCAAAATGGCCCGCCTGACGGCCCGTCCTGATCCTACCCACAACGGCCCTAAATGACGACGGTATTTTAGGCCCACGGGCCAGGTACGGTCCCAATATGTCACCGCACGCGAAATATCACGGATAAAGTTTTGCACTGACTGATGGTACGACATTTTTAAATTTTGTCTTTTATCTTCAGAATTTAGGCAAAGGATAGTGAGGGTTTCGTTTTATACGAATTTAAGTAAGAAGGTTGCCCATTTGCAAGTGTTTTTGGATTTGCACATTATTTGTGTGTAGTAATCTATTCTTCTGATAGCATACAATATTCATGCTTGTATGCATATTTTTCCATGCATTTTTAATAAGCACAAAGCGGATTATAATAATTGTCTTTCATTAGCGAGAGTATTTTGTACTGAGGAAGCACGACTTTTTAATTTTATCTCATAAAATCTCATATTATTTAATATTAGGCATCATGTTTAGTGTAATATAGTTCATTAATGCTACATTATTAATATAACACTTCATTACTCTCAAAGACTTTTTATAAAGAAGAAGAGAAAACAAACGAAAAACAAATCGTACAAAAGAGCGGCCTTATTGCTAAATATAATTTCTCCTTCTAGGAAACCTAAAATCACAGTCTGTTCAAAACCACTTTGAGCTAAAAACTATTAACGAAAGTCATGCCTCGCATTAACTCCCTTCACCCCAAAAGAGTCCTACGTCCAGTTAATGCATTTGTTGGGGTCAGGCCTATGTCAATTTGCTCAGTTTCGATGCGGGCACAGGCGGCTGTACCTACTATGGGACGTGATGTGTGCCAAGTACTGTCAACAGAATATCCGCTGGAGTTTGTGTGGTCATCGCCTCTTGTTTCACGCCGTTTAATACGGGCTTTCCAATCATTAGATAAAAGTTAACAATTATAGTTTAATTTAATCGATCTAAAATTAATGACAATCGGAAACTAAAAGAAATAGGTAATTCCTAAAAAACATGTACCACGTATAACATGTACTTACCCCGGGTTTCTATATCTTACAAACGGATTGTTTTACGTACGAACTACGGACAGTTATATTTTGACAAATTTTCCAAAGAATAAATGTCAAAATTTAACTGTCTGTAGCCAAAACAATCCCTTAGTAAGTAATAGAAACCCGAGGTTAATGAAATCGTAAGTATTACATTATAGTTTATACCACAATTAAAAACCAAAATGCTCTACATCACCATCGCCTACAACCATTTTGATGGCACCTACTGAGTTAAAAGGCCCCGCTGCTGGGCACAGGCCTTCCCATATATATAGAGCACTTTTACTCTTTCTAAGAGTCTGACATAACCTTCGACACAGCCGGCTATGGGGTATCCAATGCAGGATTCACCACCTCCCTCCCCCGCGTCCGGAGGGTTGCCTTTAACTCGGAAAAGGCACAAAAGAAAAATGTTTTTTTTAGTTTTCAAAAAAATTGGTTTATAGATACTTGAGTCGGTTTCAATTTCGGCTACAGTAATATTTTATTATTGACTTGGTCATTTTTAATAGAAAAATATGTATTTTGTAAAGCAAAAGAAAAAAACTATTTCCTGCGTAAATACTAATTTCATTTTACCATGATCTTTTGCTTCCTTACTTTTGCGAGTATTGCAGTATCGTCGTATTGTGTAGTATCATAAGAAAACTTTATTTGAAATCCTTTTGATGTTTACCCAATCGGCTGTGTAAGGATACTTAGTCACTATTTCTGAAACAGTATCAGTGAATGCTTTCATCGTTAAAATGCATTATCCTTCCCACAAACAAGTAAAGGTTTGAATTTTTTGAGGTTGGGATGTTTGCTACATAATCACGCAAAAACGGCTATACGGATCTGGACGAAATTTTGAACACAGGTAGTTTATAGCCTGGATTAAGAAACGAAATACATTTTATCCCGATGTACCCACGGGAACGGAAATTACCCGGGTGAAACCGTGGGCGTCCACTATTGCGTTATGTTGACACAAAGAAACTCACATACCCCCCCAACGTATGAACCCCTTGGGTAGTCATCTAAAAATATCAAAATCGGTTCAATAGTTCCAAGTTTACTTGCTACAAACAAAGTTTACTTCTTTATAATACGAGTATAAGTACCTATAAATTAAGTCGAAATATTTGGTTTTAGTAGGTTTAAGTTGGGTAATTATTAATTCAATTTACTTCAATTCAAAAAACCCCTAAAAAAACCTAAAAATACGGACAATTACAACTTAGTTCGTGGAAATATAGCGCGTTTAATATCCGTAAAAGTTGTTTTATTTCAATGAACAGTGCGTGCCAAAACATAAGTTGTTCGTATTCAATTTTGTTTTAAATAGGTACTTTGATGCATTGGCGTCGCAATGCGAACTCATTGTTACATCTAACTAGTTCGTTGGAAAGGAACTTTAGGTCAGCGATTGAATAAAGACAACTACAGCTCTCGCTTTAACAAAAAAGGGTAGCAGCGGTTGATCCGCTTGCACGTTTAAATGTTGTAATATAAAGTGATAACAAAATATTGAATTTATCTGCGTGTATAAACGCCTCCGTTCGCCACAGTACCTAATCAATTCCTTTCAGTTTGCTTCCCGTAAGGTCATTCCCATCACTCATTAAAAAGTTAAAAAAGCGAATTGAATGAAGTGAAATAGCACTGCCGTCTGCTACTTTAAATCGGCACGTGCAGTTATCAGAGCTACGCGAAACGTGATCAACGTGACATGTGGGCGTAATGAAAGGTCACTGACCCGCCACTATCGGGGTTAATGACATATCACCCCCGGTGTCCACACTTGCTAAATGTTTTTCGAAAGCGATCGCAGGTTAATTATGCAGGTACTTATATTACATACATAGTGTTGTGATTTTAGTGCAGTGAATGTTGAAATTGTCTTACCTGTAACAAAAAAATTAGAACATTAAAATTTTTTTTTTTTTTTAAATAAAAAAAAAAAACATTACATTACTTATTAAACTTACTTATTAACATTAAATTACTTAAATTACGATTTATTTATGATCTAAATGTTTGCGTTTTCAATGTTTACTTTATGAGATAAATATAGGACTTAAAAAATATTTTAGCTACCCAAATGTTTTTCCAGACGTTTCTTTGCTGTTGTTTATTTCATTGTTTTTGTTAGGCACCTGAGCTTTAGTCCTTTAAGTTTTGTTTATCTAAATTAATTAAATTCTTTGTGTTTTTATACCTCTTCTTGTTTATAAAATATATTGCTAAAGGTAAACACTAAATATTATGTTCAACTTATTCCCCTTCAGTGGGGGAGAGTACCTACTGGTGTCCTGAGATACAGGCTAGACGCTCAGTTCAGGCACCAGTCTCTCACAATCTTTGTTAACTGATTTATATTTTTAAGTTAAGAAACCGCCATTCTATTAGTTGTATAAAGATTGTGGAAGAGTAAATAAAGAATTTATTTATTTATTTAGCGCTGTATTGTTTCATTCTTGCCATGCTATTTCGTACTACGAATCTCTTAAAGTAAGCTTGTTTTTTGACGAAAGTTTTGTGACGTATTCTCTCAATCATCATCTCCAAAGTGTGAAGTGTGTTAAGATGTGGCAACTGTGGCAACAAAACGTTCTGACATGATGGTATTTTAATAGATGATGGTAGGTCCGCTGGACTGCTAAATTTGACAACTTCAATATAAACAAAACGTTCTGACATGATGGTTTTTTAATAGATGATAGTAGGTCCGCTGGACTGCTAAATTTGACAACTTCAATATAAACAAAACGTTCTGACATGATGGTTTTTTAATAGACGATGATAGGTCCGCTGGACTGCTAAATTTGACAACTTCATTATACTCGTAAACAAAACGTTCTGACATGATGGTTTTTTTATAAATGATGGTATGTCCGCTGGACTGCTAAACTTTCTTTCAGATGAAGTCAACTAGCAAGTGTACTGTATCTACTACTGTCTACGAACAAACTAATTAAATATTGCATTTTACAATTTGCTTAAGTTAGTTGTCCTTATAACAAAACTTTTTGAATTATAGTGAAAAAGATTATGTAAAGAATTGTTTAAAGAAGAAACGTACAGTTATTTACTATGATATTTTATATAACGCGTTTCTTTATTACCCGTGACCCGGGAAAACAAAAACCAATATATGAAGCTACCCTGAGACCAGCCAATGGATTGAATAGGTGACGAAAGGTCGGGACATCCAAATAAATATAAAATGCCAGTACCAAATACATTATGAATAAAAATACGCGTTTTAATCTGTTGATTTGATAGAATCAGGCGGAAATTCATATTTAGTAGAAGACGAAAATTTAGCTTAATTCCGCAGGAAAAAACACATGCAAGATGCACCGCCCGTCCGCACCCAAATAAATGCAAATGCAAAACAGTGACACCTTGCACCTTTACCGACTACTCTACACGTGTTTCGTCCACACACGGAGCATCCTAAGGAATTCTCAGAAAGTGTAATACCAGCTCCGAGTACGTCTATTACTCAGGTGTTTTGCATTTCCATTTATTTGCTTCCATCTTGCATGAGTATTTCTTGCGGAATTAAGCTACATATTTTTCGTTTTCTACAAATTAATCCGTTGATGAAATTGCAATCAACAACAAAACAATCTAAATCTGTTATAAATTGTAATTTTTCGGAAAACAAGGCAACTTATAAACAGATCAATTGATTAAAACTGCCAACTTCAAGAACAAATAGATGTATTCAGTTTCCATTAAAATCGCTAGCAGGTCTCAGCTGGTAATTATCAAAGCAATCGGATGTGTTCTGAGCGATTTTCATTTTCCATTCGTGAAACTTGCTGAACACTGTATTGATTGACCCACAAACTAATACTAAACCTTGGTATAATTAAAATAAAAGTAAGTATTAGATAAAAAAACAACTCTTTCAAAAAACTGCTCAGACGGGACTCGAACCCGGAACCTTTGAAATTCCAGGCCACTGTTTTTCAAAAACTTTACTATTAAAATTCATTTGTTTTTTTCATTACTGTTAGTAATTAAATTACTACAAACTTTTTCAGAATCGATTACTATAGGTAGGCAAATATTCAGTTATGAATAAATAATAATGATTCAGTTCAAAATAGCTCCAATAAGTTCAAAATCTTATAGGACTCAGCTGTCAATTTCTCGTATTCAGTAAGCTCATAATAGCGTGTTTCAATCTTTCAATTCTTGTCGTTTTGCCTGAACGCTCCTGATAACTGTATTAGCTTAGTTCCTTGTGATTTTACTTCGATTCCGAGCGCCCTCTAAGTTTTCTCATCAGCGAGATTTTTTATTTCCTTTAACCTTTTTTCCGTCGCTCGTTTAGCCAATGATAAAAGACAGAAAATGTGTAAAACATTTTTTTTCCTTTTGGCTCCTGTAGGGTTATAAAAAAACAAATAGGTATCTTTGGTAGTAGATTAGCTAAGTAAACGAGAAATCAATGAATAACGCAGTCTTGAAAAAATATACCAACATAAAGGTCTGGTTTTATCATTTCAAATCTCACTTTCGTTACAGTTATAACCAACTCGCTTCCGCCCGCGGTTTCACCCACTTGGTTCCCTTTCCCGTGGGAATATCGGGATAAAAAGCAATCTATGTTACTCTCCGGCCTTTCAACTAACTCTATGCCAAAAATCAAGTCGATTGGATGCTTAGTTAGGGCGTCAAGAAAGGACAAACAAACACACTTTCGCATTTCTAATATCAATAAGTTAGGATTCATGTTTAGTTCGATCGATTTGTTCGAAATATTTTTACAAAGAAATGGCAAATGTTGGTGTGAAATTTAAACTTAATAAATAATACCCAATTTTATTTCGTGCGAAATGTTACCTAACCGTAAAAAGGCACTTACCAAATTACTGAGAAAATCAGCGTCAGTATAGTATACCTACTACTGGGCGCCTAGCCAAAGTAACAATTCAAAACGATAACGAACTTCGAAAATAATTAAATGTATGGGATTGGCGGATTGGCATAGGCCACGTTAAACCACGTGGTCTTGCCGCAAGTTGATTGGCGCATATAGACAATAACGAATCGAATTATCGTTTCGCTACCTAACGATGTTACTTTGTCTACGAGCCCTGCTTAGAACTAAATCATACTAACGGCCGCCCGCAGTTTCACCCGCGTGGTTTTTTGTTTTTCAATTTTCAAAATGGCGGACCGGTGACGAGGCCAAAAGGAATTATGAAGATGTCAAATTTCTGACAGATTTTCGTGTTTCTCAAAGGAGATCATTCAGGCTCCATATTTTTTCGGCAATTTCTGATTATGCCGGCCAACAAAAAATAAATGCTACGTGTGGTTAGAACTAGTCGCTTGGAGCAATTGTTGATAGCGCACAGAAGTTGTAGGATTACTCGAAGTCAAGGTATACAAGTTCAAAGATTCGTCATTTTCTTAATTTTTTAAAGTGTAATGAAACTTGATCTGAAGCATTTTGTTTTATTATTGTAATACTGGCTATACTTTAATCTAAATTCTAATCTATTCTCTGACACTTTAGACGTTCAATCTTTGTTTATTCTTGGACTTACTTGGTTACCAAATATATTACAGTACACACGCTTTTATAAGTTTTATTTATATTTCAACACATTTTTATTATGCAATGGAGTTATTATATGTTCTAATAACACATCTAACAATACCCCTACAAAAAACATAAAAATTACGTAAGAATAAAAAATTTTTTTGCTAGTCTGTATCAATGTAGGTATAGAAATTATGGGCTACTAATCGTTTTGTCTCGGAATGACTTCGGATCATTAGTTTTAGCAATATGTATAAATATTTTTCATTTTAAGCAATGTATGAAAATGTCTAATCATCGAACTTGTATACTTTGACTATCTCCTACAACTTTTGTGCCGTATCAATTATTGCTCTAAATTACTAGTTCTAATCGTACGTACCATTTTTCTTTGTTCGCTTTTAGAAACGGACCCAAAAAGAACGATCTCCTTTATTTGACCGTCTGCGGCAATGTTAGATATAGTTTTACTGCCGAAAATTAAATTATTACAAAGTCAAATAAGTTTGATCGTTTACCGGTCACTTAACATTAACAAAAAAATATAGTAACAGAAGGCTTTGTACACAGGTGTCACATTCCAATTTATATTCTAGCACCGGCACCATACCGAGTAATAGTGCAAAGCAAAATTAAATTATAACAGCACACGTGCCGAAACTGAGCCGCGCGACGTATTAACCGTTCAGAAGCCGATTTCAATTAAAATTCATCTACTCCTGTTTTGACAGACGTTTCATTAACCCAGTTCGTACTGTGAGTCACCTGTGCTCACTAAATGTAATAACTAGTGACTATGAGCAGGAAAGCTCGAAGGAAGTGCTTTACGTAATTGTAATAATGACTCATTAGTTGAATTATTGTGTATGTGTGTGTGTGTGTGGATAGCAACAACAACAAAGTCATCCCATAATTTGAATATAATCTGAACCCTGATACTGATATTCCTAAATGTCGCACAACATCATTTATATTGCGCACAGCAAAGGAGTGGAACTCACTCCCAGCGTCTGTATTTCGGAGTACTTATAACCCGTCCTTATAATCTTTAAAGCAAGAGTGAAGATGCAGCTTCTGGGTTAGCTCGCTCCATCGTGGATCCTGTCTTAGCCCTTGGGCTTGATAGAGATCAAGAACAAACCATTATAAGTAAAAAAACACCAGAATCACAAGACCTGAGAAGTCATAATTTGGCTGTCAAGCGTGTACCTTTTTGCGCCTAATGACCATCAGTAGTAGAGTAGGTTGTAGTGTTAAGAAAAGAAAGAAGAACGAAAAACTTTGACACGACAAAAGCTACAGACGGATTTACCAGTATGGAGACGTTACAGTTAGGTTACTAAAGCCGTAGAAACTTTTAATGTAAATAAATAAACCGTTTCATATTGATAATATTTAAGTATCTCTCATTTTTGAGTTGTAAATTATTTTACCAGTGCCTTACCCGCAAAGATGATTCAAACCTTATCGATCTTTCATTTATGTAATCTTCCACCCTTTAGCCATATAAGTGTAGCTACCCCAGTATATGTATACTGGTATACTGTTGTTTTGTTTCTGAACGTTGATGAACCTTCGCTATCAGGGGAGGGTACCCTAATTACTATGGCGTCTCTCACAGTTAGAACTGCGATTGTACTGTTCTGCTTTTTGTTTGAGATAACCTCTTTCGGAAGCCTAATTACTTATTTAACTGATAACGGCGAACATTAAAAAGCTTTTAGCATTCCCAAAATTTACGATAAAACGCGAATTTGGTGTGTCCTGATTTAATTTTAATTATTTTTGTAGTACTTAATCAAATAATACTTATTGTTTGTGTAATTTCTAAATACTTTATTATTTAATACTTTAATATTTACATTATATAATTAAAGTTTCAGAAGATACTTAAGTCGTAACTATTTCATGAAATACACAAGCACGAGTCAGAATCATACGACAAACAAAAAGTTCATGTTCTAAAAAACAACTTATAAAAACTATAAAAAAGTAATAAGAACGTTTCGGACGAAAATTATCCAATAAAATATATTATCTAAATAAATTAAAACATCTAGAAAAGCATCTCTTGTTCAGCATTATTTTGAAACTCCAGTCTCCATTCAATACAACGAAACCTACATTAATCAATCTAAAGTGACATAACATTATGAATACCTAATTAATTTCCAATATGTTTTGACACAACGAATATTTTTCATAAGACCACATTCGCGTGTCTAAAAACGGGGCGTTATCCGCATAAAAAGCTCGGTATTTACATAGGACGCGAGAAAATGATTGATACGACTCCCGAAGTGAGAAACGGCAAGATTCCTCCTCTGATGAGCCCATTCATCATTGCTTGACAACCGTACCCATTACGTTTGGATTTAATAAATACAATTTCTACTTTCACCGACGAAAAATATTGGACACGGTGTATTTCCCAGCCCAATATTCAAATAACGTCAATCAAAATGTCAAATGTAATGTCGTGCTCTTAAAGTGACGATAAGATGGCTCATCCTTTTAGCAATATTGCCCGCTTTGCCACCTTTGGAATAAGTGAAATTGATGTTTATTCCTGTACCATTTGGAAGAAACCTATTTAAGTTTTACTCATGATTAATGGTTAATATAAATTGAGAAAAATGTATTTTTCTTTCTGAATAAATGATTTTGTTGTCTTGTGTCGTTCAGGAGCAACAACAAAGTTTATCTTATTAAAACATTTGAATAACAAATTGCAAATGTTCAAGAAATCTTATCAAATGTTTAAGTAATGGCCGTAGCCAAACTGCTACAACGGGGACACTTTGTAATGAACTTGCTGATAACTCCAAAGCTTTAAATTCGAGGAAATTCAAAACAAACTCGCATCGTAACTCTGTCAAACGCTCGAAAGTTAACCGCAAAATGCGGCCAGATAATATTGACCTGCCACCCCTTCCAGCGATTAAGAAATTCTAATTAGGACGTGTAGAAAATGTTACGTCGCGCTCGGTTCATTTTACTGTGGTTCGGAGCATGTGGCGTTGCCAAATTGCCCGTCAAAATGTTAAATGTAACTGTTTTCAAGAAGAACTATGTGATATGCCGGGGAATTTAGGCAATATATCTGTAGGAATAGACGTTGAATTTCTCATAAGGATGTTTGTAAGACAAACATTTACCCTCTGAATATACAACTTTGACCTAAAAGAAAATTAGAGATTTTGGGTTAACTGTAAAATGCTGTGAAACAAATGTTGCTTAAGGGGTTAAATATAACGCGTAGGTTTGTAAACATTATGAGTTAATGAGCGAGGTGTACTTTTTCAGACAAATAATCCTAATAATGACTACACATAATTAACTTCAGTTCTTGCCTGACTTGGATTTAACAAATATTATATTAAAAACAGATATATTTTTTTTATAACAGATATTATAAAAAAAATGGAAATGGTTTTTATAATTAATATCTTTTTAGAATCTAATGATAAATGATTAATTGCAGTGTTATAAAATGTTGTGTATTAATCAGCCCCAGCGATATCTCCTGATTTTTAGGTAGTGTAAAATAGATTCCTAAGATTTTTTAAATAAAAATACATGTTTAGTGAACGAAACTAGTGTATTCTGTAAAACGGGTCGCGTGTGGACCTATCAACAGCTTCTCGGGTCATTGATCCGAATGTCCCATAAGCAGCTTTTCCGATGAAAACAGATAATCGAGCGATAACTATTCGTAGCTTGGCCGTTGTACACGATGAGATGGGACAAATTTCTATCAAGTGCTTTAAGCTTGCTTGGCAAAAGATTGTGCTTATGGTAATGGCATTTTTATATAGATAAAGTTATATCATCATTTTTATCAGCTGCCATCTTTAATGCAGCAGAGACAGAGGACTGCTTTCATTCTCAAAAGGATTCAGCATAACATACCACGCTACTTATTTGCAGTGGTTAAACCCACTAATCCGCATTGAGCCCGCGTGGTGGGTCCAATCCCTACATTTAATTTAACTTTAACATCATCTTCTGATTCTGGCATCTTTTGTTAGTTTTAGTTTATATTATTTTGCCTCTCTGGTTAAACCTTCTATTGTTCGTAGTGAGATAAAGAGCACTGCACCTGAGGTACAGGTTTCCGAGTTCGGGTGCAGATGTTTACTATTGGCTTGTTCCAATTAAGGTTTAATACAATTAAGAACTAAGTTATGTTTATAGTTGTAAGTTACTGTAACTTGCCAAACATTGTATTTTTGCTTGGTGAAATAAAATAATAATTATTATTGTTTAAAAAAATCCATTCCCTTAAAAGGAGAATAAGGAAGGCCAGTGCTCCAGCCTGTTTTTTCTGTTCTGTGGCTCCTGTAATGTGGCAGTGGAGACATTAAAATGGCTGAAGATGGTGATGATGATGAAAACAATGTATTGGTGGACTCTGAATTAAAATTTTAAATCATAGAATCCTAATCCTAATTAATATTATAAATGTGAAAGTGTGTTTGTCCGTCCTTCACACCTTAAGCAACGAATAGACTTTATTTTTGGCATAGAGTTAGTTGAAAAGACGGAGAGTAACATAGGTTTTATATTTCCATGGCAACGGGAACCACGCGTGTAAAACCGCGGGCGGAAGCTAGCAACTTATACTGTCACAAGTGCACAGATTATAAGTGGTTCTGTCTTATCGTATAAGGATTAGTGGCCACCTCTGTCAGAGTTTATCAAGCCGCCTTAAGACCTCTGACTTGGCTTAACGACTGTTATCGATGCCAGCAGCCGGGACCGACGGTTTAACGTGCCCTCTGAAGCACGGAAGCACTCAGTTTTATTGCAACTTTACGGTCACCCATCCGACATCTAGCGGGACCGAGCGTTGCTTAACAAACGTGATCGAATACGATCAGTATGTCAAGCGCCGCCATAAGCGCTGATGATGATGATGATAAAAACAATGTCTTAGAGGACTCTGAATTTAAATTTTAAATCTAAAAATTACTTTTGTACAAGTGGTAATTTTACAGAATAAAATTGTTTTCATGTCTCATATTCTGAAAGTAACTCATAACTTGCCTAAAATGCGGGTTGAAAGTGATATGTGGCGGCCCTAGGGCTGTAATAAATTTGAAAAAAGAATAGGGGATGTCATGTCAAATCGATATCTGTAATCTCTTTGGACTTTTATTTACCAAAGGTATGTAGGCAAAGGCACAGAAGCCTATACAGCTTATTTTGCTACATTATAAAATAATTAAAATCGTAGAAACCTTACAAAAAATTTTTGAGAATATTCTGTTTGTTTTTACTTTCCTCATATTCAAAATGAAAAGTAGAGTGTTTCTTTCGGGTGTATGGACCCATAACAGTCTCGAACTATCGGCGCCCTCACTTCGTTCGGGCGCCAAAACACTCGACTGTTATGGGTGTCATACAGCCCTTGGTAAACAATCTACTATTTATAGCGTACGTTATATGATCAAACTTCTATATCACAATATCTGGACTAGTCTGGAGTACCTTATGTTTTCGGTTCGGTTTTAAACGAATAAATTACCCCTTACTTATGCCTTAATTGATATTTATTTTTTTTCTATTTTCCGTTCGTCTTCCGCTTAAAAAAACAAATAAAGATTTCTTTTTAACAGAGGTAAATCCCTTTGACACAGTTTTAATCTACAGATTCATTTAAAATAATGGCAGACTATGTTCGTCTTTGCCTGTACTCCTCAGTACCACGAGTTCTGCAATAAAGCTTTATTCAATACAGTTTTAACAAAGAACTACTTCATTTGAAACCCTTGTATCTTTGTTAATTAATACTTAAAACCATGAATTATTTGTTACTAGCGGGAATTTTCTTTTAATAGAAAATAAACGAGTTGTATATATTTTCCGGTAAACCCAAATAATCTTGTTGGGCTTTGATAGCTTTAATTTTTTTATATAAATAAGTCCAGAAAAATGTATTTAGATTCTTCTCTTTGACACCATTGCCGACTGACTAATGATAGAGAATAATAATCCTAATCATCTATACTATATCTAATATATAAAATTCTCGTGTCACAGTTTTCGTTCCCATACTCCTCCGAAACGGCTTGACCGATTCTCATGAAATTTTGTGAGCGTATTGAGTAGGTCTGAGAATCGGCTACTATCTATTTTTTATCCCGAAATTCCACGGGAGCGAAGCCCCGGGGCACAGCTAGTATACTATATATCTTTACTAATATTATAAAGAGGAAAGATTTGTATTTTTGTATGTAACGAATAAACTCAAAAACTACTGGACCGATTTTGACGAAATTTGGTATAGAGAATCCTTAGACCCCAAGTAGTAACATAGGCTATAAATGATCCCAAAATTCCCACGAGAACGGGAACCACGCGGGTGAAACCGCGCCCGGCCTCTAGTAATATAATATAATATTAATATATTTAATATAATATCATAAATGCGTAAAGTGTGTTTGCAACTAACCAACCAATCGACTTAATTTTTGGGTTAGAGTTAGTTGAAGGGACGGAGATTAACATAGGCTATTTTATATCCCGATATTCTACAGGATTGGGCCCGCATTGAACCCGCGTGGTGGTTCATGGCCCGTTCTCCTTATCTATCGTTAAGGAAGGCCAGTGCCCCAGCAGTGGGGACATTAAAAATGGCTGATGACGACGATCCTTCGGGAACGTGAAACCACGCGGGCGAAACCGCGGACAGCCGCTAGTACAATATAATATAATTTGATACAATATTTTACAAATAGTACCTAGTCACATCAAAAAAAATACTACCATTTGTAATGTGTAAAAATATAAAGTAGGTACGTATTTTAGTAAAATATGTAGCTACTTTAATTAGTCATTTACGAATTCACAACCGTATTAATTTTACTTTACACATTAATAATGCAAGCATTGAGATGATATTCGAACATGTTCGCAGAAAACCGGGTATCTTCATTTCGTTTAATATTTTTGCCGAATATGAAGATTATATCGAGATAATACGGTATTATAGTAAGCATCTTTGGGTTGTTACGCATAAATAGATGTCCATCTCAGTTCCCAAGTCACGTCCACTTGTATCTCCGAGACGATATCCTTAACTGAATATTTGGTATACAGGCTTGTTCCACGTTTTATTATACGGCCGGAGACGTGAGCAGCTTTATATACTTATTATTTTGTGCCATTTTCTTTTACGGAACCTCGATAAACGCTAAGTAGCCATCAACTTTTTAGAGAATAGTTTTGGTGATGTCGTGAAAAGCGGCCTTTAGTTCAGTAGTTCGATTGTTTTGTCCGGTCCTGAACTTCTGGGTCCTTTTTAGTCGCTGTAGTTCGGTTATGACGTCAACCCGAACTGTTGATACTTGTTAAGTAGATCGGTTAGTGATGTGATCGCTCTCCTTTTCAGCCATAATAATATGAAGTCAGTTAAAAACAACTTTAATTTTAAACAGACTCCACACAAATATTTGAAAATAAGTTTACATTTGTTAGTATAAACCTTTTATTTTACGTTCTTTTAAGAATTTCATTTTATTTTAATATGGCCCGGCCTGTTTAGTAGGAGAATATTTATTTGTGTTAAATAAGATTATTTTTGTTAAAAGCAGATGAACCTACCGACCCATACATGGGTTTTGAGCTTGGACGAATCAAGGTTTTGAGAAATAAAAAATGTACCGTCATTATTTGACGATTTTTTTAAAAGTTTTTTTTAAAAGTCATTATTATAAAACAGTAATCGAACTTATAAGTTCCATAGTCAATTCATTCGTTTCTTCTTGATATTTCACAAATGAGAATGTCTCAATTGAAAATTGAAAAACATGTCTTCAAAAAGAGAAGTTTTCTTAAGATTACTGTTATAATTCTAAAATACTGAAGTCAGAATAAAAAATACGAAACATTATTATATTAAAACTGCAATCAAAATTATAACAATTATATTTTTTTTCACTTCTCTTTAGCCATAAAATTCCATAAAGCCCTACAATACATGGACCCGTCGGCACAATCATAGTACACTGGATTTCTAAAATAATGTAACCAATTTTGGTTATCTCAGATCAAAATCTTTATCTTTGGACTAAAATTTTAATGAGAGACTGGTAATTTCGTTACATTCGATAACAATTTGCATTACATTCGAACCACCTGATAACGCGAATGCTGCTGTTATAGATGAAGATTGTAGAGAAAAACAGAGCCTAAATAAGGCAAGTGGACAAATTTTGAACCGGAGAGTGAAAAAGATAATATTCTTTAGGAAAGTTTACAAAACATATGATAATTTTTAAATAGAAAAATATTGGCAAAAATTAAGTGAATTCTGTGTGAAAGTGTGAAAACCCCACGACCTTTGGAAAGAGCATTGGACCGGATTTCCAAAGGTCCACGACCTTTGGAAATCCGGTCGAGTCCGAGTCGGTTCGAGTCCCATCTGAGAATTCACTTGTGGCCGAGTTAATTTTTTCCAATATTTTTCTATTTAAAATTATCATAGGTATAAAAGTAGCATTGAAAAATGTAAAACTTTAAAAATCATAAAAAAGCAATTATACATTTTTAATTTTGCATTTTACAATGCTATTTTGTGTGATAAATAGGTTTCAGGTTTTGAGAGAAACGCCTTGTTTTTAGTATTTTTCCAGTGGAGTCCGCATATTTGCATTCCACTTGCAGATTATGCAAATCTATTCCTCCAAACTTGCCTTGAATGTTACAGCTACGACAGTAAATTTTCTTGAAGTCCTAGGTGGATGACAATGATTCCACAAACTGTATCGGTTGCCTTCAAGTTCCCGTTTTTTAGTTCGTGGAAAAGAGGAATGAAGGTAAAATAACGTATTTGTTTTTTGTGAATTCCTCAACTGATAGGTATGTTCCCAGTCTATTCCATAGACTAACATAATTTACTATAAAAAAGTTAAATCATACATTTATTTTAATATAAAATATATTTATCTATCTCCCATGTACAGATAAAAGCATTAACATAAAAAGGAATGGTTGTACCGACCGACCCATATATGGGATATCTTTTTACAGCTTTTCCGGAGGCGAAAATTGTTTTAAACTATTTTTCCTAAGGTTCTGGGGTGATATTAAACCACATACATATACACAAAATACACAAAAATAGTTTCAGTCTTATCTGGGTTTAATGATGATGAATAAATATAAACTTTTGACTCGAAATAAATACGTTTTCTTTGCTGCATCAAGTCAAGTGGAAACGGCTTTTTTCTTGATTTATATTAGAGCTTTTATCTCAAAAAGTAAGAGCTTTCAGTACTGAATAGAAAGATAAATTGAAAAATATCAATAAAATTATGAAACTTTGTTTAGCATAAATGGAATTAATGACAAAACCGATAATAGCCACGAATTCTATAAAAATGTATGCGTGATAAGTAATATCTTGATTGCAAATTACTGGATACATTGTTAGATTTACTTAAAAGCAACATCATCTCCATTTCAATTTCTGCCCAGACCAATATAGTATCAAATCCAATAAACTTCATAGCATATTAGATCAATTTATTCTTAAGATATTAATTAGTAACAAAAGTCGTTATTAAAACGGTTCAGTCCAATACAAAGTAACCGAAAGGAGGACCACAGCATAAAGAAACATATAGTATTTTGTCCGACTCTTTCTTGATAAAAGTTAATTATTATTATTGTAGCCGCGCATAGGAATGCCCGCCAACAGACGCCAACGCTTACTGCGTACAAAACTTACACAGCGTGCATTCGTCACCGCGGTGCATTCAAAACTGAGACACTTGCCGAGCTCTCACCGAGACGAGGCGCGTCGGGTATCACTCGCGAACGGACCTTTTGTAGGAAGATAAAATACTGCATGTTTCTTTATACTATTGATGAACGAGAGTAATTAAATTTGTTACTCACGCCGTCAAATATAAACGCAACGAACGGGCGGGCGGCAAGCTGATAAAGTTATATAGCGGTTGATTTTACGATTCCACGTAGGTATAATAAATTTAATTTCTGAAAAATCACATAATTACCTTATCCACCCTGCTTTACCGAAATGAGCAATTCATCTGATAGTGTTCAATAAGCTTGATAGCATAGAGGCTTACCCCCCATGTTCTAAGTCGTTCCTCCAAAACTTTTTACACTCCACTCAACCTCGTCGTGGGTAAAAATGGTAGGGTGCGCTAGGCATAACACGGAGTGGCTACGTACTCTTTGGCTCCTCCAGGTCCTTATCGGAATTATGACTTAGAATACCGATTTCGGGCAGTATTTCGAAGAGGTTTTCAATGAGGTTTCGATAAGTCGAGGACGAGTAATTTTTGGAGGAACCTTTTTACCTAGTACTTATACAAAGCTATAACAGTGCCCCTAGTATCACTACTAGACATAGCAATAGATTTTGATAACAAATATATTTTGTCGAACTTGTACTAGGGGTAGGTACTGAACCATGTGGTATCACATAACATTTGTCCCGAGCAGGAATCGAACCCGCGATCCCTGACATAGACGGCATAAGCCATTTTGGGTCAAACTGCGTATTTAACTGGACTCTTAATATTCCCATTCCGTAGTCAGTCGATACGATAGCATACTAACTTGATGACTATTAGTCGAGTTTGTAATGTGTTGGCAGAAGTGTTAAATGCATTTGTAACTATAACTTGTAACAACGTTGGCAAACAGTCAATTTGATTATCGGGGAGCCTGTTATAGTTTGCTGACTCTAGAGGTAGTTTTTTTTTATAAACGACACAGGGAGACTTTTAGCGTTCATCATATCATTTGCATGAATACGGGTGGATTACAAAGGCGATGTTAAATAAAAATTTTTCTTACATATTCAACCTTACAAGGCGTGCAAAAATTTGTACAAAATCTAATTACTTAATTAATAATAATTCAACTATTTTTTTTTAATTGCATACCCGCTGCTACATTAAATTAAAATAAATGTCAACTATGAAAAGTACATAATAAAATTAATAAAAATAATCCATAATATAAGCACATGTCTTAAGTCAAATTAGATGACGTCAACATTATCACCTATATCAATATCAAGTGATTAAATATTGTCATTAAGAAACTCATTCACAGAGTAAATAGGCCTTATCTAGTAAAATTTGCTTTAGTTTATTTTTAAAACAATGCAACGATTCTTATGTTTTTAAATGCTGAGGTAGTTTATTATAATATATTTCAACTCCCTAAACAAAAATGCTATTCCTATGTTTGGTAGTTTTACAGCAAGGTATTGGTAAGTATTGATAAGGCTGAAGATGGAAGCGAGCCTCTCCCGGAATCTCAATTAAGTTTAGTAGGTATCATCGAATTTCGTATGTAAGTACCTATGCGAAAGCGAAGTAGATGATACAAAAATGCCACCTGCAATGTCGTAACATTAGTCAGCACTGCATTTTACTTACGGTTGGTTTCAATAACCTATCCTCAGTAAGAGATAGCCTTACTAGAGCTTTGTTGCCTAGATATTTTTGTTAATCAGCCTAAAATAACCCAAAATAACAGCGGTTGCTAAGTAACGTAACCAAGATAGGCCTACCTATTGTTATGGATAGATTATTGAAACCGGCCCTTAAAGGATATTGCCATGGTTAGGACCAAGTGCTGCCAGGAAACGAATGCAACTGAAATGGGATCACAACAATAATAAAAAATAAATAAAAATAAAAAAAATTGTACTTGCAAAAGAAAATAAAACAGGGTTTGTTGTTAATTATTTCTCATTAAATCTTGTTTTTGTGATGGTTTTCTCACCAAAATATAAAAAGGCGCATCTAAAAAATTCTATACATTGTCACGTTGCGAGCGGAACACAAAAACCGCCTCTGTGGTCAGTTGGTAACAACCACCGATATCAGACCCAGGGGTCCCGGGTTCGATTCTCAGTGGGAGGTACATAAAAGATTCGGTTTGGTTGGTGGTAGGACTTGTTGTTAGTCCGCCTGGCTAGCTACCACCATCTTTTCATAGTAACTTCATTGCACACGTAATAGAAACTTTATTGCACACGGTACAAACACAAACACATACAGAGATAATTACAAAAATGAGGAACACACAATAGGCGTCCTTATTGCTACATAGCAATCTCTTTCAGGCAACCTTGGGTGAGAGACGGAACCCTTCATTTGCGCGTTCGACCGAGTCACATTTGTCATCGAAATGTGACTAGTATCGAAAACCTACCAACCTACTGATTGACCATGTTCAATAGTATAATTATTTATTTTAATCCTAACTAATATTATATATATATGCGAAAGTGTATTTCTTTGTCTTTCCTTCACGTTCTATTATAACTAAAAAACAAATCATTTTTTTTGTATCATTTATATTTTATTATTCGTATGACTTGCATGTGCTTTGGAGAATATATCTGTAAATTTGCATTGCATGAAATATACAAATAAATAAATCAACTTGATTTTTGGCGTAGAGTTAGTTGAAAAGTAATATACACTTGTTATCCCAATATTCCCACAGTAAAAATATAATAATATAAATAATAAAAATTATATACCCGACTGTATTCTAATGCTAAATTGCGAAGAGGCAGAAACCGGATTGCGTAAAGCCGCGATTGTGAAAAATTTGAATTGTGCAGAAATGCGCATTGGAAAAACTGAGATTGTGATCAGTGTCGCCTGATTCAAAAAATAGAATCGAATCACTTCGTGTTCATTCTGGGCAGCACTTGGCCCAACTTCCATACAACAAAAAAAAAGGCAATGGCTTTTCATTGAGATTTCTAAGGCATGTTTTATTGCTGTTTTAAAATATTACAAAAAACCATTATTTCTGTATGAGTAATTATACAACAAACTGCAATAATAGTGATTCCCTATTTTTTGACACTATGTTTCATACTGTTCATTTGTATTTTTATTTATTTTTGAAAGTTTGGCAAAACAAGACCTTGATTATGGTTTTGTTTATTTTGTCACGTTCGGATAAATATAACATAGTTAAAAGTGTTAAGTACTGAACCTTAATTATAAAAATTGCGTAATAAATACGCGACTTAACTATCTCGAAAAAAAACTCCATACTGTCTGATAATCAATTTAGTTTTCGTCGCGGCAAATCGGCCACAGATGCTGTTTACAATCTTATAGAATTTATAACTAAACATACTGATGAAGAAAAAAAATGTTTATCCGGTTTTCTTGATTTAGCAAAAGCATTCGTTACGGTCTCCATCCCTATCCTACTACGGAAAATAGAAAATATTGGTATAAGGGGTATACAGCTGCAACTGTTTGAAAGCTACCTATCAAATCGATCACAACGGATAAATATAAATTCTTACACAAGTTTAGACGTACCTGTTACATGTGGAGTTCCTCAGGGGAGTATTTTGGGCCCTACTCTGTTTCATAAATATGTAAACGACCTATGTCAAACTACTTTTACCAATGGTAAACTATTAGCGATGCAGATGATACTGATCTTGAGGTGACAGCAAAATTGACACAGCATGCTTTATCACTTAATATCATAAAGACAAAGTATCTCTGCTTCTCAATTAGAACCATTCTGCCATTTGCTAGTTTGCAATTACGTGTCCACGTCTGTGACGATACGGATTGTTGCAGCTATCCCTTGTTAGAACAATGTACACATTTAAAATATTTAGGAGTCATTATAGATAGCAACCTCTCATTTAAACAGTATATTGCATCAATTTCTAATAAAATACGAAGACCTATACTGGTTTTTAAAAAACTGCGACATGTTCTTAACGCTCAACTATTGGAGTCAGTGTTTTTGCACTCTGTCAATCAGTTAGTACATACTGCGTCTTAATATGGCGAAGTTCTGCTAAAACAATACTGCAGCATCTTGAAATACCCCAAAGAGCTATTCTGAAGATATCCCACTTTCGACCTTTTCTCTACCCAACCAATCTGTTATATGAGGAATGCGACGTTTTAACTATTCGCCAGCTGAACATCTTTGACCCTGATTTACTGCATAAACGGAACTGTAATATTATGTCTAAACAAAAAAAAAAATATCGCACAACTTTCGCTCAGAGGTTCTATGGATTTTTAGGTCCATACTTGTACAACAAAGCAAACGAACAATTACCCATATACCCTAACACTAAATGTTAATGCAAAAAAAGCTTATAATGCGGGAGTAGCCGCATTATAAGCTTTTTTTTGTCATATGGACACAGAATGTCTATTAAATGTTTTAAAGTAAATAAAAATAAATATCCACTTGCACACGTACACACGTTCACACTCAAACACACACACGCACACATACACACACTCGCAAACGCACACGCACACACACACACACACACACACATACAACTCACACACATACACACACACTAGACTGCTTATAGATATTAATAAATACATACATAACATCACATATGTTTTAATCACTTCACACATAACGCATTATTAGAACTATACTGTTGCAATGTAATCTGTATCCAGGAGAGCCTGGAGATCTGTAGCACAGGTTGCGACCTATTTCAGACTCCAGCCTCTCACAAGCACCTGATAAAACTTATTAAATTATTTGTAACTATTATGATATTTGAAAACCTTGTGAGAAGTGAATAAATTTCTTATTTTTTATTTATTTATTTCAGTGTATTCTATAGTAACTCATGCATATGCGTCCGGAAAGCACCATTTGGTGGAACTGATGATGAGGACCACAAATGGTCATCGGAACTATTAAATACTTAGCATTTGACGGCTTCCGTCAAATGCTAAGATATACGAGATACGATTACTTGAATGTGGTTCATAAGCAATTTATGCTCGACTCAATAAATGTGATAAAGTGGAGCTGATGATGAAGTACCGGGGAGAAGTGCCTGCCCATGCACTGCTCATTAGTCGAAAACAGTGAAAAAGAAGATAGTTACTTTTTAAACAAAACAAAACTCAGCGATTTTTTTGATGATAGAAATTAAATATTTCTGCGGGCATTAACATTGACGGCTTAACGTTTTATTTTACCACAAAAATAATCACATACAATACTTTTTATCCTATATTATGTCCTACGTGGGATGACGCTTTATGGTGGATTTAAAAAGGATTTGTATTGACTTTCATGTACTTGCAAATATGTACGTAATTTCCCATCCTTTAATTATGTCTCTTTCCTTGATTTGCTATGCACACTAAAATTGTAATCCCGCTCGCACCCACGCGAGAGAGTAAGTTTCGTCCAATAAGAATGAAATATTGGACGACATATTGTTTTCCCTTTGAATCTCTCCGCGACACGATCCACATGCGCTAATCATTAAATTCGTAATAAACGTACCTATCTACATCGCTAGTTAGCTTTGAAATTATGTGTCTTGTGTGTTAAAATAACGAATTGTGTACCTAAAAGTAAAAATCTGAGTGTTTTCTCCGAATAATCAAGCAATTGTGCTAACGCCGCCGCCGGCGGCCAAAGAGCGTCGCGCTGAGCTGATCCAGAGATCTCTGAGACGTCACCATCATCAGCAAATCAAGTATAAGTGAGCATGTCTTTTTCCACCTGTACGAGCTGTGATTGTGTCCTTTGTTTCTCATCCTCTTGCAGCTCAGTTTTGCCGCCCTATGTTATTTATACGTGTTTACAAGTACATGAAGTTATACTTTGTTTTCACGATACAAACCAATACATACAGTCCACTCGAAATCTAGAAAATAACCAACACTATATAACAGGATTTCACGTGGTCGGAAAAGTAGTAAAATATATTGCAATTTATCCAGAAGTAGGTACAATGACTCTTAGATTTTTTTTATTGTGGGATATCTCTAAAACTGTCAAACTTAAAACGTCACAAGATCATCCTAGTTGAAAAAGACTGTAGTAAAATTAATAAAATCTTAGTTAAGTAAATAATTATTATTTCAAATTCTATTTATCAATATTATTTTTCATAAGGAAATATTTATTGTAAAATGCCATGGACCAGCTGATAAGGCTATAAAAATAAATCCGTAGTCTAGGCAGACACAATTTGCTATTCACTTAAAACTTGCGATAAATTTGCGTCGCTACGCTACTAATTGAATTAGCATACCACGCTGCGTTACAGCTTTTTCAGGAAGATCGTGGGTTTCTAGTGAAAATAAATTTATAACATGGGTTGATAATTTAGTTTTGGTCACTCAAGGCCGCGGACCCCGTTTGTGGCCACTTTCACTCTATCCTTTTTTTGCAAATCGTTGAATTTCAAAATTGACACAACCTGGTCAGTAGCCAGAACTGGGGCTTTTACCCTCATCCACACGACACCCACTGTTGGGTATATGCCTCCCCGAAGGATCTTCATGATAATCGGGCCTGCACTGCCCGCATCCACCTTTTCGGGGGCCTACCCACGGAGCGTCGTCTGGTGCGCGGTCGCGATTCCGGAACCTTTCAACCCAAACGGCCATCGGTTCTTCTCGCTATGTCTCCCGCCGCCCATTGTGTTGTCCCACTTTTACTCCATCTCGAATTATTTATCCAAATCCCCTATTTTAACCAAAAAATCTTACTTTTGTCCTAACATAAGTATTTTGTTTTATTTATGAGTTACGTAGATAGTAAGTTGATTTGTCCATTGCCGAACAATAAAAAGTTATTCGTCGGTACTTACCTAAGTTTGATTGTATTAGTTAATAGAACCTCCGAGTGTCATCAAACATAAGGTAATATCAGATGACAACAATGGAAGTTGGAGACAAACGCTTAGGCGAAATTACTCAAAGTATCCTAAATTATAATATAGCAGGAACGTGAGATATGCGTATCTAATTCATAGGAAACTATTCACGCACGATGAGGCGTGATAGGGTTGATAGTTAGCTTTTGGGAATGATTTAATTTAATGAAGGCATTTTGATAACATTCCTTTACGCTTTGGGAATAATGGTGATTTTCAGTTTAAACAAAAAAAAAAGAACTACCTATATAACCCGTACTTGTTATTGTTAAAACTGTAAAGTATGTGACTTGAGTATTTCGAAATTATATTGTAATGTTATTAACAGACTTTTTCATTTAATATGTTCACAGGTGTCGCGAAACGCGAAAGTGTATTTCCACCTTTATACCATAAACAAGGTTAGATTGTCTATGGAGGTTGCCGCGGTCCGCGGGCAACAAGGTGATCTGTGGCTTCCTTTTTTGACAGCTTGCGGAGGACGGTAAGAAAAATAAGGGGGAAAAGAAAATGGGTTTATTGAATTGCAATTATAATGGCTAATACCAGGATTGTTAATGACTTGAGGAAAGGGAGATGAGTGGGAGGTAGGTAGGTAGACAAATAAGCAGGTAGGTGGGTTATGATGATATGAGAACGATATGATGAGGAGCAGACTGACTGTACGATGGATGAACAAGAAAGGTTCATGACACCAGCAGACAGTAGTGCAGGTGTAGAAAGGGAGGGTCGAAGAGACCTATGATCCCGGAGTTTCATTTCAAAGGGGGAGGCATACACAGCCTATGACCCCAGAGATAACGGATTAGAAGGGAGGGCGAACATCGCCTATGACCCTTGAGGTAGGTAAGAAGGAAAGGCGTGTGCCGCCTATGATCCTTCAGGTAGGTAAGAATGAGAGCGCTTACTCTCAGGTTTAGGATGACCTCCAGTGTGAGGAAGGGAGGGCTAATGTAGCCTCTTATGATCCCTGAAGAATGAATCTTGTCATTCATCTACCCGGCGAGGAGTTAGAAGACGGACAGTTGGAGTGTCATCTCGAGGATCACAGAAGTAGGACAGACGGTGGTCAGCGAGAGACAGAGAGAAGATAGCGAAGCAGATTCGTCAGGAAATATCTATCTAGATACTAGGTAATATTCAAAGTACCTAGCTTAACTATAAGATTTGTAAATGTTTTATTTATGAACAATATAATAGATGAAACGTTGGACAGACTATGATTAATTTAATGACATCAAATTTAACCCGGGCTCATATTCTTATATGATTACTAAATAATATCAATACGCAGAAATAGGTTTTGCGTCAACAGGTTTTTTTATACAGCTGTATATAAAAATCTGTGATGTGTGTGGATTAAATACAGTGTGACTGTGAGTGAACTAGTACTTTCAAATCCATGAAGTTCACTTTTTTATGAATGCATTACAGGGTAGGGAATCTATGACCATCATACCATGCAGGTTACTATGGTAGTCAACCCTACGTGTAAATACAAGCTAACATTGCTGCGATAAAGTCAGCCATTTCGCGTGCTGCTGCGACAACCGCCCTCTAATGGCGCGCGTTCACTGACGAAAACGGCGCATTTTCGTCGTTTATGATAAGGTATTTAATCATTTTTGTTGTTTGCAAAGTCAAAGATTGTATTCTACAAAAAATTAACGCATTACACATCAGGGTAAAATATGACAATCGTATCACGCAGGTTACTATGATAGTCAACCCTACGTGTAAATACAAGCTAACATGGCGGCGATAAAGTCGGCCATTTCGCGCGCTGCCGCGACAACCGCCCTCTAATGGCGCGCGTTCAATGACGAAAACGGCGCATTTTCGCCGTTTATGATAATCGCCGTATTTTACGACCGCATAAAGAGACCAACCACTGGATCAGATTTTTCTGGAGATTATGAGTGGTTTATAATGGAAAGGATTGAGTCATCTGTGGATGTATGTATTCCTCCACAACACACAAGGAACAAGGTTTAAATGTCCCTTCGACGAAGATTATTTGAAATGTTGTAGTTTTAAAAATAACCAAGACCTTACTTTGGAGCATGCGGGAAAATGTCAAAGCGAAATGCTTACCTAATGTTTGCGCATTCTTTAAATTCTGTTTAGTGTCTTGACCATGCTGGAAGTTGCTTTGGGAAATAAGTAGGTAAATCAAATAATATTATAATGGGCGATATAACTATAAAGTAATAAAAGAGATGGAAGAGTAGGTATCTTAAAAATCTTGTGCAGAAAATTATTATTTTATAAATGTTGAACATCATTACATTAAAAACCAAAATTTTCCTAAATCCTTGTTAAAAGGTCGGGTCATTGAACTGCAGTCGATACACACTGAAAAATTGCAACGGTCATAGAAAAACAAACCAGCAGATATTCGAGCGATGTATGCCCCACCGCCCGTCTGTCAGAGGAAATTGGTTTTTGATTTGCTATTCTTGTGCGGCATCCGTCGGGTTCTACGTGACGAACGGTTTAATGTTTGAACGAGTTGGTTAGTTCGATATGAAAATAGCGGAAAATTTTAACAAATCGTATTCTATTTTTTAACTGTGTCCGTGCGTGGATCTTTCCCTCTACGTGTTATATTTTTATTTTTTTTTCAGTACGGATTATTCCAGGAATGTTGGTTATCAAAAATGGAAGTTTACCCGTTTCAGAAAACAAACCCGGAGATATTCGAGCGATGTATGCCCCACCGCCCGTCCGTCAGAGGAAATTGGTTTTTGGTTTGCTATTCTTCTGCGGCATCCGTCGGGTTCTACGTGACGAACGGTTTAATGTTTGAACGGGTTGGTTAACGAGAATAGCGGAAAATTGGATCAAATAGTATTCTATTTTTAAATTGTAACTGGGTGTGGATGTTTGTCATCACATTGTTGTTTTTAATTTTTTTCGGTAGGGATTATTCCAAGAAGGTTGGTTGGTAAACATAATAGTTATCCCGTTTTTGAAAACGGGAAACCCCCCTTATTAGCCTAATACCCTTTTCTCATTAACCTGGAGCAATCAATCTTCTGCCGTAAATTTTTCCAAATTTTCCTTGGAAAAGCTGCTTTCCCTTTGCTGTTTTCCTAATCGCAAAGAGGACCTCTATTCGTAAAAGTTTAGATTTAAGAATATCGAAAATTTATGTTTTTATAATATTTTACACTTTTTTTTAGAAAGACCCCTATGTAAGTACTCGTACGTCTGCCGCCAGCGCCCGTTCGTCAGAGGAAATGGTTTTTGATTTGCTATTCTTGTGCGGCATCTGTCAGGTTCTACGTGACGAACGGTTTAATGTTTGAACGAGTTGGTTAATTGGATATGAGAATAGTGGACAATTAGATCAAACTGTGTTCATTTGTTGTGTGTGGGTGCATTAAGTTTTTTTTATGAACAAGGAACGCTCAGCTTTCATTGATTAACTGACTATCTTATCTCTAACTGCAGGAACAGAACCATGCTGAACACATTGCTGCTCTAGCGTCAGACTTAGATAAGATAGAACAGATTAGAATAGAAATCATTTATTAACAACAACACACCCAAAAAACAGTAATACAATGAGACAAGTATGTACTTGATTAAGACAAAAAAAAACAAGAATTATATCAGGTTACTAAACCACACACAAAATGACGAACTGAGACAAACATAGAACAATAAGCGTGCTGCTAATAGGCCATGTCTCAGCAAAATTAACTTCTGGGTCATTCTTTGATGGTCAGAATAACCCAGAAGCACTGATATTCTGACAGGGCCAAATGAGTGATTAGACACAACAAAAGATAACGTCAAACACAATAATATAACACTAACGATAAATTAAACAGCAATAAAAAAATAACAATAACATGCAACAACTATTTATATGAAAACTAAAACGGGACAATCAAAAAGTTGTTAGGCACTAAAAATTTAGGACTCCTTTGCCGAAACCAAATACAAAATGGAAGTAGCCAAGTAAAGAAGGTGGTAGCTATCCAGGCGGACTTACAACAAGTCCTATCACCAACCGTATCGGATCGTCAAACCGGTCACGACGGAAGATCAGCGCTGGTCGTAGACCACGCATTATGCTGAGTCGTGAAACAAATTTCATTGTTTTTATTTTTAAGTATGTCTTTGTTTTGTGTGATTTGTTTCAAATAAATTCAATTTTCTTTCTTTCTTTTCTTTCAATCAGGAATTGAACTCGGGACATCTGAGCCTGATACCGGTGGTTGTTACCACTAGGCTGCTAAATGTTACCCAAATATGGCAGCCACTTAAACAAAACAATGCGCTATCATGTTCCCTGTCAAGTAAAACTAATAGTGATGATTTGGCTAAACGCATGCCAGTTTTACGAGAAATAATGCGAATACGAAATTGTACGCGAATGCCGGTGTAGGTTCCGCCATTAAGAGGCACATTAAGTTAATAACACTCCATATAAATACCAGAGAGTAAGTGGGCTATTTGTAATAAAACACCGAGTTTTCTGCTTCATGAATATAATAAAGATTGACAGCTGTAACAGTTGTTTGGCATCGTCATCGGCCATTTTTAATGTCCCACTGCTGGGGCACTGGCCTTTCTTATGGATGGATAAGGAGAACGGGCCATGACCCATCATCATCATCACAGGGCCCAATGCGGATTGGTGGGTTGTTGTTTACCATTCGATACCTTGGGGCTCAAAGGGCGTAACCACCAAAACACGACTTTTCAGGAGAGCCAAAAAACTAAAATTTTAATTTTGTATTTATCACAACTTTGTTGTTATTGATCCTATAAATATGATTCTTACACCAAAAGTCGTTAATTTTTGATGTGCATAATGTTAAAACATAACATTTTAAGAAATATTTGTAATTAAAAAGTTAGCTGGTGAATACTGCCCACAAAATCCAACATGAATGTCTTTTATGCCCTATAAAATGACTGCTGCGTTAGTAACGCTGTCTTTTATGCCCCATAAAATGAGTGCTGCGTTAGTAACGCAGAGTGTAACCACCAACTTTCAAAATGAAAACTGTAGTTTTTATCGATCTGTTATTCGTTATTCAACTTTTTGGGTTTATATTACAATACTTACAACTGTTTTTAGTAAAATAGGTCAATTTGGCAACCCTTAGTCCATCAGAGGTTTGTATTCTATTCTGATATTTATAAGTAATGAAGTTTTTTTTTTACTTTTGGAATGACAAAATAAATTTAGTATTTTATAGTTAGTTACTAGAAGGAAGATAAGAGTAAAAGGCTACTATTGCAAAACAATCTTGATTGTTGGTTAGTTCTGACGAAGGTAATAAATATTAAGACAAATTAATTGGAACTACAAATTATTTTTATTGATTATTTTTAACAATTTGCTACACAGCCAGTAAGGTTTAACTAACCTTAAGCTACAAAATTTGCAAAGCTTCACAGCTTTGTCAAATGTTAGGCACATTAAAGCAATGATTGTGGCTTTAAAATTAAACCTAGTTTTGGAGGGCCTTAACATGGGTTTTAACTAAACTTTTTAAGAGGAATGTGTAGCAAACTGTCTCCATACAAACGGCGATAACGTTTCCACCCTCTAAACCTTAGCATACAACAATAAATTATGATGAAATATATTAAATATATTCTTTATGGCTTTAAGTTGTACAGATATACGCCCTACATTTTCATTTGAGATTGTCGTTTACGCCCAGTACTTTGATGATGCCTAATAATTATTGCTTTTACGTCCAAAAATACAAAAAAATCTGCATTACCAGCCTTGAAATTTGGGGTCGTATTCACCATTGTTTTCCGAATTTGAGAACTTTAAAAATACAGTTCGATAGCGCAGAAAAAACTGAATAAGATGGCATTTAAAACTCATTTTGACCAAAATGGTGGTTACGCCCTTTGAGCCCCAAGGTATCGATTATCTTTTGCTTTTTACAAGCCCTGGCTTCTATGGCGTTCAGCCGATATCTACAGCTTGATTTGATTATTAAAAAAAAATCTAAAGCTTGAAGCCAGGTTGACAGCTTACATAATCATACAGCTCGCCTTCTCGAACGAGACAACTATACTAGTGGTTCTGTGAGAACAGTAGACCTCGCTTGCAAAGATAGGACGGATATCGTCGTCGTCGTCGTCGTCGTCTCAGCCATATAACACCCACTGCTGGGTATAGGCCTGCCCCAAAAGGGGGGGTTTGCCATAATCGCCACGCTTGGCAGGCGGGTTGGCGATCACAGTATGGCCAAGTATGTAGGAGACTCCTAAAGGCTGAGCTTAGGACGGATATGCTATATTTTCATGGAAATTTTAATACCTACAACAAAAGTAACGAAGAAAGTCCAATTTCAAATTGAATTTAAAGTGCTTGAATTTTCCAAAAGGCTTGTCTAATGTAGACTTTTGGGCAAAATAGGGGGGCAAAAGTTTTAGTGATTACTCCCGTTTCCTTGGTTCTAGTCCTAAAAGGTCGAGTCTGGAGGCCTACTCTCTAAGCCCGTCAACTAAGATACGGGCCCCCGTCCGTAAGTTTCGGGAAACGAATGGAGCCTAATCTCTATTGATTTTGGATGTACTAGTTTTGGACAAACGGCACAAACACATTGGGAGTAGGGACAATGTCAAAACGTATTCTCATTCATTCTTAGTTCGGGTCTCCAAACTAATAAGCTATCCGTAGGTGATACGGGGTAGGAAATGTCCGTAACTTAGGCCAAAAGTAAGGGTTCCGTGCGTAGACCTCCTGGTGTCTACGGGTTCGTCGCGCGAAGGCGGACAGGATTGCGTTATAAAATTTCCGAAAAGGTCCAAAAATATATAACGCTACACCAAACTTTCCTCTCATACACGTCATTCAAACACAGCATTTTTTAAAAACATTTGCCCATGTTCATTGTGAACTTCGAAGTTCAAAATAGCACCGTGAGGTAGTATGCAATGATAGTCTACTGGCCTAATACATAAAATACACTAAATTATGAGAACTCAACTAACAACTCAACTTTTCCTTTTTTTAACATGTAATGCTACAGTTTTGGTGTAAAAAGTACGTACTTTTTGGTATAATACTATAGGGACGGGTAGAAATATATATTGGTAACTAGATATATATATTCATACCTTTATCTAGATTTGTAAAATTTCAGAAACACGATTTTATGATTTTGCCTCGAAGCTTTTTCATTTCGAAATGACCCCTTAAAAATACGAATTTTCAAGATGATGAAGTCTCAAACGGGGTAACATATACTATTGGAAATTGGTTTAATTAATGGACACCAAAAATTTTTAGGATCGTATAGTTTCATTTTCTCTTTAATCGCTATAGTTAATTACTACGAAGTGATTTCGTGGTTTTTTCGCCGAATCTGCAAAATTTACCTCGCTCCCGCGCGCGTCCTTTTCTCATTACTACTTATCTCGCTTCTGTCTTATAGCAGCATAAGTGACTTGCACACAGATTATATAATACTATACCCAGCTATATGCTCGTCAGTGTATTTCTAAACATAAATTCTATTCCAAACACAATAGTTGAGGCACGCTTCTCTCCACAGTATAGGAGACTAAGCTGCAATAGCTGAAAATGACAAATAATACTCGTACTTGGTCGGGTGGACATTTTTCTCGCGCAGGTGCCACAAATCTGTCCTCTCTAACAAAATCTTACCACAGTATGACAGTATGCTGCAGTTTTATCTTACCCTTAATAACGAAGTTCTGACAGCTTAGTTTGAAAATGAAACGTAAAATAAGAGATATGAAAATTTTCATACACTGTTTACCTACGAATAATTTGACCTGTTTGGTGCAGGCGTAGGGTTACCTGCTGTTATCTGTCTTTCTGCGCAGAGGTCCCTAGTTCGAATCCTAGACATGAACATGTCTATTTATCTTAGTCTAAAAAATATTTGTTATATTCATGAATTACAGCTTTATTTTTTTTTGAGTTATTAAAAGAATGGATGGAATGGAATGGAATGAAAAATGGAATGGAAAAGAATGGACGTCAAAACAAAAGTTTTTAGTCAATACACAAAATATTATGTAAATGCCAAACCCTGCCTAAAATTGATAGTAAAGATATTAAATTTTTACTTTATTGCATTAGAGTATAGTAATGTTAAGTAAATATAACACCTAGAAAAAAATATTCAGATAAAAAAATATTTATTGCACCATGGTAAATTACATAGGGCAATGTAAAAGAAGAACAATTGGCGGCCTTATCGCTAATAAGAAATTTCTTCCAGGCACCGGAAGTTGAGCTGGTTAATATATGGGTAGTTTATGGTGGTTTAAATAAAAATATGTTTAATCACTAAATTGTGTTTTAAATACAACAGATGAACATTCCTACATATAATAAATACATAAAATATATACCTATATACATAAATACATAAAATATAGTCATCACGTTATGCATATTAGTCTTGGATTCGTATAGAACCCAAGATTTCTAGGAAAGACCTGTGCCATTGTGTCAATTCAAATTAGAATGGATTGTATACTTGGCACGCCATAAAACAGGTACTTACCTAAGTCCAAAATTAATTAGAATAATAAAAAAGGTCAAAAAGTTAATTCATCCCAACCTTTTCTTTATTCCAGCCACGTTCAAGTTTTCTTTTTGTTAATTACGCATTGTGCACGGCTCCGAAATAAATTACTTTTTTTTATAACCCTTTTGTGAAAATTTATATTAGTATTAACACGTCATCGCTTCAATTAAAAGTAGGATTTGAAAGATTTCATGTTTCAGTTAAAATTGTTGTCATTATTTTTGTTTCGCACTTTTTTTACTTAATTTCCTGAATCAAACGTCACCTGTTGAAAGTCCTCTTTTACCAAGTTTTTTTTCCTAAATAAAGATGCAAGATGCACTGCGCGTACTTTAAGCATGTATACACAAACGGCAAATAAATACAAATGCAAAGACTCGCCTTCACCGTGTTTACCATACACGTGTTTAGCCTCGGAGCATCCTCAAGAGTTGTTAGACCGTGCAACAAGCACCGGCATTTGTGCATATGTTTGCATTACTATATTTACTATGCGGGCAGACGGCGCATGTTACAAGCTAGGAAGAAAGCTAGATATGGCGGGTCTACCATCATATATTAGAAACCATTATGTCGTAAAAACGTTTTTGTAGAAGTTGTCACTTTTTGACACACTTCATACTTTGGAGGCGATTAAGCGAAGATGTCACAAAACTTCCGTCAAAAAACAAGCTTAGTTAAAGAGGGTCGTGGTACGAAATAGCATTGGTATAATCGAAACAATACTGCGAGTGCTGAAGAGATGTCGGTAAGCCCCCTGGATGGTTTGGGAATAGATAATGATGTGGTGTCCAAAGAATTTATAAAATCTCACAGGTTCAACATGTACTTAGTCTTGAACGTTCAAAAATCTATATCCTGATTAACAATATACATTTATATGTTTATTTTTATATGTTGTAATCCCAGCCAGTGCTGAGTAGTGGGTACAACTCTAGAATAGTGGATCCTCTTAAGGATCATAAGGGATCGGGAATAAAAGAAAGTGCCCTCAAGAGTAGCGTTTGCCAAGACGTGGGGAGGGTAACAATTGTAGTTGTGCTACGCTAGTTGGCTCCAGTATAAATCATTTTAGCTGAAACAGTAAACTTTTATTTTACACGAGCTTTATTTTAAGTGCGAAGTGGGTTGAAGGTTTTTCACATTCTAGGAATTACTGAAATAAAATAATTCTTCTTTCAAATCTGACTTTTCTTTTGTTGTTATTCAGAAATCTGGAACTCAGAAATTTGCGAAGAAACATAATAATCATAAATTCGTATTATAAAAATACAATATTTATCCGTTTTGGTACTAAAATTAATGATTAAAAGGTAAAGATAAACTCTTTACTTTGGACAACGATAATGTACATACTATGTAGGTACAGTTGGGGAACTTCCCGGCTGACCATTAGAGTTTTTTCAAGGAGCTTTATTTAAAAAAGTAAAATATATGTAGAAAACCTTTATATCACAAATTATATATCTCTATTAGGTTTTTCATTTGAATAATAAATTATTTCTATAACCCTAGTACTTTACTTAATGGACAGTAGTGTGATAAACAAAACAACGAAACAAACAAATTCAATATTCATTTGAATAATTTTGAAAGTACCTATTTTAAGTAAGGACATTGTTTTCCTGAAATTAGTTTGAGTGGCGTACCATAAATAACTTCAAACATTCCAAAATTAGTTGTAAAGATTTCTATGGTTTTGAACACGAGTAAGCCGGGAAGTTTCTCTCTAACAAGTTTTATTCAAGTTAGCTTGAAACAGTCCCTTCTAACTTAGGGACAAAAAATTTGTGTGAGTTGTGAGAAATTTTGTTAAAAAAGATACATAAATATGTTAAATTATGTATCTGAACACAAACGATTATTCGCATTTTTTAGGCTAAGAGTTAGAATTCAATGAAGAAACATTGGCCGCCTCCCCTCTTAAAAGAGAAAAATAAATCTTTTTATCAAGTAGGTACAATCAGGGATTTCTTTGGGAAACATTTTCTCGGAAAGTACTAAGGCTAATAAAATAATTTATTATTCAAATGAAATACCTGTTAATGCTTGATTATTTGTGATATTTGAATCATAAATTATTTTGTTAAACTTATTACTTTTCAGTAAAACGTTTCCAAAAAAAACTCTACTTGTCAACCGGGAAGTTCCCGGATTGTACCTATCTATTGTTATATCCCTTATCTATTGTTGTACCAAAATTAATCGAAATCGAAGAAGCCAGACGTGAAAAATTAGAGTTTAGTGTTCATAATATTTAACAAGAACAATATCTGTTGCAATTGTTGGTGTACCAGCAAAAAAATAAGGGATGCTTGAAAGTCTGTAAAGTTAATAAAATCTTTTATTATCTAGCATTTATCTTCAGTCATTAATACTATACGTCTTAGTTCAACAGTTCACATCGAAGACAAGTTTAAAAGAAAATTTATTGAGTACTTGATCTCGTTTTACCGCCCGTCAGATCCGTGATGCCCATACGGTCCGGGTTTAACGACAGCTGGCTGTATTTCCAATTACTGTATTTGAAAATCTACAGTGGATCATTGGCAGACACATTAATACTTATAAAAGTTACCATCAAAACTCGTGAATAAAAACTATGAAACTTGAATTAAAAAAAAAAACATTAGTTTTTTTGGTAGCTAATGGAAAATCACATTCATATTAATTAAGGTTAGAACAGAGACCAAAGCAAAGCGTGACCTCCAAACAATTATTCTTTTTCTTTCGTCATCGTCATCAGCTATTTTAATGTCCCCACTGCTGGGGCATGGGCCTTCCTTATGGATGGATTGTGGGTTTTAACGACTGTAAATGTAGCCGAGACCAACGGTTTACGTGCCTTCCGAGGCACGGAGGAGCTCGAGATAGTAAATTTGTGGTTACCCATCCCGTGACTGACCATTGCGTAAGTGCCCTACCTCAGCAATCGCAGGCCCAGCGCGCGAACTAATGCGCCACGGGCTCCTCTTTCTTTCATTATTTTTCTTTACCACCCCGTAAATGTCGTAAATGTTTTACTTGTATTTTTTTGTTATTTTATTATTATAACTATATTTAATTTTATCCGGGGTTGATCGAAGTCGCGATCCGTGACGCAGTAGGTAGGCCTAGCTAGGTCTTCGATCAGGCCCCTCTTATTTAGTTATGAATATGTATATTCTTGTAATACGTCGAACTGTCACTGCAATATTGCTAGTAAAATGTAATTATTTTGAATCTGCTTTGATTAATTCGAATTCTATCTCAAGCAAATGTCAAGTGGAATACGAAGCCGAGAGAGTGTTAGAATAGTATTGTAGTGTAATTTTAAACAAGTTTAGTGGAGCCGACTTGTTTACTCACGGTAGTGCTACGGAGGAATAAGCTGACACTTTAATATCCTAAGTGAACTTGCTTCAAAGACAGTTCGAGCTGCTAAGGAAGCAACACGATGCTCACAAACTCATAATGTTATTAAATATAGATAGACGTAACTTGGTGAACAATGAAACAAATTGATCTTCAGTTTCAAATATAAAAACTAATGTTATTTTACCCTCGTCATTTATCTCCCAACCCCAACATTGGTATTTTAAAATGATTTACTTAAGGGTACCTATGTACATTATTCGCATTTTTTTAAGGTCAAGCTATGTACATTGCCATGTGGTGACGGCCTAAGAATACAAGTGTCACCACTCCCTTACATGCCTGGGATGTCGTAAGAGGCTCGACGCATAGAAAACCTGTGCGAGAGAAGGAAAACTTGAAACAAACCCTCTATCAACCTGTCTGGCCAGCGTGGTAGCATTAGGCTAATAGCCTCCTATGAACGCCACAATAGGGGTGAGCTAGTCTCCTAGCTCACCCCTATTGTGGCTTATGTCCAGCAGTGGACGTCCACAGGCTGATGACTTATGTACATACTAAAGTATTAATTTATCTTTGAGACTAAGTTATCTGAATATATAAATGCTTTATCGATTTAGACAGAATAAATAAATATTTTCGATTTATAAGACAACATCATACAGATCTGAATCCTAGATCAATTCTTACTCATATCTAATTTGTCAACATTTATTTTAATTTTCACGTTAGACGACGATGAACGCTTTGTCCCTGACTAGGTAAGTAGGTACAACATACAAGTCTGAATTTATTTATTTATTTGGTTTAGGTACCTACACAAACAGATGACAGTCAATACATGATCAAACAAAAACGATTGAATATTTAATTTAGAGCATTATCTTAAGTACTGTATGTTAGAAAAAAAATCAAAACAGTCTTCTTATTCAAACAAATTACAGAAAAAAATTAAAACAAACTAAACAAAAGCTAATCATAACAACAGGCAAGAATACAAAAAAAAGAAAATAACAATTATAATTTTGGGAATTTAGGTAATTTCTTTGTAACGAGACTGACGTTTGTTGAATTGAACAAATTTCAAGTTTAGACCTAATTAAATTTAACAAAATATAACTCAAATACTTGGCGTATATTTTTGCTACATTGTTATAAACTTTATAATATTTTCCTAAATGTTTGAGAAGAAGATTGTCTTCGTGATTTCACTTAATTGCCTGTAAATAAAACTTTTATCGTGTCGTCGAAAGTTAAACAACTCGACGTTTATACAGTAATTTTGGAGGTTGTTTCTTATCTCGGTTGAGGCTTAGTTTTTATGACGGCATCCCACAGAGTTAAACAGAACTGCGGCTAAAGAGGGAGTTTGAAGCTACATCTTGTAGATGACTGAGCATTATTTTTGAGTGTCAAATCACGTTTTAACAGTCTGAATTAATAGTTATTTGTTATGCAAGGCTGGAAAGTTAGTTATATAACGGCGAGTTACCTCTATTGAAATCTGAGCAAGTGAAGGATTCTTGGATTGAATCCTGAGCGAAGCGAGGATTTCAAAGGTGCAAGACGGTTAAAACTTTTCTGCCGAGCGCAACACACAATTTTTCACCTCAAAACAGCGAGGAACATTTATGGTTGTTTCCGCGGTCAACTTCCGGTAAAAAATCTTTAAACATAAAGTTTAATCTAAATATACCTATACCTATAGTTTTAATGATATAAAAAACTAAAATAATAAAAAAGGGAGTATTATAGTTAATTCAAAGTTATTTAAAGTAGGAATATATTGCTACTTATTAATAAGAATAAAAACGATTAAAATAAATTAATGTAAACGTTGACACTGACATGAGGTACAAGACAAGACAATTTAAAAATAAAGATTTATGTCACAGTCTGAAATCCAATTATAGATTGTGAAATCTCACCCAGCCTAATATAAAATTCTTATAACAAATTGTTTAATCTTATTGTTTTTGTTTTTATGATTCAATGAACTAAAATAATATAATAAAACCAAAACGGAGTATTATAATAAATTTAAAGTTATTTAAAATAAGAAACAAATATAACAAAAAAGTCAATAGTGCGATTCGGAACGCATTATGACATATTTTTAGGTATTAAATTAAAAAAGTACTATAGCAAAAAGCGATTTTCTACGCCTAAACTGATTGACAAAACCTCATTTTCAGAGCGTTTGAGGTGAAAAATATATTTACAGACTTTTATGCTAGATGCCATAATTATGATACAGGGATTGATGCATTACTTTTGAAATCAATAAAAGCTAGTGAAACTTAACTGACAAAACTCATAAAAAATTGCAAAACATAAATCATTTCACATTCCATTTCGTATCCGAATTTCGTATTTCATCTTTCCAAAAACCTAATCTACCTGTCATGATTATAAAAAATCTTTGAAACTATTTCTATATTTGCTATCATTGACATTTCCATATTCCGTAAGGCTCTTAAATAAGCATAAGCTCAAAATGTCAATATGTCAATGCTTTAAGTGATAATTATGTTGATAACTTTTCTGCTACATCTGTGCAACTTGGTTATTATAACGTGGACGATTTATTTTCTCTATAAACATTTAATGTTTTGGCGCGCTCTGTTCATTAAAATATTTTTTTTACGGATTTTAACGGCCCTGTATTTCACGAGTTAAGATCTTATTTTTCGGTTTTTTTAGGTTTTTTTCGGGCACGACGAAATGAAAGACACGGCAACTGAAAATTAGATCTTAACTCGTGAAATACAGTGCGTTTAGAATTCCTAAAAGTTCATTTATTTTTATCTACCGGATCGTTTGTTTCAAAACGTATTTGTATAAGACCAGTGACATGAGCTTAGTTCATAATAACTATCCCGTTAATATCCGACTCGACAAAAGGAGCGAAGAGCATCCGTTACGACCCCCGCGTTATGTCAGCCCGACTAAGTTTGTTCCTAACTGCATTTTATGCCGTTGGGTATACAACTTCATCTAGTTATGTACTGGACTAATGTGTTCGTACTAACAGTATAATGTAATCCGTACATTATTGTAATATGTTTGTTATTTAAATATGTTGGTAATGTTGGATTATTCCGAATAAAAGCTGAAATTTTAGGGTTATTTTCTGTTTTACAGCTTTCTTTTCTATGTAAATATTATATTTTAAAAGAAGTATCTTTAAATTGTTAGAGCCTAATACCAAATAGGATTATGTTAACAAGTTGCCACTAATATTCATTTTCTCTTATTTTCTTTCTTAACTGCATGTTAGCATAGATATTATAAAATGCAGTTACTGTTTTATATGTTACCCATAATAGGTATACCTCTAAGTCAATTGTGCTCTTTTGTATACCTAATAATTATTATGAACAATGTTGTATTTTATACTGTTGGTGTATCTTTTCCATAAATAAATATTTTAAAATATTACCAAGGCGGTAGTAAAGGAACAGTAAACAATATTATTTTCATGTCCTAATATTAAATAAATACCTATAGATAATGACGCCTCTTTCTCGGTAGGGACAGGTAAGATCACTTATTTTCTCTGCCCTAACCTATCAAGAACAACAGTTTTCTAAAGCTTTTTCTTCGTATTATCATTTCAATAAGTATTTAAATTTCAGTCTCATCATCTATTACATTCCTCATAACTTTACCACAACACATAAGTAGTAAACCTACTACTTAAGTTACTTCGAGTAAGGACAGTCGATCATTTGTAATCTATCTTTCATAATTTGACGTTTCGTTTAATGAAATTATCGTTATTGATGGATGAAAGTAATTACTCGGAAAATAATTAAAACTTTTAGGGTAGGTAAAAGAAATTCTATTACCAAGATGGATGGGTAATTCTTAGGACAAGCCAATCAAGTGATGCCAAAATTAGTTAACAAAAAAACCACAAGGTCCCAACTGGTGTTCTAAAGGCTGGTATTTTAATGTCACCTTATCTTTTGACTTAAGTTCAACATTTGAGCTAAGTATCACTTAGGAAAGACAATAGCATATTTGATTCCGGATATTCCTCAGTTTGGCTAATCTAGGACGTACGTACTCTATGGCTCCTCCAGGTCCTTACGGCGTTATGAGTTAGAATACCGATTTCGAGGAGTATTTCGAAGAGGTTTTCAATGAAGTTTCGTTAAGTCGAGGACGAGTAAGTTTTGGAGGAACGACTTAGAATATGGGTGTTGGCCTTCATCATACCTGATGTTAAGTATTGATAAGGCTGAAGATGGATGCGAGCCTCTCCCGGAATCCTCAATCACTGAGGAACTGGCTATCTTATCTTTAAAAAAGCTTATTTTCTGACAGAAGTTTTGTGCGTTTAAAGTGTGAAGTGTGTCAAAATTTGAGAACTTCAATTTATTCGTTATCAGGAACAATGATTATATAAGTACATTAGTAACTTAAATTTATATGACATTTTGTTTGAACTCTTCTAAAATGTACGAAACGGCTGTATTTTTTCGCGATTTCAGGTTCAACGATTTTTACAAAGTTGTACACTTTTTGTACCTTACACTCTAACTGCGCAGTTGGTAAACAAAAAACAAGAAATGTATTCAAAGACTAGCGGAACCAAGCTAAAAATATGCAAGTGCAAAAAGAACACACCGTCCACTACAAGTAAGTCACACCATCTACCTGAAAACACTAGATGCTTGCACATAAGCCTTGCAACTCCGCATTTAAGCGTTTCACATTGAAAACTAGGCTTTATCGCATTGATTTACGGTTGAATATCGTTGATAAACTTGCTGGTAGTGAGGCGTAAAATACCAAACATTGGCAAACAAACCAAGTTGGAAGCAGACATGCCATCCGCCATCGCCAGTTGCAAACGCCCAGAGAAACTTCGCCGCGTGTCCTGTTCACTCTGTATTAATATTCATATACGTATAGATACTATCTTCAGTCGCTACTATAGTTTAGCAGGACTTATTGAAAGCTATGACGTAAATATCCTGTAGAACACAATAACAAATTATACAGATGAGTCTATTAACAACTTTATTGGTGGTGGTGTTACTACTAGACCACAGGTGCGATAAAAAATTTACAAGTTCTACTCTATTGTATACTAGCGGCCGCCCGCGGTTTCGCCCGCGTGGTGTCCATGAGAATATTGGGATAAAAATTAGCCTATGTTACTCTCTGTCCTTTCAACTGACCGACAAAACAAGTCGATTGGTTGCTTAGTTAGGGCGTGAAGAAAGGACAAACAAACACACTATCGCATTTATAATATTAGTAAGGTTTCGTTGTATGTCGCCTTTATAGTAGCTTCGAATATAAAAAAGCAAATCATTTATTTAGGTTCTACGAAATATTTTGGACAATAACTCCTAAAGGAAATCTTGTACAATATTCATACCACATTTCTTGTAAAGATTACTTCACAAAAAACGTATATCCATATAAATCAAGCAAGCTTTAAGATAAAAGCACAACGCCTGAGGCAGGCAAAATCGCTAGAGAGCACGTAAATTTATTCATCGTAAAAAAGCAGCACTTACTCCTAAAAGATTTTACTCCATCTTTGGATTACCTTTACAAAGGGTTTAATGTATATGCCAATATTATAAACGTATAAAGCAGTTACGTAAACAAGTTGAACAAAGCGTACTTCGCTACCTGACCACTTTGAGAGGGATTCCTAGTTAGAACTTTAATAAAAATACTCTGAAACCAATGGAAGCCCTATTAATATTATCAATGTGTCGCAGGATAATTAGACAAATATTTTTTCGCGAAAATCCTAGGGATATTGTGAAAACACGTATAATTAGACAATGGTGTTCTCATTTCTCAATCCTACTGAAAAAAGATAGGGTTTTTGCGAAAAAACGGGTTGCCTTAGCAAGATTGCGAAAATAATCGCTGGCTATTATGAAATAAGAACACTGATTGGCTGTTGAACCGTCCAAAACAACATCTCTGATTCGTTGACGACTTGACGTTTCACATGTCAATCCATTCTCTCACGTGAATTATCTATCTGTAAACCGATCAGAATAAGAGTTAGCAAGCAAGCAAAAAATAAACCAATCAGAGTTAAGATTAACCAATGTTACTAAGGCATCCCGTATTTTTGCAATAGATAGAAAAACACAATGCGCGAGCTGCTAGCTTTCCAGTGCAAACAGTAAAAGCCTATCAACAGATCGGGGACCTACCGCCATCTCTTAGCGCAATATTGCTTCAATCTTACCACGCTATTTCGTATTTGTCTCGCCTCCAAAGTGTGAAATGTGTCAAAATATGACAACTTCAATAAAAAAAAGTTTCTTATGAAAGGATAATTTCTAAAAGGTGATGGTAGGCCGGCATGACATATTCGAAAACTAATCGTAGGGACTAGGTATTGCTTCCGCACTAAATCTTAGACTTAATGCCAAATGTGGCATCGTTGCGTTGAGGTATGATTATGAGAATGATGTTTAAACAATTTTCACCTTTGATGTACGGCCAATCTCGGAAGGGAAATACGGCGTAAGTGGTATGTTAATTAATGCAAAGTCTGTTTGTTACCTTTCTACACATGATGCATGAAAACATTAATTTTTAATGTATTATATGAACTTAAAAACAATTTGATTTGATACTCGTAATGATCGTAGGCTATTTTAATTTGTCGTGTGGTTGACAAAAGTATAAGTTTCGTCACAACAGGCATTTCGGAAGTTTTGTCACTACTTCGAACTTGATCTAACATTTCTCATGAAAATAAATCTTGGAGAAGAAAAGCGCAATAAGCTTTGTAAAGTTAACTAGGAAAATTACACAATACAATGTTAATCCTTAATTAATGAAATGGCAGAGATAAGAAAACATAAAATAATATTAAACAAAGGTATAAAACGTTATAAAGACACATAAAACCATCGTCTTAAATATAAAGTGTCAAAATTCTTAAACAATCTGAAGTAAAGCGCAGCATGTTAAAGGAACTAAGTAAATAGAACTTGTCGATCTCACCACATGATAAGACGAAAGTGCCTACTAACTTTTCTCGTGTCTATCGAGCTCTTGCCGAGTAAATTTTAGAGAGACAACATGTGTTTTAGAGAGATTGGAAGGTACAGACAATATTTACGGGTTTTCATCTTACTAGTAGTCCTTTCTTGAAAAGGAATAAAGGATCAAATTGTGCTTATAAAAAAATATCTTATAAGCGCATAGCTGATTAATAAGCTCCTGAAGTAGTAGAGCACAAGTTACTTGAATTGCTGGTCCAATTCTTATATGTAAAGCAGTTTTTAGCTCAAGTTAATAGGATGATAAATGAACTCGTCGGAAAATAAGAAAATGAGTCACAATAAACATTTCATTGTTGTAAGACCACCACCGGTGGGCTTGTACTAGACGAGGCATTATTTACCAAATCTTAAAACAATCTAATCTTGTGACAATGGTTAGTGCAGTGGTTGGCGCAATCGGTTTGTATTTTGGCAGTAAGGTCGGCCATGGGATGGGTGATCAAATACATATAATTTTGGTCTTCACCGTGCTTCAGAAAGCATGTAAGACTGTTAGTCCTGTTCGAAGTCGTTCTCTCTGATCCACATTTTTTAACCTTTAACTCCAATAGAGATTACATATACAAATTTTGATAATTATGATGATCAAAATAAAAAAATACAACATAAGGCTCAAAGTAAATTATAACTAGACACTATATTATTACTATTCTAGACTAGAAATTATCACTTAAAGCAAAAGTCTCGGTCTAGCAACACGTAGGAATATAAACGAAGTTTAACTTTTAAAGCAATAAAGGCGACCACGGGGCAACTTACCCAACAAGCCGAGGAGCAAATACGTGAGCAGCTTCATCTTCTCAAGTTCCCTGCAAAGAAAACATAGTTTAATTTGGTCAGATCTAAAACTTTCATAACTTCGACCAAGTCACGTACCAAACGATTAAAGGTTGTAGCCAAGATCAGTATGGTTGGATAAATTTTATAGTAAAAAAACTAAAGCTAAAGCGCACTAGACAGCCTGGCTGCGGCAGCCATGATGTGGCAGCCACTCGAACATATGACGGTGAATAGGAGGTCGCGCATTAAGCAGCCAAGAAATCCAATGTCTATTGGCTGCTAACTAGCTGCTCAAAATTTTGGCTGCCACAGCCTGGCTATTTAGTGCGCGAAGACTCGAAACCAGCTCGAAACGGCCTAAGGAATATTGCTAGTTTAAAATCTATTTTTGTAAAATTTACTCTCTTCCGTAATTGAAAGTGACCCTTATGATTATGATTCTTCATAATTCTTTCATTATCAATTTGAAAACTATATATGAAACAAAACAGGGACAAGACGAGTTTTTGGTCGGTTCTTGTTTTTCTCTATGCAAGGTTTCCGGCAGGATTTTGTGAACATGGTGTAGCTTAAATAGATGTAGTATTAGAAGTGCTTATAAAATTTCGAAAAAATACCGTCATCAAGTATGGTTTATTGAACAGGGTTCCTTACTGGACGTAAACCGAACAAAATTCAAGTATGTGGGTACATTTTGTGACGTGACGATTCGAATATTTGGAAGGTCGCGCGTACTCGCGAGTTTCACACTCGCCAATTGACGAATAAGTCAAGTTTCTCGAAAGTTTTCTGTTCTAACCCCACATAGTACTACTTACATAAGTCAACCTTACAAATAATGAATATTACGAAAATTTTTGTGATTACTTTATGCAATGATATTTCTTCATTCACTATAATAGTATGATTGATTTTGTACTATTTATTTTGATTAAACATGTGGTGTGGTTACCGAAATTAAATAGGTATTTGCTACAAAAAAAAAACGACCAGTAATAGATCGAAATTTTATGCTGGGAATAATAATCTACACATTCTCATCTTGTTAGTCATATAATCACGATTGAAATACTTTGCAAAATTTATAATTCTTATAGAGATATTAATGAGCTTATTCCGCTCGTCAATAGCATTAATAAAGTAGATATCAATTAGATATTCATAGCAATTATCGGTTTTATTAATTGGATTGATTTCTATTCATTCGCTCTACCAATGGTTCGAATATCATTAACAAGCACATTGAAATCATTGGAAATATTTACTGCAATCGAATTAATATTAATTGAATTTCGTACACTGTTACGATCTATTATGATTTTCACAAAAAACTTTAAATTATTATACAACATCAAAAAAGATTTTTCAAATACATTGATGCATAGCCAACATCATTATCATTTTTTTCATTAGTTGAAATTTGCACAGATGATGTATATCTGTTGCCGCTATAACAACAAAAACTAAACTAAAAAACAGAATAAAATAAATATTTAAGTGGGGCTGCCATACAACAAACGTGTACAATAAAACTCAAACTAAATATTGTTGATTCAGTTTAGGCTGTAACAAGCACTTATGAACGTCAAAGAAGCTACGCCATCGGTTACCACGGCGGGTACCGGGTCAAGGGCTGTTTTTATTTATGTTTTATTTTTTTTTGTTTGTAAAAAACATTTTATAAAACCAAAAAGTAAAAAATAATCCTTTTGGAGTCGGTGCCAGCCAAGGCATGAAAAATAAAAGAGTCGGACTGCAAAGTAAAATGCGGTTTTCATATTTTATAAAAAAAAAAACAATTTTTATACATAGGTCAAACTAAGAACCTCCTATTTTAATTCGGTTAAAATCAGTCACAACAATATCATCTAGGTAAACCACTATTTGCCAAAATGTAATTTATATTTTTTAGGATTATGAAAAAACTACCATCCAGATCTTCGGAATTAATCATAAAACTTTCTCCTAAATGCAACAAATACTTTTCTGAAAACCGCATCAAAATCGGTACAGCCAAAGCGATAATCGCGGACAAACATACATACATACAGGCAAACTAAGAACCATATTTTTTTAAGTAGGTTAAAAAGTGACCTCATTAAATCACTAAGCTAATCAATTGCCATCACGTAACGTACATACAGGTCAAAAACAATTTATTTTAGATGAAAATATAAGCTTTAAGCACAACGTTAAGACGAGCAGACTGAAGTAAACCCATTTCCGCTTGCGGCAAGGTACGGAACTCATCGTGCGCGAGTCCGACTCGCACTTGGCCGGTTTTTTTAATTTAAATGACTTTACGGGATTGTTTAAAATAGGTTTTAGGGTTATTTCAAATGAAACCATTTTTCATTTATACTGTAAATATTTCAACCAAACAACCAATAGTGTCTTATTTTATTTCATTCATTTTTCCTTATAATAAAAAACCGTTCTAAACATTAATTCAAAAGACCACTCTTCGGCCATTTAATCTATTTAATCTAAGAACCTTTAAATAACTCATCAAAGGTAACGCAGGTAGCAATCACCGTTCAAAAAGAGGGAATATTTTTGGAATTATTTTAGCGACGAGAGGAAAAATGGCGATCAATACAACCCGCATTAATTATCAGCACTGTTAATTTGGACGTTATTGGCATAAGAAAAGAACCGGGCACAAAAATGAAGAGGCACGATATCCGTTCTCTGATTAAGAAAAATAAGATCTAAGTGTAAATACCCACATAGAGATCTTTGCTTGCTTTATAACCATTTGGTATACAGGCTTTGTGTTGCCAGAGAATATACAGGATGGAAAATTAAGATGGGACATGAACGGCAGGTACCTTAACCGTTTTTGCTACATGAAAACGTTCTTTTTTTAAGAAATATGGAACTGCATTCATGAAAAAAAACAATCAGCAGAGTTTTTTTATACCAATCGATCCTTTTTCTTATGAGGATCAAAACAGTCTAAGACTCCAACTGAAGTATGAGTACTAGAAAAATCAGAAATCGCTGAAAAGTATTTCCTCACATTTACTAAGAAAATAATTCGCGTCAACAAAGGTACTCGTCGGCGAAGCGCATACGGCAACGTGTGGCGCGAGAGCGGGGAGTGTTTGGGTCTTGTGGAGGCATCTTGGGTTTTCCGCGATTTATGATTTTTCTAGTACTCATGCCTCAGTTGGTGTCTTATAGTGTTTTAATCCTTATGAAAAACAGGATCTTTTGACATAAAAAAATATATTTTTGAGAATTGACCATTTTCCTGCTGACTGTAGATTTTTTTCAAAATCTGTGAAACCGATTCAAAATTTCTTAAAAACTTAATGATGGTTGCTTAAATCGTTGCATTTTTAAATTTTGCTTAAATCGTTGCATGGTTGGTAGCTACAACGATTATGGTACCTGCCCTTACTGCCCTGTTTTAACCTCCATCCTGTATGTGTATGATACAGAAACAAAGACTGTTGACAGAACAGGATGACAGGTCTTATTTATGACAGGATTATTGCCTCTAAAAATTTATTGCAAAGGTCATGGATAGTAACTTGTTGCTAAGTGTTTAGTTCCCTCTCAGTAGTCTGTATCGAACGAATAATGTTAAGAGTCGTAAATTATGATACTTAAGAATTGAACTTACAAACAAACTATAGTTCTCTTCAAAAGCTTTACTGTTACTTAATTTTATTAAGAGGAATTAGCATTAGGACACAAACGAGTTCACAAACATAAAACTGTTTTATTGAAAACAGCTAAAAGGATCCTTAACTAAAACTATTGGACCGAATAAAGCGTATCCTTGTCTCCCAATATTGACGTTTTAGTAATAGCCTAAATCTACTCATCAATTCGGAATTCATCCCTTCATTCAAACAATAGTATAATATATTTATGCCACTACTCGTAGATACAAACATTATGGACCTTATTTAGCGTCGCCTGAGATCTCCAAAACCTTGATTCCGTAGTTACACAACACGAGTTACACAATGTTGAAAACTTATTCAATTTCGAACTGTGTTCTTGAATCTGCTGAACAAAAAGCTAGAAAAATAAGCCAAGTCCAACCAAGTTTGATAGGATCAAAGTAATTTGCCTTTGAACCGAAACTTTTTTACGGCATAGAAACAGTAGACTTTGGCAAAATATCGGTACTTTGCTTAGCTTTCGAGTTCAGGCATTTTTCCTTACAGAAGAATGTTTCATTTGTATGTATTTCTTTGCACATACTTTTTATTAGAAAACAAGACCTATTGCTGTTGAAATAAGATTTGTTTGGAGAACAAACTCCACAAGATTAATTTGTTGTTTTTTTTTGTTCTGGCTTTCTCCCGTTTTTACAGAAATTCCGCCAATGTCCCGTAACGAGAGATACACGGTTTTTTTTTATAAAATGTGGTCAGTAATAGGTACTGGGTGTACAGTTTTGGATCTTTTTCTTTCTTGAGTTCTTATATTTTGTTTTATTTTTTTATTTTTTTGACTTCACTCATTGCACGATCAATCCGACTTCCAAAAAGGAGGAGGTTCTCAATTCGGCCGGTATGTTTCCGACCGATCTAAAAAACTTAAAATTTATGATTTTGTAGTTATGCATTTAATTTAAATTTTAAATTAAATGCATAATGCCGAGTTAATTTTTTCCAATATTTTTGTATTTAAAAATTTACCATAAACTAAAACTAAGCCTTTTGGAGTCGGTGCCAGCCAAACTTTGACCTATTCTAATTAAATTTTTCTTGACTCCGAAAGGTTTAGTTAGTGCTTGAAGAAGGTTTTTTTTTAATTTAAATCTACACGATGACTTGGTTGAAAAGTGTTGAAAAGTTGAAAAGTGTTGAAAACTTGTGGCCGAGTTAATTTTTTCCAATATTTTTCTGTTTAAATACCCTAAGTATAAGTGTTGAAAAGTTGGTAGTTCTGTCATAATTTTGCCAAAACGAATATTTGCCCTGCACCTGTTTAACGCAACGGAGCCTACTAAGCGCAGGTGCTTTCGATCTCGCTAACTTATGAGAAATAAATCGAACGAACGAACACTGGCAGCTACAATGGTGTAATATATTTGAAACCCAAATATAATGGCTTGTTTCAATCGGACCCAGGTGGTTCAAATATAATTGCAAAGGTATTTGAGTTGAACATTAATTTATTGGATCATTATTAAAAAAAATGGTACAGGTACATATTAAAACTTAACAAAAATATAAATGTCAAAACGCAATCCGTATCCGAACAAAATAATATAAATGATTTTTCGAAGCTACTGCAGCGGACAGAGGTAAATAGAAACACTAGATTTTCACATGAGATGTATTAAATCGTTTCTTCATTAAGACTGTTACTACTATCATAAATTTTTCAGACGACAGTCAATAGTTTAATATATTCATACTGATATCACAGAACAGAGAAAGTCTTTTCTGGTGTTCTGTCACTGACATCTAGTTCCTTTCCAACAAAGTAGTTTAATGCAGCAGGTGTTCGCAATGCGATGTCAATGCATCGCATTCCCTACTCTTATAAATAGCAATCCCGTGACCACGGCCGGCCCCCGGAAAGGTAACGAAACGTTGGAATATTCAAAGGCCGTAAAAAATACGCAATTCAAAACTAAAAGTGTTAGTAAAAAGCGCATGAAATCTTCAAAAGTAGTTTTATAACAAAAATTAAGAAACAGTATTTAATCTGTATCAAACAAAAGACTTCGGAATTCAGACAGACAAACGATACGTCTTCACTTTGTCACGTTTTTGTATTATTTCGTCCAGTTTTTGCCAGGAAGCTGCGTTTTCCGCGAATATTCTATTCGGTGTGAATGGCTTGAATTAATAGTGTTACATTTCTCACTTCAACGGCACGTGTCGCCAACGCCGCGCTATGGATTACTACATAAGGTAGTTTCAATTTAACTCAACGGCCAGTTTCGTAGTAGGCGCCTACACGACATCTTTACTATTTTAAATTATAAGGTAACTTCAACATCAATATCGCGCATAACTACAAAACTAATTTTGTTGTGTTTCTTATTGACAGGACTAGGTTTGTTTAAATGAAATGTTTTTTTAATTTCCAAACGCTCCTTCTTCTCCTCGCTATCTTGATTATTTCGAACCAACGAAAATTTAATTAAAAAAATTAGTTAAAAATAATAGTAAATTTAAGAAAGAGCACTAGTACTGACGAATAATATTTTTGGTCCAAAATAATAAGTTAAACGACCAGATTTTCGTGTATTACAAATTTATTTGACCGTCTGCAGGTATGTTTGATGCGTTTTACTTTCGGAAATTAATTTGATAAACGTGTTTGTCATACAAAGTCTAATAGATTTGATCGTTTACCGTGTTAGCTTTATGGCATTGAAATTTATTTTAACTTACATCACACAAGAAGCCATCTCGCCAAACAGACTGTTATCAAAACAAATGATCTGGTGTGGTTAAAAATATGAAAAAGTTAGCCTTTTTCTCACCGTCTACTAACATATCGTGTTCTACTTCAGACAGTTATACTCCAGAGATATCCAGTTCCATTTTTCACTGGAACATCGATGCACTCTCTGCTAGACTACTTATTAGGATTTACGATCATACCACAACTTTTGCTCAACTTTATTTATAGTTCGTCCGAGACACGAGAGTCGTTTGTTTCAGTTTCGTTTTGAAGCAGATTTTACAGTTATCTGGCATTTCTTTGTAGTGTGCTTTTCGTGGCAGTCATAAATTTACTCAAAGTTAAGTATTCGATTATATAAAAAGTTGAACATTTCAACCGCCTCTGTGGTCTAATGGTAACAACCGCCGGTATTAGACCCAGGGGTCCCAGGTTCGATTCCCAGCGGTTACATATTGTATTCGGTTTGGTTGATGGTAGGACTCGTTGTTAGTCCGCCTGGCTAGGTACCACCATCTTCTCTAAGCAACCTCAGTGATAAGGATTCCGGGAGAGGCTCGCTTCCATCTTCGGCCTTATCAATATTTAACATTAGGTATAAACTAAATAGAGGTAATCTAAAATCTTACTTTTCATACAGGATAATCGATTTTTTTACGATTTGGCATGAAATTCACTGAACCGCATTCTCGCACTCTAAAAATATTTTACTTCATATAAAAAATAATACTTAAAGGCCTATTGCATACCTTTTACGTTTATAATGATGTAAAACAATGTACGTATCAGTTAAAATATTTCTAAACCACACGCCAGCTAACTCGCAACCCTGCTACAAGGTAAAGTTGGGAAGTTGCACCAGTACAAAGTTATTGAACTGTTAAACAGTACAGACTTGTTCAAGTGACTGCTAGCTCTAAATTGATTTAACTAATAGGACATTGATTTAACTCATTTGGTACTATAAGCTACTTAACAATTACAAGGATAGGGATCTATCAATCCTTAAGCTACAATATCTACAGAAATATCTGCCGATTCGAGAAAACTATTTTTTACCGCCTCTGTGATCTTGTGGTAACAACCACCGGTATCAGACCTAGACGTCTCGGGTGCGATTCCCAGCGGGGGTACATATTGTATACGGTTTGGTTATTAGTAAGACTTCTTGTAAGTCCGCCTGGCTAGCTACCATCATGTTATCTAAGTCTGACGCCAAAAGAACAATGTTTTCAGCATTGTTGTGTTCCGACAGATAGAGACAAGGTAGCCAGTTCCTCAGTGATTAAGGTTTCCGGGAGAGGCTCGCTTCCATCTTCAGCCTGATCAATACTCAACATCAGGGACGATGAAGGCTTAAGAGTCTCCCCGTTGTTCATAAAAAAAATGAAAACATTACTTACATTGTTTATTGTAATACCCTTTATTGTAATTTCCCCAAAGGTGCGAGGTATACTTATGTCAATACGAAGAAGCTTGATAGCTTATGTATTTTTTTTTACTGAAAAGCACAGCTTTCGCTTTACACTTATCTAACACTAGCGGCCGCCAGCGGTATCGCCCGCGTGGTTCCTGTTCCCGTGGGAATATAAAAAAATCTTTCTTAGTGCTCGACTACATCGTCAAAGGATCCTGTAAGTATGCAAATTGTTTACTTAACCGGTTTGGCCGTTTGGGCTGTGCGTTGTCTGTCAGTCAGTCACGGTATTGTTTTATTAGTTTAAATCAGTAGTTCTCAAATTAATTTCGTTCATCGCCGTCTATCGTATATTTTTCAACGCCCCTCAACATTATTTTTTCTTTCCCCCCTTTTTAAATAGGTACCACAACTTATCTGGGTCCTTTATCGCCCTTCTCTAGGCCACCAGCGCCCACAAGAGGGCGTTATCGCCCACTTTGAGAGAGACTGGTAGGTCTAAATACCATGGCCAATATCTCCTTTATTTTCTTAAGATTTTCCACAAGCAACAGTTTAGTAGTAACTAGTTCATACTATTTATTCAAGCAACTTTACAATAGTTTAGCCTCGTTACACGTTTTCAAAGTAGCGAACAGGTGATTTCCGTGTTGTATGTTTTAGCAACTATTTGCAATAGTTGGTAAGCAACTTTTACCCTCATGCTGCTTGGAATTGTGTCATTTTCAACAAAGTTGTTAATACTGTGACAGATATTCACTAAATGTAGCAAAAGTACATGATAATACTTTAAAGTAACATATTCGTTACTAGTACTACATACCTACTACATTAGATTGAAGTTCATTCCTAACTACGTTTTTGGGGAAAGGTATTCTTTAATAAAGTTCCAAAAGATGTGATTGAACTACCTTTGCATAAATTCAAAAAACATGCTCATGAGCAAAGGTTATTGCAAGGTACAATATTATATAAATGACTGTAATGCATGGAACTGATAATTAAGATAATGTACCTATACGATCACCTTACTCATCAGTCAAATACTAATAATAATAATAATACTTTTATAGATATGTATTTGGTAATGGTATATTGTTTGTTAATACCATTACTCACTTGATAAAGCTTGTCCGCTAAAAGAGTCTGAAATGGGTGGAAGGGCAAAACTGACAATTCAAAAATGCATGTAATATGCTCAATTGAATAAAGAATTTGTCATTTTCTTTTTCATTTTCATTTTAATTTTAACCTTTTTTAGAAATTGAAAACTTGGCAACAAACTGATTGAGTAACTTTTTGCATGATGATTCGTTGCATTCGTTCGAAAATTTCATTTTTATTTTTATATTGGAACGCCTAATTATTTTTTGTCTAAATGGCCTTTGGCACACATATTATAGGCCTAAAAATTTTCCACACAATTGTCAAATGACCTAAATTAGTTTAGCCTAGTTTTAATTCGCATAATTTTTTTCGGCATATTTCCGCTTCCCTAGCTCATGATTAGGCATAACTATTCATCAAATGTTTCCAAGTACTAAATACGATTCGCCCAACACCGTTACGCCTAACCATTTCAGTATGTCAAATTGATGAAATAATTCATTCATTCAAGCATGCAAGCAAGTAGGCATGCAAGCAAGCATGCAAGCACGCATGGAAGCAGGGACACAAATAGTTTTATTGTTTCATGAGTATTTATATAACATGGTGGTAAAGTAAATAATCAGTAACATCATGAACCAATAGAACATATAAAGTAAATAATCAATAACATCATGATCAGGATGCAAGCAGGCATGCAAGTAGCCATGCAAGTAGCCATGCAAGTAGCCATGCAAGCAAGCGTGAAAGCAAGCATCCAAGCGAGCATGTAAGCAAGCAAGCAAGCGAGTATGCAAGCAAACATGCAAGCGGGCATACAAGCAATGCAAACAAGCATGCATGCAAGCGAGCAAGAAAACATGCAGCAGGCAAGTCTTCTGTCACGGCTCCGGCACTGTGAGGCTCCGGCGGTCTCACGCGAGTTCCATGAGTGAGTCCCACTTTAAAACCACCTGCTCCTCAGCTCGCGGGCCGCCTCGCCCCTCCGCGTCTGGCCGAGCTTAAATTACACTTTAGGGGTAGGGTTTTTTGGCGAATCGTTTCTGTCACTGACGTATGCAAAACTATAATAGGGGTAACAATACGTATGCGTACTAAGTTATTATGTCAAAAGTTAAGTATACTAATAAATATTAGGACACTGAATATTAGTGGTTTTGATAATTAGGGATGTTAACGTTAGGCCAAATTATAACAATGCGAAATAATCTATATGCTAAACAATAATTGTGCTTAAGAATTTTAACCCAAACAAATACGGCGAGATGAAATTAGGACTAATGATTTTAGGCGTGTCGAAGGGCACCCATTATACATACCTATCCTTTGACTCTATGTCGTACGGTCAACGGCAGGTACGGCTTACAAATCTGTCAAATTTCTCCAATCGACTTTCAAGTTAAAGGCGTAAGCCGTTGTGTACGGTAGAGTAATTGTCTGTAGAGATTTGACATTTTGTATATAAATAGTAGTTGCCGTTGACTATACATTAACGTAAGAGCCCTTCATATTACTTTTATTAAAATTAATTAATTTAATTATCTAAACAGATATCACACTACAAATAATTGATTTGAGAGCTCACCCCTAACGACTTAAAAAAAAACAAATTCGAAAAAAAAGACAATAAAGAACGTAATAACATTTTTATGTCATTCCACTTAATCTCCGAGGCCATTAAGCCGAGCAATTGATTGATTTTCAAATACCCCGGGTTGTGCTCATCGGAGGCTCACAAATGACCGGCCGTGACGACTACCATGATCCGGCCGCAGGGACGCCATGTTTTTTAGAATATCCGGATTATGAATATTCTGAAAATACATGGCGAATATGGATAAACAAAACACTACCACAGTGTAGTTTGTGTTCAGCGGGCTTAGTACACAGTCTGTTCAAACTCGCTAATAGATTATTTTCAGTAGGGCTAACACAAAAAACTATCGAAATTTAATCTAGGAGGTATCGAGGGCGTAATGTCAAAAATGTATAGGAAAATGTAGTTTCGTTTACATCCCATCGGAACGCTGCTCAGCTCAATATGTCATACATTTTTTTATTATACCTCTTTGAACTAACTCGAAAGTTTTTCGTGCTAGGCCTACTGCACTAATAAGTGAGCTGCCGCTAAAATATAGAGCATATTTTCTTCAGAAACAAATAAGTAATATTATATTTTTTATAATTTGATCCTTCTCATCCTTCTCTATCATAAACTCCTTGTTGATGTTCAAATACCTCGGGTTGCGCTCATCGGGGGCTCACCAATGACCGATCTGGCAACAGGGACAACATGTTTTCTAGGAAATAAAAAAAAACACTTCAAACACTACCTCACAGAGTAGGGTTTTGAGAACAATGCGGGCTTAGCATAGAGGTAATCTGATAATTTGTATATTACTTTCAGCATTAAAAATGAATCCGTTTCACTTGCTTATTTTCCGCTCATTGCTATTTCACCTGGGTCAGTCCTAGATAAGTATCACCAAAGAAAAATCCAACTAGAAACCTACATACTTTAATTGTGGTTTACAGACTTTATATAATTATCTAAGATTTCCCTAAATCAAGATTAAAAATAAATAATGTAATCCAAACTGGTGACTCCGAATATCCAAATCCCCCATCCAAAATAGTAATGAGCGAGATTCGCCATAATCGGAACTGATTAAAATAGTTATGATAAAAAATATAAAAATATTGGAAAAATAACAACTCGGCCACAAGTCTCGGTAGCTCATTGGTTAGAGCATTGGACCGGATTTCCAAAAGTCGTGGGTTCGAGTCCCATCTGAGAATTCACTTGTGGCCGAGTTGTTTTTTTCCAATATTTTTCTATTTATAATTTATCATAAGTATAAAAATAGCATTGAAAAATGCAAAATTTCAAAAATCATAAATGATTAAAATAGTTTTGCCTACTCGAATGCTCCATGACCGCATTTCTTAGTCAAGTATCGAAAAGAACTATTAGTTAATCTGTGGTCGGGTAGGAACTTACTTTTTTCCGGTTATCTTTTTCTCGCTTATTACTAATCCACCCTTTAGCGCGCATTACTGTGAAACCCACGCTGATAAGCAACGACGGTGAATTTTTCCACTTGGATTGGAATGCACTGAACAGAGAGCCAACGAAAAAACCACAATGCTAAAAAGTAGGGTAGATTTTACTTGAATGCGTAAAAGACCTTTCTGAACCCGTAAATTTGAGCCACTTTCTTTTTTGAATAAGCTTCCAGTGCTAATTTTCTGCGTTATCATAGGTAAGTTCAATTGTCTTTCGATAACAATTTAATTAAAGCACTATTAAAATTGTTGTAATAATAGTTAGCTGTTCGTTTTGACGCTGATCTTCGCAGTTTGTACACGTCAGTACCTATTTCATTTTCGAGGAGTTTTTTGGTTATTCAATGTTTAAGTCTAGAAATGCGAAGAGCTATAAGCACTACTGAAACATTCTCTATCAGATAATCCACAGCTTTATGTTCTTTTTATGCAACAAAGTTTACTACCTAACCGTCTTGCTCTAAAGTTTGCGGACTCAAGACAATTCAGACTCACCAAAAACAGCTGTAAAAGCAACCGTCAATTGTTTCGAAAGAATAAAAGACCTAAAACCGTTTGTCCTAATTTACCGCCCCCATGGTACCCCTAGTGTACACATATGACCGGATATTAATGAGGCAATCGACGCGCCTGCCGTCGGAACCCGATAGCATTAGGGCATCGAATCTACCATCCATTACCAACACAAATATCGACGTGTATTCCTATTAACTTTTATGGCACCACCTATTCTACGCGTGGGAATGCGTTTAACTTTATTGGACTATATTGCGTTAGTTACATATTGGTTATGTTGATTCATTTGTTAACTGTGCACTTTTGGTTATTGGAAGTATCGCAAAATAACAATTAATAACGTTACAAAACGGGGTCTAAAGTTGAACCAGGTTTGAAACTGATATCTCTGTTTTCATAATAGGAAATGAAAGTAACGGTTTTAAACCACGTGTTGTTTTATGTTATTGTTATGAGATTTTCTTCTTTGATAGACTGGAATCTAATCTAAAAGTAGTAATCCTACTAATATTATAAATGCGAAAGTAAGTCAGTTTGTTTGTTTGTTTGTTACTCTTTCACGCTAAAACTACTGAACGGATTTCGATACAATTTGGCACAGAGATAGAAGATAGCCTGGATTAAAGCATAGGATACTTTTATCCCGATATTCCCACGGGAACTGAAACTACGCGGGTGAAACCGCGGGCGGCCGCTAGTCCTCTGTGTACTTGTAATTGAGTCTTTTACTGACAAATTTTCAACAAGTCCCGAAAACAATTTTATGATTATTTTTGTATGAACAATAAACATTATCATTAATCATAACTATATCATTATAGTGCCTTCTTCCTTCACCATAAAGAAACATCTTTGTTTACAATTATAACGAATGACACAAACATTTCTGTATTTGTATTTTGTATATGAGAACTAACTTTACGGCTTCAGAAAAACAAAACGAAATTAGTTGACTAACAAAGTACGAGCTTCATCTCAACTCTTGTAAGAAAACATGACATAAAAAGATCCCAAGATTGAGGACTTTAACTTAGATGGAGATAAGACAAATTAATCTCTGGAAACAGCAGTGAAACGAGCGAGTGAATATTCAGAACAAAACTTGGGACCAACAGCTTTCCAGGATTTGCTCGAAGCTGGATTTAATATAACTCGCAGGCTTTGGGAATTCTACAATTTGATACAGCATTATCAATTTGAAATCACTACACATTCTTTGTGACTTTGAATCGTTTTATTTTTACTGAGATGATTCGACTTATTTGAACGCACAAGACATGCATCGTATTAATAGTTATTTGTTATGCAAGGTTGGAAAGTTGGTTGAAGAGCGAAGCGAGGATTTCAAAGGTACAAGACGCTAAAAACTTTTCTGCCGAGCGCAACATACAATTTTTCACCTCACAACACTGCCGTCGTAATAGTAAACGCAGTATTCGACAAAAAATCATTTCTGGTTTTTTGCTTGAAATGGTATCCTAAGACACTAATCTTCACAATAATCACAAAAAAAAGTTGTATTAGTTATAAACTCAGTACATGCACTGAATTACCTCTATGTACCAAGAAATAAGGCGGTAATCATCATTCATTTTAATAAAATGCAGTAATGATTTAATAATTACCAGGTTAAAACGCAGCACTCTTTAAATACATATTAAAAATGCAGTACTTGCACGACTACTGCGTTTCTACTTACTACACTCCAGAGCGATGTGACTTCTAAAATACTAAGTGGAATTGCAGTACATGCTAATACTGCGTTTGATCTTGGTGAACAAGGAAAACAAATTACCAAGTAGGTGCTTTTGCTGCGTTTGAGCTTAGGATATGAACGAAAACGAGAGGCCCTTATGGGACAGTGCCGCATGCTAGAGTAGCACGATAATCTGTAGTTGTCGCTTGGGCGCGGCGGAGTGGCGAGGCGAGCGCGACGCGGCTGTGAACGTCTTTATTTAGAAAAATATCTGGTGAGTACCAACCTCTTTAAATTATTTTCCACTAAGAGAGCTTTAATAATATTATCTGGGACTGAAATGTGGTATTCGCTTAGTCTACAATGGCTAAATTAATGTTTGAAAATGTATGGGTTTGAAATACATTTTTGAGTTTGAAAGTGATTGAATCACCACTTGTCGCTACCGCCACTGTTGATATTTTGCTCTTGGTTACTTGTAGCTAGAATAACATACTTACAGCTAAGTTAGTTTTAAGGCATTTTTAACTGTTAAAAAGAGTTAAAAAAAACTGTAAAACAGGTTTGAACTTTTTGTATGAGTAGGTATGACGCGTTATTATATTTTTTTTATTTAGTATATTATTTAAAAGCAAGAATCTTTAAAATAATATTAGTCTTTCAAAGACTGCTAAAAGTGCGTTTTCCACGAGTACTTGATAAGACTAATAATCATTATAATAATGTCCTATTTGCTTTATTTTATATAATGTGTATATTTTAAATACTTTTATTACCATTGCAATTGAAGCAGTCTTCAATGTGCTTACGTCCATTTGGTTTGACGCGCATTGACTATGACTTCAATAGAGTTTTTAAACGGTCAACTGCGATTGAAAATCACGTAGAATTGATAATTGCGATTGATTGTCTTGGGACCTCTTTATGGGTTACTAAAGTTAAATTTACTAATTAAAGTTTGTTAAAAAACCTGCTCCATTATATTTAATAATTAAGCACCCTAATTTTTAAGATTATACTGTGCTGTGAGTAAATTACTTCATTAAATTAAGGATTACCTATTTTAAGTTTTTTTTTAATATAAGAAGATTATGGTAAATTTTAAGTTTTTCGATCTCACGGTAATACAATTACCTACCTATTTAAAACACGATTATAAATCGTGAACGTTTGTTGTTAAATAAATAAATAATTATTGATTCTTTTAAATTGTTTGTTATTATCATCCTACCCCTTTACTATTTCAAAATAGTTAATTTTGATTAACCAAATTAAATAATGAATTTGGTATTTTTTTTTTTACCATTTTAGAGCCACCTACGACAAACTCATTTAGGGTATTTACTGGTTCTTTCCTAGTGATAACATATATTTTTAATTTCAAGTACTAATTAGAAATGCAGTTCTTAGCCAGTTCTAGGCAACAACGCAGTACTCAACACACATACTGCATATTATCTTGGTATAGTCATTATAAATTCCTTAGGATACAAAGACTAAACACCGTTATCGACCACGAATCACGTAATACTGAACGAAATGTAAAAAAAACTAGTAATAACTATACACACAAGTTTAATTTAATAAAATCTCAATTCATTTAAAAAAAATATTCACTATAAATGTATTTTTTTATAAAAAATCCATTAGCCGCGTTTTCCCAAAAACCGCCATTTTGCAAGTACTGCGTTTACCAATACGACGGCAGAACAGCGAGGAACATTTTATGGTTGTTGCCGCGGTCAACTTCCGGTAAAAAAATATTTAAACATAAAGTTTAATCTAAAGAAAAATACCTTATTCTCGTTGTTTTTATGATATAAAAAACTAAAATAATAAAAAGGGAGTATTATAGTTAATTCAAAGTTATTTAAAGTAGGAATATATTGTTACTTATTAATAAGTATAAAAACGATACCGATATATTGTTACTTATTAATAAGAATGAAAACGATACCGTAAATGTTGACACTGACATGAGGTACAAGACAAAGACAATTTAATAATAAAAAGTTATGTCACAATCCGAAATCCAATTATAGGTTGTGAAATCTCACCCAGCCTAATATAAAATTCTTATAACAAATAGTTTAATGTTATTGTTATTGTTTTTTTGATTCAATGAACTTAAATAATATAATAAAACCAAAACGGAGTATTATAATTAATATAATGCTATTTAAAATAAAAATCAAATATAACAAAAAAGACAATAATGCGATTCGGAACGCATTATGACATATTTTTAAGGTATTGATTTAAAAAGTACTTTGCCGCGCTAGGCCGCACAAAGCGATTTTCTACGCCTAAACTGATTGACAAAACCAAAGAGCGTTTGAGGTGAAAAAAAAATTAACAATACCAGACTAGTAAAGATTACCTCCTGGATAGTAAGTTTTGAATTTCATTCACCTCACTTTGCAGTTACACAATAGTTATTTGTTATGCAAGGTTGGAAAGTTGGATTTCGCGGCGAGTTACCTTAAGCGTAGCGAGGGTTTCAAAGGTACGAGACGCTAAAAACTGCCGCGAGCGAACACATAATTTTTCACCTTACAACAGAGAGGAAAATTTTTAAGCTCATCATCCTGTAAAAAAATGTTTTAACAAAAAGTTTAATCTAAATATACCTTATTCTTGTTGTTCTTATGATGCAAAAACTAAAATAATAAAAAAATAGTATAATAGTTAATTCAAAGTTATTTAAAATAAGAATAAATTGTTATCCATAATAACAATAAACACGATCCGGTAAATGTTGACATTGACAAGAGGTACATCACGTGCATTGATATATATAGATATGTCGCAGTAAGATAGATGTAGCCGTAATATAATTATATCCCTAGCCCTAGGCATATGAGCATTTACCGGAACATAGTTCTATCAAAGCGATTCGTAACTAAGTTGCTAGGAATATAACTTTAACACGGTTGCGGTAATATGATTATTTAACTAATAACTAACTAATCTAGTAAAGTAGTTATAAATATATCAATGAATCAAATAAAACAAAATATTGGTTTCTATTTTAATCACAAAATCAAGTTATTCAAGTCATTCGTACAAAATTTAATTAACAACAAGGCGTATTGTAATAATTGAAAAATACTAATAAAATCTACAAATTAAAAAAAAAATACCGATCGTATTTCTTATTTAAACAACAACAATTGCGATAAAATATTAATTATGAATAAACCTAGTATGGTGGTATGTAAATTATTAATTACGAAAAAATTTATATATAATAAATCATTAATACTGTAAATTAAATTTTGTATGAATTATTCTTGAATAACTTGATTTTGTGATTAAAATATGCTTTACTGATTTACGCCGGCGCCGATTAGTTGATATGTAACAACGTAAATAATGTGTACTCGAGAGTGTTTTAAGTGGTATTTAGATACCAGTACCTATTTATCGGTTAAATATAAAAGTGCCCATTGTTCGTTTAAAATAATTGGGCAGTTTATAAATACCCTCGATTATATACAAACAATCGTTTCTTGCAAAAATACGGTGACATATACAACCCACTTTACCTTATTAATGTAAACATTGATTTTTGAGCATTCGGCCTCATTGCAAGGAGTTTCTGCATGCATTTTCTTTTTAAATAATTTCGCCTGTCTTTTGTTTAAGCTCATAAACTTAGCTCGAATTTATTTCAAAATGTTTTTATACCGACTATTTTTGAGACTGGTTGAAAGATTTTTCACTGGATGAAAGACTATTTTTGAGTACGGCTAAACGGCTCTTATGGTAACTTAAGCTAAATTGACACGGACTCTTATCATAATAGTACCCTGCCGCGCAAAAATATGGGTATGGATATATATTCTGGTATTCTATTTATTGAATCCTTATTGCAATCATTCGCTAACAGACAGCCAGTAGGGAAGTGGGAGTTATGTGTCTATTTTATACGACGTGAGAACTAAAAAACACAAGATAAACCGTACATACATTTATTTCATTTGACATTCATGGGCATCCTTTGACAGTTGAAGGTCATAAAATAATAAATAAACTTCATACAGACACGCCATTTATCTAGCCCAAGGTAACATAAGATTTAAAATTTTTGCGTTCCATTATAATTATATATTAAAACAACGGGACTAAAACGTGACATTTATTATGTAGAATGTACAAGCAGACTGAGAGTCTGCTTGTGATCACGGCTATTGCAGCATAGCCGAAACGTCAAGCTGTAAGTACATAGTTGTACTACATAATAAATGTCGCGTTTTAGTCCCATTGTTTTAATATATAGCCCAAGGTAATTTTCTTAAGAACTTGTGTTATAAACATACTTATATACTTTTTTGTAAATACATACAAAATATACATATTTAACACCCAGACCAAGACAAATAGACATGTTTATGCACACAAATATTTGCCTTGTCCGGGATCGAACCAAGGACCTTCGGGGTAGAAGGTAGGTATACGTAAGTACCCCTACGACAGATAGGTCGTCAAATGGCTTTATATGGTAATTCAACTGTTAAATCAACCCCATATTCGTGAATGTATAGGAACAACAGAGTACTGTTTCTTTGAAAGATTGCTTCTTACCATAGACTTTCATAGTTAACTTTATACACTTTATACGACGCGAAATTCGTTTATGACGCAGTTTGATGAGAACATATTTCTGAATACAACATGATATACTTAATTTTGAAATATCAAATGGGTACATATGTTTGCAAATCTGTCCATGTGAATACATATCAATGCTTCGATAGTACAAGACAAAGCCAATTTAAGAATAAGGGTTTATGTCACGTTCCGAAATCCAATCATAGGTTGTGAAATCTCAACCAGCTTAAATATAAATTCTTATAAAAAATTGTTGTAAAAAATCTTATTGTTATTAATTGTGATTTGAATTGTTATTGATTCAAGGAACTAAAATAATATAATAAAACCAAAACGGAGTATTATAATCAATTCAAAGTTATTTAAAATAAGAATAAAATGTAACATAAATAGTCAATAGTGCGACTTGAAAAGCATTAGAACATATATTTAGGTTATAAATGAAAAAAGTAGTTTACCATGCTAGGCCGCGAAATGCGCATTTTCAAATTTTCCACGCAGAAATTGAATGACAAAACCTCCTTTTCGGTGTAATTATTAGTAAATATTTTATAAAAATGATTTATTTAAACTAGACTGTGCCTTATTACCTAAATAAACAAACACAATTTTACCCATATTGTACCACCAAACTTGGTAAGCAAATTCAATAACATTATTGGCATAACTAGTTCTGCCTAGAGGCGTAGTTTACTTGGCACCATTCGTGCAGGTCTAAAGTATTTCTCAAGAGCTAGCAAACGACTCATACGTGACTTATTTGAAGCGATTTTGCAAAATCTAGTTGTCTCTTTACAGAACATTATATTTTATTTTCAATTCCCGTCACACAGGGTGCTATGGGGTGTTTCAGGTTGCTTATGAATTTTTAGAAGGGTAGGTGAGCATCAAGAAATGTTTTTGGAAAAATCCCGTTATACAGTATGCTACAAGCTGTTCCAGTTTTATATTTTTTTTTTATGGGAAAATTTAAATGTGCACATAATTTATTTATTTTACGTACTTATAGGTATTCGAAAACTGAGCGAACAAAGACTGACCAAACATGTCAGAGGGTAAGTGAGCATGGAATAAAAAATAAGGCTAAAAAACAAGGTACTGATAAATACCTAGATATATTGGACTTTCAAAATAAATGTACAACTATATTCATCACGCGAACGAAGTCGCGGGCAAAGGCTAGTTATTTTAATATGAATCAAACCCAAAAAGGTGATTTTAACAAAAGTAGACGTGTACATACTGTTTGTTAAATAAGCTACAATAGGTAAGGTAGCCATAAAACTTGATCATATCTCGTAGGTACGTATATTTCATTATTTTATTTAAAACTCAATAATTATGCTTGTTTATTTTAAAGTTTCAAACAGCAGTTTGGTTGTGGTTTGGCGACAGCTTGCAGTAGCTGGCTAACTAATGTAGGTCATTTCTCAAAGACCAACAACCGAAGCTTAAAAACTTTCTGAATGAAGTTTCATAAGTAATCTTCAGTAAGTTATTCACTATTGGACCATTTCGTATGAGTTTAGTACACTTTCCGATTTTGGAAAATACGAAAGATTTGTTGTACCTATTTATTTTAGATTGCGTAAAAACGCAAATTTTGCGCAATCTCAAGATAATATTTTCGCAAATTAAATTATGTGAATTTAGGTCTTTTAATGTACGTAAAACTTCTTACATCGTTACAAATGTGTCTGCGTTGGACTCAGTTAAGCAAATAAACTACATAATCTTTTAAAATATATTGGAAGTAATAAGGTAAAGTAGAAAAACGAACTTACATACAAAGCAAGTTAAGAGGTCGTTAAAAAATATACACCCACCTATACTATTTTTATTATAATTATTATATAATATTGGCTGTTACTCATCATGTCATTCTTCTAGTTAGTGTCTCGTGGTAGTGGGAGCCTGATGACCTGTAACACAAATATTTTATATCTAGCTCAGGCATCAGTCTCACACAAACTAAATATGCAACAGCAATAATGTTTTGTAAATTTACTTAAGTGTTTGATGAGAATTTTTTTTATTTTTATTATTTCAGACTTTGCTAAGCTAAAACGAATGGATCATTGACGTTGGCCAACCACACATTCTCTTGTATCTTTTCAGTCTGATTATTCCGATGAATCATTTCCCGCCATCACTCCGTCCTGTCCAGGCATTAAGGGCCGTGACTTGGCACGAGCTACCAGTTGTAATATCACTCTCATTTCTCATCGACCTGTGACGTATGGCCCATTATATGTCCCATGCGTGGCTTAAACAAATTCGGGAGAGTACAGGGTGTGCTACGTTATACCTATGAATGCAGGCACGGTGTAATTATAATGTGCTCGTTATTGGATGTGGTTACTGTCGACGGCGACGACCTGTTTGGCTCAGAGGTATTATACCCGCCCTCTGCGCCAGGGGTCCCGGGTTCGATCCCCGGACAAGACAAGAATATTTGTGTGCATGAACATATCTATTTGTCTTGGTCTGGGTGTTTAATATGTACATTATGTATATACAACAGCACCCAAAAGAGTTGAAAAAAAGTTAGGGGCGCCACTAGTCAATAATTAGCAACAATTTAGCAAATATTTCACTATTTCCACACCTTAATACGAAAATAACTAATACTTAAACTTGTCATACTTTACAAAAAAAGTATTAAATTATGTTTATCCCTTATCTAGTATCCGTAACACAAGTGCTTCATGAAACTTAATGTGGGCTATTATTTATTCATCAACTTTTGCAGCCATATGATGCTCCCCTTGTGAGCTTTCAAAAATAATCCCAACAATTCCGTTCCATCCCTGTTTGGGCTCGTGTTCACACGCTACGCGCATGGGCGGCAGCTTTAGATTTTACTACGGCAACACTTTGCTGCCGTTGTTTGCATTATACTTTCCTTTACTTAGTCTCTTACATTCAACTTTCGCACCATTAAGTATACCTTTCATACTGTAACGTAATTTTTTTACAATCTTTTCAATACAAATACTTGCACGGATATCGTCGTTTTATTCCACATCTACCAGCCTCTTCATCGGAAAAGCGCAAACAATCCCAATAATCTAAACATCTAAAGGAAATAATGAAGTTTCCTAAATAAAAATACAATGCCTAATTTTGTATGAACGGTGGCGTCTTTTTTTTCGCGCGGCTATCAACCAAACCTTGTTATTTCGGTTCAGAATAACATAAAATGAGAATCTTACTATTAATGTTAGTGCTAAACTCAGTCCGAACCTAGCTATTAAGGTTAAAAGTTCTAATACGAAATGCACTTATTTTATTAAATATTTATATTTTTTCCTCTTTTCTGGTTGTGGCCATTAACCGTAAAGTCAGTCATAACTAACGAACTAGATAGAAAATACAATCATCATTGCATTCATCCTTTTGTTCTCTACATTGTGTACGTTCCTATGGAATTTGGAGATAAGACGGTATTTTGAGTTATTTCTAAATTCGGAATCAGCTTTATATTTAAAAATAGTCATATTTTTTATCCGTTTTAAGCCGGTTTTGTTTGTTGCCTGTTGCCATGGCCCTCCCCGCGTCTGTGTAGTATAGTTACATCATACTTGATACGATGTTCGCCCAGTAGCCGCGGACATCGCACTTCCGTATGCGTTGCATCTCGAATTAATACACCGAATCCGAAAAATATTACTAAATGTGAGTACGCAATAGCGTATTATCTTGAACTTGATACTGTATTGCCGACAGGCAATAGATTATAGATGACAATCTTTATCATCATCATTTCACCTAATGCCAATAAATCGTTCGTTAATTTACTAAACACGTAAAATCGAATGACATTTGATCGAAATGTCACTTCATCAATAATCTTTTTACCGAGTACCGACGATACATTTTATCTAAACACGGTTAAACTTACCACTTCTACCCTCAACACTAACCTTTTGATAATTATTTGTCTGTAATGTTTATCTTTTGTGTTAAGGTTCGCACGGCCACACAACGGTTAGTGTACTTACCTGGTACACTGAATACCTACCTACCTTATTTAATTATTTGTTGTGACATGTATGTATTGCGATACAATTTACTATAAGCATAGTTGTCACTGATTATACATAAATCCAGTTTTATAAAGCTTATTGTATTATACAATTTTAAATTTTTATCATTAGGTAATTACCTATATACTTACCCAGCTGTAAGAAAAGCCGCATCAAATTACTAATATTTCGCATGTGGTAACATCACTTAAAACATTTTGGTTCCATTAAAGGAATCTTTGAGTACGGTGCTTCCTTCGGCAAACTGTTTTTAGACGAAACGTTCATTAGAGATAAAATGTTTAGATGAAATGAAATGTAACATCGAGCAAACGTACTTCGATACATTAAATGTAGGGCAAAATGAAATATCATTGAAGGGAACTTTAGATGAGTCGTCATACAAGAAATGTTACTATAAAACGTGTTTCGAAATGATATAGTGAACCCAAAAAAAGACGCCAATTTTGGGCATTGTCTTTTGTGGTTATCATCTATGGTACGTTCTGCGACCATCTATTGTGCAAGTAACATCTAAGCGTCAATTCACACCGAGACGCGACGCGATGCGACGCGACCACACTCGAAGAGGCCAATGATTTCGCGATGCGCCGCGCGACGCCACGAGACGCATCGCAACGTGTCTACTGACCGAACTGCATCAATTCTAAACGAAGTATGGACGGAAATAGTAGACAAGTCGCCACAGCGGCCTCAGGCTGCGCCGCACGGCGTCACGCTGCGTCGCGCGGCATCGCGAGACGCGGCGCGTACCGGCGATGTTCCGCTGCGTCGCGATACGTCGCGTTACGCCGCGAGGCATCTCGAGGCGCAGTGCTGTGTGGTGCAACGTATTCTGAATTCTCACAATGAAATGTGTATCTTTTCGTGGAGTAAATAAGGTATATTTTGTGTCGCTCTATTAAAATGTGCGCGCAGCGTTGCGTCTCTGTATGAACTGACCCTAATGTTATTACTACGCCATTTTGCATATGTTTCTAATTATAATAAGGTCGAAGTAATAAGTCCGATTTTTTGCTTATTATTTTGTACTCTAGTTTCACGTTTTTGTATTATACGACTATGACGAAACGGATATCAAAACTGAACGTTTTAGCGATAGCTTTCTCGAGTTTTGCTTGCTTTTGTTTCGGGTGCAATGAAAAGTGCATCCGTTGCAACTAGTTTCCGGAAACAAAAATGAAATTTGTGAAAATGAGTTATGAGTTTAAGCGCTGATCAAATTAAAGTGTAAGGTTCTACGTTTCCTTTCATAAATTATTGACTTGAATTGATCGATTTTCTTGAAAATCGATTAATTCATTTTTATCGGCTGAATGCCTGACACTCGTTGTCGTGGCTTGCTAGTCTGTGTAAAAAAAAACAGAAAAGGAATATGGCGCGTGGCCGTTGCCTGTCAAGCCACTTTTGCTCGGGCAGCCATCAAGTGCGGACGTCTTTTGGAAATACTGATCTCTGTAGTCTGAAGTTTAAGGTGAGCTTTATAATAAATTATTTGATTACTCAGTTCTACTGTGTTTTATTACAAAAGCAATAAAATTTCTAAATTCTATTCTATGCCTATCCGCTTATTTACAGTTGGACGATTGGGTTTAATGACGGACAGTGATTTTTAACCAACTTCAGAACAGAAAAAAATATTTGCTTTTCTCAATATCTTATTCATCATTGCGTAAAGTTTGTAGAAAAACGAACAAAAAAACGGGTTACTAGGTCATTCAAAACCGTTTCTGATAAACAACCAAAGTTTAACAAGTTTGATTGATTCAGAAGCTTGTCACTAAAATATGATAATTATGCTATTTACAGATGCGTGTTGTCAGGCAAAGGGTTATCAACAATATGTGCTCACGTCCTAAATAATTAAACCTAAATATACAGTACCCGCTTTTATGGTTATCTAATACCGAAATTACCGAATGTTGATATATTTACCTACTTTGTTGTTATTTATTATATTCTGACTGATGTTTAATTTAAAATAAAAATAAATATCTATAAAAGATTTAACAATATTATTTAAATTTAAACGCAGTAGTAAAACGCTTCATAGAAAGTAAACACAATTAACGTCATTTGAAATTAGCATTTACTATTTAACCAACTTCAGAACAGAAAAAAATATTTGCTTTTCTCAATATCTTATTCATCATTGCGTAAAGTTTGTAGAAAAACGAACAAAAAAACGGGTTACTAGGTCATTCAAAACCGTTTCTGATAAACAACCAAAGTTTAACAAGTTTGATTGATTCAGAAGCTTGTCACTAAAATATGATAATTATGCTATTTACAGATGCGTGTTGTCAGGCAAAGGGTTATCAACAATATGTGCTCACGTCCTAAATAATTAAACCTAAATATACAGTACCCGCTTTTATGGTTATCTAATACCGAAATTACCGAATGTTGATATATTTACCTACTTAGTTGTTATTTATTATATTCTGACTGATGTTTAATTTAAAATAAAAATAAATATCTATAAAAGATTTAACAATATTATTTAAATTTAAACGCAGTAGTAAAACGCTTCATAGAAAGTAAACACAATTAACGTCATTTGAAATTAGCATTTACTACCGCGGAAGAAAAGTCAAATGAATCAAATATTGTTTCTGAATAACTGACATGGTCAGAAAAGTGAAATCTGTCGTTGACTTTGACTTAAATACTCACAAGTTCAAAGACAACACCATTCAGATCTACTCTAGCGTTATTTCCTCAAACGTAAACTGGGAGAATGACGCCAGTACGAAAAATGAGGTGATTCAAGTTTCCAATCGTTCACAATATTACTATTCTACGGCAATATGCATGCAGCTAGGAAATAGCAAAAATTTCTGAAAACTAGTTTGAGCGAATACTGTGCTCCTACTGTGAGGGGAAATGAATAAATTCGAATGCAGAAAAGTAGAGGGAAGTTGCTGGTTTTGGTTGATAGAGTAGGGTAATTTGTATAAATTTCAAGAGTGTGTAATTTTATTTAAATCTTTTGTGAATTTCGTCTGTAGTGTACTCGTACTTTGTGTTCTGCGAAAAGTTATGAGCTTGGTAGAGTCGTTTTTTTTGTTGATTTATAACATTTACTTTTTACAAGAACAATACCTTTTTTACAATAGGAGCAGCGCAACGTATATTACCTGTATTTATCACTATATCAGAATTCATTGGTCTAGCTGAGAATTATGTTTGTGTGCTCGCTTTTCATCAAAAAATAATTTAACGAATTTTAACGTAATTTTGTGTCGATAATTATTATTTACTAGCGGATCCTCGCGGTTTTACCCGCGTGATGCCCGTTCCCGTGGGAATATTGGGATAAAATATAGCCTTTGTCACTCGGGAGAAATGTAGCTTTCTAATGGTCTAAGAATTTTCTAAATCGGTCCAGTAGTTCCTGAGATTAGCGCGTTCAAACAAACAAACTCTTCAGCTTTATAATATTAGTATAGATTACCCAAGTCAGTAGGTACTTTAAACTATTATAATTCAAGCAATATTTTCTATCATGATCTAAAGTTATAGGTACCTATACGCAATTCTAGAAATTTCAATTTCAATATAAAATATCAGGCACAGGCGCCCATTCGTTGCAAAATGACTTCTGATAAATTCCGCAGCGCAATAGGTAGGTATACAAGTTTATAGCAGTATTCCAGGCAGTTTGCAATATGCCTTTTCGCCTGACATGTACCAGGAAATAGCGAAATTCTCAGCGATCGTCAATCGAGTGAATGCAATACGTATTTCTGACAGGGTGCTGACAGCTTTGCTCTGTTTGCCTCTGATAGTATTAAACCTATTATTTCTCGTTTTCCGAATTAGCTTTTTTATATGACCGGAAGCTAATATGTACGCTAGAAAGGAAGTAGGTACACAGGTTTTTTATTGAAGATTATTGTTAATCAATAAGTTGGAAGATTTAAAAATGCTTGGCAATAAGTTAAGTTGACTAAGCCGTTAAAAAACTTCTGTGCTATTTGTATTCAAATATCTGTAGTTAAAGTTTTCATTAAAATACAGTTAAACCTAACTACTACCTCTATACTACACTTTTTAAAAACATCCGATTTTATTTTATTTTAAAATTCCGAAAGTTCTTTATACTGAAATGAGCTCTGCGCAAGTTCTCAAAAAGAAAAAAATACTTTTTCTTTTTGGGATATTTTAACAGCATTATTTATAAGCAGAGTTTTTATTAAGGGACGATTAAACACAGATAAAAGACACGAGCATTTCACACACAAGATCAAACACAAGATCAAACACTCACTCAACTTACTAAAAAAAATCGTAAAGTATGAAGGACACGTGTTTTAAATCTCATATAGCCGTAGGAATTGTTTTCCCCAGCGGTTCGACGGTAATATTTCATATTTCCAGCAGCTGTCGCGACTGCACAAGAGTGGTGCGACTAACAAGCTACGTGCCGACGCATCAGCCGCCTCTATTACAGCGGAATGCGCTGCACTTTTGCTTGGTTTATAACCTTAATGTACTGTGAGACGGCTGATTTCAGTATTAGTGGTAGAAAGAACGAAATACTATAAACAAATTAAAATTTACAAACAAACACAAAATCCACAATAAAAATGTGCTTCAGTATCAGTTAAAATGGGGCACAGTTTCAACTGATTCTTCTGAACCTCTGACGTTCATTTTCAGTTAACCCCAAGAAAAAAAAGTAAAATGATATAAGTACATTATGAGTTTTTAAATTTGCTCAATCAATGACATATAACTAATAAAGTAAACAAAAAGTTAACAGCGCAATTGATTAGCGCGTTCCACCATCGATTTTGGAGTATAAGCAACTTTAATGGTATGTATGGGTGACCAATAATCAACATTTATTTAACGTTTATTTCCTCCTACTTACATTGGAAAATACGTTAAGCCATTAACAAAACACCTTGTATCAGAACCTTGAATGTAATTACTTACACGGATTCCTATACCTTCTTACTCCGATTCCGTGTTGTTTTCATTTTTCTTTAATATAATATCTGAGTATTATTACTAGGTCAACCGGTAACAAAAGCTTATCAAATATCCCAGGGCTTAAATAACCCAGTCTACACTAGGTACGACCACAGAACGCGAGAAGTTCCGATCCCATATAAATATGCTATTCCCTAGGGAACTTATAACTTTAACGACGTAACTCTGTCAGATGATGCTCTTGACACCACCAAAATTATAAACATAGCAAACCACGGGCCAGTTTAGTTTCCCAACTCCATGCATAAATAAATTGCAAAAGCCGACATTGTTATGTTAGAATATGCCTGACAAATCCTACTAAAATTATAAATTCGAAAGTGAGGATGTTTGAATGGATGGATGGATATTTGTTACTCTTTCACGCAAAAAGTAGTGAATGGATAAAACAGAATACTTTTCAACCCGATGTTCTCACGGGAACGGGAACCACGCGGGTAAAGCCGCGGGCGGTATCTAGTTGTACAATAAATTGCATAGTTTGATAAACATCAGTTTTTTGCAAATCGACTAAACTTTTGATATAATGGCGTTTTGAAATGTCCAAACAAATTCCTTTGGGCAATTACTAGCTATGCTACTGAAAAAAAAAACAACATTTTGATAACCATTTCCGAAGAAAATCATGTGACCATTCTGTTGATTATTGTTTTTACATTTAACTTTAAATGAACTAACGGAATAGATACGTCAAAAGAATTGCATTTTAAATAAACAGTTCCTGATTCCGTATTCTGAGAATATTCAGCATAAAACAAGCATATTATTAACATACGTTGCTCGACGCTCTTCACAAGTTTTAGTATTCCAGTCTTCCAAATATTCGCACATTTCCAAATTTGCAGAATGATATTATAGATTCTTTTAGGATATACGTACTTATTTTAGGGACCGTTATTTGCTTTCCTATTTCAAATAAAAAAAATATTAAAACATCTGCAATTTCTATTCTATTCTTCTATTTAAGAAATGTGACCTTTTTAAATACTTGGTATGTTAAATATTTTGAATTGCAATGGTTCAACGTTCAACAATACAACAACTTATATTTTTTTTATGGACAAAACAAGTAACTGTCTTGAAATTTTTTGGATTTCCTTTATGAGCGTATGTTTACTTTACTTATATTGACTAAAAACTTTGACACAGCACCACACTTAAACACATTTCAAAATTATAGTATGTTTTACAGCAGTACAAGCAGTAGACAACTTATTCTCATTTTTAACCGACTTCAAAAAGAAGGAGGTTATCTTTTAATAAATAAAGGATGTCGTGTCTCCGACACGCCTTTCTTTGACGAAAGTTTTAGATTTATCTTTTGTACAGGTAATAAGATTATGTTAAGAAAATTTGCCTTAGCATGGTTAAGAAGATCAATATAGGTACCTGTCGCAGCCATCTGGTTAAATCAGCCTTTTAATTGAACGGCTACCCCGTTCATTGAATGCCGGCATTCAATTAAATGGCTAAAGAACAACTAGCCAAAGTGTTGAATGAAACGTTTAACAACTTGGCTAAACGTCATATTTAGCCGTTTCGTTAAATGGACTAGGGTAAAACTACTATGGACCCACTATTTTGGTAGTTTTGGGGGGTATTAGCAAAGAGACTTTTAAGGTTTAAAAAAAACCTTAAACTTTCTAACCTATCACGTGACGTACAGAGCTAAGGCTAAGGCACAAAAAATACTTTTAGGTATTATTCTCAGTAGATCTATACAACCAAAAAAATTCGAACTTCCAACGAAAAAAACATACAAAAACATTGTCAGCTGAGCGAACTATCTGACGCCATATTTGTTTTTGTGACACCAGCGCCGCAGTAGTAAAAAAAATAACCAAATTTAAATCACCTGCCTGAATTGACGTCAGCCATCTTCAATGGGCTACCTTACAATCATCCAACTAGTTGAACGATGAGTGATGGTATTTCAATCAATTATCGGCCTAGGCATTCAGTTGAATGCCGGCGTTTAATGAAAAGGCTAGCCTTGTAATTGAATGGCTGATTTGCGGCTTATCTATTAGTTTAGAAATATCGGAGAAATATATACTTATATAAACTTATTGCGCATCAAGCAGGGTGAGGTTCAGGTGAGTCAGGTGTTTCTTAATCGATGCAAATTCAATTGTCTTCCTCACTAACTCATACCATACCTAATTTCATAATTGAACTCCGACCCTCACCTATTTCGCGCCGGCCGCTTGTCGCCTGTCAGACCAACATTTATTATTGACAATTTGAATCGAGAAAATTGTCAGACCCACATCGTGGGCGGTGTTAATATTTGATCGGTTGAAACGACCTTTCGCTGCACAGATGCCACGTTGGACATCTGCAATACCCACTACTATTAATGTCTGGGAGCCATGGAAATATCAATATAACTGGTCTGGTGGTTATACTTTATTACGGATACGACTTGATGACAATAGAGCAAGATATAGGTACCACGAGTGCCCGTGGCGCAGTGGTTCGCGCGCTCGGCCTGCGATTGTTGAGGTTAAGCAACTTTCACATTGGTCGGTCACGGGATGGGTGACCTAAAATTTCCTATCTTGAGCTTCTCCGTGCTTCGGAAGGCACGTTAAGCCGTTGTTCCCGGCTGCAGTTGCAGTCGTTAAAACCCTCCAATCCACATTGGACCCGCCTGGTCAGGACCCGTTCTCCATATCCATCCATAAGGAAGGCCAGTGCCCCAGCGGGGACATCAATACTGGCTGATGACGAGGATGACGATACCACGAGTCATATGTCACGCAAGCATGATACAATAACCCACAATAAAAAAAATGGATTTTGGGGTTAATGGGCGCAATTTTCTCAATGGCAAAGATAATTGGGCTCCGTTGAGCAGCTAGCTAAATCATTTGATCCTTCCTCAGTGCTGTAGCACGAAAAATTATCAAAAAAATATCAAAATGTATGATGTATTGAACAGCGTTCCTAGCGAACGTAAAGGGAACTAAATTTCCCTATACATTTTTTGACGCGAATATTTTTTCTATAATATTCATGCTAGATCGGTTCTCCGATTCCCTACGCTAAGGGAGGGACAGTTGAGTTAGTTTGCTTGTGTAATCATAACAATTATAATTAGTACTCATGCCGGAAAGTACTCTCCGGATTACATTTCTATCCTACTAATTTTATAAATCTTAAAATTTTGATGTTAAGTTTTTTATTACTCAAAAACACAAAACGACTGAACGGATTTGGGTGAATTTTAGCAACCATATACTTTATAGTTTGGATTTAAACATCAAATTTTTCTTGGATATTTTACGATGTCCACACGGACGAAGTTGCGGCCGAAAGCTAGAAATAAAAAGAGGTCGCATAGTATCAGAAGTATCGCCATGACCAACGGTTATATCCCATAATACCATAAAGTTGCATGTAACTAATATTTAATATGTAGTAACTAGAGAAAATTATTAAATTAATGTAAATAGTCAGCACCGAGTTGTAGATCGGTCGTTAATGAGGCCGTTACACGCACTTGTTGCGGCTGCCTAAATGATTTATGGGTCCAACTTTGGTCACTATTTCAATTTATTTTAACGTGGTTGTCATCCAGTATATTTATTAAATCTGTACTAGCTTATTATAGGACGTTATAGCAACAGAAATTGATTTAGCAAAATTTTACAAACATATTTCTATAATTCTTAAAAATCTGTTCCTAAATGAACGACCTTTGGAAATCAGGTCCAATGCTCTAACCACTGAGCTACCGAGACTTGTGGACCCCCGTCGAAATTCCCCAATGCTTTTATATTTTTAATACGCTGAAAGCCAGCGTTGTCACATCAATGCTAGATTCGAAAGGAACATGTTTTTAGATGTTTAACGATCGATTAAGACGCAACAAGCAATAATTTATGATTTTTTAATTTTTGCATTTTTCAATGCTATTTTTATACTTATGATAAATTTTATATAGAAAAATATTGGATAAAATCAATTCGGCCACAAGTGAATTCTCAGATGGGACTCGAACCCACGACCTTTGTTAACCCGGTCCAATGCTCTTACCACTGAGCTACCGAGACTTGCGGAACACCGTCGAAATCTCCAATACTTTTATATTTTAAGTCTCGGTAGCTCAGTGGTTAGAGCATTGGACCGGATTTCCAAAGGTCGTGGGTTCGAGTCCCATCTGAGAATTCACTTGTGGCCAAGTTAATTTTTTCCAATATTCTCTATTTTTCTATTTAAAATTTATCATAAATACTTATATATCTCGACATAATATCGTAGTATTCAGTCGGTTTTCAAAAAGCGCTACATCATAAATCACATCCAAATCATTGTACATATTACATTGCCCCGCCCAATAAATTTTATGATCCAGACACTTAACAACGGAAAAAAGGAGAGAAGCAAGGTCGAACAAATAAGGACAAATAATAGAAAGGATTAAACGATCACACTAAAATCCTTGAGCTTACCTACCGTGAAACTACACATTGGACTGCTCTCAGCTATCGATATCAAAGTGTAACGATAGATCGGATAGCCAGGGTCCACAATTTTGGCCTTATAATCCAGGTATATTAGTGTGTATCATACGAATCCTAACAAATGTTGTAAATGCGAAAGTGTTTTTCTTTCATTCCTTACCTTACCTTACCCTTCTTTACACCTTAACTAACACCGATATTCTAAGTCGTTCCTCCAAAACTTACTCGTCCTCGACTTAACGAAACCTCATTGAAAACCTCTTCGAAATACTCCTCGAAATCGGTATTCTAAGTCATAACTCCGTAAGGACCTGGAGGACCAAAGAGTACGTAGCCACTCCGTGTTAGGCCTAGCGCACACTACCATTTTTACCCACGACGAGGTTGAGTGGAGTGTAAAAAGTTTTGGAACCAATCAACTTGAGTTTTGACATAGTACATAGGGTAAAATGGGCTTTTTATCCCAATATTCCCACTGGAACGGGAACTAAGCGGGCGGCTAGTTTTGAATATAACTAGTATATTGCTTATTTGTACGCATTTTGATATACGATATTTTAGTCACACGCTACGAAAACTGTAGTAAAAATCTAGCTGTGGCGGCTACTTCATTAGTGAAAAAATGATACTGAATTAAAATAATACTTTGCACTTTTTATCCTGTCCATACCACACTGAATAATATCTCTATCATTATTTTATTTCGTAAAAAGTTAGCCCGCATCAAAAAAATTCAGTAATATCAGTGATGAGGATGTAGAAAAGTATCAGACAGAGATTATGACGCAATTAATTGTCAGTTACTTACATCATCAAAATTTAAAATGTGGTAAGTATGGTAAAGTTTTTAATTAATTTTCAAACAACTTCTAACTAGGTACTTAATTTTCCTCTTCATAATAACTTAAGAGAATACCCTGATTACAAACTCGAATTAATTTAATAAACGATAATTATTAACACGTACTTACGAAATTTCGAGCTCACACGTCACGATCGGGTTTAGCAAATTTCGAACCGAGTTGTTAATTAAAATTACGCCGCAGTTTTATAAGTAGTCCGTAATTAATACTACTAGGTAATATATACAATACGGTTCGCTTTTTTGCCATCGTATTACAACCGTAATACCGTAATTCAGTCCGTCAGGTGCAGATGCGGTGAACGACTTCGGGCTATTAACCCATTTGAGGACTACCGTCCAACCTAAATTGAACCCTACCCCAACCACCCAAAGTTCCTCTTTTCCCACTCCTTGCCCACTCTTTAAAAGACGTTGGGGCTCACAAGAAAATGGCCACCTCTCCCCCAAATGGAATGTTTGTGCCAATACTTGAAGATTATTGATATTACACTCAAATAGATATTATAATATTGGCACGTTTGGATGTTTACGTTGTGACAGCGGTAATAAATGAGAAATTTTGGCCGATAGGTATCGGGAAATTAAGCAAACATTTATTTCACTTACGAGTATGTGTGTTTATGGAAGAGACGTTTGCATACAAATTTCTGAAAGCTTTGAGCGTGTTTACTTTTCTTTGATTAGATATTTTGTACTTTGTTTTTTGATACTTGATCCCGTAAATCCCGTAATTATGTTACAGGGTGACGTTCCTCGAAGGGACAAGGGACCCTTCGTTGTCTGTCTGTCTATTCTCTGCCTGTCACACTTTTACTTAGGAAAACGTCGACGATACAAGTTGACATTAATATCAATTACTGAGCCTACCTCTTCAGCAATCACTTTTAGGAATAAAAAGATCTTTTCTTCTAAATTAAAACACATGATCATTTTGTTATTTGTGGACTACAAAAGTAGGTAAAACCTATGAAATGTTTCTTGTGCAATAGAATCATGAAACATGACAGCAAGCAAAATGCAAAATAAACCTTAAACTTGATTATATAATATAACAGACATGTGGAGTAAATATCAGGTCCACATTAACCTTTTAATGTAATTTTTTAAAATCTAATATTAAACCTATTTAACTGTCAAATAATACAGGCAAAGTTTGTTTAGCCAACAACAGAGCTAAAGCAAATATTACTTATTAATTTTCCGTTCCACACTCGGATTGAATGCAGATGCAAGAGCCATACATTATGTACTTCCACTGCAGGACACATACACATTATTTGAGAGAAGCTGTCTCGTAACTGACCGTCTGCGACCCTCGTCAAGGCTGACAGGCTTCCTGGGAAGGATTCCTCGCTAATAATCTAATGTTAGGGAATGGAATCGGAATAATGAGATTTTAGGAGATATCGCATCATTAATGGTACAATAATTTGTATTGCTACAGGTGTTTTATTAGTTAGTATGATGTGTTTAGTTTGGGAATTGTAGGGTTGTGTGACTTGAAGCATACCAATTATTGATTTGCAACAAGATCTGGAAGCTACAATAAGGTAAAGAATCTAGCACGACTTTGTTTTCAAAGTGTGATTCTAGAAAGCGGACTTGAAATATTGCTATTTATTTATTAGCTGTCTGTGTATGATTTTACATAATTTTTATATGAATTTGTAAAATTGATTCTTCTGTAAATAACTTTACAATTTAAATTAACAACGCTCCTTGTATATGAAATAACAACATGTGGGTAGGTACCATCTGAGAGCAGTTAAAATATGTTCTATTTCTTTTATAACAACATGCAAAAGTCACAAAACGTTTAATTTGTATTTTTCTACTATAACTTTTCTTTGACCTTTTTTAGACGGTTAAAACGATAGAAACCTAGACATTTGTTATTGTTGCTTTTTCATAAAAGGTCCTATAACATTGGAACGATAGAAAAACCAGTCTAAAATCATAGAATCAAAACTAAAACAACAGTAACTTTAATAGTCACGAAGTTCGTACTTATCTACATAAAAGCTAGCTCAGCTATAAGAGAGCATTTTTTCATAAGCCGTGGAAGATTGGCTGTTAACCTTGGACATGGATCTAAGCGTTTACCACCCTCAGCTAAGTTCAGGGCAAAACAAATTCCTTTTAAATAACCGAGCTCCGGCTTGCACGTGAAAGGCAACTTCCTGATAAGTAAATATAAGTATAAAGAAAGTCTTTGAGCGTTTCACATGGCAAGGAAAGTTTGTTCAATATTTAAGCATTGTACATACCTAAAACGAAAAGATATTGAACCTTGTTTACTCTTGTGATAGTCTTATAATTTAATTACAAATAATCGCAGTGTATTACGGAATACTAACACTTTAAATTTGTTATTGTTGTTCTTATAATTTGGGAAGCTCGGTGGTGCGTACGGCCAGCGTTTTTTAGCAGTAAAGAAACTTTCGTCGGTCACGAGACGGCGAAAAAAATTAACTATCTCAAACTCCGCTGTGCTTCGGAAGGTACGTTAAGCTGCTGTGCAGGCTGATTATCCAACGAGAACTCGGTTCAGTTTCAGTTTCGTCGCTGTTTGTGGCTGTCATACAGTATGAAAATGTGTCATTAATGACAGAGACGATACTGGTTGCTAGGTGATTTTTTGTTAGATAAATCAGCCTGCCGTTGGCCCCGGCTGCATTTGCAGTCGTTAACTCGTAACAAATCTTAATCGGCCCACGTGGTTGGGCATGACCTATTCTCCTTATTCATGATGTAATTAATGTTGAGATATTAATGATGTTTAGTGTGTATGAAACTTATTGGAATTTTAATTGTTCACATGTTTTTGATCACCTTGTCTGCTATGATATATCTGATGGTGACTGTACAAAGTGTTTAAGAGTCTAATTTATTTAAAAGAATATCTTTTACCGTAACTATCATATTCATAAACAATATAAAATTTAAGTTCACGGTACAAATAATCATATTGCTCCCTAACTAAACGTCAAAGTTAACTTTCAGGCAACATTATGTTTTATTTTACGAGTGTAAGCGGCTTAGAACGGCGCTCTCCAGTTCAGTTTAATAAGCCAATTTACTTTCATTGGGGTTTAACAGTCACATTCGACTGTTAAATAATCCTGAAAATGATTAACATTTTCAAAATAATTTGTTTATCATAATATTGTTGAAAGTAACTAAGTAGTTTTGTTCTTGTCTATATGTAAAATGGACACCATTTTTGTTACACATCAGAGAAGAAAATTTGTCTCCAAAAATCCAAAACAACAATCAAATTGTTTATCACCGAAAATCACTAAGCACTTTATAGATCTGTGTTACTTTAAACGTGGACATGTAAATTTACTTAAGCACATCTTAACTTTTGGCGCGCACTGTTCATAGAAATATAGTTATACGTAAAAGTTGTTTTATTTTAAAAACTAAAGCTGTGATTGTGTTTTTTATTAGCGAATAAAAGTGATGGCTTCAGTTTATATACCAAGTGTAAAACACCACGTTTATAATTCTACAATCCTGATATTTTTAAATCTCGAGTGAATAGACTTTTCTAGGCAAGCTCGCTCCATCTTAGGCCTCTTCTTAATCTAACGATTCAGAATAAGGCCACGAGTAAGCCTATTAGAACTTATTAAAAATAGAACTTAAAATTTGTTTAGTTCAATAGTAAACATACACGCCGTAATTAATTACCCGTGAAAAAATTGAACTTCTATATCTTGCCAGATCTTTTGAAGCTCACACCAATATCTCGAATATAAATGTGCAAAATTGGAGAGTAAACGTTTTTGATCGTCGCGTCGGAAACAGCGTTGCCAGGCTCAGGTGCGTAAAAAAAAAATGACGATCGGAACGATTTCGTAAGTAAAATTGGGAAAAAGTCGCACGTTTAAGCAGAATACTTGAGTCCCTAGTGATGGCTAATATATCCAGTTTTCAGTTACTATGTAAAATATTCCAATCCGATCCGAGAGGTCAAGGCCAAGCTAGTTCTAGCTTGGCCTTGACCGTTGAACCATCAAAAGGATTCGTGAATGGAAAAGGTAATAATTCATAACCATGTCGTTTATTCTTAACGAGAGGTTGGCGCATTGACATGGCGGTAATTTTTAACGACATGATCAATGTACCTACATAACGTACAGCAACTGCATTTAACCATACATAGAGGTATAAGAATCGTACATTGTATCGTGGTACAACTAGTTTTCTGTATGTACCTTATCATGAAAGATTCAGATTTTGAATTGGAATATAGGTAATATAGGTAAAACGAGGTTTTATTGGTAATTCTACCCATTTCCTTCTTCGCCTATCCCTTGACCACGTACTAGATATATTTTGATGTTAACTGAAATTAAAAGCTACTATTTCTCGGCAATTAGTGTCTGTCGTAATGTGTTAAGATAACGTTGCCGCTGTAGCGCACAATTCACGTTTAATGTAGCATTAGTTAGAACTCGGCCACGGCTTGAGCGATAGCGTCAGTTCAAGCGTCCCACTAAATAATGTGAATGACATTTCTATTGTGGTGTGGTGGTGGTTGTGGTTTCGAACCTATCTCGGTGTTGTGACTGGAGCTCTATTTTTGATTCACTCGTCTCGAGGATTCTACTTATTTTCGTGCGACGTTTGAGTTTCCGTATTCCGTAAAAACGACCTTGCCCGTATATACAAACCGCCACCCTGAGGGACACCGGCATTGATATCACACCACGCGGAGTAGGAATCCCCGGTATAAACACGCTGCCGTCGCCCTAGCAGGTAACTTTGAAACCAATCAATTGCACAGAACACCAAGTAGGATATCAGAGTCAACGGAATTAAACGCCTTACTAAAGTCGAGTAATGTCAATACCGTAAGCTGGCGATTTTCCATCCCAAGGCGTTTGTCATCCGCTATCTTGACAAGTGCTGTAGATGTACTGTGACCTTTGCGAAAGTCAGACTGAAGAGGATTAAGAAGGTGATTAATATTAAGGTGATCAGAAAACTGACGATGAAGGAGTTTCTCAAGGACTTTGGACAGGAAGGGAAGGATTGAAATTGGGCGGAAGTCTGAAAACGAAGTCGGCTTTGACTTTTTGCTGTCTTATTAATTTATTTGCTTAACAATCAAAATAAAGAAGAATTTTTATTATTTTATTTATTAAGGTATGTAAGTACTGTATTATTTTTAACGAAATCATAAATTATAGAAAAAGTACTTATAGTGTTTTATTTTTTATTTCAAGTTCAACTTTATAATATAACATCCATACCACACGCAAAATAAGAATTTTAAAATACAGCTTTCGTGATGTGATTTTTCTGTAAAGAATTTTTAAAAGATATCTTAAACGTCACTAAGCGTTTTGAACAACGATTTTCGAAACTATGACAGATCGACTTAACAGATTTCAGGTAAATAGTTCATTCGAGCAATCGTTCATCGAGCAAGTGTCTTTCGAAAGTAAGTTGCAGACCCTACACAACCACAACTTAGAGGTCAGCTCAAAGCGGCCACCCTAACTTTAACTTAAAAAAAATACACTTTAGAATCGATTTTGTAAAATAATGTGCAATGGATAGGGAAATTAATAAACTTTTATATAGTGTAGTCGCATTTTGCAAAAAACTTGAAAGGCTTACTCGTCGTCGTCGTCGTCGTCTCAGCCACATGACACCCACTGCTGGGTATAGGCCTCTCCCAAGGATCTCGACAACGATCGGTCCTGCGCAGTCCGCATCCAGCGGCTTCCCGCGACCTTCGCCAGATCGTCGGTCCACCTTGTCGGGGGCCTACCCACGGAGCGTTGAACTGTGCGCGGTCGTCATTTCTTTCTTTCCGCCCCAACGGCCATCGGTTCTTCTCGCTATGTGTCCCGCCCAGCTTCAGCTGAGCAATCCTTCGAGCGATGTCAGTTACTTTAGTTCTCCTACGGATCTCCTCAATTCTGATTCGATCACGTAGGCAAACGCCGAGCATAGCCCTCTCCATTGCACGCTGGGTGACCTTGAGCCTTCTTATCAGACCTATAGTTAGCGACCACGTTTCACTACCATGAGTCATCACTGGCAACACACACTGGTCATAGACTTTCGTCTTGAGACACTGCGGTAAGTTGGACGCGAAGATTTTACGGAGCTTCCCGAATGCTGCCCAACCGAGTTGGATTCGACGGGAGATCTCTTTCTCGAAGTTGGACTTACCTAACTGGATTGTCTGTCCTTCACACCTTCGAATGTAATGTTCCCTGTAACTGGAGTGGGTACAACATGGGAATTCGACATTATCTTCGTCTTATCCATGTTCATCCTAAGACCCACTCTTTTCAAAAGCTTACTATTATTTGCAAATTACGAAAACATGACAAAAAACCGCTTTGCCCGAGTAAGCGCCTAAAGCGGCCATGGGGGAAGGACAAAGTGGTCATGCCAAAATATATTAAGAAACGCAATTTTCATTAACTTAAATACAAAAAAATTATCATATTTCACTTTATTTATGATAAAAAAAAGGAATAATGTATAATAAAGTTTCAAATTAAACAATAATTTCAGTTTTCAAATTGGTCATACGTGATTACTTAAATCTAAGTGCCAAAAAGTCTTCTACATAAAGTGACAAAACCAACAGCTATACTCGGTTTTTCAACATTAGATCCTAATGTAATGATTTCTCACTAATGTGAATACGGCATAGCGCGGTCACTTGGCCACTTTGCCCGGACCTCATTGTCTTTTTATACAATTTTGTTTTATAAATCAATTTAGCTCACATTATTTATCCCATGTCGGAACAAATAATAAATAAACAAAGCCTAATAATAGATGAGTAACAATAGACTTGCAATAAAAACATTGAATTCTAAAGAGGTTTGATCAAAACTGGTTTTTTTAACAAAAATCTCAAAAATTTTTTAACAAAAATCTTGCACACGTCGCCGCGGCTACGGGTTTTGCTTCTATCACCTCCGAATTACTGCTCGGTGCAGGGTAGGAGGTTGGTTATAGGACAGAATGGCAAATGTGGCGCTATTGTTGTTAGTCAACATAAAAACATGGTGTGGCCGCTTTGCCTCATATGGCCGCATTGAGCGAACTTCCCCTATCATTTATTTCAATAGTAAAAGGCTAAAGTAAAGGGTATGATATTAATTTTGCTTTTATCTGCCACGTGATCAAGATATTGTCACTTGTCGACAGGAAAAAGCACTGATTTATTGGCATGAAAATATTACCGAACATCATATCAATGTTCGGTAATATTCTTACTGATAACGCTTGCGTAGTAGTAAAGTTAAAAGATGTTAATACAAACAACAGAGTTCCTAAACCAAATAATACTGATACATTAATGCGAAGTCCTATTACCGCTGCCGCTTATGCGCCCGTTCGCTCTTACAAAAGTCGTGGCCGCTCGACGACATCACAACCACAACCGAGTCTTATGCGAAACGTGCCTTGAATCCGCCGTGCTCCCTTATATGCGCTAACGACCTACCCAAGCAATCATCACTGGAAAACTGTTATTGACACTGAAATATTGCTTTAACGGTGAGAAACTCGATTAGTTAGGACTGTATCTATTGAACTTACGGTCTCAGTTATTCAGTACCGGCCTGTCGGAAGCAACATTGTAAACCATCTATCGATAAATGTTAGTCAACTATACCAATAAACTTCTTCACAATGTAAGTTTCATTAAGACTTGATGTGTGATTCTAAAAGCAACATCGTTTATAGCGTAGGATGCAACATCATGGGATCGCTTTTTTTTAATGCTGTGTGGCAGCATCAGTTATCACAACAGTAAAGGGGTTTTACCGGCCCTGGCTTCTCTGGTCTTCATGACAACAGAGACGACGTGGCGCATAGAGAATAGCTTGGTGTTATGACTAAGCTAGCACCTATAAACAATAATAAAAAACATTAAATCCCAAATTCCTTACCAGTGTAACTGTGTTAATAAAAAACTTGGGTGATGTTCTTATGGGTAAATATTAATACTAAGGTTACACCAAGCTAAGACTAATTGCTTTGTTCTTCTTCTAAGTATTTATTATACCTAATGAGAAATAGTCCTAATTACGAGGAAATAAATTTCAACTCTCCCTAGCAAATGATTATCATTAATCCTCTGAGTCGTCGAAAGAGGTCGCCTCTTGTTTGAGGCTAAACTTTTTCCGGTTCGTGTTCCAAAGCCTCAAAACTAATAACGTCTGTATAAAAGATACAGACGTTATAATTTTTGAGCCAATTTTTCTGTTTTTTAAACAAATTCTTCTGTTAATTTTTTTGCAATTCGTTAAAAAAAATATTATAAGAGAAATTAATAAATAGGTATATGTAGGTGGGGGCAAGACCGCCCCAATAAAAATCAGTCAATTAAAATATGGAGAAATTAAAGCAATTTTCACGTTTTTCACGGCTTTATTACGTAACAGTACTCTTAGTTCACACATCTGAATTAGTTTTTACGCACAAAAACATTATAAAAAGTGGTCATAACCTCAAAATTGTATTAATATTAAAAAACGGTTTTTGCCACAGAACATTTTCCCCGTTCTGTGGTTTTGCCCCTACAGTGCGGCACAACCGACCCAGCAATTTTGCCCCAGGTTCTTGTTTTGTTACTAACAAACGATGTTAACAAAGCACAAATAAAGACCACTCAAGTTTAGTAAATAACTCAATCATATAATTAGTAGGTAATCGGTGTTCCTATCACATCTATAAAATTGTTACCTACACAGTTATCAAAAACTTATCAAATGTAACAAAAATACAAATTACTTTTTCTTCGCACAACCAGCGACACTGACTCAAACATGACAAGAGAGCGGCCAATGAAAGAGTGTGACCATGTTGAAAAATGTAGCTGTTCCATAAAAAATCCTTTAAATGGTAGAAAACCGTTGTGCCCCCCATCTCCCTAGATTTCGGGTAATTTATTTATTTTCAATTGAACAAAAGATTCCAAACACCTGAATAGAACACGAATAAAGATTTCTAGGATTCAAATCTGTGCGATTTCATTTGGCTAGCTTGAACTAGTTAGCTGAATGGCAAAATTGTCTGTACCTAAATAATCTCGAGACCGTAATTTCGTTTGAAAATCATTCTTAAGTTTATTGAATAACAATAAACTTTAGAATGATTTTCAAACGAAATATACGCAAATGGGAGCCTACGTCTGCACTCTCACCTATTTTGGTTTTGAACGGTACCTCCTGTCACGTTTCGCGCCTAAAGTGGCCGCCATGCTGCAGCCGCCATCTTGAAACGTGTTGCCTGACGGCCATACTCGTTGAAGCTTCCCTATTTAAATTCGCCCTCTTTTATACGACAGCTATTTTATTTTAACAAAACAGGATCTAATTTATTGGAGGACCTATTGTAAGGCCTTTGTAATGAATGGCACACCAAACAGTCTACTTTTACGGAAACCTTAACAAGCACGCTTTATGCGAGAGTCTACCTATTTGTCAACACTATTGTTTATAAGAAGAAATAATTCATTAGTTGAATTAATATCCAATCCTTTTGGGCCATTTTTCGAGATTATAATGGCTTTACTCTTGCGTCATCATCAGCCCATCATCGTCCATTATTGGACATAGGCCTTTTATAAACAAATTATTGAAAAGATTTTACCAATAAATTCACAAAATAGAATTATATTCGTCTTTTCCCCTTTTAATTTAATTGAATCCGCTGCTTCTGTGTAAAGTACCATTCACAGAAACCAGTCGTACCTCTCAAGAGATACCTCATTACTTCAACAGTGAATCTCTTGACCATTTTAAGGTTGAATAATAAATGAAAGGTCTCTCTTAGAAGTATTATACGATGATATAGATACAGATCCAGTTATAGAATTAGGTGCCTATAAAACTTTTTATGGAAAACAAGATTAGGTATATATCGATTTCATAATCTTTCTTTCTTGTTAATAAGATAGTTTAATAATTCTTGAAATCCGAATCTCTTAAAACCTTAACAATTTTACAAGCCACAGTCTAGTCTACCTATAGGTTCTTATTAAGAGGAAGACTCAACCAGCAAAATTGGCACACCAAAAATAAAAATGAAATATTACAGAATGCCAGTTCGAAAAAATATCACAATGTATTGTCTAGCTCACAAATGCAATCATTACTCACGAAAATGTCTTTCGTCTCGTATACACTAAAATATCTGGCGAAAGTAAAAGGATAATAAATCCACGAGTCAACGCGTCTGAATAATAAGATCATGTAGTTCTGATTATATTCTGTCACTCGATATTATTTATAGTGTTGTTAGACGCTGCAATAGCATTTTTCATAACCGGTATAGCACATAGCAAAAGGTACTTGGGCATACGAATTTTGATAACGCCATAACCAAATACGAGATTGGCGTGGTTTGAGCAAGTAACAGCCGTTCCCAATAACCTATCCATAGTAACAGGGCTACTGTAGTTTTGTTGCTTAGTTATTTCTGCTAAATGACGAGAAAAAACAAAGATTGCCTAGCAACTAAACCACAGTAGGCCTATCTCTTACTGAGGATAGGTTATTGGGAATCACTGTTGTATTACAGGCCCTGAGAAGTCACCAATTTCATTCCCGCACAAAATACTATGTTTGTTAGTACGAACATGTCGTTTTGTCTCAGTTTTGGTATTTTCTTTGTATTCACGTATAAATTGTATTCAAGTTAAAAAACAAAATGTGTTCACGTATGTTTATCCGATATTTATAAATCTAACCGTGGGTTATTTAAAAGTCCACGGCAAGGTAATATCAGCGGGCATTATCTATTAGAAACCATCATGTGATAAGAACGTTTTGTTTTTATAAACTTTCGTCAAAAAAAAACATTTTATAAAAAAAAACAAACCGACTTCATAAAGTAAAAAATAAAACTTTTGGAGACTTGAGAACCTCCTCCTTTTTTTGAAGTGGGTTAAAAAGAAGTTTACTTTAAGAGATTCTTAGTAAGAAATAGCATGGTAAGATTGAAACAATACTGTAAGAGATGGCGGTATGCCCCTAGGTTTCCCCTACTGTGCCATATTTTTTTTTATACTGTTATGAATTTGATGCGTTGATATCAATGATGTTTTATTATAGATATTATTATGTTACCTTCATAGTAATTTGCGTTGCAATCTGTGACGAAGACTGACACATTGACAAATTGATAAGTAGGACAAAAGACACGAAAAAGCATGGAAATGAAAGAGATAGCAAATTGAATAGGACCCCATATAGGGTCTTCCCAATTTTCACAATGCGAGCTTGTACTTGAAGCTGATACGTCATACTATGACGTATCAGCTTCAAGTACATACATTTAATATCATTGGTTGATATGAAACCTCATTCAAAGTCATATTGATGGACCTAATAGCGCAGTGTTGCTAATCCTACTTACTGCGCTAGGGGTTGTGGATTTGAAACATGTGTTGCCTGATAACTTTAAATGACGATCAATTATTAATACCGCGTGGGGCCTATAACCGGGAAAAATATTGAAAATAGAGACTCTCTAGAGTATTAGTATTTATTCTGAAAAGATTCCAGTTAATCAAAACCCATGCATTACTCACAATAAGAATTTAAAGACGATTCATTATCAGTGTAATATTGCAAAACGATATTATCGCTAACGTTGCGAACTTATCGTGGTACAGGGGACAACAAAAAACTTACCGCAAAAGATCATGATATCACTATCCATTAGAAAATTTACCTTTAAATCCTTGAATAGCAACAGCCCCCGCTACTTCCCACAGCTTAAAATCTCTGTTTCAAATTAATTCATTCACACATCACAATTTTATCCATCATGCATGACATGTCATGTCAATCAATACCAAGTATACTCTTTGTACCAAGTAGATCAGCCATGGAATTATTAAGTACTAGTACGTAGTACCTATTCATTTCATGGATTCTACGCTTTTTACATTATGATCTTTTTATAAAGAAGTTCATAGTGTAAATTCAAAAAAATTATTTTAATTAGTAATGTCAGAATAATAAATTGTCATGGGAATTTCTTTGGTTTCAGTTTAAATTTATTTTAATTTGAGTAATTGAATTGGATTCATTTACACCATTTGTAATTAAACGTGAAAATGGCTTTGAGTGCAAAAAACACGCCAGAAAGAAAACAATAATGAAGTACGATAGTAAGACAGTATTATTTTTCAATCAGCCGACACATAAATTGTCAAAATAAAGTTCCGAGTAGCTCCGAAAAGTTGAGCGGTACTGTTGTTTGCATTACTCACATTGAATTTACGATTTAGTTGGTTAGAAAAAAAAAAGATTTGGTTTTAATTAGTTGGGACCATAATGATTCAATCACTAGTGACCTATAGAGCCTCCATTTTTTTATATTATCCCCGGTTCTAGGCCCCACACTGTATATTGACATAATAATATCATACCTCCATCGGTTTTATCCCCGTAAAGTAGTTAGCTTATTTTATTTCGAAACTGCCGGTTTAATTTTATTAAGAAGATAGGAACTTATACCTTATTTTCTTAAACAAATGCCCTGCTACACATTTTACACCTTAAGGCTGTTTTAAACATATTTTAAAAGGATAAATACTCCTTACAAATTTTATTTTAAAACTGACCGCACTAAAAGCTTTTCAAATATAAAGTGTAGCCAATATAAAATGGCTTTAGAAAAGGCGTATGATGGAAAGCTTTCTTATATTTTATGAAAATTTATAACCGATTAGACGGTGGAAACCCACGGTTCAAGGCCTTTAATTCGAAACGTGCCTTAATTCCAATTGTGTGAGCATGATAGATGTTTTCTGGGTAAAACTTTTAAGATATTTCATATTATTTATTAAAATCGGTACATTTTGCTTTTTTATTTAATACGTTTTTTTGTGTCTATTTATATTCTGCTCACAAAATTATCCTTTTTTATGAACAACGGGAAGGATCTTAGCATTAATCATACCTGATGGTAAGTATTGATAAGGTTGAAGATGTAAGCGAGCCTCCCCAGGTACCCTCAATCACTGAGGAACTGGCTATTTTATCTCCAACTGCGGGAACACAACAATGCTGAAAACATTGTAGTTAAAGCGTCAGACTTAGATAAGATGGTGGTAGCTAACCAGGCGGGCTAACAACAAGTCCTACCACTAACCAAACCGAATACAATATGTACCCCGCTGGGAATCGAACCCGGGACCTCTGGGTCTAATGTTTTCCTAGTGGTTGTTACCACTAGACCACAGAAGCGGCTTTTCATTTCTTATACCTACGTATTATATTATACGTATAGATTGCTCATTTCGATTTCTTCGTCAGTATTTGAAGCCAATCTGAGTCTAAAGCAATTAGTTTGGTAGCGTTGATAAACAGTTTCCTATTGATTTCGATAGCCGGGAAAGGCTCAGGAAGCTATTGATCATGCCTGAAGTAATTTAATTATAGGCGTGTCGAGAAGGGGCTGCTAGATTCGGTTTAAAATGACACTAACGATATCGATAACTATAAAATATAATAAAAATATTTACAAACGTACGATATTTCGTGCTGCAAATCCTTATTATAACAGCCCATTCCTATTTAAATCTGAAATGACAGATGTTTTAGTTAGATATTCTATTTTTCCAGTGTCTTGGCCCTAAAGCTGATAAGTTCTAGTTCATTATAAGCTAGCGCGCCGGTTCTTCTCCGATCTTAAATTGTCCTATATTTTTGAAAGAATAAAAATAAGACGATCAAAAATTTACTCTGTTACGCTTACCGCTGAACTAAAATTTGACTTGTTATATATAATACAAAGTCAAAGATTTTTATTCAAATAGACTAAGTAATAAGTAAGTAGATAAGTGCTTTCGAGTCGTCCAATTTTTTTTCCTACCAGCCATTCAGGACATCTTTTAACTGATAAGAAGAACGGCCGCAAGAAACTTATCAGCTTTAACAGAAGCAACAACATTTACAAGGGAAAATGTCGTTGCCAAACACAAATCTACAATTTTGAAACATATTTAATATGAGGAAAATTTTCTTATACTCAGTTATTAGAATATTTTCCTTTTATACAATTACAATAGTCATGTTTTATGTTAGTATCACTTCCATGCATTTTGGTCTTTCAAATAATCATCTACCTTGTAAAAACCTTTGCTCAAGAGCGTTTTTTTAACATGTATTTTAAATTTATGCAAAGGCAGCTCAATCACTGGTTGTGAAAATTTATTTAAAAAAAAGGCTATGCCTTTCCTCAAAAACGAGCGACTGCATTTTTCAAGCCGAAATCTTGGAACGGCAAGCTTATTCTTGTTTCTAGTATTAAAATTATGAACATCGCTATGCTTAATAAATAAATCGTGATGTTTCCTTACATATACTATATTATCATAAATGTATTGTCCCGCCAAAGTTAGTATATTAATCTCTTTAAACAATTCTTTAAGAGAATCTCTCTGTCGAAGGTTGTAAATGGCGCGCACAGCTCTTTTTTGAAGTATAAAAACATTTTCTATATTGGCTGCTGAGCCCCACTACAACAGGCCATAGGACATTACACTATGAAAATAACTAAAGTAAACTAGTCTTGCCGTTTCAATATCAGTTAGGAGCATTATTTTCCTTATTGCGAGATACTACAATGAATGTACAAGATACTACAATGGAAAGAGTTATGCTCATCGGCGTTTCCTTGCATGATCGAATCAGAAATAAGGAAGATTTGTGAACTTAAGTGTGAAGTGTGTTCTAAAATGGGATTTCTAAAGACATTAAATGTGTTATGATTTTTGTAATTTTTGCATTTTTCAATGCTATTTTTATACTTATGGTAAATTTTAAATAGAAAAATATTGGAAAAAATTAACTCGGCCACAAGTGAATTCTCAGACTGGAATCGAACCAGCGACCTTTGGACCATTGGAGCATTGGACCGGATTTCCAAAGGTCGCTGGTTCGATTCCAGTCTGAGAATTCACTTGTGGCCGAGTTAATTTTTTCCAATATTTTTCTATTTAAAATTTACCATAAACATTAAATGTGTTTCGATAAAGGAAGAGCACGTTATTTAATATAATGTATAAGTCATTTTTAATATAAATACAATAGGTAATAGCTAATAGCTAGCTAAATGTTCATACAATGATTGTTTGTATAAAAAAATGTGATTATTAGCATTCGTGATTGAATGTACATAATTATAACAGCCCGCCCGTGGTTTCACACGTTTGATTCCTGTTACCGTGTGAATATTGGGATAAAAGGTATCCTATGTGTCATTATCATCCAAATCAATACTTTGTTTTATTTTATATAGACCAATAGTATAGCCGACTCTTTGAAATTTTTTAATCAATCGGCAATATCATACTTTAATAAGTCCTAATGTTTAGGAGAACATGATAATTATTCTTACTTAGTTAAATTTTGGCTCGTTACATAGAAGTCAGTTATTGAACGTTTTCAGTTACATGACAAATTAATCTGAGTTGCGGTTTATGTAGTTAATAATTATCCATAGATAGTTTAAATTGCCACGCTCGTTCCACCACCGTTCCGCCACGTGTGTACGTGGCGGAACGGTAGTTGGGGCTTCAAATTCACTATGACCACTTTGCGATTCCTTGCTTCATAATCACGCCAATATCAATACATGGTTACGACATTTTCAAAATTTGTATTCTCTATAACACTTGAATGAAACCGTGTGATATGAACGTGACTTACGCGTGGTTTGAACTGTCAAAAATTCCACGTTTGAGAAACGCGTGGAATCAACGTGGAATCTGCACGGAATCTTTGTGACTGGAATTTGATTGTTTTTGTGCTAAAAGTATCTGAATAAATCTATAACGTAAGAAATATTTATTTTTCGTGTTACCTTCTCAACGCCATCTTTTTCTTTAGGTAATTCAGTGAAATTTATTGTCAACTATCTTAAATATTATAACCTACTATTACTAAGAATTAGTGAATATTGTAACGAATTAAACCACATGTAACTATTTTATTATTAACTTATAAGTAAGTATTTTCCACGGAACCACCGAAGACTATTCTTGATCTATACTTATGTAAATCACATTTTAAAACAAATTGATTTGAGAAACAAGATGTTTTAGTTTTACATCGATTTTAAATCTAGAACAAATGCAAAAGACAAATATTAGGGGTTATGTAAGTAAATTCGATATTATAAGTCACTAGTAAAATTGTGGTACTAAAACGATTATGTACTTACAATAACAGATGACTTCAAATAAAATACCGCTATAATAAAATTCTTCAAACTAAATATTGTAGGTACGTTATTAATGTTTTTTAAAGTGTAAGTGTAGGTACATTTACATCGAAATACTTAGTATTTTTATTTCTTTGTTATAATAAACTTGTAATACACATATAGAATTGAATTAATTAATTTTCATTATGAAAATCGATAACAATAAATAAAAAAGGAACGTTCAAAAACGTTTAAACGTTTTGCCTGCGTGTCTTTTTAAATTTTTTGTTTTTAGTAAAATTGTATTGATATAATATAAATTATTCAATATTAATGTTAAAATAATAAAATCACGGAAAATTTTGCAAGTAATAAGTATAAAATAATATTAGTTTTAAGTTTAGTTTTCGAACGCACTGTGTCTTCATAACCTACCACAGACAGTTTGTCTTGGAACACTGTGGGACTTACAGAATAGAGTTGACTTGATTCCTTACCGTGACATGGTATGGACATGGACGCGATATTAACGTGGTTTAGGCGTGATAGCACTTAAGTGTGGAATCTAAGTGGTCATAGTGAATAAGGGCCCTGTTTGTTTCTAAGCATACAATGTAAACTTTTACAGCTAAACCAAAACGTTCATACTCGTATGAGCAAATTATTTAGTCAAAAAAATATATATACAAAGGTAGACGAAAAAAGGCGTAGATAGATGCTAATAAAGGCCTACTAGGCACTTCAAAGAACGTTAACTTTCGAACTCAACCGGGCTTCGGAATTCAGTCCAGTCATCAAATTTACTTAGTACGCTCTCGATTTTCAACGATGCCCTTATAACGATCCATTGTGGACGAACCTTCGTGAGATAAGTCACTTTGTTGTGCAGATATCGCTCTGTTGCTTATTATGATGTGATTTTGTTAATAATAAGGCAGTAATCGAACCGATGATGGTGTGACAATTTAGTCGAGGAGAAATTTTCAGTACTGATTTAAGATAAATATTAGGTACCTACATAGTTATTATTGTTTTTTTTTTTTAAATAAATTAATGTTTTGTTCTACAAATTCCTATTACAAGAACAAATAGTCGATTGTCAGAGTTTGCAGGGTCAATCCCCGTTTCAGAATCGAGACAATTCGTTTTGTTTTAAAATAGACTTTCTAAGTAGCCTACAGAAAAGTAACAGATGCAACGTCGTAAACAAAAGCTGGCGTTACAAAAAATATTGATCGCCTGAATCTCTCCTTTACATCCTTTCCGGTTGACTGGTAGACAATGCCTAAGGGTATTAAGTCCACCTTTTGCTGTTGAATGCAATAAAGAATAAATAAATAATTCTCATACCTAAGGCCGTGCTCACTTTGGACGCGTTGTGTTTGTGTAATAAATACCTAAGAAGACTTATTATTACTAACATGCCTAATAAAAAAATCAAGAAGACTTAATATTATTATTATGTTAATCAATGTAAATTATCTGAAGATATGATTCAAATTGTTGTAATTATTAAAAACATATTTAATTATTATTTATGTTTTTATTTTTAAGTACCTCAAACCTTATAGCGGAATTCAATTATTATTGTCGCATTTCAGAGCAGTATTTTGTCGAAGGTATGTTCCGTCGAAATAGAGATCCATCGAACATTTCGAAGAACGGTTCTGTCGAAGTAGTGTTATTCGAAGTTGCCAGAATAATGCTTGTCAAAATATGCCCTGTCGAAGCAGTGAGTAGTCGAACTATTATTTTCCGAAATCGAGACCCTGTCAAAATAATTGACTGTCGAAATTCATAATGACAGTCACCATCAGACTACCTTCAGCATTGTTACCCTTCGGAATATTATTTTGGGAAAAACTCTTTCATATTACGATTAAATATTATTTTCGATATTGAATAAAACTTGCCTTCAGGACTCCTGAAATAGTCTCATGTGAAGTTGTCAAAGGGATCAATTAACCGACATTAATAGCTAATGAAGTAATGATATAAGCCCGTTCGAATCGATACCTGTTGCTAAGTTTAGAACTACTCACGAACATTTTGGTTCTTATATCAATTTAGGCATAATACCAGCGTCTTCAGGAACTGGACTGGGAGTGAAAGAAACATAAAACACAGAATTGACCATCATCTAACTTTCCATTAGCAGATAGTAAAGCATGGTGTACACGGGTAGAGTAGCGCGGTAGAGTAGCGCGGTAGAGTAGCACGGTAGAGTAGCGCGGTAGAGTACAATCTTACTAACTATACTCTTGTAAACAGTATTGGTAGAGTAGAGTCGAATTGAGTACTAAAATTTGGTAGATTAGAGTAATTAGCAACGTGGGCAAGCTATACTCTACTCTACCACTCTACTCTATCGTATAGTTTACCACCACGTGACAGTGTTTCGTTTTGGATATTCTTAGGATTCATTACATAATAATTAGCCTATCCAAAACGAAATATAATAAAATATAGACTTGTCATTGTCATGTCAATAGCATATCGCATATGTCTGTCAGTCTGCCATTGTTTCGTTATTTGTTTGTGTCTTTATACCAATGTTTTATTAGTAAATTAGTAATGAAGTGGTCAATTTACCATTAACCATTGAAATTCACGTGTAAACAGCTACTCTACCAATACTGGTAGAGTACAAGAACCTGGGGTGCTATTGCGTAGGATAATCGTATTTATTTGACAGTTCATATCGTATTCAATCGGCTGCAATTCGTATGGAATGACATTTAATATGATACAATATGAACTGTCAAATGAATACGATTGACTTTACGCAATCGCCTAGCTGGTAGAGTAGTATTGTAGTTGACTCTACCGTCTACTCTCCCCGTGTAAGTAGTATGCCAGTTGACTCTACTGTCACCTCTACCCGAGTACACCAGGCTTAAATGCCCGTCAACGGACACGGCATATTGGAAAACTATGTTGGGCTGGCAATCTATTACTATTGTTTCCGGACAACATCCTAGAACTAACCAATACCAACTATAGCGATGCTGTGGTGAGGTTATAAGTTATTGTGTTAAACATTATTACTCTGAAACGTCACATTTTATACTCGGACAAACTCGCAAGAGAATACATGGCATGGCGTACCTATATGTATACATTGATGATATATATGAGAGATATCGTAGGTACTAAACGACAACATAAAGTAAAGTTATAAAAAACACTTAGTTGAAACAGGCTTTTCTGTAGTAGGTAATCTGCTAAAATAAAGGAATATAATACAACACATACATAATCTAACTTCTAAATGCTATTGATGGTCCTAAAACTCGTCATCAATCAACTCTCGAAGGCGTGTACAAACAAAATGGGACATTCGATGTGTTAAACTTGTTAATGGAGATTGAAATTGATCGGGTTTAGAGTACGTGTACCTACACACAGCACGGTAGCACATCAGACGTTACAAATTGAACTTCAGAGGGCTCTGAATGAAAACAATTTTTATCTGGATACCATCATAGGCGAAATAAAAGCAGACTTCGCTGGCTCGGCCACCTCGAGAGGATGGATCAAGATCGTGTCGTGAAATGACAGGTTGGCCGTCCGAAACCGCTGTGGAAACGAGGTTGAGAAGGATCTGCGCGAGCTCCACGCGGATGACTGGCAGGAGGTGGCGCAGGACAGACCCAGATGGAAGCTCTTATTATCGGGTCGCTGCACCATCCTAACAAGTAATATCTATTTTAACACTGCCCTCCACATTATGCATTCAGTTGATGGTTTGACCAAATAGACCTATCTTTGCAACAGCAACGCGACAGCAGAGATTGCGCGATAATTGCTTTACGTCACGTATCAACAGTGCGGCCTCTACCGAACAAAGGATGCACTACAATGTGCATTCATTTGGTTCCTGTTATTGCTACAAAAATGTTTTTGGCGCTAGCGTCATAGCAACAAGCGGCGTCTCACTCTCGCACCTAGGAAGGAGCGCGAGAGAGTGAGACGCCGCTATACGAACCATCAGCGAGCGATTAGTAGCAATCACGTATGTCATTCCATTTTTATTTTGACCAGCGATCGCGCGATATCTGCGCGATAATTGCAAATTTTTTGCCAATAGGTTAGTCGGTTTAACCACAAGACTTTTTGTGTACTGTTTTTCTTTAACTGCCATTTTAAGCCGAATATTATAGTAAAGCGCGTCTCGTCGAATAGTTCTAAATTTTTATTTATTTAAGGACAACTCTAAACACGTTTTGTGCTAAATATGTATAAAATGTCATTTCATTTTAGTTTAGTATTTGTTTGAAGTTAAAACGAACGTTTTCTTGTTCAGTGGCAGTTGGTAAAAGACGCCCTAAGTAATTAAGTAACTTGTCATCCTACGACCACTGCTTTGAAATAAGATAAAATAGTATAATGTTAGTATAATAATAATAATAATAATATTAGATCAAAAAACACAATTACAAATTTTGGTGATGCATTACAACAGAAAGACAGAAATTATCTTACTAAAGGCCTCTGACCTCCATGCTAGATTTTCAAAAACCTGTATGACAGAGGTCAGCTCCTTCCCTCAAATTGACACGAAATTAGTCTAACTGATGTATTTGATAGACACATGTAAAATTAAAAGGTAAACTAAAGTATAGATTGGAGTGAATTTAAAATTAGTTTTTTAAGGCAGACATAATTTAGCTTGCCATCCCGTGACTACGGCCGCTTATAGGTGCTGAAACTGAAAAAACCTGAAATGAAAAAGAAAATATACAAGTGCATATGTAAATTTAAGGTAAGATAGATGATATAAAATATCTATATTAATAATATTATAAAGAGGAAATATTTAATTGTTTGTTTGTTTGAAGCAAATAAACTCAGAAACTACTGAACGAATTTAAATGAAATTTGGTACAGAGATAGTTGATAGCCTGGTAATGAACATAGAATAATTTTTATCCCGATATTCCCACAGGAACGGGAACCACGCGGATGTAACCGCGAGCGGCCGCTAGTAGATGATATATACAAAGCAAAACATTTGAATGACGAGCTATTAGCAAGAGAAAGAAGAAGGACGCAAAGTACCTTCATTGTGAATATGCCGATATTAGCTGAAGCTGATATTATATAAAGCTGAAACTATTGAATTTATCATAACTTTCTCAAACATTATTTTCCTAGTGGACATGTTCCGTAAATGTGTGAGTAGTACGCACGTGCGTAGTATTTTTTATAGGTTACAGTCATTAGTGTGACGTGTTAAAAGAGGATGTTCTAAAAAAATGTATGAGTGGTCTAGGGATGAGCTTCGCCGTCTGTAAGTCAACGTCCAAACCAGACACCCGTCTGTATTAGAAGTATACGACCTCTCAAATAAAAGGTTTTATGTGTTTATGACGTTAAGATGCAATATAATGTAAAGAGTATTTATTTGAATGCTACTCAAAGAATGTAAACTACTTAGATTATATTATTTAAGATGCATTCAATAAAATACATAAACTTAATTATAACTTTTTAATTTTGCATTTTAAAATGCTATTTTTATGTGATAAATATTAAACAAGAAATAATACTAGAAAAAAAAACATCTCATGTAATCCCGTCAGGGCGACATGAGACTAGTTGCTTTTTTCTAGTACCTATATTTTCTTGATTAATATTTATTACATAAACTTAAATTCGTACAGTTGGAAACATTCTTCAAGTTGCTCTAATGAATTGTAATATGTGTGATACTAACTAAATAGAATATTAATGTTTAGTCTATCAGGACACGAGCCCGCCGGTGGTGGTCTCACAACAATGAAATATTTATTGTGTCTCATTTTCTTATACCGGACGAGTTAAATAAATGAATATATAGGATGTTCGTTAACCTAAAACAATCAATCAATCTGGATATTTTATTTTTTAAGAAAAGACCTATAACGTGAACACTTAATTACCATAAAGAAAATGACAAAAAACATGTGGAAAAGTTAAAAAAAAATCTCAAAAAAGTAAAGGTATTCATTTTTTATTATCTTGGAAAAAAAACGAAAATAACGATTTTCGTACAAACATGATCACCGTGCGACTAAAATACAATATATTCCTGCGCTTAACCTAAAAATTTGCATACAGATCTTTGCAGAAATATATTGACACTATGTGATAAATCTTAAACAAGAAAATATACTATAAAAAAGCATATTAGCAAAAGCAGAAGTATATTTTCTTGTTTAAGTATTATTACATAAAAATAGCATTATAAAATGCAAAATTAAAAAGTTATATTATTGACACTAGCATTCGCTTGCGGTTTCACCCGCGTGGTTCCCGTGGGAATATAGCGATAAAAAGTAGCCTTTGTTACTCTACGTACTAACTCTATGCCAAAAATCAAGTCGATGAGTTGCTTATAGTCTATTTCAGTTAGGATGATTCCTGTGACACTTCAAAGTTTGACCAAATCGCGTATACCATGTCAGCAATACATTTTCGAAAAGTCATTTATTTACTGTAGCAATATAATAAATAAAAATTAAAACTAGACCTCTGGAAATATATAGTAAAATATGTGTCTATTAGTTTCTTTATGATTAAATACGATAGAAAAAAAATTTTTTTCAAGTAGTGCAATGTGTGACTGTACTCAGCGAGTATTTTGGTACTACAAATCAAATGTTTTGCTAACATTAACAGAGACAGCCTAATACTTTATTTTGCCACATAGATTAGCACATACAATACTTTTTATTCTTTATTATGTTTAATTTGTATTCTTCTGAAAGAAATAATACGCATTTACTTGTATACCCGTAATTAAGTACTTTAGCTACCTACTTATTTCGGAATAAGATCAATGAGTGTGATGGTTGTCCTACATTTCTTTTTAGTTTTAAGAATTTCTTGTACTGAGGCGGACCTAAAACATCGCTGTGTCACTTTTTAGTCCAAACGAATGACTGAAATGCAATGTCATTTTAAATATGTTTAGCGTTAATGTGTTTATTGACAATTGGTGATAGTGCCCTAAATCTACCACAGTATACACCGCTTACATTCTTCTTTAAAACAGTGGTAATATCCCCTTCAAGTAAGTGACTGAACCTTATCGACGTCGCAGAGATAAACCGTGTAACTTAGCAGAAAAAAACCTATTTGGTATTCACCAGACGATCGTCAAGATTTGCTCCCTCCCGAATTTCCTTTGTAAACTTCTAACTTTTTTCTTTACCTACAAAATCTTCAGTATTTACACATTCGCTTAGTCTTTAGTCCTAATAAAGTATAGACAGGTTGTTCTCGATTTTCTAAATATTCTGTAACGTAATGGATAGGTGCTATTAAATATCGATATTCAGTTGTTTAATGTCGTTGCTTAAAAAATAACATTTCATAAAAAATTATATATACGTTATTAGTAGGTGGTATTAATATGATTAAAAATCTTATACAACAATTAACTAATATTGTATAATTATCACTACAAACTAAAAACGAATTGCCCTTTTTAAGAAAAGAAGACCTAAAAACAATCTAACTTTTGTTTTTCCGAAAAAAATTATACAACATCAAAAGGCTTACAAGATAACCAAATATTTTAGTGCAGTTTAGTTCACTACTACAGTTAATATCGGCTATATTTCATGTAGAAACTGTAACTATAACCTATCCGTGTTTACCAAAATTGTTGTAATTTAGCCTATACAGCACCATATGGCAACTTGGGAGAACCAAACACATCAATGGCTTGACTTAAGTCATACTACTAAATACGTTGATAGTAAACAAATTTTTACCTTGACCAGCTGCACGTAAAACACAAAAATCCTTAGCCACAACCGAAAACGTCACGTACATTCATACACACCGCACAAACGTAGTACGTGCGTAACACACTGTCCATGCATACCGGCACGATAACATCAGCTGTTACGGTTCAATGACAGAAAAGTTTAAGAAGGTTAAACACAGGCAAGGAGGTTTACAGCCTCCTTGGATTGTTTCCATTGATAACCTCAATGGTAGCCGCGAACGGTATGGATATACGCGGTGCGCGAGGCGACCGGCGCCACTGCACACGCCGCCATACTAATCAGTAATCGTTGCTGGGAAGGGAGGCTGCGTCGCTCTCCCCTCCCCTCGCCCCGCGCGTAGCCTACGTGGAAACCGTAGACGGCGACTACGGTTGAAAAGTGCACGGTCTATAGACACTCGACGTGTTTCCGTGAATCAGGGGATGAAATATGTGCCTTTTTTTCTTGAATGTAGTCAAGAACTGGTTTATTCAAGCTCCACATTTCTTTCAAATGGTGGTAAACTATCCATACTTTTTACTATGACCATTAACATTTAATTGCTAAACAAAAGTGCTCTAGAAACACTTATGAAAAAAAAACTTACCTCTTCTCATATAGGTAATAATAATAATACCGGTAAATGTAATAAAACATTTTCCACCACCATACTATGACTTAACAAAACTACCAGATAAGTTCACATTCAGTTCCTTTAAGCCACTATCAACGGTAGAAAATTTATTGCCTACCGGCTCACCTCGCTCATTCGCATCTGCTATTATCGCTCACATAATCTTTGACGCGTACTACCAGTAACCGAAATTTTCAGGGGTGTCACGCCTCCATTAAATATTCATTCGTGGATTGTAAATTAGTGAATTCGCTGAGATAACAGCGCGCCTCGAAGACGATAAGCTGGGACCACTTGCAAAACGACCGTGGGAAAATTTAATGGAAATATTAATAGGAAACGAGAAGTGTTGTAGGAAATGGAATATTAGAAAATCGTATTGTTACTGCAGGCTTTGAGTTCTTAAGTTATTCAATAGGAAGTTTTAGCTGCTGTTGTCACTTTGATTTGTAAGAATTCATACGAATAGAATATAAGTATAATACTGATATCAATCACATACTCGCATCACAATTAGACACCGTTCTGTAATTCGGAATCGTACAAAATTATCTTACAATGAACTAAAATAATTTAATTATACCAAAACGGAGTATTATAATTAATTCAAAGCTATTTAAAATAAGAATAAAATGTAACAGTAAAAGTCAATAGTGCGATTAGGAACGCATTAGGACATAATTTTAGGTTTTAAATTAATAAAGTACTTTACTAAGCCGCATTTTTTGAGGCCTCGCCTGGTAAAAAAGCTCTTTTTCCAAGCGTGAGGTGAAAAGGTATTTTCTACGAAAAAAGACACTAGAAAAACTTTTTGTCATTAACTACTCAACTCAGACAGGATTGATTTTTCTAGTTTAGAAATTATCTTGTAAAAAACTAAAATACAAAAAGTTTTCTTTACGGAATACAGTAAAAAATATAACATTTCCTTTTTTCTCAGTAAGAAAATAAGATTTCATATTTGCATTGATAAACTTGACGTAGGTATACTCGTACATGATGCTAATTCAATAGCTTTTATGATAAATTATGGAGGTCCTGATACAAATTTACGGATCGGATCAGTGTTCTATTAAATTTGATAGGCCGTAGCAATCCAGCCGGCAACACTAATTTATGTTTTAGTGCTGGACATAAACGTAAGGGTTTTAGAGCTCACGCATATATACAACTTTCCATCGACTAAACACAACTCGACAAAATTGTCGAGTTGAGTACTTCTCGCGATTTCCACACAACTAAACAATTGAGGTAGTTGGTGTAAAGTCGATGTCAACTTTTTTGTCGAACAACTATCGAGGTGATAGTATGCACGCTTCTTCCTATAAAAAATATGATTCACAACTAAATAGTTGTTTAACCTTTCATTCCCAAGATATTATAACAATTAAAAATCTATTGTGTCTGACTCCGCGCGGAGTTCTCTGGATTGAATGGGTTAAATGGGTTGTGTAATATCTGATATAATGACATATCGTATAAAACTTACAAAATATAATAGCATATTACATAAAATTATTTCATATAACATTCATTTCGTCTAATTAACGAATAACATAAATTCTAAATAAACAATAACAACAAATAAATAATAACAAATAAACAATTTTAAAACGTATATTGAACATTTGATATGGAATCGGTTCATATAATAAACACTCTATTAACTTAAAATCTATAATATTTAAAACACATAATAATTATATGACATAAAATCATGTCATATAACGTTCATTTCGTATTATAAAAAACTTTTTGTGACGTTTCGCCGGCCGCTGCCGCGCTCTGTGGGCTGGATTTCGGCTTTAATAGACGTCCAATTCGAAATCTAGAAAATTCTGACTTTTATGCCTGAATAATATGATTAAGAAAATTTACTTCACGCCTAAAAATATTATCATTGTAGTTTAACATGTTTATTGACCCGCCCAGAACTTTTACAGAAAAAAATTGTATGGAGCCGACATGAAAAATAATAGTTATTTGTTATGCAAGGCTGGAAAGGCTGGAAAATCTGAGCAAGTGAAGGATTCTAGGATTGGTTCAAAGATTGAATCCTGAGCGAAGCGAGGATTTCAAAGGTACAAGACGCTAAAAACTTTTCTGCCGAGCGCAACACACAATTTTTCACCTCACAACAGCGAGGAACATTTTATGGTTGTTTCCGCGGTCAACTTCCGGAAAAAAAATCTTTAAACATAAAGTTTAATCAAAATATACCTTATTCTCGTTGTTTTAATGATATAAAAAACTAAAATAATAAAAAAGGAAGTATTATAGTTCATTCAAAGTTATTTAAAGTAGGAATATATTGTTACTTATTAATAAGAATAAAAACGATTCCGTAAATGTTGACACTGACATGAGCTAATTTAAAAATAAAGATTTATGTCACAGTCCGAAATCCAATTATAGGTTGTGAAATATCACCCAGCCTAATATAAAATTCTTATAACAAATAGTTTAATCTTATTGTTATTGTTTTTATGATTCAATGAACTAAAATAATATAATAAAACCAAAACGGAGTATTACAAATAATTTAAAGCTATTTAAAATAAGAATCAAATATAACAAAAAAGTCAACAGTCCGATTCGCAACACATTATGACATATTTTTAGGTATGAAATTAAAAAAGTACTTTGCCGCGCTAGGCCGCAAAAAGCGATTTTCTACGCCTAAACTGATTGACAAAACCTCCTTTTCAGAGCGTGTGAGGTGAAAACATAATTCTGCTCTCGCACAGTTGGCCCTAATTCTTTTCAGGTTTTGCCAGACTTTCGAACTTCAACGTTTATCGAATGCTCTTACAAATTTTCTGCGTAAGTCCCGGAACGAAAGTCACATGATTTTCGTCGGCTAGACTACATACAGTGCAGCCGAGACAGCACTTCCTCAAACACAAATTTAATTATCATTTTATTAGTTTTTACAGTTTACTAAATATCTTCAATAAAAAAATTGCAACGACATTTTCCATTTTTACTCGTTTCACATAAGCAAAGTGTGCGAAAAAAAGTAAAACACAGATAATTTATTTTGCAAATATACAGTATTTCACTATTAGCGATAGTAAGGTACTTGATTTGTATGGGGTCTTTTGTTTGTAGGTCATAATAAGCAATGGGTTGAATCAAGGGTTGTCACACTTTTATTTAACTTAGTTCCTAAGCTGTTCAAAATAAAGCCTTTGGGAGCTAATTAAAGATAGATTTTAAAGATAACTTAATTTAAAGATTATTGTAATGACGATTATTTTGATTTTTCACGATTTTCGGCATTATTATATAGTTTTGTTCATTATTTATGTCATATATTAAAACTATTATGTCAACTGAGTTCATATCGCTGATATTTTTTTATTATAAAATATTTGATGTTTGACCATTCCAAATAATCCAAGTTTTTTTTTCTGGCTCGTACAGTTTGTACATTTGCCAACGTCAAGTAAAAAATCCAAAGATTAAGCACCTAAAAAAGAATTGTGTCAATTGTGCGAGAGTAGAATTATGCTTTTTTTTCATGTCGGCTCCATACAAATTTGTCGGGAAAAAAATCTGGGCGAGTGAATAAACATGTTAAACCATAATGATACTATTTTTATGCATGCAGTAGGTCGTAATAATCATACCTATTCAAGCATAAAAGTCAGCCCTTTCGAGATTTCGAATCGGATGACTATGAAAGCCGAAATCCAGCCCACAGTGCCACGGCACGCTCGCTCGGCTCACGCTTTGTTTTGGTCACAGTTCTAACCTTACCTATCAACAATTGTTTTGTCACTTGTAACTTTTTTTGACGTAGATCTTCGCCTCCCCGAGCCCCCCTTGCGGGGCAACGCTCCCCGTCCCCCTGCCCCGTTGCCCACTCTATAATTAATTATAGTATCCTAATATTTTGTTTTGTCATTTTTAGTAGGTACATAGCAAAATTGTCCCTGGCGATTCGCCGGCCGCTCCCGCGGCAAGCTCGGCTCGCGCGTTTTTCGGTCATAGAAATATGACCGAAAAACGCGCGAGCAGCGAGCGGAAACGCATATTTTATTACATCTAAAAATGTAATAAAATATGCGTTTCCGATTTAAATTCAGAAAAAAATATGATTTGGTGATGGCGGGTCCCCTTAAACCCATTCCCCTTAATTCAGACTCAAGTAAGTTATTTATCATATACCTAAGAAAAAAATTCTATCAATTAGTCGTTATATGAAATAAAATTATACAAACATTTATGATAATTATATGAAACAAAATTATACCAAATGACCGTTATAGCAAACAAGTTTTATATAAAATGATCGTTATGTTAAATACAAAATGATGATTATATGAAATGAAAATTATGTAAAAAAAAAAAACTTACGTAAGTGTTGTTATATGATTAATGTTTATTTTATGTTTTTGAAATTTTTGGCTTTTTGCCTTTTTCAATGCAATTTTTTTACTTATGATAAAGGAGAATGCCCATCGTAGTATGGGCTTTAGTATCGCTACAAATATTTTTGTACAATGATGATTTTTACCATATTTTGTAGGTTTCGATGTGCACATTCAATAATTAAAATATTTTTTTCTCCAGCTCGACGGGTAAAACAAGAAACGAAATAACAAAGGTCATTACATTCATATTTTTTCCCTTCTCTTTTTAAGTTTTAATCTATCTTTAAAACGGTTGTATGTGAGTTTTTTAATGCTTTTGTTAATGTGAATAATAAGAATATATTTAATGTAAGTCACATACCATTATTGGGAAGTTACGTCAGGGAGTGAAAAACAATTTGAAAAAATAAGAATCGATGTTAATCTTTTCCGATTTATTGATAATATAAAGGAGCATTTGTAATTGTGTTGTGTTAGTTGTAATTGTAATGCGCTTTAATATATTTTTTCTTCGCAAATCGAATTATTGACACATAAACATAAGCCAATTCGTTATTTTAATGAAATAACTTCAAGTGAATCGATTTTATTTTGTTACAAAATGGCAACACCGAAGAGACAAGTATCAAAAAAATTCAAATGAAGTGGAAGTGATTTTAATTACTAAATAATATGGGGATTTAACGTCGGCGAGGTTCAGGCAAATTATTTAACAGGGTTTTATGAAAAAATTAGGTGTAGGTAGATATAAATTAGGTGGAGGTACAAGGTCAAACAAGTACGATACCAAGAATTGGCATTCTCCTTTAAATAGAAAAATATTGGAAAAAATTAATAATATTTATAACTTTTTAGTTTTGCATTTTACAATGCTATTTTTATGTGATAAATATTAAACAAGAAAATATACTAGAAAAAAGCAACTAGTTTCATGTCGCCCTGACGGGATTCGAACCCGCATCCTTGGGAGTCCGGCCCATTGACTAACCAATTATGCTACAGAGACCTACGAGGACACGTCGAATTTTTCTAGAATATTCACCGTTCTACGGTGTTGGCCACCGTCGTTTCATCAATGAGAGAAATATCCTCGCATTCGGAAGAAACATCTTTACAGATGTTTGACTATCGATTAAGATGAATCAGCCATCTAATTAGAACTTTTTAATTTTGTATTTTACAATGCTGTTTTTATGTATTAAACAAGAAAAATACTAGAAAAATGCAACTAGTCTCAATTCGCCCTGACGGGATTCGAACCCGCATCCTTGGGAGTCCGGCCCAATGCACTAACCAATTATGCTACAGAGACCTATGAGGACACGTCGAATTTTTCTAGAATATTCACCGTTCTACGGTGTTGGCCTCCGTCGTTTCATCAATGAGAGAAATATCCTCGCATTCGAAAGAAACATCTTTACAGATGTTTGACTGTCGATTAAGATGAAACAGTCATCTAATTATAACTTTTTAATTTTGCATTTTACAATGGTATTTTTATGTGATAAATATTGAACAAGAAAATATACTAGAAAAAAGCAACTAGTCTCATGTCGCCCTGACGGGTTTCGAACCAGCATCCTTGGGAGTCCGGCCCAATGCACTAACCAAGTTCTTGTTTAATATTTATCACATAAAAATAATAAAAGTTAGAATTTACTTGTCCGAGGCCGAGTTAATTTTTTCCAATATTTTTCTATTTAAAATTTATCATAAGATTATTGTTTAATTTGTAATATGAACGTTATTGAAATGAAATTATATCATCCAATACGCACCCGTATACAGGGTGGAAATTTAAGACGGGGCAGTAAGGGCAGGTACCCTAACCGTTGTTGCTAGTTGAAAACGTTCTCAGGAATCCATCCTTATTTTTTTTAGAAATATTGAACTGCATTCACAGATTAAAAAAGAAAAAATTACAGGCAACAGGAAAATGATCAGTTTTCAAATATTTTTTTTATGTTAATCGATCCTGTTTGTCATGACGATCAAAACACTCTAAGACACCAATTGTGGTATGAGTACTAGAAAAGTCAGAAATAGCGAAAAAGTATTCCCACATATTCTCTAAGAAAATAATTTTTACTTATTTTTGACGTTGATTCGTTTTTAATTGGGTGCTTAAATCGTATTCTAGAGTAAAAAAAAACTTTTTATAAAAAAAATAAAACCGACTTCAAAAAACTAAAAAGCAAAAAATAAACCTTTTGGAGTCGGTGCCAGCCAAGGCATTCTACTTTGCGGTCCAACTATTTTATTTTTCTTGCCTTGGTCGTCGGTTTTATTTTTTTTTTTTTTAATTATTTCACAATTTTTAAAGTTAGAACAGGTCTCGTACCTACGCTAATAACCTAGTCAACTCCTCATTACCTTTTACAAAGCTGCTTTTCCCGGTGCAGGGACGTTACTAATTGAGGGTTTATAGCCTATAGGTATGTTGGTGAGGACCAATAGCTATTTAACAAAAAGTTTCATCAAAATCCGCTCAGTAGTTATTGCGTCAAACTTCAGCTCGAACAAGAATCTAACAATTACCTGGATGATATAATATTATAATTGTTTCATGACTTCCATGACATTAGGCTCCATATCTCCGAAGATTATCATCGGATCTCAATGAGACTTATATGGGACCAAATTGACAGTGTACCCGATCGAACAAAAAAACAACTATTAAAATCGGATCACCAACACCGGAGTAATCGGTATACATACATCGGATAAAAAAAAAAAAAATCGGGTTGAATTGAGTACCTCCCTCCTTTTTTGTTGAAGTCGGTAAAAATTACTTCATTTACTAATTTCAAGTATTAACTTTTAGTTTAAACACTTAATAATTTTGACATTAATTCAATCTCGATCTTAGTGCGACCGCGTTAAGAGCTCATAAACAACCCTCTTTGTTAACCCACTAATATTATTTATTTCAACAAAAATCTAACAACTCTCAAAAAAGTAAGTCATCTAGGATTCTAATTCGATACTCGAAAACTGAGTGATTTTGGCTGTGATTACTAAAGAGAAATGATTATGACTACAAAATGGCGACAGACGCAGCCCTACTCACGGGATCTGGCCTGGTTTAACCTCTAGCTGCGAAGCATACCTCTTGAAAATCAACGAGTTCCCGCCAAGGCGACACATCTTCCTTGAGGGACTCAGAATTAAGTACCGGCCTCTTTTATCCAACCTTATTTTATGTAACTTTTTTTTCTAATGATCGCGTTTGTGATGTCACTTAAAATTTCCAAAGGGTCTGCATGATGAGCTGAGGATGAATAAGACATTTCTTTTAGTATGCTGAGTCAATGCTGTCAATAGTTTGGTCGCTATTTAAGCAATGTTAATTTAAAAAGTAATGCGTATTAGGAGTCTATCATAATAGTTTTTCTATGTAGTATACCTATCAATCAATACAGATGGGGAACTTCCTGGTTGACCAGTAGAGTTTTTTAGGCATTATTTAAAAAAGTTATAGATTTATAGAAACCGTTTATATCACAAATAATAGAACATTATTAGGTATTTCATTTGAATCATAATAGTAGATTATGCACTATTAGGATTGAGCAGTGTCTTATGTCACGGGCAGCATATTGAATCCTGAGCGAATTCAGGAATGAAGGATTTTGTAGTTTTACTGTAGTTTCACAATTAAGACGTTAATTCCTGCGCGAAGCGAGGGAGTTATGCTAAGAATCCTGAATGAAGCGAAGGATTCAAGTCTGCCCAAGGCTAAGACACTTTTATCCCCGCGGAGCATACTCTACTTTATACACCTACTGTGACATTAAATAAAAAATAAATTAGAAATTACAAAACCAATAAATGACAACAATTTGCAGAAAAAATATCGAAAGGATTGAAAATCACCGATTTTTTCTTTAAGTTTATAGTTCCGTAGGCAATACAATGATAATTTTCATTATATCGGTGTGTGACTGTGATCAAGAGTCTAGACTAGACACATTCACAATTTGATGATTTGCCATGTGTTACTGATAAGTAAGACAAAAGACACGAAAAAGCACGAATATAAAAAAGATAGCTATTACATTATATTTGAATGTGTACACCATATCACATAATTCCAATTTCAAATGTTTTCTTGGTGCTAGGGACATACAGCCATGTTGATATTTTTCATAGGAGTATAATCTCTTTAAAGTGTAAAGGAGATGGCTAAATTTTGTATGGACGACTGCCTAGCAATGTATTTACACTGAACCTAGTAATATATAATGCTGGATAGCGGAATATTAGTATTTCGTATGAAACAACTTTCAGGAACTTTTGAAACAGTTAAAATCTTAAAAATAAAATCATGAAAAAACTCCTCCGTCTGTCAGGTTGACGTTTTATATTTAGTTAATTTAGGCTACAAGGCTTAAAAATATTTTTTAAACACAATATTTTATGACAGAATATGTGGACAAGTATTTTCTACTGCCACAGCTCTTTTAATAAAAAAAAACTAGTGTGTGGTTTGCGGGTAAAATAATGCCGTCTGAACGTAGCCGTATCATATACGGATGCTCATCACTTGTCAATTGTATAGGTCCACCAAACTTATTACTTATTTTGAGATTTCGGTGATCTGTTATGAACAAACAAAATGAAGAAAATCATATTTTTTTAATAATTTATAAACATAAATTCTCTAATATTAGTTGTTTTAGTTTACACAAATATAAAATAAAAGAAGGTTTGTTGCCCACCGATTTCGTAATACGGACATTCTTCTTGTCAAACAAAAACATCAAAACCAACATGAAATCTTTTAATAAATTGATTATTTCATGAAAGTGGTATATGAATATTGAACTCGAAATAAATAAAATATGAATATTTTAATGTTACGCCCTAGTAAGACATTAATATACATGTTTTAATTGTAAACCAACATGTAATAAATACAAGGAGTTTTTAAACTCCTTTTATAGTTTAAAAACTCCTTGGGCCAGGAAGGTATGCCTTGAACAGACTTGTTTTTTTTTTCCAAACTATTTTTGATAAAGTTTTTGATGACATTTTGGCGAACCAAATTATCATAACTACACAAGAGAAGTTCCATATAACATTAGCTCCCTCCGGGCATAAAAAGCTTACTTTCAAGTTGTGAATATTTGATATATAATACGTGCTACAGATGCAGGTGGTGTATAAATTATTTATTTAACCTGATTACTTTTCGAATCAACGTTTCACAAAAAATCTTTACTGGTCAACCGGGAAGTTCCCCGATTGTACCTACCTAATTTATAGTGACGGTTATCCTTGTTACGATGTAATTATTTATTAATCTGTGTACCTGTGTCTAGAAACGGAAACTATTTTAAAAGACAACCTTGTGGACCAACCTTAAAATCTAACTTCAATGTTTATTAAAAAATCTTGTCAAATATTTCATATAATTCTAGTGTTGACATTACCAAACACTCTCTATTTATGATAAACCAAAACAAGGATATTAAGTGAAATCATTAACAAATAGGTATCTTAAATACCTACAACCACATTCTATATAACTTCTTCCAAAGTGAAGCAGTAAAAGCTTAAACGATGCGGGAGAAACTGCGCCTAACCCTCAGAAATAAACCAAAAAACATGTGACAACATCAAAATTTTAACCCCCCCGGCCGCCAGCCGTGTGCTGTCAAAGGTGCCGTGAAGGCTTTTTGTTCTGCTTATATCAGTCTGCTTGGGTACCGCAATATGAAAGTTAAGTAATAACGACGCGATGATAGGTTTTTGTTTTCACATACATACATTACTTGAATTAATACCGTCTAAAGTAAACTAAACTATTTCTGTTTTTCCTTTAAATCTTGAAAGTATTGATATTTTAATGAGAATGTTTAAATATACCTACTCGTACTAACGTTTATACTTAGCAAACATTAGTAATATGCAATAATTAATCATATGCACATTATTCTATTGACATTACCAAACTGTATTTATGACAGTATAGAAAAAACAATAAAGTGGAATCAAAACTAAAATTATTACAACCATGTGAAGTACCTACAAAAACACACATTGCCTAGAACAATGCGGGCGAAACTGCGACTAGGCTTCAGAAAGAAGCCAAAAAATATGTGACAGCATCAAAATTTCAACCCCCGGCCGCCTGCCTTGCTGTCAAAGGTGATGCGAGGGCTTTTTGTTCTGCTCATATCAATCTGCTTTAGTACCGCAAAATGAAAGTTAAGTAATAACGACCGACGCGACGCCGACGATAGGTTTTTATTTTTACTACATAACTTTTGGTTCCTACATAAACTATTTTTTATTTTCCTTTATAATCTTGCAACTATTAGGTACTGGTAGTTCGCTTCTAATCAAGAATTAGATAAAACTAGTGTCCGCCCGCAGTTTCACCTGCGTGGTATTTATCCCGTCCCGTGGGAATATCGGGATAAAAAAGTATCCTATGCTTTGACCCTGGCTATCTTCTATCTCTGTGACTAATTTCATCCAAATCCGTTCAGTAGCTTATGCGTGAAAAATCAACAAACAAACTGGTATACTTTCGCGATTATAATATTAGTAGGATGGCGTAAGTACCCAATATTAATAAGCTTAATCTTAATTTACCGACAGAGTTATTTTAATATTACATTTATTTAAGTATACTAGCGCTGCCCGTGGCCTAACCCGGGTGGTTCCCGATCCCGTGGGAGTAATGGGAAAAAAGTATCATATATTTTAAACCAGGTTATCTACTATCTGTGTGTCTTTCATACAAATCAGTTCGGTATAGTTTAAGCGTGAAAGAGGCATAAACAAACAAACCGACATACTTACTTACTACTTAGGTTATTAATTAGTATTGTATACGAGTTACAAGCGAAACACATATTTAGCAAACCAGCATAATTTACAGTCTAGTACGAACGTTACCGCAAAAATATTACAAATAAAATTCAAGTCCAAATATCTGAAAACAAATTCGGAATAGAAAATTGCATTAGTAATCGTTAAAGGCGTAGGTTTCGTAAACAAACTCCGTCATCAATCACTATGGTCGGTGTCACAAACAGAGAGAGAACGACCTTCAGACTTCAGTGCGATTTTCAGGTTCCTAGAGATCGTATATTTAAATACGTCCATGAAGGAAGAAGAAATATTGAAGAATTCACGGCCGTTTTCCCAAAAACTAAACGGTCTTGGTTGTTCGATGGCTACAACTTTTACATTATTATCAGAGCCGATTTCATCGCCGACTGATGCCGACATATAATTTGACAGTGGTAATATGAAAAATAATGTCAAATTACCTGCTAGTTATGTTATCCTTATCTGTCGATGTTGAAACCGGCGGCCCAAAGAGTAGCTTGTTCGATTCCCAACTGAATTTTGTTTTGCGTTGACTAGTTATTTTGTTTTATAATTTAAAACAAAACAACAACTAACTAAACACAAACATAAGACAAGCCATTCTTCTCAGCTTGTTTTACAATAATTTTCTTTGTATAAGTAGGTACATCAGATAACTACCAGACGTGCTGATGACGTGATCTCCCTGAAGGAATATTTCACACAATTTATGCCAAAATACTTATGAAAGTTTCGACGTTTGCGCTTGGAACGTGAGCCATTTTCCACCACACCGAGAATTTATTAATATTTTACTCTAGAATGAACATACTTAAATACGAAAAGGTATACATACTATTATATTATAGGTATAAAGGTAAATTCAATGTTGTGTGTATTAAGCCAAAATCAATCTCAAAAGTCATAACAATGGGGTGGAAAACTGGAACTACATGGCGTCACCACCGCTGGTACAAAAATCAGTTCATTGGTCAATTACTTGTCAAAATGACAGATATGTCAGGTTTTGACTTGAGTTACACCAATCAAGAGATTTTAGGTACCAATGATGGTAGCGCCACAAGTATTGCCTTTTCCATCCCATTAGGATGCAAATAGATATAAGGACCAACGTGAATTCAAAGGGTTTTCTCAACCAAACTACATTAATTAGTCGATGTTTCTTCCGTTTTGTGACATCTCAGCTCAGTAATAAGGTCCAAAAATAGATAGCCAAAACACCTAACAAAGCCATCGCGATTCGTTTTAAGCCCTGCGATTGCTGACTTAACACTATAACCAAACCACATTATATAATTATATAAACCACATTCCCAATATTTTTCTTTCACCATCCAAAGGAAATAACTCAAACATAGATGTGCTATGTCATTCCTTTTAGTATTCGCGTCATGTTAATTACAATAAGGGAACATATGGCTTAATTATTATGGAACCAGGAAGCCGGCACGATCCATCACGATCCGTCGCGAGTGAAACAGTAACAAACGACGGATCCCACTCTCGCTATTAATCCAATTGTTTTCTTAGGATCCCGCACGTACTTTCCCTTTGGGCGTTTAATAAAACATCTTGGATTACACGGTGGTGTCTCGTGATGTAATATAAGATTATGAGCTAGAGAAATAAATGTACAACTTATTATGGTAGCCAGTATCACATCACAAAACTAATTTCATATTAGTATGATCATCAGGTATGATGAAGGCGAAGCGTTTCCCTGATGGATATAAAAACATTTGAACCAACGAACAGTTAACAGCAAGTCAGGGTTTAAATTTGCACTGCGATAATCGTCGCTATTACAAGCGGCATAAAGGTGTTTCCGAGGTCAAACTGTACAGCCTGTGTACGAAATAAAATTTTGTCGAGTCATTAGCTTTCCTCCCCTTTTTGTTCCTCATTTTAATTGGTTTAAATGTGGCAACTTTGACACGTAAAAATTCTCGCCACGTCCATTAGCGAGCCAATTAAAACTAGCGGATCCCTCCCCGTCCCCTTAGCTTGCCTGCATATACAAATTTTGTTTACTATTGAAGATTATTGAAGCGTGGTCTGTCCTATTCTTTTAGACTCGAAAAAAAATAGTGGGGTATGTACAGTTGCCAAAGTTCCCGTCGCCCATCTATACGATATTCGCGTGCATTCGATTTGGACAATCGTATATATAGGCTTGCAAAGTCACCCACTGAGCCATTCAAGAGATTTTGCGTCAAATGTTCTACCGGAAACTTCCACTATTGTACAAAATCGGTTATAATGTTAGTCAACAGAACGTTAGGCAAAACACTTTCGCTTCGAGCGACTTTAAGTTCAAACTAAAGTCTGACTGCTTTCGTGTGTTCAAAAATTTAGCAAAGTATTATAGAAAAGGATGAATTTTACTAGAGCCTTCTCTATTCTAAAATTTTCGCTTAATGTCATACCCGGCCACAACCCCGGTAACAAAATTAACCCTTTGCTTAGTTCATGGTTCGTGTCATACTGGTTAGTGCCTCCAAAGAGGTTCTAAGTATCGGATACGATCCTTTATGGTAATTGCAGATGGCCATAACTACCACATTGTTCATGAGCGCCAATTTATGCGAAACCCCACTCCTCTCATCGTCAATTTGCCATTATGTTTTAGTCATGAAACGGTAGAAAGTTATCGAACAATTAACTCGACATTTTAATTGGGAATCAAAAAATTGATGCAATACATACTCAGTGCAACGAAATACTACACTTAATATTAATGCTAAAAAATCAAGATATGTTGGTGACAAAATTCAATTAATTACTTAACAGCAAAAATTATGATCAACTACAGCGATATTAGTTCATTACCTACATCTTTATTACGAAAATCTAGGATTTACTATCTATATAAATGCAGAATTCAATCAAGTTGAAAGTTTTATACCAATTAAGTAGTCCGCATCGAAGAAATATTAAGTCTGCGATATAAATCTACGTCTTCCTCAGTTACTACAAAATTGTCGGTCCCAATATTCACATTTTATTCATCTAGTCACAATTTCTACCTCAAATCCTCGATTTACCATGATTTTTGTAATACTCGTGTAACGATGCCATTTCCTCCTCCATAATGGCTAGAAACTCCGTAGTTTCACTCTATGGAAATCAAATTATATTTTTATCTGTTCTGTCTAAATTCAAATTTTCTCCGTCCCACGAACCCTGTTCAGCTCATTTTGACTTAATCTTACAAAAACCATCAAGCTGAATAGAGCTCTTTTAACAGAACCATATTTATTTATCTAAAGTTGTGTGGATGAAGAAAGCTGTCCCTTCATAATTATTACTAATATATCAGGAACCCGTGTATCGGGGTAAGCATAACTACCTACTTTCTTACTCATTGTTTAGATTATTTATAACTAGGACTTTTGCTATATCCATGTATTTTCATTTTGTTACAGTTCCTTACTTTAAATTAATAAAACAAGTCGCCTGTAGAACGATACTTTTATTTCATTTTCCTATTACTAAATGAGTGCGGCGGTTCCGGACCAGGAGCCCACAATAAAATAGGAGTACAAAAAAATCTTTAAGGATTTTTTTGTACTCGTAACACAACAAACAATCAGCAAAGACCAAGAAATATTAGGCGAAGAATTTACTTACTCAAAATTTTCTACTGATGCAATATTAACACATCAAAGCAAGGGGGATATAATGGGGTCTCACTTATGCGCGAACCCGTAAGCTCAGTTTTATTTAAGGTGACCTGCCAATGGGCAGCCACCGATAACGAAAAACGGTTTATGCAAACTAGCGCGTCTGGCGATTCTCAGTTTTTATGAGTGGGTGCAGTCAGCGACAGATATATGTATAGTAGCAGCTAAGATGACCAAATATTTTGAAACATCCAAAGTATTCAAAACAATCAAAACCAAGGTCATCAAGTTATTCAGACCTCCCATCCTGCGCAAATATTTCGGAATACCAAGAACGTCTAAAATCGAGTTCACTCAAATCGCCGAAAACAACGTATCAAGCAAAACGTCAAAAGTAATCAAGCATCCAGACTACTTAAAAATATGTACGTACAATGTTATATGTTATATTTACGTACAAATTCACATAATTCTAAGATATAGATGCTGGGTAATGTTAATAATTTATATTTTTGCGAAGTAGGGTTTGCAACTTTCTGTATCTTTGTGTTGACTATAATTCTTATGAGATTTTTTTGCATAGTTAATAAGCCTGGAGCATCTGTACTACCGCCCCACAGTACTACACCGTAACTTAGCCACGCCTCAGTGGTTGAGGATTCCAGGAGAGGCTCGCTTCCATCTTCAGCCTTATCAATATTCAACATCAGGTATGATGAAGGCTAAGAGTCTCCACGTCGTGAATAAAAAAAATCAAAACAATTATAAGTTTAATTCTTAGCGGCCTCCATTGTTGGTAGAAGCTATTGTGCAGTAAACTTACTGGCAAACTTCGGAATTCAATTGAGACTCCAAGGCGGAAGTGCAAATTGAGCTGACGGGACACTACAATGGTGTTTTCTAAAAAACTAGTTGTAAACCTAATGTTTTGATGATCAATAAAAAAATATGAATTAGTCCGGTTGATCCAGACGTCGACCAGTGGAGTTTTTTTAGGAAAAGTTTTTTAGAAAAGTAATAAGAAATAATTTATTATTCAAATGAACCAAAAACTCAAATAAAAAAAATAAAAAAAAAACAAAAAATAATTTTTTTTTTATGTTATTATGTGTTTTTTGCGCATTATGCGCACACGGGTTGCTAGTAATACCATATAGCTTATAGCTCATAGCAGAACGATATCGCTCACCATACATTTACTTAGATAGCTTATAGTCAGTAAGCCAATATATATTATAGCTAAATGTGAACGTGTTCTAAGTAAATGTATGGTGAGCGATATCTTTTTGCTATGTGCTATAAGCTATTATGCTATTATATTATAGCGTAGTCTGAAAAGCACTTGAAAAGTTTATTTTATTTATCAATAAAAAAGTGAAGCTGACACGAGTCAATTTTTGAAAATTTTGTTCTACCAACTGTAGAAAATAATAGTTAATTAATTAATCCTAATCCTAACTAATATTATAAATGCGAAAGTATGTTTGTTTGTCCTTCCTTCACTCCCTTACTAAGCATCCAAACAACTTGATTTTTAACCGACTTCAAAAAAAGGAGGAGGTTCTCAATTCGACGGAATCTTTTTTTTTATGTATTTTACTCGATTACTCGAAGAGGGTATACTTCCCATGTGGTCCCATTGTCATCATGTCAGGATCTGATAATAGGATCCTGGAGAAATCCAGGGAAATCTTCAAATATTATAGGCACTCCTATAGCGATTTCGGTGTTTTCTATAGTAACTCAAGCATATGTTTCCGGAAAGCACCATTTAGTGAAGTGGTACTGATGATAAAGACCACAAATGGTCATCGGAACTATTAAATACTAAGCATTTCACGGAAGCGATACGATTACTTTAATGTGGTTCATAAGCAATTTATTTTCGATTCAATGCATGTGATAATGTGGAGCTGATGATGAAGTACCCGGAGAACTCCTCAATAAGAAACTTCCCTGCACCGGGAAAAGCAGCATTTTGTAAAAGTGATGAGGAGGTGACATAAAGTTATTAGCGTAGGCACGGGATCTCTTCTATCTTTAAAAATTGTGAAATAAAAAACTTATGATAAAAAGAAATATACTTAGAAGTTTTTTATTTTGCGGTTTTTTATTATTAACATTCTACTTTGCGGCCTTACTATTTTATTTTTCTTGCGCCGACTCCAAAAGGTTTATTTTTGCTTTTTAGTTTTTTGAAGTCGGTTTTCATTTTTAGGCATAGAGTTAGTTGAAAGGACGGGGAGTAACATTGGCTACTTTTTATCCCGATATTCCCACGGGAACGGCAACCACGCGGGTAAAACCGCGGGCGGAAGCTAGTTTAGAATAAGCCCTTATTACCAGTACCACCACGTCAGCTTGTTTAAACTATACAGTTCTACACGAACCCATAATTTAATATCAGTTAAAGATATATTTAATCTCTTGTTAATTATACAAAAGTTACGTACGACACGTGTGGCAAACTAATATATTTACAAGAGCCAAAATTAATTAAAGCAACATAGTAACGAAGTTGAATATTAATTTTAGCGTGAAAGAGCAACAAATAAAGAAACAAACTAACTGACATACTATAATATTAGTATTAGTAGGATAAATATTCAAACTGACTTTAGAAGCAGAAATAAAGACCTATGCATTCATCCAGATTCGGCCTGTATTGATTTTCGAGATATTTTGGTGTGTGCTAAATCGAGGAGAACGGAGGTATAGGTCACTACAAACAATGATCTTTCAGCCTCTCTACGTTAGGGAAACTTTTGTCCACTTTTCCTTTGTTTCACTGCTTAGAAGAACATTAAACGGTAGACAGCATACTTGGACGAATCGTCCAAGACAGCATAACTATACATTGTTCTGATGCCAAAGTAAGAAGTGAAATTACTTGTATTATGGAATACACAATTATAGGTTTATCAAACAATACAATATCATAATCATGTAGGTAGCGAAAATTAAGTTTTGTCTACTTAGATACTAATTAGGCGAAAATGATTGACTAAAAGTTTTAATTAATATTTAGTTTCTTGAGCACCAACTGGGTAGTAGTCGGTTCTCAAAAATAACTGGAGTTAGGTATGTCTAATAAATTATTGAATAATACTATTATGCCCGCCTCCAAATCCAAACGGAGCGGGCTCCGTTATACGAACCTCGTTCAACTTACGGCGCTTATTTTCGTAGAACTTTTCTCTTGAATGTTTTAAGAATGACTAAAGACTGACGTCCGTTCTAAGTCAGTTCTTAACGAACTCAGTTTGTTCGAGTATGTTCTATAGCTCTAAATTCATATTCTATGATCTTTTCTGACCATCTCTTCAATCCGGATATTCCTCGCCCTAACTTATTACAATATTGCAACATAGCAAACAAAATATGATAATTGTCTATGAATTTTGATGAAAAATAGCGCGAACAATTTCATTACATTCTAGAATTTTTTCTCACTTTAAATTTTTTGCATTAATCGTACATTACGCATCATCTTGGAAATTTCCCATAATATTCTTATAATTTGCCATTATTTCTACAACATAATAATTTTTAACGCGACAACATACCCAATATGTTGCTTATTTCGTAACTACTGTGGTGTCTGTAAACATTCTTCACTATTTTACACCATATGGGTGCCGTGTGGTTGATATGATGATGAACCAAATATCCTACTACTCCGTGGATATAATTTATGTATAGCTTTGACTTTTGGACATAAGGTTGCAGTGAAAATATACAACAGTGATCCGCCACCATCAATGTGCCAGTAGGTCCGTTTTATATATTATAACATTTCTCGCATTACAAGGTTACTGTACTGCAAGTTGTGACGTACCTACAGGTCAATAGTTATTCATTTTAGATGAAAATATTTAAGCTCTAAGCACAACGTTAAGACAAGTAGACTGAAGTAGACCAATTTTCGCTGGAGGCACCCGTTCACCAGCATGACGCATGAACCAGCCATCGATTCGCTCAACCATATTTTAGGGTCGATAAGTCAACTCATACCTACCATAAGTCGAACATGTCTTGTCTTCAATCCTTGATCAATTCAAGATAAGTCGATATTGAAATACCCGGCTCTGTTACGTTCGCCCATTTTCCGCTCATTTTTTTTAATATGGCAACAGAAGCCCAACATTATAATAGGTAACGGTTTACAGCAAGCCAGTATTTCACAGTTATTCAGGACCTGAACGACCTGAAAGTTAATACTGGGACCGAGATTTACGACCTCAAGGGACTACTTTGGCAAATCCGAAGCTGGAAGTAACGGGACACATTATATTCACATTTGAGAGCAATTTCGTATCTAGGACACAACATAAAATTTTATCGTTTAATAATATTTTCTAAAGTTGGTACAGTCGGGGAACTTCCCGGTTGTCCAGTAAAGTTTTTTTAGGAAGTGTTTTAAAAAATAACTTGTAGAAAACGTAATACGTACGTACGTAAATAATAGATCATTATTAGGTATATCGTTTAAACCTAAATTTTTGTTTTAACCTTATTACTTTTCGAATAAACGTTTCCCAAAATAATTATACTGATCAACCGGGGAGTTCCCCGATTGTACCACAGGGAATTATTTACTTTGCGTAGTTTGTACGTAATGATCCCGTGGTTTTAGAAATTTTATGTTTAAAAGTACAGATTGAATGTTTTGTTGTCTTGTCATCACAACATAAGTTATTACTTCTTCCCACAAAAAAAAAAATATATACCTACTATTGTTATAGAAATCTATAAATAACCAGACGTTGACGTAAGGTAGAACCACCAATTGTGAACGGTAAAGTGCAGTTTTCTTACTCTTATCCAAATATGAGATAAATCATAAAACCTATGTACAGGTGTAAGAGTCCTAGCAAAAAATAAAAAAAAAATCAGATGATTACTTTATTTATATATTCCTTGAAAACTAAAACCTTGTCATGACCTAATCGTGGAGCGGTGAGATCCAGTCATAGACAACAGTACTCAAAAGATTTATCGTATATATAACTCTTGATAATTCAGGGCATTATAATAAGATATTTGTACCTACTAATGTTTCGATATTCGTAGCACAATAGCTTAAGCTACTTATCGCGTAATTGGATTAATTTTGCTATGTTTATATTTATTTATTTAAATTAAAAACTTATTTTTTCATTATTAATCGGATTACTTTTTGCAGTCCAAATTGATGAAAGCATGAGATGTATCACATTTACCAATTGCCATACTACATTAAAATAAAATTATAATTTTGCTTCAGCACTATTCATGATAAAATGTTCACGTTTGGGTTAGTTAGCGCACACTGAACCAATCATGAACTCCTCTGTGTCAGCTTTCGTTACAACATTAGAAGAAAAGTAAGGGTATAAAAAGCATCCTTAACTGTTGTATAAAGATATGTAATAAGTTAAAAAACATAAACTTCATAGGGTTTTTGGAAAACTATTATTTTACGACTGAAGAAAATACTATTTATTAACGAACCTCGCCGGAAAATTTTAAATGTTTCATTTTATAAACACAACATGGCCAACTTCTAGCAAAAGTTGATTGTATGTCAGACGAGGTATGGTTTGTTCGAATAAGTGTTACCAGTTGCATTAAATCACCCAATTTTTTAACCCCCGACGCAGCGCAAAGAGGGGTGTTATAAGTTTGAAGCCTATGTCTGTCTGTCTGTCTGTAAATTAATCGAGATGGTTCTTAGCCACGTTTGATGAAAATCCATCTGGCCATTTATGGAGATGGTCAACTGCCCGCCGAAACGGTAAAAGATACAAAGGTAGCGCTTTGACTAAAATAATGTACACCCTGGGCAAATTTAGGTGCTGCAAAAAAAACAAAATGGCGGCAAAAAAAATTTTGTCTTTCTGTACATAAATATTCGTAGTGCCTAACCGAATTAAGCGATTTCAATGCGTTTTTTTTAATTTTGTGTGTAATTTAAAAAGGATGAAATAAAAATAAAATTAATAAATAAAAAAATAAAAACGTCGGGGGGTTTATAAAATTTTATTTTTATTATGGAATTTGTTTTAAATGTTTCAATTGCATTTGAATTGAAGCGTGAGCGGGAATTTTAGTATGTTTATTATTTATCGACGAATACCTATCCTATATTCTATATACCTACGTTTCACTTTTAATCGACTTAAAAAAGGCGGAGGGTCTTTTTAACGATGTTCTCTTAAAATTATGGCTTTTGTAGTTTGCTTCATGTAAAGGTCATATAATTTCCATGTCCTCCGCTCGAGCACACTTTTTCATAACAAAAATTTAACAGAGCTCTACGACATACTAATAAACAAACATTTTATATCATCTCAGACGTCATCCTTTCAATTCACAAGCAATTGTTTTCAAAACAACCAAGAGCGAGCTTCTAATAGCGCGTAATATTCTAGGAAATGCTTAGGTGCACGTTATTTCTGAGGTTGCAATGTCTCGTAGAATAATTAAAATCCCCTAGTAGGCCTGCCCCGGGCGGCGGGGGCAACAAAACAATGGTTGCACTCTGCAATTAGCTGCATCGCCTACGCAACCTTCGTAGGGCTGCATGGAGTTTGATGCCATCAAGTCCAGACTTGCAGGGCGACAATGTCTATAGACAATAGACGAGAACGAAAGATAGACATTCTCGAACACTGCACACGTTGAACTTAATGTCACTATCATTTACATCCGGAAATTTTTATCGGACAACACGGTATGTTACACCATGCAAGAAAAAATATAAAAAGCATGCAATATAAAAATAGATTTTGTAAAATGTAAACAAAAAACGTTGATATTAACTCTTTAAAATGCCACATTGGGTTATGACGTGATGGCACTCGGTTAGTAAAGAAACTTGATTTTTTGTTGTGTTCTGTAATAATTTGAAATTTGAAATGTTATTATTACGTTTGTGGACGTTTACCTTGTATTTATGGTATGGATTGTAACTCATTTTCAAAAATATTTTGTTTGATCTTTCGTAGTCGTAATATTGTTTACTAACGGAGTGACGTCACGAGCGAAACAGCATGGCGGCTAACGTTATCGCGCGTAAATTGAAACTCGTAAAATTTTTTTTAATTTAAGGCATTTTTCTGCTATTCAAAATTAAAATTAAAATTCTAATGGTGCATTACAATCTCAGGATTGATGTAAGCCAGTTTTCAAAAAAGGTATATTAGCCTATTGCCTTCTTGATTTCTCATCAACAGTGAATATCAGACAACATCACGTACAGATCTGATTCGGAGACAACTCTTTTATCAAGAAACTCAAAACCAATGACGTCAACAGCACTTCAGGATTTACACATGTCAAAATGTTTAAGCTAGACTTACTGTTACATACTATAATAGATAATAATTAATAAGTAGGTAACACACAGATACAGAAGATACACAACATAGGCGGGTACGTCACATTACCACCACCACGATGACGTTACTTTACCTAGTTAGAGGAAATCGATCTAGGTATTTTCTCAGAATTTATTTAAAAAAGATTCTAAAAACTAAAAAGAAATAGGGGTAGTTTAATGACACTTCAGCTATTTGGCAGTCATCAGATAATTAAGATAGGTAAAATAAAGAAAAACTGATTAATAATGGCAACCCTGTGTTTAAATGCTTTGATTTCCCATACTTATATGGCATAATGTGCCTGCAGTCTGCAGACGATTGCGAGCCAACAAAACAAAATTTTCAATTAGGTACTGCTTTCGATGATAAATACCTAGTGCAGTAGCTAAACTATACAAGGTGTAACACTATTGCCCTATATAATACTAGTACTTCGGAAAAACAGTAACATTGTAGGCACCTACACCAAGTTTTTGTATAAATGTTGCAATAATCTTTTCTAACAATGTCTCAATATACATTGGTTGAATAAATCAATTTTTAAATTAAGTAACTTCTTTTTCTAATATTCTTCCTGACTACCTATGTAAATTAGTACCTAAATATGGATATGTAGATGTTTCCAAACACTATACTATTTATTATTTATTATTATTATTATACATACTGAATTTTCTTTTCATTGTAGGTACTTATTTATTCACTAGTCGTGAGCCAATCAGCAGTCTATCTTTGTTTGTTTTTTAATAAATTATAATTTATAAGTATGTTTTATAGCAAAATACTCGTAGATAGGTAGGTGCATAATAAATAGTTCTATTTTGTTGCAGATTCAAAATTTCGAAACATAAGTAGTTATTATTTAGGAAAACTGATAATCAACCTTTTGTCATGAAAGTCTAAAAGGCCTCTTGACAATTAACCGCAGAACTAAACTTAAATTACCGAATAAACTAACTCACAATCGTCAATAAGTCAGTGAAAATCGAATGTCACATGTGTAATTTATTATTTAAATTAAAATTTATATTTGACTGTAATTTAATCCAATTGACATCATTTTAATTTGTAACTAGCATTATCGGACTGACATGAAATATAACTAACTGAGATAGAATTAAAATTTGTAAAAGTAGGTATAGAAGTGGTCATTAATTATTATGTTTGATTACGACTACTTAAACTAATATTTGCATGCCAACCTGTATACGGCAGAAAACTATTGGATCATATTAATATTGTAGACTATCGCAATGTACATACATGGTTTTCCAGCAAATAAATTATTTCTTTCTTTCTTTCTTTCTTTCTTTCACAATTCAAAATTTTTTATAATACCTAAGTTTCTACTTATTTTTATATAGTAACCCAACATGACGTAGTGACAGATATTAAAGATTAGTTAATACTTGTATGTATGGAGGTGGCGCCATATTCTATAGCATGCCGCCAGCGACTTTGTCCCCCCCTCCCCCTAAGGGCTGAATTTTGGAAAACGCTGATAGACGTAATTCATTATTTCTGTTGTGGAGTAAATTTACAAACACGCTAATTGATAAAAAGTTACATACAAACTTTTACTCTCTATTTCACAAAATTCGTAGTGGATGTTTGCATTATTTTTTAATCGAGACTGGACAAGTATTTGACTACCATCTTGTTTGGAAACAGGATGTGGCTTAAGAGTTATATACTTTATCATATATCAGCTTAAAGAGAAGCTACTGTCCAAATTAAAGAATCTAGCTTTAATAGTGTAGGCTGTGCAATAATGAATCAGTGAGTCAGGACAATTGTTAAGTTATGTATTTTTGGTCACCCCTGCCGTAACCAACGAAAGCTAAACTACCTTAACATACCTACGATTGCTTTTAAGTACGTAAGTAATCGAATAGTCGCAATGGCGATGGCGTAGCCCTGAGTTTAACTTTGATGCAGAAAAGGCCTACGAAGATCCAATAAGTAGGGTAAGTCACGGATAGGTGCCGCGTTCGGATACATGCCGGGATTTAAAAAACTCCTAAAAGGGTAATGACCTTAACTCTAAATTGCCCTGTATTAGATAGCCCGCTCCGCGTACCCTAAATGTCGGCCGTGAGATGCGCTGTGAAGTACTTGTGTAGGTACTTCGCAATTAGCAATTAGAAATTTTGGCGCGCCAAAAAAGGGACTTAAATTATTTTACTGCTACTTTGAAGGCCCCAAACGTTTATTGTAATGGTGAATATATTGTTTTTGTTTCTGGTTGATCGTTAGGTAAGGTATCTAAATTGTTGTTTAAAACATGTTTTTATCTAATTATTTTATCATGTTTTATGTTCATAACACAAGGCATCTATCCTCTACGGAACGGATAGTTACAGCCTCGTTATTGCTCCGGATAGATGCCCTTAGATCCCCTTAGAAACGCATAAATTATACAAATATCTTTCTGTCGTTTAAGTACCGAAATGAGTCAAAAATATAAAAGAAAGTATGGGGTCCAATCACGGATTATAAGTTGGTCTAATAACGAGTTTAAAGTGGCATTTGTGTGGAAAGTTAATGATACACTGAACAAAAATTCAATGAGGTATATATCCTCACGATATTCGTTACAATAAAAAATTTAAGGATAGATTATGGAATTATTTTAGTCCTGGGATGGTTCGATATTCATTATATTTTTTATGGGGTAGCCAAAGTTAAAGCATAAGCTGGATTTAAAAACGTAAGATTTTCTTTAAATTTGTACAAAATGACACGAATATCAGTAAATAGATACAAAGGTTTTTGTACAATGGCGTATATCCTCTATGGAGAGAATATGAGTTAACGACATATTCTTAGCGGAATTATGTATTTTAATATATTTCATTTCCTTTTAAAATTACTAATATGTAGTGGTAAACCTAAGTTTTAATCTATTTCTCTGAGCGGCAACCAGTAGCGAAAAAGTTCCAACTCGCAAAATTAGAATCATGTTCACACAGTTCCAGTCAGTTTCCTTTACAAAGTTAAAATTGATTATGACTTGTCTGAGAAATACGGTGAGCCAAGAGAGACTATCTGCGTTAACAGTTCCATTAATTGAGCGGCCAGTCTTAGCTATAGCATATAATCCTGAAAAATTAAATGAGGCTAAAAGCCGAAAAGTTCATTATTTTAATCTCTATTAATTATTGTCATCATTTAATTAGCAATAAAACTCGTTTAATCATATATATTAACTAGTTTATAATTTGGCTCATGTATTTTCACGTTTTCTTTTTGACTGGAATATAAAAGGGGTCCCAAAACTGATGTCGCCGAAGTCCATGTGTGGTCTAGCGCCGCTACTGGCGGGAACTATTCCTCCGCCCAATTTGACTGGTGAGGCGACAATCCAGGGTGCGGCAAATATCCCCCAAATTTTAGAGGTCTGCGAAAATCATTGTAGCTCATACGCTAACAACGATAATCAAATATGTGTTACATGAACTTAAAGATGAAGGATCAAACTTAAATGCATAAACAGTTTGTTGATTTTGTACATGATTTGTAAGCTGTGAGGGAATTTTAAAAAGTGCGGCATCTATCCGCGAGTTACCCTACGCAAGAAGTTAGGTAAGTAAGGTTAAGTTAATAAACTTTCCTTCTAAGCCTGTAGTATGAAGGTACATAAAGGTCGATCGGGAAAATTCCCGATCGACCACTTCGACCAGTAGAGTTTTATGAGAAACGTTTTTTGAAAAGTCATTATAAGGATAAAGAAATAATTTATGATTCAAATGAAATACCTTATCCTATAAACGTTGTTGTCTATAAATCTATTAGTTACTTTTTGAAATAACGCTCTTTAAAAACCTGGACTACCGAGAAGTTCTCTAACTGGTAGTGTAGGTAAGTTTACCTAATCGAATAGTCACAGTGGCCCTGAGTTTAACTTTGATGCAGAAAAGGCCTACGAACGAAGATCCAAGTAAGTCCTTACGTAAGAAGTTAGGGTAAATAAGGTTAAGTTAATAAACTTTCCTTCGAAGCGTATGGTATACCTACGAGTAGATTGATAAGTACATACAACATAGATCTTAACCTTTGACTAGCTGGCAAGTTTCACTATTTCATCGCGCAGACTTTTCCAACTTGTTGTGCAAAGTTTGTGAAATTCAACAATTCTATTTGCCTTACTGTCGGGTAACTGTCGACTGTTCTGTCGTAGTTTTGTAAAGGATTATTTAAAGGAACAAATCGCATTTGTTTTTGTCAAGATTTACATGTCCCAGATTGATTTTTACTAACAGCTAAGTTTTCTTGGATGTAGAATTTTAGAATTTCTGATAACTAAGCTACCTTCGTAGCTTCTGACCTACATATCTATGATTGTTTAAATAGTAGGATCAAAAGTTAGTGTCAGAAAAAAAACATTATTTTATATTTTTAGAAAACTAAGTAAGATATCGTGTAGGTAATTATCTTATATTTAATATCAAATCAGCGGTTCATAATTGATAATTATTATGCTTAAAATTATATTAACTTACCTAAGTACTTATTTTTTAGTTTTCTGAAATCTAAATTTTTGATTAAGTAGTATGCTGTGAGGGTTGTGTGCTTGGACGAATTAAGTTGTGTGCCGTGTGGTGACGGCCTAAGAATACAAGTGTCACCACTCCCTTACATGCCTGGCATGTCGTAAGAGTCGACTAAGAGGCTCGACGCATTGAACACCTGTGCAAGAGAAGGAAAACTTGAAACAAACCCTCTACCAACCCGTCTGGCCAGCGTGGTAGCAGTAGGCTAATAACCTCCTTTAAACGCCACAATAGGCGTGAGGGAGAGGCCTATGTCCAGCAGTGGACGTCCACAGGCTGATGTGTGTGTGTGTGAGGGTTGTGTTGTGTTTATTAGGGTTGGGTTCGGTAGGTGCAGCTGGGCACAGCATTCAATCTATGATATAACATACTTAATCAGTATGGGGCTTACAACCATATTTATTAATTACAGGCATGACTTAAAACTGGTATTTAACTCAGAACATCTATTAGATCGGCAACGAGGCGCAAAACCGGCGAGGCTCGTTCGGGATAAGTCGGGATTGGCTCTTTGTCCAATGCACGAGCACCGTATGCGGCAGATCAATTAGGAGTCGTCTTTGTAAAAACACTTAATAGGCTTGGCATCACCAGGTAATTCTAGACACAACGACGCAAGTGCTTACGGCAGGGTTTCCTCGCACCAAATGACTATATTAGAATAATTAGAATAATGAAAAAGGTAGCTACCAATGTTGGTAAAGAATTTTCTTTAGAAAGAACTAGACTGGGCGACTTTCACCAACGGCAGACGCGTCTCTAATACCTACTTAATGTTTAAAAATCGTTTCGTCTTCAGGCCCAGCGCGCACCACTGCGGCACCGAGCTACTTACGTAGGTACTTATACTTATACATAATATGTAGTTATATATGACATTAAAACTGGTATTTAACTCAGACATCTACCAGATCGGCAACGAGGCGCAAAATCAGCAAGGCTCATTCGAGATAAGTCGGGATTGGTCCTTTGTTCGATGCATGAGCACCGTATGCGCCAGACTAATTAGGAGTCGACTTTGAAAAAACACGCAATAGGCTTGGCATCACCTGGTTATTCCAGACGCAACGACGCCGACGCAAATGCTAACGGCAGGGTTCCTCGCGCCAAATGACTACATTAGAATAATGAAGGAGGTTGGTAAACAATTTTTCTTTACAAAAAACGTGATTAAGGACGATTTTATTCACCAGCTGTCCGAATTGTCTCTAATACTTAGTTACTTAGTGCCAGCGCGCATCTGCGATTTTGTAGTCGACCGATAGTTTAGTCGGTATCATACGACTACCCAGAACCTAACGGTACCTACTTAGGAGTGGTCTTTGTAAAAACATGTAATAGGCTTGGGGCATGGTAATTCCAGACGCAACGACGCAAGTAGGGCAGGGTTTCCTCGCGCCAAATGACTACGTTAGAATAATGAAGGAGATTAGTAAAGAATTTTCAGAGAAATAGATGAAGGACGATTTCACAAACTGACTAGGCCCGTATTCACTATGACCACTTACCGATTCCTTGCTCAAACCACGCCGATGTCGCATTTGGTTTCGACATTTTTAAAATACTTTTTCTCTATGACACAATACAAATTATAAAGATAATTTACTTGTTTATTAACTATACCATTTGTGACTGTCATGTACTTGTACAATAACTCCATAATTTCTGAGTATCATGGAGAAATCGAATTTTGAAAATGTCAAAACATTGGCGTGGTTTTAGCAAGGAATCCGTAAGTGGTCATAGTGAATTAGGGCCCCTGAACTGTCTAATGTCTCTAACTTAAATGTTTCAAAATCGTTTCGTCCCGTTTAATTTCTAACAGTAACAACTGAAAGGAGAATGGGCGAATTATCCCAAGTGTGAGTTGTATATCATTAGAAAGGTATCGTTTAGCAGGACAATTCATTGTATGACAGCGAAGATGAATTCCGCGTCATAAAAAATAACAGGATTTTTTTATAAACGGGGAGACTGTTAAGCGAGTCACACACTACGCAGATACGATAAGATATCTGTATCTGAGCGCATATCTTTCAAAATCGCTCTCTATATATTTCATAATGAACACACACAGCGCAGATAACTTATATTTTATTATCTGTGGGCACCGACATATATCGACAGATGGTCAGATAATTATCAGCGTATACAAAAATACCGGCAGATAACATCTGCAGATAAAAATATAACATCATATTTCATCTGCATGTAAATACAGGATGTAGGCGCAGGGGCAGGGACTGTTTGCGGTGAGACAGAGGCCAGAGGGGAGGGAACCACCCGGTCAAGCTCACAGTGGGTCTAAAGTTCTAATTCAGGGTCTGGGACTTTTTCTTCAATTCGTACATCTTTTTTAGATTTATCGATAGATCACTTGATCCTAGTGATGTTTTTTTTCTTTTGTACGGAACGATACCTTTCATGAGCTCTTGTAGCCAAGTCTCAAATTTCCCGCTTTCAAAATTTTGAGCATCAATATTGGCTATACTATAATACTAGACTATAAGCACGTGCCCAAACTTGCCCATTAAACTTATATTTAAATTATGTTTTCAAAGGAAACAAAATTCATAACAAAGATCATCTCATGATGATGAACTGGTGTAAGGCAACAGTTTTAGATGTTGTACTTTTGTTTAGATTAAGTTCTTGTACAGATAGTTTTATATTTTATCTTGGGATTCGGAAATAGCTTGTAAATTTGTTATCTGATACATCCTGGGGGGTTAAAAAGGACGCAACCGCAATATTGCTAGTGAATTCACTGACAATTCATTTATTTGTTTATCTCATAAGTAATTTGCATTTAATTTTTTTTCTTGCCTTCAAAAAATTTAAAGCAAATTCTGATACACTGGCAATGAGACAGTTCTAAATTCCATAGAAGATAAACAAAAATTGAATTGTCAGTGAATTCTCTAGCAATATTGCGTTTGCGTCCTTTTTAACCCCCCAGGAAGATATTAAATTCGCCTCGGTCCTTTTTACGCTTTATATGGCGTTCTATCCAAATTCTTCGCGTTTTAGAAAGTGAAGCAAGACGTGCATCAAATTCAAAATCAGATTCATCTTCTGACGAGCTGTCTAATCGAGAAGGAATAAACGCGTTTTTTCCGTAAAACGCGAACTCGTTTTTAAACACACTATATAAACAATCCTTACCGAAAAGTCTACAAGTCTACTCAGTCTGAAGGATTCCGAGTGAATGTATCATCTCGTATATTATCGTATCTGTCTAGTTTTTGATAAATAACTGCTTTCAGATAAATAAGTTATGACTTCATAAATTTTTGGATGGGATTGGATTTTTCTTCTTCCAAAACCTATCGTGTGAGGTATCAAATGAAAGGGCATGAAGAGACGTTTCTAAAAATATACTACACTATCAACTTTTTGCCACGTACTTCCCTGAATGCTGAAATCAGTAAAGAGGTCCTACTCGGCATCAGCAATAAACATGAACATGACAGCCCTGAGACAACATTAAAACACCGAGACAACTACGTATACTTAGTAGATAAGATAACTATACTTAGGTACTACCATAAGAGTAGGTACGAATGCAAAGAGCAACGCTGACATAACTTTGAATTGGATACTGATGAAACTGTTTCAGAATTATGTTTTCCTCGTAGCGATACCAAGGACCTACCTATATAAGGAAATTACTTACGCATGGTGAATCTACGTTCAAACTGCATCGGCCTAAATTAAGTAGGTACTTAGTTTTTACTTTTTATATACATTAGGTACCTATGTATTAAGTTAGTCCACAATTCTACATTGCATACCTAGATGAAGATAAAACATTTCTTGTTCGTCATAGGTAGGTTAGGGTTGACCGCTAGAGATTTTCTGGGTAACATTTTCTCGGATAGGTTAAAGAAATATTTTTTTCACCTCACACGCTCGGAAAAGGAGGTTTTTTTATTCAGTTACTGCGTAGAAAATCGATTTTTGCGGCCTAGCGCGGTAAAGTACTTTTTTAATTTAATACCTAAACAGGTATATGTCATAATGCGTTCCAAATCGCGCTATTGACTTTTGTTACATTTTATTCTTATTTTAAATAGCTATAAATTAATTATAATACTCCGTTTTGGTTTTATTATATTATTTTAGGTCATTGAATCATAAAAACAATAACAATATGATTAAACTATTTGTTATAAGAATTTTATTTTAGGCTGGGTGAGATTTCATAACCTATAATTGGATTTCGGAACGTGACATAAACCGTTATTTTTAAATTGTCTTTGTCTTGTACCTCATGTCAATGTCAACATTTTCCGAATCGTTTTTATTGTTATTTATTTGGCGAAATCCAAAAGGGCACCGCCACTACATAAAAAGAAGAAGAAGAAGATTATTTTTATGTAACAATATTAGTCTTGCGCATTTTAGTTCGCGACCGGGAGCGATCAATTTAGTTCGCCGGTCTTTGGCGAACTAGGTCGTTCTTTTAGTTCGTCCGCTCCTTTCACAAATTCCGGTTAAATAGATCAGTCGTTCGGCGTTCGCTTCGTCGCGCTGTTTTGTTTATTATTATAATGTTCATGTTTCGCGAACTACACAAGACTAATATATTCCTACTTTATATAACTTTGAATTAACTATAATACTCCCTTTTTTATTATTTAAGTTTTTTTATATCATTAAAACAACGAGAAAAAGGTATATTTAGATTAAACTTTTTGTTTAAAGAATTTTATACCGGAAGTTGATTGAAAAATTGTGTGCGCTCGGCAGAAAAGATTTTAGCGTCTTGTACCTTTGAAATCCTCGCTTCGCTCAGAATTCGATAGAGGTTACTCGCCGCTAATAACCTACTTTACAGCCTTGCTTAACAAATAACTATTTATTCCAATGAAATACCTGATAATGTTCTGTTATTTGTGATATAAACATTTTCTGTACCTATATCACTTTTTTAAATAAAGGTGCCTAAAATAAACTCTTCTGATCCTCCGGGAAGTTGTAGGTATACGTAAGTACCTGCCTGCTGGTTTATTGCTACGATGGTGCCGTCGCTTGTTTTTCGTCTTCTTTCTTGTGATTTCACGTCTTACAAAGATGCGAAATTTTCATAGATTAAACCGTTCCTCCTTCCCAAATATTCTCTACAGAAGTATAGGTTTCATCATCGTATTTCTATGGACAAAATGCAGAGATATTTGATACATAGAAACTAAATAGCGTGTAAGTAGATAATGCTAACAAAACGATGGTAAATATAAAATATACGGGTTTAGAAAGAAGGTCGTTGAAGCAAAATAGATTGCATACCTAGCAAATTTTTTTTTAAGGAACCCCGTTAACAAACATATTGTAGCCGTAGCGTAGGTACCTACTAGTGAAATCGAAGGGCCTTATTAACAGCCTACCTATATTGTCAGGTAATGTATATATATATATTTATATAAAATTTGTTCATTATATATATATATAATGAACAAATTTTAAGAGGAAACACCACGGCGGCGGTGGCTGAGAGAATTGAAAAATTCTTATACAAAGTCATCGTTTCGTAGTCCCCTGTTTTCTCCTCCAAAATAAGATAAATTTGTTCATATTGAATTCAGAAAGGCTTTGGCTCCGTTTTCCTTTTTTGCAGAAATTATTTTTACAAAGATGTATGACCTTTCTAAAATCTATTAAATTGGCCAGATTATATTAAAAAGGAAAACATAGGGACGCAGCCAAAACCTTTCTGAATTTAATTATGAACTATTAAATAACTCCAATTTTGGAGGACAAAACATAGGGACGCAGCCAAAACCTTTCTGAATTTAATTATGAACTATTAAATAACTGCAATTTTGGAGGATTAAACACTACGGGGACTACGAAGCGATGATTTTGTTTTTTGGAAGGAGAGACGCCGGATGATTTTGTTTACTTCGTATAGGTATTTCTCATTTCCCTCCCCCGCCCGTCCCCGTGGCGTATCCTCTTAATCATTAAAAAATATTAACAATCCTGACAAACAAGGTAACATTTTTTTTTCTGTGCACATTGTCATCGTCAATGCAATCTTACTTACAATTATTTTCCGTTAAAAATTATGATTTCTACAGAGTTATAAGCGCTCATACAAATGCTCGATAATGTCAGTTGTTTATGTTGACATATTAGTATTACTTGTTGTGGTAGAGTAAAACAGTAGTTGTTTAATAATAATAAGACTTTATTTTTGGTAAGGAGCTGGAATGCAATAATAAATGCCTATATTTCACATGGCGACTCCAGCCAACCAGATTGATAAAGATATTAGAAAAATCTCAACTTAGGTCTAAAGGTGCTTTTACACTATGTTCGTGAACCAATATCACTTAGTGATTGAATCTAGTTGGTGTTCTCTGTAACCCTTCAGCAGCAACTTGTATATTTTGAAGAAAAATTAAACTACATCAGATACCTAATTTTGCTACATCATTATGGGTTGTTATCACAACATATTGTGTTGCTTGATATCTATAGAAAATGTATGGCTATGTGTACATTGTAATATTTAATTACATTGAAACAATTTGTTTCACAAAAAAATATGACATAGGTATACACTTAATTTACTAAAAATTATAATTATACAGAGCTTGTCTGCATGCCCCAGAGAAGTGTAAAAACAATCACTATTTTAAGTACATGCAAAGTCACAACCACTAGTAGTTCACCAACATAGTGCACAGACAGACATTATCAATATAATTTCTTTACATAAATATAAAATTATAATAACACAAATTACAAATGTGCCATCTTTACTAATTAATAATTTACCCTGTCAGACCCCGGACTTGAGACACAATAGGTACTCCATTGTTCTCTGGACACCGGTGTCCGGTTCGGGTTTGATTAATTAATTAAAAAAGTTATTGTTGCTTTCCATTAATTAAAACGTAAGTCCAGAAAAAACAACTGGACCAGATATCTGAAATATTGGTACTGTACAACTAAACACCAGAACTAGTGAAAATATCAAAACATGATCTTTATTACATTTGTGCTATACAATTAATACCTTTTTTGGTAATGTTTGTTCACAATGGCATTCAAACCTAATATTAAAATATAAGTCAATCCTTAAAAAAAATTGTCTTTAAGTAATATTTAGTAAAACCAATTAGAAGAGCTTAGTTAATAAATTCATAATTATATTTAATAATGTTCTAATTCATTGTTGTAATTTGACTGAATACTGGCAGTGAAGTTTTCATAGTGGATTATGTCATGGTTCCAAAAACAGGATTGTGTCGGCAAATGCTAGGGCCATACTCCATGTAAGCCTGCTTAGTGTGGCACACTTGGTAGAATTCAGGTGTGGAAGCCAGCATACTTCCACCAAACCACACTGCATATCGCTGCATGTTGTGCGAGACAACCTGTACATCAATAGGGGTAGGGGTGATACGCCCTTCTGATAACATTGTGGAAAGCTTCAGTCTTGCATCAACAGTTCTTTTGATGTCTCGTTGTAGTCTTCTGCCAAAGTCTCGGAACATGGTTGAGCCACCCGACAATACAATATTGCCATACAAACCTCTTCTAACATCAATAGGACAAGACTGAATTACTTCATCAACCATCTCGTTAAGAGGGACAGTGAAATCGGCATTGGAAAATTCAGGATGGAAAAATATTTCAGGACCTAAGAAGCGTTCATAACCCACATCAACAGAAAATGGATTCTTTGTAATAGCATTTATTCCTGTATAGTTCTTCATCCACTTTCCAGGATCAGAGTCATATTTTGCAAACTCTTTGGCAATGTCAGGGCAAATATAGCTGTATCGTTCTTTGATAGCTTTTGCAGTCTCTAGACTTTGTTCGGGTGGGATCCCAACCTCACGTTCTCTTAGTAAAGATTGTATAAATGAAGTGATATTTCTTCCCGCAATAGGGATGTGTTTGATACATGATCCAATAACATAGCCTTCAGCTACCGGAACAATATGAGTCACACCATCGCCACTGTCGACGACAATGCCTGTGAACGTGCGTTTGACGGATGTGCGCGATTTCCAAGAGGCAGCAAGTGCTAATACTGCTTGCACTGCAATGTACAAACCGGGTACATTGAATGACTCAAACATAATCTCAGCCAGGTATTCCCGATTCTCAGGAGTGTTTAGTGGAGGTTCCGTAAGTAAGAAGTGATGATCTTCAGGCTCAGCTCGAAGGTATTTGAACACACATTGCTCGATATACCTTTCCATCAAGTCCCAATCTTCGACTAGACCGTGACGCACCGGATACTTTACAGAGTAACCAGTGGCATCAAACGCTTCATCACCAATGTAGAAGTCTAGGTCTTCTACAGCCTTAGTCATCCGCCGAGTGCTTTGATCACCCACTTTCGCCGTTTCTTTTATAGCTATGGCTGATGGAATGATGAACTGAGGTTCCTTGTTGCCGGCGAAACCCAGCTTAGTATAGCCGGTTCCCACATCAATAACACAAGCCGGGAGATGATCGCCCATTATTATTTTTCACTTTTATCAGTTTTGAACACCAATTTTAATGAGAAACTGATAAAATTTGGGTGCGGTAAAGCCACTTCACACAATTTTGACGTTTCCTGTCAAAAAGCGGAAGATGATTAATGTACGTTTCGTTCCACGCGATGTACATCTTTTCAAAACAAAACTAGTTATAGAGCTAGAGCCACTACCAGCCACTGGATGGAATGGGTGGGTCTACCTACAGGGAAAAAAATACCCCCGCGGGCTTATCTTGTTCACCAGCCAAACGAGGTTTTAACCACAGTGCAGAGCAGGGGGGCGATTCTCACGCTGAAGTAATGTCGAATTTGACATTTTTATATCCTGCTTTCAGTGAGCTTTTAATTCAGATTTTTGACTACAAAAAAATTCGAATTCGAGATGTCGTAGGCGCGAGAATCTGGCCCCAGGTACTAATCGAATCGGATTTCTTGCTAGTTGCTACATGTCCATCGTAGACGAATCGCAACTCTTTATCAAAGTGGGTGGGTAGGTCGAAATTCGCCAGCAGGCAATGAGCATGTTCGATTCGATTCGGCGCTTATGAAAACACCAAAATTAAATATCACTAAGTAGAGTCCGCGCCACGCACGGCACGAGTCCTTTTAGAGTAGCGCTGAAGTCTACGGCTTATATGGGGGATCCGTTCAACATTCGAAAATAAGCGCTATTACTATGAAGATATTAGACTCCGTAAGATGTCCCTCAGCCATGATGTTATTATTTAAACTTTTTTATGTACCTAGGGTGATGGAACCAATTATGGACATGTTAAGACCGACTACTCAGGAGTTTTGAAAAAAAATCTTATGATTTTAAGTGTACTAAAATTATTATGTAATAAAAGCATATGGAAATATACAGAGAATGGGTAACATAAATGTAAATTGATATAGAATATCAATAAGTAATTTATTTTCGTCAAAATTTTTGAATGTACCAAATCACCATTAATGGACAGCTTTTATCTAGTAATGGGCAACCAGTTATGGACCAGTACCTAGTAATGAAACCCCATTTCTGGACATAACAGCCTGATTTTTAAACTTCGAACAACACCGAAATTGAAAAGACAGGATTGGATATCACAAATCAAGTTTATTAAAACTTTAAATAACTGTAGTATTCTCAACAGTTATTGTCTTTAACATTAGTTTGTACTGTTTTGAAGCATAGTTTTAACGAAAGTTTTCCTAGTTTTTTTTATTTTTTTATAACAAAACTTTCTATAACTAAATGAGAACTATTTACTTTTGTTAATTCACTTCTATTAAAAATAGGGAAACTAATTAACATTCTCATATTTAAACTAATTCTTAAAGTGACTTTAAATCTCTGGCATCAGACTTAGTATCAAGATTTAGACACAAAAATATATCAAAACAAAAGTAAACTTCTAACAAATTCAATGGCACCTTAAAATTATCTAGTTGAGATCTGGTTCTGGAATGGATCTGGAATTTAAAAAAAATCAAAACATAAGCTCACAAAAATACCCCAAAACAAAAGTAAACTTCTAAGAAATTCAATCAAAATATGAGGTACATATTAAACAAGAAAATATACTAGAAAAAAGCAACTAGTCTCATGTCGCCCTGACGGGATACGAACCCGCATCCTTGGGAGTCCGGCCCAATGCACTAACCAATTATGCTACAGAGACCTATGAGGACACGTCGAATTTTTCCCGTTTATTTTACCAAATAAAATCCCGTCAGGGCGACATGAGACTAGTTGCTTTTTTCAAGTATATTTTCTTGTTTAATATGTATCACATAAAAATAGCATTGTTAAATGCAAAATTAAAAAGTTATAAAAATATGAGGTTACAAAAATAACAAATTCAATGGTACCTTAAAATTATCTAGTCGAGATCTGTTTGAAATAAAAAGATCAAAATCTCTAGCTAAACTATTACCTTTAGTACTACTATTAATTTAAGTTTAATTTTGCAGCCTCTGGCACCAAAATTAGAATTTCAAAAAAATCAATAAGATCACAAAAACACCCCAAAATAAAAGTAAACTTCTAATAAATTCAATGGCAATAGCACCTTAAAACTATTTAACAAGTTGAGATCTCTTTGAGATTGAATAATCAAAAATATCACATAAGGAATCTAGAAACATCTATCTAGCTGTCTAGCTAGATAAATGTTTCTTTCTTTTGTAATAATCTTATTACCTAATTTTAATTGTAACTTTATTAAATAGAGTGATCCGAGGGACACCATATCTTACTGCAGCCTCCGAAACTTTCGCACCTTTTCTAACCGCATCTATAGCATTCCCCGTTTGTTCAGGGGTGTAGTCTTTTTTTGGCGTCATCTATGAAAAAACAAGATGATCCAATTATGGACAGTCAAAAATATCCAATTATGGACACTTGTCCATTACTGGAAAGATAACGGCAAAACCAAAATTACAGCAATACACATGGTTATTACCACAAACGGAACAATTTCAGTCAAATTACTCAAACTGTATCAAATAGAATAAGTTTCGACACTTGTCCATCATAGGGTATTTGGTCCGTACTCAAACCAGTAATGAACATCGCAAAAAACAAAAGAATAGGTTATATTTCCATTTATCATACAACCAACATTTCTTCTTAATTTCAAACAGTTTCCATAAAATAATATACAATTTCAATAGCGAACAATGCAAAGAAGATATTCAAGAACTAACGTACTCACTTTCTTAAGGATGTCCGTAATAAAAAAAGGATTTTTCGGTAACAGCTGATAACACACTTCTTTCTAGGCTGCCATCTTGAAGGAAATGGCCAACCTTACTTTTTTTTTGGTTTATATGACCGATAATAGTCTACTCTTTATGGTGTAGTGTTGCCACTTTATGCATATTACTTCTGCTGCTTAATATTTACATTTTCTTTTTCGAACGTCCATAATTGGTTCTTGTTCATTATTGGTTCCGTCACCCTAGGCTAGTACCTACCTAGTAAATTGATGCCAGTGAAAAATATATTATTACTAAACAAACTTGCGCATTAGGCATTGAAGAGGCACAGGGCTGCCCCCTTACTCTTGACGCGATCGCATTGAGATCGAGATTGTGACAAAGAATAATTAATTAAACAAAAAATTTACACAATTTGGAACTTCTTGATAAATTAGAGCGTCTGCAAAACCTTTGCATAAAGTTCATTTTCAATCTCCGTAAATATGACCACTGTCATCCTTTCGCAGCAAACTTAAATGGCTCCCTATTCGCCGGCGCAGGGACTTACACACTCTTAGCTCCTCTACACTATTCTTTTCCTATCCACTTCACCACCATATCTCAAAAAGTGTTTTTCTTTTCTTTCTTCATCCACACATTACACTCTGCGTTCTTCACCTAACCTTTCCCTAGAATTTCCTCGCCACTGTTACGACTTTGTTACCTATTCCTTCTCTGTGCATGCAGTTCGACTATGGAACGGACTGCCCGAGGGCATCAGAAAGGCTCAAACTCTAAGATCCTTTGGCGATCAAGTTAGAAGTCATTTCCTATCACTCCCTCCTAACTTATAGTTTATTATTATTATTACTTACACTTGAAGTTAGTAAATAAGGTAATTTTGTAGTGTAGAAATTTATTGTAGCGCCAATCGAAATCGAATCAGCGTCGAAAATCAGTAACAATTATTGACATCTTGATCTCAATGCGATCCCGTCAAAAGAAACCCCCCGGTTTAGGCAGTGATGGTTAGGTATTATTTCAAAAGTGGCATGTTGCATTTTAGGTTCCATGCTCTAATCACAGAACCGATTTTCTGTTCTGTGGTCTCCATAGTAAGTAATTTAGAGCTTATTTTCGAATGCTGAAAAATATTAAAGGCGACTGCAACGCCACTCTCAAGGGGACTTCTTTCGTGATACACTGCAAGCTCTGGTTCGGTTAAAAAAAATATTAGTTTTGATTATCACGGTCACCACACACTTGGTGGCCACATAACTCACGATACTAGTTGATTTTCATACAAAGCAGGTAACTTTGGAGCCTTAGTTCTCTGCCAAACACTGCCAAGGGTTGATCGAGCTGTGATATGATAATGGCCATTGTTAATTCGTCCAAGTGGCCATCCAGGGGGGCAATTCTCGTGCTGAGATATGTCGAATTCGATATTTTCCAAACAATGATTTATTTATTGAAATTTTCAGTAATATCTTTACTACGGTTAAAATACTTTAGTTTCAATTATCTTTGACAATCCTATATTGTTGAAAATTGTTTTCAGTAAGTTTTAAATATAGATTTATGGCTCCAAAAAATATCGAATTCGATATGTCGAAGGCGCGAGAATTGCCCCCCAGGCAGTAAATGGAGGAGATCCAGATTGCTATACACATCCTACTAATCTGATCATCATTCTAAGTGATGTATGGATATGTTTTAAAAAGCCTAGAAAAAAGCAAATGTTTGGAATTTCTGAAACTGAAAATTTCATCCTTACATCTTTCAGAGAATGTAGATCAATTTGATGGCCTATATTAGATCACAGCTCGGTCAATCCGTGGCAGAGAACCAAGGCTCCAAAGTTACCTCGTTTGTCTGAAAATCGACTATCGTTAATTATGTGACCACCATTGTATATGTGCAACGCTACCGATACCCTCAAGTATTATATGTTAATAAGCTTCCTGGTTTCTGGATACACAAAAGACATCATGGAATATAGGTTTTACCGAAATAACGACATGTATCAAGCAGGTATTAATATTTATTGTGACCTGGTCCTAATATTATATTTACACATTTTACAGGAATGTAGCTAACATCCAACGAATACCAATAGCATTACAAAAATCATTCTTACAAAATTTACCAAAGTACAGTTAACAGTACGTCACGCTTTACACTTGCACTACGAAAATCACCCATATTACAAATGACATATTATGGTGCTATTAAGTTAAAATTGTAAAGTCTGACCTGTAAACATGTGAACAACACTAATTTATATTGAAATATTGTCACAATCACGCAACTAAATTAAACATTTTCGTAGTGCAACTGGATGTTTGATTTGCTGTAAAGTGTAAGGTCAACAGCAATACCGTTTATACAAAATGACGAATTTCTACAGACAAATCTGAACTCAACGTCATATGTCTTAAAGTCCAAAGTAGATTAGAGAAATTTGACAGATATAGGTCGGTTAACTAAAGCTGGCAGTTCAACACATTTACACGTAGTGTCTGAATAAGCGCGCGGCGTGACTGACGTTGCACTGCATGGTCATGAAGAATACTCTCTCTCTTGCGCGCGGTTATACTTATGAGTATGAAGCAGACAAGTGTTTTGCTTTTGCTACTACTTATTTGCAATTGCATTAGTGCGAGTACTGTAAACGTGCCAGCTTTCGTTAACCGACCTGTATGTAAAGCCGTAGCTGCACTGCTGACTGTAATATTAGGTAGGTACCTATGTTAAAAATAAAGTAATACAAAGTGACATTAACTGTAGTTTAGCTTGTTTTGGAAAAGTAAAAACTTCTTTGACCTTTGTATATTATATGAACACGACAATTACCCACAAATAATAAAAAGAATAATAATATGGAAAAAGCTTGTCAAGTCGGCCCACAAAATAACGAGTAAGTATAATAATTTCCAACATTAATAAATAGTGTTATAGGTAAGTAGTTGATATTTTTATTACTTATCGTAACAATATATTACTAATGTGAGGCCCTATCATCCGCTGTTATTGCAAAGTTGATTAAAGATGCAACTATTGTGTACAGCGTCCTTATAATAGTACTTTAACATTGCTCAACTTAATAACTCGTGGTACGGCCCCAGATGTACAGTTTACAGCAGACAGTTAACTGTTAAAGATCTTCGCACATTACATCGACTCAACGCGGCAACGCCGACTCCACTTATATTCACAATATGGTATTGAAATATGAGATTTGTATTGTATGTTAGAGTAGATATTTCAACATTAAATTGCAAGAGGTTTAAGACGCAACGCGTGGTTCACGCGTTGTGTCGCGTTGCTGACTTGTGACAATGACGGGTATTTTGGTAATATCAACTTTTTCAGTACCTAACACAAAGAAAGTTTATATTTCAGTGCCATACTATTAATATGAGTTGGATGGAGTCTGCGTTGAGTTGACCTTAAAGCGGTTTTCGTGGTGCTATTGGGCCCAAATAATTATCAACTGAATTAACTGCCCGATAATCGGACCCCGATTAATTCTAAACGTTGTTTAAGTGTGATTGCATTTCAGTCGATTGTTAAAGGACAGAACGATGTTTAATTCGATTATGCAATCGACAGTTCGTGAACTTGGCTTTAATTGAACCTCGATTGATGAGCTGACATCTCTATTGAAAGTAATTTTACAATAGGTACTCAACAAAAATCAATTCTTTTTACCAGATTGGCATAAGTAGTAGGTACCCAAATGTATTAAGATTCGCTATAACATAAAACTGTTTTGTAAATTTTTCTATAAGTAACAACCCGAATAAAGCCATACAGTATTTTTAACCAGACGATTTAAAACAAATGCCTTAAGCGCCCTTATTACATACAATACATTATAGGAGCGATTTTCATACTACAATTACTGCTAGACTTGCTGTACTTTGTAATGTGTATGTCACACCACAGCATAAAGAACCATACAGTATTTTGTCTTAAAATCTTTGATAAGTTTATTATTGTTATTATTATTGCAGCCGCGCGGTAGGCACGCAATACGCGATAGGGCTGCCCGCCATCATAGATAAACCAAAACTTTCACAGCAGCGTGCGTTCGTCACCGCGGCGTATTCAAGATCGAGACGCTTGCCGAACTCTCACCGAGACGAGGCGCGTCGAGTATGCGCGAACGGACCTTTTGTAGGAAGATACAATACTGTAAGTTCCGTTATACAGCGGTCAGATAGAAAACCTGATAGACGCTAAATTTACACAATAATTAATAATTGATGGATACATTTGAAATTTAAATAGTATTATGTAATGAAAATGTATCAAAGTAATAAAATTTGTCGGCCACTCTCTATAGTTACCTATAATAATCTGTTGAAGTTTGATACACAAATTATATCGTATATTAAACTCTTGACAGAGAAAAAAGAATGAATACTTTAATGCTCATGAACAAATTAGTTTCTTTAAAAGAATCGTTTTGACACTGTAATATTGACTGCAAGTTACACAGTACATCAAATACTTACTATCTGTATAAAATTATTAGTCCTGGCATATTCTATCGTTATTGACTATTGTCAGTATCAAACCCAGAACATATTAGTTTTATTAAAGTTTTAATGTTACATTTATCATAATTATTTGTGAACTGGTATCATAGTAAAATAATAAGATTTTCATTACCACTTTAAAAGTTTAAACTACATACATAACTCAAGATACTGAAATGGCTTAGATAATATTAAAAGTGACACATTACTAATAATGAATGTTAGTACAGACCTAATTCAAAAATATAAAAATATTCTATGATTTATTTACGTTAAAATTTATTTAACTACTTTAATAATATTATTATAGACACAGATTACAATCTGATACATCAATAGTGAAACGAAAAATTTTTTTGTTTATAATACCAACATAAGGCATATTTTACAATGTTTCATCAAAAAAATTAATGCAAAGGACGGAAAAACACTACTTGATAAATAATAATATTCTGTTTCACTAAAAGCAAAGAGTCTACTGCCTCTGATGTAATCTGTAACCTTCTCATTCAGACTTTAAATAATAACATGATTGATGTAAACAACCTTTATGATAAAGACGCAAGTATAGCGATTAACATATCGCTTTAGTTTCCATACAAGATAAGACAGATGTTGGTTGAAAAATGCATATTACAATCCTTGGTTAAGTCCTAATTATATAATACAATACAATAACTGAATAATATAATATTAGGCATCAGAAACTCAATAAAGAAAGTATAAACTTTAGATCACGTGAGAATATACTATTTAAGTGTATTATCAGAATAAAATTGTAAGAAACTCTTTTTTATTACAATTCGCGAGATAATAAAAATAATACTGTTAATATTTATTAATAATAAATATAATATGTATAAGATTACAGTCTGTGTCATAGCCTACAGGATACTCAATGCAATAAATAAAAATTAAGAAATTGTAACAAAATATGGGGCACAATAATTTTTAAAAAACAACTGATATTTTAAGCAATAATTAACATTTTTCGGTGTAAATAATGATACCATGAGTACCTTTAAAATCAATTTACAAACTTGTAAGATTATGCTATCAGTATCAAAGTTTTCAGACTTAATTATACATAGACAAAACCACAACATTTTCTTACAATACAAAAATCTTGTTGCCTATATATCGTTCCGTTACGCTGATAACAAATTTTATTAAGGTGTCTAGATCTCTCACCACATCGCATAGTCTGAGTCGTCTGAGTCGAAAATTGTAAAGAAACCGAGGATGGTGAGATAAACTATGACGTTGCCAGCAAGTGTCAAAAAACATGCCCCTAGTGCAATCTGAAATTAACAGACAGGACACGTTTTAATAAAGTAGCATTATTCTTGACAAATAACAATCTTAAATTACAAGAAATATGTGGAAAAATATAATAAGCTTAATTCATAAAGTATCACAAGACTTCTTGTAGCCTCACAATCCAAATTCCCTGTACAAATTGTACAACATTTTTGGATATTATTATACAGATTTTGGTTTAGAAATTGCTCCTTCAACGAAAAATAAACATGATATCTGACTACACCCCCTGTCGCCCTTGTGATACTTCGTGGTGTTTGCTGAACTGCCTCCCGTTAGACCCTCTCGTGATTAATTCAATACATCCCAACAAAACAGTTTTCTGACAACAATGCAATATATGTTGTCTTATTTTCCGGGACCTGATTGATTAATGGACAATCCTTGAGCCATAACCATATTCAAGTGAATAAATGAAATATAATTATAACTTACAGTGCCAGCATGCGCCAGTACTATCGGCAGAGCGAAAGAGCTGATTAGGAATCCCATAGTGATGAATATTGCGCTTTCCATGCATGTGGAGTTGGTTCCACCTGCACTGTCTGTGTACCGCCTCGCGATCATTGTTGGTATTGGGCTCAATACATAGAAAAGGACTACAAAGAATGGCCACCACACACTGGAAAATAGAAAATAATTATTTCCTTAAATTGTCTTAAAACAAAAACATGTAAAATTATCTAGAATCATAATTATATTGTTTCAATAGTAAGAATAAAAATACTTTGTAACTAATACGATTTTTTCTCAGTGTTGGTAGTGTTGTTAATATTAAGCAGCAAAATGTCCGAACAAATGTTAATAATTCCTTTTGAAGCCAAACAAGAGGCTTAAAACACATCTAATCTATTACATTCACATAAACATTGTACAATACCCAGACTTTTTGTTGCCATTTCTAAAAACTCTCTCCTGTCTGAGCAATTTGTTTTCGTCCTACTGATTCTAATAATATTATAAATGCGAAAGTATGTCAGTTTGTTTGCTTGTTTGTTACTCTTTCACGCTTAAACTACAACCAATTTGGACGATCTTTGACACAGAGAAAGTAGATGGCCTGGATTAAAACATAGGATTCTTTTCACTACTAAACAGATTAGATGATACTTTGCAGTAATATAGATTATACATCCGAATAGCACACAATTTATCGAAATATTCCCACTGTAAGGGGAACCACGTGCGGCCACTTTTCTAGCATAAAATATTCTTATATTTCATAATGTGAATGCTAAGAAACTATACAAAAGGGAGAGATGCAAATACAATTTCGTATTCCCTTGTATAGATCCATGCATAGAGCGTAGAACACCAAGATGGATTGTACATAAAGCAGTCAACAATAAAATCAATGTTGTATAGTGATGTATTTCTCCTTTTTAAATTAAGTCACCACTTAAAGCAAATTTTAGTGTTCAATATTTTTGGCTTAATACCCTGCAAATGTTGAATCAGGTTAGGATATTTGCCTGATTGCTCTTTCTGCATTACTTATAGTCTTTTTCAATTAGGATGATTCATGTGACACTTCAAAGTTTGTCCGAATTGCTTATGTACTATGTCAGCAAAAAAGACATTTATTAACTCTAGAGATATAATCAAATAAATTTTAAAACTACACCTCTGGAAATATACAGTTTAATCTGTGTCTATTAATTACATTAGAATAAAATTTTATTTTTAATGTATTGCTATGTGTGATTCCGAAAGGGTAAAGTTGAGACACAACAGAATCGACAACTGCTGCTGTTCATTTGTCGATTACAGTAAAAAAGTAGATACTTCAAATTAGAACAAAACTAAACTCAGCGAGTTTTTTGATGCGACAAATCAAATGTTTTTGCTGACTTTAACATTGACAACTTCTTGTTTTATTTTATGACATTGATTAGCACATACAATACCTTTTTATTCTTTATTATGTTTAATTGGGATGATATAAGTTACACTATGTAACTGGATTCCATGTGGCCAGAATAATAGTAAAATATATTCTAATTTCTCCAAAAGTAGGTTCATTGACTCTCAGAAAAAATCAATAGATAAGATCATGGGATTTCACTTAGGACATCTCTAGAACTGTCAAACTTGAAACGCCACAGAGATCATCCTAATTGAAAAAGACTATAATGTTTATAGTACAATGTATTTTAATAGCAAGATAGAAAAAAAACGTATTTCAATACAGAACAATGAAACTACATTACCCGTATGCTGGCAATGCACAAGCCAGTATGACAAATGTCATTCCAATTGAACCTGTGAAGGCCAGTGACACCAAACTGGAAAATATAATGAAATCATTAAAAATAAAACTAAAGATAAATAATCACAAACAATAAGAGGTTTCCTGTAAGTACATTAAGACAATATTATTCATGGCAAAACATAATCACACCACCCTGAACAATATACTACCTAACAAACCATTAAGATAGCAAATGAGCAGTATTACTAAATATTTAACTTATTTAATACATATAAAGAGATGAATTAAATAAAGTGGGTGTCAGCCAAAATCTAGGTGGCTTTAAAACAGACTAGCAAAGTATTGTTCAGTTTGTGTACCATTTTTACCAGACATTCTATGTTAATCTTAGTATGAATAGTCAAATATACAGGACTACTTACCCTGCACATTTTGAAGATTACATGAAACAAATGTAACATTGGATATTAGTGATTTTATAGCATGTTAGTAAATAAAACTATGAGTCATTGTAGGGAATGACTCTCATAGAAATCAATAAATAGAAAACAATGAAGGGATAGTAAATAAAGCTACCTTTAATTCCAGCCATTTTAAACAGCAATTTATACTTAAAAATATCACTTAAATTATAAATTATTTAGAAATCACTAAAAAATGAAATAGAATCACAAACTCTTGGAGAAAGAATCAACCATAGACAATTTTTTCCTTTCCTATTTTGTATTAGTTTTGACAAATTCTTTTGAAAGTAAAACTACCAACAAAGGTTTGAATACATACAGCCTAAGATTCTCTAAATAAAAAATATAAGAAACTAAAATCATATGTGTGTTACTACAGCTAAGGCAAATAGAAATTTTAAGCATCCCATATTTTAGTGCATAATAGGAACAATCAAAAGTGTTAGTAATATTTTAGGTGCAACCATAACTTCGTTACTAGGATTTTTTTTTGTGTGTTAGCTGGAGAAACGTGTCACCTGCTGACACATGCCGGTTTAAGGCAAGTCAGTGAGGCTTTAGACTATAGTTAGAAGGTGATGAAGAGCGCCGTTGTCTTTCCGTTCCGCTACACTGTTGCAATCGACTTTGAGCCTACCGGCTGGTATTAATTCGAGTCACTTTAATTTGCGTTTTCGATCGTTTTAACTTCTGTTTTGAGAGTTTTAGACCAGCGGGGCTATCGCGTAAAAAATATGGATATGGACATGGGCTTTATTTGACAGTTAAATGACCATATATGGTAATTTTATGAGCTTCAACTGTCAAATGAAGCCCATATCCATACCCAGATTTTTTACGCGATAGCCCCCCTAGAGCCGTCCGATATATCTACGCTGATTACAAACCATCTATGGTAGTTACCTATAATTGAACTATCTGATTCTCATAAGAAATAGTATTTCAATGTTGGCGTTAGAAAATTCACAACATTTGTTTATATATTAAGGCATGGATGATGGACAATTTTCTATGAAACCTGGGAGTAAAACCAACAGAAATGTAACAACTATAATAGTTAGTACTTAGTACTAGAAAAGATTTTCTTGTTTATTAACTATCATAAGCCCCCAGGTTTACTTGAAAATTACAATAATTAAAGCTTAATTATTTTTTTATTTAATTGTAAGTTTCTGGCGATTTGCGTATAGAAAATGTATAAAATGTAAGTACTTTAGGCTGTGAAATAAAATTTCAACAATTTTTCTTAGTTTTTCCATATTTTTTGCGAGCTTTGTCTTCCTCGACGTAATCTTGAGCACTACTGACAGCCAGTGGACACCCTGGTATTGGTCTGGCACTCCCCGTTAGTAAACGTGAAAGCCGAGAAAGCAGTTGATGTCTTTAACTAAACCAACTATTCTGACAGGGGGTCGGTCAGTCATCGACACATAGAAGAAGAATTGGTAACATGCAAACTTTTTTTTGTAAATAGAAAATTTCAGTAAAAATTACTACTATACAGTCTGATCGATCATAAATGTCTTTAATAATAAAAATAAAATTGTTTCGGTATTACGTGGTTTGGCAATAGAAAATATCGCCTATAGGTAGGTACATAAACGTCATTGATCATACATAACGTAACGAAGGTACGCCTACTATTGAATCCAAGTGATCTACTACTAATGGACAACAACTTAAACAAGAAGCAATTCCTGAAGATGATGTATAAGTAGTAGAACGTAAAACTCCTATCTTTAATAGTACGCACTATTGAAGTGAATAAAATATAGGTTTTTTTTTTCTAAAAACTAAAGCAAATAGGTAGTTCAATTATCACAGATTAATTAGATTTTCGTACTTTCATAATCACAGATCAATATACCGCATAGTGAAAGTTTAAAATAATAATCCTATTTAATCACCATAACGCCCATTCAGAGCGGCTACACTTGACGGAATCGAGTTCAAATCAGGACGGAGGTATTCCTCGAAGCGCACTTAACGAACGCATTTTTTGAGGTGTAATTGATTTGTTTATCACCTAAAAGGTGCGCTTCGAGGAATAGTTCAGGTGCGCTTCATTAGGTGCGCTTGAAAATGGGTCCGCTTCGAGAAATACCTATACGATCGAAATATTGTCAATACGGTTCTATGGAATCCATAGCAGCCGTTTTCAAAGTACCAAAATAACATACTTTAAAGTTGGTTCGATCTTAATGTGAACGCGATTCAGCCAAGAGTAAGGGGGCTGATGCTGCGGGCTCTTTGTCCTTTATCTTAAAATCGGTGGGGCGTATGAAAAATATTATGTTAGACAAAATTGGTTAGAATGTTATTGTTTTACAATTATTGTATAAATGTTAACATCATTGGAGCGATAGGAACCGAGATGATTGCATAAAAACGGAATTTTATAAAGAGGAAAGATTTGATTGTTTATTTGCATTGAATAAGCTCCGAAACTACTGAACGGAATTAGATGAAATTTGGTACACAGATAATAGACAGCCTGGTTATGAATATAGGATACTTTTATCCCGATATTCCCACGGAAATATATTTGAAATAAATATTATAAAATCGCCCATCATCCTTGCCTTATATCAACAAATGTTTTCTAACACAAATATTTAAATACTACTTCATAAGAGAATCAGATAGTTCAATATTATAAGTAACTACCATAGATGGTTTGTAATCAGTGTACTTATAATGGACGTCTCCTAGTCTAAAATTCTCAAAACAGAAATTAAAACGATCGATAGCGCATTTTTTTTTGTATATAATAACTGGGCAGGCATTTGACCACCATCGTGCTTAATAAACCGGATGTGGTCTAAGATCAAACTCGATTGCAGCAGTGTAGCGCATGGAACGGCAACGGCACTCTTAGCTGCGTCCGAGCCATTTATTTGTTTTTTTTGGCGGGAAAACAGTTTTTTGTGTATAAGTATGAAACTAAGACTGCCAGGGATTTGAAATAATGCGTCGTGTGTGCACCTATTAAAAGGTATCATTTGATTGACAGTAATTCAAAATGCGTTACGTGTCACCAGCTTACACAATATGCTTATTTATAGGTTCGTAGCTCAAAAACTATTCGAGCTAAAGATAAGAAAAAATTGGAGCTTACTGCACCAACTCGACTCAAAATTTTGAGGTATAAACATAATCCTACCTCAAATAATTACGAAGATACAGGTGTACAAGCCAGAGACACGGTACTCCCTCACTTAATTCAGATTGTGGTTTATCTTTTATTTTCATAAAGTCTGCTATCTCATTTCTAAGCTCGTAAAACCGTTTTAAAATTTTTCCTTTGCTCAGCCATCTGACTTCACAATAATATGTTACGTCGTTATATTCAGCTGATATTTCATCCAAAAACGCCTTGAACACGATGGTTAAGCCCTCGGGATCGAATAAAGTTGATGGTTTTTACTACCACATTCATAACATTCTGGAGTCGAGTGGACTTAAGTTAGAACACAAGTTCTGTTGGTGGAGAATGCAATGAAGGACTATCAAATCATCTTTTTGCACATTTAATTCTATTGCATTTTCATTCAAAATTCCGATGAAACCTTTACGTAAACCGACCATAGAAGTTGCACAATCAGTGCATAGCATGCTCCAATTAATTTTGACCATGGCAAGCCAAAACTTGTGAATACCTTTTGAACTTCAATAAAAATATCCTCTCCTGTAGCTTCCTTTTAGCGGCTGTATAGCAAGCAATTCCTCAGTAACAGTGAACTCCTTATAAACACCTCGAATAAATATAGCCAGTTGAGCTGTGTTAAACAAATCGGTGCTCTCGTTTAATGCTATGGAAAATGATTCAAAACCAGCCATACGGTCAGTCAATGTTGTATTTATATCATTAGCCATCATTTCTATATCTCGAACAAGAGTTCGTCTTTACAAACAAATTTTTTCAAATTCATTTTTCTTTTCAGGACACAAAATACCGCGAACTTCAAACACTCCTTGATGAATTCTCCTTCGGCAAATGGTTTTAATGCCTTTGCCAATTTTTAGCTAACTATAAAACTAGCTTTCACAACATTATTAAGTTGTGTTCTTTGTTTATGAAACATTTGTTGCTGTTTTTCCAAATTTGTGGTAAGCTTCTGGATTTTGTTTGTTCTTAGTTGTCCTGTCAGTGAGTGCAGCGTAGCATGCTTAGTTGAGTAATGCATCTTTATATTGAATTCTTCTATTACTGATATGGATTCATTACACAGCGAACAAAAAGGCTTACCATTGTGCAAGATAAAAAAGAATTCTTCGGTCCATTTTTCTTGAAACTCGCGAGCCTCTGTATCTACTTTTCGTTTCTTTTCAACATACATCATTTTTGTTTACTTTTCGTTCAATAAATTTAATAACAAACTATAGTTAGTAACCACTCGAAATGCACACAAAGTCACAAAGCAAGTTGACGGCTCGAGCAGTTCGCTAGACTAGGATATCGCTTATCCAAGTTATCACCTCGGTAGCTCAAATAGAACTGAACTAACGGTCTGGGTATCTTCCGCTTTAGGCGGGTGTTCGGGGTCGAGTAATTTACTCCTTTCCCAGGCTTCTTCTAAACGGGGCTACCGCCCCGCGGTGTATGTGTGCCGCGATGCGCGGCCGTCCTTCAGGACGAATGGTACTCCCACAAGATGTTTGCGGCGCGGCCCTCAGCGCGGTCTGCACACCGGGTGAGACCCCCATAGTGGGGGGAGGCCCAGCGAGCGCCTGCGAGCAGGCCACGGCTTACGAAAACTAGGGTTTCGGTTTTAACTTGGGTTGTGGGTGAGGGGTAGGGAATGAGGGACGGGTGGGTTGGGTCGGGGAGTAGTGGGAGCACGTGATGTCGTCGGCGCCCTCTCTTCTAGCCGGGAAAGTGATTACATAGCGGCCCGCGACTCCACTCTTCAGGCGTGGTGCGCTGGGGGAGCGAGGCTCATCAAGTGGATCATGGCTTGGTTGATGGCAGATTGGAGGTCTTTGCCGGAAGCGACTTGCTGGAGGATGACTTGAATCGCCTCCAGCGCAATAATGGTGACCTCTGTGAACAGGGAAGGAGTTAATGGCCGCCGTTGATGCTGGCGGGGCTGGGAACAGGTGGCTGTTTGGGGTTGCGGCGGGGCTCGAGTCTCCGTCGCCTGTGGAAGGGGAAGAGGGACGCGGCCGCGCTGGCGCCGTCGGGTGTCAGGCACTGATGCACCGCGCTCAGTGGGCGGGTTGCCAGCTTGCGCGTCGCGCGTGTCGACGCTCGTCGGTGGCGGTGGCGGTGCCGGCGTTGCCCCCATGCGCCTCGCCTCGCGCAGGAACGCTTTGCACCGCCGGTCTTTGGCGGTGTGGGCCTGCACGCAGTTGGCGCACACGGGCGGCTCGATGCGCGCCTGCGTGCACTGCGCGCCGGGGTGGTCCCCCGCACAACGCACGCATTTCTGCGGGCGGTGGCAGTTGACGATGGCGTGGCCAAACGCTTGGCAGCGGTGGCAGCCCGAACGGCCCTGCCTCCCCTGGATCGCCCTGCAGTGGACAACTGGGAAGTTTAGTTCCCGCATCGCCTGCAGGATTACTTCGGGGGGTGTGGAGGCGGGAAGGCCACGTATGTCGGCCACCTTGGTCGGTGAGCGGCGAGTAACATAACCAGCTGAGACCTGGTTCCGCCTTCACCGCGTTGTCCAGGTACGCTTGCACGCACCTAAACTCCTCCGGCGACTTGGCCAGAAAGCGCACACCCGTTCCAAAGGAACGCGCGTTGGGGGCGTGGCCCAGCAGCTCTTTCAGGCGCTGGAAGTGCGCCGTCCAGTTGGGGAAGGTGTCGACCACGATCGGCGGGTAGCCCTTGGCCTGCTGAGGCTGCGAGGGCGGCTGGGCATGGGCGGGGGTCGGGGACGCTCGAGGGGGCGACGCTGGGGTCACTACGGCCTGGGCGTAGGACCGTGCCGGTGATTGCTCGCTCTCCTCGAGCGCGGCGTACGACGTCGAGTCGGTGGCGTCGGGGGGAGGGAGAGGGCTGTAGTGCTCCTCGATCCCTTCGGTTGGTTCTGGCGTGGGAACGCGGCGACGGACAAGCTCGGGCGTAGGCCGGCGGGATGGCGGAGAGGGCCCAATGCGGGGGCGCTTTTCATCCCCTGCAGTTGGCGATGGTGAGCGGAGCCGAGGGTCAAACTCGTACCATGCGGGTTTGGGTCTCGGGGAGGTGGAGCGGTTGAGCACCTGCAGGGCTATCGCGTAAAAAATCTGGGTATGAATATGGGCTTCATTTGACAGTTGAAGCTCATAAAATTTCATTTAACTGTCAAATGAAGCCCATGTCCATAGCCATATTTTTTACACGATAGCCCCCCTGGGGCGGCGCCAGCGATGGCCGCGGCGCTGGTACAGGCGGGGCCGATACGCGGGAGGTATTGCCTCCATCGTTATCGGGCGGCCGATCGCGCTTAGTCCTCTTCTTACTGGACTTCATTGTTTACACCAATGAAGCCAGCAAGTAAGACACAACACAAAATAAAAACGCGAACGAGTCAGCGGAGCACACACACGACAACTAACGGTCGGGCCATCCACCCGCTTATATAGGCAAAATGAAGGAATAATCTGGAATATACTAGTTGAAAATAATTGAGAAGCAATAAATCTTTTGATGAGTCGCCCGTGAAGCGGCATACCTCAAAGAATTTGATCGAGCAAGCCGAGTGGCGGCGATTATGAAGGAGTGAGGCGGCAAACATCAAAGGATTTGATATTTGCCGCCTCACTGTCACTCCCGTGAGTATAAGTACCTAATGTAATATTTTTTTAATGGGGTTTTTTCAAAATGTCTCGCAGGTCGGATCCGGCCCCTGTGATGTGTTGTGTGTGTGTGTAATTAAGTAACAAATTCACTATAATTATTTTATCATCGGCTGTCCCCTTGGACGAATTAACCACTAATTCGTCCAAGGCTGTCCCACAATAACTTAGATCATATTTATTCAGATCTTTATGCCTTAATATCATAATAGCTAAATAGGCACAATGGCACTATTATAGTAGAATAATATTAATAAATTATCTACTTTAATCACCATGGTATGGTCATAGAGTAAGTAGAGAGTGGTTGTTACGTGGCTGTATGAACGCCCATTTCTTTACGTTCAGTCAAAAAGAAAGGACTATGAAATTACCAGAAAAAAAAAACAAAGTCACTTAGTTTGTGATTGTGCTTGTTTGAAACTTACTAATAATTCTATTTGTAAATACTGTTCTCACGAAAATTGCGACCTCCAACATTTATTTTTTGATTGTAAACATTTTAATTTGCAACGTCTTCTATTAATTTGTTCTTGCAATGAAATTATAAACCAAAACTATGTATTTCCAACTAATGTACAAGATTTGTTAAAGCGTAGAGAATTGTACAATATTTTTTTTCACTTCTTCATCAACACTTTCGGTCCTCTGTAAATATATAGTTTAGGTAATTTAAATATTTAGATTTAAGTTTCTTACATTTACTAATTATTTTGTTTTCTTTTCTGTTTCTTTGTGATTTCATTATTTTTATTTTGTGAACATCACATTTATTTTTTGTAATTGTAACTGTTTAAGCAGATGGCCATGAAGCCAAAGCTTTCAATAAAAAAAAAAAAAAATTGTGCTTGTTTGTGTGTGATTTTCAATCAAGTTTTGTGGTTACAACGTTACAAGTTTGTTTTCAATAATTTCCATTGTTAAATCAAGCTCTCTTTACTTAGAACATTTTCTTTAAAAGAAACCTAGCACAATGGATGATGATGCAGAAACTTACAAACTTTGGCGAATCCGCAAAACTGTTATGCAGGTAAAATTTAGAACATATCCTCTTTTTCTTGTATAACGTTATAATTTTACTAAAATTAATGAAAAACTGTGAATAAAGTATTATCATGTTTTATTTTTTTATAAGTACCTAATTTATTAGTTTACTTTCCCTCAGTAATTTTTGTTTGTACTATTTTTTAGGTTATATTCTTGCTACTACATTTGCACTGTTTTTTTAGCACCTATTCTACGTTATTCAATCAATTATGTTTCAGTTGTGTCATGACCGAGGATATTTAGTAACTCAAGATGAATTGGATCAAACTTTAGAACAATTTAAAGAACAGTTTGGTGACAAACCCAGGTAAATAAAATGTTAAAAGCACCTACATACCTATGTGTATCCTTGTTGTTTCAGAAAGTCTCCTTTCAAGGATGTTTGCCTTGATTTTCTCATCTATCGTTAACATTGTCCTATTTTTATTGCCTTTTATTTTGAAGTTTGAAAAATAAATACACATCCATCAATTTAGTGACAGTTTTACTCTTTTGACAAAGATAATGCAGAACTACTGACTACTACTGAACTTTTGACTCAGAAGGTGGTATTCTTTGTTCTTGATGCATAGAGTAAATTAATTAAATGATGATTAATAATTTCTCTTTGGTATGATGTTTCAGTGAAAAGCGCCCAGCAAGAAGTGATTTGATTGTACTTGTTGCCCACAATGATGACCCAACTGATCAAATGTTCGTGTTCTTCCCTGATGAAGCTAAAATAGGAATTAAAACAATAAAAACATACTGTACAAGAATGCAAGAAGAAAATATTCATAGAGCCATTGTTGTAGTTCAAGCAGGTAGGATATTTTAATTTTTTCACAGTATGTATAATATTTATTTTTTATGTAATTACAGCATCAGGAAACAATACAATAGAGATTTCATTGTTGTAAGCCCGCAGGCAGTCTGGTGTTGCTTTATAAATTATAATTTATGATATTACTAGCGGCCGCCTGTGGTTTCATCTGCGTAGTTCCCATTCCCATGGGAACATCAGCATATAAAGTAGCCTATGTTTTAATCCAGGTTATCTTCTATCTTGGTATCCCAAATTGGTTCAGTAGTTTTAGCATGATAGAGTAACAAACAAACAAACAAACTAACACACTTTCACATTTATAATATTAGATAGTAGTATTGATCACCTTGAATGTTTTTTTTTTTCATTAAACACATTGACCACCAAGCACAAAACAGTGTTTTTCATTTTTTGGAAGGTATAATAGTATTTTTTTGGTAAATTAGTATTGTTTTTTGCCATATTTTTCAACCTGTAAGTCGTACAGAGACCCCACTTGAATCGAAACAACTGTGGAAGCCAGACAAATCTGATTCCATAATAAAATGTACTAAAATGTGTACCCGGCTGGAAACATTGGCCTCTCAATGAAGCACTGCCCGTGTGTCCAAAAAGATACACATGGCCTCAGGAGGTGGCACCTTGTGTTTCTAAAAGGATACACATGGCGCTCAACATGTTATATAATAAAATAGCCCTTGATTCAGATTTTTTTACACAATTGCTTTTAAATTAAGTTTCTTATTTCTGTGCCTTTTGGCATAGACATCCCCCCAATTCTTTCCCTTTTCATCTATCTATTGCAACTCTTGTCCAGTAACTAGCCTGTCCTTTTTGCATATCATTCTATCCTATTACCAACCATCAACCATCTTTATAGATCTGTATTTTGTGATTCAGGTATGACACCCTCAGCAAAGCAGTCGCTGGTAGACATGGCGCCAAAATACATTCTGGAACAATTCTTAGAATCAGAGTTATTGATCAACATTACTGAGCATGAACTGGTTCCAGAACACATTGTGTTGACTCCTGATGAGAAGCAAGAGTTATTAGCGAGATAGTATCCTTTACATTATTAAGGACAGTTGATTAATACTGCTTGAAAAAATAGTCAATTAATGAAGTGTCTTATGTCAAAATAACTATGTTTTATAACATTTAAAACTTTCGTGTTTCATTATACTAAGTTCAGAGCAGGGGATGGTGCGTCTGCTTGTAACTATGGCTGTCAAAGTCAAAGATTTTTTCAAATAGACTTATAGATAAGTACTTTCAATTTCAATTTATTGCAATCCACAAATGGTAACAAGATGGTAAGTACATTGTGGACCCTGATAGGGCACAGCAAATAGGTTTTTTTTTTATAGAGGACGACTTATTTTTTCGAATAGTCTTTCGAATAAGTACTTTCGAATAGTCTAAAATATTTTTTCCCCTACCAGCTGTAGCAACACAACCAAAACGTCAAGCTGAAAGTACATTATGTACTACATTAAAAATGTCGCGTTTGAGTCCCGTTGCTCTGAACTATTAGTACTTGTACACTCACCGGCACATCTAATGGCCCACCACGTTATTTTCATACAAACATACTCACTTTGCGACTCTATACATAAAAATATCAACATATTAATGCAAATATCTGTATGCTAAAGTTTAGGTTAAGCATTCAACTGTCCAATTAGCAATTTCAATGAGTACCGAAACCACTGCATTTGTCTATAGGGGCAGAACAATGAATGCTTCAAAATCACGTTATCGGTAAATATATATAAATATACATAAATCTGTAAAAGTTTTTATTTCAATAAATGCTTCATCAGATTCCATACAATGTGATATTGCCATAAAGTAATACTTTGCTAAAACGAATGTTTGGAAAGGGGAAGAGATTTTTAAAACTGTTTAAAATGTTCATGGGACAGTCAAATGCTTAACCTAAATATTAGCATACAGATCTTTGCAGAAATATATTGTAATTTTTTTGTAGAGTCGCAAAGTGGGCATATTTGTATGAAAATAACAAGGTCGGCGGTTAGATGTTCCGGTGAGTGTATATAAGTATGTTTATCCGTTATCTAGTATCCATAACACAAATTCTTCACGAAACTTAACGTGGGCTAGATAATTGGTGTGTTTGCATGCAATTTTTTTTTCACTTCTACATTCCTTAACTATCTATTCAGCAAACTGAAAGAAAACATGTTGATGAGAATCCAAGCAGGTGATCCTGTAGCAAGATATTTTGGGCTCAAGAGAGGACAGGTTGTAAAATTTTACTATTAAATATGTTAGAACCTTGTTGTGCTCCATTTGTGATTTCGATTTCGAGCGCTTCGTTTCTACTACTTTTCGTTTGACATACGCATTTCCATATTTTTTAATCGCTGGACCTCAACGAGTGCCCCCATCAACTTGTTGCGGGTGAGCGAAATAAAGCTAGCGACGCGCATGCGTCAACGCTATGTCATACGAGCGATTCAAAAATAGAGCTTTTGGCTACCCCATCCACTCAGTTGTTTCTCAGCACATAATGGGTAGTTCTTGATGTATTCTCAATTAATTATTTATATATTTTTTTTGTATTTTTTGTTATTCATATAGGTAACATATTAAAATTCATTTTCCTTTTAACAGGTCGTGAAAATCATCAGATCTTCTGAAACAGCTGGAAGATACATTTCATATAGATTAGTCTGTTAAGCAATTAGTTAAGAAAATATATAAATTTCATTTTGATATTTTAAGTAATAATTTTGTTTTATTGTATTATCTTACTTACTCAGCTGAAGTGGCAGTGGGCGGGACACATAGCGAGAAGAACCGATGGCTGTTGGGGCGGAAAGGTTCTGGAATGGCGACCGCGCACAGGACGACGCTCGTGCGTAGGCCCCCGACAAGGTGGAACGACGATCTGGTGAAGGTCGCGGAAAGCTGCTGGATGCGGACTGCGCAGGACCGATCGTTGTGAAGATCCTTGGGGGAGGCCTATACCGAGCAGTGGGTGTCATGTGGCTAAGACGACGACGACGATCTTACTTATGGAATACCTATAAAAAGAAAACAGTTTTGAAATATTTTTACTCTGGGTGATCTTTCACACTCCTTATAATTAAATTGAATCTTTGACGACGTATTAGGTCGTCTAAATATCGGGCTGCTTGCTTGCCATGAGGTAGGGGTCCACAACAGGTAAGGCTTTACAAAAAAAATTTCTCTAAATTGTCTTGAAACCTTACGACATAAGTCTTTAACATAGAAAAAGGGTAACTTAATTAATTGGTACCTAGTAACATGGGCAACAAAGGGATTTGTGATTGGTGCGCGGTCCGCGGTAGCAACGCGGAGATTAATTATAAATCGAATGGTCGTTAAGTTCGTAATATAGAGTTAGCGCCACGAAAGAAGTCCCTTGAGAGTGGCGCTGCAGTCTACGGCTCGACTCGTTCACATTCGAAAATAAACTACTACCTACTATGGAGATAATGGAGAAACGTAGCTTTAGTATTGTATATACAGGGTGTTAAAAGACCCATAACGAAAACGAAAACTACGTATTCTCCCCATCGTTACTATCATTTTCTTGTATGGGACCAAGTCTGGGAATATAAAAGTTGAGGAGTTATTGAGGATCAAAGTCAATATTTTTTATAAACGTATCGTTTAAAGCTATAAAATCGGAATGAATATCAAAACCAATGAATGAAACGGGTCCCAGTCGCCTCAAGTTTATTTAAAAGTAAATTGCTATTTTTTTTAATCTAAAGTTATTGGATCAATTTTGGAATACATACTTGTGATCCTGTTAAATAATAGTCTGATTTTGTGGAATAAACATGTTCAAAGCATAATTGTTTGAACATTTCCGGCATTTAAAAGACGTGATTTTATTATTTGATTCGAAACCGAGAGCGGCCGCTAGTCATAAATGATAAGGTTCGTAATATTTAGTAGGAATATTAAAATGCTGAAGAGTTTGATTGTTTGAGCATGCTAATCTCCGGAACTACTAGTTCGAATTGAAAAAATATTTTTGTGCTGGTTAGTCCATTTATCTAGGAAGGTTATAAAATATTTAATATCACGCTACGATTAATAGGAGCAGAGCATTAATGTAAAACTTTGCAAAAACGGCGAAAAAAATATTACTTTTGGGAGCACAGTTTGGGAGCTTCCGTTGCGGACGGTGTGCAAACGGTTAAAGTTACGTAAAAATCATGTATGACGAAATTGTTCCCTATCAAAAGTTCTAAAAAGAAGTCCGCGACAGCCTATATCTATGTTTTATGGTTAACTCACTATAACCATTTTTAAGATAATAAAATTTGTTCTAAACTAATGTATTATTTGAGAAGCTGTTTTCATAAACATAATATTAATCTTTATCTAAATAAATACGTTAATCATCACAAGTATTTAATTTTGAACAAAATTGTCCTTTGCATAATTTAATTTGATTGAATATCTTCGGAAAGCTTTAAAATAACTCCTCAACAAAATAATTCGCGACCAAATTCATTCGTCAGGTACTTTATACTGATATATTCCGGACGTTTAAGCTAGAACGTTACACGTACAAATTGCGCCCTTCTTACCGTGGGCGGTTTATACTTGAGCAATACTTTTTCTAAATAAGTTGTATTCTTGTATGAAACGCTGCTTGTTGTATTCAGTATTTAGCGTAAGGAAAATCTTAGTAGGTGAGTGTTAAATAGAAGTTTAAACTAAAATAAAATAACTTTAACACTTATTGTACCTATATTTATGAATGAGGTAGGCACTGCCTAATTGCCTACATGGAATGCTTGCCCCTGACTCTATCCTAACTTAATTACCTACCTATATCGGTATCACTCAAAAATTCAATGCACTGTACAACTTCTGGCGTTTTTGCCCAGTTGCCGTTGACTACACAAGACAATTTTTTAATAAGTTTTCGTAAATTTCCTAAATAATTTCATAATATTACTATTTACAATTTTAGATTCTTCAAAACATCCTACTTATATTATAAATGCGGAAGTGTATTTGTTTGTCATTTCTTCACGGCTTAGAGTTAGTTGAATGAAAGGGCCGAGAGTAACATAGGCTTCTTTTTATCCCGGTATTCCTATGGGAACGGGAACCACGCGGGTGAAACCGCGGTCAGAAGCTATAGTAGGTACTTAATAATTTTAAATTGGTGTTTGAGTCATCGAACGGTCTACCTCATCATTGTTCAGCTACATAGGCACCACCGTTAGGTCCCGTCCACGTCACGGCTAATACGGCAATTATACAATAAAGCCTTCCAATGCTCGCACAAAAACAGGTAACTTTCGTAAAATACCATAATCGCGGATATGTAACGAAGGCACGCGATAACATCCGCTACTGGTACAGTTCCGTTCGCACAATTCCTTAATAAAAAATGTGTTTTGGCGAAATTGAGATTTAAGTATTTATTTATTTTAAGCATTACGTTTTATAACTAACTTATAAAATTTTATAACAAATGACATAAAGTGCCAGCCTTGCAAATTTACCATTGTTTTTTTTGTTTTAATTTTATCAATATGTTTTTAATAATAATTTTATCAATTACATCAATATGTTTGGCTATTTCATTAAGTAGCCGCAGGGCAGGGGGTGCGAAGAATCCCCGGGCTACGTTAGGTTGTCACGTTGTCACAAACAACGGACACTGCACCTGGCAACGTACAACACGCGCACACTGCGAATTGACGCGAAGTTAACAGAGCTGGAAGAAAGTATTAGCAGGTTACACTGGGACATCATAGGGTTGTCCGAAGTCCGGAGAGAGGGCTCGATAGTTCTCAATTCCATAAACCTGCTATACTACCGGAAGGGCGACCGACAATCCGTAGGTGGTGTCGGTTTCATCGTCCAGAGGTACCTTGTCAACAATGTGATTTCCATCGGAAGTGTGTCGACCAGGGTATCGTACCTGATACTCAGAATATCCGAACGGTATTCGCTGAATGTTATACAGGTCTACGCTCCGACCTCGACACACCAAGATGACGAAGTGGAGGCTATGTATGAGGACATTGACCATGGCAGATGTAAAGGTGCCGAAACGTCGGGAAAATCAAAAAACCCCTAAAAGACCTAAAAATACGGACAATTACAACTTAGTTCGTGGAAATATAGAGCGTTTGATATCCGTAAAAGTTGTTTTATTTCAATGAACAGTGCGCGCCAAAACATAAGATGTACGTAATTTATTTTAGATGAAAATATTTAAGCTCTAATTATTTAATAACCAAGTACCTACCTACTACTTAGTATTTCACAGTATTTGAATACATACATCGAAATGATCCTCACAACAAAATGCTGTCGTTTTTGGTCCTAATAGATGTGCTCTTCTCATCGAATTTGGCCATTTGTTTCCGATTTTCGGATCATAAGAACGTAAAAAAACGACTGTTCATTCGGGTGTTTTTGGGGCCGTATTTTTACATAGAGGCACAATAAAATATTTAATAGATGGGTTTTTGGTCCTATAGATGTGCTTTTCTCATCGAATTTATCCATTTGTTTCCGATTTTCGGATCATAAGAACGTAGAAAAGCAACTATTCATTCGGGTGTTTTTGGGGCCGTATTTTTACACTGAGGCACAATAAAATATTGAATAGATGGACTCACGTTGTTTTTATTGTTTTTAAAATAAACAAAGTCGTTCCTCGCGCGACGGGCAAATGCTTCGAATCCCCGAGTCTTTCGCGCGGAGATGGCACCCGTGACGTCATCAACGATATCGCGCTCGGTCCGCGGCTTAGACCGAAAATGTTAACTTTGCACTTTTCTAAATCGGTCAGTTTTAAGGATAGAAAAAAGAAATAAAACTCGTGTTTTTGTAGATTTTTTGGCATAAAGAACAAAAAATGGTTTTCTTCTCTGTCATATAGATTTCTATACGAAACTTACCGAAACTGAAAAGAAATAATTGTTTATGTCTGATGGAAAGGTATTTTTCAATAATAAAACTTAAGAGTCAAATTATTTATTTATTTAACTTTTTGTACAAAATACATTACTTAATGTAAAGTACAAAGGCGGACTTAATACTAAAAGTATTATGTGCCAGTCAACCTTTGGGCAAGCACATAATATCAACGAACGCGGTACAAATTATGCAATGAAATAATCTCTAATGTTTAAATATGTAATAAACTTAATATATATACGGGAACTTCCCGGTTGACCAGTAGAGTTTTTTTGGGAAACGTTTTGTCGGAAAGAACTCAAGTTAAATAAATCCTTTTATTATTCTATTAGTTGTCAATGTCATATAAACGTTTTCTATATATCTATAACTTTTTAAAAAAAAGCTCCTTAAAACTGATCAACCGGGAAGTTCCCCGAATGTAGGTACATAGTTACTGGTCTATCTCCAATATCATTTAATGAAAGTGCCCGCTCAGTATTTTCATGGACCTAAAAGACTTACCTTAATCTAAAATAAGTTATCAACTTACACGTACATTACTATGAAATATTACTACTAGACCACATTTAACGGGAACACACCAGTCATATGCGATAGGTGTAACGCGCACGCGACGCAAGCGCATCTTCAGTTCACACGCGGGATGCGCACCATACTTCGCGCACGTAAATATATCAATTACTGCAACTACATACCTTTCGCCGGTGAATTAAATACGCAAATTGGTAAATTAAAAAAAAAGCTCGTTACTTTTTAAAAAGCGAAGGTGGTTTTCGCAACGTGGGTTATTAAAACCTTTTTGGTTGCGAACTTTTACTGTTTTGAGACTTTGTGTTCGTTTTGGATGTTGTGTGACTGAAATCCTGTAAGCTGGCGATCTTACATATTACATTGGAATCGGTAAGTGACGGAATACTTTCCAATATGTACTTAGAATTAGAACATTGTTATTGTTATATTATCTTAATTCTACTCGCATTTTGTTTGAGTAATAAAGTAAGATACCTACTTAAGAGTACATAATTTATAATAATTCCGCGCATGTTTGTTGGCCTACAATAATATTTCCGGCAAACATTTTTGTACAAACATTTTAAACACCTAGCTAACTACTTATGTAGGTAGTTATACATTTACTAGAAGACTTATTATCTATTGAAAGTGAAATACCCTGACCAATCATTATTAAAAGCCTTGCAAACATCCGAATATGTGCTGTTCAGTCGTGTGCTGCTGAGCTGAGTAACTTTTTATAATTGATCTGATAGAGCCGTACTTTAAACTTTAAACTAAGTACGGCTCTATGAGATCAATTCTCTCAATCTTTAAACTTTAAGGAGATGGTTTACCGCTCTGTAGGATCTCTGCCTAGTTTCCTAAAATAATTGTTGATATATAGGAAAAGTTTGGTTATAACGCCTTTAAGCATCATATTCAAAACTTTTCTTCACACAAAAAGAGGCAAGTGCAGCGTAGGGCGCTCTGTAACGATGAAACTCGTATATTTTCTTTGCCGCTATGTTGGTACAATCTACCTCTGTCTTTCAAGAATTGGCGAAGGTGCCATCGAGCAGCTATTTTTACTTTTGCCACTTTTTAAGGTTTACAACACAGAATACAAAACTAAAAAAATGTAGAGGTCGCAATTAGTTCCATTTTCACATTACTTTATTGCCATAGGGATTAAATTTTTTTTTTGTGAGGCCTGTTGGCTACAGGATGGCAACATTTTTGAAATATTTAAAACACAAATCATGGATTGTGGAGGTAACCTACGTTGTTTTTTTTGCAGCGAAGGGTTACTACCTCCCATGTGTTTTAACAAAAAAGCTGGTAACGGTAGATGATCTCCCCGGTCGACCAGTAGAGGTTTTTTTTATAGAAAAGTAATAAAATTTCATATGCATTGATATACATTCATTCAAGAAATCATTTAATATACATTTTATCCCGTTATTCCCACGGGAACGGGTACAATGCGCGTAAAACCCGCGAGGATCCGCTAGTTTGTAATATAATCGTTTTCTATCAATCTACAACTTTTTTAAAAAACGATCCCTAAAAAAAACTCGACTCATAATCTACCGGGAATATCCTCGATCGTACTTATACTTAACAACTTCGAGAATCTGACAGCATGAATAATTACTAGTTTGGCACTTTGAACTTTCTCATCAATTTCGTTTAATTTACAAACAGAAAATTTATGGATATACCATTTTTATTGCTCCCAAACTATGTTAGTAAAAACCATTTATACACAATCTCGCCTGATTAGACGGGTTCGCGAAGCCTTGCTACAGCTTTTTTTCTTAATTTGCGTCTATCACCAGGTCACGATATTCGTATTAGAAAGTTTAATATACCAAGATATATACATAAACATGAAATATTTAAATCAGATCTGTATATACGTTAACGTCTTACGGAAAATTATGTATTAAAAAGTAAAAATATTCGGTTTTGACATCGATACGACAACTTTATTGAATTATGACTCTATATCGGTTGCCTATTAATATTTACGGATATTTAATACTGTTTTGGTTATATATGCCTACTAATTTATTACACGTTAGATAATAATTGTGATACTTGCTCGACATTTTTATTGCTTGACATAGGTCACTGTGTCAAATTGGTTTACTTAGGTATTTGCATTTAGGTAAGATAACATAACGTAACATTTAAAATCTGTTTAAATATTCATAATACAAACTATACTCTACCAAAATACTACTATCACGAAAACTTGCGAAAAGTATTTGAATCGTCATATTAAAAGATGTTACAAACGGAACTTCCGTCAACTTCCGGTGGAGACAATGCCCCATAGGTACTTACATTTTTGTCGTGACGGACAGACGATTCGAAAAATTCGCAAGTTTCTCATTCTAGCCCCACAGTATTGTTAGAAAGATCCTAGGCTGTTGACAGATATTTTTTCTCTGATAGTAAAAAACTAAGTACCTACTCAGATTTAATTACATAAAAAAGCAAAATATTTATTTTTATTTTATTTTTATTTATAACACTTTATTTGCACACACACAGACAGAAAATACATGTGTAGATGAAAAAACATTTAACAAGATTTGTTTAACAAAGGGCGGCCTTATCGCTTAGCGGCGATTTCTTCCATACGACACAAAAACCGGTAGAAGGGATGAGGGTAGTTGGTGCGCAACAATACATCAGCAAAATACTTAGTTATACCTACCCATTTCTGTGTACAATTAAGATAGTCCGAATTTAATAAACAATTGTTTTTCTTTTCCGAAATATTAGAGAAAATTGTGATAAATTAACAAAGAATCAAAATACTTACTTATGTAATTTGTAAGTTGGTAGAAACTATGACCAGTTTTCATTACAAGTTTTAAAAGTAAAGTGTTAATGCAGAGACGAATCACTTATTTAATTGACGGATGCCTAATAAATATCTATCATTAATCAAGACCTCTAATAAAAGATATAACTAGTTACTTACCGGTACTTGATTCGTATTTTATGGCTGTGTCAGTAAATTACACGCACCTGTCGAAAGTTATCAACAGAGTCATAAATGAGTTTAAATGAAATAGGTACTGTCTTGTTTATACAGGTTTTTCGATTTTTTATTTATAAGTACCTACCTACGCTAAATAAAAAAAAGTGGAAGAAATGCGGTGAAAAAAGCAAGCAATGACGAAAATTTACCTATGAGGGAAAAAATATAACTTTCTAGTGCATTTTTTCAAAAATGTATACATGGCCGTTAAAACAAATAAAACAGAAAATTAGGCAGGCCTTCTACTGCATGCCAGTACCGGTACGACACGAGGCCAATCGCGGTAAAAAATAACAGTTGGATTGGAATCGAACTCTAATATTTACGACTTATTTTTGCTTTGAAGTTGGATTACAACATTTGTCAAATGAAAAAGTCAAGCAACGCTACTTTTTTATTGATGTTAAGCTTTTATTTAGCGGTATCCAGTCTTTTTGAGTTGATCCTTTTGTTAAAGTTTGTTATTTTTTTACATATTTTAGCTGGTTTGAGTCCTGAGAGTGGGAAGCGTATTTTAAAAAATCTTTGAATGCAGTTATGTTTCTTCAAATTTTATATTTCTTCACAATCGACCGAACGGGTATTCAATAGATTTTGTCCTTTAAAATAGAAAAAAGGAGACACACTTTGTTGGTTTTGCATCCTCTGCCCATGAATCAACAAGGTGAAAACATTTAAGATTCTGCTCCGGTGTTGTGTTGTGTTGATGAATTAAAATAGTCGTGAGCTGTGACGGCATGCTCCACACGCCAACGTCACACGCTACTTTTCCTCGTATCAGTAGATGGAACTTGGTAGCGATTTTCCCACTGACATAAATTTGTCGAGATATAAGTAATATCTGATTCATAAACATTATCAGAAAGTTATTTGAGAATATCTGTTTTACTACTCGCGACAACATAAAAATTAAGGATGGAAACAAGTTTTTTTATTCATTAATGAGAAATTTCTTATTATGTGGTAGTGGTAGGTATGTAAGCTTTACAATTACAAAAGTCAATTATTTTGATTTAAATCTATATCTTAATGCCTAGTCTAAGAACAGAAAACTATAGATATTGTACCTAAGCTTTGTGTTTAGGTACAAAATCTATAGTTTTCTGTTATAAAATAAGGACCCATGGCAATGAAAAAAGTTTGCTATACTAACTCACCAAAATTTTACTAATTTAATTAAAATAAGTGTCGTACTATTTATTTATTTATTTCGCATAAGCTTATCACTATTTTTACAGGTCAAGACCTAATGCAATAGAGAAGCCACAATATTCATTAAATTAATACATTATTTCATATACAAATATTTACATTAACAAACAAAATTATTAAACATTATTATTATCACAAAATTAATTGCTTACCATACCAATTCATACCATCCAAATTTAAATAAATTCTCATAAAGATTACATAAATTGTTGAATTATATAAAATTATTATTAATAAGATTACATGAAGTAGATTCAATTAAATACATTCTAGAAAAAAAGGAAAATAAAAATCTCACAAATCGTCAACATTATTAAGTATTTTAATAAGTAAAATTTTGGAGAGTCTCAGACATCAAACTTAAAAAAAAACAACAAAAAATTAGTACTCCTATAACCTACAACTTCAAAATTCCTCTAAATAAAAATACTGGTCACGTTCGAATCGTTAGTTTTTTTTATAGAAGCATTAACAATAAATAAAGTCATTCGAAACAAATGAAGTTCACACATATCTCGATCAGCTGACTCCGGCAGCATGAAAGAAAGACTCGTTACAGCTAATTTAGAGCCACCATTGATCGCGAAGCACGCGACAAAGTTTTTCTTATTCCACCTCATGCCTCAGGAATTCAATCAAATAGATTACTTCCTCAACGACAAATTGCTGGGAAAAATTGTGAAAGGGAAAATGTGATCTACGATGTTGGTATCAATGTTAAGTTCTGTTAAGCTGCAGTATCGATCGGCTGCTTTAATACTCTTATCTGGATTCATTTTATTGATAAATCGATAAATTGCATGGACGCAGCGCTTTTTATTGAAGTTGTTGCTGAAAGATTATTGTGCACCCGACTGATTGTGTTCAGATGAATGACTAGAAAATCTTAATCAAATGATTGTTTGATATTATTGACTATAATTTTAAAATGCATAATGTAACCTAAAATTGAATCAAGAATCCGAAACGGATTTACACAAAATTTTATTGTCGTAGCTACGGTAGCTACGCTATACTTAGGTACTACGTTGTCGACTTTTGGTATTTTTATTTTGCAATGCTATTTTGTTATGTGTTTTTGCCTTTCGTACTGTCTATATTATAAATCCGTATTATATAATCACGACGAGCTACGTGTCATTACAATAACATAATTTTTTCAATCATGTGTCGTTAAAGTTCAAAATCCATAGGAACAGTTATTTATGATGAACTGGCATGCTGTTGTGTTGATCGTACATGCACTCATTCACAACGAATTTGTTAATTAATCACCGTAAATCCTTCAAACTGACAATTGTGTACTTTAGCAATAGTCGTGATGAAAAAGCAAAGAATTAAGTTGTAATAAGGACTACCTACTGCATCAATTTGTATAATTTAGCACTTTAAATTAAGCCAGGTGTGTCACACATTGCTTAATAATTTAATACAGGAAAAGATTAATGAATTGGGGTAATGTATAGGTAAATACTAGAAACACTATAGCTCTAAATGTCAGTTATAACTCCCGAAAACATTTTGTTTCACCTCACACGCTCGGAAAAAGAGGTTTTCTCATTAAACTTCTGCGTCGAAAATCGCATTTCATGGCCAAGGTCGGTAAAGTATTGTTTTTGTCATAAGAATTTAATTTTTAGGCTGAGTGAGATTTCACAACCTGTGATTGGATTACGGAACGTGACATAAAATCTTTATTTTTAAATTGTCTTTGTCTTCCTCATGTCAATCTCGATATTTTTTACAGAATCGTTTTAATTGTTATGTTAGGTAACAAATCATTCTTATGTGATAAATATTAAACAAGAAAATATACTAGAAAAAAGCAACTAGTCTCATGTCGCCCTGACGCCCTGACATGAGACTAGTTGTTTTTTCTAGTATATTTTCTTGTTTAATATTTATCACATAAAAATAGCATTGTAAAATGAAAAATTAAAAAGTTTATTCTTATTTTAAATCACTTAGAAAGTACCTATAAATACACCCTTTTTATATGTTTAGACCGGAAATTGACCGCAGGAACAACTTAAAAATATTCCTCGCTGTTGTGAGGTGAAAAATTGTGTGTTGCGCTCGGCAGAAAAGTTTTTAGTCTCTCGTACAATCGGGACACTTCCCGGTTGTTTTTTTAGGAAGCTTTATTTAAAAAAGTAATCGATATATAAATGAAGTCGGTTAAAGACGTTTACATTACAAATAGAACATATACGAGTATTTTATTTGAATAATAAAATATTTGTTTAACATCATAATTACTTTCCGAGAAAACTCTACTGTTCAACCGGGAAGTTCCCCGGTTGTACAATTGGGTAACTTCCCGGTTGACCAGTAGAATTTTTTTGGGAAACGATTATTCGAAAAGTAAAAAGGTTAATTAAAAAAGTTGTGTTTCAAAAGAAAAACCTGTTGATGTTTAATATTTTTGATATAAACATTTTCTATGTATCTATATTTTTTTTACTTAAATCTTCCTAAAAATACTGGTCAACCGGGAAGTTCCCCGACTGTACCTCTGAAACCCTCGCGCTACGCTCAGGGTTCAATAGAAGTAACTCGCCGCTAAATCCATTAATTTCCATTTTTCATTAATATGAATTATAATGAAAAAAAGGTCATGCCCAATTTATCTCATCTTCTTAAATAGTTTACTGCAACAATCTTCTTATACAAATCACCAGCATCTTAATTCCACAAAGTATAATTTATGTTTTAAGAGGATCAGGAATTGGACCTTTACCACATCAATATAAAGCGGTAATAAAATACGCAGTATATTTGCCATTTTTATCTCGCATTATTAAGCTTAAATCTTTAAAACATTATTTAACTGTCACTAATGGTACGGTCAGCATCATCAGCAAGCTTTGAATTCTTTTAGCACCATGTCGAAGTAAAATGTTCGTTAAAATATAAGTGACAACTTACGAAAAAACGGTAAAGTAGGCGTGACAAAGTATTAAAATGTTCAACTAATGTGAGGCTGACTTAACGATAAAAGATGAAAGATAGTACCTAAGCAAAATGAACGTTAAAGAAAATTTATGTGTGGGAAATAAATATATTGTATGTAGTAGAAATACGCATAGTAAAAAGTAATAAAGCCGTTGTCACACTTTAAAGGCATCATCATCGTCTGTATAAAAAACTGCATTCATTCTAAGACATTTGAATGAACAGCTCATTACAAGCAATACTCCGCCATATTTACATGCAATGACCAAAATACTCGATGAATATCTGATTATCGTTAGATTTTGTAAATCATTCATCATAATGACTGTAGGTAACTGTGTCTAACGTGAAAATTGGTTCCATGTCGTTGGTTCGAAGTGTGCCATATATGTGTTGTAATAATAGTTGAAAAGTACAGTTTTTTATTAGATGATATCTCGTTTATGGTCCGGTGCCGAGATGTTGGCTAAAGTGACCCTTGTGGTGTTTTACCTGTCTTCGTTGATAACGCTTTATATTCTAGCCCGTTACAATAAAGTGCTACAAGTAAACTTTGTCTTGTAAATGTATGTCAGTAGTCTGTCAAATGTTTAAGTAGCGTAGGTATTATACGATACCATCAATAAAACTTAAAAAGACAAAACTACTTTTTTCAGAAGTGGAAATTCGATTTTTTTGGAACTGAAACAATTTCACTTATTTTTAAATTTGGTATTGGCTTTGGGTGACCATTTTTGGGGGGTAAACGCTTTAGCCTACATAAAATGGAATCGGCACTTCTCCGGAAGTCCTTAACCACTAAGGAATTGGCTAAGAAAAAAGAAAAAACATGAATTATAGCTTATGCCGTTCGCTAGACAACTATACAACGCTAAATTATTTTAATCTTGTTGAACAAATAAGTAATTAGTGTATAGCGTGATCGGAAGTTCGTTCCTGACTCATATTGATGCAGTGGAAATACTTAAACATTGATAGTTCCGCGAGCATGCGTTTTTGTTCAATACACATTGCTTTCGGATGTAGACGTCGTCTTTAAACGTATGTTCACACATGCCGTAAATCGATGTGAAATAAAAATTCACATTCAACAGGCATAAAAATGTAGGAACGGTTACTATCTGAAAAGAAATGTACACCTTCATGAAAACTATTTAAACATTAAAATGGTTTCGGTAAAGCACTTGGTAGTTACACCTAACGTTAAAAAAATTACCGATATGTACACTCCTTTACATTGTCCTTTCGTGCGTAAGGAAAATCACGAAGCCTGAAACCTGTAATTATGATATACGGCTGTCAAATTTAATATTTGCAATTGTAAAACTGGAATCATACAATGAAGTTATTGTCAATACCACATTCATATGAAAATTTATGTAGATAAGTAATGTTACATAAAGATTCCTGAAAATAATATTTATTATGCAAGGCTGGAAAGTTGAATTTCACGGCGAGTTACCTCTATTGAAATCTGAGCAAGAAAATGATACTAGGATTGAACCACGAGCGTCTTACCAAGCCTAAATATAAAATTGTTTTAACTAGGGAATGCAATCCCGCATGCAGATTTCAATCCAGGAATTTGCGGGATTGGCTAATCACAATCCCGCGGGATCCAGGTATTTGCGGGATCCCGCGGGTTATTGGTAAGACTTTTCAGAAAAACCACAAGACTAGCGCACTGGCACTCATTTGTGAAAAAAACTTAATTACTTATTAAACTCTTAAAGGAAAACAAGTTAAGTTTCTATTGATAAATTAAACAAATTAAGAGAATTAAACAATTATATTTTGAAAGTAGCTGCGCAAAAATGTCAAAGTGTTAATGGTGTCGTCGGCTAAACGGCTCCTGACTTTGCAGACTAAGTAACCCGCAGCAGAAAAGGCTCTCTCTGCTTCTACACTAGTAGGAGGAATTAATTATTGTTTTACACAATTTACATTTGGCGGTTTGCGAATCCTTAAAAAGTACTTCCACACAGCAACAAGACTAGAAAACTCTGTATAGACAGTTTTCGAGATATCTACTGTGAACTATTTTAAGAGATTTAAACAGCACATGACACTTAAAACGTTCAGGTTAATTAATTATTTTAAGAAGTTGAAACAATTGACGCATAAAATGTTGCACTGAGTAAACGAATGATTGACATTACACTGACTGACAAATACCAAAGATATGACCCCATCCCCACCCCTTCAATCCGCTCCCGTGTATTATAATATAATTAATTCAAAGTTATTTAAAATAAGAATAACATGTAACATAAAAAGTCAATAGTGCGACTCGGAACGCATTAGGACATATTTTTAGGTTTTAAATAAGAAAAGTACTTTACCGCACAAGGCCGCAAAATGCGGCCACGCAGCAAATTTTCCACGCAGAAATTGAATGACAAAACGTCCTTTTCCTAGCGTGTGAGGTGAAAAAATATTTGTTTGAAGTTTTTGAAACTTTGTTCATTTAAGTTATGGCGTTAACAGTAACTACCAACTAAAACAATAGAGTTTTGGCCAACAGTTGGTAAGGCATTGTAAACTATCAAAACCTTTATGATTTTTTAAATTTTGCATTTTTAATGCTATTTTTTTACCTACTTAGGTATAATAAATTTTAAATAGAAAAATATTGGAAATATTCTCAGATGGGACTCGAACCCACGACCTTTGAAAATCCGATCCAATGCTCTAACCACTGAGCTCAGTCTCGAAGAAGTGAAGTCTCAGTAGCTATCATAACTATCAAAACCTTACAGATTTTTATATGAATGTCGAACTTAGCTTGCTTCCAAAGTAAACAAAAAAAAAACACTCGGCATTTCATACAACACCGAACATGACAACCTACATTAAGTTTATTTCATAGTTTATTCATCCGTGACACTACGATACACAAAAGAGGATTTATGTCATAATTTTGGATACCTAGTGACTCAGTGATGGTGTATAGGTACCTACGATATCGCCCTGAATGGGTATCAGAGCATCGCTTAGTAGCCGATGGCGACGTGATCGGTCTTAAGATAATAGAGTAGAGATAGATGAGAAACGACACACCTTTGAAGATCGCGTGTTGTCGGAGTTGACGCTCATTTGTTTTATTTGCTGAACGTGATGGAAAGAAACGGTCAATTGTGTCGGTATAATTATAATTTGATATTCAGCGTTAGCAAACTATTTTAAATCAATTATCTGTCGTTTGAGTGCCTCCGTCACGTTCGTACATTTTGCATTGTGCTATAGAAATGGATGATATTACGACAACAAAGTGTTAGGTGTTATCTTTAGACAACATTTTATTTGTTGAGCAGGTATATTTTGCGTGAATAGCAATCAGACAAACAGGCAAATGCATCACTATTGTTTCGGTGTTTAAAATTGTACTCGCCACGTGATAAAAATACTTAATTTACAGACTTGGCTTCGTTATTATTTTACTACTACTCGTAGATATAAAATAAAGATACCAATAGCAGTCAAGCAACATGTATGTATATTAGGAACTAAACGATGTCAACACTTATAGGTCACTCATAATGAAGATCTCGAATGCTGTCGCCAATCAAATTAATAGCTTCCATCAGATCAGTGTTATGTCACATCTGCACGGTTTCACAATCTCCATGCAATCTCGCTATAATCATAGCAATAACACCAATTTTACTGATCGATGATACCAGAATAGAGACATTGCAGATTTGGATCAGTACTTTTATGGATACCTACTTCAAACTGTGTTATTTCGTCGCCCTTGAGTGTCGCTTCGAAGGGCTATGATAAAACAATAACTTATATTATAAAGCATAGATTTCTAAGGCGTGATAGTGAAAAGGAGAATTGTGTTGGAAGACTGTTATTTGACTATAAGTCTTTGCTGGGGAGAAAACTTTCTGAAAAGATGTCGATGTATTTAATTTTCCATTTGCTAGGAAACACCGGTGGCTAGAGAACAATAGAATTTCAATTCAAAATCGGTCATTCTCACGAAAAGACGTTCTTCGTATCATATCCGTCACGATTTTTATTTTTCATTAAATTCTTTGTACCGACGATAAAAGTGGATCTTAAATTTTTGCGCGTGACGAAACATTAGATTCCCGATGACGAGAATTAAACGATTGCTCAATAAATTATGAATTAATTTTTAATAAGACATACATAGAAATAATCAGCTTACAAGTAATTTTTCAGATGAAATAGCTAAAAGAAAAGCTACTGGTTGTGTAGATAAGAAAAAGAAATACGTCCTAAAGTAGGATTTAATTCAGTAATTTGAGATGACAAATTCATTCACTATGAATTTTGCAGCAAAATAAAATAGTAAATAACTAAAGTTAATAGGCATTTTATAATTTTAGCGTCACGGAATAGGGTGACGAAAATGAGGGACACGAGGGGATTTTTTTTTAATTTAAAAATAATAGAAAGAATATTGAATAATGGTTTAAGGATGTATTCAACATTCATTTCTGCATAATAAACATTTAACTGACAACAATTCAGGCATAGCAGAATAAAATTAAACAAGCGAACGCGAATTAGAGAAATCGAAATCCATGCGAACGGAAATAGGTACTTACGTTATTACTTTGACAGCGTAACATGTAGGTACGTGACATCGACGGCTTCGGTTAACTGCTACACTACTGACTGACGTATTCCGAAGATGGGTATAATTTACTCAACTAGTGAGGTATTCGCAATTAATTAACCGTGACAAAAATTAGGTACAATGAACGGACAAAGATATTTTTCGTTCTATCTAAATAAATACACTTTTAAACTGATGATGTTTTTTAAAAAACGCAATGTATTAATTTACTTTCAAGATAAATAGACAGTAATGTAAAAATCATAGCTGTTTTGCAACTATTAAAAGCAGAACGGGTGATTCTGGGTGCTGGACAACGAATGGAAATTAGGCCACTTTGAAAAATATGTTTTGGAAGATGTTTTTACCAAATTAAGAGTATATAATTTCATTTCTTATCATTTAATTTGCTAGAACAAATCCCAAAAAAAAATCAGCCCCGAAAAATTAAAGATAGTTTGAACGGACGCTCAAAAATCAGCTGAGAATGACCGAATTATGTCTCATATCTAACGTTGATAATTTCATGAAAACTACGAGTACATGTCATTTTCAACGCTACTCATATCATAACTCGCGGCCTGAGAGGTTAATTGAATATTTGAAAATTATGGATTGTGACTGATAGATAAGTTTTTAGCCCCTATTTGACCTCCATAGGTTCCACATATGTCGTTTTTGGCGTATATAAATCATAAATAACGTTCTCCATAATGCTCTTATCCAGAGATGTGATTTCTAAGATACAAGATACAAAACACGTATTTTCATCTTGTATTTTATATACTTTTTTAAAATTTGTTTTGTATCTTGTATTTAAATACCTTTTGTTTGGTATCTTAAAATTTTATAGATACTATGTTTGCTAAAATACATTTAGTAATACATAACTGATTCTATGGTGACATCTTAGGCAGTGTTGCCAACCTCAGCAAAGCAAAAAGCAGCAGAAGGAACTTAAAAAAACACAAGAGAACACAGCAAAATTATTGTAATTTCAAAACATCGAATCTACTGTCCAACATAATTAATATTCATGATTAATTTAATAGTTATACAACTATTGTTAGATTTACCGCAAATTACCATTACATAAGGATTTTCTGGATGTTTTGTAAGTTAAGTAAAGGAAAAGATTCCATAAAAATTATTAATTATTTTTTGTTACGTTTGCGCGATAAACGCGATTTACATATAAAAACACCGGACAAGTGCGAGTCGGACTCGCCCACCGAGGGTTCAGCACAAATTTGTAGGTACAGGCACATCATCAGTTTCTTTCGAAGTTTTCCTGAAATTCAGTTTTCAAAACTTAAGACTATTTTTTTAAAATTTAATTACAAATGTCTAGTTTCTGATTTTATCCTATACTTGTAGTAAAAGACGATATTTTTGCCAAATTTTATAGTTTGAATGATGAATGAATTTTGATTCCCTTGAGTTTTTGCGGCATAAATGGCCTTTACCTTTTTACCAACGACGACGGTACGAAGACAGTATATGTGTTAATTGAAAAAAGATAAAATAATTTTAAAAACCCCGACTTCATTATCCGTGGGAGGCTTTAAATTATTTTAGACGCAGCCATCTACAACGAAAATTTGATAATTCAGCTCGATACCGCCACGCGTTCTCGAGATAAACGTGGACGGACGGACGGACAGACGACAACAAAGTGATCCTATATGGGTTCCTTTTTTTCGTTAGAGGTTCGGAACCCTGAAAATAAACTTTGATTAAAAAAAATGTTTTTTACTTAAATATTTTATCTATAAAAAGTATTCAAAATACACGTAGGTATTTTATATCTTGTATTTCAGATACAATTCCAGAAAGTTATTTGCATCAGTTATCTGAATTACTTAATTTATAAGTATTTTGCATTTTGTATTCCAGATACTTTATTTAAGATATCTTGTACATCACTGCTCTTATCACCAAATATCAGCGGACATCCATCTGAATTCTTATTTTTATTTTCTTGTTTAGTGTAAATGAGGTTTTTTTTGCATATATCTATTTTTATTTCCTTCATCATGATGTACTTAGGTTTCTTCATTGCTGCTCCTAATCATAAACATAGTCTTTAGAGTGAATGAACACTATGTGCTTAACCCTAGAATGTCCAAATTAATAGACCAAGTCTTTACGTTTGACGACAACGACAGAACAAAAGTCTGACTAGTAAAAATTGATAATCCTTCGAACCAATTGAAGGAGGAGATCTCCAATCTCTTATAACACTCGATACCCTGGCCAACGCGAGATCTACTTGTTTATATTGTCTATAATCTAGATCAGTGTTTCCCAATTTGTGGTACGCGTACCCCTAGGGGTACGTGAGGTAGCATCAAGGGTACGCGAGCAATCTCATAACTAAGATATTAAATTAGTAAAACATAATTACCTATAGAATATAATGTAATAAAGGGGTACGCGAGTTCGAAGTATTTTTTGGAGTGGTACGTAGTATAAAGAAATTGGGAACCACGGATCTAGATTAATGTTTAAAACATAAATCTCATGATGTAACTGAGTATTACACTCTAAACCATTTTAAAGGTTGACAATTTCTTATGAGAAAATGACATAACACCACCCAATACGGTCTTCAATTAACATGTTTTACGGCTTGAAATATTAGCGGACACCGAAATAGAGTTATTAAAAAGTCGTTGTGCTACAATTTGGGTCTTCTTCCATTGAAATGGTAAATCATAACTTTCTCTTTACCTACGTTTATTTATCTGTTACGTATGTTTTGCTATTGTAAGATAATTGGTGTTGTCAAAATTAGAATTATTTACTTATTCAATATCGTGTTTGATCCTTTCACGATTCTTGTTTCTACTTGAAAAAAATTTCAATGTGTTTGGTTGTTATCAAAATTCTCCTATTCCCAGTCATGACCACTGGTGATAAAAGTGCTCCTTCTTTTTTAAGTTATATTCCTGTGGCAAAAAAATACTTTAATTTCTTTATTCATAGCGATCAATTCGGACAACTAACTGTAGGACTTAGGTTACGGACGTTCGCGCGCTCGGACTGCGATTGTTGAGGTTAAGCAACTTTCGCAATGGTCGGTCACGGGAAGGGTGACCATAAATATACTATCTCGAGCTCCTCTGTGCTTCAGAAGGCACTTTAAGCCGTTAGTCCCGGCTGTATTTGCAGTCGTTAAAACCCATAAATCCGCATTGGGCCCGCGTGGTGGGTCATGGATGGCCCGTTCTCCTTATCGATCCATAAGGAAGGCCAGTGCCCCAGCAGTGGGGACATTAAAAATGGCTGATGACGATGTCAAAATGCGCAACAGTTGAAACACGATTGAAATACGACTGTTTTGTGACTGAACATTAGCAGACTTGGACAGTAAATATGAGCCATATTACATCTCAACTGTGATTTTCGCGTAAAATGGCAAATTCTGGCGTTCTTGATCTCAGAAACAAAAATACATTAACAAATTTGACTTATTGAATAGTGCAGAATAGCTATTGGCATAGTTCGTAACGGCTTCGCTTTTTGTAGTTTTTGGTAAACTTTTTCATTAAACCCAAAATTGTAGAGAATGATATGATATGATCCGGCCCAATGCCCAGTGCATTTGCTTTTTCTTAATATATTTTCTTGTTTTATATGTATCACATAAAAATAGCATTGTAAAATGCAAAAGTAAAAAGTTATAATTGCAGAGAAAGATTTTCATAAAATGAGCGAAGGCACTTTTTGAGCACCTGGATTGAACTACTGTTCCTGGATTGAAATAAAAAAAATATAATTTTAGCTTTTATATAGTCGTATAGTTCGTAGCGGCCTCGGAATTTTCAAATATCATTGATTTAATATAGAAAAAAAAACATATTCTAAACCAATAAACTTCGAAAATTGCTTTAAATTAACTTGAATTTCTCCGGTCTGCCGTGTGCCGTGTGGTGACGGCCTAAGAATAAACGTGTCACCACTCCCTTACATGCCTGTGATGTCTTAAGAGTCGACTAAGAGGCTCGACCACAGGCTCGACGCATTGAACACCTGTGCGAGAGAAGGAAAACTTGAAACAAACCCTCTACCAATACGTCAGCATGGTAGCAGTAGGCTAATAGTCTCCTATGAACGCTACAATAGGCGTGAGCTAGGAGAGGCCTGTCCAGAAGTAGACGTCCACAGGCTGATGATGATGAATTTCTCCGATCTACGATAATATTATTGAGCAAAATGTGTACCAGAATAATTGTAACATAATGAGGAACAAAGATTTAATATTTTCTAAGCATGAATTTATTATCCGATTTCAATAAAAACGATAAATATAACTGCAAAATGACTACAAAATGCGACGCACCGGCTGTCTGAATTCAATACTGACTGATACGAAGAATGCAGATTTATAATAGGGCTCTTAATAATGAAAGGGTCACTAATTATTGTTTTCGAGATGGATGACCTCTCATTAGATTGCTACCGAAGCTGTAAACACATTGTATAAAGATGAAGAATGCAGTTCATTGTGTCAAGTGCACACTCATGATGATGTTTAACAAGAATTCAATCGCACCAAAAGCATTGTAGTGGCGAGCACTGTATATTTTCTGATAAACAAAGATGTAGGTTGTTTTGAAATATCAACATTGAGGGCGATTAGTGGAATTAACAACATTTTCAGTTGCACTGGCAACTTTTTTATGATCAAAGATGGTTTCGATCTGTGATGATACTTTTGAATTTTTTATTTCGGTTACTTTTTCAAAATAAATGGAATAGATAGTGAAACTTGTCTGCGATAGAATCCCGATTACTATATTAGTTTGTACAAGCGAAAAACCTATCTTTCCCTCGTTGGATCCTGCGAGATCCTGTGGGTTGGTGGGTCATGGGTCATGGCCCATCCTCGTTATCAAATCAAAAGACGTGCCTGAAAAATCTGATGACGAATGAATCTGAATGTCAGTCGGAGAACTTTCCGACCGACCAGAGAATTTTTTATATTTTAGAAAACATTTATATGACAAATAATAGAACAATAATGGGTATTTCATATCAATACTAATTTATATCTTTAATCTTATTACTGTTTGTAAAATTTTTCCCAAAAAAATTTCGGGAGGTTCCCTATTGTATCTATAGGGCCTGTTCTTACATTCGTACAAAACAATATGTTTGATAAATCGCACTTACATTTGCATCGAGTAATTGTTTAATAATGTTGAAGACGCCTCTTAGCCTTACTTAGTCGCCTAAGGTCTCCATGGCAAAGTAAGATTTCTGCCTGCAACGCTATGATTTCTAAGGGCTATGGGCGTGTCGTCTTTTCTATATCCGTTTGATAAGAGGGTTTAGCTAGCTCTACAATAGCGCCCGTAGCGAATACTAAATTCTTAAACCCATAATTGTACTACGGAATGCAAAATTAAGGTACATCTTGATAGCATGATTTAAATATCAAGAATCGTTGGATTATGAAGGACACGATATTGTTCTAGTTCAGTCATTTAAGCCAAAAAGGGGTCAATCTCGGAATGAGAGAGTTCAAGCTGTAAACTCGTATACTGGCATTTATCAACATGTCTTAACCCGCGATCACTTACGAAAACTGCGATATTTTACTATAAATAAAAATACGAATTTGGGCTATAAAGTACTGCATATAGCATCCTAATATAAATACTTTACTATTTAAAAATGCCCAGAAAAGTCAGTTTGCGTGCTGCCCTTAAGTGAAATAAAATAGACGTTTAATCGATGCAAGAGCTTTAGAAGACCCATACCATACACATTCATTTTGGTGTTCTAAAAGTTGTCTCAAAAGTCTCATAAAATCTGGTAGGAATCGGTCGTCAGTTATTCAATGTCAAACGTCATAAAAATCGGTTTTTGTCGATTATGGGAAAGGGGAATGGCATGGAGGGAATGATTTAAAAAACAACAGGAATGGGGTTGGGTGCTGCGGGCTCTCTGCACTCTATCTCAAAAACGGTGGGGATGAAAATTGGACACAAATTCTGTGCTTTACAATCTTAATATATATAAATCTCCTGTCACGATTTTAGTCCGCGATGGACTCCTAAACTACTTAACCGATTTTAAATTAAATTGGCACACCGTGAGCAGTCTGGTCCAACTTAAGAGATAGGATAGCTTTGATCCCAAAATTCCCACGGGAACGGGAACCACGCGGGTGAAAACGCGCCCGGCCTCTAGTTATTATATAAATGTTAACATCATTAGAGCAATAGGAACCGAGATAATTGCGAAAAACTGATTTTTATACCCTTTGACATTAAATAACTGACGGCGCAGGGACCAGATTTTATGAGACTTTTGAGACAACTTTTAGAACACCAAAATGAAGGTGTTTACAACAATTACAACATTCACAACATTTACAGTTTACAGCTTGTCCTCTCTCATTCCGAGGTGAAACCACTAATATGACTGGGCCATTTTGTTATTTTAATCGTCGAAGTTAGGTAGAAAAAATCAGAAAGTTATTACAATATTTATTTAAATTCACTTGATTAAAATAGTTTTGTATCACGCGTTGATTTTAAGTGTTCCGTACCCTAATGGCAAAAACAGAACCCTTATAGATTTGTCATGTCAGTCTGTGTGATTGTCCGTCTCCGTTTCTCATAGCCACTTGATTTAAGTCTCATGAGTGAGAAAATGAGGTAAAGATAAAAAAATAAAAAAAACACACTACAACTACTTATTTGTGGAGATTTGTAAATAGTATTGATTCCAGCTATTGATTACAATACGATTATTGATTTGTCTGTAAATCTTCCAACAAATAATAAATAAATATGACCGTCACAAGGAAGTGACGTAAGTCGGAGATGTTTATTTAACTAAGAACATTTTAAATCAATTTTTCTTAGAAAGCTATAAAACAACATCCCCCATTATTTTCTTATCAACTGATTGCACTCAGAACCACTTAGTTATTGAATACCAAATGCATTGATCATTCAATTCCCATGCAAATGTGAAAGTTGGAAATGCTAAATTTAAAAGATCTTAGTTAATTTTAGTGAAATTGATACCTCGCCAGGCTAGAAATCTAGGTAGACTAAATGTTTAACACGCCTACATTATGTATGTAGATGTGTCAGTAGAAAAAATATGTTTCCTTTGTGAGAAACATAGCATCGGCCGTCTGTCAATAAAAATGTCTAGACTACCAAACTATGAATATTTTAGCAAGGTTTTCAAATGTAAATAATAATAATATAAATATTTCTTACACTCACACCAACTGACCTAGCCCGAAAGTAAGCAATGCAAGGCTTGTGTTATGAAATACTAGGGTAAGAGATATAAATATATATAATTATACATATATAATTATTTATGTGTAGAAATATAAATAAACGTCCACGACTCGGGTACAAATGTTCGTATTCATCATACAAACATTTGCCCCTACTTGCCTACAGGGATTCGAACCCGGGACCTCAGAATAGGCGACACAGTTTTTTATTGTAGGTACCTAAGTATAGTTATATTGATGATTACTTAAATAAATAAATAACAAGAAAACTTTTCTTACAAATCACAATATTGTATTCTTTTCCATAAGTGGAACGGAACATAAGTTTTCCGTCAGTGGAGGGGAACGGAACCCTCTTTCAATCCGTTCATTGATATTTAATGTTTTATAGTTTTTTCAACTATAAAAGGATTTGAACGTTTTTGTATGGAGGCTGGAGGCGTCCTAATCCGTAGCATAAGACGCCATTTCCAAAATGACGTCACACTTTATATAATATCTTTATAAATGAACAGGGGATACACAGAGGAACAAAAAATCTTAAAATATGTACCCATAATGCGCTAAAGTGTCACGTTAGCCAGATAATTAAAGTTAAAAATGAATAATGCCGACCCAAAGTATCACCTTTGTATCTTTAACTCCAATTATCTCACTAACCTGACACTTTAGGGCATTATGTTGTAAAATATGATTTGTTCATATTTACGTTCCCTATCCATTAATATAGGTATTTAGAGTTTTTTTTTAATTGTGTAAATACTACTGACGAGGCCAAAAGATTCAAACCCCAATCTCTGTACGATAACTTTGCAAATTCCATCAACTTATATAATACAAATCAATCCTCGTCTGATTAAGTACGAGAAAAGAAAAAAAAAAGCCTCAAATGACTAACAACTCAATTTATTGGCCTTAAAATTACTTAAATATTTAATAGTCATCGAATCGAAAGTCCGGTTCGGTATCTAAAAATAAAACGAAATATGGTTTTCCATGTGAAATATTTTACGTCAAAATGTTTAGGTTCGGGTGATCGAGGTTAGCAAAAAACTTTGCTGGCACAGTGTACGTTTTTGCATAAAATATTGGGGTCAATGAACTAAGCTTGCAAATGGACTTAGGTGTACTAATGATAATACTATTTAAGCTGTCACTATAAAACATGTATCGACAACTTTAATTAATAGTTGCAACCAATAATTATTAACGTTGAATTTTGTCTGAGATTTTGGCTTTTTCTTCTTTACTGTAAAGTTATTGATGTTAGACAATCCAATAAGTATATCTTGTAAAAGCTAGGTCCGGTATTTATAAGGCTTTGAGTTTTTTTGTTGATTTGGTCGTAGTGGTTTCGGTGGTAAGTATTTAAAAACAGGTAAATATAAACAGGTAAAAACAGGTGGTAAGTATTTAAAGGAAATAATTTTTTTAAATGAAGGTCGAAATACTAACTTTTAGCTTTGAACCGCCTCTGTGGTCTAGTGGTACATCCACCGGTATCAGACCAAAGGGTCCCGCGGGTTCGATTCCCAGCGGGGGTGAATTCTGAGCGAAATGAAGGATTCTGTATAGTAAGAATCCTGAATGAAGGGTTCAAGTCTGCCCAAGGCGACACTTTTATCCTCGAAGAGCATACTCTACCTTATACGCCTACTGTGTGTTTATATTTTGTTTCTATTTAGTTCCGTAGGCAATGATATGTTGCGTTCAATATTCATGTTAATTATAGATAATTTCACAATTTGCCATATTTTACTAAAGACACTAAAAACCCGGAAAATAAAAAGTTCTAGCTTGAATGAGTGCATATAGGTATTCCAATTTCAAATGTTTTCTTTGTACACGGGTTTATTATTTTCAATAGAAGTAAAGTCTCTTTGATGTGTCAATTTTATAGTTAAAACCTCTTTCGACCAAGGAAGCTATGCCTTGAACAGCCTTGTTTTCTATTCTCGTAACTATTTTAGATAGAAGTTTTTGTTGACATTTTGTCGTTCCAAATTTAAATGTCATCATAACTACCCAAGGGAACTTCCATACATCATTAGCTCCCTCGGGCATTATTAAGTTACTTTAAATTAACAATACTTGACATTTGACACGTGCTCCAGATGCAGGAGGTGTATGAAATAATTGTTTGGTGCTACCGGCGGTAAAAGTCCCCCCGTCGCTCATAAAATAAAAGTATTTTTGCACTAAACTTGTAACAAAGGAAAAAAAAATTGAACTGCTTCTGTATCTCGATCTCGCGCAAAAGGATGGCGACTTGTGACAACCAATAAAATTGAAAACCTACTTTTAACACTTTCTTGTGTACTGGGTTTTTTTTTGTGTGAAAAACTTTCATCGTCACTGACTTTTAAAAGCTCATATATGAAGACAAGACAAGAATTATTTTTACAGTCTAATTGTTTGCTTTCATTCTCACAGTGCGACCCATTTTAACGGAGATGGTAATTATGTGCTTACAAGTTGCTTCTGTATTTTATCAACAATGTGTTGCATTCGTGACTTTAGATCTATGTCTGTGGTAGGAAATTTCAAGTTTTTGGGACAACTACTTTATATGATATTATAAATAATTGTTATTATAAATTTTTTATTTTGCATTTTACAATGCTATTTTTATGTGATAAACAAGAAAATATACTAGAAAAAAGCAACTTGTCTCATGTTGCCCTGACGGGATTCGAACCCGCACCTTGGGAGTCCGGCCCAATGCACTAACCAATTATACTATAGAGACCTATGAGGACACGTCGAATTTTTCTAGTATATTCACCTTTCTACGGTGTTGGCAACCGTCGTTTCATCACTGAGATGAATATCCTATTCCTATATCCTAATAGTAATTATCTCCGTCTGTTACAAATGTTACAGTGTACAGTAATTTTTTGAGTGCATTTAAAATATTGAACTTTAATGTTGTGAAATATTTAACTGAAGCTTTTAGGGACAAATATTAAACTAATTCGTTTTCGTTTGCTTCTTGTTACTAATGGAAGAGCAATTAATACTATTTATCAATAAACTGGAATTGTATTTAAAAATAAAGTCAGTGTCATCGAAACTGATGAGATCTGATGAGAACCGAGAACTGATGAGAGATTAGAACACTTATGATAAATTTTAAATAGAAAAATATTGGAAAAAATCAACTCGGCCACAAGTGAATTCTCAGATGGGACTCGAACCCACGACCTTCAATCCAGAGCATTGGACCGGATTTCCAAAGGTGGTGGCAATATTTTTCTATTTAAAATGTATCATAAGTATAGAAATAGCATTGAAAAATGCAAAAATTCAAAAATCATAAAAAAATAGATCGAACTCATTACATTAATAGCATAATACATCAATCGTACATCACATCGAATGTTTACGAGATCGATCGTTCATAACATCGAACAGGGGCCTTAGTACCACCTGCTGAGGAATTATTAACCGTCTTTTAATCAACATTATTTAAATATTGCGATGACAGCTGCCTGATCGTATTTAGCTTACAAGTTCATTACAGTGTCAAGATTTTCACGTCCGTATTATACTTCAATTTAATAATAGTACTTTTCGTTCAAATAATAGTACTTAATATAAAATCTGGGAAGGATACATGATGATAAGAGCGTGGTAAGTACTTAATAACACCAGCACTTATTACGATCCAGAACATGTTCAATTTACATGCAAAGCGGGGTTGTCAAAAGTTCATTATTGAAAAATTTCAATGTTTCGTTTTGAATTATTACTTTAAAAAAATTACAGTTAACGGCCAGTTTTAATAATCTATCCCTAGTAAGAGATAGGCCTATCTTAAATAAATAAATAATTCAATACAATCACAACAATTATCTAGCCCACGTAAAGTTTCTAAAAAACTTGTATTATGGACACTAGATAACGGATAAACGTACTTAAATACGTACTTTAGTTTTATAAATACATACATAATAATTATGTACTAAAAACCTAGACTAAGACAAGTGCACATGTTCATGCACACAAATATTTGTCTTGTTCGGGGATCGAACCCGGGTCCTCTGGCGCAGAAGGCGGGACTCCTGCGCCAAACAGGTCGTCAACAGGTCGTCTTGGTTACATTACTTAGCAACCGCTGTTATTTTGGACTCATTAACAAAAATATCTAGACAACAAAGCTCTAGTAAGCCTATCTCTTACTGAGGATAGTTTATTGAAACCGACCTAGTCTTTCGATTTTATGCTTACCAATATGATGTTATGTATGCGTAATAAAGTTATGTTTTGTGGAGTAACATTACGCGTTGTCAGTTTATAGAGAAAAATAATATTTATTCGTTTCATTTGGTCTTTGTTTTCATTTTGGTTTCGTTTTGTCTGTTGCCATAATGTTTAATTTACTTATGTCTCGTCTAGCAAGATCCAAATATTTATTGCGTCTCAATTTCCTATACCTGATTTGACGTGTAACGTTGTTAATTTGTAATAGTTGCCAACCCTGTATATTTGCCTCGTGTTTCCCATCGTTAGGAGCCACGAGGTGTCCGAACATTGTTTATTTGGTCGCTATCTACTTCCTTCGAGCCTGGTATTGTTGTGGATTTCCACTGGATGTTTTAGATTTCGACTTGTTGCTTGTTCATGGAAAATGAGTGCGAGTTGTTGAAGCAGGGTAATTCTACTGGGAAAACTGAATAATTTTCTGCGTTTTTTTTTATCAAATCAAGTAGGTATGGTAGATATGTAAGAGAGAGGTACCGTACTTATCTACTATATTTCTAATTTCGGAATACATAAACAATAAATGACCAAAGAAATATCTTTCCGTATAAGAAATTTAAACAATAGGGTATTCGAACAGCTTACAGGTAGTTCTTCTTTTATCACTTGTCGTGATACTTAATAAGGAAAGTATTTTAGTGTAATGTTTTAGAGATATTCAAACTTTTGTTTTGTGTATGTTTTAAATAATTAAAAAAATAGTAAAAAGCTATTCATCTTACTATGAATAAGAAAATGCTATGTTTTATGGACAGTATAAAAATAAAAGTATATTTTCAACAAATCCTGCACGCGAAAGTAAGCCTATAAAATAAAAGATCCGGTTCAATCATTCATTTATTTGAGGTATAGCTTTTTTGTCGTGCCGATTAGTTAAAGGGTTATTAAATAGCTTTAATGATGTCACGTTAATTAAGTTAATTTCTATCTATTACTGTTTCCGGGTTTCTAGTGACACGGAGTAGAAACTGCGATGGTTTGATGACAGGGTAAAACGTGAGGTCAGTTTGAGTATCGCGTGATAAACATAATTTTAATCATGTGAACAGGTTTTTATGATTAAAAACCTTGAGTTGAATTTGGCTTCTGAAGATTTGTTATAGTCGGATTTTTAATGCCGTAGTGTAATTTGATAGGGGCCAATAACACTTTGTAAAAATAATCCTGCTTGCTCGTGTCTCACCGCGGCGGTAACGAACGAGTAACTATGGGCTATTTTCTTACTCAAGAAACGTACAAAAGATAACACATTCCGTGTAAACAAAAGAGATACAAATATTAATAGTTCATCGCTGGCTGTTCACACCGCCGGCGAGTACTCGCTTTACTAGTTTGCAACTGAGCGACACCCTGTCTCACCGCGGGTGAGTAAAGCTTGGCAGCCAGAGCAGTGTGACCCAGATTCAGTATTTTTATAGGTATTTTTTCAGTACATTTTCAAATATTTTGTTAAAATACATTTATTTTTTGCGATAATGTATGAATCGAACATGTTAATAATTCTCTTTAAAGCGGTATATTTCAGTATTTTTTGAGGTTCCTCGGTATTTCCGTAAAATTTAATCAGGTCACACTGGGCCCGAGCTCACGCCAGTCACTCCGACATTTCTACATAGAGTGCGGATCTGAGTGCACTTACTAATTATTATGAAAGTAGTGGTAGTAACTAGCAACCCCGAGCGAGTAAACGGCCTAAAACAGATGACAAGCGACGAGTGGAAAAACACTCGCTCATAGCCGAGCGAGAGAACTATAACTCGCCGCTCTCCGCTTGTCATCTGTTTCTAGTTTCTTGCTTTACTCGCTACTCGCTCATCGCCGGGGCGGTCAGACAGCTGCTTTAACTGTTTTCTGTAATGAGCAGCGCAGATCGAGTTCGTTCAGTAAGTATTGATTCCATTCACGCACACAAATTCAATATTATCATTATAGCTAGGTACATTTCAATTCTGCATTATTTTTACAAAGTGACATTGACAACCTGTCAAATCACTCTACTGAATTTAAAACCCGACTTTATTGTACTGGAAATACAATACTTAGAATGACACTGGACTAAAATTTGAATTGTATTATTATAAATGATTTAGGTAAACTAGTTTGTCTTGTAGTGCTATAAAAATACTCATCAGTTAAAGTGTCTAATTATTTATTTATTTTGTTTCTGTTTCTTGAACTGTTTATTATGTTTTTTTAGGATTTTTTAATTTTGGATATTGTTTCTCGGTAGCTCAATGGTTAGAGCATGGGCCGGACTTACCGGACTGGCCAAATGTTGCGGATTCGACTCTCGTGTGAGCGATACGAGGCAAGTAAATTTTTCCTTGTATATTTTCTTGTTCTAAGGCACTTTTTTATCTTGCGACTCGTTGTAGTAGGTACTTACCTATATTTTATTGTTTTAGGTCCATTTTTATCTTCAAGAAACTACTCTCCTTGCAATTTCTCTTCATTTTATTGAGTGTACGTGGAATGAGAAATCAGTAGGTACCGATATCTCGAATGATATTATCATGACAACATAAATTGATAACGGAATATTCTCCCCGGTGTTTAAGCCGATACAGCCCGGGGGTATTGTTAGCTAAACATTTAATACAATGTTGATTTTCATGCTATAGTGATTTTAATACAGCTACTTAGGTAATGAAAATAAACTTAAATCGAAAAATACTAGAAAAAATCGCCTCTGCTCACAAGTTATCCTCAGGCGGGACTCAAGTTTCATGCATTGAAAATGCAAAAATGAAAATAATCATAATAATTCGTCGCCAACGCCGCAAAGGGGCGAACCTCATTTCTTAAAACTGTACAGGAGAGCCAAAAAACCGTTTTTTTTTCCGAATGGCGCTTTTATTTTAACCGTATATCAAAGAAAAACTATTATAATGATAAACATTACATATAAGGGTACACTATGGAAACATGGGTACTAAGTTAATATAGTTATAACATTTTACAGTGCTGTGTTTGCCAAGGAAAATCCGGGAAAAAATATACGCCTTTTTGTGACGCCTCTTTTCTGTCAAGACGATCTGTTTCTGTACCGCTTATATGAGAGTTACGCCTCATGCATATCGATATGAAAAGGTTGTTGTAAAGAAACAAACTACTAAATGTAAATGAGTATTTATTAAAAAACCTAATTAAATGAGATCACTTAACTCGGGCTCGCACTTTGCAAAAAACATCTATAATGACTTGAAAAATCACAACATTACTTTTAATAAGGTTGAGCGTGGCTATACAGACGAAAAAAAGTCTTTACGTTGAATCGTAACAGCGTCGTTCCGGAAAACAATTCTAACAAATTTATTAATTACATTTAAGAAAGCATTGAATTTAAGAATTGTATTCATATGTTTCTGATATAAATAACTGACAATAAACGGCGGTTTAAATGCCCCGCCACGGGGCAATTACGACTTTTACTAATATCTTCTTTATTGAAAAAGATACAAACATGAAACTCAGTGCAAGATACAGTTTGAAACAGTGTGTATTCTGTTTTAAACTTTACTTTTGCTAATAACAATAAGTTTTGGGTAAAAACTTATTTTTATCAATTCCACCGAGCTCCCGTACATTCTAGTCTTCTTCTTAGTGTGTCGATGGCAGACACTTAAGTATTAAGACCCAGAATTCAGCCACTTAGGACAGCCTTGTCGGATGCTGTCATGAGATCAGATGCAGGAGCATGCAGGACACGCAGGGCACGATGTTAGATGGACCATCTTTTGGACTACACTGCAATGGCAATCCGCGAAACCAACCGAAAAGCCCCACCTGATCATGCTTTCTTTGCTCCGGCCGGTCTGAGTTCGAAGCCTATAATGAAGACCTCCAGATCGGCCATGGTGGATCATGGCCAGGGGGACAGCTTTCAGTAATTAGGACGTAAGTAGTAGGTAGGGTCACTTTTTCACGGCATAGGTCGCATTTTTGGGTTCGATGGACAACGGTTCGACGCACCTTACGCAGCTGACGCAGCTTCGTAAGGTGCGTCGAACCGTTAAGTGGCTTTTCAGCCTCGGGCGCGCCGCAATGTGACGTACAAAGGGTGTCGTGAATCGCTGTCCATCTTAGCTCTTTCAGAGGAGCTAGCTACAGCCCTGCGGACATCTGAAGGCGCCAAACCAGCTAGTGGGTACAGCAAACTTACTGGGGCCGGCTTAAGGCAGCCCCTAATGATTCGGCAGGTCTCATTTAGCGTTGTATCCACCTGCCTAGCATGGGCAGAGCGAATCCACACGGGACACGCTTATTCGCCTGCCGAAAAGGAAAGCGCCAATCCAGATGTTAGCAGAACATTCGGTGAGGCTCCCCAACTTGTTGTAGTGAGACGCTGCAGAAGGTTGTTGCGAGTGTGCACCTTCTTTTTAATTATTTGGCAGTTTTATGTGAGTGACCTGTCTGAAATTAAGCCACGCTCGGTGAGCTGACTGCGCTACAGCCACACCCTGCCACTCAATATTCAGCTTGCGAGTCGCTTGGCTATTGCGCAGGTGGAAAGCGCAAGCTTCTGTTTTAGAAGGGTTGAGCTTGAGCTAATTTTCCTCATAGTAGGCACTCAGGTTATTTAGTGCCTCTGATAAAATCGCCTCAATCTTTTCAAAATTAGTCACCTGAGTGGACAGCGCAAGATCATCTGCATATAGAAAGCGGCTAGTGTTTGGGCTGGGTGGTTGGTCGTTGATGTAGATATTAAAAAGCAGCGGAGCTAGGACGCTGCCCTGTTTATTTGTGACCTCCAACGTCTTTTGTCTTGAGGAAGATGAACCTGAAAGCGACGGTGGTGGAGAAGTTCCCGGAGACTTGTGACAAATTTGTAGTCACCACTTTCAGCAACATTCGCCTGAGGTTCACTGTATCGTGGGCTGCGGACAGATCCACGAATACAACGCCAGTTATTTTCTTCAGCTCAAAACCACTCTCTATGTGTTGTTCAGTTTCAGTATCTAGTGTAGCAAACTTTTTCAAATTAGGTATACATATATTACACACATTATCTTCACTTTCCGACTCTAGCATTCCAAAACAAAATAACTTTAGTATTTAGTCTCGATTCTGGTACTTATATAAACCATTTATTTTATCAATAAATAACTGAATACAAAGTTTTAAAATTGTCTAACTTAAAAATGTTCGGATTAGTTAAGCAAGTTGAAATTTCTGTTGTTTTTTATGATTCTTTGTTAAAAGACTACACATTATACTTACATGGCATTGTCATAAATGTCATAAGCGGGCCGGCATGAAAGGGCGAAAATTGACTTACGGCTTCTGCACTACTCGCGAGAAGTCGCCGCTAAAAGGCGAACTTCGAGTTTCGTCTTTTCGTGAAACTTTGCCAGAAGTGGTTTTGAGATACGCCATGAATTTATTTTCTCTTTTATTAGTGTTAAAGCTGCGTCCTTTTGTGACAACTAAGTGCGTGAAGAGTGGAGCATTTTTGTATACTTAACTCATTTTTGACCATTTGTATGAGGTTCGCCTCTTTGCGGCGTTGGCGACGAATTATTTATAATTATAATAAATGCATACAAACACACCAATTATCTAGCCCACGTTAAGTTTCATAAAGAACTTGTGTTATGGATACTAGATAACGGATAAACATATACTTATATACTTTTTTTTGTAAATACATACATAATATATATATTAAACACCCAGACCAAGACAAATAGACATGTTCATGCACACAAATATTTGTCTTGTCGGAGGATCGAACCCGGGACCTCTGGCGCAGAAGGCGGGGTTAGTACCCTTGCGGCATACAGGTCGTCAAATCATAAGTCGGTACTTTTAGGAAAATACATTAAAGTGTACAAAAAGTATTAACGAAATTTTGATTATAAGACGAAGAGGACCTACACTGCGTATAGTTCCTTTCGTCATCAGCCATTTTTAATGTCCTCACTGCTGGGGCACTGGCCTTCCTTATGGATCGATAAGGAGAACGGGACCCACCACGCGGACCCAATGTGGATTGGTGGGTTTTAACGACTGCAAATGTAGCCGGGACCAATGGCTTAACGTGTCTTCCGAAGCACGGAGGAGCTCGAGATAGTAAATTTATGGTCACCCATCCCGAGACCGACCATTGCGAAAGTTGTTTAACCTCAACAATCGCAGTCCGAGCGCGTAAACTACTGCGCCACGGGCCCCTCGTTTTCCTTTAACTATGTCAAACTGAAAGTTTTAGAGACAATTTTAACAGCAGCGTGGTCACAGTACGTAGGTATAAAAATAGGCCTTAGCGTGGTTTTGAACATCATTTTGCCCCTCTAAACTACAAAAAAAACGACTGAAATAGAATGGCATTTAATTGAATGAAAATTTATCCAGATATGCTTATAAGCCAGCAGCTATTTTAAAGCTGTCATTGACGAGTTGTATGAGATAGAGTCATTAAAATAACCGTACTTCGTTACTCTACCGTTATTAGTTAGATTAAGTTAAAAAGAGAGAGGCCGAGGAGAGACAAAGAAGACACCAACATTAAGCTAGAACGTTATAAAATAATAAAAATGAGCCTATTACGATCAAACAGACTTGAATAATATTCAGATTTAAATATTATCGCGGTTTAAATCTCAAAGTGTCCAAATAGGATTTTGAATCACAATAATGTATTTAAATGTAAATTAATCGATTAATTATGTTTGTCCAAGGCAAAGTTTGGGCACTAAAATGCTAGAGTAGATTTATGTGCGTCCTATTGAGAATTTGAGAAGACGTTGAGTTCAACACATTTCTCACTTTCAGAGACCTTTCTGAATGTGAGAAATGATGTGACCGATAACAATAGTGAAGCGATTTTTTAAAAGATTTAATGTTGGATGGGTGACCGACCAGATAAATATTGCTTCAAGCATGGTGCTTGGTGAGCATCGAACAACCTTTTTCCCTGTGTTGGTGACCATTGGTGGTCGCGTCGTAGTCGCGTTTGTGCCCAAGCGTTGCACTTTGTTCCGAAGCATCTTCTTATTAAGGAAGACTAGTTGATGCCAGCGACTTCGTTCGCGTGGACTTAATGTATCAGCTTTTGTATCCGTTGCCATGGAACATGGCACACTGTTACCGCCTTCAAGCATGGACGTACTCCGGATGGAAAAAATTACCCATAAATCTGATTTTTAAAGGTCAACAGAAAATGCCCATTACACTAAACGGCTTTTGCTAAGTCGCCATTTCCATATCTCTTAAAGTTTAGCTGGTCTCTTAGCTTGCTGCATCAGGTTTACCAGATTTCAAAATAAATTGTAGCTTTATGTTACGGCCTGACCTAGTGGCTACATGTTACAGAAAGTTTTATTCAAATCCGTTCAGTAGTTTCCGCAATTAGCTTGTACAGACACACAGACAAACAGACAGAGAAAAATTTTAAAAATGGTCAACGTATTCTGTTACTGTTTTTACGTCGTCTTCAATTAGTTGTAGGAAAATATATTCAATGTTCAGAAATTTTGATTTTACAGTTTAACACTAGATAGATTTTTACAAAGAAAATATAATCCAGTTTTACACAAGATAAAAAGCATCTCTAACTGAGCAGCAAAGAATAAGAACCAGTAACATTTTCACAATAATAGGTTAGCGAGTAGGATGTGCAACTAAATCACACTAGAAAGTAACGAAAACAAGTCTTATAGACATCTTCTTTAATCAGACCATCTTACCGGAATTATCATTTTTTTCCGGTATTACACTACTTGAGCATCGCGTCGTCGTCGTAACATAAAGTTTACATAACATCGGTTCACAGGTTATGCCGATATTATTTATAATTATAGGACATAACCGTTAATTTAAACGCTACTTTAATGAATTTAGCTTTATGCACTATTGGTTACATATTAAAATGGGGTTACGAATGTGCGGTGTTTTGTTTGTGTTTTGATGACCTGTTTGGCGCAGGGGTACTGAACGCACCTTCTGCGCCAGAGGTCCCGGGTTCGATCCCCGGACACGACAAATATTTGTGTGCATGAACATGTCTATTTGCCTTGGCCTGGGTGTTTAATATTATGTATATTATGTATGTAAGTATTTCCAAAAAAAAGGTATATACGTATGTTTATCCGCTATCTAGTATTCATAACACAAGTTCTTCATGAAACTTAACGTGGGCTAGATAATTGGTATGATTGTATACAATTATTTATTTATTTTTGTAAATAACATTGTGTTTGTGTGATGCTGATGATGCATATCCAGTGATTATTGTTGCATGTTATCCTATAGGTATCCTATGTCACATAGTGTTGATGTAATGGGAACCAATTAATTTCACAATCTTTTAATCTAATTAAAAGAATATTATTTTTTACATAAAACACGAGAGCTATTTAATTACGATAAATAAAATCTTTTATAAAGTTTTAGTAAATTAACTATAATTCGGTAATAATGTTAGTTTGACAGTCACGCATAGCGTCAGATGAGATCAAAATTAATGTTAGGAAAAAAATAAGTAATTTAACCACAAATTGATAAATCGTTGTGCCACTCGAAAAGTAATTTAATTTTAAATGGCTTGTTATAATATTTTTAATTAATCTCTACCTCTGAAACATAAACACGACATAAAACCAGAAACAGGTATATCTTCTCGTCCAAGAGACGTAAGTGAAACTAAAAAGTGAACGCTGTGCTTCCAAGGATTCTTGATAATTTGCGGTGACTTTGCGTTGGTATTTTTCTATGGGCTCTCAGCGCATTATAAAATTCTTAGATGTTGACACTTCTTGATTTATTACTCCATTACATTTAAACTTACTTTCTTTTCTCTGTCATTGATCCCACTTAAGTATATTTCCGTGGTTATTTTGTTGATTGTATGTAATTGTGATTTATTTAGGAAAAGAGTATCGGGTGTGCTTAGCATAAGTTATTTATAATTGTTGTCTTATTTTCCCTTTCTATGATGGAATATTATTTTAAGATTGTTTTTACTTGGGTTAAATAGAAAGAAGTGAATTTCGTACTCAATTGTAAATCTTTGCTTTTTCACTGTGTTTAAAAATTTGATATGAAAACTTATACCGCGTGGGGCCTATAATCGGGGAAAATATTGAAAATAGAGACTCTCTAGAGTATTAGTATTTATTCTAAAAAGATTTCAGCTAATCAAAACCCATGCATTACTCACAATAAGAATTTAAAGTTACGATTCATAATCAGTGTAGTATTGCAAAACGATATTATCGCTAACGTTGCGAAGTCATCGTGGTACAGGGGACAACAAAAACATCACGATATCACTATCCATTAGAAAATTTACCTTTATCTCATTGAATAGCAACAGCCCCTGCTACTTCCCACAGCTTAAAATCTCTGTTTCAAATTAATTAAAATTAGTTAATATTAAATATCGCAATGACAGTTATCTGTTTATAATTTTATCCATCATGCATGACATGTCATGTCAATCAATACCAAGTATACTCTTTGTACCAAGTAGGTTCAGCCATGGAATTATTACGTACTAGTAAGTAGTACCTGCTAATTCCATGGATTCTACGCTTTTTACATTATGATCTTTTTATAAAGAAGATCATAGTGTTAAAAGAGTGTAAATTCAAAAGAATAATTTTGATTAGTAAAGTCAGAATATTGTCATGGGAATTTCTTTGGTATCAGTTTAAATTGATTTCAATTTAAGTAATCGAATTGGATTAATTTACACAATTTATGTGAAAATGGCTTTGAGTGCAAAAAACAATCCAGAAATAAAATAATACCTTCGTGGATTCATGAATTACGATAGTAAGTCAGACAGTATTATTTTTCTATCAGCCGACACATAAATTGTCAAAAAGACGTTCCGAGTAGCTCCTAAAAGTTGAGCGGTACTGTTGTTTGCATTATATTGAGTTCACGATTAAGTTTGTTAGAAAAAATCAAAAAGTAAAGATTAGGTTTTAATTAGTTAGGACCCTAATGAATCAATCACTAGTGACATAAAGAGCCTCAGTTTTTAATATTATCCCCGGTTCTAGGCCCCAGACGGTAGAAGATTTTTGACTGTGACCTTCGTTAATGTAAATCGAAAACCATGACAAAACAATTACCATCGTGCAGGATCTATCTGATCTATTAACAGGGAAACCATCATAAAATAATATACCTATTCAAAATTTTGGTACGGAAATATCTAAGAACAAAAATCATTAGACAAAACTTTAGTGAAAGGCGAGTGATCGATGCGCAACACTTCGTCCCCCATTTCCTATGCCAATACATTACATTCTATGTTGATGAGTGTTTTAAATGTCAAACATTTTTTGCGTGTCGTCGGCTAAATGCGAGGAAACTGCGGTGTTGTGAGAAAAAGTTCACCCATCCGGGAAGCGGGCGTCGGATTTCAAATCGCTCGAATCGTTAATGGATGTTGAAGAATTCACGTGTTTTGTAATGTACGTACTTACTTTCTTAGAAACGCTGATGAATTTTGGTATAGAGATAGATTTGATGGTGTAATGATAGATTTTATTTTTTCATGCGAACAAATGTAGGGGTTACTAAACTATTCGAAACTTCTGTGAGGAACTGGAATAGTTTGTATATTGACACTGATTCTGTTTTTCAAGTTGATTAGAGTTCCGATTTTTATAAACTCTTCCTGCTTTTTTCATTGAAAAATAACAGAATTCTATTACCTACGTTAATTACTTACTTTAAGTGAATTTTAGTTAGTCTTTACTTAAACTTCGCATTTAAAGTTAGATAGAATACTTAAAAGTACCTACCTAAGTGCTATGTGACGATGAGAAATATCTCTACTGTTGTCAGAATACATCACTATTGAACATTGTTCGATACCATTGTAATCATTTAACTTCGGGGAACCTACGCCTACGTAGGCGCTACATAATTTCCTATGGGCATACACACATAAAGAAATCGGCCAAGTGCAAGTCGAACTCGCACATGAAGAGTTTCGTCTCTTTCCTAAGGTTGCCTGGAAGGATTGCTATGTAGCATTATGACCGCCTATTGTGTGTTCCTCTTTTTTGTCATTTTCTCTATATGTGTTTGTTTTTGTATCGTGTGCAATGAAGTTTCTATTATTATATTAAATAACCCAAAATGCCACTATAATTTTTTGTCTGCAAAAATAACTTTGTTTTTATAGTGTTTTGGCAAATGTGTTATAGCTCTGAAACTGCATAATATATTTCGTTCAAAATAATTTTCGTTTAAATTTTTTATAAAGGTTTACAGCATATATATTTTTTTTTACTTTCTTTTAAAAGTTAGAGGGGGGGGGGGGGGGCACATTTTACCACTTTGAAAGTGTATATCATTCAAACGATTGACTTTGAGAAAAAACTGTTTTAGGAACCTCAATGTAATTTTTGAAGACCTATCTAAAGATACCCCACACGTATAGGTTGGATGAAAAAAAACCTTTACAGTTTCAGTTCCATGTACTTATGGGGAATAACAACCCCCCTTAATATTTTTTTTTAATTATTTTTGTCTAAAAACCGTAAAGCGCTTTACAGAATACATCTACCTACCAAGTTTCAACTTTGTAATCCTCATAGTTTTGGAATAAAGACATACGTCGGGCATGACGAATCTATAAGGGTTTCGTTTTTTGCCATTAGGCTACGAAACCCTAAAAAGTCTGCGATCACTCAATGATTTTCACACAAAATACCAATTTTCGTAGAGGGATTATTATAGTAAATCTTGACCAAATTTTTTCAGTTTGGTGCCTTAAAAGCTAGAATGTTTCGACGGTGTTTTTTATTTATTGTGAAATGATTGTTTTTACTTTTTGTGCAGTCTTGAACAAAAAAGCTGCAAATTTTGGTAATTATAGTATGAAATTTTGAAGTCATAAGTTTGAAAACCCTCATAGAAACAAAACAATTCATAAAATAAATTAAATACACAGTCCAAATGTTGAACATTCTAGCTTTTGAAAGGCATCAAATTGAAAAAATATCGGCAAGATTTACTATATAATCCCTCTACGAAAACAGGTATTTGTATAAAAATCATTTAGTGATCACAATTTTTTTTTTAATGTGTAAATCAATGTACTGAATACATTGATTTATTAGCATAGTGTGTAGGTCTACTATGGAAGATGTGTATGCTTTTTTTGCAATGTTTTGAAATGCAATGTGTCGAGTAAAAAAGAAACTGTGCAGTTTTAATCACTTATTAATGTAACATCGCAATTCAACAATTCCCTAGCAACGTTTTTTGAAGTCCATGATCTTTCACACCTTAAAAAGACACACAATCTTTGGTGAGATGAGGGCATTTTGACACATATATTTTCTTCCGACTTTGTACCAAGACATCTGTTTTTGCTGTTCGTCATTTGCCTAGTCTACTTAATGATATGGCTGGCTAATGACACCTTGCACCGCGTTTGATTGAAAATGCTAGGGACTCAATAAACTCAAGTAAGTTTTGAGATAAAGTCAAAGTATTCAATACAGGGATATATGTACTGATTATTTTCCAACCTGAAAAACGTTACTTCGTAGGCAGCTACGAAATGTTTACGTGGGGCTTTTTGGCTGGTTCCGCAGAACGTTTTGACACGCTAAGAAGAAATTCAAGCTCAATTTTCAGGATAATCTTCAGAATATCTTTACTTTGATAAGATATCTAATTCCCATGGCGTTGACGCTACGATGCGATTAGTCCTCACAAGCGAAATCGCGGCTGGTAGTATAAGTAGAAATCACATTTAAGTACTAATGGTTTACGTGACAGAGCGCCCGACCCAATACTTTCGCGGCTAACTGCGGCAATATACAGAAAGAAACGAGTTGGCTAAACAGAATATAGTACTATAGTGGCATAGTCATAGACCATTTAACTAAATAAAATATAATATATTGGACAACATCACATACAAGAACATTGATAGATTCCGAGCATTGTGTTACGCATATCAGGGGGCTTAAACAAAGTAACAATCGAAAAACGATAACGAAGTTAAATAAGAATAAATGTATGGGATTAGAAAAGTCGCGTTATATCACGTGGTCATGCATCGTTACCGCAATTCAGTAGACTTAATAAATAGATAATAACACCTAGACACGTAAAATACTTAGGTACAAATTGTTAATCGCATAATGTTGAATCACTGAACGATGATGAGGAGGTCAATTCTGCTAAATTTTTGTCATAATCGTCTCTCAGTGGTGTTTCAATAGTAGTGTTTATTTACACTGTTGTAACAAGAACTGTGTAAAACAGCACTACCATTGAAACACCACTGGAATAAGATTGTGACTAAGCATTAGCAGAATTGGGCCCCAGTACCACTGCGCCATCAGGCCCGTCAAATGGTTGACACGTTGGTGTTGGATATGCATTCATTTAAGTTAGGTTAGGGTAGGTTAGTGATACCGCCGGCCTTGCACGGTTTCCACCGTCTGGGAAGATGGCTAAACTTGCTCGGCCATCTTCCAGCCGCGAGGGGGCCCGGGTAATCGGGCCACGGCCGCGGTTAGGGGAGATTGCGAACCCTACACCCGTGAGCAATGGCGGCTTGGAGGGCAAGTACTAGGAGTTTTAGTTGGTAGTACCCTCTGGAGTGCGTAGCCTATATGTTTGTATAGGCCGTGTACTCCAGGTGAGTCCAACATTTCGAATCGCCCCTGCGCCTGGGGGCGAGGGATGCGTAAAAGCATTTCTCCTAGTATAAAAAAGGGTAGGTTAGTGATACGGCATACGAGCCGACTCCTCCCCTTATTCAGTTGTTTGATTGATCTTTAATTTCATTAAACCAATCAAAACCAGCAGATCCCTCCCTGCAGCCCGCCACATTTAGAGAATTTGTTTACGTATTGATAGGTTCATTGAAACGCGTTCTATTTCGTTGTTTAGTCTGTGGACATAGTATAGAAGATATTAGTACTACGAACCTACGCGTAGGTTGGTGTAAATTAACTCTCATTTAAGGCGAGGTAAGTATTACTGAAACATGTTTAAAAGATTTTTCAACTTGGTAAATTATTACATCCAACAAAGGAAAGAATATTCAAAATTCTCCAAGATACCTACGAAAAATATGATAAAGCATAAAAATAGATATATAAGTAATGTTGAATTCACCCCAAGCATGTTACTGTCTCCTTAATTCAGTAAAAATCACGAATTTTTAGAGAAAGACATTCAAAAAGACTCTTTACTTCTAGTTGAGGGTACCTTAGCTTGCTGCTTGCATTCAAATACAAGTTACGTTACCATTTTTACCAAAAGGTACTATATTGTCTTGTACTGTAAATTTTGTACTTTTTAGCAATTAAGTAATATTCTTATGTCGGAACGTGAAAATTACAGTTTTCCTTACCTATCCCTTAAATGTATCTTCAAGTCAAGTCTCGTAAAAGACTCCTCGTTTATTGAAGGCAAAGGTCTAATAGAATTAGCACAAGGGTTTTACAATCCATTTGATATTCAGATGCATGCGCCGTTGAATGCATCAACCGACCAATAATAATGTATATGTAAAATGTGAAAGTCACAGCTTACACATTTATTTTACTTGTTAATATCATTTATCGCAAGTTTCCACTTAGCTTTATTGGTATATTTATGGGTAAGGACATGTGAATTGGAGGGAGATCATTTGATTTTATAAGTAATTTCTAATATAAGACCGAGCTCTTCTATTAGAAATTACTTTAAAAGTCGCAGTGGTCTGTCTGTGTGTTCCACTGGGATTGTGAAACTTTTCTAAAGGGTGGGTTACCAAAACAATTTGTTAGGGCTACTGCATAATCAACGGGCCGGCATTAATCAGCACTGACAAGCGGTAAAATCGAACATACATTATGTAAAGGAACATTCGAGTCTCTCGGCATGATACATACCCGCGGAGTTGTTACCTATAATTGCAACAGCAACGCGACAGCACAAATTGCGCGATAATTGCTTTACGTCACGTATCAACAGTGCGGCCTCTACCGAACAAACGATAAAATACAATGTGCATTCATTTAGTTCCTGTTATTGCTTCCAAATTGTTTTTGGCGCTAGCGTCATAGCAACAGCGGCGTCTCACTCTCGCCTAGGTAGGAGCGCGAGAGAGTTAGATGCCGCTATACGAACCATAAGCGAGCTATTAGCCAACAATCACATTCAACCACCTCTGTGCTCTAGTGGTATCAGACCCAGTGATCCCGGGTTCGATTTCCAGCGGGGGTACATATTGTATTCGGTTTGGTTGGTGGTAGGACTTGCTGTAAGCCCGCCTGGCTAGCTACCATCACCTTATCTAAGCCTGACGCCATAACAACAATGTTTTCAGCATTGTTGTGTTCCGGCAGTTCGAGATAAGATAGCCATTTTCTCAGTGGTTGAGGATTCCAGGAGAGGCTCGCTTCCATGTTCAGCCTTATCAATACTTAACATCACGTATGATGAAGGCTAAGAGTCTCTCAGTCATTCATAAAAAAAAATATACGTAATGCCATTTTTATTTTGACGTTCCGCAGCGATCGCGCGATATCTGCGCGATAATTGCTAATTTTGTAAAACCAATCACATGGGAATGGTTCATACTCTTTAGGTCTAGTTTGTACCCTAGCAATATAACATCATATTATGATTGATGATTACATATTACAATGTTTTATTTCATCAAACATTTCCATACGTAATTAATGTAATTTTTAAAAAAAATAAATCTTTGAAGTAGTACCTATTCAATGCTGATATACTGCCATACTTTTTCTAGATAATCGATTCAATCGATCACCACTAATGTTGTTTACTTGAGTAACCATTATAAAAGTGAAGCACGAGTGAATATAACAAAAAATTACGTCATTATCCAAGTCTTTGGACCGTGGAAAGAGACTACGAGCTACATTTCTCGATATTATTCATGTTGAAGGTATAAAATCGTATTTACTCGTAGATATAAAAGAATTTCTTGCTATATTTATATATCTTAACTTGCGTATCCCTCGTTCGCCATGCGTATCAAACGTCGATATCTTAATATATATAAATCTCCTGTCACGATGTTTGTCCGCGATGGACTCCTAAACTACTTAACCGATTTTAAATTAAATTGGCACACCGTGAGCAGTCTGGTCCAACTTAGGAGATAGGATAGCTTTGATCCCAAAATTCCCACGGGAACGGGAACCACGCGGGTGAAACCGCGCCCGGCCTCTAGTTCATATTATAAATAATTTGGTATACTTTAAATCAATTATCAACACGTTTTTTTTTAATGTGGAATTTTGTAATGTATAATTTATTATAATTAGAAAAGTATGTGTCGTAGTCTTTAAAGCCTTTTATAAAAAGTGAGGTAACACTTTTCATCTAGTGATTTATACTTCAATTTTCTTCTGTTCTGTTCTAGTGACTACTTTATTGCTTTTTCATTAGAGCACATAGCCCTATATGCTACAACTAGATACCGAGCTTCATACAAACAACGGATCAAAAAATGTGACCACAAGTTTTGACGTTTTTTTTCAACCAACTGCCTCGGTTGCTAGGGATGATTGTTGATGCCGTATGCCGTTGTCACAGTAGACTGTGCCGTTTGTGGCAGAGTAAAACGGTCAAGAACTATGTTCTTTTTCTTTTTTTTATGATCGACGGGGAGACACTTAGCTTTCATCATACCGGATGTTAAGTATTGATAAGGCTGAAGACGGAAGCAAGTCTCTCCCGGAATCCTCAATCACTGAGGAAATGGCTATCTTATCTATAATTGCCGGAACACAACAATGCTGAAATTGTTGTTATGGCGTCAGACTTAGATAAGATGATGGTAGCTAGCCAGACGGACTTAGAACAAGTCCTACCACCAACCAAACCGATTACAATATGTACCCCCGCTGGGAATCGAACCCGGGACCCCTGGGTCTGATACCGGTGGTTGTACCACTAGAGCACAGAGGCGGTTAAAATGTATGAGGGCGGTATCCAGTTGTAGCAACGCGGAGATCAATGATAAATCTATGCATAAAGTAACAAAACAAACGTTCATTGAAATAATAACTTCCTTCCTTCCTGTGTGACTTCTTGTCTTCAACGGATAAACGCGTATTTTATTTACATATAGAATTGCATGTTAATTTACAACTTTTTTGGTTTTCCCGACACGATTAAAACTTTATGTGTAAATAAAAAGAGTGTTTTTTTTATCTTCTCGATTGAAATAGAACTATAATGTCTTTAAGAATGAAGTTAAGATCGGTTTTATTTTAACAAATCAAAAACTATTTAGTAGGCTGAATACTTATTGTCAGCCAAAATAAAATCACAATAACGTGGGAGGCTTTATTCATAATACATCATTAATAAAGGTTATTACGAATGTTTACATGGGCGTACATGTTGTTAAATAATTCTCTAATAGCAGGTCCGAAGGAATTAGTAATTATAGGTCGTGATTTCGAGTTTTAATAATGAAAAGTGATCGGAGTGAAAGCGGTGGTGTATGCGTATGTTTAGAAGCAATTTCTGGGCTTCCGTATTTAGTATGCTATTACAGTTTAGAAGTTCTCGTTGTTAATAATATTGTAGGGAGTGTGAGGTAACTTTTAGTTCGTTATATTCCTTGAAAGAAGTTAATTAAACATTAAATTTTAAATAAAAGTTAGGGAGAGCAAAATAAGCCTCTCAAGTGTGTATGTGCAGATTCGCAATAATACCCGTCAAGTGTGTAGCGACTCAAATGTGTTAATTAGTAAAATCATTATTTCTTTATTCAAATGTCTTCTATTTCTATTTTTTTCTATGCCAAATGGGAAAGTTTAAGTAATCAAAAACCTTTAAAATGCGCTAAAAGTTATTGAAGATAGATGCTAGGTACATTCTACTTATCAGCTATTTTTAAGAAGGGCTTTTAAATATAAATCAAATAATATAAAATTTTAAACAAAGTTATTAATAAGTTAATAGTCGGTATTATATTAAAATATCGATAAATCTGATAATTCATTAATCTTTTGTTAAATATAGACAGTAGTTATGTGGTATCGACGTCCAACAAATTAACAAACAGCGTGATACGATCAAAGATTAGAGCCGAAACAGTTAACGGCCACTTCTACTTTGAATTCGCTGCCATGGGTCGAGTATGGGTCAAATATCAAATTAACATGACCACACGAAACCTTATTAACCGTGGTAGCCATAATATAAATTATTTAAGTTGTAGTCAAAATCAGAAGATACTTGAGACAGATGGACATCACTAAATACTTCTACTTGTATATCTGTATTTTAGAATATAATTTTGTTAATCCTATGTTATATAGTGGTATAAGTAAAAATGGTAAAGAACAATAATTGAAAGTTAAGGACCGTAGAGGAGGATTCCCAGAAATTATTTTTCCCTATTAAGTATTTTAAGTTCCATTCGCATTATTCCCCAAACTTTTCTTTTACAATTTTCTAAAAGAATTTTCCCCATTCACTCTTCTTCTTCATCATCATACAATACGGGCGGTTCCCGCAACTCGACGACTTTTTGCGTCTATTTTGTGTCAGGAGGGTGTTAGGCCGGATCACTCCAGCCATCCCAGCTCGACCAGCGCCTTTACATCCAAGACTACTTCACGGAGACTACCAGGTGAGCCGAGGTATTTTGCCCGGTAGGGGGCTACTCCGTCACAGTCCAGCAGGACATGAGCAGCTGTTTCTTCTACCTCTATGCACCCACTGCATAGTGGACTGTCCGTGACACCTAAATTGAAAAGGTCCTTGTTAAAATAACCATGACCAGTGATGGCCCCTATTATCAAGCGCAACAGCGATCTAGTAAGTTTAAGAGAGCTCTGCTAGCTTAGCATGCGCACCGTGACTCGCTGTCGACGCTTATCTCGCGTTTGTCCCACTCATATCCGTACGTCTGGGCGGGACAGACAATACGCTCGCGCGAGAAAAGTGTCGAACGAACTTTGTCGAGGTGCTCATACTACGCATGCTGGAGAGACGAGCGTCCACTCGCGGTAGTGCTAGTTTGGCTTTTCTGCATGTCCCCATTCACTCTTAACCCTAAATAATATTATAAATGCGAAAGTGTGTTTGTTTGTTTGTCCTTCCTTCACGCCCTTACTAAGCAAGCAACCAATCGACTTGATTTTAGCCTATAAGTAGTCAGTTTTAACGGCGAAGAGTAACATTTAGGCTACTTTTTATATCGGGATAAAAAGTAGCCTAAATGTTACTCTTCCATGGGACCACAGGGGTGAAACCGCGGATGGAAGCTAGTTACTCGTACTACTACTATTGAAACAAAAGATAGTTTTTCCCGGTTAGTCTTCGCCTTAAATATAGATAGCTATAAAATATTAAAAGGATATTCTAAAAATGTTAATGTAATGTTATATTAAGGCATACCATTGCGATGCCGCTGAGTGCTATCGATTCTGTCGACGACCTCCAACGTTTGTTATTTTTGAAACACTCCTTATTTAAATTTCTATTTATGTTAAATATATGCTAGTGTTTTAAAATAGATTCAAATATATCTTTACAAATAGAGTTTTTTAAATTACCTACTTCAGACTTAGAAAAAGAGGACAAAGGTTTTTCAAACTCAATATCATATATTCAGTCTAGGCTGTTAAAAACACTTGTGTATGTCAAAGAAGCCATCGGTTCACATACCTTACAGCGGGAGATTTTGTAACGAGAAGAACCGGCAAGAAACTCGACAAGCGCTGTTTTTTTTTCAAAGTTTTTGAAATAAAAGAAAATATCACCTCATACTTTAATTATGACTCAATAGTTATTTTCTTCAAAGGTACGAGACACACACTTTTTCACCTCACAACAGCGAGGAAATTTTTTTGGTTTCTGCGGTCAACTTGCGGCAAAAAAATATTTTAACAAAAATTAAATAAAAGACTAAAAACATGAGGTGAAAAGGTTTATTTCACGTTCCAAAATCCAATAATACGTTGTGAAATCTCACCCAACCTAAATATGAAATTCTTATAACAAATAGTTTTAACTTATTGTTATTGTTTTTATGATTCAAATACCTAAAATAATATAATAAAACCAAAATGGAGTATTTGAATTAATTCAAAGTTATTTAAAATAGGAATAAATGTTACCTTAAATAACAATAAAAACGTTTCGGTAAATATTGACATTTGTTTATTTATTAAAAACAGTGTACTTACTGGCTTACAGTTTGCCCAAAACGCCAGCAAGTTAGGATAAGTTCATTATTATTCGTAGAATTATAGTAACAATCCAAAATAAATTAAAATTGCAGATTATTATATATAAAAAAATTACAATGATAAATAGGTACAAAATTTACACAATACTATTTGTCAAAGGGGTATCTTGAGAACTATGTCAAAAAATAATAATATTAAAGAATACAACAAAGAAACATAAGAATACAAATGTCAAAATCGTCTATGAACTATATTAAGTACCATCGCAGCATGTCAAAGAGAATTATTGATTAGGGAAAAATATTAAAATATAAATGTCAAATCTTCTATAAACTAAGAAATAAGTATGTCAAAAAAATTATGGAATAAAGAAATATTAAAATACAAATGTCCATAATAAATGTCAAAATCATCTGTGAATAAAGTACAGTCGCAGCATGTCAGAAGGAATTACATAAATAGAATCAATATCAATCAATTATTATCAAAATACATTTTATGTCAAAACTAAACAACCAGGGAACTCATTTTATGGTACCACTTATGTATACTAGTGCCTTATTACATAATTGGCCAAAACAGTCCGCAAATAGATCGATCTCAAAGTGTTGAACGAGCATATCTCCAATGAGACGCAAAGCACGAGTGGTAGGCGCGTGCGCGGCGTAGCTAGTGACATGAGGTACAAGACAAAAAGAATTTAAAAATAATAGTTATTTGTGATGCAAGGCTGGAAAGTTGGTTATTTAACGGCGAGTTACCTCCATTGAAAGCTGAGCAATTGAAGGATTCTATGATTGAACCACGAGCGTAGTGAGTGGTTCAAAGATTGAATCCTGAGCGAAGCGAGGATTTCAAAGGTACAAGACGCTAAAAACTTTTCTGCAGAGCGCAACACACAATTTTTCACCTCATAACAGCGAGGAAAACATTTTATGGTTGTTTCCGCGGTCTACTTCCGGTAAAAAAATCTTTAAACATAAAGTTCAATCTAAATATAACGTATTCTCGATGTTTTAATGATATAAAAAACTAAAATAATAAAAAAGGGAGTATTATAGTTAATTCAAAGTTATATATTGTTACTTATAAATAACAATAAAAACGATTCCGTAAATGTTGACACTGACATGAGGTACAAGACAAAGACAATTCAAAAATAAAGATTTATGTCACGTTCCGAATTCCAATCACAGGTTGTGAAATCTCACCCAGTCTAATATTTTTTTTATAACAAATAGTTTAATCTTAATGTTATTGTTTTTATGATTCAATGAACTAAAATAATAAAGTGAAACCAAAACGGAGTATTATAATTAATTTAAAGCTATTTAAAATAAGAATAAAATGTAACATAAAAAGGCAGTTAGTGCGATTCGGAACGCATTAGGACATATTTTTAGGTTTTAAATCAAAAAAAGTCTTTTACCACTCTAGGCCGCAAACCACGCAGAAACAGAATGACAAAACCTCCTTTTCTGAGCGAGTGAGGTGAACAGTATATTACTGCATTCTAATTTTATTATCGTTGTATATTCGAACCCTTCAGAGTTTAATGATAGCGAACTCAGTCTTAACTCTCTATGGTCATAAAATTGAGAGAGGAATTCCGGTTTAAAGATTAAAAATAAGGTGTAAAAATCAAAACATTTTAGCATTATTAGAATGAGATATACCGTTGAATTCATTAGTGATTTCTAAAATTAGAATAGTAAAACACACTATTAATATGTATAAGGCGTTGCTATGTCAAAAATCCTGTTTTATAATCATACTTATAGTGTAAGATTTGAACGTTAAATCCCCGTCGACTTAGAAAAAGCAATTTGAACATATTTTTAGTATGACTTGTCATATTCACTTGTTTTATGGCATGCATACATATAATCATGGATACTCAAGGCATACCACTGGATGAGGAGAAAAAATGGGTATTATAATAGGAAGGGTAAAGGAAAAATATAGAGAGGAAACTACGTTGGAGTAGAAAAGGGCAGAAGGATACTACCGACTCAGAAGGATCTTTTGTACGAAGTTGATTTTGGAAATCAAGAGTTACGTACCCGTATGTTGTTATGACAATTACTAAATTAACATAAATAAGTACATGTATCTTGATGTAGGAACCTTACTATGACCAGCTATTTAAGGATGCCTAAATGTAAAAAGTAAAAAAAAGCAACAGATTTGTTTTGTACTAGTAACCGCTCGCGGTTTTACCCGCGTGGTTCCCGTGGGACTCTTGGGATAAAAAGTATCCTACGTTAGGCATATCCCAGGCTATCTAATCTGTGTAAATACCAAATTTCATCCAAATCCGTTCAGTAGTTTCGGAGCCTATTCAATGCAAACAAACAAACAATCAAATCTTTTCTTTTTATAATATTAGTGTAGACATGGTAGTCATGTAAGGTGGTCTCATACTCATACGCCAGTCATAGTCAATGGTCAATGGTATGCTTTCAATTCAGATTTCCTTATGAACAAAACCAACTTCAATTTGAACTTCAATTACCTTCTTTAGTCACTAAAGAAGGTAATTGAAGTTGGTTCAAAATCCCATGTATCATGTTCTAAAACCATCTATGAATTTCCTTTAGGTATTATCACGATATAGATATATAAGCAGAAAAGATAGTTAAAAGACTAACCTACACTACGCATCATCAGCTCATTAAACAATTGCTAATCTAGTAGTAGTGTTTTGGCAAAATATGGAAACAGCTGTATATAGCCACAAAATTAATGATTTACTTCTCTTTTCTATTTTTAAGCACTTTTAAGAGTTTCATTAGGCAATTTGAATTTTAAATTACCTAAAAGTAACTAACAATCAGCATAAAAAAATCTACAACACCCGTTGAGTCGTCTTTTCTTAATAGGCCCCCTCAAAATTGAGTTTAGATATGATATAATTAATGGCGAAATAACATAACTACTTAATGCCACATAAAATGAAACTAATCAACCTAATTTTTCAGCTGATGCCTCTAGTAATAAATTTTAATATTTTATCACGAAGGCACAGTGACCGTGTTTTATGAGGCTGGTCAATCGGAAGCATCGAGCAATATGCCGTTCAAGACGACGTCGCCGTCAGTGCAGAATGTAAGCGACTTGCCGTCTTGCTACATTTGTTGTTAGACCGTCATACCGATACAACCGTGCGTGGTAGGCGCCATGAATTTCGCGCGGGAAAGCTGACATCTCGCGACCTTGGATGGGATAACAAGTGACATTTATTTTTTAATTTGTGGATTGGGAGTGCAATGGTGTTAGGGAGTTTCGGCGTATAATGGGATAAAACAATGTGGTTGGCGGGTAAGTTTTATTGTAGTTTAGAGTGTAATGTAAGACGGTTTTGAATGGAAATAGAAATAAAAATAAAGCGTTTATTAGATAGGCAATACATCTCTCAACTATTCTGTAAAAACGGATGTGTTAACGTTTGAAATTCCAAAACTCGGAAAGCTGCATAATCTTACGATATTTCTATAAACATAAAGTAGTAATTGAATTTTAAGTTCCATAAATCAATAGTAGTAGCTTCTATACAGGGAATATTTATTACTTTGTCTGTCTTATTAGTGCCGTGACATGGACCTGTGTCTCATAAACATAGGTATTCAATTCACGACATGTAAGTAAAAGTTATTTGTAAGTGCTAATAATTCAATTGATTGTTTCCTGTTTCTGTACCTTTTAAGGTTTATGAAGATTTATTATGAATACTTTAAGTTATGACTTTTCATTTTAATTAAGACTTGTTTATGTGAGTTGGAATTTCTATAATTCAAAAACGGCCTAAAAATCATTATTTCCATCGTGTGTAGGTATTTCAGCGATATGTATCAAAGGTTGTAAATGAAAAATGAGAAAGACCTTGCATATCCATTTCAAAATAAGACGACGATAATTAACAAATATTGGAAATAATGATTTGTAGGTTTAAGGCCGTTTTTAGGTTGTATTTTTTTGAATATACATTGTATATTCAATAAAAAATAATCCTAATATTTGCAAAGAATATAGGTAATTACAGTCAGCAGCAGCTAAGACTTTACATTTGTACCACGAAAACCGCCGCTATTACGAGCGACGTAAGGGCGCTCTCAAAATGTAGCTGCTGTTCTGCTGCTGACTGTACATACAATGGTAAACAATTTCAATAAAACTTGCAAAGGATTTACGCCACAGGAATAAAATTAGTCTTAAGAACAAAAAAAAATCAATACTTATGTCATATAATTTTACTACAAATTCGCATATGAAAACTTTTTAAAGCTTCAAGAATTTGACATACCTACTAAAATATAAAGAAAAGTAAAAAATGTTTTCTGGGAAATGAAACTCTATAAACACACGGCAGCAGTACGAGCACCCTCATGTCACTTGTAATACGCGGGGTTTTCCTTGTGTAAGTTTGGAATTTGATGTGCTGTTTTCTGTCTAATGTCCATAATGAAAAAAAAAAAACAAATTTAGAGCTTGACCTTCAACACCAAGGGTTCTGAAAGTATTCGTGAGGGATCCATCCAGGTGAAAATACCTAGTGGTTTGGCTGTTTGACAATATTATAATAAGATTCTAAATTTTATTGTAAAAAATATTGAATATTTTGTTTCACGCATGTTCGTTTTTTTTCTTTAATTCATGTTTCTAAATAACGATGTAAAACCTTCAATCATCACCATAATACCTACCTACTTAAAGGCTATTTTTATAGCGTAGGCTTGATTCTGATTTTTACATTCTGTATTATTATGGATTCATAATCTCAGCCATTACTATCCAGGGTTGTAGGTATTAATTTACTAAAATTCTAATCTAGAGAATCGCTTTTTTTCTAACTAATTTTAAAGAAATTGTTATAATAATATGTTAAATGATTTAGGCTATTTTTCATGTAGAACTAAACAAAAAAAATTACCTACTTAATTTAAATGTTTTTTTAAAGTTACCCGATAGTTTTTTTACCGCGTAGGACTAGGGGCCCAATTCCACAATTGTATTCCAATCCAATGGTGTTTCAATGGTAGTCCTATTTTACACAGTTCTTGTTACAACAGTGGAAATAAACATTACTATTGAAACACCACTGAGAGACGATTTTGACAAAAATTTCGCAGAATTGACCCCCAGTTGTTTGTTATAAGTTCACTTTTCACGCTTACACGAAAATTTGTAGTGATTCCGAGAACTGAATTCCATGCGACCGAAATCTCGGGCGGAACGTTGAAATAATATATTGCTATAGACTCCGTGCGAAAGCTTCTTAATAAAATGGTGTGACAGCTCATCGGCATCATTCTTACCATCATTTTCTCTGGTGACAGCCATCATGTTATAATGACAGTTATGTATTCCCAATATCTGATCGCTGATTATACAGCAGCGATCAATCGCTTCTCAATTAGCTAAGGCTTGTGAAGAGGAAGACGGTTTTTGCACTTTAACCTCGTAATCTCCTATTATGTTTTCTGTAAACTCTTGTTAACGTACGGTAGGCAAAAAAAATCCAGTAGGTTGCAGAATGTTGCCATATAATTAAGTACTTAAGCGTTTTGCTGAAATCGGTTATAACACGCACGCTACGTCGCGATCTTTGGGTATCGTATCACATTTTCACAACAAAAAGTAGCCTACGAGCTTCTTTAATGTCTAATCTATCTCTAAACTAATAATGATATCATAATTCATTAAAATTGGTTCAGTGGTTTTGGGATGAAAACGTTACAAACAGATGCTTTCGCATACCTATAGGTACCTCTAATATAGTATGGATAGTTACCTATTCTCCCCAAGAAACCTTTATCATAGATATTGCATTTACACTTTTACGTTATGCCTTTATAGATATTAGAAGTTTAAATAAAAAACAAAATACAATACCGATACTGTCCCATAGCGCTAAGTTTCGAACAAGTTCGTGATGTGTAAAAACGTCCCCAATATGTATAATATATTATTATTTTAGGTGTTTATGCCAACGCTACTTACTATATAGTCAAAACAGAATTCCTATTTTTGCAATCGCAAAAAGATCAATGATCACTTCATTTAAATATTACCGTTTTACTTTCATCTTATTCAAAAGTTGCCTTTTATATTATATTAATGATCTCCGTTAGGTACCTATTATTGTTTGAATTTGTAAAATGATACTATACAGACAACTTATAATTTTAATATATAGAGCTGTAAGCACCTCTTATGAGTATGCAAACTATTCATAATATATTGCTAATTAGTTTTTTTTTATATTTAAATTAGCTTTTATTTTTTATGTCTGGCTCACCCGCAATTTATCAAGATTTTAGAAAACGTTTTTTAATAATATAAGGTACACCTATAAAGAATGCTTCCTTCTGTTTTACGCTAAAACCAGTCATTGGTAATATCTACTCTAGAGATATATCGAAAGAAAGTTTTTTGCAACACTTTTAAAGTCGGCGTTACATAACATAAGTCGTACTATATGTTTAATTGTATTTCAGCTTAAAGTTTAAAAATACAGGCTAATGATAATGGTTATGACCAATGAATGCATAGTCGTGCGCTTGCGTCGCTTCATTTGTTCATTAAAATGTGATATAACTGCAAGAATTATATCAAACTATTTTTAAATAACAATTGCTTGATGTAATTAATTCGTTTTCATAAAGGGCAACATTTAATATATCTTATTCTCAACAGTTAACTTTAATATCATTTCTGCAACACAACTTTAAATTAACGCTTGCGTTGCAGAAATGATATTAAAGTTAAACTGTGTGATATATTATTTGATCGGATAATCGGATGCATATTTACCTAAAGTTAATATTTGGCTAGGAAATTATGGGAGCGGCTTCTTAATACATGTTTTGTAAATATTAAGCCTGGGATTCCAGAAATTTCGGGAATGCAAAATTAGTCGGTAACAAGGCTGTCGGAATTGATTTTTACATATTTTTCGATATATCTCGGAAACGGTGCATCGTAGCACAAAATTAGGTATTTTTCATCCCCCTACGTTAACCATAAAACCCCCTTTCAAAATCCAATAGACATTACAAAAAGTAAAAAAAAACATGCTCAGTTTTTTTTCAAGTCCAGTCCAGTTTCCATATTAATCTCACTTGAAAATTCGGCTAAGTCGCTGACACATATAGAAAAGATCGATTTTTTCGATACAATTCCATAACAGCCAACACTTCAACTTAAGGTAAATGCATCCGATTATCTGATCCCTAGTTATGATTAACCTTTCTGAAAATTTATTAATTGCATCAAGTGTTAGGTAAATAAAACATGTAAAGTTTTAAATACTTTGAGCAATCATTGAAAGCTAAAAGATAGGCTATTTTAATAGAAATTAAGAAAAGGGATAGTGATAGCAAGTGAAAACATTTTAACTAGGTACATAGGTACTTACTATGTATTTGATGCTTTCTAGAAGCCGTGGCAGTTCAAGTGCATCTAAAATGTCAATAAAATTTATGTCATCGTATACTTAGTGGCTGGAGATATTTTTATATTGCCATTTCACTGTTTTTATATTGTCGTCTCAGCCACATAACACCCACTGCTGGGTATAAGCCTCCCCTAAAAGGGGGGGTTTGCCATAATCGCCACGCTTGGCAGGCGGGTTGGCGATCGCAGTATGGCCAAGTTTGTAGGAGACACTGCTGCCCGTCTCCTGAAGGCAGAGTCCCTTAGTCGCCTTTTACGACACCCACGGGATGAGAGGGGGTAGTGCTATTCTAAGCCGACACTACACAGATATATTGATTATTATTACTATATTACTTTATATTGATTACCCCATGATAAAATATTGCGTAGAGTAAGTGTATTAAATAACTATTGAGTTTTGTTTAAAAGACTTCACTTTATATCATAACTAGCCGCCTCCCACGGTTCCACCCGCGTGGTTCCCGTTCCCGTGGGAATATCTTATACCTGTATACAAACCTTGTCCTAACAATAACGAACACAGCAAAAAAGAATTATCCATTTTGGTGCAGACGATCGGAAGTTATGCGCTTACATACTTACATTTCGGTGACTATTTTTATTTATATAGATAGATGAAGATGATTAGCGCAGATCAGACAAACATTAGACTTTTAGGAAAATATCCAATTTTTTTCTTAATTTCTACAGCAAAACAATTTATTTTTCTACCATAATAGGTACTCGTTTTCGTAGCTATACCAATTTAATAAAATAGGCGCATAAGACTAACCAAATAACATAATTTGTACACCTAAATTTAAAATTCGGATCTATATGACAGAATTTGTAAATGACTTCTTATCTACTATCATTTAATTCATTAATATTGTACCCAAAATTGTTAACATGCATTCCAAATTCTGGACTCATCTACATAAATGTTAATATTACTAACTGTTAAAGTCAACCTAAGTTATTTTTGAACTAAAGTTAATAGCATCACAGGTAATATTGAATATTCGATATCAGAAATGTTAATGGCTACCAATTAATATGAATATGGGAGTCTTGACATGAATATTATTAGTACTGGGCTTAATAGATACCATGGAAACTTTTTTTAAATTATACCGATAGAAGATTGATATTGGTAAGACTGATGGTCTGTAAAATGCAAACAACAAGCAATAATAGTTAGTACTAGTATGAAAAACACGCTAAAATTGCAGAAATAAGATGGATGCATGAAATTTTATTTGTTATACACGCTTAAACTAATAGGTAAGCTGATTGGGATGAAATTAATATAGAGACGATATTTTTTATCCCGATATTCCCAAAGGATCCACAGGATCCGTGTTACAGCATGTAGGGCAGGCAAACCAGAAAAAATATAGAATTCTAAGCAGGTACTAGCAGTCATCCGCGACTTTATCCACTTAGGTATAATTTGTTTCAGAAATCTACGATCGAAATTGTCCCATTCACAAATTTTCACACGACTTATTTCATTTATTTTACACTTTTTCAAAAATTTCTTTCTCATCAATAAATACCTAAGTAGGTATTCCAAAACTCATCAAAATTGGTACAGTATGACCCAAAAAGTCAACAATTGCAAAGTCAAAAATTCTCTTTTCTCCGTAGGTCAAAACGTCAAACTCAAAACCCGAGCCTTATAGGTGTCATGTCTGAACATCATTACAATATATCAAATTACTAATACAATAAAACAATCGCGTCAATAACAACTCAATCAGACATCACTTCATTATACTCGTAAATGTTAACACCCGCCAAGGGTCCAATCTGTCCAAATTATACAACTAATGGCTACCATCATAACTTGACCCTTGATCACAACTGATAGAGAAGAAAACATGGACCTACTTACATACTATCAGATGTCAAACAGTGAGTTGTTGTTAATATGTCTTATCGATAGTGGCTTAATATTGGTAGCTTTGTCTATGGCGTGGTAGGAGATTATCTATTAATCTTGAACAGTTAACCAAATTGGAAAATTTGGTACTAAATCTAATGTTGTTGAATAGATGTAACTTTCATTGAAGTGCGAAATGATTGTTAACTTAACGGGAAGAACTTAACTAAAAGGGAAATAGACAATGTTTTCAGCATTGTTTGTTGCAGCAATGTTTTGACGACCTCCGTGGCAGAGTGGTACGTACGCCGGTTTCAAGGTGTCGCCTACTCTGAGGTCCCGGGTTCGAATCCCGATAGGGGCAAATGTTTGTATGATGAATACGAGCATTTGTACCTGAGTCATGGACGTTTATATGTATTTCTACACATAAATACTTGCATATGTATAATTATATGTATTTATATCCGTTACCCTAGTATCCCATATCCCATATTTCGGCAGTTCGATATAAGATAGCCAGTTCCTCAGTGGCTGAGGATTCCGGGAGAGGCTCGCTTCCATCTTATAATACCTGATTGTATGTATTGATAAGGCTTATCAATACATAAAATCAGATACGATGAAGGCTAAGAGTCTCCTCGTCGTTATTAAAAAAAAAGTTTTTTTTATACTTAAATGTTTTTAAACTGGAAATTTTATAGTTTCTTCAAATGTACTTACATAATAAAAGAAGGAGAGGGTTCTTGCCTTATTTAGGTAAAATTTTCCACATATTCTGCATAATTTTATTTTTCAAGATGACTATTTAACATAGGTACATATATCAGTTTGTTTCTTATAGGTGGTTTTTTTCCTTACTACAAAATATTTAACTAAATGACCCCATGATTTTCGCAACATAGAGTATTTTGCAAGGTGCCAAGTTTTAGTAATTTTTACTATATATATATGACGTCATTTGGCTAACACAATGCGTTATCGAAAAATAACGCTTTGTCTTCTCCATTTCCATAAACTATCGAGCAACGCGACTTTCCGACACGAAAGCCGCGTTGCTCTATGGTTCGGACAGTTTCCAACAGATAACACTTTTGCCAGCTGTAAAAAAGTTTGGCACAAGCCGTTAACTAAACAAAACGATATCACACCATTTAAATTTTAGTGCAACACGTTTTGTGGTCAGTTGCATAAAGATGCAATCATCGAATTGGTTCACTTAACCTGTTAAACTAGTAACGCTTCTCAGTTAGTGTTTTATAAAGTGTTACACAATTTGCAAGTGTTGAAGACGACATTCATATTCACACTAAATCAGTTTTAATACGATTTGCGAAAGATTGTATACATTTTACAGCATAGTTGTGACATTTAATATTTAATGGACTGGCCTGATGGCGACAACTAAGTGATTTATATCTGTGTTTGTTCAGCTATCTTTATCAAATCAAACTAATATTATAAATGCAAAATTGTGCTTAAAAAAGACGGAGAGTTATATAGGCTACGTTTTATCCCGATATTCCCACGGGAACGGGAACCACGCAGGTGAAACCGCGGGCGGAAGCTAGTGTAGTTATATATTTGTGATACCTTCGTTGGTTATGAGATCCATAACACAAGTGTTTAAAGTTATAATCATTATCTGATTTTGTCTGATTTATTTTTATTTTGTGTTGTGTGAGTAATGGAAAAAAACAGGATATTTAATTGCATTTTTCCTTGGATCCAAAGGTAACTTTCTTATTAGAGGCCATTAAAACATAAATCCTTCATTAGCCAAATGTTTAGCATTCTTAATTAGGCAGTAACATATTTTATTAGTATTTATTGCCTCGTCTATAAAGATTCGAAATAAACATGTACTTTTATTTGACTACACGTTCGAGCTTCTTGCTGAATGTAAAGTCGTAAACCGCAGATTTCTTTTTGATAATAATAATATATATTTTAAATATATTGATTCAAGTTAATTTTAAGGTACTTAAACCTATTTAAGGAGAGGGCGTTGTTGAATTCCAGATAACTAAAAATACGTGGACAATACACACACCTAGAAAAGGAAACAGTTATATAAAAAAAACCTTTATGGATGTTTCTCTTTTTTTGGCCGTGACCACGCGTTTGTTACTTACTTTACTTCGTCATTATGTCTGCTAGTGTTTTAGGGTTAAGCGCAGGACACAGAGATAACAACCCATAACATAAATAAATATTTATAATAGGTTGCCTGGAAGAGATTGCTATGTAGCAATAAGGCCGCCTATTGTATGTTCTTCTGTATATTTATTTGATCTTTGTACTTGTTTTGTATTTACGATAAATACAAAACAAGTACAAGTGCAATAAAGATTTTTATTATTATTATTATTTTTAATATTATTAAATATAGCTTGCATTGCATATACACAACATCGACGTTTTTAAATGTCAATCCACTCTTGGCACGTGCAGTAAACTTTCTGTGATTGAGATTTTCCTAATTTTGGATTTTATCTAAGACTAGCTGATCCTCGCGGTTTTACCCGCGTGGTGCCCGTTCCCGTGGGAATATCGGGATAAAATATAGCCTATGTCACTCGGGAGAAATGTAGCTTTCTAATGGTCTAAGAATTTTCTAAATCGGTTCAGTAGTTCCTGAGATTAGCGCGATCAAACAAACAAAGTCTTCAGCTTTATAATATAATATTAGTATAGATGTTTAATTTATAGTAAAGTTCCTTTTATGAAGACATTGTCATTTCTTACCTACCTTTCCTATAATTCTATCTCTATGTTAAAATATCTCAAAGCTACAGGAAAACTAGAAACCAATCAGAATAAGAGTTAGCAAGCAAGCAGAAATTGAGCCAATCAGAGTTAAGAATATCCAATGTTACTAGCTCAACCCGTATTTTTTCAGAAAACCCTATCCTTTTTCAGTAAGATTGAGACTTGAATTTACCATTGTCTAATTATCCGAGTTTTTGTAATATCAATAATATTTTCGTGAAAATTCTATTAATCAAATCATCCTACGACACATATATTGCAACATTATTGTAAGAAGTAGTGCTTGAACTACATACTTTCTCATAATAAGTAAGGGCTTATCGCGGCTGTATCTCAGACCACAAAATGTTGATCATCGGTTTTCTGTCGGATTCCGTTGCTCGTGATTGTAATGACAAAGTAATGAGCTCCTAGCTATAAGAAATTATTCATAGGCAACTGGGTCTTATCAGGAAACTATTCGGAAATATGCGTACAATTAGTGACAAAATTAACTGTGATTTGTATATTTTAATTTATATTTGGGAGAGCTTTACATTTATTTCACGATGAAGTTGTCATGACAAAAAATCTTCCAAGTGCGAGTCGAACTAGCACATGAAGAGTTCCGTCTCTCACCCAAGGTTGCCTTGAAGAGATTGCTAAGTAGCAATAAGGCCGCCGCCTATTGTGTGTTCCTCTTTTTGTCATTTTCTCTGTATGTGTTTGTTTTTGTATCGTGTGCAATAATGTGTCTATTATTATTATTATTATATTAAATTAGGTATTCACTTGACTACCGATTACCACACCAACCCAAAATGCCACTATATTTTTTTTTATTTCCAAAATAACTTTGTTTTTCATAGTGTTTATATGAATGACAAAGTTATAGTTTTGGTATTATGTGCTGTATGTAGCTAGGAAACTGTATAATTTCGTTAAAACCTTATAAACGTTATAAAGATCTACTTTAACTTTTTTTTTTTATTTTTGATTTTCTTATTTTAAAAGTTAGAGGTGGGACACACACACATACACACACACACACACACATTTTACCACTTTGGAAGTTATTTTTTATTTTTGTGTAAAAACCGTAAAGTGGTTTACAGAATACATCTACTTACCAAGTTTCAACTGTGTAATCCTAATAGTTTTGGAATTAATACGAATACGTGGCATACGAACGGCCAGACCGACAGACATGACGAATCTATAAGGGTTCCGTTTTTTGCCATAGGCTACGGAACCCTAAAAATACAACCAGTTCTGGTATAATAAGAAATAGATAACTTAATAATTTTATCATTGTACTAGTTGTGTAATAAACCAGCGGTGGCCAAGGGCATTATAACATTTTAACAAGTTCGAAATAGATCTTTAACAGTATGGAGAAAATGAGAATAAGTTTCTAGCCACTAGATTATTATTTAATTGGTCTTAACTGGAGGATAAGTAGTTATCGGATAATCAAAAATTTATTGCCTTTGTTGAACTAGGTACTCTAGATATCATTAGCTCCTGATTGGTTTTGTTTTAACTTTATGTTTTAGTTAGAAATGAGAATAACGGTTTGAGAACTAAACCTTTTATAGTTCTCACTGAAATCTATTGTCGTTTCATTGCTTTCATCGTAATTGACTATATTTAGAACCAAGGTTTATCACCTTTGATTATATTGTTATTTAATGATTATAAGAAAAGAAAAGACTCAGAGGTACAAAGTGATAGTCCCAAAAACTTTAAAACAAAGCTGGTACAGGCGGGGAACTTCCCGGTTGACCAGTAAAGTATGAAAAATGACGGAATAAAAATATTAAAATAATTCTAGCCGGCGATTGCGCCCATGGGTCCAGTAAAAAGTGGGCGCTGTCGCCGGAATACTAAGCTTTATTTCAAAAAGTCTTTGATGGTAAAAACGTTTATATCACAAATAATAGATCATAAATAGGTGTTTCATTTGAATAATAAACAGTTACTATATCCTTATAACTTTAAGAATACTTAAACGGTTCTTAAAAATACTCTACTGGATTGTACCTACTAAATAATAATATATAAATAATTGCATACAAATACACTAATTACCTAGCCCACGTTAAGTTTCACGAAAAACTGTGTTATGGACACTACATAACGGATAAACATACTTATATACTTTTTTGTAAATTCATACACAATATACTATTAAACACCCAGAGCAAAACAAATAGACATGTTCATGCACACAAATATTTGTCTTGTCCGCGGATCGAACCCGGGGCCTCTAGCGCAGAAGGCGGGTTTAGTAAAATAAATATAATTAGGCTCTTTTGTCGATTGGGCCCGCTTCAAATATGTACATAAATATGAGAATTCTCCACAGCTCGGGAAAAAATACTTTTGACACAACATGTTTTCGCACCAGAGCTGGATTCAAAATGGTGTAAAAGTCCATTTCGATTTTTTGGACCACCTAAGAAAATTAAATATATCTGTGGCGTCGTTGAGGTGTAACTTTAAGAGATATTTTACTCATAATCATAAGCAGCACCTCTGAAGCTGACCACCGCAAGTGATTTATGGCGTGAGTAGGTATATGGATGTTGGTATGTGTTTTAACAAAATTATAATATGAACCTCTTTCTACAAAAACTCTTTCAAGCAGTGGCTTAATACGAGTATGACCAACATTTTCGGGATTCTATGGGCGCTACTTCTTCGACCGGTCTTAAAATAATAACTTCGTCCTTTCTATCGGTGCTATGTTCGCTCACCGTCAATCCACTAGCACGAACAAAATAACAGTGAATAATTTTACCGGTTTTGGATCGCTCCGGGATCGAATCGAAGATTCTTCACGTCCATCCTTGATAGTTATTTGATGAAGAGTAATCAAATCCTAGTATAACCTGCGTCGAGCGAAAGTTGGAAGAAACAAGTGCAGTATGAAGGTATTTTTATAAAAAGCTTTTGGAAATCATAATGAAGAGACCACTATTTCCTATTTTTTTACAAGAATGATTTTAGTAGAACGCAATATTTTTTCTAGACCGCCGGCATAAGCATTTTAGTGTGCCTAATGGTATTTTTCAGAGCGATCTCACATTACGTTTTTGACAGGAGTAGCAGACATTGTTGACTGCTTCTCATTACTGCTTTCTTCTAAGATACCCACGGCACGAGGAGTCGAACTAACACGGCAACAGCAGAAAGCCAAGCGTGACGTTAAGCGAACAGAAGAGTTTCCAAGTATACTGTCCACATTGAACGTCGAGAAGGACCTTCAGCCACGACGGATAAGCAGTTAGATCATGAAGGATACAAACACACCGAAGATTACATTGCGATGATACCGAACTGCGATCTGCCGTGAGCACGAGCTATCACAGATTGTAATTTTTCTCCTTAGCATGTTTCTACCCTAAGGTTATCTACGGCTACGGTCAAAGTTGTTTCATCAAATGCAAACGCAACAGTGTTTCCGTATATTTAATTAAGGCTTATGATATTATGACCTTAGCGGTAGTTTCACTTCGTTAATAATCTAGAATATGTGATCAGGTGACATTCCATGTTTAACAAAGTTTATAGCATACTTAAAACTATTTACATAGGCCTACAATGATTTGCATAAACCTAATTTATCGTCTAAACAAGATGTGGTTTTAGCAAAGTGTCAATTTCGCTCATTCCATTAATTGCTTAAATGAGATATTGAATTATGCAGAGTTTTTTCTCTTTGTAATTAAATGTGGTCAGTAACATATGACAGAAAACTTATGGCGAGTGAGGTCCGAATGAAAAAAAATCACGAACCGTGTTCAATGTCAAATGACGTCCTGTTTGGCGCAGGAGTACCTACTAAGCCCGCCTTCTGTGCCAGTGGTCCCGGGATCGATCCCCGGTCAAGACAAATATTTGTGTGCATGAACATGTCTATTTGTATTGGTCTGTGTGTTAATATGTATATTATGTATGTATTTACAAAAGAAGTATATACCTACGTATGTTTATCCGTTATCTAGTATCCATAACACAAGTTTTTGATGAAACTTAACGTGGGCTAGATAATTAGTGTGTTTGTATGCAAGTATTTATTTATTATTTATAATGTATCATGAATACTATGAGCAAAAATACTAATACTAACTTACTATGGGATCTAGAATATCCGGCCAAATCCATGAAAAAATATAAACGTCGTCCTTTTATATCCTCGAGGCAGACGTGTCACATACATAGGTAAAACTTATAGGTTTATCTCGGTCGGTATAATAAATCATGAAAATCTGGATTAGTGGATCGTCACATAAGTACTTATGTGTATGGGAAGAGGAATAAAAACACAGCTAGTATTATACATATGAATTTTACAATCTGTCTGTTGGATGAATTCTGGTTTAGAGATAAGACCTCGAGGAACGACGCAATTCAATGAAAAACTTGACCCGCTTTTTTTTGTTTTTCAAATCTATAACATTTAAAAACAGAATAATTAGTAATTCAATGTGAAAATTACGTAAATTTATATTTTACGCCACCCAAATGATCTAGATCTGACCAGTCGACCTCATCGAGTGAAAGGATCATCAGTTCTTCTTTATGACATTAGTTTTGCAAGGTTGTTCCTTTCAAAAATATAAAAAAACAAAATTGTATTGGACAATTAATGTTAAGTATTATTAAGGTACCTACGTTTGGTTATCACTGTTAAGTCGGTATCGCAAGTGTTGAAATAAAACGTTTTTTAGGACTCCGTACCAAAATGGTAAAAATGCTTAAGGTTCGGCTCAGTCTGTCTGTCTGTCTGTCACAGCTGGATGTACCAAGAACTACTAATGATGACTAGATGACGTTTACCTAACTATTTTGCAAATAAGAGAGGAATAAAAAATTATATAAAATTTTTTTCAACAGGGTCTGAAAGGTGTCTTAAAAATTCAAATTGGGGCTACTGAGGCATGTTGGGTGTTATAATATGAAAGAGCGCTGCTTTTTTCTTTTTTTAGGTCACGTAGTTTTCGACTTTTGGTGAAAATTAAAAAAAATACCGTTCCCCCTTATCTCTGAAGTTCACATAGAGAACAATTTGAAATTATTTTATGTGATAGAAGTTTTTGTAAAGATTACAGAAAAAAAACTGAAAAAGCATACTTTTCATTGTTTTATTCAACTAGGCACTAAAATTAGAAATATAAACTCTTTCCAAACTTAATACAGTAGATTAGATTAGATTAGATTAGATTAGATAACACTTTATTTGCACACACAGAACAGAAACATACGTGGAAACAATAATACGATAAGTTGTACAAAGGGGCGGCCTTATCGCTTAGCAGCGATCTCTTCCAGACAACCCTTTTTTTGTTGAGACTGGTCGATGATTTAAATAGGGCAGATTGTGCGCAAAAAATAAATAAATAAAAAGAAATTAAAATGAAAAAGGAAGTAGATTATTGAACTACAATAAAAAAAATAATAAAAAAAAAAGAGAAACATACACAATATGGGTAATAAACACAACAGAAAAAACGTAATAAAAATACATAAAATAAATATAATTTATACAGCTTAAGCGAAGTTGATGTAATGCGAGAAAACTAAATAAAAAGAAATAAAAAAAATAAAAAAAATGAAAAATACAATCATGACCTTCTAAGGGTAGGTCTCATGGGTTATAAAGAAAGAACTCCTTAACCTGGGACTTGAAGGAGTTTAAGGTTTGTGCACGTCTGATTGTTTCAGGCAAGGAGTTCCATAACAGAATAGATTTAAAGGTAAAGGAATGACCGTAAAATTTGGTTGAGGTAGGGGGAATATAAAGACGGAGACTATCAGAGGAGCGGAGAGGGAGATTGTGAGTGGAAGAAAGGAATGTGAAGCGTTCTTTTAGGTATAAAGGAGACTTGGGATTGAACAGCACAGTATAGAGAAGAGAGAGGATGTGCATGTCTCTGCGACGTCGTATAGGAAGCCACTTAAGTTGTTGGCGGTATTGAGAGACATGGTCATATTTGCGTAAACCAAATATGAACCGTATGGAAAAGTTTTGCAGCCGCTCTAGTTTATTGAGAACAGTACGTTGTTAATTTTATTAGATGTCTCAAGAATTCAGGCTATACGGGACCTTATCATATTATTTGAAATGTATTTTTTTTGAATATTTATTTATGTATTAACTTGAATAATCATGTAGATATTTATTCAGTAACATAGAACTTGGCTAACTGTTTTGGAGTTGATGTTTTACATTAAAATTTAACCGAAAGCGACTAATAAGTTTTCGCGATATATCACAAATTTAATTTACGATCGACTAGCGGGCGTCGAACGAGTTTCGATTCGAATAATTTATTCGATAACGACTTTCGTGTGTCGTAAAAGATATTTTTTCTCTAGTTTCATTAGAGGCTCTTCGGAATTAAAACCAGATTTCGCAACTTTTTTTCATCGCAAAAAATGTGGAGGGAGATTAATAGACATTCATATTCTATTTTTAGATATCGATCATGGTGCGGTTTTAAGTAGCTTATGGAGATTTCATATTTTGTAAGAAGACATTTATTTATAATCTATTTTGATCACTGTTTGAAGGTACCCTTTATTTTATCTGTGACGGTATAGGTGTAGGGTTCAGACATAAAATAAAGGGAAAAGCTCCAAATGCTCGCTTGCTAATACCTAATAGGAATATATAAAAACCATAATGTGACAGCGATTAACAACATTCTAGCTTTTTTTTTTAAGCAAGCTAGAATATTTAACGTAAACGAATGTATTGCTACTTCAAAATTTTTACTAATGACAACAAATATTATTTTAAGACTAAGTTTTGTGTTGTATTCCTTTTAATGTAATTACCTATATCTCGAAACTTTATTTTTTACCATATTGAAAAAGCAAATGAAAATCTAATAGTTTTCAACAGAAGCGGTCAAATGTTATAAACATTTACATTTATTTGGGACTTTCTAATAAATTCTTCTTTTCTAAAAAAGTCTAATAAATTCTTATTTCTCAGAAGAGCTTTCAACTTTGACGTCAACAAACTGTAAAATACTGAAGCAAAAAAACAGTATTATTAATCCGGTGCTTATAAGGCCAGTGTAAAAAGGATTATGTAAAGAAATTAACTTTTCATAGAGTGGTCTGTTGTTCTGTTCTGTTTATTGGGTACTTAAACTTTTGTTGCTACCTTGTTTGTGTTCACACAAAGTTTTACTTTTGGTTATGGAAAATTTTAGTTTCAATTTTAAATAAAAGAACCAAAATCTACTAAGCGTCAATGCACTTTTATTTCATTTTATTTTGTATAAGCTTTTCCAATGCTTTTCCGATTATAAAGTATACTTACGTAAGACGAGCAGCGCGCGGGTGCCCTTATGATAATTAGAGACCGGATTACATGCAACAAAAAAATACCAAAAAATGCATGCAAATATTTTTTTAAATGTTTTTTTTAATGAAATACACCCAATTTAACCTAGCCCCAAAGTAAGCACTGTAAGGCTTGTGTTATAGGATACTAGGGTATCGGATATAAATACATATAATATAAGTATTTATGTGTAGAAATATATATAAACGTCCATGACTCAGGTATAAATGCTTGTATTCATCATACAAATATTTGCCCCTACCGGGATTCGAACGCGGGACCTCAGAATAAGTGACAACTTGAAACCGGTGTACATACCACTCTACCACGGAGGTCGTCAAATATATGCAATCGTATATGCAATAAAAATTGTTAAAATATGCACAAAAAACCACAAAAAGGGCCAATATATGCAACATAAAACAAGTCCCATTTTTTAGTTTTTTTTTTTAAATTTTAGTTAGCTATAGCACTCAAGCATAACAATCGTATTATCGAAAATATAAATTACAAAATTATCGTTCCCGTGGGAATATCGGAATAAAAAATAGCTATGTTACTCTCCGTCTTAGCAACTAACTCAACAATTTCGACAAACAAACAAACACACTTTCGCATTTATAATATTAGTTAGGATTTTCATTTTGTACATTCACGCGTTCCCGAGAAAAGTAGTAAGTATTTATGGTTAAAACTGTATTTGTCGAGTAAAAAACCCACAATGTATTGGTTATAATGAAACTTAAAAAAATAAGTAAAAGGTGGGGTACGGGAGAAAATGGATAGTATATCAAAGGGAAATCAATGACGTAAGGACAATACATCCAACCGTTACGGTGAGACAGCCGAAAAGCACAAATAATTAGAAACACGAAGCAACAGTCATGTTTGTATGTGGTACATAACGGACTTTATTGATTACCATCGCCGGCTGACCTTCGACACCAATCGAAATTAATAAAAAATCTTTTAAATTACCTAATTATCTTCTAATGTAACATTTACAAATCGACTTAGGCGGCTTTTGAGCCGAATTGTTTCACTTTTACCTTAGATATGGTAACACAGTAAATACTTACGTTAGTGAAAGCAGAATCTCATGTACCTAACCTTTTTTCGGTTTACCTAATTATGTTCTTTTTTGTTGAAGTGCTAGGGTTGGCAGTATTTGCATTTAACTTGCAGAAGATTTTTTATTGTTGATATTTTACCGGAAATATATAGGAGTACCAAACGTGTGATTTATAGTAGGTAAATTATGTACACTGATATAGTGAATACTATAACCACCTCTTGGGCGAAACATCTAGACAAAGTGTAGTGTGTAGCCGTGTGGTAGCACGAAAATCTTTTCAGTAACTAAAGAATAATCATCAACTAATGTATGATGTATTGAGCAGCGTTCCTACCGGACGTAAACGTAACAATATATTTTTAACATGACGATTCGAATTCATCCTCGATACTATTTCGAAGAGGATTTTGATTATGAGATCTACTACAAAAATTTACTATTTCGAGCTCCTCCGTGCTTCGGAAGGCACGTTAAGCCGTTGGTCATTTTAAATAAATCGGTATCTGAATGAGTGTGAAATCTTTGACGTTTACAACTAACGGTACTGATCTTTACCTTTTACTGTGACATCAATGTCGGACATATTTTGTTTTCACTCCAGCAATGTCGAAACTTATAATTATTGGAAATTAATCATAGTACCTACCAACTTCCTAAATTAATATAAAGAAGACATGGGCTATCAATATAATTTAATTAATTCCCTTATAATAGTTACCGCTATAAAAAAACTACTAGTATTTTACGCACGTTTTCTGTAACCGGATCTTATTTTTTAAGGTTTATAGGGATGTTATCTTAATAAAAAAATTAAATGGCGAACTACTTTTTGTATGGAAGGAAATCCTGAAATAGCGAAAAATAAATCAGCTGTTTCAAAATTTCAATTGAACTCTTCGATTATCTTCTCTTCTTCTTTCAGTGCCTCTCCATTACTGGAGGTAGGCCGTCAGCTCTGCTAATATATCTCTGTTTTGCCAAGCAAAACAGTTCTTCTGCTTTGGCGATCCCTGTCTACTCCCTTATATGTTCCTCAGCCATAACTTTTTACGCCTACCAGCACTTTGCGACACACCGATACCAGCTGCTTCAAATTATCATGATGGGTAAAATAAAAGGTAGGTTACCTTTTATTTTACCCATCATGATAATTTGAAGCAGCTGGTATCGGTGTGTCGCAAAACATGTCCCAAATAACAACGTTTCGCTTTTTGATGGTCCGCAAAATTGATCATCATTTGTTTTGATGATCGAAGATTGAACTGCTTAGACTTTTTCTTCATTATCATTATCATCAACAGCCCATTATCGTCCACTGCAGGACATAGGCCACTTTAAGTGCACGGCATCGAACACGATCCACGACTACTCGCATCCAGCTCTTGCCAGCCACCTTCCGAAGATCATCTTGCTCGTATTTAGAGCGTTTTTCGTTTTTAATTTTTAACCTTTATGTGATCAGCTGTACCTCAAAATATTATTGATTTGAAAATTATCGTGTACACAGAGGTTAATTCATCCATACGTAATTTATCCCAAACTCTCATGATCTAAACATCAATCGAATTGAAACCTTATTGATTTCACTTAAGACATACATAAAATAACATTTGTCCATGGGAAAGGTACCGGCTACCGCTTTGGTAATAAATATCTTACAAAACTCCCATTATGTTGATGTTATTTCTCGGACCTACGGAATATTATTAACTAAATTGTTTTTTTATGACCTGGCAGTTGTTTTATCCGTCTGAGGCTGTTATTGGCACAATAGATTTAAGTAATTTATTGATTTCGTTTAGGGAAATAACATATAAGTTTGTTTATTATATCCCTCTAGCTTTTGCTTGCGGATTCGTTCGCGTGATTAAGTTAGTTGTGCATTTATACATTATTCCGAAAAATACACCAATTCAATACTAAAAAAGTATCACTCTAGTTATTGTGACGATCTCGTTCGTAAACCAATTTCAAGACAATACAATCCCAAGTTTAGCTGTCAAAATAACGTCCGAGTACCGTTTTGAGCAAAAGTTAAGGTCGTTTAGTTCACTCAATGTCAGCTCAATATGAATCAAATTTGACTCTGCTGTCGCGACTCAAGAGTACCAACGAAACCCTCCAAAAATGATGCCTCTGCCTTCAGCCGTTTTGGCTACACTAACATGAGAAGAGTTTTTTAGTACACTAGTTCAACCCCTTTTTCCCCTTCGGGGGTGAAATTGTCAAGTACTCTGAGACGCATAAATATTAATGTTAAACCGACCCTATACCTACACAAAATTTGAAGATCCTAACTTCGAAACTGAGCGGATTTTCATACAAACTTTGATTACCATTTTACCCCCTAGGGACTGAATTTTGTAAAGTCCTTTCTTAGTGTTCATCTACACCATAAAAGGTATCTAACCTTCAAAAATGGTGTCTCTACTTTCAGTCGTTTGCGCTCTAGTCTCATGTCATCAACGAATCAATTTAGAATTTTATACTTATATGTATAGATTAGTATCATCATAACATTAATCTCAAAAAGTTTCAGCTTATAAAAACTGTATTTTTGCTTTTAGAAGTAATATGTGTCCATTCCATTATAATTAACAAGCTGCTGTCCGCGGTTTCACTCATTCACTTCACTCGTTCCTGTAGGAATATCGGGATAAAAGTGTCTTAAGTTCCTCTCCAGCCTATTAAGTATCTGTGTTCCGAATTTCGTTCAAATCCGTTAAGCTGTTTTAGCGTGATTAAGTAACAAAAATCGAAACATCTAAACATACAAACTTTCACATTAACAATATTAAGTAGTTGGGTTTCACAAAACTTAGTAGGTAGTTTCACAAATATTTATTATATCTACCTAAGGATAATACTCGTAGTAGGGTTAAGAGGTGAAGAAGACCTTTAGGACCTGTACTATTTAGTATGCTGTGCTTTATATAAGTGCAAATGCCTTTTTAAAAGTCTGAGGTAACATTAACACGTTAATTCAATCTAGCTGGATAACTTATACCTAAGTATGGAAGTGCATATTATAAAAGTTTATAGGAAATCCAACGGAGGCCGTAAGTTTATATATATTTCTCTTACTTTTTAAACCATTAAAAATACGTATAATAAGGGGTTTTCCGGTAAACTACTAGTTTTTATTACAATAATATAAATAGGCACATAATACTTTTCAATTTGGGGGAGACCTTTACCCAGCAATGGGTGTCATGTGGCTGAGACGACGACGAAGACTTTTCAATAATAAATTACTTATTCCCTTAAACTTCTTAGGTAGTTTTATAAAACACCTTTCTACCGGTCGACCGGGAATACTCTAGATTGTACAAAAGGTTAAGTATTGATACTCGTAGATCAGAGGCCTTAAAAAGGCGCTAAAGCATTGCTAAGTGAATTCCCTGACAATTTAATTTATTTGTTTATTTCCTATGAAATTAGCTTTTAGTAAGTTTTCTTGCCTTCAAAAAATTTTAAGCAAACTCTGCTACACTGACACTCACACAGTTCTCAACTCCATAGACAATACTTACACAATTAAATGAATTGTTCGGTAATTCATTAGGCAATATTGCGTTAGCGGCCTTTTTAGTCCCTCAGTTTAAATATGCGAGTTTTAAATGTTTACATGCTACATGTTAAAAAATAACCGCATAATAAATGACTTTCCTATAATATATCACGAAAGTGTTATGAGAAAGCAATAAAACAGTAAGTCAATATGGCATACCGTTTATTCGCTCAACATAAACATTTATTAATAAATCTCCATATTTTTATAACATGATATCAAAGCTATCGCTAAACAAGTTAGTATATTTTAAGATGCACACAAATGCTAACAAAAATAACGGTACACCCCGAACATAAAGTTATGTTCGGGGTGTAAGTATTCTTATATTAAAATTTTAAGTCATTCATTATTGGAATGCAATTGGTTTTTTTATTTCTTAGAAATAATTTAAAAGCAGAAACCTACTTCAACATACGAAAGAAATGCTATGTTAGGGGTCAGTGTCAGGTTTTTTTTTCTCGCCCCTTTACTCTTTTTATTAAACACAATAGATAAACAATTGTTCTCTGGACAAATTACAATGTTGGGCCTGAAGTTTTTCTATCAGTAACGATTTGATCTACCATAAATTTAAAACGTTAAAAAATTATATCTAGAGCCACGTACTACACACGTACCTACTAATAACTGCACTTTATATTCATTGAAAGAAGTTTAAAACTTCAGTATTTCGTAGTTTTCAAAGAAAATGTTTCTCAAATATGAGTTACTGCATCCTACATGCGATTAGGCCTACAAAGATGGCAGGGAACAAATTATACAGCCACGTTAAGAAGACAAATTCGACCATAAACAATAGTGTTGCCTTGCCAGCTTCCGTTTTCTACTACCGGCCATAAAGTTGTATAGACATTATTTATGCGCAGACGATTCAATCAGAACTCGATTTGTATTGTTATGGCGTTTTAAATATCGTTGGGCTTGACCCTTGATGGTTATATTGATATTTTTATGGGAACCGATTTATTTATTAGCTGTTAGTGTGTAGGCGTTTATGACAGGCTAAGTGATAGATAATCTATTGACAGACGGACAAAGGTTTTATTGGTAGTTGTTAAGATTACAAATGTTTTGATGTTTGGGGACAATTAAAATTTTATTAGAAGACCTCCGGTGTTGAGTGGTTAGCTTAGCACATTGGTTTTCATTTAGTAATTGATCCCTGGTCGTATGAATACATATATAAAACCTAACTTTTCTACACTTTATAACTATTACCATGAACTACTAAGCATAACCAAAGAATACTACCTATTATAATGCTTTAAGTATCTTAAGTTGTCCAATATTTGTAGTAAAAGCACAGAATACTAAATAGTACAAAGAGATTTTCGAATAAATAAGCTTTTCAGGATTTTAAACGCGCAATTTTTTAACACAATAGATTTCAAATTACGCGTATTTTATGTTTATTTCGGTTACCTGTTTCGGCAACTTTTCAGGACGCGTATTGTGATACGTGATTCACAGGATGACTGAGTATAGAGTTTGTTATCTATACTAATATTATAAAGAGGAAAGATTTGTATTTTTGTATGTAACGAATAAACTCAAAACTACTGGACCGATTTTGACGAAATTTGGTATAGAGAATCCTTAGACCCCAAGTAGTAATATAGGCTATAAATGATCCCAAAATTCCCACGGGAACGGGAACCACGCGGGTGAAACCGCGCCCGGCCTCTAGTAAATTATAATGATGTATTTTATTTGCATAGTTTTCTAAAAATAGTGTAAGTACCTATTTCCGAAGCTTCACAAATGAAAAAAAGAAAAGTTCAATGATTTACACAATATTAACGTTAACTTGATTTTCGTACTTAATCTTTTCAAACCTACTTAAATTTTTGATAAAAAATCACATTGTTTATTTGATTGTTGTTTTATGACTTAGAATGGCCGACTTAGATACTTACTTAAAATTCGCTCACTGAACTTTATCAATTGGGTTAATATTAAAATTTTTAAATATAATGCAAATACGTGACCTCAAACATAGTAATAAAAAGCATAAACACCTAAATATTCAGACGGGGACAATTTGAATATTCAATTATTGACCTCAATGATAAATCTCTGATTTTCGAGACTAGATCGAAGTGAAACCAGTATAGTTCATACATTATGTTAGGGGCGTTCCGACACAGATGGAATCTTTTAATATTAAATGAACTTCTTAGCATTAGTATAAAATTGGATGCGGACTATCTGGTTCCGTTCCAATATGGTATGAATAATGAAAGCTATAACTCTTTTCGAAAGTGCTACGAAATATTATTATACATTTTCACTCGAACGTTATTGATTAATGAATAAATAATCAATTTCAATACGTCTATGTACTACGGAATTTGAATATTCAGAATTAACTCTCTTTTGAAGATTTTCGAACGTGCTTTCTTTTTTTTTTAGTTAGATGTTTAGTGTAGTGAAGGTAGGTATTTTTTGCTGCCAATCTATGACATAATGTCTATTGTGTGTGCTAAGCTTTATCACTGTTTTCTTGTATAATATCCGCAAGTAATAATGTGAAAAGCCATAATAATTTGCTTTTGTGCCTGATCCCGTCTACAGGATTTTTAATATCGCTGTTTCTTCATTTGCCGTTTACATAATTGGTTTCGAACCTTCATCACGCATATTTTAGAACACAATTCCTATGTATAAAGTTTAAAACAATTTCAAAAGCTTCTAGCTAGATGAATCTTTGTATGGTATTTTATATTTTTATTTATATAATAAATTTAATGGATGAAAATTTTAATGTTTGTTCGTAAGTACCCATTTCCTTTTTCTGGGTCCTCTTTTGGTCGATGATGGTGAATATGGTGATAGAAGGATCATCATAGCTTATCAAACCGTGTACTAACGATCATAGTTGACTTTGACGTTTGACTCTGACGTTACTATGATGTACAAACTTATCGAATTTCCTTTTCTGGGTAATAAAAAATTCATGATTCAAGTGCTATGATAAAGTTGTGGGGCTCAGCAGCTAAAATAGAAAATGTTTTTATACTTCAAAAAAGAGCTGTGCGCGCCATTTAAAACCTTTGACGGAAAGATTCTCTTAGGGATTTGTTTAAAGAGATTAATATACTAACTTTGGCAGGACAATACATCTATGATAATATAGTATATGGAAGGAAACATCATGACTTATTTATTAAACATAGCGATGTTCATAATTTAAATACTAGAAATAAGAATAAGCTTGCTGTTCCAAGATTTCGACTTGAAAAATGTAGACGCTCGTTTTTAGGGATAGCTTTTTTTAATAAAGTTCCACAACAAGTGATTGAGCTGCCTTTGCATAAATATATGTTAAAAAGACACTCTTAAGCAACGGTTATTACAAGGTAGATGATTATATAAATGACCAAAATGCATGGATGTGATAACATAAAACATAAATATTGTAAAATACGTACATCATGTTTTGGTGCGCACTGTTCATTAAATAAAACAACTTTTACTATTATCAAACGCGCTATATTTCACGAACTAAGTTGTAATTGTCCGTCCCACGGCAGCTGAAAAGGTGCTGAAACGTCGGGAAAGTAAAAAAAAAACGCCCTAAAAAACCAAAAAATACGGACAATTACAACATAGTTCGTGAAAAAATAGCGCGTTTGATATCCGTAAAAGTTGTTTTATTTCAATAAATATTGTAAATTGTATAAGAGGACAATTTTCTAATAACTGAGTATGAGAAAATTTTCCTCTTATATTAAATATATTTCAAGATTGTAGATTTGTGTTTGGCATCAACATGTTCTATTGTAAATGTTGTTGTTTATATTAAAGCTGATAAGTTTTTTGCGGCCGTTCTTATTATCAGTTAAAAGATGAAAGTCTGGTAGGGAAAAAAAATTTAGACTATTCGAAAGCACTTTTCTATACTTAAGTAGGTATAGGTATTTGAATAAAAGTCTTTGACTTTGGCTTTGAAAGATCTCATACGAAGTAATTTGACTGTAGTACAGTCATCAACAATTTTAACGTCCCCACTGCTGGGATACTGGCCTTCTTTGTGGTTGGATAAGGTTGATGGGCCACGACCCACCAAGCAAGCCCTACGCGGATTGACGTCTGAAAATACAGCCGTGATCAACGACCTAACGTGCCTTTCAAAGCACTGAGAAGCTCGAGATAAGAAATGTTTGGTCACCCGTCCTGTGCTGTGGCCTGACCGACCAATGCGAATGTTGCAAAACGTCAAATCAAAACAAATCGCAGGTCTAGCGCGCGTACAACTGCGCCACGAGCTCGATAATAGTTTTGAACCTATATGCTTGAGTCAAACCGTTGGACCACAGAAGATATTATTGGTTTGATCGTCCCCAAAAAAAAAAACATTAACCTAAACCGAAATACCTAATTATTTTATTTCAATTCCCAAAGGTGTTAACAAAATCTATGTCTTTTTATTTCAGATGATGGATGTCGCAGTTTCTACAAAGATGGGTGACGCCAAGATCAAAAAATCAAGCACCTGGCTGAACTCAACAAAATAATGGAGAAAGCACGCGCGACAACCAGTTTTAATATGCTCCGCCAGATAGCAGTGACCTTGCTTTCAATAGCGGTCAGTGTGGCAGCTAATTCTGGTTCGGCTGGAGAGATGGCGCTGGCTAACGTAACTAGATTTGCATCGGGCGATTTGTTTTCACTTGTTGGTGAGTTTTCTTACTTCTATTTTTAATTTACGAGAATACTTTATAATTATGCTTATTAATTATATTTTTTTTTTATTACTTATAGGTACAGACTGTGGACCAACACGATGTATGGAAATATCCCATGGAACTGCTCTATCAGCTATGGGCAGTGAGGGTTGTGTCTGCCAATGCAGGAGAGACACTCCAGCTTTCAGGGAAGACCAAAGAGTATGCGTCCATCAAATAGAAGGTGTGTAATAGAAAAAAAGGTTGTTTTTAAACCAATTTTATCTTTATAAAATTATGCAATAAAGATATTCAACGGTAATAAATATTTTAAATTGTCACCTTTTAAGCCCCGGATTATGGGACACAATAGAGATTCCATTGTTCTCTGGACACCGGTGTCCGGTTCGGGTTGTATGAATTAATATGAATTAACGAATTAATTTATTTACTCAATTATTTTTCGTTTTGTTATACAGAATGTTCTACAGCCAGCTTCGGCCGAGGCGCAGCCGCTTCTCAGATACCTTTCGTCTTCTTGCCCCTCAAAGGTCAAATTATCTATCCATCAAAGGAAATTATTTTTACTGGTAAGAAAAAACAATTAAAAAAATATAACATTATCAAAAAGATATTTCGATACCGGGAATCGAACCCGAGCCTCCTGGGTGAGAGCCAGGTATCCTAGCCACTAGACCATACCGGAGATGAAAGCTTTGTTGAAATTATTATACATATCCCAAATTCAAACACTTACCGTTTCTATTAATTACCTTTTCTCCAAAACTAGCAAATATTTCGTATCGTAATTTTTCATCGTACTTATTCAGATAAAAAACATATTTTTTACAAAAAAATTATAGTCAACAGACAACCTTCCTCAACGATTGAGAATTGAGCTGCTTACCAGCACTTTAGCATTCTGTCATCCGTAAAGTGTACTCAGAAGGAACTTAAGAATATAGAGAAAAAGTACGTACTTTTCGGTATAAAACTATAGGACGGTTAGAGATATTACAAAATTGGTAATAAGATATATATTTCTTCATACCTTTATCTAGATTTGTATAGTTTCAGAAACACGATTTTATGAGTTTGCCTCGACACTTTTTCTTTTCGAAATGATAAATACAAACAACTTCTCTGTAGCGAGTGCCGTTTTTGTAGTGACACAGAATACTAGTACAAGTGTAGTGTGCCTTAACACAGAATATACAGGGTGGAAAAAAAGGCGGTCATTACCTTAAATATTGATGTAAGCAAATTTTACCCAAAGGAAACATTTTTTTATTTTAAAAAATAAGTTAAACTGCATTCAAAGATGTTTGATAAATCATTTACCTGTACTAGACGTACCTTGATGTTCTGTCGACAATAAAACAACGGCCCTTAAATACGTAATCGCAAAAATATATATAACTTCCCGGTTGACCAGTATAGTTTTTTTGGGAAACGTTTTCTCGGAAAGTACTAAGGTTAAAGAAATAATTTAGTATTCAAATGAAATACCTCCTAATAGTCTATTATTTTTGATAAACTTTTTCGTTATGCTTTTCACTTTTTTAGAATAAGCTCCCTGAAAAAACTCTACTAGTCAACCGGGAAGTTCCCCAATGTACCTATTTAGGTAAAAAAAACAAACAACTAACTGATGTCAAGCGTTAATCGTTCGGGTAACCAGTACCTACTCCTATTATCCCTATTACGAATTTGGCAAACTTGGAATTTAGTGGTTATGCTGGTAATACAGTAGATACATTGATATCAAGGAGACAAGAGTGTTAGTTAGTTCACGATAACGTTGATACAATTATTTTGTAAAAAAACGGTACAGTTGGTGAACAAGACAAGTCTTTCTTTGCCAGTTGAAAATGGACAACATTTCATTTTCTATAAAGCACTAAAATAAAAAAACCAATTCGAGATTTTAGTGTCATAAGCTCACAGTTTTTATTTTAGAATTTTCTGATCGGTAATTTGTGAGATATTTAATAAAAACTAAAATGTAGTCCAAATCGAGAAAGTCAGGCATTTGATCCCATCATTCCTTTTCATTTCTGTCTAATATAAAAAAAAATGGTTGTCTCTGGCTGAGTTGACAATGACAGTCAATTCAAGTAGTGAAAGAGCGATCAAAATCTAAGTTATCGATATTCGATATTTTCTAATTTACATAATGCCAATAAAACCTCATGAAAAAACAGTTTGTGATTGTTTTGAGTTTTTGGAATACATTGTTTTTATGATTATTGCTGAATAGATTTACTTTTTATGTTTGCTAGGTAAACCACCACGCGACACCAGGCAGGTGGACCACGGGTCAGAAATTTGTGTGTGTTTAACGAAGTGGTTATTTTTTGTTCCACTAATGAAATACCAGACCTTAAATTTCAATATGGTTTGATATACATTTCAATTCTAAATACCCAAAATGTTTATATTGTTCATGAACGCGAATTTGAGCGTATAAATTTAAATTTATATATTTTCTTATTAAGTTTTTTTTTATCTTAACCAAAGTGTTAATCTTTGAAACATGTTTTGGTTAAATAACGAAAATTACAACTTTTATGTAGTAATCGATATTTAAGTTCTGCCTCTGTCACATCACTACTAGAAACCATTACGTCAGTTTTTTTTAAATCCGAAATAAGCAACAGCCTTACCAATTTAACTTCCTGAGAACGCACTTACGCTCTTTTAGAATGAGCAAGTTTTGAAATACGGATTTAATACACAAATATAATGTTAATAATAAAAATAAAAAATACGTGTCTCGTATTTTAACATCTAGTTTTATTATGCATAGGAAAATTTGCATTATATATTTTTGAAATGTTGTCCATTGTCTACGGTTACAATAACCATAAAATGTAATATTATAATTAGTATTTTCTTTTTGTGATGGAAATTTACCTTACTGATAAGTTAAGGTCACTTTTCAATTTGACGGCACTGTATGAAATAAAACAGGGAGAAAAAAACAGCCCTTGACGAGTTTCTTGCCGGTTCTTCTCGTTACAAGGTCTCCCGCCGTAGGGTTTGTGAACCGATGGCGTAACTTCTTTGACGTTCGTAAGTGCTTGTAACAGCCTAGACTGAATAAATGATATTGAAATTGAATTTGAATTCGGGCCCAAATGTTTAAATTAATTCAATCTCTTTCCCCTTTAGATGTGGTGGACGCGATATGTGCGGTGACAAGCGCACAGTACCTGTCTCCTTCGGGATGGGTGACCCTCCGAGATCTGGTCGACAACGACGTGCCGTTCGGCCTCTACAGGGATGAAGGCAGCACCTTCTTACAGGTAACAGACAGGGAGAACTATTTAACGCCCGAAATTAAAAACCTATTGTAGATATCGGAAGGGCTATCTGATAGAGCTTATCGCCTGAAATTAATAACCTATCTGTAGATATAGGAAGGGCTATCTGATAGAGCCTAACGCCCGAAATTAATAACCTATCTGTAGTTATGGATTGGGCTATCTGAGATTGTTGCCTAGGATACTGGGTTCGCTGCCTAGCAACCATCGTTATTTTAGTCATTTAACAAAAATATCTCAGGCAACTCAGACAATCTGAGATAGTCCTATCCATATCTACAGATAGGTTAATAATTTCAGGCGTAAGATACTTACTGGTTTCGTTGTCTAGCAACCATCGTTATATTGGTCATATTAACAGAAATATCCTAGGCAACTATCTCGGATAACCCAATCCATATACTATCTAAAGATAAGTTATTAATTTTGTAGCTGCGTTGCTTTATTGTAAAAGAATATTAAGTAAGTTACAACTTGTCACAATACGTCAAATAGTTGTGGTGCGAAGCACGAAAATACTTTCAAACGACAAATTGAAAGGGATTGTGTGCGATAGATTTTAAAATTAGACAATTCGATCCCTGGATCAGGCCTTTTTTTTATTTCTCCAATCGGATCGAGAAACGGTCGCCTATGACTTTTCTGTCCTGCAGCTCCCTCTTCCACTGATAATAATAGATATCTACGAGTGCTTAGGTAATCTCCTCTCTTTTATTCTTTCTACACGGCTGAAATATCTGAGCATCTCACCTATCTCTTCTTTCAAATCACATCGCTCTCTATTTCGTCATGACAAATTAATTGTTGGTTGACGTTGTTTTTTTTTACATTAATAAGTACTTAATGATTAATATAGCCTACTATAGGTAATTTTTATAAGTGGTTAAACGTAATTCTTAAAGTTTCATTTATCCCATCCCTTCATCAGTAATAACAAAATTTGGTTAAAAACTCGCCAATTATATAAAAGTTCGAACTAATTAACTTTTAAAATTGATTGCAAACCTTTAAAATTACCTCCCATGTAGTACAAATAAGTATCGGTATCAACAGTTAAAGCTCGACGAGGTAATTATAAATAACAATTTATATCGTGGCTTATCAGGACAAATTAAAATTTTAAACAATAATAAGTAATTAAATGGTTGACTGTTATGAAGGCACACGAATTGAGGCATGTGGCGATGTGGCCGATCGTTATCTTGTACTTGTGCTATCTAAAGGAGAGCGGAATTTACGGAGGCAAATTTACGTAAAATGTTGCTCTACTGGATGAGACATGTAGAACATACGGTATTTTTAGTATACTACAAGGAAATGTTTCATTCCTGATGTTTAATAAGACTGAAACTGCGATAGAGTTTTTTCGGGAATCCTCATCTACAGGAACAACTGGCTATTCTAATGCATAAACAAACAAGTTTTAACTATTTATTTCATTCATAACTTTTTATTTTTGTTAATGTTATATTAGGTCCACTTCACTATCATTTTTTTAAACTAAGTTCAAGGTCAACTATAATTGAAAGTTATCATCACAGCCAGCTCTGTCGATTGCTCGAAATTGATAAAAACAGAATGATTCGTAAGATACATTGATAAAAGTGTGATCTTTGACGCCCTAGCCCCCAAGCCTGTAAAAGTTGAAAATTTATTTTATGTATAAAAATAGCATTGAAAATGCAAAAACTTTAAAATCATAAATTAAAATTAATGTTGCATCTTAATCGATAAAATGTTTCTTTCGAATGCAAGGATATTCCTCGCATTGATGTAACGACGCTGGCCTATAGCGTAATAAAAATGTAAAAAGTATTGGAAAAGTTCGACGGTTGGTCGCAAGGCTCGGTTACTCAGTGGTTATAGCAGTGGGCCGGATACCCAAAGGTCGCACAGGTTCGAGTCCTTTCTGAGAATAAATTGGCCGAGTCGATTTTTTGCAATATTTTTCTATAAAAAAATTATGAAGATTTGCAAGTTTAACTCAATGATACTATTCTTGATCGTCCACAATAAAAGTACTTGGACGAATAAACCACGTAAAAGTAGGATGATTAGTAAGAACAATAAACAAAAGAAAAAAATTGAAAATTTTTAGATTTTACCGTACAATTTCTTTATATTCAGAAGCAATTTATTTACAAATGAGTAGAAAAACAAGAAACCGTTAAATATAAAATCTTATACTATAACTATACTATAACAAAAATACGCCGTCCAACTCACAGCCGCGTGGCATAGTACCGAGAACACTGGCGCTGTTGCCCCGCTGAATGCAAAGACTCAGCCGCTGGGCAAGACTATTTCTTTATACTACAAAATATATTTACTTGAAATTGGCAAAATTCTTGAATTTCATCGTGAGCAGGCGATTAATTAAGAAGAAGAATAAACAAAAAAGTTGGTTAAAAAGCAATTTGTCAATATTAATCAAATAGGAATGCGAGATAAAAATTACCAAATGCGTTTTCCGTTTAAAAAAAACTGACCCATCGCGGTTTTCGCTATCGCTACAAATACAAAACCAAATATTTGTATTCGGTAAAAACATTACTTACTAATCACATGCTGTCACTTCCAGAAAGTTTTTTTGCTCAATATGCAGAGGCAAGCCGCGAAGGTATCCATAACTTGTTTACGACTGTCCACTGGGCTCGTAAACGTTTATCGCTGTAGATAACTAACTGGTCTTTTTGACCGACGTCGGTTTTCGCAAACTCTGAGATTTGGCACCAAACTATAAGCTCAAGTACGGAGATATACCCTGATGAAATACGCTTCATCCACATCATCTCAGCCACGTGACAGGTTGACTGACCTTGGATTTAGTTCCTTTGTGAAAAATAAACTTTTATCAAAAAATGTGTCTAAACAGCTTTGCTAGTACAGTAACACTTCCTTAGGCATTATCATAAAAATGTATTGCTTTTTACCGATTAAACGACTAAATAACGAAATAAAGGAGTTATTAAAATAGACGAAGGTCAACTATTTCTTGTAAAAATTACATATTTGAAGGAAAACTGATATATCGATTTACTTGTAAAGTCACTAGTCACAATGATTTAGGCGTGAAATAAAAAGGTAACAGAATCACTAATAGATTTACTTTCGCATTTATTATAGGTACCTACTTGTTACATCATCCATCACGCTGCTTTCGGTCTCTACTTTATTTCTTACTTATACAGCGTAAATGATTAATCTTTTAAGTACTTATACTTAACTGTATTTTTGCAAACCACTTGTCTAAACTACGAGTATGTCCTGTAAACTTGAGTAACGAGTCCAATGAAATATGGTTTTATACGAGGATACCAGTAAAGGCTGTTTGATATCAAAACAACGATCAAATGCAGACAGACGATGGTGGTCAAATGCCTGCCCAGTTACTTGTAAAAGAAAGACACATAAGAAATGTTCCAGTACCTACTCTAATCTAAGCTGACAAAAAACGACGTGATATGATTTCGGTTTTTGAACTTGAGTTGGTTCTAATTTTGTAAACGTGACACTTTAAATAGTTATTGAAAAAATAATCTATAACATACATGAATATTATTAAAAATAGCTTTAAAGAACGAAACTTAAACAAAAGAAAACTGAAACTTGAATACGTTAGATAATCCAACGATTCTCTATAACCTTTCTTTTTAAGGTAGGCAGGTAGGCTATATAGGGGCCTATCCCTTCCCTATCCCTTAATCAGGGGGTAAATCTGAATCTGAATTAACTAAACACGTAGTCTTTTAAAGTAACAAATTGAACCCCAGCATCCGTCGGACACATGTTAGCTGACGAGATGTGGTGGATGAATCCTTTGTGAGCTTGATGGACAATACAATGACCACCTGGCCACTATTATCTTATAAATCAATGCAATGCAAAAAAGTGGTCATTTTATGAAAAAGATCGTTTATTATTTTTTATTCAAACATTTAATCAAGTATATAAGCGGTTTTCAATGAAAAAAAAAACTCATTGAAATATCTCCTCGATAGGGTCTTTAAGCTTAATTAATGAGACTTGAAATTCTATTAGTGAAGTTCGTTGTGACTAAATTTAAGACTGATAAACGGAATCATGGATAAAAAATGTACTTACGTATACACCAATATGATTAACGATTTCTTAATGATGTCAATTTAGTTGTAGCGAAGCACCATTAGTATATTTCGACAATTTTAAATACTTATATGGATGCAATGTCATTGATTATAATAACACACTCAGCACATCATTTGATAATTAATCAAATTATATTTAATGGGTTTTGCGAAGCAGTTGCAGATTTATTGAAGAAAATTTGTTTATAGGCACTTGTCAATGCCATCATGGAATTTTATCAGTTCAGTAAGTGATGGGATCAAAACTGTTCCTGATGAGGAAGATTTTGAAGTGATAACGAATTTCGTTGCATTAATTTGTTTACGCAAAAACATTTAAATGGGACTATAACAACTTGATTTGTATAAAATCGTTTTTTTTCCAGCATAATGTTTTGGCTATTAAAAATGCCGATCCACTCTTGAAGCAAAATAAATACAGCAATCACCACTGCTCCAATATCGTGTGCTGGGGTAATCAAAATTTTGACTTTAAATTTTACGACTCCAATGACACCAGAGCTAATGATGGAACTTTTATTGACAACATACTTATTCCGATTAAACGATATGGCTTCGCAATTTCGCAAAAAAGTGTTTTTTTAAAGATAAGAAAATTATACATTGGTTTGGGAATGGAATTGTATCGCGATTTAATCTTGGAGGGCATTCCGCATCGTTTTGGGCGGACAAACGTACCTCCGAGTACGTTTGTCAATCTCAAAAGCGACATTTTACGAGTTCAAGACAGCTCCGATGAAGTTGAAGATAATAAATAAGGCGTCAAAGCAACAATTTGTTTTAATCTCAGCGAATTCACCGCGTTTAGATTTCGCCACGCTGATATTAAGAGACAAATTATTTGGTATATTTGTATTCGCCACCGATGGTTTTAATTTTAATTTTGATCTTTACTTATATCTGAATAAGGATAATAACGGTTTGTGATAGATTTTCAAGGAGATTGATAAACTAAATGACCATAAAGTTATAAAACTAATACGAGCTTATCATTTAAGTACCTAATGGACGTTAAATTCTGAACTGATTATTTTACTGTTGCTAAAATTAAAGTAGACATTTATTTGTATTATTTGTATATTTTTTACTCAGTTTTGAAATCTGGTTTTTTCTTCAGACCTTAGGAAGCTTTTATTACTTTTACAATGTAGGGAAGGTAGGCAGGTAATTATGTTATAATTTACCATAATTTCAAAATATGGATTTTAACTTTTTGAAAATGAGTTGAAAGAAATGGAGTAGGATTACATAAGTACCTACTATTGCCCAACTTTTAAGTTTAAGATAATTCAAATCTACGTAAACTATTAAAAAAAAAACAGAATAACACAATAACCGGTATGTAGTAGGTCGTCTGGTGGAAGCAAGAATTTTAGATCAATATACGCAATAAAAAGAAAAAGAAAGCACTTGGCAAAAAATCAAGTTGCAGAAAGGTTTTGTTTCACAATATTACTATAGATATATTCGTATATCTAGAACTTTTTTTTTTAATGAACGACGGGCAGGTTCTAAGCCTTCATCATACATGATGTTAAGTATTGATAAGTCTAAAGATGGAAGCGAGCCTCTCCCGGAATCCTCAATCACTGAGCTATCTTATCTCTAACTGCCGGAACACAACAATGCTGAAAACATTGTTATTATGGCGTCAGGCTTAGATAAGATGCTGGTAGCTAGCCAGGCGGACTTACAACTAGTCCTACCACCAACCAAACTGAATACAATATGTATCCCCGCTGGGAATCGAACCCGGGACCCCTGGGTCTGATACCGGTGGTTGTACCACTAGACCACAGAGGCGGTTAACTTACCTTAAAACCAATTCCTAGCCTCTATGTAACTCGGACTTCCTTCTTAACAGTGGCGAGGATCATCAGCTCTCCACGCCCGGTTGGAAGGTCGCCTGGTGGCTGCACATGTGCTGTGCTCGGCGGCCGAGCAGTCGCGGCTGGTCGCTTCTTGCGCAGCTTTCAGAGTCGCAGGCGCATCACAGAACGCTTTACTTGGTAAGAGTATTTAGATTTCATTTTTGTTACTGACATTATAATTATAGATGTTAAGTTCCGAATTTGTTATAAATACTTTCATGGATGGTGTAAAAGGTTAAGCAACTTTTGGCGGACCTTTGAAAAGGTCTTTTCAAAGGTCGTGGGTTCGAGTCCCATCTGAGAATTCACTTGTGGCCAAATTGTTATTATTACAATATTTTTCTATTTAAAATTTAACATATGTATAAAAATAGCATTGTAAAATGCAAAAATTCCAAAATCATAGATTAAGCAACTTTTACTGTGGTGATATGGATGCTGTTTTTTTCCTGCATTTAAGGTAAGGTACAAATTGACAATTTTTTTTTCAGATGTTAAATCAATTCCCTTTCACGCCGGAGAGGTTGTGACATCTGAACCAGCCACCCAAAATCAAGGTCTAAGTGTCCTGGAACTTCTGGCTATATGCGTCTGCGTTTTAATGTTGATCTTCATATACGCAGCTGGGATAATATTCTATGTTCACTACAAACAAAGGCAGAAAAGGGGAGAAAAGGACCCGGAGCTCAATTTATCCCATACAATATCTACGGATAATATGTCAACTCTCGACTCGAGAATCGATATGGAGAACGTTGTAAGACTTACGTCTATATTTTATTCCAAATTTGTCTTTGTTTGTTTACTTGTCAAGCGAATATTACTTACTTTCTTATTATGTTTTAGCAACTCAAAACAAACCCTCTCTTGGGCATGGGTAACCTCGCCAGTGACTTTATTCATGATGCTGGTTTATCAGACGTCAGTGAACATACTGAAGATACTCTAGATTCTTCACCAAATAATACTCATAAGGTATGTAAAGAGGGTAAAAAGTGTTCTGTTATTGATTATTAAAAGTTTCTGTTAAATATCCCTTTTTTTCAGAAATCAAACTCTAATGTAACGTCTGCAATGGTCCACACGAGGCGAAAGAAACCGGTTCGGTCAGTACAAAGAGCTACATCAACTCCAGAGCGAATAAACGAGCGACTACAAAGAAGATCAGCTTCTCCTGACTTTGAAAGAGCTCCTCATTCCGACTTATCCATAATTGATTGTAGTCTAGAAAATAATAATGTTGCTCAACAACCACTGCAATCTTCTAATGGGGAAGCTGCTTTAAGGAAAAAATTGTATTTTAATCCAGTATTTTTTGAATCTGAGCATCTTAAGGTAACTAAAAAGTAATATGCATTCGCTACATTTGCACTATTTTTATTAACTTTACTGATCATGAACTTTTTTTCAGAATCCTCCACCAGCTGCAGTAGAGTTTCTGATAAAGATCCGGGAAGTAATGTCAGTTGCGAAGGAGAAAATGGTTTCCAAACGTTTCATTCCAAATTTAACTGATATTCCTGAAGAAGAACTTTATCACACCATAGACCTAGGGTGGGATATTCCATGTGCTCGACGTGGAAGAAGATTCAGTGCAATTAGTCTTAAGCAAGAAAACAGCAGGAGAGCAGCTCATTGTGGTGGATGCCCTGGCTGCGACAGCAGTAATTCAACTTCACAAAAAAGTGTTGCACTGACGAGATCTAACTCTTGTAAGACATGTGTAAGCGATGACTACAAACAGCGTATAGTTCGTAAATGGCTAGATGAAGTCCCAACTCCACAAGCGACTGTAAAACCAATAAAATCAGTAGCTAAAGTAAGTGGTACACCCAGAATTGTAGATTCAAAACCAAAGAATGAAGTGTCAATACGCCCTTCAGAGCTAACACAAAGAGAACCTGAAAAAGATGTTGACGTGAGAGAGATTTTGCAAGAAAGCATGCATGATGTATTTTCTAGAGATCATAACGTCAAAGAAAATGATATAAACTTTGAAACTTTAACTCGAATTGAAATGAATGCTGAAACTACACAAACAATAATAGTACCAGAAAAGAAAAGTCCAGCAAATCATAGATCACGTCGCATCAGGAGAAAGTTACCTCCACCACCTCCTCCACCAGTGTGTGAACCAGAATCTTCTAAAGAAGAAGAAATTGAGCCCGTATTACCAGAAGTTAAAATGAAGATGGAGGCAGTTATTCGTGAGCTTAACAAATGCCGAAGAGTAGAATCAACTGATAAAGAAGAATTAACCCTGGAAAATATTGCACCAGTTGCACCAAAAATAATTATACCAGTAGTTGCAGCTGACTCTCAGTACTACAGTGATGACAATATGTTAGCTGAAAAAAGTAAAAAGGAATTTTACATACATCGTGATAATGGTGTTAATTTTGACAGCTTAGAACGAAATTCATTGAGAAGAAGAAGATTCTCACTTGCTTGCGAACCTGAACTTGCCCAGAAGGAAGAGTTTCGACTACAATCAAATATGCAATCAGCTAAGGAAAGATTATCTAGTAGCTGGCGTGATATTAAGAAAGCCGTAGATCATCAATTAATACCAAAACTTGTTGATTTACAGTTTGAAAACAAAAGTGAAATATTCATTAATGCATCTGATCCTTTTTATGATAATGTGAGTAATTTGGGTCCTCTAACAATCAAAGTGAGTGGTTCTCCAATAGAAAAAAGACGGAATCAAAATGAAGAATTTGACCCTGATACTCTAGATAGAAAGCCTAAACGAGAAGCAAAAAAACGTGTGGAGAAAATTCTCTTGAAATCTGGAGGAAGTTTCAAATTTAAGACACCTGAAAACGATAATGAACCTCTAAAAACTCCACCTGAAGCAGCATTTACCAGAAAAATAGGGAGTCTCAGACAGATTTATGAAGCTAAAACCAAAATCCAGGATAGTGATTCAGAGTTTTATGGAAGACGTGGAAGCATCCCTTATATAAGCCCTGAAATGACAGGATTTTCTAGGTCTCTCAAAACACCTGACTTAATAAGACAAATTGAAAGCCAAAAAGATAAGCCTCCAATACCTCCAAAGCAACGACGTGGTTCAGAATCATCTTCAAAATTTTCTAACTTTACACGAGAAAGTCCGTCTGGTGATCGACGTAGAACTTCAGAAGAACGAGATAGATTTTCGCAATGTTCAAGATTGGACAATATCAACGCTCGTCGGTCCGGTCGTCGTTCCGCCCGAACCAGATCCCGACGAACCGACTTGAAAAAGCTTTACAGAACTGAAGATTCTGGATACATGAGTACAGATTCAAACGAATCGAAACGCAGAGCCAGATATCTGTTGCAGTTGAGACCTAAAGCAGTTGTACCTGAGCTACCTAAAATCCACACTAAAATACCAATTTCACAAGTCGAATCTGATACCGATGAATTAGAATCTCTAGGCGATGGACGTAGTGAGTCCGGGGGTGAAAGTGTAGAAACGGATTCCGTCTTTTTCGGTAATTTTGATGATTCGAAAGATATGCTAGCCGAGCTAGGACTCAGCAGTTTTGATATTCAGTCCAAGGGAGTGAGCCAAGAGCAAATCGACTCTGGATTTATGGGTGAGACTAATATAATTCTGAGTGGGGACAGTGACTCGGAGCATAGGAGTGTCATATCAATAATCGCCGGATGCGACGGAAGAGCGTCCTCAGCATCCATTACCAAATTAGACGATCCGCCATATGTTCGTTCTGTAGAATGTTAAGTGTAAGTTAACCTTTAATTCAGTATATCTAAGTGTCCAATTATGCTAACATTATTGTTCAATAGCATTACAAATATAATATTATTTGATATTACCTCCTTAAAAGGGTAGATTTAAGGAAATTACTCTTGAGATAATACTTGCAATATTATTGAGATAGGAAAAAAGTTGCAATATCTTATTCGTTAGCTTTTGAACTTTGTAATTAATTCTGTATTTAATTTTTTTGTCTAATTCTAATAATATTATTTCTTTAAGAACACTCTCATAAATTCATTCAGGGCAGTGAATGTTAGAGATTTGAGTTCATTTTGCGTTTTTTCTAGAAATGGTTGATACAAGTTAATCCCTGAAATAACTTGTAAAGTTACCTATTGTTCTACTGCAATACTCATTGTTAATTATAAAATTAAACCCACCATTTTTAAAGTTTGCTCATTAATTTAAAAAACGTTATTTTAACGTTTATTTTTAAGTATGTTTAATCCGAATTGTTCTTTTTATAAGCTATAAAAATAGTTTATTTTCTTATATAATTCGATTATATGTATATTAGACATAAGGACATCTAAATTTTTTGCGCGAATGATTTTTGGCCATTGGTCTATGCAAATAATGTGTTTTTTTTTTCAGTTATAAAGGACATTTCGATTAAATCATAAAATAATAATAATATTTTTATAAGTAATTCTATTTTAACATAAATATAATCTGAATAGCCTTGAGAGTCAATAATGTAAGATAACTTGTTATAATTTTATTTATATATTATTGTTTTATGTAAATAAATGTAAGTAGATAGGAGTAGATAGGTCAATAATATTTTGTAAATTACGAAGAGTGGCCGGAAGTGCAATTGTTTTTTTTTAGATTTCTTTCATTCTAAATAACGGTATTGGATTGTTTTTTCTTGGTGCTTGGTGTAAATTAGAGGCTCAACTATTTATTCCAAAAATATCAAATTAACTGTTACTTTTGTAGAAAATTATTGTATTTATCTTAGGTGTAGGGAGGTAAATTTCTTTACTCATTGATAGAAAATATTTTCAAACTTATGTATTATGTAGAAAATATGTTTTTAAATGAATAAAATTCATACTGTTATAATAATTTTGGTTTATATTTATATTATTGTTTGCCTATCCGCAGCAATTTTTTGTTTTATTTGATTTACTTAGAAATGAAATAATACAAAAAATTGCTGCTACTACTACATACTTATATGAACTAACAGTTATTAAAATATTACAAGTGGTAATATTTTAATAACAGTTAACTGTTATAGGTAGGTATTTGGTAGATACAAATTGGTAAGATGTGTTTTAAATTCCGAATTAATGCCTATCTAACTTTTTTATTTTATACGATTTTAATTTTTTTTGCACCTACAGTAATTTAAAAACTTTATGTAAGTAATTAATAAAAAAAACTTTCTCATACGGATAATGTACTTATTCAAATTATAATTAACAAAAACTTTTTTCACCCAGTGAGTTTAAAAAAATCGATATGTACCGCAAAACAGGAATCGAAACAACCTATACTTATTTTATTGCCATATTTTTCGTGATATAATAAAAAAAATTTTTGGCCCATGAGGGTATCGAACCCGCGACCTTCGCGTTATTAGCACGACGCTCTAACCAACTGAGCTAATGGGCCTGTGTCCCCTCTGCCAAAAATAAGGCATACAAGTACGAATGCTACTATTTAGTATTCTGTGTTACCACTGAAAATACAGCAACTAATGCCGGCGCTACACATTGGACAACATTGTGGCCAATGCAACGTACATTACCTCCTTGGTAAGAACTATTAAAACATTATTTGCTACAAAACCAGTACAGTATGATGAATTGGCCACAACGTTGGCCAATGTGTAGCGCCGGCATAACAGGCGACTAAACATTTTTCGACAAAATATCACCAACAATAATAAAACTTGTAATATTTAATCTTCATAGATCAACTGAACAATACCATATACTATTTATCTACTTATGTATGTCATACATTGCCTGTAAGTATTAAAAATACTTACAAAAAAAATAAAAGTATTTGAAATTCTAAAAAAGGAAGGAAATACATAACGTTGGTTAGCGTTTCACTCAAACTATTTCGATGAATTTTGATATAATAGATACGCATAAAACGCAATGCTTGACAAAGGGGGGCAAAAATTGTAGTGATAAAACAACACTGGCTAGGTAACTGGAAATTCATATACATTACATTCATATGTATTTTACTCATATTAATTACAATAGGGCATCGTCGATTAGTAGGGCAGGGTTAGGTTATACTCATTTGTAAAGCACCCGAAATTGCCACCTGAATTTTAATTCTACGCGGACAAAGTCGTGTACCTACATAATGTTAGTAGTTATTCCACATACTAAAAGTCAATACCTACATTATTCCATTTCATTTAAAATGATTGATCATTTAGCAGCCTCCTAAATTCGCCTACGAACGTACGTACTCATCAAGTAACGAAACAATCATCTTCATCAAATATTGCACGGGCAAAGAAAAAACACTACCACCCATCGCAGCTGAAACCAAAACGGTTATTATTATAATTACAGTTTTCACTACACAAATACCTCAGTGATCTATTTAAAAACAAGAGCGTGGGAATAACGTTATAACGTGCGTTAATTATAATTATAATGTTACTTGCAACGATCTTGTTTAATATGGTTGTGAACGATTTTTAATTTTCGTCTATAACTATAACGCTCACTCCGCCTTGCTGATCGATCATTAAATAGTAGCTTTTCAAAACAATTATAGTAGGTAGCTTCTTTAATAGGTAAGTATGGTACGGTCAGCGTCGCTCAGGATTAATTAAATGATCCTACGCATGAACGCTTATGGTGTTTTTAAAAAGATAATCGTAGGTTACTCCTACATAAATAAAAATGAAATGCCGAAATGTAGGTACGTAAGCTCATATTAGTTCCGATCGACTGTACCAAATTTGATAGGTACTTTAATCGTTCGTCATTGTCAGGACAAGGTTTGTATAGTGGTATAAGATTATTCCCACGGGAACGGGAACCACACGGGTAGAACCGTGGGCGGCCGTTAATAATAAATAAAAATGTCCTTATAAATGTGTGTTGGATTGGAGTGCATTTAAAAAAAAACATATCTGTTACAAAATATCAAATAATGCACGAGATTTGACAGCTTTGTTAACAAAAAAACAGTCAAAGTAGTACACCTCACACAAACAAAAAGTAACTAAGTAGTTATTATTAGCATCAGACAGAAAAAAAACATGCAAAACTGCGAAACAGTTAAAAAATTGCTGAGCCTACAAACCGTTTTTTTTTTTAACACAAATTAATCAGCCACACGACACTCACTGCTGGATATAGGCCTCCAAAAATTGTGTTCTGTGAGCCACGGATCTCCACGACGATCGGTCCTGCGCTGCCCGCAACCAGCAGCGGCTTCCCGCGACCTTTACCAGATCGTAGGGGGCCTAGCCACAACGGCCGTCGGTTTTCCTCGTTAGTGTCCAGCCCACTGAGCCACTTCGGCTGAGCAACCTTTCGAGAAATGTCAGTAACCTTAGTTCTCCTGTGGAACTCCTCATTTCTGATTCGATCTCGCAGGGAAACGTCGAGCAAACTCTCAATTGCAAACAACACAACAACAAAACAAGCACAGAACATAAAAAAAACTATAATGCCTGTAACACCAAATGTGGCATAATAGTATTGTTCTTTAAAAAAAATATCTTACTGTCACTGAAATTAAACTGATTTTATCAAATCTATGACTTGGCACTTGACACAAACAAAAGGCTGACTTATATTTTTAACAAATGACATGACGGAAAACATAAATACCGCTTGTCTTAAAATTTCAACAACATTTGTGTAAAACTCATCGTAACATTTTATGGGGTTTTGAAAGTCTCCAAATAAAATCTCAAAATCTGCAAGATTTATTGTATTAATTTAACTATAAATTATAGAACGATTAACATTTAAAATATTGTATTAAGTTTTTATTATTTTTTTATACTTATTTTAAAGATATTGACTAGAGAATGAGTTTTCCTTTCAAATTGTGCATTTTAATGTAGGTATATAAAACCGGACAAGTGCAAGTCGGACTCGCCCACCGAAGGTTCCGCACAAATTTGTAGGTATATACCTGGTACGATACCTACCTACCTAGGTAGTACATAATATTATAAATGGTTCAGGAATTTAATCTCGCAGTTTTCCCGAAGTTTTCCTGAAATTCAGTTTCCAAAACTTAAGTCGTTAATTTTAGAGTTTGATATTTTCACAGTTTTAAGAGATTGTCGACGATGATTATATTATTATGGTTTGGCTTGGAGTTACGAGTTGAAATTAGTTCAACTCGTAACTCCAAGCGTTCCTGAGTTTCTTCCGAAGTTCAGTTTCCGAAACTAAAGACTATAATTTTATGATTTAATTACAAATGTATAGTTTTTAGACTTTTTCCTGTATTTGCTTAAAAAACTAAAGACTAAAGACTATAATTTTATGATTTAATTACAAATGTATAGTTTTTAGACTTTTTCCTGTATTTGCTTTGTAGTAAAAGACAATAATACATGCCAAATTTCATAGTTCTAGGTCAACTAGGTCAACTAGTTCTAGGTAGGTTGATTCTCTTGAGCGTGTCGAAATATACGTTTTTTTTGGGCATAAACAGTTCTATATTTTTTTACGTTAATTTACAAGTTTGATTTTTTTACACCGTCAACAGACTGTTGACCTGAATATATGGGTTCAATTTCAACTCGATACCTCCACGCGTTCCAAGATAAACGAAAACGGACGGACGGACAGACGGACAACAAAGTGATCCTAAAGGGTTACGTTTTTTCATTTGAGGTTCGGAACCCTAAAAACCGACTTCAACTTCAAAAAGCAAAATATAAAATGAAAACCAAAAAATACCAAATAATTAAATTATAAAAGAAACCGTCTTTAAAATATACTTTTTGGATTTCGGTGCCTACTTACTTTTTGGAATTATGCCAAACAAACAAACAAAGCGCTCAATGTCCTCGATTACACAGTCAATCTAATTCAATAGTAGAAATAGTTATTTGTTATGCAAGGCTGGAAAGTTGGATTTCGCGGCGAGTTAACTCTGTTGAAACCTTAGCAAGGGAATAAAATTTTTAGGCTGTTTCCACGGTCAACTTCCGGTAAAAAAATATTTAACAAAAAGTTTAATTTAAATATACCTTATTCTTGTTGTGTTAATGGTTTAAATTAATAAAATAATAAAAAAGAAAATATTATAGTTAATTCAAAGTTATTTAAAATAGGAATAAATTGTTACTTATAATAACAATAAAAACGCCTCGGTAATAATAACAATAAAAACGACTCGGTAAATGTCATAATGAAATAAAGGTTTTTTCACCTCACACGCTCGGAAAAGGAGGTTTTGGCAATCAATATCTGCGTGGAAAATCGCATTTTGCGGCCTAGCGTGGTGAATTACATTTTTAATTTAAAAATAAACATAATGTCCTTATGCAGACCGAATTGCACTACTGACTTTTAATATTATTCTTTTAAAATAACTTTGAATTGATAATAGTCCGTTTTAGTTTTATTATATTGTTTTATTTCCTTGAATCATAAAAACAATAACAATAAGATTAAACTATTTGTTATAATAATTTTATGTCTAGGCTGGGTGAGATTTCACAACCTATGATTGGATTTCGGGACGTGATAATAGTTATTTGTTATGGAAGGCTGGAAAGTTTGAATTCCCGGCGAGTATTGAACCTCTACTCGCTACGCTCGTGATTCAATATAAATAGTTTAATCTTTTCTAACAAATAGTTTAATCTTATTGTTATTATTTTTATGATTTAAGGAACTAAAATAATATAAAATAATAATATACCAAAACGGAGTACCTATTATAATTAGAGTTAAAATGCGATTTTCATGCAGAAATTGAGTGACAAAACGTCCTTGTCCGAGCGTATGAGGAGAAGTTTTTAGTCTCAAAATTACTTTTTATTTTGAAGTATTTTTGATTTCCCGACGATTTGACCACTTTTCAAGGGTCGCCATGAGATAAATTTAAGATAGGCATGACAAATTACTTTTTATTTAAAATGTTGCTTAACGAAAAGTTATTGAATTCAATACTTATGCAAATAATTTTCAAAAAAGAACACGTAATATAGAATTAATCTTTGATCATCTGTATGGAAGACGCTATGCTTACTTTTGCAATTTTAAGTTTAGGTTCGGTTGATCAGCGGCTACTTGGTACTTATTATAACATAAACCGGCAGCTAAGTTTTAACAAAAACGCAATCGGAAACGGAAACGTAAACGGAACTACATTTTCCTATACATTTTTTAGGATTTCGTGCTCGATACTATTTCGTGCTTGCCCTACAGGTTAGCATAGACAAGTTGTAAAATTTTCATGTTACTATAAGCTTGCTGTTTTAAATTCTTAAGTAAACAAGCAAGACATGCTATCTAAAGTCTGAACAAATCTTAATTGGAAAACAGTAGGCCTATACAGTGTTGGGATTATGATGCTGGTTATATTATCTGAGCTGATAATTAAATTTAATGTAGAACTTTAATAATGTTAACCCTAAGAACTAAATTGTAGATAGTACGATATAGTTCTACATAACATTTAAGAGATCTTGACCTTTTTTTTTCTCCGATATCAATAATTACACAAACATGTTTTAAATAGTTATAGTCATAGTCATATATTTTATTGCCACATGTTTGGTTACATAAGATCTTATTAAACATGGATAGTACCAGAAAACATGACCCTGTAAGGGCATAGCAAATTAATGTATATTACTATAAATATACCTAAAAAGTTAAACACTAAATACCTATAAAGTTAAAACTAAGAATTAGAGGTTTCTTCTACCTTAAGAGGCAACAATATTGAGAAAAAAAAAGTATTTTGAATATGGCCTTGTAAGGGTATTGCGACTTAAATATAAATTATAATGACTTAATTAACATAAAGTTTTTAGGTAACGAAATTAAAATCTATAACAAACATAATATTATACATATAACGAGATCATATAAGCATAAAGAACTAAGATATATTCATAAAAAAAATCTGTTAATGTATAAAAACATTTCTGTATTAAATATTGATATTATACGTACTTTGAGTTGTAATACTTAAAATATTACTAAAACAATAACGTGTTTATCTGCATGATTTTATAATATACAATTTTTGTTATAGGTAACTTACCTAGGTTCTTAAGAACAGTACCTAGACCTCGCTTGCTAAGTTAGGGCGGATATGCTTTATTTATAACTTTTTAATTTTGTAGTTTACAATACTATTTTTATGTGATAAATATTAAACAAGAAAATAAACCATAAAAAAGTTGCTTTTTTTCTGGTATATTTTCTTGTTTAATATTTATCGGATATGCTTTACTTTAATGCAAATTTTAATACTTACATTAAGTAATTTGCGCAACAACAGCAACAAAGAAAAACCAATTTGAATTCGAATTTCACGTATGATAAATTTTAAATAGAAAAATATTGGAAAAAATATTAACTCGGCCACAAGTGAATTCTCAGATGGGAATCGAACCCACGACCTTTGGTCGGTTCGATTCCCATCTGAGTATAAAAATTGCATTGAAAAATGCAAAAATTCAAAAATCATAAACGAATTTCACTTGTTTGATTTTTTCAAAAGGCTTACCTATGTATACTTTTGAGCAAAATAGGGCTAAAAGTTTTAGTGATTACTTCCATTCCCTTGGTCATAGTCCTTGGAGGTCGAGTTTGGTGTCTACGGGTTCGTCTCGCAAAGGCGGAAAGATTGCGTGATGAACGTTAACGTTAGAGATAAGATAGCCAGTTCCTCAGTGGCTGAGGATTCCGGGAGAAGCTCGCTTTCATCTTTAGCCTTATCAATACTTAACAGGTATGGTGAAAGTTAAGAGTCTCAACGACGTGCTTAAAAAAATATACACTACATAAAAACTAACGAAACTTAAAAAAAGTGGCCTATGAATCGAACCCGCGACCTTAGCGTTATTAGCACGACGCTCTAACCAATGGGCCGGAGAAGGAAGAGAAATTATCAGAAATCAGGACCCATTCTATGTTGGATTAAATGTATATTTATCTTACATACCTACTTACAATACATTACAGTCCTAACGTGCGCAAGTTTATCGCAAGTAGCAAAAGATAATTTTAAACAATACTTCATTATTTGAATAAACAACAGTACCTATCATAGTTGTACCACAGAATACTTAATAGTTTGTACCAAAATCATTGCAGGATCCAAGAACTATTATTCCTCTTTAGAAGAACATAGACTATATTTTTTCAATGAACAAGCAGGACTTATAAACCTTAAACAGGAAAGTTAAGCGATGTAAGTATTTACAGAAAATGAGACTAATGTTCAGTCATTCGAATTAATATTTTGAAGTGCTGCATGGACAGTTTTTTTTTCTGTAATTGTCAGGTCATAGTTATTAGTGTATAGTTAAAAATAATTTCATAAGTTTAAAGTTTATAGGTGCAGAAAAAAAACAACTAGTCTAAAACCTTCAAATTGCTCATATAGTCAAGTCAAAATACATTAAAATTCACATTAAGTCCTACAGTGGAGTTTTTTTTTTCTGAAGTCTCTAAAACTTACAATTTGTCTGGAAATGTTGGATTTCTCCAACTTTCAATACATTTTAGGTGCGGTAATCTTCTGATCCTTGCTCATCACAACTTTTCCAATCAGGTTCCATGCGTTTTATCGTAATGTCATATTTCCCTACGTTGAGTGGCAGTTATGTTTATCCGTTCTCCCTTTATGATGAAAGCTGATTGACCTGTAAGACTACAAACTGACAATGTAACATTTTGTAGGTTTAATAATTGAGGTGTACAGCCTCTTTATACTAGCTATTGGAGTAATTTACTTGTAGGCTCTCGGACACTTTATAGAGGCTGTAAATATTTTACTATGGGCTACTAACTGCTTAGGATAGAGGAACCTTTTTCATTATCATATAAAAGTCGCATATTATGGAATTTCGATCCTTAGAATAAGTCTATTAGAATTTCCCCTTATTTTCACCACGATATATAGAAACCGTCCGGGCTATTACCTAAAAATTTGCAATTATTAAAATAAAAATAGTATTGCGTATGTGATTCCTGGCTAATCGCTCGCTGATGGTTCGTATAGCGGCGTCTTACTCTCTCGCGCTCCTACCTAGGTGCAAGAGTGAGCGCCGCGTGTTGCTATGACGCTAGCGCCATAAACAATTTGGTAGCAATAACAGGAACTAAATAAATGCACGTTGTAGTTCATCATTTGTTCAATAGAGACGGCACTGTTGATACGTGACGTAAAGCAATTATCGCCCAATTTCTGCTGTCGCGTTGCTGTTTCAAAGATAGGCAACAGTCTCGCGGAATGCTCTTTTTCAATACAAATCAAGTAAGTAAGTTTTAGTGGTTCTTGCTACCTTACCATATGTTTTTAGTATTTAAAAGTAACATTGTAATGAAAAATATATAATATTTTTTATATAAAGTGTTGGTAAGTTACGTTCATTAAGCGATAAAGAGATCGACAAAAATACAATTTTCTTACATTCCAAAAATTAATAAAAAAATCGATGGTAGAATCACAATTTTAAACACGAGTATTACTTTATCGAAATAGCAACAGGCTGCGAACTCACACTCATCAAATCAAATATCTCCGAAAAAGACGATCGAAAAATCGCATTAAAATCAATCGATTAATATTGGTCCGCTTACTTCATAATACAATTTACCACTGTTTGCATACGAACTAAAACCGCAGTAAGTAAACAGTATGCCAGTTTTACACTATTTCGCGAAATATGTCGTGTGTGCACTACATTCGTTGGTCTCGTCACAAAATAAAAGTTAAACAGAAGGCACAGTCCCTACCCGCCATACTCGAAAAACTTGCCAGAATCACTAGGGTAGGTTACAGTCACGTGCAATAAGATAGAAACACTTAGCAACCTTGTCACTGTTTTACTTAGAAACTGAATGTTGAATCAATCTATGACAGCGTTCGCTTTTGCTAAAACATTAAAAAGATCACATGCTCTAACAGTATGGTTCTTGCGTATGGTAAATAAAGTAAACTGGGGTTTCCGAGCGCGACCGAGTTAGTGCGCAGTAATATGATTTCCAGCAGCTCTAAGCAGTCCATGGTGCCATTTGCTAAACTTAGAAGATATAATACATCGAAAATGTTCCTCCTTCTTGTACCACACAGTATTGTGCTGGAGTCTATCTCCCTGACTGATTCCAGCACGATACTGTAGATATTTTAAAACTTCTTTTAAATACTTTCGATCCTTTTAATATAGACGTCATATCTTGGGTTCCAAACTTGCGAGGCGTGTTCTAGGTGACTACGGACATATGCACAATGTAAGATTTTAAAGGTTTTATGGTGGAAAATTCAGATGACATTCGCAAGACGAAACCAAGTGCACGAAATGCTTTACTCGTAATATTGTCGATATGATTTTCAAAATAAATTAACGTAGTTACGACTACTCTACCACGGAGGTGGTCATACTTTCGCATTTATCAGTAGGATACGATAGGATTTATTTAGTTTTTTCCGAGTGTACTCTCTGCTTGAGCGCTCGCCGCCATCTTACGTATTCTGTGGTCTCGTCACGTACCCACGACAATCGTAAAACGACACTTGCACGATTTTTACAGCTTTCTACGGGAAACTACTACGTATTGCGTGATTCGAAGAAATCGGATGAAGTCATTTAAAAAAAACCGATTTAATTTGTAGACGTCTTGTAGAAAATATATCATACCTACCTAGATATTCGTTTTGTTTTACACATACGTTTGATTTTCGAAACTAAGTTTGCGAGAGTTTGTTCCGTCTGTCAGATATTAATTTTCTAGTCTTTCGTGTCTTTTTCTGTTTTTTTGTTACTTTTCAGATTTAATTATAGGTGCATAACTATATTTTTTGTTTTGTTATGTGGGATTTGTATTCTGGCTTTCCCGTTCTTTAATTATGTTTGTAATGGATTGGATGCTTGTTAATCTAGTTCTGAAATCTAGTATAATATGTTAAGCTGTAACGCAAATGAACTAAATCCATTGAAACGAATGCGATTTTAGTGATAGCGGGCAAACAAATGCGGGCCTGTTTTTTTTTTGTTTATTTGGCACAATACATAAGTTCAATAGTTAGATAAAGTCTTATAATTACAATAAAAGTGAAAAAAAGTTTCATTCCAAATTATGGGTACTAACGCTGAAAATTTAAAAAGAAATATTGTAAAAGTAAACGAAAATGTGGATGAGTGAATGATATGATATATTATATAATGATAACGTATAATGTCAAAGAATACAAAAAAAAAACTAAAATCTATGTTAAAAATAATATTTTACGTTCGCTTTGATGAAGTTGCGTAAAAATAGAATTCATTATAGTGCAGCCGGGAACGCTCGGGAACGTGTATTCCTATTTCAGGACCGACGTCAAGTGGTAGCGTGGCCGAGCGGTCTAAGGCGCTGGTTTAAGGCACCAGTCTCTTCGGAGGCGTGGGTTCGAATCCCACCGCTGCCAAGTTTTTTGCATCTCTTTCTTTTCAAAGATCGAGTTTTAATTTTTCTTTCTTTTTAAAACTGTTTCTTTTTAAATTCACGAGTAATAAGTACAAATAGCTGATTTAATTCTGTTTTGGTTCATAGATTACGTAGACGTAACTTTTATAAGTAATTTCGTGATGTAGGTACATTTAAGAACCACGTTTACTTATCATTAGTTTTATCTATTAAAAATACCAAATCTTGCTGACCAATTGACTTAGTTGTTTTTTGTTTTGTTCGTAATTTTTTGCACAAAATATGAAACATGTAATAAAAAAAAAAATCTAAAATAGCTCTCAATAGAAGTACCAAAACATAAAAAGAACCATAATATGTTTTTTTTTGTTTCTAATCCTTCCTAACTAATATTATAAATGCGAAAGTGAGTTTGTTTGTCCTTCCTTCACGCTAACTAAGCAACCAATCAAATTGATTTTTGGCATAGGGTTAGTTTAAAGGACGGAGAGTAACATAGGCTACTTTTGATCCCGATATTCCCACGGGAACGGGAACCACGGGAGTGAAACCACGGGCGGAAGCTAGTTAATTTAAAATGAAATTATTTCCTCATTATCATTCATATTGTAATATGATACACTATGGATTACTGAATAATATCATTTTCACATTAACTATTAAAACGCAATCCTTAACTTAATCATGCCGTAAAATTTAACACCTATTGAATAAGTAAATTTTGGGAGCATAATCAAATAATAAATAAGTACGTGTTCGTATCATCTTACTTGTTTTTTTGACACTGTACGAGTTTACAATAAAAAACCATGCAGATATTATTACATTGACAGTAGGTAGGACAATTTGTCATACCTACACCCTTGCCGTATTATTTCGAAACAATCTTATATGCATATAAACATTTCAAAGTTTCATGGTCATTATCACTATCATAATTATTATGATATGAATAAAGGGATTTTTATGTCATACATTTTTTTGTAACTTTTCATGATAGTGATAGAGACAATGAACTATAGTCAGATTTAAATTCAGTACAGTAAATTGGGAGGTGCCAATGTCATTTTGTAAATAATGTATAATTTAGATTTAAACTGTTTTTAATAATAAGCAAGAGGTTGTTTGTTTGTTTGTTTGTGCAAACTAATGTTACCATTTAACTCCAAAACTATTAGTCCGATTTTGATGCGGTTTGCAGTGATGGGTTCGGGTTTGATTGGTGCATGTTCTTTCTTATTGATTTGCTCAGACCCAGTTCCAGTTCAGTAAGTATCGATTAAATTCAAGTACTTACATAAATTCAATATTTTCATAATATCTACTGAATTAAAAATCCGACTAAAGATTAGATTTTATCGGAATGGAATCGGAAGTTAATGAAGAACTTAGATAAATTCTTATTACCTATTACAGCTGCCTTAAAAGATAGATCTCTTTTACAGGTTTCTTTACACAGGTGTAATATTTGTAATTTATTCATTATACCATATAATCATATAAAGCACTAAAATAATTATAAGTATATAAAAAGGGCAAAATATATATAAACGTTAGGACATTTTCCTAGCAATTATAGTGTTTTAACTATGAAATATGGACCTCACTAACATTACTACGCGCGGCATTATTCTTTTTCAGGTTTTTAACTTATAAACAAAGTCTTCCAACTGCAATTTTTTACTAAACCCTGCAGAACTGTCCGCAGAGCACTTACAAAACTGAAATCAATACAGACCTATTACCGACCACCGGTGGATGGCAAATTTATCCCCGTGCGATATTACATGTGCCTCTTATTCTCATCCGAGGCACAGGTGCTTTCCACTCGCCATTTATGCGTCACACGCGGTACCGGCGAGTCACATCCGTGGACTCCCGTAGTTTCGAGCGCGAAAAACGTAAGCCGGGACGTAAAACTTTCGTGTGGGTCACTGACCTATATAAAGCGCGCGCGTTCTATTTCCACAGATGCTCATTCGTCAATTTTGACAGTTCATGTTTTTAATTTTGTGTTCTTTTTTCTTTCGCGACGCGAGTGGAATCAAGTTTTTGGTATAAAATTATGATTTAAATAATAAACTGAAATAAACACTGCGATGTTCTATTGTTTCGGCGTTTGAATTTCGCACGGTCCCGGCGACGAATTGTTTGGTAAGAAGATAGTTTTATTTAATTTTAGCGATCTTTGAATATGATGTTTAAACTTGAGATATTCTTTCTCCCAATTATTTAATACTTCATTGTTTAGCAGATACAGATTCAGAACCTTATATAATATTATGCAATGCCTGTAACAAACTTTGTCTTAATTATGTGCTCTTCTGCTATCTCCATTCCATAGCAATAATGAATGAGATGAAAGTGAATATTTAAGATTAATTCTATTAATAGTATGTATTTGTGAAAGTAGTTTCCAAGTTATATAAAAACTATCGAATTACTAATTAGTAAACATTAAATAATTTGAAGGATATTCGGCGCGTAGTTAATGAGATTGACATCATTATAACTTTCTTGTAGGTACTAACCTGACAACTTAAACATAAATGGCTGCCAAAGTTGAAAGCCCTGGAATTTTCCGAACATTAAGGTTAATAGTTATCTTTAGATAGTAATATTAGTGAAAACCTATAAAAATATTAGTGGCCGCCCGCGATTTCACCCGCGTGGTTCTCGTACCCGTGGGAATATGGGATAAAAAGTAGTAAAGTAGCCTATGTTTCAATCCAGGTTATCTTCTAACTGTGTACCAAATTTCATCCGAATCGGTTCAGTACTTTTTGCGTGAAAGAGTAAATAACAAACACCCATCCATCCAAACATCCTTACAAACTTTCGAATTTATAATATTAGTAGGAGGTACAAACTACCTCCTGGAATTACAAGGTTAAATATTTCTATAAAATAAAATCTACTTTTAAAAGAATGTCAGAACTTAAGCAATTGTTTTTTTAATATATGCCAATCATAATAACTTTTAATGTCGGAAGTAATATTTGAGTTTAGACTGTTTTGATGATTTTTGAAAAGTTTCCATTCCATAGTACCTAACTATAATATTCTTATTTTAACCGAATAATGAATAGGTTTAAGAGAACTTGCACGTTATTTAACATTTTGATGTTTTATTAAATACCTCATCTATTTTATGATTTTGATTATTTTATATTGGAAGAACAAGTCTCGGTAGCTTAGTGGTTAGAGCGGTGGGCCTGATTCCCAAAGGTCGTGGGTTGGAGTCTCATGTGAGAATTCACTTGTGGGCGAGTTGACTTTTTCCAATATTTTTCTATTTAATTTTTTTCATAAGTACCTACCTCATCTTAAAAGTATCCCAGCTGTCGTCCTCATCATCATCAGGTGATCGGCGGATGTGATCATGATGTGATGTGACGCCAAATTTGATGAAAATCAAATTCGGAATCAAACCGCAAAAATGTTTATTTACTTTTTTTTTTGTAATCATGTTTTTACTAAAGAGGTTTTTTATGGTTACTATTCAAATGTTTCAACGTTGTGGGAATTATGAAGCTAATTAATTTGCTACTGCTGCGTTCTTTAGCTACCTACTGTTAAGATATTGTGTCTATGGGAAAAGCGTACTTATTTCTATAGAACTGTTTAGTCCTCGTGATGCTACGACAAGAAAAAATAAATAATAAGAAAAAGGAATTCAAAGCCTTAGAATTTGTGAATGACGACGTTTTGAATGTTCAAATAAAATGTAGGAAAAATAAAAGCCAAATCGTAATTAAAATGATTTTGCCAGGTATAAAATGTTGATTTTTGCAAATAAAATCTCTCCATTATCCATATGGTAATGGTATTTAGAGATTGTTTTTAAACTAATAATCCATGCAACTTTATTGAAGTTCTTTATTATACTTAGGTATTTATTAACTCCTGATTCAGCTCTGCGTGATTTGGAAATAATATGTGATACGTGTAATCTGCTTAAATAGGTTTATTTTTAGGTCATAAATTCTTCACTAAGTTGAAAGCCTTATTTATTACCAGTTCCACAGGCCATGTCGGATGTATGACATAGCTAATAGGGAGTGCTACCGGATAAGCGACTTCGAGTCGCATCCCTATTATTAAGGAACTGGATTGTCGCAAAGGCACTGATTACCTAGTCAGTCATATGTTTTATGTCAATCTTCAAGCTGTTATTTGAGATCTCGTTTTATTTCTCCGTTTGTATTTTGTTACTAGCCGGACACCGGAAATACATAATTTATTTTTTTTGGCAATTTGTACCATAAGAGTCACGAATATCAAAGTAAAAAACGTAGACTTTTTGGTTAGGAAATGAAAATGAAGCTTGAAAAGGAAATTACGTAAAATTACAACTACAGCCCAAAGCATTTTTATAAAAATAATTATTTTAAAACTAAATGCCAACTAAAAATCTTACAAGTTTTCTTACATCACACAAAAACAACTTCAAACTAAAACGAGAGGCCTTGAATGTTGATTTATATTATTTATTAATTAATCGTTTCATTGTAGTATTTAATTATAAATAGATGTATATTTTTATTATACTAAAATCAGATCACTTTTGCATTACAAATTGATAATGAAGTTGATCATAATGGTGCAAATTAGCCACACTTTTAATGATTGCAGAGGAAACAATTATAATTGATACAAATTCTTCGTAATCAGCTCATTCGTTTTCCGAATAGGCACTGGTTTCGATAAAAATGTTCCGGTCTGTTCTCACAGTAGCTGTTAAAACGAGAGCCCGATAATTAGCTAGCTCAAGAATTAACAATACTGCATGCTGCATTGTAAGATGTTGTGTACAGCAATAATTGTCTATACTGTGACACTGAGGAAATTTTTCTCTATTGTTCCATAGACATCAATTTAAAAATTGAAAACTCAGGGGAAGTTAATTAGTTTGAAATTGGAATCGTTTTTTGTATGGCTTGTGACTAGTTTGATTAATTTTCAACATTGAGGTTTTGAGTAAGCACATATTCAAAATCGCTGACGATTTTTGGCTTTTGAAAGAACAGAAAATAATAAAAAAAAACAATTCAATTAAAAAAAAAACCTTTACTACATAATTATTGTATTGTAATACCTAGGTATATAAGTGCCCAATTTCAATATTCTAGGTCAAATTACTTATTTATATTCTTAACGTTTTTTCCGTAAATGTCTAAGCGTTGGAGTCACTCCGTTTCATTTTCATAATTCCAGTTACAATTTGATAAAGCCAGCCAGGGAGTGTCATAGCTTGGAATAATTCTCTCTATATATTTTAGTGACAAGTCATTCATGACTCATCGAAAATAAATGTTCGACTATATAGGCATTTATAAATTTTGTGTATTTTTGAATATTAGTGCGAGTTTGCACAAGTCTGTCTTATTTGCCAGCAGCGTAGGTGGCATTGCATGCAAATTAAACTAAATCACGGAACTAGAGAAAATGATGTTCATAATAAATTGTAATTTCATCTTCTATATTTTTTTACTGTTTGGAAAAATTATATTCAAAACTGTACTAACTTCCATATGCCGTTTTGTTTACGAGCGATTCTTAATACTTGAGTGAAAATAAATGATTGGCAAGAATATCGGACGGTTCGAAAGTACTTTTTTAACTTATACAGAGTTAAAGCACATCTTAAGTTTCGTATTCAGAGTGTTAAAAGACCCATACCGAAGCCGTAATATATGCGTAGTGTACATCAAACTAAATAAGAATATGTGAAAGTAACTTAACTATCAGGTTCCCAGATTTAGCCTCATACAATAAAATGATTGTAATGATGGATAGAATACGTGGTTTTCGTTTTCGTTATGGGTCTTTTAACACCCTGTATAGGTACTTACTTTACAAGCTTTGCAATTAAATACAACACAGTTATTTCCTTTTATACATTTATATTTAGTTGTTATATTTTAAGTAAATTGGTATGTTGACTACAGTCATAAGTTCGATGACCTCCTTGGTAGAGTGGTGTCACCTACTCCTGGGTTCGAATCCCAGTAAATGAAAATTTTGTATGATGAATACGAGTATTTGTATATGAGTCATGGACGTTTATAAATATTTCTACACATAAATACTTATATATATGTATAATTATATGTATTTATATCCGTTACTTTAGTATTCCACAACACAAGCCTTACTGTGCTTACTTTGGGGCTAGGTTAATTGGTGTGACTGTATACTAATATTTTATTTAATATTATTTATTTATTTATAAGTAATCTTCTACAAATGATTTTCCAGGAAGTAATTGCAAAAAACCCTTCCTGCTATTATTAGCTACTTAAAAATCATAATAATTGTATGGCGTTTGCAGTCTATTGCACATTCAGACACCATGACTGGGCATCTAGACAAGAACACCACATTTACATTTTACTTAATTCATAAGGTTTTTTTCACTAACTTCTTGTAGTGCAAGTGCAACATCTTAGGGTTAGGAAATCAATGTAACGAGTCTAAAGAACATGGAAATAAATTACTTAGCGATAGATATTATAAAGTTTTAATTAGATGGTTGTTTCTTCTTAATCGATAGTCAAACATTTGTAGAAATATTTATTTCGAATGCGAGGATATTTACTCTCACATTGAAGAAACAACGCTGACCAACAACACCATCAGCGTGGAAAGGGGAATATACTAGAAAATTTCGACAGGTCCTGATAATTATGTTTCCGTAGCTTATCAGTCAATGCTTTTTTATTTTGATTGGAAATGCTAACAGAATAATTAAATAAAAGCATGTTTTAGCGTATGTAAAGCAAAGTAGGTGGATAAGAGAAATATAAACGGTATGCACACACAGTGAGTACGGTAAAACCTTTTTTATGCTAGTCATAATATATCTAGCAAACTTAAAACATTAGCAGACAATATAAATTTCTTTTTTCGCGGCAATGTCCTGTTGGAAGTGATCAATGGATCTAAGTTCAGCAAAAGTCTGTTATATAGTTTGTGTTTGTGGAGACCCAATACATTTTCCTTGTATTTTTGAACTTTATATTGTAATTTGATGATTCTGCACCATCTTCGGACGTTCACCAATAGGAACTAATGCGTTATCGATTGCTATGGACCATATAACAACATTTTCTGAACGGATGAAGGTATTTAATATCATGGGGCATACGCGAGTGTAGCAAGCCAATCTGCAAATTTCTCCAGAAAATTATCTATGGCCGTTATTTGAGACACGTTTGACTTTTAAACTCAGAAAAAGTTATCGTTAAGAAAGATTCAGAACAGAGTTAAAAGTTTAAATAAAACATTGTCGTGGGGCTTATGATCAATTTTAAATAGTAAAATATTGGAAAATGTGAACTCGGCCACTGAGCAATTTATCATAAGTATAAAAATAGTATTGAAAAATGCAAAAAAAAAACATAAATTGTCGTGAGGCGTTGACCCATCGGTATTTTTATATTTTTCATATACATACATGTTTTAACGAGTATATAAAGCAAAACAACATACCTTTTTTTTGAAGCCCTATTAAAAAAATTTTCACTGATATGAGAAAATTACTAGAAATCAACTGATTAAGCTCGCATAATACAGGCTTTATGTTCACTTTCGAGGAACATTAGACAATGAAGGTAATTAGTTATCCGGGATTTGTTTATTGCTAATTGTATTACATTTATATATGCTTATATATATTTATATTGTACGTTTATCTAATTTTGGAAATTTAATACACCCTCTCAACACACATACATGCACTCCCATACCTAACTCACCGACAGGTACTTTCCACTTTTTCCTTTTTTATTATTCTTATTCTGTCACCGAGAGGTACTTTCCACTTTTTTCTTTTTTATTATTCTTATTCTGTTTTGTCTTTCTTATATATATACACGCACCGTTATTAAGTCCTATGACACAGTTTTATTAATATTTGTAAACCTCCCAGGGGGGTGAGACCTTGCGACCCGTAACACAGGTTTTCCTTCTTCGGGCACCAGTTTTCATACTACATGTAGCCCATAAGAAATGTGTTTCTGTACTTAACGTTAAGACTATGTGACGTAGGTATGTATGAGAAAAATAAAGATTATTTTTATTTATTATTATTTTATTTATCTGTCAATGTCATGACAGCATTCAATAATTTGAAATATCAACTATTTTTTTTTTAGCGAGACTTTAGCGAGACCACCGTGCATTGGTTTTATCTAGTATATTTCCTTATTTATATATAACTGATAATTTTTGAAATATTATTCATATACATATTTATAAAATTTTTGCTTGTATTAATACTTATCGAATTGACCCAAAAACTGTGATATCTATAATTTGATGTTTTGAACATCTTATGTTTTGGCGCGCACTGTTCATTGAAATAAAACAACTTTTACGGATATCAAAACGCACTTTTACGGATATAAAAAAAAAAATATTTCCACGAACTAAGTTTTAGTTGTCCGTATTTTTAGGTTTTTTAGGGGTTTTTTGATTTTCCCGACGTTTCGGCACCTTAATACCAAATAGCGCGTTTTGATATCCGTAAAAGTTGTTTTATTTCAATTGATGTTTTGAAGTTTCGTATTTATTAAAAACACGACTCTGAAAGTTATCACTTTTTATAAGGTTTTTTTTCTAAGCTTACTTATTTACGTAATGAGGTTTAGCTAACTGTATGCAGATATAAGTTTAATTATTGTGTTTTATGAATAAGGCAAGTAAAAAAAGAACACCAGTAATTACTTAGTGAAGCAATAAAACAAAAGTAAGTTATATATATGACTTGTTTGACGCAGGGGTACTAAACCTGCCTTCTGCGATAGATGTCTCGGGTTCGATCCCCGGACAAGACAAATATTTGTGTGCATGAACATGTCTATTTGTCTTCTTCACTCAAAAGTACAACTTAAAAAAGTATATAAGTGTTTATCCGCTATCTAGTATCCATAACACAAGTTCTTCATTCCACAAATACTTTATATTTCCGTTAACTAATGCCATTTAAGTAACTTAGACAGTATAAGTAAGCTATTAATGAAGTGCACTTTTGAGGTTAAGTATGGGCGGGTTTGTATACAAACATTCTTCCCCTAAGTTGGCTGAAGTTTATATAATTGGTGTGATTGTAGAAATTATTTATTTATTATTATAAGTTAGTCTATATTTTAGGAAAGGTTAGTTTTTTGATTTCACCTTTTTTATGGAAGCAACACTGAAAACACGAAAATACAGCTTTTTCATACAAGCACATCTTAAGTTTCCTTCATCTTAAAATAAAGCAACTTTAAAAAAAAAAAAAAAACAGCTGTTTTATACATTTTATTTGAATTTAAATTAAATTTGTAGTAGTAACAGCTGTTTTTTTTTCGCGATTTCAAGGTTGCTTCGATACAAAACGTTGTTCGTAATCATAATTAAATTGTACAAATAGTTTTGAGGATTAGGGTAAACGTAAAACCGTTGTTGGTATAGTGTGTCCAACTCGTACTAGTGGTACAGAAGTACTAACGCAGATCGTGACCGTAAATATATTCACGAGTGTACTTAAATGAATCACATAGCACCGCCTTCTCTCAGATGACCAATGCGAAGAGGCATTAACGGCGAGAGAGGTGTCGCCTACACCCGGACACACGGTCTTACTGTATCACTAAACAAATATATTATATGTAATCGTATTGGAAAGTTTAGCGGAGATCTGCAGAAGCTGTATGTATGCAACTAGAGAGTACAGCGAGTCTCGATTCTGGGGGATAAGGGTCTAGCGCTGCGGCATCTTGAATTCGATATTTTCTGGAGCCAAAAAAACAGTATTAAAAATTCAATGAAAAGAAGCTTCGACATTTTAGACTAGTCGAAGATTGTAGAGACTAAAATAGTTTAATAGTTGTAGAGTTTTCACTTACATTTCTAATAAATAAAAATTGTTAGAAAAATTACGATTTTGTAACATCGCAGATGAGAAAGTGCCAGGTACATAGCGCCTACTTATCTTGTCTCAACTACTACTTTTTACATAATTATTGATCCAAAAACGTAAAAGGCATGAATATAAAAAGAACAATAAATGAAACTTGTGCCAAAAGCGATAAACCGAAAGAATATTACCGACAACATGAGGAGAATAATAAAGTCGAGATACTGAATTGCTGCATGATGTCAAGTTATTGTTTTTCTAAATATATTTTCCGTCAGTAAGATATGACCTTGCCTCGTCGATCAAAAGAGTGAAATAATGAATGATGGAATCACAGAACACAGAAAGTCTTTTTTCTTGTGTTCAGTGGATGAAATCATATGCCTAAAAGTAGAAATATTGCCTTTAACTCATTTTGTATTTTTAAAATTATATGAAAGTATCGCCTTGTTTAAGTATTTTTAGCAATGACCTAATGAACATTAATCAGCTAATGCTGAAATAGTCAAAGGATCAGTGTGAGCAAAACTTGCGGTCAAATGTTTGGTACACAGAATTTATGTAAGAGTTTCGTATATTTATCTTGCGGATAGGTTTCTTAACCACAAAACGCAAGGGAACCAATCAAAATAAATAGGTACGGAGTTTGAGAAGCTTGGGAGCTTAGCGGTTAGTCGACGTTATGGTTCACATAAGTTAGTCGCGTAGGTATTAAGTAAAATTAGCCTAAAGCTAACCACTTGTAAGCAAATAACTGCAAAACTATGATGTTAAGAAGTTTGTAACTACGAGTAACTACTCAGAATTCAGTATCACGCAACCGTTTATTTCGCGCTCTACGCTCGGCGCCGTTTAGAAATAACATCTAGCGTCAAAAAGTAGCCTCTAAGTACTAATGCCAAAATTCCTTAAAATCGGTTCAGTGGTTTAGACGTGAAAGGTAATAGATAAAGACAACAGAGTCACTTAAATTTTTAATTGCTAAGGTTATTAAAATTAAATGTATATCTTCGGAAAATGATATGAAAAATTCTGTGCTGAAAAATCTGCAAAATTATAAAAATTAGAAACTATTTAAGTAAGCAGAGGAATTTTCTTACACATATAGGTACTTAGCATAGAAACTGAAAGTTAGAGTATAGCTCAATAATAAACATGTAATAAAAAACGTTTACCCCGTTAACAATAAAGAGCAAGTCGTAAAAAAATCCAATGTATGTCATAAAAAAGGTAAAGGAATACCTTTCCAAAACTCGAGCGATCATCGACCTTTCGTAGCCATAATTATCAGATTTCAATAATTAAATCGTTCGGCGCACGCGCCGTTACGCCATCTCAGTACCACAGTACGGTCAATTCGGTACCGCTGTTATAACGGATGTAAATTTATTTATAACACGCTATTTTAACCGACTTCAAAAGAGAGGGAGGTACTCATATCGACCCGTTTTTTGTTTGTTTTGCGTGTGTACACCGATAAGTAAGTAACTGGTTTTGATCATTGTTTTTTTATCGATATGATATACTTTCAATTTGCTCCCTTAAAGATGAGATAAAGGGCCAAGAGTCATGGGAGTTATGAAAAATTACGATAGTACTTGACAGTACCTGTCGACTTTTAATTTTTAAGGGATATTTAAAATCTATTTTTGATAATCGATATAGACATACGGGGAATATAAAAACAAATAAATTAAAATATTTTCTTAATTCGTTACAATGGAGTGGACGCTAAAAGGAGATGGGGTCGTGTTTCTCAGTTTACTTCGTTGTGGTTACGAGCCAAGTTAAATTTTCAGTCTCGTTAAAAAATGTAATGTTACTCTTAACTTTTAAACGGTTGGAGAAAGATTCCAGAAACGAAGAGAGAGAGAGAAAAATGGTCATCTTCGCAAGGTTCGGACCACAGAACAGAAAAAACGATTTTTCTTTTTTTTCTGTTCTGAGGTTCGGACGTTAGCGGCAGTAAATGTAGTGAAGGTGCGTTTTAGAAGAAATCCGGTCCAAAACGGAACTTAACAGAACGACTGCAGAAAGTATGATGAAAAAAGATCTGGGCTTGTAGGCTAATAGTAGAAAGAAAAAAATTCTTGATACGTGCCTGAAAAAAAAAATATTGGGCCGAAATATGAAAAAAAAAGAACGGCACGCAGGAAATAAGCAAGGTCCGATCCTGTTTTCCGATGTATTTTTTTTTACAATGGAAGATTACTGCAACAGTCAAATCAATTAAGTGTGATGTTAGGCCAAATACCCTTCGGCAGTTATAGTTTGGCTAGGAGAGTCGTATTTTGACCTAAAAAGGTGTTTTTCTTTGTAAAGGGTATGTATAACAAGAGCAATTTATAACATAATCAGTACTGACAGACCACTTCATCACACCACATAAAAAATCAGCGATGAGTTTTTCAGCAGGCTTCAGAGCCTGGTCACATAGCCAAAAGGACCTAAAATTATCTGTACACCCATGAAAATCGACTTCATCCGGCATGACGATTGGCCATCCTCTAGCCCAGATTTTAATCCGCTGGATTATGAAATTTAGCCCTACTTAGAGGAAAGGACTTTCGCTAAAGGACACCCAAATTTGGAGCCTCTTAATGCATCCTTCATAAAAGTAGCCGCCAATATCGACATGTAAGTGGCGCGTACAGAGATGCGTGAGCGCAAAGATCAAAGGCTCGCATCGAAAATCATGCTAGCGATTTCGAAATATTTTTATTTTTTAGTATTAACCATAAGATAAACCTTCTTTTCTTATACAATAAAATAAATAATTAATTGAAAATTGGTTTTTATTTCATTAAGAAGTCGTTACAGAACTTATGACCCGACTAAGTCAGCAAGTGTCCAAGGAAATTAAATTTACTTTAATTTCCTTGTTAATTAATTTGTTACCTTGATGTTTATTTTTTTATTGGTTTAACTAACTAAAAGTACGGGACATAATCTAACTTAAAAAAATTGTCATAAACTGAATTTACAAAAAAACTGACTTCAAAATCTAGGAAATAGAAAATAAGCCTTTTTAGTAGTCGGTGCAAGCCAAGGCAAGACAAAGAAAAGTATATAAGTCCGATATAGAATACCTTGTCTTTTTTCTTGCGTCCACACGTGGATAAACTGATTGTGTAGGCAGTCAATAAAATGCAACGCTTTGCGGTTTCTACCATGTTGATGTTGGACAGTGATAAGAGGTTTATGCTACCGTAATTTTGAAATAACGTTATAATGTTAAAAACAGTTTTTATGACTACTAGTGCTGCTGCTACTTGACGCTATTTTGTTTTAGAGAAAAAAATATAGTTTATAAACTGGTGTAGGTATTACAAACAAGATTGACTTTTTCCCATTTTTAAATTTGTAATGATTGTGTGTTATAACACTCACAGTTAACAGTAACTTCAAATAATACTTGGGTAATAAATATTTCTGTTACCATTAGTGTTGATTGTTAGCAAAACATTCATGTAGCAATTAATAATGCCGACGTTCCACAGCGGGTAGTGCAGTAAATTCACGTCATTAAAATTTGCATCAATTTGACGATACAATGTTACGGTACTAGGGGAGCTCCCGCTATTTACTGCTTGTAATTACTGCCTATAAGTTTTCACGTACAACGTATTTAACTTAGAAGAAGGCTCAATATGTCTAGCTAGAAGGTAGCTTTATAATACCTATGTTAAAACAACTACTATAGCAATAAAGCAAGAACAAGAGAGCTAACAAAATGTAAATGGCTAATACAAATAAATACCGTGAGGCCATACGCATACGGATTTACGTTTTAATAAGGGCTTGTATGGTGCATGCTCGTAAACCAACCATTCATTGTAAAAGGCTCATAACTTACACCAGAAATTGTTTGGCGCTAAATAGCAGTGCTTATGCAGGATCACGGTTGAGCGTTTGTTGCGATTCTGGGAAGGAACAGGCACATCCCTTTTTCGAGTTCGTCTACTCTAATGATTGATTCGAGGTCGAGGAATGTATATTTAATTCCTTGTGTCGTATATTGTAGCATTTCAAACCAACACTAAAACTCTCGTAAAAAGCTGGTCTAAAAAAACCCTCAACTTAAGTCTGCTATTGTCAGCTTTGTAGTGTAATGTAAAGTGAAGCACACATCCCTAGAATAAATTTTAAGTACTTTTTCATAAAGAGTTATTAGGTTAGGTTCTTTATTTTCCCATTATCTTTTCAAGTTAATCAATCGTGTCTATCTATTGCATAATAACCTGCTTATCAGTCGCTGTCAATGATAATATTATTATAAGTGTGTACTTGCAGCAAAAATGTCATACGAGCTCGCATTGTGAAACATTGGGAAGACCCTATATGGGGTTCGATTCAGTTTGCTATATTTCTTCCATTTCTGTGCTTTTTCGTGTTTTTTGTCCTACTTGTCGATTGTCAATGTGTGCCAGTTCAACGCAAATTACTATGAAGGTAACATATCTACTATAAAACATTATTGGTCGCTGTCTGTCAATAATAAAGTACACCGAATTCGATGTGTAAGTGCCGGAGCAGACATCACGACTACCGATGCGCCTGCGCTGCATACACACACGGCGGCTAATTGTTAATAAGCGCCTCCTTAATCTGCTGTCTGCGTCGTAAAGCCGTCATTGTGAATGCAAATTTTCTTAAACATTACGTTACCATAAATTAGGTCCGTTATTTCCCCAACTTTTCAAGTTTATACTTTTCGTTTCCTCAAATGTAGAGAACACCAAATTCGTTGTGTAAGTGTAGGAGCAGACTTCACGTCACAACTACCGAAGCCTGCGCAGCATACACACGCGGACGCGGCTAATTGTCAACATGCGAAGCGCCTCCTTAATCTGCTGTCTGCGTCGTGATGCCGTCATTTAATCGGAATAAAACAATCGTGCTCTTTTTATTAATATAAGACTTTCACTTACTTTTAAAGTTTTTGCGCAGTTCTAGTTAGACAACGACGGATCAACGGATCAAAAAATATTTTTAATCATTTACACAAAATCGGTAAGAAAAATACTTAATATATTTTACATATTTATTATGTAACAATTTGTAAGTAGTAAGTATACCTAATGATTCAAATTCACAAATAGATTATACTAGTTATCTATTTGTGAATTTTAATTTCATTTGCAGTTGTAGTAAGTCGGATTGAAATTGTTTTTAGACAAACTCTCAATCCGATCGAATCACCAGCAGTTCTAGTTTCCCAAACTTTATAAGCCCGATTAAAGGTACTTTTCTCCTCCTTTTATTCTGCTTTAAGTAAAGGTAATTTCCTTATTCTGCTTTAAGTATCAGATTTAATAAATATGGAATAGACACGCATAAATTATCATGGAACTTGAAAAAAAACGGGAGAATAGCATTCTCATGAAATTTATGATCGTTATGATTATTGCAAAAAAAAAATGTATTAACAAAAAGATATTTATTGCTCTCCAACACTCGCACACTGCGCTGCTTGGAGACTACCTACTTAGTTGATTTGGTTAAATACTTTTTAGGGTTCCGTAGCCTAATGGCAAAAAACGGAACCCTTATAGAATATATATATTAAGGTCCCCATACATAAAACTAAAACTGATATTTTTTTTTCCATCAAACCTATAGATAGGTCTTTTTAAAATTGCATAGAAGTTTCTAAAACAGTTTTTTCTCAATGTCAACCGTTTGAAAGATGGTAAAATGTTTGTCCCCCCCACCCCCCTCTAACTTTTGAAATAAGAGAGTGAAAATTTTAAAAAATATATATATGCTGTAGATCTTTATAAAAACTTTCAACGAAAATTGGTTTGAACGAAATATAGTTGACAGTTTTAGAAATATAGCACATTTCCCAAAGGAAACTGAACCAAAAAAAAATTTTTTTCCATCAAACCTATACGTGTGGATATATATCTATAGATAGGTCTTTAAAAATTGCATAGAAGTTTCTTAAATAGTTTTTTCTCAAAGTCAACCGTTTGAACGATAAACACTTTCAAAGTGGTAAAATGTGTTTACCACTTTGAAACTCCACTATTTATAAATGCAATAGATCTGTCTGTACATTTTAATGAATGTGCATCAGCAATCAAGTGAAGACTATTGATGCGATTCATGTATAGAGTTACATACTCAATTGTACTTAAAATAAAGATGTTTTATTGAGACGCCTTTTAAGTTTTTTTCTTCATCAAGTGTGGCAAAATGACTCTTGTCGTGTCTGTAAATACTTTAAATAATAATAATTTAGTTATGTTGTTTGTAAGACTGAAGAAGACATTTTAAAATTGTCTTTAACTTATTACCTCTATATTGAATGACTTCTTTTATTCTAAGTTTGGTCTGGGTTACGTCTTTAATAAAAATAAAAAATTACTATAATAATAATAATAAAAATTTCTTACACTCACACCAATTAACCTAGCCCCAAAGTAAGCACTGTAAGGCTTGTGTTATGGGATACTAGGGAAACGGATATAAATACATATAATTATACATATATAAGTATTTATGTGTGGATATATATATAAACGTCCATGACTCAGGTACAAATGCTCGGATTCATCATACAAACATTTGCCCCTACCGGGTTTCGAACCCAGAGTAGGCGACGCCTTGAAACCGATGTACGAACCACTCGACCACGGAAGTCGTCTATATTGAGTCTATTCCCAATTTCTGTGGTACATTACGTTATGGACGTTATAGAGCTCGTATTTATATTAGAGTTCTTAGTATTAGAGCTCCATATCGTTGCATTGGAAATAGTTATTATAACTCCTTTTCTTAGATAAATATATATTTATATTAAATACAAAAGCAGTTAATCTCCAACTGAGCAAGTTGCACAACTTGACACGTCTGTTTTTTTTTAATGAACGACGGGGAAAGTCTTTGCCTTCATCATACCTGATGTTAAGTATTCCTCCGCTGGCAATCGAACACGGGACCCCTGGGTCTGATACCGGTGGTTGTACCACTAGACCACAGAGGCGGTTAAGAGGCATTTAACAGGAACCTAGTACCTGTACAGCACAGTATTCATTGAGTGTAACGACACTCATTTAGTAGAATGAGCACTGATTACATAAGTTGCCCACTGCGGTTTGGGCCCACTCAACTATGGGAACAACTGTCGGACGGTGGTGACGCCCTAATGAGCTGCTCCTATTTGTATAATGCAGGTTACACTGTTCTAGGAAGAGAAGACTAAGGCCTTTGGATTCAAAATTAAAAAAACTAAAGAAAGGGATTTGAAATTATTTGTATGGAGGTTGGCCTAGTCCAAATCCGTAGTATGAGACACCAATTAGATTTTTTTTTAAATGACGTCGCACGATAGAACCTATATAAATGAACAGGGGACATATAGAAGAAAATAAAAATCGGCCACGTGCAAATCGAACTCGCACATGAAGGGTTTCTTCTCTCACCCAAGGTTGCCTGGAAGAGATTGCTATGTAGCAATAAGACCGCCGTGTTCCTCTTTTTTGTCATTTTCTCTGTATGTGTTTGTTTTTATATAGTGTGCAATAAAGTTTCTATTATTATATTAAATACACCTACCCAAAATGCCACTATAATTTTTCGCCTGCAAAAATAACTTTGTTTTTCATAGTGTATGTATAAATGACAAAGTTATATTTGCGGTTTTGGCAAATGTGCTATAGCTCTGAAACTGCATAATATATAGTAAATTAATATTTCTTACACTCACACCACTTAACCTAGCCCAAAGTAAGCACTGTAAGGCTTGTGATATGGGATACTAGGGTAACGGATATAATACATATAATTATACATATATAAGTATTTATGTGTAAAAATATATATACACGTCCATGACTCAGGTACAAATGCTCGTATTCATCATACAAACATTTGCCTCTACCGGGATTCGAACCCAGGACCCCAGAGTAGGCAACGCCTTGAAACCGGTGTACGAACCACTCGACCACGGAAGTCGTCGAAAGTGTATATCATTAAAACGGTTGACTTTGAGAAAAATCTGTTTGATCAATGTGATTTTTTTAAGACCTATCTAAAGATACTCCACACGTATTGGTTTGATGAAAAAAAATATTTCCAGTTTCAGTTCCATGTATCTTTAGATATCCATTTTTTTTTTAAACATAGTTTTAGAAACCTCAATGTCATTTTTAAAGACCTATCTATAGATACCTCGCACGTATAGGATTGATGAAAAAAATATTTTTCAGCTTTAGTTCCATGTATGGGGAGCCCCCTTAATATATATATATATATTTGTGTAAAAACCGTATATCGGTTTACAGAATACATCTACCTACCAAGTTTCAACTGTGTAATCCTCATAGTTTTGGAATAAAGTGGTTGTGACATACATCGGACATGACGACTCTATAAGGGTTTCGTTTTTTGCCATTAGGCTACGAAACCCTAAAAAACTTTATGATATACAAGGTGGAAACAAAAGACGGTAGCTGGAAGGAAAGTACCCTAAATATTGGTGTAAGCTAATTTTACTCGAAGGAAACATTTCCTTATTTTCAAAATGAGTTAAACTGCATTCAAAGATTTTTGCTAAGTACTTACCTTTACCGGGAATCGAACCGGCTTTTGAGAAAAAATATATCCTGTACTTTTATGATTACTATTTTAACAAACCATAATAAAATGTTATATCGATATATCTTAATATACTTAATAATATAATCACATACCTACGTATTTCAAAGCTAACTTCCGTCATAAATACTCAGAAGGCACGCGATACTCCTGCGCACCCATTCCGCCCGCTCCAGTGATTCTCAGCGTACCATATCGCACCAGTCATAACCACGACATAATCACCCGGTTCAATCAAAAATAGCCCTTACTCCCTACACAATAGAAGCGACCCAAATCAGCAGTATTAATCAGATATACTCATTAAGATGGTTCTTAAGTGAATGAACTATGCAGCGCATATATTATTTGTTTAGCTACCTTTAGGTTTATTATCTGTTGTTAATGACTTGGAACTTCATTTGCGACTTAAGCTTGGAGTAAATTAGTGTATACAAAGATTATGACGTTGCAAGGTTATACTCTACGAAGATATTATGGGTTAAATAAAATAAAAAACCAAGTGAACTACTTGGCTCGCAGTATCACCAGCATAGTTTTCGTGGGAATATCGAGCTAAAATGTTTCCTTGGTCTAATCCAACTATCTGTGTGCTTTTTGTCCAAACCCGTTGGGCAGTTTTTGCGTGAAAGTGTAACAAACCCATCCATCCTCACAAACTTTGGCATATTATGATGTTAGTAGGATAAGTAACATTATAAGGATGATAAGACTAGCAGGAGAGTGCAACATTCCTGGATTGATTTCTAATCAACGCGTAACACCTACACCCAAAATCCTACTAATATTATAAATGCGAAAGTAGGTATGTCACTTTGTTTGTTTGTTTATTTGTTTGTTTGATTGTTCGTTCGTTACTCTTTCATACTAAAACTTCGAACGGATTTGGATGTAATTTGACAAAGAGATATTACATAGCCTGGATTAAAACATAGGTACTTTTATTCCGATATTTCCACGGGAACGAGAATCATGCGGATGAAACCGCGGGCAGCCGTTAGTTGTTTTATGGCTACCAACAAAGTAATTCACTCTGAATTAAATGCTCCATACTAATAGGTACCTACCACGTTACAATACTCGTTAGTGTTGTACAAAATACGTCACTGCTAACTGTATCAAACTCCAATAAGTAGATATCTTAAGAGGCGTGGCGAGAAAACGCCCAACATGCATGTTCGCAGTTATTACGGTACTTCGCTATAAAAAAAAACACAGCTGTACTTTAGGAGCAAAAGAAAATAATAATATCCAATGAAGTATATATCATTGATAGTACCTACAAACGTTTTAGTTTTAGACTTAACATGCGAATTGTTTTCCAATCTGATGCTACGCATTATGATGAAAATTTATCAATAGTTATCTGTAATCGTATATGACATGTTTTTGTTTTTTGTTAAAACCAAAATTTGTTTTAAATTATTTACACTGAATGAAGTATTTTTATAGTTTACACCGGATGTCATATTAGACTCCCTAAGCTTTTAAAATTTTAATATATTACCTATCCGTTATCTAGTATCCATAACACAAGTTCTTCATGAAACTTAACATGGGCTAGATAATTGGTGTGATTGTATGAAATTTATTTATTTATTATTATTATTATCATTTATGTTTTCCAAAGTAAAAGCAAGTATTTTTCCGTAAACATAAACCGAACGGTGACAAGTTACGTTTTTGTTAAATAATTTACATTTAAAATTATATGTATGTTTATGGTAAATTTTAAATAGAAAAATATTCGAAAAAATTTACTCGGCCACAAGTGAATTCTCAGATGGGAATCGAACCCGCGACTTTCGGAAATCCGGACCAATGCTCTAACCGCTGAGCTTATGTATGTTGAATCATATAACAACTTATTTTGTAACGGGAAGGTTTATTTTATAAAAACGTTTAAGTAATATTATTTTAAAGTCATAAAATCTGTGTAATACTGTTTTTACAGGTCGTAAAGGGACTTTAAGAGCTGTAATGAAGCTGTAAGGTAAGTTATAACACTTTTTTACAACTTTAAAAACTTAAGTAACTTTTTTAATTTGTTCTCCTGCTTAAATTGCAAATATCATATGTTTTACGAATTTCTGATAAAAATTAATTACATATCTATTATCAAATTAAAATTGCATAAGGACATAATATACTCAATACGGTAATGTGATTTGGGGTAAAATATTTTTACCATTGCCAGGATCTTTTATTTTAAATAACGTTTTAACTGACTGTCTAATACTAACACAAATTACTTAGGTTCACTTGCAGGAAAATGGGCTATATCTCGATTTTGTTTAATCTAGATTTAGCCCTACAAAAATGACAAATATTTAAATGTGGATTTAGTCCATACTAATGGACTAAATCTAGATTTAATGAAATGTGGACTGAATGGGAATTAAAAGAGTTTGAATAAGTTTGACAAATTCAAATCCGAACTTCTTAGAAAGTGACTGTAAAATAAACCCAGGAAAAGCCCACAGTTTTAAATAAAGTATTTGAGCTACATCCATATGTTAAAGATTTTTTGTGTAACTATCTAAAATAGACTTACCTCACCTTAAATAGTTATTTGAAAAACCGCCTCGAAAGACGTTACACTTCAGACCAGCATTTTATGGTGAAAAGAAAAAAAACAGGCGTCAAAGCCCGTACATGTAAATCGGAGATACAAAAAGCTCAATTTGCAATACGAGAAAAAGCTGATTCAATGCTTCTCTTAAAAGTTAAGACAGTTTAAGTATCTGCATGCTACTTTGTATATGGCATTAGCTGATAGTATAATTGGATATGGATTAAGTAGTTACGGCAGAGCTTTCAAAACACATTTGCAGAAAATTATTAAACAACAACGCAACCTATTGCGACTTATAGTTCCAACGAAGATTCAAATCAAAGAAAGCGAGACTAGATAATTTGAGCATTGTAAGTTATTAACAGTTTACGATAAAATTAAGTGGGCCATCCTAGTCTACGAACATCGCAATTGTCTTAAATTAGTCACTTACACGCGTCCGTCAAATCTAAAATAAATTACATAATAAAAAGTTTGAAATACCTAAATTAAAAATTTTCTAAGGAAATTGGAAATGTTTGTTACCGGAGTTGCTTTATGAAATGAGTATTGATTTTGTTCGGAACTACATAGAAAAGATTAATTTTAATGCAGTTGTTAAGGAATACTTTTCGGATAATATAACTAACGAGTAGCAAGTCCATATAATTAATGTTTAATTGTACTAAATCACATGATTGTAACTATTATTTTTAGTGTATGAAAAAAAACCTTTAATCAAGATTTCCATTACAACTACAAAAAAAAAGCAACGTTGTCTGTTTTTGTTTCTAATATAAGTTATAATACTTTAAAAAACATGTACTTATATTTTCGCCTCTCCTCCGCCCCAGTTAAAGCCGAAACGGCTTTTGTAGCGGTGTATAATTAAATATCATATGTGTTTTCGTAATATTTTTGGTCAATAAATAAAATAATAAAAAAAGCTTCGAGAAACACTTCTTTTAGATAATTAATTAAGGGGGTATAATATAAGTTTTCGACGCCCTTGACGAGTTTCTTGCCGGTTCTTCTCGTTACAAGGTTTCCCGCCGCGCAGTAGAGTTTGTGAACCGATGGCGTAGCTTCTTTGACGATCATAAGTGCTTGTAACAGCCTAGACTGAATAAATGATATTGAATTTGAATTTGAGCAACTTTGAGTCAAGTATTAGTAGTGCCCAAGTTTTTAATGATTAAAATTTTCTTTTACTTTAGTATAAGTAAGTACTGACTTTTGCACAACTATATATTTTTATGCGTATAGCACTTTCTACGTATATCGATCGTAAATAAATGGTACTGATCCAATTTACCAATCTTCTTTTATAGTATTAAGAAAATCTTTATTTGATGATATAAATATATAAATTATGCGAAAGTTACTCATCAGTTACCTTCACTCAACTTAACCTAATCATACTGAACCAATATTAATGTACGCATAGGCCATTTTTATTCACAAATTTTAGTGATCCTTATGGAACGCGAGGAGATGATCGGGAACGCGACAATTTCCTTCCGGACAGCAACTTTTTTATTTAACTAGCGGCCGCTCGCGGTTTCACCCGCGTGGTTCCCGTTCCCGTGTGAATATTGGGATAAAAAGTATCTCACCAGGCTATCTACTATCTGTGTAACAAATTTCATCCAAATCCGTTTAGTACTTTCGGAGCCTATTCAATGCAAACAAACAATCAAATCTTTCCTCCTTATAATATTAGTATAGGGGACGTTCTTCTTTTTTATCGACAATGACTTGTCTTCTTCGCAAAAAAAATGTTACTCATTGCTCCAAAATACAAATATATTTTTTCTTTTACAAATATACACTTGAAAATGCAACAATTATAATATCCTCAAAAGTAGATTTTGACTATTAATATTTTTTACGAATTTATTGTGACATAGTGTACGAAAAACGTAACGGAGGTGTTTTACATACAAATAATGTAAACAAACTGCTCTCGTACAATAAAATCATTTTGAAAGTTTCTATCCAAAAACATTTACAGAACTACTTAACCTTTGTTATTAAATTAATAAGGAGTAATATTTTTTTATGTTTCTATTATTACATAAAAAAAAAAATTGTTTAGCTGTCTCCCGACGTATATGATTTTAGTTGCTTCTGTCACTCATCTTATAGTACAAAATAATGTGCGTTAGCAATTTTGATCTTGGTCACTAGACAAGAGCATAGTCCCCCTGCACTCTGGACCCACGCTATGCGTCCCTACACCCCGACAATACCAGTCACTCACTCGAAAACAGTAAAAGATGATGCGTGTGTTTATTTAGCGACCGCTCTGTCACGTAAGTTACTACTTCCAAATATTATTATAATTTTTGTGTTTAATTATTATTTTATTGATTACTGATAAATATTTCATATATGCCCAGTTATATTCATAAATTATAATTAGGCGAATGCTCAGAATCTCGAACACTACTATTTTACACCTCCGTAACGAGGTCCTCTGTCACAAAAATGTGACGGAGTGGTAAAACTCGTAACGGAGTGGTCGTTTTTGTATGGAACTTAGAGCGTTAGTTCATTTACATAATAGATGATTGTTAGTCTTCTTATGTTGGTTATTATACCGTGGATTATTTGTTAATTTAAGGTGTTACAATCAGGTAAATGGAAAAATGGTAAAAAAAAAAACAGTGTTGTCCCCCTTATAATTTAAGTTCAAAGTAGTGTATAATCCAGTTTATTGGTACTATTTACAAAAATTACATTTTCTAGTATTACATGCTAAACAATAAAGGTGTTCACCAGATTTTCAAGTTACTTTATTGAAAGACTTTCATAATATTAAAAAGTTTCTTGTCTTAAGAAGCTAAAATGTGACAGAGTGGTATTGGATAACATTTTTTAAATGTTTATCTTAAGAATTCCGTCCCATGGAGCTATCTGAAAATAAATGTTTGTATTCTTGATAAGAAAGTAATTAGAAATTAAAGATCTGATTTTGCATGAAAAATAAAACATTTTCGTGACTGAGGTGTTGATTTTTTTTACCATTCCTGCAAAATTTTAATTAAAACAAAAATTACAAGTAAAACTTCGATGCATTATATATTTTTGAAATCTACAATAACGAGGCAATCATTTTAAATACATTTTACTAAAGAAATCACATGTTTACTTTTTTAACAAATATAAATATTAGCCGGTCAGATTGTCGATAAAAAAGAAGAACATCCCATAGACAAAAAAAAACAAACTTTACATAATTATTAAAAGTACATAATATTCAGAGAATGTTACAAATTTAGGCAACAAAGACCATGTTGGCATTTTATTCCAGGAGAACATCGATGTTTGGTGTGCGTTAGTTATCTACTTACCTAAAAAATTTGTACATGCACTAAACTTCCTCTATTTGCCAACCATACTGATAATATAATAAACGGCACTTAATTTTGTAATGTTTCAAGTTCATTTAAGTCCTTCTTCATAAAGCCATAGCAATCGATTTCCATTAGTAACGAGTGGATGTTCCCGTCTTAACGTGTCGATTCGCTTAATTTGCACCGATTAGTCGACGATCAACTCTTCGACAGAACTATGGCAGACTTGTCCTGGCCCGCACTAGATCGAAATAGATGTACAGTCAACAACGCGTGGGGCTTTTGTATTATAAATAAGGATGCTCTCAAGGCCAAATTGCAACGCCTGAACTGCTGTCATGTGTTCCTGAAAATAAGATGTAAGTTCACATGATAAAATATAGAAAAATACTAGAAATAATTGACACCTGTGAAATTAAGATGAAATCAAATATCAATGTGATTTCGTTTGCACCACTCAGTGGTGCAGATGAAACCAACTATCATATGTGGTTTCTATTGCACCTCTGGTAGTGCTAACGAAACTAACTTGTCTCATATGCACCACTGGTGGTGCAAGTCGTTGTGCAAACGGTACAACGGGGTCTCAGGTTGTTCAAAAGACGGGATTGAACCCGCAACCTTTGGATATTTCGTCCAATAATCTTCCATTTGAGCTAATGAATGAGCTTTAATGAGAACGCTTTCTAGTATTTTTCCATTAAAATCTATCATATAAAATAGCAGTGTCTAAATGCAGAAAATCATAAAATGTTATAGTCACATAATATTTATAAATATCATTCAAATTTTAGTAGCATAGTTAAAAATCTCAAGTTAATTTTTTTTTACGTTTTTTTATTATAAAATCATAAAGCGTCCAATGAAAATCCCGCTAAGCGTTTTATCCATCCTCGATTTGTGTATTTTATACTTGTGCGTTCTAAGTGTGCCTACTTACATTACTGCGTTGCTTCAGACCTTTACGGCTTGACAGATTAAATATATAAAAAACAGCCAGGGTTCTACATCAGCATTCATCTAGAACGGTGTTATCCGACCAGACATGTCTTCGCATAACGGAGTATATTTTTAAAGGTTCTTGAAATCTTAAGATAAGGTCATTTTGCGTCAAACCATATTCGGAAATCGGGACAGTTTTAATTTAAGAGCCTTTACGAGTACCTATTTTTTTTATTATTATTATTTGCGACGTAATTTGTAATTTTGTATTATTGAGTGCTACTTGAAATTAAGAAAATTAATTAACTTAATGACAGAGATAGATTTGGATCAATTAACAAAGTGGAAGAAGAGTACCTAGGTCCTCATTTTCAGAAATGTCAAAATGATAATTTCACTCAAAGGATTTGGAGCATTAATTTTTCCCACTTTTAACTCAATTAAAATAATTGTTTTTTTTTATTAAATCTTATAAATTAGAATTACATCACGAGTGAAATCAAAATGTCCAATAGTCGCAGGCTTTTTTTTTTTTTTTGGTACCCTTTAAAAACTTATACTCTGTCTAAGATCTTTTCGCAGTAGAGGCTTTCCCCTACACCAATAGAATACACACAATATAATATCTTGCCCTATGAATTTCACTGTCACCAAATTCATCGTCATCAGTAGAAACATTCCACAGATTTGCATATTCTACCAAACAAATAAACTCTTCAGTTTTATTAAGATAGTATCTTAATAGTTTACTTATGCGTTCACTTTTATTAGCATATGAAAGTAAAGAGCTGAAAGCAAACATTACGATAGTGTAAATAAAATTGTTAAACCTACTCAAAATGTTGCTATCGTTGTAAATTCATATTGAAATTGAGTTGCATTGTAAATGTTGGCACCAACTATGCATGATAATTTTAGTGCAGTCATAGTGATTTACACGATAGTAAATGAAATAAGTACCTAGATTATTACTACAGACGTGCCGTTATTACTTTCATACAGTATATCATGAATATGTAAATGTCAATCGAACTGTATGAATATGATTGTAAAATATGATACAAGTATCTGTCTTTTTTGTGACAAACTAGGCATTCAGAAAACTAAAACAGAATTAGCTGTGTTCCTGTTCTCGTAGAAGTGTCAGGATAAAAAGTATCTATCCTATGTTCTATTTCAGGTCATAGCATAAAAATATAAAATACGTAGAGTAGCTTGTAATGACAACGATACAGTCTATTTGACTTCCAGCCGTACCTATGCTTACGTGTGATTCAATAACCAGAAAAATCTTCCTGATAATAATACCAATGTCATTATTTGCGGCAAATTATTGCTATCATAATCTATAGTACGCCTAGAAGAGCTTGCCCCTGTTTTATTTAATTCTACCGTCTCCTTCTCTACGAGTTCCTTGACTTGAATATAATAGTTTTTATTGTTATTGTTGCAACCCTAATGCGTTAATCGATCGAGGGGTCTATTAGGCCCGTCGCGACAAGAATGTGAATTTCAATCGACACGTTGATTCAACCAACACGCAGCGATGCGACGCCGGCCTGTGATAATATGAGATCAGACACGGACAGAATATCGTCGTTAAGATTGGAATTTGACGGTTTATTTAGACGTTAAAATCGATGATCCAACGTTATCACGTTACTGTTGTTGTTTTAGGACAAAACTAGCTTGTTGAAATCTGGTTCGATAACAAATACCAACCTTCTCGAACTGATTTAACTCTTCTGCTTACGGTGTTTGGAGATTGAATACAGAGAGTGTATAATTAAATATAATTTATTTGTAGAAAACTATTGGTACCATAATTAACTGTTACATTCAATGGCAACCCTAATGCGCTGATCGATCGAGGGGTCTATTAGACCCGACGCGACAAGAATGCGAATTTCGATCGACACGTTGATTCAACCAACACGCAGCGATGCGACGCCTCCGGCCTGTGAGATTATGAGATCAAGCATAGATAGAATATTGTCGTTAAGATTGGAACTTGACGGTTTATTTAGACGTTAAAACCAATCATAAAATTTATCACGTTATTGTAAAAAAAGACAGAAAACTGTTGTTGTTTTGAGATAAAATTAACTTTTGAAAATACTAACTAGTTCTATTATAAATATTATTTCGATGTTTTGGATATTGTGTTCGTACAGAAAGTGACGTTATTTTATTTGATAATTATTTTAATTTCATGATCATTCAACATTTTATTATGTATTTTTTTTTAATTCAGCGATAAAACTAAAGAGTTCTGATTATTAACTCTCACTCTATCTTTATTAATAAATGTAACTATTTGAAAATTAATGTAACGTGAATATTTCCGTTACAGTCTTCTAAAGTGGAAAAATAAAATAAAATTCACAATAACTTCTTTATTGACGTTTTCAGGTTAGGTTAGGGTTTTAGGGTTAATCTATGTATCTATGTTTGATGACCTCACTGATCTTACATTGATAATTAAGATTAAAAACAAATGCAAGGACCCATGAACATTGATTATATGTGTACTATGCACATAGTCTTTAATAATCTAATCACAAACTGGAACTGTAACATCATTGCACAATTGCTCATTCAATTGTAGTCTTTATACATATAGCTGTAACGGTCAACATTCGCATCGTTCGTTAGCCCTTGTCATGCTTATGATAAGATCTAGTTCAGACAGAGTCCATTAGAATGAAGGTTGTAATTGCGAACACATTATCATGGGCAATGAGGAATGATAGGTCAAAATCATGACATTGACTATGAAATATTTAACGGTCTGAATTAATATGATGACCTACATGATTACTAATGATTAAAATTTGCAAGTGCACAAGTTCATTATCATTGTCGGCTTATATTAGCGTGTCTTTTCATGCTTCAAACACTTGATTAAAACAGTTAAATAACTTTATTTTTATGGCGATTGTAAAATTTAAGGCCGTTAGTGTGGAAACGGTTTTCATTGTTCATTTACACATTGCAAGAATTTATTAATTATACTTTAATTAATGGATTAATATGGATTGTTCTATTACTTTTATGTACCCTGTTCTATTTATAGTTTTTTTATTTTTATTTTATAACTGATTATTTTGGTATCAATACTTCTTCTTTATGGTTGTTACAATTTTTATAATGGATTTAAAATTTTTGATGATGGGACATCTGATATTGTCATTTTTTTATCGTGACATTTACTTGAATTGATATTCGTTTCCTATTTAAATGATTAATTACTTTTTATCCTAATTGTATAATTTTAGCTTTTTATTTTACCTACATTGCCTACATACCAATATTGTTACTTAATAACTCTAAATTAGGAACTCAACATTTATTTTTATAACTTTGCATGCTTTTTGACCAGCGAGACATGTTGACTATAATATCTTTACAACATCCATGTAACCGTGTTTCTTGCAAAATAAAATTATTCTATTTTACAAAAGTAATGAATATAAATAAAAAGTCAAGTTATAACTAATTTTAAAATATTAATAAATTTGGATAAATGCATCCTGTGGTCAATAATAATACCAATATAAGCGATATTAATTAAAATACATAATAATTTTAATAGGCATTTTCCAAGTCAACAGGTTGAAATAAAGTAATACTTACTCTGTAACCTTTTGTGATTGTGATGTCGTGATACGTACCCTTAGATTTCGTGATGCAGTTGAATACACTGACCACTGAGGAACTCAGACTTGAGAAGATGCGTAGCCATTTGTTACAATTTTAAAGCCATTTGCCACTGTCACTACCGGCCTTTTAAAAGAACGCATAAGTACAACACATAATTTATAAAAATATTATAGAAAATCTGGGTATTTAAGATATTACTAGCGTTGCTATAAACAACACAAATTTTCCAAATTTCCACTTTGAAAATTGTTTTTCATTTTTTTCCCAAGTCATTTAATATTTATAATCTGCATACAAAAAGATCATAAAGTTAAAATGCAATATTGATGTCAGTAACATCTGGGTTAATTTTTTTGCCGTCTAGACGCAAGCAAGCCGAGACGCTTGCTTTCAGTATTAGGAGCTAACTTGGTGTTTTCTCTTACATCCAAAAAAAATCACATAAATCTTGTTTCCATAACATATGTATTTTTTATTTGAATTTTCCTAGTTTGGTTTTAACCAGTAACCAGTTTGAAATGTAGCAGAACCACGCTTTGCGAAGCTAATGATAACGGAGCGTGTGTTTTGTTGCTCAGTTAAATTACATACATTTCTGTATAGCTCGAGCGATGAGGCTCATTATTGTGTATTCTTTGAAGTGTACTTAATAAAGTAAGGAGAATCTGCTTCCATTGTTGGCTATAAGCGCATGTAGACAACAAAGTACGGCCCGAAATTAGTTTATAAAAATTTGCTTTTAAATGGATTTTAAGGAAAACATAATATTTAAAATGAAGCTAAGGAAATGTCATCCAATTTAAACCAACCATGCGACCCGCGACACGCTGTCGACCCTTATCTCGCGATGTCTGTCCTGCTCATATCAGTATGATGTGAGCGGGACAGACGATGCGCTCGCGCGAGCAAATTGTCGAGAAAGCTTTGTCGAGGATCGCATGCTACGCAGGAGTCCTGTCGTCTAATCGTCTAATTTCAAAATCTATCACAACCCCTTTCAAAGGTATTGTGATTGTGATAGTGATATATGGAATTGTGTTACTTAAAGTCGCAACCCCTTTCGGAACGAATGATGTTTTAAATGACACTTCATTTGACACTTATCCATGCATTTGAAAGATATTTTCGAGTGTCACTTTGCTTAGACAGTTCAATTTCGTTCATTCAATTTTCAAAACGCATCCCTATCACAATCCCTAATCAAATGTCAAATAGTGACGGTTTGAAGTGTGTAAATATCTTTCAGATGACGAATTGAAAGGGACTGAGACAATTAGCCCCTGGGTTGAATTCCCAGTGTGGGTTCATATTTTATTGGTTCTGTTTACTTGTGCTTATCGCTATCATCTTATTTAGGTCTGTCGCGATAGCAAAAATGTTTTCAGCGTTGTTATGAGAAGGCAGTTAACCAGTTCCTCAATGTTGAGGATTCCGGGAGAAGTACTTACGATTCCACCCACAGCTTTTTTCACTATAACGTGACGTATGTAGGTACGTCATATTATTTTATTTCTCTTTTTATCTAAATGTTGAGGACAAAGATATAATCTATAACAGCTTATAATATTAATTACAAGCCCTCCCAAGCCCAAGCCTTTGCAATTTATACAAGCCCTCAGATATACCTATAAAAAGTTGCAATGTATAACAGAATCTAGTAAAGGCCTATGTTCACACATTAATCAACTATTTGTGGGAAATCACCATTTCTCCCTATTGTTATTGCATTCATGAGAATATGAGATCGAGTGGCTTTTAAAACAATTCAATGAGCAACTGCGCTAATAATTAAATAGTAAGGCGATTGATGTTTACGTTGTTGTGTACAAAGTACTAAATGTATTTACTTATTCATTTGTTAATGTAATGTATATTTAGTACTATGTGGTATAATATTAAGTACTTAGACCTGTGTCATAAAGCAATACTATTAACATAACATTAATACACTATTGTTACCTTAACATTGACAGAAGTGAGTTCCAGGTAATAAAAACACTTGTTGACAGACTCCAACATTCTTTTATCGGATTTTTTTTTAATGTGACTTATATTGTGTTTATAACTTTTTAATTTTGCATTTTACAATGCTATTTTTATGTGATATGTTACAATGCTATTTTTACTTGATATATATATGTTTAATATTTATTATATTGTGTTGTTAGAATTTAAATCAAAATTTCAAATTTTATTAAATAAAAATATCTAAATAACAAACTAAACTGTCAGAAGCAGATTCGCAAAAAAAAATTTGTATGTAGTTGTTTAACATGATATTATTGTTAAAATAATTAGGAATACAAACAATAGTAATCACGAAAGCTACCATATAGTAGCTTCTTAATGGATCCATACAAGTGATTACAAATTGATTGCTTACTTATTTTAAATAAATATTTTCTTAAAATCATACCGACGGATCTACATTAGAAAATCGTTAGCACGCAGAAACTTACATCAGTCATATTTTTAATAGATACCTTTATTACTTAACCCCGTATTAAATTATCGTTCAAGCACCACATATAGAATATCATCAAACAAATGCCACGATTTTGATACCATACCATGATATTTTATCTGATGATAAGGTATTGTGTGTTAAAGCAAATATTATTCTTGACATAACTGAAGTCAGTTCTATTATGATGTGATCAATAGCACACTAATTTAATGCCTATGGCGAATAATTGTTTTACATAGTTAAACAAGAGACAATTAAATGATAATAATAGCCTTAAATCATGTTTTCTTCTTCTTTCATCTTTTGATATTTAATGAGCATGAAATAGCTAAAAGTTGTTTATTTAGACGTAGGTGTCTTCATTAAGAGTAAAAAGCAACAATAGCATAGTTTAACCTTTAACCCTCCGGTCATAAGTACTAGCTAATCAACATGGCACGCAACAATGACAATAGGCCCGGGCCAATGTTTGCTGAGTTATTCAGCATTATTTTTTAACAGGTGTACCTTTCCAATTTTGCAATCTTTTCTATGTTTATTTTATGTTGGAAGACTGGATACTGATGCCACCATTTTATAAGAAGATCAAGAAAATGTGGCAAAAATCTGAGAAAGATTTATTACTATTGCAAATTTTATAGCCAATTTCTACGAATAGTTACCAAACAACGAAAATATTATAGAAGCTTCAGTAGGTACCATTTTTTTTAAAAGTGAAGGAGGTTATCAATTTCTTCGAGTATAACTAGGTAAGAAGGTATATTTTTACGTCCTTGCCAGGTCGATTCTTTGTGATGAATCTAAAAAAAACATTTTATAAAAAAAATTCAAACCGACTTCAAAAAGTAAAAAATAAAACTTTTGGAGTCGGTGCCAGCCAGGGCATTCTACATTGCACTTCTATTAACTATATATTTTTTTGGCCTTAGCTAGCTAGCACCGACTCCAAAAGTTTTATTTTTTACTTTTTGAAGTCGGTTTGAATTTTTTTTATAAAATGTTTTTATTTCAGATTTTTTAGTTACATCATGTGCCGTTACTTACATTAAAAATCAGCCCATACACAACAATGTCATCTAGGTAACCGACTACTTGCCAAAAGGTGATTGATATTTTTCAAGATTATGAAAAAACTACTAGCCAGATCTTCGTAAAAATTATATGGGACCACACATAAACCATCTTCTTTCAGATAAAAAAAGAATTATAAAAATCTGTTAACAACTGGCGAAGTTATGGTGGAACATACATAAAAAAAAAAAAAAATACAGTCGAATTGATAACCTCCTCCTTTTTTGAAGTCGGTTAAAAATTAAGTGACGGTGAATGGTTTGTTAACATGCGCAGAGAGATACCAAACACACATACTGCTCAGGTTATTCAGGTATCTTATAATAAATTGTTACAATAAACTGTTTTCTCCTCTTCCACAACAGTAGCTAGCGTGCAAGCTTCACAGATCGTTTAGGCCGGTCGCATACTTGACGGTCATTAGAGTCCATTACAAAGGCGCAAGCGGTGTGTGACCGCAAATGGGACTGCGCACGCGCCGCACGATCGATGACAAGCGCCCGTTTGATAGCAGCGCAGAATGCGACAGACGGGTAGACAAAATGTATACCGCTAGTGTTTTTAGATGGAAGTTGGAACCATTTTGCACTGATCCGCAATTGGTATCCTGTACTGTAGCTAGTCTGTCAAGGGAGTTTTTTTTTAATGAAAAACAGGGAGACGCTTAGGTATCCTTCATCATACATTAATGATAATGCTGAAACTGGAAACGCGCCTCTCCTCCGAAGTACCTCGAATACAGTAGATATCATATTTGCGGCAATTTGACAGACGGTTGGACTATGTTAGTGTTTTTGATTAAACCATTTTGCAATGATACTCAAGTGGTATCCTGTGGTAGCAATGCATTTTTGCGCGTATTTTTATTACTAGTGGACCGCCCGTGGTTTCACCGGCGTGGTTCCCGTTCCCGCGGATATATTCGGATTCATACTTGAAGGTCATTAGAGTCCATTACAAAGGCGCAAGCGGTATGTGACCGCAAATGGGACTGCGCACGCGCCACACGATCGATGACAATCGCCCGTTTGATGACCTGCGCAGAATGCGACAGACGGGTAGTGACAGATTATGGTGAAGTTTTTAGATGGAACCATTTTGCACTGATATGCAAGTCGTACCCTAAGGGTACAAAAAAAAATCAGTTATCAAAAACATTTTTACACCAATCGATTTAGAACACTTGAAAATACCTACTGCGGTATGACTACTAGAAAAGTTAGAAATCGCGAAAAAGTATTTCCGCTTGTTCGCTAAGAAAATAAATTCATGAAACAAAGGTACTCGTAGGTGAAACTGATACGATTGTTTTTCGCGATTTTTGACGTTTCTTGTACTCAAACCTCCATTGGTGTATTAAAGTGTTTTAATCCTCATGGAAAACAGGATCGAATGTCATGAAAAAAAAATTTTTTTTGAGGACTGCCCTACCCTTTCCTGATGACTGTAATTTTTTTTTCAAAATCTGTGAAAACAGTTCAGTTTCTCGAAAAATAAAGGATGGTTTCTTAAGACTGTTTTCATGTAGCTACAACGGTTTAATATCTGCCCTTACTGACTCGTCTTAATTCTCCACCCTGTATTGCGTTTGGGGGTGGTTGCGTTGTTTGTGCAAACCAATGAAAATCTTTTGATGCGGTTTTCAGTGATAAGTTTTATGTAAGTAGTACAATGTACATAATACCTATGCTAAAAAGTTTGAAATACAAAGCAAAATTAAAACTTTTTAAAACACTCACGACAGTTAAATAAAACGTAATTGAAAAAGTATAAAATAATATAAATACCCCCGACTTAATTATCCGTCGGGGGCTGCCAACGGATGAACATACACCAATCAAACCCGAACCCATCACTGTCATATGAACACAACTGGTGGCCGCCTGCGACCTCGTCCGGTTAGCTGCTTTGAATTTGCAAGACATTCAAAGATTTAATCATATTACAAAGATTGTACCACGGTAGTTAGCATATTACCACCCAAAAATATTGGTTGTCAAAAAACACCACAAAGTCCAAACACAACTACGAATAAATAGATTTCTTTTCTTTTTGAGCATTCCCTATGCTATAAAGACATACATAAATACCCTGACTGCTTGTCGAATGGTCCTAATCACTATCTTTGTTTTCTTACACATTGACAGCAAAAACATCAAAACTAAAATCCAGGCACAACAAAGGCTGACACACAAAAACCTAACCTACAACTTCAAAAACTTTCTCAGTACGATAAAATCATGTCTAAAGCTTAAAAGTTTTCAGAAAAGAACCGTGAATCGTCTTATACTCCAGCGGGTCGGGTCTCGGGTCACAGGTCGAACTGAAGACATCTCTGATTTCGTGTTATAATTGTTGTCGAATAATGGAATCGTAGTAATGGATCTTTGATTGCCATTTGATTAACAAGAATGATAAATCAAACCTATTCTGCGAGCTTAAGGAGAAGTCTGTACAACCGAATGATTTTTTAGTATTTTAGATGGGTGATCTACCGTACAATTTATATATTTATAATATTAAAAATATATTCACTTGACAATGGCGAAATCCAAAAGGGAAGCGCCACTACTTAAAAAGAATAAGAAGAATTAACGATAAGTTGGTAGTTACCTAAATAAATGAGTTTTAGCATAAATGCCTAAGTGTTGTAAATGATTGTAGCTCAAGAAATAATACTACCGTCTCGTCTTACCCTTAAGAATCTTTATTTGCTGGATATTTATAAGCTCGGTTTTTGCTAGCTTTTCGATTGAAGTCTCATAATTGAAGTGAATTCTTGCGCACCTTCATTGATTAATGACATTTTCTTGCGCGACGCCAATGAAAATTACTATTTGATGCTGTCACTTTGTGGGAAGTCATGTTGGGTAACTGCGTACGTACCTCAATTTTAGTTTGTTAATACTTTAATTAAATCATTACTTGCATTTTACTATCGCCGGTTTTCTTTGGTTTTTAGTTTTGGTCGTTGTTTTGTAAGTTCCAACACTTAGGTAATGGATGAATATGAATCCAAATTGTAATCAAACTAAAGAAATATCACTAATTTTGTAAATGGGAAAGTTTGTTACTTGGTATGTTACTCAATCACACAAAAGTAGCTGAATGCATTTGCAGCTCAGAATGCAACTTTAACTTCTTCTTCTTCTACTCCTTTTCGAATCAATGGTAGATCAGTTTCGCCTAGATTAAGTTTCGTCGGTAGTATGCATCATACATCATTACATACATCATACATCAATGGCTTTCGGACTGCCCTCACTAAGGTCGTGTTGGGTGCAGGCAGTGGGGAGGTTTGGGCAGGAGAGCATGTGCTGCATTGTTCTGGTTTACGTCAGGAAACTAACTGTAAACTTACTAAATCGGGATAATACATTTTTGGTCACTACCACATCACTTACACATCCTGTGACCGATCATTGCGAAAGTTGCAGTCCGAGCGAACTTCTCCTTTAGTTGCAAATACCTAATATCAATTCGTAAATCAGTGGATAAAAGAGACGCTAAGTTTCAATATTCTAAAACAAAAAACAAACATTCTGCGCCACAAAAATAAAAAAAAGAACAAAATAATTGCACCCGTAGTTTATATCCGATTTCTTTTTCACTGCATCAAATAGCTATTTTGCTATTACACTTTATAATTTGCTCACAAAAACACGCGTAAGATTATTAGGTAGTGTTTATTAATTTCATGTTACTAGATATAATAACTTAATCGCATGGCATTAAATGTTAAGTTGGTAAGTAAGTAGTTGTTTTATGACATGAAAGCTTTTTAAATTCTGTAAAAGTTAAAGCCTTAAAGACCAAATTGAGTAATGTTCTCATTACTTTTATTTAGTTATTTTTTATTATTATCACTGTACCATAGTATCACAAAACAACACTTTTTCCACATAATTGCTTAATTTTTTCATCTGTACTTAGAATACGCAACGCATTATTACCCGTAAATTGTTTTATACCCATACAATATTAAAATAAATAGGTACTTATTTTTTGGGCAAATACATTTCCAAATATTCAATAACGTAGGTACCTATATGTCGTAAGCTTTTTATGCTGTGTTGATTAAATAAATATAAATTTAAACTTGGATTTCTGTAAAATATTTTAATGACTTTAGTCAAAACATTAAAATTATAATTAACTATCGCGACTGTCATTAAATACATAGTTATTTTATACTTAAGATTAGCTGACATTATTTATTATATCTATTTAAAAAAGCGATTAGAAAATACTATTCTAACTTTGTTCAATAAGAATTTTTATATTTTTACTGCAAAGTTAAGATAAAGATGACTATTTATAATTGCCAATTAAGACATTCAATGCATGAATGCAGGCATTTGATACTTTAGGTACCTAAATCAGTGATTTTATTTTCATACCAGTTATAAAAAGTGATTGTAAATCATCAAATCATCTCTTATATACTCGATCAAGTGTGAATAAAAATTTCAAAACAAATAAAATGACAAATAGCAGCAACAGAAAGCTTACCTCTATTGCATTCCTCACCCTAAGTATTTTTTATATATAGCTTGTAAACAATAGTTATTTGTTATGCAAGGCTGGAAAGTTGGTTATTTAGCGGCGAGTTGCCTCTATTGAAATCTGAGCAAGTGAAGGATTCGCGAGTGGTTCAAAGATTGAATCCTGAGCGAAGCGAGGATTTCAAAGGTACGAGACGCTAAAAACTTTTCTGCCGAGCGCTGTTGTGAGGTGAAAAATTTAACAGCGAGGAACATTTTATGGTAGTTTCCGCGGTCAACTTCCGGTAAAAAATTCTTTAAACATAAAGTTAAATCTAAATATACCTTATTCTCGTTGTTTTTATGATATTAAAAACTAAAATAATAAAAAAGGGAGTATTATAGTTAATTCAAAGTTATTTAAAGTAGGAATACATGGTTAGGTACTTATTAATAAGAATAAAAACGATTCCGTAAATGTTGACACTGACATGAGGTACAAGACAAAGATAATTTAAAAATAAAGATTTATGTCACAGTCCGAAATCCAATTATAGGTTGTGAAATCTCACCCAGCCTAATATAAAATTCTTATAACAAATAGTTTAATCTTATTGTTATTGTTTTTATGATTAAATGAACTAAAATAATATAATAAAACCAAAAACGGTGTATTATAATTAATTAAAGCTATTTAAAATAAGAATCAAATATAACAAAAAGTCAATAGTGCGATTCGGAACGCATTATGACATATTTTTTTTAGGTATTAATTTAAAAAAGTACTTTGCCGCGCTAGGCCGCAAAAGGCGTTTTTCTACGCCTAAACTGATTGACAAAACCTCCTTTTCAGAGCGTGTAAGGTGAAAAATATATTGCTGAAATGACTTGAAACATTCTTACAGCAAAATTCAACGATCAAGTAAAAACTTTTACAACCGTAAAGCGCGTTGCGTTAACGCAATAAAGTTCAAAATCGATTGTGTTTCCGATTTCACAAACTACATGATTAGTTCCGATTTGTGTCGCAATGTGGTCAACAGCAAGTAAATTTGTACTATGAAAACCGCCGATATTACGAGCGGCATAAGGGTGCTTTCAAGGTCAAACTATGAAGGCTTACGTGCTGCTGATTGTACGCAGTAGTTTTACTGTAATCGCGGTAATGTGCGGCATGTGGCATGCGCGCGCATTTCTGCAATTTGTTGCAATTCCAACTTGTCGTATGGCCATCGAGCTAGGGCTAGCGGTTCGGTAACGACTGTGAAAATTTCGCCATTTATTTTAAGTGGTCTTCGTTTCTGTCGGTATCAAAGTTTAGATTTGATTTGAAATATTTTCTTTCCAGATTTTTTATTTTTACATTTTAGAATGCCATTTTTAAGTGATAAATCAACAAGAAAATTCTGCCCAATGCTCGGCCCAAGAGCATTGAGCCGGACTTCCAAGAATGCGGAAGGGAATTTCGACTGAGTGACACGAGACAAGTTGATTTGTTCTAGTTTTTTTTTGTTTTAAATGTATTCTTCTTTTTATATTTTTTTATAAAGGTAGTTTTTAAACTGGAATTACTCAGAAAGCGTGTCAAGTCATTGGTCTATTGCGTTTGTAGTACCTAAAAATTTAAAGCACAATCGAGAGGCCTGTCCGAGGACCGCCATAAGAGTAGCCGACGCAAAAGAAATATATAAGGATCTTAGAAATATAATGACGCGACTTTTAAAAGTTATCTATGAAATAGAGCAAAAAATAATTATTGAAAATAAGATTTCTAAAATTAGTGGAGCGAGCGTATGCTCTCTTCAAATACGATATAATTAATCAAAGACAAATTTCCTAAGATCTAAAACTTTGAACCTCATATTTCCTCTTGAAGATTATGTTAATTCAAAAGACCCATACAACCTACTAAAGGTCAAATGGATCATTATAGTAGTGTCATTATTACACTAAAGCAATGAGAGATGTCATTATTTATAAAGTTACACGATACTTATTCCTCATTATCTAGTTAAGAATCGCTATTGATGGAAGATATTGATCGGTCAATGAAATCACTTCCTGACCCCGAGGCATGTTCAGACATGGCCATTGTAGTTGTAGTTAACTACTTGTATTTGATTGATAGCGTGTTTGTATTTTTTAAGTATTTGTAACGGTCACCTATTGCTTTCTTAAAGATTATAAAAATAAATACTTAACTACACAAATACATTTTTAATAGAAAAAAATCGATCGCCAAGATTTGATAACATCGAGTCCTGTTTGAGAATAATTTGTGGCCGTGTCTATTTATTTCAATATTTTTTCTATAATAATTTATCATTAGTATAAAAATAGCATTGAAAATGCAAAAACTTAAAAATCAATCATCATATTATTGTGACGTAACTTAATCTTATTCCATTATATGTATGTTTGTCAAAGTTTTTATTTTTATTTATTTATTTGTCATCAGGCTACAATGGCCCATAGATATATACCTTAAAACTAGACATACATAATATATAAAATAACAACATTATGTAATTTAATTATTTTACACGTAAAGACGGCGGCGACGTGTTGAGCATTGCGGTGTCCGATAGCCGACCCCGAAACCGCCGGAACAGGACACCCTTCGGCCAAAAATCTTCCTTCATGAAGGTCGACAGATGTTCAGTCGGTACCCTCATACATGATTTGTTTGCTAAAATATATAAGTAACATACAAATAGTTGTTGTTCAAATAAAAACTATGTTATAATTCACTCATAGGAAATATTCTAGGAAAATAGTTCGTATTATAGAATTCAGAAATAATTACTGAATGGCTTACCGTTAGGTTAGGACAAAATCCAATATAATGATTTTGTCCTAACCTAACCTAATATAAACAATATTTTAGTCTATGGTGCGTTTTGACTTTACAAATTACTCAACTCATTTAACTTTACAACTTATACAAAAATTTAAAGTCATTCTAATTTACAGTTTTAAGTAGCTTCGACTACGGACAGTATAAAATACAACGTAAAACATTTGCAACAAAAAATTCAAAAATTCTCGCATTTATTTTATTTTCAAAAGCAAAAATAGCGGTTTGTTACTATTATTGATAATTAAATTTTATCTTCCTTAATCTTCTGTCAATCATTACAAATTCCTATTAACGCGAGGTCTTTAATAAAATATTTTTCCCATGGTATGAAAAGCTTTTTAGCATCGCTCATCAAATTAGTACGACCAAATGAATATGAATTGGTATTGTAGCTAGTTTTTTCTCAACTCCTTATTAATTTGAGATTGTAACTGTACTGAAGAAAGCGACAATGATCGCAGAATTATTCGATACCTCATTAATAATAGAATATTGATGTTCGCAAATGGGATGAGGTTATTCAAAAATGGCGACCGTGAAATAAGCTTTAGGGTTCAAATGCATGATGTTCTTTGCAAAACTATACCTTGCCTACATTTTTTTACAGCACAGATTGGTGTAGATTAGATTAAGAAAAAAATATTTTTGATACAAAGTGAACTGCGCAACACAAATAAGCTGAAAATTAGTGTCAGTAAAGAAGAAAATAAATGTTTATTACATAAAGTGATAAAACAATAATAAAACTATGTTTTTCAAAAAAAAAACGCGTTAATAAAAAAAAACAAAATAAGCTATTCAGATGTACAGAACTTCCGATTCTTATTTTAGATATTGTATTTCGTATATCATGCGCTAGGCTTTGTGCCAAAAACAGCACTTGATAATAGACACTATTGTAGTTCATCGACAATCTACCTGTCGCCTTCAGCTATGTCTGGTAGTCTATGGATTCGGCATTCGATTTGAATGAAAAAAATAATAAATAAATTTAATTCCAAATTATTAATTCAGTCTAGGCTGCAACAATCAGCCCCTTTTGATCATGACGGAATCGAGTTAACATAAGGAACAAAATATTGTCAAAACGGTACTATGGGAACCATAGCAAACCGTTTTCAAAGTATCATCGAGTTCAATTAAGATTGAATCAAGATGAAAAATCTGTTATTTTGGTACATTGAAAACGGTTGCAAGTATAACCACTTCCAGATTATTAGATCGTTATGGTTATATCTAATGGTCTAAGAATTTTCTAAATCGGTCCAGTAGTTCCTGAGATTAGCGCGTTCAAACAAACAAACTCTTTAGCTTTATAATATTATTAGTATAGATTTGTATAACTTTGATGTATTAAACTGTTTTTAGATATCGCCCTATATCAAGTCAAACTAAATTATTGGTTTAAAATAAAATGACCTCCAACCTCCAATTCGTATTCTTTAAAATGCGTACTTAAAGTTTATAGACAGGCTAACAATAATGTAAAATTGAATGTCTAAAGTCTCGCTTATATCTGCCTAGACTTCACCTGTCTTTTACGTCTGGCTATCGATACTTAACCTATGATAAACACACATGGAAATCTTCTTCTTCTTTTTGTATAGTGCTCATTCTTTTTACTCATTATTCATTTGTCAATAACTTTAATGCAGCCATCATTAACATCTTATTATAATAGGCTTAAAGTTTAATCTGATACAATCTGACAACTCTAGAAACTTTTCTATAGAGCCATAACTTTTGTTGACTCAATCGTTGTTAGTCTGGTAACTATTGACAATAATTGTTGGGGCTTTTTTTAAATAGACAATAGGTGACTATAAACGGCTTTATCTGATAAACGTTGTGCATTCCGCGGGTTAAGGAAGGTTAAGGCTAGAAAAGAAAGAGATAATAGACATTCCACTTTCCCTTTCACTGGACAATAATAGCCAAAACGATTATTGTTGTTAATTTAAAGATTGTAACAATTAAAACAATAATTTGATCACATTGTTCTAAAAATGTGTACGTAAGAAAAGACAACTTTTAATGTTTTTGTAAGTTAAGTAAACGAAATGTTTTTTTTATATCTTTTTAACTTTTCTACAATACTGATCCTTTTTTGCCACAATTAACATCTTTTTTTTATGTGCACAGGCAGGGAGTGGAACTCCCTGTCTGCTTCTGTATTCCCGGAAGCCTATAACTCTGGTATATAAAGCTCGAGTGATTAGGCTATTTCTCGGGAAGCTCGCTCCATCTTCAGCTTCTTCTTAAATCTGACGATTTAGAATGAGGCCAGGAGAAAGGCTATTATTTAAAGTAAAAAAAACATACTTACAAAGTTCCCGTTTAACCAGAGTTTTGTTTCGAAAACGACACTCCCTCAAAAAAACTCTTCTGGATCTAACGGGAAGCTCTTCGATTGCATAACACTTACTTATAGGCGGTACAAATCTCAAAAGTTATTTAGTATAATTATGATATTTATTCCAATTTGGAAAACCGTTTAGGTAACTAAACTGTTTGTTAGTTACAAGTTGTGTTTGACAATATGGACGTCATTACCCTTCATTCGACGGATATTTATTTAAATAAAATTTGTAAAATTGTTATAGATTTCGATTCTTAACTTGTAGAGAGCCCGCGAAAAAATAGCTGAAAAAATCTACCCATTTCAGGTTCCTGAAAAACATACGTCCACTATACTGGACATTACTAAGTTCATAAGAAACTAATGCACTCCAACCGCGTGCAGTATACTTCCTATTGTCAAAGAGAAAGAATAAAAGAAACAAGTGATTCCGTAGAAAAATAGTAATTATATTAAAGCAAATCAGTCTCATAGTCACATTTCTTATGCTTAAAACACTAGTACAAACTCCAAAAACTTATAAGTACGAAAAACTCACGTATGTTTTGAACATAATAATTAAGTACTTATAAAATCTTCATAATAATCACCATTTTTCTTTATTCAAAAATAATTAGCCTTCCCGTTTTTTTTAAATATCAATATAGCTTAATCTATATAAGCACAGAATACTTAATAGTACAAGTAATATAAGTACCAACTGTCACTTATTTTTTTGATTGCCCTACCCTACTTACTTATTGTGGAAATAAGAAAATCAATTCCTTTTGGCCGCTAAGCACTACCTCTGCTTGCATTTGGAACATTGTACGTACGTTCGTTTTATTTTTCTTGCAGAATTTGCAAAATCCATAATGTCGAATAATCGTTTATTATACGTAATAATGTCACATGTCGACGACTTGGCTAGTTGAATCTCTGCCTCGTTTCTTTAGATATTTGACACATAGTTCCTTGCAATCTTTCAGTCTGTTTTGCCTTATGGTAAAGCTTGGTAAAGCCTTCACCAGTCGGTGTGGTAACAATAATAGAAGTCAACGGTTTATGGATCAAGTTGTCTTCGGCTTCTTAAGCAGGGTTGCTGACTTTTTTTATGAACAACGGGAATACTCTAAGCCTTCATTATATCTGATGTAAAGTATTGATAAGGCTGAAGAACCGAAGATCTGAGACCTCTCCCGGAATCCTTAACCTCTGAGGAACTGGCTATCTTGTCTCTAACTGCTGGAACACAACAATGCTAAAAACATTGTTGTTACTTATAGCGGTAGACTTAGATAAGATGGTGTTAGCTAGATAGCTAGCCAGACGGACTTACAAACATAAGTTCGATCACCAACTAAACCGAATACAATAATATGTACCCCGCTTTGATTCGAACCCGGGACCTCTGGGTCTGGTACCAGTGCTTGTTAACACTAAGCCACAGAGGTTTCTCGCTCCCACTGATGCTGGAACAGTCCTCTGTTTGAAGATTTTCGTTTACTGTCTCGATGAAAGTATCAGTACCAACGTTATCTTGATCAGTGTCAATAGAAATATTGTCTTGTGTATAGTTTTCAGACCTGTCTAAAATGTTAAAGTTCTGTATGTATGAATCGATGGAAGGGCAGGGTGAGGACGACAAGTCCTCAGTTTTATCAGCAATTTCCTCTTAATTTTTAGGTTCAGAACCACTATCTATATCTGAATCACTATCTATTTCAGGCGGCACCAACTCTACCAAGTGGTGCCCTCTCGATTTCTAGCTCTGAAAAAAGAAAAATAAAAAGATATAAAACGTTTTATCTACGGATCCCTAAAATCATTAATACGCGAAACAACGAAAGTTAATATACTAGTAATACAGCAACGGGAAGAATACGGACATAGTATTTAGCAGTTACTTTACTAGTGATTCGACGACGTGTAGTATACTGGACATACAAGTTGTGGGCGTCGTTAAAACTTAATAAAACTCAGTAAGACAATCAAAACAATACGAGAAGCTTTTCGGGAATGTTATCTTTAGTTTATAATAACATTGCCAGGAAATAAGCTATAACACAATTAATAAAATGCAATTTACCGAAATCCCACGCAGCGTGTTATTCCTTTCCGCCATCTCGCTGGTGACTGCAAGAAGACCATAACATAACCATGTCATAACAGAAGACCTCCGTTAGAACTTATTTTGCATAACCATATTGAGTAAGTCATATAGAAATAGACTAACATAAAACTTGAAACAGTCGGACAATGAGCAACTAAGATCAGTAAACACAATTTCTAGACTGTAATTTACAAAGTCTATTTTGAAATCTTTATCACTGCACTGTTTCATTATAAGGTTTTATAGCTGGGTTTCTTTTACAATTTTATTGATATAATGCTTTTTAAGTTTGTTTAATTTAAACAAATATAAATAGGCGAAAATTGAAAACAAATAGGTATTAAAACTAACTTTACATTCTCCAAGCTTTTTCCAAATTCGATAGACAGGGAAAAACTATTCTATTTAAAATACTATTAACGAGAAAGTATCATAAATGGGTTGTTCATAATAACGATTTTGCATGCTGATAAACAATTTACTCAGGGACATAGGATCCCCAATAATCGCACGGGAGCAATCTTTTGAATTAAAATAAAGTACATGGGTTAATAATTTCTATTAAAAAACAAATCATTTTAATACCATTAGTTACTTAATTTGGTTGTGGCCAGGCCACTCAAAACCCCACTTTAATTTCATCCTTAATTAGCAAAGCGTTTTTTTTTAGTTGGTTAAAAATACTCCTCGAAATAAGTTACACAGCACAGGAAGCCTATTAAGTTCTACTGAATTCTAATTACCGTATTCGAGAGCCTATTTGTTCTAGCCAATAAATTAGTACTACCTACGATATCTTAACGAGGTGTGATAATGCTTGGTGCCCACGTGCCATTCGGTACATCAATCAGCCTTAACGGATCCAGATAGCCTAATGATCGGATGGGGTAAGAAGTGACTTGAGCACTAGCTAAAGAAAGTGCTTCAAGAGCAGCTTTAATTTCGTAAAGTCACCCCTAATGCTCAGCCTATAAGGTTCTTAATAGGCGGCGATAGGATTCTAAGGAATACGTAAGAAGTGATGTGCGTTGAAAAAACAGGTTTAAAACAACAGTGTATGGAGGTTTAGTTTGGAATAGTTGAGGTGCACTGTACTTATGATTGAAGATCATTCTGATTAAAATCACACAATCATTTGGAAAACAAATTGTTGTAATATAAGTACATACTTAGGTATGTTTGCATTGATAATTCATATAAAAAATATTTGTCTTGTAAGAAAGTTGACTTTTCGATACTTCGATATTACTAGATATAGTCAACTAATAATCTCATGATGATTGCCAGCAGATAAAAATCTTTAAAGATTTTTCTTGATCAAATACGAAATTCTTCCAATCTAATTAATTTCGTTGTAACAGTCTTCCACCCATAAATAAAATTTCAGTAATAGCATTAAAACTTTTATTGTCTATAATAAATACAGTCAAACGTCCAAAGAAACATTTCTTCGCGCTAACAAGACGATAAAAATTATTAAGAGTTAATTATCAACACGCTTGTCAAACTTCGTTCGTGCTTATAAGAACCTCTGCACACTACTATTAGTACAAACAATACGCTTCAGTACGTATTTTAAAAGTCTTAAAACAGTTTTTACGCATTTCGCTCGCGAATTTGTCCACGTAAATTCGGTTATATTCTCGCTCCTTAGCAATTACTTCAAAGGAGATGATTGAAGGAGATCAGTAAAATTGGACCAGAAAGTAAAAATGTCAGCCAACGAAAATAAATGGCACATTATTATTGTAGGCAGTGTTACGATATTTTTTTGTTATGACGTCAACAGTGTACGATTAGTGGCCAAGTAGTTATATTACATTATTATCATAAAATATATCGTAAAAATGATCGGCCATTCTTATAAGCCAGATAAAATTGCAAAAATTGGGTCACTTTTAACCATTTTGTAGAAAATAATAGTGATTAATAGGTAAATTTATCTCGGAATGTGTACGGTTTGGAAATGTGCTGTCTCAGTAGTTACTGAGATTGGTCGCACTTAAACACCCTATCTATTTATTAAGGTCTGAATGGTGTGCAAGCATTTACAAAAAGGCGCCAAAACTAAGCATTGCCCTTTGTCAGATAAATGTCTATAAATCCATTTTAGTTTGACAGCTGCTGACTATTGTAAGGCAGGTTGCAAGAAGGCTTGTATGAAAGGTCCCTAACGGCAATTAAAAGTCTTAATGACTGCTGCTAAATCACAGCAGTCGTCAGAGAAGTAATTTGCATCCACTACCCGCCTGATGTTGTATTTACTGCTCCACGTTTGTAAACATCAATCTCGTACAAAGGAAATGTATTGGTTCTGTAATACTTACTAGTTTAGATAATTTTCAATATCGGTAAGTAGTTGTTTTGTATCGAATCACACCTTTTACAACAAGATCGGCGCCCTTCACTATCGTAGCGAAGGCATCAGACGACTTCTAAATTCCGTATTTAGAGGTTTGACATGGCTATGTATCACCTCAGAAAATTTCAGCTTTCTAGCTATAGTAGTTCTCGAGATTGAATTATGCGCACACACGGACAGGGTCAGCACATAAGACTTCTACTATCGTATGCATAGCATAGTTTAGAAGTCTAAAAAGAAGTCGTATATGATTTCTGTAATGAGAAATAGTTATTTGTTATGCAAGGCTGGAAAGTTAGATTTAGCGGCGACTTCTATTCACACCTGAGCAAGCGAACTCGTGTTCAAAGATGAAATCCTGAGCGTAGCGAGATTTTCAAAGGTACGAGACGTAAAAACTATTCTGCCGAGCGCAACACACAATTTTTCACCTTACAACAGTGAGAAATATTTTTAGGTTGTTTCCGCGTCAACTTCCGATAAAAAAATGTTTTAACTAAAAGTTTAATCTAAATATACCTTAAATATTCTTGTTGTTTTAATGATATAAAAAACTAAAATATTAAAAATGGAGTAATATTGTTAATTGAAGGTTATTTTAAATAGAAATAAATTGTTACCGATAATAACAATAAAAACGATTCGGTAAATGTTGACATTGAAATGAGTTACAAGACAAAAACAATTTAAAATAAAAGTTTATGTCACGTTCCGAAATCCAATCATAGGTTGCGAAATCCCACTCAGCCTAAATATAAAATTCTTAAACAAATAGTTTAATCTTATTGTAATTGTTTTTATAATTCAAGGAACTAAAATAATGAAATGAAACCAAAACGGAGTAACTTTGAATTATAATTAATTCAAAGTTATTTAAAATAAGAATAAAATGTCACATAAAAGTCAATAGTGATTCGAAACGCAGAATGACGTATTTTTCTTTTTAAATTAAAAAATACTTTACCCCGCTAGGCCGCATGCGATTTTCCACGCAGCAATTGAATGACAAAACCTCCATTCTAAGCGTGTGCGGTGAAAAAAATATTTCTTTATAATGGCAATAAATGACAAATGCTGCAGAATAGATAAATATAAATAAAAAATAATTAAATTTAATAGTAAGATAAAAATACTAATTTTCGTTTGGAGGTAATTACTAGATGAAGAAATAAAATGCTTAGGTATTCCGTTGTTTCATTTTGTTTCTCTAGGCACAATGTATTGTATAGGCTTGTTGTAATAGCATTTCAATAGTTGAAACGATAGGCTAAGATTTTATTACCTTATATATGTATATATATATATATTTCTTTTTATTGAACCTATTTCGTTTTCTATTTTGTCGTCTAACTGACTGAAAAATATTTCCATCGATAGATTTATTTCATTTTATTATTGACATACTAAGTCAATCAAAATATTAATAATCAAGTGAATGAGAATAAAAAAATGAGTACTAAAAAAGAAATCGGTTAGCGCGTTGATGTCTTTTGCTTTACCGTTCTTGTGTATTGAAATAAAATACTGGAGGCCGTGTTTACAAGATGACTGGGTGCTATTTCTTTTTATTTGAGCTTATTTATACTATTACCTCTATTCAAATCTTTCCTTACCAGAACTCACCACAAATACGAAGTCCAATTTAAAATTGAATGTCTATATTTACATGATATAATAAAAATTATGTCATGTATAATGCAATTTGCAAATATAATAATTAATATTCTGTTGATTAAGGCGATACTCGAAAAAAATATGCTGAAGCGAGATAGTAATGAGAAAACGACGCGCACGGGAGCGAGACCGATTTTGCAGATTAGGCAAAAAAAAACACAAAATCACTTCGTATTAAAAAAACTACAGCGATTTAAAAAAAAATGCTTCTATACGATCCTAAATATTATTGGTGTCCACTTATTAAACCAATTTCCAATAGTGTAAGTAACCCCTTTAAGAATAATCTTGAATTTTCGTAAAGAAAAAGTGTCGAGGCAAAGTCATAAAATCGTGTTTTTGAAACTATACGAATCTAGATAAAGGTATGAAGAAATATATATGCTATTACCAGATTTGTAACAACTGTAATCATGCTATAGTTTTATATCAAAAAGTCCATATTTTTTCCGAATAGCGCCTTAAAGAGTAAATATTTGATATAAGAAATTAACATTTGATTTTATCGTTTAAAATTTATAAAAAGCGCAAAGTTGCTTATAATTCACTACCTGACAAGTATGATCTCACGGAATCCGAACGTATTCATTTGTAAAAATAAAAAATTAACGTATGTACAATCACGTCTTAGTTCTTTTGACACAGCTTTATGTTGAAAGTGTCAAACACATTATTAAATGGTCATCAATTAGAGTTCTTTTGTTTGTCAATTATTTTGATGGTTGCTAAGGAATTTCTTTATTTAGCGCTTGTTAACTTTTTGTTTTGAAAGTAAACTAACTAATGACATGCAATTTTTTGTAGGTATTCATAGTGAAAAAAAATTACTAACAGATGATACTGAGTGAAGTCTCTTATTCAAATATTTATTGATTTATGATTGAGATAATTGAACACCACAAAAAAGATAAATTACGTTCTTAAAGATTGGCTTGTTTTCATTTTCACCATTAATTTAATTCTGTTCCTCAATGTTTTCCAGTTCAATACTATGTCAGACTAAAGAATGTATCATAGTAGACGTCGTACTGACACTTATATCAACCAACATGTTCAAACAATTTAAACTTTCATTCAACCGTTTAAATTAAAAGTTTGTATCAAATCATGCCCTATAATAACCGATTAGGACAAAACGCCACTTATTAATGTCAATCTTGCTTCAATTTTTTCAAATTGATTTGAAACATGATTCACTTAAATAAGGTTGTATTGACGTAATTGGACACGCGACCACTATTACTATAATTGTATGGAAACTATTTACTAAATGATAAGTTTAGTATTTTAAGAGGTTTGGGCAACTTACGTTTAGTCTGTGGCAAAAAAATAAGTAAATAGATGTTTTATCTATGAATTATTTAAATGACGAATAACGAAGATTTTTCTAGTATTTTCACTTAAAAGAATAATAATTTAAAAGATATAAATTATTATTCTTTTATGTAATTGTTATTCCCTACCGGGATTCGAACCCAGTAGGATCTCAGAGTAAACGACATCTTGAAACCGGTGTATAAAAGATATAATAAGATATTAAGATTTAATTTGTTGACCATGATCCACATTGCTATTATAAATTTTCCAATGTCATGGCTAATTTTAATACTTAATTATCAAATATGTTGTCTGTTTTGATTAAAATAAAAGAATATTCATTTCAGTGTGTACAAAGAGAGATAAATTTAAAGAACAAAAATAACTTACTCGAAACATCGGCTACTTTTCAGCGTACAGCATTAAGTTATAACTATGTTTAAAAAGAACATTTAGATGCCACGAGCGGTCGCCCGCGGATCACCCGCGTGGTACCTGTTCCCAAGAGAATATCGGGATGATAAGTGTCCTATGTTTTAATCCAGGCTATCTTCTATCTGCATGCCAAACGACAATACCTAATTTTGTGTGGAAGGTGGCGTCTTTTTTTCGCGCGGCCATCAACCAAACCTTGTTATTTCGGTTCAGAATAACGTGAAATGAAAATCATACTATGATATATAATGTCTAAACGCAGTCCGAACCATGCTATTAAGGTTAGAAGTTCAAAAAGAACTGCACTTATTTTATAAAATATTTATATTTTTTCCTATTATTTACCGTAAAGACCAGCTAGATAGAAAATACAATCATAATTGCATTCATCCTTTTGTTCCCTGCGTTGTGTACGTTCCTATGGAATTTGGAGACAAGACGGTAGGTACGCAATTTGTTTTCTTGACGATAGTATAATTGTGATAAATATTAAACAAGATAATATAATAGGAAAAGCAACTGTCTCATTTCGCCCTGGCTAGGTAAGGTTTTTTTTTGTTTGTTTATAGAAAATTTTATTTTCCTTATAACGTAATCGGTGCTTGCGGATTACACGTCAGACGTAATATGTTTATTTTATTTATTTATTTAGTTTATTTGGGAAACAAACAACAAAAGTTTGTCTTTTATGTAAAATAATAACTAAATATATCATAAATCAGCAAAGTTTCCACTTATTACTAAAACATATGTTTGAGCAATGGACAAAGGTAACAATCAGATTTTAATGCAGTTCAATTAATTTAGACTCAGTTGTGTTAATTAGGAGCTTACGTTTCATTGCAATTTTTAATGAGTTTATTATAAAGGTAACAAATTTTATGAAGGCTATTGCTGTAGTTTCTGGATATAATGTCACTGATGTTGTACGGGTCTTTTAAAGAATTGGCGATCATCGAGTAGTTGTAACGTTCGGCGGAGAATCTGGGGCAGTGTTTTATAAGGTGTCTAGCGACTGGGTGGAAGTAGAGTCACATGGGTAGAAGGGGTCATTAGTGATGTGAAAGCGATGCAAATATTCTTAATGGTAGCCGTGGTTAGTGAGTATTTGGGTTATGGCAAAAGTGGAAGGAATGACTGAAATAAACTTTTTTAAATTTGTATATGTGGCGAATAGCGAATAATGTTTTTGTGTAGAAGCCTGTTTGGAAAAATTCATGGGCGGCGCAAGTGGAGAGGAGGGAGTTTTGATATTTTATAAAGGAAATGGGTGCATGCATATATTCCGGTTTTTTGTGTAAATTTGCGGCGCTCTTAGCAGCGAGGTCAGCTGCTACATTGCCCGCAAAGCCTACGTGTCCTTTAACCCATATAAAGTCAACTTTCATGTCTTTGTTTTTAAGCTTTAGTAAATGTGCTTGTATTTGTGTAGCGATTGGTTGCGTGGAATAGGGGTTCTGCAACTCCATCAGGGAAGACTTACTGTCAGAAAATATGGTTGCGTGGGGGGTGTTAGTCGCTAGGAACCAGTTGCAAGCCCGTTCAATTGCCAGCAGCTCAGCTTGGTAGACAGAACAGCAGGTGTGCAATTTGAATCTCTTGGTAATCTTCTCTCTAGGTAAGGTTAGGTTACAAGCGCCAAGCGGGTCTCACCAGTCGAATTGAGAACAGGGCGCCTATATCGTTCTTCGATTTTAAGGCATTTATTTACCCTAAGCGACCATCTTCAAGAAACGTCACATGTGTTGCAGACGCATAGAACAACAGATCCGATGCCTCATTATGAAGACATAGATCTGCGGCAGGTGCGGGGTCCCGCCGCACCCACCTACGCAAAGTGGCGACGTCATCGGCTCGGGAGGAAGCGGCAGCGGCAACCACTTCGCAGCCTTACAAGGAGAAAGCGACTTCACAAAGGAATTCAGTCTTCCGTTTTGGTGAACCTTAATTTTAGTAGAAAACGAAAAATAGCCGAGCCTCGGTGCTGGGATTGTACGGTCTAACAACTCCTGAGGATGCTCCGTGTGTGGGCGAAACACGTGTAGAGTAGTCGGTGAAGGTGCAAGGTGTGTCACTGTGCTGCATCTGCATTTATTTGCGGGCGGGCGGTGCATCTTGCATGTAAGTTTTTTCTTGCGGAATTATGCTACTTATTTTTCGTTTTCTACTAAGATATGGATTTCCTCCAAGTAACGCCTGATTCTATCAAATAGAACCTTAATTTATTTAAGTTTATAATTTTAAACTGTGTGTACTTTTGAAAATATTTTTTACTTGGAATTTTTTACACTCTACTTGAATTTTTTTTTATATTTTTACTTAACTTATTATAATTTAAATTGTTTTTCTTCTCGGGTGGGGAATAGGTTACACCGAACATACCGGTTGAACAAGGCTTGATTGATGGCCGCGCGAAAAAAAAACGCCAATTTTAGGCATTGCTTTTCATACAAATCGGTTCAGTAGTTCTTGCGTGAAAGTAAGTAAAGTAACAGACAAATAAACTGACATACTTTCGCATTTATAATATTAGTAGGATTTCTAATGAAAAGCCAAAATATTCCACTACTTATTCGCTTTTAAACATAATGATCTTAATGAAAACATTATTACCTGAGCAAAAAAGGCTTCATTTTATCAACCATTGGTTTTCACCAATTGCAAAAATGCATGCAAAGCCTTAAGAGATCGTTTGAATGGACTACCTAAAACATTGGAGCCAGAAGTTGTCTTAGACCAAGTCTGCAACTCTTTTAAAAGTGAATATTTACCAATTTCGTACCAAAGCCCAAGATTTGCTAATTAATCGGATCGACAGACAACTCGGGCTCAAAATATTCTAGATTGTCCATACTAACGTTTAAGGCTTTGTACCCATCTATAAACCACCCTGTATACTAAAAGTATATTGACATCGATACGGCCGCCTGCCCATCAGCCACAGTATCCGTAATAACGACACGTAACAAAATTCAAGAGCGCATCGAATAAATCGATTATAGACGAATATGATAACGATTACGCGATTTGTGAAATTGGAATAACAATTTTAGTATATTATACACGTGCGAGACGACCGATATTGAGCTAATCGAGTAAGGCTTTAGATCCGAAAATAGAAATATGCATAGAACGAATCATCCACTTTAAAATCCATTAAAATTTACTTTCGTTCAGCAGTGGTCATGGTGCACGAAGTATTTAATAGAAATACAAGGCAAAAAGTTGTCTTTAGATTTAAAGACATTGAAAATAATCCAAGAACCATATTTTTGCCATTGATAGTAGCTTTTATTTGGCCTTAAAAATAAAAGCTTTCAACACTGATTCGATTGAAGATGCAAATTGGCTCTTTTAGCCCATTTCTATTCAAAAACCCTTGTTATTTGCCGGTATTTGAATGTAAAGGGCCTCGATAAGTTACTTACAATCAGATCTACCTAACTCACGAAGACTAGGCAATAGACTGCATCAACCAAGGTAATCTATGTAATAATAATAATAATATTTCTTACACTCACACCAATTCACCTAGCCCCAAAGTAAGCGCTGTAAGGTTTGGCTTATGGGATCTAGTATCCCATAAGCCAACGTAACGGTAACCATATAATAAAGCCATAACAAAGTTAACGGATTTAAATACATATAATTTATACATATAAAAGTATTTAAGTGTAGAAATATATATAAACGTCCATGGCTCGGGTACCAATGCTCGTATTCATCAAACAAACATTTTCCCCAGAATTTCGAACCCAGTAGGATCTCAGAGTAAACGACACCTTGAAACCGGTGTACGTACCACTCTACCACGAAGGTAGTCAAAGGAGGTGATGCAGGAAAAACAATTGAGGCATGTGGGAAAGATCACCTGCGGGACTACCATCGTCTATTAGAAATCATCATGTCATAATAACGTTTTGTTTTTATTGAAGTCACATTTTGACACACTTCACACTTTGGAGGGGATGATTGAGCGAAGACGTTACAAAACTTCCCCCCTTGAACAGCGTAATATATAATTTATATTTTTTGGAAAAAGGTTGTATGTGAGAAAGTTTATAAAAATCACCCGGGGAGGTGGGAAAGGACATTTAAGTCCTAATAAAGCATGTGAGGTTAGCTCCATTAAAGTTCCTAGGGTATGTGACAGCGCATGTAAACAAATAAACACTATTAACAATAACACAAATTGTGTATATTCTATTCCCGTATGTATGCTTTCTTTATTTAAATATCTTTATCCATTAAGGCAACCTGTGTTGTATCTGTGTGAATAACTTTATTTGCAAAAAAAAAAGTTATTTATTAGAGTACCTACAGGGTAAGTTGTTTTAAGTTATTTTGACTTTCGTCATAGATTCATCAAAATCTGCTTAAAATTTTGCTTTTAAGTTACAAATGTACCTAATTAAAAAAGGACAAAAACCTCATTGGAACAATAAAATAAGCGTGCCCTACAACAAACAGTAAGTAACAGAGAAAGATAAAGTCGACAAGCTTTTAAAACCGGTTTTTCTCAGTAGCAATTTTACAAATAAACTTAAGCTTTCGAAGACGTAACGGTTTATTTCTACTTTAAACATTTCGAAATACTTATTTTTTCATAAAATTATTATAACGTATGTTTGTACGTACAGTCGGGGAACTCCCGGTTGATCAGTAGAGCTTTTTTAAGAAATGATATTTCGGAAAGTATTATGGTTAAAGAAATTATTTATTTATATAATGAAATACCCATTACAGCTCTATTACTTGTGATATAAGCGTTTTCGATAACTCTATTACTTTTTGAGATAACTTTCTTCAAAAAACACTACTGATCAACCGGATAGTTCCCCGATTGTTCGTACAGACAGTCAATATGTTCTTTAATAATGTTAAATATGTAGGATTCAAATCTCGGCTAAGCACAAGATATATCAGCGATTCCTCGGTGTACCATGGAGCTTAGAATTATATTCCACTACATTTTCTTTCTTTTTTAATTCTTGGAAAACAGAATAATAAGTCGCTTTACATTTTCTGTTTGATTTTTATTATTTCTTTGCAAAGTTGAGTATGTAATTGAAAAATAGTTGTTGAGTTGTTGTTATTCTCATTCTTAATGAGCTTAACTTCTTACATACACGCTTTACATTTGTTTTATTCTAATAACTAACGAGTCCAAAATAGATAGTATTTTACGTTGCTAAGAATTGTATGACAGTTGACACATATCATGTTTTAATAATAAAAAACTAATTGAGAGAATAGAAGAAAATAGGCTTGGATTTTAGAGTGCAATGAAAAAAGTTCTACACAATAAAAACTCGTTTTAAGTTCTCGCAGTTGAAATGGGCATTCCGAAAATTACATTTTTCTCAGAAACAAGCAAAAATCTGGAGTCAGAGGTCTAGTCGCCTAACGATGTTTATTGTGTACCTTGTCACAACGCATAGACAGACGTCCCAACGCACTATAAGACATGTATAATATAATGGCTTAGTGTAAAACGGTTGTTTGATGATTGGCGAGGGAATTTGGGTTGAATATTGTTAACAGTTGAGTGCATTATCATTTTGACACATCGAGTGACGTGCTTTTGTGAGGCGTGTTAAAAGTCTGTGTCAACTATGGCGCCGTGATTTTACTTTTTTTTTGTTGCAACTTCGATATGAATATCTAATCCATGGCTGTTGCTTGCTATTTTGTCCACAATTTTCCTTTTCCATCACCTTGTATGAATTTTGTGTATATTCTATTTTCTTTTTCCAGTCCTGACTGAGCTATAGATGAACAAAAGTTAACATATAAGTATAGCTATTGAATAAAATTTAATTAACTTTTATTTCAGATTATTGGTCCATAAATTGTTAGTAACAATTTTAATCTTAAGAGCTAGTGTTAGTATATGGTAAGGTAGGTATATCATCATGAAGCTATTGCATGCAGGGTATATTTTCATACCGATAAAACGTAAGTACGATTAATAGGATGAGGTTTTTGATTCAAATTCTGTAGTGAAACTTTACATCGCGTTAAACATCGTTGCGCGCGAAGATCATGCGAGACGACAAATCTCTATTACTTTTATAACTAAATAAAGTTTATTTGCTTGTTATGGCTCTATTTGATATATTCAACTATAAAAACGAACATAAAAATTAGCAATATGTAAATCGAGCATTACTCACGAAATGTCCGATGCCGTTGTCTGTCATTTGAGTAGGGTACATCAATTGATCTAGTTTTATACTAAATTTATTAGGCAGCATCATCCGGCGTTTTAATTTATCGCTAATTATCTTATTTGTCAAGATAAAAAATCAATACTCTACCGTTGTGTATTTAATACAATTTGGATTGAATTGATATTTACGATATCATTGCGAAATAAAAATGTCACCTCCCGAAAACATAAAATATTTTATGGCTTAATTATCGGAGCAGTAAAATTGTTGACATAAAAAATATCCAATAATTAAAAAAGTTCATTGTAAAAATTCCAAAAACTACAGTTCTTCGTTAAGGAAAATCATAACATTTATTTTTATTTATATTGATATTTCGAATATTCAGTCCAATGCACTTACTTTCATATTGGGTAATAAAGTTAATTAATGATATAGGTAGGTAAGTGGACTTTATGCACAAAAATATGAAGCAAAATTCTAGATCTAAGTTGGACACAAAAGAGCTTGAGCATTTGAAATGATTAAAGCTGTTCTTATCCACTTCTGCTATTCAGTACTAATAATAGTAACTTAATGACATTTTCATACGAACTTTGTAAAAAGCTGATAGATACTTTCACTATAAGAGAACAGAAACATCAGAACTATATTCAAAAATATAGGATGAGGTTAATTGTCTGGCCGTGGATTACTCGATGTAGTCATCCAAGCATCAAGTTATGTATTTTTTCTTCATGAACCTTGGTGAGAGTCAACATGGCGCTTGAAGCGACTGCGACGGTAAACGCTTCGACGGCACCACCATCAAACCCCCGTTCCCTCCAAAACTTCGTGAGTGTCTCCACTCATACGCAGTTAGCATTCAATTATTTTAATATCTTCGAGAACGACATCGGAATAATCGGTGGTGTTAAGTCGACATATCCGACAAGACGCCAAGTCACGTGTAGCTGCGAAGTTTCCATGCTACCATGGGAACATGAAGACGACGTAATTCATAACAATAGGCAATTACTAGAACCTTACTCACATGACAATAAAGTTCAAAACCGCCAGGGTTTGGAACCGATCAGGTGGATCGCAATTGGTGTCGTTTGTACCTCACGATGATACGTTCACACGGTGGAACATTGTGGAAATAATAACTCCGTGCTATGTGATGGGACAATACGATCGTTTTCTAATTAAATGTTTAGATCGTAATCTTTGGCGTCGGTTATGGGGTTTTTATTAGCTCATTTCATTACCTACTTATTGAGATACTCTGCATGTAAAAGAATTAACAATAAATAAATAATTGCATACAATCACACCAATTATCTAGCCCACGTTAAGTTTAATGAAGAACTTGTGTTATATAATAAACTTACTTATATAGTTTTTTGTAAATACATACATAATATACATATTAAACACCCAGACCAAGATAAATAGACATGTTCATGCACACAAATATTTGTTTTGTCCGGGGATCGAACCCGGGACCTCTGGCGCAGAAAGCGGGTTTAGTACCCCTGCGCCAAACAGGTCGTCAAATGTCAATGACAATGTTAGTTTTATTTTTAACTAGCGGGCAGCTCGCGGTTTCTTCCGCGTGGTTCCCGTTCGTGTGGAAATATCGGGATAAAAAGTATATCTACTATCTGTGTGCCAAATTCCATCCAAATGCGTTCCGTAGTTTTAGACTTCTAAACTCTAAAGTTTAGAAAAGTCTTATAATCCCTCTCTGTCCGTCCGTACGTACGTACGTATGTATGTACGCATCGAGATCTCGGAAACCATAAGAGATAGAGACAAACGGTCAACGGGAATGAGTTTAGGACACCTTGGACATGTGTCAAATGTACTTTTTTAGTTTCTACACTACAAAACAATAACAACTGTCACGTGGTTTAGAAGTCTATTTTGTGCCTGCTAACTAGCAGGCGCTGCTAACTTGTTTGAGTTTATTAGTTCCAAAAATACAAATCTTTCCACTTTATAATATTAGTTTATTTTAACAAATAAATAGTCAGGAACTCAAAATGAGGTACTAAGGTTGGCCGATAAAGTAAGTAGATAATCTGAGTACATAATAACACTCAATATCAAAAGCTTCCCATAAAGACCGGTCCAATTTTTCACTCCACAGTTTTCTAAACGCACGCCAATGCTACTATAATTAATATCCAATCATATCGCATCGACAACCAAAGCTCATCAATCTAGATTATTAACCGAAGTTACTATTTAATTACGACTAATTACTAATTAACTAACCGATAGACATCTCGTAACCAGAAATTAGACAACTGACAGGCGGCTATGATGGATTGTAATCACTAGCCATTTTCACCATTGTTCTGCAAAAGATTAATGTCTACGAACTTCTATATGTACATTATTCGACTCTATTGAGATCTCGATCTTTTGATTGAATTATATTTGAATTAGTGGTTTGTATCAACATACTTTTTATAGCGTGGGATGAAAATTATTAAGTACTTACTACGTTTATTTGCCATAAGTATATGAACCTCGTTGTTCAGTGATCATAAACATTGTATTACATTCAAACAAAAAAAAATGTTTTATGATTTTTTTGTTCAGATAAGAGCATTGGACCGGATTTCCAAAGGTCGTGGGTTTGAGTCCCATCTAAGAATTCAATTGTGGTCGAGATGATTTTTTCTAATATTTTTCTATTAAAAAAATATCATAAGTAAAAAAAATGTTTTTAGATTATAGCTGTCTGAAATCTTAAAAGCAGTTTCTGGAATTCTATTTTAGTTCAAAGTCAAAGTCAATATCATTTATTCAGTCTAGGCTGTTACAAGCACTTATGAACGTCAAAGAAGCTATGTCATCGGTTCACAAACCCTATGTGCATGTCATATCTATATTCCTTATGTGCGAGAACCTGTAAGTGACTTCATATTTTACAAATGCTTTTCTTTTTAATCTAAGTATTTGTTGGTCTTCCTTAAGATTAAATAAAAAAGTAAATCACCAATTAGCTCAAACATTGTATTACATTCAAACAAAAAAAAATGTTTTATGATTTTTTTGTTCAGTTAAGAGCATTGGACCGGATTTCCAAAGGTCGTGGGTTTGAGTCCCATCTGAGAATTCAATTGTGGTCGAGATGATTTTTTCTAATATTTTTCTATTAAAAAAATATCATAAGTAAAAAAAATGTTTTTAGATTATAGCTGTCTGAAATCTTAAAAGCAGTTTCTGGAATTCTATTTTAGTTCAAAGTCAAAGTCAATATCATTTATTCAGTCTAGGCTGTTACAAGCACTTATGAACGTCAAAGAAGCTATGTCATCGGTTCACAAACCCTATGTGCATGTCATATCTATATTCCTTATGTGCGAGAACCTGTAATTGACTTCATATTTTACAAATGCTTTTCTTTTTAATCTAAGTATTTGTTGGTCTTCCTTAAGATTAAATAAAAAAGTAAATCACCAATTAGCTCAAATGTTCATCACATGAATGAACGCTTATCTTTATCAAACATTGGTTAAAAAGACAATAAAAAACTGCCCAAAAAAGTTTTAAGTCCCGTTACCAATATCATACTTCACACTTATAGCTTAAAACTTTATATTCACTGATGAAGTAATGATCAATTAATGATATGTTAACAAAGTGGTTTTAAATTTTAAGAAAATTTAAATGACATTTGATGAAATTTTTGTCGATATAACGTTAATTTGAGTATTATGACTCAAATTAACGTTATATCGTCACTTCCTATGTTGTACTAGATAATTCTGTGTCACTATCATAATAAGGTGTACTTATACAATATCCCTTAGAACTTTTCAATAGCTTCTTTCTGGCAAAAAAAAACATTATAACGTAAACAATAATAGATTTAGTTCGTATGCGAATATTTGTAGGGACAGTGGGGGCACAATGGAACAAGGGCAATTTCATTTTAATTGAATCCGCGAGCTTTCGCTACGGCTAATGCGCCGCGTGATGACGCAGACAAATATGGCTAGCCAGTGATAACATAATTCTGAGACGAAAAACATACATTTTATCAGTACAAAGTTGGAATTTCGCACTGGCGAACTTTCGTTTAAGCGGAAAAAGTACTAGTAGTAATAGTTGGCAAATGGCATTCTTTTTATATAAATCTTCATCATTTAGACTATCAAATACAGTTAAGTGTAAGGAGAAAACAAAACCCACTTTTTATAAGTTCGCGTTTAAATTACCGAGACCCTATGGGTACTATGGAACAATAGGGTATTAAGGACTTTAACTTTGTAAAATTACCCAAAAGCAAATTATATATTTAAAGTCAACTATCATATTATATTAACAACGATATTTATAAAAATAAGGAATATGATATTCATTATATGCACAAGAGTACTAATTGGAACCAGATATGGCAGTGATGTCAATTCTGGATATATAGCTGTTGCTATAGCTAAATTAACATTTATTATTTTCCTGAAAAGGTGTTAAACGAGTATGAACTTTCTGAAACATATACAATTTACGATAAATTAGTCTTGTTCTAATGTACCCCGGATCTGGGGCATACTGGAACAGATGAAGTGTTTTGCAAAAATATTTTTTTCTTAGGTTAAATCTGAATTTTGGATCTCGTTATCGAAGACAGTCAATAGCCAAAGAACCGGTCTTGATTGTTTAAAACATAAAAGATAAATATATAAACCACAGATTCTCTTTTTAAATAGAAATGACTTTTTCGTTTCATTGTACCCCAACTGTCCCTAATCTTTAATCAAAATCCTCAAACCGTCGGTAGTTTACTCTGTTTATAATAATAATAACTAATATTTATTTTTAATTTAACAAATTCCGTCCATGGGCCTCCCTCGGCGACAAACCATCGTTTTCAGAAACCATAAAATTTACGAGGAGAACCTTTTAACTGAGACGTTTCAACTTAAAAGTACGGCCAATCCATCGACTTTAAATTTTACCTTTAAAATCATAGACGTCCAAAATCATTTGGATTTTTGCTCGTCCCAGCCCGCAGTAAGTGTTATCGTGAGACGCCATTTGTTATTTTATTAAATGGCGTCGCACGATAATACTTATATAAATGGACCGGGCCGGGGACACACAGAGGAACATGTTATGCTATTATAATACCCTTAAGTGTCACGTTAGCTTGATAATTAGATTTAAAAATGAATAATACCGACCCTAAATGTCACCTTTGTATTTCTAACTCAAATTATCACACTAACCTGACATTTTAGGGCATTATGCTGTATGACATTTTTGTTCATCTTTACGTTCCCTGTCCATTTACATAGGTATTCAAGTGCGATGCCATTTTGAAATATTTTCAATATAGCGGACCGGGACGAGACGTAAATGGTCAATCCCCGTTATTAATTTTGGAAGTCGGATGTGTTGTTTTCTGTACGAAGCAAGAACCCTTTTGTTTCCCGTTAAAAATTCAGAGTGAAAATCGTTAAAGGGTGTTTTTTTTTTCAAAAAAAAACTTATTTCCAACGTTTACTTAATATATACAATTTTGATATGCGAAAACTCCTCACTATGCGAAATTAGAATAAATCTAGTTGCTAAGAAAAGACAACAGACAAAAACAAACAGGCCGTATATTTATTTTCAGAAAAGATAAACAGTAATGTGAGAAATATTTGTTTCTTTTTACATCGATCGACAAAGACAGTTGAATATTCGAAAGGTAGTGTCGAGTGCTCGAGTTTCTATGACAATCTGAAATAATCACGCACGGGCCCTAATATGCCTGACAACATTTGTAAGTCCGCGTTCACATTTGCCGGTCAGCTTAGCATCACCTAATAGTTCTCATAAAATCTTGCAAGAAAAAAGTGAGCCTATGTCCTTTCCCTGGCTCTGTGCGAAATGTCATCAAATCTTACGCGCAGTATTGAATTAACAAAACTTTTACGGATCACTAGCGTATAGTTTATTTACACGAGGTTAGATATAATATTACGTGTAAGTATTTTATTAGGTTTTCTAAGGTTTTCTGGCTTTCGGCTCGGCACCCTTTCCTTTTCTATAGTAAGTTCGGCAATTAAAGAAATCTTAATTAATATTACGAGCTATATGAACACATGCTAAGCATACAACCAACAACATACGCTTGAGCAAACAAAGCTAACCGAAACTTAACCGATAGGCTGTTCGGGTCTAATGGTGCGTGGCAATCTTGGAAAGCAAACACCATACTATTTGTCGTCTTATGTTGATAAATAGAGACTCCCAGGTGTCTCGTACCATCTGTACTTTTCAGATTTGGTGAAACAAAAACATTGAATGTTTTTGTAACGAGTCAACAGTGAATTAGTGAAATTAAAAACGGTTTGACGCTTTGTGGTCTTTGATGACTTAAGTATCCCATAAAATGCTATAAATGGGCTAACAAAATTTTCATTTTCATTTCAATCATGTTTCTTTCCCAGCCTATCGATACTTTCTTTTGCTATTTCTCAGATGAATTCAGTTTAATGGAATTGGGATATGTAAAACTGTTAGGAAATTATTTATTATCTAAACACTTGTGACAAAAAATATCTTCTGTTGAACGTTTGATTGTTTACATCATAAACTATGAAGTAATTCTAATACCTACTGAAAAAGTATTTTTAAAATTACAACGTTTTAACATTAGACACTGACCGCACCGTTCTTTGCTTGGAATTCAATTCTTTATAATTTTGATATGATAAGTAATAATAATAAACAATATTTAGGTTATTGGTATAATATTTATAGTCCAGACAAATAGTTTCAAAGAATTGTTTTACATAGTAAAAAAATCCAAAAATAGTTTAATAATATTTTTTCTACCTACTTACTAAATCTTATCTTGCAAGTTTGAGATAATAATAGAAAAAAAAACTCGTTAAACCATATTTACTTATTGATCTCGTCGTAATTATTATAAAGCAATAAAGAGAACTCTAAAAAAACATGTAGGTACTTACGGGACTTTTCGTCTTACCTACAGGCCGTTATCAAGGTATGATTGATATTTCAAACAAATATTTGATTTCCCTAATGAGTGAGAATACCTATAATATCGATTTCTCTGATCTTCTAAAAAATTCCACTAGTTCAATGAACTTTCAAATTGGTTCTCAATTGTATTTTAATGCATTTTAATGAGATTGAGGCGGGACAAGTGGTTTTTGTCATGTAGATTTTATTGAGCGCGAATCATTAAACATTGTCTTTAAATAAATAGGTGCGCTTACAATAATATTGAAGTAATCATTTCTATTATTTTATGGTAACCGCAGATTTGTTTGAGATAGTTCCGGTTTTTCACGGATAGATCACCACTTTGAATACCTACCAATACTTTAAGACAGAATAAGAATAAGAATAAATTTTGTGGCATTTTTTTTATAACAAAACATCTTTAAAACTTGTACAGTCGGGGAACTTCCCGGTTGATCAGTAGATTTTTTTTGGAAGCTTTATTTTAAAAAAAGTAATAGATATATAGAAAACGGTTATATCACAACTAATAGAACATTAAAAGGTATTTCATTTGAATACTAAATTATTTCTTTCACCTTAGTACTTTCCGAGAAAACGTTTCCCAAAAAACTCTGCTGGTCAACCGGGAAGTTCCCAGATTTTACCCAAAATCACAAATTACTAAATAGTTACTACGTAACCAAAAAGCTCAATGTAGAGTATTTATTTCAATTATTTACTAAAAATGTATCTTAAAAAATTGCATTGTGCATAAATGCAAAACATAAAAAATAACGTTGTAGATTTTATGTATGTCTCTTAAGTCTACGCAATAGTAATAAAAACAGAAGACCATTGCAATGCGAGTGATGTTATGGATGATAAGGATGAAGGTTAAATCGCTCTTCTCCCGGAATCTCCAACCACTTAGGAACTGGCTATCTTATCTCTTAACTGCCGAAACACATCAATGCTGAAAACATTGTTACTAAGGCGACAGACTTTGATGGACTTAGAACAAGCTCTACCACCCAAAAACACAATAAAGTAGCCTTATTTTATAGATGCTTTATTTATCTTTCAACTTAATATGGTTGGCGGACAAGTCTCGAGTATTTCACTGAATAGGAAATCCTAGACATTGTTTAGAGAGTGGAAATTCTGCCCGTCTTGTTAGATGCATCCATTCGTAAAATGTTAAATAGGCTTTAAGGGCTATACAAATAAATCAAACACGCTTAAGTTACCTACACGTTATCTACTAATACTACTACTCATCTATCACCTATGTCTCTTACCCAATAAGATAGGTGTATAAATAAATATTTAATTTTCTGAGATCAAACATCGTTTTAATAGTGCTTAGCTATCTTCTAAAATAACATAAGGTTACGAGTAAGTTAATAAAATTGAGAAAACGTTCAGGGTTTTAATATTGACGACATCTTTTAACAATGAGTAACAGTTAAGCACTAAGGAAATAAGCAATTGTTAATAAACCTTACACATTTCAACAGAAAGAGGATAATATTGTAGTACCTACTTAGGTAGGTATGTTTAAGCACAAATAACATAGTATACGTGGCATCAGTATAATTTATAATAATTTTATAATTCTTCGTATATACCTACCGCAATCGGCTAACGTCGAGGCGAGACTTGGAAATGTCATTACGAATATATTTGAGTGGTTCCTTCATGTCACGTAGTAACTTTGATTTACTACGCGTTGCGTGATAGGTATATGATACGTAGGTATACAATACATACTCGTTTCCTTATCGAAATTATTTCAACTTTAAAAAGAGTTCCTCACAGAGTAACTATAAAAAAGAGAACGAGTTTGTCCCTTTAGCGCTGTTTACGTTAGGTTTATGGTAACTAGGCATACCATTTTCTGTATAAATAACTGCATACAATCACACCAATTATCTAGCCCACGTTAAGTTTCATGAAGAACTTGTGTTATTGATAGGTACTAGATAATGGATAAATATACCTACTTATATATTTTTTTGTTTATATATACATAATATACATATTAAATACCCAGACCAAGACAAATAGACATGTTCATGCACACAAATATTTCTCTTGTCCGGGGATAGAACCCGGAACCTCTGGTGCAAAAGGCGGGTTTAGTACCCCTGCGCCAAAGAGGTCGTCTAACATAATTAATGTATCTTTTCTACTGATCTTTAACACCTTCAGTCATAGATAATAAACTGAGCACAAAAGAGCTCTTTGCCGGCCTGTCACTATGTGATTATCATAACGTCAACACTGAATTTGTGCCGCATACATTGTTAATAACTATTAGGGCGTTGGTATCAACTCTTACCCCCATATTCTAAGTCGTTCCTCGAAAACTTTTTGCACTCCACTCAACCTCGTCGTGGGTAAAAATGGTAGTGTGCTCTAGGCCTAACACGGAGTAGCTACGTACTCTTTGGCTCATCCAGGTCCTTACGGAGTTATGACTTAGAATACCGATTTCGAGGAGTATTTCGAAGAGGTTTTCAATGAGGTTTCGTTAAGTCGAGGACGAGTAAGTTTTGGAGGAACGACTTAGAATATGGGTGTTAAGACTTGTGCTACCTGATGTAGGTCAAGAAAGTTTTTATGTTTCAAAATTAGAAATCTCCATCGCGATTTACTTACATATGTAAGTATAAATATATAGATGACTCAATGACTATGAATGTTAGAATTCCGAAGTCATTATTTTTTCGTCTAAACGCAGGACAACTTGAAATTATTAAATAAATAAGAAACAATCTGATAGGTATTATGAACGCGAAAGTGTATAATGAACGCTATTTAAGAGATTTTTTATCCATTTTCAGGGTTCCGCACCTCAAAAGAAAAAACGGAACCCTTAAAGGACCACTTTGTTGTACGTCTGTCCGTCCGTCGTTTTCATTTATCTCAGGAACGCGTATAGGTATCGAGTTAAATTAAAACCATATATTCAGATCAACAGTCTGTTGACGGTGTAAAAAAATTAAACATCATGAAAAATTTAGTCTTTAGTTTTGGTAACTAAAGACTAAATTTAAATTTCGGGAAAAGTTCGGAAAAAACTGCGAGATTCAATTTCTGAACTATTCAAAATATTATGTACTTATCTACAAAATTGTTCGGAACCCTCGGTGTGCGAGTCCGACTCGCACTTGTCCGATTTTTTGCTAGTTAACAGTGATAGAAACGAAAGATTATGCGCGAACAACAGCTAGCAATGGAATCATCTAAATACAAAACCAGCAAAATTAACCAGAACATTGAAATCTTCTTCCTATCGTATGAAGATTAGTGGCCACCTATAAGGCCTCTGACTTGGCTTAACGACTAATAATTATGAAAAATATTGAACAGATCTGGATCAAAATGTTTGCTTGACTTAACAAAATTAATATCGCATCGGAACACGAGTAGAACTTCCAGTCGATTAAAAGGTAAAACTAAATCCTATTACTATAGGTATTACAATCCAACCGGTAGACACAGCAAGAAACATACCCATTATTTGTTCTAAGAAATACCTGTAACTACTAATCTTGCGCACATTCATTCGAACACTTTACGTCAATCACTGCGGTCTTACAGCAAGGTTGCCAAGGAAACCGTCTTCTAAGTTACTGCGACAAAGTACTCAAATGTCCAGCTGCTTCTGTCCAGCCTGGGGCATCTAGGACGGCCTACCGAACTCGCATGTCATTTATCCCCATGAGTACCACATTAGAACTAAATACAGTACAGTCTACATTACGTTAGACTTAGCATTTGCATACGATAACCGTTCTTATGATGTAAGAAATAAGGGCGTTTTCAAGTTCAAAGTGTAAAGCCTATTGACTGTACATAACAATTAACCTGTTTCTACTGATGTCTACGGCGCCCTAGGCTGCACACACGGTGTTCTTAATAAGTTCTTATAATGCATGTGTGTAAATAAGTGATGGATATGTCTCAGGATTTTGACAAATGAACTAAAACATTTTTAACAGCTTTCAGTAGCAGGTGGTCATTTTGTTCGTGATATTGTTTAATTATATTACTTATTTAGTATACACGACAGCAGGCCGGACATTGCAGTAATTGCCTTTGAAGTACGCTCTTTTAACACTCGATATAGCTGTTGCTATACATGCTGTTGACTGTACCTATACAAGCAGTAGATTTATTAGGGCACTGAAATGAAATCGTTTTGATCACATAAGATGGACTGAGGTTCTCTTTGAGGTTTTGACAAACGATTGGGAAGATCTGAAACTAGACGGCTACACTAATCGTTAGATATAGGTTGCAAAATTAACAAAATTATTGTACGATTTATTATCACACAAAAACATGGCTCAATCAATATTAAAATTATAGCACTAACGGCAGCGTAACTTTTTTTTCTATCTAGCATTCACTACAATCACTTAATCACATAGGCTAGAAACAACACATTACACTCTCAGGTAGTTGCCTCAAGCGTAAAATCATGATTGTTTAATATTCATAAAACAACAGTAAGCAAGGATTATTAATATGAATTTCCTATAATAGTACACCCAGTAATAATATACAATCAATCCAATTTGGGCATACCAACATCTCAATTGGTCTGTTATTCGGTCAGGTGCTTAATGTTAACCCTTACGCATTAAAATAGGAATTTGTGTAATTGGATATACGAGAAGTTACTTAGTAAGTATATGAGTTTGACAACATTGAGTTTTGAGCACATTATAATTTTAAGTGCTTTTATGATAACTTAAGATTACCTAGAAGAATATCATGCTTTTGATATTTTTCAACGTTCAAGTTTGACGTTGAAAAATATCAAAAAATCACGAAAATATAAATCCATTCCACATTAGGACGTGGTGGCCGCGCGTCAAGGACATGGCCTTTTTTCTTTATCGATCCCTAGGAAGGCCTGTTTGTTCTCCAGCAGTGGGACATTAAAGTGTCGGATAAGGAATAAAAAATTAAGCTCAGCGTTATGAATCTAACTTTTTTTTGTTTTTCCAATAAAGTAGAAGACGTTAAGGCATAGATTTTACATAAAGCAACACCCGGTTCTACATATTTATTATAGACGAAGTAATATTCTTCTGTTCATCTGTAGTCGTCGGCTTCCGGGGCGGTATTAAGTTCTAGTGCACACTCTTGACGCGTCACTTTTTTTACATCACTTAAATATATTTATTTTCTATCAGATGCATTTATATCAAAAACTGCTTTGTTAATCAGAATAAATTACGTAGCAACCAACCCGACACTGAAACAGGTAAAAAAAACAGCGTCAGTTGATGCTAAATATTGTGAGCAGAATAAAAATTAAGAAAAATAAATAATAAACCATTTCGTCCAAAACCAATGCACAAAAGGAAAGCACGCTACGGGCGTTTGATAGACTAGATAGAATCTGAAAGAAATCTAGATAGAATCAAGCGTCGCCTAGAGCAAATTTACCTTTTAACTATTAAACAAAATATCCAGGGCCCGTAGACAAAGTAACATCGTTATGTAGCGAAACGATAATTCGATTCGTTATTGTCTATATTCGCCAATTAACTTACGGTAAGACCACGTGATTTAGCGCAGCTTATGCCAATCCGCCAATCCCATACATTTAATTCTTTACGAAGTTCGTTATCGTTTTTGAATTGTTACTTTGGCTAGGGGGCCTGCTTATTTCTTCATTAAACTTGTCGTTCGAAAGTGAGCTAGAATTTTTGTTTGGCCACCGGTATATATAAACAAGCGGCCGCCCGCGGTTTTACCCGCGTGGTTCCCGTTCCCGTGGGAATATCAGGATAAAAAGTAGCCTGTATTTTAATCCAGGCTATCTTCTATCTTTGTGCCAAATTTAATCCAAATGGCTTCAGTAGTTTTTGCGTGAAAGAGTGACAAACATCCAAACATCCTCACAAACTTTCGCATTATAATATTAGTAGGATATTTTACTGTTCAATGTACACCAGGCTTAATATTAATGCACCGACCAGTAGTTAACTCTGTTCTACATATATACGTGCTCCCGGGGAATTGAAATGCATCGATAGAAATAATAACAGACATTGTACAGTAGAAACTACGAATGCATACTCACTGATTGTACAATGTGATTGTGTCGAAATGATCGGAATCCGAATAATTTGCTATTAGAGCTTATTATTACTATTAATTACAAACCTAAAGATACTGCGCTATTGGAAGAATGAATTATAGTCAATTTGCTATACCCGGTGGCACAGTGGTACTAAAAGTAGGTAGGTATAAAACACTTTTATAAAAAAAAAAGACTTCAAAAAACAAAAAAAAAATCTTTTTGAGTCGGTGCCAGCGAAGGCATGCTGCATTGCACTTATATACCTACTTTTATTTTTCTTGCCTTGGCTGGCAAAGTTTATTTTTTTATTTGACAATTTTTAAATGGGGTTATGTACCGCACTTACCAAACCTTATGTAATAGCGTTTCTTTTCAATCGGTCCAGCTGTCTTCGAATAATCGGTGAACATACATATATATATACGAGACAAATTGATAACCTACATCTTTTATTAAGTCGGTTTAAAATTAGGTAACCCAGTGGAAAAATGAGCTAGGTATGTGAGCTTTATGTTCATAAAATCCTTAGCATATATTTGATAATCTTAGTGATATAAAACACTATGGTAAAGAAATTAAAAAAAATGTTGTATTCGGAGATTGATTTTGAGTTTAATTTCGAAATAATCTCAAAGTGACTAATTATAACAAACAAGGACAGTAAGTTTAATATGACTGCTGATGCTCACAACTCAGTTATATGAGCATCAGTCAAATATCCATTAAAAGGTTCATGCTGTCATGTACACACACTACAGTTGACTACAGCAACATCATACATAAAATTACCATAGATATCAATCTATACCTTGACTGATGTTCTTTGGCTATCTAAACAGCCTTTAGCAAGACAAATCGTTTTCGCTTGGAAGTGATAGACTAGACACTAGGCAGTGATACGTCAAAGCATTTGAATTTGCATCATTATTAGAACTAATGTACTTGACAAACAACCCCTCACATAGACCTCAACTCGAACAATGTCTCTCAAGACGACACTTTGGATAGAGCGAAGTAGAAAAGGAAGATACAGAAGGCGGACCCCACAATCCTGTGGGAATAATAATAATTGCGTAGGAGAGTGAGAGTACTTAACAGACAACGACGTGATATCGAGATTATTATGGTAAACAGGATGTTAGTGAAAGAAGTAGCGTGCCATAGGCTCCTAGGCTCGGGCGGGACGAGAGTAAAGTTGAAGTTCGAATATTTTTCAGATAAGTAATATAAAATTTATCGACATATAGCGATACATCAGTGGAAAAACTCATCAGCCCTACTTAAGTAGCGAATTTTCTATTCGTTAAATCATATCACTATATAGCCCATCTAAAATTTCTGCGTATGAACAGTAATGTTCATCGAATAAAGAATTTTTTACGAATTAAAATTAGCTTTTTTTAACACATATACTTTCAAATTGCGTTTTATCTAATGTTTTTTGGATACCCCGAAAACTCGATATCTTTTCAGGGGCCACTTTTCACCTAAATCTCATTAATGAATACAGTAATATGACAAGCAAATCCTTAGATAAATCCAGAAAGCAAAAAATATACCTGTTAAAGAAGACCGTCGACATGAAGGAGGTGACTACGCTTATTTATCTCTTCATTAACTCAACTGTCTACTTATAAGGTTTGCAGTTTGCCAATCATATAGAGTAATAAAAAAATGAAAAATCCCACGAGACGGTTAAAACTTCAATTGAAAAATGATAAAAGAATTAAAAAAACTTTGAGTTAATTATCCGTCGAATAATGCCATTAAATAACTAGTTTTTTTATGAACAACGGTGAGACTCTTAGCTTTCATCATAGTTTAGTTTTATAGTAACGTGAATAATAGAGATATTTTATTGCTATACTTACGTATTTATATTGAGGCAGCCCCCGACGGATAATTAAGTCGGTTATTTTTATTATTTTATCCTTTTTCAATTTAGGTTTTAACCGTCGTGGTTTTTTATTTTTTTTATTGGTGGGTTGGTGACTTGTTACCCTAACACCTATCTAAGAACATGCACCAATCAAAACCGAACCCATCACTGAAAACCGCATCAAAATCGGACTAGTAGTTTAGAAGATAAATGGCAGCATTAGTTTGCACAAACAAATTTTTACTGCAGCGTCCCCTGGTGAGCTGTCATCGTTAAACCTATCTTAGAACATGCACCAATCAAACCCGAACCCATCACTGAAAACCGCATCAAAATCGGAGTAGTAGTTTTTGAGATAAATGGCACCATTGGTTTGCACAAACAAACAAACAAAAATCCTCTCACCCCAAACGCATATACCGTCTCCGTACCGTCACAGGTAAAAATAACTCTTTTCGCTCCGCTCTCAGTTAGGCGAAGCTTGCTGTCAGTGACTTCTGCGCTTAAAAGAGACTTTGGTTTCGAAAACGACTTCCTAGTTATCAATATCTTTGAATACAACTATTGTAACTCTTGCCCGACCCTTTACCTCAATACCAACCATTTTTGCCACAAATCACCTTTTGAAGTGAATACGCGCTAAGCCAAACGGTTTTACTTAAATGAAAACTCAAATTTGTATGGCTATTGTTTCTTGAGACAAAATATTGTTAAGGTTAACAATAGTCTATTTATACATTGTTAATTTAGCAAATGACATATGTCGTCCATTATTATAAATAACTCTTGAATGTTGCATACATTACCAACAATAAATAAAATATTTAATGCGAAATATTAAAAGAGCCTTTGCTTGACATTTCGCTTAAAAGTATACAAGTGTTTACTTGCCTTTTGACGTTAAGGGTAATAAGATATATAAAATAGGTATACGATTTGGGACAAATTTTTCAACGCTCAGATAAAGAACATCGTTTTATAGAAATTTCATAATAAGTAATTAATTTATTTTGCTATTGTTATTAAGGTATGAATTAAACACTGATAATTTTAATCCGAGGATTGAATATCAGTGCTTAAATACATCTTATTATACTCATCTAGATGGCAGATTAAGTAATCTTTCATATCTAACTACCTACGTTTAAGCAATGCATGTAGCAAAAATACTGCAGCAACTTAGTACCTATATTTTTCACCTCAAAATCAGACATAATATAAAACCTACGTCATTTCTAACGTGTAAGGTTTCATTAGCAAATTCTTAACACAGTTTCGAAGTGATAAATCGCAAGGAGATATGGGTGTCGATATATCAAACTCACGCTTATACTGTTAGAAAATGATATTCCAAGAATTGATGGATACCGAGCTGTGGGGAGGTCTGACCCACCACCGCGTCAGTTTGTCAGTGTCGTAGATATTGTCACTTCAATAATATTTTAAACCGTTCTTAGTTAAGTGCAATGTTTGGACAAAACAGTTAAGCAAACACCTACCAAAAGGCGACAGGCGCGGAAACACCGAGTAACACCTTATTTATTCTGTGTAACTTGTAAACATTGGTCAGTTATGATTTAGTCTGGGGTGGCGAGACGACTCGATCTCAACCTAGGTGATGTTGACCGTTTTAAAGGTTATTATCGATATTGCATATCGATACAATACTGACCACGGATAATAACCACAATATTGATACAAGATACCATGAAGGTTTAGTAATTATTTACGAGTATGTCGTGAAAAGCAACGGAAATACGATTAACGTTAGTTTTGGCCCTTAGAAATTAATGTTTTTTGTACCCTCCATACTTTTGTTTGGCTTCGTTAGTTTCTATAAATAATCATCAATAATTCGATGCAAATGAGGTTTCGAAACTAATGATATAAGGACATCTTACCACATACAATAAAATACAGTTTTAAACTGCCAAACGATTAAGTTCACCAACTGCTTAACTAGAAAATTTCGAGACAAAACTATCGATACTTATTTGATCAACGCTCAAAAGAAGTTTTAGCCGTAACAAACCCACTTGATCAGAAAAGGTTGGTTGGAGTGTTTGACACAGTTGGATTTGTCTAAGTACTCCAGTTTCAAAGTATTATCGATAGCACATCATGCTTAACAGTTGCAGTAAGAAAATAGCTTTTATTATGCACGAGATAAGGGATAATTCAAGGTCGATATGTAAAGCTAGGTCTGTCGTAAACGTTGCGTCACATTCTAGCGCCATTAAAAAATCATGTGAACTCAACGTCGCATCGGGTGAAATCAAACATTGAACAATGCTAATGAAATTTTGCAACGCCGCTGTGCTTTCACTGCACTTTCTTGTATTTTATCTCGGCAATTTCCATTCGGAAGTGCTTTCATTCAAATGTCACACAAATGTAAATTTAATATCACCTATGAACTAACAATTGGGTTATTAGATGCGCCTCCGACGAATTTTCTTTAACAATCATAGGTTTTTATAAAATTGGAGTAGTGCCAACAATGTGTTGAAATTAAGCATTCTTACGCTCTTTAAAATATTCGGTTTTCCTTCTAGAATCCCTAAGTATATTGGAGAAGTCTATGTGAAATGAAGTGATTTTGTATACTTTCATTTGAGTGGAAGTAGAAATAATGAAAGTTATACGAGTTGAAAAAGTACACTTCGAGAGAAAATTGCAACAGTTTCATAATTATTTTTATACGCATATCTCCATATACTTCTACTGAGGTGCTTCGATCTAATATTATTCTTATTTCTTTAACAGGTGTCGTAATCAGAGATGCGGGAGCAGCACGAGTGGTCCGATGGTGGCGGCGCGGGGTAGCATGGCCGCCGCGCTGCTGCTGCTGCTGGCGACCGCCAACGGCGCGCGGCTCGGCGACCTCGCGCGCCGTGACACCGGCGACGTGTTCACGCTGCTCGGTGAGTGGCATGAGTGGTCCGATGGTGGCGACGCGGGGTAGCATCGCAGCCGCGCTGTTGCTGCTGGCGACCGCCACCGGCGCGCGGCTCGGCGACCCCGCGCGCCGTGACACCGGCGACGTGTTCACGCTGCTCGGTGAGTGACATGAGTGGTCCGATGGTGGCGACGCGGGGAAGCATCGCAGCCGCGCTGTTGCTGCTGGCGACCGCTACCGGCGACGTGTTTACGCTGCTCGATGAGTGGCATGAGTGGTCCGATGGTGGCGACGCGGGGTAGCATCGCAGCCGCGCTGTTGCTGCTGGTGACCGCCACCGGCGCACGGCTCGGCGACCCCGCGCGCCGTGACACCGGCGACGTGTTCACGCTGCTCGGCGAGTGGCATGAGTGGTCCGATGGTGGCGACGCGGGATAGCATCGCAGCCGCGCTGTTGCTGCTGGCGACCGCCACCGGCGCGCGGCTCGGCGACCCCGCGCGCCGTGACACCGGCGACGTGTTCACGCTGCTCGGTGAGTGGCATGAGTGGTCCGATGGTGGCGACGCGGGGAAGCATCGCAGCCGCGCTGTTGCTGCTGGCGACCGCCACCGGCGCGCGGCTCGGCGACCCCGCGCGCCGTGACACCGGCGACGTGTTCACGCTGCTCGGTGAGTGGCACGAGTGGTTCGAATGTGGCGGAGCGGGATAGCATGGCCGCCGCGCTGTTGCTGCTGGTGCCACCTCTTATTAGTGATTGATATTGATAATTGCTTATTTGGTTTTATTTTAAACTAAAACTGTTTCAGGCAACGAATGCGGAGCAGCCCAATGCGCGGAGCACGGCGCGGGTGCGACCACGGACTCTATGGAAGGATGCGCTTGCGCGTGTCCCCAACGTGCGCCGCTCTTCAGGGAAGATCGGGAGCTCTGTGTCGACGATTTACCAGGTAAAATCTTGATTGGTTTTCCTACTAACTCTTTACTTTTTTAGTGAATAAAGAAGCAGCCAAATCAATTTCCAATCCATACCTAAGTTCCTTTTATTTATCTTTTGCCATGCAACTTTCAGCAAATACTATAGAACTTAATGTTTTCTATATAGGTATCTACTTGGCAACCACTTATACAGCCATCTAAGCCGCCATAAGGGCTTGACGTGGTTTGGTTGTCCGTATAGTTTTCATTCCTCGAGTAGCAAAATCACTTGGTTGTCCGAATTCTTCCTAAAACTGGTCGTTTACCAAAAAAGTTAAAAGGTACCATTTTAAACACGCTTAGTTTTTGTTTATGTCGTAGGTTAGTATTTTTTGTAAAAAAAAGGACGTTAAACTAAATTAAAAAACGATTTCCTTCAAGTTTAAGTACAGTCAACAACAACAACAACAGCTACGGCTTTACACTTTAGCGGCGGTTTTCGTAGTGCAATTGTAAACCCGCACGTGCTGTTGACCGTACCTGTCAAATAAATAAGATGTGATATAAGTAATAAACAACGGATCAATTTCAGAACACGTCAGCATGCAACCAATAATTAGAAACGCGAAATCCTTTAAGTTTCCACGCAGGTACCTACTACTACTTATGCTAAAATATATTCCCAAGTTGTTGAAGGCGTCTCTTACAAATTGCTCTACTTGGCGAGACGTAAAATCGAGAGTAACTGTTCATGTTTTGCGGTGACAATCATATTTACTCATAATAACATAGTTATTACATACAAAGCTCGTGTATAATAGAACAGAAACACCGATTAGTACAATCGGGGAACTTCCCGGTAGATCAGTAGATTTTTTTGAAAAAAATATTTCGGAAAGTATTAAGGTTAAAGAAATAATGTATTTATAAAATGAAATATGTACCTATTAAAGCTCTAGTATTTATGATATAAACGTTTTCTATAAGTCTATTACTTTTTGAGATAACTTTCTTAAAAAAACTCTACTGATCAACCGGGAAGTTCCTCGATTGTACAAAAAAAGAAACTAAATCTAAAGAAACCAGGGACCCAATTCTGCTAATGCTTAGTCACAATCGTATTCCAATGGTGTTTCAATGGTAGTCCTGTTTTACACAGCTCTTGTTACAACAGTGTAAATAAACACTACTATTGAAACACCACTGAGAGACGATTTTGACAAAAAATTAGCAGAATTGACCCTCTGTACAGTCGCAGTGGGTCGGGGAAACTCCCGGTAGGCCAGTAGAGCTTTTTTTTTAAAGTTTTCTCGAAAACTAAATAAGGTTAAATAGGTAACTAATTTATTATTCACATGAAAAACCTCATAATCTTTTTTTAATGTAAAAGTTTTCTATAAATCTACTTACCTATTTACTTTTTGAAATAACGCTCCCTAAAAATCTTTACTGGCCTACCGGCATTGCTGTATTGTATGATTTATAATGTTTTTTTTTTAATTATATCTCTAAAGAAGTATTTTGTATCAATTTACAATCAGCATAACTAAATATAACATGGTAAAAGTTGTCGTCCACACTTTTTGCACGTTTCACCACTGACGAAGAAAGTTACCAAGGCAAACATCACACGCTTTTGCTATTAAAATTTCTTATTTATGAATCTATTTTAAATAAATGAATAAAATGTCAAGCGGTCTCGCTTAATATTTGTAAAAAAAACTTATGTAATTTTATAAAACAAATTATGAAAGTTTCGGTAAGTACTTAAATAACTAGAGTAGGTACAATTGTTATAATTAAATAGTTTAAAATCAAAATTACATAATTGTGTAAATGACACGGTGAATTTATTTGAATAAATATTAATACGTTAAACACGTTTGTTTTTATTTTTGCATTATAATTACTTAAGTCGACTACTTGCCTAAGCAAGTGTGCTTTCTCATTCAGTGAACCCAATCACCGTAACTTTATTATAACTTTATTATTAACATTAACCTCCGTAGTTAAACCATTGATTACACGTACCTATGTATTGATATTTACCTAGGCGACTAGGTTTAATTAGTAAACCTATTCTAGCCCACCATAACTTTGAGAATCAATAACGTAGTTTCTTTGTGTTTGACAACCTAGACTTAACAGCTAGATACCTACTACTTACTGCTGTCTTATTTCCTTATGGCTAAGGTTGATATCGAAAAATATATTTATGCGAAATCGTCCACGAGGATATTATTATATTTTCTTTTAATATTTATTTTCGCGACAAATACCTAGTCCTCGAACATCTACTTTTCATCCATATAAGTACATAGAACTCTAACTGAAAATCACCAAATTGTTTCATCGGTAAAGACATATACGTACCTAAGGTCATAAGACAGAGTTATTTTCGCATAATTATCTCACTTAGTATGGAAAATAAAGTTGAATGTATGATGTGGAATACCGATCCTCCAATGTCTATCCACCCACGCATATACAAATCGAAATCTAACAGCGTGTTCATGTCAATTGCTGAATAATTACTTATTGAACATGTATTGTAGAACATGCAACATGGTAGGTAGGTATCATATGAAATCTACCTTATGAAAAATTTATTTGTAAAGAAGCTAAGTGTACTTAGATATCTACTTTTATAGTAGTTGCTTGATTTTTTTAAATAAAATTAACGAAGCTGTTTTAATCAGGAATAAAACTTTCAATTTTCGAATTTGGGCTAATTATTTATAGACCTAACACGAAAAACTTTTGATTAAGTATTGAAAAAGTTACGTCTATAAATGTATGACGTATTAAGTAGCGTTACCGGATGTAAACGGAACACTACATTTTTCTAAGTAAGTATGTAAGTAAACATTTTTTGACGTAACGATTCAAATACTTTCTCGATACTATTTCGCAAGTTTTTCGTGCTAGTGACAGTGATAACTATGATCTACGACGGACCCCCCTAGGAATGGTGCGGCTACGGCTAGTAAGACTTGTAGGTAAGTACTTTGTACTTGCGATCTGTGAGAGAAAAGTACTTTGAGAAAATCACTAAACGGCTTGGAATGACAACGATCATATTCGGCTACACTTTTTAATCTTCAAAATTAATGCTACAGCGATTTCGCCAAGCCTAACAAATGAGTTACCAAAAGTCAGATAATCGTATTGCGTAAATGCGTATTTTTCACGATTTCGACTTCAATTCCACAATTAATAAGATATTGCAAGGCGAAATCAGCTTACTTTACGCCGTAACATTATGAATTTGCTTATTTAAGTAACGAAATGACCACGTATTAGCACTAACTCCTTTACAGATGCGACATAGCTTAATATATTACCGTAATATATAACGTACCGTAACCAATTTGCCAAATATTTGTAAGAATATCCGATTAGGTCACGTCACGGCGTAAGTATCATTATTTTTGTTGAGGGGAAATCAGAGGATTTAAAAACATAAGAATAAAGTAAGTGGATTATTGAATTGCGTTTTAAATTTTAAAGAAAGATTAATCTGTTTTTTATGTATTAGGTAATTTCATCTTAAAAAATCAGTAGGAAATTTCAGTCATTAGAAAAAACGGTTCTCGACTGTCGCTTTTCCTAATTATGAAAAACAGCAAAAATCGACGAAATCATGCAATAACAATTATGATAGAAGTGGGATAGTGGTCGGATTAACAACTAATCTGTATTGCTACGCCTCATACAACTGGCTACATCTTAATTGATAATGTAAAAAATAAAAGTAAGTGCAATGTAAAATTTGAAGAATGCACCATCGATGCCTTGGCTTGGCATGGACTCCAAAAGGCTTGTTTTCTTTTTGAAGTCGGTTTTTTTTTATAAAATATTGTATATTTACTATTTTTAAAGTTAGATAAGTCCCGTACCTACCTACACAAAAAATCGGGCTATAAAGTATTATGTCGTCTAGGTAACAAGCAACGAAAGCGACAGTTATTTCAAGATTTCTTGAAAACTACTGAACCGATTTTAAAGTTTCAACAAACCTGGGGTGCGATTGCGTAAAGACAATCGTATTCATTTGACAGTTCATATCGTATTCGATCGGCCGCATTTTGTATGGAATTTGACACTAATGACATACAATATGAACTGTCAAATGAATACGATTAGCTTACGCAATCCCATAGCTGATGTTATAACGTTTGAATCGTATCGATCGGTACAGCGGTCTTCGAGTGATCGATGAACATATATATATATATACGCAACGAATTAATAACTTCCTTTTTTTAAGTCGGTTAACTAATAGAGTTGTTACTGTTCAAATAAGTAAACTAAAAAGCTAAAGATCTCGAGGTGATACGAGATAAAATATTAAGTCCACTACACTGTTCGCCCGCAGGTTAACACAGTGGAATCCTACTTATATCCTACTAATATTATAAATGCGAAAGTATGTCAGTTTGTTTGTTACTCTTTCCCGCTAAAACTACTAAACGGATTTGGATTAAATTTGTCACAGAGATCATAGAAAGGCTGGATTAACTGACATCCAGCCTTTCATAGACATAGGATACTTTTTATCCCGTGTTGTTTTCACAAGAATGGGAATCACGCGGGTGAAACCGCGGGCGACCGCTAGTACTTGTCTAAATCATTATCGAAAGTAGATTCAATATTATTCTTGGAAGTAGCTTTTGTAATTTGTTAGAGATATTAGGATTTATATCTTAATGATATAAAATAAAAACCGGACAAGCTGGACTCGCCTACCGAGGGTTCCGCACAAATTTGTAAGTACCTACCTAGGCACATAATATTATAAATAGTTCAGGAATTGAGTTTCGCAGTTTTTTCCGAAGATTTCCTGAAATTTAGTTTTCATAACTGAATACAAAAATTTTCATGATATGATTAAAAATGTTCAGTTTTTAGATTTTTTCCTGTAAGTACTTGTAGTAAAACACGGTATTACTTGCCAAATTCCATAGATGTACGTCAACGGAAAGTACCCTATAAATTTTGATTCTCGTGAGAGTGTCAAAGTATAAGTTTTTGCGGCATAAATGGCCTTACCTTTTTTAAAGTTAACTTTGAAGTTTGTTTTTTTCACAGCTTCAAGAGATTGTTAGCGTGAATACATGGTTTTATTTAATTTCAACTCGATAACTCCACACGTTCCCGAGTTTTTATCGAAATTCAGTTTCCGAAACTAAAGACTAAGTAATTTTTATGATTTAATTCCAACTACCTATATAGTTTGAAAAATTTTACTGAATTCGTAGTAAAAGACAATTATATTACTTGCAACATTTCATAGTTATAGGTCAACGGGAAGTATCCTATAAATTTTGATTCCCTTGAGAGTATAGAAATCTGCGTTTTTTTGCGACATAAACGGCCCCATCTTTTTTTACGTTATTTTACAAGTTTGATTTGATTTTTACACCTTGAACAGACTGTTAGAGACCTGAATATATAGTTTTAATTTCCTCCACGCGTTCTCGAAATAATCGAGGTTGGACTGACGGACGAACAAACGGACAACAAAATGATCCTATAACGAAAGCCTTCCTTTTTTTTCTTTAAAGGTTCAGAACCCTAATAACGAGATTTTCTTTCTGACCTGCTCTTGAACAGGAGCAGTCTCGATTGCACGGCATAACGGTGGCAGGGATCTGTCGTCAAACTTTTTTACGACACTAGTTACAGTTTTTCGGTCTCGTTTTTATAATATTACCACATTCAACAACTTCTTAAGTTGTTTGTACAATGTTAGTGTTCAAACAGGTGATCGTTAAAATACATATTTGCAGTTCTTCCAATCGCTATTTTATGAAGAAACTTCTATTCCAATATTTGGGAAAAACTTGAGTATTGTGTTTCAATTTTGAGTACGAGTCCATGAGTACGTACCTACCTACCTAATAATGCGCTTACGGAAATGACGCACGAGCATTAAAAACTTAAACGACATCAATTTAATCTTCACATTTTTGGTAGTTTTTTTACGGTCACGAACATGAAGGGACGCTTTTTAACCGACTTCAAAAAAAGGAGGAGGATGTCAAGTCGACTGTATTTTTTATTTTATTTTTAATTATGTATGTTCTACCATAACTTCGCCAGTTGTTAACAGATTTTTATAATTCTTTTTTTATCTGAAAGAAAATGGTTTATATGTGGTCCCATATGTTTTTTACGAAGATCTGGCTAGTAGTTTTTTTCATAATCCTGAAAAATATCAATCACCTTTTGGCAAGTAGTCGTATACCTAGATGACATAATTGTTGTGTATGGGCTGATTTTTAGTGTAAGTAACGGCATATAATGTAACAAAAAAATCTGAAATAAAAACATTTTATAAAAAAAAATCAAACCGACTTCAAAAAGTAAAAAATAAAACTTTTGGAGTCGGTGCTAGTTAGCTAAGGCCAAAAAAAATATAGTTAATAGAAGTGCAATGTAGAATGCTTTGGCTGGCACCGACTCCAAAAGTTTTATTTTTTACTTTTTGAAGTCGGTTTGATTTTTTTTTATAAAATTTTTTTGGAACTCAGTTACATTCAGCGAAACCGACACGGAATAATTTTCGAGATTTCCTGAAAACTAACGTTTGAATCTTTTCAGTTTTTGATTAACCGATACATTGATGACATGTACATAAATACGGAAAACCTCCTCCTCTTTTGAAGTCGATAAAAAAAAGATGAAGCACATTATTATATCATAATTTAGCATATAAGTTAAACCACAGCAAATAAAAAAGTAGGTACCTACGTAATACTCTTAAATTTCACTTTTTCCAGAATGTTCTTTGGCCACGTTCGGGTCAGGGTCTGGTCTGCAGCGGATACCGTTCGTCTATTTGCCGTTGAAGGGCCAGATCATACATCCCTCTAAGGAGATCACCTTTCAAGGTGAGACCACTTTCGATCTTAGTACAGTCAACAGCATGTCGGGCATAACATTTTGACCTTGAGAGCGATTTTATGTCACTCGTAATACCGATCAACGGTTTCCGTAGGTAGAGCAATAGGTAAAGCAAGTATGTTTGATGTGCTGTTGATTATAGGTACGTACAGTAGGGGAACTTCCCGGTTGACCAGTAGAGTTTTTCTAGGGAGCTCTATTTAAAAAAGTAATAGATATATAGAAAACCTTAATATTAATTACACAAGACCATTAAAAGGTATTTGAATAATAAATTATTTCTTCCTTAGTACTTTCCGAACAAACGTTTCCCAGAAAATCTCTACTGAAAAACCCGGAAGTTCCCCGATTGTACTTATTACCTAGTAAGAAAATAGGTTTATGTCATTTTATATGCAAAATTACATCCCCATAATAGAAGGGTCTCTCACTGAATATTAAAAAAAAAACATAGGTTGACTGTAGGTAAGTACTAGCTGCGCACGTGAGCCTTCACTGAATGTCTCCAATCTGTCATAGAACCTAATATTGTAAGATTTGTGGGTGTTTACGGCAGTAAATGCAGTCGTTACGGGACTAACGTGCCTTCTGAACAGAGGAGCTTGACTTACTTATACATTGTTGTTCACCCATCCCGTGACCGGCTATTGAAGAAGTTGATTATCCGCCACACACGCAGGCCTAGAGCGCGAGCCACTGCGCCAACTTTTTCAAACTGAACAAAGTAATTTTCAAACTTTCAGATGTAAAAACACCAATTTGCGCAGTATCAGGTGCACAGTTCCTCACACGCAAAGGATTTCTTGATCTCCGGAACACACTCGATGCCGACGTGCCATTCAATCTATTCAGAGATGAGGGTAGAACTTTTCTTCAGGTACTTTTACCTTTTTTAGTTCACCTATTGCTTTTGAGATAGGGTTAAAAGAATAGTAAGATTTACTAATTTCACCAAATGACACTAATCACCATTACCGCTCACCATAATTTAAATGTTGCAATTCAGTCGTTTCATTTAAACACGATTAGACTTTCGACGGTAGGGTTGGCCCTTAAAGTGCCTGCATAAGAATCTGCGGCAAAGTAGTCGAGGAAGACATTGGTAGAGAATTGGTAGGTAGGTTAGATAATATCTGCCGAGTCAACCCAACCATTTATTACAAACCTTTTTGTGATTATATATTTTTTGCATTTACAATGAGATGTCTGGTAATCTCTGGAACTACGAATCGATTTGGTAACCCTTAAGCAAAAGAAACAAAGTTGCCAACGTTATTCCGTAGTGACATACTTAATACTATATTTGATTGTGAGATAATTTCTTCGTAAGTAAAATTGAATTAATGGCCACGAGTCAGTTAATAGACTAAAATGTATCTTAAACCCTTTATAACATACTTATATCCCGATACCAAATTCCAGTGGAGCGGCGAAGATGACGTGCGCACACGAATGTCCGGACGCGTCATGGTGGTCCGGCTGCTCTGCCGAGACGTGTCTGCCACCCCCGCTTCCCCCCTCGACCTGAGGGGGGTGTTCACACCCTGCGTGGCTTTCAGAGTACAGGGAACACCGCCTAGACACTCAAGTACGTAACATCTTTGATAAAGTAAGAGATTTCCGTTGCCCCTAGCACGAGTGGTTCTTATAAAATTCGTACGGTCCGGCTGCTCTGCCACCTCCACCTGAGGTGGGTGTTTATAACCCTTTTTTTTTTGTTTTGAGTAAGGGGAATCCAGTCTTTACAGATTCCTGCCTTGAGGATATGCTAGGGTCGCCTAGCATACCCGTCCTGGTGGAGACCTAGGAACAAGCACACTATCTCTCCCCACCCCTGTTACGGGGTTACGGGGTAGGACTCACGTATATCATACCCTGCGTGGCTTTTAGAGTGCAGGTAACAGCGCCCTCAAGTACGTAACATAACGGTAATAAACTAAGAGATTCTGTTTCCCTAGCATGAGCGGGTCTTATACGTGCACACACGCATGTCCGAAGCGTCATAGTGGTCCGCCTGCTCTGCCGCGACGTGTCCGCACCCCCACATCCCCCTCGAACTATAGGGAGTGATCACGCCCTGCGTGGCTTTCAGAGTGCAGGGAACATCGCCTAGGCACTCAAGAGCGTAATATAGCGTCGCGTCGATAGATTAAGAGATTTCTGTTGCCCTAGCATGATCGGCTTTTATCGACATTCGTACGTGCGCGTCATGGTGGTCCGCTTGGAGACGTATTTTTTGAATCATTCGAAATTCATCGACTTCCATTTTATCGCATTTTTAATGACTCGAATACGGTGTTGCCGTTTTCTTTAACTCCCTTGACATAATCATTTTACGCCGAATATTAAAAAACCGGAAACCAACTATTATTTTCAAAAACCGATACTGAATCGGACTTGGATCACGTGAAACGAAACGTTTTTTACTTCAAACTTTCTATCGCTCTAATAAAAAAGAGTGGTCGGGACCACTCGTTGAAGATTCGCATGCGAATCTGGCGATTCCGTTTGCGAATAGTAATTCGAATAATTTAAAAATATGTCTCCTGCTCTGCTGCGACGTGTTCACCACCCCACCTCCGCCCTCGACCTGAGAGGGGTGTCCTCACCTTGCGTGGCTTTCAGAGTGCAGAGAACACCGCCTAGACACTCAAGTACGTACCATAACGTTGATAAGCTAAGAGATTGAGCGGTTCTTATAGACATTCGTACATACGCACACGCATCCCCGGACGCGTCGTGGTGGTCCGGCTGTTTTGCCGCGACGTGTCCGCCACCCCCACCTGAGGGGGTTGTTCTCACCCTGCGTGGCTTTCAGAGTGCAGAGAACACCGCCTAGGCACTCAAGTAGGTAACATAACGTTGATAAACTAAGAGATTCCGTTGCCCCAGCATGAGCGGTTCTTATAGACATTCGTACGTGCGCACACACATCCCCAGCCGCGTCATGGTGGTCCGGCTGCTCTGCCGCAACGTGTTCGCCACCCCAACCAGAGGACGGTGTTCCAATCCTGCGTGGCTTTTAGAGTGAAGGGAACACCGCCTAGGCACTCAAGTACGTATCATAACGTAGATATAGTAAGAGATTTCTGGTTCCCTTGCATGAACACCGTGCTTTATACGGCGCATGATAATGTCTTGCTTACCCCGCTAAGTTGTGAGAGGGACAGTGCCACGTTATCGAGCTACGAGTATCGTAACGATAAAAGCCACTCATTTGACTATTGATTGGGGATTTGATTTTCTGATTAAAAGGAGATTACTGACTGCGTAGTACGAGATTTTTAAACGATCCCGTTTAATCCCGTTACAATCAACGGGATGGGGATTGGCATGCCAACTAGTAGAGTACGTTGTTTCAACTTCATTAAACCCTAACTGACTCAGTTTCGAAAGTGAGGTGAAAAAGCTCACACTTTGCAGTCTAAAATAAAATGTTAAATACAGTAAGGAGCAAGAATAAACGTATTTGAACAGTGATGTCATAGATGGTACAACTTTAAAAATATCACAATTGTTTCAGACGTCACAGAAGTCCAGTTTGCATCTAACGCTCAAACTTCCGTCGCATCAAACACATCTGGCCTCTCTGTCACCGAGTACGTTGCCATTGGCCTTAGTTCTCTCCTGCTTGGTCTCATCTACGTAGCTTCAGTTTTCCTCTACCTGCACATCCGTAAACGTCGAAAGGCCGCCTCAGAAGAAGGCAGCACGAAACGAATAAAAGGCTTAAAGAAAAAGGACGGCTCTATTATAACAGAAAGAGATATAATAAGAGTAAACAATGAAAGAGTGCAACCGCTTACAAATGCAATGGGGCAAGATGATGGTATTGTCAAGAAAAATCCACTTTTGAATATGACGCGGCAATTCCATGAGATTAAAAATTATCCGAGCGATTCTGGTAGTAATTTATCAGATTCCGAAGATTTCGCTGAGAGTAGTGCTAGGAGTGATGACACTAACATTTATAATGTAAGATTTTTTAGACATTCAATATTCTGAAAAATTTTACTTCTATTTGCCATATCAATCCAATTCAAATGCAAATCCATATTCACCCACGTGGACTTTTAAATATAGACCGTTTCTTTTCAGAACCAAACAATAGCCGCCCTTATTCACCTTCAGCATAACGATATGAAGCTTCACGATAGTTCTGAGCTTTCCCACCGTGATGAATCTGGCATTGAAAGGTTACCAGATGAACACGTTTCCATTGTCGAAACAACTGACGACCGCGAGATAGCGCGCCCGGTCGGCACTACAAGACGAAAACTTTACTTTAACCCAGCCTACTTCGAACCACAACTAATGGCCGTAAGTAAAAACTCAATCACAATAATAAGTCACTCTTTCTTAAACAATATTAATCTTACCTTTTTTTAGGAACCTCCCGCTGCTGCTTTGGAATTTCTTGTGAAAATAAGAGAAGTAATTTCTATAGCGAAGCATAAAATAGCAACTAAACGATTCCATCCAGTCTTAAACGAAATACCCGAAGAAGAAACCTATCCTTCAAAACCAAACAGTATAGACATCTATCAAGGTCTAGGAAGTCAACGAAGTGGTAGTGTTGTTAGTCTTAAAAGAGAAAATAGCAGAAAAAAGAGTGTCTCTTGTGTAGGGTGTCCGGGATGTAAATCTGACAATGACAAAGATGTACTTAACTACATGAAATTTAATATGACTGCTTGTTCAAATTGTCTTCACCATAGAGGCGACAAACAAAACAGTATAAGACAATGGTTAGAAAACATACCGATTGGAAAACAACAACCTTACAATAACGAGCCCTTAACAAACTCAAACCAGACGGACATACCTAACACTCTTCGTTCCCTCCCAACTAAAGAAAGTCGTAACAAACTGAGGAAACAAAACAGTTTTACTGCATCCAGCTATATGTACAACCTTGACCATTACCCTATATCGAAAAAGTCTTCCACGATGTCTGTCAGATCTGAACCACCCTTACGTAACTACAGCTTGCCACTTCCCGAATTCGAAAACTTATTTCATAGTAGCAACAATAACTTCCACAGCCACACACTGTCGCAACCGAACGACATAAGACCGATTGGGCTTAGTGATTACCGGCCAGGTAGTCTTAGAAACCCAGGTAACCGCAGGCATAGAATCATGTCGAATCAAAACAGCTTACCTGATATGGTTAACGATACTATTTCTTTAGATCCCCATTCAAAAACATACAATCAAAGCAGTTCCGACGAAGAAAGATATAATAGATCTAAAGGCGCAATACATCAAAGTGTATTTGCCAGGAATAGTTCAGCTAGTCTCTCTGGAAATGAATACGAAACGGACAGTTTAGAGAGAAACTGCAATCAAAAAAGATTATCGACTCCTACCGAGTATACCGAAATAACGTCGTCGCAAGCTAGTCCAAGTTTGAGTAATGCTTTGCCATTAGAAGAAGAACTTACGATGAGAAATGCTGTATATAAGACACATTCAAGCAGCAACAGCAATACGCCATCACCCCAACGAGAAATCATAATAGACGAAAATTATTATGAAACTATTGGAACACAGAAAAGCGTTAAAGAAAAAGAAAGTGATCCTATTAACGCTAAAACAGATTACAGTCTCGTAAGTGAAGTGTATGTAAATAATAATTATAACTTTGGTAGCACACCTACTTCTCCAAGTGGTTCTGAGTGTTCTATGGGTAGCAGAAAACTACTAGCAACTAACAAAGATATAGATGAAAAACCTGGATGTTTGACAATAGAAGTTAAGGATTCACCAGAAAACTACATCAAAATACATGAATCAGACGGTTTCGAACCAGATACATTAGATAGAAAACATGCAAAACATAAAGAGGAAGTAGAAAACAAGCAGTTCAGCAGAAACGATTTTATAAAAGCTATCGATGATGAAGAAAGGCAGCCCAGTCAACGGATCCAATTAAGAAGTAGTGGTACATTTACAAAAACTAATAATAAAGTGGAATATACAGCTAAATTCAATAGTTTGAGAAATGAATACGAACAACGAAACAGTTATGACAGGCCAAAATTAATGCCAACTACATTCAAAGAAACTAAACACTGTGAAAACACTACTGAAGTTACCTGGGAAAATGACCCAGCGGAGTGGAACAGTGAAGAAGGTCGAATACTAACATTAGAACTTCGACATTCCAAAAGGCAACGCCAGTCCACTCCGCCTACAATCAAACAATTGAAAAATTTAGCGCGACCTGATATTTTACCTCCTCTGCCTCCTACCGAGGACAGTCCTATATACGAACAGCCTATATTACCACCCAGAAAAGTTGAAATAGACAGAATACCCATTTCTGCTCATCCAAAAAACTTGAATGGCAGAAGCCTCAGTCCGAGGACATCTACAGTAATTGAATCCACTAACACAAAATTTTTTTGCGAATCAAACCATGGGCCTCCTTGCGGCCCATTGAGAGCTTCTGGCCTGTCTCAGTCCTCGGAATATGACAATGGCGATACCGTTCGCCAATCTTTCAGATCAGATTTCTGCCGAAACTCAAGCAGAAGGCCTTCTGGGCGCAGCAATATCAATACAAACACTTTTGTTAAGGGTGTCAAAGAAGAGTTTCATAGTAAATCGCGGTTTAGAAGAAAGAAGGGTCCAAACGTAGAAGATTCCGGTTACTTAAGCAGTGATTCGACTAGTTCTAGACAAATTCAGAGAAAATTAGTTATTCCTAAATTAGTGAGCTGCAGTGACAGTGATGACACTGAAAACGAAGCCAGGAGTGAATCTGGTGCTGAGAGTATAGAGACACATTCAGTTTATTTCGGCAGTTTTAGAAAACTACATTCGAACATCGATAACTGTTGTGTAAGTGCTCGTGTGGACACAAAAAGTGTAAGAAGCAGTAGTAGAAAATCAAAACATTTTAATACTAAAGATCTTTTATAGCAAATCTTATTAAGTACTGTGCAATAATATTTACGAAGTGTGCAATATAAAGTGCAATAGCTTTTATAAGTATAATAAGTAATGTGAAACAATTGTAAAATTATTTCTATAGGTATAAGTTAGCATAAGGATGAATGGCCGGTTGTGCAATGCAATAATAATAGTTTTAAGTAAATAATAAAACAATCTAACTAGACAATTTATTTGTACCAACTTTTGTTAATAATTTGGAAATCTAATAATTAGTATCCAATCTCTATTGTAGCAATACTTATCTCCGAATGTATGTTTTATTTTGTCATGGACAATAATACTGTTTTTATAATTTATTTTATTTTATTAAGCCAGCATTAAATTTGAATAGTGCGTTCGAAATTTTAGGTTATTTAGGATCTCTAAGATCACATAATAATATTTCCTAATTATACAAGTTTCCTTTGACTCATTCAATGTTTAATGCTGACTGGGGGAAATAATCTGACGTTAATAAAATTAGCCGGGATTATTTCCCTTTTACTAATAATGTAGATTTTATTATGAAATTGTAAATATTTAAAGAGTCAGGCAGCAAATTTTGGGCTTCCTAGTACCTGACACAAATCATAATGGCGCTCCAGGGAGGTTCAAGGGTCCGGAGTCTAAATTTGGCATTCCTAACTGCATTTTCATTGTGGTAATATGGTGTTGCAATTTTTACGAGTCGCTATTAGATAAAAAAAAAACACCAAGTGCTTAAGTTCCTCACTTCTATTATTTTCAGAGCCCAGATTACGAGTTTAGCAAACTATAATAGGTTTCTAAAATCGCTTTCATATCTACAGACTGTTTTATCGATATGTGTAGAGCATCCGATAGTTTGAGATGAGAATATAACTTTTCGGCAAAGAATTATTTCGTACACTTTTAATAGAAATATAATTAAACTTATGAGAAATTGTAATAACGTGCCGAATGATTTCCGGTATACCTCATTCTTATAAATAATTACGAACCTCCCTGTACATTGAGCGCGCTTGGTAATAGCTTAACGACCTTAGTTGGAAATAAACAATCGTATGTCATACAAAGTAATAAAATAGTTATTTCAGACTGTTTATATAGGTAGTTTTACTAACCTCGATACTTATTTTAACGGCAAATACCTAAAGCCATGGATGTGTATGAGTTGTATGACTAAATTCGCGAAAGTAAATCTTCTAAGTAGTGGAATGCAATTACTTGCAATTTCTGTGAGGACCAGTCCTAGTTGCACGAACTTCGTCTACATTGAAGTGTCAACAATGTCATTTCACTGTCAGTAACTGTTTGTTTAGCTGTCAACAATGACATTACGATGTAGACAAGACTTATCTCGGTTGAAGATGTAGAGTCCGTCACTGGAATTAAGCCCCCTGAGAGTGGGTTGTAGTCGTCGAAAATAAGCTCTATTACTACGGAGATAAGCAATATGGACACTTTTTAGTTCCAGTAATATTCCGTGGTACTTCTTTTGTGAGACGGACTCTAGAAAAATACAGTTTTTTTTTTTAATAGCTATTTTGTTTTGTCTCCATTGGTTGTTTGTTGCCAACAGTCAAGGGTATTATTTCGGTAGTGGGATCATACTTTAAAGATAAATATTTATTCTATTATGTAGGTAGTAATGTAGAGATAGCTGACAATAATGGTGCTAAATATCACGAAGTGGAAAACCGGGTAATTGTTGTTAGACGTAAGTTTTCTCGTATTGTTAAATAATGAAACTTTATAATGCAATACACGATAAGTTAACTATGTTGTACAGTTTTGTAGTATAAGAGCTAAAGCTCATCCTTTTAAGAACGTTCTAAACAATATTTTTAAATATCAACCTCATCCCATTATTTTAAAGACTAAATTTGTAAATATTAGACTTAATGCACGACAAGCTATATGCTCTTGCATACTTATTTAAACTCTATTTGCATGGGATAAGTTTGATACTTAATTGTCTTTTAGAGCTCGAACTTTTGGCTGCCATAGGTTTGGCTAATCCATACAGTTCAATAAAATTATCTAATTATGTCACCATTATGTTCTCGTTTCGTTAGTGTGGTTTAAATGAATTAGTAAATATATACAGAAATATATATTTTTTAGTTAAAATTATAGGGGGCCGTTTTTAAGTTCCCGGAATGGGGCATATAGAGTGAAAATAAAAATACCAAATCATTTTTTCTTTTAACTTATTTCTCCTCAACCCTTTGTTGTTCTTTGTTGTTGTTTCTTGTATCGTGAAAAGTCAGTCCTGCCTGTTATTTGTAATAATCAACTTACCCACATTATTGTTAGTAAATAAGTATGTTTTAACTTTGTAATATTCATTGCCTGGCACGTTCGGTGACCGTTGTATTCTTATTTGTTTTTTGTTTCTTAAATGTATTTCTCATTGTAAGTGAATGTATTAATTCTAATGAGAATAAATGTCTTAAACCACAACCCTAATACATTTCTCAGATCACTCCAATAATTTGTAAATTATTAATTATTTAAAAAAAATATTTGTACTCCGCGTCAAAATAGCTGCCTTCACCACTTCGTCAGCGTCAATTTTATATCAGAAAGCTCTTTCATAGAAAAATAAAATACTAATGGGTACTAGGAGACGGGTCTGGACTGTATAATAAAGAAAAAGTAAAAAAAAAACTGCATCGGTGACTAGCAGCCGCCGCTACACGACTCGTATGCCCAGTTCAAAGTCGTGCACAAGGTGCACACCTTTGGTCAACTTGCCTCTTTTTCTTTCTCAATGGCCTCCTTAATTATTCTTATATAGAAGCGTAGTATTATCCCGTTGTATTAATACCGAATTCTTAATTATCAAGAGTAAAATTCCTCATGTATACCAAAAGACAGCCACTTTGATTTTTGAATATGAGACTCGGTAACTCTTGAACAGCGAGGTGCATTTTTATGCCACATAATCGATTCCTTTTTTTACTTTGTTCATCAGTGGTAAGCCCAAGTTTCATCCCCAGTACAAATCCGAGCATTAACTTCCTGTTTTCGCTACAGAGCTTTAAAGACTGACGAGAACATTCGTAATTTTGTCGTTTTTGAAGTGAAAAAAGGTTTTCGGACCCCACCATGCGGTGACCTTGGGCATCCCAAGATGATCTAGAATGTTCTAAACAGTTGTATCGGATACTCTGAGCGTTGCTGCAACCTTGTTCATCTTCAAGTGGGCATCTTCCCTCCCATACAATTTTTTAAACTTTGTAGAGATTTCAGTTGTCGCGGCCTCGTATGGTTTTCCAGATCGTGCGTTGTTTTCAATTGAGTCTCATTCTTGCTTGAAAAGGCAATGATACTGTTAAGATGGTTTCATCGAGAGGAGAAACGCCGTAACTCGTTATCAGTTCTTTAAAACTGTCTAAGTGCAAGATCCACTTAGAAAGGAATATAATAAAGGCGCAATATTCATTTTTTTCCATACTTGTCCCGATTGACGTTAAGTTAATGACCCGATTAAGTTCAAATTTGGAATATATACTAATGATGAGATGCTAAATAAGTAAATGCTATGTTAAATAAGTCTAACCAGGTACCTGGTTAAATGAATCGATACACACCATTCCCCCTATTCCGCGGACTTAAAAGCCCCCTCGTTGTTTCTCAACTCAAATTTTATTATTGTGAGGATAAAATTCAGCATTTTTATAAAAAATAAGGCGCTGAAATTATAATGAATGCTCAATCTTAATAAGAAATAAAAACGTTAAGAAAATGTATTTAGGTATTAATTATTTAATTAATCAATCTCTTTACAGCCAGTATTCATAGAAAATGGCATTAGTTATATTAAATATAATACATCAATATTTGTTATAGTTTTAAGTGATATATTGTTTTTATGTAGTTAATTTTTTGTTTAATATTCATTTAGATAAAACAATGCATGCAAAGCATAAATTAAATCAACTGTATAACAAGTTTGTAAAACAAGATGTTTATTACTTTTTGAATAAAGACTTTGATCCGTTTTTTTTTCTTCGTTTTCTTCAATATTTAACTTACAATACCACCTTATTAATATTTTTATTTATCACAGCCTTCTTTCAGTAAAAAAAAATACATCACATAATTTACTTCATACACTGGCATCTACAGATAAAAAGTATTTAAAATTTTTGTTATTAAGTACAGTTAGCAGCATTTCAGGTTAAGCAACATTAACAAGTTTCTGCAATTGATATTGAACTTTATCATGTTGAACACTAGGTTCAAATATAACTAAAAAATACTAATTTTACTTCTTTGAAGTACAACTTTTAAATCAGATAAATAATACTTACATACAGAATTTTTTATCCAATCTCCATAATTTCTGTTTCCTCTTCTTCACACAAAACAAAACTCTTGACACCTTTAGTAGCTTCGTTATGCAAGTTTTGTTTAAATTCATTATATATTGAAGGTCCAGCTGAATACAAATCAATCTCTTTGCCAATTCTATCTGTATTTTTACTTCCCATATTCATCATGCAAGTATCAAGATATTCAAGTATGATATTGCTTTGATTGACTATAGAGGTTCCATAACCTTTAAAGTTTAATTTTGATGTATCTGTGACTAAACTTTCGTTGTATTTTAATAGTTCAGCCTTTTTTGCAGTAATTTTTTGATTCTTAGTCGTCATTACTATTTGGTAAGGGATTGTTGAATGTACTAAATGCATTAAAGTGATGATTTGAGACGGTGATCTGAAAAAAGGTCAAAATTATATGGAGATTTGTGACTTAAATCTTTTTTCCGTGTATTTTGAATTTGAACTCAACATCTTAGATGATGAGACTTATTATTAATTCAGGGGTGCGATTGCGTAAGGTAATCGTATTCTTTTGACAGTTCATATGGTATATACTGTCAAATGAATTCATATTTTTTATACAAAAAAAAATAAGAGAAGACTGTACCTGGTATACATAGTGACATTGTAATTATTTGTATTACTATAATTTTCTTCAAAGATAAGCATAACACCATTCAAGGCATGATATGGTGAGTTCCTATACAAAATTACATTGTTTGAATTTTGAACTGATTCCATGTGAAGATGGGTACAAAATAATTTTGGCATATCTATACTTGGTTCATCAGTTTTCTTTATGTGCCTGAACAACATATCTGTTTTTATTGTTGATGCTAATATGGCCAAACAAATTTTTTCATCTGCAAATTAAAGAGAGATTATTATAACTATTGATGTAACAAGCCTGTAGGACCGACTGTGGATATCAAGTATAATATTTCATCTTTCAGCATATACACTGACACTTGACACCCAAGCATTAAAATATCTTTAGTCATGTTTTCTTACCAACTACATTTTTATGAGACTGCAACAATATAGTGTTGGCCAATTTGGAGATGATAAAATAATGCTTAATACATGAAGGCATAAGTTGAGCTAACACTCCCGAATACCTACTTGAAGCTAAATTTCTCTCTAGAGAATTCTCACTCTTTGTAATTATCTCTCTCTTTTGAATTATTGGTAGGGCAAAACTGTCAATTCGAAAATGCGTGTACTATGCTCAATTGTATAAAGAATATTTTCATTTTCATTAATTTTGTTTTCCTTTTTTTAACACTATTATTGAAAGATTAAGTTAGCATCTTGCCACCACGTAGAACATATAAATGCGCCATTTCTATTGCATCATAAATTTCTTAGAATTTCTTTCTCTGTTCTTCTTGTTTTGTTTGTGTTTTTAAGAAATTTGGGTTATGAAATCAACAAAATTTTTGCAATAAAATTGTTCTATGTGGTGGTGGAAGACAGTGGAGACCAAGATGCTAACTTATCCTTTTACTATAAAATTGTGTTAAAAAAAGGAAACAAATTTTATTAGAAAGAGAAAGAATTCTCTAGAGAGTGAGATAATGCTACATAAAATTTTGCTTCAAGTAGGTGTTCCGAGTCTTAGCTCCAATTATACTGGCTTAATATTAAAAAGGAGGGCTAGGAGTTATTCTGTTGATTGAAAATTAGAGCCAAAACTATACCTAAATCCTCAGATGTAAGAGCATCAAACTGAGATCCAGATATTTCTTCACCAGAAATGAAAACTCGATCGAAAGGCACTAAATATTCTTTCTCATTCTTTTTATAAAATATGGCACCATCAAATTCAATTCTATTTGTTAAAACATATTTTATTTCTTGAAAGTTGACCACTGCACTGACGGCAATTTCATGATCATTTTTAACTATTCTTGAATTTTTTTCTTTCCAGAATGGAGGATCTTCAATTTTCTTGAATAATCTTGTTGTATAGGCTATTGATAATTTACTAGTACCATGAAGTAATATATGAACATCTTCGAGAGGTCTGTAATACAAAAATATAATTATATTGGACTAGAAATTTCTAACAGCTTATTGATAACATTATAAATGTGAAAACAACCCCTCGTACGGAAGGACAATCTATTAACGGTCGGTTGCAATAACCTATCCACTGTAAGAGATAGGCTTACTGGAGCTTTGTTGCCTAGATATTTTTGTTATTCAGCCCAAAATAACCCAAAATAACAGCGGTCGCCAAGTAACGTAACCAAGATAGGCTTATCTCTTGTTAGGGATAGATTATTGAGACCGGCCGTAAAAGGCCCTATCTCTGTCTGTCGGACTGTTAACTTATCATGACTCAACCATCATGATATACTTATTTTCATAAAAAAAAAGACAAATTACGAAATAAGTGTATAATCTATTATATACTTACTCATCAGAGGTATATGAAAGAGTAAGCATAATGATAATCTTTTTGTTGCATAGCTTCACCCAAGGAGTCTTTGTCTTTATATCAGGAGCTCTATTCTTTGTCACCTGTAAGTTGTTATAGAAAATTAAGTATGTTTTCTCACTTGTGTACACTAAGAATTAAACAACTTTGTTAAATTAAAAGAAAATACACAATGATCATATGTTGAACCTTAAAAATATCACAGACATTTATACCTTTTGACCCTTAATGAAAAATGTTAATAATTCTAGCTGGCAGTAAATGACTATAATCTATAATATAACCTATTACTAGTAAATACATTAAATAATGAAAATTTCAGATCACACTTACATTTTTAGAGTCAACTTGAAATACAGAGTCTTCACTGTTGTGACATACTTCTGCGTAATATGCAAGAGCAGACTTTTGGCGTAAATTTAATAGCTCACTTAAGGTTTTTTCATTGCATTTCACACTATATTTCGATTCTGTTAACTTCCTCATGAGCTGCGTCAAAAGCGGTATAGAATCAACAGCGTGTTTACCACTGCGAACCAATGTCTGGTCTCGTAAGTTGTCGAACTTATCATCAAACAGCATGGGCACAGCATCATCTTTACGAACTATTTTGAGACAGGCCTCTCCTGTACAAGCTTGATCTTCGATATAATACTTATCAACATCGGTAATTCGCCGGTGTAAGCAAAGCTTTTCTATCCTGGATATAATCCAAACTTCATTTTCTAAGACAACAAAATAGAACAGCTCACAATTACCATTTCTTAGAATTCTGACTTCATTAGGCTTTAAACTAGAACTTAACTGCAGAGAACAAACGACTTCTCTTTTATAATATTCAATAATTTCGCCGGTAGAAGTGCACACAATTACATCGACGAGTTTTTCATCGCGTGGATGATTATCATATAAAACGAAACACGTTATATCATCAAAGACAGAAGATGGAACCAATTTGATAAGCTCTTGCCGTACATTTTCTGGTATTTGTAACACCATAATTGGAATTTGTATTTATTTTAATTACATAAGTTAGATCGGTGGATCTGAATTTGAAACAACAACAACAACACTCAACTCACTCACGACGTGAATTGTCAGTGTCACTGTCAACTAACTTTTTTTTTATTCGTCCCGCAATGGAACAGGCTAAGATCTTAGTTAGACCATGCTGCTATGTCTTCAATATTTTTCTTTTAATGAAATGATGAATGATATGCCAATGATACTTATGAAGGTGATAATGAGAATGATAACTATGAAATTAATGGGAATGAGTGATTTGTCCCTAGTAAAGAAGCGATAGCGTAAGCGATACTAGGGCTCATGGCGACTATTGGAAGGAAACATCAAAGCACTGCTTAATGACGTTATTATAGATTCCCCACAATCGTACACATAATTGGATATTTACTGTATAATAAACACTATCACTATAACACTTTAATAAACACCAAAGTATACAGATCATTAGGAATTTTACACAAATTCATAATGCACTGGTTGACGTTCCCGCCAAAAGTCCTAACTTTTGAGTTAGGGCTTGCGCATAAAAACATCGACTATGCAGTAAAAGTAATAGATTTATTTATAATAGTAATAGGCAATTAAATAGCTGTGTTAATAGCACAGCCAAACCAATATAATAACCCTCTCTGTGGTAATAGGTCATATTTTATAGTGAAACGATAACGAATCAGTATTTGATTCATTGTTCAAAACACCAAGTAATAAGTAACATTTAAACTCAGAAGAACAAACGCACGTTATTATGCATTTTGGATTGGAGATATGACGAGTGAGTGCATATTGGAGATCAAATACAGATGCAGAAGATAGGGTAACTCATTTTACCATATCGGGCCAGTATACTGGTATTATTCTGATTTGTGATACGTACGTAAGTGCTCAATAATCAATTAATCATACATGCAAAAACTCCCGTGTTTTAAAATAATTTTATTTTTATTATTACTTATTATACTAACCTATCATTGTATTTTTCATTCAATATCTTTTTAGATTACATTCCTCTTCCAACACTCACACTATACTTAGTTAACGTCAAAGCGGCTATCCGTGATTCACTAAATCACTTTGAATGATAAAGATAAGATAAATAATTAGCAATAATTAAACCTTATCCATAAGGAAAGCAGGCCAGTGCTCCAGCAGTGGGAACGACAAAATGGCTATTGATGGTAAACAGGTTTAGATAAAAATCATATTAATATTTGTAAGATTGTAATGTTATAGTCGATATACTGATTATATTTGTTCTTTCCCATCCTTAGTTTTGACATTGCCTTGACTGATAGTGACGTTATTCTTTTTGATATTTGTCTGAAAAAATAATTAAGCAAAAGAATCTATGTAAGCTTCTTTTTAACCGATTTCAAAAAAATGAAGGATTTTCTCAATTCGACGGAATCTTTCTTTTTTTTTATGTGTTACTCGATTACTCGAAGAAGGCTGGACCAATTTGAGTAATTCTTTTTTCGTTCGAAAGGTTATACTTCCCATGTAGTCTCATTGTCATCATGTCAGGATCTGATGATGGGATCTCCTCAATAGGTAACGTCCCTGCACCGGGAAAAGCAGCATTTTGTAAAAGGTGATGAGGAGTTGTCATAAGGTTATTATTATTAGCGTAGGCACGGGACCTCTTCTATCTTCTGCCCATTGAGGATTGGTGGGTTTTAGCGATGCAAAATATAGCCGGGACCAACGTCTTCGTGCATTCCGAAGCACGGAGGAACTCGAGAATATACATTTCTGGTCACTTATCATGTGACCGGCCGCGGCCGTTGCGATGTTGCTTAACGACTACAATCGCAGGCCGAGTGCGAACCACTGCGCCACCTAACTCCTCTAATATTATCCAAGAGTAATAAATCCTCCTCCTAATGGCAAAAGCGGTGGACTTCGTCCGCGTGAACATTCTCTAGGCCTATTTTGCAACTCTTCTGTGGAATATTGGCTGATACATTAAAATACAATGTGAAAATTCTTATAAAAATTATTTCGTGACATCGTGCAATGATTTATCGAAACACCCTGAAATCTCCGCCGATAGAACGTTTCGCAGAAACGAAATCACTCGCGCGCGTATATATCAACTTTCCATCGACAAAACTGTTTGGTCGAGTTGTGTACCTACTTCTCGAGATTTCCACACAACTAACAATTTAGTTGGTGCCAGTGTCGATGTCGACTTTTTTGTCGAACAACTACCTACTTAGCGAGTTGATAGTATGCGCTCTTGTATTTATTCCTATAGAAATATGATTCACAACACAACTAAATAGTAATTCCACTAAAAGTTGTAGGTATTATGTCTTAGGCCTGTATTTCAGAACGTGACTCAAGCAGTGATCTATACTTGCGTACAGTTAGCAAGCCAAGGGACGCGCTATACATCGCATGTAGCGACGTCCCTTTCTCTAACTGCTCCCAAGTACAGAACACTGCTGGAGTAACGTTTAGATTTTGTAATACGGGCATAAGAAAAGTTTTATAATTTGGTCAGTGGCAAACAAATGTAGAATTAGAGCTAGCGCATAGTAGCCTTAGATAGGTATAAACTAGAGATGGGGTGGGCCTATGACTATAACTCTGGCTGACTAGCTGACTGGCCGACAAGTCGTTTGCAAAAAGGCCGAATAGTCGGCCGACTGTCGGCTTAGCCGACTGTTACCAGACAGGGCAGACACATTATTCTTCGTACACCATAACGTGTCCCTAATTAAAAAAATCAATTATTTAACTAAACTCACATGGTCCAGGGACGGTAATACCGATATTTTTTGGATACCGATATAAATTACCGATAATCTGGGAGCGAGTAATAGGTATTGATACCGGTAATTAATATCGATACTTTAGATTTGCTGTATTGATTTAACACTGATACCAAAATACCGGTATATTACCAGTATTTTATCACTTTTCGTGTACATTTACATACCTAAACATGAAATACCTACTGATAATATTTTGTAGGTAGGTAAGTCATTAATTTGACTTCTTGATTTAAGTACAATTATTTACCAAATGTAGAGATAGAGAGAGTTCCTATTCTTAGATTGTACAAAATATTTCTTTTTAATCATCCCTATTTAAATGTTTTTGAGTAAAAAAATAAGAATAAAGTAAAAGGCCGACTAGTTGGGGCTTTTTGCCGAATAGTCGCCAACTACAAATGTGGCCGGATAGTCGGCTTCCCGACTAGTCGGTACATCTTTAGTATAGAAAAAACTAGCTAGACCTTGAAGAAGAACATACAGCTATTGTTTGTCGGGTCGCGACAGTATGAAATGACACTTCTGGCCCACTTGCGCCTATCAATAATGCATGTGGTTGTCACCTGTAAATTAAATTTTCAATTTGTCATACATGGTCATAGTGAATGTTTCTGTTTATTTTTTAGTTTTAATCTCGTAGGTGATAAAATTCCAAATAAATAAAATTAATAAATACGATATCCGCAAAACAAAACTAGGTACTTGGTCACCCTAACTTATTTTCAACATACAAATTTCAATCTCGAATTGTATCGTGAGTACTGCACTGATTGGATACAGGTAAAGCTAGATCCTCAGTGACGGAAATTCTCTTTACCGTAAATTGCTTTCCAACATTCGTAACGCAAAATTCTCGTAAAGTAGCGGTTTTAAAGAAGGGCCACACAGTGTGATGGTTCAAAATATAGTTTTCGCTTTTTCAAATTGATGCCTTGTTATTTGAACGGGTTTCTAGTGTTATATATTGTCACATATCAAACATAACGCTGGTAGAATGCTTCGTTTGGCTCCAAACGGTATGATTATTGATATTTTGGCAAATCAAAATCCGTTCAAACGGCCCTGTATGTACCATGTTTACCGGCCATTTTATGAGATCTGTTCTGTTTTGTACGATGCTCGAGTGTTAAATCTTATTTATTTTTGCGTCACTGAGCATCTAGGGAGTGAAACTGGACTTTCGTTTGCTAGCTATTGTTATTTCCAGCATCCATAATCTTAAGCGTCATACCGTGTGAGGGCCCTCTTTAAATGCCAATAATTCCTAAACGCTTGCGTTACATATTATTTGAATACCGAAATAAGATATTGTATATCCGGCACTAAAGGTTTTTATAGCACCCAAGGTGAAAGTGTAAGGTACACACGGGTGGTGACTGTAATAAAAAAATAACCGAGCTAAAAACTTGACATTGGCGAAATCGAAAAGGGCACTTACTTAAAAGAAGATAGTGTGATTCAGCTTTCTCACCCAATGCATAGAGATACAATAGAACTATATATTTACAAGTCAATGACCCAATGTGACAAACACAGAGTACTTTTTGACAAATGAGAATCGAAAACTTGAAGTAGCCAAAGTAGAAAAAGTGTTGGGTTGCTGTTTTATTAACTATAATTATCTGACACTTGTATTAAAAGTTACCTAAATGTTTGGGCCCTTTTTAATAACTTGATACATGGAAAGGTTCCTTATTTTGAGCTCTTAGCATATAGGTACTATAATTTCAACACTGTAGGAATTATAAAATAAAACATCTCCCTTGTTTGTCAGTAGAGCATGTAATATCGGAAGATTTTCAATTCCGACATTGATTTCCGATTGTTAGAACAAGCATATCGTGTCCTTTTCCTTCCCATAGCCCCTTCTCTCTCACAAATGAACGAGCGAAGAACGAAGAAGGAACGAACGCATTACCACAGATGCGATCTCAATCATTCACTCTCAGCGAGTGAGATTCAAATACTTTGGTCCGGCCGGACCGACGTCTCCACACAAAAAATACAAAAAGTGTGTAAAAGTGCCCAAAAAAACTGTTTCATCAAGCACACGGAAGCCTCGTTCATGTGAACATCCAGAAGACTATCATCAGCGGCTCGTAAACTTGTCCAAGTAAGTCCTTTCCAATCTCACCTACCGATTTGCTTGTCCGCGTCTTCCAGTGATTCAAAGTATCATTTCGCAACTAAAACCTATGCATTTACAGTCCAATCGAAGAGAATATCATTAACATAAACATTATTGGGCCTTCAGCGCCGAATTTCTATATTTTTACCAAAATTTTGTTGTGAAAACTTTTTGTCGTCCATCTTTGTTCACATGAGCCATCCAACAAATTATCAAAAAACAGGCATCTACTCAATAAAATCTTAACTATCATATCTTAAAATACAATACGTTAGCATTTTATTAGCAATTTATCATACTTTCAACATATATTTATGTGTATTTCGTGCTAACAAGTGTGTTCAAAATTTTATTTTTATTTACAATACGAGTTGTGAGTCGGTGCGGCGGCCATTGTTATCATTTTCGTGTTTGGTTTTCGTATGGTTGGTGGATCTACTTGGACCATTTCAAGCGTTGTTTTATTGTGTAACATACAACACATAAAACTAGTGACAGTTTAGTGTAACATATAACACTATAACCTATCAAACATAACATCAAATCAAGTGAAAAAACCGGGAATCACACACCCTATTCAAATCAGTGTTGCCACAACAAAAAGCATACCAGTGTTATAAAATTCGTACCAATTAGTATTTTTTTGTGTAACATTGTGTACAAAAAAAAAACTCGTGTGTCAGACATCATAGTTTATCAAACATTTATCATTCCTAACGGTGTTTCGAGCGTCTTAGTGCTGCAAAAATTATCATTGTGTGTTTCAATCCTTGTTAATCAGACTAAGTCAAAATGAGTGAATCATTAATTGCCCATTTTGAAACAAAACGTAACTTAGCTCACAAGCGTCTCGAGGATGCTGTGACATGTGCGCGAAAATGTTTAAAAGATTCAACAGTGTTGCCTCGTTTTGAAACATGGTGTTCGCGTCTTGACATTATCATAGATTCTTTTAATGAAGCTCACACAAGCTTAATATCAGAATTAAAAAAATCTAAGGCCACAGAGGAGAGAATTAACGATGAAAGTACATATCAAGAACAAGCAGATGACATGTATTTTGAAGTTTTAGAAGCAAAACGAATACTGTTGCCCGAAGAAAAGTCTTTGCCGAAACTAACTTCAAGTCACTCTGAAACCAAGTCCAACAGTAAACTTCCTCCAATTAAACTGCCTACTTTTTCTGGTAATCTCAAAGATTTTCCTGGCTATTTAGATTTGTTTAACACACTTGTTCACAACAGAACAGATTTATCAAACGTTGAAAAGTTTCAGTATCTTCAAAGTTCTCTCTCTGGTGAGCCGGTGAATATCATAAGAGCATATCCTATATCAGATGCAAATTATGTCAGTGCATACTCGGCCTTAGTGAATAGATATGATAACAAACGTTATTTGGCATTTATGTGTTGGGAACAAATTAACAATTTAAAGCCAATGAACAGTGGTTCAGTAACGCAAATGAGAAATATTTTGGACACATTCAAAGAAAATCTTGCTATGCTCAATGGGCTTGGGCTTCCTACTAATAATTGGGATTTTGTTTTATTTCATTCTCTTCTTATAAAAATAGACAAAAGTTCTAGAGAAGCATTCGAACTTTCTTGTAAAGGAGATGTTTTTCCTCGCTATGAGCAATTAAAATGTTTTGTTGAAGACAGATGCAGTGCATTAGAGCGTTCTAACTTGTCAAACAATTCCAATTTAAATATTTCAAATTCAAATAAAACCCAAGTTCACTCACAGCCCAAATCATATCAGCCAAAACCACCAACTATGTTGTTAGCACAATCAGCTGGCACTAGTTGTGCACTTTGTAAATCAAATCATGGTCTTTATGCATGTCCAAATTTCATATCAAAATCACCTCAAGATAGGATCAAAGTTGTAAAACAAAATAAATTATGTTTTAATTGTTTGCGTTCAAATCATACTTATGAAAACTGCGTCTCAACACATACTTGCAAAACATGTAATATGCGTCATAACAGCTTATTACATGTTTCATCAAATAAACAAAACAACAATCAACATTACCAATCAAATCAAACAAATCAACAACAGTTGTCTTCACAGTCCACTGTGGGTACTGTGGAGCATGTGGTCACTCCAGTGACATCTTTATCCAATGTTTCCGGAAGTGGTTCGGGATCATCATTTGTGATGTTGGCAACGGCAGAGGTCGAGGTTAAAGATAGCAGGGGTTCGTTTCAAAGGGTCCGTGTGTTGTTGGATCCGGGTAGTCAAAGTCAAATCATAACAAATTCATGTGTGAAGCGTTTAGGGCTCGCACAATATAAATCAAACATTCCGATGTCAGGTATTGGTGAAATACCTAGTATATCAAACAGCAAAGTATTTTTGGAAATTCGTCCAATTGGAAAGTTTGAGCCAACGTTCACAACAGAGGCGTTGACTCTAAACAAAATTTGTGGCAACATGCCTTCTCATCATATCAATCAACATCAATTCCAACATGTGGTAAATCTCAAGCTCGCTGATGAGCAATATCATCATTCTCGGCCTGTTGATCTGTTGATCGGAGGGGAGATATTTCCGCATATCTTATTGCCAGGCAAGATAGATGGCGGTAACAACGCACCAACAGCAATCAACACAGTGTTTGGTTTTGTCTTGATGGGCAAAACATCATCATTATCATCATGTGACTCTTCTCCTGTGCCATTATCAATCAATCATTTGTCTTTGGACGCAAATTTGGATATTGCGGTTCAGAAGTTTTGGGAGATAGACAACATAGAATTATCATCAAAGTCGAACCTCTCAGAGGAAGATGTTCGATGTGAAGAGATTTATCAATCAACACACAAGCGTGACGCTGACGGTCGCTACACCGTACATCTACCTTTTCGTGATCAAGAACCAACATTCAAGGGTTCATTCCATGTGGCTCTTCGGCGTTTCAATCAGCTGGAGAAGCGTTTACTGCAAAATCCATCATTTCATCAAGAGTATGCAGCTCATATCATGGAGTACCTATCAACAGGGCAAATGGAAGAGGTGCCTCAAGAGGAGTGTCAGTCTCCTTCCGCCTACTATATTCCGCACCACGCGGTTGTGAAACTTGATCAAAGGCTCCGGGTTGTCTATGACGCCTCTGCCAAGGATCAGAATGGCGTTTCACTTAATGACAATTTATTGACCGGGTGCAAACTTCAAGCAGACATCAGCAGCATTATTTTGCGTTTCAGGCTGCATGCCATCGTGTTCACTGCCGACGTACGACAAATGTACCGACAGATCATAATCACAAAAGATCATCAGAATTATCAACGCATTTTGTTCAGAAGTTCTCCAGAACAACCAATACAAGAGTACCGTCTTCAACGCGTAACATTTGGCGTATCATCGGCTCCCTTCTTGGCCATCCGTACCATGCACCAGTTGGCCGATGATGAGGAAAAATCATTTCCGCTTGCCGCAGAGGTTTTACGTCACGATCTTTACGTAGATGACGTCGTGACCGGTGCGCAGGACATCCGCCAGGCAGTGGACATCAAGCAACAGCTCGTCGACATCATGGCGTCAGCTGGCTTTGAACTTAGGAAGTGGTCCAGCAATCATGCGGCTGTTCTACAAGGCATACCTGATCATCACAGGGCGGAACCCGATGTAACTTTTGACAGTGACAGCAACTTTGTGAAGGTTCTCGGATTAGCCTGGAACTCACAAGAGGATTTATTAAATTATCAAGTCAACCATACAGCACGTGACTGCACGAAACGATCAATGTTATCGGAGTTAGCACGGATTTATGATCCAGTTGGTCTTCTTACACCGTTAACCTTTTTAGCGAAGCATTTAATTCAACGTCTATGGCTTCTGGGCACATCATGGGACGAACCAGTACCTGAAGATATAAATCAGATTTGGACGAGGTATACACAGCGGTTGGCTCATCTCTCGCAGCTTAAAATACCAAGACGCATCACTCGTGATGACGCAGTCTCTTATCAGCTTCACGGTTTCTGCGATGCAAGCGAGGCTGGTTACGCCGCTGTCGTTTACCTTCGCTCTTCTAACAGTCAAGGTCAACATCGTGCCGCAATAATGATTGCTAAATCTCGTGTTGCTCCGACCAAGCGTAGAACCTTACCAAGACTCGAGTTGTGCGGAGCATCATTGCTCGCAGATCTCCTTAAATTTGTTGTGGATCAGATTTCAAACATCATAAACATAGACAGCATACATGCGTGGTCGGACTCTATGATTGTTCTGGCTTGGATCAAATCAAAATCATCTAGTTACAAGGCTTTCGTTGGGAATCGCATCTCAAACATTCAGCGTAAATTACCAAATGCAACTTGGAAACACGTACCTGGTAAGCAGAATCCTGCAGATTCCGCCAGTCGTGGCTTGTCTCCGGACGAACTCATCAATCATCATCTATGGTGGACTGGTCCTCAGTGGCTCGCCCAGGATCAGCCTCAGTGGCCCGACGAACCTGTAACAGAAACTTCAACAACATTAGAGTCCGATGAACAGGTTTTGTGTGAAAAACGCAGTAACGTTTTAGCAGTTACTACTACTGGCGACTCCAGCTGTGATAACATATTTGATCAACTCATAAATAGATTTTCATCCTTGCGCAAGATCCAGCGTATCTTGGCGTATTGTTATCGTTTCATCAGCGCTATGCGCAAAAACAAACGTTCTTCTGATCATTTAATTGAGACAGAGTTGCATGACAGTCTCATGGCTCTTGTCAAACACGTGCAGTACTCCGAATTCAGTGAAGAGATAAAAAAATATAATTCAGGACGTCTGTTATCCAAACCATTCAGAAAACTCAACCCATTTGTAGATCAAACTGGCGTTTTTCGTGTGGGGGGTAGGTTAGCTCGTTCAGAACTCGAATTTCAGGCAAAACACCCTGCTTTGCTCCCACGTAAACACCGTCTGACCAATCTTATCATTCAACAAGTTCATAATGAAAACTGTCATCCAGGTCTACAAACTTTACATTATCTAATTTTACAAAATTTCTGGATTCTATCAGCTCGCCGAGCAATCAAACAAATTTTATCAAGTTGTTATCGTTGTTTTCGTTACAAACCAATAGCACTTCAGCCTAAAATGGCAGACCTTCCAAAAGCACGTATCACTCAAATCAAAGCATTTCAATCAGTTGGATGTGACTACGCGGGCCCGTTCAACATATCGGTTCAAAGATATCGAGGTGCTCGTATCATGAAAGCTTATTTGTGTCTTTTTGTGTGTTTTGCTACAAAAGCACTCCACTTAGAGTTGGCATCCGATCTATCAACCGAATCGTTTTTAGCAGCTTTGCGTCGGTTTATAGCACGTCGCGGAAGATGTAACACAATTCATTCGGACTGTGGTACAAATTTCAAAGGGGCTCAATCCCAATTATCTAACATAATGAAAGAAGCTTGCGAAACAGAACACATTGCTTTCGTATTCAATCCTGCCGGAGCTCCGCATCAAGGAGGCCTCTGGGAAGCAGGCGTTAAGGCTGTTAAAACACATCTATTCCGTGTGATGGGTAATCAAACTTTAACATATGAGGAGCTCAACACTTTGTTGGCTCAAGTTGAATCCATCCTTAATTCTAGGCCACTCTGCCCGTTGAGCTCGGATCCGAATGATCTTTCCGTCCTCACTCCGGGACACTTTTTGACATTAGCACCGCTTACAACAGTACCTACACCGGACTACACTAACGTTAAAATCAATCGCCTCACGCGTTGGCAACTACTGCAGCGTATGCATCAAGATTTCTGGAACAGGTGGCACACTGAATATTTAACCACATTATCACAACGCTTGAAGTGGACTAAACCCACGCGTGAAGTTAGAATCGGTCAGATTGTTATCATCAGGGACGAATCTACTCATCCCTTGAAATGGCGTTTCGGTAGGATCGCTGATTTATTTTATGGGCGTGATGGTATACCCCGCTCCGCCTCTATTCGAACATTACAAGGCGTCTTAAGCAGACCTCTTGTAAAACTTTGCCCAGTCCCTGAGGGATGGGAATAATATTTTATAAATTTTTGCATAACTTAGCTTCATATAATATATATACCATTATCATATTTATATCAAACATAATATTATTATTATTCATTATCACAACATTATCAATATTATTAATCAAACATCTTTGCACCACTCTTGTGGATGGCTTGAGTGAACCATTTAATTTCTGGCTTAAAGTTCGCCAGCGGGGGGGGGAGAAATGTTAGAACAAGCATATCGTGTCCTTTTCCTTCCCATAGCCCCTTCTCTCTCACAAATGAACGAGCGAAGAACGAAGAAGGGACGAACGCATTACCACAGATGCGATCTCAATCATTCACTCTCAGCGAGTGAGATTCAAATACTTTGGTCCGGCCGGACCGACGTCTCCACACAAAAAATACAAAAAGTGTGTAAAAGTGCCCAAAAAAACTGTTTCATCAAGCACACGGAAGCCTCGTTCATGTGAACATCCAGAAGACTATCATCAGCGGCTCATAAACTTGTCCAAGTAAGTCCTTTCCAATCTCACCTACCGATTTGCTTGTCCGCGTCTTCCAGTGATTCAAAGTATCATTTCGCAACTAAAACCTATGCATTTACAGTCCAATCGAAGAGAATATCATTAACATAAACACCGATATTATATCTCAATATCGGAATTCCGATATCAATATCGGAATTGCACATTTCCGTCAAAAATTTTAGGTACATTTTCTTTAGAAATTGCACATTTCCTATAGAAATTGCACAAATTAGGTATGAGATTAGAATGGGTACAATAAAATACAATAAAAACAATCTTAATCGTATTCGTATTGATTTATTTAAAGACAATAATATTGAATTGGAATTACTGAGCCACTAATGAAATATTTGCACGTCAAAGTATTCGACAGAATATGCTGCAAAACTTTGATGTAACCTTTCCGGGACATGGCTGTTCACATGACAGAATGTCTAACAGGGTTCCAACTACCTCTATTTACAGTCACGAGCATTATCGCATTAATACACACAGAAACAAAGCTCTCTCTGCCCACAAATGTCATATTTTAATATTGTAATGTGGCAAGGTTGCTTAATGTATCTATGTTATTGCACGTGACCTATAGGACACTTTGGAGAGTGTGCGAGAGAACTGCACGACCTTGTTCCTACAGTCCCTTTACACCATCGGGGTACCAGACGCAGGTTAGCGTATTACCCGTACGTCGTTGACATTCTAGCGATGCGTACCAAGCGCTTTGCTGACACATTTCTTATTCGAACCGCTTAAGAATGGAATGTGCTGCCTGCTCATGTGTTCCCCGATTCCCACAACCTTGGTCTTTTCAAGGCGAGAGGGAATAGGCATTTCCTGGGCAAGCATGTTACACTTTAGACCATATCCTGTTTACTAAGCACGATGGTGGTCGAATGACTACCCAGTTACTTGGAAAAAAGGCCCCCTACCCGACTGGGTAAATCCATCCCCTGGCAACGCTCCGCCAAATATCTCGGTGTCATCTAGACCAGCAGCTCACCTTTGTGCCGCACGGCAATAGGGTGCACCAAACACTGTGTGAAGTGTGTGTGCAAGTGTGAACAGCTCGCAGGACGTTCCCTAAAATATGGTTGAGCGAAGTGATGGCTGGTTCATGCGTCATGCTCGTGAACGGGTGCCGCCAGCGGAAATGGGGTCTACTTCGGTTTGCTTATCTTAATCTTGTGCTTAAAGGTTAAATATTTTTTTTCTAAAATAAATTGATACTGACCTGTATGTTCCTCACAACTTGCAGTACAGTAATCTTGTAATGCGAGAAATGTTGTAATGTATGATAGATAAGTCTTTCTTTGCCAGTTGAAAATTGTTTACGGTAACAATAACCATAAAATTTAATATTATAATTAGTATTTATTTTTGTGATGGAAATTGACCTTACCTTACCTTACTCCGTATGAAATAAAACAGGGAGAAAAAAACAGCCCTTGACGAGTTTCTTGCCGGTTCTTCTCGTTACAAGGTCTCCCGCCGTAGGGTTTGTGAACCGATGGCATAGCTTGTTTGACGTTCATAAGTGCTTGTAACAGCCTAGACTGAATAAATGATATTGACTTTGACTTTGACTTTGACTATGGTCAACAGCAGCTACGGCTAACGGCTATACATATCTGTCAAGAATGAATATCGGAATCTCGGAATATCGTAATACCGGAATCTCGGAACGCGAGTTCCGATATTTTAAGCGATATTTTAGCGTATCATTGGACGTAGTGGTATTTTTCCAGCCAGCGAATATTTAAGCGTCAGTTGTGCGACTAAGCGCTCGTCCATGACAATATCAAATTTTATAATATTGATTCAAAAGAAAAATAATAATATTTTTGAGGTCGTTGCCAGCAACAGCAGTATCGTATAACTTTAAGTTACGTGTCCACAGATACTTATATAGAATTTGAATACATGAGCTCATTCCGCCAGCTGTTTACGTACGTTTGCGTTCAAAGCGAAGCGCTTCTACTTATCTTTTATTATGCGCGGGAGTGGAATTCCCTACCTGCGTCTGTATTCCCGCGAGCTTTAACCCTAGAGTATTTAAAGCACGAGTGAGTAGGCTTTTTCGAGGCATGCTCGCTCCATCTTCGGCGTCTTCTTTATCTTTGTTTCAGAATGAGACCAAGAGTACCTATGCCTATTTAATATAACAAAATATATACCTACATATTGTGCTACATAGGCAAGCAATTGAACTAAAGGCATTAGACGTTATTCGTTTTCGTTTCTCCAGGAAGTGCGTTGTCCGCATTGTTTGTGGTTAGGACAATGTTGTGGTTCATCGGTTTGGGAGCGTCTGTCTAACAACTGTTGGGGCCTTTCCAATGGCCATGGCATGGTACTTATTTAGAGAAAAGGCACCGTCAATAAATCAATAAAAAATTCACACAATACAAATCAATGTGTGATTGAATTGATTCTGAAATAAATTGCTGAATGTTTGTAACAGTGTTATTTGTGAGGTAGGTAGTTGTTATGACAAAACTTTTAAGTAGGTATACACGGATACAGGACAAACTTAAATATACACCACATACCTAAATATTAATAGCGAGTGTTTATATCGTGGGATGGGATCCCCAGTCCCCGGGGATCCCATGCCACGATTCATGCCGTGATGCACAAGGTAGTTTTTAACCGACTTCAAAGAAAGAGGAGGTTCTCAAGTCGATTTTTAATTTTTTATGTCGTCAATTTGTCAGCCGATTTTTTTTATCTGAAAGAACATAGTTCAAGTTTAATCTCATATATTTTTTACGAAGATCTAGTTTTTTCATAATCCTGAAAAATATCAATTATTTTGGTAAGTAGTCGGCACCTACCTAGATGAAATCATTGTTGTTGTGTATGGGCTGATTTTTAGTGTAAGTAACTTCCGGGACAGAATGCAACAATCTTATTGAAAACTACCAAATTTTATATTTAGGGTCTCTGCAGGGTATTTTATAGAGTCTTCAGTACCTTCAGTCTTTAATTTTTTTGGCATTTTCTTGGTTTATAGAGGTGGACGTTCGACCAGAACGAGAATTATCTTCATAGCTCGATTTGCCTCTTTTAAACTCGACTACCCAGTAAGCGACCATGGAATAAGGTACAGCATCAGTCCCTTAGGACTAATTACTAACTAATGACCATTTTTTCAGGCACTGGTACCTACTTTATCACCGCGCGTATCTCGTTTTTATCCTTGTTGGTAGACTACATCAATTTGTTTTACAATTTAATTAATATAATAAGAAGTACAAGACGGAATCAATTGATATTTGGCGTAAATAGGTACTAAATGATAATGACACTTGAAAATAAACATAAAAAACTTTCAAGAATAGGTACTAAGTAATAGGTACAAATAAATTAATAATAAACATATAAGCATACTACACTACCTTATACTAACTATAACAAGAAGACGCCGTCCAACTCGCAGCCGAGTGGCATAGTACCGAGAACACGGGCGCTGTTGCCCAGCTGAATACATAGACTCAGCCGCGCGGCAAGATAGGCACCAGCTCTCAGGTCTCCCGAGGCGTGGACCAGTCTTGTGGAAATATCTTTCATAAACTTTTTGTGTCAGACGACCAAGCTGACCACGACCGGCGCTCTTGACGCAAGTGAGCCCATGGCGTCCGAACTGGTCCACATCTTTGCCACACGGACAGTGATGAGGTTCGCACAGCTTAGCACCCAAGCGTAAACAAATGGAGATGCTAAGGGTAGCGGGATCAAGGATGATACCTAGGTTGTAAGAGGGAAGAGCGTGGAGTCAATGTCCGGATTCTTTTTCCGATACTGCTAACAGTCGAGCTCGTCCGTGTCATCCGGACAAGCAGCCAGAAGCTCTGCGTGAGCTGCAACGACAGCTGGTGACTCCCAAGCGCTCTGATGTTCCAGTTCCAAGGGACAATCCTCTTCCGGGAATGAAGCACTCCACGCAGATCTGACATCCGACAGGCATGACATCTCTCCATCAACGAGTGTAGGGCAAAAATAGAGTCTAGCATGTGTGTCTGGTAATGTAAGCTGACACCAAAAAGGCACTCTGCACTTTTTTACTCTCAATCAACAATGGTTGCAGATAGCTGATGAGAACTTTGGTCAGTTTTATGATTTTGTCGTCAAGAAACACATGCCAAGTTTTTTCTATCAATGGGCGTACGAAGAGTACGTGGCCGTGTGATGCGATACTAGGGTAACAATGAAGATAAACATTGTGTTATTGGTAATGATATATTTTTGTAGTTGACTCAGGTACCTACAATACAAATGCTCGTATTCGCCATACAAACGTTTGCCCCTACTTGTATTCGCACCTGAGTAGGCGACACTTCGAAACCGGTGCACATACTTAACCACTGCGCCATCAACATTGTAAATACATTAATATTTCTTACACTCACACTAATTTCAGATCTCGGTCACCAATCTCTCGGTTTTAATTTAGTCATAGATTTTTAGTTAGGTATTAGTGTTATCGTAATCTGAAGCCTTCCAAGTGTTACAATTCAATGTTTGATAACACTAGTGGGTTTAATGCTCGGAAGAGTTCTTGCATTGTCTCTGGGAATTAGAGATTCCACGGGATTTCTTATCTCGAGTCAAATAATTCATTGAGAGGAATTTATGTGAATATTTAACATTTTACCTAAATAATTATTGCTAAGTTTCCTTTACAAAAAAATCCTTAAGATTTTTTTGCGCCGGCCGCCCCAGTATTGTAACGATGCCATTTCGTTCTAGCCTTCTGGATGGATGAAACCTCTATAATGGCTAGAAACTCCGTAGTCTCACTTTATGGTAATCAAATTATATTTTTATCTGTTCTGTCTAAATTAAAATTTTCTCCGTTCCACGATTCCTTTTCGGCTCATTTTGACGTAATCATACGGAAACCAGCTACCTGAACGGTATGATTTTAAAATTTGTGTAAATAATTTATTTCTCTAATACATCAGGAACCCGATACACGGGGTAAGCACACCTACTTTTTTACTCATTATTTAGATTCAGTATTTATAACTAGGACCTTTCTATATCATTGTATTTTATATTGTTTCAGTTCCTTATTTCCATAAATTCAAAAATAAAAAGTCAAGTCTCCTGGAACGATTCTTTTATTTTTGTTTCCTTATTTATTAAACGAGTGCGGCGGTTCCGACGTTCCGGCGACTCTAGTGCTGCCGGACTAGGAGTCCCGTCACAACCTAGCCCCAAAGTAAGCACTGTAAGGCTTGTGTTATGGGATTTATGGGATACTAGGGTAACGGATGTAAACACCTACATATAATAATACTTGTACTTATTAATCTCTAGAATCAGAAAATGAATCAGGTACAAATGCTCATATTCATCATACAAACAAATTTGCCCCTACCGGGATTCAAACCCACAGCCGACAGGCGACACTTTGAAACCTATGCACATACTTTACCACTGCGCCATAAACATTACTTCAATATTGCGAAAGCAAATGGTTGGTTGGACCTCTTCTGTTGTGCAAACTGTGGTCGGGGCGTCACTCAACGTTTGTGCGTGGTTAGGAATGAATTTGCACGCATTGCAACACCGATAGAAGCAGCGTTAGCACGTTCTACACTGACTTCAGAATAGCGGACCACTTAAAAATAAGAATAAATTGAAATATACAAAGGTACCAGTGGCGAGAGGTCAAAATATGGCGAAGGTACAACATTTTTTCCAAAAATTATCTTTATTTTATTTTGAATCGTTGGAGTGGGGTTTTCAAAAGGGAAGCCGATGTAAATCGGTTTGTATGGAGCTTACGTCAATGAGAGGTACTAATATATTAAACCCAGATAACCCTGAAACAATGTATCACTTAGGGCTCAAATACTTAAGAAAAAACTATGAAAAAAATACAAAGTCATCTGGGAGCCGAAAAATGTGCAGTGTTACGTGGAGAGAAGTAAAACACGGTTGGACCCTCTAAAAGAACTGATTTATTACTCCTTAACCCACCATTATATACTTACATTGTCTCGTGTGATGTAAACAATATCAATATCCTTGTCTTGGGAAGTACAAACAAAATAATTATTTTAACTAAGTAATAAGTAAATAAACAAAGGGCAGAGTGATAAATTATGAGTTACTTAAATAATAGATAAAAGTAATACAAAGAAATGTGATTAGGTACTGTATAAACAAGGAAAACAAGGAACAGCTAGATATAATAATTATGATGATATGTAACTGAGGTGTTATTTATTCAGTCTAGGCTGTTACAAGCACTTATGAACGTCAAAGAAGCTACGCCATCGGTTCACAAACCCTACGGCCGCGACGGGAGACCTTGTAACGAGAAGAACCGACAAGAAACTCGTCAAGTGGCTGTTTTTTCTCCCTGTTTTATTTCATACAGAGTCGTCAAATTGAAAAGTGACCTTAACATATCAGTAAGGTCAAATTCCATCACAAGAAGAAATGAAGAAAATACTAATTATAATATTACATTTTATGGTTATTGTAACCGTAAACAATTATCAACTGGCAAAGAAAGACTTGTCATACATTACAACATTTCTCGCATTACAAAATTACTGTACTGCAAGTTGTGAGGTACATACAGGTCAGTATCAATTTATTTTCGATAAAAATATTTAGGCTTTAAGCACAGCATTAAGATAAGCAGACTGAGGTAGACCCATTTCCGCTGACGGCACCCGTTCACGAGCATGACGCATGAACCAGCCATCGCTTCGCTCAACCATATTTTAGGGAACGTAACGACCCACCTCACACGACACCGCCGAAGAAACAAGCATTGAATGTGTTTGTCAACGGTCTGAGTTCTGGAACTGAGATACGACAGTATTAACTTTTGGGCATCACCTTTTACACCGTATTGATTTAGATCCACGCAATCAAAAGCCTTGGATAAATCGCAGAATACGCCAAGAGTATTCTGCGTCTTCTCCCAGGCTTTAAAAAACATGTTTTAAAAGTGCAACCCCTGCATCAGTTATAGACCGTCCCTTCGTAAATCCGAACTGTTTATTAAGTGATTATTTAAGGTGAAATGTGCCAATAACTGTTCCAACATGATTTTCTCAAAAACGTTGCTTAAGACACAGATATTGGTCTATAATTACTTGGGTCTTCCCTATTTCCCGATTTGAACAAAGGTATTACCTTACTTAATTTCATTAGATCAGGAAAAATTTCCTGTGCAAGAACATTGATTAAAAATTATAGCAAGAAAGGGGGCAATAGTGTAAATAACACTTTTCTGGGTGAATTTAATAGTTTTGGAAGTTAAAAGTTATTATTAAACTCGTTAGTTACTAATCCAAAATTAACATTCTAATGTTAATTAAGCACACAACAAAATGTTATGAAAATTACATCGCCTACGTCAACAAATATGCTCATATCTGATTCTGATTCATAAAATAAAAACTACCAAATCAAACTGGATAAAAAATTTATGGGATCAAATAGCAACTATTCCGCCTCGAACAAAAAAAGAATCACATAAATCGGATCGGAAGTCTCGGCGTAATCGGTGTACATACAAAAAACATAACGGCCGAATTGAGCACCTCCTCCTTTTTGGAAGTGGGTTGGAAATATAGGACTAAAACCTAACTAACTACCTATTCAACATGTAAATTTTTGAGGTGGTTCCGCCATTCTGAAACTCTGAACTATACTATTGAAGTATTTTTGTACTATCGACCAATTGTTCTATCATGACGCGTAATTGGTGTTTCCGTCTAAACCACTAATCACTTGATGGAAAATACTGTCCTACACTTGTTTTAATTGAAACTTGTGAGTAGAAATTGTGTCCATGGGGTCATTATGTAGAGTCGTTTCCACAGACTACGTTATCAAAAAGTGTAAAGGAACCTCGGTAACCTTTTAGAGGTTCTATGTCCATTGTATTAAAAGATAATCGAACAAAGATTTCGCTGAAGCAGAATACAAAATAGAGTTTATTTTTGTTTTTAATATTAAATTCTAGAGTTCAAAATTATATGATGATGTTGATGATCATGTAAAACAATCTCAGAATATTGTAGATACTAAACGTCACCTTTTAATCATTACGCATAAAATTAAAATAACTTTTTAAAAATATACAAGAATGACTATGCATTTATTTAGAAATCATCCGCTCACCCGTAAATAAATGCACATGCACAAACGGAAAACAAATATTCAGTAGAATAACAAATACAAGCAGAGACAATGAACCTTGCACTTTCACCAACTAAGTACTTATACAATATCTTGCATGTTTTTGAAGAACAAGCTAAAATTTTTTTTTTTTTCTAATTTATGATTTGATATTACTTAAAAATAGATACGTATAATCAAGGACCTGTATAAAATCATTGATTAAAATAACAGGACGGGTTTCCGTATATTCATCACGCGATTTGACATTACATCTTTATGTTTTTTTGGGTTTCCCGACTCGACGTTGTTGCGACACTTTTGCAGGGTTGGTCGTCGTGGTATAAACGGGAGAAAAAATAAAAGATCTCTTTATAACTAATTAAAAAAACTTGAATTTATTTTTTCTGTACCTAATTCACACTAAGTCAAGACTCGAGAATTCCAAAACTTTTGTTTACCACGAAGATAGACCATAATTGAAATCAGAAATTTCCCAGTATCAATAACTGAGTGAACCAACAATGTTTTGGTAGGGCTTATGAATATTCATAGCATTACGTATTATACAAACACAAGTCAAGATCAATCTATATTTGGAATGAGGACCACTGACAGCGCTCTAGTGACCGTGGGCGCGTTGGAAATAGTTTAAATAGGACGCTTCCTCTCTATAACGACTATTGTAAACGATAAGCTGAAGGCGTACAGAACAACTTGTCACTGCACCACAGTCTGTGCAGTAGGAATACCCTCTAATCATACCTGTAGTCGTATATTGGAATCATTTACATTTATTTTAGTGATTCAAAAACATGACTCCTGGAGCCCTACTTCAGCGACGAACATTATATCCGTTCGAACGCTAACGCAAAACTAAAAAAAAACTAGGTAGGTACTAAAAAATAACCGACTGCATTGAGTAAAAGTATATTGCCTTGGCTGGCACCGACTCCAAAAGGCTTATTTTTTGCTTTTTAGTTTTTGAAGTCGGTTTTTTAACGCAGTTATTTTTTTACTTTTTAGTGTATGTACCTGATGTGTGTTTTGTAAACTACAGTAAGATTTATCTTGCTTAGGTTACTACGTTTAATGTACATGATAAACAAAGTATCGTGAAAATTACATCGTCCAGTCAACAAATATGCTCATATCTAATTCTGATTTTGATTCATAAAATAAAAACTACTGGCCAAACTGAATCAAATTTTTATGGAACCAAATGGCAACTATTCCGCATCGAACAAAAAAAGAATCACGTAAATCAGTCCCGAAATCTCGGCGTAATCGGTGTACATACAGAAAAAAAAACATACCGGCCGAATTGAGAACCTCCTTAATTTATGGAAGTCGGTTAAAAAAATAAGCCTTTTGGTGCCAGCCAGCAAAGGCAGCGATGATTCGTTCTTTTTCTTCTTCTCCTCTTCATAAAAGTATGGAAGTGCAATGTATTATGCACCATAGCCATCGCTGCCTTGGCTGGCACCGATTCCAAAAGGTTTATTTCTACTTTTTGGATTCAAATTTAATTTTTTTGTAACTAGTTTTTTGTATCATATTTTTTGAACTGAGAACACTAAACACCGGTCCTTAAACAAGGAAGTCATTAATGTAACCATTGCGACATTTTCGCAAGTAAAGCAAGCGAGTACTTTCAAGATTTCCTGAAAACTTGTGAACCGATTTCGAAATTTCCAAAAATTAGACCAACTTGGAGCAAGCCTTATAAATTTTAGAAACAGCATTTTAAGTCAATTAAATAATAAAAAATATGTAAGGGTATGTTAACCTATGTTATCCGATTAAGTATTCGAAGACGGCTAACCGATTATTTAAAAGGTTTGAAACCTTTCAAATAATCGATTAAATCGTTATTACTTATGGCTTGCTCCAAGTTGGTTATAATTTTTGGAAATTTTGAAATCGTTTCCGTAGTTCTCATGAAATCTTGAAAATACTTGCTTGCTTCGTTTGAACGTTACCTTGCTATTTAATAGCAAGTAAACGTTTAAATGAATAGAAAATTCGATATTTGAGTAGCGGATGACTGATTTGTATATTAGCAATTTATGAAAAAAAAACTTCTATAGGTAAATTATTTTGGGAACTTTTTGAACAGAAACGCAACGTAACAAAGAGGTATATGTCTATCTAGCCTCAACAAAAGTCATCTGCCAACAACAAAAAAAATCGATCTTTTTATCAGACTGAATATAACCTTGATATTGGATAATTTACAAAAAAGTTAGTCAGATATTTGCAAAACGTGAAATAAGGTTCCCGCCAAAGTAATTTTTGGTTGAACAATAGATAAGCTATGAAATTCTTGAAAATAGAAACTCAGAAACTGAAACATTGATAAATCTGCCAACCAAACAAATAATAATCTAAAATAATATTTAGACTATCGAGAATGACTCAAATAGGTTGTAAATAATAATATTAAAGAACAAATTATAAACTACGAAATTTTAGAAAGAATTAAAACACAAATAGGTACATATTTTATACCTATCTAAAGTTTGTTTTTTTAATGAGTTTTCTTTAATTTTTCTAGCAGAAGTTGGGTTATTAAGAGATCTTTTACGACAAAAGTAATGTGAATAAGCCAATTTAGTTCAAGGCTAAAGGAAGTGAGAATTAGCAGTCGGTGTACAGGGTGGAAATTTAAAACGGTGCATAAAGGGCAGATACCTTAAACGTTGTAGCTACATGACGTTGTAGTTGTAACGTTGTAGTTCTTAGGAAACCATACTTAAGTTTTTGTTGAACTGTCAAAAAATACAGGCAGAAAAAAAAACCGTTTTAATTTTTTTTTATTTCTAATCGATCCTGTTTTGTATGAAGATCAAAACACTCTAAGACACGGTATGAGTACTATAAAAGATAGAAATCGCGAAAAAATACTTCCACTCATTCGCTAAGAAAAAAGGTTTATTTGCCAAAGTTTAGGGTGGGTACTCGTAGGTGACGCGGATACGGCTGCGTGTTGCGAGAGTTCGGGGCGCGTGTTTTTCGCGTTTTTTGCAATTTCTGACGTTTCTAGTAATCAAACCTCCGTTGGTCTTTTAGAGTGTTTTGATCCTCCTGAGAAACAGGATCGATTGTCGTAAAAAGTTTTTAATAGAGAACTGACCATTTTCTTGCTGACTGTATTTTTTTTTTCAAAATCTGTGAAAGCAGTTATGTCCTATATAAATTTCTCAAAAAATTAAGGATGGTATTCTGATCGTTTACATGTAGCTACAAGGGTTTAATCAGCTCTTACTGCCCCGTTTTAAATTTCCATCCTGTATTAGTCGAAACGCGACAATTATTACTAAACGGTGTATTTACGTAAATGAGCATGTGGGTTGAAGCCACATGCTGAAAGTCATATTTTATGGCATTTGAAAACTCAAACTTTGTAATCATTTTATTTGGTTTTGTTAGTAAGTCATTGTGTTTTTGGCCAATCCTTTTTCGAGTTTTCTTTTTAGTCAAAAAGATTTCCCAATTATTGAAAATGGACGGGCATTCAGGATTTTTTTTATGAAATTAATGGTCAATTTCTATATAATTCAAGACAATGAATATAGCTATTGTACCTATATATTTTTCTGTTCCATAAACAATAAAATAAGTCGAAGTCAATAATTATAAATAAAGTCAAAAGTGTCAATCGAACCTGTGACCTCTGGATCTGGATCTAATACCACCATTGTGTTGACCCACCCACTAGACCACAGATACTTTATATTGGGATTCAGATGTGTTTTTCGACGTATATATTTCGTATTGTAAATAGTCGCCTTATGTTGGTTCGCGATTTCGTGACTAGAACTTATTCGGAATGATTTTCATGGTCAATCATAGTTGCGGGGTTGCGATGTCATTGACATTGACCACGTAACTATATAGAGTTTAATGAAACACTAGGCCCGCGGCTTTACTGTTCCCGCAGAATCTGTACCTTTTACTATGCGTTACATTTAAAATTTTTGTGTTTTTTGTTGTTTTTTTCTCAGTGTTAGGTAGGTACTGCCTTACACTAAGGCGGTGATCACAAGACGACTAATAGTTTTATACCTGGTAATGTTTTAATGAGTGTTATTAATGAAAATGTAAGAAATAATTAAGTTAGCACGTGTACTTACCTATACCTATCTAATCATAGTTACATTCTACTAACTGAATTCTCGGATGGGACTCGAACCCCACGACCCACGACCTTTGGAAATCCGGTCCAATGCTCTAACCAGTCTCGGTAGCTCAGTGGTTAGAACATTAGACCGGATTTCCAAAGGTCGTGGTTCGAGTCTTAACTGAGAATTTACTTGTGGCCGAATTGTTTCACTTGTATCACAAGTTTTTTTTCTTTTAATTTTCCAATGTGTCTTTACACAAAAAATTTTGAACTGGGTTCAATCAGTGTTGTGTATAAAAGATAGAGTTGCTCTCACATTTATAATATTAGAATGGCTTTATACCTGTCAAACACACGTCCAGAACAATTAGGCGCATGACAGGAATACGGTTTCGTATTTTCAAAGCCCGCACCCCGTCTCTTTAACTACCCTATTATCTATCACATCTTGAAGTTTTAGTTTTCAGTAAGTTATTTTATGTTTTTCATGGCTGTCATGTTCCTAATTGTATTGGACAGATAGTAACTTATACATTATTAATAAACTCACTATTTACGAGTATGTATACCACCAACGGTTTTAACCTACGTAGGTTACTACATTATAATGCCATAGCCTTGAGTGAGTTATATTGAACTCTTACTGAAAAATGTATACTTGACTTTCACAGACCATTGAACTTACTGTAACTTTTAATATTTAAATAATCTGAACGTCATTAGGGGACTTCATTGTTAGTATTTTTTACCGAAATAGGTAGATGTCTAAATATACAGATCTCCAAAAGTGTATCTATGTAAATATGAGAGATACGTTCTGTCCCACAGTAACGTGTACGTGACGTAATCTGTATCAGTCTGCCAAACCCAAATCCACATTTGTGTCGCATGAGACATTTGCATACAATGTCGTAAATAATCCATTATTTACAACCCAATAAAGGTCGAGGTATCCTCTAAATCGCCGGCAGAAGGCCTATATTTGTTTAACGCCACGCATGCGTGTATTTTAGCATGACGAGATGAATGCAAGGGTGGTATCGGGGTCAGTCCGTCGGTCCTCAGTATTATGTCACGGCCTTCGTTCTGGCATCAGAGATTCGGGGTGCTTTGCCAAAAATATTGCTGCAGTGCAGTACTGTCTTGCAGTATGCGGTGAGCATCGCTGTTTGTTGGTCGATATCGGTCGGGCGCTAGGCCAGTCCCGCCGCGCCTCTAGGCTTGCGCGGTCGTCGGCCGAATATTCCGTCGTCTCAGTGCCGTCAAAACGCGCAAACGCTAAGGTTTTATTTATAAACAAAAATTAAATAAAACCAGAGTGAACTTAACAAGTGAATGTTTATTAGCTTTAGTGGATTTGTCAACCTGTTCGTTGTGTAAGCGACTAATAAGGATGTTACATAAACAGTAAATACATTTTTTTTACCGATGTCATTAAACTCTGAATTAATGACAGATTCTGTTGTTTGTTTCAAAATGAATTTGTTGTTGATAATCAATTACTGCTGGTTTAAATCATTTCTAATCTTAATGTTAGAATTGATTAAGGCTGCGTATTAGAAATGACGAATGACTTTAGCCATGTTTTTTAAATTTCCACACCACGCAATAGTAGAATTTACCTTTTTGACACACAAATACAGAAATATTAACCATAGCAAGAAGTTGCCGGATTATTTTATCGACGATAATAATAATAGTGATGAAATGATACCATAAACGATAAAACCATTAAGTATTACCAACGCAGTTCTATTTTACAGACGTTTAACTTCGCACGATTGGGGATTTATATTTTGTTTACGTTACAAAATCCCTAATCTGAAAGGACAAAAAAACAAAAAATATCTAATTACTTAATTAACTATAACTCTATAGACCGCTCTGACAATATTGGCAAATATTATTCCGCTGATTTCTGAAAGTCTTGCCGACTTTTCCGAAAACTTTTCTTCGAGCTTTGAAAACTTTCGATATATTCTCTACAATTTGTTCAGGTACTTATTAGATTATTTAAAAAAATATTAGATACTAATAAAAATCATTAGTCTAGGTGGGAATTTAAAAACAAATAAATAAACACATATTTAAAATAACTAACTTATTCTTGGGTAATTTATCTGCAACTTCATATTCTGTTGAAAGATATCTTCAAGTTAGTTACTAGTTTAGCAAATTATTTGTTTTCGAAAGCTATCGCTTTAGCCCTTTCTTATTCATAGATTGTTTTATCGACATATGTATAGCATCCGATAGTTATCGAAAACGTTGACAGTAAATGTCAACTCGTAATAAGGGCTCTGCCAACCAACAAAATGCGAAATTCTCACGCAGCTCAATGTAGTTAGCAATGTTTGCCGAAAAACATCTAATTAAAATATCTAAATGAGTTTTTTGAACCTCCTGACACGGTCGTCTAAGTTTTAATTGGTGATTTCATTAAGTTTTCGCCAGTTTTTTTGTTCGAGGCCAGCCTACCTATCGCGATGGTTTTAAAATAACAGTTATTATTTTTATAGAATTTTAATTGCTCAAAACATGGAACTTAATGCCATTTATAGCTTACGTGGTCTCATAAAATAGTATTATTATCTGTAACTATCAGTCAAAATATTATAGCTACTTCAAATGATATTAAACATCAGAAGCAAATCAGAGTATTTTACAAGCCATTTTACATCCTTAAACGTATGTTGCTAATGGGTTTTTTTTATTAAATGAAATGACTTTAATGAATTCTAGTTTTTTGGTTAGTGAATTTTTCTACCTGCTAATGTTTCCATAATTAGATCTAGGTCTACACGATTCGCCAATCACAATTGCTGATGAAACTATAGATACTAAAAACTAGAATGATTCATTTGCGTGTCGAAAGTCTAATCGAATGACGTTCTAATTTGACGATATTGTAGAAATCGACGAGTTTTATGGTTCATATCGTTATTGTTTCAATTATTCAATGTTTCGACATTAGAAATAAAAAAGTTCCACGGACTAATTTGATACAAGGTTAGGTATGTTAAAAAATGATTGTTATTAGTAATTGTAGTTGTCAAATTGTTTATAATTACGCTCACAAGCAATTTGAACTGATATTGAAACTTGAAAAAGCTAAAGCAAAGAAATTGGATGACTTCTTTAAGTGCATTGAATGGAGTTCTATTGTATGTATCTGACATTTATAATATTGGACAAAGATATTGGATAAATGGAATACCCTCCTAAGCGACACATAGACGTTGACATGTCAGTTTTGTCACATCTGTGAAATAGTATTGAAAATGGTGGAGTCACCGATGTAGTATCCGCCGCTACCAAGGAGGTCGCTAAGAGAATCGTGCCTGAGAATGAAAACTATCAATGTACAATCGGGGAATTTTCCGGTTGGCCAGTAAAGTTTTTTTGACAAACGTTTGTCGGAAAGTACTAAGGTTAAAAAAATCATTTATTATTCAAATAAAATTCTGTTAGTGTTCCATTGTTTATGATATAAACATTTTCTATATATCTATTACTTTTTTAATTAAAGTTCTCTAAGAAGACTCTACTGGTCAGTAACAAAATATGTTTTTTTTTTTATCTAACTAAACAATGTTAGCGGTGACTGATTCAATCACCTTGATCCCCGCCGCTCCACTCGGCCTCTGTAGACGCACCCTAGTTTTTTGGACACAAATTGTGTTAACTATTTTTTTACCTTACTAGACTATATTAAAAGTGTCTGTTAGCAGACATGGTAATAGTTTTGACCTACAATAAAGTACCAATTCATGACCACAAGCATATTGTGATGATAACCGGAACCACGCTTTGGTGCCAGTACAGACAGCAGCATAAATATCACTAACAAATTGATATTAAATGGATTTTTTACTGCAGTAAAAGTACGTAGTAAACTAGTATTCGTAAGTTTATGGTTGCGGTATTGTAGCTTGCATTCGTGTTTTGTAATGTAAAACTTGATAATTAAGAGTTATTTTTCCTCGTTGAATACTTTCATAATTTATAGTAAAGTTGAATAGGCTTCCTTAGATGCACATATTATTAATTTATTTTTTTAAGCAAAGATTTCAGATAATGTTTTTCGTCTTTACTTAGAACACAAGCACCCATTTGCACTAAATTTAAGAATCATCTTAGACTATTCTTATCTTTCATAATCTTAATGCAAGTTGCTTGGCACTAACCTTAGGATGTTTTTAAAGCTAATAAGCTATTTCAAACTTACGGGACTAATAACATCTATTTTCATATCATTCAGCTATTTTTATTATGAATATCTAGAGATAGTTAAGAATAGCCTTAGGCGATTCTTAAGTTTAGTGCAAATGCATGAAGAAGTCTCTACATGTGAGTATAACCAAAATTGAAACAAAGAATTTCTATAGTCTATTTTCAAACCTAATAAATTACCTAGATGTTAAAGCAATAATGATTGTAGTATATTTTTTCTGCTGTTTGTACTTCAGTTGTGAGACACTCATTACCAAATCACTTTCGATTTATATAAGATAATGATCATCGAATACAGTTAGCAAAGAAAGTGTTCTAATTACCAACCCATTAAGTTCGCATTGCAATTTTGCATTTGCATTGCATTTATTTAAAGTCAAATTAAAATTATCGTTTTTGTCGAGCTGTTTTTGACCTACAAAGCGGTTTGTAAGTTATTGTACGATAATATTAAAGAAAAAAACTTTGATGATTAAAATAGTGTTATTGTGGTACATGTACTCAATTATAGTACCTACATATAATATCTCATCTATTTACTTCATTCGTTTTAAACTTATATTAAAATGAACTTTATTTAATTTTAATATAAAACTAGCATTCATTGCTTATTTTAATATAGCAATACCTATTACTTATATATGCCAGAAGTATTAATTAACGCAATACACGTGCCGTAACGAGTATTTTTATTATTAATTAAAATTGTATTAAATAACTAGTGAGCGTACAATTTCTAAACTAACGATATAGTTATTTTAATAAGATCATAGACGTGAGTAGACCGGAATTCATAAATAAATACCTATACATCTTATCGTATTGTGATACAAATCATAATCTTTACAAACAAATAGTCAACAAACGCTTAGGTATTCTTTCTTAGTGGAAAAAAAAGTTTTACGTCGGATCATAAAAAAAAACGGTTTGTAATATCTATCTGGATTAATCGATCGATAAACTGTATGACAAAAGCTTCGATTAAGAATATTTTCGTATTAATTGTTGGTACGTTTACTCGTTTGCTCTTATTATATAAATGGTTCCCGTTCCCGTGGGAACATTAGAATAAAATGTATAATCCAGAATTTAGACCTTGTGTCAAATATGTAAGCCATATAAGTTCAGCCGTTTATAAGTGATTAAGTAACAAACAGCTACACATCCAAACTTATGATATCACTAGCAGCCGCCCACAGTTTCACCTGCGAGTCTGCTGTTCCCGTAGGAATATCTGTATAAAAATCTTATATATTAATCTAGGCTATCTACTATATGTGTGCCAAATTTCAACCTTATCCGTTCAGTAGTTTTTGCGTAAAAGAGTAACAAACATTTATCCAAACATCCTGACAAACTTTCGCATTTATAATTTTAGTATGATTTATAATTTATCACATTTAGTTATTCTCATTCATTTAAGAATATGTACTTATTTCTTTTGGTTTTTTCAAACATATTTTTGAAGTTCAAAAAATTATCTTTAAAAATACACTGTTTTTACGATACTATTTTAAAATAACTTTTAATATTTTTTTATTAGCTAACGCGTTGAATTCTTTTTAAGGTGCATTTGAATATACACAATTTAATACACAAGTATATTGCTGTAGCGCTACACGAAAAACTTGCGAAAAGTATTCAAATAGTCACGTCAAAAAATGTTTGTAGCTCAATCTTATAGTAATCTTAGAGGGACTTATAGCAACTGCCACAAAATACTATACATATTTAAAACATCACTATGTCACTTTTCAATTTAAAGGAATGACTGAAATGACAATGTTATTTTAAATATGTTGAGCTCTTAAAATATGTGTTAAGTGACGTTGGGAAAGTGGCCATTAGTGACTATATGACTATATATAACTAATATAAAAATGAGAAAATGTGTTTGTTTGTCCTTCCTTCACGCCTAAGCAACCAATCGATTTGATTTTTGGCATAGAGTCAGTTGAGGGGACGGAGAGTAAACAAAGGCTTCTTTTTATACTGATGTTACCACACCACGCGGGTGAAACTGTGGGCGGAAACTATTACCCCCATACATTTGTAGACGTGACGATACGAATAAGTTTCGCAAGCTTTTCGTGCTAGCCCTTCCTCGTTACAAACAGCCCTTGACGAGTTTCTTGGTGGTTCTCCCGCCGGTGCTGTAGTATTTTGCGAACTTCTAGCTTCTTTGACGGTTATGTGCTTGCAAGTTTGAAATGAATTTATTGCAATAAAAAATCTGTCACAGTTACGTAGTCATGTATTTTAGCATACATACATAATGTACCTGTTCTATCTTGCCACAGTGAAGGTGTGATGGTGCTGGCTCTTCGAGGTCAACGACTGGTTTTAATATGTTAAGATAAATATTCACACTTTGCGTAATAAGGAAAATGTTAAGATATACTTTAATGTCTCCATTCTTAAACCGGCAAAATCTGCAAAGGTTTTTATTTGTTAATTCAGGATAATTTGCAATTCTTCAGTCTCTCTTTTATGTTAACTTCAGTATTTGAGTGGGTATCTTACTTATATAATAAATTCGAAAATATGACAGTTTTGTTTATATATTTGTTACACTTTCACGCAAAAACTACTGAGCGGATTTGGATGAAATTTGGTATGTAGGGAGTTCAAGTAGTGGACTAACATATAGGATATATATATATATATATATATATAACATATATAACTTTTTACCCCATAAGAACGTGAAAATCACCAATATAATATTTACAACATTTACAAAAATAACTTGTAATACTTTGTCTTAAAGAAACCTTCTTAATAGTAGGCATTCAAAACTCCTTGACTCTATCTTGCTTAATTATCGTCACACAAATCATATGCCAAAACCCTATAAACCTCTTTACTTCAAATTCTACTCAAACTATTAATATAAATGCGGTTGTTTGGATCCTTGTTACTCAATCACACAAAAACGGCTAACAGATATAGCAGCTAAGACTAAAACATGGGATAAATATAACACGCTGTTACCACGGGAACGGGAACAAGTAAACTCTTCCATATATCTGTTATCACTAATCAGCTGTTCATGTTGTCAGAGTTATTCATTTGGAATGCCCCAAATATGATGGTTTTTTCATAAGTGAATTTAGTGATGCAAGAATCTCAAAAGCCAGATATAACGCTATCCATCATATTTATCTTTATCTTGATTAGGATGACATATTTCCACGCTTCTGTAATCTTCAGGGAGAGATGACAAACTTGTTTGTCAAAAGAAAAATGTTAATAATATAACTGACAACTTAAAAATTAAAATATAAGTAGTATATAAAAAAGGAATAGTAATATATTTTATGATGGTATTTTTTACTTTTTAAATTATCTTATAAACGGTATCACTAATACTGTTAAAGATCCCTATTGAATGCACTTAATACGGAATACCTTGAATTAATTACACAAATCAACAAAATTATTATTGCCAATAATATTTCTTTACATTGAAAATACATTCCCATGTTATATAACTCCAGCATTTTTTTTACTAAGCAGACATTTTTTTTTCGATCGAATCAAGTTTAACAACATGAACATAAACCTCTTCCTCTTGATTTAATTGTCATAAAAAGGCTAAGTAGTGCTTGTAAGCAGGATGCCATAAAAGTCACTGTCCTTATAAAATGTTAGAATATCGTTAAAAAATTCACAAAGAAATCACACAATTAACATCAACAAGTAACGTAGGGGTCTGATTCTCAGATCACTCGAAATAATGTCGTATTCCAATTCAAATCCGAACTGCATATTTTTGTGTAGCAGATCTATAAAAAAACGAATGTCTGAGATATCTGTAAAACTGTGAGAAAGTTATTTATTTATTTATCATAAACGGATACACCCAATTACATACTTATACTTTATTTTCACTGTTTTAGGTTTATTTCCGACACAGTAACTCTAACTCTTCACTGCTTTGTCTTGTGTGCCACACATAAATATGCATTTCGGACAGGAATACAATTCGCATACGAAATTATTTCGTGTGACCTGAGAATCGGACCCGGTCGAAAGAAAATTAACGGTAGACGGTAAAAAGTTACAAAACAACACTATTAAGCTATCCGTAGCGACAAACTTGTCAATGTGCATAGTTAGAGCAACTAACGGTTTTCTACGTGACATTCTTCACAGTATGGTTTAGTTGTTACATCATAGAACATAGGGTCTATTACCATTGAAATATCGTGTTACTAAAGAATAAACTAAATGAATAACACAACTTTATCGAATATTAACAGATTTTTTAATCGTAATAAAAGTTATCAGTCATTATTATTATAATTCATAACCTACCAAAATAAATGACAACCACAAATTTTAAAGATGCTAATGAAAATGAATTTTCTACTTGTTCGTACAGTACGATATCAGAGGAATAACTAGGTTTTTACCGACTTCAACAAAAAAGGAGGGAGGTACTAAATTCAAACCGTTTTTTTTTTGTCTGATATATGTATAGCGATTACTCCGTTGTTGGTGATCCGATTTTAATAGTTGTTTTTTTGTTCGATCGGGTACACTGTCAATTTGGTCCCTTATAAGTCTCATTGAGATCCGATGATAATCTTGTAATGGAAGTCATGAAACAATTATATCATCCAGGTAATTGTTAGATTCTTGTTCGAGCTGAAATTTCACGCAATAACTACCGAGCGGATTTTGATGAAACTTTTTTGTTAAATAGATATCGGTCCTCGCCAACATTTTTTTTTTCTCTTTATTTTGACACATACAGTCAGTAGTACAAATAACTATAAATTAAAACTTACATTATAGACAATGAGTGTCCACCATTACTATTAATGTTAAGTAGGTACTTGCTAGAATTTACAGATATTTTTTGCAAACTTAAAAAATATACTTAATAATAAAATACTTGATACAGTTTTTTTGCTAAAACTTAGAAAAACAAACATATATTGTGTTGTATAAGATAACTTTACTATTTTAGATAGGTATTCAATTAATTGAATGAGAAGTGATAACGAAACATATAGAAATTATTACATAAGTTGATTTATCAGATCTTTTTTCAACGTGTTCAATGAGCTCTTGAAAAGATCTATAATATGAAATTCTTTATTGTACATGCGAAGACAGCGTGGAAAAAAACTATTGGAGGTATAGTTTTTCTTAGTTCGAGGTGGAACAAAGGCATGAATAGTGCGTGAGGAGCGTGCGGGAAGTCGGGCTTAAACATACCTATAGGCTATAACCCCTCAATAAGTAACGTCCCTGCACCGGGAAAAGCAGCTTTGTAAAAGGTAATGAGGAGTTGACATAAGGTTATTAGCGTAGGTACGGGACCTGTTCTACCTTTAAAAATTGTGAAATAAAAAACTTTTTATAAAAAAATTAAAACCGACTTCAAAAAACTAAAAAGCAAAAAATAAACCTTTTGGAGTCGGTGCCAGCCAAGGCAAGAAAAATAAAATAGTAGGACCGCAAAGTAGAATGCCTTGGCTGGCACCGACTCCAAAAGGTTTATTTTTTGCTTTTTAGTTTTTTGAAGTTGGTTTTATTTTTTTTATAAAAAGTTTTTTATTTTTACCCTAGATTTGAGAAATCGGTTTTTAATACAACAAATTCCGTTTTATTTACGAAATGTTTACTGAAATATACTTTGGCAAATTAATTGAAAATATTCATGCAATGTTACATAATTTGTTTTGTTTCTTTGTTTAAAATGACAATAGCCTAGGTTTTACTATTAAAATACTCGATATAGTGATTCACAGGTTATTAACAAGAAATAGTTTATTTAAGTTTTTAAAAGACTGTCTCTACCTTAACTAACCTAACTTTTAGACAAAAGTATTTTATTTGTAACCAAGTTATTATTGAAAATATTATCACATGATATAAATTAATTATTTTAAAATCAGTTTTTATCTACGCTATTAGCTAGTAAAACTAGTTATTAATACCAATAATTTCGTAACAGTTTACATCCTATATATATTTAATATACTAGCTTCCGTCCGCGGTTTCACCCGCGTGGTTCTCGTTCCCGTGGGAATATCGGGATAAAAGAAGCCTATGTTACTCTCCGCCCTTTTACCTAAACTCTATGCCAAAAATCAAGTCGATTGGTTGCTTAAAGAGGGCGTTACAAAAGAAAAAAAACAACATACTTTCGCATTTATAATATTAGTTAGGATTACAAATAAATTGTAATGATAAGGTAATCCAGGTTGGGGCGGAAAGGTTCTGGAATGGCGACCGCGTACCGGACGCCGCTCCGTGGGTAGGCCCCCCACAAGGTGGACCGACGATCCGGTGAAGGTCGCGGGAAGCCGCTAAATGCAGGCAGCGCAGGACCGATCGTCGTCGTGGAGATCCTTGGGGGTGGCCTATACCCAGCAGTGACAAATAAATGAAGTGATTATTATCAAATAAAAGCTTGTTTGTGAAATATCATGATAATATACGATACGTAAACTATGAACCATATATTGATAAATATTTTTTTAACATTTCAAATATTCTGGTACAGTTTTATTCTAGAACTAGCGTCCGCTCGCGGTTTCACCCGCGTGGTTCCCGTTTCCGTGGGAATATCAAGATAAAAAGTATCCTATGTTTATAACCAGGCTATCTACTATCTGTGTACCAAATTTCATCCAAATCCGGTCAGTAGTTTCGGAGCCTATTCAATGCAAACAAACAATCAAATCTTTCCTCTTTATACTATTAGTGTAGAAAAAGAATGATACCGTATTAGGTAAGTACCTACTTATTTAGATTGAAGGTGGAGAAGTAGTACCAGAGTAGATTCCGCACTACAAATAAGTACTTACTAGTATTAGGTAGTGTCAATACTATGCGCAAGCAAAACGGCAATTTTTTTTTTTTTAATCGTTAATCTTCCATATCTATAATTTTAATTATTATATTTTGCTGTCTTCTATCACATAAGCATTTTTTTGTGTTTGTGTATTTGTGAAAAGTTATCTTAGATTATGACTTGTTAAATAAACCAGTGATGTTTTTTTGTGAGATTTGCCTTTATCAATGGACTATTTTTTTAAGTTTTATGATTGAAGTGTTACTTCGCTTTGTCATAATTCCTACTTCTTTATCAAGAAACCCGATCAATTGTTCAAACACTTCAATGGTCATCTTTATTTACCTTCGCCGACACGTTTTTTTTGTCACCTTGAACCTTGAATCGTAGTTAGTATAGTATTAAACGTTTAGTTAACTTTTTATCTGCCACTTTTGTACGTACAACAGTTTAAGTCAGTTTTCTCTATTTAACTTTAACCCCCAAATTCAGGGGGTTCCGTTATTTTTCTTACATATGAATCTGTCTGTCAAACGTAGGTACTTATAAGTTGAAACTCTTTGTCAACCATTTTTTTTTAATGAAGTACTGGGAGACCCTTAGCCTTCATCATATCTGATGTTAAGTATTGATAAGGCTGAAGATGTTAGCGAGCCTCTTCCGGAATCCACAATCACTGAGGAACTGGCTATCTTATCTTTAACCTTCCTCGGTTCTTTAAATACTATTTACACGTGAGGCCTTCGGGTCATGTTGACCCGATTTCAAATATATGAAGCAATTGATTTAAATTAAATACAAAATCTAATTATTTCTAAAACACATTTATTTAATAAAAATAAGGATACAATAAATGACTATATTTGTATATTACTCATTTTCTTGGCAACACAAAAGGCATAAAATTTCAGAAGGTTTCGGACATATATATTTCTTAAATTTTTTACAGATTTTTGAAGTTTTTACATCTTTTGAAGATGGACACACTACACCACACCTTTTTCTTTTATTAGAGCTCTGAGTAGTGGAAGTATTTGTTGTCTCAGTAACACCTGACTGCACTCGTAGTACTAATTCCAGTGAAACATTTGTCCGAGGAAGAGTTTTCCTACGCTCGATGTGACGTTTCAGGGACATTGTTGCCCGAAATATAGGTCTTCCATAAGCTTCGGACCATAAGCTTTCTAAACTTTCATCGTTAGACTTGAAAACTCCAGCAAAAATAAGAATACCTAGATATGCATCTAACTCCGTTTCATGTAACGCTTCCCATCCAAACGTGAAGAACCTTCTATATTTGTGTTTCAAAATTATGGATTTTATAGCTTATTTAGAAATAAATCAAAAGAACTTCTAAATGTATTTATGTGATTAGAAGCATACTTGGTAATGCCTGGTGTAAGTTTTATTAGGTTTGCACTACTCAAACGACCTCTGACTTCTAATGGGGTTCTTGCCCATACAAATTCACAATTTTTTGATAGCATTTGGTTTTCATTAGCACTGGTATTGGTAACGTATCTTGAAAGAGGCTGCTCATCGCTATTTGTTTTGTCACTACTGCTTTCACTGTATAAACTGGGTTGAATATTGTCGGTAGGATTTTCATCCAAACTATTCTCCGTTTCACTAATTATTTCATCTTCAGAATTTATATCGTAGTTTAGGATTTGCGAAATCGCAGAATCAGTCAAATTGTGAGCCATTTCAAACACCAACGAAACACATCAAGTCCAAACAACGAATGAATCAAATAAAAGTAACTGTCACACGTAAATAATGTAATCTACCGGCATACTAATGTAAATAAACAATTATTCTCAAAGTACCTTCAACAATAACACGCTAAGTAATTAAGATATTACTAACATTTATATATTGTAAGTGTATTCTTAGAATACAACAAAGCATTATTGTTTGCAAAATACGGGCTTTTCTGACCCGAGGACCTTTTTCATACTCGGGTATTATTGACCCGAGGAACCTAAGACGGAAAAAACTTAATTTTCTTAAGATAAGAGACTTCATTATAATTTTACAATAATAATATATAGTGAATGCATAATTAATAATTGTCATAAAGTCTTAGTAAATTATATTAATAATTACGACTTTTATTGACAGTTAAATTTCAGTTTCGGGTCAATATGACCCGAAGAACCGAGGAAGGTTAACTGCCGGAACACAACAAAGCTGAAAACATTGTTATTATGGCGTCAGACTTAGATAAGATGGTGGTAGCTAGCCAGGCGGACTGTAACGTGATACTGTAAAGTTTAGAGATTGTAAAGTGAGCATGTTTGTATGAAAACAACGCTGTGGGTCGATTCCTTTGCTCGCAAGTGTATTTTCACAGCACGATGCGTAACTTTGCTCAACGTGTCATCAAAAACAAAAGCTGAACAAGATAACAAACTATTTTGAGCTGTATGTCAATAGTCATTAGTTCCACCACAGTGATTTCAAAGTTTGTTCAGAATGTAGGTGGTTGTGTAGGTTGGAAAAGCGAAAGGTCAAAGTACGTGCCAACTGTTGTAAAGGTAAATACAAAATGATGGCGGGATAGTTCATCAATTGTTTCGAAAGGTTTACTATGTATATATTTAATGCCTCCATTAGAGGAAAACCGACTTCAAAAAGTAAAAGCTAAGACTTTTGGAGTTCGATGGTGCGTTCTACATTGCACTACCATACATTTATTTTTATTTAGCTTTAGTTTAATAGACGCAAAAAAAACTCTGTTTTTAAGTCGGTTAAAATGTAGATCTTTTATTGAGTTTCTCAGATATAAGTAGTAAGAGCATGTAAAATTGTTAACTGTTGTCAAAAACCCTCGAAGCTTTGACATCGGAGATTTCCCTTATTTATTTCCACTGAAACAGTACATTTCAGGGTCCGATCTCATCAATTTTGAGTTACACCTAGGTTTTGAATTATTGATCAGTTAGTGACTTTTTAAAAACTTGTTAAGAGATTTTTTTTCCAATACTTTTCTTTTAAAAAATTTCATAACTATAAAAATATTTGAAAATATTTTGCATTGATAAGTACTAGTAATAATAAACTACTGAACGGATTTAATGAAATTTGGCATACAGATAGAAGGTAACCTGGATTAAAACAAATTATACCTTTTATCCCGATATTTCTACGGAAACGGGAACCACGTGGCTGAAACCACGGCCGCTAGTTTCTATATTTATTTATTTAAGGGAAACATACAGAATAGTACAATAAAGACAAAACATAATTTTAGTACATTTAGCCAAAAGAGTTTCCACCACTAATTAATACATTGGTAATGTTGAACAGACAACTAAAACTTCTACCATCTACAAGATATAAGCAAAATGTACTTGAATTAAAATGTATTAATGACAAAACAAATTCTATAGCAAATCATTAAGGTTTTAATTTACTCAAAAAAAAATTTAACTGCTTCTATTATGAATGTAACAAATTTGGTAATAAATACCTATATCAAATAACTAATACATTGGTAATGTCAATTTAAAAACCTATCGTAAATCTTGATACTCGTACGTTATCAACTTATCTTCTCTATGGTGTTTTTCTAATAAAGTGATCCGTTTGATCTATGCCAAAGATAAGCGCCTAAATTCTCTGTAGGTAAAAATAGTAGTTCCCTTCATAGGTCTGTTTTCTTGTATTTTTTCATCAAGGACAGAGCGATCGTTACGACTTTGAGGCGACTATCGAGGCGTTTCGACACAGAATACTTAATATAAAGGCTTGGCTGTGATTGATTCCTATTTTATTATGATTATGAATAATTGAGAATTCAGTGCTAACCGATTTCTAGTAAATAATTTAGAAGTATTTATAAGTGTAAAACAAAATAAATAAGAAAGTAAAAGTATTAAAAAATAATCTTAGCTGGTCTTTAGCTTCGAAATAAACGAATAAGTTTCGAACTTTGAATGGAAATGAGAAATCAGCACGAAAAATAGAGGAGGACGTACAATATCGAACGACGTTTAATCGAAATAAGACAACTTTTACGGATATCAAACGCGCTATATTTCCACGAACTATGTTGTAATTGTCCGTATTTTTTGGTTTTTTAAGGGTTTTTTTTATTTTCCCGACGTTTCGGCATCTTTACAGCTGCCGTGGTCACGGGATGACTTTTAATCGCTTTCGTAACATTATAAGTTTTTGAATAAGATACAAAGTTAAATAAATTAAGCGACGAGCGTTGTCCGACGCCGCCGGTAGTAGTAGGCTCATATGTTGCCTATTATTTTTATATAGCACGCAATTCAATAGTAGGTATATAATTTTAATAATATGTATATGGCATAGGAAGCGCATGGACGTGTGAGATTTGGAAGATAGAAGCTCAATGACTAGTGCGCTGGGCCTGTGATTGTGGTAGTTAAGACATTATATGACTGAAGCGAGATAGCAGTGAGAAAACGACACGCGCGGGGGCGAGAGCGATTTTGCACATTAGGTAAAAAAAACACCAAAGCACTTTGTAGTAAATAACTATAGCGATTTAAAGAGAAATGAAACTATACGATTCTAAATATCATTGGTGTCCACTAATTAAACCAATTTCCAATAGTATATGTTACCAGATATAACCCCATTTGAAAATAACCTTGAAATTTCGCATTTTTGGAGGTTTTTCCAAAAAGAAAAAGTGTCGAGGCAAAATCATAAAATTGTGTTTCTGAAACTATCCAAATCTAGATAAAGGGTATGAAGAAATATACCTATATCGAATTACCAGATTTGTAACATCTCTAACTGTCCTATAGTTTTATAACAAAAATTAGTTACTCACTTTTTTCGGATAGCGTCATAAGCCACTTTTACAATGGGCGGCCATAGCACTGGTCACCAAACCAAAAATAACATATGATCCGACCACTTATCGACCACTTCTTTGAAATCTCTAATTCTTTTATTCTACAAGTAGCAAATTAGCAACAAACAGAAACCAAACCGTGTCACTATGCCAACGCATTCTAGTTGGCAATGTTGGCATGCACGAAACATTAATAGATATGTAGTAAATTGTCCAAGTTGAATGTCTTCATTTAAAATAGACAACTCGGTTTTTGGACTAGGCCAGTTCCGTAGTGTTTTTTTTTCATTTAGTTTAATGCTGGCATGTACTGATTTTAAAATTCTGTCGTATGACAAATATTTGTACAACATATTCTAGCTAATAGCTATTAATGCTTTTTTATAAAAAAAAACCTACTTATAAATATTTACAATTTTACACCCCTCAATTCGCATTGATTCTTCGTAGAAAGCTAAAGGCCATATATGCAGAGTTACCATCAAAAATGTAAAACAAAAAACACCTTTACATGTTAAAAAAATATAAATTATAAAACATCTGCCACTAATTGTCAAAAAAGAAAAGAAAAATTCGTGACTCTCTAATTTAAATTCATGAAAACGTTTTTAGTTTAGCCCTGAAGAACTCCGGTAACCTTGATTGGATAGATGCCAAAGTCTGTTCAACTCTTAACCATTGACAATTTAATGATAAGGTTTTATTACAAAATGCGGAAATCATTATATGAAATAAATAAACATTTATTTTTAAGTCATTATTATAATTAGAAGACTCAAATATTTACGGAAAATGAAAACTCCTTTTAGTTTTAACAGTAGCATTAGTAGTATTTTTTCGTTTCTTATTTGTGATTAAGTCAAATAATGCTTATCACATGAAAGCGTCATTGACATCATGAGCTCTCGAATCAAATAAATGAACCGCGTTAAGTGAAGTAAGGATTATGATTTTTTAATCTCATTGTGGCGTTACGTGTGATGTCATCATTGAGCGATTAGTAGCAAACGACGACGTATCCGCTCCAAACAAAAAAAGACAGAACCTTTTTATGATTCATAAAAGGTCGGCTAGCTAAAATAAAATATCAATTCAACAACTTTACAAAAAAAACTACTTACCTAAACCTACTTTTGATAATGCGTTTAAATATCTTTAAGGTTTCCAAGGCAGAAATCGAAAAACTCGTAAAGTTCAGATTAAAAAACTACCAGAACTTTCGAGTAAGTACCTAAGGTGAAAGTACCTATACTTCATTCTGAAAAGTACGCTGGTTTTTATGAGATTTTATTTTATTTGGTTTCTTTTTTGGAGTAGGAACCAAAGATGAAATAAATAATAATTACTATACCTCATTATTTTAATTTTAAGTTATTCGAACGACTCATTATTAGGACACAAAGACAAACGTACGGCGACATTATGTCTAATGCGTTGGCACTAGCAATTACCTACTGAATATTTAACAAATAATCGTTACTTTGTTCTCTAGTTGTAGTTTATAAATTGTTGGTTCAATTCGTCAGAGTAGATTAATGGGTTTCAGCTATTTTTGACCCCCGACGCAGCGCAAAGAGGGGTGTTATAAGTTTGAAGCCTATGTCTGTCTGTCTGTCTGTATGTACGTATATTCGTAGAGCCTAAACGGATCAAGCGATTTCAATGCGGTTTTTTTAATTGAAAGCTAAATTAATCGAAATGGAACTTAGCCACGTTTGATGAAAATCCATCCGGCCATTTATGGAGATGGTCAACTGCCCGCCAAACGGTAATAGATACAAAGGTGGTGGTTTGACTAAAATAATGTACACCCTGGGCAAATTTAGGTGCAGCACAAAAAAAACAAAATGGCGGCAAAAAAAATTGTCTTTCGGTACATAAATATTCGTTTAAACGGATCAAGCGATTTCATTGCGTTTTTTTTATTTTGTGTGTAATTTAAAATAAAACTTAAAACTTTTAAATTTTATTTTTATTTCATCCTTTTTGAACTAGAATAATGAATGAGATATTGAGAGAAAAATATTGATAAGTTTCTCGACTGGCCTGCACTCCGATGTAGCATCACTGCCTTTGGTATGACTTAAAATTAAAATCGATATACAGTGGATTTTGACTGCAAAATATTGGCAAATTTTATCATAATAATTATCGTGTTGCGGTGGTCATGCTAGTCCCTGAAATCATTGAACACCTATTTAAAAAACATCGTTACGGATTACGTTTAAAAATAAAAGAAGCTCATGCGAAACAAAAGAAGGTAATAATTCACGCTTAACTATTTTTCAAGAGAGGTCATCGTAACAGCCAATCCAATTCCAAAAGCCAATTCCAGCCAGCGCACAAAACCGTGTAATCTCTGAAAAATTAAATTGTACGGACCTCCTTTCTTTTGCCGTTGAATTTTTTATAGTATTGTGTGTCGGAGAACGCTAATAGTGTTTTTAAGCCAGTTTGTTGAGGATAACAGCTTATTGCAAAAGCTAACATTATTTTTTTTCTCATTAAAGTTAATGGTTTTCGAAGGTTATCAAAGTACAGATGTTGTTAGGTAGGTTAAAAAGCTCAGATTGCTGATTTGTTTACACAATATACGTAAATTCTAAATTGGTGCAAGCTTTATTTATGACTAGCTTTCACCCGCGGTTTCGGATTGAATAGAATAATGTTTATAAGCTTTTCAATATTTCAAATAATGTTGATGAAGCGTCTATTCAACTATTTAATGAATCAACAGACAAAGTGAAAAATTAGGTAATGACCACCCACAAAATTGGTCACAAATTACGCGTAGGTAGTTAGGTGGACAACAATTGAATTGACCACTAATGAGGACACGATAATTGGACACAAATCATTTAAGTACTTCCGTTTCCGCTATTGTGATAGATTATAAATTTGCATACATATGATGATAACGATCACATGCAAACAGATTAGATTATTAGATTTTTGACTTCCTCAGATTTTCCACGATAAGATTATTAAGATATCGTATCAGTAATACTTCCTTACCAAATGAATACTTCTTCCAGCCTTTAATTATTAATCTTACCACTATCGAACATCGAACATTGCTAAAAAAGATAACTTATTACTAGATAATTAATTTAAAAAAAAAAATCTTTAGTCATTCCTCATTTTAGCGCCAGTCCAGAAACGGTGAATGCTAAAACAAATGACTGTACTACGAAATTACGTATTAATAGCAAGCTAATTATAAAAAACCTCTTGAGTCATTGATCATTTCGCGCCACACCGAATGCTAAAACAAATGACTGCAGTGAGAGAGTTTGAAAAGTGATAGAATTGGAACACAAAATGGGACTCAGAAGGAATGTGAGTGTGATGCGCCTGGGCAGGTGCATCGCGTTCCTCGCCGCTGCTGCTTTTCTGCTGCCATTCACGATACTGCTGATGGTTGCAGACCAACAGTACAACTTGACTTATAACTCCAAACGAGTGTTTTATCAAGAGGTGAGTGTTCTTTTATTGGTTAAGAGATAAGAATCTACTTTTTTCAGGTACCTACTGAAATTTTTAAGATTCCCAATATGTTACATAAGTGCTGACTTATCGTAGTTATTCCGGATAAGTTAGCTAAAGCATAAAAAAAACACGTGGGTTTTATAATTAACCGATTCAAGTTGAGAACTTACTTATATTAATAAATTAAATTGAATAGTTTGCATTCAAAATTAACTTCCAAATTGAGGACTTCTAAGTAGTTAGTGCAAACAAAATTGACTAATCTCATGTCTGTTCTTCTTGTCTTGTTGCCATAGATTTACAATGTTGATTGTTGACCACTGATATTCAACCTATTAGAATGGCGGTATGTTTATTTTGAACAACGTGTTTTATACAAACATTTGTGCCTCGTTGGTATAAAGGTAAGTCTATTCATACACACAAGTTTAATTCAAACAAAATTAATAATATTGTCTCATCGAAGTTATATTAGACCCTCAGAAATCGTGCAATCTGACCAATTCCATAAGCTAAGCAGTAACCAATGAAGTGAAAAATATTGTTAGGAAATATTTATGTTACCTAATTATGAATAATCGCATTAATGCAATGTTTTTAAAAACTAAGTACAGCTTGTTAAATGGATTTGACTCGATCCTATTATTTAAATAAATAAATATAAAAAACTATCATATAAATGTTCATTGGATTACAATAATGCATTTGATACAAGTAATTATATTTTTTTAAATAATTGAAGTTTTCATACATAGAGAACATCAGTCGAGCAATTTTAGTATGGAATTTCAAGTGTTTTTCGTGATTTCGACCCACGTTTTCTGAGGGAAAATGTTCAGAATCGCTGTCTGACTGCTAAGTGTGAGTTTCCTCACCTTACTCGCTTACGCCGAAGTTTACGATAGAGTTTAATTCTCAACCTTAATCTTATTGTAATAGGGCTGGGCTATCTGTCAAAATTTATCTTTTTCGCGATGGTAACATTTGGACATTTCCAAACTCACTCTAGGCCCTCTGATGCCTAGATTTCGGAAAAACAACCACGAAAAATTTGCGGTGTATAGGTACAATCGGGCAACTACCGTTTGACCAGAAGAAATTTTTTAGGAAGCTTTATTTAAAAAAGTAATAGATATATACCTAGAAAAGTTTATATCACAAATAATAGAACATTATAGGTATTTTATTTGAATAATAAATTAGGACTATAACGTTAGAACTTTCCGAGAAATCGTTTCCCAAAAAACTCTACTGGTCCACCAAAAAGTTCTCTCAATTGGTATGAGTTTAACAAATATTTATTTATTCTAAATAGAGCAATAAGAATACAGTAGATGCTAGTACTGTTATTCATATTCATATTCTTTACTAATACTAACTCGCAAATAGCTACTAGTTAATCTAGATTAAGCTTTATTGTTATTCCTATATGTGGCATTATAATAAAGTGCTATTTATCAATATTTATCTATGAGGAATATGTGATATGAAAATCCGCCCTCATATTGTATCGTTTGATCTAAATTCTATGTGGGCGTCGGAAAGATACTTGACATACCTTTTATTTTCAGCAAATATAGTACAGTGAACGGTGACTACGGTTTATACCATACTAACGGCCGCACGCGATTTTACCCGCGTGATTCCCGTTTCCGTAGGAATATCGGGATAAAAAGTATCCTATGTTTTATTGCAGACTGTCTACTATCTCTGTGACAAATTTCATCCAAACCCGTTTAGTAGTTTTAGCTTGAAAGAGTTACCAACAAACTGTCGTAAGTACACTTAATGAAAAATTGCTGGAAATAAGGGGGTTGGCGCCTTTTTGTAAATGCCTGCACACCATTCAGATCTTTTTAAATGGATGGATTATTGTACAATATTTTTTTACTGAGACAGCACATTTCGAAACCGTATCCATTCCGAGACAAAAATCTAACTAAATCGTGAAAAATATTTCAAACCAAACCTTCAAAATTTGCCTTCATGATATTTACCTGTATAAATAAGTTCCAAATATACGTATTCAAGACTTCCCTTCGTAATATTTCGACGAGCATAAATTATCTTCTAAAGCGATATACTTGACCGATTTAAAACAGATAAAACGTTTATGAAAAAATATAAAGTCATAAAAAAAATACAAAATGTCCTGTAGGTGTGTAAGCCAAACTTTAGCGGGTTCCCGAATTTGTCAGATTGAAGAAGATCCGTGCATTAGCACAGACATCTTTTTCCTTCAATTTTTTAGTTCCTTTTCGATAATATTTTTTTTATATAAATTTTGTTTATATAAATTATTATGAATATTTTGTAACATCAGTCACTTCAGTATATTCGTTTAGACGCTATTTAGCTGACCTTCATAAAAACCTAGTATTACCTGTATCTCGACCTTTACAAGTAATGCAATAAAAAATAAAGATTTTATAGCATTACTTACTTATTTCCTTGTTCATACTTTATGTAATGTTAATAATAAAATAGAACGGAAGGACTTTAAAGAACGTACCTACTTCGTAAAAAAATTATTGGACACAAATGCTATTGTTTTCTTCTTAGGTGATAACATTGTTGTTTCTTAAGAGAAAAACTTTAGTTTCGATGTATAAACAGCTATAGCCTTCAGTATTAGGTGCTTATAGTGAGGCACCAGAAAAGTTGAGGGTATTTGGAGGAAACCAAATGTTTAATGTCATTGAATTAATTCGCTATTCTCAGTTTAATGTTTCTTTTTTGCAGAGTGACTTCTATAAAGTAAATGGGACTTATAACATGCCAGTAACAACGCCATTTTACTTACGGACACAGGTAAAAAATAATAAAAAATAATGTTTGTACACTAACCCTGACGCACTGGCAGTCCCAATACACCACGACACGCGAATGAGACATTTCATAAAGGTTTACGACCTCTTACTGCAAAAAAAGGATGTGTTGCTTGTAGATACTAATAAAAAAAAATAAAAGTCCGCAAAAAGCTGTGTTCACACATTTCAGTGACGTATCCGCACTGGCAAGAGTATACTGTTCCCATTCAATGAAAAGGGAAACTGAAAACTTATGACGTCATCACCGATTGTACCTATCCAAAAGCTGTTGAATGGTCAAAATGACAAATGTTTGACGTCACCTAGGGCCTGTTTCACGATCGATAGATACCTAAGTCACAGTATATCTATATATTTCAAGTCAAGACTAAGTTCTGAATAGAGTATCTGGCAGATGATATGACACATTTTTCATATTACAACTGTCAAAAGCTATTCAAAACTTATCTTTCTATCGTGAAACAAGCTCTTAACCAATCAGCAGATTTTAAGTACCCACAGTCGCTGGTGAGTTTGACCCTATTGTCACATTGTCGACCTGTTTGGCGCAGGGGTACTTAGCCCGCCTTCTGTGCCAGTAGTGGTCCCGGGTTCGATCCCCGGACAAGACAAATATTTGTGTGTGAACAATGAATATGTCTATTTGTCTTGGTCTGGGTGTTAAATATGTATATTAGGTATGTATTTACAAAAAAAGTATATAAGTATGTCTATCCGTTATGTAGTATCCATAGCACAAGTTCTTCATAAAACTTAAAGTGGGCTACATAATTGGTGTGTTTGTATGCAGATATTTATTGTCATGTAATTTCCCTGAATTATATAATATCTCATTATAAAATATTTGAAACATACTGAATAAACTTGCCAACACTTATTTTCTAAACTCAAGCATAACTATCATTATAACAAACCTAGGATGAAAGCAATGTTCATTCGTAGTCGTGGTGTCTTTAACATGTTTATGTCAAAATATGATGATCTAATTTTAAGATGGGCTACTGATAAAAGATTCTCAAGGTGAATCGAGTGGTTTATCTTGAAATGTGATTGTTGTAGGGACCTTTAAGCGGGTTCCCTATTTGACTGCGAAATTTAATAGTTCGATTTACATTATACCGAACACGGTGTGTCGATAAATCGGTTGGCCATGTTTCATTGTATCGATGCCTTAATGGTACGATGTAACGCTAGTGCGAAAAACCTGTTGCGAAACACCTTATAGCGATTGCTCATTAGTTTGACAGTATGTTGGTTCGAAACGCCTACTGTTGTCGCTGATATTTTATAAATAATCTTATTTTGCATTATAGACATTATGGAAAAATCATTCCTTTTATTTCAACAAAAAAACTGCTATATCTAATCTATTGTGAATTTTATAGAAAAAAAATCATACATTTTTTTGCGGCAGGCGTTACGGCTTTGGGGGTATAATGAGATTATTAATTAAATATCAGGAACGACAGTAGCCGTTTCGAACCAACATACCATCGAAATAATGAGCAATCGCTGCTGTAGGGTTTTTCGCACTACTGTTACATCGCACCAATAAGGCATCGATACATTGAAACGTCGCACAACTCAATTATCGACAAACCGTGTTCGATATAATGAAAATCGAATCATTAAATTTCGCAGACAAGTAGGGAACCGCCTTTATCGCCCAAGTATATAATAAATAATCCCGAGCTTATGTTCAACTAATAACAGTCTGAAGACGACTCTGCACGTAAACGTTTTTTTGATGTTAGTATGTGGTCACCTGTACCCTTAGTACGAGTTTCACAAACTATGATCATTTTCGAAAACTATCGCTTTGTCTCTTTCATATGCATAGACTGCTTTTCAGACATGAGTAGAGCATCCGATAGAAGTCGAAAACGTTGACAGTTAATGTCAACTCGTACCAAGGGCTCTGCTTTGTATTTCATTATGGTGGGCAAAATTGTTTAAAAAGATTTAGGTCCGGTTTCACCACCTGCTGATAAGTTATTGATAGCTTATGTGACAGATCATTTACTGTTGTAATATGAAAACTATGTCAAGTTATTTGCCAGATAAGCTATCAAGAACTTAGCAGTAATTGGTGAAACCGGCCCTAAATGTAACATTTTATAATTGTACCCGATAAGCAAAAAAGGTAATAATTTCTTAGCTATTCTAGTACCTTTTTTACCAACGACGGTACGGAGACGGTATATGCCTTTGGGGTGAGAGGTTGTTTGTTTGTCTGTTTGTTTGTTTTTAATCTGTGCGTGCGCATAAAGCAGGAAAAGCTGCAATGAATAAAGCTTTTATATTTTTAAGTATCGTCGAAAAATTTCCATCACAATCGAATTTCCGGAATACATTAAGCTTAAGTATTCTCTTTATCTTAATCCCAAAAGATTTATCAACACATCTACGCACTAATTGCCTACGCACTTAACAACCCACACCATCATCTGAATAATCTCTTTGTTACTGACTCATGACTTGAGATTTACCTAGGTATATCAATTGTTTGTAACCATGTGTGTAATTGCAATTGCTCCTTGTTTAGCGAATACGAATATAAAACGTCATTGAGTGATTGTCAATTTGGGCGTGGTGCTACTGTAAGACACAGTCCAAGCCTATTATGTATATTTTAAAGCTCCAAACATTCTCAGCCTGCCTAGTATGACCATCATTGTATCACGCGATATGATATGATACGTCATGGTGTCTTGCTTACCCCACTAAGGTGTAAGCGAGATATAGGATCTTTATCATGCGTCAATAGTCGATAAAAGCCGCTCATGCTAGGCCGGCTGAAACGAATACTTTTTATCGATTTTCACCTGAAAAGTTTGAAGTAACTCTGTGGAAGTCTGTATCGACTTTGGAATTTCCTTTTCTTTTTTTGTGTTTGGATAATGAGAACTAATTATAATAATTAACCTACATATGTATCAAATTATCTTGGGAAGATAATAGAAATGTTTTTCAAGTTGTTGAAGTTGAGAGGAAATAGTTCTCCACGGAAAATGAAACTGACTCCTTGACGTATGATGTAAGGCAAGTCACGTACTGAAACCTACGCTATACCATCTCACTAAAAGATACTTACAAGATTTCACACGGACTCCGTCAGCGAAGTTAAAAAACCAAAGAGAGTTTTACTATTTGCGTTAAATTAATATATTTTCAAACAGCTTATTTCACGGTCGCTTGTTCGTTCATGCCACACTATTTTTCTTATATCCGTATAAGTAAGATTTAATTACTAAGTTTGTCTCGCCTGGTACCTAAATGTACCTACGCATTATATTCTTAACAATAAAAAATTTCGTTCGTTTCATAAATTGCAATTACTGATACAGATTTTAGTAAATTAGACATCGTCATTTGATTTTAAATAAATACACACTAAGTAGGTAAAAAAAATAATTATATTGGTGCTTACTACAATTGAAATTCTCTCATGTTAATCAAAACATTTTATGTTCAGTTATAAACTATTTATGACTCTGATAATGTGTACCTACTCATAGACCAGCAAAGTTGTGATAAGGAGTACCAAATAACCTGATATCATATAAGAAATATTCGAAATAGTGCTATTATTTCTGTAAAAGAACTCCTAAAAGTGACTTCATTCTGTTACAAATAACAGACTCATGTACTACTTTTAATTTTAACCTCTTTTTTAATTTTCTGACATACCTTATAAGTATGGATAAAAAACAAATAATAACAATATAGAAACTAACAGTTCTTGATGTTGCTATTACATAGACTTGGCAACCTGTAAAGCTTTTAGTATCGAGCAATAAACCAGAATTAATTGAATTACAAATGAGTATTTTTTTTAAATTTCCTATCACTATTTCTGTCGTTAAATCTTTCACTTCATGACGCTCGGTTGGCTTGTGTTTGTGTCGCTTAGCCACCCAAATTCTCCTGAATCTGTACGTAAGAGTTCGCGAAAGTTTTAATTAGCATTTAATAAAATATGACGTCGCAAGTTACAGCTAATAAAACGACACTGTCAAGTGCAAGATTATGTAAAAAGATTATCAATATTCAAGTCTCATAGCTGTCTGGTGTAACGGTAGTACCACATAACAATGGTGGAACAGCGGATGATAATGACTAACAATAGCTTTATAAAAAACGTGTCGTAGTTATTGCATTCGCAAAAAAAACAAAATTACCTTGTCAAAATTAATGTGCATGCACTCTTGTGAAAAAAGTTTGACAAATTGATACATCATCCCAGTGCTGACAGAGATTTTGTTAAATAGATAATTCGTTTGCAAGATTGATATGTATATTCCTATTTAAAAATAATGGGTAAGTAGCCTTATTTATCATCGATTTCATTTAAAATGTTTCCATTGCTGAAGCACCGACTTCTCTTATGGATGGATTGGCTTTGATGCGGACCCAAAGCCGCTTGGTGAGGTAGCCTAATACTTAATTTAATAAATATTCCCTAGTGGATTAATATTCACATAGGAATTAAAAGGCCTAAACGGAAAGTGAAGTCTCTTACTAAAAACGTCTCAAAGTCAGCTCTAAGCAAAATGTTCATACAATACCATGCATGAATGAAGTTTGGGACGATTTCAAATCGAAGAATAGTGTATCATATCAGAGAAATAGCCCAAAACACAACCAAAATAATGTAATCTGACACAGTTGTAAAGACGTGTTGTAGAATGACAACCGATAATTTAGAGGCTTTTGCTTACTTATTTTTGAGCTACAACCTTCGTAACGAATTAAGTGGCAAAAAATGCAATACGTCATTTTAGTAAAGCTGCCTTATTTGTCGTTTGATTGATCGACAGAATATGTAAATATTTGGGCTTTTCGTACTAAGAATGATATAAAATTTTTGGTAAGTAATCGAAAGTTATTACCATAATCTGAGAGTTAATTAATAGTCTCCTGTCAGAATGTCAGATCATATTAATAAATAGCTCAACCTAGTTTAACCAGAATTCACATTAAAGATATATTGAGAACAGAGTTATAGTCTAATGGGTTAGTTAGTTAGATGACAATCCCATAAATATGAAAAAAACCTACGATGATAATTTAAACTGATATACGTAAGACTTACTCAATTTTAAAAAGAAAGTCGTTTTACGTCATAATACATATTAATATACCTCTAAAAGTAGGTATTATTGTTCATTACTTAACTGTACTGTTAAAAAAATTAAACAATCTTAACAGGAAAAAGCGAAACCGACAAAACTTTCAACAGTCATTGAGTAAGCAAGTACAATTAGCCTTAAACTAGTGAGTCAGCAAACAGGTTTTATAGTGATACATGTTCCGCCCGCGACTTCGTCCGTCTGGAATTCTGTATATCGCGCATCTTTTGAAAGTTTTGAGATCATTAAAGTTTTTGCGACTAACAATAGCCTTAGTTTTTCTCCAACACCAATATTTTTTTTGTTTTTTACTGGTTGTTGAGGTTGAGACGCAAAAATGTAACAGTCAGACAGACTGTCTTTCGTATTTATAATATTAATATGGATAAAAGTGAGTCCCGTTTCCAATAACATATTTGCATGCAGTAGTCATTGCGTAAGACGACAATGCAGTCTTGATAATGTTTCTGTCTAAAGAAATGGTAGAACTCAAAATGTGACATCAAATTTAATTTTGACTATATTATGGCAAGAATAATAATTTGTTCCTTGAATTTACACCGACATCAAACTGAAGATCGTTTTCGAAGCATCATTATGCGACACTAATTCTTTCTTCTAATCTCTTGTGTTTGTTAGTTTGAATGCACAATACTTATTTTGGAACTATCAATACTTATATTAAAACTGAAGAGTTCGTTTTAAGAAGTTTTATATCTTTGAAACTACCAGTGTCTACTTAAAGTCAATGCAACCCGAACTGAATTTAAGTAAGTATTTACTTATTTGTCGCAAAAAGCTTTCAATGAGAAATCAGACAAAACCAATTGAATGCGCCTCTGGAAACATTTCAAGTCGACGACGACGCAGACAAGTCGCAAGCATCTACATAATTGGGTTTTTTCATTGATTCATAAACAGAGATATAGGTACATAGATATTACCATCAAAATGGCGTATTCGTGACTATCCACTATTAAGCTACTCTGTCTACTTCGTAACTTCCGTACCCACCCTTGAAGTGAACCTATAATTTTGGCAAATATTCTGTTGAAACGTAAAGTAGTTTGTTACGATTAAATGTGTACCTTACTGAAAGACCGCTTTTAAGATCGATTTATTTATGACGACCTGTTTGGCGCAGGGGTACTAACCCCACCTTCTGCGCCAGAGGTCCCGGGTTCGATCCCCGGACAAGACAAATATTTGTGTGAATGAACATGTCTATTTGTCTTGGCTGGATGTTTAATATGTATATTATGTATGTATTTACAAAAAAAAAAGTATATAAGTATGTTTATCCGTTATCTAGTATCCATAACACAAGTTCTTCATGATACTTAACGTGGGCTAGATAATTGGTGTGATTGTATGGAAATATATATATATAAATATATATATATTATATGGAAACTAGCTTCTGCCGTGGTTTCACCCGCTTGGTTCCCGTTCCCGTGGGAATATTGAGATAAAAAGTAACTTATGTTACTCTCCGTCCTTTTAACTAACTCTAAGCCAAAAATCAAGTCGATTGGTTACTTACATAGTTAGGGCGTGAAGGAAGGATAAACAAACACATTTTTGCATTTATAATATTAGTTGGGATTCATGACTTAAGTAAATCTCTTAAAATAACGAATTTTCAAAAGCATTTTGATATTAAAGATCATCTAAGTATCTATCTTTATGATAAAGCTAAAACTGGAACCAATTTTGGTTCTGATTTAGCTCTACCCTGAATGGATTTTAAATAAAACTATTTATCATCATGTTACTTACAACTCTGTAGAAATCACGAAGGCTTCTCTGGTGGAATATTTGCATTTCAAATGTGATAAGAGAGAAACTAAGTACCACGATTATAGTTTGTTATTTTTTCTAATTTTTAATGTCTCAATTCGTAAAAGAAACTAAGTACTTTAAAAGCTACGCAATTCAGGTTTATTAAAACTTACGTGCCGGTCTGCGACTCTACAAGTTAATTTGTAGATCACGTACCTACGACTAACAGTATTCGTTTCTTCGCCTTTCCAGGGATGACATTGATTTGTCATTGAAGACTACCAACGTAGTAGTAACTTAGCATTTCAACATTTGTATCAAAGCATTAAAGTTTAAATTAGCTTACCACGAATCAGCGATCACAACCATGGCGTCTTTTTGGACAAAGCAAACAAAAAGTTGATTCGACGGTAATATTTTATCGACTTCCTTTTGTTTCTGACTTAGTCTTTTCTGTTTTATTCCTCTTTTATTACTTATTTTGTTCATTTTATTAGGCAGCTAGAGTTCAAGGTCCATAAACGGAAACCGCCGTGGGTTTACCCATATTTTCTTACTTACTATAATACTTAAAAAAAAAAATATATTATTACCTATAGCTAGGTACCTATTTAGGTACAATTTCTGCATTAAAATATATTATAGTGAATAAATACTTACGTGGTTATGAATTTTGAGAAATTAATATGAAATGAAATGAAACTGAAAACTAAAACTATACTAAAAATAAAGCTATTATAATCAACACCCTACATACATTTACACTCACCGGCACATTGAATGGTTCACCCCATTAATTTCATACAAACATGCTCACTTTTCGACTCTATACATAGAAATGTCAACATATTTCTGCAAAGGTTTATAAGCTAATGTTTAGGTTAAGCGTTCAACCGTCCAATTAGCAATTTTAATGAGTACCGAAACCACTACATTTTTCCATAGAGGCAGAACTATGAATCCTTCATAATCACATTTTAAGTTTATTCGCGCACTCATCATTGAAATAAAAAAGTTTGACTTATTTAAGTGCACTATATAATGCATTAGGTATATAGTACACAGAAATCCTTAAAAGTTATTTTAATTCAACGAGTAGGTACTTCATCAGATTCCATACAATATATTATGGCCGTAAAGTAATGCTTTGCTTAAACGAAGGCATGGAAACAGGATGTGATTTTTAAAACACTTTAAAGTGCTCATTGGGGCGTCGAATGCTTAATCTAAACACTAGCACACAAATCTTAAAGAAATATGTTGACATTTTTATGTATAGAGTCACAAAATGAGCATGTTTGTATGAAAATAACGGGTTGGGCCATTAAATGTTCCGGGGAGTGTATTATTAGGCATATATTATGTTCAATTATTAACTTCAATTTTCATAATTATAGGTAAGTTACCTTTACGTAGGTACTGCATAAGTACAACTTTTTGAAGGATTATTTTTCTTTGAAAAATGATAAATTACAAGCGATGATTATATAAACTTAGGTTTACAAAAGAGCTTTTATTAGTGCTCAATTTGCGTATATTTACGGAGCTTTCGTCCATAAAAGATATGACAAAATCCTACTTATTAATGCCCGCTAAAATGTAAATGAAATAAATAATAATATAGTTAGCTATACCTAGAGAGTAACATATACTATCACAGATTAGGTGTTAAATAGTTGCTTCAATACATACTGTGTACTATGTCAATCAACTCTACACGTGTTTCGTCCCTACACGAGTATCATCACATCAAAACTTGTTTATGTAATGTGTACAGTAATGATCCAACTGATGGAAATTTGACCGCATCAACTAAAGAATTAGTCTCGTAATTATTTTTATTGATACATAATCGTGTAACCTTTTTTCTCTCATTCGCGAAGATCGTTTTCACGCTACATTAAACTTTATTACCGCGAGCGAACGAATAAAATTGTAAAGCTTAGTTTATACAAACGTTGAGAAATAATCTTAAAACTCTTGATTTTGAACTGATTTGTTCAATAAAAGTATCGAATTTGATCGTTGTTGAGTTACTTACACAGTTAGAGACATGGTTTTTCCTAAAAAGTAACACAATTTTATCTGAGGTCTTGAAAACATAACCTTCAATGTGTAAGTAAAACCTTGGAACATGTCGAAACAAAAGGTGTGCTATAGTCTTGTGCCTTGAACACATGAGTTAATCCAAAACGCGTCCCATTGGAAGAGTCTTTTTAAAAATTACGGAGTTAGGCCACAGATTAATAAATAGTTACTTCGTTTAGGCTGGGTGACTATCTATCAAAAACTCACCTAGAAACCTGTTTCATCGCTGTCGTTACTGTCACATTTTCATACTGCAGCCAGAATAACGACAAAACTGAAATTGAACCGAGTTTTCGTTAGATAATCAGCCCTTCGTTTCAAAGTTACAAATAAGTCCCATTAGCCAAATCTCCTTCAAAATGGACTGAGTTCTGAAGTTCCAAACTTGGAACCAAAACCTTTTTGGAACATGACAAAACAAGATGGCCGCTATCCCCGTGTAGCCCTTGCCTAACGACAGGCGTTATTGTCAGCAGTTTGCGCAGCACATTCCGCAGTTAACATCGAGTGCGCAGTTAGCAAGAGGACGCAAAAACTCCGATATTGACTCACTGACACACTTTGACATATGACCACATTACGGTTATTGTTCTGAAATTTAGGGGCGTGTGTTTGAGCAATAATGAACTTTATTGCTATGGAGCTGACTTTTTTTTGCAATAAGTAGATGATCAAGCTAATTTTCTTAGTGTAAAACTTAATTGGCGCTTTGAATGGGTATTTTAATTGTAACCTATATGAGACTCAAATCATTTAAATAAATTGCTTACAAAGAAAAGTTGTTACTTAAACTGTTATTTATGTAATACAGAAATAAAAAAATATACAGCAATACAACAATAAACACATACATTATACAGCAGCAGCAGCATAACAACAATGTTTTCAGCATTGTTGTGTTCCGGCAGTTAAAGATTAGATAGCCAGTTCCTCAGTGATTGCGGATTCCGGGAGAGGCTCGCTTCCAGCTTCAGCCTTATCAATATTTAACATCTGGTATGATGAAGGTATTTAAGTCATATACTTGATATCACAGAACCTTTCTGATCCATCTCTATTAACTTAACAGGTAGGTACGCCCCTACGGAGACGGGATAAAGTACCTACCTTATTTTGATATTACACTGAGCTTCTAAACCTTGGTCATATCTGTCTAGTCTGTCGTACGTTCTAACTTGCTGGAGTCACGTTTTGTAAAGGGCGAGTTGGTCCGAGGTAGGCACTAATCAAAGTATACTATAGGTATCGGAAGCGTAGGCTTCGTTACACGTAACACAAGTTTGCTTCTTGTTTGCTTTCGAGCAAAAGGAAAAGAGGTTATTGCGTTATTTATATCAATTTTTTCTTTAGAGGTAATGACTTTTTTCCAGTGGCGAAATTGGAAGTTCAATATCTTTTTACTTCGGTTCAGTGATATTACCTATATGTGGCTTCCGTTTCAAAAGTATTTTAAAGTCACAATATTTTTATTCATATAAACTTATACGTAGTTAAGTGCTTTCGAATTGCCAAAAAAAAATTCTTATTAGACTTCTGACCAAGTAATTTTTTAACTGAGCGAATTATGAAGATTTTAGGAGTATTTGGCAAAGCCTAAACAGACTGCTACTCTGATAATTTCTAAGTACTTATTTCTTCGATATTTCAATATGTCCATGCACATAAGTGAGAACATTGGACCATTTCCAATGCTATCTTACATGATAAATTTAAATAGAAAATACTAGAAAAAGTCCACTCGGCTCACAAGTTATTCTCTTGCAATTAAGCTAGCCGTGCCTTGTGAAAAATCATTTTTTTTCTAGTACTTTTTTATTTTTTCTACGCTGTAGACCAGCGTTGTTTCATCGATGCGAGGAATATCCTTGCTTTCGAAAAGTCTTCAAGTTGCTAAGACGGTATTGAAACCCGTAACCTTTCCTATCCGGGCCAATAGTATTATAGTTATCAGCATTGAAAGTGTATCTAATTCCCATCCGCCGAGCTTGCGCACAACACAGCTTATTTATCTAGTCACGCGCAGCTCCTAGTCGTGCTGTGCGTGACAATTTGCGCTTGAGCATAGCTAGCTGGTATGTCATGTACAGTATGGGTCCGTTACTGTAATTTCCGGACTTTTCCATTCCCGGGAATTCGGGAATTTGAAAAAAATAAAAAAACTACTATTTATGGTTTTTTTCTACATTAAATATAATCGTATTCTTATCTTCTTACAGTCGGAGAATAGGTAACAAGTTTTAGTTTTGCACCGATTTTTTTTTTGTATATTAAATCTATGATGGACCAGTTCATGCTATTCTGTATTTCGATCAGCTTATCACTTGGGTTTTTAATAATCAGTTTATTATGATTTACAACTTAAACGGTTAAGGAATGAAAATCATTTATTAATCGTCCGGCTTGAAAAGTATGAAACGTCATACGGTACTTGTTAGATTTGTTGGACAAAATGCATCTATCTTATCTACCTCCAAAACTAGATCATATTTGTTTTTCTTCATATTTTGGCAGACAAAGGTAACATAGGTAGATGTTTATTGAATGCCCGACTACCCGGGATTCCCGACCAAAATTTCCCGAGTAGAGGAACCTTGTTTTTAAAACCGAGGAAATAAAACCTATATCTGGATATGATTATGATAGGAAAACTATCTTTTATTATCCTGACTGGTGGTTTTAACATATTATTAATACATATATTACGTCAAAATATGCCTACTTTCCTTTGTTAAAAAAATGTCTATAGGTTTAAACAACGTATCTCAAGAAACGTCATTAATTAGTCATAGTTTTCAAGTTATTTGAGAAGTCATACTCTCAACTTGTTATAATTTAATTTGTGGTTACCGGTGCTGGTTTCATATTCATTATGTCATTGAAAGTATTTATACTTTTTATCCACGACGACGGTACGAAAACGGTATATGCGTTTGGGGTGAGAGGATGTTTGTTTGTTTGTGCAAACCAATGTTGCCAATTATCTCCAAAACTACTAGTCCGATTTTGATGCAGTTTTCAGTAATGGGTTTTATGTAGTACAATGTATATAATATCTAGGCTCTCTAAAAAGTTTGACATAAAAAGAAGCCCCCAACGGATAATTTAGTCGGAGGTTTTTAAATAATTTTATCCTTTTTTAATTACGTTTTTACCGTCGCGGTTTTATTTTAACATTAAATTTTTATGTAATATATATTCTGAAACTGTTTGTTGACCCCAAAAAATGAACAAAAAAATATAGAGTTAAGCAGTATGGTGATAGAAGTTAAGAGTTTTATTACAAAATTTTCTTTTTAAGTACCGAACCGAGCAAAGAAAAGAAATAATAAAGTTGAAGACTCCACCCTATTCCAATTATATATAATGGCGAGTCATGTAAATGTTGAATTATTTGCTTGGCCTCGGTTACGGAACAATCGATACTGATAATTTGAATAAGTATTAAAGAAGCTTGGATTCAAGCATATCGTTACAACTGTTTTTGTCTACAATTATAGGTAATTTTCCTAGAACTTTCCAATTAAGTATTACTTACCTAATGGAAACTTAGAAGGGCGTTTTAAGGGCGTACAGGGGGCCTACCATCAACTGTAATGCGATTCATTTTAGGTTACTTTTAGGTAGTAAGCGCGGGACGCCGCTAGACGCGCCATATGGCAGCATCCCACTCTCACAACCTACAATGGATTGCATTACAGTTGATGGTAAGGCCCCAGAACTATATTTGCGTCACGATCACGACATCGTCAAACATCGCGACATATCGCCAATGTCCACATTAATTTTAGTGACATTTTTAAATAAATTACACTGGAACGCAAAGAAAAATTGTTGATTCAAACTTCCAACTACCCATTTTTATTTATTTTACATTTATAAAAAATAAGACTTTGTATTCATATTTTAATTCTCATTTGAGCACATTAAAATATTCTTTAATTAAATTTTTCCTACTTAAGATTGTAAATGCGAAAGTATGAACGTTTGTTTGTTTGTTTATTTGTTCCTCTTTAACGCAAAAACTAATGAACTGATTTGGATGAAATAAGGTATGCAGGGACTTCGAGTACCTAGTGGATTCATAATAATAATTCATAATTCATTTATTCTCACCATAACCCATTCGAACAAAAATACATAAACATTGCTTAACTTAAATATAGGATCCAAGATAGCAGAAGACATTATTTTATCAAATAGGGTTACGGCGGGCTAACACCTGAAGTAGGAAAATCCTTATTTAACTAACCACATAGGCCACTTTTTAACCCGATATTCCCACGGGAACTGAAACCATGCTGGTGAAACTGCGGGCGGCTGCTATTATTTCATAAAGCTAGGTCAGTTACTTTTGATGATACTGATATTTTTTTTACCGACCCATTTTCTTTGCTGTCCAGTGTGTTTAGGCAAATATTTGTCCTAGAATATTTCGTTAGAATCTGGATTTCACGTTTCTATTTAGAATTTGTTTGATGATTTAAAAATGAAATTTTAACGTAATATAAATTAAGAATTATCCTTTAATCAAACAGTGGAATTAAAGAATTTTGAATTTTTTCTCGAGTAAAATATTAAAAACGCATTTACCGCAGCCAAGCACGTGTTTACACACGTGTTCACGTAAAAAATATCCAAATGATTTTATATGGAAGAATTGTGGACGTGCACGTTACCACAAACGTCGAAAGAAGTTGAAACGAAAATTTTGAAAGTGCCTTTATATATTTCCTGTCATTTTATATCACTGTATTATCATAATGCCGTGAATGTCCACCACATACCTATATCGAGATAGACGAAAAGAGCGCTTAAAACTGTATAAGAATATAGCGTGTCGCATTTTTGCGTTTCCTGCGCTGCCCGCATTCAGCGACTTCCCGCAAGCCATTCCAGAACCCTTCCGCCCCAAAGGCCATCGGTTCTTCTCGTTATGTGCCCCGCCCACTGCCACTTCAGCTGAGCAATTCTTCTAACGATGTCGGTTACTTTCGTTCTCCTACGGATCTCCTCATTTCTGATTCGATCACGTAGGGAAACGTCGAGCATAGCTCTCTCCGACACGCTTGGTGACCTTGAGCCTTCTTATCAGTCCCATAGTTAGCGACCACGTTTCACTGCCGTAAGTCATCACTGGAAACATGAACTGGTCATAGACTTTGTCATAGACGTCTTGAGAGACTGCGGCAAGTTGGACGCGAAGATTTTACGAAGCTTCTCGAATGCTGCCCATCCGAGTTGGATTCGACGAGAGATCTCTTTCTCGAAGTTGGACTTGCCTAACTGAACTGTCTGTACTTCGAGTGTACTGTTCCTAACGTGAACTGAAGTGACTGTGATTTTCGTCTTTTTCATGTTCATCTTAACTTAAGACTCACTCTTTCGGAAGCACTACCAAGGGTGGGGGGTGGGGAGGATTCTTTGCACCCCCTGCCCTGCCGTAACCATAGCCGCTATTTGGGGGGTGTGCCATAATCGCCAAGTTTGGCAGGCGGGTTGGCGATCGCAGTAGACCAAAGTTTTTTAAAAGACGCTGCTGCCCGTCTTTTTTAGGCTGTGTTCCCTTAGTCACCCACGGGACGAGAGAGGGCAGTGTTATTTTAAGCCAGCTGGCACTACACAGCTATAGTATAGGTACACTATTTAAGTCTTATAGAAAACCTTATTTTATTATTTTTTTGAAAAACGTTACCCCAAAAAACTCTAATGGATAAAAAAACACGCGATATTCTCTTTTTTGAAGTCGGGTAATATATATCTAGGTCACTGATATAACACGCAAGTACCAAAGAGCTCATACTATAAGAAACATTTATGTGACTCTCAAAGGTTTCATTCGCAGATTTGCATTGCAAAAACACTACGGCCAACTTGAACAGGCTATAAGAAAACTTTCCACCATTTTCTCTATCCCGTGACGTCAGCAACGTCGGGTGCCCGAATAAAGCCCAAATGTGAAATACGGGAAAGGCAACGAGAAAAGATTCCAGTTTTTGTAGTTTTCGTTTCTTGTGTTCAGTTTCTGTGTTTTCACACAAAAGATGTAGCGCAATGCTCTTTGGTTAGAAGTCAAAGGATGAGAGTGCCTTTTGGTTTTATAACATTCGTTATATTCTTTATCGTTTTAATAGTTTCCGCCCGCGGTTTTCCCCGCGTGGTTCCCGTTCCCGTAGGAATATCGAGGTAAAAAGAAGCCTATGTTAATATCCGTCCTTTCAACTAACTCTATGCCAAAAATCAAGTCGATTTGTTGCTATGTATTTTTTTTTTTTGGAGAGGGGTCGCCAGCAAGGCCGGACGGGTGATCAGTCTCCCTAGTTGGAACCATTTCACCCAAATTTGTTGCTAAGTAAGGGCGTGAAGCAAGGACAAACAAACAGACTTTCGCATTTATAATATTATTATAATAGTATAATATAGTTAGGATTAGGATTAGAATAAAATACCTACAGACTCCCATTTCCTATTTAAATATTTTAAGTTCTTTTTTTTGCAACAACACGTATAGGTAGACTAGGTATCTCTTGTGGTATGTTTTTATGGTAATTTTTTTCTCCTTCCACCACTCTAATTCATCAGACACCAATTAGTCGACGAGATTAGCGCGATCAATCACACTTTATGTTTGGTCATTTTCGTTTCTCTCACTGTGAAAGGAAGGACTTGAAAACAACTCAGAATGAATAATTTTTTTTTATTACAAAACTTGCAAGTAACAAATAATAACACACTTGCATTACAAACACGTATAACAATTTCAGTAGGCACCATTTTTAAAACTTATAAACAACAGAGACACGCGACTTTGTAATTACTTAGTGGAATTACTGCACTCGATTCGAAAATTGATAATGAAAATTGCTTTATAAATAATCTTCCGTGTTTCTTTGGGAAATTGCTTACCCTAGAAACATTCCACTGAGGACACAAACGTGGGAAAAACGCTATACAAAGCACATGTTTTGTTACTGGTTAGAAACTAGTTGTCGTTTTCGGGGAACTATTCCGTATACATGCATAGGTACGATCGGGGAACTTCCCTCCGGTTGACCAGTACAGATTTTTTGGGAAACGCTTTCTCGGAAAGTACTAAAGTTAAAGAGATAATTTATTATTCCAATGAAATACCTCTTAAGGGTCTATTATATGTGATAGAAACGATTTCTATATATTTTTTACTTTTTAAATAAAACTCCCTGAAAAAGCTCTACTGGTCAACCCGGAAGTTCCCCGACTGTACGTAGGGTTAGATACGTACCCTTTTTTTCAATCTATATATTTTTTTTTTTTTTTTTTATGATTTTTGTAATTTTTGCATTTTTCAATGCTATTTTTATACTTATGGTAAATTTTAAATAGAAAAATATTGGAAAATTTAACTCGGCCACAAGTGATTTCTCAGAGGGGAATCGAACCCGCGACTTTTTATATTTTTTTTATTCTTTACTAGCTTTCGCCCGTGGTTTCACCCGCGTGGTTCCCGTTCCCGTGAGAATATCGGGAAAAAAGTAGCAATGTTACTCTCCGTCCTTTCAGCTAACTCGATGCCAAAAATCAAGTCGATTGGTTGCTTAGGGCGTCAAGAAAGGACAAACAAACACAATGTCCCATTTATAATATTAGTTAGTATTAGGATTAGAATTAGGATGCACAAACTGTACAAAGGCTGACTCAATAACTTCAGCATTCTTTACCACTCAACGTTGGGGTGATGTGAGTGAAGTAAAATGTAGGATTTTTTATATAAATATATTAACATGTTAGCGAAAACAATAATAAAGGTAAGTATTTAATTTTATACCATAGTAACTCATTATTGACAAATGACTGTCAGTATCAGATGATCATCAAGGCTCCTTGTGAGTACGTACTTATTTCTCAAACAATGAAAATGGTCAGTAATTATTTTGATAAATCGCTGTTTCCATCGTAAACTCTGTAATTTAGTAGGTAGGTTTACAGCACTGAATAAGTACAGATTTTATGTACCTACTGCGGTTAACATAATAAATGGTCAAGTAATGAATTCGATGTTCGCTAGTTATATTATTGCCACAGAGTTCGCCTGGAGTTATTTGTAGAATTTCCAATAAGAAAAGAAAACCGATGAAAAATAACAAAAAGCTAAATGTTGACCTAGGTAAAGAAGTATCACTTACCAACATTTTATTAAATGATTGCTTGTTATTTTATGTGAAAAGCGAACTGACGTGGACATTTATTTTAATATGGTTTTGTGGGGATTTTCCCTTATGGCACACAAATTTACCCTAGTTTTTGCTTAAAATATAATGATTTTTAAATATTAATTTGTCATTTTCGACAAGTGCAATTTCTGGGCTACCGAATGCTCTTATTCAAACTAAAGATTCCTATCAGATAATCCCTTTCGTCTGTACCGTTATTGAAACTGTTTGCTATACCTGGCGAACTACAGACTCGGTCTATCCGTAATTTAAAATAATGATGCCTTGCCTTAACGTTTCATGTAATTTAGTTCGCGTCATAATATTAGAGTAATTGAAAATGTTCATAAGTAAAATTTAAATCGTTTTCAAAACAGATTTGCGTGCAATAAAAACATAGCTGTAGATATTCTCACGCTATAAATCTAGAGTATTAAAACTGCAGTTTGTAAGTAAGTAACTTGCTTTATTTGAGACAAAAACAAATACAGAAATTACATAAGCTGATAGAGAGAGAGAAAATAAGTCCCAAAACGGTCACGACTCAGCATAATGCATGGTCTTACGACCAGCACTGATCTTCCCTCGTGACCGGTTTGATGACGTTCCGAATGATAACAAGGTATGAATAATAAAAAAGAGTGAAATGTATAACATCACTCTCATAGCTACGCCAAAACGATGCTGATGCATTTGGCTTTGGTTGGGACATTTTTTTATACTTGGAGAAATGCCTTTACGCATCCCGCGCCCTGGTGTTCGCGATTCGAAAAGTTGGACTCAACCGTACCGAGACTAGCAACTAAAACTTCAAGTTCTTGCCCTTCTGGCTGCCGTTGGTCACGGGGTAGCAATCGTCCCTAAAACCAGGCGGCCGCGGACTCATCGGGCCTCCTCGCGGAAAGGAGATGGCCGAGCAAGTTTGGCCATCTCCCCAACTGGTGGAACCGTGTAATGGAGATAATGGCACATCCGCCACCGCCCACTGGTCCCAGTGGGGTTCTTCTCATCACGCTTCTCATCTCATCATTTTGTCGCGAGCGCTTTCCTCTCCCGTCTCCCAAGGTTGGTTGGGACACTTCGGACTTGGGTCTAGATGTTGTTCGAAAACCATAGCGACTGGTTGCCATCAGCCCATTGCCTTATTTTTTTCGAATATAGCTACCTACCCTGTCCATTGATAGGTTTTTGATGCCCTAGAAACACAGTAGGTATATAGGTAGAGAGAGAGAACAACGGGGAGAGTCTTAGCCTTCATGATACCTGACGTTAAGTATTGATAAGGCATAAGATGGAAGCGAACCTCTCCCGGAATCGTCATCACTGAGGAACTGGCTATCTTTTCTCTAACTGCCGAAACACAACAATGCTGCAAACATTGTTTTTATGGCGTCAGGCTTAGATAAGATGGTGGTAGCTAGTCATGCGGACTTACAACAAGTCCTACCACCAACCAAACCGAATACAAATTGTAGGTACCCCCGCTGGGAAACGAACCCGGGACCCCTGGGTCTGATGCCGGTGGTTGTTATCACTAGTCCACAAAGGCGGTTGAAATCGGCGGCTATCTTCTGTCTCAGTGCCAAATTTCATCCAAATCGGTTCAGTAGTTTTTGCGTGAAAGGGTAACAAACAAAGAAACGAACTGACATACATTTCGCATTTATAATATTAGCATGAAGGATGAAAGTTTTAATACGGACGAATTTATCTGTAGACGGAATTCCTTCGAGATTTGTCATCGAGTAAGTTTACGTAACAGTAGCCAGATTACACTGGTTTATCATTACTTTCACTGCCATATACGCGACACCTTGGGAACTGATCTGCTAGGGTTGCCACTCGAAACTTTTATTTGGTATTTAATAGTGTGGAAATTTCCATTAATGCTATTGCTAGATATTTGCTAGATTCTTATTGTCTTTACGAGAGTCGCGGCTTTTCGTTTGGTATAATCGAGGAACTTCCTGGTAAAACAGTAGAGTTTTTTTAGGGAGTTGTTATTTCAAAAAGTAAATTTTTTATAGTATAGGTTCGGTGTTATCCATACTAGTATAATAAAGAGGAAAGATTTGATCGTTTGTTTGTTTGCATTGATTAGGCTCTGAATGCATTGACTACTGAACGGATTTGGACAGATAGTAGATAGCCTGGAGTGGCATAGGCTATATTTTATTTTAATTAATAAATTCATCATAAGTAGGTAGGTAAGTTTTTTTTTGACGCGCAGCAAGGTGTGCTCCATGAGTCACCAGCATTAACGTTTGAGGTATTCGTACATACATAAGCTATACATAATATTTTTTAAGACTGAAAAATCTCAGCATTGTGTGAAAGTCCTATACTATAATTTATATAGCAGCCATTTTCATGGTAGACTTATATATGTCGTAGGAGGATTTGATAAAAAGAGTTTTCGCAAAATCCTAGAGATATTGCAAAAATACGGATAATTAGACAATGGTGTTGACATTTCTCAATCTTACTGAAAAAAGATAGGGTTTTTGCAAAAATACGGGTTGGTTTAGTAAACATTGGATATTCTTTACTTTGATTGGCTTAAATTTTGCTTGCTTGCTAACTCTTATTCTGATTGGTTCACAGAAAGTTTACTACACGTGAGAGAATGGATTGACATTTGAAACGTCAACTTGTCAACCAATCAGAGATGTTGTTTTGGACGGTCCGACAAGCCAATCAGTGTTCTTTTTTCATTATAGCCAGGGATTCTTTTCGTAATCTTACTAGGGCAACCAGTTTTTTCGCAAAAATACTATCTTTTTTCAGTAAGATTGAGAAATGACAACACCATTGTCTAATTATCCGTGTTTTCGCAATATCCCTAGGATTTTCGCAAAAAATCGATTTATCTAATTATCCTGCGACATATATAATGCATGTTACAATACCCACACGTTATAAACACATTGTGAAAATTACGGTACAGATTTACTACGTTTTGTTTACGTGAGATCGCCAGACACCACCAGAGGTGGTTTACAGTTTATATCAAATAGTTCAGTGTCCGACATTGCTATGAGTCTATTTTGAAACAAACGTTTGAATGGAAGTCAGTAAATTTATCTCAGTATATTAATTACTAACGACCGCCCGCGGTTTCACCCGCTTAGTTCCCGTTCCCGTGGGAATAGCGGGATAGGAGTGTCCTATGTTTTGATCTAGGCTATCTACTATCTCAGTGCCAAATTTCATCTAAATCTGTTCAGTAGTTTTAGCGTGAAAGAGTAACAAACAAACAAATAAATAAACAAATTAACAAACTGACAACTTTTGCATTTACATATAATGTTAGTAGGAAGTAGGATAAAGGTGTAAAGTTTGTTTGTAGGTAATCTTTGAAACGACTGAACCGATTTTGAAATTTATTTTACCAGTAGAAAGCTTCATCATTCCTGTTCATCAAAAAATAACACACTACAGATGAATCTTTTCTGAAAAACAATTAAAATAATATGAGTTAGCATAAAAAAAGAATTATTAAATACAAGTTTATGTGAGTAATATAATCGCGATTTGCGGCTGTAAGTGTTATTTTTATGGCACTTAGATAATACATGAGTATATATTTTAATAAAAATCCAATATAAGAAATGAAAGGAACAAAGTGTTACAATATTGTTTTTATTCAAAGAACGGCGCCGTGATTTGCTCCGGTGCAAATATTTGCTCAAAGCAACTTTAAAGTAGACTGAAATCGGCTCTATTCGAAAGTTAATAGGATTGAAAATCGTGTTGAATCAGATAAACGCTGGCTGTGCAATACAAAATTCAGTTTCCACCGAGCCTCAATGCCTCCACTTTAGTCTAGAAAGGAGGTTGCGGGGGAGAGCTTTCAAGCGAAAGTGACCTACAGTAACTGAACTGCATAAAGGTTTATTTTTACCGCTAAAATGGTGCAATTTGGTTGTTATTCTAAGGCTAATATGGTCATAGCGATGTGTAATAAAATCAAATACTATAGACACTCAAGCTAGTATTTGATATGTCGCAGAGCAATACGGGATAGAAACAAAGTGTTTCATAAGTAAGTAATGTAAGAAATTTAGAAAAAAACCTTTGTAATTAATCTATTGAGAGAGAAAGGCAATTCCTTTATGAAGTAGACAACAATCATGGTTTCGTAATCCCCTGTTTTCTCGTCTAAAACAAAACCAATATGATTCCTTTTTTTTATTAAAATCCAACAATCTTTTCTTTGTAAAGTTTAAATTTAACATCTCGACCGGAAATGCAAAATATTTCAAAATTCCACCCAATTTCATGTGCGATAAGTCTTTTTGAAATTTTCCGATCGTATGCCATCATGTTATAGAGGTGACATATTTTGGACTCAACTTCGATCATAATGATCAGTCTAATAATCGAAACTGTGCTCACAGATTACGGTTACGATAAATAAACCTCATTACGTCGACATCAGGGTCAGGTTCTGTTCGGCCTGTTTCATAAAGATTACAATTGTCGGTGACAGGTGACAATTTGACTATTGTACGTTTCATATAACATTGGTGCTTTATGAAAGCCGACATAATTGTCAAATTGTCGCGACAATTCTACAATTTAACGTTTCAAAAAACATTTGGTTTGTCTATTATTTGTAATCGGAAAATCTGGCATATTTGTCAAGTCGTCGCACTTTTTTGATAGGCATCCTTGGTCTGTGTCAGGATGAGGAGTGAGTGGCAGATATTTTTCTTTTATAAATTCTCACATGATCGAAAGTTCGTAATAGGATTTTGATAAAGAGAACTTTATAATGTATGATTGCTTTTTATAGAAAACCTACCTTCTACAATGGTTACAAAGGTCAAAATTGCGTAGATCAGTGTCAAAAAAAGTATGTTCGAGCATAGTTGACAAATTGTCGACTTGTCAAGCTTTATGAAACAGGGCCCAGGTCGACATCCATTAAATGTGTTTGCACACCTCGGTATTGCATTATGGGTATCAAATAATGTGCCTTTTTAAAATGCAAAACCAAAACAGAAACTGTTTCGGTACTATACCTAGCTACTTATTCTCATACACGTATTGCAGTCTAGTACACTTAGGTAAAGTGCAAAAAATTTACGTACTTAGGCAAGCTTCGGATTTTACCTTTATTGCCTGTAATTTTTATTTTGTTACTCGAGCAGTCCGTGCAAATTGTGATGTAAAAGTCTAAGTACTTACCTACATAACTTCGACGGTTAAACCTTAATTGTAAAAGGATAAAATAATATAAAAACCTCCGACTTAATATCCGTCGGGGGTTGTTACACGAACTATACTTTTGCAGATTTATAGTAACGTGAATAATTAGATTTATTTATATTCATGCTGAAATTTATAAAATTGATGGCTATTAAGTCGGAGCCCCCGACGGATAATTAAGTCGGAGGTTTTTATATTATTTTATCCTTTTTCAATTACCGTTTAACCGTCGTGGGTTTTTCAAATTTTTTAATTTGGTTTTTTATTTCAAACTTTTTAGAGAGCATAGATATTATGTACATTGTACTAAATAAAACCCATTACTGAGAACTACATCAAAATCGGACTAGTATTTTTTGGAGATAAATGGTAATATCGGTTTGCAAAACAAATGTTTACTGCAGCGCCCCCTGGTGAGTTGTCACCGTAACACATATCTAATAACATGCACCAAACAAGCCAGCCCCCTAATTGTCTAATTTCAAAATCTATCACAATCCCTTTCAAAGGTATCGTAATTGTGATGGTGATTTATGGAATTGCGTAACTTAAATTCGCAATCCTTTTCGGAACGAATGATGTTTTAGATGACACTTCACTTGTTGACACCTCTCAATACATTTGAAAGATATTTTCGTGTGTCACTTTGCTTAGACAATTCAATTTCATTCATTCAATACCTTTCAAAACGCGTCCCGATCACAATCCCTATCAAATGTCGAATAGTGACGCCCTGAAGTATGTAAATATCTTTTAAAGTACGAATTGAAAGTAATTGCGATAGATTTTAAAATTAGACAATTAGCCCCCCGAACCCATCACTGCAAACCGCATCAAAATCGGAATAGTAGTTTTGGAGATAAATGGCAACATTGGTTTGCACTATAAATGTTTACCACAGCGCCCCTAATGAGCTGTCACCGTAACCTATCTAAATACATGCACCAATCAAACCCAAACCCATCACTGCAAACCGCATCAAAATCGGAATAGTAGTTTTGGAGATAAATGGCAACATTGGTTTGCACAAACAAACATACAAACAACCTCTCACCCCAAACGCATATACCGTCTCCGTGCCGTCGTCGTCGTGGAGTAAAAGGAATATCTTAAATATTTTTGGATTTGCATTAAACTTCTTTTTATTATTTATTATATTGCTAGCTGTTGAAAGGAGGTTCTTTATAGAATACTGGGGCCTTACCATCAACTGTAATGCAATTCATTGTAGGTTGTGAGAGTAGGATGCTGCCATATGGCGCGTCTAGCGGCGTCCCGCTCTTCCTACCTGAAAGTAACCTAAAATGAATCGCATTACAGTTGATGGTAGGCCCTCTGTCCTTAAAGAACCAGTGTTATAAAATCAAATGCACATACGCCAGTATTGTCAAAGTGTGTTTACAAACAATAGCGTGAAGTTCAGATTCGAGCTTCATTCCGATAAGATGTAAATTGTGTTTTTTTAAGTTATTTCGTGAGTTCTCCTTATCTAATTACTTATAACTTTTTAATTTTGCATTTTACATTGCTATTTTTATGTGATAAATATTAAACAAGAAATCCTCCTTATCAACTCGTACAATAAATCAGTTTGCCAGACAACTCCTAGTCTTTCAATACCAGCTTCCACTCGCGGTTTTACCAGTTCTCCCGTTGCCATGGCAATATCGAGACAAAAAGTAGCCTTTGTTACTCTCCGTCTTTTCAACTCTATACCAAAAATCAAATGGACTGGTTAGGGCGTGAAGGAAGGACAGACAAACACACTTTCGCATTTATAAATAGTTAGGTAGGATTAAGACACTTTTTGTGCTGCTGAAACCAGAAGTACAACCTTACTATTGAGACCTATAAGTTCGTCAGTAAAATAATATTAAAAGCTTGTAAATATGTAATTAGATAGTTCTTTTTTCTTCCAAGTCCTAGTTAGTTTATAAATACCACTCTACTCGTATAAGTATTAAAATCCGGACCAATGAATTAAAATATTTAGCAAAATTTGGAAAACCTATAGTGATTAAATTCGTTCGTAAATTTATGTAGGTATTACGTAAGTAATAGCATTTCTAGTAAAATTCCAGACTTAAATATGTCTGTACTCATTGTTATTTGAAGTTATGTATTTTCCGTGGGTAAATTATAGCTCAGTAATTGTCATGAATACGTCGTAAAAAAGAAATTAAAGTCTATACAATTTATGGGCACTTAGACGCTAGTAACAACATATATTACATACCTAAGCGTAATATATACTTATGTATCGAATTTGCTTAAGCATTTTCCCGCCAAATAGGATAATTTACAGCAAAATAAATGCATTCCCATCTCCCATGCTGATGCCATCTGACGACCTGATTGGCACAGAGGTACTAAACCCGTCTTCTACGCCAGAAGTCCCGGGTTCGATCCCCGGACAAGACAAATATTTGTGTGCATGAAAATGTCTATTTGTTTTGGTCTGCGTGTTAAATATGTATTATGTATGTATTTACAAAAAAGTATATAAGTCTGTTTATCCGTTATGTGGTATCCGTAACACAAGTTCTTCATTAACTAAAGGTGGGCTAGATAATTGGTGTAATTGTATAAAAGGTGATGTCCAAATATGTATGAAGTCTTGGCCACGTCTGTGTACAGTACCTATACCAAAAAATAGTTAAAGACACGATAAACAGTTTCTATTAAACAGTTTCTCTTAAATGGCTTTGTTTTCTGTGAGGAACAACAATATAATGCAAAAACACATAAATAAAATGTAAATTAAAAAAAAATCGGGGGCTTCCATCACTATTATAAATTTCAGCATGAATATAAATAAATCCAATTATTCATTTAAGTATAAAACTGCAAAACTATAGTTCATTTAATGGTAACCCCCGACGGATAATTAAGTCGGGGGTTTTTAAACTATTGAATCATTTTTCAATTTTAACCGTCGTGGGATTTTTCAAAGTTTTTAATTTTGCTTTTTTATTATTATTATTCTTATAGAGGATCATAGTGGCAGGCCTTATTATTGTGTAGGTATAAAATAAATAAATATTGGACAACATCATACATGGATCTGATTCCGCGATAAGTAGTTTAAGCACTTGTGTACGGAACTTATGGATATCAGAACCAATGAAGGTATTACAAATCGACTGTGGAAAGGTAAAAATGCTAAAACGCCAAAATGCTAGTTGTGGGAAATGAGGCTTAAAGTTTCATTTTGTCGAAAAAAAATCATAACTTTTTTATTATTACCGTGAGCAAATACATGTATATGAAAGACCATTTTATTAATTTTTTTCCCAAATTTAGGGAATACTCATTGGTTTCTAATTCTATTATATCGCGAAATACTTGTCGCTTAAGCAAAAATACTTAATTTTTTGAGAAAATCAGTCAGGTAAAAATTACTTATGTCCACAATATTTTAAGAACCCAGTCAGTGAAAACTGCTTATAAGTCGCAATGGTCTTTTCAAGGGCAATGACAAAATGCTAAGTGACCTTAACTTTAACAGATGCAGTGAAGGAAAGTTTGCTAAATTACCCATGTTATAATGAAAAATTACTTATGAGGTGATGATTTACCCGAACCCTTTAGGGAAAATTGCTTAAATGCTGTAGAATAAATGCAATCAAGTATTGCTGAACACATACTCAATTACTCTATTTTAGCATTTTTTTTACTTATCGTTATCAATAATTAGTATTACTATATTTCAGTTAATAATAAATAATTGCTTAATCACCATTGATAAAATAGTTTTCAAAAATAATGACCTCATCAAAATAAATTAAACCCTTCAAGTTATACGTAAACAACAAAAAACGACGTATTATTTAATTAGAGGTACTTTTAATCATAGTAGCAAAATCTAGAATAAGTAGGAGTAGAATAATCGAACTTAATACTTATTGTTATTTGACATAGCATTTATAATAAAAATCATAATTTTTACTAATCAACCACTTTTATTTACCCTTATTGATTGACATGGGGCTTGCAAGAGCTCGTACATAATAGGTTTTACACCATAAGTAAAACAATTTTTTACTAGTTACGCTAATTAAGATAGGTAACAAATTAAACATAACACTAAACTTCTATAAAAAATATTTCTGGGATCATTTTTGGAACATTATTTTGGTTATTTTTACCTCCATAAAATCAATAAGATACAATGAAAATTATTTTGTACGTCTGAGATCGTAAAGAAAATATTTAATTAATCGTACTTAAGTCTCGTTTAAACAAAGTTACGAAGTTATAATTTTTAAGATTTCTGTTTTAAGACAAGTACCTTGCAAGTATCTTGCATAATTTTTTATTTTGTTTTCTTTTTTAGGTATTTGCAAATACTTATGCAAAGTAGTATTATTGTTATTACTATATTAAATCTAAGAGTAGTATTTTCGCTAACGTACTAGAGTAATAACACAAACAGCTAGCGAAAAATTGCTTAAGCGCCAACCGTTCTTACTTCATAAACCAATGATGTTTTGCTAAAGCGCCAAACCATTGTAGTCTATAAAATGCTTAAATTACTAAATCATCATTACTTTTCAAATTTGAAAAAACGAAAATTGCTCAAGTGATACAAATGAAATAAAGGTGGACCGGATAAAAATTCTTAAGCTACATTTGTTACAAAAATAATAAAAATACGTCGCTTTAATCATATTGACAGCGTAGATTTGAGAAAAACGTTGTATTTTAGAAATGCTCAAGCGCCGAAAAAGTGCTGCGATTGCTTTGAAACCTAGACAGATCGACGCAGAAAAAAAAACGCTTTACAATGATATATATCACTCATAATGGCCAATATGGCGCTTTAGCATTTTTACCTTTCCACAGTCGATATATTCATAAATAGATAATATCTCCCAGACACGGAACAAACGTAAATGTTCATCACATAAATGTTTGTCCCGGGTGGGGATTTAACCCACGACCTCTGGCTCAATGGGTATGATCAGTACCACTGCGCCATTGGGCCCGTCCGTGAATATTTATATGGTCTTAATTATTATCTGTGCAATCATATATGTTTTGCAACTTATAGGAATTTGTTAATATTAAAAAATCGTAACAATTTATGGATTTATTTTACTATCAAATTACTAAAATAGACTTTTGTTTACTATCCGTCTTAATCCAACTTGAACTCGAGACACGAATTACACGCGGATTATCAGTGGAAATCGATGGGAACGAAAACGTAAAAGAGAAGAAAACAAATCTAAAATTATAGTAACTGAAGCTAACAAATAAACTACAAAAAATAACTTATTGAGACAAAAGTAACAAAAAAGTTAAGATTTTTGCCTTAATAACATAAAAACAAAAGAATTGAAAGAAATAAAAGTTTATGAGTTTTTAATTTTGATTTTAATTTTTTATGGTTTTTTCTATTAAAGTTTATCATACGGGCGAGTTCTTTCTGTGATAACACTTTAACACTATCGTTATTAAGAAATACAGGATTTTTACGCAACTGCGTCGAATTATCGGGGACTTCAAAACTGATGCAAAAATGGTAAAAACGAATTTCTTAATAATGCCTTTTCTGTTATTATTGCTTTTATAAGTTTAAAAAAAACACATATAAAAACCTTTTCTTAGATAGTAAGATTAAGTGCCAATCATTGTACAAGGGCTGCCTATGACTGTACACTTGGATGTTTTTTATACATTTTCTCTTTTATTGTTATGAAAACTTGATTTTTACGTACTTAATGTTTTGTGAATTTAAGAAATATACATCAAAGAATCATTTTAAAATTGTAAATCTTGTCTAAGTATGTTACAGAAAAAATAATTAACCAGCTTTTTCTTAAAGTGCCAATCATTATACAGTTTACCCTACCTGCTTTGCGCTTGCGCTGCGCTAATCCTAAGTTGGAAAGTTAAAAACAGTACGATGGGGACCGCTGCAGTTGCGCTGAAGTATGCCAAAAACGAATGTTACTTGTGCGGGCCGCGGTGATAGGGACAGTGCGAAATTCAGCCCATGACGCCACCTTTTATGCCTTTTGCCATCCGATGATATGATATTTATAATGCTGTCCAAAGTCCAGCAGTTAGTGAGCCGAATTCATCCCTCGCAGTCATAAAAATATCGTGACGAGTTTTCGTCAGGAATTCAGACAACGTTATCTTTGAGCCCTTCAACGAAATCTTATTTTTCCATAGAGACGCACGCACAGACAGATCGGTGAATTTAAGAACTATGGGTTGTGGTTTGCTATTGCCTTGTTTGCCAAGCCGATAACTTGCGGTGATGCTGCTGGCAGTTAGGCTTGGGAATTTACAAACAGTAGCCAAGCTGGATACAACCGCAGCGCAAGTGTCTTCGCCTTTCCTCTCAGGGGTGCCATGCACAAGGAGCATTTTGCGTCTAAAAAGGCATCTCAATCCGGTCAACTTGGTTACGGAGAGACTCCACTTCAGCCCGAAGCACCGCAAGTCCGTTGCATACAAATGTTTTAAAATTAGTAAATTCAGTGTTAAATGCAGCTATCGAATTTGGATTCTGACGTGATGCGGTTGCCTGGCTCAGTTCAGCTTGGAATTCAGCCATCTTCGATTCAAACATTTTTGACATTTCGTTTAAGTTTGCCTCTAAGTTTGAGTGGTCCATTGTGAATTAGAAGTTCAATGTGTAGGAGAAAATACCAGAGGAGAAAAATACTGCAGGCGAGTAGTACCAGTTATGCCTGTTACTTACTTTAGCATAGAACTTCAATCAAATTCTTAAGTTTTATAATTTAAAATTTTAATTTATTTGGAGCTAGTAAAAATTTGCAGTTCACTTGGCAACTACCCTCAGCCAAAAAAAAGATTGGTTAGCTTACCATCCGTACGTCGTTGACATTCCAGCGATCCGTACCAAACGCTTTGCTGACACATTTCATAAGCGAACCGCCAAAGAATGAAATGCGCTGCCTGCTCATGTGTTCCCTGATCCTATAACCTTGGCCTCTTCATGGCGAGAGTGAATAGGCATTTCCTGGGCAAGCATGCAACACCTTAGACCACATTCTGTTAATTAAGCACAATGGTGGTCAAATGCCTGCCCAATTATAAAAAAACCCGATTTTAACGTACAGCCTGATGACAGCTTCTGGGCTGATGTTCGTTCAATAAATGAAAACTTACTGTCTACCTCCGTGACGAAAACTGTATTAATTAACAGCCCTCATGGTGAAGATGATGATTCAAGATCAGATTATTGCATTTTTTAAATTGCCTAATTAAGTATTACGAGTTATGTTACCAAGATTAATATTTTGATCGTTTTCTGTTTTCAGTAGTCGATTAAAAAAAAACGTTTTGGTTTAAGATGTTTTTTTTGTTTCAAACTGGCAAATTATTACGAAATATAAGCATTTGTAAAAGGATAATTTAATAGCTCATTTTTTAAAAGGAAAAAATATTTTTCTAGTAGCTTTTAGTACATATTTCTATTCCTTATTATTGGTTAGGGATAAAAGTGCCAATTTATGCAATCAAACGACCGATTAGTTTATATAGAGGTAAATACATACTTTATTTTCATAATAATAAAATTTAGATTTTCAAATATTTGATTTTAATGTTGATTCCCTTGCTGCCTTTTCTTGATTCCCCTGCCCACAAAAATGTAAATTGCTATATTTTCGACAGAAGGAATCAACAGAATACGCCGAATTTCAAGATTCACCAGTTGCATGAATTATTAATGCAAGCGAATATGGCCTTTGTATTCTTCATATCCTGCGAAAAAAAGGTGGTACAAATTTTATCTGCTAAATTCATACGGTTTTTTGGACATTAGAGTTGAGCAGTTTTTTATTTAATAAAACTAATGTAATTTAGGGACATTCTCATTTGCCATGTTTTGAACTTGAAACTTTGTAGACACATACATAAATGTTTCTTTATAATAATAACGTATATGCATATAAAAGATTATTATTGTCGTCGTCCTGATAGTATTCAATAACGGTTAACCGTTACTTTTTCGTACCAACGTCACTTACGGTCGGTTTCAATAACTTATCTACAGTAAGAGATAGGCTTACTAGAGCTTTGTTGCCTAGATATTTTTGTTATTCAGCCCAAAATAACAGCGGTTGCTAAGTAACGTAACTTAGATAAGCCTACCTCTTGTTAGGGATAGACTATTGAAACCGGCTGTTAGTGACGTTGGTCACCGTTTTTCATCCGAAAAAGTTTCGCCGGATTCGGGCGAACTGCCACTTTTTTGTGACGTTTGGTCCGGTTTTAAAGTTGAAGCAATTTTGACAGTGAGCAGTGTCTGACGAAAATATCTTTGAAATGTATGGAGAAATGTCAAATGAAGTGTTATATAAAACATCATTTGTTGAGATTGCGAAAATTGTGTAACATAAAGATGTTACACAATTCTGTAAATCACTATCACAATCACAATACCTTAGAAATGGATTGTGATAGATTTTGAAATTAGACAATTAGGGGGCAGGAGTTTTTCTTTCTGTTTACTGTACAGTAAACGGGAGACATATTGTATGCGAATCTTTACAGCGCCTCTATACATTTCTTATTATATTTATTACAAAAAAATCGGCCAAGTGCGAGTCGAACTCGCACATGAAGGGTTTCGTCTCTCACCCAAGGTTGCCTGGAAGAGATTCTGATTGATGTAGCAATAAGGCCGCCTGTTGTGTGTTCCTCTTTTTTATCATTATATCTGTATGTGTTTGTTTTTGTATCGTGTACAGTAAAGTTTCTACAAAGATTATTATTATATTGAATACACCGAAACCACTATAATTTTTGGCCTGCACAAAATAACTTTGTTTTTCATAGTGTCTGTATGAATGACAAAGTTATTTTTGTGGTTTTGGGAAATTTGCCATAGCTCTGAAACTGCTAAATATATTTCGTTCAAACTTATTTTCAGTGAAAGTTTGTATTAAGGTCTACAGCATATATTTTTTTAGATTTTTCACTTTCTTATTTGAAAAGTTAGAGGGAGACACACATTTTTTTTTTGAAAGTGTATAGCATTCAAACTATTGACTTTGAGAAAAAACTGTTTTAGGAACCTCAATGTAATTTTTAAAGACCTATCTATAGATACCACACACGTATAGGTGTGATGAAAAAAATATTTACAGTTTCAGTTCCATGTATGGGGAGCCCCCCCTTTATATATACATTTTTTATTTTTGTCTAAAAACCGTAAAGCGGTTTACAGAATACATCTTTATTCATAGTTTTGGAATAAAGTGGGTGTGACATACATCGGACATGACGAATCTATAAGGGTTTCGTTTTTTGCCATTAGGCTACGAAACCCTAAAAATTAACCGTCTGATACCACCTCCGGCTACCCGACATACGGAACGTGTGTAAAAGGTACAATCAAGGAACTTACTGGTAGGTAAAGGTTTTTTCAAGAGCGTTTTTTTTTTGCATGAGGTAGGTACCTAATAGTTTTATAAAAACGTTTTTTTATCAGAAATACTGAACATTAATAAATTATTTCGTTTTATTAATAAGTAAATTAAGTATTTCTTTAGCCTCATTACTTTCGAAAAATCATACTGGTCGACCGGGAAGTTTCTCGATTGTGCCAGGAGGATGCATTGTTTTTTTTCTCTTCCAAACCCATCAGTACAATTCTAGTGTCATAAAGGTATAAAAAGGGGAAAAATGTAAAAAAAATACCTTGAAAGCAGGTCCTACTTCAATTCCCGCGCAATCTACACTATTTAAGTCACTTTGGAAAACACACAACGATCTTCTTTCCTGAAATAACCAATAATAATGTAAATAAAATCATTGTCGAGGTGCGCATGCTACGCCTGCAGTAGGCCTAGCACGAAAAACTTTCGAGTAAGGTTTCGACAAAGCAGCGTTTCTACCGGACGTAAATGAAACTACATTTTCCTACATAAACATTTTTGACGATACGTCTCGATACTTACTCGAAAGTTCTTCGTGCTAGTCCTGATACTCACCATTGTCGACATTGGTGAATTATATCTGCGCTTTCTGTGCTGTAAATTAGAAAGTATTAATTTAAACACCAATAAAATACCTAGCAATTTATAGAAGGTACCTATAACCGGAAGCACACGAAGCAACAAAATTTTTTGAGCTTCTAGCTTATCATCTTAAACTGTGGGTCTACTACCATCTGGGTGTTTTCATACAACCTATTTCAAGCACCAGTTTACACAAATAAAATAAAATTTTTTTTTAATCTTACTTAAATTAACTGTAAGTAAATTATACTACATGTTTGTGTCATTAAGTAAGCTATGGTGTAGTTACTTTCCATATACTTATTGTTTGTTTGTGAAGAAATAAATAAAGATTATTATTATTATTATTATCTCTTAGCGCAGTATGGTTTCAATCTTACCATGCTATTTCGTACTACGAATCTCTTAGAGTAAGCTTGTTTTTTGATAGAAGTTTTATGACGTCTTCGCTCAATCATCGCCTCCAAAGTGTGAAGTGCGTCAAAATGTGACAACTTTAATAAAAACAAAACGGAAACAAAACTTTCGGACATGATGGTTTCGAAAAGATGATAGTAGGCCCGTTGGTTGTGTTACACGAGTCGTGTGCCGAGGCTTGAGCAGTGCGTGCGAGGAGCTCGGTGGCGATGGCGCAGTGGTTCGGACGCTCGGCCCGCGAGTGTTGAGGCTAAGTAACTTTCGCAATGGTCGGTAACGGGATGGGTGACCAAAGAAAATCTGTCTCGAGCTCCTCCGTTCTTCGGAAGGCACGTTATGCCGTTGGTCTCGGCCGCATTTGTAGTCGTTAAAATTTCGCATTCGGCCCGTTATCCTATATAAGGAAGGCCAGTGCCCCAGTTGTGGGACATTAAAAATTGCTGATGACACCATGCGTGGCCACTTCGGATCGGTGGGTTGGACGATCACAAAATTGGCCGTCCCTAAACAAAACGGGTTTAAAATAAAACCTTGTCATAAATGTACCTACTTATGGTAGTGGAACGTGGTCGCTAACTATGAGTTTTATAAGAATTCCCTGCATGATCGAATCATAAATGAGTAGATCGTTATGAGAACCAAAGTAACCGACGGCATAGCTCGAGGGATTGTTCAGTTGAAGTGGCAGTGGGCAGCAGTGGGAGAAGAACGTTTCCGCCCCAACGGCCATCGTTGGCAAAGGTTTTGGAATGGCGACCGCGTACTAAACTACGGTCTGTGGGTAGACCGGCAAGGTGGATCTGGTGAAGGTCGCGGGAAGCCGCTGGATGTGGGCAGCCTGCGACCGATCGTCTCGCGTGGAGATCCTTGCGGGAGTACTCTACCCAGCAGTCATGTGGCCGATATGATGATGATACAAAAGCACTTACAGCATTCGTCGAGAAGACTGTGAATATTGTCAGCAATAATAAAATTGCCACTTTCATTGTTAATCATCGATTCACAAATGGTTTTTCATAGGAATCAATTTATATGGAAAATTTTCAGAGGTAACAAAGCAGATAATTAAGCATTGGCTACACTTGATTGAATTTTGAAAGCATCTTTTTAACGGCTTGTCAATTAATAGCAGATAAATAAGGCTGCTTACACACTCGCCTGAAATATTTTTTTAATGTTTATGTTCATATCCGAATTAAAAGTAGCCTAAGCATTGAAATAAAACAACTTTTACGGATATCAAACGCGCTATATTTTTCCACGAACTATGAACGTATGAGATAAAATATGTATGGTACCTACATCACTTTTAGTCAAGGGATTTTCGTTAAAAATATTTTTCTTTTTCAAAAGACTAACTAATTTCAACAGCCATGTTCTTTTTTTTATATGACGTTTTTACATCCGGCGTAGGATTTTTTAATTTTTTTTATTTTGTTTTTTATTGTTATCTTTTTGGAAATAGTTATATGACGTTTTTACCTCAGGAGTGTTTTTTTTTTTTATTTAATTTTTTGAGTACTATTTAAATACCGACTTATCTGGTTGCTGCTGCGCCCCCTGGCGTCCACCAACATGAAACATGTTTAAGAACCTGCTCTGAAATGAAATTAAACCGTTTGAATGCAAAAAACTGCAACGTTATCGGTTTACTAGTTTTTGAGAACTCTTAAAATGACATCTTATCTGGTTGCTGCTGCGCACCCTGGTGGTCGACCACCGTGAAACATGTCTAAGAACCTGCTCTGAAATGAAATCTTTTGAATGCAAAAAACCGCATCGAAATCGGCCCGGTCGTTTCCGAGGAAAATGGTAACAGACATACATACAAACAAACAAACAAACTCTTTATTATCGTCGAGTTGTCATATTTGACGCCTTATTTCGAAAAATAAAATGATTTTATTAATAACCACTTAACCGTGCGTTATATATCATGAGTTGTATTTTTCTGCAGCCGGGACCAACGGGTTAGCGTGTCTTCCAAAGCACGGAGGAGCTCGAGATAGTAAATTTCTGGTCACCCATGTTGTGACTGACCATTGCGAATGTTGCTTAACCTCAAGAATCGCAGGCCGAACGCGCGAACCACTGCGCTACGGGCTCCTCATGTAAATAAGTATCTAACCTTGTTCACCATTGTAGTCAATTTTCCTGTAGGCCACTCTAGGCAGATTTTCAACAAAAAATTATCAAATAGCATACATCAGTAAAAATCTTTATGTTGTTGAATGAAAAATTTGTTACTTTTTGCTAACATAAAGTTCAATAAATAACGAGGACTATCGCGTACTTTTCATGGATATACGCGATCTAAGTTGAATCTTATTTGGTTAACAATAAAGACGTGTCGCGGACAAAAAGTCCTCCGTTATCCGTCGTCTGCGTTAGCTCTTATTGAGTGTAAGGGTATAATCAACATTTATCTAAAACTTAAGTTAGCCATTACTTTCAGATATATTTGATGTTATTCTCACCCTCGCGATAATAACCTACCTCGTACCTCGTAAGCTAATAATTCAAACAGTGTCACGGGCCATGGCCGACACTTTGTCACAAAGTAATAAAACATTTTCGAAATTAACGTAAGCACATTAGGTAATTGCAATAGCTAATTAGAATAGGTATGAATTTGACTTTGAACATAATTTTTATAAAAAAAATCGGCCAACTGCAAGTCGAACTCGCACATAAAGGGTTTCGTCTCTCACCCAAGGTTGCCTGGAAGAGATTGCTATGTAGCAATAAGACCACCTATTGTGGTTTTCTCTGTATGTGTTTGTTTTTGTATCGTGTGCAATAAAGTTTCTATTATTATATTAAATACACCTACCTACCCAAAATGCCACTATAATTTTTCACCTGCAAAAATAACTTTGTTTTTCATAGTGTCTGTATGAATGACAAAGTTATATTTGGCAAATGTGCTATAGCTCTGAAACTGCATAATATATTTCGTTATAAGGTACTCGTACATACTTTTGAGACTGAAAAATCTCAGCATTGTGTGCAAGTCCCATACGTAATTATAGCAGCCGTTTTCATGGTAGACTTATATGTCGTAGGAGGATTTGATAAATAGAATTTTAGCAAAATCGTAGAGATATTGCAAAAACAAGGATAATTAGACAATGCTGTTGACATTTCTCAATCTTACTGAAAAAAGATAGGGTTTTTGCAAAAATACGGGTTGCTTTAGTAACATTGGATATTCTTTACTTTGATTGGCTTAATTTTTGCTTACTTGCTAACTCTTATTCTGTTTGGTTCACAGAAAGTTTACTACACGTGAGAGAATGGATTGACATTTGAAACGTCAACTTGTCAACCAATCAGAGATGTTGTTTTGGACGGTCCGACAAGCCAATCAGTGTTCTTTTTTCATTATAGCCAGGGATTCTTTTCGTAATCTTACTAGGGCAACCAGTTTTTTCGCAAAAATCCTATCTTTTTTCAGTTAGATTGAGAAATGACAACACCATTGTCTAATTATCCGTGTTTTCGCAATATCCCTAGGATTTTCGCAAAAAATCGATTTATCTAATTATCCTGCGACATATATATTGCATGATACAATACCCACACGTTATAAACACATTGTGAACATTACGGTACAGATTTACTGCGTTTTGTTTACGTGAGATCGCCAGACACCGCCAGAGGTGGTTTACGGTTTATATCAAATGGTTCAGTGTCCGACATTGCTATGACTCTATTTTGAAACATACGTTTGAATGGAAGTCAGTAAATTTATCTCAGTATATTAATTACTAGCGACCGCCCGCGGTTTCACCTTCTTAGTTCCCGTTCCCGTGGGAATAGCGAGATAGGAGTGTCCTATGTTTTGATGTTTTGGCCTATGTTCTACTATCTCAGTGCCAAATTACATCTAAATCTGTTCAGTAGTTTTAGCGTGAAAGAGTAACAAACAAACAAATAAACAAATTAACAAACTGACATACTTTTGCATTTATAATGTTAGTATAGGAAGTTGGATAAAGGTGTATATAAAGTTTGTTTGTAGGTAGGTAATATTTGAAACGACTGAACCGATTTTGAAATTTCTTTTACCAGTAGAAAGCTTCATCATTCCTGTTCATCAAAAAATAACACACTACAGATGAATCTTTTCTGAAAAACAATTAAAATAATATGAGTTAGCATAAAAAAAGAATTATTAAATACAAGTTTATGTGAGTAATATAACCGCGATTTGCGGCTGTAAGTGTTATTTTTATGGCACTTAGATAATATATGAGTATATATTTTAATAAAAATCCAATATAAGAAATGAAAGGAACAAAGTGTTACAATATTGCTTTTATTCAAAGAACGGCGCCGTGATTTGCTCCGGTGCAAATATTTGCTCAAAGCAACTTTAAAGTAGACTGAAATCGGCTCTATTCGAAAGTAAATAGGATTGAAAATCGTGTTGAATCAGATAAACGCTGGCAGTGCAATACAAAATTCAGTTTCCACCAAGCCTCAATGTCTCCACTTTAGTCTAGAAAGGAGGTTGCAGGGGAGAGCTTTCAAGCGAAAGTGACCTACAGTAACTGAACTGCATAAAGGTTTATTTTTACCGCTAAAATGGTGCAATTTGGTTGTTATTCTAAGGCTAATATGGTCATAGCGATGTGTAATAAAATCAAATACTATAGACACTCAAGCTAGTATTTGATATGTCGCAGAGCAATACGGGATAGAAACAAAGTGTTTCATAAGTAAGTATTGTAAGAAATTTTGGAAAAAACCTTTGTAATTAATCTATTAAGAGAGAGAAAGGCAATTCCTTTATGAAGTAGACAACAATCATGGTTTTGTAATCCCCTGTTTTCTCGTCTAAAACAAGACCAATAATCTTTCCTTTCAAAAGTTTAAATTTAACATCTCGACCGGAAATGCGAAATATTTCAAAATTCCACCCAATTTCATGTGCGATAAGTCTTTTCGAAATTTTCCGATCGTATGCCATCATTTTATAGAGGTGACATATTTTGGACTCTACTTCAATCATAATGATCAGTCTAATAATCGAAACTGTGGTCACAGATTACGGTTACGATAAATAAACCTCATTACGTCGACATCAGGGCCCTGTTTCATAAAGATTACAATTGTCGGCGACAGGTGACAGGTGACATTTGACGATTTTACGTTTCATATAACATTGGTGCTTTATGAAAGCCGACATAATTGTCAAATTGTCGCGACAATTCTACAATTTAACGTTTTTAAATTTAACATCTCGACCGGAAATGCAAAATATTTCAAAATTCCACCCAATTTCATGTACGATAAGTCTTTTCGAAATTTTCCGATCGTATGCCATCATTTTATAGAGGTGACATATTTTGGACTCAACTTCGATCATAATGATCAGTCTAATAATCGAAACTGTGGTCACAGATTACGGTTACGATAAATAAACCTCATTACGTCGACATCAGGGCCCTGTTTCATAAAGATTACAATTGTCGGCGACAGGTGACAGGTGACATTTGACGATTGTACGTTTCATATAACATTGGTGCTTTATGAAAGCCGACATAATTGTCAAATTGTCGCGACAATTCTACAATTTAACGTTTCAAAAAACATTTGGTTTGTCTATTATTTGTAATCGGAAAATCTGGCATATTTGTCAAGTCGTCGCACTTTTTTGATAGGCATCCTTGGTCTGTGTCAGGATGAGGAGTGAGTGGCAGATATTTTTCTTTTATAAATTCTCACATGATCGAAAGTTCGTAATAGGATTTTGATAAAGAGAACTTTATAATGTATGATTGCTTTTTATAGAAAACCTACCTTCTACAATGGTGACAAAGGTCAAAATTGCGTAGATCAGTGTCAAAAAAAGTATGTTCGAGCATAGTTGACAAATTGTCGACTTGTCAAGCTTTATGAAACAGGGCCCAGGTCGACATCCATTAAATGTGTTTGCACACCTCGGTATTGCATTATGGGTATCAAATAATGTGCCTTTTTAACATGCAAAACCAAAACAGAAACTGTTTCGGTACTATACCTAGCTACTTATTCTCATACACGTATTGCAGTCTAGTACACTTAGGTAAAGTGCAAAAAATTTACGTACTTAGGCAAGCTTCGGATTTTACCTTTATTGTCTGTAATTTTTATTTTGTTACTCGAGCAGTCCGTGCAAATTGTGATGTAAAAGTCTAAGTACTTACCTACATAACTTCGACGGTTAAACCTTAATTGTAAAAGGATAAAATAATATAAAAACCTCCGACTTAATATCCGTCGGGGGTTGTTACACGAACTATACTTTTGCAGATTTATAGTAACGTGAATAATTAGATTTATTTATATTCATGCTGAAATTTATAAAATTGATGGCTATTAAGTCGGAGCCCCCGACGGATAATTAAGTCGGAGGTTTTTATATTATTTTATCCTTTTTCAATTACCGTTTAACCGTCGTGGGTTTTTAAAAATTTTTAATTTGGTTTTTTATTTCAAACTTTTTAGAGAGCATAGATATTATGTACATTGTACTAAATAAAACCCATTACTGAGAACTACATCAAAATCGGACTAGTATTTTTTGGAGATAAATGGTAATATCGGTTTGCAAAACAAATGTTTACTGCAGCGCCCCCTGGTGAGTTGTCACCGTAACACATATCTAATAACATGCACCAAACAAGCCAGCCCCCTAATTGCCTAATTTCAAAATCTATCACAATCCCTTTCAAAGGTATCGTAATTGTGATGGTGATTTATGGAATTGCGTAACTTAAATTCGCAATCCTTTTCGGAACGAATGATGTTTTAGATGACACTTCACTTGTTGACACCTCTCAATACATTTGAAAGATATTTTCGTGTGTCACTTTGCTTAGACAATTCAATTTCATTCATTCAATACCTTTCAAAACGCGTCCCGATCACAATCCCTATCAAATGTCGAATAGTGACGCCCTGAAGTATGTAAATATCTTTTAAATTACGAATTGAAAGGGATTGCGATAGATTTTAAAATTAGACAATTAGCCCCCCGAACCCATCACTGCAAACCGCATCAAAATCGGAATAGTAGTTTTGGAGATAAATGGCAACATTGGTTTGCACTATAAATGTTTACCACAGCGCCCCTAATGAGCTGTCACCGTAACCTATCTAAATACATGCACCAATCAAACCCAAACCCATCACTGCAAACCGCATCAAAATCGGAATAGTAGTTTTGGAGATAAATGGCAACATTGGTTTGCACTATAAATGTTTACCACAGCGCCCCTAATGAGCTGTCACCGTAACCTATCTAAATACATGCACCAATCAAACCCAAACCCATCACTGAAAACCGCATCAAAATCTGGCTAGTAGTTTTGGAGATAAATGGCAACATTGGTTTGCACAAACAAACATACAAACAACCTCTCACCCCAAACGCATATACCGTCTCCGTGCCGTCGTCGTCGTGGAGTAAAAGGAATATCTTAAATATTTATGGATTTGCATTAAACTTCTTTTTATTATTTATTATATTTCTAGCTGTTGAAAGGAGGTTCTTTATAGAATACTGTCCTTAAAGAACCAGTGTTATAAAATCAAATGCACATACGCCAGTATTGTCAAAGTGTGTTTACAAACAATAGCGTGAAGTTCAGATTCGAGCTAAGATGTAAATTGTGTTTTTTTAAAGTTATTTAGTGAGTTCTCCTTATCTAATTACTTATAACTTTTTAATTTTGCATTTTACATTGCTATTTTTATGTGATAAATATTAAACAAGAAATCCTCCTTATCAACTCGTACAATAAATCAGTTTGCCAGACAACTCCTAGTCTTTCAATACCAGCTTCCACTCGCGGTTTTACCAGTTCTCCCGTTGCCATGGCAATATCGAGACAAAAAGTAGCCTTTGTTACTCTCCGTCTTTTCAACTCTATACCAAAAATCAAATGGACTGGTTAGGGCGTGAAGGAAGGACAGACAAACACACTTTCGCATTTATAAATAGTTAGGTAGGATTAAATCACTTTTTGTGCTGCTGAAACCAGAAATACAACCTTACTATTGAGACCTATAAGTTCGTCAGTAAAATAATATTAAAAGCTTGTAAATATGTAATTAGATAGTTCTTTTTTCTTCCAAGTCCTAGTTAGTTTATAAATACCACTCTACTCGTATATTAAAATCCGGACCAATGAATAAAAATATTTAGCAAAATTTGAAAAACCTATAGTGATTAAATTCGTTCGTAAATTTATGTAGGTATTACGTAAGTAAGCGCATTTCTAGTAAAATTCCAGACTTAAATATGTATGTACTCATTGTTATTTGAAGTTATGTATTTTCCGTGGGTAAATTATAGCTCAGTAATTGTCATGAATATGTCGTAAAAAAGAAATTAAAGTCTATACAATTTATGGGCACTTAGACGCTAGTAACAACATATATTACATACCTAAGCGTAATATATACTTATGTATCGAATTTTCTTAAGCATTTTCCCGCCAAATAGGATAATTTACAGCAAAATAAATGCATTCCCATCTCCCACGCTGATGCCATCTGACGACCTGATTGGCACAGGGGTACTAAGCCCGTCTTCTACGCCAGAAGTCCCGGGTTCGATCCCCGGACAAGACAAATATTTGTGTGCATGAAAATGTCTATTTGTTTTGGTCTGCGTGTTAAATATGTATTATGTATGTATTTACAAAAAAGTATATAAGTCTGTTTATCCGTTATGTGGTATCCGTAACACAAGTTCTTCATTAACTAAAGGTGGGCTAGATAATTGGTGTAATTGTATAAAAGGTGATGTCCAAATATGTATGAAGTCTTGGCCACGTCTGTGTACAGTACCTATACCAAAAAATAGTTAAAGACACGATAAACAGTTTCTATTAAACAGTTTCTCTTAAATGGCTTTGTTTTCTGTGAGGAACAACAATATAATGTAAAAACACATAAATAAAAAGTAAATTAAAACAAAATCGGGGGCTTCCATCACTATTATAAATTTCAGCATGAATATAAATAAATCCAATTATTCATTTAAGTATAAAACTGCAAAACTATAGTTCATTTAATGGTAACCCCCGACGGATAATTAAGTCGGGGGTTTTTAAACTATTGAATCATTTTTCAATTTTAACCGTCGTGGGATTTTTCAAAGTTTTTAATTTTGCTTTTTTATTATTATTATTCTTATAGAGGATCATAGTGGCAGGCCTTATTATTGTGTAGGTATAAAATAAATAAATATTGGACAACATCATACATGGATCTGATTCCGCGATAAGTAGTTTAAGCACTTGTGTACGGAACTTATGGATATCAGAACCAATGAAGGTATTACAAATCGACTGTGGAAAGGTAAAAATGCTAAAACGCCAAAATGCTAGTTGTGGGAAATGAGGCTTAAAGTTTCATTTTGTCGAAAAAAAATCATAACTTTTTTATTATTACCGTGAGCAAATACATGTATATGAAAGACCATTTTATTATTATTTTTTTCCCAAATTTAGGGAATACTCATTGGTTTCTAATTCTATTATATCGCGAAATACTTGTCGCTTAAGCAAAAATACTTATTTTGAGAAAATCAGTCAGGTAAAAATTACTTATGTCCACAATATTTTAAGAACCCAGTCAGTGAAAACTGCTTATAAGTCGCAATGGTCTTTTCAAGGGCAATGACAAAATGCTAAGTGACCTTAACTTTAACATATGCAGTGAAGGAAAGTTTGCTAAATTACCCATGTTATAATGAAAAATTACTTATGAGGTGATGATTTACCCGAACCCTTTAGGGAAAATTGCTTAAATGCTGTAGAATAAATGCAATCAAGTATTGCTGAACACATACTCAATTACTCTATTTTAGCATTTTTTTTACTTATCGTTATCAATAATTAGTATTACTATATTTCAGTTAATAATAAATAATTGCTTAATCACCATTAATAAAATAGTTTTCAAAAATAATGACCTCATCAAAATAAATTAAACCCTTCAAGTTATACGTAAACAACAAAAAACGACGTATTATTTAATTAGAGGTACTTTTAATCATAGTAGCAAAATCTAGAATAAGTAGGAGTAGAATAATCGAACTTAATACTTATTGTTATTTGACATAGCATTTATAATAAAAATCATAATTTTTACTAATCAACCACTTTTATTTACCCTTATTGATTGACATGGGGCTTGCAAGAGCTCGTACATAATAGGTTTTACACCATAAGTAAAACAATTTTTTACTAGTTACGCTAATTAAGATAGGTAACAAATTAAACATAACACTAAACTTCTATAAAAAATATTTCTGGGATCATTTTTGGAACATTATTTTGGTTATTTTTACCTCCATAAAATCAATAAGATACAATGAAAATTATTTTGTACGTCTGAGATCGTAAAGAAAATATTTAATTAATCGTACTTAAGTCTCGTTTAAACAAAGTTACGAAGTTATAATTTTTAAGATTTCTGTTTTAAGACAAGTACCTTGCAAGTATCTTGCATAATTTTTTATTTTGTTTTCTTTTTTAGGTATTTGCAAATACTTATGCAAAGTAGTATTATTGTTATTACTATATTAAATCTAAGAGTAGTATTTTCGCTAACGTACTAGAGTAATAACACAAACAGCTAGCGAAAAATTGCTTAAGCGCCAACCGTTCTTACTTCATAAACCAATGATGTTTTGCTAAAGCGCCAAACCATTGTAGTCTATAAAATGCTTAAATTAATAAATCACCATTACTTTTCAAATTTGAAAAAACGAAAATTGCTCAAGTGATACAAATGAAATAAAGGTGGACCGGATAAAAATTCTTAAGCTACATTTGTTACAAAAATAATAAAAATACGTCGCTTTAATCATATTGACAGCGTAGATTTGAGAAAAACGTTGTATTTTAGAAATGCTCAAGCGCCGAAAAAGTGCTGCGATTGCTTTGAAACCTAGACAGATCGACGCAGAAAAAAAAACGCTTTACAATGATATATACCACTCATAATGGCCAATGTGGCGCTTTAGCATTTTTACCTTTCCACAGTCGATATATTCATAAATGGATAATATCTCCCAGACACGGAACAAACGTAAATGTTCATCACATAAATGTTTGTCCCGGGTGGGGATTTAACCCACGACCTCTGGCTCAATGGGTATGATCAGTACCACTGCGCCATTGGGCCCGTCCGTGAATATTTATATGGTCTTAACTATATCTGTGCAATCATATATGTTTTGCAACTTATAGGAATTTGTTAATATTAAAAAATCGTAACAATTTATGGATTTATTTTACTATCAAATTACTAAAATAGACTTTTGTTTACTATCCGTCTTAATCCAACTTGAACTCGAGACACGAATTACACGCGGATTATCAGTGGAAATCGATGGGAACGAAAACGTAAAAGAGAAGAAAACAAATCTAAAATTATAGTAACTGAAGCTAACAAATAAACTACAAAAAATAACTTATTGAGACAAAAGTAACAAAAAAGTTAAGATTTTTGCCTTAATAACATAAAAACAAAAGAATTGAAAGAAATAAAAGTTTATGAGTTTTTAATTTTGATTTTAATTTTTTATGTTTTTTTCTATTAAAGTTTATCATACGGGCGAGTTCTTTCTGTGATAACACTTTAACACTATCGTTATTAAGAAATACAGGATTTTTACGCAACTGCGTCGAATTATCGGGGACTTCAAAACTGATGCAAAAATGGTAAAAACGAATTTCTTAATAATGCCTTTTCTGTTATTATTGCTTTTATAAGTTTAAAAAAAACACATATAAAAACCTTTTCTTAGATAGTAAGATTAAGTGCCAATCATTGTACAAGGGCTGCCTATGACTGTACACTTGGATGTTTTTATACATTTTCTCTTTTATTGTTATGAAAACTTGATTTTTACGTACTTAATGTTTTGTGAATTTAAGAAATATACATCAAAGAATCATTTTAAAATGGTAAATCTTGTCTAAGTATGTTACAGAAAAAATAATTAACCAGCTTTTTCTTAAAGTGCCAATCATTATACAGTTTACCCTACCTGCTTTGCGCTTGCGCTGCGCTAATCCTAAGTTGGAAAGTTAAAAACAGTACGATGGGGACCGCTGCAGTTGCGCTGAAGTATGCCAAAAACGAATGTTACTTGTGCGGGCCGCGGTGATAGGGACAGTGCGAAATTCAGCCCATGACGCCACCTTTTATGCCTTTTGCCATCCGATGATATGATATTTATAATGCTGTCCAAAGTCCAGCAGTTAGTGAGCCGAATTCATCCCTCGCAGTCATAAAAATATCGTGACGAGTTTTCGTCAGGAATTCAGACAACGTTATCTTTGAGCCCTTCAACGAAATCTTATTTTTCCATAGAGACGCACGCACAGACAGATCGGTGAATTTAAGAACTATGGGTTGTGGTTTGCTATTGCCTTGTTTGCCAAGCCGATAACTTGCGGTGATGCTGCTGGCAGTTAGGCTTGGGAATTTACAAACAGTAGCCAAGCTGGATACAACCGCAGCGCAAGTGTCTTCGCCTTTCCTCTCAGGAGTGCCATGCACAAGGAGCATTTTGCGTCTAAAAAGGCATCTCAATCCGGTCAACTTGGTTACGGAGAGACTCCACTTCAGCCCGAAGCACCGCAAGTCCGTTGCATACAAATGTTTTAAAATTAGTAAATTCAGTGTTAAATGCAGCTATCGAATTTGGATTCTGACGTGATGCAGTTGCCTGGCTCAGTTCAGCTTGGAATTCAGCCATCTTCGATTCAAACATTTTTGACATTTCGTTTAAGTTTGCCTCTAAGTTTGAGTGGTCCATTGTGAATTAGAAATTCAATGTGTAGGAGAAAATACCAGAGGAGAAAAATACTGCAGGCGAGTAGTACCAGTTATGCCTGTTACTTACTTTAGCATAGAACTTCAATCAAATTCTTAAGTTTTATAATTTAAAAATTTAATTTATTTGGAGCTAGTAAAAATTTGCAGTTCACTTGGCAACTACCCTCAGCCAAAAAAAAGATTGGTTAGCTTACCATCCGTACGTCGTTGACATTCCAGCGATCCGTACCAAACGCTTTGCTGACACATTTCATAAGCGAACCGCCAAAGAATGAAATGCGCTGCCTGCTCATGTGTTCCCTGATCCTATAACCTTGGCCTCTTCATGGCGAGAGTGAATAGGCATTTCCTGGGCAAGCATGCAACACCTTAGACCACATTCTGTTAATTAAGCACAATGGTGGTCAAATGCCTGCCCAATTATAAAAAAACCCGATTTTAACGTACAGCCTGATGACAGCTTCTGGGCTGATGTTCGTTCAATAAATGAAAACTTACTGTCTACCTCCGTGACGAAAACTGTATTAATTAACAGCCCTCATGGTGAAGATGATGATTCAAGATCAGATTATTGCATTTTTTAAATTGCCTAATTAAGTATTACGAGTTATGTTACCAAGATTAATATTTTGATCGTTTTCTGTTTTCAGTAGTCGATTAAAAAAAAAAGTTTTGGTTTAAGATGTTTTTTTTTGTTTCAAACTGGCAAATTATTACGAAATATAAGCATTTGTAAAAGGATAATTTAATAGCTCATTTTTAAAAAGGAAAAAATATTTTTCTAGTAGCTTTTAGTACATATTTCTATTCCTTATTATTGGTTAGGGATAAAAGTGCCAATTTATGCAATCAAACGACCGATTAGTTTATATAGAGGTAAATACATACTTTATTTTCATAATAATAAAATTTAGATTTTCAAATATTTGATTTTAATGTTGATTCCCTTGCTGCCTTTTCTTGATTCCCCTGCCCACAAAAATGTAAATTGCTATATTTTCGACAGAAGGAATCAACAGAATACGCCGAATTTCAAGATTCACCAGTTGCATGCATTATTACCGCATATATTAAGCGAATATATACTTTGTATTCTTCATATCCTGCGAAAAAAAGGTGGTACAAATTTTATTTGCTGAATTCATACGGTTTTTTGGACATTAGAGTTGAGCAGTTTTTTATTTAATAAAACTAATGTAATTTAGGGACATTCTCATTTGCCATGTTTTGAACTTGAAACTTTGTAGACACATACATAAATGTTTCTTTATAATAATAACGTATATGCATATAAAAGATTATTATTGTCGTCGTCCTGATAGTATTCAATAACGGTTAACCGTTACTTTTTCGTACCAACGTCACTTACGGTCGGTTTCAATAACTTATCTACAGTAAGAGATAGGCTTACTAGAGCTTTGTTGCCTAGATATTTTTGTTATTCAGCCCAAAATAACCCAAAATAACAGCGGTTGCTAAGTAACGTAACTTAGATAAGCCTACCTCTTGTTAGGGATAGACTATTGAAACCGGCTGTTAGTGACGTTGGTCACCGTTTTTCATCCGAAAAAGTTTCGCCGGATTCGGGCGAACTGCAACTTTTTTGTGACGTTTGGTCCGATTTTAAAGTTGAAGCAATTTTGACAGTGAGCAGTGTCTGACGAAAATATCTTTGAAATGTATGGAGAAATGTCAAATGAAGTGTTATATAAAACATCATTTGTTGAGATTGCGAAAATTGTGTAACATAAAGATGTTACACAATTCTGTAAATCACTATCACAATCACAATACCTTAGAAATGGATTGTGATAGATTTTGAAATTAGAGGGGCAGGAGTTTTTCTTTCTGTTTACTGTACAGTAAACGGGAGACATATTGTATGCGAATCTTTACAGCGCCTCTATACATTTCTTATTATATTTATTACAAAAAAATCGGCCAAGTGCGAGTCGAACTCGCACATGAAGGGTTTCGTCTCTCACCCAAGGTTGACTGGAAGAGATTCTGATTGATGTAGCAATAAGGCCGCCTGTTGTGTGTTCCTCTTTTTTATCATTATATCTGTATGTGTTTGTTTTTGTATCGTGTACAGTAAAGTTTCTACTAATATTATTATTATATTGAATACACCTACCGAAACCACTATAATTTTTGGCCTGCAAAAATAACTTTGTTTTTCATAGTGTCTGTATGAATGACAAAGTTATATTTGTGGTTTTGGGAAATTTGCCATAGCTCTGAAACTGCTAAATATATTTCGTTCAAACTTATTTTCAGTGAAAGTTTGTATTAAGGTCTACAGCATATATTTTTTTAGATTTTTCACTTTCTTATTTGAAAAGTTAGAGGGAGACACACATTTTTTTTTTTTTGAAAGTGTATAGCATTCAAACTATTGACTTTGAGAAAAAACTGTTTTAGGAACCTCAATGTAATTTTTAAAGACCTATCTATAGATACCACACACGTATAGGTGTGATGAAAAAAATATTTACAGTTTCAGTTCCATGTATGGGGAGCCCCCCCTTTATATATACATTTTTTATTTTTGTCTAAAAACCGTAAAGCGGTTTACAGAATACATCTTTATTCATAGTTTTGGAATAAAGTGGGTGTGACATACATCGGACATGACGAATCTATAAGGGTTTCGTTTTTTGCCATTAGGCTACGAAACCCTAAAAATTAACCGTCTGATCCCACCTCCGGCTACCCGACATACGGAACGTGTGTAAACGTGTGTAAACAATCAAGGAACTGGTAGGTAAAGGTTTTTTCAAGAGCGTTTTTTTTTGCATGAGGTAGGTACCTAATAGTTTTATAAAAAGTTTTTTTATCAGAAATACCGAACATTAATAAATTATTTCGTTTTATTAATAAGTAAATTAAGTATTTCTTTAGCCTCATTACTTTCGAAAAATCATACTGGTCGACCGGAAAGTTTCTCGATTGTGCCAGGAGGATGCATTGTTTTTTTTCTCTTCCAAACCCATCAGTACAAGTCTAGTGTCATAAAGGTATAAAAAGGGGAAAAATGTAAAAAAAATACCTTGAAAGCAGGTCCTACTCTAATTCCCGCGCAATCTACACTATTTAAGTCACTTTGGAAAACACACAACGATCTTCTTTCCTGAAATAACCAATAATAATGTAAATAAAATCATTGTCGAGGTGCGCATGCTACGCCTGCAGTAGGCCTAGCACGAAAAACTTTCGAGTAAGGTTTCGACATAGCAGCGTTTCTACCGGACGTAAATGAAACTACATTTTCCTACATAAACATTTTTGACGATACGTCTCGATACTTACTCGAAAGTTCTTCGTGCTAGTCCTGATACTCACCATTGTCGACATTGGTGAATTATATCTGCGCTTTCTGTGCTGTAAATTAGAAAGTATTAATTTAAACACCAATAAAATACCTAGCAATTTATAGAAGGTACCTATAACCGGAAGCACACGAAGCAACAAAATTTTTTGAGCTTCTAGCTTATCATCTTAAACTGTGGGTCTACTACCATCTGGGTGTTTTCATACAACCTATTTCAAGCACCAGTTTACACAAATAAAATAAAATTTTTTTTTAATCTTACTTAAATTAACTGTAAGTAAATTATACTACATGTTTGTGTCATTAAGTAAGCTATGGTGTAGTTACTTTCCATATACTTATTGTTTGTTTGTGAAGAAATAAATAAAGATTATTATTATTATTATTATCTCTTAGCGCAGTATGGTTTCAATCTTACCATGCTATTTCGTACTACGAATCTCTTAGAGTAAGCTTGTTTTTTGATAGAAGTTTTATGACGTCTTCGCTCAATCATCGCCTCCAAAGTGTGAAGTGCGTCAAAATGTGACAACTTTAATAAAAACAAAACGGAAACAAAACTTTCGGACATGATGGTTTCGAAAAGATGATAGTAGGCCCGTTGGTTGTGTTACACGAGTCGTGTGCCGAGGCTTGAGCAGTGCGTGCGAGGAGCTCGGTGGCGATGGCGCAGTGGTTCGGACGCTCGGCCCGCGAGTGTTGAGGCTAAGTAACTTTCGCAATGGTCGGTAACGGGATGGGTGACCAAAGAAAATCTGTCTCGAGCTCCTCCGTTCTTCGGAAGGCACGTTATGCCGTTGGTCTCGGCCGCATTTGTAGTCGTTAAAATTTCGCATTCGGCCCGTTATCCTATATAAGGAAGGCCAGTGCCCCAGTTGTGGGACATTAAAAATTGCTGATGACACCATGCGTGGCCACTTCGGATCGGTGGGTTGGACGATCACAAAATTGGCCGTCCCTAAACAAAACGGGTTAAAAATAAAACCTTGTCATAAATGTACCTACTTATGGTAGTGGAACGTGGTCGCTAACTATGAGTTTTATAAGAATTCCCTGCGTGATCGAATCATAAATGAGTAGATCGTTATGAGAACCAAAGTAACCGACGGCATAGCTCGAGGGATTGTTCAGTTGAAGTGGCAATGGGCAGCAGTGGGAGAAGAACGTTTCCGCCCCAACGGCCATCGTTGGCAAAGGTTTTGGAATGGCGACCGCGTACTAAACTACGGTCTGTGGGTAGACCGGCAAGGTGGATCTGGTGAAGGTCGCGGGAAGCCGCTGGATGTGGGCAGCCTGCGACCGATCGTCTCGCGTGGAGATCCTTGCGGGAGTACTCTACCCAGCAGTCATGTGGCCGATATGATGATGATACAAAAGCACTTACAGCATTCGTCGAGAAGACTGTGAATATTGTCAGCAATAATAAAATTGCCACTTTCATTGTTAATCATCGATTCACAAATGGTTTTTCATAGGAATCAATTTATATGGAAAATTTTCAGAGGTAACAAAGCAGATAATTAAGCATTGGCTACACTTGATTGAATTTTGAAAGCATCTTTTTAACGGCTTGTCAATTAATAGCAGATAAATAAGGCTGCTTACACACTCGCCTGAAATATTTTTTTAATGTTTATGTTCATATCCGAATTAAAAGTAGCCTAAGCATTGAAATAAAACAACTTTTACGGATATCAAACGCGCTATATTTTTCCACGAACTATGAACGTATGAGATAAAATATGTATGGTACCTACATCACTTTTAGTCAAGGGATTTTCGTTAAAAATATTTTTCTTTTTCAAAAGACTAACTAATTTCAACAGCCATGTTCTTTTTTTTATATGACGTTTTTACATCCGGCGTAGGATTTTTTTATGTTTTTTATTTTGTTTTTTATTGTTATCTTTTTGGAAATAGTTATATGACGTTTTTACCTCAGGAGTGTTTTTTTTTTTTTTTAATTTAATTTTTTGAGTACTATTTAAATACCGACTTATCTGGTTGCTGCTGCGCCCCCTGGCGTCCACCAACATGAAACATGTTTAAGAACCTGCTCTGAAATGAAATTAAACCGTTTGAATGCAAAAAACTGCAACGTTATCGGTTTACTAGTTTTTGAGAACCTTAAAATGACATCTTATCTGGTTGCTGCTGCGCACCCTGGTGGTCGACCACCGTGAAACATGTCTAAGAACCTGCTCTGAAATGAAATCTTTTGAATGCAAAAAACCGCATCGAAATCGGCCCGGTCGTTTCCGAGGAAAATGGTAACAGACATACATACAAACAAACAAACAAACAAACTTATTATCGTCGAGTTGTCATATTTGACGCCTTATTTCGAAAAATAAAATGATTTTATTAATAACCACTTAACCGTGCGTTATATATCATGAGTTGTATTTTTCTGCAGCCGGGACCAACGGGTTAGCGTGTCTTCCAAAGCACGGAGGAGCTCGAGATAGTAAATTTCTGGTCACCCATGTTGTGACTGACCATTGCGAATGTTGCTTAACCTCAAGAATCGCAGGCCGAACGCGCGAACCACTGCGCTACGGGCTCCTCATGTAAATAAGTATCTAACCTTGTTCACCATTGTAGTCAATTTTCCTGTAGGCCACTCTAGGCAGATTTTCAACAAAAAATTATCAAATAGCATACATCAGTAAAAATCTTTATGTTGTTGAATGAAAAATTTTTTACTTTTTGCTAACATTTATGGCCTGCGCAGACGACGGACATTGAAGGACTTTTTGTCCGCGACACGACCTTATTACTAAGAACATAAAGTTCAATAAATAACGAGGACTATCGCGTACTTTTCATGGATATACGCGATCTAAGTTGAATCTTATTTGGTTAACAATAAAGACGTGTCGCGGACAAAAAGTCCTCCGTTATCCGTCGTCTGCGTTAGCTCTTATTGAGTGTAAGGGTATAATCAACATTTATCTAAAACTTAAGTTAGCCATTACTTTCAGATATATTTGATGTTATTCTCACCCTCGCGATAATAACCTACCTCGTACCTCGTAAGCTAATAATTCAAACAGTGTCACGGGCCATGGCCGACACTTTGTCACAAAGTAATAAAACATTTTCGAAATTAACGTAAGCACATTAGGTAATTGCAATAGCTAATTAGAATAGGTATGATTTTGACTTTGAACATAATTTTTATAAAAAAAACTCGCACATAAAGGGTTTCGTCTCTCACCCAAGGTTGCCTGGAAGAGATTGCTATGTAGCAATAAGACCACCTATTGTGGTTTTCTCTGTATGTGTTTGTTTTTGTATCGTGTGCAATAAAGTTTCTATTATTATATTAAATACACCTACCTACCCAAAATGCCACTATAATTTTTCACCTGCAAAAATAACTTTGTTTTTCATAGTGTCTGTATGAATGACAAAGTTATATTTGGCAAATGTGCTATAGCTCTGAAACTGCATAATATATTTCGTTCAAACTAATTTTCGTTAAAAGTTTTTATAAAGGTCTAAGTATATATACCTTGTTGCTAACAAAATTCAAAGATTGAAAAAGAGGTATTACTACAAGAAATTTACAGAATTAAAAAACAACCCAGCTAAGACGTGGAAACTAATAAATAACCTCAGTAATAATAGATACACAGAAACTACAATACCATCTAAATTACTAAAAGAAGGAACTTTGATTACTGATACAAAAGAAATCTGCGAATGCTTCAACAATTTTTTCTCGACAGTTGGGGAAGAACTAGCACAAAACATTCCTCCTCAATACCACAATAATAGGACCTTCACTAATGCAAGAATTAAAGACAACATCATAAGCCTAACGACAATGAAACCGGCTACGGCAGACGAAATTATTAAAATTATCGACAACTTAGATCCAAATAGTAGTTCAGGCATCGATAATGTCAATACTAAATCAATCAAATGCATAAAAACCCTAATAGCTCCCGAACTAACTCGATGCATAAATAATTGCTTAGATCAAGGAATATTCCCCGCTAATTTAAAAATAGCTAAAGTTATACCAATTTATAAATCGGGAAAGAGAACTGATCCCAACAATTATCGACCCATATCCGTGCTTCCTGTAGTGTCCAAGATTTTCGAGAAAGTAATTTACAATCGACTTGAAACTTATATTGATTCCCTTAATTTTCTTTACCAAAAGCAATATGGTTTTAGGCCCAAATCAAATACGTTGTCAGCTACTATAGATCTTGTTACCAAATTGAAAAATAGCTTAGATGATAAGAAAGTTGCCATTGGTGTTTTTATCGATTTAAAAAAAGCGTTCGATACAGTCTGCCACAATATTCTTTTAAATAAACTTAACGACATAGGCATTACAGGAACAGCTCATAAACTTCTTAAATCATACCTCTCTGATCGTTATCAGATAGTCAAACTGTCGGAATATAAAAGCACCCCTAAACTGATAACGTACGGAGTCCCTCAAGGCTCAATTCTGGGACCTTTGCTCTTCCTGATTTATATAAACAATATAAACACACTAGAACTAAAAGGAGATCTTTCATTATATGCTGATGATACCAGCCTATTTTATTTTGGTAATGATGTCGAATCAATTAATCAAGACGCACAAAGTGATTTAAATCTTCTTAATATGTGGTTTAGCTCAAATCTTTTAACAATAAACGTAGCCAAAACAAAGTATGTGATCTTTGCAGCTAAGAATAAAAAACTACCTGATCTCATACCTTTAAAAATCAACGATATTGTAATCAACAGAGTAAACAAGGAAAAGTATTTGGGCCTAACTATAGATAACCGATTAACTTGGAAAGATCATCTAACTAATATAAAACAAAAACTAATGTCACTTACTGGAGCACTACGTGGTATAGTTCGCTGCCTGCCACAACAAGTCCGGTACACTATCTACAATACTTTAGCTAAGCCACACATTGACTACCTAGTAGAAATTTGGGGATCAGCTGCCAGAACGAACCTCAATATTGTCCAAATTGCACAAAACAAATTGATTAAAATACTATTTCATTATGATTTCCTCACACCCACAGCAAAAATATATAAAGATACTAAAATTTTAAACATAGAGCAAACTTACAAATACTATTCTTGCATATTAATACGTAAAATTCTTAATAAATATATCCATACAAATATAACTTTTACTCTCAAAAAAACTATACAAACAAAAATCTTAAGAAGTGCTAATAATTTAATTCTTCGACCACCAAGAACTAATTACGGAAAAAAAAATATAACATTCGAAAGCGCACAACTTTACAATAAAATTCCTAAAGATATCAAAGAAGCCAAAAGTATGATATCATTTAAAAAAAAATTAAAAACATATTTACAAAATCATAAACAATACATTGCATCTATGTAAGTGATGTGTACATAAGATATTTACAAATTAAAAATTAAACCGAATTGTATAAATAATAACTTATAAAAAGCAAATTATAATTATGATTTTAATAAGTACATAAACATTGAAATCATAAAAATAACTCTAAAACGTCTGTCAAGCAACCGCATCTAGCTGATCTTCTTTAGATCCGTGTATCTGTTGGCCGGCTTTGTTGTTGTTTCTTGCATCGTGAATAGTCAGTCCTGCCTGTTATTTGTAATAAACAACTTACCCACATTATTGTTAGTAAATAAGTATGTTTTAACTTTGTAATATTCATTGCCTGGCACGTTCGGTGACCGTTGTATTCTTATTTGTTTTTTGTTTCTTAAATGTATTTCTCATTGTAAGTGAATGTATTAATTCTTATGAGAATAAATGTCTTAAACCACATATACTTAGGTCGTTTTGAAAGCGATGTCCAGTCACGTGCAATAACATAGAAACACTGAGCAACTTTGTCACATTACAATATTGAATGCCATTTGCGGGCAGAGAGAGCTTGGTTCCGTGTGCGTTATTGCAATGAGGTTGTAATGTGTATTTCATGTCATTGCTCGTGGCTTTACTTACAACAACATGAAACTTTTTAATAAGGTTTTCAGTAGCACTGCAGCCATTTACCTAAATTATTATAAGAATCCAAGAACAACGGAAGATCAGTGTTAGGGCAACACACTTAGGTGCCTTAACATAATGCTGAGTGTTAGCCTTTTTCGTGTACCACCTATGTACTTAATTACAAGTTGAACCATATAAAAATTCTAAAAATACAGTGGATTAAGAAGAATGGAGATCGCACTGTTTCACGATAAAATTATGTTTGTTAATTGTTTTTTTATGCGAGACGTCAAAAAAGGAGAAGTTCCTTATTCGCTTGCATTTACTTACATACTTATTGTATATTTTTTATTAATGTTCATGCAAATAACTGTTACATTTACAGACCAATATTTATGACTCTTTTTGTTCGAAACTTGCTAGATGGTCCCACCAGATATTTCAAAATCATTTCATGAGTATAGGTTTTATTTAAATCAAAATAACTGACTGAAATTAAATTACGTATATAAAGAAAAACGTAATTTTAAACCTTTGAGAAGTTTATCTAAGTTTAATTTTTTTGTTGCAGTTCATCTTCGAGAACGGTACTCATGATGAAAATCTTCTCACGCGGGAGAAATTTCTGGATGTCGGGGCAAGGATGGAGGCCCGCCAAGACTACTTGAAGACTCAGTGCTCCAAGTCAGGCCTGGACAGCTCCAGCACTAAGGCTAACGCGTGGGAGTACCTGATCAACAGGCAGTACCATGTTATATGGTAAGTAGGTACTGCTACGCTTAGGGTAGGTTAGCTCCTGAGTCTGAGTCTCCTTATGCTTGTCCATCAGACCTCCTTTTATGGCAGTTCCTTTACTGTTCAGGCCATCCGACTGTGAAATTCACTGCCTGTTCAGATAAGACGGGCTCAGTCTCTGAGCGTCTTCAAAACTGAAGTGAAGATTACGTTTCCCTATAAAATATACCTATTGTTTACCGGTTTGCACTCATTGATGTGTACTATTTAATGTTTATGTAAGTTTATTACTTTATGTATATATGTATGTTTATTTATAACAAATATTTATAATTGTTTCAGTCCATTATTATACACCCTGCTTTCTTTTTTCTGTCAATCTCTCCACTGTGGGTTGTCTGGAAGAGATCGCTTTAAGCGATAAGACCGCCCTTATCGCTTAAAGCTTCTATTCATTAAAACTTTATTGTAAATGTAATATGTACATGGTGTTATAATAAAGAGTTATTGAATTGTATTGTTAGCATTTCTAATAACTAAAGTCTAGCGCGGTAATCGGTTACCGCTCTGTGGTAAATGGGTTAAAGAAGCGAGTTGAGTAGAATTCTATTTCTCTCTCCTCTCGATCGTAATGGAAACTCACCCTGTTTACACGCAAAAAAAAATATTATTTACGATTTTTTAATTTTTCTATGCTTTTTTATACATAAGATAAATTTTAAATAGAAAAATATTGGAAACAATCAACTCGGCCACAAGTGAATTCTCAGATCTCAGATTGGTGGATGGTGGATCCCATCTGATCATTAATTATTGACAAAGTTACAAGTTAGAAGCGCCGAAAGGCTCAATTTTAAATTGTGATCATTAAAGATTTTTTATTTGATTTCTATCTGTATACAGGGTGGAAAAAATCTATGGGCCCTGGAGGGAACTACATTAAATCCTCCAGGTTCCATAGATTTTTTCCACCCTGTATATATACAGTCATTAAGACTGTAAGGTGGTCTACCGTGTGGTGACGGCCTAAGAATACAAGTGTCACCACTCCCTTACATGCCTGGGATGTCGTAAGAGTCGACCAAGAGGCTCGACGCATTGAACACCTGTGCGAGAGAAGGAAAACTTGAAAAAACCCTCTACCAACCCGTCTGGCCAGCGTGGTAGCAGTATGCTAATAGCCTCCTATGAACACCACAATAGGCGTGAGCTAGAAGAGGCCTATGTCCAGCAGTGGACGTCCACAGGCTGATGATGGAAGTCTGTCAGGATATTGAATTTTATTTATAAAATTCAATATCCTTATTGACTGACTATATATCAACGCACAACCCAAACCGCTGAGTCTAGAGACTCTATATTTGGCACATAGGTTTCTTATAAGGTCTAGGGGTGCACTAAGAAAGGATTTTCCGAAATGCTATCCCTAAGGGGGTGGAATAGGGGATGAAAGTTTGTAAGAAAGTCCATCAGTTTTGATGATTGTAGGATCTTAAAATTTTGTATTTAGGTTGACGATTGAAATTAAACATTTACCTGTCTCGGCGTTTTTGAAAATTCCACCACCAAAAGAGTGAAAATAAGAAGTTGTGTAAAAATAGTCCTTTATTTTTAAAGTAAAAGTCTTTTATTATTAAGCTTATGGTTAGAAATAAAATACAAATAAATCAACCTAAATTTTGTAATTTTATGGAAATCAACCCCTAAGGGGATAAAAAGGGGTAAATAATGTTAAAATCGATATGGGTGTCGTTATTGAGGTTTAATGGGATGTTGATTGCAAACATGGCATAGATTTTGATGTCCAACGCGGTGAACATGAATTAACCCCAAGGTTTGAAAAGGGGGTTAAAAGTTTGCTTAGAAAAATTATGTTAAAATAGTCATAGCGAATTTGATCACAATAGCTATGGAATATTTTTTCAATATGTACCTACTTCGTGACGTGAAATACTTTTCAATTCACACTATCCATGCTAATATTATAAATGCGAAAGTGACTGAATGTCTGTCTGTAAGAAATTTGTTATGGACGTAACTTTAACGTTGAGATGGAGATATATATACTTTTTTATTCTAACGAATGGGACCACCATGCGACATCCTAAGTTCGCGAGTTAACCTAATTCCTTGCGAACGAAGTCGCGGGCGAAAGGCTAGTGAGAAATAAATTAAAAATGGTTTTAATGAATTGACCTAAAATGTGTAGTGAAGAATATCTTATCAAGTAAAATTAATACCTATTAAAAGGGCTTAAAGCTCAGATGTAAAATTGTGGGCGATTATGTCCCGTAGTTCGTTGTGTTGTGAGGACCCCAGTACTAAAAATTGCGATCCTTAGCCCTCGATCGTAGCTTAGCTATCAATGTAACCTGCGATTAAAAAGTATAATGTAGCAACCACTTCTGAAAAGAAAATTTCAACCGCGGCCTCCTACGGTGGTTCCCGTTCAAGTAAATAAATAATAATAATAATAAATAAATAAATTTCATTCAATCACACCAATTATCTAGCCCACGTTAAGTTTCATGAAGCACTTGTGTTATGAATACATACATAATATACATATTAAACACCCAGACCAAGACAAATAGACATGTTCATGCACACAAATATTTGTCTTGTCCGGGGATCGAACCCGGGACCTCTGGCGTAGAAGGCGGGTTTAGTACCCCTGCGCCAAACAGGTCGTCAAATGGGAATAATCTTATACCTCTATACAAACCCTGTCCTCACAATAACGAACACCACAAAGAAAGAATTATCCAAGTCGATCGGAAGTTATGCACATACCTTCGGTGATTCATTTTTATAGATTGGTTTACTATTTACGATGAAAATAACAGTTTTTCATGTGTGAGCGTTTTTTTTAAAATTCGTGAAAAGATACAAAGCACATTGCCATCGATCTCCATAAAAAAATTCGTGTTGTAAAATAAAATGTATGATAAATTGTTACAGACATGCCAACTAGAGTAAACAATTTCGTTAATGTGTTTACCGAATACGGTTCTTATGTATGTTGTAATAGAGTTCTTAACACGTGCCACACGTAACTCAGGTTCAATTATGGGTGTGTGACTACTGGGGAGAGTCAAGGATGACTATTTTATGCGACGGCCCCACGATATAGCACCACTGTGCAACTAACCGATCGTTTACAGCTAGTATTGTAGTGTATAATGGAATACTTGAGAAAATTAATGTTGGATTATGTAAGGGACATATGAAATGGACCACAACTGGATATAATTTAATAGTATATATAGGTATATAGTATAGAGTCGGCGCCAGCCAAGGCTTCGATGGTGCATTCTATACATTGCAATTCTATACTTTTTAGTTGGTGTTTTACTGGCTGGCACCGACTCCAAAAAGTTTATTTTAAGACAGTTTTTGTAACAGGGTGTTATTTATAATGTAAATCTTTGGCTTTCCTTTTGCTTTATTAAGTCGGTTTTGATTTTGATAAACAGTTAAGAGCTAGTCAGATATAAAATCGTACAAATGACAAAATATGTTGTTCACGCCAAGTTAATTAATGTTTTACACCAAAACTGAGGAAATGGTCATTAGTCCCAACCCATTTCAAAACAAGGACGACATTCTCATAAATTATGTTTTTATCAAAATTTCGTAATGTTAACGGTTACATCAAACTTGTACCTCAACTTTGTGCCGTCGAAATCTGTGCTAAATCCTTTGGGAGATAAGGACTAGTTTTAAGAAAAGTCCAATACCATTTCCCTTGATACCTACCTATATCTACCTACGTAACGTGTTAATGATTCACAATTACGTCAAACCGGTAAAACGGTTCGGTCGGAGAAAAGTTCGCGTCCTCCGTAATCAAAACATTCCTTTGCTGAATCAAACATTAATTACATTTAATTACAGGTGCAATGTCTTCAAAGCTGCTTCCACATCTTGGATGTACAACTTCAACCTAATGGCGAACTATACAGCAGCTTTCCTCGACAACACGAAGGAGGTTCCTCTAGAACTAGCCAGAAGGAAGTATGGTAGACCAACGGTAGCGATGATCAAGAAAGCCCAAGCTGACTCCATCACTTTCATAATAGTCCGACATCCGCTAGAACGATTGGCGTCAGGTTACAATGATAAGATTGTCCATGCTTGGCCTAAGTCCTTCCATGATAAGATGGGGCAGAAGATTTTGAGGAAATACAGAAAGGTAAAATGCTAGTTTTTATCACTTTATCATTATTGTTATCATAATCCACGTCAATGACCCACCTGCTGGGGCACTGGCATTCCTTGTGAATGGTTAAGGAGAACTTTTAACCCTGACATGTTGGTAAATGAATAAACCCGCATGTTACACCTTTAAAACGTTGATGATTGCTTTTTATCTTTGTTGCAACCTAAAAATTGTTAGTAGCTAAATAACAACTGAAGTAATATCATTATAAAATAAGTGAATAGATCGTTGACAAGTCCTTGAATTATGAGCTTTTGAAGCATTTATTGTATTGATTCGTCTGTACCTAGAGTCCTAGATTTAACATTTTGAAACGATGAACAATTAAGTTAAATGTCCCATACTTCGGTATATTAAGGCTCTTACGCCTTTAAGTTTTTTTTAAATTATTATTAAACAAGATATCAATTTACATCTTTTGTGTGATAAAAATTGATATTTTGACAGTAAAGTAATACATAAATTATGTAGTTTTAGTTTAATTTCTATTTGATTATTAATTTGTGGACCTCTCGTTTGAACCCTATTTCGTGAAATAATTAGGCTCTGACTCTAAGTTGTGAACTCATGGCCCCTCGTTCGTTAGAATGAGACCAAAGGGGGGGGGGGGGGGGATATATATATCTGTCACGAACTTGGGGAAAAGTAACAACATAGAGTCCCATCTTTCGTTTTTTATTGATTTTTGGAAATTCCCATAGTCAAGTTCGTAGATAATATTTAATTATGTTAATGAACCATTACCTACCATGTACTTATTTTAAATAATTATACAAAATAAAATAAATGGAATTAAAAATCAAATTATAGCTACGGGTAGTTAGTTACTACGCGAATTCACCTTAAAATAGTAAGTAGTAATATGTTTAGTCTTCTTTCAAATTCATATTATGAGAATCCTTGTAAATAAAACATATACCAAATTAGGCACATATGAAGCTTCATTTAATGCATTATTTGTCATTTAATTTCTTTTAAATTATTTTAATATAATATAAATAAACAAGCAACAACAATTCATCTAGAATATCCATGATTCGGTAGTTACACGAACTAAGAGACACTCGAATTATAATATGACCGCTATTTCGTGAGTCGATTTATTGCAATTTTAAAGGAATTATTTGCTTGCGTATATATTTTTTCGATGTCAAATCAATCATTAAAAAACGCAGAAAAGCACTGTTACAATTTTTATTTAAATGGGCTCGTATTTGTCTTTCGGTAAGCTTATGAACATCGAGCGCTAACCTTACAGTAACAAGGAACAGTAACAACACAGGCTACACAGCAGTTTGTGGCTGACTGAACATTTCGAGCGTCGTATTACTACTCTACTCTAAGTTTAGTCACTAAAATGTTAGTACTTAATTTTTTTGCCATGTTAAACAATTCAGATTTTGTAATTATGTTTATTTTTAATAAATAATATTTAAATTTCTTATTAATGGCGCTAGAAACAAAACTAACGGAATAACGTACTAGCACGAAATTGGGGCCGTTTACCTCAGTTAAGAAAAACTTATGTGTTGGTCACATAAGATTTTTCTTAACTTGCTCATTATAATCACTGATAACAAAATGCAAATTGTGATAATTTGTGTTCAAACAAATGGGTAAAACAATTTTTGAACACTCTGTACGGAACAAATCAACACTTCTAACGCCATCTCTTGATAGAACGTAGTGTTTCCATATCTACTCTTTGATCTCTTGAAAAAAAAATTGAACTTAATAATATGCCGTCATGTCCTAAGCTTTGAACCTGCTAAGCCAATGTTTACACCAACAGGCATCGACGGCAGACCAGAAAGCTCCTACAGAGAACCACCCAATGTTCGAAGAGTTTGTGAGTTATCTCTTGGACGAGTGGAAGACCAAGAGGACACTGGATATGCATTGGACACCTTACTCGGGGTTCTGCACACCCTGCAGATTCAACTTCGATGTAATACTGAAGTTTGAGACTTTAGACGTAAGTAGATTTACTGATACTATTCCACTCTAAGATAGATCTTAGAAGAACTAGAGGTCCAATGTACATTTTGATAAAAGAATTAGAGGTTCTAATTTCCATTAGTTGAGTCTGAATTTAGGGGAGATGAGTGTGAGGGGAGCATCACCACCAAATCATTTGACGCGGAAACGCATACTTTTTAATGAATTTTTAAAGTTTAAAAAAAAAACAGTTTTGACATAAAATGTTTAGTACTTTAAAAAAAATTGTTTTTGATGTTTCGCCGGCCGCTACCGCGGCACGCTCGCTCCGCTCGCTCGGCTCGCGCGTTTTTTGGTCGCAGTTCCAACCTAAATTGAGAAGTCAATAACCACTAAATATTGTTTTTTTATTATAATGAAGTACTTATTGTAATGAAGTTACGGGTCACAAATTAAAGCTAAAGGCTGTTCTGTGTGGTCTATTAGATATAAGTGCCTATTGTTATAAGTACAATAATAATAGGTGCTTAAGTTCGCAAGACTTGACTTGGCCAGTGTAAATAATATTTGAAGGAATACTACGAACGTAGGAAGAACGCCAATTAAATAAGGTAGTAAATGACGGCAATGGGTATTTTAGCATAAAAAATACAATAATGTTTCCCAAAGATTATACAGACATAATAAGAAAATTACTTAGGATCTTTCTCTAGGTAACTAGAATGTACTGACCATGACCTGTCACCATTTTCTTATTTTTACGAGCTACTGTAGGTTTACATTTTTGGAAGCGTACGAAACGAAACAAATTGTTAATAAAATCAAGAATAATATATAGCGTAAGAATTTACTTATATTTGCGTAAGATATTATTTTCTTCCTTATATTTATTGTACCTATAACAAAAAATATAAACGATATATAATGGTAAAAACCGATCTACAACCCGCCTATTTTTCTAGTAAAAAAATATGTGAATACAAAAATTAAAAAAACAAATATTTTGGATTGTAACCCTATAAATATACCCAGTTAAGCCAGTTTTTTAAATTCATATTCCCACATTCCCACCTTAGGTTGAAGTTGTATATTTACCTATGTTAACGTTATCTGAATATTTAGGAAGACCAAAGGTTCCTGATCCAGCTGGCCCGTCTCCAGAACATCGTGAAGCCAGAATGGAGGAACAGCGGCAAGGCCAACACCCTTCATGACATCAGCCACCTGTATTCCCGCATCACCAAGTCGCAATTGGATGGCCTTTACCAGTTATACGAGTAAGTTATGCTGATTCGACAGTACCTACATACATTCTTAAAAACATTGCCTAAAAGATCTATTGTGGTCATCTCGCCTCCTAGTTAGAGTAGTTACCTCTTTTAGTCTGGATTCTAGAAGCATCCAGAAAGACTAAAATCTTCCTAGCTTTAAGAGATTTGGTTCACCCTCCTATTAATAATAATATTTTTTCTTGGTAAATCGTTAAAAAATTAATTAATGAAACCAGAGACATATAACGCGCGCCTTACTTACCAATGCCTATAGTGAAATTTTAGGACAAAACTAAACCAAGGAGATTTCAGCAAACGTAGAGAACGTTAACTGTTTACTGTTACTATTATCACAGAATAGATAATGACACTGACCTGACGTCTATTGTAATATCAATTTAGAATGTAGTATCTAATAGGTCGGATTTACGCAAGTTCAAACTTTGCTTGCCTATCTATGCATTATTAGCCTTATCGAGCTGTATCAGACATACTAATCCATGAAAAACTGTTATATCAGTTTTCCCAGGCTATATTTTATTATATTTTCCTGAGAGCTTTACGATACCGCATACATACAATATCGGAGTATTTTTGGAAGCCCGCCAAACTGGTATATTGTTATGTTCTAGTTACTACATATTTCTTTATCAATTGTTGACTTAACATACCTATATTATTTTACGGTCGTTGAAATATTTTACATATGAACAGTTCACAACAGTAAACAAGTTTTTAAGGATCGAATCTTTGATGGATCAACTTACTATAATTAGTAGGGACGTATTGAATAAAAGCTGGACTATGTTTGTCTATTAGTTTTGACGGGCTCGAGGGGCAGTTCACCTGTTACGCCAGGTGTTGTCGGGATTTGATCCCCATCCGGGATATTTTTTTGTTTCATGAATAAAACCTTTCAAAAATGGCTTAGGTATATAAACAAATATCTGAATAAGTATAACTAATATATTTTCTGTTATTACAGATATGACTTCAAGCTTTTCAACTACACGATAGACAACTATTACGAGATAGTTAAGCCAGACGCGACGAGCGCCCACAGATGAGCGATAAACACTCAACTATAGCATGAACGTATCATCCCATAATGCGTCCCTTTGTTCAGCCAGGAAAGACATCGGAGGTTGAATGACGAACCGAATCAGAAAATAACATGATTGATCGGTTCCTATACAATAAGGGTTACCATACGTTCGGATATGATCAGGAATATAATAATAAATTACGCTTCAGAAAGCAAACGCAAAGCTGAAGCAAAGTAAAGCTTTCTGAAATATTCGTAATGCATGACTTCTATAAGAAGCTTGTGCGGTTTATTGATTAGTTTCGTTTAAAACGTTGGTATATTAATAATATTAATTTATGTAAGTACATTTAATTAATTAGATTACCTAGTTTGTTACTAACGGCACTGTGTAACTAAGGAATTAACAGTGGGACAACGCCCTTGAAACCTCGAGCAATGCCGCTTTTGACAAGACTTTCTTAGTATTTGACAGGACATAATGTCATTTACCCCGAGTGAGCGTATGGCAGCTCGGTCTCGCTAGCACCTCCTCTCACCTCGCGAACCCCGCACGATTGCTCTGTCAAAACGTATCCGTCGGACGACTGTATGTATAGATAGACTGTACTATTGGCAAATCTTTTCCACCACAAAGATGGTGATCTACTTTCGGTCTTTTCTTGATTTGGTACTAATATTAAGCCTAGTTTTCAAGGATAAGTTTTCCTCTTACTATGACTGACCACTGATTCTTTTTGTTTGTCGCCTATTATCCCGAGTTTTTCGATATCGTTATGGTGACCCTACTGAATCAACCTTGTCAATTAGGATAGGATTCGTTGTTGATATGTGTATTTTGTGATACAAAGCTCGCATTATCCCATCGAGAACAGATGAATTGGAAAACTAATAATAAATGTATATTTAAATTTCAAACAGTCACATGAACGTATAGTTTTTTTTATTTATCTAGTTTTAAGATTGTCGTTATATTTTTTCTATGAAAAGACTGTTCGATTTTCTGTGTGTATTTCTGTATACTGTTGAGTGTAACGATTTAAGTGTGGTGAAGTAATTCTCATTTTGTTACCTTTGAATAATTTTCATACTAAGTACAAACGATAATGATAATATCGAAAAAATACAAATTTTAACAATAACAGTACTTTTCTCCCTAAAATCTGTTTTAGTATAAAATATAACCTACACCACAAACTTTACATCATTGCTAATAATTATAATTTTCAAAATCATAACAATTTTTACATTTTTGCATACAATTATAAGGTAAAGCTAACAACTTAATAATTGGTACATTAATATTTGCTATCAAGTCATTAAACATTTTATATTAACTGCAAAACAAAACTCCTTAGTGCTTCCATAACACGTAGATTATGGAAATAGTCATAAGTTAGCGCGGAACTAAAATCTAATTATGAAAGTCATATTTTAAAATCGTAAGCCTTTAATATTATTAACTCCGCTTTGTAATAAAAAAATATTAATTATATTAAAGAAGCAAAGGAGATAAAAATATTGTATGCTATTGTTAGAATTTCATACCATCGACAAATTTTAATACAGTCTACATTATGTATACTTAAGAATGTATGATAACCGAAACCTAAATTAAGCGCGAAAACACTTTTCACTTTCAATATAGACAAAAAAAAACTATGTAGACAAAACTTTTATAAGGTTCTTCTACACTGCCTCGGTTGACTTCAATATGACTTTGTTAATGCAGCAATTCTAATAAAAAAATAATTATGAACGGGTTAAATTCATAAACAGGACAGAAGCACCTAAACAACTGTAAATATATCTCAAAGTATTTAGTTACATATTTGTTTAGTTTATTGAGTTACCATAGATTATTTTACTTTAAGTTTTATTTTCAGCTGTGAAAATTCATTTTAGGAACCTATTTGCTAAGTATTTTAGTAATTTGATAAATGTTAATTTAGTTAGTGTTAAAGAATTTATAACTTTTATTGTTTTCGTCCCGTCTTTTTCAAATTACGTTTAACAAGAAATGTGTTAAAACATTTTGTAAAAAAAGAAAACCTAGTCAATATTATTCATTCATTAATTTAAATTACATTTAGAAATGAGTACGTCTCATAATAATTCACAATATACCTACTTAGGTATTAAAATTTATTTCACATAAAAGTATGACGCTGCTGCTATCTGATGTAAAAATACAGTAGGTATGCAATATTTTGCTAAAATATGTACGTTGATTTATTTATTGTACAGACAACGGAACTACGACCTATACAAAATGACAACGACAGCCAATTACGAACTCGACGGCTTACGTCTTAGAGTTCAAAGTCGATTAGAATTTGTCAGTTTTGTTAAGCCTGGCCTGTTGTACGTGTTTCAGATGTTGTAAATATCAAATTGTTATATAAGTATTAGTAATTTGACCTAGTCGTAGTGCTATTGTGAGCTTAGTGTAAACAAATTCTAGGTGTAGGAGAGAAAAAAATATGTTAACATACTAAATGGCAACTTTCTTTCACTTGTCCTTGTTCAATAGGAGTGATAGAGCGGAGTTGCTATTTTCTGATGTAAAATGTAACCACAGAATACAAGAAAGAGGTCAGAAGGAACATTTTACGCATTTAGTCACGAAAGAAATGCCGCCTTGAAAATAGAAACTGAAGAAATACAAAAAGAAAATAGAAAGTGAAGAAATACAAAAAGAAAATAGAAAGTGAAGAAATAAAAGCGTATAAATTTATGGGCTGCTTATATGTTTCGTGCAAAAGGTTGGCGACCAACGTGTGACTGCCAACTTCTTACTTCTTCTACCTCTTGCATGTGTTTTGTGAATTAAACTTTCAAGAATAGCAATGCAAATGCTAAATTCGTAGGCCTAATAGAAAAATACAGTTTAAAATAATTATGTTATTTAAATATTAAACACACTACATAATTGTTGCTATTGTTAATTAAAAACTACTTGCGATTTATCAATAATACTATACATATTTAATACTCTAATATACTAAAGTTTCACTTTTTACTTAAATAAAATAATTAATAATATAACAATATAATAAGATATAAATATGTTCAAAAACGTTTAAAGCATTTACGTAGCATATTATCATAATTAGATCAGTTTTGTGGCATTCAAGTGGAAAAAATATAAAAGCAAAAATATATTGAATAAATTACGTATGATTCAATCGTGACAGGATTATTAAAATCGAGGTCAAAATGATCGTTAAGCATAAGTATTTTATAATTTTTCATAATTTTATATTTTGTGGTGAAATAAAAATGTCTTTTCTAATGGATCGTCTAAAAAGAGTTGAAATAATTATCATTCCTTGTATAATAAACTTTTTAAATTACCCAATCGACTGTTGTTAATGAATGTAGTATACCGAGTGACAGCGAATGAATATAAAAGTCGGCATATTTTTGTATGAAAAAAAGGTTTCTTTTTTATTTGCCATTAACCGAAAGAAAATCAGCAAAGGAAATAATTATACAATGAATGTTGAATAGTGCATTAAAAATAACTTTTTCATTGTTTTTAGCGTTAGAATGCTACAAATTTTAGCAAATGTATAAAATAAGTTGCATTTAGGACAAGTAAAATTGTACGAATATATAGTTAGTACGGAATGACTAGACCAAAAAGATATGGCCTATGATTGTAACTGTAATGGTGCTAACATTAGATTTTGATCTCATATCACATGTGGGATGTGGAAATGGTGACTTGTTGCTAATTATATATTCTTTTAGATTCCAACGGTAACTGAATTGGTTGTGTTTAATAATGTTAACGAGATTATTCTTAGTACTTATAGAAAAAATAAACCTATTTAATACGTTGGATTGGTTTTATTTATATTTCATCAGTATTACACTACGTTCGCACGGACGCGGAGCTTAATAAAGCGTTCGGACTTCAGAGCTCTGTATGCGAACTCCGGGCGCAAAAAGCGCCCGCGTGTGAACACACAGTCAAGAAGTCATATCAGTCTAATTCGAATTGTTACCCTCCCGTTTCCACTGGCGAAACATTTACAATAAAACATGCTGCCACTGACTATCGAGAGCTATTGATCACCCGCACAGCGGCCGTACTATATTTAACAATATTTTCTTGTAAATGTTTTGCCAGTGGAAACGGGAGGTTAGAAATAATACGCGTTAAAGCCTCCAAAACGTACGTAGTACATGCGAACGTAGTCATAGACAGAGGTCGCGAGTTCGATTCCCAGTGGGGCACTTTATTCGGTACTTGTATTAATTGCGCGTGGCTAGATAGCACGGTCTTATTCAGTAAAATTGGTTTTCTGACTGACGTTATTTTATTTTATAACTACAAACTAGATATAAATAAGAAGACCGAATGTAGAAACGTGCTTTATTAAAATTATCAGTACATACATACAATCTACTTTACTTATTTTATGAACTACCTTGGACTAGATGCATTGGGAACTGCGGCAGGTACTTTCGCTTTTCTAATACTTTCGTTTTGTTCCTGGGAAAGAATAAAAAACTTGTTTAGTTCATGTCAAGATCCCCTTCGCCTATCAAGATTTAGGTGTTCTTAGAGGGAGGAAAAAGAGAGAGTGGGGAGAAGATAAAAGAGATTTATTTTTGTATCTTAACGAGATTAATAAAAAAAGGCTTGATATTTTCTCTTAAGTAAGCTACAGAAAAATAAAATGGTTCTTCGAGACGAAAAGTCATTGATTACAAGATAAAAATAGGACAATTTCGTCTACTTCGGTCAGTTCCGCCCGACGCTAATGACAAGCGAGACAAAAGATCCGCAGTTAAGGGCGCGCTCTAGGCCAAAAGCAAAAGTAATACCTGCAACGGCGAACTGCAAAGTAAATGCTGCCTTATTTCTATGAAAAATAAGGCAGCATTTACTATATAATTCTCCGGCCCCATTCGGCCGGTCCGGAATGAAGAAATGAAAGAAATTCTTTTTTTAAAGGATATTTAAAGGTTATTTACAAAAAATATATAACATAAGCCCTGCCTTATCTATAGTGTTATTATACTAAAAAGTTCCAAGCTTTATTTTAATGTATTACTTGAATACTAGCAGTTTATCGTGTTAATTATAGTGATTTGGAGGCAACTTCGCAATTTTTTTCTATCGAGAAAATTTTATGCAATCGTGTTTTTGAGTAACATAGTCACTAGTGTTAGTCCTGTAGTTTGCTGCATCTTAATTTGAAATTCAGTTTTTCATTAATATTGATATTACAGACGATCATGTAAAGCAATCTGATTTTCGTTGGCCTTTAGCGGGCCCTTAATATAAACTATCACTGCGCATTTTTGTCTCGCCGGGCAAAGTTCAATATACGTGGCGCTTGACTTTTAACTTTCGTGGTCACTATCACTAACATTAATAGGAAAAACGGGACTGGGAAAAAATACAAACATGGTAAAAATCCCGTTTTTCCTAATTATGTTAGTCAACTTACTGATTATCAGTCTTCTTCCTCTTTGGAATGTCTAGTATATCAATCGGATCAGTTGTAAGGAACACCGGACGCACTGACCCAAAAAAGTCAGTTATTGGGACTTTACTGGGATCTCTCTTGAAGAGATCACGACGAACACCAACCGTTGACAAGCATGCACTTTTGGGACATACTGCCAGCTGAAAACAAGCATACTTAGGTTGATAATAAAGAACAAATTAGCATAACCATTACATACAAATGAGTTTCTGTTGGAAGATGCAAGATGTTGGAAGTCTGTGGTTCTGGCCAGCATCGAATATCGAAATTCTACATAACTCATTCTAAATAAAATGTTTGAACAGAGAAGAGACGCTGTCGCAACAAGTTACTATGGAGATTGTCAGCTCAATAATGAACCAACCACTACAAGATGGCAATGAAATCTTTTAATTACAAACATATTAATTTATAATACTTACAAATTCTGTCATAGTCTTTTGACTATTAGGATGTACATTTTCCAAGAACTCCAACACATAATATGTGTAGCGATCAATGATGTATACCCCAATAGCAGAGTCCACATGATGCTTAAAAAATAAACAAAATTTATTAAAATGAGACGAATATCATTATTTCAGGAAATTGATTATTGTGCAAAATAAAAAAGTCAGGTTTTATATTTCCTTATGAATTCGGTATTAATTATTCAAGTACTGTATATATGTGTATAATTTTGTATTAGTGAATAGTTTGAAAACTTACTGAAAGTGAATCTTCTCCTACTAAACTGCTGGCGGTTGCTAAAATGTTAGGAGAGTAGAACTTCTCGTACATAGATGATGCTTGACATGTATCTATTATGAAGAAAATCTCATTGTATCTGAAAGAACATTTTTATATTTTTTTACTTGTTGTATATGTTCTGGGATAATTTGATAAATCGAATTTTCGCGAACACACGGATAATGGAGAAGATAACAGGGTTATAATATCACACTTTTAAATGCGTAGAATAAAAGTCTAGACCGTATACACTATTCTAGTTTTTATTACACACCGATCGGTGCAGTATTACCAAAGTTATAAGCGTGGGAAGTTTACGTAGGTTTTGTAAATCTCGTCAGTGTTCGCGATTACCGTGTGACGTCATCTCGTCCATGCGACACGGCAGGCGACCCCGCCTCATTCATACGTCCGTAATACATTTCGCGGGTAAGTTGTCTGCTCTCGTGCGCTCTGGTGTTATTTATTGATTTTAAATGCTGATTGATTAAGTGTATTGTGTAAATTATTGTTTTAGAACTAAAATGGAAGAAGGATTTGAAAAAGGCCAATCCGACAACCTTCCCATAGTCCACGATATGATGGTGGCAGAATATTTTATAAAAAATAAAGATTTGTAGATTTTGTTTTTGCTCGAAATATCGTAAAAACATAAAATATATTTACACATTCCTTTACAAATAATCAAACATCAACCCTAAAGATCATATTTATAAACATTTTACTGCAAAACATGCACAAACTTTCGAACTCTACGTCAATCTTGAAGATCGACTTAGGTCATTGACCTATCTACTTGTGTAACCCATTTATTTACATTGAATACTGTAGTTTTAAACGTATAATCAGTTTCTAAATTATAATGAATATTAACCTTGGAAACGAAAGGTTCAATACATCGTTAGTGTCAAAACACTGCGATCGAGTGCCTACTTATCTACTAAAAAACATGTACCTAGTTACTAGCAATAACCAAGTACCTACCTACTACTTAGTATTTCACATGACAAGGTATAGGCATGAATAGTATTTTAATACTTACATCGAAATGATTACCATTTTTTTCTGATTTTCGGATCCCTAGGAACGTGAAAAATCAACTTTTCGGGTGTTTTCGTGGCCGTATTTTTACACTGAGGCACACACACTACAATATTTAATAGATGGACTCATGTTGTTTTTATTGTTTCTTAATCAAAATAAACAAAGTAGTTACGCGTGCGTCGGGCACATTCGGGTAAATGCTTGGATTCATCGAGTTGCTCGCACCGGAGATGGACGACGTGACGTCATGAACGATATCGCGCTCGGTCCGCGGCTTAGGCCGAAAATGTTAACTTTGCACTTTTATAACTCGGTCAGTATTAAAGATAGAAAAACAATAAAACACAGTTATTCTTGTAATTTTTTGTAGACTTTTTTGGCATATATAACAAAAAATGGTTATCTTCTCCATTAGACAATGGGGACGACTTTTTATCAATCGTAATAGGTTTTTTGCGAAAAAACATGAATAGCGTTTGTAACATTGAATATCCTTCACTCTGATTGGCTTGAATTTTGCTAGGTGGCCAACTCATATTCTGATTGGTTTATATGTCTATGATTATAATACTTTAATGCGTCAGAGTAAAACTAGGAACCAATCAGAATAAGAGTTTATGATTTTTTTGTTTTTTGCATTTTCAATGCTACTTTTATACTTGTGATAATTTTTTTAATAGAAAGTTATTAGAAAAAATTAACGCAGCCACAAGTTATTCTCAGACAGGATTCTATAGGATTTTTTCTAATATTAAAAATTTATCTAAGATTAGAGTTGTCAAGTAAGCAAAAATTAAGTCAATCGGAGATAAGTTTATTCAATGTTACTAACGCGATTTGTGTTTTCGCAAAAAACGTAGTAAGATTGAGAAATGGTTTCCACATTGTCTAATTATCTGTGTAGGATTTTCGTGAAAATTCCATTTATCAAATAATCCAACGACATATACAAATATCAAATGAACCAGTTTAATTCATCATTTCCTAGTAGGATACCAATGGAATATCTATTGTGTCTCATAACCTGGGGCCTGAGAGGTTAAGAAATACCAATAAATGTTACTAGGTAAACATTTATTAAAATGCTGGTAGACCAAACAGTCTAGAACAAAACTACTAGAACAGTGATATTTTTACAATACAAAATCTATAGCATAATATTATGTGTGTCGTAGGAGGAATTGATAAATAGAATTTTCGCAAAAATCGTAGAGATATTGCAAAAGCATGGATAATAACACAATTGTGTTGACATTTCTCAATCTTACTGAAAAAATATAGTTTTTGCAAAATTACGGGTTGCTTTAGAAACATTGGATATTCTTTAGTTTGATTGGCTTAATTTTTGCTTGCTTGCTAACTCTTATTCTGATTGGTTCACAGAAAGTTTACTACACATGAGAAAATGGATTGACATTTGAAACGTCAAGTCGTCAACCAATCAGAGATGTTGTTTTGGCCACCAGTGTTCTTACTTCATAATAGCCAGGGAGGCAACTAGCTTTTTCGCAAAAATCTTTTTTTTATTCAGTAAGATTAAGAAATGACAACACCATTGTCTAATTATCCTTTTTTTCGCAAAATCCCTAGGATTTTCGCAAAAAATCGATTTATCTAATTATCCTGCGACATATACATTTCCAGACAACACCTTATGTTACATCTATTAATGAATTAATAGATTATCATTTTTAACAGTTTGCCACTGCAATTAGTTATAACAAAAATGGCAATTTAGTAAGAAATTCTAATAAAGAAACATTCATACTCAGTTTGAGAAATATCAAATAAGTTTGTACCTTCTCTTTTGCCACATTTGTTCCAAAGCATCTGCCAGCTCTTGACTAGTGACCTCTTCTGAATCTTGGAACTTCAAGAACCCATCACCTCCATGGCCAGTCAGGTAGATCAGGATGTTGCTGCCTTCATCAGTAAGCAGCTGCTTTGACCGGGGTGTGTCTGGTGGCACTCGTCCAGTGAGCAACCGAATGAAGTTCTCTACTGACACCTAAAATATTGAAAATTTCTGATAAGATCAATTTAATGATTTGGTCTACTCAATTATATTCCAAACTTCCTTTAGCAATATTATGGATTTCAAATAAACCTGTCAGGCTCAATGACACACAACAGCAATAGCAATAGATATTTTATTTTTTAACCGACTTCAAAAAAGGAGGAGGTTCTCAATTCGGTTGGTATAATTTTTTTTTTTTTATTTTTTTTTATGTATGTACACCGATTACGCCGAGATTTCTGAACCGATTTCCATGATTCTTTTTTTGTTCGATGCAGAATAGTTGCCAAATGGTCCCATAAAAATTTGGTTTCGTTTGACTCAGTACTTTTTATGTTATGACCATTTTTATATATTTCATTTCATTGTTGACTTAGATGATGTAGTATTTACGATAATTTTGTTTATAATGTACGTGAAACCTTATCTAATCTAGAAAAACCCTGCTGTAGTTTACAAAACAGCCTATTACAGACACTAAAAAGTAAAAAAAAAAAACTGCGTTAAAAAAAACCGACTTCAAAACTAAAAAGCAAAAAATAAGCCTTTTGGAGTCGGTGCCAGCCAAGGCAAGAAAAATAAAAGAATAGGAGCTTAAAGTAGAATGTCTTGGCTGCCACCGACTCCAAAAGGCTTATTTTTTGCTTTTTAGTTTTGAAGTCGGTTTTTTTTAACGCAGTTTTTTTTTTTTATTAGTGCCAGATTGATATTAAATGTTAGTTTTTTTTTCATTTATGAGTACTTACTTAAGATAAAGACATGTTAAAGTGATATTGACTAAGGAAAAGAAGCTTACTTCATAACCTCTATAGTCCACTTCAACATCATCACCATAAACATTGATCTGTTCATGTGCATTATTAAATATTGTAGCCGGTCTAGGGTTCCTGGGATTGCAGGCCATGTCGTCGGATATCATGAGTATGATCTGGCTATCAGGAATACCCAGTCTCTTCACACTCCGGTAAATGGACAAAACATTGGCGACATGACGATAGTTAAACCAAAATCTTGAGGTATCCACTAATACCGCCCAATTGTTCGTGTGATTAGACTTCTGAAATTGTTCCGGGATCTGAAACACACACCCAGTTAATATTATGCGTTCCTTTATCTTTAAAAATTGTTGCTAAAGTTCCGAGTACCTGTACTGCTAAATTGAACGGTAAAACCAACAACACTGAAACAATAATTCCACCAATATGTAGGTTACACATTTTTGTTAGAAATAAAATAGGTATGTTATTCTTTATTATTAATTCTTTCTGTATTCAGAGATTTATTTCATTTCAAAATAAACTTTTTATTATTCTTCTTCTTTTTTTATTAGGTAATCAATCATCTCTGACGTCTGACATGACATGACACTTAATTTTTAACATTGTCATTTAACTTTTTTAGAGAGAGACTCATGAAAGTACTTACAAAGCCAAGCATTCAAAAAATCTATATTAATCGCTCTATTAAAATGATTAATTCCAATTACGTTAAACAATACATGATTTCCGTCTGTGTATAAGTTTATGCCTTTGCTTGCGCTGTCCCAGCCGCCCTCAATTTAAAACTACAAATGTCTTAGTTGTCAAACCGATGTCAAACAGAAATAGTAAACACAAGAATTTTATTAAAATTTAATTTAAATTAGAAATGTCTAGCCGCAATCCCAATACTTTAATGAGTGTCCCGGACGAGCAATTTGATTATCTATTTAAAATTGTGTTAATAGGTGATTGTGGGACCGGAAAAACATGCATTGTGCAACGTCTGAAATCAGGAAATTTTATAGAAAGGCACGGGAACACGATAGGCGTTGATTTTTCAATGAAAACGCTTATAGTAGACGGGAAAAAAGTCAAAGTTAGTTCTTATCAATTATATTATATCGAGAAGACGCATCTTCCTTTAATGAAGCTATTTTACTAGTATGCATTAACTGTTGCAATATTCAATCCACTAATGTTCTTTATGAAGAATGTGACAAGCATTCCTTCGATTCATAATGGGCGTTTTCGTATAATCAAATCAACGTATTTTATTATTATTCTAGCTTCAAATTTGGGATACAGCTGGCCAAGAAAGATTTAGAACAATCACACAAAGTTATTATCGCTCAGCAAATGGTGTTATTATAGGTATGTGAATCATTTTAAACAACACGTCCTACTAATAATATTCATCATTTATATGTGTAACTTAGGATATTTGTTAGACCATCATGATGAAATTTGGGATACAGAGACTTGATTGTCTGAGGAGGAACATAGGGTACCCGATATTCCCACGAGAATGAGAAACCGCGGACTGTAGCAAGTTTTTCATAAATTTCTAAGATATTTCTTTTTTGTCTTTTTGCAGTATATGATATTACCAAAAGATCCACATTTTTGTCACTCCAAAAATGGATTGAAGAAGTGAGAAGGTATACATCATCAAATGTAATTGTTTCCCTGATCGGAAACAAGTGTGACTTGCTAGAGCAGAGAGAAGTGGAGCCTGACGAACCAAAGTCATTCTGTCGTTATATTCCCGAGATCATGTTTGTAATGGAGACTTCTGCTAAAGACAACACCAATGTTGAAGACACATTCCGTAGTCTTGCCACTGAATTAAAGGTAAAAGCAACAGAATACTCATATTAAATCATCAACTTCCTACAGTTTCTACTAGATAGACTATAGAGAATGTGAAAATATGGATGTTTGTTTCTTAAACACACAGAAACAGCTGAACTGATTGGAATGAAATTCAGCAGACAGATAGTTTAAAGCCTGGATTAAAACTTAGATATATTTTATCCTAATTTTCCTACAGGAAAAGGGAACCACGCAGGCAAATCTATGAGCAGCCACTAGTAGTTGCATAAAGGGGTTCGATGATTTTTGTAATAAATTCTGCCATTTTAGAAAAAACATGTTTTGGCAGCCAGTAAAAAGTAGTTTTTGAAGTCAAAAATCTAGAAAACCATATCACTTAGAGATTTGATCATTGAAAACTTTTTGATTGTAATAATAACTTACTCTGTCTATTGACATAAGTTTCATCACAGGCCGCCAAAACACATATTTTTTCAAAGTGGGTTATGCCGGTATTATGCCGACAAGTCCAATGCTCTTTTATACTAGAAATTACTCAGATGGAATTTTGAGCCCATTTGCTTTTTCTTAGAACTTATAAAATTTCTAGCGTAAAAAAAGTATTGTGAATTTATTATTAGTAGTAAAAACCTTTAAGGTACATAAATGTAAATTAAATACTGAGAATAGATATTTTTATTCATAAATATAAGTTCTATTGCATTTCGAAAGTTTAAAATAACATAAAACAGAGTAACAGGGCATGCAAAGCATTTTTTATCAAACCTGAAATCTTATTTCACTTGACCTGGAATTTTATGAAATCATGCAAGTGCAACAATAGATTAATGCAATGAAATTCTTTGAATAGAATCTGTTCGTTTTTGTTCTGCTGCATTGTCACAGTTGATAGCTTTTTACTTGTATTATTCACACAATGGTTTATTTTCAGAGGCCTTATTGTTTATTACTTGTTTAATTTTTCATTGCAATGAATGACATAGTTCAAAAATCATTTCTTTTAAGCTTGTCTTGAGTCATTATGTTCTTTTGCAATACCTATCAAATGTATGTGTAGATAAAGTTTTCTAACAGCTTTGAGTTCAGATTCATGAGTATACTAGCGGCCGCCCGCGGTTTCATCCGCGTGGTTCCGGTTCCCGTAGGAATATCGGGATAAAAAGTATCCTCTGTTTTAAACCAGGCTATCTCCTATCTGTGTGCCACATTTTATCCAAATCCGTTTAGTAGTTTTTGCGTGAAAGAGTAACAAACAGACTGACATACTTTTGAATTTATAATATTAGCAGGGTGTCAAATTTTTTTAAACAATTCTGAATTCAATGCCTTACTTCTTAAAGTTCTAAGTCGATTGGAGACATTTGTCAGATTTGTAAAGCCAACCTGCATCCGGCTTTACTTAAAACACAGCAGTGTTTGCCGTACAGTCGGGAAACTTCCCGGTTGACCAGTAAAGTTTTTTTAGGGAGCCTTATTTAAAAAAGTAATAGATAATACACATATAGAAAAAGTTTCTATCACAAATCATAGAACATTAACAGGTATTTCATTTCACCTTAGTACTTTCCGAGTAAACATTTCCCAAAAAATCACTAGTGGTCAACCAGAAAGTTCCCCGATTGTACACTGGTACTTACACTTTAGGTTATTTACATTGTACATGTCGCAGCCATATCGTATAACACGCCGTATTACAAAATGGCGCGCCGGATTGAAACACGTCGCTGTTACGTAATGCGGCCACTTCACGTGCAGCCGGATTGTATTTCACAAATGACATTAAAATCAGCGAATTAATTTTTTTTCTGATAACAATAGGTACAAACTTATTTACTTCTGTTGTCTAAAAAAAATTACTACGAAATTTGAGGACATCGCTTCGCTGCACTTCGCGATCGCCTTAAAGTTTCTAACCTATCACGCTAAGGCAAACTCGCTTTTACCCCCTTAAGTTGCTCTGGTGTCCGACGAATCTTAATCTTTGGCCACATTGCCCATTAAAAAAAAAACAATTCAAAAATTCAACAAAACGGCGTATCAATGATGCGCCGTTTTGTATATGGGTTACGAAGTAACTATTTATTAATCTATGATATGGGCTTCACTCACTAGCCGCTTTGACGAACGTGAAATGCTCATTCAAAACGGCGTTCTTTATTTCAGCCGAATTGTAGCCAATATACACATACATACACACCTACATTAGCTCATCCAACGAAACATGGGCAAGGCAGTTGCTTTTATTCTGTACCCTCCATAATAAAAACGCTTTGTGCTTTAAATTACGTATTTTACTAAAACACACCAAATGGTTTAACTTTAAATAAAAATCGTGGAGACTACATCATGAAGTTATAGGTATACTACATAACATTGCCTTTTTTAACCGACTTAAAAAAGGAGGAGGTTTTCAATTCGTCGGAATCTTTTTTAAATTGACGCGATCGCGAGCGTTTTCCCTATAACTTCTCACGCTATCACGTTTCTCTCATTTTCGAAGTGTATTGTTCTTGTGATTCTGTTTCTGTAGTCTACTCTGAAAGTATTTGATATTGTCGTCTTCTATTTGTATCTAAAATCTAACATGATGCGCAAATAAAAACATTTATTGTTTAAGTAATACCTATAGATGTTATTAAACAATCGTGTTACTTTACCTACATCCAAATAATAAAAAATCGTCGTGCATGTTCTATTTTATACAGAAATAAATGTAAGTAAAAGTAAGTGCCTATAGCATGAAAAAAAAATAAGTTAAACTGTATTCAAAGATTTTTGATAAGTCACTTGTATCGGGAATCGAACTGACTTAAATGAGAAAAATACATCCTGTACTTTTACGGTACCAATCAATACTTAGTCTTAAGTATAAAGATCAATTTAGTTTCAGAAACTTAGAGTCTTAAATTAAAGACAAATCCTGAAAAGCTTGTTCAAAAAACTTTATTGACACAAACTTTCATTCATCGAACTCGAGTCTCGTCGCCTGTTATGGTGAATAGTAGTAAAAAATGATAATTAAAAAAAAAATATTGTGTATCGTTCCTCTCATTTCGATCAACATAAAGTTAAGAACTTATTTTTTTTAGTATGCTACCTACTTACTGTAGCTACCACAGACATAGATTTTAGACCTATGTCTGTGGTAGCTACAATAAAATGTATTGAAATATTAATATTTTATCTTTCCAGGCTTTGTCTTTAATTTAAGAACCTAAGTTACTTAATCAAAATTAATCTTCATACTTAAGACTATCGTTTAGTACCATAAAAGTACACAATGTATTTTTCTCATTTAAGCAAGTTCGATTCCCGGTATAGTAAGTGATTTATCAAAATCTTTGAATGCAGTTAATTGATTTTTTGAAAATAAAGGAATGTTTCCTTTCCATAAAATGAGATAACTAAAGGATTTAAGTTAGTTTCCAGGGCCCATAATTTTTTTCCACCCTTTATAATCGAACGTACGCGAATATCGCCTAAAAGTGGGAGACTGGGAACTTCTTTAACTGTACATCATCATCGTCTCAGCCATATGACACCCACTGCTGGGTATAGGCCTCCCCCAAGAATCTCCACGATTTTTGGTCCTGCGCTGATCGCATGCAGCGGCTTCCCGCGGCGTTTAGTCGTTTTCGTCAGTCCACTTTATCGGGGGTCTAGCCTATCTACGGAGCGTCATGCAGTGCGCAATCGCCATTCCAGAACCTTTCCGCCCCAACACGGCCATACGACTGCACCTACATTCTGTTTCAAAAAGATTCCAAAGACTATATAGCGCTTGGCAATTAATGAATGACTAGATAAAATTACATTAAATAATTTCAAATCATTATCTTCAAAATCTTTATATATTTCAGAGGCAACATGACAACAGTGAAGGACCGCCAGCTGAATCCGACTCTGTGGTGCTCGGAGAGAGTCATGCTGTGAGTAGGTGCCAACCATGTCGCTCATCTTAAACCATTACACATACCTAGCATGACTTGATAATATTTAGTCAAACATTTGACGGTTATGGGCCTATCAGACGCACAAGCTTCACGACATTCTGCCTGCGCAGGCTTCTCTGACGAAAAGATGACACAGACGTGGCTACCGCGGCTGTGGGGTTTACACGCGATACAGTGGCAATTCTCTAGTGGTGGATTTTAACAGTTGTGTCTATTAAGCAATCAAAGTGAACGAGATCGATCGAAGTTGATAAACGTGACCGATGCGTGCGTACTATATCGCTTCACTAAGATGGCGCGGGTGAGCGGGGCGTGCTCCCTTCACCGCCTCACCTCATACACCGATTACCATGTTGACCTGTCGCCAACTATACACGCACGGTGTTCAGCGTACAAACCAAACGGTGCAGGCAAAAGTGTGGTGAAAAACTTGCGCGTCTGGTAGGCCCATTAGGCTGACCTCTGATTTATTTTTTGTGGGATCTCTTATTTGTGATCTGTTACTATTAAGTTTGATATTAATAATTCATTTCGTAATCAATGCCTTACTGAGATATTAATTTTCAATTCAACCATATATATAACAAAACTTTTACTTCAAAATATCTCTATAAATATGGTGCTAATTAATTTATTAGCATAATATTCAGAGCCGTCACTTTTCTCAATTAATCAGTAACTAGAAAAATTTACATGGAATGAATGGATTCTGCAAAATCGGTTGAAATAGCCGACAGTTCTAAAGCAATACACATTTTTATTTACACACATTTCGCTTTATTAAAGCAATTTTGACATAAATCCTAATTCTTAATAATTTAGTGTAAGTATTATTTTGTAATAATAACATTATATTTTTTTATAAGCAGTGGACACGCGTCTTGATAAAACAATAATGGAATAATGAACATAATAAGAATTAAAGACTATTTTTATTGTGTCCCAATCCCAATAATTCTTAAGTAATAAAAGCAATGTTCGATGCCTAGAAAAAATATCAATCAAGTTAATCATATTATTCATGAAATCATACACGAAACGGTTTAGGTAAAACCGTTTGCGAATAGAAATATAACAAAAGCAATGAAAAGCTAACTCCAGTGAATTTTGATTAATTGGTTTGTATTGCACTAAAAATATCATAAGATCTTCCCTACTCAATTCAAATTAAATCTTGTAATTGATCGAATCTCGTATGAAATGTATCTTTAAAATGATGAAAATTGATTGGAAAGTCATAATAGTAGTAGCATAGTCGATAAATAAAATTCGTTGCTACATCGAAACGCGAAAATCATGTATGTTTTCCTACTACCAAAAATTCTTATTCGTCAAGGCTATAAGTCGGACAGAATCTTTCCAGTTTTTTTATTATTTTAAAGCATCTTAAGTCCTTGAAATTATTGCAATAAAATTATATTTGTGCTATTGCATTGGCCATACCTATCTTTTACACTTTATCATAACCTTATTATATTTTGTAAAATGTTTATGTCAATATTTCTATTGGAATAAGAATTCACTGTTTATTGGTAAATAATTATAAGAAAGTATATTTTTGTGTTTGAGGGAAACCAGTGATCCTGAAACTCACCTCTTGACATGCTTGGTAAACATTTATCAATCAATTCATGGTATTGTATCTCATATCATTATTTTGTGAAAGTTTTGTCAATGGCAATTTCTTGTCACTCATACATTATACATCATACATTATGTCACAAATTCAATAATTGTAATTAAATAAGCTATAATTTTGAATAAATACTTTTCCCACCCTTTTTAGATGTCCAATATCACCTTTGAAGGCAATTCCTTTGGCCTTTATTACTATGGCTTTAATTTAATTAAGTAATTGATTATCTGTATAAGTAAATCTCATTTACTTTAAGTTTCAAAGTATATCAGTTTCGATGTTGTAAATAATGAAATATAAGTAATTGTAAGAACTTTAAACCACCAAATTGAGACTGATATTGGCCATGTATTTAGTATTCAATGTTTTGAGAACCGAGATTTTTATCTATGTATATTCTACGTTAGATTTCATAAGAGATTTACAAGGTGTAAAAAGTATCAACGATTTTATACTGACCGCAGCGTGTTAACATACAGTCCCGAGCAATGATATGTAAATACTATACTTACAACCTTGTCGCATTGACACAGACGGAACCAGAGCTCTCGGTGTTCACAAATGTCATTCAATATTGTAATGTGACAAGGTTACTTAGTGTTAGGGTAAATTTTAAATAGAAAAATATTGGAAAAAATTAACTCGGCCACAAGTGAATTCTCAGATGGGAATCGAACCCGCGACCTTTGGAAATCCGGTCCAATGCTCTTTTCCAAATTTCCAAAGGTCGCTGGTTCGATTCCCGTCTGAGAATTCACTTGTGGCCGAGTTAATTTTTTTCCAATATTTTTCTATTTAAAATTTACCCTAAGTATAAAAATAGCATTGAAAAATGCAAAAATTATAAAATCATAAATTACTTAGTGTTTCTATGTTATTGCATGTGACTGTACATTTTTAATGACGTGAACGTGACCGTAGGAAACCTTGGCCGTTAAACATGATAATTAAAATGTAAGAAATGCTTTGGTTTAGACTCGATCTAACATGGTCCTTCTTTGAAATTATTGATATATAATAAAGACACTGTTCAAGTTTGACTTCACCTGGCTTAATAGAACCACTTTTACTCAGAATAGTTTGGTACAATTTGACTAATCAACCAGATATACTACGCGATGGCAGAGACATCTGTTCGCGATCCCTTATTCAATCGGACTATTGTCAATTATGATTGGACATGTGGAAATATAATTGAGTACTTAATTTAAACTGAAATAATTAAACGAGCTAATAATAACTAGCCGACCTCTCCCCTTGCCCCGTCTACTTTTAGCGACTCGTTTTCGTATTGAAGTTGAAGCGTGGTCTATTTGGTTGTAAGTATTGTCTGTTGTACCTACTATGAATGATTTTTATAAATGGATATTTAAATAATCACTTCTACAAGATTATGCTTTTCCAAATTCCTTACGATAAACTACACAAATACCTACAGCTATGTAATCTGTGTTTTATACACCTTGTATATCAACTATTTACTGTCTTCAAAAATTCGGAATTGTAGTTGTGGCGTCCATAGATTTGATATTCATAATATATTATAGCGAATAATATTAACACTGTTAGAACATAACGAAATAATCTCTTGTGTTATACGATATCTTTTCTTTATCATTTGTGATAGCAATCATTCGTAAAAATAAAACTCATGCATTATTTTAATGTAAAATTTATTTATATTTCATTGTGCTATGAAGTTATTTTTTATTTAGGAATAAAATTGTTTCCATAATAAAATATTGTTATACAATTTTTGTCTTATTTGACTAAAACCTTAGAATAATAACTAAGGGCACTAAAACCTCCCGAGATCATCTATATATGACATCCGTGACACTAGTAACCAGAGCATTGGACCGGATTTCCAAAGGTCGCGGGTTCGATTCCCATCTGAGAATTCACTTGTGGCCGAGTTAATTTTTTCCAATATTTTTCTATTTAAAATTTACCATAAGTATAAAAATAGCATTGAATAATGCAAAAATGACAAATTATAAACTAGTAACCAGTTTTGATATGTGCAATCCAATAAAGTACAAATTATAACTATAAGTTAGGTACACTTAATCATTATCACACACTTGCGCTATACATAACTAGAATGTAAGTTTATTTTCCATCCGTGCCAAAATATAATTGTTTGGCTACACAATTATATTTTGGTCCTTCGAGCACGGAGCGCGGGGATAGTCATCATTTATAATAACATTGGCTCATAAATTTGAGAAACTCCTTTACCAATACTTGAAAATTCAAAAGAAATTGACTTTGCTTAGTTAACTTAGTGAACAATCAAAAGAAATTGACGCTATGATTTTTCGTATCACTTATTATGATGTCCAATTGTTTCGTAACATGTATACCTGAAATCCAACCGAACCTACCCGGTGCGGTGCCGAGACCTCCAAAAACTCTAACTAACTGTCCGTTCTGTTTGAAGACTTGAATTCTACAATTTCCTGAGTCACCGACTAGGATGAAGCCGAGAGGATCAACAGCTAGCACTTCTGGCTGTCTGAACTGTCCTTTCATCTGTCCCATGGAGCCGAATTCCAAGATTTTTCCTTTATTCTGCTTGTTGTATACTTTCACTCGTTTGTTACCGCTGTCCAGAATTATAACTCTGTCATTTGTGACTGCTACAGCGGTTGGCGCGTTCAGTTCGGTGCAACTCACTTCAGTGTTTTTCCATACTGATGACGTGTTCGCTGGTTGTTGTCTCATCACTACGCCTAATTGGTCCACGAATTTGCCGTCGGGTTGCAATATCTAAAAGAAAGCAATGAATTGCATTTTGTTATAACATATTGTAATTTCTAGTCAAGTTTGTAAGATTAAAATAAAATGCAGACTATTCAGTGAATGGAGATGGTGCCACACTGGTCTCTAGAGCTCGAGTGGAGTGAATAATAGTTATAATTATTTAAAAAGGTACAAATCGCGACAAACTTCTAGATTCCTCTGAAATGTCTTTGCAAAAGTGGAATATCTGTAATTTGCTATAATTTTTTGTAAGAGGTCTATAGACAAAGAATCGTCATTCCGAGGCAGAAACGGTGCTATTTATTATTATAGTTTTCAGTAGACCGTTTTTTGTATCCGTACCAAACAAATTTTCAGGTTAAGTAGTAAGATCTTATATAAATTTAGTTGTGTCAACTTTGAGGTGTAGCTAATTGGCTATGAGATTGATGTTTATACATTTTTGCTCTCAAGTTGCACCTTTGATGCCAACTCGGTTATGGGTATCCCATACTGCGCTAGTTGGGTCACCTGAGCGGTAGAATTAGGACAGCCCTACCGCCACCACTGACACACTGCGTAGAAACGGACTCCCAGGATAAAAGGTAAGTACAACTTTAAAGATACAACGGACAAGTAAATAGTTCTATACTGTGTCGTTCATCGACTGACCTGAACCCGATCGTTGCCAGTATCAACCACGTAAATGTGATTCTGGGAGTTGTCAGTGGTGATGCCTTCCGGTGACCGGAACATTCCGAACCGACTGCCCTTTTGGCCAATGGTCCTCAGATACTCCCCGTCCTTTGAGAATACGTGGATACAATGTTTCCATTTATCTGAAACGATCAAATATTTAATTTTATACCTAGTAAAAGTAGCAACTTGTCTCTAAACACTCAGGCAGGAATCGAACTCGCAGGTTTCACCCGTGTGGTTCCCGTTCCAGTGTGAATATCGGGATAAAAAGTAACCTATGTAACTCCGTCCTTTCAACTAACTCTATGCTAAAAGTAAAGTCAATCGGTTTCTCAGTTGGGGCGTGAAGGAAGGACAAACAAACACACTTTCGCATTTATTAAATTAGGATAATGAGGGCAAAGGTTTTTTATACGTCATAAAAAAAGGTACAACCTTCTTGCGTACAATATAGTCTAGTAAGTAAACGATCTTACCGGTAACAAAAGATCGCCCCCAAGCTTTTTATGAAAGCGATCTGCACGGGACACAGCATGTCCTCGTGGGTGATCCTAGTATCTTGGCTTGAAAACGTTCTCCATCATCCATCCATCATCAGCCTGTGGACGTCCACTGCTGGACATAGGCCTCTCCTAGCTCTCGCCTATTGTGGCGGTATTAGGAGGAAATTAGCCTACTGCTACCACGCTGGCCAGACGGGTAGGTAGAGGGTTTGTTTCAAGCTTTCCTTCTCTCGCACAGGTGTTCAATGCGTCGAGCCTCTTAGTCGACCCTTGCGACATCCCAGGCATGTAAGGGAGTGGTGACACTTGTATTCTTAGGCCGTCACCACACGGCAAACCGTTCTACCAGCAGGATACTGCGAATATCTATCCAGAACAACGAATTGTCTAAATCTGAAGACAATCTTACCGGTAATATCTATCTCCCTCCAAGCTCTTCATGAAAGCGATCTGCACGGGACACAACATGTCCTTCTGAGTGAGCCTGGTCACGATCTTAGTTTGAGACCGTTCCACCACCAGCACGTTGTGTATATCCAGGGACCACCAGGTAACATCAGAGACTGATGCCTACTTGGTAAAACAAAGATTTTAGGTATGAAGACGATCTTACCAATTATATCTCTCCCAAGCTCTTCATAAAAGTGATCTGCAAAGGGGGGTTAATCTTGACGGAATCGCGTTGAGATCAAGATTGAATGTCAATAATTACCTATTACTGATTTTCGACGTTGATTCGATTTTAATTGCCGCTAAAATCGATTACTAAGAGTACAAAATTTTATTTTCTAATTTCAAGCATTAATTTGTAATGTAATTACTTATTTTAAGTCATAATTACTGACGTTTGTCATTAATTCCATCTCGATCTCAATCCGATCGCGTCAAGAGTAATAACCCTCGTGGGTGAGCCTGGTAACAATCTTGGCTTGAGACCGTTGTATGTACCACCAGCACACTGTGGATATCCACCCAGCATTCAGGTAACAGCAGGCTTCTTGGCAATCTTGGCTTGAAGCCGTTACACCACCAGGACGTTGACAAGGTCTATCTAGCACAACGTAAAGTCTAAGTATGAAGACGAACTTACCAGTAACATATATCTCCCCCAAGCTCTTCATAAAAGCGATCTGCACGGGACACAGCATATCCTCGTGGGTGAGCCTAGTCACTATCTTGGCTTGAGACCGTTCCACCACCAGCACGCTCTGGATATCCATCCCACAAACATAGAGGTGTCCACTCCATGGACTGATGCCGACACCGCCGGGACGGGACGCCTTGCGCCATATGAAGTGAGGCACGAAGTTGCGCGATCTGGATATTTAACATTGGTTTTAAAAATTTACAGACAGTAATTCGAATCGATATCATCTATACTAATAAATCCATACTGTGGCTGATTGACAGACAACGCACAGCCCACACGGCTGAACCGATTAAGCTGAAATTTTGCATACACTGCACTAAAAAAGGATTTTTCGAGATAATCCCACGGGAACGGGATCACACGGGTTAAACCGCGGGTGGCCGCTAGTTAACTAAGCTAACTATCAGCAGTCAATAGATAATAATAGATAAATAAAATGTTTATTACCTAAGTAGGTATCTACCTACTTAGGTAATAAACATTTTATTTATATCTCTGTCTCTCTATCTTTATCTACTTAAATGTGAGAAAAATGAAAGAGTCAAAGCGATTTAAGTGATCAATGTGTGAGAAAAGTCATAAAATTGTTATGCCTACTTCACAAGTTCCTTTAAGTTACAACAATTTGCAAATTGCAGTATTTTGCTTAGCAGCTTAGCAATAGTTCAGTCGTTTTTTTTTGCATGTCTATTACCAGTTTGAAACCAGTTTGTCATGGAGCCGCTGAATGCGGACAGGACCGATCGTCGTGAAGATCTTTGGGGGAGGCCCAATACTCAGCAGTGGATGTTATCTGGCCGAGATGATGATTATGAATTCTTGCATGCTTCTTTTGGTAATAGAGTTACATATTTTGGTGTCATAGAAGAAATGTCATACAAAAACTCACCTATAATACATGAACAAGCTCTCCTCGTTCTCGAGCGGGTTGTTTTGCTTCGCCCCCTCAGGGACGGGGTCATCAGACTCCGCGTCCAGCGGAGTTGCAGAGTCCAGTTCGATACAGAAGCCTTCTTTGTCGAATACGAAGTGATCGGTGTCCCATTTGGACACGTCCGACAGTATTTGTAAGGCGTTCTGGTGCAGATTTACGAATGTCATCACCTGAAGAAGGATAAGAAAGTAACTGCTTTAATTTTTTTGTACAGACAAGGCAACTCCGGATTATACAAAATGTCTTTCTACAGATAACTCTAAACTCAATGACCTACGTCTAAAAGTTCGAAGTGGATTGGAGAAATATGACAGTTTTGTAAAGCCTACTTGCTGTTGACCGTACATTGACAGAAGCTTGAGCGCGCCCTTAACGTGAACGTAATTAAAGCGGCTTGTAATGCAAATGGATCATCAATATTAGGTTAAATTTTTAAAGTCGGATTTTTAATTCAGTACAGTAATTTGACAGGTGCCAATGTCACTTTATAAAAATAATCCTGATTTAAATTTATTTTCGTAATGATTTGCGCATTTCCAGTTCCAGTTCAGTAAGTCTATTGATTCCACTCACGCACACAAATTCAATATAATCATTATAGCTACCTACATTATAATTCAGCATTATTTTCACAATGTGACATTGACAACCTGTCAAATCACTCTACTGAATTAAAAATCCGACCTTAAATCGTATGACTCTCTCTGTAACTAAATCACACTTATTTCAAATTCAACTCCTACTGTTCTTTCTACAAAAAACTCTTTTAACCATCCCTCGACTTTGTTATCGATACAAAAAACCAACCAACATACCTTCGCAGCATCCTCTGAAGAGGTGCTTTCCGTCATTTCTCGTACAGCCACATGTCTCGCCTCCTCCAACGACGACTTGAGAGCTAGCGCTGACATGTCTCCAGTTTTTTGCAAGTCAGCAGTTTGGTTGACAAGTTCATCTTTCTTTTCAATTATGGCGTTGATTTTCTCTTCTGCAGTAATGTTAATTTGCTCCATGATACGTTCACAGCGATCCTGGAACACATTCGTTAATTAAGTCCGCAGGGAAGTGATATGATCTATCGAAATGGACAAAAAACATGACGATCCACGGCATCCAATGTTGGTCGCCTTCCTGCTCCTGCGAGATGAAATCATCAGGGCTTCCTGAGAAGCGTCCGGACCACCAGAGAGCCATCCCAGGCCAGACTTTGACACTGGAAAAACACGGTACCAAAGCCACTTATCACCCCAAAAGAAAGTCTCGCCCCCGGTAACAGGCTACCTTGGCCAACCTGTAAATCCTTAAACAGGTTGAGAACACAGATCGGCCGGTGTAAAGAGAACTTAAAATAAACTTACTTTAAAATGTTCCATTTTATGTTCTAGACGACTCGTAGCGGAATCAAGTTGCTTCAAAATTGAAGAGATTTGTGTTCTCATATCGTCTAAGTGTTGTGACCAACAAACTCGACAGAAGTTCTGAAATCGAAACAAATGAGGTATAGGTATAACAAAATCCTGATACATTCCTACAGTAGCATCAATGTTAATGATGATAAGAAGCAAATGTCTTCGTTAATAATGAAGAAGGTCACAAATATATTTTGTAATCATATTGTTGCTACAAATATAATACAGTATCTTTTAACTCCTAATCAGAATTGAGACGACTCTTAGGTAAGAAAGCAATTCGACAACACACAAGCTTCACATATTGACCTTGAGCACGGTCCTATCGCTTACGTCATCATCAAAATCATTTCAGCCCCACAACACTCACCCTGGGTATAGTATAGGCCTCCCCCAAGGATTTTCACGACGATCGGCCCAGCGCTTTTCGCATCTACCTACTCCGTGTCGGGGGCCTTCCCACGAAGCGTCTCGTCCGGAAAACCGCTATATACTAGTACTAGCTAGCTACATAAAGGGGAAACTGTAAGCTATTTGTGCTCTCGTGTGTAAATCAGCTTACCATTTTACAATGTTGGCAGCAAGTCACGTACGTGTTGTCGTATATACTCTTACACTGAGAGCAGCGTTTAGGTACTGGGTGATGCAATCAATTCTACATTTTGTCCACCATTTGCGACAGAAGATGATGGAGTGGGTGTTCCTGGACTTGACCCTCCGTTACTAGTGATTGGTGGTGATGCCAACCAGACGGAGAAGTGAGTCAATGCTTTGCATATTGACCTTGAGCGCGCACATATACGCGTATCTACGTGTTTACAGAGATGTTCATAGAGCCACTGTTATGCTTTATGAGCTGTCGAGTAAACTTACAATTAACAGCACGTCCACCTTAACATTTGGGATACCGCCGCTATTACTAGGTAGCTACATGAGGGCGCTCTCAAAGTCAAACTATAAGTAAAGCCTAGAAATACCCTGTCGTATCAGCTTACCATTTTACAATGTTGGCAGCAAGTCACATCAATATTGTCGCAGATGCTCTTGCACTGCGAGCAGCGTGTACTGGGCGATGCAATCAATTCTACATTTTGTCCACCATTCGTAACAACAGAAGATGATGGCGTGGGTGTACCAGGACTAGACCCTCCGTTACTTGTGCTGGTGGTGGTGATGCCAACCAAGCGGAGAAGAGAGTCGATGTAAAGGTTACGTGGTAGATTGTTCACGTAGTTCGGACCGGTGATTTGTATCCTTGTGTTGCATATCGGGCAGTTTATTATTAGTAAATCTAAAAGAAAAATAAAAAAGAAAGTAAGCTTTTACACAAGATTCTCCAGTTTAGGTACTCTAAATTAGGGAAGTCCCTAAAGGCTTTGACTTAAGGCTTTACATAACCTTCTGCTGAGAAATTCTGCGTACGTATACCTACTTCTAGAGTTCGAGACGCATTTGCTGGCAGCTGATCAGCTCTTAGGCTATTTGAGAGGTTAATACAAGATTCTTTATAAGTATCTGTTGCATTACTCGCCATTCAGTCATTAGCCGTATTCGTAGCGCTTCAAAGCTTTTAGAAATGATTAATAAGAATTTCAACTCAATTGAACCCAGATCTACACGTGTTAAAAAGGGTTTATCACTTATCAACATTATTACAACTAAACTATGTCGAGTAATAGTTTTGTAGAACAAGCTACAGCAATTACGCAAGCTATGTACCTATCTCTAATATACCTATTCTTGAGGACGCACTTGAGTTTATTTATGTAGGTAGGTAGTCTTACCGTATTGGATAACATGACATAAGGTAACTTTAAAACCACTTGTGCAATATAAATCAAGAAAAAAAACACATAAAAGCAAGCAAGCCAGATAATATAATAAACGGGATATTGTAACAGCGAAAAAATTCAAAGATACTAAAATACACAAGTTTAAAATGCAACAAGTGTTTACTAATAAATAAAGAAAAAAGACATTAAAGCAAGCAAGCCGATATAGGTAGTACAGTCGGCGAGGTCTAAGCTGAGCTTTGCATTTGTGTGGGCCCAAGACTTGTAAGTATAGTATTTTTCTCAAATAATGCGCGGAAATTAAAACTTCTTTTCGAAATCATACGAACAACCGCGTTAAAGTGTTGATTTGTTGTTTTTTTTCCTAAAACAGCTTTCTATTTGCAAGCCAGTTCGAAATTTAAATAAAACCTTTGATAAGTTACCTCCTTGGTTGTCATATTTCGGAGTAAAAGATTTGCATTTTTAAATTACACGACAGATAAGAGTTTACTATGTAATTTATTTCGCCGCTTAACACGGATTTATGGATTTTCATACAACTTTTGCCGGCCGCTGCTCGCATCGCATGTATGTGGCCAGTACAGCAATATCGATTTATCTCGAAGAAGATTGTTAATATAATGCTTACATTTCCAAGCATGTTTGAGAAACAATAATAAACGGGATATTCTAAACAACTAAAAATGCAAAGATTCAAAAAAATACTAAAGTTTCAAATGCGACAAGTGGTTGCTTTTTCTCATCTTTTGGTCCGCTGAATATTTTAATGAATATTATACAAGATGAATCCTTAAGAAAGGGGATTGAGGTTATTGTTGCATATATATAAAATAACGATGAATACCAACACAGACGAAATGATAGATGGGGTGGTATTACCAGGTGTAATTTTTTAGCCTCACCTGGAGGCAATACACTCTAAATACTTACTAGAGAAAGTAAACATTACCCCAAGAAAACATTTCTTTATTTTTAAAACGATCCAAAAGTTTCTTTCTTTATTTTTTTTTAAATTTTACCCTTTCGTTGAACCGGCTAAAATCCGAAAGAATAACCTACAAAACATCAAAATTTCACCCTGTAATAGGACTAAATAAGCCCTGGGTAACCGCGTGTCTGACTGCACCAGACAGTCTACCAACCGTGAGAGATGGCGGGAGATTGTGCGGCAAGCTGTGTCCGCCTCTACCACCGACGTGGACGCCTCTACGTGACCACGACCGCTCTGCCAAGAGCGAAACGACAAAGAAGAATAAGAATAAAATAGGAATATCATGATCTAGTTACTAACCAGCTACATACACGGTGAGGCAGGCCAAGCAGAAGGTATGCTGGCAAGGTAACATCTTCGGATTGTGGAGTACCTCCAAACACAGCGGGCATTGTACCAGTTCCTGGATACCTCCGGCTGATAACCTGTAGGAAGGAATATGTTGATTTTTCATATAAAAAAGTAACATGCAGAGATACATAATTAAGATACTGCAGATAGGTTACCTACAGAAAATATTGTAGGTAAATACTGAGAATTCACTTGTGGCCGAGTTGATTTTTTCCAATATTTTTCTATTTAAAATCCACATAAGTACAAAAATAGCATTGAAATATGCAAAAATTAAAAAAATCATAAAAAGGATAAATATCACGCATGGCCGCTCCATAAAGACCTTTGGCATGGTTTGGGTCGGTGGGCCTAAGATGTGGTCCGCAAACAATAGTGACAGGCTGCTGCAGCCCATTGCCTACAATCAATTCTGAATATTATGCACTGTCCATTGACAGGCTTTTACCATCCGCCTCTAACCGCCTCTGTGGTCTAGTGGTAACAACCACTGGTATGAGACCCAGGGATCCCGGGTTCGATTCCCAGCGGGAGTACATATTGTATTCGGTTTGGTTGGTGGTAGGACTTGTAAGCCCGCCTGGCTAGCTACCACCATCTTATCTAAGTCTGACGCCATAAAACAATGTTTTTTTTAGCATTGTTGTGTTTTGGCAGTTAGAGATAAGGTAGCCAGTTCCTCAGTGATTAAGGATTCCGGGAGAGGCTAGCTTTCATCTTCAGCCTTATCAATACTTAACATCAGGCATGATGAAGGCTAAGAGTATCCCCGTTGTTCATAAAAAAAATCTGCACTAAAACTGCATTGAAGCAGCTGGCGTATTTATGTTTTTCTCCCGCTCCCAGCCGGTAAGGTATACTATCAACCTGCAGCTTTGATGCGCTACCAACTCCGCAAGGTATGCCAGGAAGTATACTTGGATAGGTATACTTATCAATGTTCATTTAGCTAATATGAAGACGAAGGACGAAATAGGCGAAGAAGGCGAAGAAGGTGAAATAATGTCAGAATACCATTCTATCTGTTACTAACGTATCAATATTCTGAAAGAAACATTCTGAAGACACGAGTAAGTAATGAGTTAGATCTAAAGAACTCCCTAGAACTTCGAAGGCACGTCAATGAAGCAAGGACTTACTTTCTTGGTCTGGATTCTGACGAGTAGCTCGCTCGGGGTGCAGAAGGGTTGTTTGCGCTTTTAAAATACGTGGTTGAAGGTGTCGACGTTGGAGTAGCTGGAGTGAGAGTCTCTTCATTGGTGATCTTCTGGCTATTCCACCTCTTCAAGGTGAAAAACGAGGGTTTTTTTTTTAATTTATCCGACATTTTCGTTTTACTGTCCAAGGCAAACACTTATCATAAACTGAATAATAGGTAGGTAATTGATACAAATCAGTACTTATCAGTAGACTCTTTATCTTTTAAAGTTGCAGGCAAAACAAGTTTACAGATATTGATTTATTAGTGCAATTTAAGTTTATGATCAATATGAAATCTAATTATCTATTTTATCAAATTTAATAGAGGTTAATTTATTGTAATACTTAAATGTTGGGCATAGGATAAGTGGGTGCCTATTTAGGTAGGTAATCAATTTAAGTGTTGAGAGCTTCAAATTATTATGTTTGATTCCTAATTATTCATTCAAAACATTCTAAAATCAACAAACTTAGATTATCTGTTTCCTTTTATATTTAAAAGGCTATAATTATTAAAAATTTATTCTGTCGGCGTATTAAATGCCGTCAAAAATATAATGGACAAATATATTTAATCATATCAATCGGTGATAATACTACCAAAAATTATCAGACATGCCAGGCTAATTAGATATAGATAAGATACGTAAAGATTAGATAGAATAAGCTAATTTCCTGACACTGGACTTATAGCGATTTAAATTGCGGTCTGCGTTATTGTTTGTTTATCATCTACTAGCGGCCGCTCGCGGTTTCACCCGCGTGGGAATATCGGGATAACAATGATCCTAATCCGTTCAGTAGTTTCGGAGCCTATTCAATGCAAACAAACAAACAATCAAATCTTTTCTCTTTATAATATTAGTACTTATAGATAAGCAAAGCCCATCAATACTTTGATGATGATGATGAGATTATGTTAACCACGGGGCTATAGTTCGGTTATTTTAGGGACCGACACTGCAACTGCCTCTGTGGTAAATTGGCAACAACCACCAGTATCAGAGGTCTTGGGTTCCATTTCCATTCCCAGCGGGATACATAATGTATTCGGTTTGGTTGGTGGTAGGATTTGTAAGTTTAGGTACCTGACTAGCTCCCACCATCTGATCTAAGACTGACGCTAAAATAACAATGTTTTCAGAATTGTTGTGGTTGAGGATTCCTGGAGAGGCGCTCCATCTTCAGCCTTATCAATACTTAACATTAGGTATGATGAAGGCTAAGCGTGTCCCCGTTATTCATAAAAAAGCAAGCAGACAGCGGTTGCCAGCCCTTTTTCTTTTGTAAAAAAAAAACAATTACATAATTCCTTGAAACAAAAAAGGCTGCATCCGAGAAAGTATAAAGCTATGTAGGCTTTGAGGCTACCATATTTTAAGTTCGATATTGCACTAACGGTACAGCCAGCGAATAAAAATGTTACTTGTCAAAGACGCGTAAACCGAAACTTATTGAGCATCTTTTTGTAGGTCAGATATCTTCTTTTATGGTTTACTAATGTATGCCCGAATTTCAAATGCAATAATTTCGTTTGACATAATTTCATATGCCATAATTCCTTTAGAAATAACGTTTCTGTTGCCATAACTATCAAATTACATAAAATTGATTGCTATAATTTCATTATTCATAATCAATCAAACGCCATAACTACTTTATTACATAATTTTATTTGCTATACATTTCATTTTCAATATATTTAATATCCATAACGATCATTCACCTTACAACCTATACTGAATATTTATTTATTTATTGACTTTAAGTACTAGAATTTTATGCAAACCCCCATGCAGGCAGACATGCATTATGCAGTCAGGCATGTGCAGCATGCATTATGCAGCCAGGCATGTGCAGCATGCAAGCAGGCATGCAGCATGCAAGCAAGCATACAGCATGCAGGCAGGCATGGCGCAGGCATGCTACATGCAAGTCTTCTGTCACGTCTCTAAATTACACTCTAGGGGTAGGGCATACAAGACTACGGGCAGTCGGGGTCAACTGAGTCGGTTTTGAATATTATTCGTTTTTTTACTAATTGGTTATCTACATAAAGTTAGCTAAAAATAAACGTTCTAAGACGTGTATTATTATGTCAAATAAAGATTATGTCGAATGAAAATTATAGTTTCTAATAATTATAGCATTTGTTAATATGGCATCTCATTTTATGGCAAATGAGAGTTATAGCTAGTAAATGATTATATCATGCGTTATTAGTATAAATGAGAATAATGCAAACGAATATTATGACCGAGGATCATTATGGCAAATGAAATTATTGCAAGGAATATTATGAAAAACAAGACAATACCTTCTTTTATACTACTCTTGTTAATTTTTTTTTTTCTTTATTGCAATATAAAAAAAAACAGCAAATGGCGGACTTAATGCCATCAGGCATTCTCTACCAGTCAACCAGTAAAAGGTGGTTTAAATTACCCATGCCAAGAGATATTTAGATGTAAGAGTTCTGTCGTAAGAGCAATAACAATTGTTTTCAGATGTTTTATTGTTTGTCTGCCTTATGAATCATAATTGTCCACGTATCTCATAAAAGCTAGTGTACAAAATTGGATGCTGTTTTTACAGTAGGAAGTACTTATTGATGAGTGTTACAAAAAAGTAGTGGTAGGTTCCTTGTTATGATATGGTGAATATGGTGGTTTGCGTAATAGTTTTAGTCCTTTCTGCGGGCTAGGCTGGTAACCTGTGGTAGGTACTGGTTTCTAAGAAACTTATTTCAGGCGCCAGTCCTTCACAAATGTAGGTTAATCTATGACTTTTTTTGTATGACTTGATATAAATAATGAATTTGTGAAGTAACAAATAAATAACTTATTTATTATTATTATATTTTCGATTTATCAAGACATTGCTGAATTTGCCGATTTACAAAAATACATTATATTATTATACATACTATTTATTACCAACATACCACGTCGCGATATACTTATATCAATCTTTTTCACCGATTTTTAGATCATTGTAATAAGTAATGTTACTAACTAATGTCTAATCAAACGCTTGCACGAGAATGCGACCGACCGATAGACAAGTCATATGTTGAAAATAAAAAAAAAACAAAAATCATAAATATTAAGGCGATACTCGAAAAAAATATGCTGCAGCGAGATAGCAATGAGAAATCGACGCGCACGGGAGCGAGACCGATTTTGCAGATTAGGCAAAAAAACACAAAATCACATCGTATTAAAAAACTACAGCGATTTTAAAAAAATAGTCTTATACGATCCTAAATATTATTGGTGTCCACTTATTAAACCAATTTCCAATAGTGTAAGTAACCCCATTTAAGAATAATCTTGAATTTTCGAATTTTTTAGAGGTCTTTTCGAAAAGAAGAAGTGTTGAGGCAAAATCATAAAATAGTGTTTTTGAAACTTTACGAATCTAGATAAAGGTATGAAAAAATATATATGTTATTACCAGATTTGTAACAACAGTAACCATGCTATAGTTTATATCAATAAGTCCATACTTTTTTTAGCGCCTTAATTTTGCTAACAAAAGTTTTCTCGAGGCAGACAGCTCCGCTCCTTTCTTACACTTACATACATGTTTAAACAAACTTAGGTATTATTATAATAGCTTTTGCTTGCGAACAAGTGGTGTGTGTGTGTGTGTGTGTGTTTGGTCGAAACATTTCTTCTGCCATAAGTCAGAGGACTCACATTTTAAAGAGTTGCAAATCTGGATAAATACTAGTTATAAGTGGACCCAAACAACAAACCAAAAAATGCAGGTGTATCGGAATTATTCCGATTTTTTTTCAGCGTTAATTTTGTACGATATGACTGGCCTACGAGGGATAAAGATGAAGAAAGTTTTGTTACCTGACTAATAATTCGATTATTAATGCAAACTTCTAAGTTCGATTCGTATTCCGGCAATATTATATAATTTAAGTACTTACCTATCGATTTCGGTATAATAAGCCTGGTGGAGACTTGTAAATGTAACCGTGTTATGGAGCCATCCTGTATATCGGTGAACAACTTTGCAACGCCAATTAATGCATCGCCAGTAAAGTATAGTTCATACGCTCAATGCAAGTGCATGTTGCAGCTTTGGCGAGCTAAGGAGCTTTGGAATCGTTAAAAAATTTGCATGATATTTTAGTTAAATTATGTTATACTAGCCAAACGGCCGCCGGCCGGTTGGACGACCCAGATACCGCTGGGGAGACGAGGTTGAGAAGGATCTGCGCGAGCTCCACGCGGCAGACTGGCAGGAGGTGACGCAGGACAGACCCAGATGGAAGCCCTTATTATAGGAGGCCAAGAACCACTTTGGATCGCTGCGCCATCCTAGTAAGTAGGTAAGTAAACTCATTTGCAAAAAAAAAACGGGCACCTAAGCAATGAACCATTTCAAATGTTAATATTGCTTTGTTTGATAATTATAGGTAGTTTTATCCTCACAATTTGGTAAATTAATAAGAAAATAATCGTTTTCATCAGTATTTCATAAAATTTAGATACAATTTATGGGAAATATTGCTAAACCTCGCTAGTAGTGTATGTTCGCTAGTAGTGCATATACTCATGAAGTAAAAATAAAAAAGTTTTTTTGTTTGTTTTTCTTTAATAAAGTAAAAGTAGATAAATGTTTAGTATCGAGTGTGATCCCCTCTAGCTAAAATCACAGCTTGAATTCTTCTGGGCATGCTAGCGAGTATATCCCGGATACTTGCTTGCGGAATACGTTCCCACTCCGCAGTAATCACATTCTTCAGCTCTCTGATGGTCTGCGGAGCCGGGTGTACTGATCTCACACGCCGTTTCAGAACGTCCCAGACATGCTCTATGGGATTGAGGTCGGGACTTCGAGCTGGCCAATCCAAACGACGAATGCCGACCTCTTGCACATACGTATTAACATCGCGGGATCGGTGGGCGCGGGCATTGTCGTCCATAAAAATCGAGTCTTCACCTAGAGCGGCCAATGCGGGTTGTGCATGAGGAATTAGAACTTCCGTTATGTATCGATGCCCAGTCAGTGAGCCGTTTTCAATGAAGACTAACTCTGTACGATCCATTGAATTTATTCCTGCCCAAAACATAACAGAGCCCCCACCATAAGGTGTGATTTCTTCGAAACATGCCTCTGCAAAGCGTTCTCCTTGTCTTCTTAGCACTCGCCGACGTCGATCTTCACCGAACAGAGATATCCTGGCCTCATCAGAGAACAAAACCCTATTCCAATCTTCTTGAGTCCATGATTCACAATTTCTAGCGAACCTAAGCCTGTGAACTCTGTGCTCACGGAGTAATTTGGGGCCGCGGGCCGGGCGGTGACTGCGTATATTGGCAGCGAGAAGCCTCCTCCTGACCGTCCATAGACTAATATGCACATTTCTTACTTCTTGGAGGTTGTTCTTAAGATCCACATACGAAGATTTGCGATTTCTCAATGCGCGACTCACAAGAAAACGATCATCCCGTGGTTGGGTACATGGTTTTCTTCCAGAACCAGGCCTTCTCTCGACGGTACCAGTCTCCTGATATCGCTGCCAGGTCCTTTGGACTGTCGAGCGACTAACATTTAGCCTCCTAGCCACGAAACATTGGCTGCAACCCTCTTCAAGCAGCGCGATAATTTTGGTAGCTTTTACCACTTTATCTACCATTTTTGATACAGCCAAACAGCAATAAATAAAGCTTTGACAGTCAAGAATATGAAAATAATCGATAAAAATTGAATAAAAGTTATGAAAGTCGATGTTAACTTCTGGAACTTCGCGCCAAAAATGTAGGATAAAAAGGGGTTTTCTGTAAAAATGAGCATCAAATGAAAATTTGAATTTAGAATGTTCTTTTTTAAATACCACAGCATTTTTAAAACCGGCCAGTAACGTGTACAAACGATGGAAACCTTTTTGGTATTTTATCTTTTTAAAGATGAATGAAAATCAAAACCGCCCGTTTTTTTTGCAAATGAGTGTATGTTACACTAGCATTCCTGTGGGAATGTCGAAATAAAAAAGATAAGTAGGCTTTATTTTAATCCAGGCTATCTTCTATCTGTCTCGAATTTCATCCAAATCGGTTCAGTATTTTTTCCTGAAAGAGTAACAAATAAAGAAACAAACAAACTGACATACTTTCACATTTATAATACTAGCGGCTGCCCGCGGTGATCCCGTGGCAATATCGGGAAAGTAGCCTATGTGTTAATCCAGTACTTGAGGTCCCTACATTACATTCTAAATTTCATCCAAAACCGTTCAGTAGTTTTTGCGTGTAAGAGTAATATACAAACTGACATACTTTCACATTTATAACATTAGTAAGATTATTACGTGATTGATGTCGAATGTTTTACTTACATAAGTTTTTGTTTAGGAAATGTTTTCAGCCTGCCTACGAGTATATTGAAGCTTTAACTGATAGAACTATTATAAAATAGAACTTTATTCATGCTTTATCATAAGTTAAAATAATACTTATGTGATGTAGGTGTTCTACTCATGTTTCAGTCGTATGTATTCAACTTAAGAGACATAAATGTTTTATAGAAGGTACAGGTTTTATCGAACGTTCTTGTATCTAACTAAGTATTTATTTCGAGAACACATCTTATTATTATTGTTATTTTATTGTGTTACTATACGTTTAATCGAATAGTATTGTAATAAACTCAAAACATTAAAAACCTGCTAAGCATAAAAAGATGGTAGAAAAAGCAATCAAGCAAGAGTTGCTGTTTATCTGAATCGTTTTAATGAAAAAACTATTGAGTGCTTAGTGCGAGTTTTTCTACTCACTGTCGATCGTGAACGCGTCGATTTTTGTTTGAAATCAGCGGCCCGCGCCATCTAGCGGATTACGCAATGGACTACACCAACGCCATACAAAAACTTAACAAGCTCACTATCGACCGTGAGTAGAAAAAACCGGCAATGAGCACATTGAGTGCTTAATGCGAGTTTTTTCTACTCACGGTCGATCGTGAACGCGTCGATTTTTGTTTGAAATCAGCGGCCCGCCATCTAGCGGATTACGCAATGGACTACACTAACGCCATACAAAAACCTAACACGCTCACTATCGAACGTGAGTAGAAAAAACCGGCAATGAGCACACTGAGTGCTTAGTACGAGTTTTTACTACTCACGGTCGATCGTGAACACGTCGATTTTTGTTTGAAATCAGCGGCCCGCCATCTAGCGGATTACGCAATGGACTACACTAACGCCATACAAAAACCTAACGCGCTCACTATCGACCGTGAGTAGAAAAACCGGCAATGAGCACACTGAATGCTTAGAGCGAGTTTTTTCTACTCACTGCCGATATTAACACGTAACACGTAATTTTTTATTATGAAATTAGAGGCTCGCCACGCCATTGCACACTGATCGGAACTTGACGTTTATATTAACTGGGTCAAAAAAAAAACAAATAGACTAGTAAAAGAGCGCTTTTCAATAGTCAAAATCTTTTGAGACTTTTGAACCGACACGAATGTGCACAAAAAATTTGTGAGTGTAAACAGAAGTAACGACATAAATAACTATTATTATGGTATTTAAGATAATTATTAATGCGATAACATTTATTATTCCTGTAGGAAACAAAGGTGATGGCCAAAAATGTATGACGTCCGGGCCACGTCTCTGTACAGTATACCAAAAAATAGTTAAAGACACGATAAACAGTTTCTAATTATTCAATTTCTTTAAAATAGCTTTGATTTCTGGAAGGAACAATAAATATAATGCAAAAATACATCTTGGCGAAAGATGTCATTTTGTCACTGCTACTGTCAGCCAATAGAATTAGGTACAGTCGAACACACAGTAAAACACAATAACAATGACACTGACTGTTTTCTTTTATAAAGTCGTAATGACATAATATTTGACGCCTTATTTAAAATAAAAATATTGATTCACTACGAGACGTTGACGGAATTTCTGTAGAAAACGGAAGAAGCCAAAACAGAAAAAAAAATGTTTTTAATAAAATAAAAAAAATAAAAAAATATGTATTTCATAAAAAAAAAACAAGTGGGTAATACAGGGTATGGTTGATTCCCCCTTTTAGGTGTAAAAACACCTGTACCAGGAGTAAATCGCTCTCTCATAACAACATCTATTTTTCGTGTTTTTAAAGAAATAAAACAAAAAATTTAATAACAAAAATATTAATTTTAAAACTTTTAAAATGTGCTTGTGTATGTGTGTGTGTGTGTGTGTGTGCGTGTGTGTGCGTATGCGTGACCTCGTATTTATTTGTATGTAATACTATATTTATATAAATGAAAATAAAATAAAAAATAAAAATAAAATTAAATTAAAATAAAAATAAAATAAATAATTCTAAGTATCAGTATTTTTTTCTCTTTTGGGGGTGGTGTTAATAGACTTGGCCCAAATTGAGACATGTCCTTTAGTCGTACCTCCATGAAGGACAAATATGACGCGACCGTTAATGACATTATTCTAAACTTATTTATTTCAATTTACGGTCATAGTCTCAAACCGCATTGGCCTGTCATTAGTAGATATTATGATTATAAGCCTAAAGTAAACATTGTAACAGATTACTTTTATTTGCACTTTAAAAGATTGAACAGCATAATATAAACATGAAGGTAAGTAGGTAAGCACCTAAGTAGGTACTCGTATTTCATTTTATGACTAAGAATGCAACTAACCTAATCGTGCTGTAGTAGGACAATTATTTATATACTCATCAAAGAAGGTCTTACTTATAGGATTGTTCCAGTATAACAGTAATAAGACAATTCTCTGATTATAACATATATAAACTTACCTAATTTCTTTCTAAATCTATGTAAAATTGTATAGGTAGGTAAGTATTAAGTACCGGATGTGAAGGTATACGCACTGCTGTTTGGATGCAACTCATCAGCCATTTCATAATTAAACTAGGTATCTACTCGTATACAGGGTGGAAAAAATCTATAGGCCCTGGAGGGGAACTACCGTAAATCCTTTAGTTAGCTCGTTTTACTGAAAGGAAACATTCCTTCATTTTTATAAGAAATAAAACTGCATACAAAGCTTTTCGTAAAAGTTTCAAAAGGGCCTTGAATAAAAGTGCTTTATCCGTCCCATTGAATTTATAAGTTGAGTTTTCATGTGTTTTCTTTAATTTAATTTACTATGTTTGTTAGAGAAAGTTGATCCTTTTGATTGACCCTATGATTGATGGCATAAAAGTACAGGGTGTTATCATTTTACAGATTTTAGCTGGTTCGATTCCTGGGTGTGGGAAGTATATTTTTAAAAATCTTTAAATGCAGTTTTGTTTCTTTGAAAAAATAAAGGAATGTTTCCTTTCAGTAAAATGAGGTAAAAGGATTTAAGGTAGTTCCCCTCCATTGCCGATAGATTTTTTCCAGCCTGTATACACTTACTGCCATTCCCAATAACCTATCCGCAGTAAGAGGTAAGCCTACTGTGGTTGAGTTGCTAGGCAATATTTGTTATTTGCCATCATTTAACAGAAATAACTAAGCAACAAAACTATAGTAGCCCTATCTGTTAGTATGGGTAAGTTATTGGGAACGACTGTTAATAATTTAAATACCTGGCTTCTTGGTCTAGTGGTAACACCACCGGTACCAGAGCCAGAGGTCCCGGGATAGATTACCAGTCGCTACATATTGTATTTGGTTTGGTTGGTGGCAGCAGATTTGTAACTGACAAGATACTGACAAGATAAAAGCTACTATCACCATCATATCTTAGTCTGACGTCATAACAACAATATTTTCAGTATTTGTGTCCCAGCAGTTAGAGTTAAGATATCTAGTCCCTCAGTGGTTGAGGATTCCGGGAGAGGCACGCTTCCACCTGCAGCCTTATCTTTGTTGGTGTTCATAAATAAAACTATGAATATATAAGGATAAGGTTTTGTACTAATAACATTGCATTTTATCTACTCACATACGCCATTATTCGAAGCGTGCCATGCCATACGTGATTAGAATATAAAAAATAACTTTAACAAAAGTCTGAATTTCTACGGTATCCACTGAGGTTTTACTATGGTTTAAGCAGGATTTTTACCAAATAGGCATTGTAATTTTTTTACGTTTGTATTGAACTAGTCTGAAGTAATTATCAAAATCGTAATTAATTAGAGACGTGTAGGTAAACGAAAAGTGCCAATCGTGTAGAAAGATAATAACAATTATCGTGAAAACGACGTCAGACTATAAACGAAAAGTGCCAATCATGTAGCACAGGCACAGAAATCAGTTCAAACTCTAGAACCCATAAATACTGGGTGGGTCAATATATATATTTTTATTATGTATAGATTAGCGCTTGACCGCTATCTCGCCTGATGAGCGATGATGCGATCTAGGATGAAACGCGCTTGCCTAGGAGATACCTATTCACACGCGACTTGACATTAAATTAACACCTACTTAGCTGTAGTACCTTGTTACCGACCGCAAGAGGTAAAATAAACTGTGCGGTCAACCACTTTAACAATAGCAACAAGTACCAAAGTCGCATCAGTAGTTATTGATTCTGAATGTCCTATGTTGCATTCAAGAGTGGCTTCAATGGAGTTGTAGACCCTGTTTCGAAATGCACCTAGTTTTGGTAGAGTAGAGATAACTAGAGTGGTAGATGTGGTAAGTGTTAAGAATGCCAAAAATCATTGGAAGTTAGGGAAAATATGTTGAGTGAAAAGGTAGGAATTTCGCATTTATTAGCTATTCACTTCCACTATCACAACTTATAAATTTAACTCCCTTTATGCACTTATCAAAATTTAGTTTATAATTTAACATCACCAAGAAAAAAATCACTTACGCTGAAGTGTTTTAATTTTAATAAGATAATATATAACTAGGTAGGTACATGAGTAACGATAAGGATTACTCCTGCTTACGCAAAGCAGTACGCTAATGCCATAACAACATTAGTTCAATTTAAACAGCAACTAGAAACACAAACTTTAATGGCATTTGAATATAGTTAGACATACCGATCCTGTTATAAACCGCAAAAACAACTCCGGCTTGTACTGCCGACGTCACATTCTTAGATGAGAATGAAATGACCCTCGGAAAATCCAAAGTGATATATTTCAATAACGCCTCAGAGCTATCCTTAAAGTTCACATCTATTGAAGTCGATCTATCTATAAGTACCTAAGCATACTATAAATGCTTGGACGAATTAATATAAATGTGAACGGCGAAAGTCTATTCTGTCTGCCCTCTGTACCGTATGCTCCATTGACTTGCACCAGCAATAGTGCAGTGTCTGAATCTATCGCCCCAACAGTTCCAAAAATGAATATGAATTGATATGTAAGGAAAATCATAAGCTACCTTTTGTTGCAAATATATATCGAAATACTCGCAAGAGCATGTATAGGGAATTTAATTGTCAAAGAAGATCATTCCAGCTTTTTTGGGCCTTTCCTGAAAGTACCAGCATACCAAAAAAAAATGTACGTGTGGTTATGACTAGTCATTTGTCTCCAAATATATGACGTTCATTGTATCTACGAAACTTAGTACCTATCTTTCGTTTTCATCTGCGCAAAAATTCGTATTCGCAAAAACGTGGCTTGCATTAATTTTATGGATAGTTTTGTTCTTACCTCTGATTTGCGATTGCAAAGCTCTTATCAAAAATTTCGTTTAGGAGTTTAATTGGCCATTAGGTCTGGATTACAAATTGTTTTCACTACGGGATTACGGTTTAAATGCAATTTACAAAAACACCAGATTAGTAAATGAATTACTTGTAGTATTTTATAGGCAATTAATTTGTACAGATCTTAATGAAACACAATTAAAAATACAAAATTATCTTTATGCACTTTCTAAATTAGCTCTTTTAATTGTAGATCCCATCTTGGTTCTTGGACTAGATGAGAGCAAGAGCAAATTTGTTGTAACTAAATAAAAAATACATATTATCTTCAGCCAAAAAAGCAACTGGTGAAAAATTCTGTATCTCTAAAACTTTCAATTCATTTCTGATGTAACTTTTAAGGGCCGTATTGCTTGCAACAAACGCTTAAAAGCTCGAATAAAAGGCTCTTAAAACAGACAAGAGTAACGTAAGTCTATAGAATATAGTCTACCATTGATTCGACATCTACATTTTGACATGCAAATATATGGAAAATGTTTCCCCTTTATGAAAACAAAGCTAAAGGCTCGCTGTTTCTAGGTTCAAACCGCTATTATAATATGCTCCGTGGACTAAACAATGCACAGTTTAACAAGAATTTACTCAAGTTTGTATTGAAACTGTCACACTTGTAGATGCCTCCGTGAAACTGTGCCGTAGCTAATATATGCCTCAGCCATTTTGTCAAGAGCTAAATTTCACCCTGGAACCATGGAAATCTATGCCAAATTAATTAACATAACAAAGAAGCTGTAAAATGTTTTATTTATTTTCAGTAGAGTCAGTATGCCAATCGGTTGCGGTATCTACATAAATATATGTACTTAGAAACTTGACTGTTTACCTATTTTGCGTGATTTTGAATAATAGATTACCAGTCAAGCAGTCGTCGAAATGACGGATACGATTCAAAATCCGGTATGAACAATGATAATAGGGAAATTGTGTATAAAATAACTAAACTAGAACTCTGCTTTAGGATGCAATGGTTTATGCACTTAGCGAAAACGTATATATAGAACATAACATATATATCATGGGGCTTTAGTAAAACATCTTTGCATTGGTTATAGTTTTTACACGACTGCCCATAAAAAGGAGTGTGTTTTACAAACATGACAAGTAAGTAGTCTATTATGTATGATCCACAGTCATCGTTACTTAATATACAACTACAGTAGATTTGTGTTTGGCAACAACATGTTTCTTTGTAAATGTTGTTGTTTCTGGACGATTCGAAAGCACTTCTCTTTAAGTCTATTTGAATAAAAATATGTTGACTTGACAAAGCTACTAAGCTGACTATTGTCAAATAATACTATTACTAACGTACTATTGTCAAAAGATGATACTGCAACGTTTTCAAAATAGAAAAATAAAACCTGACATAATAATGATAAAAGATAACGATAAGTGACTTCACAAAATGATGTAATGTTTTATTAAGCATGCAAATTTCAGAGAATTTTTGAGTGCATTCTAATGTATGGAATCCACGCTTCTTTTGTTGTTTTCGTAATCATCTGGCGTGCGCTATTGTGTTAGTTTACGAAATAGTACGTCATATAATAGATACTTTATAGAGTTGCTTTAGATTAAATTTGTCACGATATGTTCCGTTCCAGTTCTGTCACAATCTGCCGCATCTTATACGGTTAACGATGTTCTTTAATTTGCTACAGGCAAACTTGTACCACAATGGGTATTACTTTCGGATCAAAGTTGTACACATAGCTAATGATAAATTGAAGATTCTGTACCTATGTAATTACCTCGTAATGCTTAATGATAACAAAGTGATTAAGCAACGTTGCAATTCTGATAACTGCATTGCGACCGTTTAGAGGTAACCGTTTACAAAATCTATCCGGATTAATGTCACAACTTTTAAAATGTTATCGACCGCGATGATGTCTACGTTGAATAACAAATTGAAGTAACGAATCGTTATTAAAATGTAAAAAGTAAAGCTACCAACATTAAAATAAGGATCAATAAAATGTATAAAAGATGTAAGGATTACCCCAAATATTACGAGAATTCGCGTAGGTAGAGAGCGAACAGTTAATTTGCGTCCCAGTTATGGGTTTCACAGACACGCGAGTCGTATGTCACCCATTAAAGAAGCGAGCAGGAAAAGGAACGGCGGTAACCCAGTGGCCAACTGGCGAGGCGACGTCGAGCCAACGCACCCGTCGAGCCCCATTCCGTACCGGTATCGCAGCGCCACCGCCCGCGGATAACTGATTCTTACGAAATGCTAAACCACCTGCAATGTGCGTCGAACAACCACGAGTGAATGATGACCGCCGGCCCAATGCTCAGGGGTGGTGCACTCCATTCTTTCGCCAAACGGAAAGCGAGGGACGCGCCGTGCATCCCAATTAGCAAAGAGAGTTTCGGCGGCAAGTGAATACCAAGTTCTCGACGGTGACAGCGCCACTAAGGACTTCAGACCACTAAGGACTCGAGGACGATCGTGACGTCACCCCCGATGACGGATAACCACCAATCAAGGACAGTTTAAAGGAACAGTGCTTGTTATTCTGAAGCGTGCCCGAAAGTTTGCGAAATTTTGGCAAGTGCGACAAACAATCGATATCTGCATCTTGCGATGATCGCTCGCGGAAGACTTATTCCAGAAGTGTGAGTGCTAAAGGACACCTTTCTTGTGTTATTCCCAAGTTTTTGTGATAACGAGGTGAGTAATTTACTACCTGTTTTAAGTTACAATGTGTCGGCAAATTGTCAATATTATTGCATCAACTTATCCCGTTAAGATTATTAGCACGCGCGCAAACCTGTTAATAAAAACATATCTTCGCATATTCAATGTATGGATGCATTGAGATACAGCTAAGTGCATCTTCAAATGCTATTTTAAACGCTTAAGTTTCAATGTTACAACTTCTTCGCGGATAGTTTAATTTGCGTTTACGGCAGGCAGCATGTTTAGGAAATATTGTTGAAAAGTTTAACTTGTTATTATAAGCAATTGGATCAGAAAGTCAATAGTTAGTTATGATAATTATTTAATAGGTTTCCAATGGGCTACGGGCACGATTACTATAGCAAACACCACTTTATTCGATATTACAGCTACGTTCATGCTGAACAAACAAATACTGTCTTTACAAAAGTCGTCATAGTTTTCATGCAATATCTTAAATCACTTATTAAAACATTCATTACTGTAAACTGTAATCTTGTTCTAATATCGCGTTTTTCAAATGAGTATTGAAGATGAAAGTTTCGTGTCTGCCAAAACGTTAGCCAAAAACTGTACCAAACGTACTTACTTGTTATTTTTTATTTTCGTATGAAATAATTTTGTCGATTCATGCATTCATCATAAAAGATGCAATCTTTATTGTTTAACGTCAAACAAGTTAATTGAATTACAAAAAAAAATGGCGTGATAGGAAAACTGTTTAATAAAAAATTTATAGTACTCATGCATAATTAATTAGTGTAGTGCAAATAATTGCATGCAATTTTTTTAATTTTATTGCGGCCAAATGATTTTTTAATTTTCCTAAAAATATCGTCATCTTGCAGATAAGTTTTGAGACAAAATGTTCTATTATTATAATTACTTATGCCCTTTTTCCAAGTTAAATTTTTTAATTAGCAAAAAATCGCTATGTTGATAGAACGCGAACGAACAGACAGAGATTTTGTGTCATGGATACTAGATAATGCTAAGTAGGTATTTTTTTAATACATGCCTGATTAACTAGTTTTGCGCGTGAATCAAACCCATGACTTCTGAACAGACGGCACGGCATGCATATAACTAGCACAACTGCGCCATGCATGGCACCAAAATATTGGGAAGACTTCAGGCTTCCTGTGTGCAGATTTTACAATGTGGGTTACGATTACAAAGTCCACTCATACGTCCTTAAATAGAATAATGAAAGCGAAATCAGTACATTTGGCCCTTCCCGTTATAATCGACCTAAGTTCACGAGCACCATTAAATGTTAGGCCGCGCTCACTTTGGACGCGAATTTGTTCGTACGAATACGTATTGATAGTGGTTCGTACGAATGGAGTGCGCACACTGAATTGCTTTTCTCCCTTAAAAAGTTCCAGTGACATTGCGTTCTACGCACGAACGTGTTTTAAAATCCTACACGTACGTATACGTAGGACTCTCGCACCCAGTATGTTTCGCTCCCATAGTATTTGGAAGGTTGGGATCGTTCGTGCGTGATACACTATACGGGTTCATACGAGTAAAATTCGCACGGAAACGCGTCCAAAGTGTAAATAAATAAATAAATATTTCCATACATTCACACCAATTATCTAGCCCACGTTATTAAGTATCATGAAGAACTTGTGTTATAGATACTAGATAACGGATAAGCATACTTATATACTTTCTTTTTGTAAATACATAATATACATATTAAACACCCAGGTCAAGACAAGACAATAAATAGGCATGTTCAAGCACACAAATATTTGTCTTGTCCGGGGATCGAACCCGGGACCTCTGGCGCAAAAGGTGGGGTTAGTACCCCCGCGCCAAACAAGTCGTCAGGTCGTCATGTGTAAGTCACGTGTAAACCTATTGTAAGGTTTATTTTGACATCATCTTAAAGCATTATTCGTGCATAAATTGACATTGCAACTGCAAACAGGCACCGGAAGAGAAGTTAAATAGATTGTGCTAGCACTATAAAACCAAAAAATTCTAACTTTAGACGCTATTCGGAAAAAGTACGTACTTTTTTTTACAAATATAGCACGGTTAGAGATGTTACAAATCTGCCAATAAGATATATATTACGATTGAGATTGTGACCCAGCTGATGCGTCTTCTAGTGACATTGTAGGTTGTGTTGTGTCTTACATTAAGGCACTTTTATCTTTCTTTTTTTGCTGTTGCTATTGTATTTTTTTTATATTTATACAGCTTAACATAAGTACCTGAAGTACGTCATGCTCACTCAAACGTTTCTTCAGCGGTGTCGTGTGAGGCGGGTCGTTACGTTCCCTAAAATATGGTTGATCGAAGCGATGGCTGGTTCATGCGTCATGCTCGTGAACGGGTGCCGCCAACGGAAATGGGTCTACCTCAGTCTGCTTATCTTAATGCTGTGTTTAAAGCCTAAATATTTTTATCTAAAATAAATTGATACTGACCTATATGTACCTCACAACTTGCAGTGTAGTAGTCTTGTGGTGCGGGAAATGTTGTAATGTATGATAGACAAGTCTTTCTTTGCCAGTTAAAAATTGTTTACGTTTACAATAACCATAAAATGTAATATTTTAATTAGTATGTTCCTTTTGTGATGGAAATTGACCTTACTGATATGTTAAGGTCACTTTTCAATTTGACGACTCTGTATGAAATAAAACAGGGAGAAAAAAACAGCCCTTGACGAGTTTCTTGCCGGTTCTTCTCGTTACAAGGTCTCCCGCCGTAGGGTTTGTGAACCGATGGCGTAGCTTCTTTGACGTTCATAAGTGCTTGTAACAGCCTAGACTGAATAAATGATATTGACTTTGACTTTGACTTTGACATAACTGATGTTAAGTATTGGTAAGGTTGAAATTGGAAGCGACCCTCTCCCGGAATCCTCAGCTACTGAGGAACTGGCTATCTTATCCCTAAATGCCGGAACACAGCAATGCTGAAAACATTGTTGTTATGTCGTCAGACTTAGATAAGATGGTGGTAGCTAGCTAACCAAAGCGTATACAATATGTATCCCCCATTGGGAATAGAACGCGGGACCCTTGGGTCTGATACCGGTGGTTGTTACCACTAGACCACAGAGGCAGTATATATCTTACCGGAATGAGGGGTAAGTAGTTCTATTCTAGGCCACACTCATCCGACAATAAACAAGCTTACAACTTGTTTATATTTACATAATTGCCATTATTGAATCTAAGGCAGTGGAAAAGACATCAACGCGTTCAGACAAAAAATAAGATTTAAGTCAGTCGTTTTACGTTCGTGAGTTTTGAAATAGAAGAGTAATAGTTTTTGCAATATTACTTACAAAAGAACAATGCAAATATTCTAAACATTATAACTTTTTAATTTTGCATTTTACAGTGCTATTTTTATGTAATAAATATTAATCAAGAAAATATACTAGAAAAAAGCAACTAGTCTCATGTCGCCCAGACGGGACAGGGGATCCCGTCAGGGCGACATGAGAGTAGTTGCTTTTTTCTAGTATATTTTCTTGTTTAATATTTATCACATATTCTAAACATTTTTACCCTACCATTTAACTTCCTTCCTATCAGGTGAAACAACAACTTATATTACTAAGAACAGTTGATAATATCACATCACATTGATTTTAACCACATTTGGAATAAGTTTTCCTTTTGTCTTTCAACTCAACAATAGATTGATGATTGTAGTACAGTCCATGACTCATCAAGCCTGATACATTAACGTTAAAGGAACCCTTTTTGCGTACAATTAGAGATGCTTTTGTTCTGTCTGATGTACACAACTTATTATATTCCTAAGAACAGTTGATAATATCACACCATATTGATTGTAACCACATTTAGAGTAAGTTTTCCAATTGTCTTTCAACTCAACAATAGATCAATGATTGTAGTACAGTCGACGACTCATCAAGCCCTTTTTGCGTACAATTAGAGATGCTTTTGTACTGTCTGATGTACTGTACTGTACACAAGCAATACAATATATTAGCCCTAAGCTATACTATTATTTTTGTGGAGGTCGAAGAAGATCTCCAATTAATAACTTCTGTAGGGATTATCGCGTTCAAAGAGTGAATTCTTCATACTAGACTATTGTCGAAATCTTGTGAAATTACAGATAATATCATTTAGGAGCAGGTAGTAAAACCTTTTCAGCGAACTACGCATTTTTTACGTTTGATCCCAAACAGTCACTCGCTTAGCAACATCTCCAGGAAAAATCTTATCATTGTAAGGATGTAACTCAAAGGAACTTGAAAATGAGATTTTCAAGTCGGTAGGATGGAACACAAAAAACCTAGTCTAAAAATTCTTCCTTGATAACAGCTCAAGCACATTAAAAAGTAGAAACAGACATTTTTCCGAAAACATTAGAATTTGCAAACGTTTTTGACCCAAACAAATCTGGATCAGAGGCAGTCGCAGGGTAATCGAGAACGGCAAATTTCTGTGCTCACGCGCATCTCGCCATTTCATCTCCGCAAAATGTGTTATTGTTTTAACTTGTAAAGTGTTCTGCCGTGGCCTTTGACCAAAGTTGTGTTGTATGAATGGGTACTGGTTTTCGGAAGCGGAACGCTATGAGATTGTCTTAATCATATTATCTTTAAGAATTATCAAAGATATTCTCAACACCACTAATTTTAGCAAAAACAAAATTGAATAAGATGTGGTTCAATCAGATAATCAGATATTGATGATGAAACCTTTAAAAACATGACAGTTCAGGTTAATGCTGATCGTGGAAAAACTAGGGGTAGGGCTCTTTTGGCATATCCAATACCTATCCCAAGAAAATTAATATAAACGGTAGATTGAAATTAAATAGGTAGGTACTTAAGTATTTTGTTGTATTTTTCGAATTGTTATGCGTATACGTTGAAAAGACAAAAGTAGGCCCTGCATTTTCAGTGACATGAATAAAAATAAAATACATTTTAAGGTTTTGGCACTGATCACCTCTTTTTTGCAATGTGAAAGTAAAGCCGAATGCGTTAAATGCATACAAATCATGATGCCATTGCAAATTCTAATGACATTCGATCAATTCTCAAGTGTTATACTAAAGTTAAGAATCGATATCCGTTTGCCGAATGCCAAGTATGTTAACGACTCCGAGGGAATGATTAATCGATTAACTTAAACACAAGATACAATGTATGGTGAAATTGCGTTTTATCGAACCTCGTCGATTGCTAATGTATTGCAACGAATTAATTTCTTAGGTACTTGCAAACAGGTGCTGCACTAATTAATTTAATGATTTGGAACTTGACAGTATTTGTTACTTTGTATATATATTCTAATTATTTTATATTTGATACAAACATAGATATTCCAATGAATATTATACTATTGTCAATAGATAAAGATTAGTGGACACTTATCAAACTACTACTTGGTAAGGCTAAGCAAGTGTTTCTAAACATGAACACGATGATAGCACAGATTGCGAATTTCCTGACCTTTAAATATTTCAATCGGTTTAAATTGTCATGTACGTAAAATAAACTACGACAAAAGCCAAAACATTGTAGTACTGCAATACAAAACAACCGCATCCGACAATCGATCTCATCAAACTCGCACTTGATTTACAATCGATTGTCGTATAAAACCGGTGCCGGTATAACCTGTGGATCTGGTCTGGAATATTATGCGGGTTCAGCCAATCAACTCGTTGACCCGTAATACATTCAAAGTCGGTCAACAGGTTTTATCCTTGCCATACTAAGACGGTAGCATTCCCTATTTAACTTAACGCATTAAGACTGCAGGAATCAATTTGGTTTTCACTTTTGCTAATTACATTTCCATCTAGAGATAGCTTCGGGACGATGCGTGTAGTAAAGAAATGTTTTTAATGTCAAACAATGTTTATTTCGCAAAAATATTTCTAAAATTATGTTAACTGTCTCTTGGTTCTATAGTTTCGGAAAAATATTTATCACTGTAAATAGTTTTGAACAAACTTGCACAAGGGGCGATTAGTTCATAGAAAAATGGCGGTACATTTTTGTATATAGACTTGTCTCCGATTACAATAATTTTAAAGGTAAAATAAGCCAAGTCCTTGTTGTTGCCTAAACTTGCATCTCTACAGCACAATTTGAAGTCGATTCTAATACTCGATTGTGCTTCAATGAATATTTCCATTGGGTCCACTCGAAAAAGTTTTCTCATTTTTGTTGTTAGTTTTATTTTTACCGTAACTGGAAATGATTTATGGGTGTTTGTGATTATTATACTATCTTCGCAAAACCCGTAATTAACTGGTGACAATGACATGTCCAACAGCGACGGATATATTTTTATAGGATGAGGTAGAACTTCAGCAAATACTTTAATGGTTTTTATTAACAAAATTTCTTCAGTCTCTGTATCATAAAATTTAAAATCATAATAGCAATGGTGGCTCCCTATACAAATAGGTTTGGTAAATGACAGGTTAATCTTCTTCCTTGATTTGGGTGCTAAATATAAATAAGTACGGTTAGAAACGAAAGTATCGAGTGCTATATCGATAATATCCATTAAAACTAATTCAACTAAGTCCAAAGTTGTGATGATCTTTTCTTGAGATTCTTCAGTGTCACCTAGAAGCGTTATACTATTAGCTGCTATATCGGCATCCTCTATTCTTTCGATAAAACTCTCTGTAGCATCACTGATAACGTCTACTGATACCTTGCTATCTTCAATTTCGTCCATTATATTAATGTCTCGTTTAGCAATGTGCAAATGGTAATCAGAGTCGTTGTTAACACATATGAATACGGGTGCCGTCGGAAATCCAGTATCTTGTCGGATTTGCCACAAATAGACAGGGGGAATGTGCACTGTCTCCGTCACTGATACTGATATAAACTTTTGTTTGAATTTACTCACTATTGGTATGCTAAATCCTTCTTCAGGTTCTCCATCCAAAACATTTTTGCCAATTTTAAAAAATAAGGCACTTGTAAAATTTTCTAAATCATTTTCAAGTTTAAAAACTAATTGAAATTTTACTGGTAGGCCTGGATACAATTTTTGTGGTGTAGGTGGAACAATTTTGACTCTTTTGAACGGTTTGTCGTCAAATACACGTAGATATCGTAAATGCAAATATTCTGTTGTACAATTCGCTATAGAAAATTTTAGTCTTTGTTCCACAGTTGTATGATTTGTAACACAAATTTCTTCAGGATTGCTTCTAACTGAAGTTTCATTTATCAGTAAACTTATTTTAATATCAATTTCTTGTGATCTTTTAATTTTTAAGGAACTCACTTTTGTCTCTAGTATAAGATCTTGAGAGTTTAATGGAGATAGATACTTATGTTGGTTTACGCATAATTTAACAGGCAAAGCAGATGCAGACTCGGATATTTTGGTTTCAGATATCACGTTTGACTTTAAAGGTATTCCACCACTCATAGCCCCACCACTCACAGCCTCATTTTCTAAAACTTCGGTGTTTGGATGTCCAGTGTATGACGATTCAGTGATTTCATTTTGAAAACCTTCAGATATTCGTGATAGACTAAGGTCAGATTCCAATTGTAAAGTTACTTTGCGGGTTTTGTGGCCAGTTGTTACTTGCCATTTTTCGTATGTTCTAGCTAACTTTTCCGTCAACTCAAAGGGCGAATTCCTGGTCAACTGAGTGTATAATTTGTTTATTATTAGCAACTTACGAAGGTTTGCATCTTGTATTCTACGTTTGCAATCCGAAGATGAGACGTGCAAGCGTTGCACTAGTTCCTTCCATTGTGGCAAAGATCTGAAATCTATGTTGTGTCTCGATTCAATAAATTTTATAAATTGTTCGACGTTAATTTCATGTGAATTCCCAGCCCTTATTCTAATATGATTGCACTGAGATAAACTCATTATTTCCGTGATATAATAACATAAAGTCTTAATAAGAAAAAGTATTATCGAATTTAAAAAAAACTAAAGACACCTATTTTATAAAATATGTTTATCTACCATATTTGACATAACGTGACCGTTGTGATGTGACATTACAGTTTTTATGACAGTTTTTTTTTATTATTATTATCTGATGGGCTCATGGAATATTTTTTTATTTATTTAATCACAATATACATAGTGAAATAATTAAATAGTGAATTCCCTGTAGCCTGTGAAAGTTAAAACTGTGTTACACAGTGTCTTCCGCTTCCCTGATCTTAATAACAAACATTGTTATGGTGATATATAAGTTACATAAACCAAAAATATAAACTATTACTACCTAACTTGACCATGACTATTCATGTCTGTGAATGTTTAAAGAATTTGAATGTTAATTTGGAGTGTGCGGAAGGGAGATAAATACTTAAACCCTGTGCGAATTATTTTATGTAGCATTTAAAGCAAATAACATATGTTATTTTTTAATTTATTGTTTTAAATAGATCCTCACTTTGCGAGTAATCTAACCCAGACAACCATTTAACTACAAGTTTCTTGAATTTTGCAGCGACTTGCTACTGATTGAATTTGTATGTGCCACGACAGCTTATCATCTATGAGTATCCCAAGATATTAAATAGAAAAGTTTACGTTACAGTTTTATATTTTTTTCAGACTGGCTATGGACGCATCAGTACCCCGTGTGTTGCTCAGCATAGCCCTCGCAGCTCTCCTCCCAATGGCCACTCCCAACTCCCAAGACCAACTAGCGGAGGAAAATATACCACATTCAAGACAGAAGAGGATACTCTGGATCACCAACGATGGACGACTGGCACTTCCTCCAGGGACAACGATGACGATCACTCCGTCATTGTCAATGCCTTTTGTAAGGCATCCGCCGAAAGGATTCCTGTCGAACGTGACGATAAGTTTTCCTTTCACAAGTACGTTTTTTTGTTTTTGGTTGTTATTGTTTTTGAGTTTACTTAGCTTCAAATGATAGTTAACAACAAGGCTACCGGAAAAAATGGTTTTCTACGCCATATCTAATGCCAGTTGATCGGTGACAATTAACCTAAAACCCGATATATCGACATGCCATTTGATAGAAATTTCAATACCTAAATAGCTGTGACATTAAATCGGAATTTCAATAAATCAATTTTCAATTGATCGCAGTGTCATTAGATAGAAATTACAATAAATTGACGTGCAACGTTTTTGTCCCAAGTCCATTACTCACTGGTTACCATTTCACGCGAATATACAAATAATACAAACTCTATCGTCATGTCCTTTTTGTGTTGTCTTTGACGTAAATAATGCCAAATCGACATGATTGTCATTTACTAATTACAAAAATTTAATAATTAGTAATAAAATTATTGCGCCTTCAATAAATTGACACATCGATCATCTAGGTTCTAGGCATAGAGCAACGCGGTTTCCAGTCGGACGGAGGCCGCGTTGCTCTATGGTTCTAGGCATTCCATTATTTGCAATTCGATCTTAAAAAACATCGATTTTGATCTATTGGCATAACGAGCTATTGATCTATTGATTATTTGTCATTCGATCAAATGGCATGTCGATATATCGGGTTTTCCGTTAATTGTCACATTGCCACATATCATTCGATATGGCGTAGAATACCCAGAAAAATGAGTTTCTACTTTTGCAAACATGAAGATTTCTTTTGTTTGTTTGCCAAAAGGGCGGTTAAAAAGACCTGCCGTTTACCATCGGCTGTTATCACAAAACAAAATAGAATAGACAACGTCGCGTATCGTGCTTACAATATTACTTAGATATTACTCGAATAGCTGTCCACCGTTCTCATATACATAAACCTATTAAATATATTACTTTACAGCCGTCAATAAGTATTTGCTATACACATCATTTTCAATAAATTTAATATCCATAACAATCATTTACCATAAAATCTATACTGTACGTATACTCAATGCGGGTTCGAATCCCGTCAGGGCGACATGAGACTAGTTGCTTTTTTCTAGTATATTTTCTTGTTTAATATTTATCACATAAAAATAGCATTGTAAAATTCAAAATTAAAAAGTTATAATTAGGTGGCTGTTTCATCTTAATCGATAGTCAAACATCTGTAAAGATGTTTCTTTCGAATGCGAGTATATTTCTCTCATTGATGAAGCGACGGTGGCCAACACCGTAGAACGGTGAATATACTAGAAAAATTCGACGTGTCCTCATAGGTCTCTGTACCATAATTGGTTAGTGCATTGGGCCGGACTCCCAAAGATGCAGGTTCGAATCCCGTCAGGACGACATGAGACTAGTTGCTTTTTTCTAGCATATTTTCTTGTTTAATATTTATCATCATTAAACAGGTTTTGGCCTAACATCTGATGATCTATCAAGCGATCAAATGGCATGTCGATATATCGGGTTTTCCGTTAATTGTCACATTGCCACATATCATTCGATATGGCGTAGAATACCCAGAAAAATGAGTTTCTACTTTTGCAAACATGAAGATTTCTTTTGTTTGTTTGCCAAAAGGGCGGTTAAAAAGACCTGCCGTTTACCATCGGCTGTTATCACAAAACAAAATAGAATAGACAACGTCGCGTATCGTGCTTACAATATTACTTAGATATTACTCGAATAGCTGTCCACCGTTCTCATATACATAAACCTATTAAATATATTACTTTACAGCCGTCAATAAGTACACTGTGAGATTCAAACTATAATTCATAAACTTACTAAGTATAAGATTTTTCTGATATCATTGCTCAAAAATAATATGCATCAATTCAAACGTACTTAATCTTTTTATTGTTAATTTAATAAGTATCAAGACGAGAACTGAAATGAAACAAGACAATGCTTTACAGGTAAACTGAAATACGAAATGGATTTCCAAAGTCAGTATTTTACATGAATAGTAGGTTCAATGTATTCTTAGAAGCAAGTAACATTGTAACCTAAATTGCTGTGTAGTAATTAGTGTAGAATATAGCCATTTAACGAAATACCGACAATCTAGATTCGACAGGTAACTTAGTAGTTTAACTGTAGATTATTTAGTTGTACAGTCAGCTTCATAAAGATCATAGTGTAAAGACTGCTCAAAATTTTATTTACGCTGCTAGATTATCTTATTGTTGTACCGTCCACAGTGATCAATATTATCTAATTAACATAATCCTTATAAAATGTAATGTGTTAACATGACAAATTATATATTCGCGAATAACTATTAAATGGTATCTAAGGGCTCACAGTGATCAATAATATCTTGGTGGTAAAGAAAAGTAAACGCTAATCTGGGGTATTAAGGTTATTTTAGGTATATTCAGGTATTTTCTATCGCTTATATTTTCGACCCGTCCCTTTTTATTTCGTGCATGACGTCATTGTCATATATTTGACTACCTTGTTACCTCATCTTTATGAAGCCGACTGTACTTAACACAAGTTTAGAAAAAGGTAGAAAACTCAGTGTAATTGTATAAATAACATAGGTATTCCATACTTAAATATAGGTAATTGTACAGGTTGAATAGAAGGATAACAAACCGAGTCATTCAAAGACGAATTTGATATTTATTAATTGTGAAGTTTGAACTCATAGTTAGTATTCGTAGTTTGTATAAATAATTTAGAATAAGAACACTTAAAACTTTTTTTCATAATAGTAGATGTGACAGTAATAAGTACTTAATAAAATAAACGTAACAAATAATTAACAACTAAAGTAAAAATTCATACATCATTTATGTATTATGTTTTGCAGTTGACTTCGACAAACTAGGACTAACTGACAATGAAAATCCCTACGGTGCCTTCCCACCAATTCTGGCTCGTTCTATGGGAAGAACAGCGATGTCAATGATGGCGAATTACGTCGGACAGTACCTAGAAAGGAGGAGAGGCAAGCGATCTGATGATGCTCAAGACCACCCTGATATAGAAGCCGCAGCTTTGGATAGGCTACATGGAGGAGAAAGGTAATCATCAATATAACGGTTTACTAATGTATGCCCGAATTTCAAATGCATAATTTCGTTTGACATAATTTCATTTGCCATAATTTTGAAATAACGTTTCTGTTGCCATAACTATCAAATTACATAAAATTGATTGCTATAATTTCATTTGTCATAATCAATCAATCGCCATAACTACTTTATTCCATAATTTTATTTGCTATACACATCATTTTCAATAAATTTAATATCCATAACAATCATTTACCATAAAACCTATACTGTACTTACACTCAATGCGGGTTCGAATCCCGTCAGGGCGACATGAGACTAGTTGCTTTTTTCTAGTATATTTTCTTGTTTAATATTTATCACATAAAAATAGCATTATAAAATTCAAAATTAAAAAGTTATAATTAGATGGCTGTTTCATCTTAATCGATAGTCAAACATCTGTAAAGATGTTTCTTTCGAATGCGAGTATATTTCTCTCATTGATGAAGCGACGGTGGCCAACACCGTAGAACGGTGAATATACTAGAAAAATTCGACGTGTCCTCATAGGTCTCTGTAGCATAATTGGTTAGTGCATTGGGCCGGACTCCCAAAGATGCGGGTTCGAATCCCGTCAGGGCGATGTGAGACTAGTTGCTTTTTTCTAGTATATTTTCTTGTTTAATATTTATCACATAAAAATAGCATTGTAAAATTCAAAATTAAAAAGTTATAATTAGATGGCTGTTTCATCTTAATCGATAGTCAAACATCTGTAAAGATGTTTCTTTCGAATGCGAGTATATTTCTCTCATTGATGAAGCGACGGTGGCCAACACCGTAGAACGGTGAATATACTAGAAAAATTCGACGTGTCCTCATAGGTCTCTGTAGCATAATTGGTTAGTGCATTGGGCCGGACTCCCAAAGATGCGGGTTCGAATCCCGTCAGGGCGACATGAGACTAGTTGCTTTTTTCTAGTATATTTTCTTGTTTAATATTTATCACATAAAAATAGCATTGTAAAATGCAAAACTAAAAAGTTATAATTAGATGGCTGTTTCATCTTAATCGATAGTCAAACATCTGTAAAGATGTTTCTTTCGAATGCGAGTATATTTCTCTCATTGATGAAGCGACGGTGGCCAACACCGTAGAACGGTGAATATACTAGAAAAATTCGACGTGTCCTCATAGGTCTCTGTAGCATAATTGGTTAGTGCATTGGGCCGGACTCCCAAAGATGCGGGTTCGAATCCCGTCAGGGCGACATGAGACTAGTTGCTTTTTTCTAGTATATTTTCTTGTTTAATATTTATCACATAAAAATAGCATTGTAAAATGCAAAATTAAAAAGTTATAATTACGTGGCTGTTTCATCTTAATCGATAGTCAAACATCTGTAAAGATGTTTCTTTCGAATGCGAGTATATTTCTTTTATTGATGAAGCGACGGTGGCCAACACCATAGAACGGTGAATATAATAGAAAAATTCGACGTGTCCTCATAGGTCTCTGTAGCATAATTGGTCAGTGCATTGGGCCGGACTCCCAAAGATGCGGGTTCGAATCCCGTCAGGGCGACATGAGACTAGTTGCTTTTTTCTAGTATATTTTCTTGTTTAATATTTATCACATAAAAATAGCATTGTAAAATGCAAAATTAAAAAGTTATAATTAGATGGCTGTTTCATCTTAATCGATAGTCAAACATCTGTAAAGATGTTTCTTTCGAATGCGAGTATATTTCTCTCATTGATGAAGCGACGGTGGCCAACACCGTAGAACGGTGAATATACTAGAAAAATTCGACGTGTCCTCATAGGTCTCTGTAGCATAATTGGTTAGTTCATTGGGCCGGACTCCCAAAGATGCGGGTTCGAATCCCGTCAGGACGACATGAGACTAGTTGCTTTTTTCTAGCATATTTTCTTGTTTAATATTTATCATCATTAAACAGGTTTTGGCCTAACATCTGATGATCTATCAAGCGCTGCCTGTTGGTTAAGTCATGAAATTTAAGTTCAGTCAACCCGTGACCACGGCAACTGAAAAGGTGCCGAAACATCGGGAAACCAAAAAACCGTAAATAAACCGAAAAATCAAAGTACCAAATATATATTTCGGGTAAATAAATCGCACAAAATACTCCGCAAAGGTTGTTTTATTTCAGGAAATTTAGTTAACCTAAATAATAAACACGAATACTTGTCCTACTTGAAATACAACATCAATTTTAAAAGAGGAATTATTTAAAAAGGAAGAACATCCCAAAAACAAGTTTTATCAAAACGGGGCCGGTGATAAACGTTTGCACCGACCACACACAATATTCATTGACACATATTCACATGTCGAATGCGGTATTCTTAACCACGTGGTTGACAATAATGGTGTTGCCTTATTGATTGTTACTTTCACTCTCCCATATAACAAGCATCATCAGGGATTCTAAACACGCTCCACAGTTGGCAACTGTCAAAGGAAGTGTAACTACAGAAGCTGTTTTACATTCCTCAGCAGTATCGAAAACAGGCGCCTTCATTTTAGTACTAAATGTTAGACCGCACACACTTATGTAATATTCCATTAGTTGATTTACTTCTAAATAATGTAATAGAGAAAGTAGTTTTTATACACATCTGGACATTGTTATCTTTGATCAGATCTTATTTTACTCATAATATAATATGCCTTCTTTATACGGATATTTATCAAAATTAATATGAATTGTCAAAATCTAAGCCAAAGTAATTGGACAAATATTTTTCGTTAAATAAAAAAAACAAAAGAAATGTCAATGTGTAGAGAGGAGTGGAGAGGAGTCGTTTGTTTTTACGTTTGTACCGATTCAGGATAATGAAATTGTTAACACAAAATTGTTTAAATCTCTTTAGGACCCAAAGCTATTACAGTTGTTGAAGAGTTCACTCAATCAACTTTTTCCTTCTTATTTCAGGGCTTTGCTATATGGGGTAGCTGAGGATATGCTGGCAAATTTCGGCTTATCCGGCAAAGAGTGCTTGTTAAGAGCCATTTGCGAGATCCAAGCGCATCCTCTCCACAATTTCGGCTTCATTGGGGAAGTCATGAAGCTGTTCTTCACGTAAGTATGATGCAAGAGATCTCAACTTGAAACATTAGATTTTCAGCCATTCATTACTTACTTACTGTACTGCTTTGGCTCAGAGACCCGAAGTTGGTCTTGACCTCCGACAATAGATCACGCCATTCTCAGCTATTCATTCGGAAAGATTTTTCAAAAGAAATTTTCAGTGTGAGTCATCTCCTACTTATATCATATCATCATTCATACCATTTTTTACCACGGCTTAAGTGCCGACGAGGACATTTAAAAATATCTAATGTCGACAGCAATGTTGGTGCTACATCGATTTAAAACTATTTTTCTCCTGTTTCTCCAGTCCCAGTAAATCCCCATACGCAAGTCTGCTAGAAGAATACGTAGAAGCAGAACGTGCAGGCAGCCAGGCAGGAGGCGAATGCTGGCCGTACTTCAGGCTATGCCCAAAGAGCATTTTCCAACCGTCCCCTAATAAGTATTCGTAAGTAGACTCCATCCTACACAAGCTAGGCGATTGCGTAAAGTCAATCGTATTAATTTGACAGTTCATATTGTATCATGTTAAATGTCATTCCATACAAATTGCAGCCGATCGAATACGATATAAACTGTCAAATGAATACGATTACCTTACGCAATCGCACCCCTGAACCCTAGTGAAATGCGATGACCAACAACGGAACCAAAAATATCCAGTTACCTTCCGTAAAAGATAAAATTTCCGAAATAAGCATACCGACGTATTGTCTTTGGTTCCACCGTTTTAAAAGTTTAATACCTATTCAATCTTTGGCGCAGTGCTGGCATGGCGTCCCGTTATTTTATGAGCTTATTATTAATTGCATTATGGTTTCCTTCCTCAATTGTAATTTATTGTCTTAATAGCTTTGTTACTACTGAAGTATAATTAAATTTTATAAGGCCTAAGCCTTTTATATCTTCGCCTATTGTTCAGTCGAGAATTCGAGAGTAAATAAATCTTAATAGTTTAGCTCTTATACATACGCCATAAGGATACGCTGAAGGTTTTAATGTAAAGCTTAATGTCCATTGTATATTACATACTTCCATGTATTATGTATTTATAGGTACATACTACATACATGACAATATTACAAACAAAATTGTTCTTATACATACTTAATTTTTTTTATAATTATTTGTTTTTATTATTGAAAAATGGAAAGCCTACAATCGCTGACAATGATAACGAATGAAGAATAGAAGAATGTCTGCTATAATGTGTTATGTTTTTCAGTAAATGTTATATCAATAATTTTAATTACAGAAAAGAAGCTGAAGACCTTCATCGATTACAAGAACAAAACGTCGAAGAGAACAATATAGAAAATGTTCAAGCAATGTAGAATTATATAAGTGATTTCACACGACCGCTCGTATGAGCCAGTAAACCCAAATGTAGAGGTAGTGTCTGACCAAAGTTGATTGTAAAATTGTATTGTATGTATGTATTTTTCTTCTAAGTGCCATCCCCGATTCGGTTGTAAGTTTCTTTATTCTAATGGTGCTACAGGGCTGAAGCCTGAGAATTAATCTTGTATTAAGGTCGTTGATTCGACAAATTAATACTTAAAGTTTTTCTCTGTAGATAAACATCTTTATACTTATGCTAGTTTATAATGTTATTGTGAAGTGTTTCATTGAGAATATTGTCCAAACTTGCATTCACTGCTTCACCCCCTTCAAGTTCTAAAAAAGCATTACTGATACTGAGTGCGGTAAACAAGGAAAGGTCAGGGTCAATTTTCTACTTACTTTGAATTTTGTCGTACAACTTCACCGATCAAAAACATCAGACAAGTAATAACTTTTAAATAAGTTTCGCATAAAACATTATGAAGACATTTTTCTAACGAAAGAGAGATACCTAATAAAGATGCTTAAATAAAACCTTGTACGCACGATAGACTTGTAATCTTGAATAGTGTGGGTCTTATAAATATAGTTAATTAATTCTAATCTAAGCAACTACATATTTATTTTAATATTATTGTTAATTATGCATTTTATAATTTTAAGAGTATCAAAGGAGTCCTACGTAGCTAGTGATTTTTAAATAATTTTATAGAAGGTTTAATAAATCTGTTTATACAATTAGCACTTGGTTTTTGTTAAAATATTTTTTTTTTAATTATTTTAGTACCTACCTACTTAAATAATTTTATATCAAAACCTACAAACCGGTCGACAACTAAATTAATTTAATCATATTTTTTTCTTAAAGTATTTTACGAAAATAGTTTAAAACTTTACTAGCTTTTACATTTCCTCGAAAATGTCACTTTATCCAACGAAGACTTCTAATGAAATAAAACAACTTTTGCACCGAAATATATATTTGGTACTATAATTTTTCGGTTTATTTGAGTTTTTTTGGTTTCCCGACGATTCCGTGACCGCGGCAACCACGGCCAATACGACCAAGGCAAATATATATTTCGGGTAAATAAATCGCACTAAATATTCCGCAAAAGTTGTTTTATTTCAATTATGAGTGCGCGAAGAAACTTAAGACTTCTTATGACTTAAGAGCTAACTAACTACTTTAGTTAATATTATGCTATCAACACTTAACATTTCAATAGCATTGCAACCCCAAGCTCGACGGAATTTAAAAAGCTCCGTCAGGGGGCGTCAAATGGTTAGGTTACGTCGGGCGAAAAATATCTATTTTAGGACCAAATCTCTGCTATGATTAAGGTGAGGATGTTTTTAATAATTAAATTGTGTGAAAACTATACAAGTAAACGTTTATAAAGAACAAACGTACTATTTTGTCGTTTCAGGCTCAATATGTTATGTTTGTATGTATAATTATGTTGAGTACAACGCTGGAGACAGCATCTGTCAGCAAGCGAAGCAACTCAGATCAGTCCGTAAAAGGATATATCACCGAGGTAATTTTCAAAAAGTTCGACCTATATAACTATATCTTTAAAATAGAAGGAACTAAACAGATCTTAACATTTCAGAGGACATGCTGGTGGAATGAAGTATGTAAGGAAGAATTCCAAACACTCTTTCGATGTAAATGTCCATCTTGGTCGTACTGCCGGAGTCCAGGAAAGTACTACAACGCTGTATGCTCAATGACAGAGACTGGATACATCTGGGATCAGCCAAACTCAGAATGGCGTGGACAGTGAACGAATTAAGTTACACCCAAAACCAGTGATTCTCCAAACTCCTTCCGATTCTATTGCTTCTCAAAAATTGAACGAATCTCGAAAGCGGAATATGAAAATTATTCGTTATGCAAGTCTGCAAAACTCCGAATGTGCCGAGCGCGAACAACGACTCCAAAATGAGACTGATTCAGTAGTAAATGAAATGTGTTATATTTTCGTAAATTAGCCTAAGGAGAACCTATTTTTATTTATTCCAAAATTATTATTATCCTATCGTATATGATCTGAACGGATTTTGTTACACATGTTATTATAGTTATGAGTGAATAAATATGTTTATGTATTGTGCCTTGTATCTCTATTGCTTTTCCTTTCGACCTTGAAAAGAGGTAAGACAGCTGAACCGCGCATGCGTGTGCTTCAGGTCCGGCAATCAATACAGTGGCACTGTAGTAATCGAATCTGAACAATACGGGAGATCACAACAAATAAGAAAAATGTTGTTGGTATTTTTATTCGCACTGGCTCTCGTTAGCATTAATGGTGAACCAGAAACAGTGAGGGACAACTTTGATTATTTTAATTACGGTACTAACGAAGACAATCTTCTAAAGAATATAGACTTGCATCCGGTAAGTTACGACCCTCATACGTAACGTAATATTAATTCAATTAATTTTCTCAGTGGACATGAATCATAATTTAATAAATCTCATAATTGTAGCCAAAGGATGAGATTGTCCTTAGACCTCAGGAAGTTAAAGACTGGCCGCAACAATCGTTAAATGTTGGTCAAATAACAGCTGTGTCCATCAATTCACTTGGACAGCCCGTGATATTTCATAGAGCTGAAAGAGTATGGGACGAAAGGTAACTTCTAGTTCAGAAACAAATATCAAAGGACAATAATCTTCAATGATCTAACGCGTAATTTCGTTTTCAGCACTTTCAACGAATCGAACATCTATCAAAATTTAGACAAAGGCCCTATCATTGAGGATACTATTTTAATTCTGGACCCACACACAGGTTCAGTCCTGCACAGCTGGGGTGCTTACGCGTTCTATATGCCACATGGCCTTACAGTGGACCATCATGATAATGTGTGGGTAACAGACGTGGCTAAACACCAGGTTTTCAAGGTAAGTAAACAAAAGAACATTTAGTAGAAAAACCTACGCTGAAGATTACATTACCGAAAATTAAAAAGTTTTGTTTAATTTCAGTACACACCAAGCAATCACAAATACCCAAGTTTGACAATCGGAGAAGCATTCACTGCAGGTTATCCGTACAGACGAAGAGTGCTTCTATGCATGCCAACGTCAGTGGCCGTGGCGACAACAGGCGAAGTATTCGTGGCCGATGGTTACTGCAACAACCAGATACTGAAATTCAACGCTGCAGGAGTTTTGTTGCTAGCTATACCAACTTACTCTGACACTTTGACGTTGAATATCCCTCATAGTGTGACGCTATTGGAGCATTTGGATATTGTCTGCGTTGCTGATAGGGAGAATATGAGGATTGTTTGTCCGAAAGCAGGGTTGAAGAGTTACGTGCAAATGTTTGAACCTGCCACTGTTATTGAGGACCCAACACTGGGAAGGGTATTTGCGGTGGCATCGCAAGGAGACACTTTATACGCAGTTAACGGACCTACAGCTCAAAACATTGCTGTGAGAGGATTCACTGTGAATGCTGTATATGGAACTATTTTGGATACATGGGAACCGAGCACAGTGAGTATTTCATTAATGTTTAACAATCTTTAAATACAGAGCTGATCTGGCCTTGACAAGTGTAAATAATATGAGTTACCGACTTTTGAGCATCCAATTTTAATAAGGTGATTAGTGCGAATTAAGCGGATTAGGAAACGGCAAAAACCGAGTTGGAAATCGTATCAATTAGAGATAATTATAGATTTACCGTTAAAGGAGGAGGTTATCAATTCTATTTATTACACCAGTTCGATCGCATAACTTCGACATTCATGGACCGAGCTGTTTTTTTTTGTTTATTTAGATATGCCGTAATAAACTACAGAAGGTCACTTTCCTACACTTCTATAGGTAACATAAATTAATGGATAAACTATCGTTATCATTTGCAGGGCTTCACCAACCCACACTCGCTAGCAGTCACGAGGAACGGCTCGCATCTCTACGTCACCGAAATTGGTCCGAACAAGATTTGGAAATTTGAACTCACCGACGTTTACGATAAGAAATAAATAAAATATTAGAATTAAGTAAATAAAGCCACTACGCGATTAGTGATTGCGAATATAATTCGCCCTATTGGCCAGTAATAATTATAAAACCTGGAAAGTTGTACAATGAATATATTATAATTAACGAAACCACATATAACTCGCACTTAACTCATGAATATACAACCTATTTAATCTCATCCTGTTAATCAAAAAAGTATTTATTTCCCATTTCTGTTTCAACATTTATCCACATTATAATACTACTAGTCTATGAAATAGAGTTAGTAGAAAATTAGAGTGTATTTTCTTACCAATAGAGTTCACTTTAGAATTAGCCGAAGAGTTCTGAACTACAAAACTTCAAAAAGGAAAAAGAAACAGCAGATTTTAATGTAAAAAGACTTGTTTTTTTTTTCAATTGTAATTTAAGTCTATAATTCAAAGGCCATAACAATATTCAATACACATATTATATTATATTTATGAATTTATTATATACTAGATTTTGGCTGATAAAAAAGGTGACATTGAAAGAAAAATATATGGTATACTTACATAACCCCATAGTATTATATTATGATAATATAGTTATAAAGTATAGTCCTTGCCTTTAGTAGGCATTAATATTGTGTCTATGTTGTCTATTCAAGTTAATATTGGAACCAAAGGTCCAGTATGAATTTATTATATACTAGATTTTGGCTGATAAAAAAGGTGACATTGAAAGAAAAATATATGGTATACTTACATAACCCCATAGTATTATATTATGATAATATAGTTATAAAGTATAGTCCTTGCCTTTAGTAGGCATTAATATTGTGTCTATGTTGTCTATTCAAGTTAATATTGGAACCAAAGGTCCAGTATAATCACGCACACATATAAAAAAAAAAAAGAGATTGGTCGCAATACTTAAGCAAATAGCCATTATAAAAATTTCTTAAATTCTTTAGTTTTAATTTGACTTTTTCTTTGTAGCTATTAAAACTGGTAAAAAATACCATAGTATTAAGTTAATTAATGAAATTTAAATAAATAAAAAATATAATCTTGGCTCCGTAGCTTGTGTAGAAGAAAAAATATATTTAGGATGGACCAAAATGTTTGGCATGATCTTTAAAAACAATTAATAATAAAGTATTTTCCATTAAATAGAGCAAATTAAAGTAGAAGATTGAATAAATAATACGATTATTTCAGAATATTGTTTTATTTACCTAATATTGATTTATTTACCTAATAGACATACATACATATCTCTACAACTGGTGGATGATAATTTTAATTTTGTTATATTCTCATTAAATATTTTATTACATAATTTAAATAACTAAGATCACATATTACACGTAACTTATAAGTACAATAACATAACATACCTCCTTAAACATCTAACTTTCTTTTTTTCATCACTTTCATGAAGAGTACCATATCTGTAACAATATCAAAGTTTATTAATATATATATTTTTTATTTAATTTAATCAAAATTAGAGATAAGAAGTTACCCTAAACGTAAGGCATGGATACCGGTATACTATAATACCAGTATACCGGCATTTTTTTATACCGGTATTTGAAGATAAAATACCGGTATTTCGAAAAAATGCAAGGGTGTTTAAAGACTATGCAGAACGCTCGATTTCTATGGTTCATACTGCAGATGAGTTTTTATATGACACGAATCACGAATAATCACGATTATTAAAAAAAACACCGCAAAATCAACAACGCAAAACACTGCATGCGTTTTTAAATCGTAGAAAGCGACGATCTTTATTAACATAGCCAGGAGCACGACACGAGCGCCTTTTATCGACACTCTTAGCTCGATAACGTCTCACTGTCCCGCTCGCATCTTAGCGAGGTTAGCGAGACGATATCAGGCGCCATATCATATCGCGTGATTATTATTATTATTTGGAAGGAGGGCCGGCAAAGCGGGACGGGCGATAAGTCACCATGATCAGAACCATTTCGCCCAGTTCCCCAAAGTCCACTGAAGACAGGGGGGGAGGCGGGTTGTCATTTACCCCACCGGCATCATGACCTTTGACAGTTAAATGACCATTTAAGGTAATTTTATGAGCTTCAACTGTCAAATGAAGCCCATATCCATACCCAGATTTTTACGCGGTAGGGCCCCTGGAACCTACTTGTGCGCTTACAATACCTGTTAAGTTGGCTTATCGTAAGCTGCTTTAGAATTTAGATCCTCTTCTTTCAGCTTGTCTACTTCAAAGAGCTCCCAGCGCATCGATGCGTACATCGGGCATTCTGCCATGAAGTGATAGCTTGTTTCTTCTTTTTCTCTGCATTGCGGACAAATAGGGTCCTCTGCTCTTTTAATCACTGAGAGATGTCTGTTTAGAGGACAGTGTCCAGTCAGTACTCCTACGATGTTTCTTATGTCTCTCCTACCCAGTTTTAGTAGCTCTCTGGTTTTCTTCCTGATGAAGATCTTAGACTGTCTGCAGTCCTTTCTGTTCATCCATTTTTGGTTAGTTTCTTTGATTGTCCTGATCTAGCGCGTGATACAGCGGTGTTCATACTGGGTGAAGTCTCTCTCTCTGATCGGTCCTTCATGTCTATAGATCGTGGTCATGATGGGTTGCGAATCTGAGCGGACGAACTGTCTCCATCGACTCCTGTCAGTTGCGATGTTAGCGACAGTGTAAAATTTTGGTGCGTCCATCCTTGAGTTGGTCAGACCAACTAGTTGGTGAGCCGCCTCTGGGTCTTTTCCCCTCTGTGTTCCCAAAGATTACTAACTTTTCGAGGTGTCTGTAGTAGCTGAGCACGCTAATAGCATGTAATCGAAAGACTGGCCATTAATGTTGATGCCGAGTCCATTCCAGTCCAAGAGCTTAAAAATGTCCTCCAACGCAGCTGTAAACAGTTTCGGAGAAATGACGTCTCCCTGTCTCACACCTCGCGGCAGTTGGATGGGGTTTGTGCTCTGGTTCTGTAATCGCACCGACATGGTGGCATGTTCGTATAAGTACCATAAAACCTCTATTTACCTATAGTCCACTTGGCACCTCTGGAGAGACTTCAGCACCGCCCAGGTCTCTATCCAATCAAAGGCTTTCTCATAGTCCATAAACGCCAAGCAAAGTGGCAGATTATACTCCTCGGTCTTCTGTATAACCTGCCGCAGCGTATGGATGTGGTCTATGGTGCTAAAGATTTTTCGGAACCCGGCTTGTTCGGGAGGCTGGAAGTCGTCGAACCTGCGAGCGAGACGGCGAGACGATTCGTAGTGACTCTCGAAAACAACTTATAGACATGGCTTAGAAGCGAGATGGGTCTGAAGATCTTCAAACGGTATTTATATGATACTCCCCGCCCATATAATTGTAGACGATCAAACAGGTTATTACTGTCAAAAATGCGAACGGCCATGTGTTCCAATAACTGTCGATCGATGGCTGTAAAAATATTCAATAACCTACCAAGTGACTTGACGTCGCTTGTCAAAGACTTTACGGCCGGTTTCAATAATCTATCCCTAACAAGAGGTAGGCGTATCTTGGTTACGTTACTTAGCAACCGCTGTTATTTTGGGCTGAATAACAAAAATATCTAGGCAACAAAGCTCTAGTAAGCCTATCTCTTACTGTGGATAAGTTATTGAAACCGACCGTTAGAGATCTGCCTATTTAGCTGCCGATAACGATGAGCATCCGCTGAGTTCTGAAGCCTCAATTCACGTCTCTGATCCATGAGTTATGTGTGTCGTCGGAGAGTTTCATAAATTTGGGACAGCGGGTATTTAAGTACTTGGACCCTACCATACGGACAGTACCTTCTGAAGTAGGTAGCTTCTTCTGAATTAATGCTATTATGGTGTAAACGAATATCTTAATGACAACTTATAATCAATTTTGAATTTAATTATTTTATCTCTTTGTCACATTACATATTTTGTCGGACATTAAAATACGAATTACTGAAATCTTAAACTGACATACCTAATGTAATACCTATGACATTTAATAACTTGGTGACACTATTTGACATCTAATTGAATTGTTGTATTAGTCTAATATTTTCCTCATTATTCTTTAATAATATTGTCAAGTCCGCTGATTTGTATAATATTTATATTTGCGTGCCAGTACCTGGTGCAACGCGTGATCATATTATGATATAAAGTCTGTAACAGCTTTTGTACCGTGTTTGCTTGCAAATAAATGATTTGATTGATTGATTTGATACCCACCATCGTGTTGTGTAGATCGTCCACATCGATGCTGTTCCCAAGGGTTTCGAAGCGGTTTTGGAGCTCGAGTTAAAAGTTCTCGGGCCGGTAATGGTGGAACATAGATTTTATCAAGTGCGATCTTTCCAGCTTCACGTTGATATTCAATGTGCTACGTACCATTCGGTGATCGCTCCCCGTCTTGACGGTGTTGGTCACAGTGATATCATTGAATATTTGCTTTTTCATCAACATGATAAAATCTATCTCATTTTTGACTTTACTGACTGGACTGATCCAGGTCATAATCGCCACGCTTGGCAGTCGGGTTGGCGATCGCAGTATTGACAAGTTTGTAAGAGACGCTGCTGCCCGTCTCCTGAAGGCTGTCCCTTAGTCGCCTTTTACGACACCCACGGGATGAGAGGGGCAATGCTATTCTAAGCCGACAGTACACAGCTGTTCGGTGTGAGATGTACATACGGATATAGGTACCCCTATTTTATACATATCGGTTTGGGCACAGCCAGGGATGATGAAAAACTGTGCTTCTTTTTTTTCTTGTACAGGGTACCAGGAGCCGTATTTTTAATCACTTGAATCACATTCGCATACGGAATCGCAAGATTCGCATGCAAATTGCGGTGTTAAACAAAAGAATTCGCATGCGAATCTTGCAAATCTAGAATCCTCAATCACTAAGGAACTGGCTATCTTATCTTTAACTGCCGAAACACAGCAATGCTGAAAACATTGTTGTTATGGCGTCAGACTTAGATAAGATGGTGGTAGCTAGTCAGGCGGACTTACAACAAGTCATACCACCAACCAAACCGAATACAATATATACCCCCGCTGGGAATCGAACCTGGGACCTCTGGGTCTGATACCGGTGGTCGTTACGACTACACCACAAAGGCGGTTAAAAAGTTGCCAGCATAGATCAGGTTTCCAATCTACCCTGTCCATAGATATGCTTTTACCATTTGCACTGCACTGGAAAACTAATAGCTGGCACATATTATTATATATTTTGTACGACCTCCGTTATAGAGTGGTACATACACCGGTTTCAAGCCTACTCTGAGGTCCTGGGTTCGAATCCCGGTAAGGGCAAATGTTTGTATGATGAAACAAAAGCATTTGTACCCAAGTCATGGACGTTTATATATATTTCTACTAGGGATGGGCCGAATATTCGTTTTATGTTCGGTATTCGGCAAATTCGGCAGGTTTACCGAACATTCGTATTCGGCCGAATGTTCGGTAAACCTGCCGAATATTCGGAACAGTGGTACTTAAAGATTTTAATAACAGTACTCGCGCAGTACTCTATTGTGAACTATATTAGACTGAGAATGATTGATTGAACGATGCATGTGCATTTTATAGGTAGACTTAAACTAAGTAAATCACTGTGTAGCTTTATACTTTTGTGATAGTGTAGCTGTATTTCTTTAAAACAGTAGATGAAAATATGAATATATTGAACAAGAATATCAAGATACAGTAATTTGAGACATTATTTATTATTAAAATTTTATGAAAGGGTTTATTTAGTGTAAGAAATGAAATATATATTCGAAATTATAATAACTGTTAATTGTTATTGTTAAGAATTAATTGCATATTACAACAATTCCTAATAAATCATATTTTTGGTTTTATTATAGTAAAATAACATTGTTGTGGCGAGCATTTCTTAAAATTTGTTTCAAACATTTACTTAACCAAAGAATAGCATGACAGAAAAAGAAAGATGAATCAAACAAAAATAATTATATAAACTTAAAAATCAACTATCCATAACTCAATTGTTTTGATTTAAATCCTTTTATGACTGTGTGATCAAATTCAATAGGAACGTTTTGAATACTTTTCAATAGGAACTTTTAATAAATGATTTATTTCAACATGAACTTACATACCTACATTGAGCATATTATTTCAAAACTGTTATATAATCATAACAAAACAATCAACCTTGAAAACAAAAAACTAAAATACTTTCAAGTAGCATGTAATTCTCACTAAGTATTTAAATTTTAAGAGAGGCAAGTTATGGGGCAAAAGCTCTAGTTGCTCTGTTTTGAAGGGCAAAAGTTTGTTTCGTTTTTGCTCATAAACGTTGCCTGCTTCGGAAAACAAACGTTCACTGTAAACAGAGCTGCCTGGAGCTGAAAAGTTTTGGCCATGCTGCTCATAAGTAAAAATTTGGATCTATTTTTGAATGAATCTTCTAGATGTAGTTGAGTGTTTGAAAATATTTTAGTTGATGAAAGTTGAGCACCACTAGTAGAAGGTTGAGAACCACTAGCGAGGGGAGCGGGCGGGTGCGCCCGGTGTCAATTCGCGCGGTTAGCGTAAATACGTATAGACCTGCTCCGGTATGCCGAATATTCGGCCGAATATTTGGTTCGGTGAAAATTTTACCGAATATTCGGCCGAATGTTCGTATTCGGTGAAATCTATGTTCGGCCCATCACTAATTTCTACACATGATTACTTATATATCCATTACACTAGTATCCCATAACACAAGCCTTACAGTGCTTACTTTGGGACTAGGTTAAATTGGTGTGAGGGTAAAAGGTATTTATTTATCATATATTAGTTTTTCCAGCATAGGAGATCCCATATCAATATCATAAAACTAACTTAGTGCATACTTACTTATAAATATTGCCATCACCACAGCCAGCATGAGCCAGAGCCAGCACTTCCATGCACTTTTACTGTGTTCTTGCAGCTTATCGGATTCTTTTTTAAGGGTCATGAGATTGCGATCTGTCAGCTCTGAAGATTTCTTCAATGCCTGTGGACCATAAAAATGTAAACCAACAACACAACATATTCACAGAATAACGAAACTGATTAAACACTTTTTGATTTACTTTCATGCAAAGGTGGTTTAGACAGAGACTATTCTGAGACGTCGAAATTACGGCGCCAGTGACTACCAAAAAATAGCGCGTGTTCTATTCTGTGCCAGCGTTGGCATGCCGCGAAAGCGAAAAAATGCCGCGGAAAATGTTCACATGGAGCCTTTTTTAGGCGGCAGAAAGTTGTCTTCGTCTAAATCCACCTTATTGTTTGTTACTAATACTTGTCAAAGTTTGAATTTGTTATGCAATCACACAAAAACAGTTTAACAGATTTGGGTGAAATTTATGCACACCAATAGTTTATGTAATAAATATAAATATACAAGAATAAATCCACTGGTCTCATGTCATAGTGTCCCGTCTGAACAACTTGACCAGTGGTTTTTTCTGGTATATTTTCTTATTTATATTTATGACATAATAATAGCATTGTAAAATACAAAATTAAAAAGTTCTATCCAATAGTTTTGCCTGGAAAAATTCAGGAACATCCATATCAAAAGACAATGGATGCATTTTATCATGATATTCTTACAGGGGCTGGAACCATATGGAGAAAACTGGGGGCGGTAATTCGTATTCCTAAACTTATTGCTGATTTACTTGAAAATATTTGAATACATACCTCAGTATCACCTTTTATGATAGTACTGGCAATCTGAGACTGCTCCTTCAGGCTTCTTGTAAGCATCACCATGTTCTCAGCAACTTTTTCCTGCATATTTTGATGGTACTTCAAAAGCGAGTCAATATCTTCCTGACTACTGCTGTTGCTTGTGAAATTAGGAGCTTTAATTATGTTTCTCTTGCGGAGTGCATCATCTGATTCATCTAGAAGCATAAAATGTTTATCAAGCCAATTTATATATATTGAATATTGAGTGAGAATTAGATCATTCATGTTTCAAAATCATTTTTACAAAATAAATATTTTTTTAAATTATTGACTTATTTAGTGAATAAACAAACATTTTCTGTTTGTTATGCAATATCGGCAAAGCTAATAAGCTTTAGTAAAAAAAACATAAAACTTCAATATCAATAAAAATGCAAACTTTTAAATGATACTTCACATAGTTAACCTCCAAACTAATACTTTAAATTATACTTTAAGTAATACTTTTAGAAATAGCTGAACAGTGTGGTGTTGAGTATTACAATTTAGGTTAAAAATTAAGCTGCTCTATCACTTTCATTTATTATATTATATACTACGGGGAGACCCTTAGCCTTTATCATACCTGATGTTATGTACCTATTGATAAGGCTGAAGATGGAAGCAAGCCTCTAAGCAAGCCGTAATCCTCAAATACTGAGGAACTGACTATCTCTAACTGCCGGAACACAACAATGCTGAAAACATTGCTGTTATGGCATCAGCCTACTTATTAATTTATTATTTATTTCAACATACCCAGTCCAAACAATTCTGTTCTCAATTCATCTCCATATTTAGCAACGGTCTTTTGGTGTATCTCTTGAGCTGATGCATCAGCACACATTGTGGCTGCCCCATGAGACAACAGCTGGACAGCTTCCAACTACAAACAATAAAGATTAGGTACACTTTTATAATAAACTAGCTTCCCGCCCGCGGCTTCGCCCGCGTGGACTACACAACTTATGCTATTGTGGGTTATCCATAAGAGCTAAACATATACCACCGCGGAGTTTTCTGTAGACCTTTTCAAGGTGTACAAATACTTAGTACATTATTTTGATAAATATCGTAGGGTTCAGCCTGCGTTTGCAATGTAAGCGGAAAATATGTAATCATTTACGACATCACATTAGAAACCTCAAAAATTACAGTATTTCTTTACTCTATATTGAAGGTTATTTTACATATAAACCTTCCTCTTGAATCACTCTATCTATAAAAAAAACGCATCAAAATCCGTTGCATAGTTTTAAAGATCTAAGCATACATATGGACAGACAGCGGGAAGTGACTTTGCTTTATACTATGTAGTGATTAGTAATAACTATTAGTACGATAAACTGGATTTTAACCATGTTTGTGTTGTCAAGTCCCCAATATTTTGGCACAGTTGCATGCATCATGATCACAAGTAACTAAAGTTAAAGCAGCTGGCTGGTGCTAGGAGCAGAGGTCACCCTCTTTATAGTTCATTTACAGCGCAAGGTGCACTGTTTTTGATCACACACGCAAGTTGAAAATGTTCATGACACACACAACTTACAGCATCCTCCCAAGTAACACTTTTTTATTTTTTTTCCAGTAGCACCAGCCACTAGTAAAAATTCTGTTTTATCGTACTAATAGTCATAGTGATAGTAAATTATTAGCTATATAATTTATATAATTTGATTTTTTTCAATCATGACAGTATAAAATATTTATTTGGCTACAAAATGTTCCAATGCTTGTATAAAGAACTAAAGGACTGTTTTTCATTCTACCTTGAAAATTCTAGTTATATTAAAAATCCTAAAGTTGATGAGGGAGGAGGAATGGATGGATCAGATGGATGGATAGATGCTTGTTACTCTTTCACACAAAAACTACCTGAACAGTTTTGGATGAAATCTGGCACACAGCTGATAGAGAGCCTGAATTTAAAACATAAGATACTTTTTATCCAGATATTGTCATGGGTATGGGAATCACATGGGTGAAACTGCGGTCGGCAGCTAGTCCTAGTATTATAAATGCAACAGGGTGTTTGTTTGTCCTTCCTTCAAAACACCCTAACTAAGCAACCAATCAACTTATAGAGTTAGTTGAAAGGATGGAGAGTAAAATAGTCTACTTTTTATCACAATATTCCCACAGGAACGAACCATGCGGGTGCAACCGCGGGCGGAAGCTAGTATTTAAATATATTAAAGTAACAGCTTTGATATCTTACTTTCTCAATGGGGCTATTTAAATTAGCAGTTTGTATCAAGCCTTTCAAGAATGCTGCTCTTTTAGAATACTCAGCTAATGCTTCCTTGCCTGGCTTACTGAAAGAAATACATAAATTGTAATAAATAAGCTATTAATAAGCTACTAATAAGATATTGTAAATAAATAAGCTATCTATTATTTTTTTGCTTAGTTTTAAGTAAAAGTAGTTTCTTACTCAGGCCCAGTTTTCAATTCTGTCAACATTTCAGTCAATGAGTCTACGTATTTTCTCAGCCTCCAATTTGAGTCAACTGGTTCTTGTTTTGCAATTATTTCACATTTGTTCAACAATTGGCGCACGTTCATTTCCAATCGGGATTTCTTAGGCAAAGTTACAATGGGTTTCTTTCCCACAGCCATTTTCGATATATTTGGTCAGAAGCACAGAATACTGTTACTCCCAAAGAGTATGTAATCACTACGTTTGTTACTCCTAGCTGGTATAAATGCAAATAGCTGGTATAAATGCAAAGAGTAAAAGTAATTATTGTAAATGAGTAAATATAATTTTTGATAATTTTTTTGAATGCTTATATTTTTTCACACCATTTTTTGTGTGGCATGTCACTGTCACTGTCAAGTGTCAATGTCATCTCATGCATCACTGTTACCCACTGCCACCACATGCTGTCGTCATGCTGAGCTTTTTACGTGGCATTAAATGGTCATCTCGCGTGACATCACATCTGGCGTACCACAGGGTGCAGGGTGCATAATTTATTCATAAACGATCTTCTGACTGTTTCCATCACTCGGTGTCGAGTGATGGAAACAGTCAGAAGATTGATATATGTATGCAGATGACCTAAAGTTCGGGAAAATTGTAGAAAATGAGGCGGATTCGGACCGCCCCCCTTTATTTATTTATTTATTTGAATATACAATGTGAACTTACAGCTAAACCAAAACATTCACATTGGGCAATTTATTAAGATAGGTAATAGAATAATTTACAATAAATATAACTAATATAGTCAGTATTGATGTCGGCGTCTTGGACATCATTTAAAAATCGATTAATAAGAGCTATAGCTCTAGGTGTAGGTGCATTACGAGCATGCAGTGTGCGCAAAGATGGAGGTAATGCCAACAGGTCACGCCGCCGACGATTACTAACTCGTGCATAATTCTGCGGGACATAATAACATATATAGTTTAGCACAGTAGGATTATCAACCTTGTTCCGCAACAATAAACAATAATGCATTGCCAGTAAGAGTTTACGCCTGACTTCTAAAGTAACAAGGCCTACCATTCCCGTTACAAATAGTGACGGGAAAAGGTACCTAGCAAATTTTCTCTGTACTCTTTCGACCATGAGAGTGTACTTCTTGGTTCTAGGATCCCAGATGAGTGCACCAAATTCCAGCACATTACAACACATTTATGGACATGGGCTTCATTTGACAGTTGAAGCTCATAAAATTACCTTAAATGGTCATGATTTCGTCACAGAAGGGCATCAACTTCCATTTTGTTCAATGCTATTCTCATATTTTTGCAGATCTAGCCGAAGCTGGCGTAAAAAGCATGAAGTTTCATTTAAAAGTAATGACAAAGAAATACGGACAACTTCAGAGCGTAACACGTGGCACCCCAAGCGGAAGAGAGGTGAAGTTAGGCGGAAGCGCACGAAAAACGGAAGACTTGACTCAACATGGTTTCCGGATTTCTCAGGAAAATAGTAAGTTTTGTTGGAAGCCAAAAAAACTCTGTATTGTATAACTAGGGTAACGGACCCGAGCATAGCTCTCACCATTGCACGCTGTGTGACCTTGAGCCTTCTTATCAGGCCCATAGCGACCGCGCTTCACTGCCATAAATCATCACAGGCGGGCGATACACACACACTGGTCATAGACATTCATCTTAAGACACTGAGGTAAGTTGGACGCAAAGATTTTACGGAACTTCCCGAATTACGCTAATTATAAAACGTCCATGACTCAGGTACGAATGCTCGTGTTCATCATACAAACATTTGGCGACGACCTGTTTGGCGCAGGGGTACTAAGCCTGCCTTCTGCGCCAGAGATCCCCGGACAAGACAAATATTTGTGTGCATGAACATGTCTATTTGTCTTGGTCTGTGTGTTTAATATGTATATTATGTATGTATTTACAAAAAAAAGTATATAAGTATGTTTATCCGTTATCTAGTAACCATAACACAAGTTCTTTATGAAACTTAATGTGGGCTAGATAATTGGTGTGTTTGTATGCAATTATTTATTTATTTTATTTTATTATTTATTTGTTTATTTACCCCTACCGGGATTCAAACCCAGAACAGAAACGGGGTATGTACGTACTACCACTCTACCACGGAGGTCGTCATAAATCGTAAATACCCGCGCGCCATGTTAGTTCCAGCAAAATATCGCGTAAAAAATATGGATATGGATATGGGCTTCATTTGACAGTTGAAGCTCATAAAATTACCTTTAACTGTCAAATGAAGCCCATGTCCATATCCATATTTTTTACGCGGTAGGGTCCGGTCCGGTAGAACTACTTCACGTCTGTGAGTCATCTGTCTAATTTAGGATTTGATCTAAAGTCTCGTGTGATCACTAGCAGCTTCAAACGTAATCCCAACTTTCCATGGAGTGTTCTTTCCTAATTAGATTTCCTACAAATTGATAGTGTATCTAAGAAATAAGCACTTTAACTTAATTTGGAAATAAAATTATAAACATAAAAATGACAAGGTAGTATGGTCTCTGACCTTAGCCTGTTCCATCTTTGCTAAGTTAAAAGATCGAATAAAAAAAAACAAAAAAAATAATCAAAAGTTTACTGTCATTGTCCGGCATCGGTTCGATTCGATCTATTAGTTTTTTACGATTTTCAAATAGTTTTTCAGCGATATTTTGGTTGTTATTAAAAGTTGACTTATAAATTACTTCACAAACATGGTACGTACCAAAAGTTTTTGTTTCTAAGCAGTTTTTCATGTAATTGTAGGTTAGTAACTTCTTGCTAGTCATGCAAAGAAAATTCTATAATTTTTATGTTTTCAGGCTCGTCGTTATGATACCCGTACTACAATATTCTCTCCTGAGGGTAATTACATTATTTTATATTTTTGTAACTTCGTCCTAACATGTTAACATATGCCAAATACTCCATTCTATTAAAACCTTTCTTTTATAGATGCATATAGTTTTTATGCTCGTAAATGTTTGTATCTATTACGTTAAAATACTACTTAATAAATAGTAGTAGATAGTACTTTTTATAAATTCAAGTATTAATAAATTATACTGTTAATTTCAGGTCGATTGTATCAAGTAGAATATGCTATGGAAGCCATAAGTCATGCTGGCACGTCATTGGGAATTCTCGCAACTGACGGAATCTTGCTTGCAGCAGAGCGCAGGAACACTAACAAACTTCTCGATGAAGTATTTTTCTCTGAGAAGATCTACAAGTTGAATGATGATATGGTCTGCTCGGTGGCTGGCATCACATCCGATGCTAATGTACTGACAAACGAGCTAAGACTCATTGCGCAGAGGTATTTACTGCAGTATGGAGAGTCTATTCCTTGTGAGCAACTGGTTTCTTGGCTGTGTGATGTCAAACAAGCCTACACACAGTATGGAGGTATGTAATTATAAGATTTGGTTCATATGAATATTACAATAATATAATTGAAACCTAAAGATCAGTAGTTGTTTTCTGTTACTATTACAGATTCAGTGGGCAACTGAGTTTACAAAAATCTACAAAAATCAGTAATGCACTTTCACCATATGCTAATCAGGATTGTCCACTGAAGCTTAGTCAACAGGCTTACAGAAGGAACCACCCTTCTCTTGATATGATTGCATTGAGATTGAGATTGAATCAAAAGATACCTAACTATTTATTATAAGTAGTTAAGCTAAGTAATAATTAAAATAAAGTAATTTTGTACTCTAGAAATCTTTTTTAGCGCCAACTAATTCATCAAACCAAGCAGGACACTGGTGGTCAGAGAACAATAGAATATCTATTGTGTCTCATAATCCCAGGCCTGAGAGGTTTATATCCAATCAACATCGAAAATCAGTAATAAAATACAATACAACAACACTTTATTTAAACAACACATACACAAAACATTTACAATAAAAATATTAATTAATATGTATTAAAATCGGCCAAGTGCAAGTCGAATTCGCACATGAAGGGTTTCGTCTCCCACCTAAGGTTGCCTGGATGAGATTGCTATGTAGCAATAAGACCGCCTATTGTGAGTTTTCTCTGTATGTGTTTGTTTTTGTATCGTGTTCAATAAAATTTCTATTATTATATTAAATACACCTACCTACCCAAAATGCCACTATAATTTTTCGCCTGCAAAAATAACTTTGTTTTTCATAGTGTCTGTATGAATGACAAAGTTATATTTGCGGTTTTGGCAAATGTGCTATAGCTCTAAAACTGCATTATATATTTCGTTCAAGCTAATTTTTGTTGAAACTTTTTATAAAGGTACAGCATATATTTTTTTTAGATTTTTTACTCTCTTATTTCAAAAGTTAGAGGGAGGGGGCGGACACACACATTTTACAACTTTGGAAGTGTACATCTTTCAAACGGTTGACTTTCGTCACGTTGACAGTTGAGAAAAAATCGTTTTAGAAACCTCAATGCAATTTTTAAAGACCTATCTATAGATACCCCACATGTATAGTTTTGATGAAAAAAAACTTTTCAGTGTCAGTTCCATGTATGGGGAGCCCCCCCTTAATTCATATATTTTTTTATTTTTGTGGAAAAACCGTAAAGCGGTTTACAGAATACATCTACCTACCAAGTTTCAATTGTGTAATACTCATAGTTTTGGAATAAAGTGGCTGTGACATACATCGATTTGGCCGAATCTAAGGGTTTCGATTTTTGCCTTTAGGCTACGAAACCCTAAAAAGGCAGACTACCTTTTTTAACACTTGTTAATTAAGAATTTTCAATGCTCGCAATCTCTACCATACAACCTAATGGTAATAAAAGAAATTGACAGAGAAAAGAATGCGGGGTGTAAGGTGGCACAGAAAAGAATTATCACACAATTTGTGGAGTGGAGTTTTAACTGTAGTTTTTTTTTGTAATAACACATGTTTTGTGAGACTCCATTTTAAACCAACCTGCCATACAATTTTATTAATTACGTAATATATTTTAATAAAAACTGGATACTGGCGAAAAGGGAACCACCATTAAATATAAGAAGAAAGAATTATCAAGCTATACAATTAAACATACTTATATACACTATGTTATAAACATACATAAACATTATATACCATACAATATATTAAAATAATACTAATAATTATATTTATTATTATTATAGACATTCAATCTCGATCTCAATGCGAGCCCGTCAAGACTAAGTTTATACATTGTAAAAGTCAGAGGTGGTTTATACTTTCAATTTTTCAACTCCAGTTTATCTATAAATAGATTTTTCTTCTCTAATTGTTTATTGTGGAACTTACCTTATTTTTATGATTGTCTTTTAAAGGTAAGCGTCCATTTGGCGTATCCATCCTATACATGGGTTGGGATAAACATTATGGATATCAGTTGTACCAGTCTGACCCCAGTGGAAATTATGGAGGATGGAAAGCTACGTGTATTGGAAATAATAGTGCTGTAAGTGATTTTTGTACTGCATGTAGAATTTGAAAGAATATCTCCTTGTTAGAGTTTATCTTATATTGCAGAGGATAAAGTTAAAGCAAAACGAAGTAGATATAATAGTGGTTAAAGTATGAAATTGCCGTTTTTTTTCTTACACTTCTAGAGAACCTCACTGCTTCTGTGATTAAAAAGGTACATCTTTTGCATGATTTTATATTAAATTAAGATCATAATGATCAAGATTAATTAATATCATGGTTATTATTTTAATTTCTTATACGATAAAAATACCTCGAAAGGTTCTCCTTTTTTTGTTAGCAAAATTTACTACTTTATTTAATATAAGTTATGAATTATTTATAATTTTTTAAATTAAAATATAGCATTGGATTGCTTAGTCTTCAAACAATGATTGTACATTAAAAAATTGTGGCATTAGCATTTGCGGTAGTAACTATAACAAAAATTGTTAGTATGGAAAACTAACTTTCTTTGAAAATCTTCATACAAATCGGCAATTTCATAGTTAAAGACCTATTTTTTCTAAGATACATTATTACTAGTGTTTATGATATAGATAAATACCAGGAGCTCTATTTTTTATTCACTCGTCTCGAGGTTTCTACTGATTTTCGTGCGACGTTTGAGTTTCGGTATTATCCGTACTTCCGTAATGCATGTAGGGTAAACTGTATAATGATTGGCACTTTAAGAAAAACCTGACCTACATTTGTTAATTATTATTTCTATAACATTATTTCTATGACAATCATCAAAAATAGTCTTTTGGTAAATTTGAAGTCTAACAATTTTAATGATACGTTGAAGCAGAATATTCATTTTTTCATTATACATATGTAGAAGATTTTGTGTCTATTGAATGTTAACAGAAGTACAGAAAAAAGAGTTACACATAATTTTAGCTAGTTTTTCATTCCATTTATTCTTTTTATACTTATCTATACATTTGTCTTTACACGTTAATATCCGAAACTACTGAATGGATTTGGATGAAATTCGGTAAGTAGATAGATAAGGCAAAGGAGAGGAGTAACACATAGGCTACTTTGTATCCCACTTCTGGACACAGGTCTCTTTCAAAATTAATCTCTGAAACTAATGAATGAATGACTAATGATAGATGAAAGTTGTTAGGGGCCATCCATTAATCACGTGAGGTCGTTTTTCTTATTTTTTGACCCCCCCCTCCCCCCTGGTGATATTTGGTGAGGTTTGGGACTAGACCCCCCTCCCCCCCCCCTGGATCACGTGTATTTTTTGGAAGTCTATGTAAAGCTATTTTTGACTGAAAAAAAAAATATAAAAAATGGTTTTGATTCATATAACATTTATATTATGAAAAAATAATAATTAATTAATGTTGTCTTCGTCCCACGGAGTTGCAAGACTTTCATTTATGGTTACAACCGGTAAAGCTTCTTCTTCACTGGCAGTTGTTATTGGGAAAGAGGCTTGAACTTCGGTTTCGTCAAGCCACTCGGCATCATCATCCTCGCGCACTACGCAGAGAACCTCCCTCCCTCGTAGCGTGAGGATGCGCGTGGGCCGAACAGTTCCAGTTTCGTGGGCAGTATGGTGTCCATGGCACTCTTTAGCTCTTTTTTTAGTGCAGAAGTACTGCCCACACTGCCGACATATTCTTTCCACAAGAAGCTTACGATCCTTCTGCAGGCTAGGGCAATACAGGTCATAAGGCATTCTCATAAAACCTTCATGCGTTGGGGCAATTAAAAGTGCCCGACGTAGAAGAAAGTTGGCAAACGTCTTGCCGTCATGTTCCTGAGGTTTCGGAATACATAGGCCACTGGATGTCTGCGAAATCGGGTAAGGTGGTAGAAGAAAACGTTCCGGAAGAACAGATCGAAGAGAACTCCGCAGGGGTCCACAGCAAACGCGGTCATCGCATTTCACGATCTGTTGAAATTAAGATATTTTTATTACAAGTACCTATAGATAAAAATATAAATGATTAAATAATTAAGTAATCGTAAGCGAGATTTTACTGCGTACCTGAAGGAAATACTGGCTCTCCCGCACATGCTCAATATACCATTGCGGAGAAGGCATGTCAGGAACAAAGCTCTCGGCAATGTCATCGGGCTCGATAAACTCGGCTACAACGCGATGGTTGTCGATAACTACATTGTTCCAAACTTCTGCGAGAACTTCTCCAGCCTTCTGAAAGTTGTTCTTTTCTAGGTCATGGTCTATAGTTCGCCCTCGTTCATCTAAATGGGTACCATAAGAATCATGTGGAAGTATAAGGCCAGATAATTCACGGCTTAGGGGCGCCATTCTTCTCTCTACGCGATTGAATGCGCTTCTGCCTGGTGCATTTGTGAAGAGGAATACGGCGTCAAGATCGTATTTCTTAAAATGCTGTATAGCTTGGGCAATAATCTTCGGGTACCTGGGATTTTCATCAGGCCCTCCATCTGATGAAATTAAAACCACAGGTTTCAGCCGTCCGTCTTCATCTCGCATTATATCTTTGAAATTATCAAGAGTGGTAACCTTTTCAAAATCTACAGCATGAGTAGATGCTGTAGAGGAAGAGTGCTTGCCACTCCTTATCGCCACATATGTTGGCCCAGAGTACGTTACTGCTTCAGCACGTCCCATATCGTTTGGTTTTATTATGCACCCAGCATAAACGCTAGGGATCAACTTGTGCCTTGCAGCAACTACCCAATCGTGGTCAGGTAATGACACACGATATTCAACATGCATCAGGAGTGGAGCTTGTTTATTCACGGCTGTCAAGCCTATTGGCACCCGGGCTTTATCGTCTTGTGACAGAAAAAACGCTTGGTTTGGCCCGAGAATAGATGCAACTGTTTCCAAAGATCTTATTGTGGCGACACAAAAATGTTGATCGATGTGAGCCTTGTGGTGATCTGCCTCAGGGCGACTCAATTTGACAGGCACGGTGACTACATGTCTTTTACCTTCCAAGGTGGTGTAATTTCTTGGGAGCAACCGAAGGTATGTGCTACTTCTCGAAATTTGGAATCCGTGTTCGTTTAGTTTCTCATGGAGGTCATTTAGTGTCCTGCAACTGCGAACTATTTCTGAACGACGTCGTTCTTCCGCAGAAGCACCAAACATGGCCAAATCGACGATAGTTTTTAGCAATAATGGTTGTTGCTCTTCCAGGCGCGGGCGACCTGGGCCAGAGCGTGATTTGAGAAGACTAACTATATCTGGACTTTTACTACAAGCCATATTAATCTTTGATTGCATTGATAATCTATGTGAATGGGAGTGACGCATATGTTGCTCCTTCTTTCGTAGTTCTTTTTTGCATTTATCAATTTCTTGACGCAGTTTCTTCACATTACGCTCACGCGTGTCATCTTCACTGGCACCCAAAGAATCCCTACGACGGACAGCTACGTCAAGTTCCATTTGAAGAAGGGTAATCTGATCCTTCAACTTATCCTGTGCGGGAGTAGCACGTACAGGCTTTGGCAGAGAGCTACTTGTACTTGGTGCAGCCAGTGAAATCTCGTAGCTATGCTCCAAATCTTCAGCTTTACGTTTCCATGAACCTGGAATACAAACATATATAAAGAATCACGCCTATATCCCTTGCGGAGTATGCAGAATGTAACGCCGCTTGAAAATGCGTGAAACTGGGCTGGAAATTTATATAAACGAAAAAAAAGACAACAAACAAATATTCAATATTTCATAATAATATGAAAAATCATTATTTATGAATAATTTAATTTTATATTATTTACTACCTGCTGGGGTGCATTTATTTGTGTCATTATTTTTAACAGTAATTCCCGACAATTCTGCAGGTGGATTTTTTTCGCTGGTATTCTGAAAATATATAAAATGTTATTATTATCATACATGTAAATTAATCATCCCCAAGTATTGTTTAGTATTTGTTATAAGCGGAAACAAAACGGCACACGAACCATGCACGCACAATCCTTTATATTATTTTCTTAGAATAGAGGTGAATTTCGTGCAAGTGAGATTAATATCGTGCAACTAAATAAACCATCCTTCTTAGTATTTATCAAATACTAGCTTTTGCCCGCGGCTTCGCTCGCATTAGTAGGGACAAAAAGTAGCCTATGTGTTATTCTGATGTATAAGCTATATTGTGGTAAAGTTTCATTCAAATCCATTCAGTAGTTTTTACGTGAAAGAGTAACAAACATCCATACTTACAAACTTTCGCCTTATAATAGTAGTCGGATTGAAATAAACATAAAGAACGGAGGTAGCCAAGCGGGTTTCTTTGAGCGGCCCAACTATGCATAAATACTGCCATCATCCATTTGTAAATACATATTTAGTTTAATTTAGTAAAATTTACCTTTTACTCTGTTTTTTAAGCTTAGTAAACTGTCTCGTAGACAGCGTTCAGCTTAATATACCTACTAAAGTCCAGCGAGTGGAGAAGGCATTTATTGAGCCGATCTGACCTAGAGATTAATTATATAATTTTTAATATAATAATAAATAAATTAATTAATAGACAACACTCAACGGCTCACTATAAGGACCTATATAAACCTATTCGATTAAAGTGATTCTTAGTAAGGTTTATATGCATATTTTATATAAATATGTACTACTAAATATACCTCAATATTGTAAAAAATAGGTACATATAAGATTTAACAATGACATTTTACTTGATATTAAACTATAGGTAGAACTAACTTACGAAACGAATTAACGAATTAACTTACCTTTTTATTATTAGAGCAATAAAAGAGGATATTAGACGACTTCTTTGCTTGGTTTTTACGGCGGAGATCTTGTAAAAAACCATTCGCCCACTTTGTAAATTCTTCTTTTTGAGCATAATTTTCTTTTGAATTAGCCCATATCTCATTGAATTCTTTCTGAGCCACACTAGGTTTTTTTCCTTTCTTATACTCCGCAAATAGTTCTTGATACAGTTCACCTAGTTGAGACATTATTTTAACGTAAAAATTGCAAGGTAAACGGTTACGCATGCATTCGGCGGTAAAACATCGAAGCATCTGGCGACTGACTGTTCGGCGAGCGAGCCCAGTGGTCGGCGCGGCGCGCGGGGAGTCGTTGCTAAGCAACGGCGGGCGAGTCAATCAAGGTCATACTACAAATCGCAAAAATTTTCGCGCCGTTCAAAATTTCGGTTCAGAAATAGCTCTTTTTGGAAAAAAATTAATACACGTGATGTCTAACGAGACCCCCCCTCCCCCCTCGTGATGTTTCGTGATGTTTTCCGTACCCCCTCCCCCCCCTTTTGAGCCTCACGTGATTAATGGACGACCCCTTAGGTAGATAGATAAGGCATTTAATTAACACATAGGCTACGTTGTAACCCACTGCTGGACATTCCTACTGAGCTATTGGTTTTGAAAAGTCAATCGTCTCAGCCACATGACACCCACTGCTGGGTATAGGCCTCCCCCAAGGATCTCCACAATTATCGATCCTGCGCAGTCGGCATCCAGCGGCTTCCCGCGACCTTCACCAGATCGTCGGTCCACCTTGTCGGGGGCCTACCCACGGAGCGTCGTCCTGTGCGCGGTCGCCATTCCAGAACCTTTCCGCCACAACAGCCATCGGTTCTTCTCGCTATGTGTCCCGCCCACTGCCACTTCAGCTGAGCAATTCTTCGAGCGATGTCAGTTACTTTAGTTCTCCTACGGATCTCCTCATATCTGATTCGATCACGTAGGGAAACGCCGGCAAAGCCCTCTCCATTGCACGCTGGGTGACCTTGAGCTTTCTTATCAGACCCATAGTTAGCGACCACGTTTCACTACCGTAAGTCATCACTGGCAACACACACTGGTCATAGACTTTCGTCTTGAGACACTGCGGTAAGTTGGACGCGAAGATTTTACGGAGCTTCCCGAATGCTGCCCAACCGAGTTGGATTCGACGGGAGATCTCTTTCTCGAAGTTGGACTTACCTAACTGGATTGTCTGTCCAAGGTAAACATAGTGGTCAACAACTTCGAGTGTGTGTTCCCAACGTGTACTGTAGTGGGTATGACATGGGAATTCGACATTCGAAAATTCGACATTCGAAAAAGTCAATATTAATAATTAATTATAGTAATCGAGTTTAACGTACCCACTCAGTAGAACTGTGTAGTGTCGGCTTAGAATAGCACAACCCTATCTCATCCCGTGGGTGTCGTAAAAGGCGACTAAGGGACTCAGCCTTCAGGAGACGGGCAGCAGCGTCTCCTACAAACTAGGCCATACTGCGATCGCCAACCCGCCTGCCAAGCGTGGCGATTATGGCAAACCCCCCCTTTTGGGGGAGTCTTGCACCCAGCAGTGGATGTTGTGTGGCTGAGACGACGTCGACTCAGTAGAACAGTTGGCTGCAGAGACGTTAATATAATAGAACCCGTAGTAACTCTACCCAAAATTAATTAAATGCATATAATTACTTTTCACAAAAACATTATTTCATCTTGCATGTTAAGGGCGCGGGCCAAAATGAGTTAAAAGTTAATAATTTAATTTTTGCTGACGTATGTTATTAAAGTGTTCAATAAGTAAATATTTTTCCAAAACCGGCTAAGGGCATTTGAAATACTATGGCAGAATAAATCATCGGTGGACCTGCTCCAGTGCGTAAATGAGAAAATCAATTAAACAAGTTTAATATTTTTTAGCAAGCGTATTATCAAAAAACCTATCGTTAAACAAATTTATTCGTTTTAGTCTGGCGACTTTTTACAGAAATTTATAAATTACCCTTTCTTTGCACAGAGTATCTCTGTAACTAATAGGTTTTGCGTATAACCGATTTTTGCAGACTTGATTGAATTGAAAAAAACTGAATCGATTGGTATATTTAACTCATTTTTGACCAAAATTGCAGTTCATCGGTTTTGGCAGCATGACGGCGATATCTCATTTTTTTAAATAAATGTGAAAACAATAAAAGAGAAAATGCCTGAAAACGGCCAAAAGTACAGTCATTGGCACTCTTAGTACAATCATTGGCAGCCTTATGGTACAATGTTTGACACCTAACCACACTATCTTCTTTGTTGTTTTTTTCGTTTTCTTGTTTCCTTTAAAGGGTTAATGCCATATTTAAATTCGTGGTCACATTTATTTAAGAGCTACATTGGGAGCAATGGCCAAATTTGGTTAGCTCAGTGGCCATATTTCGGTTAATGTGTACATCTGGGTGAGTTGTCACAATTGGGTCAGTGGCCACATTCGATAAGTGCCACATTTGGGTAATGGCCACATCTGGATTGTTTCCCCTTTTTTATTAGTGACCACATTTGGATCTATAGCTTTATTTGGATCAGTAACCACATTTGGATCAGTGGCGACTAGCGATGTGCCGCTGGGAATATTCCCATTTCCAAGTAATTTACTCGTTGTAAACTTACGGGAATATTCCCAATATTCCCGGAAACTTTCCCAAAATTTCTAAAATAATATATTTTCAAGTATGGTAAAAATTCTGTGCTATTTATATTTTCTTCTTAATCCCACGGTTACGCAACAACAAATATGTGCATGCGCTTGCTTGAGCCGCGAGGGGAGGGTCCCGCCGCGCCGCCCCCTCCCCTTTCCTCTAGTTTAAAACAAAAGAAACACGTTTACCCCATCGCTTTGATTGTCGAGTGTGCTGTGCTAGCTGTGTTAGTCATAATGAGACCAAAAAGTAAAATTTTTGATTACTTTCTACAAACTGTTAACGAACAAACAAATTATATATGTTCATTTTGTATAATTGTATATAAATATAAAAATTGCATGCTGCACGCCTGCCTGCATACAGCAATTATGCTTTTAAAAAAAAACGTAATTCTATTATTCCTTGTGATTATTATGCTATAAATTTATTATGCTTTAAACAAATAGCGTTAAGATATTATTCGTTGTGATCATTATGCTTTACATTAGTTATGCTTTCAAAAATTATGCTTATTCTGCGTTTCAAAATGTATGCCTTTTCATACTTATGACAAACAATTTTAGCCTACACTATATTAGGACTTTTAAAATTATGCGTCTCGATAATATGCAACATGATGATTATTGGTATTAAAATTATTGAACATGATATTATGACAATAAACGTTATGCTTAAAATTATGGAGCCATTTTTGGCAGCATTTTTAATTTTTTAGGCTAATAAGCTTTTGTTTCTTTTTTATTTATATATTAGTACAGCTCTATGGATGCATATTAACACATTAAAAAATTTTATCACATAGCCTACCGCCCGCGGTTTGGCCCGAGGGAAAGTGATATTTTTCCGGGATTAAAATTAGCCTATGTCACTCTCTAGCTCCTAAACTACCCACATACTACAAAACACGTCAATCCGTTGCTCCGTTTTCACGTGAAAGACGGACATACAAACAAACACACTTTCACATTTATAATATTAGTATAGATTGTATGTCAAAAGAAAATACATATTACGCTGAAAAATGTTTCTTAAGATGCTATATTTGTATTTCTTATAGTTTAGCTGGGCCGCTAGGGTTCCACATCAGGCGTACCAGACCTTCGATATTTTTCCGTCAATAGAAAATGTTAATTACGTTAAACAACTTTTCTTAAGACGCTTTGTTTGTATCTCATATAGTTTAACTTGGCTGCTATTGTTCCACAGCAGGTGTACCAGATCTTCAAACTTTGTACGTCAATAGAAAATGCACATCACGCTTAACAATTTTCCCTTAGACCGTATTTGTATATCTCTCATAGTTTGACTGGACTGCTATGGTTCCACATCAGATATTGCGATCTTCATAATAAATAATAGCCTATATGTTGGCGACGACTAATAGCTGTATAACAAAAAAAGTTTCATTAAAATCCGTTCGGTAGTTTTTGCGTGAAATGCGGACAACAGACAGACAGACAGACAGACAGACAAAAAATTCAAAAACTATATTTTTGGTATCTGTTTCGTTTAAGAAGACCCCTGTAAGGAGGTATTTTTTTCTAATAATTCTTTTCAATGTATAGAATTGGCTCGCTTACAGTTTTACTATAATTAACTATATGGGTATTGGAAATATTCCCGGAAACATTGGAAATTTACTGGGAATATTCCCAGGAAAATTGGAAATTTTCGCCATAAGTTATAATTAACCTTTGGCATATTCATTAAGCCTTGTAATATTGCCAATAGAATGGTTAGCATACAACAAAAAAATACTGTAATACAACACAAGCAATTTTCCCCTAAATTTCCGCTTTTGGGAATATTGCCGGGAACGCTTCTGGGAATATTCCCAATGTTTCCAATATTCCCGGGAACGGCACATCACTACTGGCGACAATTAGATCAGATCAGTGGTTACAATAGGCTATTTGAGAATGCGAAAAATAATATGTCAATTACTGTTATCAGCAGGGGCGTGCATTGGTTTTCCAGCGTAGTAGGCACTGTAGATCTAACTAGTAACTTTGCACTTATCCTATCCTGCTACCGAATATTATAAGTTTGAAAGTTTGTGAGGATATTTGGATGGAGGAATGTTTGTTACTATTTCACTCAAAAACTACTGAACTGATTAAGATGAAACTTTACAGCAATGTAGCTTATATATCAGAAAACCACATTGAATGCAAATATTTATAATTATCCTGATATTCCCACGGTAACGGCAACCACGCGGCGAGTGAAACCGAGAGCGGCCGCTAGTCATAAATGATAAGGTTCGTAATATTTAGTAGGAATATTAAAATGCTGACGAGTTTGATTGTTTGAGCACGCTAATCTCCGGAACTACTAGTTCGAATTGAAAAAATATTTTTGTGCTGGATAGTCCATTTATCTCGAAAGGTAATAAGATATTTAATATCACGTTACGATTAATAAGAGCAGAGCATTAATGTAAAACGTTACAGAAACGGGGAAAAAATATTAGTTTTGGGAGCTTCCGTAGCGGACGGTGTGTAAACGGTTAAAGTTATGTAAAAATCATGTATCACGAAATTATTCCCCATCAAAAGTTCTAAAAAAAAGTCCGCGACAGCATATGTCTATGTTTTATGGTTAACTCACTATAACCATTTTTCAGATAATAAAATTTGTTCTAAACAAATGTATTATTTGAGAAGCTGTTTTCATAAACATGATATTAATCCTTATCTAAATAAATACGTTAATCATCACAAGTATTTAATTTTGAACAAAATTGTCCTTTACATCATTAAATTTTAATGAATATCTTAGGAAATATGATAGTTTTAAAATAACTCCTCAACAAAATAATTCGCGACCAAATTCATTCGTCAGGTAGGCATGCTTACTTTATACTGATATATTCCGGAAGTTTAAGCTAGAACGTTACACGTACAAACAGCGCCCTTCTTGCCATGGGCGGTTTATACTTAAGCAATACTTTTTCTAAATATGTTGTATTCTTGTATGAAACGCTGCTTGTTTCGAGTAGGCAATTTCGAGACTGACTATCGGTAGGTATTCAGTATTTAGCTTAAGGAATATCTTAGTGGGTGAGTGTTGAATAGAAGTTTAAACTAAAATAAAATAACTTTAACACTTATTGTATATTTATTTAGCTTTTGAATGAGGTAGGCACTGCCTAATTGCCTATATGGAATGCACGCCCCTGGTTATCAGTATAAATTAAGAGTTTAAAAGTGGTTTTTTTATTAAAGTAAGTTGAAAATAATAATAAATTTATTTAAAAATCCGTAAATAAAAATGCATTTTTTAAACGTTTGTCACGTGACACAAAACGCTCCCGATTCATCGAGTATATGATGACGTCACCTGCTTGTAAACCTCGATTGCCTACGTATGAAGATGATACGCAGAATACAGGCAAGTGACGTCACCGACCCCATTGCAGCGCCATATTGTCCAAGTAGCGTTTTGGCACGCTATTTTAATATTGAATTTTTAATTTGATATTTTTAGCAAATATGTACCAGAATTAAAATAAACAACTTTTACTGGGTTCCTTAAAGTCTACTACTTATAATATAAAATGGATTTTAAAAACCTGTCAAATAGCCCATTGATCAGATCAGATGAGTGGCGACATGGCTATCAGCAGTCACAACCAGTTCAGCGGCTTCAATTGGGCTACAAGGCAACATAATGATACACAAGAATAAGACCTACCACTTTAAATAATCCCTTTAAAAACACTATGGTTGGCATAGCTGTAAATCATTGCACTTCCTTAAAAGCTTTTTACAAATTAATTAATGCTATGATCACTAAATAAATAAAAGTATAAATAAAAAGTGTAATATCATTTGTAAACATATCAACTAAAAATAAATATTACTCTTTATAATAGTAAAAAGTAAACCTCTTTCCAAATCTGTAAACAATTTTATGAAATGACAAATAAAACTTCCGCGCGTGCTTTTTTTCAATAGGTACTGTGTTGCCATATTAATCTGATATGAAAATCTAATATGAAATTTTTTGTGTCGCAATGTAAGATTTTAATTATATCAGAAGATGCATTGTATTTCCATGAAAATTCCTTAATTGCGTTTAAATCAGGCCTTGTAACTGGTTTGAAAAAAGCAGTTAATTGAGGTTTTTGATTAAGGTTTTTATAAAAACCGCTTCCGACGTATACGGAATAAGAGCGCTTTCGAAACCTAAATAAACCGGTTTGATCCCAACTCTGCGAAATATACCTACTACTGGCAAGGCGACAGGCTAATCCGTGTGTGGACATAGCTCGCTTTTCGCTTTGCCCCTCCCGCGCTCCCGTTGGGAGGCAGTATTACAGGCGAAAAGCGAAGTATGTATATAGGGTAACCTGTACTAATCTTGGCACCCCGACAGTCAATGGCACTGCACTGACATTACATAAAAGGTCGCTAATCGCCTGATCGCCTCCCCGTTCGCCTCGCAATTCGTGCGACGAGTAATTAAAAAATAGAGGTCCAAAATTTTTAGACAATGCTGGTATGCAATAAAGACAAAAAAAACTTTCTATGAACCATACTCATGACCTCTAACAGCTGTTACAATCTCTCTCGACAGGCGGCTGTCTCCAGTCTGAAGCAAGAGTACAAGGAAAATGAAACAACACTGGCAGAGGCACAATCTTTAGCTATTAAAGTACTGAGTAAAACCTTGGACATGACCAAGTTAACACCGGAGAAAGGTGAGTTAGTTTATTATTATTAGTTATATTATAAACTAGCGGCCGCCCGCGGTTTCACCCGCGTGGTCCCGTTCTCGTCGGAAAATCGGGATAATGTATACTTTTTAACCCAGGTTTTAAATCTGTGTTCCAAATTTTACCCAAATCCGTTCAGCCAATGTTCAATCACGCTCTTTGTGTGATTGAGTAACAAACATTCAAACTTTAACATTTACAATAATATTAGTAAGATGCCAAAGTAACTCACAATTTAATGCATGAACAACAGAACTAGTTGAATTTTAATGATCCTAGCTTTATTAATTTGTATTCAAGATGTTGGTTAAACTATGTATTTATTTCTTTGTGGTCTTATTTTAGTTGAGATGGCCACTCTAACCCGCAAAGACAATAAAACGATCATCAGAGTAATGACAAGCCCGGAGGTGGAGAAGCTGATTGCGGACTTTGAAAAGAGTGAAGCTGAAGCGGAGGCCGCTAAAAAACAACAGTCTAAGTCTTAATTTTCATTTTATACAGGAATAAGTGTTCTAACTGCATTAAATATTTTATTTGATATAATTTTGTGTTTTAATAATGTTAAATGTTAAACTATCATATTCGCAATTAAATTGAATTTTTAACTTAATACAAGAAAGTTGCGAATTTAAGGGAGAGATAAAATAAGAAGGAATTGGAGAAAAAGGATAGGAACTAAAGGTTGTGTGGTATGTATATTTTTGTTTCAATTCTATCTGGAATGCAGGCATTTGTTTGATTGATTTTAGAGCACCCCCATATTGAGCCACTAAACGCGACCATATACTGCGGACGAGTTTCTCATACATTTTGTATAGTATCAGCGCAAACCGAGCGTTCGTGGCCGAGCCACATTCTGTGAGAGTCGCTCGCGCTTGCTACTAGTGGCCGCGTTTGTGGCTCGCCAGACTTCTCTGGCGATGGCGACTGGTGGCCGCCACTAAGCCACTAGCGGCTGCGATTGGTGGCTGCTTCTAGTAGCTTGACCGAGCCAATAGTGGTCGCGTTGTCAGGTTTAACTTAAAGCTCTATTCAAATAAAAAAAATGATCTAAGAAATTTACTTTTAGAAAAAATCCTAGACTATATCTATAGCAGATGGCATTCCCCTGCACGGCTGCGTCGCACACGCAGTTCCCAGTAGGGTCTTGACGAGTAGTACGGCAAAGGTTTTGACGAGTAGTACGGCAAAGGTCTTGACGAGTAGTACGGCAACATCTTGACGATAGTACGACAACAGTACCCCTATTACGAGTTTGCTTAACATGACATTTACAGAACTCGTGAGCGTAGAGTATCGGATACACTGCTCATGTCGGTAAAACAGTCGCTAAATATGAAAGAGACCGAGCTACATTTTACATGAACGTTTACTGTAACGTCGAGTTTGCCAAACTCGTAATAAGCCTACAGATCGGCCTCAATACGCGGAGTTCAAGTTCCGTATTAGAACCAATACGGATAAAGTCTGGTACTGCCACTGTTAAGCTTAACTGTTAAAGCGTAAGCGAAGCCGAAGTAAGTGAATAGGTAAAGACAAGAAGTAGGTTGGCACGTACACGGAGTGATTTAGGCATTTCAAATTATACTGGGATGAAGTAACAGATGAATGGGAAATTCGGAAGCGGTTACAAGTAAGCAGTAACTGATGGTATAACATCAAAAACATTTTCACACATACACACAATATGATCAAATAAGTAGGTAGTAACAAGTATAAAATTATTTTTTTTATTATAATTATTTTCCATTATCATTTACTATTATATTAACACAATTTCTACTGTGATTCACTGCCTATTAGTACTTACTTAATTAAAACTATTTGAATGTCGAAGCGAATGATGAGAAAAAAATGTAACTGCAAAACAGCACTTAGTCGGAATTGTAAAAATCTACAGCCGTTTGAATTGAATTTGAATTTGTGTAAAAAACGGTTTCAAAAATGATCTATTTACATGATGGGCTATGACCCACCACGCGGGTCTAATGGGATTGGCGGGTTTTAACGACTGCAAATGTAGCCGGGACCAATGGCTTAACGTACCTTCCGAAGCACGGAGGAGCTCACGATAGCAAATATTTTGTCACCCATTCCGTGACCGACCATTGCGAAAGTTGCTTAACCTCAACAATCGCAGGCCGAGCGCGCGAACTACTGCACCACGGGCTAATAATGTATAATAAATAAATAAATATTTCCATACAATCACACCAATTATCTAGCCCACGTTAAGTATCATGAAGAACTTGTGTTATGGATACTAGATAACGGATAAACATACTTATATACTTTTTTTTTTGTAAATACATACATAATATACATATTAAACACCCAGACCAAGACAAATAGACATGTTCATGCACACAAATATTTTATTTGTCTTGTCCGGGGATCGAACCCGGGACCTCTGGCGCAGGATGTGGGGTTAGTACCCCTGCGCCAAACAGGTCGTCAATAATAATAATAATATAATATAATAATAGCTTGGTTATTGTGTAAAAAAAAAACTAAAATCAACAAACAAATCTGCGCGTATCAGTATTGAGTTCAGACGGCCGGTGTTTCGCATTTGTAGTTAGTTATTTTTGTAGTACCTAATTTTGCAGTTATATTTATCGTTTTTATTGAAATAGGATAATAAATTCATGCTTAAAAATTATTAAATATAAATTTTATTCAATAATATTATCGTAGACAGGAGAAATTCAGAGTTAACTTTCAGCGATTTTCGAAGTTTAATGGTTTAGAAGAAGATTTTTTTTCTATATTAAATCAATGTTATTTCAAAATTCCGAGGCCGTTACGAACTTTACGACTATATAAGAGATATCATTCTAATATTTTTTTTTATAATTTGTTTAGAACAGTTGTTCAATCCAGGTGCTGGAAAAAGTGCCTTCGCCAATTTTTTGAAAATCTTTTTGTGCAATTTTGGGTTTAATTAAAAATTTACGAAAAACGAGGTTGTTCGAACTATGCCAATAGCTATTCTGCACTAATCAATAAGTCAAAACTGTTAATGTATTTTTAAAGTTTCTGAGATCACGAACGCCAAAATTGGCCATTTTTCACGAAAATCACAGTCATGTCACAGAGATGTAATATGCCTCTTAATACCACACGGTAGAGTTGTAACTCGTTAAATTAATATGCCTTTGTGAATTGGAACTAAGCTAATCTTATTTAAAGCAAACACCAATTTATTAAAAATAGTTTATTTATAACACATTCATACACACACAATTACACGTGGTATTAGATCACTTAGCGCTACTTTATATTATTATATTTACTACAATAACAATACAAGTACGAATACAAAAGATAAAAATTAAAATTTAACTTCAAACTAGCTGCAAACGAAAATAATCTTAAAGTACTGTACAAATAATAATCCTTTCCTCATGGTATGCTATTGTAACAAAATAAAGATAACTACCAAAAAAACCTTGTTTACATTCCATTTCATATAAAGTACTTACTAGAATTAAAGTTAATTCGGTAATTATTTATAGTTGAAAATTTTAAGATAATGATGGTATACCTATAATTGTGATCTTGAATACCTACCCAATTTCTTTAAAGATTTATAAATTTTTATGCGTGATTTGTTTCAATACACATAAAAAATTATGTTTTATAGTCACGCTCTCTTCAACCCCACCGTTTTTCTTAGAAATATATTCGTCCCTAAATTAAGTCTTAAAATATTTTTTTAACGAGTGTAAGTATAATTTATTGTAAAAATAAGGAGTAAGTAGGAAGTTAAGATATTAAATGCAACAGCTTTCCTTTTTCAAGGTCAGAAACGGACCTTTTTTGCATTTAATTTAATTCTCAGTGTAACCCGCGCTCTATTTTATTATCACGCCGTGCTATCACCAGAGGTAGAACCAGCTACACTAATAAGTCACAAGTTCCTTTTTATCATAGCAATAACGTCCATTATTGGTTGTATAATTATGTAAAATATTGTCATAGATACGAAAGCGATTAGAGCAGGCCCTAAGTTCCCTTGAGTGGCGGAAAAGAAATCTGTATTGAACCCTAATATCATACTAATAAGCCCCATACTTAATGCGAAAATGCCCAACGCTATATGGAGAATCTTCACTGGTCCACTTTTGATCCTTAAACGAATTTTTGATGAGAAAAGGGCGATCAAACCTGTCATGAAGCTGACCATCGTGAAGGCTAACGCGATTACTCCTGAAATGTTAATAATTATGATTAAAAATAATGCAAAGATGTTGAGGAGTTAAGTTTTTGAGTTAACATTGAGATGGTAGAAATTTGAGCTTGATTTTGAGCAATACATATATTCAAAGAGATATTTCGATTTCCCTATTGTTATTTTGTATGTTATTATAATTCGAATCGATTCAGGAGGAAAACTGAACTAGTGTAAGAGAAGTTTCAGTACAAAATGTTACCATCTACTTTGTCAAACTTTGGTCACCCTTTATTGATGATTCATGGCTGAATTACCCACTAAAAGTACATAGGTATATGAATATAGTCTAGCTATGAGTCATATGAAATTGAAAATGGTATTTCCAGCAAGCATGCATGGTAAAGCAAATACACAGTTTTATCGATAATGTGGCCCGGTCTTATCAGAACGGAGAATGATCTCTTGAAAAATACTTTTCCTAAGTACCTAATTTTTCTTACTGTGTTTAAAGATTAGAAATTGTGTCATCAATGATTAGAAAAAGAACTTTTAATTTTAAATTTAATAATGCTATCTATTTCATTAGTAAGTATTTTAAATGGAGACAAGTCTTTACTTACAGCTAATCTAGATTAATGCAGAGGCAGACGTAAAATTCGGCCTAATTTTGCCAATTTATTTTTAGTAGTGTAGGACAATGCGTCATTGATAATCATTAATACAATACACAAGTGTTAAAAAACAACAGGATCGGAGACCTAAACCGGATCGGAGACCTAAGCCGGATCGGAGACCTAAACCGGATCGGAGACCTAAACCGGATCGCAGACCAAAAGTCATCATCAGCCATGTATATGTCCCTATTGCTGGGGCACTGGCCTTCCTTATGGATGGTTAAGGAGAGTAGGCCATGAGTTTCATGACCTGCCAAGGTCTTTAACGACTGCAAATACCTACAGCTTGGACCAACGGCTAAAAGTGCCTTCCGAAGCACGAAGGATCTTAAGATAGCAAACTTTTAGTCACCCATCATGTGACCGACCATTGCAAAAGTTGCTTAACGGTTACAATTGCTGGCCAAGTGCGCTGCATTGCACTACCAGGCTCCTCAAAAGAATTAAGTAGGTACTGATTTATTGTTTTTTCGTGATGCAAACCATTTAAGTAGGTGCAAGGAGTGCTGAATTACCCTGTTGGGGTCCGAACTCTTACCGCATATCCCATGAGCCGTATCAATAGTCATGCCCACTTCAGCCAGCCCCAAGAAGGTGCCTGCCATTACGAACATGGACCCGACGAGCTGCAGGCATCCGTGGACGATTCGCTTTGAGTCATCAGACAGCTGGAATGACCAGGAGTTGTGCTTGTGCAGAGTCAGGACGGCTTCTGCTAGGAACAGTTGGTACTGAAATAGAGAATGCGGGGTCATGTTTTAACTTTTCGATCCTTCCTATCAGGTTATTCCACTTTGCCCCATCAAGCCGCCCCACTGGTGGGGCAAAGTGGAAATGCTTACAGCTGTCTTAAGAGTTTACAGGTTTTCAGACTGACATAGCTATTGTATCCGCTGTTATTGAAATATATTTTTTGTGACTTCAGTCTTTACGGTGACGAATACATAAATATTGTCATATTATGAGGTGCTTGTATTGTATTGGTACCTAAAGGCGAAAGTGTTCTCGTCAGACGTGGACTTTGTATATTATTGCTAAGGTTGGATGCATGTAGATATTATGTTACGTTTATCATGAGTTTATCTCGGAAATTACTTCGTGAACTATCACTAGATAAAATATGTTATTTCCCCTAGAATTGGTACATATGAAACTACGATAGATACCGAACTAATTAACGTGTCTATTCCCTAACTAAATGAAAGCTCGTTTGTTGGTAATCTTAGGGTTAGTTTCCCTGTGGATTGAAGACACCAACATGTCAAGTTTGGATCACAATTTGTAACGCACACCTGTCTATAAATACAGTGTAGGTCCCTATCTGTCATAAGTTTAGTTAAGTACCCATCTAGTCACTTTTAAGATAAACTTTTGTGATAAGGTGATAAAAATTAAAAGTAGTAATTACCTATTAAAGAATTAGCATTAAACTGTATCAAGATAATGTAATAATTTAAGATTTTAATTTTTTTGCACATTATAATCCCCAAATATTCTGTAGCCAAAGAGCTTTATTCTAAGTATTTCACAAGTTCAGGCTTTCTCTACGGAAAGATCATAGAGATGAGTTTGTTTTTGCCACCTGCCAACCGACTTTTTTAAAGCGGTTTCATGAATAACAAAAGCACGTAATTGTTAAAAGCATCTGGAAACACTATGTACTTGATACAATCATTTGGACATCACTACAATACTATTACCTACCTATACCTATAAAAGTAGACTTAATTAGACTAAAACTTGTGCACACTGTTATCATTAAATACTACAAAAGTAAAATCCACATACACCGGTTCCAGCAAAGATAATGTGAAGCTGCATATTTGTGATGCCTCCATCAGGGGCCGAAGTCAGCGCGAAGTACCACAAACAAAACACAACGATCGCAATCTGCATGTGATGCAATAAATTAAAGAGCTGGCAGATCGCCTTCCACGCTGAATCCCAAGACGTATACGGCACACCACTTTCTTCATCGTAAGCAGTCGGAGCCCGCGTCACTTCAGCTTGATAAGGCACATGTTCCCGAACCTCAAACACCTCGATTTTATCGACTGACTGCCGGCTAGTACTGGGCCTAACCTCGGAGAATGTGTTCGTCGGTCTTTCCATCTTTCTGGATCTCTTACTCACGAAATAGGAGCCACGAACCGTGGTTGGGCTTTTCGCAAACCTAGACGCGGTCACATGTAAGCAAACCAGTTGCCTGACTAAAAACTCATCTCGGTTATCATTTTAGATAAAAGGGCTCTACTATCGATATCTTGCAATTGACATCTTTGAGATTAAGATTTGCGTAACTTCACGATACCGTAAGATGTCCAAAACTCCAAAGATTGGAAATGATAATCTCGTTCTTTCTACGAGGAATGTTGAAATGCTTCAATAGGAGTGCCCCGATATCTTTAACTTTGCAGTTCTTGACCCAAATAATTTTAACAATACAATGCTACTGCAAATTGCCGCTTCTTTTACTGTATGTCTCATTGACGAAACGATCATTGAAATCAAGATTATTTCAATACGAGAAAATGTTGTCGAACAAAATTACATAGCGAAATAAAACAACTATTACGGGATTGAGAACGCGTTATGACTGGTGCGCGTGTAAAATTGTAAGATGTGCTCAAAAAATAATACTTAGGTACAGCTATTATAAAAACATTGTCAAATTCAATTTTAAGATACATAAGTTGTAAGTTAGCGATTAGCGAAATTAAGTTTGTATTGTATTCAATTTGTATCGATAGTTTTATAAAAAAAAAACATTTATCATAACAATAATTTGCTACTGCACGCTAGATGGCGTTAGCAGTCAATTACTTTCTCACTTTAAGAGGAACTGCGACTATAATTATCAAGTCAAAGTGTATATTCTTTGATCAATTCTTGCTGTATTTTAGCAAAGAACACTATTTACTAAATTTTAATTCCTACATCGTATTAGCCACGATTCCTTTAATTTTAGCTTATAGTGAGCAATAATAGTTAGCAGTCAGTATTTTAGATTATAGTGACCGTGTGTCTAGGTAGCGTGTGGATTCAATCCCCACCACCCGACAAAATATGATTGTTTTGTGTTTGGTTGTTTTTATCTTTTCTAAACTATCGTTTGTTTTGATATCCGAAACACGCTACTTACCTACACACTTATCACAAGATGTTTTGTTGCCTATTTATTACGAGTTTCAATCATTGACAGTCAATGTCAACACGTAGGTAAGGGTACAGAGCCCTTAGTACGAGTTGACTTTTACTGTCAACGTTTTCGATATCTACCTATCGACTCCTCTAGTCATGTCGGTAAAGCAGTCTATGGATATGAAAGAGACAAAGCGATAGTTTTCGAAAACGATTTTGGTTTATCAAACTCGTACTAAGGGTACAGAAAGATACATGTAAACTGTCTGAAAAGAAGTATATTAAGAAGGTAGTACAAATTAATGTCCCCTCTGCGGGAACACTGGCCTTTCTAGGTTGGTTATGGAAAATGGGCCATAATCCACCAAGCGAGCTCAACACGGATTGGTGGGTTTGAACGACTGCAAATGAGATCGATATTGATAATTTTCGGTCACCCATCCGTAAACGATCGTTGCGAAAGTCGCTTAAACCGTCACAACCGTAGGTCGAGCGCGCGAACCACTGCGCCACCGAGGCCATTCAATGAAAACATATTTATTAAAACAATAACAAATAAATAAAAAAAATTGTACAATCACACTAATCATCTAGCTCACGTTAAGCTACATGAAGAACTTGTGTTATGGATACTAGATAACGGATAAACATACTTACATACAGTGGTGGTCTGGTGGTCACATAACTAACGACACTAGCCGATTTTTATATAATCGAGGTAACTTTGGAGCTTTTTTTCTCTGCCAAGGATTGACCGAGCTGTGATCTGATAATGGCCATCAAGGGAATGAATGGAGGAGATCCAAATAGCTATACACACCCAACTGATCTGATCAACATTCTAAGAGATGTATGGATGTTTAAAAAACGCTAAAATAGTATAAAAATTTATGGAATTTCTGAAACTGAAACTCTAATCGTTACATCTTTTAGAATGTTGATCAGTGAGCCTACCTTGAGTTTTTCTTTCCGTTTACTGCACAGTAAACGGGATACATTTTGTATGAGAATCTGTAGTTCTGCTACTGCCCACTAGAGGCACTGTACAGATTCGCATACAAAATGGCTCCCGTTTACTGTACAGTAAACGGAAAGAAAAACTCATGGTAGGGCCACAGATCAGTTGGGTATGTATAGCAATCTGAGTCTCCTCCATTCACTCCCTGGATGGCCATTATCAGATCACAGCTCGGTTAATCCTTGGCAGAGAACCAAGGCTCCAAAATTACCTCGATTGTATGAAAAACGGCTAGTCTTATTTATGTGACCACCACTGTACCTATATATTTTTTGTGTAAATACATACAATATATATTAAACACCCAGACCAAGACAAACTAATATGTAGTTAAACTGTCTGAAAAGGAGTCGGATGAGGTTTGAGGTCTGCGAAGGACGAAGATTGTGAAAAGATGGTAATTTTATTCCACGTATAGGTAGAAGTATAATTGAAAACATATTATTGAAACATTACTGCTAACCAAAATAAAGGACATTATTGCTCTTTCCTCGATTCATTTAACTAAAGTGGAGTGTGCCTACTGGAATTTGTTTGAAGTCTCCGCACAGAGGAGTTACCTCCGCCCCCAATTAATAAATGAACTAAATAATGTTCCAGACCCGGGGATCGAGGCGGGGCTCCATTTGTCTCAGAAAAGCCCAGATTACTTATAACTACCATAGCTGTTACATATTTTATTATTATTCTATAGCCATAGCCCACGACTTTGCTCGCATGAACATTTTTAGGGTTCCGTAAACAAAGAGTAAAAACGGGACTCCTATTACTTAGACTCCACTGTCCGTGAACCGTGATAGCTAGGCAATTGAAATTTTCACTGATGATGTATTTCTATTGCCGCTATAACAACAAATACTAAAAACAGAATAAAATAAATATTTAAGTGGGGTTCCTATAAAACAAACTTATATTTTTTGCCGTTTTTGCTCAATATTAATAATAATGGTAAGGAACCAATCGTGCGCGAGTCCGAGTAAATAAGTCCATTTTATAAATGTAATAAGTAATTTCATCCCCTACTTTAGTTAGTCTATCAAAAGGGAGCCATGTCTGGAGGTCTACTCTCTAAGCACGAAACCCGTAGTTTCGGCCTAAGTTACGGACGTTTCCTACTCCGTATCACCTACGGCCAGCGTATTAGTTCGGAGACTCGAATGAATGAGAATACGTTTTGACATTGTCCCTACTCCCAATGTGTTTGTGCCGTTTGTTCAAAACTAGTACATCTGAAATCAATAGAGAGTAGGCTCCATCCGTAGTTTCGGGAAACTTACGGACGGAGGCCCGTATCTTAGTTGATGGGCATAGACAGTATGGCCTAGTTCCCATGGTCAATTGTCTATTGAATCAAAATTACTACTTACAAAACTACAGGAAAACATCAATATAAATATTTCTTTAGTCTAGCCCCAAAGTGAGCTCCTGAAAGCTTGTGTTATAGGATAAGTACTAGAAATGAAATATATAATGATAAACAGTAAAGTATATTTTTGTAGAAATTTATATAATCAGCTGCTCTACCGGGATTCGAACTCAGGACCTCAAAGTAAAGGCGATACCTTGAAACCAGTGTCAATTAAATAAGTATGTTTTATTAATATGATACTCAAAATTTTGATATGACCGACATTGATAATCTACCTACTTAAACAGTAAACTACCTACTTATTATGTGGTTACTATCATAGAAATCTCATAAGTAAATAATCTGTCTTATTAAAATGATTGGTGATTTTAATCTATACATACATACAAATATTATAAAGCTGAAGAGTTTGTTTGTTTGAACGCGCTAATCTCAGGAACTACTAGACCGATTTAGAAAACTCTTAGACCATTAGAAAGCTACATTTCTCCCGAGTGACAGAGGCTATATTTTATACCGATATTCCCACGGGAACGGGCACCACGCGAGAAAAACCGCGAGGATCCGCTTGTACTCTTATAAAATCCTCTAGCTAGCCATAAAAAAGTATAAGGAAATATTAGCTTCATAATCTAATGTTGCAAAGTGAGATGGGGGTAAAATGCGGTCGTTACCTCATGTAACATTACACTTCCCATCCCGAGTCGATCCAGATTATAAATCGATCGTCTGCGCCGGCGCATTGCATCGATTACCTTCGATTATTGATTCTGATTTATTGAGAGGTGGACGCGTCGACGTGCTGTTATTTCTTTTATAACTTTTTTAACATCACCATTAAAATAATTTTAAGTACCCTTTACAAATTAAAATTGAAGTAGTAAGGTTAGTTGGTTACACAGTAAATAACGTAGAGTCTAATTAATCCATTACTTACATTAATAAGAAAAAAAATCGTACGAAAATAAATTCATTTACCTACCTATCTATTGTCTGGTCGGTATAATAGAATGTTACCTAATAAACAAGGCAGACCAAATCTAATGCATATGGAAGACTAGTCACTCATTTATTTAGTCTATACCAACAAAACCTTTTGATATCGGTTTTCCATTGGGAATCGTATTAAATCTGTGGTTAAAGGCCAGGTCACCAAATTGCGGGAGGTTTAGAACAAGCCAGAATTAGTAAACACGGAGCGCACGCCTCACGTCATTCCCATGCTTGTTAATTATTATAAATCGACGACTCGATCGGCCCTTGAAAGATCATTTTCCAGTCGTAATATGAGCTTTATCGCGACGTGTTAAGGGTTACGTTTGACGGGCGTGCATCGCCATTCGATTATTATCGATAGATTTATCGTCAGATGCGCGGGCGCTTGGTGCATCGCCAGCGTTTTCCGTTAGCAGTCGGTGCGTTTGCTTCGGATCACGCTCGATTAATTTGTAGTAGGATTAGTTCTTTATTTGGATTCATATCTTGTATGGGGTTCACCTTAAATCGTCTGTCCTACTAACTTTTTCATTGGCTATCCAACTTTTTCGTAGCAATATATATGCGTTTATGTGCTTTTTCCAAATTGGTGTAAAGGTGAAGCTACAGAAGGAGCTGAAGTTTTGAGATATTTGAAATAAAAGTTGTTTATATGATTTTATATTTTGTTTGATGTTAAACTTAAAACTCAAACTTCATCGTAACAAAGCAGAGTAGCAGTATATGTTTTTTTGTTAAATTAGTGTATAGGTACATGTTAAGTTTTGGTGCGCACTTTTCATTGAAATAAAACAACTTTTCCCGATATTAAATCTGTTTGCTTCGATTAAGACCCTATAGTAAAAAGTATGGTACCTACTTGTTCCTGTAAAACAATAAGATGGTTAGAGATGATACAAATCTGGTATTAAGACGCTATAGTAAAAAGTATGGTACCTACTTGTTCCTGTAAAACAATTAGATGGTTAGAGATGATACAAATCTTCTAATAAGGCATACATTTATTCATACCTTTACCACCAGAAACACGATTTTATGATTTTGCCTCGACACTTTTTCTTTTCGAAATGACCCCCTAAAAATGCGCAAATTCAAGATTATTGTTTAATGGGGATACATATACTATTGGAAATTGGTTTAGTGAACACCAATAATATTTAGCATCGTGTAGTTTAATTTCTCTTAAATCGCTATACCTAGTTATTTATTTATATATTATATATAATAGGTCTTGCTCCCGCGCGCGTCCTTTTCTTATAACTATCTCGTTTCAGTCGTATAGAACCTTAATTTGTAATGGTATTAGTTTTACCTAAAAGCCTTTTTTTAAAAAACGTAGCAAAGTCTAGATGCGTTTATGTCTTATTTTTTAAAATAACAGACAGAGTTTAAAGTTAGGAGATATTTTGAATGAAAGTTGTTTATTTGAATTTAAAATTTGTTAGGTGTTAATCCAAAGTCGTCTATCCTACATTTTCGCAACAATTCTAATTAAAGAAAAATTACATAAATACATTATGTAATTTTTCTTAATTAATGTAAACGATACGATTTTCCACGCAGAAATTTAATGACAAAATTAACTTTTCCGGGCGTGTGATTTGAAAATATAGTTTCTTATTATAGTTTCCACCTTTAGCAGTCAAAGAATATTGAATTATGAATTAGATAAAAGTTGATACATTTGAGTCACATTTTTCTTTCTTTTTAGCTCAATCTAATACAATAGTCGGCCTATTTGAAAAGTCATAAACTGCGTTTACAAATAATAAGTAGTTCAACGTCTTAAGAAACGTAATAGTTAGTTTAACAAAGTACTAAACTATTTTACATGTTAGATTTTATGGCCCTTACCAGAACAAAAAGGCTAGACCATAATTTCCCAGGTAATAACCTGCCTAGGACTCTGTGTGGGTCACGAATAACAATTACGTACGGAGCCTAGGACGTCTTATGTGGCCATACAAATTAGCCACTTACTAACGCGAACAATGATGAACTAAATACACTGCTAGTTAACTAGTTTGTGGAACTTTACGAGTGTATCGATGTTTCTGAGCTCCTATTAAAAATATAATAATAATTTCTCTTCTCTCCCCTTAAAGGCTTTGTTTTCTGGCCAAAGTTGGCAAACAACTAAGATAAATAAATATATATTTCACCTCACACGCTCTGAAAAGGAGGTTTTGTAATTCAGTTTCTGCGTTGAAAATCGCTTTTTGCGGCCTAACGCGGTAAAGTACTTTTTTAATTTAATACCTAAAAATATGTCATAATGCGTCCCGAATCGCACTATTGACTGTTTTGTTACATTTTATTCTTATTTTAAATAGCTTTAAATTAATTATAATATACTCCTTTTTGGTTTTACTGTATTATTTTAGTTAATTGAATCATAAAAACAATAACAATAAGATTACACTATTTGTTATAAGAATTTTATATTAGGCTAGGTGAGGTTTCACAACCTATGATTGTATTTCGGAACGTGACATAAACCTTTATTTTTAAATTGTCTTTGTCTTGTACCTTATGACAATGTCAACACTTACCGAATAGTTTTTATTGTTATTTATAAGTATAGGTAACAATATATTCCTACTATATTCTTTGAATTAAATATTATACTCCCTTTTAATTATTTTAGTTCTTACACCATTAAAAAACGAGAATAAGGTATATTTAGATTAAACTTTTTGTTTAAAGATTTTTTGTACCGGTTGTTGACCGCGGAAACAACCATAAAATGTTCCTTGCTGTTGTGAGGTGAAAAATTGTGTATTGCGCTCGGCAGAAAAGTTTTTAGCGTCTTGTACCTTTGAAATCCTCGCTTCAATCAGGATTCAATCTTTCCGCTAAAAACCATCTTTCCACCCTTGCATAACAAATAACTATTTATAAGTTACTGTAGGTACGGTCAACATCAAGTACGGCTTAACATTTGCACTACGAAAATCGCCGCTATTACGAGCGACGTAAGGGCGCTCTTAAGGTCGAAGTGTAAAGACGTAGCTGCTGTTGACTGTACCTAGCTACAGTTATATAACGCCTATTTGAAATAAATTAAACAAAGAAACAGCAGAAATTTATGTTAAATGAAATTACTAATATAAAACATGGAAGGACCATATTCACACAACTACGTACCTAAGTAGTTCTTTGGGAAGTCCCTTTAACCGATTCTACCTCCACAAAACAGCACTACAAATTTAATCGCTAATCTCGCTCGGTCGTACAATGTCGATTGTTATTTATCGATACGAGTACGTATCCCATCCCGAGACCACACATACAGTCCTGCCATTACGGGCCCACCCCTGTACCGACACGGGCTGTAATCTCTATTGCTTTCTTATTAAGATATTAACTACTGCGCAAACGCAGTATTAATGGGACCGCGGGACGATTATGATTCGAGTTGGATGCGCTTGCGTTCATCTCGCAATAAATCGTTCACGCGTTGGGATTATTCCTCTTTGATTATAGCGATGGAATTAATTGTAGTTGCGGAGGTCTGGACGCGATATTTTTTTGAAAATTGGATGCAGAATATAAGATTCACTCACAGCTCGCAACAAACTAAAACCTGATGTAGGTTGTTGTATGGGTGAAGGAAGAAATATGAAATAGGGTGGTATTCCACTTATCGTAATATATCTTGGTCCAAGTTCTTTGTTCAATATTTGATAAAATTTCTTTGACGTACGCCCATTCCACTTGTCCAATATGTCACATAAACTTGGATCAAAAACAGTTTCGATAGATAGTATTTAAATGTGAAATAAACTTGGATCAATATGAAGTTATCCAATTTCTTTGATCAAATGCACATTGCATATTGCATATTGGATAAGTGGGATACCACCCCTTGGGATCACGCATATAAACAACTTTTAGTTGAACAACTATTAAGTTGTGCATCATTTTTTCTAACTTGATAGTTGTTCGACAAGAAAGTCGATGGTCGACTTTTTCACCAACTAAACTGTTTAGTTGTGTGGAAATCGCGAGAAGTACACAACTCGACAAAACAGTTTAGTCGATGGAAAGTTGTATATATGCGCGATCCCTTAGGTATTGAAGCTACCCTGTTCCTAACTCTCAAAAGTAATATTCTTTTGCCCCGTTCACCAAAATCGCTTCACAGACCAGCTGTTAATCGCGCTCACCTTTGTCTAATTAAAACAGCTTCACCGACTAGTCATTTCATTTGTCGCTACTTCCTACATAAAATCATTGCCAAGGCATGAAATAAGCTAAGATCTTTACGACCTATCCAGCCAAACCGTATCCAATGTATAACAATCCCGGACAATCCAACAGGAACATAAAGCTATTTTTGACGAGAAAATTCGCTCAATCGCTATTCTTAAATTGGCTTATGATGGCGATGATTGCTGTGAAGATCAGTAATTGAAGTTAAATGAAGTTATTGAAATTATTTTTCTGTATTATTAAGTAGGTGTGGTTGAAAGAGTTAATGTACCGGTAAATGTATTATTACTGTTGTACTTTGTGTGTGGGTATTTTTAAATGATGATAATTCTTTACCTGATTTTCTTAGTAGAGCTGAGAATAGAAAACAATACAATACTTACATACAGTTCTGATAATAAGGACTCTAATTGTAGCGATAAATAAAAAACCATGGAATCCAATAACTAATTTTAAAGATGCTACATGCAACGATAGTTTTTTGACAAACTTAAGTTGCATTTATCATAGGGAAATCAAAACAATTAAAAATCACTACGTGAAACATGGTAGGGTAGGTATGATATGAGTTAGTCATCAGTATCGCTATTAAAAAGGTTTATGCTCAACACATACGTTCCCCAGGTTCCCCCATCACAGTATTCAGTGTATTGGTACGTTAGTAAAAATTACTATTTTATGATTTTTGACATTTTGCATTTATCAATGCTATTTTTATACTTATGATAAATTTGAAATAGAAAATATTGGAAAAAATCAACTCGGCCACAAGTGAATTCTGGGAATTTATATCAGATTATATCGATTATCGAATTTATCTATTTAAAAATTATCATAAATAGTTAATATTCTTTGGTATTGGTATGTATAACCGTGTGTTTGGTTTTTTGTGCCCTTTCGTACCCTTTGTGTGCCCCTATACACCAGAATTCGAAGCCCACAGCCAATGACGCAGTAGGTGGAGGGAATTTCATCAAAAGGTTCCATAAGGGCAGAATTCACTAAACAAAAAAATGTACCCGAAATGATGCAGTCTCGCATGCGTAGATATAAAATCAGCTTTGGCTTCATAAAAAAAGTTCAGAGTCCTGTGGTTCGATATTCAATGTCATAAAAAATGTGGAAGTGGAAGATAAACCCTATTACTTTTTAGCTTACTAATTAACATTTTTTCACTTATCCACTAAATAAATATGTAGTTGAAAGCAGTCTCACACACTCCAATTAAAACTATCGCAACTATAAACAGTATCTTTAAAGCTTTGACTTTAACTGGTAACATTTTTACTTTCCACCTAATGGGCATGTCGAGCAAGCCCTTTGCTAGTTGTGGAGCTCGCGCCTTGGTTACTATGCGTATGCGCAGAGATAGAGAGAAAATCGGGAAAACTTTTAGTTTGGTGGTAACGTAGAATGGTATCTCTTGTAAAAGTTATAAAGTTTCTTGGAAAAAGTGTGTAATTTTTTTTATTGTTTCCGTTTTGTGAAAGGTGAGTTTATATATTTTTTTATTCGGAGTAGTTAAACATGGAATAAACGACAAAAAAATAAACAGAAAATTACGATAGTATAATAAATCGTAGCAAAAATGTCTCAATTATAATATAACTTAGAAAATATAGGTGTTATGTTCTTTTCTATTACCTATGGTTTTGTTTTAATTGCAAGAGTGTTAATTATTATATTTCTTATTATGTTTAACATTTAAACATTTTTATTTTCATACAACTACAACAATTATCTAGTCAAGGTAAGTATCAAATAACTTGGGATATGGATACTAGATAATTACGGATAAATATTTTTCATTAATTAATATTTGTTAAATATTCAAGACCCAGACCAAGAACTGTCTAATAAATAATATTAGCTATCTATCTATAATTTAAATTATACAAGTGTAGGGCTAGAGTTTCTCAGGAAACGGAAAACGTTATTCTTAAAGTTTTCTTACTTATTTTTGTTATATTTCTTTCTTTTGAATTACCTGTCTCAATAAAATATGAGTCTTTGGTTAAATATAATAAATTTGATGATTGTACAACAGCTAAGTACACAGAAACATTCGAACAAACACATAACGACACTATTGTAGTTATTTCTCAAACTTATCATAACATAAAATAATAATAATAATAACATAACTTTTAACGATAACACGCTTGTTTACTTGTAAGCTACAAATATCAGCAGTTTCTGCAGCTTAGTACAAAAACGAACAAGTCATGTGAACTAAGTTGGTTCACAGTTAGTTCTAAGTTGTTGCATTTCTTCGGCGTGATTTGCACAAGTGTTTCTTAGATGTACGATGCACACTTCTCGGTGGGAAGCTGTACTTGGGTAGGTTAGAATGTTCGTTTACTAAACGTGAAAATATTATATCAAAAATTAAAATACTCATATATATATACAAAGCTTTAAAACTAGGTTTGTAATGTAGGAAATAGGTATTATTTTGTGTAAGTAATTAGTGGATTTATTTTTTTTCTTTTTAAAACCACCTATTGGCAAGGTTTAATTGTGCTTTGGTATTGGTAGTGAGATTACTAAAGTCCCACGATAATGACACTTTAATTAATGTTTAATTATTGTATTAAAAAATGTACCTAACATTGAGAAATAACTTTTGAGATAAATATTAAACAAGAATACCTATATACAAGAAAAAACAAGTTGTCTCACGTCGCTATGACGGGATTCGAACCCCCATCCCTGGGAATCCGGCCCAATGCACTCATTTCCATTGGATTCCCAGGGATGCGGGTTCGAATTCCGTCAGACCGACATGAAACAAGTTGCTTTTTCTAGTATATTTTTTTGTTTAATATTTATCATATAAAAATACCACTGTAAAATGCAAAATCAAAAAGTAATAAATATTTTTTTGAATTATTAATATTTGGTTGTATGTTATCTATAAAGTCTATTCTCAAAAATGAATGTGACAAATCATCGGGGTGAACAAATTTCCATAATTTTAGTTCATTACAGCTAAGTACACAGAAAACAAGAAACTATCAAAACTAAATATTATCAACTAAATCCTGCCTGCCAATAATCCACCAAAACTAAATACTGCCAACAATCCACCTTTCTGCTACCAAATTTAGTCACTTCACCGAACCTGCTTGTTTGCGTATGCGCAGGGAATAGGGATACGCATACGTTCCACGTGCACTGTAACAGGTTATGTCGCCGGCGTGGTGTAGGATATACCGTGTGCAAAGGGAATATGTCAAATCTACAAGTTAGTTAAGTTGTGAATTACATACTTACGTAATCTCATGCTATGCCTCGGGCCCGATGGAAAGTAGAAAAAAAAAACTAAATTAATAAGGAAGATTAATAACAAAAAAATTTTTTTTTTTTTAAATTTTGTGCTTGCCGTGTAGCAGTCATTAACCTATTATAAATAAATAATAATAAATAAATTCTTTCTTCATTTACTCTTCCACAATCTTTATACATTATAATGGAGGTTTCTTAACATAAAAATATAAATCATTAACAAAGATTGTGAGAGACTGGTGCCTGAACTAAGCGTTAAGCCTGTATCTCAGTACACCAGTACTCTCCCCCCTGAAGGGGGAATAAGTTGAACATAATATTTAAAGTTATTAAGTTGAACATAATATTAAAGTACATTTCATAAACCAGAAGAGGTGTTAAAACACAAAGAATTTAATTACTTTAAATAAACAAAACTTAGAGGACTAAAGCTCAGGTGCCTAACAAAAACTATGAAATTAACAACAGCAAAGAATCGTCTGGAAAAGCATTTGGGTAGACAATAAGCAACTGTATTAGTGCGTCTATAAGAAAATATACTATTACAAGTAACAGACTCACTTATTAACAAGGAACGGTTTAACCCTCAGCTGTCTCGCCCGGTTTCATGGAACAGATTAGTATCGGCCACGAGCGGTGCTCTCCGGGTATTTGCATACACTTGCAGATTACTACCGCTAAGGGTTGGATCAAATTAACGATTTAAAAAAATCTTTTGTTTTTCCATGAGACTTTAATTTCGGTCTAAGGACTTATTGTAAGGTAAAAGCGATTCAATATCTGAGTATTGAAAAATCGGCCTTATTGTATGATGAATCTTTAGTAGTACGGAGGTAACTATTCGAGATTACTGTGTTGCACGTCGCAGTCATTTCATTAACCTGTTATTACAAGTAATAGACTCACTTATTAACAAGGATCGGCTTAACCCTCAGTTGTCTCGCCCGGTTCAATGGAACAGATTAGTATCGGCCACGAGCGGTGCTCTCCGGGTATTTGCATACACTTGCAGATTACTACCGCTAAGGGTTGGACCACATTAGCTATTTTTTCTCTCTTTCTGTTTTTTATGAAACTTTAATTTGAAACTTCTTACTGATTATACATAAAGCAAATAAGTACGTAAATAATTCGCCCGAGGTTTTTAAAGACAACATCACATACTTATATTGATCTGATTCCGAGATAATGTATCTACTTAGGTATTTTTATTTATTTATTTTTTATTTATTTTTGGCTATTGTATCTTTTGCTACTGCTAAACCCACTTTACATATTTTCATCACATACATGTTACTTCTGGGTAGGGATATTCGCGAAACAATCAGCCCCCAAATTGTCTAATTTCAAAATCTTCCACAATCCCTTTCAAAGTTATTATGATTGTGATAGTGATTTATGGAATTCTGTAACTTATAATCACAATCCCTTTCAGAACGAATGATGTTTTAAATGACACTTCATTTGACATTTCTCCATACATTTGAAAGATGTTTTCGTCTGCCACTTTGCTTAGATAGTTCAATTTCGTTCAGTCAATACCTTTCAAATCGCGTCCCGGTCACAATCCATTTCAAATGTCAAATAGTGACAGCCTGAAGTATATAAATATCTTTAAAATAACGGATTGAAAGGGAATGCGATAGATTTTAAAATTAGACAATTAGCCCCCGGTTAGGTTTGGTAACAACAATAATAGCGGTAAGTTCAGTTGACTGTACAAACCACCTTAAAAGAAGCCCATATAATCGTCGCATCTGAAAACGCCCTAACGCACACTAGATCAGTCGGCGTGATATTAAATATGCTCTACAGCGTGCATAGAACTGTGATATCGGAACTTGCATATTTTCATTTGTTGCCTGAATGCATAAGGCTAAGGCAAAGAATATATACACTTACGGCTAAGGCGTATATTAATCAGTAGTTAGGCTGATTACACTGTCTTTGATGTTTTAACGCTATCTTTCGCCCGTATAAGATATGTAGAATAGAATGAAATAGCCTCACAATAGTTATTTAAATAAAAAAAAAATTCCATCTCCGAAAATTCAAATTCAGTATTTGGATAGCAATGTCAATACTTTTTAGCCGTTATAACATTTTTTTTGGGCTGTCTAATAATTTTCATCTAGCAGCACCTAATTTTCCAATATTGTAGATGATATACTAATGACCGCGATTTTTCATAATTCATAATCACTAATAAAAATATCAAATGACAACCGTTACTTACAATGACTGATTGGTCAAACTCCCACACATGTCCTCTTTGGTTCAAATAAAATTAATTAATGAAAACCGGCCAAGTGCGAGTCGAACTCGCGCACGAAGGGTTCCGTACCATTATCTATTAGAGTCTAATGTTCTACAGATAATGGTACGGAACCTTTACCCTTGATACGGGACGGATTTTTTTTTTACAATATAGTGTCTAATGATTAGACACAAAAATCACGTTTTTTGTATGGGAGCCCCACTCAAATATTTATTTTATTCAACGGAAATACATCATTTGTGAAAATATCAACTGTCTAGTTATCACGTTTTTACCCTTTGGGTACAGAACGAACCCTATGGATATGGAGTGGCTTGGTAAAAAAAGTAGTTCGAAAAAATATACTTAGGATTTAAACACACTACATCGATAGTAAAAATATCAAAATGACGAACGTGAGTAGCGCATTGACACATCCTCTTTAGTTCAAATAAAATCAATTAAAAAAGAGACTGGCGAAGTTGCCAAAAGCAATAAAGCATGAACATGTGAGCGAGCGAGCAGGAAGCGAACCTGACACCGTTAGTAATGGCGCGAGTATTATCGGCGCTTCACCAATAGTGGATTAAGTTACATGCGTTAGGTGTTAGATTTACTATGGGTAGCTGGGTAGCTTATGAAAAGATTACGATGCATACTTATTTTTTTAACAAGCTACTATTACATATATTTTTTTAAAGATTTGATCGATACTTTTTGATCGTCACTTAGCTTACAACATACCTAATGCGACAAGAAGAGACTATTTGGTTATTAAATAACTTTTAAAACAGATAACTAATCAGAACTTTTTTTTCTAGCATTACAGGCCATCAATATTTTATATTTTTACAAGAAATTGAAAATTGACGCGGATTTTGTTAGAGAGAATTTTTATCACACGGGAAATGACAAACTATACTTTTACCTTCAGAAGTTTGATGAATAAATTCGCCCAAGCTTCAAAATAAACATTGAGGGGGTTTTAATAGGAAAAAATTGTTATGTAAAAAGGAAAAATACATAAATATAACCACAGGAAACCACAGACGTTCAACACACGATACTCGTATTTAGCAGAAACACAGCGTATTGCGTTCTGGATTCCGATCCGTTTGAGTAGGAACTGATTATAAATAGTTGGCATAATTGCAACTGTCATGCGTTTGCACAGCTATTGCCATTTGAACGTTCGCTCCTTATGAATCTAACAAGATGGTTCAAGCTTGGACTAAGGATTATTTAAACGTGGCAATGGTAAGCTATTTTATTACTGAACTCCTAAACCCCATAACGTCTGAAGGGATCTTCGAAGTTTTGATATTGAGTTACTAGGATAAAATAGATTTTGTTTTCAGTCCATATCTTAGTCTATCCTTCAAGTTGAGTATTTAATATTTCTTGAATGTCTAATATCCTAGTCAACTATCTCTGATAGCCTTATCTAGGAGTAACCTCGTTCGTCTCGTCTGTTTGTTTGTTGTTAGTGTATCTTCACCAACTAGAGTCTCAGAATTGGCTTAAAGTATTGGGTTACTGTGGCCAAAGAAGCAGATATAACACATTAGTGGCTGACTGCAGTTTCACCCGCGTAATTTCTTTTCACGTTGGAATATCGGGATAAAACGTATCCTAAATTTTAATCCCGGCTATTAGCTAACTGTATGCCAAATTACACCCAAATCCATTCAGCCAGATTTGCGTGATTGAGTAACAAACATCCAAACTTCCACATTTCATATTTATAGGATTTACCCTTGAAAACAAAACGTCCAAACCATTATTTCAGTCTCACGTATATAAATTTATGCATCGGTCACAGTTACTCAGGGAACAGGGACAATGAAAGCTTGAATAACACCTGGATTTGCATAAGAATAGCTTAGGACGAGGCACGACCGACGTCGAAATAAACTACGAGTAACGAACGATATCGCGTCATACAAAATGATATATACGGTGAGATTCCTTCCAAAGATTGCCAGATTTTCCATATAAATACTTCCATGTATTGCTCTTTCAGACTAGCTTTTGCTCGTGAACTCTTTTAAGAGCTAGTTGGTATTTAAATAGCCTTATATAAATTGTACGGTTGTTACAATACTTAATTATTAAAGAGGAAGTTAATGAGTTCGTTTATTTATAGGAAGATCTCTGGATCCCTAGATCCCTAGCCAAAGTAACAATTCAAAAACGATAACGAAGTTCGAAAATAATTAAATGTATAGGATTGGCGGATTGGCATAGGCCGCGCTAAATCACGTGGTCTTACCGTATTTTAATTGGCTAAGTTCATACATACTATATGCGAAAAGACTTTTTCCCCAACCTAATATTATCATTATACTGTGATGTGTGTTTAACAGTCACTACAACTTGATTATTGGTTCCTGTGAACCGATAAATGTTGTGAAACATGTAAAATTAGATATATTTACTTACAGATAACGTGTCGAAGTGATTCGGTGCTCTCCGCATATCGAATGTGAACGTGAAACTTGTTAGGGTTACCACGTAGGTCGTAGAGAAAAAGTATTTATAAAAAAAACAATATTTTTGTTAGATGTTAAACTTATTCATTGATGAACACACCAGCAGTGAAATAAGTCAACAGTTTTGGCTCGCCTGTTATCCTAAATCTTTTCTTACTTAATAAAAAAAATACACTCAAGGTAGTTATACCTAGTAGGTGTCTGTCGGTATACCTAAAATTAGAAAAAAATCACAGATTACGTGCCATCCAAAATATTTTAATTTTTTTTTTACAATTTATATATTGAAAAAAAAAAACACAATTTATATCATTCCTACATGTAAACATGTATGCGAAAATTTGAGGGACCACAAATCACACAGCACGAACCATCAATAGTCAAATGGTTTTTGTAATGTAGTCCAAAGTCCAAGTGTAAACGGTGTTTTTTGATAATTCCATATCACATTTAGTTTTCCAGATATAAGTAATATAGGTAAGTCAAAAAAAAAATTTTTTTTTTTCACATTGACATCTGAAATTCTCCTTATCCATCCATAAGGAAGGCCATTGCCCCAGCAGTGGGGACATTAAATGGCTGATAACGACATCTCAAAATTGACTTTTTCGAAAAAAGGCTTTGAGCCCTCACCCACTTGCGTAGTCCTAAAACTCGCGACACCAGGGGTGCGATGGCGTAAGGTAAACGTATTCATTTGTCAGGTCATATCGTACTCAATCGGCTGCAATTTGTATGGAATGACATATAAAATGTTCAATAATTAGATATTGTTAGTCACCATAAGAGGAAGAGAATACTGGTGTACTGAGATACAGGCTCCGGCTTAGTTTAGGCGCCAGTCTTCCTCAATCGTTGTCTACTATCTTACCCTTAAGTGTCTTAGCTCTTAGTTGTAACTGTAACATTGTTGGAGATAAACAAATAAATCTTATTATTATATATTAACGCCTAGCTTGACGATTTCACACTCAGCGAGAATACTGAAGCGATCGAAAAAGCATTTTAAATGTTAAAATTCATTAGGTATAAGAATGGTATCCATTATATTAAATCCGCCCCGCTTATAACTAAGCATAAGCCGCCACACCATACTTACATACAATAATGTAGTGTAAGTAGAAAAAAAAATTCATCTATTTGATCTTAGTATAAACTATGATCAAATAGATGTTTTTTTTTTAAACAGCTACCAACCCTAACGACATTCCAAGCAACCTGCATCAATAATTTAATTATTTAAAACGATACGAGCGACGAAGGGTTAAGATTAAAATTAAATAAACCCTATATTGCTTTGAAATTATTTGATATAAAGTTTTTATCACCGGATTCGAAAGTGTTGACCATGTTTTTTACATTTTTGGTTCACTGTTTAAATCAAGTTATTTTGCAACAAGTATTTACGATCAATTTAATCCAAAATTATAAATGTTAAACTACACTTCGCCGATTTTGTTAAGAATACGTCAGCCGATAATAATGGTGCTTTATATTATAAATAATGACATACTTTACATTCATCAACTCATCAGTTACGGAAGTGATTAAGCTTCTATGCAAAAGCTACTCCTTCATATTCCAGAATTTAAAAAAAAAGATCTCTAACATAGCGAGTAAACCTGAGCTGCCCAAGAAAGTGGCAGAAACGTAGATTAAGTTACCAGTCTAGTTCTTTGTCGGTGCGGAGGCGGCTGCACAATGGGCCTACGGACTAGTTGCACAGTTACGTTGACAAACGCGTCTTGTAAGGAAAGCGGTTTAATAGCGCCATTTAAAGCCTTTAGAAAATATTTTACTTAATTTCCTCGATTTTTGAGGCGGGTTTAAACGGGACTATGCAACCGCCTAACAATAGTGACACCGGCCCACTTAAGTAGCGTCGCACGCTACCTAGGTGACATCTCGCTGCGTAATGCAGTGGCTTAACTTAGATTTATTTCGTTTCAGACATTAAAAAGCTCACAAAGTTTCAAAAAGCTTGCAGTTTCTTACCTTATTCTCTATCACATTTAAGTTTATTTCCTCGTATTTCGAGGCGGGTTTAAACGGGACTATGCAACCGCCAACAAGTGACATCGGCTGACCGAAGTCGCGTCACACGATAACATCTAGCTACCTAATGCGGTGGCTTAGCCTAGATGCGTTTCGTTTCACGCGTTAAAAAGCTCACAAAGAATTTCAGAAATCCTGCCCTTTATTGTATCTTATCATATTCGCTATCACATTTAAGTTTATTTCCTCGTTTTTCGAGGCGGGTTTAAGCGGGACTGTGCAACCGCCTTACAAGTGACACCGGCCCACCTAGGTCGCGTCACACGATAACATCTTGCTGCGTAATGCAGTGGCTTAGCTTATATGCGTTTCGTTTTGTTTGGAACTCAAGTTTGATTTAAGTGATTAGTGAATAGAATTATGAAGTTCTTTTTATAATTCATCTATAATATGATAGAAGGGTTTTGCTTTTAAAGATGATTCTAGTACACACGGCTGTTAATGCGCTACTCTCTCACTGCGTTATTTTCATACAAACATGCTAACTTCACGGTCTAATAAATAAAAAAGTAAGTGTATTTCTGCAAAGATTTGTGTGTTGATGGTGAAGTCAAATGTTCAACTAACCAATTAGCATTTAAAACAACTGAAAACATTTCTTGATTCCTAAAAAAAATTAGTGAATCAAATGTTCCATTTTCATTCCATATAAAGTTGTATCAAACCGGATTGAGTGAATTTATTTTGCTTGCTTTGCACAAAACTGAAAGTTTTCTTGAGTATTTGGGACTTTTATTCAAAAGTCGAGTATTCAACTCATACATCGACTTACAAATGTTTACATAACTGTTTATACTTTTTGAATGAGACTCTTAAGTATACTCACTTAATTTGTATGAAAATAATGCAGTGGTTCAATTTCTTTGCTGCCGAGTGTAGGTAGAAACGTATTAAAAAAGTTTTAAGTTTTCAATGATTTTGTTTTTTTTATAAGTTCTGCCAAAGATATAATTTTTTAAATACAGAACAAAGTTCTAGCATAAACAAAACATATCTAGTTGCTACTTACCATCCATCAGTCATTTTATTTTCAAACACATCCAACAGCAGATTTTTTCTCTAAAAATTTATGCCTTTTAAATTTGTTAACAGTAACCGCCGTTCGCATATCATAAGCGCACGGGGTATGCGTACAGTCAATCCCCTCACTCTAAACAAAAAAGGGACTGAATTTATGGTAAAAATTGCTATGTAATTAGAGATTTTTTTAGTAATACGTAACCTACTTCTTAGGAGGTTTAAAAGTGTGCACTAGTTACTTTATAACTAATAATGATATCCCAAGGCTGACATAACAAAATTAATTATATTTTTATGCATTTCCTTTTTTAACCCACTTCCAAAATGAAGGAGGTTCTCGATTCGGTTGGTATGTAGTTTTTATGTATGTACACCGATTACGCCGAGATTTCTGATTCGATTTACGTGATTCTTTTTTTGTTCAATGTGGAATATTTGCCATTTGGTCCCATAAAAATTTGGTAGTTTTAATTTTATGAGCATTTTTGTTCACTTGCACAATGTAATTTTCACGATACTTTTGTTTATAATGTACATGAAACCTAATCTAATCTAGAAAAAACTTCTGGAGTTTACAAAACAACATATTACAGTCACTAAAAAATAAAAAACTGCGTTAAAAACAACGACATTTACAAAAACCAACATTCTACTTTGAGCTCCCATTCATATATTTTTCTTGCCTTGGCTGGCATCGACTCCAAAAGGCTTATTTTTTGCTTTTTAGTTTTTGAAGTCGGTTTTTTAAAGCAGTTTTTATTTGAATTAATCGTTAAGTACGTACGTAATAAGTTAATTTCTATTCCAAAGAGACTTTACTACTTTTGCATCCGTAATTTTACAAAAAGCCCATGTTACAAACCTTTCAAATGCTTAATGGCATTGTTAAATGATGCGTCATCTTTGTCAAAATGCATTCAATGAACCGTTATGATGATTTGCATAATGGAATTAATTCGTTTTTTATTTGTTGGTTCTTTTTCCATAAATATGAGAGCTTTGTGCGACGAATTATATTGTTAACTCCATTTTGTTATCGACATTTAAATGGAAAGTAATTTAAACTTTTTAACGAGTCACTGATTTATTTTAATACCTAAAGTAGGTACATACTCTCTTTTATAGCACAGATACTACTAAAATCCGTTTACTGTAAGATGTGCCGTGATGTTATTATTTAAACATTATTACTTAAGTATATTATTTGAAAATATAAACTAAAACCTATTAATCTGTGGTGGGTACACACATATTTAGTTAATGGGGGTTAAAAAGTACCTACATATATTGTTGGCAAGCACCGTAAGCAATGCTGCCAATTCCCAAGGTAGGGGACATCTTATGGTGAACGAACTGTAGTTCTACTAATTCATTTTGTAGTTTTTTTAGCTTTAATATTCGCTAAAAGAAAATGTTTATGTTCGCAAATAGTCTATTGTAGAACTCTAAACGGTAAAATAGATGTCTAATAATTATAATTAACAATTTACTAATTATCTTTAAGTAATATAATAAATAAATAAAGAATTTATTTCTATATTCACAATAAATGGCTTAGGACTACAACTTTTACATTTTTAGAAGAGACTATAGTCCCTGAAATAGGTCCCAGAAGATAATAAAACGTTGATTGTAATTTAATATCTTTATTTCGCAATTGGCAGGCTTTTTTCCTATGTTTCGAGGGTAAGATTTCAAATAAAAAAAAAACTGAGCATAGATAACGGTTAAACACGGATAAACTCATGGACATGTGCATGATACTGACAGTTCTTAAATACAAATACCAGTCTTTGACCAATATGCAAAGGTCTGCCCTAGGGGTATGTCAGGGGGAGATGGAACGCAACATGCTGGGCGTAAGACGACCGCATCAGTAATACGACACTGCGTTCAAGATCCCTTGTGTCTGAAGTCAGCAAGAAAGCGGCAATGCTGAAATATAACTTGGCCGAGCATGTCTGTCGCATGTCGGACGACTGCTGGGCAACAATTGCAACCAAATGGACCCCCTCGGGCAAACGTATATGTGACAGACCGAGACGGCGATGGAGGGATGATCTTGACTCATACAAGACCGCGCCAAATGAAAGGAAGGTGAAGAGGCCTTTGCCCAGCACAACAGTAATTATAAAAATTGATAACGGATAAATATACTTACCTAAAGCCATAGCAAAACATACCATGACCAAAGAACTATTACCAACGTACCATGATCAAGAATCGAGCCCGCGATCTCTGAGCAGAAAGCAGAACTTGTGCATCATATACAGGTCGTCAAAATCAAAAAATCCTCACAAAAGCATTTGGATTTAATTATGTAACGGAGGCAATATAAAATGGATGTCAACAGAAGATGTAACATGTGCATTAAGTGTCAAACTTTCTCTCGATTCATCAGTCGTGACCATTGGATCTAGTATATTGCATCGGAATGTAGAAACCGAAGCGTTATAAGAAGTAAAAGATTCATTTGTTTTATTTGTTCTCACACGATTAAACATTGAAGCTTTTAATTGTATTTGTAGGCAGTTATTGTTGGAACATTTATTTCGAATAGTCACTTCGATTTGATATAATTGTAAATTCGATTGTATTGTATGTTTACATAAAGCTTAGAATATACCCGCTAAATTAAGAGCAAGCACATTAGAGCCGCGAACATAGGCTACAAGTTCTTATTTACAAAAGGCCTCGCAACTGTCTTTCGTTTTGCGAGTTACATCTTTAATTGCAATCAAACTCCTAGGAAGCTTCAAGACTACGTATACGTGACAATTCACGTCGCACTAAAGCCGATTTCACATTATAATATTTTATTAATTATTAACATCATTATCAGACCAATATCGTCTACCGCTGGACATAAATAAGACCTCTCCAAGTGCACGCCACCGAGCACTCCTCCAGCTTTTGCCAGCCACCTCGTGGTGATCTTCGCTCCACTTATAGTATTTTTAAGCTAGGATGATTACTGTGACATTTCAAGATTGTTCGAATCGCGTATACTATGTCAGCAATATGTTTTTGAAAAATCATATATTTACTGTTGCAATTTAATCAAAAAGAATTAACAAATACACGTCTGGAAATATAGAGTAAAATCAAAGCAAATTATTTATTTTTGTTTGTAGTGCAATGTGCGATTCGGAACAGGGTAGAGAGAGATGCGACACAACAGAATGGACAACTGCCGCTGTTCATTAGTCGATAACGGTAAAAAAGAAGATTCTTTAATTTTTTTATTAATAAATTTTATTTTTTTGTTTTAATTAAAAGCGAGTTTTTTGATGCTACAAATTAATTGTTTCTTAACATTGACAGCTTAATGTTACCATATAAATAACCACATATAGTACTTTTTATCCTATATTATAAACATAACTAAATTAACTAGTAGCGTAACTTATATCTTATATACTTATATCTATACATCATCCCACGAGTTTACGTGGGATGATATAAGTTACGTTATATAACCGGATTCCACGTAGCCGGAAAAGTAGTAAAATATAAATATATAATATAACTTTAAAAAATTATAGATAAGTCGATAGGATTTCAATTTGGAACATCTCTAGAGCTGTCAAACTTGAAACTTCACAGGAATCTTCCTAGTTGAAAAAGGCTATTGTCTGTAAGGCCTACTCTACGTTTGCCGATACGCGGTCTCCACTCAAGAACTCAACTTCAGTGTTTATATGGTCGATCCACTGTCACTTCAGTTGCTAATTCGTTGGGTTTCTTTTATTACCAATACTATTTTTTTGAAACTAAGATATATTTTATCACAGATATTTTCGGCACGTGTTTCAAAATGATTTTCGCAATCGAACTTTCGTAAATGTAAAATCGTATAAGAGAAAGCGCGCACTTGCGACCGATAGTTTGATCGTTCTTGAAATAAGTATAGAGCTTTAAGGTAGTACGCGCACTTGACGTTTGAAAATCGGTTGGATCCCGGTCGTTGTATAAAAATCGCAAGTACGCGCTGTCCCTTAATGGTGGGTCCAGATTGGTGAAATGTAAAAAGCAATGAAAGAATTTGCCGTCAACATTGCTGCAATGTATTACGAAAGGTAACAAAATTCCGTGGACTCCTTGCGCTGCGAACTCTGCACGCTACGAGCATTTCAAATCGGCACGTGAGAGGTTCGTAGTAAGTAGTGACTTCCAGTAGAAGACCAATATATAGGCTTTTTATCCCGATATTCCCACGGGAACGGGAACCATCAGGGTGAAACCACGGGCGGCCGCTAGTAATATTATAAATGTGAAAGAATGTCAGATTGTTTGTTTATTTGTTACTCTTTCACGCAAAATCTACTGAAACGATTTGGATGAAATTTCGCACACAGATAGAGGATAGCCTGTGTTAACACGTAGGCTACGTTTTATCCACGGGGATTCCACCCTCAGCCTTATTGTTACTTAACATCAGCTATACTTTAGTTAACTAGATATGGATTTAGGAATAAATCAAACACTTTATTCATAAATTAAATTTCAGACACCCAGTTCGCGGAGCTTCCCCCTCTGTATGGGTTGGATAACTGGGGGTCAATTCTGCAAAATTTTTGTCATAATCGTCTCTCAGTGGTGTTTCAATAGTAGTGTTTATTTACACTATTGTAACAAGAACTGTGCAAAACAGGACTACCATTGGAACACCACTAGAATACGATTGTGATTAAGCATTAGCAGAATTGGGCCCCAGGGCAGAGTGCCAGCGACCCGAAGATGTGTGGTGTATGGTGGATGCGGTGCTCGTTGCTGACGGACTCTCTACTAACTCTGTAGTAAATGCGATACGCGGTACGTTCACGCTTGCAGCGAACATCGCATGTTACATTTCACCAGTCTATTTTTATGAAAGTAAGATATTATTTTATCAAAAATATATTCGGCAAGTGTTTCAAAATGATTTTCGCAACAAATGTTAAATCGTATTAGAGAAAGCGCGCACTTGTAATTATTATTCGACCGACATTTTGATCGTTCTGAAAATAAGTATACAGCTTTAAGGCATTACGCGCACTTGACGATTGAAAATCGGTCGGTTCCTAGTCGTCTTATGATAGGGATCGACTAAACAATCAATTGTTGGTCGACAAAAAAACGCAAGTGCGCGCTGGCTCTTAATACTGGGTGTGGATTGGTGTTTTTTTATATTTTTTTTTTATTAGATAGGTAAAGCGCTTGACCGCTATCTTGCCGGATGGAAAGCGAAGATGCGATCTAGGATGTAACGCGCTTGCCTAGAAGATACCTATTCACTCGTGACTTAAAGACCCCCAAATTGTAAGTGTCTGGGAAACACAGACTGAGGCAAGGAGTTCCACTCTTTAGCGGTGCGGATGATGAATGTCGAGTCAAAACGTTTAGTGCGGTGAAATGTAAGATGCAATGAAAAAATTTGCCGTCCACATTGCTGCGATGTATCATGTAAGTAAGGTAACAACATTCCGTAGTCGCCTTGCGCTGCTAACTCTGCACGCTACGAGCATTCCAAATCGTGCGCGGAACGATCCGTTCACTCTTCCCATTTTTAACCGACTTCAAAAAAAAAGAGGAGGTTCTCAATTCGACGGAATCTTTTTTTTTTATTTTTTTTTATGTATGTTTCTCGATTACTCGAAGACGGCTGGACCGATTTGAGTATTTTTTTTTTGTTCGAAAGGGTATACTTAATATGTGGTCCCATTGTCATCATGTCAGGATCTGATGATGGGATCCTGGAGAAATCCAGGGAACTCTTCAAATATTATAGGCACTCTTATAGCGATTTCGGTGTTTTCTATAGTAACTTATGCATATGCTTTCGGAATGCACCATTTGGTGAAGTGGAACTGATGATGAAGACCACAATTGGTCATCGGAACTATTAAATACTTAGCATTTCACGGCAGCTATACGATTACTTTAATGTAGTTCATAAGCAATTTATGCTCGACTCAATGCATGTGATGAAGTGCAGCTGATGATGTAGAATCGGGAGAACTCCTCAATAAGTAACGTCCCTGCACCGGGAAAAGCAGCATTTTGTAAAAGGTGTTGAGGAGTTGTCATAAGGTTATCAGCGTAGGCACGGGACCTCTTCTATCATTAAAAATGATGAAATAAAAACTTTTTATAAAAAAAAAAACCGACTTCAAAAAACTAAATAGCAAGAAATAAACCTTTTGGAGTCGATGCCAGCCATGGCAAGAAAAATAAAATAGTAGCACCGCAAAGTAGAATGCTTTGGCTGGCACCGAGTCTAAAAGGTTTATTTTTTGCTTTTTAGTTTTTAGAAGTCGGTTTTCATTTTTTTATAAAAGTTTTTATTGTATTTTGTTGGTTTTTCATATTGATACACTGTGCGTTCTCGCTTGCTGGTTGGTCTCTAGTCTGGACCTGGCCTAAGACCGGAGTCTTATTTTTGAATCACTCGAATTACATTAAAACACAGCGGTGTCATCAAAGCGAAGCTTGCGATTCCGTATGCGAATGTAATACGAGTAATTCAAAATTACGACTCCAACAGTGTGTGGGGGTGTCATCGACCGGCTAAAATCACAGCTCTCCAACAGTTATATCATTAAGACCAGCAGTTGCGGATCGTTGCCGCCTGTTGACCCGTGACACCATCAAGTAGCTTGTTTCTATCTATTTATCAGCCACTTCAATTATTTCCTTTTTATTTTGTCCTTGAACAGTTCCATGTTACGAATTTGTCGTAATTGTTGTCTTATCTAGGTATTGGACAACATTACTTATTTATTTAAAATCCTGTTCTTTGCAGAAAAATCAATGCATTAAAATCACATAAAATATCTGTACTTAATGACGTGATTAAATGTTTAGATGACGAATCAATACGGTAGAAACGATTTTGAGTGTACTTATTTCAGGAGTTAATGTTGAGTGGTCAAAAAGCAAAGGATCATCTCCACAAAACTGAGAACATTGAGTAAGGGTAATGGTAAGTAATTTATACTTTAGTATTATGTCAGTGAAGGATGTAACAAAGTCATTGTTATGTTAAAATATAAATAATTTAAAGTAGCTGTACGATGAAAGAGATCTAGTTATACCTTTAAATACAACGAAAGCAAGGGAATGTGAAATCCAATATTTAACAAAGACTAAATTACTAAGTAACTTTACGACGCTCACTTGCGGTGATTTTTACTTAAAACCGCGTGGTTGCAAATAGTGCTCTATCGATGAAGATTGTTAATATTTTTCACTATTTTAAATGATAAAGGATTCAATTATTATATTCATAAGCAAATTAAAATCAATTACAAAACAATTATTGTTGTTTCAATAACTATTGTAATTATATTCAATGCAATTTAATTCATTTATTTCAGGCATAGCCCATAATTGTGTTAGTATCAATATTCTTATAACTAGAGTTAGTAAAAACACACAAACAAATAAAATAATAATTATATTAAAATAAATAAACACAATATTCAATATTGTGTATCCCCTACAAAAGTGGTATTTCCCAACTATCAAAAATATTAACCTTGCGCCCGTTCTTATTGCAAGCTAAAGATGGCGATTAACTGAGATAAAAGAAGTAAGTAAAATGATTGTTTAGCTTCAATGAAACATGCAAAGTTAATACCAGTGAAACTGTCAAACTATCATTCAGTTAAGTAGGTATGATATTAAAACAGAATATTAGAAACTGAAAAATCCTGGCAGACGTAGGTCTCCTTCTGTTAGGAAGTGATCTTGCAGAGGGAGGCAGCAGCAGCAGCAGCGGAACGGTTCCGTACTTCATAAGGTCACCTTCAAAATTAATACGTTGACCATGATGTATTGTTGTTTGTAAATTTATTTATTTACGTTTATTTTGCTATTTAAAAGCGCATCAGTAAAACTGTAAAACGACGCAGACGTGTGTCGGTAGCTTTACCCACTTGCTGTTGATATGCGGTCTGCGGCGGAACATACCACTCTCTACATCAATCCACTTATCTGATGCACGAATGAGGTACTTACTTACTTCAGTTTTTGTTCTTAAGCCATCCTAGGTTTTCTAATATTAGAAGATTCCCTTATCTATCTGCTTGAATGGTCGGTGTCACTAGTATGAGATACGTCGTGCTTTAATACGACGCCTGGATACACGATCGCACATCAATTTGTTCAGTTGGATTTTAAGTTAATACCTATTCGGCGTTTTCGCTTTGCTTCTCAACCTCTCAATAATAAGAGTTTATTGACAGTTCTGGAGACGTATTTTTGAATCATTCGAAATTCTCATGTAAATTCAATTCGTGTTCGAATAGAAATTCAATGACTTCCATTTTGTCGCATTTTTTAATCACACGAATACGGTGTTGCCGTTTTCTTTAAATCCATTGACATTATTTCATTTTACGCAGAATATTTAAAAACTGGAAACTAACTCTCCACAGATTTTCAAAAACCGATACTGAATCGGACTTGAATCACGTGAAACAAAACGTTTTTATGTTGTCAAACTATTAGGGCGAACGCTAAAACTCGCGCGGGCGCACGCTCGCGTGTCTATAATGAAAAATAGTATGAGCAGCGCAAGCGCGTGCGTCGGAGCGCGGGCGCGGGCGACGGATTGTCACACGCGCGGCGGGCGGCGGGCACACGGCGCGGGCGCACGCGACGGGCGTCCGCTCGCGGGTTTGTTTCTACAAATCAGTCGAGCGCCGCTAGATGCCACGGTCACACGCGTCGGAGGCTAGGTACAATCATGAACATCGATACAGAGCGTCTAATAATTGAGGTGTAATTTCAGCCAGTCTTATGGGATGGCGAATGAATTATATAAAGATAGAAATGCCCGTCAAGAAGCATAGCTTGAAGTTTATATATCGTGGACTTTGATCTTTGAGTCTTCGCCTTCAAGTATGGTTCTAATTTTGAAAATAATTCATCATATGTCCTTGTACTTAATTTCAAATATATGTAAAATTCTTTTTCATTGTCCCTCAATTCTCCGCTGAGTAGCCTGCTTGTCACGAACGGGTTAGGCAGTCGACGTTGTTTGCATTGACGTCTTTTTGCCAAATAATAAATTTGCAAATAATCCATGGTAATCTACTCGACACAACTGTACACGCTCGAGATCAAAATTATACTAGCAGCGCTAAATGAGACGGGCGCTCGCGACGGATACCCGCTCGCGGATTCGTGGCCCGCGGCGGACTTCCGACGCGTGCACCCGCGTCCGCATCCGCCCGTGTTTTAGCGTTCGCCCTTAGGCCTATAATATGTGTGCCAAAGGCAATTAGGACAAAAAAAATAATAGTCGTTCCAATATATTACCTGACATTAAGTGCTAAACGTAAAACTTTCAATCGCTCCAATCAAATATTGGTGTCGGTGGTCGGGACCAATCGTTGCGGGAATTGAATACGACTTTATAAAATACAGTTTTTAGCATTCGCATGAGAATCTTACGATTCCGTTAAATTCATAAATGACCGATTGAATAGTATAATAAGGTAAACCAGTTATTAATCAAAAGCTAACTGTCGACTGCAAGACACGTAAATTAAGTTTCCCTATTGAACTTTAAAATACCACAACACGCAGAACATCAAAAGTGCATTTCGTGTGTCCATTACCCACGCAACGGACGCGACAAAAATATTCACGAAACAATCATAGGTCCCAAGTGGGGCACTGTATCGGGGCAAAGGTCCGTGCCCTTAGACGCTAACAGGTGATAATTGGGCCCTAATTTCTTTCACTCATGTTTCTAATTTGAGTCGAGTTGATATAAACAGTTATTCTTAGGGCTGCGGCTTTAGTTTACGAATTGAGAACCTCCTCTTTATTTTGAAGTCGGTTAAAAAAAGCTGACAAACCTGTCAAACAACGTTATACAAAATCTGAAAGATAACTTACGAATTAGGTAATGTGTTTAATACTCGTACCTATGTTTCAAGTCGACCATAAACACAGAAAAAACTTGCCCTTGTAATCTTTATTTTAAAATTCAATTTGCTTTAACAAGAAAATTATTTTATGATTTTGTAATTTTTGCATTTTTCAATGCTATTTTTATATTTATTTTTATTTTATATTATATTAAATTTTAAATAGAAAAATATTGGAAAAAATTAACTCGGCCACAAGTTATTTAATTAGTTAGTTATATTTTTCCAATATTTTTCTGTATGTAAATTATTATGTAATAAGAAGAAAATTATTGTTGTTAACATATTGGCATAAATAGAAATTCTCCTAGTAGAATTTCCCATACTCCATAAGATAACCCAATTTTCAATAACATTTCAATAAACGTGATAAAACATGCAAATGACAATAAAAAAATAATAATTTTGCATTTTACAATGTTATATTATGTGATAAAAATATAGGGTTTTAGTTTTGGGTGATCTCGCGTGAGCAACGTCAGACAAGAAGTTATTTTCTAGTATAATGCAAGTGACAACCCTGGCAGTCATCATTGGTGATGCGCCGGTGTCGGACTAAAAAGATAATGTCCGCTTTTCGGACAGTGTATCGATTAACTGTCGAGATAAAAGCGAAGGCTTAATAACAACAAATTAAGAGATAATTTCAATCAAACATTGACAAAAAGGTGAAAAAAAAAAACTATGTCTGCTTAGTAACATTAAGGTAGACGTTGTTTTTGACTGATGACTTGATGACTTAAGTAATTACTTCTTTCAGGCTTTTTTCTGGAAACTGAAAAGGATTGCACTAAATGTAAGTAATTACATTATTGTAGAGTCTGTTTTCATGATGTTGCTATCTCTGAGTTACCCTCTTGAGCTGGACTAGAATCTAAGCTCAATGTAGAATTATTATTATGTATATTCTCCTTTCTGGGTGTTTGCAAATGTTTCTGATGTTTTAAGTGTGTGATGTTGTCTGTTTTTGTAATTATTATTTTTGTTATCTTCGCGATGAAGAAATGTATGTGTCCTCTAAGTCCGTCCGTCAGTCTGTCCTTTAAGAAATGTCAGAATAAAAGGACATCACATTTTTTCAGTATAATTAGTTAAGTATTTTAAAGTTCTTCTTACGTGGGAGTATGCATGCGATGTTTGTTCAATTGATATGCGTAACACTCTTGAACTATCTCATTCGTTAGATCGTAGGCACGCTCTCCAGAGTAATTAGAAAAACAAAAATAAACATGGCCGCTCTTGATCGAAGGACGAACTTTCTCCAATCCAAATGGAGATTGACTTAAGTTGATTTAATTAATCTAAGTGTAAGAGGCGGTTAAGAGATTTGTGTGCTCCAAAAATCTTTATCGGCCCTTAAAATTGATTATATCGACATGTGGACAATGCCTTAACTGAAGGCAACAAATTGCTTCCCAATCAAGCTCCAGGATAGGTACATAAATATTTTAAAATGTTCTTTATAAAAAATACTAATCAGTAGCATAAATATAGGGAAGAGTACTATCCGGCTATGACCACTCTTACCCCCTGTTGTGGCCACTTTCATATAATCCTTAAAGTGTTCATTTGAGGATCAAAATTGCCACAACGGGGTCAGTGGTAGCGTTGAATGTAAAATACACGTATTTTTCAACGTTGCGCTTGTGCTTTCAAGAGCTGAAAATTAAAATACATCTATTTTACATGTCATATTCAACGCTAGTCATTAACCAGAAATTTATAACTTAGTAAAAGTGAAACAATTTCATTTGAAACCTAATTTTATTTGAGCATTTTCTTTATCATTAATTAAATGTAGGTGTATATCTGTATCTGTCAGACAAAAACAATAAAAAAACTAAGTAAAATATTTATGATTCTAGTTTTGTTACCGCCTGTACGTATGTACATGCATACCTCTTAAATTACCATAACGTTATTCGCGCCATAAAATAAATTAATCTGAAGGCGCGTTTCAGTCAACACTCTATTTAAGGATATCTCGTCAACAACACCACACAAATTCGTTAAATCACACCTCAGGTGACATTAACTGTAAGTGCAAGTACCCATAATTTCTACAACTATTTATTTCTTTAATGGAGTAAATAGGAAGACAATAAAACGTTATCGAAGAGGACTTTGTTCGAATAATGAAAATGTTCGGTGTAGACCACCTAGTTGTACGACTTTGGGTGCCATAGAGATTAGATTTTGAAAGGCTTTTTATTGGGCGAGCTCGCGCAGTTGTTAGTGCGTTCGGTGTGCGATTGTGGCAACTATCGTTATGGTCGGCTATGGGATGGGTGACCAAAAATTTATCGGTGCTCTTCCGTGCTTCCGAAAACGCGTGCAATTGTTGCTTAAGTTCGCTCTCTGTGCAGTTTGTATTGTCAGTTTTTTTTATTTCTTGATGGCAGTTCGCAGTGCCCGTGGTCACGAGATTGCAAAATTAATCTGAATGTGTTACTTATGAAATAGTGCACGCACTAATCCGTAAAAGTTATTTTATTTCAAAGAAGCCCATTTGTTTAAAAAAAAATATTCTACAGAAAAACATTGCGCGCCAAAAATTATAAAGCTAAGTCAAAGTCAAAGTCAAAATATTCTTTAGGTATTCAATAAGTATATTACACGCATTTTTGAATCGTCAGTTTTGCCCTACCACACATTTCAGTTTCTTTTATGGGACAAGAAAAAAGGGGCGCAAAAAAAACTTACCAGCTTTATCAAAAGAGGGTAATGATTTACAATCAATAGGTATGTCACCGTATTTTGCAAGAACCGATTGTTTGTAAATAATCGAGGGAGTTTATATATCGTCGAATTATTGTAAGCGGACACTTAGATTTGCAATAAAACGGATGATTTTTCGATTATTTTTAAATAATCAGTATCTCTTCGTTATATTGTACGTATGCCTGTGACGAAAAGCATGCTTCACGCTGATTGGTTGAAAGGTGAAATATGCAACAACGTAAACAATGCGTGCTCGGGAGTGTTTTCAGTCCTAATATAAGTTTTTTTACACACACAAAATAAAAAATTAGTGAAACGGAGCCTGCGGGCAAAGAAATAAATGACGAACCAGTGCTAAATAACTCTGAATTTGTTGATGAACAAAAATTTAACACCCGTGCTGCCAAGCCATGTGCCAAACAGATGACCGTTCAAATCGTTTATTTATAAACTGACAGCGGACAATGATTATTAATAAATAAATTTATTGCAAATCTAACGGCCTGTTTACAATAATTCGGCAGTTTATAAATACACTCGATTATTTACACGCAAGCAGTTCTTACAAAAATACGGTGACAGGTATAACATCTATATAAAAAATAATGTCTATATCCCTTGGTTATCGCATCACGCGTAAATGGATGGAACGATGCCGCTTATTCTTTGTTTGTTGTGTTTATTATTGTCAGGAGGTTTTTATGAAATAAAAAATGGAAGATCGAAATTCCCTGATGTGGAACCATAGCAGTCCAGCCAAACTATGGGAGATATGAAAATAGCAACTTAAGAAAAGTTAGCCGTAATCAGCATTTTATATGGACGTACATATACCGAAAGTCTGGTACACCTGATGTGGAACCCAGCAGCCAAGCTAAAATATAAAAAATACGAATATAGCACCTTGTGATGATCTATACCCAGCAGGCATTTGGGCGTGCTGATGATAGTAACAGAAATTTAATAATTAATTGGAACAACATTTATTTACGCGACAATTTTGATTTGACTGGTCCTCGTACCTCGATTACATAATCTTGTTGGATTGGACTGTGACAAATCATAATATTTAAAAAAAAAAGACGGGTTGCACTCCGGGAGTGCCGGCAGAAGTGAAAACTTGATTATTAACGTTGAGCATGTTTGATATTTTGGAATGGTTAGGGAATAATTTTGCACCAATTGCTTTATCAGTATAAAAGTACTATCATTTATGTGGTAGAATACAATATTCATTTATTGCGCTATCGTACACAAACATGACAAACCATATTAAAGTGAACGTTAAGTTAGGTAATAAGATATAAGAAAACATTAGTTATTATAGAGAATCGAAAAATATATATTGACAATAAAACAAGAGACAAGTAAAAGACATTATCAACAGTCTGTCGCTAAGCAACCGAGACCATAGTCAACCTGTCACCTCAACATTCTCCATCCGTCCTACGCTTTTTCGATCAGGTCACGTGTCCTGACGCGAGTTTAAGATTTTATACCCATTACAGAAAAAGTGCTCAACGCCGCTAAAGAAGTTTTCACTTCAAAAATATTTTACAAAAAAAATATAATTACGCTTGAGGTACTTGAGGTGATGCGAGTACCTACTTTTATTAGTTTTTATAGGTTGCCTTTTTATTTTTGTAGCAGCAGGTTGCATCACCATGGCGTTGAGTATGAATGTTGTAAAGAAGAGAGTGAAAGGAGGTAGGCGCCTATTATCAAACTTTTTGGAATTTTATGGTGTTTCATACCTATCAATGAAGTATTTTTAGAACGCTATAGTAGAAATATTTTTGGTAATGAAGTTTTAGGGCTACTTTAAATGACGGCAACATTTTGGACGTTTTCTAAATGATTATGTTAATGAGTAGGTAAGTGGTAATTTGGTAATTAAATAAAGAACTGTAGTTGAAGATATTTATGTAAATACAGGAACCCGTGGTGCAGCGGTTCTTCTTTCAACTTTCGCATCGGTCGGTTCCAGGATGGGTAACCAAAAATTTACTATATCGAGATCCTCCGTGATTCGGAAGGCACGTTAAGCCGTTGATCCCGGCTGCATTTGCAGTCGTTAAAACCCACCAATCCGCATTGGGCCCGCGCGTGGTGGGTCATGGTCCGTTCTCCTTATACATCCATAAGGAAAGCCAGTGCCCCAGCAGTAAGGACATTAAAATGGCTGGTGATGATGTAAATGGAAACGAAATTGTCTTTTCGCTCACATTCGCTGTCATGTTAGTGGACCTGAGCTATAATAGTGCTAAATAAAAAATGCTATGTGGATTGACAATGATTGTCTTTTACGAGATTGCTTGTATGAAATATGGCCATAAAAATTAAGACGAATCTAGCATGTACTTCAGTAGTTACATACTAACGAAGAGTAATTATTTATAGTGTTTAATGATAGAGACCTTTAATGACAGTATTAAAAAAATGCTCTAATTAATAAGGAATAGAGTCAAGTTCGAAGAACTTACATGTATTGTTTATGATTTTTAAGTTTTACATTTTGAATGCTATTTTTCTACTTATGATTAGTTATTTCTAATAGAAAAATATCGGAAAAAATTTACTCTACCACAAGTTATTTTAGACAGGACTCGCACCTAATCGTCGACTAATTGTCTAATTTTAAAATCTATCGCAATCCCTTTCAATTTGTCATCTGAATGATATTTACATACTTCAGGCCGTCACTATTTGACATTTAAAAGGGATTGTGATCGGGACGCGTTTTGAAAGTTATTGAATGAACGAAATTGTACTGTCTAAGCAAAGTAACAGCTGAAAATATCTTTCAAATGTATGGAGAAGTGTCAAATGAAGTTTCATTCCAAACATCATTCGTTCTGAAAGGGAATGTGATACATATTGAAATTAGACAATTAATATAACCTGCCCCAGGTTAGAAAAGCGGATCGGATACCCAAAGGTCGCAGGTTTGATTCCTGTCTGAGAATAACTTGTGGCCGAGACTTTTTCCAATATTTTTCTATAAAAAAATATTACATGTAGGTACCTATTGCTTTGAGTAAAGGTCGAATAATTTTTCCACGGGTCACCATACTTACGGACAGCTATTATGGAAATCTACTTATAGAAATATAATTAGTGGAGTGTAATTGGGGAATACAACTTTGTAAGTAAACTTAATTTTGACACAAGTTGCTTGTATTGTAATTCAGGCTCATTTTGATAATAATAGGTAATGCAATACTCGTACACCAATGATCAAAGTTGTTACACGCCTCTATGAACTAAAACCTTATTCATTGATTGGATCACTTTTAAATTGTCTATGAATAGATTTTGAAACAAACATTACAAAGTACTTACTTTTTTACGACTTTCTATTATTCTTAGCAACGAGTTTCATTTGTAGCGACTTTAATATTCGCGTAACAATTGAATGATAGATAGCACCTACCAATTGAAACATTAGATTGATCTCATATCGATTTTTATTACCAATAAAATAATTCGGCGGTCATTGGCCAGAAAAACAATATTTCAAATAATTATTTTAACGTTTGTAAGTATAATAGATGCATACAACAAGAATGAACCAGAAAACTTATAACACAAACAGTTCCAATTATTTATTATGAATGCTATTTTGTAAGTACTTAGGCTTTTTAAAATTATGTTAATCGAGTATGTAGTGATGATGATAGTGTACGAATAAACCTTTCTGGTTTCTGTTACACTACATAGCATAAGAAATAAAAATGTAAATTGATTGTTAAATAAAAAATAAAAAAAGAATATAAAGTGCGGGATGCGATTATTTTAACGATGTATTTTTGTCTTTAAAATTTAGTATAGAAGCAAACGTAAATATCTGTATCTTATAAATGCTGTGTTTTACGATTTTTGCATCAAAAACAGTAAATATATCACACATTTACATATATAAAAAGTAAAAGTAATTCGAGATAACTATTAGTTTTCTATGGCAAATATCTTCCACAGAACCAGACACCATACTCCACTTTTTGTGCCATGGGTGCGTAGTACGTCCAGTCAGGCAAAGGCATCACGACAGCGCGTACGGCCAACGTGCATGCGTGCGGGAATAGGCCCTACAGCGCGCGAACTAAATCAAACTTGGAAAAAAGTTTTTGAAAGTGACATTTGTCTGTGGTTCAATTTTGGCGCGAATTTTACTTTTTGTCATTGTCAGTGATTGTGGAAAACTTTTTTCTTTTATTGAATTAGGTAAGGGAGTAAAATTAGTAATTGACTTTATTTAAATTAAGGTAGGTACCTACGAGCATCTAACTAATAATACGTAGGTAACTTATTTGGAGTTGCGTAAGTAACATTTTTTATGAGTGAGTTGTCATATAAAATTAGGTTCTGTGACAATATGAGAAGTTAATTAAAATGATTGTGGTTAATTTTATTCGCATGTCTGATTCCAGACATCATCGCTTGATTGGAATCTCGGTATGTGCGCACATTGACAAGCACATACCAGCTGTGAGAACACTTAAATTAATAAGAATTATTCATACGCTTATCAGATTACGTTTTAACGAGTACTTTTTAGTCAGAACTGTTGGTACTTCTTAGTATTAGTCAACCAAACTTTTTTTTTATGTAACTAGCGTTTGTTCAAAGGTAACTAGGTAACTCGGCCATTGATTATTATGAAATAATAAAAATAAAAAATTAAGTAAACGATGTTTGGTGATAAGAACAAACTACTTTTTTGATTTTTTATATTATTGTAACACAATTATTTTTTAGCAGTTAGTCAAAAGAGTTTAGAAAACACTAACCGCTTAAAAGAAGCGAAAGGCATTTGTTTTCTCAAAGTCTAAGTCTATCAGTGACTTAGCGATTTTGTCTAATGAAACTACCACTCATCTTCTAGAAATCTTTTGTAAACTGGCTAAGAAACACCGGAAGCATAAATATTAACACCGTGATGGTCTGACCCAATTTTGTGCAAGTAATTTACCTGAACGCTGCGCGGAAGTGAGATGATAAAGGTTGGTGTACATTGAACGTTTAGATATGCACCATTTCTAAATCTACGTGACGTCAGTAGGTGCGTAATATATTTAAAGATCTACACTGATTATTATATGTGATCATGACCAATTATAAATATATTGTCAATTAAATAACTATTTGTCTTTAGTTTGCTTTGAAAATGCGTGACAAGCAATAGAAAATAGGGCTAAGAGGAGATACAGAATCCCAAAGGGTTTTTCTCTGTAATATAACATGGTTTTACGTAAGATTGAACTGAGCAAATCAAGATCCACACTTGAAAGACAATTCAAATATGAGCTTATAAATCAGTGGATGTTTATTTAAAAATTCTATGATACGTGATTCGTGAATGGAAAACACTTAACAACCATACTAAAAAAAATCATTGATCGAAATATTCTTAACAATATCTCGTTTACGAGACATGGTAATAAAATGTTGATGGCGTTCCCAAGCCGTCGCGTAACATCTCAAGCTCCTAATCAGCTGATAGTTATGTTTAAAGTGCACTGATAACTGCCTGCGCATCATACTTGTTGCACTGTGTTGTGATACCCAAATGTGGTATCATAGTAATATTACTAATGAGAAAGTTTGTGAATTTAAATGTTTGAGACTCAATCACGATTTGTATGAAATTTTGCATTGAGGTTGACAATGACCCCGAATAGAACGAGCTTTTGATCCTAATAAAAGTTTCCTGTGGGATAATGTATCCTACCAATGCATATCCTGAGGCCACGGTCCACGTTGACGTCAAGCGAAAAAGTTAAGAACCAAATGAATGAAAGTACAGAATATCTTATAACCGATACCGAAGTGGCGCATAACTTCTTTTGAATGAAAACTTCATACTTGGTGAATCAAAAGAGTTTTGTACAGAAATAGGCGAGATTAAAAAATAAGATGAAATACGATTGTTTTTTGTTTCTAACTCATTTTCTCTTTAAAAATGTAAAGATAATGGCACTAGTATTTGAATTTTTGACGTAATATCATAAATATATTTCATTCGATTGTATAATTTGTTTAGGTAAGTGTTTGTTTATTTTGATTAACTGTGCAATACGTTTTAATAATATATCCTCTTACAAACTAAGACGGTTGTTATTTCTTATAAAAATTTAATTTTAGCTAAATATATACAAACATTAAGTAAATTGTTAGAGCTATAAATCTGTGATTAATACTACCAATACTAGTACTATGCCATTCAAACAAGAAATAATGAAACACGCGCCATTTTGTGACGTCATTCTTATTTAAGTTATATATTTGGATAGAAGACACTTATACAAACAAAAAAAATCAAAATACAATATAAGTGAGTATGTCTACATTTATGTTACAAATCGCAAAGAAATGGCAATGATAAGTACCAAAATTAAATATTCATGTCTGCCCAGATAGCAGCGTTGTTAAATTTTTGGGTAAACTTCAAGTGGGTTTGTGAAAATCGACAGTTAGTAAATGACACTACCTACTTATAAATACCTGAACCTCGATTGTCATTAAAAGTAATCTCATCAGAAAAAATCTGTGTACTTATCTGTATTTTAAGTTTTTGAAAGTTATGGACTTTAGTCATCTAACTCGTATGGGGGTGTACGCCAAGTCGTCAAGTAAATGCGATCATTCGCGTTGTGTCAATACGTTTGGTTTTGAATAATACGGGACAATAATGGATCGATGATTATCATTAATGGCTATAATGACGTTCTAAAATGCGGATTCTGTATTGGAGAATTTTGAAATTCGATCAAGTCGCAAAATGCGATTTAAAGTTAGTATTACCATTATGGTAAGGTTATTAAAAAAAACTATTTAAAAAGTAAGTAACTTTAGTTCTAATTAACTCTTAAACCTGACGCTTTAGGACAATATGTCATGTTTTTTTTGTTTGTATAAGTGTCCTCTATACAAATATAGAACTGTCATCGTGTACCTTTAAATTAAAATGGCGGGCCACCTTAGGGCCACCGTCCACCGTCCATACTAAAATCTTCAAACCCCTTTCCAAATATTTGCACAAGGGCTTCCAAAGAATCCTTTCAAGTGATCTCGTGAATCGACCGAATACAAGACGTAACACGACTATCGCACAATGAATACTGTTATAGTGCCAGAAACTAGTTCAGTTTTCACTTTTCGTTTACTTTGGAAGTATCGATAGCATTAGAGTTGACTCAACGTACTGCTTGTATTTTTAACCAACTTAAAAAAAGAATGAGGTAATCAATCGTCGCGTATATTTTTTTAAATGTAAAACATTAGGTTTGTTCCGAAGTTGTTCCCATTTTTTTTTAAATCGGTTCTGTAGTTTTCAGGAAATCTTAAAATTACCTAGATGACATAATCATGGATGACAAATATTAAACAAGAAAATATACTAGAAAAAAACAAATTGTCTCATGTCGCCCTGACGGGATTCGAACCCGCATCTTCGTATTTATCACATAAAAATAGCATTCTAAATTGCAAAATTATAAAAGTTATAATTAGATGGCTGTTTCATCTTAATCGATAGTCAACCATTGGTAAAAATGTTTCTTTTGAATGCGAAGATTATATTTCTCTCATTGATGAAACGACGACGGTGGCCAACACCGTAGAAAGGTGCTAGAAAGATTCAACGTGTCCTCATAGGTCTCTGTAGCATAATTGGTTAGTGCTTTGGGCCTGATTCCCAAGGATGCGGGTTCGAATCCCGTCAGGGCGACATGAGACAAGTTCCTTTTTTCTAGTATATTTTCTTATTTAATATTTATCACATAAAAATAGCATTGTAAAATGCATAATTATAAAAGTTATAACATAGATGACAAGTTCATAGTTTAGATTTTAAGTATAGGTGAGTGGGGAACTTATTCTAATTTAAAAAAAAAATAGAAATAAAAACTTTTTATGAAAATAATAAAAATATATAAGTACAATGTAGAATGCCTTGGCTTATTTTTATTTTTATTTTTGAAGTCAGTTTTCATTTTTTTCATAAAAAGTTTTTACTTTACAAGCGATGAGAGGCGTACAATCAAGTTGTATTACGAAAATCGCGCTTTGAGCGCAACCGAGTGGAAACCAAAAACTCAATAAAAGCAGTCGAAATCACAAAATATTAGGATGTTATTGTTCACAAAATATTAAACGAATTTAGATATGTTTTTCAATATGTGGACTCCCAAAGTAAAAAAGCGAAGACATAACATTATGAGCGGCATCCCCTGTTTCTGAATATAAACTTTTGGTCACCTTTCTTATTTCAATTGCAATTTCAATTGTTTCTTTATCAGCAAAGTCGCAGGCTATGTAACGACAACTCGGTTCTGCTTCAGTTTCGTCGCTGTTGAGGCTATCATACAGTATGAAAATATGACAGTAATGACAGCGACGAAACCAGTTTAAAAAAGGTTAATCAGCCTGCAGAGTGCCACCGAGCTCCTCCTGTTGAATTAACTCTTAGTAACACTGTGCATTTACAGCCTTTATAAATACAATCGCGGGGGACCTAGGTCCCCCATAAAGGTATCCTTTATTAAAAGAGGAATTAACACATTTATTTTTTTAAATAAATGGGTGTATCCATTTGCACTAAACTTAAGAAACGCTTAGGCGTTTCTTAAATTTAGTGCAAATTGTTTTGTTTCTTAATGCTATTCTTATCTATCAGATATTAATATTATGAATAGCTTAGTAGTAAATTTAGACTAGCCTTAGCGGATTTAAGATAAGGATTTAACATCTTAAAAAGGTTAGCGCAAAGCACTTTATATTTAAATTATGATAAATAATAATAGCATTATGCGATTCTTAAGTTTAGTGCAAAGGGTGATAATATACCTATCACAAATCGAAATTACAAATTTTATTAAAATTTAAACAAAAAAGTAACGTTTGTGAACGTAAACTGAGATATTTTTAGAGTCTTGTTTCCTGCCTTTTAGTCAGCTTAAAAAATTTTCACCTCTTGTGACAATTTGTATTTATTACATAACTTTATATATACTCCAAAGTAAAGTCTAAGCTCCAAAACAGTAAAGAAAATATGATAAGCTATTATAGTTTCCTGTAATCCGCAAATTAAACCGCATACCAAAATGTTTATATACGTTCTGAACAAACAGCAAACGCACACATCCTCCTCGTTCCACATACTCTGGTACTTCTCATTCGCAACTACTTATTCTAATTAAGTGTTTTATGCCTGTCCTTAATTTTGCACATAAATGCCGGAGCTGTTAATACTTTTCGGACACTTTGTTTAGGTTTATTAAGGCGCTCACACGTATGAAACGTGAATGAAAGAATGAACATTTATCGGGTACTAACCTAATGAACACAGAAAATGACGAATGGTGTGATAATTTAGGTAAAAAACTAAAATAATTGACTGTTCAATCATAAAGTGATTGCGACATTGTGTATGTGTGTGTTGGTCAAAAGTTAAGTTCTGTATTAACTTACCTACTGTCGCAATACGCGAAAAGTATTTGTATGAAAGGCACACTTAAGCAGGCCATACATGCAAGGTTATGCATGACAGGCATGCCATAACCTAAGCCTGTGTGCGATAAAACTGTACAGTTTTGTTAACAGTCATGATAGGCAAGAGGCAACAGGCATGCCTGTCATGCATAACTTTGGATGTATGGCCTGCTTAAGTGTGTCTTTCATACAAATACTTTTCGCGTATTGCGACAGTAGGTAAGTTAATAAAGAAATTAACTTTTGACCAACACACATACACTTAACAGATCTTTTTTTAAGAAACTAGCGATCGTAGTAGTACGTACGTACGTTACGTGCGTACTTCAACAAACAAATTAAAGTTTCGCGCGTTGAAACAGCACCTTAAATCACTTTTAGTATAGCAAATGTTTAAAATTTATTTCAGTACTTCCACTTCCTAAGTTTTCGATGGTAATTAGCTTTTGTAAACTTCAGAACTATGTGGTTAAGGAATGGAAGGTCAGCTTTAAATGGAAAATAACAAGGTTAACGGAGCTATTTTGTGTTCTAAATATGTAATTGAATTTGGCAGTTAGGTTTAGTTATGTTATGTATACATAATACATTTCTTTCTTACGAAAGGCAGGGTTTGTTTTTCTCACGTTTATAGAAAAATTTGTCTTACAACAGAATGTAAAGTGCTGAAAAGTTTTATAGAGCTTTCTGTCTCGGTTGCTTGTCAGTCTGACCATGACTTAGAATGACCACCACAACATGATATGAAACGAATATTTGTAAACATCTGACTAAAAACAAGTATGTAGAATTATTTGCATTCTCAATGCACAAAAAAATAATTGTACACTAGAAAAGCCGTTTGTAAATTGGAGACAATTGTTTTTTGTAAAACATATTACTTTTATGATTTTTTAAAATTAATGAATTATTTTTTGTTGCAGGTATGACAGCATAAAGTTCATGGCTTAAGTGAGTGAAATGACATACAAAAGTGAAGTGACTAGTACTTACCAAGTGTTTAACATTGAAAATATTTAATGAGACGTATCGATAAGTTGGTGGAAATAAAATGGACAGATTGAGACGTATTGTTAGTAATTTATAGTAACTATATAACATGGGGCGAAGAAAACAGGCTTTCTGGCACAAGGTCTTTTGGTAAGTTTATTTCATAACATTACTTTAGAAACTTTAAAGTCAAAAGTCAATGTCTAAAGAATCTTTATTCAACTGAACTTGTTGCTAGTTTTCTAGCAAATTTTCTCTAAAAACCGTGTTTCTTTCACAACGCGGGACGGATGGCGGAATTTCTGTGAAAAAAACGGATGAAGCCATTTCCGCAATAAAAATAAATTGTTGCTGAATTATTATACAAAAGTTTAAAATGATTTCTCAGTTTAAGTACGATAAGGTACATGCATAAGTACTGTGATGTTGAGCAGCTTCTTTATAAGATCAAAACCAACACTTTATTTTATGTAGTAAAATTGATTTAATTTCAGTATTAGATAAATACTTTAAAATAATAACTTCAAGTTAAAATGGAATTCAATAATATAAGTTAATCGAGTTCATTCTTTTTTTTCCATCTTATATTGTGTTCCGTAGTTCAACCAACAACAATGCTTATACACACTTTTAATATCGAGCTCATTTATAAACTTCCTTGTGTTTAATTGATTTACAACACTTTTAAAACGTATTTATCGCTTCTGTAGCAACAGTTTATGGTTAAGCTGGCGAGCGAAAGTGTTCTGGAGTGGTATATCTCAATGCGTTGTAAATCAACTGGGGTTTACGGCCCGTCGCGAGGCAGTGTGTGCCTGGCATACTTTGAGATGAAGTTATTCAAATCGGAAATTTCTATGAAATACTAGGTTTCATTGAAATAAAAAGTTTTTTTGTTTCTTTTAACACTTATTTAAATTTTGAGATGTTGTAAAAAAGTTCGTTTTTTGTTGAAGTAAGCGCCAAAACCTCGGAAAAATGCAAAAAGAAAGCAAGTAACATAAAATCTAAAAATATAAGTAAACGTTTTTTTATAAACTTATAAAAAATATGACGTTTAAAATCGACGATTTAGTGATTTTTCGGAAAAGTTGATCGTTACTATAATTAATGCTTTTTTGTCTGAAAGTTACTGATTTAGAAGCACAATATTCTAATGAAGTGCATGTAGGACGTAGAATTTTAATTTTAATCATATTTTTTAAAATATAAGTAAAACTTTAAGTACATGATTAAAAAATACGCGTCAGAATAACGATTCAAGTTAGCAAAAAGACATATTTTGGTTTGTTCAGAGTTATTTAAAAAAGCTTGTTTTGTGATTGTGATGATCATATAGTGAATGAGTGCATGTAGGACACCGAATTTAAAAATAATTTTATTTCATAAGAAAAAAGCAACTGGTCTCATGTCGCCCTGACGGGATTCGAACCCGCATCCTTGGGAGTCCGGCCAAATGCATTAACCAATTATGCTACAGAGACCTATGAGGACGCGTTGAATTTTTCTTTTCTTCTTCATTTCTTCATTTTTCTTTTTATATTTTCTTGTTTAATATTTATCACATAAAAATAGCATTGTAAAATGCAAAATTAAAAAGTTATAATTAGATGGCTGTTTCATCTTAATCGATAGTCAGACATCCGTAAAGATGTTTCTTTCGAATGCGAGGATATTTCTCTCATTGATGAAGCGACGGTGGCCAACACCGTAGAACGGTGAATATACTAGAAAAATTCGACGCGTCCTCATAGGTCTTTGTAGCATAATTGGTTAGTGCATTGGGCCGGACTCCCAGGGATGCGGGTTCGAATCCCGTCAGGGCGACATTAGACCATTTGCTTTTTTCTGGTATATTTTCTTGTTTAATATTTATCACATAAAAATAGCATTGTAAAATGCAAAATTAAAAAGTTATAATTAGATGGCTGTTTCATCTTAATCGATAGTCAAACATCTGTAAAGATGTTTCTTTCGAATGCGAGGATATTCCTCTCATTGATGAAGCGACGGTGGCCAACACCGTAGAACGGTGAATATACTAGAAAAATTCGACGCGTCCTCATAGGTCTCTGTAGCATAATTGGTTAGTGCATTGGGCCGGACTCCCAAAGATGCGGGTTCGAATCCCGTCAGGGTGACATGAGACCAGTTGCTTTTTTCTGGTATATTTTCTTGTTTAATATTTATCATATAAAAATAGCATTGTAAAATGCAAAATTAAAAAGTTATAATCAATATTGGTGTTTTCTTTAGTAACTCGTGCATTTGATTCCGAAAATCATTTGCATCGTGCATATAGTGAAGTGGAATGGATGATGAAAATCACACACACATAGTCATCGGAACTATTATAACATTGTGTCAACTCCTCATCACCTTTTACAAAATGCTGCTTTTCCCGGTGAAGGGACGTTACTTATTGAGGAGTTCTCAGGGAAGTACATCATCATCAGCTCCACTTCATCACATGCATTGAGTCGAGCATAAATTGCTTATGAACCATATTAAAGTAATCGTATCGCTTCTGTGAAATTATAAGTATTTAATAGTTCCAATGACCATTTGTGGTCTTCATCATCAATACCACTTCACCAAATGGTGCTTTCCGGCAGCATATGCATGAGTTACTATAGAAAACACCGAAGTCGCTATAGGAGTGCCTATAATATTTAAAGAGTTCCCTGAATTTCTCCTTCCCCTGGATCATCAAATCCTGACATGATGACAATGGGACCACATGGAAAGGATACCCTTTCGAACAAAAAAGAATTACTCAAATTGATCCAGCCGTCTTTGAGTAATCGAGTAACATACTTACATAAAAAAAAATCCGTCGAAAATTTTTGGTCACCCATCCCGTAATTAACCTCAACAATCGCAGGCCGCGTGCGCGCGAACCATTGCGCCACCGAGCTCCTCGCTACGATTACTTCAAATAATATGCCCTAAGCAATTTATTTTCCTTACATATAACACAAAAAAAATACATAAAAAATACAAAGTGGTTTGTCTCTTTTTGGCATCTCGTCCCGGTCCGCCATTTTTTTTAGTCTCACGGTACTACATACTAACCATATGACGTTCTAAAAAACCACTAAAGCTCTTCTTAACTTAGCGCCTAAAGCTTAAGCTATTCTCAATGTTAATGATTCATAATAGGGAAGAATAGCCTTAGGCGATTCGTAAGTTTAGTGCAAATGGGTGTTAGTTTCATTTCTTATAATTTTGAATCTGATCATTCTGTTCCCCGTTCCTTTCCCGGGCCGGGAAACAGACCTGAGATTTTTCAAAAATACGCATAAATATAGCGCGTGATCTTTTGATTTGTCGGTTTTTTCTAATATTTTTCTATTAAAATTTATCATAAAAGTAGTATTGAAATGCCATCAAAATACATAATAATCGGTATTTACGCTTTAAAGTAATTAACCATATTGCTACTAAATTAATCAATATAATTTCTTTAGGGGAAAAATATAATTTATCTGTTTACGTGTAGGTTATTTATTAATATTACCTATGCATAATCCATCAAACTACTTTAGCCTATAATTTTTTGTAAAAGCACAATTTAACTCTAACCTCCACACAAAATTGCATTAATTTACGTTTCAGCAATTTCCGTGGAAAAAGGTTACAGACAGACAAATAACTCTGTCTGTCCGACAGAGTAACTTTTACATATGTAATATTAGTATGGATGTCTATTGAAATAATGCATAGTAAAAAATTAGGACGTTAAAATATATAATCAAAGTATTCAACTTTATTTGTGTCCTGTTAGTTACGCATGCGCATTTACTGGAACTTTGGTTTCGCGTAGGTATTCAAATATTGTCATGGGACGCACAGTCTTTTAATTAAAAGAACGCGCAAAAATGTTGGTAATGTGTAGGTATTATTAGATTTTAGCTACTTTTATTGAAGTGAAAATAATAATCACGGCTAATCTAAATGCCATTTTAATCGATCGATAGGCCGTCTTCAGCATTTGTACTAGTATCGAAAGATTGTAATTATAGTACTCATTTACAGTATTTTATTCACAAATACACTATAAAAAGTTAAAATGGGCAAAGGTCGCAATATTCTGGAATGACCAATAAAGGATCGCGAGGGTAAAATTATATTTGTTACATATTATCAGCAGCAAGCTATTCAATGGAATGGTGGGTTCCATAATAATAATTTGTAATGTTCATACAATATTTGTAGAACACATGTCATTGTAGGGTGTCCATAGCTTCCCATTATTTAACGGATGTAACAGCATGACGTTACGACGTACAATATTAGTTTACTTTACATTTTAATGTTTCAACGTTGACGATCTCCGTGGTAGAGTGGTACACCGGTTTCGAGGTGTTGCCTACTCTGAGGTCCTGGGTTCAAATCCCGGTACGGGCAAATGTTTGTATGATGAATACGAGCTGTTGTAGGTACATGAGTCATGGCTGTTTTTACAAAAAATAAGTATTTAATATATTATGTATTATGATATGTATTTATATCCGTTATCCCATAACAAAAGCCACAGAGCTTCTTTGGAGCTAGGCTAACTGATGTCGTCGTCGTCGTCTCAGCCACATGACACCCACTGCTGGGTATAGGCCTCCCCCAAGGATCTCCACGACGATCGGTCCTGCGCTGCCCGCATCCAGCGGCTTCCCGCGACCTTCACCAGATCGTCGGTCCACCTTGTGGGGGGCCTACCCACTTCAGCTGAGCAATCCTTCGAGCAATGTCAGTAACTTTAGTTCTCCTGCGGATCTCCTCATTTCTGATTCGATCACGCAGGGAAACGCCGAGCATAGCTCTCTCCATTGCACGCTGAGTCACCTTGAGCCTCCTTATCAGACCCATAGTTAGCGACCACTAACTGATGTAAGTGTAAGAAATATTTATTTATTTATTACAACCGCCTCTGTGGTATAGTGGTTTCAACCACCGGTATCAGACCCAGGGGTCCCGGGTTCGATTCCCAGTAGGGTTACATATTGTTTTCGGTTTGGTATGTGGTAGGACTTGTTGTGAGTCCGCTTGGCTAGCTAACACCTTATCTGAGTCTGACGCCATGATAACAATATCTTAAGCATTGTTGTGTTCCGGAGTTAGACAAAAGATAGTAGTTCCTTAGTGGTTGAGGATTCCGGCAGAGGCTCGCTTCCATATCAATACTTAACATCAGGTATGATGAAGACAAAAAGTATCCCCGTCGCGAATAAAAAAAAAATACAATGTAAAGTAAGCCATCAACTTTCATCGTAGCTCTTTTCGACCATCGAGGTGCAGACCAGAGACAAACTTCGTTACTAGACCTAGAAATGGTGTTGTTTTACTTTAATTTCAAAACAACAAATAAACCCCGCGAATACCAGACTGTATAAAATAAAATAAAAACGGTTATTCGATAAACATCAAGTTAAATTTTAACTACAATTATTGAAACAGAATTGTTATCATATTTTCTCGCAAAATAAGGTTTTATATTGTTGTGCCTAAGTGGCTAAAAGCTAAAATTAGATAAAAATAGTTTTATAACATTTAGTTCTGGATTTTTAATTTTAATGTTTCCATTTTATTTCAATATTTGCCTAATATATGCAATTCTACAGGCTTAGTAATAGTGAAAACATTTAACATTTTTTTTTGTAAATTGCTTGTTTAAATACAAACGCAAACCTAGACGGCTAAACAAACTTAAAAACTGTACAAAGAATTGCGATTTTTCCTAGGCCATCAAAATTTCCTTATTTACCACCAAACATGAACTTTCACATATTTGACCAGCAACTTCAACAAAAGCTACTAATTACGCGTCTCATTTGTTTACGTACAGTAAACATTTTTTTCGAAACGGTAAATCTTTTCTCGTCACTTGAGTCTCCTTCGAGACCAAAGGTAAACATGAATTACGCGTCCCATTCATATGTGCGCGTGCGCAGGATTCTGAGCATTCGACTTGAGTATGGAACTCGGTTAAAAAAATAAAAGAATCAACGGGTAACCTTCGTGATGTTAGAATCGCTCATAAAATGAGAGTTTTACGTTGTATTTTTTTTCTTTTCTATTTTTATAAATTTCCTCTTTTTTAATAATGAATAAAAATAATATGTTAGGACGATTTGTAAAGTCAACTAGGTAAAAGTCAGAGTTAAAACAAACTTAATTAAAATAATTGCACATAATTATAAACATGCTATTTATAATTCGGTAAGAATGTGGCGATTCTCGTAGTAAAGTGAAATTAATCTTCTAATCTTGCACAGTTTCGTTTACTTTTAACATTTTTCCTTGATGGTCCAGCATCTGAAACCCCAGAAAGAAAATATCTAATAATATCGGGGAATGTTTTTCGTTCTGTCGCTTTCATGAATTTAATCTTATCAGTTTCATACAAATCATTGAATAGGTACTTAGCAAATCAAAGGAGACTCTTTCAAAAGCCTCATACAATTTTATTACTGTCATTGAGCTATTCCAAGTATCCTAAGGCAAAGCTCTACTAGTTTGTAACTGTACATGACAGTATTAAATTGTCCCCATTCATTCACTGCGCCAATAATTGTAAGACAACTCTGTTTACCCAGTATCTATTTACGGGTGCAACGGATGCAAGTTTGCAATAGACACTTCAAAATAAAGGTAAATTGTGGAGAATCGTACTCTATGAAGCCAGATTAATTGTACAAGTTAAATATGAACTGATGTTTATCAGAAAGTAGGTAATAAATGAGGATGTCCTCATTTCTTTTATTTATTTGGACTGTCAACGATTTAGCGTGTTAAAATAAAACTTACAGCTGTTAATAAGTCCATGCAACTCTACTTGAAGATTAGTCAAAGCATGCACTATCAATTTTCAGGTAACAGTCACGTGTTGCTAACTTTAAATACGTCGAGAGGAATATATGTTAATAAGAGAAAAATATCATTATTTTTACTAAAGTTATCTAAAGACAAAAAATGCGACAAAAGTTACTGTTTGTCACCTTTTCGCTACCAAAATTCATAAAAATTTGGTGCAGTAATAAACAATTTGTTGTATTCGTAAGTTGTAGATTTATTATCTTTTTTTTTATTTAACAACTAATCTATTTTACTTTTTCCTTTCCCGTAGGTAAGACAAAAAAAGCTGTCTTACATGAAAAACTTAAATCTTTGTGAAAACAACTCAACAAACATTATCGTTTTTGTTTGACAACTAAAGGCTCCATCAGCAGCAGGTAACGACTCAACAAATGGTATATTTATACGTTTACGACTTTCTAGACTTACTAGTAATCACCGACCTCGTAAAATTGTCAAGCGCTACATTGATTTAGAATTTTAGATCGTTAGGTAATTCTGTATTTGTCTGTCATTTTTATATTCAGTTTAATCTAATATTTTTTTAAACACCTTGACGCATTGACAGACAAACTATGTCAGCTCATGTAATTTCTGTCTTTTTTCGTCACAAGTACAGAAACAAAAAAAAAAATATTGTGTAGTTAGACTGACAGTATGGCAGACTTGGTAACGACTTTTATCCTAATCCTGCTAGAAACCAAGGTTTGTGTTATCACTGTACATAGTACCTGATGTATTTGTATCTTACTTACGGTACAAATAAATGAAAGCAGAATAGACATTGAAGGCATATAACTTATAAAATTAATAAATAGTCATCTAAGCACAACATCATAACGCACCTCCGCTCAAATAGTGTATTAACTCACTTTTTTTGAGAAACGGGTTTATTACAGCTTTCGAACCACAATCGTCCAAACTTTAATCTCTAATAGTGTCATATTAGTAGTTTTAGATATTTAAGATAGATGGCAGCAATGCCATTGTATTGTCTAGCGAGTACGCGGTTGGCCGACGCACAGACAGTGTCGTATGACAGCTTGCATCAGGTGGTTATGTATCCAGTGCAAAAATTTGTGTACTTTGTCGACTCATGACACTATTTTTGAACAACTGAAGTAAGCATTTTTGTTTATGTTTAAGTAATAGTGTATTTTGTAGACTTATGACACTATATTCAAACAAGGTAAGTGCAAATTATAGTTTAAAAATCATGTCCAATTTACGTCCCCAGTCAATATGTGCAGATCATTAAAGAAGCTAAGAAAACAGGAGAACCATTGAGAGTAAATGAGATGTCACATAAAGATTTTATTTCATTAAAAGCTTTAACAGATGAAATGGGTGTAACAACTCTTGGTAAAGTAAAGATTTCTGACATAAAAATAATGGTAATCTCCAAAGATAGACCAACTACATTAATGTATAAAACCTCGTATACAGACATCGAATAGTCAGAGAGTAATTTATTAGCTCGAAATAAAAAGGCGAATGTTCCCGAAGCCAAAACAGCGTATACCAATAAACTGGCAATCAAAGAAAATAAGAAGACTGATTTAATGACTTTGTTGAGAAACAATCACATTCCTAGCTTTATTCTGATTTTTATAATATTTTATAGACTAACTTCTGTTTTGGACTTAGTCTGTATTCTATTGTTGCATTTTGTGTTGATTTTCAATTTATTTTCTACCGATGCCGGTGACGAGTCAGCGAAATTTAGCCTCCCACAGAGACGAAATACCAAAATAATAAAAAAATTGAGCTTTTCTTTCTGTACTTGGGATGTTATTCCGATTAAGACAGCATTTATCAAGGTTCCTATCAAAATAAAAAAACAAAATACCTACTTATCCATTTAAAAATAAATGCGAATTGCAGTTTTGTATATAAAAAAAAAATTGGCTTAATTTTTTTATTGGGTAGATATTTTGGATTTTTATTTCGATAGCAACCTAGATAAATACCTACTGTCTTAATCCAAATAACATCACAAGTACAGTCAATCATGTTCAAATTTTCAATTATTTTGGTATTACGTTTGTATGGGAGACTGACGCGTCACAGGCCACTTAAGTTTCTTTTTATACTACTTGAGAATTTTATTTTTGTTTAATTTTTATCGTCATGATAATGTAACGCATATTTGGCGTTATTTCTTAGAGGTTTTTTTTAAATTATTTTTGTCATAAAGAATTCCTATTTTTTGTTAATAAGGCCTTGTTGTCTGTTGTTTGTGATTTTTATTTTTAAGTTTTGATGGTTTTGAGTGTGCCATAGGTAGAATAAAAAATTTGGTTATTAAGATAATGATTATATGGGTGCGTAAATTCATACAACAAAGATAATTCTATAAAAAAAAAAACTAGATTACAGAAGTTTATTGAGAAAGTGATTTTGACAGCATTATCGGAAGTTTTTTTATTGCCTACTAGAAAATCAGTGGAAACCGTTATGTTATTAGGAGCTAATTAAAGGCTATTGTTTTTTAAGTCTTGATTGTACACATTAAGTATTTTTTTTCATGAAAACTGGAAGATTTTTGTTTTCAAATGTCTTAATAAAAACAAAATTTCTTACAACTTGCATTTTCTTTAACCTTATACTGTCATTACTCAAAATCCTAGATTTTATTTTTCATTATTTCAAGATACCGAGTATACAATTTTGTAGGACATGGAAAGCTTTTAAATATCCTACAAGGGTTCTCATCAATTCGGATTAGTTTTTAAGTTATTAACCGATTAGTGAAAAAAAATGTCAAGTCCAACTTCTTTTGCCTGTTTCTCAACAATGTGATTTTATGAGTTAATACACTATTTGAGCGGAGGTGCGATAAGTTTCTTCACGCACTCATAATTGAAATAAACCACTTTTAAGTGCACTATATTTACTTTTACTTTTTGAAGGTAGACTTACAAGTAGCTAGTCAACCCGTGACCACGGCTGAACTGAAACTGAAAAGGTGCCGAAACGTCGGGAAACCAGAAAACCCCCAAAAATTTAGTACCAAATATATGTATGTTTCGGGTCAATAAAGCGCACTTAAAATCAGCAAAAATTGTTTTATTTAAATAGTCATAGACAAAATCCAAAAAACAGCATGATAAAAAAAATAAAAACAGTAATTGGACAGACGTTCAACTGGTCCACAAATCAAAATTGAAGTGTCTCTTAAGCACTGGACCCGTCACATTAATTTGTATGTCCATTATTTTTGCTCTCGTTCACCACAAACGCCGACGGCGGACTTAAATCCAATTAAAATATTGACGCATATTTATATTCCGAACCAATACATATCTCTTAATTGTGGTTGGTTTAGATTTAAATCTTTATTTGTGTTGTAAACTTGTTTGATTATGTGTGACTGGTTGAATGATATCGGCGCAACTTTAATTAGATTATGGACATGATAAATATTGTAGAGAAGTCGTATACCGTTTTTTATTTTTGTTAATTGGACCGTAAGCGAGAGAAAATCAATGTCATAATAAACTATGTTCATTTAATCAACAGACAGTTTTAACTGATGTTGAGATATCTCAATATTGATTTCATAATTATTCGAACTTACTGTATTGACAGAAGTCGACTGACGAAATAATTGTAAAACTTTACAACAATTTTTTTTTTCTTAATAACCCATAAATGATTATGTTGGAATAGAATATACTTCATAAATAATCCTTTTATCTATACTATCTACATTTTGTTTAAATAAAAGCTTACGAAAATGTAACGCAAAACATAGCATTGAATTTCATTTCCGTCGATTCTCTATAACACACAATGTGTCACGGGACACTCAAAAGCATAACGATGCTGACATAAAAATAACGGAGATCAGCACTTAATAAACCACTTAAGATGTTCATTAGTGTGTTATACACGGTCGTTTGATCGTTTTAATGCGAAGCTTGAAAATGTAGCGTAAAGCGCTCGCGAGCCCAAGCTGTCTAATGGAGTTGTCAGTTGTGCAACTTGCTGAGAACGGCGAGGGATCGCTAGCAATAGCGATGATTCACTCCGATTTATTGTCAACGTGTTAAATGTGTAACCGCACCAGAAAAAACACGGTATTTAAAAACAAAACAAAAAAACAGTTGTCATTTCTTTTGTTTTTAAACACCGTTTTTTGTAGTCAATAGAAGACACGATTAAATCTAAAGTGAGGTAAATGTCGAAAAACGAATTCTAATCCTTGCTTGTGCTTGTAATAATAATAGAAATCAAGTATTATACATTTTATAGTCTGATTTTTAATTTGACGGAATTCTGACATAGAAGTGTTCTGAAGTGTGGCCGTTGATAAAACGTTCCCGCCAAAACTGGAACACATTTGAACGAATTTATGAGAAAAAAAAATAGAATTTGCTTCACTAAAGGTTTCAATTAGAAAAACTGAGGTTAAAAATTTACTTAAAATTTTAAAATAGTAATCCGATTTTTTATGTAAATTTTTTTTTCTTCTACTGTAATCCCTGACCACTATTATAGTTATTACCCCAATGCACAGGTTACGAATCTTCTAAATTCATTAATATGTTTTTTATTTCTTTTAAATAAACTGTAAAAAATTATAATGATGATGACGACGACGGTGATGATATGAGTGAAAAAGATTAGCTAAGCAAAATGTATTATGAAAATTATGTTCTTCTGCTCTTTTTCCTTTTAGCCTTTTAAAAAAATAGGTGAATAGAACTGAAGGTGAAATATTTCCGTTGAATGCGCAGAACAAACACTTTTTCATTATATATTATTATATTTAACCCGGCGTCATGGGGGCAAGATTACAGCGTATTTTTAGTTTGCCTATAACTTTCAAATTATTTATGCGAAGTTGTCGCTTTTCTCAGTAGCTGAAGTTTTTGAATGCCTCGATACGGTTTTGGCTCGAAATCAGTTGAGCATTAGCCGCGTTCGTAGCTAAGCTACACTTGCCACAACAAAAAGGTAATTATTACCCACGCGCCTATTAGGTGTGACAATATTGTTTTTAACTTTTTAGGAGTATTTTTGTAAGAGTTTTTGGAAGAAGCCCAACTTTTTTGAGACAATAAGTTTCAAAGCCTTGCTCCTATGATTAACAGTTTATTCCTAAGCGTTTTATTACCTTGATAACAGTAACATAATGCTTGTAATAAAATATATTATTTTTCTTTTTTAATAAAAAAGATTTCCTCATAATATAATCAGTTATTTTTGATTCATTAATGATAAAGATAATAAATACTTAAGCTCGGACTTGAGCATCAAGAATTTTTCCTGACGGATAAAAATATGACAGTATCGGCATGCAGTGGAGATAGACGCAATAGGGTTTGATCCGAAGAGAAATTATTCAGTTCGCTAGCACTCTTTTATTTTTATATTTCTAATGGAAACCATTGACAAATCTATACAGGGTGGAAAATTAAGACGGGTCAGTAAGGGCAGATATTAAACCGTCGTAGCTACATGAAAACGTTCTTAAGAAACCATACTTTATTTTTTGATAAATTTTTAACTGCTTTCACAGATTTTGAAAAATGTGCAGTCAACAGGAAAATGGGCAGTTCTAAAAAATTTTTTTTTTCATTACCTTTTATCCTGTTTTTCGTGAGGATTAAAACACTCTAAGACACCAACGGAGGTTTGAGAACTAGAAACATCAGAAATCGCGAAAAACACGCGCCCCACGCTCGCGCTACAAGCAGTCGTATCCGCTTCACCTACGAGTACCTTTGTTGAATGAACTTATTTTCTTAGCGACTAAGTGGACATAATTTTTCGCGATTTCTAACTTTTCCATTACTCATACCACAGTAGGTATTTTAAAGTGGTTTGATCCTCATAAGGAACAGGATCGCTTGGCACCAATTTTTTTTTTTAAAACTGTTCCTTTTTTCTCCGACCGTATTTTTCTTAAAACTTCTTAAAAAAATACAGGATGGTTTCCTAAGAACGTTTTCATGTAGCTACATCGGTTAAGGTTTTAAATTTCCACCCTGTATGCGGCAGTTATTCTCGCGAGCGAGTGTAACAGGGGAGGTGCGATGCGGGGTGACGAGGCGAGAGGCCACCTTGTCTCGCCTCGTCACCTCGCGTTTTCTCGCGTCCGGAGCGGCGGGCGGAGTCAATGGAGCCCAGTGATACCAATTCATCTACTTCAAAATGTGCTAGAGTGATGTAAAAAATATGCTGGATAAGTTTTTTTAAAGCCTAATAAAATGCCAACATAACTTTAAGTTTGTTCCTGCTAATATTATAAATATTAAAATTATTTCTTACTCTTTCACGCAAATAATACTGAACTGATTTGGATGAAATTTGGCACACAGATAGATGATAGCCTGCAATCTGCCGACAAAAATCGATAAAAACTACTGGAAAAGATTAAAATACCAAATCTGGTCACACTGACGAGAGTGTAAACAGGTAGCTCATTGATTGACCATCCATCTTGCAAGGACGGACCAGACGAGGCGAGGTGACGAGGCGAGAGTATAACTGGCGCATTAGTTGACATATAAAAATTGAGTTTAGCTGGCTAGGACTATTCAATTACTTACAGTTTAGAGCAACGGGACTCAAACGTGACATTTATTATGAAGTACATATGTACAAACAATATCTTACATCTTCCAAGCCGGCTGGTCACCGTGGAAGATAAAGAACAAAACCCTCCAAAGAAGAAGACATACATTAAATTCTATATCTTAACGTATTCAAATGGCATTTTTTGGAGGAGGCCTTTACCTGTAGAGGGGTTCTTGCGAATTATTTATAAAATTGTTTAAAATTGCATGATTATAATATAATGAATTATCTATTGTTTCAAAACTAATTTATACTTATATGAAAAAAAAATATTATTTATTCAATAAATTAACTTATTCAATAAAATTGTGTAAATATTAAACAAATGAAATTTGATGCTGTCATATATTTTATAAATAAATAATGTTAAAAACATTTCGAGCTTTGAGCTTCTTTATTAGAACCTTCTGATACACCACTGAACAACAGGTTAAAATAAAATGTTCTCTTTTTTTATGATCCTAATTTTATTTACGGTTCCAATTCCAGTGGAAATATTGCGATACAATAATCCTATGTATGTAGGCTATATATTGTGAAATTACACCCAAAACCGTTTAGCTATTTTGGCGTTATTGTGTTACAACCATCCAAGCTTTAACATTAATATTATTAGTTAGTCGGATGTTCGTGCTTTGTGTTAAACGGGGAAAGTCAAGTAAATTGAAAATGCAAAGAACTCCCTTGTTGCCGTCAAAGTAACTTGTTAAGCATAGTTTAGACAATGGCTTAAGTGGATCTAGTTAGAGCTTGTTATCCTCGAATCGTGAGATAGGTAAACCGACAGGTAAAGTGGAACCGTTGGGGGTGATAATTGATGAATAGGTTACTTTAATAAAAAAAAGGTGTTTGATACTAACATTTATTTTTATACTTTTATATACTTACTCTCGTTTTGATTATCCTAAGGAAAACTAATTGAAACAGAAAAGTACTAACGGACAAATAGAAATCATATTTTTTTTATGTGTTTGTGCGATTGTCATAATCGAACATTAAACACGGTGAAAGTATAACAATTATTTATACAAGTTTTAAAAGCTATGTAATGTGCTGTTTATTGTATGAACAACATATAATTTTTTGAGTGTATTGAGATTTTTTAAATGAAAATTAATGAAAGAGATTGACCGTAAATACTACTTTTATTTTCAGGGCTGCTGCAATAGTGAAATTCGCGATGTTGGCGACTGCACTCAACGTTACGACAGTTTTACCACCGGTAAGAAAATGTTTTACTTATCCCCCGTTTCTGGTATAATATAATGCGGCCGCTGAAAAGATGACCAAAGGCTATTTATAGGAGCTGTCAAATAATGCATACTTTCAATGCCCGTGTCACAAAGTTATATCGAGATAGACGGTAAAAGTGTACTTTGCGTGTCAAAATTTTGATCCACGGTCAAAGTTTTCTGACCTGAGTCAGTCCGCTTGAGACCATTGCCATGAAAACACGCGTCGCTCAGAAACGAAAATGGTTAATCGTGGAGTGCTTTCTTGCAAGAGCTCGTCAGTAACATTTACACATCACTAAATCTCGCTCGTGACGTCATCGTAGGTACGAAAAACCCGACACGCTAGGTTCTCATACAGTTTGAAGCCTTTTTCGTCTAACTCGATATAGATCTGTGGCCCGCGTTATTGTTATACTTTTACAGCATGTTTTCTTGTAAATGTTTGGCCAGTGGAAACAAGGTGTTACATCAATTCATGAAAACGTACTACTTGCAAACTTTGTCAGCGCAATATAAGATTTTAAACTTTCGCGTTCCATTATAATTGTAAACATGAGTAACAAGAGGAAATGTGCTACATAATAAATGTCGCGTTGAGCCCCGTTACTCTTGTTTGTCAGCGCAAGTCACACAGCAGCGTTATGAATTCGAAAAAAGTTAACATATTCCGAAACTTACGACTTTTCCTTCATAATAATTCAGGCGTAAATCTATTGAGGATTTTTAAAGATACCTCTTTTTATTCTAGAAAATTTTACTTTATAATTTCAGGAGTCAGAAGAATCATTGGGTACAGCCTACGCGTGGAGCTCATGGGGCAGCTGGAGCGCCTGCTCCAAGAGTTGTGGAGGAGGAGTAGCTATACAGGAGAGACAGTGTTTGCCCAGGTAAGAATATCTAAATAAAAATATAAAGTTAGACTTCTTTAAAAAATGAATGAATTGCTAATTTTACAATTAGCAACCACCACGTAGTTTATTTAGCAGACGCACACTTCAAAGTTATGTTGAAGTTATGTTGATAGAGTACGCAAAATACCTAGTTAAGTTGTTCGGAAGATAAAGGAAAATCAGTGAACGTTAAGTACAAATGTAATTAATTGTTACAAAGTTTATTGCAGTACTAATATTTACATAAAATAAAGTGACGCGGACGTGACGTCGATTAACGCACAAAGTAAAACGCAGCTTAAAAAGCATTATCATATAAAACAAAAAGTATGTTACGGTCAAACCATACACTAACTAATGTAAATACAGATACATCAGTTCTAAACTAAGTCGAACTTAGACCAAGTATTGAAGTAACACACACAAAAACGTCATATTCATAAAAATAATAAGTCTTTGCCGAACTATTTAACAAACATTCAGTTTTCGATATCACAAAATGTTGTCTCATTTTGGTTTATATTATCTTTTGATGATCTCCTCCATCTTTAGTTACTGTGCATATTTATGTTAATTCGTTCGAGGAAACATATCTTAATAACTTGTGGAACATAATCGCTAAGCTAGCACCACAATTTTACACCATCATTACAATAATTCGCTGCAAGGCACATAAAAAACGTTAAAGCCCAATTTACACCTACCGGTACTTAGTTACTACGAAATTGAGAGATGCTTTTAATAAGTGTAGCGCTAAATAACCATTCGTTTAATGGCTTTTTGGGGCCTTACTACTAGCTGTTGAGCAATGTTAAAGTAATATTGTAAGCTAGATCAGGCACTACTTATATGCAGTAAGCTCCATCCTTAGTAATTATAGAACTCAGATGCAGCCTTAAGTTGGACGCAGACGCTGCTCGCGAAGGTGATAATATTATGGTTTTATTGATTCAATGGCATGTAGATAAGTAATATTTTTGGAAATTTCTGAACTTAAATATAATAATAAAGCAATGAGATCTTGGATGAATGAGATCTATAATTTGGTGAAAGAATTATCAAAACCGCTTCAGGCGTTTGGAAGCAGTAAGCAAAGTATAAAATAAGAGTAGATAAATTATTTATTTCTTAAATGGTCTCAACAATGATATAACATTTATTATGTACTTTTTTGTATTTGGACCATCCATCTAGGAGAAGTAGGCTTTCGAAGAGAGTGTTATTTTTTTATTTGGCCTGGGTAGCCTTTCGTCTTAATCAAAATTAATTTAATATTGCAATGACCGGATGGTAGGGTCTCTCATTCATAGCAGTTTTATGGTAGTTACACATTATTTATTATTATAATTAAAAAGGTTACAAAAACAGACTACACTTTCACTCGTAAATTAGCGCGGAATGTTAATAAAACTAATGGGTAGCGGTATTCTTTGATAAAGCTTTCCCCGTTCAATATTATGGGATTTTAAATATTCTATAAACAATATAAAATTATGATGAGCGTTAATTTAATATGTGTATTTTATGGTACTATAAAATCTTCAAAGTTGAGAATAAAGTTTTTTATGAGCTTTTGTCATCAATTAGAGTTAATGAAATATTACGTTAGTAAACTATTATTTACCCAAGTGTAAAACAGTGTATAATTTAAATGAAATCGACAGCGCAATATAAGATTTAGACAGTTTTAAATGCTTATTCAAGTATGCACTTAAAGGCCGCATGCACTTTACCGGCTTACAAACAGCATAGTTATTCCTCAATCACTAGAAAAACTGGTAGTAAAAAATAGGATAGTTTTCCCCGATATTTCCACGGGAGATTCGAGAACCACACCGCGTGTAAAACTCCTCCCGGCCTCCAGGTGGGATATATATTTTTTTGTAATTATGTAAGTAATTTCAATCTTTTTAATAGGTGTTATTATCTTTAAAAGTATTTTATAAAAAAGGTGCACTCTTGCATTGGATCTCCCACATTCAATAAATAATTCGCCAAGTGGAAAACCTGATCGGGTCAAAGGTTAAATGAGCCCTCGCGACCTGCAAACGGTTTTTATCTGCTAAACGAAGGTAATGGAACCCCGTAGCGAGGGAGACTGTGTCCATTGACTGGCGGTTTTATATTCTGAGATAAAAAATAATGTTTTTTTTTAATTTAGAAGATTTAATTTTTTTATAAGTTAATCTTTTGTTAAGAATGTTGTTTTTTGTTTAAACATTTCTTAGAAAATATCTGTTAAAAATCATTGCTAGTATCACTCTATATGGCAGAGTGATACCGGTATTGATATCGTCTTTAATTTTATTAGAAGGCACGTTACTTATAGCTTAAGCTGTTTGACATCAGTTTCAGTCTGAGTAAATATAATGATATAGAGACACTTTTGATCAGAGCATAGCACATGCACTTTCTGACTAGTTTATACACACAAATCACACACATGAACACACATTTTATTATTAACGTCATAAGTTTTTAATTTTTATCGTTTTAACATTACTACTGTAAGGAAGAGCAGTATCTCCTAACACAGGCTGGTCTAGCTTAAAAGGAGATGCTGATCACTAGCTTAAGACACCTTAAATTGTTAGAACAAATAAACATATAAACATATAAATATTATACATTAAGTATAATAAAGCTGCTAAGAGTTCCTAGTTGCGACTGATAGCTTCTATTATGCTCCAACATGGGACAAAGACTATTGTAAAGTAGAACTTTACAAAAAAATATACAAACTTAACTCATTGATTGGCTATTTTAAAATCAAAATAAATATCTACGCGGACGAATTCGCGGGTGGCCACTGTACTTATAACTGACAAGGCAGGGGCAATGGAAACACGCCCAGCCCTGTAACAAGCTGTTATTGTTGTTAGGGCAGTGATTGCGGCTTGATTGACGCGCATCAACGTCCATACAGCCGGTAATGAGCCGATTACCTGCCACTCGGGGAACAGGTGAACGTTTTTGTCTAAACATACTTTCGATTATGTGTACCTGCCTTAAGTATGCCAATTCGCCTATAGATGCACCTAACTTAAAAGGAATAACAGTTTATACCAAATTTTAATTAATATAGTAAATTGAAAAGTATTTTAGCGAACGGAATAATCTCGGGAATCGGATTCGGGTCTGATTTTTAGGGTTCCGTACCTCAAAAGGAAAAAACGGAACCCTTATAGGATCACTTCGTTGTCCGTCCGTCCGTCCGTCTGTCAAGCGTCTCCGTTTTTCTCAGGGACGCGTGGAGGTATCAAACTGAAATTTATATCTAATACTCAGGTCTACTGTCCCTTGCAGCTGTGAATAAAATCAAACTTCAAAGCCAAAGCTCTCAAAAGATACAGCCGTTTATGCCGCAAATTTTCGAAACTCGCACGGGAATCAAAACCTACAAGGTACTTCCCGTGAACTTAGAATCTTGAAATTTGGTACTAAGTAACGTCTATAGTACAGATAAAGGAAAAATTGCGAAAACCGTAAATTTTTAGTTACATCATATAATAAAAAATATTTTACGGAACCCTCGGTGCGCGAGCCCGACTCGCACTTGGCCGGGTTTTTTAAAGAAATGTTGTCACATTGTCTCGAGTGTTAATATTTCGGCGGTTTTGAGTCAAAGATTTTTATTCAAATATACTTATAGAAGTGCTTTGGAATAGTCCAATTTTTTGGACGAATGAGAATCTCATTTATTTTGAAGAAGTGTAAGATCATTCACGAAATAACTAAGCATTTCTTTTTATTTTATTAAGCAAGCTCGGTACGGTTTATTCTACAATTTATTCTCGAAATAGAATTTTCATTGTTGTGCAATCGGTCTGTCGAAGAGAGCATTCGAATACAATATAATACCACAAAATCAACCAAAAGTTTAATTAAGCAATAAAAGTTAATATATTAAAACAAACGATAGAATTTTTTACTTTTAAAGCTTTGGTATGGTTTTTAATTACTGTATTCCGGAATCTAGTCGATCAAAGAATTAAAAAGACGAAATAAAATGTTGGTGAGTGGGTGGACCGGCCTGTGCCTTAGAAAATTTCAAATATTCTAGTTTTTTATACAAACTTACTCGCCATACGAATAGTTAGCTATCTGAAATAAGTAATTTAAGTAGCTATCCTTGACGTGGACTTCACGTCTTGAGTTATAGGTATTTTTTTCTATAATTAAAGCGTTTTAAGAATTTTTTGATTGAAGGTATCTAGACTTATTTTATTGTTATTACATAGTACCAACTAAACCATGTAAAATTTGTAAAATGAACTGACGTTTTTGTAGTGTTAAAAAACGTATTATAACATTTTAAACTGATTTCAAAAAGTAAAAAATATAGAGTCCTTTTAGAGGATGCCAGCTAAGGCAAGAAAAATAAAAGTATAGAAGTACAATACGATGTATGCCGGCTGGCTTTTTGAAGTCGATTTTTAATAAATATTTTTTTATTGTTTTACATATGTTTTTTTCCATACCAATGGATAACGCCTAACGTCTAGCAATAGCAACTGTATTTACGTAGTATATAAACTCATAAGTTATTTTAGGCAGGGAATAAAATGTTAAGTCTTATGTGTTGTCGCCTTTTCTTCTAAGTGCAACCGCCTCTGTGGTCTAGTTGTACAACCACCGGTATCAGACCCAGGGGTCCCGGGTTCGATTCCTAGCGGGGGTACATATTATTGATGGTAGGACTCGTTGTAAATCCGCCTGGCTAGCTACCACCATCTTATCTAAGTCTGACGCCATAACAACAATGTATTCAGCATTGTTGTGTTCCGGCAGAGAGATAAGATAGCCAGTTCCGCAGCGATTGAGGATTCCGGGAGGGTCTCGCTTCCATCTTCAGCCTTATCAATACTTAACATCAGGTATGATGAAGGCAAAGAGTCTCCCCGTCGTTCATAAAAAAAAAAAGTTATTCTCCGCAGTTCTACTAAGAAATTTCTAACGGGAATGCCAGCCTCCGTCTCGTTTGCTCCATATTGTGGATAGGGCCCATAACCAATCCTGTGTCGTCATCAATAACATAAACTACGACCTCCGTGGTAGAGCGGTACGTACACCGGTTTCAAGGTGTCGCCTACTCTGAGGTCCTGTGTTCGAATCCCGATAGGGGCGAATGTTTGTATGATGAATACGAGCATTTGTACCTGAGTCATGAACGTTTCTACCTATATAATATTTCTACACATAGATAGTTATATACAATGGTGGTCACATAATTAACGACAATAGTTGATTTTCATACAAACGAGGTAAGGTAAGGTACATCTCTTAGATGTCCTCCATTCACTCCCTGCATAGTCATTATCAGATCATAGCTCGGTCAGTCCTTGGCAGAGAATCAAGGCTACAAAGTTACCAAGTTTGTATGAAAATCGACTAGTGTCGTTAATTATGTGACCACCACTGTATGCATAATAATATTCATTTATATCCGATACCCTAGCATCCAACACAAGCCTTACAATGCTTACTTTAGGGCTAGGTTAATTGGTGTAAAAAAAAACTCATTCTGTACACTGTTTTCAAGCTTACTACTTTAAATAACTATCCTCCTTTTAACAAGTTCATCGCCGTGGAAATTTTCGGATTCCTATACTTTCCAATTTGAGTTCTTATTCCAATTTCATTTGAAATTTTGATTGAAGAAACGAAATTAACTGAACTTATTTGCTTATAAATTTTAGACTTCTAGTGATTCATATTTTCAGGTTAAAAAAATCTTTGCATAAATGAAGCTAATTACAGTAATAAAATAAGTTAAGCTTATCAACAAACTAAGTTGTTCAACATTCAACGGAGCGAGAGATGTCGAGTTGACCAGGGAAATCATTAATACAACCAGATAAACGTAATCGGACTGATAAACAAGCAATTAAAACGTTGTCACTTTTAATATGTTCTGGTGCAGACAAATTAAAGTATGAGTATTTACAAATAAATATACTTCCATATTACCATATTTTTGCTTGTAAGTATAGTTATTGATGACTGTGTAAGCCACTTTTAAATTAGCAAATAAGTATTCTAGCTCATATTATTTAAATGACTACTTATTTTATGCGATGAGGCTTTTAAATCGGATTGTTTTATATTGTATTCTTTGCATTCTTTGCCATTAAGGGTGTCAAAAAAGTATAAAATATAGGTACCTATCTATATCAATATGAAGAAGTGCTTGTATTTGTGACACAATATATTTATTACTTTATTTAGAAGTTCATTCAACAAGGCTTCTCCATTGTACATGGTTATTGCGTGAGCTATCTTCTATTCACGACCCGATAGTAGTGCCCAGATAAATTATGTTTATGAAAAACATTCTCTCATTAGACGCAAAGAGTATCCTGCTGATAGAGGTCGTATACCATTCTCGACAAATTAGGATCACCGTCATTTGTCATGCGTCTCTGTTATGCACCGACAGAGTACACATTTCATTAGGGCGGCAATAAACCGAGGATGAAATATTACTTCGGCTCATTTGTTGCATTCTGGTACTTTAGTAGGCAGTTAAGATACAACATTTTGGTCTGTGGTTTGTTACTTAGCCTTTTGATGTTGAGGAGATACTTGAAAATACTTTCTTCATATCAAATTACTCACAATCACAAAAAAATAAAAATGTCATAAGAGTAGGTATGGTCAAATGGAAAAGTTTAGCAAACATTAAAATATAAAAACTAAAAAGTTTTTTTAATTGTACTGCGAATCTAAATAGATATTTAGAATTAGTTATAAGGTTTTGTTGGCTTTACATATTTTGGCAATGGCGATTACTTGTAATGGTACTACTATCGACTCCTTTATCACTTGCGTCAACACATTACATACATAGAATAAGAAATCTGGCATTAAAAAAACGATACCGGGATAATTCAGATTATTTATGTCGCATTTTACTTCATGCACTGTTTCTTTTAATACTATCTATCTCTACACGTCTTTCATTTGATGTAATCACTTATCTATGCAAATCATCTTACATTTATGCTAGTTCATACATTTACCCTGATGGATTTCTTATTAGTCCATCTACGGTTAATCTATAATCATGATCTTTAATTAAACCCTGATATTATTTCTCTTCTCCAATGGCGCCAAGGAGTTGAGGCTTTCACTTATCTTATTAAATAGTCTGTGATAAAGGTTGTAAGAGTAGGCACCAAGTGGAACTAATCATTACACCAGAGATGAATATTCAAATTCCTTGGTGCATTAAATTAATGTCCGAGTCCTGTTAGTGGAGGAACATTTGTAAACGTTACTTGGTTGCATGGATGTTCTCGCTTTTTTTATTTTAAACACCAAATTAGATTAACGCGTTCGAAGCTATTTATTAGTGACGTCGTTGATTTCATTAAATTAAGCTTTTTGTGGAGCCGCATTTCCACTTTTGCTTTTATTGTGTGTTCGTAAGGATTCGAAAGCACCTATTACTTAATGAAATATTTTAACTTTTACTTATGAATCTATTCAAGTTGGTACATTCAACTTATTTACGAAGAACCTGTACCTTTATTGTGACTTGTAACTTAATTTTTTATATATATTATATATAAGATTTTTAAAAATGTTATCCTAGGGTAAGGAAATTATATTACTTGCCTGTGTAAGTAGGAGAAATAAGAATTGTTAAGTAGTTGCAATAACATTATATTCTTTGTTTCAGATCTCGAAGCATAATACCCAATGGCACACTAGCACCCCCCGTCATTACAGTCCGAGTGACACGGCAGATACATTTCAACGACTGTCCTGGAGTGGCTAAGCGGTATCACGAATGTAATACTGCGGTGAGTCTTTACTGGCATGATCTATATCATATGGCGCATAATGCTCTTTTGCGCATCCCGCTAAATTATGTGAGCGGAGGACAGTGAAACGATATCGAGCTACGAGTATCAATAAAAGCCACTCATGCTAACCACTGAGAACTATAGAAAATAAACAATGAATAGTTAGGGAATTCAATTTGCAATATTGCATTAGCGCTCTTTTTAGACCCTTGAGAATTTGCGGGCGCGCTCGTGCACTCTGTCTACATTTTTGCAAGCTGATAGAATTTCCCTATTGTCTTCTTTTGCTCTTGTTGAGAAAATTAGTTTAGACGCAACCTGAATGAGAGATGAAAAAACGCACTGATTTTAAAAAATTTGCGACAATCTACTGTGAAAAAAAGAAAGTAATACGATAACTTTGGTACATAAACAGTATACTCGGACGAAGTCACTGGCGCGGTGGCCGCTAATAAAGCCAACAAGCTCATGTTGACTAAAACCTCACAAATCATATAAGTCTTTAACTTTATTACTCTTTAAATAGCGTAATAAACTGAACCAGTCTTATAATTCATAACGTTTCTCTAAAACTGTAAAATTGCTCTTCCTATTTGAAATATTATTTACTACGGTCAGGGTTAGTCCAGACTTAGTGCCATAAACGTCCTTGATTTACAAACTCAACTCATAAATATTCCCATGATTAGCTTTGTTCATTTAAATTATGGATTTTGTGGGAGTTTGCCGTGTAATCTAGTCGCAATAAATAACTGTGTAAATAAATACTATTTATAGATTATGTAATTTTAACTGTTCCTTTAATATGACGTGATTCTTAATAAGATGCGGCTTAGTGTTTGCATATTGGTATTTTATCGCGACTGCTATGAAATTTAAAAGTTCTCCTAAACTTAGCTTTTGATGACTATTTTGCATGCCAAGTCATTTCAACATGACTTTCTTATTTCACGGAAAATAGAAGCTGTAAGTACAACTAAATAAACATTTGTATTTTAATCTATTGTCTTGGTTTTATGATGACTTAAGTCATGCCTAAACACATGCATAACCGCATGTACAAAGGAAATGGCATAAACATTAATAAAAACAGTAGAACCTATATCTTTTATGTTTACTACAATTTCCACTTTGAAAACTAATTTGAATAAAACCTCTTGATTAATTTGTTACGCTAATTTAAAACGTGTTTCATTGATATCATTCAATCATGAAATTAACAGTTAATTTAGTTACAGTCACTGTTACTATGAAAACGAATAGATTTTTTTCCAAAATTGAATTCTAAATTGTAACTAAACTTTATGCCATCTCACTGGCTGTCCCCTTCTCAATATATGGAAATTCTATTCCCTTTTTAATTAAAGGGAATATAATATATATCTGTCCCTAACACTGTAACATGTCTGTTCATGCTAATTGTGGAAACTGTATTGGTTAATACACTGTCAAATTATCATGTCTTTTTGTCTCTTAAAAGTAGCTGTTTGTTTCCCTTAATAAATAAATAAAGAAAAATAACCGTTTACTAGGTGTCTGACTTATGTGATCTCATGTTTGTGTTTACTTCTAGCCGTGTCCAAATGGTGAGAGGGATATGCGCGCGGAGCAGTGCGCGGTGTACGACAGGAGACCGTTCAGAGGGCGGTTCTATACCTGGACTCCTTATATAGATGGTATATAGACTAGCATATATTAAACTTAATCATTAAGTACTGAACCTTGTAAATACTAAGAAATATGATAATAAAATAGGAAATTAGAAATTAAATAATACAAACAGGATGACAGCATCGAATCTTTTTATTGTTTCTATAATAGACAATGACAGTTTAAACTTTAAGTAATGTACAAATATTAACTTTTTCAACATTGAAGAAGATTTGAGATTTTCTGGAAGCTTCCAGTCCAAAAGAAATAAGTACTCTAACTAGAAGGCAACTAATAAAATATTATGATTATGAAAATAGTGTATGTCAAGTTAAAAAGTACGTCTATGCATGCGTATAGTTAACATCATAGCACCAAATACGTCTTCAAAAACTGCTTATTGCTTCAGCAAATATAATTAGCTCTTCTAAACCACATACTTTAATATTTTACACAAATTATGTTATTTCACACACCAGTGACAACGACGACGTTTGTTCGTTATTTTAATCGAATTAATTTTTATATAAATTAAGTGTTTAGTTGGGTTACACTACATACACCCGAAAAACAAAATTCCGAAATTCATAATCACGAATTTCTAAATTCCGAATGATTTAGAAGTCCGAATATCAAAATTCCGATTTATGAAAAATATGATTTTTACAAATTCGATTTAACAAAATGCCGAACTTTTACAATCACGAAAATCAAAATCCGAATTTCAATACCCCCATCAATCAATATTCCTACTCGACAATAATCCACAGTTTCATAAATACGAATGCAAGCAAGCAAGTATGAGAGCAAGCATGTGAGCAGGCATGCAGTCAAGCACGCGAGCAGGCATGCAGTCAAGCATGCGAGCAGGCATGCAGTCAAGGATGCAAGCAACCATGCGAGCAAGCATACGAGCAAGCATGCTAGCAAGTATGCGAGCAAGCATGCGAGCAAGCGTGCGAGCAAGCATGAGAGCAGGCATGCAGCAGGCAAGTCTTCTGTCACGACTTCGGCGCTGCTCCGGCGGTCCCACACGTGCTTATCGTCGCAGATAGTTTTCGCTCACCACCGCATTTTCGACTTGCTGGCCGGCTTCAGCCTCAGCCGCGGAGGCGAGCTATCAAACCACCCCCCTCCGCGCATGCGCGGGCTTAAATTACACTCTAAGAGTAGGGCATACAAGACTTTTTAGACGATTCGTTTCTGTGACTGACTAGTATGCAAAACAATATTAGGGTTCTGTCACTGACTATAAAGCAAGACAATACAAGTCTTTAACGGCTCCGGCGCTGCGAGGCTCCGGTTGCAGCTCCGGTCGCAGACCATCTGTGACGACAATCAAACTTGCAGTCTTAAGGCCACCTGCTACTGAGCACGCGGGCCACTTCCCGTTCACGTTCGTTCGCTCACGGGAACACCCTGATAATCTGAAAAACTTTATTCCTAATTTCAATACTACAATTTTCTAACGACCGAATTTTTATTTTTCCGAAGAAATAAAATCCCGATTCCTCAAAATCACTTCATCCCAATTATCGGAATTATCATTATGATTATTTATGATATTCGAAATACCGTTTAAGGGATTAATAAAACATCGGACTTTTCGTATCTTCGTATTTAAAAAAAAATGTATTTATAACATTGGGAAAAATTCAATTCGTGATTTTGAATAATCGGGATTTTAATCCGTCGGAAAAAATTAAATCGGAGTTTTGATATTCGGAATTAGGTTTTTTGGATTATTGGGGTGTTTCCATTTAGTTGATGTTTGAGATTAAGAGTAGTAAATTTGATATGTAAATGGCGTAGGAAACGTGCAAAATATAAATTTCAAACTATTGCAAATTTATGATATCTAACCGACGCATGGAGACACAACTTTACCATAATTATACCAATATAGAACGATATTTTATTAACTTGATTATGTAGGTATAATGGAGTGTATACCGAATTGGTTAGTATCAATAATTCATTTTCATAAATTAATGTAATTGTTTTTTTTATTAGTGTTTATTAGTAGTTTTCCAGTTTATTGTTATATTTCCCAACAGGATATTATGTTACTAGGGGTTATTCCACCACTCGTCCCAAAAATAAAAATATGGAAATTTTACCCGATTTTGCGTACCCAACGTAATCGATAAGGAAGAAAAATTGTACAGGACACATTCATATTAAAAAGTAGTCAGTGGGACACCGACAGGCAATATTATGTATCATACGTGCCTCAACATGAAAATTTTAAGGTAGCGGCTGACACCAATATTCGCTCGATGTGAGCACGCTACAAGTCGAATATTCGTTATGTTAGTACAGCGAGACCAGCAGCTCCAGCACAGTCAAGCATCGAACAAATACTCGTTGCGAATATTCTTATCGAGCAAATGCTCAGTTCATCGCTACCTTCACATTAAAATCTGCATGCTTGCTTGGCACGTGGTGTTCCTGTGTCTGTTCCGTCTATACAGGAGATAGACGAACTATTATTGCAATTGCAACTAAATTGTCACTGTGATAGCTTACCACGACAAGTTGCCTTTTATTTCGAGTTCCCCGTAAGATCTTCCATCCGGAATATTTTACTTAAGCGGCAATAAGCTCTATGTCATATCCTTTCCCATATTTCAATTTATTCCTGTACTGCTAATGATAACTAGAAATAGAGGAATTCCCTCTCTTCATACATTTGTAAAGATAATACACACAGACACGGAACATACACAAATGCTTTCTCACATTTATGTCCGTTCCGTGTGTGGATCGAACTCAAAGCACCTGGCATAAATAAAGCGCGTTTGTTAAGCAACGTTCGGTCCGGTCAGGTGTCGAATGGGTGACCGTAAAATGGCATTACAACTGTGCGCTTCCAAGCTTCGGAGAGTACGTTAAACCGTCGGTCCCGGCTGTTGGTATCTGATAATAGCTTATAGCTTCGACGGAAAATCTATTGCGAGGACAGACACAATCAGAGATCTTGGCGTATATCTGGATTTAAAAATGCTTTTTTCTACGCACATCGATTATATTTCCAATAAGGCTTATCGTAATTTAGGATTTATTAAAAGAACATGTAAGTTTTTTAAAAACATAGAAAGCTTAAAGACTTTTTATTACGCTTACTGCCGTAGTATCCTGGAATACGTGAGTCCTGTATGGTCTCCACAGTATGCAAAGTATATACAGAAGCTGGAAAGAGTCTCGCCGTGAATTGATGGACATGTGTCTACTCTACGACATCTTAAACAATAATTTGGATACACCCAATCTTCTTGCTGGAGTCGGTTTCCGTACGCCCAAAACCCGCACTAGAGTAACACCTCTTTTCCTGGTACCTAGGTCCCGAACCAACTACACAAAGAATTCTGTATTGAATCGCTTACCTGCTTTATATAACAAAAAATTTAGCTGTATTGATCTTTTCAATCTTAGTAAAAGAGCACTAAAAAGGGAGTTGCATCAAATAATTATGAACGGCTAGCCGTACATGGTGGTTTGATGTAATTGCTTTCTTTCTTTCTTAACGTTTAAAATATATAACAGTTTAAATTATGTAACAATGTAAGTAACTATATAAGCATATTATTGTTTTTGCTAACGATATAAACAACTGTGAAGTCTGTATTAGTTAATTTGTCGGTCTGTTTGTAGCTTTCGAATAAAAATTGGAATATAAGTAATTCATTAACTATAAGTTAATTTTAGATTGTATTTGTGTTAATATTATTGTATAAGCATGCAAGTCAAATTAAAGAAAAAATTTAATACATTTGCAATTTGTCACTATTAGATAACTAGATTTTTACTGTTAGTTTTTTTTAATTCTGTATAGCCTCTAAAAATGCCACGAAACTCTGTAATTGGCTTGAGTCTAATAATTATAAGTTACATTAATTGATTTTGTAAAAAAAGCTGTTGAGTTTCTAAATAAATAAATAAATAAATAAATAGTCATCAAACTAAGTCAGAGGCCTTATAGGCGGCTTGATAAACTCTGACAGCAGAGATGGTCACTAATCTCCTAATACGATAGGAAGAAGGAGATGGATATTAGCATTTGTGGGAGGGAACGGAATTTTAATTTCGATTATTATCTATCAGGTGACTCACCGTGCACTTTAAACTGCCGGCCCCTCGGGCAGCAGTTCTACGCGTCGCTGGCGCTAGTGGCTGACGGGACGCCTTGCACCAAGCCCGGGTTCAGGGCCATTTGCGTCCAGGGAGAATGCAAGGTAAGTCACCTTCGTATTATATTAAGTGCGTAGCTTTTCTGCTCACTCCTCTTGATCTCCCAGAAGCAATTTAACTAATTGTCACTAGCGCTAGTGGCTGATGAAACGCCCTGCACCAAGCCCAGGTTCAGGGCCATTTGCGTCCAGGGAGAATGCAAGGTAAGTCACCTTCGTATTATATTCAGTGCGTAGCTTTTCTGCTCACTCCTCTTGATCTACCAAAAGCAAGGACTCCCAAAAGCAAAAGCAAGAACGCAAGGGTGTGAAACTAATCACGTATATGATTGGAAATAACTTTTTTACTAAGTTCTTCCAATCCCTCCAAGAGCAGTACACAAATACTCGCGTATACTTCGTAGTGCGTAGATAAGTTCTCTTGTTCCATAATGTACAGCGCCAGTATTTGTACTGAACTTATATACCGTGACTTAAGAGTAATCCTAAAACTTTCGTGCCATATCAACTGAACCAAACGACCAGAGGGCTAATTGTCAAATTTTAAAATCTATTGCAATCCCTTTCAATTCGTCATTTGAAAGATATTTACATACTTCAAACTGTCTCTATTTAACATTAGATAGGGATTGTGATCGGGACGCGTTTTAAAAGGTATTGAATGAACGAAATTGAACTGTATAAGCAAAGTGACACTTGAAAATATCTTCCAAATGTATGGAGAAGTGTCAAATGAAGTGTCATTTAAAACATCATTCGTTCCGAAAGGGATTGCGACTATAAGTTACACAATTCCATAAATCACTATCACTATACCTTTTAAAGAGATTGTGATAGATTTCGAAATTAGACAATTAGGGGGCAGTCCTTACCTTATGTACCATTTTTATTTGTTGGCCACTTTTGGAAAACGGCCCAATAAGAATGATCTCCTTTAAAAGCGATTCTTATTTTCAATAATTCTCTAGAAAAATGGGTCAGTTGGTCTGTAGTTATATATACTACAGACTAATTGACCCAATATTTTTTTTAAACAACTCTAAAAAAGGGGGCTTCCTTGCAAGCCAATATTTGTATCAAGACGAACCATGAAGAACAAGGGAACAAAAATTAAATACAAGCAGGTCAACCTTCAGCTACAGCACCTACCGCAAAAAAAAAATGAAAAACCCACGACGAAAAGAAACGTAATTGAAAAAGGATTAAAAACCCCCGACTTAATTATTCGACGGGGGCTGCCATTAAATGAACTAATTATGCAGTTTTATAAGGTAACTTGAATAATTGGAGATATTTTATTGCTAAATATAGCACTGATATTTATGTTCAAATTTAAAATAGTGATGGCAGCCCCCGACGGATAATTAAGTCGGGGGTTTTTAAATGATTTAATCCTTTTTCAATTAGGGTCATCAGGGTCTAGATCAGGGCGATCTGCGTCCAGGCAGAATGTAAGGTAAGTCACCTTCGTATAAGCATACCTATCCAGTGCGTGTTTGGTCTGCCACATCCCCTTGAAATCTCTACGTGACTCACCATGCACTTTAAACTGCCGGCCCCTCGAGCAGTTCTACGCGTCGCTGGCACTAGTAGCTGACGGGACGCCTTGAAGTAAGACCGGGTTCAGGGCCATCTGCGCCCAGGGAGAATGTAAGGGTGTGTACCATTTAATTTCGATACCTATCTCTAAGGTGACGCACCATGCACTTTAATCTGCCGGCTCTCCGGACAGTAGTTCTACGCGTGGCTGGCACTAGTAGCTGACGGAATGGATCAAATAAACATCTTCGTATATATCTAGTGCCTGACTGCATTATCACCGTCCTCCTTTACTCTTGCGTAACGGTACTACGCGTTTACGACGCTGCCGAAAGAACGCCTTGCATCAAGCTTGAGGTCAGGGCCTGCGTCCAGGGAAAATGTAAAGTAAATCACGTTCGTATATTCAGCTCGATTCACAATTCATTGGTTATTATTATGATAAACACCCTTAAATGATATGTCATTTTATTTTATGAAATGGTTATCACAATTGCTATTACTAACTTGGACTTGAGCTTTGTAGAGGTATTCTCCAAAACTGAGCCAAATCTTCTTCTCTGAAATCGTTTCTAGCTGCCCTTGTCGTGACATAGTGTACCAGTTTATCATTCTGAAATTCATTACTGAATAATTTTTACCTTCTTGTTGCATTCTCAGTTTTTTTATTGTCCAAATGTGCCATGGCAAGCTTTCGCGTGGGTGTGGATGCAACAAATATTTAAATTCTAACTGGTTGTGTATTCCGGGTGAAGTGCGATAACGAAATAGAACCATCGTACATGTCGCTACTGTACTAACCAGTTACGCGACTCAAAACCGACACAATGTTTTACCAACATAGAAACATCTTGAATGAGGTTTCGTCTATTATTCGCAAAGCAATAAAATATGAATTGTCTATTGGTCTATTGAGTAAATGCGAATCGTCTGATCTATAAAGCATTGAATCGTTGCAACATTGTAGATGACAAGGACGATTGTAAATTATTTAGAGTATTTGTCATTGCTTCTTATTACACGATAATGTTTGATGAGTTTGTCTGTTGGTAGTTTATTGTTCACTTCACTACTGTGACTTTGGCCTACAACTTTTACGACGTACTAAAATTTGATGTCATGCTTGTGATTCTGTAAATGGATTTAAGCTGGGCAGTAAACATATGCGGGATTTTTAAGTAAAAGAAAATATTCCTTCGATTCTGTTGATTGTTTGTTGTTCCCACTAACAACAAACAATTAACATAAAAAAAAAATGTTTTTGCGACTAAGGATTTATATTGTTTCACTTAATCTTGTTTGCTTTAATTTTGCTTCTAGGAAGAGTATCACTGTATGTTTTTCTTATTTGCATCGTTATGTATTTTTTTATAAGATTTTCGTACATTTTAACGTTATAAACTAGTAATTGGTTATCAAAATGGAAAGTCCACGGCCTTATTAGCCTTATGATGAAAGCCAAACGGTTCCCCGTTGTAGTATAAAAAAGTCATGACTTATTTTTTATTTATTCATGTTTAAGGAATTGAATAAACAGCTATAAAAATTTCACTGTGTAATTATTGTTTACTTCTGCAATCTTTTATAGAAGTTAATTGACAACCGAAATTAAAAAATATGCTTACTAGTATTTTACAGTTACGAGCAATAAATAGACTACCAAGAATATCTTCCGTATAAATTTATCGGCCAGCATAAGTTTACATAAAATTTTACGATTTGTTTAGATTCGAGAAATCCTTTTTCGGATGACAATAAAAATGTAGCCTACGGTTTATACTCCTAAAGGCATTTAAGATACATATTCACTTAATTCAAAATATCAAGAAAATTGTTTTATATGAGATGACTATTAAATAAGCAATGTGTGGGCGAGGTAAATACTACCAGGCAAATATTGTATAACTGCAGCGGTATAAAGCATCACATACTTACTCATATAGGTACTAATCAATTTCTCTTTTGTTTTATGTGACTTTATTGAGAAGCGAAAATTATTGATTTTAAAATTTTATTTATTTAAGAAAACCTTACGAAATGGTGAGATGAATATACTCCGTTATGCTCGCATATTTTACGCTACCTACCTTCACATGCTAAAATTTTACGAAAATAAATTCTATAATAGAAATAATAACGTTGGCCCACATCGAAATGGTACCTAAGTATATGATGATTTTTCTTACCTCTCGGTAGCTCAAACGGAAGGTGTCCAGACAATGAAAAGTTTATGTAATTTCATGTTTTAACAAATTTCCAAAACAATTTATCTTCGACTACTCAGATGAGACTCGTACGTACCTTATTAAAAAATTACTGCTTAGTTAACTTTCCATCCTTTTTAGGGTTTCGTAGCCTAATGGCAAAAAACGAAACCCTTATAGATTCGTCATGTCCGATGTATGTCACAGCCACTTTATTCATAAATAAATATTTCCATACAATCACACCAATTATCTAGCCCACGTTAAGATCATGAAGAACTTGTGTTATGGACACTAGATAACGGATAAACATACTTATATACTTTTTTTTGTAAATACATACAGAATATACATATTAAACACCCAGACCAAGACAAATAGACATGTTCATGCACACAAATATTTGTCTTGTCCGAGGATCGAACCCGGGACCTCTGGCGCAGAAGATGGGGTTAGTACCCCTGCGACAAACAGTTCGTCGAATAGCCATTTAAACAAACTGTTTTTAAAATGTTTTCTGAAATGTTTAAATGTATGATATTTAAACATTTCAGATGATCAGGTATATTATTAAACAATTTAACACTAAGACAGCTCTTAGAATACTGTAATGTTTGAGGTTTTTCTTGTAGTACAAGTCTATCTGGATTTCTAGTATTGCGGAGATAAATATCACAAGCTTTCTTAAATAGTTTAATATTTTGTGTTACAAATACGCATACCTCAAAAATGTAAAGTGATGGCAGAGTCAGTAAGTCCAGACGCGGAAATAAATTACGACATGATGTGAGTTGAGGAACACCACACATGGCTCGTATGCATTTTTTCTGAGCAATGAAAGCTCTGTTGACATTTGTACTATTACCCCAAATTATTAAGCCATATCGTAATAAAGACATCACATAGGCATGGTAAGTAGATATAGCTGTATTAAAATTTGTCACATTCTTGACTTGTTTTAATGCATACAAGAACTTATTGATTCTAATACAAACATTATCTACATGAGTTTTCCAATTTATATCACGGTCTACTGTTAACCCTACAAATTTAGTTTGTTTAACTTCTTGTATTTTTACATCTTTATAATGAATATTAAGGTTAATAGATTTATGAGTATTAAATTGAATATAATTAGTTTTTGTCAGATTGATTTTTAAATTATGCATGTCAAGGTAGTGAATTAAATTATGAATTGCGTGATTAATGTCAATTTCGTGTTCATTAGTCGTGCATTTTTTATTACTTGATGTCACTACAATCGAAATGTCGTCTGCAAATGAAATACGTTTATGCTTGGTTACTTGCGTAATGTCATTAATGTATAGTAAGAATAAAAGTGGTCCCAACACGCTGCCTTGCGGTACACCATATTCATTTCTTTTGTTTGTTGACGAGTACGACTCAACTTCATTATTTTGGTTTAATTTATTGACAACAACACACTGTTTCCTATTATCAAGGTATGAGTTTAGCCACTCAAAAGCAGGCCCTCTGATGCCAATGGTTTCGAGTTTCCTTAATAATAGTGGGTGGAAAACGCGGTCAAAAGCTTTAGACAAATCGATAAATAAAGCAGTGGTTAATTGTTTTTTATTTATGCTAGCTACCACCGTATCAATAAGTTTGTGTACAGCTAACGTAGTCGATTTATTTTGTTGAAAACCATATTGTGCTGAGTTTATAATATTATATTTTTTACAGAATTCAATTAGCTGTTTATACATTAACTTTTCTATTACTTTTGACAGTATCGGTGCTAATACAATGGGACGATAACTATTCATTTCATTACAGTTTCCTTTTTTGTACATCGGCTTTATAACTGTTTGTTTTAGAGCTTCAGGGAAGATGCCGGTAGAGAAAGTTAAGTTTATAAGATGTGTCAAGACAGGAACTATGTTATCAATGTATATTTTTAAAATCTTTGTACAGATTTCGTCGTATCCTACAGATTTTATGGATTTTAATAGCATTACTTCTTTTCTTACATTAGCTTCAGACACCGGTTTTATGAAAACAGAATTAGGGATACGTTGTTGATTTATGAGCTTTTGGTTATTGTTACAGGCTATATCAGTACCAGCAGTGAAGAAATCATTAAATGCAGTAGCTATACTTTTTGGGTCTGATAGGATAGATTCTTTATTTTTAATTTTGTCTATATAGTTATTAGATTTAGCAATATCTAACTCATTTTTTTATCACTGTCCAAGATGCTTTGCATTTATTTTTGCTTCGTCATATAAAGGATATATTTGAGTTTTTCTTCGAATTATATATGCATTTCTTTTGTATGTTCGAATATTTCATGTAGCCTAATTTATTCGCTGTAGTTTTGTTCTTATAATAGTTATAACGAGTTTTTCGTTTATTCTTGCAACTTATTTTTAATCCTTTTGTTATCCAGTTTTCCTTTCTTCTTTTCAAATTTATTTTTACTCTTAGTTAAGAAAACATAATTTGTACAACAAGGTAAAGTCCTCATGGAGTTATTAAAACTTTTATTAAAATCAGTTTCATTATAAACTTGTGACCATGAAATACTGTTTAAATATTGTCTGAACTTCAGTATATTTTCTTGGCTTAAATCAGTTTTATAAATGTAGTACGATTGAACCATTTTTTGCATAATTTACAGGAAAACTCAGATGTTGGGACGTTTCATGGTCAGAGAGGTAAAGTGGTAAAACAGATGCAGAACTGCACTTTGCGTCTTCAGTGTTGCTTATTAAAAGAGCGATACGTGAGAGTTTCCGAGTTGGTACTGTGATGTGTGAGATCAAATTGTAACTTTGTAAAAGGTCTTCTAGATATTCAGTTATTTTACATTTTTGCAGCGTATTTATATTTAAGTCGCCAGCTATAACTGTTTTCATTTTGTAACGATATTTACTAAAGATTTCATTCAATAAGCAGTCCAGTCTATTCAAAAATATATTAGGGTCCGATTTGGGTGTCCTATAAAGACAAATAAATACAAGTTTGTGCGCTAATACCAGAACATTCAATTTTTTTTGGAGACGCGTATCGTTGTAAATAAGTCAATAATATTAATAGTAGAAACTTTATTGTACACGATACAAAAACAAACACATACAGAGAAAATGATAGTCAAAGTCAAAGTCAAAGTCAAATTTTCCAACAGTGATAAGCAATATTTAAAAAATCCTCAATATTAATATTACTCTAACATTTTATATAACTATAAATACCTCAGAGGAACTGCAATTTGACTCCAGCGCCACCTATGAACTGAATTCCTTATTTGGCGTAAACGATGTCCCACATAAGTAGTTAAGTATTCGTATTAGTAGTTAACTAAAGTAACGACTATTGTATCTGAATAACATATTTTGCGGTTTCTCACATTTAAGTATCTATCCTACTAAGATTTTAAATGTAAAGATTTGGATGTATATTATACAATCACGCGAAAATGGTTGAACGGATTTGGATGAAATTTGGCACACAGGTAGTTTAAAGCCTGGATCAAAACATAGGAACTACAGGATTGGGAACCGTCTGGGCAAGATTGCGCGACGATCGAGTCACACATTTCTCCCGCGGGGTAGGTAAAGACCACCAATTCTTTTGACTTTCTACGGCCTTTAAATATTTCTCTTATTTCCTGTACTCTCATCACTTAACTCATTAATCACTTCTATCGTCAGACATACCCAATTAATTTTGCCTTCAATTTCCATAAAAAATCTTACAGCTACTTTCCTCTCCTTTTCGCAACTACTTAATAAAACGTTGGACCTTACTTGATTAAGGCCAATTAAGTCCCAATTAAATAAGTTAGTAGCAGATAAAATTAAATTTTGAAACATTTAAACTATACTTAGTTTACTTGAGTTGGCGCCAGTCAGGTATGCAGTACATGAGATCAGCGATTAAGCCACCTACCGCCTAAGGCTTTACTTATTTAGGAACAGTACAAGGTACTATTCGAAACAACACATAAAAGTTTAGTCACAATTTACATAATAGACCGAAGTAGTATTTAAGAGCTGTCCACGACTTCCTCTGCGTAAACCCGTTTAAATTTTTCAGGTTTTTCTGTGCCGAATTTTCAGTATTACCGTTGTCCCTACCTAAATATTGAAGTCATAAAATCGAACTTTTCGTAAAAATCCTTTCTGTAGTTTTGCACGAAAATAGAAAAGCGGACAAATAGAAAATATTTCAACGACTTATTCCTATATTTCTTCAAACTACGTCAAACTTATATATTTTGCTTGCAACGTTGTTTGCTATAAAAGTTTATAGAACCTTATAACCTTAATTTGAAAATTATTACATCGTCTCTAGAAGGTGAAGTGTGGGCGTACAATAATGTAATAAATGTTAAAAACCATTGCAAGGAAAAGTCCATTTATGGAATATTTCAATTAACGGTTGCTCATAACAACTATAAGCTTAATTAATTGCTGTTGCTATTATTAAACAGCGAACTGCTTACACCTTTTTTATAAATTTTAACAAAAAGTGTGCAAAATTGCATACACTGACAAAATTGTATTGGAGTTTTAAAAACCTTTGGTTTCAATAAAGCAAAAAAAAGGCGAAGAGGCACAACATAAACTTTTAAAAGATTTAAAAAACTGATTACGAGTAAGTTCTAGTGGGAGACATAACTAACTGAGCTTTAAACATGATATTACCACTACGTAATGATATATAAACATACAAGATATATTTATACATTTTTAATTTTGCATTTTACAATGCTATTTTTGTGTGATCCCGTCAGATGAGACTAGTTGCTTTTTTCTAGTATTTTTTCTTGTTTAATATTTATCATACAAGATATATACCCGTGAAAAACATAACCCTTTCCCTTGCAGTCGGATAAAAAGATGAAGAAGGGGTTAATGTTTATTTGTATGTAAAAAACCAAGTATTTGCATTAAAATAAAACAACTTTTACGGAAATCAAACCCCGCGCCAAAACATAAGATGTAATTGCATTGTTCGTACTTTTAGGTTTTTAGGGGTTTTTTGATTTTCAAATCAAAAAACCCCTAAAATACCTAAAAATACGGACAATTACAACTTCGTTCGTGAAATATAGCCTGTTTGATATACGTAAAAGTTGTTTTATTTCAATGAAAAGTGCGCGCCAAAACATAAGATGTAATTGCATTAATCCGACATACATTTCATTCATAAGAATAAAATAGCTTCAATTTCAGTAAGTTACCTTTTTGAGAATGCGACAATAGGACAGACAATTCCAAAACGAAGGTCTTACTATCACCATCAAATTGGAGAAAATCTAGAATTCCTTTACCATACACTTAACTCCTTTTCCCATTTAAGTGAAGCTGTAAGATTTGCAAGTTACGTGTTCTGAATAAATCCCTTATTCGGATAATTTAATACTGATACCTTTTTAGTATTCACTGTCTTTCAAGGTATTTAAGAAAAACGACACTCGTGTAAACTTAGAATTACAAGATTTAAGATTAGTTTGAATTTAACTAAGGAATTTGACGCCTGACTTGTTTAGTTTGTTTTGCTACTAGTCTCGTGACAGAAACCTACAGGCGAGTGTCTAAAATATCATGTTTAATTATTATGTTAGCTAACATCTGTCGAGACAACACGGAGAGAACATTTTAATAGACGGTTTGGTTAAATAATATGGGCTTTTGAAAACGGTTGGCAATAAATGTTTAAGATAGCTGTTATTTGCTATTAAATGATTTTGCGAATAATTCTGAGCTTGTTGGATATTCTTGTGGTATAAGTTTTTTTTATAAGTGTTACTTTGAAAAGGTTTTCCATCTTCTGACTTCTTCAATAGAGGTTAATCATATTGGACCAGAGAAGGTGCTTGTGAAATGTAATGACCAAATCTCGATGGGCTTAGGGAATTACTCAGTTCTTATGGTTACTTTCCATCTCCATTATAAGATCAGGGGCCGTATCGCACAAGTGGCGTCGGCATCGAAATCGGCTTCATTTGACAGATGGATGTGACACATTGCTGCTTCTTTTTGACACAAATGAAAACTTACCAAAGATTAACAGCAATATGTCACATCCATCTGTCAAATGAAGTCGATGTTGATGCCGACGACAATAGCCCTGAGGGTCTTAAAGGGCGCTAAAGCAATATTGCTAAGTGAACTCCCTGACAGTTAATTGATTTATTTCCTATGGAACTTGCTTTTAGTACGTTTTCTTGCCTTCAAAAAATGAAAAGCAAATTCTGCTACACTGACACTGGCACAGTTCTAAACTCGATAGAAAATAAACAATTTAATGAATTGTTAGGGAATTCACTTAGCAATATTGCGTTTGAGCCCTTTTTACACCCTCAGCTACTTGTATTAACAATATTGCAAACTTATAAAATAGTGTAAATCGGATTTACTACGTCAGCTCAAGGATACCAAGAAGTGGTTTAATATGGTTTGTAATTTTTTAAGCCGACGACTTACATTGGAACAGTGCATGGCTTGTAAAATATGGTAATTTTAAAATGGTAGAATAGTTATATAATATAAAGCATGCATTGTGCTAATGGCAACTATCGACATACTAAATTAAATTCACCCAAATTAATGATAGCTAAGAACTATAGTTGTACTAAATGGATAAAATGCAAAGAAAGGTGAAATATACTAGAAAAAATCGACGTGTCCTCATAGGTATCTATTATTTATTTGCATAATTGGTTAGTGCATTGGACCGGATTCCCAAGGATGCGGGTTCGAATCCCGTCAGGGCGACATGAGTCAAGTTGCTTTTTTATAGTATATTTTTTTGTTTAATATTTAACACATGCAATTTGCTCTTTCGTTTAAACACTGAATAAAGTGCAAAAAAGCACATCTTAAGTTTTGGGGCACTGTTTGTCTTATTAAAAATAAAACAACTTTAATGAACAACGGATTTTCAGGGCACTGTATTTCACGAGTTAAGATCTAATTTTCAGTCTTTCAGCTGCCGTGGTCACGGGATGACGTCGGATGATCGTTGGATGATAACGTCGGGAATAAAAAAACTAAAAAAAAAATAGATCGTCTCGTGAAATACAGTGCGTTTTATATCCGTCAAAGTTGTTTTAATTCAGTACAAATAGTTATTTGTTATGCAAGGCTGGAAAGTTGGATTTCGCGATGAGTTACCTCTATTGAATACTGAGCGTAGCGATGGTTTCAAAGGTACGAGACGCTAAAAACTTTTCTGTCGAGCGCAACACACAATTTTTCACCTCACAACAGCGAAGAAAATTTTTAGGTTGTTTCAGCGGTCAAGTTCTGGAAAAAAATCTATAAACAAAAAGTTTAATCTAAATATACCTTATTCTTGTTGTTTTAATGATATAAAAAACTGAAATAATAAAAAAAGGGAGTATTATAGATAGTTCAAATGGTTTAAAATAGGAATAAATTGTTACTTAAATAACAATAAAAAATGATTCGGTAAATCTTGACATTGACATGAGGTACAAGACTAAGACAATTTAAAAATAAAGGTTTATGTCACGTCCCGAAATCCAATCATAAGTGTGTAATAATCTCACCCAGCCTAAAATAACAATAGTTTAATCTTATCGTTATCTTTTTTATGATTCAAGGAACTAAAATAATATAATAAATTCAAAATAGAGTAGTATTAAAATTAATTCAGTTATTTTAAATAAAAATAAAATATAACATAACAATTCAATAGTGCGATTCGGAACGCATTAGGACATATTTTTAGGTTTTCAATTAAAAAAAGTGCTTTACCACGGTAGGCCGTAAAATGCTATTTTCCACCCGGAAATTGAATGACAAATCCTCCTTTTCCGAGCGTGTGAGGTGAAAAAGTAATTCCCCTTTTTTGAGTTATTTTGAAATGGAACTGGAGCAAACTGCCCACAAATACGCAGAATGGCATGCGCTTGCGATCTCCTCGTTTCCAAACCTTGACCTACCATAATTCATTTCTAATTTTGTGAACAAATGCTTCAGCATTACGCAACGTTATGTTCTTGTATTAAATAAAAGGTTTTAGTACTTTCAGATCCATGCCAATGACTGAATTAGATGTTTTATGAGTAGTCGTAAATAAGATTATGATGAGCGTTTTTATTGTTCCATTCATAAGCTTTTTGTTTCAAGTTGTAAAATCAAAACAAAGGCCTATGCACTTTGGTTATGGAAATTAGTTACGATAATGTGTAATTGTGAAATAATGGATTATATTAGGTCTTTACCTATGAAATAACCGATTTGTATGAAGACTGAACAATCTAATGCAATATTTTTATTTTTAAAATATCGAGTAAGTATATTAAAAATTATATCAAATAAAGTGATAATTTTTGTTAACACAAAATTACTTATTAATTAATATATTACATTTTATGGTTATTGTAACCGTAAACAATTTTTAACTGGCAAAGAAATACTTGTCTATCATACAATACAACATTTCTCGCATTACAAGATTACTATACTGCAAGTTGTGAGGTACATACAGGTCAGTATCAATTTATTTTAGATAAAAATATTTAGGCTTTAAGCACAGCATTAAGATAAGCAGACTGAGGTAGACCCATTTCCGCTGGCGGCACCCGTTCACGAGCATGACGCATGAACCAGCCATCGCTTCGCTCAACCATATTTTAGGGAACGTAACGACCCGCCGACACCGCCGAAGAAACGTTTTAGTGAGCATGACGTACTTCAGGTACTTATGTTAAGCTGTATAAATATAAAAAAATAAAAGATTACTTAATGATTTTCATACAAACGACCTAGGGGTCAATTCCGCTAAATTTTTGTCATAATCGTCGCTCAGTGGTGTTTCAATAGTAGTGTTTATTTACACTGTTGTAACAAGAGCCGTGTAAAACAGGACTACCATTGAAACAGAATTGGAATATGATTGTGACTAAGCATTAGCAGAATTGGGCCCCTGCCCCCTAATTGTCTAACTTCAAAATCTATCACAATCACTTTCAAAGGTATTGTAATTGTCATTCGTGGAATTGTGTAACTTATAGTCGCAATACCTTTCGGAACGAATGATGACACTTCTCCATACATTTGAAAGATATTTTCGTGGGTCACTTTGCTTAGACAGTTCAATTACATTTATTAAATATCTCTATCAAATGTCAAATAGTGACAACCTGAAGTATGTTAATATCTTTCAATAGAAAGGGATTGGACAAATTGGGAAGGGACAATTAGCCCCCTGTTATCGTAGAGGGTTTTTTTTTCTTGATACTTTATTGCACATACAGCAAAAGGCAGACTTAATGCCCTTAGGCATTCTCTACTAGTCAACCGGAAAGGATGTGGAGGAGAAATCACGACGGCAATAGAAGTATAGAAGTGTAATAATTTTAATAAAGTACAAAAAATATAGGGAAAAGTACCAGAGAGTAAGGAGTGATTGATTATGTCGGTTAAAATGGGGAGTAAACAGCCAAGCAACAGGATGATCATGAAGCGTCTTATATCATCACAGCCAACTGCGTTAGATTTGATGGAACGAACAATCCTGCGGACTTCATCCTCAGATAAAGGGCTAAAAGAGAATTGAGGTACTGAACCAGAAGCCGCAGAGGAGATACCGGTGACAGTTGCATTTCTAACGTTGCATGCAAAAGGGGTAACTGATAAAAAATGCTTGTTAAGTTCACTTGTGGTGAAGGAGGGTTTGTGTGGGGTAGAGAATTTACCAACTCCAAGCGTACGAAGAAATTTCCATATGTTAGCTGGAGACGATTCTAGGACATTATTATGGATGTATTGACGTTTAGCTCTTCTAGCCATCTGATTATACCTGTTTCTAGCTGATTTGAAGAATTCCCAATGGTCGACGGTGCGACGGTGCGACTGATTTTAACGTGCATCTGTGTCAAAGAGTCTGTTAACCACAGAGTTGAGATGGGTCACCATATCGTTCACTGATTTTGAGTCCAAAATGGGAGACCAATCGATATTAATAGTTGGCTTCGGAACACCTTCGGAACACCGTCGAACATTCTAGCTATATAATAGTACTAAATTGAAAAATATCGGGCAAGAGTGACAATAGTAATCCCTCTACGAAGACAACTCGTTTGTATGAAAATCATTATGTGATTGCAAGCTTTTTCAATGAGTGTATTTTTAATCATATAAGTAAGTACTTAGTGAGATTCTCTAAGAGTGTAAGAAAAAAATCGTCAATTTGATAGGCAAAGACCTATTATTATTACTTATCACTTTTCAACAAATTAAGGGAATAATTTGATGGGCCTAATAGCGCAGTGGTACTAACGTACACTAACGTACCTACGTATCCTACGTACTGCGCCAGGGGTCGATCCCCAGACACATTCAGATGGCGCACTCACCATAAAATTATTTAAGTTTCTCATTCTGATGGCAGTCTAACGCTTGATTCTCAAAGTTTTGTTATATTTAAAGTATCAAAACTATTTATTATTAGTTTGACTGTATTTGGCCGTATGTAGAAATAACTCTTGGGTTAACCCGGCGAGCACTAACCCAGCTTGGCGGAAGTGGCAATTAAGTTGAAGAAACAACCACGCCAAATTGAAAAAAACACTTTAAAGTGTTAGATATGTCATATTTTTCTTCGTTGGAGAAAGCTCTCAATAGTCTCAGTACATCACCACTGCGGGTAACTGCATTAATTCCGTTTCCGCAATATTTGCGTAGAAACATACACGCTAAAATTTAAAAGAAACCACATAATTATGTGTAATTTCCTTCATTTAAACAAGTCTTGAATACACCACTACCGCGGGTGATTCCACCAACTTGTTTGTTACTACCGATATACCGTTATAACGCCTAAATCTGCATATTTGATTTTATTAGCTACGAAATCTAAACTAGATTCTAATAACCATAACATGGTTTCAGTAGGTAATAAATAAAGTAATTGGGTTATTCCGGTTTCTACAATATTTACAAACTTAAGTAATAGAAACATCTACGCTAAATTAAAACAAAAGTAATGGTTAATTTTCCTATTTCAAGAAAGCTCTCGATATACCACTACTGCGACTCCATTAATTCCGTTTTCCACAATATTGCGCGGGCGCGCCGTTCCTACGCTAGTGCACGCACGGTCATCTCGCGCGAGGCTCGCGCTTTAAACAGCGCTTTTTGATTTAACATATTTTACGATAATAAAAAAAAACACTTTAGATTAAAAGTGTATAGGTATAGCGTTTAGTTTAAGTTATTGTGGTATTTGTCAATAATAGTAATAATAACAAAATAAATCAATTACGTAACAAAATAAAAATACGTGTAACAAAAAATTATGAATGAAAAATTGAAGAATATAAATAATATGAAAACTTTGGTTTAATCATAAATGTGTTAGTAATAAAAACACAAACTAATATTTTTTTTAACCAGAATGTATGTAAGTAAATAAAATTATTACGGTATTAAGACTTATTAAATAACTTGGTTATTTTCTACCAGTAGAAGTAGAAGTTCAAGTTTCAGAAATTTGAATATGTGCATATGTATGGAAATGTATTGGTGAAGGTGATTAATTAATAAATATCAAGCGGCGCTCAATAGTAATATAATAGGTAATAATAGGTAATAGGTATCTATGAAATCGCCGATTTGTATGAATAATTTCAAAGTACGTTCGTTTTCCATACTAACAATTTTTGTTATAATTTCTACCGCAAAAGTTAATGCCACATTTTTTATGTACAAGCGTTGTATGAAGTCTACGCAATCTAATGCTATGTTTATATTAAAAAAATAACAAGTACCTCAAAAATTATATTAAATACATTGGTTTTTGTTTACAAAATAAAAGTACTTTTCGAGATTTTTTTTATCCTATAAGAAACAAAACTGACTGACTGTTATATTTGCTTGATTTTATATTACTATATAAAATCAAGAAAATAGTACCTTTTAATCGTACAAGTAGTGAGGATCTCTAGAATTATTAGAAAAAATTCGGCAATTTCATTGGTAAGGAAAGACCTATTATTATGTATATTATTTATTCCTAAATGATAATTTATCTAATTAATAAAAGCTTTACATTTAATATACTGTAAGAAACTATCCACCCTGAGAAAAAATAAATAGTTTGAAAGGTTAAAAATTTCACTACCCTTAATACCCTTAGTACGAGTTTGGCAAACTAAAATCGTTTTCGAAAACAATCGCTTTGTCTCTTTCATATCCTTAGACTGCTTTACCGACATGAGAAGAGGATTCGAAACTTATCGAAAACATTGACAGTAAATGTCAACTCACATTTATAGTAACCTGTACAACCCAATTTTCACATGGAATGTCTAATATTAATCACACACACAGTCACATTCCTAAATTAATTTCCGTTAAATGCTCATTATATTACTGGTATGTGCTAACGCAACCCACAAATTACTCGGCGTATTAACACCATAACATTATTGACAGCTGTCGGATTTTACTTCAAGTGGACGGTGCGCAAGCGCCGCCGGTCTATTGTATACAAAATGTTTGTAACATTCAACTTCCTCTAATACAAGAATGTTGTTCGTTATCATTAGAAGAGTCCCTTTATGTTAGCCATGGTTTATTTCCTACTTTGACTTCAAAAGAGATGTTTTTGCACACCCCTTTTTAGGGTTCCATACCCAAGGAGTAAAACGGAAAGCTGTCCGTCCGCCCGTCTGTCACCAGGTTGTATCTCATGAACCGTGTTAGTTAGACAGTTGAAATTTTTACAGATGATGTATTTCTGTTGCCGCTATAACAAACAAATAATAGAATAAAATATATTTTTAAAGGAGCTCCCATATAGCAATCGTGATTTCTTTAACGTTTTTATAGATCCTAATGGTACGAAACCCTTCGTGCGCGAATCCGACTCGCACTTGGCCGGTTTTTTATAAAAAACGCTCAATCGCTGTATGTCATAAACGCTACCTACAGTAAAGCTTTTTAGTTTATGGAAGTTGCACGGCGCGAGTCTATTGTATACAAAATATTTGTAACACTTTAAAATCATAAAATATAATAATGTTGCCCGTTATCACTAGAAGATAGTCTACGTCTACTTTATGATAGTCATGATTAAAGATATTTTTTTTGCACAATTATTTTTATTAAAAAAGTTCAGTAGCTTAAAAAATGAAAGATTATAACAGTGCAGTACAGTCATAGTAAATCATATAAGTCTGTGTTGTAAATTTGATATAAATAATTTTATGAAGTAAACTCGGAAGCGATTTATTTTATTATTAACGCGAAATTAATGTACGTATGGCATTACGTGAAATTGATACCAGAAACCAGTGCAAAACTAGTATTTTTTGAACGCATAAGTTAAATAAAAAGTTTTAATGGCTAGTTAAAAAAAAAACCTACATTGATAGAAACGTTTAATTCACTTCGGTAATTAGAGATCGACAGTCCATTTCACTTCTGTTTTCTTAAGCATTAAACGCTCCCTGATTGCAGTAGGTTAATGGTTTTACTTATCAAACCACAAATACTTCCTTATTTAGGCTTTTTAAAGTATGAAATTAGAAACGTCTACCATCCAGTTTTAAACTAATTCGGTCCAGATATTTTTAAACTCACACAAAGTTATACTCATAATAAAAATTATCTATTCTGCTTTTGCTATTAATTTATATGCTTGGTATTTCCCATTATATCTGAATGTCTGCGTTTAAAATGTCATCACGTTTAATAATTTCTTAATTTTGCACCGAATTATAATTTGCGCTGACAGTTTAACATATATCAAAATTAGTAAAAAACGCTATTCTGATAGTAATTTTGGTATTTATTGCTTGAATCATTGTATCTATTTATGAAGTATATTTATCATAACACGCTAAGGAATGATTCAAAGATTCCAAATGAACTGTGAAAATAAAAGTGTCTTCATGATTGATTACTTCCCAATCGTGTGTTATTTGTTTTTTTTTATTTAACCTCTTGTCATTTATTTCTAGATATTACAATTTAACCTTTTATTCATTCATTATTCATTTTTACCAACACGTCTAGTCTAGATCGATGACCTGATGACTTTACAGTTTTTGTTTGTATAAAGTCTGTGTAATGCAATGATTGGACAAAAAAGTTTAAGAACAGTGATGGTCGAACACTTACATTAGGTAATATGAAGTGCGAGACGAAAAATACTATTCCACTTAAGGAAGCAATGATCTTGATGACAATATCGAATCGTTAGGTCAAATGTGCATGTGGCGTTTTAAAGAAAAGTTATTTGTTATATAATGCTCATACATACTCGGTAATAAGCATTAGAAAAAAACATTTGAGGCAAAAATAATCTTATTTTTTATAATAAAAACTGAACAACTACGACAACTTAAAATTCACTTTAAAAACTTTTGCTGATAGTTCAACTTGTAGTGAAAGAATTGGGAAGGCTTTTGTATTTAAATTTGATGAAAGTTTCTTTCTGCTTCAACCGCCTTTGTAATATAGTGGTACAACCACCGATATCAGACCCAGGGGTCCCGGGTTCGATTCCCAGCGGGGTACATATTGTATTCGGTTTGGTTGGTGGTAGGAATTGTTGTAAGTCCGCCTAGCTAGCTACCATCATCTTATCTAAGTCTGAAGCCATAACAACAATGTTTTCAGCATTGTTGTGTTCCGGCAGAGAGATAAGATAGCCGGAGGATTCCGGGAGAGGTTCCCTTCCATCTTCAGCCTTATCAATACTTCACATCAGGTATGATGTAGTTTAAGAGTCTCCCCATCGTTCATAAAAAAATAAAAATAAAAAAAAACCCATACATTTAATTTTACAGTTTTATACTGTAAAATTCAATGTATGGAAAATTATAACTACTTACTTAACCAAGGTACTTAACTCAAATTTCCATCCAAGCCTTACCTCGTACTTTAAATAAAAGTTTTATCCCACAAACCCAATCCCAGATCCTATTATTCAATAATAAGGAATCTAGCGCGTCTGTTTCGCGGCGTGTCAAACGCTTGCTCTGGTCCTAGCCTAACAAAACTCATGTTTGTTGGCGTCATTCGCAACACTGCTCTGTTAATTTCCCGTTGAGAGATTAATCGAAGACCGCCATAAAAGTAACAAGTAGTCAGCTAATTGGGGTTACCGCAAGATCATGTATGTATACTAGGGTTGGCCATTTGTACTGGCGATCAGTAATTCTACTAAGGTACTTTACCTATGATAAATTTTAATTGAGCTAGCGAGACTTATTATTATTATTATTAAGTCTCGGTAGCTCAGCGGTTAGAGCATTAGACCGGATTTCCAAAAGTCGTGGGTTCGATTCTCATCTGAGAAGTCACTTGTGGCCGAGTTAATTTTTTCCAATATTTTCTATTTAAAATTTATCATAAGTAGAAAAATGCAAAAATTCAAAAATCAATACTTTAATTTCAAAATTCAATTTTATTGCTTCAAAATTATTTAATATTTTTAACACGACCACACTGAGCTATAGTCTATTGCCTTATATCCGTTTCCGTTTTTTTTGTGGTTGTAACTTGCTTTATTCAATTTCACACGATCGTCTGATTTCCAAATTGTAACGCATTGAATTATTCGCAAAATTAGTAAAGCACTAGCACGGAATACCATCTTTAATTTTATCAAGAGCCTTTTCCAATCTACAAAGCGCAAACACTCCGACTAAATAAACCCTCTTATTAATAAACGTGAAGTCAAATTACACTTTATTACACCTAGGAAAGAAACTGATGTTATCTCTCACTCTGTGTTTTAGCGAATACAAGTTTAATTCTAATTCGATGTCAATAATGAGTTGAAGTATTTTCTCATTTTAATGTACATAGTCATTATTAAGTCAGGCCGTATTATGCCCTACGAAACCTACCGCTACTATTTATTTATTTACTTTTACAGATTATTTGAGACAATGTCTGGCCTGCTGATTTTTGGCTTAAACTGCTTGATTACTAACTAATGTGGCTACCTATTTTAAGGAAAGAAATACAGTGCCTACTTATATGAGAAAAAAAGTTTATGTAAGTTTCATCGCCTCAATAACCATTTATTATTTTATTTTAATTTATGAACAACGGAGAGACTCTTATAGCCTTCACCATACCTGTTAAGTATTGATAAGGCTGAAGATGGTAGCGAGCCTCTCCCGGAATCCTCATCACTGAGGATCTGGCTATCTTATCTCTAACTGCCGGTACACAACAATGCTGAAAACATTGTTGTTATCGCGTCAGGCTTAGATAAGATGGTGGTAGCTAGCCAGGCGGACTTACAAGAATTCCTACCACCAACCGAACCAATTTTAGCATCATTGTATTATTCCTCCCGAAGGTATCCCTAGACAGCCCTAACCTAAATCTTTGTAGTCACAAATGTTTGAGGACATCTTAATTTCGACTTATGGCCATTCATCATCATTCATATTCCTTGAAATTCGTCACGGCACAGAAGCTACGTCGTAAATATTAGCGATCAACAACCGAAATGTGACGCGATTTAGGTCAAATACCTACGTGGATGTATAATTATATAGCATTAATTAACTATTACGTTAAGTCAAAAGTTTTTTAAATTTCTTAGTTTTATTTTTATTTAATATTTTTGAATTTTGCAATGCTTTTTTATGTGATAAATTTTAATCAAGATTTTTTTTTCTTTTCTCACTTCGCTCAGACGGGACTCGAATTCGCACCCTTGGGAGTCGGGTCCATGCACTGACCAATTATGCTACCTTCACTTTTCTACGCTGTTAGCCAGCGTAGTTTTCATCAATGATAGAATTCATAGTTTTAATAAGTAACTAAAACACATAGGTATATTATATACCTTTCCGTGACTCAAAATTCACCGACGAATTTATTTCGCACGTTCTTATAAATTAACTGTTAAAGCTGTAGTCAGTTATGTTTTGCCTTTCTGTAATGAAAAATAAGTCTTTCCTGTATTTTTGTTTATGGTCATAGTCAAAAAACATATTTGGATTGACAGACGCAAACATTGTAAGATGAAAATAATGTTCAACAACATTATAAATGGGACTGAGTGCAAACAGCTGATGTTTTGTCAGTCTCGTACGAATTACGGGATGGTTTGGATCCTTCGCGTACACCTAACAAATGACACTAAAATTGTGATGTTGGACCTGGGCCAAGTTGGTACGACGTAAATCTGGCCTTATGGGATTATATACTGGTGTTTGGACTCGGTAGGACTGTGCTGATGAAGGCCTGTGTTGTTTGTTACTTGTTGAAGTCTTGCACTTTATTTTACGGACTGAAATTACGGTTTCTAACCAAAATAGTTAAATTCTGACAAAAATGTCTTTCTGAACTACTGCTGTATTCCTTGCATTTTAATTTTGTAACGTAATTGTTCATTAAATGTTTTAATGAAAGAATAAAAAAATGAGTGTATTAATTTTGTAGTTTTATCAATGTAAGTGCAGCTCTATTTCACTAAGGGTTGGTTTTTCATTCCTCGCATGTGTAGTAATATTATTAACAGCTTTGCTTTTGTACTAAATAAAATACTAATTATATCTAAAAATAACTAACCTGTGAATAAGACATTGATTACTTATCACTGTAGGTGCACATCAGATTCAAACAAAAAGAAGCTGGTATAGAACTTCTACCCAATAAAATGTGCTGACTTACCAACATGGCCCTATTCAAGTGTAGGGTGTGGTAACATTCTTTAACCTAAGAAACGGTACTTCTAAAGTAATTAATCATCGGTATATTTGAGTCGAAGTGGCTAATAATACACCATGTATACCCAACACCGTTAACATAAAATCAAATTAAATCTTACGTACTTCTAGTAACGATTACAATTTCTAAATAATATAAAGTTGCTCTCTAGTGGCAAATCTCGTTACAGTAATAATAGTGATTGAAATATATGGTGTCGGCACACGACTATGCCATGCCCAAGACTTTAATGGCATTGTAAAATTAAGCTTCAATTTATCATCATAAATCATAACATTTATTTGACACAGACAGTGGATAGACATAACATATGACAAAAAATACACAAAAATCTTATAGCCAAATGTTCCACATGGCTGCATCAAAAGGGATCTAGTTCAGCATGTGTCAGTGTTGAAGCTGACGCTGGTTTTCAACTAGACCTTCTTTTCTTTTGACACGTCGGTGTGAATACGGAAGCATCGAAAAAATTAAAACAAAATAAAACTAACATTTATAAAATAACAAAATAACAAGCACGCGTCTCCTTTATGCAATCTATTTGTTTGTATATATGTAATTATAGTAGCTGTAGGTATTTGTGGTGTGCAACAATAGTGTGTGACTGATGTGATGAGTGAGAGTGAATGAATGATGTGTAAGAATAACAAAAAAAAGATAATGACAAATATAAATAACTAATACTAATTTTCGATACCTAACTCTCTTTTCTATCGACAAATCTTACTAAAGGAAATAAATAAGGTGTAAAAAATTGTTTCAATGTAGAGGTAGTTTATGACATGTCTGCGGTTTTCATAAATGATTATTGTTTTCTTTTTCTAATGTTTCTATAACAAAATCTTCACTAAGCCAAATTATTAAATACAGTAAATGCATCATTTCTATTTAAGATGACCATGACTTGTTTATCCGTTTGAGAGTTAGAACAAGCGATGAACTCAGATCTTAGTCACTGGGCATAAAATTGGCAAACAACTTTGGCTAAAAATCTTTAAAAAACGAAATAATGGTGCCTACCAAACTTGAGATGAGTAATGTAAAATAAAATATATATCCAGATATTTCTCTATTACTTATTTTTACAACTCAAATTCAAGTTTGACTGATGTTTAGATAAACAACGAACTTTCCGAGAGCACCTGTTTTGAGTATGTGGTCTGACAACGTATTGTTAGATCATAACAAACAGTTTTGATTAATTCTCTCAACAAATAGTCAATGTTAAATATATCAAAACTTGAACCTTTTTACGTAAATAAACGTAAATCAATAGAAACGTTAATTTTAGATGGCGAATGTGGCGCCGCATTAAATTCGTACCCGAGACATGCACACACATTAGGCGTTGTTAATAAGCTCTTATGCGATGAATATATTATACAGATCCTGAAATACGATGCACCACTTATTGTCATGGTAATGTAGAGGCAAGTCTACAGAAACATGACAAATGCTAATGCAATAATCCGTGAGTAAATACGAATGTGCAGTAGATTCCCAATACTGATTCTGCTAAGCCCGCTCGTACTATAAAGATATCAAGAGGGATTCAGTAAATACTCCTTTAAATTCAATTCAATTCATGTTCTGAGATCAAAGCAGGCAGTTTTCTTGGCATCGTGCACTAACAATAATCTTGGTGAACATTGCGTCTGGGCTTACAGAATATCTAAATCAAATATTTAGCTCATTCCCTTTGTTTAAACTGTGCTGTTATATGATTAATGCAGAGATTAAGTTGCTCTTGAATTTTATGTACATGATTGCGAGTTGATTTTGGTTAGTAGAAGCCATAATGCCTCCATTTTGCATTTTGAAGCGCCCCGTTAGAATAAGATTCAACATTCTTAGTAAACATTTTGTTTAGTTTTAATAGTAGGCATACCTAGACACCAAAAAGTTAGCTAAAATTTTTTTCTTTTGAAACACATTTTTAGCCATACCTAATTTACTAAAATATTATTCTATCTGAATTGCATAATCAGTGCTGTAAATAATCAATTATAACTTTTTAATTTTGTATATTACAATGCTAATAATCAATTACTTTAAGGAAATAAATAGCTGTTTTTTTACAATAAACTTTATAATTGTTATGCATCAGAATGTTTCAAAGTGGTAAACAGTGCTACAAAAATGTTTGATATAAGTTTTCTAAGAATTTAAATACAAGTGGACTTTTGAGTTTTTTTATGCTGGAAAAAATACATTCTAGAAGATGATGGCTACTTCCGCTATGATTGCCATGCTGCTTTTTGTAAGTATAATATTGATAATTTATAGATATAAGATATTATTTAGTTGATAAATTTACATTAGTCATTAAGTGTACTAAAGTGATTAGATAAGTCTTAATATTGAATGGGGTTTTTGTATCTATTACAAATTCCAATTTTCTTACTCATATATACCTGGAAGATTCTTGTATACGTAATAAAATTATAACAATTAAACGTTTTTATTTGTTTTCACTCAGCTCAATTATAGACATGTTTATTCACACCAATCTTGTCTTGTTCGGGACTCGAACTCACTACTTACACGCAAGAGGCGGGTATCCGAACCCCTGTGCCAAACAGGCCGTCAAAGTAAATTGAGGTATATTTGAATCGAAAATTGGGTGATAGACGAGAAATTGCGAAAATACGAATTAGATTAAAAAAAGGGGTTTTCACCTCACACGCTCTGAAAAGGATGTTTTGTTGATTAATACCTAAAAATATGTCATAATGCGTTCCGAATCGCACAATTGACTTTTTTGTTACATTTTATTCTTATTTTAAATTGCTTTAAATTAATTATAATGCTACGTTTTGGTTTTATTATATTATTTTAGTTCATTGAATCATAAAAACAATAACAATTTGTTATAAGTATTTTATATTAGACTGGGTGAGATTTCACAACCTATGATTGGATTTCGGAACGTGACATAAATCTTTATGTTTAAATTGTCTTTGTCTTGTACCTCATGTCAGTGTCAACATTTACGGAATCGTTTTTATTCTTATTAATAAGTAACAATATATTCCTACTTTAAATAACTTTGAATTAACTATAATACTCCCTTTTTTATTATTTTAGGTTTTTATATCATTATAACAACGAGAATAAGGTATATTTAGATTAAACTTTATGTTTAAAGATTTTTTTACCGGAAGTTGACTGCGGAAACAACCATAAAAACTTTTTATAAAAAAATGAAATTTGCGGTGCTACTATTTTCTTTTTCTTGCCTTGGCTGGCACCGACTCCAAAAGGTTTCATTTTTGCTTTTTAGTTTTTTGAAGTCGGTTTTAATTTTTTTATAAACAGTTTTTATTTCACAATTTTTAAAGGTAGAAGAGGTCCCGTGCCTACGCTGATAACCATAAGACAACTCCTCATTACCTTTTACAAAATGCTGCTTTTCCCGGTGCAGGGACGTTACTTATTGAGGAGTTCTCCCGATACTTCATCATCAGCTGCACTTCATCACATGCATTGAGTCGAGCATAAATTGCTTATGAACTACATTAAATTAATCGTATAGCTGCCCTGAAATGCTAAGTATGTAATAGTTCCGATGACCATTTGTGGTCTTCATCATAAGTTCCACTTCACCAAATGGTGCATTCCGGAAGCATATGCATAAGTTACTATAGATAACACCGAAATCGCTATAGGAGTGCCTATAATGTTTGAAGAGTTCCCTGGATTTCTCCAGGATCCAATTATCAGATCCTGACATGATGACAATGGGACCACATGTGAAGTATACCCTTTCGAACAAAAAAGGAATTACTCAAATCGGTCCAGCCGTCTTCGAGTAATCGAGTAACATACATAAAAAAAAATAAAAAAAGTTTCCGTCGAATCGAGAACCTCCTCCTTTTTTTGAAGTCGGTTAAAAATGTTCCTCGCTGTTGTAAGGTGAAAAAAGTTTTTAGCGTCTTGTACCTTTGAAATCCTCGCTACGCTCAGGATTCAATCTTTGAACCACTCGCTAAGCCCGTGGTTCAATCCTAGAATCCTTCGCTTGCTCAGTTTTCAATAGAGGTAACTCGCCGCTAAATAACCAACTTTTCAGCCTTGCATAACAAATAACTATTGTTTATATGACTGCTTTAAAAAAAAAATTTTACTAGTAGTATCTTTAAAATATGGATTTATAATCGTTTGTGTGGTATCTTTATTTTTGTTTTCTGTTTTTTATATTCGTTTATCAAAGAGTTAACTTCACTGATATCTATTAACCAAGTACCTAAAAGATTTATAGATAGTTCAAGCCAATGAGTCCAGCAATCAGTGTACTCAGAATCGAGGTTGGTGCTAATTGATTTATATGAACACATTAGAGCCAATTAAAGTTTTCCTACCATACAGTACGGTTTATGGCCGGCCACGTTATGTTCAAGTTAATACCGCGTTAGATCACTTGTCACCTCTTACCGAGTTATATCATTTGTCACAACTTGCGCTCGTATCCATTTGTAACACCGCGTTGGTCGTGACTAATAGAATTAAACACTTTAGGTGTTTACCTAATAAAGTAGCTTGATTGGTTTACTGAATTGTAATTAAAAGTTATTTATGATATAGTGTAGTAACATGAAATAAAATTATTCAAACGGCAACTATTTGATAGACACATAGCATATATTTTTCGGGCGAATCAGTAATAAAAATGTGTCAACTTTTACGAAATCCGACGTGCACTTTTTGTTAATATATTTAAATGATGCTATCCCGTGATCATAGCCCCTGGAAAAGTGCCGAAACGCAGGGAAATCTAAGAAACTATAGAACCGAACTAAAAAAATCTAGTGAGTAAGTACCTACTCGTACTTATTTATCCGACTAGTTTTACTTTATTTGAGAAACTATATTATTTTACTATCTAAGAAACTGGACATAGTACAATTTTATTATTCATTAGTAACAATACACTGTATTACATTTATCTTATTCGGTTTTCACTAAAGTTTTACTACGCTATAGTGTACGCATAATATAGATAGCGCCTACATAAGAAATATTTGTGATTTACTCGTATAACTTTTTTTTTCGAGACGATAACTTTATGTTCTAATTTGTAATAGCACCAGTTTTTAAAATTATTATAAAAAATGCATATAATTTAGATCGAAAGTTGGTAGCAAAAGTGCATATACTAAATTTTAAACACGAAAGAAACCAAAACGAAATTCAAAGTGGCCCGCCGCTATGGACGTGACAGGTTATTCGTAATATGCATCTTCACAAATTAATTGACTATTAGTGGTCGTTTTCTATTACCACTCCGTTTGATTTATAAGTCTATACTTTACTAACTATTCACTGATTAATGGTCGCCGTGAGATTACTTTAAACAGATTAAAGTTATTAATGTCTTTCAAACCTATTAATTTCCTAGCGATCGTATCAAAGCTAACAGTTGTAGATGGAACAAGATATTTCGGTGTTAAAGAGAAATACGATAGTTCTGAGCTATTCTTAATCTCGACTTGTGTGATTACTTTATTTATATTGAACATCTTAGTTATTTTTAGTTCGGTAACACGAATGCTCTTATTCGGATAAAATAACGATAAAACTATCGCTATAAATTATTTGGCGCCGCTTTTAACATAAACACCAATTTCTGATGTAATTTGCATATGAATAAAGGCGTTAATGGCGAATAAAAGAGCGCGTATGCTTTTAAGGGTATCCTTGGAGATGTCATTAATAAGAGTGGTCTTTGTATCGGACTCGAGACAATAATATACATGGCCTTAAAGTCTGTCTGTTGAGCCTTAATGTGGAACGAACATTAGCGCCACTTAAAGATGTTTCAAAATTAACTAGTTGTATTACTAATTATTTGCTTACATTTTGTATGAAACTCTTAAGCGATATACTTTGTTAATTAAATAACGAACTTATTGGGTCCTTGGGGGACGCCTAATCCGCCTATCTAACTTGTTGATAGTTAGATGCCAGTTTTTAGGGTTTCGTACCTCAAAAGACAAAAACGGAACCCTTATAGGATCATTTCGTTGTCCGTCCGTCCGTCTGTCAAGACCGTTTTTCTCCGGAACGCGTAAAGGTATCAAACTGAAATTTATATCTAATGCTCAGGTCTACTGTCCCTTAGAGCTGTGAAAAAATCAAACTTCTAAGCCAAAGCAATCAAAAGATACATGCGTTTATGCCGCAAATTTCCACAAATTTTCGAAACTCGCGCGGGAATCAAAATCTACAGGGTACTTCCCGTGAACTTAGAATCTTGAAATTTGGTACGAAGTAACGTCTTATAGTACAGATTAAAATTGCGAAAACCGTAACTTTTTGGTTACATCATATAACAAAAAATATTTTTGAAAATTTTCAATTTCATTTTGCAATAAAAATACCATAACCAACTAGCACACTAGTGGAAATAGCAGCCTATTTTGCAACTTTTAGCTGTACAATAGCGCTTTAGGGGTTCAGAAAGTGGTTTTAAGTTCTACTATTGCTTCCGTAACTGCTCATAGCTGTAAATGTCACTAGGGGTAGCAATAACTGAACCAAATGACACTCTAGGCTTTATAAGAGTTTATTTTTCAACCCATTTGCCGTCTATAGCTTAAAAAGAGAGTTAAAACATGTATGTTAAAGATTAAAGCTGCTAAAAAGCTACTATTGCTGCCGCTGTGCGCTTCCGAACTGCATAAAGACTTTAATTGCAGACTTTTTAACGGAACTGTATAAAAGATATATTTATCACTGTTCTGCCACTGAAAGATTCATTGCAGAAGTGATTTGTACTTTTACGCAGACTTAAGTAGCAATTTGATCGACTGTTTTACTAATAGCGACAATAAGGCTTCACAATAGAAGCAGGAGCGTAATGGACAATACCTACTCATTTGGATACATTCTGCTATTTTTATTGGAGAAATCACATTTTATAAAATATTTGAGCCAGGTTAAAAGAAATATGGATCTGACAGCATGGAAGTTCAATCTAAGAACTAGGATATAGCAAGATAGTAGGGGGGGGGGGGAGTTTATCAGAATATGCAGAAATTAAAAAAGACAACTGTGTGTGAGAATTCTGTAATTGAAATATTAAATAACACGTAAGTTTTTTTTACTTAATTACGTCAGAGTAATTAGCTTTCATTTAATTTATTCTCTAGAATGCGCCAAGTTCGAGTTCAACAAATACAAGCGAGGGTCCCGTAGATTTTGTTTTCTCAATTAGTAAACCATGTTTTCCCACGTAGATGGACAGATGCAATGTTCTTGTTTATTTTGTTGTTCATTATAAGCTTGAATTATTCATAAAGGCATTCTGAAAACATGGTAAGACATAATAAGACTAAGTGTTAAATAATTGAAAGGGAAAAATATAGAAGCCGCTACAAACGATTATCTTATTTTAGGGTTTTCAATGAGTTCTACAGATCTCTAAACAAATAACCATTAGTGTGGTTCGATACCTGCAGTAAGTACGGAATAAAAGTGATTGTAAAGACTTGAACTGCATTAGTGGTACAGGTATTACTTGGACCTATAGAAGAGTGAAACTTAACGCTTTGACGCGCAGAGCAGAAGTATTAATGTTGAAGTTGCAAGTTAAAGCTGCTTCTCATAGACGCCATGTTTACAAGAATAATATTTATCATTACTTGAGAAATTTATAGGTTTTTATCACAATTTGTAGTAAAATATAACTTAATATAGAACCAGCAACTTACTAAATACAAATGTAATCAAGTATGTAATTTCAATATCGTTTAGGTATGTGATATAATAATTTTTATTTAATAATATTTAACATATTTTACAATATTCTGAGGTAATTATTGAGGCGCGTTAAAAATACTCAAATAATATCAACTATATGCACGATAAACTGATTTGCGTTTTTAGCCACTTGCATATTATACAAAATATAGCTCAAAAACACTTACCTTCACTTCACTTATTATTTATTTGTATTCAGTAATGTGTGACTCAGGAACAACAGATATATTAATTAAATGAGACATAAGGTGAATTATCAGTGATCCTTAATCGTTCAGTTAAACCTGTCATTCATTCAATAAGCGCCACAAGAGCTTTAGTGTAGTGTTAATTATAAGTTGCAGCTCCTGTAATGCTTTTATGCCACTATTACGAAGTTCTAATGGAACTGTAGGTTGCAAAAAGTTGTGCCCCTTTGGCTGCAAAGCGGCTGCATAAGGTCTACAGTGCACGCTCTGGCGCTTGAGCTTGGCGCCATTGGGAATAATCGGATTAGCTCCAAAGCTCTTAAGCAACCAGTTTGTGCTAGTTGATATGACTCGATTGTCGTGATGGGTGAACTTTTTGTTCAAATGTAAGTAAAACAATCGTTTAATCTTAAAGCAGACTTTTATTTATTTAATTAGAAGTTCTATTACACCGCACAATATTATATTGTGTATAACTTTTACTTATATACCTACAGGTAGGTACGGAACCCTCGGTGCGCGAGTCCGACTCGCACTTGGCCGGTTTTTTATATTTAACGGGGATACGCTTCATCATAACTGATGTGAAGAAATTATACGGCTGAAGGTTGTATCTAGCGATGTGCCGCTGGGAATATTCCCATTTCCAAGTAATTTACTCGTTGTAAACTTACGGGAATATTCCCAATATTCCCGGAAACTTTCCCAAAGTTTCCAAAATAATATATTTTCAAGTATGGTAAAAATTCTGTGCTATTTATATTTTCTTCTTAATCCCACGGTTACGCAACAACAAGTATGTGCATGCGCTTGCTTGAGCCGCGAGGGGAGGGTCCCGCCGCGCCGCCCCCTCCCCTTTCCTCTAGTTTTGCCGCTTTGATTGTCGAGTGTGCTGTGCTAGCTGTGTTAGTCATAATGAGACCAAAAAGTAAAATTTTTGATTACTTTCTGCAAACTGTTAACGAACAAACAAATGATATATGTTCATTTTGTAAAATTGTATACAAATATAAAAATAACTACTAGCTTTGCCCGCGACTTCGTCCGCGTGGAATAGTGATTTTCGGCGGGGACGGAACTTTTCGCATAATGTCGATTGTCCTAAAGTCGTTTGTCATACATCAATTGGCATAATCATCAAATTGCATTACATTAATGTCACATATTTTTTCCTTCGCATAAATTTTAAGTAGCATAACTGTCTAAAGGCATATTATTATGAAGCATAATAAATGAAATCCCTAATTTCATTTGGCCTAATATTACGCAGTCCTAAAATCCCTTAGCATAATTTTATTTGCCATAACTATAGAAAAACCCAATTTTATTTGGCATATTATAGGTATATAAAAATGCGAATATCTCGAAAACGGTGCGTCGTAGCTAAAATCTAACAAAATTTTCGACCCCCCTTTGACATCCCCGGAGATACTAAGGAGGAATCCGACGGACATATATTTGTTTTCCTCTCAAAAAATTTGGAAAAAAACAGAGAAGGGGGACGGGGGTCTGCAGCAACAAACTGTAACAGACGTTTCAGGTTAGGTTAGGTTAGAACTGTGACCAAAACGCCGCGCGAGCCGAGCGAGCGAAGCGAGCGTGCCGCGGCAGCGGCTGGCAAAGCGCCAGAAACAATTGTTTTTACTTATTAAAAAAAACACTTTTTCAATTTATTTGCATAATAGTCAGTGACAGAAACGAATCGCCTAAAAACCGACTCCACGCCGACTTTGTATGCCCTACCCCTAGAGTGTAATTTAAGCCCGCGTAGGCGCGGAGGGGCGAGGCGGCCCGTGATCTGAGGAGCAGGTGGTGACTGAAAACCATCTGCGACGATAAGCTCGCGTGGGACCGCCAGAGCCAGCTTGCATGCTGCTTGTTTGCTTGCATGCTGCTTGTTTGCTTGCATGCTGCTTGCCTGCTTGCATGCTGCATGCCTGCTTGCATGCTGCACGCCTGCCTGCATACAGCAGTTATGCTATAAATTTATATATTTATATTTATATTATACTAAAAAGTTTCGCCCGAGGGAAAGTGATATTTTTCCGGGATTAAAATTAGCCTATGTCACTATCTAGCTCGTAAACTACCGTTGCTCCGTTTTCACGTGAAAGACGGACATACAAACAAACACACTTTCACATTTATAATATTAGTATAGATTAATACATATTACGCTGAACAATGTCTCTTAAGATACTATATTTGTATCTGTTATAGTTTAGCTGGGCTGCTAGGGTTCCACATCAGGTGTACCAGACCTTCGATATTTTTCCGTCAATAGAAAATGTTCATTACGTTAAACAACTTTTCTTAAGACGCTATGTTTGTATCTCATATAGTTTAACTTGGCTGCTAGGGTTCCACATCAGGTGTACCAGATCTTCAAACTTTGTACGTCAATAGAAAATGCTCATCACGCTTAACAATTTTCCTTAAGACCGTATTTGTATATCTCTCATAGTTTGACTGGACTGCTATGGTTCCACATCAGATATTGCGATCTTCAAAATAAATATAGCCTATATGTTGGCGACGACCAATAGCTGTATAACAAAAAAAGTTTCATTCAAATCTGTTCGGTAGTTTTTGCGTGAAACGCGGACAACAGACAGACAGACAGACAAAAAGTTCAAAAACTATATTTTTGGTATCTGTTTCGTTTAAGAAGACCCTGGTGGGAGGTATTTTTTTCTATTAATTCTTTTCAATGTATAGAATTGGATCGCTTACAGGTTTACTATAATTAACTATATGGGTATTGGAAATATTCCCGTAAACATTGGAAATTTACTGGGAATATTCCCAGGAAAATTGGAAATTTTCGCCATAAGTGATAATTAACCTTTGGCTTATTCATTAAGCCTTGTAATATTGCCAATAGAATGGTTAGCATACAACAAAAAAATACTGTAATACAACACAAGCAATTTTCCCTTAAATTTCCGCTTTTGGGAATATTGCCGGGAACGCTTCTGGGAATATTCCCAATGTTTCCAATATTCCCGGGAACGGCACATCACTAGTTGTATCACGCTTCTCCCGGAATCCTCAACCACTGGGGAATTTACTACTATCACTACCTATCTTTTATCTTATCTGCCGGAACACAGCAACGCTGAAAACATTGTTGTTATGACAGACTTGATACAATCTTATTTGATGTTTACCCAAAACCTCAAAACCATTCCATACAACTTTCTGTATGGAAGCAACCCTGAAATCGTGAAAAAAACAGCTGTTTCATAGAAAAATTTATTTGAACTCTGCTAAAATGTATGAAACAGTTAATTTTTTTTTTCGCGATTTCGGAGTTGCTTCCATACAAAACAAATAAAAGTTGTTTGTTATGACAAGTTCTACAAATGGTTTTAAGGTTTTGGGTAAACATAAATTAACGTTGTATAAATAGGGTGGTTGTAGTTAGTCAGGTGGGCTTAGAACAAGTCTTTCCACCAACCAAAATTCATTTTTAGTTATTAAAAGTACTTACGTACATAGTGCCTAATAATGTTACTCGAATACAACAAAGTCAATGTTAAACCTAATGTTGAAAATTAAAACACAATGGTTGTGTGTTTAAATTACTTTCTTCTATACTTCTGTACGTATTCCATTTAATTTTCAAATAAAATAAATTAACAAATAAAATATTAGGTACCAATTTCAAGTGGACTAAAGATTTCAGAAAAGTTTAGCGAAGTTTATATACTGGTAAAACCCCATTAAGGTCCACTTGGGCACCAGTGGAACAGTCAGAATTACTTAGTAATATGATTTTTTTCGAACCAATATTTAAGTTTATTGTAAACATTGAATTAGACATAGGAAGATAATTATTTGAAGACATTTGTAAAGATTTTAAGTTTGGCAAAAAAGGCCTAGTACCCAGTGCCGTAAAAACCGTAAAAAAATGCACTTGGGCATACTTATTATCATTATGTATATTGTAGGTATTCATTAACCACAAAAATATGTAACCCGCTTTTTCACACAATAGTAATAAAATTAATAAGTTCATACAATCACACCAATTTATCTAGCCCAAGGTAAGTTCTAAGAACTTGTGTTGTAGATACTAGAAAACCGTTTCTTTGTATATACATACATATTATACATATTAAACACCCAGAGCAAGACAAATAGACATGTTCATGCACACAAATATTTGTCTGTCCGGGGATCGAACCCGGGACTTCTGGCGCAGAAGGCGAGCATTCGCACCTCCGCGACAAACAGGGGGCTTATTGTCTAATTTTAAAATCTATCGCATTTCCTTTCAATTCGTTATTTAAAAGATATTTACATACTTTAAACCCTCTCTATTTGACATTATTAGGGATTGTGATCGGGACGCGTTTTGAAAGGTATTGAATGAACTAAATTGAACTGCCTAAACAAAGTGACACTCGAAAATATCCTCCAAATGTATGGAGAAGTGTCAAATGAAATGTCATTTAAAACATCATTCGTTCTGAAAGGGATTGTGACTATACCTAAGTTACACTGGTAGGAAAAAAAAATTGGACGATTCGAAAGCACTTATCTATAAGTCTATTTGAATAAAAATCTTTGAGTTTTGACTTTTTTGACTTTTTGACTCAATTTTATAAATCACTATCACAATCACAATACCATTAAAGGGATTGTGATAGATTTTGAAATTAGATTAGGGGGCAAGTTGTCAAGTTATGGAAATAAGATTTAAAAAAGGTATGTTACGATGATATTTTGTCTTATTTTAGAAATGATTACATCGGTATTTTACAATCATGAGTCAAATTTTAGTGTCCCCACTAATATAGGCATACGGATTCTTTCTAGATAAACACAAAGAGTGCGTATTGGTAGCTAAAGATTGCAAATGGAGCCGAGACCAATGCGTTAACATTTTTTATTTCGATTTTATCAGATTGTCATAGCTTAACATAAAGAAAGGATTAAATCATTATTTGAAATTAAGTACCAAAATAGTTTAAGCCTTTACTAACAAATTATGTATTTCGATCATGGTGTCTATTTGAATAAAATTAATAAATGGCAATGGCGACATTTCTGATATGTGGCAAACTTGGAACTATTGCTGAGACAATGATTAAACTTCATTTGATAGCAGTTTAAGATAAGATAATATATCTGTCTTTAACTTTGATAAGAATGAAATAACTTATAAAAATATTACACTATGTTCATAGAATCACATAAACAGTAGTAGCCCAAATAGTATAATTCAAAATAAATGTTAGTTTGCCTTCACGATTCTTGCTCAAATGCGACATCCAAATTAAGATTCCTGACGTTACGTATAAAAGTGATATATCCAATTAGTATTTAAAATTTAATTGATGCCGTACATTTGGTGTAAATATTCATAATAAATTTGTCGCCCGGCGCCGCAAGCAATTAAGGTTAAAATTATTAAATTTACCTTTTTTCCATTAACTTGTAAATATTTCTTAATAGAGCTTCGTTTTGTAAAGTAATATTTGACAAGTTCATTTGTTCGTTCATTTGAAACTTTTCACTTTTTACATAAAAGTAAGGTAAACATTTTATCGTCATCTACATAAAAATAGAATCGATAAAAAATCCGTACAACAAATAATCCAGTTAACATTTTACTACTCAAATCCGTATCTTGTATTTATTAAATATTTCTTTTCCGAAGATATAAATTAATGTGATAATCTGATTATATGCATAAGCTTATCGTGTTACGCCTATCTTCTTTGATAATCCAATCTTACATTTGCAAATGAATCCATTTCACGGCTTCTATCCTATTCAACTAGAATCTGGTCTAAATTAGTTCAAGAATTGGTACTTGGATATAAATACGAAACTACTTCCGTTTTCGTATAAACTATTTGAAATTACTTAACATCATTACAATGTGCTTATATTTATTTAAAAAAACAAGAATCACTTATTTGAGTTTAACTTTTGTCTCAGAGTGTAGGTGCATCTTAGCAATTATTATTAGGCTTAAGTGTTTAAAAATATTTTAGTATTTAATCACTTATAAAATGACTACTGTTTTTATTTTTAAAATGTGAAGTATGTAATGATGAGTACCCCTGGACTGACAAAAAAATTGTGTGCCCTGAATTCTTTTCAGAATTATATCTAAATCGGTTTGAGTTGTGCAAACTAACCGACAGTTGGAGATTTTGATGGTCAGTTCCTCAGTAGTTGAGAATTCCGGGGTAGCGCGATTCCATCTTCACCCTTTACATTACATTAAAACATGAGGCATGATGTAGGCTTAGCTTTCCCCGTTGCAGAATAAAATTATAACAGTAATTTTATCGTGACAGTGTCTCCCACGATTATGCAGGAACTACACTTGTCAATCATGTTCACACCGTATAGGCACAGTTTATCTTATCATAATAATATATTGTTTTGTGTGTTTAATGATGAATTTAGTGATGTGGCTTATGGTTATATGATTGTTGTTTGTTGGTTATCAGGTTAAAACTTGGCAGAATAAAATAAAAGTACTTAGTAGTACATAACTGGTGATATTTTTGCAACATAGCAACTAAAATATGGTGTTATTATAGAAACTGAACTTAACATAGAACTCAATAAAAAGGTTGGAAGGCACTCATCTTAAAAAAAAATAAGTTTCACCTCAAGGCACGTAAAAGGTATACAAAGGGAAGTCTAAAGTAATTTTTACAACACTACGGGCACCACTCACATATAAGTGTTAGATAGCCTAACGGACAAATAATTTGACATATTTTTCATATCGCAAATGTCGAATAAAGTAACCAGAACTTATCAGTAAGTGGTGAAACCGGTAAGAATATAAATTAAACAAGACGCACGCTGTGTTTTTTTCAATCTTATTTGTACTAATAGCCATTTCCATTTTATATATCCGTATTTCTAGTATCCGTATGTCTATCTACTAACTCTGGAGCGTGTAATCGATTTGAGGCTTCTCACACCTACGGGCCTCACTTCACGGGTAATTGCTTATCGGATTTCAGATTGCTGTTGATATCTAAGCGCCAGTAATTATAACATTATATTTAGAACGCGCCGGCTATAATGAACGATTTGCAATCAGATTTATGCTGGGTTTTTTTTTCATTTACCTACTTGTAAACTTTGATTGCACCAAATCAAAACAGGGAATATGCCGTAGGATTCGGCGAAATGATGGCGTGGCTTCGTTACGTGTAAACGTTTTACTTGTAACAGTAAATATCTTTTTATAGGTTACAGTAAAGATTCTGTACAATTCAATTAAGTAAATCAGAACCAAACTTCTTCAGAATTTTGGCTTTGGTATAAAACATGATAGTTAATTGAGAAACAGAAAGGCAGACAAAAACGATATGATTTCATATGTAATTAGAGATCGTTAAACGCGAAATTCGATAATAATAATGGCTAATAAATACTCCTGTGAGACTATACAATACTCCTGCTAGTAATATAAGAATCCGCATTTTTTACCTTTTAATTTCAATATAGCACAATGCACAACTATTCTGAACCAAATCACAAACAAAGGCTACGAATTCACTTCTGACTCACAGCACCAAACGAGAAGATTTGAAAGCCGACATGTAAATCGTGTCTCCGAAATTGCCAGACATCGAGATTGATCGTCGCAGACAAGTTGGACAATGTGTCGTTGCCCATTACGGCGACAGGCATTGTGTGACGCGTTTGATGGCCCATATCAACTGCATCGCCTGACGACGGACAAAGTTCAACTATAATTGGAGACATTATTGCACTAGGGTCAGGGTATTCGGCTTCTGAATGGCCTATTTTGAAGTAACTGATACCAAATCAATTTGCGTTCACTCTCTACATAAGCACACGAGCCTTTTGGTATCTACTTATTTTATTTGAGGCGACGACGACGTTAGTTCCCTGCTCTTTTCATAGGAAAGGAGATTGACAAAATACTTAAAACAGGGTATTGGAATTGCTATCACAATCACCCGTTTGATTAACATAGTTAGTATTTACAATTTTACTGTTCTTGCCACCGAACTCCATCTATATCTTGTGGTCTGAGTTTCTTACCAATGAGGGATTTTCTGAAGCACACGGATTACCTTAAAAAGTGTGGATCACAATACAGAAAAGTTTAATAGCAAGGTCTTCTCTAATTTTGGATTGGTATTACAGATAGTGGGGCGAGAAACAGTTCTGGCAGCGGCCAGTTCAAGAGAGTTGCGGTGTGGTCGAAGATTGGTCTCCGGTCTGTTCTCGCGACCTCGGCTACCACTCGGCTACTCGCACGTGGCCACGGTGCCGCGCGGCGCGTGCCGGCTCAACGTCTCGGAGATTATAGCTAGTGACAACTATATTGGTAAGTAAAGTATGTAGCAGCAAATAGTGTCTATAGTATTTTGTCAGTAATACCAATAGTTGCCAATAAAAATTATACCGATAGTTTTACACATCTAATGCACTCTCGTTGTACGTGTACAAAGTCTCAGATTACTTTCGGATGGTTTTTATACTTTGTTTTTAAAATGACTCTTTTTTGCGTATCGGTAGCAGTGTGTGTCATTGCTTCTGACACAAATATATATTTTTTTACTAATAATTCGTAAACGGACAAAGAGAGTCTCTCTCATTGAAGCTGATATCTCTAAATGTTGCCCAATAGGGCTATAGATGGTTCAGTGGAACCAGTCGTATTGTTAAATAGTGCTACCAAAAGTTTCTACTATGTCCTATTTTAACACTTACCAACCTTACAAAAACCTATTGCAACATTTATAGCATTTTTTCTAGTCCCCAATCTAGTTACATGAAGTATTATTAGTATTATATTATTATGTATTATATTAGTGTGTATTATATTAATTATTGCCTTTTTCCAAACGGAATTAGTTCCAAATCACTCACGAAGACGACAAATTTGCAACTTGATATCAATTACTCTATTGCATTGAATGGGCTTTAGACAACAGCAAATGAGCCGCGAAACGGCTGGTCACTTATCAATCACCATTGTCGACGGGGCTGACTGTAAATCATTTGCAATCGCGCTCAATAGCAACACCCACGTTGTTTTGTACTGATATGAATAGAACGACTCACCTTGCCTTTGAATGTGCCACATACAGCCATTTAGAATCATTTTAGATTACCACTGTTGGGATTAAAAATACGTCTATCGGTGTTATTAATGTTCTTCTCTTTGTCAACATTGTTAGGTTTTCGGAACGACCCAGAATAGGATGAGTCATTCTGTAATAATGACATAGGTAATGCTAAATGGATCACTCGATGGAGGAAGAACTTTATTGTTTAAAGTCATCGACAATAAATTTCATTATTTTCAAATTCAATCTTAATGCAAGTGGTATTTGATATTGATATTAATTTTACAGCTTTGAAGATATCAAACAGCTCTTATATAATGAATGGTGAATTTGCTGTGAGCGCACCAGGTACTTATGATGCGGCAGGAGCTCGATTCATATACTCTAGAATAGCAGGACTGGATAATGTATTTGCTCTTGGACCAATACAACATCCCATCGATATTATGGTTAGTATTATACGCGAAGTAGCAAAGTGTCTGTACAGATACAATCTTATCAGGATAGTGCTGACGTCTTACTTACATATCTGAGCATTCCCAAAAGACTCCATGCAGATATGCAATAGAATGCAAATACAAGAGTATTTAGTTAGTTTTAGATTATTTCTACCCAGATATCAAATAAATATCCGTTACATAATACATCATACGCTTTCAATATTTTCGTAAAGAAATTATCATAATTATCTGTAATAAATATACCTATCCTAAATAGTTCCATTTAAGAATTTATCAAGAATTTGCGGTTTCAGATATTATACACCCAACCAAATCCGAGCATAAGATACGAGTACTTCACTGCAGCACCAACAAATGAGGTGGAAAGTGAACTAACTACTGAGGCTGCTCCAGAAATTCTACCTCCAATAACTACTAAGCATATTAGAAGACATCATACTTTCGATCCTTACCCAAGACCGACCATACCGAGATATCCAGATTACAGTAATATGCCCAAAGATAGCAGTGATGAAAATTTGGAGGAGAATATTGTTGGGACGCGAAGGTTTTTATGGAAAATTTCTTCATACACTCAATGTACGAGAACTTGTGGAGGAGGGATTCAGGTGAGATTTGCTGTTTTTATATAATATCTAGGCAGGCATTTGACCACCATCGTGCTTATATGTAAAAAAAAGCTCGAGAAAACTCAAAATAATGAATATTAAATTTTCTAGCTAGGTAAATATCGTTGTATGGAGGTATCTAATGAGATAGACAAAGAAGTTTCGCCAGTTCATTGCCATGGAACAGCTCCTGTTGGTCGAAGGCGTAGGTGCAACAATACTCCTTGTCCTGCAAGATGGAGAGCGGCTTCATGGTCTTCATGCCCTCAATGTGGGCCAGTTACGAGAACCAGAATTGTAGGCTGTGTTCAGGATCACTTCAGAGGTATAACGAAGGTAAGAAAATATAAAACCTTCTAGGTAGTTTGTTATATTTTGAAACTTGAGAATGAGAACATTGGTCTGGAATGATAAGAATATGTGGTACAGATCGAATGTACCTGTCTGCTTTGTCTGGGTTTTAAATAATGCGACGTTTATGATAAAATACTGTGCTTTATGTAGATAAAAAATTACAAGTACAATAATTTTGATCGTATAAAAAATATGGAAGAAAAATTAGGAGTTGAGAAGAAGTGGCGGTCGTCTGCGCCTGCGGCGCCTTATATTTTCAAAATCAGCGCCGTCTGGTGTTGGTTTGATGTATTATGCAGGCCATGTTATAATGTATGCTGCTTCGTCGGTCGTTGTTGAACCACCGCGGTGATGGCGGCGCTCCTCACATAACCGCTAGATGGCGCGTGAACATCCCGGCGGACCTTGAGAGATCACTCTCAAACAGGCTGTGTCGTGTCGGGCATCGAACCTGGTTCCTCAGTGACTGGTAGTGGACATATTTTGGAAAATGCCCTGTGAATGTCGCCAGTTGCTGTACGAATGATCGCAACCCTGGGTATTCCGTCCTTGCCTGGAATCAGAGATAAAATGCGTCCCAAACGCCACTTGAGCGGCGGTAGGTTATCTTCTTTAATGACAACCAAAGTTCCTGCTTCTAAGTTGTCATTCTTCGTTTGCCATTTAGTGCGCCTTTGTAGTTCCGAAATGTACTCGGTGGACCATCGCTTCCAGAATGATTGTCGTAATTGTTCGACTCGTTGATAGCGGGATAATGAGTGCGTGGGCGTAGTGGTCACGTCTTCCTCTGCTGGAGCGGTCAGCGGCCGGCCAATCATAAAGTGGGCAGGAGTAAGTGGAGTAAAGTCACTGGGATCTGAAGATAAAGGATACATGGGGCGGGAATTCAGGACAGCTTCAATCTGTACTAAAACTGTGCTGAACTCCTCATAAGTCATATGTGCATTTCCTACTACTCGAGTAATATGGTGTTTGCAGGATTTGACCCCAGCCTCCCATAATCCGCCAAAATGAGGTGCGTATGGAGGTATAAACGTGAACTGAATGTGATGATCTGACGCATAATCAATGATAGACTCTGAATATTTTTTTAAAAAGTCTGAAAATTCACGAGCTGTTCCCACAAAGTTTCTACCATGATCGGAAAATATTTGAGAGGGTTTTCCTCTCCGAGAAATAAATCTTTTTAAAGCTGAAATATAACTTTCTGATGACAAACTAGTAACAAGTTCCAAGTGTATGGCACGCGTGGAAAAACATACAAATAGACATATGTAACATTTTTCAAGTTTGGAACCCCTACCTTTTTTATTTAAAATATATAAGGGTCCTGCGTAATCTACCCCACAAGTCTTGAATGGAAAACTTGCAGTTACGCGCTCGACAGGTAAGTTACCCATTATAGGTTTTAAAATGTTACCCTTCATACGACTACATTTAACGCATTGGTTTACAATTTTTCTTGCTAAATTTCTACCACATAATGGCCACCATTTATCTCTGATATGAGATAAAAGTAGTTGTGGGCCAGCATGTAATAAGTTCAAATGTTCACTTTGAAATAAAATATGGGTAAAAACATGTTTACTACATAATAAAATGGGATGTCGTTTATCATATGCAAAATTTGAATTAACTAGTCTGCCTCCAACTCTTATTATATTATTTTTATCTAAAAATACATTTAAGCTAGATATGTTACGATTAGATTTTAAATTATGATTATTAACTAACGCATTGTATTCATAATAAAATGATTGCATTTGAGCTTGCTTTATTAATAATTCTAAAGACTTATCTAGTTCGTCTACACTTAACGGCCCCCTTAATCTCTTTTCATTGTTTCTAACCCGTGTGTTATGTATAAACCGCAACATATATGCACACGCTCGCTGTAATCTAGAAAATTTCGAAAATCTATTAAAATTAATTATCTCGACATTTTCAAAATTATTACACAACATATTTGCAGTAGATTGTTTTAATTCAGGTAAATTATTATTTTCTAATGTATCAAACTGGTTTTGTAACCAATCTGCCCCATTTTCACGCAACAAAGTGGGTCCGTTCCACCATAACTCGGATGAATTTAATTCGTTTAAAAATACACCGCGCGAAACTAAATCAGCTGGATTCTGAGATGAGCTAACATGAAGCCAAGTCGAATCGCTTGTTAACTCATTTATCTCAACAACACGATTCTGGACGAAAGTCTTTAACTTGTGTGGAGACATTCGTAACCAGCCGAGAACAATAGTTGAATCTGTCCAATAGACAATCTTATCAAAAGTTAACCGCAATGTTTTTAATATTTTATCACCTAACTTAGCGCCTAACAATGCACCGCATAACTCAAGCCGAGGAATGCTAACCGGTTTCACTGGCGCGACGCGGCTCTTCGAACACAACAACCTAGCTGTGACGTCACCATTGCTACTTTTTGTCCGTATGTAAGCACACGCGCCGTACGCAGTCTCGCTTGCATCCGTAAATACATGAAGTTCAATTTTAAAATAATCACATCCTATGACATGACGAGGTACACGAATATTTTGTAAACATTCTAACGATTTTATAAACTTTTCCCAAAGAATTGATAATTTATCAGGCACTATGTCATCCCAATCTAGTTTACACAACCATAACTTCTGTAATAACGATTTTCCTATAATAATAAACGGACTTAATAAACCGAGTGGGTCGTAAACCTGAGAAACGATTGATAATATTTGACGTTTAGTGATTTTACTATTATTTTCTAAGTTTATCCTAGTTGTGAAATGCAATTCATCACTTTTATTATACCAACCCATACCGAGGGTCTTATTAGAACAGTTTTCATCAAATAATAAACTTTTAGTCTGGTTACTATCTACATTGGAATTAAAAGTAATGTCGGATGTATTAAAAATCCATTTTCTTAATGAAAAACAACCCGATAAACAAGTATCCGATACTCCCCTACATAACTGTGACAACTTAGGAACCGAGTCCGCACCTATACATACATCGTCTATATACATATTTTCTAGAATAGTGCGTGATACGTCCTCGTCCGAACATTCTAATCCTAATTGTTTAATGCAGCGATTACTAAGATACGGCGCGGACGCAGTGCCGTACGTGACCGTATTAAGGCGGTACACACTGATGGGATCGGATGAATTTTGTCGCCATAAAATTAAATGTAAGTTTCTTTGATCTTCGTGAATCAATATTTGTCTAAACATTTTTTCTATATCGGCACATGCTACAAATTTGTACTGACGAAAACGTAAAATAATAGAAAATAATTCATTTTGTAGTGCCGGACCTATCATCTGAACGTCGTTTAATGACTTACCGGTTGTCGTTTTTTGACTTGCGTTAAAAACTACTCGTAATTTTGTAGTAGTGCTCTGTTCCCTCAGTACACCATGATGCGGTAAAAAATAATAAGGAGACGTATAATTTTCGATTCGCGTCATGTGTCCTAAGCTTAAATATTCTTGCATGAAATCACAATACATTTTTTTATATTCTGGTGATTTTTCTAATCTCCGTTCTAACGACAGAAATCGATTCTCAGCTATCTTGTAGCTATCGCCTAACTCATGAAGCGAATCTTTTACTGGAACCCTAACCGAAAAACGACCGCCGTCTACCCGCTTTGTCGTTTCGGAAAATAATTGTTCACAATAGCGTTCTTCGTCTGTCTGGTATTGTTTAGGAGATGTTATTTCTTCTAATTCCCAAAATTTACTTAACTGTTTATTCAATTGAACTGTTTGAATATGATGACATTTTATTTGCTTATTATGTGATTTTAAATGATTATCATAAACGATACCAGATATGACCCAACCTAGCGTAGTATTCTGTAAGTATGGACCCGTATTTAACCGAATTTTACCGTCTATCAATAAGTCCCAAAACACATCTGCACCGATCAATAAATCGATTTGTGACGATTTATAAAATAAGGAATCGGCGAGTTGAATATTATTTGGAATTTCTAACGTATTATAATTTAAGCTGACTGACGGTAGTGCAGTAGTAATATTATTCAAAACTATGCAATTAAAGCGTGTATGAAATTCACCGTTTAATGATTTTAGTTTAACTTCACACGACTCCGTTGAGTGAGTGTGCGCCTGCCCTATACCCGTGATATGAAAAGCGGACTGTATCGATTTAACGTTTAGCTTTTTACGTAAGTTATCTGTAATTAAACAATGTTGGCTACCGCTGTCTAGTAAGGCACGGGCCTTAACGTAGACATTATCGTTGCCTGCTACTTCCACTAAAGCTGTGGATAATAAAACCGTTTCCGATGCGCTTACGATATTACTCACGGTTTCCTTACAACCAATATTAATGCGTGGCTGTTGGGATTCCGTGCAACCAATATTGATGCGTGGCTGCTGAATCGTATGTAACACGGATGACGCGTGGGGTTCGGAGTTCGATTCCGATCGACCTTCCACGACTGACAATAATGCGTTATTGACATTTTGGTGTAATAAACTGTTGTGCTTTTTATTGCACTGTTTACACGCACTGAAATAACAATCTGAAGAAGAATGTCCTGCACGTAAACAGTTAATACACAATTTCTTATTATTTACGAATTCTAATCTTTTCTGGATTGTAAAGTCTAAAAATAGTGAACACGTATAAAGCGCGTGATTACCGCTGCACAACGGACATGTGCGGGTAGTATTCTTTGAATTATTTTTTGTTGAAGTGAAACTATGTACCTTTTGTTGAAGAGGTCGTTTAGTAGTTTCTGGAATGATTTTAGTATTAGAAAATGAAAAAGAATTATGCGCTTTAATCATTTCTAAAGTATCTGCTTTATTTCTTAAGAACAAAATAAGATCGTCTAGCTTAAAGTTTTTATTACCATGGGTAATTAAATTATTTTTGTATTGTTCCCATTCTTTCTCAACTACTGAATCTAATTTTGACGTAATTATGTAAATAATGAGCGTGTCCCAATATTCAGTGGGTTCGCCAAGAGTCTTTAATGCGCGTATATTTTTTAAAATGATATCTATTAATTTTCTAATATGGAAAGAAGACTCCTTATTCAAACCTTGCATAGAAAATATTGCTTTTACGTGATTGTGTATTAACAGTTTCGTGTTATTATATCTTTCAAAAAGCAAATCCCAAGCTATTACGTAGTTTTCTGACGAAAATTGAATTGACTTGATTACTTGAGCAGCGTTTCCTATTAGTGAGGAACGTAAATAATGAAATTTCTGTATTTGTTCAAGTTGAGTAGAATTATGAATCATAGAAAGGTAGGTGTCCCTGAACTCTAACCAATTATCGTACGATCCGTCAAAAGAGGGTAGTGAGATCGTAGGAAGCTTTACTAACGATTTTGCGCCACACTTAGACTCGCAAGTAGTTACATCAGAATTACTAAAACGTTTTATCAAAGTATCTACTTCCGCCATGGTATCATAAAAAACATTTTCGAACGATTCTCGCATTTCTAACTGAACTGCAATGTCATCTTCGGACGCCATTTCAATTGAACTTTGAATATTGTTGAATTCACTGAATAACAATTTTGATAATTCACTACGTAATTTCAATTCCGTTACTTGCTTATCGTTTAAATCGATATTACGGAGCGAGCTCACAAATTTTACGAATAAAGTTAGTCTACCTTTGATCGAACCGCGTTTTTTATTCAATTCTTTGATACTTTCATCTGATTCTACACGTAAATTAGCACTAGGAACAGGAGATTTACTGCGAAAAGTCACGTTTTCAACACTCATTTTGACGAATTATAAAAAGTAGGGTACTCACCAAATTTCTGCCTGTTGAAGAAGGCGTACACCAGAATCTAATGATAAAAAGCACAGTTTTAGTACAAATTGAAATGGGATACGACGGTATAGGGAGGAAAAAAGGAACGAATTGGCCAGACCCTTCGTGGTTCCCTCGATGATCCGGCTCGAAGGACCAATGGTACAGATCGAATGTACCTGTCTGCTTTGTCTGGGTTTTAAATAATGCGACGTTTATGATAAAATACTGTGCTTTATGTAGATAAAAAATTACAAGTACAATAATTTTGATCGTATAAAAAATATGGAAGAAAAATTAGGAGTTGAGAAGAAGTGGCGGTCGTCTGCGCCTGCGGCGCCTTATATTTTCAAAATCAGCGCCGTCTGGTGTTGGTTTGATGTATTATGCAGGCCATGTTATAATGTATGCTGCTTCGTCGGTCGTTGTTGAACCACCGCGGTGATGGCGGCGCTCCTCACATAACCGCTAGATGGCGCGTGAACAATATGATATAATTTTTTAAAGGTCTAAGTAGCTAAAATTTTAGGGAAGAACATTTTAAAATGATGTTCTGATTTATTACTATCAAAAAGGAAAGTGAAAAATTTAAACAGAAACAAATTAATAAAATTATATTAATAGTAGATTGTTTACCAAGGGCTGTACGATACCCATAACAGTCGAGTGTTTTGGCGCCCGAACGAAGTGAGGCCGCCGATAGTTCTAGACTGTTATGGGTCCATACACTCGAAGTAAACACTCTACTTTTCATTTTGAATATGAGGAAAGTAAAAACAAACAGAATATTCTAAAAAAAAAAGACGGGTTGCACTCCGGGAGTGCCGGCAGAAGTGAAAACTTGATTATTAACGTTGAGCATGTTTGATATTTTGGAATGGTTAGGGAATATTTTGCATATTATTATTAATAAATTATTATTAATAAATAATAATAATAATAATAATAATAATAATAATAATAATAATAATAATAATAATAATAATAATAATAATAATAATGATAATGATAATGATAATAATAATGATGATGATGATGATGATGATGATGATGATGATGATGATGATGATGATGATGATGATTATTATGATGATGATGATGATGATGATGATGATGATGATGATGATGATGATGATGATGATGATGATAATAATAATAATAAACAAATTTATTAAATTTATTAAAAGCCTAAACGAAACAGGCATACATTTTCGCCGCGCCGTAGAGAGGGGATAGCTGTCTACTCTCCATCCGTCCTACGCTTTTTCGATCAGGGTCACGTGTCCTGACGCGAGTTTAAGATTTTATACCCATTACAGAAAAAGTGCTCAACGCCGCTAAAGAAGTTTTCACTTCAAAAATTTGTAAGGTTTCTACGATTTTATTTATTTAATAATGTAGCAAAATAAGCTGTATAGGCTTCTGTGCCTTTGCCTACATACCTTTGGTAAATAAAAGTCCAAAGAGATAACAGATATCGATTTGACATGACACCCCCTATTCTCTTTTCAAATTTATTACAGCCCTAGGGCCGCCACATATCACTTTCAACCCGCATTTTAGGCAAGTTATGAGTTACTTTCAGAATATGAGACATGAAAAGGTATTCCTTTCAACTACCCTCAATAACGGAATGTGTTTTTTTAAGGTCAGCGACCAAAAATGTGTCGGTCCAAAGCCCATTACTTCTGAGCTATGCAACATTCCGGACTGCATTGGCACAGAGCATGTAGACACTCGAGTGATTCGAACTCGCGATCACACGGACACTTTCCGGGATGGTCCAGTGTACACAGTCTCCTTGAATGGTACAGGTTTTGATGTTGGACCTGAGTATACTTTCAGTAACACAGTTGGATGGCTCTCCACGGAATGGTCTGAGGTAAGTCATTTGAAATATTTCATTCATTATGGTTATATTCTGTTTTGACTTGTTTTAATATTTTGGAGTTTCAGACATTCAAATGGAAATTCTCCCCATTGAATGTTGACTTCTATCAATTGACAAAACCTAGATATTTATATAGTTACTTGAATGCTTTTTTTTTTTGTATCAATACATAATTAGATAGAAATTTATAAGTATCATAATAACGTGTGTTTTATTTTAATGCCAAAGTATTAGGCGTAGATTAATTTTATCTTCCTGCTAGCACACATGCTATGTGCCGGGGAAAACTCACTCGAATATTTTTTAAGTTACGCTTATGTTTAAGAATGATCAAAAAATGATCGTATGTTAAGCAATTTGGAGATTTCTGCTCAGTTACATAGTTGAAAAGATGTCCTGATGGATGTTTTAAATTATATTATCTTCATCACCAGTGCATAGGTTGGTGTGTTGGAGGTGGAATCCAAACCAGAGGCGTTCGTTGTGCGGATCCCGCGGGATGTGTCAGTAAGATGCCCGAGATATCTCGACCCTGCACTATTAAGGGCACTTGCGAACCGCACAATGGCCGGTGGTTTACTGGTAAGCGGAACTATTCATTCTAATAAGAATTTTTATGGTTCTAAATGTTTGTTGACATAATTATATGGCGCAGAACTAGGTATCTGCCTTCTGCGCAGAGGTCGCAGTTTGATCCCTGCACAAGACAAACATTTTTGTGTATGAACGTGTCTTTCTTTGTCTGTTGTTTTCTATGTACAGACAACGGCATCTACGGTTAATACAAAATGACAAACTTCTTCAGACAAGTCTAAACATAACGACTTACCTCTTAAACATGAATGTGTTTACAAAAATGAACCAAACATAATAAGTTCCTAAATCCCTCAAATCTTAGATATATGGCTTTGTGATTGTTAGAAATAATTCAGTAAACAAATTAAAAGCAAACACAATTCAAAACAACATTTTGTATTAGGTGAATGGTCATCATGCTCTTCGCTTTGCGGTGGCAAGCAAATTCGCGGAGTTCTTTGCATCGGAGACAGTGGTCGGCACTTACGAGACACTGCTTGTAAAGCACCGAGGCCTAACCACGAGCAAAGCTGTGGAAGATCTTGTCAGCCCAGCTGGTATACCAGTGATTGGGATCAGGTAAGAAGAGAAAAGAAATGACGATGAAAACTTCACGTCATTCTTACGACTTTGTTTACTATTCCTTCTCAGTGTATGCTCTACGGAGAAGGAATAGGAAGGAGTGTTGTACTCAGGACTGTACACTTTCGGAAGGTGGCAGAAAGGCTCAGTCTCTTTGCACTAAACTTAAGATTCGCCTAAGGTTATTCTCATCTATCTTAAAACATCCATAATAAGATTGGCTTAAGCCTTAGGCGCTCGATATTGGGCTTTAGGGGAGTGTAGTTTAGTGCAAATATTTTTTTTATTAAGATAAACATAGATAAGAATAGTCTTAGGCAATTTTTTAGTTTAGTGCAAATGGTTGTTAGTCCCTATGGTGATCAAATCAGAAGACATTTCCTTTCACTTCCTCCAAATCGCTAAAGCTAACCTATAATTTTCCTTGTCAATTATCTATTACATATTTTATATTATTATTTTTATTATGAAAAGATAAGTCTTGATTGGATGTAAGTGCTAATTTTTTTATCGTTGTCTCTGAAGCGATTGATAACTTGGATTATTTGTTGTATCTGATGCTTAATTGATGTAAATTACTTATGAGTATGGATTGAATATAGAGAAAAAAATATTTGAAAAGGCTTTTAATTACTCGTTAAATGTAATGATCAATCATCTTCAGCCATTCTTCACTGCTGGGACACTGGTCTTCCTTGTAGAGGTCTTCCGTGTAATAATTGATATAATTACCCTATTATCGTGGGCCTTGAAAGCAAGCATGTTGTTTCCTTTTTCTTCCCTATTATCAATCGTCATCCCTAACATAAATATTTCAATGGTAAATGTATTATGAGTAAAATAAAATCTAAAAAGTTTTAGTATTATTGTCAATGCGTCTATCTTTTCTTCGATCTTTCTTTATCTCCATGACCGATTAGTCGATTGCATCAGTATAAATGTTGATGTATCTTTATCGCAGTGTGTAGGCAACTGTTCATCCAGTATCGGTATCCAGAGACGCACCGTAGTCTGTTTGAAGGACAGTAATGATCCCACCGAAGACTCAGACTGTATGGACCCAAAACCGCTGCCCCAAAGAATTTGTGACTACAAATGTACGATACTTGATGAATTACCACCACCTGAGATAGTAATTGGTAAGTTAAATGTTATTTAAGTCTGTAAAGAAAAGAAATATCAATTTGTCATTTGCTAGCACCTAGAGTATATAAGACACCGGTGTCCAGAGAACAATGGAATGTCTGTCATCAGCCATTTTAACGTAACGTAACTGCTGGGGCACTGGCCTTCCGTACGTATGGATAAGTAGAATGGGCCATAACCCACCACGTGGGCCCAATGCGGATTGGTGGGTTTTACGACTGCAAATACAAATAAATAATCTTTTGGTCATCCATCCTGCAACCGACCATTGCGAAAGTTGCTTAACTAACTGCATTGCGAGCGCGCGAATGACCACGCCACGAGCTCTCTCCTCTAGAATTTTGATTGTGTCTCATACCCAGTGCCTGAAAGGTTAAATGGTACACATACAAGGGGATTAATCTCTAAGAAAACTTCGTTAATATCGACGGAAGATCGGTGATCGCCCCATTTTCAATACCATTTGACAGCTCATGTGACATCAGTCATGACCACAGCATCGATGTGTCGCTTAGAAAATAACATAGCAGTACCAGCCTATCTAAAACTGGCTAATTTATCTTTTATTTTCATGACATAATTTAAAATAAAATCAGACGTCAGAGCGACACGAGACTAGTTGCTTTTTTCTAGTATATTTTCTTGTTTAATATTTATCACATAAAAATAGCATTGTAAAATGCAAAATTAAAAAGTTATAAAAAAGATAAAATCAGTTCTTGCTTAAAAACTTCTAAAAATCTTTACAATTGATCACAATTTCATTTATAGCAGTTCCAACTATTATTTCTGATTTTGTTTGTCAGAAGTAGTATTTTATCATCATCATCATTTTCTGCCTTCGTTTCTCTTGGGTGGAAATGGAAGTGTGTTTTGCAAATGGTTTTCCTTTATTGATGGTGTTTAAGACGAGTAATATCATCAATGATTCCAGGGTCCTACAAACCAAATCTGATCACTGCATCAACGTCAAGTCCAACCACCATCATAACATCAACACAATCAACACTCAAAGGTAAATCTAAAACTTTTCAAACGACAAATTTTGTATAGGTATACCAATCTTTAAAATCATTTATACATTTATTTCTTGTTGCATGTAAAAGATGGACTTAATGCCCTTAGGCATTCTCCATCACTAATTCGACCGCATTTTTTAAACATCATTCAACACATCTCTCTCTTAAGTATCTCTTAAGCATTTGTGTTGCGGATATCAGACCCAACAAAGGTTTCATTTATCATTGAACATCATCCGGACTGAGATGGGTTGTTGGGATGGTTCCAAATGAATCGAATCCGCGACCTCTGCCTCAGATCTAATAGGCATGATTAAAATGCCACCATGGAAGTCGTCATTGTAGTAGTTGGTAATGAATTTAAAATAGGTTTAGTCAGTAATTCTTGCCTTTATCATAGGCCTACAGATAATAATAGATCGATAGATAACACTATCTATGCTTTCGACGTAGTTTTACCACCAATGCACAAGGTCGAATGTCGTACGATTGATAAATAATACGAGGGTGATTAAAAAAGTTCTTAGAAATGGATACACTCATATTTTTTGTTAGTTTTTTATTTTTATTTTCAAGTGTCATTATCATTTAGTATTTATGCCAAATATCATTGATTCCGTCTTGTTCTTTTAAGTTATTAATTATTTTGTAAAACAATTCTATAAAGTCTATCAAACAAGGACAAAAACGAGATGCCTGAAAAAATTTACAACTACGGATATTTATTTGGATATTCAGCAGTCTTATGGGACTGCTGCTGTACCTTATTACCTGGTCGCTTACTGGATAGTCGAGTTTAAAAGAGGCTAATCGAGCTATGAAGATGATTCTGGTTCTGGTTGGAACCTCTTGAAACGAAGAAAATGACAAAAAATGGAAAGACTGGTACTTGATGACTCTCTTAAATAACCTGCAGAGACACTAAATATTTTATTTGGTAATTTCTAATAAGTTTCCAGTCTATTTTCATAAAAACTTTTGGGTCTAGTTTCACCATGGTAACGCTTCAGCTCATCGCTCCGACGTTGAACTCACGGCAATACGTCAATATTGTTTGAAATTTAAAATAACCCGCCATATTAGAGTTAGAAAAGATAACGTAGACAAATAAATTATTTTGTTGACATTTAACTGATGCTTTATTGGCAATTCTAAGAACTTTTTGATTCACCCTCGTAGGTATTAGATTAGGGTGTTGACACATATTGACAGAGTGGCAACAAAATCTATCTAACCATAAAAATGTTATCAATGTGGTGACGTAGGTCCAGTAACAAGCAAAACATGCAAAGTTAAATTGCAATAGGGAAAATCACCAAAAGCTAATGGTGCCTCCATTGACTTTACCCAAAACCTATCAATTGGTTTGAGTGATGTCAAAACTTGACAATATCTGTCATTTTGACAAGTAAGCAATTAACCAATTAATTGATTTTGGGTATAATCGGTGTTGGCGCTATTAGCTTAAAGTTTCCCACCTTATTGATAAGGATAAAGCATGGATCAGATATAGCAATTTTCGCCGCTACTTCATTGATGTGCGCAAAACCCTAAGGTCATTCATAAAAAGTAATAAACAGATAGACGTAGCTATTTGACGTAAAAACACCTCGAAATAAAACAACTTTTACGAATATCAAACGCGCTATATTTTCACGAACTAAGTTGTAATTGTCCGTATTTTTAGTTTTTTTTTTGGGTTTTTTGATTTTCCCGACGTTTCGGCACCTTTACAGCTGCCGTGGTCACGGGATGACTGGCTACTTATAAGTCTACCCTCGAAAAGTTAATTTATTTTCGTTCGGATACGGTTAGAACTAGTACCTCGGCATAAAATAACGAGATGCACTTAGATCAAGTTTAGTTTTAGGGGCCATCTTGGTATTTTTTTTTGTCGTTTACATACATACATACGTCACGTCATAAATGAAGCTACATTTAGCATTGGTTGGGTCGAAGATGTTATCCGAAAACAATAATGGCAGGTTGTAGGTTGCTAGCCTATCGTTGACAACCTGTTTGTCGCAGGGGTACTTAGCCCGCCTTCAGCGCAAGAGGTCCCGGGCTCGATCCCCGGACAAAACAAATATTTGTGTGCATGAACATATCTATTTATCTTGGTCTGGGTGTTTAATTTGTATATTATGTAGGTATTTACAAAAAAAAGTATCTAAGTATGTTTATCCGTTAACTAGTATCCATAACACAAGTTCTTCATGAAACTTAACGTGGGCTAGAGATTTAGGTAATTGGTTATTATGCAATTATTTATTTATTATTTGTCGTCGTAGTCGTAGTAGTTTTCGAATAGGTATATCCTGTCCATTTACTATCTTCACTGGAAAGTTGGCAGCAGGCACAATTTATTTTACTGCCAGTCCCGCATTGGAGTTATTTTTTATATTTATCTATCAAAAAAATTACGATGGGTGCCTGGAATAAAGCTGCAATGGACAAATCGCAATTTCACAGGAAAAAAGATTTAGTGAAAATCTTGAATAATTACTAAACTACCGGGCGTATCTAAACGGTTTGTATATTAAACGATGCGTTATTTTTTTTTGAGTTACTTATGATGTACACATGCTTATAGTAAATTACCACTTCATACTTTAAATATCGTTACCATCAGAGGCCATTGCTTTTTTATTCCGGTAAAAAGTTGGAAATCCATCCAACAGCAATAATCTATTGCAACGTTGTTCACTGTTCTGAAGGATGTATGGCAAATACAGTAATAGGCCTTTGCAGTGATATTCCATACATTTAATAATAGACTTGGAAAATGTACTGGTGAATGCTGTGTACATTTTGTAAAAAAAGTTATATCAGAATTAGTTTAAATTTGATTATTTGTCGTTTTATTATTATTTTAGAATAGGGTTTACTGTATTTTTTATTTTATAACTTTTCTGAATTGCCTAAAGATTGAATGGTAGAGAAAAGAAGCTAGCTAGTTTCTTCTAACATTAAGTCCACCTTATAAATCAAGTAGGTACTAGTATGGAGCAGTTACATAAGTATAAGAGATCAAACTAAAATTATTTATGACATGTAGGTATATGAGTTTTACAAAGACTTAACAAGTCTGAGTGAAGGCTTTAGACACAGGGAATGGTTGATTGTAAGCTCTTTGCGGAATTCCAGCAAAAGGAGTTGGATTAGCAGCAGCAGAGTGTGTTAGTGCACCTCGTGTACGTCCACTTCGTGTTCGTCCACCTCGTACTCGGACGCCACGAGACGGGAATCTGGTTGGTAAATCCCGAGTTTGTAGCTCCATGTAATCATCTTCAAGACTGTATTTGAACTTCAGTATGCTCTCATGAGTGTGACACGCGACGACTTCCATTACATTGGACCACAATATTTTATTTCCGTCTGAGTCATGCACCCAGTTTCGGCCTTCAATAAGAATTCCTTTAAGGCCTTTAATAAGAATTAACTCCATCTCTATGACATTATATTTCTCGCCACTAACTTTGGCATTCATTGCAACTGCGTAAATTTGTTCTGGCGTGTATAGAAATTTATTTTTCTTTAGCTCACGCTCGATGCAAGCATGCATTGAGTCACCTTCATTTTGTCAGTGTCCGGTTTCAAAATATCGATGCGTGATTGTCATCCCAAACTTTGAGGCCGCATATAAATGTAGAGCAAATATAAATCGATTCTTATTTTGTCCGGGACATCCAGCAATATACAGCAACCTACATTGTTTTAAGTGTATCACCGCAGTATATATTGCAACTGCAATTAGTACAATTAATTAATAAAAAAATGTTTATTTAAGCAAAACACCCTAACTTAAATTATTTATGTAGTTAAATAAAGTTTGTTAATTATGTTTACGACTACGCTCGGCTCGGGTCTCAATGGCGCCTCAGCGGTAATCACCAACTTTACACACTAGTACCATAATGTACTATTCTACATAACAATTTATATTTGGCAGGCATTTTATTTTTTTCATAATTAACAAATTTTAATACTCTGAAAAAGAAAAGATAGGTAGGTAGGTTACCTACTTAATTAAAGCAATGTATATTAAAAATCGGCATACTCAGTTTATTTCGGGGAATAGGGCAACAATGGCCGTTATTTGTAGAAGGCTTAAGAAAACTTTTATCATTGGACATAGTACGACTATTCCGGTAAAAACCAATTGAAATAAGAACGGGAAATAACGAAATAATATCCATTATGATTTTGGTAAATCAGCCAGTTTCCATTCTAAAATTATGAAAAAAAATCACAAGGTGTATCCCGGTGCGTTGATTACGAAAAAGGCTTAATCGGGAAACTGCGGCAATAGCTATTGTCGTCTTATTCCAGGCACCCATCGTACTATTCACCTATCACTTTTAATATTTATCTACAAAAAGAGCTAACCGTATCTTGGGGTCTTGCAGTGCGTGAATTGGGGTGAGACTTTAATTTATGGGTCCCAAGCTGGTGATATCTTCCACCCATCATCTCTATTAAAATTTGGATACCACCAACTTGGGACCTTATTATCCATAAATTAAAGTCTCAACCTAAATCACGCACTGCAAGACCCAAACAGACTGGTAGGTCTTTTTGCAGATAAATATCAAAAGGTATAGGTGGAGATAACCATATCTTAATTTTATTTTTAAAGGTGGTGGTCGGCCCGCTTTCGAAGTTTTCTTGGCAGCTTCGAAGGTCCTCCCAATTTGTGAATTCCCAATTTGTGTGAATTTGTGAACTGCCAGTAGAGTCATTAGTTTTCTCTTTTGTTAATAATAAATATTTAAAATAATAATTAAATCAAAATATCAAATCAATAATAATTGTTGCCATAGTAACTGTATCCGAACGAAAAAAGAAATTAACTTTTTGAGGGTAGACTTATAAGTAGCCAGTCATCCCGTGACCACGGCAGCTGAAAAGGTGCCAAAAATAAAAAAAAAAACCCTTAAAACCAAAAAATATGGACAATTACATCTTAGTTCGTAAAATATAGCGCGTTTGATATCCGTAAAAGTTGTTTTATTTCAATTCTAATTTTTTTAATTCCAGGTTGCGAAGACAAACTCAGCAACTGTGCCCTCGCCGTCCAGGCCCGTCTTTGCCACTACAACTACTATATTCAGAACTGTTGCGATTCTTGCAATGGTAGATAAGTCTACAAAAAATACAAATTACATTTCATTTCTGTGCCATTTTATCAAAATTACTGGAAAGGAAATATTAAAGATCTTTTTCATTCATAACTTGTTTTGTTTAAATGGTGATAACGTAAAGCAATAAACATTCTTGTGTTTACAAAACGTTTTCTTAAGTTAGACTTGGTATAGACTAATGTTGTCTCCGATTTCCTAAGCAAAACGCAAAAGTAATACGTAAGGCCACGTTTTGTAATAATTTTTAGCGTTGTAGATAGATAAATAGATTCTATGACATATTTTGTGAAAATTTTCCTTGTAACTAATATTCAACACTACAAACTCGTATCATCAGTCAGGACTTTATGTAACTCTGTTTTAGAGTAATTATTGGATGTTGTTAAGGATGATTTTAAGAAAATGAGATACAATGTATAAAGGAGTAAACAATTAAAATAAGAATATCGTGTTTGTTTATTTCCCTTGATATTTACAATGTTATACTGTATTAAGTGTCTTTGATAATACTACGGTAGCTTGCCCTGCTCATCAGTCGAGGAAAGAATAAGACAAACCGAGTTATTTTTGCCTTGGTAATATTTGTACGGATTTTGAGATGTTTTTCCACCCCACTTTCACAAATTGCAAAAGGAATTTAATAAAAAAAAAAACATAACTTAACTTAAAATTTATTAAAGATAAAGTACTTTTATTTACAAAATAAAAATTGCGGCAGTTTACATTTATCGAAATTTAACTAATTCAAAATTATAAATACTCTACAACTTACTCACGCAAGTTGTATGTATCTATATTGTCCATCATATATTACAGATAATTTAGATATTATAATGCTTTAAAAAATTGTCATACATTTTGAAATATGCATCAAAATGTTAGACAAAAATAATTTGTACATAAACATAACGCTGATTCTATTATAAATTATATGCAATTTTGAAAAAATATTAAGAAGCAAATGTGACAAATCAAGCAGTGAGAAAAAAACTAATTTAAAAGACTTTGTATTACAATATAAAAAATAATAATAAACAAGGTGTTGCTTTGGAGAAACATTACTTATTTCACTTAAATCATAGTCTCCTCAAAACATTAATAACTGGGGGTATGAACATTCCTAAAATCGATATCACTACTAAAACAATGAATAGAGGGAACACATTCGTGCCTGCGTATATTTTCTCTATACCCAAAGTGAAAGTGACAAATACAAATAACATTGTCAAACATCCCAAGAATGTATGGCAAATTTTAGTGATACTTGGTGGAATCAAGCTTTATAACACATCCTCCTATGAGACTGGCGATCATGAAGGCCAACGACACGAGACCTGCAAACATCCATAATGACACACATTATCTATAGGTACTAGACTAATGATTAAAAAGGAAACTTCATATAAATAGAGGAGCTCAAGAGCTGACCAAATAAGTCAGCTCTAGCATTCGCTCGTTTAATTTGTCATTTGCTAGCAAAACACCCGGTGTGCAGAGAACAATGGAATTGTGTCTCATAATCTGAGGGCCTGAGAGGTTAAAGTAATAAAACTAATTGCAGACATATCTCTTAGTGGGATAACGTTGGAAGCTCCACAAAAAAAAATATAATAAAAATCATCATAACCAAACATTACAGAAAAGGAACTATTGGACCGATTTTGAAAATTATTGGACCATTAGAAAGCTACATTTCTCCCGAGTGACATAGGCTATATCTTATCCCGATATTCCCACGGGAACGGGCACCACGCGGGTAAAACGCGAGGATCCGCTAGTTTGTGATATTTATAAACTTTTTCGATATATCTATAACTTTTTGCAATAACACTCCCCAATAAAACTCTACTGAATGACCGGTAAGTTCCCCGATTATACACACAACAGACAACCGCACATCAGGCTCTACAAGCTGGCTTAATGTCCCGGCTGCGGCTACACGCTCCGTCTTGCCTGCGCAACACAAACGTTTGTGCAGGCATCCGCAAACTTTACTGGTCTACCGGGAAGTTACCCGATTGTACCTTGTCATCAAGTTATATTGCTTACCCATTATCCCGTGTGTAGTTCTCAGCATATTATTGTATCTGTTCCGAAGCGACATCGCGTACGCGCTTCCCGCGATCGCCAGAATGGCTCCCATCACTTGTAAAGCTAAATGTATATTTCTTTTGTGCTCATATCTAAATGTTCTAGCCCAGCCTGATGTTGGATTCATAGACATGATTGCTTGGCTAACGAGTAGCACATACTGAAAAAGAAAACCTATTTAAATAAAAATGAATCACCGAAATATAAGTAAGTATTCCGATCGACTGCACTAAATTGAATAATTCCTTTTTTTGTTGTGTGCGTTATTGTCAGGACAAGGTTTGTATGGACGTATAAGATTATTCCCACGGGAACAGGGACCACGCGGGTGGAACCGTGGGTGACCGCTAGTTTGCTATAAATAAGACACTAATGAGTAAGTTTAAAATTTATACAGTCCGACAAGTATAATTTACTGTTCCAATGGTAGTGTAGCTCCTTTTACTGAATCACTGGAATCATTGAAAACTGAGCTTTATATTAAAGCCTTGAATACTGTATATATTAGATTGCTTTTCCACCACGTGCCAACTTATATTTGAAACACTGTAGGTACAAAATCTGTCATAAAAAAATGCTTTATTGCATTATCTAACACTAACATGCCTTAGGTACTTAATGCATGTTAACTAGTCAGCTTATTGTTTTGTCAACTCTTAAACCTTGGGCAGTATATAGTAGTAGTAGTAGTAGTAGTAGTAATAGTAGTAGTAGTTGGGCAGTAGTATATATAGTTAGTAAAAAAGTTTTCGATAATAAAAACATATTAAAACCAAAATGTTTGTCACACGTTTGACAAAATCATAAAGAGCGAACGGTTTAAACAATTCATTGAATAAGGCCATGTTTTATATATTTTTTTATTATTTTTACAAATCTCCGTCAATATACATTTATAAATATTTTGTTGTAATTTCTTTGATACTAAACTAACAGTTGTGCTTTTTTATAAAGTTTTGGTGCCACCATAAATTGTCTTTTGTGTGTGTATGGGCCTTTTGTAGCCTTCTTATAGAAATGAACAAAGACTACATTCATGGCTTTGATAGAAGGGCGGCATATCCTAATTATGGTGGATATTCTGAACCCCGACTCTAGTACCTTTTTCTATTTTTTCGGACGTTACGCCTAAACTTCAAAGTATAAAAAAACACAAAAAGCAAGTTCATGTAGATCACATATATTGACGAATTGTATGGGATTGACAAGCTTACATCAAGTAATTTTATAGTTAAACTGCATATTTGAAAATTTTAAGTTGAAGCTAATAGAAAATTCGACACATGAGTGTGGGGGGCTTGTCGAAATAATCCACCATAATGATATGAAATATTATTATATTGTACCTTGACGACCTACTTTGGCAAATGATTTTATGATGAACGAGCATTTGTACCCGAGTCATGGACGTTGTTATATATTTCTACACATAAATACTTATATGTATTTATGTATATCTAGCATAGCATCTCATAACGCAAGTCTCACAGTGCTTCTTTGACGACCTGTTTGGCGCAGGGGTACTAAGCCCGCCTTCTGCGCTAGAGGTCCCGGGTTCGATCCCCGGACAAGACAAATATTTGTGTGCATGAACATGTCTATTTGTCTTGGTCTGGGTGTTTTATATGTATATTATGTATGTATTTACAAAAAAGTATATAAGTATGTTTATCCGTTATCTAGTATCCATAACACAAGTTCTTCATGAAACTTAACGTGGGCTAGATAATTGGTGAGTTGTATGCAATTATTTATTTATTACTTTTTTGGGGCTAGGTTAATTGGTGTTAGTGTAAAAAATATTTATTTATTGTAAAAAATACTTACTCCAATGATCACCAGGTAGATATGTATGGAAATATCTGCAGATATAGCTGCCGCAGTAGCTATACCAATCATGGCAGTTCCTCCAACTGTCAAAGTTGTAACTGTCTGCACTATATCCATAATCTTCACAAGACTTGGAGAATATTTCTGGTCCATTTCGGCCATAATGAATTTCTAGAAGTTATATAAGTATTCAACACTACTTTTTGTATCGACTCCCTGTTTTGCATTAAATCTATTTGATAAGTATGAGTAAAGATAGGAAATGCCAATCTGATACCGTATCAGTCATCGATAGCTAAAAAAATTATTTACAACGAAGGCGGATATATTGTCATTTTTATGTTTTCTTTGTGTTAGGTACTACTAGTTATTGTCACATTGTTAAAACATTTTTCAAGTTGTTTTTAGCTTGGTGACGCAGTAGTTAAAGCGTTCAGTCTGTTGGCGCTAAACGACCGTAGCGAGATAGAAATAATAAAACGACGCGTGCGGGAGCGAGACCAATTTTGCAGATTTGGCGAAAAAACCACGAAATTACTTCGTAGTAAATAACTATAGCGATGAAAAGAGAAATGAAACTACACTATGCTAAATATTATTGGTGTCCACTAATTAAACCAATTTCTAATATTATATGTAACCCCATTTGAGAATAATCTTAAAGGACAATGGGCGGTTTCGTCCCAAGTATTGTAACACTTTTCTACCTAAATCGTGCGAATGATCTCAATGCGTGTAGTTTTTTTGATAAAGGCATAGTTCTGTATCTCGTGCAGGGAAAGAGTTATAGTGGCCATCGAGGTATGTTTTTTAATGTAGAAGAATATTTAGAAGATAAAAGTTTTCGAAAAATTCACTGAATTATTCATCGTCATTACCTCGTTCATCATTACCGCGTTAACCACGTATTTTTTTTATCTCTCTCTCTCTCTCCTCTATATCTTGAAAATCGTAACAGGATAGTCATCATCATCATGATCATCATCTCAAACCTTCTTCAACCTTTTGTGAAGGCCTCCTTCAACTGTCTCCAGTTTGTTCTGTTTTGGGCTGTACCAATACTTACTTATCTAATTTTAGCCCGCGACTTTTCTGACATCGTCCTTCCATCTCAACTACGGTCTGCCAACTGGTCTCCTGAAGCCTCACCATTCTAACAGAGCCTAACACCATGGGTCCGCTTTATGGGCTAGGTGACCTGTCCATTGCCATTTCAGTTTGGTCACCTGTTTCACGATGTCAGTTACTTTGCTTTGCTTTCTCCGCCACTTGTTTCTCTTACGGTCTTTCAGAGTTACTCCTACCAGCCTATGTTCCATCACTCTTTAAATAAACATTTTGCTTTTTCAGTAAACCATAGTATTGCCGTAAGTCCTTCCTTCTTGCAGCGTGGCATTACCACGATAATCTAAAATACAAAAACTCAAATAACCTTTGAAAAAAATTTAAATAAAGGTGGAAAATAGACTGAAGTTTTCATTCAGAAGTACTTAATCGACCCAATATAAAAAAAAAATACAATTCTTTTTTTTTCAACAAAAGATTCCAATTTACCGACTTTTTGTAGAACGTGCCTCATATAAAAATGCCCATTGTCCTTTGCATATTTTTAGGGGTCTTTTCGAAAAGAAAAAATGTCGAGGCAAAATCATAAAATCGTGTTTCTGAAACTTTAAAAATCTAGATAAGGATGAAGAAATAAGTATATAATTTAATACCAGATTTGTAACATATCTATCCGTCCTATAGGGCGAGGAGATTTTATAACAAATAGTACGTACTTTTTCCGTATAGCGTCTTAAGCAACTTTCGCAATGGTCTATCCCGGGAGTTTTGAAGTGATGCTTTTTTTATAGATCTACCTTCTAAGACAATGTTTCCAAAAAGAAAAGTTATTTGTTATGCAAGGCTGGAAAGTTGGTTATTTAACGGCGAGTTACCTCTATTGAAATCTGAGCAAGCGAAGGATTCTAGGATTGAACCACGAGCGTAGCGAGTTTGCAGCTTGTTTTATCTAAAAAGCTTTTCTTACCATTTTATGATTTCTAATAAATGATCTAATTACTTACTTATTTTAAGTAATTGCGTGGCAGACCAACTGAAATTTTGTTACTGTCACAGTTGCACATTCATGACCTCTAGCGCCGTCTATGTTTTTTGGGGGAACTATATCTGAATTACTGTTTTATCGACCGATGAGTCATAGAGCTACTGTGTTTGGTTCCGTTTCCCATAGTCCCCCTTACCCCACCTGATCTTACTTATTTTACAGTTTGACATATTCAACAGCTTAATCCGTTCAGAAAACTAAACCAAGCGGCTGCCGGCAGTACTGGGTAGTTACTTTGAATTATAATAAAATAAAACCTTTAAAATCACACAAATTGACATAAGTCATATGTCACTGTCAGTGCCTCGACCAATGAAATAGTGGGATTCAGCGTTCTGACAGTTCACGTCACTCAATGAGACCAATGAGAACCGAAGTTGCCAAAGTAGAAAAAGTGTTGGGTTGCTGTTTTATTATTAACTTTAACTATCTCACGTTTTTTTATTAAAAATATAGTTTTTTTTAAAAGGGCCCTTTTTTAAATAATAATATATTGATACATAGAAGTTTCCTTTTTTCTGCGCTTTTTATATAATATAATTTCATCACTTTAGGAATTAGGGAACCCAGCCTCCATACAAAAATGGAATATCTCATTTATTCTTCTGTAGCGTGCACGTAATACGTAAATCGTTTTAAAGAGTCAATATGAATTATAGAAAAATATCAGACAACATAATGTGTATAGATATAGAATAAAAAAAACAGCAAGTTAGATAGTCAAGCTATGTGAATACGGTAGTAATGTGTAGAAAAAATCATGGATTACTTAATTTTTTTTTTAATTAATAAATTGATATCAATATTAAGTAGGTAATCAATCACAGATAACATATATATAAAAAAAATACATTACTATAGACTGCTTTGTTACAATTTGCGGAAGTTCCGGTAATCGACTTGCCGCACAATATCCATTGAATGGCTATCAGTGGTTGACGTAGTGATTTGTTCCCCATACTTCCCAATGAGTTTCGCCCTTTATAAAAAAATCTCGATTCGCTCTAAGAAGTGTGCCTTCTTCAGAGAGGATTAAAAATATTCATATTTTATTCCTGGTACGCCCCATTTTATAATACCGATTCAGCCCACATGTTATTATACTGCCAACTTGCTTTTTCGTAGGTACAATCAGCAAACAAGGTTTAGTATTATTTTAAATAATCAATCAATTACTTACTTGCTTTTATGTTCAATTACGTATATTATGAATACTTAATAAATAAAAAAATTATGTTGAAACTAGGGTCGCATGGCTAACCAAGAGGTTATTTTAGATGTATTGAGAAGTTCTGATTTAATATTTGTTTTATAATAAGAATTTTTGATAAGGTGTTAGTGGCAGCAGCATTTTAAGTATAATAACTCCAGGTTGGTTATGCTGCCTTGGTAGATTTGGTTAATTATTTGACTAATTTTGTTCGTGGGTTTAAAACGGTATTTTAAAGAATACTTTTCTATATCCATCTATAAGGCTTGATTTATTTGTACGCAGTACTTTTTTACTTTAGATAGATACGGGACCACTTAGGAATGTGAGGCGAACCGAGAAAACTTTGGAATGTGGGGCGAACCTTTGGAGCGAACGGAGAATAAATCGACCTCACGCAATATTATTATCACTAGAATTATCGCAAAAATTAGATTTATCAAATTCGACATATAGACTAATCTTAAAGATAGGTTATAATAGGTTATTAAGGAGCTCGGTGGCGCAGTGGTTCGAGCGTTCGGCCTGCGATTGTAACCGTTAAACAGCTTTCGCAACGGTCGGTCACAGGATGGGTGACCAAAAATTGTTATCCCGAGCTCCTCCTTGCTTCGGCGGGCACGTGAAGCGGTTGGTCCCGGCTGTACCCCGCGATGGGTCATGGCCCGATCTCCTTATCCATCCTTATGGAAGGCCACTGCCCCAGCAGTGGGCTTATTTAAATTAACAAAATCTTCACCTTGATCACATTATTACTATGTAATTAAATAAATATTACAAATAATTATACTTAATATAATCTAATTATTAAAAATAGTCATAATATTTTCGTATTACATAAAACTTGGCATTGCCTATCAAGTAAATATCTACATCAAAATGGTTATTCAAACCTCTAAATATCACATTATTATCAAATCAATAGCTAGTGTTTCTAGTATAGTGATTTGTGTATTTCCTTTAAATATACTCAGAAGCCAAAATTCAGACACATTAAGCCGTTCAAATATAGAGAACTTTTTAAAGAAATGCTTACATACTTACTATTTCAGCCACTACTTTCTTTAAAAAAAATAATTATTGAGCGGCCCTATATCTTCCTGGGGATTTTTCGACACATTCTAGTACCTATACAATTATTTCTGCTAATATATTTTCAGATCTGCGTTCAAACACAAATATTTAATTATCTAAGAAGCTTTCTCACGACCCTTGTCAAGGGCGTTGTTAAAACGCCAATAATTGATAGAATAGCGAGAACTATATAAAAATATACAAGTTTATTGCTTCTCGAGGGATCAATGAATTTTTGCATGCCGATTATGTAAGTTACAAACGCAAATGTCATTGTAGTACAACCTATGATTGAATGACATATTTTAATGCATTTTGATCTTGAAATGCATGCATTATTGACGATGCAACCCATTATCACAGTGACTACTGTGAAGAACATTGTGATGAAACCTGGAAATAAATATTTAATTATTGCTTAGCCATCATTTCTAAATTATGCAGGGTAAACGCCTCGTTTGTGGCCTTGGCTTTGGACCTTAATGCTATTAAAGCCACAATCGGAACTGACAGTGGTCATAACCAGGCTAAGACAAAAATACGTATATGTCACCGTCTTTTTGCAAGAACCGATTGTTTGTAAATAATGGAGAGTATTTATGAACTGTCGAATTATTGTAAACGGAAAATTATAAATAATATATAAATAATCAGTTCACTTCGTTATATTGTACGTATGCGTGTGACGAAAAGCATTCTTTACGCCGATTGGTTGAAATACGTAACAACGTAAACAACTTGTGCTTGAGACTGTTTAAGTGCTAAATACTAGTTTTTATCGGTTTGTATTTACGACATGTCTTGGAACCGCATCGACTTAAACAAGTATACTATGCACTCTGTCAATCTCTTCTCTGTTACTGTATATGCAACTAGGGGGGTGCTAATAAAACAAATTTAAAAACATTGGAAGTAGTTCAGAGAGCTGTTCTTAAAATTTGCACATTTAAACCTTTTAGGTATCCCACAGCTGACTTGTATCAATTTTGCGATGTCCTTACCGTTCGCCAACTATTCTTGCTTGAGATCGTTATTCGACAACACTGTCAGTTGTCATTTGACCATTCCACCCAATCACGTCGGAGAAAACACGCTGTATGTCAAACAAGTAAGACTCGCACTAAATTCAGTCATCGCTTCTCCCCATTTTTGGCTCCCTTCTTATATAATCGATTTAACAAACATCTAAATATTTATTCACTGCCTAAATCGTCTTGTAAACAAAAACATTATAAATGGCTACAAACACTTAATTACCTTGACACTGAAAATCTTTTAAAGATATGTACTTAATATATTTAACTAACCCAGATATATAGGTGCACTCACACTAGTCACACACAAACACACACACACACACACACACACACACACACACACACATCACACCACACTCACGCAATCACATACAATACGGGTGCTGCCAGTGGGATGGGTCTGCTCTTGTCTGATTGTGTTAAAATGTGTTGAGATATTTATATTTTTGTTTCAATTTTATAAATTCTATGTTATTTATGATGTTTTGAATTGAGAACGTGGCACTGCTTGATCAGAATAAATAAAAATAAGTAATGTTCTCCAATTATTTTTAATTTACTTGAAATACGCTTTATGATTATGACCCAGCTGATGCGTCTTCCAGTAACATTGTAAGTTGCGTCTTATATTAATGCACATTTATCTTTCTTTTTTTTGTTTTTGCCATTGTATTTTTTATATTTATACACTTTAACATAAGTACCTGAAGTACGTCATGCTCACTCAAACGTTTCTTCGGCGGTGTCGTGTGAGGCGGGTCGTTACGTTCCCTAAAATATGGTTGAGCGAAGCGATGGCTGGTTCATGCATCATGCTCGTGAACGGGTGCCGCCAGCGGAAATGGGTATACTTCAGTCTGCTTGTCTTAACGTTGTGCTTAGAGATTAAATATTTTCAACTAAAATAAATTGCTATCGACCTGTATGTACGTCACAACTTGCAGTACAGTAACTTTGTAATGCCAGAAATGTTAAATGTAAATCCTTCCTTACGAATTGAAAATTGTTTGTTTACGGTTAGGATAACCATAAAATGTAATATTATAATTAGTATTTTCTTTTGTGATGGAAATTACTGATATGTTAAGCTCACTTTTCAATTTGACGACTCTGTATGAAATAAAACAGGGAGAAAAAAATAGCCCTTGACGAGTTTCTTGCCTGTTCTTTTCGTTACAAGGTCTCCCGCCGTAGGGTTTGTGAACCGATGGCATAGCTTCTTTGACGTTCATAAGTGCTTGTAACAGCCTAGACTGAATAAATGATATTGATTTGATTTGATTTGAATATTTGCTCACACTAGATGCTATACCCAAATTGTAATTTTTATCCATTACTTTCTTTTGATTTTACTTTTTTTGTTATATTTGATTTATGTTCATATTCCCATGACTTGCTTTGACTAGTTCACTAGTAACGTTCGTGGAGGTTTATGGCCCTGTATGCTGAAATACAGGCTTAGCCTAGTTCGGCAGCAGAGGCTTATAAATATTAATATTTATACACATGTCCTAGTTCTAAGTTAGTTATTATTTGTTCAATAAACATTATCTTATCTTATATTATAACATACAAAGTGATTCATTGAATATGAGTGAAATGGAGCCTGCGGGTAAAGAAATAAATGACCAACCAGTGCTAAATAACTCTGAAATTATTGATGAACAATTACTATTTAACACCCGTGCTACCAATCCATGGACCAATCAGATGACCGCGTACAATAACACATATATGGTAACTACGGGTAATTGTACACGGTGCCGCGAGTGGTGCATTTGATATTATATTGCTGATCCCGTTTTTTCTTAAACTGTCTGCTGGACAATGATTATTTATAAATTAACTAAAAATTTACCGGTTTAGTGCAAATCGTACGGCCTGTTTACAATAATTCGGCAGTTTATAAATACCCGCGACTATTTACAAAAAGTCGGTTCTTGCAAAAAATTGGTGACATACACAAAAATATTTATTTGTGCGGGATTTGAACCCGCGACCTGAGTGCAGCAGGCAGGTATCTTCTACGACATATTGGCCTCATTTATTACTTATTCGTCAATAGCTCACACCCATTTGTATTAAGCGTAAGAAACGGCTAGTCTTATCTATCTTAAAACATTCATAATAAGAATAGCTTACGCCTTATGTCAGGCGCTCGATATTTGGCCCATAAGCCTTAGTGGTCATTATTATTGGAGTGTAAAGCAATTTTTATTAAGATAGATAAGAATAATCTTAGGCAATTCTTAACAGTGCAAATGGGTGTTAGAATTATTTAACGAAAGGGAGAAAGATATTTCCTTATTTTTTTTTTAAATGAAGTAAGTAGACTTGTTAAGTATTTACTCACCCATTAGGCCATGAAGACTAAAAGGATAGTCATTTCTTTTTAATGCAAAAATCGCATATGTCGTGCCTGTGAAAGCTAGAACAGTTCCCAGTGCCTGAAGTCTCCAATGTATTCTACATTTCTTCCTGTACGGGAACGCTTCTTCCCAGCCGGAGCCAGGGTTCATTGCTAGCAGACCTTGGCTCATCAGTTGGATATACTGAAAGAATAGAGAATTTTAATAATAAAAAATAGAAAATATCGAGCCTAGAAAATTTGTCCTGGATGAGAACAATTTTATCATAAAGATAGCATGATAAATGCCTTTTTTTAATCATTAATAAAGAATCGTTTTTCTATAAAACAATGCTTATAAACATCTCTGTGGTCTTGTAATAACACCACCAGTATCAGATACTCAGAACGGTTCGATTCCCAGAGGGAGTAAATATTGTATTCGGGTTGGTTGGTGACAGAACTTGGTCTAAGTCCACCAGGCCACCATCTTATTTAAGTCTGTCATCATAACAACAATGTTTTCAGAATTGTCCCAACAGGCGGTCGTTCAGTTTTGAAAAAAAACTATCGAAAAAGTCATCATAATGTCCTCCTCAACGAATCCGGCGACGGCGACTCCTAAAAATTAATCTGGTCATGATAGGCTCGAATGTGACTTGCAAAGCCGAACTTTGTCTTAAATAAATGGTCACAGGTGCACAGTTATCAGTATCGAAATAGCATCGAGCACGTTGTAGGGGTTATCCTACACACTTTAGATGATATGTGTGATATGCTCTGATATTGATATGATATAAGGATGCTGATAGGAAATGATATAAAGGAGTTCAAAATGATACAACCGTGTCGAGTGCAAACCGTAATAGAACTGATTTATTTATATATTTAACTGATTTATACTAATGCCAAAAATGTAGTTCCGTTTACGTCCGTTAGGGACGCTGCTCAATATCCCATACATTTTTTTACTTTACTTCCTCGGTTACTAGGCAGGTTACTAGGGTAGGCATACTGTCGTGTGTATTACTTTTCGACCAAGAAACTACTAGCCTACCGGGATTTTCCCCGACTGTATATGACAATTATATTAAATTGTCGCACGTCTGAGATCATCACTTGTAAATAGCGCGATTTGTGACTTTTTGATTTCTAAATTGACAAGTTTTTTTGGAAACTAACGGGAACAGAACTAGATTTTCCAAAAACTTTTTATAAACAAAATTAAAACAGACTTCAAAAAGAAAAATATAAAACTTTTGGAGTCGGTGTCAGCCAAGTCATTTTACATTGCACTTCTGTTAACTATATTTTTATTTTATGATTTTGTAATTTTTGCATTTTTCAATGCTATTTTTATACTTATGGTAAATTTTAAATAGAAAAATATTGCAAAAAAAATAAACTCGGCCACAAGTGAATTCTCAGACGGGAATTGAACCCGCGAACTTTGGAAATCCGGTCCAATGCTCTAACCGCTGAGCTCTAAGAGCTCTAAGTCTCGGTAGCTCAGATATGATTTGAATGCTGTCTTGCTTACTCAGCTAAGGTGTGAGCGGCCCCTTAATTGACTAATTTCAAATTCTATCACAATCCCTTTTATGGTATTGTGATAGTGATAGTGATTTATAGAATTGTGTAACTTATAGTAGCAATCCCTTTCGGAACGAATGATGATTTAAATGACACTTCATTTGACACTTCTCCATACATTTGAAAGATATTTCCTTCTGTCACTTTGCTTAGACAGTTCAATTTCGTTCATTCAATACCTTTGAAAACGCGTCCCGATTACAATCGCCTGACATATGTAAATATCTTTCAAATGACGAATTGAAAGGGATTTCGATAGATTTTAAAATTAGCCAATTAGCCCCCGGGTCAGAGACGCGTTATCGTGGTACGATGTCGATAAAAGCCGCTTATGCTAGGGTTACAGAACTATCGAAATTTCATCACAATCTGATCAATGGTTTCGGAGCACATAGGGGACAAACATACAAAAATATATTTTTATTCATATAGACAGAAAATAGCATTGAAAATGCTAGAAAACACTCTGACCATGAAGTTTCTCAGGTACTTACCCCGATTGATACCAGTGTTACGTGTACAATCAAGTGTACCTCCTGCTTCTTCAGAGCCAAAGACATTCCACCAACAGCAACTCCTCCAATCGCACGATTAGTGAATGAATAACACAGAACGAAGAATCTCTGTAGTCTTGGAGAAAAATCTAATATTGAAACTGACATCTTGATGTTGAGATTGGCTTTGAACAGTTTTAATGACGCATTTGGTTTGGTGTTTATAAAAAAACCGGATTCACCCATCGAGACAGATTAGAGATATTTTAGAACGTCGGATAATCTGTATGATTCATATAGGTAGTTATGAATATTGCTCTTTAAAGTTTAAAACGCACCATTAACCATTAATTTACCATTAATTAGTGATCCATTAAAGAAAAAATAGCAACACAGGCTTTGATTAGGTATGATTGCCATAGGTTTTATTTTTACTCTGTCTCAAAATGGCAACTGCTAATATAATATACTGCTATATATAATCTGTGGTTGTTATTAGTCGGTCGCTGCCAAAACTGGTTATCGACCATAATTAAAATCGGAAGGAATATCTTACCTTGAAATGTTTAAACCATAATATAAATTCCGATCAGCGATCAGAATGATACGGTATCAAAGTATCTTAAACAAGAAAATGTACTAGAAAAAAGTCGCATGTCGCCCTGACGACATGAGACGGGTTGCTTTTTAGGGTTTCGTAGCCTAATGGCAAAAAACGAAACCCTTATAGATTCGTCATGTCCGATGTATGTCACAGCCCCTTTATTCCAAAACTATGAGGATAACACAGTTGAAACATTTAGAGACAAAATATATAAATTATTATATATTATTATTAATGGGGGGTTCCCCATACATGGAACTGAAACTGTAAATATAGTGTGGGATATCATAAGTTAGGTCTTTAAAAATTACATTGAGGTTCCTAAAACAGTTTGAATGAAATACACTTTCAAAGTAAAAAAATGTGTCCCCCCTCTAACTTTTAAAATAAGAATGTGAAAAATCTAAGAAAAATATATGCTGTAGACCTTTATAAAAACTTTCAACGAAAATTAGTTCAAACGAAATATATATATTATGCAGTTTCAGAGCTATAGTACATTTATTAAAACCGCAAATTTAACTTTGTCATTCATACAGACACTATGAAAAACAAAGTTATTTTTGAAGGCAAAAAATTATAGAGGCATTTTGGGTAGGTGTATTTAATATTTTAACTTTATTGCACACGATACAAAAACAAACACATACAGAGAAAATGACAAAAAAGAGGAACACACAATAGGCGGCCTTATTGCTACATAGCAATCTCTTCCAGGCAACCTTGGGTGAGAGACGACACCCTTCATGTGCGAGTTTGACTCGCACTTGGCCGATTTTTTTAATTTATAGTACAATAACCCATTAAAATAATTCATAATTATAATGAGCAGAGAGAGCAAAGATAGTATGTACCTACAAATATGATAATCGAATTCACTAGATTTGACCTGTGTCCTGAGTGGACCTCTGGTGACGGTATTCAGTTAAAAACTAATTGCGTATTTACGACATAATACTATCTATGCTTTTAAACACTTTCGATTTTCTTACGATTTTTTTAAAATGCTGAAGTTTATTTTTATACTAACTAGCGTCCGGCTCCGTTCCCGTGGGAATATCGGGATAAAAAGTATATTTTGTATTAATTCAGGCTATCTACCTACTATCTGTATGCAAAATTCTTGAAATTAGATTATAGTCAACATCATCCAGTCAAATATTAATGACCCATGTATGGTAAAAGACTTGCCTGAGAATGGTATTCCATCTTCTTTATTTTCATTATAATATTTTTGTTAGCACTGGACAAGGTATTTTGCATAAAGTATGCGGTTTAAAAAAATATTTATAACCTTTTTTAAAAAAATGTAAAAATGGTTATCCAATTAATCCAGAACGTAACGTCGTCGTTGTGTCTTGTGGTGTGTTAAACATATAAGTTAACTTATAAGTAACTTGTATTTACATACCCCTAGAACACATAATATAATATGAAGACGAAACATCTATTTTAGACTGGCAAGAGAAAACTAAACACACAAAAACTGCCAAAGCCATAAGCATATTTGTCATAAGATTTATTAAAAGTCGCACTGTCTTCATAGCAATACTTTTCATTTGTGCGTCTTTTAAGTGAACTTCAGGAGTTGATGTATCGGTATCCATGGTCTGAACTATGTTTAAAAAAAAAATACATTACGATTACATACGACATTCATAGTCAATAAATACACAATTAATATCGTCTAGCTTTTGACTGCGTATTAATAACCATTTGTAGTTTTCTTTAGTATCATTAACCACTTTTTCTAACGATAATTTGGAGTGGATAACTATGATTGCAACTACGCTACGTAGAACGTAATCCATATCTTATTAAAATATTTATAATTATAAGTCATTACTAATTGATTTTGCCGCGTTTCCTTTCACAATATGATTGTCTACTACTATAACCTTGCTTTGTGTAAACATTTTCTTTTGCCCCACAAACTAAAGAAAAAGTGACTCTGTTGGTGATTTCTGCTAATGCTTACTCATTATCGTATTTCAATTAATAGTGCTCTCTTTCTGGGTTCTTAATACTACTCATACCTACTATAATTTAAAAATACTACTTGAAACGCTATTGAAATACGATGATAGTGCCATCCACGAACACGCGCTCCACCAATATTTGGTGGATGGCTGTATCATAATGATAAATTTTACTTTTCAGCCATTATCTTAGAATATAAAAATACTACTTGAAACGCTATTGAAATACGATGATAGTGCCATCCACGAACACGCGCTCCACCAATATTTGGTGGATGGCTGTATCATAATGATAAATTTTACTTTTCCGCCATTATCTTAGAATATATTATATATTAAAATGAATGAGTCGCCAAAATCTACTACAAGAATGTTACAGCACTGTGCTGGCACGTAGTCATCTATCAAGTGGTCATTTAATTTCAAGTGTAAGGAGATAATGTATAATTATCTTAATTCAAATATATCTATCATTACTATTTTAAGAAGTGATTTTTTTAATAATAATCTAGATTAGTTATTAAGAAATGTTATGATGTATATTCCGAATGCTTATATTGTTCAAACCAAGACTCTACTTTCTACTTTCCAAAACGAGGCAATGGATTGTATGTGAAGGCTCGCTTTTATCTTCAGCCTTATCGATACTTAACATCAGGTACCTATGATGAAAGCTGAGAGTCTCCCTGGTGTTCATAAAAAAGAAGTATATGTATTTCATTATCATTTCCCATTTTATTGTGCCTGCTGATGGGACACTAGGCTTCCTTATTTATGGATAAGAAGAATGTGTTTTGACCAGCCACCACAGAGCACGGAGGTCTAAATATTACATTTTATAAATACACATCCCTTGACAGACCGCTACAATCGCAGGCGCACGAACCACTGTGCCAGCTCTTCTTAATATTATAAATGAGAAAGTGCGTTTGTTTGTCCTTCCTTCACGTCCTGACTAAGCAGCTAATTGACTTGACTTTTGTCATAGAGTTAGTTTAAAGGACGAATGTTACTCACATTGACAACTTTTTAACCTGCTAGGCGATTGCGTAAAGTCAATCGTATTAATTTGACAGTTTATATTGAATCATATTAAATGTCATGCCATACAAGTTGCAGCCGATTGAATACGATATGAACTGTCAAATGAATACAATTACCTTACGCAATCGCACCCCAGATCCTACGGGAACAGGAACCACGCGGGTGAAACCGCGGGCGAAAGGAAGTTGAAAAATAAAGGGTATTTTTATATGGAAATAAAGGCACGTATTTAATTCTAGTTATGTCAGTTTGGAAATCGATACGCGCAAAATACTTTTAATACAAAATGCTCTAGTTGTAGGATGAAAATAAATAAAAACCAAATCGAGTGTTTTAAAGCTTATTACTTTTTTGTACAATGTTATACGCGTCAATTAGTACACAGATTAATACATAAAGTGGACTGCAATTATTTAGCGAAAACCAATGTATTAACAATAAAATTGTGATGGTACAATGTTCTATCTAACTCATATAAATACTTAACAGCCTGTAAGTAAATGCACTATACATAATATATAAAATTAAATTATTTACAATTTGTTTCTACGCCTAATCATACTCTTTGATATTATCGGCAAATAAATTATATGAACACTTGTATAGCAACTAAATAACGGTGGTTAACGCTACAAAAAGTCATTAAACATAATTATATTTATTTAATTTTTACTTTTTTTTACAGGTTTTTGTATGGCGTTAGTTTAGTTTTGTAGTACTTAGTTCGTGGCGTAAGTAATCCGCTAGATGGCAGGCCGCTGATCTCATACAAAATTTGTCGCTTTCACGATCGACCGTGAATAGAAAAAACTCGCACTAAGCACTCAGTTCTTTATGACTTTTTGTGGACGTTGAACTAACATTGTTCTTTATTATGTAGAGAATACTATTCGACTTAAAATAATAACATAGCCTAAGAGAAAATTAATGTTGTTGTTGAAAATTCTGTTCAACTTTTAATTATGCGTTCACAATAAAATATTATCGTATAAAATCAATACGGTGTGCTTAGCCTAGGTATTTCCACAATAATAGTAAACGGCTACTGTATATTTGTTTTACTTTGATCATTCGCCTCTTGATATAAAAAAATAGGTACATTTATATTTTTCACAAATGAAAAATTTGTAATACTTTTAAGTCAGTACTAATTTTATGATTGCGAAAGTAACTGTTGATCTGTTACTTTTCACGCCTAGACTACTCATCATGCTAGATTAGACCTTGAAAAAAAAATTGCTATTTTTGACGAGAAAATTGTTAGTGATCTCTGATCACGATATATATATATATATATTATAAAAACGGTAACAATTTTTCTTTAATAATTAGACGAATGATCTAAGCTAGTCGAAAATTCGAAAAAAACGTTACATTTTTACACAGTTCAATAATATTGTTATATCTGCATGCAATTATGGCACTTTTATAAAGCAAATATTATTTTTATATTTGTATTCCCACTGCTTGAACCCGTTTAGTTAGGTAATAGTTAACTAAAGTCAAGATCAAAAATAAGTTTAACTGTCGATCAATAGTTACATAAATCTCAAACCTCAGATATTCAATTATTTGTAATAATGTACAATAGGGGAATTTCCCGGTCGACCAGTAGGTACCTAACAGTTTTATGGGAAACATAAAAATACTCTACTGGTCGACTGGGAAGTTCCCACAAATAATACTGAAAGGTTTTACCATATCCTTCCACCTTATTTTAAATAAAGTACAATATTTAAATATTAATGATCTTGACAGTACTATGTATTATATTAATTTTTAAATTGTACTGTGTTTTGGTAAAACCAAATAGTGCCCGAGTTTATTCAATAGTGTAGTGTCAAAGTGTTCAATATGTAATGGTCAAAGTTATGAATTATTATTTAACTCCAGTTTAATTCTTTTTCTTTTTTAAGATAATGATAGCCTCCCGTTTTGGAGCTTTTCATCAGTCATTTAAATTATTGAAATCAATATTTACTGCATTCATTACGTTGACCATAACATTCGTATTACTTTAATATAGTTTTAAGTTTCCCTATTGCTAATCCACAGATCGACTCAACTCGACTATCGCCGGGAGATCACAATACTATTCCTAATATACTACAAACACATCCTTTATTATCAACAACACACGGCACAGTTTCCTGAAGCAACGACTTTTAATTAAATTTCATCAACCATTATTGGAAAAATGACATCAATACATTTCTTTACTCAAACACTTTTTCACGCGTGAATCGTCCTTCGCATGGGAAAGAGCGTGAACGCATGATACAAAATGAGGAAGGAAGCTTGACTTTCGCTCGCATCTGTCATGCATTTAATATTATGCGTTACTAAGTTATGTATGATTAAACTTGGATAATAACAATTACTCCACGATTTGCGCGTACAAGCTTTGTAGCGACCACTTTTGGTCTCGAGTGAAAGCACGTGTCGTGTAAAGGCAGCCGTTATGAGATATAAATTATCGAATTGTTATATTTTTTATTGAACTTGAATTACTTGATTGAACTCTACGATAAAGTTATTTAGGTTTATAGTCATTGTTTAAATGAAATGCGGATTTCTTTGTGCGAGTAACATCAGATACATTTCAATGAGTAACATAATAGAGGACAATACTTCACCAGTGGATAATTAGGTATAGATAAAATCATCAAAGTGTAGAAAACTTCCTACTACAAAATTCAAATAGTGTTTAATATAGAATATGAATCTTAAGTACAGTACCATACCCAACTTCAATAGAAAAATGTGTAGAAGCTAAAAGAACTGAGAGAAACATTGACTTATCATAACTTTTTTTAATGAAATCGAAAATGGAAACTGCGCGTGAGTTGCTCTCCGTTGCTGTAGATAACGTACTCTCACTAAGGGTCCATTTGTATCACAATTCACTGGACGTGATTTTTTGCCCGCATGTTGATGCAACGACCTGAAACAGATTTTTTAATTTCCGACTTCAAAAAACTAAAAAGCATTAAATAAGCCTTTTCAAGTCAAGAAAAATAAAAGAGTGGGACCACAATGTAGAACGCCTTGGCTGCCAAAAGGCTTATATTTTTTGGTTTTTAGTTTTTTTAAGTCGGTTTTTATTTTTGTTATAAAATGCTTTATATAAAAAATTGCATTTATATTTCACAATTTTTAAAGGTAGAAGTCCCGAATCTACGTCAATAACTTTATGTCAACTGCTCATCACCTTTTACAAAATGCTGCTTTTCTATCTTTTGGTTTCAACAATGTGGCGTCTTTGCGGTGTGGATATAATGTCCGGTTGACACGGTTCCAGTCTTTAGCGAAGTTGATAAGTTCAGTGAGTAAATACGATCGGACAGTGGTGAGTCTATTTGACACTTGACAGTCCCAGTCCATATAAAATCGGACGCTGTCTTTTGTTTCACTGTCCAGGCGCTCGCCCTCTTGTCACTGTACTTGACCCGTGTAAATCGGACATAAGAGATAAGTTTATAACTACATTTTTCACTCTCAAGTTGCATCTTTGGTATTTTGCCAATTCCGCAGGGGATAAATGGCGTTAAGGAATTTATACAAAATTTTACACCTTACTCAGCCAATGCCGAATGTAGCGTCTCGATGCGCTGACTATAAGAAGTAAATATACTAAAAAAAAGCACCTTGTCTCATGTCACCCATGAGAACACGTTGAAATTCTCTAGTAGTCCCGTCAGGGTGACATGAGACAAGTTGCTTTTTTCTAGTATATTTACTTGTCTAAAAATTATCACATAAAAATAGCATTGTAAAATGCAAAATTAAAAAGTTATATAAGAGTAATGTTTGTACATTTTTCACTTTCAATTTGCATCTTTGATGCTCTGCCAATATCGCAAGGAATAGTATAGGCGTGAAAGTATGTGTTAGGCTTACCTTACGCTCTGCCATGGCAAGCGCGGCAGCAGTACTCAGCGTAGTACGCATAGTGGCACAGTCGCGCCTGGACTGCTAGCACGCAGTTATTCAGCTTGTCTACACATTCACCTGTTGTCAACCAATAATAATAATAATGATGAGGTAATATAGTGTGTAATATAGTGAGTTATAGAATTTCCATCAAAATCTAGACAATCTCTACTAATAACAGTCAAAAGGCGAACACATGGAAAAGTCCGTAGAACACAAGAAAAACGTTAGGTTCTTAGGCGACAATTTTTAGTACTAAAGGTACATAGCGAGAAACCTTTGGCCGTTAGGGCGGAAAGGTTCTGGAAATGGGACCGCGCACCGGACGATGCTCCGTGGGCCCCCGACAAGGATGTACCGATCTGGTGAAGGTAGAGGCACAGAATACTTAATAGGTAGAGGGTACCTGTAGTACGTGCACCATCTAACCAGAAGGCTTACCCTAAGCCGTTGGCAAAGTCTTGGGCTACTTTCAAATCGATCTCAAAACTTTGTAAAAATTTATAGGCGGAACTTTACTTGCGCATCAGGAGGCTTTGTATCTAATGCGATATAAGAATCTAAGTAAAGATTTTTTTTAAACTTTACCTTGAAGGAGCGAGTTGTACTCACCGTTACGAGTCCTATCTCTGTTGTTTAGTGTGTTATGGCTTTGGTGTCTTGTGACTCGCTGCTGCGGGTCGGATACTGTAAAAATGAAATTAAGTTAATGAATAAGTTATCTACGAGTTGACAACAACAACGACGTCTTCGTTAAAAATATTACATGGCTTCTTTGAAATTCCTGTTGGTTTGTAGGCGATTTTGCTAAGGCTTTGTGGAGTAGGGGTTATAAGAATCTTGTCTCAACACTGACCCGTAGGTGGATTTGGTGCTGGTCTGACTACAGCTTTCGTAAATCATCTTGCTTTCGCACGAAGGTTCGCTTGGCGGGCGGTCTCACGCCAGGGCACTCGTTGTCCCATATTGCAATACCAACACAGCACCATACTGTAACTTCCTAAATGTAGGAGCTTTAAGAATCTTCCACTACATTTACGTAAAGGTGGATTTGGTGTTGGCCTAACTAGAACCTTTGTAGAGCATCTTGCCAGCACACAGGTTCGCTTGGCGGGTGGGCTCACGCCGAGACACTCGTTGTCCCACATTGCAATACCAACACAGCACCATACTGTAACTTCCTAAATGTAGGTGGATTTGGTGTCAGCCCAACTAGAGCCATTGTAGAGCATCTCGCCGATACGCATGTTGGCTTGGCGGGCTGTCTTATGCCGGGGTATTCATTTTGCATTGCAATATCAACACAACACCATACTGTGTCTACTGAATACGGTTTTAATAATCTTCTCACAGCACTGTCATGAAGGTGGATTTGGCGCTGGCCTAACTACAGTCTTTCTAGAGCATCTCGCCGGCACGTAGGTCCGCTTGGCGGGCGATCTGACGCCGGGACATGGTTAGCCCGTGTTACAATGCCAATATCCAACACCTTACTTAACAAGAATATTCTCACAACGCTGACCTGAAGGTGGATTTGGCGCAGGCCTAACTACAGCCTTCGTGGAGCATCTCGCTGGTACGCAGGTCCGCTTGGCGGGCGGTCTGACGCCGGGGCACTCGGTATCCCGCGCCGCGCCGCCCGCGCCCGCCGCTCCGCCCCGCGCGCACCATACTGTTCGAGACTGGACTCCGGCTTCGCAAGGACCGTCGCACTGAGTAAGAGAAATGTTAAACATTTTATTGTTAAGAGGATTTTCTGCGCAGTAGCAAATAGCATAGTTGATTTTTATTTTATTGAAGGTACCTAAGGTTCGTATTTTTTGTGACTTTATTTTTCATTGGGTTATTTATTACTGACTGTTCTTAAAAAAAGTATCAAATCGTGCCACCTATTTATTGTTAATTTTAACAAACAAATGATGTTGCATTGAATATCACCACATAAGAAATTGTTTGATTGATCTAACTACGTGCAAGATATCGATATTATTTTCATGTGCAAGTGCGAAACTTTATAATATTATGAAGTTATATTTGTACGTTTTTGTAGTTAAATTAATAGGCAAGTATTACCTTATGGACTAAATCCCAATTTTTCTCATACTAGTACTAACCTGACTCCAATCGCTCATGTACCAAGATGCAGCGCAAGCGCCACCGCACGATCGCTCGGTTTCTGGCTTCGGCGCTCGGCATGAGCCGTCCCTGAGCCTTCTCCCGTTGCCCCCTATGCAGATCACCCCGCGCACTTGTCGGCCGTCACAGGACGCGGAACATGGTGACCATTCACCTGGAAAAGAATGGACATCGTACCTTAAACACTTATTTGAGTGACAAAATAGTACGTTTATTTACTTTAGTAGCGAAATAATCAATGTTTATATGTTTGAGATTATGATTTATACCAAATAACTTTTGATAATTATTATGCTTCTGATTCGGTAACATCTAATTAAATTTTATGAGGTTTCACATAGAGTACGAGAGAAATCTTTCAGGTAACCTAAAGTTATTTTAAAATTATTCCATTATTACCCACAATGCAAAGAAAACAGTTGAAAACAATTAAGTCAAAACCTACCATGAATCAAAACATCAATTATTGCTTATCAACAACCACTAACCTGCTCAATAAATCGTCTTATTTAACTGCAGATTAATAGACGAGATTAAAGCAACAGCATAATAATTAACGGCTAGTTAGTGTTTCTCTGGATGTCTGTCTATTACGACTTGCGTGGGTACAATCAGTTGTGGATGTTAAGTAACACTAGTTAATTGAGATGAATGAAATTTTCACTGTTCTGTAAAATATTTATAGACCTAGGCGCAGGAAAATGGCTAGGCCATGTACCCGAAACAACCGAAGACATTGAGGACTACATCGAATAATAATATGTTAGAATTGTAGGAACTGCTCTCTGCCTACCCATACATAGGCGTGATCATATAATTATTATTATTAGTGTAACTTTTCTAGTGTTATTTTGTTTAGACAAAATAACACTAGAAAAGTTTTACATTAGTGTAAAATTACTTATATTAATAAGTGTTCTCTGATTTTACCAGTAATCTTTTTTAATTACTGATTTTATTAGAAAAAAAATTGATCCCTAAAAACACTATTATGTTATTATTATTGTGTGTTAAATACAAAGTCATTGGTTTTTGCAATTGGTTAGTTTGGACGATTAAGGGTCAACGAATTTGACAGCCTTGTTAAAACTTCGTCGGTGTCATAGAGGTGTTGAAAATAATTAAATACTTACTGGTGAACCATTGTGCGTCACATTGCTTCCTCGGTGTACAAGTCTGGGTGGACGCCGGGGCGTGTGATGCACACCCAGTAGGTTCTGCGCAACGAACACCTCTCGACTGCACGCCACCACCGACGCACCAGCCCACACACTGTACAAATTGTTGGAAAATGACAACTGTCAAAAGCTGCTAAGACAGTCTTAAAACTGGAAATGGTGAAAGTACTGTAGAAAGTACCTTATGTACAATTTGTAACAAATATCATAAGGTTCCACCCTTATGATATTTGTTACAAATTGTACATAAATTAAAGAAGCTGGTGAATTAAAAAAAATTAAAAGATTGCTTAATTTTATAGTCAATACTTAAAATATTATCGGTTCTAATCTTGTCATTTTCAAAGTATGCTCTTCTAAACTAAAAGAAAAGAATATGGGACCACACCTCTGACCACTCAGTGTACAACCATCCACCAGCGGCATCGTATCTATAATTTGGTGACATTGCTGGTACCAGCTCATTGTCGGTCAAGTTATTTGCCAGAGATATGACGGGTCCATCGTGGAACGCATCCGTGCGGTCTTTGGGTCGGACTTGCCGTCGGGCGTCGGAGCGAGGAGCATCTGCCGCTAAAACGGAGCCATCGCAGTTGGGAATGTTGCAGGGCTCACTACTTGGAGGCATGGGCAGGGGGCACTTTTGGTCGCTTATCTGAAATTAGAGTTTGAGAGATATCTTCTTGCTTGTTGCCGAAAAAAATGAATATTCAAAATAAATTATTTCCATACAACTAAATCTTCAAATAGAATTAAGTTTTAAGTTGGGCAAGGCAAGCAGTTATTGATATCATATCATGATTGTTCATCAATGAAACCTTAATGCTTGATATTTACCTTAATTTTCGATTTAGGTCGTGTATTAGGGGGTTGTCATACCTTTGTAATGCCTCTGGCGTGATCCTGAACGCAGCCAACAATTCTGGTTCTCTGAGCTGGTCCACAAACAGGACAAGGTCCCCAAGCTGCCGCCCTCCATCTTGGAGGGCATGGGGCTCCTCCACATCTTCGTCGACGAGTTGGAGGTGGCGCCCCGGTGCAATACGCAGAGGACACTTCTTTCTCTTCCTTCCCAGAAACTTCAACACATTTAAATTTCCCTATCTGGAGTCCACCACCGCAACTCCTCGAGCATTGCGAAAATGCCAATATCTTCCACACAAACTTTCTTTCTCCAATCACATTACTTTCTATCTGTGACTGACTCTCCAGTGTTTTAAAATCTGGATGCTTCGGTGCTGAAGCGTCCAATTTCGTGTGTTGGAGATTTTTTTTGTGTAACTCTGCGTTGTGATGTCTGTGATGCCTTGTCATTGTGTGATGTTGCTGATTTTGTTGATTGTTAATCGGTATGTCGTTACTTTCTTCGGGTTCTGTGTCAGTTAGGAACTCGTATTTTATGTTCGGATTCGGTTGCGTGTAAAGTATCTGCAAATAAATGGGGCTTAAAAACAAGCTTAAAGTTTTGTTATCTCTTTAATTGGACAAGGTCTTACCATTATATCAATGGGATGGTGAATGGGTCCATGTGCGAACACGTTGTCGAGTCCTGCGGTCCGTGTGTATAAGAACCGGGCTCCAGCGGCTTCGTACGTCCCAGGGGCACTCACGGCAAATTCGCCATTCATTATGTACGATCCGTTCGTAACTTTCAACGCTGGAATATAGACGAATAACACTTGTATACTACTACTACTTACTCAAATACATTTGAAAACCATTTTTTACAAATTGATATAACTAATTTAATAACGCTTTTATGATTGTAGTAGCCATATCTAGTTAATCTGTATGAATAAGCTGCACCAGCTTCATAGCTAGGTGCGTCATAATAGTTAGCACTAACAATTGTAAAGACGACTATTTCTTAGTATTTAACTCTTATTAATTACGCGTAGGCGCTTCTATTAAAGAGATGCGCCGCGTTGGCAAAGCGCGTGTGCAATTCCAATTAATCGATTCGACATCGATCTTTGCACTAGTGAACACTTCATCTCTCGATTAAGATCGTTCCTTGTGACCTAGTATTGTTCGATTTATATCGTCCCGACTTCAATAGGAATCGATATTTAAATTATTATTGAAGATGAGATTTGGTACAAGGCCTACCTAATTAGCTACTATGCTATATCATATTATAACCTAAATATGGGTTCAATCAGCAGGGCTATTTTGTTTTTGATTCGTTACGTAGTTGAACCTATTTACTCTGACCTTAATAACAGCAATGTCTTTCTTTCAAATAATAGAGGCAACGAAAAGACTGAATATAAGATACATTACTAACTGGCACCCCGGTGCAGTACGCCGAGGACAGTTCGTTCTCTTCCTTCCCAGAAACTTTAACACATTTTAACTGATTGATGAATGAATGAATTGATTTCAGAGATTTGTGATATTTTCTAGTAGGTAATATTATGTTAAAAACCGCCTAAAGTAAACCAGTACAAAAATAAATATAAACAGCATGATGCTAACCAATGTAGTTGTCACTGGCTACGATCTCCGAGACGTTGAGGCGGCACGCGCCTTGCGGCACTGTCGCGACATACGAGTAGCCGAGTGGCAGCCAAGCTAGCGTGAACAATCCTGACACGAGTCGCCGCCCGCACTGCAGTCGATAAGTTGATATGTATGAACAACTTGTGAATACTAACCAATGTAGTTGTCACTGGCCACTATCTCAGAGACGTTAAGGCGGCACGCGCCTCGTGGCACTGTCGCGACATAAGAGTAGCCGAGAGGCAGCCGAGCTCGAGTGAACAGCCCTGACACCAGTCGTCGCCCGCACCGCAGCTCACGGGAGGCAGCGGATGCTAACACACCTTCGCGACCCACCACCTGATAACAAAAAGGGTCAAATTAATTCACTCGCCTAGTGTATATTGTAACTGTACCAGTCACTGATTAGAATAACTTTTGGTTTTGTTTTTTAAGGTTACGTATCTCAAAAGATAAAAACGGAACCCTTATAAGATCACTTTGTTGTCTGTCTGTCCTTCCGTCCGTGCGTCTGTCTTCGATTATCTCGGGAACGCGGGAAGTATCGAGTTGAAATTAAAATCATATATTTAGGTCAACAATATCTCAAAGTTGTGAAAAAATCAAACTTGTAAATTAACCGTAAAAAAGCTAGGATCCTTTATGCTGCAAAAACGTATATTTCGATACTCTCAGGGAAATCAAAATTCATAGGGTACTTTGCGTTGACCTAGAACTATGAAATTTGGCAAGTAATAGGTATGTCTTTTAATACAAGTACATGCAGGAAAAAGATCTGAAAACTATAAATTTGTTATTACATCATAAAAAAATTGTCTTTAGTTTTTTAAACTGAATTTCGGGGAAAAATTTGGTAGAAACTGCGAGAGTCGATTCCTAAACTATTTACAATATTGTGTAGGTATCTTGGTACCTACAATCGGGGAACTTCTCGGTTGACCAGTAGAGTTTTTTGGGAAACGTATTCTCGGAAAGGTAGGAGGAGTAAGGGTTATGTAAATAATTTATTATTCAAATATTTCCACAAGACTGGTCCACGCGTTAGGAGACCTGAGAGCTGGTGCCTATCTTGCCCGAGCGGCTGAGTCTTTGTATTCAGCAGGGCAACATCGCCAGTGTTCTCGGTACTATGCCACGCGGCTGCGAGTTGGACGCCGTTTTCTTGTTTTAGTTAGTATAAGGTAGTATAGTATGTTTATATGTTTAGGATTATTAATTTATGTAAATAATTTATTATTCAAATATTTCCACAAGACTGGTCCACGCGTTAGGAGACCTGAGAGCTGGTGCCTATCTTGCCCGAGCGGCTGAGTCTTTGTATTCAGCAGGGCAACATCGCCAGTGTTCTCGGTACTATGCCACGCGGCTGCGAGTTGGACGCCGTTTTCTTGTTTTAGTTAGTATAAGGTAGTATAGTATGTTTATATGTTTAGGATTATTAATTTATGTAAATAATTTATTATTCAAATATTTCCACAAGACTGGTCCACGCGTTAGGAGACCTGAGAGCTGGTGCCTATCTTGCCCGAGCGGCTGAGTCTTTGTATTCAGCAGGGCAACATCGCCAGTGTTCTCGGTACTATGCCACGCGGCTGCGGGTTGGACGCCGTTTTCTTGTTTTAGTTAGTATAAGGTAGTATAGTATGTTTATATGTTTAGGATTATTAAGTTATGTAAATAATTTATTATTCAAATATTTCCACAAGACTGGTCCACGCGTTAGGAGACCTGAGAGCTGGTGCCTATCTTGCCCGAGCGGCTGAGTCTTTGTATTCAGCAGGGCAACATCGCCAGTGTTCTCGGTACTATGCCACGCGGCTGCGAGTTGGACGCCGTTTTCTTGTTTTAGTTAGTATAAGGTAGTATAGTATGTTTATATGTTTAGGATTATTAAGTTATGTAAATAATTTATTATTCAAATATTTCCACAAGACTGGTCCACGCGTTAGGAGACCTGAGAGCTGGTGCCTATCTTGCCCGAGCGGCTGAGTCTTTGTATTCAGCAGGGCAACATCGCCAGTGTTCTCGGTACTATGCCACGCGGCTGCGAGTTGGACGCCGTTTTCTTGTTTTAGTTAGTATAAGGTAGTATAGTATGTTTATATGTTTAGGATTATTAAGTTATGTAAATAATTTATTATTCAAATATTTCCACAAGACTGGTCCACGCGTTAGGAGACCTGAGAGCTGGTGCCTATCTTGCCCGAGCGGCTGAGTCTTTGTATTCAGCAGGGCAACATCGCCAGTGTTCTCGGTACTATGCCACGCGGCTGCGAGTTGGACGCCGTTTTCTTGTTTTAGTTAGTATAAGGTAGTATAGTATGTTTATATGTTTAGGATTATTAATTTATTTGACTGGATAATGTTGTCCTTTGTAATGAATGAAATTATTCAAATGAAAAACCTGTTAATATTCTATTTTATTTGAGATATAAAAGTTTTCTATATAGCTAGTACTTTTAAATAAAGCTTTTTTTAATAAAGCTCCCTAAAAAACAACCGGTCGACCGGGAAGTTCCCCGACTGCACCTACAAATTTGTGCGGAACCCTCGGTGGGTGAGTCCTACTCGCACTTGTCCGGTTTTTTTTACTTTTAAATGGCGTGATGAAAAATACTTTTTGCATATTGCTCAGTCGTGACTTCAACTTCTTCATGAAAGTTCCTTCTTCATAGAACCCTTTTCTGTTGAAATTTTAACTGAGTAGTTGTTTTAAAAATATTTAAGTGTGAAAAATCGCCTACAACAAGATTAAGTCGCGCCAAATAAGAAAATAGAACGTAACAACTAAACATAACATCATAGGAAGTTAATTATTGTATTTCAGCGTTTAGTAGGATTTGTGTCTCCATATATGTACTATCCCTTCATGTGTCATAGCTGTAACCAGATTCACGTCTATGGCCGTCCGCCAGCGGCATGGGTCAAAGACTTCAGGACAGTGACGCAAGAGTCGTCATGAATCACTCAATTACTAAAAATAAATAATGAATTATCAAATATTTTTTTTATACGTAGGTACATCTTATGTCTTGGCGCGCACTGTTCATTGAAATAAAACAACTTTTACGGATATCAAACGCTCAATATTTCACGAACGAAGTTGTAATTGTCCGTATAATGTAAGTAGCCGTCATCCTGTGACCACGGCAGCTAAAAAGGTGCCGAAACCTCGAGAAAATAAAAAAACCGGACAATTACAACTTAGTTCGTGAAATATAGCGTGTTTGATATCCTTTAAAGTTGTTTTATTTCAATAACTTTTTTTATTGATACTATAGAACCTATGAGGAAAGAAATGTATTATTGCCTTTTTTATTATAATAACTCCAAAAATATTCAAGAGTGTGATGTAAACAATAGTAGTTATATTTCAGTTATTTTTACATGCAAACATTTTAGAAAAAATTAACGCTGTAAGCTTTTAAGCTAATTAACTTTTATACAATTGACGATCGCTTAGCATTTGGTTGGCAATCTGACATAGTAGAAAGTAATTTTGACGTAAGTTTGCTTATTATCAACTTGAATACTTTATTTTTATTTAAGTGCCGACTGTTCGCGACTTGTCTTGGTAGTATCACAGATATTTGAATTTAGAACTACATAATTTGTAGTTTATTATTCAAGAAAACGTTTACGTTAACGTCGATGTTATATTTAAATTCCATTACAGGCCTATCCAGCAATTAACTGGTTTATTTAAACAGGCAGCCAGTCAGTCACGCTATCCTTCTAAGAGTTAATTCTACTTTGTCTAAATCATAATCGTATCTCAATCGTGTTTCAACTGTAGATGTAACTGTAAATGTAACTGTTTTTTACATTATAGAAACAAGAGCTGTGTAGGTAGTGCTACATACTCACATACCTACGATTTTACTCGATCGAGCCAACGGTTTTACTCGACCGAGCCAGACACCTCAAGCCAAAATCAAGGTACGGGCAAGCATCGAGTTGTGAGTTTTGTGGGCCACACGGTGAGTTTTACTCGTTTTAGAGTAAAGAATATCGAGTAATAGGTATTGTATGTGAGTACCGACACGGAGCATTAAACAACATTGAAATTGTAACACGATTGAAATACAATTATGATTAAGAGTTAGCAGAATGAGCCCGTAGGGTCGACCTGCGTATGCGCACGGTATCACCGGGATTAAGTTGTCAGTCTCTGGACTCTATGATTTCGCGCTTGTAAGTACTCCAGCCATATCTTCTACAGCAAATTAAAGATGTATTTGTAAATTAAAGTTAAACTATTCTCGTTTAGGTATTTCTCGTTTAATTATTCTATTAAGTGGTACAGTTGAAAGATTTTAGAAAATATTTAATATAAGTACATTATGTTTTTATAATGTGACCAATGTTATAAGTATGATTGGTAAAGTAAACAGTTTCATGATAGCAAAAAACACATTTGACCGTTCGTCGTGAAGATCTTTGGAGGAGGCCTAGGTATATACCCCGCAGTGGGTCTCGTGCGGCTGAGATGATGATGACGACAAAAGACATTATCTTAAGACAAGAAAGGAAGGAACAGTTTATTGTGGACTAATAGTTATAAATAGTGCATAAATGAATTCTTCGGATAAAACATATTTCAATAATGTTTTTTTTGTCTACTCAAGGACCGCAGCCTCTTTGAAGAAACATCGGGAAAACAACAAAAAAAAAATTTCAAAAGAAAATGTGCTAATAAGTATGTGATCGTTGAATAAGCGTTATAATCGTTCAATTTTATTTCAAGCCTAGAAACTAGAGGTATTATCATTTGAATAACATGTCATACCATATCAATATACAATTGGCACTAATTACACGGTTACAACAAAAATAAATTAAGGTGACAAAGCATAAAAACAATACATTAAGTACACCAATCACCATGTTTCATCGCACCGCTCGAACCCAATTGAAAAACCGCCTACCGTAATACCAGCATATCGAATGTTTAACAACTTTAAACAAACGAATACCTCAATCAATTTCACGACCAATAATGACTTGAAGAGTAAAATTTGCCGGTCGTCAACGTTGAATGCCACTCAACTTCTGTTTCAACTTTTACGATCCAACCGTTCGGTTTGAAGTGAAACTTTTAGTATCGAACACAAGTCTGTAAATTCGAACTGCACATTTTCTTTTGTCCCACACAAAAGGAGGAAACCATTTTTCACCAAGACAAAGGTGACGAAAAATCTTTTTGTGCCCCCATGAATGATACTAATGCTGCCACATTTCGTAATGTCAAATGTGACACTAATGCATCTGAAACATTAGCGGTTGGTAATATCAATTTTATGACCACTATATGCGAGATAGATGCGCCCGAATCTCAGGGCACTAAGACTGTTGATTGCGATGCAAAAACTCTTTGTTGGGTAATAGCCGCAGAATAAATACTTTGTAACCATTATAGTGAATCATCTTATAATGACAGAATAATGCTGTAATGCTAAGGTTTCTTGATCATGTATACATCGGTGCTTTGATCATAATAAGCGCTAGAATATTACAACAAATTTGAAATTATAGACAGTAACAGAAAAAAACCAAATGAATCCAAAAAGCTTCAAATCCTTAGTTTAATTAAACTCTTTTATCTCAAACACTATCTCATTAACATGAACGTTGTTGTTATCGTCGATAGTAAAAATAGTATTAAGCAACAACCGGATAATGAATTGAAAACGTTTAAGTAACAACCAGTAGCATTAGCCGCCCCCATAAAAACCCACTCATTATTGTCTAGTCCAGTCCTCCAGTTAAATTCGTAAAATATGAGCGTTGTCAGTTTGTTTTTATATAGCTTTGTGTTGACCGCGTGGTGGGCTATAAAAATTCTTTCGCCCCAATTTAAGCCAGATTACTCAGTCTCTGACACCACATTCAAGTGGCATTGATTTCCTTATTTTTAATTAATGGTTTGTTGGTTTATTGAGAAATGTTAGATGATAAACAATAATTTAGTAAAGATATAGCCAAATAAATTTAAAAAATTCAAGTATGTATCTAAGAATGAAAATATAGCCAAACGAATGAATTTATTATTAGAACTATTCAGTAAAAAGCAAACAATAAACAATGTGAAACGACCCCGTATGTAACATTGTATTAGTATTTTCTAGCTATTTAAAGGCATAATAATTATTCGACATAAAATACTTATTTTAATCATGAACAACATTTTAAGTGATAATAACTTGTTATTTGGCATTCCGTTTAACTTCGAAGAAATATGATGTCTTATATAAGGAGGGATTCTCAAGTATGATGACATTAACGGCAATACAACTTAATTATTCAAATATGATAATGATATCATAACGTGTATTTGTTATAATTTCTCAGATACTTTTAAAGTGTTTTTTGCAAAAACAAAAAAATATATGTAAAAGTCATTAGTAATGTCCTCGATTCTCAAAGACAAATATTAAACGAACAAATTATATTTCTGCTATCGCACATCCTACATTATGTTTGCTAAAATTTGTTTTTGACCTAATTTCTTGTGAGGCTATCACACAATGACAAGGTAACCGTGCTCAGTCATTGCCATAATAAAACCTCTCATTTTTATGGTAACACCATTTTGTCGAGCAACTATAAATTGTGAGATGCAATCTGTTCTATCCTCTCTGGACAACAAAGTATAGCAGATATATTACTTGATTACTTTCAATTGTTTGTCATTTATGGTTCGAGGCTCAGAACGGACAAGGCTGAAACATTTAGGGTATGCAATTTAGTGCATACATAGAAAAATAGGACAGTATGTTGAAATATCGAATCAAAATGGTATAAATTCTTCACGGTTGTGTTATTAATGTGCTCATTCAGTCCATTGATTCGGTATGAAATTGTAAAAAATGATAGATGATGTTGTAGAATATAAGAATCTTACGGTCGATCAGATGTTAAGTAGATACTTAAAGCATAAAAACTATCACAACTTTTAAAATGTCACTAGTTATGGGACATTCTCAGCCACAAAACTACTAACGCCGACCGTAGCACTATGAAAACCTCATCTTTATATTATTTACAACTGCAAGCACCAAGCACTAGTAATGTGCCTATAAAGAAGCTTATCATCATCATGTAAAGCTTTTAATGCACCGCTTTATACACGTAAGACATTATTACTTGGTTCAAACAAACATCACATAACTATTTTGTGCTTACACCAGGTTTATTGGTAAATCTCAAGCTGTTCAATGCTCTGTTTGTCGTCTACGCTGTTAGACGCGTACTCCTACTATGTAATGAGAGTAATAACAAAACAGTTATATAATAAAGTAACCACTTTAAATTGCAACGAGGTTGCATTTATTACAGTTACCACGTCAGTCGTTGACTTTTCATTATCATACACGATGAAGTTCACCGGATAGAAATTATATATTTACCGGCTCAGGGGAGCGGTGGGTATTATTCGTGGTTTAATTTCGCTTCCACTGATCCGGTGTACGCGAAGTTTATAAATACTTAAAACGGCTAACGAGTGAATTTCCGACGAGCAAATCACGACAACGATAAGTTCCGAAAGGGCTTCTGGTTCATATCTGAGCAGCATCAGATGTGACCGGTGCTAAATTTAGTAATCTGTTCGATATCACTCATGATAACTTTACGTTCATCGGTCGTAACAGACTTGATGCAATATATTCCGGTAAAGACGTACACGAATACAATAAAGGAATGCCAATTGGTTATGACGCGAGCTCAAAATTTATAGAGCCGTATATTCAGGTCGAATGAACAGCTGAATCAGATAAGTAGGATTCTAAATTAGTCATTCAGCCGTAGCCTGTTACTAAAACAAAGGTGGCTAGGGAGTGCGACGAAGCGACTATGCAAACACCCATGTGCACCGCAACCGGGCAACTGGGTCGCCTCGTGTTTATCGTGCAACATAATAATGCCTTATTCAAATTAAATAAGTGGTACATACCGACGGAATTAACATAATACTGTCGCGTCTGTATTATAATAAAATTGCAAACAAGATAAAACTGTAACCGATTTCGATCATATTGTAACTTAAGTTATTTCACAAAATGGTTAATATTTGCCACAAATAATAGACAGGCAAACGAGCAAAATCGTGATTATTCACTTTGGAAGTTTGCGCGGCGTCTACGTGATATCCGTTTGTAAAACCAACATCTGGCGCCGCAGAAGTTTGTCGTAGTCGTAGAGACGCGGAGTTAAAACAAGAGACATACCTACCGCCTACTAAAAGCATCAGTGACCAATGTTTTATAACCGACGACGACGACGCGGTATTTGGCGTCGACGTTGATTTCCTAGCCGTAAAACGAACTAACAATTTCAATGTCAGACTTTACGGTAAACAAACGAACTATATTAATAACAAAACCACCCGCTTAGTTACGCAGGGATTTTGTGATTTTTATAGACACTATACTCGTAAAAGTCTTATTTTCGATTTTATAAATTCAATGAGCAACTCGATGTACCTGATATAATTTTGATTAAACAAATCATAGAGATCAATAACAAAACGATATTGTAATAAATGGACGTCCGAGTGGCCTTAATATGCGAGTGTTCAATTTTTTTTATCATCAGAGATAGGTGACCACAATAGTTTGAAATTGAGCGTCTAGACAATTGCCATGAGGCAATTTACTATAATTTACACGTAACCGATGATTTTTGGAGCATTTCTTTAATACTATGCAAATGGTGAATGTAACTGAATGTTCAGTACACTATGTGTCATCATCATCTCTGCCAAATCAAACCCATGGCTGTGTATAGACCTCCCGACCCGCCATAGTTTTATATTAAAAGGTACTTACCAAGGTGAGAGCGAAGATGATTACAGCAATATTAGACATTTCTAGTGATCGACGTGTTAAATCACTGGAATTATATCACTTCTTACACTCGGCAAAACGGGGTTTGCCAGTAAAGAACTTTTCGAAATACCAATGTCCTTTATCAATATATTTGTGTTAGATAAACATGACCTAAAGATACGATTTTATAATCCAACCTGAATGATTACATCTCTATTGACAATTGGTATCATTTCACTTTCTCTATCTTATGATGGTGTCGTATCAATAAAGATAGTTTATTAAGAAATCATAAACGTAATAGTGTTTAATGATAACCTACATTCATTTCTACTGTAGCCAAACAAAGACTACAGCTAATAAGGCATTCACTGATAAACTAAAACTGTCTTAACTGATACATTTAAAAGAGAAACTTAAATGTGAAAAGCAGAAAGAAAATCATTAAATTATGTAATTTGAAATCAGCTATTTGTCTCGATGGTTCCCTTAAATATAAATTAAAAACTTTGAATGCCGTTTAATTTTATAGCGAGTTTATCGCCGGAAGTGTTCGTTGACAACGGCAGCTGCAATTTGTCATCATTCTACATTAGCGTTTTTGAGATGTTCCTCATTATCAAATTTCACGGCTTGGCTTGATACAAATCTTGAATGATCTTGAGCGTAAATTGCGAGATTATTTTTGCGCGCACAAAATGGACTCAAATACCAAAGAGTCGTAAAAACACATTCTTTCGTAATTTCATAGATATGCCGTGTGTTAATAAAACATTGAGTTAATGTAAACATTGATGAAGGCGAGATAACACTTATAATTCAGATACGAATTGTCGCGTTCGCGCGTGGAATGTAGGCGTTTGAGACCTAAAAACTTTCTAGATTTAGTTATTTCAGTACATGCACAACCAATTCTTGGTCAGGAAAAAGCGCAAGTAAAATTTACTATAATTTTTAAATTTTGCGAACGAATTAAAATTAGTAATGAATGACTATTTTATCTAGGTAAAAGAAGATTTAGAATCCTATTGTGGAACAATTTTTTGCACAGAACAACATGCCCAAGTAACATGTATCATCAATAAATTTTGCGAACGTATTAAAATTAGTAATAACTATTTTAATACGTGTAGGAAGGAAAATGCAAGTAAAACATCAATCATTTCACGAATTTCCATCGGCAACAAATCACTCGACCGTATTTTTAAACACCGTATTTATAGAATCGTAAATTATTTACAACTTGAAATGATTCTGTACGTCCGTCGGTTTGCAAAACCCTTCAAGGGCAGGTAGTTCGTAGTTAAAAGCAAACATATTTTATATCTTCTCCAAATAGAATCACATTATTGGTGTAATCTTTACGATGAACTTTGGATTTCCTTGCGTCACAGATTATATTAGTCTGTCCCGAAACTCTTTGGAATGCTATAAATTTTAAATTCCTCTTCTATGCCCTTTGAGGCACATGTCATCTGTAGTGAAAACTAATTATAATGAACAATTGAATAAATCATTTTGTTAGTATGTGACACATGACAGTTACGAAAGTTTTCATAAAAAAAGATAATTATAAGCTAGAGTTTTGGTCGACCTAATCGGTGAGCACATCTAATTTGTAACTTATTATGATCCTTATAATGGACATGTTAAAGATGAAAAAGACTTAAGTATGGTTTGGTTCATGGTTTTGCCATCCACTTTACGGCAAACCAAGGCAGGGCATGGTACAAATGACCTTCAGGCTTTTGACATCTGTTCGTCATTAATGTCAATATGACATAAAAGGAGAAGGGAGCCAGTTGAAAATCAACGTCAAGTTTAACTATGATCTAATATTATTAAGTACTTATATCAAATGAAATATTTCTTATGTGATTGACATTTATATGTGATCGTATCGTTATTTGAGCTTTAATTTTATGTCTTGGTTTTATGTTAAGTCTTAATAATAATAAATGTCTTGGTTTTATATTAAGCCTTGTAATAGCTACTGGATGTGTACGTACATTCATTAGTTTTCCGTCTAACGTTATGAATAAAGGATAATAAATAACACATGTCATTTAAAGTTCGAATTTAAGTAGCAATAATTTTACCAATTAACATTTTCTTAGCATTTGAATAGTAATAAAATAGAAAGAATCAACATTTTCTAGGCACTACAATTTAAACGGTACAATATCGTATTTATGTTGACCATGTCTAATATATTTATAGAATTTTCATAGGACCTATTGTAGCAGTAGATAAATTATTACTACTTCCAGTATTATCATATAACATTGAAGTTTTTAAATAATGAGATTTCGGCACGAAGTCGTTATAACTCTTTAAGCCCATAAAGGATACATGTCAAACCAGATCTATAAAACATATTTATAGGACCAACCATAGTTTTGATAGCTTAATCTCAATTTGTTTTGTAGTAAAACTGTAATTGGATGGCTTTTCGAAAAGTTTTATTAAAATAAAAGCAAAAAATTTTTGAAGAGAGTTTTAAAAATAATTAACAAGGTGTTAATTATTTTATGACAATTAAGACTCTCTTATAGTAAACTTACATTGTAAATCATTTTGTATAAAAATCTTTCTTGTTTCAGGCATTGCATTCAGGTTTTCACATCAATATTTTTAGTATGCGAACACATGCTCAATATTTGGACATTTATAGTCCAACATATGGAATGCTGTTTCATATAGATTCATGGTTTGATATTGATGGCTTTACAACACTACTCGATTCGAAAAATAGGATTGTATACTACTACAGTATAAATTTAAGCCAAGCCAGTAACGCATCTATGAACCAAAGCTTGAAACGACGCGCATGTCAACGCAAACTTTCAGCGAGTCTCGATTGATTGATCGCTGTTAAAGAACACAAAATAGGAAATTGAAAGTCAGAGCATGCCTCTGCTGAAGGCTGAGAAAACGCTCAAAAGTATTAATAAATCATGATAGTATCCCATGACATTCCCGAGTTGGTTGTAAATGTGCGTGTTTTGTGTTCTAGGAATGAGAATCAGTTTAAAATTTGCCTGTATCAGAGGAATAGTTTTATCTAAGCATTGAAAGTTAAATAAAGATGAAGATAACAGTATCGAAAAAACGGTTTAAGGCTGGGTGTTTCTGCGAGATCCACTTTTTTAGAATCCGTTTTTGAAGTAGTAAACAGTAAAATTAAAATCTTACAAAGTTTATTGATAATGTTGATTAAAAATAAGTAATTTAATACTATGATTGACTAAAATAAAGCTCCTATGCAATTGGAGAAATGTCTTCCAATGGATTTTTATTTAGATGAATGAAAAATTAATATACGGTGAAAATAACAACGAATAACATAGATATAGATAATAACATAATAATAACATAGATAAAGTACAAAGGTGAGGTTATTTTTCTTGTTCCTGATATGTAAAGAAAAATGTTTACGAGCTACCTAGTCTTAAGTTGAACTTGAGATGCTAACGACACCTATATTTACGGCGGCAGTAGGGCGCGCGGTGTCCTTGGCATGGAGCCAATAGTAAATTGAGCGAGTCTCATTCAAATCTGTCATTCATATCAACTGAGACGTGATTATTAAATTTTATTTCAGTTTTTCGTAAATTAAATGACACTTATTGTCGTTATTGCAAAAAACATTGTGTTGAAACGTCGTTTTTCATTTTTATGAATTGAGAAATGTTATCTTGGATAAATGATTTTCATTGCTAGCTTACACAATTTACTTTAGAATAATAGTTATTTGTTATGCAAGGCTGGAAAGTTGGTTATTTAGCGGCGAGTTACCTCTATTGAAAGCAGAGCAAGTGAAGGATACTAGGATTGAAGGATAAAGATTGAATCCTGAGCGAAGCGAGGATTTCAAAGGTACAAGACGCTATAAACTTTTCTACCGACCGTAACACACAATTTTTCACCTCAGAACATTTTATGGTTGTTTCCGCGGTCAACTTCCGGTAAAAAAATCTTTAAACATAAAGTTGTTACAACACAAACTTATTCTCGTTGTTTTAATGATATAAAAAAACTAAAATAATAAAAAAGGGAGTATTATAGTTGATTCAAAGTTATTTAAAGTAGGAACATATTGTTACTTATAAATAAGAATAAAACGATTCCGTAAATGTTGACACTGACATGAGGTACAAGACAAAGACAATTTAAAAATAAAGATTTATGTCACGTTCCGAAATCCAATCATAGGTTGTGAAATCTCACCCAGCCCAATATAAAATTCTTATAACAAGTAGTTTAATCTTATTGCTATTGTTTTTATGATTCAATGAAATAAAATAAAATAATAAAACCAAAACGAAGTAATATAATTAATTAAAAGCTATTTAAAACAAGAATAAAATATAACAGAAAAGTCAATAGTGCGATTCGGAACGCATTATGACATATTTTTAGGTATTAATTTAAAAAAGTACTTTGCAGCGCTAGGCCGCAAAAAGCGATTTTCTACGACGAAACTAAATGACAAAACCTCCTTTACGGAGCGTGTGAGGTGATAAGTACATTTTATGTACTGTAAATCTATTTTAGTGACAATTATACTTCATTTATTACCATTTACATTGGTAACGTGATAGAAAAAAAACATTTCTCTCTTCATTGATATCCTACTCATTAAATAAATTACATGAGTATTTTTTTATTTGTATTTATTAGTAATAAGTATTTATATTTTTTATTTGTGTCAATTTGCCCAGTACAAGTTGATACAATAACATGCCGACACGTGACTGTTGTTGACTGAATAATATTAATTTTTCAAATTAAATTCATCACTTTTTTTTTGCTTTAGAAACATAACTAAATTGAAAAAGCAAAGCAAAATCAGGTATTTTACTCATTAAACTATAATCATATCAAGTTTAGTCTGTATCAACCCTTATGGCGCTTTTTAAAAGTTTAATAAACGGTCGATCTATTCAAAACGGACAGGTACAAATTTTATCACTTTTTATCAAATCTGGCACATAATTTACGTCGACGATTATTCCAGAACTGGTTACGGCCTATTATTGCCGAAACGACGATAAAGTATGGTAATTACACCGATTCGCACTCCGATTTACATTGTGATATATATATTTTTTATGGATTTTTATTACATTCCGCCTCCAGGTATGGTTTTACATTGATTTATTGGCAAGTCTTATTCGAAATCTAGTTATTGGACGGGATATTTTTGTGAACACGTCAAAACAATAGGGATTTTTTTTTATAACGGTTGTTTAAATACACACAATCTTTAGTCAACCAAATAAAGAGAAAACGGTGTAGGCTGCCGAGAATAACGTTAAATTGTTCTGATTTTTATTTTTACTTTAAAATCAAGTCTACATGATGTTAATTTTCGCGCCCTTATAAGTAGAAGTTTGTAGAATCCCCAGTAGTGGCAACTACTCCGTGGGTATTTAAAATTTTAAAGTGACTTAATAATATACATTTTAAATTTTTGATCGAGAAGGTATTGTATAGTACAGATTTTTTTCGCGATTTCGTTGCTGCTTCTGTAGTTAAAGCTATTTCTATTGATGAATATGATATAATATGAATTTTGAAGTTTGTTTGTCATAAAATAATACGATGTGTTTGTATAAGCGGTTTCCGTAGTGCCAATGTTTAACTTTACGTGTTGCCAGCTGTACTTTCTTTCCATTTTCCTCAGCCATAGGTCGGCTGTCTGTTTTGTTATGTTAATTTACTCAATGTATTTGAACACTGCTTACGTTGAAATATCTATCTTTCAGGAGACAAACCTTCAATTTATTTACTTTAGTAAAGGATTAAGTATGTACTTGCGTCACCGAAAAAAAAACCTGGCTTGGGGCATCACTTTCGCATTTCCATTGTTACTTATTATGTCAAATTGTCAAATTCAGCAAAAAGATGCTTACGGTAGCTCAGTGGTTATAGCAGTGGGCCGGATACCCAAAGGTCGCAGCTTCGAGTCCTGTCTGAGTGTAACTTGTGGCGAGTTCGTCCAATATTTTTCTATTTAAAATTTATCATTAGTAAAGGAAATTAGGTATTTTCCGCAATATGGCAATTTTCCGCAATAATCATTAAATCAGTCTAGACTGTCACAAGCACTTGTGAATGTGAAAGATATGCCATCGCTTCACAAACCCTACGGGCGGGAGACCTTCTAACGAGGAGAACCGGCAAGAAACTCGTCAAGGGCTGTTTTTTCTCCCTGTTTTATTTCAGGGTTAGGCAGGGTTTAACATTAAAAAAAGAAGTGGCCTGTAACTACTATTTATTATAAGGAATAAAGAATATATGTCACTAGCTGCCCACCCCGGCTTCGCACGAGAGGTGTGCCGAGTTTTTTTTTTATAAAACGTCAAAAGCTAAACGCACATTGTCCTGACAAGAACAAATACAACACAAAAAGTTATAAAATGTTGTACAGTCGTGTTAAAATTATTGGCGTACATGTACGAGTAGGTACAACATACATTTCCATTTAAGTATTATTATTATTATTAATTATAACTAAAGTTTTCTAGAAACTTACTTTAGCTTGATAAATTTGGTGTGATTGTATGAATATATTTATTATTATTACCTTACACAGATTAAAAACTACTAGCGGCCGCCTGCATTTCACCCGCGTGGTTCTCAACCCGTGGGAATATCGGGATAAAAAGAAGCCTATGTGTTAGTTCACTACTTGAAGTCCTTACATACCAAATTTCATCCATATAATATCCACACTCAACAATTTCATGACGACTCGTTTATAAACTAGGCACAAAGTTATGATCAAAGTGTTCTCATAAATAATTTAATAACCATATAAAAATCTAAATAAGTATATAGCGAACATTATAGCACATATATCTTTAAAATTACTTTAATAAAGAGGCTTTAAATTTTGTTGAGTCTTTTTTACCGCCACTAACTGTTAGTAATTGTTAGCCGCAGTAAATCTCAAGTTGGTTGGACTGCGTTCAGTCATAAATAATTTTAGAATAAACTTTGATACAGTGCTAATCAGATAAAGAATCTTGTTAAGTGATTCTTTATTGATGAGATAGCACTTCGAATCCGGATATTTTGAAGTGTTTTTATACACGAGCAAGTAGATGAAGTTAGTACCTGCCTACATACAAGTTCTTTATAAAGGGTTTAATAGTGACCGAAAATTTAAAGAAACGATTAAACATTCATCATCAGCCTGTGGACGTCCACTGCTGGACATAGGCTTCTCCTAGCTCACGCCTATTGTGGCGTTCATAGGAGGCTATTAGCCTACTGCTACCACGCTGGCCAGACGGGTTGGTAGAGGGTTTGTTTCAAGCTTTCCTTCGCACAGGTGTTCAATGCGTCGAGCCTCTTAGTCGACTCTTTCAAATTTCCCAGGCATGTAAGGGAATGGTGACACTTGTATTGTTAGGCCGTCATCACACGGCACAAACGGCGTTAAATATTAATGCCAGCAATTATTATTCCTGCTAATTCAAAAAAATCTCGGTATTCGCTAGCATTAGACAATATTTTTGTTTTTCTGGGAAATTTATGAAATATATTTTTTAATTCATAAGCGTATCGTATTACAAGAAGAATATCGGGTAAAGATGCATAATAACGTTAAGACGCTATGCGCAAAAATTACGTACTGTTTGTATAAAACGGTTAGAGATGTAACAAATCTGGTAATAAGATAGGTATATATTTCTTCATACCTTTATCTAGATTTGTGAAGTTTCAGAAACACAATTTTATGATTTTGCAGCGACACTTTTTCTTCTGAAAGACCTCTTAAAAATGCGAAATTTCAAGATTATTCTCAAATGGCGTTACATATACTATTGGAAATTGCTTTAATTAGTGGACACCAATAATATTTAACATGTAGTGTTTCATTTTTCTTCTTTGCTATTGTTATATAATTGCTATCTCGCTTCAGTCGTATGCCATCTTAAAAGGTGCAAAATAAAAATAAATCTGCACACGGAAAAAGTCGACCCACAAAGTTCGCGATAAATTAAAGCTGAAATCGTTGTGATACGGATATCGGAAAAAAACTTCTATGCTCATCAATATGAATATCACAATACCTACCAATATAAACTGGGTGGGGAATGTAAAATCCGTTATTTGCTGTATGTGTAGTATTTAAGTTTTGTTAAGTTTAAATTTAGATCTGTGGATTTTGAAATAAATAAATAGAACCTTAGGCTCACCAGGCATAGACAATTCCGGTGCGCCATCGAATCCATTTGGCGGGGCTATTAACTATCTTTGTAACAACAACGCGACAACAACGCGACAGCGATGAGTCACGCATCCGTGCGGTTGCTATGTATATACGTGGTATATGGTACGTAATAGAACCCCCGGATCGGACCAAGACTTATTACAGTAACTGGCAGGTCATTTGCATGAAATGCAACTCTCGATTCTCGTGACCTTCTCTAGGCCGCTAGCCTACTAGGCTGGGTCGGCCTACGCTGCGCCTTCTAGTTGTCAAAGTTTGTTTATGGAACTACTATTACTAGATTTCATAAAAAAATAAACGCTTTGTGATCTTAGCTTGTGGCCATCTTGCAATTATCATAGATAATAATATCGGTTCCTTTTGCATTAGAAAGATCTTTTTGGATTTCGTAGCGTAAAAAAACGAAACCCTTATAGATTCGTCATGTCCAATCATGTCATGTCACAGCCACTTTATTATATTTGGAGAAATGCATTTATACATCCCTCGCCCCTGAATCGAAATGTTGTCACACACACCCGCAATCCCCCCACCTCCCAGCGAACTATTGGGCTCGATGAGAGGTGGCAGAACTGCATTAGTAATGTTAGAAAGACCTGGAATAAAGTTTAAGTTAATCTCCTTCCATCCTACTATGTCTACTAATGTCAGTTTGTTTGTTTGTTACTCTTTGCGTGACAAAAACTACTTAACCGATTTAGATGAAATTTGGCACACTGATAGAAGATTACCTGGTTAAAACATAGGCTATTTTTTATCCAGATATTCCCACGGGAACGGGAACCACGAGGGTGAAACCGCAGGCGATCGCTACTATAAAAATAAGCATAAACTATTAGGAGTAAGATACGTTATCATAAAGTAAAAGTTAATAGTTAAGTGCCTACACCGTTGAATCTCGCGAAATTGACTTAACGAGATAATACGGTCCCTTTACACTTACCTATTGAGGTTAAACAAACTGTTATGTTAAGGGCGCTCATCGTCAAGCTTCTGCAATATTTATTATATTTTGTAATTGGCCCATTTCTAGACACTTTATCTCGTTGTCATAGATTAAATAACAGAAGGTGGCGACACCGCAGATACGGATCTTTGTTATAATGTTAAAACGTTTTGCTGATTGCCGTGAGGTGTTGACGCTAACAATAAATGGTGGAATAGTTAATGAAGTCGTGGAGCGGGTGATATAATTTTATTTTAATGATTATTAAGTATTAGTTTTAGTTTGTCTACCCTGCTGCGTTTAAACTGGAACTTCAAAAATATTGTATGAAAAAAAAAAACATTTTTTAAAGTATTGTTATTTATTTATTTAAATTAATTGATGAGAGAACGTAGTTATGCTCAAAACTCAGTCATCTGATGTAAAAATAATAATGGTATCCAATTATTTTTTCATAAGTATAAACACTTTGTATAGCAATTTTGTGACAATCAGTCAATAGAAAGTGCTCCAAGCTTCAAGGAACAAATCGATTGATAAAAAATCGCTGACAGTAATAATGGGTGCCTTGTTAAATCACCCTACCTAACCATAAAAAAAACTTAAAAAAACCCTTTTGTTAGCATATCGTTTGGTGTGACCTAGTTACTGGGCTAACTGATAAACGAATTTAGGCAGATAACGATAACAACCTTACCTACGATGACATTGAGCATGGCCTTATTCAAAATACTTGAGTACACTTCTATGATTCTAGGACCGCGACGGATAGCACAGATTTCGTGTTTGTGGTTTTTCTGTACTTATTTATTCTATGTTGAATTCCTACTTATGTATGTACTAATATATACCTATAAGTTGGATTGCAATAAAAATGTTTTCCCATTTCCATCGATTTTTTTATACTTTAACTTTAAAAACCTATATGCTTAATTCTGTGTTTCCTGACACTAACAATTTGAGGGTCTTCAAGTCACGAGTGAATAGGTATCTTCTAGGCAAGCGCGTTACATCCTAGATCGCAGCTTCGCTTTCCATCAGGCGAGATAGCGGTCAAGAGTTTTACCTATCTAATATATAAAAGCACATCCGCGCACACATAATATAAATTAATTATATTATATTGTTATTATTTGTTAAATTAGTTATTGAATTATTGAAGTGAAAACTTCTTTAGCGGCGTTGAGCACTTTTTCTGTAATGGGTATAAAATCTTAAACTCGCGTCAGGACACGTGACCTGATCGAAAAAGCGTAGGACGGATGGAGAATGTTGAGGTGACAGGTTGACTATGGTCTCGGTTGCTTAGCGACAGACTGTTGATAATGTCTTTTACTTGTCTCTTGTTTTATTGTCAATATATATTTTTCGATTCTCTATAATAACTAATGTTTTCTTATATCTTATTACCTAACTTAACGTTCACTTTAATATGGTTTGTCATGTTTGTGTACGATAGCGCAATAAATGAATATTGTATTCTACCACATAAATGATAGTACTTTTATACTGATAAAGCAATTGGTGCAAAATTATTCCCTAACCATTCCAAAATATCAAACATGCTCAACGTTAATAATCAAGTTTTCACTTCTGCCGGCACTCCCGGAGTGCAACCCGTCTTTTTTTTGTTATATTATAACTTATAATATTTTCTTGAGGAATGATTAATTATTTTTATTTTTTTAATAAATTGAATAATATAGATTAATAATTTATAAAGGCAAACATAATTATGTAATTGTTATTATTTTATTGATTTAATTATTAGTTACTCTATTGTATTGGGGTAAATCCTGTAATAATAGATGTAAGTGTGGAAATAAATAAATAAATAAAAATTACACAACTGTTATGTTACCGTTGAATATATTTTGGTGTTTTTTAAAGATTTTTTGGTTTCCCGACGTCGTAGTCACGGGTTGGCTGACTGATCATGAAAATATAGTGCATTAAAATCTGTAAAAGTTGTTTTATTTTCAAAAAAGCCTATAAAACATTCGCTGTTTTTTTCAAAGACATGGAGATTAATGATCTATTCTAGACTTGTGACAACGTTATGAATTGAAATTATCGTTATTTTTTTACAATAACAAGGAGATTGATGATGTACTTGAAGGTGTGATACATATTAAACAAGAAAATAGCATTGTAAAATGCAAAATTAAAATGTTATAATAAGTACTTGAAGGTGTTAAAAAGCAAAGAAATGTCGTTGGCACTTTTGTCCTATCCTACTCTTGTAATCTTCTCTAGGTACAGTCTTATTAATTAATTAAATGCATCATTATTATAACAGCCCTTCAATAGATAGATTCATTAATACGTAACCCCACCCTAAGTTTCTGTCGATCAGAAATGAAGAGTTCTTAGCAATGATGTAGATTGTAGAATGTATCCACTCTTGAGACTTGCTGACGAGGCCTTCATTATGACCTCGAATAGACCTCTGAAGATTTTTCTCCTTTACAATATGTAGTGTCAGCTACATATTGTAAAGGAGAAAAATCTTCAGAATCACATATTTCCTAAGACAAGTAAGTATAACGATGAAAGACTCGATCTAAATTAATGTTAGGTGTTATAATTAACTTCAAGCCAAATGTAAAACATTCGGATTAAGTAACTACGAATCACAAAGAGATTTGGTTATTATTTTTCATTTGTTTATTAACCAGATGATTGAGTCTTCCCTGACCACGGCCCTTACAAAGAAAACGAAACGTAGAAATAAAATCTTAACCCACTTGTAACTTTCTATAAACTGTAAATTGTAAACAGAGCGCGGTTTGATGCATAAAAGTTGTTTTTTTTTAAAATACTGTGTCCACGTGAAAATCTATAAGAATTTTAAAATGTTTTGCTCATTAATCAAAAAGTGATAAGAAGCTTCATATTGGTATGCGTCTTATTATGATAATAGTTATTGTAGTAGTGTCTCAAATCTTGTTCCTTTCTTTTGCTCTCACGGACCTGCTGAAAGAATTAATTTTTAATGGGAAATAATCTTTTTTATATGAATAACGGGGAAACTCTCAGATTTTATCATAACTGATTTTAAATAATGATAAGGTGGAAGGTGGAACCGCGCCTCTACCAGAATCCCCAACCATTGAGGAACTGCTTAAATTTGACCCCTATACAAATCTTCTGTCTACTCCTTATTTACCACTGTGTGCGTACAAAATAAATAAATACATAAACACATTGAAACCACAGATGCATTCCCAATCAGGTCAAGTAAAACCAAAGATTTTTCATCTATGATTTATGTGATCGCTGGCGCTTACGACCAACTGCATTGGTGGGTTGCAAAACAAATGAGTGTAGCTAATTGATCTCGGCTGCCAATACGCTGGCATTGGCAGATAGCTATGCATCTTGATTTGCTGTCAACAGATCTTTTTGAAGTGTTGAAATATCGTGATTGAGGTATGAAAAAATACGATTAACTTATTGTGCGGTTGAACTTTGACATATTTTAAGGCTACTAATATTTTTTTGAGATAAAATTTAGACCCACAAAAAAACCTTTTTATGTTAGACGTTCTATGCAAAGTGTCATAAACATTTGAAAAGCATCTGATTTAGATTTCGATGGCGTCTTAGTTTTTTTGCAGAAAAATAAGTTTATGTAAATAGATAAGATACCGCATTACTAAATAATTTGTGTAATGTCCGATTTGGGTTAGTAGAAGACTAAGTGATGTTAAATAAGTTAAGTCATATAATAACCAGGTATTTCTTGTTATGAACGGACGAATATTGAACAAACGATATTATGAATATTGTTACTCATTTCCGAAACCAAATATAACGTCTAAGTATAGTGTTGTAGTAGTACTATCAGTTCACAGCAAACTTAACAGTTGCGCTACGAAAATTTAATGCACTCGATGGCGCAGTTGTACTACTTAATCCTTCCTACTGCGCCAGGGGTCGTAGGTTCGATCCCCAACCGAGACAAATATTTTTGTGAACATTGCTCTTGCAAATATAATTATGATTATATTTGCAATTATTTTGTTACTTCGGTCGGAGATCTGAAATATAAGTGCTTAAAGCATTTAATTCGGAATCAGATCAGAAAAACCAGATCAGGGACAGTTATCAGATATTTATTATTATTATTTAATTTAGTTCGTGCTCTAATATAATAGAGCAAACGGTTTTTGTTTGTATTGCGAGCACTTTCTTGAGCACATTCTGAAATACGACAACTGAATATAGATGTAGCGAGATCAGGAAAGGATTACGGAGATTTGTAAAAGTCTTGTTGGAACCAATGTTCCGTTTCATAGCGTGGGTGTAGCGTATCGGATACAGCAAGAAATATTCAGTGTTAAAATCTGGCAAATTTTAAATAAATATTATCTATATATAAGGCCCGTGTTATCCATTTTAATGTTCCCTCCAGCGCCATGAGTATAACACCTACAGCCTTCACTAATAGCTTCAAAAATCACAAAAATAATGTAGGCGGCCTTTTTTTATTCTATATATTGACCTTATCAAGTTCAAAGGTTAGAAAAACTGGAAAAATCTGACGGATTGCACACGTGCGTAGCACGCGCTTAAGTCTAGTTCAAATAGAAGTAACTTAAGCACTGTGTTATGTGTTTTAGATATCAGTGTGTTTAGTGCGAGTTTTCTATTCACGGTCGATAGTGAACATGTTAGGTTTTTGTATGGCGTTGGTGTAGTTGGTGGCATAATCCGCTAGATGGCGGGCTGCTTATTTCATAAAAAATCGACGCGTTCAAGATCGACCGTAAGTAGAAAAAAAATCGCACTAAGCACTTAGTAGCAACAAAAATGGCAACCATAAACGTATGTTAATGGAATTATAACACCTCGACACGAGGAAAAACAAATTGTTCATCACATTAATATTAGTCCCGAGTTGTGATCGATCGAACCCACGACCTATGGTGTAGTAGATAGGATAAGTACAGACAAGAACCGGGATTTTTGAGCCTCTTGTTTATCATTTTAACTTGGTTGTATTACATGAATTCCACCGTTTTTGTTATTCAAATGTGACTAAAGTATCATCAAAGTCAATATCATTTATTCAGTCTGGGTTGTTACAAGCGAACGTCAAAGAAGGTCCACAAACCCTACAGCGGGAGACCTTGCAACGAGAAGAACCGGCAAGAAACTCGTCAAGGGCTGTTTTTTTCTCCCTGTTTTATTTCATAAAGAGTCGTCAAATTGTAAAGTGACCTTAACATATCAGTAAGGTCAATTTCCATCACAAAAAGAAAATACTAATTATAATATTACATTTTATGGTTATTGTAACTATAATCAATTTTCAATACAAAACACAGCCAAAATACAATGAGTGGCAAGTGGCTCAACGGTCTCGCAAGCTGATTATGTAACAAAGATAAAAAATCACATAGCAACCAGTTTCTTCGCTGTCATTTTTGTAACATTTTTATACTGTATGACAGCCACAACAGCGACGAAACTGAAACTGAACCGAGTTTTCGTTAGATATCCGGTTTGTGACTGTACAGTCGAAGAACTTCCCGGTTGATCAGTAGAGTTTTTTTGACGATATTTCGGAAAGTATTAAGGTTGAAAAATTATTTATTTAAGTATAATATGAAATACCCATTAAAGCTCTATTATTATTATTACTATTACTTTTAGAGATACCTTTATTCAAAAATCACTACTGATCAACCGGGAAGTTTTCATACAACCTATTTCAAGCACCAGTCTTCACAAATAAAAAATACAAAAAAAAAATTAAATCTTACTTAAATTAACTAAGTAAATTATACTACATGTTTGTGTCATTAAGTAAGCTATTGTGTAGTTACTTTCCATATACTTATTGTTTGTTTGTGAAGAAATAAATAAAGATTATTATTATTATTAAGTTCTCCGATTGTACCAATATGGCGCCACCGGCACCGGGCTCATCACAAATGCCCTGTCTTTATTCGATACAAGTCTTTAAAGTAGCTAACTATCTAAAGACTAGTTCCATCAAAAAAGTCACATCTGTAAGTGGTGAAATATTAAAAATGTTAGTATAAATTGTGAGTAGGCAACATTAGACGCGAAAACAAAAAAAAATATCTTTTTCGCATGTCACGTAAAACCGACGGAACGAGTTTCTCAATCAGTCTAGAGATTGCATTTAAAATTGTAATTTGTATAAAAATCACTAGAATACAGATCAAATCATTTGATCTCGAACACTAAAGAAAATATTGACAATATAATAATAAATTGCTATAAAAAGCTTGGACGCTTCAGTGCGTAGGCTTTGTGGCATACACGGTCCAATAGGTAAACTGATAAACTTATTATAGACACACCTTCTGACATTAACCTAAATCTATATTTGTATCTCCCATGCTAAGCTGCTAGTGAAAGAAAAACATAAGAACGTCCCATCTAGCTTAACAGTGCCTACCACCATCTCTTCGCGCAGTATTTATTTATTTACACTTTATTGTACACACAGAACAAATAAAAAAAAAACAAATATAAAGGAGACATACAATGGGTGGCCTTATCACTCAAAGCGATTTCTCGTTTGAATCTTACCATGCTTTTACGTACTAGGAATCTCTTAAAGTGCCTAAGCTTTTTATTTGACGGAGGTTTTGTGGAGTCTTCGCTCAATCATCGCCTCCAAAGTACGAAATACGAACGCAAACAAAACATTCTTATGACATTGAAATAAAACAACTTTTACGGATATTACAAGTTGCCAGCCTATCACCTACATCAGTTTTCGAATATACCATGTCCATATAGGCTTTTACTACAACCGGGCCTGCCATCATCTATTAAAAATCAGCATGTCATAAGAACGTACCTACATCTTAAGTTTTGGCGCGCACTGTTCATTGAACTATAACAACTTCTACGGATATCAAACGCGTATATTTCACGAACTAAGTTGTAATTGTCCGTAAGTATTTTTAGTTTTATAGGGGTTTTTTGATTTTCCCGAAGTTTTGGCACCTTTTCAGCTGCCGTCATGGGATGACTGACGCCGGGAAAATCAAAAAAACCCTAAAAAACCTAAAAATACAGACAATTACAACTTAGTTCGTAAAATATAGCGCGTATGATATCCGTAAAAGTTGTTGATGGAAGCGAGCCGAGCTATAAATTTACTGTTTATGTAGTTTGCCCATTGCCTTTTTATCAAGTTATCTATCATTACTCAAAGTTCTATTTAAAAGCCCGTTCAAATACCTACATAACATTTCAAGAAATATATTTTTGTAAATCTTGCCGATATAATATCGGGATCAGGATACATGGAAACTTATTTTTTGCAGAATTTTATCCAAATCGAATTAGCCGTTACAAGCTTTCCCCTTTCAATTATGTCTTATACTTTCAAAACATTCGCCAGCTCTTGTTACTTTGAATCAAATAAATTTTGACTTAGATAATAAGAATACCTACTATAACTACGATAAAAAATATTTAATCTTCATCACATAAAATCAATTCACAACCATTCATAAGTACAATTGACTCTTAAGCATTTTACACCTCACAAAATTACGTTTATTTGCTTCTTAATAGTAATATGATAAAGTCAAAGAAAAATAACCTTATCCAATTGCGATACATATCATTTTCCAATGTGCTCTAAATTTGCCGAACTTGTTGTGTGTTTGCTTACGAAATTAGCAAATACGCACGAAATACTATCAAATTGATTCCGCATTGTGAGATTTTTTGCGATCGCTGTTCTGGTTCATGGAAACTTCATGAAAATTCTCAATGATAACACCTACACGTATAATAAGTACTAGATCTCATTCGGAGTTAGATAATCATAATAGGTACAAAGTTTAATGGATTCACTTAAAAAAATTGTGAAATTACTAGATTTTTCCAATGGCATAAATAACATTACGTTTAACATTCACGCGTTTTATAGAAGTTATTTTGCAAACACAATCATGAGTTTACACGGAGTTTAAGAATCCAGACAATAAAAAAGGTAAGTACCTACTCCGTTTCTATGATTGACAAACAATCATTTATTTCCACATAAAAATGGTACTCAGGTAAAATAAAAAAGCAACAATTTGATGCATTGTATCATTTTACAATGGCTCAAGGTTTCATCAAAAGGTGTTAAGAATTATATTTTTTGTGTATGAGACCGTATTTTTTTAAAGAAACCCTGTGAATTAATTATCCACTCGAAATCAGTAGAAAATAATGGAACTTTAATTATTAATTTACTCACTGAAAAAAGTTTTTATTTGTTTTATAATTGACTGAGGGTTCAGTGTCACAAACTATCAAATATCCCATCATAAATGTTTTTACACATATCGCTTTGAAAATATGCGGCCTATTAGCTTTGCGCTAGAATAAATTGGTTTTTCACCGCGCGGATCGGCATTTGTTTTGTCGCCAACTCGGTTAAAATAAAAGCTATTCGATTTTGAACTTTATACTGCTACCAATAAAGTAGCACATAACACTCGTAACTTGTTTGTACTCTTACTCACGTGTGTTCTCTCGATTTATCACGACCGTTGACAGAACAGTAAAAAAGACCCTAAGCGTGAAACAAATCATTCAGCTAATCAAAACAAGGGTATAAATTAGCTCGTGAAACGAAATATTTTTGTTTTGGCTTCAGTTTGACAGATAGATAATTGCTTTCTTCTTTTTAATGAAAAAAGATATCGTTTTTGATACTAATGCTGTTTTAAATTTAAAACTACTGGCCGTTTTCTGATTTAAAAATAAAACATTTAGAAAACCGAAAGTGAAATGATAGCAAAAAGTTTAGTATCAATCATTCAGGTGAATAAAAAAGAAAACTCAATTTTCCATTCGACTAAAAAGCTCACATACAAGTTCGAAATTTGAAAACACTGCACTATCCGTGGGAGGACGTTCACTAAAAAGTTCCTTCGCACGTTCGAAAATTAAAACGCCACTCAAGCGTTTTGACAGCTCCTCATTTTCGCGGCAATTTTCCTGAATCGCGCGGGAGCTACACGGTTGCGCGGTCGCGCGCTGCGTTTGGACTGTGAGGCGCGCGATGCCGCCCTGTTGGGGCGCCCATATTTTTCTTCACTATGGGACAGATATAAGACGGAGGGGGCACGTGACGTCAATTGCGTGTCGCTTACGATTTTTTATTATTTTTTTAAGTTTATTTATAACGTTTTTTTATCGTCTCCCATAAACTTTAAAACATTTTCCCAAGACCAATTAATTACTGATAATTAAATCTTTAAAAATATAAAACGAAGAAGAATCTTTTGATTAATTTGATCTTGACAAACAACTCGATAAAATTCCTAAAACATATAATCGCACTATGAGATCGAAATCAATAAAGATATCAATCAATGTTACGGTTAGTATAACGATATCGATATCATTCAACATTTTAATAGGTAATCTTTTTTTTGTATTTGTAAAATAAACATTTTATGTACTAGAGGTCGCCACGGTTTCACCCGCGTGGATTCCGTTCCCGTGGGAATATCGGGATAAAAAGTAGCCTATGTTATTTATTCTCCGTCCTTTCAACTAACTCTATGCCAAAAATCAAGTTGATTTTGTTGATTTGTAAAGTACCTATATCTACTGTATTTGCTTTGATATGAAAGCTCATGTGTGTGTAATAATTTTTGAGTTTTCTTTTACATTATATACCTAAATGGAAGTGTTGTTTTTCTTTTTTAATAAAGTACGGGGAGACTCTTAGCCTTCATCATACCTGATATTAAGTATTGATAAGGCTGAAGATGGAAGCGAGCCTCTCCCGGAATCCTCAATCACTGAGGAATTGGCTATCTTATCTTTAGCTGCTGGAACACAACAATGCTGAAAATATTGTTGTTATTGTAAGTTTAATGTTATGTTATGTAAATAAACATTGTAAGTTAAGTTAAACGTAAAGATTAAATATAAGATCTTAATTTAATTTCACAACCAAAGTAATAAAACACTAACTTAACCCATATCTAAAGCTTAGTAAGTTATTCAGCAGATAGTCACCGATCGCCGATACAGGCGATATAGGAAAGTTTGACAAAATACTCGAGCGCTGATTAATTTAGTCGCTTCCGACGGCGCACGATTCGATTGTGCACTAATGCACCGGTTAGTCGTTAAGGAGACGTTTGTAATAAGCGGTAGTTAAAAACGTTAGTTAAAATAACAGTTAACACAAAACTAAATATAAAACATATATGGCATAATTATGTATTTAATAAATTTTTTGTTCATGCTTGGTGGTGGTCATACAATGTACAATCAACAGCTACGGCTTTACAGACCTTGAGAACGCTCTTACGTCGCTCGTAATAGCGGCGGTTTTCGTAGTGCAAATGTAAAGCCGTAGCTGCTGTACAATCTCGCATTTCGGTAAGACTTTTTTGAAAATATTTGTTTATAGTAATTATAATTGTTTTACTATGATTTAGTTTATTGTTATTTTCTACTAAGTACATTGTTAATAATGAAAATAAAAATATACTGTAGAAAATTAATAGTAGGTACTTAAGGTAGTACAAGTCACTAACTCGAACCACGTTGACACATGCAACAAATCTTAAAAAAATATATATTAACAATAAAATAAAATAAAATTAACAATTTTATTTTATTTTATTGTTATTGATATATAAACTGAATTTATGATATTTTTTATAGAAAAATATTGGAATAAGTCAACTCGGCCACAAGTTCTGTTATTCTCTGACAGGACTCGAACCTGCGACTCGAATCCGGCCCACTGCTCTCATCGTTGAGATACTGAGCCAAAGCATCGATAGCTCAGTGATTAGAGCAGTGGTATGGTAAGTATAAAAATAACATTGACAATGCAAAAACTTAAAAATAATAAAATTATTATTATTATTTTATTTGTCGGTATTTTTTTACAAAACCTAATTCATGAACCGCTTGGAAACAAAGTTTTGCTCACCAGAATTTAAAGAAAAATCCTGTTAGCAAAAGCGGATACGTGTCAAGGGGGACATTGAGAACAGGTGGGTTATTAACATGCCTGTGAAGCAGTTACCGAGATGCATTGAAAGTCTCCACCAACACGCAGGGATAAAGATGAAAGTGCACCTACGTGTAACCTAGATTGTACGTTTATGCGGATGCAACCGGAACGAAAATAAAAAATATAGCAAACAATTTTTAAAGTACGGCTTTGAACAATGGAATTTGGCACACTCAGCCTCAGAATTAGGTGAATACTATTATATTTTTTACTTTGTTTACTCATTATCGATAAATTTCGTGATGTAGAACGGTTGACCCATGAATTTTGTTAACCTGTTTCAAATTCGTAGTCATCTCTGAGCACACGGGTTCGATTCTTTAGCTTGGCCAAAGCATTAATTTTCATAGAAATAAGAAACTACAATGGTATCATAACCAAATCTGTGACATAATGCTAGGTTTTCTACATTGACTTAATCGAGGAACGAGGAATAAACCTTGCAGTGATAAAAAAAGGTGTCAGTCACTCGTCACTTCAGAATCCAAAATTTATTTTATAAGCTCATCTTGTAACTGCCTCTTAAAACCGCCGCGGGTAAATGCACGATAAACTCCCGATTGCCGGCGGTTTGACGGACAGGTGTAATTAGCCACCGGCAAATGGAAGCGTGCCGATAGCAGCCTGGGTAAACAACGATGCCCTTGCCGATTAGCCGATCCCTAAGTGGTTAAGGGTTTATAGCAACCGGCGGTTGGAACGCTGCGGTCAAAACGCTTAGTGTGTATTTTCTATTAGACAATTTTTGACTTTGTGAAAACTGTATCAGACAGAAGTAAGAATAATCTACTACTTACTAATATTTGCCGGCGGTTTGACGGACAGGTGTAATTAGCCACCGGCAAATAGAAGCGTGCCGATAGCAGCCTGGGTAAACAACGATGCCCTTGCCGATTAGCCGATCCCCAAGTGGTTAAGGGTTTATTGCAACCGGCGGTTGGAACGCCACGCTGAGTGTAGATTTTAGAAAATTTTTTACTTTGTTAAAATGAATGGAAAATAAGATAAATTTCCACATGTACTAATAATACTATTAATATATATAATATAAAAAAATGGACCATAAAACTTTCGGATCATATTCCAAACCACATTCCTTCCTGATAAATAATCAGAATACAATCCGTTAATACGAAGTCAATCGTTCTCATGAACTATCTAATTCCAAGGAATCTCCTAATTTAACTTTATTATTAAAACATACAAAATTCCTTGTAAGCGGCGCCTTTCAACAATCTAGTTGTTTAGAATATACACCTACAAATGGGAGATGCATGCAGCGCGTGACCGAGCCGCTTCATATAATCACTACCTAATGCCTCGTTTACACGTTGCGAGCTGGTGTCTAGAAGGCTATTCGGATTGCCTACTCGTATGCCAGAAGCTCGACTTAATTTAGTTGTCAAGGAGTAGCGAGTTGTCGTGAGTTCGACTCATCGTAATATGGTTTTTATAAAATGTAAGGAATTTCGAATATTATGCTCAGAATTTAAAAGGCTATGAGAAATTCAAGAAAAAGTAAGAAAGAAAAATTAACTTATAAAAAAAAATCTGTGCTAGACGGTGGCGGCTAATTGAATTGACTCTATGGTCCTTAGTGGTGGAACAGTACCAATACCATACATAAGAAACGAAAGGAAAGCAAGGGAAAGAAACGCATGACTGTAAAATAGAACTGAAAATGTTACAAAAGGCAACGATATCGCACAGGTGACTGGCGAGCTACTGCCGTACGCTTCCACACGGTTCAAGTGCCCAGGCGAGTGAAAATAAAAAAATGTTGCAGTAACTCACATGTTAGCTACTGTCCAACTAGTAGGTGTCAGGAACTCGTAAGTTACGCCATACGTAACAGGTACTGCTCAGCAGCTACTCGGCAGGCTGACTCGCACGCTAACTCGAACCGTGTAAACTAACCATAAGTGAATAAGTGGAATTGCGAAACGTAGGCTCCATTTGATAGGCACCTATAACTGTACGTTGCTTAGCTTAAGTGGTGGCGCTAATCAAAAGATCCGAACGCCTACTAATGATAATGAGTGATGGGCCTAATGCGACTGTCAATTGTTTTATTACGCTAAACCTTACTTGATTTTGATTGAAATCCGGGACTAAGGGGAATTTCTGTTATCAGCAACTAGCTTAAAAAATGTTGTACATAGATAACTGGACACAATAAAAGTAGTAAGTAAATGATTGCGTAAAATAAAAAAAATATCTTTGTTATTTTTTTCCCACCAAAAGCGTTAATTACCACTATATTATGTATTTTTATCCTGGAGAAAAAGGCCTTCGAAGAGAGGTACATTTTTTATTTCGCTTTCCTTTCCGCTCAAACTCTGATTATAATACAATCTGTGCCGCAGTAATTAGTTCAATGTAGGTAGCCTTCTATTACAAAAAAAAAACTCATATAAAACCAAATTAATCTAAATCAAAATAATGCAGTTTCTAAGTTTCAGAATAAATTAGTTACAGTGTTTTAAAACAACGCGCCGTGTACGTCATTCATAACAGATCCAATTTCAGTGCGTTTGCGCCGAGGCTCTTGTGTGCGCTTCGTCAATATTTATACAGACTATTTTCGCGAATGCAAAATGTGAAATTTATTCGGAATTCTTGTAAATTTAACTACACGTGTAGGTTATTAAATTGCACGGTAAATTGTTATTAGTGATCTGATAGATGAAATGAGAAAATAAAAATATGATTCTGCTGAATATAACCGTGGTGGCGATCATTAAAGTTACTTTTTTTCATCGAATTGCAAATAAAACATTTGATGGTATGGAAATAGACTATAGAAAAAACATAAGACATCTTTTTATAACATTAATAACAAATAGGGTGAAAAAGGGTGAAGAATTTGGATGATTAGGAAAAATGTGCAATTACGCAAGTTTGCGTGTAAAGAAGATTATACTTAAATATAGAATGAATTTTTTTCTTAAAATTTTATAAAAAGTATTTACGTTTTTCGTTGCAAAACGCTCATTCAAATGACACAGTTTATACTAAATTTTATCCGCATGTTTGCCGTCTAGAAATATTTCAGCAAAACACATTGTGCAAGTATTTGGCGAACTGATAGCAAAGTTTACTTACTGCATGCCTTCACTAGTAAACTGTTGTTTAAAAAAACGGTTTTTGACCTTCGCTTCGAAGCAAAGAATGCAATGAATAAAAATATTTTGGTTTAAAAAGAAACATTGGATATAAAAAGGAAAATAGGGATCATTATCTTTAGTTCTCCAGTCTGTGGAAATATCAAGGCGAAATTATTGCAATATAAAAATTGAGGAAATATTAGAACCAAATTTTGAAAACCCTTAAGCAGCGTTTCAAAATACTTTTTAGGCTAACCAACTGTCCTGTAATTTACAGGATTTCCCGTTTTTCAACCTTTCATTTAGACCGTGTTCTGTATTTAAATAAGAAAAATACAGGACCATATATGGTAATAAAACAAGTTTACTTACTGCATGCCTTTATTACTAAAGTGTTGTTTTAATAAAACGGTTTTTGACCTTCGAAGTACAGCTCTGACCAAGAATGCAATGAAAGAAAAAAATTGCTTTAAAAATAAATATTAGATCAAATTTTAGTAAAAAGGAAGGAAAATAGAGAACATTAGAAATTTTCCAGGTGAAAGTATTCAGTAGGTATATTAAAATATAAAATATTTAAATTAATACGTAATATTTTTTTATATTGTTCATGTAACTGTTTTTTTTGTGTCATCTAGTTAATGCTATAGATAAAATGCTGTGCGCAATTGTAATAGGACGCAGACCGCATTTGTTGTAATTGTAAGTTGTTTTTTGGTTATTGTTTTGTCTGTTGTCAGTTATTGTCTTAAGTAAATAATAAAAAAATAAAAAATTAAATTGGTTAATGCTGAAATTCAATAACTTACTATAAACGAAATCCTATGGAGAATTGGTCGTAGACCTGATGGTCTAAAAAAGTCGCTAAAGCAATATTGCAAAGTGAATTCCCTGACAATTAATTTATTTGGTTACTAGCTGATGTCCGCAACTTCGTTCACGTGGACCTATGTTACACTTTACGTTAAACGTAGATCCTTAAATAATGGTCAACACAGCAATGGCAACAATCACTTTAATTTTGCATTTTACAATGCTATTTTTATGTGATAAATATTAAACAAGAAAATATACTAGAAAAAAGTTACCTGTCTCATGTCGCCTTGACGGGATTCGTACCCGCATCTTTTAATGAAAAAAAAAATACTTTATGAAGTTCGCGATACGAATTTAAACACTATTTAAACAAAATGAAAACAAAACGTTCTTACGACATGAGACAGATAAAAGCAAATTCTGCTAGACTGACAGCTAGACTGACAGTCGCACAGTTCTGAACTCCATAGAAAATAAACAATTAAATGAATCGTTAGGGAATTCACTTAGCAATATTTCGTTGGCGTCCTTTTTAGACACTCTGGATCTTACGTTGTTGTACTACAATCTGGAATTTAGCTCTCGCAGCACAAGTCCTCGAGAAACTACTTAATGTTTCTTATTATTATTACATAATGGTATTTTTTTTCGTAAGAAAGCCTAGGTTTGGGTGTTACACGATAAAAGACGAACGGTAATTTTGTTTCCGAGTTTCTTAAAGTTTCTTCATGATTGTATTGAAATAAAACATAAAGACTTTTTTTGCCGAGGTCATAGCCAGAATGTGTAATCTCAATACCTACAGAATTGTTTTACAGTATAATTGTATTACATCGGCATTCCTTCCATTATGTTAACTTTACTATACACACAGGAGAACGTAAACTCAGTAGTAAAGTGGACTTCAAACGAAAACCTCAGAGCCATTTTTATGATGAAAACAATCAGAATTCGTATTAAAATTCGACCGTGAAATAGCAATTGTTTCGGAACGAATCGAACAAACGAGTATCGCTTTAATGGAAATTTGACGGAAACATTATGATCATCAATTGTTTTTGTTTGTTCTGTTCTATTCGTACTTCTCAATAGATTGTTTCGTAATGGAAACGATTGATGTTTTAAATATGCTTATGAATAAGAGCACTTAGATCCAAATCCGACCCGTATACAAGAAAAAAACTGTATCCAGAAAACTCTGACAGAATTTGGAGTCGCTTACGCACTGCAATCCGAATCCGATCCAAAACTTCCTATTTTAACATTATCAGTGAAAGCATACGTTTGGATTTTGGCCTCCACTTACTTCCACCACCACATCTGATTCATTTATCCTATGGATTGGTCACAATGCTAGTTATTAATCTGTCAAGTTTTACCCCATGATTATTGACAGTTTTCTTTAAATGTCACTTTTTTATAAAACTACTGGTCCGTTTCTTTTGTAATTAACGTATGTTGTTAATGACTTGAAGAGGAATAATATTGCAAAAAACCAGACATCTCTAAGTCAACATTAACTTAAATAACATAAGGATTTGACTTTCTGCAGCTACCTTTATTAATTTTAACGAACTCGACTTTACATAGGTTTTTTGTATTTTTAGCATTTGTTATTATTTATAATTTATTTACTTTTAATCTTTATTGCACAAAAACCATCTTAAAGTACATTAGCTGGACTTAACGTCATGAACCGTTCGCATGGCGGACCGACGAAGACGAGTTTATGTTTAAGAGTTTATGTCAGCCAGTTTACTCGACTCGCGATTCAGATTCTGTTTTTTATGCATAAATATGTTCTCCGTGGTGGTGGAAGCTAGTGGAATCCAGGATGCTATTTTTTCCAATCACGTATAGTTAGTGCTAAAATAAGGAAACAGTTTGTTATGCAATAATCTTCTCCGGCATGGAGAATCAACGAGCAAGTTGCCATACAAATAGTTCTATGGCTATTGGCGGACCGTATTTTCACGGATTCGGAACGGAATTAGTGCGTCAGCGCTCTAAGAATGTAATTAATGTTGACAACTGAAGTAAGTAATTATCACTATCCAACTTTTGATGAAAGCATTAATATAGATTATGCATTAAAAAAAAAAAGTTACAATAATACGAGTTTAAATAAATTCGTAGAAAAAAAAATTGTTCTTTGATCTTTTTCTATTAAGTATGTGTTATGATATGAGTTATGAACATCAATATCAAATTAGTATTTATTTACCAAAAAACACGTTTTTTTTTTTAAAAACAAAACGCTCTATATTACGAACTAACACATACGCCGATTCATACTGTATTTTAAAATTGTATATGGGTTTATAAAACGCGCAATGAATGATTGTATAAAAATATTTATGATATCCATTCATCAACGGATTTGCAAATTGAATCATCTAATGTTGCTGTAACTCATTGAATTTTTTTTCGCATAATATACGTGCGCCATCATCTGGGGATATTTATTGCGTGGATCAGGTGCTACAGAATATGCGTAGGAGTGAAATTTCAGTGAAATCTTTTTGAGTTCGTGCATGATCTCAGAGCAAATTGAGTCTATGGCGTATTGGGGAAAAGCGTTATTATTATTATTTGAAGGCCCTTAAAACAATGTGCTACTCTACATTCGTGGGCGCTTTACATCAGTCAAAACAAGTAAGTTTTTTCTTACACCTTTTCTTTTTATCGGATAAAAAAGTCTTGAATAGGAAAATTCGACGATATTTATTTTAATGATTCTAGCCATGGTAATAATCAGTGGTATGCCTAAGGCTAGTGACAAGAATGAGTCAAAATCCCCATTTTTCTGCAGCTGCGATAGGTAGCCTCTTGACTGAAATAAAACAACTTTTGCGGAAATTTAGTGCGATTTATTTACCCGAAATATATATTTGGTACTATATTTTTTATAAGCCTCTTGACTGGTTTTATATTTAGCGTTTAAAGAAAAAGATTATCAAAATGTCAATTCAATTCAAAAACACTTGTCTTGATCACAGTATTTACGGGGGTAAACCACGAAATTGCAAATGAGATTTTATCAATAAATTGTGTAATGATTGTGTAGTAACCTGTCATATTATTATTTAAACCAACTATTTTGATATAATAACAACTCTAGTCCCTTCTGTACGCTACAACTGATGCATTCGAAAGGAAAACAAGTGCATACTCAAACAACATTGCCTCATACAAATTAAGCGATTTGTATGAACTTCATGAAGTGATCGCCACGAATGGTGACGGTACTATCGTGGGTGAACTGTGATTCGTAGTCAGATGATGCCGAAATGACGAAAGACTGGAGACCATAAACACCATTTGATTTGAGTTACCCGATGATGTAGTTTGGGGTCTTTTCTGAAAACCAAATACGATCATCGGACACGCATTCTTTTATTTAGAGATTTTATCAGCATCTCACTCATCAGCCTGTGGACGTCCACTGCTGGACATAGGCCTCTCCTAGCTCACGCCTATTGTGGCGTTCATAGGAGGCTATTAGCCTACTGCTACCACGCTGGCCAGACGGGTTGGTAGAGGGTTTGTTTCAAGTTTTCTTCTCTCGCACAGGTTTTCAATGCGTCGAGCCTCTTAGTCGACTCTTACGACATCCCAGGCATGTAAGGGAGTGGTGACACTTGTATCCTTAGGCCGTCACCACACGGCATATCGGCATATCAGCATCTAAATAAGGTCAAATATTAAGTAAATCCTATAACGAAAATCCAACTTACGCAAACTGAAGGTACTTGGGTATTTTTTTAATGAAATTGAATTTATTTTTATATATTATACTACTATTTGATACGAATTATCTTTCAGCAATAAATAAATAGGTCTTCTATTCTGAAAGTATAATAATAGATAAATATAGCATGTTAGCAATGCTAAGGTATGCTTGTTCAAATATTATATTAATAATCGATTGATTTAAACCATTCTTATAATGCCGAACATACTTGTTTAGTCGTTAAGTTTACTCTTCCGATAAGCAAACTATTATTTTCTATTTATTTAATAGTTCTCAAAAGAAGTTGTAGATTTTATTCATATTTTATTTATGGAAGTAAAAAATAATGTTATTACTAGCATCCGCCCGCGGTTTTACCCGTGTGGTTCCCGTGGGAACTTCGGGATAAAAAGTAGCCTATGTTACTCTCCGTTCTTTCTTTATTAGTTAGGATTAGGATTAATAGGAAAGTATACATATATATATACAAAATATTTTGACAAAGGTACATGTCTTAATTTATAAGTATTTCCCCATTAGATTTATTACAAAATCCATCGAGGCTTCGCCATAAAAACAACAGCAAAATTTGTATGTTCTGTACACTTGCTTACCAACAAAATGGACAAAGATATTTTAGGAAAGTATTTTTATTACTAATAAATTACAAATAGCCTTTGAATCTTATGATACCACATTTTTATATATGTTTTGTACAAAAATAGCCTACTTTAATTCTTTTTAACAATATATTGTGTAGGAATGTTATCGTGGCGGCTAAATATGCTCGTATGCTCAGCAAACTATCAGTTTTCGCTCATAAATCATCCGATGTGTATTCAGTACGGGCCATGGTGTTTGTCAAAGCGTGCTAGATAAGTTGAGTAAGAATTTGATGGAAAAATCTGTTTCAAAATATGTTAAACATTCATTGGCCTTTTTGAAGGTCTTTTATGAAAAGTGTACTACGTGATAGTTTTATTTTTTAACAGTTAAAAACTGTGGTTTTTGCTTTTGTTTGGATAGTCAATGTATAAGCGTGATTCCTGTTCCCGTGGGAATATTGGGATAAAATGTTGCTTAAGTTACTCTCGGTCCTTTCAACTAACTCTATGCCAAAAATCAATTCGATTAGTTGCTTAGTTATGGCGTGAAGGAAGGACAAACAAACAGACTTTCTCATTTATAATATTACTAGCGGATCCTCGCGGTTTTACCCGCGTGGTGCCCGGTCCCGTGGGAATATCGGGATAAAATATAGCCTACTTCACTCGGGAGAAATATAGCTTTCTAATGGTCTAAGAATTTTCTTCGGTCCAGTAGTTCCTGAGATTAGCGCGTTCAAACAAACAAACTCTTCAGCTTTATAATATTATATATATATATATATATATATATATATATATATATAGTATAGATTAGTTACGATTACGATTCCTAAAACTCAATTGAACTGATTTAAAACCATACCTAAATTCTTTAATTGCTTCGTTTCAATAAAAAACTAATATTTTATCAGTCGAAAGACTTTGATATTTTCGTTAACTTTTATATAGGTTTTTTTATAACAATTAGGTTAGATCGACGACAGAACTTAGTAAAGCCAAAAGCATCGATCGACGATGACCTTTGACATCCGAACGATACAATTTCACAAATTATGAAAACAACTTTTCTTATTTTTTTTTATTTCCCGACGTTTCGACAACTTTTCCTCCTGGACAGGGTAAGACTGTGTTATGAAACACTGTTTGGTTTCGGAGCATTGAACCTAGCTCAGTAATTTGAACCAATTTTACACGGTAACAAGTTGTTTAGAATCTACCTCGTTTGTTACTTGGTAAACAACTAGTACCATAACACAATGGTTCTTCCTGAAGACAAATTGGATTAACTAGTAGGTGTGAATTGGGTATTAGTTAGTACTATTATTTTATTCTGTGGTATTAGTATCAGTCATAAATATTATATTTAGAACGATTTTCTTGCAATAAAATATTGATTGAGATCCAAGGGGCTGATTATCTAACTAAATCTTGGTTCAGTTTCAGTTTCGTAGCGGTTGTAGCTGTCATGTAGTCAAGTATGAAATCGTAAAAGTAATGACAGAGATGAAACTGGTTGCTAAAATAGGTGATTTTTTGTTAAATAATCAGCCTGCACTGATCATACATATATTTTGACTACCTAGCGAACAAAACAAGTTTTTACAAACTATGTACTCCACCCCCAAAGATGGAGAAAAATTTACTAATTCTGAGAAAATTACAATACATTTTATATAATGCACAGTTATGTGGTTATTAATAAAAACAAATTATTATTTTTTTCACTTGAAATATGGCATCAAATATGATAACTCCACTTTAAAAAAAAAACTATCAAGGTCACTGTCATTGAGTTCTACTCTGTGTTCGACTTTGTAATTCTATTGACTGACAGTGACAATGACAAAAGGACACCTTCCAGGATGATGTATTTTTGCAGTGCATTTGCAGAGTTTCACCCGAGTTCTTTTTGTAATAACACGTGTTGTGAGGCTCCATTTTTAACTCAATCTACCGTACAATTTCTCTATATTACAAAATATACTTACTTGACATTGGCAAAATTCGAAAATTTAACGCGAGCACCCCATTAATTAAGAAAGAAGAAGAAGATGCATTTGCATTATATTTATTGTGCCTTCACAAAAACAAAGCTGTTTTACAGAAATTTAATAGTTAGAAATGATATATGTCTATAAACAACAACAAAACCTATTAAAGTCTACTATTGATCTAATATAGAAAAATCCAAAATCCACTTGAAAGTAAAAAAACCGATTTCAAAAACTAAAAAGCAAAAAATAACCCTTTTAGAGTCGGTGCCAGCCAAGGCAAGAAAAATAAGGACATAGGAGTACAACATAGAATGCCTTGGCTGGTACCGACTCCAAAAGGCTTATTTTGCTTATAGTTTTTTAGTTTTGTATCTTTTGGATAATATATAATATAAAAAAAATATATATATAAAAAAATACAACTGCACTGAGGCAATTAGTAAGATTTTCCTATTTTACCACCCGTAACAAACCATTACGAAACATCACATGAAATCTTGTGACGTAAATTTATAATACTGGATCATCTAAAAGGCAGTAGTGAGGACAAGAAAATGCCCGAGGAATTATATAATCTGGTTTTAAATCACAGTCCTAGCTGTATTTATGCCAACGAGCGCCTGCGGCTCGCTGTACAGGTGGCGAAGGCTTCCCGGCGGAAAACAAGATTTCAATAATCTTATTAGTAGATGCTTGTAATGCCTACATAAAATGATGGTTGGGATTTTTTTTGTGTTGATTAAAATCTGAATATTTGTGTTCTGACCATATTACAAAAACTTTGAAGCAGCAATATTGAAAGTAATGTTATCTTAACACGATTCTGTATTGTATATACACATAGCAACTTTAGTGTAGAAATTACTTTGGAATAGTTGTAACAGCTCATGGTAGACACCAGAGGGCCTCCCGCTCTCTGTTTGCGAAGTTTCGGTTTGCTTTCGCATCTTGTGGTGCGAGAAAAAATATCTAAGTCATCCGATTTAAAAAAACCGGCCAAGTGCGAGTCGGACTCGCGCACCGAGGTTCCGTTTAAAATTTTCAATAATATTTTTTATTATAAATGATGTAACTAAAAATTTACGGTTTTCGCAATTTTTCCTTTATCTGTACTATAAGACGTTACTTCGCACCAAATTTCAAGATTCTACGTTCACGGGAAGTAATACCCTGTAGGTTTTGATTCCCGTGCTAGTTTCGAAAATTTGAGGAAATTTGCGGCATAAACGGCTGTATCCTTTGATTGCTTTGGTTTAGAAGTTTGATTTTTTTACAGCTCCAAGGGACAGTAGACCTGAGTATTAGACATAAATTTCAGTTTGATACCTACACGCGTTCCTGAGAAAAACGGTCTTGACAGACGGACGGACGGACAACGAAGTGATCCTATAAGGGTCCGTTTTTTTCTTTTGAGGTACGGAACCCTAAAAAGCCACAAGAACGATTCAACGAGCAAACAGACGGGATTAGGCCCTCAGAACTTGCCATTAGCAAAAAAAAATTCAACTTAAACCTATTAAGTACTCATTTATTTTTACTGGTAGTATTATTATACATTTTTTTTTATAAAAACAAATATCTTAAAGTGAGCGATACAATAAAGTGCAACTAAGTGATCGTTTAGGCAAAATTAATCGGGACACACGCATCGCAATACCGTAGTTATGAGATATCACATAGATCTTTCTATGTTTGTTGAACAGTTTGGTTCATCAGTAGAGCTTTTTTTGAGAAACGATACTTCGGAAAGTATTAAGGTTAAAGAAATAATTTGTTTATAAAATGAAATACCTATTAAAGCTCTATTATTTGTGATATAAACGTTTTCTATAAGTCTATTACTTTTTGAGATAACTTTCTTCAAAAAACTCTACTGATCAACCGGGAAGTTCCCCGATTGTACCATGTACCCCTAATATTCGTCAATTTCCCCTTATGTCGACTCTATGGAACTCTAGCTTTTAAAATATTACACATTTGCATTTCCAGTTCTATTTAAGTTTTATTTTTTAATTGAAAGTTTGTTTCTTTTGATAAAATAACCATACAAAAGGCCGGATGACTTAAACAATAAATTGTTTTGTCAGCTATTTTCGGATACGGGGCGAAAACAGTAATCTCGAACGTGTCAAATGCGACGGTTTGACGAATTTACGACTGTTTTTGCCCAAAAAATGTTTTGCCCCTGACGGCGCTGGATTTTTTGGTGAATATGTCATCGTCTTTTTGCAGTCACCGATTGTTTGTAAATAATAGATGGTATTTATAAACCGTCGAATTACTGTGAACGGACAATTGGATTAACAATAAATCGGATGATTATTCGATGAATTATAAATATAATTCGTTATATTGAACGTATGCGTGTGACTAAAAGCATGCTTCGCGCTGATTGGTTGAAGTGCGTAACAACGTAAACGTGTGCTCGGGAGTGTTTTTAGTGCTAAATACCAGTTTTTATCAGTTTGTTCAAAACACATAGAGAAAATTAATTGAAAATGAGTGAAACAGAGACTGCAGTCAAAGAAATAAATTACCAAACAGTGCTAAATAACTCTGAATTTGTTGATGAACAAAACTTTACCCTTGCTAGTAATCCATAGGCCAATGAGGTGGCCGCGTACAATAATACGTTTATTGTAACCTACGGGTAATTGTACACCGTGCCGCGATTGGTGCACTCATTTACAATCAAACACTGCTGCAATCGTTTGTTTGTAAACTGACCGCTGCTGGACTATGGTTATTTATAAATGAACGAAGAATTACCTGTTTTATTGCAAATGGTACGGCCTGTTTACCATAATACGGCAGTTTATAAATACACTACATTATTTATAAACTAGCGGTTCTTGCAAAAAGAAAATAACAAATATATAGGTACATTGCTATACGTTACATTTACGTAAGCGATATGTTTTATAAGATTTTTTTCTTGATATCAAATTTCCTAATTATCTTTTTTTGTGGTACAGTCACATACAGAGAGCTATAGACTTTACGTATTATCGTTGATGGTGCTCTAATAACGTACGTAAGAAAACGGATTTTGTAGTAAAACTTATTACACGAGCTTAAGATAAAAATAAACATATTTTTTCTTTAAAAAAATTAATTCATATTGAAATGTAAATAATAGATAAAAATATTATAATATTAGCAATTAAAATTGAAATATAAAATATTAAATTAAACTTAAACAATGAGTCTATGTCAATTGTAATAAAATTGTATAAACAAAAACATATAATGGTACTTAAATCAAATATAATTTTCATAATATCTAACAAATATTTCCGTATTGTTTCTTTTATAAATTAAAAATAAGTTTTGATTTTTAGAGCCAATACATGATTCGTAAAAGGCACTATCAAGGCGTCAATTAAAGAATCATCAATCATAGTAACTTTCAAAACGATATTTTATTGCAAAATTATAAATACAAATCTTATGAGCAATAATTTGTATGTTTCCCATCTTTAACAACGACACTATATCCATACATATTGTTTACAACAATGTTGAAACATGTCAATATGATTAACTGTTGTTGCTGAAAGGTGTGGTTAATGACCATTTTGTAACCTAGAAGAGTAACTGCAGTTAACATTTCATTGATGTGTTAAAAGACCATAAATGAGTTACAACTGGTTACCTACAACTCAGTTTAAAAGCAATATCGTATTGCGGTTTGCGGTCTCTCTTAGGGAAAAGTGGTAGTAAATAATGTACACTCGGCACCAAGTTAGACATTATATATATATTATATAGTTTGGCCTGGAGAGTACTCTTATGTCCCTACTAGTGGCGAGTGGGTCAATTGCAAATGAAATGAAATGAAATTCATTTATTTGCTAGAAACACGGTAAATACAGGACTAAAAGATTAAATAAGATCATACGTGTTTCGCCAATATTGGCATGCAAATGTCAATAGGTAATCTAAGAAATTATTCTAATATAAATAAATACACCATCATGTCATATTCACATTATTTCTAATTAAATTCATAAGATTACAATTATTATCTTATTCATGTTATTTAAACCAATATTTTTCATTACGTTAAATATGCAATCATTATAATTTATTCAAAATGGTCCAGAAATTGGCGAACGGTATAAAAATTATTTTGTTTCAATAATTTACTTAGCCTAGCTTTTAATACATTACTTGACAAAGATTCTTTAATATTCTTAGGTAATTTATTATACAAGTGAACGCTCATCACAAGGTAACTTTTACTATACAGGGCTGTGTTCGGTTTTCGGGTCAAAACTAGTCTGTCAGCATTTCTCACTGACCGCGGATATCCCTAGCTTTCTTAAATAAATGCAAATGCTGTCTTACGAAACAACATAGCTCATTGCTCATGCAATTTTTTTTAATGTTACATTTATGTTATTAACTATGCTTTTTTAATGTCATTTAATTTTGTTCATTAAGTTTATTTATTGGGATTTCAAACCAGGCTAATATTGGTGGGGGTACACGCCGTACACGCATCTGTATAGTTAACGCTTGTATTGAGTTTTTTTTTAAAAGGTGCAATTTTGTTGACTTTGAGCGTATGATTATGAAAACAATTAAGCAAATTCACTTTTTCATTTCTCAAGTGTTGTTCAAAGTTAGAAATGTGTACAATAAACCAGTCCACCAAACACGACCTGAACCCAGGTCAGGCTAAAGAGCCTTAAGCGGAACGTGATCTACCGTAAATTATGGACTTGGGCTTATATAAAATATGGATAGATACTCGTAAGCATATGAAACATGTTAGGAGGTGAACGACAAGTATTAATATAAATCTAAAACAATGTCAACAAGATGAGAGATCGCGCAAATTCGTAAATCTGCCTAATAAAAGATTTATATACCAAAAACTACAACAATAATTAGTTTTTAAGATTTTTGTGCAAAATCGGGAACTTAACTGACGTTCAAATATAAAAGAAAAAAGAGTAATCGATCATATAAGTAATTTAGCTTCAAGATAAATATTCCAATAAATTGTAGACACTGGGTGGCGATAACGTGTCTGCCAAAATGGAAAGAGAATCAGTGGACTGTATTTTTTTGCTAGAAGGTTATTAATTACACCCAGACAACCGGTAGGACGATGCTTCGGATGATCTGATAGACTATTAGCTTATTAAAAGCGAATTATAAGCAAAATTATATTATACATATATTAAAAATAATCTTTTGTTTCAGACGAAAGGTTCGGGCTAGTAGTGTTACGGATAAATGAGTATAAAATAAAATAATTCCTGGAAACAGGTAGCAGCATGCGTAAGGCGAGTATCTAATTTTGTTTCTCAGTAGGTAACTTAATTAGTTCCGAAATCCTACTGTTGTTCTTGAATGTTGCTTTTTGTGTTTGGCTACGAGAAAAAATACGAATAAATTACATAAACTTGAACTTAAGTGATATTGTGTAGGTGTTAAATTAAGGAATTCGGGTGAATTTGGATCTTATAGGAACAGTCTAAAAGAGCCATTTACTTGGTCTACTACAGATAACAAAACACTACCGACCTATAACGAAATAGACGGTAAAAGTGTACCTACCTTGCGTGTAAAAAGTTTGATCCACGGTCAAAGTTTTCCGACCCAAGTCAATCCGCTTGAGACCATTGCCATGAAAACATGCGTCACTCAGAAACGAAAATAGTTGATTGTGCAGTGCTTTCTTGCACGAGCCTGTCAATAACATTTCCACATCACTAAATCACGTCACCTTGCTGTGGTACTGGTATGCCCAGTACCATATGTAAGCTTGCTTGCTTGCATGCTTGCTTGTATGTTTCCTTGCATGCTTGCTTTGCATGCTTGCTTGCTTTCATGCTTGCTTTGCATTTGCATGCATTGCATGAATGCATTGTATACTTTTAACATTAAAGTATTTGAAATATATTTTGTGATAAAGACTGATATGCTAATAAATACCATTATTACAAAAGAGGTTATGGGGAAAAAAAGTATGCGTTATGATTCATTCTGTATGAACTTTATCCTAAATGATGAGTATGCCAAAAAACGTTATGCAGCTCCAAAAATGCCTTTCAGTTTTATGCAACCGAATATGGACCCCAGTTTGAAGCGCTCTTTTCGTCTACCTCGATATAGGTCTGTGCAAAACACTTTAGTTGATCGAGCTAGCATAGCTAACTAAGCGACTCAGTTTCGAGATAGGCCAAGCATTGCTTGTCTGACAGGCAGACAGCTGTGTGTTCTCAACCACAATTTTCTTTCAATTTTGATGAAATGTGAACAAATGTGAAACATGAATTCAACATGTTCCTTGATTTATTTGAGAATTTGCATCGAACGCGATTTTTTATTGTGGTTTCGAAACAGGGGAAGTTGGTTGTAGCGTAATTTATCGACGGATTTCAATCTAATTTTAAAGGCACACCGAGGACATTATTCTACATAAGATGTCGTGAAAAACATCCAAACGAGGGGGTGGGGGAGTGGAACGTTATATATGGCCAGTTGCAATTTTTGGACCTTGTCAAAAATTTCAATACGCAATCCTTTCCGCCTTCGCATAACGAATCCGTAGACACCAGAATCGATTTCTTAAGATTAGGACCAAGGGAACTGGAGCAATCACTAAATCGTTTACCAGTATTTTGCTCAAAAGTCTACATAGGTAAGCATTCTGGAAAATTCAAGCACGGCAAAATTCGATTTAAAATTGGACTTTGTTGCGCAAATTACTTTATTAATTAACTAAAAAAAATTGCATTAAAATAAAGCATATCCTAACTAACGTTGCAAGCGAAGCCTACTGTTCTCACAGAACCACTAGTATAAATCTTCTATATCATTATTTGGTTACTGGATAAATTCACATGAATGAATTTTAAAATCAATTTTAATGGAAACAATAATAAGTTTATCAAAATTACATACTAAACAAAATTCTACCCTCAGGACTAATTTTATCAGATCAAATCACTTATTGCGAAGTGGTTAAAGCACATTAAGTTTAATGACCCATTCATACCTTGTTATAGAAACATTTTTGATTTTAACATTACACTTTTTTTGCTTAACCTTATGGTAGTATGAGAAAAGTTGTGAGATGTTTTTCTGTAAAAAATATGACTTCAATAACTTCAAACTGCTTCAAAAAGCTAGAGATTTTAAAATTGTTAGCTAATTTTTGATCACGTTTTTTCAATAACAATTTACTTATAATATAATCAACTATGTAAGTGATAACTTAGCTCTCATAGAGTTTAACAAAGAAATCAATAATTGGAATAAAAGATTCGCTGATATACCTTCAATATTAACAAAATAACAAACTAAGATCATGGCTCGTGCTCCTGAATCCAAAAAGAAGGCTTTTGCTACAGCAGAAAAATTATCAGCAAATCATTAAAATGGCTAATATCTACGGTGACTTGTCTAAAAACCCATAATATGAAACCACATACGCTAATGAGTTAAAATCACTTATTTGCTCAGCAAGTTTAATGATTCAAATAAACAAAGTATGACGAAAATTTTTATAAATGTGTTTTTTTTATTATTAAATGCCTTAGTCATATACCTACAATATTTACTTAAGCCTAACATACAAGGATAATATTTGAATTAAAATTTCACATCTTAAACAGTTTGTCGTAGTAACTATGTCGATTTGCAAAATAAGCTAATTGTGTATTCATGTCTTCAACGTCTAATCTATCTTTTCAACAAAATGAATCAAAATTCGTTCAGTGGTTTATGTACTTTCAAATTTTTTGTATTAGTATGGATAAGAAGTCAATCAGTATTATAAAAATATATAAAGAAGTTTTATAAATACCTCATAAATTGATGACCCTTACAAATCATAGAGAAAAATGATTTACACAACATACGTACAAGGAAAAATTAATAGCCTACTTTATATTTACGGTTTATAATGCTGGTTAGTCACGGCATTATTTTGGATACGACGACTCATAAAATATCGATACAGTTCAATACAAATTACCCAGCGGAAACAAGAGTCGTTAAGAAAACTTATGGTGACACGACAGAGGAGCGACGTTATTAGCCAAATATTTCAGTCTGCATTGTTTAAAAGATGAATCATCGAATTTTCAAATGACAGCACAATAAAACTTCTCGATTCCTGATTCGTTGATCGAAATATACATTGTTGATTTCCAACAAAAACAGCTTAAAAAGCCTGAAACATGACTGTGTAAAACAAAATATAACAGTTGATAAGTATTACTGTTTTTCGAAGGGCCGGCCACTGACGAATCGTCTTAAGAAGCCGGCGACCGGTCAGCTCCCAATACTAACGTGTTTGCCACATTTATTATTATAACCTCTTTACTGTGTTTCTGTATATAAGTATCTTTGTATGTGCAATAAAGTGTTTTATCTATCTATCCATCTAACGTAATACCAAAATGATTTGACATTAGAGCGTTATTTTCTATTCGTATTATCTGACCAAGACAATTAGGCGCATGACAGCTGAGAAAAACTAAAAAAATCTAAGTCAAAACCAAAATTTTCACAAAACGGTAATCAACCAGCTAATCACTGTAGCTCTAATTAATCACATAATAACAGAAGTGCAGTGATAGAAGTGGGCCGCAGGTGCCAAAAGTGCAAAATCGCATTTCTGTCATGCTCCTAATTGTCTTGGTCGTGTAGTATGATGTTATTTGTATTAAGACAGTATTGATCAGGGTTAAAAAAATAACCCTAAATACTTACCCAATTAAAAATAAATGTAATTAGCATTATTTTTATTGGGTATATATTTTGGATTTTTTTTAAATAGAAACCTACATCAATACTTTTTAATTAATCCGAATATCATCACAATCATGCTCAAATTTTGTATTGTATGGGAGACTGACGTGTCGCGGACCTCTTAATAATGCGGTTAATACAAATAGTACAATAGTTATGAAGTATTATACTTAACCATTTATTCGTGTTAACCGCATTATATTTATAATCATTAGTATAAAGAAAAACGGCTCGTTTTCTGAGTAATAGCTGGATGAGTAATGTTTTTTTTTAAACTTTGGGGAATTCGATGTAAATAAATTAATGAAAAACTTTGTATTTTTAAACAAAACTATGAGTAATTGTTGAAAATAAGGAACAAGACAGAGCGGTCCATTTCAATTCGTTATTATCAGTGTAGGTGTCTAAAAATGAATTTCTATGTATTTCTTCAAACGGCATGTTGATTTCGGCTGCATTTACTACTAACAGTAATCCATACTGGGTATGATGGTAAAGGTAAACTCACATTACCCGCCTCTGTGGTCTAGTGATACAAACACTGTTATCAGACCCAGGGGTCTCGTGTTCGATTCCCAGCGTGGGTACTCACATATTGTATTCGGTCTGGTTGGTGGTAGGACTTGTTGTAAGTCCGCCTGACTAGCTTAACCGCCGCCATTTTATCAACGTCTTACGCCCCACTACAACAATGTTTTCAGCATTGTTGTGTTCCGGCAGTTAAGGCTAACATAGCCAGTTCCTCAGTGATTGAGGAATCCGGGAAAGGGTCGCTTCCATCTTCAGCCTTATCAATACTTAACATCAGGTACGATGAAGGCTAAGAGTCTTCCTGCAGTACATAAAAAAAAACATCAGCATAATTTAGAATTGCTATTCTTACTAATACTTGGTTCTTTATACGACACTTCATAACTCTTTATCTCACAAGGATAATGACTTTTTTCACCCTACATAGACTTTGAATAGACAATTAATTCGCTCGGTTCGTTAATTTGACTAGGTATTACGCCTAAAATATTATAGTATTGCGTCATATTTTTTATTAAAAGGTGTAGAGATTTTTGTAATTTTGCTAATCGTAAAAGCATGTCATAAAGTGTATATCTGTACAATCGAGACACTTCCCGGTCGACCAGTAGAGTTTTTAGGGAGCGTTGTTTCAAAAAGTAGAAGATTTATAGTAAAAGTTTATAATAGAACATCTATATTATTATAACAATACCATGACTGAGTGACAGACAATGCACAGCAGGATCCTTTAACGACTTAGGCGAGCACTAAGAAAGGATTTTTTATATTCCCACGGGATAGGGATTCCTAAATAATCGTTAACCCTTTAATTGGCAAAAACAGTAAAGTAAAAATAGTGCACTTATTATGAACTAGCGGCGGCCCGTGGTTACATCCGCGTGGTTCCCGTCCCCGTGGGAATATCGGAATGAAAAGTAAGTAAAGTAGTACCTATGTTTATAACCCGGCTATCCACTATCTGTGTACCAAATTTTATCCAAATCCGTTCAGTAGTTTTGGAGTCTATTCAATGCAAACAAACAAATAAAGAATCAATTCTTTCCGCTTTATAATATTACTATAGATATATTGTAATTATAATATGAAAAGTTTGAAAAAAATTGCGGAATAGTTTCCTGAAAACATAAAGTTAAGTATTCTCAACAAAAAAGAATGGTCAAAAAATTAAGGAAAAAAAAAACGTTGAGTATACTTTATTATTAATTTATTATTAGGTATTTAGCATATTCCATAAGGGATATTAAAATAAAATGCTACTCAAGAACAATAAAAGTTAAATGAAAAAGATCGGCCAAGTGCGAGTCGAACTGGAACATGAAGGGTTCCGTCTCTCACCCAAGGTTGCCTGGAAGAGATTGCTATGTAGCAATAAGCCCGCGTATTGTGTGTTCCTCTTTTTTGTAATTTTCTCTGTATGTGTTTGTTTTTGTATCGTGTGCAATAAAGTTTCTATTATTATTATTATTATATTAAATACACCTACCCAAAATGCCACTATAATTTATATCTGCAAAAATAACTTTGTTTTTCATAGTGTCTGTATGAATGGCAAAGTTATATTTGCGGTTTTGGAATATGTGCTATAGCTCTGAAACTGCTAAATATATTTCGTTGAAACTAATTTTCTTTGAAAGGTTTATAAAGGTCTACAGTATATATTTTGTTTAGATTTTTCACTTTCTTATTTTAAAAGTTAGAGGGGACACACATTTTATCACTTTGAAAGTGTATATCATTCAAACGGTTGACTTTGAGAAAACAACTGTTTTAGAAACCTCAATTTTTGAAAGACCTATCTATTGATACCCCACACGTATAGGTTTAATGAAAAAAAATATTTTCAGTTACAGTTCCATTTATGGGCAGCCCCCCCATAATATTTATATTTTGGTTAATAGATTGGTCATAATTCAAATTCATGTCTCCCTGTTTTTCAGTTTTAAAGACAACAAAATAACGGTTGTGTTTAATTTCTTTTTAATATATATTTTTTCCAATTCTTTTCTGCTGTTTACGCATATACTATGCCGGCGTGTGCCAAGCCACAGGTCAACAGATTGGCCACAATTTGCCAATTAGTCTCCACGGTGATCAGCCCTCACGCCTCACGTTCGAGCCTTTGTTCGAAATAGCTTTGTCATAAAAATAAACTGATCTTTAGAGTTTATTATAATAATATCAGGTAATCAATTTAAAGGTGTTTAGGAAGAGAAGAAAATATTGAAAGTTAAGAAATATTTTAAATAAAATTTTGATAGATTGACAGACAATCAATATTAATTATAACTTTTTAATTTTGCATTTTACAATGCTATTTTTATGTGAAAAACATTTAAAAAAAAAATTCAAACCGACTTCAAAAAGTAAAAAATAAAACTTTTGGAGTCGGTGCCAGCCAGGGCATTCTACATTGCACTTCTATTAACTATATATTTTTTTGGCCAAAAGTTTTATTTTTTTACTTTTTGAAGTCGGTTTTTTTATAAAATGTTTTTATTTCAGATTTTTTAGTTACATCATGTGCCGTTACTTACACTAAAAATCAGCCCATACACAACAATGTCATCTAGGTAAACGACTACTTGCCAAAAGGTGATTGATATTTTTCAAGATTATGAAAAAACTACTAGCCAGATCTTCGTAAAAATTATATGGGACTACACATAAACCATTTTCTTTCAGATAAAAAAAGAATTTTAAAAATCTGTTAACAACTGGCGAAGTTATGGTAAAACATACATAAAAAAAAACCGTCGAATTGAGAACCTCCTCCTTTTTTGAAGTCGGTTAATAAATATTATAAAAGAAAATATACTACAAAAAAGCAACTTGTCTCATGTCCCGTTTATCCCGTCAGGGCGACATGTACAAGTTGATTTTCTACTATATTTTCTTGTTTAATATTAATCAATATTGACTTGAATGTTTTATGTTGTTAGTACCTTTCGCCGCGTGGTTACCATTCCCGTGGGAATATCGGTATAAAAAGTAGCCGACTCTCCGTCCTTTCAAGTAATTCTATGTCAAAAATCAAGTCGATAGGTTGATTAGTTAGGGCTACAAGAAAAGACAAATCAACACATTTTTACATTTATAATATTTGTTCGGTAATATTAGATTACCTAGAATGGAAAAATAGGTTCATAAATGTCCTGTCCCATAATTGTCTAATTTCAAAATCTATCACAATCCCTTTCAAAGGTATTGTGATTGTTATAGTGATTTATAGAATTGTGTAACTTGTAGTCGCAATTCCTTTCGGAACGAATGATGTTTTAAATGACACTTCATTTGACACTTCTCCATACGTTTGAAATATATTTTCGTGTGTCACTTTGCTTAAACAGTTCAATTTCGTTCATTCAATACCTTTCAAAACGCGTCCCGATCACAATCCCTATCAAATGTCAAATAGTGACGGCCTGAAGTATGTTTATATCTTTCAAATGACGAATTGAAAGGGATTGCGATAGATTTTAAATTAGACAATTTAAAATCTATCGCGATTCTTGTAAGATGTCATCAAAATAAAATGGAATGAGCATTAACTTTTTGAAGAGATCTAAATGATATTAATCACTTATCTAATCTACAGTAGGTAACACATCAATTTTAATAACGTAAACACCAAAGCGCGAAATTTTTGATTCATCGTTAGCGGCTAGAGACGGCTCGTATTGGCTTGTTTAATATATGATTTTGCAGTTATCTACTAAATTAATTTTGTTTTGCAAGTACAATACAACTCAATCGTTTTTAAATCACCACCCGTAAACACCTGATCAGCTTCGGACTTGTGATTGATCGAACATTTACGGCACTGCCTACTCCTGGACGTATTTATAGGGCAATACACGTGCTGTCTGCCGCTCTGATGGACCATCCATCTCGCCTACTTTATTACAAGCTTGGAAGGTTCGATGTGGCCAGATGAGGTATGTCATTAGAGGAGAATAGCCTTTGCCTATTCCCGGAAATATAGAAAATAAGCCAATTTATCTTTAACAATTTCTGTCACAAAATAATCATCATGTGAATAAAACGCATTGCCTTTCACACTTGCATAATTATGTAGAGGTGTCAATAATTTAGCAATAACAACTATATATTTTGAGAATACAGCATAAAAATCGTTGTCGAGAACCTTCAGGGACTGTTTACTGTAGCATACGTAAAATAGGATATTTGACATTAAGGCGCTTTGCACATGGAGCAACTTAGGTTGAGGAAACTATCAACATTTTAAAAGTTTCTTGTAAAAGTTGATAGTTGCTATAACGATTGCCATAATTTTATGGCAATCTGTGAGTAACTTTCATAGCCGAGTTGCTGCTCAGTGTGATGATGGATATTGAAGAAGCAGCACTTGCTATTATTTTATTACGTCGTCGTCGCCGTCGGCGGCGCCAACAAAGACAAATTATTCGCAGCAATCGTCGGTTTTTGATTCATCCCTTTTTTCTAGATCGATCCCAATTTATTAACAGAAAAAAAACTGCCCTTGTCGAGTTTCTTGCCGGTTCTTCTCGTTACAAGGTCTCCCGCCGTAGGGTTTGTGAACCGATGGCGTAGCTTCTTTGACGTTCATAAGTGCTTGTAACAGCCTAGACTGAATAAATGATATTGAATTTGAATTTGAATTTAACATAAAAGAGAGAGAGAGAGAGAGAGCACAGGGAGAGAGAGGGAGGGTGTGAAATCGCCTGACGCGTTGCGATTGACGGTTGAGGAATCCGGCAACTTCAAAAACCTTTTAATGTTTAATATTTAACAGTTGCTAGTTGCGGCAATTAGGAACTTACTTAGTCATCGATTACAGCAACTGAAAACTGTTGACGATTACCGGAACTAGAAATTCGAGTTGCTTATGTGTGCGCGGTTCAATTGAAATATATGTATAACAGCTAGTTGCCAGTTGCCAGTTGCTGCAATAGTTGCTCCATGTGCATGCGCCTAATTTAATTCAATTGAATTCATTTATTGGTAGATATAGGTAGAGGTAACAGTGGTAATACATGTCATAGAAAAAACATCAGAATAGCAATATCAACATAAATATGCATGGGAAAGATAATCATAATTGATATTATAAAGCAATTATTTTTTTCTAGGTTTGGAATGCAAAAATGAGAATATAAAATTTTCTACTTTTCTAGATCAGTTGGGTAAGCAATAAACGTTCGATTTCTTGCAACACACTTAACTGTAGAAAGAAATAATGATAAGCTACAAGTGATAAATTTTCTTGAAAGCTATCTTGATTTTGGAATCAATCGAATTACTTGATTCAAAAACTCGCATACGGAATCGCAAGATTCGCATGCGAATACTAAGAACCGTATTTTTTAAATCCCAACTCGCATTCGAATCTGCAACGACTGATCACGACCGCTCTGTTTTTGATTCGAGCGATAGAAAGTTTGACGTTTAGCACTCAATATCATCAAATTGAAATTGATAGTTTGACAACTTAAAAACATTTTGTTTCACTTGATTTAAGTCCGATTCAGTATCGGTTTTTGAAGATCTATAGAGAGTAATAGTTTCCGGTTTTTTAATATTCTGCGTTAAATGAAATAATGTCAAGGAAGTTTCAGAAAACGGCAACACCGTATTCGAGTGATTAAAAAATGCGACAAAATGGAAGCCGGTGAATTTCAATTCGAATGCGAATCGAATTCGCATGAGAAATTCGAATGATTCAAAAATACGTCTCCAGGTAGTTGTTTAAGATTGCACTTTCAATTATGCATAAACAACTCTTATCTGGTTGCTAGACGGTCTTACAAATTATATAGAAGCCGCTGTTAACATGTTTTTCTTTGGTTTATCTAGTAGGTGTCCAAGACTTTCACGGTACGCAATGATGTCTGAGAGTTATTACGAGTAATAAAACATAGACGAAGTGAAGTTATTCAAATATGTTTTAATGGCTTTAGTCGCTTCTTAAGCATTTATGATCTTTAACATTATCTACTCGCCATTAGGTATATGGCATAATTTGAACTATAGATGCAACAAAGACTAAAACATGTGTTCATGGGAAATGAGTTATACAAACAATGTATACAAAATATACTTTGACTTTCATTTGACTTCTTGAAATACCCAGGTACAGCATGCAAGCAAATAAATGGAAATAATTTATGGGGTTTTTTTAAATTACTTACCTAAAATAATACAAAAGAGGATGACATAGCTACATTCCTCGAAACAGAAGATGTCAAACAAATGAATCATAGATTATAACAATTAGTCAGAATACAAATTATAAAATTGGAAAAAAGTAAAATACAAGACAATACACCCGTAACACTTGTGTCATCTTTAATTAACAAAGCACAAAAGAATACGAGTATTTGCTATGATGTTCTTACTGCACTGAATGTTGCAATGTTATACATTTTATTAAATTTAAGAAGATAAATTCTGTAGCTGAGTTTCAGAGCATTCTTACAAATTAAGCTTTAGTAATATCAGATCAGACAGAAGCTTAATAAAAAAAATAAAAAAAGTTTACTGCTGATGTTTCAAGCCTTGTTAGAAAGCAAATAAAAAAACGTCCAACTCAACTCAAACCTACCCCTAATTGTCTAATTTGACTTCGGTACCACTATATCTTCACAAACCCCATAAAATTCTAATTGCTACTTTAAGCACAACATAAATAACCTGTACCATGGAACAGCCCTTTTCAACCTCACAGTAGTTATAATTCTAGATGTCACTATAATAAGCAGTAGATAGAAATCAATTACATTCATTGGGCATACGAGGAACACCGACTTCTCATTACTCTACAATTAAACTGACGACCACTGGAAGGCAAGAATAGCCCTTGGCAGCAATTGTACATCCTACAACCTCCTTGATGATATCGCTTGATCTATCATACACTACGTTACTATTTTACTGTACATCATTAGACGCCTTATTATAAACTGGCATTGGTTAGCTATTTTGTTAACACAATATTTCAGACCTTGTTTATAGCAAACAGAAAGAAACGATCAAGTTATCTCAAACCTGATTTTGATACAAATCTATCTTCACAAACCCCATAAAATTCTAATGGCTACTTTAAGCACATCATAAATTATTAGTCTAGATGTCACTGTAATGAGCAATAGATAGAAAATCGGTTACATTCATTGGGCATACGAAGAACCACCGAATTCTCATTATTTTACAATAAAACTGACGACCACAGTAAGGCAAACACAGCCCTTGGCAGTTATTGCACATACTACAATCACCTTGATGACATCGCTTGATCTACCGTATACTGCTTTACCAGTTTACTGTACATCATTAGACGCCTTATTATAAACCGGCATTGGATTAATAAATGATAGTGCAGAACACTTTTCTCTGATATTAGTTCTTAAATTAACTAGTACTCGGAGAACCAGATTTGTTGTTGCACTGACACGAGAATATGAAATCTTATGCAAATGCCTTGGTCCGGAAAATATAACAGGTGTGTCTAATTGTACAGATTTGTGGTATCAATACCACTAAATAGAAATATACGTCAAAGCAATGAACTAAAATCAAATAGGTAGGTACATTCAATGAAATTTCCGATCGACCAGCAGCGCTCAAGAAAAGTTTAATTTGATATTCAAAAGAAATTATTTGTGATATGAAGTTTATCAATAAATCTTTTACTTTTTAAAATAACGCTCCCTAAAAATACCCTACTGATCTAATGAGAAGTTCCTCCATTCAACGTTTTTTAAAATACATACCTATCCATTACATAGTCAGGTGTCAGTGAATTTTCCATTGAAAAAAATTATACTTCAAGAAGAGCGCTTATCAAAGAAAAATCCCTATCTTGCAATATCTTCCATTATGATTACTGAATTAGCACGATCCAATTCCCTCCGTGGACGAACAAAGAGCTACTTAGGAGGTACAAATAGTTCTCTAATAGGGCACAGATGCTCGCCTGAAAGTAGTTGAGTCAGTGAGTTTCACAGATAAGCTAAATGAACCAGACATACAATCGCCGTTGAAGAAATTTAATCCTGAATTCTATGATCGAGTTTGAAAGACATTTATGTCGGTACTTTTAAATTAGGAATAATGGTTTTAGCTTTTAAAAACGTTGAGAAGATTATAATCATAGAAGTAACCGAAATATCTCTAGATAAGTATAAAAATATTTTTCATAAAATATAATAGCAAGCAACACATCCTTAAAGACATATTCAACTGATATCGAGGTAAATAGAATCAAAGAAAATCAAATGTCTACTTATAAACTAAATAGATAAAGTCCCTGACACGGTATAAAGGCAAATGATCATAACATAAATATTTGTTATGATTGAATGAACTTACGACCCTTAGCCCACAAGGCACTACAAATAAATGAGCTACCGGACCAGACACAAATAAACGGGCGGGTCATTATAACACTACACAATCTAGCTCCAAATTAAGCAGAGCTTGTGCTATAGGTACTAGACAATGGGGACAAAACCTTTTTTTGTAAATACAAAAACCAACAAAAAGCGACCATACCAACACGCATATTTAAATTAAAATAGAACCCACCATGACATGATTCGACTGCGACATGATGGCAGTCCATCATTAGAACGGTAATCACACTGAAGTCACCACCTCCAAATTGATTTGTTATTGTTTGACAATTTCTTTAGTTCTACATTTTGAAAGAATGTTCCGATGATGTAACTACTCTGTGAAGCCCGAAGCCACCAATTGGCCTGTATCAGGAGCACTCAAAGTAAGTAATCGAGATAAATTTATGCAAATCTCCGAGTGTAATCAAAGGGCCCGGACCGATACTAAATCTTGTTTACACAACCAATACAGTAAGTCGACCTTCTTACCGATTTATGTGTATAGTTCTTGTGTATCTTTAGACTTTTCAAAAGATACAGTGCTGTTAAAACGAATCGTAACTATGAAGTATTCGTGTGTGTCTTCTGTGCTATTAAAATTCCAGATGTTTCACATAAGTAATTTTATTCAAAAAAAGAACTTCAAAATCAACGGATTTTAAAGGTTTGATATTCTGTTGTCAGGTGACAATGTCAGGAAATCATCAACTGGGGTACATGCAGGTATTAACGAGGGGGCTAAGCAACATTTCAAATTGGCAGTAAAAAAAAGAGGCTCCATAAAAATATTTTTTCTCTGAAATTTATTTAATTCTCTATCTAATTAATACTAAAATTGTTTGAACTGAAACATATATTTTTTAATCAGAAAATCAACTGCAGATAATACCGAGGGTCCCCACATGCCGATCAGTTAATACCGAGGGACTTACCGAGGGTAGGCACTCGCATATACTCGGTGATAGCTTCCCATAGGAAGCGAATTCCGAGTGACGAAGAAATTTTATTCACTCGGTGATAAAGCAGTGCATTAACTATGAACATGTTTTACCGACCCATATCACTGGGTTATTAGGTTCTGATACGTGCTATTAACGAGGGTTGTTATTTTTTTCTGTCGGTAATAGCTTCGGTAACAGGATTTGCTTTCATCTTATACCGACCCACAAATTAATGTCACTTGTGTTATATAAAATCTAAAAATAGAAACAAAAATGTCTTTTTTATGATTTTGTAATTTTTGCATTTTTCAATGCTATTTTTATACTTATGGTAAATTTTAAATAGAAAAAATATTGGAAAAAGTTAACTCGGCCACAAGTGAATTCTCAGACGGGAATCGAACCCGCGACCTTTGGAAATCCGGTCCAATGCTCTAACCGCTGAGCTACCGAGACTTGTCTATTCTACAATCTTAGATTAATGTCGCAGTAAAATTAGTAAAAATAAGTATTATTTTTGCAATGAAAAAAGTCCTTTTTGCTTAAGAACATTGAAGAAATGATATTTTTATGCTTGATGTTTCTTGCCAAAAATTAAGATTTCTAGCTGATAAACTGAACCACAGAAATGGCTCAAAACTACTTTTAGATATTTTAAAGTATCATGACACTTACGTACATCTTATGTTTTGGCGCGCACTGTTCATTGAAATAAAACAACTTTTACGTATATCAAACGCGCTATATTTCCACGAACTAAGTTGTAATTGTCCGTAATTTTTAGGTTTTTTGACTTGGCCGTCATCCCGTGACCACGGCAGCTGTAAAGGTGCCGAAACGTCGGGAAAATCAAAAAACCCCTAAATAACCTAAAAATTACGGACAATTGCAACTTAGTTCGTGGAAATATAGCGCGTTTGATATCCGTAAAAGTAGTTTTATATCATGACACTGTTTTTTTTGACAAATAATACCGTATTCTAGAATAAAAATCAAGTAAACTCAGCTTTCACTTATTGCTTTTATCGCGGGTACCACGGTAAATAGCAGCAACTGCCAAATCCTGTAAGCTATCACCGCGGCAATATATTTATTGATTTTATTTAAAGCAAACATAATAAGATGCAAGAAACGTGCTTCTTTTGTATTTGGAAGGTAGTAAGCAACGAATTTGTCAAATAGGCGTTGGCATAAATATGATAAAATGATCAAAAAAACTCTTAAGAAAAAAAGTGTGTGCTTACGTTCGGCGAGAACGCGTTCTATGGCTAAAGCACTTGCTGCGGGGGCGGCGCACAAACAAACTGTTTTTTTGTGGGGTTGCCAGAGTGGTACAATTAAGGGACAATTAAGTTTTATTTCTGTATATTCATTTGTACAAAAATACACTTTGTTAATATTTAAATTCAAGAAAATAAATTATACCTCGTGTTGCGGCGTCCAGCCTCCTTGGACTGACTGACTGGCTGACGAGTGACAGACTTACATATTACGAATGACAGACACGTATGACAGATGACAGGACAGGCAGATGACGATCGACAACCTGACGAGAACGGTGTTTTACCAAGCTGCGGCTTCTACCTGACTCCAAGACGACCAGACAAACGACCAGACACCTCGGTTATACCTGCAGATTTTGGGGGGTCGTTAATACCTGCATTTACTTATAACTGATTTTGTGGAGTAGGTATATTTTACAGTCTAGGTAAGGTATTAAAAGCGAAATAAATAAACATTGAACATGTCAAGAAGAAAATCACTAAAAAGAATGAAAATAATACTGCAATAAATTCCAATAAGTACTCCGGATTAGCACAAATTCTTTTGTATTCGTAGTGCAGTGTTCCGATGTACCGATGAACTGAAATTGCAAAATTAAAAAAAGGATTGCCTAATTTAGGTTTGTCCTTATTTCGGTCATTCGTAAAGAAGAGCTGGCATTTGTGTTACCCGGGATGATTTGAAATATCAGAAATCATAGCATTACCGCTGTAATGTGGCAGCATTACAAATTTTGCATTTGTGACTTTAGTGAAGAAGAGCAGGGCATTTCTTGGATAACCCGAGATGATTCGAAATATGACAGTAGATTCGTCATGACATTGGAAATCATCTTGTTACCGCTGTAATAAGGCAACATTACGAATTTTGTAAGGTCAACTTACAGTGGTAACACCATAAACCTTGCGATTACTGTCAGTCAGAACAATTGCACCCGCTGGAGTTCTTGTGAAAGTACTGTTATGGCTTTAAGCGGTCAGTCAGGCGTGCTCAGATTATGATTCAAGCTATTGAACTGATCAAAGTATTGAACATAAAGGTTGTAAAATAAGGAGGTGCTTAAAATCAAGTGTTTTGTTCCTTACGCAATTCCTATTAAGTTTTACGATTTGGTTAGTGTTAATGATAACGGCGTTTTCACACGAGCTACCTCACGACACGACTTAAGAACCACACGACACACGACCTATCGCTTTGATGTTTTCCTCCGACCGACGATTTTAGTAACGACATAGCATAGTAGCTATGTAGGGTAGTAGGTAACTATTTACTGCAGGAGTAACAGAAAATAAATGACTGCATTTCCTAACACGTTACTTTGTAAAGATTTTTTTAAATTGTTACTTTAGTATGTGTCAAAGAGTTTTGTGGAGATTTTCAAGGATTTCGAAGTAGCGACGCGCTCGCTTTCCGCCCGCTCTAAAATTGCAGCAGACGGTGCGTACAAGCCCGCGGGCTGTTCCCGCAGACGAAAGGTTAAACGTTCTAATACAAAAATAGTCAACAAATTCTTCGTACCTAGCGACATAGGTATATATTTTTTCTCTCGTTATTTGGGACCCCGAAGATTAATCCTTTGCTATAAGTAGTCATTTTATTTCAAATCTTGCGATAAATTGGAATATCAATAAACCGAAACGCAGCCTTCAAATTACATAAAACACTGGTGCATAAATTCACTAGAACACTATACTTACTGGCATAAATTCTTGCTTCCAATCTAGGTAAACTATATTTCTGTTTTACGATACGATGTAACAACTTCAAACAAAATAATAGTATTCTCTTCTGGTATTATCTAGTGCAGCGGCTCTCAAAGTTTGTTCACTAAACCCCTTAATACTAATAAAACTAGAAAAAAGTGAAACTTAAAACTTTACATTGTGTTTTTTCTTAGTTTTATAAACATTGTTTTTAAATAGAAATAGGTACTTTTATGCTGTTTTTATAAAATTACACCAAATTTATTTTATAAAATTGGTTGATACCAAATTCTTGACATTTTACTAGTATAGGAATTTTACAGTGGCGATTCCTTTAAGTTGGCGAGGTTGGCGCCGCCAAACCAAATATGGACGAAATAATTATAAATAATCTATATCAAATTATTTTAACACGCTAATTACACAAACAAACCAATATAATTATTAGAGTAGTAAAATATTTATAAGGACATACTCATTATTTGAATGTACAACGCGCATTTATTTGAAATTCTCGAGGGGAAATTGAAATTCAGGCGTGCGTAATCTCGTTGCGACCACTCGTGACTACGTTTGGCGATATCATCGGCGCCAACAAATTTCATTCAAGCGCCCGCCCCGCGTCTATGCAGATATTACGCGGCTAGTTGGCGTTTAGAATGGCGCCAACAAGAATTTTTTTCTTGCGGAAATTTTGATTTTCTTAGATTGTTTGGTTAACTTTTTACACTATAAGTGACTTTTTGTTGGTAAGATGAGTAGTGTTAGTGCAACGAAATTTATAATTTGAAGATCTTTTAGAAAAACTTAAAACATTGACAAAAATAATATAGGTAAAAAGAGATTATGAATCAAAATGATTTTCATCATCTAGTATTGAAAACATCTTATCTGTCAATTGGCGAATAATTAGGAAAGAAATATCCTTGTTAATGAGGATCACATTGTGTTTCAGTTAATGAAACTTTATTTCAGTTAATTTTAGCTTTTATTGAGAAAATAGTACCTAAGTTGAGCCTGGACTGGAGTCAACGCAAGAGTACACACTCCTTACAATCACCTAAGTGGTCTAGTGGTACAACCACCGGTATTAGACCCAGATGTCCCGGGTTCGATTCCCAGCGGGGGTACATATTGTATTCGGTATGGTTGGTGGTAGGACTTGTTGCAAGTCCGCCTGGCTAGCTACCACCATCTTATCTAAGCCTGACGCCATAACAACATTCAGTTGTTGTTTTCCGGCAGTTCGAGATAAGATAGCCAGTTCCTTAGTGGCTGAGGTTTCCTTGAGAGGCTCGCTTTCATCTTCAGCCTTATCAATGGTATGATGAAGGCTAAGAGTCTTCCCGTCATTCATAAAAAAAAAACCAGGAATCGCCACTGGGAATTAAGTTATTTTATCAGGTTTTTTCTACTTATTACTTGCTCTTTAAGATGCTATGATAGATATAGTGTAACTTCAGCATGATACAAATTTAGCATCATCATCAAAATATCATTAGGTACGAGTACTAGAGTTGTAGAAGTGAACAATCGTATTTATAAACAGTACCTACCGTTATTATCGACAAGTTTGAGAGCCATTGATCAAGATCGTGTGAGGCAGGACTGCCTCGATGTATCGCCCTGCCTCGAGCGACGGCCGGACTGACAGTCCTTACTGACGCCGAATGTAGGTAAATATCATTGGATGCAATGCATGTTAGGTAAATCATTATTGTAAGTTATGATCAGGGTATTGAACCTATAAAATGTTAATTAATATGACGTGATTTCTCGGTGTGAATCGATGTGTTGATTGGGGTTTTAGAGTTTAAGTTTAAATAAATGACTATTATTAGTTATTTAGACGTATTTCATGATTTTAAACATACATAGAGAAAAAGTGCTTTGAATCATCGTGGGTGGAGACAGGAAATAACTGGCACTAAAAGGCACCATGCCTTCAAAGAATTTTTTTTCCCAAAAGATTATTTTGATAAGTCACTTACCTACATAAAAATAGAATAATGGTAGTGTTTTTTACGTGACCTTCCCTTAGATGATTGTTTGGTTCGTTCGTTGGTTTTTTTATAGAAAAGAATGCGTTATGCTTAACGTCCCGAGCAACACCCACTTCCGACCGGCTTTGTTGCAATTTTATTTTTACAAATCTTGGCGGAGCAAAACCAAAATTAGCTCTAAGAGTATGAGCTATCCGCATTTTCAGAATAAGCGTGCTTTTATTTAGAGTGCATATTCGGGTCACTCTTGTACAGTCGGGGAACTTCCCGGTACCTAGTCCAGTAGAGCATTTTTAGATAGCTTTATTTCAAAAAAGTATATATTTATAATAGTTTGTATAACAGACAATAGAACGTTATTAGGTTTTTCATTTGAATATTAAATTATTTCTGTAACTCTAGTGGTCGACCAGGAAGTTCGCCGATAGTGCCTACGCCGTGTGTCTAACGCGGCGTAATCATTGAATAGCACAAATCACCCAGCGAGCTCGCTTATTCATCTTAGCGCCCGCCGCGTCCAATTACTAAGCAGTTAGTAGCAATTAATATACTGACACGGCTAGTGTTCGCGACCACTCCTCGACTGATATGGCTAGTGGAAAGCTGTGGTTCGAGAAGTGAAGCGATTAGTAAATGTCGGGCTAGGGGCGAAATTTTGATCTAATGTCGGAAAATCCTAAACCCCACAAAACTAAAACTTTTGAAAAAAATCCACGACCGTTAAATTATTATTGAAAAAGGAAAAAATAATTTATAAACCCCATCCCAATCCATTAAATAAACTATCTATTCCTGCTGAAATTAGTGATGGCAGCCCCCGACGGATAATTATTCAAAAATTTTATTTTTTATTTTTATTTCAAACTTTTTAGAGAGCAGAGATATCATGTAGGTACATTGTACTACATAAAACCCACTACTGAAAACCGCATCAAAATCGGAATAGTAGTTTTGGTTTTGCTCAAACAAATATTTTACTGCAGCGCCGAGTGATATAATTGGCAACATTGGTTTGCACAAACAAACAAAAAGTCGGCTAACAAACAAACATCCTCTCACCCCAAACGCATATACCGACCCCGTACCGCCGTCGTGGGTAAAAAAAAATATTGAAAAAAATCTCTCCTGAAAGATTATTAGGTAAGAACAGATTGTTTTTTCAGAAGGATTTTTTTCTACTTTTACTTAGCTACGAGAAAAATCAAAAGCAAAAGTATCGTATCGCTATCTAGTGATCGGTGATTGATTAAAACTTTCAAAGCTGGATTTTATAGTGATTACGTCCGGATAGATTTCACTAAAACTGGAGGGAAAGTAGAATCAATCTCGATGAATCCATTACAGCAATTACCTAACCTACCTATATGCTCGTACGTGTAGAAATCTAATATTTTAAAAGTTAATGATTAAGAAAATATTGCTTTGCAACATAGTTACTTTAGAAATTGTAAGGAAAAATTTGAATGTTGAAAATAAATTTTCATAATAATGTTAGCGATAATGACCATGAAAGTTTAGTGATATATTTAGAAATTATTGTAAAAACTTAAACACAAACAAAATAGGTACACTCTTTTTGTAATGTAATAATGTAATTGTAATTTTTACCTAAGTTGCTAGTTCCAAACTAGAGTGGTAACTACATACGAAGCGGTGTGGCATGTTGTCCAAATTATTTTATTATTAACAAAATAATACCAGATGAAATTAAACATGCAAACATAATAAATTAAATAATTAATACAAATAATACACAAGTCATCAAGTGGTTGGCAGTACAAATTTATTCTCAACTTACGAAGAAAAGCATACTTTTTGTCGTTATGCCACTCGTCGCTAGATGGCGCTAGCAAACAATTTCCTGAAGCTATTTCTTACTACGATTTAAAATTTATTATTTTATTTTTATACTTACTTACTAATAAATTATGATTTGAGTTACCTTACAGGAGCCTTGAACACAAATCGCTCTGAACCCCGGCTTAGTGCAAGGAGTACCGTCGGCGACCAGCGCCAACGAGGCGTAGAATTGCTGACCCCGAGGTCTACAGTTCAGGGTACAGGGTGCATCGCCTACAAAAAAAAGGGTTAGGTTTTGTTAATTTTTGGGATGTACTTAATTCACATATGAAATAAAGTTTGCAATGAACCATATAATAGTTAGTACTTCTTTCTATGGCCAGTAGCGCTGGTATTTTTTTTAAAGTATTAATGTAAATTCCGAGGCGATTTTAATTATTTGAGACATACATATATTATTGCAGAATCCAAAAAAAAGGAGGTTTAAGGTTTTTATCAATTAAGGTTTTTATCAATTGGTTGGGATTTTTTTTTATTCAACATAAATGTATAGTAGTCGTAGGTAACTTACTATTACCAACTATTACCTTTACGCGAACTATCAGATTCAAATTGCAAAAAATAGCATAGGTGCCTAATTGAAAATTTTATTTTCAAATGATTTATTTATCACTAGCAGCCGCCAACAGTATTCGAGCCTTCAGCACAGAATACTTAATAGTACAATTCAGGCAGGCAGCCAGGCAGTCATTTGTTAACGTACGAATACTAATACTATATACGAATATTTTTTCTGTAATACTGTCATTAAACATTTTTCATGCCTAGCGTCTGAGATCATAATTTTTTTAAAGCGGAGTGAAACAGTTTTGTTCAGTACCGTACCATCGACATAAGGCACCCAGGTGTAGAACCGTCCCCGGAAAGGCCTCCTGTCGTACACAGCGCACTGGTCCGCTCGAGGATCCCGCGGAGGACCTGGGCAGGGCTGGAATAAGGAACAGTTTTTGAGTTTTTAATTAAATTTTATTAAATTAAGTAAATTATTTATTCGACAGTAAATAAATGAGGATATAGAGCCCGAGAAAGTAGCCGTACTTTGAAGTAATAAGTAATAACTTAAATATAAGTAAAAAAATCGAAACATCTAAAAAACTCGTACGCGTAGGGTGTATTGCATACAGTGTTTGTCAGATGATGCGAAATTAGACTACTGTATTGCTTTAAATTTAAAGTTAATTTAAGTCATGTTTGTACCGTAAAGTTACATTTAATAAAAAATAAATACTTATGATAAATTTTAAATAGAAAAATATTGGAAAATCAACTCGGCCACAAGTGAAATCTCAGGTGGGACGTGGGACTCAAAGCTATCTTTGGGAATCCGGCTCACTAAATAATAATTAATTGGTCCGGCTCTAACCACTGAGCTACCGAGACTTAATAAAACCGCCTCAATTTAAGATTTTTAAATAATAGTCTAGTTTCGACATTTAAGTACCAATGTTGCCAATGGTTGTAAAATTAATATCCATTTTATAAGAACAAAACTAACACTGTCCATTAGTTGTTGGCGCTGTCATTGGCGCAGGGCAGGGGTACTAATCGCCATCGCATAATGCGCCAGAGGTCTCGGGTTCGATCCCCGGACAAGACAAATATTTGTGTGCATGAACATGTCTATTTGTCTTGGTTTGGGTGTTTAATATGTATATTATGTATGTATTAAAAAAAAAAGGATATATGTATATTTATCCGTTATCTAGTATCCATAACACAAGTTCTTAAAGTTTAAAAAAAAAACGATGGACTACCTTCGAATACAAATCACGACAACAAATCCTTTTGGGATTTGGAAACATGCACCCGAGGTATCGGCATGCGAGCCCCGGGCAGTCAGGGACGGCCTGCGCTTGGGCCACGTTTCTCGCCCGCCGGACCCAGCCGATGCTTCTCACTAGCTTCCTTTTATTTTGCATACAGAAGCAGCAGGTGGTTACTAGTTCTGAACAAGTACTAACCGTAGTATTGCACTCGTGGTACCGGCGCGCGAGCCCCGGGCAGTCAGGGACGGCCTGTGGTGGGACCACGCTTCTCGCCCGCCGGACCCGATCGATGCTTCTCACAAGCTTCCTTCTCTTTCTGCTTCGACGGATCCTGTAAGAAAAGGAAAGCAATTACGTTAACTCATAGTTGTATTATACAGGGTGTTAAAAGACCCATAACAAAAACGAAAACCACGTATTTTCCCCATCATTACTATAATTTTCTAGTATGAGGCCAAATCTGGGAACCTGAACCCAGTTAAGGAGTTATTGAGGATCAAAGTTAATATTTATTTTTAAAGATTAAGTACCGTTTAAAGTTACAAAACCGCAATGAATATCAAAACCAAACAAATAATCTGAATCCCGGCCGCATAACACCCATTTTTATTAAACAATCGGAGTCGGTGCCAGCCAGGGCATTCTACATTGCACTTCTATTAACTATTTTTTGGCCTTAGCTAGCTAGCACCGACTCCAAAAGTTTTATTTTTTACTTTTTGAAGTCGGTTTGATTTTTTTTATAAAATGTTTTTATTTCAGATTTTTCAATTACATCATGTGCCGTTACTTACACTAAAAATCAGCCCATACACAACAATGTCATCTAGGTAAACGACTACTTGCCAACAGGTGATAGATATTTTTCAAGATTATGAAAAAACTACTAGCCAGATCTTCGTAAAAATTATATGGGACCACACATAAAACATTTTCCGCCCCGTCATCCCGTGACCACGGCAGCTGTAAAGGTGCCGAAACGTCGGGAAAATCAAAAAAACCCCTAAAAAACCTAAAAATTACGGACAATTACAACTTAGTTCGTGGAAATATAGCGCGTTTGATATCCGTAAAAGTTGTTTTATTTCAATGAACAGTGCGCGCCAAAACATAAGATGTACGTATGTAAACCATTTTCTTTCAGATAAAAAAAGAATTATAAAAATATGTTAACAACTGGCGAAGTTATGGTAAAACATACATAAAAAAAAATACCGTCGAATTGAGAACCTCCTCCTTTTTTGAAGTCGGTTAAAAATAAAAGCGGTTTCCCAGCAATTATTTTCACATATTCTTATTTAGTTTGATGTACACTACGCATATATTACGGCTTCGGTATGGGTGTTTTAACACCCTGTAGATTAACTTTTGCCCGGGACTTCGTCTACGTGCGTGGACGTTCCGAAAATCCCTATTTTTACCTACGAGAGACGGACGGAACGGAACAGAGGCGGTATATGCGTTTGGGGTTAGACATTGTGTGTTTATATGTATGACCAGGTGACACTGCAGCAGCCAGGATGCTTGGCGCTTGTGAACTTATCAGAGACTATTCAAGCGATTCCGATGCGGTTTTTGCATTATATAGGTGACATTTCAGAGCACGTATCTGACTGAAATAAAAAACAAAATAAAAAATTTCGAAAAAACCCACGCCGCAAATAAAAACGTAATAGATAAAAATAAAAAGATTTAAATAATTACAATACAAACACAAGAAAAAAACGTCGGGGTTGCCATTATCTGCCCAGAAATGAAGGTGGATAAATGGTGTACCTACATCAATTATAATCGGGGGATTTCCGTAAAATCATTTAACTCTATTTATTTTTATTTAGGACGTTTTTATTTACGGCGTGCGTTTTTTCAAAATTTTGAATTTATAGGGAAAGAAATTGTTCATACGTCCAAACATCTCAATTCTAAACACTAATATGTGCCAATAGCAGTCGTGAAAATAAAATAAAAAACTAAACGCTACAATAAAGTTTCATAGACATTAGACCAACAGCTAGACCAAAGTTTCCACCACTTTTATTTTCGAATATCATGAATTGTATAAAGATTTTAAGTAACATTGACAGCAAGTTTCCGTTCATTCGTGGTAGCAGGCAGTGGCTGATTGCCTCTTGTGGATCCAGGTCACATCGCATTGTGCCCGGCGACCCCACACGGTTGCATAGAGTCTGTGGTTTCTGACGTTTCACTGCACCAACTGGTTCCCTGGGAAACTTGGCTGATCGTTGAACTCGTAAACGCGTTTCGGGAAAGAATTTTGACATTATTCGAGTGAATGAGTATTAACAAAATATATCAACGTAATCTACTCTTTGGCAAGTTGTACCAAAATTACTAAAAGTTAAAACATGCTTTACATTTTGACTAATTTCAGTGCACTAATTTCAGACACACTGAATGCCTCAGTCTTGAGTCTATGACCTTTCTGAATGCCTTTATACTTGTCTAAATTCAGTTTATTTTTCATTTACTGCACTAAATTCAGACAAATGCAAAGCGGGTGTAAGCGTGACGGACATATATTTATTATTCGTCTCCGCGTTGTTACAACTATGTAGATTAATTTATCTCTTGACCATTTTACTCTACCACAAACGGCACAGTCTTTTGTGACACATACGGCATCAACAATCATCCCTAACAACCAAGTCAGTTGGTTGAAGAAAAACGTCAAAATTTGTGGTCACATTTTTGATCCGTTGTTAGTATGTAGCGCGGTATCTAGTTGTAGCAACGCGGAGATCTTTGATAAATCTATTTTATCGGGTCATTTTGGTAAAATACCGAAATTCCAACTAAAAGATAAAAAGTTGCGAAGAAAACTAGCGAAACTAAAACCGGAGTGTCAAATATAGGAAAATTGTGAAAAATATCCCGATAAGTGGATGTTTTCATTAGCAGATGTTTTTTTCCGGTGCTCCAGATTTTCCTTTTTATGTAGGTTTGATAATAGCTGTTTACCACTCCCCTTCATTGAAATTTATTATAAGGAAACCGAAGGTAGGAAATAATTTTGTTGATTTATTGTAACCACTTAACGTGGTGTTTTCGGTTTTATACTTTACTATGTTTTGTATTTTAAAGCCAGAACCACAATCTACCTTCCATTCCATTAGATTCGCCTGAGTTATAACTTTAGTTTCGAATACACTTAGGATCCTTATTTCTGACATATTATATCAATAATGTCTTTAGAAAATTAGAAATATTTATTTATTTATTTATTTATTTAATACTTCATGCACAAATTGGATGTACATAGGCGGACTTAATGCTATAAGCATTTTCTACCAGTCAACCTTAGGGTGATGTGGAGACTAGTAAGAGGTAGGGTGCACGCACAACCAGTGTAAAAACTAACTGAAAATAATAATATATGTATTTATATATAAAACAAAACATACTATACACATAAATACTAACAAAAACTAAAATTGTATTTATACATACTTATATATTTTTATATTGATATATACATACATATAAATATAATGTAAAATAGGTAGAAACAAACAAAGTTATTGACGATTATCAAGCTTGATTTGCTTGCTCTGTGAGATATTTGCGCAACTTAGTTTTGAACGCGTACCGACTGGTGGACATTCTGATATCCAAAGGAAGGGAATTCCAGAGAAGAATAGGATGTACGAGAAATGATGAATGAATAATATCAGAGTGATGAACGGGACAGATTAGAAGACGGTTAGAAGAGGAACGGAGATTTCTATCATGAGAATTATGAAGGTACTGGAAGCGCGAAGTAAGATAAGGGGGGGCATTAGGGGAGCTTAATAAAGAAAATAGGGTGGTCAAGGCCCGCATACTTCTGCGCTGCCGAATGGGCAACCATTTCAGCGTAGCTCGGTGTGCGGAGACATGATCATACTTACGAAGATTACAGACGAATCGAATGCAGTTATTCAGAAGGCGGTCGAGCTTATTAAGTAGATCTGCATTCAGGTCGAGGTAGCACACATCACCATAGTCGATTATAGGGAAAATTAAGGTCTGCACAAGCAATGCCTTGATATTGTCTGGTAGAAAGTTTTTGAGGCGGTAAAGATATTTTAAAATTCCATTGACCTTCTGACAAATACTTGAAACTTGGGTCTGCCAGTTCAACCTTGAGTCAACGTGTAGACCCAGATCTTTCACACTCGGGCTGAGTGGAATAGGAGTGCCATCGAAGATAATGGGACGCAGATAAGTTGAGTCGACTCTGGACATCATATGAGGGCTACCCACCAAAACAGCTTGACATTTACCCGGGTTAACAGCGACACCAAAACAGTCAGACCAGGACTTAATATTGTCTAGGTCCCTGTTCAACGCATTGATGGTGTCATTTAATGTATCAACAGTTCCCTGAGCATACATCTGCAAGTCATCAGCATAAAGATGATACGAACACTGAAGTTTATGTGTGATAGAGTTAATAAAAATTGAGAAAAGAAGAGGTGAAAGTATGCCGCCTTGGGGAACGCCAGTATCTAAATTACGCCAGGATGAGGTTGATTCATCTGACTGCACTGCTTGCTGACGCTGCCGAAGATAAGAGGAAAACCATTCCAGTACCTCATCAGAGACCATAAGATGGGACAATATGGAAAGAAGGATGTCGTGACTTACGGTATTAAAAGCATTGGAGAAGTCAATAAGTGCCAGGGCAGTCACTTTACCGTCCTCAACCGCTGACCTAATATCACTAGTCACTTTAAGGAGGGCAGTAACGGTGCTGTGACCGGGTCGAAACCCGGATTGGAAGGGACTTAGAAGGGAATTATGATGGATAAAGTGAGAGAATTGTTTATGAACACAGGCCTCAAGCACTTTGGACATGAAGGGAAGGATTGAAATAGGACGAAATTGATTGGGATGAGTTGGATTAGCGACTTTCGGGAGAGGGCGGACAAAGGCTTTCCGCCAAAGGTTAGGGAAAACGCCGGAATCGAGAGAGAAGTTAATGATGTGGGTGATAGCAGGAAGAAGATGTTCCAGTATAGCAACTATCATGCGGCGACTGATACAATCACAACCCACAGCATTGGATTTTATAGAAAGGATAATCTTTTGGATCTCTTCCTGGGTGACTGGAGAAAAATGAAACGGGTCTATGTTTGGACGCGTTAGACCTGCTATAGAAGCAATAGTGCGTGATGTTGACGTACGATCAAGTTTTGATGTAGTGGTGAAATGGAGATTGAGATCGTTGAGTGAAATTGTGTTGGTTAGGTCTAAATTTCGCGATATAAATAAAAATATCTTTGGTCGCTTGGTGCATTCTCGCCTCTATGCATTATTTCAAAACATATCATGGAATTTCCATTAAGACCAAGTAATGATATTCCTATTATACTCGCACTGCACTGGTCACAATTTTCGACACCCACCCAACAAAGAAAACGTATTGTTTCAGTAAACTATGTTCGTCTATTCGCCGCAGCGGGGCGCTACGCATCACACTATTGTCTGCCTTTGTTCCGACGTGGTAATAGCAACTCTATGATTTGTATCTAATTAAAATTAAGAAATGGACTATCACCAGTCCTTATTACTCGCCCACGGGTAATTACGGGTAATATTGATTTTTAGGCTATATTTTTTTTTAAACCTTTATCAAATATTACCTATGGCCGCCCGCGGTTTTACCCTCGTAGTTCCCATTCCTGTAAAATAATATTTATATCATATATTTTAAACTGTCTAAACTATCGGTGGGCCAACGGTGATGTTAAAAAATGTATGAAGTCCAGACGTGGCCCAGGCCACGTCTGGACTTCATACCAAAAGGTAGATAAAGACACGTTAAACAGTTTAAATTTTTTTAAATCGCTTTTTTTTCAGGAAAGAACCATAAATATACTTAATGCAAAAACACATTAAAAGTACTTCATGGCTGAAGATGTCCTTTTGTTACTGTCAGTCAATAAATTACAAAGTCGAACACAGAGTAGAACTCAATGACACTGACACTGACAGATTTGAAACGTAGAGTTGTCATATTTGATGCCTTATTTTGAGTAAAAAAATATTTAATTGTTTTTATTCATATCCACATAACTGTGCATTATATAAAATTAATTGTATTTTTTTCAGAATCAGTAAATATTTCTTCATCTTTGGAGGTGGTGTACGTATTGCAGCATTACGCTGCTTTTTTTGGCCGCCTAGGTAGTTTCTCATTTCAAAAACAAAATTATTGATTTAGAATATTTTTTTTAAAATTTGGAGAGTAAATTTTCTGATGATGATTTTCTGATAATTTGGAGAGATGATGTCATTCGTAGGCCGTCGGAGAAAAAGCGGGTTGATCTTGGAAAAATATGTGTTCAGTCAGTCAATTTCGTTTTAAATCTTTGTTTGATATTAGAATAAGACCCTACGGGGTCTTTTCATTGCGTTCCAACAATTCTACTATTAGATCTATCATCTACGTTTGCAAACGTTGGACAGGTAGGAATACTACATCCGCGTTAACTTTTAGTTTTAACCTCCCTTTAACATTCGCCGAGGAAAATAAATTTAAAATAGATAATTTAAAGCCATAAATTGAAATTGTTTACCGAGGCCTATGAACACCAGATTTTAGAATTATAATTTACTCTATTTTATGTCAACCATTTTTTTAACACTGTTATTCTTATTCAAAATATATTATATATGAAATTCAACGTGACGACTTATTATTATTACGTAGTTTGAGATTTTTTACTCTACAGTATGTACATAGACGTGGCCCGTATTGGGACATGTCCTTTATAGCTGGATCATTTGCTGGGTTGGGAAGTAGTGTTTACTAGAACGTAATTGACTACATACTCTTTGGTGTTTACAAGTAAAAAACCCTACTGATATAATGACAGACATTATACCAGCAATGTATTCTGTAACCAAATAGTACAGAACCCTCAGAGAATATGGTTTATGCCTACTTCCTTTACGACACTAACTACAGAAAGTATAAATAATAAAAGTAAGTAGGTACCTACCTATATTGTGTTTATGTTTAGCACACGGAAGAAAATGCAATCGCAAACAGATCATAACAATTACCAATGCCTCTTGATATTTACTATCATGTTAATCCCGCTTTCATTCGGATACGATACACGCTGACTTCACATCCCAGACTAGAATGCGACGTCGTGTAAACAAAACGATAACCATCTATTGAAATAATTTTTCGTATTTTGCATAAACAATTGCCTTTTTGTGCCAATTCTGCAGTAGCGAAAATTAAGTTATTTTTTTTACATATACCTACTAACTAACTTATCTCTAAAAACTAAAAACGCATGCAAGGCAAAAATATTTAAGAAATACTAAGCAAAAAACAGTATTACTTAAATAAGCAGATAGACTGTTCTGTCGATATTTAGTACACGGAAAAACAAATGCAATCGCAGAGATCAAAACAAATGCCCATCTTGTAATTTCGCTTCCAATACGATAAATGCTGACTGAGCACATTGTACACGTTCACACTACTACTAGAATGCGATGCGTGTTAACATACACAAGGATAACAAATTAAAAATTAATTGTAAATAACAAGCACAAAGTACTTTTTTGTGACAATTCTGCAATAACATCTGCAATACCCTAGTATTTTTTTATTTAAATATTATTTTTCGTGTTAACTGACACTTTCTTAAAAGGACTTCAAGACAAATAAATAAGAAACATCAAGAAAAAATACAAACAATAATTAATGATGAGCACACAAACTCATCTATCAACATTTACTGCCCTCACCTTCATATTAGTCTTCGTACATCGAAACCCGATTGTAGACGTACACGGAAAAACAAATGCAATCTCAAACAGATCAAAACAATTACCAATGCCTCATGATATTTAGGTACCATGTTAATTCCGCTTTCATTCAGATACGATACACGCTGACTGAGCACAATGTGCGCGTTCACACAGACTAAAATGCGACGTCGTGTAAACAAAACGATAACAATCGACTATTAGCGAAAGGGCTCTAAATTATTGAGCGTCAATCAAATCTGCTGTCGAAAATAGCTTGTAACTAACTCAAACGTTGTAGTGTAGGTATGTTTTGTTAGGGTTCTGCGAAAAAATTGGAATTTATGTCTTAATGAAAATGTTGTTTCTTAATGTAAATCATTGGTAGCTGCTAGTTAACTAATTATTATACAAAGGTATAAAACTGTCAGTAAGAGCGTTACAAAAGTAGGTAGGTTTAGTAGTGTGTGTTTGTGTGTGTAGTGTTTCTATGCCGTCGAGTCTTGAAGTATTAATAATTTTGAATAAAAATATTAGTACTCATTTAAAATTAAAGTATGCCCTGAATTTTTATCTGACAACTGTATACTTATTCAAATATTATGATAATTAATAACTAAAACCTACAGTGTTATATTTTGCCGCCCGCGACAAAGAATTCGAGTTATTTTGCACACGATGCATTTGTCAAGCTCAAGTGTCTTAGTAGCTGCGGTCCTACTCTTCACCTACCCGTTTTATAAGTTAGAAGGAAATCAGTACACAAATAAACGAAGGAAGCAACGATTATTGTCGCCAAATTATTTACTAATTACTGCAAATGCAGCTGGGACCAAAAGCTTAACGTGCCTTCGAAGCACGGAGGAGCTCGTGATAGTAAACTTTTGATCACTTACCGGTGACCGACCATTGCGAAAGTTGCTTAACCTCAACAAACGCAGGCCGAGCGCGCAATACACGGTGCCATGGGCTCCTCCATCATCTAAATATACCTTCAGGTAGAGAAGTTCTATGCGCAGTAGGTCCTTCCAAGGAAAATATAAGGGTGCAATAGATGCGCAAAGTTACTGTGCAACGAACATTGTATGTACACGTACTTCTTAAATACATGTCGTAGATGGTGAAAACGTTCCAATTTGTAATGATGTTTAATTTTTATTTTTTTTCTATGAAGGTTAAGATAAATATGTAGTATAAATATTTATAAAAAATCAATAGACTACCCAAAGATTTTTTTTTCTAAATCTAAGCATAAAACTTTGATAAATGTTACTTTTTCTGTTACTTTATGTTTTATTTTATCCTTTTTAAATCATTGTGAATAAAATTAACTATTATTTGCAAAATTAAATCAGTTTTAGTATGGGCGGCAAAATGCTCCCCACGAGAGCACTCACGGTTCACGGAAAGGCGCGACTACTCTAGAGTTAAGTCTACGGGTTAATTTCTTTATTAACTTATCACTAACAAGTTCTTTTCGCATACAAAATGGTTTAATTTTTACTAAAGCAATCATTATTTTATACCTATTTACTTTAATAAACAAACGGTGAAAAATACGGGACCACCAAAGTGATAGCAAGTATTTTCTCCGTCGATATTCCCTTAATTTGATATGTTCCGTTCAAAGGTCAGTAAAGGTCATTCCGATGCATTTAGCCTCTGACTTGTGGCGAAATCGTATTACAAGATACACATTATTAAATCAATTTACAAAAGAACAGTAAAGACCTCATTTTGAGATATAAAAAGTTTAAATTACTACAATAGAAATAAAAACCGTTACTTTTTTTAGCAAACAGTAAGAATTTTGGTCAAAGCTTATAATGAAGGTACCATTGGAGTAATATTCATTTAAAATAGATTTTCAGGAATTATGATTTGAATTCTTTAAACTAATTATAACCTTTTAATTTTGCATTTTACAATGCTATTACTAGCTAACTAGTCTCATGTCGCCCTGACGGGATTCTTTAAACTAGTTCGCCCGTGTGGAATTTATTTGGTAATCCTCGCGTCAAAAATTAGCTTTACTTTGTGTCCATCTCGCTCGTTGATCAAATAAATACCAATGCTGAAATTTATCAAAGTTAAACGTTTTCTGTGTTTCGAGCGTGAAAATTTTTAAAGACAAACTTTAGAAAAGAGTGTTCCGTTACACTTTCGCTTTTATAGTGTAAGTACGAATGTATCGATGAATTATGTAGGTTGTATTTCAGTACAATAATACTTCAATTGTTGTATTTTGGAACTTGCTTATTTATACGACGAAATTTTATTAATCTATCTACCTTACTTTTAGCTTTCTAGAACCTTTAGTGTAACCAAGGAACTGAAGAGAACATGGATAGACTGTGCTAGAACTGGGTGCCCTTCGCCACGCCTAAAATCATTAGTCCTAATTTCATCTCGCCGTATTTTTTTGACCTAAAATTCTTAAGCACATTATTGTTTAGCATAATAGATTATTTCGCATAGTTACTTATACTTTGGCCTAACCAATCTTTAATAATATTTTTATTCAGTGTCCTAAAATTTAATAGCATATCAACTTAACTTTAGACATAAAAACTTTCTACGCATACGTGTTGTTACCCCTATTATAGTTTTGCATACTAGTCAGTGACAGAAACGAATCGCCTAAAAACCGACTCATCGCAGTCTTGTATGCACTATACCTAGAGTGTAATTTAAGACCGCGCAGGCACGGAGAGGCTAGGTGGCCCGCGAGCTGAGGAGCAGGTGGTGAGCTAAAACAATCTGTGACGACAACTTCGCGTGGGTCTCCGGAGCCTCGCAGCGCGCCGGAGCCGTGACAGAAGACTTGCCTGCTGCATGTTTGCTTGCACGTTTGCATGCTTGCTTGCATGCTCGATTGCATGGCTGCTTGCATGCCTGCTTGCATGCCTCCTTGCACGCCTGCTTGCACGCCTGCTTGCACGCCTGCTTGCATGCCTGCTTGCTTGCATGCTCGTCATATGAATGAATTGCTTCATCGATTTGACATACGGAAATGGTGTTGTGCGAATCGTAATTAAGTATTTGCAAACAGTAGGGATAGTGAATGGTTTTACTTAATGATGAATTTGGGAAGCAGAAATGTGGCAAAAAAAATAGCCGAAGTGAAAAACGGCTAAACTAATTTAGGTCCTTTGACAAATTGTGCGAAAAATCTTTAGGCCTATAATATGTGTGCCAAAGACCATTAGGACATTAGGCGTTCCAATATATACCCTTAGAACTTCAAAAATTATGAGTACGTGTGTGAAAGACTTTTTGAGTCTAGATGACTTGTGTGAGTTTAATTATATTCCTTCAAACCCAAACGACGTCTCACAGGAATTGGAGATAACATTTCTATTTCAGAAAAAAAGTATCTTTTATAGATTTTTGCCATTCACCCGATTATTCTAGTTACAATATCACAGCCCTTGAAGTGAAACTATCAGAGACATTCATAAATACTTCGCACTGTACTATCTGACGGTGGGTCGTGGACTATTAAAATGATAGATGATATAAGAAAATTGCGATTGTTCATTCATCACATGGCCTACTTTGGGGTTGTCTCTGCATTATAGCAAGTTTTGTTTGTTCTGTTTAGATCTGAATTTCATCGTCTAGCGGTTGGTAATTGAGAACTATTTGATCATTTACTCACTTATCTTTTTTTACTTCCTTACTTGCTTTCAAAATTACTAGTGCCCTCTAAGTTGTATTGTAGATAATATTTGTGTGTATTTTAAAAGGCCTTCTTTGATGATTAGCATTACGTCTTCATTTCAGAATTTGTGATAACGGCACAATTTTTTCCAGAAAGAACTAGCAGTCACCAATTTCTGGGGAATATGATTCTAAGTACTTACATAAAGATAATAATAGTGATGAAAAGTTATAATAAGGAAGTTGATAGCTTTTCCAAATGTTGGTAGATAAAAACATTTTATAAAAAAAAACAAACCGACTTCAAAAAGTAAAAATAAAGCTTTTGGAGTCGGTGCCAGCCAAAGCATTCTACATTGCACTTCTATTAACTATATTTTTTTTGGCCTTAGCTAACTAGCACCGACTCCAAAAGTTTTATTTTTGACTTTTTGAAGTCGGTTTAATTTTTTTTTAAAAAAGGTTTTTATTTCAGATTTTTTTGTTACATTATGTGCCGTTACTTACACTAAACTTCAATCAGCCCATAAAAATCAGCCCATACACAACAATGATGTCATCTAGGTATACGACTACTTGCCAAAAGGTGATTGATATTTTTCAGGATTATGAAAAAACTACTAGCCAGATCTTCGTAAAAATTATATGGGACCACACATAAACCATTTTCTTTCAGATAAAAAAAGAATTATAAAAATCTGTTAACAACTGGCGAAGTTATGGTAGAACATACATAAAAAAAAAATACAGTCGACTTGAGAACCTCCTCCTTTTTTTGAAGTTGGTTAAAAAGATAGAAAATCAGAAGTACCGAAAGTGAAGTTTTAATATAAATAGGTACAACACTAATGGTAGACAAGGATCTGAAACAAACCACAACCAACAATTTGAAAAGTTAAATCTTCACTATTGACGTGTAAATACCAAACAATAAAATATTTTTCAAACAATAAAAAGAAAACAACCGAAGGAGTTTTATATCTCAATTAGTCGGTCTATTATATCAAAGCAAGAACAGGAGGCCGAGTTCGCATCTATAAAAAATAAAACAACAGGGCTGTCAACTGATAAAAATATTAGGGTTAACAAAACGGCATTGTTTTCGGAGTTGTAGTGCGCTTTATTTAAAAAAAAAGAGTCAACATAACTAAATAATGTTTTTAAATGAGTAAATAATCTTTTATTATTAAGACAAAAACTGGCACCTTATCCAAGTAATTGGGTATACTTGGATAAGGTGCCAGTGCTTAGTATCGCAAGTCATTTATAAAGCGTACACCTAGCAAGCGTGATACTTTTCTATATTTACGAGACATGTTGTTCTAATTTTTCCACCGCTCAAAATAATCTAAATAGTTTTTTTTGACAAAATAAGTTAAACTCTACGATGCATAAAACATACCACAAATTACAAAAAAACGCACATGCAAATTAACAAATTGTCAGCACAAGAACTGACCAAAAAAAATTAAGGTTAACTATCTTTCAACACTTAATGTGACAATTTTTGTTAACTTCAATATTAAATTAGTATTTTGTGTCATCCCTACCCTAGTTCGTGGCCACAGTCTCGGTGTGGAAGGATCTCCCGCGGTGGGCAGCGGCCCTTTATCGAACACGCGCCGTATCATTAGATATCATTGTGATCTATGATCAATGCGCCCGCGCACAGCTAGGGCTGCGGCTGGTGAGGTGCGCAGAAGTTTGAATATACTCGTGCTTAACTGTTTTTGGGTGAGTGTTTTAGGTAAAAAAATGTTTTAGTGTTTGTAGAAAACTTGTCTATGAAAGGATTCAATTAAATAAAAGTAAAGGGAAATGCATTTTTATAACATTAAAGCAAAATACATAAATATGATAAGTTTTATTTATTTACGATAGGGGAGGCCGGGACCACAATCACAACTAGAAAAACTTACATTTCTGCTTTCCAAAATTATTCACATCTCACCTATTAGAACAAAAAAAAGTTTTGATGGCTTGAAAAAATATAACTGTCTTTTGTCAATAATTTTTACCGCGCTTTTTTATTTACACAGGAATTCAAAATTATTATTTAATTAAGACTGCCAGCCCTGAGAAGCCATTGAACTCCAATCTGACATATTTATTACTCAGACCAAAAAGTTTAAGATAACTGTATCGTGAGGACAAGGGTTTTTATCTTAATAGTTCGTACCGTAATGAAATAATTAAGACAAAACCTCACGAACAATAAGAATAAAAAAAAATGCTTAACACCATTTGTCTTCTTCACGTGTCAACTTATTTGTTTTCTTGTTTTAAACACGAAATTGGTTTTTACTACGTAGAAATTGGAATATTAAATCAGTATGAGATATTTTTTATCGAATGTTTATCGATAAGGGAAAATTGTTATTTGGTGTTTAAGAGTTTTCGATTACTTTTATTCGAAACATTTGAAGATAAAACCAATTGTGGTAACTCAACAATTTGAAATTGGTGGTCAAACCTGTTTTTTACACTTATAAAAAGGCTTTGCATACAATTACGATTCTTAACTTTGTTAACTGGATTAAATTGTGTCTATATTTTTTATTTTTTTTTGTTTGTCTTAAAGTGAATCGGCCAAAATGAAAGACATAATATGCAGACCATTAAGTAAACGGATAAAAAAAAGAAAAATGCAATTATAATCGATGAACGTAAAGGGTAAGGCTCTAAAATCAATATCAATATTTTTCTCTTTATTGCTTTGTATTGAATTTATAAAATTATTTTATATGTAGTAGTTTTTACCAACCTACCCCCGACAGCGATGACGAAACGTTAGGAAAGAATAATGCTGACTCCTCTATTAAACTTTATAAATAATTTTTAACTTGATATCTGATGCCAAATTGATGCTCAATCGTTTTTATCGGACAATTATCACTTACCACGTCACACGAACTTATGACTTATGCCAAAGAAATAAAGTAGCAACATCAAACAAACATATAAGATTTACTGCGCGTGCGCACTAAGGACAAAGGACGATAAACGATCAGCATTATTATTCAAAGGGCCCTGTTTATATAAACTATGATTGGACTGCGATCTGTCGCAGTAAATAGCCATTAAGGCCATTCAGTGGTACGGGGGATTCTGACAGCGGCGATGAGTTGTGTAGGACTTCTACCGTGCAACGTCTACTATGCGATAAAGGTTTTTAATGAGACTGTCGTTTGTTATATGGAAAATCTCAGAGGTAGGTTTTTCGTGATTGGTGAGTATATGGATAACGATTGATTTTTAGATAATACATTAAAAACACACAAATTTTTTTAAATCCGCAAAATGTGTATAATGCCATAAAATTTTGGGCCGAGGCACCTGCGTTGAAGAACCGCGCTATGCCGGTAGATTAAATCTGAAAGTAACAGAAAGTTCTGCCGTTCTGGTATGATAATTCCAGGGCAGACCATAGACCTACTCTTACCCTTTATCAAAATCTACTGAACTACCGCGGAATACAAGAAAGAGGAAGTAAAGTTGACTGTGACTCTTCGCCACCCTCTTCCGCGAAAATATAAGCACTCCTTTCCTTCGTACAATTTTGAATTTTTTCAAGCTGTCATTACAACGGGTGACAATTCTTTCAGCACAAAATGCGTATAATGCTTCTTCTAAGTTATTTATTGTGTTCTGTGAGATATTCATACTATAAGTGGTTCAGGGTCTCTCTCTGGCTAGCTATCGCTGTCTTAAAATTCTGATGCCATAGCAAAAATGTTTTCAGCATTGTTGTGTTCCGGCAGTTAGCCAGTCCTCAGAGATCGAGGATTCCTGTAGAGGTGCGCTTCCACCTTCAGCCTTATCATTACTTAAGTTCGTGTATGCTGAAGGGTAAGGGCCCCCATATCACCAGCCACGTCCCGTGAGGATATATCAGCCAGGCTAGGAATAGGTTTATTATAAATTGCTACATACCTAGCAGGATCCCTCGGTAGGCACTGCCGCTCCTGCACCGCGACTCCTCCACCGCAACTTCTGGAACATGCGCTCCAGGAACCCCAGGCACTCCACGCATACGCCGTTGTGTTCAATGCAACCGTCGTTCGCGCTATCTGAAAATGGAAACACATATTTTAACATACGTACATCTTATGTTTTAGCGCGCACTGTTCATTGAAATAAAACAACTTTTACGGATATTAAAGGTGAATGAAAAGGTGCCGAAACGCCGGGAAAATCAAAAAACCCCTAAAAAAACAAAAAATACAGACAATTACAGCTTAGTTCATGAAATATAGCGCGTTTGATATCCGTAAAAGTAGTTTTACATATTTTAATATTAACAATAAACTGAAATACTTTATAAAACAAATATTAAAACCGACTTCAAAAAGTAAGTGTCGGTGCCAGCCTAGGCATTCTACATTGCACTTCTATAACCTTTACTTAAATTTATTTGCCTTGGCTGGCACCAAATCCAAAAGTTATATATTTTTTACTTTTTGAAGTCGGTTTCAAATATTTTTTATAAAGTTTTTTATAAAAAAAAAATTGAAATCGGTTGACAACTGACGACAGTTAAAAAGTACGTAAAAAAAATATATATATACAGGGTGGAAAAAAACGGTAATTGGAGGGAAAGTACCCTAAATATTGATGTGAACAAATTTTACTCGAATAAAACTTTCCTTAATATTCAAAAATAAATTAAACTGCGTTCAAAGATTTTTCAAAATCTTTACCCGCACCGGGAATCGAACCGGCGGATTGAGATAAAAAACATCGTGTACATTTATAGTACCAATCGATAGTGTTAATCATAAATATCAATGTAGTGTGAATAGAATAGTATCTAAAATAAAAATAAAAACAACTTAAAAAACCCATTATAACTTTTTAATTTTGCATTTTTCAATGCTATTTTTATGTGGTACATATTAAACAAGAAAATATACTAGAAAAAAGCAACTAGCCTCATGTCGCCCATGAGGCTAGTTGCTTTTTTCTAGTATATTTTATTTAAACTTATTCATCGATTGATTCGCGTCTTGTCGTCTTTAGTATGAAATTATGGTGAATATTAGTAAAAAAAGTCAATTACATAATTCATATTTCGAGCTACTAAGAAAGTTAAAGTAAACTTCATTTTTAACCGACTTCAAAAAAAGGAAGAGGTTATCAATTCGTGTAGTGTATGTTTTTTAATGTTTGTTACCTCAGTACTCGGTAATTTATGAACCGATTTGAATAATATTTTTTTTATTCGAAAGGATATACTTTCAAGTTGGTCCCATTGTTATCAAGACAGGATCTTATGATGGAATCCTGGCGAAATCCAGGGAACTCTTCAAATGTTATAGGCACACCTATATAAATTTTGATGTTTTCTTAAGTAACTCGTGCAGTTGCTTCTATAAAGCACCATTTAGTGTAGTGGAACGGTGAAAATTTTAAAAACTATGTTACGCCGTTTTGATTATTTCTTCTTGGACAATCGTTAATTTTCAAAATCGAACATTCATCGTAAATTGATTACAAAAAACTGATAATTACCAAGGCAAAATTATTTATACGACTAACATTTAATCCTATAGTACAGCCCATTGTTAAGCTACCTGTAGACGTAGATCGTTAAAAATCAATTGTATTTAAATGGCATGTAGTAACAAGTTTGTTTTGTTAATTTGATACGCGGAAGTTTCATTCATCTTGTCTATGGTATGTGTACACGAAACCGAGCTCGTTGAAAGTAGGTACACGAGGTATAAGATTTCGGAAGTGAATTTGGGACGTAAGGTGTATATTTTTTGGACCGGAACATTTTGTTGTTGAGTTGTTGACATGATAATTATATCAAATGTTAGTGTTGTTTATTGATATAATTTGATATGAAAATTAAGAAATAATGAACAAGTGAGTAAACCGATAATATTTCCAAGGTTAGGTAAACCTCAAGACTATTTTACATTTCACCCTCAAGTATTTAATGTTTTATTAGGAATACACACACTAGTTCTCTGGCGTACGCGAGAAGGTCTAATCTCTAGCTTTAGAACACTATAGCAGTCCCATTGACAGTTCCAGTTATTATTAATTTTAAATCACTAGCACACACTCTCATTTTCGTTCCTTCTTCACAAATTTGCAGAGCATTTTTATTTATACCCGAGAGTGTATGCAAAAAAGTAAACTCAATTCCAACATACCGATCGTCCGATCTCATTACTGGATGTTTGTGCTTGTGTCAACGTGTCCTCTAGCTGTGCACAAGCGAATCTGAAACAACAAACCTGATTTAAGCATCTTTGTAAACAAACATGTCTGTCACTACACATAAATTGTGAATTTGTAAAAGGGTTTTGATTTACTGGGAGATGACGATCGAGGAATGTGTGATTTAGTGCTGCTGTTTGAGATATGCCTATTTTTGATTGTTATTTACTTTGGTTGGTTGTGCGTTGTGCTCGTAAATATCTCACATAAAGGTGGTAGTTATCAGTAAAATTTATAAAAAAATCAAAACACAAGGATACAACAAAGTATTATAATAACTTTATTATGTGTCTTACATGTGTTTGCTTTGTTTATTCTAAACAATGAACACAGGAAGTAGTGTTTTAAAGTTACATTCATATAGGTAAATATATCCTTAAATATCATCGATGTTATTTGGGAGTTTCCGATATATCTTTGTATGTCGCTGTATCAATTGAAATGTTTGACTTATTGTACAATGAACTGAATGGATCAAATGATGAAACAAAATTTCATATTTATTTGAGGTTGTTGTGTTCATTTATGCAGACGACACTGCTCTTCTTTTCTCTGCCGAAAATTGGGAAGTTGTATACTTACGCACAGTTGGACCGACTTCCATACAAACAAACATTGCACATTAATTAGTTCATCATACCTTAATAATTCATAAATACATGCGCAACTAACTCGTTTCAGTTATTTGTTTGCGCGAAATAATAAAAAAAAATTACTTTCATAAATAAATCACCAATAAACTATTATCTTATAATTTCAATAATTCTACGTATGTGTGTGTGACTCATCGCATTTATATACCTCATGTATGAAAGTACATTTTTTTAATAATTTCGCGCAAACAAATAACTGAAACGAGTTAGTTGCACATGTATTTGTGAATTATTAATATATGATGAACCAACTAATGTGCAATGTTTGTTTGTATGGAAGTCGTACTACCTTAAATAACGTGTCGGAATGGCTTAAACAGAACATCCTCACATTAAATACACAAAAAACTAAATGTAAGGTTTCTCCTATCGGTCCAATAATACCTCGGTACTGCCTGCAATAATAGCTTATACCTGCTCTGGTCTCTGTTACTGCTCTTGCCAGGAAATAGAATTAGTGTCGACTTTAAAATCTATATAATACTATATAATATCTGGGTATCGTGGTTGATAGTATACTATCCTTCAGGATAGTCCTTCCTATTCCTAGCATTGATGTGACAACGCTGGCCTACAGCGTATTAAAAATATAAAAGTATTGGAGAATTTCGACGGTGGTTCGCAAGTCTCGGTAGCTCAGCGGTTAGAGCATTGGACCGGATTTCCGAAGGTCATGGGTTCGATTCTCATCTGAGGATTCACTTGTGGCCGAGTTAATTTATTCCAATATTTTTCTATTTAAAATTTATCATAAGTATAAAAATAGCATTAAAAAATGCAAAAATTCGAAAATCATAAATTATTGGCTGTTGCATCTTAATCGATCGTTAAACACCTGAAAAGATGTTTCTTTCGAATGCAAGGATATTCCTAGCATTGATGTGACAACGCTGGCCTATAGCGTATTAAACATATAAAAGTATTGGAGAATTTCGACGGTGGTTCGCAAGTCTCGGTAGCTCAGCGGTTAGAGCATTGGACCGGATTTCCAAAGGTCATGGGTTCGATTCCCACCTGAGAATTCACTTGTGGCCGAGTTAATTTTTCCAATATTTTTCTATTTAAAATTTATCATAAGTATCCTTCAGGAGCCATATAAACTATTTGTGCGGCCGCACCAGAAAACTCCTGCACATCTTTAGAAACCTCAGACATATCACGGATTTCAAAATTCTAAAGCTGGTCTATTTAGCTCTCGTGCAATCAGTTATTAGCTACAGCATCACTTTCTGGGGTGCTGGTTCTTGCTCAGTACTTTTTAGAGGTTGCCCAAAGAACAGTTTCAAAAGTTTGACTTTTCGCTCTTATCGATATCTTACTGAGTTGCTTTATAAATCGTGGGAAGTTCTCACTGTTAGAAAACGTTTTGTCTTAAATACTCTACTGTCTGTTGTTAAGTAATATGATAGTTTCAGAATACATTTATTATTTATACGTATATTAAGTTTTTGGTAATTTTACACACCCTCTTAACACACATACATGAACTCCCACACTTTACTCACCGAGAGGTAGGTACACTACATACTTACCTTTTTGTTATTTTAATATTTTTTTTGTCTTTATATGCATGCACCGTTTCTAGGTCCTATAACACAGCTCTATTAATATTTGTAAACCTCCCAGATCCCAGATCTGGCGACCTGTAACACAGGTTTTTCTTCTTCGAGCACCAGTTCTCATACTATATGTAGCCAATAAGAAAATTTCCCCAAAAATTGGTATGGGATACCTAAAAGGGAAGCTGATGGGAGTCGGCTTGTATGTATGCCACTGGTATTAAATTTATAGTCCGTACTGAGTATATTATTTTACGTAATAGTTGTTTTTTTAAGGTCGCCGTTTTAATTAGAATATTTACACGCGTACTTCATACATTCATGTCATAATGCGCCTGATCATGACGCCTAACGACACTTATTGATCGATAAGATCGTTCACAACAAAGTGTTCATAGTAATTAATCGAAGCGTCAACTAATTATAATTTCCAACGCAGCTCGTTGTCTTTATACTGCCGATGGAAGCCTGTTGAATACTAAATCTCCTGATACCATCTCCAAATGTATTTGTGAATCGTGTGGTAGCAATGTCAGCTATGTCCGTAGTAAGTTACTTGTTGAGGTAGTGCCATTGCTAGTACCATTGAGTTTAATGTGCTATCTTACTTATTCATTAAATCTTTTAAGTTATATTGATAGTGAAATAGGAAAAGATGATTTGGTAACGAGGTAATGGGCGTTGTTCTTTAAAGGAAAACAAACCCTTTATGATCATTTTACCAACTTTATGTCACATCGCACCGGCGACGCGCGATAAAATAAGCTCAAAATTTACGAATAAGCGCTATTGAGTTGTGACTTCTTTTACAATTAAAAAAGAAATATAGAAACGATAACGACGTTTGACAAACAACCTATTGGGAATAAACTTTCTATTCGAGCTGATTTTAACTTATATTATGTAGGTACAGACAGACTGACTTTAAGGGCAAATGTTTTGGAGCACAAACATAATTTCCCTATTTTTTTTTTTATGAACGACGGTACTTAGCCTTCATCATACCTGTTGTTAAGTATTGATAAGGCTGAAGATGGAAGTGAGCCTTTCCCGGAGTCCTCAATCACTGGAACTGGCTATCTTATCTCTAACTGCCGGAACGCTGAAAACATTGTTATGGCGTAAGACTTAGATAAGATGGTAGTAGTTAGCCAGACGGACTTAGAATAAGTCCTACCACCAACCAAACCGAATACAATATGTACCCCCGCTGGGAATCGAACCCGGGACCCCTGATCTGATACTGGTGGTTGTACCACTAGACCACAGAGGCGGTTAATTTAGTTCGAACCACAGTTGAAGAAATCGCTTCTCGCTTAAACAATTTGTTTTCGAGTCACAGCCTGAACGCTTTTTGTGTAAAACCTTGAACAACTTGTTCTTCGTAAGAAACTTCTGAGAATCCTGCAAATTGTTTATCCAAACCATTCCAGCATAACCCAAATCTCGTCATCGGCTCATCAATATTTTACAGTTTGCGACGCGATCATCTAAATTAGGACACGATGTCAACCGACCACCAAGGAGTGTCGGAGTCATGGATGGGTGCTCATTGCGTCACTGTATCGGCAGCTCCATGTGACGATAAATCACTAGCTCCGTATCGGAATGAGATCACTGGTACAACCAAATGACCGAGAGTGACATACATAATTGGACTACCAAATAGCGCGTGTACAATATGTCTAAATGATATTTTGACTGCACTTGAGTTTTTACGACTGTGTCTAATTTGGGCCTATTTATTAAACGTTTTGAATTCATTATAAAGACTCATCATAATGTACGTTTCATTATTTATATCTTCGATGTCATTGACTCTCTAATTTTAACTTTAATGTAAGACATAGGAACAATGTTGCCAATATTGGCCTTGTCACTAGAGTTTCTAAATAGTTAGTATTCCCAAATGTTGCCATGCTATTTGCTATATTGGTTTATATTATTGCCATTTGGCAATATAAGAAACTCAAAGGCACATTGGATAGCGCGTTCTGACTCAAATTGTGGCGGTTGTGAAAAAAAAATACCTATCCTGAGCTTGCATTTGCTTTGGACATCACGTTAAGCTTAGAACTCTGGCAGTCCATACATACGGAAAATAAGGGCCCTAGCAACTGGCACTAGAAAAATCGAAAATAGCTGGTGATAATTATGAAACAAACTATATTGCTGTAATAGTTATTTCTCTCTTTCTATTCCTATTCTTATTATCTTTTACAGTTGGGTAAGTTCCAAGCTACAGTAAGATAGATAACTTTTCAACCTAACACCTAAACAAGATTTACGAGTTTTTCCGCAACTTTGCCAATCTCTCTAGCTTTTATAGTAGTACAACCTCATGTAAGTTCACATTCCCGTAATGTCATTTTATTAGGAGATACTACATCGTTTAATACACAGATGTTTAATAAGCGAAACTAGCCCTTATATAGCATGTCTAGTTTTTCTTCCAATAAAACATTTTGCAGCTTATGTACTAGCACGAAGGTTTATTTTGAGAAAATCATGGATGTTATTACTCTCTATATAAAATTTTAAGATGGATGGCATAGAATGGGTGGTCAAAATGTTAAGAAACTGTTTGAAACACTTATATCACTTATTGATTACGAAATGGTCATCAAATGAATAATGCAGCAGTACTTACACAGCGCAATAAATTTTAAAACAAACTAATAAAGACGATTTGCTTCTCGGAGTAAGTATGAGAACTAGATGGCATTATTGGCGCAATGAAAAATTCATTAAGATAAATTTTAATTCTAAAGGCCTTTTTATATGAAACTATCATAGAAGTATTATAATCAATCTTTGATATTTATATTTTATACGTGAACGTAAAACATTTTCAATATTTTATAAATATTGATAATTGCTTTGTATTTGTTGAGAGTTATCCTCAATTAAGTCTTATTTTATAGTTGGTTTGTTTATGAAGTAGTAAAGATATTATTTTGCAATAAATATTAAACAAGAAAATATACTAGAAAAAAGCAACTTGTCTCATGTCGCCCTGACGGAATGAGACAAATTTTTTCTAGGATATTTTCTTGTTTAATATCATTTATCACCCAAAAAAAATAAGTTCAAAAACTAAAACCCGACTATTGAAAAATCACGCTCTAAGCATGATATTTCAGTAGTCGGGTTTTAGTTTTTAAAATCATGTTTTATTTAATTTTTTTTGGAGTTGTAAAGTATGTAGTTTGAGAAGCGTTTTATTTTATTGTACCGCTTTGAATTTCGTGCATTTGATTTGTTTTATGTTTATAATTATATATTTACATACCCAAAATTCGATTTATGCAAGCAAAGCCGCGAGCAAAAACTAATAAAATATTTGTTTTTGAAACGTGCTTACCAAGAGCTTTCATATGACACCAAACACGATATTCTTTAAAAAAGAAAGTTATTTAGTCCACAGGTTTATGTCGCATGTCGTCTAGAGGGCGCCATATTCAATTTCATGTGACGTGACATAGCCTATAACCAGCGGACAATCGAGACGCTTCCAACAATACCTCAATTGTGAATATATAATCAGCAGTTTAAAAGTTATGCGGGTACAGATGAACATACATACACACATACATACATAACGGTCAAAATCATAACCCTAATTTTTTTGTTTTGTCGTAGTCGGGTAAAATAGCATTTTAAAATGCAAAATTTAAAAGTTATAAATATTATTTTGCACTTAGTAGCTTTCAGCTTTCGCTCTACCCCTTAAGAATTAAAGCTTCAGCGTTTATACCAAAGCCCACAAAGACAATATTGAAATTTTTGTTTGATGTAAACTTAGAAATCTTAAAACTTTTCAATGTCCAAGAAATTATCACAGTACTAGTACAAAAAGCACCGTTTGTTTTACAACCACGCTCAGCTGATTTAAAACAAAACAAATACTTTGCTAATGGTGACTGATTAAAGATTACGGTAACTGGTTTAGACTGAACGTTTCGTTGGCGCTAACGAACGGTTAGGTGGTGTACACAATTCCCTAAGGTAAGGTTTCATAAAAAGGTGTGTCATTTGTCAGTTCAATAAAATTGTTTTGTTTAGACAACTATTATTGACAATCATCATATAACATTAAGAGCGTCTTAAAACTAATTCTTTGTCTGAGTATCGAAGTCACAGGCGGCCATTTTCAATTGACCTGATACTCAAGAAACAATCTACTGTGTGGCGCTGTGGTAGAAGGACTGTACATGCGTTCTGCTCAGAGGTCATAAGTTCGATTCCCGCATAAGACAATATTTTTTTTATTTTTTTTTTTATTTTTTTTTTATTCATGTTATACAAAGTGATACATCATATACAAAAACAACCGAGTGACTAAAACCCAATTAGGTTTGTCCAGCCACGCGTATTCGTCAAAGTCGGTGGTAAACATAAACAATGCAACTAAGCCGTGTTCTTATAAACATAGTTGTACTTAATTTCTTTAACACAAGAATAAAAGTTTTAAAACGTCCTCGCAAGTGAGACCTTATCCGATAAGAGCAAAAAGGCACATGTTCCAAGCGACAATCTGTGCGTTAATAAATAGTTGTCAATAAAGACAACATATAAGTGGGTAGGAACATATTGTGTGTATGTTTTGGTCTAGGTGTTTCTGTGAATCATAATCATAAATCCTTATTTGCTTGGTCGTCGTCTCAGCAACATGACACCCACTGCTGGGTATAGGCCTCCCCCAAGGATCTTCACGACGATCGGTCCTGTGCTGCCCGCATCCAGCGGCTTCCCGCGACCTTCACCAGATCGTCGGTCCACCTTGTGGGGGGCCTACCCACGGAGCGTCGTCCGGTACGCGGTCGCCATTTGCTTGGTACAATCGGGGAACTTTCCAGCTCATCAGTAGACTTTTTTGGGTGACGTTTTCTCGAAAAGAATTACGGCCTTATCACAAAATATTTTAAAACAATCTTTAATTTAGACAGTATTTAAATGTGGTGTTGTCTCTTTCACACAATATTGTCAAAAAAGTGACAGCATCACATTTTAAACACTGTCTTACTTAGATACGCGATAAACACTGTTTTGTGATAAGACCATTAAGGTTTAAGAAAAAAAAAATGTATTTAAATGGAAAATCTATTTATGTCCTATTAGTTGTGACATAAATCGATATTTCTATTAATTTTTAAAATAAAGTTCCCTAAATAAAGTCTACTGGTCAACCGGGAAGTTCCCCAACTACAAAAGATGTAATTATAGCACTTACAAGTTTTATCGATCTGTCGATATGCAAATATTAGTATGTATGTTTGACAAAAACTAAATAATGTAAGAGTATGTTCACCATTATCAAGTTTCCATAAGTTCTTAGTGAAATGATCTTAGATTAGATTGTTCGAAATTAAATTTATTTGAGTTAGTAAACTAAGATTTTCCAGCCCAACTTTGAAAACAAACTAGCTTTCCAGCGTAATATCAACAATGAATGTGAGCTTTAAAAATACAATGAAAGTTTATTGGGGTAGTAAAAAATATTTTAGCGTTTATCTTTAGCTTAAGTTTAAGGGCCCGCTATAGGCCAACGAAAATCAGATTGCTTTACATGATCGTCTGAAATATCAATATTAATGAAAAACTGAATTTCAAATTAAGATGCAGCAAACTACAGGACTAACACTAGTGACTATGTTACTCAAAAACACGATTGCATAAAATTTTCTCGATAGAAAAAAATAGCGAAGTTGCCTCCAAATAACTATAATTAACACGATAAACTGCTAGTATTCAAGTAATACATTAAAATAAAGCTTGGAACTTTTTAGTATTATTACACTATAGATAAGGCAGGGCTTATGTTATATATATATTTTTAAATAACCTTTAAATTTCCTTCATTTCTTCATTTCGGACCAGCCGAATGGGGCCGGAGAATTATATAGTAAATGCTGCCTTAATTCTCATAGAAATAAGGCAGCATTTACTTTGCAGTTCGCCGTTGCAGTTATTACTTTTGCTTTTGGCCTAGAGCGCGCCCTTAACTACTAAAGTAAATTTTTAAAAAATCTGCCCACAAAATAAGCCTTCGCAAATAAACAACTGCACTTCTCTAGTGAGCTTAAACAATTACCCATGCATTTCACATACTAATTAAAAAAAAAAAAAGAGAGAGGTCTATAATTAATTCCCGCACTCAACCGTGAAATTATAAATGTGTGAGAAATGCTAATAAGAGACAGACAGAAGCCTTTGGCTAATTATTAATTTGTTTACAAACCAGATAACAGGAGCCCTTTGTGGTGGCCATAAAAATAATTGACGTAATTCGTCTCAATCGGCGATGCCATAAATTGGGGTCTAAAGGAGGTTTGACTGATTTTTAACGTGTTTATCCATAGACTTTAAAATAGGCGACATAACTAATATGAAATACCACCCTATGATTTTCACCCATGGATTTGGTTGAATTTTGAGTTCGTAGAAGAGATAATTTTCTATTGCTCATTGGTAATTTGCAAAGAAAACACATTGTAAAAAAGTTTTTTTTTCAAGCCATTTTCTACTTTGCCTGAGCTTACCCGAGTGTTGATTATCTGACGAAAACTCGGTTCAGATTCAGTTTTTTCGCTGTTGTTTTTACAGTATGATAATATGATAGTAATGACAGGACGTAACTGAAACTGAACCTAGTTTCGGTTAGATATCAGCTTGTGGATCCTTCTATTAACATTCGCTTTATAGATCTATGCAGTCAATCTCATTTCGTCCATCCTCTCTTTATGCCTAAACCATTTTATTTAGGGTTCCGGACCCAAAGGGTAAAAACGCAACCCTATTACTAAGACCACGTTGTCACCAGGCTGTATGTCATGAACTGTGATGTGATATATAGACAGTTGAAATTCTCTCATAGCGGCAACATGAATACCTACATCAGTATTTCTGTTGTTTTAGCGGCCCATACAACAAACGAGTTTTTTTTGCTGTTTTTTGCTCGATAGGTATTCATAATAATGGTACGGAACTCTTCGTGCGCGAGTCCGAATCGTACTTTTTCTATAATTTGTCACTATTACCTATACCATCCTTCACTCCACATCTTTCTCTTATTACACTGTTATATACTTATACTATTTGTTCTGTTTTTAGTTCTATGGTCCAATGCAAGCATCAATTAAACCATTAACTCCTTTACGATTTGTTGCATGCCGCGGCGCACCTGCCAGCGCGGTTACCCATATGATTTGTTATTCATCATGAATATTAATATGCTACCGAATCTTGTGGGATCTAGTGGTTACTTTTAACATCGTTCCAATAATCGCTTAAGGACTTCAAGTTTGCTGTCCAATGTTAACTGTTTTATGGGTTTAATCATTTTCACGGATCATACACATAGTTTTTTTTTAATTTGCCATATTCCAAAATCTTTCTAAAGTTATTTCATTGACCAGCATGCCATTTAATCTATGAATGAATAAGAGGAGCTGGGTGCCGGAGTAGTTCCACTTGTCATGGTTGGTCTGGATCTGGAGTCGATTTCCTTCGTACTTCGGAAGTTACGTGAAACCCTTGGTTCAGGAGCTTTATTTAATAGCTGTTTGGCGCAGGGGTTCTATACCCGCCTTCTGTGCCAGATGTCCCGGGTTCGTTCGACAAATATTTGTGTGCATGAACATGTCTATTTATCTTGGTCTGGGTGTTTAATTATGTATGTTATAAATATTTATGATTTTCTATTTTATTTAGAAAAAAAAAATCAGGGAATAAGTCAGGGAAGCTACGTAATCAGTTCACAAAGTAGAAAAACTACAAATGTAAAGAACCTAGAAATATGCAAGCCAAAACCTCCTACTGTTGCATCAACGCAAAAGCTTATAAACTGTTCTGCAACTCTTAATAGGGCACCAATTTTAAATACTTGGAAAACATATGAATTACACGCCACTGTCAGCTGATCGTACAATAGGGTACTGATGCAATGGTACGTGACATCATGCCAATGTGACCACTCCCGTTCGGAAATCGGTCAGGCTGTGCCATTGTCTCGATTGACTAATTGCTTTAATTATATACAGCCGATGGCCGTTTGAGATTGACTAAATGTGCAGATTAATCTCAGTAGTGTATGTTACAGTTGGACGATGGTGTGAGTGACATGTTATTGAGATGTTGCTACTTGCTATGCTGGCTTGGATTGGATTGGATTCTGGCTTTGGGGTATAAACGGTTGATTTAATAGTACCGAAGAATTAAAATACTTGTCGAAACTTACACTTCACTTGTGACAATCCTTGTTATGGTGGTACCCGTTTGGAGTTAGACATGTGTGACAATCAACATCAACAATTTTAGCGTTGGGAGTTGAACTTTCGCAAGCGTTTATTAGAATTACTATTTTATTTATAAAAAAATATTTAAATTTAAAAGAAAAGAAAATATCTGTTCATTTTGATACTTTTATACTGAGTGTACCTACGCTGCTAAGATCAACGCCTTGTCATGTCAGTCATCTCTGTTTTAGTTCTTAGGTAGAACATAAATAAATGATATACTTTTGGGCTCCTATTATGACTTCTTATTCCCAGGAAGTTATCTTTATTGCTAGAAAGCCATCTCTTTCTCTTTGTATAATGAGTAAAAGAGACGCACTGACATCAATTAAGAAAACTGCTTGTAATTTAGGTCATAATAGCCCCTGGAATCCAGGAAATATTGAAGAGTACAAATTGTGTACATATGGAATTAGGAGTATCCATACAAATATTCATATTAAGACAAAATATCGGCCTGTATTCCTTCAAAGTACCAAGCATTGGGAACCTATAATCCCTATCTCTCTTATCAAATCGAATGCATTTACCAACTGCAGCCGGTGCAATAAATCAGAGAAGTATCGACAGTACTGACCGTACCGCATAATAACTGCATCTTACTCGTAAGGCGGGTCCACACGAAGTTAGTGTATAAAAATGAACATATTCTTTATTACACGCATTCTTGAATTATCAGTTTTGGCCTACCACCCGTTTCAGACTCTTTTAGTAAGATCCTCAGTCGTTTCCTCATAGTTGAGGAGTAGAATAACATTCGTCAATGTAACGCATTTAGTGTCGGTCGGTCGGTCGGTAACGGTCCTATAGGAATTGACTGTGATTTTTTGGGGTAGGTTTAATTCACATAGTTATATTGATGACCTGTTTGGCGCAGGGGTACTATATGTATACCTTCTGCGCTAGAGGTCCCGGATTTGATCCCCGAATAAGACAAATATTTGTGTCATGCACACAAATATTTGTCTTATTCGGGGATCGAACCCGGGACTTGTCTATTGGGTGTTTAATATGTATATCATGTATGTATTTACAAAAAAAGGGTGTGTGTATGTTTATCCGTTATCTTGTACCTATCCAAAACACAAGTTTTTCATGAAACTTAACGTGGGTTAATAAGTGTGATTGTACGCAATTATTTATTATTATAAGTACGGTGAACAAAAATATAGTATCCGGTGTTGATATTTTTGTGTCTTTATTAGTGCAGAGAGAGAGTGATTTTGTATTTAACGTTTTTACTTTCTAGTCTAGACCCTCTGAATATGGGAAGAAGCCGTTATGAGTTTTGACATCTTCAATCTCAGATGATGGTTATGTCAAAACTTCTACGGTGTGCCGTCCGCCTTCTACTCAAAATTGCGTTACATTTTATTATGTATTTGCATTAAATGAAGCTATACTGCACTGGATTCCGCATCGGATCAGAGTACGGGGATGCGCAATTTTAACTTTCACTGTAGAAACTTGATTTGAATAGGAAATCCAAACGGGGATGAGTGACAGTATGTGCGCTGCTCTGCGGATGCTCTTATGCGCCTTACACGCGATACATGACACTAGTCTGAACTTGTCCTTAATAAACGACGCGCTGGCAGAGCTTATTTATCTTAATTACTCTGTAGTCATAATTTACGTTTCGATTTGGATAGGATTAGCCGACTTTATAAATCAAGCTACTACTTCTATGTAACCTGGGTGGAGACGGTAAGCAATTTGATCTGAGAAGAAATAACGCATAGTGCTCCTTAAACTTTTTTTTAAAATTAAATTGTTTCTTGACTTCTTGACGAATACTTTTTGTTTTCTTATTACGTAGGCACAGTTAGTTTTAATATGGATGCATGTTTTGTAATTTATTATTCTCAAATAAATAGTACCTCCCTACACAAAAAATACAACTCTGAAACTTTTCTCATTCGTCTTATAAAGATTGAATGTTATATATCACGTATTTAGAGAGAGAGAGAGAGAGAGAGAGAGAGAGAGAGAGATATATATATATATATATATATATATATATATATATATATATATATATAATATATATATATATATAATATATCATGTTAATATTTTGAATCGATCATTTGTTTTAGATTGAAACAATGACAGATCATTATTGAGAGAAATTAGCTGTGTGAACCCAATGATGATATTCAATTTAATGCAAAACCTTATGCTTTTGCTTAAACACAATGTTATTTTATTGTAGAACTCATTATTACATTTTTTTTAAACAACCAATCCTGATTCGCTTTTTCCTATTCTTGTTTTCCTACATTTTCGCAGAGTTCAAATTATATTTTGCATGAAACAGCAGTTTTTTTTCGCGATTTCAGGAATGCTTACATACAAAAATTTGTTCGTATTTATAAGTTTTAGAGATTTTGAGTAAACATCTAATAACGTTGTATAAGTACAAATAAGGTTAAAAATATGTTATTTCTAAAGTGTGAATCACTGACAGACCGTAGCGCCTAAGTGAGTAACGGTGAGGTTAGCCTCGCAATTAACAAGGTCTGGTTCAGAATAGGACGGGTTATGTACTCATAAGTTCTCGTACGCATAAGTACTTATACTTTGCAATAACTTTAGCAGCAGGTCCTAACAGATGTTACACATACTTACGCATTTTATAAACATGAATTGCTTGAAATATCTGTTTTTTTTGCATTTCTCCACCATTTTGGCTAAAGTTATAGAAAAACTGGTAAAAGTTATGTATTGGTTACATAATTATTTGTTGCTTAAGTAAATAGTTTTACAACATATTAATACATTAAAAGCATTTTCTTTATAATTTAAAACTTTAACAGTTAAATAAAAAAAATACCTATCATTTTTTTTTTCCGAATCTATTTTAAAATATTTACTTATCCGTGCAATATTGTTATTTGAATCTATTAATAGGAATTTCCAAAGACCAAAAATAAACGTTTCTATCTCCTTAATAAATATTCTAAGCAGAGATACAGCGAATATGTATGCAATTATCGCACCAAGAGGCGGACATTGAATTCAAATAATAAATCAATGCAGTCCCTTCGATGCACCGACTGCAATAGTGCCATAGACTAAACAACCAAACAGACTAAAACTGAAAACATTTTAAACCTGTGGGCCTACCACCATCTATTAGTAACCATCATGTCATAAGAACATTTTGTTTGCGATTTGTTTTTATTGAAGTTGTCACATTTTGACACACTTCACACTCTGTAGGCGATGATTGAGCGAAGACGTCATAAAACTGTCGTCAAAAAACAAGCTTACCTTACGAGACTCGCAGTACGAAATAGCAAGGTAAGATTGAAACAATACTGCGCTAAGAGATGGCGGTACTGAACGATTTTGTGGACATTTTACTTTGTGTTGCGTTTCAGAAAATTGTAAACTTAAAATTCTCCATTTTATCACATCAGCCGCACAACACCCACTGCTGGGTAGCCATCCCCGAAGATCTCTACGACTATACGAGTACATTCCCAAAAGTTAGGCAGTGACACTGCATAGTTCGAGGCGATCCCTCGCTTTTTACTTTTCACTCTTTTGTTTGGTCCTTTAGTGACAGGCAGGTACGTAATTGAACAAGTACCGTTTTTTAATAAAAGAGTAAGTACCTACTTAAATTAAAACTTACCGACCCCTCCTTGTAGTCCGCGAGCCATTATAATTCATTAGTTCACCCGCGTGGTTCCCGTTCTCATGAGAGTATCGAGATAGAATGTAGTTATCCTTTGTTTAAAACGAACGATTTAAAACTTAAAACGATATGTGTGCCAAACATCCAAATCCGTTCTGTCAAACCGTTTAGGTATAATATAATATGCCTATTAGTAAGATATGTGTGTCTCCACTTCAAGACGCCGATCGGTCGAAGGAAAGATGCAGGCTGTGGAACAAGAAAACGGACATCCCAGAACCTTTTGTTAAGCCGTCCGAGAGCCCTGCGCTTGGCCATGAGTTGCCGTGGTCGACTTGGAGGTAGCTAAATAGACTTAGAACGAAGATCGGCTGAAGTAAGGACAAACGGTCAGGTGGGGTTTCCTGGACGAAACCAACCTGGAGTGCAGGTGCTGTGCTGCTCCCCAAACAATGGCGCATTTGTTGTCGTACCCTGCGTCTCCGTACAGCTGCACACGGGAGGAATTTAGGTTTGCTCTCGACACCAAAAGAAGATGTAAATAAATCAATAAATAAATAATTGCATACAAACACACCAATTATCTAGCCCACATTAAGTTTCATGAAAAACTTGTGTTATGGATACTAGATAACGGATAAACATACATAAATACTTTTTTTATAAATACATACATAATATACATATTAAATACCCAGAATAAGACAAATAGACATGTTCATGCACACAAATATTTGTCTTGTCCGGGGATCGAACCCGGGACCTCTGGCGCAGAAGGCGGGCTTAAACCCCCTGCGAAAAACAGGTCGTCAGAAGTAAGATATTTTTTTGAAATTTTGTTTTTGTATTATGTTTATTGAAAGATAGTCTATTTTAGTTGCATAGTCTGTGAATACTGCAAGCCGCGCCGTGTGGCGCCAACGCGACTGCCCGCTAAATATATCGATATAATTAATCTTTCGTTATTAACGTGTTGTCACTTCACTACTTTGGTGCTTGATTTCTCTGTTATTTTAATAACCGTAACTGATTTACAGTGACATTGTTATTAGTGCTCGTCGTTTCTCGCGAATAGTAAAAGTAAACTTTAAGTACCTAATAGCGATGTTAATGATTTAGTGCTGGTTTCACCACTCACTGATAAGTTCTAGATATCTTATCTGGCAAATAATTTGACATATAAATTACAACTATCAATGATCTGTCACATTAAAAGCTATCCATAACTTATCAGCAGGTGAAACCGGTGCGTAATAGCTTAAAATATTACACACAGAAGATAATTTATAATTTTGCTTAAATATAATTTGGATAACGAAAAGATATAATATTATTAATAAAAAAAAACGGTTACTAACTACTAAGACTCATTTCCTAAAATGTCATGTATAAGATAAATATTTATGTCGAACGCACCAAATAAACTGTTTCTACTTGTCTTTACCTAGAAATATGTCGATAAAAATAAACTATTGCATCACTAAAACTACCATGAACCGTTACGGGATGCGTAAAGGCGGCGCTTCGCATACAATCTGTCTTTTTGACCTATTATTTCACAAATAGTTATAATAAGGCAATACCAAAGCTGAAGAGAGTTTTGACAAGTTTGATGTGAATCTGTATGGTGTTATTAACTTTCTGTTTTCTCTTGAAATATGTGATGACTTCATTCGCTTTATTCAACTTGTCAATATACTGACTCTAAATATTGATGATTGACTTCTATAGTTTGGCTTTGAGATATTCATACCTAATGTGCTAACGTAACAAGCTTTTAATCACCTCGTTTCATATTGCATCACTTAAAATTACAACCATACGGAACCTTAAAACTCTCAAAGAATTCGTGATGGAGAAGGTAATCACTACGTGTCACCACATAGTTCAGTTACGTTAGTAATAGATAATATTCTTTGCCTATAGACTATAAATATAACCGAAAAGAGATTCCTTGTTGCTCTGCATATATGGCGAACTAAGGAACTTCAAGAATTCGCGGTCAAGTTGAGCAATGAAGAGCTCGATGGCGGCGCAGTGTTCCGCGCTCTCGGAAGCTTGTCAGTAAAGTAACTTTCGTCATGGACGGTCACGGGGTCACATGGGTGACAAAATTTTTACTTTCTCGAGCACCTTCGTGCTTAGGAAGGTCCGAAAAGCCTTTGGTAGAGACTATGTACAGTCGGGAAACTTCCTGGTTGACCGGTAGAGTTTTTTTAAGGGAGCATTATTTAAAAAGTTATAAACGTACAGAAACCGTTTATATAAAAAATTATAGAACGGTATTAGGTATTTAATTTGAATCATAAATTATTTCTTTATTACTTTCCGAATAAACGTTTCTCAAAAAAACTCTACTGGTCAACCGGGAAGTTCCGCGATTCCATCATCAGCCTGTGGACGTCCACTGCTGGTCAGAGGCCTCTTCTAGCTCACGCCTATTGTGGCGTTCATAGGAGGCTATTAGCCCGCTACCATGCTGGCCAGACGGGTTGGTAGAGGGTTTGTTTCAAGTTTTCCTTCCCTCGCACAGGTGTTCAATGCGTCGAGCCTCTTAGTCGACTCTTACGACATCCCAGGCATGTAAGGGAGTGGTGACACTTGTATTCTTAGGCCGTCACTACACGACCGTTCCGCGATTGTTCCTCACCAATTCCCACGTACTTGGCCATGGCCTATTTTTGTGATCCATCCATAAGGATGGCCTTTGCCTTAGCAGTGAAGACAATAAAATTGCTGATACTGATAATGACGTAAGTTCAAGTAGGAAAAGACGAGGAACCAACCTGTCTCCATAGTTTTAGCAACAGCTAAATGAGTGTTAATAATTAAAAATATTTCAACACATTTCTAACTGGTAAAGTAAATGATTCAGTTATGAAATTCGTCAGTAGTATGAAAAACTGGAATAGTAAATATTACTCAATGCAAAAGAAGATCATACAAACAACATTAGGAAACGCGTTCTATCGCACAAGATAAAAAGATAACAGTAAAATAGATCAGTGAGATAGTTAAATCACACATTTTGTGAAGCAAAGATATCATCCGTACAAAAGGGATGATAAGATGTGATTCTATTAGAATTAGACAAAAAACTTAGGCATAGCGGTTGTGAATAGTTTTGATTGAGTTTCGCACGGGTTTTGTAAGATTATTTTCTAGTACCTATGCTATGCCTAAAATATTGTTTGAAGTGAAAACTTCGTTAGCGGTGTTGTGCACATCAGAGTTTAAAAATTTTGGGATGGGTAAAAAATGTTGAAGTCGCTTCAGGACATGTGACCCTGATCGAAAATTCGTAAGACCATTTACCGTTGACCTATTTCAAATTACATAAAGTCACACTTGAAAGATCTACGTATAATAGTTAATAACAACCGTTATATAAAGATCTCTCCTTACTACCAATTTTCATATAGATGCCAGGTCAGTTATAATGGATTTACCTGCCAAATCAAGTTGGTCTCCGTTTTCATCAACTTTTTATGAAGTTGTCATGATATTATTATAGTGTATTTTGATCGTTATTCTCGTTTAAGCGGTCTTCACTTCTGCCGGCACTCCCAGAGTGCAACCGGTTTTTTTTTTATAAAACATGATATTGGTAAAATTTTTCTTTATTCTTTTCTTCATCCATTCCAATAAAACCAGTATACATTTTATTTTTTCGTTAACTCATTAAACAATAATGGTGTTTAACATTATAATATTAGTTAGCACCGTAGTGTGACAAAACCAGTATTCTTTTATTTTAAAATATTCCTGGAACAAAGTCCGCACGAAGTCGAATGCGGACGCTTGTTAACAATAAACGAAACAATGATTCTATTCTTATTATCAGGTACATCAGTACCAGCTTTAATTTAAATCAACACAGTGTAATTGAAAGGTGTCGTTAAAGCACTTTGTGCGTTTACGCAGTTAATGAGATCAAATGGCCGGACAGACGAGACGATGTTTATGTTTTAAATGTTCATTGCAGGAAGGCGTAAATTCGAGATGTATATTTAGCTTCCTTATTCTTTATGCAATATGAATCCAGATATGGAGAGAATGAACCAGATTTTCTACAGTCGACACGTTGAAAACTGTACCGCTGTTACGAGTTTGGCAAACGTGACATTAATTTTACTTTTGGTTTCCCCGACGTTTTGACACCTTTTCAGCTTACGTCATCCCGTGACCACGGCAGCTGAAAAGATGCCGAAACGTCGGAAAACCTAAATCCTTCAAAACACAAAATACAAAAGTAATGTGCTAACGGTGAAATATACAGTGCACTTAAATTCGTACAAATAATTGTTTTATTTCAATGACATTTAATTTCAACATTTAAGAGGCCACCGACACGTCAGTCTCCCATACAAACGTACAGTGATAATTTAAAATTTGAGCGTGATTGACTATAGAGGTACTTGTGATGTTATTTGGATTAAAACAGTATTTATCTAGGTTTCTTTTTGAACAAAATATCTAAGTACCCAATTTACTTAAATAAGTGGAAATAATGCCAATTACTTAAGTACAGTTTTTCATACAAAACTGCAATTTGCACTTATTTTTTATTAGGTAAGTAGTAGTTTAGGTTTTTTTTTATGGAAACCTAGATAAATACTGTTTCGATCCGAATAATATCACAAGCACAGAAAATAATGCTCTAATTTCAAATCATTTTGGTATTACTGAGGGAGCTGAACTGTCGCTGGCCTCATAACGTAAACCATCAAATGCACTGCTCATGTCAGTAAAACAATCGATGGTTACGAAAGTTTTTTTTTTTTGTATTTATTAAGAAAACCAACAGAGTTATAACAATAGATTATCATAATAGTTCTTAGATCTATAGTAAAGCTAATCACAGGTTTCTCTTAACAATACATAACTTGTGCTTGCGAACTTGTGATACTCGGTAACTTACGTTAAAGTTGATTGTTAACGTCAAGTTTGCCCACTGGATCATGCAATCTATTGTTTTTACTTTCGTGATAGAGGTTCAAGGTCCGCTTGTGAAGCGTGGTGTGCTGTCAAGTGTATATTTTAGTTAAGGGCCTCACTATCTGCCGAGAATGTTTTGACATGCAAAGAAATACAAAGCTAGAAGTGGATTTTTTTTCAATTTCGACAAGATACGAAAATGTTTCCCTACCTTAATATATTGATAGAATATTTTCCTCTCTAACACCCGAAATTAATAACCTATCTACAGATAGGTTATTAATTTAAGTATACCTTACCTATATCAATTCTTAGATTAGCAACTACTTAATTATAGGTAAGTTCTTATTTTGATAAATTAGTTTTACCTATGCGAAAATATCAAATTTTTCAACTGTGCGTGCTGTTACAGTCACATTTTCTTTTCATGTGCACCTTCCTTTTTTTACTACAAAACATTAAATTAAAGATCAAACAATAAAAGCGTACCTAACTATAACTGACAAATCATAAAATAGTAGGTAGACAGCTTTTAATGTTTATGAATTTTTAGAAATGTTCCATTAAGTCATCTCTATACAAATCCAATGCTGCAATATCCCAGATATTTGACAAGACGTCAACCCTGAAGATGTATAGCCAGTTGTGCAAACCGTAGGGTCAGCATAAACGGCGCGACGCGACGCGCGGCTGGACCGTGAAATTATTGTTTATTTTGTGCCTCTAGGGCGCGCTCACATTGCGCTACTGTTTGCTGTTGAAGTAAAGAATTTACGTCATAATTTGAAAATTAAACAAATGTTGCGACACAACTAACTGTTAGATGATGAGCAATAATAAGGACTTATGAATTATTCATATTGTTAAAATTTACAAATAATGTGCTAATCAACGCGTTGTGTGCATATTTTTTCCAAATAATTTAGTAAGAAAAATTAAAACCTGCTTGTTTTCAGCTTCCAGACATTAGTAAGTATAATTTAGAAACTTATTGCAAACTTTTCAAAGCATAACCTGAGAAAACATAAAAAAAGGGTTTTAATATATAGTTTTAATTTCTCAACAGAGCAAATTATGCATAAGTACTTATAATATTGAATATAGAGACACTCTCAAACAGAAACGTAATAACTTATTAAAAATAACTAACTAACTTGTATTATTTTATATAATTCAATTACATTAGGTACTCAGGTTATTTAAATAACTGTGCATCTACAAAATAATTCCATTACCCATTCCCACGACGACACCGCGACATTCTCTGCCCTAATTCCATTACATGTGAGCATGCTATAAAACCCACGAACGGCTTGTAGCTAACGATCTTAGTAACCGAGTGTGAGCAAGGCTTGCGCAGGCGATCGTAAATACTCCGATCTTTATGCACCGAATCGATGTTTATGTGATTTATTTTATCCTTTTCGGTTTGCGGCGAGAACGTCGCTTTTCATTATACAAACACCTTGCCTGACTTTGTTTTAGCGGGAAAATAAACTGTCATCTCGTTTTATGAACAGAAATAATAGCCTTGAAACATGGCTTGAGCAAAGTACACGTTGAGCTTTGTGCGAAAACTAGCTTTTTCCTTTGAATTTATTAATTACTATTGATTATAAGTATAACCAATTACATTTTTTAAAGCAGTTTAGTAAAAAAGGAAGCGTTTTTCAATTCTATTAATATTTCACTTGACTTTTCAGTAAAAAAAATAATACCTTGCAATCGATCAACTGCTAATGTGATTTTAACTTCAGCTAAAATCTAAAACAAAATATAAACACATATTCGGTATGTAGGTTTATTATATTAATACGGAACCCTCGGAAATCAAGTCATATTCTCGATAAAATAAATTATGGTAGATGTTTATCTGTGGTGATTAATAAATCTTTCTTAGAATCGAGTTTTCACGTTATGCTAAATATTTGCAATGTAAAATTTAGTCAAAATTATTATTTTGAATTAACAATAACGACGTGAAAAAAAATCTAAATCTAATTAAGAAAGAATTAATATCAGTTTTATTGCGCAAATAGCTATTGCCAAAAAAGTGGATTATTTATAAATCAATAAACTGAATTGGAGGAAAAATGTGATGGTTCAGTAAATTTTTACTTTTAAGCTAAATAAAAAATGCAAAATAATTTGGGTAATTATTCATCTCTGCACATTTATCTTATAGGTAAGTACGTATCTACCTACAAAGTAACATGAAAGATTTACGTTTGACATAAGTATGAAAAAACACATTAACAAATTCGTACCTAAATGACGTAACATATAAGTCTCAACAAACTTTTATCTGTGAGCGCTCAAAACAAAGGCGACAACGGCACGTGCTTTAGTTTATGTATTCAAATGTCAACACTTACTTTATAATCGGCTTAGTTCACTGAATCACAATGTAAGACGGATTACGGATAAAGACTTAAGCGATGTGATTTATTGTATTACAACGCTTAAGAGCCCCTTATATGGAACGATCCGTCGTAACGACCGATCGTAACGAACAAGCGAACGAACGTAACGAACCGATCGTTCAAAGTTTGCCGCTCAGCTCACACACAAACGATTGGTCGTCACGACGGATCGTTCCGTATATGGGGCCCATGGTAACGAATAACGACCAATCGTAACAATTCATCGTTACATGACTACATGGGTTTTTCTTGCGATATTGTATGTGATCAAGTACATACATTGTTAACGATCCTCACATACACTAACGACTGGTCGTTACGATCAATCAATGTTTAAATTACATATCGCCTGCGATCAAGTAAATCGTTTACGATACTTGAATAACGGGGAGCCTTTATCATAGTTGGTGTGAAGTATTGATAGGGCTGAAGATGGAAGCGAGCCTCGCCTGGAATCCTCAATCACTGAGGAACTGGCTATCATATCTCTAACTGCCGGAACACAACAATGCTAAAAACATTGTTGTTAAGCCATATCATATGCTCACATACACTAACGGTTGATTGTCTCGATCGGTCTGAAGCGACGTATCGTAACGACCGATCGTACCGTATATTGTAGTGCCTTTTAGACCGTACCGGTATACCCGTGTTAACATGAGCGTAAGGTCGAAAGCCGCTTGAAGTGCTTTGGCAGTTTTTATGGCGAAGCTTAAAGAGCTTGCACAATATTAAGAGATGAGTGCAGTTTGATTACCTTATGATGTTACAAAATAACCTTCAACACTTAATGGGAAAATAAAATTATGGCTTTTTAATGGCTATTTACGAAAAAAAACGGTGGGACGTTTGACTAAGCCCGTTTTATGGTTTTATTGAAATCATTAAATAATAAGCTTACTTAAAGGTTCTTTATTGAATACAAACAGATTTTCTGAATTTTATTTTGGTTTGCCTTAAAAACTTATGCTTGGAAAGGTTTTTATGTGCGAGCACATTATCTTAACTGAAAGACTGAATATACCTAATGCATCAGAGGCCAGAGGCCTTGGGTTCTGTCGCAAAAAAACTGAATATACAGGGTAACAGTACAGGGTTCAATCCTCACCACAAACAAAGATAGTCGATTGTCTCTAAAATATATATTTTCAACCAACCTGCCTGGCTCAAAGTACACAGTTGAGAAAAATACTATTCTAAATAGAATGTAACTAAGACCTAAGTCTCTTACACCTCAGCACATAGACTTGCCTTAACTATTGTATATAATGAATGACCTTTGTGTGACGAGTAAATAAATTATTTTATTATTATTTTTATTGGAACAAATACATTTTTGCATAGAGATAGATTACATTTAAGAAGGTAGCTTACGTAAGCTAATTACTGTCGCGAGCGTGCTATGTATAGACCGATCGCGCTGAGTTATTTTGTAGGCAAAATCTTCAAAAATTCTAAAGTTTATAAAAACTTGCCTATGGATGTATTTGCATATAAAATGCTAATTTTTGCGTTTTGTGTCATATCTTGCCTATGCATCTATAGAAATTCGAATATTTGTGGTGGATATAAATAATTCAAAATAAAACTTACAAAATTGATTTCAAGTTAAAAAACGCAATGGTATTGAATTTAAGATAGCCTGCGTAGTGTACAAACACGTCATTCGTCCAGGGGAAAGTGACCTAAAGTCAGTACATTACTAAGGCAAAAAAAAAGAGTTTAAATAACTAGTACCATAATCTGCAGATTACTTAAATAAACCCATGAAATAAATTTGTGCCAGATTCAGGCATGGGATTTTCTTTTTTTTGGTTGTTCGAGCTATAAAAGCTTAAAAAAATATATATTTAATTTTTGGAATTTACTTATTTGATATTAAAAATGCATGATTAATGGACAGTGTGAATTTGTGTATTTTTTTTTTATTGTTTATCCTTTTTTTCTCATTTTTATTTAACAACATATTGTAATTTTAATTACTCAAAAGTTTGTAACGCGATATAACTAAATTGCACGTGGACAATGTCGCTAATATAATTCAAATAAAAAGAAAAACCCTATTGGGTTATAAACTCACACAAAAATATATTTTTAATTGTTTACTTGTTCAAACAAGGAGATCTGTATTTTAGGAAAAATGACACAAATACCATGGCCTACATAGATGCGGTGATGTGCAGACGCACCCGGTTTGCGCCACAAAGCTATTCTGTGTCTTTGTCATTGCGGGATGTACACTGTTGACAGCGGTATCTGTTTCACTGGTTTACAGTACAAATTAATGATTGATAACGATGTAATTATAGTACCAGTATTTTTTAAGTATTTTAAGTTATGATTATTAATAATAATATTAAACACTTTATCGTTGTATTTGTAGTTTTATAGTATGGAGCTTTACCCCTCTTTCGTTTACTGCCTGTTTGCCTTTCCATGTAGGTAGTATTATCTCTTTGTTTTAAACATTTAGCGATACACCACATGTACATACGGAGGCCGCTCGGTAAGTTGGATCATTCATTGATCAAGATTTGATTTGAATTTGAATATGTAAAGCAGCGCGCGGCCTGATTTTCAGGTATTTTTTATTTTCAAACCAATAGTGGATTTAGTTAGTATTTTTTTCGTCTGATATTTCTACGTTCTACACTCACTGATCGATCAATTCCAATAAACAAAAGTCTAAATAACAAATGAATAACGGTGACTTTTTCCGCATTAAAACAAATGGTAAACAAAATTGCTGTGAATAATGTAAAACCTACAGTGAGAATCAGTAACAATGGTGTCTTTGAAGCTGTGGTGTTTTGGGAGGGCATGTCAGCCGGCTTCACGCTCATTATACTTGTCAGGGGACTATCGACTTTGACAGGTACTGTGCGACCGTTACGTGATGTAACACTGAAGGGAATGTACTGTCCACAACACAAAAAGCTTAACAGCTGGACTATGGAAACTACTCTTATTATATTAGATATGCTCTAGGCTAAGTATAAGGCATGATGTACTACAATACTGCTATTAGAGCACTATTAATTTTCACAATTTATAGAGGGACCATTGTTCTGACGATCTAAATAGCGAACACTCTCTAAAGATGCACATTGATTCAACGCTAATAATTTGTCATTAAATTCTAAGCTTTTTCTGTCATCCTAATGTAAGGCAGGTTGATATGCATATTAATCTGAATGCAGATGTTGTCGAGTTGTTGAGAGCGAACGAAACGAAGTTCGAAACGAGAGACGAAATTTCTTGGTATTACTTTAGATTTACGACTACAATGGGATCCACATATTGAAGCCTTGATGAGTAGACTCAGTTTTGCGGCCTTTACTGTAAAAAAGATAAGGCTTTTAAACTGACATTGAACCGGTACTTTAGTTATTTTCATAGTGTTATGTCCTATGGCCTATTATTGTGGAGATCAGCAGCTAATATTGCTAATGTGTGTGTACTTCTAAAACGTGCTGTGCGCTCCTTAAGTCCTATTTACAACCTTAAATTGTGCAGTGCAGAGATTCTTTACGAGACCTGTTTAAAGAAGGTTATATAATAACATTGGCAAGACTATACATCTGTGAAAACATCTTATATGTAAGGAAACATTTAGATTTATATGTTAAAAATAACGATGTGTATCAGTTTAATACAAGAAATAAAGACAAGCTTGCCGTTCCAAAATTTAGACTTGAAAAAAGTAGAAGCTCGTTTTTGGGGAAAGGCATAGCATTCTTTAATAATGTTCCAAAAGATGTGATTAAATTAACTTTGCATAAATAAATAAAAACATGTTAAAAGACGCTCATTTGCAAAGGTTATTATAGGTACAAGATTACCTAAATGACTGTAATTCATGAAACTGATAATTAACATAATGTCTACTATGTGACTCCTAATAAGTCATATCAAATAAAACTTTAATATATTTATATTTAGTAATGATATATTGTTTGTAAATACCATTATTGATAAAGCTGGTATTTTTTTCTGCGCCCGTTTTTTCTTGTCAGCTAAAAGAGTCTGAAACGGATGGTAGGGCAAAACTGACGATTCAAAAATGCATGTAATATACTCAATTGAAAAAAGTCATTCAGAAAAATCATTTTTCATTTTCATTATGTATTGTCAACCTCCTATGCAAAAATGTGCAAAAACATTGTGTTTATTACTGCCGTAACATTTGTGCACCAAACAAAACAGCTGAACACTTTTTCTTTCCAGCTAAGTAAAACCATAAAAAAAATTGTCTAGGCACAGTCTACAGCAGGTCTCAGAAAATTTTACCCTTGTTATAGTGTGATTAACTTCAAAATCGCTAGGCCCAGCCTGACTTGCTGCTGATCGTACATGAGATTGTATTTTTTATTCACAACGGTTTGTTTACGAATTACTACATAAATTCTCGATTTTATTCTAACTACATAGATTGAGCCCATACGAAAATGTCGTAATATTAAATCAAGATTAAAAAAAATATACATTTTATAGGGCTAAATCTAGATTGAATAAAATGGAGGTAGCACTTTTGATATAGACAACCTTTTTCGACTTCGTCGTATAAGGGTAGGTAATTTTTAACAACAACCTCGAAGAAACAAAAATCATTAAACTACAAGATATCAATAAAAAGTAATGTAGTCAAATAACCACATAACACTTGACGGAAGTCACAAATTATCCAACCACTAAGAAGGTTTGAATCATACAGGTAAATATTTGAACTTTTTGCGTGCTACCTTTTCAAATAGACGTTTAGAAAAAACAATGTCATTGAACTTAGTTTGACATGTCGACGCACGTGATTAATTTGGCACGTTTTGCTCTTCGCCACTACAACACTAAAGTCGTTATAGCAGTGTCTTATATGACTAAGATATATCGATAGCTTTTGTTATGGTAATACGAATCCATAATTGACCGCAAATGCTTACAAAATAAATGTTAATGTGCTTTTTTAAAGAATTTAATATGCTAATTTGCTAGTATTTTCAGATAAAACTTGTAACGTATTATTTTGAGTTATTTAACGATTATGCTAAGACAAAAATAATAAAGTTTGGTGTAAACGAGACCATATTTTAGCATGTGTTTATAATAAATAAGTTTTATCTTTGTCATCAACATTTTACTTGATTTATAGGTACTATCATTTAAGTGGATTATATCTGGAACGTATTATGTGAGAGGTAACTAATACCACAATAAAAAAACTTTTCTAATCTCGGTTCTCCGAGATTCTCGGTCTCCAGTTTTTTTTTAAATGCTTGAATAGTAAAATTAAATATAAACTCATGAAAATCAGTATATGTTGTGACAGCTTTGGGTGCTTATATGGTCCTAAACTAATAGGACTTATCTATCAAATAAAATTTTAAAGTAACGCTCTGTAGATTCGAGTAATTAAGGTAGTAGGCTGACCAATTTCTGTCCTGTATTTTACAGTGGTCCCGTTTTTCATCATTTTGAACGTGTAAAAAATACAGGACCATAGATGGTCAAAATACAAATATAATAAGAATATTAACACGTTTTCCCGTATTTATTCCTTAAATCCCTATAACATTATCACACGGGGTGGGCACCATTAATAGATACACTTGTCAACATATTGAACAGCCGTTTCATCAGCAAAATAACATACGTACTTCAAATCATATACTACGACTCCCATCTCACAAATGAGCACCAAGTATACTGACAATCAAATGACGATATTCTCACGGCCCATTGCTCCGTCTCGCAAATTTGCCGGGAATGGTTTAAATGTACCCTGGTTAATATGTGGAACGGACACACTCGGGGTACACTTCCTTATTACGAAACTTTGGTTCTATAACAGGGAACGATGACAATGTGTGATGACGCTTTTCTAATGTTTTTTAGAAGGCAATTCGTTCCTACGTTATTATTATTAATTCAATATATGCAGCTCCGGTGTGAACTGTAGTCACTCACTGCGACCCATTGTAAGTCATCTCCTAGTTAGAGTCTCTTTTAGCCTATAGGGGCTTAGGCACAGAAAAACAAATCTTCAGGGATCCTACCTAGACTTATTACTTGTGCTATTATTTTGGCCAAGTAACATAGGATCGCATGGTGGCAGTTCTTACCTTATATTACCTAATACATTTTATGTAATCAATTACTATGTTATGTATCGCTGTAGACAAATTACTAAAATATTAAACTGTCAGTTCAATGTTAAGTACGTTTTATTATTACGTTAAAAAACAAAAATGCTGTTTTTTTATAAACAGCCAACTAAAACTACGGCTTAACTAAAACTTAATAAAGTGAATACTTAAATACAATAAAACTGTAAGGTCTTAGACTGAAATAAAATCTACGGAAGCAATTCCACGGTCTGCCGCTAGTATTGCATAAACTGTAGATCAGTTGATATTTTAAACTGAACCCCTGCTGCGGCGTACGAGATATTAGCGCAAAACTGACATTAGAAGTCGATATTACCAGTTTTATTGTTATTACAGAAATCGCGCTTAGGTCAGCGCCACTACACCAATATAGGCGCCATCGCCATTTCAAACATAATTCAGGAAATAATAAATATCACAGATGTTTGTGGATAGTCGTTAGGTATCTCTTTCCTTTGTTCAGTGGTATCGTTAATAGCCACATTATGAAAATTAATGTCACGTGTTTTAGTGTCCATATTTTCTTTTATACAGCCAATAGTCATTACAGGTAACCGACCTTAACCTTTTGGGAAATAAGCAGTTTCTTATTTCCCACTAAATACATGTTCAGATAGAATTTTATATGAAGTGTCAATTACATTCCGGTACTTAATACGTCGATGAATCCCAAGGATACCTTCTTCTATATGGGGCAACGTTAATTTAAATTATTTATTTTATAAGCTGCACATACGCAGAATGTACATAATAATATAAATAGCATAATATTGAAATTTCGCCATCATTAATGCAGTTTTTACATAATATTAACTCCAGTCGACAGACACACACGGCCAGTCTCACCATATAGGTACTGATAAGTTCTGGATAGCTTTCATAGCAGATAATTTGTCATATATTTCATTTTACATCTGTCAAATGATCTGTCAATCAAGCTAGGTATCCAGTAATTATTAGTAGGTGGTGAAACCGGCCCACAGACTTTTGATTAATATAAAGGGCTTCATTCCTTTATTAACCGACTTCAAAAAACATTTTATTAATAAAATCAAACCGACTTCAAAAAGTAAAAAATAAAACTTTTGGAGTCGGTGCCAGCCAAAGCATTGCACTTCTATTAACTATATATTTTTTGGCCTTAGCTAACTAGCACCGACTCCAAAAGTTTTATTTTTTACTTTTTGAAGTCAGTTTGATTTTTTTTTATAAAATGTTTTTATTTCAGATTTTTTTGTTACATTATGTGCCGTACTTACACTAAAAATCAGCCCATACACAACAATGATGTCATCTAGGTATACGACTACTTGCCAAAAGGTGATTGATATTTTTCAGGATTATGAAAAGACTACTAGCCAGATCTTCGTAAAAATTATATGGGACCACACATAAACCATTTTCTTCCAGATAAAAAAAGAATTTTAAAAATCTGTTAACAACTGGCGAAGTTATGGTGGAACATACATAAAACAATAATTATAAAAAAGACAGTCGACTTGAGAACCTCCTCCTTTTCTTGAAGTCGGTTAAAAAAGGAGGTTATCAATGCGTTCCGTATATATATTTTTTATGTATGTACGAATGTGTAATCGATCGAAATGATTCACACATCGGGTATGTAGACAAGTTGGTCCCATCTCTTAAAATTTTGAAATCGGTTCAGTAGTTTTGAACAAATCTTGAAAAAACTGTAATTTTTTCGATCAAGCGCTTGACCTAAACGGTTTGACTCAAACTAGTACACCTACACTACTCCAAACTACCTACACTACTCCAAAAAGTTTAATTTTAACTTTTTGATTTTTTAAAGTCGGTTTTTATTTTTTTACTAAAAAGGTGCAGCTTAACTTAAATACACCAAAACTCTACAATAATTCGCTCTTAAAAAACTCGCTTAGAACAATCGCAGTGATAACCGTAGCTACAATAATAAAAAAATACCGACTTCAAAAAGTACAAACTAAGTCTTTTAACTTTTTTTGAGTCGGTGCCAGCCAAGGCAAGAAAAATAAAGTAAAGTGCAAAATGCCTTCGGTTTTAAAAAAAAAAAAAGTTAAAATAAGATTCGTACCTACACTATACTATTACGACTACTACTATACGACTATTGAACCGATTTCTCAAAAAGTGGGACCAACTTGGGAACAAACCAGGGGCCGTACCGCGCAATTTCGAAGCGCGAAATCGGCTTCATTTGACAGATGGATGTGACATATTGCTCTTAATCTTTGGTAAGGTTTTATTTGTGTCAAAAAGAAGCAGCAATGTGTCACGACGATCCAATTTCGATGCCGACGCCACTTGCGCGGTACGGCTACTGATGTACTCGTAATAGCGTTTGAATCATTCCAGCTCCAGCTCCAGCTGTCTTCGAATACTTAATCGGTGAACATACATAATATATATATATATATATATATATATATATATATATATATATATGTATGTATATTAAGACAAGGTTAAGAAGTGATTATTATTCATCATCATCATCAGCCTATGGACTTCCACTGCTGAACATAGGCCTCTCCTAGTTCACGCCTATTGTAGCGTTTATAGGAGGTAATTAGCGTACTGCTACCACGCTGGCAAGACGGGTTGGTAGAGGGTTTGTTTCAAGTTTTCCTCTCTCGCACAGGTGTTCAATGCGTCGAGCCTCTTAGTCGACTCTTACGACATCCCAGGCATGTAAGGGAGTGGTGTCACTTGTATTCTTGGGCCGTCACCACACGGTAGGTATATATATATATATTATATGAGTACGCGACAAATTGATAACATCCTTCTTTTTTGAAGTCGGTTAAAAAGGAGGTTGATATCAATTATGTAAGTAACAAGCCAAATAACTAACCTAATTTACCTTTTCTTTCAAAGCGCAGCCCTGCAAATTCGCGATTTTATTGTCGTAGCAAGACATTAAAACTTAAGAGCGACGCTATGCGCACAGCATGGAACAAACGATGTACAGACAACATCATAGTCAGATCAACAAATGGAAGAAATTCTCCTTATCGGGTTCATAATAACAGCGCTTTTAGTAGTGGCTCAACATTATGTGTCGTCGATTGTACAAGTACAATCGACAAGTTTATGATATTCTTTGCCGTATCGAATTTGACTTATTAATAAACTTCAGTAGGGCAAGCACAAAAACTATCGAAATACAATCGTGTAAGTATCGAGCAGGTAATGTAAAAAAATGTTTCTCATACATTTTTTTACTTGACTTACTAGAAAATTAAATAATTTTCTACTAGGCCTACAGGAGCCTGCAACCGGGTCAAGTGTGCGTTGAAGAATACTTTACGAGTTATTCTAATCTCTTCGGTTATCATGAGCAGGATTTGCTGAAATATTGAGAGAGTATTGTAGTACCTACATACAGTGGCGGTCACATAATTAACGACACTAGCCGATTTTCATACAATCAAGGTAACTTTGGAGCCTTGGTGCGCAGCAGCCTGGATCTCCTCCATTCACTCCTTGGATGGCAATTATCAGATTACAGCTCAGTTAAGTGAAACATATACTCATGGCCACTGACACCTATACCACAGTCTATCTATGCCTTTTCTATCCATACAGTCGTTTGACGGACACATTTTGCCAGAGCAATCGTACAGGGTTCGCGTGGCGAGATGGGGTGCTAGCGAGACCGAGCTGCCTTGCGCTCACTCGGGACAGTGGCATAATGTCCTGTCGAATACTATGAAAGTCTTGTCAAAAGCGGCATGGCCGCGATGTTTCAAGGGCGTTGTCCCACTTTTAGTTGTGCCTTTACTAGGAGCCCGTGGCGTAGTGATTCGCGCGCTCGGCCTACGATTGTTGAGGTTAAGTAACTTTCGCAATGGTCGGTCACGGGATGGGTGACCAAAATTTTACTATCTCGAGCTCCTCAGTGCTTCGGAAGGGACGTTAAGCCGTTGGTCCCGGCTTTATTTGCAGTCGTTAAAACCCACCAATCCGCATTGGGCCCGCGTGGTGGGTTATGGCCCATTCTCCTTATCCATCCATAAGGTAGTGCCCCAGCAGTGGACATTAAAAATGGCTGATGACGACTGACACCTCAAAGACGCAACATATTTTGTCATTGGTTGGGTCTAAACACTAATTCTTTTATCTAAATTTAAAATTAGTACAGAAAAAACTACGTAAGTACCCAAAATCATTAAATTTTGGGGACTTGGCGAAGAATACAAACAACTGCAAATTAACTACTTGCGGCCGCGCGCGGTTTCACCCGCGTGGATTCCCGTTTCCGTGGAAATATCGGGATAAAAAGTATCTAATGGCTAATCCAGGCTACCTACTATCACTGTGCCAAATTTCATCCAAATCCGTTCAGTAGTTTTAGCGTGAAAGAGTAACAAACAAACTGACATACTTTCGCATTTATAATATTAGTAGCATTAAAACGACAAAGTTGCTGTAATAAGATTTCGACAGCAGATATCTAGAATTCAAATGAGGTATTATCAAAGTATTTATCATTGTTCAGCAAGCAATTGCCAATGACTAAACTAGGAGAAATTTCATTCGTTTTACTTCTTTATCTTTGTTATTACAAAACTAATAATAAGCTTTCAAACTGTTACTCTTTTCAGTTATTTTAATAGATTCCTTTCTGCGACGTTGGCGCCTTTCTTTGGTTCAGCCACTACGTTGCATTGAAATTGCACTAAGCGTTTCTTCTGTTTCTCTTTGCCCTTGGGTATATTTTTGTACGGTATCTCTTTGTACGTAATTTTCATAAAATAAAAATATAATTTTCAATGTACAATTTTGCGCGGGAATCGATATAAAATGTTTGTACCTACGTAAGTGATATCTTTGCCGCGGAGGCATGTGCATGTGGATTGAGTGATCCTCTCATAAATAAGTATTAACAAAATTTTAGGAATATTTAGTAAATAATAGTTAAAACATTACGGCGAAGTAAAAAATTTGTTAAACCTGAGTTAAAATCATATGGTCAATAAAGTGGATCACTCAAACCGGGCGCTTTTAGAAAACGCCATTATGTATATCTCAGAATATATAGCCACTTCATGTTTCAATATTGAAAAAATAAAAAAAATAGTTTAAACTAATAACAATTTGAGAATTTATTTGCACGACCGGTTCCTTTATAACGATTAATTTGGATCACTCATTCCGCACACAGGCCTTAAGAGTGCTCTTAAAAATCATTACTTTATACTAAATAAATACGTATTAGTTTTGTTGTATAATATAACTAAACTTAAGAGTGAATTTGTTAAAGAATAAGTGTGACAAAACTTATATAAGGTGAAGGAACAGTTTATTTCTGCCTCCAATAGGCCGTCTGAGTGATCCATACTTCGACCTCTATCTACATAGGTACTTCGTAGGCAGACTGAGATTGTGTCAGAAATTGTTAATTGTTTTATATATATATATATATATATATATATATATATATATATATAAATATATATATATATATATATATTTGGTTCTATTGATTCTATAGTAGGCATGCGCAAAATCTCCTTGGAGTATTTATTAAACTGAAAACTGTTTGCTTGGCGTAAACACTCTTTATTAACCAACATTAGTTGTTCCAGTCCGTCAACTAACATTGGCATATTTTAGTTCGACTCCTATTACTTCTAGACCACTTCTAGACCGACAGTCTAACTAACCAAAAAACTATTAAAAAACCAATAAAACAAAGTTTAATTCATATTATTTAAGTACAATTTTAACCCTAGATCGCTAACGTTGCTGAACTACTCTGATAAGCTAACCATTCGACTTTTTGACGATTTTGATTAATGATATATATATATATATATATATATATATATTTATTATATTTTCTTTACTTTTATTATGTTTATAGAAAATAGGGAATATGAATTAAAGGCTATTTTGAAAAACATTATATATATAGAATATATTTTAAATTTTTTGGAACTCAATTTTTTTTTTTGGTTTCATACTTTTTTTTGAGAAGAGACCACCACTCTATGTGGTCAACTGGGTTCTGAGTTGGCACGAAACGGCGGGTGCGTTAATAAAACAATAAAAGAGAAATTAAGCAATGTATATCGGATGCTCGTCATTTTGACGAACGTTAGGTATCTAGGGTTAAGCGCATATTAATTAATGTATAAATACTGCGTCTCACCTTTAAATGCGATTCAAATACCTGTCTACACGACCCATACTTGTTTGAAGTCCTTACTTTCACAGCTAACGTTTCAAAGACCAGAAATTAGCTGTCATCTTACATCTTCCAATAAAGAGATGTGAAGGCTTACGCTTCGCCTATAGTTTAATGTCCGGTCATACAAAAGCGCAGACAAATGCATACAAAGAGCATAGATAAGATACCGTAGAAAGAGCACTGTTTCCTTTGTGGCTATCATACAAAGCTGCTGTTTACGAAATTAACACTATTATCTTCTTCCGACATTGCTGGTGGATGAGGTTATGCTGAAGGTGACAAGTTGAATTTTGCGATAAAGAAGATATTTATTTAAACTATTGCAACAGACAAATTTTTAGACCAATGTTAAGTTTTTTACTTTTAATTTTTTTCATAAGCAAGATACACTTTATCATATCGCGTGATAATTTGTGCCATAGTAAATGTCTAACCGTATCCGAACGAAAATAAATTAACTTTTCGAGGGTAGACTTATAAGTAGCCAGTCATCCCGTGACCACGGCAGCTGTAAAGGTGCCGAAACGTCGGGAAAATCAAAAACCCCTAAAAAACCAAAAAATACGGACAATTACAACTTAGTTCGTGGAAATATAGCGCGTTTGACATCCGTAAAAGTTGTTTTATTTCAATGAACAGTGCGCGCCAAAACATAAGATGTACGTATATCGCGTGATGTAGAGGTGTTCATACAAGGGGGGCAGATATTCTATTATTAAAATACCTTGAAGATTAAAGGGCTTAATCGTATTAACTAAATCAACGAAATAACTATGTATACATGTAATTGATTGATTTTATTGCATTAATTTGTTTTATCCAAGCTGTAGATACCTAATGCAATTCTTTTAATTCATGTATTATTTTAATTTAACCAAAATTACACATAAAAAAAATCACACCAAGCTTAGGTAATGCACAACATTGAGAAAATATTGTACAACTGGCAACTACACGCATAATCCCATCCAACACGTTCCGAGTTAACTCGTGTTATCATGGATCCATTAATCAAGACTCGCGATTAGCTTTAATAATTATAATTAATAATTTTATCACCTATTCAGGCGCCGCGACTCACAATTTAATGGCCGTCGATTCGTCACTGATAATAAGATTAATACGTTAGCGGTCGGGTGTGAAACGTAACGTTGACGTATTAACGTTAATAAGTGTATAGAATTCTTTCATGGAGTAGGTACAACGAATGCTTCAGAGAGGAAAAGAAAGTGGTTTCTATAGGCGATGTCCAGTTGTGGTGTTTTTTGCTTCTCGGTCGGTCTTGTTTAAAAGTTTATTAGTTTAAACTTATGACAAATTTAAAATAGAAATAGTATATAAAACGCTAGAAATATATAAAAAAAATATAAGTAAGTATTCTTAATATAAAAAAAAATAAGCATTGAAAAATGCAAAATAAAAAATCATAAATTTGTTAGTTTAACTTTGTAGTAATGCCTTCTTAATATATATATTTTTTATAAATGTTATTGACTATAACTTAGTGCTGTGAGTAGTAGCAGGGTAAAGACTACGCCATCATTTGATCGCCGTCTAGAAACACGTACATATTATGTGAAAACCTGTGTTGTGTTATTATTTTACTATTATTAGCACAGACTTTTTTATTTTTTAGTAAACATCCCAAATAAGTAGGTACCTTAACCACAAACCTGCAGTAAGACTATTACGTGACGGTTTCGAAACGTTTACTGTCAAATACTTATTTGCATTTAGGGCAATCCAACAAAGGTAGCTGAGATGTTGAAGTTTATGAAATTCCATTCAAATCCTATACGAGTAACTAAAGACATAGGTACCTAAGCTTGTAGCAAACGTCAAAATGTTTAAATAATGTGTTTAAGCTGTTGCATATAAAAAGTGGTTTGTTAGTGAGTAGAATGCATAAAAATAGCGTTTTTTTACACTCACACATAACCTAGTCCCAAAGTAAGCACTGTAAGGTTTGTGTTATGGGATACAAGGGTTACGATATAAATACATACCTATAATTATACATATATGAGTATTTATGTGTAGAAATATATATAAACGTCCATGACTCAGGTACAAATGCTCGTATTCATCATACAAACATTTGCCCCTACCGGGAACCCGGGACCTCAGAGTCGGCGACACCTTTTAACCGGTGTGCCACTCTACCACGAAGGTTAATTCCCTAAGCTTAATCTAATATATAAAATTCTCGTGTCACAGTTTTCGTTCCCATACTCCTCCGAAACGGCTTGACCGATTCTCATGAAATTTTGTGAGCGTATTGAGTAGGTCTGAGAATCGGCTACTATCTATTTTTTATCCCGAAATTCCACGGGAGCGAAGCCCCGGGGCACAGCTAGTTGAATTATAATAAAGCTTAGGAAGAATTGACCCAAAATTAAATAGTCAATGATGCAATAAAGCGTAAAAATTTAAACTAAACTGTTAGTTGGAGGAACTACCTAACCTCATTCTCAATTGGTTAAAGAATCAATGAAAACAGTTGGTTAAAGTACTTAGTTAGTTTCCATAAAAATATTTTTTAACTAAAAATAGGTAAGGCAGGCTCATGCACCCGCCTAAAAAAACAGCCTACATCGCTTTCGTACATTTTACATGAACTATCGCATACCACAGGCGGGCTGCATCGCAACGCGCGCACTGGAGAAATGCTTCTTAGGCGTTTGCATGTGTAGCGTTGTCATGCGGCAGTAGTACCTACAGTGCGACAAGTCTTATAACGAACTAGACGAGGGCACCTGTCAAAATTTACGTAAATGCAAGATGGCGGTTATCGCACATGCGACAAGGCTTAAAGTTCACGCGGGCGGAGGCGCTGCACAACTGTCAATAATGACGTTTTATGTTGTTTATTTCTTTTACCGCCACTATATGCGCGAGCCTTTAGTAGAAACTCATTGCCCAATATACAACAATGTGTCACTTGACAAATGGCCAACATTCGTTCTCCTATTACGATAATAGGATTCGGTGATTGATTACGTTTCCTGTGCGTCTAATAGATTTCCGACAATCGATCTCTGTATCAATTGCGAATTAAAAGTATTTAGAGACTTATCTAGTAGGTACGTCTTTAAGCTATTGAGTTAAATTGATTATAGGTATGTAGTAAGGTAAATCCACCAATCGTGGACGGTATAAGGCCAGTTTTTCTACTCTTATCCAAATATGAGATTACTCATTATATTATAACTTTTTAATTTTGCATTCTACAATGCTATTTTTATGTGATAAATATTTAATAAGAAAATATACTAGAAAAAAGCAAAATTAAAAAGCTATAATTAAATGGCTGTTTCATCTTAATCGATAGTCAAACATCTGTAAAGATGTTTCTTTCGAATGCGAGGATATTTCTCTCATTGATGAAACGACGGTGGCCAACACCGTAGAACGGTGAATATACTAGAAAAATTCGACGTGTCCTCATAGGTCTCTGTAGCATAATTGGTTAGTGCATTGGGCCGGACTCCCAAGGATGCGGGTTCGAATCCCGTCAGGGCGACATGAGACTAGTTGCTTTTTTCTAGTATATTTTCTTATTAAATATTTACTCATTATACTTACAAGTGTACTAGCAAATGATAGAAAAATACCTTAGGTGATTAATTTATTTGATTAAAAATGTATAATATATATAACCTAATTAACCTATTATATATATAACCATATATAGATCTCGCCGCCAGTCCACGATTAGGTCATGAACAGGCTTTTAGTTTTGCGGAATATAACGCAAAACAAAAGCATTTTCATGACCTAATCGTGGACCAGCGCCGAGTCCTAGTCATGGACCCCCAGTCATGGACAATAGTACTCAAAAGATTTATCGTTTAACTCGTGATAATTCAGGACATTAATATAGTTATATATTAATATGTTTGTATTTACTAATGTTCCGATATTCGTAGCACAGGAGCTTAAGCTACATACTTTTGCGTAAAATGAGCGTTCCGCATGAAACAGAATTTCGGCGTTCAAGTTATTAAATCACGTGTATTATTCTTTGTTGATGATCATAGTTTTTTAATAACGCAAATCGGTCCAAAAATTATTAAATTATTGCAAGTTTCTAAACGCTAAATTTGAAACGCGCGCGCTGCCGCCCGCCACGAGCGATGACGTCATTTGTCACAAGGCTCGCATTCTTTCAATATTAGATTATGTTTGATCGGTTCGTCATTTTTTTTATTGTTCTTAGGTAAAATGAATTTAGTACATAAGCAATTTCCTCAAAAACCTTTACAAAACATTAGGTATATTATATCTTATTCTTCTTAAACTATACTTATTATTTAATTATATTTTATGAAGAAATCCAATCAACTTGATAATAAATCTCCTTAAGGTTTAGCAAACTTTTCATCGTGTTGGCGCTACTGCCCACTCATCTAACAAGGGCCATAAATATTGTCAAGCAAGCATTTTGACATTCCTCAAGCGGGAGTTTCTCTTAGAGTTACCGAAGGGACATGTTTATTTGTTAGTGATAACTAGAGTGACCATGAGCAAATGTTACTTAGATTTTATGTGACGAAATCAAAAGATTTCATGTCATTAATGTACATTCATTGGCCAAGCAAACCACAAACACTATGTTCATCCCATAAGATGTTTTGGATCGATCCCGCGACGCCTGCCTTTTAGGTATGATCAGAACATACCTTCCACCGCCTCATCAGACCCGTCAAATATTTGAGGTATTCCTTGAAGCGCATCTATTTTCAAGCGCACGTCAATTATTCCTCGAAGCGCACCTATGTTAAAATGTTCAATAGTGATGGGTACTAACTAAAAATAACGGTTATCAAGTTCAAGGTTAGAAATTTTTACGGAATTTGAAAAAAAATAAGTGTAAGTTACGTTTGGGTCACTTTTCATGTCAAAGCAATTTTGTATAGAAAAACCTGTCTATTTCACACTACGCTAGAGACTTAGATAAGATGGTGGTAGCTACCCAGGTGGACTTACAACTACCACCAACCAAACCGAATATAATATATACCCTCGCTAGGAATTGAACCGGGGACCCAAGGATAGGTACTCTTTGAGGAATACCTCAAATATTTGGAATACATAAAATATTTTCCAACTTAAATTTCTACTGCAACACAGACACCATACATTACAATACATTACAATTACATTTTCAATGCAAGGTGATGGAGTATCAACGACTCAGCAACAGGTTAGAAAGACCTGTTATAGCAATATCCCGGAATTTGGCAAGGCACCTAGCAAGGTACCCCCTCCCGGCCTTCCTTTGAGCCTTTTGAGGCCGCATGAGGGCAGCCCAACATAACCCTTTGGTATGCGTAAATGCATTCCTTTACTCAAAAAAAACAGAAAAAATAGGCACCTAGCAACCCCAATGGAGACACAGCGACTGGAATGCACCGGCTGGATGATCTAGATCCTCACCGACACGGCATATTCATAAATATTAGTAAACTTAGAATAAGCACTAAAATATTACAAAACAATCTTGGTAGAGGGCAATACCCTAAAGACAACAGCCACCTTTACAACGCTGACAGTGCCGTTTGGTGGTAAAACTTGGTCTTCAAAAATATAGCCAGAATCGACACACCAAGAAGAAGAATAAGGGTAATCAACAAAATAAGGGATAGATTTTTCCGCTAAAATGTCTACTCCTGCACACACACCTTTATTCCTAAATGCAAGGTGGCGTGTCAACGAATCAGCAACAGGTTTGAGAGACCTTTCACCAATATCCCGGAAATTTGGCAGAAATGGCGACACAGCGACTGGAATCCACCGGCTGGACGATCTGGATCGCCCACGGACACAGCCCTTTCATAAATATCGCACGCCATTACGCAATTAAGATTAGCACTAATGGCTCAAACGATATACACAGAACGTCAAATCGACACTAATCTACCATCAAAAGATTTTAAGAATTGGTAAACCAGTTTATTCTGTGCCTTGAAGTGAATAATCAGACGGCACCTGTCCTTACGTATTTGAAAATTATTGTCTGGTTGATTTACCAGATCCTGTTTTTTTTAAAAAGATCAGTTAGTAGCATTGCCCCTCGACTTGTTATTAGAAAAAACGTAATGAAATCGAAAGAACATAACAAAGTGCCTAAGACCAGTCAGATTATAATACTTAACTGTCTTTGAAAGTTGACTTTATGAACTGAAAACTGAACTGAAACTTACTTAGGTACTTAATTTATAAAATTTGTTTTAAAAGAATATTAAAACTTTCACTAAACATAATGCGAACGATGAAAAATTATTGATGATGACAATAATTTAAAAATATTAAAAAATAAATAGATATATAAGATAGGCAGCTCTATCAGCATAAACAACGCTTAATTAGACAAGAACTTTACAAAGTCAAAAAAATACTAAATAATAATAATTTCACAAGAATTTCTGAACTGCATTTTAAAACCAAGCTCTCGTAAAGCAATCCTTTTAAATAACACTAAGGCTGAAACTGAACGCATAAATATAAATAAAAACTATTCACGCTTCAATACATGCAAATAACGTTCAGCATAATTAGGGATAAATAAATAGTTTTATAGGTTAAGTATATTACATACACTTTAACTATAACACACACTAGTAGTAATCCTAGGGTTATTTATGCAACGACACGATATCTCTGACGCGCATAATCTGATTTGACGTATCTAATCTTAAAATATAGACAAGTTTGAAGGGCAAACTGTAAACACTATTCATAAATATTGGGTTAAAATTTGGCGATAAAATGTAATAGGTATATCGTCCATGATAGGTCTGTCTGCGTGTTTGCAACTATGCACTAGACTAGATCATCGCCATCATACTTGTACAATTTGGTCATTTTTGTATGCTGTAAACTGCCGCGTTACTACGAGAACCAAATGGAAATTCAAAAATATACACATAACAGTCTCAAGTTGCCGAATTTTCGGAGCAGGGGGGCTAGCACGAGAACCTCTCGAAAAAGTATTCCTATCGACACGTCTACAAATGTAAGATGAGGTATTGAACAGAACGTAAACGGAGCTACATTTCTCTATACATTTGTTGACGTGACAATTCAAATACTTTTTCGCAAATTTTTCGTACGAGCCCAATAGCTGTTTTCAGGAAACGCGCTATCTAGTAGCGAACGAATGCGTAGACCAATAATAAATCAATGTATATCATTTTCGACAAAGCACCGATGAAACAAGTTACTTAGCAGTCGCTAAGAAAGTGTAAGTGCTTAAAGAAACAACTTATGATGATGCAAATAATTTGAATGCGAACATAAATCCACTACCCACACTTATCTGGGGCACTAATGGTGTGCGGAATTAAAACATGTTCAGTTTCGAAAGATCGGTGATAAGGTTGACGGTGGTAATTTCTGGAATAGATTAAATGAGTCATTGCTGTAAACAAATACAGGTACGATTCTAAACTTTAGTATTTCTTTTTATACTAGAAGAAATAAATCAGTCTCAAAAGTTGCCTCGATGGTATTCGAACTCGCAATGTTTGAATGGTGGGCTGTCTGGGCAACTTTGGGTGACGCGTTTGAATCGTGCATGGGCAACTTTTGAGACGGGTCCATTTTTTATAACTAATATTTTTCTAGTAAAACTTTAGTTACAAAATAGCGTTGTAAATACAAATATTGAATCATAAATAATTGAGTGAATAATCTTGAATTTTCTAATGTGTGTTAAAACTCTTTACTCTATTGATGTCAAGACGCAATACCCTAAAGAGTTGCGGAAACAGGTTCTTATAAAAATTTCAAGCTTAGGTCGGTTGTAGCAATGTTTATTTGCTAAGTCTGATGATATTCTTCTACATTAAAAATAATCATATTTTGGGGTATATTTTCTAGTAAGACCTATAATATCTTATTAAGGGCTCTCAACTCATTGATTTTCGATTTTGGGTTGCGGTTGGACTTAACTTATTTATGAATATAAATTAAGTTTACGATCATATAATACCTTATAAATCTGATCATAAATAGAGGAGCCATAAAATAAATCATTGAGACAATAACCTTAGGCGCGAGTTGACAGCATCTGATCTATTTACAGTGTCGTACCAATTTTATAACGATATTCCGATATCGTAAATCATATGTTAATGCTAAGAGTATTAGCATTAGACTTTTACAGCATACAACAAAACTCCTTAAGACAATATGGACTTCTAAATAAATTTCATTTAAACTAACATTAATGTTCTGATTTTACGACTTTGATTTGTATCCGAAACGGAGTAATAAACAGTAATAAAATCCCGGACAGGCAGCAGAACGTTGTGTAGACAGCTTTAATTGTAATTTGAATCTGAACACATGTTCCGTACTTACATAGCAGGCAGCAGCAGAAGTGGTCCTTGAAAGAGCATGATGCTTGCCGATATTATTTTCACACACTAACTACTGAACGTTTGTGTTATTTATGGGTATTATCACTGAGTCACGGCACAAACTGAGCACCGATTTTAGCAATACTTGATTTAACTTCGGTTGTATATATGTTCGTGCGTCCATATTTACTTTGGTCCACTCAGCGTCTAGCTCATCTCGCAATGTCCGGAGACCTGCAAAGCAAAGAAATGGGAAAATTATTCATACTGGTCCTTTAATGCAAAAATAAGGAGAGCACTAAAGATGACTATTAATTTGTAGCACCGAAGTGGCGCCGGCGGCGACACGTTCAATATTATGATACATTTGTTTATTACCCTCTATGGGAATGTATAATGTGACAACGTCATTTAAAAAAACATTTAAATAAACAGAATGACATTCGGCATCTATAAACGCTATCTTGTCTCATCGTCAAAAACTATTTTGGTTTCACCTTTATAAATTTGATAGGCTAGTCTTATTAAATTTTATGGTTTATTATTTCGGAGTAGCTAAAACAATAAATCTTCAAGTTTCAAGTCTCAAACATCCGAATCATGTAATTTGTGTACGCGTGCTCTGCTCCGGCTAAAAATAGAAAAAAAATCTCGACGACCGCCAATGATCGATCAATTTCTGACGTAAAACAAATAACTCAGCCTATAAATCGTGCCTCTATCTAACTGAAGCACATAGCTTCCCACACGGGCTTTGATGTGAATGATACACCCGTAAAGTGTACAGCATAGAATTTAATTTTGATCAAAGAATGCGATCGCTTTAATACTTGTCGATATTAACATATTTTACTTTGATTGTACTATGAGTAAATTATTTACACTAACCAATTTTTTGTTTCGTAACACATGGGCATTTTTATATGCTACGCGTTCTACTGAGAATACTTTTTATGTGATGAAATTTGTATCAAGAAACAAATTATTTATTTGCTGAGCAAATAGAACTTATTGTTCAAAGCCAAACAATAAAGTACTCTCATGTGTACTCAAATTGCACTATCAGATTGTCAATCTTAGGCGTGCACAAAAAATCAATGATGATAAATGAAAAGATACTTATTGAAAATAAAAACCTAATCGACACACCTCCAATGATTCAACAGTCATTATGTTCAATGTACGTGATCGTGCGATAGTCGTTGATAAAATACATGACTACTAACAAGTAGCTACTGGTTATAAAAAGATAATTAAGCATTTCCTACATGTAACTTTAGAAACTGATTGTAAAAAAGTGAAATAGAAGACTGCTGACAGTGGTCCTAATTACATCATAGTTTATTTATATAGAGCATTCCATAGTCTTAGGGTTCTTACATCAATTAGATTAGCTAAAGCGTTGAGCAGTTCACTCACCAATTTGCTTTATTGGGTCTGCAGTTTGGATTAATTTAGTCCTTGTGTGATGGAGATAAGATATACGAAGTGTCGGGATATGTAGGATCGGCACATCGAGCGTCGGACATCGGCCAGACGATCCCCTCTGACAGGTGAGACACCCGCTAACTTAGTGGCGGTGTGTACAACTATTTCTGGACAGAGCGGCCTCTGTCAGTGCTCAGTTGGAATTTCTGGGTGGTCAGTTTAATTTCGATTCGCATTATCCCTTAGCTAGCATCAACATGTGTTACGTAATTGTTTAGCATTAAATTAGTCCGTATTTAAATCTTCGACTTTTCGTAAAATTGTCTTGTTAATATTTATAGAATTGACTTTCCTCATGAAGATTTTATCTGGTAACTGTTTCGGTCAATCATTCAATCATTGATTTCATATTACCAACTCTGTCTGCCTACATAATCTGCCATAAATGCTACTTAAAGAACTATTTGTCAGATTTCTTTATATTTTTATTTAAGTGGTAAAATATTAATATTTAATGGCCACTTCACTTTGAGGTGTGGCCCTAACTTTTATTCAAATTACTTTGTTCTTATCGAAAAGTATAATAATGGGAACATAACCAGTACTTAAGACATGCTTTGATTCACGTTTTATCATTCGTATACAATGTATTGGTTGAAATAATAGGTCCTCTACCCTATAACTTTCACCTGACGATATCGCTATATACCTCAATTTATCTAATTCCCAATAAGATAGATGGAACAAGGAATTTAACTCCCGTAACTCGACCTCAAGGCGGTATAACAAATCAATATTTCTGACGTTTCAATTAGTATATTGACACGTTTTTAATCTTCTGCTATTGTTTATACGTTCGGAAGCTGCAGTGTCTTTGTCATAATAAATTTCTTAGTTCCGACGTGCAAGAGTACACGCTTCGTATGCATAATGACTATAAATCTTTCTGTCTATCTGTCACAATCTCTTTTTATTTTACTGACATGTATATCAACACCGCGTCGTCGTATTACAAAATTAATCTTGTTACGTTTACATCATACAAATCATTTTCTAATTCCATGAACTCTCATTTTGTTTGTCTTTCAACGAGTTCATTCAATTATTCATTCGTATTAGATGATTTTATTAAGTGAATATCTATTTGTCCGAGTTTATCCATCTGTTTTTTTTTATTCATCGTTCTAAGATGATGATGCTTCTCTGTATGGTTCAAAAATTGATTTTATTATTACGAAATCTTATTGGAAATTGTGTCGCACTTTATTGTACCGCTAAGTAATATCTTAGCAGTAACCACATTGTTAATACATCTGTTTAAATATGAACTGCCATGAACCAATTTACACTGCAAGTATTTATTTTAAGGGCATATTTACGTAAGCTGTTATTAGGACATTCTTTGCCTTCAATAGTCGGTGGCATTTTCGAGACTAATGAATTTATTACTTTTCATTAGTACAGTTGGCGATACAGTTAAAAATTATAAATTCACTTCTAAATTAACCATAACTACCCACCCCTAATTTCAGATACAACTACCTGGAGTCTTTCAGACTCCAGTATTTTGAACTTATAGAAAAAAAAAACATGATATGGAGTAACAAGTTGAAATAAAAAACATTATTCTACATTAACCTTCTCTTTATATTAAATTTAGAAAACAGTGAAAATCCACGTTATTCATAACCAAAAGTTAAATTGTCTTTTCACTGACTAAAATAAAAGCAAATAATAACATTCTTATGAAATTAGATCTATAGTAATGAAAAGGAACAAAAATTAGGAACTTTCTTTATATATTTTTTAAAGTTAAGTAAATAACAAGCATTTTAAAAATAAAATTGCCATAATGGACATATTTATACAAAATTCATGTGGTGCATGACGTGTGAAAAAAAATTAAAACTTTGAGCAGGAAAATGCACAAGAAACATAAGTACTGAGTCTCACGGTTCTTTTTTTAATTACTTAAAGTGCAGTACTAAACAAGTTTGAAAGAAAATAAAGTAAATTTATATACAAAAACATCTTTGATGGAGTCTGACTTAGGGACTAGGGTAGGTAGTTAAGGGTTAATATTTATCGCACGCAGTGTAATAAGAATTAACTTTGAGACAAAATTGCAGCGTTCGTTGTCGAGCTTTTAATAAACGTGTGTTATGCATGTGACTTTATTTAATTTCGATATAAGTACACATTTCTTCTAATGATTATGTTTTTAATGCCCGCTCTAGTGGCATATAAGATGTGTAATGAGTCTTTTTTATTATTTATAGAGGCATATTGTGGAAACTTCAGTGACACTATATAATCTGAGACGCGCAAGTAGTAGTAACCTTTGCTGGGTTTGCAGTCATTAAAATCCCACCCACATTGGATCTCACTGAGGGCTATCACAATACTAATCCGGCTATAAGGAAGGCCTATGGCCTGTCGGGACATTAAACGATAATTAACTGAGAAAATGCAGTTTTCATTGATGAAGAGTTGTGCAGTTTTAATAAATATGCATGTACACGTGAATATTTGCATAAGGCTAATATATTCTAAGTGTGTCACAGTGTATCTTTGACCGATTATCACGATTACTCATTAGGTGACTCGTTATCGCTTTGGTAATGTTTTCTTTACAACCTTTGCTTTTGGTAAATACGCCGACTGTTCCTGGCATTATTTTGCTCAGTTTAATGGAATATATAAAAAAGATTTTTTATTATTAAAGTTTAAAATTACATGAAAATTAAATCGTATTTTAACCGAATAATATTCAAAGTAGACCTTAAAAATAGTATAAAATATCTTAATAAAATCTGCGTTCTATTAATCCATATAGGTTATTTCGTGTCATTCAAAAGGTTATTAAAGTATTGTATCAAACAAAAACAAGCAGATTTCAATTATATTTACATTCGTAAAATATTATCGGTAGACATATAACATAGGTATAATTATGTTATTAACTGCTATACAGTTGATAGTAAATCGTATTTCATTCAAGTCTGTCGTAAGAAATACAACACTTTGAGATAAGCGACCATAACTGGGTTATCTTAGACGCTACCATCTCACTCACTCACTTTAAGCAAATAAGTTGATATAAAAATATACTTTTCAATCCATTATACTGCTGGTATACGTATACCTACTGGGGACGTACCTTGACCTCTTATGCGCTCCATTTTAGGTTATTTTCAGGTAAAGTGAGGTCCGTGCATCGTCTCACTCTCTCGACCTGAAAATTTTCTAAAAAGAATCGGATAAGGCGTCATGGTATACCCCCAGTCTTCCATATGGGTAAGTTTTGGTAAAGAAAGTCATAAGGTATTACATATTTCACACGTTTTTAGGGTTCCGAACCTCTAAAGAAAAATAAGGAACCCTTATAGAATCACTTTGTTGTCCGTCTGTCCGCGTCTAACTCGAGAAAGCGTGGAGGTATGAAGTTGAAAAAAGAATCTAAAAACTATACATTTGTAATTAAAACATTAAAATATAAGTCTTTAATTTCGGGAAAAACTCTGGAACGCGTAGAGGTATTGAGTTGAAATTAAAACCATATAATCACGTTAACGATCTCTTGAAGCTGCGAAACAATCAAACTTCAAAATTAACGTTAAAAAGGTAAGGCCATTTATGCGGCAAAAACATATAACTTCGACACTCTCAAGGGAATCAAAACTCATAGGGTATTTTCCGTTGACCTAGCTAGCCAATAGCCAAGCCAAGCTAACCATGAAATTTGACAAGTAATATTGTCTTTTACTACAAGTATAGGAGATCAGGAATACAGGAATCTGAAAACTAGACATTTGTAATTACATAATGAAAATTTAGTCGTATGATTTGGAAACTGAATTTCGCGAAAACTTTGAAAAAAAATGCGAAACTCATGTCCTGAACTATTTAAAATATTATGTATCAATATTAGGTAGGTACCTACATATTTGTGCGGAACCCTCGGTGGGCGAGTACGACTCGCACTTGTCAGGATTTTATTTACTAAATTAGTTGTATTTATTCTATTACACTTGACCGTTTTCTTTTTTTTTATGAAACTGTAATTTCATGTCGCCACGTTATTATTGTAATAATAACAAAAGTCAACAAGCTTTCGGTTCTGTTTTAAACGAAACTTTGTACTTACAAAAAATTCGTAATAAAGAACGTCGAATCATCGGCCTACACGTTATGATACGTTCGTAGTAGCCCTCCCAAGCATAGTGTAGCAACTAGCAAGTACTCAGCCTTATAATGAACATGATATAAAACTGCTCTCTCCAAAAATACTACACATGCTATTTGTAATACCAAATATTTTTTTATCAAACTAGTGCAGTTGGCAGCACATCAAACGTAACATTTTTCATCACGATATATTCTTAGTTGCGTTGCCTCAATGTATCTGTTTGTTTACAAACTGATAAAGAACTTTACTTGGTTACATTATGCGTGAAATCAAGATGAATCGCATGCAGTGTAATCTAAACTTTTTTAATCCTAATCCTTCCTAATTCTAACAAATATTATAAATGCGAATATGTGTTTGTTACTTGAAAGGACGACTTAAGCTACTTTTTATCCCAATCCCGTTTACCACGGGCACAGGAACCACGCGTATAACTCTTACAAAAATGCATTAGAAAATTGGTTCGCTATAAATTTCATCAGAGTGGACTACAATTAATTGTTCAATTAAAAATGATGTAAGTAAGACATTGTTCTCTAAAAAAAATACAGTGAGTTTATTTTTCGACGAGGTTGTTTTTGAAGTAAACCGATTCCAAGAAACATACCTATTCCGAATCAGCCATCGCATTGAATTGTAAAAGTAATCGATCTATTTTACTAATGTCAGTAAATAAATAAAAACTTTTTCTATATACTTGGTAGCCGTCCTGTTTACCATGACTTGCACCGTGTAGTTTAAAACTAGATACTTCTTTATAATTGTTATTAATGATGCCACGTCTACATCTGAATGCTAATTGGTTACACTTTTTGAAATAAAATCTATTAACGTGCGATTGTGGCGTCTCTTTTTGATTGTTGGTGTCTTGTAGTGTGAAGTTTCTCTAATTAGAGCCTTCTAAAAGTATCACATTTCTATTAAGACCTGTCTGTATGAGTTATAAAAATAGGCCTCTATTTTTAGATTTGTCTTTAATTTGTAAGCCGCTAGGAATTGTATGGTCTAATAGGGGTTACGTAATATGGACGCGTTCTTAGTGGATTGTAAAGTAAATACGTTAATTGGTGTCTTCGAGCTTAGAGAAGAATGCAGTGTAGTCAACTAAGGATTATGTGTAGTGTCAAAATGTTTATCGTTATAGAACTTTAGATCAGCTATGGGATTGCGAAATCTAATCGTATTCATTTGACAGTTCATAATGTATGTCATTAGTGTCAAATTCCATACAAATTGCAATACGATATGAACTGTCAAATTAATACGATTGACTTTACGCAATGGCACCCAGCTGGGGTGCCATTGACTTTTAGGGGATTATTTGTGTCTTAACTTTGGTATTATAAATAACAGTAACAAGCAATGCTTAAAAAATAGTAGATTGTTTACCAAGGGCTGTATGACACCCATAACAGTCGAGTGTTTTGGCGGCCGAACGACGTGAGGGCGCCGATAGTTCGAGACTGTTATGGGTCCATACACCCGAAGTAAACACTCTACTTTTCATTTTGAATATGAGGAAAGTAAAAACAAACAGAATATTCTAAAAAAAATTTTGTAAGGTTTCTACGATTTAATTATTTTATAATGTAGCAAAATAAGCTGTATAGGCTTTGTCTTCTGTGCCTTTGCCTACATACCTTTGGTAAATAAACGTCCAAAGAGATTACAGATATCGATTTGACATGACACCCCCTATTCTTTTTTCAAATTTATTACAGCCCTAGGGCCGCCACATATCACTTTCAACCCGCATTTTAGGCAAGTTATGAGTTACTTTCAGAATATGAGACATGAAAATAAGTTTTTTAAGTGGCCCGCGGCTAAACACCCGTGGTTTCACCCGCTTGGCTCCCGTTCCCGTAGGAATATCGGGATAAAAAGTAGCTTATGTTACTCTCCGTCCTTTCAACTAACTCTATGGAAAAATAGTTAATAATAATAATAATAAAATATTTTTCATAAAATCACACTTACATTTGTTTAGTTAGGGCGTGAACTCTTTCACGTTAAAACTACCGAACTTATTTGGATGAAATTTTGTATGTAGAGACTCCAAGTAGTGGACTAACACATAGGTTACTTTTTATCCGGATATTTCCACGGGAACGGGAACTACGCAGGTGAAACCAGGATCGGCCGCTGGTTTTAAATAATCTAAGATTTGTATAATATTACAAGGATATATACCAAAGTTTCAAAGCTTTTTGTTCATTAACCAACCAATATTAATTATAGTTTTAGGCTTCTGTATAATGTTATGAGCATAACCAGTTCGTTGCGGTTATTGATCTAATGTAATGTATCAATATGTTAATTAAATCAATATCCTTTAAGTAACTTGTATAACTTTTTTTCTATCTTCCGTTTCAAGATCAAAATTTTTAAACTTTATTAAATTGTAAAAAGTCTAGCTTACTAGTTATTTCTACATGCTTTAGAGGTTTAATCTACATGTATTTCAAAAGTTATGTTTAATAGGAGTAGTATGGGCAAGTTGGAATATGCGCTAATAGCTCGGTAGCGCAGTGGTTCGTGCGCTCGGCCTGCGATTGTAGCGGTGAAAGAGCTTCCGCAATGGTTGATTCCGGAATTGGTGACCGCAGGATTGCTCCCGGCTGCATTTGCAGGCGTTAGAACCCACCAATCCACATTCGTCCCTCGTGGTGGGTAAGAAAGTCAAGTGCCCCAGCAGTAGGGACTTTTTATTTATTAAATAAATTATTATCGCTGATAAATGACAGTGCCACAAATAAAGAGAGATGGAGAAGTATCGCAAAAGCTGCAACATACCTTCCAGACAATCCTTGACCACGACCGCTCCGCCAAAAGTGTACGACTAAGAAGAAAAGAAGAACTCGAGATACCCACTAAAATGATTACCCGTGCCGTTACAGATCATTGCAAAAGTTGCTTAACCGCACCAATCAGAACTCCTCAGTACTCCTACACTAGGTGTGAACTAGTTTTTATCATCTGACCATGTGCAAACTGCCCACTGTCATTTTATTTTGTGCTTATCTAAATGAGGTCAATGACAAGCCTTAGAGTATTTTTATACAACGGCGTACTTGTATAAATCAATACCTTTGCGAATAATACGAATTGATTATTTTCTAATTTTCGATCAGAATTTCTTTAAGCTAGGTATTAAATAGATAAGTAAGGTAAGGTATTACGTCAATTAACAAAAACATAAATTTTATTGTGATAAGTTCATAGACCCATTACAATGGGTCTATGAACTTATCACAATAAAATTAAGTTAAGTATTAAATTAAGTAATTAAGTTCATAGTGAGCACTTCCTCAGAGGCTAAGGATTCTGAGAGAAGTGCGCTTAATTCCACCGCCAACTTTATCATTACTTATACCTGGCAATGAACGAGACACAATATAATTTTTATTGTTATAAGTTATAATATGTCTGCTTGCCAGTACAGGGGTAAGCTATATGAAGCACATACCTATATCGAGATATACGGTAAAAGTGTACCTACCTTGCGTGTCAAAAGTGTGATCCACGGTCAAAGTTTTCCGACCTCAGTAAGTCAGTCCGCTAGAGACCATTGCCATGAACAGACGCGTCACTCAGAAATGAAAATGGTTCATTGTGCAGTGCTTTCTTGCAAGAGCTCGTAAATAACATGGATGGATTTATATTTTTTTAGAATCATAATCTTTACATTTCCAACGTTGACTTAGAAAAACGAAAGAATTGACCTCCCAAGGAGGAATTTCAGTGTTCCCTCACAACAGTATACTCTTATTTATCGGTCCACATCGTAACTGCGACCTACATAGCTTCAGTCCAATAGAAAAATCACACGATCGATGCCGTTAAACCATCCGCCGATAACTTATCGCTCGGCCCTAAATCGTGTGCAGGCGCAGGACACGAATGTATGAGTGTATTGGCTTGTTCCGCGGCTTTCGACATTCGGAAAATTTCTATAGATGGAGCATTTGAAGCTATCCTAGGCATAAGACACGCCGTGCGAGTGTATGAGTGTACTACTTTGTACCGCGACTTTGCCCGCGTGGACATTCGGAAAATCCATATGGAACATTTGTCCGGGATGAACACTATCCTAGGCATAGAAAACACCGTGAGAGTGTTGAAAACTCCTAGGCGCAAGATAAGCCGTGCGAGTGTATGAGTGTACTAGTTTAGCCAGCGGCTTTGTCCGCGTGGTTAGTGGGAAAGTCTCTAAAGAACATTGGCCCGGGATGAAAACTATCCTAGGCCCAGGGCATGCCGTGCGAGTGTATGTGTGTACTAGCTTAGCCCGCGACTTTGTCTCCGTGGATAGTTAGAAAATCCCCAAGGAAATTAGACCGGGGAAAAAAATCATTTGTTTTAATCCAGAATCCAGATTATAAACTATATACCTATCTATGTGTCAATTTCCTTTCAAATCGGTGCTTTTATCCGAATGCAACAAAAAAAGCCAACGAATTTAATCGCGACACTAGTGTATAACTAGCTTAAAGTGGTAGAGGAAAGAAACTTTTCACGATAGTATGAAGTTTGGAAAAGTCGTGTACGGACCAAAAAGTGTAAAACTATGTACCTACCTAGGTAGTTTGAATTCAACATACTTACTTACTTACTTATAGTTATCAAATCAAAATTATAAGCGAGTTTGCGCTTTACGAAGATAAAAAAAAATGTCAAATTAACAATAAATACTTTTATATCGACAAAGAGGATTATTTCCCTCAAATTATTACAAAAATCTTTTGTTAATTTCAGTAAGATCACGAACACTTTTATTTGAACGAATTTCCACCAACAATATCCGGCTAATTGCAAACTGAGAATATACAAGTGCAATCTTCGTCAAACACTATATTCATGAGATTTCATTTCAGTAGTTATAATAAATAAACTTCCAACTCAATCATAAGTGACTTTCAACTATCCTGCTTTGATAATAAGGACTAGATTCAATCGAGTTTTGAAAAGCGCATAAAAATTAAAGAGTTGTTTGTAATTTGAATAATTGTTCGCTCGGGCTTCTTAATCGTATGAAACGTACAATTAATATCTACCAAAGGACCTTAAATTACAGCGTGTATGAAGTGATGAAGTCATGAGAAAATGTTTTCCATAGACCTAAGAAATAATAATTGATAGATGCAGCTTACAGAATATTCTAACGCCTAGGTTTCGGAGATATCACGGCAAATCGAATTATCCGATAAGTTTGTGTGATAAATATCTTATCTGCATATTACAGGTTGAAATAGACCTGCATCATTTTTTTTTCTTAACACACACGATGATTTACTTTTATTTATTACCTTTTTAAGAATTGTCAGTTCAGTTCGACAAGTAGGTATACCTACATGGATGCGGCAAGGTTAGCACGAATAACTATCGAAATAGTATCGAGCACTTAATGTCAAAAATGTATAGGAAAATGTAGTTCCGTTTACGTCCGGTAGAAACGCTGCTCAATATCTCAAACCTTTTTTTACTTTACTTTCTCGATACTTACTCGAAAATTATTCGTGCTAAGCCTCCAGGTCTATTTTAACTGGCAAGCTCCAGTGTCGATCAGAACAATTACTTCTTATCTGTGGTAAGACTGATTCTAATCCCAGTTCTTTTACTTTCAATGAGCTACAATTTAGATATTTTTTATGAATAATTAATAGATTTTAGTTATTATTATTATCGCATAAACATATACATCTACCTACTACGATCTTGAATCATTACCTATGGAAACTCTCTAATATTGCAGACTCTGCATAGTTTGTTTTCTGCAAATTCGGCTTTAAACTTAACTTAAACCATTCAGCCAAACTAATGGTATCATATTAATCTTAATTCACAAGTAATACATTAATGGCCATCATTGAAAAAAAAAGTCTTAAATTGACACATCGTAAAAGGCATCAATAATCACCTTCCGATCAAAGCGATAAATAGCAAAAAAAAACCTTTTTATCCGTAAGAACTAGTTCCAATAACGATAAGAATACTTGGCAAAAAAATTTAGTAAAGAAAATTAAAAATCATTGTCAATCAATCAGCTGATCTAAAAAATTCGTTGATAAAAAAATAAAACGATTGTACGCAACTAACGGATGTCAATAAACTGATATGTGTTTTGCATATATTACATACGTAATGAATGAATTCTAATAGGTACGTTCTACTTAATTATAACAATACTGTTTAACAGATAATAATGACAGGTAAAGTCATTTAACTATTATTGAATTCGTTCAGCAGAGTTTTTAAAGTATTTCCAAATTGCTTTTCTGTTTTTAAATTTTTGGTGATGTTCTTTCATAAAAATGCTTATAATACGAAACAGAAATGGTTACCAGTAAACTGCAATAACGGCGAATGATTCAAATTTCGTACCTTAATTGATAAAGACAAACAACTAATAGAAGTCCTTGATAAGATCAAAGAACTGTAACTAACGACTCAAAGTGTTAAGGTTTGAACTTACCGGTCTCTTGTGAATCATAGATAACGTCAAAATCAAAACTATTGGAACTCCTTTGATACTGACCTTTCAATCATAATACTGGCCACTGAAAAGTAAAATCACTTTTCCGCACAAACTTTCTTAAGAAAATTTATAAAAAAAAATACACTGTTCTAAATCTACCTATATGAAAATGACGATGTTGTTTTGTATTTGTCCGTTTTTGGTTGATGTTTATTTTTTTATCAGTTATTTATGGGAGATAGCGCGTGCAAACCGCGTGGTGTACGAGCGTCCGCGTTGTAAGGCGCGCTGATGTTGACTATACCGCCGCATGGGCAAGACCCGGTGTGACTATTTTGCTATTGTACACGCCTGTACTTCCTGTACATTGCATTGGACACGACTAGGGATTAAATTCTACATCTCGGGAAACAGGGACACAACTTTATACGACAGTATACTATTTAGCACATTATATAGATAGGTACGAGAACGTGCGTAATACGTATCTTTTAGAAGTTGATTGGTTTATTAGGATTTAGATTTTAGCGTGATATTGTTATGAAAGTTCCGAAAGTGAATCTACAATTCTACATTATTTTATTAATATTTATAGTTTGAAGAAAACTTACAGCTGTATACATGTCGGGTATGGTCAATTAAGTAAGAAGGACAAGTTAAATAATTACTAAGTATATTGCTAAAAGTAAAATAATACAATTTATTATTTGCCAAGACAGTGATGTTTAGTTTGCATCTTAAGCTGATGTATGAACATAAAAGTAATTATTAAATTTCTATCTAAATCATAACTAAATCATTGATGATTTTTAAGTTTTTCATTTTCAATGCTAATATAGTTTTAATATTTTTCTGTAAATAAATTATCATATGTGTAACTAAATCAGAATGGGAAAGTGTTATGAGAGAAAGTAATTTCGTGTGATGTCTATGATAGTAAGTTTTGGAAATTATGTAGGAATCCGTGTGGGTCTATGTCCGACGTGGGTGCAAGAAAAATCATAAAAACATGTGTTTTCTTCAAAACCATTTCACCAGATTATAGCTTGCTTTGAAGAAGTTATTGCTTGTAGGTATCTATTGCAATACTCGCAATGTGCAACTATTACTTGACGATTAAATTTTTTATGCATTTTCTTATGTAATTAGCTTCCGCCCGCGACGGTTTCCGTTCCCGTGGGAATGTCGGGCTAAATAGTAGCCTATGTTACGCTCCTTCCTTTCAACTAACTCTATGCCAGAAATCAACTCGATTGGTTGCTTAGTTAGGGCGCCAAGAAAGGACAAACAAACAGACTTTCGCATTTATAATATTAGTTAGCATAAGGATTATTTAATCAGGCACTGGGCATGTATTATATAACTTTGCTCTATCCTGACTGACACAAAAATAACTACTTATCTAGTGGTTTTTATCTGGTTAAAAATATCTCATAAATTAGTATTGTAAATGCAAATATTTATGTGGCAAACAAATCGTTGTGATATATTTTTTCCTTTAAAAAAATTTTTTGCTAGAAAAAGACAGCAGCTATGAATAATTTTATTTAATTTCAAGAACCGACTGAGAGTGTTGGAGACTGTAAGAACTTAGTTATTATTTTCCTTGCTAAGATGAAAGTATCTTCTAAAAATAGCTCATATTTTAAAAAAGTCCATAAATAAAAAAACCGGACAAGTGCGAATCGAACTCGCTAACCGAGGGTTCCGAACAAATTTTTAGGTGCAATCGGGGAATTTCCCGGTTGACCAGTAGAGTTTTCTTGGGAAACGTTTCCTCGGAAAGTATTAAGGTTAAAGAAATAATTAAGTATTCAAATGAAATACATATTAGTGTCCTATTAGTTGTGATATCAACGATTTCTATATATCTATTACTTTTTTTAAATAAAGCTCCATAAAAAAACTCTATTGATCAACCGGGAAGGTCCCCGACTGTACCTACTACCTACATACATATTATTATATATAGTTCAGGAATCGAGTCTCGCAGTGTTTTACGAATTGTAACAGAAAATCCCGAAATTCAGTTTATTCTTTAATAACTATATTTTTTATGATTTAATTATAATAAATGTATAGTTTCTGATTTTTCCTTGTTGTATTTGTAGTAAAAGAAAATATTATATATTTTTTAAAATAGAAAAATATTGGAAAAAGTCAACTCGGCCACAAGTGAATTCCCATCAGATTTTTTTATTTACTTTTCTTTTTTCTATTTAAAAAAAATATCATAAGTATAAAAATAGCATTGAACAATGGAAAAAAATAAAAAATCATAAAAAAGAAGATATTACTTGCCAAACATAGTTCTAGGTCTAAGATTTTAAACTTTCGCGTTAATTTATAATTATAAATTTAAACATTTTTTATGTAGTACAACTATGTTCTTACAGCTTGATGTTTCGGCTATATTGCCGTGGTAACAAGCTGTCTGCTTATGACCACGGCTATTGCAACAAACAAAACACACAGCGTTATCTAGAAACGAGAGTTAGATTTTTCTTCGCCATTCGCCAATCTAAGGCGACCACGCCCCTTTGTCTTCACATTTTTTTATTTTTATTTATTGACAAAAATAATAACAAATGAGATGTTGTAGTTATACAGTACATCATAAGTTACTTACTTATGATGTACTGATGACGGGATGACGGGATGACTGTCATCCCGTCATCCCGTGACCACGGCAGCTGTAAAGGTGCCGAAACGTCGAGAAAATCAAAAAACCCCTAAAAAACCTAAAAATACGGACAAATACAACTTAGTTCGTGGAAATATAACGTGGAATGATATCGGTAAAAGTTGTTTTATTTCAATGAACAATGCGCGCCAAACATAAGATGTACGTATGCAAATAATGCTTCAAGACTACAATGTTGAATACACAAAATGTTGGATTTCCAAAATGTTGAAGTCGCACAATGGTCAATCCCAAAATGGTGAGTTTGTAAAAAGTTGATTTTTCCGGACCCCCTATGTTAAATAAAGCAAATGTATTTGTTATACTAATTAGGGAGTAATCCACTTGAAATCATAGTTATATTTTCGTAAGGTAACGTAGATAATTATGATCTACAAGAGCTTTCATTTTCACCGAACTTTGAACTCTGCGCGTGTTGACATAAGAGTGTGTTGACCTGGTTCCGGTGTTTGAAAAGTGTAAATATGAATACAGATGAATACACCAAGGGTATTGTTAAGAGTTTGCGCTGCGAACAAATGTTTTGCACTTTGAACTTTACTGAAAAGTGACAAAGAAGACGACATTGTTAATAAAAAGTAAGACAAGTAAGTGAAGAAGAAGTGTTTAAGTTTCCGAATGTAAGTTTTTTCTTACGAAATCTTTGGAAGGAAGATTCTTGTGTATTTCATCAATTTGTACAAAAAATTCTAAATGACAAAATGTACCTAGTTAACAAAAAAATGCAAAGTACACTGTCGCTAAAGCAAATAAGAAAGCAGATTTCTTCAATCCATTTGGTGAAAAGTATATTAAATAATATCTTTTCTAGATTCGTTAGTTTCTTTCATTACTGATACAAATTCAATGCCGGAGAAAACAGTATTATTTTTACTTTATAAAAAAAACTAAAAGCAACTAAACCTATTTGTAACCTACTTACACGTCGGTAAAAAACGCGTCAACTCTCTCATACATAATTATTTTAGTAAGACGTACTTACCTTTACGATATGTCCAAAAAATCATGAGCATGACCCACATTAATTCGTAAGGTGATTTCATGAAGTAGTTTGATTGGGCTGACAATGGCAACATTCAATACTGGCAGAGCGTGAAAATCGGCTGTCGACACCGCTTTTGGTGTCAATGTGTTGCCAGTGCGCAAACGTGATATATTAAAGTTTTATGAGAAGTACATTTTTATGAGAACTTGTGAGCATTAAAATGCTTTTCCTGTTCTGCATTAGTAAAAAAAGTAATACGGAAAATTTTCAATTACGAAAATGGTCTTTTGTTAAATTGACAAAGTGTCATTAGGACATATATGAAAGACTATGTGATAACTTAATTGGCTATAAAAGTCAATAGAAATTTTGAAGATAAGGTAACAACGACAAGTGCAAACTAAGATAATAACTGAGGTTGAAGTTGTTAGTATGATGACGTATCTGAGTGTTATTTATATGAGTAAAACACTTTTCGTGTATATTCTATTATTATTTCATATTCGAAGATTATACTGATTATTCGAAGACGGCTCGACCGATTGAAATGAATCAAACGCTATTACATCAGGATTTTGCCCGAGTTGGTCCCATTTCTTGAAATTTTGATATCGGTTTAGTATTTTTCAAGCTGGATTTGTACTCCAGTCATAAACAATAGTTTGTGATTTTATCGTAATTATTCCACAAATGCAATACGTTTAAATAAACTCATGCCACACATCAAACTTGGTCAAGCTGTTTACGAGGTGCACATATTTCGAAAACGTGTAATAATAATAAAGTGATTTTGAGGTTAAGTATGGGCGTTTGTTCACAAACATTCGTTCAGGAAAATGGCTGAAATATACTCGTAGATGATATGGCTCTTACTCGTCGCCTACCATTTGGGATATACAATATTTATGTATATGGGAAACGAACCCATGACATTTAACTACTACACCAGAGGTGTTGTCAAAACTATAAGGGTTCCACGTTAACGGAACCCTAAAAATGAACATTAAATAGAATCTATATTTAAGAGTTGTAAATTGGATTTGGTAATGATGAACGAATTAAATCGTGTCAACTCCTAGGAAATGAGACCCGACGTTGACGGATGACAGGAAAATCGGACGTTTGACGCTTCACAGTGGGTCAACGGGGTTCTTTATATATATCGCGAAATAGAACTTGAAGATACACGTGTAGATTAATTATTTTAAACAAGCAATGTCAAGAGATATATGAGACAAAATTACATATTATTTTTATGTTACGGACACAGAACCTAAACCTTGTTCTGTGGTTACGGATATCAAACCAACGAACATAGGTATTATAAACTATAATGCTATACAATATGTAATTTTATAATACTAGTGGACGCCCGCGGTTTTCCCGTATTCGTGGGAATATCGGAATAAAAAGCATTTTATATTTTAGTCCAGGTCCTATCTGTGTGCAAAATTTCATCCAAATCCGTTCAGCAGTAGTTTCGAGAAATATCTAAGATATATAAGAATAATAAATATCCATCTATCCAAACATACTAACAAACTCTCGCATTTATAATATTAGTAGGATAGGATTAAACCCAGAATTGCAAATGTCCGTGTTAAAAATATTTGTCCCAAGTGGGGATAGAACCCATTGCCCGGCACTCGGCATAGAATGAACTATAACGGCAGCGCTAAGGGTTCCGTAAAATAATATTTATTTTTTCTATAAAGGATCCTACTGAGATTATAAATGCGAAAGTTTGTAAGGATGTTTAGATGTTTGGACGGATGTTTGTGTGAAAGAGTCGATCAAAAACTGCTGAACGGATTTAGATGAAATTTGGCACACATATAGAAGAAAGCCTAGATTAAAACATTGGCTACTTTTTATCCCGATATTCCTACGGGAACGGGAACCAAGCGGTTGAAACCGCGGACGGCCGCGTGTCATTACGTAGTCACTTCTAAGATTAACGCACATGCTTCAAGAAACGCAAATATAGAGCCTTGTTATATGTAAAAAGGTATCATCTTAAGTGTAAAAATATTTTGGAAAATTATGTTACAGAGGCATTTCTCGAGTCATAAACAACAATGCTACTTTATGGGTCACACCTTTAATGACGTCACAATAAATGGGGCAACTGAATATGAACATATAACTAACATGACTATTCCCGTATGCCTATTTGTTATCTAATAGTCTGACAGTAACACGACAATTTGATATTTGTACTGTTATGTTACGTCAAATTACGTGCAGTCAACAGCACGTCAGTCACTTTGTCTTTGAGAGCGCCATTACAAAGGTAAATTGCCATTTGCAGATTCAATATTTACACTAGAAAATAAAGATTTAAGGGCCCGAAAAAAATATCATAGATATTAGAGCATATTTGGTCGTGGAAAAGACATAAAATCATGAAATTTTTCCGAAAGAAAAACAACTCAAAGTTACGACTATTTTTCGACTAGAATCAATGTCTTTTCAATTTGATGCATAGAACTGGGCCAATATTTTAATACATAGCATAAAAATATATTATTGATACCGGGACCGGGTTTTTTTTCGAAATAATGTAGGTATATTTTAGAAGTAAATTGAAAAAAACTTATTTGGTTACTATGTCGCGCCTGACGTGAGGTGACAAGCATATTTTGTTTCATAAGTCAGTCAGGTCAGCACTATTTAGACGAGAAGACTATGATTGTGTGTTCCAACGAGAAAATATTACATTTATGGTTTAGTTATTGTAAATTATGATTAAGATGAGTAAGACCAAGAATAAAACTAGAATTTTAAACAGATTTTGTTGTGGTTTAATGTCAAGCTTATGGGAATTTTCTATTAGGTATATAGTATTCTTAGGTATATAGGACTATGATTTTGACCATCTGCTTTTAAAATGCATATCAAGGAGGCATTCAAAATGCATGTAAAACAAATCGTAGCATAAAACGTAACAAAACAATTTTCTATTCTATTCTATTCTAACAATGCAATGGAATTTTCATCAGTAATGGTCATTATTGATAAAAAATATCCTTGGTAATATTTTAGGCTTTTGCAGTGTCGTATTTAAAATTAAATCTATATATTATTCTACCAGATAAATGGTAATATAACTTTCCTTTTATTTACCAATAGTAAAAAGTATTTTAATATTTCAAAGCTGACTGCGTTTTGGATCACCTAGGGGCACTAGGTGATCCGACTCGCCGGTTTTTATCTGATTTTTTAAGTATACTGAGCAATATACTATGCCATCTGACAAATCACGTGACTCCACCGGTGCCTTGGACAAAGGGGTACGAGCAAAGGGCGCGGGTGAATCCTGATTTTTCTAGCTTTGTGCTATAAGCCTCATAAGGCGCTATACGACTGAAGCGAGTTGCAATTAGAAAATGCAGATTAGGCGAAAAAACTACGAAATCACTTCGTAGTAAATATCTATTAGCGATTAAAGAGAAACACCATTGACGGAATTTCTAATTGGGCGACATTTAATAACTATTGTATAAATTTAGATAAGACATGTTTCATTCATTTTAATAATTATGCTACACCTTCTAGTAATCTCTGTATAAATTATAAAAATCACACTGTAAAATAAGTTTATGAATGAAACAGTTTTTTTAGGAATTACATTAGAAAATAATATTAATTGGAAGTCTCATGATTTTCTCAGTAAACTTTGTAAAACTACTTCACAGCAATAGTTATTTGTTATGCAAGGCTGGAAAGTTGGTTATTTAGCGGCGAGTTGCCTCTATTGAAATTTGAGCAAGTGAAGGATTCCAGGATTGAACCACGAGCGTAGCGAGTGGTTCAAAGATTGAATCCTGAGCGAGCGAAGCGACTTTTCTGTCGAGCGCAACATACAATTTTTCACCTCACAACAGCGAGGAACATTATGATTGTTTCCGCGGTCAACTTCCGGTATAAAATTCTTTAAACATAAAGTTTAATCTAAATATACCTTATTCTCGTTGTTTTTATGATATAAAAAACTAAAACAATAAAAAAGGGAGTATTATAGTTAATTCAAAGTTATTTAAAGTAGAAATATATTGTTACTTATTAATAAGAATAAAAACGATTCCGTAAATGTTGACACTGACATGAGGTACAAGACAAAGACAATTTAAAAATAAAGATTTATGTCACAGTTCGAAATCCAATTATTATAGGTTGTGAAATCTCACCCTGCCTAATATAAAATTCTTATAACAAATAGTTTAATCTTATTGTTATTGTTTTTATGATTCAATGAACTAAAATAATATAATAAAACCAAAACGGAGTATTATAATTAATTGAAAGCTATTTAAAATAAGAATCAAATATAACAAAAAAGTCAATAGTGCGATTCGGAACGCATTATGACATATTTTTAGGTATTAATTTAAAAAAGTACTTTGCCGCGCTTGGCCGTAAAAAGCGATTTTCTACGCCTAAACTGATTGACAAAACCTCCTTTTCAGAGCGTGTGAGGTAAAAACATTATTAACAGCATACTATTCTTATGTTTACTCTGCACTGGAATGCACTGCACTAAAATAGTGATTCTGATACATTACAAATCTAGATAAAGGTATACAGAAAAGAATTCTTATGACCAGATTTGTAACATTTCTAAGCATCCTATTTTTTACATTTTTATATAAAAAAATACATATTTTTTTTCCGAACAACTTCTATGTTTAAAAGACTAGAGATAATAATACTTTAACTACTACTTGAACTCTATTTAGTTGAGGATTCTCAATATTTTCAGTGCTAATGCTAACAAAACCCAGAAAATTTTGAGGAAAATGTATGGTATGTGTATAGACGCGGCCATTTGGGCTAAAAGGGTAGGGACAACGTTAGTGATGACCAGTGATATTCTGGGATATTACTCAAAAAAACAAACAAAAAACAAAAGTAAGTACTACTGGCAATGTTGACAGAAAAAAACAAATCAAAATAATGAAATTAAAGCCTGTTACTTCCGTGTTTGGAATTCGAGCATTAAGTAAGCTAATATGCTGGCGTTTCAGGCTGTATCGGGTTATTTGCTCATAATAATTGATTGTCACACGACACAGAATGACAGTCGCCGAACAGTGCGGCTTTTTCTAGGCGCCAATGATTTGTTCCTCTTTCGACGTCTAGTTTACTTTCAATTTATTTTATTGATTCAAAATAGTTACTTCGCACAGAAACTATTGTCATACAGGAGTTTAAATTAAGGAATTGAAGCATGAATTATATTAATATAAGTGAGGAATACCTACAGAAGTCATAAGATTTTTAAAAATGTCACTCTGTCCTCATATTTTCTGTGGTTGACGGCCCTAATCCTATCTATTTGAGGTTACATAAATGCTGATGAAAATCTAAAACAAGTGAAAATTAAGAATTTAGGCATTTCAACTAAAAACATAATTATTATATATTTTATGATTTTAGATTTTTTGCATTTTTCAATGCTATTTTGATACTTAGTCTGACTTAAATCGAGACTTAAGCCTCGGTAGCTCAGTAGTTAGAGCATTGGACCGGATTTCCAAAAGTCGTGGGCGAGTTGTTATTTTTTCCAATATTTTTCTATTTAAAATTTATCATAAGTATACTTATTATTACTAATAATTATTAGATTCAAAATATATTCCTCGTGCTCGTGACATTATAATAAACTGTATTGCGTCTGCTTCTCGTGTTGTAGGTAAGTTTGTCAATTATTAACACCTCTATCGTTTGATTTTATATAATTTTCTTTCCACTTTCTTCGTTTCTAACCTGACTTCAATTAAAAAAAAGTATTTTTTATTTCTTTCTCGTTATTCAGCCACCTTTTATAAATGAAAACACTGGAGCAATCGTCCAGGCCTAAGTAGCAACAACCAAGTTGCATATAGTGTAACTCTAGATGTGTCCCAAAGCGCGGTATTTCTCACGCCCGACGCGTCGGTCACCGGACACGGCGATATCATTTATCAAATTCGTTACCGAATTCAGAACACCTTATTAGTGTAATGCATGCTAAATGAAGCTCACTTTGATACTGCATTTGGTTGTGCAACAACCGAGAGTGATGCATCATTAAATGAAACTTTCTCTTATCCGACTTCAAAACAGGAGGTAGGAGGTTATCATTCGTCGTGATATATGTTTTTTATAAAATGTTATCAGTGAAGATTGTTATTCTATTTAGGTAAAAAACTACAAATAAAGTGCTTCGATTGTGATTTGATAATACGCAATTACATTAAAAATGTAATAATTGATACAATTATATATTTTAATAGGATTTTTGTAAATTATAATAAACTTACTAAGAGATACATTTTGAAAATCAGTGTAAATAAGTGTCCCACCGTTAAATATTGTCTTAAAAAAACATTGGAATGGTAAAACAGTGAAGGAAAGTTTCACGGTTAAAATGAATAAAAGCCTGCGCGAAATCTAGTTGAAAACATAGCAAGTGTTTTGGAAAATGTAAAACAAGAAATAAAACCAAACATTGTTTTTTTTTAAGTCTTAATAGTAGAATATTTTGGCGACCTGTTTGGTGCAGGGGTAATATAACACAAGTTCTTCATGAAATTTAACGTGGGCTAGATAATTGGTGTGATTGTATGCAATTTATTAAATTAATTACAGTCCATCTATTTTATGAAGACTAGGATTTGTATTTTTATTTACAGTTGGAGGATTAACAGGAGTAATTTTAGCAAATTCCTCTATTGATGTTGCTTTGGTTTATGTTCATCTGGGATATTTTGTTTAGCTAATATTAATTATGAACTTTTAAATAGACGAAGATTATATATTAATAGGGGTATAATAAGATTTATACATTATTATTAGAATAGGATTTTATGGTCAAATGTCAAACGAACACCAACCACCAAATATGATACCAATCACAAAAACCGTACAAAAATAATCCGTGTCAAAGTTCGCCACCGTTATAGCTTTCTAAACAACTTGCTCATTTATATATAGATATATATAATATATATATATGTGTTTGTTTACAAAACGTACGTCACGATGACGCGCCGAGGGCTACATCAGAGGTGCCGACTGAGTGACGCCGCGGTACGTCGATAGTGGCACATGGAATGTATGGAGACGGCATTGTTAGTTGAAATATTGCAGTTTGCAGGTATAGCTGTTAGATCATTTGGAGAGGAACATCATCAAAGATAGACTCCTGGGAGTTGGAAGTCATGTCAGTCAGACAAAAGGAGTAAGAAAGATAATAGTCAGGAAGAAATACATAATAGTCATCTTGAAAAAAACAAATTTAGTTTTATTTACGTCTTTAGCCCCTTAGCGGTCACAATCCCGAATTGGTGTCAAATAAAACCACCAATTTTTTTATCTGAATCGTCTTGGTTTCTAATGGAACCACTACCTACAGGCAAATCCGAATGAATCAAGTAGTCAATATCACACTAAAAAAATTCAAATCAAATCTGCCCTTTAAAGGGTAAAACTGTTGTGAATAAACTGTGCCCAAAATATTCGGAAGAGTTCTTTTATTTCAACAACATAAAAACTATGAGCATGAAATGATTACTAGTTCTCTTTTAATTACAAGTGTTTTTGATATGATTGGTGGTGTATTTTTTTTTGTTATTCTTACAATTTATTAAATTCGCAAAACCTCTCAATTCATACTTACGTCTCGTAGTGTTTCAGTTCTTTGTTATTTGAGCCGCCGCGTTAGCTAATTGTTACTCAACAGGATAACCGGAGGTCGTTTACTGGAGAACCAATGGAGAACCCGCAATCTAGTTCAATGGAATACACACATGTATTTGTGTGTCATATAGTATAAAATATTTATTTATGAAATTACTATTACTAACTATAACTTAAAGCAAACCTAACAATAGGTTGACAGCGACTGAGTATGTTTGTATAGTTAAAATCGTCGATCACTAGTATTCTAAATATTATACCCATTTTCCATACCAATAAATGACATTGTCTAGAATATAATTTAGAGCAAAATATACAACCTCATGTAGCTTTATTTCGCCATTTCGCTAAAGTTGTTTCAGGGCATATCTATTGTTTAGTTAAGGGCGGTCACTCATTGTGCATTGTCTGCATGTTTAGATGTATTAAAATATTGTTATAAGACCGCCATGGACGGCACGACTAGACTTGATGGAGATTCGGCGTGTTGTGTATGTGATGACATGTCGTCAAATCTCTCGATTGTGTTGAAAATTTCTGATAATAGAAAATTGTGTTTTGTTAAGACATTGATGGATTAGAAACGGTATTTTTCATATAGTTTTTCCAAATTTTATACATATATTATACAAACTTTTTCTGTACTGTAGATAGTCTTTCAGGTATGAAGTCAAAAATATAATATCCCTTGACAGTGCTGATATGTGTATTTGTACCGATTTATATTAAAATGTTGTGTCTTTTGTTTCTCTGTCATCTGTTTACCTATTATATGTATACATTATGTGGTGAAGTATTATCAAGTTATACCTACTTATATCTAAGCAATAGTGGTATAATTACAATGAAAAGGTACTTACTACTCACATGTTTCTAGTGATGTTAATAAAAATCTTATATCACTTTGTGTCCATCACTCAACTAATAATTAAATAACTAAGATACAGAAACAGAAGTGAAAAGTGTCTTATCGGGTATCAAACCCACGATCATTAAGCTTCGCATTCAAACTCACTCACTAATTAGAAATTATTTGATTCTATTTACTTAGCTTCGTACAGATTTATAAGCTTTCAACGGTATCGAATGTCTTATCGATTGCGTTTGATTCCACCGCGTAATAAACAACTTTGAACGCCCATCAAAATTGGCATGATATAAATTCACACATAAGTATTTCAAATAAATTAACTGCTATTTCAAACCGATCATACAAAACTTGCAAAAATACTTATGATAAATTTTAAATAGAAAAAATATAGAGCATTGGACCGGATTTCCAAAGGTCATGGGTTCGATTCCCATCTGAGAATTCACTTGTGGCCGAGTTAATATTTTCCAATATTTTTCTATTTAAAATTTATTATAAGTATACAAAAAAGGAATGAAAAATGCAAAAATTCAAAAACCATTAATTTCAAAAATACTTTTAGTTGATATTGGGCTCCTAAAATAACACAGGTCAATTTCGCATTAAAATAACATGAAAAATACTATTTTGCAACGAGTCCGGAAAAAGAATCTACTGAGCCAAAAACTAGTCATGGGGAAAAAATATAAGGGCATTAAAAAATCTGCTTTTTTTCATCATTTCGGTATTAAATAAAGCATTTGGAAAAAATACGGGATTTTCAGAACTGCCCAAATTCAGTTTTTTGTTGTTGTAAATGATTAAAATGTAAAACTGTTAGCTGTTTCTGATATAAGCCTACGCTTTAAATTGATAAGATTTAGATTAATCTGTAGTGAAAGTACTCAATTAAACAAGAAATTATTCGTCAGTGAAGATAATGACAAACCGATAAATCTCAATAGATGTAGCAACACATCAAATCTCGAAATGTGAGAGTTTATCTTAACCACGGATAACATTCCCCTATACTCGCTAGTCCAAAAATTCGCTTTCTAACACCTAAGTGTACTATGGAATCCAGATTCAATTTCCATCGATTGGTAACAGAGCTATTCCTTATTTAGCTCGATCGACAAGCCTGACCTATAACCTCTTCTAATAGAAAAGCGTCATTTTAACCGCAAACAAATTCTCCGTTGGCGGTCGACGCTCGAACAATTTATGCAATCGGCATCTTTGCTCGCCTTCAAAGTTGGCGGCGCTAACCGAATCAGAGATAATATAAGTAATGGACGCTGATAATTTAGTCCGAGAAATACTATTTGCGATGATGATCTGATTCGGTTAATTGGGAATTCTACAGACGGATGTCTATAGACGTGACAATGTCGCTTTTATGATCGTACAATTGCAAATTTTAATGATTGTTATATTTACTGTAAGTGGTCTGAAACCTTCAATGCCAGACTTGCGGGTTGTGGATCATTTAAACATACTTTAATTACAAATAGATAGGAAAATACATATCCTAAGTTATCAGATCTCATTTAGAACTAAGCTTCTTACTCTGCATGCCCTAACTCTACAAGTCCTTACTTTATAAACTCTACACCTACAGGTTTTTTAGATAAGAATAAAAGCTATGCAATTTGAAACTTTATATGTTTAATAAGACCACTATTTATCCACCACATTATATCCCGAGAATTTTGTTTTTCTAGTATAATACAAACCCAAATTATGACCGAGAAAAGGTGGGTAGTGCTATTGGCGGGTACACTACCGTGTCCGCAGATTAGTACAGTAATTTTTCAATAGATTTTCGTTTTAAACTATCAATGAACAAATACAATTATGGCATTAGTAAGGTGATGTTGATGTTCCTATTGTTAATATGCGCTTCGAATATTTAAGTATTTAGTTTTGTTTTGCATTGAACACTTTTTTCTTCTCTTAACAATATATTTTATTAAATAAAGATATCATATTTTGATCCTCTACAATGTCAATGAACGCTACGACACTGTCAGTAAGCCTAAAGGCGTAAGCATTTTTTATGGTATCCTAAAAGCGCTTAAATGAAATATTATCCTTCTACCGGCCACAACTAGACCCATAAATTCCAGATCATTATAACTTACACTTTCTTATTCTTCACAGTTCTAGATTCGATCACCTCCTTTCACCTTGCAGTTCTTAGTTTAGAATTATGCCCTGAATTGAAGACCACAACCGCAGCGGTTTGACCTCACCGACATTGAATAGGACGACGCCAGATTATGACAGACAGTCCTAATCAGGAATTTGCATGGTTGTTAAGTATAATACAGTTCTAAAGCAGTGTGACGAAGAAAGTTCAAGTTAATTAATAAGGTTAAAGAAAGACTGTAAGCGGTCATGTAACTATCATCTTCATTAACAACTTTATAGCTGGTGAGGTTTTATCGAATGAACTGCCTCATTGCATTAATTGGCAATGGGTGAATTTGAAATAATCTGCTGGAAATAATCTGAGGTACCCTACATAAAAGCTTGATAAAATTTCTAACATTCCTTCAAGCATACCTAATAATTATAGGTAGTTGAGATAGATGCAGTTAGTAGTAATGACCTATTGTTTACTAAAAGCAAACTCTAATCGTCATTTATTATGATCTCTTCAAAGGCTATTGAGTCAGATATCAAATTGTGCTCCAGATAAGGTTATATACGATTGTCATGGTGTGAACACTGGACATGTTTCTGTTGAAATATCGGCTCATTCTAAATTCGTTAATGGATATTGCTAAAGGCCCATTGAATCATTGGCCATTTTGTCCACCATTGATTCGACATACAAAAGCTACATCTGCACTTTACGGAAGTCAGTTGCATCATCGGACGATTTATTAACTAATGGACCAAAACTTTGCTCTACTCCAGTTTTTGTAATTGTAACTTTTGGTGTTGGTAATAAGATTGAAGTTTCAGTTGAAAATAATGTCCCTAATCATTGTTGCGATAAATTGTTTGATGATGGTGATGGGCGTCGAATTAAAAATTCCGATTTAGCAAATTCGAATAAGTAGAAGATTGGTACTAAAGCACAATTAAATAAAAGGTCTCTTCGATGATATTTATGGGTTGTCACAATTGAAGGTACTTAAACTAAAAGTTTGGCTCAACTAATGTTCTCCAACTCAACTGATGGGCTAGCTAGACAAATGACCTTGGGTGCGATTGCGTAAGGTAATCGTATTGATTTGACAGTTCATATTGTATCATATCGTATGTCATCCCATACAAATTGCTGCCGATTGAATACGATATGAACTGTCAAATGAATACGATTACCAAACGCAATCGCACCCCTTGTCTATTGGTAGATCTATGAGGGGGAAAAAAAGAAAAGGTTACCTTATGTATACATTCAACTATCCATTTAATTTAAATATAACATTTTTTTCATTAAGAAATTGTAGATGAATATAAGTTGAAACTGTATAACTGTATCTACAATCTAGACATATATAATCTAAATAGCGGGATGAGTTTGATTTCGGATAAGTACTCGTAATTGATTGAAAAATATGACCTACCCGTTTATTTCCTTCAGAACGAAACTAAAAATTGCCAGGCAAGACCTCTTCACGTGTCCCCAAATCAGATTTAACATGACAGCAAAATTTGTAGTTTGAGACATTGGTTTGGGGGAAAATTTTACTTTCCCGATTATTTCTCCATTGGAAAGGAACCCTAAAAATTGGCAGGCAATAAGACCTCTTTACGTGCTCCCAAGTCGGATTTAACAAGTGATAGTAAAATGTGTAGCTCGAGCTCTCCGCGCTGACGTCCGACAGGCGTTCGATCGTATCGCCTGTTCAATCCAGTCTGAATAACGATGTCAGGGATTTTGATCTCTATGTGTTGCATAAAGGGTTGAAAATTGAGTAAGAATGAGTTGTGATAGTAAAATTTTGCCAGTAAGTTACATTTCTCTGTTTTGATTATTCGCTCTTTAATCGAATACTAGCAGTAAAATCATGTTAAAGACTATTCGAGACTACTATGAAAGTAGAAGAGTAATAGTTAGTATTCTTTGGTAGCAGTCTAATTTTATATGACTACTACCGACGACCCGAGTGATTCCTGTTCCCATGGGAATGTCGAGATAAAAATAAAAAGTATTCTATATTTTAATCCAGGTTATCTTCTATCTGTGTGCCAAATTTCATCCAAATCGGTTCAGTAGTTTTTTCGTGAAAGAGTAACAAATAAACAAACCAATAAACTGACTTAATTTCGTAATCAAATACATACCTATACCTACATTACCCAAATAAATGGGAACTACCAAGTCAGATTTGGAAAGATTTTAGAGGAAGCACTACTGATTATCATTCACTATGTCGGGATATGTTTTGCCGAAGACTTTGATGCATCGACGTCCACGTGTAATGATACATATCGATGATTGTGGATCGGGGATTCGCCTTAGGTGTCTATTGAATTTCCCGTGAACCTCGGGTTAGTTCTCGATTATTGAGATTGAAAGGTCGACTGTTCAGCGATTGAAGCTTTAAGATTAATTGCACACAATATTAATATTGAAAATGCTAAAATCTGTCTTAATCAAACACGTGAAAAGGTTAGGAAGAATATGTTACGCATTTGGTTCTAAAAGTGTCACCTCCGAATAGGTGCGTTTTGTCGTGGGAAATGTAGTGACTGCTTTTTCCGTTCGCGCAAAAGAGGCCTTTGCCCAGCGTTTGTTCCCAACTAGTCAGACGATAACGTGTCACACTGTTACTCATTGGGAAAAAAAAATCCCATCGCGTCACAGGTTACTCGCTGGGTGAACAATTTATAAAAATAGTTCAAAACGAGTCACACCTAGTTGACTTGGCGGAGGTCCTTCTTAACCAGACAACAGAACTTATAGTTAGTAGTGGGCTGAGCTGAGTGTGGCAATTATGGACCCTCCATGGCGACACCGAGCAGACCACGGAACACAGATCATTATACGGTCAACAGTAGGCCAGCGGCGGCCGTAACGACAACGGTAGGAAATGGCGTGCTAAAAATCGGATTATATTAATCGCTCCTAAAAATAATAATTTCATACCTCCATAAAATACTTGACTATAATTTGGAGAGCATTTAGGTAGCTAATAGCTATTTTGTTTGTTAGGTTAGGTTAGTACGATGTATGCACAGTTAAATACAAAACCTATAAATCTTCTTTCGTAATAAAATAATTTAAGCTAAGCCTGAGTAAAATCTCTTTATAATAAGGTATTTATCGAAAAATATAAATTAATGTAATTTTCCGGAGATTAGTTATTTCACTCTGTCAAATAATTTAATTTTGAAAAAGGATACGAGTATTACGCTGATATTGCTCCAACAACTTATGGTACATTGTAGCTACATTCCTTTTGATTTAAATACATGTATCTAAATAAATTACTCTCTTTATCTATGTAGCTCCCTCACCTTATCTTTTATCGAAAAATATAACTAAATTTAGAAATATATTCATATTACTATCTACAAAGGATGTATGTCTATAAGTCCCGTAAGAGTTATGGGGCGATCGAATTGAATCGATTTCTTAGATATCGGAACGTGCAGGCGAGTATCGATACATCGATAATGTAATCTAACTACGTCAGGACGAACAGGTACAGCCAGGTGATTTATGTTGAGAAAAAGTTACGGAGCTTTAAAGGAAAGTAAGTATCGTCTTGTACTGACACACAGAATATAGATTTCATTTTGAAAATGAAGTTTATCATAGAACTTGAATTTATAATAGAATAGAAAAACGTTTATTTGGTACGGAAACAATTTTTAAGATAAACAATAGTTATTTGTTATGCAAGGCTGGAAAGTTGGTTATTTAACGGCGAGTTACCTCTATTGAAAGCTGAGCAAGTGAAGGATTCTAGGATTGAACCACAAGCGAAGCGAGTGGTTCAAAGATTGAATCCTGAGCGAAGCGAGGATTTTAAAGGTACAAGACGCTAAAACTTTTCTTTAAACATAAAGTTTGATCTAAACATACCTTATTCTCGTTGTTTTAATGATATAAAAAAACTAAAATAATAAAAAATGGAGTATGATAGTTAATTCAAAGTTATTTAAAGTAGGAATATATTGTTACTTATAAATAACAATAAAAACGATTCCGTAAATGTTGACACTGTCATGAGGTACAAGACAAAGACAATTTAAAAATAAAGGTTCCGAAATCCAATCACAGGTTGTGAAATCTCACCCAGCCTAATATTTTACTTTTTTAACAAATATTTTAATCTTATTGTTATTGTTTTTATGATTCAATGAACTAAAATAATATAATTAAACCAAAACGGAGTATTATAATTAATTTAAAGCTATTTGATAGGTGAATAGAAATATGCAGGAATTAATCAAAAACCCTATCGTTGAAGGGTTTTATGAGAGTTTGAAGTTTAATAGCTATAGCGATAGGCCAAGCTATACCATTAGGCGGTCGGGCCGCAGGTGTGTGAAAATTTTCTTTTGACTGGCTGACAAGCGGAATTTGAATAATTTTTTACTAGCGGCCGTCCACGTTTTCACCGTGGTTCCCGTTCCCGTGGGAATATCGGCATAAAAAGTATGTGCTTGTAAATCCTATGTGATAGTCCACTACTTGAAATCCTTACATACCAAATTTCATGCAAATCCGTTCGGTAGTTTGTCTTGAAAGAGTAACAAACAAACAAATAAACAAACATACTGACATACTTTCATATTTATAATATTAGTAGGATATGATTATTTAAAAGAACTTTTAGTATCAAAGTTATGTACCAGAGAAGTGGCTGAGGTCTACATCACCTCATTTGATCATTATCATAAGACGACGCTCGAGTCACATTATACAGGCTATTGTTCAATATCCTCGGCTAGTTAACCATACAGAACTAGTCCTATTGAAAGGGATGAAGACAGAACAATAAGGGTAACAGCCCATGTGGCCCTGTGCTCTTTAATGGCTAGTTTACACAGTGCGAGTTAGCGTGCGAGCCAGCCGAGAAGCTGCAGTGCAGCTACTCGCATTGTGTTTGTCGCAGCCATATCGTATAACACGCCGTATTACAAAATGGCGCGCCGGATTGAAAAACGTCGGCGTTATGTAATGCGGCTACCTCACGTTACATATCTCGTACACATCTGTAAGGTGTCAGCGGGACAGACAATGTAATGTACTCGCGCGAGAAAAGTGTCTAGAAACTTTGTCGAGGTGTTCATGCTAAGCATGCTAGGCTTCCCAAATTTAGCGTCGTGAATCGTTCCAGGGGCGTCGCGTGTCGAGTCGGTATACAGTTTTTCTAGTAACCTGTTACTGGGCTAGTACTAAAACTGGTAGGTACTTTTGAACGGGGTTGGGAGTTGAGGGGGTTATAAATTCCCAAGGGCGTCACAGTACAAATAAGTTTGGGAAGTCCTAGTATTACCTTACTAGTTACTTTTACGTGCGTGTTGTTCAATAGCTCGTATGTGAGCTACTTTTACATTTTTTATTTTCTCTCGCTTGCTCGCCTGACAGTAACTCGCACATCATAGCAACATTTTTGACATCACCCACGCCGTCTGACTGGACGCGTTCAGCAGTAGCTCGCCTGTATCATCCAAACAGTTTCGAGTGGAACCTGTATTTTTTTATTTGATACGACTACGTGACAACTCTCATCAAGGCAGCTACTACCGTGTAGATAGCTACGGTGAGTCGAGCTACTAACATAACTGTCTAGTCAGCAACTCGCACCGTGTAAACGAGGCTTAATCGATATGCTCTTAATCGATATTCCATTCAGCCATTCTGATCATATCAACGTAGACATCGCATTGTGACTCCGCCCTTTCAGATATGTGACAATTTATTTGAATTGCCTGTCATGATACAAGAGCAGGGTGAAATTATGGGTCTTTTTAAGATTTAGTGCCGATTTCACAATGGGCATGGTCTGAATGCCTTGCCGTCTCATGATGAAAGTTGAATATGAAAAAATGGAGGCTCGTAATAAAAAAGGTGTTCAAAATAAGTAGGTAGTTCATTGAATTCTTATATATAAATCTTTATTATTAACAACTTGTAGAACTAGTTATTTGTTATGCAAGGCTGGAAAGTTGGTTATTTAGCGACGAGTTACCTCTATTAAATCCTGAGCAAGGCGAGGATTTCAAAGGTACAAGACGCTAAAAACTTTTCTGCCGAGCGCAACACACAATTTTTCACCTCACAACAGCGAGGAACATTTTATGGTTGTTTGCGCGGTCAACTTCCGGTAAAAAATTCTTTAAACATAAAGTTTAATCTAAATATACCTTATTCTCGTTGTTTTAATAAAAAACTAAAATAATAAAAAGGGAGTATTATAGTTAATTCAAAGATATTTAAAGTAGGACTATATTGTTACTTATTAATAAGAATAAAAACGATTCCGTAAATGTTGACACTGACATGTGGTACAAGACAAAGACAATTTAAAAATAAAGATTTATGTCACAATTCGAAATCTAATTAGGTATAGGTTGTGAAATCTCACCCAGTCTATTATAAAATTCTTATAACAAATAGTTTAATCTTATTGATATCGTTTTTATGATTCAATGAACTAAAATAATATAATTAAACCAAAACGGAGTATTATAATTAATTTAAACTATTTAAAGCAAACATAACAAAAAAGTAAATAGTGCGATTCGGAACGCATTATGACATTTTTTTAGGTAATAAATTAAAAAAGTACTATGCCGCGCTAGGCTGCAAAAAACGATTTTCTACGCCTAAACTGATTGACAAAACTTCCTTTTCAGAGCGTGTGAGGTGAAAACAATATTATCATTTTGACTCTATAACTCTCTTTAACAGTTTTACTTTCCGTATTATACATAAAAGTCTTAATTTAAAAAATTAATTCTATTTTATAAACAGGCTTAATATTAATGTGTCTTGGACGAATAAGTAATGTGTACAAATTAATTACCTTTTATTTTTCATTTTTGATATATCCAACACAAGTGAAAATATATCTACATACTATAAAATCATTACGACAGAAACAAAAAGTTCTATACAAGACTGTTAGTAAACAATTAAAATACAATCCACTTAACAACAACGTCAAATTCGAGGGGTTCTTAACAAGGAATGGTTTAAACGTCGAGAGACCCTTTCCAGCTGAAATTTCTCGTTACTAACGATATCTGCATTTGTTAAACAAAACGAAGCATAACTCATTCGATTAATATGTGCTCTGTGGGTCTTTAATTATAACTTACATTAGTAAGCTAGACTTAACATCTAGTTTTACCAGACCTGTCTTCTCAAGCAAATTGTGGGGTTTGAAATGCCTCGCTTGTTTTGTCGTAGATATTGTCTCTTTTGACTTTCGTTGTCATATCACGGGTGAGTTAATAATGTATATGACAAATTGTCTTTTTAATTGACTAGGCCGTTTGTGTCGTTATTCTGTTTGTGGGTAAATAAATCATAGTTTTACGCTTATTCTTGGCTTCAACTTTGGCTGGGTATAATAACTTACCTAGTTTTCTTTAGATGGTCAAACAGTCATTTGTGTTACTATAGTTTTGTTGTTGAACTTAACGCACTTCGTCTGATAGTGTCTTTACTGCAATGTTTCCGTTCGTTCCTACTTACAAGAACTGCTTTTTATCTATAAGTATACCAAGAAAAGTATAAATCTATATGTAGGTAGATACTCATATAGTTTACAGGGTTGTTTTATGCCGAGCTCTTCGGTATTTTATTTTGTTCGATGGGATCCGGTAGTTTTTGGAGCCCATTTACCTGCATGCTTTTTAATAGAAAAAGTGTTCTTGATAGAAGTTTTCATGGTTTTTCGTCATAGAGCAACCCCGGCTTTCCGGCATGGAATAGGCTTCACGTCGTCGTCGTAAAAAAGTTTTTAAGTTAGAAGCCTCACGTTTAAAAAACGTCAATGGATGATGGTTTCAACATAATCATTCATGAGCATTATTCCTCATGAAGAAATATCGTTCAGGGGGGGGGGGTTTAAAAGGATGCAGACGCAATATTGCTAGTGAATTCATTGACAATATTTTTTTTGTTCATTTCCTATGGAATTTGCTTTTAAGTAAGTTTTCTAGCCTTCAATAAATTTAAAGCAAATTCTTCTACACTGGCACTGACACAGTTTTAAACTCTATAGAAGATAAACAATTAAATTAATTATTAGGGAATTCACTTAGCAATATTGCGTTTGAGTCCTTTTTAGACCCTCAGTCCTCATGACGTAATACAATTCAACGTGACGAGATTTTGCGAAAATCAGTAGTAAAAATATGCTGTTCCATTTTTTTATTCGTGTGTGGTTTGATTCAATGCAACCATTTTATTTTAATCAATAGGATCTGACAACCCTGCTTGTTTACAAATAAAGCCATCACATTTCTTACATAGCTGCAGTTTCAATGCCTTCCTATGGTAAAGGCTTAGCTTAATAGACACATTCCTAAGACCACTCGCCCCCCGCTGGGAATCGAACGTGAGCCTGCTAATCGTCTGTTAATCGACAATCGATATAAAATCGATCGATGATCTTTAAAAAAAAACTGGAGCGTCATATGATACAGAGATAAAATTCGTAATCCGTTCCACGTATTGAATGACATTATACGTTCGTGGACTGATTTGGAAGGTTTTTTTTTCTGTATGTACAGATAAATGTTTCTTTTTCTGATTTTATACATGTACATGTACAGCACGTTTGGCTTTACACTTTGACCTTTATAGCGATTTTCTGTTCAATCATAACTCGTTGATTATTTTTAACAAATGGCAGATAAATGCTGACGGAAGTCCTTATCGATTCGATACTGATTAAATTGTTATAGGTACCTAACTAATTTTGATCTAGTTATAAAGTACGCAGTATGTAGGAAACAAGTAGGTACGTGGTATCATACGGCTAGTTTACGTACTAGATAGGTTATCCTATGCAGATTTTGTGTTGATTTTACTTTTCTGATCAATGGTTTCATTGCACAGCCTCTTTAATTATATGCGTCGAGGTAGGTTCGTAATATTTTTTTTAAATTATAAAAATCACAAGAATTTTAGTAGGTACTGCCATCTGCTGGGGAGTAGAGCGACTACTATCATTAACACTGGAGTATTTAGTTCTTCTTTTTGTCAGTAGATGGCAGTACCTTAAAAGTCCATTTTACGCAGAACATTTCTAACGCACAGAATGTCGCATGAAATATTATTTTCTCACATAATCAAGAAAATTTAAACACAAACTTTATTTATAATTATTATGTGTTTCAAATTGGTCATTTTTGACTAACTTGAGAGTAAAATAAATATACGGAATAAAATTTACGTTTCGATAGAGTAAATGTTTTTTTTTTACATTGACTGACACTGACATGCAACAACACAACAAAAATGTCATGTCATGTCATTGTTTTGTTTGTCAACAATTCCACAATGATTGCGTAAAAATTAAGAAAATAAGGTATTTTTGGTATTTATAAGAACTAGGCAATTATTAAAAATGAATTGGTTATTGAAAGTGCCCGAGACAATAAAAAACTCGTGAATATTAAACAAAATATAGGTTATCGATGAGGTTAGTTTTGATAACATTTTCATAACGAAAATCAAATTATTTAATATCTACAGATATGATGAAAATACAAATATATAAGCATCCTCTTAGTATTTTTCGTCTGGTATGTAACGTGAAGAAAAAACCAATAGTTTTCCCCAATGCAGTATGTTATTATGCTACCACTGTAGAGATTGATGCTTTTGCTAATGATTATTTTGAAAAATTTAAATCAAAACAGAAAAATAGTACTATTACAGACATATACAATTTATCAGTAAGGTGCTACATGGATCATGGCAGTGATTCAAAAGATGTGACTCAGATGAGTGAGGAAGAATTACAAGAACTCATTTTAGAACTTCTTTCAAAAAACAAAGACAGTAGAATAGAACTATTATTAAAAAATTGTCGCAATAGTCGAAAATTCATTGGTGATTCAAATTTAAAGAAACTATTTAGACATTACAGTTCAGCGGGGAAACCAGAAATTGTATTAATTGTACAGGATTATTGTTTGAAAGTTGATCCAAATTTGTATCGAAGGAGTGGCAAATTTCTACATTTTATGGCAAAAGCCCAATGTATAAAGGGTAATTCAGATAAAGGCTTGTCAATATTAAAAGAGAATTATATTAAAAACATAAGCTTAAGGAATTTTTATAGAATTATATTTAGAGAACTTATACAAGATGCTGTAATAAACAAGTCGGAGGCATCACTGGTTGTGTTCAAGAGATATGTGCTGGAGTTTAGTCACGAGTTCAAAGATCACTATCCGTTGGTTTGTTTCTGGCATCTATGTTGGTCAAGCAGCTGGTTTTCTGACCAAGTACTCTCTGAACAATTGTTAGAAAGTAGCAAAGTGTTAAGAGATATTGTTCGAGACAAGTAAGTAGTCATTCTTATACATTTTTTTTTATGAACAACGGGGAGACTCTTAGCCTTCATCATACCTGAAGTTAAGTATTGATAAGGCTAAAGATGTAAACTAGCCTCTCCCGGAATCCTCATCACTGAGGAACTGATTGTTTTATCTCTAACTGCTGGAACAGAAAAATGCTGAAAACATTGTTGTTATGGCGCCAAGCTTAGATAAAATGGTGGTATCTAGCCAGGTAGACTTACAGCAAGTCCATCCAAAAAAAAAAAATGTACCCCTGCTGGGAATCGAACCCGGGACCTCTCGGTGTGATACCAGTGGTTGTTACGTTATGTGTTGTTTTTTTTAAACTAAATCCTTATTCAATATCTAAATGCCTACCTTTGTTTAATAAAGTTTCAAAGAGTTTTTTTTATCTAAAATGGTTTTGCTCTCGAGCCCAATCTAGTCCAAGGTTAACATAGTATTTTGGATAGATAGAGCTTACCCAAAACATGCCTATTCTCCCAGGCTTTGAAAATTGATGGGCTATGTAAACTTTAATATGCTTAAACTGTATAATTTCTATTAAATATAAACTATGAAATTTCAGAGCGACAGCATTCAGTATGACTATCCTCAGAGACGACTACAATGAAGACGCTGTCATGAGATTATTGCAAGCCCTCCTCAAATATGAACTAATGACTGAATATGGAAAAGTGCTACAAGTTCTTTTCAACTTCAAAAGTAAGTACAATTTTGATAAGGGCATTCCAAAAAATATTAGAAACATTGTGGGTACCTACTTACTGCAAATATCAAATAAAAGGGATTGGGTAAAGATGGCGTCATTTTCAACTTTCTACTGAAAAATGAAAATGGCGGCCACTTACGGAAATAATCCATTTCAAAAGAACATATTAAAAGACACAAATCTCATTATGGAGCATTAGCTATATGGGAATCGAGATTTCACACATTTATCCAATTTACATAGTATTATTGAGGTAAAAAAATAATAAATCATATCTCAGCTCCGATATTAATGAATGCAAAGTAAATTATTATATATTATATACTCAGATATATTTCTTGATTGTGATACTTTAAATCAGTAATAAAAAATTGAGTTGCCACTGAAAAAAAAATGACGCCACTAAGTCCATACAAACGAAGTTACCCAAACCCTTTTAACTAAAATGTAAATGTAACAATATCCGGTATATTTCTTGCTATTTAATCAGTTCACCTTCCTTGAGAAATAAATCACCAAATCTGTAATTACCTACCAAAAATAAACAAGTTAAAATTAATTTTACTCTTTCATATTTTAACCTGTAAGAAACATAACTTATATAATAATATAACATATTTATAAGTGGTGTGTCTAAGGGCCTATTTCACAATCTAAAATAAGTACTGAGTAGCTTACTTGATACATTATTTGACAGTTGTGATATGAAAAACATGTCAAATCCTCTGGCAAGTATAAAATGGCGGAATAAAATAGTAATGGTACACTAAGCCATCCGTTTGTAGATAATGGTTTTGCATGATACACACCGAACGGACGGAGTCGGCGCGCAGCGCAGCGCATTTTATAATTGCTGAAGGAAATTTAAACATCCGTTAAGAGTTGTAACTTTTTAATTTTGCATTTTACAATGCTATTTTACATGATAAATATTAAACAAGAAAAAAAAGTTTAATATTCATTCGTTTAGAAATTAACTTCCCTATTTTTATGGGCGTGCAAATATGGAACTTATTTTTTTTACGGATGTTTCAATTTCTTTCAGCAATTTGTAAAATGCGCTGCGCTGTGCACCGACTCCGTCCGTTCGGTGTTTATCATACATTATGGTTTTTATTTAGTGATCTTTAATTGAAAAATTAGGTACTTTTAAGTACTTATAAAGAAGCAGGATCTCCCTATAATATAAATATTATTAGTAAGTATTACTAGTATACTAACATGTCCTTTATCATTGTGCTCCATTTAAGTTTGCTGTATTAGCTTCAAATATATCAGTGAGCATATATTTTAAGTTATATCTTTTACAAATACAGTTATCAGAATTTACTTATTATCAAATCCATTTAACTTACATATTCTTTGTAATAAATATTTTTCTTTCACAGTAACTTTACCAAGTAGTTGTTTTTGTAATCTTTGAATGTAAACAAAGGTAAACATTTTTATTATTATTAATAAGTACCTACGCATACATTATTTTTAATGGCTATTTGCGTTTTAAATAGACAAGAGAAATTAAATAAATAATAAAACTTTTAATTAAGCAAGCAGTCAAAAACTGAAATTCAAGCTTTTTTTATGTTTTATAAATCTAAATCCTTAAACTATATTTTAGCTTATTGTATTGCCTGTTAAAAATTCATTTACTTTTTAACGAAATTTAATTTAATTTAATTATCATTTACTTTTTTTGTTTCTTTAGTGAATATCCGCGAAGTCGTTTACGTTAATTTGACCTCGATATACATAATATATGTTAGCATGTCGCACGACCGCCCTATTGACATTTGAGGTCTTATTTGCTGACCCTACCGAGCGATAGCAGTGTCAATAAATATCAATGTCCTGGCCAAACGTTAGATAGGCCTAAATGAAGATATAATTGTGATCTTCCTGGTTGTTTATAAAATAATGTTTTTGTTACAATTAGGTACCTTTTCACATGTTCACGGCTTGGGCACGGTCGCCCCGGCGAGAAGAGGTACCAGTACCACAGAGGTGATGTAGTTGGACAACAAACATGGGGCACGCCGCGCGTGTGCGTGGAGCCGATTACACGGCGACCGTTCGCAAACCGTATCATGTGAAAAGGCATGGGTAGTTACAAGTATAAATGATGGTCGCACAGGCGGACTTTAAATAAGTCGTATCCTCTGGAGCTAATATATGTGAGTTTTACCACCACAGAGACGGTTAATTAATAATATCATGAAAAGGTAAGGTACCAAAGACCGAACTGAAGAGGTTTCTAACCTCATTTTGTTCTGTGATGAATACTTGAATCAAACCTTTCCTTTGTTATAGTAAGAAATAAAGACATCCGCGGATGCAGAGAAATCATAAGAAACTGCGAAGTACTTGGCATCACCCTGCCGGCGGTCCAGCAAGGTAGATACATTAAAATGTTGATACACGGCAAGAGCGAAGAACCTATAGAGAAACCGACAGCGAAAACAATAAAGGACTTTAAACTTAAGTTTTAGATATTGTTTTAGTTTTGTGTAAGTATTTATGTAGTTATTAAATGAATATTGTTACATAGAGTTTGGATTTTTAGTTTTCGCCTCAGACTTAACAACTTGACTTATTTGGCATAACTTTTTATTTTCGTAAAATATCATGGTTAATCATTTTTTTTTCTTACCGTACCTAACATTTATTATGTTAAATAATGAGAAGAGGGACAAAATCTTTAATAAATACTGCGGAGTCATTATTCAATAATTCAGTCCCACAATCAACAATATAGGTGCTAATAAGGAAATCATAATTAATTATACTTATGTTTAAATGTATATACTTATGATAACGCTGTCTGGAGTTCAATGGTCGATACAAGAGAGCTATACATCCATCAAAGGATTTTTTCTACTAATATACTTTCTCGCATATATACCTACCTACTTATAGCGAAATACTTGATTAAAAGAACTAAAGATCAGGCGTTATCATACTAATTTTCATCGACAAAAATGAAAGTAATTTCTTGCTTGCTTTGTATCAGAGACGAATACAGAAAAGTGTTTTTTGAAACTTTGAAATATTGGCAAAATAATAAAGTCGCAGTGACAGTATGGAAATCTTAGCTTTCAGCGAGCACAATTAGTCTAGCTAGATTGAGGTTTAGGACATAAATTACAGCTATCTGTTTCAAAGGTAGAGGGTTCTGGTCTCTAGTCTAGACACTTTAATTTTCAACGACACAACCAAATTCAAATCTTTTCAAGTTTACAGAAAAAATCTTGTTATCATTTGAATTGGAAACAATGAAAAATGCCGATCGTATCATGTTTCCGTGAAAATATGTAAGTACCTAAGTAATTTTGCTTATCTTTATTATTAAGTTTTACATAACTACTATAAATTATTTAAGGCGCTATACGAACGAAATAGCAATGAGAAAACGACGCACACGGGCGCGAGACCGACAAATCACAAAATCAATTCTTATTAAATAACTAAATCTTTTAAAGAGAAATGCTTCTATACGATGCTAAATATTATCCGTGTCAACAAATTAAACCAATTTCCAATAGTAATATCTAACGTAGTATGAGAAATCTAGAATTTTCGTATTTTAAGGGGTAATTTCAAAAAGAAAAAGTGTCGAGGCAAAATCGTAAAATCGTGTTTTTAGTTCTTTATAAATCTAGGTAAAGGTATGAAGAAATGTATATCTTATTTATTACTTAGCAGATTTGTAACATCTCTGACCATCCCATAGGTAGGTTTATATCAAAAAGTACATACCTTAAATTAGCTTAAACATTTTTCATAACACTTGAAATAAAACTCTCATTTATTGATATAATTTTGTTTAACAGTAATAAATAAAACACGCGATATTTAAAAACCTTAATTTTATTGAGATTTTTTGTAAACTACAGGTAACATGGAAACTTAACAATAAATAGGTAGGGTTGTCAAAAGCGCGTGATCTCGTTCTCCTTGGGCTTGGTCTCTGAGTCAGGGCCAGGAGGCACGCTTTTCTCTCTCTTATTGAGTGTGAGTAGTATTCTGTAAAAAAACGAAAAAATTCTGTAAAGAAACTATAAAATCGAGATTCTCCTTAAACGAAAGTTGAGTTTCAGCATCCGACTTAAATATTTTTAGAAACCGGCACCTAAAAATATACCTACCTACTATTTTAAGGGCCGGTTTCACCGACATATAAATTCTAAATAGCTTAAAGGGCAGATCAATTCGACAGTTGTAATAGCAAAAATATGTCAAACTAAGTATCTTGCAATTAAGCTATCCACAACTTAACAGTCGGTGGTAAAACTAGCCATAAAACAAATAAGTATTGATCGCGAAAAAAAGGAGCCTGTGAAGTATTTTGAGTCGAAAAGTTGATGTTTTGCTTAAGTTTGGATGAGATGAAGTCTTCGATTCTTTACCAACCCTACACATAAAAAAAGCGTTCGACCAATAATTCATGTCAAAGAACAACAATGTATTCTTAAACTTTCATCTATTCAAGGCTTCATTGGGAAACGACAAACATCATCAGAGCCCACAAAAAGAACCTTTCTATTCCGTAGGGCTGAAAATAAGGTACAGTACAACGATTCGAAATTAGCAGTTCAAGGTTTTCGATTGTTAGAAATCGATCAATAGATGGCAAAATTACTAAGGGCGCTCTCAACTCGACCGCAAGGCCGAGACAAGAGTTTTTGCGATTATTTCGAAATGTTCATTATGAACGCTACGTTGGGTAACGTGTCAAATGCGGTGATTTGACGAGCTGAAAAAGTAATGCACAATAAGAAGGCCTTTGTAAATGTTATAAAAGTGGATCGAAGACTCTTTGAGATCGTAATAATTTTGAGATGAGGATAATAATATAACTTGCATAACATGGTTGTTATGTTGAGAAATTCCTAGTATTTTAGCGTAGGTATTTCGTTTCGAATTTGAATCTTCACCTTCTGGGAAGTGTTCTAGTTGCCAAGCAACTTTATCTTTGTTATCAAAGGAAAGTTAAATAAATTTATGTGGTATCGGAGAATTTCACGTTATATCGTTAAGAACCTACCTAACTAAAGACAATTACGGATGAAAACTGGTTTCTTATATATTTTCCAACCTATGTATGTTTAAACATAATCACACTAGATCTTATAAAGTAAAACACGTAGATAATGTTGGGAAAACAATAATAAGTTGCTCAATTCTATGAAATTCGTTACATCACACGAAATATACATAATACTATGAGTGTATTACATTTTTATGATTATTCTTCTAGGTATATATTTTTTCAATTTAAAGTTTAATTAAATACGAGTACATTAGCTACCTACAATTTGCTGCAATTTTACAGAGTCAGGTAGAATACATTACCACAATCCAGGCTCCCAATATACTAATTAGGGAACCCATATACTTTAGCTCTTTGTAATATAAGTAGGTAAGTAAATAAAGCGGCGTTGACGGACGGCGGCACTGCTGACGTAGAACACGCAGACATACGAGGAAAACCTAGGGTACTTACACCTTGTTGTAGCTAGACGTACGTGTACCTACGAGACAGACCGTTACTATTGCTACCAACATTCCTACTATATAATTTATTGTTTACTTATGTACATTAATATAAATGTACCGAAGACGGCGAAGGCGGGACTGATGAGGTAGAACGCGCCGGCGGCGAACGACGACATTGCGTCACCAGCGTGCTGAGTTAGACCTATTGCTGAAGTGATGTAGCACACGTGCGGGTACGAGACAGATCGTTCTATCAATGTACTGAATACAGATTCTTTAGACCGTACTCACATTATTATATACTATAGCGGGGGCGGTGACGGCGGCCCTGATGATGTAAAACGCGACGGCTAACGACGACAGCATGCTGAGGTACACCTAGAAGAAAATACTTTCTGTGTTCTGTGCCTAGTTCTGTAGCACACGTGCGAGTACGAAACACACCGTACTATTGCTAATAACGTACTAAGTACAGATTCTTTAACCATACTCACATTAATGTAACTAAAGCGGGGTCGGAGAGGGCGGCACTGATGAGGTAGAACGCGCCGGCACATAAGGACAGCGTGCTGCGGTACTTACACTTAGTACTGTAGCACACGTACGTGTCGAAACACACCGTACTATTGCTGCCAACGTACTGAGTACAGATTCTTTAGACCGTACTCACATTAATATAACTATAGCAGGAACGGCGAGGGCAGCACTGATGAGGTAGAACGCACCGGCGAACGACGACAGCGTGCTGAGGTACACCTTGCTGTACACGGGTGAGTACACCACCGGTACCAACGCCTCGGATATACTTATTAGAGAGCTCGTTTTTCCTGGAAAAGAAAATTAATATTAATCTCTTAGGCACCTGTCTCACCACGGGCGAGTGTGTTATGGGCTATTTTCTCGCTCAAGCAACGTACAAAAGATAACACTTCCGTGTAAACAAAAGAGATGCAAACATTAATAGAATCATCGCTGGCTGGTTACACCGCCACCGCCGGCGAGTACTCGCTTTACTAGTTTGTAGCTGAGCGAAAAAAATTCACTTGTCGGGCGACACCCTTTCTCACCACGGGCGAGTAAAGCTTGGCGGCCAAAGCAATGTGCCCAGATTCAGTATTTTAATAGAAACTTTTTCAGTACATTTTCACATAATATTTTGTAGATTTTTCCGAAAATTAATATTTTAGTAGGTAGGTATATTGCTAGTAGTCAGTATTTTTCCGTATAATTTGAAGAAATAATAAAGTGAATGTAATATAAACATAGGTTTTTTAGAGGTTGTGTTGGTGGTTAAATCACATTTATTTAAATAAATTTTTAAACGTGTTTTATTTAGGTACCTAAAATAAAACATGTTTAAAAATTCGGTACCTATTTTAATGGGTATGCATTTCATTCATTAATTTCTCATATTTGGAGATGATGGATAATGTCGAACGCTTTTTTTAGACATACTGTACTAGTAGGTATACTAGTTTTTAGCAGTAATACTAAAAACTTCAGCCTCCCTCTGCCAGTCAATACCGGGCTATCGAACTTCTGTACCTATTGATATATCACCTCAAAAGGTGTTAAGGTTTCTCTTTTTTTTAATACTGAGCTAAAGCCAACTAGAAGGAAGGGTCTAGGTACTATTGTCCCAAACATTATTTTTTATAGTTTATCTAACACGCTCTTTGAAAGTTAGTCTCTCCAAAGCAATAGCGTTAAAAATTACAAATTACCTAAAGTAGCAATTCTAAAACATTATTCCCGATTACAACGAAATCTTTGAAATTCTCACGTAGAAAACCAGCATCACAATAAGCTGATTCGAGCTAATGATTTAATCGAACGAAACACGATAGTAAACTAGCAACAGTTACACGTCTCACCGACGAGATTGACAGAATTACCCAAGGAACTTAATTGCGATGGTGTTTGCTTGACGGCTAATTTATGTGTGACAGGAGACTACCCTTACCAAGGGTTCTTTCAAACATTTTATCGTGGCTAGTATAATGGCACTATTCTAGGCTTTTAAAAATGTAGCTCTTTTATAAGAGTCAAACACAAATATTTATAGGTATTCATCATAAGTATTAAATTGTATTGTGTCCCGTGTACGGTCTTTATGATCGGCATTCCCACACTTAAATGAAACTGGACCAAAATCGTTGCGAACCAAAACCTACGACTGGCCGACACTGTGGTAGTCTCAGTTTTAAGGCGTTGACTGATTTTTCTTTAGCAAAGTATTTTTCTTGTACTCCTCACAACAAGTAAACTTTTGGTAAAACAACTTTTGCGGACAATTTAGTGGGATTTAATTACCCGAAATATATATATTTGTTACTTTAATTTTTGGTTTGTGAAACGTCAGGAAACGAAAGAACCACAAATAAACCGAAAAATTATAGCAAACGTTGTTTTATTTTTATTATGAGTGCGCGAAGAAACTTAATAAGATATGCTTAAACTTTAGGTAACTTAGGCTACGATTATAGGCAAGGTTCGAGTATCACTATATTTTAGTAGGTACCTATCACTGTAATATTATATTAAGGTTCATAGTAAGGGCCTAAACTTGACAAAGGTAAGTTCAAATGCTTCCCAAGTACTACAACAAACGCGTATGGTTAGCTTTATTAAGTAAGTTTCCACAATTATGGTGCAAAACTCAGTTTGCTGGGTAGAAAATTTGCATAAACTCTATAGATTAGTCAAAAGGTTTAATATTAAATATTAAATTTTAATATTAAATTTTTTAATATTTAATATTAAAGGTTTAAAATTAAATTAGAAAATCGTAGAATAAAGCAACTAAACAAAACATTAGCTACTACATGACTTCATCTGTATGGAATTCGGTTATATCGTTTTTAGGAACAACGGGGAGACTCTTAACCTTCATCGTACCTGATGTTAAATATGAATAAGGCTGAAGATGGAAGCGAGCCTCTCCCGGGATCCTCAATCAGCACACAACAATGCTGAAAACATAATTGTTATGGCGTCAGAATTAGATAAGATGGTGGTAGCTAGCCAGGCGGACTTACAACAAGTCCTACCACCAACCAAACCGTATACAATATGTACCCCCGCTGGGAATCGAACCCGGGATCTCTGGGTCTGATACCAGTGGTTGTTACCACTAGACCACAGAGGAGGTTAAGGCAAAATAAGGTCCTTATTAATATTTTAAATTACCGCGACAAATCCATCAATCGTGAACCATCAAATACTTTGTATGTTTATCTATAGGTACTAATATTATAAAGAGGAAGGATTTGATTGTTTGTCTGTTTGTTTGCATTGAATAGGCTCCGGAACTACTGAACGGATTTGGATGAAATTTGGTACACAGATAGTAGATAGCTTGGTTAAGAACACAGGACACTTTTTATCCCGATATTCCCACGGGAACGGGAACCACACGTTTGAAACAGCGAGCGGCCGCTAGTTACAAAATATCTGAATACATATATTTTTTAACAATAACTTCATCTTATTGATTGCACATTCAAAACAATGCAGTGGCACGCTTTTGTCTACCTCTCAATTTTAATTTCAGTTCGGACGAATAGTTGTACAACTTACAAACAACTTAGAAAGCGTTCGACAGAAGCAATATCTGAGTTCCGTATCGAACAAATAGTTTCAAGCGCATCTCTGTAGTTCGTCTGTCGTATATTCAAAATTGGAAAAACTTATTGTGAAAAGCTTAATTAAACCTTCTCTAAAAAAACGGCCAAGTGCAAGTCAGACCTACGCACGTTAATCTTTTACCCCCTTAAATATGTATTTTATTTTGTTTTTAAATATTTGTTGGTCCCGTTTTACCCTTTTTGTGTACGGAACCCTAAAAATAAGAAAATTATTAAAAAAACCATCCTGTTTCTAACTTGCTCAGACGCTTGAATTTGCCAGAATAATTACTTGTTTTACAAGAATACCTTTACGTAGATGCAAAATTTAAAACTTAATCAGAAATATAATACCTATCTCAATGAAGGAATCAAATAATTTAATTAGGTTAGTTATAAAAAAAATAGGAAGTAAAAAAATAACAAATGATACGTCGCACACGTCGTGCTGACTTAGCATTGACCTATGATCTGTCCAAATTAAACTAACATTGTTATTTATTTACTAACTACTGATAAGTTTATTATTGCACGTGTTAAGAGCAATGTACTCATTGTCATATAGATTAATAATAATAAACTAACTGTCAATAGTTTCTTAATGAGACACTGATATAAATAGCGGAACTTATGAGTTTTTTGATCACATTGTTGAGAGAAAAGAAAAAACGTAACGTAGCCATAATCACAAAATCATTCGATATTAAATGGAATAATAATAAATAAATGTACACTCACGTGCAGTGACACAGAAACACTAACCAACCTTGTCACATTACAATATTGAATGACATTTGTGGACAGAAAGAGCTTTATTATCGTGAGCGTAAAATTTGTTATTAATAAATAAATAGATATATAAATATTTCCATACAATCACACCAATCATCTAGCCCACGTTAAGTATCATGAAGAACTTGTGTTATAGATACTAGATAACGGATAAACATACTTATATACTTTTTTTGTAAATACATACTTAATATACATATTAAACACATACCCCGACAAATAGACATGTTCATGTACACAAATATTTGTCTTGTCCTGGGATCGAACCCGGGACCTCTGGCGCAGAAGGTGGGGTCAATACCCCTGCGCCAAACAGGTATAAAGGTTTCGATTTTAAATATCCGATTTTAAAATCAATATTCAGTCTCCTGCAGCTAACTTCTTTGTCTAGGTACATACTTTGAATAAAGTTCGAGCGGACAAAGACTCGGGCTACAGTTTCCAATGAAACAGAGATTCTCTTTGTCTTTTTTATTTTCAACTGAAATACATTGCTACTATTAATCTACGCTAAGTTGAAAATCTTATCTAGTTTTAAGTTGGCAAAATATTAAATAAATGGGTTAGCTATGGTCAATTGTCAAATGGTCAAAACTGATTGAAATCAAACGACTTTTAGAGATATATGGTAAACGCGTTTTTCGACACGGGCTAAACTATATGGGAATTTAAATAACTCTTTAAAAAAATATTAGACAAAACTCTTTAAAACACTGAGGGTTTCTTGGATTTCCTAACGTTTCACATAAACTGGTTTTAAACTGTAAAACATGTTTTATAAATTTTTAATTTTGCATTTTACAATGTTATTTTTGTGTGATAAATATTAAACAAGAAAATATACTAGAAAAAAGCAACTAGCCTCATGTCGCCCTGACGGGACATGACATGACATGACGGCGAGTATATTTTCTTGTTTAATATTTAAAACTTGTTTTATTCAAACACACGAAAATTTGAGATGTGTTTAATACCTACGTGATGTTCTGAAATATTATGAACATCCCAAAACTTGAAGCAAAGTAAATTAAGTTGGATCTTGCTAATAATTTATTCAATCTTCATGTTCATCATTTACATGCTAAGTCTTAAGTCAAAGATATATCTGACCGTGTAATGGAATACGACATATTTCTTTGCGAACATCTTCCACAGATCTACTAAATCAAGTCACAAACAGAAGTACTTTGCCTACGTCTTCCAAGTTACGATTCAAAGAACCTTTGAGGAGACTAGATGCCTTTAAGTATTATAATATTAAAGATAGCGTCTTTGACTTCAACGACAAGGCTGTTTCTGATTTAATGTTGAAAGGAAATTCCATTGTTTGATGGGATTGTATAATGGTTATTTAGCTAGGGGTCGTGGGTTAGATTCCCATCCGTGGGAAACATTCATTCTTTAATTAGTTCTGATATTTATTACACTACTTATTTATGATCAAAGCACGTGATGTTGTATAATTTTTATGATCTTTAAATTCATATTTTTTAAATCGTAATTAACACGTTGGTATGTAGCGAGAGTTTATGATGTTTAGTTGAAACAAAATTTGTAAGTACTTGTGCAAAATATGAATTGAGTATAAATTACTTAGGTACAGTATTTATATTCAGTCTATTAAGTGGAACAATATAAAAGTAAAATTTACGAGAGCTTACTAGAATTACAGAAAAAAAATCAAGAATAAAACGGTCGACTCTAAGGCTAGTTTCACACGTACTACGACCAAAACCCACACCACAACGACAACATCATAGGTTGCAGTGGCAAAGGGTCAATATATACTGATTCCCATCGGCATCCCTAGAAATCCCACAATTCCCACCCCAGCGATCCATGCACAATAATTATCACCAATAAACTAAATATACGTGGATGTCGGGCAGTTGCAAAGTGAACAAAACGTTTTAATTTCCAGGTTATGTCCTGGAAAATAAAGCCCTTTGGTACATTTTGACCCCTCGTCACTGGTCACTAGGTGGATAGGCGTAACGTACCAACATTGCAAATACTAGATACCTGAGACACCGTGCATTTGTAGTTATTTAATCTACAATCATTTGTAGTTAGGGACTATTGAATTTTGAAGTTATCACATACATCAACATTTCCTTTACTCCGTTTTCTACTTACTTAACCAGTAAAATTTCAGAAACCGGATTCAATTCTACAACTCATTTAGTTCTGTTTAGTTCTTCTTTGGGAGTTATTTCTATTTCTCAAAAATGCGGAATATAGGTACCCTAATTACCATAACGGAACTTCAAAATGCTGCAACAATAACGCTTCAAACACACGTTACTATGTCGTAAAAAGATTTATTTGTTTTTGTTACCTAAAGGTAAGTAGGTACCTATCCATAATAAGTGTACACACATGCAGGACCATGTTTTATGAACTGTACTAAATCTGTTAGATCTTTCTCTTTCCATTTGTTGCAATAAACTGACTTTGTCGTTGCGATGTGATGTCGTAGTGATACATGTGAATACTTCTTTATGTCATGGATCACTGAACTTACAACAACTTCAGGGCGTTTGCCTCTCGCCAGACTGTTACTTATGTATCCAATTTAAAAGCTAAGACTGTCAAGTCCTATTCTAGTTGGAATAAGAACTATATTAGGGCAGCTAAAGTTAAATAAAGTGACATTGATTGGGAGAGTGGTGAATTTAGAGTACCTATCACTATTTTTTATCATTTCTTAATTAGGGTATTACTATTTTTATATTGATTAATCGTGCTTAAACTTTTTTTTATTGTAACTGTACCTATCTACTTACCGCTTACCAAAATATTGTCTTCTATTAGTGTTTTTCTAAAGTAACATAAAAATTTGTCAAAGAAAAGACAAAACTAATCTTTTTGTCTTATTCAAATACTACCAACCTCCTGCGACTTTGTCGACAGTGTCTTCCATGTGAATAAGTGATTTTGTCGCAATAATAATCGTAGAAAGTATTTTTAAATGTTAACCCTAGAAGTAACATATCTCAACCCAGAATTTCGTTGAAATAAGATAAGTACTTATATAAATTTTATAAAAAAAAAAACTACTAACTCAGACGGGAACACAATTTGTTTTTTTCTAGTGCAATATGTACAATTTTTGCCCTAGAAAAAACATACTTATATCATATAAAATAGTTTGTTAATCTAAAAATTTAAATCATATTCCGTTCATTAATTTTAACGTGAAAAGCGATCTTACAGATCTGTCAGCTGATTTTTTGTTGATTGTAGGTCTTATTTCGCAGTAATATGATTATTAAACTAGACTTTTGTATTAAAATAGATTTTCTGGTTTCTAATTTAATCACAAAATCAAGTAATTGTTATATTCAATAAGTTTACTTTTTAGCAACCATGCGTATTGTAGTAATTAACAAAATTAACATACCTATGAATGAAAAAACGATCGTATATTCACAAGATAACAAAAATTGATAATTGATTGAATAATTGAGTCACTACCTACAGATTTTATTAACTTAAGATAAATCGACAGTAGTTGTCCTAACTTTTCAAAGCTGTGTACAAACTGACACTAAGTAATCATAAGAAATTAAACTTTAAGCCTTTAAATAACGAGGGGCTTTTTTAAATAACTTTTCCTAACAATATTAATAAGTATCTATAAGTACTGGGCTTTGTCTAGACTGCAGGCATCGTCTTTATTACATTGTTTAGTAGACAATAGTAATTAATTGCCTTATTAAAGATATAATTCATTTTGCATTCTCTGATTATTCTACGCAATTCTGTGTAACTATTATTAATGGACAAAGTGAAAGGAAATACCTTAAATATTTCTCAGATTTCGGCATCACGTAATTATGTTTATTTAAAAAATTACAAAGAAGCGTGATAAGATTTGTACCTACGCTCAAACGAGATAAAACACGAACTAAATCGAAGACTTTTTTTGTAGCAGTTTTTATTGTTTTGACAAAAAATTTAGTTTATTGTATTTTTTTTATTTAAAAAGTGTTTTGAGTGTCTTTATTATTGCGATTTTTATTTTTTAATTTCTAAAAAGGTCGGTATGCAGTCTCCTTGAATAGCAGACAACGTGCAGTCATGGAATGATGTAGCATGAACGATTGACGATTTCACACTTTGTTTGAGTCATAGGAAATGATATTTTGTTGACGGAACTGTTAATGCACGTAGGTATTTACCTTATTATTAGTCATTTGAGAACAGGGAAAAGTAAAACTAGAAGTTGTGAAAGCTAGCTTAATATTAGTACGGGAGAAAATTGCGAGTGAAGATTTGAATAATGATATATAGATTAAAGTACGATTCATGCATTTGATTGAATATTTATTCGTAAGAAAAAAGCCCTAACAATTTAAATTTATATTCTTTATCTGATACATAATGCAGAAGTGATGAGTCTGATACAGAAGTAGCGACAGATTTTTTTTAATACTCGTATAGGAACAAAGCAAAATTATGTAACATACAGTAAGGTCAAATTTTTCCCCAATCGTAAACGACGACGCTTCAATTAACGGAATCCATAAATCAAATGCGCCTAAGTCGTAAAAATAATATTTTTCGAAAAACCCCCATGAAGTTTATGTTTTTAACTCATTATATATATTTTTATACAATAGTTAAGGATGCTAATTATACCCTTACTTTTCTTCTTATGTTGTCAAGTAAGCTGACACAGACGATGTTCGTAATTGGTTCAGTATGCGCTAACTAACCCAATCGTAAAAATTTTCATGAATTACTGCTGAAGAAAAAATATTCTTTATTTTAATGTAGTGTGGCAGTTGGTAAATGTGAGACACCTCATGTTTTTTTTCAATTGGGACTGCATAATGTTATCCGAGTCATAATGACAAATATTTGTTTTAATTCAATAAAATTTATTCAATTCTGCAATAAGTAGCTTGTGCTACGAATATCGGAACATTAGTAGGTACAGATATCTTAGTAGGTATATAACTATAATAATTTCCTGAATTATCAAGAGTTAAACTATAAATCTTTTGAGTACTATTGTCCATGAATGGGAGTCCATGACTGGATCCCGCCGGTCCACGATTAGAGGCTTTTAGATTTTAAGAAATATATATTTTTAAAGATTATTATTGAATCTTTTTTTTTAAATAAAGTAATCACCTAAGTATGGTATTTTTTAACATTTGCTACACTTTTACACCTGTATGTATTATGAGTTTCCTCATATTTGGTTAAGAGTAGGAAAACTGGCCATATACCGTCCACGATTGGTGGTTTTACCTTACCTATGTATTTATTGTATCAAAAATAATGTAACTAAATTGTAATAAGAAAAACTAACAAGCAGTGTAAATAGATAGGTACCTACAACTTTATTTAATATATGAAAAGATACATAATTGTTTTTCAGATACTGTCGAAAAAGATAAAAGTAAGTAGACAGGTAAATTGATACCAAAATCGTTCGAGAATCCTCGAATACGGATTTCATGACAAAATGGAGCACTTTCAAAGTATCTGTACTATTACTCTTGAGATTTCAAACACTGATTCCAAATCTAAGGAAAATAGGCCTTTAGGGATCAATACGCTGTGATTGTGTGCCCCATTTCTTTAATTCCGTTTTATTACCAGAATGCGTATCTCCCCATCCTAGATAATAAAACTTGTATCTACACTCAGTGCATATTTCACCATCTACCTATGCTATGACTGGGCATTAGGTTTGGGAATAGAAATTACTTCTCAAGTACATGAATTCGGAATTAGTCGGACTTCGCGAAACGTTAACTAATAACTATAGGCGTCCATTAATGAACAATCCTTTATCCATGGATCATCGCTGGTCCAAAACATTTTGGAACTTCGATGGTCTGATTCTTTCCTAAGAAAAACTATGGAAAGAAAATTAAAATCGATTTTGGCTGAGAGATCGATACAATGTAGTATTTATCTTTTCACCTCACACGCTCTGAAAATGAGGATTTTGTCAATCTTCTTTTTGCGGTCTAGCGCGGCAAAGTACTTTTTTAAATGAATACCTAAAAATATGTCATAATGCGTTCCGAATCGCACTATTGACTTTTTGTTATATTTGATTCTTATTTTAAATAGCTTTAAATTAATTATAATACTCCGTTTTGGTTTTATTATATTATTTTAGTTCATTGAATCATAAAAACAATAACAATAAGATTAAACTATTTGTTATAAGTATTTTATATTAGGCTGGGTGAGATTTCACAACCTATGATTTCGGACTGTAACATAAATCTTTATTTTTAAATTGTCTTTGTCTTGTACCTCATGTCAGTGTCAACATTTACGGAATCGTTTTTATTGTTATTTTATGTAACAATTTATTCCTATTTTAAATAATATCCCCTTTTAATTTTCCTTTTTATTATTTAAGTTTCTTATATCGTTAAACCGACAAGAATAACGAATATGTAGATTAAACTTTTGGTAAAAGTATTTTTGTTACCGGAAGTTGACTGCGGAAACAACCTTAAAAAAATCCTCGCTGCTGTGAGGTGAAAAATTGTGCATTGCGCTCGGCAGAAAATTTTTTAGCGTCTCTTACCTTAACTCGCCGCGAAATCCAACTTTCCAGCCTTGCATAACAAATCAATATTTGTATGTATCAAGCTGGGTTCCGAAAAGGTTTCAGTACCATATACCACATCCATACGCTGCGGCAGGTTATACAGAAGACCGAAGAGTATAATCTGCCACTTTGCTTGGCGTTCGTGGACTATGAGAAAGCCTTTGATTCGATTGAGACCTGGGCGGTGCTGCAGTCTCTCCAGAGGTGCCAAGTGGACTATAGGTATATCGAGGTGTTAAGGTACTTATACGAACATGCCACCATGTCGGTCCGATTACAGAACCAGAGCACAAATTCCATCCAACTGCAGCGAGGTGTGAGGCAGGGAGACGTCATTTCTCCGAAACTGTTCACAGCTGCGTTGGAGGACATCTTTAAGCTTTTGGACTGGAAAGGACGCGGCATCAACATAAATGGCCAGTATCTGACACACCTTCGTTTCGCCGATGATATAGTCCTTATGGCTGAGACCCTGGAGGACCTGAACACAATGCTCGAAGATCTCCGTAGTGCTTCCCAAAGAGTGAGTCTTAGGATGAACATGGATAAGACGAAAATCATGTCGAATTCCCATGTCATACCCACTACAGTTCACGTTGGGAACACTACACTCGAAGTTGTTGACCATTACGTTTACCTTGGACAGACAATCCAGTTAGGTAAGTCCAACTTTGAGAAAGAGATCTCTCGTCGAATCCAACTCGGATGGGCAGCATTCGGGAAGCTCCGTAAAATCTTCGCGTCTAACTTACCTCAGTGTCTCTAGACGAAAGTCTACGACCAGTGTGTGTTGCCAGTGATGACTTACGGCAGTGAATCGTGGGCGCTAACTATGGGTCTGATAAGGAGGCTCAAGGTGACTCAGCGTGCAATGGAGAGAGCTATGCTCGGCGTTTCCCTGCGTGATCGAATCAGAAATGAGGAGATCCGCAGGAGAACTAAAGTTACTGACATCGCTCGAAGGATTGCTCAGCTGAAGTGGCAGTGGGCGGGAAACATAGCGAGAAGAACCGATGGCCGTTGGGGCGGAAAGGTTCTGGAATGGCGACCGCGTACCGGACGACGCTCCGTGGGTAGGCCCCCCACAAGGTGGACCGACGATCTGGTGAAGGTCGCGGGAAGCCGCTGGATGCAGGCAGCGCAGGACCGATCGTCGTGGAGATCCTTGGGGGAGGCCTATACCCAGCAGTGGGTGTCATGTGGCTGAGACGACGACGACGAGGAGGTTTTCAGTGGCCCGTCTGACAATAACTTGTAAGTCGATTCGTCTTTTTCTAGAATTTTTCTATTAAAACTTAAAAGTTTTTCTAACCTTATATTGAAGTCAGAAAGTCTTAAATAGAAAATTATTATTCGCACTTATTTCTTGTTTTGTTCATCCTCTATTTTTTTTTACCAAAGTTCTCTATAAATTACTTTGGAATACAAAATGATATTCGAAGTATTGTTATCAATAATTTTAAAGTTCTCATCATGCAACCTTATCTTATATTACGTTCTTTGTATTTCGTCTATAATGGCGCATAGAAATTACGTCTTACGTATTTTCTACATTCAAACATCCACTACGACAAAAAAGCAAACAAACAAATTGTCAAAGTGACAAGTTTATCTTGTGTATACTCTAGATACCGTCACACCTACATTATTATGAAGATATTTACTAAACGACCTTCAGAGGAAATTCTGTATAAAAAATGCATCGAAATATAAATGGCTATGTCTTCTGTGATCAGACTGTACAAGTACTTAGATTTATAAAATGAAACCACATTGCATGTTATCGAGAACATAATACATAATACTGAAAATGTTTTGAGCTGGTTTTCAGTGTGACAATAAAAAGTTGGCTAAATGTAGTAAAGTAAAATGGGTAAATGTGATGCTTGACTTCCAATAACAATAGATCTATTGCTATTTCCCTAAAACCTTGGTTCTTTTTGAGCCCGATCATCCATTTTGCCAAATTTGAAAGTATCGTTTGTCACAATTTCTAAGAAACCACGGATTAGATGTTGCGCCTGATGTTACTTGTTTGTACAAACACATTTGAAATTATAGATTGATAGTTCCTAAGACTACTGAAACAAGTTCTTCAGAAATTTCAAAAATGCCGATTGTTTATCAATCTAACGTCATCAAACTATTGGTCACATAACATTGAAATAGAAAATTTATTAGAAATAGAAATTACCTTGATTGTGAAAATTGTAATAATTGCAAAACTTGTAGTGTCACATTTCGTACGCAATATTTTTGTGGCCTGATAAAATGTGCGTGCGGCCTTGCTTTGCCATGGAAAAGTGCTAAATTTATATACAGTCAGCAGCATGACAGGCTTTACAATTGCTCTACGAAAAACGCCGATATTACGAAAGCGATAGAGGCGCTGTTAAAGTGTGCAGCCTGACGTGTTGTTGACTGTACTAGAAAATTCCTTTGTGGTTTCAAGAACGAGTAAATATATCGAACTTTGACTAACCACACAGTTGATAATTTCCCGGGACATAATATTTATGTGCTAAGCTATAGTGTTTGCTGTGTCTGGGTGTTACTAGTTTTGTACGTTTTCACATTATCAATATAGACCATATTATATTTTTTCATTCTTTCAATAGAAAATTTATGCCTACAAAAAATGGGATAAGAAATCTAGCTAATAATTGTTACAGACAGTCCGGCAGAGTTACTGTCGTATTTATATAATGACAACAAAAAGGCAGCCTGTGTATTGTATTAAAAAAACATAACACAGCTCTATGTTTTTGTATAGAGATCTCTACCTATAAATGTTAAAATTTTCCGAATATATCCATTTCGGCACTAAAGGTCCATTATAGCTAGTAAGATAGTTATTAAGTACTTCTGTAAAAAATGACTGTTTGTTGCCAAAAGAATAAATAAATAAAAAAAATTAAAGAAATGAGAGCACAGCTAAGTTATTTTTACACCGGAACTGAGTATTATGAATCATCCTGAATTAATTATTTAGTTATGAAACATAAGGCAAACATCCTTCCATACATATTCAAAAGTTTCACATAGGAATTTTCCTATTTGAGCTAAGCAAACACAACTTCCGCGGAAGAGAAATACCTCATCTTAATATTTATGTAAAATGAGATATTCAAGAATGATTATGTGAAAGTGTATCTTGTAAATATTTGTGATAAAACTGGTAACGTAATCATACAGTTAATTTTACGTAGTTACAAATTACTAAATTGTAATCAAAGAAGATAAAAAAGATATGTAATTTTTTCCATTGTGCATAATATTATAACACGAATGTCTAAGATTACTTTTTGTTTTCTTCCACCAAACGATAGTATTTTAATAAACTCGTACAATCGGGGAATTTCCTGGTTGACCAGTTGAGTTTTTTTTGGGAAACGTTTAGTCAAAAAGTAATAAGGTAATAGTAATAATTTATTCTTCAACGGAAATACCTATTAATGATCTATTACTTGTGACATACAGGGTGTTAAAAGACCCACAACGAAAACGAAAACCACGTATTCTCCCCATTGTTATTATCATTTTCTTGTATGGGGCTAAATCTGGGAACTTGATACTTAAGGAGTTATTGAGGATCAAAGTCAATATTTATTTACAAAAATTATCGTTTAAAGTTACAAAACCGCAATAAAGATCAAAACCAATCAATGAAACTGGATCCCAGCCCCTTTAGACACACGTACACGTGTTGCATTCATTTTTTTGCGTGTAAAAATAACACCCATTTTTTGGAAAGGAAATATAAAAGTCGTTTCCCAGTAATTATTTTTACATATTCTTATTTAGTTTGATGTACACTGCGCATTTATTACGGCTTCGGTATGGGTCTTTTAACGCCCTGTATAACGTTTTCAGTAAATCTACTTTTACTACTTTTTCTTTTTAAAATAAAACTTCCTAAAAAAACACTACTGGACTACAGAGAAGATCCCCGACCGTGATTTCGTTTGCTTGGATATTTTTATTGGTTTTTCTTCACATACTCACTCATAACCTTTTGCGAAGTTGGCTGAGAATCAAATGTGCAGCTTCAGAGTAAAAAAATATATAAGTAGTTTAACATATCCCTCCCGTACCCACACTTCAACGAGGACATTTTATGACATACTAGCGGTCGCTCGTTGTTTCACCCGCGTGGTTCCCGTTCCCGTGGGAATATTGAGATATAAAGTATCATGTTTTAATCCAGGCTATTTACTATCTCTGGGCCAAATATCATCCAAATCCGTTAAGTAGTTTTAGCGTGAAAGAGTAACAAACAAATAAACAAACAAACTGACATACTTCGCATTTGTCGGAGCGGTGTGAAAAGACGACGCATAACTGCGCCCTGACGTCATCGCTCCCACTACGGTCGGTCCAATATTGCCTTTAAACCGGCTGCAGCGCTAACCCACTGAGCACGCATTTTTGTCGGATGCGTCGTGGTTCACGGACCGTTGTCTAACCTCGGACTGTCACTGGCCTTTCGGACTCACACCGTAGTATATATATTGCGTAGTGCTTCTTTTAGTTTATTGCTTTAAATAAATCCGGTAATAATTAATTATTTAATTAAATTAATATCGCTGAGTACTGCACATCTTTCTACGACACATTTATAATATTAGTAGAATATGTTACATTCTATAAACATATCAAGATAATTAAACGTTCTTAACAAAAATATGAGTTTTTATTGTTATAGTATATCCATGCATAACATATAAAACCGTATTGTTGCGAACTATTATCAAGAATTATAAAGTTTGTCAAATAAACAGGTATTTGACTAACTACCCAAACATAAATAGAAGATATGATTTTAGAGGTCATATCATACTTTGTTATTTAAATGAGGTTATTCTTCAAACAATACTTCTTGCAGTAAAAATTTAAACAAACATTAATGATCTTATTTTGATGCCTTGGGGCCTACCGCCATCTCTTACCGCAGTATTGTTTAAATGTTACCTTGTTATTCCGCCCTACGATCCTCATAAAGTAAGCTTGTTTTTGACGGAAGATTTGTGACGTTTTCACTTAATCAGCGCCTTCAAAATGTGAAGTGTCTCAAAATTCGACAACTTCAATAAAAACAAATCGCAAACATATGACATGATGGTTTCTAAAAGATGATAGTAGACCCGCAGTATAATCGTTAAAGTTAAAATTAGCATCCTATCCTTCCTACTTCTCCTATCCTTCCTACTAAAAATGCGAAATTTGTAAGATGGTCCATCCATGTTTGTTACTCTTTCACGCAAAAACTACTGGACTGATTTGGATGAAATTTGATACACAGATAGAAGATAGCCTGGATTAAAACAAAGGCAACTTTTTATCCCGAATTTCCCACGAAAACAGGTACCACGCTAGCGAAACCGCGGGCGGCTGCAACTATTCTATAAATCTCCCTTAAAAACTCTTCTGGTCTACCAGGAAATTGTTCGATTGCACCAGAAATTTCCGTCTATTTTCATGCTGTAAATGTATAAAAAATTATGTTGATGTAACGTGTCATAAGTGGTGATTAAGTTTGTAATCTGCTGTTTCAATTTGCGGTTTCCGTAACCTACAATCTACCACACCAGTTAATAGAAAATTACTTGTTTCACACCTAGTTTTTCTTATTAGTAAAGATTTAGACAGATAAAATATTATGACAATAATTTAAAGACTGTGAAACAATCAACACTAATAATGTTAGGGTTAATTGCTTACATATATTGTTTAATTGTTGATAATAGAGATAATTATAATAAACTAGTAAAACTACCTAGTTGTTATATTCTCTGACAGCCTGAAGTCTATTCTCAATAATTCGATCTGAAGTTCATTTCATGATCATGTAGTTGGGCTTATCCCGTTTAATTATGTTAGAAATAGAAATAGAAATTATGTATTTGCTCAATACAGTGTGATTCATTGAGATAGATGACATTGTGTGTTTACTGTGGTCTACTGTATTCTACCTTAAATATTGTAGGCATGCAAAAATTTTATATACATTTAAATTGTACAATGTCAGATTATTAAATATTAATTAAATACCAACTCGTGATAATGTCAGTATTTAAAACAAATATGTTAATAATAAAATATTCATAATAGTATTCATTTCTAATTTGATCATGCAGGGAAACGCCGAGCACAGCTCAATTTTTTACACATAAATAAATTAAACTAAACTTTAATTACACATAAATAGATTACGCGTTAAAAATCCGGATAGGTTATTTAATTTAAGTATTTAAAACTACTTACCAATTTCATCAACGCCAACTAGCTTTGTGGCCATCGATCTTAGAGAGGTTGCACCAGCCGAGCTGAACATGTCCAAGACTGGTCCGAGGAAATAAATTGTCCTGTTTGGTGCTAAAGCATACACCATGCTCGCGGCAATCCTGCTGATGCAGGCAACCACACCGATGGTGCTGTCTTCGATCTTCCACCTCTTGCTGAACAGGTATATAGTGACGAAGGAACCTGAAACCAAAGAAGAGTTTCTTAGCAACTATATTTATTGGATTTAGAGACAGACTAGTAGCTATGGCTCATAAAAAGACTAAACTTCTCCGTTTTAGGGTCATACAACACTTATCAATTCAGAAACGGACCGGCACCGTAGCAACTCGACCGTTTATTATATTCTTTGTATGAAACTCCCTAAGCAAGCAAATTATCGGTATCGTACTTGAACGACTCTGCTTGGCACAAGATCACGTGCCTACGGTGCGGCGCGTGCACCGCCAGCGGTCCCACGCTTACGGCTCGTCATCCACGTGTTTACGCCTCCCGTCGTCGTCGCCGCGTTTATCGACACTTGTAGCTCGACAAAGTGTCACTCTCCCGCCCACACTTTAGCAGAGTAAGCAAGACAGCATCATGCATCATATTATTATATCGCGTGTTATAGCGGTGTTCATGCTACGGCAGGAGCCGTCTATGCCTCCACCAACGGTCGGCGAGTCTTAAGCACGGGCTTCGTCTAGGCATCAACCAGCGGTCAGCGAGTCGACGGGTCGATATGCCGTAGCTTTTTTTTATGAACGACGGGGAAGCTCTTAGCCTTCATCATACCTGATGTTAACTATTGATAAGGCTGAAGATGGAAGCGAGCCTCTTCCGGAATCCTCAATTACTGAAAAACAAGCCAAATCAAGAAAAATAAAAGAATAGGAGCTCAAAGTAGAATGCCTTGGCTCGCACCGACTCCTAAACGCTTAATTTTTGCTTTTTAGTTTTTGAAGTCGGTTTTAACGTAGTTTTTTTATGGTTTTCTTTTAGTGATTCTAATAGGTTGTTTTGTAAACTACAGTAGAATTTTTCTAGATTAGATTAGGTTTATACAGTCAACAGCAGCTACGGCTTTACATTTTGAGAGAGCCCTTACGTCGCTCGTAATAGCGATGGTTTTCGTAGTGCAAATGTAAAGCCGTCGTTAAAAATTACATCGACCAAGTTAACAAAAATGCTCATAAATAGAAACTTCTGGGCCAAACCGAATCAAATTTGACCAAATGGCAACTATCGCGCGTCGCACAAAAAAGAATCACGTAATCGGACCAGAAATCTCGGCGTTATCGGTGTACACACATAAAATAAAAACAATAAAAAAAACATACCAACCCAATTGAGAACTTCCTCCTTTATGGAGGTCGGTTAAAAATTTATTCAATTGCATTTAGATGAGAAAATAAATAACGATATAATTTCGTATTTTAATACAAATGCACAATTTTATTTTTGTTTTCCAAAATTAGAATGACCCTTTTAATTAGTCAATATGTTAGCGAAGGAATAAAAATATTAGGTAACAAATCTTTAACAGCCTTACTTATAAACAGAGTATAAAAATTATACCAGGTATAAATTCGGCATAAGAAATATTTTAATTTCAACTCATAAATTCGGCATAACTTAAACCTAGCCTAACCGTTTAAACAAAAGTTATAGCACCGCTATACCGACCCCGACCCTAGTTTAAGTTCAGTATAAAAGCAATGCATAGCGTTTGTCAATAATCTAAAAATGAATAAACACACGTTAATACACGGTAGGTTTTCTTGAATTTTCGGGACTTTTATTCGCAATTCGAGTATTCGACTCCTACATCGACGTATACATTTTCACATAACTGATAATACTTTTAAATAAAGAGGCTGTAAAGTGGGCATGAAAATAACGTTTGTATGAAAATAACGCCACTGTGCGATTTTTTTGCATCTTAGCATAGACCGTTTTTATAAGTAAAGCTGTAGACTTTTACTAACATGTAGGTACTAATAGGTACTGATAAAAATACAGAAATGTATGTGATAGTCAACAAAAAATTGCGAAATCTGATTTTGCAATTAGTTAAATAACTCATACATTTTGTTCAGTGGCGAATGTTGGTCTTTTCTGATGTATAGGAATTAAAATTAGCTGTTGGTTTATCAAATGTTTTAACAGCAAAGAATTATATACATTAATTACATTAGAAATATTTTATCATACAGCAAATATTTAAGAGGAATTTCGTATTTAGCTAATATTTTAGATAAGTATTTATCTCCCTACGCCAGTTCTTCACATTATTGTCTTTAGAAACAATTTAGTCATGATTTTTTATAAGTATTTATTTCGTATAAACATGTTTCGTTTGTAAGTGTTTACAGATAGTGTTTAATAAATTTGCCGTCCTTATTACATTTTTGTTTATACTAAATATAATAATAGAATTATTTACAATTTCACTAATATGGATTATGATACATACTCGTACCTGCTTTCAAATGAATCTGTACTTTTAAGATATTTTTTTTAGGAATAGGTATTGTTAATCTTATTGTTATCACAATGTATAATTAGATTTATAATGTCATATTTTTTTTATGTATCGTACTGAGTTTTCTTTATAATTTCTCTCATACTGAAGGAACACAAAGTTAAAACATTAACGGATAAAACAGGTAGAAAGTCAATTTAAGATAAGTATAAACCAGAGTATTTACCTATTTTAAAATAGAATTAAATAAATATTAAACAAGAAAATATACTAGAAAAAAACAACTTGTCTCATGTCGCCCTGACGGGCAAGACATAGAATTAAATAGCTGAAATTTATCACTCGGTAGGTAAGCAACTGATTATCCTTAACCATCCATGAAGAAGGCTCCAGCTGTGGGGAAATTAAATGACGATGACATGACGAGCCGAACATGTAAATGTGGGACCAAATATCCGTACCGTACCTCACCTGAATAGTAGGTACATACGGCGCGTCTTGATACGGACACAGTTACGCTCCGATCCATGGCAAGTCGGCTTTTCGCCCGTGAAAAAAAGAAAATGAACGCACGATGATCGCAGCGACGAACTTTGCGTCCAGATAGATAGATAAAACATTTTATTGCACACACAATCAGTCAGAACAAGAGATAGCGGTGATACTAAAGAGGGCAAAGGCGGCCTTGTCGCTAAAAGCGATCTCTTTCAGTCAACCTTTGCGGCATGAGAAAAATAAAGAGAGAGCGAGAGGCAGTGTGACCAGCAACAAGCAAAATTAACATTTACTAATAAATATTAAAGAAGATATGAATCTACATAGACACTCCAATACAGATAATACAGATAATCCAATATATATAAGGGTTATCTGATCAAGATCCGATTTCAAAAAGCAAAAAACCTTTTGAAGTCTGCCAACCACTTGGCCGGCAGACTCCAAAAGGCTCCTAAGGTAGGTAGTACTCCTAAGGTACTTCTATTACTTGGCCACTATTACTTAATAGTGGCCAAGCAATAGAAGTACAATGTAGAATTTCTTGGCTGGCAGCGACTCCAAAGGGCTTATTTTTTACTTTTTGAAATAACTGATTTCAAAAAGTAAAAAATAAGCCCTTTGGAGTCGCTGCCAGCCAAGATATACTTATAGATAATTTTATAAAAACTTTTATTGATTACAAATGTATCATTTAAAATGCGAAGAGGTTTGAACCTTTTGGCCTCGTCCCCGGTCCGCCATTTTGAACATTTTTCAAAATCGCGCCGCACGATTATACCTATATAAATGGATAGAGAACGTAAAGATGATCAAAAAGTATTACACAACATAATGCCCTAAAGTGTCAGGTTAGTGAGGCAATTGCCAATTATCTCACATTGGATTGGCATTATTTATTTTTCACCGACTTCAAAAAAAGGAGGAGGTTCTCAAGTCGACGGTTTTTTTATGTATGTTTTACCATAACTTCGCCAGTTGTTAACAGATTTTTATAATTCTTTTTTTATCTGAAAGAAAATGGTTTATGTGTGGTCCCAATTTTTACGAAGATCTGGCTAGTAGTTTTTTCATAATCCTGAAAAATATCAATCACGTTTTGGCAAGTAGTCGTTTACCTAGATGACATCATTGTTGTGTATGGGCTGATTTTTAGTGTAAGTAACGGCACATGATATAACTAAAAAATCTGAAATAAAAACATTTTATAAAAAAAATTCAAACCGACTTCAAAAAGTAAAAAATAAAACTTTTGGAGTCGGTGCTAGCTAGCTAAGGACAAAAAAATATATAGTTAATAGAAGTGTAATGTAGAATGCCTTGGCTGGCACCGACTCCAAAAGTTTTATATTTTACTTTTGGCCTCGTCCCCGGTCCGCCATTTTGAACATTTTTCAAAATCGCGCCGCACGATTATACCTATATAAATGGATAGAGAACGTAAAGATGATCAAAAAGTATTACACAACATAATGCCCTAAAGTGTCAGGTTAGTGAGGCAATTGCCAATTATCTCACATTGGATTGGCATTATTTATATTTCACCGACTTCAAAAAAAGGAGGAGGTTCTCAAGTCGACGGTTTTTTTATGTATGTTTTACCATAACTTCGCCAGTTGTTAACAGATTTTTATAATTCTTTTTTTATCTGAAAGAAAATGGTTTATGTGTGGTACCAATTTTTACGAAGATCTGGCTAGTAGTTTTTTCATAATCCTGAAAAATATCAATCACGTTTTGGCAAATAGTCGTTTACCTAGATGACATCATTGTTGTGTATGGGCTGATTTTTAGTGTAAGTAACGGCACATGATATAACTAAAAAATCTGAAATAAAAACATTTTATAAAAAAAATTCAAACCGACTTCAAAAAGTAAAAAATAAAACTTTTGGAGTCGGTGCTAGCTAGCTAAGGACAAAAAAATATATAGTTAATAGAAGTGTAATGTAGAATGCCTTGGCTGGCACCGACTCCAAAAGTTTTATATTTTACTTTTTGAAGTCGGTTTGAATTTTTTTATAAAATGTTTTTTAACATAATAATCTGGCTAGCGTGATACTTTAAGGCATTATATATCATAGCATTTTTTGTTCCATGTTCATTTATATAAGTATTATAGTGCGACGTGATTTTGTTAAATTTTAAAAATGGCGTCTCATACTTCGGATTTGGACGAGGCCAGCCTCCATACAAAAAAGTTCATACCATTTTAATAAAGTTTTTCAGACTCGGTAAACCATTTATTAGATATTTTGTTGCCTACAAAATTAATGACAATAGATACAGAATTTAATAAACTTGTCACCTATGACAACTGGTATCTATGCACTAATGTAATTTAAGTAACGTTAATTACACAAATCAGTTCCATAAGGCGATTGGCAACAGAAACGTAGACAGTTGGTACATATTATATTTGTTTAACGGGTGATAGTACCAATCTGTCAAGCAAACAAATAGTTACGATAAACTAATTAATTTCAAATAGTCTAGTTATATTGTTTAGCAGCATTGTTATGTTATTTTTTTACTTATTTACTTTAAAAATAAATTGAAGTTTAAAATTATCTTATAATTATTGGCTTCAAAGATATTGAAACATAGATTTATTGGTCTCTGCGTTGCGTTCGCTTAAGAACTTCAAAAAGTCGAAACTTGATTTAAAACTGTTCTGAAAACAACCAAGTCCTGAAAAATTATTGGCTGATTCAAAATACTTTTGTGTTGTATTTAAAAAAAAAACATGTAAGCTTTGTCTACTGGGTAATGCTCAAAACAAAACTCTTTTCACTACACTATAAATAAGTATAACTTATAAGTACACGAGCTTCCAGGCCTAAATAACATTTAATTTAATTTTACTACAAGCGGCCGCTCGCTATTTCATCCGCGTGGTTCCCGTGGATAAAAAGTATCATATGTTCATCCATGCTATCTACTATCTGTGTACCGAATTTCATTCGAAATGTTTCTGATTATAGGTATTTATAGCTTACTAGCGGGCGCTCGCGGTTTCACCCGCGTGGTTCCCGTTCCCGTGGGTATATCGAAATAAAAAGTATCCTATGTTCATAACCAGGCTACCTACTCTCTATGTACCAAATTTCATCCAAATCCGTTCAGTAGTTTCGGAGCCTATTCAATGTAAACAAACAATCAAATCTTTCCTCTTTATAATATTAGTAAAGACCTACTTTGACTTATATTTATTTTATTTAACATTCATCTACTATGTAATTATTAATTGACTGACGAATAATTTTCTTTAAAAGTTTTTTAAACCATTAGGAAGCATTTAGAAAAAGGGAAACAGCCCTCTTACTCTGGACGGAATCGAGTTCGCATTAGGATCAAATCAACGTCAAAAATCTGTTATTTTGGTACTTTGAAAAAGGTTGATTGTACCATTTTGACGTTATTTCGATCCTGGGCCCGTATTCACTATAACCACTTACCGATTCCATGCTCAAAACACGCAAATGTCGTATTTGTTTTCGACATTTTCAAAATTCGTTTTCTCTATGACACTTACAAATTTTTAAGGTATTTTACTTGTTTGATAATTATACAACTAATGAATTTCATGTACTTGTACAATAACTTTATGATTTGGGAATATCATGGAGAAAACGAATTATGAAAATGTCAAAACCAAGTACGACATTGGCGTGGTTTGAAAACGGAATTGTTAAGTAGTCATAGTGAATAAGGTGATGATGATGATGATGATGTGAACTCGACTCCGTCAAGAGTAACCCCCCAGAATTAAAGTCGTAGATATTTTTTTTTGTTTTCTTAGTAATTTTAGTCTCAAAAGCTAGCTTTAATTAACTTCTGTTCAAATTAAGTAGATCTCATTAATCAAGAAAATCATTCTCAATCAAAAGTTACTTCATTACTCTTTTGGTAACTTTTATCAGAACAGCTTGGGTGCTCTTTAAATATCTCTTAATAATAACTTTGTACAAACAGTTTAATTAAGAGAAAAATAAGCGAAATTCATAATATAGCGTTCTTATTTTTTTTTTTTATGAACAGCGGGGAGGCTCTTAGCCTTCATCATATCTGATGCGAAGTATTGATAAAGCTGAAGTACTCCCGGAATCCTAATCACTGAGGAACTTTCAACCGCCTCTGTGATCTAGTGGTAACACCACCGGTATCAGATCCAGGGGTCCCGATATCTGATGCGAAGTATTGATAAAGCTGAAGTGCTCCCGGAATCCTAATCACTGAGGAACTTTCAACCGCCTCTGTGGTCTAGTGGTAACACCACCGGTATCAGATCGGGGGTCCCGGGTTCGATTCCCAGCGGGGGTACATATTGTATTCGGTTTGGTTGGTGGTAGGACTTGTTGTAAGTCCGCCTGGCTAGCTACCACCATCTTATCTAAGCCTGACGCCATAAAAACAATGTATTAAGCATTGTTGTGTTCCGGCAGTTCAAGATAAGATAGCCAGTTCCTCAGTGGCTGGGGATTCCGGGAGAGGCTTGCTTCCATCTTCAGCCTTATCAATACTTAACACCAGGTATAATGAAGGCTAAGAGTCTCCCCGTCAAACATAAAAAAAACTGGCTATCTTATCTGTAACTGCCAGAACAAAACATTCTGAAAACATTGTTATAGCGTCAGACTTGGATAAGGTGGTAGTACGAGTAGCTAGCCAGGCGGACTCACAACAAGTTTTACCAGCAACCAAACCGAATACTATGTGTACCCCCTCTGGTAATCGAACCCGGGACTCATGGGTCTGATACCGGTGGTTGTTACCACTAGACCACAGAGGCGGTTAAAATTACTATTTTAGATATAACTTTAATATTTTTAAATACTATATCACTTAAAATGCCTCCAACCAATCAAATTAAGTTTATAAAATTTAATTAAGTTTATAAATAATTTTAGGAAACTTAAAATTGTTAAATTGAGCAGAGCAGAAATAATTAATTCAAAATACATTTTTTTTTTCATTTACAATACTATTTTTTGTGAACCTTTTTAAAGAAAAAAAAAATCAAGTGCTAAGTATTAAAATATATTAGCTAAAAAAATTACCTAGCAAATTAGCTATAACAGTATCGCAAGTGATCTTTTATAATATGTACCTAACCATTAGAGAGACCCATGACGGTGCAAACGTAGCTCACGTGTAACGCAGGGGACGGAATAAAAGCAAAATTACAAATTGAATTACTATACCTACCACTAATACGCTTACAGAGATATAAGTAAATGAAAAATTAATAAGAGGCACGTATTCATGAAACGTAAAACAAGTTTATAGGTTAAGTATACCGAGGCGGTTTGTTTACAAACACTGTTTCCGTAAGTTTGCTTTAGTCACAGATTTCTCTATAGTACTATGTAGTAGCGACGCCGTGCTCACGACTTCACTACATCCATGTAATCACGCTTTACTACCGTTAGGCGATTCAACCACTGGCACCGCGCCCCGCCGCGGAGCGCGGAACAGTGGATCACGCGCGCGGCGTCGGAATAGGGAATCGCAAGATTTGCATGTGAATACGGTGTTATTCAAAAGTATTTATTTGATTTTCTCAAAAATACGACTCTCTCTGACAGACTGCTCCGAGCCTCCGCGCCGTTCGCGGTGCGATTTCGGTGTGTCGGACAATGCGGTTTGCTGTATGACACTTGCATACGATTTTAAATCCGCGACGGAACGCGGAGCAGTGGGTAAACGGCCTTAGATGTAAACTAGTGATCACTTCTTGCTACTTCCGTTCCTTATTTTCTTTTCTTCGGAAAACTTACAGTACAAAGTGCCTAGACTTAACTTAACTGACTATCTTGCTTTCACATGACGACGACGACGTTGTTTTTGCTTAGGTATATTATCTAACTTGCTTCTTATATTCTCATTTCTTGTTATCATACACCTTCCTTGTATCACAATTTTTATTTTATTTTATTTTATTGGGGACAACAAACAGTTTACACAATATAGTATAACATAAATTTGTTAATACAACTGGGTTTAATCATTGTGGAACCCACACCGTTATCCACGTATTCAGTTAAACCATGTTACTCAATAATAAGAGAAAACAAAACAAAAAAAAAATTATCCAATTGACTGAACATACAAAAAAGAGAAACACTAACTAATAAAAAATCAAATAAAATAAAAATAAAACAATTAAGTACCTTAATTTGGAAAATAAAACCAAAACCAAGTATTAGGTTTTTTGCTTATGTTGTAAATTAAGTAGTGTTCACTTTAGTTTAGAGGTAAGTAAGTTTTAAGAAAATCAATGTGTTTCAAAGAAATGTGTTTCTTTTTTAGCTAATTTCAAATTTGACACAGAAGGTTTTTACTCAAACACAACCAAACTTGTTTTGTTGTTCAAATTAACCTCTCAGGCAATGGATTATGAGACACAATTGATATTCCACTGTTCTCGGAATACCGGTCCTGCTATCAAATGACGAATTAAAACGATTAGGCCCCTTCGGCTACTGGAGGTGACGCCTCCAACAACGAACCCCATGAGTGTTCGACAGCCTTATTTTTGTATCGCTCGAACCGCATCGAGTACTCTCGCTGTTTTCTGATTTTTGTTTGACACCGTAAATTTCGGACTCTGAATCGTTCAACTACAATGAATAGTAGTAACGTTTGGAAACCTTCAAATGTCAGCGAATGACATTTCAGATAGTCGACAATTTTTAACTCAAAATAGCGTAATTATTTAAGCCGGCAGATTTTATCTTCAGTTTCGGTTTTTGTTATTATAACTTTTATGTTTAATGAATTCGAAAGATTTAATGACATTTTTCAATCTACAGTGAGCCGCACACCAGACTTTAGGTACTCTTGCACTACAAAACCACTGAGAAATAAGGGCTCTCTAGAGACCAATCTATGTCTGAAAGTCTAAAAAGGGCGCTAACGCAATATTGCTAAGCAAATTCCCTAACAATTCATTTAGTTGTTTATTTTCTATGGAGTTTAGAACTGTGCCATTGTCAGTGTAGCAGAATTTGCTTTTAATTTTGTGAAGGCAAGAAAATTTACTAAACGCAAATTCCATAGGAAATAAATGAATTGTCAGGGAATACAGTTAGCGCCATTTTTAGACCCTTTGATCTGCTGTCGTATATAGAGCAGGTACGGCTTTATATTTGTGTGCTAACGTGCGTTACGTTGCGACGTAAGGGCGCACTCAAGGTCAAAGTATAAAGTCGAAGCTGCTGTTGACTGTACAATTAGTAGGTAAAAGACTTGTAACTTACCAACACTTCCCACAAGGACGGAGTAAGTGAGGAACAGGCTGTAGTCCACCTCGGTGAACTTGAACTTGTACCGCGTGAACCAGTAGGTCATCTGCGCCTCACCTGCGACGTGAAAAAAACAGGTATTAGTCTTATGGATTAAAGATAAAACAAAAAATAGTAAAACTAAAAGATCCATCTTGTATTTCCATGAAAATTATTTTTCGCAGGAAAAGGTAGGTATGTCTATTTCCTAGTTTTATATTATATTAAAGGAAATTACTTATAAATACGAATAATTTCAAAGTAAGGATTTTTAAATTTTGTTTTAAGGTTCACGGCTGAAAATTAATATTTACGTGTCTCAGAGTTTTGATAACAAAAGGGATGAAGTTGAGTTTGAAAAGTTCTTAATCTTCAAAGTTAAAATCACAATCACAATACTTATTATTTATGCTTAAGTATATGGTTGGAAACTAAATACAAACAAAAAAACACATATTTTGTAATTTTTCAAAAATCAACCCCTAAGAGGGTCAAAAGGGACAAATTATCTAAATATAGATTAATGCTTGTTGTTGTTGTCGTTGAAATGTTGATTGCAAAAATGACATTGATTTTGAATTCTAATGCAGTGCAAGCACCTAAAGGGTTGAAATGGGGTTTAAATTTTGTATAGAAATATGATACAAATAACAACATACAAATTAATAATTTCAAGTTTCGTGATTTTCTGAGTACCCCTAGAAGGGGTAAATTATCTGAAAACCAATATGGATGTCATGATCATTGAGGTTTTATTATGATGCTGATTCTAAAAATGATGTTGATTTTGAAGTTCAACGCAGTGGATAGGATTTCAACCCTTTAGGGTTAAAGGGTTGAAATAGGAGATACAATTTGGTATGGAAAGTAATAAAAAATAGGCGTTCCGATTTCGTTTGCGATAGCTTTGGGATATTACGTGGCATAATGTGGTGATATAAATATAGATATCGTACCTAACACTAGTGACTTGCGCTCACACGAGTATTTGGACATGCTGCCGTCCCACGGCATCCTACCAGGCCATACACTGCCTACTCATGGGCGGACGTGCCTAGACCATATGATGATCAAAACAAAACTTGATGCCACTTGCTTTGTTATAGAGATTTCCGTTACCGACCATGACAGTGTAGCGTTGAACATTAAGTTGACCTCGCCCCTAGAGTATTCGAGAAGTATGAGAACTTGGATAGATTTTAATGGTATTGACTTGGCGATTCAGTCAATTGATTTTGAGCCCATAAGGCATTGTAATAATAAAACTCCGCTGTCCGTCCGTCCATCCGTCTGTCTGTCCGTCTGTCACCAGGCTGTATCTTATGAACCGTGATGATAGTTAGAGAGTTTAAATTTTTATAGATGATCTATTTCTGTTGCCACTATAAATAACAGGATAAAACAAATATTTACGGGGGTACCCTTACAACAGACTTTTTTTTTTGTAGTTTTTATAGATAATGGTACGGAACCCTTCGTACGCGAGTCCGACTCGCATGGGCCGGTTTTTTTATTGCAATAATTTTTTTTTTATTATAATCGATACACTTATTTCATTTCTCCTAAAAATGGTTCATATTGTATTTATTTTTAAAAGATTATGAAGGTCTTACCATAGAAGTCTTAATATCTGAATTTGAATTTACATTTTAACCGACCCACATAACAAATTTTTCTTATGAAGACAGTTCATAATGAAACGTCGAAAAAAAAACATAAAATAACATGCAGATAAAATCCAAATGTGTTATTAAAAAGCGCATTTCAATCCGTAAATGATGTTTTATTTTAAGTTCATCATGTACTTATCATGTCACTTAAAAAAAGAAAATATTTAATTTTACCTTCGTCAAACTGAAAAAGACGTTTTCTATTATACAATCCTTTGACGAAAACTAAAGAAGCACACGGAATCTTTGTCTTAGTATTTATTTTATGAACATTTAGGATCTCAATTTGTCATACATTTTTTGGCGATACGTCCTCGATAGTTTTTCTTTCTAGGAGTACAGAAGTAGAAAATACATGCTCTACCTACTTTCAGGACAGAATCATTTACAAAACCTCCACAAAATTGCAGGTAAATCGCGTTTCTATTAACGTGAATTGTTATTGATAGTGTTCCTACCAGAGCCATTTCGAACCGTTTTATTCATCAATGCCAACGGTGGGATGTAATTTGATTTGAAAGCAACCTGCTTCAATTTAATTTCATTTGGTCTACGCTATTTTTGTATAGGCCGAGTTTTTTTTAAATCAACTTAGTAAATTTGGGCGCTGGTTTAAATTACTTTGCCATTTGCTTTTTTTTACAGTGATTTAATTAAATGTTCGCAAGTTCCTATTGGATTTTCAATAACGATATTTCAGTAATTTGAATTAAGATTGTTTTTTATTCAATATAACTTATTGTTATATAATAATTTTAGAATGGTTTATTTAGGTCTAGAACCAGACTCTGAATTTGATTGAATGATAACTAAAAACATAACAAATTATAACTATTACTTACATTTATATAATATTTTTTTACTAAAATAATACGAGAGCAAAATCGTCTCGTCTCCCAATCGTTCCCAGACGAGATTCCTTATTCTATAGCAAAGTATACTAACTATTACTATAGTAATTAGTATAAAAAATTGCATAGTTTCTTTTTCTAGTTTAAGATTTGGCATCTTAACCCCTTAGCCACGGAAGTCAAGAATTATGTCGTTGAACCAAGTTATCTCCACAGTAGAAGATAAGAAAATTTTATATCGTTTGGGCTATTTATTAGGTCCCAATAAAATACGTACGAGTCTATTTTTATATTTGGTTTTCAATACAGTCTTATCGTCATTAGCCATTTTAAATATCCTCGCTGCTGGGGCACTGGCCTTCCTTATGTATTTCTTTTATAAGGAGAATGGGCCAATTGAGCCATGGCTCATCACGCGAGCCCAATTCGGGTTGGTGGGTTTTAACGACTGCAAATGCAGAATTAACGTGTCTTCCGAAGCACGGAGGAGCTCGAATAGTAAATTTTTGGTCACCCATCCTATGACCGACCGTTCCGAACATTTTCAGGCCGATTCAGTCATCTAACTATAACAGCCATCTAATTAGAACATTTTAATTAATAAAAAAAAATAAAAAAAAAAATTCGACGTGTACTCATAGGTCTCTGTAGCATAATTGGTTAGTGCATTGGGCCGGACTCCCAAGGATGCGGGTTCGAATCCCGTCAGGGCGACATGAGACTAGTTGCTTTTTTCTGGTATATTTTCTTGTTTAATATTTATCCCATAAAAATAGCATTGTTAAATGCAAAATTAAAAAGTTATAATTAGATGGCTGTTTCATTTTAATCGATAGTCAAACATCTGTAAAGATGTTTCTTTCGAATGCGAGGATATTTGTCTCATAGATGAAGCGACGGTGGCCAACACCGTAGAACGGTGAATATACTTGAAAAATTCGACGTGTCCTCATAGGTCTCTGTAGCATAATTGGTTAGTGCATTGGGCCGGACTCCCAAGGATGCGGGTTCGAATCCCGTCAGGACGACATGATGTACCACAAAGTTGACGCTTTTAATAATAGTATAGGCCCAACTATACCTATAGCACAGTCTAAGCAGTCCTTGCACTGCATACAGTACGGCCAAAATGACGCACGCACACAGACACGCGCCTCTAACTCTCTAGATAGTAGAGATTTCAATCTAATCATAAAATTAACTCGTTTTTAGTTTGAACGTAGCAAACGAATACATTGATTCAACGCGTTCCAAATAACGCGTTGAATCAATGAGCTTTCCTTCATACTTGAATGTCTTTTCTAGGTTTCACACTAGAAAAATGCTGTAATTGGAAAGCACATATGGCCTAATAACTGAGCTCGATAGATTTGTATATGCGCTAAACAGAATCAGGCAAACTGTTTCGAAAAGTGCCGCTTTGATGGCTTACCATAGCTACGTGGCGTCGGTACTACGCTACGGCATCATACACTGTGTGGAAATTCTTTGAAATGAATCGAGCTTTTAAGTTACAGAAAAAGTGTATAAGAGCGATCGGTGGCGCAGGGTTCTTGGAGAGTTGTGAACCTTTATTCAAAGCTCTAAAAGTGTTGCCGCTTCCTTGTCTTTACATACTCGAAATCTGTGTTTTTGTGAAAAAGTATCCTTATCATTTCAATGTCAAAAGTGATTTCAATCATATGGGCAGAATGGTAACAAGCTATGTAATCCAAAAAAGCGATTACAGTTGTTTTCGGATAATTGCTTCTGTATGGCTATTAGTATTTATAAAAAATGCCTAATGATATCGCCCAAATGACATTCAATAAATTAAAAAAGTATTTATTTAATAGGCTATTAGATAAAAATTACTATAGTATTAATGACTTTATGAATGATGATTTTTTCACGCACTATGCAAATCTATTGTATTTCTTGGACGCTTAATGAGGGTTCCGTAGCCTAATGGCAATAACGGAACCCTTATAGATTCGTCATGTCTGTCTGTCCGATGTATGTCACAGCCACTTTCTTCCAAAACTATGAGGATTACACAGTTGAAACTTGGTAGGTAGATGTATTCTGTAAACCGCTTTACGGCTTTTACACAAACATTTAAATAAAATATATATATATATATTATTTTTTTATATTATGGGGGGCTCCCTATACATGGAACTGAAACTGAAATATTTTTTTTTCATTAAACCGATTGGCCGATATTTTAATTTTATCTTAATTACACTGACATTTAATTACTTTTAATACAGTATATGATCCTTTGACTGAATTGTACTACCAAATTTAATGTTTGCACGCTGACGTATCAGCAGAATATGTCGGTCATTGTTTTATGTAACTCCTTGTATCCATATTCTTGCAAATAAATTAATTATTTATTATTATTATTAATATTATACTTTAACAGGCTTAACACAATATTTAATCGGAGAAAAATATCGTACAGGAATTAACTGTTAATAATCATTACTCGATTACCAAATACCACTTTAATTTAATACTTATTCCGAAATAGTAATAGCCTACAATTAAGTGCAACCAAAAATTCAATAAAATTAACAGATTGAATTGGTTGTCAAGAAAAAAACATCTTTACATGAAAGCAATTGATATCAAATGTGATCTCATATCCGAATCTAGTAATGATTATTTGATTTAAATTATTGACTGTTAATGACCTGTTTGGCGCAGGGGTACTAACCCCACCTTCTGCGCCAGAGGTCCCGGGTTCGATCCCCGGACAAGACAAATATTTGTGTGCATGAACATGTCTATTTGTCTTGGTCTGGATGTTTAATATGTATATCATGTATGTATTTACAAAAAAAAAGTATATAAGTATGTTTATCCGTTATCTACTATCCATAACACAAGTTCTTCATGATACTTAACGTGGGCTAGATAATTGGTGTGATAGTATGGAAATATGTATGGAAATATATATATTTAACGGTTTCTTGTTTTAAAAAAAAAAAAAAAAAAAAATAAAAAAAAAATAAAAAATGTTTTTTTTATTTATCTGTAAATTTTAATGAATAATGAATATATTAACAACTAATAAGTACAGTAAGTACATATTACTTCCACGGTTTTCGCTGATAAAACAGTTGCGGTTGCCGCGTCGAGCGAGACGAGGGTGTTAGTATTTTAAATACTTTGTCATAATATCTTGATATTTTAGAAATTATTGATGTTTTGAAACAATGGCAATATCATAACTTTTTAATTTTGCATTTTACAATGGTTTTTTTTTATGTGATAAATATCAACAAGAAAATATACTAGAAAAAAGCAACTTGTTTTTTTGTTTAGACAAGTTGCTTTTTTATTGTATATTTACTTGTTTAATGTCAATATATAGTTTGTTAACTCATTACCTTTGTATGTAAAAAGTAACTAAAGCTTTGATTCAAAGACGCCATTTTGTGAGAATGATATAAAAGCTATTATAGCATAATGTGTCGAAACAGTAGTAGTAAAACTTTATAAGAAAAGGGTAGTACCTAGTAGTAAAACTGTAGTAAACAATGTAATGTAAACAACAATTCTAAAATCTGAGTATCCTTGAACCAGAATAAAAATAAAGAACTTTCAATTTAACATAAATTTTGAGTGATAAATTCAACCGCTCTAGATATCTGGCGCCCGGAACTGACTGAGTGCAACTACTGTTTCCTGTGACGTTTCAAGTTTTGACAGTTTTAGTGATGTCCCATAATGAAATCCTATCGACTTATCTATAGATTTTTTCTAAGAGTTAATGTACCTACTTTACCTACTACCTGTACCTACTTATTACCTACTTACAGATGTGTCTACTTACAGAAATTGCAATATATTTTACTACTTGTTAAGCCAAATGGAAGCCGGTTATATAGCGTAACTTATATCATCCCACGTAAACATAATATAGGATAAAAAGTATTGTATGAGCTTATTAATGTAATAAAGTAAATCATTAAACTGCTAATATTAATGTCAGCAGAAACATTTAATTTATAGCATCAAAAACTAGCTTAGTTTTGTTTTATTTAAAATTTAAAGTATCTTCTTTTTCACTGTTATCGACTAATGAACACGGCAGTTGTCGATTCTGTTGTGTCTCATCTCAACCCTGTTCCAAATCGCACAATGCACTATAAAAATATATATCCTATCATATTTAATTAAAATGTAATTAATGACACTGATTTTTACTTTATATTTCCAGAGGCATAGTTTTTACATTTATTTGACTAAATTGCTACAGTATATAAATGATTTTTTGACATACGAGTAGCATACGCGATTCGGGACTTTTTGAAGTGTCACAGGAATCATCTTAACTGAAAAATACTGTAAAAAGGCTTCTCCAGAAGTGCTGTAAATTTTCAAAGTCAACTAAGCTGTAATTAATATTATTAATACACAAACTAACATTTTAAGTAGTACTCCCATTCAAAGTTATTTTCATTATCATTATTACCTATTTATCCTGAATTATATTTTTCCTTTTCAAACATAAAAAAACGGTATAATACTTTTGAAATCAATATGTACCGTTGTTGACAGTTCAAAACTCAAACAATGAAAAATAACATACGAAAATACAATGAACAGGTGGCAGCTAGTATTAGCTTACCAGCATAACGGTTTTGGAATGGAAACAAAAACTGAAACAACGGGAAAGAGTTGAGAATGAAAACGAATTAATTACTACAACCATTTTGCAATTCGATTTTAATTTTGTTTTCTATTACGTATTTTTTTTTTTTTGGTAAAAAGCGTTGATTTTTTTTCATTTATTTAGATTTCCGTGCCTTAATGGGCAGTATGCCGAACTGCGCCTCGCGCCGTGCCGTTGACATCAGCGCCAGCGCGCCGGCGCAGCATGCGAACAATTTTAATAGTGGCTCTATAAAACTAGGGTTACTTTAAGGTTTGATCCTAGATCTATTTTAAGTATCGTATTTTTTTACTATTGGATGTTATTATAATAAATATATATGTATTTTTTTTATGATTTTTTTTTAATTTTTCAATGCTATTTTTGCTTATATCTATGATAAATTTTAAATAGAAAAATATTGGAAAAAATTAACTCGGCCTCAAGTGAATTCTCAGATGGGACTCGAACCCACGACCTTTTGAAATCCGGTCCAATGCTCTAACCACTGAGCTACGGACTACCGTCGAAATTCTCCAATACTTTTAATACGCTGTAGGCCAACGTTGTCACATCAATTCTAGGAATATCCTTGCATTCAAAAGAAATATCTTTTCAGGTGTTTAACGATCGATTAAGATGCATCATGACCAATAATTTCAGATTTTTTAATTTTTGCATTTTTCAATACTATTTTTAAACCAATTAAGTCGTATAAGTCGTTTGGAATATGACAGCATTCAAAATAATATTATAACTGCTTCATATAGGTAGATATCCGCATTTGATACTGAAAGTTAACGAAAGCTATATTTGATCCCAAGCTTATTACAGATAGTCATATTTGAAACTGAGAAATTTACAGATAGCCGTATTTGATCCTAATTGACAATAGGGTCGTCAAAATCAAATCACTTAAATATATTAAATGGGGACGTTTGACATATTTGCGATGTATTCATATCTTTCTTTTTTAAGTTAATCGATTGATTGATGTTTATTATATCTGAGATTAGACTCAAGATTCTACCAGATGTTCTCCACATTTCTTTTCCAGCCAGCGGGATCCCTTTTACGTTTTCTTGAAAAACGACTATTTACTCGTGTTGGGTTGATATCCATTTTGATTATTTCTACGAAATAAATAAGTTTTCTGTGCCAAAAACTTAAATAAACCACTAAAAACGACACACGTAACACAAGCAAATTGCTAAGAGACGCCATTAAACCATAGATTGAAATGAACGCCTGTGATTTGAATCTAAACATTTGCAGATGGCCGGATTTGATTCTAAATTGCATTTTCAAATGAAAATTTAAGGCAAGATAACCGTCTTTGAAACAAACAATCTGAACTATTTTATTTTATTCAAAACTTCCAGTGTTGCTCCATGCATAGTTCAAAATTACCTAAAATAACAGATAGCCGCCTTTGATTCTATACGACTCAATGCTTATGTAGTTTTATTTAATAAATATATAAGACACATATTTTAACTAATATCTGTGTCTCGAGCTACAAAAAAGTGCAGAACACAGTACCTACCAGTAGTAAAAGAATGGAAACTTCACCGTTAAAACAGGATAATTCTGTCTTGCCGGATCTTCTCGTTACAAGATCTCCCGCTGCAGGGTATGTGAATCGATGGCGTAGCTTCTTTGACATTTACAAGTGTTTGTAACAGTCTAGACTGAATAAATTATTTTATGATCTTTAAACTTTTGTAGTTTTTAAAGCTATTTTTGTACTTTTCGAAAATCTCGGTAGCTCAGTGGTAAGAGCATTGGGCCGAATTTCCAAAGGTCGTGGGTTCGAGTCCCATCTGGGTATTTACTTGTGGCCGAGTTGTATTCATTCCAATATGTTTCTATTAAAAAAAACATCATAATTTGAATAAACTATATTGAATTTTGTTTTTTTATATTTTTAGTAGGATGACAATTTTCATGAAAATTACTATAATTTTCTAAGTACACTTCTCGCTTTCTTCACTAACTTTCTGAAAAAATATTCTTTACGAAGCAAAACAGTATCGTTACATTCTAAAATTCACGCGTCCTACTGATACAATTTATGTAACCATTATTAAACTCGTATTTGACAATCGTTACAGATAAAATAGAAATTGCATCTCCTTGAACTTAGTTGCAAATAGAGTCGACAACCGTCGAGGTCACACTTACACCTTGAAAGTGAGCAATTCCGAAACAGAAACAAACGAATTAGCTTTAGTGACAAAATTACTTGTTAATTAGATTTATTTTTAATTGAAGGCGTGACGAGATTTCGCGCTGACTACTTTTATTGGGAAATGATGGATGCAAACAGAGAAAGTGGATTTATGTTATTATGGTTAAAAATTATCATTATTTTTCTCAAAATTACAAAAATAAGAGGAGGTCGGTGGCGCAGTAGACCGCGTGGCCAGCCTGCGGCGTCACAGGACGATGGGTGCATCCGCACGGGGCCCGCGTGGTATGTCATGCTCATGTCATTCTGTCTTTAAGCAAGGCCAGTGCCCCAGCAGTGGGGACATAAAATTATGATTATATGTCTAATTAATCAATCTATATTTTGTCAAATTAATTTTTTAAGTTGTGGAAAATAATAATTATGAAGCCGAGGGCCTGAAGTTTCCAATGTTCAGCTAAAAGTTATTCCTCTGACATTTTATTATTACGGACAAATTGAAAATTAATTGTCTTTCATATCTCTTTTATTTTAGATTGTTGTGACTGTCATTTATTAGGATGAAGCTGTGTAGTGTCGGCTTCGAATAGCACTACCTCCTCTCATCCCGTGTGTGTTGTAAAAGGCGACTAAGGGACTCAGCCTTCAGGAGATGGGCAGCAGCGACTCCTACATACTTGGCCATACTGCGATCGCCAACCCGCCTGCCAAGCGTGGCGATGGGTGTTATATGGCTGAGACGACGAAATTGACTGATAACTTAAAACGAAGATTGAAACATCTGCGCTATCATAAAATTGTGAAACGGTCATTCGGTTATTGACACATTTAGATTTAACATTTTTCGGTTGTTCTAAAAACTAATGTAAATAAAACACAAATTACCTAGAACCATACATGTTTTAGGTGGTGTTTTAATAAAGTGTTTAGTTATGTTAAGTTAAATAATATTTATGCCGTGTGGTGACGGCCTTAGAATACAATTGTCACCACTCCCTTACATGCCTGGGATGTCGTAAGAAACGACTAAGAGGCTCGACGCATTGAACACCTGTACAAGAGAAGGAAAACTTGAAACAAACACTCTACCAACCCGTCTGGCCAGCGTGGTAGCAGTAGGCTAATAGTCTCCTATGAAGGCCACAATAGGCGAGAGCTAGGAGAGCCCTATGTCCAGCAGTGGACGTCCACAGGCTGATGATACATGATACAATTAATCTTTGCCGTGAGTGACCAAAGAAAGAAAAGTGGGAAAGATGTCAAAACGTCGGGAAATCCAAAAGTATATATATTTTTTTTTTATGTTGCGGCAACGACTGTTCGCGTTTTCTACGTGCTTGTTTTTATGAACAACGGAGAGACGCAACACAACAATGCTAAAAACATTGTTGTTATGGCGTCAGACTTAGATAAGATGGTGGTAGCTAGCCAGGCGGACTTACAACAAGTCCTTCCACCAACCAAACTGAATACAATTTATACCTCCACTGGGAATCGAACCCGGGACCTCTGGGTCTGATACCGGTGGTTGTTACCACTAGACCACAGAGGTGGTTAAAATGTGCATATATTTTCTTTTTACCAAATTCTTTTCTCTGTTGTAAAATGTCTGTGTTCGTAATCCAGCTGATATATAATGTCATAATAAATATTAACTATCTTTTTTTCTTTTATACGAATTAATATAAATTAAAAATGCATTTGGGATATCAATGGACAGTAACGTGAAAAATAAAAAAGTTTCAAACTTAATAATATATAAAAACATATTATAAAAAAAATCAAACCGACTTCAAAAAGTAAAAAAAAAACTTTTGGAGTCGGTGCCAGCCAGGGCATTCTACATTGCACTTCTATTAACTATATATTTTTTTGGCCTTAGCTAGCACCGACTCCAAAAGTTATTTTTTTTACTTTTTGAAGTCAGTTTGATTTTTTTTTTATAAAATGTTTTTATTTCACATTTTTTAGTTACATCATGTGCCGTTACTTACACTAAAAATCAGCCCATACACAACAATGTCATCTAGGTAAACGACTACTTGCCAAATAGTGATTGATATTTTTCAAGATTATGAAAAAACTACTAGCCAGATCTTCGTAAAAATTATATGGGACCACACATAAACCATTTTCTCTTAGATAAAAAAAGAATTATAATTATTGCGTGAAACTTCAGCTCGAACAAGAATCTAACAATTACCTGGATGATATAATTGTTTCATGACTTCCATGACATTAGGCCCCATATCTCCGAAGATTATCATCGGATCTCAATGAGACTTATATGGGACCAAATTGACAGTGTACCCAAAATCGGATCACCAACACCGGAGTAAACGGTACACATACATCAGACAAAAAAAAATACGCGTTGAATTGAGTACCTCCCTCCTTTTTGTTGAAGTCGGTAAAATTTTTATCATATTTGGATATTGAACGAAATGCGTTGAAATCCAAAGAATTATTTTATTAGCACAACTTAAGTTTCTTCCGCACTCATAATTGAAGAAAAACAACTTTTGCGGACTATTTAGTGCGATTTATTAACCACAAATTTTAGTTTTTCTTTCTGTTGTTAATAACTAACTTTAAAATAATTAACTTAAATTAGTAATTATCTAACTGTATCTGAACACAATAGTTAATCAACTTTGTGGAGGTACACTTATAAGTAGCTAGTCAACCCGCGACCACGGCAACTGAAAAGGTGCCGAAACATCGGGAAACCAAAAAGCCGCAAATGAACCGAAAAATTACAGTACCAAATATATATTTTGGGTAAATAAATCGCACTAAATAGTCCGCAAAAGTTGTTTTATTTTAACTATTTTATTATTTTTTTATAAACCGTTGTAGTTTCGGTGTACTTCAGTACAAACCAAATGAGCTTATTGCCTTAAATAGTTTCACGGTTTCAATCTGAGAATTTGGTGCTGGAATTCGAAATAAAGTATTTCATTGATTTACTGGCAGTTGTAGTTGGTAGAGTAATTTGTTACCTATAAATAGCTTAATGTAGTACACGAAGACTAAAATGGATATACAAAGTAAAAAAGAATAATATGGATTTCAACAATCATTATTTTTAATAATAAAATATGTACTTTATACTTTTATACTTTATAACTACTACTACATTTTTCAACAATTTCTGCATTATAATGTTTATGCCTAGTAAAATCTAAGCCAAAAAATATTATGGTTTTTATTTAAAAGATACGATACACATACTGTTGTATGCATTTGAAAGTGTAAGTGTAACAATTCTACATGAGTAGAATACAGGACAGCAAAGAAAAAATATATTGATTTTAAAAACTATAAAACCTTTAATACACTACAAACCGTCTTCATTTGATGCAGGCGGGATTTGTTGTTTATTAAATTTATATATTTTTAGTTATTTATTGGTCATAAAATACCTTTTCGAAATCCTTAAGATCAGCTCTTTAATTTGATACCCATATTGAATGATTCAAAAAAAAATTTTTTTTGCCCTTCAACTTTTCTCATTGCGCTCAGTGGTTTTTTTCTGGTATATTTTCTTATTTATATATATATTACTTGAAAAAATAGGTAACTTTCTTCGTCATTTATTACAATATTCATTGAATCTGTATTTTGCATAACTTAGCGGTTCTTTATATTTTTTAATAATCATATTTTTACACAAGAAATATAATACCAATCATAATTTTACCACACAATCCAGTTCAGAAAGTTAAGTAGGTACTTAAAAAATGCAATACGAGCAATCGAATCCCGATTACATTAGCATAATAGAGCAATTTCCTTGAAATAACATTTTATCTATTTACAGTATTGTACGTAAAGATATCGTTTATGTCTTTCGTATAGAGTCACGCGTCGCGACGTGATTTCACTTACAAAATGTAATATTAATGTATTACAAACGTAACATCAGTTATCATTGATAAAACACGTTGTGGCCTTGGAACTATTGATAATTGCACTTTCTTTTTATGTTAATAATAGTTATTTTAAACAATGAAAAACTAAACCTTTCTCGAACTTTTTGTTCGTTCTAAGCCACACTATTAACTTTACCATGTAGTAGCTAAACATAAGATTAACTTTTATTTTGGTCAATAATCAAATTATGTTTAAGTAACCATGACCTGATTGCATGAGGAGCCCATGGCGCAGTGGTCCGCGCGCTTGTCCTGCGATTGTTGAGGTTAAGCAACTTTCGTAATGGTCGGTCACGGGATGGGTGACCAAAATTTTACTATCTTGAGCTCCCCCGTGCTTCGACAAGCATGTTAAGTCGTTGGTCCCGGCTGCATTTGCAGTCGTTAAAACTCACGAATCCGCATTGGGCCCGCGGGTGGGTCTTGGCCCATTCTCTTATCCATACATAAATAAGGCCAGGGCCAAGTAGTGGGAGCATAAAAAATGGCTGATGAGAAACCATGACTGCGTTTCAGTTTTTTTTAGGTCCCTGAACAGATTTACATCCTCTACAAGTATAAGATAAAGTCTGGTGCCTTGCCATTACCATTATAGCAATGTCAAAATAATATTGCAAACGGGATGGCGCTACAATTGAGAATAAGTTTGTCTCTCAATCAAGATTACTTCAATATAATAACAAAGGCAGCAAGGCAACTGTCTGGAAACATAGGGCAGAATCACTATTGCGAAATTAAAAGAAAAATGGTTTTGTAGTCGTCAAATGGTATCTGGGGGCCTACCGCCATATCTTAGAACAGTATTGTTTTAATCTTACCATGCTATTTCGTACTACGAATCTCTTAAAATAAGCTTGTTTTTTGACGTAGGTTTTGTAACGTCTTCGCTCAATCATCGCCTCCAAAGTGTGAAGTGTATTAAAATGTGACAACTTCAATAAAAACAAAAGGTTCTGATCTGACATGGTGGTTTCTAATACATACAGATGCACGTTAAGTGATACATCCTTGAATTCTACAAAACATCAAGATCATAGCTTTTTCAATCACTTTACCTATGGGCCTTCCATCATCTATACCTGTGTACGAGATTCCAAATTCCTGTGACTACGACTTATTCCGAAAGAGAGTACCAATTCCTTTCCCCACCCCAATGCCATAATTATCCTGTCTACATTTTCCCTGGGGGGCAATTCTCGCGCCTTCGACATCTCGAATTCGACATTTTTGGAGCCATAAATCTATATTTAAAACTCACAGAAAACAATTTACAACATTATAGGATTGTCAAAGATCATTGAAACTAAAGTATTATGACCGTTGTAAAGATTTTACTTACATTTTTAATAAAGAAATTATGGTTTGAAAAATGTCGATTTCGACATATCTCAGCGCAAGAATTGCCCCCCTGGTCCGGTTCACAGTGATGGCAATTAGCTCGATCACTATTAAGTACCTATTTAAAATCTAAAATATAATTGGTGTACCGTGGGTGTCTGACGCCTCTACCTACCCCTTCGGAGGTATACAGCCGTCAATTAAATTAAGCACCGTCAAGTATGATTCGAACGGTTGCGATAGTTTAAAGAGCCCGCATTATGTTCTAGAGTGCTGATAGTACAGTGGGGGAACTTCTTGGTTGACCAGTAGAGTTTTATTAGGAAGTTTTATTAAAAAAAGTAAAAGACATATAGAAAATATTTATATCACGAATAATAGAATATTGACAGAAATTTCATTAATAATAAATTATTTCTTTGAACTTTCCGAGAAAACGTTTCCAAAAAAAATCTACTGATCAACTGGAAAGTTCCGCAATTGTACCAAGACTGTGACAGTTCTGTTTCAAAACAATCTTGTTGTTATATAAAACGTGGCCGAAAGTTAGATTAAGTTTAACACTGAAGATGTCACTTTCATTAATTAATAGAAAAACAGAGACAGTATTTATAAAGCAATGTCTTACTTTAAATCAAGTTTTGCAGTAACTCTATCTGCGTAATACTGGCTATACTTTATATTATTATTATACATCAAAATGAATTTCAAATCACTATGCAAGGGTCCTATTCTCGCACTGAAATTATGTCGGTCGACATTTTTCTATCCAGAATGTCTTTTTTTTAATTTAAATGAAATCTCTACTACTCTTAAAATGTTTTAGTCTCAACGATCTTAGACAGTGCTTTAATGCCAAAAATTGTTTCCAGAAATTTTTGTTTCCAAAAAAGTTGAATTCGATTTGTCGTGCGACGCGAGAATAAACCCCACTCCCTGAACCATCCATGTACGGTTTTCAATTTTCATTTTTATTTGAAAACAAATAAATTATGAAAAGAAATATATTGCATCGAATAAAACAGTCGCCGTATCACGGGTTGACAACTGAAAAGGTGCCGAAACGTCGGTAAACCAAAAACCGCAAATAAACCGAAAAACTATAATACCAAATATATATTTCGGGTAGATAAATCGCACTAAATACTCCGCAAGGTGCGCGAAGAAACATAAGATGTGCATAAATTGCATCAGTCACAAAATATCATATAAGTAAATATAATTAACGTATTGTATATTCAGAAGTTTTTTTTTATATTTACTTAGAGCCGAGCCCACCAGCTGATCAATCAATCAACCGATTAAAGATAAATGTCATTTAAATGTCATTGCATGTCAGTCGTTTGTTTAAAGTGTTAAGGGACAGAACGATGTTTTAAACCCACTACCTTATCGACGTTTGGTGAACTTGGACTTTTTGTTACGCATGACGGTTTTGCCTGCACAGGCATAAATGTCATGCATAACCTCTACACGTGTGTCCTCTATTAAACTCGGTTTTGCATAAAAGTTTTGCCTGCACAGGCATGCCGGTCATGCATAACCTATGGCCATAGGGCCTGCGTAACACTTATTTAAAATTGACTTTGCGTTAAATATCAGGCTTAATGTGATAAATATTAAACAAGAAAATGTACTAGAAAAAAGCAACTACCGGATTCCCAAGGATGCGGGTTCAAATCCCGTCAGGGCGACTTGAGATAAGTTGCTTGTTTCTAGTACATTTTCTTGTTTGATATTTATCACATAAAAATAGCATTGTAAAACTGCTAAATTAAAAAGTAATAGTCAGGCCTTATTTTGAACAATACCGTTAATTTGTCTTCGATAGATATAAAATTTCCACGGGTGCATACAAAAAGCAAAGCATACATTATTTACTTACTTTTACGGCCCCAATTTCAGCCGCGTGGTTCCCGTTCCCGCAAGAATATCGGGATAAAGAATAGCGTATGTTACTCTCCGTCATTTCAACTATGTCAAAAATTAAGTCGATTGGTTTCTGATTTAGGGCGTGAAGGAAGAACAAACAAACACACTTTCGCGTTTAAAATGGTAGTTTGGAAGGATTAGGATATCCAAGCTTGTTGTCAAAATTAAATGACAGCATTGTCATCAGCCATTTTTAACGTCCCCATTGCTGGGCACTGGCCTTCCGTAAGGGTGGATAAGGAGAATGAGCCATGACCCACCACGCTGATTGTAAAGTTGCTTAGCGGCTACAATCACAGGCAGAGCGCGCGGCCCACTGTGCCACGAGCACAATAATTTAAACTTAAATGTTTATTGTTTCGTTTTACATCTCTCTAATACAAGCTATTTACACGCCTCATCACCCTTTATAATGGAGTATGTACCTTATATTTGTTTTGCGACTTATACATTGTTGTTATAAAATGTTGTTTAAACCGTTAAATGTGTACAAATGCTAGCCAAACGGCAGATTATGCAATAGTTAAGAGATAAGATAAAGTAAAAATCTGTAACAAAATGTTATGTAAATGTAATAAACATAGCAATAGTAGTGAATAAAAAACAGAACAAAAATGTACTATAGAATAAAAAAGTAAAGTATGATGTAAGTTCAGAAAAGTTTGTAAACTAGCTGAAAAAAAATGTAGAAACAGAAATTGTAACTAAGCAAACTAGATAGTCATAATTATATACATACACGTGTAAAAACGGAATGTAATTTGTTAAAATATCATCAAAACTACGGAAGGAAACACCTGACATAATAAATGTATTATTTAAGATGGAAAACAATAGTGTAATAAAGAAATAGAAGTAAGTAATAAAAATAAGAAAAACATAAAAAAAATAAACCTGATGCAACTTTATTTACCCTTTGTTAAGTAATAATAAAGGTACAAATACAGTAGAATTAAGCTGGGATCCCACCAGTTAGAGTGTAAATGCGGATGAATGTAAGAAAGATAAAGTATGAAGAATGCAAGTGCGAGAAGCAAGGGTGCGAGAATTGAATGAGTACCTTAGCTATAAAAATTCCTGGTCCTCCATAGTCGGGGAGCAGAGAGAAAATAAAACCGTTTAATGTACACCCGGTAGGTAACAATATTAATTAGATATAATTAGTTTAAAACAGAATTACAACATGCAGGTATATTTTATGGAAATCTTGATAAAGACATGGCGAAACCCTATAAAAATAATTTCTACTTACATAAAAGCCGAAAATCATTCCAGCCAGATCTCTCTCATAGAAACTCTTAAAAGGAGTACGGTAGGTTACTAGAAGTGCAATTGATTCTTTTATTGTATTTCATTCGTTATGCATGTTTTATTTACGTGTCAGCGTTCAGGCGAGACGAGACGAAATAAAGAACAATAGATATGAAAAACCTAGTGCTCATTTTTATTTTGAGGTAAAGGTGGTATTTCATGGGATTTCACGGTTGTTTCTTTAAAATTAAGCATCTTTGTTGACTGTTAATTCTAAGGTTGGTAAAGTTAAAATGTACTTAATTATATATCCTTAAAGACGCCTTAAAAGTGAGACAGGGTTTATAAACAAGTAGGTAGGTATCTTTTACATTTTCCGGAACCAATAATTACGATAAATGTAAAAGATATAAAAAAAAATTACTTATAAGGTACAAAGTTGATTTTCTGCGGCAATTTTACAATAACAATAAAGTTATTTATTTTTAACAAAATGAAAATGCCCTAATAGTTTCAATCTCAATACGGAGTTTAGAAAAGTGATAAAAAAGGTGAGAACTACACTAATAAATCTATCCATTACCCACTAGATACTCAACGATTAAGCCGTTATTCTTCTGAATAACCTATGAATTTGGAATTGCCTATTTTTTCTTGCACACGTAACCTCTAAACTTTTTAAATGTCAACACTAAGAAGTTATTTCATATTCACTTACATTATCACTTTATCGACATAGTTTCGTTTATTATTAAACCTGATATACTTATGCAAGGGAAAAAAACACCTCGTAAGTATGTCTTTTTTTTGTTTCCTTTTGCATGCTACAGTTTATAAGGTAGCCAAAACTTTGAATTTTTTGAAAACAATTGTGTTAATATGTAGCTTAATATTGATAGATTTCCACACAATTTTTTTATATGCAATAGCTTATCAGTTGTGAAATAAAATGGAAAAAGCAAATTCTGTAAAACTCTCCACACAAAACGGCAGTTTTCATAAGTGGCAACCTAGTAATTATATTTCCGTTGACAGAATTTCCACTTTGTCAAGGGGGTACCGCGCGAAAACTTAGAATAGGATTTATTGTTCTTGTTACCCATTTTTTGGTTTCCACATACAGCATTATTGCTCACATTATCTTCGTAAGTCGCATATTTATTTAATGCGAGCAATGTTTTTTATACAAAACAACCAAAAATTCGTGCGAGAAATAGAAAAGTCTTTATTTAAGTGTTTTCGTTGAATTTTTGGATGAGGGGTGATTTATTAGATTTATTTGGGCAATATGTTATACCTACTGACGCATAGAATTATTACCTAACAAATATTTAGGAATATTACTGACCTGTACTAATAGCTACTGATAAAAAGACAAACATTTTATAATCGTCAACTAATTATTTGTTACTTATTTTATGTTTGCAATAATTTGTAATAACTTTAGTATTTATTGATAAGCAAGTAGCAACGTATGATAAATTTTAAATAGAAAAATCGCAATATAAAATAAATAGAAATTTCCCATCTGAGAATTCACTTGTGGCCGAGTTGATTTTTTCCAATATTTTTCTATTTTAAATTTAGCATAACCACAAGTATAAAATAGCATTTAAAAATGCAAAAATTAAAAAATCATAAAGCAAGTAGCAATTTTGTTTCGTAAGAAATTTACAAAAGTAAAGTAACCGTCCGTAAATATTATTTTAAGATCGTAATGATAATCCCAATATACTATAAATGCAAAAGTATGTCAGTTTGTTTGTTTGCTTCTTAGTCTTGCACGAAAAACTACTGAAAGGATTTAAATGAAAGGTCAATGCAACAATGTATGGAGGGTTGGCGCTTTTTTGAAAATCCCTGCACACCATTCAAATCTTGTTCAATCGATATAGTATATTTGTACGAACAATAGTTATTGAAACAGCACATTTCTAAACCGTATCCATTCTGAGATAAATGCACCTGTTATTTCCTATTTAAGCTGAAATTGACAAACATTTTGAGATTTTATCAACTTAAACCAATGAAAGATTATTATTTTTAAAAAGTTTCAAGTAATAATACTATAATCATTAAAATTAACAATATATTTAATATTCACCTAATTAGGTTCTAGGACAGTAACGAAATGCCGCCGTCTCCGTACCCCAAAAAGTAAAATTTGATAATTATCATTATTATTTTATTTTTAAACATTATTATATTGTCAATGATCGGAGATTAAAAAAAAAATTGTTTTAACTTTTATCTTGAAAATAATAATGATGAATACGTGCATTTATCTCAGAATAGATACGGTTCAGAAATGAACTGTCTTATTAACTATTATTCGTACCCATTTAATAAGGTCTGAATGGTGTGCAGGCATTTTCGAAAAGGCGTCAAACCAAGGCATTGCACTTTGGCACACAGATTAGATAGCCAGGCTTTAAACATACCTACTCGTAGGATACTTTATCCGGATTTTGATTATATTGATATATCCGGTTAAACCGCGGGCAGACGCTAGTTACTAAATAAAAATAAAAATGTTCTAACGCCATAAATCGCTTGTGGCTCTTATCATAAGTATAAAAATGGCATTGAAAATGCAAAAACTGAAAAATCATAAATTAAATGGCTGTTGCATCTTAATCAAACCGTTACACATTTGTAAAAAATCTTTCTTTCGTATTTACCGACGACGCTGGCCTACAGCGTATTAGACATTTTAAAACTATTGGAAAATTTCAACGGTCGGTCGGTCGCAAGACTCGGTGTCTCAGTGGTTAGAACAGTGGGCCGGATACCCAAAGGTCGCAGGTTCGAGTCCTGTCTGAGAATAGCTTGTGGGCGAGTAAATTTTATTCAATATTTTTATATAATTTTTTTATCACACGTAATTTATTTAGATATAAATATATTTCTAAAAATAATTATCACATAAAACTGAAGATTATGTTGAGCAAAAGGAGTCTTAACGCTGAGTGAAATCTCTTCCAGACATCTTTGGAACTTAGGATTTTGGATTGTAATAAAAAGGGCAGTGTGCCAGCAACATACTTACATATTAACCTTTTTTTAACAAAACATGTTTTTTAACATTTTATTAAAAACATCCCTATCATATACTTATCACACGCTACGCTGCATTTTTTTCTAAACAAATTAGGAAGTCAAAGCAAAACTTTTTTTTTCTGTTTGTTATGCTAGTCTCCGTAACAACCAGGTAAACTCTTTTTTACGGGACTTAGAAGACATAACTCGCGTCATGTTAAAAGATCGCTAAGTAATAGAGACAGAGAGTGTGTTACCTGCATTTCCCGTGTTAAAACCAAGTGAAACATATTGTCTACTAGCAGCCGTCCGCGGTTTCACCCGCGTGGTCCCCGTTCCCGTGGGAATATCGGTATAAAAGCCTATTTCATTGTCCACTACTTGAAGTAAGTACCTACATACTGAATTTCATCCAAATCCATTCAATAGTTTTTGCGTGAAAGCGGAACAAACAAACAAATAAACAAACAAACTGTCATACTTTCGCATTTATAATATTAGTAGGATATATATAGCTTTCCAGCATTCTTTTTACATGCCGCCAGGTTAAAGTACCAAAATGCTAAATTTGGAAAAAAAAAAAATCCGTGCTCAAAAATAAATTAATAAACCAAATGAACCAAGGTTGAACGGTGCGTTTTCTAAAAGATAGCTGACATTTTAAGCACACGAATAACTGTACGTTTTGTACCAGTACCATACCAGTGCACCAAGCTATTCTGCTTGCTGTTAGTAATAAATAGTTATTATTCTTTGATGTTATACTGAGCTGAGCACAGTTTTGTCAGGTTAGCGACGTTTGGTCGGCAAAAGTTTTGCCCGATTCGGGCGAAATGGCACTTTTATTTCTTTTTGTGTCGTTTGGTCCGATTTTAAAGATGAAGCAATTTTGCACTGAAATACCTACTGCTTGTAATAATGTACCTTTGTGTGATGTCAAAATTAATATTTTTCTATTTCTATTCTACATTTTTCCAGAGTTCAATGAAATAGCTTAATTTTTTGCGATTTCAGGGTTGTTTTGATACAAAAACTTGTTCTACAAACAGTTATGAGTAAACCTAAAATAACGTTGTAAATGAAATTATCATAAAAACTATCTCTACAGATAAACAAACTCACCAGTGAAACATAACAAAAGAGTGATGATACTTATGAAAGAAGCAATTTAGTAACAATTAATGACATTTTATACTAGACAATATGTTAGCCTCATAGTAATTTGCGAGGAAATCTGTGACAAAGACAACTACCATGTTTTCCTGACAAGTAGGACAAATGACAAGAAAAAACACAGTAATGGAAGAGATACCAAATTTAAATCGGACCCATTATAGTCTTCCCAATTTTCACAATACGAGCTTCTGCTTCAAGTACAAACTTACAATATTCTTGGTCACAATATAATAACAGAAAAAACTTGTTAACAAAGGATTTCTTTTAATAGCAAAGATCTTATAAAAATACCTAATCATTTACGGAACAATTATAAGAATGTTGCTCCATTAACATATCTTTTTTAGATAAAGACTGGGAGTCTCAGATCCATAAACAGCTAATAAATACGCAAAAGTACTTGTCAGTAGCGAAATCATTCTTATAATTTATACTACTTTTTACACGACCTTATGATAAAATGTATGCTTTGTTACTTTTCACCCTTTGTCTCTACTATAATAAAAAAAAACCTAAAAATAATTTAGGCCTTTCCACAGACCTATATCGAGATTACCAACGGACAGGATAAAGCCTTTTTTTAAGTCGGTTAAAATCCGAAATCCTTACTATAAAATATTTAAATGAGAAGGTGTGTTTGTTTGTGTTTTCTTGACGCCCCAACTAAGCGACCAATCGACTTGATTTTTGGCATAGAGTTAGTTGAAAGGACCTGGAGTAACATAGGCTATTTTCCCACGGGAACGGGAACCACGCGGGTGAAACCGCAGGCGGCAGCTAGTCAGTAACAATACAAAAAGGTATTTTATTCGTTAATATAGTATTGCGATTGGTCTAACTTTCATAAGTCAGTAATAGTTTACTTACTTATATTCTATTTTTATTGTTTATTTTCTATTGGTTTAAAAAGTCTTAGAAATGTAAAGTTGGTCGTTACGGGTATAGTCGACTGAAGCGAGATATTAATGAGAAAAGGACGCGCGCGAAAGCGAGACCTTTTTTGATTCCCGTGCGAGTTTCGAAAATTTGCGGATGTTTGCGGCATAAACGGCTGTATCTTTTGATTGCTTTGGCTTAGAAGTTTGTTTTTTTCACAGCTCCAAGGGACAGTAGACCTGAGTATTAGATATAAATTTCAGTTTGATACCTCCACGCGTTCCTGAGAAAACGGTCTTGACAGACGGACGGACGGACGGACGGACAACGAAGTGATCCTATAAGGGTTCCGTTTTTTCCTTTTGAGGTACGAAACCCTAAAAAAAATGAAATTTTACGTACCTAAATATTATTGGTGTCCACTAATTAAACCAATTTCCAATAGTACTTACATGTAACCCCATTTGAGAATAATCTTGGAAAAACGTATTTTTAAGGGGTCATTTCGAACAGAAAAAGTGTCGAAGCAAAATAATAAAATCGTGTTTCTTTAACTATACAAATCTAGACAAAGGTATGAAGTAATAATATCTTATTACCAGATTTGTAACATCTCTAACCGTCCTATAGTTTTATACCAAAAAGTACGTCGATATAGCGTCTTAATATCGATTTTGGAAAAATATGGAGTACCTATGCATTATAATTTAAACCTTGCAACATATTTAATTTTATTATTACGTAAAAACAAATATTCGGTCACCACGTGTTAATAAAAAGGACTTTACTGTATACGGTTTTAAGTATCAACTCTCGCAAGAAATTCAGATTCGATCGTAAAATCACAATAAAATCTACCGATCCGAACACATATGGTGGATTTAATTTTATGGTACGATAATACTTCAATAGGGGGCTCTGCACCTTGAACTTATTTACTGTTTATTTAATAAAAGATACCTAGGTATATCAAAGTGATTGTATTGGAAACGTTCGCTTTGATTGATCCTTTCGCAATTATTATCACGTTGCAGAAAATAGTCTAAAAGTGCTTAGATAAATAAATAAAATAAATATTTATAAATATTTCCATACAATCACACCAATTATCTAGCCCACGTTAAGTATCATGAAGAACTTGTGTTATGGATACTAGATAACGGATAAACATACTTATATACTTTTTTTTTTGTAAATACATACATAATATACATATTAAACACCCAGACCAAGACAAATAGACATGTTCATGCACACAAATATTTGTCTTGTCCGGGGATCGAACCCGGGACGCAGAAGGTGGGGTTAGTTTAGGGTTAGTTCCATCTTACAACAACCAACTTCCATATTTCATGTTTTGCTTATTAATTATATTGTATTAGTGATACACCACTTCCATGTTTTTTTTTGTTGTACACATCAAAAGTTTTACCGATAAAAGAGACAAATTAAAAAATAATTATGCTTACCTAGAACTGGTCCCACGATGAACATATACGCAAACATTATTAATATTATTTGCATACGTTTTGTGCCCTCACGCGATTTGAATCCGACTTTCAAAGTCGCCACCAAATCACTAATCGAAAACATCATAAACACACTTTGATTGTCACCATCGTCAACAGTCTTCTTTGCTTTTTCCTTCAGTCTCACAATAATGTACACGAAACCAGTGAGGTAAAACGCACTCGCCACCGAAAATACACCGTAGTAGCCGAGCTTTTTCGTCGTGTATCCACTGAGGGCTAAACCTACGGGCCTAGCGAGAGTCAGCACGGCTGTCACGATGCCCAAACGAAAAGTCCGTTCAGACTCACTGGTTATATCCGTGATATAACTGTAAACAGCCATCGTCATGGCAACCCTACCGCCGGCCAGCGCCGGCGGCAAACCTTCTATGAGTGCTGTTTCATTCATTCCGATTTGGAGGAAGAATACTGTGCTTAGAATGATCCCGGCAATGGAGATCAGCTTGCCGAGAATCGGCAGCACCATGAACGCTTTCCTGTTACCGGTGCGGTCGCTCCACGCACCAACAAACAGCGCTAGAATACCAGGTAGCGCTGTTTGAAGCGGGTAACTCCATGCCGTCATCCCCGTGACCTGGATCTGGACGTTCCTCTCCTGCTCCGTGTAGTTGTGTGTGCGGCCCTGCATGATGTGTCTGCAGGTCCGCTCGTCGTATTGAAGATTCACAAGACATGATTTTTCCAAGCACAAGTTTTGCACTGCTAATCCGGCGAGAACACTCGGCAGTATATAACATATAACAAACGGCTCAACGGTTATTTTTGATCTGAACGCCCATGATGTTTTGATAAATTCCTTAACACGCTTACTAATTTTGGTTTCTGTCTTAGCCAGGTCTGTGGTATAGGACTTACTACACTTGCACGGTTCTACGTTCACAACTTTTTCTCCGGGTACTTCGACCCGCAACGTCATTTTGACAACGATTTTCCACTGTAATGTTCATTTGTTTTTCAGCATACCGGCGACATGGTTATTTTAAAATCGAAGTAGTATAATATGCGAATGATAAGCTTTGAGTTTACTAGAACCGTTTGAATTTGAAATATAAAGTTTTGTCGTATCGATTAGTGTGCGGGCTATCGGTTGCGCGTGCGACGATCGAATGCCCTGCGCGACGGCTGCCTGCGACTCTGGCGCAAGCACTGCGTATCAGCTGGCTGCTATGCTACTTTAATTTGTACTTTATCATTGTTATCACGTGGCTGCTGGGCACCCAACTACTTTTATAGTTCAATTGATTATTAGCTTAACCCTTTCTCTTCTCATCTTATTCATGTTACTACACTATTGTTTACTTATTTTTAATTTATTTATGAAGATCATTAGTTAAGTGTTTAAAAGAGATTAAAAGTAACGATAATAACAATAGCCACTTACGGGTTTTAACAAACTCTTACACAAAAGTATAATACCCATATGAGTATTTTATGTTTCTTTAGAAAGTTGTTAGTTTTTTTTCTAAGTTTACCACAACCAAACCAGTGGGCCTACTATGTGTAGGCCCACAGATTACCAGATTACATTACAGTCACTTTATGAAAATGCCTATTCACAATATTCATCAACGTTGTCCAACGTTTTTCATTAAACACTGAGAGGATGAAGGTACGATTCCCAGATCAGGCACAAGGGGCCCACCACCATCTCTTAGCGCAGTATTGTTACAATCTTACTATGCTATTTCGAACTACGAATCTCTTAAAGTAAGCTTGTTATTTGACGGAAGTTTTATGACGTCTTCGATCAATCATCGCCTCAAAAGTTTGAAGTGTGTCAAAATTAAAAGCAAACAAAACGTTTTTATGACATGATGGTTTCTAAAAGATGATGGTAGTTACTTTTTAGCATAAACCGTAACACTAATTTAAAATTTATTCAGTATCAAATATTTTATGTTAGTTTTCTTTGGATATCGAGACATTTAACATTGTGTTAGTTTTAGATGTTACACCTACTTGCGATATTTTATGTGAGCTATATAGTGTCAAGCTAAACAATTTTTTTTATAATGTCCCGATAAAAATTGTATAAGACGGTGGAATTTATAGCTAATTGTTTTCTCATCCTAACTGTTTTATCAATGGCCTTTGTTTCTACTGAACTATTATAAACACTTTAAAGCTGTACAAATATATTATATAAATTGTATTTTATTTGATCTTCTTAATAAAATATACATTCCTCTACAAACAAACATAATCGTGAATCATCTTGTTTCCATTATTCCTAATCATAATGATACAGGTAATTTTAAAGAACAACCGTGAATTTATTGAATAAGGTGGAAATAGATATACTGTAACAAACAAAAAAAGAACGACAACAAACCAAGGGTTATTGGCAAACAATGCCATCTATCGGCAGGAGAATGAAAACTCCGTTGTTCCCTTTTGTTTAGTACGAGCATTATGATTCTCATAATGCTCGGGTGCTGCCTTCGGGCCCTGCCGGAATTTATCTTAAATTTTTGCTGCTGTGATTAATTAAAATTTAATTGAAATAGAACAGAGAGATGGCAATGGCAGCACCCGACGTATTTTTTATGCGTTTGTAATTTATGAATAGGTGGATAAATTATGTATACTTTATGTATACCTACATCACTTTTAGTCGGGGCATTAACGTAAAATTATTTAACGGTTTTTATTTTTACCAACAACGTTTTAAAAAACGTGGTGAGTTTTTTAAAATAACATTGTTTATTAGGGATTATTATCTTTTTTGAGAACTCGCCGCAGACTACTACAGCGCCCTCTGGTGGTTTACAGCTATAAAACATCCTATTTAATACAAAAAACCGCATCGGAATCGGTTGAATAGTTTCTGAGAAGCTCTCAAACGCCAAGCATCCTGGCTGCTGCAGTGCCATCTGGTGATTTGCAGCTGTCCTGTAAAACCTTTTCTTGTTCGTCCGAAATGATACCTGTAGGCTTATTACGAGTTTGGCAAACTCGACGTTACAGTAAACGTTAATGTAAAATGTAGATCTGTCTCTTTCATATTTAGCGACTGTTTTGAGCAGTGTATCCGATAGTCTACGCTCACGAGTCCTGTAAATGTCATGTTAAGCAAACTCGTAATAGGGGTACTGTTGAATGCAAAAAGCCGCATTGAAATCGGTTTAGTAGTCTTTGATCTGTTTTCTGGTTGCTGCAGCGCCCCCTGGTCTTTCACCATGAAAACATGTCTAAGAACCTGCTCTGAAATGACACCTGTCGAGTGCAAAAAACTACATTGAAATCGGCCCTCTAGTTTCCGAGAAAAATGATAACCGCCTTCGTTCCGTTCCGTCCGTCGTGGGTAAAAAAGAACGACAACAAACCATGGATTATTTGCACACAACGCCATCTATCGGCAAGAGGATGAAAACTCCGTTGTTTCATTTTGTTTAGAGCATTTTACGAGCAATATAGAGAATCTTTATGTTAATAAATAAAAAAGTAACCCTTCCCCTCGTAAGGGACTTAAATGTGAGTTGTATCTGTGTATGATAAAAATATCTATCTATCTTAGTTTTGTTTAATTCCTTTATTTATCATGTTCAATTTTATTCATGAGATTCAAGATTATTCGAGGAAGCTAGTATTTAAAAGGACTTTGCTGTTGTTTATTGCTATTTGAGACAAAAACTACTTTGTACATTGCAGTTGTTGCATTGTCAATCGTCAATCCTAACTAATATTATAAATGAGAAAGTGTGTTTGTTTGTCCTTTTTTGACGCCCGGCGCCTTAACTAAGAAACCAATCGACTTGATTTTTGGCATAGAGTTAGTTGAAAGAGCGGAGAGTAACATAAGCTTTTATCCCGATATTCCCACAGGTACGGGAACCACGCGGGTGAAACCGCGGGCGGAAGCTAGTTCAAAATATTTAAGTTAAATTATTCTTTTTCAATTATTGTAATTAGTGCAATATTCTAGCGCAAAATATAGGACACCAAGAGCGTCTTAAATAGATTCGGAAGCAATTGAACTTACTAGATGTATTTTTGACTTACTTCGAAAAAATAAGATTATTGTATTCAATGTGCCGTGTGGTGACGGCCTAAGAATACTAGTGTCACCACTCCCTTACATGCCTGGGATGTCGTAAGAGTCGACTAAGAGGCTCGACGCATTAAAAACTTGTGCGAGGGAAGGAAAACTAGAAATTAACCCTCTACCAACCCGTCTGGCCAGCGTGGTAGCAGTAGGCTAATAGCCTCCTATGAACGCCACAATAGGCATGACCTAGGAGAGGCCTATGTCCAGCAGTGGACGTCTACAGGCTGATAATGGAAAATGGAATTCAATACATATGTTTTTTATTAATTTAATAGGTTTATTCATTCGGAAGAATATCTTTTTCTCTGAACATATTTATTTGTTTGTTTGAGAGAATATATTTTTCTCTGAACATTTTTATTATACCTATGGTAGCGTTAATTGCTTTAAAATATTCCATTAACATATTTTATTTGTCATGCGGTACGCTTATATAATATAACTTATAAATATTCATTAATATAGTCATTAACCGTGAAATGCATAGTAATAAAAAGCATACATTTTTATGGAAAAATTTACTTAAGTAATGGAAGGTTTTTGAGATAACAGTCTGACAATGAAATAAAATAATAATTAGATCTTTTACAGTTAATTAACCGTTAATACTTTACTTTACTTTGTAGTATTGCTGTGATAAATAGCAGTGTTTAATATTTTGAACCGCAGCCAAATTGAAAGTACTGTGACCGAAATTTCCAATGAAAAGTCATCAGAGATTCAAAATGAACAAGTTACTTACCATTTGTAAGCTAAGGTGATGTGGCGAAGGCTCCATACATACCGATTCCAATCGGCTTCCCTTTTGGAAATCCCACTCCAGCGATCCACCCTGCAGATCATAATAATTATGTTATTAATTTATTGTCACCGAATAGTTAAATATACCTACGTGGATGCCAGCCAGTTGCAATGTCAATAAAATTTTATATTTTCTATGTTTATTATTTTCTGGTTCGGCTTACCTTCGCCATATTTCGACCCCGAGCCACTGGTTTACACCAAACGTATTGGTAGTCTTCTTCTTCTTCTCTTAATTAGCTTGCTCCCGTTTCACTCGATAAAATGTAATAATATCAATGTTTTGTTCGACCAAATCTCTATTGGCCAATTGTATAGTCGATCAACTAAAGAATCATCAAAAGTTTTGTGTTAAAACGTTCTAATGAATTTCGGACTCTAGTGGTAAACTCGAGCTGGATCTACTGTCAGTTCCAGTGTAAACTCCGACTGCATTTTTCGTCCGCACCATACTGAAAATACGTATGCATAGGTTTGATTCGATTCGATCTCGATTGCAACTCGATTCCGACAACCGTCCCTTGGTCAAAAAGAGGCTATTTCTCTATTTAGCTTGCTCGCGTTTCACTCGATAAAATGTAATAATATCAATGTTTTGTTTGACCAAATCTCTATTGGCCAATTGTATAGTCGAAAAGAATCATCAAAAGTTTTGTGTTAAAACGTTCTAATGAATTTCGGACTCTAGTGGTAAACTCGAGCTGGATCTACTGTCAGTTCCAGTGTAAACTCCGACTGCATTTTTCATCCGCACCATACTGAAAATACGTATGCATATGTTTGATTCGATTCGATCTCGATTGCAACTCGATTCCGAAGGCAGTCCCTTGGTCAAAAGAGGCTATTTCTCTATTTAGGGGTTTTTTTTTTCAATATTGGTGTATGTAGGAGTGTCCGACCTTGATGTAGGTTAGGTCAGCCGTGGCATGGGCCCACAGAACCTTGGCAATTCGTTGATTATAACAATTTCTCACGTACTGTATATGCGTCCCAATTCTTCCATAAACTCGGTCAGTCGAATTGTTGCGTAATATCAATTTGGGAACCATTGGCAATGACCATATTAGATAAGTGTAAAACATTATAACAAAAGTTCAATTTTCATATCAAGGTTGTAATATGTTGCAGTTAATTGTCGGTTAGTATGATGAATAACGAGTAAGGAATGTAAGCCTTTGAATTTAGTTAAATAGTCCGCCAGCTAAAACATCAATATGTAAAAAAAAAGTACTACACAAAAAATTACTTGACTCCAACTACAAATTTCCTTTCCGTATTTCAGCTGCTGAGCCGGAACCATTTTGAGACAATGTTTTTGTGGTGATTGTTCATATATTTTTGTACTTGTATTTTATGTGTCTCAAATAAATTTATTTTCTTTCTTTCTTTCATTCTTCCTTAAAATAATTGATTTTCACTGAAGATTATTTTTTGCCTTTCAAACGCCATAGCAAGCCAATAGTTCAAGAGAGGCGGATAGAAAACTGACGCAGAAAAATTTAATCACGCAAGTCGGTTATTACCATTTGAGACCTTGCTCTGTTCCCTTAGAGACGGAAAAACGAGTTCCATCTGTCATCCTGTTGCAGATGAGGTTTTTTTTATCAACAAGACAAAGACTAGCCTTCAACATACTTGATGTTAAGTATTGATAAGGCTGAAGATGGAAGCGAGCCTCTCCCGTAATCCTCAATCACTGGAGGAACTGGCTATCTTATCTGTACCACCAATGCTGAAAACATTGTTGTTGTGGCGTCAGACTTAGATAAGATGGTGGTAGCTAGATAGGGGGACTTACAAAAAGTCCTACCACCAACAAAACCAATACAAATGTACCCCCGCTTGGAATCGAACCCGGGACCTCTGGGTCTGAAAACGGTGGTTGTTACCACTAGGCCACAGAGGAGGTAAGAGGTGAAACTATATACATTCAGAAATTTTTATTCATTCAGAAATTTTTATCTGTAACATTCCCAGTCGTCCCACAACGAGAACTGCAAAGCGATTTTCTAAGCGACATGTCATGATAGATGACAACAGTCGACGTGTCCCTCCATTTTCAATACTGTCAAATTTGCTTAGTTAGAGAATAACTCCTCAGTGTTGTGACTCAGCAGTCAGACGAAGTCGCTAAAGTGACTTCTTATCTTTATTATACAGATAGGTATATTTTATACATTGTATAGTTTATACAGGGTTTTTATTACTTTTTTTTATTGCAAGAAATTACAATTGTACAATACTTTATGAAAATGTGAATGAAATGTCACACACAGGTCATATTAAAAAAAGTTTCGTTTTATTTTAAGGAAAAATGGTAGTAGATCTGCACTTTTTGGCATGCAAAGTCCAATGCAACATTCTGAAAAGTAGTGCAATTGATTGATTTCTATTTCACATACAACGAATTTGTGTAAGTAGCGCCTGTTTCAAATCTAAAGCAATAGGTCTATTATGTGAAACTCTTCGCTAGTTATTTCATTTATTTTTATTAACAAGGCGCTATAAATCATGATGTAATAATATAATACTCGTAGGTACTTCTTTCAGATAAATAGAATGTTTTCAATTTCATTGAAAAAAGACGAACTATTTTGCAACAGCCGTGGTACATTACATTTACGTGGTACATTACAACAATAATCATTGCATGATAGGTACCTAGTCTATTATTCACAGTACAGTATCGAAATTCACGTAGGTATGTACAGAGGACAGCATACAAAGATAACACGTCAATAAGTGTATTGCATACGTAAATAGAGCTATTTTCATAGTCCAGGTGTTACACTTATTGTTTTGTCGTTTGTACTAAGTGACATTTTTGTCATGACCGTTGATATGCTTGACAATGGCAACGATCATCAGAACGTACCCCATTAAGAGTACCATCGTAATATCATTTTACATCATATTGCTCGGTAACTAGGATTTACTAGATATGGTAAGAGGCTGTGTAAGTTGGCATGTGCAACACAGTGCATTGTTTAGATAGAACGTTCCATTTTCAAATCACTTTACAAATCAAGCATAGGGTGAATGCTTGAATTGTAAAGTACACTTTACCATTTAAGCATGTAAAACTCCTTGGTGAACCAATCTCTTTTCTTATAATATGACGAAACTTTTTACAGAAAAAAAAATCAATGAAAATGGTGGCATTTCATTTCAGTTCAAGCTATGCAAAACTCTTAGGTCATTTTTTTTTTATAAAATGATAAGAAAACTTTTTACTGTAACCAAACAATGAAAATGGCGGCAATTCATTTGAATTAAATGCTTGTTCACTTGCGACGACTGTATTAAAATTTAAAATAAGTATATAATTATAAGTTTTTGCTAGTTAAAAGTGTTAGTTCATCATGTCAAGTACTTCATCCGATGAAGAACTGGTCGGGACGCCTGATTTCTGTCATCTTGAAGCCGAAGATATCGTACAAATGTTTTATTTACCTCGCATGAATGATGTAAAGTAGAATACTTACCTCGGTTGTAAGTAGCTATTACAACCTCGAACTATATTCGCCCGAGCGAGCGAAGCGAGCGCGGTCTAAATATCTCGGGTGCACTCTATCCTTTAGCGCCCTTTGTGAGCTGCGCTCGCACAGGCGCCAAATTGGATCTTGTTCTGTAATAGCTCCCTTACGTCCCTTGTGTAACAAACTACTATTATACAAGGATGATGGTAGTAGGTAGACAATAACTTGATTAATTCAAAAACTAGCTTCCGCCCGCGGTTTCACCCATGTGGTTGAAGTTCCCGTGGAAATATTGGAATAAAAAGTAGCCTATGTTACTCTCCGTCCTTTCAACTAACTGTATGCCCAAAACTCAAGGCGATTGGTTGCTTAATTAGGGCGTGAAGAAAGGACAAACAAACACTTTCGCATTTATAATATTAATTAGCATTAGGATGGTCACGCGTAAACGGTTCAACGGATTTGGGAATGAAAATCATAGGCACAATCTGGACTGGGAGAGCAACAAAACACAATGCACCAGCTGCTAGGATTCCTATGCAGAGGGACAACTGTGAGTTTGGAAATGTACGAACGTTACCATCGCGCAAGAGTAAAATTGACAAATAGCATTAATGCAATAGAAATAAGGTTGAAAATTAAACTCTTTTCGCAAACATCGGCGTAAGCGAGTAAGGTGAAAAAACTCACACTAAGCACTCAGATAGAAAAAGCCAATGGCGATAGGCTGGTAATAATAGGGGTTAAAGTATGATATTGCCGATTTTTTTCTTACACTTCTAGAGAACGTCACTACTTCTCTGATGAAAAGGTACGTCTATTGCTTGATTTTATATTAAATTAAGATCATAATGATCAAGAACAATTAATCTCATGGTTATTTATTTCATTTCTTATACGATAAAAAATACCTCGAAAGGTTATCCTTTTTTTGTTAGCAAAATTTACTACTTTATTTAATATTATTTATAAATTATTCATAATTTTTTAAATAAAAATATAGCATTAGATTGCTAACACCCATATTCTAAGTCGTTCCTCCAAAACTTACTCGTCCTCGACTTAACGAAACCTCATTGAAATCGGTATTCTAAGTCATAACTCCGTAAGGACCTGGAGGAGCCAAAGAGTACGTAGCCACTCCGTGTTAGGCCTAGCGCACACTACCATTTTTACCCACGAGTAGGTTGAGTGGAGTGTAAAAAGTTTTGGAGGAACGACTTAGAATATGGGGTTAGTCTTCAAACAATTATAGTACATTAAAAGATTGTGGCATTAGCACTTGCGGTAGTAACTATAACAAAAATTGTTAGTGTGGAAAACGAACTTTCTTTGAAAATCTTCATACAAATCGGCAATTTCATAGTTAAAGACCTAATACAATGCGCTTAAGCCACATACCTATATCGAGATAGACGTAAAGAGAGCTTCAAACTGTTTGAGAACCTAGCGTGTCGAATTTTTCGTACCTACGACGATGTCAAGAGCGAGATTTAGTGATGTATAAATGTTATTGACGAGCTCTTACAAGAAAACACTGCACAATCAACCATTTTCCTTTCTGAGCGACGCGTGTTTTCATGGCAATGGTCTCAAGCGGACTGACATAAGTTGTTAAACTTTGACCGTGGATCACACTTTTGGAACGCAAGGTAGGTACCCTTTTACCGTCAATCTCGATATAGGTCTGCTGAAGCTTATCCATTGCGGGGTTGACAGGGGATCAAAGGTGCAGATTGCGAGTAAAATGTTTAGACGTCACTCTCATACCACACCTTGATGATGTCACATCTGGCATTGGTTAAATCTAGATGTTGTCCGGACACGTAAGGCCTTAGGGGCCCGCTATAGGCCAACGAAAATCAGATTGCTTTACATGATCGTCTGTAATATCAATATTAATGAAAAACTGAATTTTCAAATTAAGATGCAGCAAACTACAGGACTGACACTAGTGAATCAAAAACACGATTGCATAAAATTTTCTCGATAGAAAAAAATTGCGAAGTTGCCTCCAAATCACTAAATTTAACACGATAAACTGCTAGTATTCAAGTAATACATTTAAATAAAGCTTGGAACTTTTTAGTATAATTACACTGTAGATAAGGCAGGGCTTATGTTATCTATTTTTGTAAATAACCTTTAAATATCCTTTAAAAAAAGAATTTTCTTCATTTCTTCATTTCCGACCCGCTGAATGGGGCCGGAGAATTATATAGTAAATGCTGCCTTATTTTTCATAGAAATAAGGCAGTATTTACTTTGCAGTTCGCCGTTGCAGTTATTACTTTTGCTTTTGGCCTAGAGGGTCCCCTTAAGGGGCTACTCGACTGAAGCGAGATAGTAATGAGAAAAGGACGCATGCGAGAGCGAGACCGATTTTGCAGAATTAGGCGAAAAACCACGAAATCACTTTGTAGTAAATAACTATAGCGACAAAAGAGAAAATGATACTATACGATCTTAAATATTATTAGTGTCCACTATTTAAACCAATTTCCAATAGTATTGTCTAACCCCATTTGAAAATAATCTTAAAAAATAGTATATATTTTTAAGGGGTCATTTCGAAAAGAAAAAGTATCGAGGCAAAATCATAAAATCGAGTTTCTGAAACTATACAAATCTAGATAAAGGTATGAAGAAATATATATATATATATATATATATTACCAGATTTGTGACATTTGGTATGGCGACTTAACCATAAATTACGTAATATTACTGGAAGCTACAAAGAATACTTAACAAAGGCTATAATTGGTTAGTGTATTGGGTCGGATTCCCAAGGATGCGGGTTCGAATCCCATCAGGGCGACATGAGACAAGTTGCTTTTTCTAGTAAATTTTCTAATACTAGAAAAAGCAACTTGTCTCATGTCAATATTTAGAATTCAGAATTCCTGTGCATATTTATGAAATTTTACTCTCACGTAGTACAGAAAAGGAAACAAAGTTAGAAATTAATGAATAGAAAAATAACTATAATTAGCAAGGAAAAACCGACAACGGAGAAAACATAATCAAACCTACATCTAAGAACACAAACAAATACGTTTATGTTATGGTTAATAGCTAAAAAAACTTGTATACGTAGCTTTACCATATTTGTACTCAGTTGGTCAGAAATACAACAGAAAGGAGTTTGAAAGTTTAACGACAGATAACTTAAGATGGTAAAAATACACCCACGGTGTAGCTGAGTAAGTATGTCAGTAGTATGTTAAACACGACTCCAATCAAATCAGAGTCGAAAGTTGGAACAGACGGTAAATGCTTATAATAGTAATACATTTTAAAGAAAATGTCGTTGGAAAATAAGCTTGAAAAAGAGTGAGATGAAATGATTAAGTGTCAGAACTCCGAATAACGGAAGAAATAATAAATACTCTATACCAATTATTAACAGTTTAATCACGCTTAAATATATAAAACAATAAGAAACATATTTAAACTTATAAGGTATCTCATTAACCATCCGGTACTTGTATTTACTAACTACCTTCGTTCGTGGTCCTGATTTTTGGTGGTGGAAAGTACAAAACTGAAAAAGCATCAATCCTTATAAGAGACCAATTACTAAAAGGAAAACAAATAAAATATTAAATAACAATCAAAACAGATTATACAAAAGAAACAAAGTTGCTGGTCTGAACTTTGATATTAAAGCGTGATTTTACTCAAGGATGTGCTTAGAGGCATCTTCACAAAGGTGTATGTAATTAGAAGAAACAAGTTTTTTGATTCGGACTTGTTCTCGGCAGTTCAGCAGTCGTAGTCTCGCGTTGTGTGTTTATGAATGAAGTAACATTTGTTAAATTCAAAAAATATGAAACAGTAATTAAATAAACGAAAATATGGAGCTTCAGACTGAAGTTGGTTCTGTGAATGTGAAAAGTGAAGTGGATGAGAAGAAAGAAAAAAGCAAACCAAAGGAACCAGTCTCATTAGGAAAAATAATAGAGACATGTCTTACATTCTTTACTGTGGAACCGTACCTACTATGTTATATTTTGCCAAGTATAATATGTTCAGTGGGAGTGCAACAATTGAATATGGAGAAGGCTTGTCGCGTAGATTTGAATTACACAAAGGAAACATGTTCCAAAGTTATTTCTGGTGAAACTGAGGACGAAATGACGACAAAAGCTTTGGTTGACGCTTCTACACTGGTGGCTGATATGACTGCATGGAAAGACCCTCTTCAGACAGGAATACCAGCAGTATTTATACTTTTCATAGGAGCTTGGAGTGATAGGACTGGAAACAGGAAGGCGTTATTACTGATACCGATTATTGGAGAAGTCGCATCATTAGTAGGTCTTATGATTGGAACTTACTATTTCGAAGAATTACCATTATGGGTTATGGGATTCTTTCAAGCGCTGTCTTCGATATTCACTGGTGGTTTGCCGGTAGCCCTGATGGGATCCTACAGTTTTATCGCTGACGTCACAACTCCGGAATCTCGTACATTCAGGATTGGTGTAGTCGCTATGATAGTAACACTAGGAATTCCTATGGGAACTGCCATTAGTGGAGCATTGACTGAAGCAGTCGGATATTTTGGAATATTTGGCATTGCAATTGCTATGTACGTCGTTGGCTTTATTCATACACTATTCCGAATACACGATGTCAAGAGAACAAAAATAGAGGGAACATTTTGGAATAAGCTCGTTCAATTTTTCCACCTGAGAAACGTTTGGGACACCATTTCTTTGATATTTTTAAGTCGCGGACGGATGTTAATCCAAATACTTTTAGTTATTTGGGCTCATATTGTCATTATGGGACCAGTAGTAGGTAAGAAGTGCATTCATCAACCTAATACATAAGGTTAATTTTTAGCTTACATGCCACAATAAAACTTATGATAAATCAACAAGTTCAAAACAATATACTTCAACAAAACAGGTTTTATCAGAATGTTAAACTGAACACCAGCGAGCTATATGCGTCTTAGATTTAATTATGTTTTTTAGTATCAGTAACAAAAGTATCTATTTGCATTTATTTAAATCCTTATTTTTAAGGACAAGTTCCTAAGTGTACATTAAGAGGAATTCTAATTGAAAAAATCTTTATTTTCAGGTGAAGGATCGTTGCTGTATTTGTATACGTTGAATAGATACAAAATGGACATTGTTGACTTAAGCTACTTCACAACTTATTCATTATTACTGGGAATTGTAGGTAAGATCTATACGGCCTTATACAAAAAAAGGCGATGATTAGCCTGGTATAATGTCAAGAGGTCTAAATTTTTTACCGCCTCTGTGGTCTAATGGCACAACTACCGGTATCAGACCCAGGGATCCCTGGTTCGATTCCCAGCGGGGGAACATATTATATTCGTTTGGTTGGTGGTAATAACAACAATGTTTCCAGCATTGTTGTGTTTCGGCAGATATAAGATGACCAGTTCCTCACTGATACAGGATTCCGGGAGAGGCTCGCTTCCATCTTCCCGATTAATACTTAACATAATGTATGATGAAGGCTAAGAGTTTCCCCGTCATTCATTAAAAAATATAACGTTTTCCTATTCTCAACACCTTTTTCCGAGAAGGCTGTCTCACTCATATATTTTGCTATTAATAATTAAAAGTTAATAAGGTCTTGATGGAATCGAGTTGCAACTGCATGAGATCGAATCAATGTCAAAAATCACTAATTAAGACTTTTGTTAAGTACTTAAATAGAAAGTTCTATCTCAAATCGATACTGTCAAGAGTAAGGGTTCTGTGTTCAATGTAACTCACATTTCACAAGTTGCCCAATAGTAAATACCGTTAACTTAGAAAAGAACAAAACAAAACGTCAGGAACTTAAAAATGTTTTTCTCAAATCAATAAGGCCTGTTTCACGAAATACTTGAAAAGTAATTTTATATGGAAATTTTGTAGTTAAATTCTTATATCTATGGATTGTAAAACAGGCACTGTATAATATTTATATAATAGACAGGTTTATGACAACGTACTATAATTATGATTGCAGGAACCGCAATAGCTGTAACGATATTCAGCAAATGGTTGTCCATGCACGACAGTATTTTGGGCCTCATAGCTACAACCAGCAAAGTATTCTCCTCCCTGGTCTATGGATTAGCACCGACCAGAAATTGGTTTTACGTTGGCCCTGTATTGGATCTCTTTGGCAGCTCTGGAGTTACCGCTATCAGGTCCTTGGGGACAAAAGTTGTTGATCCAGATAAAGTTGGTGAGTAATCAAACTTATTTTGAGTAATGTCAAATAAACAACTCATTTGTACATGTTATCTATACTAATATTATATAGAGGAAAGATTTGATTGTTTGTTTGTGTGCATTGAATAGGTTCCGAAACTACAGAACGGATTTGGATGAAATTTGGTACATAGATAGTAGATAGCCTGGTTATGAATATGATCTTTTTATCCCGATATTCCCACGGGGACAGGAACCACGCGGGTGAAACCGCGATCGGCCGCTAGTAACAAATAATTTGAGACTGATGAAGTTTAAAAGCAGAATGATGATTGTAGGTATTAATTTGACTATTGAAGTGAGATATTCAAGTGAGAAAATAAATCATACACCGAATAATTTATTATGTCCCGTCAGAACAGTTGACACACGATTGAGAACGATTGCAACTAAACGTCAGCAGAATGTATTTGACCCCCTGGATCGCAAAAGACTGAAAGTACCACACTGTTTGACCCGACGTCCTTGTGAAGGTTCCATAAAGTTGGCGAATGAAATTTAGCAACCCATCTTTTGACGCTTAAGAAGAATCCCTAGCCCACTAATAGAGTTATTATCACTCATGATGATGTAATAACGAATCGTTACAAAATCAACAAATAAACGGTAATAAAAATACTAAGAGGACATTTGGATAGTTTTTCAATAATATTCCAAACCACAATGTAGTTTGAATCAAGGTTGAGTTAGCCTTTTCGGTTTTTTATCAATGGTTGATGTCAGCATAATTGAGAGGATGCCATGTATGCGGATGTAAGCGTCGGAATTCACGCAGAACATAATTGCTGATAGGTAGATTTAAATTAATTTTCTAAGGTCATTATCTCCTAGCGGCAACGTAATGACAGTAAGGTCAATCAGAATTTCAATATAAAATATTCCCTATTTCTCATTAACAAATTGTCTTGCTCTATCTGTACTTCTAACATAGTAATACAAAAATGTGACCAATTAACAAACATAGGTACAGTAAATTCCACGATAAACAAAAAATATATGCTGGTTATGGTAATATAACACTCAAAAATATAGAATAATGTTCATACTCAATCCTGCTAACTAATCTTTCTTCTTATTCATATTAAAAATGCGAAAGATATTAGTTTGTTAAAATTTGGTACAGAAATAGTAGATAGCCTGGATCTTCTTCTTTTTATCCAGTGAGAGTTAGTGACCACCTCAGGTGTCAGAGTTTACCAAACCGCCTAAAGGCCTTTGACTCGGCTTAACGAATGTAATCAAATGACAATAGCTGAGACCGACGATTTAACGTGCTCTCCGAAGCATGGCAGCGCTCAGTTGTAATGCCACTTTACGGTCACCCATCCGGCACATAACCGGGGCGAACTTTGCTTAACAAACGTGATCTAATACGATCACTATGTCAAGCGCGGCTTTAAGTGCTTCATAGCCTGGATAAAAACATAGTGATACTTTTTATCCTGGTACTCCCACGGGAACTGGAACCAAGCTAGTTATTAGCTATTTGATTGAAAAAAAAAAACTTTATTTCAACTGTACTTTAAGTGTACAGTCGGGGACCTTCCCGGTTGATCAGTAGAGTTTTTTCAAGGAGCTTTATTTAAAAAAGTAAAAGATATAATAGAAAACGTTTATATCACAAATAATAGACAATAAAGAAGTATTTTATTTGAATAATAAATTATTTCTTTAACCTTAGTACTTTTCGAGAAAATGTTTCTCAAAAAAACTTTACTGATCAACCGGGAATGTCCCTAATTGTACATTCCAACGTATCTACGAGTCTCTCTCTCGCTCTTATTGTATGAGGATTAGTGATTATCTCTGGTATGAGAGTTTAAAAAGCCGCCTATAAGGCTTCTGAAATGCCTTAAGGACAGTTATCAGATGAAAACAGCAGGTTAACCGACAGTTTAACGTAGCCTCTGAAGCACGGAAGCGCTCAGTTGTTATGCCACATTACAGTCATCCATCCGATATCTGGCCGGACTGAACGTGATCAGCCTGCCAACACTGCTATGAGCGCTTCCATGCTAATGTGTCCCATAATTAAATGTAAATTTTCCTTCTTGTTTTCAGGTAAAATGTGTTCGCTAATTGGGTTCGTGGATGCAATAATTCCCGTAGTTTACACCCCGCTCTACACCAACATATTTTCCAATACTTTGTCAACATTTCCCGGTGCCATATACATAGTGGGTACAGCGATGACGGTACCAGATTATGTCATATTTATGTAAGTATTTTCAAGAGTAACACAAAAGATCTCTCTTAATTAAATCCTAATATATTATGATCATAATTATATTAGTATTTCCCATGATGGACTGAGAGGTGAAAGAAAATCAGAATGATAAATTTTTAATAGAATATTTATATTAATAGAAAAATATGTCAAAAAATCTACACGTTCATAAGTTTTTCTCAGACAGGACAGGATAGAAGGCTCCAGTGGTTAGATCAGTGAGATACCCAAAGGTCGCAGGCTGAGTCGATTTTTTACAATATTTTTCTATTAAACATTTATCACAAGTATAAAAAATGGTATTGAAAATGCAATGACTTAAAAATAATAAAAAATAAGACAGTTTTAGGTTGCGTTTTCATTGCTATCTTATATGATAAATACTAGTTAAATAAAACGGAAGCTCAATTGGAGGTGCAGTGGGCCGGGTACCCAAGTGCGGGTTTGAGTCCCATCTGAGAATCACTTGTGAGCAGAGTTGACTATCTTTTTGCATCCACAGCTCTTTTTTGATTTGATAAATTTTATACTAGAAAAATTTGTTAAGAAACTTTCGCAATGGTCACGGGATGGGTGACAAAAATTTACTATCTCGAGTGCTTCAGAAAGGCACGTTAAGCCGTTGGTCCCGGTTGCATTTGCAGTCGTTAAAACCCACCAATCCGCATTTGACCCGCGTGGTGGGTCATGTCATGGCTCATTCTCCTTATCTTTCCTGACTTATCCTGACTTTAAAAATGGGTGATAACGATACTAGAAAAAAAATCTATTTTAAAAATTTCAATTTCTTTATCCAAAGTGAGTCGAACACTTGTCGGTTTTAGTAAGTATAAAATTTATCATTTACTCCCTAGCAAACTACCTGAGTACCTACTCGATTTTATAAAGAGAACCTTTTTATAGACAACGAGTTCAATTCTCTTATATCTTTTTATATTTGGTAAAATTTCATATCCTAGGTCAATACTATAAACATAAGTCAATAATATTAGGTACATATTTTGATGGCGAAGAAATTTTATATATTAGACATCATTTTCTGATAGCGCAAAGTCTGTAAATTTTGTCATATTTATCTTATTAATAGTAAATAAATAATATAAGTATACTTATGATATTTTTATATTAGAAAAATATTAGAAAAATCGACTCGGCCACAAGTAATTCTCAGGCAGGACTCGAACATTTGGGAATCCGGCCCACTGCTCTATTAAAATTTATCATAAGTATAAAAATATCAATGCAAATGCAAAAACTTAAGAAATCATAATATAAACTATGTTTGTTTTTGTTGCAGAGTATTGTACATTTTCCATAAGAAACAGCAGCGAGATACAGTGCAAAACCTAGACACGAAAGAAATGCATGCATACGAAAACGACGTTACGTCTTTATAGTTTCATAGAAAAATAATTTAACATTAGATTACAAATATGTCGTTATTAATATTATTTTAAACGAAAATAAATTACTATCAATTTCAAAACAATTGAATAAAATTAATAATTCACAAACTTACATTAAAACTAACTATATTATTTTATGTTATTTTTTATTTTTTTGGCAAACTAACACCTATGTATATAATACATTTTTTTTTATAATAGATATGTACTGACGGCTAATTACAAGTTTTCACAGGTAAACGGTTAAAAATAGTCTTTTTTTCACATAGTTTGAAGAAGACGACGAGACAATTTAATAATAAAATTAACAATATGCAGTGATAAGCATATTTAAGTTTGTGCTAGATTTTAGAAAATAATATGTTACAAGAAAGGCTCAGCGTAACATGAACGAGCTTTTTTATAAAAAAAATACCAGTGCCTTACTAAAAATACTAAAATATCGAGCACGTAGTGTTAAAAAAACATTTTATAAAAAAAAAATCAAATCTACTTCAAAAAGTAAAAAGTAAAACTTTTGGAGTCGGTGCCAGCCAAGGCATTCTACTTTGCACTTCTATTAACTATATATTTTTATGGCCTTAGCCAGCTCCAAAAGTTTAATTTTTTACTTTTTGAAGTCGGTTTGAATTTTTTTTATAAAATGTTTTTATTTCAGATTTTTTTGTTACATTATGTGCCGTTACTTACACTAAAAATCAGCCCATACACAACAATGAAGTCATCTAGGTAAACGACTACTTGCCAAAACGTGATTGATATTTTTCAGGATTAGGAAAAAACTACTAGCCAGATATTCGTAAAAATTATAAAAATCTGTTAACAACTGGCGAAGTTATGGTAAAACATACATAAAAAAACCGTCGACTTGAGAACCTCCTCCTTTTTTTTAAGTCGGTTAAAAAAGAAAGAAACCGTTACGACCGGTACGAACGCTGCTCAATATCTCAATAATTTTTTTTACTATACTTTCTCGATACTTACTCCCAAGTTTTTCGCCTAGGCCTGATACTGATCTGATTATTTAATAAGTAGCTTTAGCACTTATGCCACTTCAGAAGCAATAGAGGCACAAGAACAAAAGCAACAAAGACAGTTATACCTACAAAAAATATAGATATACCTTCAACACTTACAATTAGAATTTAATTATTCTTCATAATAAATATTTTTAAATTCTTACTTTTCTAAATTGTAATTGTTGCTTTTACTTGTTTATTTTATATGGTCTCGTGTCTGTGCTAAAATAAACAGGTTTTCTTTCTTTAATTATTTCTTTCACCGCGGACACAGAAACACAAACGTACGTTCATTAGATAAATATTAATTGTCCCCTGGGAATTAAGCGCACGACCTGTGGTGCAGTAGGAATGTGTCATATAGAAATAAATAGGTACAACAAGATGCAATGGAGAAGATTCGTGAAGTTGAAAACATTATATTTCACTGAATGGGATTAAAATATAGATCACAACTAATAAGACAATGAAACTTTTTCTTAAATCTATCAAGAAATGGCTGAGAAATAAATTATTTAAATAACATATTTTCGTTCAGAATTGACTGTCCCCTCAAATATGGCGGTGTCTTCACGCCACTTCTTCACGTCGCGTCGGTGCATCGCCCTACAAATTACCAGCGGACCGAAGTGGCAACTTTAGGACCCCATAACCTCTCTATTTTTATAACTATATTCATGATTCTTTCAAATTTATGTTTCATTTTACAAACTTATATTTTCTAATTTGATAATAGAAAAAAAAATCTTCTTCATTCCCTAGTATTAACCTTTGTTTTTAATCTTTATGTCTTTCACAGAGGTCGGCGTCGCGTCGTCGCAGCTCATAAAACGCCTGCTGAATTTTTATTGACAAACGACATTAAAGAAATATTGGCTCCGCAACTTTTTAGGTAGACAATTTAAGCAATAGCCACAGTAAGATTTTTGACAACGCGAGGCATCCTCTTCTGTAATATCCTTCGTTATTCCTATAAATACTATTGCGGTTTATAAACACATGAATTGAAATTTTGCCATGTCATCCGTACATTTGAAAAGTGACTTATTCTGACTCTGTCTTTCATCTTTTACTTCTTCAAGCCTAAACCACTCATCCAATTTCAAAGGAATTTTAAATATACTCGTAGAGATATATTATACCTTGTAAAGTACTTAACTAAGTAGGCTTAACTAAGTAGGCTTAACTAAGTACTTTTTGTTGCCAAAATTTGTCGCAGTCGCAGTCGCAGACGAATCAATAGTTGTTTATATGTAAGCATCATCATCATCAGCCATTTTATGTCCTCAATGCTGGGACACTGGCCTTCCATAATGGCTAATAAGAAAGGCAACTATGTTAATATAGCTTTAAAACAAACACCTGTAAAGGCATGTCTTTGGCCTAGTCAGCTTTATATGTTTATATTTAAATGTGTAAGGATATGTTGTTAGTTTCCTTTTTTTTATGTATGTTACACGATTACGATTACTTTAATGTGGTTCATAAGCAATTTATGCTCGACTCAATGCATGTGACGAAGTGGAGCTGGTGATGAAGAATCGGGAGAACTCCTCAATAAGTAACGTCCCTGCACCGGGAAAAGCAGCATTTTGTAAAAGGTGATAAGGAGTTGACATAAGGTTATTAGCGTAGGCATGGGGCCTCTTCTAGCTTTAAAATTGTGAAATAAAAAACTTTTTATAAAAAGATGAAAAGATGATAAGACTAGAAAAATAAAATAGTAGGACCGCAAAGTAAAATGCTTTGGTTGGCACCGACTCCAAAAGGTTTATTTTTTGCTCGTTAGTTTTTGAAGTTGGTTTTAATTTTTTTATAAAAAGCTTTCAATAAATAAATAAAAAAAAAATACCAAAATAATAACCCACCATGAGGGCCGTTACGAATTATAATTGGTTTTATCGATTGCAAAAGCATTTCTTATAAATTCAAGGAGGAATTCGAGATGGTAAGTTTTTGGTTACCCATAACGTGACCAATCATTCCGAAAGTTGCTGAACCGCCAAAATCGCACACTGCGCTGCCGAGTTCCTCAAGATAAATATATAAAAGTGATTTCATAAAAGTGAAACTGAATGATTACGTAAAAAGTGACCACTTATAATAAGTACCTACAACACATACGTTATATAATTTTGCATAAGTAAAGTGAGGTAACAATGTTAGACACATAATTATTTAATAATGACATTAGTTATGTATGTTCACAACGCGGCAGAGTCATGTGTTTACTGTTTTTATTGTATGACACTAGTAGTTTGTTTAAACCTTCTTTTTCCTCAAGGGGGCAATGCCCTCGCATACCTCCCTGGAGACAGTGAGGTTATGTGGGACTCGAACCCACTACAACCCCCTGGGGCCCAATTCTGCTAATGCTTAGTCACAATGGTATTCCAGTGGTGTTTCAATGGTAGTGCTGTTTTACACAGTTCTTGTTACAACAGCGTAAATTAACACTACTATTGAAACACCACTGAGAGACGATTATGACAAAAATTTAGCAGAATTGACCCCCTGGTTGTTCCCTTCACGCGTGGGCGGAGACTGTCGGGATGAGGTGACAGTCACCAGGCCTCCGCTCGCGTGTTTTTTTTGGCCACTCCCAACGGGATGTCAACTCAACCTATCCACCGACGGAATTCCCCGTTCCGCCGCTGACCCCTATTTAAGGCTGTCGATGATCGAACTGTCGCCTCCTCCCCCTCAACAACCTGCATGTTTGGTGAAATTTTAAAATAATTTTTTGGCTGTTTTAATTGTCTCCCCGAATTCATCAAAAGCGAACATAATGTACCTGAATTTCCAATTCCATTTAGTTTTTTCGTTTTTTCGTATAGTGGTTTTTTCTTTTTAACTTTTATAACTTTAAAAATTTAATTTTAAAGCCGCTTGGCTAATGAAATAATTAGTATGAAGGTTTTGTTCTAAATTTAGAATTATCGATAAAAATATATTATCAAGAGAAAAATAATGTTCGGAACCAATTACGATTGAAATGGTTAGCTATAACTCGGAAAAAGGAAATCTTTACAAAGTGTATATTTATTTAAATATTATTATAATTTATGAATTAGCACTGCATATTGGAATTGGTACCTAATGAATACGTTAATAATAAGAGCCTGTAAAAGCCATTTTACATTATTAACTGGAGGACGTTAATAATTTTAAAGATCAACGTAAGACACTATACGGAAAAGTATGTAGTTTTTGATATCATCCATCATCCATCATCAATCTGTGGACGTCCACTGCTGGACATAGGCCTCTCCTAACTCACGCCTATTGTGGCGTCCATAGGAGGATATTAGCCTACTGCTACCACGCTGGCCAGACGGGTTGGTAGAGGGTTTGTTTCAAGTTTTCCTTCTCTCGCACAGGTTTTCAATACGTGGAGCCTCTTAGTCGACTCTTACGACATCCCAGGCATGTAAGGGAGTGGCGACATTTGTATTCTAAGGCCGTCACCACACGGCAGTTTTTGATATACTCGTAACATTATAGGATGGTTAGAGATGTTACAAATAAAGTTATTCATATCTTTATCTAGATTTGTAATGCACCAGAAACATGATTTTATGATTCTGCCACCACACTTTTTCTTTGCGAAATGACCCCCTAAAAATACGAAAATTCAGGATTGTTCTCAAATGGGGTATATTATGCAAATGGAATTGGTTTAATTAGTGGACACCAATATTATTTAGTAACGTGTCGTCATCAGCCATTTTTAATGTCCCCACTGCTGGGGCACTGGCCTTCCTTATGGATGGATAAGGAGAACAGGCTATAACCCACCACGCGGGCCCAATGCGGATTGGTGGGTTTTAACAACTGCAAATGCAGTCGGGACCAACGGCTTAACGTGCCTTCCGAAGCACGGAGGAGCTGGAGATAGTAAAATTTTGGTCACCCATCCCGTGACCGACCATTGCGAAAGTTGCTTAACCGCAACAATCGCAGGCCGAGCGCGCGAACCACTGCGCCATGGTTTTAATTTCTACTCAATACGTCCACGCGTTCTCGAGATAAACAAGGATGGACGGACGGACGGACAGACGGACAGACAGAAAACAAAGTGATCCTGTAAGGGTTCCTTTTTTTCTTTAGAGGTTCGGAACCCTAAAAAAATAATAAGTGATCAAAGTATAATGCCTTGACTGGACTCGACTCCAAAAGGCTTGTTTTTGATTTTTAGTTTTTGAAGTCGGTTTTTTAACGTTTTTTTTTTTTTTTTAGTGTCTGTAATAGGATGTTGCGTATACTACAATAGGGTTATTGGAGATAAGATTAGGTTTCATGTATATTATAAGCAAATTATCGTGAAAATTACATCGTTCAAGTTAACAATAATGCTCATAAAATAAAAATTACTGTGCCAAACTGATCAGAAACCTCCTCCTTTTTGGAAGTTGGAAAAAATTTCAACAAATTGATTCAGTAACAGACAGACAGAGTGCTTCGACTTTATAACATTAGTATGGATGCACTTCATTGAATCGTGAATGAAACTGACCTAAATACGAAAAAGTCATCCTGTACCTTAAACATTACCAATTGATAAGGTCAATTATATGAATCAAGGCCGCGGCAGTTTTTAGGTTAAACTTATACAAATCTTTCTACAGTTAAAATACAATACCTACCTAATTTTGTATGGAAGGTGGCGCCTTTTTTCGTGCTGCCATATACCATACCTCGTTCGTTAGTTTTGACTTTACGGTAAATGACCACAAAAATTGTGGAAAAAATATGAATGTTTAAAAAAAGTGCATTTTCTTTCTGACATAACCATAAAACGAATGTCATTTTACATTATTCTGAACTGAAAAAAACAAGGTTTGGTTGATGACCGCGCGTAAAAAAGTCGTCAATTTTAGGCATTCCCTAAATGTTTGGTTCGATGGCACAGTGATTGTGCCCCTGCCTTCTGATATGGGACATGGGAAGGCAGGGTTCGATTCTTTTCCATAGAACATAAGTACCTACATGTGAAAAACGATTGTGTTTATTCTGCGTCTGGGTGTTATAATATCATTACCTATGTGTAATTGTTGTAAAACCTTAGTTGGTTTTGATTTTCGAGATCATGATATAATGATGCTTGTCTTAAGATCGATTAATTTGCCTGATATTTGAAATATATCAGGCACAGATGATGATATAATTGAATATGAATGTCTCTAAGGTTATTTGTTTGAAAAAAAAGGAATAATAAATCACGTAGGTAAATATGATATTCTGAAGAAACTGTCATTAAAAAGTTTTTTCAGTAAGTACTGTATGCGTAAGGTTACTAAAAAGTTCTGTAACCCGTTTTTTTACAGCCGAACATAAAGTCTGTCTACAATGAAATGTCATAAGATGTAAACAAGACCTTTCTTGACTTTCTAGACTAGCATTTCAGGGTTTGATGTCTCATCCAAAAAAAGTAATTGCTTTTGCAAATTTATGTAATTAATAAAAATAAAATATACTATACTTACTATATAATATTATAAATGCAAAAGTGTGTTTGTTTGTCCTTCCTTGACGCCCTAACTAAGCTACCAATTGACTTGATTTTTGGCATAGAGTTAGTTTAAACAACGGATAGTAACATAGGCTACTTTTTATCCCCATAAGTATTCCGAACGAAAACCACCTGGAAAAACCGTGGGCGGAAGCTATTATTTTTATTTTTTTATTTTAAGTATTAATATACTTATGCTATTTTTTTTTGTTTGTCGGATCCCGTTATAATATTAAAACATAAAGTAGTGGGAGATATGGTGGGTGCAATTCGGTCAAAACTCTCTTAAGAGCCAAAATACCTGTTTGAGCTGTATGTTTATTACTTATGTCCTTAAATCCTTTAAAACTAAATGAGAATATTTACTTCAGAATATTTTTAATACAAAGAGAGAACTAGAAAGCAGGCGATGCTTCGATAAAATAACATCAAGGATAAAAATAAATACTTAATAATTTTATTTTAATTTTAAGTTAGGATATTTTGAGTCTGACGATTATTGAGTCTAATTTGACTACCTTCTACTTACTAAACTCAAAAAATAAGTGTTGCACATGAGACGATGCAGTTAAGATACAAAAATGCTCTTTGAGACTTTAGGCGTACCATCTACGCCTCAAACCTTTCTGTGGACATCGTAAAATGCTTTAAAACTTCGATTTTAGAAAACGGGTTAACCTATCAAAGCTGTATAATTGAAACATAAAAGGAGGTTAGTGACCTGCTTATCTTACATCATGTTGTGTGGCTTAGATTTTTTCTTAAGGCTTAGCCACAGTATAAACTGGAACAGTAACTTATTATAACATTTTTATAATATTAAAGATCTTTCCATAAAACTGGTCCACGCCTCAGGAGACCTGAGAGCTGGTGCCTATCTTGCCCAGCGGCTGAGTCTTTGCATTCAGCGGGGCGACAGCGCCAGTGTTCTCGGTTCTATGCCACGCGGCTGTGAGTTGGACGGCGTATTTTTGTTATAGTATAAGATTTTATATTTAACGGTTGCTTGTTTTTCTACTAATTTGTAAATAGTTAATAAACGTTTTTGTGAATCAGATTTTTTTTAAATTTAGAAGTTGGAATTTAACAGTAATAATTATACCTCAGCTCATACTTTATGCATTTTTGCCCATATGCACCAGCCAATATGCACCAGCTATTCATATAGGTACAATACTGTTCGTGCACCGAGTGAGCCTGCCACTAATCACTGCGTTGTTCATTGGCAAGACTGTCGACCGGGTGGAGTATGAACATGCGGGCCTACCATCATCTTTAAGAAACCATCGTTGTTATAAGAACGTTTTTTCGTTTTGTTTTTATTGAAGTTGTCACGTTTCGACACACTTCACACTTTGGAAGAGATGATTGAGCGAAGACGTCACAAAACTTCTGTCAAAAAACAAGCTTATTTTAAGAGATTCGTAGCACGAAATAGCATGGTATGATTTAAACAATACTGAGCGGTAGACCCCTTGTTCGTGTGCTAATCATAGACTAGCTAGCTAGATCGTGCGCTGAGTGAGCCTGTCCCTGAGCTGAGAACTGCGTGTTTCATATTTGGGATAAGAATCGTTAGCAAAGCCTTGACCAAGCGTGGCACAGGTGAGGCGTCTACTAAATCATAAACGGCAGCAAACGCGTCATGTGTTTCAGGTTCTTTTATTAATTTGGTTGCTTTCTTACGATCTCGCAAACAGGAGTAGGTATGAGGGGGTATCAACTTACAAAAACCGTAGTATCCTCTTTGCCCTAGATGTAATAGAGAATTGAGGATACACCAGTCTATCTTGATTGACGTTAATATACTCGCAGGGTTCCACAACTTATTAATATTTTTTATTTGGTGAATCACTGCTTTGCATCTATAGTATACCATAAAAAGTATAGAATGCAATGACGAGAAGAGGCGCTGGAATGCAACTGAGTTACTGATTGCAATGTACTGATTAAGTTCTATCGACACTGTAAGCAACGGATAGGCTAGCCAGATTTGTTTTTTCAAATTGACTTATTTGTTCATAATTTGATTCGCGTAAAAGTAAGTTCAGCTTTTGTTGTTCATGAAAACCAGAGACGATCTCACAATGGCTTCTCGTGATATTCTGAGTAGTGCCTTTAAAAATATAACTTTACTTTACTTTAACATACTGTCTCTGTGATAATTTGTGTCTTCTTACTTTTTATCATTTGATCACAATAATGCTCAAATAACACAACACAACAGCTACGGTGAATTGCATAGGTAAGAAACCAACCTGATACTTACGTATCACAATATACTAAACGCGGTCTATAAGATCATTACCGTCTCATGTTACGATAGTCGATGGTAAATTTAACGAGGCTATTTACTTTAATTTTGGAAATAGTCTGTAGTAATATTATAAAGAGAAAAGATTTTATTGTTTGTTTGGTTGTTTGCAACGAATAAACTCAAAAATAACTGAACGTATGAAATTTGGTACACAGATAGTAGATAGCCTGGTTATGAACATACGATACTTTTTATCCTTATATTCCCACGGGAACAGGAATCAAATAATGATAATTATTATGTAAACTTAATATCGCCCGATTGCAGATATTCGTTTTGGTTTAATACTGAAAATATATATAAAAAATAGCCTCGCTCAGCAGTGGAGTTGAAGCACGATAATGTTTAAGTATTGTGCTTGCCAAGTTTTTGTCGGTTCTGCTCGTTACACTTGAGGGTTTTCTTGAAACTGTTAAGACCTATTTGACGTTGAAGATTTAGAACCAAATAGAATAATCAACTTTCTATACTGATTACTCGTTAACACTTGTATTTTGACCTTTTTCCTGATTCTACTTCAATATCGCACATATCACAAATTAGACAATTTATCTTACTTCTGATTACAATCATCAAAAATATTAGTTAGCGTGAAAATAATGTTAATCAAAATCTATTTTAAGATAATACAATCTCGAAGGAAGCTTACCATGTCTTGATATAAAATCGAATTAAAGTATGAAGAATAGCAACTGAATATAAATAACTGCTTTAATGTTATACTGTGGAGTTGACAAAGAGTGACAGAATAGTATCAGGAAAGTATTCAATAATAATAAAAAAGTTTGCCTGTGGAGTTCGTAATACCTATGTAGAAAGTTTTATGTCGTGTCACTTGTAATACAGTTATAATAGTTTTTTTATTATTATTTAATTTGAGTCGAGTCCTACTTATTCACCTACATATATCTACAACTTTTAGATTCTAAGAGTATGAAGTTGTTGATATTTATCAAAAAATATTTTTTATTTATATTTAGTTACATTGTGATTGTTTCATTGATGTTTATTAAAAAAAAATCAAGGTAGGTGCTTGTGTGTTCTGAATCCCACCAGAGTATTTCTTTTGTAACTATATAAAATGACAATTCCAATAAGCTTTAAATTCATAGCATTAAAACGATACCTCTTCTTCTTTGATTACAAATTACAATGTAGAAAAAATTATAAAAATCTTGTAATCATACATGGACTTTATACATATGTGATGCTTGTGCTAGTGTTTTCGCAAAGTAGGTCGTTGTTTGTCTTTAAAATTGAAAATAAAGTATTGTTTTATAGTTTATAAGGTTGTAAATGTAACGTTGTTATGCGAGTCTTTATAATACCAAACCAATTCTCATGTGACATAATGTACTTATATTGTCAAAATATTTTAATCATATAGTATCATTACAATGTGGATATAGTAACTACGTCACTTCCGGGGCCATCAATCTAGGTATTTTTAACAAAACCCTTTTTGATGTTAATTATTGTACAGATATGTACAAAGCATGCAGAAAAATAAACGGCAGCATGTCGTAGACAGATAAATGAGTAATTTATTTAAAAGTGGTGTCGTCGTCGCGCTGGTAAGACCTCTGTTATCGCAGCCGCCGCGATGCGAGGCGAGCGCGTCGCAAGCGCACGCGCACGCTCTACCGCGCGTCACTTTACAACCTCAGTTTGACAGTTTAACAGTCCGGGTTTTTGGAAACTCCAACTTATTCGTAAAGAAGCAGACGGGTAGTGCGGACTGAAGTGAAATTTTTAATCATGATATCCAGCACAGAAAAAATATGCAGTGTTAATGACCTTACGAACTCAAACATCTTACTCACAAACCACCGGAAGAAAGGATCATGGATCGAAAAGCCGAAGAGGATTTTAAAAAATATCAAATACTTCTTTCGGGAGACGACCGTGGAGCCATGCCTATTTATTTACATGATGTGCACATCTTTATCTTCGATGGCAGTACAAAATATGCACTTAGAAAAGTCATGTAGAGTTCATTACGATTTTGGAGACGAGATTTGCGATCGCATTAGAGACTTAAATACGACCGGCTTAGAGGCAGAATTGAGTCAAATTCAAACTTTAGTGGCTAAAGTAATGGCATGGAAGTTCCCGCTCCAGACAGCTATCCCGGCTGTTTTAGTCCTGTTCGTTGGAGCGTGGAGTGACAAGTACAAAAGACGGAAGATGTGCATTCTGTTTCCATTCATTGGGGAGATCATTACCAATATAGGACTACTTTTTGCTACGTACTATTTCAAGGAATTGTCGTTACAAGCTACGGCGCTTATAGAAGCGTTGCCTGCTGCATTTACCGGGAGCTATATCATTATATTCATGGGAATGTATAGTTTCATGTCAGATAGAACTACTATAGAGAATAGGACGTTTCGGTTGGGTATTGTGACTATATTCGTCAGTTTCGGAACGCCTACTGGCACAGCCTTGAGTGGCGTGTTATTACGTGGACTTGGGTACTATGGAGTGTTTACATTGCTGCTTTGCTTACACTTTTCTTCTTTTCTTTATGGTGTGATAAGACTGGAAGATGTAGCGGTCGAACCGAGTAGTATGGTCAGGACTGATGTAACAAGAAGTAAATGTGAGAAAATGTTTATGGACGTGTTTGGACTAGTCGGTACAACTGTCCTGGTGGCCTTGAAGCCCCGTGCTTACAATGGAAGGGTGCAAATATTCTTGGTCATCGCATTGTACTTAATCATGGTTGGACCTCTTTATGGTAAGTTTTTTTAATTTTTTTTATTCTTATATTATTTAGGGACTTTTACCACAGGTAATGTAGTAGTTCTTGTAATTTTTGATAAGAAAACTTACTCGAAAATAATAGTTTTCGTTTCTATAGTCAGTACTCACTTTTGTGTTTCAAGTACCTAGTACTCTACCTTCTGATCCAAATTATATGGAAAAAAATAACGAACCGTGTTCACTATTTGATGCGTGAAAGGTCATAGATAAGACTACTACATCTATAATCTTAGTACGAATGTAGGTTTTCAAGTAGGAAATTAATCAGAGTTACACATTCGTCTTTTCACTTTGTAAATAAAACAAGGTAAACCAGCAAGCGAGCTGTAGGCCTTGACTCAAATGTTTGACTGCAAAGTAGGGAGTACAGGGAGCGTCATATCAAACGTATCATCAGATGTCCTTAATGCTATTGAATTAAGGTACAAAGTCAAACGCGTCCATTCAAAGTTTCTATAAAAAAAGAACCCTGCTGTAACTCTGGTTGTATTGTTTTAGGATTATGATGGAAAATCCTTTTGTTTAATGAAATTAAGGCAGGGTTTGACGTCATGAGTTTCACCAGTAGCCAGTACCTATCACGAAAAACTTGCGTCTTCGTATGGATCACAAAAAATAGACCCCTAAAAATGTATAGGAAAATGTAGTTCGGTTTTCGTTCGGTAGGAACGCTGCTCAATATGTCATAATTTTTTTGACGATACTTCCTCGATACTTATTTAAAGTTTTTCGTGATAGGCCTACGGATATTCAGCCACCGCTAGTTTTATTCTATATCTTCAAAAAAGATAATAATGTATAGTCATAAATTCATAACAATAGTAGTTGCATAACAAACAGAATGTTTCTGATTATAGGTATTTATAGCTTACTAGCGGCCGTCCGCGGCTTCACGCGCGTGATTCCCGTTCCCGTGGGTATATCGAAATAAAAAGTATCCTATGTTCATAACCAGGCTATCTACTATCTATGTACCAAATTTCATCCAAATCCGTTCAGTAGTTTCGAAGCCTAATGCAAACAAACAAACAAACAATCAAATCTTTCCTCTTTATAATATTAGTATATAGATGTATGGCAAATATGGAAAATACATCAAGATCAAAAATGATCATGAAGTTTTCATAGGAGCAGTTTTAGTACTACATGATTCAGATGCTGTCGACTGTACATAACAAGTACAATTTTCTTTTGTACACACACAGCAAAAGGTCGGAGTTTAGCGCCCTTATGTTACTCACAATAGCGGCGGTTTTCGTAGAGCAAGTGTAAGGCCTGACGTGCTATTGACCATAAAAATGTACGAGTGAATCGTTAAGTGATATTAATTAAGATTTGTTCAAGTGTTATGTTAGGTACTTTATATTGGCTTGTAATGTAATATACCTAATATTTGAATACTTGACATACAATCGAGGAAGTGTTGGCTAACGTCAACAACTGTAGGTATGGGGTATTGAGCAGCGTTCCTATATTTTCTTTACATATCCTCTATATGTAGACTCTATCTGGCTCTCTGGCTGGCACTGAGACCAAAAGTTTTTATTTTTATTTTTTAAAGTCGGTTTTTTTTTTTTATAAAAAGTTTTTAATGATACAAAAAAACAGCCCATTCAAAACAATTATGTCATCTAGGTAACGACTACTTGCCAAAACGTAATTGATATTATATCTATATTTATAAACTTCCTGACTGGCTGACTGACTGAGATATCAACGCACAGCCCAAACCGCTGAACCTAGAGACTTAAAATTTTACACATAGATACAGTGTAGGTAGGCAAGTATCCACTAACAAAGGATTTTTGGAAATTCCACCCCTAAAGGGGTAAAATAGGGGATGAAAATCCGTAAATTTTGAAGTTAGGATCTTTAAATTTTGTGATAAATATTAAACAAGAAAATATACTAGAAAAAAGCAACTAGTCTCATGTCGCCCTGACGGGATCCCGTCAGGGCGACATGAGACTAGTTGCTTTTTTCTATCACATAAAAATAGCATTGTAAAATGCAAAATTCAAAAGTTATAATTTAAATTTTGTATTTAGGTTTTTCGATTAAAATTAAGTGTACGTAACCCGCAATATATTTTTGAACATAATTTTGAATTTATAAGAAATTTAATTTGTACCTATAAAAAGACGAAGAGGTGCGTTCCTAAAAGAATCATCAATTTGGATAAAGTTTTGTAAGACAAGCCTCAATATTTTTGGTTAGAATTATTTAATTACTAGCGGCCGCCCGCGGCTTCACGCGCGTGATTCCCGTTCCCATGGGAATATCGGGATGAAAGTAACCTTGTTACTATCCGTCCTTTCAACTAACTATGGCAAAAATCAAGTCGATTGGTTGCTTAAATTGGTTCTGTTGAGAGGATGGAGAGTAACATAGGTTTCTTTTTATCCCGATATTCCCATGGGAACGGGAACCACCAACCAACCCACCAACCGCGGGCGGAAGCTAGTTACTAAATAATTCAAGGTTAGGCTCAAAAATATTGAGGCTTTTCTTTTTGTTTTGTGGTAGGACCGTTATAATTAAATTTTACTGATACCTACATTTTTATGACAGGAAAACCGAATGTTGTTTTTTATAGAAAAAACTAGTTTTTTTTTTTATGAATGACGGGGAGACTCTTAGCCTTCATCATACCTGCTGTTAAGTATTGATAAGGCTGAAGATGGAAGCGAGCCTCTCCCGGAATCCTCAATCACTGAAGAACTGGCTATCTTATCTCTAACTGCCGGAACACAACAATGCTGAAAACATTGTTGTTATGGCGGCAGACTTAGATAAGATGGTGGTAGCTAGCCAGGCGGACTTATTACAAGTCCTACTACCAACCAAACCGAATACAATATGTACCCCCGCTGGGAATCGAACCCGGGACCCCTGGGTCTGATACCGGTGGTTGTACCACTAGACCACAGAGGCGGTTAGTCATACGCGAAAAAGAAATACTTTGTTTACTTGCTTCTTCTTTAGAAACCATTATTGTTGTTCTGTTTTTATAGTATGTTTTTTCTAAATAGCGAAGTAAAGTCAAGTTTTATTCTGTTTTTTTTTTTGCGTAATATATTGGGGCTAAATATTCAATTCTCAGAAAAAACAAAACACTGTTATTTCCTGCATATATCTCTTATAAATTAAGATTGTCATTTGTTTAAGTAGTGCTTTGGATATGACTAATTTTATTGTTCTTAATTCAAATACTTTTCTAAAGGGCCCGGTAAACGATCTTTATTTGACAAATTTATATGCCAAACACGTTTGTTAAATAAATGTCTGTAAGAACAACGCATCAAACGTAGCCGCAGACGGACAAATAAAATTTGACAAAAAAGAAAATCGAAAATGTGGCTGAAATTTGACAGAAAATTTAATCGTTTGCGGGATGCTTAACTTTGGTTAAAAGCTATTTTGCTATTATTTTGACAAAAATATGAGTTTCCTTCTCTGGGTTGAACAACTATAAACATAATACTCCTGTTAATTCCGCAACTTCTTCCCCGTAAATTTGATATAGTACTTACCACTTTAACCTCTCAGGCCCTGGATTATATTAAGACACTATAGATATTCCATTTTATTAAATGTGTTAAATTCTGAAGAAAACACGAGTTATCTAAAAACTGCATCTTTAAGTTGCCCAATATTCGCACAGCTACTTCATTTGCGCACCGTTTTGGAACTTTTCTATCGCCCTTTATTTATAATAAATTTGCTTGTAGTTGCAATCTCAAAGATCGCACTGTAAGAGAAACCAAAGCCCTAATTACGAATACCTTACTGAAGTGGAGTTATTTAGAGACTGAAGATGTACTTAAGGTCATCAAATGAGACGCAGGCGAAACACAGGCACAAATAAACACAAATACACACACACACACACACACACACACACTCACACATACACACGCACCCATGTCCACAATTTTTGTTAATTTTTTGTTATAATTTGAATTTTTATTTTATTTGTATTAAATACCTACCAACAACCTACTTAGAATATTTAATTTAAGTTGTAAAAAGACTGATGTTCTGTTTTGCCGTTAATTTTTTTTACATGTAAATCGTTTACTTTCCCCACAGGACAGGCTATGCCTGTGTGGGGAACAGCAGATCTTGTTATTTTTAAGGCTTTCATGGAAATAAATAATTTATTTATTATTATTATTGTTCTCTGGACTGGACACCGGTGTCCTACTAACAAATGATGAACTAAACCTTTAGATTTTAACACTTCAATTATAGAAATGATTTGAAGACTTCGTGCTTCTTAAATTCTGCTCTAGGTACATGCTATTTTATATCATATTTTTTTACTCAAAAAATAATATTTATCTCTACTATCATCTCTCTTATCACTATCATCTTTATAATTCTATTTTTTCTACAAAAACTTCTTTATATATCCAACGTATCCCCAGAATGGAATTCCTCACAATTGGTTTTATGTGTGAGTTAAAATAGAAGACAGACATTTTTATTTACAAACAATTTGTCCTTGTTTGATTTCTTACACGAACAATCGCTTTATGTTCATCAGTTTTGTCAGAAGAACAAATGTTAACACTAGATGGACTCGAAGTGTCTACCTACACTACAGAACACAGAAAGTCTTGCTACTATAGATTGTTGTCGTAAAGTTATGAAATAAAGCAGCACTAAAGTGAACATAAGTTATTTAATACAGTTTTGTGACATAACTCCATGGTGTGGTGACACATTATTGTTTGTACATCTAACTTATTAATATTATGAGAATTAGATTCATAAACGTTAAGTGATTATTCGTTTTATATAAAACGAATAATCACTTAAGAATCAACCAAATTTGTAAAATTATTATTCGTTATATATTCTTCTATTCAATTATATATTGTTATTAACATAATATAACTTTGTATATCGTGTTATTTGTTACGGTATAGTTCTATTTACTTAGTTTCACTATCATCCTCATGTAGAGGTGAACGCTGAAGGTCTCTACGTCTTATTATTATTTTCTACTGACCACGATATTCCTAGCCTTTATATCATGATGAAATTACAAAGTTCAAGAATGGATAGAACAAAAATATTTACATAGACAGATAATATCTATCAGATTAATCAACACTCAGAGTGAATGATAGCAAACATTAAAAGAAAATTGCAACGTGTACGTATCACTTTAACGGTTTTGATCGTTTGTAAAACAAAATTTGGAATAAGATATGGATAACTATAGTCATAGTTCTACACCCTCGACGTCGATCATATTTTGTAACACTTTTAAATAGAAAAAAAATTAAAAAAATCAACTTGGCCTTTGAAGTGAATTTTCAAATGGACTCGAAAGATCGATTAAGATGCAACAGCCAATAACCTTTTAACTATTACCCCTTGTTTTATCAATAAAGTAAAAAAGGCCATGACCCTAAAACACGCGTGCAGTGTGGCTTTACGAAGCACGGAGGAGCTCAAATTAATACATTTATGGTCACCCATCTTGTTGCCAACCGTTCTGAAAGAGCTCCACTTCCCTTGTTTTCGTCCTTTAATATTATAACTATACTTAATTAATTTTTCATGTTCTTTCTCCACCCACGCCCCCGCCCGGTCCAATCTTCCTCAACGCCAATCCATTGGAAAGTATCATATTGGTTCTAAAGCTGGAAGCTTTAAAGCTTAGCAACTTCAAATAAAGAAACAAAAAAGTTCCTCAGCTACATTCATTCGATAAGCACAGTTATTTTTATAATTTCCAGTTATAACATAAATTGGTAATGCTCTGGCTTGTATTCTTTTCTGTCATAGACCTGCTGTAAGGAATGATATTCTCTTGAAAATTTGTATACGTACAAAACAACTGATCTCCAAATAAGTTTGGTCACCTACCCTGTTTTGCCGTTGAGTCGTGGTGGACAGTGGTATGTGTCTATGTGGTATCTCTCCCCAGACCATGGCACATCTTTTGTCCAGCCCTGCGTGTCCTTACACCTGTACACTCGAGGACCTTTACAAGGCCACTGACAGTGCCGTTTCGGTGGCAATTTTTTCACCTCACAAATATAGCTAGAATCGACATGCTAAAAAGAAAAAGAAGAAGACCTACTCTGTGAGTTCACAAACATCACTCCATAGAATCGATTTTTAATAATCAAAGATAACCTAAATGCTACTATTGTCGTAAACTTAAACTTTATTTGAAAGTATCGATATTTTTAGGTGTTATTGCAGCAATTACTGCCGCGAAACGTATGAATATAAAAGTGCAATAATTTTTTATTCACAAACTTTCGATACCTTTAGGGAATGCGTCATTCTTTTACGTAATTTTTGAAACTTTCTTTTGCCTCGTTTATTTGAACCGGTCGTTACTTATTCAATTACCCAAAATACATTTTGAAAACAAGCAAATGTTTATCTTTAAAATGCTTGACTTTATTTTGGAGAGAAGTGAAGGATATGTTCTTTTTGGACCATCTTTATTTTGGTTCACTTTTCAAGTGATACTTTTCCAATACTTTTCTGTCTTTCTTCTAAGATAATACGTTTTAAACCAAAGTACAAAGTAGCTATTGAAAAACTTGAATTATTGTTTTCTTCAACTTTTAAAGTGCAACATTGCTAATGAACCAAACGATTGTGTGACTTATGTTGGCTTCTCGAAAAAAGGCGATTAAACTATTATTACTTACAAAGGCCATACAAAGCAGTACTTATCTCTTTTTATTAGAAAAAAATGCTCTGAAAAAGGTCTTAAAAGTATTTTTATAAGAACATAATTTGATAAGATTAGAGGCACATATTACTTTACTCGATAGAAATAGTACAAAATTTATATTGTAAAAAGTTTATAAGTAATATTCAGACCGAACTGAGACGTGCTTAAGTATTTTTACAAGAAAATCGTAAATACATTGACATAAGCATTAGTACGTAAATCTCAAACTTAGGTAAACGACCGAAAATCTTCTTTGACATTGCTATACAATATTGTTATTTTACAACAATGTAACCACTTGTAAGTATCTTTATTTGAAAGGTTATTTGCCTAAGGAGGCCATAAGTAAGCGGTGAAATAAAAATGCTTTAGGTAATTTTATGTTAAGAATATGATACGGCTCGTAAATGACAAAGGAGCTCGACTCTGTTAATGTTGTATCTAACACAATAGTATTTCGAAATGACAAAAAGTATTTGTCTTAAACGTCTTAAACGTATTTAAATTATAGCTGTCTGTAAACTTGCGCTCCATATAATTGTACATACCTACGGTCCATTGGATTGGCAATGTTGACAAAGTTGGCTCTTATAATTTTTAATATTTTTTTAAATAATTTAAACCGCGAGCGGAAGCTAGAAGACTCAATCTTCTAGCTTCCGCTCGCGGTTTTACCCGCGTGGTTCCCGTTCCCGTGGGAATATCGGAATAAATTTCATCCTTTCAACTAACACTTTGTCAAAAACTTCTCGGTGGCCGCCAAGGCATTCTACATTGGGCTCCCACTCTTTTATTTTTCTTACCTTAGCTGGCTGGCACCGACTCCAAAAGGCTTATTTTTGTGTTTTTAGTTTTTGAAGTCAGCTTTAATTTTTTTATAAAACGTTTTTATTCACAATTTTTAATGGTAGTCCCGAACTTGCACTAATAATTTTATGTCAACTGCTCACCACCTTCTACAAAATGCTGCTTTTCCCGGCGCAGGCAGGGACGTTAACTATTGAGAAGTTCTCCTGTTACTTCAGCTCCACTTCATCACATGCATTGAGACGAGCATAAATTGCTTGTGGACCACATTAAAGTCATGGTATTGCTTACGTGAAATGCTAAGTATTTAATAGTTCCAATGACCATTTGTGGACTTCATCATCAGTTCCACTCCACTAAATGGTGCTTAACGGAAGCAAATGCACGAGTTACTGAAGAAAACATAGAAATTGATATAGTTGTGCCTAATATATCACCAATCGATCGATTTCACCAAGATCCCATCATCAGATCCTATTTTGACGTTAATGAGACCAACTTGAAAGTACACCCGTTCAAACAAAAAAATAATTATTCAAATCGGTTCATAAATTACCGAGTAGTGAGATAACAAACATTAAAAAAAAAACATAAATAAATAAATAAATAATATTTCCATACAATCACACCAATTATCTAGCCCATGTTAAGTATCATGAAGAACTTGTGTTATGGATACTAGATAACGGATAAACATACTTATATACTGTTTTTTTTGTAAATACATACATAATATACATATTAAACACCCAGACCAAGATAAATAGACATGACATACGCACGAACTGATAACCTCCTCCTTTTTTGAAGTCGGTTAAAAATCAATTCGATTGGTTACTAAGTAAGGGCGAGAAGGAAGAACAAAAAAACATACTTTCGCATTTATAACATTAGTTAAGATTAAGATTAGAATAGTCGTATTTTTAATTTAGTAATTTTACAGTTGCCTATGTCAAATGTTTTCCCGCAAAACTTCGATGTTTATCGCTATCAATACTCATCCCAAGGCATACGTCACCTGCACACGCGACAATAGCTGGACGGAGCCGTCCGTCGGCAGTCGGTCGGCTACGCGCGTATGCGCATGGCAGCTCAGCATGCGCGAGGAATCGACCGGCTGCCGCGGCGTCCGCGCGCCGCCGCCGGCGCCGCCCGGTTGGTTTCAAGGCTACGTAAATTGCATTCAATTAGGGAAGATAACCTCTCTACAAAAGTTTCGATTTCCTTTAGAAAAATTAAAGTGCGCAGCGCTGCGCGCCTACTCCCGTCTGTTCGGTGTGAATCATACCTAAGTTTTATTTTTATGATTAACACAATTTTACTTTACATTATAAATGTCACTTTCAAGCTTACAATTAAGTTTGACCGTAGTTTCTCATTAGATCATAGATAATGGCGGTTACAATAGGACAAATTTGGCTCTGAGTTACAAAAAGATAGATTAATGTTAAATAACATTCACAAATAAACATTCACTATTATTTCTTGAGTATGTTTATTTTCCCCACTTGTAGAGCTGTTCGTTATTTTTTACATTTATATAGATGAGAAAATCTCAGCAAATAAAAATCTTCCGACTCCAGTCATACAAGTCTTTTTTTTTATAAACTTGGGATAATTAGGGCGTAAAGCATTCGTATTTTATATAGTGCAATATCATCTTTGTTATTCTGTATGTTTTTTATGGTTTTAAAACCACTTAGCGAATCGAGTTCATTTACAACCTTACTAAAATCATGTTTTGATAATGTAATGTTATATTGAAAATGTGTATTTTGAAAATATGTGGTAAATTTCTGCAAAATGGTTGTTAGTAAGGAGCTTACTACATACATTTTAAGTTAAGAATTTTATGAAGAAAGATACTAGGATATTGGAAAAGATTCATACTTATCATACTTATTGGAATTGTACTTTCTGTTTGGGATCACCAAAGAACACAAGAAAGAGATTAAAAGTATATAGTAGTAATTTCTACAAAACCACCCTTTTGCACAAAACGCAAAAGCTAGTAACGAGTTCATATTGCGCTGTAATGTGTGCCGTTGTTGGTTCAGGTGCAGCTATTTAGTGAAACTTAAATATATTATAAATTGAATTTATTAAATAATTCAATAATAAATTATTGCATATAATCACACCAATTATTAAGACCTAGAAAAAAAAATATATAGTTCTTCATGAAACTTACGTTTTCATGAAGAACTATGTAATTTGCTTTTGTAAATACATAATATATAATATACATATTTAACACCCAGATAGATAAATAGACATGTTTATGCACACAAATATTTGTTTTGTTCGGGGATCGTACCTGGGACCTCAGGCGCAAGGCGGGATTGGTACCTTGCGCCAAACAGGGGGCTAATTGTCTAATTTTAAAATCTATCGCAATCGCTTTCAATTCGTCATTTGAAAGATATTTACTTCTTCTTTCTTAATTAATGGCGTGCTCACGTTAAATACGCGAATTTTGCCAATGTCAAGTAAATATATTTTGTAGTATAAGAAATTTGTACGGTAGATTGAGTTAAAAATGGAGCCTCACAACACGTGTTATTACGAAAAGAACTCGGGTGAAACTCCGAAAGATATTTACATAATACGTCAATATTTGACATTTGATAGGGATTGTGATCGGGACGAGTTTTGAATGAACGAAATTGAACTGTCTAAGCAAAGTAACTCACGAAAATATCTTTTAAATGTATGGAGAAGTGTCAAATGAAGTGTCATTTAAAACATCATTCGTTCAGAAATTTATTGCGACTATAAGTTACACAATTCCATAAATCACTATCACAATCACATTACCTTTGAAAGGGATTGTGATAGATTTTGAAATTAGACAATTAGGAGGCAGGTCGTCATCGATTTATTACCTTTGCGAATCCACGGGCAGCATAAGCTGTAGGGGCTAAATACCGTCAAGTAGGTATGTACCCAAAAGATGGGACGGACGGGAGGTGTTTGTGACGGGTTGCGCTGTAATGCGATGCGGGTGGTCTGGATCCAAAAAGGAAAAATCACAACTATATAATAAAATGATTGTAAAATGCATGTAAGGGTATATAAAATAAAAAAGTGACTGTGACATACATCGGACATGACGAATCTATAAGGGTTTCGTTTTTTGCCATTAGGCTACGAAACCCTAAAAATATATATTCTATGTTGCCTGCAACAATTCATGACTACTACAAACTACATTTAGGTCATAATTTGTCATATCTGTTACACATCTCCAGTTTCTATATAAACTGTTTTGGATCTTCTCTTCGTGATTGCTTGTGATTTTGTGTTACAATTTTTTAGGTTTTCATCTCTTTATAAAAATCACTCGCCGTATCTAAAAAAATAATAAAAGCTAAGGTAAATGAAGGAAAATGAAGGAAAAGGAGAAGGAAAACTTGAAACAAACCCTCTACCAACCCGTCTGGCCAGCGTGGTAGCAGTAGGCTAATAGCCTCCTATGTACGCCACAACAGGCGTGAGCTAGGAGAGGCTTATGTCCAGCAGTGGACGCGTACAGGCTGATGATGGAAGGTTAATGAACAACCAAGTTATTAGACGTCTTGAGATAATTATGTAAAAATAAATGTGACTACACATCAAACAATTAAAATTAGCATCAAAATGAAATAATACCGAACATTTTTTCAGTTCTTTTTAAATTGTAATGCTAATTTGAAAGATTTTCTGAGGAGTTATTTACGGCTAACAGTGACGACGGAAAAACCATCTTGAGTAATGATAATCTACCTACTGATTCCTTGTGACAGTGGCGATTTAAGCTACACAAAATATTACTTTTTCAACAGAAAGTTTCTGGAAAAACAAATCCTGGACAGTTTGCTACTCTATGTTTACTACTCGACCAACATCTAGTATACCAAGAAAAATGCATAAGTACCATATAGCGGTCTCCAAGAAGCCTAGCCTAGCCTTTTTATCTCATAAAACCTTTGGCTATGCATCAAGGTGGTGTGACGTACAGCCTGCAATAAAAAGAAACCGGTCAAGAGTGAGTTGACTGAGTCCAGTGATTTCATTTCTTTTGAAGGATATGTATAAGTTATTATATTGTTTGTATCGATCTTTTGTGTTGACTAGACAATCTTTTTTTATCGTTTTAGTTTCAGGGAGCCTACCGCCGTCTCTTAGCGCAGTATTATTTCAATCTTACCATGCTATTTCGTACTACGAACCTCTTAAAGTAAGCTTATTTTAAGACGGAATTTTTGTGAAGTCTTCGCTTAAAGATCGCCTCTAAAGTGTGAAGTGTGTCAAAATGTAACAACTTCAATTATTTAAAACGCAAACAAAATATTCTTATGACATGATGGTTTATATTAGATGTTGGCAGGCTGGCAGGGCTATACGTGGCCTGGAACTTGTAATAGCCAACTAAGAAGACCAACAGGCGCAAGGGTTTAATATGTTCACAACTGACGACGTTGGAACTAGCGTGATCTAAGTGTATTTTTTTTACTAATATTGAGTATTTATTAATTTAATATACTAATATGGCACCGAAAAATCAAAATTCTTCCATGCCACACTGATCTAAGTGCTCTTATGCCAACATTGTTACTACATTTTTTAAATTTATAAACTGCCATCAGAAACGTGCATTTGTACCCTAGATCATTTTAGTTACACCAACGTCATCAACTTAGTTTTACCACAGTCTAAGTAGTAAAATATCATACTAAATGCAAGAAAATAAAATCATCAAATAATGTATTGAAATGGACCCCAAAATCTGAAATAGTATACGCAAGGAAAAATAACTTGTTAACATACCTTTAAGTAGACTTGAAGTGGCAATTGGCATTTATTAATCAAAAGGTCCTGATTGCTGCATCGCATACTTATTGAGTCACTGTACTTACGGCTAGGTTATCGACATAAAGATATCTGTACCTAAGGTAAGTTTTGTAAGTTATTGATAGATAGTTTATCGTTTTTAGATTTTGGCATTTATTATGCAATTTTTATAAGAAATGTTACTAGGAAAATAAAGGAAGTAACTTTCTGAATCATTGTTTCAATTTCACGCCTAAAGCACTGAAGACTTTGATGAAATTTGGCGTATTAGACTTTGGAGAAAGACAAAAAGTAGGTAGCCTATAACTTTTGTCAGAAACGTTTTAACATTTACGCCTAAGCGTACTAACCCATTCTGATGAAATTTGCATTCTCCAAGATTTTTTAAACCTTTTTGTCTAGTCTCAGGTTTAATTTATTCCGATAAATTAAACCTGAGACTAGACAAATAGGTTTTACTGTATAAAAAGTGATATTTTGTAAATCTTATATTGCCTTTGTCACAAGATTTGGGGGGAAAAACAAGAATAATAGGTAATTTATAACTTTTTAATTTTGCTTATTACAATGCTATTTTATATGATAAATATTAAACAAAAAAATGTAATAGAAAATTATAGGTAAAAGAATAACAGATTAGTAAAGAGCTCCATATTAAATTTTTAGCTATGAATGCACCAATAGCGGCACTGTGTACAATTACCCGTAGTTACCATATCCGTGTTAATGTACGCGGTCTACTGATTGGCCCATGGATTGGTTGTTAAATAGTTGTTCATCAACAAATTCAGAGTCATTTAGCACTGGTTTGTCATTTATTTCTTCGCTCGCAGTTTCACTCATTTTCAATGAATTTTCACTATGTATGTTAAACAAACCGATAAAAACTTCTTCACGTTGTTTACGTCGTTGCGTATTTCAACCAAGTCACACTCATACGCACAATATAACGAAGAGATACTGATTATTTATAAATCATCGAAACATCATCCGTTTTATTGAAAATCCAGTTGTCCGTTTAAAATAATTTGACGGTTTATAAATACCCTCGATTAATCACAAACAAACGGTTCTTGCGTTAAGACGGTGACATTTACGTATTATTGCTCGTGACTGTACATATGATCAACCATTTTCCATATTATACATCATCACGTCATGTCATCATGTCACGTTTTCAAAACTATAACAGTAGTAATGAGCCGTCATTAATCACAAAAAATAGTAGTAGGTTTCTCTTATTTATGACGATCTAAAAGAACGTGCAATGTTTTGAACGTGTAATGTTCTTTTTTTACTATCACAACAATAATAAAAAAAACACCATTTGCAACGATATTATTACACACGATTATGTATTACTATTAAATAAATACTTCGCTCTTGTATCGATAACGTTACAATATTAATATCAACGTTACAATACAATACTAATGTACCTACTTACTTACTGAAAAGCATTGGCAAACGAAAACGCGTCTCATTCAAGAATCCATTATGAATAACCAAACTTGACATAATTGATTCATAGTAACGTACTATCAGATTATTTCACGTATCAAATGTGGTACATAACGAGTACCCATGACCGTTGCAAATAACTTGACATTGACACAAAAGTGACTGACCTCATATATTCACGAATCACGTAATAGGTAGGTAATAAGAGTAACTTAGGAATAATCATTATTCATTAACATCTCTGAGTGCATAGTATATAGAGAAATCGGGCCATGGTTCAACACGTTGTTAATATTACTTCATTATTATATCATCATCACTAAACAAAAGACGGCCGTGTCAGTGCCAAATAATAGCAAAGTGGCGAAGAGTCCATATAGTTAACACTATTCCTATCGGCGTCCCTTAGGGAAAATCTAATATAGGTCAACGATATTGTTTGTTTTATTGTTTACTAACTTCGGTCCGAATCAACTAACAGTGGTTTAACAGATTATGTAGTACGTATGTACTTATGTGTATGAACGTATGTACATATCACAGCCGAAACGTCATGCTGTAAGTACGTATGTACTTATTAAGAACATACGTACTTACAGCATGACGTTTCGGCTGTGTTGCTACATTTGCACTTTTTTTATTTTATCATCGCTAGTGAAATCATTATGGCACACAACACTTACTACACGACCAAGACAGTTAGGCGCATGACAGGAATGCGGTTTTGCACTTTTGGCACCTTCAGCCCACTTCTATCACCGTTCTTTTCTTATTATCTGATTTATTAGCGCTACAGTGATTAACTGATCATTACCGCTTCTTCAAATTTTGGTTTTAAGTTCGATTTTTAAGTTTTTCATACCTGTCATCCGCCTATATTGTCTTGGTCAGATAGTACAGTATCGGGGTTTGTTTTAAACGGTAAAACTCGCTGCTAATCACTGGATTCCACGCTGATGACAATTAATTCCAGTTGTTACGGAAAACCTTTTTTCGTACAATTCCATTGATTTTTATAAATAGGCTAATAAATACATTAATGCAACAGGGAAATAATAATTAAAATATTTGGTCTCACTACACTTCTGACAGACAAAGGGACCGTTCAGCAAATGTTTAACAAAATCATTAATTCAGAAAATACACACAGCTCCTCATAAAAATTAAAACATTGTAAACAATTTACATTTTTTTGTGAAAAATATTAAACAAGAAAATATACTAGAAAAAAGCAACTAGTCTCATGTCGCCCTGACGGGATTCGAACCCGCATCCTTGGGAATCCGGCCCAATGCACTAACCAATTATGCTACAGAGACCTATGATTAAAAAGTTATTATTAATATTTTTTTTTATGATGATCCGTATATTAAACGCTAGTAGCAAGTGGGTTAAACCTGTCTTCCCGATTAAATTTTTTATACTTCTTTATTTCAATCGCTTCTCGTTTCGTACCATCCTAATATGATAATGACGATCGGTGGAGAGGATTTTCGGATCATGTAGCTCCATCCAATGATTAACTCCAGCTTCGAAGACTCAGTTCAGCTACCGCGGATTTACTCGTCTGTCGTTTTTTTGTAAGTACAAGCAACAGCACGTATGGTTTTACATTTGCACTACGAAAACTGCCGCTATTACGAGCTATGAAAGGGAGCTCTCAAAGTCAAAGTGTAAAGCTGTAGCTGCTGTTGACTGTACATATGTACTTCATAATAAATGTCACGTTGAGTCCCGTTACTCTTGTTTATAATTATAATGGATCGTAAAAGTTCATCAATGTTGTTTTATTTAAAAAAATTACACTCAGGCTTTCCTTCTGAAAATATTCACCCTTTAACACTATTCCGTCTTCTCCGACCAAACACAATAATTAAACAAACGTTAATTTAGTTTCAAGACCTTATCAGCATCAACTATGGTAAATTTTAAATAGAAAAATATTGGAAAAAATTAACTCGGCCACAAGTGAATTCTCAGACGGGAATCGAACCCGCGACCTTTGGAAATCCGGTCCAATGCTCTAGCCGCTGAGCTACCGAGTTAGTCTCGGTAGCTCAGCGGTTAGAGCATTGGATTACCATAAGTATAAAAATAGCGTTGATAAATGCAAAAATTACAAAATCATAAAGCATCAACTATGTTCGAATATTTAGTAAATCGTAAGACGAAATTCGTCCACCTATCGCGATCTGACTTTTCTAGTGGACTCTTTGAACTCACTATGTGCTTTTTTTCAGGTGACTCGCAAGTGAGTTATTTGTATGCGAGACGCAAGTTCCAATTGAACGAGGTCGAGTACAGCGTTTATGGGACAGGAAACATCCTCCTTGGCTTAATTGGTATGTAACGTTTCAGATTATGCACTATGACCTTCAGTCATCATCATCAACCCATCATCGTCCAGTGCTCGACATAGTATGCTTCCCGTATCCTATCCTATTCACTGTGAACATTTGACTCTCCAACCAGTTATGAGGAGAATGGGCCACGGCCCACCAAGTGGATTGGCGGGTATTATTTATAAAATTTCTATGTATATTGTTTGTACGCGCCAGTTTGTGTAAATATCGAAGTCGAAATAATGTTTTTGCTCATGATAGGTTTTGAGAGAAGTTCTTAAACAATTAAAACTCCGATAATTTATTAGTCTGAGTAAGGTCTATACGCAGAAGAAGTCACCGGCAAAAGCTAGTTAATAATAATGCTAAATGTAATCTAAGTAACCAAAACAATAAAAACAAAATATGTTGATTAAGTCTTCGTAGACTTAACTTAAATCAAACCTGTATGGCCATTAATATATATTTGATTTCAAACAATTCAGTTTTTCGTGTCTCTTCATTAGCTAATTACAATTAAATTACAAAACGTGTTAACCTCCATTTAAATTTAATTAAATACATAATATAATATACTGTAATCTAAAGTGAAGGTAATTATGTTACGAAAAACTCTAAATAGATACTGAATTTATTATTTAGTTAAAACTAGTTGCGACCGCAGTTTGACCCGCGTTGTTCCCCGTTCCCGTTCCAGTGGGAATATCCGTATAAAAGTCTCTACGCCTTTCCAGGTTGGTTTATCTGTATGCAACTTGAGATTGAAATCTGTTCTGGGGGCCTACCGCCATCTCTTAGCGCAGTATTGTTTCAATCTTACCATGCCATTTCGTACAACGAATCTCTTTAAAAGTAAGATTGTTATTTGACGGGAGTTTTGTGACGTTTTCGCCCAATCATCCCCTCCAAAGTATGAAGTGTTTCAAAATGTGACAACTTCAATAACAAAACGCTCCTATGACATGATGGTTTCTAATAGATGATGTAGGCCCGCAGGCGTATACCTACGCCTAATTGAGTTAACAAACGAATAAGTACTTATTTAGTTTTAAAAATAACGTTCATTTAAAGTCTTGGTTATGTATTAAAATGTTCCTATCCAATAATTTCCGTTACCTGCCTGCAGGTCTAATGAAATCATGCATGTACTTAAACAACGTGGACTTTGACTCAAATGTGTAATGCTTTTGCCTAGCGACAACTGTTACCTATCACATGACGACCTCCATGGTAGAGTGGTGGTGTCGTTTACTCTAAGATCCTGGATTTGAATCCCAGTACGGGAAAATGTTTGTATAATGAATACGACCATTTGTACTTGAGTCGTGGCTGTTTAATTTTATGTATTTCTACAAAAAGTATTTATAAAGTATGTATTTATTAGACGACCTGTTTTGCGCAGAGGTACTAACCCCGCCTTCTGCGCCAGAGGTCCCGGGTTCGATCCCCGGACAAGACAAATATTTGTGTGCATGAACATGTCTATTTGTCTTGGTCTGGGTGTTTAATATGTATATTAAGTATATATAAAAAAAAAATTATATATGTATGTTTATCCGTTATCTATTATCCATAACACAAGTTCTTCATGAAACTTAACGTGGGACTAGATAATTGGTGTGATTGTATGCGAATATTTATTTATTATTATTTATTATCTATGTTGGTTACCCTATTACCCTATCCTATAGCACAAGCCTTACAGGGGTTAGGCTAATTGTGTGATTGTATACATATACTTATTCCTATATATATTTTTTTAATAAAAAATATGTCTTCGCAATCTTAAAATAAATTTACTTACTAGTCTGAAAATACCCAAACCTGTGTTATCTAATAACAACAAAAATTCGTATACTCAGTGGCACAGATTTAAACATTCATTCAGATACCACTGCATTTCAAATACCTACAACTTGTAATAATCATGGGCATACGCATAATTTCTGTGTCAATAAGTTTAAGTTCTCATTTATCAGAAAGGTCAGGGTTATTGATAATAAATGCATATAATAAGAATCTCGTCGGTTATAAACAAATTGACCTATACTGCGATTGCATATAGTGCGTTATTGATTTTTTTATTAAGCCAAAGTCATGTTGAAGTTCAACGTGACTAAATGCCTTTTTATCTCAATTCGATATTGCGACACAATTTTTAAACAATACAATAATTTCCCTGAAAAATATCATACTACGTTGCGAGCGCGGATTGATAATATAAGGTTTATTCATTTGAGGAGGTTAGGGACAAATGGTGACAATTATAGTGTGGCGGCACCTACCTGACGCCGCACATACTACACACGGAGCTAGAAACTTGTATCCACCGTGCATCAAATAGATGGCGCTGATAACAATTCAGTATGAGATCGAACAACATGTATGGAAACCTACATCACGCAAGCGAGTTTCACCGAACCACTCACAATTGTACAGCATGCGACGATCATCTGTCGGACCGCGGTCCGCGGACTACCAACACCCAGTCCGGAGGAAGAGCTCACCATTTGACTTTCCTACAAGTGGCTTACCATCTACCACCTTTTCCATACCACCACCATCATCCCTACAATAGTATTTGGCTTAACTCGTTCTTTTTTGCTATCCGACTCAAAACCTGGAATTCTTTCATTATAATGCAATGATCAACTTCAAAAGGTGACTAATTTCGTAGAAAAATCAACGTCAATAGCGGCTTCTGGTACAAAAAGTGACATTTTTATTCAACCACAGCAGTGGTCAAGACTTTAATATCAAATTGGAAGTTTCACCCGAGTTCTTTTCGTAATAACAGAGACTCCATTTGAACTTAATCTACCATACAATTTCTATAATATTATTTTAATTTTAATAAAAACTGGATACTGGCAAAATCCAAAAGAAGAAGAATATCAAAAAGTGCCATTTTCTCATTAAATATGTCCGACGACGTTACTCAAGTCGTATCAAAATGGGTACATTTGATGACAAAATATATATATATATTTTTATAATTTTGGTGGATCCTCACTCATTAGCGCTTATTTCTTTTCAGAAAGTAAAGAAGTAGGTACTAAAAATAAACTTATCTGAGTGCAATCATTTTTGTAAGATTTTCAACATTTTTATAAACATTGCATCATAATTTACACACTCCACTTACGTTTGTTTTCATTGTTATATAAACTCTGTTATCTTAGCTTTTACTGGTTTTCTATTGATACCTAATTTATTTTCTACAATAATACTTACCTACTTAGGGCAATATCTTTATTTTGCAATCAATTTTGATATTCGATATTGAAACCGTTGCGTATTTTAAAGAAATAGCGATATAGAAATTTAATATTTCGTTTTGATAGATTATGAAGAAACAACACTAACACTAACTTAAACTTCGATGGTACTTATAGGCTTTTGTACAAAATAGGATAACCAAAAGGATAGGGGGTGACCCCTCAACTTATTTGAAAGAAAGAAAGAAAGAAAGAAAGAAAATTATATTTATTTGAGTCAAACACGATAATGGTACATAAAAATAACACAAAAAAGGCACAGGCATTTGCGGAAATAAAACATAAATATACAATATAAAATACTTTTTTAACGAGACAAGTTATATAGTTCCTAATCCAAGTACGAAAACAATGATACTGATAAATAAATAATATATAAATATAAATATTTCTTACACTCACATCAATTAACCTAGCCCCAAAGTAAGCACTGTAAGTAAGGCTTGTGTTATGGGATACTAGTGTAACTATTTATTTGTAGAGATACACATAAACGTCCATGACTCCATGAACCCGGGATCTCAAGGTATGACACTATGAAACCGGTGTTCGTATCACTCTACCACGGAGGTCGTCAAATGATAGATAGTTTATGCGCATATAACTATATATATTTAAGATTTAATGCAGTTGTGTCAAATATCTATTGTGATCGAAACAAACAGGTAAATGAAATGAAAAACAAACAATTTTAACTTCTTTGTGTTTTTTTTTTAAGTTCTTCCTTGGAAATTTCGAGCACCATACTTGTTTTGGTAGTTTCAAAGGGGGTTCGATTCCAGAAGGTACCTTGTTCCTTTAAAATTAACAGAAAATTACAAATAAAAAAAAAAAAAAGAAATAAACGTAAAAAGAGTTGCAGCATCTTTTCTGAACAAGTGGCACCACACTTCGGAAGTGAGTGACCACCGTGAGTGACCCCCCTATCCTTCCGAAGGTTAACAAAGGCACTACCTTTTTAAATCTTATCTTGCTCTCCTAGAAAGCTAGAAATTTCAAACTATTTTACCCTTGTCTACAGGTACCGTATTCTGCATATCTATTCTCAGCAAGAAACTGCAAGTGCAGGACAGCGCTATAGGAGGTTTAGCGGGTTTAAGCAGGATAGCTGCCTGCTTCGTCTTCGCGTTCGCACCATCTAGGTCTTGGTACTACTTTGCACCAGTCTTCAACATCTTCAGCCATACAGGATTGACTGCTGTCAGATCTATTGCTACTAAGAGTGTTCCAACTGAAGAAATTGGTGAGAAAAAACCGTCCCGTCAGGGCGACATGTGACAAGTTGCTTTTTCTAGTATAAATTAAATTGTTCACTTAAAAACAGCATTTAAAATGTAAAATTAAATTGGGGTTGATTTTATTACTTAGTAATAAAATCAACCCCAATTCAACCCCCTACTCAACCCCCTTAGTGGCGAATATGTATTCGTTTGAACGCTAACGCACATTGAGAAGTTCAAGCTATTTCTGCATGTAAATATTTAAGTTTGCGTTAGCGTTAAGAGGATTAACGGAAAAATACCTCGAGCGTTTTAATTTGTTTAAGATATAAGTATACGAATGACAAAATATATTGTCATTATTATTATTAACTTCATGCTATTCTTTTTCGCAGCGAAACTAAGTGCATTGCTCGGTGTAACAGAGGCCTTAGCGCCTTCGATCTACATGCCCGCATCCAGCTACATCTACGTGTCAACCATCGACACCTTACCTGGCGCATTCTACTTGTTCGACGCCTCTCTCACCGTGTTTGCTCTAGGATTTTTCATGTAAGTAAAGATGTATAGACAAAGAAACAATATTATTATTCGACAGTAAAAAAAAATCGTTAGATATTTAAAGCTCACCATATTATTATTCTCTATAATCCTATCCTACAAATATTTTAAGTGCGAAAGTATGTCAGTTTCTCTTTTTGTTTGTTACTCTTTCATACTAAAACTACTGAACTGATTTGGATGAAATTCGGTACAGAGTTAGTAGATAGTCTGGATTTAATCATAGGGTAATTTTTATCCCGATATTCCCACGGAAACTGGAACCACGCGGGTATAACCACGGGTGGCCGCTAGTATAATCATAACCGTGATTCGTCAAAAACCAAAGTTAGCAGCAATCAAATTAGCAAGTGGGCCGGCCGTATAAGCAACAGAACCTACATAAGGTAAATGAGTTCTTGAGTAAAGAAGGCGCCCTCAGACTAGGTGGACCGATGATCTTCGCAGGGTGGCTCGCAAGAGCTAGATGAGAGTAACCGCTGATAGTAATCGGTGCCCTTGGAGAGGCTTATGTTCAGCAGTAGGCGATGATGAGCTGATGATGATGATAATCGCCATGCTTGACAGGTGAAAGCAATACTAACGACACAAACTCCATGATAACTAATGTATGTAAACGTATAGAACACCCAAGCTTTAAAACAAAATAAAAATAATAATAACTGACTCCCATTTAATTTTTCAATTAACCAAAGCTACGAGATAATATTTCAGCAAACCGTTCCTCATAGTTGAGAATATATATTTACAAAACGCTTTAAATTTATGTTTTTAATTTTTGCATTTTTCAATGCTATTTTTATACTTATGATAAATTTTGTCCCACCTGAGAATTCACTTGTGGACAAGTTGAATTTCCCAATATTTTTCTATAAAAAAAATATCGTTTATAATTTTTTGATTTTCAGTCCCTTTAAACAAACTCTCTAGGACTTCTAACATTATTATAACTTAAGTTAATGATACTAATTAGTATAAATATTAAATTTCCAGTATCAAACTTAGATTGAACTACTGTTTTACAGATGTATTTATATACTGGTGAGGAGAAGACAGAAGGATATGGTATCGGATCCGACGAAGAAAGAAGAATTCGCAAGAACAAATGAAGTGTCCAAATTTTAAAATAATATTCACTATCAATAAGATACTTAGAGAAAACAAAAAAAAACAGGCTAAAGTTATTCTTGGTAGTCTTTTCGAGAATTTTAGCTTCACAATACATAAAGGAATAGTGAGGTGCAGAACTGTTTTAATATTCCGAATCTAATTAATGTGTGATAGTTAAAAAAAAATTGGCAGGAGGATTCATAGTTTGTGATTTCTTTGTGAACTTTTGCTATTCTTTATAACTTCACAAAACTGCAAAATTTTATTTTTTTAATATTCCTACGACGGTTAAAACGTAATTGAAAAAGGATAAAATAATTTAAATAATCCCGACTTAATTATCCGTACGGGGCTGCCATTAAATGGGCTATAGTTTTGTAGTTTTATAGTAACGTGAATAATTGGATTTATTTATATTCATGCTGAAATTTATAATAGTGATGGCAGCCCCCGACGAATTATTAAGTCGGGGGTTTTTAAATTATTTTATCCTTCCTCAATTACGTTTTAACCGTCGTGGGTTTATTAAAAAAAATATATTTTGCTTTTTATTCCAAACTTTTATAAGATAATAGATATTATGTACATTGTACAGTCGGGGAACATCCCAGTTGACCATTTATTTTTGATAAAAAAGTAATGGATATATAGAGAACGTTTATATCACAAATAAAAGAACATTAACAGGTATTTTATTTGAATAATAAATTATTGTTTAATTATTTATTTCCGAAAAAACATTTCCCAAAAAAACTACTGATCAACCGGGAAGTTCCCCGATTGTACATACTACATAAAACCCATTACTGAAAACCGCATCAAAATCGGACTAGTAGTTTTGGTTTTGCTCAAACAAATGTTTACTGAAGCCCCCTGGTGAGTTGTGACCGTAACACTTATCTAAGAACATTCAAACCCAAGCCCATTACTGAAAAACACATCAAAACCAGACTAGTACTTTTGGTTTTGATCAAACAAATGATTACTGCAGCGCCCCCTGGTGAGTTGTCACCGTAACACTTATCTAATAACATTCACCAATCAAACCCAAATCCATTCCAGAAAACCACATCAAAAGCGGACTAGTAGTTTGGTTTTGTTCAAAAAATTGTTTCCTGCAGCGCATCCTGGTGAGTTGTCACCGTAACACTTATCTAATAACATTCACCAATCAAACCCAAATCCATTCCAGAAAACCACATCATAAGCGGACTAGTAGTTTGGTTTTGTTCAAACAAATGTTTACTGCAGCGCCCCCTGTTAAGTTGTCATCGTAACACTTATCTAATAACATTCACCAATCAAACCCAAACCCATTCCTAAAAACCACATCAAAAGCGGACTAGTAGTTTTGGTTTTGTTCAAACAAATGTTTTCTGCAGCTTGTACGATTCAAAACTGAACCCATCACTGATAACCGCATCAAAATCGGACTAAAAGTTTTGGATATACCTATTCTTGGTAACATGGTTTGCACAAACAAACAAACAAACATCCTCTTACCCCAAACGCATATACCGTCACTGTACCGTCGTGGGTAGTAAAAAATCGTACTTAAACCGTATAAGAATATCATATAATAATAACGAAGCTCTATGATTCAGCAGTTTGAACATATAATGGTTAATTTTAATGACCACGATAAATAATAATTTATTTATTAACATTTTATTTGTAAATGTGCGTTTTAAATCTTGAAATGTAAACGATAAAATGCAAAGTTGTGAATTTTTATTGAAACTGAGACTGATGTACTTACGCCGATTGCCACAATTTATTTTAGTTACCTATTAGTTATTAATAAAAATTTATGTTGCCATTGTTAATTTAAAGTAAAATTATATGTATTATTGTTATAATTTGTGCAATATGATATCGTTTTAAGTTTTTATGCGTGTTTTATTTTCTTTCGCAAACTATTTGACAGAACAAACACAAAAGCACAAGAGTGTTCATCCTGGTTGGATATTGAAAACTTGGCGCCCGACATGTACGTCCAGACACCAAATAAACACAACCTTACATGAGCGGGAATTACTTATAAGCGGGGATCGAACCCATTAAACAGATGGAATACCCTGCAACAGCTGAAGGTAGACATTGGACTAATCTAAAAATTCATAATCCGTGTAAGAATTTTATGATATTAAGGGCCGGTTTTATCACTTACTAATAAGTAATGCTATATATTCTTATCTGATATTTAACCAAATAAAGGCTGATAACTTTTTTGGGTTCACTATGAAACTTCCTAATAAATTATTTGGCAGTTAGACAGAATCGAAACGCTTTATTTTATTTTGGCGCACGCTGCGCCGTTTTGTTTGTTGCCACTTGTAACTTATTCAATTTACTTTTTTTTGTACTTTTTTTTCTTTGGTATTGCAAAGTTACTGAAAGTCAATAATAGCTAATTATGACTAAGTAGGCAAGTAAGTACTAATTCTTACTAAAAGAAATCGTCACGATCATTTGGAAATACGAATCCCCTTTTTTTTTACATTGCACAAAAAAATTGTGTTTTTCGTAAAATTTTCGTTTCCGTCACTTATTTTTTTTTTATTTGCTTGATAATACCTTTAACAGCCAATCACTTACATCGGCTGATAATTTACCAGCTACTTTATTTGCCAATTATTCCTATCTGACACCGGTGAAACCAAAAGTTGTAGTTTATTTGGCAGATAAGTCACTATACAAATATCTATCAGGGATTTTATCAGCAAGTGGTTAAACCGGAGCTGAAAGAAAAACAACAAGATCATTAAAAGATGAACTGTCGCGAAATAAAAGCGAAAGGCTTTTTACCTTTTAGTACGTAGTTCAATGTCCGTTTATCTTTCTACAAATAGAATGACAATATAATGTTATAGGTGCTTTAGTACACACAACGTGGATAATATTGATTATGAACCCGAGAGAATGGTCTTAAGAGCTCCTATCATTTTACAAGCACAACCCTGACTTGTGTTTAGAGTCTTGGATATTATCCCTGCTCTCTCTCTCTCTCTTATCGTATGAAGATTAGTGGCCACCTCTGGTGTCATAGTTTATCAAGCGACCTATAAGGCCTCTGACTTGGCTTAACGACTGTTATTAGATGACAGCAGCCAGGACCGAAGGTTTAACGTGCCCTCCGAAGCACTCAGTTGTAAGGCCACTTTACGGTCAACCATCCGACACCTGACCGGACCGAACGTTGCTTAATAAACGTGATCGATTACGATCACTCTGCCAAGCGCGGCCACGAGCGCATTCCTGATTATGACTCTTTATGGGATGAAAGGTAGGTAGTGTTTGTTCTGTGACTGGGTGTTATTATCTATCTATACAGGTTCACTTCTGTAATATGGAGTTTGGCGATCTGTTAAGGGATGGTCATATGGAGCCAAAGAGATTTACAACTTCTATGCAAATTGCAACCAAATTCAAGATACTTCTAATTTTGCTCGAAGGCTTATAATCCAATTGTGAGTAGGTAGGTACCTAATAAAAAAAAGTAATGCAGTCCATTAAAAATATTTAAAATACCATAACTATGATTTTCTTGTAATCTTAATATCCTAGTCCAATTCTATCGTACTAAAATTACCATTAATTATTAATAATTACCATGATTAAAGTTAAAAGTAATTAATTATTTCTTTTTACCGCACATTTTTTTAAATTACACCTTATTTTTGATGAATGTAATTAATGTTTAATAAAGCCGGTCCAAAATATCGATATTTACAGCCTTTTAACTTAGCAAAACGTCAATAGAAGCAGGAGGAGCTTGATATCATATTTTAGTAGTTTTTAAAGTCATCGCTGGCGCTTCCCCGGCAGCTACAGCGGCACACTCGCTTCGCTCGCTCGGCTCGCGCGTCTTATGGCCACAGTCCTAACCTAACCTAATCTAGAGGTAGTTATCGTAAAGTGATAAATTTCATAGTTTTAATGACATTACCAAATCACGTGGTCAGTATTAATAATTTTCGCACTATTAACATTTACCGTGACATATGTACATATACATATTTAATAGATTTAACTACTTACTCTCATATTTTTCATATCGTAGCCTTCATAAAATCATGTCTCAATTTTAGAATTTTATTTTTTTCATAAAAATCTGTTAATCATATACTTTTATTATTTAATCAGTAAAATCCTGACTTTCGCAAACAGCACTAATCTCCGTCTGTTTTTTCAGACGGCAAACAAGCAAAAGTAGAACACTAAACATAAAGAAGAAAAGTGTCATAAAGAAATATTATTTTATGGCACATACTCGTACCATTTTAGTCGTAGGTATTATTTAGCGATAACAAGACCGCAAATGGAGTGATTTAAAAAATTTATTACAAAAGAAAGATCCAAAAGACCCATTTTCTAATTTAAAACAAATCTACTGTCCTTAAAATGATTGCTTTGCCTAGCTTTGTCTTATTTATTCGCAACCGGCCATTTTTATTGTCCCCAGTGCTGGGGCACTGGCCTTCCTTTTGTCAATTTATTGAGCAATCCCGTCAGGGCGGTATAGACTAGTTTCTTTTTTGTAGTATATTTTCTTGTTTAATATTTATGAAATAGTTTATTTATTAAAAATCTACATTTTATTTTAAAAAATCCAACTGCAAATTACAAAACTTTAAAATAAAAAATATAAAATATAAACTGCCACATATCGTCGCTCGCATGACATACTCTCGTATCTTACAATTTTGTCGTAACTGAACTGAATGCTGTAACATACATAATTTCTATTGCTTTTTATTGTCACTAAGTGTCGCATCTGTAGGTAACATAGTTTCGGAAATAGACATGTTTAGGAACGACGTATCTTCAAAGAAATATTTTTTTTAGTTTTACTATATGCCATTATGTTACCTATGACATTTTGTAATATTAAAAAATAAAGTTTATGTTTGTATCTTAAAGACGTAAGTAACTTACGACGGTTAGTGGTGTAAAATTAATGAAGCTATTACCATTTACGACTGTTCGATTTATAAAAACTGCAAACGAAACAGTGTTGTATTGACTACCATTTAGCGATCATAATGGAATACAAGTAGGGAAGGGGATATCGCATTTCTACTCCGACGACACCTGTGCACCCCCCAGCGCCGATAACCACAACACGTTGCAACAAAAACAAGACTGGCAGTCGCTATTCACAGTTCACCGTGAACGTACGTAGTTAGTGATGTTTGCTAGATACATGCTCAAAATTGGTAAGTTTCTTAATGTATTATAAGTAATTATTAATATGGGTAGGTAAATGTGTAATCGCCACGCTTGGTTTGTGATCACAGTATGTTGTTAAACTAACTACTTACACAAGAAATCGCTGCTTCATGTCTTCTGGTGATATGATCCCTGCTTGGGGTGAGGGGGTGATGCTTTTCTTGGCCGACACGTTAGTAAAATACAAAAAACCACGAGCCCTGCAAGTAGCTTTCAGGCAGGAGGGGAAACTACTTGCAGGGCTCGTAGGTTTTTTTCTATCATACTTTTCCTATACTTACAGATTTGCTTTGTGAATGCATAAAAAAAATTAAAATCTCAAAATTCTATGAATCTTTCATTCCACAGACCGAAAAAAGATCAATGCAGTTTGTGCACATCATACTACGATGGATCAGAAGATGTAAAAATAAAATTAAGAGAAAAATTCGCTGATCACTTGCAGGAAAAGGTTTTATTTCTTGCTAAAAGAAAAGAGTGTAAAAAGAATCCCAACAGAAACCTTCAGATATTCAGTGTGCAACATTTGATCTACAACAGGTCATAAGTTTACCAATAAGCAACGAGAGCGCCGTATTTTATAAAACAAAGTTATCAGTGTATAACTTCACCATCTATGACATGACTTCAGGTGAATGTTTATGCTACACATGGTACGAGGGTTAGAGTAAACGTGGGGCTTGTGAGATTTCTACTGCCTTGTACAGATTTCTGAAAAAAAGTGATGAAAAAATTTATAAAGTCATTAGGCTTCAGTATTCAGATATGCTGGATTTAAAAAAAAAAACAAGCGACTTGAAGCTCCTCTCATTACGCACAGATAGTTCTGGTCAGTCAGTCAAATGGACAGAAATGGTTGAATTCCAAGTCTTTAAAAGCAATCCTTCTGATTTTTTTTTCAATACTAGCCATGCAGAAACAACCTCGAGAAAATTATCTCTTAAAAGAAATGCTACAAACGACTTGAGAAAGAGAATTTCAGCTCTTCACCATCATTGACAACTGGGGACACCCCAGTAATAAAATTAAATTAATATGTTGATTTTTATAAGTCTTTAAATCATTCATTTTTAAGTGTAGCATTGTTCACTATTATCATAATCATTTGATAACTTGATTATTTTTGTCACAAAGTGTCCTATCTGTTTTAAAGCTGTATTACGCAAATAATATAAATACATATGGATAATGAAATATGCAGAAGTAAAGAGAAAAATATACCGAACTTAAGTAAATTCTTGATTTCCTGGTAAAAATTATAATAAAAAAGTTATAACGTAAAGTATTGACACCAAAACCGAAAAAACGTTGCTGTGAACATTTTGATTGATGTTAGTTACGTCTGTATATCATGCGAGCGACGATATCTCGACTGAAGAATGAAATGGCTGTGACATACATCGGATATGCCGAATCTATAAGAGTTCCGTTTTTTGCCATCAGGCTACGGAACCCTAATAAAATACTTAAGTACACACATATCTGTACATTCTCACAGAAAGCTGGAACGGTATATTGGAAGTGTGTGATCCAATGAAATTATACTGAAAATATTCATAATTTCAGTTTCAGTCATTTCTTCTTATGTATTAGTTATGCAGTGATTTCAGATTCGCCCCTCTATTTAATATTGAGGGAAAATGAAGTCCAATAGAAGAGGTAACGATATTTTTATCGGCTTTTCCGTGCCGACTAGCGTAAAGGGTAAAAAGATGTAGATGATTAACTACATAGCCTGGAGAGAGTCACGGGTAAAATATTTCCTGCTTATTCAATTTATGTGCCAGAATTGTGCTTTACGTGTTTTTATTTTTAACCGACTTCAAAAAAGGAGGAGGTTCTCAATTCGGTTGGTATATATTTTTTTCTTGGATATATTTGGGTTTCAGACAATTTCCTAAATAATAAAATCTATGTTTATATCTTGAAATAAGTCCATGGATTATATTTTTTTGCGCTTAATCGGCCGGTTCTATTAATTTCAGAAACTTTTAGTTCATACACCTCTATTAAGTTTTCATACAGTATAAAGTCAAGTATCTTACATTTGAACTTAAAAACAATGCTTCATAAACTTGTTTTATAAGACAATTCTTAAACAAGAAAATATACTAGAAAAAAGCAACTTGTCTCATGTCGCTCTGATGGGTTTTTTTTAACTTTATGAATAAGCAGTCTAAGCACGTATTAAAATACAAATACAATTTAATATTTCATGGTCACAAGTAAGATGCATATCTTACTTGTGACCATTTCGCCGCAATTTCAGGCCCCTATTTGAGAACCTCTGGATAAGACCAGAAGCTATAATCACATGCTTAAAATCCAAAATTTCAAGCCTGTAGGTCATTTAGTTCCGAAGTTAAGCAAAAGCAAAGTTTCGCATTTATGACACTCACTCACTCATGATCATCAGAATAGAACTAGTACTTCCCATAAACTCAGAGGGCTGAAATTTGGTACAGGGTTAAGGTTTAATGGCCACATAAAGGGAAAACTATAAAAACTAGCATAATCGAAAATCTGGAGTACCTGGTGACCCTGATTAGAAAACACAAGAGCCCAACCAAACTATTAGAGATCGAAATACCGCCTTTACAAAAAATATTCAACTTGGTGGGCTGCTTCATTTGATGTCAAAAATCGAAGGTCTGAAGTATCTGATGAAGAACCCTTAGCTTATTAGAGATATGGTAAAGCCTCCTTCTACTATTGGTACATAAAAAAATCGACTGGGATTGCAAATATCCAGCGTAGTGGGACACATCTTCTAATATAATCTAGCCTATAGCGTCCCACTGCTGGACGAATGCCTTCCCTTCTGCTTTCAATACGCATTTAAATAAAATAAAATTATTATTTATACTTGTACTTACAAGTTTACAAGAAGAAACAGTCGAACGATTAACTTTATTCTACTCGAACATTTACTAAAATATAAATTTCGCTCAAAATTTGGTCAAAATATAATGCATTGAACTAAGAGTGGCGGTGATACCCGCAATTGTAACTAGATGGCGCTGACTGTATTTTAAAATGCGCTTACGTTTGTTTTTCCGATATAGTATTATTACTTATTTTAAACATATTTAATCAATGTGGTGTATACCTATTATTGGCATGCATGTAAGAATTGTATCTTTATTATAACAATGTTTGTACATGTTATGCTGTTGATGTACCTGAATAAATAAATAAACCTTCTAAGGCGAAGTGGCAACAGGCCGCGTTACAGTCGTTTACGACATTCTTCTACTGCGCTTGAAAACGTTTGCTAGGGATTAGGAGGGATTTTTTGCATTTCGTTGATTTCGTGAGGTTTGCTAAGGTGAATTACCAGGTTGTTATTATTACAATTCAAAAATAAATCAATATGCCCACGTTTCTACAAAAAGAAGTGAAATCCGACCAAAAACATTCTGTAAAAAACTAGCCAAGTCTCGATGGAGCTACTTGTTTATCTCTAAAAAGTAATGAAATCTAGACAAAGTCGTGCCAAGTGTAAGGTTCCTTACTGCGATTTCTTTATTATTATAGTTAATGTTGTGTGACTCGAGGTTAACAGTTTTCGTTATCCAACTTTCTCAATCTCAAAACGTCACGAGATGGGTGACCAAAAATTTACTATCTCGAGCTCCTCCAGCATGCCAGTGCCACAGTACGAAGCCAGTGCCACGGCCACAGCAGTGGGGACAATAAAATGGCTAATCATTATGATGATGCACCTATTGTCATATATCAGGATTAAAATTAAACTAATTGACATACTGTAACCTTTACGCTGTGCACGGCATGTAAACGTAACGCGGAAGCAGAAAGTGCTAATGGATGCAGTAAATTGGTCTGAAACTCAATTTCAAATCTCTTTTGGAACTGATACGAGTGCTTTTAAAATCATAACCATTTTTTCAGGTACAATATGGTGCAGAAGGCAGTTATTGTTTTATAAAGTGAATATTTTTTTTACAAAAGTAGCAGATAAGTACCGGTAGCACAGGTTACTGTTTCAGAGGTGGCCAAGTAAGTGTAATGAGGAACGTTAAGAGCTGTGCGTATTACCTAATTTCTTTGGTAGTTTGTTGGCGACTTAGTCGCCAATATAACCTAACGATCGGTTTATTATATTCCCAATTTAATTAGTACTGTTAGTACTGTAGGCCTAGCACGAAAAACTTTCGAGAAAGTATCGTCAAAAAATGTATGAAATTTTGAGCAGAGCAGAGCACGACGAGTGGGTGACGATCAAGAAAAAGCTGTTAGAAATGTCACCTCGAAGGCGTTGCCATGATAACCCTGAAAATTCTAAGGACGTAGGCATTTCCTCAGTCACTACCAGCACAAAATAGAAGGCGCCCACAGCGCCGCTACCTCAAGCCATGTACGCAAGAACGAACAAATCACTGCGAACGCGAACATCGAACACTTTGTTCGCACGTTCATACCACTGACGAACATCAAACATAGTGTTTGTCACAAATGTTCGTTGCGAGCCAATTTGGCTATTCCTTGAGGACGGTGTACGAAATTCAAACCTTATGAACCTGAACCAACCAAGTAGACCTGAATTCGTAAGGTGTGTGTTTTGCTAATTTGTGGATTCACATATCCACAACATGAACGATCTAAATGTTCCGTGGCCGAAATTCGTGTTCGCCATTATTTGTTCGTTCGTGCGTACGCGGCTTTACGCTCCATTTCTTCTTTCATGTTCTGTGGGTAGACTTTAGTCTATTCCAAAATAGACGACAAGCCATCGTATATTACACAACGCGTTCTAAAATGAATGAGACTGGTGCTGTCTCAAAAAAATAATTATCTCTTTTACTGCTATCGCCAAATGCAAACAAGAGAGCATGATCTAGCCTTAGGCATATTTATTAAATCGGGATGGTTGGTTTGTACTGTACTAGTGATTTAAAGAAGTAAAAGTTTAGTTGCTTCAGCCTTCTGCTAGTAATGCTTCATTGATGTCATTTAAAGCTTTGTATAACGAACCCGCGTAATTTTCGTTTTAAATTCTATCTCTTGGCAGAGATCTCTGCGCCGAGAAGCGACTTGGAACCGTCCCCTACTAGTCACACAGATATAAAACTATAAGATTAAGTATCAAAACTATTTCCACTAAATCTAATATTTTATAAAATTTTATTCATATCTTCTCCTATTCGTACTTAACCTTTAAAGCATTTCTTTACACACAGCTGTTTTCTAAAGTTTGTCTGAAACATCTGAAAATTATTAAAACTATCTGCTATTATAAAAGCTTTAAAACTCTTTAAGTCATTACTAACCCATTGCAATTACAAGTTAAATCATTCTTCTTTCTTCGAAAGTCCTCCCGTTTGTGAACTGCAGAAGAGCCATTAATTTCCTTTTTTGTTAATAATAAATTCTTAAAATAGTAAATAAACAAATCAAAATATCAAATCAATAATTGTTGCCATAGTAAAACTATTAACTTTAAATTAGTAAATGTCTACTTATCTGTATCCAAACAAAAAAAAAATACTTTTCGAAGGTAGACGTATAAGTAGCCAGTAACCCCGTGACCACGGCAGCTAAAAAGGTGTCAAAACGCGCCGGAAAAACCAAAAAACCAAAAAAAACGCACAATTAGATCTTAGTTCGTGAAATACAGCGCGCTTAAATTCCGTAAAAGTTCCTTTATATCAATAAATAATTCTTAATCGACAACTCCTAAGTTTGTGTGTTTCGTGTGGAGGTTGTTAAATTCATTTGCTACTTTTGATGTGCATTTATTTAGTTTTAGGACGCGAAGAAAGGAGATCATTCAGGCTCCATATATTTTTGGGTCTTTTTGGACCGGGCAACAAAAAAATTTACGTCTGGTTAGAGCAATAAAATAAGGGCAATAATTAAGAGCAATAAATAAAAAAAATATATGAAAATGACGAATCTTTAAATTCATTACCCTTGACTTACAACTTTTGTGCCATAACTATTGCTACCAACGGCTAGTTCCACACGTCACACACACCATCTACCATTTTTTTTTTGTTGGGCGTCACTTTAAAAAAGGCCCAAAAATTATTATCTCTTTTAACATGTGCGTTGCATTTATTAAGAGATTGTTACTTACACGCCTAAGTTTCATATTTGTATTCATTCACATGTTTTTAGTTTAAACCTTTATTTGATTTCTGATATACAGCTACTAATTAATTACGTTCAGAGACAAATACAAGTAAGTTCGAAAAAAAGAATAGTTTCGAAACGAAACCGCATCAATTTTTTATTTTTCATTTGGGATTATTTCCAAAACTCAATGTTTTATGCGTAGAATATCACAAAGACTGTTTTCCGCCAATAAAGAGAAGTTCATCGAACATTTCCAGTAATAGTTTATTTCCTGCTACAACCCTGGCCGAGCTAACGCCTGTCAGTAACAGTATGGCAAAAGTTTCTGCCGCGTTGCCGCTATATACGAATAAGTTAAGAGAATATTTCCATGACAATCCGTATTTGTATTGGACAGATGGACAGTGAATGATCGGAGTGGAGTATTGAATAATTAAATATGTACAGTGGGCTTGCACGAAAAAGAATCGTAAAAGTATCGTCACGTCAACAAATGTATTCCTACCGGAACTTTTCCTTATAAATTTATTTGACGTGACGCTTGGAATAAGTAGGAACTTTATATAAAGTTTTTCGTGCTAGTTCCACAGACAAAGAACTAAATTGCTTTATGAGTTTTGCATTTTTGCATTTTTCAATGCTATTTTTATACTTGTGATAAATTTTAAATAGAAAAATATAGGAAAAAAACAACCACAATATAGGCCACAAGTGAATTCCCACCTGAGAATTCACTTGTGGCCTAGTTATTTTTTTCCTATATTTTTCTATTTCAAATTTATCATAAACTAAATTGCTACTTCTACAGTCCGTAGTCGCAAAGAAACATTATTTTTACCTCTAGGTATATACCACTTTTATATATTTGTGTCTTGTCTCACATAAGTATCTAATTTACTTAGACTGTTACAGATAGTCAGCATTGCTACAGGAACATATTCGGCATTAAGTATCTGTAAGTTAGTGTTATCATGTTTTAAATGAATAATAAATAAAATCAAAGAACTTATTATTTACATAGAGTGCACAAAGATTGAAATATGATAATTCTCAACTTTATTCCCTCCACATCAGCAATAAGAAATAAGAAATTAAATGGCAAGAATTCAGAAAACTATGTGAATTATGATGAAAGATTTCGCTACTTTAATAAAGATATACAGGACCAACAAAACAAAACGGTCACCTCATGCAGATCGTGCTGCTTACCTCTTACCTATAAGGTTGGCAAGTCGTATGAGAAATACTGAATACCGAATATATATCTATAGTAACACTGATAATCAGTTACAGTCTATTCATGAAATGTTAATGCTCTGGCCAGCTGCTAATCTCTAAGTCCCAGATTAAGTGAATATAATAAACCGCTTACATACACTCACCGTCAGAAAAATCGCACCATTAAAAAACCATTAAAAGACTTTTAAACTGAAGTTTAACCTTATTTGGAATCAATTTATGAGGAAAATGTATATATATTATTTGAAAGGTAACGAAAAGGAGTACCCAAAATAATTAAACTTTTTATTTTTTATTGGATTAGAATAAAAAAAGATAAGTAAAGTTTACAAAACAATACCACTCCTTAATAATGCTTTTTGTACAAGAACAATTTTTTTAAGGGTTACATTACGGATCACTGACTTTTGAACCTGCATTGACCCATTAAAACTCACAAATTGTAGCGCAATTGCTCAACCAGCGGCCTTTATAGAGGAACAAAATTGCATTTTTTATATGTCACATTTGTTATTTATTATGCTTTTTAATGCAATGAAATCTTTTTTATTAAGTTTATTTATTGGGCTTTCAAACAAGGCTAATATTGGTGGAGTACAAGCCGTACACGCATTTTGTAAAGTGTAATAACGCCTAAGAAAATTTAAAAAAAGTGCGATTTTTTTACTTTGAGTGTACATCCTTTTGAAACTTATTAATGGGATAATTTACAGCAAGTAACCTCGTTTAAAACAGTTTAGCTAGGTTCTAGTTTAACAGAAAAATTGAAGGCGTAACGTCGTTTAGGAGCATCGGTACTCACTTCGTGATTCTTGACAGCGAAAATATGGTTTATTTTCATCAGTTTCGGGGGGAAGTCGAATCGAAGCGTCACGGCGACTACGGTGCTCGGGGTGACGACCGATACGAGTTTGTCGTTCGCGCACCATACGGTGTCGATAGGTTAAAGGGTGGCAAATTGCTTCGGCAAGTTGTCGAGGGTTTCGGCGTCATCCTGGCGGTTTCGGTACAAAGCCTTAATGGTGCTGTACCGAGGTACTTACATCGCCACGGTAACGTATGCTGCTGCGTGCTGGTTTGAGCGCGCGTCACTGCACGTGGTGCACGTCTGCACTTCTGCGCACCCAGAGGACCACTTTGATCCTTCTGACCAAGGCGTATCGCTCGACGAGTTCTGTCGCATTGCCGGTCTTGGCTGGCGTTCTTCCGGCCGACCTTGAGGTAATTCATGCGGGCAGATTAGGTGTGGTACGCATATCCGGGATGCTTCTTCTGCGTTTGGAGCTTCGAAGCGAAGTTGTACATGTTTTTCCCGGAGGTGTCGGGTCGACTCAAGGCAACTTGGTTCCAGCCGGATTACGAAGTCTCTCAATTACTATCGGCTCATGGCTGTCTCAGGGGTAGGCTTCACCGGATGAAGCTCACGGATGTAGGGTCCTGCTACTCTGGGGAGTCGGAGGTAGAGGACGTACACCACGCGTTGTGGGAGTAAAGCCTATACGGGGAGGAGCGTAGGGTTCTTTTAGACGGCGTGAAGGTGCTTGAGATCGGTCCGGTCTTCTATCGCGATCTCGTTGGTTCTGAGGCGAACTTCAGGCGGCTACGAGATTTCGCGCGTAAATGGCACAGAGTTCGGAGTGAACTCGAAAACAGGTGAAGAAAGAAGAATCGAGGCGAAGAGAGAAGAAATGGAGACAGCTGTAGGTACCACTGAAGCAACAGTGGGCACGTTGCGAACGAAGGCACCGAAAGCGCCCCAGAAAAGGGAGAGGGACCATAGGGACAAAGGATACAGATTGAGAAAATATTTGTAGGGAGTCAAGAAAGTGCGCGCGGTGGGGGCCATTCCGCGCGCATCTCCCGCTGCTTGACCTGTATAACCAAGAGGGTTCGTCAGTTCATGGGTTGGTGGTAAGTTTGTACTTGTTATAATCAAATTTATCACAATCCAAACGGTAGGTAGATCTAAAGACAAGCTTTCCGAATAATTTTTGGCTAAGCCAACAACAATAAAAACGCAATATCAGCTAGTCTAATCGGCAAGAAAAAAAATGGCGGAGTTTTTTTACCCGCCAGGTAACGCCTATCTTCTTTCTATCTTCGCCTAAATTCTATCAAAAACGACTATTTTAAAAAGTTTGTTCTTAGTCATTTAGAAGTCTATTTTCTATTTTGCTAACTAGCGGCTTCCTGCGGTTTTGCGGTTTGACCCGCCGTGGTTCCCGTTCCCATAATAGTATCGGTATAAAATGTAGCCTATGTTTAAATTCAGGCTATCTAGAGCATAGCTAGAGAAGAGTGTCAGATATCATCCAAAACGGCTAAGTAGTTTTTGAGTGAAACAAACTGACATACGTTCGCATTTATAATATTAGTGGGAATTGATACGATATACGTATAAATTGATACGATATTCAACATTGACCCGGCTGAGGATCACTTAAGAAATCATTCGACCAAATAGGTATGTGACAGATATATAAATTATTCTTATTTTCTTAATATACATTAGAGATCTTGTATGTTATAATCTCATTAAAATTCAGGGTTACCAGGAATATAAGTTAAAGTAAACATCCAAATTTCATCACGTTTTGGAAATTGTTTTATTAATATCCCAGCTTTTGTTGTAACACTTGGGTGCGCAATTACTTATAAAATATTTGATTTAAAAAAACGAATACCTACGTAATTCATTAGTACATAAAAGAGAACCAACAAAGAAATGCATAATTAATATTTATAATTCTACGTAGGAATACCGATTCTGGACAAAATCACACTAAAACAATGGAATTATTTATGTTTATCTGTTGCTATGATTGAGATAAAGTTGACCAAAACACGAGTTGCCACTAAATAATCAAAATCAAAAGGTAATAATCAAAAGGTAAAAAAGATCCATCTGACTCCTATGCAAAATATCTTAGCAATATTACGTCACGATGTATCAAAAGCAAAGAAAAGGAGTACCTAGGTATCAACTATTGAATTGACGACTGTGATATTATAATAGTAGACACTAATAATTCCATATAACACACTTTAACTGATTTTTCTCTAATTGTTTGTAATAGGTTAGAATGAGCATCAAGCGCATTTGGTATTGTAAAAAGAAGTGAAACGTGAAAAATAACATCAAATCGTTTAAAGAGAATTTGATGGGCTGCTTTTGTATTTCGCGGAAAACGGTAACGAAACAACGCGTGCCATCTAACTTAATAACTACTTTTAACCTCTTTCTCGTGTTTAACGCTTACATTTCGTTTATTTCAATATTTAACGATTTTAGTTTGGCAACCACATGTTCAATTTATTGCTAAGTTTTTTGCACCCGTTCATCTTGTCAGTAAAAAAATGTCCTGATAGGAAAAAGATATTGGATGACTCGAAAGTACTTATTTATAAAGTGTATTTGACTATAAGTATTTGACTATGAATTATTACTGAAATTTCTCGGGCGCAACCCGGCCGGTGTGTGCATAACGACTGGTAACACATATACTGGCCCGTAACTTACGCATCTCTGGAAGCTTGTTACCACAATATGTATTATTTGCAAGCTGAAAGCTACTTACTACAATATTTATTTAAATCTTCAGAGATATGAAATGAGTATCAATGGTCTTTAGGGGAAGTTAACGTACACAAAGTCAGACGGGCAGTTGCTAAGGTTTATAAGACAATTCCAGTCCACTTTTTTGTTTCGGACGACCAATATAATATTTGAATAGTCCAGTTGTTTTATACATGAATATAATATGATGAATAAAGTATAAGATGAGTAATAAAATAAACGCTATCAAACCACTATAGAAAGTCTATTAGTGAGATTTCTGTGGCACAACCCGGCCGGTGTGCGCCGAAATCCGGCCCGGCCGCAAGGCGGATGCAATATCCTCCGTCAACTCGGTTATCATATAGACTGGTAATACACTTACTGGCCCATAACTTACGCATCTCTGAAAGCTACTTACTACAATATATATTATTTGGAAGCTGAAAGTTACTCACTACAATATTTATTTAAATCTATGAAATGTATGAAATATTTAAATATATGAAATTAGTATCAATGGTCTCTAAGGGAAGTTCAGGTACATGAAGTAGGACGGGAAGGTTGCTAAGGTTTATAAGACAATTCCAGGCGCCTTTTTGTTTTGGACGGCCAATATAATATTTGAATAGTCTGGAATATTGTCTTATATATGACAATAGTATGATGAATGTAATATGATAATAAATATCTTAGGAACAACTCGGTTGGTGTGGGCCGATATCCGGCCCGGCCGCAAGGCGGATGCAATATCCTCCGACAATGCGGTTAGCGTATTGACTGGTAACACACTTACTAACCTGGCCCCGAAACTTAGGCATATCTGAAACTGTGCTACTCACTACAAATTTATTTTAATCTGCAAAGATATTAAATTAGTATCAATGGTGTATTTGTCATCCGACTTCTTCTACTGCAGTTGCCAAGGTTTATAACACAATTTCAGTCCACTCTTTTTTTTTAGGTGGGCAATATAATATTTGAATAGTCCGTTATTACATGAAAATAATATGTTGAATGTAATACAATAATAAATATCTTAGGCACAACCCGGCTAGTGTGCGCCTACATCCGGCCCGGCCGCAAGGCGGATGAAATATCCTCCGACAATTCGGTTAGCGTATCGACTGGTAACACACTTACTTGCCCATAACTCACGAATCTCTGAAAGCTACTTATCTACTATACTTCAAACTAATAACATGAGAAATGTAGAAAAAGGTACCTACTTACTTTTAGGGCGGATTTTTCAATGATCAGATAAAATTATACCTTCGAACGGACAAAATTAAAATTACCTAATTATGTCATATCTCTGTGAGTTTGTGATGATTTTCATTTATTATAGTTGATTATGAATTAAACTGACTGATAACTAAATTCAAGGATTGAAAAATCAGCTCTTGTTTTTTATTTTTCTACAATATGCCTGCGTTGTTTTATCTAGGAAAGGAATATCCTAGCAATCGAAGGAACATTTTGCAAATCATTTTTAAAACCATTTAACTCGACGTAACCCAATTATGGATTAGATTCCCGTGTGACCAAATTGGAAAGTTGTTTTTCTAGCATGAAATTGATATCTTTGCAAATAGCATTGTGAATGCAAAAAAAGAAAACACAAAGAATTCGTAGGTACCTATTATGTTACAAGCCTGAAAGAATTTAAAATTATCTAGGTATAATAATGACATTAATAATGTCAACAATTTCACGACATGGAAAACTTTCTTACATTTTCCTGCGAAAATCAGCTCACGTCCATGAAATGGAGCCTTAACAGAAAAAAAAAAAAGTCTTCACAAACATTTTCCCAGGCGCTAGGCGGCTGATTGTCGAACTGCATCTAAGTTAAAGTAGCATTAACAATTTTCATGATAACATTAACGAGTTTATACTGTACCTGCGGGCCTACCATCATCTAATTGAAATCATCATGTCATAAGAAAGTTTTGTTCGCGTTTTGTTTTTATTGAAGTTGTCATATTTTGAGACACGATGACGTCACAAAACTGCCGTCAAAAAACAAGCTTACTCTAAGAGATTCGTAATACGAAATAGCATGGTAAGATTGAAATAATACTGCGCTAAGAGATGACGGTACCTAGGCCCCTGTAACGTAGTTCATTTACGTTTTTATAACAAAGGGCTGTCTGTATCATTGGCTTTTTGGATATGGAAAATACAAGGAGATATTTCAGTATTATTATTGTTTCACGATATTAATGCTTTTATTATGTACTTAGATTGTTTTTCTTCAAATGGAGCCATACAAACCCATTCGCTCACTGGAAGACCAGCAAAATAGTTAAACAAAACTACTAACAAATATAATCTCTAGCATATACGTAAGAACTTTGAAGTATATCCAACAAACTTGGAACAGTTAAGTTGATTTATTATGAAACTTTCATAACATATACTTACTAATTTTCTACTGCACAGTACAGTTACAACGAGCTTAATGAAGCCCTCTTCATTTAAAATGGAAACTTAAAAGTGGCAAGTAAACTTCTTAGCGACTCTAACTTCATATTGTTTCAAAGCTAAGTACTTAGATGCGTTGTAATTCCAAACAAATTAGGACTAGGGTTGGATAACTTCGCGACTTCAGATCAACTCTAACTATTAATTTATTCGTGAAAGAATTAGTTTGTTAATGGTCGATAAACGCATTAGAACAAAAACGTTGTCGTTGAAGTATATCGTAAGTTTTTGGAACGAAGTTCCTTATCGCGCGTTGCGAAAGGGGGCTAGACGGAAAAAATTAAGACCAAAAGTTGTAACGACACTTTTTGTGTCATTAAGCTACTTTTGAACAAAGCACGCAAATACGGTACATCTGTTTTGTCATATGAATCAGTGAGCGGCTATCGCCTGCGGGCTGTGTATAAACTTCAAAGGCTGTGGTTCGAGTCGGAGGTTCAAACCTCGAACTTGCAAGTTTTATTATTCTTTCTTCTCTTCTGCGGATTGTCTAAACTTCATAGCGTCAAGTCAGAAGTTCAAAACCTAGCAGTGTAAGTATTTTTTTTGGAACAAAGTACCTTATCGCGCGTTGCGAAAGGGGGCTAGACGGAAAAACAATTTTGTAAGCCGTGCGGCGTGCTATTCAATGCTATTTTTATGTGATAAATATTAAACAATGAATATATACTATAAAAAAAGGGTGTGACATACATCGGTTTGGCCGAATCTATAAGGGTTTCGTTTTTTGCCGTTAGGCTACGAAACCCTAAAAAAGCAACTTGTCTCATGTCAGAGCGACATAAGACAAGTTGCTTTTTTCTGGTATACCGAGACATAAGTTCTGGATAGGTTATCAGGCAGATGGCTTGACAGTTGCTATTTTCTAAGTCAAATGATCAGTGGCGAAACCGGCCTTTAGAGGAAACTAATAATACATCTTAGAGTAAGTTCGAGTTAAAAGTAATGTGTCTTCATGTTTCTTTTATTTATTTATCAAAATAATTTTACAGTATTTTTTTTTACACATACACCACATTAAAATCCCCTAAGTTTAATGCATGTGCTTTGTTCGCTTTTACATTAACGAATTGTTTTCTTAGCACTAAGACAATTATTAATATTCACAGTATAATTTGATAGTTGACATTTAATTTGCCCAAAAGTAACAACCTTAATATTTTCTTTATATTGTGTTTATTGAGAGAGTCCCGAAACTCAGAGTCCGGTTTATTTGTAAGTCGCGGTATAGGTAACCAGAAGTAAGGGTGCCGTACGTATTTTGCGCAGCTTTCGTAACAAGCCGACCGCGGTTGGACGCTCGCGTCGCTTTGCTATGCTTGACTACATTTATTAAAGAATAAATTGAAATATTCTTCATTAAGGAGTTGTAATATGAACTGATCATAGAATGGCAATACGTTACAGTGTTTGAAAAGCAGAAGGTCGTTAGAAAATTGATCCTGCCGGACCTTAGGTGAGACAACATGTTTTAAGATACTGATTTGGAGTTTATTTAGCTTGTATAAGTAACAAAACTAATGTTATGTTCATCACTTGATCATTTCATTGAACCCATGACCCCTGGGCCAGAAAACATGGTAAGAACAATTGCGCCATCGTCGTCGTCATCGTTTGGCATAATTATAATTTTTTGGTCTTGTCTTTCAATTTAAATAAAATTTTAGACCCACACCAATTAGGATAATACCAAACGATTCGATTTCTAAATTTATAAGATTGAATAAAAATGTGAAAGGTAATTTCCAAGTCGATCATCCCACGAATTGACCTTTCCTCTGCGAGTTTAAAATCTTTTGCGGCTTTGGAACAGAATTGTATTTTTGCTTAGAAAGTCTTGATCTACAATATTTTGTAATTGTTATCCACAAAGTTGACGAGGTGGGCGTGACAAGTTTTCCGATTGGTGGTGATTGAGCTTCCGGTGGCACAAAATACAAAATTACAAGAAAGACCGCTCCCGCCCGCCACTCTCTAAAAACTTTCCTTTTTTTTTGTAATAACTGGGCAGGCATTTGAGTTTGACAATTAACCGCCTCCCTGGTCTAGTGGTACAACTACCGGTATCAGACCCAGGGGTCCCGGGTTCGATTTCCAGCGGGGGTACATATTGTATTCGGTTTGGTTGGTGGTAGGACTTGTTGTAAGTCCGCCTAGCTAGCTACCACCATCTGACGCCATAACAACAATGTTTTCAGCATTGTTGTGTTCCGGCAGTTAAAGATAATATAGCCAGTTCCTCAGTGATTGGAGATTCCGGGAGAGGCTCGCTTGCATCTTCAGCCTTATCAATACTTAACATCAGGTATGATGAAGGCTAAGAGTCTCCCCGTACTTCATAAAAAAACAAACAGGATGTGTACTTCTTATGTTTTGGCGCGCACTGTTCATTGAATAAAACAACTTTTGCGGATATACAGATATTTTAAAACTGCCGTGGTCATCCCGTGACCACGGCAGGAGAGATCATTCTAGGTGAGTCCAGCATAACCGTTTGGTGTATGCGTAAATGAATTCCGGTGGTTATCAGCTATTATTAATGGAAAGTCAACAACGCAAATATCAAAATTCATTTGCCTAGACTGTCTGCTGTTTCATTAGGCCAGCGTGGAAGCTTCATTTGGATTTTATTAAAAGGCTGATTTGATTAACATAATTCTTTTTCTTAAACATGCTTGGAAATATGAGCATTATTTTGACAACCTTCTTCGCGATAAATCGGTACTGGCCACATACACGCGAGTAGAGCGGCCGGCAAAAGTTGTATGAAAATCCATATCTGTCGTGTTTAGCGGCCATATAAATTACATAGTAAACTCATATCTGTCGTGTAATTGAAAAATCGGCCAAGTGCAAGTCGAACTCACACATAAAGGGTTTCATCTCTCACCCAAGGTTCCCTGGAAGAGATTGCTACGTAGCAATAAGGCCGCCTATTGTGTGTTCCTCTTTTTATCATTTTCTCTATATGCGTTTGTTTTTGTATCGTGTGCAATAAAGTTTCTATTATTATTATTGCCAAAATGCCACTATAATTTTTCGTCTGCAAATATAACTTTGTTTTTATAGGGTTTTTATGATTGACAAAGTTATATTTGCGGTTTTGGAAAATGTGCTATAGCTCTGAAACTACTAAATATATTTCATTCAAACCAATTTTCGTTGAAAGTTTTTATAAAGATCTACATCATATCTTTTTCTTTTGATTTTTCACTTTCTTATTTTAAAAGTTAGAGGGGGGGACACACATTTTACCACTTTGGAAGTGTACATCTTTCAAACGGTTGACTTTGAGAAAAAAACGTTTTAGAAACCTCAATGCAATTTTTAAAGACCTATTTATAGATACCCCACACGTATAGGTTTGATTAAAAAGATTTTTTCAGTGTCAGTTCCATGTATGGGGAGCCCCCCTTAATTCATTTTTTTTTATTTTTGTGTAAAAACCGTAAAGCGGTTTACAGAATACATCTACCTACCAAGTTTCAACTGTGTCATCCTCATAGTTTTGAAATAAAGTGGCTGTGACATACAAGGATTGGCCGAATCTATAAGGGTTTCGTTTTTTGCCTTTAGGCTACGAAACCCTAAAAATGGAACGATCTTTTACTCCGAGAAATATGGCAACCAAGTAGGTAACTTAGCAAAGATTTTATTTAAATCTCGAACTGTCTTGCAAATAGAAAGCTATTTTAGAAAAAAAAAACAAAAGAAAAGTAGTTTTAATTTCCGCGCATTATTTGAGAAAAGTACTATTCAAGCCTTGGCCACAACTAGGCATTGATGGACTTACGTATGTGTGCCTCGGCTTCGCCTTGGCCCGCATTTACACGTTCGTCCATCAATACCTCTTTTGTTGGCCGCTGCAGTAATGTAGGTACTATTAGTCAGAGCTTTTGCAATAAGTTGAATGTTAGACGAAGTTCCAAAACAAGTAGTTAGTCAAGGTAACGATATAGAAATGGACAAAAGCCTTATGACCAGCTTATGACTTTTTTGTCATTAATTACTAATTTAAGTAAACCCTTTTACAGCTTTAACATACGATGGTATTTATAGTTTATTGGATTGAAGAAAATAATTATAGCTCTCACTAAAAAAAAATATATTTAGAAACTATTTTCGAAACCCATAAAACATCTCAACACCTCAGTTAATGACAGGATTATAGCTTTGTACAGTTGGGGAACTTCCCGGTAGATCAGTAGAGTTTTTTTGAGAAACGATATTTCGGAAAGTATTAAGGTTAAAGGAATAATTTATTTATAGAATGAAATACTTATTAAAGCTCTTTTATTTCTGATAAAAACGTTTTCTATAAGTCTATTACTTTTTGAGATATCGTTCTTCAAAAAAACTCTACTGATCAACCGGGTGGTTCCCCGATTGTATTTAGTTAATAATAATAATAATAATAAATTTCATACAATCACACCAATTATCCAGCCCACGTTAAGTTTCATGAAGAACTTGTGTTATGGATACTAGATAACGGATAAACATACTTATATACTTTTTTTTTTGTAAATACATACATAATATACATATTAAACACCCAGACCAAGACAAATAGACATGTTCATGCACACAAATATTTGTCTTGTCCGGGGATCGAACCCGGGACCTCTGGCGTAGAAGGCGGGTTTAGTACCCCTGCGCCAAACAGGTCGTCAAATGCGATGCGATTGCGATTTTTAAGTTCAGAATCGCTTAACAAATATAAACCAATGTATGTTTTATTCATAAACTTTAATCTATCTACTCTTTCGTTCAAACGTCAGTCCAAAAGGTTAAAGCATTTGATAATAGGGATATGCTCCGAAAGCTTCAAACGTAAAAGCGTCAAACGTTCATTCCTATCGAAAAAAAAAAGTGTTTGTTACTACTCGTAAAATAGGTCAAATTGTAGGAAAGAGATCAGTCGACTCGTCTGTTGGATATCACCGGACGACTGATAGCTGCATCCATCACGAGTGGCACTGAAAAATACCAACAATACTGAAACCTTTTCGAACATTTTCGCCTGTTCTAACTTGATTATCGTATATTTTATTAGGGCTGTTAACCTGGGCCCTACCATCTGCTTCTAAGGATGTTTTTCTTTTGAGGCACGAATAAAAGTTCATTAGTAATAATTTATTAATTAACTTTTATTAATATAAATTAATAATTAATAATAATATCTGTTAACATAATAGTTAATGATGAACAGAAATGGTTTTTATTCGCTAAACGATCCCGAACAATCTGTTTTACTTTAGTTAAAACTATAACATTCAAAATTACACTTCCAAAGTTCAGATAGATACGAAAATATCAAACGAACTAATTCCTATCGAAAACAAAATGTGTTCGTTACATTAAAAAACCATAATGAAAAATTAATAATTTTTGAATTCTTGTATTTTTCGATGCTTTTTATATACTTAAGAATAATTTTAAATAGAAAAATCAACTCGCCCACAAGTGAATTCCAATTTTTTCCAATATTTTTCTATCAAAAATTTATCAAACGTCTTTATTACAAAAATAGGTCAAGATGTGGGAAGGAGATCAGTCGGCTCGTCTGCCAGACATCACCAGACACTGATATCAATCCATCACGATTGGCACTGAAAAATACCAACAGTACTGAAATCTTTTCTAACATTTTCCCCTGTTCTAACTTGATTATCGTATATTTTATTAATATGCGTGCGGCATAACAGCTTGTCACCTTTAAATCGATCTTGGAACTTGTAAATATTTGCAGCGAGCCGAGATACTTCTAAAGTGCGATTCATGCTTCCATACAAATCTACGCTGCTGTTTTGTGCTGTGCAAACTTTTAGCTGATCAGTAATTTCTTCTACATTTAGGATGGATTGCACCATTTGACTTTAACGATAACTAAAACTTTAACCGTGGAAAAATATCGTCCCCTTAGTGGTAAAACCGATTATCTGCACTTTTTTTTTTGCAAAATTATTGTCAAGATGGCAAGGTAATATACACCTTAACTATGTGTTAAGATGTATATTACCTTGCCATCTTGACAATAATTTGAGACTTTATTATAACAAAATGTTGCAAAAAAAAAAGTGCAGATAATCGGTTTTACCACTAAGGGGACGATATATAGGATTTAACAGCTTTGACAACCAAAAATCAGTTAAAGTTAACTGGTGCAACTCAGCCTTAGTTCACTAACATTAATCCACCAATCCCAAATTCGGTAAATAATTATCGACCAATCGCCATTCAGACCTCATTCTCCAAAGTATTTGAACGTATTACTAATAAACAACTTATGAATTATGGTAAAAGCCAGATAGTTGCCCCACTTTTCAAAAAAGCTCTATTATAAAAAAATATGTACTTATGAAGAATAATGCAACATGTATATCCAAACATAGGCCTTTGATCTTTCATAGTAGCCTATTTTAGTTAACATAATTAATAAGGGTTTTGACTAAATCCTGTTTTATTTGACCTCTAAAAAAGGGGATAGTTGCCTACTCTAGCGGATAGTAGCCGAACGTCAAAAATGCCTCGGGGGGATACGTGCCTCACTATGATTTTTTATATAAAAGAAATGTATATTTATTTAAGTAATCAGTCTTTGTTATTAACCATCATCTTTGATTAAGTACTAATCAACATTATAAAATAATAAATTTGATAAACATATTTTTAATAAACATAACAACAGTTGCGGATCGTCGCCCCAAGTCGCCCTTGGGGCGACTATCCGCGAAAGTAACTAGGGCAACTATCCTTTTTGATACGGATACTTGCCCTTCTTATTTTTAAAATTAATAAAAACAATTCAATAATAAAACTTAATAAACAGTGTAATTTAAACTCTAATGCACGCAAATAAACAAAAAGTTGAATAAAACCACCATCACTAATAAAAATATTCAATAGAACTGACTTACCCAAATAATATCGACGCCCGTCAAACTATCGTCGCGGAAGATTTTTGCTCGCACGAACGAAACGCGTGCGCCTACACCAACGGTTCACATGGCACTGAGGCCTGCGGGAGGGGCACTTACAAATGCAGTAAAGCGCTGACGCCGCCAACGTCCCTAACATAGTGTACTTAGAACCGGGGCAACTATCCCACTGAGGCAACTATCCGGCTTTTACCCTACTTAGAGTCAACGAAAGTTTTAGCTGATACATAATATGGTTTTCGGGCAGGCAGGTCTGACGACGCGGTCCATAATTATGTACAGAGTTTGGCGAGTAAATTGGATAGTAATAAAAAGGCTCTAACCATATTCCTTGATATTCAAAAGGCGTTCGATATCTCTACCTATACTGTTAAACAAACTCGAAAGAATGGGAATCCGCGAAGTCCAATTAGACCTCTTCAAAGACTACTTATCAAACCGAGCACAGATTGTCACGATCGGTAATCTCAGTAGCTCGAAACAGTCAATTGGATATGGAATACCTCAAGGCAGCATAGCCGGTCCGACCCTATTTCTGTGCTATATTAACGACCTGTTTAATTTAAACATTGATAACTGTGAAATAACAACTGACGCGGACGACACTGCATTAACCTTCTCGGAGGATACTTGAGAAGAAGTTTTTAAGCAAGCACAGAACGGATTTAACAGAGAAAACAAAATATATCTGCTTCTCCATTCGAAATTTCGACATGCCTCAAAACTTAAATTTATATGCCCATAAATGCTTGTTCCCACTGTCTCCGACACCTAGTTGCCAGTGTCCAGTACTAAATAAGACATCTCATATTAAATATCTCGGTGTTACTATCGACAAAAATCTTACTTTTGCTGAACACGTCCACATTAATTCACAGAGTATCAGAAAGCTTGTTTTTGTCTTTAAACAATTGCGATATGTAGCAGATGGCAAGATGGCAATTCTTTTACACAGCCTTAGCACAATCGGTAATAGTATATTGCTTATCATCATGGGGTGGATCAGCTAAAACTAAACTAATACAACTTAAAAGAGCCCAAAGATTAATCTTAAGATATGTCTCTTTAAACCTAGACTTTATTCAACTACTGCCCTTTACGGTGAAGCTGAGGTTCTTACAGTTAGACAACTATTCATATTTTTGAGTATATTTATCCTAGAAATAAGTATGTATGCAAAAAGATAATAAAACATTGGCTTCTTAGTAAATCATATGATGAGACTGAAAAACTTACTGATTGAGAAAATGCACGCGCTCACACACACACTCTCTCTCTCTCACACACACGCACACACACACACACACACACACACACACACACACACACAAACACACACACACACACACGCACGCACGCACGCACACATACTAGCTTTGTAAATTTAATATTGTATCCCTTTATGATCTCTCAAATAGAAATAAATAATGATTTTATAGCTACACATGCGAACCCATGGTTATGTAATCTCAAATGTTGACTTTATCGAGGATTGGAGGCCTGGAGTTCTATAATACAGGCAGTATTCTGCCAAGTTTAGACTCCAGTTTCTCACAAATAGTTGATAATGTTATTGTGTAACTATACTAATAATGTCATGTTTTATATTTGTGAAGAGAAATAAAGATTTTTATTATTATTTTTATTTTCTCAAATATTTGGTATGTTAAGCCTTCGTGAGTCAACACAAAGAGACTGTAATATTAAGTAGTTAAGAATCGATTGTATTTTCGGGAATATCTAAAAACTTTCTAACTATTCTGCATGTATTAAGGATGGCGGCTTTTTGCATATTAATGAACGTGGTTGGTCTGAGGCCAAGTAGTTGAAGCGATTTGTGTAAATGTTTCGGTATGACACCCGTGGTCGAAAGAATAATTGGGACTATGTACACTTTGTCTTGTCTCCAGACTCGAGTTACTTCATCTTTTAGGTCAGTGTACTGTGTATTTTTAACCGACTTCAAAAAAGGAGGAGGTTCTCAATTCGGTTGGTATAAATAAAAAAAAATAATATATATATATATGTATGTACACCGATTACGCCGAGATTTTTGAACCGATTTCCGTGATTCTTTTTTTGTTCAATGCAGAATAGTTGCCAATTGGTCCCATATAAATTTGGTTTAGTTTCACCCAGTACTTTTTATGTCTTGAGCATTTTTATATATTTCATTTCATATTTGTTACTTGGATGACATGATATTATCTTCCTTTAAAAACTGTGAAATAAAAACTTTTTATAAAAATCGGTTAAAAATGAAAACCGACTTCAAAACACTAAAAAGCAAAAATAAACCTTTTGGAGTCGGTGCCAGCCAAAGCATTTTACTTTGCGGTCCTACTGTTTTATTTTTCTTGCCTTGACTTGCACCGACTCCAAAAGGTTTATTTTTTGCTTTTTAGTGTTTTGATGTCGGTTTTCATTTTTTTTATAAAAAGTTTTTATTTCGATGAAAGTTTTTATAATGTTATGTGTGTTTGGTACTGCGATGCCTATTAAGTATGTGGTTTTGTTTTGTTTATCCTGCAAAATAATGTCCGGCGCTCTATTTTTGATTCACTCCATCTGTCAAATGAAGTCGATGTCGATGCCGACGACACTTGCGCGGTAAGGTCAGTAGGCTTATTACACACTTCGGTCATAGTATGGTTGATGCGTGTTGTTTTCTAAAATTGGTCTGGGTGTGTACTTGTAAAAGGTGTATGTTTGTGTCCGTGTACTCCAGGTGAGTCCAACATTTTGAATCGCCCCTGCACCTGGGGGCGAGGGATGCGTAAAAGCATTTCTCCTAGTATATATAAAAAAAAAAAAAAAAAAAAGTGTGTATGTTTGTGCGATTATTATTATTATTACCCTTAGTGTTTTTTGGTTATAATGTAGCGATGCGATTGTGTCGCTACATACATTTAATATTGTGTACCCAAAATACAAGTTGGTCTCTGTCCTTTATTTATTAATATTGTTGTTTAAAGAACGGAGCTATACAATGCGTATAGCGCCATCTCCGTTGCATTATTATTTCTCACCACTTCGTAGTAAGGCTCCTCGTCTACGTGCGAGTTGCTAATAGATTAGCTAAGTGTAACAAGTTGGCAAAGCCCCTTTAGCGTCAGGAGGCTATAAAATACTACTTTTTGTTACAACTTTGTAAGGAACAGTAAGATTAATTTTTTTTTACGTTTTGTCGTTTCAATGTAAGTAAAAGTAATAATTTGCTATCAGGACACCTGTGTCCAGAGAACAATGGAATATCAATTGGTGTCTCATAACCCGGGGCCTGAGAGAGGTTAAAATATTCTTTAGTTTATAGTTTGCTCTAGTAGTGAGAATACAAAGTAAACAACTGGAAGCAAAGTTTCAAACATTTAACAGAAACGACATTCAAAATCTCGTTATTTAGTTACATTACATTTTACAAAGCATATCACATTTTGTCAAATTCTAACAATTTATAATTTACTTAGGTTAATTATAAATAAGCGGTTGCCAGCAGTTTCACACGCCTGGTTCCCGTTCCCGTGGGAATATCGGGATAAAAAGACTTATGTATTAATCCAGGCTATCTACTGTGTGCCAAATTTCAACAAAATCCGTTCAGTAGTTTTTGCGTGAGAGAGTCATCAGTGTAACAAACATCCATCCATCCATCGAAACGTCCTGACAAACTTTCGTATTTATAATATTAATTATTACTATTAGGTATTAGTAGGATTATATAGTAGGATAGAAATACATATAAACTTGCACGACTCACGTACAAACGCTCATACGCATCATACAAACATTTGCCCATACCGGGATTAGAACCCGGGACCTCAGAGTAAGCGACACCTTGAAACCGGTGTACCTCCCACTCTACCACGGAGGTTGTCACAATAATGTAACAAAACTTTTATCTTTTCTCCCTTTTGCATCCGAACATTTTTTTATCATCTGCGATTATGTTACGGCGCCACAGCCGAAACCCAATACCCTTGAAAGTCAACAAAAAACAAGTAACCCCGGAAACAACATAGGATAAATTTTATCTCGTATAATCCCCTGGAAACCATGACAAGGCTGCGAGTGGAGTCGTGAATAATATATCAAAAATATAAAGTGACAAAAAGAAATATTGTTATTTCACCACCAGCAGGTGGAAAGCGGCAAATCAAAATTCTTATCATCAATGTTTTATTTTGTTTTTCCATTTTCCTTCATTGTGCATTTTCCCGACGAAGTCAGGGAAGGTCTGTACCCAGCAGTGGGTGTCATGCTGCTGAGATGATGATGTTGACACGAAGTCGCTGGCAGTAAGAAATATCATTATATCTCCTCGAGTCAATGCCGCACCACATTTTTATTTTCTCATCGTAACCTATATTTTACTTTGGATTTGAAATCATCGTATTTCGCTTCTGCGATGCAATTTTGATTGCATGCATTTTATACTATTGATCAAATATTGATAAATAAAAATAAACCGGGTAAGTGCTAGTTCGATTCGAGTACCGAGAGTTCCATATTAATGTATTTAGATAGAACATTACTGATTTAGTGCCTTTTTCACAGTCCAATAAAAAAGGAATAGAATTTATATGGACATATGTATTGTTTATTTTTTTTATTAGTTATACTAACATTAATTTCAATTATTCAAAAAAGTGTTTTACCTTTATCCTAAATTACATATTGACTAGTAAAAATAAACTACGATATTCTATAAAATACTAAAGACAACTAGACAAAAATGTTTTATTTTACACCTTACGTTACGGGTCTATCTGAACTTTTATGCTGAAAAAAAAATAGTGAGTGTGTGTATTAAAAAGTCTTTAATTTCGTTAATTATAAGAACACAGACAATTCGTTTCCTACATCAAAGTAACTAACTCGCCAATATTAAAATTCACAACAAGTATTGCCAATAGTTTGCATGACGCATTAATAAGTAACATTCGCTATTGACAATAAGTACTTACAATAATTACAAACGTCTATTATAGGCGCCCTGTATAATCATACACGTATTTAATGGTGTGCCGATGAATAGAGAGCAATATGCATTGTCATCAAATTATTTAAATAGCAACTGATCATAGATATTACGCCAATAGAACTATTTTTAGCATATTTTATATTTTTGCGTGTACTTTTCATTATAATAAAACAATTCCTTAGTGGATGAGGATTCCGGGAGAAGCGAGAATTCACTTACAGTTTTGGTACTTTTAAGATAGCTTTGTACTATAATAGTAATAAAAATCGAATCCCACCGATTTTCAAGCGCAACTAAATTATTCCTCGAAGCACATATTTGTTAAAATTTTGAATAGAGATGGGAAAGAAGAGCTTAACACCGCCATGTAGAATTATATCAACAAAATACACAGCGTCATCTAGTGACGAGTAACGGTACTCGTGCACAGTAAGAAATTGTATTTTGTGACAGGGTGACACATCTTTTTTTGTACTTACATAAATTAACAAGTTTAGATTTTTTTGATTTTTTCACAACTTCAAGAGACACGTGACTTGATTATATGGCTTTAATTTTAGCTTGATACGCGTTCCCGAGATTTTCCTGAAATTCAGTTTCCAAAAGTAAAGACTATATTTTTTTATTTAATTACCAACGTGTAGTTTTTAGACCTTTCCTGTACTTGTTTTAAAAGACGATATTACATGCAAAATTTCATTTCTAAGTCAACGGGAAGCACCCTATGAATTTTGATTCCCTCGAGAGAGACAAAATATACATTTTAGCGGCATAAACAGCCCTACGTTTTTTATTTGAATTTACAAGTTTGATTTATTCACAACTTCAAGAGACTGTTGATTTGAATATATGGTTTTAATTTTAGCAAGCTTCCTCAACGCCTTCCCAAGTTTTTCCCGAAATTCAGGTTCCAAAACTAAAGACTATATTCTAATGATTTAATTACAAATATTTAGTTATTTGTAGCAAAAGACGATATTACATGCCAAATTTTATAGTTCTAGGTCAACGGGAAGTACCCTATGAATTTTGATTCCCTTGAGAGTGTAGAAATCTACGTTTTCTTGCGACATTAACAATCCTATTTTTGTTTTACGTTAATTTACAAGTTAATTTTTTTACACCTTTAACAGACTGTTAACTTGATGTATGGTTTTAATTTCAACCCGAACCTCCACGCATTCCCGAGATAATCGAAAACGGATGGACGGACGGACGGATGGGCAGACCGACAACAAAGTGATCCTATAAGGGTCCGTTTTTTTATTTTGAGGTTCGCAACCCAAAAAATAAAAATAAATCTCAAACATCTAAAATAACTTCTGGTTACTTATGCGACCCTGGTACTTTCAACTAAAAATATTTTAATTTAATAAGCATTCATAAAATTAGCACAATTAAATGAGTATTAAAACTTTTGTCGATATCATAATAAGTATGTATTACGTTTCCATCATGCTCTTCCCTATGGGTGCGCTTCGAGGAATAATTTAAGTGCGTTTCGTTAGGTGCGCTTGAAATAAGTGCGAGAAATACTTCAATAATAGTAGAAAGGGCATTCATCTACCTGTTGACACGATAAAAGAAGTAAAAATCGGCCAAGTGCGAGTCGAAATCGCACATAAAGGGTTCCGTCTCTCACCCAAGGTTGTCTGGAAGAGATTGCTATGTAGCATTTGACGCAGGGGTCCCGGGTTCGATTCCCAGCGGGGGTACATATTGTATTCGTTTTGGTAGGTGGTAGGACTTGTTGTAAGTCCGTCTGGCTAGCTACCACCATCTTATCTAAGTCTGACGCCATAACAACATTGTATTCAGCATTGTTGTGTTCCGGCAGTTAGAGATAAGATAGATAAATATAAAAATAAAATCCGCCTATTGTGTGTTCCTCTTTTTTTGTCATTTTTCTGTATGTTTTTGTTTTTGTATCGTGTGCAATAAAGTTTCTATTATTCTTTTTATTATATTACACCCACCCAAAATGCCACTATAATCTTTCATCACTATATCTGCATAAATAACTTTGTTTTTCATAGTGTTTGTATGAATGACAAAGTTATATTTGGAAAATGTGCTATAGCTCTGAAACTGCTATATATATTTCGTTCAAACCAATTTTCGTTGAAAGTTTTTAAAAAGATTTACAGTTTTTTTTTTTATGATTTTTCACTTTCTTTTTTAAAAGTTAGAGGGGGTTACACACATTTCTTTTAAACGGTTGACTTTGAGAAAAAACAGTTTTAGGAACCTCAATGTAATTTTTAAAGACCTATCTATAGATACCCCACACGTATAGGTTAGATGAAAAAAATATTTTTTGTTTCAGTTCGCTTTGGGAAATGTGCTATATTTTTAAAACGCCAACTATATTTCGTTCAAACCAATTTTCGTCGAAAGCTTTTATTAAGATATACAGCATTTTTTTTTTCACTTTCTTATTTTAAAAGTTAGAATGGGACACACATTTTACCACTTTGGAAGTGTACAACTTTCAAACGGTAGACTTTGAGAAAAAATCGTTTTAGAAACCTCAATGTAATTTTTAAAGACTCATCTGTAAAAAATCCCGAGACGTATAAGTTTGACGAAGAAAAAATATTTCAGTTTCAGTTCCATGTATCCCTTAAGATATATTTTTTAATTTTTGTGTAAAAACCGTAAAGCGGTTTACAGAAGCGGTTTACCTACCAAGTTTCAACTGTGTAATCCTCATAGTTTTGCAATAAAGTGCCTGTGACATACATCGGACAGACAGACATGACGAATCTATAAGGGTTCCATTTTTAGCCATTAAGCTACGGAACCCTAAAAATGGGGAAAGAGTAATAGATCTTTATACTATTTTGCTAAAAAATATAACTTATTAATTAGTAGCTACTGCAACTAACACACTACACAATTATGCATGCTAAAATCGTGTTTAGTCACTGTAATTATAAAACAGAAGAATACATAAAATTATAATTAACAAGACTATTTTCCACAGTTTGACTACACTTTATTTTTAGGTACATTTTCAAAACCGAAGATGGGTAGTAATGTTACTTTTGCGTGTCCCATGAAAACCTCGAAAGATAATGTCCAACCGTGTTCAACCAGTTCAGTGCTATAGCTTAAATAATTTATTAAGAAGACACATGAATAACAGTAGCAATAAAATATCAGTAGGTGAACAAGCTACGGTCAGCCGGGACCAATAATTCGGTACACTATTATAGGTGTCGATGCTGTAATAAAACCATGTCAATGTTTGCCCATATTTCCGTAAAATATATTTGATTATTGTTACATTAAGCAATAATTTTCACCAGGCAAAATATATACGGAAGCAATTTGTTCAACAGAACAAAAGACGACAATTATTTATTGACACAATAACATTTTTCTTTTTACTATTATCCAAAGAGTTTCGATGTATGTAAGTACCATTCTATGAATATATAACCAAAGAGTTTTTATCTCTTAATAACATGCCAAAATGGCTAATACTGTAGGTAAATCTATCCTGTGGTTTAATACACGCTAATAGAGAAAAATCTAATATATAGGTATGGATATAAATAAACTATAAGTAATATTACTTGAATATAATATAAATAGCTATACGAAGAGCTCGGTGGCACCAAAGAATATTAACTATTACTAAGTAGTGGCACAGTGATTTGCGCGCTCGCTTGCGTTGTAACTGACGATTTTAAACAACTTCCACAATGGTCGGTCATAGGATGGGTATCCTAATCAATATTATACAGGGTGGAAATTTAAAACGGGGTTCTTTAACCGTTGTAGCTACTTGAAAACGTTCTTTGGAAACCATCCCTAATTTTTTGAGAAATATTGAACAGCATTCACGGATGTTGAAAAAAAAATACAGTTTTCAGTTTTTTTTTTATAAAACACTTTTTCGGGATTTCTGAATTTTCTAGTACTCATACCTCAGTTACTGTCTGAGACCGTTTTGATCTTCATAAGGAACAGGATCGATTAGGTTCAAAAAGTGTTTTTTTTTAAATAAAATAATCTGAAAACTGTATTTTTATTATCGCGCGAGAAGTGTGTTTTTTTGCGTTTTTCGCGATTTCTGACTTTTCTAGTACTCATACCTCAATTGGTGTCTTAGTGTGTTTTGGTCCTCATGAGAAACAGGATCGATTGACATTTTTTTTAAACAGACCATTTTCCTGCTGCCTGAACATTTTCTTCTAAATCCCCGCCCTTACTGTCCCGTCTTAAATTTCCACCCTGTATATGCGAAAGTGTGTTTGTTTGTCCTTCCTTTACGCCCTAACTAAGCAACTAATCGACTTGAGTTTTAACATTGAGTTACTTGAAAGGACGGAGAGATGCATAGGCTACTTTTTAGGTTTACTAATGTATGCTCGAATTTCAAATCCAATAATTTCGTTTGACATAATTTCATTTGCCATAATTCCATTAGAAATAACGTTTCTGTTGCTATAATTTCATTCTTCATAATCAATCAAACGCCATAACTACTTCAACCCCAATGCAGGCAGACATGCATTATGCAGTCAGGCATGTGCAGCATGCATTATGCAGACAGGCATGTGCAGCATGCATTATGCAGCCAGGCATGTGCAGCATGCATTATGCAGCCAGGGTAGTGCAGCGTGCAAGCATGCAAGCACGCATGCAGCATGCAAGCACGCATGCAGCATGCAAACACGCATGCAGCATGTAGGCAGGCAGGCATGCAGCAGGCAAGCAGGCATGCAACATGCAAGTCTTTTGTCACGGCTCCGGCGCTGCGGGGTTCCGGCAGTCCCACGCGTACTTTTCGTCACAGATGGCTTTAGCTCACCACCTGCTCCTCAGCACGCGGGCCGCCTCACCCCTCCGCGCCTTTGCGGCTCTTAATTACGATCTAAGGTACGATTGGTGGAATCTAAACAAATATAAATAAATATTTGCATACAATCACACCAAATATCTAGCCCACTTTAAGTTTCATGAAGAACTTGTGTTATGGATACTAGATAACGGATAAACATACTTATATACTTTTTATTTTTTTTTGTAAACATACTTAATATACTTATTAAACAACCAGACCAAGACAAATAGACATGTTCATGCACACAAATATTTGTCTTGTCCGGGGATCGAACCAGGAATCCCTGGCGCAGAAGGCAGGCTTAGTACCCCTGCGCCAAACAGGTCGCCTAACGTCTAACTAGTAAATAAAAAAAATAAAAAAGGTCTTCCGTGAATGACTGTATTTAAATGTTTTGTTGTGGTGTCCGATACTGCACTTCGAATCTTGTTAACTTTACAGGTTTTCATGGTTCAGAGGTAGCATCGGCTCTGGCTCTGATTTTGGCCATCTTACACCAGTAATATTTATCTACACTGATTTACGTCTTAAATTCCGTGCTAATTCTGATATCCTTGGGCAGGTATTCATGAACCCTCAGTTTATTTAATCTTACTAGAACTGTTTTAATTGTTTTAACAGTGTACCTAATTTATTATGATTATGTGTTCCTTTCCTTACAGCTTTGGTTTATATAAAGTCAGCAGCTAATAAAAATCAATTTATGTGTCACTGAATAGTGTTTTGTCTCATTTACCCGTTGTTTGTCATCGCCTAAAAAGGTAAGTGATAGCATAAGTACTGTGATAGACTAAACTGGGAAAACACTATTACAACATACTACCTATTAATTCCATGCTGCCAACTGGCTCATTTCAGTAGGTACTACAAAACACGCAATGACAGCTTTCATTCACCAATTGAAATTCACCAGTTCGAGAAATGAGGATATGGGACAGATAATAAAGAACAGATGTTATGATCCTCGTAGGTATCTACTCAATTTTGTATACGATTTTATCTTATTTCATTGGCCGTACTTTAGCAGTATCAAAGACCTTACTTAACCAGTAAGCGTTTCCTCGTATCATGTTCAGCGCTTCCCCGTATCAGATACAAAGTTAGGTACGATTGTATCTGATGTCGACAATACCGACGTTCCGAACGAACCCATTTCAAAAAATCTGTCGGAAGCAACGATACGGTAAGAGCATTCGACAATATTTCCATTGCTATCGAATCTGATGCTTTTGAAGTGAAAGCTTTTCGATTTAAAGTACTTACTACATTTATACAAGTAGGTACAGTGTTAGATTTTCTTCGTATCAACTCATAGAAAGCTGAAAGCACACTGAACTAAACTTGGACAAACTTACATAGGTCATGTTTGGGTTTTGTTACAACAAGTAACTTTTAATGGCTTTTCAAGTCCTCAGACATTTTTTTGGCAGTTTCAGTATTAACCGAATAGGAATAGATGTCAATGTAAAACCAAAGATGTCAAACGTAAGTATTAGTTAGTTCCAAATTAGGTAGCTCATATTTTAATAATACTGTACCACAATTTGATTTAAATTAGCATATTTGACTTTTTGAAGTAAAAGGTCAATCTACCAACCCGCTTAGACACCTAGGTACTGAAATTTCTTAAGCTTTAAAGCCCATGAACTTTATAATAAGCACGAAGGAAAAACATTCTTAGCTCCGTTGTTCACTAAAATATTTTGTGAAAATTTGTCGTCATTTTAGACTAAATATTACCTAGACAAAACACTAACAGCTGATTAATGATCACCGCGATAAAATATATAATTAAAATGCCTGTTAACCTAAAGCGCCCTTAAACGATCAATTTTTTTGTCAAACTGACAGATTTTCGTGTTTGTCAAATTTATTTGACCGTCTGCGGCTATGTTTCATGCGTTTTACTTCCGGAAATTTATTTGAAAAACAACGTAACAACTGACGTTATGTCGGACAACGCTCGCTGCCACCGCCCGGGTAGTCACATATGCGGTTCGTTCGTTTTATCGCGGAATCATGCTTAAAAATCTCGGAAACTATGAGGCATAAAAAAATATAGTAGATAGATCTGTAAATTCCTATGGATTTAATAAAAGAAATCAATTTTACGTATTAAAATTACACATGACGTTGTTCTTCGGGACCGTCGTATTGCGATAGTGCGATTCGGAACGCATAAGACATATTCTTAGGAATTCAGTAATTATAGCCGAGTTGATTTTTTCCAATATTTATCTATTTAAAATGTATCATAAGTGTTCTTATTTTTTTTATTTTTTTTATTATTATTTCATTCAGGCAGGCAGTTGAAACAACTGATAATTGCCTGTATCCAATGATCCATTTGTTCGAATATTCTGTCTGACGTTTAATGTGAGTATCAAGTCTTTTCTTGAATTCGTTAGTATTTTCGGCTGCCACTATTTCCTCTGGATTTTTTTTTAAATTTCAAACAAATTAATCTAATAACTATGATCGTTTCCGGGTTCTTTATGTTTGTACAAAATATTAGTACGTTGAAAAACAAACTTTTCGTCTATAAACCTCAGAAACAGATCAAAGCTTTTTCATCTTTAATGCAGATTTAAAGTAACAGAATAAAAGGAGTAAGTAACGCATTTTACCACTAAACCTGACATACCTGTACCCAATCAAATTCTGTTTGTGATTTCTGCACCCACATTCTATTGAATTTCGTCAATAGAACTTTTCTAAAAGAAGTTATTACTGCGGTCGCATTATCAAAATAAAGCGATCATTTTTGATGCCACGAAGCATTTTAGAAAGCTATAGCAGATAACAAAAAAAACTTATTGCGAAATTTTATATATTTTTTATAAACGATGGGGAAACTCTTTAGCCTTTATCATACTTGATATTAAGTATTAATAGGGCTGAAGATGGAAGCGTGCCTCTCCCGGAACCTTCAACCACTGTGGGACTGGCTATCTTATCTCTAACTGCCGGAACACAACAATGATATAGACATTGTTGTTATGGCGTCAGACTTAGATATGATGGTGATAGCTAGCCAGGCGGACTTACAAGTGGTAGGGTCCTACCACCAACTAAACCGAATAAAATATGTACCACCGCTGGGAATCGAACCCGGGACCCCTGGGTTGTTACCACTAGACCACAAAGGCGGTTAAAACAATACTAGAGTTCTCCTAACGACTTTGTCCGCATGGAATTCATGAGTTATATCTTGCTCCCGGTTATATCGCGCTTCTCAGGAATAACTTGAAACTCTATGCAAAAAAAAAACATAGAAATTGGTAGAGTGTTTTGGGCAAGAAAAGGTAACAGATAAAGTTACTTTTGTAATTATACTATTAGTGTGGGTTGCACCATATTACTTTTACATCTACACAGTCAAATCCCATACGTTTTTAACGTAATAGTAACCGTAAAAGGTTGATTGGCATTGAATACTTCCTTTCGTACATTACAATGTGTATTTTGTACCAGAAGATAAATAAATAAATGAAACTTTGTGGGCATTGGTATCAAATTAGAGTAACGATGATAAAATACAGGGATCGATCGATCGATTTTGTCATCGTAACGTTTAGTCGTCTATCACCTTATAAGCTAGGGTAAAAGAGGGTAAAATTGATAAGTATACTGAATAAAACATCAAAGAAGATAAATTTAAGTAACCTAGGGAACTAGTTTGATCTATATCATGTACATGAAATAGATCAACCTAGTTCCACTCACACGTGAATTGCAATGGAAAACAACGCAATGAGCATATTGACGCATACATAAATTATGTGGACTACTTTAATAAAAAACGCCTTTTTTTAAACTGTTGTATATATAGTCGACTTCCCATTATTTTGAGATACAAAACACATTTTTTTATTTTAAATCCGTATTAAGAAAAACAGCCTGTTGACCCAACAAAAGTCGGACCATAGCGAACTCGCGACACTCAAGAAATTCGGATAAGAGTTATTATTGACGCGCACAACACTCGAGTTCAAGGGAAGAACCCTTGTGGGGAGGTCATTATTGAACGCTCTGCCTGAGTTTTTGGAGTTCGTCTTGTGTAGCCACAGGAAAACTACACGATACTTCTGATTTATTTTCTTTTTCTTAAAAGAACATCAAGTATTCATTAAAGTTACACTTACGAGGCAGTTTCATAAAGTTGGCGGTTAACAATAACAACGTAAAACCAAAAGTTCCATAAAATTAAGCTATCACTAGTCATAGAATGTAATTCTGTTTTACGTATTTTGTTTAACGTGTTTTGTTGCAATTCAAATGTTTCTTCACATAATACAAATTGACCTTTTAACCGACTTCTAAAAAAGAAGGACGTTATCAATTCGTCGCGTACTTATATATTATTTTTATGTATGTTCACCGATCACTCGATCAAATTATTCACACGTTATAACATCAGTTTATTCCCAAGTTGGTCCCATTTTCTGTATTTTTTAAATCGGTTTAGTAGTTTTCGATAAATCTTGAAAAAACTGTCGTTAACGGTAATTGTTAGTGTAGGTAACAGAACTTATTCTTACTTAAAAATGGTGAAAAAAAATTAAAAAACCGGAAAAGTGCGAGTTGGACTAGCCCACCGAGGTTCGTTAATTTACAGTTTGATTTATTTGCAGCTTCAACGGACTGTGTTTTTTTTAAATTTATTTAAAGGACCGCTAACAGATTCATAATATTTCAATTATAAAACTAAGTATAAGTATTCAGATACAATGATTAACCAAATCCAACAGTGCTGGTCACATTTTACATATTAGCTAGCATTAAGGTGGAGCAAATCTATACTTAATATGACTAAGCTAGGTAGGTAACTAGTGCTAGTCTTAACATGTTTAGCAATTTATTTTATTAACAAAGACAAACATTATCCTAGATTTTGTATATATGTGTGTATGTGCGTAGGTATGTGCGTATTTTTGTATTTGTGTTCCTATATGTATGCTATGGTGCGCGTTAGCATAGTGTGTTTTGAAGATAAAAAAGTTCACTCAATGCTTAGAAAAAAGAGAAAAAAAATATGATAAAGTTTACACAAGCCTGATTGCCCTGCGGGCCGGGAACTGTTGACCTGAATATATGGTTTTAATTTCAACTGATACCTTCACGTGTTTTTGAGATAAACGGTCGGACGGACAGACGGACAACAAAGTGATCCCATAAGGGTTCAGTTTTTTTTCTTTTGTGGTACGGTACCCTACAGTACACTACAATAAAATATTACATTAACAGCACATAGAAACTACTTAGGTTTACTTAAAAAGTCGTACGTTTAGTAATTCATCGGAGATGTTTTTATAATATTTCTTACATTTCAGAAGGTAACGTAGTACGACCCGTACCAAGTACCACTCTAACTTGACCGGTTTTTTGAAATCGCCATCTCTGATGTGTTTTTACGGTAGCTTTTGTATTTGAATGGAGGCCAAGTCGATGATGACGAAGCGAATTTCAGAGGGCTGAGGGTTCTGTAGACGGTTCACGACGACGACGCGATGGGGAATTTTTAGATAGGCAGTTTATATCATTTTTGTATATTATCATATATTTCTTAAAGGTTTTTGAGGAACTATTTGGCGCAGGGGTACTAAACCCGCCTTCTGCGCCTTCCCGGGTTCGAACCCCGAATAAGACAAATATTTGTGTGCATGATCATGTCTATTTGTCTTGGTCTGGGTGTTTAATACGTATATTATGTATTACGTATTAATTTGCAAAAAAAAAGATATAAGTATGATTATCCTTATCAGTATCCGTAACACAAGTTCGTCATGAAACTTAACGTCGGCTAGATAATCGGTGTGATTGTATGGTTTTTTTTTTATATTTCTACTGAAAGTAAATAAAGTTATTTTTTTCTTTTAACGTTGTTTCAACGGAAAGGACATAATAGTTAAAGATTGATTTATCAATAATAACAATTGAAATCGATCAGAAATAGGCTGCTCGACCAATAAGAGAATATACCAAGAATGATAAACCTGAAGGTCTCACGCTTCGTCTAGAATACTCAACCAGCGAGGAACTGGCTATCCTATCCCTGAGTCGGGGGACTTTTGGGACCGGAACTGTGGTCCCACAATCCTTTTTGGAATTAATTCTTATTTTTGATGATGCGGCTTTTTGGGACCACTAACCGTGGACCCAAACGCCACCTTAATATTAATAATTATTTTTATTAGTATTCTGGGACCACTAATATAGGCTGGGCTGCGTAGTGCCGGCCTAGATTAGCACTACCCCCTCTTATCCCGTGGGTGTCGTAAAAGGCGTCTAAGTGAATACAGGCTTCAGAAGACGGGCAGCAGCGTCTTTTTAAAAAACTTGGCAAAACTGCGATCGCCAGCCCGCCCGCCTGCCAAGCGTGGCTATTATGGCAAACCCCCCCAATTAAAATGGACAGGCACAACATACATCGGTCCCCAGTTCCCGGCAGCCCTGCTATTCCTAGATACGATAGCGGCTATGGTTAGGCCGGGCAGGGGGTGCTAAGAATCCCCGGGCTACGGACGGCTATCAACAATGCGACTTCTGCAACAAGCATCGTACAACACGCTCGCACTGAGGACTGACGCGAAGCTAACCGAGTTGGAAGAGATTATCAGCAGGTTACACTGGGAGATTATAGGGTTCTCTGAAGTCCGAAGAGAGGGTGAGGACTCGATAATTCTTGACTCCGGTAACCTGCATTACTGCAGGGAGGGATATTGACGGTTTCATCGTCCACAAGTCCCTTGTCAACAACGTGATCACCATTGGATGTGTGTGTCGATCAGGGTAGCGTACCTGATACTCAGATGATCCAAACTGTATTCGCTGCATGACATACAGGTCTACGCTCCGACCTCGACACACCAAGATGACGAAGTGGAGGCTATGTATAAGGACATCTGTAGAGCCATGCATAGTTAATGAGTTGAGAGCGGGGCGATTTGGAGTTGGAGAATGGAATGCCAGAGGCCAGATGCTAGCCAACTTTATAGAGAGGGAGGAGCTCTTTATGATGAACTCCTTCTTCAAAAAGCCGGAAAGCTGAAAGTGGACCTGGATCAGTCCGGACAAAATGAGAAAGATTTTATTATTGAAGCAAATATTCAATAATGTCACTGTGATCAACACCGTCAAGACGGGGAGCGATCACCGAATGGTACGTGGCACATTGAATATCAACGTGAACCTGGAAAGAGCGCGGCCGATAAAATCTACGCTCCGACCATTACCAGCCCATATCCAAAACCCCGAGAGCTTTCAACTCGAACTCCAAAACCGCTTCGAAGCCTTTGAGAACAGCATAGATGTTTACGATCTACACAACATGGTGGTGGACACAACCGTACCAAGTTAAAGAAACTCTCCAACCACACACTCCTACTCATAGATCAGAGAGTGAAATGAGGCTTCAGAATTCAGCGGATGCTCATCGTTATCGGCATTTAAATATCTCTAAGTCTTTGACAAGCGACCTTTATTATACCAATTTAATACGAACTACATTAAACAGGCCATCGAGCGTAAAAAAGGCTACAAAGTATTCGGCAGAGATCTGTCTATTGGGCAAAGCCAAATGACGAAGCTGAAAACTAACGACGGTCGCATAACTTCTACGAAACCTGAAATCCAGAGGGAGATCGAGTGTTTCTATTCTTATATTCCAGGCAGACACCTGTTAAAAGCAAGGTTAGTGACCCAAGAGCCAAGCTTACCCGACATTTTACCGATGTACGAGATTAGTATGGCTCTCAAGCAACTGAAAAAGATCATCAAGGCGGCGGGTGATGTAGGAACTACTGCGGAACTTCTGAGAACGGGTGATAAGATGATTGGCGCGGAAAAGTTCTGGAATCGCGACCGCGCACCGGATGACGCTCCCTGGGTAGGCCCCTCACAAGGTGGACTGACGATCTGCTGAAGGTCGCGGGAAGCCGCTGGATGCGGGCAGCGCAGGACCGATCGTCGTGGAGATACTTGCGGGAGGCCTATACCCAGCAATTGGTGTCATGTGGACGACATGAGACGACGACGATATAGACAGTTGCTATCTTTATTTCCTATTTCGGGAAAGGACAGCTGAAGTACCAGGGAAATTTAAGTTATGTATTCCAAATTGGAGCACTCAAATCTCCCACGTTGCCGGAAGTGCTATACCGAAGAAATAAAAGTAATTGACATGGCGTAATAATCTAACCAACTCCTGGTAGATAATGCCTCTTTCACGCAAAAACTACAACACGAATTTGGATGAAATTTGATATGTAGGGACTTCAAGTAGTCGACTAACACATAGTCTACTTCTTATCCCGATATTTCCACGGAAATGGGAACTACAGGCGGCCGCTAGTGGGAAATAAATATAGACTATCTATAAATCTGTGGTCCCAACATACCACTAAAATAATGATTAATATTAAGGTGGCGTTCAGGACCACTGTTTGTGGTCCCGAAAGCCGCATCAAAATTAATTCCAAAGTGGATTTTAGAACCACGGTCCCGGTCCCAAACGCCCCCCGACTCCTATCCTGCTCCTAACTGCCGGAACGCCACAATGTTCAAAATTTTGTTTCATGAGGCTTTTGAAGATTTTCGAAATTAAGCTACACTTAATTACAGAATTTTGCAAATTCCGCAGGATTGTATCATCACTATAAACCATCAGCTTAAGTTACTTCTAAGTGAGTAAATATTTATTAAGTTCTCTATTCGTATTCCACTTTACTGATACAAAATGACTTTATCATTAATCATGAAACCGAGCCAACTTATGACTGATGGATGACTTAGTGCAACCAAAAATACAAAATATCATTTGTTATAAATGTCATCTACGTACATAAGATGTATCCATCACGTGTAATAAAGGTAAAATATTTCTTGTAAATGTTTTAAATAATATTCCTTTTCTATAGCTTTTGTGATATGAAAGCCTCCAGGCTGTCAGTATGTTACTTATTAATTCCATTAAGGCTTAAGGTTTACCAATGACTGTAGTTTTCTGGAAATGTAATAAGGCTACAAAAAGGCTGCAAACATATACTTATATGTTTGCAACCTTTTTGTTTCAGGATGTTTCGGGATGGTAACTTTACCATCCTTCGTCATTAACTATTAATTCATTAACCCTCCACGTGGGCTCAGTGAGCGTTAAAAGGTGTTATGTTAACTACTGCAGGTGCGCCCGGGACCAACAACTTGACCTCATGCCTTCCAAAACACAAAGGAGCTGAGACAAATCATTTATGGTCACCCATTCTGCGACAAAGCCCTAGAAATATTTGCTTATTGCGTACATAATCATTGCACGATTTTTTACGGATTTTCGGGCAAAAAATCTTAGTCCACCTACTATTTCTAGGAAGTTATGCATAAATTAGCTGAACAGGAACGACTGAGGGTACTGAATGACTATATCTATTGACAAATCAATCATAACTTATTTTTATATCACTGTGAAAGAAAACTACCATCACGACGCTAATATTTTAGCAAAGTCATACTTTTAATTAATTCTAGCAAGTTCATAACAGCATCCAAAATGTTAAGGCAAAACTCAACTTTGCCAAACCTCCGAGTATTAGTTATCTCAATTTCCTTGAAAATCCCAAATCTCGGCGTTATTTAGACATCGTCATAACTGGCTGGTTAAGCTGTTAACTTAACCTACATTTTGTAACTTCGTTAAGCAACGCCAATGAAGTTTTAAAGGATATCACATTTCAGCTATTAAGCTAAATTATTTCGTATCGTCTTACAGATAAAAGTTTACACACTTTTTAGGAAGTTAACTTTTTGGAATAAAAGCTGCTACACAATCAACGTAGTAAAATTCGAAAATTTTATAATTAGTTCCTTTGTAAAAAAGAGTTACCAGCACTAATATACTCGTACAATTATCTAGTAGTATAATAGTAGATTATGCATGCAATAAGGGGATAAAGCAGTGTCTTATGTCATGGGCAGAATATTGAATTCTGAGCGAAATAAAGGATTCTGTAGTTAATTCTTAAGCGAAGCGAGGGAATTATGGTAAGAATCCTGAAGGAAGCGAAGGATTCAAGTCTGCCCAAGACTAACACCCATATTCTAAGTCGTTCCTCCAAAACTTACTCGTCCTCGACTTAACGAAACCTCATTGAAAACCTCTTCGAAATACTCCTCGAAATCGGTATTCTAATTCGTATATTCTAAGTCGTTCCTCCAAAACTTTTTGCACTCCACTCAACCTCGTCGTGGGTAAAAATGGTAGTGTGCTCTAGGCCTAACACGTAGTGGCTACGTACTCTTTGGCTCCTCCAGGTCCTTACGGAGTTATGACTTAGAATACCGATTTCGAGGAGGTTTTCAATGAGGTTTCGTTAAGTCGAGGACGAGTAAGTTTTGGAGGAACGACATAGAATATGGGTGTAAGTCATAACTCCGTAAGGACCTGGAGGAGCCAAAGAGTACGTAGCCACTCCGTGTTAGGCCTAGCGCACACTACAATTTTTACCCACGACGAGGTTGAGTGAAGTGTAAAAAGTTTTGGAGGAACGATTAAGAATATGGGGGTAAGACACTTTTATCCCCTAGGAGCATACTCTAAAACCAATAAGTGACAACAATTCGCGGAAAAATTATCGAAAGGATCAAAAATCACCGATTTTTTCTTTAGAAATTTAGTTCCGTAGGCAATGCAATGATAATTTTCATTATATCTGTGTGTTACTGTGATCTAGAGTCTAGACTACACACATTCACAATTTGATGATTTGCCATGTTTTACTGATAAGTAAGACAAAAGACACGAAAAAGCACGAAGATGAAAGAGATAGCTATTACATTATATTTGAATGTGTGCACAATATCACCAAATTCCAATTTCAAATGTTTTCTTGGTGCTAGGGACCCCGATACATATAGAAATGTTTATATTTTTGGTAGGAGTAAAATCTCTTTAAAGTGTCAATTTTATAGTAAAAAACTCCTTAGACCAGGAAGTTATGTCTTGAACAGCCTTGTTTTATTCGAAACTATTTTGATAAAGTTTTTGTTGACATTTTGTTGTTCCAAATTTAAATGTAATCATAATTACACAAGGGAAGTTCCATACAACTTTAGCTCCCTCCGGGCATTAAATAGCTTACTTTCAGGTTGAGAATATTTGATATTTAATTCGTGCTACAGATGCAGGTGGTGTGGAAAACAATTTTATAACGATTTCAATTTTTTTTCCTAGAAACAGAATGTATAGCTGTTGTGGTGCAAATACTTTTTTTGTAGTTTTTATACCCTTTTTCAATGTGAAAGGTCTTATTTCTGTTCATGACAGAATGTTTTTCGTCTTGGTTGGTATGTTTGATTATCATATTGTTTTCAGTTTTTATTATATTTTATCAATGCACGCTTTACTCTGCACTTAATAAATAGAGTCCACGATATTTCCTCTCCCCTTGTTTACATTGGCAAAGAACTTAAACGTAAGTTTTAAGCAAATAAAGAACATAGAATAACGACTCCTGGCATTATAACCCTAAGCTTAAAACTTATGAAGTTCTTAGAAGTCTGTTAAACTAAGTTTTTATTAATATATATAATGCATTCTCAGTTCTCTCCCGGCACAGTAGTGCTAGCACGAAAGATTTTCGAAATATACACAAAGTGTCTTGGGATCAAGTCCTCTATAACAATGAACAAATATCCAATTAATATTATCAAATGTAGTCTCTTAAACTGACTTTTTACTTTAATTATTTCTATAATCAAACAGGGAAGTTTACAAAAAGATTCATTAACTGTCCTAAAAAGTTAAAATAATAATCCTCTATAGCGTCGATACTTTAAAACGTACTTGATACTCTAACTCGGAGATATTCTTCACCTACGTATGAAAATGTAAATATTACGAATGGACGAGACATCAACTGAAATTGCAACTAGGAACTGCAAAAGAATCAACATTTTCAGTCAATCAACAATAACACACAATAGCAAATAGCAGACATAGTGACACCGAGGGTTCATCATCATGGGACATCTATCCAGACTGATACAAGAACAAGAGTCATACAGATGTTGAAAGCTTATCACTTAAAATACAAAAAATTGCTTATGTCTATAAAGAAGCTCTCTCCATAAAAATTAGAAAGTTTTTGAGAAAACAGTAAACTGCTATTCGATATTTCAGCATGCAAATGCAAGGAACTGACGCATTGCATCTGCCCGACCGATAAAAAGTTCCTAAACGAGAACATATGTTTTTGGTACATTGTAGGCACGAAGTATGTTGTAACTTCCTACACCAAGGCAAGGCTGTTTGAGGTACCAGATATCAATTTCAATGCGTCAACCTATATTGACATGATAAATTGGCAATAAACGATTACAGAACCACCGATTTTAAAACACTGAGTTGATCAAGAAATTCAGCAAATAGTCTAATCAGGTGGTGAGGTGAACTTTAATTTTTACGTCTTCCATGCCATATCCAAACTATTAAATTAGCTGTAAGTTGACGTCAAAATCTGTCACTTCTCTATAACCTCTCTATAATAATATTTCGTCACAATTAGGAGCTATAAAAGCCAAATTGAAGTCGCGTAAGAAAATGTCGAAATTTCAGACCAAAAGAGATTTTCAGGCTAATTGAGGACACGCTGTATAATACTTAAGAATACATTTTATTCTATTCATGGAGTAGATTACATTGGCAGTATCTTAATTGAAGTTTTAAATTATCTTATTTACTCTTTATCTAACCCCAAACCAACAAAATTATTCTTTAATTATTATTAAAGATATTATTGAATCGAGTTAAAAAGGAACACGTATTTTTATTATAATCTATGGCATAAATACTACTAGAATTTAAAAATAAGAATATTTTTTTTCATACAACTGCGCTCCACCCTAGTGTCGAGTATCGAGGACGTATCGTATGTTACGATACTTTTGTTTATAATTTACATGATATCTAATCTTATCTAGAAAAACCTTCTGAAGTGTTCAAAACCAACCTATTAAAGACACTAAAAATAATAAAATAAAAAAACTACGTTAAAAAAAACCGACTTCAAAAACTGAAAAGCAAAAAATAAGCCTTGTGGAGTCGGTGCCAGCCAAGTACTTTGTGCTCCTGTTCTTTTTTTTTGCCTTGTTTTGTAAACTTCAGGAGGTTTTTTCTAGATTAGATTAGATTTCATGTGCGGTCAACAGCGCTTTACATTTGCACTACGAAAACCGCCGCTTAGAGCTACGATGTAAAGATGCTCTCAAGGTCAAAGTGTAAAGCCGTAGGTGCTGTTGACTGTACATTACAATCAAAAGTATCATGAAAAAAAATATACCAACCGAATGAGAACCTCCTCCTTTTTGGAAGTCGGTTAATTGCATGGTCCAAGTTAACAAAATAAAAACTATTGGGTCAAACTGATTTTTTATGGAACCGAATGGCAACTATTCCACATCGAAAATCGGATCAGAAATCTCGGCGAAATCAGTGTACATACATAAAAAAAACATACCAACCGAATTGAAAACCTCTTCCATTTTGGAAGTCAGTAGAAAATGTAGTTCCGTTTAAGGCCGATGGGAACGCTGCTCAATATGTCATACATGTTTTACTCGAAAGTTTTTCGTGCCAAGCCAACCGTTAAAATTAGCTTTATATCATCATACGATATAATATACGAGTCTTGTTTTCTAAGAATAAGAATTTTCTTAAACTTTTAAGTGTTGGTCTGCAAATTCATTTTTTAATTAAATAATTCGCTGGGCTCGTGGAATTGGTATTCTAAACAATAATTATATGCTGCGCCCCACTTCGATGAGCAACTATCACATACGAGACTTTGTCTATTTTCTGATGTGAATAGTGCACTGATCTTGTTATACGCAATCTCCGCTGACCCAAGAGGACTGACTATGTTAGTAGTTCTGATTGGTGTAATTGAGATATCGACTGGCCACTTCTAACTGTAGCGTCTGGATGTTGGTCTAACTCGAATATATGACTCTACCTAGGAGTAAACCATTTTTGGGAGATGAGCCGATAGGAAGCACAAATCGATGATCATAGGTAGATATGAATGCATAAGTAGAACGCTTTATGCGCCAATAAAGTATACCTACGGCTGCTATTACATTATCATATTTTTCATCATTTATCTCTCTCACCCTACAGAGATAAGTATGAAAGGGAAAAATCAAGACTATGATCCTATATAAATGATGAAAAATATGATAATATAATAGCAGCCTACCTCAAATCTAAATATGTGATTTTCACTCCGTACAAACCTTGCAATTGTAGACGGCTGAAACGAGATAGCAATGAGAAAACACCGCGCGAGGGAACGAGACCGATTTTGCAGATTTGGCGAAAAAACCACGAAATCACTTCGTAGTAAGTAACTATAGCGATTAAAGAGAAATGAAACAACACGATACTAAAGTGTCCACTAATTAAACCAATTTCCAATAGTATATGTAACCTAATTTGAGAGTAATCTTGAATTTTCGTATTTCAGGGGTTTTTTAGAAAAAAAACAATTGTAAAGGCATACAATCGTGTTTGTGAACTATACAAATCTAGATAAAGGTATGAAGAAATATATATCTTATTACCAGATTTGTAACATCTCTAACCGTCCTAGAGTTTTATAACAAAAATTACTCTTGCCGTCTTAATGTCTGCCAAAAGCAATTTATGGCTAGATTCGCAGTCGTTAACACCCACCAATCCGCATTGGGCCCTCGCGGTGGATCATGGCCTGGCCCGTTCTGATTGAGTCCAAGGCATTGTTTTTCCAAGTCTAAGCATTAAACTTTGATAAATGTATTTTTTATGTTAGATTATGTCTTATTTTATCGTTTCAATATCATTGTGAAAAAAAAATACTATTATTTGCAAAAATAAATCAGTTTTAGTGTGGGCAGCAAAATGCTCCCCACGCGAGCACTCACTTTGCGAGGCGCGACTTCTCTAGTGTTAAGTTTTATGTTATTTTCCATTACAAAAAAAGTAATTTAACGTTTGCTTATACAAATTAGCACATGCATCAATAAAAAATATTTTGAGAAGCAATTATTACTAAGAAATTAAACAACCTCCTTTTATTTCACAAGAAATTCTTGTTAACAAGAAATGTTCACAAGAAATGTTTTTTGTCTGTCGCTACTCGAGACGATTCGACGGGATCTTTTCTTGCTGCGCTTGCGTAGCTTCTTTTCAGCATACTTATTTTTTGAAAAGTATGGATGGAGTAGAAATAACGTTTAGACTACCGGAGCACTAAAACACGATTATGACTTTGAAATAATTAAGTAATTAATTTTTGTAAATGGATTTGTGACATGGCCGTCATGACATTTTTGACTAAGACAGGCCTCAGCACTTTAAATGGCTAAAAACGAATCGAAATGTGGGTATTACATTAAGGGTCGGTTTCACCAACTACCTACTGATAAGTTATGGTTAGCTTATGTGGCATATAATTTGTCATTTTTTCATATAACAAACTGTCAAAAGATCTGTCAATTAAACTATCCAGAACTTTTAAGTAGGTGGTAAAACTGGCCCGTAGTTGTTTTGTTCTGTGGATAGAGCAAATGGTACAGGGGGTAAGAATGGGTTCATGTTGTCCAATCATGATTGTTATGATGGTATGAGTTTCCAGTCGACCAGTAGACTTTCTTATGGAGTGTTACCCATTTCTCTATACGTGTATACTATTTTACCAGCAGTATACAACCTACGTAAGGGAAATTATGCGGATTATAGTGGTTAAGTAACTTTCGCTGAGGTCGGTCGCGGGGTGGGTGATAAAAATAATTGAGCAACTCTGTTTAATTTTGAAAGCGTGATACAAAGCCACATTGAAACATGAGTCAGGAAACTTAATCACAGGCATGGGCTATCTAATTATTATCATCACAGTAAAAAAAGGTCTTCAAAAAGATGCTACTTTTCATTTGAATAGGTACTTTTACTTTTAGTTCTATTATAAAATATAGGTAAGTAGGTAGGTACTGTCGAATTGATAATTCTCTATTAAAGGCGATAAGATGATAAGAATGTAATTAAATGGTATCATGTGTTAAGTATTCTCTTCAAAAAGTAAAGAATATAGGCGACTCAATAGCCTCTTCCTTTTTTGAAGTTGGTTAAAAAGACCGCCATACCAAAAATTTTGTCGGGAAGAATTGCAACGATGTTCCGGGTCTCACGCAAACGGATTTGAGGGCACAGCTAGTTATTAATATAATCCCACAGTCGACACAAAAGCTATATATATATATATATATATATATAGTAAAGTTGAATGGATTGGGACAAAGCTCAGAAAAGTTTGAAGTATCGACATCGGAGTCTATCAAAGTTTGACATCGCTTTCAATCAATAGGCCGTAATCTTGGTTCAAACTCGTGAAATCAACTGTAACTATTTATTTATCCTTACAAATAATATAAATGCAAAAGTGTGTTTGTTCGTCCTTCCTTCACGCCCTAACTAAGTTTACAAAATATTTTGTAGAGCAGAATTGAAGATTAACATATTAAATGATTTATTCGTGTTATCCAAACAGGTTCAATGAATTTGCATAAATCAATTCAAGGAGAATATAAAAACACAGTTATCAAGATGAATTTTATAGCAGAAAAGTATTTCTTTCCAAAGAATATTAAGTGCCAATCAGTGATATTATGAGTTTGTACTTAAAGCAGATAATGTAATACGAGCTCGCATTGTGAAATATTGTGTAGACCCTATATGGGGTCCGATTCAATTTGGTATTTCTTTCATTTCCGTGCTTTTTCGTGTCTTTAGTCCTATTCGTCAATTGTCAATGTGTCTATGAATGCAGTCTATGAAGGTGACATATCTATTTAAATCATTAGTGCCACTGCCAATAGGTTAAACGAAACGGTATAGGTACGAACTGTAATAACTATCTGAATCTGAAGGTTGAAAAACTAATAACTATTAATCTTAATAAATTAAGTAACAGTAATGATCATAAACATCGTAGTAGGTATAATGACGTCGAACTACGCTTATTGTAGATTTTTCTATATTACAGTAGTCCTATTGTAACTGACTATGTTCAGGGTTTTTTTTTTCTGATTTTGAAATTTCTTGAAGAGAGTGGAATAGTGAGTAGTAGTAGTAGTGTAGCTTTCTCGGATTTTGTTATTTTTTGATACCACTAAATCATTTTTAACCCTTAATTACTCGCACTCAAAATGTTACGTAATTCCTCGCGTGGGGTCCATACGGATCCCATTTTCAAACCTAAAATACAACTACCATCACGAAGAAATCAGATATTTTTGTTAAAGAATTTAAAAAATCAACTCATTTACTAAAATTTGGTATAAAAAATGGAAACTAATTGACAATAATGACATCATATACTTACCTTACTCTTTATGAAATGCTTATTTTCTAAGCAATTCATAGCACACCTGCTATGATCTTCACTTGCTATGAAATTCACCAATTTAACACATTTTGCGCATCTAGACCTTATTTTCCGTTTCCTAGATTCAAAACGAAATAAAAAGACGTTCTGGGACGAAAAGTAACAATAAAATAAAAATATCATACAAATCATAAGTGACAAAAAATTACGCGAATATTTTCCTACCTACCTACCTGTACTCGGGTTACGCTCGCAACTGTTTTATTTATATCGCAGTTAGTGTTTTAGTAAGCTCCGAGTAAAGTCCTACCATTTACGCTTACATCAAATTCTTACAAGTCGAAAATCTATACAATTAAAGTCATTACTATCAAATCGACGACTACACATTTTGTTTAACAATAATTGACGGTTCCAAAAAGAAAACGCTAAAACAAAAACATCGCGTGACCAAATCAATTTGAATAAACTACCATTTTCTTCAAGAAAAACAAACAGTAGTGTTACCCCTTATCCTTTTTCGATAAGATTGGGGTTAATTAACTATACTAAAATAAGGGGGAGAGTTGTTCGAAACAAGCGAGTTGTTAAGTCTGCTTCACACGCGGTAGTGTCAGTGTAACCGAGCCGTTCCTCAGACGCGGGCGTGTGCTCATCGCTGCGATACTTCGCGACAAGTGTATTTGAAAAAGTGAGACGTTCGAAATTTTACATTCGCACTTATTGAATAAGGAATTGTTTTGTTTTAAATTGGATAAATAAGCCAGTGTTCGTGAAAAGTTTTTGTGAGTTTGTGGACTATTTTGTTTTTCATGATTTCTTCCGAATTAAGTTTTTGCTGGTAAGCTTATTTTCATACGTTTATTTGTGAATTTCTGTTAGAAGTTTAACATTGATGTCAAATTTCAAGCTTTAAAAATTATCAAAAGTTAGAAACCTTCATTCAGAAGCCAGAAAAAATACCCACTAGACTATTTAATGAAACTGTAACTCGATATTACAAAATGGAAGGAGAAAATTTGGAATATGAAAATAATTTCTTGCAAAAGGTTAAAACAGGAAAATAAAGGAAAGACGTAAAAGAAAAAACAAATTAAAGGATATGATTTTTCCTCGTTATGGTTATTTTTAATAAAGATAATCAGAAATTAAAACCCTTTTTTGATCCACGATGAAACATTAATTTATTGTAACACGAGACTGATTATGTCTGAAAAAAATTCCTTTAAAAGCACACACTCATTCACAAAACTACTGACGTCCAAACGCCAATAAATTCCTTATTAAATTCGCAAAAAATCCTAACTTTCAACAACTATGTGATGTAATCTATACGACAACTGTAATAAGGTTTACAATTGCATATCAGGAGTGTAAGATATCTATCTTCCGAGTGTTCTTGAACAGAATCAGTGTCGTTATCGGCTGACCCCGGCATTGAACGAGATGTTTGCTCAATTTGTTAATAAACTATATCGCTAGTTATGGACGTGTGAATGTGTTGAATCATTACTGAAATTGCATGAACAACAAACAAGGAAAAAGATTTACTTAGGTACCGAAAAATTAAGCGTAAGATAAATTTTATACAAGAATAAAAACAAATTTCAACTGTTATGTTTGTTATGCTATTAGTATTTTCATACTGTATGTTTTTCTAATATTAATAAAAAAACCGTGCTAACCGCCTCTGTGGTCTAGTGGTACAACCACCGGTATCAGACCCAGGGGTCCCGGGTTAGATTCCCAGCGGGGGTACATATTGAATTCGGTTTATTTGGTGGGAGGACTTGTTCTAAGTCCGTCTGGCTAGCTACCACCATCTTATCTAAATCTGACGCCATAACAAGAATGTTTTCAGCATTGTTGTATTCCGGCAGTTAGAGATAAGATAGCCAGTTCCTCAGTGATTGAGGATCCCGGGAGAGGCTCGCTACCATCTTCAGGTATGATGAAGGCTAAAAGTCTCCCCGTTGTTCATAAAAAAAAAATAGCCACGCGGATTTAAAACAAAATCCAGCAACTTAACTGGATACAATATCCCACTAGGAATAGAACCCTAGACCTCTGAATCTTATAGCGGTGGTATTACTGAAATTGCACGAACAATTCACAAGGAAAAAGAATTACCGAAAAATGCTTATGATTAAGTTTTATACAAGATTGAAAACCACTTAACGTCAAATAAATTTTAATAAAACTTTACTTAAATCTCTTCAACAAAACTTTAAGGGCAACTATCACCGACTGTCAATAAACATATTTAGCGCTAAACATATATAAAATGACATTCATTTGAAGTCAAAAGTGACAGAGCGATGTTTTAAAATTTGTTTAGCGCTAAAAGTATTTAAAGTCAGTTGGTAAAATTCCGCCTAAAAGTCGGTTTGTAAGACCAGCGATGTAGCCAAATGCACCATTTTACGTCAATCTATTCTAAACGTTTTAAGACAAAATAGCAGTGAAGATACTCGTATTATCAAAATACACTGAGCTGAGACTGGTGGAATTAAACAAAAACAACTGGAATGGCTAGCGTGTAATTTCTACCGTATTTACTAGAGACGATTGATCGGCATTGATCGAAAAGCGCTTTACCTCATTTTTTATTATGCGCACAACCAGGGAGTGGAATTCCCTGCCTGCGTCTGTATTCACGGGTGCCTACAACCCTGGTAAATAAATAAAATAAATATACAATATAAGGATACTAGATCTAGTATCCATAACACAAGTTCTTAATGAAACTTAACGTGGGCTAGATAATTGGTGTGATTGTATGCAAATATTTATTATTTATTTATTTATTAGATAACGGATAAACATACTTATATACTTTTTTTTGTAAATACATACTTAATATACATATTAAACACCCAGACCAAGACAAATAGACATGTTCATGCACACAAATATTTGTCTTGTCCGGGGATCGAACCCGGGACCTCTGGCGCAGAAGGCGGGCTTAGTACCCCTGCGCCAAACAGGTCGTCCTGGTATATTTTTTTTTTTTTTATTTTTTTTTTTTTTTTTTTTATTCCACTGCTCCCCAGCCATAAGCCAGGACTTTTTACACCTATGGTTCTCATTCATACAATTTCTCGCGTTTATGCCTCTCGCACTTTTATGCTTCATACTTATCTTTCTTTCATCCATCCACATGCTCACTATAACTGGTGGGATGCCAGCCTGATTTTTATTTATTCTTTATTATAATATTTTCAGGGGAAATAAGGTAGTACTACAAGTTCTCAACTCTTATTTTTACAGGGTACAATTTTAGTGACCTAGTTTACAATTCTGTTTTGTTTTGTATAATTTACATGTGTTGACATCGTCCTGGTATATTAAAGCTCGAGTGAATAGGCTGTTTTCTAGACAAGCTTGCTCCATCTTAGGCCTTTTCTTAATCTAACGATTCAGAGTTAGGCTAGGAGTAAGCCTATTTAAAGTTTAAAAAAATGACAGTGATGGAAATTGACCTTACTGATATGTTAAGGTCACTTTTCTATTTGACGACTCTGTATGAAATAAAACAGGGAGAAAAAAATAGCCCTTGACGAATTTCTCGCCGTTCTTCTCGTTACAAGGTCTCCCGCCGTTGAGTTTGTGAACCAATGGCGTAGCTTCTTTGACGTTCATAAGTGCTTGTAACAGCCTAGACTGAAAAAAATATATTGAATTTGAATTTGACAACGGTCAAAAGGTTAGTTTTCAGCTATTCTTTTTTCTCAGTATAACGAATAATAATGCCATTTGTGGCTGAATTTTGGTCCTCACAAATGTAAAAGTCCTAGCCGACACGCCAAGAAGCACAAGAAATATGAAAATTCTTTAAAGTTTTCTGATCTAAGGAGACTTTTTTTACAACTATGATGTTACAAGAAGTATTTTTAGGGTTCCGTACCTCAAAAAGAAAAAAACGGAACCCTTATAGGATCACTTCGTTGTCCGTTCGTCCGTCCGTCTGTCAAGACCGTTATTCTCAGGAACGCGTGGAGGTATAAAACTGAAATTTATGTCTAATACTCAGGTCTACTCTCCCTTGGAGCTGGGAAAAAATCAAACTTCTAAGCAAAAGCAATCAAAAGATACAGCCGTTTATGCCGCAAATTTTCGAAACTCGCACGGAATAAAAACCTACAGGGTACTTCCCGTGAACTTAGAATCTTGAAATTTGGTACGAAGTAACGTCTAAAGGTCTAAATAGTACAGTTAAAGGAGAAATTGCGAAAACCGTAAATTTAAAAAAAAATGTTTACAGAACCCTCGGTGCGCGAGACCGACTCGCACTTGGCCGGTTTTTTGAAGAAATCTAAGTCAGACGCCATAACAACAATGTTTACAGTATTGTTGCGTTCCGGCATTTTCAGTTAAGACAGCCAGTTACTCATTGGTCGAGGATTCTGGGAGAGGCGCGATTGCATCTTCAGCGTTATCAATACTTAACATCAGGCATGATGAAGGGTAAGCGTCACCTAGTTGTTAATTAATAAACCTGATCCTAATTAATGTTAAGGCTGAAGGTGAAATTTCGCTTCTCCCTGAATCTTCAAGCTTTGATAAACTGGCGTATCTCTCAATGCCGCAAAACAACCAGCATTGTTGCAAGCAAAACATTGTTGTTAAAGCGAAGCCCTGGATTAAATATTACCTAGTAGCTTAACTAGCCAGGCGGACTTAGAACATTTACCACCAACCGAACTGAGCGTCGAGACCACAGATGCGGTATTATCGTCAAAATGTAGCAGTATATAATCTGTGGTTAAAGTTTTCTGTGTAAATTCAGGTTTGAACATTTGAATTTTCGCTTCGCTTCCACTTTTGGGAGTAAAGCTAAAATTAAATGTTGCTGAACAGTTTTCCAGGTACACTGGATTACCAACATATTTTTTGAACAACTTTTTTACTCGGACAATTTTACGGACAAATTACCTGCCTATTTTATATATTATTTTCATTATATTTTAATGAGGTAGTTTCTTATTAAAGAAAGTCGAAATAGGCAGAATCTTTAATAAGATTTCGCGTATTCGTTTCACAAAGAAAACTGAGATGTCTGTGACAAGCTTAGATTAGGCATGATTATTAATCACAACGTTGATTTGTTTTTGCACATACAGTCGAAATGACTTGTCTAGTTTAGCCTCTTTCTTTTGTTAATAAGGTGGGTAATATCTAAAGATGGATGTTAACCTTGGTTGCAGTCACTTTCACAAAATGCTTTTTTTACATAGCGTTTTAGTTCAAAGTAGCCACATACGGGCCAGTGCCTTCAACCGGGGTTAAAGGTGGTTACACTGGCCAGAGACACACATACATACACATGCACACACCCATTAAACACACACATTTCCATATTTCAGCAAGAACTAACGTCTATAAATATGCACTTAGCAAATATTTACTTCCTTCCGTTATCTATGAATTTTATTGCATAGCTATATTAAACGCGCAAAAGAATGTTATGAACCATAAAAGAGGCTTTTATGCTTTTTCAATCTATAAATACGGATATATCAGCCTCGCATAGGCCCCTGGGAGCCGCCCAATCCTGTTATGACATCAAAGAATCAATCCTCGCGGAAAGACGACATGTTACTTACATCACCTCATAAAAATGCAAGAATTTCGATCCATGTCCGAAATAAAACTTTTTCTTTTTTTCTGTAATATTAAAAGAGTCGGAACTGGAAAAATGCGCTAATGTGCAATAAACTTGCACAGTTAGTGTAGCCAACAATAAAAATGGTACTTCGCATTTTTAATTATTTTGTACTAGCTTCCACCCGCAGTTTCACCCGCGTGGTTCTAGTTCCCGTGGGAATATCGGGATAAAAAGTAGACTATGTTACTCTCCGTCTATTTAACTAACTGTATGATAAAAGTCAATTCGAGTGGTTGCTTAGTTAGGGCGTGAAGAAAGGACAAACAAACACACTTTCGCATTTATAATAATATTAGGATTAGTTAGGATAAGAATTTCTACAGATTAATTAAAATATGTCGACAAAACATCCATCACGTAATGAGTTCTAGGACGTAAAAGTGTTTGATAGTAGTGAAATTAATAGGAAATTAATAGGACACATAAATCAGAGAGACAATCAGGTGATTTAACCTGCAATGTCCTAACCAAACTGGGATTCAAATACGTGACTCCTGGGTTAGTGTCGATTACCACAGGTAATCTAAGATACCATTTTTCAGCATATTTTGTTTAAACACTCAGTTAATTGATTTTAAGTTAAATCGTTTCTGTCTGTCAATAATAAATAATATCGATAACAATTGTTTGTTGTTTGATTGATGAAATCCCATCTCTAGCATTTTTTCGCTCTTATGCTAAATGTCCAATATATATTTTTTCAAATTCAAATAAATAAATGATTTTTTCAAATCCTAATATTTCAAAATACTCCCTGAAACCCCGTGCTACCACAGCTGTGTATAAACAGGAATATGACCTAAAGCATTTTCAAAAAAAGTATTTAGTATGATGAGTTTCCACGTCTATGTGGACCCTCGTCAAAATACTGGTCGTAACGCAAATCAGGCAAGTTAAGTACGCACAGTATTTGTTCGTAACGCACTGGCAGTAAGTTCAGGTTTTGCGCCAATGCAGTGAATGTGTTAACAAAATATGATAATATAAATAAAGTTATCTATATTTCTAAATAAAAACTAATCTTTTAACTATATTATACCAATTTATTAAGAAATATAGTTAAATTTCTTGAAAAAACATTCTCAAATATTTAAAAAGTACCTAATCATTTTATATAGATGAAAACAAATAATATTCTATCTATCTGAGAAGTCATTAATATTGTCTATAAATCAATTTATTACCGACATACTAGAAGTGTTGCCAATCAAAATTTTAACCGATTGCTGGTCGTTAAATTTGATCTTCTCTCAGTATGATAACCTTGGAATCTGATTAATGTGTTGATCGTTATTTGGCTTCCTCAAGGTTGGATGAAGTATAAACACTTTCTTAGATCGTAATACAAACACTGTATAAAGAGAGTTTGTATGAAAGTCTAAACTACAAAGAATGACTGCGAAAATTACTCTATTCCCGTTCACCTTAATTTTTTTTTTTGAAGTGAAAACTTCTTAAGCGGCGTTGTGCACTTTTTCTGTAATGGGTATAAAATCTTAAACTCGCGTCAGGACACGTGACCTGATCGAAAAAGCGTAGGACGGATGGAGAATGTTGAGGTGACAGGTTGACTATGGTCTCGGTTGCTTAGCGACAGACTGTTGATAATGTCTTTTACTTGTCTCTTGTTTTATTGTCAATATATATTTTTCGATTCTCTATAATAACTAATGTTTTATTATATCTTATTACCTAACTTAACGTTCACTTTAATATGGTTTGTCATGTTTGTGTACGATAGCGCAATAAATGAATATTGTATTCTACCACATAAATGATAGTACTTTTATACTGATAAAGCAATTGGTGCAAAATTATTCCCTAACCATTCCAAAATATCAAACATGCTCAACGTTAATAATCAAGTTTTCACTTCTACCGGCACTCCCGGAGTGCAACCCGTCTATTTTTTTACTTTTATTCTTTATCTGGCACTAATGCAATGCACTGGGATTCGAAAAAATCATGGTGCATTACAAAGTCAAGTTTTCCAAGGTTATATAGAAGCTATTGTGGAACTGAAAGTGAAGTGAAACTTCCGATAAAATATGAGCCAACGAATTTAAGTAGGTGTATAGTGTTTAAGATTGAACGATATTCTTTAAAAAGCCAAAAGGTTTTCTAGACCGTCCTGCGTCATCAAATTATACAGGTTTAGTGTAAAAGATATTAAAGCCTAAGCAAATAGCTTTTATCTTTTAGCAGAATGGATTTTTCACGAGATCTGGCTTACGCAGGGAAATTCCATTATACTGAGATTATCATTGTTACTTCATATAGAAGAGATTTAATAATTTTATTATCATGTTGTAAATCTTCTATTAGGTTCCTTACCTTGGTTATTTGTGACGTTGACGAAATGTATTAAGTATCATGAATTAATTTGAAATCTATACTAGTAGGAAGGTATAATAATGCCAAAGTAATTGTTTATAAGTTGGCTAGTAACAATTAGGTTGTTGATTTAAAGTGAGACTGGAATAAAATAATAATATTTTCATACAAACACACCAATTATCTAGCCCACGATAAGTTTCATGAAGAACTTGTGTTATGGATACTAGATAACGGATAAACATACATAAATACTTTTTTTTTGTAAATACATACCTACGTAAGATACCCACCCAGACCAAGACAAATAGACATATTCATGCACACTAATATTTGTCTTGTTCGGAAATCGAACCCGGGAGCTCTGGCGCAGAAGGCAGGCTTAGTACCCCTGCGCCAAACAGGTCGTCTATGGGAAAGAACTTTTCATCTTGAAAATTATATTATAAGTTTAAGTTTAATTATGACGTAAAAAATGTCCATGCGGACGTTAACGACGATCCGACCAGTGTCAGTTTAAAAACATAAACTTCTTAGGGCCGATTTTTGAATACTCAGATAGCAACTAGGAATAGTTGCTATCTGAGTATAAAAAAATCGGCTGATATCGTTTAATACACACAACTTGAAATTAAAAACTAAACAATGTAGCTAATACGGTAACACAAAACGCCAAAGATTTCTCAGATTCAGATTTGTAACTAGAAACCAAAATGTTTTTGATTAAAATATTGTAAAAAGACTCATCAACGTAGACTTTACAATATTTCAAAACTATACCTATGCAATGTAAGAAAAGCAAACGAAATGATATCATTTATATGGTTAGATGCCTTCGTCTAATGACAAGAGCCAACAATGTGATTGCAAAACAATTGATATCATATGCTTGCTACTAAATCACACGAATTGAATATTCAATATTCATAATTGACTGTATGCGATACATCGACCAATGTTGTACCAAAAAGGTGCGATAAACATATGGTCTGAATACCACTACAGGAAACTTAAAAATTCTACATTTTCTTAATTATTATGTTTTTTTTCAAAACCTAAAAAGTCCACTAAGTACTTACTTCAAAATACAATAATGATCGTTGGTTTTTATTACTTATTTCGCTTGTCGAATAGATCTCCGATGAGCAATCAGGGCAAAGAAATATCTCCCTGAACGTTCATCACATTAAGTGTAGTATCACATCACAGAAGAGTATTTTACAATTCTTTTTTTACTCAATGCATTGACATAGCAGCATACGCTGCTATTTAGCTGCGAATGCTGAAATTGTAGCACTGATCATCTTGAAAAACTTGCGAAAAAGTAGTTAGAGTCTTATTTCGGAGCAAATACAGTGAATGTACAAGAAACTGACCAAACACCAAAAGCTGACGAAAATGAAAAGTTATGAAACTCAAACTCAGTATTGTTAATTCGGTTTAGGCCGTTACAAGCACTTATGAACATCAAAGAAGCTACGCCACTGGTTCACAAACCCTACGTGAGACCTTGTAACGAGAAGCACCAGCAAGAAACTCGAAAGGGTTGTTTTTCTCCCTATTTTATTTCATACAAAGTCGTCAAATTGAAAAGTGACCTCAACACATCAGTAAGGTCACTTTCCATCACAAAGAAACAACTAAAATAAATAGTTATTTTCACCTCACACGCTCTGAAAAGGAGGTTTTGTGAATCAGTTTAGGCGTAGAAAATCGCTTTTTGCGGCCTAGCGCGGCAAAGTAATTCTTTAAATGAATACCTAAAAATATGTCATAATGCGTTCCGAATCGCACTATTGATTTTTTAAATTTGATTCTTATTTTAAATAGCTTTAAATTAATTATAATACTCTTTTTGGTTTTATTATATTATTTTAGTTCATTGAATCATAAAAACAATAACAATAAGATCAAACTATTTGTTAAGAATTTTATATTAGGCTGGGTGAGATTTCACAACCTATGATTGGATTTCGGACTGTGACATAAATCTTTATTTTTAAATAGTCTTTGTCTTGTACCTCATGTCAGTGTCAAGATTTACGGAATCGTTTTATTCTTATTAATAAGTAACAATACATTCCTACTTTAAATAACTTTGAATTAACTATAAGACCCTTTTTTATTATTTTTGATTTTTATTTCATAAAACCAACGAGAATAAGGTATACCACGTGGGGCCTATAATCGGGGAAAATATTGAAAATAGAGACTCTCTTGAATATTAGTATTTATTCGGAAAATATTTCAGTTAATCAAAACCTTGGACGAATTAACCACTGGACACGAAACCCGAGAAGAATGTATGAAAACTAGATCAACCAATTCTTGCGGGGGTGAGGGGCGATTAATAATGTCAAATAATGACAGTAGTGCTTGAAGTAATCGATAATTTTTTTATCGATAAGTAAGGAGTGAATGAATGAACCTATTGAGTTTAATAAATCATGTGTGTTTAAAAAAAATAGTAAGTTAATTGTTTATTTCGTGGAAAAATAAATAGCACGATAGGTAAGGAGTGAATGAATGAACCTATTGAGATTAATAAATCATGTGTGTTTTAAAGAAATTAGTAAGTTAATTGTTTATTTCGTGGAAAAATAAAAAGCACCTAATAATATGAAAATCTCATTAAAAAAATACCTCAAATTCATAAAAACTATACAATATGGTTTCCAAAGCGTTAGTGTTTGGGTTTTTTTTTTGTGAAAAATGGGTAGATACATGCAACCTGATACTAGTACTGTACTGATAAGGCTTAAGATGGAAGCGCGGTATCCTCAATCTCAATCTCTAAAAACTAGCTATCTTACCTCTAACTGCCGGAACGGACTTGGATAAGATGGTAGTCGCTAGCCAGGCGGACTTACAATTTACTTACTAACACTTTTTAAGTGAGTAAAAAACATGAATATTTGGTTTATATAGTAAAATAATTCATTATTTACATTAACTTCTTCAATCACTCGAGCTTTTTTTATATAAAACAAAATATGGGTAATTAGTTCATTACAGAACCATTGTATAGGACATACACAATAGCAACCCCTCCATAAGTGTTTAATTTTATAATCGATTGCAATCCCTTTCAAAGGTCAAATAGTTGTGGCGCGATGCTATGTGATGCGATGTGAATAATATGTACCTTTTAAATGAAAAATTTAAAGGGATTGTGATAGACTTACAATTAGACAATAAACCCCCTGTGTGCTTCTCGAGCTGTGATATCTCGTATTCTACATTTTTTTTGGAGCCAAAAATCTAAGTATACTAAAATTTATTGAAAATAATCATCGACATTAGAAGATCGTTGAGACTAAAACATTTTAATTTCAACTCTAGTATCCATTTACATTTAAGAAATATGCATATTTGTAAGAAAAAATATAAACTTGTTTTCAATTTATTAAAGATCTCAAAATTTACGCCACCGTACGAAATTAGCACAACCTAAACCCAAATTAGAAATAGTAGACTAGCGTTTGGATAGCGTATGGTCCAGCATACGCTATGACAGTTTTAAACAACAAACAGAAGTTATCAACAAAACATCGCATATAAATTACCTATATTTAAGAAAAAGCCAAGGCAGTATCTTTCTAGCAACTACTAGCTGAAATACTAATTGCAAGAATATTTCAACCAATAGTTTATTGTAGTTTTAAGATTGTTTTACTTGAATATAATAAAACGATCTTAAAATTAAAATATTATAAGATTAAAAAATAGTATAATATAGCTTACGTACATACATAAATATAATTAATTTTATTCTTGCTGTGACCTAACAAGGTCTATGTTAGAAACAAATATTAAATGTAATCACCATTTATGATAAATTTTAACAAGAAAAATATTGGAACAAATGAACTCGGCCACAAGTGAATTTTCAGATGTGACTTGAACCCACGACTTTTGGGAATCCGGCCCACTGCTCTAACCAATGAGCTACCGAGACTTGCGGACCACTGTCAAAATTCTCCGATACTTTTATACTTTTAATATGCTGTAAGAATATCCTTCCTTGCATTCGAAAGAGAAAAAAAACAAATGTTTAACGATCAATTATGATGCAACAGCTAATAATTTATGATTTTTTATTTTTTGCGTTGTCAATGCTATTTTTATACTTATGATAAATGTTAAATGTTAATGTACAACATACTATGATAATGTACAACATAAGTCTAATACTAAAAAAACAATACCGTGACTGATTGATAGGCAACGCACAGCCCAAACGGCTAAACCAATTAAACTGAAATTTTGCATACAGGTTCCTTTAACGATATTGGCGAGCACTAAGGAAGGATGTTTTGATATTACCACGGGAACGGGAATCATGCGGGTGAAAAAAACACCTTTTTTTAAGTTTGAAACTATATTTAAAATATAACGAGCTCAAAGTTTGTAGGGTTGCGTCGTATAATTACAGAGTTCCTATAGTTATCTTCTGGCTCCATCATCAGACCTTAGATGTTATCTAAGACCTGAGTCCTCGTCCATGTTATCTCCCTGCGTACCGGTTCCACCCAATTTCTTCGTGTTAGGGGTTCAACTGTAAATCTGAAATTAATTTGAATAGTTCCTACATTAAAATTGGATTCGTTCGTTCATTTACATACATCGATATGTTTATCGATATGTTCAAGCCCTATACGACATACAAATGACAATTGATTGAATGAGTGATACATATAACCCAACCAAATTACTTATGCAATATCTTTGAAGAATTTACACGTACAATGATTACTTTTTGAAATGACGTATTACATTTTGTTTACATACCAAATTTTATTTATTTTACGAAAAATTGCTACTCTAATAGATTGAAATTATACTTACGCGTGAAAAGAAAAATGTTTTGATGGTCCGGTATGTTTTTTACAAATTAACTCAGCGTATTTACCCATTTTTGAGATAATGTTCCACTTCGAGATCTCGCGTCATACTGACAACGCCATATTGCTTACTGTGTCTAAAAGGCAGGGTAAGTGACAGAGGGGTAAAGGCGAACGCGGTCCTCGTTACGCGTCCAGTGGTTAATTCGTCCAAGATCAAAACCCATGCATTACTCACAATAAGAATTTAAAGTTACGATTCATAATCAGTGTAGTATTGCAAAACGATATTATCGCTAACGTTGCGAACTAATCGTGGTACAGGTGTTACCAAAAATTTACCGCAAAACATCACGATGCATCAAATGCTATAACATCATGTTAGTTCATAAGTTGGTTCCATTTTTCTGAAATTTTGAAATCGTTCCAGTATTTTTCAGGATATCTTAAAAATACTGTTGTAGTTGCGTACGTAGTTATTCCTAATATGACGCGAGATGGCGCTGCTAGATACTAAAGTGTAACGACGAGTTTATTTTGATTTGCAGTAATGGCGCTGTTCTCTACTTTTAAATTGTGAAGTAAAAGCTTTTTATAAAAAATAAAAATAGACTTCAAAAAGTAAAAAATAGGCCTTTTGGAGTCGGTGCCAGCCAAGGTAAGAAAAATAAAAGTAATAGAAGTGCAATGTACAATTCCTTAGCTGACACCGATTCCAAAAGGCTTAAGTTCGATATAATCTCGCTTATCATTTGTAGAAGTTCACATATATAGTATTCTGTTCCATACAAACAGAATACTTTATGATATATTTTCGATTTGTGTTAATAAAAACATGCTACATGTCCAAACCCTTTATCCCCCAAGAACCTGAATTATTTATCCAGCAGTCTGGCACCATTATTTTCAGCTCAATACACTTACATAATAAAATTTCAGTTGTGCGTCAGAGATACAAATGTTTGCTTGTTCAGTTCGGACCGTTAATCAATCACCGATAAAAAAATTGAATGAATCAAGGTTTAGCACTTCACGTTGATTTTATTGGAAAACTGATATGTAAAAACCGAATATATTTAATGGGAAATGAAATAATGGTAGCCATATTTATGTATTTGTATTTACACAGGCTGTGTCAGACAGCAAAACTGAAAAGCCTTTGGTTGATGGTAGGACTTGTTGTATGTCAGCCTGCTTAGCTAATTTCATCGTATTTAAGCCCGCCACCTTAACGACAATGTTTTCAGCACGGTTGTGTTCCGGCAGTTACAAGATGGTATGACACAGGTGGATGGTAGGGTATAACACAGAGGAGCCCGTGGTGCAGTGGTTCACGCGCTCGGACTGCGATTTTTGAGGTTAAGCAACTTTCGCAATGGTTGGTCACGGGATGAATGCCGTAAATTTACTATCTCGAGCTCCTCCGTGCTTCGGAAGGCACGTTAAGCCGTTGGTCCCGGCTGCATTTGCAGTCGTTAAAACCCACCAATCCGCATTTTGCCCTCGTGGTGGGTCATGGCCCTTTCTCCTTATCCTTCCATAAGGAAGGCCAGTGCCCCAGCAGTGGGGACATTAAAAATGGCTGATGACGAACCAATGACACAGGTATGAAATAAGATAGCCAGTGTCTTAGTGGTTGAGGATTTCGGGGAAGTGCCATTCAGCTTTCAGCCTTTTCATCACAGATATGATGAAGTCTAAGCGTTTCCCCGTTGAAAATAAGAAAAAAAAGCACAATCTAAATACTGGACTACGAAATTTTGGTGTAGTGGTTGAACCGTTCAAGTGTTTTGACTGCCGATCATTCGTCGTAGGTTCGATAGAACTATTTTTATATGATGACTATAAATATTTGTGACATTCTGGTTATATTTTGTGTCTTATGTAATTTCCTATCTACATAAATAAGTAAAGCTAGACATGCTAGACATGAGACTAGTTTCTTTTTTTTAGTATATTTTCTTGTTTAATATTTATCAAGTAAAGCTCCGTTTAGTTTGGGTAGAAATAGTGTTGTGTTACATTTATAGCTACGAAATTGCCCTAGACACGACATTGTTCTGCAGCTATTCTTTTATAGAAGATTCATGTCGCTCATTAGCACTAATTACCAAAATTTTATTTTCCAAAGTTTTAGGTATCGTTGGATTAAACGGTATAAATTTATGTAAAAAAATAAAAGTATTTGCATAATCAAGCACTCAATATACAGTCAAGTGCAAGAGAGAGCTTTGTTTTCGTGTGTGTCAATGCGATATGGTTGTATAGTGTATACTAATCATTGCTCGTGACTGTACGTGACATTGCGATTTTCCAATATACCAATATTAAATTGGTATGCAAGTAGCGAAAATAAGTATGTTTCTGAAATAAATTATACGTTTTCATTAAAATAGATTTAAATGCGAAATATGCGAAAGCAAATGAATGTTTTTTTCATTATGAACCAATTTGATACATCGTTTATATGAGAATATCAGCCGAACCGTTCAGCTGCGCACAGTAAAATGTTATAGCATAATAACTTTAACGCAGTTCCGATTGCCAGAAAAGGGAAACCGTTATTGCTTTTCTTGTACCGTTATTTTCTTGGGAAACGACAGAGAATTTTACAGGCAGACTGTAATTGGTCGAATCAGCATTGTTCGTTTTATTTGCCGAATAGGTGATTTCATTGATGTCAGACACTGCGCGCACGGGCAACTCTTGTCTCCGCAACTATGTCTCTGGAATCAAGTCTACGGGCTTGTATGAAAGTACGCGCATGTAGCGACGCGACAACCTAGAGACTTTATGTCGCGCACGACGCGGAGCAACTGTCACCCCCTCTATTGGTTTCAATGCAGGTGCGGGCACGACGACGACAAAAAGTTGCCGAATTTGCGACAGAAACAAATTAGTTGTGGAGACAAAAGATGCTCGTGCGCTCACTCGCTTACTCAGCCGCAACCTTTCGATCTGGAGTACAAAGAGAAACAGCACTAGTGTTCATAGGTTTAGGGGTTGTTATCGTATTTCCACTTGACATCATCACAACTAAGTTGTTGTACTCCATCGCTTCGTAAGTTTACCATTCTCGGTCACAACTCACAGGGACTTGTTTGACTCGGAGAAAGGAGTAAAAGAAAATGGTAAACATTAGTACTTTCCAATAACCTGAAGCTGCATTCATAATAAGATCGTAATATACAGATATACAAAGGGTGTGTTTTTGTACAGTCAACAGCACGACAGACTTTACACACGAAAAATGGGCAGTTTAATAAAAAAAAATATTAATTAATATTTCTTACACTCACACTAATTAACCTAGCCCCAAAGTAAGCTTGGAAGGTTTGTGCTATGGGATTCTAGGATAACGGACATAAATACATATAATTATACACATATAAGTATTATTTATGTGTAGACATCTATATATCGCAGCCATCTTTCGGTTAAATCAGCCTTTTAATTTGAACTTCAATTCTATAAAATGTCTAAAGAACAACTAACCTAAATGTTGAATGAAACGTTTAACGACTTGGCTAAACGTCATATTTAGCCGTTTTTTTTAAATCGGTTATGGTAAAACTACTTTGTGGCCTAGGTACTATTTTGGTACTTTTGGGGGATATTAGCAAAGAGACTTCTATGGTTTGAAAAATAATAACCAAAAAAAATTTAATTGATTAACACATTTCTAACCTATCACGTGACCTACAGGACTAAGAAAGAAAGAAAGAAAGAAAATGAATTTTATTGAGACAATAAATACAAGGCAATTAACACAAAAACATTGTCTCAAAACTGTCCCGGCTCAGCATAATGCATGGTCTACGACCAGCGCTGATCTTCCGCCGGAACCTGTTTGTTGACTCCGCTACACGTAGATACACAGATAAACAAACAAAGTAACATAAAAAAGAACAATAAAAACAACGGTTAAAAAATAAGAAAGAAAAAAAAAACCAAACCGACAGGGTGTGTGTGAAAGCACCATAATGTGTGTGCTTGAGGCCAGAGCCGGGGCAAAAAAAAAATATTACAAATCCAAATCACAATCATATAAATACGAAAAAAACAAAATGGCTGAGGGAAAACTTTTCCAAACAAAACTTTAGAACTACAATACTACCTACATAATTTGTAATACAATTATTTAGCAACTTTGCAAAACTTTGTACAAAACAAATTGCATGAGGTAAGTACGGTTACAGTATTCAATACACTGGCAAGTAATAAATTGTGTCAAAGATACTCTTAAAAAATATAGACTAAAAGGTGTTTTTTACAGGTATTTCAATTTCAATGCAAAAAATTGTTAAGTTTCAATAAATTAGAAAGAAAGAAAGAAAGAAGAAAGAAAAACTATTTATTGGCACACACACAAAATAATGATAACATAAATAAAAAAGAATAACAGTAAAAAAAAAATGTGCGCGGCCAACTAGGCCCCATCCTCAGCAATTTCACAGTGACATACGTAGCATGCCACTGAGACGCTGGTATTCTGGAGGAGCCTATTTGGTGACAACAAAATAACAAACAAACAAAAATTAAACACTGCAACAAAAGAGAAATTATTAAAAAACAAAAAATAAAACTAATTAAACAAAAAGCAAATGTATGGAAAGGCTGCACAGTCCCGGGTCCCTTTGCCTTGCCAAAATTACAAAAAAAAGTTATTGGAGTCTGGTTTTAGTTTGTCTGTGCTAACTTCAATGCGGTGCCATGAGATGATATAAAAAAAACAAAAGGATATAAACAGCAGAGAAGAAAAAAAATATATATTACAAGTCACTCAGACAAATTAATTACTAAAACATATCTAAGGCAACAGGAGTACAAAAAATACTTTAATTAATCTCAGTACCTAGATCTATTCAACAAAAAAATGCGAATTTCCAACGGAAAAACATACAAAAACATTGTCAGCTGAGCGAGCTATCTGACGCCATATTTGTTTTGGTGACAACAGCGCCGTATTGGTAATAAACAAACAAAATCACCAGCCATCTTCAATGGGCTAGCTTACAATCAGCCAACTAGTTGAACGTTAAGTGCTATTTCAATCAATTACCGGCCTAGGCATTCAATGCAATGGCTAAGGGACAACTAGCCAAGTCATTGAATGAAACGTTTAACGACTTGGCTGAACGTCATATTTAGCCGTCTCATTAAATGACATGTTATTATAGACTCAAACTATTCGTGAAAACTTGTATCCGGCGAACTAGTTGAACGTTAAGTGATGCTAGTTTAATCGAAGATCAGCCTAGGCGTTCAACTGAATGCCGGCATTTAAATAACGGGCTAGCCTTCCAATCAACTGGCTCATTTAACCAAATGGCTGCGACATATACACTTCCATGACTCAGGTACAAATGCTCGTATTCATCATACAAATATTTGCCCCCACCGGGATTCGAACCCAGGACCTCGGAGTAGGTGACATATTGAAATCGGTGTACATACGTTCCACTCTACCACGGAGATCGTCAAGAGTTTAGGAGCGATTAATGATATTTATTAGTAAAGAAGAAGCCAGCGACATAAAGAAGATCTCAGGGTCAAGGTTTAAACTGCACTAAGATTATTTTTACTAACATAATATTTAAGTACATGTTTAAAAGGCGTTTATTTAACTCTCAAACTATGTCTTTTTTCAGATTGTTGCTTGGACTCAAGACAAGTGTGAATGGAGCCTTAGTGCGCCGCATTTTGTGAGTATTTCAGTCTACGTCATCAGATTACTGATATTCTATAAATTAAATTGTAAATCATAATGCACATTTACGTGGAGCCCGTGGCACAGTGGTTCGTACGCTCGGCCTTCGATTGTTGAGATAAAGCAACTTTCGCAATGGTCGGTCACGGGATGGGTGACCAAAAGTTTACAATCTCGAGCTCCTCCGTGTTTCGGAAGGCACGTTAAGCCGTTGGTCCCGGCTGCATTTGCAGTCGTTAAAACCCATTAATCCGCATTGGGCCCGCGTGGTGGTCATGGCCCTCTCTCCTTAACCATCCATAAGGAAGGCCAGTGCCCCAGCAGTGGGGACATTAAAATGACTGATGGCGATGCACACTTAGCCTGTTAATCAAGTTGTTCAAGGTGCAACGCTCAAGTTTTAATTTCAAAGTAAATCGAACAATACACGGAACTATTAATCTGCGTAATCTAAAAGTGCTCACACATGGGCAATAATTAAGCAAAAATTTTCCGTCTTCACAAGTGGAGCAACTAATGGAGGAATCTAAGACGAAATCAATAAAATCTTAAAGAATCATCTTAATTCGTCATTTGCTAGCAGGAGACCAGTGTTCAGAAATAGAATATCAAGTGTCTCATATCATAGCCTGAGAGGTTAAGACTGATAAATCCAATCGCCTCTGTGGTCTAGTGATACAACCATTGGTATCAGACCTAGGGATCCCGAGTTCGATACCCAGCGGGGGTACATATTGTATTCGGTTTGGTTGGTGGTAGGACTTGTAGTAAGTCCGCCTGGCTAGCGATCACCATCTTATCTAAGTCTGACGCCATAACAACAATGTTTTCAGCATTGTGTCAAAATCAAATGTGAAATAAAAACCGCGTTTTAATCAAGTGTATTTGATTGCAATCATAAATCAACAATCAAAAATGGCTCGAACTTTCGATATAGTTGAGGTTTCGCTATCAATTTACCACGTTATGTAAATTCAGTTTATCGCTTCTCGAGGATTTTCGTCTCAAGCTCAATTTTCAAGATACGGAATAGTCTAACTGAGCGTGAAATTTCTATCGACACTGTATCCTCATTTTATCGAAGCTGTGAAATGATAGTTCCACGATAAAAATACAACTTCAATTTAAATGGCTATTGTCCATTTTGTTTGTTATTTAGAACACATAGCAATCGTTTTACAAAAAAAAAAGACAAACATTATAATAATATGAAATAGAATTTACGCACCTACAGATAAGTTTAACCATTAATATATCCACGAGTATCTATGTAAAAGTTTAGACGTTAAGATATTTATTACGGTAGCTATATAAATATTTGTTACTGAATCACACGAAAGCGGCACAGATTTGGATATTTGGCACACATATAGTTTTTATTCCGGATTAAAATAAGTTATGGGTTTCAGTGATTACCATTAACATAAGAAAAATCAAAGTTTATTTTTAGTTTATTTTCTGAATTTAAGTTTACTACATAAGAAACATAACTTTTTATTGTGTTCTCTCAATTAAACTGTTTTATTTATTGTGGAAACTGTCCTTGGCTTTTGTATTACTCATTAAGTATAGCATTAAGGTAATATTGTATGCTGTTTGTTTCCCAAAAATAAATAAATAAATAAACATTCAAATCCTCTTCGTGATGCAAATGCAGATAGAACAAAACAAGTTTATTAAAAGTTTTCGACATCCATTGTTTCAAAGTAACCGAATACTTTCAATTCAACTGAAAGCTCCTGGCTACAGTATATAACAGTAGATCTAACTTTTCAGTCAGTGGATCCTTGTTTTCTTGTAACTTTAAACTTCCGTAAGCTTCATCTTAAACAAGAAGAAAACAAAGCGAACATTTTATTTACTCTTTCTCTTGTCTTCTTGCTCAGAACATTTTTGGGATCTGCGGGAGTACCATCATCTTTTAAAATCGTCACCACCACCTACCGTCATCGTTTTGTTTTTATTGAAAGAAAGGGCCATGACCCACCACGCGGGTTCAATGCCGAATGGTGGGTTTTAACGACTGCAAATGCAGCCGGGATCAACGGCTTAACGTGCCTTCGGAAGCACGGAGGAGCTCGTGATAGTCAATTTTTGGTCACCCATCCCGTGGCCGACCATTGCGAAAGTTGCTTAACATCAACAATCGCAGGCCGAGCGCGTGAACGACTGCGCCATGAGCTCTGCCTTTCTTATGTTCTGTGATATGATCACAGTGGGATTGGGGTGGGACTTTACTCATACTTCTTAATTGTGATAAACTGATACTGGCCCCAGCTCTTCTAGCATGAACACCGCTATTTATTTATTTATTCATACATGCCTTAAAAGCTAACAGACATACATCCAACATGCTTTTAAGATTAGATTAGGTGACAGTGTGACAACAATTGTTACAAATGGCAGATTACGTAATTATGTAACAATAATAATACTAAAAACACAATCAATACTTGAAGGTCTGAAATGATAAAAATAATGCAAATAAAATCAATGTCAAATCTGTAAAACTAAAGATTCTAATTAACAAAGCACATATATTTAAAAAAATATTGGTGTTTTGTTAATAAAGCTATATCACGCCATATGACATGGAGCATGATTACTTGCTTACCCTAGTAAGATGTGAGCGGGAGCCTGACACGTTAAAGAGTTACGAATTTCATTTTTCTATGCTCTTTCTTCTATTAACTCAATTATTTTTCTTGCCTGGGCTGGCACTGATTCCAAAAGTTTATTTTTTTACTTTTTGAAGTCAGTTTTAGTCACATTAACTAGGTTTAGCAAGTTTCTAGCTTTTAAAAATATACGTTTTATGTTAAGAATTAATTCTTGTTGATTTTGATTTGATTGAATTCATAAAAATATAACACTATCGAATCGCATTTTTGTAAACTTATTGTATTTAACATGATATAGCATGTTCAAGATTGAAAAAGTTCATTAATTGATTTTTCATAATTGGATTGGTCACTTAGTGAGTTCTTGCAATAAGCCGACGATAAATAGGTTGCATACAATCACACCAATTATCTAGAAAAATAATAATAATAACTTTATTTTGCAAGAAACACGTTACATGGGTGTTGTAAAGATACTAAGGTCAACATGTTTCGCTGGTCAAACAGCATGCAAAGTTAAAAAAATAAATGTTGAGTTCCTAGTTTAGAGTTATTAATTACTTAACAACATTAGTTATAACGTATGTAGGCAATGTAGGTAAAATAAATAGCTAAAATTATACAATTGGGATAAAAAGTCATTAATCATTAAAATAATCAATAAAATAGGCATCGAATATAAATTGTCACAATAAAAAAATGTCTATATAAGTAAATGTCCCATTATCAAAAAATCAAAATCCAACATAAACAATTGTTACAATCTTTAAGAAGAAGTATTGATACCAAAATAATCAGTTATAAAATAATATAAAAAAACAATAAATAGAAGGGGGAACGTAAAAGTTAAAATAACAGTCCATAATACTTTATTTAATAAATTCTTGCAATGTGAAATACTTGTCACAAATCCATTTGGTGAGCTGACTTTTGAATTGATTTAAAGGTAGTTCTCTTATTTCTTTTGGACTTCTATTAAATATTTTAGTTGTCATAAATGAACAGTTTCTTTTGTATATATCGGTGCGACAGTTTGGTAGTGCTAATTTCGTTGGATCTCTTGACTCATATTTATTTAAACTGCTAGCTAGTTGAAAGAGTCCTTTATGCTTTCTAATGAAAATACCAAGTTCTAGAAGATACAGACACGTAACGGTTAATAGCCTAAATCTCTTGAAAAGTGGCTTATCGAATCAAGAGGCCCCGCTCCGCATATCGCCCTGATACAAAACTTTGTTGATCAGGGCAGAATTTCCCCACAATATCAGTCCATATCCGTGGTAGGCAGTCAGCGTCGTTTTTTCATCGCATAGGTACTTTTTTCAGCTTCCTCAGACCGAAAACGAAACGGTTTATGCGAGTACAAATTAAATTTACATGTGCTTTCCAATTGCAGTGTGAATCAAGCATTAGACCTAAAAATTTTGTTTGAGGAACCTCCGTGACTTGTTCATCATCAAAGCTGATATTCAAATAATCTCGTTTCGTTTTATAGTTCGCGAATTGGACTATAGTTGTTTTCGGTAAATTGACCTTTAAGCAATTGTATTATAACCACTGTGATACTAATTTTATTGTATTGTTATGTAATGATACATAATTACTAGGCCACGTTAAGTTTCATTAAGAACTTGTGGTATGGATACTAGGTAACGGATAAAGATACTTATATATATTTTTTAAATACACACATAATATACATAGTAAACACCCAGACAAAAATAAAAAAATATACAGTCGATTTGAAAACCACCTTTTTTATGTCGGTTAAAAAGCCGCATGTGCTACGGCTATTGAGGAAAAACCAAAACACTTCGTCACTTTCAAGTAGGTACCTAATTCTTTACGATGCCCGTTCGTAATATACTCACATAACAGCGAAAAGGTTACACCTAATAGCACTTTCCCACTTTATTAGAGTTCTGACCTAATCTGCGCATCACTTAAGCTGACCAGCCGTAAAAAGTCTCGTAAAACTAACTAGTGGTTTGTTAACGTGCTCTCATTGATATAACCACAACTTTATGCACTTCGTCCTTTAGCAACGAACGTCGTCAAATTATCCTAGAACACATAAACAAATAGATTAGTTTCAGCAACTTCATCATTCTGTAATATCAAAGCCAGAATTTGAATATCGGCTCTTTGTCTTGTTAGATTTAACGATAGTAAAGTAACACCCATATTCTAAGTCGTTCCTCCAAAACTTACTCGTCCTCGACTTAACGAAACCTCATTGAAAACCCTCTATGAAATACTCCTCGAAATCGGTATAAAGTCATAACTCCGTAAGGACCTGGAGGAGCCAAAGAGTACGTAGCCACTCCGTGTTAGGCCTAGCGCACACTACCATTTTAACCCACGACGAGGTTGAGTGGAGTGTAAAAAGTTTTGGAGGAACGACTTAGAATATGGGGGTAAGTGTGTCGAAAGATGCTCGACCACATTAGCGTGCGCTCGATTTGAACAGTCGTTCAAAGGATTTTGCCCAGCAAGTGGACTATCTACCGGGGACTTCCGCGATGGTACAAGATGGATAGCAATGATGTTTTATAATAAATATGTTACGTTCATAGTAATCTGTGACGCAGACTGCATAGTAGACCAAAAGACACGAAAAAGCACGGAATTGAAAGAGATGGCAAATTGAATCAGACCCCTGGTCTTCCCAATGTTTCACAATGCGAGCTCGTATGTAATATCTGCTTCAAATACACATTTATAATAATAATTGGTGGAAAGTAATCACCCTATTGGAAGACGCTCTAACTAACTTTTGCTAATAGCGAATATAAACAAACAGATACAGAATACCCGTCGATATGCTCCTCAAAAACGCGGAATAAATAAAGAAAGCATTTCCACGTCGTCTCGCTTTGGCGATATGCACTTGCCGGCCAAATAACTCGATTTAACTACTCCAGATTTTTTTTGGGTTAGGTACTTAAATTGCCCGGGTTATGTAAACAAGCTGACTCTTGAAGCGATTAAAGCTAATATCCGATAGAAATGTGAGAACCCATCGCCGGAAGTTCTGAGTGACACAAGTGACGTAAAATGCCATAAAACGAGCGGGTATCGTCAATTCTGACGGCGGCCACTTGGCCGATATCATTTTCTGGAATTGAAGGAAAGAAATAAATCCTAACATTATATATTATATAATAATATTGTAAATACGAAAGTGTGTTTGTTTGTCTTTTCTTAACGCCCTAACTAAGCAATCAATCGACTTTATTTTTGGCATGTAGTCGAAAGGAAGGACAGTAACATAGGCTACTTTTTATCCCGATATTTCCACGGGAACAGGGACCGAGCGGGTGTAACGGGCGGAAACTAGAATATATATTTCTTACATTCTCCTCAATTGGCCTAGCTCCAAAAAAGAACTGACAAGGGTTGTAGGTAATAGTTCAATAATTCGGAAAACAAAAAAACATCGAACCTTACTAAATAAACAAATAAACAACACAAAATCTTAAAATCCAACTTTTTTCTATAAACATGGCTCGTCTGATTATTACAAAAAAATCAATGTAATTTTCCATCAGTTGAATGTTATACTTAAAAACGTAAATATATTTTCATTACGGCTATTAACCGTTACGTGTCTGTATATTCTGGAAGTTGGTATCTTCGTTAGAAAGCATAAAGAACTCTTTCAACTAGCTAGCAGTTTAAGTAAATATAAATCAAGAGATCCAACGAAATTAGCACTACCAAACTGTCGCACCGATATATACAAAAGAAACTGTTCATTTATGACAACTAAAATATTTAATAGAATTCCAAAAGAAATAAGAGAACTACCTTTAAATCAATTCAAAAGCCAGCTCACCAAATGGCTTTCTGACAAGTGTTTCTACACATTGCAAGAATTTATTAATTAAAGTATTATGGACTGTTATTTTAACTTATACGTACATACCCCATTCTATTTGTAGGTTTTTACTTTTTTTTAATTATTTTATAACTGATTATTTTGGTATCAATACTTCTTCTTTAAGATTGTAACAATTTTTTTTTATAATGGATTTTGAATTTTTGATAATGGGACATTTACTTATATTGACATTTTTTTATTGTGACATTTACTAAATTGATATTCGATTCCTATTTAAATGACTTTTTATCTCAATTGTATAGTTTTAGCTACTTATGTTACCTACATTGCCTACATACCAATGTTGTTAAGTACCTATTTAATAACTCTAAATTAGGAACTCAACATTTATATTTTCTAACTTTGCATGCTGTCTGACCAGCGAAACATGTTGACCTTGACCATAGTATCTTTACAACATCCATGTAACCGTGTTTCTTGCAAAATAAAATTATTCTTATTCTTCTTATTCTTATTCTTGATAGAAAAATAATAATTTCATAAGGCCATATAATTGAAAGCGATGGTAATTACACCAAACCTCAAATTGGCAAATAGCTTGCGCATTGTCTATTACGATAAAGCAAGAACCATTTCTTAATAATTATTTATCTTCGATCAATGCCATAGATCTTTCCAGGAAATAATATTACAGGCGCTCAAGCGCAAAACAAGAGAGGTGCAAAACGGAAATAAAAGGGATACCAATGCTAGTTTAGTTTTGAGTATTTTTCATTGAGTTGCTATGACGACATTGTTCTTTAACTCCAAACGGAACTACCCTTTGAGAACAATAACAAGTTATTTATTTAATTATTTAAGTAATTACTCTACATTCTGCTAAATGTGGCGTCGTTGAGCAGTGACTGTTTTTTTTTTTTTATGAACAACGGGGAGACTCTTCCCCTATGTAGGGGATGCCTGGACGCAGACGAAACAGCCGCCCACGTGATCCTGGAGTGCGTGGGTTTGGTCGCACAACGGGCAGAAATCCTCAAAGACGTAAGGTCGCTCCTAGAAGCCTGTGAACGCCCCAGGAGGCTTCTGCGCTTTTGGAAGGAGCTGGGATGGCTTGACTAGCCATACCGATGCTATGTTCACGCATAACGGACCAAATGGGAGTCTAAATGCGGAGAAAAGAGCCCATCACCAATACCAATACCAATAAAATACTAGTAGACCACAGAGGCGGTTAAAATACAAGACTATGTGAGTAATGTTTATACCCAAATTTCACTCTCAAGCAGCATTTATGATATTCTGCCAACCCCGCAAGAGATTTATGGCATAAGATAAGACAGGCATCAACGTTTTGACACTCCCTCATAACTATATTGTTTTAAAGATTTTCTATTCATTTAGTCGATATGAACACAATTTTATTATACTACTAGTTGATGCCAGCGACTTCGGTCGCTTGGACTTAATCTATCAGCTTTTACAACCGTCGACATCGAATGTGATACACTGCTACCGCCTTCATCGCGAGCAGGTACTCCCATACCAGTGTTATTTTTGTATGATATACTGGAAAAAAATATCCCATACCCCTGATTTTTATATGTCATCAGAAAATGCACATCTCACTTACGAACTTTTGCTAAGGCGCCATATCCATATCTCTTATAGTTCAGCTGTTCAATTAGCCTCCTGCATCAGGTTTTCCAGATTTCAAAATAAATTGAAACCTATATTATGGACCAGACCTAGTAGCTAAATATTACAAAAAGTTTTATTCAAATCCGTTCCGTAGTTTTCTAGATTAGCGTGTACAGACAAACAGACAGACAAATTTGAAATTGGTCTCCACGTATTCTATTACGTCTTTTTACGTCGTCTCCAATTTGTTTTTGGTAAATATGTTTTATTATATGTATATATTACAAGCCCTAAACGTCGCTAAAGTGTCACCAATATGAGCAATATTGCTCATGTAACAAACAGTATAAAAATATATATATTTATCATGGTTTATTAAAAAAAGTTGAAAAACCGTTGCAGATTTTTTGCGTTTTTGTGACAACTTCATCTTAATAAACAATTCCATTCAAGCGAATGGCAATTTTTTTTTTTTATTAACATGAAGTTCTTTTTTACTTATCAAAACTTAACTCTGTAAGATCATTTAGTCCACGCTGAACAATGTTAGACTTAGACAAAATATTAGGTCAAGGTTGCAATAAATTCTCTTATATTTGCGTCACTTAGGCCAACATGCGGTGACGGATTGACAACCTGTCGCTGCTGTATGAAACACAATAAAACCCAATTAGTTAACTATTTAGGCTGTTTATAATAACTATGACACTTTACCTTTTAGTAATGTATGTAATACCGTTCAGAATCGGTCGTTTATATTATGCAATTCTAATAATATTTACTCGCATACCAAACCCTATAACGACTCTTTTATTCATCCAAGATTCGGCTTTTCTTTCTTGAAGCTAAGCATTTTAAGTTTGAGTAAACACTCATAAAGTTGACCGTAATTTTTATACAACATAATTAATAACTGCTTAAGTAGAGACAATATCTCATTCCAACACCTTCGTTTAGAATAAAAGCAGTCTAGCATAACATACTGGTCCAGTGCATCGGTTAGCATCTTTCATCTGCACTCTGAATGAGCCAGTCAACCTTAATATCAATTGACCCAGACTCATTGAGACCCGTATATCTTACAATCCAATGTAGTCATTTGTGCATATCGATATATATAACAACCGTCTTCAGTGTAACGTTCTGAGTGTTCAGAGATTCATAGTGTTCATTGTTTTGTATTATTTTTATTTATTTATTTAGGTAACAAACAGTCGTATACCTACAATAATTCTTAAATATAACCTTAACTCTTAAATTAGAGCGTCTGCAAAACCTTTGCATAAGGTTCATTTTCAATCTCCTTAAATATGACCACGTGTCATCGTTTCGTAGCAAACTTAATTGGCTCCGTATTCGCCGGCGCAGGGACTTACACACTCTTAAGCTCCTCTACACTATTCTTTTCCTACCCACTTCACCAGCTTATCTCAAAAAGTGTTTTTCCTTTCATTCTTCATCCACACATTGCACTCTGCGTTCTTCATCTAACCTTTCCCTAGAATGTCCTCGCCACTGTTCCGACTTTCTTACCTATTCCTTCTCTGTGCATGCAGTTCGAACAAATTATATATAATTAAAAACGCTGTTGCAAAAGTTCTTTTATTCGTGCGACAATTTAAGAACCGCTTATGTGACAGTACGGAATAGATATGTCGCTCAGAAATAATATTCTTTCATTTCATTAAATTATCTTTATAAGTGTCGGTAGCGATACTAACGTATCTGTAATGTTATGACATATAAGTAGTATACAATCATTTATCAGACGGTTTATCGAGAAGTCAGATCATGTTCAGTTATACTGGTCATGTAATACAAACAACCACCAATCTACTTCAAGGCACGTTAGTAATATTGTTTAAGGAGTAATTACTGAACAAGCCTATTTGATGTTTCAATATTTGGTGGGTAAAGTCAAGGCATTATAATTAATTAAAATTTTAACCATTAAGTACTTAGATTTTTGTGTAATACCTACAATACATGACTCTACCGACCTTAAATGTTGACCGGAGCGCGCTCTTTTCGCATTTTTTGCTATGTTAAAGCCTACTGGACGAATTAAAAAATGAAATGACATCATCTGGAAAGGTGTTGAGACCTTGTGTATCCAAAATACACACCATCGAGTAACGCGCGATTTAAATCAAAATAAAAAGCTCATATATTACCGATTAGTCAAAATTTATTTATTTCATTAAAATAAAAAAATGTCTTATGTCTTTTAATAAACTTAGGTATAAAAGATAGCGCTTACTACAACCATTATCACAACTATTAAAAAAAAATGTTCCACCAGCAGACCGTTCAACGAAAAGTTTAAACTAGAACCATATTATTACAATAGAACTACATAAAGATCCACTATGTAAATCTGCTTTTTATTCTGTTTGTAGCCTGTGTAGCATGCCTTAGCCTCTAAACAACAAGACATTGAAGTAACTTAGCCGCCACTATGCCACCATTAGCAAGCATAAAATAACCACTTCTTTCTATAACACTTTTGGCAAACTGACAATACAATGAAATGAAATAAATAGTTAAGTCATTCATGCCAGCTCATTTTATGAAATTAACCATCATCTTTCTACGAAATGTTTGTATTGGCGTCATATAAAACACGTGTAAACAAAATTATTGAGAGGTTTGCCAGATACGTACGAACTACCAAAATTATATCAAAATAATCAACTTGTAAAACGAAATATTGTCTGGTTTATTGAACTGATTGACCATAAAGCTAATCTTTTAAGATTGATAAATTATTATCGCATAGTATATAATACATCTACGTTACTTTCATTTTGTAAAGGTAATTAATACTTAATATACTAAATATATGCAATAATACTAAATATATGCAAGCCTTCCGAAGCACGCAGAAGCTCGAGATCATAAATATTTGGTCACAAATCCCGTGACTCACCATTCCGAAAGTTGCTTAACCCTAGAAAGATAATCATATTTCGTGGTACAGAAAAGATAATCATACGTAAAATTGGCGCATGCATTTGAATTAACTGTAGTTCTTAGGTTTATTAGTTTATTTCAATGAATTGTATGTTATTATATATACACATATATAAGAATAATTAATACTGCAGATAAGTTATTTATACTTATTTATTTATATTTAAAATAACAAAACGTTAAACTTCTTATATAAATCAATGAAATTTTATAACATTTACTTCTTCAAAATCAAAACTTATTTTTTTATTCTAATAATCAGTATTTTTAGTATGAAATGAACAATTAGTTTATCTTATAATATATAGGAACATAAAGTTATATAAACATAGGTTAGAAACAGCTTTGACATGTATCAACGTTATGCTGACGACATATCACTTTTTTACATTTTTTGCAGGACGCATTTGCCTTTCGCCTTATTTTAGAATCACAAAATGAACAATAAATACGTTTTTTTGCTACTGGTTCATCATTATTGTCCACAAAACCTTCTTCTGTGTCGCTCTGCACGTCATCTTCACTTTCGTGGTCCGCTACTTCACTATCGGTGTCCTCACACGGAAGCTCGTCGTCACTTTGCAAAAGAGCGGCCAGGATATGGTCTTCTTCTGAATTTCTACTCTCCATTGTGTTATATATTTGCCTCAATATCTATAAAAATAAAATTATAGTATTAGTTATGATATAAAGTACTAAAATATACTAAACACAATAAAACTGTCATATAAGCCAAAATCATAAAAGTCACGTTAAAGATAATCATGCGTGGTTTTGACTCACGCGGTCGTTATAATTCAAAATCGGTAGCACTTACCTCATTGACACGTACGCCACGCGGTAGGTCCCAGCGACGAATAAAGTGTCCTAAACGCACAGCTATGGATTCGCGCTAGTTAGAAAGAGAGAGCAATTTTTATAAACCCATGCGTAATTTTTACGCAGATTATCTTTCTAGGGTTAACAGCCACAATCGCAAACTGGCAATGCAACTATTGAGCCACCAAGCTTCTTTTCATCTTACAGTGCTGATTCCACGTTTTTTTAGGGTTTCGTAGTCTAAAGACAAAAAACGAAACCCTTATAGATTCGGCCAAACCGATGTATGTCACACCCTTTTTATTCCTAAACTATAAGGATCACACAGTTGAAACTTGGTCGGTAGACGTACGTATTTAGATAGATCTTTAAAAATTACATTGAGGCTTCTAAAACAGTTTTTCTTAAAGTTAACCGTTTGAAAGTTATACACTTCCAAAGTGGAAAAATGTGTGTATCCCCCCCCCCCTCTAACTTTGAAAATGAAAATTGGTTTGAACGAAATTTATTTAGTAATTTCAGAGCTATAGCACATTTTCCAAAACCGCAACTATAACTTTGTGATTCATACAAACACTATGAAAAACAAACTTATATTTGAACTTGAAAAATTGTAATGGCATTTTGGCAATAATAATAATAGAAACTTTATTGCACACGATACAAAAACAAATATATACAGAGAAAATGTCAAAAAAGAGGAGCACACAATATGCGGCCTTATTGCTACATAGCAATCTCTTCCAGGCAACCTTGGGTGAAAGACGGAACCCTTCATTTGCGAGTTCGACTCGCACTTGGCCGATTTTTCCTTTTTGAATTTCTAGAAGAAGACTTACCGTCCCATGTTCAAATGAGACGTTTTTGAACGTTTTTGAAGAATGTGGTTCACATTATTTCTTACTAAGGTTATTAAAAAAGTGAAAAATGTAAGAGTTAATTAGGACTTTATTATTGTCTACAATAAGTAGCAAAAGGCGAACTTAATGCCCTTACACATTCAATACCAGTCAGATATCAGTCAACTTACATTCATATAAAACAAAATATAATGTATCAGTTCCATAAAAACACGTTTTATCTTCATATACGAGTAGCTCCCTCACTTTTCAAAAGAGTTTTCGTTAAATTAAGACTACAATAAGTCCATCATAAAATGTCATATATAAACATCGAACCTACTATCTTTTTAAATAAAACAATCACGAAAATACTTGTTAAACTGATAGTTTATAATAGGTTTCATAGTCCTTTCGGCCAAATATCAAAGCGCCAGGTTTACGCGTTTCCAAAATATGTTTACTCAGAACTTAGAACAGATTTCCTAAGAAACGACTGTCACGCAGATATAACGTTATTCTCCGGCACCGTCGAAAAGGTTTTCGCAAATTTTGTAAGAACTTAGTTAAGTATTTAATGTTTTTTTCCAAAGAATTAAAGAGGGTTTTTTAAAATTGCCATTAAGTTATAGCATTATATTGGATTGTATCGAGGAGCTCGGTAGCCTGCGCCACCAACTTCCTATCGTAGCGGTAAAGCAACTTTCGCAATGGTCGGTCACGGGAGAGGTGACCAATAACTCCAACTTCAACAAAAACTGGGTTTTAAAACCCATCATTCCACAAAGGGCGCGCGTGCGTGTTGCCATTCTTCTAATCCAAACATGGAGGAGCTCGAGATAGTAAATTTTTGGTCACCCATCTCGTCACCGATCATTGCGAAAGTTGCTTAACGGCTACTAGCGCAGACCGAGGCCCGCATAAAGTTATAATAAATACTTATTTCGCTACTGCAGAAATCGATTAACTATCATCATAGCAACTAACTTTATAGCGACTATCAAAAGTTAACGGCTATCTTAATTGCTGTGACTTATTTTATTACTGATTGCTTTATCAGCAACCGAGCGAGGTGTAAAAATAATAACGCTTTGATTATTAATAAAAAAATATTTTTAAGCTCTTATTAAATATTCTCCTCTAAAACATGATAGCGCCAGGTGGCGCAGTGATACTAATCTTATATACTTTGCCAAGGGTTCGTCGAGTGTTCAATTTCTACCTATAATAGGATGAATATTTATTTAATAAACAATGGTGTTCATCCTGCATCTGAGTATATTTGTATTGTAATATCTCAGTTGATTAAATGGATAGCAATCAAGTAAAATAATATCATATTCATAAAATAAGTTTAACAACTTGTTTATATATTTCTTTTCTATTTAACATTATCTCTTAAGTTACTTCACCCAGATGATAACATGATGGTTTCTAAAAGATGATGGTAGGCCCGCTCATTAAGGAACATTAAGCAATTTAAAAGGAAATCGTAGACAGCTATACTACTAAGTGAAAACTATGTTACCGCTGGCAGCGAATTCCTCAAAACATTTTAAATAGTTATTGTAATCTTGCGTTTAGCCAGTGATACTATTTAATGATCTTGATGTATTAGGCCTCTGCCTCGAATCTAGCGGGCAGCGGGGCGGCGGCGGCGCGACTATCGAAAACGGCGGTGCGCGGGTGGTGCGGGGCGAGCGTTTCCATAGTCGCGCCGCCGCCGCTCCAGTCTCTACTGCCCGCTATATATATATTTCATGAAATATTATTTCATCTTTAGGTTCTTATATCTCTTTATTAGCTATTATTTGAGAATCAATAATTAATCAACGAATAATCCTATTTTCATTAAATCTAAGTGCTTCTTCTTCTTCGTGTGGCTCTCCACAACTGGAGTTTCACCATCAGCTCAGCGAATTTATCCCTGTCTTTAACTTACTTGAAAGCTATCAAGTTTAAATTATTTATTTGCTTCTTTAACTTTATATTAAAGTCACATACCATTAAGTATCTAAAAGCAGTAAAGGCAGGATAAAAAATTTAAAAAAGTAAAGAATATTTCGGAAGTACTTTTTAATAATTTTCCTTTTTCATACACGTGTCTAGTATATCTACGTGTCTAGTATATCTAAGTAGATATCCGTATGTATAAAATTCAAAGTCCTGATTGACTGACTGACTGACTTAGATATGAACGCACAGCCCAAACGATTAAAACTAGGGACTTTAAATTTTGCTCATAAATACCTTATACAGGGTAGGGATGCCTACCCTGTATAAGGTATTTACTAGGATTTTTTAAAATTCTATTCTTAAGGAGGTGAAACTTTGCATGCAAGCCCGTCAGTAATTAAATTACAATCTTCAAATTTTGAATTAAGGTTTGACGATTGAAAATTAACATTTACCTGTCTCAACGTTCTTGCTAATTCCACCCCCAAAGGGTGAAAAGGGGGATGAAGTTGTGTAAGAGACGGAATCAAGTATTTAAATAAAGTTTGTAACATTATACCACATGTAGCTCTTGACCACGACTACTTGCGCAAGTTGCCTGTGTCTTTACTTGCTCCAGTTATATGCACCATGTATAAGTACAAAGCGAGTAACTCGAACAAATAGCTTGCGCATATTACTCACGCGTGTAACCCGCATCTTTATTTGCTCCAGCTACATGCACCGTGTACAAGCACTCTTACGTTAAATTCTCAATTGACAAGAACGGCTTAGTTGCAGACAAGTAGATTTTCGACTAAATTTTTTAATGATTGTGTTGGATTTTATATCTACTATTTTGTAACATTTCAGAGGTTACTATTTGTTCTCATTCATTCATCAAATACTTCTTTTGACTTTTTCTTAGCTTAACTAAAATCGACTCTAAGACTAAACAGCATAAAATAGAGTTTAGCGCGAAAGTTCTAGCGCGCTAACCGATTACCGTTCAGTGGTGGTAACAAATGGGTAGGTTATTAGGTTCTTATGATTAATTGTTGGTTTTACAAATATAGAACAAATAATTTAATAAAAATATTTCAAGTATCAAACTTGTTTTCGTAGTATAATCAGTGTTGCTAGTTGTAGTCTAGCACAAGACTAGTGGTGCCTTCATTTTTTTCGACTCTTTTCTGTCACACTGTAGCTTTTACGAATTAAATTTTTTCAAACTATTTTGCTGGACAGGATTATTATAAACCGTAACAATAAAATATTGATTTGTTAAAGTTAGATATCGTTTTATGTCTAATATTTATTACGTATTGGTTACCTAAAAATATAAACATGCGTTAACTCTCCATAAAATTGTATTTTTGGAAGGTCATTTTAATATGTTAATCACGATTTTTGAGAATGGTGAAATTTTGTATGGGCCGTGACGAGTCTCCTTTTGTATAGAACAAATATGTAAAACAGACATAGCGACTTTGATCGCGATAGCTTTGGAACCTTTTTTAAAATACTTTTTTTTTATATTTTTTTTATTATGTATAGGTTAGCGCTTGACCGCTATCTCGCCTGATGGTAAGCGATGATGCGATCTAGGATGAAACGCGCTTGCCTAGAAGATACCTATTCACACTCTATACTATATATACTCTTTACTATTGTCTGGCTGTTCTTTTTTACGCGTAAGCCGATGAATTCATTTTAATGAGGTATGGATATAACTTGAACCGTGAAGATGGACATAGAATACTTTTTACTCTGATAGATGGAGACCCCAGGCGACATTCTTAGTTCGCGCGATAACCTCATTCCTCGCGGACAATGTCGCGGGCGGAAGGCTTGTTCTAAATAAAATTAAAAGGTCCCTTTTATATTAAACTAGCAATCATCAATCAACTGATTTAAAAAAAGGTCTTCACACACACATTTAAAAAAAAAATAAAAGCAGTTCTGCCTCGGCAAACGTTTAATCAGGCAATTTTCCTTAAATATTACTAAAGAGCCGATTAATCGAGCTTTAACCGGTTTTTCCGCTCGCCTTGTTAACTTTCTAGTTAAATGAACCCGGGTCCCATTCAATATTGAGACAGTGAAGTTAAACACAAAACGTGTCAGCCATCTTGAAATTCATAAGAAAAGCCTTTTGTATGCGGCTTCGTCTGATTGCGACTTTAATAACTACGTCTACGTTACGTAGTCACAAGCAATGATAAGTATATACGTATACAACCTTATCGCATTGACACACACGTAAACAAAGCTCTTTCTGTCCACAAATGTCATTCAATATTGTAATGTGACAAGATTGTTTAGTGATTCTGTTATTACACGTGACTGTACAAAGGTAGTGTCCAGTGCAGCTAGTTGGTATTACGCTAAGCCGTCCCTTATGTGACTGCAATATTCCATGCAAGATCAAACTTGAGATTTATAGATAGTTGAAAGCTATCCCGGCGTGAAATATCGCTCGTAATGATTTAAGACGCCCAGCTTTTTGGATAGCAGTTTACTCCTTGTCAGATTAAAAGGACTCCTTTTGGCGGTGAACAAAGACGCTTGGGTTTTGGTGGCGTTGAAGACGCCCAGCTTTTTGGATAGCAGTTTACTCCTTGTCAGATTAAAAGGACTCCTTTTGGCGGTGAACAAAGACGCTTGGGTTTTGGTGACGTTGAAGACGCCCATCTTTTTGGATAGCAGTTTACTCCTTGTCAGATTAAAAGGACTCCTTTTGGCGGTGAACAAAGACGCTTGGGTTTTGGTGACGTTGAAGACGCCCAGCTTTTTGGATAGCAGTTTACTCCTTGTCAGATTAAAAGGACTCCTTTTGGCGGTGAACAAAGACGCTTGGGTTTTGGTGACGTTGAAGACGCCCAGCTTTTTGGATAGCAGTTTACTCCTTGTCAGATTAAAAGGACTCCTTTTGGCGGTGAACAAAGACGCTTGGGTTTTGGTGACGTTGAAGACGCCCAGCTTTTTGGATAGCAGTTTACTCCTTGTCAGATTAAAAGGACTCCTTTTGGCGGTGAACAAAGACGCTTGGGTTTTGGTGACGTTGAAGACGCCCAGCTTTTTGGATAGCAGTTTACTTCTTGTCAGATTAAAAGGACTCCTTTTGGCGGTGAACAAAGACGCTTGGGTTTTGGTGACGTTGAAGACGCCCAGCTTTTTGGATAGCAGTTTACTCCTTGTCAGATTAAAAGGACTCCTTTTGGCGGTGAACAAAGACGCTTGGGTTTTGGTGACGTTGAAGACGCCCAGCTTTTTGGATAGCAGTTTACTCCTTGTCAGATTAAAAGGACTCCTTTTGGCGGTGAACAAAGACGCTTGGGTTTTGGTGACGTTGAAGACGCCCAGCTTTTTGGATAGCAGTTTACTCCTTGTCACATTAAAAGGACTCCTTTTGGCGGTGAACAAAGACGCTTGGGTTTTGGTGACGTTGAAGACGCCCAGCTTTTTGGATAGCAGTTTACTCCTTGTCAGATTAAAAGGACTCCTTTTGGCGGTGAACAAAGACGCTTGGGTTTTGGTGACGTTGAAGACGCCCAGCTTTTTGGATAGCAGTTTACTCCTTGTCAGATTAAAAGGACTCCTTTTGGCGGTGAACAAAGACGCTTGGGTTTTGGTGACGTTGAAGACGCCCATCTTTTTGGATAGCAGTTTACTCCTTGTCAGATTAAAAGGACTCCTTTTGGCGGTGAACAAAGACGCTTGGGTTTTGGTGACGTTGAAGACGCCCAGCTTTTTGGATAGCAGTTTACTCCTTGTCAGATTAAAAGGACTCCTTTTGGCGGTGAACAAAGACGCTTGGGTTTTGGTGACGTTGAAGACGCCCAGCTTTTTGGATAGCAGTTTACTCCTTGTCAGATTAAAAGGACTCCTTTTGGCGGTGAACAAAGACGCTTGGGTTTTGGTGACGTTGAAGACGCCCAGCTTTTTGGATAGCAGTTTACTCCTTGTCAGATTAAAAGGACTCCTTTTGGCGGTGAACAAAGACGCTTGGGTTTTGGTGACGTTGAAGACGCCCATCTTTTTGGATAGCAGTTTACTCCTTGTCAGATTAAAAGGACTCCTTTTGGCGGTGAACAAAGACGCTTGGGTTTTGGTGACGTTGAAGACGCCCAGCTTTTTGGATAGCAGTTTACTCCTTGTCAGATTAAAAGGACTCCTTTTGGCGGTGAACAAAGACGCTTGGGTTTTGGTGACGTTGAAGACGCCCAGCTTTTTGGATAGCAGTTTACTCCTTGTCAGATTAAAAGGACTCCTTTTGGCGGTGAACAAAGACGCTTGGGTTTTGGTGACGTTGAAGACGCCCAGCTTTTTGGATAGCAGTTTACTCCTTGTCAGATTAAAAGGACTCCTTTTGGCGGTGAACAAAGACGCTTGGGTTTTGGTGACGTTGAAGACGCCCAGCTTTTTGGATAGCAGTTTACTTCTTGTCAGATTAAAAGGACTCCTTTTGGCGGTGAACAAAGACGCTTGGGTTTTGGTGACGTTGAAGACGCCCAGCTTTTTGGATAGCAGTTTACTCCTTGTCAGATTAAAAGGACTCCTTTTGGCGGTGAACAAAGACGCTTGGGTTTTGGTGACGTTGAAGACGCCCAGCTTTTTGGATAGCAGTTTACTCCTTGTCAGATTAAAAGGACTCCTTTTGGCGGTGAACAAAGACGCTTGGGTTTTGGTGACGTTGAAGACGCCCAGCTTTTTGGATAGCAGTGTTACAGCAACGGGGATCTTCGGGGTCTAATCCTTTATTTGAATTAAAGACGTCTATTAAAATATCAACGTTTACTTGTTAATTACAAATGTTTGCTAAAAATAATATAAAGAAAATGCGTATAGTGTGACCGTAGTCGATATCGAGAGAGAGTGTATGACGCGCGGCAGGGATTCTTTCATTGGGCTTCTTTCAAGTTAGTTCAACATTCGTTGGATAGATGGCGCCAGCGGTTTCTGGCGGCGACATACCCCCGGCCTTGGAACCTTCAGCTTCCAACGATGACATCTCAGGCTGAGGAACAGGCTCCCTCCGGATTGGCAATAGGCATATCTTGGAAAATGCTCTCCTTGTAACTCCATTTGCAGTGCGAATGTCGGCCACTCGTGATACTCCATCAGTACCAGGAAATACCTGAACCACACGTCCCAACTTCCACTTGAGCGGCGGTAAATTGTCCTCTTTGATCAGAACTAAGCTTCCCAACGTAATGTCATCATGATGTAGTTTCCACTTAGTCCTCTGTTGAAGTTCTGATACGTATTCTCGTGACCACCTCCTCCAAAAGTGCTGACGAAGTTGCTCGACCCGTTGATAACGACTGAGTCGTGAAGCTGGATCATCAGTCAAGTCCTCGCCGGTTGGAGCAGTTAGCGGTCGGCCTATAAGGAAGTGACCAGGAGTGAGAGGGTTGAGGTCGGTAGGATCGGTGGACAAGGGTGACATTGGACGAGAATTAAGTATGGATTCAATTTGTGTCAGAACAGTGCTTAGTTCCTCATATGTCAAATGTGCATTGCCTACAATACGTCTAAGGTGATGTTTGCAGGACCTTATCCCACTTTCCCACAGGCCTCCAAAATGGGGTGAATATGGTGGTATAAAATGAAATTCAATTCCATCGTTAGCTGAAAATTCGCTTATCTGACGTTTACCGTGATCAAGAAGGACAGATATCTCCTTAGCTGCACCTACAAAATTTCTACCATTATCTGAATAAATAACATTCGGTTTACCCCGTCTGCTTATAAAACGTTTAAGTGCTAAAATATAATCTTCAGTAGATAGACTGGTAACGAGCTCTAAATGAACTGCTCTGGTAAGAAAACATATAAAAAGACATATATAGCCCTTAATCAAGCGCGCGCCTCTGCCTTTTTTATTTAAAATCATTATCGGTCCAGCATAATCCACTCCGGTTCTTATAAACGGAAATCCAGGTTCTAATCGCGCAGATGGTAAGTTTCCCATTATTGGCTTTAAAGTATTACCCTTCATTCGTTTACACGTAACGCATTCAAGTATTAACTTTCTTACTAAATTCCTAGCTCCTAACAACCACCAACCTTCACGCAAACTAGACAATATGAGCTGTGGACCGGCGTGCAAAAGTCGTATGTGCTCATATCTGACCAACAAAACGGATAAAAAATGTTTACTCGACAATAAAATTGGATGTTTCTTGTTAAAGTCGAAAGTTTTAGAGTTACTAAGTCTACCACCTACTCTTATAATGTTATGTTCATCTATAAATACGTTTAATCCGTTTACACAATTAAATTCCTTAGGAACCGATTTATCCGTAACCAAACATTCGTACAAACCGGGAAAGGATTGCCTCTGCGCGTATTTAACTAATAATCGCCGTGACTCGTTCAACTCGCTCACAGATAAGAAACTGGTTTGGCGCCGCGCCGCCGATTGCTCGCAGCGGTCAGCTGTTCTTACCCGAACGCTTGTTTTTAAGTTACGTAAAAAACGCAATACAAAGGCCCATACACGTTTCAGTTTATTAAATGACGAATATTTATCATATTGAATAATATCGCCTAGAGAAATAGAAACTAAGTTACATGTTTGTGATTTTAATTCTGGCAAATTACTGTTATCAATTAAATTATTACGAATATTATTATCATAAAAATCATTACTGTTAGAACGCAAATAAAATGGACCGTTCCACCAAAAGTCGTTACTAATTAGCGAATCCAGCGGGAGTCCCCTAGACAACAGGTCAGCTGGATTATCCTTGCTAGCGACATGCAACCATCTGGAGTTAGCTGTCAATTCGTTTATTTCTGTCACACGGTTTTGTACAAACGTTTTCAACAAATGTGGTGACATGCCCACCCAGCCAATAACAATGGTCGAGTCTGTCCAAAAGAACACTTTAGTGAATGCCAACCTTAATGAATCTGTAATTTTTTTATAAAGTCTCGCGCCTATAAGCGCTCCACAAAGTTCGAGACGTGGTATACTTATGGCCTTTAAAGGTGTCACTCTGCTTTTTGCACACAAGAGCCTAACATGTACCTCTGAATCGTGACTATATGATCGTACATACGCACACGCCCCATATGCATTTTGTGACGCATCACAGAAAATATGAAGTTCTATATTTTGTGTAAAATCGCTTACTACGTGTCGTGGAATTTTCAACGAATTTAAATATTTTAATGCTTCTACAAATTTTCCCCAAGATAAAGCAATGTCTGTGGGTACTGGATCGTCCCAATCAAGTTTACTAAGCCACAATTTTTGCAAAACTATTTTAGATAAAATTACAACAGGAGAAAGCAACCCCAGCGGGTCATATATCTGTGATATAACTGATAACATAACTCGTTTAGTTAAGTTTGATACATGATAATCATCGACTTTTGTAGTGTAATATAATTCATCACTATAGCTATACCAACCTATACCAAGCGTCTTATTTTGTGTATGTTCGTCTACAAACAAATGATTGGGCGCGCCTTGAGTAACCGTGGAATTAAATGTCCACTTACGAAGTGAAAAACACCCAGACTGTAAAACATTTGAAACATTTCTACACATAGATAATAACCGCTGCTGATCATCATCACCGCTTACAAGGTCATCAACAAAAAGATCTTCAAGAATTATTCGCTTTGTTTCCTCATTCCCACAGTCTAACGCAAGCTGCCGTATACAGCGCATACTTAAGTATGGAGCCGATGCAGTCCCGTACGTCACTGTGTTCAGCTGATAAATATTTAATGGATCAGTCGGTGTTTCACGCCATAGTATAAGTTGTAACGCTCTTTGATCTGGTTGTATAAAGACTTGTCGAAACATTTTTTCTACGTCGGCGCAAACTACGAATTTATATTGCCGGAAACGCAATAGTATAGAAAATATGTCATTTTGAAGAGCTGGTCCCGGCAACTGAATATCATTTAATGACTTTCCAGATGTACTTGCTGCGCTGCCGTTAAATACAACTCTGAGTTTAGTAGTTGTTTTATCGTCTCTAAACACACCGTGATGCGGTAGGAAAAAGTTAGGTTTCTCAATGTTTTCAATACGACTCATGTGACCTAAAGACTCATATTCTCTCATGAACTCACAATACATACTTTTATATACTTGTGAACGTTCAAGTTTGCGTTCTAAAGAAATAAACCTATTTTTTGCTAAATTATAAGAATCACCCAACGACTCAGGTGATTCCTTTAATGGAATACGAACAAAAAACCTTCCCTCAGAACCACGTTGTGTTGTTTGAGAAAACAACTCCTCACACAACTTCTCATCATGAGGAAGAACATGACACGATTGTGATACGTTTTCTATTTCCCAAAACATTCTAAGTTGTTCGCCTATTGATTGGCTAAAATTGCAATGAATATAAGGTTTATCTATTAAGTTAGTATATAATGGTCCAGAGATCAACCAACCTAATTTAGAGTTTTGAAGATATGGTCCGTTAACTAATTTAATTCTATGATCGTTTAAGAGTTCCCAATAAAGATCGGCACCTATTAACAAATCTATTTCCGACGAAATATAATATGTAGGATCTGCTAATTGGACATTATCAGGTATACGTATAAGATCGGTATTTATGCTAGTCGAGGGCAAACTGGCGGTTATGCGCTGCAAGACAAAACATATAACCTTCTTGCTATAGTCGTTTAATTTAGAACGTATAATAATTTCACAAGACTGATTAGACTGTGTCACGGATTGCGCGACACCTGAAATATGTATAGTGGACTGTATTATAGTTGCGTTTAATTTGTTTTTTATCTTATTTGATATGAAACTATGTTGACTACCGTTATCTAACAGAGCACGGACTGTATGTATACGACTGTCACTATCCACTATTTCCACCAAAGCTGTACACAGTAACACAGGCTGCAGTGCTGGCATACGCATTGAAGAGCTATCATCACTCCCTGGCGGTTGGTAGATAGCCGACATAGTATGGAGCGCGGTGGACGGGCCGCCGCCGTGTGACCTATCTGCGAGCTCACTGCGCACTGGCGCGGGCGCATCGTTTAAGTGAAGTAAAGTATTATGTTTTTTTTGACACTGCTTGCACGGACCGAACAAACATTCCGTCGATGAATGACCGGCGCGCAAACAATTAACGCATAATCTATTTTCGTTTGCAACGTTAAATCTATCCCTAACCGATAAGTTTAAGAACTTGAAACACGAGTAAAGAGCGTGATTTCCTTTGCAAAAGGGACAATCGTGGGAAATTGGCGCTCGCTTGCCATTGTTAGACAATTTGCTCTTTAAATTATTATGGTTATTCGTCGATACATAACTATGAACCGGCTGATGCGTATTAGATTTATTTTGATACTGTTTATTATCGTTTAATACATTAGTACCTTTATTTTGTGTTTTATTATGGCTCGCATTAATCATGTCCAACATATCTGCTTTATTTTTAAGAAACGAGAGCAAATCCTCTAACAATAGCTTCCTATTTTGGTCGACAATAGACCCCTTATGAATTTCCCAATCCCGTTCCGTGGAAGAGTCCAACTTTGTAACAATTAAATAAATTACAATGGTGTCCCATGTATCTGTCGGTTCGTTTAATGTTTTGAGAGCGCGTAAGTTTCTTAAAACGTTATCAATTAATTTCCTGATTTGCATATGAGATTCATGTTTTAAAGGAGGAATAGAAAATAACGATTTTAAATGGTTATGTATCAGAAGTCTAGTATTATGAAACCTATTCTGTAATAAATCCCACGCATGATTATAATTACTAGCCGTGAATTCTAATGCACTTATGACATGTAATGCACTACCATTGAGTGAGGACCTCAAATAATGAAATTTCTGGATTTCATCTAAATCTGACCGTTTGTGGATCATGGTGAGATATGAATTCTTATATTCCAGCCAATTATCAAATGATCCATCAAAAGAAGGCAGTTTTATATCAGGCAGCTTGACACTAGCTCGTGATGAATGGCTGTTATTATTTAAATTACCAGTCTCATTACTTTCAATTATACTTTCAGCTGTTGCTAAAGCCGTAAAATAAAGGGACTCGACACATTCTACGTACTCCTGGTTCGAGAATATCTCTGACTCAGGAGAATGAAGTTCAATTTGACTTTCAAGTTCATTAAAGGTTTTAAAAAACTCATTAGCGGCTTGCATTCGAAATTTGATTTCTTTGATTTGCAATGGCGATGGTAAATCAGTTACAAAATTGTCTAAATACTTTTTGAAATGAGTTAATCTGCCTTTCAAGTTGCCGCGTTGTTTTTTAAGGTCAGAAAGGTCACTAAGCTTTCTCCTTGTAGGAGAAACTGAGGACCCAGCTAGAGGCACTGATAAATTGTCTTCACCACCCATTTTAAAGGCCTACGTTTAAGTAAAATAAGGTACTCACGGTTTTAACGGTTTTGGCGCGAATGCTATGACGTGACGACTTCTGGAATACACAAAATGACACTGTTTTAACACAATTCCTATAGGATAGGATTAGATTGGATGAAAGACCTGACCGTTTCACTGTGTCTTAGCGATTCCTGGCGAAATCCACTTGAATACGGGAACTGGTGCTGATGCAATGACTGGACGATTTTCAGTCGGGATCCGGTGCGAAGTGACCAAATGTTACAGCAACGGGGATCTTCGGGGTCTAATCCTTTATTTGAATTAAAGACGTCTATTAAAATATCAACGTTTACTTGTTAATTACAAATGTTTGCTAAAAATAATATAAAGAAAATGCGTATAGTGTGACCGTAGTCGATATCGAGAGAGAGTGTATGACGCGCGGCAGGGATTCTTTCATTGGGCTTCTTTCAAGTTAGTTCAACATTCGTTGGATAGATGGCGCCAGCGGTTTCTGGCGGCGACAAGCAGTTTACTCCTTGTCAGATTAAAAGGACTCCTTTTGGCGGTGAACAAAGACGCTTGGGTTTTGGTGACGTTGAAGACGCCCAGCTTTTTGGATAGCAGTTTACTCCTTGTCAGATTAAAAGGACTCCTTTTGGCGGTGAACAAAGACGCTTGGGTTTTGGTGACGTTGAAGACGCCCAGCTTTTTGGATAGCAGTTTACTCCTTGTCAGATTAAAAGGACTCCTTTTGGCGGTGAACAAAGACGCTTGGGTTTTGGTGACGTTGAAGACGCCCATCTTTTTGGATAGCAGTTTACTCCTTGTCAGATTAAAAGGACTCCATTTGGCGGTGAACAAAGACGCTTGGGTTTTGGTGACGTTGAAGACGCCCAGCTTTTTGGATAGCAGTTTACTCCTTGTCAGATTAAAAGGACTCCTTTTGGCGGTGAACAAAGACGCTTGGGTTTTGGTGACGTTGAAGACGCCCAGCTTTTTGGATAGCAGTTTACTCCTTGTCAGATTAAAAGGACTCCTTTTGGCGGTTAACAAAGACGCTTGGGTTTTGGTGACGTTGAAGACGCCCATCTTTTTGGATAGCAGTTTACTCCTTGTCAGATTAAAAGGACTCCTTTTGGCGGTGAACAAAGACGCTTGGGTTTTGGTGGCGTTGAAGACGCCCAGCTTTTTGGATAGCAGTTTACTCCTTGTCAGATTAAAAGGACTCCTTTTGGCGGTGAACAAAGACGCTTGGGTTTTGGTGACGTTGAAGACGCCCAGCTTTTTGGATAGCAGTTTACTCCTTGTCAGATTAAAAGGACTCCTTTTGGCGGTGAACAAAGACGCTTGGGTTTTGGTGACGTTGAAGACGCCCAGCTTTTTGGATAGCAGTTTACTCCTTGTCAGATTAAAAGGACTCCTTTTGGCGGTGAACAAAGACGCTTGGGTTTTGGTGACGTTGAAGACGCCCAGCTTTTTGGATAGCAGTTTACTCCTTGTCAGATTAAAAGGACTCCTTTTGGCGGTGAACAAAGACGCTTGGGTTTTGGTGACGTTGAAGTTGACAGGTTACACCCCTCTAGGAGACGTGGATTTACTGGTTCATTTGATTTATTTTCTGGTTCATTCACTCAACCATGGTCTTTGGGAATACTGAAAATGTTCGCTACAACATCTCTCTCACACGGTTAGTTGAGTTCAATTTGCTGCAAGTTATAAAACATCCAAAATATAAAACTGAATTGATATTTTTGAAAATTCATCTGGGCTGGCAGTCATAGTATTTTTTTATGAAAATACAAAGTAAGTTTCTTAGGCCGATTTCAATAAATAGAATTCAGCAATATTACGCGGCACCTAACTTTACAACAAGAACAACCCACAAAGGTCTTTGACAGTTGATATAAAAAGACGATACAGCTTCGGCTACAACAATAAAAGTTTTCGAACTTTCATCGTTTGCAAGCGAAATAAAACAAAAACAAAATTAGCCCGACAAAACTTTCGATGGATGGTGTCGTTAACTTTAATGTTTTATTGCTTTTCGTTAAAGTTGATTTTTGTTTTAGACTTTTAGATGATTTTGCAGTCTGCTTAAAATATAATAGTCAAGCTCGATTATTCATAACTAGATTCCACCCGCGGTTTCACGCGCGTGCTTCCCGTTCCCGTGGGAATATCGGGATAAAAAGTAGCCAATGTTACTCTTCGTCCTTTCAAATAACTCCAAGCCAAAAATAAATTCCATTGGTTGCTTAGTTAGAGCGACAAGAAAGGACAAACAAACACACTTTCGCATTTTTTATATTAGTTAGGATTAGGATTAGGATAATAGCATGTGGCATTCTCTGAATAATTTCGAACTTTGGCAAATAGGTGTGGCATAAAATCTCACGATCAAGTTGACATACGTAAGTAGTGTGTGTTAGCATTAAAGCACTTATAACTTTGAGCATAAGTTACAAAATTCCTTAACTCCTTAAGGTATTGCTCCAGTCTTCTGTAAGCCGGAGGTTACTTCCCCAGGCGAATGCTCCATTTCAAGCGAAAAGTCTGCTGTTTGCTGTTTGCCGTACCTCTTGAAAATTAGGACGCGGCCCCTGTAAAACTGAAAAACCGGACGAAATTGTCGCACTTCAGCACTTTTTAATACTTGAATACTCGGTATTATTTGCATTACTTCGGCGTTACAAAGTTTAGTTACGTGACGTATATTTAAACCAATACCTATTGATAATAATGAAAAACTAATCAAAACCTGTAGGTAATTTACCTCAAAATGAAATTATCTTGTCTTAACTTCCGACGCGTTTAATTCGTCATTTGTTAGCAGGGGGCCAACCGCCATTTTTTAGCACAGTATTGTTTTTTGACGGAAGTTTCGTGACGTCATCGCTCAATCATCGCCTTCAAAGTGTGAAGTGTGTAAAAATCTTCAATAAAAAGAAAACGTTCTTATGATATGATAGTTTCTAATAGATGATGGAGGGACACCGGTGTTCAAAGAACAATGGACTATCTATTGTGTCTCATAACTAGTGACATGGTATTTTATTTAAGAGATAGGCCAGTAACTATTTAGTAATCTGTGGATAGGCTATCAATTACAAAAATATTAGGTCTTTACCAATGAAATTACCGATTCGTATTGTAAGGATGACCACCAAATAATACTTCTTCTTAGTATTAAACACCTTTATTCACTTTTCGAACATATCACCCTCAAATCACACATAACAAGCCACGCTCAAACCCATTCCCCTCCATTTATATCATTTTCCCTCCCACATTTTTTCTACATTATTGCTACTTCCGGTTACTTTGACTTATTGCATAAATTTAACAATTTTAACTTTATTTTAATGAAATGGTACTTGAAAATTTCTAATAATATTTAATAATCATAATAAATTGCTTTTTATACATTTTCAATCAATAATTCTTATAAAAGTTCCCAACCACAGAGTAACATTCACTTTTTTTCGTAGTCGTCGTCAATCACGAAACTTTTTTTTTACAGACCAGCAAAATATATAATTTTATAATACATAATTTAATTTACTATTGAATCTAACATATAATTATTATTAAATTAATCATAAACCTTACACTCGTCCGTCCTGACAGCGTGTATGGTCCCCATGTACGTGTCCGATCGGACCTTACACTCGGTAAATATCGAACAGGCTTTTGTAAAACGATGTGCACATATTTATATAAAGAAAAAAAACAGCAATATAATATACAGTATGACATATACATGTAATCGTTATCAGATTAAGTTATCATTCCACCCCTTGATTCGAAAATATAATAAACTGTACGGTAATTTATCATTACAAAATTCATTCCAATCATATAGCTTATCTCAATACTTCATTGCCTCCATTTACAGCCTGACGACAATCTATTCAAGTCATGGGACACTTCACTCCCAGAAACTAATAATTCTATATAGTGTCTTGCCTAGGACACTTCACTCCTAGGACTTTCGATATGGTGCCTAAGACACTTCACTCTTAGGACTTACAATCTAATCCCCAGGACACTTCACTCCAGGGTCTTAACTATAACTTGTGGCTTTAATTCCACACTTTAAAACTTAACAACTTGGAAATACTACAATGGACTTTAAATTATAGTATATTTTAATAATAGATTTAGTGAACCAATTATAAAATAAAAACAACAATATGATAGTTTTTTGTAATCAAATTTAATTTTCAGTCAAGTCACCCTCTTCTTCACTATTACCTTCGACGTCTAGTGCCGCTATATGGATCCAGGGTAACATCCTATCGGCAGCAACGGTTGTTTTATGTTTGTGTTTCATGCCCTCAAACCCAGGTATTGGTGCCAATTTATAACGGTCGTTTCCTATAACCCTAACTACGCGATATGGGCCTTCGTAAACTGGTAAAAGTTTAGAGCTTTTACCATTATTTTGAAAAGCGGTTTTAGTAATTTTCACCAAATCACCACAGGTATATGTACGTGCTGGCCGCCTACCATTATCATAAAAACGCTTTTGGTAAGCCTGCTCTTGGTCAATTTTCTCCTTTACTTCGTCACGTAAGACACTAAGGTCGATCGTTTCCCTACTGCCGTCTACGATCTCGTTAAGAATGGGATTGACCTCTGCTGACATGCTCGTACCAAATAGAACTTCCGCGGGCGCTCGACCGATAGTCTTTTGCAACGTGTTGTTCAAGCCCCATTGAATCTTACCGAGCTTGTTGTCCCAGTCCCTTTCATCATGTTTTAAATTTTGCGCGGTCAAGGAGTCAAGAATGGTTCGGTTATAGCGCTCTACTTGACCGTTCGATCTGGGACTTGCTACGGCGTTGAGTATATGTTTTACCCCTCGATCAAGGCAAAATCTCCTAAATGCATGAGACGTGAAACAACTGCCCCTATCGCTAATCAAACGTTCGGAGGCACGAAAAGTATCAAAAATATCTTCCAAAACTTTGATTACTCCCTGAGTTTTAGTGTTTCTCACTGGTCTAATAAAAACAAATTTCGTAAACGAATCAACGACGACTAGTAAATGTGTATAACCGTTTTTTGATTTCACGAAAGGCCCTAAGTGATCCACGTGTAGGGTGTGGAACGGTTTTTCAATCTTTTCGATAGGATGCAATAGTCCCTCTCGCTTACTAGCGCTCTTTTTCGCATACGCACATTCTATGCAAGCCCCGACATACTTTTTAACAAACCTAGCCATCTTAGAGAACCAATACTTTTTCCTAATTCTATCTAGAGTCTTTTCGAAGCCTACATGCCCGATGTCATCGTGGTTTAATTTGCACAACTGCCATCGGGCACCTTTAGGTACCACCCATCGAATATCATTATCATTGTCTCCTACGCGCCTAAAAAGTTTATTATCCTGAATAACATAATTTTTCTTAATGTATTCAAGACCTTTTCCGTCTAGTTTACTTCTCAAAATGTCTCGTATCCTGCACAATTCCGAATCACCCAACTGAAGAGTGAGTAACCAATCCTGATCACTAATTGACATTACCGCTTCTAAAGGTTCTGGTCCTAGATTTTCCCCATCTGTCACTGGATTTCTAGACAGCGCATCAACGTGAGACATTTTCCCACCAGCCCTATACTCTATCGTACAATCGAACTCCTGGAGAGCTAACCACCAGCGAGCTATCCTTGGCACTAAATCGCGTTTCAAAAAGGTACACCTAAGTGCACTACAGTCTGTTATTATCTTAAAACTCTTACCTAAAAGAAATACTCTAAACTTTTTAAGTGCTGAAACAACTGCCAATGTTTCCAGCTCGTATGAGTGGAAATTCTTTTCCTCAGGTGAGGTTTTTCGACTATAATAGGTTATAGGTCGAAATGGATCTTTATCGGATAATCGCTGTAAAAGGATGCCCCCGACACCGACCTTGCTGGCGTCAGTGTGAAGCTCAGTTTCTGCTAAGGGGTCAAAAATAGCTAAAACCGGTCGATTGGCTAGATGGTTTTTTAAGATTGAGAATGCCTTCTCTTGAGCTTCCTCCCACACCCATGAAACGTCCTTTTTTAACAAATTCGTTAATGGAGATGCCAACTCAGCAAACCCAAGGATAAATTTCCTAAAGTAGCTGACCAATCCCAAAAATTGCCTGACCCCATGAACATTTACTGGTCGAGGAAAATGTATAACTGATTGGATTTTCGTTTCACCGGGTCTTATACCATCAGAACTAATTTCATAGCCCAAATAATCAATTTCATTTCTTAAAAAACTACATTTAGACAGATTTAATTTTAGGTTTGCATTCTCCAATAACTTCAAAATTTCCTCTAAATTGTCAAGGCATTCATTCGAATCCTTGCCGAAAATTAAAAGGTCATCTATATACACAGTAGCCTTATTAAAACGAGCAGGACCTAAGACGTGATTCATCATTCTTTGAAATACGGCCGGCGCGTTTGCCAAGCCGAACGGCATTCTGTTGAACTCATATTGTCCGTCCGGCGTGACAAAGGCCGTCAGTGGTTTTGACTGTTCAGCAATAGGCACTTGATAGTAGCCCGACATTAAATCTAGAGTGATGAAGCACGTCTGACCCGATAGTCTAGCTATTTCATCCTCTATAATAGGCATCGGGTATCGTTCCTTAACAGTTACCGAATTTAACATTCTGTAATCCACACAAAGTCTAGTTGATCCATCCTTCTTTTTTACTAAGATGATTGGGCTGGCGTAACTGGATACTGAATCCCTAATTATGCCCGCATCCATCATATCACCTACCATCTTACGTACATTATCACGCTCATGGTGTGACAACCTATACGGTCGATAAACAACTGGACGCTGGCTGTTCAGTTCGATAGTCATTTCAGCGCTGGTTGTACCCCCTAGATCAGCTAAGCCCTGAGCGAAACAGTGCTTATACTTATATAGTAAAGCAAACAATCTACTCCTATCGTGATCTGATGCCGATTTACCTACCTGCACTTGGTCACTATTGAACCGAGTTGTAGAGGTCCTATCCAACTGCATGCTAATTCTTTTAACAACCTCTATCCTTTCAGCTCGGGAGAACACAAAATTTTGTCGAAGTTCACACGGTATTGAACAGGGTGTGACGGCGACATACGTCTCACCATTTTTAACAAAATAAACACCACCAGAAATTACAAACTGTTCATTTGGTTTACCTATAACCTTAGTACCCAGCGTTACATACCCACTAAAATTTGCATGAGAGGCGGTCCTAACGCTCGCGGCCCCAAAAATATGACAATGGTTACTAAAGCTAAGCCTAACTACTTTTTCCTCTTCATCTAATGTGTCAAGGCTAGGTAACATCGTATCTAAGGTAAAAAACCGCAACATCTTAGAATCCTTAAAGACTACTACGTGGGGTTGCTCTGAAAATGACTGACCAACTAATAAAGGCTTTTCTAAAAGGTGATCAGGTACAACCTTGCAAGAGACTGTCGCTTTTACACGGTCTATGATTAGGTCTAGCAATACTGAACCTAACGAATGAACTAAGCTGTTCCCAAAACCTAACATTCCAGTGGGCCGTTGATCATGCGATACTCCTAAGGCCGTTAGTACGGATTCCTTCACTAATGTGACATCGCTACCTAAGTCCACAAATGCTTCCAACTGATTATTATTCACGTTAACTCCTTTTATGTATTTGTCTTTAATACTTTGGCCAGACGTAAATATACACATAGTTTTCTGAGTTACATCGAGATTCTGTGGTTTATCTTTATGAAAACAAGTTTCTACTGTGTGTCCTATTTTGTTGCAAAGTTTACATTTCAAGAGAGGCTTAGGGCACCGTTGATGGAAATGACCTTTTTCTTTACAGTTAAAACAGTAATTCAAGTTAGAATTTGGTCTTAGGAATGATCTATTAGGGTTGTGACTAGTATCTAAGTTGTTGATCGTACTATTTTTAGATTTTATTTGAAACTGAGTAACCATTGTTTCTTTATTACTTAAAAGAAATTGCAGCAAGAGATCGGGTTCAGTACATCTTAAAGCCAAAGCGCTCGATTTGATAGTTTTGTCATTTATTCCATGGATTATGCAATCCACCGCACGCTTGCCTTGTATTTCACATTGATTCAGCAATGCAAGTTTTTCATAGAAATAAATTTCAATTGGTTCACCAATTCTACTGCGTCGCCTCAGCATCTCCTCCAAGGACTGGCCATAGTTTTGCTCGCATGGGAATGCACTAAGCAGCTTCTCCTGCCACTGAGGCCATGAGTACAAAATAGAATTTAAGCTTTCATACCATGTCTTAGCCAGTCCTTGCAGTTTTTGCATCGCGAAATGAATGGTTGTTTGGTCATCCCAACCGTAGACACAGGCACACTCGTTGACCTTTTTCAGCCAAACATCCACGCGCTGGTTTTTAGTGGACGGATCAAAATTTGGTAAAATATTCTGATTGTCTATACGAGTGTTCGATAATTTACTCTGTGTCACAGCGGGGGTTGGCAAACCACCCTTCAGAGACTGAATAATGTTTAAAATATCTTTACTAGTAAATACAGGGCTACGTGACCTTATGGTTGTATGCTCAGCATCGATGTTCTCACGACGACTGCTCGTGGCTCCCAGCATCGCCCCCGCAGCCTCGACGCGTCGCCGATCTCCGCTGCTGCTGCGATGCCTGCTGCCGCTGCGTCGCCTGCTGCGGCTGCGTCGTCTGCTGCGGCTGCGTTGTCTGCTGCCGCTGCCTCGCCTGCTGCCGCTGCGTCGCCTGCTGCCGCTATGACGCCTGCTGCCGCTGCGTCGCCCACTTCCTATTTGACGGTCACTGCGACGACTTCGAGATTCCTGGCGATCCTCTTCTAGTTGGCGTTCCAAGCGAAGAAGCTGTCTGCGTTGGAGGTCCAGTTCTGCTTCGCGCCTCATCAAGCTACGACTTCGTGATAAGCTCCGATGCTCATCCTCCTGGTTACGTCTTGATTGACTCCGGGCAGGAGTTGAGAGATTCCGTCGACCACCGTCTGGATGGTTACTTGTATCCATCGTCTCCAATAACATAGAAAAGGAAAACGAAAGATGTTAATATTTAAATTGTTAAAAAGTCAAATATCTGAGAAACGGCGCGTCTTACGACAAAATGGACAAAATTTTGCCCCCCTTTTAATAACCCCTTCCCTTAGCCTAAACTGTACATTTGACAAAGAAAAAAGAAAGAAAGAAATGGGAGAAAGAAAATAAGTGACTAACGTTTGAGCATCACATAATTACTTTGTTAATATCGACCGATCAGTAGACTTTCGATTCTTACTTACTTTGAATTAATACAGTAATATTAAATTCGTAATTTCCACTAGGAATCCAAGCATGAAGTTGTCGTTTCGTTTAGGTTTAATTAAGTTTAATAAAAACCAGATAACTTATAATATTGTAGCAGGTTTGGAGGTTGTTTAATATAGCATACGATCTTGACTAAATTGTAAAAACGTAGGTAGATTCTTTGGATTTAAATGTTAACTTTCTCGATTGTAAAAAATATAAGAATACATTAGAAAGAAGGAAGAAAAACAACCTCTAAATCCATATATAAACGAAAATTCCGTACTTGCAATATCGTTTCAAGGGTTGAAAGTTGATGAAACCCTCAATACGAAAGTAAAGATGTTTCATAATTATATTTTAACGGTGAACTGCTATCAACTTCGAAAATTTGGATAGAAAAAATAATGGACATGACTTACGCGATATTGGTTCGAATCCCACTTCTGACTTGTAAGGATGACCACCAAATAATACTTCTTCTTAGTATTAAACACCTTTATTCACTTTTCGAACATATCACCCTCAAATCACACATAACAAGCCACGCTCAAACCCATTCCCCTCCATTTATATCATTTTCCCTCCCACATTTTTTCTACATTATTGCTACTTCCGGTTACTTTGACTTATTGCATAAATTTAACAATTTTAACTTTATTTTAATGAAATGGTACTTGAAAATTTCTAATAATATTTAATAATCATAATAAATTGCTTTTTATACATTTTCAATCAATAATTCTTATAAAAGTTCCCAACCACAGAGTAACATTCACTTTTTTTCGTAGTCGTCGTCAATCACGAAACTTTTTTTTTACAGACCAGCAAAATATATAATTTTATAATACATAATTTAATTTACTATTGAATCTAACATATAATTATTATTAAATTAATCATAAACCTTACAGTATGAAGAATTTTAAAGAACGTTCGTTTTCCATACTAAAAATTTTTGCTATAGCACACTGCATACCGCAAATGTTAATGCCACATTGTTTTTAAATAAGAGCATTGTATTAAAAATAAGTAATCTAATGCTGTATTTTTATTTGAAAATAATGAGTGTCTTAAAAATTACAATAAATAAAAAAAATTTAACAAAAAATTTAGTACTTTTCGACGTTTTTATATTGTATAATAAACATAGTACGATTACTGATTCTTGACCGTTCTGATCTTAATTTAATATAAAATCATGCAACAGATGTATGTTTTGTCACAAAAGTAGTGAGGCTGGCTAGAAGTGTCAGAAAAAGATCGACCATTTCAGAAGTTAATAATTATTATTTCCCAAATCTGACTAACGGTTCCAGAGGTTAGGTCGCTTAAACAAATAAACTCTTTAGCTTCATTTTCAACTTAGATAAACACAATGATAAGAACATCAAAGTAATTTAGTAATAATGTGAATTAAAAAACACAATCTTATTTCACAGCGAGTAATCCTATTAATATGATTTGTTAATCAAAGCTAAAATGTCTAAATGTATTTAGATAACAATTGGCATACTTATAGCCTGGAACAAAGGATAGTTTTATCCTTTGTTTTAATTTTCTGATTATCCACGCGGAAAATTCAAGGGCGGATGTTAGTAGCTTTCATAAACCTCTTAACTTAAGGTTTTATCCAATGCAAACATATCATACCAACGTAGTTAAATCACTTGTTGAATATCTTACCCAGACTTACGTTGAGTTTACCGTAACTTGTTGAATACTTCATAAACTTAGGAGCTACAGCATTGCCCTAGAATCTTGGTGCTTTTGATAGCTGGCTTTTATGCAACATCCCATAATTAATTCAGGTACCTGGTACATTGATTTAGTTCTGCGGCTTTTCGCAATAAGGCAAGTAAGGCTCTTAACTGATATTGAAACGGCAAGTCTAGTTTTGTTTAGATATTTTCATAGTGTTATGTCCTATAGCCTATGGCCTGTTGTTGTAGGGCTCAGCTGCAGCCAATATAGAAAATGGTTTTTATTATACTTCAAAAAAGAAGCTGTGCGCGCCATTTACTTTCTTCGACGGAAAGATTCTCTAAAAGATTTGCTAATAGAGATTAATATACTAACTTTGGCGGGCCAATACATCTATGATAATATAGTATATGTAATATATGATTTATTTATGTAATATATGTATGTAATACAACATCATTATTTATTTATGAAGCATAGCGCTGTTCATAATTTTAATACTAGAATTAAGAATAAGCTTGCCGTATCAAGATTTAGACTTGAAAAATGACGCTCGTTTTTGGGAAAGGCATAGCTTTTTTTAATAAAGTTCCACAACAAGTGATTGAGCTGCCTTTGCATAAATTTAAAATATATGTTAAAAAGGCACTCTTAAGCAAAGGTTATTACAAGGTAGATGATTATATAAAAGACCAAAATCCATGGATGTGATACTAACATAAGACATAACTTTAGTTATTTGTTATGCAAGGCTGGAAAGTTGGTTATTAGCAGCGAGTTACCTCTATTGAAACCTGAGCAAGTGAAGAATTCTAGGATCCTGAGCGAAGCGGAAGCAAAGCAATCAAAAATACAAGACACTAAAAACGTTTCTGCCGAGCGCAACACACAATTTTTCACCTCACAAAGCGATGAACATTTTATGGTTGCTTCCGCGGTCAACTTCCGGTAAAAAATTCTTTAAACTTTTTATTTTAATGATATAAAAAAACTAAAAAAATATAAAAAGGGAGTATTATAGTTAATTCAAAGTTATTTAAAGTAGGAATATATTGTTACTTATAAATAACAATAAAAACGATTCGGTAAATGTTGACATTGGCATGAGGTACAAGACAAAGTCAATTTAAAAATAAAGATTTATGTCACAGTCCGAAATCCAATTATAGGTTGTGAAATCTCACCCAGCCTAATATAAAATTCTTATAACAAATAGTTTAATCTTATTGTTATTGTTTTTATGATTCTATGAACTTAAATAATATAATAAAACCAAAACGGGGTATTATAATTAATTTAAAGCTATTTAAAATAACAATCAAATATAACAAAAAAGTCAATAGTGCGATTAGGAACACATTATGACATATTTTAAGATATTAATTTTAAAAAGAACTTTGCCGCGCTAGGCCGCAAAAAAATTTTCTACGCCTAAACTGATTGACAAAACCTCCTTTTTAGAGCGTGTGAGGTGAAAAGATTTATACCACGTTCCGAAATCCAATCTTAGGTTGTGAAATCTCACCCAGCCTAATATAAAATTCTTATGGCAAATAGTTTAATCTCATTGTTATTTTTTTATGATTCAATGAACTAAAATAATATAATAAATCCAAAACGGAGTATTATAAAATTAATTCCAAGCTATTAAAAATAAGTATAAAAAAGTCAATAGTGCGATCCGGATAGTTATTACTAGGTATTACATTAAAAAGTACTTTTCTCAAACATGCATGGAAATGTTGTCATTATTTTCGAAAAAAGAACACGCGAAGTATCGAATTTACGGACAAAGAAAATCAAATCCATTGCAGGAGCATTTTTTGAATTTGGAACATTACAAAGAGTATTTAACAACTCCAGCACGCCGTTTCATACAACATTGCTGGAGCGCTATAATGTTCCAAATTAAAAAAGACGCTCCTGCAGTGAATTTGATTTTATTTTTGTAATTATTAAATGTATAATATAAAAAGTATGTTTTATTTCCCTGCATTCTTTTGAGAAAAGCACTATATATGCCTCGGCGGAAATGGCAATTGCCTGTCTCGTATTAGTGAAGTCCTCGCCTACGGCTCTGCCTTCAAACTCATACCCGACCTGGAATTGCCTATTTCACTGCCTTTACAATAATGTACTATTACCGCGCTAGGCCGCAAAATTTTCTACGCGGAATCTGAATGACAATCCTCCTTTTCCGAGCGTGTGAGGTGAAAACATAATTATATAAAAGGAAAATATTCTAATAACTGAGTATGAGAAGATTTTACTCATATATTTCAAGTTTGTAGATTTGTGTTTGGCAACAACATGTTCCATTGTAAATGTTTAAAATCGGACTATTCGAAAGCACTTATATAAATGTCTATTTAAATAAAAATCTTTGACTTTGCCATAAAGTTTATATTGAACCTATAGCTGTACGGTTCATTTGCTATACGAACGAAACATGAGATATTTTAGACATTTTATTTTTGCTATTACATTTACAATTGCTAAGTCTCCCTCACCGTCGTTCATTAAAAAAAAAAAAAAAAAACTGCTAATTTAGATATTTTTTTTTCAATCCCATTTTACATATAGTATTTTTTGGTTTTTACACTTACAACAGCAACTGCAGCAGTTTTCACTATTCTGACAAAGTATGTACCAATTTCAATAAACATGTGCACAATCTAGGATAGGTTTGTCATTATAATGTAAACATCTTGTTGTTAATTCCGAAAAATAAACTAATGCCAAAAAAACAAACAAATGCCGAAAAACAAACAAACTGATGTTAAAAAAAACGGATGTTTTAATAAAAACTAATGCCGAAAAATAAAATCAAACTAATGCCGAAAAATCAAACTAATGTAAAAAAACAATCGAATGCGGAAAAAGCAAACTAATGTCAAAATAACAAACTAAGGTCGAGGTTATATTATGTAATATTATAAATTTGTTCAATATCATTTATTCAGTCTAGGCTGTTACAATCACTTATGAACGTCAAAGAAGCTACGCCATCGGTTCACAAACCCTACGGCGGGAGACCTTGTAACGAGAAGAACCGGCAAGAAACTCGTCAAGGGCTATTCGTTTTTCTTCTTTTTATAAATGTGAAAGTATGTCAGTTTGTTTGTTAGTTCGTTACACTTTGACGCAAAAACTACTAGACGGACTTGGAAACAATTTGGTATGAAGGGACTTCAAGTTGTAGACTATCATATAAGCTACTTTTTATCCCTATTTTTCAACGGGAACGGGACCCACGCGCTAGCCGCTAGTTTTCTATAAAATAAAAACATTAATATTTAATGTACCAAGCGACCCTAAAAACACTATAACTCTCTAGACAATAATGGAAAGATTTACTGTTCCATTTATTATGGCTTCTGAGTCAATATATTTAGGTACAATTTTCGAAGTGTAGTGTTGGGAATCGTTAGTCTTTATTTCGGACGACATTCCTTTCAGGCGTTGTAATTGAGTCTGCTTTTACTCGGTATTTGGAGGTAATCTATACTGCTATCTGATTTAATATTTATTTTTCGATTTATGTAGGCAATTGCTTATTCCATTTTTGGTTTTAGTGGTTCTGTGAGAATAGTAGACCTCGCTTAAATAAAGTGTAATTTTAAATAAAATGTTATGTGCTCGAATTTTTCAATAGACACCTACTCATATATAGACTTTTAAGCAAAATTGGGGTATAAGTTTTAGCGCATACTCGCGTTCCCTTTGGTCTTATTTGCCGCCTTATTACCTATCTTTGCAAGAGCAATGCAACAGCGAAAATTGCTGGTAAATTGCTTTACGTCAGTAATCACCTTATATTATTATTATTTGCAGGATATAGGGGCTATGCAGCTCCAGTCGGAATTGTAGTCACTGCGACCTAAAAGATCTTTTGTAACTCACCACCTCAAGATCTACCAATATTGTAAAACTAACCTACATTTCACAAATAAATTATTCTGATACTTCTGATACCTTCTTCTGATATCTTTCAGCCTGGTGGCCTCCAAGAAGTCTAAAATCTTCATAGCTCTAAGAGATTTTAGTTCCTTTGGCCGAATAATATGCCGGCCCAGGTGGATACTGCGTTTGTGAATTAGGGGTCCGCAGTCATATAGGAGATGTTTGGGTGTTTCTCTCTTCTATCAGAATAATTTAATTCCGTTGTCGTTCGTTCAGTTCGTTCAGGTTATCGACGCAGTCCTTCACTAATTTCAAATGTATGACATTTGAATTGCTAGCGTTGCGGGCTGTCTGGAGAATAGTTTCATTTATTTATTTTATTTTATTTTTATTTAAATTTTTATTACAGACAACTATATGGTCCATAGAAATGTTAGTAGGTATCTTAATCTATGTTAGTGGCTAAGGGATTAATAGTCCCACCCAACATTTAAGGATGGGACAATCCATTTTATCCGCAATGACTTCCAAGACGCTGTTGGAGCTGGTTCGAAGCCGGTGTAACAAAGACGCTATGCGTTTACGCCTAATGGCATAGAAGTCGTCGGTATGTTCTTGCGCAAACATGAGTGACGCACTACAAAGGCGGGGCAACTTCAACAGCGTCCTGAAAATATTGTTGTACTGTATTCTAAGAGCGTTGTAGGCCCTTTGGGTATAGTTGACCCACAGGCTACTGGTGTAAAATACCTGACAGAAAGATTTAAATAAGGTTAATTAATAAGGTTATTTATGTAGTTTCGTTGGCGGTTGGCCTCCGCGCATTCTATGATGGCGTAGACCTCTGTTGGAATATTATGGTGGCTTGTTTGCCTAGATTCACACTCTTGCCGAATCGAGGGCAATCGGCGTATATTCCGCATCCTACATTTTCGCCCATTTGGGAGTCGTCTCTGAACCAAACTAAGCTTCCAGGTATAGTGATTTACAGACCACTCTTCCCAGCTAGGTATTCCCTGCTAAGTACTCCACTAAGTAATTTCTTGTGAATTTGCAGTGTGAGCATGATATCCTTTGTTGTCGTTGCCAAAAGATCGAGTTCAAATACTGATCCATGGAGAGATGCCAGTTTACTTTTCCATTGATGCCAGCTCTATACATGCTGGCTTTCGCCTCCTTTGCAATAAATAGGTGAAGTGGCGGTAAGTTCAGCAGAGCATTTAGTGCTGCTCCTCCATAGTCATGGCACCTGTTGCCATAAGGCATGCCAACCTTTGCAAGCTGTTGAGCTTGTTGACGAATGTCACTTGGGATGCTTTTTTCCACCATGCTACACAAGCATACGTTATTGTCGACCTGAAAAATATTGGTGTACATCCACAAGGCGATCTTGGGGTTTAGACCCCATCTCGTCCCTGCTAAGCGACAACATATTCCTAAGGCTATTTCAGCCTTTTAGATCACATGCGTAAACCAAGTCAATTTTTAGTCAAAAGTAACGCCCAAGTATTTGACTTCTTTGGAAAATGGGATTGGAATCCCCTTAATAGTAGGCGTAACAAGTTTCTCTAGCTTGTTCCTTAAAGAATAAGAAAAGGGGACTATTGTAGTTTTGCTCGGGTATACCGATAGACTATTCTGCGTACACCATTTCCAAAAAAAAAACCTTTTTCGCATGTCGATTGTTTTTATTATTTCTGAAGCAAGTTTATATTACATGCAAAACCGCCTCAATAAACAGTCATGAACCAAAAAATACTAAAAATATCAACATAATTTGATGTTCCTGAAAACGTCTGTATTTTTCCCCATTTTTAGGAGTACTTTACAAGTGCTAGCCCAATTTAAAATATCTCCTTTCATTGAAATTCTACGATTAATAACGGTAAAGAAAACTTCACCCCTTTTCCCTTCTAATTTACCCCCAGTCAAACTTATGTGCCAATTTTCGTCAAAATCGGTTGAAAAATGCACTACAATTTTCTAAATAAATGATTTTCAATCAACTTTTACGATGATCAATCGTCGATGAGTGCTGTCATTTAAAATGTCTGCTCCTTTCTTGAGCTCAAACAATCGGAAACCGTCTGAATCTACGTGATCAATCAAGGGAATGATCGATTACGCTTTATAAAAATTACGGTACCTTGATTTCAATTCTATTTCAAGACTTCATGGAGTGATATTATAGAAAAGAGATAATAGAATTAATAGGTTACCTTTACGAATTTAGTTCAATTATAGCCGACTTCAAAAAATAAGGAGGTTATCAAATCGACGCGTATACCGTGTGGGGTCTAGAACCAGGGAAAATATTGAAAATAGAGACTCTAGAGTATTAGTATTTATTCTGAAAAGATTCCAGTTTATAAAAATCCTTGCATTACTCACAATAAGAATTTAAAGTTACGATTCATAATCAGTGTATTATTGCAAAACGATATTATCGCTAACGTTGCGAACTTATCGTGGTACAGGGGACAATAAAAAACTTACAGCAAAACATCATGTTATCACTATCCATTAGAATGTTATTACCTTTAACTCTTTGAATAGCAACAGTCCCCGCTACTTCCTACAGCTTAAAATCTCTATTTCATATCAATTAAAATCTGTAGTTTATTATTAAATATCGTAATGACAGTTATCTGTTTATAATTTTATCCATCATGCATGACATGTCATTTCCATCAATACCAAGTAAACTCTTTGTACTAAGTAGATTCAGCCATGGAATTTATTAAGTACTAGTACGTAATACCTATTAATTCCATGGATTCTACGCTTTTTAAATTATGTTATTTTTAAAAAGAAGATTATACTGTAAAAAGAGTATAAAATTAAAAGAATAATTTTTATTACTAAATTGGATTTATTTACACAATCTGTAATTAAATGTGAAAATGGCTTTGAGTGCAAAAAAAACACTCCAGTAAAAACAATACCTACGTGGATTCATGAAGTGCGATAGTAAGACAGTATTATTTTTCTATCAGCCGACACATACATTGACAAAATACGTTCCGAGTAGCTCCGAAAAAGTTGAGCGGTACTGTTATTTGCATTACATTGAATTTACGATCAAGTTTGTTAAGGTTTAGGTCTTAAGTGGGTCATTTTTTGAAAATTAGATATTGGTTCAGTAGTTTTAAGGAAATCTTGAAAAATCTGTAATTTTTTCGGCTACTCAAACTTTACTAGTAGTTGCCTACACTACTAGTTTCGGTCAAACCGAAGTGCGGGAGTTATTCGAAGTTAAAAAATTGTGAAATGAAAAAAAATTATAGAAAAATAAGCCTTTTGGAAATTCTACTTTGCACTTAAATACTTTTTTCGCTACTTCTTTAAGCAGTTTATAAACCTAAATTATTACCATTTATAAATAAAATAAATACCATTAAATCAAAATTCTGCTATTTTAAACGAAAGAAGAAATGTGTTTTTCATACTTCTCGTATGATGCCTAGTTAAAAGAAAGTGGCGGCGATGTCGTTCGCGTGACTCGAGAAGGTGAACTCTAGGGAATGTTATGTTGCAACTCTTTTTTATTGTATTTTGCTGACACATTGGATTTCCAGAGTTTCAGAAAAATTTTGGTGTGTTTGGAATTTGGAATTTGGAAACTTATACAGAAATAAGTGTATCTTTTTTTCTGCAATCAGACCGACAAAAATATTACCTACCACCATGGTCCATTGCTTAAAATATCATAAATTATTATCTTCCATATAAAAAAATATTTGTAATGATTAGAGCTACTAGATAAATGGTTTTGAGGTTTTAAGTAAATATACGAGTAAAATAGCGTTGTGGTATATCCATCAACAACCTAAAGTAAACTACCAAGTTATACATCTCCAGATAAACATTATAGTCTTCCATCAGACAGTTCGCTTTGTTCTCCGCTCATAACTTTTCCGGAACGTTCGGATGACTTTTTTTCGTCGCCTCAAATGAACTTTCGGGCACGTTATAGTCGTCTGCAAATATTTGTGGCCTGTAAGCCTTGACACGCGCCATAAACCGGATTTGTAAGAGGAAGCCTGTAAATACTGTAATCTGAAGCGGTCTGGTTTGTTAGACCAGTGTCATTGACTTTGGAATTATGAAACTCTGTTTTTAGAGTCCTCCGCTTGGTTCCGGAATCAGAAAATTTGAAATTATAAGTACGAACATGTTGCCGAAACTACACCTACCTATTACGAAATACGGGATTTTAACCATGTTTGTATATCAGTTGCATGCGCCATGATCACGGAGTTACTCCGATTTTTACTATGTGTGTATTTGTTGTCGAGTCCCCGATATTTCAGCGCAGTTGCATGCGGCATGATCACGGAGTTACTCCGTGGTGAAATTATATTTTTTTGTAACAGTTAGGTACTTATAGTGATTATGAAAGTTTAAGTTTGCCAAAATTTGCAGCAGCGAATTACGTAATCACTGGACACTCCTCGTTATAACTTTTACATGCAAACGTCGAGAACTCGCGAGCATAAATAAGCAGCTCAACCTCGTGACGATCATAGTCTATCAGTATGCAAAATTTTATCTTCATCGTTCAGCTGTTTAAGTAAGTGTTATTGAGTACAAAGCAAACAAACAGAGTTACAATCTTTTCTTTAAATAATAGTAGTACGTTAGGCAGGTAATATCCTTTTACGTACTCCACGAATCAATTGCTAATGAAATGTTGAGTATTTCATCGTTAATTTAACATTTAGTAAATCTTATCCGTGACCCATTTCAGAAGTGTGAATTGAAAATTTTACACATTTGAGCAGTCTACTTCACATAAACATGTCAAACATCTTCAAATGTCGGACAAAAATATTGGAACAACTGATTAAAGCAACCGGAACATTCATATTAGATGTCAAACAAACACTGATGGCGATGACCTAAGGCGCTGCGCAGACGACTGTCGTGTCGTGTGAGGAGATTATTATTACACTACCTATCAAATATTGTGTACACTTTTAATTATCAGCAATTCAGAGTAAGTATAATACACATAGTGATACTATGAAATACCCGCATGTCACGAGATGCAACTCAGAAAGAGCAACATTAACACCCATACTCTAAGACGTTTTTCCAAAACTTCTTCTACCTCGATGGTTATTAGTCCTGAAAGAGTAGCCAAAAAAACGTTTGACGTGATTTTTTTGTTCGATACGGAATAGTTGCCAATTGGTCCCATAAAAAAATTATTTAGTTTGGCCCGGTAGTTTTTTTTTATGAGTATTTTTGTTAATTTAGACGATGTACGGCAATAATAAGCCTTTTGGAGTCGTTGCCAGTCAAGGCATGAAATAAAAGAATATGAGTGCAATGTAGATTTTAATATTTGAAGTCAGTTTTTTGTATTAGTAATAAAAGCCGACAGGTAGGTAAAGACACTGCGTAAACATAGACCCTTTTCTCACTGATATGTAGATAATATAAGATAATACAAACGATGATGCGTTTCGCTCAAAGCAAACGAGACGTTCACGCTTGATGTACATCAGTACATCGTGTGTTCACACCCTAACATTCCAAGTCACGCGGTCGCGTCGTAACGTTCTGCATACATCGTTAGTATACTGTGTACCCAAATATAAGTGACGTCCATTACACACCAAAGGAATGAAAACTAACTTTATGTTTTCACTAGCTTCCACCCACGGTTTCATTCGCGTGGTACCCGTTCCCGTGGGAATATCGGAATATATATATAAAGTAGCCTATGTTACTGTCCGTCCTTTTAAATAACTCTATGGCAAAAATCAAGCCGATTGGTTGCTTAATTAGGGCCTGGAGGAAGGAGAAACAAACACACTTTCGCATTTATAATATTAGTTAGGATATAGTTAGGATGTTCACACACATACCTACTGCACTTTACTTACAAATTGCGACAGGGACGTTGGCATGCTGCGTTAAATAAATGTACGAGTAATATGTAGACATTCTATTTTAATTAGTATTTTCCTTTTGTGATGGAAATTGACCTTACTGATATGTTAAGGTAACTTTTCAATTTGACGACTCTGTATGAAATAAAACAGGGAGAAAAAAAACAGCCCTTGACGAGTTTCTTGCCGGTTCTTCTCGTTACAAGGTCTCCCGCCGTAGTGTTTGTGAACCGATGGCGTAGCTTCTTTGACGTTCATAAGTGCTTGTAACAGCCTAGACTGAATAAATGATATTATTGACTTTGACTTTGACTTTAGGAAATATGGTTTTCAATTATAATACTAACAATATCAAAATTTTAAAACATTTAGTAGTTATATACGTAAGTTGTTTTGTATGAATTAACGAGTCAAAAGATCGCGTCAACAACAACCAAAACACAATGACAAGTACATATGAAAATTTTAAGTGTCAATGTGTTTTTTTGAAATGTCACCAATGATGTGTTGTCGTGGAGTTTCACCCGAGTTCTTTTAATAACAACACGTGTTGTGATACTACATTTTAACTCAATCTACCGTACAATTTCTATTTAATTTTAAAAATATATTCACTGGACATTGGCGAATCCAAAAGGGAACCGCCATTACATAAAAAGAAGAAGGAGATGTGTTGTCGTTTACTGTTAAAACAAAATTAGTAAAGTAGAATATTCAAAATCATCTTCTATTGGATGTAAATATAAGCAAAACATCCTTTTTTTCCCGTCAGGGCGACATGAGACTAGTTGCTTTTTTCTAGTATATTTTCTTGTTTAATATTTATCACATAAAAATAGCATTGTAAAATGCAAAATTAAAAAGTTATAATCCTTTTCTTAGTCGAATTTTCAAAAGAGAGGTTCTCAAATCAATTGTATATTTTTATGTGTACTGGCTATATACACGAAACGATTTTTTATTTATGACATTTGAATCGCATTGGAATATTTTTCTATCCATACTTCGATCATCAAAATCGTTTTGATGATTGAAGTATTCATTAAGCAGTGATTCATAAATAAACTTTACAAAAAAAATACCAATATAGCCTTTCAAACCTATTTTAATCTGATAATAAGTTTTAAATAGAAAAATATTGGCAAAAATCAACTCGGCCACAAGTGATGGGACTGGAACCCAGGAATCAAAATGCTCGAATACACGGGCAATGATGTAGCAACGCAGGCCTGCAGCGTATTAAAAATTAATAAGTATTGGAAAATTTTGAAGGAGGTCCGCAAGTATCGGTAGCTCAGTGGTTAGAGCAGTAGGCCGAACTTCCATAGGTCGTGGCTTCGAGACTCATTTGAGAATTGACTTGTAGCCGAGTTGATTGTTTCCAATATTTTTCTATTTAAAATTTATCTTATGGAGCATTGAAAAATGTAAAAAGAACATATTATTTTCGTCTTTATTAACCGCCGAACTGGATAAATGATGACACAGCAGTCACTTAATTTGATTAGGGTATTGAATGATATCTTTATTAGGCGCAAACTGTACTATCACGGAATTGGATAAGCGCTGTTAGGTTTCACGAGCGTATTTGAATATACGTTTACTTCTAATGAAAAGATATCAAAGCTTACATAATATTAAAAAATCTGTGAAAGAGAACTGTGTGAGCATTACATTTATTAATTTATTTAAACTTTATTGCACATATACAGCAAATGGCGGACTTAATGCCCTTGGGTATTCTCTACCAGTCAACCGGAAAGGATGTAAAAGAGATATCCTGGCCGCAATAAAAAAAAGTAACTGATTTTAAGATAAACTATATAGAACACATTATACAAATGTACATTGTTATTACGAAAAAAAAAGTATGGTATATGTCATATTCAAACATACTTTACAACATTGTATTAGTATAGTATGTATGAATTTGTATATTTATGTAGTATTAAAGTGATGTACGTTCATATATTAATGTTAACTAATCGTATTTTGTACCACTTTCGCTGCTCTCTGTTTCCCTAAAAGTTGACTGGTAGAGAATACTTTTAGTATTTAGTCCGCCTTTTGTATCTAACTTTGTGTTTATTGTACAATAAAGATTTAAATAAAAAAAATATCTTTGAATGTAACTACAGTCACTCAATGTCAAATTGTAAAGTCTGTCATTTTGTCACTCGTTGTGGCGGTGTTTGTAGTACGGGGGCCGACTGTCATCTTTTAGAATCCATCATGTCATAAGATCGTTTTAAAGGCGTTTTGTTTAATACTTGTCGCGTGACTGTACTATACACTTATACAGGTTGGAACAAACGGTAGTTGAATGGAAAGTACCCTAAATATTGAGTATTGCAAATTTTATTATATAACTATACCTAAGTTAGACTGCATTCAAAGATATTTGAAAAAACACTTTTTTCCGTACTGTATATCTAACCATTCACACAACCTTCGAAGTAGCAAGGTTCAGTCTGAAGTGAAACTCCAAGTTATTTATTCAGCTGGTAGCTCATCTCGGGCCAGTGCTAACTTCGTCCCTGTCGTTATAAGAAAACATAGCAGGTGATCCGTGCACAAGTTCATTGAACTAACAATTTTGTTAACTAATTGGCTGAGTTACAGTTACTCATTAAACTTTTATGACTGTCCATGTATGAAATCTTATTAAGAAATACTTATAAAAGTGTTTACTTGACACAATCTCTAAGGTTATGAGTGAGTTGGTGTGACTACGGTTTGGGTAAAATTATCCGTAGTCGCACCAGTATGACTACGGATAAATAAAATTAACCGTAGTCACACTTGTGTGGCAATCATTTGGTATAACTACGGATCGGCTGGCCTTTGTTGCGATACCTCCAGAATTCCAGATTCTTATCATCATTTAACATCAGTTTTGATGAAGGTTATGTGATTCCCCGTTTTGTATATTATTTTCAATTGTTATTATATTCATTGACTATTTTTAATGTCATCAGTCAAAACTAGTTTAGAGGCCTTCCAACTGCAAGGATAAAGCAGTGCACGTGACGTGGCGAGACCAACAGTATCTTTCGTATACTCATAGAATTGTTTTATATGTTCGCAGCATAGAATAGGTGGATTTAATAAGTTTTTGTCATCCACTTCAAGACAGACCGTCAACAGTTTTCCTGCCGCTATCGAATGGAATTGTCTGTCAATATTCCGTCAGATTTTCGTATTCTTCAAATTTATTTTGACCGTCTGCGGCTAAGTTTAATGCTTTTTACTTCCGGAAAATTACTAGACAAACTTGTTTGTCAAACAAAGTCAAATAATTTTGATCGTTTTCCGGGCCCTATAGACAAACAAAATTATAGTTTATACGTCAAAATGTAACTAATGGTTTGTTTACGCCACTACGTATATTTTTTACTCTGTACATAATGATAACATTCTCTTTGCATTTCATATTTTTATACTGCGTGTCAATTGTCTATGTTCCAAATTAAAATTTACGTAATTTTACTTTTTTCTTGATACGACATTGCGGCCTAATTTTCACTACTTTTTTCGCTCACATCTTGTAACATTGCATTTTCAATTTAATTATACGTTTTTCTTATGTTGAAAATAATACTTTTTATTACGAGTTTTTCAACATTACTTGCAAATCGCCGCTACATTTTTTTACTACTGCTCAAACAACGGTCCCTTAGTAATTACCTACTGCAGAATTGGAATTTAAGTATCTAAATTGTTCTCCTATGACGATTGAAAGCTTCAAGAACTTCACAAAAGACCTCTAATTTCACACAAAAAAAATTTGCGATGGTGTTAAATTAGCAATGTTTTGCTATCCCGTACTTACATTTAGATTGCGCAGTAACCAGAAATAAATTGTTTCTAACCACCCCGAAACCCGTTCATTGCTTTAATTCTTGCACGACCTCACAGGGGGCCTACTGCCATCTCTTAGCGTAGTATTGTTTCAATCTTACCATGTTATTTCATATCTTGAATCTCTTAAAGTAAGCTTGTTTTTTGATGAAAGTTGTGTGGTGTCTTTGTTCAATCATCGCCTCCAAAGTGTGAAGTGTGTCAAAATGTGACAACTTCAATAAAAACATAACGCAAACAAAACGTTTTTGACATGATGGTTTCTAATAGATGATGGTAGACCCACAGGTTTGCTGGTCCGCCCCTTCGAATGTTCCGAACAATGCAAATCGTGAGAATTAACGTCGAGTCAAAAGGTTTATTTAGTGAATGTTTCATATAAAAGGCCGGCTTTAAATTGTATTTTTGGGTTACGTTTTTCTGCGGAACTTTTCGTTTTACCTTACCTTTTCTGGTTTTTATTTTTATGAATATCAGCTTCCGATCGCGATTTCGTCCGCGTGGACATTCGAAAAATGGGAATAGTCGGGGAATTTCCCGGTTGACCAGTAGAGTGTTTTAGGGAGCTTTATTTAAAAACCGGCCAAGTGCGAGTCGGACACGCGCACAAGGGGTTGGTACCATTATTTTTGAAAAGCTTTATTCAATTAAGGGCTAGCGAATATAAACAACTTTTCTATCGACTAAACTGTTTAGTCGAGTTGTGTACCTACTTCTCCCGATTTCCACACAACTAATAGTTTAGTCGGTGGAATAGGTCATGTCAACTTTTACCCGACTGCAAAGGAAGGGTTATGTTTTTCGCGCGTATCTATTTGCATGTTTGTATGTTTATATGTAATAATCATTATTACCTCTTATCTCTCAAACGGCTGTACGGATTTTTATAATTAAGATATCGTTAGATTCCTCTTGACAGCCCATGTGTTCTTAGGTAAGTGATGTTAAAAAAACCAACATAGCGGCTGGAAGGAGCTATTATTTGAAGGCAGTTTAAAGGTAAAAAATATATAATTCTTCAATATGGGAATAAAATTAAGTATATCATGACCGATAAATAAGTAAAAAGATATAAATAAAAAATATGTTAATTAATAAACTAAAAAACCAACCTGCATCAAAGGACAAGTCAACTGAAAAGATGAAAACAAGATCGAATATAAGTAGCAAATATAAATATGTTTTGTTCAACATATTAACATGCAGTCGGAGGCATAGAATTTAATAATAAGTCGAATCATTCGTATTGTCATGCCTCCGACTGCATGTTATTTATTTTGAACAAAATATATTTATATTTGCCTCTTACATTTGATTTTGTTTTCATCTTTTCAGTTAACTTGTATTTTGACGCAGGCGGGTTTTTTAAATTTTTTGATTTACATATTTTTTCAATATATTCCTATAAACATGTGATTCACAACAAAATAGTTGTTCAACTAAAAGTTATATGCGCTAGCCGTTACTGTAGAGCCCATTCTTCATAATATTATGAAAAATAGCAGTATTTCAAAAATACTGTTATCTTTTCTAATTTTTATATTTATTGCGTTCACTTTATGTCTTATCGTTGTGTCTCTTAAACGCTGTCCTCATCAATAATGCCTTTAGATAAAAGATCGTGTATCACATCAAAGAATATTTGGTCAGAAAAGTGGTACAAACAAAATAAAGACAGGGTTTTGAACGTATCTATAGAGGTAACGATCAAAGCTTGCTGAAGTTTGGTCCAATATAAACATTGGGTTAACGTTTTGCGGGATTTATCGGCCGCTCTTGAATCATAAATTGATCGCTGTATCAGATTTTTGCAGAAACTTTCAGCGGTTTTTCTAGATTTTTCTTATTTTAATTTTTTTTTAAATTTTACTTTTTAAGTTTCATACTAATTAACCTCTTTATTTTCGATACTAAATAAAGAAACTGATGGTTTGAAACCACTAGAAGTATTTAAAAAAAACAAAATCGCATTTGATAGTCCATCATTTTATACAAAAAACTCAGAACTTCGTCCACACGAATGAAATAGATGGTGACTAGTTATAATACGTAAAATATTATCAGAATGTTTGATTAATTAACAATTTAATTGAATAAAACAGTTTTAGGTTTCAAATTAGCTAAGAAAACACCTCTTTATATTTTCCTTCTAAAATTAAAGTCAATGTCATTCAAATACTACTACTATAACCCAAAGGCTTCCCCAGACGCTATACACAAAAATGCCGCCAACCTTCAACACTCCATAAGAATGACTAATATAATTTCATAAATGAAAATTTATAATCTCATCCATCATCTGAACCATCTCAAAAACAATGTCGCCCATTAAAAAGGCCAAAAGCATAACAATGAGGCAACCAAGTCACGTAACCGCCGAATTGTCAGACGACTTACGTAGATCGTAATGAGACGCCATTTGCATCTGTCGCCTGGGGGCTAATGTGTTGGAGCCTTTATGTCCCATTATCCCTTTATGAGCTGTGTAGTGGGTGGTAGAAAACAAACAAGCAAATAAATCGGATAGAACACCGTTTGATATTAGTAATAAGACTGTTATTTTAATGACAGTTTGAAAGGAGTGTTTATCGCTCTTTGTATGGATTTGCTATCGCTATAGTCTACCCGAACTAGGCGCCATTTGCATCTATCGCCTGGGGGCTAATGTGTAGGAGCCTTTATGTCCCAATATCCGTTTTTGAGCTGTGTAGTGGGTGGTAGAAAACGAACAAGCATATAAATCAGTTAATATTAAAGGCTATTTGATGGCATTTCAAACGATGTGTTTACAGCTCTCGTTTCTTAGTGACCAGCGTAACTTCATTTATAATGGACTTAAAAAAATCATTTTCCCATACTGAAAGAGTTACGTATCGCACTTATAGTACGGACCTACTGGACCTATAGACTTATGGACCTTATTCTTCTTGTTAACCCAAAACGGGCGGTTTCCGCAACTCGATGTCGTTTTGCGCCTATTTAGCGTCCGGAGGATGTCAGGCTGGATTACTCCAGCCATCGCAGCTCCACCACGAATGCTCCCAGCGCCTTCACGTCGGACGGAGACGGCTGTCTGAAGGCTGCCTGGTGAGCCGAGGTACTTCGCCCGGTAAGGGGCTACTCCGTCACAATCCAACAGGACGTGAGCAGCTGTCTCTTCTGCCTCCATACAGCCTCTGCATAGTGGACTGTCAGTGACACCTAAATTAAAAAGGTTCTTGTTAAAGTTACCGTGTCCAGTGGTAGCCCCTGTTATCAAACGTAACAGCGGTCTACTCAGTTTAAGGAGAGCTCTGTAGAGACGAGCGTCCACGTGCGGTAGTGCTAATTTCGCTTGTCTGCACGTCTCCAGAGTCCCAGTAGTTTTGATGCAGGTTAGCGGTGTGCTCACAGATCTCACCATCATACCAGCTAGCCGGGATGGGAGCAAAAGGTTCTGGTCCGAGAGGGATAGAATCTGAACCCCGCCTTGCTAATTCAACTGCCATATCATTACCTCCTGTGTCGCTGTGGCCTTCAATCCACTGGACAGTGAGATTATTGGAAGCACCAGCCTTGTTTAGGGTGTTGTAGCATTCTAGTTTTAGGCTCGATGTGCTCCGACTGCTATTCAGGGCCTGTAGCACCGATTTGCTGTCAGAAAGTATAGTTTGTTACCTCTGCTCTATAATTGCCTGTGCTGCCAGTGTCATACCAACACATTCTGCTTGAAAAACGATATTGTATGGACTAAGCAGAAAGACTATTTGTATGTTAAGGTTGGTCTTGGATCCGACCTAATGGAGGTGAAGTAAAAATGTCTTAAACTACCAAAGATTCATTCGGCAGGTTGATTATCTCGTAACAAAAAATCATGTAGCAACAAGTTTTGCCGCTGTCATTACTGTCACATTTTCATACTGTATGACAGCCGCAACAGCGACTAATTTGAAACTGAACCGAATTTTCGTGAGAATGAGCCCTCGGATTTATTATAACAAAAAGTAAGTACTCAAAAGAGTATTATTTTACACATAACTTTTTTAATGTAATGGTCAATTTGAACTAAAACAAATAGTGCGCTTTCGAGTGTTTTAGTTTGACGCCTAGTTTTATAGTGTATCTTAAAAAGTAGTCAAATTTTATTTTAGACTGAAAGCAAATGGAATCTCAAAGCTTTATATCCTCTTAATGGATAAGCCGTGTTTTGTTCACGTCACTCAAATGTCACTTTAAATTAACAGAGTAATAGAGATAGTACACAAGGTTAGTTTACAACTAGTTTATTTGTAAGGCCTTCTATTAATTTTATATTGCTAAGAGCGATCTTTATGTGCCATGTGGTGACGGCCTAAGAATACAAGTGTCGCCACTCCCTTACATGCCTGGGATGTCGTTAGAGTCGACTAAGAGGTTCGACGCATTGAATACCTGTGCGAGAGAAGGAAAACTTGGAACAAACCCTCTACCAACCCGTCTGGCTAGCGTGGTAGCAGTAGGCTAATAACCTCCTATGAACGCCACAATAGTCGTGAGCTAGGAGAGGCCTACGTCCAGCAGTGGACACCATAGGCTAATGATGATTGCTAAGAGGTTGGCGATTAAGTGTTTCTAAAAGAATAAACTTGATGTAGTCCAAAGGTAGGCAGGAACACTAATTTCTAATGAAATAATGGGATATGTAACTGTCATTAAAGATGTGATTTTTTTTCCATTAAAATGGACAAGAATTTGCCCACTAACTGGCCTGGGAAGCGAGTTATAACCTTGAATAGAGCATGTTTGCACAACAAGTAACTGTTCACTCTGCTTTTAAAAAATGTCCAAATTGTAGGATTGACAGGCATCAGCAGGCAATCAGTTTTAGTTCGTGGCTGTTTGCACCAAGTAAGGATGAGGATGTGAAAATGATATGCTTATGTTTATGATTTAAATGGTTTTTTTTTGTAAGTTATTCAAATCTACCAAATAACCAAATTTTAAAACATGGTATTTATTGCATGTACGAGTATATTGTGCACCCTAAGTACTTACACTAAATCGTATTGAGCACCTACATTTCACAATTGAATATTTAAATAATTAAATCTGACTGTCTCGTGAAAAACTACGTGACTCAAAAAAGGTCGTTTGTCTGAATGGTAAGCATTTTTAAGCATTTCTCACACGCTACGAATATTAAAGTAAAACCTGATTTTATATTAATGTCTTTTCTTTTTACATTTAAAAATGTTTAAAGTCAAAGGAGATTATTCTTTTTAGGCCCTTTTCCAAAAGTGCCAACCAACAAAAAAAATGGTACTTATGATAAGAACTGGTCGTTTGGAGCAATAGTTGATATGTCACAAAAGTTGTAGGATTACTTTAAGTCACCGTATACAAGTTCAAAGTTAGCAATTTTCATACATTTCTTCATTTCTAAAACTGCTAAAAATGAAAAATACTTATACATATTGCTTAAACTAATAATCCGAAGTCATTGGGAGACAAAACTATTTAGTAGCCCATCATTTTTATACCTACAGAGATACTGTATAACAAAAAAAAATGTTTACGTACCTACTTAACACTTTCAAAAAACCATAAATGTATGATAATTGACGAATATTTGAACTTGTATACCGTGACATACAGTAATCCTACAACTTTCGTGACATAGCAACTATTTTATGACTTTGTAATTTTTGCATTTTTCAATGCTATTTTTATACTTATGGTAAATTTTAAATAGAAAGATATTGGAAAAAATTAACTCGGCCACAAGTGAATTCTCAGACCGAGAGATTCAGTGGCCGAGTTATATATCAGTATAACAACTATTGCTTAAAACGACCAGTTCTAACCATAAATTGAATCTTAATTGTGCACCTTACTTTGAACAGTAACGCTATGTAAATAAGATTCAATCGAAAGCGGCCACAACCGGGCCTACAAGACTGGTAACATCCCGTTCATCTCCCATTAAACCTTAACAGTTTATAAATTGTTGTTTATATGGTTTAAGTATTTAATAACTTCTTTTTTTTTAACTTTAACATTCTTCTATGTAACTTTATTCGTATTCATTCTAATGATATTAGAACAAACTAGCCAATTAAAGTACTTACTAATTTTACTTTTTAAAAGCCTGCTTACTTAACTAAAACATAATTATATATAATTATATAAAATCTGTGCTAAAACCCGCAAGCAGGGTTACTACTTTTGTAATACAATCTTCTTAAAAGTTCCAATTCTCGACACTTTCAAGAGCGAAGGTTTTATCTCTATCTGGACCTTCGTGTGTGAACGAGATAGCTTGTACTTGTGCCATACCCTATATAAGGCGATGTCCACACATAATACGATGTCCTAACTAAAGCGTGCCCTTCTAACTTCCCCTACTTGACCTAAAAACGGTGTACTTATCAATTGTACTATATATTAAGGAGAACAAGAATAGACGCAATACAAATAGGTTTGCATACTATTGAAAAGTATATAAGCTTCAATATGTTTATACAAATGATGTTTTATAATACATATGTTACCTTCATAGTATTTTTTTAGACAATTGACAAATAGGACAACGGTCACGAAAAGCACGGAAATGAAAAAGATAGCAAATTGAATGGAGTCTTCCCAATATTTCACAATCACAATGCAAGCTCGGATGACATATCTGCTTCAAGTACACACATAATATCGTTGGTTTATATATAGTTATTATTATTACATAGATGCAAGGCACCTATATAAAATATGGCTACAAAAAGAATGAGCAAGGTAGAATGTATGAATAATGTAAATATATAGAAAGAAAGAAAAGAAAGAAAAGTAAATTTACTTGGTACAAACACAAGACAGTACTTCCGAACAAAAAAACACACAAACAGACGAAATACCGTTTTCCCCAAAACGCATCAGTGTGACCAATTGTGGCAGATTTCTGCCATTTGAGCAGATTTGGCACCTGAATTTTAAGTGTGGCAGATTACGGCAGGCCGGCGATTTCGAATAGAGGCAGAATTTGGCAGATTTGAAAGAAGTCTTTAAAATACTTAAAAATAATAAAAATTCCCTTCAAAATTGTCAAATTTTTTCACTGTATGATTTAAATTTATGACTATGTATGGCGATTAATCTGTAATAAGGTTTATTTTGTTATTAATGTAACTGATCATTCGTTTCTTAATAAGTAAATTGTAGTAGAACTTCTTCAAATTCCTTATGAAGTAGTTTTTTTGGTCGTTTGAGGTGGAATATTGTTTTTTTATTAACGGGAAAAAACACATTACAATTAAATATATTAAATATAATATATACCCATATAATATATATGTGCTTATGTATAAAATTTTGACTAAAAAATAAAAAAAGTTAAATTTTAATTACAAAATCCGATACAAACAATTGCAGGCGGAGTACAATCAAGATGAAATATTTCTTCTTAAGGGGTTTTACCATTTTTGTATGGAGGCTGGGCTCGTCCAAATCCGTAGTACCTACGGGACGCCATTTTGATTTTTTTTTTAATTGAAAAGACGCCAGAGTCGACTTTCTTTAAAAAGTACTAAAATATGATACCAAACTCCACCTGCTGTTTTGTCAGTTAAAAGGCTGTAAATATCTATATTTCTGACAGACTTCATTAAACACTAGCGACCGCTCCCGCTTTCACCCAGGTGGTTCCCGTAGGAATATCGGGATAACAGTATCCTATGTTCATAACCAGGCTTTCTACGAGCTGTGTGCCAAATTTCATCCAAATCCATCCTGTAGTTTTGAGTTCATTCGTTGCAAACAAACAATCAAATCTTTCCTCTTTATAATATTAATATAGATTAATTACATTCATACGTACATCTTAACTGTTTATTGAAATAAAACAACTTTTACGGATATATTACATTCATTAAGAATAAGGTGCAATTATTGATAAGGTATGTGCGGTAAAAATAATTAATTAATCACTTTTACCTTTAATCACGGTAGTTCCTAATAATTGAAAACTATTAATATTTACCGTAACATTTGTTGGGGTAAAAGTTTCTTCGCATTCTTTAAGAAAATTCAAAACAAGTTTTTTAATTAGTCTATTTGCATTTAACTTAAGTATGTAGGTGCTATTTTGTTAGATAACTTTTAGCTATCTTTAGGTATGGACCTGATCCCATTGCTTTAGAAATTTTGGGGCTTCTGATCAAAATACCGCGACAAGTGGTTTTGTCAGTACTCTCCTGTCAATGCCTAAAGAATTGAAGAGACTGAAACAGCTGGAAATCTGAAGTTGCAAGGTCAGGACTATACGGCGGATGCATTAACACCTCCCTGCCAAACTCTCTTAATTTTTGCTGAGTGACTCAAGATGTGTGAGGTCCAGCGTTATCATGATGAAAAACCACACCCCTTCTGTTGATTAATTCCGGCCGCTTTCTCTCAACTTCTTGCTTTAATCTCATCAGTTATTCGCAGTAGAGATCAGTTTTTCGCACGTTCTTATCGTACGTGATCCACGTTTCATCACCAGTTATCAGCTTCTTCAAAATAGTTCGGTTTCATTACGTCTTAATAAAGAATGACAAATGAGTACACGGTTCATTAGTTTTCTTTCAGTGAGCTCGTGAGGTATACAAATATCGAGCGTTTTTGTGTACCCAGTTCTTTTCAAATGCGCCAAAACTGTTTTGTGGTCAATTCCCAGTTCTTCAGCTACGTCGTAACTACGGATATGCCAATCTTGCTCCACTTTTTCAAAAATGCCATCCATTTAATCCGTAATAGGGCGATTAGAGCGACGTGCATCTTTGACATCAAAATTTCCGGATTGAAAACGCTTAAACCAAATTTGTGCTACTCTCACAGACGCTGCACTAGGTCCATAAACATCGCAATTTTTTTTTCGCGGCTTGCGTTGCATTTTTACCTTTTTTGTAGTAAAAATTTAAAATGTATCAAATTTCTCCATTAGATTCACTCATCTTGACAGTAAGAAAAACAAATGAAAATCACACATTTTCCTAATTTGAATTTGATATCATCTTCTTTAAAATTTAAACTTTTAATGATACCAAAAACCAGCCAGATACAAATAATATAGCCAAAGAGATTTTATTACAAGTTCATCATACATACTATATGCGAAAAGATTTTTTCTCCAACCTAATATACAGGGTGGAAAAAAAAGTCGATCTCTACTAGAGAGAAAGTACCCTAACTATTGATGTAAGCAAATTTTACCTAAAGGAAACATCCTTTCATTTTCAAAAATATTTTAAACAGCATTCAAAGATTTTTTTGAAAATTGCATACCTGACCGGGATTGCACGAGACCAAAAGATTCAAACCCCTTTATGTAGGTATCGATCATCGTTTACAAACGCAGTTCAGTCAAACAATATGTTTTTTATTTTTTAAATTTGTATCTGTTGTATCGTCGTGTGGATGTCAAATATACATTTTTCTTTCTTTCTTTCTTTTTTCTATGTAGTGAGTGTAAGTAGTATTGTAGAATAAAAATTTTGCAAAGTTAATACTAAATCCAAGTTTCATTTTGTTACAGATTTCGGATCAAGATCGCCAGAAAATAGTAAGTATTATTATCACTTTACATGTAAGCCATTATTGTCATTTAATACATAACTGGCGTCTGCCCTTGATTCTTTTTATAGTTATATTTTTCCAGATTCGCATATAACTTTCATCGTCTTTTTCATTCTGATTAAGATTTATTGCTGTGACAAAAAGGAAGGACAAGGGTATCTTTTATTATGATAATATGTCGTAAAAAAGGTGAAAAAGAGGGTCGAACTTTTATACCTGTGACTTGGAACAAAGTCTACGTTAAAGTATAAAATTACAGAATTTTTGCTTTACGACCTTTTTTAAAAAGTAATTAGCTATCAAAGAACATAAGCGAAGAACCTAGCTGGGTCTGTGTAGGACTCTTTTTTTTTTTCATTATTTTAGTTTAATTGATAGTATAAATGCTGCTAGATGTTACTGCACTTAGTGCAGTAACGGGCCCTTTTTTAGTAATGTTATGGCTAAAAGCCGAAGTGCAAACACCCAGTCTTAATGCCTGTTTCACAATGTCTGATTAGGACATACAATTTCCAATATAATTGACAGTTTTGTATGGACTATCTGTCAAGTAACAGCTAATGCGAACTTATTTACACATTGTGAAACAGGCCCTTTTAGCCTGTTAAACTGCAATCTAACTTAACCTGGCAAGTCCTTTAATAACGTGAGGTGATCCCCTCCCCCCTTGGTTCTCTATATTATATTATAATCTCACGTAAGAATGTTCAAAACGTGTATTTTCAGTGTAAATTATATGCTTCATTGCGTTGGATTTTTTAAAAAAAATGTCTAATTAATTAGTCTCTACTATGCTATTTTGTGGCGTTCGCATAAATATTATTATGTATTGTTCACATTTTAATAGAGAAACACGTTTTGCTCAGTTCAATTTTACACTGTTTGTTCCTCCTTCCCCCTAAACGCCTCACGTGATTAAGGGTAAGCGTCTGCTGCCGCGCAGACATTTCTGCGTGACGTAGATCTGTGCGGTGCGCGGTTCGCACAGGCGGAGTCCGAGCAGCATACGTATGCGCGCCGCACAATCTACGTCACGCAGACATGTCTGCGCATCAGCATACGATCACTCTAATGGACGCCAGACCTACAGCTGCACCTAGTTCCTGCCGGCTAAAACTAGATGTAACCGCACTTCAGTTTTTAGCTTTACTTACCATTATATATTCGTACATACTCGTAAAGTCTTTATATTAGTTCTATAGCAAGTATTAGATAATAATAGCCTTCGACCTAAATTAATTGGACGAGTGGCTCTCAGTCGGTTTGTAAAGGGTGTTATATACAAACATCGGCACAGATATCCATTACAGCCTCTCGTGCTAATTAGGGTTGGTATGGAGCGGAAATAAAGGCTATCCTAAACGGAATTAAACGCGCGCCGATATCCGGTACCAAATGAGATTTTCGGGCAAACACCAGCTGATTTGTGTCTACAAGAGAGGCGAGCTAGTTTTAGACGCAACCTGTTATAGTCAAAATGTAATGAATTTTTCAGCTCAGCGTAGTGGGTTTGCGATTGTGTTGGTTAAGCAACTTTCGCTGTGCTCGGTGACCGGATGGGTGACTATTAAGCTACGGTAATATATTAAGCTTCGGAACTGACGATAGGCCAGGCGGCATTTATAGTTATTGAACCCTGCGTATCCGCAATGATCATGCGTGGTGCATTATCTGGTATCCATTCTGGCAAGCCTGTGTTAAGTACAGCAGTGGGGTTTACATTAAACTGGCTCTCTATCGATCCTAATCTTGTTGAAAACCACAGATATAGACTTAGTCGGGTCATAAGTTCAGTCACGAGTTCTTAGTGAAATAAAAACCGATTTTCAACTTATTTTTTTTTTATTGTACATAAAAAGAAAGCTTACCCTATAGTTAATACTAATTGATAAAAATAATTCGACATGGCTGGCAAAATTATCGATGCAAGCCCTTGACCTTCGCGGTCGCGCATCTATAGAAATACGCGCCGCGTCCATGTGATTTTAGCGGCTGTTGTAATGCTGGTTGTATTTGGGTGCTTCAATTTTGGGTGTGGTTTAGCGCAGGTCCTCTCCTCTAAACAGGGTCTAATTTCATTACCAAGCGTATTGAAATCTAGGCTATAAGATGCCAATCTTCGTGCCGGATGAAGTCGATGCGGCCTGATAATTTTGAGTCCTCTTGGCTATGTGACCAGGCCCTGATGCCTGATGAAGACCCATTGCTGATTTTTGAACGTGGTTCGGTAAAGTGGTCTACGACGTCTGTCAGAACTGTATTTTTGGTGTACATTGCTATTCTTTTACATACCCTTTTCTGAGCAAAAGACCTCTTTTATGCCAAAATACGACACTCCGAGCCAAGCTATCACTGGCGAACGGCGAGGGCCTCGTTGCACTCGAGAAAAGTTCACTGCTGTGGGCATAACACTCAATTGTTCCGATTGCTACGGTACTTTTTCATTGTAAAGAAAAATCATCGAAAGACAGAATCGGACCTAGCTTATTTCCTGCGTATCGTTCTAACAAGACACGACACCTGCCCAATTTTTTCAGGCATGGATCAAGGAGATGTTATATTTTTCTACGATTAGCCTATAATCTCAGTTCTTCGTTTAACACTCTTTCTCCGCTCGTTCTATTAAGTCCCGTCTGTAATGCCAACAGTTTTAATTTTTGGGCCGGATTTCTTTGAATACGCACCTTCACTACATTTACCGCCGCTAACGTCCGAACCGTACGAGGATGACCATTTTTTTCTATCTCTCCGCTTCTTGAATCTTCCCCAAATTGTTGGATAGTAACTAAAGGCAAAGCTAAAAGGCAGATATCAAAAATTTGACTTGGCTTGTTACCACAATGAAGTAAACCAAGCAACACAACCGCATCTCCTTTCAACGTCCGCTCCATTGAAACAAATTAAAATAAAACTATAATTTATATGTTTTTATATTTCTAGTATGTCCATAATTCAAACATAATTTTGAGATTTTCAATATCCATTCAAATTTAAAACATCGAGAGGTGTGACAGAACTTATGACCCGACTAGGTACCATATATTTACGTTATTGCTACGTTTCAATGCTAGAATTCTTTCCAAACGTAATACTCACAGCACATTCAAAATTATGAGCACAACACACTCGATTTCACACTTTAACGTGTTGTTCATACGATCGGAAATAGGAAGATTTGAATGGCCCCATTACGCACGCAGTAACTTTCACCCCATATCCTTTTGTAAATAATCATTGATATGTCATTGGATATTTGCTCGGGATTTGACGCTGGTCTTCTATTTGCATAATGAAGATGACATAATACAGAGGTCGGCAAATCTAATGGTGTGTATCGACATTACGAGGCTACCTTGCGAGACATCATCACACCTCACTAGATTACGAAGTTCTCCTTTGTCTTCTATTTGGCGAGCATGCGAGGCATTACGCATGCATGCCCTGAGCGCCCCTTCCAGCACCGCCATCCGTAAGCGAGCCGAGGCGAGCCCCGCTCGAGGGCGGCACTGTTCTAATTGGCTCGCGAGGCAGCCTCGCAGTATCGATAAATATCATAACAATAACAAAATATCACATGGAAGCAATGAGATTTGGCATAAAAATAAAAGTTTCTATTTAACATAAATGTAAGTTCTAGCATATTTAAAAAATTTCTCAACTATACTCATAATACGAAATTAAAATTAATCAATGGCCTCACTAACTTCGAACAATTTAACAAGTTCCTGTTAACTTTCATAAACTTACGTGACATATAAAGGAGATAAACTTTGCCATAGAGTTAACTTTCATTTAATAAGGGTAGATTGCACCATCTAACTAATTTTAAGTTATCGTTAACTAAGTATAACTTTAGCGGTGGAAAAATGTAAAGGATCTGACAGCTTTTTAAAACTATAAATCGGTTAAAGTTAAGTGGAGCAACTCAGTGTAAGCGTTATTACCTAAATTATAAAATAAATTATAGAAGATTTTTTTTTATCAAAGATGCGAATATATTACGTTTTGGTGAGTGGTTGACTTGTTGTAAGTCCGCCTGGCTAGCTACCACCATCTTATCTATGTCTGCAGCCATAACAACAATGTTTTCAGCTTGTTGTGTTCCGGCAGCTAGAAATAAGATAGCCAGTTCCTTAGTGGTTGAGGATTCCGGGAGAGGCTCGCTTATTAATACTTCAGGTATGATGAACTCTAAGAATCTCCCCGTTGTTAAAAAACTATGGAAAGGTTCTTATGCATGAATGAATTTAAATGCTACGATTTTTCGTTGCCGCTATCAGCCACTTTTTCCATTTCCCTAATAAAAAGCCGAGATCTATTAAAATGGAAATATTCCCCTCGCAAAACCTGTCACATATATCACGTTTAGAGATATCAAGTGCGAACGCTTCCACGATTCGCCACTTGACGAGTCAGGAGCCACAGGAATAAAGAAACACAGTATTTTCTCATAGATTATTTCTTGATAAAAGTTACCTAATTTTTATTATTGCAGCCGCGCGGTACGCAATACGCGATACTACTACTATGGGGCTACCCGCCAAAATGAATTATCCATCACCACACGCTTACTGCATACAAAACTTTAACAGCGTGCGTGCGTTCGTTACTGTGGTACAGTCGAGACAGAAACGCTTGCCGAGCTCTCGCTGAGACGAGAAGTGTCGGGTATTGCTCACGAACGGACCTTTTGTAGGAAGATAAAATACTGTATGAATCTTTATACCGTGCAGCTGAGAAATTTCCAGACAGTTCTATTACTTTTACGCGACCATTTAGCTCAGAATGAGGAGCTGTGCGACAGGTGACTCAGACGACATTTATTTTTATAAAAAATTCAATCATTCATTTTATTTGTGAGAGTTGAATGCACCCATTCTCTTAAAACGACTTCAGACGCTCTAATTTATTTCATCTTTTCTTTTCATATTTTCTTCATCGTAAGTATCCGTCGATGCGTGTCATCTCCTAAAAATTAAGATATTAACTAGGTTAGGTTACATAGGTAAATATGTTGCCACAATTTAAATTTCAAACTAAAGTCTGTTTTATCTTACTTGTCTTAAAATGTAAACAATATTTACATGTCTTTTTACAGGTTTCCTAAAACAAAGAAAGATATTACAAAATTATTTTTGTACTGAATAGTTGTTTTGTCATGAAAGGTATAAATTGACATTAACATGCAATTTTTATTCGATACAATTCAATAATAAGTATTGTCAAGATTGTTTACATTTTAGGACAAGTAAGAAAAAACCGACTTTATTTTACAATACATTAACAAACACCCGTTCAAATATAAAATACTCTGGAAGGACTCATATAGGTTCGAAATAGATACAACAGACAGCATCAATCATTCTATTGGTTAGTCCAATCCTCTTTTAAAATTGAGTTTTTTTGAAGTTCCATGCTTTTATAAAATTCGTCTAACGCGACAGCTTTGTAATCTTTCTTACAATACTTCGCGACATGAAATACTTTTCCATTCACACAAATCATAAATGCGAACGAAAGTGACTTTGTAGGTCTGTCTGGCTGTTCCTTTTCACGAGTAATTAACCGCTGAAGCGATTTTAATGATATTTGGTATGAACACAACTTGAACCATGGAGAATGGAGATGGACATAAAATACTTTTTATTCCGATAGATGGAACCACCATGTCCACTTAGATGACTGACTGATCTATCAACGCACAGCTCAAACGGCTGAACCTAGAAACTTGAAATTTGCATAAAGATACTTCAAACAGTGTAGCCAAGCCATCCACTAAGGAGGGATTTTTTGAAATTCCACCTCTAATGGGGTAAAACAAGGAATGAAAGTTTGTATCAAAGTTCGTAAATTTTGAAGTTAGGATCTCCAAATCTTGTTTTTAAGTTCACGGTTGAAAACGGTTAACAATTCCATCCCCAAAGGGGTGAAAAGGGGTCACTCCCCTTTTCACCCCTTCGGGGATGGAATTAACAGTTGTGTATGAATAGTTCTTAATTTTTAAACTTAAATCACAGTTTATGATTTAGGCTTATGGTTAGAAACAAAATACAAACAAAGAAAAAAGTCATATTTTGTAATTTTCCGAAAATCACCCCCTATCAACTATATAACCAATAATCAACGAGGTTAAATCGTTATTGAGGTTCTATGGGATGTTTTACCAAAAATGACATTGATTTTAAAGTCCAACGAACATAACAGGACGGTGGAGATGATTTAACGCCTAAAGGGTTGAAAAGTAGGTGTTAAAATTTTGTATGAAGCATTATTAAAAATAGGTGTTCCGATTTCGTTTGTTATAGCTTTGGAATAAACATTACAAAACTTCGCGGTATAGAATGAAAAGATAAAAATATGATAAATTGTTAATGTTAGAATAAATAAATATCGATTTGATTTCGTTCCATCGCTCATATTTTTATTTCCCTAATAACTCATGGATAAGGGAGACCGGCAGTGGGGCTAGCGGGCCCAGTTTGGATCGGTGGGTGGAAACTACTGTAAATTCAGCCGAGATCGACGTCTTATCTTGTCTATCTTGTCTTGGGAATTCCAGAGGAGCTCATGACTTTTTTTGGCACTCTTCCTGAGTATAGTAAAAGTTTCTTAACTGCTACAGTAGCAGGTTGAGCGTGCTAACAACTGCGCAATCGACCTTTGTGTATTATAATTACATCGGCTAGGTATCTATAAGTTCTATAACATATACGTGAATGAGCCAGCTGATGCAACGACATAAAGCTATACATGAAAAAAAAACTATGTATGCGTCATTGCTTAGTATAATTACCACGCCTTTCTATTCAAAGATAGATAGATTTCATCTCTGAAGTATTTAATCTACATTGGGGAAACACTAAGTCTTCATCATACGATGTTAATAAGTAGGTAATGATAAAGCTGAAGGTGGTGATCGTACTTTTTCTGGAATCCTCAACCACTGAGGAACTGGCTGTTTTATCTATTAACTGCCGGAACTAAACAACGCTAAAAATATTGTTGCTATGGCGATAGACTTAGATAAGATAAAGTTAGCAAGCCAGGCGGACTTGGAACAAGTCCTACCACCAACTATTCCGAATACAATAAGTACACCTCCTGGGAATCGAAATCGGGATCTGTGTACCTAATACCGGAGGGTGGCTACCGCTAGACCACAGAGGCGGTTAAGTAAAAATATAAACATTTCCTCAGTTTTTTAACAATTACTATCCTGATTAAAGGTTCCCTAAGGATTTTCTCGAATTTCCACGCGTTTGAAGTCGTGGGCGGAAGCTAAGCTAGTTGGTTATAAGACTAATAATACTTGAGTTCCTACACATTCTAAAAGAAACAGGAATGAATAGTCAGAATTCAATTCATTTTAAATTATAAATGGTTTTTATACAAAAAATCTACATTTATGGGTTTTACGTCAGTAAATGTGATCTTAAGTTTACCAAAAAAGGATATACGACGAATACAGTTATTTTTAGGGCAGTTTGTGTAGGTCGTATTAAACATAAACTGATTTTTTTTAAACGTTAATCTAAGCTAACTAAACAACTAAAGAAGATAGAATGTTTTGACGATTTAGCCTTCTTCCTTCCTAAAATCTAAGGATCTTTTGCCTTGGTCTTTTTTATAACTTCAAAAACATAAAGATATAATTTTAGATAAAAAAAATCGTTTTTCTTCTCTCCCGGAAAGTCCAAATACCGCCTCAGTGGTACAACCACCGGTATCAGACCCAGGGGTCCCGGGTTCGATTCCCAGCGGGGGTACATATTGCAATCGGTTTGGTTGGTGGTAGCACTTGTTGTAAGTCCGTCTGGCTAGCTACCACCATCTTACCTAAGTCAGACGCCATAACAACAATGTTTTCAGCATTGTTGTGTTCTGGCAGTTCGAGATAAGATAGTCAGTTCCTCAGTTGCTGAGGTTTCCGGGAGAGGCTCGCTTCCGTCTTAAGCCTTATCAATACTTAACATCAGGTAAGAGTCCCCCAGACGTTCATAAAAAAAAAACTGTTTTTGGTTAATACGCTAATTGAACCCAAAGGTATCGATATCCTGCTAACTAGACTCCTAACTAGTACCTAAGTTATATATTGTATTAACTGATAGTTATACTAGTGAAGTGAGCATTTTTCAACGTGACGAGGTGTCTTTGCTGCATACTGTAGCGATAAGTACTTATTCATTATTCTAATTATTCTGACAGAACAGTTATCATACGGACATCTTATGTTTTGGCGCGCACTGTTCATTGAAATAAAACAACTTTTATGGATATCAAACGCGCTATATTTCACGAACTAAGTTGTAATTGTAATTGGTCATCCCGTGACCACGGCAACTGAAAAGGTGCCGAAACGTCGGGAAAATCAAAAAACCCCTAAAAAAACCTAAAAATACGGACTATTACAACTTAGTTCGTGAAATTTAGCGCGTTTGATATCCGTGAAAGTTGTTTTATTTCAAGAACAGTTATCATTTCTCAAATTGCATGTCAAGAAACCATTTTAAGAACTCTTGAAGATTCTGTTTTTATTTATTGAAAATGCGGGTCACGCCATTTGGCACGAATAGTTTCAACCTTATTACTTAATGCACTACGCCACAGACATAGATCTAAAATGTCTGTACACTACGCTATCAATACTTTACTACACCTATTGTTAAAATGTTGTTTCATTGAAAAACAGTTAGGTAATTCTTTGTTACGTTACAATATATAACAAGTACTTATGCAAATTATTCAGACAACGCTTAAAACTACGAGTATCTTATGAATAAACATAGACTAGCAAAAGTATTTGTATTTTATTAGGAGGATGACCAAAAATGTATTATTACCAACTTTCAATCAATCCCGTCAGGGCGACATGAGACTAGTTGCTTTTTTTTAGTATATTTTCTTGTTTAATATTTATCACATAAAAATAGCATTGTAAAATGCAAAATTAAAAAGTTATCAATAGATCAAATTAATTTTCAGTGATTATTATCAAACAGACAAATTATTTAGACAACGCTTAAAACTACGAGTATTATTTCAATACACATAGACAAGCAAAAGTATTTGTATTTTGTTATAAGGATGACCAAAAAAAATTTATTACCAACTTCAGACACGTTATATCATTAGTTTAAATTAATTTTCAGTGATTATTATCAACCCGTACGTAAGGAAGGCCCGCGTGATTTTTCTACTTCGAAACAAAATGTATGGACTATAAAATAATGAGATTTCATTGTCACCTAAGTAGACAATTGACGATGATTGGAATAAATGAATGCCAATTGGTGAGATAATTATTTCAAAAATATAGTTTATGTATATGTATGAAGTAATATAGTATATGTATGAAACAGTCTAGTGGCCTACAATAAAAGATGTCGATAACATTTATATTAGCCCTACCGTCAACGGCTTTTGAAGAGTAAAGGATTTTGTATGGAGGCTGGCCGCAGACTGGCTGCAGTATGAGACGCCATTTTGGTTTTTTACGATAATACCTAAGTATATAAATAAACAGAGGACATACAGAGGAACAAAAAATGTTATCGTAATTATATTATAAATGTGAAAGTATGTCAGTTTGTTTGTTTGTTAAGTTTTCACGCAAAAACTACTCAATGGATTTGGATGAAATTTGGTATGCAGGGATTTTAAGTAGTGGACTAAACATAGGCTACATAGATAGCTAGATAAAAAAATTATATGCATCAAAAACACACATGCATTAAAATAACTAAATAAATAAACAAGTACATCATGGAAAAAGAGAAAACCTAAAAACGAATATTTTAAAACAATTTGGACTAGGAGTTATTTTAGACAATACTGCAATTACAATTATACCTCTAATTAAACTAGCATGTGTGTCACAGCGACGCAAAAAGGCAAAAGCTCAGCGACATACTTGCTCTAAACTTAGTTTAGTCTCACCAGCGCAGCGGCAGCGTTTTACTCTAAAAAATAAAAAAAGGAGCGCTGAAATACGGGCAACAACAGCGGACGTGCATACATCATAGCAGACAAAAATATATAATAGGTGTATAAAAAAATAAAATCAGATCAAATTAATCAAAAGTAGTTATCAATTAAATATAAAACATTGTTACAAAAATTTACTTATTATACCGATATTACAAAGGGAACGGGACGGGATTAGAGTAAAAAATTAATAATGCCGACCCTAAATATCACCTTTGTATCTTTAACTCTGACACTTTAGGGCATTATGTTGCACAAAAATTTTTGTTCACCTTACGTTCCCTTTCTAGTTATATAAGTTTTATCATGCGATGCCATTTTAAATAATTTTCAAAATGGCGGACCAAAGTCAAAAGGTTCAAACCCCAGAACAGCTACTCACCCATTACTAGACCAGAGAACTCTTATTTCCAGGTAGTTTGTGAATTGCTATAATGCCATCCCTTTCTATTATGAGTACCTAAAAGAAGACACTGATCGCAAGATAGAAAAGTGTCTGGAATCAAGAGGTCATCATAACCCCTCTGGAGTAGAAATTAGCCACAAAAAAATTAAATAGTTAAGTACCTTCTATTGAATTTCAATGCAATAGTTTAAATCTAAAATTTAACGCAACCTACAGAAGTACGGTACAGAATAGGAACACTATTAGTGTTTTGTATGACGGTACGTGGAGAAAAAAGCGGACGGTGGATGAAGATTCCACCTCGGACGACGGCGAGACGTAGCATCGCAACTCCAGTCAGCCCGTGACCACGGCCGATGATACTTGGCCGTAATGTCGGATGTGAAATACCTATCAAGTTCAATGCGTTTAATACCCATTTAAAATTTTAATATATCGCAACCTGTTAAGTCGACCCTTCTTCATTCTTCAAATAAAACAGTAATAATACCTATTTCATACAACTAAATCAAGGTACTAATAGTAGATTATTAAGCAAAGGGGATAAAGCAGTTTCTTCTGTCGCGGATGACGATTTAAATCGCGAGCGTAACGAAGGACTTGAGGTTTACTCCCGAGCGTAGCGAGGGTGTTAAAAACTTAAAGACAAGTCCTGAGTGTAGCGAGGGATTTAAGTTCACCCAAGACTAAGACAGCTTTATCACCTAGGAAAATACTCTACTTTTCGTACCATTTGGGAAAAAATTAACACAATAATAATATGAGATGTATTTGAAGAAAACAAAAACGCGGCAAATTCCTAGACTAATATTTTTTTGTCGGAAAAGCAAAGGCATCAAGCTCATACGGCCTCGTCGGTTTTCGTTATTTTATTTAATAATCATAACTGCATAATAAATGCGTATTCCTTTTTCAAAAATATGTGTAATGCTTTATATACAAACTCAATGGTGTAAACACAGATGTAGTTCAGTATAAATTTCGGTAAGTATTCCAAATTTAAATCACATTCTCCCCCCCCTAGAGGATGAATGAAATTCAGTACAATTTTCTTTCCCTGTTTTTAACAGATTAAAAATGACTATTGTTATGTTCCCTTTTTGTGGCATAGAATGTCACTTTTTTGAGCAAGTGGTACGAAAACAAAATTTACATCTACGAGTATAACGAGATACTAAACAAAGCTAACAACACTCTATTAGCAGACCCTAAATTAATAGACGTTGTAATAACTCGTATAGACTAGATGAGATGAAACGATCAAACATGATCCAAACATTTCATCGGGAATACCTGGAGGCGAGCCAAGCGGCCCATCCGTATAGCTATCCCTCAAAATAGGTAGCAACCATACTAATATTATAAACGCGATAGTTACTTTGTATGTCTGTCTGTTACCTTTTTACGCACACCTCTGAACCAATATCAATGTTCGAAATTGAAAGAATTGCATTTTTTTTACATTAATGAGGCATCGCTTAACTTTCATCATACCTGGGGGCACCATGCTTTTTCGTAATACGAACTCGGACTTACATTACGCTAGTTTATGATGGACGTTTTGTGACGTATTCGCTAAATCATCGCTTCCAAAGTGTGAAGTGTGTCAAAATGAGACAATTTCAGTAAAAATAAAACGCAAACAAAACGTTCTTATGACATGATGCTTTTAACAACAACAACTTGCAACAAGCAACTTGTCTCATGTCGCCCTGACGGGATGAAATGAGACAAGTTGCATTATTCTAGTATATTTTCTTGTTTAATATTTAACACATAAAAATATTATTGTTTAATGCAAAATTAACAAGTTATAAATAGGTTCAATAGTGTTAGTAACAATTTAATATGTGTACCTATAAGCTATGTTAGTCGGTTTATAAGAATAGTGTAAATTATCCGGTATGGAGCTTCACCCAATGTCGCAGCAGAGGAGTGTCACGCAGGTCATTAAACACCCTCTGGTACTGGACCGAGCCTAGTGAGCATGGAAGCGGACCTCTTCCTCATGATAGTGTAGAAGTCGTCCGTATGCGCCTCCGCAAATTTTCGCGTGGAGTAACGCCACGACAGCTTCAACAGTTTCCTGAATGCGTTGTTATATTGGATATGCAGGTCGTTGTATACCCGCTGCGTAAACTTGTCCAAAGGCTGCACGTATAGAATAATTGGCAGTAGGCCTTAAAAACCCTTACTCCGTACACGGTGCAAACCTTCGAACCAGCATATTACATCGCACATCCAGCGACCTACGCATCTTCTCTATATCGACGTTATCCTTGAGATCGTCAGTGACCCTATGACCCGAGTACTTAAATTTGTTCACCCAGCTTAAAGAACTACTACAAAGTAAAAAGTTAGTCCAGGGACGTCTGAATAGTTAATGGAGTTCGAACATCATGAGCTCACTTTTTTGACATTGTACTTGAGCTCATGAGCCACCGCATAGGACTCACCTATAGCTAAATTCTTCTCAGACCAACGATCGATGGGCTCAGCAGCACTATATCGTCTGCATATCTTATATTGTTGAAGCAAACTCCATTAATACAACAACCCGTATGCGTACTGCTGAGCTCAGCGATCAGGCGATTCATGTATAGGTTGAAAAGGCGAGGCGAGCTGAACCCTCCCCTGCCTCACCCCGCATGCCATCTCATACACATCTGAAAGCATTCCTGCCCATCTCACACTTTTTTCTGGTTAGAATACCAGTAGTTGAACAAAGATGTGACTCCAGGCGGCAGTGTTGTTTCCTTCTGCAGCTTATGCCACAGGATCTCGTATGAAACCATGTCAAACGCCTTTGACAGGTCCAGAAAACAGGCAAACATTGGCGTTTTCCTCGTCGTGTAATACTGAAGTCTGCTTGAAGCACAGGATAGCACTTTCCGTGGATAGATCGATTCTGAAGCCAAACTGGGTATCATGCAATTCATGTTTATCAAGCAGACTGTCCAGAACCTTAGCGACTATAGTAGCCAGAGAGAAGGGTCTGTAGTTGGACACATCAGATGCATCCCCCGTCTTATCTTTAACAACTGGGACTACAATCGTTTGCATGAGGTCCTCTGGCAAATAGCTGTGACTGAGGCACAGATTAAATAACAGCGCAAGGACTCTTGGTAAATGGAAAAATCTTGATAAATACTAAACAAGAAAATATATCGCCCTGACGGGATATGAGACATGGGACTAGTTGCTTTTTTCTAGTATATTTTCTTGTTTAATATTTATCACTGTAAAATGCAAAATTAAAAAGTTATAATTGGAAGAATCTTATTTCGCTGTGAAAAAAAACAGTGAGCTCACTGCAATGGTGCTCAGTGGAATGGTACTCCTCCCATATTCCTCCACCACCGAGGAGCTGGCTATCTTATCTCTATCACAAAACGCTAAAAACATTGTTGCGGTAACGACGGACTTAGTCAAGGTTGTGATAGCTATAGCTAGCCTGGTCGAAAATAAACAAGTTCTACAATTAACCAAAATATTATGTAATACAGATAGATTAGACTTTTGATAACTTTTTTTAATATTTAACTTTTTTTATTTTTCTTTTAATTTTTGTACAGTAAATTGTGACATAATTATATATTTTTTTATTTATTTTATATTTTGTATGTTTTAATGAAATTATTTTTCTTTGCTAATTGTATTTAAAATTTTATTACTCATTGAATTATGATTTATAATTATTTATTAATTTGTCTGTATTGAATTTTCATTATTTATTAATTTATAGTGTAAATTGTGAAAATTATATTTCAAGTTAATTGTTTTTTTTATGCTATAATATAAATGGTGATTTTGTTTGGTTTAATTAGTTAATTGATTTTTAATTTTATTTTTTATTATATTTTATAAAATTTGCGATACTTACCTTTTCAAGGCGACTAAGTTATAAGCACATATATATTATAACATCTAATGTAACAGTTTTGCTTTTGTCTCTAAAATTTTAAGGATCACTTCAAATTTTCGCGCTTTAGGAGCGCCATATAGTTGGCAACAAGATAGAACCAAATTGCACGCGAGCGAAGTCGCGGACAAGATACTAGTTATATTATATTGTTGTGATCGAATCATTCAGCTAGATTCAGCGGTGTCGGTGATCGATCTATTTTCAGTTTCCATACGGCGGTTTCCATGCGCTTCATACGGAAGCTTTTGAGCTTCAGATTTTATTATGCTAAAGTATGTGTTTATTATTTGTTAATAAAAACTAATAAATAGAATTCAATAATACCTACATATCTATCTATTCATGTTAATACGCCCAAATTAAGTTAAAAGCCTGATACTATAATTATATTTATGAAACATAGCAGTCCGTGTGGGTTCCCGTTCCCATTTATTTAAGCAGGTTATCTTCTATCTGTGTTCCAAACTTCATCCAAATCGATTCAGTAGTTTTTGCGTAAAGGGTAACAAACAAACAAACTGACATAATTTCGCATTTATAATATTAGTAGGACAACAACGTAAACATTCCTAGACTTCGACAGTAAATATCTGCAATGATTTATTGTTATTTCAAATATTAATTTGGAACGCTTTTAATTATTTGAATGTCTGAACCTATGACGACAAAAGCAGATACCTATTATAGTACCTAACAAAGTAAGATTGATTTTATAAACCCTCTGAATTGTGTACGAAATTATGTAACTACCTCACCTAAAATCTCACTAATAAATAGCAGTATTATCTCTAAAACAGTGTCATTAGCAGACGAACACTTCACACAATCACCCAAACACATTAAGCCATTAAATATAGGACACTCCACGACGAACACTGGATGACGTTAACTACAGCTATAAATTTTACCCGCATTATACTGTACAATAAATGCGAAATTGTACAAAGGTACACCGCCCCCGTTTCTATTGAACAGTTTAATAATAGACCTTAGAATATCTTTTCAAGTAAACCTTTCAGTAAAACTCATTAAACCAAATAAACGACAATGCTCAAAAAAGTAAATCAAATTATAGGAAAATAGTTATTTGTTATGCAAGGCTATAAAGTTGGTTATTAACGGCGAGTTACCTCTATTGAAATCTGAGCAAGTGAAGATTGAATCGAGCGAAGTGAGGATTTCAAAAATACAAGACGCTAAAAACTTTTCTGTCGAGCGCAACGCACATTTTATGGTTGTTTCCGCGGTCAACTTCCGGTAAAAAAATCTTTAAACATTAAGTTTAATTTAAATATACCTTATTCTTGTTGTTTTAATAATATAAAATAGGGAGTATTGTAGTTAATTCTAAGTTATATGAAGTAAGAATATATTGTTACTTATAAATAACAATAAAAACGATTCGGTAAAAGTTGACATTGACATGAGGTACAAGACAAAGACAATTTAAAAATATGTTTATACCACGTTCCGAAATCCAATCATAGGTTGTGAAATCTCACCCAGCCTAATATAAAGTTCTTATAACATACAATTTAATCTTAATATAAAATCTAAATATAAAATCTTAAAAATAATGTTATCTTAATAATTCTGTTTACTCCTTCTTTTACTAATACCTACATTAAGTTACAGTTAAAAAAATTCAGAAATGATAATTTCACACATATAGTCATTGATTACGATGATGCTTCCTATGCAGTATTTAATTAATAATGATTGCCTTTAATTTGATATACTTTTCGTTCGCGCCCAGCCTGAGTTTATTTTTCATACTTCATGAGCATTCTCCTTTGATCTGTTTAAAATAGCTAGAGGCACCTCCTGTTGATAGATCAAATGTTAGCTTCAGTTTTAACATTAGATGTAGGTAAACCTTTCCTAGTTGGTGTTATTTTACCTAAAATGTGACGGGAAGAATGGTTCAATTACCAAACAAAACATACTATATTCTAAAAAGAGTTGATAAAAATGTCTGATTGAAAGAAACTTGCAAAATAGGATAGGTACCTAATTATAATTTATCCGATCCGATGACCTACAACATTATGCTTGAACGAAATCATCCAAGTTTTGTGTTGTGTTTATTTTGCCACAAACAACATTTTAAGAATTTTGAAGTCTCATTTTTTATTTATTTCTACTCGTACCAATGACAACGTTCGTTGTGTTGTTGAACTTGTGACACCTCCGTTCAAGTAGGAAAAGTTTCTGAAATACTGACAGATAGACAGACAGACAGACGAAGGTTGGTACCTACTCGGAGTTTCCTTTCTCGCTATCGAGTTGACACTTAGGTCAGCTAGATTAAAAGTATTAAGTACTAGAATTGGTTATTTTCTGATCATCATGAACTTACTTTAAGTAGGTACTCTACTTTAAAGTAAAGTATTGATTTTGCCCTACGTAATAGTTTCAAAAGTCGCTCTCCCATTTTATTATTTTATTTATTATTATTTATTCAGTCTAAGCTGTCACTTATTATAAACGTCAACATTTCTGCACAGTATCTACCAAGATAAAGATCTTCACTTATTACGAAAAATCTTATTATCTTGCAATAAGCAGGAGCTGGCTACCTTCAGTTAATACGATAATGAACGCTTTGTCTTACCAATGTAATAGTTAAGCCGGGTTCTATTATATTGTGCCAGGTGCTGTAACATTGTTTGTCGGATATAGTACTGCGGGCCTACCATCGTCTATTAGAAACCATCATGTCATAAGGAAATTTTGTTTGCGATTTCACTTTTCGATGAGTCGATGATTGACCGAACACGTCACAAACCTTCTGTTGAAAAAAATTAAAAATGAAAAAATGATTATTTCTGTAAAAAGTAGTTTAACAGAGATTTCAAGGTGGGCTCCCTCTTTTAAGTGCCAAGGCACCTGTGCCAGAAGGAGTCACTCTTCCTTAACAAAGCATACATGTACAGAATTATAAACCAGTACAGTTATAATCAAATAAACAATAAATTTACTAAAACTGAAGACTTGATTAATTAAACATATAAGTACAAAATTGAGCTTGTTTTGTGTGTGTGTGTGTTGTGTGTATGTGCGTGTGAGTGTGCGTGTGTGTGTGTGGGTGTGTGTACGTATGTATGTTCTAAGCAAAGAGGCTATATGAGATCAAGTTTAATAACATTTTCGATTTCGTCATAATCTAATGTCTTTAACCATTTGATAAGGTTAGATTTACATTCCCGATAAGTCATTGGATATATTCCTAAAATTTTGTTTATTTTATTATATAAATACGCTGATAAGTGTTGAAACTGATTTCGAGCAAAACTAGTGCGTGTACATTGTGTCCTTCTATTTTGGGTAATATTAGGTCTATATTCCAGAGTTTTGTGTTTTCTTAAAATAACGTGTAGGATGTACAGTTTCCTAATAGAAAGTAGATCCGCTAAGCTGTACAGTAAATGAGTAGAAAACCTGCGTTTTTTGAAAAACATAACTTTTAATAATAGAGCTCTTTGTGCTCGTTCCACGTCTAAAAATTTTGTTTTTTGTGCTCCTCCCCAAACTGTTATGTAATAAATTATGATAGACTGTACTAACACAACATAAATAATATTAAGCACTTTTTTGGTAGCTACGTGTCTAAGTGATTTAAAAATCCACATTTCCATCCACATTCTTATTCGACTAGCCACCAAATCAATGTGCGCTTGCCATGAAAGACGTTGGTCTAACATTACCCCCAGATATTTAGTAGTGCTAACTCTGTTTATCACCGGGCAGCAGCAAGTATTTAACGTCCGACTTCAGGAGTGTATTTTAATGTCAAAGGTGTCGTCAGGCTGCGTCCTATCACATATAGAAAAACACATATAATTTGTTTAAAGGGTGTTCAGTGTCAGTAGATTTACCTTCAACCATTCGCTGATTTTACTAAGACCAAACTTGGCTTCTGATTTTACGTCATTCTACGAATTACCAGTAAAATTGACGGCAGTATCGTCAGCATAAGTTAAAAATCAAGCTAACATTAGAAAGAAAAAAAGAAAGGAATAAAGGAAGAAAAAAGAAAGAAAGAACGAAAGAAAGGAAGACAGGAAGAAAGAAAGAAAGAAAATATTTTACATTAAGAGATTCGTAGTACGAAATAGCATAGTAAGATTGAAAATATACTGCTGACACCCCTGGACTGAAGACATTAATTTAGCTATACATTAATATAATAATCTAAAATAAAACAACTAGTTCTATAGCTACCGTATAAAAACAATAATTTAATTTAGTCCTCATGGATATAGGTAGTAAACTTACTACCTTATGTATTGATACGGCTGACGATGGAACCGAGCCTTTCCCGAAACCCGCAACCAATGAGGGACTGGCTATCTTATCTCTAACTGCGGAACAAAACAATGCTGAATACATTGTTGTTATGGCGTCAGACAGAAAATATGGCTAGCCACTCGCAGACTAAGTCGCAGGCGACAGTTAGTATTTTTTTTAAATAATGAGAATAATTATAATATATATATAAACGCAACCATAATCAAATTAATAAATACTATATGCTTCTGAAAATAATAACATAATACACCACAACAGTATCGGATTTCAATTTAATGAATTGGCAAGAGTACGTTCCACTGACGAGTATTGGAGCTTATTTATGGAAATTGAGCCGATGATTCATATCCACAAAATAGAATATAATTTTTTATTTACTGGTTAATTACCCTTTTTTGTATGTACCTATACTGTGGCTTCGAGTCCCATCTCATGAATATAATTATAAAAATAGTTTAAATGTACAGTGGACTTGAGGGTACCTTTACGTCTCGTTACCTATATCAGTTTCTAATTTATTTGTTTTTTTACAATAGTGTGTGTGACAGTCGTCTGAAGATTTTCTGTTAATCAAAAAAATACGGTGTTTACACTAGTTAGCAAAATGAAAAAAAAAAATTTTTCATCATTCATCGTTATGGCATTTTTAACACCAAAAAAATATAGTGTAAGTTTTGTAAATAGGTACCAATATGCAACCTTATGTGAACCAGCTTCAGTTTTCATCTTGAGGCTAGAGACAAAAATGACAGGTATAATGACAGAGATAATTGCTAAAAAGTTCGTCTTTTAAATGAATATTAAGTAGGTACTACAAAAATGCGGTCTGATAAGAAGGCTCAAGGTCAACCAGCGTGCAGCGTGCGCGAAGAGAGCTATGCTCGACGTTTCCTTGCGAGATCGAAAGTTACAGACATGGCCCGAAAGATTGCTCAGCTGAAGTGGCTTTGGGAGGGAGACATAGCGAGAAGAACCGTTGGGGCGGAAATGTTCTGGAATGACCGCTCACCGGACGACCCTACCCTACAAGGTGCCCCCTACGAGGTGGACCGATGACCTGTTGAAGGTCGCGGGAAGCCGCTGGATGCGGTCAGCGCAGGACCAATCGTCTCGTGGAGATCCTTTGGGGAGGCTTATACCCAACAGTGGGTGTCATGTGGCTGAGACGACGACAACGAATTCGACAACAGCTGAGGATAAACATTTTTGGGTACATGATGATCCGTTTTGCAAACATTATTGAATGTAGGTATCATTGATATTAGCCTGACAACTTCTAAAGTTTAATAGAATGATAACGACATAGTTGATAACCCTGCGAAAAGGTGATCAGAGTGACCCCTTAACCAACGAGCCTGGATATTGACATGGGTCACTTACAGCACATTGAATATTGATGAGACCAACTACACGGAGCGTGCATTACATCCATTATTCCGACGCTAGGAACAATATTCAGCTATGGGTACGCACATAGAACGCAAGAAAGAGGTTGAAGTGTAAAGGCATTTATAAAGTTGAGCATTTGAGCTAGCATTTCTTAAATATGTAATTTTACGTTGTACGCTAACAAAACAAGGACTGTCTTAGGGCCGGTCTTTCAATATCGACTTATCTTGAATTAATCCAGAATTGAAGACATGTTTGACATATGTGTATTTTAATATAGAATTAAAGTTGAGCGACAATGAAGTCCATCCTACCTACCTAGCCAAAATCTAACTTGAGTGCCGATATGCGATTAGCTTCTATGGTAACTAAATTTTGACTGGCAAAAATATATTTTAGTTTAAATTTAGGTTTTTTTTTAGTATCAGTAAATAAAATACTTACATTAGTGTTATGTTTATTCTTAATTACTACAATTTACTACAAATTATGACACACGCGCAACTAATGAGCGCTTAATGTCACCAAATGACATCAAAATTCATAGACAATTATTAGACATATTCTGTTTGATATGTTGCAATATTACGATGAATCTTAGATTAGTTAGGGCGAGGAATATCCAGATTGAATCATCGCCTCCAAAGAGTGAAGTGTGTCTAAATGTGACAACTTCAATAAAAACAAAACGTTCTTATGACATGATAGTTTCTAATAGATGGTAGTAGGCCCGCTGGTCTGATGAAGGCTAAGCGTGACCCCGTTGTTCATAAAATTAAAGCATAAGAAATGTCGTGGGATTAGAATAGACTGGGTTTTTTGTAGTCACAGTAGTACCTAAGCTTGCTTGATTCTTACCCCTTTCTTGTGTTCTATGGGTAAGGATGTATAATGCAATATATCTATTAAGTTCAATATTCGCGTAATAATAATACAGGCTTGTGATCTCATAGCCACAGTCTTATCCCTCAGGAACTGAGCAAAGCTTTGAGTAACACAGGGATAAAGGCAAAGTCACGTTTGGTAAATGTTTGGTTTATAATACATGGGTGTTACATAGCTGAAACGTTTATTTTTAGCTTTATTTATGTTCAACTACAATTTAAAATTTTAACTCCAACACATTAATAACGGCTGTCTGCGTTTTGGAATTTCTTACATTTCATCAACACTTTTTAAACTTTCATCAGTTCTTTACCCCATATTGTCTTCACTAGGTATTAACTCTTCACTGTACACTACCTACCCTAATCATGTTTCATTTTTTAATCAAAACGTAAGTTACAATTTTTCCCCACTTCCCTTGTATCGTTTTACCTATCACAATTATGTAATGGTTCAGAAGTTAACAGACGCCGGTTTGGTTGGTAGAGGACTTGTTATAAGTCGACCACAATCTAATCTAAATCTGACGCCATAACAACAATTTTTTCAGCATTGTTGTGCTCCGGCAGTAAGAGATAAGATAGCGAGTTCCTCAGTGGTTCCCGGGAGAAGCTTCTTTCCATCTTCAGCGTTATCAATACTTAATATTAGGTATTATGGAGATCGTATATGTCAAACAAGGAGGCCGCTATACCGCCGTTGCTGGCTGGTTTTGTTTATGATAAAATTAAAAGAGAGAGGCCCGTCGTCGTGCGTAGATATGGACGGTCGCCTTGTCAGATAAAAATAAATTATAAATTGTAAAATTAACAAATATTGTTAATTTACAATACTTCATATAAGAATAATAACAGTCCAAACGAGTGTTTATTTACATCTAGAATGACTTCCCTGCTACAAATGGTGGAGTCGCTAGTCGCCGGGTATTTTATTGTCAAGTACATGTACAGTCGCTGGCAAGAAAATTCAAAAATAGTTTTTTTTTTTATAAGTGCTTACTTAAAGAAATTAAGCTGAAGAAAGGTATATGAAGAAAGGAAAGGACAATAGAGGGAGTATACAGTGTCCTCATTTATTTAATGTGAAAATTTCGTAAAAAAATGGATCGAGTAGTAAATTTTTTCGCTGGCCATTTTGATGAATCTGTGGAAGATTGTCTTGAGCAATTCCAGGCAATAGCCGTGTACAATAAATGCACTAGCCCTGAAGAACAGCTACTATTATTACCATCATTTTTAAAAGGTAGCCTTGTACTTCTTCCGATCGATAAAAAAACCATGTGACCTTTGAAGAAGCAGTAAATAAATTAAAGGAGGAATTTGGAGAGTGTGACTATTCTGAGCTATTTTGTAATCAAAAAAGCAAGACCAAAAAAATCTTAGCAAATATTTTTACCATTTATCTGAGTTGGCTAGCAAGCAAACATTAGCAAGGATTCCATTTTTATAATTCAATGGAATAATTCTAAAAGGATTAAAACCTTATTATAAAGCCAAATGGACCTTTTTTCCTCTTTATTTTTTATTCTTTTTATTGATAAGCATATTCATATTTTATGTTCACACCCTTAAAACATACACACACGCACACAAACACACACTCACCTACACAATATTTCCCGACCTAATAGAACGGCGCAGTTGCTGGTTCCCGCGTTTCAGCTGAGGGTGACGGCTGAAAATCGGTGTTTCTGCTAACCGGCAAAAGCCACACACCGAGCCTGGACCCTACTTGCTGCTGCACACACGTACATTCACTTTTTTCTGTTTGTCTTCTGTTTTTGTTAATATTGTTAATGTTAATTTCTTTTATTTTTGTTTTTTATTTTAATTTTCTTTGTCTTTCTTTTTCTATTTGTGTAATAATGTTATGAATGTATGTGTGTGACTTAGCAAAAAAAACTTTTTATCTTTCTACCAATTCTCATTATTCGAGTAAGAAATATATAAGGGAAGTACTAGTGCAGATAGAGAAAGTCAATCTGCAAGCACGAGATGAACAACTGTGGCGGGGACGTAATTCTAGATGTAAATAAGCACTCGCTTGGACTGTTGCTATTCTTATATTCAGTAATATTGTTTATAATTTATTTTTATCTGACAAGGCGACCGTCCATATCTACGCACGACGACGGGCTGATCACATCTAGTACTTTCCAGTACTTTTTAATTTCGCTGTAAACCTTATTATTGAATGCAAAATAAATACTTCAACAAGCAATATGTATTTTAATCTGTATAACAGCAGTCCCAGGAAAATTAAACCGCAGCTTTTATACTCTTTTCCATGGAATTAGTGTTGCAATGCAAACGTAATTTAATTAGTTCCCGTGGTTAACCTTATAGTTATTGTATTGGTAGAAACGAATAATAATAAATGAGTGAATTTATTACTTATTTATAATAGTAATACTTAACGATTGTATTTATAATTATATTGTGCCTAATTTTATTGTTGTATCATATTTCACTGTTTACTAGGCTGTTCTCCCTATAAACAAAAGCCCCATTGTTTAAAGCGATAATACCCACAATTTTTAGTATTTGGTGTTCACAGGGCACAATAAAGACTAGGAAAATCATGCTATCCATTTAGTACTAAGAACAGAAATATTTTGAATTCCAGTGTAAGGATGGCAACGCGTGATAAAAAAAATCTTACTCATTCTAACCAGCTTGTGTTCTATGTTTTCATTAATTTAATGAATGCTCAAACTTAATGCAATTACTTCCACAACTCCACATACAAGGAAATTAATCGGTTAAAGGCGGTGGAGAAAAAACTTTAGACGAAGACAAATTGCCTGTTAGACAGCCACACGCGCCGGACACGGCTAATCTGTCCTGACTGACAGCGTGAGGACTTCGCACTTGAATGTTGTCCTGCTAGTAACTACATAATGTGATGCAATATAACTTAAGGAGAACTGCTGCATGTTTTTGTTTGTGGCGCTGTCCCACTGCTATACACGATGAGGCTACGCGCTTTTACCACAAAATAAAAAGTTACGACAAACACGCCGGACACGGCTAATCTGTCCTGATCCTGACTGACAGACGGCGTGAGAACTTCGCACTTGAATGTTGTCCTGCTAAGAACATAACTACATAATCTGATGCAATATTACTTTAATTAAATAATCAGTAAAGTGAACTACTGCATATTGACACATTGCTATCATCATCATCAGAGGTTTTAACGTCCTCACTGTTGGAGTACTAGCCTTCTTTATGGATGGATAACGAGAATGAGTAATAATATGGATGGAGGAGAGGGAGTCTGCTTGAATATGTTGCTCTCTACATACGCTAATACACGCAACACTTTTTTTAAATTTAGCATAGGATTACTCTTGGCCTCATTCTGGATTAAACATTAAGAAAAGCGAGCTTGTCTAGAAGAAGACTATTCAGTCGAGCTTTAAATATACCAGGGCTGCAGGCTGCCGAGAATACAGACGCGGGCAGGGAATTCCACTCTCTGGCTGTGCTCGTAATAAAAGGTGAAGAAAGCGCTTTGTACGCAGACGCGGGGAATATCTACCAGTTAGGAGTGATAGCCCGCAGTGCGGCTGGACTCCCGGTGGTAAAAAAGAGCTGACGGGAGTGGCATACTCTCCTCTCTCCCATTTGGCACTGGCTACGCGTGTCGCTGAATCAAAGTTCAAAATTCAATGCTTATCAGTTATTCAATGTAATCCACAGACCTGTATCGAGATAGACGTAAAGAGCGCTTCAAACTGTATGAGAACATAGCGTGTCGAAATATATATACACGTAAAAATCACTCGCCAAACTGCAAGGTTTGACGGCGTGATTCGCTCATTTATAAAAAAAAAAAAGCGTAGCTTTGCCTATATATCTGTCTATTGTCGTCATCGCCAATGCCGTTCAACCTATAAATAATAACGTATCTATAGTTGTGGGTGCTGTGGACCCATATATTTTAGAATGGTAATCAAACTGAAAGTTAAGTATATCATTTTTTTTTATCAAATCACTTATTAATGTTTTATCAATCAAATTGTTTATGATATTTCCAACTTGCACTTAAATAAAATACAATCAACTAGAAATGTTCAAAAATTAATGTAGTGTAAGAAAAATATTCATAAACATAAAAGTGTGTTGCTTTACAAATACTCAGAAAATAAGAAATAGCATCCATAACAAAATTCTGACACCAGTTCAACTGAGACTAGTAACAAATTTGAATTGCATACAAATTTTGCACATGTCACGCAAATAAGCTACTGGTACTTGGTGCAAAACTGAAGGAAGATCTAATTCCTGTGTATCAAGTAATTACTCGAACACATGCTAATTATTTCATTAATTAGTCAATCCTACACGCTAATTACACGCCATAACTCTCGGCTTGTATGTGCATTAAGCCTTCTGAATAGTACACAATAAATAAAAAATATTGGGCAATATTATTCACACTGACCCAATTCCGAAATAAGTGGCACTTGTGTTGTGTTACGGATATCAAAGTCAACAGAGGTCTTATAAATTACTAGGGGCCGCCCGCGGTTTCACCCGCGCGGTTTCCGTTCCTGTGAAAATATCGAGATAAAAAGTAGCCTATGTTTTTATCCAGGCTATCTAGTATCAGTGTGCAAAATTTCAACTAAATCCGTTCAGTAGTTTTTGCGTGAAAAAGTAACAAACATCGAAACATCCTTACAAACTTTTGCATTTATAATAGTAGGAAGGATAGGATGTACAGTCAACAGCAGGTACGGCTATACAAAATTATCAAATTTCTCCAATCGACTTTGAACTAAAACGTAAGCAGTTGTGTTTGGAATTGTCTGTAGAAATTTGATATTTTGTTGAACCCAAGTTGGCGTTGACTGTACCTTTAAAGGTAAACTACATACAAACACAGGATTAACACAAATGTACATTCCATCTCTCGGGTTCGGATACTGGGGATTGAACCCACGACCCCCGGTTTACTTGGTAGGTTTTAGTTTTTTTTTATTCACGAGGACGGGGAGACTCTTAGCCTGATGTTAAATATTGATAAGACTGAAGCCTTCATCTTCATCTTCCGGGAATGGCTCACTTCCATAAGCGAGCCTCTCCCGGAATCCTCAACCACTGAGGAACTGGCTATATTATCTCTAACTGTCGGAACACAACAATGCTGAAAACATTGCTGTTATGGCGTCAGATTTAGATAAGATGGTGGTAGCCAGGCGGACTCACAACAAGTCCTACCACCAACCAAACCGAATACAATATGTACCCTCCGCTGGGAATCGAACCCGGGACTCCTGGGTCTGATACCGTTGGTTGTTACCACTAGACCACAGAGGCGGTTAAAAGTTGTAGCATGTATTTTGATCAGACACTGCAATGTTGTATTTGCAATTTTGAAATCGAAAGATTTAGTTAACCATGCAAAAATGTGATAAATGGAATAGATTTTTTATGATATTATAAGTTCTTCCGTCAGATATTTTTTTAAGAATCCAAGACCACTATTAACCTATTTATCAATAATCTGATATGTTAAAACTTTGTATTTGTACAAACACAAATGTACATATTATTGTTTGGGGCCTATCCAACCCTTACTAAGTTGAGCAAACGATAACTTTTAGGTTTATTTACATACGAGTATTATGGGTAAACAGTTCTTGATTGAGAATAGATTTTTAATAAATACAATTAAAAAAAAATACTTTTTAAACTGATAGTTAATAATAAAATATCAAAGCGCCAGGTTTACGCATTTCCGAAATATGTTTACTCAGAACTTTGAACAGCTTTCCTGATAAACAACTGTCACGCAGATATGACGTTATTCTCCGGCACCGTCGCATTAAAAAAAATCTAAAATTATAAAAAAAATATGTAAGAAGTTATTATAATTTTATTGCAATGTAAAACTTCATTTCTTTACTCTTTTATTTCGTTATTGGCCTTATAAAAATATTGTTTTTCTTTTCAATACCCAATAATGTTGTTTCACCCTGTTGGCCTTTCTTTATAGTAAATTTGTTTTCAGACCCAATAAATTCTAAATCTATTTATTCAGTAACATTGGCTGATTACACGCACTCGCGAACATCAAAGAAGTCTACTTCATCGACCCGCTACGCCCCGATACTTAGTTTACAGATAAATCACTTTGCTAGCAAGTATTTTAATGCAACATTACTGAAAATTAAATCTATTGTATTTTTTCACGGAACAATATAATCTAGAAAATAGCCTAGAGCTTTAAACTAGAAATTCTAAGTACAGTAGTTCGCATTTTCATTTTGTGAAAAAATTACTTAGGTATAAAACAACTAAGTATTTTTTTACACGATGAAAATGTGAATTACTGTTCGTAGGACTGTCCGTCCGTGTCCAATTCTAAAGCTCAGCTATGATAAAAAAAATATCAAAATTTACGAAACAATATAATCTAGGAAATACCCTACAGCTAATATGGACGACAACTCACATATAAATATTAGGGGGGTCGGGACCGATGTGAGTCGGGCGCGGCTTAAATGCGGGTCAGACGCGGGTCAGTCTCGGGTCAGATGCATGTCAGGTGAGTAGTGTTTGTGTGTCCATATAAGTTCTAGAAAAAACTCCCGCGCCATACTTCCGTCTTAACACGCGTTCAACCGCCTTTTGTGTGTATAAGATAGATAGATAATAGCTTTATTTCACAAGGCCACAGAACACACACAATAACACATTCTAAGACAACTGCAGATTAAATACATCAAAAACAAAAATGTGTGTGTGTGCCGCAGCAGCATATAAAGGTGGTAGCTCAGCAATCTGTTTGCTCCTGATAGGAGCCAACCACTATTTTCAGCTACAACCTAAGAGCTGCGCAAGAGTGAAAGAGTTAAAATTAAAAAAATATATTAAAGCCTAGAATCAAACATTAAATTATTCATACTAAAATACCTATGATAAAATAATTATATAATTAAATTGATATGTATAAACATATTTACTTAATAATAACTATAATACAAAAATAGATCACCTGCTTCTTTTTTTTTAAATCGGTTAAATAGAAATATATGTCAAATATCTAGAAAAAAAGTATTTTTTTAGTAAATTATTGAATGTCAGATAGAATATTGATTGACTAAATATTAATAAATTCATTAGTATTATTTAATTATTCTAGCTTTATAGTTCTTGGTAAGCCTAAGTATGAAAAGACTCATAATAAACATAATTTCACTGCCACCACACACGGTTTAAGTGATACCAGTACCTAATACAATCACCTTTGTCAATCTTTGTCAGCAATAACGACCTTCAAGTCTCGATAACCTTTTGAAACTAGATACGTGTAATTAAATCATATTTACTCTTCAAGAAATTTTAGTGCGTGTCTGAAAATGTTTAAGTATACCATAATTTAATTTCGGATATCTTTGAAGAAGTAGTGATGTGAATTTACCAAACCCTACTAGACGTCATATGTGTAAATAATGATTATTTTAAATCTTTTAACTCAAACTTAAGAGATTAAAATAATAACTTTCATGACTGGAAGTGCTATTTATTAGGGCCATCGGACACGTTATTACTCGTACGCGTGTAAAAGGCCGTAAGCCGAACGGTATCGATAGAAGATCTTAATTACTTTCAGTGATTAATTTTGGAGCTGTGATTTATTCCAAAATATTGAATAACACGAAACCAAAAAAAAATTGGTAATAGGTTCTTGTACTATCTACAGCATGTCAAACTTCACAGTTGCTCTACAAAAATCAGTTAAATATTATTACGTGAATGATGCAATACTTCTAAAAAATCATTGCACTTCTATGCATACTTTTTGATTCTTTTACTTCATGCACTTTGGCGAAGCGACTCCATTAAGCTTATTTTTTACTTTTTGTAGCACACTTAGGTAGGTTTTAACTCGATGCGACAAACCTATTTCTATTTGTAAACCCCATAAAGTAAATTTCATACAAAAACAATAAGCAATCGAGGGTTCAATAACATACTAAGGTAATTTTGTTTCTTGACATTTCGGTTTCATCTCAAAGATAACATAACTATACGAGTACAACTGATATATATATATATACCAAGGCTGGATTATATTTTTTATATGAACGCTTTTTGCAGAATACGTCAAGTAAATTTTTACCATCCCTTTATATTCCTATATCATTCAGTCTTTAGGCGAAACAAGTAAATATAGCTAAAGGGAAGTTGTTAGGGACGCGCTTTGAAGGCTTTGTGGCTCTCATAAAGTGGTAGATAATATAAATAAATACACCCTACCTCATTTTCCAGGCAATCCTATAAAATAACATTATCATACCTTATAATCAAAAGCGAGAGTATGAATAAAAATGTTGGGGAAACGAAATCCTATTTCGGTTAGAAAATTGGGGGATCACTATAAGTAAGCCTATTTTTTTTGATTTGTATGAATATACCTTTCTATAAGTTAAACAAACTATTCAAAAAGAACAATCATTTAAAACATTGAATTTATAGTAAAAAGGTTGCTATTTTAATAGAATTAGTAACGATGAAAGTAGATGTTTAAATCAAATTATATTAAGATTTTCGTAATTCGTTTAATTAATATATTATTATTATTATACGCTGGGAACGCAATGAGGAAATGATTGAGTGGTTTAATTTAATATCGTTGCACTTGCTTTACAATTCAGTTATAGGTATCGGTTCTAATAGATCATTACAAATCACGGCAGTAATTCAAATAAGTATTAGGTTGAAATAAAATAAAACTCGTACATACCCACTGAACGTCTAATAAATAAAAAAAAACTAAGTGTCATAAAACCTACCATATCTTATTTTGTGGTTACTTAGTGGTTGAAACACAATTAAACCGTACATTGTTATATTTAGAAAGGTAGTACGATACATTGTATTTATATTTATAACCCTTATAGCAGCGAGGCGGCTCCCACCACCCATGTACACACGCAATATAGAAAAACTCATCAAGCTTTTTTTATTTTTTTTTATTTATTTATTTATTATTAAGCATAACTAAACGGGTATCAACCTAATTACATAATTATCTTAAACAAAGTACATAATTTACATTTATAAAAACCGAAAAAAGATACAATAAGATAGTTAAATTCTATTACTAATACTTTTAGAACTATCAAAAAATATATCAATTTCTGGAAAATTCACCAGGAGCGTGTTTAGTGCGTCATGCAAACGACACAATGGTGACTGCGCGCGCGCCACCGTACGACACGGCGGAGGCGCGAACAACCGATGTCTACGACTTGAACGTATTCTTAAATGGTTTTCCGGAACATAAAAGCGACACACTGTTCAACACATTCAGGTGAATCAATAGCACCCCGTAAGATCGCCACAGCCGTCGCAATGTCCGTACGAGCTCTCCTGCATTCTAAAGAGGTCATAAAAAATATATGGTTACATATATTTTTTATGGTGTCTAAACTTTAGAACGACGAAGGAGTGAAGCCACTCAAAGCAATCTGAATCTGAACCAGCGAAGGAATATTATTCGCATTTCAGTGTCAATTCACCTTTCACTTCATCTCTGATACCGGTATTATAAAAAGATGGAAACATTCCCATGGGAACTAAAACCACGCGGTTGCAACCGTGGGTGGCCGCTAGTCAAAGTCAAAGATTTTTATTCAAATAGACTTATAGATAAGTGCTTTCGAATCGTCCAATTTTTTTTCCTACCAGCCATTCAGGACATCTTTTAACTGATAAGAAGAACGGCCGCAAGAAACTTATCAGCTTTAACAGAAGCAACAACATTTACAAAGGAACATGTCGTTGCCAAACACGTACGTAGTATTGAATATCTCTACTCGAGTTGCCCAAAGGTGACAGAATGTCATCATCCATTTTCTTGAAGCTTAACATGTTCCTTGTAAAATATTCAGAAGAATAAAAATGTTTATTCAACTTTTTTGTGTTTTTGTTTTGGTTGCCCGATCAAACACGGAAAATTTTACGCTTTGTACGGTTTTATCAAATATCGGCTCAAAAAAGTACATAACATACCGACTTAAGTATTTAATTTAGTGCTGGTTAGTAACATTTTGTTTCGCGTAGATTCTCAGTAAACCTCTGTGAATTTAGGTACTTAATCTAATACCTCCTTAACAAACTGAACGTTATCCATACCTTTTGCAAAACCAACGCCACCTATTGGGTCTCTTTAACACTTCTTTTTGAACATTCTAGTTTGAAATTATTTTGATTGAATCATTAAAGTAGTTTTGGAACTCAAAACATCAGAATGTTTCCACTTTCAGTTCTGCGTGCGGTCTAACTGCAATGACATAAAGTCGTATTTTTAATTCAGTAGAGTGATTTGACAGAATGTCAATGTCACTTTGTAAAAAAAAATTGAATTATAATGTATCTTTAATGATAATATCGAATCGAATGGAATCAATACTTGCTGAAATGCACTGGATCTGCGCAAATCAGTACGAAAAAAAGTTTAAAGCAGGATTATTTTTACAAAGTGACATTGGCGCCTGTCAAATTCTACTGAATAATATAAAATAATATTCACACTGGAACGGAGTCACAGATCGACATGGTTTTAGTATAGAGATAGTTTATGGGCTAAAGAGTGAAATTTGACCCTGAAAATCCCGCGGGAAACGAAATTCCCACGAGAAACGAAACTTCCACGGGAAACCAAAACCACTCGGATGAAGTCGCGGGCTAAGTTTAGTTGTTTAAACAGTAATTTTAAGTAAAGAAGATACCCTTCCGCGCCAAACCCCAGTGAATCAGTTTTATAATTTTAATGTTTTTTTCCGTGTATGATGTTCAACATAATGTGTCAGAAATTGATTTTGGAATATTACGACATGTGTGAAAATAAATATAATTATCGCACAAAAAAATAATCAATTTCATAAAAAAAAAATCACTTTCTTTTATATTTATCTATATTTATATTGTGAACGCATTCTGAAATTAGCCTTATTGACTCTATTGAAATTATTCACCTTTCAATTCAACAGAGCTGATGCCGACACAAAAATAGAAAAAATATTTTGTCAGATGGAAATACAAAATTTTTTACGATATCGTTATGATCAATAACGTAAATAAAACAATTGTACTTATACAAATCTTAATACGTTGCATACCTACTTATTCAAGGAAATATAAATGAGTGTCCAATTAAATAAGTATTTTCTTTGTCAATATGTTATTGTTAGTATATATACGAAAACGGTATAAATATTTTCGTATCGGTACCTATACTTTCCTCATCCAACTAACCATACGTATACCTGATTATTATAAGTAATACCTACGTGATTAAAATGGCGACGCCTTTGTAAATGTCTGTTTGTCGCAATACAAGTCATGGTCCCCCTACTTCTAGCTTTACAGGTAATTTTTCTCAACAAAACGTTTCGACGCTTCGTCGAAATATTTAATCATTTACACGCAATATCCAATTTAATTGAGATTTAAAGATCTTAGGTACGAGGCACGTATGTACCTATAGTAGTTGCAAAAGTAAGTACTCAGTACCTTAGCAATCTCTGAATCATGAAATAACTATTCTAAAATTATAGACGTTTTCATGAAACACGCAGGGGTATATTTAAATATCATGCATTTAAAGATCTTAGGTACGAGGCACGTATGTACCTATAGTAGTTGCAAAAGAAAGTACTCAGTACCTTAGCAATCTCTGAATCATGAAATAACTATTCTAAAATTATAGACGTTTTCATGAAACACGCAGGGGTTTATTTAAACATCATGCAGGTCCTTATGACAGCCATTTATATACTATCAACATTCGTATCAGTGATTAGCAAAAATAATAACCTCTACGACGGTCCGTTTCTGAGATCTGCGTGGGCGTGCGATTCTATCCGTTTCAACTGCGCGGCCATGGCTTTTCAGATCTACAGGTCGTAAACTACAAACTTTAGGGCGTTACTCTAACTCTCTATAAATACTTCGAAATCGTATCTCTGATCAGCAAAAAGAATGGGACCTATGAGAAGCTCAGTTTCTGAGATCCCTATGTTCGCTCGGCTGTCACCGTTTCAACTGCGCGGGCACGACTTTTAAGAACTATAGGTCGTAAAGTACATACTTTAAGGCTCTATTAAGACTTTCTACAATTTCTGCGAAATCATATCAGTGATTAGCAAAAAGAATGAGATCTCTATGTAGCTCACGTATCTGAGATTTGCGTGGCCGCGCGGTTCTCTACGTTTCGACTGCGCGGCCACGGTTATGCCCTTACAACTTTCTGGATATCGGTTCTGCAAATTTGCGGTTTTCTTTATTAGTTTTCTACAAATTCCTTCGTAATGTTGACGTAGTCGTTTTTTTTCTGGGACGCTGTGGCCGAGCAGTCGAAACGGACACCATATAAACATAATAACATTCTCATCTTCGTTTGACCCTGAATCACTAATTAAATAGTATTTTCGAAACACTAATAAATTGATCTATTAAATTAGAAAGACTTATGAAAAGTAACTCATAGTATTAGCTGATAATATTAATATAAATTGTTTATGAAACAGTTTACTAGTAAAACAAATAATATTAGCTAATAATATTAGCGTTTACACTAATAACTAATTTTATTAGTTTGTATTTTATGAAACAGACTCTAATAATTATAACTATTAATATTAGTCTAAGACTAATAATATTGGACTAATATTTTTTATGAAACAGGCCCCTAGTTGAAAGTAAAATTTTTCAATTAATTTATTAGGTAACGTCAAAATATAAAATATCGTAACTATGACAGCAAATCAAATTATATAAATAATAAAAAAATAGATTTATTCTTCCATCACAAATACATATATTAGGTCACAGATTCGTATATTCTCATCCCTGTTTAAATTACTAACATAAGGCAAAGCACTAATTATTATTCTGCATCTTGTGTTTGATTGCAATGTCAGTGGTTTATTTATATTTTTAAATATTTTCTTGTTTTTTTGGAACTGTTGCCTCATAATATTACAAAAATTGTGGTTTCATTTATTTGGATTCATCTTCATATTATTTAACATTATAAAACGTTACACCTTAAAATTCTTTAATAACACTTTTTTTGTTATTTTTCTGGTAATTTTCACTAACCACCTTAACTATTTTATGAATTTTGACCGATAGTCTGAATTTTAAATCAAACAAAACCAGTTTTGACTGATGTTTGCAGTCAAAACTATTTTTGACTACGGGCATCGGTCAAAACCACTTTTGACTGCCAAAATAAGTGAAAACCTTTTTTAACTAAGGGTATCGATCAAAACCACTTTCGCTCGTTTTTTGTAGCCAAAAGTTTTGACCAGTTATGAGTTTTGACTGTAACAGGTACATTGACATTGTGTAAAATACTCAGTTAAAATTTCAAGTCCCTTTATTTAATTAATATAATTATTGTATATTGTACATTGCTTAAAAGCGTAAATAATAAAATATTTCTTTACCTTCTTAATGACGTATTTCAACAATTTGTTGGAAGAAAATTCTTTTGTTTTAAACACAATATGAAAGTAATGTGTAAGATATTAAAACATTTTAAGACCAATATCAGGAGGCTAATTGTCTAATTTTAAAATCTATTCTTTCTTTAATCTATTCTTCTTTCAATTCGTCATTTGAAAGATATTTACATACTTCAGGCTGTCACTATTTGGCATTTGATAGGAATTGTGATCGGGAGGCATTTTGAAAGGTATTGAATGAACGAATTTGAACTGTCTAAGCAAAGTGACAGGCGAAAATGTCTTTCAAATGTATGGAGGAGTGTCAAATGAAGTGTCATTTATAACATCATTCGTTCCGAAAGGGATTGCGACTATAAGGTAGACATTTCCTTAAATCACTACCACAATCACAAAGAGATTGTGATAGATTTTAAAATTAGACAATTAGGGGGCTAACTGTAAGAACAAAATACTACAAAAAAAAAACTAAAACGGGAAAAGATTATTGTTTGAAAACCTCTGATCAAGTATATTATACTACATTAAAATATTTTTCTTAGGATTTAATGGTAAGTGAAAAGACCAGTAATATGGAAATTGTGTTGAAGGCAAGACTCATGAATAGAAGATGGGCTTCCCACCTCAGGCCCTCAATTATTATTGATAAGCTCATCAAGTAGGTTCATATGCGAATCTAAAATTAGAGCAATCTATTTTCATTAGTCAAGGAAATTGAACATTAGTTTGTCCGGTGTCTGGGTGTTTTACCTAATTCATAAATGTTGTTTTTTTGTAAATACATACATAATATACATGTTCATGCACACAAATATTTGTCTTGTCCGGGGATCGAACCCGGGACCTCTGGCGTAGAAGGTGGGTTGAGTACCCCAAATTCATAAGCTGCACACATTTTTGTTTAACTCGATTTAATAGTCATCTAGTATTCCCAATTGGATTGTAATTTAACCAATGTGCATGTCGATCAGTCGTCAACCCCAAGCGCCCTCGACCATCGACACGCGCCAAACGCACGCGACCTATTGTGCGGAAAGATTTGATTTGTCAGGTGGAAACGACGTACGTATTTATAGAACGATAAAAGTCGGTCAAGTTCGATCGCTGTATGCTCCTATATTAAGATTGATTTGAATGCTATACGACTGACAAAAAAATATTGAAATAAAAAGTTAGGTAGTAATAAATCCTAACAAATAAATGATTGACTGTATTTTATTTTCTTAGATTTTTTCATAGATTAGATTTAAGAGCAAAATAAATGCACTTATTTCTCCACCCTTTCTGATGACTTATACACGGAAATACCACAATACTAACCCATATTTATTGTCGTAGTATCCATAAAATTAATAATATTTCCATTATTCAAGTTTAAATTAACAACTCTACTGACAAAGTCAGCAAAACACCCGATGAAAACTTCAAGAGCGATACAACTGTCGCAGTTTATACAAATAAAAAACTACCTATACAAGTTTGTTATTGACGTTTGTGTGAATTGCGAGTAGGTATGTAACCAGCAGACGATAGCTTAGAAAAAAAAAATGTTAAATAACAGTCAAAGGCTTTAAAATACCAGTACCAGTACAGTTCAAATAAAATAAAAATATTTAACCTTAGATTTTTATAAACAAAAAAATATAATTTGAGTCAAAAGCAACTGTGTGAAATAGATTTGTTCTTCATTGTGCTGTTCGCACTTTTCACGAACAAAAACAAAAAAAAATGAGGCAGTTTCCCCTTCAACATTTTATTCGAGTCAACTTTCTTTTGCAGCGTTGACGCTAGAGATTTTAAGACCAACTTTCAGGATTTATGGAACGGCTACTGCATTTTACTACATTTAAGTTGCAATAAAGGAATAATAATAAATATCTATCTTAATAAATACGAACCACTCTCCAACCCAACCAAAACTAAGCTTTTGACTAAAATTGATCATCATTTTGATATTTGGATGCCGACGTCAACAGCAGTATACCTATACTGTGCCTCTGGCAACAGATAAAGTCTCGTTATAAAATGGTCGTTATTAGACATTTTAAATAAATTTTTTCTCTCTAATACTAGACATTTCGGAATGTATAATCGATATTTTTTTCTGTAGACCAGAAGAGTTTCTTCAAGGAGCGCAATTTCTATACCTTATGAATTTTTGAAAAAACGTTTCCTAACAAAAATCTACTGCTTTCTGGTCGTAACAGTAGTAAGCTTTTTTTTGGGATCGTGCAGTAGTTTCCGCCATTAAATAATAAAAATAAATAAATCATCACACCAATTATCTAGCCCACGTTAAGTATGAAGAACTTGTGTTATGGATACTAGATAACGGATAAACATACTTATATTTATTTTTTTTGTAAATACATACATAATATACATATTAAACATCCAGACCAAGACAAATAGACATGTACACACAAATACTTGTCCGGGGATCGAACCCGGGACCTCTGGCGCAGAAGGTGGGGTTAGTACCCCTGCGCCAAACAGGTCGTCAAACATGTCGCCATTGAACATGAAAAGGGCAGAACACATTCTACAAAACGAAAAAAAAAATGTTTTTCTGTGTTATGTGAATATACATTAAGTGCAATGAATTTAAAAAGTTACGCGATCAGCAAAGACACAGTTACCTTGTAAGACCTTAAATCTTTGAACACCTATTGAAATATTACAGATAAAAGCTTTTTCTGACCCAGCTACTCAATTATGCCGAAAAACACCTGAAGTATGAAAAACGATGACCAAAAATAGATCGACTATGTTTACCAATTCAGAGCGTACGTTCGGCAAAATAACAATGTTCTTGAGAGATTTTTATACATTATAGATCAGTGTTTATAAACATAGACACGTATGGCGGAACCCTATAATAATCGAACGTTACGTTCAATGTTTGGGAACAACAGACATGGTATGATCGTAAATATCTTGCTAGGAGATATGCAAAGAGTAAAGTAATTATTGGAGCTATGTTGCTGAACTGCTAGTTGATTGCGTAAAGTCAATCCTATTCATTTGACAGGTTCAGATTGTATCATTTGATATGTCATTCCATACAATGCAGCCGATCGAATACGATATGATCTATAACTTTTTAATTTTGCATTTGACAATACTATTTTTATGTGATAAATATTAAACAAGAAAATATACTAGAAAAAAGCAACTAGTCTCATGTCGCCCTCATACCGTCAGGGCGACATGAGACTAGTTGCTAGAAGTATAACGTTTCGAAAAATAAAAAAAATATGTTGACTTACGCCATTGCAACATTGTTTTAACCATCTTTTAGGCAGTTAGAGATAAAATAGCAACATTCTCAGTGGTTGAGGATTCCTGGAGAAGTGCTATTCCCCCTTATCATTACCATTAAGGCTAAGTTTGACGTTTTAAATATAGAAAAAAAAACTAATACAATACACATAATTACATACTGACCCTCATTACAGGAACGTCTCAACAATTTGACAAGCATTATTAGCCCGCATGAGTCTCTTTACAACTCCGTAGGAATGTACTTAACAAACATTAAGTTAACGAATCACGTTACCCACCCTTGTTAATTAAATAATAAGCCCTTTCTGGCAATTTGCACCCTTTAATATATGCTTTGATGTATTATGGCGGCTTTTAAATGGAAGACTACGGCCGTCGTAATAAATTAGATCTACGCCCGGTACGATTACATTTTAGAGAGTATTTTCGGACTTGGGTCCTTACGAATTAAAGGTGACGGAAGTGGAAATTAATTTCATTAAAGTCCCAAGAAATAGAGTAATAATAGGTTATTTTAACTCTGTCGTAAAACAAGACAACCTGCTCGAAGAGTAGTATCATATTAATAAAAAAATTGATATTCTAAAAATACTTGTACAAAGATAGCGTAACCCTCTCTTCTACATGCTGCTTTGCTTCGCTTAACGGGGTTAACTAGAGATGTGAAATGAATAATATGCATTGGTATTCTGTATGACAAGTCGCAGTGAACGTGAAATCGTAAAATTGTGTCCATAAAATTTAACTTCAGCTGCATTTCCTTTATTTCTCCATTCAGTTTTATGACTCTGAATACTTTAGGCGGAAAATCTTTATTTCCCTTCACACATCGTTCATAAAAAAAATACTACATTATTTCGCAATGGTCGATCCCGGAATGGGTGCTTCTCCGTGTTTCGGAAAGCGTATAACCGAGCCACATTGGGCCCGCGTAGTGGGACATGGTCCATTCTCCTTTACCATCTTAATCAGCTGATGATGATGATGATGATTAATAGTATTTTTAATCAACTTCAAAAAAGAAGGAGGTTATCCATTTGAGGCGTATATATATTTTTTATACAGTGGTGGTCAGATAATTAGAAACATTTGTCGATTTTCATACAAACGAGGTAACTTTGGAGCATTGGTTCTCTCTCTGCCAAGGATTGACCGAACTGTGATCTGTCATCCAGGGAAGGTATGGAGGAGATCCAGATTGCTATACTTACCCGATTGATCTGATCAACATTCTAAGTAATGTATGGATATGTTTAAAAAAACAGCGAAAATTGTGTGTATAGCAATCTTAATCTCCTCTATTCACTCCTTGGTTGGCTATTATCAGGTCACAGCTCGGTCAATCCTTGGCAGAGAACCAAATCTCCAAAGTTACCTCGTTAATTGGTATGAAAATCGACTAGTGTTTCTAATTATTTGACCACCACTGTATATGTTCACTGATTACTCGAATACAGCTGAACAGATTGAAATAATTCAAACGTTATAACATCGGGATGTCGCAAAGTTGTTCCCTTATTTGAAATTATGGAATCGATTCAGTAGTTTTCAGGAAATCTTGAAAATACTGTAGTTTTTGTTTCGGTGTCCTTTCGGGTACATTGAGGACGTCATTGTGTATGGACCGGACCTATTTTTAATGTAAGTACGGGACATAATCTAACTTAAAAATAAATACTGACTTAAAAAGTGAAAAATAGGAGTCAGTTTGCCAGACAAGGCAAGAAAAATAAAAGAAGTGCAAAGTAAAATTCCTTGGCTGGCACCAAGAAGTAAAAAGTAAGCCTGCTACAAAAGGATTATTTTAGGTTTATTTTTTGTTTTTCGATAAAGCATACCATTATCGTGAGCACTAAGCACGCCACTGATTTCACAACTTGAAATTAACCCAGTAATTTCAGGTAACCACGCTGCTGCTACTATTAAAAAATATTGAAAAAAAACAACTTAGCCAAAAGTAAATTCTCACATGGTACTCGAACCCACGACCTTTGCGATTCTTCATAGATGATAAATTTTCTCATATTCGTTTCTCAAATTGAAATTTCGTATCGTACTCTTACTGAAGAGCTTATTCTGCATAAGAAGCTTTTATTTTAACAAGCTTCTGTAAAAGTTTTTGGTACAATCTGGCAGTACCCAGCCTTTGTTAAGTATGTAATTAATTAATTGATTGCCTTACGCAATTCTTTATACGTGCTCTTTGTTAAAACATTTCGGCTAAATCATTAACTGGGTTTACACATCTTATAATTGGTCTTATTAAGGGTTTAATATAACGAGGAGCCCATGGTGCAGTAGTTCGCGCGCTCGGCCTGCGATTGTTGAAGTCAAGCAACTTTCGCAATGATCGGTCACGGGATAGGTGACCAAAAATTTACTATCTTGAGCTCCGCCGTGCTTTGGAAGGCACGTTAAGCCGTTGGTCCCGGCTGCATTTACAGTCGTTAAAACCCACCAATCCGCATTGTGCCCGCGTGGTGGGTCATGGCCCGTTCTCCTTATCCATCCATAAGGAAGGCCAGTGCCCTAGCAGTGGGGACATTAAAAATTTAATGTCCCATAGTCCTACAATCCTGAATCACTCTAAAACGGCGGATGATTTGGATAGGATGAGGATTGATTGTATAAGCCAGGATTATAAATTATGACAGATTTGATCCAGGTCAAAAGATTTCCCAAATATCCACGCGGACGTAGTCACGGGCGGAAGCTAGTAACGTAACGGGCTCTAGGCGGGTTCCACAAGAATAAACAAACAAATACGAACTGTCAGATCCTTGCTGAGATCGAGCATTTTCTTCAAGTTACACAGTTCCCGAGATTTCACTGCGCACCTAATTCATCGTGACATCCTCGCAAGACCCGAGAGTCTACTATCTTATTCACTTTGTTTCGTTTGTCTTCAAATTAACAGTTAATATTTAACGAACAAGCAACTGTTACGCCGGCAACAATATTAGTTAAAAGATATTTAAGAAAACTTAGCTTGTAACACATTTAGGCTGAGTTGGTACCTACCGTGTTTTATTAAAGTACCTATTTTGCAATAGTTATTAAGACAAGTTTTTACCTGATGTATTAATTTATAACAATTGTGTAAACAATCTATAGACCTACTAATAGAACAATACCGTGACTGACAGACAACACACAGCTTATACGGCTGAACCGATTAAGCAGGTTTTTTGCATACAGGATCTTTTAACGATGTAGGCGAGCACTAAGAAAGTTTTTTTTTTATATTCCCACGGGATAGGGAATAAACGGGATTGTATTGTAAACTAATTCCTCGCGGACGGAGTCGCGGGCGAAAGGCTAGCAAGTTATAAGAGATTCAAGAAAACTTAGCTTGTAAGTAATTTAGGCAGAGTTGTTACCGTGTTTTATAGTATTTTGCAATAGTTATTATGAAATTTTACTGCTGTATTCATATAGTACTTACTTGTACTACATACTTCCCACGGCGCAGCGACCCAAAGTGGATCTTGACCTCCGACACCACAAGACGCCATACCTTCCGGTCCTGTGCTGTTAGTTGCTAGTCAGCCACGCCCAGCTCAGACAGGTCCTTCTGCACCACGTCCCTCCAGCGGTATCTTGGACGACCTACCGGCCGCTTACCAGCCTGTCGTCCAACATATGCTCTTCTAACCACTTGATCCTCCCCCATTCTCTCTAGGTGTCCAAGCCATCGGAGTCGGGCAGATTTAGTTTCACCGATGATGTTTGGCTCGGACACGAGGTCTTCAATTTCTTGGTTCTATCGAATCCGCCAGTTACCCTCCTCCGTTTTAGTCGGGCCCAGAATCTTTTGGAGGATTTTCCTCTCCGCCACTAAAAGCTTGTTCTCCTTGGTAAATTAATATAATAGATACCGTTAAATAATAATTGTGATGGAAAGTGATATTTATATTTATCAAGATTAATTTGGTAAGAAAAAGCACCCCTTGAGCGAGATTTTTGCCATATCGTTTAGTTATAATCTCGTAACTTAGAGCTTTCCGAACCAATGGCGTAACTTCTATGACGTTCACAAGAGCTTTTAACAGCCTAGAACAAGTTTATTATATAAATTACTAGCTTCCGCCCGCGATTTCACCCGCTTGGTTCCCGTTTCCGTAAGAATATCGGGATAAAATGTAGCCTATGTTAATCTCCGACTTTAAACTAACTCCATTTCCAGGACAAACAAACACACTTTCTCATTTATAATATTATACTTAGGATAGTTTTTTTTATTTTTATTATTAACGACGACGGGGAGACTCTAAGCCTTCATCATACCTGATGTTAAGTGTTGATAAGGCTGAAGATGGAAGCGAGCCTCTCCGGGAATCCTCAACCACTGAGGAACTGGCTATCTTATCTCTAACTGCCGGAACACAACAATGCTGAAAACATTGTTATTATGGCGTCAGACTTAGATAAGATGGTGGTAGCTAGCCAGGCGGACTCACAACAAGTCCTACCACCAACCAAACCGAATACAAATTGTACCCCCGCTGGGAATCGAACCCGCGACCCCTGGGTCTGATACCGGTGGTTTAGTTAGGCGGTAGTTAATTTGCCTACACTGATAGCGAAAAATAGACTTGAAGATTTATTATGTGTTCATAATAGAAGTGTAAAGAAATCGTTAATGATACTATCATTCCTCGCGAAGTCACGGATGGCAGCTACTAAATTTAATTCAAGTAGCAGAACAACAGAATAACAAAAACTTTTGCGAAATAGAATAATCCTTTCAGAAATCTATTAATAATAAAACAGAATTTCTCTCAGCAACGGTAGCGATGAAATTTGTATACCTACACACGAGTTCAAAATGTGCTGCTTTTATGAAAATCTGATTAAAATGCATGACTATGGGCAGTCTGTCAAAGAGGATCAAATATGCTCTTAGCTGCCAACTTTGTGACAATATTGCTGGATATATTTAACTCAAGTCAACTTAAGGTGGTTCGTTTTCCATAGTAAAGTATTTTTCCATTCACGGGCGAATGAAGCATAATCATAAACTTAAATGATATCCTTTGGTATTTATTATGATGTTTATTTGCGGTAAATTATATTTACCAGATAAAAACAGTATAATAATCGCATAAATCAGTCGAAAATTTTGTTCAATTTTGTTAATGTGTGAGTGCACACCGACAGTATCGTACGCTAAAGTTGAGAGTTTAGTTGGCGTGTGCGTGGCTGCGTTGCCAGCTCGATTATCCCTCGATCCGTACACTGTTGCCGCTCCTCCCATTATTTTATTCCATTCAAATTATTTATATTACAACTTAGCACCATGTCTAGCTTTATAGAATTATAGATTTTTTTGTAGGAGAACTATCTCCAATGAGCAATATGAGCATGTAAAATAAAGCGAAAGATGACGAAATACAAAACCTTAAGATATTTTAGTTTGGTATTATATTTATTTATTTTGCTGTAGAAAAGATTTAAGATTAAAGAAAAACCATCCAAAAAGAGTAGATTTTTATTTTAGTTATGATATGAAAAAAATACCTTTTTTTCATCATCATCATCATCATCATCAGCCTGTCGCAGTCCACTGCTGGACATAGGCCTCTCCAAGTGCACCTTTTTTTCATAATATAACTAATTTATCCATCTATCAAATTATACTAAACATAGCTATTTATGCACTGTCAACGAATACAGAGATGTTTTTTAAATAATTCCGATATGATGATTTTAGTTTTTTAAATAATTATGATTTTATTTCCTACAGAGTATTTTGCCCTTTTTTTGAAAACTTGTGCTTCTTGCATTCTAGATCTCGGTTTGCAATGGTTCATGTCTTGACGTTATGACATTACATGACGCGTTACATTATACAAGTGTTTTTCTTTCGTTCGATACATTTTTATATGATTATAATAGTAATTATAATTGAATATTAGAAATATTATAATTTAGAGGTTATCCGTTCGTGTTAGTGAACATACAATAAATATGGATCCAAGAACTTCGCGAAAAGACTATAAAAATCACCAATATTCTGGTTCAAGAATACTGGTGAAAACTGGCATGCAAGTGCATGGAAAAACCACACAGCACAAAGCCCAGGGCAAACAGTAAAAAAATATATTGCTCAAAAAGGAAAATCTCAAGAAAGACGAAAAAACAACACACGTACACGGCTTTTCGTCCCCAAATGTAAACCTGACCGGAATTATGGCCCAAAGGCACAAGAGGCAAATGAGCCAATTGTAGAAACAGACCTGAAAAAAGCATGTCTCTTAAAACTAAGAGTTTCAAAAAACTGATCAGGAAATTCAAGACATTGAACACCTAACCATAGGACAACACGAAAATTATGTGTATAATACACACAGATGTGACAGGCTAACTGCAAGTCAGTTTGGAATGGTAAATTCTTTCAAAGGGTTGATTCAATTAGGTATACCCCATTTTTGTGATATACCGCAAAGTAGCATGCTCAATTTTGCCTCTGTTACAGATATGTAAACGAAAATCGACAACACCCTGCCACAACCAAGTAAAAACAATTTTATATAAAAACAATGTTCTTACCAAAGATATGTCATATGGTCAATGCAACGAGTCGGTGGCAAGGACATTGTTCTCTGAAAAATTAAAAAAAAATGTGCGACCAGCAGGGCTCTTCATTGACAAAGAGTTCGGCTTTTTAGGTGCTAGTCCAGATGGTATGTAGCAGTAATTGATTACAAATCATTGTTGTTCTGTCCAAATTACTTATGAAAACATTATTATTTATTGCAATCAATGAATTTCAGGAGTTATAGAAGAAGAAAAATCTCTTTTGGAAATCAAATGTTTCCCCTCATTGGCTCGCAACAATCAAGATATGAATTCTGCTGCCAAAGACAGAAAAAACTTCCCGCTTTATATTGATAGCAATGGGAGTTTACAAATCAATAAAAAACACACATAGGTTAGTACCAATTGCATGCTGTTGTTACATGCAGTAAACGAACAGTGTGCTTCATTGGATACATTTTCACACCTATCTATTCTTGTTACAGATCCAGGGGCAACTACGGGTTTCCAAAATGAATATTATGCTACTTTGTGGGCTATATTTCTCCAGCTCATGATATTACTGTACTGGAAATCGAGCGTGACGAAAATTTTATTTCGAACATGTTACACAAATTGGTATCATTTCATAAAAATTCCGTTTTGCCGGAGGTGGTACTTCGAAGAGTTCAAAATAATCAAAACTGTATAGATGTTTCATTGTGGTAGTACAAATACCATGAATTACCATTATATCAATAATTGTCATTATTATTTCGTCACTTTATTCGAAGATATAGATGTGATTATTATATGTATTTAATACATATGTTAGTCTAACAGGTAGTCCTTTTATTGTTTAAGCAACCATTCGCACTCTTTTAAGATTTTAAAGAAAATAGAAAATAATTTTATGTACTGGTATCCCTAACGCCCCCATCGGTGCATCCGCCATCTTTACGTCATTCTTTTATTGTGCGTGCAACGAATCGTACTCGTTCCTACTAAATAAAAATGCCGAAACGTAGTGCAGAGGAAAAAATTGCATATTATTCGGAAAAGATTAAAAAGCTTAAACGGAAAGACAGTAAACGTTCTAGACGTGTTATAATTTATTCCGATTCAACGGATTGCGAGGAAAACTGTGGTAAGTAATCTTATTACGACTACCCACTTTTTTTGTTAAAAAATATTACATTGCAATTTATTTTTACAAACATTTTATTCCACATAACAAAGCTTAGAGTTGATTGTGAATCAACCGACAAGCAAATTTGGCCCTAGAGTTAACCGTGAGTTAACCAAAGGGTATCAATTAAGTCGAGTTGACCGAGAGTTAACCTTCCATACTTAATAAATGTGTTATGTTTACAATAATCCTACACGTTTTTATTAAAATATAATATTTTCTATTTTCCTTTTATGACTTTTCGTTTTCTTACGAAGATTATTCATTTTAGATGTCGCGATTGAAGGGAATAAATTAGACAATAATGTAAATTCTGAGCCCAATATTGATCCGGAACCTCCAGCACCAGATCAGGCGTCACACTCCTTGGATAATGTACAGTCGAATAACGACTCCGACCCTTCGGCTTTGCCTTCATTAGACCCTGACGTGCTGACAGCCTTAGGAGAACTTATACCAGATGAGGTTACTTACGGAGAAGATATTCACCCAGATCTAGCTCAGAGGTGGGCTCCTATTCTTCGTAAAGGCATGACAGATAAAGAACTGAAGGATAAACTTTTTAAGGAGTATGCTACTCCGAAAAATTGCAAGCTCTTTAGAGCTCCTCTCCTCAATCCAGAAATAGCAGCTGCAGTCTCTGAATTCGCTCGCTCACGAGATAAGAAAATTGAATCTTCTCAACAGCAATTAGGAGTGGGACTAACTGCTATAAATAGAGCTATGACAGTGCTGCTTACTAGCGACAACAAAATTCAGGCAATAAAGTGTCTATCGGATGCTTGTAGGGTCTTGTCAGACCTTCACGCGTCGGAGACGCAAACCCGAACTAAGTCTTTGACACAAGGGTTAGAAAAATCCTTTCTTAACCTTATTCACGATACTGAGCGTGACGAGATGCTTTTTGGCGCTGGCTTGCCGGAAAAAATAAAAGCTTCAAAAGCCATTGAGAAACAAGGTTCTCAAATCAAAAAACCTGAGAACAAGCCGACTCCGGGGCCATCAACCTCCCGTTCCACAAGGGGTCAGGGAAACTGGAGAGGCCCCTCTCGCTCCACGTTGGGCAGGGGGGGGCGCGGGGGTCCCAGGAAGACCTCTTACACGAATCAGAAGCCGCCTACATCAACGCATCAGACCAACTTCAATCCATCGAGAGTATGGAACAAGCCTCCTCGTGCAGGCCCTCGGACGTAAAGGTACATGCTGGTAGACTTAAATATTTTCACAGTTGTTGGAGCAATGTGACGGAAAATAGACTCATATTAAATTGGATTCGAGATGGTTACCCTATACCATTTAATAAAAAAGTGAAAAATTTACCAGATAGACAGCGAGAATGGTCGCCACGAGAAAAAGCTGAAATGGCCACAGCCATTCAAAAACTACTCGATCTTGGTGCAATTTCGGAACGCGAACCATCTCCAAATCAATTTATTTCAGACATTTTCCTAGCTCCTAAAGCTAATGGCGATTTTCGTTTTATTTTAAATTTAAAATGTTTAAATAAATCAGTTGAAAAAACACATTTTAAAATGGAAGATTACAGAACGGTCGCTCTCTTACTCTCTCACGGTTGCTACATGGCAACCATTGACCTAAAAGAATCTTACCTTTTAGTCCCAATTAGTCCCAAACATAAAAAATTTTTGAGGTTTCAATTCGAGAATGAAAACTCGCAGAAAATTACCTACGAATTTAATGCCATGCCTTACGGACTTTCTGCCGCACCACGAACTTTCACAAAAATTATGAAGGTAGTTATAGGTTATTTGAGAAATCGTGGTTTCAAATCAGTTATCTATTTAGACGATATTTTGTGCATTGGTTCTAGTTTTTCGGAGTGCCAAAACAACGTTACTGAAACACGGAGACTGCTAGAATGTCTTGGCTTTGTAATTAATTATGATAAAAGTCAACTTCATCCCGTGACTAAATGCAAATACTTAGGATTCGTTTTTGATTCCGTAGAAATGTTAATGACCTTACCATTTGAAAAACAATCACATATTTTTTCTCTTATTAAAAAATTCTTGACCTTACCTAGATGCACCATCAAAGAGTTTGCACAATTGATTGGAGTGCTGGTAGCGGCTTGTCCAGCCGTCAGTTACGGCTGGATGTATACAAAATCATTAGAAAGAGAAAAGTATTTAGCTTTGATCAAATATCATTATAATTATAATGCCAAGTTTACACCCACGTCTAATATATTACCAGATCTCTTATGGTGGTTTAAAAATATTTTTATCTCTAAAAATCAGTTGGAAAAACCTAGGTTCAGATTAGAATTGTTTTCTGATGCTTCTAAAAAGGGCTGGGGAGCCTTTTGTAACTATACGCGGGCGGGAGGAAAATGGAAAAAAGACGAACTGCAGTTTCACATTAATTATTTGGAACTCAAAGCAGCATTCTTAGCATTAAAAACCTTTGCTCGAGATTTGTATGATTGTGCTATCTTGTTGCGCTGTGATAATGTCACAGCTATTAGCTATATTAATCGAATGGGGGGAATTCAATTTCCCCATTTGAATTCAATTGCCAGAGAGATTTGGGAGTGGTGCGAAAAGCGAAGAATTTGGTTATACGCATCTTATGTTAATACGAAAGACAACGTAGAAGCTGATCAAGAATCACGTAACAAAAATCTAGATACAGAATTAGAAATATCTAGTGCATCATTTAAAATAATTTTAAATACATTAGGAATTCCCGACATAGATCTCTTCGCTTCTCGCTCTAATGCCAAGTGTGATAAGTACATATCTTGGAAACAAGATCCGGATTCTCTGACCGTGGATGCTCTTACCATTAACTGGCGTCCATATTTCTTCTACGCCTTCCCTCCCTTTAGCTTAATTTCTAAGTGTCTTCAAAAAATTAAGGCTGATCGAGCAGAGGGTATACTAGTTTTTCCTTACTGGACTTCCCAACCGTGGTTTCCGTTTCTAAAAGACATGTGCATTTCAGAAATTCTTTACTTGAATGCTAACGACCACCTCGTTAATTTTTGTTGCAGGGAAAGAAAACAGTTCAATCTTATCCTGGGTGTCGCGAGGCTCTCCGGGAATCGTTCCTAAGAAAAGGAACCCCGGAAGAAGCTTTGGAAATAATGTTATCTTCCTTGGCTCAAAATACGTTACAACAATATAACTGCACTTATAAGTTGTGGTGGCCTTTTTGTAATGACTTAGATCTAAATCCTTACAACACTTATTCAGAATCAGTAATTATTTCATTTCTCACAAATATATACAACCGGGGTGCGGCATACGGTTCACTTAATAGCCATAGATCTGCATTGGGCTTATTGTTGAATTGTGATCTCGGTAACTGTAAATTAATCGCGAGATTTTTTAAGGGAGTTTATAAACTGAGACCAAATCTTCCTAAGTATGTAGGTACATGGGACCCACAAATTGTTCTACAAATGATAGAACATTGGAAACCCCATAGTCAGATTTCTATTGAAAAATTAACAAAAAAAGTTACAATTCTTTTAGCACTTTGTACAGCTCAAAGAGCACAGACATTGTCATTGATAAAAATAAATAATATTAAATTAGGCACCAATGATATTAAAATAAGTATTCCTGATATTATTAAGACGTCTGGTGTTGGGCGAGCACAACCCTTATTAATACTCCCATTTTTTGAGGAAAATGTGGACATATGCCCAGCAACGTCCATTAGAGATTATTTATCGAGAACGGAACAGTTAAGAAAGGGAACGGTGGATAACCTTCTGTTGACGTTCAAACCGCCCCATAGACCTGCGACGAGTCAGACGATCGCACGATGGGTAAAACAAGTACTGGCCGAGAGCGGAGTGGATGTGGCGACGTTCAGCGCGCATAGCACGCGCCACGCCGCCACATCCGCGGCGAATAGCTCGGGCGTCTCACTCGACGTGATACTGAAAACGGCGGGTTGGACATCAACATCAAGTACTTTCGCCAGGTTCTATAATCGACCGATATTAAATAATGACGTTTTTGCTAGATCTGTTTGTTTCCATCGATCTTAACTTCTCCGTTCTACTCTAAATATGTTAATTTTGTTGATCCAATTGATTATTATTAAAAATAAGGATGTTTAAGTTTTTTGTTGTAAAGAATCAAAGTACAGGAATGTAACTAATTCATTTATTATTAATTAATAAATTGATTTATGTTCATTATATCACTTTTCCTTTATCCAGTGATAAATCGGCAAAACTCATTGATCTCTAAACATCTACCTGTTAGACTAACATATGTATTAAATACATATAATAATCACATCTATATCTTCGAATAAAGTGACGAAATAATAATACATGATCAAACGAACTTCCAAGTGAAGTTCGATCAGTATTATATGAGTCACTTTATTCGAAGATATAGAAAAGGTCCCACCCATGGTCCCAGGCCCTATCTAGTTTTGCCGAATTCAATTATAATAACTCTGAAGAATGACGTAAAGATGGCGGATGCACCGATGGGGGCGTTAGGGATACCAGTACATAAAATTATTTTCTATTTTCTTTAAAATCTTAAAAGAGTGCGAATGGTTGCTTAAACAATAAAAGGACTACCTGTTAGACTAACATATGTATTAAATACATATAATAATCACATCTATATCTTCGAATAAAGTGACTCATATAATACTGATCGAACTTCACTTGGAAGTTCGTTTGATCATGTATTCTATCATAAATGTCTGTCTGTTGGTTTTACAAAAATTCTGGTTTCGAAGGTGGTACTTCGAAGAGTCCGAAATAATTAAAACTGTTTAGATATTTCATTGTGGTAGCATTATACTTACTTCATTGAAATACCATTATATCAATAATTGTCTTTCTATCATAAATGTTTGTCTTTTAGTTTTTATTTATTTTACAAAAAATAAATAAAAAACTGTGCAATAGTAAACACCTGATTTTAATTTTGAACTCGCGCAAAATGACAAAATATATTTCACAACCAAAATAATTTCATAAAAGGAGATAATTTTTTTTTTGGGCCCATCTCTAAAAGTATCGCCCAACAAAGAAACAAAAAATTTACGTAAAGAACTGGTCATTTGGAGCATAAAAGTTGTAAGATTACTTTAAGTCAAGGTATACAAGTTCAAAGATTAGATTTTTTTTTTCTTGGCCGGCACTTTCTGAATGGGCCCAAAAATGTATGGACCCTGAATGATCTCCTTTGCATAAATTTATAAAAATAAAACAAATTAAAAGTTAAAAAAAGTAGAGCGCTCGAAGATTTGAACCCGGTATCTTACGTGAACAAGTTGAGACGCTTACGCGCATAGTCAAATTGTACCTTTGAATAGTCGCCGAAATTTACTAACGCTTCAGTTGACAGCAAAATCTATGTATGTGTGTGCGAATCATTCGCGCGCCACTTCGATGCACAAATAAAGTGACTTTAATACTTAAAATACCATATAAGTAATGTTAAGTGCATTACAAATGACACGCTTTTACCGGTAATTTCTTTACATCCTAAAAATTTTAACTATTTCGTTGTAAAAATAAATAAATACGCTCTATCAGGACATTAACGCCATCTGTTGGCGCGGCAGTGCCTAGCTGACCGTAATGAATCACCTTAAGTAGATAATTGTATTATTTAAAGACTTTCGCCCGCCCGCCCGCGCCTCGTAGCTCGTATTAAACTTTTTATTGATTCCCTTGAAAATTAATGAAAGTACCAAAATGCATCGAAATAGTGTTAATTGTACAGATGTAATAATAGTAAACAGAATGTCTATAACATTAATTAACAAAATTAATTAGGAATTTACTTCTTAATGTAAAATTAACCGAATTGTGTTTCAGACAACTTATTATGTAAAACTAGTTAAAGTTAAGTACTTTGTGTGTGGTTTTTCAGTTAATAAATTTTATACATAAGGTATGTAGGCTTACAAAACAAATAGATTAAGGTAGTACGACTTCCATACAAACGAACATTGCACAATTATTGGTTCATCATACCTTAATAATTCAGAAATACATGCGCAACTAACTCGTTTCAGTTATTTGTTTGCGCGAAATAATTAAAAAAATGTACTTTCATACATAAATCACGAATAAACTAATATCTTATAATTTTAATAATTCTACGTATGTGTGTGTATCGCATTTAATGTATGATGAACCAATTAATGTGAAATGTTTGTTTCTATGGAAGTCGTACCACCTTAAGGATTACATAGTCAAATAAACATGGTCCATGAATTTCACAATCTAATTTTTATTCTCAAAACTACAGAACTCTCTTCAAAATGAAGTGATTGTTAAATGAGGTGTTGATTAATCATTTTTGGATTTGGGCGTTAAAAATTTTTTTTGGAACGAATCTTATTTCCGTACCAAATACCACATTGTATGAAAATAATTTTGTTTTACGGTAGACTAAAATATTTTCTTTGTTATTAATCTTAGCGTTTTTGGCAAAGGAGTAGAAAATTTGAAGGTTTGGGTTCTGCTTGTCTGGTAGGGCTTTGAAAAAATAACTTCATAAGTGCACCACAAAGCAAGGTCACACGAATAACTTCTTCGTTATTTTAACCCACAGTACAAATAAATTATTAAATGAAATTAGCATCTTCAACACAGTGCACTCTCGATACAAAATCGCGACAATGCATCTTGCTTGAGTGCCTTTCCGTGTTTGATGAGCTGAAGAAACCACCAGCCTAACTTGACACTTATCCCCATCCACATTCCAAGCTTCTAAGGGTCTATATACACTTGACTGCTCCCACGGACGTAGTTAACACGAGTTATGCTCGGTGGAAGAAATCTTTTGATCCCAACTCAGACACTTTGTATGCTTTGCCTTCGTTAACAAGTCTATTGTGCTACAGTCACTTTGACTTACAGATCAACAAATATTTTCGTTATTATAACGAATAGTGTACCAGTTACGCCTGCTGGCATACCGCCATCTCTTAGCGCAATATTGTTTTCTTTCTAACATTATCGGCGCATTTTTTTTATATGTCACTTCGTACCGTGAACCTCATAAAACAAAATAATTTTTTGACGGAGGTTTTGTGTGAAGTGTGTCAAAATATGACAACTTCAATTCGTTCGTTGGCAGTTTTTTTTCGAAAGTATAAACCAGTTGCAGGTCAGGTAGAAGAAGTGCATTGACCTAAATGGAGACTAAGTCGAAAATCAAAATTAATTCGGACCAACTTTTCTTTCATTTTCAAGGTCGGGCTTAGAACTTTTGGATCCACCCTTACTAAACACAAAAGAACCCTAACTATTCTTCCAGATAATGGTTGGTGCAGATCAACAAGAATAAAACAGGAAACCGCCGCCCTGCTACGCATGAAACGGTCCACAGATAACACAATAATGCTTTTATGTGAACCTGCAACATAAAGGCGCTTACATATTAGCTGCACAGCCTCGATACAAAAGGCAGAAAGAGCCGTTTAAAACGCTACAGAATTTATAATCGTTCCAACTTGCTAACGCCTTAAGGCTCATTTACATCTACAGATACGCGCAGACACGCGCCAGCACACACGTTTTGGATGAGGATTCTTGTCGGTGCCTGTCCGTGTCTGCCTGGATAGATGTGAATAATAAATTTTAATTAAAACAATATTAAAAATCATACAAGATAGCATTGATAATGCAAAAACTAATAAATCATAGATATGAATACACCATGTTCATGGTATATGAATGGTATAAAAGAATATACTATACTTGTCTGCCAGGGCACGTGCTTTACACGCTCAATGTCTGTAGATATAAATGAACCTTTTCGGATCCTAACTACCAATTTACTCACATCGTTCCAATTCGAAGACAAATTCAAAGATTGCTTGTGCTAGTAACCGAAGGTCCAAGAAAAAATCGCAGTCTTTAAAAAAAATAGGAGATAATAATTTATATTCAGATTCTATTCCAGTTACTTAGATACACTGAGCCGCAAAAACATAACATTTCATGCATCATAAACTTTATATGATAAATTCGCACGTAAAGTTAACATACCTGCCAGAAAAGCTTGAATAAACAGATTACTGTAATACATTCTTGTGCACCTAAAATCGTAAATTCAACCGTTTCGTAAGATTGGCACAGTAAGGCAGATGATGTGAGCGAGTGTAGTCAGCCCTTAATTCCATTTTACGAACTTGCACACGCTTCGGACGTAAAATACATAGTACTATCACAGCATAAGGAACTAACAGAGTGAAAACGCCCTTAAAACCTCGCGTGATGCTGCTTTTGACAAGACATTCTTAGTTTTTGTCAGGACATAGTCAGGCGGGTCCCGAGCCAGCGTTATATTATAGCTCGGTCTCGATAGCACCGCCTCTCGCCCCGCGAACCTAGCACAATTGCTCTGTAAAAACGTGTCCGTTGGACGACTGTATGGAAGCGAAGTTATATACTTGGACTGTGGTACTATTCTGAAGGAATGCCACGTAAACTCTGAGCTCCACAAAGCCACCACTTTTTAAATACGAAGCGCGTATGGCATTCATAATTGATAAATTTAAAGGTAAAGTTTTTCATAGAATTGAAAAGGACAAAGCTTAGAGTATTTCTTTTAATAAGTTCAGCATTGTTTTCTTTTGAGGAACTGTATGTGATTATTAAAGGATTATTACCTTTACCGTTTTAAAATGGAAGTCGGTTTCCGGACTTAGTCTCACGCAGCAGGATCCTTGTGAGACTCGAGACTCCTGTATTTTTTTCTGTATTTACCATAGCCTCACGAACTTATTGACAAACATAATTTCAGCATATTATGTTGAGCCAGTAAAGAGTAATGAAATATTATTATTTCATCCGAAATACTTAAGTTTAATAGAGCAAACTGCTGTTTTATAGTGGTATACCCAATACTATTGTTTCCAATAATTAAGTCCTTGAGAAAGTAGTTCATCAGTTTGAGTTAAAGTTCAATTTTTTTTCTTTTGGGTGATTCTATTTCATTTCATTACCCCAAATGGTTTTATGTAGAACCAAGTTTTACATGATGATCTTTATAAAAAGACAATTGAAGATAAAGAAAATAATGAATAACTAAGATATTACAAAGGATATCTAAGTAAAACTTTCCTACTGTTCTTATTGACATGAAGTCGAGACAATCTTCAGTTATATCAGAAGCTATTCGCTATTGGACACAAAATTGAGTAACGCATCCGTTATCGATTTCCTACTACGATTCCACGAGGGAAATATAAAATCGCGCAAATAACATATCGAGTGGAGTATAGCCTGATCTCCATATTCTTATTGAATGATGAAATTGGCTTTAATAATATCACGGCCGAAGCAATTTGATAGAAACTTTAATTAAAAAAACTCTATTCTACAGAATCAGGCGTAGATTGGCGGAAATCCATATTTAACAATGAAACCAAAAATAACTAGTAACAAAAGCTCTTTCTTGTCTAGTAAAGGAGACGGTTTTTTTTGGGCCAAAATGTAACAAGATGAAATATACTTTATTTAAACTCTTATATCCTAGTAATGATATGTTAGAAAACTCAGCCCTAACCGCTATCTGAGAAAAGAGAAATTAAGGTTTAAAGTTACGGTAAACGAATGATTCGAAAAGCTAAAATCGATTACATTGTTTTGCGTTTTTACTTAAGGTAAATTAAAAATAACATTTTTACTAAGCTCGCACGCACATTAAAACATCAGCTGATATTTATTTTGTCTTCTGCAACAGACAAATGTTTTATAAAATAAACAAATATCTGTAATCGATAATTCATATATGTTTACATAAATCGCCATGTGCCAGCGCTGTAAAAAAAAACTGACATTGACACAGCAAAAAAAGTAAATGCTATAATGTAAATATCATGTCACTCGACTCGTTGCTTCGTTTCGTACGTTACATTTTGAGTGTGCTTTGATATTTTCGATTTTTCTACGACCTTTGCAATTCCATACGGACTTCAGTGATCTTCTACTTCCTAGACGAGGTCTATAACTAAATTGGTAACTAAAATAGGCACCTAGAGAGTATAACACGCAAAAACCTCCAGTATCATAAAGTCGCTCATCTTTTATTACAGATAATATGATTTTAAATAGTATCTTTAAGATGTTTTTCCATAAAAAGTACATATTTTTAGCATAAGATTTTCATAACCTCACTTTTTTATAATCTTCTATTTCTCAGCCCTCAGATAGCCATTTGGGGCCAAATTTTCAGAAACGGTATAGTTTTCTACTACCTTTCAAATAATACTACTTTCATTGTGTTACATCCAGGCCCAACGTTCTATGGAAGCTGATTCGTCTCCTTTCTAAAGTGCGTGTTATTTAGATTTTTGTATTTCATTTCAGCGCTTTTTAGTGGTCAAAATTTTTCATAGATCATGATCATGATGAATCTTTTATGCATAGGTGTTCGGTCATCACGAAAGTACAGCGCTAAGAGATGGCGGTAGGGTCGCCACCTCTTAGCGCAGTATTGTTTCAATCTTACCATGCTATTTCGTACTACGAATCTCTTAAAGTAAGATTGTTTTTTGATGGAAGTTTTGTGACGTGTTTAACCAATCATCGCCTCCAAAGAGTGAAGTGCGTCAAAAAGTAACAACTTCAATAAAAACAAAACGCAAACAAAACGTTCTTATGACATGTTAGTTTCCAATAGATGATGGTAGGCCCGGATTAAGTCATTTCACCACAGAATACTTAATAGTACAAGTACAGAAGGTTCACTTCGTAACTCCAATCAAATAAATTGCTAGTCTAGCTCACGACGCAATAAAGTCCAATTCACGTCGCGCTGCGCTAAATGCCTAGCATTATATTCACCTACATTCTGCGTCTCTTTCTATCGCGTAACTCGTATTCTTTCTGACGCAGCTAGGGTTGCCTCTTTGTGATTCATTTATTTATAGGTAGACTTTGTTTCGGCATATGCATAGTATAATCAAAAGGTAGATAATATTAAAGGTTAATAGGTACCTACCAAAAGTTAAAAAAAATAACAAACCTACCTAAAGTACCTACCTACTTCTGTAACAAACTGATAACGATGCGGCATACATTACTGTGTACTTAGTATAAGAAATTGAATATTATTTAAATATTGATGTGTTTATGTAGGTAAGTTGCGTATTAAATCGGAATGACATATTACGAGACCTCGAGGCGCACCCAATGAAGCGCATCCAAACTGTTTCTCGAAGCACACCTTTCAGGTGCGCTAACGAAATCAACTACGGTTAAAAGGTGCGCTTCGAGGAATGTTTTAGGTGCGCTTGTAAATAGGAGCGCTTCGATTAATATCTCGTAATATGGTGGTATTCCTCGAAGCGCACTTATTTTCAAACGCACCTTTACTATTTCTCGAAGCACACCTTTTAGGCGTAGTTGATTTCGTTAGCGCAAAGCGTTAAAGTAGAACTTGCCTTTCATCGTCCTTAGGGAGCGTAAAAAAAGTTAACGCGATTCGTGTTTAAACAGTTGAACACTGCACAATATTTACGAGCTTTTTTTTACGTGTTGTCATTTTAAATTTAACTTATTTTAAGGTAGTTAACTACGGAAAGTAGGTGACAAACAAAACTCGCGCGTGCGTCACTGCTCGCTCGTGAGTCCCTACTAGATTGGCACCGCCGGAGGGGCCGCCGCGCGTAGGTATGTTTTCGAGCATACACGGGGAGTGAAACAGGCCTGCTAGTATTATCTAGGTAAGTACTATTGTACCTATTGTATTTGAAAAGTATTGAAGACAGATCTGTACGTAAAACATAAAAATATCTAATAGATGTTAAATATTTAACTATTTTTCTGTTTGTCAGATTGCTTATCACGCAAAAACTTAAGCATCTATTTGAATGCAATTTTGTGTAAGTGAGTATAGACGAGGAGCCCGTGGCGCAGTGGTTCGCGCGCTCGGACTGCTATTGTTTTAGGTTAAGCAATTTTCGCAATGGTCGGTCACGGGATGGGTGACCATAAATTTTCTATCTCGAGCTCCTCCGTGCTTCAGAAGGCACGTTAAGTCGTTGGTCTCGGCTGCATTTGCAGTCGTTAAAACCCCCAATCCGAATTGCGCCCGCATGGTGAGTCTTGGCCCGTTCTCCTTATCTATCCGTAAGGAAGGCCAGTGCCCCAGCAGTGGGGACATTAAAAATGGCTGATGATGAAGTATGGATAATGGCTATCGACTACCCGGGCCAACGCTGAATATACTATTCATTGTGGAAAAATCACAAAAAACGTGTAAAAAAGAACGCCACGACTCTTGAGATCTGTGCCTTTAGTCCATACAGATGAAGCATCCACCCTGCAAAAAGAAACTCAAAACGCCTAGCAGTAAAAGACGTATCTACATAAGTACTAAAAGTCTTTTGAATAGTAAAAAAGAAAGCTTGCTAAGCCCGTACTAAAACGGAGGTCAGATATAAACGTCAAAAGGTATGTTCATATAACCGGGGAGTTATGACTAATCCTGTTTACTGCCAACATTAACCTACATGCTGTTAAATGCCTTTTAGTCTTTACTATCTTTATGTAGGCAACTAAAACACTGAAAAAAAAAACAAGAAAACTAAATTCGAGTTTACTTTTTTAAGAATGTCTCTGCAGCATTGTATTATCTGCCTGTGGTCTAGCCGTAACAACCACCGGTATCAGACACAGAGAGAGGTCCCGGGGTCGATTCGTAGCGATGGGTACATATTGAATTTAGTTTGGTTGGTGGTAGGACTTGTTGTAAGTCCACCTGGCTAGTAACCAACATCTTATCTAAGTCTGTTGCCATACCAATAAAGTTTTATCATTGTTGTGTTCTGGCAGAATTCCGGGAGAGGCTCGCTTCCATCTTCAGCCTCATCAATACTTAACATCAGGTATGATGAAGGCTCAGAGTCTCCCTGTTGTTCATAAAAAAACTCAAGGAACTCGAAAAAGGTTTTATGTACACTGAGTTGATTAATTGGTCCTTTTGTTGTTGAGGCTACAATTGTCTACAGTGTAGACTATCCTCTACAATCGGATGAAGATAAAGTTTTTCAGAGCTGAAAAGTAATGTATCGCCATTATTTACCCACACCTCTGAAAAATAAAAATATGTAGTTTGCATTGCAATACTCCGAGTCTGTGAAAAAATTAGGTTTTCGAAAGTATGAAGTCGGCTGAAGACCATAGAAACCAGTCCAAAAAGAATCTTTAAAAATAAATACAGTGGTTTGAAGATATAGTATGCGTGATTGTATACTACACTTATTTTCCACAAACAAGATTATTGCGATTTCTTGCTATTATAAATGCGAAAGTGTTTGTTTGTCGTTCGTTCACGCCCTAACTAGGCAACCAATGGATATGATTTTTGGCATAGAGTCAGTTAAAAGGGCGGAGAGTAACATAGGCTAATTTTTATCCCAATATTTCCACGGGAACGGAAACCACGCGGGTAAAATCGCGGGCAAAAGCAAGTATTAAAATTAATAGCCAAACTGAAAAGCTTAACTTATATTTCTGTGCTATCCCTTAAAAGAAATAAAGGCTTGTTCAAATGTAGTGCTATTCACTGCTTATAGAGCCAAAACGCTTGCGGTTATGCGATAATAGGCCTTAACATTATCCTTAACGGGCCATTATGGAATAGCAAAATGATTTTCATTATACCATATAGTAGGAGATAAAGGAAATATGAACAAATGTTGATAATATGGACAATACAAAAATTGCGGTAAGAGGGTTGACAATAAAGTTAAGCTTTCTTGGCAGTAAATATCATAAATCTCGCAAACTGTAAAGTCTCTACTTTCTTATAGTCCCCAGGGCCGGTTTCACCACCGATAGATAAGTTCTGGATAGCTTATTGGGCGAATCATTTGACAGTTGTAAAATGAAAAATATTTTTTACTACGAATTTTAAATAAAAGTTACTTATTTTAAACATAATTTTAATAACCCATAATACACTCATTTGCAAAAAAAAACGGGCGGTTTTGATTTTCATTCATCTTTAAAAAGATACAATACCAAAAAGGTTTCAATCGTTTGTACACGTTACTGGCCGGTTTTAAAAATGCTGTGGTATTTAAAAAAGTACGAACTAAATTCAAATTTTCATTTGATGCTCATTTTTACAGAAAACCCCTTTTTATCCTACATTTTTGGCGCGAAGTTCCAGAAGTTAACATCGACTTTCATAGCTTTTATTCAATTTTTATCGATTAACTTCATATCCTTGACTGTCAAAGCTTTATTTATTGCTGTTTGGCTGTATCAAAAATGGTAGATGAAGTGGTAAAAGCTACCAAAATTATCGCGCTGCTTGAAGAGGGTTGCAGCCAATGTTTCGTGGCTAGGAGGCTAAATGTTAGTCGCTCGACAGTCCAAAGGACCTGGCAGCGATATCAGGAGACTGGTTCCGTCGAGAGAAGGCCTGGTTCTGGAAGAAAACCATGTACCCAACCACGGTATGATCGTTTTCTTATGAGTCGCGCATTGAGAAATCGCAAATCTTCGTATGTGGATTGAAATAAAACAACTTTTACGGATATCAAACGCGCTATATTTCCACGAACTAAGTTGTAATTGTCCGTATTTTTAGGTTTCTTAGGGGTTTTTTTATTATTTTTGTAGTCATCCCGTGACCACGGCAGCTGTAAAGGTGCCGAAACGTCGGGAAAATAAAAAAAACCCCTACAAAACTTAAAAATACGGACAATTACAACTTAGTTCGTGGAAATATAGCGCGTTTGATATCCGTAAAAGTTGTTTTATTTCAATTAACAGTGCGCGCCAAAACATAAGATGTACCTTCGTAGGTGGATCTTAAGAACAACCTCCAAGAAGTAAGAAATGTGCATATTAGTCTATGGACGGTCAGGAGGAGGCTTCTCGTTGCCAATATACGCAGTCACCGCCCGGCCCGCGGCCCCAAATTACTCCGTGAGCACAGAGTTCACAGGCTTAGGTTCGCTAGAAATTGTGAATCATGGACTCAAGAAGATTGGAATGGGGTTTTGTTATCTGATGAAGCCAGGATATCTCTGTTCGGTGAAGATCGACGTCGGCGAGTGCTAAGAAGACAAGGAGAACGCTTTGCAGAGGCATGTTTCGAAGAAATCACACCTTATGGTGGGGGCTCTGTTATGTTTTGGGCAGGAATAAATTCAATGGATCGTACAGAGTTAGTCTTCATTGAAAACGACTCACTGACTGGGCATCGATACATAACGGAAGTTCTAATTCATCATGCACAACCCACATTGGCCGCTCTAGGTGAAGACTCGATTTTTATGGACGACAATGCTCGCGCCCACCGATCTCGCGATGTTAATGCGTATGTGCAAGAGGTCGGCATTCGTCGTTTGGATTGGCCAGCTCGAAGTCCCGACCTCAATCCCATAGAGCATGTCTGGGACGTTCTGAAACGGCGTGTGAGATCAGTACACCCGGCTCCGCAGACCATCAGAGAGCTGAAGAATGTGATTACTGCGGAGTGGGAACGTATTCCGCAAGCAAGTATCCGGGATATACTCGCTAGCATGCCCAGACGAATTCAAGCTGTGATTTTAGCTAGAGGGGGTCACACTCGATACTAAACATTTATCTGCTTTTACTTTATTAAAGAAAAACAAACAAAAAAACTTTTTTATTTTTACTTCATGAGTATATGCACTACTAGCGAGCATACACTACTAGCGAGGTTTAGCATTATTTCCCATAAATTGTATCTACATTTTATGAAATACTGATGAAAACGATTATTTTCTCATTAATTTACCAAATCGTGAGGATAAAACTACCTATAATTATCAAACAAAGCAATATTAACATTTGAAATGGTTCATTCAGAGTTTATTACCTATTTTAAACATAAAAAGACGAAAAATCGCGTATAACATTTTCATTAAATTACAGACAGAATAGGCTTATTCTCAATTATAAGAATTGTAAAAAAACGAAGGTTCCTTTTATGTTTCCGACAACTCGGTACTAGAAGATATTCTTTTATTTTTACCAGTTAGTGGAAACTAATAATCTTGGACGAATATTAAATTAAATTCTTAATTGAAAACGAAATTTTTCAGTTAATTCTAGATCAGTTTTATAAAGACTCATTCTACTGAAATAAAACAAGTTATCTTAAAAACGTTGGCAGTATGTCAGTGCCGACTCTGATTGGTGTAGTGGTAGGGATACCTGCCTTCTGCACAGAGGTTCTGCAGGTTCGATTCCCGTACATGTTGGTTTCTACTAGATGATGGTTGTGTGTATATATCTAAGTAATTGTTCACTTTAATTTTTTGTACAAATAGGCGGATTTAATACTGAAGGTATTATTTTCGAATCCAGTTGTTTGCTTACAAACAAAATAACAAATTCGGTACAGATTATGAGTTAAAAGTAACTCATCAATTGAATTAATTATGTAATTAATTGCTTCCACAAAGTTCTTTGAAAATGTTAATGTTTGTGAGAGGTAAACAGGATACAAAAACAGAATTTTAACCGTGTTGGTTTTGTGTTTAGCGGCATTTTACAAAGTGATTAGTTCAGTTTAAATAGTTAACATTTACTCCTCGCCGTAATTGTCGGCCGCTGCGGGCGCGATATAAACCCGCTATTTAATGAAAAATAAACATAATAATTAAGATCCTGGGCGTAGTAACTGAATATTATGTGTAGGAATAGTCGCAATAAAAATACTTCTGGGTGGGAATTATGACATAATAATTTAAACATTCATGGCCATTGCCACTATAACTATTACGATAAACGGGATTTTACCATGTTTGTATGTTACTCCTGTGATTATGGCGCATGCAACTGTGCCGAACACAGACCTATATCGATATAGACGGTAAAAGTGTACCTACCTTGCGTGCCGAAAGTTTGATCAACGGTCAAAGTTTTACGACCAAGTCAGTCCGCTTGAGACCATTGCCATGAAAACACGCGTCACTCAGAAACGGAAATGGTTAATTGTGCAGTGCTGTCTTGCAAGAGCTCGTCAATAACATTAACACATCACTAATCTCGCTCGTGACGTCATCAAAGGTAGGTACGAAAAATTCGACACGGTAGGTTCTCATACTCACACCTCACAACTCGATATAGATATGTGGTGCCGAAATATCAGGGATTCGACAACAAAAACAAACATGTTATTCCGTTTATTGTTATAGTTATAGTTTTAAGGTATTATGACGTCTTAATTCCAGTATTTTTTCTGAATTGTCACAATGCCATTATTTTCTCTCCGTATAATAAATAAAATAAAGGCACTGATAGCAATTCATGCCGGGAATCAAGACGTCATTTTTCCCGTCATGATGCGAAAGTTTGAAAAATTAAATAAGTGCAATAAGTCAAATTTTTGAGGAAGATTATTAGTATTAGGTACTTATCTATTCCTTCACGCAGACTAATCCTAATAATATGGCTTAGTTCACTACAGCTAACCACTCGGTACAAGTTATCTTATTACCGCGCGATACGGAGTGAGTGATCTTGATTCTAAATATTTTTATTCATTCATATTCATATATTGCATCTTGTTGTTACAAAGTTGTTACAAGAATGATTAGGTCACAAACAAGAGCCTTGTGCACGGCAAAATACTTACATAACTAACTTAATATTATTATTTCAGTTAAATGTCTAAATGACAGGTGCTGACATATAATATGATTATAATATTATATATTTCTATAACAAACAACTTTTCTACATTTTATTTTAACTCATGTGACAAATTGAATAATACACACTTTTGGTTTTATTTAACGTTAGAATATATTATTAATCTTATTTAACGGCACCGAGTCAAAGTTGGTAGCTTCGACGTTGACGAATGGGATCAAATAATACATTGTTCATAAACATTGAAAATCCATCAATACTAATCATAATATATCGCTGACTTGAATTTTTTAGGTTCGCAAATCTTTAGTAGTGTGGGTAACGTCAATACATACAACCTATACAGCGTTATTTTATGTTAACTCAAAACCTTTAACACTGTTTCATGATTTTGAGTAAACATAAAAAAATCGTTGTATGTAGTGGGCCAATCGTTGAATTGGGCCGATCGAGACCTGCCTGGGAACATCACGTTGTGTCGGCATATAGTTATTTGCCTGATTATTTCATGATGGGTCCAATAAAAAGTTGGGCAGATCGATGAGATCAACCTATTTTTCGTTATACTTTGTTGATATACCTTACTAGTCACTTGGCCACATCGTGATATGCCTGGGCGGATCGTAATGTAGTTCCAATCCTCGATGCTTGTGGGCACTGTCAGTTGTATGTTTACGTGAGAGAAAGTTGGCGCGGCGTCTCAGCTGTTATATTTTAATGATGCTTAGATTTTATTTAGGGTTTCAATACACATTTGCTTATGTACTGTTTAATATTTTAAGAAATCGTTATACTTTTGAACGATATCTTCATGCCGATCACGTGAGGTCGATCGCGATCTGCCTGCACAAAATTCTATCAAATCCATAACAATGGAACCAGAAATGCTGACTGCCATGTGGTGTGTGCATACCTATAATAAGCTTAAAATAAATCTAATTTTCAATACAAAATAATACATAATCATTAAAGCTGTAAGCTATTCGCTAGATAAGCTACTAAAACGTGCGAAACACGCGTACATTAAAAACTAAAAATATTACTAAATAAGTTAAAATATTACTTTTAATTACTTATTCATTTTTATAACGTAAGTATAAGTATAAAGTTTGTTTATGAAACAGATGGGTTAGGTATTCATGTTAGAAAAGCGATGAGTTATAAAATAAGGAAGGAAACTTAGAAATAAGGAAGGAAGTATCTTTTGCATGCACATTCAAAATGCCAAATGATCCGTATAAGAATTACGGTCAATCTGATATCTCACAGGTCCATGAATAAAAAACTGGTGAAATAATCCCTTCGCAGTCTTTAGGTCACATTTCAAACAAACTTAAGGTAAAAAGAGAACACGTTTTTTACATAAACATAAAAAATAAAAGGGACAAATTATCAGTATAAAAAAAGAATCATTTGGATACGTATCACGCGAGTCAGACGTCAATTACAAAGGGTTAAATATAGTTTTGGGACCCGCGAGCGTTATCTTCACGGTCAAATTATCATAGCCGAAAACGGGTTAATTGCACTACTGGTTTAATTCCTTTCTAATGCAGGCTTTCTTAGGTATCTGAACTTGTTTTTTTCTCGAAAGACAGAAAGCTTTTAAAATAAAAGACATTTTACGTCTTTATGATACATTTTAAAGAGATATGTCATAGAATATATTGTTTCTCCAACAAAAACATAAGATAAAAATCGGAAAGGGCAATTGAACCCTTTACCGCGTATTACGTATCCAAAATGTTGTAATTTTTTCAACCATTTCGATACGTATCTCGCGGGTTCGACGTCCATTCAGCTCTATATAATGTAGTTTTGATCGCGGGCGTTATCTTCACGGTCAGGTTGTCACAGCTGAATGCGGGTTAATTGCACTGCTGATATAAATGTCCTTCTATCTAATGCAGACTTTATTAGGTATCTGAAAAATTATAAAATATTTTTCTAGTCAGAAGAAGAACGAATTTAAAAGACATAATAAAAGACATTTAACTTGATAAATAGGTAAAAGTAATAGGCTCTTTATGTTACATTTTTAACGAGATTGGTTATTGAATGCTGCCTTTCTCTTACATAATAAAAAAAATCGAAAAGGACAAATGATCCGTATAAAAACCGCAACCATTTGGATACGTATCTCGCGGGTCAGACGTCCATTCAGTCCTATACAATGTAGCTTTGGGGCCCGCGAGCGTTATCTTTACGGTCAGGTTGTCACAGCCGAAAGCGGGTTAATTGCACTACTGCCTTAAATGAGACTGCTGATGCCAGCTTTGTTATCTGTAGATGAGAAGTAAAAACTCTATTCTCTCTTGAAACTGGCAATTTACTGATTTTTTTGATTTTGTAGCAACGGGTTAGACATTCTTCATTGTTGTTTAGTAGTTCAGATAATACTTTAAAAAGATACAAATGAATTGAAGTTGAAAAGTTTGTTTGTGTGAATCTTTACTAGCCCAAAACATGTATAAGTATGTATACAATACTTTTTCTACAGAATAATCATGTTTCCTGTATTTTCCGGTATGCGACTACTTGCTTGATATTGTCCTCTGGAAGCTCGGTATTCAGATTCTACCATTGTTACGAATCTTCGGAGTAACGAGTTGACATATGACAAGTCCTCTATCCATCCATTCTCTAGAAAATAAGATATTACTTATACAATGGTCGCATTATGCTGAAGGAAGTGATGTCTTGGCACTTGAGTAAGGTTTGGGATCAGACAAAGATACGCTGATTGATCTAACAATCGTTTGGATCCCCATTAGCTTTATTGAAGGGTGTAACAAAGTGCTTTCATTGGTAATTTTGACGGAAATGGTAGATATTCCTTTGTTTATACTACAGCGTAGGAAATTATAATCTATTCTTACTGAGGCGGGGATCGATTGTTTTCATCCAATAATAAGAAAGCGTTATACTTCACTGCTAAATCGCTTTCGTGGCTCTTCGAACGGCATCCTGATGGCGTTGACCGAACGGTGGGACTTTCGCGTGTTTACTAAATGTACCTTGTGGGGACGCCGGTGACGTCATGGAGCTGGCCGGCGGTATCGGGTATAGTTTGGAGATCCAATTTGTCAAGTGACCCCGCTAAATATACCTCACCAAGACCACCCAAAACACCCCACCTCAGGTATGTTTAGGAGCACTATTTTAAAATAAAGCGCTACAAAATGTACCCGATTTCGACACAGCAACTTGCTTGGCCGAAACGGGGCCGTACCGCGCAAGTGGCGTCGGCATCGAAATCAGCTTCATTTGACAGATGGGTGTGACACTTTGCTGCTTTTATTTGACATAAATGTAAACTTACCAAAGACTTAGAGCAATATGTCACATCCATCTGTCAAATGGAGTCGATGTCGATGCCAACGACACTAGCGCGGTAGGGCCTCGGGTTAGTTAGTTGAGTTGAGTTTTAATACCTTCTTCTTTTAATATGAAGGCAAAACAAATATTTACCGGCTACATACAACATTAAAATACCTACAATTTCCATAACGCAATAGTTTATTTATTCAAAATATAAAGTTTAACAGAAAGCGTTTGCAAAAAAATACCAATTCAGCAGCCAACGTTGTCGTTGGGGTCGTCGACGTCGAGAGGTCTGAAAGGTTTATTCCCTAAGCAAACATCCTTCATATTGACGGCTGCAACAGCGGAGACTACTCCGTTCTTTTACACGTTTTTTACACACATTTTCAATACTATTTGACAGCTGATGTGACGTTCAGTCATAACAGCGTCGATGTTTGCTTAGAGAACAACCCCTCTGGTGAAAACTAAAAGTCGAATCCAATCCCCCTAATTTAGAAAAATTTGAAAAACGTTAAAAACATCTTAGCCTTAATGCTAATATAAGCATGCATTTGCCAAATGTTAAATAATAATTTTTATTTGATATATGATCTCAATAAATAAAGTATTATATTAAATATTATTAAATATTTTTTGCATTACAAAGAAAACTACTGTAAAAATTGTTTTTCCGGCAATAGTAGTTCAGTCTCTATGATGAATTAGTCAGTCGATTCTCTATCTAGATATATTTAGTAGTAAGTTATAACTTATCTCCTTAGCTCCTAATTATACTCGATTACGGCACTTCCAATCTTTTCTCTATTTCTTGTTTAATATTTTGTTTTAGATAAGAAGGTGTTTTGTTCGGGTAGTGGGAGCCTAGGCCCTTAGCCAAAGTAACAAATCAAAAACGATAACGAAGTTCGAAAAGAATTAAATGTATGGGATTGGCGGATTAGCATAGGCCGCGCTAAATCACGTGGTCTTACCGCAAGTTAATTGGCGAATATAGACAATAACGAATCGAATTATCGATTCGCTACATAATGTTACGTTACTTTGTCTACTGACACTGATAACCTGTAACACAGATCTCGATCTAGCTCACGCATCAGTGTCTCACAAACTTTTTTTTGTACCACTTTACCAAATGTACTAAATGTTCTTGTAAGTAATGTAAGTTTGTGATGAGAAATAAATCTTATTATTAATATACATAAGCTACATATATGCTACAGAAATTCCCAAATTATGCTGTATTGTTTTAGGTACCTACGTGTGTAGCGGTGATATTATTTGACTCTATAGCATCGCCTTTTACCCTACTGCAAAGGAAGGGATATGTTTTTCGCGTGTATTTAAACAAAAAGAAAGGCACTGCATTGTTTACGTTTAAAATTTAAAGGTTTTTCTTTTGCAGGTAAATTACATCAACTTGGTGAATACAACAATTGGTAAGTATCTACTTTTGTAAAAACTGAAAAAATATTACGCACACACAAAGCTAGACTTAATTATGCTAAATACGTGTTTAACAAAACTATATTTAGCTTAAAGAGTTCAAAAATAGGAATCTAATCTGTGATCTACTCAGTGCATGCGGAATTTGTCACCGTGCATCAGAAACTTGTTGAATTTCTACAATTTTCACATTACACATATTTTATCTATTTTATGTTCTATTTATTCACTAACATTCTATTAGCAATAAGCGGCTCTCCGTAAACTACTTTCTATACCATTGATCCCTGAGCTCTGTAGAAAATACAAATTGAATAAATCTACTATTGATGTAAGAGCAATGTCACAACTCGCCACTAGGTCCACAGCATTAGTAAGACCGCTATAATTGTTTCTTATTACCGACCTCACTATAATAAGCTTTTAACTGAAAATCTAGAACAAAAGACTGCTATAATAAAAAAAAACAGTACCTACTAATTACAATCAACATTGTTGTAATCTACTGGCGATACGGCGCTCTCAAGGGAAATGTCACACTTACTCGCCACTAGGGCCAAGATTAGTGAGGCCGCTAATAATTGGTTATAACCAGCCTCACTATAGTAAGCTTTTAACTAGAGCGTTGAACAAAAGACGGCCATATTACAACAAAATGGGATAAATTGCAATCAATATTGATGTAATCTACCAGTGAAGGGGGCTCTCAAGGGAAATGTCACAATTACTCGCAATAGAGCCGGGATTAGATAACGCCGCTAATAATGCGTTATTACTGGCCTCACTAAAATATGCTTTTAACTAGAAAATCTTAAACAAAGACTGGCATATTACTGCAAAACATTGATGTACTTTACAGGTGACGGCACTCTCAAGGGAAATATCACACTTAATTTACTGACTACTAAGGCAGAGGTTAGTGAGTCCGCTAATAATATGAGTTACTACGAGCCTCATTAAAACAAGCTTTTAACATGAAAATCTAAATACAGCCATATTATAACAAAACGGGACAAATTGCAATCAAAATTGATGTAATCTACCGACGACGGCACTCTCAAGGGAAATGTCACAATTACTCGCCACTAGGGTCGGGATTAGTTAGGCCGGTAATAATTGGTTATTACCGGCCTCACTATGTATTAAGCTTTTAACTTGTGCAAGATACGACTAGCTTTAAAGATTTATGTAGTAAAGATATTTTGAAAGCTTCATCTTTACAGGTGCTAAGCAATGGCTTAACTTCATGAATTATATTTTGTTACAATGTAGATCGAAAAATGGCACTGAAGTAAGTACGATCATTGATAACCAAACGGACGAAATCGTAGGCGTTACATTAACTTATATGAATTTTGTTCTAAAAAATAATTGGGGGCCTACCCCCATCTCTTAGAATCTTAATGCTAGATTAGATAAGCGCAGTATTGTTTCAATCTTATTATGCTATTTCGTACTACGAATCTCATAAATTAAGCTTGTTTTTTGACGGAAATTTTGTGACGTCTTCGCTCAATCATCGCCTCTAAAGTGTGAAATGTGTTAAAATGTGACAACTTCAATAAAAATAAAACGCAAACAAATATTCATATGACATGATGGTTTCTAACAGACGATGGAAGGCCCGCTGGTCTTTAAAAAAATAATGATCCTATGTAAATAAAAACATGTAAATCACAAAAAGTATTATTAATCTAAAACAGCAGCGAACTCTAGCATGGTTTTCTTTCCAAACATAATACCTAGTTGAATCAATCTCATCATTTCCATGCATGTTATGACAGCCGATGAGAACGATCATATCGTTAGACTCTCGTACACTTGTGTCAATACAATGGATCTTCCACAATGCTCATTTAGCCGTTGTGCAAATATTGATACAGATATTGCGAAACTTGTACGTAACAGTACCGAAATGGAGAATGATTTAATTATACGCAGCAAGACATATTGCAATTTACTGGAATCATTGCGGACTAGCTTCTGCCCACGGTTTCACCCGCGTGTTTCCTGTTCCCGTGGGAATATCGGGATAAGATGTAGCCTATGTAACTCTCCGTCTTTTCAACTAACTGTATGCCAAAAATCAAGTCAATTGGTTGCTTAGTTAGAAGGACGTGAAGGAAGGACAAACAAACACTATTTCGCATTTATAATATTTGTTAGGATTATAAAGATATGTGCAAACTAATTATATTACACAGGCAAAGCATCAAAGGAAATGTAAATAAAGACTGTATTAAGAATGAAGTAAAGTGAGATTGTTTATTGTGAACTCATTTATAAACATAAAACATACATAACAGAGTAATGAGGTTGTTTATTATTAAAATGAGTACAACTTTGAAATGAATCAATAATAGAGACCATCATACACACTCATCAGATTCCAAAATAAGTATCTTTAAAAGTACAGTTATTTATGTGATAAACTTTTAACATCGCGGTACTGCTAAAAACAAGGATTCCTATTATTTTAGAGAGACAATTTTATTGCAAAATATAAACACAAAAAGCTCAATGAAAACTTATTTGTTACATAAGAAAAAAACTTACTTCTATTTCAAAGCTAGCAAACAACGATACTGCATTATTTATTACAAAAGGCAGAAATTGTTAAAGTTTCAACACCACTGTAAATAAAACTCTGAATGGCCCCGAACTTTAAATTGTCTTCGCAAAGAAATATTAAATTACTTTTATTGCAGAATTAAACAAGTTGAAATACTCCTTCTAGCAAGATTTCAATTCAATTTCAATGTTCTTTTGGAATGTTTATGAGTGTCCTTAACAGCATATTTGCAATATAAGATTTTAAACTTTCGCGTTCCTATTTATCATGAAGTACATGTATAAAGGCAGACTGGTGGGGCGCGGCGTCGTCTGTTCGGGCGGGCTTGAAGATCTTCGGCCACCCTCAAATTGACACTTTTTTAATTTTTATTATCTTCTTCTTCTTTCTTAATTAATGGCGTGCTCGTGTTAAATACGGGAATTTTGCCAATGTAAATATATTTTGTAATATATAGAAATTGTACGGTGGATTGAGTTAAAAATGGAGCCTCACAACCAGTGTTATTAGAACTCGGGTGAAACTCCTATTTATTGTTAGTCATGACATGCGGCACATAACACTGACAGTATCGAGGTTTGTTTTGAATGGCAAAACTCGCGGCTTGTACTTGTTAATCACTGAATTCCACGCTGATGTCAAGTACAGATGCATACGTCGTGTAAGTAAGTACATAATATGTACTTCATAATAAATGTCGCGTTTGAGTCCCGTTGCTGTAAGCTATTAGCGTATTTGCAGTCTGAAAATTTCGTTTTTGCAAATTGGGCATACTAAAGAAGAAGAAAGAAATGATTTATTCACATAAAATTGCGTAAACAGGGTGGTGGTATAAACACAATGCTCTACTATTTTAACTAACATAAGGCATGTGAAATGTGAATGTCAATATCATAATATTTATATAATTATATATATATATATTATTCATGTTTATCATAAACTCAAAGTTTCCTACACATTCAGGACCGTTTATAACTGACAAGAAGAACAACCGTAAGAAATGTATATTCTTTTATAGAAATAACAGCATTTACAATAGAGTAGATGTCATTACAAACATGTACTAAACTAAAAGCAAAACATTGAATGAAAACGTTCTCAAGCCCCATAATAAAAGTAAATGTTTTCTGTATTTTATTTATTAATCAATACTTTTATTACTAGTACAGCAAGCCATTCGCCACTACTAAATACATATACGGGTTTGCCACATGGTTTTCTTTCCGTATATTAATAATTTTTAGGCAGAATAAAAGAGCATCAGTATCCTACTTTAACAGATATTAATATTTTAAATGCAAATGTTTGTGAGTATGTTTGGAGGTTACTCTTTCACGCAAAAACTACTGAACCGATTTGAAACTTGGCACACATATAGAAGATAACCTGGATTAAAACATAGGCTTTTTATTATCCCAATATTCCTTCGGGAACGAGAACCACGCGGGTGAAACTGCGGGCGGCCGCTAGTGTTATTTTTGCTTGCAAACAAAAGTTCTTTGTATTCTGCAGGTTCTACTTAGTAGGTAGCCAGTGCCATTAATTGTGTGGCGAAACCGAAAAAAATATCAGCTGTGGTATGAAAATATATTGAAGTCTTATTCACTTGGGTATAAAATAATAACAATTAAAAAAAAATATATTCCAAAATACAATGATTGGCATAGGTGCCAATCATTGCACTTCCATATAAGCTTTTGCACTAATAGTTGGCACACTGATTAATTGATGTTATGATAACAAAATAAAGAAAAAGTAAATAAAAAGTGTATTATCATCTGTAAACATATCACCTAAATAATAATATATCATATTCAAAAGTAAAAAGTACAAATAAAATATAAACTCTATCTTATCGAATTTGTTAAAATTTTCATGAAAAAGCAACAACAAATTACTACAGGGTACTCTTTTTTTTATAATTCTAAATATAATTCTACTGGAAATGTTAAAAAGCTTCAATTGTACTTAAATATAAATTTAATATTATAAATAAATATAATATTTAAGTACAATTGAAGCTTTTTAACATTTCCAGTAGAATTATATTTAGAATTATAAAAAAAAAGAGTACCCTGTAGTAACCTTGGCACCCCCCAGTCATTGGCACTCTGACATTTAAACATAAATATTAAGAATTTTCATGGCTTCAACTATTGTTCTATGAGGAATCAAGAAATAAAACCTTAGAAATCTTTCAATAACTACTGGAATTTATTCAATAAAAACGACAATTAAAAATGTTCTTTCAATTGTAATTATTATTTAAAACACAACCTTAAACACACAAACCATTTAACCAATATAATCTTTACCCTTAACAGAGAACATTAAGTATAATTTCAAAGAAAATTAATCGAGAATAAAACAGTATTAACGCATTTAGCTTGTTAGACCTCTCAATAAAAAAATATCAAGATAAAACAGTATTAATATTAAAATGGAATAATAAAACAATATTTAAGTTGAATTAAACAGTATTAAAGTACTTAGCTTTTAGACCTCTCTGCTCGACTGACCACACGATATTGTCTCCAAAATGTATCCTGGTCATGCTCAGAGGGAGCCATAAGAGGAGGACAACCAATCCGTCAAAATAATACATTTGCTATCGTGGCGCCAACATGTCAAATCAATACTTTTATGAAAATAACATACTTAGAATAAACTATTTGTACCAACTATTATATAAATCTTATTAACATTATTTATAACTTAATTTATCAAGTAAAATACATGTTCAGTATACGTATTACAAAAATGATTAAGGAAATAACAGGAAGTAAACGGAAACCTGACCATTAGTCAATCGTCTGGTCATATCACATCTTTTTAGTATTCTACTGTTCTTATAATTAACGCTTTTAATATTTTGATTAACCCAAATCGATAAGCTTCAATAATACAATGAATTGAATAGCAAATTTACATAAAAAATATTAATTTAATATCTACTAAACATGAAATAACTAACTTATGAATGGTCGTCTTTATCTGATAATCAAATCATGTATTTTTAACAGAATCTTGTTAGGTGAAGAAGAATGTTAATGAGTATGTATTCTATAATTAATTAAACGACTTTATTATTGACAAATATAATTAAACTAAAAAAAATATATTCTAACACATGCCTACTAAAATCAATCTATTAAAAAAATATTTTATTTAAGTATAATAATATGCAATTAAATAAGATGGTTTATCTCTTAAACGGCAGTTAGGTAGTCGGTAGTTATATAAATCTCTCTTTAGAGTTAATTCCAGACGGCTTTCAGTAGATACAAGTTAAATTAAACTGAAGCTGCTATTCCCCTATTTAACGGTTCGGCTTAAAGTCACTGCTACTATCCTTACAAGTTATATTAGTAAAATCAAATCCACTGTGTATTTCGTTTGCTTTTAAGACTGTACAAAATACGAAACATTTTAAGTTGGAAAAAGGACCCAGTTGTGGCCACTCTTAGCCCCAGTTGTGGCCACAATTCATTTAGTCCTTATTTAGGTTCGTCAAGGTTACATAGCTTTAGAGCGCTTAGCACTGCGTCTGAATCAGTAAAAACCGGATCCACGGTACTTAGTAGGCCACAACCGGGTATACTAAGTACCTACTAGGCACCATTATAGCTCTCAAGAAGGTACGATTTACTTCACACATACTACCGATATAATAGTTCTTACGAACTTGATTCTTGAACTTAGTGCGAACATAATATGCTCAGCTCAGCTGCGAGCCTTCTATCATATATTAGAAACCATCATGTCATAAGAACGTTTTGTTTAAAGTTGTCACATTTTGACACACTTCACACTTTGGAGGCGATGATCGAAAAAAGACTTCACAAAACTTCCGTCAAAAAACAAGCTTACTTTAAGAGATTCGTAGTACGAAATAGCATGATAGGATTGAAACAATACTGCGCTAAAAGATGGCTGAAGCCAAGATTCAACTCCGAAACCATTAACGCAGAGTATACTAACTGGTATAGGTACTAACTAACGAAAAAATTATTTTAGTATTCATACAATTATTTATAGGAACCATAACCAAATTGGTTGCGCGCAAACTACTAAATCAAAAGGGTCAGCTATTCTGGTGAAACGTGGAATAAGGTATGGGCCCGTTTTTTCAACCAATGCTTATCCTCCTACCCATTTGGCATAAGATATGAAATACGAGCATTAGTTTAGGTTTTATAGAAAACTTTACTAGCTGTATTACCATAAAACTATAATAGGAGTTGATAGAAACATCTTCCAATGTTTCTTTAAAATTATGTTATGTGTTATAAGAACTGTTACATCTTTTTAACTTTTTTATAACTCACTTTCTTTCTTTCTTTCTTCAATGTTATCCTCGTTTACAGATATAAATTTTTACAGCCCTTGCTCTTTGCGCTGCGCTTGAAGTTCCAAATTTTGCTCCGTCTGTTTTTCCTCCTTATTTATCACAAACCATTACGAAAAAATAGACGAATGTTGATAGAATACATTTATATCGGATACATGATACAGATAACTTAAAATCTAAACATAATAAAAATATTACTAACAGTTTTCTCAACTACATGTCACTGCTGAAAACATCATGTCACAAATTGATGAACATATCATAGCAAATACGATAGGTACAACGTTTTAATCAGAGCGTGTAACCAAATCGGATAACATATCATTTTATTCCAAATCAGAAAGTTTTTTTTTTAGTTTTTCATACAAACTCATTCGGCAGAACTACGTTTTTATATGGAGCAATAAAAAAGACTTTTAATCAGGGAAAAAAAAAGCCATTTAGTAGAGGTTACGAACTAGGATGGACCTTCACCCATCTGTTAAATGGATGAAAAGTACTTTATATCAATTTTAATATATAAGAAAGTATATCTCGAGAGGGTTGTCTAAAAAATTCCTGGACAGACTATGATTAATAAAAAATTGTAAATTGTTTTTCTTTATTAAATATTGCACTCATGTGTTAACGGATAAATTTAATACCAACCGAAAGTATTAAGCTTTTAGAATATACAAACGTTGGGTTCTCTATTTTTTTCCTGGCGTTACTACTGGGTTGGCAGGTATAAACAGGTAAATCGATAATAGTTATTTTCACCTATTTGAACCCAACGTTTGTATATTCTAGAGGCTTCATATTTTCGATTGGTATTAAATTTATTCTTTAAACACATGAGTGCAATATTTAATAAAGCAAAACAATTTACAATTTTTTATTAATCATAGTCTGGCCAGGAATTTTTTAGACAACCCTCTCGAGATATACTTTCTTATATATTAAAATTGATATAAAGTACTCTTCATCCATTTAACAGATGGGTGAAGGTCCATCCTAGTATAACATTATTTAATAACAAAACGCAAAATGATTTTTGAATTTTTGTTAGTCTGGTTAGGATTTTTTTAGACAACCCAATAAATGTATATTTTTTAATATATTAAATTTTATATAAAGTACTTTTCATCCATTTAACGAGGGGTGAAGGTCGATTCTAGTTCAGATCTTAAACTAATTCGATTTGTTTACATGGTCTGATTAAACTCTAAATTTATAATTTATATAAAAATAAAAAGGGTGTGACATACATCGGTTTGGCCGAATCTATAACGGTTTCGGTTTTTCCCTTTAGGCTACGAACCCTAAAAACATGCTGTATGTAGTCATAGTAACAGCATAGCAATTCATAGCAATTGAAACATTTGGTTAAACCCCACATCCAACCGACCTATTCATGTGTCATACTCAAATACCAGTCGTTTGGAACGAATTACTTTTTATTTTTATTTCGTAACAAAAACTCTCGTTAACGTTTCCAGAAATATCCAACATTTTTAACAATGTATTTTTTATACGGACAGTATCTTATCGGAGAGGGCAGTTGTGTTCGTGAATGATTGCCTCAGGGTGCAACAATGTTGACCTACTTTGTTTTATTTTGTATGGTAGTTTTTGTAATGTAGGCAAATATATGCAGTGATCAAACGATCATTTTTGGTTCACTCTTTAATGAAATAAAATGTTGCTGTTTGTAAAGTAAGTTGTGAACTGTATTAAAGGTTGGGTAATGAGTTAAATTACTCGTAACTTGGGATTTAAACGTATAAAAACTTAAACTAAACCTATTCATCCTATCTCAGCTGGCTGCAGACAGGGTTTTGAGTAACGAATTGGTAGTGATTAATAAAATAGACTACTTTTTAAACGGGTCCTCTGGCAAAGTTTATTCTCGTTATCCTCTCTTCTTCGCCTTGGCTAATAAGTTCAGCCAGGAACCAGAACTAACATTCATCTAATAAATATTTGCTTTTGTTCTGCCTATGACATCTATCCACCTGTATTTGTGACACCTTAGTTTTGCTAATATGCGTATCGGAATCAATGACAAAAATTTACTGAACATTAATATAAACAACAACATTCATTTCCTTTAAAAAATTATTGGTAACATTTGATTATAACTTTTTAATTTTGCATGGTAACATTTGTTTTGGTTACACTTTGAAAAACTTTTATTTTTCAGTTTACAGCTATATACTTCAGGGTCGGAATGGTCAGATCTATAGTCATGAGGTCTTTGCACTTATATAGTCTGAAACATAAGTTAAAGTCTACGTGCAGACGAAAGCCCGTTTAATAATTTATTCTCCCGTAAAGTGGCTAAGTAAGTGGCCTTCTAAAATAATTTGCTATAAAGTTATCAAACTAAGTTCAAAGCTAATGGAATTTCAACATCGTCATCGCCAGAGGAGAGGTCTCATGCGTATACTGCCCGCCTCCATTGTAGATTGTATCCTACTTTAACTCAATTTTAACTTTAAAATGATTGTGATAAGTTTGCAAATTGAAGTTCCTTTTATGAATAGTTACTAGAAGTAAAGACAGAGTAATTCTTTCGCATTTAATTATTCTTAGTAGATTTTTTTTACTAATTATGAAGTGGCTGTGACATAAGGCCGTCCATCCGTTTGTCACAGACAGATAGACAGACGTTACGAATCTATAAGGCTACGGAATTAGGCTACGGAATCCTAAAAAAAGACGTTCATCTGTGGTTACTTTTGAGGATTCCGTAGCCTAATGGCAAAAAACGGAACACTTATAGTTTCGTCATGTAGGTATGTATGTCTGTCTGTCCGTCCGTCCGTATGTCACAGCTACTTTATTCCTGTAAACCGCTTTACGATTTTCACACAAAAATCAAAATAAAAGATTAAGGCTACATACATGGAATTGAAGTTGAAAAAAAATATCATCAAACCTATACGTGCGGGGTGTCTGTATAGGATATTAAAAATTACATTGAGGTTTTATAATATTAAAATTAGTAAATTGTAGATTGGTAATTAGTAATAATTTGTGTATTAGTATTAGAATATGAGTTTTTTTTTAACGACGACGGTGAGACTCAACCTTCATCATATCTGATGTTAAGTATTGATAAGGCTGAAGATAGAAGCGAATTAGTATATTAGTATTAGTAAGGAAGGATTAGGACTTTTTTTGTCTACAACTACGACTACTAATAAAAAGACTTTAGATTCAACTTTGAACTAAATATTTTATCGCACACGAAAAGCTCACCTTCATTTCTCAAAAAAAAAAAGTGAAAATAATGTAATGTTACTCATTAAAAATAATTAAAATAATCTAAATGTTGATTTTAATAAAATGTTTATAAAAAAAAATTAAAATAAAATATTCGTTACAATATTAGATAAACCTTTATACAACACAAACATTCCACGCCCACTGTAGGCCTAAAATTCATCACATGTACACAAGCGTGACCAGAAATCATTCCAGTCCAGAAATTAAAGTGCGCGTTTTTCATAACCGACCCTTTGTGGAGCTCAAAGCCCCTTCATCAAAATAGAATAAACCTCAAACCCTTCCTTAGATCAACATCACTGGCAATTCTGGATGTGGGTATAAAAACAATGTGAATCTAGCCGAGCCATATCATAGAGTAACGGCCGTGCAAAATCTGTACTCAGTAAGAAATTATAATATTTGTAACTTTCTTGGTCATAATTATTATAACTATTACAAAATTGAGCTGAAATATCGAAGACTCAACAAACACAAACATGGTAAAAAATTCTGTGTTTCGTATTAAATAGCTACAGTAAGAGATAATATATGTCTGTACAGTTTCTTTGTTTTTGTATTTTTTTAAAGTAAGTATCACTTTGTTTACCCTAGATAGCTTACGTTGCTGAACTACTCTGATAAGCTAACCATTCGACTTTTTGACGATTTTGATTTAAAATATTTAAAAATAAACATTTAAATGTTAATTTTTTAATATTTTCTTTACTTTTATTATGTTTATAGAAAATAGGGAGTATGAATTAAAGTCGAAAAAAAAGTGGAACTAATTTTTTTTTGTTTTCATACATATATTTTTTTTTTTAGATGAGACCACTACTCTATGTGGTCAACTGGGTTCTGAGTTGGCACGAAACCGTGGGTGTGTTATTAAAACAATAAAAGAGAAATTAAGCAATGTATATCGGATGCTCGCCATTTTGACGATCTAGGGTTAAAGTCAAAGTGAAAATAGTTTTTTCACCTCACACGCTCTGAAAAGGAGGTTTTGTCAATCAGTTTAGGCGTAGAAAATCGCTTGTTGCGGCCTAGCGCGGCAAAGTACTTTTTTAATTGAATACCTAAAAATATGTCATAATGCGTTCCGAACTTGTTATTGAATTTTTGTTTTATTTTAAATTAATTATAATCCCCCATTTTGGTTTAGTTATATTATTTTAGTTCATTGAATCATAAAACAATAACAATAAGATTAAACTATTTGTTATAAGAATTTTATATTTTAATTTATATTGGTGGTTATGAATTAAGGTTAATTTTTTATTTAAAAATTATTTTAATAGTTATTTCTTGAATAATAAATTATGGTAGTTGAAATTATATTTTTTATAAAAAATGATTATGCATTAAAAATAATTAGTATTATAGGCTGGCTCACCCAGCCTATAATACTATAATGGACTATAATATCACAACCTATAATTGGATTTCGGACTGTGACATAAATCTTTATTTTTAAATTGTCTTTGTCTTGTACCTCATGTCAGTGTCAACATTTACGGAATCGTTTTTATTCTTATTAATAAGTAAAAATATATTCCTACTTTAAATAACTTTGAATTAACTATAAACTCCCTTTTTATTATTTTAGTTTTTTATATCATTAAAACAACGAGAATAAGGTATATTTAGATTAAACTTTATGTTTAAAGAATTTTTTACCGAAAGTTGACCGCGGAAACAACCATAAAATGTTCCTCGCTGTTGTGAGGTGAAAAATTGTGTGTTGCGCTCGGCAGAAAAGTTTTTAGCGTCTTGTACCTTTGAAATCCTTGCTTCGCTCAGGATTCAATCTTTGAATCCTTGCTCAGATTTCAATAGAGGTAACTCGCCGCTAAATAACCAACTTTCCAACCTTGCATAACGAATAACTATTTCAGTTTCATTTAGTCTAGTCCTTTACAAACTCAAGTGAATGTCAAAGCAACGCCATCGCTTCGCAAAGCCCTACGGCGGTGAGACCTTGTAACGGGTAGAAACGGCAGAAACTCGTCAATTGACATTATTTTCTCCCTGTATTATTTCATAACTAGCAACTACCCGCGGTTTCACCCGCGTGATTCCCGTCCCCGTAAGAATATTGGGATAAATAGTAGCCTGTCTTAATTCAGGCTATCTTTTATCACGACCTCCGTGGTAGAGTGGTACGTTCACCAGTTTCAAGGTGTCGCCTACTCTAAGGTCCTGGGTTCGAATCCCGGTTGGGGCAAATGTTTTTATGATAAATACGAGCATTAGTACCTAAGTCATGGATGTTTATATATTTCTCCATATAAATACTTATTTAAGTATGTATTTTATCCGTTACCCTAGTATCCCATAACAAGCCTTACAGTGCTTCCCTTGGGGCTAGGTTAATTGGTGTGAGTGTAAGAAATATTTATTGTATATATATATATATATATATATATATATATATATATATATATATCGTACCATCGGAGAAACAAAGGCTCAATTGCAAAAATAGCAAAATATAGTTAATTATGCCAAACCATTTTTTAAGTGCACCTTTAACCGTAGAAACAAAGATCCAATTGTAATTTCATCAATTTCCGCTAGATGTCGTGATGTGTCTTTGTGGTTCCGTTGTAAATTTTGTACGGAGTCGGTGACGCGGGGAGCGTCAGTGTGTTAGTGAATTTAATTTAGGGACACTAAGGCACATCTTCAATTTTATGTCAATTAGAATATTATTTTTATTTCCTTTCATTATGTTACTATTTTTATTTAGATATTCATAATTAAATACAATATTATGAGGTAAAAATGTACTTTTGTTTTCAGATTCTGTCACAACTGTACTTAGCAAAATGTACCTAGTGCCACAAAGGCACATTTAAGGGACCTAATTACTTCAGAAAGTTTTTATTTACAGTTGGAAACTATTTCAAATTAAAAAAATATAGATTTTCTTAGTAAACACCCTCTTGTTACAGAAATCGTGAACATTAGTAGTATTTCTCCGGAGGTACGAGATATATATATATATATATATATATATATATATATATATATATATATATATATGTGTGAATGAGTAACACACATCCTCACAAACTTGCGCATTTTGCAATACTAATTGTAGAAAGAGTCGTCAAATTGACAAAGATTATGACTAGTGATTTTACCGATCTGTCATCCGTACTATGACTGATTTTACCGATCAGCATCTTCCTACATCTTTGTTGAAACAGCCTGACAAAAGTGTCGACTTTGCATTTTTCGCGTCTTAAAATCTATTTTCAAGGTTCAACCTTCACACAATTTAAAACTTATTTCAGCACCTAACACCCTTCCTTCTTATCAGCCAGCCTCACGAAATTATTCAACAAAGGAATTTGAATATTAAAAAGACACCTTAACCGCCCGAGAATCCTGCAGATTAAATTTTAATCTGAAGTCTGTCTTACTTTACTTTACTTATGAATTAAGGTGCGATTGCTTATTCGTTTCGTGCCTGACAGAATTGTAAAAGCTGTTGAATGGAGCCTTAAATATAGATACAAGAGAAGAGATGAAAAGATTGAAAGAGTTGTGATTCCCAATTAAATTACTGACATTAAAGTGTCTGTGTCCATTAAAATCGGATGGACACCAGTACAATTCATTAGCATTATCCTGACGTATTATCCTAATTATTTACTCGATATTTTTCCTTATACTTGTTTGATGTTTGATAAAGCCTGCGTAAAAATTCTAATGCAACTTGAAAGTTACCAAAAGCTGTCAAATGTTTTTGGGTTAATATTGTAGGTGTAAAGGGTCGTATCGAGAGTTAAATTAAAGATGAGTGGACTGTATAACAATGTATGTAAGTAGGTAAATACAAGATTTTAGCCCGACAATAGGATGCGTACGCGCGTAGGTTACACAGCGATCGTGAGGCGAGAGTGACGTGGGACGCTGTGTGGTTGCTCGGCGACCGTCGCGCCGCGCCGTCTGCCGTCAGAACCCTTCCTCCTGCCCTCATGCCCCGGGTTCGCCCGTTCCGGTGTTGTCATCATAGCATGACCAGTAGGTTTAGATTGTATTTGCCACTTAGAAATCTATTATTTCTTGTGTTACTATCATATCTGAACTTGGAATTATTATCGGAGGTTATCTTAACCTGCAACCTAGGAACCTAATTAATATAATACCTGAGTTTTATAGATTGCCGGTTACAGATGTAACTTTAATCCGCACATATTTAAATTTACAAATCTACGTAAAACTAGTTTTCAGAGTAAAGAACCACTACTACTTTAAGCCTTAATAATTAGAAAAGGGTTGAATCTAATACCGTTATGGCCGCACTCAAAATAACACTGTAGGTGTCTGATTCCAAAGCCTACACGAATAATTGCCTTGTCATCAGCTAATGCGTACAACATTCATTTGAATTTAGACTGATAAATTGAACGGCCAATCGAGACTGGCAAATGTTTGCAATACTATGTCATGTCTTAATTATAGCCCATTTTACTAATTAAATTTAGTTTTTAGCTATATCTTTATTCAAGTATCCTTTTTTTATATCTTCTACGCGATGCTTGTACAATTAGAATCGAACTTCGCAAGGTAAGTTCGTTTGATTCTTAGTTATACTTTGCATCTCTCCAGAGATGATTACCGATTTACATGCAGATGTTTAGAGTTAGTTAAAATTTGATTTGTTAGACAAGGGATTCCTAAGAAACTTTAAAAGCATATATCATTAATGACACACTTATACGTTATCTCTTTTTGACATTTACTGAAATGTATTAATAACAAAAAATATTTTTCAAAAATTCACATAAAACGGGGAGCATAACAAATCGGTATCAGTTTTAGTGCGTTACATGATTTATGAATTAACCAAACAATAGGCAAAATCGTTCTTAACTTCAGGTGTACTGATATCTCGGTTATAATATTTTAATAAAATATTATATGTATCACTCCAGCCTGCAGCCCTACAAATCACTCGGAGATTAACCCCAGATCGGCGCGTGGCCGAGATGGCCGCGTGTCTTATGCTGTGCGCACTGAACAGACATGTACCCACCTCACTCTGGTGGAGATCGCATACATCACCCAGTGCGCGAGCGTATGCGAGGCAACCTGATTATGTGTTTTTTATAACTTATAAAAAAGGTTGCCTGATGACTCATTAATTCTTATATTTAAGGTTTTTTCCATGTGAACTGGTAAAGCAAAAGCCGGACATATTTTCAAGTGCTCTTTAATGAAGTTAATCTGATAAGTGGTTGGTAGGCCCCAGGCCGGGATTTTTTTATAATTGCAATGATTTTAATTGATATACAATCTGTTTTAAATACTAAATTTTCAAATTTAATTTAACTCAAAGTCTGCATGCGCTGAACAGATGCTATTGCAAGTAATGTAAGTGTTTTTAATGGTAGAGCACGTAGATTTATGTTATCATAAGGGTAAAAATCACTTAAGTAGTTAAGCACACGCAGGGTCCCAAGTAACGTCATATTTTGGGGTAGGAGGTTTTAACTTAAAGACACCCTTTAGTAGTCTAATAACCACTTCATTTGAGGATACTGGTGTGTTTAATTTTATTTGTAGAACTTTAGTAATGAGACAAAAAGGGGGAAATGCGTAAAAGTTTAAAATTACAAGTATGCCAATTAAAGGTAAATGCATCTATTATTTCAGATTGAGGATCAAGTTTCCATGAAGCATATCTTTCACATTTGTGATTTTTTATAGTGGCAAACAAGTCAAAGTCTGGATTGCCAAATGTGTATACGATTTGTGTGAAATGTATCCGGCGAGTTCCTATTCAGTGTCAATATTCAACTGTCAGCACGTATGCAGCATGCACGATTTGCTTCAATATTGTCAGCCGATTTAATGAACGAAGCAAACAAATAAATACTAATTTGTTCACACCATTGCTAAATTTTTCGAGTTAGGTCGTTAAGGTGCGTACTTACACCACCAATTCAGTTAGTATAAGCTAAGGCTGTGCTATTATATCAACTCTGAGAATAATATTGGACCCATGAAGCTAAAAAGAAATATTTTAAGTGCGTAAAAAAATCGCTTTAAATTCAAGACAATGTGGTTTGTTATTTCAGTTTCACTGCAATTGCAGCCGGCCGATATACCGTCGCAGGCGGCACCTCATCCAGTGATACTTAGATGCATCACTGTATATGACCTTATCATATTCATCTTCAAGAATAGGAGAGAAACTATACTGTACGTTATTTTTCCACCATTTTAAGTCCTGATGCAAGTTCCTTTTAACCAACATTCGTTTATTATAATTTTTAGAATTATCTAAACCTAAATACTTTTCCCGTTCCAATAATTTAGAACCGCCGGGCATGCTGAGGTCAAAAGTCCAAGAAATTCAGCAAATTGTCTAATAGTACATCTGTTTGTTCTTTCTTGATTTGATTTCTTTTCATCTTATGGTAAATTTTAAATAGAAAAATATTGGAAAAAATTAACTCGGCCACAAGTGAATTCTCAGGCTGGAATCGAACCAGCGACCTTTGGAAATCCGGTCCAATGCTCTAACCGCTGAGCTACCGAGACTTGCGAACCACCGTCGAAATTCTCCAATACTTTTATATTTTTAATACGCTGTAGGCCAGCGTTGTTACATCAATGCTAGGAAATATCCTTGCATTCGAAAGAAACATCTTTTCAGGTGTTTAACGATCGATTAAGATGCAACTGCCAATAATTTATGATTTTGTAATTTTTGCATTTTTCAATGCTATTTTTATACTTATGGTAAATTTTAAATAGAAAAATATTGGAAAAAATTAACTCGGCCACAAGTGAATTCTCAGGCTGGAATCGAACCAGCGCTGACCTACAGCGTATTAAAAATATAAAAGTATTGGAGAATTTCGACGGTGGTTCTTTTCATCTGTTAAGGATAAAGTCATATTGGCTGTATTAAATACAAACGCTAAGAATTTACACATTGTGCTGGGTATGATGTGACTTTTATCCCAATTGATCAAGAATCCTAACGATTCTAAAAGGTAGTAGTAGTAGGTAGTGTCGGTAACATTATCGACACACAGCTCGTATGATGAAGCGATACAGCAAAAATCTGACCTTGGGAGCGTAACTGAAATAAAACAGGATTTAAAAGTTTCGTAAAAACGAAAGGTGCCTACTCAAGCCAAACGGAAGAACGTTAAATTCATATAAAAACGTCACTTAAATCTTAATTATTTCCAATCTTCAACATCCACCGAGACTAAAAAATAAGCATCTTGGAGGTCTATATGGTAGCCATGTAGCCATTGTGCTAAATAAGTTTCAATACCGTACGATAATCCTCAATTTTTAAGTGTTGAACATCAATATATTTATTTAAAACTTTTAAGTTTAATAAGATGTTTAATATGTATATTATGTATGTATTTACAAAAAAAAAGTATATAAGTATGTTTATCCGTTATCTAGTATCCATAACACAAGTTCTTCATGATACTTAACGTGGGCTAGATAGGTAATTGGTGTGATTGTATGGTAATATTATTATTATTATTATTATTATTATTTAAATCTATGTTTACCGTTCGGTTTCGGGACTGTGAAAATTGTTGAAACATATTGATCTTCACATGCACTGTATGTTGAAATAAAACCAGACTGAGCAAGATCGGATATACACTCGTCTATGATTTCAGCCTCTTTTTGTGTACGACACCTATTTCGTGTGAGATTATGTTGTGTAGGGTTTTCTTTAATTGGAATTTTGTATCCTTTGACCCAAGATAAAATTGTGGGGTCGTTAGTTATTTCAGCCTACTGTTGGTATATATTGTATTCTACCAGCAACAGAAATGGCATATAAGACCTTAGCTTTAATACCTCTGGCATTAGAGGTAAGGTCTCCTCCCGCGATGGCGCTGCATTGGCCTCGGGCTGTAGTTGTGCCGGTTGCGCGTCGAAGCCGGTGCTGGAGCCGCATAATTCCTCCTCGGTGCTGGGTACGCTCGCGTCTCTGCGACTGGTGTTTGCGACGCCCCCCTCACGTTCAAAGTCTCCTTACGAGCTCCTGATGTTTGACCCGTAGTTGTGGGCTTCTTAACTTGCTTATATATTTTAGAAACTGGTGTATTCGTATAAAGTATAAAAATAATATATCCCTCATGTAAAAGCGCACTTTACCAAAAAACCTGTTTTTAAAAACCTGGCTCCTTGACAAGTCCTTCTAAACGTTGAACGAATTCCTTTCTCGTCGTTTTTGGTCTTGACATTGTTTATGTAAAGTACTAATTGATATTGTACTCTTATTGACATTTTATAATTAATATTCTACTTTGACATTTTCCAATCTAATCTAATAATGTTTGATTTGTAAATGTATGATTTTATTTTATTTTATTAATGTCCATATTGCTTGACATTGTTATGTAATGTTCTAATCGATTTTATAAGGTAATATTGTCATTTTATAATTAATATTCTGCTTTGACATTGTCTAATTTAATCTAATAATGTATGAATTTTATTAATTTCCAATTTCTTGATTTTGTTCATGATACCATCATAACTATTATCTATCGATCGCTTTATTCACCCATCGTTCTCGTAGACGTAGCACAAAAGAAGGGAATGTACGGACGTGTGACTCGGACCGCAACAAAAATACGTAATGGCGGCGCTCACGGGCCGGTCGACCAAGCGGGCGGCGGAGGTGACAGATATATATATAATTTTTTTTAAAGTTGCTTTAAACAGTGTGGCAAGGACGGCACCATACTACGTATCTTCGGAGAGATGCAAAGTATAATGAAGTCTTGATTGCAGGCGATTTTTCTAAATTGGTATAATGGTATTCATTTCTCTTTGTGTAATGAGTAAAGGAGAGGCACTGATAGGAATTCTGAAAACTGACTGCAATTAAAACTTCGTAATATGGGTAATGTAAACAATCGCAATAAAAGGAATAGTAATTTTTTATAATGCACAATTTCCTTTAAAAAATCTTTGTAGATTCATGAAAGCGATAAGAAAATAGACTGTTCTCGTTAAATGTAGGTAACAATAATACGTTATGATTAAGTGCATATAATTATTGTTTTACTTAATTTGCTGAAGTTCAAAATGTTGGTACACTTACATCACGGAAAATTAACATGCCTAGTCTTGTGTGCAACCAACATATTTTATTATAGCATTAATATACTTATACTGCATTTTTTACTGAATATGGAGGCATAATCTCTTATAGGTTTGCTTTTGATCTAAATCTAGCCTGAGGGCTAAGACGAGATATGGACCGAGCTTACCCATAAAAAATCTATTTCTATTTTTAATGTTTATAATTAGGTCTCAGTATCTGCAATCCTTTGAGGTTTCCCATTCCAGTGTATTTGTTTTTAACTACAACCTTTTTTACAGTTAGAAAAAAAAAACAAAAACGAGTATCAACAAGTTGCTTTGAGTGAAACAACACAATGGCGCAAACATACAAAGCCCGGTATTGTGCGCGAATGAACGATATGTGGTTTGTTTTCTAGAAGCGTTGAAATAGATAATTAGAATGGACCTAATATTTTTTTTAAGAAATAGGTATAAAATGACTTCTCAATAATTGAAACTCTACATTCATATTATCACGCGTTTTGTTTTTAACGGACTTCAAAAAGGAGTAGGGTATTATTCATTGAACTGTATTTTTTATGTTTGTACCCAAGATGGCCCCATCCAAGACAAGGAAGCTAAAAGTAAGATGCAATATAAAATGCACCAATTTTACCTTTGAAGTATTTTTTTATGTAAACCTTTTTTTATTAACAAAATTAATATAAATTATAATCGTGCTGGCAGAATTTTACTTAGCTATTTGCCCGACTTGTTTTTCTCACTGAAACTCAATTTCATAAGTTTCTGTAATAACAAAACCTAATGGATGTCCTATTGTTACCCATACGTGATAAGGCTTGGTAAACTTCAGTTTTGTCCAACTTTCACACTTATGATAATTTAGTGGTGTTTCAGACAATAACAGATTCAGAAGCCGCTGAAAAACATAAATCAAGCTACGAAGTTGAGAAAATTCTTTCGACACTATGGGGTATAATCTTGACTAATAATAAGGGGAATTTCTGGGTCAGTAAAATAAGTAGAAAATTCCAACGAGTCTCATAATGTGCTACCTCGAAGAGTAGTGGCTCAGACAGCGTGGATGCAAGACCTATTTGAGTAGAACTAAATTGCAATTCCTGATATAAAATATACATTTGTATATGTACCGTGCCGTGTGCCGTGTGGTGACGGCCTAAGAATACAAGTGTCACAACTCCCTTACATGCCTGGGATGTCGTAAGAGTCGTCTAAGAGGCTCGACGCATTGAACACCTGTGCGAGGAAAGGAAAACTTGAAACAAACCCTCTACCAAAGCGTCTGACCAGCGTGGTAGCAGTAGGCTAATAGCCTCCTATGAACGCTATAATAGGCGTGAGCTAGGAGAGTCTTTTGTGGAGCAGCGGACGTCCACAGGCTGATGATGATGATGATGATATGTAGAAAATGCAATCAACTCTTTGTTACTCTCCTATTTTAACTACCTCCTGTTTTTTCGAGATGATTAGTACTTTTATGTAAGACTACAAAAGATTAGCAAATGAATATCTAGACAATAATACTGAAGAAGTTCGCTATTTTCAAATACGGACTTTGAGAATCCAGATGATGTCACGGTGATAACTTATACTTTATAGCGTGAAAACAAATATGTATCACTTACTAATGAATGGAATTAAAAAACAACTTCAAAAAGCTTTTCCTTCAAACTTTCTGCACAATCGGCCGACATTATCAAAATTCCAATTACGTTTGTCAGTTTTCCCGCACTTCTTCGTGATCCAAACAAAAGAACAGAGAATATGCCACAGCTTTTACGCTGCGGTCCGAAAATTGACTTTCCAATAGAAGCCGGACTCAAATACCCAGATCAAGGGAGTGACTTTAAAATCGAAAGCTTTAAAGTATTTTAAAAAAGTTTTGGAATAAAATAACCCAAATAATCTTTCGCGACCAATTGACGCTTTTTGAGCTCTATCGCATTTTGAACGGTGATTGACATAGAGCAATTATTACTCTATCAATAGTGATTACGGTAAACTCACAAGTACCGAACACATATCCAAACCGTTGAGATTTCATTATGAATACAAATAAAAAAGTTGCAAAATTTGCGCGTTCGTGCTAAATCAACTTAAATATATTATTAATCCTATACTAACCAATAAATATATTTTAACGCGAAAGGAATATTTAATGTTTATACTTAGTTGATTTGGTTTGAAAAATTACGATGAACGAACTACCGATAGAAGCTTATGTACAAAATAAATAGAAAAATGACTTATTTCTGATATTGAAATTAACAAAATATATGCATTGAAATTACTGGTACACGTAATTTTCCCTCGTAATATTATTTCTTGATTATAATGTACTAGCGGCCGCTCGAGGTTTCACCCGCACGGTTCCCGTTCCCGTGGGAATATCAAGATAAAAGTATCCTATGTTCATAACCACGCTATCTACTATCTGTGTTCCAAATTTCATCCAAATCCGTTCACTTTCGGAGTCTATTCAATGAAAAACGAACAAACAAACAATCAAATTTTTCTCTTTGTAATATTAATAAAGACAATCGATAGCATTTATTACGTAGGTAGTAAAGCTGTTTTGATTATATAAAATCCAATTAAATCAAATAAACTTCATTGCACACGATTAAACATATAGAATACTGAACAAATTACAACAAAGAAAACACACAACAGGCGGCCTTATTGCTACATAGCAATCTCTTCCAGGCAACCTGCGATTATAGTTAGACTAAGCGAAAACGAAAAATATCGAAGAAATGCAGGGTCACTGAAAATTATGGATACACGACGTGTAACCATAACGTCACACATACGTCATGACAGCACCACATTTGTATGAAATCATGAATCGCGCTAAAAATGTTTCTCGGATCGCTGCAAATATATATAAGTTCCAACACCGAAGAGTTTTACCGTGGTCCCCGAGCACATGCTACCTGGCTTAGGGAAAGTACTTCCTTTTTCGTTAAAAATATAGTGAAAGATCCTGTCTCATACCATTTTTTATAAAAAAAGAAACCTTTATTGAGGCAGGATCTAGTCCCATCTCATGTCGCCCTGACACGACATGAGACAAGTTGCTTTTTTGTAGTATATTTATCACATAAAAAATGGCATTGTAAAATGCAAAATATAAGTTATAAATAAAATGTTCTTACAACCACACGAATTATCTAGCCCAAGATAAGTTTCACAAGAACTTGTGTTATGGATATTAAATAACGGGTAAACATACTTAGTACCTAATATACTTTTTTTTGTAAATACATACTTACTAAACATATTAAACACCTAGACAGGGCTCCGTCACTCCATGTACTTGCGCGCTTTAATTACCTACAGCCCGGTCGAGCGTTCTCGGGCCGTTTGCGGACCAAATTTAGTGCGGTTTTCGCAAGCGAAGCGCAAGCACGTTGTTCAATTTTAATCGTTACATTCGTACAGGACTTTCCTGATTTAAATGAATCTACGAATATATTGTTTATCCTTTTTATAGCATTCAACAAAACATCGTCTTTTTAAGGAAAGTTAAAAGTGCCAACAGATGCGTTTCATTTATGTAAGAGAACTTGAGACTAGGTATGTTTCTTAATAATTTTGAAAAAAAAATATGAAACAAAGGCCGGTTGGTACTCTTTATGAAATTTTAAATAAAAACGTAATGTTAATTTAATTTTATTGAAGAGGCAGCCCTGCGAATGCGCGGTGCGAAGCAATCACAACTGTACGCTTGAGCATTTAGGCACATTTTAGCATGCAGCGGTTGCTGACGCGACGGAGTAGGCTATTATAGCAGTAGGTATTGGAAATTTTCTACTGAGTAAAGTATCTGTTACGTAGTAACTATTTAGTAATCTGTGCCCAGACCAAGACGAAGAGACCTGTTCATGCACACAAATATTTGTCTTGTCCGAGTATCGGACACGGAACCCTCTGCGTAAAAGAAAGGTCAGACAAGTCGGCAAACTTTATTCCGTCCGTCAATAAGAAGATAGAAAGAAAAAACAAACTCAATAAAACTAACATTATGAATCGTCGCGTGAACCAAAATTGTGTCCAGCTCAGTATACGCAGCAAGCTGATTTTGCTGCACTGGTTTTCTGCTGGACACACTGTGACTTCAGGCACGGAAAACGAAAAAAACGGCTTTAGTACTGCTAATTAATAGAAAGCTTGATTTACCGACAACTGTACTTCTTATCTCCATCCAATCTTCATCTGTCGCTTTGCCACAAAAAATGATAAAACATTTATTCATTTCCTCACCAACTTAACTGAAGAGGAAAATCCGAGAGGAAACGAACCAAATAATATGAAAATAAGTCCTTCGGGCTAGTCCTCAAAGTTCTTTAATAAATATTTTCATGAGATTTCCAGTGTCCTATAGGTATGAAGAAAAGTCCGAACTAAGAGTTTTAACTACGAGAATAATTATTTGATATAACAAATCACAACACCGTTTTTAAATTCGTATTCATATAATTGCTATGCATATATATAATCATATATATATATTGCTATATATATATATATATATGATATCGATTTAAGTAATTGAAATTTAAAAAAATACTAATTTTAGGTTTCATTTAGTTTTTATCTCTTTTTTAGAGTCGTTTATAGCCAATCCAAAGCCAAAAATGATCGACACGATAATAATAATAATAATAGAGTCGTTTACTTTTCAATACATCATCAATATCAGCAGCCATTTTAATGTCCCCACTACTGGGGCACTGGCCTTCCTTAGAGATGGATAATCACTACGGGCCATGACCTGCCACGTGGGCCAATGCGGATTCGTGGGTTTTAACGACTGCAAATACAGCAAAATGCAAACTGCAATTATAATTATTATACGCACAGCCAGGAAGTGAAATTCCCTTCCTGCGTCTGAATTCCCGGGTGCCTAAATTTCTGGTATATTTAAAGCTCGAGTGAGTAGGCTTTCTCTAGGCAAGCTCGTGCCATCTTAGGCCACTTCTTCTAACAATTCAGAACGAGGCCAAGAGTATGTATAGATACAATGTAGAAAAACATTATATCTAGGCTTAGGAAGCTCCAGATAATAAATATCTGGTCACCCATCCTGTGACCGACCATTACGAAAGTTGCTACAATCGCAGCCCAAACACTTACCGAGCACTTTTCAATTACAGACGCATAAAAAACTTGTATGTACTGCATTGAAGTCTCACGTCTTCAAATGGACACAGGTGCGTACCCATCGAACCGAAATGAAATATCTTCAGCGAAAGGGTCAGAGTACAATAACCATTACGAAACCCTTGCCCGAATAAGTTTGGTAAAGCGAAATTCTATTTAATCAATTTTATGGATTATCAAATCTGAATACTCCGTTATGTGGATGAATAATGCTAGACTCGTAATCTCACGTAATGTATTGCTAAGAAATTGCCCTAACTTTTATCAAAATTATGTAATGTTCTACTCAACATAGCTAACATCGCTACCACAAGGTATGCCACATGCGAAGCGATACATCAAAACTGCATAGCAGATGTCACATCAGCTGACAAACAGTGTTTAAATGGTGCGCTCACCGATGTTATATCCGCTGCTATCAAGTTGGTGTTAAGAGAATAACCTCGCCATTTTAATAACAAATGAACATCTCAACTTACAGACTTTATGACATTATAAACAACGAATTCGTCTTTATTGACATCGAGCGACAAAGCGTTAGCTAATCAAATTTCCACCGTTAAATGAACGGCGAGATTTACTTCGACTTCCTTTGAATATACTCGCTTCCATTCACAACAAAATTGAATTGGACAGTTAAAAGTTTATTCAAAATATTTTGGTGTTTCCGGTTTTCAGTGAATCCAGAATTGGAAAACTTTTTTTCCGTTAATACGTTAAATAACCAACGCCATTATTTATGAAGCTAGTGTAAGAGTTTTATATTTTACGTAGCACAGAACTGTATGAATATAAATGAAAAGTATTTATTGGACATTTTAAATGTGCAGATATGGTTTCCATGAAAAGTCGTTTATTGCAATTTCATCTCTGGGAATTTCAACACCCCACCCGATTTGGTTGAGTAACTACTTTAGCACATCGATAACTACAGCGTAAGTTATTGATGTACTAAAAATATTCTTTGCTATTAAAATAAAATTTACCTATAACGTTAAACTTTTATTATTCTAAACTTCGTATTTTACTTGTAAAAACTTAATAATATAATTTTTCCCTGTAAGATTACGCATATTTCTATTGCTAAACTGATTTTGCACAAAAAAACTTTCAGCTGAAGTTCTGTTCTGCTGTTTACCTGCTACTCAGAGTAAAAGTTTATGAAATTGCCAATCAGCTGACTAGCATCTAACGTCTAGCTATAAGGGTGGTAATACTCTACAGATTTCCGTCAGCACATATGGAAGAAAGTTTTAAGATTCGAGCCAAACTGTTCCTACCTACTTACCTGCCAAACGTAATGCCACTAGATTGACATAATATATTTGATGATTATCAAGGTGATACGAAGTTCACCGGTGTCATCTAGTTCAAAATAATTTATACAGAGGGGAAGATAAGGACAAGTTATTTTCTTAGTACTTATATAACGTATTTAAGATCAATAGCATTGCGAATGAATAATTATAAATTATAATAAAAAAATATATATCATTTATGATTTTTGAAATTTTGCATTTTTCAATGCGATATTTATACTTATGATACATTTTAAATAGAAAAATATTGGAAAAAAAAATACACTTGTGGCCGAGTTGTTTTTTCCAATATTTTTCTATTTAAAATTTATCATAAATATATATCAGGTAATTCCGCATATAATGAACAACAAATACGAAAATTTGTTTGAACTTTGACATTTATAACAAAAAGATATTAAAGTACTTGGTAACTTTATCTGAGTAGTCGTAAATTTATTTAAAAGGGAGCCATGCAAGTTTTGAATGGTAATTGCAAAACATTAAGTAGAAAATCTCTTAAGTAAGTTAAAGTTTGACCGCGTTGTCTAAAAAGTTTGATTATTTTTTACCTAATGAGTCCAGAGTTTTCTTATCACGTTCTCGGTCGCCCCGCGTTTCAGGAGCGTGAGGGAATCTCTGTGGAATTCTTCGACACCATAGATTTGGAATTTTACTGAAAAATGTCTAATGTGTTTTTTTTTTTCAATAGTTCAGATCCGTCTGGCGAGAACGTGACTTGGGATTGTATTTCGCTTGGAAAAACTCGCTATTTTACTAGCTCGATAGCGGAATGGCTTTGGGTCCTGGATGCTGAAACGCGTCATTGAAAATATTACGTTGAAACTGTAGGAATAGCATGAATAACTTTCGAGTAAGTATCGAGGAAGTAAAGTAAAAAAATATAAGATATTGAGAAGCGTTCCTAACGGACGTAAACGGAACTACGTTTTCCTATACATTCTTTGACATTACGAGCTCGATACTTACTCAATACTATTTCGATAGTTTTTCATGCTTACCCTACTGTGTAACTCTATTTTAAATTTGATCTCGTAGTTTTGGTGTCCGTACGAACCCAGTGACAGCTTCTCGGTCGTTTATTGCTTTCAAAGCACGAATAAGTAAATAAATTTCACTGATTTCAGCAAGGGTGGTCAGAGGAATAAATAAATCATTAATGTAATGAAGCGATTCGCTGTTTTACGGTAATAAGTAGCTTAAAGTTGACCGTAGTGGTTAAATATATATATATATATATATATATATATATATATATATATATATATATAACTATAAACTAAGGGGGTAAAAAAGTGTAAATTATCTAAAAATCGAAATGTCGTTATCGAGGTTTTTAGGATGTTAATTCCAAAAATGGCATTGATTTTGAAGTCCAACGTGGTGAACATTACTTAACTTAAAAGCGTTGAAATAGGGGTTCAAACTTTGGATGGAAAATAATTAAAAGCATTCCGATGTCGTTCGCGATAGCTTTGGAACATTATAACATTATAAGATATGTATTATTTCTCCATTCATAATAATAAGAGAATAAATTGTTGGTCTTTCAATAAATAAATATCAGTTTGATTTCGTCTCATCATTCATGTTTTTTTCCCTACTACTGGAACTTGTTCATTGATGGATAAGGGAGACGGGCAGCGGGGCCATGCGGGCCCAGTTTGGATTGGTGGGTGGAAACTACTGTAAATTCAGCCGAGATCGACGTCTTAACGTGCTTTCAGGATTGCAGAGAAGCTCAAGATAGTTTTTTTGGGACCCATACCGAGCATAGGAGAAGTTTCTAACAGGTTGAACTGCGCCACCGACTAACTGTCCTTTGCGTATTATAATTACTTCGGTTAGGTATATAAGTTCTATAACGCGTGTACATGGGAGCAGCTGGTGAAATGACATAAATAAAGATATAAGTATGAAAAAATATATATTGTAGGTATGCAGCATTGCTTAGTATAATTACCACGCCTTTCTATATTCAAGATAGATAAATTTCGTGTCTTACGTTTTTAACCCACAACACTTAGCCGTCATCATACGTCCTGATGTTAATAAATAATTATAAAGCTGAAGGTGGTGATCGCTCTTATTCCGAAATTCTCAACCACTGAGCAACTGGCTAACTTATCTAATAAGGTGCATTACGGATGAAGCGAGATAGCAATGAGAAAAGGACGCGCGCGGGAGCGAGACCAATTTTGCAGGTTCGGCAAAAAAACCAAATCATCGAAATCAATCAACGAAATCACTTCGTAGTAAGTAGGTAACTATTAGCGATTAAAGAGAAATTAAACTATTCAATGCTAAATATTATTGGTGTTCACTAATTAAATCAATTTCCAATAGTATATGTGACCTCATTTGAGAATAATCTTGAATTTTGGTATTTTGAGGGGGTCTTTCCGAAACGAAAAAGTGTCGAGGCAAAATCATAAAATCATGTTTCTGTAACTTTGTAAATCTATCTAACTACAGGTAGATAGATTTGCAGACTATCTAAATCTATCTAACTACAGGTAGATAGATTTGCAGACTATCTTCAGGCATTGGTGTATTTCGATATTTATAACAAATACCAATGTGCTCCAGATAATATTCTCAATGCAATGTTCTGGAATCGCTGTAGGACTGTAGGACAGGTTACAGGATGGATGACCAAAAATTGGTCATCTCGAACTCCGCCGTGCTTTGATAGGCACACACCGCAAATTGTTAATTTATGAGGAATGCCAGTGCCCTATGCCAGTGGGACTTTACAATTCCTGATGATGATCCAAAGAGTGACCGTAGTTGACCACAATCATAGAAACGCAAACTGTAGTTGTATGTAAGCAACTGTAACTGTAACTGAACCTCTAGGAACTGTAGACTGCTATTCCACTTGTATACAGCTTTCAAATCACAAAACCTAATACACAGTGCTTGTACACCTAGTTGTTTGAAAAAGGAGAGGGCGAACTTATCTAATAAAAAACCATTGCAGGTACATTTTTCAGCCGTCAGAAAAATTACAAATGAAACTGAGAAACACACTGAAAATGCCCCTTCGGCCGCGTACGTAACCGTAGTCTCGTAACTGGTTCACTTTACATAAACCAAATAAATACTGTATCATTTCAAAAAGCAACCTTTTTAAATTCAAAATGTTAACCAGCCATAACACGAAATCTACATCTACGAGGGTAAATTTCGTAGTATTTCAAAACAAAACAGAATGGAATGTTACGCTGTGCAGCGTCACGTCACGAAGTCACTTCGGTATGAGAACGTGACTTTGTATCGATAACGATGATTACTTTTGAACCCGATCGCTGAAGTTTCTAGGTCTTACGCTACTCGGATATTTGGCAGTCTCGCTGGAAAAATATTTTATTTTTTCGTTATTGGGTTGTTTTGTAGTACCTGATTGAAATTCGGTACGGCATACTAAAGGAAATTGCTTTTTGTTTTAGAAATGTCAAAAAGAAATTAAGTCAATATTGTGATTGCGTAAGTAATACTTTTTATGTGTACCTATGCAAATATAATATTAAAACTTTCCATTATTTCATCCAATATCTTATTGTCAATCGAATACCTACTATTTTGCATAATACATTATTGACATTTTAAACAACGGACTGAAGAAAATCGCAATATTTTCCAAGTCAAGTATCTGCTAAATTTTCCACTTGAGAATGAGAAGATTTCTTAGGCCCGTAATCCAGGGGCCCAATTCTGCTAATGCTTAGACACAATCGTATTCCAATGGTGTTTCAATGGTAGTCCTGTTTTACACAGTTCTTGTTACAACAGTGTAAATAAACACTGCTATTGAAACACCACTGAGAGGCGATTTTGACAAAAAATTAGCAGAATTGACCCCCTGAACGTGACTCAAGCAATTATCTATTCTTAAGAACAGTTAGAAAGGGACGCGGTTATTAATCGCATGTAGCGACATCCCTTTCTAACTGTACTCAACTGTTTGAGACACGTTCTGGAATACGAGCCTTACAGTCAACTCACATTCTCAACTGCAATATTTACATGTAAGAAAAAACAAGTTATTTTACTTTAAACTTCGTTGCCTACAGCTGCAAATATCTGAATACATTTCATCGCAAACAGGTCTACCACTTCCAACCTTCTCGAGTATAAGAATTATCTATGTAGTGCCTTTGCCAGGAGATTGCAGGTGGATTCTATTTACACTGATTTCGCAAAGGCTTTCGACAAGGTTACCCTTACAGTTCCATTAAAGAAAATTGCAGATTTCAGCGTTCATGGTATTCTTCTGCGTTGGTTCCAATCATACTTGAATCGCAGAAGTCAACTCGTGGCTGTGAAGGGTTATCTATCTGAACCTATTCTGGTCATATCTAGCGCCCCTCAAGGCAGTCATTTGGGTCCATTGCTTTTTGTCATGTTTACACGAGTAAATGACCTAATAGATTTACTATCCTGTCCTTGCCTCCTCTATGCGGATGACCTTAAGGTATTTAAAGCCATAAATAATGACACTGACGCTCTTAAGCTTCAGTCGGACCTTAATGCTCTGTGTGTCTGGTGTGTTTTAATTTGGAACTCTTGTACATTAGACTTGATAAAAATAACCTTGTCCTCCTATACAAAATTATTCATTGCCAATTGGACACATCTTCCCTTCTTTCTCTAATAACATTCAATACTCGATTCAGAGCTCGCAACCGTAACTTTAACATATTCTGCCTACATGTCTTCCGTAACTAAACTTGATGTGTCGCCAATACAATGAGGTTATTGACACTAACCGAGGCTCTGCCTCAGTTCCGTCGTCATCAGTTGCAAGTACACTACTGTACACCTGATTGAGGTGGGTATCGTATTTTTTTTTATCTATCTTGTATATTTTAGTTTCAATTCTGTTTAATTTAATTGTTATTTTCTAATTTTTAACTCTGCTTAATTTACTTGTTAATTTAAATTAATTTAATTTTTATTTGTATAATGTTTGGTTTAATTTTATTTTGTCCTATTTATTATCAATGCATATTTTTTATTTCTCTATTTTTATTTTTTTTGAAAATACTAGGCATTTATGCATGCCTAGTATTTTCAAAAAAAATAAAAATAGAGAGTTATTATCTAGTTCTATACCTAATTTAAATATAATAGTGTTTGTTTTTTTATTGTAATCTGTTGTGTGTGCTAATAAATAAATACATTTTAGTTAAGGATATGTTATGAATTGATTTTTGCTACTTTTATTTTTCAAATAAAAAGTTCAGCTTATAAGTATTTGCTTTTAAGTAATACTGCATTTTATGTTGTAAGTACATCATTGTCACAACAGATACATAATATTAATGTATATTTTTTATTTAAGTTAAGTTTTAAGTTTTTTTGTTAATGGGTCCAGAGTGAAAACCAGAGTTGTGGCCACAAGCTGCAACATAAGCTGCGCTGGTCAGCCCTATCGGATGTTTAAATTTACTTTATATTTCTTTTACTTTGATCAATCATTAGCATCTAGAAACCATAAAATTCAATATTGAATGATCAGTCTTACAATTTTTCCTTCACTAAAATTATCTTTAAGCGTGCTAGTGAAAGCAATCATAATCCATTCCTTTTCCCTTTTACGCTACAATTGTGGAATTCATCGCTAAGGAAATTGCAAAGAGCTCGTCTCTACCGTTGAAAATTGTAGTAGGAAACGATCAGGGACGTCTTGATTTCAACAACGACGAAAAAACTTTTTACTGAGCAACTAATGAACTCGAGCAATTTTCATAAGTTTTAAAGTTTCAAAATAAACGTACATTTCTCGATATCTAAAGAAACTTAACACGTTCGCTGACAGTGAACGTCTATAGACGATATAACAATAAAACATCTATTGTGTTGTGTCTCGTTCACTGCCAGCGAAAGTTTTAAGACCGCAGAACACAAGAAAAAATAAAAACAAAAAATAAAATAAAACCTTTCTGGAGTTCATACCATGCAAGGCAAGAAGTATAGAAGTGTTATGTAGAATTTAACAAAATCACCATTATTAATGTGGCACCGACTCCAAAAGGCTTATTTATACTTTTTTTGTAGTCGGTTTTCATATATTTCATAAAAAGTTTTTATAATTTACAATTTAAAAAAAAGAATAAGTCCCGTACTTGCCTTCACTACTAGTTTGAGTCAAACCGAAATGAACGGGTCTGTGTCAAACCGTTAGTCCGAAAAACGTCAATTTTTTCAAGATTGCCTGAAAACTACTGAACCGATATTAAAATTTCAAAAAATGGCACTAACTTGGGAGCAAACAATGTTATAACGTTTGTATCATTTCAATCGGTTCAGGCATTCTCGAGTAATCGGTGAACATACATTAAAAAATATGTACGCGACGAATTGATAACCTCCTTCTTTTTTTGAAGTCGGTTATAAAAAGGCTAATAATCGGTTTCTTTATTGTAAACTTCAAGTTCAGAACGTCATAAATTCAAAACAAAATGTTCACACAATATCATGCATTGTAGTGAGGTTTGAGACATTCTCAAAATGAAATTCACAATTCAGAAAGCAACCATTAGAAGGAGCATGTAACAACTTCGCCGTCGCCTCGTGCAAAGCACGTCTTAATATAACGTAAAGATATTCAAAATCAAAAAAAAAATACAAAAATACAAAAATCTTTATTTGTTCTCTCACACAGATAAATACTTAAAACTAGCAAAATCTGAAATAGGTACAGTGTTTAATTTATCTATGTAAGAGACTGGTTTCTGCGCTAGGAAAACCTGTATGACAAATAACCAGACTCTCCATCACTGGACCTGGTGTACAAAAGTACCTTAATATTTATTTTTATTACAAATATATATATTTTTTTTTCTTTTTGTGAGGAACTTATGTTACCTAGTGTGTGTGTGTGTGCGTGCGTGTGTTATAATTTACAATTTCCAAGTTATTCATGAAGGGACCTCTAACAATTTTTCAGTTTCTTCGTAGCTTAGACTTTTTAGAAAGGCAATAATGGCACTTTTACATTTAAACTTTGTCAAAGCGTAAATAGATAGATTTTTATTAATTTTATTATAAAGAAATATGCCGAGAAAACCAAAAAATCTATTTGAGAAGTTTGTGGACATCGGATTTTTTAATTTACAAACTTTATACTTTAGCCGCTTCGATGAATTTAGCGAAGAGTCATATACTGTCAGTGAATGCTGTTTCAAAATCGTATTAAGCACAAACAGTTGCCTTAAATGTATGTTAAATCGTGTAAATGGAAATGTTCCTTTAGATTGTCTTTGCTTTTGCGCAGGAAAAGTTCTAAAAATTAGTATGGTTTATGTCACTTGTCAGAATCAGACGTGTGGTATTCAATGACCATGAATAAGGATACCTACAGTTCAACACGTTATACATTTTTATTTTCTTATTAATTACTTTTTATCTCTAGAAGTTAATAGAAATTGACGAAAGTTAGAAAAGAAACAAATAGCAAATATACATTTTCAAAAGTCCTCTCAATTCAAAAGAAAGTTTGTCCCATTTTCAATTCAATAAAGTAGCAAAAAATTTATGTAATTAGGTACATGAGCCTATATAACTACAATCAAAGTTCGAATGTTGTCGTGTGTATCTTTTGCTGTAGGCTGAACTCTCTTATATGCAAGACATGTATTTACATGTTAAGTGCTACATTACGAAGTTCGGTCACCCAACTTACTTCCCAAGCCCGTTAAGTGCGGATGTCATAGGCTTGCGGGCCTTTCGAAGTTCCTGACATACGTATATATGTACCACAAACCTATACAGGGTGGTCCAAGCCTGGTGGATTTCTTTTATAGATAGTTGACCAAGCGGCCTATTAGGAACCGCAAGAAAAAACCCGTTCTCACCAGATTGCAAGATATAAAAATTTAATATGTCGACCATGTACGAGCTTATTTTTTTCTAACATATTATTTGGCATTTTCGTTTTTTTTCTTGCAGTTCCTAATAGGCCGCTTGGTCAACTATCTATAAAACAATGTATATCCACCAGGCTTGGACGACCTTGTAGGTAGTTAGGTACAGTCACAAGCAATGATATACATATAAACAATCCACAATCTTGTCACCGTACAATATTGAATGACCAGTGGCGATTCCTCTAAGTTGGCGAGATTGGCGCCGCCACACCAATCATGAACGCAATAATTAATTTCAATTTCTATTTATTTGAATTCCAAAATGGTACAAGGTCGGTAGGTATATAAATAGAGATACAATTTTGGACCCTGTTGGGCATAGCAAAGTAAAAGAGTAGAAAAAGAGGATGATGTATCTTTTGATAAGTATTCAGCTAAACAAAACACTTTACCTATATAAAAAAAAATACAAGCATTAAACAAACAATTAAAGTAGTAAATTATGTAAATGGTAATGGTACACTCATTTGAATTTACCGCGCGTCGCTCCGGTCAACTTATTTTAACCACTCGCTACTACGTTTGGCGATTTCATCGGCGCCAGCGCCAACAAGTTTCATACAAGTGTCCGCTTGAGAACTTTGTTTCCGTGTTTCAATGTGATAAGGTCGGTTCACATAATTACGACAGCAGATTACTGTACCTAATATATTTTACGACAGCAGAACTTTGAATGTGAAAGCTAGAGTTATTAAGGAATTCCCTTTTTCATACAAATCATTGCCTGACAGTCACAATGAAAAAGAAATCAACCAAACCTGTCGACCTGAACTAAAGTGATGCTCCGTTATACAAGACGAAATTGATTCTTATTATTACGGAAAAATTAAATAAAATAATATTTTCAGCGTATTCGGCGCAATACCAGCGCTCACGTGCTTGGCCTTGTGAACTTTTTCAATGGTCGATCACGGGGATGGGTGACCAAAACATTATTGTATCGAACTTCTCCTTGCTATTACTAAAACTATTTTAAAGGACAAAGCCACAAACGTGTAGAGGGTTGGCGCCTTTTCGAAAATCCCTGCACACCATTCAAACCTTGCTCAATCGATATGTTTATGCGTACAAACAATAGTTATTGAGATAGCACATTTCTAATCCGTATCTATTCTGAGATAAATGCTCATATGAACATGTGCATTCATCTCAGAATGGATACTTTTATTTTATATATTTAAGCTGAAAATAACAAAAAAATTGAGATTTTATCAAATTATACCAATGAAATATATTATTTATACACTGTATTCAATAATAACACTATTTTAAATAATGTTAATAATATATTTAATAATCACCTCATAAGGTTCTAAGAAGGTAGCGATTGCCGCCGTCCCCCCGAAAAATAAAACATGATAAGTATAATTATTATTTTGTTTTTATACATTATTAACATATAATAGTAAAGATTACCGACTATTTTTATAAGCCAAATAAAATTTCTAAAGTTTAGTAATTTTTAACCTTAATCTTTAAAAAAAAATTGTTGAATAGGTGCATTTATCTGGGTATGGATACGGTTTAGAAATGTGCTGTCTCAGTAACTATTGTTCGTACTTAAATACTCTATCCTTATAATAAGGTCTGAATGGTGTGCAGGCATTTTCGAAAAGGCGCCAAAACTAGGCATTGCCCTTTCCCAAAGATTTTTTTTACAATGAAAAATTAAATGTAGTTAGACCGCATCTTTATTAATGTTCCAACGTAAGTCTCGAGGGGGTAATTAATTAAGGCAAAGACTGAAGTACCAGCAAAGGTCACAACCACTGTTTGACTTTTCTGTTACGGGGGGATTACCGCATTATGTGGGACGACCTTTGCCTAAAGGCACAGTGTTTGAATATTCTTGCGTCCTCGCTCCGAACAATGTAAGAGTTGACTTGACTTAAGGCGTTACTCCGAAAAAGTATGGACTTTGTGGTATAAAACTATAGGACTGTTAGAGATGTTACAAATATGGTAATAGATATAAATTTCTTCATACCTCTAGATTCTATCTGGATTTCTAGAGACCCAGAAACATGGTTTTATGATTTGCCTTGACACTTTTTCTTTTCGAAATTACCTCGTAAAATACGATAATTCAAGATTATTTTTAAATGGGGTTACATATACTATTAGAAATTGGTTTAATTAGTGGACACCAATAATATTTAGCATCGTTAAGAAGCATTTCTCTTTAATCGCTATAGTTATTAACTATGTACGATTGATTTTGTGATATTTTCACCTAAACAGCGAAATCGGTCACGCTCCCGGACTTGTTGTTTCCTCATTGCTATCTCGCTTCAGTTGTATTACGCCTTAATGGAGCTTGTTGAATGCGTTTTAATGGTATGTTCTTGATAAGTTTTTTTTTTTATTTTGCTTTTAAAATGCAAATTTTTTACCAAAAACTTAATTGAAAAAGGATAAAATAATTGAAAAACCTCCGAATCAATTATCCTTCGGGCGCTGCCATTAAATAAGTGAGTGGAATGTCTATTAGTTTTGCAGTTCTATAGTAACGTGAATAATTGGAGATATTTTTTTGCTTTACTATTATTGCTATGCTATATTATAGATATTTATGTTGAAATTTAAAGTAGGCAGCCCCCGACGGATAACTGATTCAGGGGTTTTTAAATTATTTTATCCTTTTATAATTAAGTTTTGACCGCCGTGGGTTATTTCAAAATTTTTATTTTTATTTTTATTTCAAAATTTTTTAGAAAGCATAGTTATTATTATGTACATTGTAATACATAAAACTTAATATTGATAACCGCATCAAAATCGGACTGGTAGTTTTGGTTTTGCTCAAACAAATGTTTACTACATCGCCCCCTAGTGAGTTGTCACGGTAACACTTATCTAAGAACATCCATCAATCAAACTCAAACCCATTACTGAAAACTGCATCAAAATCGGACTAGTAGTTTTAGAGATAAATGGTAACATTGGATATACAATACAAAAAAAATATTATTAGCTGAAAGTACCAGGATCGCATAGCTAACCAGCCTGTCTACCATCATCTATTCGAAACATATGAACGATTTGTTTACATTTTGTTTTTATTGAAGTTGTCACATTTTGACACACTTCACACTTTGGAGGCGATGATTGAACCAAGACGTCACTAAACTTCCGTCAAAAAATAAGCTTACTTTATGAGATTCGTAGTACGAAATAGCATGGTAAGATTGAAACAATACTCCGCTAAGAGATGGCAGTAGACCCCCAGGAATTATTTTTAGATGATTCTAGTTTTTATAGGCAGCAGCTTTTTAACTTGGTAAAATAACTCCTAGTTGGTTATGCTGCCCTGGTACTTCTCGTTCAATATTTTTATATAATACCTAGTGCCATGTAACCATGGGTGATTAAAATTTTACTGTTGACAACATGTTGTTGTGTGTAGCTGATGGTTTTCATTATTTTTTAAAGATATAGTCAGAAGTCTAACAAGCAATCCTTAATGCCATAGAACCACGGTAATTAAAATTACCCATGGACCTGGTAATAGGTCGTCCCACCGGGACCACGGGTAAACAGTGCCCAATTGAGCTACCGAGCCTTAAATTCTCAGCGTATGAGCGTTTCTTATCTTATATATAGTGTACTTACAATAAGTAAATATAATAATGCCCAATTGCCCATGCCCAAATTCTAACTCAGCTTAACCCTTAATTAGTAATAACTAGGGCGGGTACAACCCGATACTCGGGTTCGTCGATCGACGAAAAATTCCAAATTATGCGAAAATAATGACACTTTTTAATTGCAGTTTGTGGTCATCACGTTTAACATTTTGTATATTTTATAGTTTTCGGAACAAATAGACTCTTATATAGAATTTGATACCATACTCGGCCGCGTACTACGCGCCAAAGTCCCTATCGAGTCGTCACAAATTTTGCGAACCTGAATTAAGTATATAGATAGATAATATACTTGTCATAGTGTTAAAAGTCGTTCAGTTATTATGTCAACAATGATACGAGTTCAGTTACGCATAAAATTTCCACACAAAATAAGTAAACAGCGCTTGTTTACTTATTTTGTATGGAAATTTTACTAAATTAAATTAAGTCGGTACCCATACATTAAGTTCAATTTACTTACGCAGACACGCTCTGTAACTCAATTATAAAATTTCATGAACATTTACGCCATGCAAAGTTATGTCCCATGAGTTTATTAAGAAATGTCTTTATATTACGTTAAATTAAATCAACTAAATCAACAATAATGCCTTTTCAAGTCAATAATTACTCAGTCACTGAGCAAATTGACTGTGCCACAAAGTGTTAATATTAAAAAAGTTTTTAGAAAACTGAAATCACTGTTTTTAATGTAATTTGGTTTTAATGTTTTAAATGCTACTGTTTCTAGATATTTTTGTTATTCCTCTTTTATTCTCATGTTAATGATGTTAATGTTCTATTCTGTGTTCATCTCTATACTTACTATTTTTATATATGCTACGTGTACTGTGTTGATGTGTTACCCCGCTGAAGACCATAGAAGTCAGGGCCGGTAAAAACTTTACAAAACAAACAAAAAAAAAGTTGATGTGTCAATAAATTTTCTCTCTCTCACAGACACACACACACACACACACACACACACACACATAAGCTGGAACGTTTACGTGGTTATGCATCAAAAACGATCTATCATTGCCGCCGCCCCGCGACGACGATAAAAATATTCATAGTGTTCAAATAAAGGCGAAATAGTTCATTATCTCTTTGAATGCACTCCAAAGAAGCTTTGTGTTATAGTTTTTATCTATCTTATCATTAAAGTCAGCTTTTCTGCGAAAGTTTGCCACTTTTAACAAAAATGCTAGCCATCGATTAGAGACAGCACTAGGAATCAAGCACTAGGAATAGTAAATCTTAGCATTTATTTGACATAGACAGTGGACATAGACATACCTTTTATGACAAAAATGTTGGACACACGTGGTGGCAACTGCAGTCGTTGTGTTAGAACTTATTTTAAGTATAAAAAAACTTTGGAACTGCATACCTATCAGATAGTTAACTATCGTTAAGATAAAGATAAAATAGGTAGCCGTTTAATTATGATTTATGAATCTTTAAAAAAAGGGTTTTTGCTATCTTCAGACTTTGAAATTAACGTGACGTCATACTTGCTCAAGTTGCTATATTAATGTTACTGTTTGAGTTATGGAAGCTATTAATTCATGCCTTCCGCCACTAAGACGTCACTATGATTAATAGTTGTCCAGGCTGGCTATATTATGGAATTCATTGTACAGTCAACAGCATCTACGGCTTTACACTTTGACCTTGAGAGCGCCCTTACGTCGCTCGTAATAGCAGCGGTTTTCTTAGTGCAAATGTAAATCCGTACGCTGTTGACCGTACACCAAGGTGATGAAAATATATTCAAAGAGGCTAGGACCAAAATTTTGCAGTATTATTAATCACTGTTTTCTGTTTTGTCAGATTTCTTCATGGGGCAGTGACGAGAAAAAAAAAGGTTAGTGGAAGTCATACGTCTTTTACATATTTTATTGAATAAAACAACATTACATTAAGTACAGATAAAACCCACATTTCAATTTGATTTATTTTTGTGTGCAATAAAGTGTTAAGTTTATCAGTATTAACACGTTCAGTTTCAAATTGCGTGTCATTTATGATTTTTTGGGTTTTCCCAACGTTCGGGTTCGGTCGCCTGTCCAGAGACCGAAACAAGCTATTTTATTCAATGAACAGTAAAAATTAAGATAAGTTGTTTCGTGGTAATTGGTGAAAGGCGCTCTAGTAATTTAAAAAGTATAAATTATATTATTAGGGCGATTTTTACCAAGGGCCACTAACCCTAAAAATATTTCGTTTCAATTGAGAATACAATTTAAAAACAACAACAAACTAAAAGTCTAAAATATGACGCTGTTATTACCACCCTGGGGTCTGACAGACCCTCAAAACCACCAAAGACGCTGTTACTACCCTGGGGTCTGACAGACCCACAAATGGCAATATCTCCATTCACATGTTTCTAACACTTCACAACAACTGACGTTAAAATAGCCGAAGGTGCCGATGAAAATAACCAAAAAGCTCGGGACTGTCCGTTCAATGGTTACAAAGATTTTTACACAAATTAAGTAGCTGGGGTTTGCTGGACCCCCGGATAGTGTTAAAGGGTTAATAAAATTGTTAGTTCACATAGTAAATTGGTAATAATGTATCGTTCGCTTTGGTATCTATTGTAAAATCATTCTGCGTAAACACTTTTAGGACATTAATCTAGCTCAAATAATTTATGTGTTTAATGTATGTATTTTGTTTTGACTAATGTCTGTTGTCTTTGTATTACCTAATTAAATTAATAAATAAATATTCCGTTAAACTTTACACAAATGTCTTAAATGCAAGGAAGGACATTTTAAATATGTTTAACGCTAAATTTTGTTTTATTTAACAGTTGGTAATTGTCACCCTAACACCTGAAATGAATAACCTATCTGTTGATATGGATTGGGCTATCTGAGATTTTTGCCTAGGTTTGAACGGCGGTTGATTAAATAATATGATATAATATATATAATATGACCAAAATAACCGTCGTTATTTCGGTCACATTAACAATAATATCTTAAGCAACTATCTCAGATAGCATTATTAATATCTACAGATAGTGTATTAATTTCGGGTATAAGTCTACCTTTAACTTATGTTTCATCCATAGATTATACACTTCCAAAATGACGTCTGAAAAGATCCATCTTTCTCGAATCCGTCAAGTTTACAGCCGATAAGATCAATACCGTAAATGGAGCCAGTTTATCAATCACTCCACTACTGTGACCCTTTTCGGGCCGTCTCGATTTCATTACAGCTACTTACCCCCATATTCTAAGTCGTTCCTCCAAAACTTTTTACACTCTACTCAACCTCGTCGTGGGTAAAAATGGTAGTATGCGCTAGGCCTAACACGGAGTGGCTACGTACTCTTCGGCTCCTCCAGGTCCTTCCGGAGTTATGACTTAGAATACCGATTTCGAGGAGTATTTCGAAGAGGTTTTCAATGACGTTTCGTTAAGTCGAGGACGAGTAAGTTTTAGAGGAACAACTTAGAATATGGGTGTTAGTCTCTGTAAACCAGCCCATCAACTGTAATTTGTGTAACAAAGACATATTTTTTTATTAGTCGAAGTAAAATTTCATAAATAAAAGATTGTATTACAGCAAAGCAAAAAAATATTTTAACGGCGAGGGCGCTATTTTGTATCTATTCAAAGTACATCGCCCGAAGGAAAAATAGTTTTGCTCTCGTGTGATATAGGTAAACTGTACTTTTCAACCCCTTCTATGAGAAAATAAATAAGATACACTTGAAGTTATTGTATGATGTTATTAGCTGCTATGTTTACTGTTTCAGAAGTTAATATATGTAATGTCAAACTAACTTGACGTATAAAAGAACACTTTTTTTGCAAAATACAAGAAATAAAATCCGTCCCGATTACGAACAGAATTTTCCGTGCGCCGTATAGCCAATAATTCATACAACTTGCGTCCGATTTCTATGAACGATTCATGTTCCAAATTCAAATCTCATTCCTGCCTGCTGAAAACTCTCATACAGAAAAGAGCTACTTTGCTGCCGCTTATCGAGGAACAAAATGACACTTTTTGAATAGAAGGAATGAAAAATATTTTGACGACTCGGTAGTTAGCGGTCAAAACCTTCTCTTACTGTTGCGAAAGAATATCCTCTTTGCTGGCCGAGCCAGCGCGCGCCGTTTTCCCTCGTCTGGCTTACCTCCCCGCAGGGTCTCTCGCTGGTTGGGAACAGGTGAATTCTTTTGGAGATTACTCTATCATTTGTTAGAATTAGATTCTACATCAAATTTCTCATGCAATAACATATAAACTCATTCATAATTTGTAAAAATATTGCATAGGTTCTAGCGTAAATTTAGAGGAAAGTAAAAAATGGACTGAAGTTGTGTGATATCAGGTTATTTTTTATATATAACAATTTGATCACATAATTTTTGTTTTATTTTAATCTTAGACATATTATCTACAACATAAAACTATAAAAAATGCTTCCAAACACATTTCGTTTGGTAGAAACACAATACAATAACTCCCGCGGCCACGCGTGCTAAATTACTAACAAGAGTTTCAAGTGTCAATTGCCGGACTCAAGCGACTTGATATATATAGTATGGTTTAGTTTGTATTTATGGTTCATGGGACAGCACGTATCATAAACAAAAAATAGCTTAGCTCAATCAACCCCAGCTCTAAACCCGAATCGGGACGCCATTTCTACCATTACGTATTTTGGTAAAATTATTGAATCAAATGTATCAATACTCGCGATTCAAGCGAATTGAAATCGTAAAATATAATAATTTGCTAATTATACAAACATTACACAGTCATTACTTCTTTGTAAATATTGTGAAAATTTTCTCTCTTCTGTAACCCGAATCGGGACGCCCCATTTCGACCTTTACGAATACTTCAACATCGAATTTGAATGATAAAATTAGGCGTGACTGAGACGCTTTTCGTCATACAATAATATTTGTTACGTTTTAGCTGTCCAAATTATCTGCGAGTAAAACGCGTCATCTGGACGAACACTAAAGGTGGTGACAGACAATATGAATATTCGGTGCAAATATTCATATTGAGAAAATGCTCATCATTCATGGTCATGCTACTTTCAGGGAAACGAACCTCGCTTTGAGTCCATTGCGCCCAGGAGCGCTCTATTTTTGATTCACTCGTCTCGAGGCGAGCGCTTCGTTTCTACTGATTTTCATTCGACATTTGAATTTCCGCATTTTTGTGCCCCCGTTGCAGGCGAGCGAAACAAGCGAGTGATTTGGATGATGAGTGCGACTTAAGTCGCATGGCTCAACACAATGTCTGACGACTTTGGCGCAGGGGTACTAACCCCGTCTTTTGCGTCCCGAGTTCGATCCCCGGACACGAGAAATATTTGTGTGCATGAACATGTCTATTTGTCTTGGTCTGGGTGTATAATGTGTTTAATATGTATATTAAGTATGTATAGTATCCATAATACAAGTTCTTCATTAAACTTAACGTGGGCTAGAGAATTGGTGTAATTGTATGCAAATAATTATTTATTTATTTTTATTTAATGTGAAACGAGCGATTCAAAAATAGAGCTCCTGCGTTATATCTGTATAATCTGTATGAAAGGTAACCACCCTTGATCCACGTCATCGTAACCTCACGGTTGACTCACCACATTACTCGTAATAATCAACCAACGAGAAACACGTCCCGCCGCCGTCTACCATATAATCCGGTCAAAGGAAAACCAAGGGGCCTAACTGCCATCTCTTAGGGCAGTATTGTTTCAATCTTACCATAGCACTTCAGTGCTACACTACACGACCCTCCTATTATAGTTAGCTTGTTTTTGTCGGAAGTTTTGTGACGTCTTCGCTCAATCATCGCCTTCAAAGTGCAGAGCAGAGTGTGCCAAAGTTTAACAACTTCAATTTGTTTCTTGGCAGGAATAAAAAAATCTTACTTCATGGTACTACGAATTGGAATAATTTTATTTTGACAGTTTAAAACAAAACGTTCTGATATGATGGTTTCTAAAGATTGTGGTAGGACCCCAAGGCGATTACCAAACTTTACTGTATGTAGGGTAGACAACCTGGTTGTGGCCACTTTAAGACTACGCCTTTGACTTCTGCTTTCTAACTATAAACGAGGTTATTATATCTTAGGATCTAAATTTTAATAATGTATTCTGGCATGTAAAGTAAACAAAACTATACTAGAAAAAAGCAACTTTTCTCATGTCGCCCTAACGGGATTGACGGGGCTACATGAGACAAGTTGCATTTTTCTAGTATATTTTCTTGTTTAATATTTATCACATAAATATAGCATTGTAAAATGCAAAAATTAAAAAGTTATAAACAAAACTACTCTAAGAAACGTGGGTCAAAGTATATTTTTTATATATATTTATGCAATGTATCTAATTACAACGGCAAGTAGTGCCAGTTACAATAACAAGTACACAACAGAAATTTCCAACAGAAAAAAAGTATTGAATCTTGTTTTACATTTGATGCAAATTACAAATCCTTTGTTTCCTTTGGATATAGCACGTATAAATAGTTTTACCGTTACATTAGTTTAATATAGTTTTCTATACCAATATTATTAAGAGGAAAGATTTGATTGTTTGTTTGCATTGAATAGGCTCCGAAACTACTGAACAGATTTGGATAAAATTTGCTACACAGATAGTGGATAGCCTGGCTATGAACAAAGGATACTTTATATCCCGATATTCTCACGGGAACGGGAGCCACGCTGGTGAAACCGCGAGTGACCGCTACTCTTTAATAATTGACTTAACTTGTTTCGAAATATTACTTTGTATATTGGGAGTAATGAAAGCTTTATTATGTTGTTGAGACAAAAACAGAAATATATTTACAAAGGGTTATGTATATATTATTGGATTTCAAGCAACTACAGTAGCTAATACGTATGATATGTAATCGTTACAGATTTTAATGATGTAATACAAAATGTATCAAAACATTGCCCACAGCACAACATTAAATTAGAACTATAAAAGATAGGGTAGTAGTTACCCGTTCGACTAAAAACTGTTAGAGCGACAAAAATACATTGTGAACCTAGCCTAAACTTATTTTTTCCACAACCAAACCTAGTATTGTAGTCGCTCAATTAAGTAAGTTTTAGTCGAACGGTTTATTATATTCCTAAACGATAAAAGCGACACAAGCACTTTGTGCAATATTGACTTGAAGAAGAAGTGAAAAATGATCCTGCCACTTTACAAAACACCGTCTGTTTTGTATATTCAAAGTTAACAAACAATGGAAAATGACACTTTATTTTTTAGAAAAGTTTTTTTCAATTGCACTATCATGTTATACAAACTTTCTTTCGAGTTGTTGAAGATTAGTAATGTCAATGAGATAATTTATTAAAATAAAACAAATATCCAACAAAAAATTCCTAGCAATCAGTTCCTCAGACCCTCGGAGGACTGATTATCTAATGAAAACTAGGTTTAGTTTCAGTTTCGTCGCTATTTCGGCTGTCATACAGTATGAAAATGTGACAGTAATGACAGCGCGAAACTGGTTGCTAGGTGTCTTTTTTTTAGATAATCAGCCTTGGGTCATGATTAAACCAGTTGATGCCAATAAAAACTATTTCTATTTCTTTAATAGAAGTGTTACAGTTAACGATCGGAAACATTATTTTTGAAGTGAAAACTTCTTTAGCGGCGTTGTGCGCTTCAGAGTTTTAAATTTTTGGGATGGGTAAAAAGTAAAACCTACCGATTGCCAAAGTAAATATTACAGGTACTGTGCCGCGGGGGCGCTACGATAGTGGTATTGATGAGAACTCGCTTTTTGATAATAATTTTATATTCGTTTCCAACCAATAATCACAATATATTATTATATTTTAAATGACAAGGCGACCGTCCGTATAATAATAAATATTTCTTACAGTCACACCAATTAAACAAGCCCCAAAGTAAGCACTGTAAGGCTTGTGTTATTGTGTGTAACGGATTCAAATACATATAATTGTGCATATATATAAATATTTATGTGTAGAAATACATATAAACGTCCATGACTCAGGTACAAATGCTCGTATTCATCATACAAACATTCGTCCCTACTGGGATTCGAACCCGGGACCTCAGAGTAGGCGAAACCTTGAAACCGGTGTACGTACCACTCTATCACGGAGGTCGTCCGTATCTACGCATGACGGGCTTCTCTTTTTGTAATTTATATAAGAGCAAAACCAGTACATGTTTAAAAGTTATTCCTTGCCACAAAAATGTTAAATTAACCGAAAAATGAGGCAGGCATCGTATTCAACCAAAAAGCTTCAGAGTTAATTTTGCGATGCGTTGCCAGAGTTATTTATAGATGGAAACTCACCTATTTTCGGCTGTTAAGGAGTATGTATGTATGTTAGCTGAGTATACAGGGTGGAAAAAATCTATGGGCCCTGTTAAATCCTTTAGTTAGCTTAACTTAACTTAGCTTAACTACCTTAACAGCCGGTTTCAATAATCTATCCCTAACAAGAGGTAAGCTTATCTTAGTTACGTTACTTAGCAACCGCTGTTATTTTGGGTTATTTTGGGCTGAATAACAAAAATATCTAGGCAACAAAGCTCTAGTAAGCCTATCTCTTACTGTAGATAAGTTATTGAAACCGACCGTAAGTACATTTTCCTGAAAGGAAACATTCCTTTATTTAATAAAAGAAACAAAACTTTATTCAAAGATTTTTGTAAATTTTTCAAAAGAGCCTTGAATATAACTACTTTATCTGTCCCATTGAGTTTATAAGTTGAATTTTCATGTGTTTCCTTTAATTTAATATACTCACTACTTTCCCAATTGCACCCCATCGCTTCTCGATTTGATTATTGTCTCCTTCTTAGAAAATAATCAAATCGATCAAATCCCGTGTTAGACATCCTAACCCCCATCATCACATTAATCCTTAACAGGTCCATCTCCTCAGGAAACTTCCCTCACATATGGAAAGAAGCTCAAATTATCCCTCTTCCGAAAAAGTCCAATCCTTCATCTACTTCCGACTTCCGACCTATTTCCATACTTCCTTTCCTGTCAAAAGTACTAGAGCGCCTAATCCATAGCCAGCTAAGTGATTTTCTCAACGCGAATCACTTGCTTAACCCGTTCCAATCCGGTTTCCGTCCTGGTCATAGTACGGCTTCTGCGTTAGTCAAAATTACTGATGACATACGCGCTGGTTTAGAAGAGAAAAAACTCACAGTGCTGACATTGTTGGATTTCAGCAATGCGTTTAACAATGTTGATTTTGACATTTTGTTGACACAACCAAATTTTACGGTCATTCCTTTACCTTTAAATCTATTCTGTTATGGAACTCCTTGCCTGAAACAATCAGACGTGCACAAACCTTAAACTCCTTCAAGTCCCAGGTTAAGGAGTTCTTTCTTTATAACCCATGAGACCTACCCTTAGAAGGTCATGATTGTATTTTTCATTTTTTTTATTTTCTTTTTTATTTTCTTTTTATTTAGTTTTCTCGCATTACATCAACTTCGCTTAAGCTGTATAAATTATATTTATTTTATGTATTTTTATTACGTTTTTTCTGTTGTGTTTATTACCCATATTGTGTATGTTTATCTTTTTTTTTTATTTTATTTTTTTTCTTGTAGTTCAATAATCTACTTCCTTTTTTATTTTAATTTCTTTTTATTTATTTATTTTTTGCGCACAATCTGCCCTATTTGACTCATCGACCAGTCTCAACAAAAAAAAGGGTTGTCTGGAAGAGATCGCTGCTAAGCGATAAGGCCGCCCCTTTGTACAACTTATCGTATTATTGTTTCCATGTATGTTTCTGTTCTGTGTGTGCAAATAAAGTGTTATCTAATCTAATCTAATCTAATCTATGTTTTTTAGAGAGAGTTGATCCTTTTGATTGTCCCCATCGATTGATGGTATAAAAGTACAGAATGTAATTTTTTACAGATTTTAGCTGCAGCATTGGACCGGTCGCTGGTTCGATTCCAGTCTGAGAATTCACTTGTGGCCGAGTTAATTTTTTCCAATATTTTTCTATTTAAAATTTACCATAAGTATAAAAATAGCATTGAAAAATGCAAAAAAAATTACAAAATCATAGATTTTAGCTGGTTTGATTCCTGAATGTGAGAAACATTTTTAAAAATGTTTTAATGCAGTTGTGTTTCTTTTAAAAAATAAAGGAAGGTTTCCTTTCAGTAAAATGAACTAACTAATGGATTTAAGGTAGTTCCCCTCCAGGGCCCATAGATCATTTCCACCCTGTATAATATTTGATTTATACTTTAGAATTTACTGATAACACTGCTCATGAAATTTTTTTAAATAGAAAAGTATTGGATTTTAGTAGTTATATACGGCTGCAGCGTGCTTTTCCTGGAAATTTCAAAAGCTCTTTTTTATATCGTGTAAAAGCTTTACAGTATAATTTTACCTATTCGGAAGCATGCAAAAAACCAATGAGCTTTATTAACTTATTTTCGCTTTTATGGTTAAGTACATAAGTTGCAGGCTGCATATTATAAAGCACCTAGTCAAACTTAACCAAAATTAACAATAAATAAAAGCATTGTAAAATGCAAAATTAAAAAGTTATATTTAGATGGCTGTTTCATCTTAATCGATAGACAAACATCTGTAAAGATGTTTCTTTCGAATGCGAGGATATTTCTCTCATTGATGAAGCGACGGTGGCCAACACCGTAGAACGGTGAATATACTAGAAAAATTCGACGTGTCCTCATAGGTCTCTGTAGCATAATTGGTTATTGCATTGGGCCGGATTCCCAAGGATGCGGGTTCGAATCCCGTCAGGGCGACATGAGACTAGTTGCTTTTTGCTAGTATATTTTCTTGTTTAATAATTATCAAATAAAAACGCGTTTGAAACTTAATATAAAAATGAACTGTAACATTATCAAATTATCATATAAGTCCTTAGTCTCAAGCTGGTTATGATCTATAAACACGAATGTCATGTCACAGCATTTACATCGTAACACGATCACACCGTATTATAATTGGCTATAACTTCGCATACAGATCATTGGCAGTTCCAATATTAGTATGGTAATTGAATCGGGAGAGCACTTAGCCAAGCACTGCTGTAGATTTACCTACGGTATATCTTGAGTTCTCAATAAGTACGAGTATTATGATTGACTTTTTTTAAATAATGTCAATTATTCGGAACACCAATAGCATCCTACTTTTGAGTGTTGTAAGGCGATTCACCCACTGGCCTCGCGCCCCGCCGCGGAGCGCGGAACAGCGGATCAAGCGCGCGGTGACGCAGAAGCAGGAGTTTTATTTTTAAAACAATCGAATTACTTTTCGCATACGGAATCGCAAGATTTGCACACGCAAAATGTACCAACTAGATCTCCAGTGCAAATAGTAAAATCCTATCATGGACGATGGCCTGTGGCAACCTTTCATTGTTATTGCCGAACAACATCTTAATTCCTCGCTATCGATGGCAAATATGGCGTCGTCGCTGAGAAGTGGCTAGGAGAATGAAGTCATTTGACTTTCGATCTGTACCTTTGATACTTTGCATATCCCACATGGGCTTTATGGAGAGGGTGTATGTATGTTTAAAATAGAATAGAATAGAATAAAATTTATTTCGCTTGAAAAGTGGTACAAAAAGGTCGTCGCTTACATAATAAAGATCACACTTATCGCCAGTCACTGACATGCAAAATTAATAAAAAAAATATTAGATTTAAATAATCAATCACTACAACAAAAATATCCATCTCTAAATCAAAAAATATAATGTCATACTATGGAATAAATTATTAAAATATTTAATGAAGTATTCTTGTTTCTCCAAAAACTACTAAAAATAAAAAAAAAATTACAAACGTTTCCATTGACAAAAAGTTTCGCAATATGTCACATGTTCAAAGCTTTATTATATTAGTCCGGATCATAACTTAAATATGGAACTATGTCTATACAAAACGAAGGCAATAAATATATTTTTTATTTCCAGTGCAAGTTCACATAGCTGAAATTTCCAGCTATTAATACGTAGACTAACAAAATGGACTCCGAAGGAATTTGATATAACTACCAGCAGCTATGTGAGACAAAGCGCGCCCGCCTAATTAAATACTAGACAGTACACGCTGTCACTACAGTCACGTTCAATAACATAGAAACACTTAGCAACCTTGTCAACATTACAATATTGAATGACTTTGTGGCCAGAGAGTTTTCTTCCGTGTCTGTTAATGCGATATGGTTATATAGTGTATATGTTACGCTCAAAGACCGATAACGCTCTATGAGCGAAAAAATTGCTCACAACGCGTTGTGTGCACATTAAAACATCCATATGGCGAAATTCGTGTTATGGCTCTATTGAAAACGCTCACGACGCGTTGTGGCAAACACAGAAAGACCAAGTTGCGAAATTCGTGTCGTGGCTGACATGCTATTCGACCACGACGTGTTGTGCCAATGAAGAAGAGCCATGATGCGTTTAAAGCATTAATTGGTTAAAACATATCACGACGAATAGGTTGTAACTTGTCGGTGTCGGCTCGAGTGCAAAGACGCATCATTCATTATTTTATATTCTGTATCTGAGAGTGGACGTAAATCAGTGCTAAATATGACAAATAAAAAAGAAGTATTTTACGATAAATTTGCCATAATCGCCACACTTGGCAGGCGGGTTATAGCAGTATGGCCAAGTTTGTAGGAGACGCTGCTGCCCGTCTCCTGAAGGCTGAGTCCCTTAGTCGCCTTTTACGACACCCATAGGATGAGAGGGGGTAGTGCTATTGTAAGCCGACACTACACTTAAACGTCTTAAACGATATGATGTCCTAAAAATTTGTGACTCTGAAAAGTTGGTTGAAGCTGGAATAGTAACCACAAGTTAAGTCACTTAAGTTCCTTATTATTTTACGTACATTACCAATTATTAATAGTATCTGTTCAATATTTTGTACTTATTTTTTTAATATAAGGTTATCCCAATAAATAACAAATCTCCTTTTATTTTAATGAGACGTTTTTTTTTGTACTATATTTAATCATTATTAATAACATTCAATAAATATTCATAACAAATGCGTTATGCAGTGACTTTAATTTTTTGACTGCAGAAAGGGCATTAAGTACATTGTCTGTCTGGTACCTGTTGCCGGATAAAAAATATCTTCTAAGAACATCTACCATAACGTTTCGAGACTAGTGGGGTGGGACCCATATCGCAAAGCACTGTGCGTCGTAATCAAATTTTCCTCATTGCCCCAACGCGTCGTGGTCGAATGCATGTTAGCCACGACACGAATTTCGCTACCTATGTGGTCTTTCTATGATTGCCACAACGCGTCGTGAGCGTTTTCATTAGAGCCATTAGATGAAAAAAACGCTTCGTCGTCTAATCTCGATAAAAATTTGTTTCTTGATACATTATCATTGTCTTGATGCAGTTATCGACAAACCAACCATCGTAAGCGGGGCAACGCTACTTTGAATTAAATAACTGCGCTGTAACGTAACATTGTCCCTCTTATTACGCAGATTTCCTTGTCCTAGTTAGCAGGAAACTCTGAGACGGTACCGAATTATTAAAAGAGAAAATCTAATTTCATTCGCTACTTGAATACCTTTTTGTATTGCTCCTTTGAAAGAAGTGGCATTTAAAAGATAATGTTGCTAGATTTCGTAGAAACGTTTTTATTTTTGGTAACGTCTTGAAAAGCATTGGAAACACAATAATTGATGTTTCATTTGAAGAAATCGATGACGCAGTGGCTTAGGACGTTCGACCTCCGATTTCAGTGGTTCAGCAACTTTCGCCATAGTTAGCCATGCGATGGGTGATCAAAGTTTATTATCTTATATTATGCCTTAAGCTCGGGATCAATAGTCTTAGGCCAAACCAATCCACATTGGACCCACGGCCATGGGGGGGTATATGCTTTAGGAGGAAGTACCTTCGTTATTTCTGATTTCCAAACAAACTTAGGGATCAGAGAATTGTCTATACATGTAAGTAAAAATGGTTTTATCTATTAAGGAATTTGCAAAACATGAAATGCTTATATCTATTTTATTCTTCAATTCTATTCACTTCTGGATACGAAAGATAATTACTATTTATCGCTCAATTTATGAAAACTTTTACAAAGTATAAATATACATAATGAACGCAAAATTACCTGCAAAATTTATGTTAAAACGTAATTGAGAAATTTCACGTCCACTTTGAGACCAAATTGACACAGAAGCAGAAGCTAATTGTATACAACGGCACTCCAAATTAGATAACTGTGTCAGACGGCTGCGTTGTCAATCTGTACGCAGATTTCCTTGGGCCAAATAACGAAGGAAATTCTGCGAGAAGAACTTTAATTTTTCCATTATTCCGTGTGAGTTACTACGAGCGTTACAGTAGCATAATTGACGGTGATATAATACTCGGTGATATAGTAAGAAGCTCGATAGGCAGCAGTGGTTCGCGCACTCGCCCTGCACTTGTAGCGGTTAGGCAACTTTTGCAATGGCCGCTCACGGGATGGGTGACCAAAAACTTCATATTTCTAGCTAGTCCGTGGTTCGAAAGGCACGTTAAGCTTTTGTTACCGGCCTTTTTGTTTGTTTGTTTTATTTGTTTTCATCAAAACCCACCAACCCACGTGTTGGGTCATGGCCTATTCTACTTATCCATCCATAAGATTTCCCAAAGATTAATAAAAGAAAAATATATGGAAGGCCAGTGCCCCAGCGATGGTAACATTAAAATGGCTGATGACGCACTCGAAATCAGATAACTGTCCCAGACGGCTGCGTTGTCAATATGTACGTGGATTTCCTTGGGCCAGATAACGAAGGAAAATTCATAAGGCGCTTGGGAATTATTTGCTAGAGGAACATTTTTTTTTACATTTTTCGGTGCGCGTTACTAAGTGCGTAAGAGCAGAATATTTTCAGTATAATTTGTTGGATTATGGCCGGAAATATGAACGATTAAGTGATTTAAGAAGATATTTAAATTCAGGCTACTTCATCAAGCTCGATTAATAATAAGAAGAAAACAAACACCATCTTATTTATCGTGGCAAGCTACCACCATCTCATCAAAGTCTGACGCCATAACAACAATAATGTTTTCAACATTTTAGTGGTCCGGTGACAGATAAGATAGCAAATTACTTAGTCGTTGAGGATTCTGGGAGAGTCGTGCTTCCACCTTTCCACCTTCATCCTTATCATTACTTAACATCGGTATGATGAAGACAAGGCGTCTTACCGTTGTTCATAAAAATACTACAAAATTGGGGCTTGCATTAATAGTGTCTTCATAGACATTCGATAGTCACTGTGACTTTTTGTATGTTAATTCAAAGCAAACACATTTTTGTTCCGTTAATTCTTTTGTACGGTCAACAGCACATACGTCTTTTCATTCGCACTACGAAAACCACCGCTATTACGAGTGACGTAAGGGCGGCGTTCTTAAAGTCAAAGTGTAAAGCCGTAGCTGTAGTTCACTGTACTATTCATCTTAGTTTTCCATAGCTGTATATATCGGATTCCGTATAAGAGACGATCGTAATACAGCTTTCGGTCACGGTACAAAAAAGTTCCAAATAACCACACTTGGCAGGCGGCTCGACGTATATCTCAGTCACTGACTGATGAGGACTGAGGATCAGACTGAGACTAACTAATTACCTTGTCATAAAACATAAGAAATGAAGCCTGTATTCCTTAGTTTAGCTCCACATAAATACAAAAGACTGATCTTAGCATAGTGACTATGCGGTTATTACCCGAATCATACCCAATGACTTGGCGTCTTTTAGCTATGAACAACAAATATATTAATCATCTTTTCTTTCCACGACTTGTGTAACTTGGCATAGATTCTTTTTCATTCAGTGACCATCCATCTCTTCTTGCTGAGTACCAAGTTATTAATAAAACATCTATGTCGTGTCCACTCCTCATTTGTAGTAATCGCCCCATTTGTAGTAATCGCCCCATTTGTAGTTGCCTTGCTCAGCATAGGTTCTATGGAAACGGCTTTAGCGGAGCGAGGTTTTTAGGAGGAGGACTTATAACGTGCCGGCTACACGCTCCTTCATGACTGCGCAGTCATGACGGAGCATAAGACGGAACACCGAAAGACCGGCAACACGTGCAGGTAAGCACGCACAGTCTGACTGCGCAGTCTTTAGTCTTTTGACAAGAGCATTATAAATTAAGATAAAACCTCCTTCGAATAACCTCTTACATCGCTCATTTTCATACATTTACTACGTATGTCATCGAAAACAATTGACGGACTGAGGCGCGGACTGCGACACGTTCAGGCAATACCGTTCAGTCCAAGTTTGCGCAGTCCAAACCTTTAGCATTTTAACTATTACTCAGGCCGCGCTTTCAGGAGTGCACGGAATACCATTTTCCCGGCCACACGCTCCGTCTTACTTGCTCAAATCAGTTTTTTGCAGACATGCCTTCAGGTAAGACGTTGCGTGTAGCCGGTACATAATACAAATAAGGGATGTGTAAGCGGCAGCCTGATTTATCTAACAAAAAATCACATAGGAACCTGTTTAGTCGATGTCATTACTGTCACATTTCATACTGTATGACAGGACAACAGCTACGACACTGAACCGAGTTTTCGTTAGATAATCAGCCCTAGGGATGGTTGTAAAGCCCAGGCTCGACGGCGAATTTCAATTTACTCGCAACTATATTTTTAATAAGTGGTTGCGGCTCGACCGCAGTGTGGAGCGAGCTGGAATAGCAAAATAGGCAAAAGAGACCTCGCTGTGTCATCATGAATGTGTTATGACATGAGATTTGTATGAGAGGAATGTGCATCTGAAGCTTGATTTTAGTGTGAATGCGGAGCTCCGCACTTATCTGTCTATCATAGACCGCTACACATCCTCACCTCTGCTCCTCTGCACACCATTTTCACAACTCTCAGCTTTCTTGGACTATCTCTGGTGGAATCGCTCACACCGTTTTTAACGGCTTCGGTACGCATTCTCGCACCGCTCAGCCTCCTCGCACATTTCTGGTGGAATAGACGTACCTAGGTAATCGAATTAAATTATTTCGATGGCTTACTTCGAAATGTTTTTCAATTAATTACCTAGGACGTCTATACAATCATGATCGAAGATTGCGTACATACAAGAAAAATTTAATGATCTAACTTTGTTTTGAAATAGTATTTGAAATATATTACTGGCTTTCTGAGAGGATGTTCTATAGTGTAAAGGAATTCTTGGGTGATAATAATTAATAAACCTACCTTCAACAAAAAGAATTGCCATTGAACATGTGCTGTGCTGCCATATGCTGTTGGCCACGCTACGTGCCACGTCACATACATACATACACATTTCATTCTTGTTGATTCTGGGTAATTTTTGGACATCACCTTTGTATATTTGTAAAAAAACACAGTCATCTGTTTAAAAAAAAATGTGATTTTAATTATAGAGGAAGAAAAGGCGACGATTTGTGCATTCCTCAACAACAACTCACAATACATGCAAACAAAATCTTTTTGTATGGCAATACGACTGTACAATTAATTGCCGAATAATATTAAGGAACTGCCCCTTAATAAATTCAAAGGGAAACTATTTCACGTCCTAATTGTAAAAACATATTATTGTATAAATGACTATTTGAACGATACAATCATTGACATTTAAAAAACTAGAAGGAACTTTATATAATAATTGTAGTTATGATTGACAATTGTAATTAAATTTCAGACATTTTTACTTTAATCACATTGACATCCACAATTTAATTATTGACTTATTGTTAACTGTATTTTTATTAATTGTATCTGGATTATTAGCATTCGTAATAACTTGTATCACTTTAACAAAATATTTGCACGTCGAACCACTCGACAGAATATGTTGGAAACCTAATTATAACAACTTTGTATGACCATATTTTATGCAAATAAATAAATAAATAAATAAATAAATAAATAAATATTTCTAAATAAGCAGAAACCTATTAAAAGTTAAATTAGTAACAGTTTTGTTAATGAAAGCACTTTTTTTTTCATTCAGCTAAAAGCAAAAGTCCGTACCCGCTCCCCAAAGGAAATTAGAATTTACTACTAAGCGGAATTTGGTTCCGCTCCTGGGAACCCGTAGGGAAGGTGATGTTCAAGTGGAATTATTATTAACGAGAAAAGTTCCACTTCCAAGGGAGGTAAAAAAAACCCCTTTCAACGATTGCGCCTAAGGTGCGTCGACAAAGGAATTAATGTTAAATGGTTGCGTTTATTTTTTTATCTTTTCTTAAGTGTCTGAGGAACTCTGTGGCGTAATGGTTAGCGCGTTTGGCCTGCGATTATGGAAGGAAAGCAACTTGCGCCATGCTCGGTTATGGGATGGGTAACGAAAATATTATCTCGAGTTCGTCCTTGAACTCGAACGCGACAAAAAGTATGAAATTGACATACTTTTTGTCGCGTTCCAGGTGATGCCTAAGGAGCATGATATAACAGAATTATTTAACGCGCACCTACGAAACGTATAGGTAGTCTCATACATATTCCTATTCATGTACTTTCTTACTTAAAAGCTTAAATACAGACAGTAGAACTATTGAGAACAACTTTTTTTGGTGTGTTGAACTCGGTGTGGAATTATATTCATTAGTTGGAATTAATTTCGAAATATTTATACAAATTTGCTTCAACTACTAACTTGATACAACACATTGTTTCCATAACGATATTTAACTTTAAAGCGTAAATGCAGACAGTAAATCTATTTGAAAACAACTTTTAGCTCTGATCCGAATGGTGCGGTATGGAAATGTTCTCATTATTTGGAATAATTTCAGTATATTCATAGTAATTTGCTACCACTAGGCTCTGGATATATCCCGTTATTTTCATAACAAAAAGTAACTTAAAACAGACTATAAAACTATTGAAAACTGCTTTTAGCTCGGTATGGAAACTGTTTCCAACAACTTTTAATTCGGTACGTTGCGATATTAAATATTACCCTAATTTAGAAATGCGAAAGTTTATGAGGATGTTTGGATATTTTAACTAACTCTTTCACGAAAAAACTACTGAACGGATTTGGTTAAAATTTGGCGCATAGATAGGAGATAGCCTGGATTAAAACATAGGAATTGTTTTATTCAAATATTTCCACGGGAACGGGAACCACGCGGGTAAAACCGCTGGCGGCCGCTGTATTATAAATGTGAAAGTTGGTGTGGATGGATGGATAAGATGATTGTTAGTCTTTCACGTAAAAACTACTGAACAGATATGCATGAAATTCTAGGTACACATCTAGTAAATAGCCTGGATGAACACACAGGATACTTTTTATCCCAATATTTCCACGGATACATTAATTTGTTATAATGATTTGCTGGAACTAGACACTTGATACCTACAACATATAATTTTCATAACGGTAATAAACGGGTACGGTGCCCAAAAACAAGTTACGCAATTTATACTTTTACGGTTACTCATAAAACGAACAAGTCCAATTACGTTTTGTATTGTCATACACACGAGAACATCATAAAAGCGTTGCGTTATACGAAACAAAGAAATTGGAAATGTTTTTTTTTTGTATAAGTATTTACTTTTTATTTCATTTTAAGACCTTATGTTGGATGATAGTAGGGTAGGTCGGGTAGTAGGTATTTTGGTTTTTATCTAAATGATCAGCTCTTAGTTTATCGGGAACCAAAGTTCAATAAGGGCCTATGCATACCGCGTTTTTATAATGCGCCGTCGACGTGCGTTCGACGCGCGTTTTGGAAACGCACATCGAGCAACTAAATTAGTTTGGACAGCCAATTAATTTATCATAATTCATTATTATATAACAGAAATAACGATAGTAAAATTAGCAGCAATTCGTGATTTCTATTTTGTCAACCTGTCATTACTACTGTATTTGTTTTGAATAAAAATTCAAAAGTCATAAAATCAATGGTCAAACTAAGACAGCCCCAAAAGAAGAAGATGATTTGTCTGATCTGAGGACATGTGGGACATTCCGTCTCTTAAAAATCTATATACAACAATCAAAACCGGAGAGCATTTCTAAATACACCTACCAAGATAAATATTAGAATTGTTCCATTTCAAAATTCAACCTAAGACAAGTATGTTTGTAAGACGAAAACATTGAATGTTGACAATATTAATACCGAAACGAGAAGCATTTTCCTTCTCCAAATTGCTTAACTTATCAAAGGAAACATACGATCTTTAAATTGTGCCAAATTAGAAAGAAAGAAAGAAAGAAAATTAATTTTATTGAGACAACAAATATGTACACGAACAATTAAACATTTTATACAGTAAACACAGAAAACATTGTCTCAAAACGGTCCCGGCTCAGCATAATGCATAGTCTATGACCAGCGCTGATCTTCCGCCGGAACCGGTTTGTTGACTCCGCACACAGATAAACAAACAAAGTAACACAAAAAAACAACAATTAAAAACACACAATTAATGAATTATGCATGAATATCTTAAAGTTATGAATGAATTATGCATTAATATCTAAATTTAATTCAAGTGGGAGCGTATTTAAAAAATATATTTTAATGCAGTTTTGTTTCTTTAAAAAATTAAGGAATGTTTATTTTCAGTAAAATGAGCTTACGAAAGTATTTTAGGTAGTTTTCCTCCAGGGCCTTTAGATTTTTTCCACCCTGTATAGGAGTATACGAGCCTCACCGCGCGCGCTGCTTCGGGTTCGCATCCAGATCGCACACGTAGGAAACCATCTGAGTGTGGTTTTCGTTAAAACTTTGACAATTGCCATCTCAGTCTGTTTGCAGCGAGGTGAATTAAATTTAGATATTGGCAACTTTAAGATATTCATGCATAATTCATTAATTTGGCACAATTTCAAGTTCGTAAGTTCCAGGGCCCATAGATTTTTCCACCCTGTATAGGGGTAGTCCGCTCGAAGCGGCCATAGGAGGCGAACTAAAAATGATAGCGCCACATTTGCCATTCTGCCCTATAACCAACCTCCCGCCCTGCACCGAGCAATCATTCGGTGGTGATAGGAGCAAACCCGTGGCCTCGGCGACGTGTGCAAGGTTTCTGAGCTTTTTGTTGAAAAAATCCATTGTAAGTTCAACCTGTTTTTTTCAAACCTCTTTAGTTTTTATTGCAAGTCTATTGTTACTCATCTATTTGGCTTTGTTTGTTTATTATTTGTTGTTCCGACATGGAATAAATAATGTGAGCTGAATTGATTTTAAAAATAAAAATGTGTAAAAAGGCAAAGTGGTCCGGGCAAAGTGGCCAACTGACCGCGCTATGCCGTATTCACATTAGTGAAGAAATCTGTTCTTATTACATTAGAATCTAATGCTAAAATACCGAGTATAGCGTTGGTTATGTTACTTTATGCAGAAGCCTTTTTGGGACTTAGATTTAAGTAATGACGAATGACCAATTTGATCAAAAACTGAAGTTAATGTTTAATTTGAAACTATATTGAACAGTATTCCTTTTTTATCGTAAATAAAGTTAAATATAAATTATTTTTGTTATTTAAAATTGCATTTCTTTGATTTTATTACAATTTTTTCAAATTTTAAAATTTGGCATGACCACTTTGCCCTTACCCCCATGGCCGCTTAAGGCGCATACTCGGGCAAAGGCGGGCGGTTTTTTGGCAAGTTTTCGTAATTTGTAAACAATAGTAAGCTTTACAAGCTTTTTGCAAAATGCGATTACATTTTATAAAAGTTTATTAAATTCCCTATCCATTGACATAAAATACTTTTTCAAAATCGATTCTAGTAAGTTTTTTTTATAAATCAAAGTTAAGGTGGCCGCTTTGAGCTGGCCTCCCCTATAAAACAGTCGATACCTATTGAAGTGTCCTATTTGTGTGACCAAACGCAGGTTTCTATTAGTCCAAAAGATGCGCAGTAATTAAAACGTACTTGAAAAATTTATGATTTTTTAATTTTTGCATTTCAATGCACTTTTATACTTATGATAAATATTAAATAGAAAAATATTGGAAGAAATCAACTCGGCCACAAACGAATCGATCGTTAAACACTTGAAAAGATGTTTCTTTCGATTGAAAGGATATTCCTAGCATTGATGTGTCAATGCTGGCCTACAGCGTATTAAAAATATAAAAGTATTGGAGAATTTCGACGGTGGCCCGCAAGTCTCGGTAGCTCGGTGGTTGGAGCATTGAACCGGATTTCCAAAAGTCGTGGGTTCGTGTTCCATCTGAGAAATCGTTTGTTACCGAGTTGATTTTTTTCAATATTTTTCTATTTAATATTTATCATAGTGATTGAAAAAGACGGAACTAGGACTAGTAGTTTTGGTTTTGCTCAAACAAATGTTTACTGCAGCTCCACTAGGTGAGTAACACTTATCTATTAACATTCAATAATCAAACCTAAACCCATTAATAAAAATTGCATCAAAATCGGACTAGTAGTTTTGGAGATAAATAGGAACGTTGGTTTGCAAAACAAATATTTACTGCGGCGTCCCCTGGTGAGTTATCACCGTAACACTTATCTAAGGACATCCTCCAATTGAACTCCAGCCTATCACTGAAAACCGCGTCAAAACCGGACTAGTAGTTTTGGAGATAATGGCATCATAAGTTTACACAAACAAACAAACCAACATCCTCTCACCCCAAACGCATATTACCGTCTCCGTACCGTCTCGTGGGTAACAAAAACTAGTCACTGCGCATTTTCTATTTCGCCGCACGTGGGTCAATCAAGATGTTTGACGTTGTTTTTTGGCGCCGCACCGCGCCGCTTCGCGTTCCCATCCAGTCGCTCACGTAGGACGCTCCGACACAGGCAAAACTCGACGTAACGAGTTCAAAGTTTGAACTTCGAACTAAAACAATACACTGCTGTTTATATAAAGTACGCTTTACCTTCTGCCTTCTGTTTGTCTTTGATACGTTTGAATTTGCCGTGAAACGGAAAGTTTAAACAAACAACTGCGATACAGTGACGCTTCATATTAGCTTTCACAGTTACTTTTTGGATTAAAATTGAACTTAGTCATTCATTGCCTACACAAATTAATCGCCGTTTCACTCGAATCTCTTTTTGAACCTAATTTCGTTTAGTTAAGGTTGATCATACTCGTACCTCTTAGTTAAATAAGTTAGAAGCAAGAAATGATCTTTGCATTGCAAAATATCAAAATGTTGGTTACCTTCATATTCTGAGCAAGTAAGTCTTTATCTAAAAGCAAACCCTTATTACCTACTTAATAGAATTAAAATTATTTCAACCAAGATACAAAGTGATCATTCAATTCAGGTTTTGGTTAAAATGTGAAAATAATCTCAAGTTTGAAAAGAACAATAGTAGACGTGAGACTGATGCCTATCTTTTAGAAAAGTTACAAGCAGATTGATCAGACATTAATTATGTCATAAAATGCCAAAAGTCACGAACTTTCCCAGTAAAAACTTTGAATGTATGTACGCAAGGCAATTATGACAAAAAAATATTTATGACAAGGAAACTGGGAATGAAGCAATTTATTTATTTTAGTAGTCAAGTAAATTATTATAAATTGGTAAGTTATTAATTTAATCTAATTGAAAGCTTTTGTAGCGGGATTCGGCCTATTTATTCAATATTTTCACAGAATCTGTAACGCAAAGACCTCATAAAAACGCATACCTACGAGCAGATACCTCAGATCGCCACATGCCTAATTTCGTATATAGACAACTAATATTAAGTCTTTACCTATGAAATTGCCGATTTGTATGAAAAATTGCAAAGATACTAACAAATACCACTAACAATTTTTGCTATAGTTACTACCGCAAATAGTAATGCCACAATTTTTTTATCTACAAGCATTGTATGAACTGAGCAATCTAATGCTATATTTTTATTTTAAAATTAATAAATATCTTAGAGATTTTATTGAATAAAGTAGTCATTTTTACTAACAAAAAAAAAATTGTACGTACCTTTTGACGTTTTTTTTATCATAATATAAGAAACAACAATAATAAACGTACATCTTATGTTTTGGCGCGCACTGTTCAATTAAATAAATCAACTTTTACGGATATCAAACGCGCTATATTTCACCAACTAAGTTGTAATTGTCCGTATTTTTAGATTTTAGGGGTTTTTATATTTTCTCGACGCTTCGGCACCTTTTCAGTCATCCCGTGAACACGGCAACTGTGGTCAGCTGTGGTCGACTGTGTGAAAATTTCTAAAAAAAATACGTACATTGATAACTGTTCTTTTCAGTTAGAACCCATCATTATTCGAACTTTGAACACAGATGCGCTTCGAGGAATAAAATTATATTTTTTTTAATTGATTAGTTAGGTGCGCTTCGAGGAATACCTCCTATTATTTACTTATATGGGAAATCGAATTGAACAGGTATTAACAAAAAATATATACCTACATTAATAAAGTGTCTTTAAACCACTTTTAAAGTATAGAATGATAAACATACAGGGCAACCCAATTCGAAAACAAACAAAACAAACTAGATTGTTGGTATAATGGAACAACGCTCGCAGGCTGTACCGGAATACACGTTAAATTTAATTACGACACTTTTCTGCCCAAATGGAGGCTCAATTTTTATTATTAAAAGCGGTTTACTTTGCAATGGAACGAAGTTCAATATAGTGTTTACAATTAGGTATTAAAAATAAACAAATATCAACATCACATACTATGATTGATCTAATTCCAAGATAAATATCTTAAGTACTTGTGCTACGGATACCAACACAGTTACGAAGGTACAAACATATTTACGTTTAGATAATAACACCCAGAGAAAACATATAAATATTATAATGCGTTTGATGTTATATTCGCTAAGGCACTATTTCTTCTTAGCGTGTCGGTTGGCACAGGTATTTATATTAAAATTTTGAGGACCAAAACTGAGCTACGTGGCATTATAGTTGTGTTAAAATTGCGAATTTATGAATTATTAATATTTTATTACTCATAAATGGACATGAATTTAAGTAATTTAAATTTAAGTAAAATAGATTATCACTGAAATCGTAAAACAGATAAGAAATGTTCCTTTTATTCCGCCCCGATCTTACATATGACTCAAGCTATCATCCACCTAATAAGAGAGCGTCCTGCACCGCGCCCCCGCCCACATCGTAATCATCCCGTAATGGCGCTCCCAGAAATGCCCAATAACCCACGCCGCAGCCGATAAATAGGTAATTGCGAAGTTCATAAACGTACGTGCTGCCCTTAGGAATTCAATTTTTTCGACCATTCATCTTGATGCTGTGTCACTGCTGCGTTGTAAATGATTTGCACGTACAAGTTAGATACGAAGGTACTGTTTCGCTTTGAATGATTTCCAAGTCCCTGTTTGTTAAGAAAGTAACGTTGTAATGTATTTATTAAAATGGTGTAAATCTTTGGTCGTTAAATAAGTTTTTGAAAAACTTGAAGGGGTAGAAGAAAGTTTGTATAAGTAAATCTTCAACACCATCCCGTAATGGCACTCCCAGAAATGCCCAATGAACCACGCCACAGACGATAAATTGGTAATTTGTATGCTTCGGATTTTTATTCCATTCGGCGTCACGTCACGGAGTGTTTAATGCTATTAAGACGCTGTGTCACTGTTGCGCTCTGAAATGTAATTAAATGATTAACCTTGAAGGAGGTGAAATATAGGTTGAAATTATGGGAAATAGTATCTACATGCATGATTTATGCTTCGTAGTAATCGTACTGTTAGCAATCAATTTAACCTTTGAATCTTTTTGTCTGAAATAACATCATGATTATCTTCATAGGAGTGAAACATTCTCGTACCTACCTATTTCCTGTCAATCGATATGTCTAAACATTTAGCACCTGAGTACTGTTTATGAGTTTCATAAAAGTCATAAACATTAATGTTTAGCATTAACACTGAAGTCCGTTGTGCGTCATAAACTAAGCTTTATGATGGACTAGACGCCACCTGCGATTTGGCCTAAGGGCCCGGCCAGTTTCAGTTCAATATTTTTTCTTATTACATCTGTCAAATGATCTGCCATATAAGCTATCCAGAACTTATCTGTCGGTGGTGAAACCAGCCCGAGTTGTAGCAAGATGTATTAGCCATTTAGCCAAAGAGCCCGGTCACAACACTGCGTTGCGACGTCGCATCGCATGAAATTTCATCGCAACGGTATGGCAGCGCATCGGTTAATTCAGCGTTGCGGCGTCCACCTCTCCTTTCAGAGATTAGCGTTAAATTAACAAATTAACTCTTCAGAGTTTTTACATTTGCATAGACTACCGGCACAGACAGGGACTGTAACTTTTTTGCGTTGTGCTGTGCACTAAAATCTTAAGGACTAATATCAAAGGATTTTTTTACGACAGCCAATCTTGTTTCCACTGCCAAGCTTCTTATTAAACATAAGATCACTGTACTTAGGTATTATTTTGATCCTATTCGAAAAACACCATAATAAATACCTACAAATAAATAAAAAATCGAACGCCATCAATTCGATAAGCGGACAAAGTTACATGGTTTGTTAGAAAACCACAATAATTTTTATTTAAATAAAATATTATATTTTTTTACTATGAAAGCTTGTTGTTCTAAACTTGTTATTTATAAGTAAATATTGTTTAATAGTAAATTTTTGTAATAAACATCAAACAAATAATAAAATCAGAATCTTAACGAAAGGTAATGATTTTTTCAATTAAAAACCTGGACCAGTGTGCAATGCAAAGGCGGAAAATAGCATGTAAATATGCAGTGAATATGTAAGTGGGTCATTTACATACAAGATGAAATGACCTTCATTTGCCGTCGGAAGTTTTAAATGTATTTTTTATTGTTTTACTAATCAAACTCGGGTTTAAAATGTAGGAATTTGTAGTTACGAAAAAGGAGTTGAAATAAAATTCCGTGCAGTGGTGAGGGTCGAAATATGGCTAAGGTTAACTGGACCAAGAATAGAATAAAAATCTATAAATCAGGCAATATAGAACATGGAAAATAAAACATTTTATCCATTCAGCAACTATACCTGGCATCCACATATACATATTTAACTATTCGGTGACAATAATTAATGAGATAATTATTATGATCTGCATGGTGGATCGCTGGGGTTGGAATTGTACAAGGGAAGCCGAAGGGAATTGGTATGTATGGACCCTTCGATCAGTCTCAGGGATCAGTGGCGTTTACTTTTATTGACCTAGCGAGCGAAACGTTTCAGTTTCGAGATTAGCCAAAAATGCTTCAATCAGTCTGTTCTCGCCTACGGCCGCATTTTTCAACTTATTTTGATGACATTTGGCACGCTGTTCCTTGATTTATTTATAATTTTTGATTGGGGGTAAAATAGGGGGGGGGATAATAACTTCCCCAAGTTTGCTGTTATTTATCGTTATTTATCGACAGATTTCTATAAAATTTTACAGGCATACTAAGGACTTCATTCTACACAAGATGACGACCGTGATTAAAAATCCAAAATGGAGGAGTGGTGGTGGGAAATATGGGGAAGTTTGCTGTTGTGTTTGTTTCACATTATAATTATTAAATGACATCAACGGACGGTTCAATTTACAGACCTATATCGTGTTAGACGGTAAAAGTGTACCTACTTTTCATGTCAATAGTTTGATCCACGGTCAAAGTTTTCCGACCTAAATATTCGAGCACATTTCCCGAAGTGAAATGAAAAAAAATATTTTTTTTCATCAAAACTATACGTGTTGGTATCTATAGACAGGTCTTTAAAAATTATATCGAGGTTTTTATATCAGTTTTTCTCAAAGTCAACCGTTTGAATGATATACACTTTCAAAGTGATAAAATGTGTTGCTACATAGCAATCTCTTTAACCTCCTCTGTGGTCTAGTGGTACAACCACCGGTATCAGACCCAGAGGTAAATATGTAACACCTATGTAACACTTAGTTTGCAAATAAAAAGTTTGAGTTTGAGTTTGAGGTCCCGGGGTCGATTCCCACCGGGGGTACATATTGTATTCGGTTTGGTTGGTGGTAGGACTTTTGTAAGTTCGCCTGGCTAGCTAGCACCATCTTATCTGAGTCTGACGCCATAACAACATTGTTTTCAGCATTGTTGCGTTCCGGCAGTTAGAGATAAGATAGCCAGTTCCTCAGTAATTGAGGATTCCGGGAGAGGCTCGCTTCCATCTTCAGCCTTATCAATACTTAACATCAGGTATGATGAAGGTTAAGAGTCTCCCCATTGTTCATAAAAATAAACGGCCTACGATTTAGTTTCGCAAAGGTCGGTCATGGGATAGGTGACCAATCATTCTCATCTTTTTCGTGCCCCGGAAGGCACGTTAAACCGTAGGTCGCGGTATTTGCGGTCATGAAAACCCACCAATCCGCATTGGGCCCGCGTGGCGGATCACTACACTATCACTTTAATTTCAATGGCAAAACCAACATTACACACACGATTGAACCAGGTGATCATTAAATCATATTTGAAGATTGATCTGATTGATCTGATTGATTTCAAACATATTCCCTTATCCCACTTTGAAAACTATTTATTGCGATAATAATATCGCTTCTTTTACTTGACTGGCAAGTATAAGAAATCTAACACTAAGGGCCGGTTTCACCACCCACAAATTTGTTAAATTGACTGGCAGATTATTTGACACTTGCCATATCTATACTAATATTATAAAGCTGAGGAGTTTGTTTGTTTGAACGCGGTAATCTCAGGAACTACTGGACCGATTTAGAAAATTCTTAGACCATTAAAAAGCTACATTTCTCCCGAGTGACATAGGCTATATTTTATCTCGATATTCCTACGGGAACGGGCACCACGCGGGTAAAACCGCGAGGATCCGCTAGTGAAAAATATGTCAAATTATCCGCCCGATTAGCTATCCAGAACTACCCCTAAGACTAAGAGCCGGCTTCACCACCGATTGATAAGTTCTGAATAGCTTACTTGGAAGATAATATGACATAGGTATTTAAATTGATCTATCATATAAGCTATCCAGAACTCTGTTGTCGTGTGTGAAACCGGGAGGCCGCTACGCTAGTCAAAGACAACAATAACAAATTCGAAGTAAGCAAGACAATTTACTAATTCCTCGTTAGGACAATCAACACGGGAAAACGGGCAATAAATCGTTCTTCCGTTGATTTATTTCGCTCATTGTCTGATAGATTCGTTTAGCTAATTGCAATTATCTGATTACTTAATTATGTAATGGCGGTTTCCGCCCAAATGTAGCTATCACTATTTCCGCTTCGGAAATCTCATCGTCACTTATACATATTAGATTAGGGAAAATATCGGTTTATTTATCTTGTATTTAATATCAATTATCTCTTTTAGGCGTGCGATATTAAATAAAACATGCTATATTGTGGGTTATGGTATTGTTAAAAACCGGCCAAGTGCGAGTCGGACTCGCGCACCGAGGGTTCCGTAAAATATTTTTTATTATATGATGTAACTAAAAATTTACGGTTTTCGCAATTTTTCCTTTATCTGTACTATAAGACGTTACTTCGTACCAAATTTCAAGATTCTAAGTTCACGGGAAGTACCCTGTAGGTTTTGATTCCCGTGCGAGTATCGAAAATTTGCGGCATAAACGGCTGTATCTTTTGATTGCTTTGGCTTAGAAGTTTGATTTTTTCACAGCTCCAAGGGACAGTAGACCTGAGTATTAGATATAAATTTCAGTTTGATACCTCCACGCGTTCCTGAGAAAAACGGTCTTGATAGACGCACGGACGGACGGACGGACAACGAAGTGATCCTATAAGGGTTCCGTTTTTTCCTTTTGAGGTACGGAACCCTAATTAGTCCGAATCTTGTCTTGATTATCCTACTAGTTCTATAAATGCGATAAATTATCTCAGTTTCTATGTTTGTAACTCTTTCACGCAAAACCTACTGAACGGATTTGGGTGAAATTTGAAACACACTAGACCGTGCAAAATCAGCATCCAGTCCAAGTCTTGTACTATACAGGAGCATCAAATAAAATAGGCTAACAGATTGTGCTGTTTGAGAGGGTCTTCATCTTTTTATCGTTTTGATGACAAATTGTTTTGGCCCGGAATTTGGCCACCTCGATAGCGTTTTTATTATTATTGTAAGGGGAATGCATTTACGCATATCCCGTCCGATAATTATGCGCGGACGGCGATTATGTAGGACTCGCTTAAGGCCATACCCACTCAACCCCTCACTAGCCTCGATAGCATTGTCGGTGGCAGACGTTAGATCAGCTTGCGTGCAGGTTTTGGGACAAGCTGGAAATGAGTTGAGGTGGGCCACTGTTTGTGTCGCGGTCGCAGCACCACACGAACAGCACATTAGTGACATCTACAAACTTCTAGTTGACCATATTTTCCTTGCTCCGACACTTTCAATAGTTATTATAGTATACAGGGTGTTAAAAGACCCATACCGAAGCGTATAATATATGCGTAGAGTACATCAAACTAAATAAGAATATGTGAAAATAATTGGTGGTAAAAGATTATTGTTTTTTGTTTTAAAAAAATGGGTGTTATTTTTACACGCAAAAAAACGCGTGCAACAACGTTTGCGTGCGTCAAGAGGGTACGTGTAGGCGGCCGGGATCCAGTTTCTTTGATTGGTTTTGATATTCATTCCGGATTTGTAACTTTAAACGATAATCTTTAAAATAAATATTGACTTTGATTCTCAAAAACTCCTTAACTATCGGGTTCCCAGATTTGGCTCCATACAAGAAAATTATTGTAACGATGGGGAGAATACGTGGTTTCCGTGTTCGTTATGGGTTTTTTAACACCCTGTATATACTAAAGAGTTTAATTACTTTAAAGCACCCTTTTAGTTTCAATCTAAAATCAGGGAACCCATCGCCTTTTCCTTTACTTGGCCACAACCGCATTATCAAAGAGGTGGAATGCAGACCTGCCACAACTACCCACGGATGCCTTAACCCTAACTAATAGTACGCTCTGATCTCCCTTTTATTACTTTGAAACACAAAAAGAGGCCTACCCCTACCTACCCTTTTCAGGTAAAATCTTTAAGAAATTACCAAGCTGAAAATACTTTTCGAGAAAACCACATTTTCTTTCACGAATCTTATCGGCGGTAAAACTCGTCGTAATGTTTATAGACTATTTTCTTGAACACTCAGATAGATTATGTAAAGAAATATGTAAATGGAAATACTGACAACATTTTACACTTTTTTTATCTGTTTCAAGTTTTGTTTGTAAAATAATAAATGAAAAGCTTAGGTTTTCATGAAAAAGAGTTTCAATTGAAAACATTTTTTTATTAAAAAAAACAGTAAACTACCTGTAAGCCAATGCATTTTTTATATTTATAGTCAATCTATAAATAGTCTAACATGAAGCGAGGTTGCTTTAGTACTGATCATAAATACAACATGGTTTTTTTTAATATTTCATAACTTCAGGATTTTAATCAGACCATGTATACAATTCAAATGCCATATCATTTTCATCCCAAATCAATAGTGGTTTGTTTTACAAGGATGGAAAGTTGGATTTTAGCGGCGAGTTACCTCTATTGACACCTGAGCAAGCGGAGAAGTCTAGAATAGGTTCAAAGATTGAATCCTGAGCATAGCGAAGGTTTCAAAAGTACGAGGCGCTAAAAACTTTTTTGCCGAGCTCAACACACAATTTTTCACCTTACGACAGCGAGGAAAATTCTCAAGTTCCGCGGTCAACTTCCGGTAAAACATCTTTTAACAAAAAGTTTAATCTACATTTAATCTTGTTGTTTTAACTATATATAAAAAAGTTAGTTATAAAAAAGTTCATTCAACGTTATTTAAAATATGAATAAATTGTTACACATAATAACAATAAAAAAGTTTCGGTAAATGTTGACATTGACATGAGGTACAAGGCTCGTTTCCATCTTCGGCCTTATCAATACTTAACATCAGGTATGATGAAGGATAAGAGTACCCCGTTGTTCATAAAAAAAAGTCAATTTAAAAATAAAGGTTTATGTCACGTTCCGAAATCCAATCATAGGTGAAATCTCACCCAGCCGAGTTTCTTGCCGGTTCTTCTCATTACAAGCTCTCAAATGCTTGAAATAGCCTAGACTGAAAATTTATATTGTGTTTAAGTTTTAATATGAAATTCTTTTATCAAATTGATTAATCTTATTGCTATTGTTTTTAAGTTTCAAGGACTAAAATAATATTATAAAACCAAAACGGAGTACTTACTATAATTAATTCAAAGTTATTTATAATAAGAATAAAATGTAACATAAAAAGTCAATGTGCGATTCGGAACGCATTAGGACATATTTTTAGGTTTTAGATTAAAAAAGTACTTTACCACGCTAGGTCGCAGAATGTGATTTTCCACGCAGAAACTGAATGTCAAAACCTCCTTTTCCGAGCGTGTGAGGTGAAAAAGTTTTTTTTTCACTTTTCCCTACAAATTCATTATACAAAACTACGTTGTGTATGAAAAAATAAAAAAAAACTTTTGTTTGGAAAGAAATATATGCCATTTGAAATGTATACATGACCTAATTAAATCCTTAAAGTTACAGGAGATAAAAAAACATTGTGGGTATAACTTCGCTTCATTATAGGTTGTCTAGACGTAATGGAAGTATGGGATAAAAGGCTTAGTTTCTGCATGCAAAGTAATATATTAGCCACAATTTCATTAATAACTGCACGGAAAAAGAGCGTTTATCAAAGAGCATAAATCATATAAAAACTTATTATAACTCTCATATATAAGTATCAAAGCTGTGTTGTGGTTCTGTATTGCGCTCAGGGTATTTACGAAAATGTTGGTGAATGAAACCAACATAAAACTTAACATATTTAATCCTCCGGATGCGATGCACTAAAGGCTTTCGGACTGAATCATATTATGATAAATGAACTGTCAGATATACGATAGGTATGATAAAAGTTTGTATATTTCACTCAATACTTTTTCTTCTAACTCGGACATTGGCAGAATAGTCGCGTAAAGTGACGCATTCATATAAAAAAAAAATGAATTGAATATGATAAACTTAATTATTTGTAGCTTAAAGTCTGAGTTATCATTGGATTAATATTAATTTATTATTATTCTTGTTTGCCAAAGTTTTAATAACGTATTATTATTGTCTGCCCATTCTCGAAATATACCTAAACAATTAGGAAAGTCATTACTCAACGAAATATGTTATTACAACTTTATGTATTTTGATTCATAATAAATGTTTGACATAGAAAAAATAAAAACGCTTTCTTTTGCTGTAGAAATTTTAAGCAATTTAAACTATATATATAGTCGTAGTAGATTGAAGCTGATAAATCAAATCACAGAACACAAAAAAGAGGTTCGTACGCATTGTAATTTTAAATAGAAAAATATTGGAAAAAATTAACTCGACCACAAGTGAATTCTCAGACGGGAATCTAGCCCGCGACCTTTGGAAATCCGGTCCAATGCTCTAACCGCTGAGCTACCGAGACTTAAGTCTCGGATTTCCAAAGGTCGCGGGTTCCATTCCCGTCTGAGAATTCACTTGTGGCCGAGTAAATTTTTTTCAATATTTTTATATTTAAAATTTACCATAAGTATAAAAATAGCATTGAAAAATGCAAAAAAATTACAAAATCATAAAAGAGGTTCGTGTAAAAGTAGTAAGTAGGTTGTCGTGTGTCGTCACCCTTTTGCATAAACACAAAAGCAGCCATACATTTCGAGATGAATATAATTGTGTAAATGTCATTTCCCATTCCCTTTCCATTTCTTCATGTTGTCATGGCAATTCTGCGGGCTTACCAAAATCTATTAGAAACCATCATGTCATATAACGTTTTGTTTGCGTTTTGTTTTTATTGACACTTCGATTTGATTACACTACGATTTTTTGATTGAGCGAAGACGTCACAAAACTTCCGTCAAAAACCAAGCTTACTTTAAGAAATTCGTAGCACGAAATAGCATGGTAAGATTGTAACAAAATTGTGCTAAGAAATGGCGGTAGGCACCTTGTTTCCGAGACAACACTCATTTTACTCATTCTAATTAAATATTGCGTAACGTGCCCTCTAACGCATTTGTTGTGTTCTTTGATTCAAATCATTCCAAATGAAAGTGGTTTTGTTACTCAGAATTTATTTCAATTTGCGTCTCAAGTATGGAAATAATGAGATCGCTATCTCCGTAAACTGAAGATATTCACAAAGGCACATTTCTTCGCGCACTAATCATTGAAATAAAAAAAAACTTTTACAGATTTAAGTGCATTATATATTTTACTGTTAACATATTGCTTTTGGATTCGGTGTTTTGTTTTTGGTTGCTAACGGTGAAATATATAATATTAAATTGGTAAAAGTTGTTTTACTTGAAGATAGTCGTTTTTGTTGAAGTAGAACACATTACTGTGTTCTACTTCAACAAAATTTATCTGAAAGGATAACTCAATATACTTGGCCGTTTTGAGAACGTCAATCATCTCAACTCAAATCAAAATGTTCATAAAATATCATGATGAGTGAGGTTTGAGATGTGTACTACTTATAGTCCTTAATTAAGAAACCTACCATCTATGCCATATATAGGTAGTTGAACTCACATAGTATTGTTACATTTGTTACTCATAGCAACACTAGGTATATGTAAACTGAAGAAACTGCAATACCTACCCAAGAACTAGAAGTAGGCTTGACCCGGGGGCCTACCATCAACTCTATGCGATTCGTTTTAGGTTATTTTCAGGTTGTGAGAGTGGGACGCTAGATATACGGTGCGTATAGCGGCGTCTCACTCACTAAGTAAAATAACCTAAAAAGGATATGAGTTGATGATAAATTTTAATTAAGTTTTATTGATGTCCTTTATAGGGGTTCTGTCTCGTGTATATATAATTATTCCTATTCCGCAGCCATATCGTATAACACGCCGCATTACAAAATGGCGCGCCGGATTGAAAAATGACGCTGTTATGTAATGCGGCTAGCCGGATTCAATTCGCCTCAAATAAAGTGCGCCGCTTTGAATGAGCACTTCGCGTTCGTCAAAGCGGCTAATAAATGAAGCCCTTATACAAAAGGCTGCATCGTCGAAACGTCGCTTTGAAAATTTTACTTTAAAATGAATAAAGTGACCAAAAACTTAGTATTCGTCGGACACCCGAGCAATATTAACGGGGTAAAAGCGAATTTGCTTTATTTCTGGTTGTCACGTGATAGGTTAGAAATATAAGGCGATCGCAAAGCGCAGCGAAACGATCGCCATATTAATTTCGTGTTTATTTTTTTCAGACAACAAATTATCTACTTGTTTTCAGAAAAAATACTTCGTCGTTGATTTTATTGTCACTTGTGAAATTGTAATATCACGGCACGGCTTTGAAAATAATCACTGCAACTTATCCAAAAAAGTCAGTTGAAAAAATTGTTTTTTGTGTCCAGCTTTTTCTGGCACTTTGCTTTATAATTTATAGTCACCCTACCTTTCTTTCTGTTCTTAATTGCTTCTTGCTTACAATACAGCTGAACGTTGGACGCCGCTTTGTATAACTTACCCGACTATAATCGGGCTGAACGAGAAGTAGACATTACATAACAGCGACGTTTTTCGATCCAGCGCGCCATTTTGTAATACGGCGTGTTATGGCTGCGACACCTACACAATGACTGTAGACTATATACAAATGCTTCCCATTTTATTCAATTATTCTATCGGAACACGCCAGCCAATGTTTTACGTTCAACAGAAACCTAATAAAGCAACCTTTTACGATAAAACAAATATGATACGGCTTATTATTTGGACTTTGTGAAAACATTTTAGTCAGGTTTTTATCTTCGATACAGAATAAAAACTCTGGTAAGCTCCCGCGAAATAAATAAAGGCATGCCTTTACAAGTTCTTACGTAACATATACTTATTCTTCAAAGATTATTTATTTACTTTTTTTTGATCTGTTGTACAAAAACACGATGTCATACTTAAATATCGCAACTTCTGTGGCGTTCCTCGTATCAATTGGACTTTAATTTTACTTATTTATACTTATGTCTCATTTTTTAACTTGCCATCATCAGCCTGTGGACGTCCACTGCTAGACATAAGCCTCTCCTAGCTCACGCCTATAGTGGCGTTCATAGGAGGCTATTAGCCTACTGCTACCACGCTGGCCAGACGGGTTGGTAGAGGGTTTGTTTCAAGTTTTCCTTCTCTCGCACAGGTGTTCAATGCGTCGAGCCTCTTAGTCGACTCTTACGACATCCCAGGCATGAAAGGGAGTGGCGACACGTGTATTCTTACGTTGTTACGTTACTTCTTCTTCTTTACTTCTTACGTTACTTTTGTACGTTTTAACTTATTATAAAAATATTAGAAAAAAACGACTCATAGCACAAGCTTCAAACAAGAAATACTAAAAAAGTAAACGTAGGTACTACACTTAATTAAAACAAATATTGATTACATTCACAAAGATTTCTCCGTTACAAAAATAATACTGGATAAACCTACTCTGGTTTAGTAAGTTAACAACTTTGTCTTTAAATGATATTGGATTATATATTTTATGGCACAATGATAGTGTATTAACGTTCATAATGGTCTTTGTGAGCTGTTTAAAGTGGTTATAAAACTACTTTGTGTGTTCACAGCCACTTAAAAGTTAGCTCCATGCTGAAGCTCTTAATGTTCATCAGAAATGTATTAATGAAATTAAAACTTTTGCTTTATGACGCTGTAAATTGTAATGACTTTAATTACGACCTTGTTAAGTCTATAAATCTCGAGCTGATGAATAATAGTGATATAATAGGGTCATAGCTATATATAACATGCTATCCCTGTGACTTCAGATTGTCAAAATGTCAAATAATATCCGTGACTTCATCTGCATGTATGTAATTCCAATCAAATTTTTATTTTTTTGTATAGACATAGAGAAGTAAGTACATACAGATTTTATCCGTACGTTCTTATTCCAAGGTCAGTAATAGTGGCTTATACCTTCTATAATCCTAATTGAAGAAGTTATGGGTTATGGCGCGACAATTCAGGCTTTTGATCCTGGTCTAGGTTTGCCTGGTCATTGTCAGGTACAGTCGGGGAACTTCCCGGTCGACCAGAAGAGTTTTTAGGGAGCATTATATAAAAAAGTTGTAGATTAAAGAAACTTTTATATCACAACACAAATAATAACACATTATTATCCATTTTACTTAAATAATAAATTAATTCTTTAACCTTATTACTTTTCACATAATAATTGTACTGGTTCAATCTTACAAATTCATCACTTATTATATTGTTAAAATGTGACATGTAACTACTTTTGCAACTTTTTATGGACTGTTCCGTTTCCTTTGCCACTATAATAATAAGTAATATTAGAATAACTGGGAGCGAAAGTAATAAAAACAGCATGCACTGAATTTTGTAAGTAAAATATTCACACAACTTTTATATGATCAAATTAAGTAAATACAAAAGAGATTTGTATCACTTTTGTATTACCAGAGGCGTTATATAATTAAAATAAATAATTCAATTTCAAGAGCAAGATATTCAGTAACTAGGTTATGAAATAGGTATTATCAAAGTTAAAAGCAATCAGAAATAGGCAAATAAAATTATTCGTTTCAAAATTCATTCATTCATTTCACCGTCGTGCTGCGCCAGAAGTCGTAGATTTGAATTAGCGTCCACAATTTTTTTTAAACATTTACATAAATTTATTTTAAAGCCAACTTATCTTTCAAACTTATATAAATACTCTTTCTTGCACTAACAATTACAGTTACACAATTAATTTGAGACATGTGCACAAAGGTGGACCTATCTCTAAAAGAGATCTTACACAACATTTTTAGGGTTCCGTACCTGAAAAGGAAAAAACGGAACCCTTATACCACTTCGTTGTCCGTCCGTCCGTCCGTCCGTCTGTCAGGACCGTTTTTCTCAGGAACGCGTGGAGGTAACAAACTGAAATTTATATGTAATACTCAGGTCTACTGTCCCTTGGAGCTGTGAAAAAATCAAACTTCTAAGCCAAAGCAATCAAAATATACAGCCGTTTATGCCGTAAATTTCCGCAAATTCTCGAAACTCGCACGGGAATCAAAACCTACAGGGTACTTCTCGTGAACTTAGAATCTTGAAATTTGGTACGAAGTATCGTCTTATAGTACAGATAAAGGAAAAATTGCGAAAACCGAAAATTTTTAGTTACATCATCTAATAAAATATTTTGAAAATTTTAAACGGAACCCTCGTTGCGCTAGTCCAACTCGCACTTGGCCAGTATTTTTTAAACTATAAACATGTCTTATGGTAAATTTTAAATAGAAAAATATTGGAAAAATTAACTCGGCCACAAGTGAATTCTCAGACGGGATTCACTTCACTTCAATTCAATTCAATTCACTTGTGGCCGAGTTAATTTTTCCAATATTTTTCTATTTAAAATTTACCATAAGTATAAAAATTGAAAAATGCAAAAATTACAAAATCATAAACTATAAACATGTCTTTAAAATTTTAAAGCCAAACCTTGTATCAATTATTGACATACTTACCACTGGTAATATTTACAAAGTTGATTAGTCAAGTTACACGTTATTTGCTATGAACAAAATGTTCATACGGAAAATAAAAAAAATGGCTTTACGGAAAACTATAGAGAATAAAGCTGTTACTAGCTTATATGATATGTACTTATGCTAAGTTATATTGGAAATGTAAAAATTTGCATGTTAATTTTTTTCGGGTGTTTGTTACTCAATCACAGACAACAACACAATCAAAAACAGTTGAACGGATTTGGACGATAATTTTTACGCCAGTCACAATCACATGTTTCTCAGGGATTTTTTTAATTCGACGGAGGAAGTCACGGATGGAAGCCAGGATCACGTAATGTCAAAAAAAGTATAGGAAAATGTATGCAGTTCGTTTTAGGTCTGGTAGGAACGCTGCTCAATATCTCATTAATTTTTTTACTTTACTTCCTCGAAACTTTTTTTACATTAAATAGGCTTACTCTTGGCCTCATTCTGAATCTCTTCCGATCTTCTTACAATTGTTAGATTAAGAAGAGGCCTAAGATGGAGATACCCTAGAAAAATCCTATTCACTCGAGCTTTAAATTTACCAGGGTTGTAGGCACCCGGGAATACAGACTATACTTACTCGAAAGTTTATGGTTTTTGCATTTTTCAATGTTATTTTTATACTTATGGTAAATTTTAAATAGAAAAATATTGGAAAAAATTAACTCGGCCACAAGTGAATTCTCAGACGGGAATCGAACCCGCGACCTTTGGAAATCCGGTCCAATGCTCTAGATTTGGACCGGATAGAGCATTGGCTTGGATTTCCAAAGGTCGCGGGTTCGATTCCCGTCTGAGAATTCACTTGTGGCCGAGTTAATTTTTTCGTGTTATTCGTGCTAGGTTTACAGAAGCAAAAAACATAAATTGTTCTAATCTTAGAAGTATTATAATCAGTCTCATTGCAAGTAACTCTTCGTCTTTTCAAAGTTTTTTAATTAATAACTGTTTAATAAGTATGAAATTGTCGATTCCTTCTCACATATAATAGAGGACCTCAAAAACGGTTTTTCTTTGAAATTCGTCATACAAATTGGCATTTTCATAGTCCAAGATCTAATAGTATAGGTACTTACTAAGCCAAGGCACTATTTAGTATTCTGTGGCAAGGGGGGTTCATTCGGCAATTGCATCAAAGAGTACTATGTATATGTAGTTCAATGGCATTACCAACACTACCAACGATTTTTCACCAGTAACGACCCGGAAATAGCGCAGTGAGTTTCAAACGAGACTAGCAGACGACGTCAATTTACGGAGCCCGTTTCAATCCGATTTCCATTGCGTATTTTTCGATTTCACCTTTTTCCCTCCGGACATTTTTATCTATATTTAATGATTCGTCTATAAAGCGTTTAAACGAGTAATAATAACTCCATTTTTTTGTCAACTTCTTGTTTCCTTGTTTTATGTTTATATATTTACCTACTTGAACGTGGATTTTAAGGTTGCCCTCTTGTTCTTGTTGTTTGCAAAAAATAAATTATGTTTAGCGATCTCTGTAATGGATTGTGGCTTATGTTTACCAAACTCTAGACTATTCTAAACATGTTTTGGGCAGAAAATGATTTAGTTTTAAAAGTGATTGTGAAGAAAATATTGCAATTTATAGTTTACGTAACATTTTTATTTTATTTATTTATTTAATTCAGGCCCACACAACTAACATACATATTTATAATAATATTTTATTTCACATTGGACGGCGACGTGTTGCGCAACGCGGTGTCTGGTAACCGAACGCGAACCGTCGGAACAAAATACCTTTCGACCAAAAATCTTCACTGATAAAGGTGGCCAGATGTTCGGTACCTCACCACGAATGAGGCAAAGTTCACATTGTGGCATAACTCCAATTGTTGGACCCTCAGAGTATACTTCGACTTGATCCGGATGTACTCCACGTCGTCTGGTTTAGTGGAGTAATGCAGGCGGGACATGCACACGGCAGCAGGTGATTGCGTGCAGTCGGGGCGGTACCTACATAGGTTACGGCCGGCGGCATTCTTCTTCTTCTCCACCTTTTTAAAGCCGTCCTCGTCACACCCATTGTCCTGTTATCGTGGTGCTGAAGCCTTAGTGACAGGACCGAGAAGATTTTCTCCCTCTTTTGTAAACACAGCTCTCAAAAAGCGAGTACTTCTTAAATTAAATACTTTAAAGAATAATATAACAAGAGGCAACCTATTTATTGTCAGCCCTCAAAAGACAATTTCCGAGCAGAATCGCGGAAATAAAGCGATTTTGATTTTGACATCGTCGGATTTGTTTCCTGGGGCTGAATTATTGTTATTCCCTTTGTGCTGAACACAGACAAAAAAATCTTCATTAAGGACCTACATTTTTTAATTTAGATAAGTAGTGCTTTTTTGTGTCTCCTTGCTACTTTGCTGGCAATTCTACATGTTCACGTAATGGGGGGTTTCCTTGGTTATTAAATAGGTTTTTCACTTCATATTTTATAGTTTAACCTGACATGTACAAATGTGTTCTTTATGGCTAAGCACTACTAAAATTAATTTAATTAATCTAGGGTAATTTAACAAAAACAGATCTCTAACCTCAACTAAAGAAGAAACATAAAAATAGTCATTGTAAGATATAAGTGCTTATTAAAATAATTGGATAAATTCTTTATAAAGTGCGGTTGCTAGCATAAAACATAATAGATTTAAAAAACGTCGCCGATATCGTAGTCGACGTTAGACGAAATTAATTATACTGACGGGCAGGATATTGATATTATTCTTGTCTCCAGTTTTCAAAGGAACGCTTTATTACTCGTAGAGTAGTTAATCAATTTAATAAGAGGATAGACGCGGAAGTTTCTTATTATAGAATGGAAATACTTAAACCCGAACAAGTGTGAATTTCACATTTATTTTATATCAATTAAGTGTATTTAACCTTAGACTCTTAAGAGAACGTTACAAAGTCTAGTATCAATTACACTACCTGGACAAGTGTGAATTTCACATTTATTTTTTATCAGTTAAGTGTATTTAACCTTAGACTCTTAAGAGAACGTTACAAAGTCTAGTATTAATTACACTAGATGAAAAGTTTTGACGTGTTCTCAATGCGCAAATCCACATTTTAGGGCGCTTGAGCGTCAATAACGGCGGAATCGGCTAGCAACCAACCGGCCGACAAAGTCTAGTAAATCACTATAAAAAACCAGACAAGTGCGAGTCGGACTCGCCCACCGAGGGTTCCGCACAAATTTGTAGGTATTATAAATTGTTCAGGAATCGAGACTCACAGTTTTTACCGAATTTTTCCCGAAATTCAATTTCCAAAATTAAAGAATATATTTTTATGATTTAATTACAAATGTATAGTTTTCAGATTTTGCCCTGTACTTGTAGTAAAAGACGATATTACTAGTTCTAGGTCAACGGGAAGTACCCTATAAATTTTGATTCACTTGGGAGTGTCGAAATAATATACGTTTTTGCGGCATAAACTAACCCTATCTTTATTTTGCGTTAGTTTACAGTTTTGTTTTTTTTCACACCATCAAGAGATGGTTGACCTGAATATATCTAATATATAAAATTCTCGTGTCACAGTTTTCGTTCCCATACTCCTCCGAAACGGCTTGACCGATTCTCATGGAATTTTGTGAGCGTATTGAGTAGGTCTGAGAATCGGCTACTATCTATTTTTTATCCCGAAATTCCACGGGAGCGAAGCCCCGGGGCACAGCTAGTAGTAAATAAAAGACGGCGCTGTGGTTTGCCACCCATTACGTCATGGTGATCCTAGCGAGAGCGGACAGTGGTTCGCGGAAAACGCTTTGCTACGTTAAATATTAGAGGAATGGAAGGTAAAATATGTCACACAAAAGAAAACATGTATGAGAGATGGGACTACGGGAAGGAAGAGATATAATAATGTTAGAATCGTTGCAAGTGGAAAAAAGTGATCTCTGCCTGCTCTTAACAGGGAGGGGGAGGCATGATTGTATTCATGTTTTTTAACCGTGGCTTTTAATGTCATACTTATTATCAAAGATAAGGTCAGATTATTTAAAGGCCATGTTTCAAAAGACTTTTTTACATATACAAACACTGTACATAGTGGCTTTGAGATACAAGTACGAGTAAGTATACTTATAACTCAGTTGCTTTTAGAACACTTTATCTGTTCATTGCTTTATACTAACCTAAAGCGAGATCTGATAAAAGAAATTCCCCACAACTTTTATTAAAAATGTATTCTTGCAACAATCTTGAAAGGAAAAAAAAATAATGGAATCCCCTTTAGTACTAACATAACAAAGGCATTCCTTTGTGTTGCTGGCCAGTTTTAGAGCCACGGTTAGACACCTAAATGTACAGGAGTGGCCACAATTTAATACACCACCATAAGGTGTATGATACTTAAGAGAGAATTTTCTGAACTAACCAAATATTGGTAATAACCAAAATAGTCCAGTCCGACGCAGGACTCTTGAGGCGGACATCTTTTATGTTTCATTGTAAATCGGGTTTTTTGTTCCATTCTCGTTTGTTTGTTGTTTTTGTTTTGTTTACGTTTGTAACACTATACTTTTTTTTCTGCTGTTTTTCCTTTTGTTTTTTTATTATCATGTCATGGCACCGCATTGAAATTGCCACAGAACAAACTAAAACCAGAATCCAATAACTTTTTTGTGTTATTGGCAAGGCAAAGGGACCCGGGACTGTGCAGCCTTTCCAATATTCGATTTCTTTTTGTTTTAAATAGTTTTATTTTTGTTTTATAATTTCTCTTTTATTGTATTATTGCAGTTTTTAATTTTTGTTTGTTTGTTATTTTGTTTTGTTCCTGTTGTCACCAAATAGGCTCCTCCAGAATACCAGCGTCTCAGTGGCATGCTACGTATGTCACTGTGACATTACTGAGGATGGGGCCTAGCTGTTGACCGCGCACTTTTTTTTTATTGTTATTTTTTTATGTTATTGTTATTTTGTGTGTGTGCCAATAAATAGTTTTTCTTTCTTCTTCTTTCTTTCTTTCTTTCTTTCTAATAACTAGCGGCCGCGGTTTCACCCGTGTGGATCCCGTTCTCGTGTGAATATCGGGATAAATAGTAGCCTATGTTTTAGCCCAGGGTATCTTCTATTCTATCTATCGTGCCAAATTTCATCCAAATCGGTTCAGTAGTTTGTGCGCGAAAGAGTAACAAACGTCCAAACATCCTGACAAACTTTTGCATTTATGATATTAGTAAGGGTAAGTAAGATTTGAAAACTATCATCCTTTGTTTTTGACCATACATTTTTTTTTAAACACAAGCAGTATACAAATTGTATCTTTCAATGTCTACTAATACTAACTTACTGCCAATATGGTTCTTTATTAAAATTCCTTGTTCGCTTATACAGCAAAGTACAACCAGAAGACAAATTAATTTAAGCTCTGCGAATACCAGTAGTTTATTTTGCTTATTTTTTCCATGTCCCATCAATCATTTTACAATATTCATCGCAGTCATCATAAAAACAGCTAATTTTGAGTGTATAACAGTATTTTTAGATAGATACACAATGTTCTTCGATAGTATCTATCTATAGACACTGATATTTTTTATTTTATTAACGGTCGGTTTCAATAACTTATCTACAGTAAGATATAGGCTTACTAGAGCTTTGTTGCCTAGGTATTTTTGTTATTCGCTCAAAATAACCCGAAATAACAGTGGCTGCTAAGTAAATTAACCAAGATAGGCCTATCTCTTGTTAGGGATAGATTATTGAAACCGGCCGTTAAACTCCTTGTTGATTTGACCTACGGGCATACAATCATCTATTAGAAACGATCATGTCATAAGAACGATTAGTTTGCATTTTGTTTTTACTGAAGTTGTCACATTTTGACACACTACACACTTTGGAGTCGATGATTGAGCGATGACGTCACATAACTTCCGTCAAAAGACAAGCTTACTTTAAGAGTTTCGTAGTACGAACGAAATAGCATGGTAAGATTGAAACAATACTGCGCTAATAGATGGCGGTAGATACCCAGAACACAGAACAGTTATGTTCTGCGGCAATGGCTGTATCTAACCATGTTCGGCAGGCAGATAATCTAACAAAAAATCACCGTGCAACCAGTTTCGTCTCTGTCATTACTGTCACATTTTCATACAGTAAGACAACCAAAATAGCGACTAAACTGAACTGAACCAAGGTTCCGTTAGATATCAACCTGCGGGTCTTTCTACATCGTAATCTGACTGTGAGACCAATTGAGGTACCTGTTCAATTTCGAATAAAGTTTTCAGCTTTATTAAATTAGGAGCAAGATATTCAATTAGTAGCTATAGATAAGTTCCTGTAATTTGCAAGAACACGCCCCTAGCTAATACAGCTAATCCTTGCAAGATCCCGTGGGTGCGAGAGATTGGATGGAAGCCACGTGATACAGCTATATATTATATTTATGTTGGTACTACGACCGCAACAAAGAGAACACGAACGCTCACTTTGCAATGCAACGTACTTAGCCCTGACTTGGTAATTATTATCAGTTATGTACAATTTTGTTTTAATATGAGACAGCATCCGACACCTTAATTCCGGAATATTACCCATGTTACGGAAATTAGTAGTAGGTACCTACTTACCGACAGATATTAGTTTTTAATTAATAAATAATATTTTTATACAATCTTGCCGAAAGCAAGTTTAATTAATACCTCTATTTATGAATACTAGATAACGGATACTTACTTACTTAGGTAATTATATCTTTTCTAAATACTTTCATAGTATAAAGTCGTTTTTTTTTATCATTTCGGTGTGATTGCTTATTATTAGGTTTTTTTAATATTGACTTTGTATTATTGTAATTCCTGATAATCGTTAATTTTTATACATAATGAGATCAAAACATCTAAATAAACTTATGCGAAATCAGTGTTTAAAATTTTGATGGCACCCTGAAATAAAATGACTACCCACCAAAATGGAATGATGAAGCACGTCAAAATATATATCAAGATGTCGCTTAAAACAAATGCCCGCGAACCCTGGATATCTTATAATTTCCAAACACGCTGTATTGCATAGAATATTGCTTTTGGAAATTCTGAAATATTAATAGCATCGACCGGAATGATAAAAGAATCCACGGAAATGAAACAAATATGCACCGAAACGCACGGAAATTATAAAAGTTTCATTTTGGTGAGTTTTTTATCATTTTGGCAGACATTTCTGGGCACCGAATCAACCGAAATGTGAACACCGAAATTAAAATACATCACAAAAATTAACACTACAAGAAAACTATTTATTATATGATCTAATGAACACTACAAAAAAAACGTTGTACAATTAACGAACTCGCAGATACTTAATAAACTGCACTGACTCATTCCAAGTCAAGTTATAACTATGTACGGAAATGATAAAAACTATCCAGTGCCCACCGAAACTACACACGTTTATAGCGGGAACACGCCGCAAGCGACGAACGTCCTTCCACTATTAATGCTTAGGCGGCACTGATTCGTAAGATTTAAGGACGTGAGATCTAACTTAGATTCATTTTAAGTAAAAATATAGGTACTTTTAAAGTTACGGCACTGAAATGCAAGATTTTTTTAGGACAAAAGCATTTTACTTACCATTTATAAGTACATATTATTACACAAATGGTTTTGGTAAATACTATCACTATTAACGATTTAAATAATAGAGCCATTAACCTTAATAAGTTATAGTTTTTATAGGATGACGAAAATGACATATTATTAAAGACCATGTACACATTTTTTTGTATTGTCCGGTATACAAACCGGGGTCCTCTGCACAGAAGGCTGGTATCCCTGCCTCTGCGTCAAACAGGTCGACCAACCCCCAAATATAGGATAAAGACAAATGTTCAGACATAAAAAATTGTTCCAGTAGTGGTCCCATAAACTACTTCGGCAATTCGAGATGGCATCTGAAAAGTAATGACAATATGATTGCCTATTCCATAGCCACGACGAATCCTTTCTTTTCCATGAAAAATGAAATTCGTCGGAAAAATAATAAATCCAAAGTTTTGTGAAAATACACGAATTGCATTTGAATAACGAAAATCACAATTTATATACTTACATAAAAATCAATATCAATAGACATTGCACACTCAAATTACTTGTTTATCATTCTACAACGCACCATACTAAATTTTTGAGTCAATTTATAATTCCCAAACTTCTCAAAGCCACGTCAATGTAAACAATTTGCGGTCTCGTTAATGGCACAGCAGGAACCAAGTAATTGCGAGAACCACAAAACGTGATATAGCGCGGAAGTTTTACGAAAACTCCGTTGAATCGGAACTCCCTTAATGGGGAATTCGGTAATTACACTCTGTGGTGCGACGTCACTGATTCCCGATTGAAATTTATTGTACGGCTAAGCGAAATTGTACGCGATTAATGCCTTTTAATTTATGTAACGAAAGAGTTTTATATCCTTTTTGGATTAGCCTACTTTTTAACCGACCAAAAAAAAGAAGAAGGTTTGGAATTGTACTGATTCAAACTATTACATCAGCGGCCCGACCGCCTAACGGTATAGCGTGTGGTATTGCTATGGCTCAAATGATAGGGTTTTTGGCTAATTTCTACATATTTCTATTCATCTATTGGATTCACGATTGCATTTTTAGTATGAAAGTGATAGCGTCAGCGAGAGCCCTTGTAGGGGGTTTGAAAATTCGATAGCTATAGCAATAGCACAAGCTATACCGTTAGGCGGTCGGGGTGCAGGTTTGTCCCTAAGTTGGTGTAGTAGTTTATGATTTTTTAATTTTTGCATTTTTCAATGCTATTTTTATACTTATGATAAATTTTAAATAGAAAAATTTACGTTACGTTATTTACGTCCGCTGAGCTACCGAGACTTAGACTCAGCGGTAAGAGCATTGGACCGAATTTCAAAAGGTCGTGGGTTCGATTCCCATCTGAGAATTCACTTGTGACCGAGTTAATTTTTTCCAATATTTTTCTTTTTAGTAGTTTTCAAGTAATCTTGAAAATAGTGTCGTTTCCGTCACTTTACCTAGATGACAAAATCATTGACGACAAGTTCATAGTTCAAATTTATTGTGTAGATAAGTGCGGAACCTATTCTAACTTTAAAAATTGAGAAATTAAAAAAATCATATACTTAAAAGTATTAAACCGACTTCAAAAAGTAAAAAATTAACTTTTATGTAGTCGGTTTTTTCAACTGACGTACTTTATATCTATACGACGTCACTGATTCCCGATTGAAATTTCGTTTCGTATTTATTGTACAGATAAGCTGTCAACGAATAGGCAGGCGCCTTGTTTAACGCCTAGAGTCTAGCGAGTCACCTAGCGATTAACTCTAATAGTAAGCGCCTAGCTAGGCACGAAGCGCGCAGTGCGGCCGATCGCTTAAATTATAGAAAATACGTTTCACTAAGCTATTCGCTAGGTAACTTACTAGGCTCTAGGCGCTAAGCAAGCCACCTACGAGTTTGCAGCCTAAGCAAAATTGGACGCAATTAATTAAATTGTATTTAATTTATACAAAGTTTTATTTATAAAAAAATTGATTTAACCTACTTTTTTCCAAATTGCGTCCTTTGTTTTTATACGTCACTGATTCCCGATTGAATTGTACGGGCGAAATTGTACGCAATTAATGCCTTTAATATATATTTAACGAAAGAGATATGTACATATCCTTTTTGGAATAACCTCCTTTTTATCACCTTACATACTTTCTGTTTAAATACGATGAGTAGAAACAATTATAGTCATTTCTGTGAAGTAATAAAGATAATTACAATAACACTGAAGTGTATTTAATTACTCATATTCTTAAGAAAATGTTAAACCCTACTAACATAAAATTGGTAAATATGAAAGTTTGGGAGGTTTGGATGTTAGGTTTTATCAGGTAAAAACGGCTGAATAGATTTCGATATTTGGCACATCGTTTTCAGCCGGGATTGGCACTATCACTAATATTCCCGATATCCTCTCGGGAACGGGAACCAAGCGGGCGGTCACTAGTGGTCTTAATAAGTCTTGTACTAAGGTCTTGTATCAAATTAATTCAATGATCATTCAATTCAAAATTATTCGCAATGAAAATACCTCTTCACACATTAACTTATTCCCCTTATAACTTAATCCCCTAATTACCAATAATCAATATTCATTTAGTGTCTATTTTAGTACATACTCTATTTTGTAAAATATTTAAACATATTCAAGCGCATGTCTAGCAATTAATTATAACTGTTTGCTGATATACCAGGCAAACGTACACACTTTACGTAACGTAACAACACTTTAGTAGTGCGATTTATAGCAACTATATTTTGTTCCTTTTGTTATATGAGAAGTTGTTGATGTTTCATCACAGTTTATTGTTTTTTAACTTCCTACCTTAAGGCGATACTCGAAAAAAATATGCTGAAGCGAGATAGCAATGAGAAAACGACGCGCATGGGAGCGAGCATTTTGCAGATTAGGCAAAAAAAAAAACACAAAATCACATCGTATTAAAATACGATCTATACGATCCTAAATATTATTGGTGTCCACTTATTAAACCAATTCCCAATAGTGTAAGTAACCCCATTGAAGAATAATCTTGAATTTTCTTATTTTTTAGAGGTCTTTTCGAAAAGAAAAAGTGTCGAGGCAAAATCATAAAATCGTGTTTTTGAAACTATACGAATCTAGATAAAGGTATGAAGAAATATATATGTTATTACCAGATTTGTAACAACTGTAATCGTGCTATAGTTTTGTATCAAAAAGCCCATACTTGTTCCGAGTAGCGCCTTAACTTATTGATTTAGAAGTCTTTATGACTAATTGCTCATCGTGGATATCTAACCAATTGTGTCTCACACTCGTATAATACTAGACTATAATTTTTGGTTGGTGGTAGGACTTGTTGTAAGTCCGCCTGGCTACCTACCACCAGCTTATCTGACGCCATAACAATATAATGTTTTCAGCATTGTTGTGTTCCGGCAGTTAAAGATAAGATAGACAGATCCTCAGTGATTAAGGATTCGGGATGAGGCTCGCTTCCATTTCCAGCTTTAACCGTACTTAACTAAGATCAGCCCCCTCACTCTTGATGCGATCGCAATGAGATCGAGATTGAATTAATGTCAAACGTCAGTAATAATAGCTTAAAATGAGTAATTAAACTAAAAAATAATACTTCAAATTAGTAAATGAAGTGTTTTGTACGCTAGAAATCGATTTTAGCGGCAATTAAAGTCGAATCAACGTCGTAAATCAGTAATAATTATTAACATTCAATCTCGATCTCAACGCGATTCCGTCGAGAATAACCCCCTAGGTATGATAAAATTTAAGAGCATTCCCGTTGTTCATAAAAAAGACGAGAATCACGATTACTTGTATGGCAAATAAACTTTGCCAATATATACTTAGTTATTGGTCGGTGGAAGGATCTGTTGTTAATCCGCCTGGCTAACTGCCATCTTATCTAAGCCTGACGCCATTACAACAATGTTTTCAGCATTGTTGTGTTCCGGCAGTTAGAGATAGGATAGCTGGTTCCTCAGTGTTTAAGGATTCCGGGAGAGGCTCCCTTCGACCTTTGGCCTCGTCGCCGGTCCGATTTTTTTTTTTATCGCGCCGCACTAGCTTACATATATAAATGGATAGGAAACGTAAAGATGAACAAAAAATATTATGCAACATAATGGCCTAAAGTGTCAGGTTAGTGCGATAATTGGAGTTAAAAAAAACCGACTTCAAAAACTAAAAAGCAAAAAATAAGCCTTTGGAGTCGGTGGCAGCCAAGACATTCTACTTTAAGCTCCTATTCTTTTATTTTTCTTGCCTTGGCTGGCACCGACTCCAAAGGCTTATTTTTTGCTTTTTAGTTTTTGAAGTCGGTTTTTTTTAACGCAGTTTTTTTTTTTTACTTTTTAGTGTCTGTAATAGGCTGTTTTGTAAGCTACAGCAGGGTTTTTCTAGATTAGATAAGGTTTCATGTACATTATAAACAAAATTATCGTAAATACTACATCGTCCAAGTCAACAATGAAATGAAATATATAAAAATGCTCATAACATAAAAAGTACTGGGTCAAACGAAACCAAATTTTTATGGGACCAATTGGCAACTATTCTGCGTCGAACAAAAAAAGAATCATGGAAATCGGTTGAGAAATCTCGGCGTAATCGGTGTACATACATAAAAAAAAATAAAAAAAAAAAATTTATACCAACCGAATTGAGAACCTCCTCCTTTTTTGAAGTCGGTTAAAAATACAAAGGTGATACTTCGGTTGGCATCATTCATTTTTAACTGTAATTATCTCGCTAACGTTACATTTTAGGGTATTAACTATATACCATAACATTTTTGTTCCTCTGTGTGTCCCTTGTTCATTTATATAAGTGTTATCGTGCGACGTCATTTGATGAATTTTCAAAATGGCGTCTCATACTACGGATTTGGACGAGACTAGCCTCCATATAAAAAAATCCAAACTCCTTTGATGTAATACTCGTTCAAAATAAAACCCACTATCCTACAATGAAAGATCTTTTAAAAGAGCTAAGGAAATACATTAAATCTAAAGTATCTTGAAATCAAAGCGCAGGAAAGCCGTAAGCTGTTTCAACTGATGTATCTAATTACGATCTATCGACAAACTTGATATATGAGACTACTAGTTTGGGTGACGCCTCGCAGTTGCCATTTTAACGGTCTACCTACGCTGAGTATTCGCTGGACACAAGACCGGGTATAGAAAATTTAATATCGAGTCTATGAAAGCAGAAATTGTAATATTCATAACATAAAAACAAGCCAATATCGATTTTGTTATAAAAAAAAAATAATCAAAATGTAAACATGTAATTAATGTAATTGGATTTACATTAAAACTTCACCATCAAAATATTAAAGCGTTGAAGTATCAAAATAAATAATCAAACTTTCGAATTAAAATGTAATAATAAAAATTTGTAAACCTACTTTTGCTCACATATTTGTAATGATTACATCGCGTTCCGAAAACTCGAGGTTATATTATACAAATAGTCCAATCTTGAAAAAGTCTTGAAACAATCAAATTGAAGGAATACTTTCTTTTTATTTAGATTCAATAATCGAATTCAGACAAATACAATTCATGACAGAAAAAGCATTCTTAATATCAACAATATAAAAAATAAAAAATACTATATGGCTGAGCACGAAAATTTCCAAACGCTTTCATTGACCTTTAGAGATAACAGCAGCGCATTTGATGTTGTATTATGCTTATCAGTCTTAGTATATTTGATACGTCAAGGAAACAAAATGATCCCCAAACTAGATAATATAACGCAAATGTGCCCACCGTTCAAAGTTAAATTTATAAGACAAAGAAAAACCAGTCTTAAAATACTTAAAATATAACTATATTTTATTCAATACATGACGAAATATTCGTTCTAACTTTATTTTATCGCGTCTCGGCTCTTTAATAAATACAATTTGCATCTAACAGAATAGAATTGAATTGTCAGTTCTATTTACTGAATACTGAACTAAGTTACTCCGGGCGTATTCGATTATTAAAGTCTGATAAATAAGATATTCATTTATTTTGATTACGAAACGATTGTGACATTAAAATGTCCTTAAGTAAGTAATTCTAAAACCAAGAATCAGTTCTATTTACTGAATATTGAACTAACTTACTCCAGGTGTCAATCATTCTCAATAAAATTGATAAACAAAATATTAATTAATTTTCATTACGAAATTATTATGACATGAAAAGACCTTTAGTGAAGTATTACTAGACATTTAAGTTTAAACAAATAATAGGCACCTACGCCAGACTAATCATTGTTTACACAACATTATCAGAACGAAAACATAATCTCTTCGTATTTTCACAGGTTGCGCGGACATCGCAGTTTAAATGGGACGAAGGCATCAGAAAAACCTAGAGTTCCACACACGACGAGTAAATACGCGAGCAGACCGTCCATGTTTGCAGACACCTTATCACTTGATAAGTTAGAACACAAGCCGAGCGCAAACAACCTTATCATGGTGGCATTCTTGAAGACGAACCACTCCGCAGTCTCCTCGGAGAGAGGCGCGCGGGATCTGAACGAAGCTATGAATGGTGAAAGTGTGTAGACAAATGTAGTGTAAGTGTAATAAAGCCAAAGAACAAACCAAAGCCTCGAGCTCAAATTTCTAGTCTTGGAAGTTGCGATAGTTGGCAAACTGGAGGACCTACATACGTTGGAGGGTACTGAGAGCGCCGCCGCTAATGTCACCGTGGAGGTGGAAGAATGTCTGGCGAAGAACATCAACATCACAGAAAGCTACTGCCCCGCGTATCACGATGGGCTGCTGTGCTGGGACCGCACGCCGTGGCACACGCTGGCCGTGCAGAAATGCTTCAGCGTGCTGAACGGGATCCAATATGATGATACACGTAAGTCATTTTGTTATTCTATTTTTGACCCTCTGCAAAAGCAAAAATAACTGAAAGAGAACAACATAAAACTTGTTTATAATTTAACTCATCAGGTATCGGAAAATGAGACACAATCAACATGTTATTGTTGTGAGACCTAATAATATTCGCCATAAACCTTGTTATAAGGACTTATTGATGATGGGACACATTAAGGTTTAAGTACATATACCTAATTAACACAATATGTGATATCTCAGTTTTATAAACCGTATTATGTTCGCCAATTGATTTGTATAGACGAGATTTCACATACTACAGTGTTTTCAGAAGTTTTTACAAAAACGAAAGGAAATCTTGTACCTACAAGATTTTGAAATGATGAAATTGAGATGAACTTTTGATTTTCAAAACTCAAAAGTAAAAATATATTATACCTATCTACATTACGGTTCTACTATCTACTGCCTCGCCCAATACGGTTACAAAAACATGAGTTATAATTCAACATTGAATTAGAGTGACTCAGTGACCTCTGAGTCCATTACAATAAACCATGCTATTTAATCAAAGGTTCTAGGTAGGTACCTATTAAAAAAGAAAAATCTTTTAAAAGGAGCAAAATAGAAAATCTTATCATTGAGCATTATAATAAAAGTAGATCTGCATTTAATATAGTCTTCGATAAAGTAAAACAGTTTTAATCTTCGGTTTACGAGCACAGAAGTGCTAGATTGCTGACTTATAAAACTTCGAGTGTTCCTCGATTAGATTAAGCTAATATTGTCCTCTGAGATTAACTCGATTCTACTAAGATTGATTGATATCGTCAATAGCATTATCAAATCTAAAGCAAAAAATACTATTACTAATAAAGTATGTTGTTTGTTTTTTCGATCGTAGGGGACAGAAATAATATGAAAAAAAAGAAAAAATGTGTATTACGAGATTAGTAGAGCATTGGACCGGATTTCCAAAGGTCGCGGTTTCGATTCCCGTCTGAGAATTCACTTGTGGCCTAGTTAAATTTTCCAATATTTTTCTATTTAAAATTTACCATATGTGTATTACGTTTTAGAGCTAAATACAGCCCGGATTTCTAAATATTTTTATATATGGATATTTTCATATTTGTAGGGAAAATTGGAAGATATTCCACAGTGAAAAGCGAAGCTCATAAATCAAAGAAGAAAGTAGGAAATCCTTTAAGCAAATTACCAATATCAATGTAAATGTCATTGATGAATGGAAATTAAAAAATAAGGTCGCATAAAATGTATATGTACATATGAATGAATTTAAAAGTGAAGGTGTGTATGCGCTACTTCTGACAGAAAATAGAATACTAAGCTAACCTCATGACACCAAGTAAAATGAGGGCAAGGAGCCTAGCCTAGAAATATAATTTACAAGATTTCAAAAAGATTCATGGTAATTAATTGTTTACGGTGTTTTTATTTTCATTATTTTTGTTATTCCTTATCTTAAGAATTGAAACTTATCTTTTGCCAGTTCACAGTCTTAAGAGACTTCTAGTACGAAAAAAAATAAAATTCCATGTTTTATAAAATGAAAATTAACTATGAGCCTTCCTCAAATTTACATTTCAGCTTACTAATTAAGACCCAAAGGATCTGAATGTAAGGTAAAATTATCTTTGCAATGAAATTAAAACATTGTTATCACGGTAATAAATTTTGTCAAGATAAATAACAAATAGACTAACGTCCACAGAAACAGTACATAATTTATTTAATTTTCGGTATCTTTGTTGGTTAAACAAAAAATTCGTTGAATAATAATTGGTTTTCAAAAGTACACATTCCGAGCTACGAGTACAACTACAATAATAAAAAAAATAATTATTTTATTTTAATACAACCCTACATACCCCCACGCCATCAATCCCTTGCAGGGTTGGCTCAGCGTCAAAGGTGCAGCTTCGGAGTAAAACTCCAGGAACGCCACATTTGGTTGGGTATATAATGTTGCCCGGAAACAATACTGATAAACGGACCACACACTATCAGTGATAATGAATGACAATAGAATTTATTTATTATAATTGATTACTGACATTATTTCTTCAAAATTTCACATAGCGAGCCACACACTATCAGTAATACTATGATTAGATTTTTAATAACATCATCTGTACTTATAAAACAATACCGTGACTGACTTGCAAACAACGCACAGCCCAAACGGCTCAACCGATTAAGCTGAAATTTCGCATACAGGATCCTTAAACGATATAGGTGAGCACTTAATTAAAACTATTTTTGTTTATATTTCCGTGGGAACGGGAACCACACGGTTAAAACCGTGCGCGGCTGACAATATGAAATATTGTCAGTATACTTCAGCGAGGAATGCGTTGAGCAGACGGTTTTTTGACCCATAGTTTTAAGTTATATACACGTAGACCTAATAGATTATACAGATCGTTGTTGGTAATACCCGTAGTTCGATGTACTGTTTGTGAGATTATGTTAACTTAAAATTTTTATATTCTTCATTCATACATAAGTAATTATATATTAAAACAACAGGACTAAAACGCGACATTTATTATCTAGTACAACTATGTACTTACAGCTTGACGTTTCGGCTATGTTGCAATAGCCGTGGTCACAAGCATACATAAATGCTGGTTAATAGAGGTTTAGTATTTTAAATAGTTATTAGCGAGGACCTGTAATTGGCTATCTGTTTCCTACTGTACTAAATATTGTAATTATAGCACGCTGTTGTTCTTCCATAAATAAAATAAATACTGGCACATGCTGCTTTTCTTTCACTCTCAGTCCAGTGAGGGAGATTAAATTAATGTAATCTCAAAAATGTAATTGATGCTTAATAAAAAATGCACCTTTCAATAATGTCTTTTGTCCGGTCATATAATAGATTCCTTTTGCATTAATTGCTTTTTTTGATACTTAAATGTTGGTGTGATAATTTGTATTTTTACCTGTTGATAAACAAATGGTATATTTCTGAAACGATATTTTCAAGTTGAGATCGTCTCAAACCTAACTCATACATGATTAAGTACTGAATTCACGTTTTATTTTGAGTGGGCTTTTGACAATTCGAAAACCGACCATCATATGTTGAAGCGTGTTATCAATAATATTGATAATGATGCTTTACTTCATGCAGCATTTATAGCAGTTTTCTCTATACAGTAAAGACCTTCCCTTTATATTATTTAACATTCCTAAGAATAGAATAGCTCATCATTACTAGGCTGGTTTTATGTTACACTAATTCAACAGCTCGGAGGGCGCACGTCTATGTGGTATTTCTCCCCAGACCATAGCACATCTTTTGTCCTGCCCTGCGTGTCCTTACACTTACACGCGAGGACAAGGCGACAAACTGTGCCGTTTTGGTAGCAAATTTTGGTCCTCACAAATATAGCCAGAGTCGACACGCTAAGAAGAAGAAGAAGATCAGTGCCTTCAAAAATATTAAACAATTATTGTGCGCTTCACAGAAAATGCAACCCGTCTATGTCTGGACGGCGAATGGGAGAACTACACCGACTATGCGAACTGCACGGAGCGCATGGCCAACGTCAACCCCACCGACGTCACCAGCCTCATATACCTGACCGGCTACTCGCTCAGCCTCGGCGTACTGTCGCTGGCAGTCTTCGTCTTTTTATATTTTAAGTGAGTTCATTTTAATTATTTGGTAGTTTATGCTAGGTCTATGGAAGAACTACACACTCTATAAGAGCTGCAAGAAACGCATTGCCAACATGTCCCCCACCGACGTCAACAGCCTCTTATACCTGACCTTCTACTCGCTCGGCCTCGGCGTGATGTCGCTGCAGTCTTCGTCTTTTTATATTTCAAGTTAGTATACATCAATTATTTAGTAGCTTTTGCCAGGTCTGTGAATGACCTACACCGCCTTTAGGAACTATACAGAGCGTATGGCCAATGTGTCCCCCACCGACGTCACCAACCTCATATAACTTGCCGGCTACTCGCTCAGCCTCGGTGTGCTGTCGCTGGCAGTCATTGTCTTTTGTATTTTAAGTAAGTATATTTTAATTATTTTGTAGTTCAAGCCAAGTCTGTAAAAGACCTACACCGTCTATAGGAACTGCACAGAGCGTAAGGTCAACGGCTCTCCCACCGACGTCACAGGCATACTACTACCTACCTACCTACTGAGCCTATGCTGATGGGACAATAATGTAAGAACCTCTATTAATAAAGATACTATGCCTGCCTCATCTCCAAAGTTCTTAGTAAGTACATTGTTAATCCCTATTAATAGACAAGCACCATAGGTTAAAAAGAATGAATCTAAAAAATAACACATAGGTAAAAAAGCTCTTGTGAAAATATTTTTAACCGTATATGAAAAATTCAATTAAAATGAGCTATATGAGAACTAGGTACATGGAACGCAAAGAACACAAACAAAATAGGCCTTCATATTTTTTTAATTTCGGAAATTATATTTGAGATACTTTTTCAGTGTTTTCATATAATTATTAGCTTGCGGCTGTGTTGGTATTTCTATCGACTATCCAAATATTCTGAAGTAGGTTAACTAAGTACTGCCAAAGGCTATTAATTAAAGAACATTGTAATAGACCTTCATAATTATTCAAAATATTTCTCAATGATAACAATACTTAACACAATTTTAGTTTCACGATTTTCAGTTTAAAAATTATATTTTGGGCGACTTTTACCGACTGCCACTAAAAACGTTTATCGCTTAACATATTTAATATATCATTGCATTTCAGTTATTTGTTTAACGATGTTTAAATATGTTCAAGTGTTCAGCGCCAAACGTCTTTAGTAACAGTTGCTGAAAGTCGCCCTAGACTTTTTAAATCATTAAGTAGTTCTTAATTTTGCAAAAAATATAAAATCTTTTGAACCAAGCAAAAGCTTAACGTTGCAAATATGTCCCAAAAATGACTAACTTCCGACTGTAAAGGTAAGTATCTCAAAAACTCGCTATCTATGGAAGTTGCAACTTCTCCTTTAAACGAATTCTGTGATAAACAAACACGACTTAGGTACTTCTAAATCATTGCTTTAAATGCTCGATAAAACATCTCTTTGAAAAGTAACATCTAAAGTTCACATAAGCTTGTAGTCTGGACGACTTCATATATTTTCAATTTGTATCTTATCCGGGTTTCGCGAAGTTTCTCAATACCAATTTATAGTTGGAAACTACACAGAACACGAACAAACTCAACTGATTAGTCTCAATGACCAAATTCTGCCTATGGATACTAAAAGTTAAAGTAGAAAATTTCTACTCCCATCGGTATGTATTGGTAGATAAGGAGATGGGAAAAGTTGGTCGGTAACGTTATCTGTTAGGACTCTTAGTTGGCTTCGCTCCGTCTTGTGCCAGTGAGATTTATATGCCCTTTATAAGTTTTGCAGCGATTGTTTTTTTTTTTTTTTTTTGAGTAAGTATACCTAAGATTAAAGTAAAAGAACTTTAAGATTCTTTGCGTACTACGTCCGATCCGAATCCGCCAGTTGTCGGTTCTATTGCCAGTAGGCCTAGCACGAATAACTTTCGAGTAAGTATCGAGGAAGTAAAGTAAAAAAGTGTATGACATATTGAGCAGCGTTCCTACCGGACGTTATCAGAACTACATTTTCCTATACATTTCTTGACATTACGTGCTCGATACTTACTTGATACTATTTTGATAGTTTTTCGTGCTTGCCTTACAGATGACGGAATTTGAATCTAGTGCGTAAACTACGTACCTATACTACTAACTACGATTACAGTGCGAAATCACTCTTAAACGAGTTTTATTTTTTAAGTAGCATAACGGCGCCTTGTTTCTAAAGAGAAATGTCTATATGTTGCCGTTGTATCCAAGACAAAATCAACCCTATGCAATCTATTTTCCCCCACTTTCAAATTTTCAACTTAAAACGCTCTCAACCCAATAACTCACTGTGAAGTTAGTATCTGTGGCGTCCGTAACGAATAGTTTGTCTTAGTTTCCAAGCCCAGTTTTAATGAGTTAATATTATACGTTTGTTTTGGCTGTTTACGCGAAAAACTATCTTAATGTAGCATTTAAACTCTTTACTTTACTGAATGGTCTTTGTGCAATAAGCAATATGAGAGATGTTACAGTTCTTTTAGTTTTATTTTTAAAACCACGCAATAAACCTTTTTTGTCATGAGTGAGATTACAACTGTTAAAGTCAGGAAAGTATAACATCTGACAGTCGTTTGTGATTATAAGTATGTAAATTTTGCCCGTGTTTTGTTTTATTTAATAAAATTTAGTTTTAGGCAACTAGAAGTGACCTAGAAGTAGTCCTTAATAACTTATTAAGATAGTTAAACGCATCCACCAACATAAAAATATCAAATGAAATAACAGAGTTGTCATCATATAAAGAAGTTAACGGATTCAGGCAAAGCTCAGATTACTTTCTTGACACCTATGTAATCAAATTCTGACACATAGCAGAGTGGAAATCGCGGTCTGTCAAATGAGACTGTCAAAGAAATAAAATGTGATCGGTCGCACATCGCACTCGATTATGATAAAGCACGTCATAAAAATTTTCTCATGTGAGAAATTCCGTGATTCGAAGGGTTTGTCATTATTTTTCAGCACGGATAAGTGACAGTTTGAGATTTTATTGAATGAAAGAAAGCGCTCTAATGATTTTTATATAAAAGCTCAAGATATGGTATAATGGAATAAGATTCACTGTTTGATATTATGTTTCAATAAATAGCATTCTGTATTTTTTTCTTAATACACCGAATACTGTCCGTAGGTAGGTATAGGTAGGTAGGGTTACGAAGGGTCCATATTCAGTTGCATAAAACAGAAAGGCATATTTTAGAGCTGCATAATGTTTTTTGGCATACTCATCATTTCGCACAATAAATCATAACGCATACTTTTTTACCCCATAACCTCTTTTGTAATAATGGTATTTCAGTATATATTTTTTTGCATAAATGTTTTCACGAAAATGATTAGTAGTTATAACATTTACTGGCATATTAATTTTTATCACAAAATATTTTTCAAATATTTTAATGTTAAAATAATACAATGCATACATGCAATGCCTGCAAATGCAAAGAAAGCATTAAAACAAGCAAGCAAGCAAGTAAGCAAGCATGCAAGCAAACATGAAATCAAATCTGCAAGCAAACATACAAGCAAGCATATGCTTGCATGCTTGCTTGTATGTTTGCTTGCATGTTTGATTTCATGCATGCTAGCAAAGCAAGGGTGCAAAGTAAACATGCAAGCAAACAAGCATGAAGGCATACATATGGAAAAACACGTCTCTGACGGCGCTGCGGGAAGTGCAGCCCCTTCGCCCAGCGTATCAAAACACAGACAGCGCGATTGGCTACGCAGCTTCTGACTTGCTGGTCCAGCAAGCCAGCTGACCAGCCTCAGCCGTTCGGCCTCGCACGGTGACTGCGTTTTGCTACGGCGGGCGGGGGCTGCTCTCCCTCCGCGCCTCCGCACTCTAAATTGCACTCTTGTTGGGCAAACAAGTAACACGGCAAGGTGACCACGGCAGGTCGGGATCGGGACCTAATTCCCTACCAAACAAGCTAACTTAAATATAACTTTAAGCCTTAATTGTTGATGGTTACAGACAATATAGTTACGGATAAGTCCATTGTGCATTTCGTGTTTTATGATAAATCGCCTTTAGACGTATAACAATTACGCCCTTTAATTTTATGGTAATTAAAATTATTTTGAAGGATATTAGAGTAAGTAAGAATAATGCTGATGAAACCATTCTGCGTTCATAAAACTTTGCTTATCATAATTTATGTGAAAAGACTATATGCCAAACCTGTTATGCCAAATGACATTATAACTAAAAACATTATGCGACCGAAAGGGCACCCGGTTACGAATTCATTCGACGAATATTTGAAACAAACAGAGCGATAGTTTACGTTTACGTCGTGATTGCCAAACTCGAATTCACGGCTGTCCCGTTTTTAACCAATAATTTTGCCGTATGCTGTGTTTTAATAAGAAAAATACAGGACCATAGGTGGTCAAAAAACAAATATAATATGAATATTAACACGTTGTCCCGTATCTTTTCCCTAAATCCTGCAACTCACATGTACTTACTATAAAAGTAGCACACGGCCACCCTTAGGTACAGAACATGATTTCGTCGCTTACAACTTCATCTACAGCTTCTTATGGCACAACAATATTTCATGTATTTTAATATTAGTGACTACAGAGGTAAAACGCAGTTCTGAGCAGACCATAGACATAATAACGGCATGCCTGTGCAGGCAAAACCTTCATCAAAAAGTACCTGTTCATGTAAACCCGAGGCTATTACCATCTTTGCAACAGCAACGCGATAGCAGAAATCGCACGATAATTGCTTTACGTCACGTATCAACAGTGCGGCCTATATCAAACGATGAATTAAAATGTAGGTACATCCATTTAGTTCCTGTTATTGCTACCGAATTATTTTTCAACACAATTCAGCACAATTCTATTAGTCAGTGGTCCTAACTGAGTCATTCAGTAGCCACGATTGGGTTTGGCTCACGGGCCACAATTAGGTCTGTGACCACATTGCTTAGGTTAGTGGCAACAATTGGGTCTATGTTATGTCTAGGTCTATGTTACTGATATGTTAAGGTCACTTTTCAATTTGTCGACTCTGTATGAAATAAAACAGGGAGAAAAAAACAGCCCTTGACGAGTTTCTTGCCGGTTCTTCTCGTTACAAGGTCTCCCGCCGTAGGGTTTGTGAACCGATGGCGTACCTTCTTTGACGTTCATAAGTGCTTGTAACAGCCTAGACTGAATAAATTATATTGACTTTGACTTTGACTTTATGAGAACTATTGGTAAAGTGGCCACATTTGGGTCAGTGGTCAAATTGGGGTTAGTGGCATCAATTGGGTCTATGTCAACTTGACTATTGGTTCCGTAGCATCATTTGGGTCAGTGGCCACATTTGTCAGTGGCCACATTTGTGTCAGTGGCCACAATTGAGTCAGTGACAAGTTAGCAACATTGGTGTTAGTGGTCACCACCAGGCCCGGCCTGCCTGCCTTTTTTTTATAAATGGGAAACCCTATAAAGCAACCATGTCGTCGTGTGTTGCCTGTGACACCATACTTGCAAAAGAACCAACCGACAGTCTTGCAGCTACGTCTGTCCTCTATTGAACTCGGTTTTGTATGAAGGTTTTGCCTGCACAGACATGCCTGTTATGCATTACCTCTACGTGTGTGTCCTGTATTGAACTCGGTTTTGCGTGACAGGCAGGCACAGGCATGCCTGTCATGCATAGCCTAGCGTGTATGGCCTGCATAAGGAATAGTATAAAATGTTAATATTGTTATGAGCAGTATTAATATGTAAGCAACTGGTTACATTGTTTTCCTAAACTAACCCAATTTCAATTATAATAGTGAATAACATAATTTCATACAAGTATTAAATTTCATAGAATTACGTAACAACATGGAGTCGCAAACATGGCCGCGATATATTACAAGGGCAATGATAAATTAATAAGTATATTATGGTAGTAGTCAAAGTTAAATTAGACAGAAAATTTAATCCACACTTCAGTTTCACACTATATAATTATTTTGTGTCTCTGCTGTTTCAATCGCACTAACGTGGCCATAATTGCGATCGGCCGACCAATCAGACTGTTCATTCGCAGGAAAATGAGAGCCGTTCATTAGTGCCAGCAACATTGTCGGCAAATCATGTCACACATGAAAGATTTTGTGACGTCGGAATGGGAGTCTACTCCGAAAACCGAAAGGTGGCGACTGACAAGAACATTTGCTTGATCTGAATATTTACATTGAATATTTGTTCGTTGCTTGACTGCGCTGGAGCCCCTTGGCTCGCTGTACCAACATAACGAATCACAGACTATCTGTGTACCGAATATTCAACTTGTAACGTGCTGCATCGAGCGAATATGCATGTCAGTCGCTCGCTACCATAACACAATAATCGGACGATCGTTCGTTAAGTTTTGAGTCTTTATCAGTATCAGAATTAGATTTAATATTTAGAAGTAAATCTTTGACGAAAATCGTTCGGCTATCGCGATTTGCAGTTCGTAGTTGACCTCCAGAATACCCAACGCAGTCTGTTTGATGCTCTTGCAATAAAAACAATAGGTTTTTGTCAAATCAAAATATATTATCGGTTCCCTTCTTTGGAAGAGTCCCTTGATCACTAAATCTATTGATGCGGTATTAAAAAGTACAATTTGCAAAATCCTAAATTTACAACTTGATGAACGCCATTTGGAACAAGCCAACTCTTCCAATTAGATATGGTGGGCTGGGCCTACGCACAACCTCTATAGATCGACCACTTAACTGGCGGATCGCACGCACGGTAAGAAGTTGGTGGGGGCAGGCATCAACACGCACCTGGTTACAAGTTCCGAGATAAATCTCAAGATAAATTCGTCGAAAATAAGGGACGTGAATAAAAACACTGCAAACAATAAGGGATGTGAAAAAAACACACTATTTACCGCGCGTGCGATCCGCCAGTTAAGTGATCGATCTACAGTGTCGCACTCCCTGCTTTCCTGTCCTCCGCTTACAGCACCTTCTTACTCATCAGCGAGTAATTTAACTGCCCTACACTCGCTGTCGGAGAGGTATCATGCTTGTCGGAAGCCAGATCTGCCTAGAATGCTACATCGCTAGAAGAGGACTGTCCCTTGGAACTGGGACACCAGAGCGCTTGGGAGTCACCAGCTCTCTCTTCAACTCACGCAGAGCTTCTGGCTTCTTGTCCAGATCCTTGATATTAAAGATCTTTCCATAAGACTGGTCCACGCCGGCAGGGCAACAGTGCCAGTGTTCTTGGTACTATGCCACACGGCTGTGAATCGGACGGCGTTATTTTTGTTATAATATAATTAATTACATATAATGGTTTATAGTTTTTTCTACTTATTTGTAAATATTAATTCACTTACTTTTATCGGTATATTTTTCATAAATTATGGTGTTACAAAAATACAAAACAATGTGCTACTGGGTGATGGAATCGGTCAATATTTTTCTATAGTTCTGACTCATTCGGCTTCGTATCATTAACTCAAGTAACTGACGTAAATTGTACTACGAAACTCGTCCGATTATCGTTTCTCTTTTTCTAGTAGGTCCTCAGACCAAATTGAGGTCAAGAGTAACCCATAAGTACTTAGAAATATCCCGACGACGCTGTTTGTCTGAAGTGCCTCAACTCGTGATAGGTCGCCTCATCCCATAATTATGTAACCACAAAAACTGATTAATATAGTATCTTTATTAAGGTTACGGAGTTATGTTTGAGCAGTACCTAGGGCTAGCACCTGGCTAGCACGAAAAACTTTCTAATTAGTGTCATAAAACAACTTTTGCGGAATATTTAGTGCGATTTATTTACCCGAAATATATATTTGGTACTATAGTTTTCCGGTTTATTTGCCGTTTTTCGGTTTTCCGACGTTTCAGCACCTTTTCAGTTGCCGTGGTTGACTAGCTACTTAACTTACTTATATATTTCGGGTAAATAAATCGCACTAAATACTCCGCAAAAGTTGTTTAATTACAATTATGAGTGCCTGAAGAAACTTAAGATGTGCTTATTTTCTAATTAGTATTGAGAAAATCTGCCCTTCGGAAGATATTATACAGTGTTTCGATAACTAACAATTTTTTTTTGTTTCAGGGATCTCAGATGTCTAAGAAACACAATTCATACAAATCTCATGTCAACGTATATATTATCAGCATGTAGTTGGGTTTTAAATTTAGCTTTACAGGTGAGTACCTAAACATGTGTTATGTGTTAAGCTATCTATATTATCTAAGTAAAGTAACACAACGATATAATATGTCCAAAACATTGACATAAAATCACTAGCGGCCGCCAGCGGTTTCAAACCCGAGGGTACGGTTCCCGAGGGAATATAGGGATAAAAAGTATCCTTATGTTTTATATTGTGAATTCAGGCTATACACAGAGATAGTAGATACTATCTCTGTACCTTTCATCCAAATCCGTTCAGTAGTCTTGCGTGAAAGAGTAACAAACAAATAAACAAACTGACATACTTTCGCATTTATAATATTAGACGTTCATAAGTGCTTGTAACAGCCGAGACTGAATAAATGATATTGACTTGACTTTGACTTTAGAAGGATTGGTCCAAAACTTTCAGATGCTGTTTGTTGCTAACATTAAGCTAACAGTTGCAGTAAAACGGTGCTTTCTATTTAATTTAAAAAAGACGCTAGATGATACTAGAAGTTTCAATGTTCGATGTGCATTTAATAAACGAATTAAATATTCAAAACATTTGATTTTCAGTATGTTCCGAAATTAGTGTGACTTTTCTTTCAATTAATGTACTCACCTCACATCGGCATTTTATTTTTGTTTCAAGCCCTCGATAAATGGTATGATGTTCAAGTAAACAGAACGTTTATAGCTATAGTGTTTGCATATTAGTGATTTAAAACAAACTACTGTTAGTGCGAATCGAAAAATCTGAAACATAATAATTCTTTCCTATCTGTTCCTTCTGAGAATAACCTGTGAGCCAAGTCCATTTTTTCTTATATTTTTCTATAAAAAAAATATCGTAAGTATAAATATAACATTGAAAATGGAGAAACTAAAAAATCATAAAATTTATTTCATTTATGAAGGGGTTTGAACATTTTGACTTCATTCCCGGCCCGCCATTTTGAAAATTTTACAAAATCGCGCCGCTGGACATTACCTATATAAATGTATATGAAACGTAAATATGAACAAAAAATATTAAATAACATAATGCCCTAAAGTGTGACGCTAGTGAGATAATTGGAGTTAAAGATACTTTGGGTCGGCATTATTCATATTTAACTCTAACTATCTGGCTAACGTGACACCTTAGGGCATTATATATCGAAACATTTTTTGTTCCTCTGTGTGTCCCCTGTGCATTTATATAGGTATTATCGTGCGACGTTATTTTGGAAAAAAAACAAAATGGCGTCTCATACTACGGATTTGAACGAGGCCAGCCTCAATACAAAAAAGTTCAAACCCCTTTATTACTGTAGAAAGTACAGTAATAAATAGACTCCATTATTCCTTACTTAAATTTTTCTAAGTGATAATCAGAGCGTAGTAGAATGAACCGTGAACACCTCGCTTCAAGTTTCTCGACGCTCTGAGCATGACATGGGATGAGCTTATCTACACTTTCCGCTCCTGCACAATATATTAGTTTATAAGCCTTATTAACAGCCGCCCACGACTTTGTCTTGACTTTGTTTAGTTTCTATAGGCTGTAGCCAAACGAGCACGCTTTTTGAAGTTTCATGTCGCGAAATCTTTGTTCATACCTAGTTCCCGACTGCAAACAATTCATTTTACTTCTCCTTATGACAAAATTACTATGTTATAAAACCAGAGTCAGCTAAGAAAGAAAAGAGAAAAATGAATCGTTTCGTAAATTAGGTCAGGATCTAAAAAGTAAACGTGTCGTGTGAATTTTGTTACCACTAACATAACATAAATGATATTTACTCTTAAATTGACTCCCTTCAAAATGAGTTTAATTCAAAGTTCATTGTCCAATTTCCAAGCTATCTGTTGGCCAAAATGCGGCAAATTTTTGTACAAAGTGAACCGTGAGCAATTTTGTCGTGCTTTGGTCGGTCTTGACATGGTAAAAGACAGACAGGATCTCGCATTTACAACATTAGTATGAATATAATACCTACGTTTCTCGCACAACACGTAGATGAGCTCGCCTAACGAGCCGCCACTCACGCGTAACCCTAAAATTAAAATTTAATATATGACTGGTTCCGTACACTAACTCTGCCAGCGCAGCTGTTTGTCAGTCCTCATTAATCCTTAAAGTCAGGCAACTTTCGTCTGCGGGTTCTGGGTGTAACCTGATACACTTTTAAGCTCCTCTGTAGCAGTGGGATTCTCATGAGATTACTTTACACTGACGAATTCTGACAGAGGAATAAATCCATTTAGGCCTCGAAAATAACGTGTAGATTGCTCAATCTTTGACATTCTGACATTAGTCTATTCAATTGTTTTTTTCATAGCAGAAGGCTGATGCGTGACGATTGACTTTTCGTGACGATTCTGGATCGAGTTATTAGAAACAGTGACTTTAGTCTAGACAATTTCATAATTAAGTTTCACGGCAATATTAGATTCCTTTGAGAGAATTACCTTCAAATTCAAGATACTTCGATTTTTGGATACTATGATATTAATTATCGCGACATTTTATACGTCACATCAGGCGCCAAATTACACATGCAATACATCTTAGCTTAGGCCATATCATATCAATCATAAACCAATCAATTGCGTCTATGTCGTCCATTCATCCATTGTACCAATGCTGATTGAATACCAAATAAGTATCATGACGTGACTTAAGGCAGCTGAGTTGAGTGTCATCCACAATACAACACGATCAAGGGATAATCTGCACATACCACAACTTTATCACAGGCATACCGCATGGGTGGGCCCTTATTTGTATGTTAATAAATAATTTACACAGACCCAAAATTTGTAACGACACCGTGATCGCTGCGGCTGGCTGGCCACATCGTAACTACATACTAGCGATAACGCGTCACAACACAACTGCGGGCCCATCTACCATCATCCATGTGAGTGAAGACGTCACAAAACTTCCGTCAAAAAACAAGCTTACTTTAAGAGATTGAACTCTACTTTGTCGCCACTCACTATACTATTTAACAAAAAAAATGTTGAAGAATCAGAATGGACAGATTCAGAGATTACTCTACTATACAAAAAAGGAGATCCAGCAGACATTGGTAACTACCGCCTACTCTCCTGCCGTCTCTATATAAACTTTTTGCTTCATGTATACTAGACAGAATATCTAGCAATATAGACATGTTCCAACCTATCGAGCAAGCCGGGATTAGAAAGGGCTATAGCACCACTGATCACATACAAGTAGTAGAGCTAATCATAGAAAAATATTAAGAGTTTAGAAGACCACTATATGTTGCTTTTGTAGACTATAAAAAAGCCTGTGACTGTATCTCTCATAAAAGTATTTAGGAAGCCCTAGAAAACCAAGGAATTAACGAAACATTTATCAATATATTAAAAAAATTATATAACAAGCAGAGTAAAACTGGACGTGAAAGGCGAACGAATAAAAATAAGAAGAGGTGTACGACAAGGATACCCTATATCGCCGAAACTGTTCATATCCGTTTTGCTAAATATTATGAAAGACCTCCCTTAGACACAAAGAGGAATAAACATCAATGGACAATTTCTGAGTCACCTAAGATTCGCTGATGATATCATTTTGTTCTCCGAAAATCCCTCAGAACTTAATACAATGATAACAGAGCTACAAAAAGTGAGTAGTAGAGTTGGATTAAAAATGAATCTCGAAAAGACAAAAGTTATGACTTACCACGAGTATATCAACATTCTAGTCAATGAACAGTCACTTGATTACGTTCAAGACTATGTCTATCTTGGAAAACAGCTGTCATTTAGAAAAGAGAGAAATTTGGAAGAAGTCAATAAAAGAACAACGATGTCTTGGAAGAAATATTGGGCTAACAAAGAGTTATTCAAATCCCAGCTCCCTGTAACTCAAAAAAGGTAGCCATTGATTCAATTATCCTACCTAGTTTAACTTACGGTTGCCAAACTTGGACCTTCAACACCATGACTTGCAATAAGATCCAAACACAGAGAGCAATGGAGAGAAGTTGTTTAAACATAAAACTAAAAGACAAGTTAAGAAACTCCGACATAAGAAAGAGAACTAAAGTAACCAATGCTCTAATGTTCTCATTAGGTTTGAAATGGAAATGGTCGTAGACCCCGTAGTAGATGGCAAGACGAATTAACAGCAATAGCGGGAAAAAAGCAAAGGACCGAAAAAATGGGATTCTTTTGAGAAGGTTTATACCCGGAAGGGGTCTCCATATAAAAATAAAACAATGAAATCTAAAAATGCATGAATTTTATTAATTTAATGTGATCTATAGGAAATTTATGAATTTGCATGAACATTTTATTTATTTATAATGTTAAGTATTTATCTATATTAAGTTAGAATAATACAATAGATACAATTTTATAAATGTAATAAAATCAAATACTATGTAATTGTATTTCAAATATGGAATAAATTCCATGATCAGCCTGTGGACGTCCACTGCTGGACGGAAGCCTCTCTTAGCTCACGCCTATTGTGGCGTTCATAGGAGGCTTTTAGCCTACTGCTACCACGCTGGCCAATCGGGTTGGTAGAGGGTTTGTTTCAATTTTTCCTTCTCTTGCAGAGGTGTTCAATGCGTCGAGCCTCTTAGTCGACTCAATTTATTATTATTCAGGTATGGTTTCGGTCTTGATTGGTGCATGTTCTTAGTAGGGATGTTACGAAGGTTCGGTTCCGATTTCGAAAAGTCGGAACTTCCGATTTATTTTGTACATTCGGTTCCGATTTCGGTTCCGATAAATTTAATCGGAAGTTATATCGGAGGTTTCATTTGGTGAAAATAAAAATGCAAACAATGGAGATGACAAAAGCCGAAAAATCGTCCTCCAATATTTTGTCATCCCACCGTTGAGAAATCGATTGGACGGAGATAAGCTTTTGTTTTGGATTAGTTTGCTATTATAGTATAGTTTGCTTTTGGAGCCATTATAGCTATTATACTCGTAGTATAGTTTGCTTGCTATTATAGTATGCTATTATAGTATAGTTCCCTTGCTTATGACATAAAAATAGCATTGTAAAATGCAAAATTAAAAAGTTATAAATACACTTAATTTGATTTTCATTTCTTTCTGTATTTTTTTTAACTTTTTATTTATGGATTTACAATACTATTTATACCTATGTGATAAATTATAAACTAAACAATATACTAGGAAATAATCAACTCGTCCTCATATCGCTCAGATAGGACTTGAACACATAGACACAAAAAGTAGAAGGAAACACACATAAGGCGGTCAGTACCCCTATTACGAGTTTGCTTAACATGACATTTACAGGACTCGTGAGCGTAGACTATCGGATACACTGCTCATGTCGGTAAAACAGTCGTTAAGTGTGAAAGAGACAGAGCTACATTTTACGTTAACGTTTACTGTAAAGTCAAGTTTGCCAAACTCGTAATAAGCCTACTGATTGCTAAGTAACAATATATATATTTTTTGTTTTATCTAAATAAATACACTTGTTAAACTAATGATATTTCTAAATAACAAAATATATAAATTGCTTCAAAAATCCTAGCAGTTTTGGATCTTTTAATGGTAGAACGTGCGATTTTGGGCTCTGGACAGCAATGGAAATTAGGAGAACAACTTAAAAAAAAAATTTAGATGATGTTTTACCAAAATAAGAGTATATAATTCCATTTCTAATGTAACTCAACTAATCCCAAAAAAAAATCAGCCTCCAAAAATTTAAGACTGAAGATATTTGTACGGAAGCTCAAAAATCGGTTTTTTTATTTTCCTCGACACTTTATCTTTTCGAAATGACCCCCTAAATATACGAAAATTCAAGATTATTCTCAAATGAACAAATATATACTATTGGTATATAGAAATTAGTTTAATTAGTACCAATAATATTTAGCATCGTGTATTCATTTCTCTTTAATCGCTATAGTTATTTACTACGAAGCCCTCTTCTAATTACTATCTAGTTTCAGCCTTAATCATGCCCAATTAATAGTGACCCTATTTTCGAAGTATTCAATGATGCAAGTGGAATTAAATGCAAGTTGCCTGAATGAACCACAATTCATACAAAATTGGCGACTTGAATAAAAATACGGAATTGCACAGTGATAGGTATAATAAACAAGTCTAAAACGATAATACCCAGTAATGGCCGAACGATTTAAAGTCCATTCCGTCTGCGTTCTATGCAAAACTCGCAGATTATACTTTTAAAGTACTGAATAATTTCAACAGTTTCAAATTATCTTTTCGACGGAAGTGCAGTGTTAGTTTTTCCTTTAATTAAGTTACTTTGTCAACAACTGTTAAAAATGAGTCGGTACTTATTTTTTGTGCTAGCTTACCGCTGGTTTTTTTATGAGTCCATAATAATATTAACACTAGAGCAACTTTCGCGGAATTTGCATAGATTTAGTACTATATTTTTGGAGTTTCTTATGGTATTTTTGGTTTCCCGCAAAAGTTGTTTTACTTCAATTATGAGTGCGCGAAGAACTTAAATGTGCTTACTAGTGTAACTTGACAATTTGAGACTCCTCGGTCTCAATCGTCCTAGTAGTACTGAGTGAAAAAAGCTAAACTAAATGTGTAATTGAATGTAACTGCTTATTTTTTATAACTTTATAGAAATTTTCGCTTTAGACCCGAGATTGTCATCATTAGGTGAAAGTTTTCATTTTAAAAACATTCGCATCTACATAATCATTTTAAAAGGGACGCCTTTAACGGCCTTGCCACAAAAGATTTTAAAAGCACTGTTTAATTTAGACAGTGTTTAAACACAGTAGAATATATACTGTGTTTTAAATGTAATGCTAAACAATAATAAAAAAAGTGACAACATCACATTCAAGTAGGTTGAACAATATTTTGAAATGTTTTGAGGTAAGGCCGTAATTGTTTAAAACTAGTTTCTAATAAATTGTTTCACTGACCAGCCCCCTGATTTTCTAATATTAAAATCTATGGCCATCCCTTTCAAATATTTAGTGATTGTGATAGCGATTTGTGGAACTGTGTAACTTAAGAGTCGCAATCGCTTTTGGAACGAATGGTGAATTAAATGATATTAAGATGACATTTCATTTGACACTTCTCCTTAAAAGCCAATAACTGATTTTGGTGCTTTTTTCGCTGTTACATCGACCAATACTTTTTATTTTGCTTAGAATGATGAAACGAACAAAATGTTATATGGCAACTATACCCCTAAACACAATCCAAGCTGAGATAAATGTCAGAAAATAATTAAAATATGAACTGTTACTTTCGGTACCTACATATTTAAATTTGATTTATTTATTTTTACATAGTATTGACTCCACTGCGACACTACGCTATTGCGACACAACTATAATGCGACACGCACGAATTCACTGCAACACTAGTTCACAATCACTGCACAAGTCATGTCGCAGTGAATTCCTGTCGCAGTGGAGTCGTGTCGCAGTAGTACAATATTGCGACACGACTTCACTGCGACACTACATTACTGCGACAATATGTAATTGCTGATTTTGTTAAAAAATTATTTGGAATATGCTTGGTGCAATGCGATTGCAACGATGCAACGTGATTTTGTAATAATATTATGTTGACCATTCATAAGTGTACATAATTCAAATAAGTGAGTATACTACACAATAAAAAACCGGTTTAAGTATTGCCTTTTATATAATGCTTGTTTTTTTATTATTATGATATTGACAAAAATGTATGTCCCCAAAATTTCCCTAACAAAACCAGCAATAAAATATTTGAATAGAATAGAATGATTTATTTGTTAGTGTATCACTACATTTTCACCTTAAATGATAAGGTATACAAATAATTAAGACATAACATCGCAATACAGTCATACAATGCCAAACAATTAACAATTAACTTAATCGACTTAAAAATAATAAAAAGGTACTTTCGTAGTAGCGTAGCGTAGTGTCGCAGTGGAGTCGTGTCGCAATAACGTGTTATCGCAGTAACGTTCTGTCGCACTAACGTGTTGTCCCAGTAGTGTCGTGTCGGAGTAATATTTGTAATGTCGCAGTTTAGCTAGTTGATTATCTAACTCTGTTGCTAACAGATTTTGATTGAAATTGGTTGAAAGTGCAGTTATATTGCTGCTTTAGTAAGATAGTTGTCACACTGATTTTTACTAAAGCAGCAATGTGACTGCAGTTTCAATCAAACGTTGATAGAAACAGGTTACGTAATCAGAGGACAGTTCTAGAGACAGATAAAAAGTAGTAGATAATAGAAACAGTTAATATATTTCTAACTTCTGACACATATAACTTAGCTCGGACTGAGTTTAGAGGTGTGATTGTTTTAATAAAACTTGTTTGTTAGATCATTATGAACTTTAAAAAAATGGCTCGGTCGATGTAACAACAAATAAATAAGGCACCACTGGTATATACAAATCCGGGTGAAATGTCGTTTGAAAGATATTTTTTGTGTTACTTTGCTTTAAATTAACTAGTTCGTTCATTCAATACCTTTCAAAACGAGTCTCGAACACAATCCTTAACACATGTCAAATAGTTGTGGCGCGAAACTCGTAAATTTCGTTTAAATGTCAAACTGAAAGGGAATGCGGTAGATTGTAAAATTAGACAATTAGCCCCCTGGGGGCCTACCGCCATCTCTTAGCGCAGTATTGTTTCAATCTTACCATGCTATTTCATACTACGAATCACTTAAAGTAAGCTTGTTTTTGTGACGCTCAATCATCGCCACCAAAGTGTGAAGTGTGGACAACTTCAGTAAAAACAAAACGCAAACAAAACGTTGTTATGACATGATGGTTTTTAAGAGATCGCGGTAGGCCTGGTTTTAAATGTCACGGTCTTGTTCAGCTGGCTTAGGGCACAGAATAACTAACATTGCTTAGGATCAAGACGAACGGGGGCGTTAAATAGGCCAACAGCCAGCAGCTTAAGGCTACCACAAAAACACGAAGTTTAAATCCTCTTTAAACATTTTCGTTTAGATCTTTCAAAGTTAGTGACGGAAAAATATATTATAATAATATTATATTTCCATTTCGTCCCTCTAACCGCAATATGTATTCAGTCGGCGTTTTATATTACTTACTTTACTTATATATCAACATTAGGCTCGAGTTCACCAACTAAATAACACAGATTAGGTAACGCTAAGCGTCATTTAAATGTCATTGCTTTTCAGCTTTTTTGCGTCTGTCTAAAGTTTAGACAAAACGGTGTAATACAACAAAAATTACCTACTTATGTCTAACCACGGTAGCTCAGTGGTTACAGCATTGGACCTGATTTCCAAAGGTCGACGGTTGGAGTCCCATCTGAAAATTGAATTGTGGCCGAGTTGACTTTTTCCTATGTTTTTCTATTTAAAATTTAAGTATCATGAGTATAAAAATCATAAAATTACCTACTGTTAATCTTGACACTAAAGAGCGCCTACTACGTCGGTTCTGAATCCAATCCGAATCCGTGAAAATACGGTCTGTCATAGCCGTAGAACTATTTGTATGGTAGCTTACGCACTACATTCGTTTTCCTTCATCCGATTTATCGTCGTCATACGTGAATCTCCATGCTGGAACAGATTATTGAATCAAACTGTTTTCCTATTTTAACACTATACGTGAAAGGATAAATTAGCATCCTGGATTCCACTTACTTCCACCACCATCTTAAGTTTTGGCGTCACTGTTCATAGAAATAAAACAACTTTTACGGATATCAAACGCGCTATATTTCACGAACTAAGTTTTAATTGTCCGTAATTTAAGGTTTTTTTGGGTATTTTCCCGAAGTTTCGGCACCGTTTCAGCTGCCGTGGTCACGGGATGAAAAGGTGCCGAAACGTCGTCGGGAAAATAAAAAAATCCCCTAAAAACCCAAAAAATACGGACAATTACAACTTTGTCATGTATACATACAGATGGCAATCCCACTAATAATATAATTGAGAAAATTTGGATGCTTAGAAACGACCGAACGGATTTAGATGAAATTCGGCACACAGATAAATAAATAAATTAATTAATAAATAAATATTTGCATACAATCACACCAATTATCTAGCCCACGTTAAGTTTCATTAAGAACTTGTGTTATGGATACTAGATAACGGATAAACATACTAATATACTTTTTTTTTGTAAATACATACTTAATATACATATTAAACACCCAGACCAAGACAAATAGACATGTTCATGCACACAAATATTTGTCTTGTCCGGGGATCGAACCCGGGACCTCCGGCGCAGAAGGCGGCGTTAGTACCCCTGCGCTAAACAGGTCGTCATAGATAGTCACAGATAGTTTATAGCCTGGCTTTAAACATCCTACTTCCTACTAATATCATAAATGCGACAGTATCTCAGTTTGTTTCTATGATTGTTACTCTTTTAGGCTTAAACTACCTATTCGGATTTGGATGAAATTTGGGACAGGGATTAGTTAACTTTTTTTTTTTACTAGGAGAAATGCTTTTACGCATCCCTCGCCCCCACGTGCAGGGGCGATTCGAAATGTTGGACTCACCTGGGCGGGTACTACCAACTAAAACTCCTAGTACTTGCCCTCCAGGCCGCCATTGGTCACGGGGGGTAGGGTTCGCTATCACCCCTAAAGACCAGGCGGAGGGAGGGAGTAGATAACCTAGATTAAAACACAAGATACTTATGATAAATTTTAAATAGAAAAATATTGGAAAAAATTACAAATTCATAAAAAAAAACAAGATATATTCCCTCTGGAACGGGAACCACGCGGGTGAAACCGTGGACGGCCAATTATTACTTACTTATTATAGGCACTATTGCTACAACCTTAAAGATTATGTCTATAAACTAACTTTAACTTTTGTTTCAGAATTGGTCGGACGAAGCTCAACAGGAACAGACCTCATGTCTAGTGCTAGTAATTTGTATGCATTATTTTTACCTCACAAATTTCTTCTGGATGCTAGTCGAAGGTAATATTTTTCTTATCTACAAAATTAAGCCTAATTATGTCTATTAAGTCACAGGTTTCAATACTTACTAGAAAAAACAATTCAATACAAGATGGGTCTAGTTGTTTTCTTATAAATGCAATAAAAATAATGATCCCAGTTGTATTCAAATAATTTTTTATTTATTCATATTATTAAAAATATATTGCAACAATCAATTATTTTAAAAATAGCTAAAATGAATAAACTAGTAAACGTAGTAAACATAATTACATTCAATCACTTCAAGCAACGTGAAATCCTAACTATAATATTCGTTTATGATTTTGTAATTTTTGCATTTTCAATGCTATTTTTATACTTATGGTAAATTTTAAGAAGAGAGAAAATATTGGTAAATTTTTAAATATAAAAAATAGAGCATTGGACCGGATTTCCAAAGGTCGCGGGTTCGATTCCCGTCTGAGAATTCACTTGTGGCCGAGTTAATTTTTTCCAATATTTTTCTATTTAAAATTTACCATAAGTATAATATTCGTCTACGTCGTCTTAGCCACATGACACCCACTGTTGGGTATAGGCCTCCCCCAAGGATCTCCAAGACGATCAGTCCTGTGCTGCCCGCATCCAGCGGCTTCCCGCGACCGCGCACCAGATTGTCGTCGGTCCACCTTGTGGATACGACGCTTCGTGGGTAGGGGGGCCTACCCACGAAGCGTCGTCCGCTAACTATATAATATTTTAAATGCAAAAATGCGCTCGTTTGTCCTTCCATGACAAACAAACAATAGAATTGATTTTTGGCATAGAGTCAGTTAAAAAGACGGAGAGTAACATAAGCCAAAAAGGGATAAAAGGTATTTTATCCCGACGGGAACGAGAACCATGTAGGTGAAACCGCGGGCGGAAGCTAGTTTATAAAGTTTCTTACTAGCGAGGACAGCAGGGTGCTAATAAAGAAAAGGTTATTTCCACTATGTATTTTGTGTAACAAAAATATATTTAAGCAAACTGTGTATCTATATAAAATATCTTTGCAAATAAAAACAAATAAAATCTAAAGCGAACTCTTATCTCTTACATGAAATAAGACGTTCAACCTCGAACAACCGAGAATAAATTGCGAATATCGCTGGAATACGAGTAACAGCGCGTTTCGTAAGAACTTTTTTTTTCCAAGCGATTTATAAACGCATTACGTCTCGTACATAAGATTTTAATAATTGCCGTAACTAGATTTGCTGATGAATCTTTACCAATACCTAAGTTAAGTATCTGATTTAAGTTCTATGTTCTACATTATAGTTTTATATATTACTTCTAACTTATAAAGTGAAATGGCAAAGTATTTTTAGATAATCTTATTTTTTAAACACCTACTGAATTTAAGAAGCCTAATGTAATCTTGCTTTAAAGAAACCGATCCTTTTAAATAACCTTTTTCGTTAATTTAATCAATTTGAACTTTATAGCATAATAATTCATGCATATTAATTGAATTTCAAAGTTATTTAGTACAGTCGGATGGAGTTGGCTAAATCTGTGCGATCTCGACAAAGCTTTGCTTTTAACTTAACATTGCTTTAAGACGCTATACAGAAAAAGTACGTACTTTTTGATATAAAACTATAGGACAGTTAAAGATGTTACAAATCGGTAATAAGATACTCATATTTATTCATACCTTTATCTAGATTTGTAAAGTTTCAGAACACACAATTTTATGATTTCGCCTCTTGTACTTGAACTTGCCATCTAAGTAAACTCGTCACCTTTTGAAAAGTTCCATACATCGAAAGTAAATTCGCCTTGGAATTTATGTGTAAATTCGTCGGCGGTCACAAAATAAATTTATTTTTTAAATGCTACCAGTGTCGAGTTTACACATTTTTTTTAAGTTTTTCTGATGACGAATTTACTTTGATGGCGAGTTTGCAATAACCCACTATTTCTTTTCGAAATGACCCCTAAAAATACAAAAATTCAAGTTTATTCTCAAATGGGGTTACATAAACTTTTGGAAATTGCTTCAAATAGTGGATACCAATAATATTTAGCATCGTGTAGTTTCATATGTCTTTCATCGCTGTAGTTATTTACTACGATGTGATTTCGTGTTTTTTTCGCCTAATCTGCAAAATCGGTCTTGCTCCCGCGCGCGTCGTTTTCTCATTGCTCGCTTCGGTCGTATAGCGCCTTAAATTTGCTTTGCTTTTAACTCATACGGGGGGTCCATTGCGAAAGCCATCACGATTATCGTACGAACGTAAACTCGTCACCTTTTGAAAAGTTCCATACATCGAAAGTAAATTCGCCTTGGAATTTATGTGTAAATTCGTCGGCAATCACAAAATAAATTTATTTTTTAAATGCTACCAGTGTCGAGTTTACACATTTATTTAAAGTTTTTCTGATGACGAATTTACTTTGATGGCGAGTTTGCAATAACCCACTATTTCTTTTCGAAATGACCCCTAAAAATACAAAAATTCAAGTTTATTCTCAAATGGGGTTACATAAACTTTTGGAAATTGTTCAAATAGTGGATACCAATAATATTTAGCATCGTGTAGTTTCATATGTCTTTCATCGCTGTAGTTATTTACCACGATGTGATTTCGTGATTTATTCGCCTAATCTGCAAAATCGGTCTTGCTTCCCGCGCGCGTCGTTTTCTGATTTCTATCTCGCTTCGGTCGTATAGCGCCTTAAATTTGCTTTGCTTTTATTATCGTACGAACCGTCGTATAGTTTTATGTATTACCTACATGTATTTATATATTACATTATCGACAGTTTATGTATTACATTCGTTACAAACCGACAGACATTCCCTTTATTTTCGCAACAAACCTTTCCTTACTGATGGTTTGGTGGCCCAATCTTTTTCTTTACGAATGTACATGTTTATTCGACTGACAATTCCAGAGATAAAAACGTACAAATAAACAACCTCTTTTCTTTATTACATTAGTACCTATAAAAGAACAAAGTTTTTATTTTTAAGATATGCCTTTTTTGTTTCCTCACAACATGCGAGTTTCTAAATGTGGTTTGAATCATTTGGCTACGTTTCTTTATGTGTAGCCCGGCTTAATGTACTGAACAAATTTTATGCGGAGTTATGTCAAATACTTTTGAATATATTTTGGTCATATTTTTCTCGGTAAATTCTGTGAATACATTCGCCAGGTACTTCACGTCATTACGAACTTTTATATGAGGCGAAAGTGATTTACTGATGTACCTTGTTTGAAAACCTTATTTCTTACGTTACAAATTACATGGTTAGCCTTTCGAAAAAAGTGCCTACTTCATTATTTTAACCTAAAGTTTTCGGGGCCTACCATCTGTCTTGTCGCAACATTGTTTCAGTATTACCATGCTCTTTCGTACAACGAACCTCTTAACCCGCTTGTTACTAGCGTTTGATACGGATCATCTTATAAATGCATATTGTAAACAATTTGTGTATTTTCTAATTAAAGGATTTTGTTAAACATTTGCTGAATGGTCTCTTTGTCTGCAAGAAGAGTCTCGAGACCAAATATTTTTTATTTATTTTTCCTGTTGCATAGATGCATTTATTAGCCTATTTATAAAAAATCGCAAGGTATTGTACAAAAACTTTGTATCCGTAACAACTGGGTTAAAGTAAGCTTGTTTTTCGACGGAAGTTTTGTGACGTCTTCGCTGAATCATCGCCTTCAAAGTGTAGACTTGTGAAGTGTGTCAAAATGTAACAACTTTAATAAAAACAAAACGCAAATAAAACGTTCTTATGACATGATGGTTTCTTATAGATTATGATAGGCCGGCAGCTCTAAATAGTAATGCAGTTGTTTTAAAAGACGTCACTTTAATTTTATAACTTAATGAGCTAATATAAAATGGAAGTTGATTTAGAAAACTTATACTTATTGCTGTTCTTCTTTACTCACAAATTCTAACTGAAATTGACAAACTGCAAGATATCTAGTATATTTTCTTGTTTAATATTTAACATAAAATGCTAAAATATAAAATGCAAAGTTAAAAGTTATAAACTGCGAGATGCTAAAATGTTGTTTATGATTTTTTATATAATGACTCAATAAAACTAATCTTATTTTCCGCATAAAAGTAAAAGGAAATATAACACAATACTTCTTAATACTTAATATGACGCTAAAATGCTTAAAAGTTGTTTTTTATTTTATGAATCGTACTCATGGAGAAATCAAAAAAAGCAGTATTCCTTTCTCTAGTTTTTAAATGCACATTACATTTTTTTTACTTATAAGTTTATTAAATACTAATAAACATTTTCAATTACAGGGCTGTACTTGTACATGCTAGTTGTGGAAACATTCACAGCTGAAAATATCAAGCTGAAAGTCTATACTACCATTGGGTGGGGTGAGTAAAGAAACTATAATGATCGTATGTTAGCGCGCAGACATTTTTGCGCGATGTAGATCCGTGTGGCGGGCGTGCGGTCCGCAGTCCGCACAGTACAGGCGCCATCCGAGCAGCATACGCATGCGCGCCGCACAGATCTACTTCGCGCAGACATGTCTGCGCGCCAACATACGCTGACTCTAGTTAGGTTTTTTTTAATTTAAGCTTTTATATCTTGTTATCAAGCAATAACATAGACACCACAGACACTACACACCATGAAGTGATCGGGTTCGATAAGACATCATGTAGCAAGAAGAATCGGAAAAGCTTAGGGTCAGTTTTTCAACGCTCTGTAATTAATAAATAATTAAATCTTGCGATAATAATTCGATTGTTTCAAAAATACAACTCCTGTTTCATCCGTTGCTCCGCACGCCGTGGCGGGGCGCGGGGCCAGTAAGTGAATCACAAGCAATTTCAAAAATACAACTCCTGTTTCATCCGCTGCTCCGCACGCCGTGGCGGGGCGCGGGGCCAGTAAGTGAATCACAAGCAATTTGTAGAAATTGGTTCAACTCTAGTCGAAGTATGAAGTTTCAAAAGACTAAGTTCCCATCTAAACTTTTCATCTATTGAAAATAAGAAATACTCAGCTTATAATGTTAAGCATCAGCCTATTAGTTCATCCTAGGGAATTAAATAGCTCATTAAGATAAGATACTTAACGAAATTGTATTTCTAGTCTGTCAGTCTTGATTTAGGCGTATAATATCTTAGAGCTTAAACGTTAAACTAATTACTTCCCTGGAAATCGTGCTTTGCATAATATTCCGGTAAAAACGTGTTTCATGCCTAATTTAGGGAGTACAGTTATAACTGTTATTATACTAATAAATATATTTAATAGTATATCTTCTAATATTTCACTTTTTATCTATCTTTTGTGTTAGATACAAACAAAGAAACTGCCTGGAGTTATCACCATTTACCTACAATTTACTTACCTAATTCACAATCAACAGAAGCTCAGGTCTAATAAAACTATCAAATACGTATAATTTTATACTTTATGTTTAATTTGTGGACAGTTTTGTTAAAAGGGACTTGTTGTTTACGGTAGTAGTTAAGCTCCATAGCACTTGTGTAATAATAACGGTTTTATTTTCTCAAATAGGGGCTCCAGCAATATTCATCACAATTTGGGTGATTTCGAGGTGTTTCGTGACTATCGTGCCTTCGACAGATCCTGAAGGGGCAAGTGCGGTAAGAGTACTGTACTGTTATTGGAGAAGTACTATTATTCGTTGTTTTACAATGTTTTTTTTTTGCGAGACAGACTGAATTGCAGGGAAAGCCACGGAGCATGATAAATTTTGTAATGATCGCGGGGAACCGCTATTCCCACAGAGGAAATCTACTATATCTATAAACTGTCCAGCATTAGACTTTTAGGTGACAACACGATTGGCAGTAGCCATTGCGCCTACCAAGGTGTTTTAGTCCTTTCTAGAATTTTTAGTTCTTTTAACTTTTTCGCTGTGGGTCAGCGTTATATCATGTGAATCATATGAAGTTAATCCTGTGAAGAATAGCCAGCGTTATACCATGTGAAGAATATCCTCGGTATTCGAAAGAAATAAGTAGTTTTTGGTTAACAATCGATCATGATTCATGAAAATGATACTTAATTAATCATACAATTCAATTTTAACCTCTCAGTTTTGGATTATGAGACACAATAGATAGATATTTCATTATTCTCTGTACACCGGTGTCCTGCTAGCACATGACGAATTAATAACACTAATCTTGTTGCCAGCACACGTCTGAACATATGAAGATAGTTTCACACATTCACCTGTTTACTCGTGGTCTTATTAATTTGTCCTATTAATAGGACCACGAAAAAGCCTACAATGAAAAAATATTCAAATAAATAAAAAAAAATCAAAGAATCAACACAACTCACAGCTTCTTTTGTATTGCAGTTCGCCATCGCTGGTGATACCAAAATGTGCTTATGGATCCACGAGCACCAAGTGGACTGGATCCACAAGGCGCCTGCACTGGCGGGGCTCGCACTCAACCTCTTCTTCCTCATCAGGATTATGTGGGTAAGGATATTTCATTTCAATCACGTTGAAATACAGCTATTGGTTTACATTTTAATCGTAACGTTCGTGACATAATACAATACGAGTATATTCTTTGTTAAGACACAAAAATATAAGCAAAAGATAATAAAGTTTACAAACCACAGACCTATATCAAAGAATATATACACGAACCTATATCGAGATAGACGTAACGAGCGCTTCAAACTGTATGAGAACTTAGCGTGTCGAATTTTCCGTACCTACGAGATTTAGTGATGTAGAAGCAAATATTATTTTTAGAATTTGGGTCCATCAGTAAACTTTTTTATTTAAAAAGAAAATACGTATTCCGCAAAGAAACTTGAGGAAAAGAAAAGTTATAGGTCAGTTCCTATTTAATTTGACTTCTGCGAACAGTACGAATGAAGTTTGCGAAATCAGATTTTTTTACACTTGTCACGAAGAAGTTCACGGCAACTTTTAATGACAATAATTTTTCTACAAACTCCTTGGGAATTCATTTAATCTGCACAGAAAATTTAATTTCATTCTACGTAGAAATAAAGCGATGTTTTATTTTTAGAGATGCTTAACTATTGCTTTTGTATTTAAATGTTTTTTATGTACACATAAAAAACAAATGCCTATGCAATCATTACATTACCTATAGATAATGATGTTAATAGATTATTTTTGAGTTATTTTTTTACCAACTTTTCGTACGCGACGCTATGGTAGTATGCAAAGGTAAAATAATAATAAAAATTATTTGTCTACCTCCAGGTTTTAATAACGAAGTTGCGGTCAGCGAACACCTTAGAAACGGAACAATATAGGAAAGCGACGAAAGCCCTACTGGTCCTCATCCCACTGCTGGGCATCACCAACCTACTGGTGCTGTGCGGGCCCAGCGACGACTCCTGGTTCGCGCACGCGTTTGACTACACCCGAGCGCTGATGCTGTCCACACAGGTGACCCTATAACATAGTGCAATAATATAATTCTATGAAAGAAACTAGGTGCAGTTGCCTCTCATCCCACTGCTAGGCATCACCAACCGTTTTTGTACTACAACCAAGCGTTTGACTACACCCGTGCACTGATGCTAACCACACAGGTAACCTAACACTATGTATAATAAGTATAATATGTGAGAGCCTAGTGGTACTAATGCCACTGCTGGGCATCACCAACCTGCTGGTGCTGCACTGATCCAGCAGCTACACCTGGATCGCGCACGCGTTTGACTACACCCAAGCGCTGATGCTGTCCACATAGGTGACATGCTTAGCATATGTGTGAACGAGCTATTTAGCACCTAGTTAGGTACTGGTAGTTTTTATCCTACTGCTGGACATCTGGTTGGCGCACGCCTTTGACTACATGACTACAATAGAGCGCTGATTCTGTGCACACAGGGCCCTGTTTCATTATGATTACAATGGTCAGCGACAGGTGACAGGTGACAATTTGACAATTGTACGTTTCATAAAACATTGGTGCTTTACGAAAAGCCGACATAATTGTCAAATTGTCGCGACAATTCTACAAGTTCTCACATGATCAAAGGAGCTCTTAATAGGATTTTGAAAAAGAGAACTGTTCGGTACATGTAGGTAGTTGCGTTTTAAATATTGGTTCGGCTCAATAAGTTCTGATTGGGCGGGGGTAATGTTCGGTACATGTAGGTAGTTGCGTTTTAAATATTGGTTCGGCTCAATAATTTTGATGTAGGTAAGTAGGTCTGTTCGGTCTGCCACTTCGCCGCGGTGACATGTCGAAAATCGCTCCCAGAGAATTATAGTGTTTTTATTAAATACGGTTCGGAATTCAGATATATTATATATATTTACGGTGAAAAGACAATTTGGTGTCGAGTGTACGTTTGTTCCTGGCTGAAAGAAGACCGGGGGCCCCCTTTGGATGCAGTGCCATACAGGACACAAGGTTTTTATAGTGCAGTTATTTTATTATATATATTGTTATTTTCTCTGGGCGTTAGGGCCCTTCGTTTAACTCCGCGTAGCGCGGATACAAGAACTTTATAATGTATGATTGCTTTTTATAGAAAACCTACCTTCTGCAATGATGACAAAGGTCAAAATTGCGTAGATCAGTGACAAAAAAGTATGTTCGAGCATAGTCGACAAATTGTCGACTTGTCAAGCTTTATGAAACAGGGCCCAGGTGACACTGACACTTTGTATATAACTTATGAATTCGATTCCGAGATTTAAGTAGCATAAACAGTTTAGATGATAACACCCAGACACGAAACAAACGAATGTTGAACGAATGGCTTGATCCACTAGACTAGGGCATAGTAACTTCGCCATCTGGACTATTGCTACTGACACAATACTTACTTATATCAGAAAAAGTTCAAACAGCCTTTTTCTCGCGAAACATCCTTGAGAATTTTCCAGGTCACTGATAAATCTAACAACAACAAACAACTCACTCGTAGTGTCTCTAATAACACTCGAAAACATATTTTTTGCTGGATGTTCAAATTGATAAGACTTTTCTAAGAAGTTCTTTTTGCTCGTTTCTTGTGGATAATTTTGAGACATAGTGAGTAAGGACGCCGTGTGGTGACGGCCTAAGAATAGACGTGTCACCACTCCCTTACATGCCTGGGATGTCGTAAGAGTCGACTAAGAGGCTCAACGCATTGAACACGTGTGCGAGAGAAGGAAAACTTGAAACAAACCCTCTACCAACCCGTCTGGCCAGCGTGGTAGCAGTAGGCTAATAGCCTCCTATGAACGCCACAATAGGCTTGAGCTAGGAGAGGCTTATGTCCAGCAGTGGACGTCCACAGGCTGATGATGATGATGAGTAAGGACGCGGTAATAAACTACTTTCTAACTACGAATAAATTAGAAACGGCACTCAGGGTAATTTGCAGTGCGAACCACACTTAGAAGTGTTCTAGCAACACGCGTCTATGTGAGAGTGTCAGAGTGCCGCACATTTATGCACTACCTACATAATATTAACCCAATATATAAAATATCAATCTTATATAATTTTTTGTTGAAATAATCTATAAATAAATCTTACACTTACATAAATTAGGCTAATTTATGTGAGTGTAAGATGCCCTAAAGCAGGGATGGCGAACTTTTATGTATCAACATGCCATTTTTCTAAAGAAATTATTAATGAGCTCATAGACGAGCCATCAAATAATTTTGCCTTAGTGATTATTGGGAAAATAATAATAATAAATACTCTCAACTCAAAACTCTTTCTTTACTACCTACCTCATTCGCGTTCACCCGTCATATAATAGGTACTTCACACAATTTTTACGTAGTGCATAATAAATTTTGTGATCAGTGACGTGCCCAAAATTTTGTGTCACGTGCCATCAATGGCACGCGTGCTATTGGTTCGCCATCCCTGCCCTAAAGTATAAACTATAAACCCTACTAGCTACATACCCAAGATCACAGAGCAAGCGACACCTTGAAAACTGGTGTAAATACAGACCTGGGGGCCTACTATCAACTGTAGTGCGATTCATTTTAGATAGTAAGAGTGAGACGCCGCTATACGCGCCGTATGACGGCATCCCGCGCTCTCAGCCTAAAAATGACCTAAAATGAATCGCATTACAGTTGATGGTAAGGCCCCTATAGAGCTTTTTAGCGAGCTTTATTTGAAAAAGACATAGAAATATAGAAAACGTTTATATCACAAATAATAGAGAATTATCAGGTATTTTATTGGAATAATAAATTATTTCCTTAACCTTAGTACTTTCCGAGAAAACATTAAAAAAATAACTCTACTTGTCAACCGGGAAGTTCAACGATTGTACATAGCATGGAGTTTAATTCAACATTTGTAAGCAGGACACCGGTGTTCAGAGAATAATGGAAGTCTTTGTGTCTCATTCATAACGGGTTATGAATGAGACACAAAGACAGGTCCCGGGGGACCTGAGAGGTTAATGAAGTTCGAACTGTCTGCAAAACCTGACGACAGCTTTACGACACGATTGATGACAGGCTTTAACATGTTTTAGGGTGCTAAAAGTTTGCGTAGTGACAAGGGACGATCCGCTAAGCCGACTAAAAACCGCTGATATGTCACCATTGAAAGTCGGGACAAATCATGGGCTTAGGGAGAATGAGTGGTGTCCAATTATAAAGCTAGATTTATGTATAAAAAGCTATTTATTTAACTAAGTTGCAGTGTAGTTAACAAAACGAATTTTATAGTGATTTAATAACAAAAATATAGATATTGAGAAAATATGATACGAATGATGGTGATGATGATGATTCCACATAATATCTTCAATTTTAAAATTTAAAATCTGAATGACTGTAGAGGCGATTTCCCGAAATTAGGTAGTTTTTCCGTGTTAATTTTTATTTCCATTCGCTTTATTCCCTAGTAATGCAAACAAGTAATCATACTATTCTTCAGTTACAAAATCGATCACATTATGACCAAACTCAAAACAATTATTTCTTCAGTTCTTCAGAAAACTAATAGGTAGGTACCTAACTCTTTTCTTTCCTTCGGTTTCGTTTGTTATTTTCAATTTACCATTCTGTCAATAACATATCTCATCTACGTCATTAGAACGATACGAAAGAAATCGGTCCGTTTCCAGTTGGCAGTAAAGAATAATCGTGCGGTGTAATTCTGCCGTTGACAGCTGTCAAGCGCATGCGTGACAGCCTGCTGAGCTATAGCAAAACCGCGACCACATGCAAGAGCATGGATTAATTGAGAATTTATTTAATGATCATTTTGAAGGAGATTTTTTAAGTTAGATTTCACATTTATCACACAATTCCGGTATTCGTCAAAAACGCTATATGTCTTACTGGCTGAGTTTCAACAAATAACTTTATCAGATATATTATTGATAAAGCTGTCAAATTCACAAACAATAATCACACCTTAAGGCGGTACCCCCACCGAAAGTGGCGACGCGTTGAATTTTATTTAATATCGTAATTCTAATTCACAATTTTAATAAAACTAAACGTGGAATTTTTAGAGCCCCTAGTCTAGTATTTTTAGACGGTATCATTACATTCCCTCGTAGTCACTGCTAGAAGTAGATAGCAAAACTGCTAAAAGTGGCCGTTTTTGACACATTTGCTATCTACTTCTACGAATGACTATGACGAGATGTAGCGATACCTTCTAAAAATACAAGACAATGGGCTCTTAAAATTCCACGTTTAGTTTTACTAAAGTTGTGAATTAGAATTACGATATTAAATAAAATTCAACGCGGCGCCACTTTCGGTGGGGGTACCACCTTAAAAGTAAAGTTAAAGTTTTTCCCGACTGCAAAAGAAGGGTTATGATTTTCGCGACTATCTTGTATGTAAGTTTATATGTTATATTCTTTATTACCTCTTATCTCTAAAACGACTGAACGGATTTCGATAGTTAAGATATCGATAGATTTGTCTTGACAGCCCAAGTGTTCTTAAGTAACTGATGTTAGAAAGAAACGAACATAGCGCCAGTAAAATGCTATTATTTGAATTGAAAAAAAAATTGAATACTTTAATATGGATATCAAATAAAAGAGTTAGTCTTAAGGGTTTTAAAAAGGTTTATCATGACCGATAAATAACTAAAAAGATATGAATGAGGCATAGAATTTAATAATTAGTCAAATCATTCATCATGACTTATGCCTCCGACTGCATGTTATTATGTAGAACATAATATTTTTATATTTGATCTTGTTTCCATTTTTTCGGTTAAGTTGTCTGCGGGTTTTTAGTTATTAAAATTTATATTTAAATGGTGCAATCCAATTTTAATGGCGAATGCTTACCATCGTAATAGAGAAAACGTTGAAAGATTTTCATACAATATTTTCGTAGATTCATAGCAGCATTTCTAAATTCTGTACTTACATGAATTAACGTTAGACAATAAATCGCTTCTTTATTAAAGTAATTGTAAATGTCCGTTTTACCACTGTGTTTCTTATGTTTCACTGTAGTTTATAAATTTATAAATGAAATAATTTTCATTTAACGAAATAATAAAATAAAATACAATGCCATTTATAAACAGAAATAATTTAAAACAAATAACTAAAGCTACGGTACGCAGTTATAAAAATAGAAGTCCAACTTAGTAAATACAATTTTCTCAAAATAATCACAAAATAACCCGATCCTGACGCAAACAACTTCATTTATCGTAAACACAATATCGGATAAAGACATTTACAAACAGTTAATTGTTTCGATTCTAGAAAGCTAATTGAAAATACCTGATGCATAGCTCCTATTTCACCATAAAAATTAAACAAACTATTCGTCAAAAAGAAAAAAACCTCTAAGATACTGTACAATTAAAAAAACTTCAAAATATAATTTTTGGAGTTGGTGCCAGCCAAGGCATCAATTCCTCCGTTTTTTTTCCTATCTAGCACCGACTCCAAAAAGTATATTTTGAAGACGGTTTTTGTTGTAATTACGGGGTTTAATTTTTGTTTTAAATTTTTACTGTTTGAAATCGGTTTAATTTTTTTTTTTCAAAATTTTTCTTTTACATAATCCCAGTTATTTTCACCATGTACATCATGAAGAGTATACCTCAATTGCTTAGGATGTGTGTCTTCATCATCCGTTCCACCCCACCAAATGGTGCTTTTTGGGAGCAAATGCACTAGTTACTTAAAAAAATACAAAAATCTATATAGGTGATCCTATCATATTTGAAGAGTTCCCTCGATTTCTCCAGTATCCCATCATCAGATCGTATCATGACGACAATGGGATTAAATGGAAAGTATATCCTTTAAAACAAAAAATATATTACTTCAAATCGGTTCATCAATGACCGAATGTATCATGACAAAAGTTTGTTGAAAATGTATTGAAAGAATAAAAAGGAAATTCTTTATTGAAATGAGTATTTTTACGCATTTTTGAATTGTCGCAGTGATTGTAGAGAGAATAGCTGATTGTAGCACAGGTCTCTAATTGTTATCAAAGACTAGCAACTTCTCTAATTCACAGTAGCTTGGTTACATTGTGTCGTGTTGTTTCAACACGTGTGTGTCTGAATACAGTAATTTTCCTCGGAAACAATATTCTAAAATAAATACCACATCAGTCTTTTCAAAATAATTTCTTACATGTTGGTTTTGAATAACAAACCCCAATACAGATTTCAGTGTTTCTGCTGATACAGCAAACAACAATTATTCAACTAGCCCTTTCATTCATTACCGCCCATTCAGTCTGAGACTGGTCGTTGATTACAATCAATAGCACTCAAGGCCCCTACGTTGTTAGAAAAGTAGTGGGTAGTGTAGAAGGGTCTATTAAGGGTCATGCAAAAGATAATTTAAATCTAAATATATAAAAGAAGAAACTGACTGACTGACTGACTGACTGACATATCAACGCACAGCCCAAACCACTAGGGCTAGAGACTTCAAATTTGGCACATAGGTTCCTTGTGAGGTCTAGGGGTGCACTAAGAGAGGATTTTTCGAAATTCTACCCTAAGGGGGTGAAATAGGGCATGAAAGTTTGTATGAAAGTCCGTCAGTTTTGGAGTTAGGATCTTCAAATTTTATATTTAGGTAAAGGATTAAAAATAAACAATTACCTATCTCAGCGTTTTTGAAAATTCCATCCCGAAAGGGGTGAAAAGGGGGATGGAGTTTTGTAAGAAAAATCCTTTAATTTCAAAGTAAAAGTGACTTATTTTATTATTATTAGGCTCATGATTGAAACTTAAATTGACACATAGGTTCCTTGTGAGGTCTAGGGGTGCACTAAGAGAGGATTTTTCGAAATTCTTTTCAAATTCGCAGAGCTCAAAGTACTTGACGGATTGAGTTGAAATTTGGCATGTAGATAGGTAAGAATGGATTTTCCCTTAAGGGGAAAGTAGAATCTACGCGGACGAAGTCGCGGGAGGAAAACTAATACATGTATAAAAGGATTCCACGCGGACGAAGTCGCGGGTAAAAGCTAGTAATTGTATACTAGAAAACCATTTTATAAAACAAATTCAAACCAACTTCATAAAGTCAAAAATAAAACTTTTGGAGGCCAAGCTTTTTTGGCCTTAGCTAGCTAGCACCGACTCCAAAAGTATTTTTTTTATTTTTTGAAGTCGGTTTTTTAAAATGTTTTTATTTCAGATTTCAGTAGAAAACGAAAAATATGTCGCGTAATTCCGCAAGAAAAAATGCAGATGCAGCCCAGTGACACACCTTGCACCTTCACCGACTACTCTACACGTGTTTCGCCCACACACGGAGCATCCTCAGGAGTTGTTAGACCGTGCCAATCTCAGCACCGAGAAGACTCGTTTTCTACTAAGATATGGATTTCCGCCAAGTAACGCCTGATTCTATCAAATACTTACAATCGTTAAACACCTGAAAGGTTGTTTCTTTCGAATGCAAGGATATTCCTAGCATTGATGTGACAACGCTGGCCTACAGCGTATTAAAAATATAAAAGTATTGGAGAATTTCGACGGTGGTCCTCAAGTCTCGGTAGCTCAGTGGTTAGAGGTATGGCTGGATTTCCAAAGGTCGTGGGTTCGAGTCCCATCTGAGAATTCAATTGTGGCCGAGTTGACTTTTCCAATATTTTTCTATTTAAAATTTATCATAAGTATAAGACAACTAGTCTCCAAATTGTCAGACGGGACTTTAGAGACTATTATTTTGGTTTAGGGTAAATAAAAATGGAGAAAGACTATGCGTTGAAGAAATTTCTGTCTTAATAAAAACTATTTAGTTTAGAAATGTATCATCTAAAATACATTATACCTAAAATGCTGCTTCACCTGCATGCACCGAAATAAACGTAACAATTCAGTTATTTCGACGAGAGACTAAATAGTCGAGTGTTGACTCTGCCCAAACTCAACTTCACTGCATAATGCAGACTGCAGTCCTTGCGCTTTTGTTCATTGCACATGTCAAGCTTGTAATGCTTGATTAAACTAGAATTTCAGCAGAAAATACCTTGCATCTTTAAATGTAAGGTAACGTTGAAGAGGAATTTCTAATTTTCCACCTGAAATTTGTCTAATGCGCAGTAGCGTAAGTGCAGTTGCCGTCTGAAAATATTTACCACCTCATGATTTAAAGCTATTTTTTTTTTATTTAAAGAAACAAACAGCATGTTGTAATACATAATAAACTTAAAAATTAGAACAATTCATTAGCCTAATTAGTTTCCAATGCTAGCTTTTACAAAAATTTGTTGACAAAGTATGTGTGAAGTAGTAATATTAAAAGTTTAAAATTGAGTAAGTCTAAAAAAAAAGAGAGAGGACCAAAAACTATTCTAAATTTTATATTTCATTTAATTAAACAAAAAAAAAATTATATATTAAATTTTTCATAATAATAATAAAAAAAAAATATTACAGAAGAATATCATCAGATTAGATTAACTGGTCTCTTGCTAGTCTGGTCTAGACTAGTCTAGAGGAATCGAGTTGCGATCGATGTCAAAATCAATGTAAAGATTTAATTATAATTATTACCTGACTGATTCTCGATATTGTTGTTAGCATAAGCGTACACGAGTGATTCATTTAATGAAATAAATCAGTGGAGAATGAGGTTTATTGTACGCTTAAAAAATAATATCATCAGATGAAACAAGTCTAAAGAGCAAGGGCCAGATTCACCACAGACTGAAATTTTTTCTCATTACAACAGCTGTCAAATGATCTTCCATATAAGTTATCCAGGGTGACTACCGCCATCTCTTAGTGCAGTATTGTTTCAATCTTTACATACTATTTCGTACTATGAATGTCTTAAAGTAAGCTTGTTTCTTATCGGAAGTCATCGGTCAATCATCGCCTCCAAAGTGTAAAGTGTGCCAAAATGTGACAACTTCAATGAAAATAAAACGTTCTTATGACATGATGGTTTCTAATAGATGATAGTAGGCCCGCTGAACTTATCTGTCAGGGGTGATACCAGCCCTGAAGCTTTTAAATAATTTGGTTCTTAAGTTACGTATCTACGCGGATAAAAGTAATCGTTTCCCAAGGGCACGCTCTTTGTCTGCGATGTAGCAGTGACATCAGACATGATAAGCGCTAAGTCTAACGCTGGAGTTCCTATCAGAGCTGTCTGAAACTAACCAAAGTCATCTGAAGGCAAACTATTAATACAACGAAGCTTTATGATACTTGAACTTGGATGTACCTAACTTGCTTGCAAGACGAATTCAGTCTTGATCGCTTAATTATTACTGAAAGTTTTACCAATGTAAGTTGCTGGCTTTGTATGAACTCGCGACTTTACTTTACTTTACTCGAACTTTACTTTGTACTCGCGTAAAATATCTAAAACATAAAATGAATATTGACACGTCGACACTCTTCATTTGTTCGGTTCAACGGAAATATAAAAATGTTCGGATATCATAAGTATACAGATTATCAAAGAAGGATAACAATGAGATTTCTTTTAAAAATGGAAGCATTTTTCTGATGTCGAGAAAAGGTGTTCGGGAGAAAAGAGCGTTTATAACCGATGCATGATCGGACAGCCAAATAGGTAGCTAGCAGAGCAGAGATTTCGTTGAAAATATGGTGAAATAGGAGAACAAAAATATACGTAAAATTTACCTTACAAGCTATAGAGACACAGGATGAATGAAATTGAATTTTGAATAAAATGTTGTATTATTCATCATCTCGATATTAATACCTTATACCTACATACAACCAAAATCTTACAAAATGCACTTACCTCTAGTAAGAATCTGGTTTAACGATATCACAATTATTGAAACAATTTTAATTTTCTTACTACTTGAATTTGTCCAAAGTCCAGAAGCTTATTACTTACTTCTCCAAATTATGGCATAGGTAATCTTAAAAAAGATTAAAAATTCCTATCCCAATCCTAATCCTAACTTATAATAATACATATTATAAATGTGAAAGTGTGTTTGTCTGTCATTCCTTTAATTTCCTAACTAAGCATCCAATCGACTTGATTTGTGGCATAGACTTACTTTTTATTTAGATATTCCCACGGGAACGGGAAACTGCGGGCGGAAGCTAGTTCTAATTATAAATTAATTATTATTATAAAGGTGAAAACACAAAGGCTTGGCGATTAAAGTTAAATTTAACCCCAAGTTTCGGATAAAAGCCTCATCCGTGGATCCCATCGAAGTTCAAAACATCTTACAGAGGTTGGTTAACCGAAGTTCGGTGTTCAAACTCCGAAACAACGTAAACAATACCTACTAAATAATGTTCATAGTTCGGTATTGACTCCGTATTATATTATGGCCTGTGGGAAACAATAATTGTTTAATTAGGTACTTTTAGTTGTTAACTAATACTTAATACTAATACTTTACTTTATTTATATAATTACTAATACTTTACTTAATGGGAATTATTATATTGCCAAAGCTTTTCTGTTCGCTTGCGTTGAGTTGGATACTACGCTACTTTAGATAGACAATAATTAAATAAGTCCAGTGTCAAAGGGAGACAGACGTATGAACCTATCCTTGCAGGCAGTCTCCGAATGGGGCGATGCCAATCTAGTCAGGTTCAACCCTTCAAAGACCCAGGCATGTCTTTTTTCCGCTTAAAAGAAGTCGTTTTGACTTAACTCTTACTTTCCGAAACGTCTCCGTGCCGATTACTGACCAGCTTGAGCTTCTCGGAACGTCGCTGTCTCAATTAGCCTCAAAAAAACTTGGCATTCTGGCAAAGGTGAGAAAGTACTTCACCCCGAAACAGTAGCTCAATCTTTACCAAGCGCAAGTTCTATCGTGTATGGAGTACTGTTATCATCTTTGGAATGGTTCCGCCCAATCCAGACGCTTAGTCCATTGAAAGGAGGGCCAAGAAGCTCACCGGCAATGACGATCTATTAAATAAACTCAAGTGCCTTAAACATAGACGAAAGGTTGCTAGCCTGTCCGTATTTTCGGGGAGTGTGCAGCAGAATTGCACAGTCTCATTCCACCAAACCCCATTTTATTATCGGACAACCAGACGTACAAATATGTGCCATAATTATATGGTTGATATACCTAAAAGTCGCACTAAGCGTTTCGATTCGACTTTTATCATCCGTACCGCTAAAGAGTGGAACTCCTTGCCTGAGTTTGTGTTTCCTGACACTTACAATTTGGGAGTCTTCAATTCACGAGTGAATAGGCATCTTCTAGGCAAGCGCGTCATAATAAATATGCCATTATTTTTCATTTCCACGCCAAAGAATACTATTAGATAATATTACCATACCAAAATTACAATGTCCACCCGTCAGATTATGTTTTTCGTAACACGGGTTTCGATATCAAATAAGTAGGTGATTTAAAATGATTATTATTTTTACTAGTTAGAATGATTCGAATGTAACAATAGTTAAAAATTATGTCGAAAATGTGGATTCTGACTTTATAAAAATAAAATAAATAGGCTTATAAATGAGCACTTAAAAACGTCTCGTCGGAAAGTTAAAATAAACCAATACAGATCTTTTCGAACTTCGAAAACATTCATTTACCAAAACCATAGGTATTAAAATACTTAAGAAATTATCTTACATCTTAAATAAATTAGTAAAAAAAAATGTTTATTACTGTTAACAATTACTGCACAAGTGGATACAATATTGCATGTGTTTGTTTATTGTTGCATTAAATATCGCAATAACAACCTTTGTTTATTAGCCAAAGCCGTATTCAACAAATCGACGCCTCGTTTGATCACCCACGTGTTATTATGATAAATTATAATGTTCATTATGAAGAGAATTTAATGTTTGAACGTAAACAAACATTGTTTTGAGATAGTGTTATTGGCATATTTTATTAAACCATAAAACGGTTATTAATTGGATCTGAATTGCTATGAGTATCTGTTAACTTCGGAATTGCCGCAGAAATTTTCCATGAAAATTGCATTTTATTGAGGGGCTCCAAGCAAAATGCGTTTCAAATATTTACCCAGGTCAATGAGATGTATGTAGCAATCTTAAATATTCAGATTTAGCCTCATCACGCAGATTTTTGTTTTTTTTGCAGTATTTTTATTGTCAGCTACAACAACAAGATGTTGTACCCCAAAGCTTAATTTTGAAGTCTTTCAAATATTAACGAATCCTAACATTCCGCAGGGTTTCACAGTAGCCCTATTCTACTGCTTCATGAACACTGAAGTGCGACACGCGATCCGCGGCCACGTGGAGCGGTGGAAGACGGGTCGATCCATCGGTGGGGGGAGAAGGAGGGGGGCGTCCTACTCCAAGGACTGGTCCCCGCGGTCCAGGACCGAGAGCATCAGGTGAGGACCGCATAAGTTGGTGGTACGCTCCCTTTATTCCCAGTATTCCCATGTAGCTAGTTTCCCATGGAACTACTGCAACTCACTTGTTCCATGTGTGGAACTAGTAGATTGAACCTTGCGGTCCACGACAGAGAGTATCAGGTGAGGACCACATGAGATGGTGGTACGAACCCTTTATTCCCAGTTGTCCAATGTAGCAAGTTTCACATGGAACTAGCAGGCTGTTAGCTCATGGACTAAAAAAATGTTGGTCAAAATTTTTTTTTGCTTACGCTACAAAAAGCCTCCGCCTTCAAGTTGCTTTCAGGAGTAATTTAGGTACTATAACCTTTTTTCGTTAAGTACATATTTGTTGAGATAAATACAAGTTGAAACAAATGCATGCAAAAAGTTTATAGGGTCTAAATAATTGTTCCTTTAAGTGCCCTTAATCGAACAATACTTTCCTAACGCGGCGCTTATTTACGAACATGCGTCCAGGACCGAGTGTATCAGGTAAGGACCGCATGAATTGGTGGTACGCTCCCTTTATTTCCAGTAGTTCCATGTAGCTACTTTCACATGGAACTGCTGCAACTCACTAGTGCCGTGCACGGAACTAGTGAGACTATTCTATTTTAATACTATTCTAAAACTATTCTATTTTAATACAAATCTTTAGACCTTTGAAAATTCACATACAATCTTGATATACTAGGAAACTAGAATATTCAAGATTATATCACCCTACAATAATGTATATTCCTGCATCATTTGCACGTTGCTTTCCGAAGTCATCCTTTTCCATAATCTAACTTATTATTACTTATGCAATTTAAAAAATCGAAAATTGTGTTAAATTATGCTAAACTGTATTGGCTATTGCGTTGTCAATTATCATGACTTTTTGTGTAAAGGTAGCTGTTTGTTTCGCTTAATTAATTAATAAATAATTAAAATAAATCTATTTTATTAATGAGTTTTAAATTAATTCACTTCTGTTTGTTTAATTAACATTATATAAGTCCAATGTATGAAATGAAAATTTTTTCGCCATTAATTTCGGAGACATCCTTGTTAATTAAATAAAATGTGTGTCGAATAACTTCAAAGAGTAACTTAACAAGTCCAAGATAAGTTTTCATTAGCTTAATTGACAGATAAATTTGATCTTTCTATTTTATAATTAAACCAGTATTTAGTATTATAAACTGTCAAATAGGCTCTTTCCTTAAGGGCAATTAGTAGCGCAAAGTGGCACAAACAACAATATAGAGTTAGAATATGTCAGATGAAAATCTAAATTATTTCCTTTCATTCAAATACTGGAATACAACCTTTCGAAGATGGTACATAGATAATTCAATAGTTAATAATGGCTTTTTGTATAAATTCAACAAGTCAATGAAAATCGAGTCTCATATTCAGTGTATAGGAAAACAAAGAAAGAAAAGGCGTATCTAATAATAATATTAAATAAATAACAGTTCTGGTAATATGAAAAGTTATTGCTTTCAAAATGGGACAAATTCTTGTACAGCCAGCAGCAAAACCAATATGATGCTTCCTGGAAATCGAAATAAGCTCAGTCATTTGTTTTTCTTACTGTCAAAATTAGACAGGATTCGACTATTGGCCAAAATAATAGTTATTTGTTATGCAAGGCTGGAAAGTTGGTTATTTAGCGGCGAGTTACCTCTATTGAAATCTGAGCAAGTGAAGGATTATAGGATTGAACCACGAGCGTAGCGAGTGGTTCAAACATTGAATCCTGAGCGAAGCGAGGATTTCAAAGGTACAAGACGCTAAAAACTTTTCTGCCGAGCGCAACACACAATTTTTCCCTCACAACAGCGAGGAACATTTTATGGTTGTTTCCGCGTTCAACTTCCGGTAAAAAAATCTTTAAACATAAATTTTAATCTAAATATACCTTATTCTCGTTGTTTTAATGATATAAAAAACTAAAATAATAAAAAAGGGAGTAATATAGATAATTCAAAGTTATTTAAAGTGGGTATATATTGTTACTTATTTTAAAAAAGTACTTTGCCGCGCTAGGCCGCAAAAAGCGATTTTCTACGCCTAAACTGATTGACAAAACCTCCTTTCCAGAGCGTGTGAGGTGAAAACGTTTTTTATTGACTTTAAAATGTTTGAATGTCTTTCAAATATTGTAGTAAAAGTTTATCGTATAATTTTTGCTCTGAAATGCATTTTTAAGCCATGCTCGTAGATTTCTCAACTAACGCATATACGTAACATTTCATTTATAGGTAAAACATTTCAATCAGATTTTACGCTTTCATGTTATTTTTACGAGCTTCCGCTGCTTAATGTATTATAACAATACAAGAAAGCAGTTTCTTATTCAGGTGATGCATGGACACAAACATACAATTTATCACTATCTGTTTGTCTGTTCTTAGTGCTATGCTTTCTCTAAATTGCCTATGTATCACTCGGAATTACTTTTACTCATAATTCTTAATATTTAGGTGAATTATGGCCTTTGATCGTTTTACTTTGAAGATTACTACTCTCCCTTTTATCTTTATCTCAATTCAAGGCATTATCTTTTTATACTATTACCTCCTTCCCTCCACTTTAGTAACCTTACATAAAGCTTTATTATAGGTACCAAATTTTTTTTCAAAGCTTTTGGTAAAAAAAGATACATGGAATTTGACCCTTAAAATTAAAGTATGAAACCTGGAGTGACAAGCTGTGCGCATTTTTGTGAAATATATATTTCTTTGTTTTTCAATGTTAAACAAATTCTAGGAAACATGCTTTATAATTTGGTATCTTTAAACGATTTTTTTCCATTCTGTTAATTAAAACCATGTTATACTTACAATCTTAATTAAATTTTGCAGTTATTCTCAAAATGCGGTCATTTAATCCTTAAAAGTAATAGATACGAATTCCAGTTACTTTTAAAGGTTACTAAATATGTCTTCCCTTTTTCTGAAATTTCTTTACAGTAGATACCATCTGACAAGCTAGTTTTAGTCAGCATCGGATAAATTAACATACTTACACTTATGACAACTGAAAACAGATATTTCTACTACAAACTGATGTCTTAAAATATCCACCTTAAAGTTGATTATTCACATTACATCGTTCCAAAATTGTCCGTTACTGTACCAAAACTGGCTTCAATCTTTCCAAATCCATATTTGATCGTTTAATTTTTTCTCATTAGGCTCACGGTATGAAGACCTGCCAACCTCTGGATATCCAGCCTTGGCCTCCTGTGTGGACTTATTGCATTTACGAAGAATTTATTGATGATTTTAATGATGATGTAATGTGGATTTGGATGTATTTTTATTTTGTTACTTTCCAATAAATCGATTGTTTTAAACTGCTTCACTTATATCTTACTTTTTCCATGCTTCTCGTGTTGCCTATGTGAACCCCTAGTAGTATGTTATATAACTTCCACGAATGATATGACTATATATAGCATAATGAAATCCATCATTAGAAGATATAATCATAACATCTAAACATTAAGGTACCTATTAAGCTGTTGCAAGAACTAATTGTAAATTTCTATTGGGAATTTAACGAATAAATTAACATTTCATGCCGTGTATAAATAAAACACCTATGAGATTAACTCATAAGGAGTATTAGGTTTTACAAACAAATACAATCTCATCAAACCCGAATTAGTGCAAGCCCAAATTCCACCCGTCACTAACAGAAAATTGTCAAATCACTGTTTTCCCTAAATGGAAATGGATTCCATAATTTATTTTAATCGGCTGAATATAATCCGGCGCCGCTGGAATTTCACTGCCCATTAGAGTAATGACAGAAAACGAACGACTATAATTTATGCCATTGATGCTCATGACAAAACAATTCCCTTGTTAGGTACGTCATTGTAATTCACAAAACAACAGGTGGACAAATAAATGTTGAGGCTATCGATAGAGAATATTGGATTTCAATGCGCTCCTTTTGAACGATATAAATTAAATCGTTAACATTTTGTGTATGGGTAAAGGAAAATATAAGTACGCTTTACTTTGGAAACATTGTTGTTGATTTAATGTAACTTTAGTTAACACCAATCAAAATAAATAAAACATTTTTCATATATTTAATTCAAATCGTTTTTGGGCTTGGTTTATCGTTCAAACTACACCGATTGAGTTTCGATTCTGAGAATGAGAATGTCTTCAATTCTTACATCCACTACATGATCATGAGAGAAGACAACTTTGGTTTAGTTTTACACGAAAACCAAATAGTAACTAAAAAAATATTTCAATAATATTCTGTGAGAAAGTACTTTCTGAAAAAGGATGTCTTCAGAAAATTAGGGTATCGGTCAATGAGCTATTAGTCGATGTCAATAGAAAAAATTATAAATAAACCATACATTACAAACAAATTATAGTCAAAACGGAATCTTCCCATTTCACATTATAAGCATCCAGTAATGAGGGCATTTCAATTCACATTTGCATGGTCTTCGCTGAAACACTCTCCAGTGGGTACCCGGTTATTCGGGAGTCATTGCCTCACAACCTTTTGGATGAATAAATTCATCAAAGAGTTACAAAACGCTCTTCATGGGAGTGTCTCGGGAGCAATTTCATTTCCATATCTATTGACAGCATGAAACGACATGAATTGGGAATAATCTCGTTACCCTCTGAGATGTTGTTGTTGCCTGTTTATTCGATTTGAAAATTTAATGGCACTGAATCTTGTTTTGAGAACTCCTAACAACATAATGTTTAAACAAACGATATTCGCCCAGCTTTATTGCTTTCGTACTTTTTGGGAAAAGTGAATTTGAACGTCTTTTATTAAAACGTAATAAATCTTTTATCAAAGCATCTGGCAGTTGTTTTTATTATCCAAAGTTTTATCAATAATGGAAAATAAAAAATTATGAGTTAAAAACATTTTTTTTTTAAAGTAGATATTGAATTTTTTTTTTAAGTATACTTAGTAATATTAATGAATGCTAATCAGTTTAACGATATTTAAAAGTGAGGATATTTGGGTACCTTTATTGAGTACTATTTTTACACAAACGATTGGCATGATAAACTAGTAACAAATACATGACAAATGGACATCATTAGGGGATTCCAGGTGATTGTACCCCTTTCTTATATAAAACAGGAATTAACTAAGGAATCAGGGTCTTCCGAGACCACCACTACGACGATACTTGTCAAACCTTGAATAAAGAAAAATCTTATACATTTTAAAATACAAAGGGTAGGTTCTGGACAACCAATTATATCAAACTAGTCTGCCTGTTTGGCAAGCCCTCTCACCGTGTTATATCAAACTTCTATTTTATGAGGGTTTGTATAACTAGTCAAAACAGAGTGAGTCTAAATGACCCACTCATCAAAAAGGAAGTCGAGGAACCCATTTCTAATACCAAGCCCTGGGGTCAGGTTGTACAGCCACCCATCCAAAAGGGAGTCGGCGGCTTCGGAAACAACCACCACGACACTTCTGGTGCCACGAACCTCAATCGCCATGCACTACGATGGAAGGCACCTGCATGCTGTAAGTATAGAAACCTTTTTCTTTTATAAGTAGCAATTTGGAGTAAGCTAAGCAGTCATAGTTAGCAGTAAGGATAGAGCAATGTGTGCTTGTTTGATATGAAGGATTAAAAGTGAAAATAAAATTTCTTTGATTAAAGGTACTAGCAGATCATAGTTTTTTTGCTGTGATCTTATGATTTTAGCTATGATAAGATTTTTCTGATGGATAAAAAAATATAAAATAGTAAGGATCATTCATATTCTACTATGTTCCATTTTGGGGACACTGTCTTAATAATAAAATAATATTTATGAATTAATATAAATTGGATCATGCAGTCGTTAATCCGAAGTTGAAATATAGTTTTAAACTTCCGAATTAATTAACACAATCAGCTGTATTTTAAAGGAACTTATTGAAAAGCTTCAGTTTCATTACCAATATTGTACAATGCAATGTTTGTACTTTCAGTACGAGTAAATAATTCAACTTAATGCATCAGGGCGCCTGTTGTAAGGTGATTATCATATTTGCATTCATTTTGGAGTTGAAATTTCTATTGTTTATAAAGTAGGTACATTTTGTGTTCAGGGACCTCATGCGCTTATTCCGACGATAAATCGAAACTGAATCGTTACCTTTCCGCTTACGTTTCTAAAAATACAGTGTCCATCTTGTTACTAATATATTACTATAATCAGTGATAAAGTGTATAAATGAAAATGAGTGTGAACGAAGTGTTGTCACTTTTGAAATAAACGATCTACCACTATGAAAAAACTGAATAATGTTTGGAAATAATAGAGCGTCATTATAACGTTATGAAAAAGCTCACTTTATGGATGCATTTCTTATAAAAAATATTTTTATAAAATGGTTTTTTGCAAAAAAAACAGAATTCTGATGGAATTAGTTTTTTTATTATATTCATTCCGTCACTATAACTACAATCCTAATCCTAAATAACATTATAAAAGTGAAAGTGTGTTGGTTTTTCCTTCCTTTACGCCATAACTAAGCAACTAAAAGACGGACAGTAACATAAGCTACTTTATATCCCGATATTCCCACGGGAACGGGAATCACGAGGGTGAAACCGCAAGCGGAAGCTAGTTTAGCATGTTTTCATTCAATTTCATTTGGTCACATAATCGAGACTCACACTGTATTTTGTAGAAAGAAGAAGCTCAACGAAAGATGAATGCAAAGCGTTTGCATTTTCTTGACTAAAACGTAAACGACGTGTTAACGTTTAAATTTTAATTTGATCGTTAGGAATAGCGCCCTCTAGTATGATTTTTCGGCAACTTTTAATGGTAATGAAGACTTTCGGTTTGCCTAAACTCGTACTAGAGGTACTGGCCCATATTACTCTTCTGCGCAAATGTTGGTCAACTTCTCCACTTAGTAGTTGCTTACATCGAAACTGTTGTATTTCTATACTATTCTTATAAAATGAGGAAAAGAGCATGATCCTATAATAAAGTGTTTCTTTCTTAAGTTTCGCGTAACTTGGCTACTTCCACAAAGTTGCTACTCTTACTAAAGTATAACCTTCTTGTAAGCATTTGCTAGCTTTAGGTAGAGAACTAAGTTGGATTTAGTACATGAAAAGTACTCAGTTTTCTTCTGTAAGTAGTTAGTAACAGCTATCTGTGAGAAAGAAGCAAACGCACTATTAATAAAATATAAGGAACGTTACCATAACTTTCATATTGATCTGATATGCAATCAAAAATAAGAATAGGGCTGGTTGTTAAACTAAAATCATGGTCATATTTCAATCCATGAAAAGTATATAAATATTACATATAATGTATTTTCATAATAAAAAAAATAGATTACTTACCTGTTACTTATCTTGCCAAAAATATTGGAATGTTACGGTTTCACATACCGACCTACATATTTGGTGGGTTACAGTTCTATTCTTGTCTTTTCAATCGCATAAGATCATACAACATTAATTTTGCTAGTTAGTACGTAAGCGTTCGGGTTGAAACCCGAGTAATAATTTGAAAATTATAACTAATATTTTATTACCTAGTACTAATTGACTACATTCGTTATCGAAATCCACATTGCTTTATCTTCTTCATCTTCATATCAATCTACTGGTGAGAAGAGCAGTCACTCTTCTTTAAATTAAAGAAGGATAATCGGATCAGGAGGCCTACTCTCTAAGCCCATCAACTAAGATACGGGCCCCCGCCGTAAGTTTCCCGAAACTACGGATGGAGCCTACTCTCTATTGATTTCGGATGTACTAGTTTTGGACAAACGGCACAAACACATTGGGAGTATGGGACAATGTCAAAACGTATTCTCATTCATTCTTAGTTCGGGTCTCCGAACTAATAAGCTGTCCGTAGGTGATACGGAGTTGGAAACGTCCGTAACTTAGGCCGAAACTACGGGTTTCGTGCTTAGAGAGTAGACCTCGGATGCCCTGCTCCAGACCAGCCTTCTTACTCTAGACGGGATCGCGTTGAGGTCGATATTGAATGTCAATAATGATTAATGATGTTCGACGTTACAATCGATTACTAGAATACAAAGTTAATTTATTTACTAATTTCAGGTATTAATTTTTAGTTTAATTACTTGGTTTAAGTCATACTTACTGACTTTCGACAATTTCAATACGATCGCGTCCAAGAGTAAGGAGGCTGGAGAAATGCATCCGATAGTATTCGATACCTCGTAGTATCGAAGGGTATAGGGTCACATAATACCATTTTTAGTATCGACATTGTCCATCTAGTACCCTCAAGATTCGACCATAATGAAAAATTACCCATTGGATCTCATTTTCAGATCCCATTCGACCTTCCTAAAAATATTATATTTACGCTGCTCATTCGACCTCCTGGTTGGTTATGCTGCCCTATACTTACTTTACGGTATTTTTGGTTCGATTTTGATTTTTTTATTTTAAATAAATAAATATTTCCATACAACCACACCAATTATCTAGCCCTCGTTAAGTTTCATTAGAAACTTGTGTTATGGATACTAGATAACGGATAAACATACTTATATATTTTTTTGTAAATATGTACGTACATAATATACATATTATACACCCAGGCCAAGACAAATAGACATGTTCATGCACACAAATATTTGTCTTGTCTGAGGATCGAACCTGGTGGGTTTATTACCCCTGCGCCAAACAGGTAGTCAAAGTCGGTTAAAATTGAGACCCATTGGGTCATGTTTATTCATAGGAGGTCGGAAGGATACTTTTATGAAGATGAGGTCAAATCTTGAGGGTTCAGTGGGTAGTAGATCACATTTTCCACTAATACCTACGCAGGACTACATCACAAGCGGCAGCGCAAGCGGCGACCAATCGCCGGTGTGAGGCGGGGCGCGGGGGAGGCTCTCGCGCCTGCGCACCCTTCCCGAGGAAGACCCCCCTCCGGAAGCGAACCCTGCCTCTCCCGCCCTCCCTTTAGACAACTACAACTACCCGCAAACAGCCAGTGATGACGTGAAAGCCGTCGCGAACGGACCTCTATCGTTGGCTAATCGAACTGAAAACATTTCAACGATAAACTTTTCTATGCGTTTCGATTAAGGTGTTTTAGTCTAATCTCCCAACAACCAAATGTCCAGATATTTTAGTGATTCTTACCAAGTTTTAATGATTTCATTCAAATGAATGAAATCGATACCGAAACAGAGTTATAAAAACGAAATAATTGTGCATTTATTAACTTTATACTTTGGAGATTATAGAAGTTGATTTAGGGTCTAAATATTTATAAATAGGATAAGTATAAAATGAACACGTCGTCGTCTCTACACGATTGATTTTTTTATGATATTTTAAAGTCATTTTGTAATTATGATCATCCATTTTTTAATTATAAATAATTAGGCAACGATTTTAGGATTGAATAGATATTAATAATAAATGATGGATAATTGTTTTTATTTTTGTTGCACGTTGTATATTACACATTATCATATCAAAATGAATGATTGTGATAGAATAATGTACGAAAAATAATAAATATAATTATCCGGACTGTGGTCTTTATACTGAAATTAATTTATATCTGTTTATTATGATACCTACATTTTCCTTATTTCAAATAAGTAGTGCCATAATAATAACTTTAATATAAAATACCTATACATTTTAGAGTTACACTGCCGTACATAATTTTTCAACAAAATACACTTGTCTCATTTTTTATTGAAACAACCTGTACGCCATAATGATACTTTAGGAGATAAATATATTTACTTATTTATTTTATACTTATATGTTTAATAATGTGGAATGCTCTTATATCTATATTTGATAAAATGTACTGTCACAAACATAGATTTGTTTGTGATCTCCGCGTTGCTATAAATAGATACAGCCCGCATACATTTAGCTCTTGACCGTTTTACACTGACACAAACGGCGTTGGTTGAAGAAAAACGTCAAAATTTGTGGTCACATTTTTTTATTCGTTGCTTGTATGAAGCGTGGTATCTAGTTGTAGCAACGCGGAGACCAATGATACTAAACAAATACATTGAAAATAAAATTAAAATAAATCAAATGTGTGTTATACGTAATTTTAAGACGAATTAAAAGTTATATATTAATTATAGGTAAGTAGAATGCTTTTGATGTTACACAATAAAAAAAACTAAACTTTATTGAATTGGTAAAAGATGTCAAAAAAACTTTTGGTGATACATCATATTTTGTAGATCAAATACCACTATTTTAACTTTGTTAAGAATTTATGGTCTTTTTATTTTCAAAGCTGAAACGCTTAGCCTGGTTAGCCTTCATCAATGGATTATTTTGATTTCAATTCATTGTTTTATTGACTTTGAAAGGTAAAACCTCCTGCACCTTTGCGGCAAAAACTACTACAAAACCTTAAATGACAAAACTACAATTTATTTGATAGAGCTGTATGGCTTTTTGCGCCCGTTTTTACTTGTAAAAGAGATGGGTGATAGGGCAAAACTGACGATTCAAAAATGTGTGTAATATACTTAATTGAATAAAATATATTTTGATTTCATTTGATTATAAAAGCTTTGCGGTAAATCCCCTGCCACACTGTAAGCGTAGCGAATTAAGCAAAACAAAGTTAAAGGTACGTTTTTATTGCGAAGAACGCAATAAAAACGTACCTGTAAGAAATTATGAAACGGTCAGTCGATAAATAAAATCCAGTTTTATTCCAGCAGGAAAGTTACAAAAATTATCCTTTAGTTTTGTAATTTTCCAGTTATTTACTGGTTACTGTTATAGTGACTTATTTTTAAACCTTAGAGACCTATTTCACGCACGAAAAACGTGCATCGCAAACAAGGGCCGGAAAGGTCCTAGTTCGTTCGCCGCGCTGGCAGTGCTAAAGGTCACGTCTCGGGACAAACGGTTCTCGCAAAAAAACTGTACGGTAAAAAAGTGCAAAAACAAAAGAAAAATTATAATGTTTTATTTCACACGTAAATATTGAGATTTTATACATTTTATCTACGCAAATCGATTAAAAACAAAAAAAACATTAAACTATCCCTCTACAGTGTTGCTAGTTGTGGGCTGTGGGGATAATCACACACAATTTTAGAATTTAGATAAGAAAATGATTAAGTCTTTATATTTCTTTATAGCTTTGATTCTTTATTTTTATATAAATAAGTTATTTTCAAATGCGTAGATACTTATGTATTGGAGTCGCTTACAACATGAACTGATTAATTTATTTCTTAATTTTTATTAGGAAAGAATAGAAATGCAATTTGTTGGTTTCAAAGATGTGGACGGAGAGTGCAGTATTTATAATTATTGCAAGGCATCATAGTTGCTAATAATACCTTTATAGTATACAAATTATTTGGCGGATTGGGCTAAACCTTTGTCCATCTTGATTTTTCAACGAAGAATAATAATTTTGACGGCAATTGCATGGAAGCACACTAAGGGCCGCTTTCACTACCGACTGATAAATGTTGGGTGATATGATCTGCCTAATAAGCTATCCAGAACTTGTCTTATAAGTGGTGATACCGGAACTTAGGTACTTTTCTGACTTATAAATCCGCGGTCACCAGTGCCATCTTGGTACTATATTGCTCTTTTTAACCCCCGACGCAGCGCAAAGAGGGGTGTTATAAGGTGTTATAAGTTTGAAGCCTATGTCTGTCTGTCTGTCTGACGTATATTCGTAGAGCCTAAACGAATCAAGCGATTTTAATGCTGTTTTTTAATTGAAAGCTAAATTAATCGAGATGGTTCTTAGCCACATTTGATGAAAATCCATCTGGCATTTTAAAAACCCCCGACACAGAAATAAAATCCAAAAAAATAAAATTTCTCTCTCGGTCGGGAGACCCCCAACGTATAATATACCCTTTTAGTACTTCTCTTTTTGTGGTCCCGACCGAGAGAGAAATTTTATTTTTTTGGATTTTTTTTCTGTGTCGGGGGTTATAAAATTTTAAAATTATATTTTTGTTCAAAACTAACAATATTTTTGAAGTCCGTTACCGAAGTAACTTAATAATTTGTTTTTTTTTTTCAAAATGAATCCGTGCATATTAGCGCCATCTTAAAACTATTTTTAGATTTTTTTTATTGTACATCCATCGTACATCATACGTCTAGAAACCATTTTTATTTCCAGTCTCCTTGTAAACGCTAAAAAATTTTTGTGGGTAAACTCCTGACTATGGTAAAGATGGTAGCCCTGTCGCCATTTACGTGTGTGCGTAAGTAGGCATTGTCACTTGGCTTGGACGCGGATTCTAGGCGTTATTTTGTGTTAAACATACGCATTGATTTAAATAAAATAATAAGGTATACAGGGTAGAAATTTAAAACGGGGCACGAAGAGCAGGTACCTTAACCGTTGTAGCTACATGAAAACGTTCTTAGGAAACCGTTATTATTTTTTTTAAAGAAATATTTAACTGGATAAACTAATTTTGAAAAAAAAACAGTCAACAGTTTTTTTTTTTTTTTAAACTTCTTTATGCTAATTAATCGATCCTGTTCCTTATGGGGATCAAAACGGTTTAAGACACCAACTGAGGTATGAGTACTTGAAAAGTCAGAAATCGCGAAAAAGTATTTCCACATATTCGCTAAAAAATAAGTTCCGTCAACGAAGGTACTCGTCGGTAAAGCGGATACAGCGGCGTGTGACGCGAGCGCGGCGGCAGTGTGTTTTTTGCTTTTTTCGCGATTTCTGACTTTTTTAGTACTCATACCTCAGTTTGTGTCATAAAGTGTTTTGATCCTCATGATAAACAGGATCGATTGGCATAATAAAATATATTTAAAAAAACTGACCATTTTACTACTGACTGTAATTTTTTTTTTTCTATATCCGTGAATGCAGTTCAATATTTCTCAAAAAATGAAGGATGGTTTTCCTAAGATCGTTTTCATGTAGCAACAACGGTTAAAGTACCCTTACTGCTCCGTCTTAAATTACCACCCTGTATACACAGATCAAAAGTTTCTAGGGATCAAGTTAGTTTTAGACTATCGCCGCTACAGATGATTATTAATTTAACTTTTTTTGGATCGGTAATGATTCTTTTTTGTTTACACTTCTTCAATAAGGAATAAATTAAAGTATCAATCTGAAAGACAAAACTTGATAAATATTCTTTATAGTAAAAACAGTGATCCCTAGAGACCTTGGACGGTGGTTAATTGGTGGTGGCGTCCAAGCTAGACACCTGACGTATATTATTTTATTCGTCTCAATTGGTTTCTTGACAAGACTTGGTCTTATTTTCAAAAGATATGTGTATAATATATGATGCTGTAATAATAAAAAATATAATTCTTCCAAGTTTTAATAACTAGGTAGGTATCCATCCATAATCATCACAAACTTTGATTCGGGTAATATTTAAGGTAAGACAAAAAAACTATTATATAAATAAATATACAAATATTTTCAACTGTTTTGTTTTGCATTTATAAATACATATACGTAATGTAAGTAATTGTTTTTTACTGCTTACTATGAGTATTGTTAAACCAGCCGAAATAAAATCCTTAGTATCTAAAAACCTAATATGACGGGTATATAAGTTATGTATGAAATAATAGTTACGATAACGAACTGTGTAATTAGTTAATACGGACAATCTTATAACGACGTTGCCAAAGCTATCTTATTATAATTATTGTACTTAGATAATAATTGGAGTACTAGCTAAGTAAAACAATTGGGAAACAAGACGCTATTTGTAATATAAGAAAGATAGCATATCGTTGATATATTTGTTAAATGTTAACTAAAATTCACGTCCACGTCTGTAATAAATATAAAGTTACGGCCAATCTTTTCCGTTTTTATTAGCTTCAAATCATAACAGGAAAATCGTGTGAAAAAAACAACGTGAAGTGTGTCTTTTTTTATGTAAAAACAATCTAAACCTCTATAGTTTACTTTACCAGAATTATAACAAATAGCTTTGTTTTGTTTGTTTTACTTAATATTTTTTATGGTTAAAAGAAATAAAATTAAATTATTGTAAATCTGTAAAATAAGACATTGATCTATAACTTTCATATTGTCAACATTATTTCTTTTAAATAAGAAAATATTTAATTATATCAATGTATAAAACATTTTATCATAAGTTTAATAATGTAACAAAGAAAGTAAATGTGTAGTTCTACTGTTCTACTGATATTGAACATCTGTTTGTACATTCACAATAAATTAAGTTTTAATTGTCAAAAGTTTTTTTTTTAAGATACGTCTATTCTTCTTGCCTTGAAGTACATTCGAAATCCGTTTCAATAACTGAAAAGATAGTTTGCCACTCATCCACTACTACCGTCCCGGATAGAAGCTCCGTCTTAAGTGCGTATTACACCACACGGTATTCAGGGCCCGGTGGCATAGGTGCCCGGTCTCACTAACTAGAGCGTTGCTTTATTACACTAGCCCGGTAGACCGTACCCGAACACTTGCGGTCGACCTTACCATAAATAAACCAAAGTATCCATAGAGTTGCTGAACTATGAATACTTTGACTGTCGATAGTTGACTTCGAATCGAAATTGTTATTGTAACTAGGGTAAAGGATAGAAAATTAGAAAGATACTTATGATATTTTTTGTCGACTGGGCTGACAAGTACCTCTCAGACGGAATCAAAATTTCGAACGCTCGAGTCGATTTTTTCTTATATTTTTCTTTAAAAAAATTATCATAAGTTTACAAATAGCATTCAAAATGCAAAAACAAAAAAATCATAAATGTAGATAGATGCCTAATTTATTTGTAGAAATATTAATAGCCATGTCTCAGGTATCAAGTAAAATATCGCGCTCATATAAGCGCTCATGGCCGCGCTTGACAGACTGATCATATTCGATCACGTTTTTTAAGCAAAGTTCGGCACGGTCAGGTGTCGGATGGGTGACCGTAAAGTGGCATTATAACTGAGCGCTTCCGTGCTTCGGAGGGCACGTTCAACCGTCGTCGGTCCCGGCTGTTGTCATTTGATTACAGTCGTTAAGCCAAGTCAGAGGCCTTATAGGCGGCTTGATAAACTCTGACACCAGAGGTGGTCACTACTCCTCACTCGATAATAAGAAGAAGAAGTAAAATATCGATACTTTTGAAATTTACCGCATCACTAACTGTGCGTTCTAACGCCCTGAACGCTATTACACTGCTTGGTGGCAAGCACAGAACCACAGACATAGATCTAAATCTATGTCTGTGCACAGAACATTAAAAGAGGTGGCAAGGGCCGGTCGACCGGGCCACGGCGGTCTCAACTAGAGACAACTCTCTTTCTGTTATTACACCACATGGGAAAGGGACCGCGGTATACCGTACGTAATACGCGCTTTACCTGAAAGCATGCCGCACAAACCGGTTTGCGCAGGTAAAACGAAGCGGATAGTCCTGGCTCCCGTCTTGCCTGCGCAAACCGGTTTCTGGAGTCATGGTTTCAGGTAAGACGGAGCGTGTAGCCGGGACAATCCGGTACGAAATCGTTTACCATCTAACTAGATTAGAAGCAGAAGCTAGAGGCAGTGTGTTTTAGATACTTTTTTAAACTAGAAAAAATAACTAGTCTCCGAATTGCTTAAGCGGGAATTCGGAGACTAGTAAGTAATAGTTAGTATTCTTTGTTAATAGTTAGTACTCTTTGCTAGCAGTATGAACGCAAACATTTAAATCATAATGGTATTTTATTGATATTTACATTTTTAGTAGGTATCTGTTTTATAGATATTATTAAATACCTACCTAATAAGGGATTGGTAAATCCTATCTAATATTATAAATACGAAAATGTGTTTGTTTGTCCTTCCTGCACGCCCTAACTAAGCAACCAATCAACTTGATTTTGACATTTACTTTTATCCCGATATTACGACGGAAACGCGAACCACGCGGGTGAAACCGCGGGCGGCCGCTAGTAAATTTGTATACTTAACAATTTTCACAGACACGACCAAATCAATTAGGTGCATGACAGGAATGCGGTTTTGCACTTTTGGCACCTGTAGGCCTAGCATGAGCGACTTTTATCGACTCGATAACTCGATAACGTGTCACTGTCACGCTCACATCGTAGCGGAGTAAGCAAGACAGCATGATGCGCTATCTCATATCGCGGGATATAAAGATGTTCATGCTAGGGGGGCTGCAGCCCACTTGTATCACCGTACTTCTGTTATTATCTGATTTATTAGCGCTACGGTGATTAACTGATTGATTAGCGTTTCTTGAAAAGTTGGTTTTTAGTTACATTTTTTAAGTTTTTCTTAGCTGTCATGCGCCTAATTGTCTTGGTCAGATGGTAAGTAGGTACATTATGTGGTCGTCAGTATATCTTTAAAATTGCAACTAAATGTAAAAGATAAAGGACGTATTGTATAGCATTTACCGTCTGATCTCGATTGTGCTCAAGAGCTGAGTTTTATTTTCTTTTCCTTGTCCCAGTTTATTTTTATAGAAAACCGCATCTTAGCTAGCGATAAGAAAAGAACATCGCTTCCGAGGCAGTGAGGTAAGTTTCAAATGGTGTAAACTAACGTTTGTATTGTTGGATTTAATAGGTTTGACATTTTTAATTATTTTTTGAACTTTGGTTTTGTATTTTGGATCAGGATATCAATATACAGGAATTCGTAAGAAAGTAGTTGTAGCATAAACTTCCAAGTGGTATGACAGCAACTGAATGAGAGAACTACAAAGTTTAAGGGCTAATTTTTAATCCATGGATAAAAGTTATTGTCAGTTTAATTTACAACAAACTAAAATAGTAGGCAATCACAAATTAATATAAATTTTCCGTTTAAAACGTTATCAGTTATCACTTTTATTTAACTATACATTGAAAAATCGGCTCTAAATTAGTCGTTATAAGCCATTTTAATGCCCCCACTGCTGGGGCACTGGCCTTATGGATGGTTAAGGAGAATGGGCCATAACCCCCTACGCGGGTTGGTTAGTTTTAACGACTGCAAATGCAGCCGGGATCAATGGCTTATCGTGACTTCCGAAGCACGGAGGAGCTCGAGGTAAATTTCTGGTCACCCATCCCGTGATCGATCATTGCGTAAGTTGCATAACCTCGACAATCGCAGGCTGAGAGCGCGCACCACTGCGCCACGGGCTACTCCTAGTCCTAAATCATTTCCCAAATTTCTATATCATTTTAATTTACAACTAAATACTACGTAACAGATACGGAGATGACAGAATCGTCCGCCCACATCGGATCGAAATCTCTAACAGAGTCGAATAAACAGCTATACTGTTCAAAGATTCGATCTTTATTGAGTTTGGTTTATGACCCCATCAATCCGTTTGATTGCTTCGATTCACGTAACGGTGGCATCCAGCTTGCTACTAAATATGGCGAGTCTGCACTTGACCTTCGGTCTTTTGCTTCCTGGAGCGCTGGATGATCAAAACACTCGTGTGTTTGTACCTTTAGGTTATTTTTACAACGTTTAAGGTGGTGCTAAACTGGAGCATTTAAGTGAGTATTTCAGGTAAGTATACACAAGAGTAAGTATTTAAGCAAGATTTTTTTACGACTACTGATACTTCCTTCCTTACAATAACTAACGAATTGAATGCTACAGAAATATAAAGTTAGAATAATATTACTAACAACCTTCACATAACTTGAATATGTACAGGAAACACACACCGCCCAAATCGCTGAACCACTAATAAATGGGTACCTATAATATATACTTAATATCTTGTCGGTAATTTTATCTAAAGTCAAGCGAATCGAACCTCTTTTCACTTCGCTGTAGGCTACATACATCATACTACATGTAGCCTATACGTTATCCGCACAGCTACTTATATTTTTGTAGAAAATGATGGAAACGAATGGGAAGAATACGTCGTTTTTGTTTTCGTTGTGGCTCTTTTAACACCATGTATATAAATATAACATAATATTAAAGCAAGCTATTCATAAAAAGAAGAATAAGCAATTGGCCATTTTTTTTGCCAGGGTTGAATTTCGTAGTCTTTATACGATGTATTTTACCTTCACTATAAACAGGACGCATCTACATTCTATAGGTAAGTATACAATATTTTAACCGATGGATATTTAACTAACCAGCTAGCAAATGTAAAAAATCTTCATTAGACAGCACATGCTCTATAACACTTTTGCATGTCCGTTATTTGGATGAATGTGTGTTGTTCAAAACTGTTTATATATGACCATGCCTGTACCACAGAATACTAAATAGTTCGTGTACCCACATTCTAGCAAAATAAATGATTCTATTCTATTCTAACAACTCGCATGATTTCTTTATCTGCTCTTTCTAAAAAAGTCTAGCTTTAAAAAAAATACACGCGTTAGTGCACGGCGACACTAACCGACGTGGACGCACCAGGTCAAACAAAGCCCCAAGCTTTTCCGCAAGGTCGGAAGAAGAGGTATATAAATATGCGCAACGAGGCTTTAATGAAGTAAATAAAAATAAAATAAAATAAACTTTATTTAACAACAAATAATAACATTGTAGACTAAAACAATAGGTACTCATTATTGAGAAAAGTCACAATTACAACGTTACAACAAAAGTAAATAATTGGTTACAGCAACATCTACTAACATTAGACGCTGACAAAACTAAGTATGTATATTCCTCAATGCGTAAATATAAAATTACAAAATTGCATGCCCACCGTTGTAAGGACCCTGCTAATCACCGTCGCACTTGCCCAGACATAGGTATTGCTAACAATCTGAAGTATTTGGGTGCCATTTTTGACGAAAACCTTTCATTTAAGCCCCATATTGAAGCTTTATGTGGCAGAATACGTAAATTAATATATATATTTTAAAAAAATCGCACTGTTGCAGATCACGCACTAATACGGCAAGTCTATCTCGCCCTAGGTCAATCAATAATAAATTACTGCTTATGGTAAATTTTAAATAGAAAAATATTGGAAAAAATTAACTCGGCCACAAGTGAATTCTCAGACGGGAATCGAACCCGCGACCTTTGGAAATCCGGTCCAATGCTCTAACCGCTGAGCTACCGAGACTTGCGAACCACCGTCGAAATTCTCCAATACTTTTATATTTTTAATACGCTGTAGGCCAGCGTTGTTACATCAATGCTAGGAATATCCTTGCATTCGAAAGAAACATCTTTTCAGGTGTTTAACGATCGATTAAGATGCAACTGCCAATAATTTATGATTTTGTAATTTTTGCATTTTTCAATCAAGTTAATTTTTTCCAATATTTTTCTATTTAAAATTTACCATAAGTATAAAAATAGCATTGAAAAATGCAAAAATTACAAAATCATAAAAAAAAAAAAAAAAAAAAAAAATTACTGCATTACGTCATGGGGTGGCACGTCCAAAACTTCATTGTTATCAATTGAAAGAGCCCAAAGGGCGGTTCTAAAAGTTGCTACTTTCCGGCCATACCTCTACTCAACTGAGCTTCTTTATAAGATTTTTAATGTAGAGTGCGTTACCCCCGCAAAATGTTGTGCTTTAGAGAGATGAGACTTTAACAGATAATTAGTTTGTCATGAGGAGAAAATTGTTTACTAAAAGCAAAATTTGTGTGATATAGTTCACACAAATTTTGCTATTATAATTAAATTTTTAAGATATTTGAGAAAAACAGATTTTGCTGGAGTAACGTTTGAAACGTTACCCTGGCAAAAAAGTCGTTTCAGCCCGGAACCAAATACATGAATAGATAGCTTTTATTGCGTAGTAAATGTTAGGAAATAGCAAAAATTGTGTGTTAGAACACAAGGTCTTCAGTAATTTAAGATTTTGCTGCGGTAACGTTTTTGGATTTACCATATCTCGAAAACGGTTTAAAGCAGAAGTTTGACAAAAAAAAACCAATGCCATACGCGCGCCGCGGGACGAAGGAACCGACGACCGGCGGGCGCAGCCTAGTGGCCACATCTCCGCACCACTCCACCAGCGGACGCCGGCCCTTTGCCACACATTTTCATTTTGTAAAACCTAGAAATACAGTCCACTATTATATCCTTATATTTTCTTTAATTTCTGGACCCTTCACGTAGTCTCGAACAACCAATGAGAGACCTTAATTTGTTAAAAATTTGTTTAAACATTCCTTATTTAATTTAATTAAATGGTTTCCAAAATCAGAAAATACGTATTTTCAAGTAAATTATTACACTTTTAACCAGATAAATAACTGCAAAAAATTGCCGTAGTAGACAATTATTACGTCAATAATTTTAGTTTTCGTAGCTTTACACGATATGAAAATAAAAACAACTTATTTTTATTTTTACACACAAATTTTGCTATTTGCTAACATTTACAACGCAATAAAAGCTATCTATTGATGTATTTGGTTCCGGGCTGAAACGACTTTTTCGTACCACTTGCTCAAAAAAGTGACATTCTATGCCACAATAAGCGAACATTACAATAGTCATTTTTAATCTGTTAAAAACAGGGAAAGAAAATTGTACTGAATTTCATTCATCCTCTAGGGGGAGAATGTGATTTAAATTTGGAATACTTACCGAAATTTATACTTCTGTGTATACACCATTGAGTTTGTATATAAAGCATTATACATCTTTTTGAAAAAGGAATACGCATTTATTATGCAGTTATGATTATTAAATAAAATTACGAAAACCGACGAGGCCGTATGAGCTTGATGCCTTTGCTTTTCCGACAAAAAAATATTAGTCTAGGAATTTGCCGCGTTTTTGTTTTCTTCAAATACATCTCATATTATTATTGTGTTAATTTTTTCGCAAATGGTACGAAAAGTAGAGTATTTTCCTAGGTGATAAAGCTGTCTTAGTCTTGGGTGAACTTAAATCGTCACCCGCGATAGAAGACACTGCTTTATCCCCTTGGTTAATAATCTACTATTTTTGCCAGGGTAACGTTTCAAACGTTACTCCAGCAAAATCTGTTTTTCTCAAATATCTTAAAAACTATAATTCACACAAATTTTGCTATTAGTAAACAAATTTATCTTCATGGCACACTAATTATCTGTTATAGTCTCATCTCTCTAAAGCACAACATTTTGCGGGGGTAACGCACTCTGTAATGTACTAACCGTTAGACAATTATTTATATTGAGCACTATCCACTGAAACCCTACAGCACTGAAATTACCACAGAACAGAAAAAACAGTTCTGTTCTGTGGAAATTACTAACAAGAGACGAAAAGATAGAGTTTGCCCACAAAATACGGGAATGAAATCTGCCTTCTCTTCCAGCTTTTTCATGTTTCTAGGGCCTTTGCTTTATAATAGATTTAATGCCAAATTTTGTATTTATTCTATTAATTATCACAGCACAAGGAGCATTCTGTATGCAGCTGTTTAAAAAATGTCCTACGAAGACACAGATAAATTATTGCTTGTGTTATTGTTGATTAAATTAAACTTTTTAGTACCTACGAAATTTATTTTAATAAGTTAAGTGTATTATTTATAGAATGTTTGTTTGTCATGATCTTGTTAATTCATTACATTGTATTTGGTTGTTTAATTTAAGTATAATGTAAGTCCTTTTTGCCTGAAACACAGGTATTCCTAGTTCTTGCTAATTATACATATAATATTTAATGATGATTGTACTGGCAGTTCACAAATTGGGAAGTCCTTCGAAGAAAGAAGCTGCCAAGCAAACTTCGAAAGCGGGCCGATCTCCACCTTTATAAAGAAACTTAAGATGTGGTTATCTCCAACTTTATATTTGATATTTATCTACATAAAGAGCTAACCGTATCTTAGGTTCTTGCAGTGTGTGATTTGGGTTGAAACTTTAATTTATGGATAATAGGGTCCCAAGCTGGTGTATCTTCCAACCATCATATCTATTGAAAATTGTATATTTGGTGATTTCAATAGACTCACGTATCATTCTGGGGATGAATTTTTGTTCCCTGGCGAGGATCTGGCATTTATAAAACCTGATGTAGTGGGCGGGTCCTTCAAAAGCATGTTCACACACTACGGACTTGTTTTCGCGCCTATTTTTCACGTCAGCTACATGTTCTAGTCATCAATTTTGTTAACTCTGTTGTTAAAAATAAATATTTAAAGGAACAAAAAAATACTTACTTTCTAACTTTTCCTTTTTTCCCCATGGAATTCGTTTGATCACATTTGTCTTTTCGAAGTGTATTTTGTACTTCTCAAAATCTGCGAATAGGAAATTTCCCTTGGCCCAAACTTAACCTTACCCTTGTAATTTATAAACATTATCTTAATATTTTGATTCGACTGGTTGCGATTAACACTCAGTCACAGAAGAACTAACCTGTTTTACGTGGGTAGCATTTAATCAAAATTGGTTCAGTAGAGTGAATAGAGGCATTTATAACATTAGCATGAATAACATAATCTTTTAGGTAATAAAAACCTTATGATTGTAAAAAGCTGAGTTTGACTCGCTCCCATAGATGTGTGTGTAGCTCGATAAGTGCAAATCTAAAGCCAAAAATTTAATTTTTTTTCTTAGAAAAATGCCAAAACATTTCCTATTCTATCGCATCGTATTATGTTTGTCTCCTCAACAATTTTCTTGCTTCCATACCGGTTTAAACGTGGATCAAGTTTCTTCGAAATATTGCATCTCAATGGCAGCAATGCAATCACGTAAATGCAGCCCTGGATTTGATGCTGATGCAATTCGTGTATTGGCTTCAATCCATCAGCGCAAGTCACAAACGAGTTTTCTATTCAAGTTAGAACTACGGTTTCTTGCAATTCGGGTCTTAAATATGCACCACAATTTAGCTAACTCAGTGTTTCTCAAAGTGTGCCATAACGACCCTTGGTAGGCGCTACATGCCGAAAAATGAGTAGGTATATATTTTCTCTTAGATCCTTGAACCTATCAAGGATCTAAGGAATCTGAGGAAAATAGGTACCCACGAAAAATCATTCTATAGAAATTGTTTACTAGTCGCGCAATTCAAAGGGAGCTAGAATAATATAAATACTTACTTGATTCTTCACTTGCGTAAATGGGCGATAGACAAAAACGTTTAAGAGCCTCAGAGTAACATATAGCATACCTAGATAATACTTACAAAATTACATAAGCTTGCATATGACGCTCTGACGTGCTGTTGGGTAACTGTAAAAGGTTCATTAGTTATGGTTAATTAGTATTGGTTTGGTTTTGGGTAGGTATTGCAAACCCCACATTGTAACTAAATACCATGAACATTTACATAGTGCATGCTATTTGATTGAAGGGTGCGGTCTAAAATTATCATGTTTATGTCGAACTAGCTCCCTGCGCTGTTTCACCAGCGGTTCCGGATAGTATTTGTTAAGATTAGGATTAGTTAGGATGAATTTAATTTTATAAGAAACTAAGTGACATCAGCCGCTTGAACAAATAAACAATCAAATTATAGCGACCTTAATGTAGCCTAGATTGTTTTGAAGAGCCTAGTTTATATCCTTACATCAAATAAGTACGAAAGAGACCTGTAATAAGAATTCTTTCAAAAGTTCATTTTCCGCTGAGCGCTAGTAGTGCATCTTGAAATCCTTTTAAAGAAGACGACACTCTTGAAATATATCTTTTAAGCGGATTACGCTTTCATTTTGTACCCGTTCGTATTTCTCCATTTTACTTTGTTATTTCAAACTCATATAGAAAATATATAACCGCGGTCCGTACCGTTACTTATATTTAAACTTGTCAGGTAAGTAAGTATAGGAAAATAAGATTTTATTTTCCCAATTCAGTATCATTTAAGTACCTACTAAAGTTCATGTTCCTATGCTGGACTGGCAGACAACCTTAACGCTGCATCTCGCATATCATATCATCTATGTGAAGTCCCTACTTGACTTCGACAACTGTTGGTTCGATTTTGACTATATCGAATATGAAGGCTAAAGACTCTCGTTGCCATTTGTGAAGTTTCGGATGAAAGCTTTTCATTAGAATTGATGCAGCACAATGATGCGCAAAAAAAATGGTACCATTAATTGAACAATGTAATAAAAACTATCCGAAATTAATCTGTAATATCGCAAACGGAGTACCTAAGTATAGATTAGACCACTAAAACATCAAACAGATAGATGATGATAGGTACAGAATTCAATCTATACCTACATACACAGTGTACCGTTCAAGATTACTACATTAGCGATTACTAGCGGCCGCCCGCTGTTTCACCCGCGTGGTTCCGGTTCCCGTTGGAATATCCGGATAAAAAGTATCCTATTTTTTATCCAGGCTATTTTCTATATCTGTGCCAAATGTCATCCATGTCATCAGTTCAAATTCAAAATCATTTATTCAGTCTAGGCTGTTAAAAGCACTTATGAACGTCAAAGAAGCTACGCCATCGGTTCACAAACCCACGACAGTTTTTGTGCATAAACCAAAGTTCGCAACCCTAGCGCGACCGCCGAGCGTAGGTATGAAAAGTAAAGTACCTACCTACATACATATGATTGACTTCTGTACTTACCTGTTTTTGCGATTAGACCCTCTGGTGTGTCGCTAACTCCTTAGTACGAAGTTTTATTGTAGTGTTATTAAAAACAAAGTGTTCGCACTAACGTTACATCGCACCCAACAAGTTGTCGCTGCAATAGAACATCGTAGCTACTAAAGAGTTATCGACATAGGTACAATTAAAATCGAACTAGGTAACAACTTTCGATCACAAGTAGGGCATGTAGTTAGTGACCTCATTCATTTTAAGTACAATGTTTAAAGTTGGACTTCGTCCGCGTGGAATCCTTTTATACATGTATTAGTTTTCCGCCCGCGACTTTCTACTTTCCCCTTAAGGGAAAATCCTTTCTTACCTATCTACATGCCAAATTTCAACTCAATCCGGCAAGTACTTTGAGCTCTGCGTTGATTATTATATCAGTAGTTTTTGCCTTTTATATATTTAGATTATTGTCTGGGATGGAAGTACTATGGCCCATAAATTGATTATAAGTACTTACATAACGATTTGTTAGCTTATGAGGTTGGCAGTTGAAGTAATAATTAACAAAATACATTTTGGGAACCGGCAAAGCTGTTGAATTTCATTTGTTTATGGCAAAAATACTGATCAAAGATTTTCACAAAATATGAGGTTTGTTTATTTGTTTTTAAGTTTCAACCCTGAGCCTAATAATAATAAAATAAGTGACTTTTACTTTGAAATTAAAGGATTTTTCTTACGAAACTCCATCCTTCTTTTCACCCATTTTGGGATGGAATTTTCAAAAACGCAGAGACAGGTAAATGTTTACTTTTAATCTTTAACCTAAATATAAAATTAGAAGATCCTAACTCCAACACTGACGGACTTTCATACAAAGTTTCATCCCCTATTTAATCCCCTTAGAGGTAGAATTTCGAACAATCCTCTCTTAGTGCACCCCTTGACCTCACAAGGAACCTATGTGCCAAATTTTAAGCCTCTAGACCTAGCGGTTTGGGCTGTGCGTTGATATGTCAGTCAGTCAGTTTCGTCTTTTATATATTTGGAAGAAGATAGAAGAAAGTTCGTTAGATTGATTGAATTGATAATATGGGAAATATGTTTCTAAAAACTAAATTATCAGTCATTAATGGCTTCGGTCAAAAGTTGACTGGGATTACAAAACATTTAAAATTTGAAAAAAATTACAACTGAAAATTGGTTTAAAACTTTGTCAATCGTGTTTTCAGTGTTAAGAAAATTATGGAATTATTATAGAAAATAAAAAGTGGCTAAATGTTTTCGGAAAAGTGATATTCGTAATCTAAAAATTAGAATTCAAAATAGGTAACCCTTTTTACCATTCTAGGGATTGATTTCTGTAAAATCACAAAATATAGGTTGGTTTTTTTGTTTTTGAGTTTCAACCATGAGCTTATAATAATAAAATAAGTCACCTTTACTTTGAAATTAAAGGATTTTTCTTAGAAAACTCCATCCCCCTTTTCACCCCTTTGGGGATAGAATTTTCAGAAACGCCGAGACAGGTAAATGTTTATTTTTAATCCTTAACCTAAATATAAAATTTGAAGATCCTAACTCTAAAACTGACGGACGTTCATACAAACTTTCATCCCCTATTTCACCCCCTTAGGGGCAGAATTTCGAGAAATCCTCTCTTAGCGCACCCCTTGACCTCACAAGGAACCTATGTGTCAAATTTGAAGTCTCTAGACCTAGCGGTTTGGGCCGTGCATTGATATGTCAGTCAGTCAGTTTCTTCTTTTATATATTTAGATTTGATACTATTGTTTTTAGTTCCTAAACTGAGTGAGGTGCAGTTCCTGTCGTTGTTTAGTAAAGCAGCTTGAGCTACTACACCTGAATTTTAATAATAGTTTCATAGAAGCATTTCTTTATAAACTTTTGTAAATCTTTGTACCTAGGTACTTAAATAAATAAATATGTTATGTCTGATTAAAACATGTTTTCTTTTTTATACTTTGATGATAACTAATAATACCCGAATGTTTTTGAGAGACGTTTCTTACCAAAAAAACTTAACTTGCTTTAGGTGTTGTATTAACAACCTCGTTTGTACGATTCTGACAAAAATGCCACTTTCTAATTTTTTGGAAACTTTCAAATTGAAGATTTGAATTATTTTGTTTTTCTGTTAAATATACGTTCCAATCTTCAAATTGAAACAGTTTTCAAAAACCTGGAAAATACCTTTTTGTCAGAATTATACAAACGAGGTTTGTAATACAATACCAAAAGCTAGCAGCTACATCACCTACAACTAGCAGCTACAGCACCTAAAGCTTACAGTTAAAGTACCTAAAGCTAGCAGTTACAGCACCTAAAACTAGTAGCTACAGTACCTAAAGTATGCAGCTAGTGTACCCAAAGCTTGGACGAATTAACCATTTAATTGGTTAATTCGTCCAAGACCCAAAGCTAGCAGCTATAGTATGTAAAGTACACGGCTACAATACCTAAAGCTTACAGCAAAATACTGAAGTAAGCAGCTACAGAATCTAAAGTAGATTTAAAATACCTATTTCGGTAAAGCTATTCCAACTAAAGTTTAGTTATAGTTTCTCAAGAGTTTGGTTTACCCTCCCAACAATTTTGCAATATAAACTTAATAATAAGGTTACTACATCCAAACAGTTAAGTTTTTACTACCAAAGGTATTTAGATATAAAATACACAACAGTATAGGTAAAACCACTAAATACTGCGAGCTTTTTCAACCGATTTCTTCAGCTAGAATATCTGAATCATGAAGCTGCCATACACAAACCGTTGTTTAGTAAACAGCAGTCACCACAGCAACTAAACTGTTATGTAGATAATAACTTAAGATTTAGTAAGTACTATCTAAACATTTTTTTCAGTGTAGGCTAGGTTAACATTAAACTCAGACACAGATGAATAAATAAGTAGTTACTTCGTAGTTAGATGCGTGCAAAAGTAGCATTAACTCTGAGTTATATGAGTTAGTGTTAAGTTAACCTAGCTAATGCAACAGCCTTATAATGAACAAACAAACGGACTAAGTGACCAAGTGACTAGTTGTTTATTTTTGGTCTACTATCATGTACCGACTGGTAATTAGTAGGTACCTACGCGTAGCAGAAGTATCGCTTTTCATAGTTGGCACACAGGGATTGCTAATCAAAAATTCTCCGGTGGAAGGTGCAAGCGACTAGAAACTAAAATATTATGTCGTTGAAGACCCACGCACGCAACATTAAATAAATATGGACAATAAATATGGACATAACATAAATATTGTAATAAGTATTTTGTATTTGTCTGAAATAAATGAATATAATATAATAATTAACTTTCCATAAAATATTATGTTGCTGTGCTTCGGTTTCCTGTCGGTAACAAAGGTAGGGGTAACAAAGTTGGTTTGCCAATTCCACCGAATATTTTAAATTATCTGACAAAAATATACATATATCAAAAGCATCTGTGCCTACTTTACGGCAACTCAATAGTTAAACCTTAATTTGGCACTACGCCAACTCTCTCATGGATACTTTACTGGCCGCTTCGCACTAAGTTCTTAAATACCGGCAGAAATTTAAGAGGCTTAAAATATTCGTATGAAATGAAAGCTTACAAAAGTGTAAAAGAGCATCAGCGAGGTTTTTTCCCAGTGAAAGAACCATTGAATCCCGTCAGGGCGACATGAGACAAGTTGCTTTTTTCTAGTATAGGTATATTTGCTTGTTTAAAATATTTGGATAGTTTATCTGGTAAACAAAATACGACATTTAAGTTCTAGCAGATAAATGTAATAATTGTCAGTTGTGATATGAAATGAATGAAACAGTTCATATTACAACTGCCAAATTATCTGCCAGAACCTTTATGTCGTTTTTAACCGACTTCAAAAAAGGAGGAGGTTCTCAATTCAGTTGATATATATATATTTTTTATGTATGTACACCGATTACGCCGAGATTTCTGAACCGATTTCCGCGATTCTTTTTTGTTCGATGCAGAATAGTTGCCAATTGGTCCCATAAAAATTTGGTTTAGTTTGACCCAGTACTTTTTATGTAATGAGCATTTTTATCTATTTCATTTCATTGTTAACTTGGATGATGTAATTTTTACGATAATTTTGTTTATAATTTACATGAAACCTAATCTAATCTAGAAAAACCCTGCTATAGTTTACACAACAACCTATTACAGACACTAAAAAGTAATAAAAAAAACTGCGTTAAAAAAACCGACTTCAAAAACTAAAAAGCAAAAAATAAGCCTTTTGGAGTCGGTGCTACCCAAGGCAAGAAACTCAGTTTTTTTTTTTACTTTTTACCTACACCTATTTATTAACCAAAACTTATTTGAAACTTGATTTTGTTTTAATAGGGAAGTTTGAATAATAAAGTCACGTCACAGCTTAAATAAGACTCATCACAGCATAATACTCACCTCAATGCTCATAACATGTGTTGTTTGTCGCTACAATGTGGCCTTGTCTGGATCTTGCAATTGATTGTTTGCCTTAACTGTACCTTAGAAACGAATCGTTCAAATTAGTTGTGAAAAGAACATAATTAGGTCTCAGCCCAGGCGGTAGCTTTGCTGCATAGTAGGTAGGTACTTATGGCTCTCAGCTGACTGGCCGGGTTGACGGCCGGGCGCCGCGGCGGGCCGCGCCGCGCCGCGCAGCGCAGTGTAGCTTAATTATCAGCTGTTTTTAAATAGTTTATTTAATGGTTTTTTTTTCATTATTCAAGGTTTAATTAAGTTTGATAATGAATAAAATACACTTAAAATATTAACTAGTAGGTAAATTACGAACTCGTAATTTATTTTTTTATTCCATTTCGCCTTATATATATATATATATATATATATATATATATATATATATATATATATATATATATATATATATAAGGCGAAATGGAATTTAATAATAAAATTTTAAGGGGTGGTCAGGTCAAGTGTTTGCAATCTAAGAAAAATAAAAAATAAATAAAAAAAAATCTTTTTCTCCTAATAAAAAAATAAATTACGAGTTCGTAATTTACCTACTAGTTAATATTTTAAGTGTATTTTATTCATTATCAAACTTAATTAAACCTTGAATAATGAAAAAAAAACCATTAAATAAACTATTTAAAAACAGCTGATAATTAAGCTACACTGCGCTGCGCGGCGCGGCGCGGCCCGCCGCGGCGCCCGGCCGTCAACCCGGCCAGTCAGCTGAGAGCCATAAGTACCTACCTACTATGCAGCAAAGCTACCGCCTGGGCTGAGACCTAATTATGTTCTTTTCACAACTAATTTGAACGATTCGTTTCTAAGGTACAGTTAAGGCAAACAATCAATTGCAAGATCCAGACAAGGCCACATTGTAGCGACAAACAACACATGTTATGAGCATTGAGGTGAGTATTATGCTGTGATGAGTCTTATTTAAGCTGTGACGTGACTTTATTATTCAAACTTCCCTATTAAAACAAAATCAAGTTTCAAATAAGTTTTGGTTAATAAATAGGTGTAGGTAAGTATAAAAAATCTAGACAACAAAAAAAGTGAGCGGCCAGACCCAAGTTTATTTCCAATAGGTAGTTAATACTGCTGTATAGGTAGTTAATAATTCGTGCTTCAAACGATTCTCAGGCAGCAGTCACTTTTGTATTATGATCCTGAGTTACATAAAAACAAAAGAAGGAAACACAAAATATGTGTGACACGCAAATTTAAAACAGCCACCTCTCATAATTTCTTTTGTTTTCTGGGACCTTATCTCTATAATAAACTTAATAAAATTATGAACATTTATCCGCTAACTAAGTCTTCTTGCAAATCTACAGTTTCCAAATATATTAAAAGTCTAACTTACCAGTCTACAGAGAATCTGCTTCATATTCTTCGCTAGGATTTCTTGTCACCGATAACTGTGTTTTTCCGTTTGATAAAATAAACAAGTGACACACTCACACTCACTCACTCACACATGCACACAAACACAACACACACACACACACACACACACACTTACCTGTACAGCAATTCGCTCTAGTATAATTTTTTTATATAGTATTAATTTTGTTATTTCACGTTCTTGGTACCTCTCAAACGGGTTTTTAACTATTTTTTTTTAAGCAAGAGGGCCCTGGTGACCTGTGGCACAGGTTCTTTTTGATACCTATATCAGGCACCAGTCTCTCACAATGCAGGTCTGATAATATTGTAACATCTAGTTAAGAGTACCTACTTAAGTACCTATTGTGGAGAGAAAATAAAATTTATTTTTATTTATTATTATTAAAATACTAAGGCCTAAAAAAATTAAATGGACCTAACCCTGTCACCACATGAACTGAGTTGTTATTTCAAGTTGAAAATATGGACAAATAAAAAAGTGAGCGGCCAGACCCAAGATTATTTACAATAGGTATTTAATACTAAGGCCTAAAAAATATAAATATGAACCAAACCCTGTCACCGCATGAATTGAGTAGCTTTTTACTTGAAATAGCAACTCTCTTCATGCGGTGACAGTGTCAAGTTCATATAATTTTTTTTAGGCCTTAGTATGAACTACCTATTGAAAATAATCTTGGGTCTGGCCGCTCACTTTTTTTTCTCCAGATTTTTTTGACTTGAAATAGCAACTCTCCTCATGCGGTGACAGGGTTTGGTTCATATAATTTTTTTAGGCCTTAATATGAACTACCTATTAGAAATAATCTTGGGTCTGGCCGCTCACTTTTATTTTGTACAGATTTTGTAAATCGAAATAGCGACTCAGTTCATGCGGTGACAGGGTTAAGTCCGTAAATTTTTTCTTAGGCCTTTATTTGAACTACCTATTGAAAATAATCTGGGGTCTGGCCGCTCACTTTTTTTTGTCCAGATTTTTTTGACTTGAAATAGCAACTCTCCTCCTGCGGTAACAGGGTTAAGTTCATATAATTTTTTTAGGCCTTAGTATGAACTGCCTATTAGAAATAATCTTAGGTCTGGCCGCTCACTTTTATTTTGTACAGATTTTGTAAATCGAAATAGCGACTCAGTTCATGCGGTGACAGGGTTACGTCCGTATAATTTTTCTTAGGCCTTTATTTGAACTACCTATTGAAAATAATACCTATTTCATCTGAATGGAACTAACTATTAAGTAAGTGTACAGCTTAAATAAGACTCATCACAGCATAATACTCACCTCAATGCTCATAACATGTGTTGTTTGTCGCTACAATGTGGCCTTGTCTGGATCTTGCAATTGATTGTTTGCCTTAACTGTACCTTAGAAACGAATCGTTCAAATTAGTTGTGAAAAGAACATAATTAGGTCTCAGCCCAGGCGGTAGCTTTGCTGCATAGTAGGTAGGTACTTATGGCTCTCAGCTGACTGGCCGGGTTGACGGCCGGGCGCCGCGGCGGGCCGCGCCGCGCCGCGCAGCGCAGTGTAGCTTAATTATCAGCTGTTTTTTAATAGTTTATTTAATGGTTTTTTTTTCATTATTCAAGGTTTAATTAAGTTTGATAATGAATAAAATACACTTAAAATATTAACTAGTAGGTAAATTACGAACTCGTAATTTATTTTTTTATTAGGAGAAAAAGATTTTTTTTGATTTTTTTATTATTTTTCTTAGATTGCAAACACTTGACCTGACCACCCCTTAAAATTTTATTATTAAATTCCATTTCGCCTTATATATATATATATATATATATATATATATATATATGTATATATATATATATATATATATATATATATATATATATATATATATATATATATTTTTTTTTTCCACTGTTCCCCGGCCATGGTTCGCCAGAACCTTATTTAACTAATACTCATTCACTCCAGTTCTATCATCTATGCCTCTCGCACTTTTATACGCTCTATACGCGCTTTATATCTCGCACTTACACTTTAACGGGTGGGATTCCCGCCTATTCTAACTTTTATTAGTATACTAATTTTATTCATGGGGTAAATAACGGTATTCTGGCTGTTTTATTACTTCTTACTTTTACATTTTATACATATTAAATATTTTGTTCACAGAGCTTTTATGCAACATAGTATGCATACTACTGTCAATATTCTATTTTACAATTCAATTTTTATACTAACATTTACTTTTTAAAATTTTAAGGGGTGGTCAGGTCAAGTGTTTGCAATCTAAGAAAAATAATAAAAAAATAAAAAAAAATCTTTTTCTCCTAATAAAAAAATAAATTACGAGTTCGTAATTTACCTACTAGTTAATATTTTAAGTGTATTTTATTCATTATCAAACTTAATTAAACCTTGAATAATGAAAAAAAAACCATTAAATAAACTATTAAAAAACAGCTGATAATTAAGCTACACTGCGCTGCGCGGCGCGGCGCGGCCCGCCGCGGCGCCCGGCCGTCAACCCGGCCAGTCAGCTGAGAGCCATAAGTACCTACCTACTATGCAGCAAAGCTACCGCCTGGGCTGAGACCTAATTATGTTCTTTTCACAACTAATTTGAACGATTCGTTTCTAAGGTACAGTTAAGGCAAACAATCAATTGCAAGATCCAGACAAGGCCACATTGTAGCGACAAACAACACATGTTATGAGCATTGAGGTGAGTATTATGCTGTGATGAGTCTTATTTAAGCTGTACACTTACTTAATAGTTAGTTCCATTCAGATGAAATAGGTATTATTTTCAATAGGTAGTTCAAATAAAGGCCTAAGAAAAATTATACGGACGTAACCCTGTCACCGCATGAACTGAGTCGCTATTTCGATTTACAAAATCTGTACAAAATAAAAGTGAGCGGCCAGACCTAAGATTATTTCTAATAGGCAGTTCATACTAAGGCCTAAAAAAATTATATGAACTTAACCCTGTTACCGCAGGAGGAGAGTTGCTATTTCAAGTCAAAAAAATCTGGACAAAAAAAAGTGAGCGGCCAGACCCCAGATTATTTTCAATAGGTAGTTCAAATAAAGGCCTAAGAAAAAATTTACGGACTTAACCCTGTCACCGCATGAACTGAGTCGCTATTTCGATTTACAAAATCTGTACAAAATAAAAGTGAGCGGCCAGACCCAAGATTATTTCTAATAGGTAGTTCATATTAAGGCCTAAAAAAATTATATGAACCAAACCCTGTCACCGCATGAGGAGAGTTGCTATTTCAAGTCAAAAAAATCTGGAGAAAAAAAAGTGAGCGGCCAGACCCAAGATTATTTTCAATAGGTAGTTCATACTAAGGCCTAAAAAAAATTATATGAACTTGACACTGTCACCGCATGAAGAGAGTTGCTATTTCAAGTAAAAAGCTACTCAATTCATGCGGTGACAGGGTTTGGTTCATATTTATATTTTTTAGGCCTTAGTATTAAATACCTATTGTAAATAATCTTGGGTCTGGCCGCTCACTTTTTTATTTGTCCATATTTTCAACTTGAAATAACAACTCAGTTCATGTGGTGACAGGGTTAGGTCCATTTAATTTTTTTAGGCCTTAGTATTTTAATAATAATAAATAAAAATAAATTTTATTTTCTCTCCACAATAGGTACTTAAGTAGGTACTCTTAACTAGATGTTACAATATTATCAGACCTGCATTGTGAGAGACTGGTGCCTGATATAGGTATCAAAAAGAACCTGTGCCACAGGTCACCAGGGCCCTCTTGCTTAAAAAAAAATAGTTAAAAACCCGTTTGAGAGGTACCAAGAACGTGAAATAACAAAATTAATACTATATAAAAAAATTATACTAGAGCGAATTGCTGTACTTATGTAAGTGTGTGTGTGTGTGTGTGTGTGTGTGTTGTGTTTGTGTGCATGTGTGAGTGAGTGAGTGTGAGTGTGTCACTTGTTTATTTTATCAAACGGAAAAACACAGTTATCGGTGACAAGAAATCCTAGCGAAGAATATGAAGCAGATTCTCTGTAGACTGGTAAGTTAGACTTTTAATATATTTGGAAACTGTATATTTGCAAGAAGACTTAGTTAGCGGATAAATGTTCAAAATTTTATTAAGTTTATTATAGAGATAAGGTCCCAGAAAACAAAAGAAATTATGAGAGGTGGCTGTTTTAAATTTGCGTGTCACACATATTTTGTGTTTCCTTCTTTTGTTTTTATGTAACTCAGGATCATAATACAAAAGTGACTGCTGCCTGAGAATCGTTTGAAGCACGAATTATTAACTACCTATACAGCAGTATTAACTACCTATTGGAAATAAACTTGGGTCTGGCCGCTCACTTTTTTTGTTGTCTAGATTTTTTATACTTACCTACACCTATTTATTAACCAAAACTTATTTGAAACTTGATTTTGTTTTAATAGGGAAGTTTGAATAATAAAGTCACGTCACAGCTTAAATAAGACTCATCTCAGCATAATACTCACCTCAATGCTCATAACATGTGTTGTTTGTCGCTACAATGTGGCCTTGTCTGGATCTTGCAATTGATTGTTTGCCTTAACTGTACCTTAGAAACGAATCGTTCAAATTAGTTGTGAAAAGAACATAATTAGGTCTCAGCCCAGGCGGTAGCTTTGCTGCATAGTAGGTAGGTACTTATGGCTCTCAGCTGACTGGCCGGGTTGACGGCCGGGCGCCGCGGCGGGCCGCGCCGCGCCGCGCAGCGCAGTGTAGCTTAATTATCAGCTGTTTTTAAATAGTTTATTTAATGGTTTTTTTTTCATTATTCAAGGTTTAATTAAGTTTGATAATGAATAAAATACACTTAAAATATTAACTAGTAGGTAAATTACGAACTCGTAATTTATTTTTTTATTCCATTTCGCCTTATATATATATATATATATATATATATATATATATATATATATATATATATATATATATATAAGGCGAAATGGAATTTAATAATAAAATTTTAAGGGGTGGTCAGGTCAAGTGTTTGCAATCTAAGAAAAATAAAAAATAAATAAAAAAAAATCTTTTTCTCCTAATAAAAAAATAAATTACGAGTTCGTAATTTACCTACTAGTTAATATTTTAAGTGTATTTTATTCATTATCAAACTTAATTAAACCTTGAATAATGAAAAAAAAACCATTAAATAAACTATTTAAAAACAGCTGATAATTAAGCTACACTGCGCTGCGCGGCGCGGCGCGGCCCGCCGCGGCGCCCGGCCGTCAACCCGGCCAGTCAGCTGAGAGCCATAAGTACCTACCTACTATGCAGCAAAGCTACCGCCTGGGCTGAGACCTAATTATGTTCTTTTCACAACTAATTTGAACGATTCGTTTCTAAGGTACAGTTAAGGCAAACAATCAATTGCAAGATCCAGACAAGGCCACATTGTAGCGACAAACAACACATGTTATGAGCATTGAGGTGAGTATTATGCTGTGATGAGTCTTATTTAAGCTGTGACGTGACTTTATTATTCAAACTTCCCTATTAAAACAAAATCAAGTTTCAAATAAGTTTTGGTTAATAAATAGGTGTAGGTAAGTATAAAAAATCTAGACAACAAAAAAAGTGAGCGGCCAGACCCAAGTTTATTTCCAATAGGTAGTTAATACTGCTGTATAGGTAGTTAATAATTCGTGCTTCAAACGATTCTCAGGCAGCAGTCACTTTTGTATTATGATCCTGAGTTACATAAAAACAAAAGAAGGAAACACAAAATATGTGTGACACGCAAATTTAAAACAGCCACCTCTCATAATTTCTTTTGTTTTCTGGGACCTTATCTCTATAATAAACTTAATAAAATTTTGAACATTTATCCGCTAACTAAGTCTTCTTGCAAATATACAGTTTCCAAATATATTAAAAGTCTAACTTACCAGTCTACAGAGAATCTGCTTCATATTCTTCGCTAGGATTTCTTGTCACCGATAACTGTGTTTTTCCGTTTGATAAAATAAACAAGTGACACACTCACACTCACTCACTCACACATGCACACAAACACAACACACACACACACACACACACACACACTTACATAAGTACAGCAATTCGCTCTAGTATAATTTTTTTATATAGTATTAATTTTGTTATTTCACGTTCTTGGTACCTCTCAAACGGGTTTTTAACTATTTTTTTTTAAGCAAGAGGGCCCTGGTGACCTGTGGCACAGGTTCTTTTTGATACCTATATCAGGCACCAGTCTCTCACAATGCAGGTCTGATAATATTGTAACATCTAGTTAAGAGTACCTACTTAAGTACCTATTGTGGAGAGAAAATAAAATTTATTTTTATTTATTATTATTAAAATACTAAGGCCTAAAAAAATTAAATGGACCTAACCCTGTCACCACATGAACTGAGTTGTTATTTCAAGTTGAAAATATGGACAAATAAAAAAGTGAGCGGCCAGACCCAAGATTATTTACAATAGGTATTTAATACTAAGGCCTAAAAAATATAAATATGTACCAAACCCTGTCACCGCATGAATTGAGTAGCTTTTTACTTGAAATAGCAACTCTCTTCATGCGGTGACAGTGTTAAGTTCATATAATTTTTTTTAGGCCTTAGTATGAACTACCTATTGAAAATAATCTTGGGTCTGGCCGCTCACTTTTTTTTCTCCAGATTTTTTTGACTTGAAATAGCAACTCTCCTCATGCGGTGACAGGGTTTGGTTCATATAATTTTTTTAGGCCTTAATATGAACTACCTATTAGAAATAATCTTGGGTCTGGCCGCTCACTTTTATTTTGTACAGATTTTGTAAATCGAAATAGAGACTCAGTTCATGCGGTGACAGGGTTAAGTCCGTAAATTTTTTCTTAGGCCTTTATTTGAACTACCTATTGAAAATAATCTTGGGTCTGGCCGCTCACTTCTTTTTGTCTAGATTTTTTTGACTTGAAATAGCAACTCTCCTCATGCGGTGACAGGGTTTGGTTCATATAATTTTTTTAGGCCTTAATATGAACTACCTATTAGAAATAATCTTGGGTCTGGCCGCTCACTTTTATTTTGTACAGATTTTGTAAATCGAAATAGAGACTCAGTTCATGCGGTGACAGGGTTAAGTCCGTAAATTTTTTCTTAGGCCTTTATTTGAACTACCTATTGAAAATAATCTTGGGTCTGGCCGCTCACTTCTTTTTGTCTAGATTTTTTTGACTTGAAATAGCAACTCTCCTCATGCGGTAACAGGGTTAAGTTCATATAATTTTTTTAGGCCTTAGTATGAACTGTAACATATCATTTTTGATATGTTACATTCATAATATACTTTGACGATACCAACCTTTATTTATGCCTTTTTATCCAATATTTTACATCATCACACAACATTTTTTTATACATCCCACATTGCAAGGTACATACATTTTCATTAATTCAATTCCACGCAATAATTGCTAGTTTTTCTTACATCTTATGTAGACTTAAATTTGTCAATAAACAACAGTTCGATCTGACGTGTGACATTTTAATTTTATTAGCATAAACATCATAATTCTCGGACTATTAGCTCAATCTTGCGAGGAATAGCAGAACTAATACAACGAACAAATATCCAAATATATACGCCTTCTCATTCTGGCAGTTATGTCTAGCTATTTGCATCTCTTCCTTTCACAAAGCCACCTAGCGTCGAGATTCCGCACTTCATCGAAACTTAAGCGCTATCTAGTGTCAAATAGTGGCAGTCTGTCGCACGTATATTGCCATCTTTATCACACCTAAAATGCATTACCATCATGTCATCTCGTTCACACAATAGCACTCAAAAGTGACATCTAGCATGACGTAGCTTCCTGCCTTCACGTCTGGATTCACAGATAAAAAAATTGGATTACCTATGGTTTCTATAAACTTTTATCAATAACTTAATAAATATCTAATGTACAATGGGAGTAATTAGTTATTTATAATCTACCAATCTTCCTTTATTTGATTTCATAAAATTCTTCATTTATCTTTAACTAATTTTCTTAACCATAGACTATAATCTGATCATTCTAGAAGCATGCGAGTCTGTATGGTTTTTTCTTGCGATCTCGGGAATGTAGTGGATTGTTCGCGAAATTAAACGGCTGAAGGAAGGGAAGATATAAATAGGACTCGATTTCCTCCAGTGAGGATATTCGCTTTCTCTGAACTTCTACCTAGCTCGGTGTGCGCGATTGTTTACAGTGATTGAAAGATTTCTGATACGCTGTGTCAGGCGTCCCTGAGTAACTACGATATTCGCGTTCTAAACTGCATCACCGGGAATATCACAATATCTTAAATTTGTCCTCGGATTCTCGACGTCCGGTTTTTTCTTTTAACTCTGACGGGATCACCCATCCGAAACGAGTGCTGCTGGGCAGACTACAACATCGCTAAGCCCTCGTTCGCTGACCTTTGACCTTGAGTGACCGGGGGATCCAGAAGGCCTTCCTCAGAGCACGTATCTCAGGTGTAACCGTTCCTATATTTTATCTTACTACACCTTCGTATACTATTCACGTTTGTGAGTTATCCACAAACGTGTGGCGCCCGTACTCATCTCTACTCTTCTTTTCTGTCATCAGTTTAGCCTAGTTATATGCATAATAACACCGCATAACTCATCTTTGGTTTGTAATCTACCGCCTTAATCTAGAGTGCACTTGTGTATTTCTTAAAGGACTTCTTATTGATTAATAGCCTATATCTGATCTAATACATTGTGAACCTACTTAAGGATAGCGATAAGCTAGTACTCTCATATATCTAGATTTGTTTTAAAATACCTTATTTGTTTAACTTCAGCTTTATTACTCTTATATGTGAACTCTCAATTCAGTGAGAATACTGTATTTTAAGGCCTTCCGCCAGTGCAACAAGTGAGCTGCAAATAATTATTATACCCACGCCCTGCATTTCTTATAATCTTATAACGTTTTATTCTTTTATTTATGTTGGTCTCAATAAAACTTCGTATTTAATTACTTTAAATCTTTTATTTTCATATTTATACATACAGCTAAAAATCTAGGTTACATTTTGCGCCCAACGTAGTTTGCACTCAATTCTTTGTTGGCAGTTTCTCACTGAGTTGTAGGTGATAAACAGTAATTGCTTTTCTTCTCAAATTGTACTTATATCAATTCCAGTGATGGAGCGTGCCGCGTTCTCCGGTCTACTCAAGGACGAGGTCAGCTATGAGCTCAACCTGCGGGGAGTGAGACACGAGCGTGGTGACACAGCGGAGACGTTGGCTGCCCTGCTGGAGAAGGCTGAACCGGCCGCTGCAGAGTTTGAGGACAAATTTATTGGTTCCCTCAATACGGGAACAGAACTAGAGGTATGTGCACGGAAGTTGGCCGAGCTAGGCGCTCTTATCCCCAAATATTCAACGACTTCACACTACCAAAAATGTCAGGCAAGGTTGACCCACGTTATACAACGACTGGACAGACTGACCGGGCAGACCAGGGAGCAAAGGCTTTACAAATCTTCCTTACTGGAGGAACTATACAGACTCCGCTTTTCGATATCGAATAACCCTCCGCGCAGTAGAGATCCTTCCCCGTCAAAACAACACCTACATCCGACTACTTCCCGTGATGAAGAAAACCGCATCACAGACGTTCGGAAGAACGGTGCCGATGGGGATGTACACTCTGAGGGAGCATCTATCCCTATCCCTCCTCCTTACCCTTCTCACTCCTCTCCCAGAAATTCTCCAATATTAAAATGGGGTGTAAATTTTGACGGACACACCTGTGTCTTAGAATTTATAACTAAAATTAAAGAATTAGCTGCCTCCTGCTCTGCCCAAGACCATGAACTGCTCTCAAACTTCTCACATCTGCTTACTGGCGATGCATTGATATGGTTCCGCGGTTACAGGGACAATATAACTTCTATTTCTCAACTTTTTGAATATTTAAAAGAGGAATTTCTACCTGTTGATTATGACAGACGACTTCTACTGCAAATAAAAGGCAGGTTACAAGAAAAATCTGAAGACATAAAAATTTATATTAATCTCATGCTCTATGAGTTGACTAAATTATCTAAACCACTCTCGGAAGCTGAGAAGTTGGAAATAATATTATCAAATATGAATACTTTTTATATTGCAAAATTAGCTCTCCATAATTTTTCTTCGATTGCGGAACTCAAATCAGTGTGCTCCAGGCTAGACATAGCAAAGTACAGATGTGAGAATAGAGGTGCTTTAAATTCTGGCAATACTGCTATTGTTTCCGGTTTCACAGTGAAATCTAATCTCACTAAATCGGTAAATCAACCGTTTAATAAACAAAAATATTCATCGGGAAATGTTGCTACCATCTCCCATGACGCTAACAATTCCGCTATGCTACAAAAAGATGGTGTCACTTGTTTAAAATGTAGTGGCAAACATCACTATTCAGAATGTAATGTATACAATACACCTATATGTTTTAAATGTAAAAAACCTAATGTGCTTACTCGCGACTGTACTTGTTCAAAAAACTGAATAAGCGGTCAGTAGCATGTTCTCTCTCTCTTAAACCTGAACCCTCTAAACAAACTAAACATACTACTGACCAGGAATGGCAGGAATATCTAATTTTTTTAAAAAACTTTCTCCTCTCAGAAGATAGCTCCGCTTTTTGAGTCAAACTTGCCTAACAACCGAGCGTTTATCAAAGTCAACATTTTGGGAACAGAGTGCTTGGCCTTGGCCGATTCTGGTGCATCAACTTCGATACTCAGCGGTGATGCGCTAGGGACGCTTAGGGAATTAGGTCTACAGACTCATCTTCAGCCATCTTCTAAAACTCTTAAAGTTGGCAATAACTCAAATCTTAATATTTTAGGATCCATTACGATACCTATTACTTATAAGTCGAATCTAAGACTAATTACTCTCAATGTGTGCACAGATATTAACAGTCCTCTTATTTTAGGTGTAGATTTTCTTAAACCTATGTCAAGATATTCTGGAATACACGACTGACTCACAGTGTCTTTCTGCTTTTAACTCTTTACTTGACACAAACACACACTTACATGCTTATGAGGATCTGTCGGTTGAACAAAAATCTCAGATTGATAACATTATCGCTGATTTTAAAAGTATTTCTGCTGATTCTAACAACTTAGGTCTCACTGATCTAGAAGAACATGTCATTGATACTGGTGATCATTCCCCAGTGAAACAAAAATACTACCCTATACCTGTTCACTATAAACAGCGAGTCGAGGCTGAAATTAATGATATGTTGAGAATGGGTATTATTGAAAAAAGTAATTCACCTTGGAATTCCCCTCTCTTAGTAGTACCCAAACCTAACGGAGACTTAAGGATCTGCCTAGACAGTAGAAAGCTGAATAGTGTTACCAAAATAGATTCATATCCTATGCCACGTATCCAAGACATACTTGATTCTCTTAATAATGCTAATTTTTTTTTTTTTTTTTTTTTTTTTTTTTATTTGTTTGGAAAACTTACAGCTAAGATAACAGAATAACAACTAAAAATAGATACATCATAGCCATTAACAAGTTTTCGCAGTTTAAAATAATATTCTTAATAAATAGAGCTTAATTTTAGTTACTTCGCTCTATAGCGAAGTAACTAAAATTAAGCTCTATTGACCTGAAAAGCGCATTTTTTCAGATTAATTTACACCCAGACTCCCGGGGAAAGACTAGTTTCTCTATTCCTGGAGTTGGGGCTTTCCAATTTTGCCGCATGCCTTTCGGACTTGTAAATGCATCTGCTAGAATGATGAGACTTATGGATAAAGTCTTTGGACCTGAGTTTGCTAGTCGTCTGTTCACCTATATTGATGACATAATCCTAGTGAGTAATTCATATGACGAACACGTCAATTTATTAAAACGCGTATATCAACGTTTAAAAGAAGTAGGTCTCACCATCAATTTTGAAAAGTCAGTTTTCTGCAGATCTTCCCTTAAGTTTCTTGGCTTCATCGTCGACCGACACGGACTACGCACTGACAGTGACAAGGTTAAGGCCATTTTAGAATACCCTGTCCCGACTAACCAAAAAGAAGTCAGACGTTTCCTAGGCATGGCATCATGGTATAGGCGCTTTATCCAAAATTTCTCTTTAGTAACTGCTCCTATAAATAACCTAATTAAAAAACAGCCCAAGGGCAAAGCTTTTAGTTTTCCGCAAGAAGCTCTCCTTGCCTTCAACGAGATTAAGCAACGTTTGGTATCTGCACCCATCCTCTCTATACCTAATTTTGATAAACCTTTTATCATCTCTACCGACGCCTCTGATTTAGGTCTCGGTTGTGTCCTCTCTCAACAGGATGACGAGGGTAAGGAACATCCTGTCACCTTCGCTAGCCGTTCTCTTACTAAACCAGAGAGAAACCATGCCACAACTGAAAAGGAACTCAATGCTTTAATCTTTGCTCTAGAAAAATTTAGGGGTTATATTGAAGGCTCTCCTTTCCCCACTACGGTCTATACTGATCACAGTAGTCTGAAATGGCTTGTTAGTCTTAAATCTCCTACGGGAAGATTGGCGAGATGGGCGGTCCGGCTTTCTCAATTTAATCTTAAAATTGAGTATCGTAGGGGCTCTGATAATGCCTTGGCCGACGCTCTTTCTCGTTCATTTCCCATAAATGTCACTTCTGATGACGATCCGTCTCAAAACTCCCCTACTTCTTCTTCTACTACTAAGGACTCTTGGTACCTCAAGAAAGTACAAGACGTCAATTCTACACCCCACAAGTTCTCTGATTGGAAACTGATTTCTGATCGCCTTTATAAAAGGATGAAAAATTCCAACCCTCTCTCTGCTGACTGTGAGTGGAAACTCGTGGTTCCTTTCGAATCGCGGCATGACGTCATAACTAAATGTCATGACCACCCGAGTGCAGCCCATTTAGGTATCTTTAAGACTTTGAAACGTCTTACTCAATCTTACTATTGGCCATCGCTACATAGAGATGTCAAGAAATATATCAAAAATTGTCAAGTTTGCTTGGCTTATAAAAGCACGAATGAAGGTCCCCCAGGCATCATGAAAAATCCCAAACAGGTCCAACGTCCCTGGCAAATGATCTCTACAGACATAATGGGTCCCCTACCTCGATCTTATCAGGGCTACAAATTCATTCTAGTAGTTACCGACGTTTTCACTAAGTTTACATGCATATTTCCTATGAGGAACTCACTTGCCAAGACAGTAGTTTCTATTATTGAAAATAATATATTTATGAAGTATGGGATTCCTCAAACAATTGTCATGGACAACGGACCACAATATATTTCTAATGCCATGAAGGATTTGGTTGCGAAATATAAAGTTCCCAATTCTTTTTATAACTGTAGGTTCCTCCCACAAAACAACCCTTCTGAAAGGACTAATCGTGTCATTGTCACGGCCATATCTTCCTATGTAGGTACAGACCACAGAAAATGGGCCGAAGAATTACCAAAAATTGAATTTGCTATCAACACAGCCGTTAGTGAATCCACTGGTTTCAGCCCATACTTTCTAAATCATGGCCGCGAAGCTGTACTATCTGGTGACTGGTATTCCAACTCTCCACTTAATGAAAAAGATATTTTGTTTACCGACAGGACTTCATATGCATCTACTCTACCTCATCTTAAAGACATTTTTATCAAAGTAAACTCCAACATGTCCAAAGCCTACTCCAAATATAAAATTAATTACAACAAAAATAGGCGTGATATTGAATATCAGGAGGGCCAGACTGTATGGAAGAAAGAGTATCCACTTTCTGATGCTAATAAATTTTTCACTGCAAAACTTGCTCCTAAATTCACTAAATGTATTGTGAAAAAGAAGATCTCTCCTCTTACATACATTCTGAAGGACTTTCACACATCCAAGGATTTAGGCACTTGGCACATTAAGGACATTTTAAAATCTGTACCTATATAACTAAACATATTTTTCTTATTTCATTTCATTTATGTATTTGATTATATACGAGTATTTTGCTCTGCCTCTACATACCATTTCCTCTCATCCATATCCGTATGGTTGCCGGAGAAAGAATAGTGCCATCGTTATACCCTTGCGTGTCGTAAGAGCCGACTAAAAGTCCCATCTCCATATCCCACATTTCCCCTCATCATCCCCTCCCCATCACCATACCCATTACCTAACCCTATTATATATTCTTTTATGTACTCTATCTTTCTGTATGGTTTTTATTATATATATATTAAGTTTATAGTACCTATCTAGTTTATTCTATGGGACGGCTGGTAATCCCATAAATGAAAAATCAAAAGCCTTATTACTCAGAGCGGGTTGTAACTCTGTATAAATAAGCCTTAACGACAACAGATTATTCTTATCACACTAGTATATTATACTCATCTATATATCAGAGCGGCTGCGACTCTTAAAATAGGCCATCGGCACTCCATTTATTTATGTATATCAATATTCATCTAGTATACGCACACTTTAAATTTTCGGCAAGGGCGCATGGCAGATAGGCCAGAAGTAAGACCCACCGTCGATATCAATTATCTATATTGTTTATGTATTCCGTTTATTTAAATAACTTATTTGTTTACGCCAACAGCTGGCATGTAGTCTATGTGTTTTTTTTTTTGTTTTTGTTTCCTTTTGCCCTTTCCTTTCCTTACTTGATTCCCAACCCACAACTTTCTTTACTTTCCTACTCTACTATACCGTGCTATCCATCTTTCTCTACAAAATTTTTTTCTTTCTCTACACAACTTTCCTTTCTCTACAATTTTTTCTCCTCTTGCTCCTTTCTTGTTTTATCTATTCCCTTCATGTTTCCTCACGCTTTTGCTTTCTTTTCTTTGCTGTGTGGGGATAGTGAACTGTCCTTTACTCACCTCATCCCAGTTCTTTTTTTTATTTTTTTTTCTCTCAACTAATGAGGTATTGTAACATATCATTTTTGATATGTTACATTCATAATATACTTTGACGATACCAACCTTTATTTATGCCTTTTTATCCAATATTTTACATCATCACACAACATTTTTTTATACATCCCACATTGCAAGGTACATACATTTTCATTAATTCAATTCCACGCAATAATTGCTAGTTTTTCTTACATCTTATGTAGACTTAAATTTGTCAATAAACAACAGTTCGATCTGACGTGTGACATTTTAATTTTATTAGCATAAACATCATAATTCTCGGACTATTAGCTCAATCTTGCGAGGAATAGCAGAACTAATACAACGAACAAATATCCAAATATATACGCCTTCTCATTCTGGCAGTTATGTCTAGCTATTTGCATCTCTTCCTTTCACAAAGCCACCTAGCGTCTAGATTCCGCACTTCATCGAAACTTAAGCGCTATCTAGTGTCAAATAGTGGCAGTCTGTCGCACGTATATTGCCATCTTTATCACACCTAAAATGCATTACCATCATGTCATCTCGTTCACACAATAGCACTCAAAAGTGACATCTAGCATGACGTAGCTTCCTGCCTTCACGTCTGGATTCACAGATAAAAAAATTGGATTACCTATGGTTTCTATAAACTTTTATCAATAACTTAATAAATATCTAATGTACAATGGGAGTAATTAGTTATTTATAATCTACCAATCTTCCTTTATTTGATTTCATAAAATTCTTCATTTATCTTTAACTAATTTTCTTAACCATAGACTATAATCTGATCATTCTAGAAGCATGCGAGTCTGTATGGTTTTTTCTTGCGATCTCGGGAATGTAGTGGATTGTTCGCGAAATTAAACGGCTGAAGGAAGGGAAGATATAAATAGGACTCGATTTCCTCCAGTGAGGATATTCGCTTTCTCTGAACTTCTACCTAGCTCGGTGTGCGCGATTGTTTACAGTGATTGAAAGATTTCTGATACGCTGTGTCAGGCGTCCCTGAGTAACTACGATATTCGCGTTCTAAACTGCATCACCGGGAATATCACAATTTCTTAAATTTGTCCTCGGATTCTCGACGTCCGGTTTTTTCTTTTAACTCTGACGGGATCACCCATCCGAAACGAGTGCTGCTGGGCAGACTACAACATCGCTAAGCCCTCGTTCGCTGACCTTTGACCTTGAGTGACCGGGGGATCCAGAAGGCCTTCCTCAGAGCACGTATCTCAGGTGTAACCGTTCCTATATTTTATCTTACTACACCTTCGTATACTATTCACGTTTGTGAGTTATCCACAAACGTGTGGCGCCCGTACTCATCTCTACTCTTCTTTTCTGTCATCAGTTTAGCCTAGTTATATGCATAATAACACCGCATAACTCATCTTTGGTTTGTAATCTACCGCCTTAATCTAGAGTGCACTTGTGTATTTCTTAAAGGACTTCTTATTGATTAATAGCCTATATCTGATCTAATACAGTGTGAACCTACTTAAGGATAGCGATAAGCTAGTACTCTCATATATCTAGATTTGTTTTAAAATACCTTATTTGTTTAACTTCAGCTTTATTACTCTTATATGTGAACTCTCAATTCAGTGAGAATACTGTATTTTAAGGCCTTCCGCCAGTGCAACAAGTGAGCTGCAAATAATTATTATACCCACGCCCTGCATTTCTTATAATCTTATAACGTTTTATTCTTTTATTTATGTTGGTCTCAATAAAACTTCGTATTTAATTGTTTTTAAGTCTTTTATTTTCATATTTATACATACAGCTAAAAATCTAGGTTACAGAACTGCCTATTAGAAATAATCTTAGGTCTGGCCGCTCACTTTTATTTTGTACAGATTTTGTAAATCGAAATAGCGACTCAGTTCATGCGGTGACAGGGTTACGTCCGTATATTTTTAGTCCCCTGTGTAAGTCCGCATTGCGAACATACCAGGGGGCATTCGGCGACAGAAGATATTTTGGACTACTTGCAATTTGTGCAAGATGGAGGGCTGGGCATGGGCAAATACGGAAGATGCGTAAGTCATGACCGGTCGTATGCAGACCTTATAGAGGGTTCGCTTGTTTCGGAGGGACATCCTACTTTGTCGGCCTAACATGGGAGTGAGGCGGCCCATATAGAAACAGGCATGTCACCCTTTTGACGTGCGGCTTAAAGGTAAGCTGCTGGTCTAGGGTGACACCGAGGTATTTGGCGGAGGTTTGCCAGGGGATGGGTTTACCCAGTAGGGTAGGGGGCCTGGGGTGCTGGTCGGATAACCTCCTCGTGGTGCACCCTGGGCGCCATCGCAAGTATTATTGCGATGGTGGCGAATAATCCGACATCACACCGTAACTCAACACGTAGTACTGGGCCGGGGGCCGCCGCCTTTTATATGCGGGGGCTGCGTGGAGTACACCACTATAAAAGTACAAGATCACACCGGAACCCTGCATGTGGTGCAGGACCGGGGGCCGCTCGCGTGTTGTATGCGGGGGCTGCGTGGAGTAAACCACTATAAAAATCCTCAAAGGTCCGGCGTAGGGAACGGCATGGCGTCGGATCGCCTGAAGGTGGCTAGCAGAGGGTGCTAACCAGCTACCGAACGACCCTGGGATACCGCCCGCCCTCCCAGGTGGATGTAGGGTTACCCGGGTACAGGGGTCTCTGCTCGGGTGGACTGTCTTTTCCCCCATAATCGTGGGAATTTTATGGATTCAACAAAAAAAACCTGTTATGTTAAGTTAGGGGACAGAGCTCAGTGTCCGGGGATAAACAGTGCCGAAAAGAATGTGTCAGAAGTTAGTTCGTTTTTGGCCGGTCGTGTTGATGACTCAGAACTCTCGAACATGGAAAGCAGTAGGTGTCAAACACCTGCTTCTACCCGCGAAGGGTCGAGATGTGACAGTAGGGCTAGTAGGAAACGTTCTAAGGCAATGGATGCAGACGAAGCCAGCACATCCTCCGATAGCGATGGTGGGGCAGACAGTTGGAACAACGGATCTTTGAGGAGACCGTTGATTTCCAAAAAGAGCCTTTCGCAGCCTGCCGGGCCGTGCATTGGATTGGAGGCGGCGAAAAGAGAGTTGTCGTATCTTAAAGACAAGGGCGACTTGGAAAAAGCGGAAGAAGAGGCGGCTCAGGAACGGCGTCGTAAGGGGTCTCCGGGAAAACCCCAAAAAAATAAGAAGAGAGAGAAGAGGTCTCCTTCCCCGGTGGAGAGCGCTCTTGACAAGGACACCCTAACGGCTCCTAAGATAGCGAGTGTCCTAAAAACGTGGGTAGGATCTCTTCATGAGATATGTAGGGAGTCCGGAAACATAAAGAAGGACCATAAGGCTTAGCTAATGAGAGCCGGAGCTGACCTCAAAACTTTGAGCGAGAGCATCATGTCGATAACGGCGGATGAGGAAGTACGGCGACTTAGAGCCGACAATGACAGGCTCAGCCGAGAGCTGAAACACGTCCGAGATGAGGTTAGGGCGCTCAAGCAGGACATGTCTGAAAGAGCTGCACGACGAAGCGAGCCAAACAAGGAGCTAGCAGTGGCTTCGGTACAGATGAGTCCAGCGGAGGCACCTTCGACTGAGTGGGTCGAAGAATTGAAGGCGTCATTGACTCGCTCCATCGGGGTCATGATAAACGCCCGAATCGAAGGTCTCGAAAAACGCCTTCCACCGGCACCAGTGTTGCGACCGCCGCTGGCGGCAGATAAAAACAGGACCTTGAAGGCGTCGGAGACGTCTCCATCACCTGCGGCGATGGAACGGGCTCTGACGGCATCCACCAGCAGGCAAATCGATGAGTCGGCTACTTCCGCCTCTACAGCTCATGCGCCTTGGAATAAGGTGCTAAGCAAGGGTCAGAAGAGGAAGCGCAAGGCAGCGGCCGCGAAGGCCGCAGCGGGTCCTGCGACTTCAGCAGACCCTTTGGTTCCAGCAGCTCCGAAGGAGGCTCCTAAAAAGGCCGTGAAGAAGCCAAAATTGACTCCTCCCCGTTCTTCCGCAATAGTGATCTCCATGACACAAGAAGCGACAGACCGGGGAATGACGTATGCACAAATTATCGCCAAGGCGAGGGAGGAAATTCAGGTCCAGGAGTTGGACATCGATGACCTGAAAATGCGGACAGCGCAGAGCGGTGTACGATTATTAATGATCCCCGGTTCCGCAAGTGGTGAAAAGGCTGACCATTTTGCAGCCAAATTAAAGTCAGCCTTGAAAGATGTCGCCAGCGTTCATAGGCCAAACCCACCAACCACCCATGACCTGACGAACCCTCATGGTTATGCAGGTCGAAGCAGCGGGAGATGCGCGCGGAATGGCCTCCACCGCACGCACTTTCTTGACTCCCTACAAATATTTTCTAAATCTGTATCCTTTGTCCCTATGGTCCCTCTCCCCTTTCTGGGGCGGACGCACACAATTACGCCTTCGGTGCCTTCCAGGTCGCAACGTGCCCACTATTGCTTTAGTGGTACCGCTTGGCTCCGTTTCTTCTTTCTTCGCCTCGGTTCTTCTTTCTTCACCTGACTTCGAGTCCACTCCGAATCCTGTGCCACTTACGCGCGAAGTCCCGTAGCCGCCTGAAGTTCGCCTCAGAGCCAACGAGATCGCGATAGTAGACCGGACCGATCTCAAGCACCTTCACGCCGTCTAAAAGAATCCTACGCTCTTCCCCGTATAAGCTACACTCCCACAGCGCGTGGTGTACGTCCTCTACCTCCGACTCCCCACAGAAGCAGGACCCCACGTCCGCGAGTTTCAGTCGGTGTAGCCTATCCCTGAAACAGCCATGACCTGAGAGTAACTGGGAGACTTCGTAGTCAGGCTGGACCCAAGTTGCCTTTAGTCGACCCGACACCTCCGGGAAAAATCTGTACAACTCCCGCCCTTGATCCGATGCGTCCCAACGCTCCTGCCATTCGGCAAGAGCGGACTCAGTTGTTCTGAGTTTGGCGCTTCGAAGCTCCTCCTTAGTAAGCCCGGACTCGCGTGCCTCGCCTAGTCTGCCTGCACGAATTACCTCGAGGTCGGCCGGAAGAACGCCAGCCAAGACCGGCAGTGCGACAGTGCTCGTCGAGCGATACGCCTTGGTCAGAAGGATCAAGGCGGGCCTCTGGGAGCTCAAGGAGCGCGGACCGCACCACGTGCAGTGACGCGCGCCCGAACCAGCAAGCAGCAGCATACGTTACCGTGGCGATGTAAGTGCCTCGGTACAGCACCATTAAGGCTTTGTACCGAACCCCCCAGGATGACGCCGAAACCCTCGACATCTTGCCGAAGCAATTTGCCGCCCTCTCCCCTATCGACACCGCATGCTGCGCGAAAGACAGGCTCGCATCGATCGTCACCCCAAGTACCGTAGCCGCCGTGACGCTTCTAATCGACTTCCCCCCGAATCTGATGGTGGGTGGCCGCTGGAATTTACCCCTGATCGTCATAGTTTCAGACTTTGCAGGAGAGAATTCCAGCCTGTTACGGGCCCCCCACTCACCGACGAGCGCCAAAACGATAGAGGCCGAAGCCTCTATGCCCGCCCGGGACCGGGATTCGATAAGAATCGTCACGTCGTCGGCGTACGCCACGATACTGACCCCCCCTGGGAGTGGCAATCGAAGCAAGTCATCCATGAGCAAGTTCCAGAGCGTTGGTCCCAACACAGAACCTTGCGGGCAACCCATAGTTGCTGCCTTCCATACAACCCGGTCACCAACGAAAAGGCCCATCCGGCGATTCACGAAGTAGTCCGCCAACATCCTAAAGATGTTAGGCGGGCAACCCCCGCGCTTCGCCTTGAGCAAGATCATCGGCCACCAAGCGTTATCGAAGGCACCAGAGATATCCAAAAAGATCGCTTGAACATAATTCGACGAACTCTCTCTGGCCACGCTAAAGATTCTCTTCAGCGCGGACACCGTCGACCGACCTCGAGTGAAGCCATGCTGGCGGTCCGATAACCCCAACGTTAGTTGCGGGGCACACCTCAGCATTACGCGTTCTAAAATCTTACCAAAGATCGGCAACAAAGTGACGGGCCGATAGGCTTTCGGGTCGGAAAGCTGCTTGCCATTGCCTTTCGGCAAGACAATCAGTCTGCCGTCCTTCCACGTATCGGGGAAAACTCCCTCCTGGACACATCGCCTAAACACTTCTGCAAACTCAACCGACGCGGCTGCCCAAACGTGCTTAATGATCCGAGCGGTGATCCCATCCATTCCCGGGGCGGTGTTAGGCAAGTCCTTCACGATTCCCGCAATTACGTCATCGGTCGGGGGCGGCGCCTCTTCTCCTGAAGGTATTAGCGACGCCATAATCCGCACTTGCCGGTGATACTCCGTGTCCTTGGACAGATCGTCGTCCGGACACAGGGCATACATAAGGCTATGCATGGCTTCGTCAACACTCCCAGCGTATCCTTCGGCGAATTTCGTGCCATTAATTACGTTATGGGGAGGCCTGGACCTCCCACTCGCGGCTCGGTAGGCCTGTCCCCAAGGGTCCAGGTTTCCGGAATCTGCGATCTTCCTAAAATGCAAAAGTGGCGCTTCCCCCATGGCTACCCGATATCTACTCCTATGCATGTGGTAACTCCGTCTGGCTTCCTCCTCAACTTGGCCACCCGCCTTACGAGTCGACTGCCACGCACGCATGAGTCGGTTGTTATCCCGACGCATGGCTTCGAGCTCGGGCGTCCACCACTCATGGCCACCGCTCGGCTTCCCCTTTGCTACCCCTAGCGTCTGTTTCGCCGTGCTAAGCATGATCGAGGCGAACTGGGCGCTAATCGCCGACGCTCCACGGTTCCACTTTATCCCCCCAACCCGACTAGCGATCCGACGCTCGAAGAGAGCCCAATCCACACCGCGATCCCGCAACCTCAGAGGCTCCTCTAGCAGCTCAGCGCGTGGAGTGCCCGAGCTCGCCACTTCATAAGTGATCAATCTATGATCGCTCGCAGTCTTATCTACCCATACATTCCATCCCGTCACCGGGATGCCTCTAGTTGTTAGTGTGAGGTCGATGTTGGACGATCCGTTCGCGGTTGAGAATGTCCAGGGTTGCCCCTCTCTATTCATCAACTGCAGGCCCCGGGCCAGGATAAATCCTTCCATGCTCTCTCTGCGGTGGGTGACGTCTGGCCCGCGTCCAGTATACTGCCGCGGTTCGCAATACCACATCGGAGAGTGGGCGTTGGAGTCTACCCCTACTACTATCCGTTTACCCTTCAAGGTGTTAAGTACCCCCCCAAGGTGCTCCAAGTGCGCATTTATGTCATCGCTGTACTGAAAGTACGCAGACACCATGTAAATCCCTTCTTCGTCGGTTAGTACATGACACACTGTACAGTGTGTGGTCGACAGATGGTGCAGAAGGGCACATGGGAGTCCTTTACGACGGACATAAATGCACGCTTTCGGCACCTCGCCGCACTGCAGCACGCTGCTCGCGGCGATCCAGTCGCAACCTGCGTAATGTTCCTGCATTAGAACTACGTCCAGGTCCATCTCCTCCGCGACTATCGGTAGCTCCTGTGTGGCAAGCTGTCCCCCTCCTAAATTTATCTGGCCGACTGTACATGTATTTGACGGAGCCATTAATATGCCGTTGTCTCCACCATTCGCCGCTCCGCGTGTACGCGCGCGGGGCAGTCCTTGGCACCTGTGACGTGAGTATTAGCCTCTTTATGCCCGAATCGGTGGCAGGTTGCGCACTTGAGGGTCTCACTTTTGCAGTCATCTGCCTTATGACCTAGGGTCCCGCATTTGTTGCACACTTGCCCGTCCTGGCGGCACCTCCTCTCGTTGTGTCCGTACATGTAACATTTTGTGCATAGCACCGCTGTCGTATAGTCTTCTACACGACAGACCTCCCAACCTACGTACAGTCGGCCCTTCTCTGTTAATACTTTGCGCAGCCCCGGGCTGCGAATGTGGAATGTGGACCTCCGGCTCACCGGAGTCGACGACTCGGTGACGGGAGAACACCTGAGGGAGGTCATAGCTAAAAAGGGTGACTGCCATCTAGAACAGGTCAGGGTGGGTCCGATAAGGATTGGTCCGGGGGGAATGGGCACTGTCATGGTAAGGTGTCCGATGACCACGGCCAAGAAAATCGTCGATGCGGGTAGGTTTATGATTGGCTGGACTTGCCCACAAATTAAGGTCTTGGAACCGCTACCTCTGAGGTGTTTCAGGTGTCTGGTGCCCGGACACGTGAGGCAGACGTGCCAGTGCGAATCTGACCGCAGCGGAGTCTGCTTCCGATGCGGGGAGGAGGGTCACAAGGCGGCCGAATGTTCAGCGCAACCGAAATGTTTAGCTTGCACGGCAGCTAAAGTACCGGCCAACCACGTGATGGGGAGGAAAAGCTGTTCCCCTCCCTCGATAAAGGCGAAACCAGCCCCAAAGACCAAGGGACCTACGCCACAGATGGGGAGCGATACTGCTCTGGCGGTTGTTACAATGGAAACGTAATGTCCAGACGCGTTTATAACATCCTCCAGGGGAATCTCAACCACTCCGCCAGGTCGCAGGACTTGGTCACACAGCACGCGGCGGAGTGGAATATAGATTTGGCAGTAATGGCAGAGCCGTATCACGTCCCGCAGAGGTCCAACTGGGCGGGCGATAACGAGGGAACAGTCGCCATCATGGTGCCCACTTTTGCCGCTCACTCCCCTCCCCTCTCGGTCATAGAAAGGGGCTCGGGCTATGTGGCGGTTATGTGGGGGGATATCGCACTAGTTGGTGTGTATTTCTCCCCCAACAGGGCACTAAGTGAGTACGAACGCTGGACCGACGTTCTGTGCGGTGTGGTCCAGTGTCTCGCTTCAAGACAGGTCTTGATTTTAGGAGACTTCAACGCCCACCATCGGGCTTGGGGCTCTCCCGTTGATGAGCCGAGGGGCGATGCCGTCCTCGACTGGGCGACTACTACAGGTGTCGTCCTTTTAAATACGGGTAACACCGCGACATTTGTGCGAGGCGATGTGGGGTCTATTGTGGACCTTACGTTTGCATCCCCGGCTCTTGCACGACGCATCGGAGGGTGGAGGGTGATGGTCGGTCCGGAGACCCTGTCGGACCACAGGTATATTATGTTCGGGATTTCTCCCTCCGGAGCTCAGAGTGCCCAGCAACGCCATTTGGGAGCACAGCTCGCCTTCCCACGTTGGGCTGTGGGGAAGCTCGACAAAGAACTCGCTGAGGAATCGGCTGTGTTGCAGGCTTGGTGTGCAGACGGGTGGAATCTCGAGGGCAGAAGCATTGGGGAGAGAGTAGAGCGACTGACTGCCTCAATACAAACGGTCTGCAGTGCGGCTATGCCTAGTGTGAACGGTCCACCTAACAGAAACCAAGTCTATTGGTGGACCGTGGAGATTGCGTCGTTAAGGGAGGCCTGTCAGGCTCATAAGCGCGCGCTCCAAAGATGTCGCCGACACCGGTTGCGAATACCCGAGGAGGAGACCAGCCTAAGAGAGGCTTACAGGGAGGCCAAAACGGCCCTTCAGGTGGCTATATGTAGGTCCAAAGAGAGCTCGTGGAACGAGTTCCTGGAGGACCTGAACCGGGATCCATGGGGGCGCCCTTACCGAATGGTTCAGAGTAAGATGAGGAACCAGGCGCCTTCAACCGAACTGATGAACGCGGAACTCCTCAGCCGGACAGTTGCGGGACTTTTCCCGGAGGAGGTTCCCGAAGTGCCACCGCTCGCGCCTTGCACAAGAGTCGGTCTGCCGGAGGCGGATGACAGCTTCACACCCATAACAGAGGTCGAGTTCGAAGTTGCAGTGGACCGCCTGAAGGGCAAAAGGAAGGCCCCGGGGCCAGATGGCATCCCAGGAAAGGTACTCCCCATCGCCCTTAAACATCTCGGGGAACACCTCCGGGCGCTTTACAACAGCTGCCTGGAGTCAGGGCAATTTCCCAGGGCATGGAAGAGGGGTCATTTATGCCTTCTAAAGAAGGAGGGCAGGCCCGCGGACTCCCCCGAGGCGCACCGTCCGGTGGTCCTGCTGGACGAGCTCGCCAAGATCCTGGAGAGGATAATAGCGGAGCGGGTTATCCGGCATCTGGACGAGGTGGGACCAAACCTGTCTGATAACCAGTTTGGGTTCCGAAGGCAGAGGTCCACCTTGGACGCAGTTATGGCCCTTAAGGACCTGACGGAAAGGGCGATGGCCAGAGGGGAGCAGGTAGTGGCGGTTTCGTTGGACATCCGAAACGCCTTTAACACCCTCCCCTACTCGGTGATAAAGGATGCCCTCAGGTACCACCGCATCCCGTTGTACCTGAGGAGGATCCTAGAATCCTACTTAGAGGACCGTCAGGTCCTATATGTAAACGCGGAGGGTCGGATGGTGTCCCGTACAATGACGCGAGGGGTTCCACAGGGATCGGTGTTGGGCCCGCTCCTGTGGAATCTCGGCTTTGATTGGGTGCTCCGAGGAGTCCTCCTCCCGAAGATGAACATCATCTGCTACGCGGATGACACTCTCGTCACCGCGCGGGGGGAGGACTATTGGGAGGCGAGACGACTGGCTGGCGTGGGGACCCAGTTGGTTAAGGAGCGAATCGAGCTGCATGGGCTCGAGGTGGCGGTTCGCAAGACGGAGGCCCTCATATTTCACGGTCCCAGAAGGGGGCCGCCAGCCGGGGCAAATATAAATGTGGGGGGGGCACGGATCCCTTTAAAACCCCACATTAGATATCTGGGACTGACCCTGGATGGGCGCTGGCGGTTCACGGTGCATTTCCGTCAGCTGGCGCCCAGATTGGAGAAGGCTGCTGAGGCTTTGGGACGCCTCCTCCCCAACATCGGTGGGCCAAACTCAAGCTGCCGTTTGCTGTTTGCGGGCGTGGTCCGCAGCATGGCCCTTTATGGGGCGCCGGTCTGGGCGGACTCCCTCAATGAGGAGAACTGCCGCCTTCTTAGAAGACCGCAGCGGGTTATAGCCAACCGCGTCATAAGGGGATACAAGACGATCTCCGGCAGGGCAGCATGTTTGCTGGCAGGTACACCCCCGTGGGAGCTTGAGGCTCAGGTCCTCAAGAGGATGTACCAAGCGAGGAGGGAGGCTCTTCAGAGGGGAGACCGGCTGGCCCCTGAAGAGCTAACTGCAGTAAGAAGAAGGGCGGAGGAGGATGTCCAGACCAGCTGGGAAAGCCAGCTGGAGGCTCCCGGTGCGGGAACAAAGACGGTGGAGGCGGTGCGTCCGCTTCTTGGCGAATGGAGGGGCCGGAAACATGGGACGCTCACTTTCCGTCTCGTGCAGGTTCTTACCGGACATGGCTGTTTCGGTAAGTTCCTGCACCAAATCCAGCGAGAGGAGACTCCAAAATGCCACGAGTGCGACGCGGAGCTGGACACTGCGCAGCACACACTCGAGGTGTGTCCTGCGTGTTCGGTCCAGCGTCGGGAACTCGTGGCAGTGGTGGGAGGGGATCTCTCCCTACCCAGCGTCGTCAGTAAGATGCTGGGTAGTGACAGATCGTGGCAGGCGGCAGTCTCCTTCTGCGAGGATGTGATCCATCAGAAGGAGACAGCGGAGAGGGCTCGCGAGCAAGACGCTCATGCGGCTCGTATCCGCCGCAGGCGGTTAAGGGGAAGGAGGCGTCGGTATGATCGACTCATTCCCCTATAGTGAAACCACGCTGGCGTTGGTGGGTGTGCCAACGCTGGCCTTGCACGGTTTCCACCGTCTGGGAAGATGGCTAAACTTGCTCGGCCATCTTCCAGCCGCGAGGGGGCCCGGGTAATCGGGCCACGGCCGCCTGGTCTTAGGGGTGATTGCGAACCCTACCCCCCGTGACCAATGGCGGCCTGGAGGGCAAGTACTAGGAGTTTTAGTTGGTAGTACCCTAGGGAGTGCGTGGCCTATATGTTTGTATAGGCCGTGTACTCCAGGTTAGTCCAACATTTCGAATCGCCCCTGCACCTGGGGGCGAGGGATGCGTAAAAGCATTTCTCCTAGTATAAAAAAAAAAAAAAAAAGGGTAGGGCGCCTATAGCGTATGGGAGTGCCGCGTCTGCGTGACGCAGCGAAGCGAACTGTGGAGGATTTCTCGGGGTTCACTTCGATACGCCACTTGCGGAACCACTCGCCTAGCTGGTTAATGGACTTCTGTAATCTCGGGAGGACAGCAGGGGACGCGCCCTTCCGATATAGGGCCGTATCGTCGGCAAAAAGGGATAGTTCTACGCCACTGACGGGCTTGGGGATGTCGTTAGTGTAAGCTATATACAGCAGGGGAGCTAAGACTGAGCCTTGAGGCACACCTGCTGTTATAGCACGAGGATAGGAGAGAGTGCCTTCGTGTCTAAAACCAAAGGTACGGTTGCGGAGATAGGAAGCTACGAGTCGGACTAGTCGGGCTGGCAGGTCAAGTCTGCGTTGTTTGACGACTAGGCCGGCATGTCAAACCTTATCGAAAGCTTTGGCTACATCGAAAAAGACTGCTACAATCTTGTATTTCCTAGGGAAAAAACCGCTCGAGATAAACTCGACTATGCGGTGTACCTGCTGGGGACATGAGTGTTTGGGCCGGAAGCCGAATTGGTGGGGAATGATTAAGTCCTTGTCAAAGAGGTGCTTTCTCATACGAGTGAGTATGCACTTTTCGAAAAGTTTGCCCATGGCCTTGAGGAGGTTGATTAGGCGGAAGCTGGTGGGGAGGTCCGGGGGCTTACCCGGTTTAGGAATGCCTATTACCACCGCTTCCTTCCAGGCATCTGGAAAGTAGCTGTGGTCGAAGCAGGCATTGAAAATGAGGGAGAGAAAGATCAGTACTTGGTTGGAAAAGTACTTGAGGGCCTTGTTGGAGACGCCATCGGCGCCGGGGGCCTTTTTGATCTTTAGATCTTTGATGTGGGACTTGATCTCGTCAGTAGAGATAGAAATGGGGTCTGAGTCGGTAGGCAGAGGGAGGGAGTTCAGAGAGCTGAGCTCCTCCTCTACTTTCCTTATGTGGGTGGGGTCACGGGGTTGGGTGCTAACTGAGCATTGAGAGGCAATGCTATCGGCAAAACATTCCGCCTTTTCCTCGTCGTCAAAGGCTGTAGTGCCGTTCGGACGGAGGATAGGAGGAGTGAAAGTGGTTGCGTCGCTACGAAGGGATCTCGCCACTTGGTAGTACGCTTGATGAGAGGAAGAGATTTCGGCCATGAGGTCGCCGAACTGGGGCCCGACCCCCGAATATAGGCTCATATCGAACCGCCTCATATGAGCCTATATTCGGGGGTCGGGTACTTTGTTGCTCGCCTTAGTGCGGCGTTTTTGGCACGCATCAGCTTGCGGAGAGCCGGGGGATAGTTCTTGCGAGCTCTCACAGGAACTTCCGTCGTGTTCTCAGCAATGGCTGAGCGGACCAGTTGGGTCATGGAGCTCACCGCACTGTCTATTTTCTCCGTACTGTCAAAGTAATCAGAGGAAATAGCGAACGGTGAGTTTTCGGCGTCCATAGCTGACGCAAGAGTGGATTAGAAACCATCCCAGTTGGTGATGGTGCGGTAAGGGGGAGCTACTTGGTGAGGATTACCCATGACAAGTGAGACTGGTCGGTGGTCTGACCCAAGATCGTTAAGAGATTCGATCGATCTGAGGTTGAGCGACACCCCTTTTACTAGTGCAAAGTCTAGTATGTCGGGGTCTCCCTCAACGCTGCTAGGGTAATGAGTGGGGGAAAGTGGAGAAATTACACTAATGTCTAAATCCTCGGTGATTTGCAGAAGTTTGCGACCACCGGGATTAGTTTTGAAATAAGTACATTCAGTGACAAGGTAACTGAAATGGACTACTGAAGTACTGAGCCAAGTGTACTAGATGAACTAAATGAACAAGATGAGTGATATACTTCATCTAGTCCAATTGGACAATATCATTCTTTACACTTCAGTGAAGTATTTTACGCATCTCTATACTGAACAGTATAGAGTATAGTACCACAGATTATAGTTATTAACAATCACAGAACACATTGATGGACTAGCACAGACTATATCTTATAAGACTTCCAATATTATTTTTGTTTTGCTGGCACACTATATAAGTGAAATAATAAAGATACTACTTTGCATTTTATCAACTTTAATTAAAGAAAGGATCGAGATCTGGGATGCTCAATCAAGAATATTATCGACTATTTCTAAAATCGAAAATACGTACTCTGTCTGAATACATTTTTTATTTTGACAAATGTTTCTCGAAACATGCATTAAAAACACCTCAGCTGGAGTCGTCTTGTGTATATAAACAAATAATGTTTTGTGTAGATGTTTTTGTGTAGGTGTGTATGGCGAAACACGCGCAGGAGACACGGCTTTACAACCACCTCCTCCGAAAAATCACTAAATCGTCGATTTTATAAAACAAGGGGATGCGCCATGTACTACGTACAGAGAACAGTGGAACGACAATGACACAAATTATATGACAATGACGATGACGTTGGTTGGTTGGTTGGTTGGTTGACTTTGACAGTCAGTTGTCACTTGTCAAGCCAAGCCAAGTTATTAATACTATGATAATAACTACCTTTAAAATTTGTGTTAATGAGCCAAACCAAACAAAAGGCAAAGCATTGCTTGCAAATAAATTGCTTCCGTTTTCAGTTAGCTTTTCTTTTCTTACCTCGCGTTAAAATTTAGAACCAAGTGAATATAATCAATACATAGTTATTTTGGGTCTGACAGGGTTCAGATTTAAAAAGGTAAGTACCGCCTGCATAAAGTTAAAACCAAAAGTTGTCCAAAAAGAGTCAAAGCATTTGTTTTATGAGTGGGTTTGAGAAAATAGGTATCCTGTGATCGGTCTCATTATTCAAAGACTAGAATTAAATCGAACCCGTAAAATCTAAGTAAATTCCGCACAAAACACTACAAGCGTCATATGAAATTTTGCAGGAAGTTTTTCACACCTCTCCAACCCTACACCTTTCTACCGTAAAATTACCAACATCCAAATTGTGGAATGATATAGATAGGTACCTACTAAATTTTTAACAAAGTAATTTTTTCTGCCATGTCTGACCACTTGCATTTTTTTTTTTTTGAGTTTTAGTTCATTCTAACACATTCCAGTTTTCAGATGCCTGCTCCACGTAAAGTGTCAAATACGCAGAAAGAGGTGTTGATCGGATGGATGGAATCTCACCCAGTGCAGGCCAATCCCACACAGCAAACTGGATGCTACCAGAAAGTAAAACTGATCAGCCTGTGGGAGCCGTTGGCCACCACTCTAAATGCAGTGGGTGACGGCTTCACCAGAAGTCCCAAGGAGTGGAGACTAGTGAGTGTTCATAAATATGATATGTCAGAAGCATCTATGGTGATTATTTAAAAAAATGGTCTTAATCTTGTAGCTGTTAAAAAAAAGCCAATTATTGTCATAAACAAAATGAAAATAGGGATTTTTTTCTTCAAAACTACAAGTGTCATACAAGTCATACAACTGATACTTTTTTAAAACACTTCTAATATTATTATGACATTTATTTCTACCTCAAAACCATGTTACAAAGCATCAAATAGATTTTTACCATACCTACCTAGTACCTATATAGATATATATCTTTAATATCAATTTCATTTATTTGTGAACATAAGTTATACAATGTAGGCTTAGATTGTATTAACCTAATAATAATATAATAAATTTTCATATAATGACACCAATTATCTAGCCAAAGTAACTTTTTTTAAGAATTTGTTTTATAAATATGTAGGTATCTTAGAAGTTGCAAGTTAACAATAAATATGTTTTTTTTTTCTTCTTAAAATAGTATTGGAATGATCTGAAGAGCAAGATCAAGAAAAGGAGTTCATTAATACAACAACAACTCGATGGCCACGGCAATGGACAATCTTTTGTTGATTTTTTGTCCCCCATAGAGCAGAGAGTTATCAATATAATGGGGGCTCAAAATGTCTCTGGGAATGAAACTGTCCAAAGTGATGTTGATGTATGTTTTGCTTATCTTTTTTTTTTTCTTTACAATATGCTGTATGGTAGATACAATTAAGGAACTTCCCGGTCGACCAGTAGAGCCTTTTTTGGGAAACATTTTTTTTTTTATTATAAGATAATGGAAATAACTTATCATTCAAATTAAATACTTATTAAGGTACTTATGATATATTTTTAATAGAAAAATATTGGAAAAACTTACCTTGCCACAAGTGAATTCTGTTGTTTACCTGTTAAGGTTCTATTATTTGTGACAAAAGATTTCTATAAATCAATTCCTTTTTTAAAACTTGCTCCCCTACCGGGAAGTTCATTGATTGAACTATGTATTCTATTATGTTTACGATTATAGGAAACAAGTAAATCCCAAGATGGCCATTAATACACTGACGTTTATTCATTTTTCTAATCAAATGGCCGCTGACCACAGAGCAGCACTTTGCTCTGTCATATACATAACATTACTATTAGAGCACCCGCACATTTAGCCACTAGTCGCGGCCACTAAACGCGACCACAAGCTGCAGACAAGTTTTTTTTTATAGATTTTGTAAAGCATCGGCGCAAACCGGCCGCTCGAGTGGCCGCGTTCGAGCCACAAGCTGCGGGAGTGGCTCACCTCACGCGCACACTCGGCCACAGTGGACGATTTCTTCTCTGGCAACTACATTTGGCAACTACATTTGTTCAACTATATTAATTAGCTAGCGGCCAGGCCCCGGGGTAGGAAGAGTGGAATTGATATGTTTCTCTTATCCCGCCTGGGACAAGTGGTTTTTTTTTATTACTGGAAAGGGGCAATAGTCAACCCTGGGACGCCGTCGTGTGACCACTCCTTGAACGGGGTCTTATGTTTCTTCATTATAATATAAATTCTCATGATTTACAGCTAAGCTTGGACCATTCCCTCCCACCACCACAGCCATCACCTACTCCATCACCACCAGTAGTGGTGAAGCTGAGCTCTCCAACTTGGCTTGCCGAATCCTCGGGCTCTCCAGTTTCTGGTATGTGATGTCTAGTGACTACTACTGTAATATTTTGTGTCGCAAGTAGCTACATAAATTATAGCTTAGTTATAATAATAAAACTGGATTTCGCCCATGACTTCTTATTTTCCCAGAATAATAGTTATTTGTTATGCAAGGCTGGAAAGTTGGTTATTTAGCGGCGAGTTACCTCTATTGAAAGCTGAGCAAGTGAAGCAGTGAATTGAATCCTGAGCGAAGCGAGGATTTCAAAGGTACAAGACGCTAAAAACTTTCCTGCCGAGCGCAACACAAAATATTTCACCTCACTACAGCGAGGAACATTTTATGGTTGTTTTCGCAGTCAACTTCCGGAAAAAAAATCTTTAAACATCAAGTTTAATTTAAATATACCTTAATCTCGTTGTTTTAATGATATAAAAAACTAAAATAATAAAAAGGGCGTTTTATAGTAAATTCAAAGTTATTTAAAGTAGGAATATATTGTTACTTATTAATAAGAATAAAAAAGATTCCGTAAATGTTGAAACTGACATGAGGTTAAGACAAAGACTATAAAAAAAAAAAGATTTATGTCACGTTCCGAAATCCATTCATAGGTTGTAAAATCTCACCCAGCCTAATATAAAATCCTTATAACAAATAGTTTAATCTTATTGTTATTGTTTTTATGATTCAATGAACTAAAATAATATAATAAAATCAAAACGGAGTATTATAATTAATTAAAAGCTTTTAAAAATAAGAATAAAATGTAACAAAATAGTCAATAGTGCGATTCATGATGCGTTATTATGACATTTAGATATTAGATTAAAAAAGTACTTTACCGCGCTAGGACGCAATAAGCTATTTTCTACGCGGAAACTGAATGACAAATCTTCCTTTTCCGAGCGTGAGAGGTGAAAAAAGTATTCTTTGTCCTTTTGATCCACTGCTTTGTAAAGAGTGAACAATCAAGCAAACAAACGAACATATTTGATTACATTAGGTATTATCCTGTTAACTATCTGTGAAATATGAGAAATTGTTCTGACTGTTTACTCATCATCACTCACCCAAAACTGCTAACAATAAAAGACTAAAGTTTTTTTACATATTCTAGTATATTTTCTTGTTTAATATTTTTCTAAAACATGCTTGGAAATATGAGCATTATTTTGACAACCACCTTCGAGATACATACATGCGAGCAGCGGCCAAATAAATTACATATTAAATCTGTCGTGGACTTTAAAAATGGAACGATCTTTTACTCCGAAATATGGCACCCAACTTATCAAATATCAAACTATTCGAGCTAGAGATTAGAAAAATTTGGAGCTTACTGCTCTTATTCGACTCAAAAAGTTGAGGTATAAAACATAATCGTACCTCAAATAATTACGAAGATACAGGTGTGTGTAAGCCAGAGACACGGGTCTCCAGCTAACACACGCTTTAATGATCGTGGTTTCAACAGTATTTGAGTGTGACGGTTAGTTTTTTGGTTCTCATTGCTCCTATTGTGCACTAAATTTCTGACTGTAGTCTTAAGCCCTAACCTCACTGGTTTGCCTTAAAACGGCATGTGTCAGCTGGGGACACGTTTCTCCAGCTAACACACACAAAAAAAAACTCCTAGTAACGAAGTTATGGTTACACCTAAAATATCACTGACACGTTTGATTGCTCCTAATATGCACTAAAATATGGGATGCTTAGAATTTCTCTATGTCTTATGAGGAAGCTGTAGACACACACATACAAAAATATTGTTTTCCGTTGTTCGTCTGATTTTGAAAAGTAGTTTTAATTGCCGCGCATTATTTGAGAAAAGTACTATACAAGCCTTGGCCAAAACTAGGCATTGATGGACTTACGTATGTGTTTAAACGTTCGTCCACCAATGCCTCTTGCTGGCCGCTGCAGTAATGTACTATATCTCTACATTTAATTTTCAGTTTATGAGTTTACAACTGCAGGCCCATCGCAGGCTCCATCTGCAGGCCCATCTTTCGCCCGTCCACGTAACTATTTTCTAAAAAGAATTTCTAAACGTAAAACCAAAAATAATTATCTACAAATTATGAAAATAAAAGTTTGGTCTGTTATAAAAAAAACGACTTCGGTTTCTAAGCAGCTTTTTTTTGTCTTTTTCTGCGGCTTAACTAAGTGTTACACCTATTTTGAGGGAATTTCACTTGCAAATAGAAGATTGTACAAATACAAATACAAATATTTGCATACAATCACACCAATTACCTAGCCCACGTTAAGTTTCATGAAGAACTTGTGTTATGGATACTAGATAACGGATAAACATACTTATATACTTTTTTTTGTAAATACATACTTAATATACATATTAAACACCCAGACCAAGCAAAATAGACATGTTCATGCACACAAATATTTGTCTTGTCCGGGAATCGAACCCGGGACCTCTGGCGCAGAAGGCGGGGTTAGTACCCCTGCGCCAAACAGGTCGTCGAATTTGTCATGATACTATGACTGTTTGTTGAGTGTGTATTTTGCTTCAGTGAAGAGGAGGCACTCCAGCGCAAGTACGAATGCCGACGATCCTAACCACGCCGAGAGATACAGAACACATAGTGAGTCTTTTAAGCTACATATCCATTCATCTCAGGTTGGTGGGAGGACTTATTGGGAACCGGTCTGTCTTATCTAAGTTCTCTCTCCGGTCTCTCTTATCTTATCTTATCTAAGTGTGACGCCATAACAACAATATTTTCAGCATTGTTGTGTTCCGGCAGTTAGAGATAAATAGCCTCAGTTATTGAGGATTGCCTCATCAATACTTGACATCAGGTATGATAAAGGCTAAGAGTCTACCTGTTGTTCATAAAAAAATCTCAAGACAGTGTATCTTAGCGGAATTTACCAATCAATAGCAGGATGCGACTGAACCTATATCTTATCTGCACTACTATAGATAGAGACTATAGATAGACTATAGAGACTATAGATAGAGACCTGTCAAATATTATCAGTCAAATGGGTAGTCCTTTTATGTGTCGAATTATCCAGCCATTGCAAAATGCAGTTACTAAGAATATGTAATTGTTACAGCGCTAGATTCAGAGGAAAGTCGTGAGGTTGATGTCCGGCGCAGGCTAGAGGAGCGAAGAGTGACAATAGAGGAGCGAAGGCTGGCGTTAGAGGAGCGGCAGCTGGCTATGGAGGAGCGGCGCGTAGCAATAAAGGAGCGACGGCTGGCGATGGAGGGACGGCGACTGGCTATGGAGGAACGGCGGCTGGCCATGGAGGAGCAGCAACTGGCTACAGAAGAGCGGCAGATGTCGGAGGAGCAATGGGTGTCGGAAGTGCGGCGACTGTCGGAGGATTGACAGCTAGCGGAATAGTGACGGCTGACAGAGAAATGACGGCTAGCAGACAACTGACGGCTAGCAGAATAGTCACGACAGGCTATAGAGAAACAGCAAGCAGCTGGCGGACGAGTGTCAATTTCTTAATCAATTGTTGCATAAGCACTTGAATTTACATGCTACGAATTAACACCATGTTGATGCACCACTCAATGATCACCGACGCTCACTAGCTGCTCGAGAACAACGAGTACCTAGCGTGCTTGATGCGCCCTTGGGACACCCAGGAGATCTGAACGAGCCGCCTTTTTTTACGTGCGCTGGGTAGTGTTTACTGATGCGGAGTTTGAAGAGTTCATTAGAGGCTCTAAGTGATAGTCTTAACTGTTGAATCGTTTTTTTAATAGTTTTATTTAAAAGTAAAAAAAAATCTGACCTATTTTTGTGAAGGTACTATCATTTCTTTACCTACCTGAAACTAATAATTTGACATTTACACCTTGATTTTCATTATCAGTCTACTACACTTTCCGCCTTTATCAGAATAGAGGGGAGGCGACACTGACTATGTGTCATTTCATTTGATTAATTTTGGTGTGTTTGGATTGACATCTCCATCTTCTCACTCTTATCTGGGCCCAAACCGCAGGAAAATTGTGTGTGTAAAATATTCGGTCCTTCCTTGCCCACATTGGTTTTTTAAATGATTATGTGCTGATAGAAGGATGAGAGTAGGTAGATAAGAGAGAGTTGGGGAGCGTAAAATAAGTTGATAATGTTGTTTATTCTTAAAAATTTAATTTCAATTAAAAAAATATCGTATGTTGTTTGTTTTTAATTTATTCTTCTGACTTTACTAAGCTATCCTTATTACATAACTATCTTAGGCAAAAACTATTTGATAGTTAATATTTATCATTAATTTACTTATAATCTAAAAGAAACTAGCGAGCGAGTCATTAAGTGGCAGAATCATAATATAGAAAACCTTGACTCCACAAGATACGTTTCTCACAACCAAAAATATACCTATTATTTATACGTAATTTTCATGAAAAATATTTCATTCAAATTCAACGACTCCACTTCGCTAAGTCTGTAATACAATCAGCAATTCGTAAACGGCACTTTCGTAAATGGGCGGCGTAATTAGCTAACACCGAAATGTGTTCATTGCATCCTACGTTCTGGAAACTGATTCATGACATCTGAAATGGTTGAATGGTTCATTAAAGTGGGTGGGATGCATTGGTTTATGTTTGTATTGAAATTATATTAATGGGCTGGAATAACGATACGCGTATAAATACAATGTAGTTAAATATGAATAGTGACTAATGAGCCATTCAAAGGTTTTCACTTTTAGGTAACAAGACATACCAACCTAGTTAATTGATTAGGACCAAGTGCGATCAGCTAACAACCACAATATACAAACACAAATTAAAAATCGGCCAAGTGCGAGTCGAACTCGCACATGAAGGGTTCCGTCTTTCACCCAAGGTTGTCTGGAAGAGTATGTGTTTGTTTTTGTATCGTGTGCAATAAAGTTTCTATTATTATTATTATTATATTAAAGACACTTACCCAAAATGCCACTATAACTTTTCGTCTGCAATAATAACTTTGTTTTTCATAGTGTCTGTATGAATGACAAAGTAATATTTGCGGTTTTGGAAAATGTGCTATAGCTCTGAAACTGCTAAATATATTTCGTTCAAACTAATTTTCGTTGAAAGTTTTTATAAAGGTTTACAGTATATGTATACACATTTTACTACTTTAAAAGTGTATTACTTATCAATCAAACGGTTGACTTTGAGAAAAAACACAAGTGTTGGGTAGGCCCCAGTGGCGAAGGGTCCATACAAAACGATTCACATTGGCTTTCCTTTTAGGAAGCCCACCACACCAATCTACCCTACAGTTAAGAGTTATTTTTGGAGAAATGTTAGGTCCGGCTTACCTTTGCCATATTTTGAGCCCTCGCGCTACTAATGGTAGGCCCAATATACATAGACACAGCTGGCTTACTGATTTTTCTTGCCGGCTAGCACGCCATTTTTATTTTTCACCTGGGGCCCTACCGCGTAAAAAATATGGATATGGACATGGGCTTCATTTGACAGTTAAATGACCTTATAAGGTAATTTTATGAGCTTCAACTGTCAAATGAAGCCCATATCCATATTATTTACGCGATAGGGGGGCTGTTCCGGTTACTTACCGATACCTATTTTTTGGTTTATCTAATTTTTATGCCGAGGTGGCATTGTTCTTCCACTGATTGGTCAAAGACAAATCATAATTATATCGTCGTTGGTTCGGTTAGCCAATTCTCGTACTTGATGGCCACTCGGGCAAATGGACGCGTTAATTAGCTGCGCCTGCAGCTACTCGAGCCGAGCCTATTACGTGGGTATGGAATAGCCTAATTAAGCTATAGGTACTGGTACCTATAGATAGCAGGGTCATCTTTCATATACCTACTAATGATAGTGGCATAATTATATAAAGTTAATTCGACCAACTCCGGTAGAGTGGTATGTAAAGGTTTGGAAGTAGGTAGGTATCGCCTTCTAAGGTAGGCCTAGTAGGTAAGTATCAAATGTTTGAGATATTAAGAAGCGTTCCTACCGGACGTAAACGGAACTTAATTTTCCAATAAGTACATTTTTTGATATTACGTGCTCGATGCTATTTCGATAGCTTTTCGTACTAACCCTACATATGAACTTTATTTCAAACTAGCTGTACCCGCAACTTTTTTCGCGTGAGCAGTTCTCACGCGAACGAAGTTGCGGGACAAAGAACATCGTTTGCAATACTTCCCGACTAAATTGTTGGTAAGGCGGTTTTAACCAACTTCAAAACAGGAAGAGGTTATTGAGTCGCCTATATTCTTTACTTTTTGAAGAGATACCATTTATATTACTTACATTCTTATTATCTTATCGCATATAGATATTTTTATCAATTCGTTAGTACCTACACGTACTTACCAATATTAATAGAATTAAAAGTAAAAGTAGGTACCTACTATTAAAACGCAAAGTAGCATCTTTTAGAAGTCGTTTTTTTTGTTGTGATGATAATAATTAGACAACCGATGCCTGTGATTTAGTTTCATCAATCATGTTTCAATGTGGCTTTGCAACACGCCTTCGAAATTAACAGAATTACTCAAGATTGTTATTTTTGGTCACCCACCCCGCGACTGACCATAGCGAAAGTTACTTAACCACTATAATCCTCATATTTTCCCTTACGTAGGTTGTATACAGCTGGTAAAACATAGTATGGTATACAGGTATAGATAAATAGCTAAAAAAGCAGAAAGTCTACTGGGAAGTTCACCTACTGTATCTAAGTACCTAATACCAACTATTTAGTAATCTGTGGTAATACTTAATAACTGCGCCTGTCTTTAGTCAGCACTCACAAAGCTAGTTGTATAATTGTAAGTAAGTTCTAGGATCTTTGTGAAATATTCAGCTCGGATGATCAAAAAACAGCAGATGAAGGTGCTACGGGGGAAAATTTGTATAGAATACTGATGAAGTCTTTTTCTGACTGGGATATACCGATTGAAAATATAGTTGGTTTTGGTGCAGTAGGTTGCAACGTGATGATGGGTGGGAATAACTCTGTGGCGAGCAGACTCAAGGAAAACTGCCAGGTATATTTGTAATAAAATGTGTTTGCCACTCCGCACACCGTTGCGCATATGAATCATGCAAACAGTTACCAAGACGCTGCGAAGATTTAGCAAGAGAGATATATAGTTTTTTTTTAAACAGTTCGAAAAGACAATTTCGCCTTCAACAATTTCAAGATTTTGTGAGTACTGCACCTCATAAGCTTTTGCATCCATCGCAGACACATTGGTTGTCATTGGTGGCGGTGGTAGATCGATTGTTAGAACAATGGGATGCATTAAAATTGGTCTTTACTGACTGCTGGCTGAATGAACGTCTTCTTTCAACCGAACTGATATTTAATAGTTTGAATGATCCGTTCATACACCTTTATTATTTTTTCTTGTCTTGGATATTGCCGAAATTTACAAATAAACTTTTCAATCGGAAAAAGTAGTGATCACATCATTAAACGAAAAGGTGCGCGAAATGTATAAAGATATTTTGCTGTGTATTTTGGATCGTGATTATGTCAATATAACAGAGCTTTCCGCTATTGACCTTGAACGACAAGAAAAATAGTTAAAAGATGAAAAAATTTATTTGGGAATTCAAGTGATGAACAAAATTACACAGCCTGAACTTCGTTGCCAGAGTACTGCTACCAAGGAGTTTTTTCAACGCTGTCGCCATTTTTTAATCACAAGTGCTAAAGAAATTAAGATATGATTTAGATGACCCTATTCTATCAAAACTGGACTGTCTTGAACCTACCAATGCTGCTTCAAGTAATTACAGGAAAAAAGTACCTACCGACGTTACAGCCACTCATGATACTTGTTCCAAGAATAATAAAACTCGAGGACATGCAAGCGATGCAGGCGATAGATGACGAATGGCGCAGTTTTCCCAATATTTCAGATAAAATTGATGTATTATCTATGAATACCGATGAGTTTTGGAGCGTCACTAAAAAACAATTTGAAAATTATAAAACACTGGCTCAATTTGCTTTAAATGTGTTATGTTTACCCCATTTCAGTGCAGACTGTGAAAGGGCATTCAGTGGGATCAATTTAATCAAAACAAAACTTAGTAATAGTTTATCTAATGAAACACTGAAGGGAACATTATTAGCCAAGCAATTAATACGAAGAAACGAAAATTGCACCAAGTTTAAGCCAACAACAGAAATGTTAAAAAATATGACCTTAGTGTATGTCTAATAAATGTTTTATTGCATTATTTTTCTAATTCTGAACGAATTATTGTCATTTTTAATAAAAACTTTGAACTTCTAAATTGTACAATCTTTTCATTTCAAAATTTCCTTGGAATACGATTTTTTTGTAGTTGACGTAGGATCATGCCTTTTTTTCATCTGGCAGCCCTGACTTTGACAGTCACTGTCAGTCAGTTGTCACTTGTCGAGCCAAGCAAGCCACAGCCAAGCAAGGCAGCAAGCCAAGCTTGTTTGTACATTACTATTTAATTTGTGGCCAAGCCCTACAGTAATTAATTATTGAGGCAAACAAACAAACCAAACAAAAAGCAAAGTATTGCTTGCAAAATTGTTTCCGTTTTCAGTTGCCTTTCTTTCTTTTCTTACCTCGCGTTAAAATTTAGAACCAACCAAGTGAATATAAACAATACATAGTTATTTGGTAATTAATTATATTTTGGGTCTGACAGGGTGCTGACCGGGTTCAGATTTAATAAGGTGAGCTGACAGTGTTCAGATTTATAAAGGTTAGTACAGCCTACCTATAAACAATGAATGTTAAATGACCGAAAGTTGTCCAAATAGAGTCAAAAAAATTTGATCTGTCTCATTATTCAAAGACTAGCATTAAATCGAATCTAAGTAAATTCCGGACAAAACACTACAAGCATCCTAAACATGAAATTTTGCAGGAAATTTTCTTAAATCTCTCCGACCCTACACCTTTCTACCATAAAATTACCAACATCCAAGTCGTGGGCTTATATAGGTACAAATTTTTAAACAAAGCACTTTTTTTGTGGTGTTTAACAAAAGGGAAGAAGTTTTTCTGCCATGTCTGACCATTGCATTTATTTTTATTGTTTTTTTTTAGGTTTTCAGTTCATTCTAACACATTCCAGTTTTCAGATGCCTGCTCCACGTAAAGTGTCAAATGCGCAGAAAGAGGTGTTGATTGGATGGATGGAGTCTCACCCAGAGCAGGCCATTATCACACAGAAAATTGGATGCAACCAGAAAGAAAAACTGAACAGCCTGTGGGAGGCGTTGGCCGCCACTATAAATGCAGTGGGTGACGGCATCACCAAAAGTCCCAAGGAGTGGAGACTAGTGAGTGTTCATAAATATGATATAGTGATTATTTAAAAAATGGTCTTAAATCTTGTAGCTGTTGAAAAAAAGCCAATTATTGTCATAAACAAAATAAAAGTAGGGATTTTTTCTTCAAAACTACGAGTGTCCTAAACTGATTCTTTTTAAAAACACTTCTAATATTATTATGACCTTTCTTTCTATCCCAAAACCATCTTCCAAAGCATCAAGTAGATTTTTACCGTACCTGGTGCCGATATATATTTAATATTAATTTCCTTTATTTGTGAACATAGGTTATACAATGTAGGCTTATATTGGACTAAGTTAATAATAAGTAAGTTTTTTAAGAATTTGTTTTATAAATATGTAGGTATCTTAGAAATTACAAGTGTACAATAAATATGTTTTTTTTCTTCTTTTTAAAATAGTATTGGAGTGACCAAAAGAGCAAGATCAAGAGAAGGAGTTCATCAATACAACAACAACTCGATGGCCAAGGCAATGGACAATCATTTGTTGATGTTTTATCCCCCACAGACCAGAGAATTATCAGTATAATGGGGGTTCAAAATGTCACTGGGAATGAAACTGTCCAAAGTGATGTTGATGTATGTTTTGCTTATCATTTTATTTTTTTAATGTTATCTTTTATTTTGCTTTACAATATGCAGTATGGTACGTACAATCAAGGAATTTTTTGGAAACTTTTTTTTAAAGTAATCAGATTATTTATCATTCAAATGAAATACCTTTATTTTATTATTTGTAATTACTTGTATAATATTATTTGTATTTATAATTACTTTTTTAAAACATGCACCCCTACCGGGAAGTTCATTGATTGAACTATGTATTCTATTATATTAACGATTACAGGAAACAAGTAAAACGCAAAATGGCCATTAATGCACTGACGTTTATTAATTTTTCTAATCAAATGGCCAGTGACCACAGAGCAGCACTTTGCTTTGTCATATACATAAAATTACCATTAAAGCACCCTCACAGTTAGCCACTAGTCGCGGCCTCTAAACTCGACCACAAGCTGTGGGCAAGTTTTGCAGCAAACGGGCGCTCGAGTGGCCGTGTTTGTGGCTCACGTGCACACTCGGCCACAGCCGACGGTTTCTTCTCTGGCAACTAGTGGCTAACAACCGTCAATTGGCCACTAGTGGCGGCGATTAGTGGCCGCGTCTAGTGGCTTGACCGAGTCACTAGTGGTTGCGTTAGTGGCTAAATATGCGGTTGCAGTTAACTGAGGACAACTCTACAAAAATACTGACTATAGTTCCCCTTATCTATTCCTTATCTATTCTTATTATTCCACCTACTCCACCTGGGAGGGAATAGTGGATTTTTTTCCACTATTCCCACCCAGGCAGCTGGAAGGAAATAGTGGATAACTTTCCACTCTTCCCACTCAGGCGGGAAAAGAGGAACATATCAATTCCACTCTTCCTACCCCAGGGCGTCGGCCGCTAAGCTAATTAATATAGTTGAACAACTTATCAAACTAAACTATTATTATTAAATCAAGGCTTGGAACTGGTTTTAAAAATACCGGTTAATAAATGTTTTTGATTAAGGTTTTTACAAAAACTGCTCCCGACGTATTTGGAATGAGAGCGCCTAAATAAACCGGTTTAATCCAAAGCCGCGAAACGTACACCTACTTCGCGTCGCGCGCAAAGTCAACTCATGAGGATAGGTATACAGTATGGCGTGCCTCAAGGCAGCATTCTGGGGCCAGTTTTGTTCCTACTGTATATCAACAACCTCATCGATCTTCATCTTACCCACGGCAAGCTAATATCTTATGCCGATGACACGGTACTTCTTTTTTTCAAGCAGAACTTGGGTTAATACTTTCCAATTGGCTCAGAGTGGTTTTAAGGAAGTTTCTAAATGGCCCAGGCGTAATGTTTTGACACTGAGCGCGGAAAAAGCTACGTATATCACCTTTGCTATGAGAATTACAGTTCTACCTTCCCCAACATATTACATAAAGGCGCATCGCTGTGATAACTGCGATTCCCAATCTTGTGCATGTCCAACCCTTCGGAGTACCACTAGCGTTAAGTACCTTGGACTTCTGCTTGATTCGTCACTGTTCTACAGGGAACATATAGCGGCCTTAGCGAAGAGAATACGTAAATTTGTATAATTATATCTTTAAGAACCTAAGATTCGTTGCTGATACTTCTCTTCTTAAACAAGTGTATCTGTCACTTTGTCAATCTATTCTAAGATATTGAATGAAAGACACTGAATAATTTTTTTAAATATTGGTTGGGGAAAAAGTATTTTCGCTAATAGTATGTAACAACTTGTAATGAAATCTCTTTGGCTATACTATTTGTATCTAGTTGGTTTTGGTATCATTAAAAGTTTAAATTTTAAAGAAGATAATTCCAACTTCAAATTAGGAAAATGTGTAATTTTCATTTGTTTTTCTTACTGACAAGATGAGTGAATCTAATGAAGAAATTCGATACATTTGAAAATTTTACTACAAATTAGGTAAAGGTACGCAAGTTGCGAAAAAAAGTTGCGATGTTTATGAACCTAGTGCAGTGTCTTTGAGAGTAGCACAAATTTGGTTGAAGCGTTTTCAATCCAAAAATTCTGATGTCAAAGATGCACGTCGCTCTGGTCGCTTAATTACGGATAAAATGGATGCCATTTTTGAAAAATTGGAGCAAGAAAGGCATATCAGTAGTTACGACGTAGCTGAAGAACTGGGAATTGACCACAAAACAGTTTTGGCACATTTGAAAAAAACTGGGTACACAAAAAAGCTCGATATTTGTTTACCTCACGAGCTCACTGAAAGAAACGTAATGAACCGTGTACTCATTTGTGATTCTTTATAACGACGTAATGAAACCGAACCATTTTTGAAGAAGCGGATAACTGGTGATGAAAACTTGATCACGTATGACAAGAACGTGCTAAAAAGGTCGTGGTCAAAGGCCGGTCAGGCTTCACAGACTGTGGCGAAACCCGGGTTAACTGCATTAAAGGCATTATTCATTATGAGCTGTTACCATAAGGCAGGACCATCGGTTCTGAGCTCTACTGCGAACAACTGATGAGATTAAAGCAAGAAGTTGAAAGAAAGCATGATAACGCTAGACCTCACACATCTTTAGCCACTCAGCAAAAATTTAGTGAGTTTGGCTGGGAGGTGTTAATGAGTCATATCCAAAAAAGTGTACATCTGGAAATAGTTAGGAAAGGGTATTGTCAAGAAATGTTAGGAAATGGTAGATGTAAAGGTGCGTTTTGAATAATGCAAATAATGACCTTAAAAAGGTACTACTACCTGGGGTAGGAAGAGTGGAATTGAAATGTTCCTCTTATCCCTCCTAGGTGGGAAGAGTGAAAAAAAACACTATTCCCTCCCAGGAGGGATGGCTAGGTGGGGTAGGTGAAATATATGGAATTGAAATGATCCACTTATCCCACCTGGGTGGGAAGAGTGGAAAAAATCCACTTTTCCCACCTAGGTGGGATAGGTCGAATAGGGGCTACAGTCAACCCTGGGACGCCGTTGTGTGACCACTCCTTGAACGGGTCTTCTGTTTCTTCATTATAATATAATTCTCATGATTTACAGCTAAGCTTGGACCATTCCCTCCCACCACCACAGCCATCACCTACTCCATCACCACCAGTAGTGGTGAAGCTGAGCTCTCCAACTTGGCTTGCCGAATCCTCGGGCTCTCCAGTTTCGGGTATGTGATGTTTATTGACTACTATTGTAATTTTTTGTGTCGCAAGTAGCTACATAAATTATAGCTTAGTTATAATAATAAAATTGGAGTTCACCCATGACTTCTTATTTTCCCAGAATAAAAAGTATTATTTGTCCTTTTGATCCACTGCTATGTAAAAAGTGAACAATCAAGCAAACAAACTTGAACATTTGATTACATTATTATCCTGTTAACTATCTTAGGTGAAATATGAGAAATAATTCTGACTGTTTACTCATCATCACTCACCCAAAACTGCTAACAATATAAAACTTGAAAGTTTTTTGTATGCATAGGTAGTTTAACCTGTACATTTTACATATTCTAGCATATTTTCTTGTTTAATATTTTTCTCAAACATGCTTGGAAATATGAGCATTATTTTGACATTATTTCGATATTGCTGTACTGGCCACATACATGCGAGCAGCGGCCGGCAAAAGTTGTATGAAAATCCATATCTGTCGTGTTTAGCGGCCAAATAAATGTCATTTTCACCTCACACGCTCTGAAAAGGAGGTTTTGTCAATCAGTTCAGGCGCGCTTTTTGCGGCCTAGCGCGGCAAAGTACTTTTTTAATTTAATACCTAAAAATATGTCTTAATGCGTTCCGAATCGCACTATTGACTTTTTTTATATTTGATTCTTTTTTAAATAGCTTTAAGTTAATTATAATACTCCGTTTTGGTTTAATTATATTAGTTTAGTTCATTGAATCATAAAAACAATAACAATAAGACTAAACTATTTGTTATAAGAATTTTATATTACGCTGGGTGAGGTTTCACAACCTATAATTGGATTTCGGACTGTGACATAAATCTTTATTTTTAAATTGTCTTTCTCTTGTACCTCATATCAGTGTCAACATTTACGGAATCGTTTTTTATTCTTATTAATAAGTAACAATATATTGCTACTTTAAATAACTTTGAATTAACTATAATACTTATACCTTTACCTTTTTATTATTTTAGTTTTTTATATCATTAATACAACGAGAATAAGGTATATTTAGATTAAACTTTGTTTAATTTTTTTTTTACCGGAAGTTGACCGCGGAAACAACCATAAAACGTTCCTCACTGTTGTGAGGTGATAAATTGTGTGTTGCGCTCGGCAGAAAAGTTTTTAGCGTCTTGTGCCTTTGAAATCCTCGCTTCGCTCAGGATTCAATCTTTGAACCACTCGCTACACTCGTGGTTCAATCCTAGAATCCTTCACTTGCTCTGATTTCAATAGAGGTAACTCGCCGCTAAATAACCAACTTTCCAGCCTTGCATAACAAATAACTATTACTCAAAAATGCATGTAACGTGGTCATTATTTTGACAACCTTGTTTGAGCAAAGTCGACCTTGCCGTTCTGTTTCAAGGAGCGGCCGGCAAAGTTTTGCTGGTCGCTCTAACAGGCCGGCAAAACATTGCCGGCCGCTATTTTGACGTTTCAGCGTTTTAAAAATTCAAATGCAAAAAGATTTTATTTAAAACACAGCTGTTTGTATTTATAGAGATAGGTACAAAAAGATTTTATTCTATATTTGGCTGTATAGTTCCAACTACCATTGCTAAAAAAAACAATGAAGTAACAAAACCGCGGTGCAGCGAAAATTTTATTTTTATTTAGTGATTTTTTTGCTAAAAATGAGCTCTCAAATCGAAAATTCTTCCTATTCATTGTGTTTAACACCGCCAGACATTAAAGATGAAGCTAAATTAGTGGTCGAAAATTTAATACCGCTAAACTCGAAGGAAAAATATAAGCTTGCATATGAAAAATTTGTGCAGTGGAAAATCAGTAGGAAATCTAAATCTTTATCCGAAAATGTTTATCTTGCGTATTTCAATGATCTTTTCAACATAATGAAGCCTTCGTCTCATTGGAATACCTATTCAATGTTAAAGTGCATGGTTCTGATAAAGCACAATTTGATCATTAAAAATTACCACAATTTAACGAGTATGCTAAAACGACAGTCAGACGGATATAAATGTAAAAAATCAAATGTGTCGACATCACAAAATGTAGAAAATATTTTTTTTATTTAAATTACTTGCTGATTTAATTTAGATTACGTACTTGCATTTTTGAGTAACGCACTATACAAGCCTTGGCCCACAATGACTGCTTCGCTGGTTTACGCTATGATTGCCTTTAGCTAGCCTAGCTACGCTCTAGGCCTTCCAGCTTGGCCATCATTGCAGCCCTTGCTGACCTCGCTGTAAAGGCCTCGACCTATGGTCTCGGCCAAGTGCGATTCGAAGTCGCACATGAAGGGTTCCGCCTCTCACCCAAGGTTGACTGGAAGAGATTGCTATGTAGCAATAAGGCCGCCTATTGTGTGTTCCTCTTTTTTGTCATTTTCTCTATATGTGTTTGTTTTTGTCTCGTGTGCAATAAAGTTTCTATTATTATTATTATTATATTAAGTACACCTACCGAAAACGCCACTATAATTTTTCGTTTGTTAAAATAACTTGGTTTTTCATAGTGTCTGTATGAATGACACTGTGTAATCCTCATAGTTTTTGAATAAAGTGGCTGTGACATACATCGGACATGAGGAATCTATAAGGGTTCCGTTTTTGCCATTAGCCTACGGAACCCTAAAAAACAACAAATGAACACTTTAACGCGGGAAAAAATATTGTTTCCCGCTGTTCGTCTGATTATTTGAGAAAAGTACTATACAGGCCTTGGCCACAACTAGGCATTGATGGACTTACGTATGTGTTTAAACGTTCGTCCACCAATGCCTCTTCTGCTGGCTGCTGCAGTAATATACTATATCTGTACATTTTATTTTCAGTTTATGAGTTTACAGCTGCAGGTCCAAAGCAGGCTCAATCTGCAGGTCCATCTATCGCCCATCCACGTAAGTATTTTCTAAAAAGAATTCTAAAAACGCAAAGCCAAATTAATTATCTACAAATTAAGAAAATAAAAGTTTGGGCTGTTATAAAAAAAAACGAGTTTGTTTTCTAAGGAGCATTTTTTGTCTTTTTGTCCGGCTTAACTAAAGTTAAACCGATTTTGAGGGAATTTCACTTAAAATTGAGGATTGTCATGATACTATGACTGTTTGTTGAGTGTGTATTTTGTTTCAGTGAAGAGGAGGCACTCCAGCGCAAGTACGAATGCCGACGATCCTAACCACGCCGAGAGATACAGAACACATAGTGAGTCTTTTGAGCTACATATCCATTCATCTCAGGTTGGTGGGAGGACTTATTGGGAACCGGTCTGGCCAGCTACCACCATCTTATCTAAGTGTGACGCCATAACAACCATGTTTTCAGCATTGTTGTGTTTCGGCAGTTAGAGATAAGATAGCCTCAGTTATTGAGGATTGCCTCATCAATACTTGACATCATGTATGATAAAGGCTAAAAGTCCACCTGTTGTTCATAAAAAAAGCTAAAGACAGTGTATCTTAGCGGAATTTACCAATCAATAGCAGGATGACTGAACCTTTATCTTATCTGCACTACTATAGATAGAGAGAGACCTGTCAAATATTATCAGTCAAATGGGTAGTCCTTTTATATGTCAAATTATCCTGCCATTGCAACATGCAGATACTAAGAGTACGTAATTGTTACAGCGCTAGATTCAGAGGAAAGTCGTGAGGTTGATGTGCGGCGCAGGCTAGAGGAGCGAAGAGTGGCAATAGAGGAGCGAAGGCTGGCGATAGAGGAGCGGCAGCTGGCTATGGAGGAGCGGCGCGTAGCAATAAAGGAGCGACGGCTGGCGATGGAGGGGCGGCGACTGGCTATGGAGGAACGGCGGCTGGCCATGGAGGAGCAGCAACTGGCTACGGAAGAGCGGCAGCTGTCGGAGGAGCAACGGGTGTCGGAAGAGCGGCGACTGTCGGAGGATTGACAGCTAGCGGAATACTGACGGCTGACAGAGAAATGACTGCTAGCAGAGAAATGACGGCTAGCGGAATAGTCACGACAGGCTATAGAGGAATAGCAAGCAGCTGGCGGACGAGTGACAATTTTTAATGCAATTGATGCATAAGCACTTGAATTTGCATGTCACGAATTTACACCATGTTGCTGCACCACTCAGTGATCACCGACTATCACTCGCTGCTAGAGAACAACGAGTACCTAGCGTGCTTGACGCGCCCTTGGGACACTAGGAGTTCTCAACGAGCCTCCTTTTTTACGTGCGCTGGGAAGTGTTTTATGATGCAGAGTTTGAGGAGTTCATTAGAGGCTCTAACTAAGTGATGGTCTTGACTGTTGATTCAGTTTTTTAATATTTGTGTAGGTACTATAATTTATTTACACCTCGATCTTCATTATCAGTCTAGTAGATTTTCCGCCATTATCCAGAATAGGGGGGAGCTGACACTGAGTTTGAGTCATTTCATTTGATTAATTTTGGTGTGTTTGGATTGACATCATCTTCTCACTTTTATCTTAGCCTGGACCCAGTGCCGTAACTAAGGTTTTAGGCGCCCGGTGCGAAATTCTAGTTGGGAGCGTAAAATTAAAGTTTATAATGTTGTTTAACCTTATTAATTTAATTTATATGGTAATTTCAATAAAAAAAAATCGTACCTATGTTGTTTGTTTTAATTTATTCTTCTGACTTTACTAAGCTATTCTTAAGACTGCACCGACCCTAATGACATTGTTGTATGAGATGACAGCGTCAAAACGTTTCACATGTAAAACACGGCACATCGTGTCCCATAGTAAAGGACATCAGGCATCTCCATACAAAGTTGGTCCAAAAAAAAAAGTGAGCGGCCAGACCCAAGATTATATCTAATAGGTAGTTCATATTAGGACCTAAAAAAAAATATATGGACTTAACCCTGTAACCGCGCGAACTGAGAAGCTATTTAAGATAATGCATTCTGGGCAAAAACACAAGTAACATTAGGCGGACAGACCCGGGATTATTTTTAATAGGTAGTTCCTATAAAGACCTAAAAAAAAATATATGGACTTAACCCTGTCACCGCATGAACTGAGTTGCTATTTCGAGTTCAAAAATCAGGACAAAAAAAAAGTGAGCGGCCAGACCCAAGATTATTTCTAATAGGTAGTTCATACTAAGGCCTAAAAAAATTATATGAACTTAACCCTGTCACCGCATGAGGAGAGTTGCTATTTCAAGTCAAAAAAATCTAGATAAAAAAATTGAGCGGCCAGACCCAAGATTATTTTCAATAGGTAGTTCAAATAAAGGCCTAAGAAAAATTATACGGACTTAACCCTGTCACCGCATGAACTGCGTCGCTATTTCGATTTAAAAAATCTGTACAAAATAAAAGTGAGCGGCCAGACCCAAGATTATTTCTAATAGGTAGTTCATACTAAGGTCTAAAAAAAATATATGGACTTAACCCTGTCACCGCATGAAGAGAGTTGCTATTTCAAGTCAAAAAAATCTGAACAAAAAAAAGTGAGCGGCCAGACCCAAGATTATTTACAATAGGTAGTCCACATAAGGCCTAAGAAAAATTATACGGACTTAACCCTGTCACCGCATGAACTGAGTCGCTATTTCGATTTAAAAAATCTGGACAAAATAAAAGTGAGCGGCCAGACCCAAGATTATTTCTAATAGTTAGTTCATACTAAGGCCTAAAAAAAATTATACGTACTTAACCCTGTCACCGCATGAACTGAGTAGCTATTTCTATTTTAAAAATCTGGACAAAAAAAAAGTTAGCGGCCAGACCCAAGATTATTTGCAATAGGTAGTTCATAGTAAGGCCTAAAAAACTTAAAAGGACTAACCCCGTCACCGCATGAACTGAGTAGCTATTTCGAGTTAAAAAATCTGGACAAAAAAATAAGTGAGCGGCCAGACCCAAGATTATTTCCAAAAGGTAGTTAATACTAAGGCCTAAAAAAAATTATATGAACTTAACACTATCACAGCATGAAGAGAGTTACTATTTCAAGTACTATTACTATTAAAAAAAAAAACTGGACAAAAAAAGTAAGCGGCCAGACCCAAGATTATTTCTAATAAGTAGTTCATACTAAGGCCTTAAAAAAATATATGGACTTAACCCTGTCACTGCATGAAGAGAGTTGCTATTTCAAGTCAAAAAAATCTGGACAAAAAAAGTGAGCGGCCAGACCCAAGATTATTTACAATAGGTAGTCCACATAAGGCCTGAGAAAAATTATACGGACTTAACCCTGTCACCGCATGAACTGAGTCGCTATTTCGATTTAAAAAATCTGGACAAAATAAAAGTGAGCGGCCAGACCCAAGATTATTTCTAATAGTTAGTTCATACTAAGGCCTAAAAAAATTATACGTACTTAACCTTAATGCGAGGATATTGTCTCTCATTGATAAAACGACGATGGCCAACACCGTAAAATGGTGAATATACCAAATAAATTGACGTGTCCTCATAGGTCCTCTGAGGCATGATTGGTAAGTGCATTAGGCCGGATTCCCAATGATGCGGGTTCGAATCCCATCAGAGCGACATGAGACAAGTGGTGTATTTTTCTAGTATATTTTCTTGTTAAATATTTATCAAATAAAAATTGCATTGTTAAATGCAAAATTAAAAAAGCTTATTGTTAACTATGATATAAGCGGGTTTTACTCTAGGATTCTAGGCATTGTTGCATTAACAACTACCCACCTCATAGATCTTACCTGTCGGTCTTGTAGCTCTCGCAGAAGCAACTGTGCTGTTTCATTATGTTGCTGCTCTCGAGTACGCCAAATATAATGTCTGCGACGCTGAACAGAGTAACCGCATCGAAAGCAAAACGACATAATTAAAAGAACGTAATTTTCAGTAACCACCATTTTAAAATGTCAAGATGACTGTCTATGAATAGCATCAATATAGAATTGTCAATTTAAATTCAAACTATTTACAAAATAAACCAGCCAGCAACGGAGGCGTAATGGCCTGCTTGCAAAGCGGAAACAAATACGATCTCTGTGGAGATCATAGAATACTTAATACTGTTGAATTAGCAGAGATACAAATAAGAGAACAGGCAGAAGCAGAAAGAAAACGCAGTTACAGGGTCAAATCCATAGAAGAATTTAAAGGTCCACTGCGTTTTTTAAACGCGCCGTCGACGCGCGTTCGAAAGTGCGCTTTGGCGCAACGGACTATAAGACATAGCTATTGTAAATAATCCTGGCTCTGGCCGCGCGTTTTTTTTATCTGAATGCCTTGGTTAAAATAGCTACTCAGTTCATGTGGTGACAGGGTTAGGTCCATATAATTTTTTTAGGCCTTAGTATTTACTACCTATTGGAAATAATCTGGTGTCTGGCCGCTCACTTTTTTTTGTCTAGATTTTTTAACTTGAAATAGCTACTTAGTTTATGTGGTAACAGGGTTAGGTCCATATATATATTTTTAGGCCTTAGTATTAACTACCTATTGTAAATAATCTTGGGTCTGGCCGCTCACTTTTTTTTTCGTCCAGATTTTTTAACTTGAAATAGCTACTCAGTTCATGTGGTGACAGGGTTAGGTCCATATATTTTTTTTAGGCCTTAGTATTAACTACCTATTGGAAATGATCTTGGGTCTGGCCGCTCACTTTTTTTTTGTCCAGATTTTTTAACTTGAAATAGCTACTCAGTTCATGCGGTGACAGGGTTAAGTCCATATATTTTTTTTAGGCCGTAATAGAAACTACCTATTGAAAATAATCTCGAGTCTAGCCGCTCACTTTTTTTTGTCTAGATTTTTTAACTTGAAATAGCTACTCAGTTCATGTGGTGACAGGGTTAGGTCCATATAATTTTTTTTAGGCTTTAGTATTTACTACCTATTGGAAATAATCTGGTGTCTGGCCGCTCACTTTTTTTTTCGTCCAGATTTTTTAACTTGAAATAGCTACTCAGTTCATGTGGTGACAGGGTTAGGTCCATATATTTTTTTTAGGCCTTAGTATTAACTACCTATTGGAAATGATCTTGGTTCTGGCCGCTCACTTTTTTTTTTGTCCAGATTTTTTAACTTGAAATAGCTACTCAGTTCATGCGGTGACAGGGTGAAGTCCATATAATTTTTTTAGGCCTTAATAGAAACTACCTATTGAAAATAATCTCGAGTCTAGCCGCTCACTTTTTTTTTGTCTAGATTTTTTAACTTGAAATAGCTACTCAGTTCATGTGGTGACAGGGTTAGGTCCATATATTTTTTTTTAGGCCTTAGTATTTACTACCTATTGGAAATAATCTGGTGTCTGGCCGCTCACTTTTTTTTGTCTAGATTTTTTAACTTGAAATAGCTACTCAGTTCATGTGGTGACAGGGTTAGGTCCATATAATTTTTTTTAGGCCTTAGTATTTACTACCTATTGGAAATAATCTGGTGTCTGGCCGCTCACTTTTTTTTGTCAAGATTTTTTAACTTGAAATAGCTACTTAGTTTATGTGGTAACAGGGTTAGGTCCATATACATATTTTTAGGCTTTAGTATTAACTACCTATTGTAAATAATCTTGAGTCTGGCCGCTCACTTTTTATTTTTGTCCAGATTTTTTAACTTGAAATAGCTACTCAGTTCATGCGGTGACAGGGTTAAGTCCATATAATTTTTTTAGGCCTTAATAGAAACTACCTATTGAAAATAATCTCGAGTCTGGCCGCTCACTTTTTTTTTGTCTAGATTTTTTAACTTGAAATAGCTACTCAGTTCATGTGGTGACAGGGTTAGGTCCATATAATTTTTTTTAGGCCTTAGTATTTACTACCTATTGAAAATAATCTGGTGTCTGGCCGCTCACTTTTTTTTTGTCTAGATTTTTTAACTTGAAATAGCTACTTAGTTTATGCGGTAACAGGGTTAGGTCCATATACATATTTTTAGGCCTTAGTATTAACTACATATTGTAAATAATCTTGAGTCTGGCCGCTCACTTTTTATTTTTGTCCAGATTTTTTAACTTGAAATAGCTACTCAGTTCAAATGGTGACAGGGTTAGGTCCATATATATTTTTTTAGGTCTTAGTATTAACTACCTATTGGAAATAATCTTGGGTCTGGCCGCTCACTTTTATTTGTCCAGAATTTTTAACTCGAAATAGCTACTCAGTTCATGCGGTGACAGGGTTTAGTCCATATAATTTATTTTAGGCCTTAATAGGAACTATCTATTGAAATTAATCTCGGGTCTGGCCGCTCACTTTTTTTTTTTGGACCAGATTGCCTGATGTCCTTTGTATGGATAATTTAGAGCGCAATTTTAATAAAATTATGTATATTAATTCTTTTAGACTTTAAATTGAAAATGTAAGACGCAAAACCTGTAGATCACTTAATAGACATTAAGTAAAATTAGTTTTAACATAATAAATAATTATATTGAAAAATTTACAAAATCTTATAAACGACCAACACACGTTTTTGAAGTTTGTGTTCAACTTTAGATGAGTTCAATATAAATTTTGTGCCCTTTTTCAAAATTTGGCCTCACAAACAGTGAAGATACATACATACATCTTATGTTTTGGCGCGCACTGTTCATTGAAATAAAACAACTTTTACGGATATCAAACGCGCTATATTTCCACGAACTAAGTTAGTAAGTAAGTCATCCCGTGACCACGGCAGCTGTAAAGGTGCCGAAACGTCGGGAAAATCAAAAAAACCCCTAAAAAACCTAAAAATACGGACAATTACAACAATTATTTATACAACAAACGATCGCCGGCTAAGCGACTGCCGGCGAAACGTTCGTTGGCAAAAGATAATGCAGAGTAAAAATTCATAGATGAAAGATATTTAAGAGAAACATTCGCCGATAAAGAGTTTTGTGTAACAGTTCATCGGACAAACGACTGTAGGAGAACCGTCCCAGACTCCGCGATGTGCCGTATTTTACATGTGAAACGTTTCGACGTTGTCATCTCATACAATAATGTCATTAGGGTCGGTGCAGTCTATGACAGAATCATAAAGAAAGCCTCGACTCCACACAAGAAACTTTTATCACGACCAAAAATATACCTACCTATTATTTATAAGCATTTTTCATGAGAAATATTTCATTCAAAAGCAACGACTCCACTTCGCTAAGTCTGTAATACAATCAGCGATTCGTAAACGGCACATTCACGAATGGGCGGCGTAATTAGCTAACACCGAAATGTGTTCGTTGCATTGCATCCTACCCTACCCCCGGGAAACTGATTCATGAACTGGATTAACGAAACGCCTACGAAAACTGTTCACATACTAAATAGTTCTGAGTAAGTAAATATTCGTATTCACACAGTATTGTGGTAGTTATTAGAATATTAATACTGTTACACCTGGGACGTGAGCAAAACAACAAAAAAGCTTTAATTTGCTAAATATTAGGGTGATTCTGAAATTCGGCTTATTCCACTAATCTCCGTTGACAATCCCCATCAACGGGGATTAGTGAACTTTTTGTTCATTAATGAGGTGAGGTTTGTGAGGTTTAATTCAATTGGCCCTATAATAATTTTTTAAAGGATAGGAATGTTTAAATAACTTTTTCTTATTATTCTGTAACAAAACAATCAAAGTGCACATCTAATCCAAATCTCTCGCACAGCTTAATAAACTTAAGATATAAATTTTGCTAACCCACCTAAAACGTCCCTGCAATAAAAAAAACTGGAAGTCATGGATAAGGTGAGAGCTCATCTCATCCAATATAGCTCTATATTATACCGTCTGGGGCCTAGAACCGGGGATAATATTAAAAACGGAGGCTCTTTATGTCCTAGTGATTGAATCATTAGGGTCCTAACTAATTAAAACCTAATCTTTACTTTTTTATTTTTTCTAACAAACTTAATCGTGAATTCAATATAATGCAAACAACAGTACCGCTCAACTTCTCGGAGCTACACGGAACGTCTTTTAACAATTTATGTGTCGGCTGATAGCAAAATAATACTGTCTGACTTACTATCGTAATTCATGAATCCACGAAGGTATTGTTTTCTTTCTGGAGTGTTTTTTGCACTCAAAGCCATTTTCACATAAATATTGTGTAAATGAATCCAATTCGATTACCTACTTAAATTCAAATCAATTTAAACTGGAACCAAAGAAATTCCCATGACAATATTCTGACTTTACTAATCAAAATTATTCTTTTGAATTTACACTCTTTTAACACTATGATCTTCTTTATAAAAAGATCATAATGTAAAAAGCGTAGAATCCATGGAATTAGCAGGTACGTACTAGTACTTAATAATTTCATGGCTGAATCTACTTGGAACAAAGAGTATACTTGGTATTGATTGACATGACATCTTGGACGAAATTCGTCCAAGCATGTCATGCATTATGGATAAAATTATAAACAGATAACTGTCATTGCGATATTTAATATTAAACTAATTTTAATTAATTTGAAACAGAGATTTTAAGCTGTGGGAAGTAGCAGGGGCTGTTGCTATTCAATGAGATAAAGGAAAAATTTCGAATGGATAGTGATATCATGATGTTTTGCGGTAAGTTTTTGTTGTCCCCTGTACCACGATTAGTTCGCAACGTTAGCGATAATATCGTTTTGCAATACTACACTGAATAAGAATCGTAACTTTAAATTCTTATTGTGAGTAATGCATGCATTGATTAACTGAAATCTTTTCAGAATAAATACTAATACTATAGAGTCTCTATTTTCAATATTTTCCCCGTTATATGCCCCACGCGGTATATCTATGGGCCATCGTTGCCTGATTTTAAGAGCCTTTAATATAAGCCGCGGACAGGCAGATGGACATGGCGAAACTACTTATAAGGGATCTTTATTGACTTGACTACGCAAACTTAAAAAAAAAACTTACCTATACGTTTCCCTCGGATCCATGGGTCCAATTTACTGAAGTCACTCGGTAATTTGCTATAAAAACACTTGATAAAAGTAAATCCAATTTTAAAAGCACTTGCGTCACCATTGGAATCACTTCTGTTTGCAGACGTAATTGATTTGCCTGGATAAAACCAAAAAGTCCACAAACCTGTCCATTTGTTCACGCGGAAATCAAAACACAAAAAAGTGTAAGCATACGAAGTTTTATTCCATTTAAACAAGCTAAGAACAGTGTTATTTCCAACTTTAGTCTCTTATAACATTGAGATTTCGTTGTAAGAAAAAGCATTGAATAGGTACCGTCGCAAGTTGGGTTCAAATACAGGTGGTACAGTCAACAAAGCGTCACGGTTTTCAAGGTCAAACCTTGAGAGCGCTCCTATTTCTATTTTTTTTATGAACAGCTGATAAGGCTGAAGAAGGAAATAGCCATTGACGAGTTTCTTGCCGATTCTTCTCGTTACAAGTTCTCCCGCCGTAGGGTTTGTGAACCGATGGCGTAGCTTCTTTGACGTTCATAAGTGCTTGTAACAGCCTAGACTGAATAAATTATATTGAATTTTGAAGATGGAAACGCGCCTCTCCCGGAATCCTCAACCACTGAGTTACTGGCTAACTGGCGGAACACAACAATGCTGAAAACATTATTGTTGTGGCGTCAGACTTAGATAAGAAGGTGGTAGCTAGCCGGATTCAGCAAGTCCTACCACCAACCAAAATCTCTTGTTATAGTGGCTGTTTTCGTGCAAGTGTAAAGGCTGACCTGCTGTTAACTGTACTAAATGTGTTCTTAGAACGGAGTCTAGAGCACTCGGGCTGTATAAATATTGCCATTACCCAGCACTGCACGTAATCACCCGAGCCACCCCACGGCCACTCCGGATGTTAGCTATCAACTAAAAATAGATTCTATTGGTAATTGAAACTTTGTTGTCTTTGTTGCGCACAGAATTATGGTTGTTTTGCTTTAGTACTGCTCTACAGTAGTTAATTCGTCCAAGGTTCTATAGCTAAATATAATATCTAGTTATGTCGATTGGATAATTCCAATTGTTGTTGAATGCATCTGAAAGAGTTACTTACTGTAAATGGATGACTACAAATGATATTATGATACTAATTTGGCACCCAAAACAAAAAAAAACACATTTGTGGATTTGGTTATTAGGTTTTTGGTGCGAATGAGTAATAAGTTAGGTGGTAACAACTAGGAGTATATATTCTTTGAATAGGGTCAGGTAAAATTAGCGCTTAGAAACAATAGTATGAACCTAATTAAAACCAGCATCAAATATAGCAAGGTGACTACGAGTCGTAGTAGCTCGGGAGCAACAAACTACTACGACATTGCTACGTGTACTACGAGACGTAGTACACGTAGCACTTATCTTTACTAGCTGATGCTAAAGCCTCAATAAAAATTTGCATAGCATATTATTGTATACATACAATCATTGCACAGCGTGTTAATAATTCACCTTTATGCAATATTGATAGAGAATAGGATAGTAAAAAAAACAGATTCCAAATACGTTTTTTTACGAGTCTTGTACTGAATTTCGACAAACACTATTTCGACTAGACGCTACTTCGAACGTACCTACACTTATTCGACAGAACACTACTTCGACAAATCACATTGGATTGGACATTGGATAGATCACTAGTCAGACAGAACACTGCTCTTACAACATACTGTTTCGACAAGCCATTATACCTATTCGACAGAACACTGTTTAGACAATACTTCGACAAAATACTTTCTTCTGGGTTTTTGTTCAGCTCGAAGAATATAATCGTACTAATATTATAAATGTGAAAGTATGTCAGTTTTTTTGTTTGTAAGCATGTTCCAAGAAGTAAAAGTTTCATGTCTCAAGATAAAAGTAATATAATTAGCGCGCAGCAGTTAAGCGCCAGTTGACATGTAAGGATCGCGGGTTTGATTTCTGCATCAACACAAATATTTATAAAAAAATAGAGATATTTGTGTTAACTAATTAATTAATAATTAATTGTAGGATATAGGGGCTATACAGCTCCAGTTGGAACTAGTCACTGCGACCTATAAGATCCATTGTAACTCCATTGTAACCTTGTTATAGTATCTCTTTTAGCCTGGCGGCTTCCAGGAAGTCTAAAATCTTCCTAGCTCTTATTAGATTTTAGTTCCTCAGGCCGAATTATGTGCCGGCCCAGGTGTATACTGCGTTTGTGAATTAGGGGTCCGCAGTCACATAGGAGATATATGGGTATTTCTCTCTCTAATCCGCAGTAACGGCAAACGTCAGTGTCACTTAATTTCATATGAAATTGGTGCCTTTTTATTTTGCAGTGTCCAGTTAAGGCTCTTGCTATTGCACTTATGTTTGCTCTGCTGAGTTCTAGAAGTTTAGCAGTTTCTTTTGCGAATAGCCTTCGATAAGGGATTTGCCGTGTACTAATCCTGGTTGATTTAACCAGTATTTTTTTGACTCGCCAAATAGGTTGCCTTTGAGAAATTGCATGGCCTGTTCCTTTGAGATACCACAAAAGGCTCTGGACCTAGCTGTTGGCCCTGAGCTCCAGCCCTTGCAAGTTCATCAGCTTTTTCATTGCCAATGATTCCTGAGTGACCTGGTACCCATTTCAGAATAATTTTATTCCGTTGTCCTAGCTCATTCAGCTTATCGATGCAGTCCTCCACCAATTTCGAATGTATGACATTTGAATTGATAGCGTTGAGGGATGCCTGACTATCTGAGAAGATAAGAATGGTTTGATTTATGTAGTTTTGTTGGCGGTTGGCTTCCGCGCATTCTATGATGGCGTATACCTTTGTTTGGAATATGGTGGCGTGTTTGCCTAGATTCACACTCTTGCTGAATCGAGGGCTGTCGCTGTATATTCCGCATCCTACATTTTCACCCATTTTGGAGCCGTCTGTGAACCAAACTAAGCTTCCAGCCTTACTGATCCATTCTGAAACCTCGAGACGAGTGAATCAAAAATAGAGCTCCTGTCCTGTTAACCTGTTATCATAATCATATGATATACGCGCAAGGTCCCTATAACGGCGATACGGATAATACTTAAACTCAAACATCGCACGAAAATCAGGAGGAACCTCGAGACGAGTGAATCGAAAATATCCTATAGAGAATAGAACTCCAATAGAGAATCATATGATAGGTATCAGTAAAACATGGCAAATTGGAAAATTGTGAATGTGTGTCAGAGATTTCAGCGCAAACTACTATGAACGTAACTTATCTATTGTAGTAGGTTATCATTGCCTACGGAACTAAATAGTAATAATAATAATAATAATAACATTGATCGAAAATCACTTTTTCCATGAATATAGTCATTTAAGTTATAAGTATTTGTCATTTATTGAATGTATAATTTCTTTTTTAAGGATTCCGTACCCAAAGGGTAAAACGGGATTTTATTTCTAAGACTCCGCTGTTCGTTCGACCGTCCGTCTGTCTGTCTGTCCGTCCGTCACCAGACTGTATCTCATGACCCGTAAAGTAAGACAGTTGAAATTTTCACAGATGATGTATTTCTGTTGCCGCTATAACAAATACTAAAAACAGAATAAAATAAATATTTAAGGGGACTCCCATACAACCAAATTATAAACATACAGTAGGTGTATAAAGTAGGGTATGCTCCTCGGGGATGTAAGTATCATACATAGCCTTGGACAGACTTTAATCTTTCGTTTCATTTAGGATTCTTACTATAATTTCATTCAACTACAGAATACTTCATTTCGCCCAGAATTCAATACGCTGCCGTGGCGTAAGACACTGCTTTATCCCCTAACGGCTGAAATTAATAACCTATATTTAGATATGGATAGGGCTATCTGAGATATTTCGTCGGCAGAAGTCAGTTGCAAATTAACCCCTAGATGAAGCCATCGTCGAACCGTAACAGAAAACGTTTCGCAATCCGTATTTCGTTATTATCTTGTTGAATACCGAGGGCTTGCTTAAAGAATTTAAAAAAATGTTGAAATGATGAGCTTAAAATAAAGATTCTGGGAAAGCAATAACTCTGAAGAAATCAATTATCTCATTAGTAATTACTAATAATTCACTTCTTATTATTAATAATCAATATTAATCTAAGCACCATTGTAAACTTGAGAACTATTCTAATTGAGTTTTCTGTCTATCATTACTCACTTATAATGTACCCAACCAAATAATGTTCTTCTTTTTATCTTGCGACCTTATGTACTTAATTGCCATGTTTTTTACAGTACCTACTCAACGGCATTCATACTAAATCGTAATTATATTATATATCCTACTATAATATTATAAATGCAAAAATATGTCAGTTTGTTTGTTACATTTTTCACGCAAATACTACTAAACCGATTTGAATGTAATTTGGCACACAGATGAGTGCCTGGATTAAAACAGGTTACTTTTATTTATCCCGGTATTCCGACGGGAAAGGGAACCATGCGGGTATAACGGCGACCGGCCGATAGTTTATTATAATGAGTATAAATCAAATGATTATTTTATTTTTTACAATGGATCCTTATTTTAATTTCTCCTTTTCTTATTTTAATCCCACCTTCTTTTCAGTTTATTATCTTAAAGAGCTTCTAAGTAACTTCTTGACTCATTATTGTATTATACAATAAACGTTCCCACGGCGCTTTGTAGTAACTTGTTAATTTGTTTCACTTGTTGTGTTTTCAGTGATAATTACAAACAATTACCTGACAACAATTATTTTTAAGGACGTGTCGCCATTGGCTTTGTTGTTTAACTAAAAACAAACGTTTCTGCTTTTTAAAGATATTGTCAAGGCCTTTATAAAGTGCCTAGTGGGCAGCTTCGTCTTGCAGCATTTAGGCCTTTTTTTAGTCAGTTATTTCGCAAATATATCACGATTAAAATTCTCTGCAATCTTTTTTAACTTGACCCATGTCCGTGTATGAAGCTATTTACACAAAAATAAAAAAACCTTGAAAAATCTCGAAATTCAAAGCGAAGCTTTTTAAATTTTTCGATAACATAATGGCATCATGAGAAAGCATGTTTATTGCAATGCAACACATATCATATTACAAAATCGTTGAGGTCCTGGCTTCTAAGTTAAAAGTTATACAATATTAGCTTTTATCCGCGTGGTTCCCGTTCCCGTGGGAATATCTGGGTAAAAAGTAGCCTATGTTACTCTTCGTTCTTTCAAAGACCGGATAGGGTTCTCTATGCCAAAAATCAAGTCAATTCGGTTACTTAATTAAGGTAAGGAAACACAAACACACACACTTTTGCAGTTATAATATTAGTTAGGATTGTACACTGTAACAAACAAATCGCTCTGTGGACTTCATGAAAAGCTGCATGGCAAACGGACGGAAAAATTGTGCTGAGCGAGGATTAGAAGATTATCCTTAAATTTACCGAAATACCGTAAATTCACCGAAATTTTTATAAATGCTGCATTTCCTGCATCCTAAACATAATTAAATTCCAGAAAAGTATACATTATTTACTCTGTTGATTTCAAATAGTAAAATACGACAATTGATATAGAAAATTGAAAATTTTATGAAAGATTAAGACTATAAAATCTTTTCCTAGCTGCATAAAAGCTCCTTGCTCCAACTTCAATAAAACAGCGCATGACATCCAATTTAATAAAACAGACTACTAAAATGAATGATAAGTAAGTACTTAATAACATAGCTTCTAAAAATGTAGGTTAACATAAGCGAGGATAGTTTTATGTGTTGGTTACTGTTTAAATACTTATTAATATAGCAAACATCAAAAAGTGGCGAGCTAGCGTGTGTGCTGTAGGTAGTGGTTGTTTGGTTGTTGTACCGTAATGTTTTTGTTGTATGCTGTTGTGGTTTCTGATTTTTTTTTCTTTTCGGTATTCTATAAGCTTGACGATAGCTAGCGTTGACCCGTAAAGCAATTTTGCTTATACAGCTTAAAACAAAAGGATTTTCGTAAGTGTCTTTCAAGGTGCATCATCTGAAACTAGCTCAAGAAAAAGAATCGTCAAAAATATTGGTATAATTATTTACTTTTTAAATTGGATGACAATCTTAATAGTTGCAATTACTTCAAACTAAACTAATTGTTTTATTAGAAATATATAAAAAAAATTCAATCGCTTAAGTCATTGTGTAAGTGACTTTAAACGAAAATGTTTCAAAACATTTTGAATAGTTTAAAATATAAATTAGTTGGAAACAACGATGACCCTTTGGAGGTTTCGAAGAGAATGATCAGTAGTATTGAAACAATTGTAGGAATCCGTAACATATTTGGAGATAAAAACAAAAAGCGTAAGTAACAAATATAAGAAGATCAATGGTTTTTTTTGTTGGTACGACGGTATTGACATGTTGTTCGAGTAAAAAAACAATATTGCACTTTTAAAGAAAGATTGTAGAAAACAAAATACTAACAAAACAAAATACTAAATTTTTTTATCGAAAAGTGCAGTATAAATACGTGACAGTCTGTGGACGCGCTTTATAGACTAGTAGATACAACAACAAAAATAAAACTAATCCGCTTTACATATTTATGTAAGAGGGAGAATAATAGCCGCATCACGTTCATTATATATTTAATTTATTACATATTGCTAGTACATGTTTTTGTTGACTGCCCAATAAATAAATAAATAAAAACATTTTTTTAAAGGTTTTACAATAGTGTCCATATTGAGCACTGTCCTGTTTTTCGGCACCTTCATCTACGTGGGACAGTTCAGTCAATCAGTGTACTTCTTCCAAGTGCTCCCGGACAAGGTGAAGAGTTTCCAGGCCATGAACTGCTTCAGTTCCACCTGCGTTCCTCTATCTAAGTTCTTCTTTATGTACTTCTCTAGGTAAGAATGTGTTTTCGGAACCAAACTATACTAATTTTGAGCAAATGGTATTTTGGTGGTATGGTATTTCCTATTATTAGCGCACTTGGCAGCCAGGGTGCGGTAGCCAAAATATTTGAGAAACCTGGGGGCTAATTGTCTAACTTTAAAATCTATTGCAATCCCTTTCAATTCGTCATTTCTTCTTCTTCTTCTTTCTTAATTAATGGCGTGCTCGCGTTAAATACGCGAATTTTGCCAATGTCAAGTAAGTATATTTTGTAAGTAATATACAAAAATTGTACGGTAGATTGAGTTAAAAATGGAGCCTCACAACACGAAAAGTACTCGGGTGAAACTCCAATTCGTCATTTGAAAGATATTTACATACTTCAAGTCGTCAATATTTGACATTTGATAGGGATTGTGATTGGGATGCGTTTTGAAAGGTATTGAATGAACGCAATTGAACTGTCTACGTAAAGTGACACACGAAAATGTATTTCAAATGTATGGAGAAGTGTCAAATAAAGTATTATTTAAAACATCATTCGTTCCGAAAGGGATTGCGACTATAAGTTACACAATTCTATAAATCACTATCACAATCATAATACCTTTGAAAGGGATTGTGATAGGTTTTGAAATTAGAAAATTAGGGGGCAGTTATAGCACCCAATACAAAGGCTGCGGCAGCCAGAAAATTGCTGCCTAGTGCGCAAGCTCCCATACATCGTCATATGTTCGACTGGCTGTCGCAGCCTGGCTACCCCACCCAGGCTGTCTAGTGCGGGTTCTACCTTTTATCGCAGATTTTTTTATGTCATAATTTTATTATGCATAACAGCGTAAAGCATAAACGTCATTTCGCAGAAAATCGCTTGGCATATCTCATTAACCATACATTCAAACCCATAATTTTATTAGCCAGAATCATCTGAAGACATATATTCAAAATCCATAATAATTAAGAGGAGATTTTGAATGGACATGCACAATCATCTTTAGGCATATATTTGAAATCCATAATATTAAGAGGCAGAACTATTTATAATACAAGAAAGCAGGCAGCAAGCAAGGAAACTTGCAGCAAGCATGCAGCATGCAAGCAAGCATGCAGCATGCAAGCAAGCATGCGGCGCAGGCAGCATGCACCATTCAAGCAAGCATGCAGCATACAAACAAGCATGCAACATGCATGGTTTCTGTCACGGCTCCGGCGCTGCGGGGATCTGGGTCCCACACGAGCTTATTGTCGCAGACGGTTTTCGCTCACCACCTGCTCAGCTCGCGAGCCGCCTCACCCCTCCGCGCCTACGCGGGCTTGAATTTCGCTCTAGGGGTAGGCCATACAATATTCGTTTCTGTCACTATTTAAGCACAAAATTAAGAGTCTACCCTTTTTCGCGAACCTTTTTATGTCATAATATTATTATGCATATCAGCGGCTGGCATACAATTCATTAGAAATAGAATGCCTAATGAAATTATTCCAAATGAAAATCTGCCATCAACGTAGTATGCCAAGTGAAATTCTGCCATCATAAAAGTATGCCATTGTAAATTCGGACATATAAACATTCGACCAAATAATAATTATACTAAACAATTTTTATGGCTTGAGCATATTCGTTTAAAGAAAATTATGCCAAGTTTGTCCTACCAAATTTATTTTTTATTTTTTTTTATTTAAAAAAAACACTTATGTCTAATACATAAATTTACCTCGCAAAACCATTTCCATGGTTTGTCTGCGAGTGAAGAGTTCACTTACATCAAAATATATTACATTGATACTTAACAATTACAATGACTTATAGGTATTAAGTATTAAGTACAATATTAATATTTATATTTTATTACAAATTAATACTAAAAGTATATAATTATGTTTTAGTAATAAAAAAGTATATAATTATGTTTATCCGTTAACTAGTATCCATAACACAAGTTCTTCATGAAACTTAACGTGGGCTAGATAATTGGTGTGTTGTATGCAATTATTATTTATTATTTAATACTTATTCAATATTGTCCAGATAATGTTTTTTTAATAATTTTTTAAGGGTTTTATTATTTTCCATGCTTATAATGTCGCGTGGAAGGGCATTTACCAAGTTCGGATCATCGAAATTCTGCCAAACAGAGGGAACCCGTCTAGTGCGCTATAGCTTTTAATATGACTCTTCGCTTCTTAATAGGCAGATGCCTTAATTAATGAACTTATCGTAAATTTTATCATGTTATATTAACACAAAACAATATGAATATGAAAGTATAATTCTGGTGTGTTTGGTCATGATATTCATGATTGTGGACAGATAACTCTACTTGCCACTTACTTACTTACTTAACAGTATAGCCACCACCATGGATTTCTTCTGCGTAAATTAACAATCGTAATGTAATGTTAAAAACCTATTAGGTACCTTCGTTAAGAACCTACTGGGCTATCATTTGTAGATTGTTTTCCAAAATCAAGTGATGACAGTAACTACGTCGGTCATTAAAAATCGACAGATTATGCATGATGTACCTTATCATTTCATCAAGAATTAATTTATGGACTCCGCCCTAGTGGTCGCCTCAGTGTAATAATGGACATGAGTCGAGAAGGCATGCAAGCGATTCCCACGAAAACCTCGGCCCATGCCACTATGATGAGCGTCCTCCGGAAGGCCAGCTACGTCTCCTGGCTAGTCATCCTGAACCAGATGCTGATTCACTTCATCTATATGCTATTGCCGCTCTTCATGACGATTTTCGGCAATGAAAGGTATTTGCCCACCACTCCTGGGGATATTTATGGTTTGTACCTACCAAAGTATTTTATTTAATTTAATAAGCTTTTATTGCGCAAAAGGATTTTTTTGTACTAACGTGCCCTATATATCAGATACCCACACGAGCATTAAAATGAGATTCCACCATGATTTATATACGCCTAAGGGGCCGAATAACTGGCGTAGACTGTAATGAACCGTTATTTTATGCTAGCTTTATTAAATACTTTCATATAATTTCATATTGCAGGTATCTCTTCAAAATACCAATCCCCGTACTATGAGATTTCGTACACTTTGACATGCATTGCGGCGCTTTTCTCTGCTGTAAATCAAACCGGGTACATAGTTTTGTTCGTGACGCTGCTAGCTCATGAAATGGGACATTTTTACGCAATTTGCGAAACATTTAACGATATGCATAAAATATTACACAGCGGTAAACAATATACAGATGAAGAAAAGAAACAAATCGCAGATTTCAAACAAATCCAAGAAGTTGAAATCGTAGATGACGAACAAGAGAAAATCGACGAGTTATTAAAGTTTTGCGTGAAACACCATCAGTTCTTGTTTAGATATCACGAGAAAATATGTGCTCTGTACGAGGGAATATTCGGTGCGCATTTCCTGATAATGATCATAGTACTTGTAACAACTTTGCAGACACTCAACTCTTGGGGAATAGTCAATACGGTATTGACAGCTATCACTGGAATAATGCCTCTTATGGTTTATTGCTTCGGCGGAGAGATGCTCATAAGTGCTGGACTGGAAATGTCTTTCGGTATTTACTCATGCGGTTGGGAGGAAATGAAGACTAAACACGCGAAAATGATAATGCTAATGCTTTGTTTGTCGCAACACCCACTCTGTTACACTGCCGCAGGAATATTCGTAATGAATCGAGATACATTTGGAAACGTCGCGCAAGTGGTTTATAAAATATACGCCGTATTCAATTAATTAAAGAATAACATCTCAAGACGGGCAGCAAGTGCTTTGTGTTCTGTCCCCATTAAAGGCAGAGCCACACTGTGCGCGACCGCAAAATAAAATGACGCACACCGCAGTTTCAGTACATATTATGTTTTAAGCACAAAATGTTATCTGTAAAACCAATGAGTCAGACTTACAACTATGTTATCCGATATTGACTAAGCAATAGGTTCTCTGCCGCTTACAAGCGGTCATCCTGATCTGTTTTTGCTGCACATTGTCTACTATCACCATTACTTAACCTTTAATATTATTCCCAATTTGTGTCTTAATGTCTGCTAAGTATAATTTACTTTAGTCTGTTAAAAATAAAAGAAAATACAATACTCCAAAAAGATAAAAAAATATAAGAAGAAATTAATATAGTTAATGGAATTTAACAATCTAACGCACCATCCCATCATATAGATAATTAAATTCTACGTGAGTGGAATTCTAAACAAGCAATATAGCACAGGTATTCCAATAGGTATTCGAACAATATAGCCTGTGTCTTCGGTCGTGTTCATAACCGAGGCTATAAATGATATTAGCATTATCACTAAAAATGTTCAATATCTTCATTCTATCTACAATAGTTTTAAAACATACTAATAAAAGTACCCACTAGTTATGAAACGTAGTTTCAATAATGAATAATAACGACTTATTGAAAACATTGTTTGGGGACTGGTTACTACAGATCTTTGAATAATGTTTTGGAAAAGTAACTGGCTACAACTATCTATGAATAAATTTTGGAAATGTTGTTTAGTTTACATTCATGTAAAGGTAATTTTCTAAATTATTATATAACAAAGTTGGAAAAATATAATCAAAATTTGTTTAATAAAATATGTCAAATACTATAAAGGTAAATAGATAAGCGAGACCCAGACACATTGACAACATTTTGTGAGATACACATAAGAATTTAAGAAACTAATTTCTGTTTTGCTTGTAAATGTTAATGCAAACATTTTGCTTGAAAAGACTTACAAATCAATCAAAATAATACCAATTTGCGGTGTAATTAGAAGGCTAACAAAGTGTATTATTCAAAGACGGCACGGTTAGCCAGAGGCATTTGGCAGCGGCGGACTTTTCAATAATTAATGTGGCGAGGAAATTCAGGCTCACAAAGCGGTACACTGAAAGAAAAACAGATTGTTGTGAATGAAAGAAAATTCTACCCCCGACTGGCCATTTTTCGCATAGCTTTGAGCCTCGGAAGTTGGTTGAAAATTCATCGTAGTTTTTTTTGTTATGTTTAAGTACTTAATGCGCCGTTTGTCTTTTAACAGCATGGGAATATATACCTTTTTTCTGAATTTGGTGGAATAAAACAGTAATAAATAAATATTAAACAAGAAAATATTCTAGAAAAAAGCAACTTGTCTCATAACTCCATTTCGTCAGGGCGACATGAGACAAGTTGCTTTTTTAACCGACTTCAAAAAAGGAGGTGGTTCTCAATTCGACGGTTTTTTTTTTTTTATTTTTTTTTTTTTTTATGTATGTTTTACCATAACTTCGCCAGTTGTTAACAGATTTTTATAATTCTTTTTTTATCTGAAAGAAAATGGGTTATGTGTGGTCCCATATATTTTTTACGAAGATCTGGCTAGTAGTTTTTTCATAATCTTGAAAAATATTAATGACCTTTTGGCAAGTAGTCGTTTACCTTGATGACATTGTTGTGTATGGGCTGATTTTTTGTGTAAGTAACGGCACATGATGTAACTAAAAAATCTGAAATAAAAACATTTTATAAAAAAAATTCAAACCGACTTCAAAAAGTAAAAAAAAAAACTTTTGGAGTCGGTGCTAGCTAGCTAAGGCCAAAAAAATATATAGTTAATAGAAGTGCAATGTTTATTTTTTTACTTTTTGAAGTCGGTTTGAATTTTTTTTATAAAATGTTTTTATTCTAGTATATTTTTTTGTTTATCACATAAAAATAGCTAACCAAAATAGATAATCAAAAATCATGAATTTATCATCATATTTAACAATAATAATTAGACTTTAAGTCTCGGTAGCTCTGTGGTTAGACCATTGGGCCGGATTTCCAAAGGTCGTGGGTTCGAGTCCCATCTGAGAATTCACTTGTGACCGAGTTGATTTTTTTCCAATATTTTTTATAAAATTAATTTAATCATAGGAATAAATTGTAACATAAAATAACAATAAAAACAATTCGATAAATGTTGACATTGACATGAGATACAAGACACAGACAATTTAATCTAGAGGATGTCACGTCCCGAAATCCAATCATAAGTTGTGAAATCTCACCCACCCTAAAAATAAAATTCTTATAACAAATAGTTTAATATTGTTGTTATGATTCAGGGAACTAAAATAATATAATACAACGAAAACAGAGTATTGTAATTAATTCAAATTTAAAATAAAAATAAAACGTAACATTAAAATTCAATAGTGCGATTCGGAACGCATTGGGACATATTTTTAGATTTAAAAATTAAAACAATCTTTATTTTTAACTGCATGAGAAAACCTCCTTTTCCGAGCGTGTGAGGTGAAAATATTATTGCTTTATTATTTTAATATTTTAATAGTGATATTCCTTGCTAACACATCAATGTTTTTAAGTCGTCATCATCATGACTGTCGTAGATAGGCACTACCACTAGCGGCTAGATAAACGTAGACCTTCACGAATAGCGTTAAGGCGCTATACGCAAAAGCGAGATACTATTAGAAAAGGACGCGCGTGGGAGCAAGACCGATTTTGTTGATTTGTCAGAAAAACCACGAAATCACTTCGTACTAAATAACTATAGCGAACTTTTCAGGCCCCGGATTATAAAACACAATATATATTCTATTGTTCTCTGGACACCGGTGTCCGGTTCGGGTTTGATGAATTAATTCATCAATTAAAGATAAAATAAAACTAATACAAAAATAATACACGATGCTAAATTTGGTATCCACAAATTAAACCAATTTCCAATTTTATGAAATGGTGCAAAAATAATAGAATGGTATGAAACATAAAAAGTAGTATGTTAAATATTCACGCAATCACAATATTTCATATTAATTAGTACATCGGCAACGACAATATTGTAGAAGTTGAAACAGTTAAATAGCGTTATTTATAACAAAAAATTAACGTTTATTCCTCATTTGGATAGCTTAGCCAAAAGGTCTTCAAACTAACATCAAAACTAAAATACTGCTTTATAATAGTTTGGTCCGAAGTATTTAGGAATTTGGTTGTGTGGTATGAAGGCCTCATTAAGCCACGCATATACTGCGACAAAAATACTCGATAACGTATTCAAAAAAGATTTTTCCTTGTGTTTTCTGTGGGTAAAACGAAAAGAATTAAGTCTTATAAACAGAGACTACAGTATTTTAAATCATGTCTCTATCCAAGCGACGAGCTATCATGGACGCAAAGTTCTTAAGTAGTATCTTAAAATATACTATTCAATGCCCGCAACTACTGAGTCTCATCAATCAACTTCCGACCTCCTACAAAATGCCTCAAAGACAGATCACACCACTTTGTCCACCGTAAAGAAACAGTTTTGGGCACCAACTAACCCTCCATATGCAAGGTTCTGTAAAATTTTAAATGATATTAGTGATAGTGTACGTACACTTTGATAGTCCCAACCACGGACCTGAAATCTTTTTTTCAGGTCCGTGGTCCCCCAACGTGCAACGTCCCAAGGTTTTAACCCTAAGTGAATACCTGTCAGATTGATCATCGTCCTGTTATTGTTATGTTTTTGATTACTCTTTTTCTCGCATATTTTATTTCTTATAACATATTATGTTCGCAGATTATACATAATTTTGTATGTAGTTTGTTGTATTATTTAACTAGTTGAATAGCTAACTAATAATAATACTATACTGGCTATTAAATTTAAATTTTCTTTTGTGTTGTTGTATTATAACGGAAAATTTGTTGTTTGCCCATAAGTATTTGTTAGACTTACCTAAAAAACTTCCAATTTTAGGCAAAGATCGTTAAATATTCAGTATATCTTGTTTATATTATTCTACAATGAGTTAGCTTGTTTCATCACAAACTCGGCGTTATAAGTTACACACATATAACCGTCGTGGTACTTTAGAAATTGAGCATATTGTAACCGGAGTCAGAACAGCTGGGACCACCCAGGTAACGCCTTGCCAGTTGCCGCCATGACAGTTTTCAAGTGCCAGAGGTACCAGTACCTCGGCTAAGCTATTTTGTGTATAAGTGATGTGTATGTTTGAGTGTATCAATTGTTGGTGAACCAAATAAATAAAATAAAATAAAATAAAAATATTTTATTACCAGATTCGTAACATCTCTAACCATCCTGGTTTTATATCAAAAAGTACATACATTTTCTGTATAGTGTTTTAACTATTCGTTTACTGAGAAGTAAGGCCAATAAGTATTTAAGCAGACAACAGAGGGCCTAGTGTGAATTTGAAAATGACAAAACGTTACCATGTCAGAGTAATATTTTGACAAATAGTCTTACAACAATAAGAATAAGGTTCAAAATTAAACTCTATTCGCAAACATCGACTTACACGAGTAAGGTGAGACAACTCACCATCTTAGATTCGGATTAAGACATCCGTAAGGGAATGCGTAGCGTAATGTTGTTTTATGTACACTGCAACTTACTATCCGAGCAGAACAATTAGACGCAAGACAGCTGAGAAAAAAATATAAAATCTATCTAAAAAACTAATATTTTAAGAGGCGGTAATCAATCAGTTAGGCTGCGTCCTGGACGCCAGCGGCCAAAGCGGGCAGTGCGGGCGGTGGCACGCGCGTCTTGATAAAAGTCTATAGATTTGTATGAAACTGTTCTCGACGACAGCGCGGTGCGGGCGACGGAACATGCTCGTCGAGAAATCATACAAATCTATCAAGACGCGCATGCCACCGCGCGCACCGCCCGCTCCGGCCGCTGGCGTCCAGTACGCAGCCTTAATCACTGTAGCGCTTGGACGAATTAACTGTAGCGCTATAAGTTAATCAGATAATGAAAATTGCGGTGATAAAAGTGGGCTGCAGGTGCCAAAAAGAGCAAAACCGCATTCCTGTGATGCGCCTAATTATCCTGGTCGGATAGTACACGTTCCCAAGGGTCTCAAAGATCGGCTTTCTGAGGTGCTGAGAGAGTGAAAGCTGAGGCCTCAACCACAAAGTCACCTTGAACCGCTAAAAACAGTTAAGTAGTGCAAAGGTGTAGTAATAATTTTAGCTTAAATCAATTGATAAATATTATGCAAAACTCTTCACAGGTAGTTAAAAATATTTATTTTAAAACCTACGTTTTTTCCCGAGTTACGCAAATTTTGCATATACACCTAAAATTTAATTTCGAAGTTTCACCGTTTTGCAATTCTCTGTAATTGTGAATTCCGACAGACTTGAAACGTAATATCCTGCACAATTTGTTGTGTAAACTGAACTTGTATTTGGTAGAAAACCATCACGCCGCCGCCGCCCCGTCGCATTCTGAAATATTAATAAGGTGTGGAAATACCGGAACCACACGAATTAAATGTTAAAGTGGAAACGAATAGTTGGAAAGTCGAAGAGAGGCTGTGTGTTGACCTTTTTGTTAAGTCGAGGATGAATAAGGTAATTATTATACATTACTTTAGCTTAATGGCGTGATATGACTTATTATTGACATGGTAGAAATGCATTGACTAAAAATCATTGTAGAAGTTGTATTCTTCTCAAATTGACATTTGCATGCTTTTGTAATAGCTGTATAAGTAGGCAATGAATATAATATATTCATTGCCTACTTATACAGCTATTACAAATAATACCGTGAAGTCCGTGGGTGAAACGCAAGCGTAGGCAGGTCAAAATATAGGTACCTCCTACCTACTGATGAAATATTATACACTGTTTCTTTTATCACCAAAAAATCTTTAGGTGATAGCAAAATCCCTCAACGAATTTTGTTGACTATAGAGCCAACAACAACGTAATCGCAAAAAGAATATCAGCTGTTCCATAGAAAAGTAAGTAGTACGTACCTACTCGATCAAAATGTATGGAATCACAGATTTTTGTAGTGGTTTCGTTGTTAGCTCTATATTAAAAGTTGTTCTATAAACCAACCTCTAAAGTTAAAAAAAAATACAGTGTGTTCAGAGAGAATCAGTGGCAATAGTTACCATATTTTTATGTCACCATTATCATCAGCCTTACGTCGTTTGCTGTCCGACGTAGTTAGGACTGCTGAGTGCTTAGTGCGAGTTTTTCCACTCACGGTCTATCTTGAACGCGTCGATTTTTGTATAAAATCAGCAGCCCGCCATCTAGCGGATTACGCCACGGACTACACCAACGCGATTTAAAAACTTAACGCGCTCACTATCAACCGTGAGTAGAGAAAACTCGCACTAAGCACTAATATTATTGCAATTTTCATTGCTCTTAGGTACGTCTTCCGCACCGAATAAATCAATATAGAAGATGTAACTATTCGATGAATTCTTGTTTATACCTGCAAAATAGCGGTAAATACAAGAATTTAAGTATCAAAGTGTTCCCAATTTATTTTTCCACGACAAAGTTTAGTCGACATCCGCCAACAAGACGAGACAAATCGCCATCAATTTATCACGCTAGTCCCTGAGCGGCGGATGTCGGCACATCATCTCACATGTTATATCCGACAACAGAGCACCCAAATACGAACTGCAATGGTATTATGATATAAAATCCGGATGTAGAGTTTGTGATACAAAATCCGGTACTTATGAAACTTACATTGTTTTTTTACCGACTCATAAAATAGTAACAGCTAGTTAAAAACAATTATTCATGTATTAAGAATATCAAAATAAAGGCATAGACAGATAGATAGATAGATAAAACACTTTATTGCACACACAAAAATACAGATAGAAGCACAAGAAAGAGTTGACATAAATGTGGGCAAAAGCAGCCTTAGCACTACCAGACAACCTTTGAGGAATAGGAAAAATAGAGAGAGAGCGAGAGGTAGTGCACCAGCAACAAGCACGAATATCATTAACAATATTACAGAAGATATAATTCTACCTACATTAACTACTAAATAAATACTTAATCATAAATAAATAAAAAATATTTTAATAAATAACAACTAAATATATATTTAATATATCTATATATATTATAATAATATATACTTGATAAAAAAGGTAGTTGCAAACTAGGAAAATAGCAAGTGACTTCTAATGACGGATCTCATACGGGAGGTTATTCCAGAGGCTGATTGACTTAGCCGTAAAGGAGTCCTTGCCATAGTTTGTTTTTCACACAGAAACTACTGAAAGAGACTCAAAATATATATTGTCTTAACTCGTGGTGGTTTTGACTGACTATCCACAGATACGAAATCACATCACAGTAGTCATGAATGTGTCCACGCAAACGAAGTCGCGGGAGAAGTGATGGAGAGATCGAATGTTCAACTAAACAATTAGCATTTAAAACAACTGAAAAAAATTCTTGAATTCCTAAATTTTCTGTGAAACAAATGTCTAATTTTCATTCCATATAAAATTGTAGAAAACCGGATTGAGTGAATTTGTTTTCCTTACTTTGCACAAAACCGAAAATTTTCTTGAATTTTTGAGACTTTTATTCGCAAGTCGAGTATTCGACTCGTAGGTACATCTACGTTTACATTACTGTTAATACTTTTTGAATAATGAGACTGTAAAGTAAGTATGTTTGTATGAAAATAACGCAGAAATTCGATTTCTTTGCTGTTTACATATACATACTTAATGTATATAACGTAATGTAGATATGTATTACAATAAAGTATAGAACTATATTTAACCGAAACGAGTAATACAAAACACAACTTGCTTTGAATCTAAAGCAAATTATCTAAAGCTTAGATATAATTTGGGCGGGTGGGTGATTTTGTAAAAAAAATATATAGCGTAAGTAAATAAGTAACTCGTTCTTCTCGAGGTTACTCAAAGAGAAATTATTCTAATATTATTATGATATAAAAGTCTGATCGGATGCCTACTGAGACAAACGCACATTAAAGTCAAGTCGTTAATTTTATTACATCATCCTTTCACGAGAAAAGCGTTCTTAGTATTCAAAAATATTATTCAGTCAATCGAATTCGTAATAACCTGCCTTACTTATAGGGATGAAGTACCTACTTACACATTTAAATGAATAATTCATTGAAGGAATAGTGCTAGAAAAGGTATCTTTTCAAGTAATTTTCCTAGGTAGCACCGATTCTTTATTTCACTTTCATATATATTTTATTACGTTTTAAAGAGTACTATGTAAGTAATAAAAACTCACATAAGAAGAAAATATTAGGTAAGTAGCTCGCCCACGAGTGACAATTATTAAACGTTAAATCGGTCGTCGAATTTTGAAACATGGCGAATGCTATGCTACGCACTTGAACGAAGTGTTGGACTGCCGATCTTGTCGTGATGGGTTCGGCTCCTACAAAATATACGATAAAACAGTGATACTCACATATAATATCATTGATCATAAATATAACTATTTGATAGAATCAGGCGTTACTTGGCGGAAATCCATATCTTAGTAGAAAACGAAAAATATGTCGCGTAATTCCGCAAGAAAAAATGCAGATGCAGCCCAGTGACACACCTTGCACCTTCACCGACTACTCTACACGTGTTTCGCCCACACACGGAGCATCCTCAGGAGTTGTTAGACCGTGCCAATCTCAGCACCGAGTGAGTAAAATGGCCCCAAACAGCCGTATTTAATGCTTCCCACTCCCCCCCTCCCCGCCCCCAGTGTGACGCATCGCGACTATAAGAGTGAGACAGAGTAATAATTAATGGAAATTGTTATAATAAATGTAAATTAAATGTAAAAGTATGATATAAATATGTGATATCGATGAAAGTTTTTTTTTTTTTTTTTTTCGATGAAAGTTTTTTTTTTTTTTTTTTTTTTTTTTTTATTTATGAATCCCTATCACTGTTTGTTTGTCTACAAATACGCAGAAGTGGGGAGGAAGAAACATTTATCTGATCGTTAAGTATGGCTCCATCAACATTATGTTTGATAATTTCTAATTGTTCCAACACGTTCAGTCGTAAACTTTTATTACAAGTATGTAAAACCTCGTAGGAATGCCCATCAGATAATTGGTGACCGGTATCTAATAAATGTTCCGCGAAATGAGATCGTTCTGGTCGGGCATTCCTATAGGCAGAAATATGTTCTTTATAACGTGTTTCAAAACAGCGCCCAGTTTGTCCCACGTATACGGAATTACACTCGTCACATGTTAACCTATATACACCTGACTTCCTGCCAACCTCTGTTTTTTCCTTACCATTGCAAATGGCCCGTCGAACGGTGTTAGTGGTTCGAAATGCCACGTGAACGTCGTTGTTTCTTAAGATTTTTGATATTTTCTCTGAAATTTTCCCTACATAAATCATACTTGACCGATAAGTATGAACAACACGTTCACGCGGCACCGCATATAAAAGTTTAGCCATCTGTTTGTTAATTTTAGTCTTAACCATTTTATCTATCATCCGTCGATCATAACCATTTGCAACGGCAATATTATAAATGGTATTTAATTCTTTCATATAAGATTCATTTGACAAAGGCACCGTCAATTGTCTATTGACGGTGCCAATAAAATGGTTAAGACTAAAATTAACATTTATATGCGGTGCCGCGTGAACGTGTTGTTCATACTTATCGGTCAAGTATGATTTATGTAGGGAAAATTTCAGAGAAAATATCAAAAATCTTAAGAAACAACGACGTTCACGTGGCATTTCGAACCACTAACACCGTTCGACGGGCCATTTGCAATGGTAAGGAAAAAACAGAGGTTGGCAGGAAGTCAGGTGTATATAGGTTAACATGTGACGAGTGTAATTCCGTATACGTGGGACAAACTGGGCGCTGTTTTGAAACACGTTATAAAGAACATATTTCTGCCTATAGGAATGCCCGACCAGAACGATCTCATTTCGCGGAACATTTATTAGATACCGGTCACCAATTATCTGATGGGCATTCCTACGAGGTTTTACATACTTGTAATAAAAGTTTACGACTGAACGTGTTGGAACAATTAGAAATTATCAAACATAATGTTGATGGAGCCATACTTAACGATCAGATAAATGTTTCTTCCTCCCCACTTCTGCGTATTTGTAGACAAACAAACAGTGATAGGGATTCATAAATAAAAAAAATAAAAAAAAAAAAAAAAAAAAAAAACTTTCATCGATATCACATATTTATATCATACTTTTACATTTAATTTACATTTATTATAACAATTTCCATTAATTATTACTCTGTCTCACTCTTATAGTCGCGATGCGTCACACTGGGGGCGGGGAGGGGGGGAGTGGGAAGCATTAAATACGGCTGTTTGGGGCCATTTTACTCACTCGGTGCTGAGATTGGCACGGTCTAACAACTCCTGAGGATGCTCCGTGTGTGGGCGAAACACGTGTAGAGTAGTCGGTGAAGGTGCAAGGTGTGTCACTGGGCTGCATCTGCATTTTTTCTTGCGGAATTACGCGACATATTTTTCGTTTTCTACTAAAATAAATATAACTATTAAGTTGTTTCTTTTATTAAAAGTATGCATTTCCAAAAGAATGTCCAGCAGTGGCCGATGAGAAAATGACAGGCTTGGAAAATTCCAAGACGAAAGTGAATGTTATGATATCATCATCACTATCATCAGCCCATTATCGTCCACAACTGGACATAGGGCTCTCCAAGTGCACGCCACCGAACTCGATCCGACGATACTCTCATTCAGCTCTTGCCAGCCACCTTGCGAAGATCGTCGCTCTACCTAGTTTGAGGTCGTGTTACACTGCGTTTGCCGATACGAGGTGTCCACTGAAGAACTAGTTTACCCCAGCGGTTGACGGTTCTGAGGCGTATATGGCCGACCCAGTGCCACTTGTACTATTAAGAATTCTGTGCTGCCACTTCAGTTTGCTAATGAGCTAAGATATAGGCACGGAGACATAAGCACGCATAACAAAATATCGAAAAGAACCTAAGTATTACCACAATCAGTTTAACTCTTAGTTTCCATTCTGTTTTCTTCAAATTCGGGTTGTTCGTTAATACAATTTACTTGTGAAGTCATTTGGGGTAATGGCGGGACTTTTCCACAAGTGTCACTTCGCTCATTACTCACGGCTCTCGTGGCCGATTTATGAAAATGCGTTTGTCAGGATCACGGCCACTGTTGTTTTGAGATAAACAACGCAATAAAACTGGCAATTTTCGAAACAATTTCTGAGACTTTATTTGCGAGACTGTTTGTTTTACATAATTTTATCCTGACTTGTCTTTTATTAATCGTTCTCATGAACTTTCTTTATCGAATTAGCTACGTCTTAAATCTGGAGTCTTTTAAATTGTTTTTATATAAAAAATGTACTTACGAATCTCATAAATTGTCCCACCTGCGAATAACTAATTGCAAGACGATTCGATTTTTATTTTATTTTCCTATTAAAATTTATCGAAGCGAAGTAACCTAACCTTGTTTTTTTCTAAAGCACTAAAAGTATTCTATATAGCAAATCTAGCCAGTTAGGCTTCACAAAGTTTCTTTAGACGTACCTTTTTTACTCATAAACACACCGCTTAAAAGGCAGCTTTACACATGTAAATGTGAAATACATTAGACTGTGTACAAATGATAAGGCTAAGGCCGAGGGTGGAGTTGTGTGAATCACCAACCCTCGGGCAATGCCCAAGGGATGATCCGAGCATTTCGGAGGCTTACAGTACCCTTATCTTGTTATCTTAGACTTGTATTTTTCACTGATACATCACTGGCAACCCTGATGTTGTCGAGTAGCACTTTTTGTAACATAAACCATGAAAGTACAATTTACAAGTAAATTCTTTGTGACTATTCAAGTTTTGATTCGTTTTTTTAATTTACTAGCCTTCCGCCCGCGACTTCGTCCGCGCAAAATTAGGTTATCGCGCGGCTTTAGGATGTCGCGTGGTGGTGATATTTAGTCGTCTCAGCCACATAACACCACGACGATCGGTCCTGCGCTGCCCGCATCCAGCAGCTTTCCGAAACGTTCACCAGATCGTTCGGTCCACCTTGTTGGCGGCCTACTCGCGGAGCGTTGGAGGGTGCGCGGTCACCATACCGTTCCGCCCCAACGGCCATCGATTCTTCTCGCAATGCGTCCCGCCTACTGCCACTTCAGCTGAGCAATCTTTGGTGCGATGTCGGTTACCTGGAGACTTCTTATCAGACCCATAGTTAGCGACCACGTTTCACTACCGTAAGTGTGCCATTTAACAGCATTTATCAGTTTAAAAAGTATTTTATGTCCATCTCCACGGTTCAAGTTATGTGCATACCAAATTTCACTTAAATCAATTCAGCGGTTTACGCGTGAAAATTAACAGCCAGACATTCTTTCTTTAGCATTCATAATATAAGCACATGGATAAGTGTGAATGGAAAAGTAGTAGAAAATGCTCCAAAGCTATCGCGATTAAAGTCACTATGTCTATTTTACATTACTTTTCTATACAAAATTTTAACCCTTTTCTTAAACCATTGAGGGTTGATTCATGTCCACCGCATCGGACTTCAAAATCGATGACATTTTTGCAATCAACATCTCATAAAACCTCAATAACGCCACCCATAAAAGTTTCAGAACGTACAGACACCTTACCTACGTTAAATCATGACAAAATAGTGCTAAATTAATCGCTACCTAAAAAGACCTTACGCAAACATTTATAATATCATACATCACAGTCCCATAAATTTCGTCTTCGTCTAACCACTTAGAATGAATGTTGTGAGACCGAAAGATAGATTTCTTTGTACCAAAAAAACATCGTAAATCTCGTAAGAATCTTTTAGGAACCTATAAATCTGTTGGTCAGTATTTAATGACTCATCCTTCATTTATCAATCCGTCTAGTCTTGGAGTAAATTATGACGTTTTCTACATTTGATCATGATTTTCGAAATTTAATTTCTAAATCAATCAATAAATCTAGATAGGTAAAGGTTCTTTAAGAATGTTTGAAATAAAAATAATTATGTGATCCAACGAATGAAATATCTGATTACTAATTATTTCCCTATTGGGAATCAGAAGTTATACGTTCGTAATAGTAAGTATTCTTTGGTTATATTGTAAACTTATCCGTGCCTACAGACGGGTGTCAAACATTTTTACTTGGGATAAATCTCAAACCATATACTTTAAACCTAAAAAAATCTTAAAAAAGTGGTAAAATAATGTCATGTTTGACGCCCTGCGGTTTCACCCGCGTTGTTGCCGTTCCCCAAGGGATTTCGGGATATTTGGGATATAGTATAACATATTGAAATAAAACAACTTATACGGATATCAAACGCGCTATTTTGATTTTCCCGACGTTTCGGCACCTTACAGCTGCCGTGGTCATCCCGTAACAACAAACCCCAAAAAAAACAAAAAATACGGACAATTACAACTTAGTTCGTGAAATACAGCGCGTTCCATATCCGTAAAAGTTGTTTTATTTCAATAACATAAGATGTACTTAGTATAACATTTTTTTAATCCAGGTAGCTAGCAGTAAGCTATTTGTGTGCCAAAGTTCATCCAAATTTTCCATTCAGCCCTTTTTTACCAACGAACGGTACGGAGACAGTATATGCGTTTGGGGTGAGAGGTTGTGTGTGTTTGTGCAAACCAATGTTACCATTTATCTCCAAAACTACAGGTCCGATTTTGATCCGGTTTGCAGTTATAGGTTCGAGTTTAATTGCTGAGGGCCGATTCGACCAAACTTGAGTAAGTTTTTACTCGAGTGTTAACTAATGCTTATTCTAAGAGTAAGCTAATTTTGCATTCTACCAACTACTAACTTAAGAAAAAGTAACTACACGCGAGTAAATATTTACACGGGCAATTTTGGCGGAGTAAAGGTTTAATCTGAGAATAACAGCCTGTCCGAGCAGAGTTGTCACTTGTGAAAATAAAATAACCTCAACTTCGTTTTTGTTTGTCGTCACATATTTTGATTTGTAATAACAAATTTGTAAGAATAATGTCCAAAATATCAGAAAAAAACACAGAGACAAAAGCACCACGCAAACGAACACAACCAAACATAATCTAGAAACCAGGGGGTCGACACTTCATACAAAAATGTTAAATATATGGATTTATGAACGTAGTTTGTACCAACATCAAATTACGAAAAAACCCGACTAATGAAAAAGGAAGTTTAATAGATTTGTCCCATCGTATTATAACGACACCGTAATTTAGCAGTGTATTATACGTCACGTCATGTTGGCCAGCATGTGACGCGCCGCCGAATTTAACTTTATCTGTCAATAACGTAATATTTTGCTCAGAAGTTTTTAATTTATTTTTACATAATTTTAATCATGTTATTAATTACAAAGATACATAAGGTGGCAAATCTTTGCGAATGTGCGAAATTTGTTGTGCCCGTAGAGTGAGAAGGTTGAACAAGGTAATATTATGGCTAAATTCCCGCTTGAGCTGAACAGGTAATATAATCAATTGTTTTAATAAAAACATTGTTTAAAGTCTATTTGAGTAAAAACATGTTAATAATAATAGTATTATCAGTAAATATTATGGATTTATGTTATAATTTTATGAAAATTACAATATTGTAGTTTATACTATATTGTCATAGTGCTGTGTCATTGTCAAGTTATTAGTTATCGATATTGTTATATTTTAGATGTCCGTCATTGGACGAAGACTTCCAGACCAGCTTCCAGTTCGGAAGAAGAGCTCACCGCTATTTGTCCTTTCTATCAGTGGCTGCTTCATCCTCCTGATACTGCCTTCCAATATTCCTACAGATTTATCAGAAATACATGAATCATATGGAACCTTGTTTTATTTGTGCAATACTATACTAATAGGTAACTAAGAACTGCCGAGTGGAATGTGATCATTTATAATAGTGTAAGTATTATTTATCGATATCGATAGGTATATGTTTAGGGGTTAGGGGTGCATCCCTAATCCCTTGTCATTTTGACAACTGACACTGTTATGTTGGTACCTCTTAAAAAAACTCAGGTTGGTAGAAACTACGTTCATAAATCAGTTTAGTGGCTTGTATGGAAGTGCCGTCTCTTAAAAAACGTAGTGATTACTTGCTCAGTGCTAGAAACTAGAAATAACAAGCTGTCAACTTTTGACATTTCACGTATTATCCTACAAAATTCAATTGTTGTGTCATTTCAATGTAAGCTAGATGTAACAAAAGTACAATGCTTTTTGTTGGTTTATAAATTCGTTCATCATTATTTTTAATACGCAGAATAACAATACTGAGTATAACGTACTCCTCGAGTACATTGGAAAAACGTAAACGAAGATACCTAAGGGTAAATTCAAGGAGTAAAATTATTCCCGTAATAGTAACACTCGTGTAACTTTGTGTTTGGTCGAATCCGCTCTGAATGTTCTTATAATAAGTGTTACGGTGACAAGACAACTCACCTACTGGTCCGATTTTGATGCGGTTTTCAGTAATGGGGTTGAGTTTGATTGGTGAATGTTCTTATATAAGTGTTACGGTGACAACTCACCAGGGGGCGCTGCAGTAAACATTTTTGTTTGAGCAAAACCCAAATTAATAGTCTGGTTTTGATGCGGTTTTCAGTAATAGGTTTTCTGTTGTACAATGTACATAATATCTATAAGTACTCTGAAAAATCGGCCAAATGCGAGTCGAACTCGCACATGAAGGGTTTCGTCTCTCACCCAAGGTTGACTGGAAGAGACTGCTACGTAGCTATAAGGTCGCCTATTGTGTGTTCCTCTTTTTTACATTTTCTCTGTATGTGTTTGTTTTTGTATCGTGTGCAATAAAGTTTCTTTTATTATTATTGCCAAAATGCCATTATAATTTTTCGTCTGCAAAAATAAGTTTGTTTTTAATAGTGTTTGTATGAATGACAAAGTTATATTTATGGTTTTGGAAAATGTGCTATAGCTCTGAAACTACTAAATAAATTTCGTTCAAACCAATTTTCGTTAAAAGTTTTTATAAAGATCTACATCATATGTTTTTTTTTCACTTTCTTATTTTAAAAGTTAGAGGGGGGTACACACTTTTTTCCACTTTGGAAGTGTATAACTTTCAAACGGTTGACTTTGAGAAAAAACTGTTTTAGAATCCTCAATGTAATTTTTAAATATCTATCTAATGATATCCCACACGTATAGGTTTAATGAAAAAAAAATTTCAGTAACAGTTCCATGTATGGGGAGCCCCCCTTTAATTAATTTTGTTTTTATTTTTGTGTAAAATCCGTAAAGTGGTTTACAGAATACATCTACCGACCAAGTTTCAACTGTGTGATCCTTATAGTTTGGAATAAAGTGGCTGTGACCTTACCACTTTGGAAGTGTATATCTTTCAAACGGTTGATTTTGAGAAAAAACTGTAATAGAAACTTCAATGTAATTTTTAGAGACCTATCTATAGATACCCCTCAAGTATAGGTTTGATAAAAAAAAAATCAAATCCCTTTCGGGAAAAATGCATTATTTCTAAAACTGACAACCATTATTTCGTTCAAACTAATTTTCGTACAGCATATATATTTTTTTTAATTTTTCACTCTCTTATTTCAAAAGTTAGAGGTGGGGGGACACACATTTTAACACTTTGGAAGTGTACATCTTTCAAACGGTTGACTTTGAGAAAAAATCGTTATAGAAACCTCAATGCAATTTTTAAAGACCTATGTATAGACGTATAGGTTTGATGAAAAAAAAAATTATCAGTGTCAGTTCCATGTATGGGGAGCCCCCCCTTAATTCACATATATATTTTTTTATTTTTGTGTAAAAAGCGTAAAGCGGTTTACAGAATACATCTACCGACCAAGTTTCAACTATGTAATCCTCATAGTTTTGGAATAAAAAGGGTGTGACATACATCGGTTTGGCCGAATCTATAAGGGTTTCGTTTTTTGCCTTTAGGCTACGAAGCCCTAAAACTTGAAATAAAGCAAAATTTTTTTTTTAAACCCGCGACGGTTATAACTTAATCGGAAAATGATAAAATAATTTAAAAGCCCCCGACTAAATTAACCCTCGGGGGCTGCCATCACTATTATAAAATTCAGCATGAATAAATGCATTCACGTTACTATAAAACTGCAAAACTATAGTTCATTTAATGGCAGCCCCCGACGGATAATTAAGTTTGGGGTTTCTTAATTATTTCATCCTTTTTCAAATACGTTTTAAACGTCGTGGATTTTTTCAAAACTTTTAATTTTGTTTTTTTAGGAAACTAATTAAACAAGCACCCAAACAAAACGTAAAAAAAGAACTACGAGTATCCAGAGTAAAGGATAAAGGATCCACATCACTTTGAAGTAGGTATGTTATCAAACAAGCTTAAATCAAGTTATTTCGATTACGATTACGATTCGAAAGCACTTATCTATAAGTCTATTTGAATAAAAATCTTTGACTTTGACTTTGACTATTTTCTAGTAAACATCTTATTTCAATATAAATATTTCTTACACTCGCACCAATTAACCAAGCCCCAAAGTAGGCTCTATAAGGCTTATGTTATGGGACTCTTGGGTAACGGATACAAATACATATAATTATACATATATAAGTATTTATATGTATAAATATCCAAGACTCATGTACAAATGCTCGTATCCATCATACAAACATTTGCCCCTACCGGAATTCGAACCCGTACCACTCGAACTCTATCACGGAGGTACAATCGGGGAACTTCTAGAGTTTTTTGAGATACGTTTTCTCGGAAAGTACTAAGGTTAAAGAAATCATTCATTTTTTAAATGAAATACCTATTAATGGTCTATTATTTGTGATATACACATTTTCTATATATATATATATAACTTTTTTAAATAAAGATCCCTAAAAAAACCACGAAGTTCCCCGACTGTACTTGCATGGACGTCAAAAAACTTAAGTTTGCGTTTCGGTCATACAAATAGAAAATTCGCTACTTGAGGAGCCCTCCGGTTTCACTGTTACCCATACCGTAGGTAGTCTAATTCGATTTATATGTCGCAAAATGAGGACGCAGTACCAGATGGGAGTTAAATTAACCCCATGACTTCGAACCCCATCTGTTATTCCGATGAGCGATGGCAAGCCTTTATTAAATCTGTAACGCACATAAATTACATTATATTGGAAACTGACTCCTTAAAATGAAACTCACTTCTTTGCTTAACCTGCCAGAAAGAGGTGTTAGGCAAGAATTATAATTTTACTATGTGAGTCGAATGAAGAATGTGAATTTCATTTCGTGTTGTTGAATAGTACTTAAACTTAAGTATTTAGGTACTTGATTGAATACAATTTTTCTCAATAATACTTGATAATCCTTGCGTCTGTATTTCCGAGTAGGTACTTATAGCTCGTCTATCTTCAAAGCAAGGGTGAATAGGTACCTTCTGGGGCTTCTGGGCTATCTCGCTCCACCGTACCTAGATCCTGCCTTAGCCTCCGTGCTTGATTAGGATCAAGCGGCAAACCCATTCGAAATAAAAAAAGAAGCTGAGAAGTTTTGTTCGTTTGTAGCACTTAGTTTGTATGTACGCAGAAAGCTGATGGTAGTATTTTGTTTTACAATTTGAAAGGAAAAGGAATTTTGTGCATCCAAACATTTTCTCGGACAGGTAAGTATTTGAATTTTTGTATTTTTTAAAGCTATTTTAAATAGAAAAACTATTGGCAAAAATCAACTCGGCCACAAGTGAATTCTCAGATGGGAGAATTCATTCCATCCGATCACTTGTTTAAAATTTTCTATTTAAAATTTATCATTAATATAAATTACTTCTGTTAATCTGAGTCTCAGCAAATTATTTACTGCAAATAGTAAAAATGTCGATTTGGCTGATTTCGTTAGTAAGACTTGCTTATCTCGGAACCAGAACAAAACAACTTTTTACATTACACTCAATGGTCAATCCATCAATTTATATCATGCCTTAATATTTACGATACTTTGCCTTTTTAATATTTTGGAGCAACCAAAAGGTAACGACAAATATAGCGTAAAGTTCTAAACCAACGATACAGTTTGCACGGCGCATAACAGAGTTGCTCGAATAGAGAACAATATTGCAATACTGTGACTGTGGCGAATTCCAAATACCTATACCTACGTGCCAAATACCTACGTGCCACCTAGGTGTTGAATTTGCAGGGTTGACACAAGAACCTACACTTCTGTTAGTAACTTATTACCCTTTGATATATTTGTTTTGTTATCCAGTAATGTTTGATAACAATATCCAAGCGATAAGAAATTATAAATTTCTTGTCGCTTGGATATTAGAGAAATGTACGTTATTTACCAGTTTGAGTGTAGTGTAGTTGTGTCAAAATCAAAATATTCCTTTGTCAGGTGAGGTATTTACTATTCGGAGTGATCTTTATATTCAATTACATATTGAATTTATCTTATATATAAGATATTGAATTTATCTTATATATAATTTATCTTATAAATAAGATAAATTATATTTAAATAAAGTTCGTTATAAATAAGATAAATTCAATTTAAACTATTACAAACACTAATAGCTACGCCTTGGCACAAATTATAAAGTGATGTACAAGATCGGTAGGCTTATTACGAGTTTGGCAAACTCGACGTTACAGTAAACGTTAATGTAAAACGTAGCTCTGTCTCTTTCATATTTAGCGACTGTTTTACCGACATGAGCAGTGTATCCGATAGTCTACGCTCACGAGTCCTGTAAATGTCATGTTAAGCCAACTCGTAATAGGGGTACAGTTCGCAAAATCCTACGGACGGGAAAGCTTGTAACGAGAAGAATCGGCAAGAAATCGTATAAAATCATTTTTTCGAAATTCCGGCGAGAGCCTTGCGTATCCATAAAAAAAATTGTAAGATCTTTAATCCATTGCAAATAGCAAAAAACACACAAAAGTACATCGGTACAGACATGTTGCGGTACAATTACATTTCAAACTCAAGAACTCTGTTAAACCACATTTTTTGTAAATAAACCATTTGATTTCATTCGTTTCCGATTGTAGATTTTGTAATTAAAACTCAATAATATTCTTAATAATCCCACAAATAAAACAAAGTACGCGACAACCCTATTTATGCACCAGGCTGACAGGCACATCTTGTCTGATGTATCACCCTTCCTACCTTATTCACAATCGTATACTAAACTGTTACAGAGGGAAGACATTTGGTATGCGAAATTGAAATGATTCATTCCATTACATTCCTTCGAAAAAACGTATTATTTATAATAAGTCAGTTAAATGCGTATTAATAATTTGTAACTGATAAAATGATAGACACAACATCGTCTAAAGGCCATGGAGGCGATGTTTGGAACATCATTTTTAACAAGTATAAAAATCGCAAAATGACTACGACCCGTAGTAGCTACGAACTACATTGCTACGAGTGCTACTGTCTACGATTCGTAATACGTACTTATCTTTGATCTAGGAAAACGTTGGTTCTACCTCGTGGTTCCACTGTCGAGTGTATTGTTCGGTTATTACATTGAGAATTTTAAGTTGAGAATTTTTCAACCCTCACTCACATTTTGCTTTAAGTCGAGTTTGAAAAGATCTCATTCAGAAATCGAAGATAAAGAAGATAATGTTACGTTCATAGTAGCTAGTTTGCGTTGAAATCTTAGACCAAGACTACACTCATTCATAATTTCATAATTTGCCATGTTTTACTTACCAGTTCCATACCTTACCAGTAAGATACCTCATATGATTATATGGCAAAGACACTAAAACCCGGAAGGAAAGCATGATTGCACATATTATTTCAATATATAATTTTTTTTTGTAAAGGATTTTACCGGCTCTGACTTACTAATATTTCAAATGTTTTCTTTGTGCATAGAGTGTCTATAGTATTTAGGGCAAGGGATCCCGAGACATACAGGCAAGTTATTCTTTGTTAATTGTTTTAATAGGAGTAAAGTCTCTTTGATGTGTCAATTTTATAGTTAACGCTCTTGTCACACCACCGCGATGTCGCAGCGGTAGGCGAAACTGCCCTCGCTGCTCTCTTTCTAAAAGCAGTTCCGCATACAGCTACCGTGTGGTGTGAAAAGGGCTTACTTAACCTTCTTGGACCAATGAGTCTTGAACAGCCTTGTTTTTTTTCTCGAAACTATATTTTGTAGGAGTTTTCGTTGAATTTTGGCGTCACATCATAATTACCCAAGGGAACTCCCATACAACATTAACTCCTCGGGTTTACTTTAAATTAAGAATACTTGACATTAATACGTGCTCCAGATGCAGGTGGTGTATAAACTTTTATTATTTATTTATTTTATAAAAATAACATTTTATAAAATGGTTACATAATCTCGCAAAACCTAACAAGAGGTTTGACAGTTTGAAAAATAAGCAAAAACAATTATATGTACTTATCAAACAATTTTAAACAGTTATACAATTACATTGTGTTTAAGTATAGTGCCTTTTTAAACAGTTACAAAATACTTTAAAAGTATTATTTGACAAAAGGTTAGCAGACAGACTGTTCAGCAGGTAGGGCGCCGTGTCTGTCCAGGGTTCTGTCACCATACACGCTGGTGACGCGCGGCACACTGTACTTGCGACGCAACACGGCTCTCGTTGCGTGACCGTTTCGAAATGGTGGCAAGCGTTCCCGACAGCTGTAGTTGTTAACCAGTAATAGACATTTGTGTTTGAGAGTGATTGGAAGAATTTTGCATAACTTGAATAGTTGATAATAGTTATCTTTATATTTATCTTTAGTTTTATTATCAACAAGTAATTAAAAAAAGCGGATCTGCAACGTTTCTATTCTTTTTATATGAGATGGATAAGTTAAACCGTAGCTGTCGAGAGCGTATGACATCACTGTCTCCACTAAGGCCTTGTACATGCACTTAAGAATATTAAGAGGAAAGTGATAAAATTGGCCCAGAAGTATTTGTAGCTTGTTACATAAGTCGTCTATGTGAACAGTCCATGAGAAAGACTCATCCACTATTACTCGCAAGTAAGAAGCTTGGGAGCCCAAGTTGACAGACTGATCGTATTCGATCACGTTTGTTAAGCAAAGTTCGGCCCGGTCAGGTGTCGGATGGGTGACCGTATAGTGGCATTATTACTGAGCGCTTCCGCTTCCCGCTTCGGAGGGCACGTAAAACCGTCGGTCCCGGCTGCTGTCATTGGATTACAGTCGTTAAGCCAAGTCAGAGGCCTTATAGGCGGCTTGATAAACTCTGACACCAGAGGTGGCCACTAATCCTCACATGATAAGAAGAAGAAGAAGAAGACTCCCAAGTAGGTTACACGCGGAACTATTTCTGTATATTTACAATCAGTACATGAATCAATGTTGGCTTTATGTATGCAATCGTAGCTATGGGTGACAATTTTACTATTGATGTTTTTATAAATGCTGTGAGGTGATCTTATAACTAAAATTTTGGTCTGTAACGTATTTATTACAATCCCGTTATCGTGGCACCATTTAACTATATTATTAACGTCCTGCTGAACGTATTCACAAATCTCGTCCAGGTCGGTACCAGCTCGTAGCACGCATAGATTATCGGTAAACATATATGTGGAACAGTTTTGTATCACATTGGGCAGGCTGTTGACGTGCATCAGGAAGCAGATAGGTCCACTTCCGGACCGTTTTCCATCTCGTACACAAATTAGGTTATTTTACATAAGTGTTTCTGTTAAGTAATTTATTTCCACAGCTACGTTTGATTTCGTTAACTTCGTTTTCAAAACATGAAGCAAATTCCATTTACGTTACTACAACTGTAGCTCTATTACGAGTTGTTCCTGTAAACGTAAGTGACGCGACAGCTGCTGTTAACGTAAATACGTTGCTCGAAAAGCCGACTATCGTATCGGTATTATGAGTTTTTGTAAACGCTACATTAGCTGGTACGTAAATACGTGACAAGGCAGCGTCGAGGCATGAATTGGAATACGTAACGTTAAATTGTCAATATCTCTTTCTGTCTATATGATGAGGATAAGGACAGAAAGACAACTTAAAAATAAAGCCAAAAATAGAGAAAATAAAAAAGTATTTATTTTATGACATCTATAGCCCTACTAAATTAAGAAATGTGAAGTCAAGGTCGACATCCAACAAGTTATGACCTTTTGAATTTTCTTCTTCTTTCTTAATTAATGGCGTGCTCGCGTTAAATACGCGAATTTTGCCAATGTCAAGTAAATATATTTTGTAATCTATAGAAATTGTACGGTAGATTGAGTTAAAAATGGAGCCTCACAACACGTGTTATTACGAAAAGAACACGGGTGAAACTCCCTTTTGAATTTTATCATAGTATCCGCGTTAGTCAAGTGTCAAATGTCATCAAAGACACAGAATGAAATAATAGTACAAGGACACAGAGTATTTATATACACGAAAATGTTTATTGTTGATAAATAAACAGGTGATCTTTATGTAGTTGCTCATTGTCGGCTGAGAATATGAAATTACTTCGCCGACGATACATTGATATCTTTTGCATTTAAACAATAGACCGCTTATCTAAAAATAATCCAAGAAATTCTGCACAATCTAAAATATTTTCATCGCTAAAATAAGAAACTTTTTTAAAGACAAGCGACATTCCAAGGCCCGAAAAGGGTTGGTTGTCCACAGTTAGGCGCCGTTTACTACTGAAGTTCCATATTATTTATTACGTGGAATCATTGCAAAATAAATACAGCTATATTTTTATTATTATTATTATTTACGACTTTTTTTAATTCTTTACGTCGATTTTAAAGTTGTGATTTGTAATAGCAAGCACAATGTACGCGCCTTCGCGAGTCGAAAGGCGTATAGGATTTTAACAACGACACGAAAATATAACGATTGGTAAACGATCTAGTGACGGTCTTAAGTAAAAGGTCGAAAGCCTACTCACAGGTCTTCTGCTGCTAGTATGCCTGTCGGCGCCGACCTTTAGCAATGTTCCTTGGGTTCACAATCACAAATCACAACAAAAAGTTCAATATATTGGGTTCGCACTACGGCAGCGGTACAGTACAACCGATAGTAGATGTTGTCCGCGCAGCTCCGACTCGACAAGTGGGGCGAATGGCGGCAATGTCAGTGAGAGGCATCGACGAAAAATACAAAAGTACCCTCAATGGATAAACAATTTCAACAATAATTCGCGAACAACTACCTTCTAGAACTGTCACTATTAAGTGTTTCGTTTTACGTAAAAACTATCAAAGTGCAAATATGAAACTACAGATAAAATGATTATAAAATTAATTGAGCGGCTGCAACATTTCGCCCACCAAAATGCGCAGCATTTTCACTATAAGACTTCTAACTGCTAATTAACTAAACTAAAAACCACACTCGAATGTATGGCATCAAAAATAACGACAACTACCAACTAGCACAAACTGGTTACTTAAGAGCTTTGGAGCTAATCCGATTATTCCCAAAGGCGCCAAGCTCAAGCGCCAGAGCGTGCACTGCAGACCTTAAGCAGCCGCTTTGCAGCCAAAGGGGCACAACTTTTTGCAACCTATAGTTCCATTAGAACTTCATAATAGTGGCATAAAAGCACTACAGGAGCTGCAACTAATAATTAACACCACACTAAAGCTCTTGTGGCGCTTACTGAATGAATGACAGGTTTAACTGAACGATTAAGGATCACTGATAATTCACCTTGTGTCTCATTTAATTAATACATCTGTGTTCCTGAGTCAGACATTACTGAATACAAATAAATATTAAGTGAAGTGAAGGTAAGTGTTTTTGAGCTATATTTTGTATTATATGCAAGTGGCTAAAACGCAGGTCAGTTTATCGTGCATATAGTTGATATTATTGGAGTAATTTAAACGCGCCTCAATAATTACCTCAGAATATCGTAAAATATGTTAAATATTATTAAATAAAAATATTATATCACATACCTACATGATATTGAAATTACATACTTGATTACATTTTGTATTTAGTAAGTTGCTGGTTCTCTATTAAGTTATATTTTACTACAAATTGTGATAAGAACCTATAAATTTCTCAAGTAATGATAAAAAAAAATCTTGTAAACGTGGCGTCTATGAGAAGCAGCTTTAACTTGCAACTTCTTCTCTGCGCGTCAAACCGTTAAGTTTCGCTCTTCTGTAGGTCCAAGTAATACCTGTACCACTAATGCAGTTCAAGTCTTTACAATCACTTTTATTCCGTACTTACTGCAGGTATCGAAGCACACTAATGGTTATTTGTTTAGAGATCCGTAGAACTCATTGAAAACCCTAAAATACGATAGTCGTTTGTAGCTGCTTCTATAATTTCGCTCTTTCAATTGTTTAACACATTATATCATACCATGTTTTCAGAATGCCTTTCAGAATAATTCAAACAAAATCTACGGGACCTTCGCTTGTGTTTGTTGAACTCGAACTTGGCGCATTCTAGAGAATAAATTAAATGAATAGAGTTTTATAAATGAAAGCTAAATTACTATGAGTAATTAAGTAAAAAAAACTCACGTGTTATTTAATATTTCAATTACAGAATTCTCACACACAGTTGTCTTTTTTAATTATATATATATTATAATATAAAGCATATTCTGATGAACTCTCCCTACTATCTTGCGATATCCCAGTTCTTAGATTAAACTTCCATGCTTTCAGATCCATATTTCTTTTAACCTGGCTCAAATATTTTATAAAATGTGAATTCTCCAATAAAAATAGCAGAATGTATCCAAATGAGAAGTCCATTACGCTCCTGCTTCTATTGGCTTCTATTGTGAAGCCTTAATGTCACTATTAGTAAAACAGTCGATCAAATAGCTACTTAAGTCTGCGTAAAAGTACAAATCACTTCTGCAATGAATCTTTCAGTGGCAGAACAGTGATAAATATATCTTTTATACAGTTCCGTTAAAAAGTCTGCAATTAAAGTCTTTATGCAGTTCGGAAGTGTACAGCGGCAGTAATAGAAGCTTTTTAGCAGCTTTAATCATTAACATACATGTTTTAACTCTCTTTTAAAGCTATAGACGGCAAATAGGTTGTAAAATGAACTCTTATAAAGCCTAGACCGGCATTTGGTTCAGTTATTGCTACCCCTAGTGATATTTACAGCTATGAGCAGTTACGGAAGCAATAGTAGAACTTAAAACCACTTTCTGAACCCCTAAAGCGCTACTGTACAGCTAAAAGTTGCAAAATAAGCTGCTATTTCCACTAGTGTGCTAGTTGTATTCTACAATAGGAAGAGGACAAAGCTTTGCTAAAGGTACAGAAATCGTGATGAAGCCTTTGTACGAGCTGCCAACGATTCAAGCATGTAAGTTTGGTGTTTGAAACATCAGATTCTGGGAGCGATGTCAGGGGCTGTAGGGTGAGAAAATGACCGGGCGTCAACACCGACAAATCATTAGGGTCCGAACTTAACTCACATAACGGACGCGAGTTCAATACCTTCAATTTGAGCAGCCACAGTCATGAACTCCTCATATGTTAAGATTTGATTACCGACGACACGAGAGAGGTGGGTTTTAAACTACTTTATATTGGCATCCCAGAGTCCACCAAAGTGTGAAGCTGCTGGGGGATTGAACGAGAATTCTATCGCCTCGGCAGAGGCCGCTGATTTAACGAGAGGTACCAACACGTTGTGGGCACCGACAAAATTTGTGCCTTGATCGCAGTGGATACGAGAACACCGACCACGACGAGCGATAAATCGACGAAGAGCTCCGAGAAAAGCATCAGTGGTAAGACCAATTACAACTTCGATATGCACCGCTTTTGTAGCGAAGCATATGAACAAACAAATGTAAGTTTTGAACGTTCTAGCGCCACCAGCCAAATCTATTCCGGCACATGAAAATGGCTTTATTTGCGATACGCGAAGCTTGGGTAAGTCTGCCATTCGGGGTACGACAGGTTTAGGATTCGTTCGATAACATTTTATGCACTTGGATAATTCGTGGCGAATTGCACGACGAGGCGAGAGAATCCAAAAGTTCTGTGCTAACAAGAAACTAAGAGTTCGAAGTCCGGGATGGAGGTTGTCTGTATGAGCTTGATTGATTATGAGCGATGTAAGACGGTTTCGACGAGGCAATAACAAAGAATGCTTGCAATCATAATCAAGGTCTGAGTACGACAATCGACTGCCCACCCTGACTAAACCATGATCGATGAAAGGCCGCAATTTTTGGAGAGGCTTTGGAAGCGGTCCCCTTTTCCCACTTTCTAAAATTTGGATTTCCTTAGAAAATTCCGAATGTTGAGTAATTTTGACAAGCGAGTGTAACGACGACTTTAATTCAAGTGCGACGAGATGTCCGGATCTTCGATTTTCTGGATGACGACAATTGTGAAGGAAACGACGAAAATAGGCGACTATACGTTGAATTTTGTTTAGGCTTGAATACCTATCCAAGAACTCATCGAACTTAGTGAGGGCAACGAAAAGTGTAACTGTGGTGGTGCGCTGTTCTACCACGACATCAGAAGATATTTAAATTGGATCAGAAGCGAGGGGATAGTTGGTGGGTTCGTCGAGAAGCCAAGACGGACGCGCCCACCACAGCGGATGGTCGACAAGCTCGCGGACCGTGAGGCCGCGGGAAGCACAGTCTGCTGGGGTGCATTGGGAGCGAACGTGATGCCAATGACGAGGGGGAACCTTCTCTTGAATGCGACTAACGCGGTTGCCAACGTAGGTTTTCCACCGAGACGAAGGCGACTTCAACCAAGCCAAGGTTACTGTTGATTCTGACCAACAATAGATGTTGTTGAATCGAAGTTTGTCAGCGAAAATTCGTTGGACGTGGGCAACGAGATCCGCCAATAGCACAGCGGCACAGAGTTCCAGACGCGGAATCGATATTTTCCGCACTGGAGCAACTTTAGAACGAGCGATTATGAAATGTGAAGTGACGCGATTGTCACTGTGACGAATGCGAAAATATATGACAGCTGCGTAGCCGGCTTCAGAGGCATCGCAGAAACCGTGCAACTCAAGATCAATGGAACTTGGTGCAGGAATAAAACGAGGAACGACAATTGACGACAAACAACTAAATTCTGACCGATATCGAGACCAACTTTGAACGATTTGGTCGGGTGCGACTTCATCCCAATCCAATCCTTGACTCCAAAGGGTTTGTATGATGCATTTGAATGCGAATGTGATGGGTGTTGAGAATCCCAAAGGGTCGAAGATGCGAGCCAACTCCGATAGGATGTTTCGCTTGGTGCACTGTTGTTGCAAGGAACGGACAGTGAACGAAAATCCATCTTTGACAGGATTCCACTCCAAACCAAGAACCTTGATTAAAGCGCAAGATTCAGAATCGAACGAAAGTGATTTATCATAACAATGTACAAGGGGTTTGTCTTCCAGGAGAGACTGGCAATTGCTGGACCACTTTCTAAGTTCGAAGCATCCCTTGTGCAGAACGTGTGAAATCTGGCGCATCAGCTCGCGAGTCGAGTCCAATGAATCCATACCGGTTACGACATCATCCACGTAAATATCATTTGAGAGCGCCGCAACGGCGAGAGGACAATAATTTATTTATTTATTTATTTATGGTATACACAACAGATAACAGTCAATAACAACATGAAATGAGAGCAATGCAAGTTTCGAACAAGACTGACATCCAAATACGTGTACACACAGAAAATCATGCGATGCGAAAACATAAGAAGAAAAAAAAAATAAAAAATAAAACATAACTACAATAAACATTGACAATAAATTTCCTCTAAATTATAAATATTAAACAAGAAAATTATACAAGAAAAGTATTCCTATAAATGCAATAGAATTTACATTAATCAAATAACATAAGATTATAGAATTACGGTAAAAATTAATTAACATACAGTGATTATCTATGATTATTAGATTACATTATACAATTATAGGATACATATAATTTATAAAAAAATAATTTATACAGTGATCGGAAACTTAAACTTGATTGAAATAAGTTATTAAATAATCAAGGAATTTGAATATTATTAATATGAAGTTAAAAAAAATATCTTTTTTGCTTGAGTCTTAAACACAGTGTGCTTTGTAGTGTAGATATCGAGTTGTTTGTTTGACATGATTAGATCATTATTTAAATCATTATATTGCCGGCACATTCTTACTATGGGGTTATAATACGAAGTGTTATTTTTAAATGTTTGTAAGACAAATATGTTTTTTTTTTCTGTTTCTAATCAATAGCCTGGTGTTAAAATTAATTAAGGATAGTAATTAAGGGGAATCAATAAAACTATGAATGATTTTATACAAGTGCATAAGATCCTGGTAACGACGTCGTACATCCAAAGGAACAATTTTAAAATGTCCGAGCCTGTCTGAATACGAGATTATAGTTCGGTTAAGACCACATCTATAACCCAAGATTTTCAAGCATTTCCTTTGCACGCCTTCTATGCTCTGTGAATGTACAGAGTAATACGGGGACCAAATCACCGAACAATATTCCAAATTAGTCCTAACTAAGCCAGCATAGTGACGAAGAAAAGTTTCTGGACTCTTAAAGTGCTTCGTATTCCTGGCCACAAACCCTAGGAGTTGGTAACCTTTTGCAACAATTTGACTGTAATGGTCCCTAAACGACAATTTTTCGTCAAAAACCACTCCCAGGTCCCTAATAGTGCTAACTCGATCCAGCGACTGTCCATCCAACCGGTAATCGAAGAAGATTTTATTTTTCTTATTTGTAAAAGTAATGATGTGGCATTTCTTAATGTTCAAACTCATTTTATTATTTTGACACCATAAGGAGATCTTATCTAAATCAAGTTGAAGCCGAAGACAATCTTCACTATTTTTAATTTCTGCAAACACTTTCAAATCATCTGCATACAGCAAAGACACACTTTCGAGCTGAAAAGCAAGGTCGTTGATAAACATAACGAATAAAAGCGGACCAAGATGTGACCCCTGAGGTACCCCAGAGGTGACAGCAATCCGTAAAGATTTGTACCCCTTTAAGGCCAGTAATTGACTCCTATTGCCCAAGTAAGAAGATACCCACCGTAGTAAACTACCGTGAAAGCCAAACTGAGAGCTAAGTTTTTGACACAGTAGAACATGATTGGATGACAGGGTCGAATGCTTTTTGAAAGTCGGTATAAATTGAATCAACTTGACCCCCCGCAGCAAAAATTGAACAAATATAGTTTTTATATTCAAGGAGATTCGAAACCGTAGATCTGTTTTTGATGAAACCATGTTGGTTCGGTGCTAACAGTGATTGAACATGATGATAAATGTGGTCGTAAACAACCTTCTCAAACAATTTAGCCGGACTGGAAAGAATGCTAATAGGTCTGTAATTGGAGCAATCAGCTTTATCCCCAGACTTGTGAATGGGCACTACATGAGCAGTCTTCCATACGGTAGGAAACTTGCCCGATCTCAAAGATATATTAAATATAATTGTGAGTGGAACACTCAGCTCTTTTGCGCATTCCTTCAGAAATGAAGGGGGTATGCCGTCTGGACCAGGCCCCTTACTGCCATCCAGAGTTTTCAGCTTTTAGAGAACCTCCTCTATAGATATATGCACGTTAGACAACGGCATGCAATCTATGTCAGGCAACGCGGTACTGGTTGCTGTCTGAGAGCTATCATCAAAGACAGAGCTGAAGAATCTGGAGAAAAGCTCGGACACACCAGGGCCATCCGATGCAGAGTCCCCATCGAGATACATCATCTGAGGTATGCTGTGATTTGATTTTTTGTTATTTACATATTTCCAAAACTGTTTTACATTACCCCGTATTGAGTTATCTACTGATATCAAATAAGAATTGTAGCATGAGTGAATAAGACTTTTGCAGCGAGTTCTCCAGGATGCAAAACTGTCATAATCTTTAGGGTTTTTAAATTGTTTATACCTAGTATGATATTTCTTTTTCTTGTTCAGACACTTCTTCAATTGATTAGAATACCAAAATGGGAAATTATTATTTTTATTTTTTCCACAAGGAACATGTTTATTAATTAAGTTGTTAATAATTTCGTAGAATTTAAAAACAGACTCATCTATGTTACCATTACAGTCCAAACATGACCAATCCTGACAGCTCAGCTCAGACCTGATTTTAGGATAATCTGCCTTTCTAAAGCTGTAAGCCTTATGACGATTTTGATGTAAAAATTTCGGAGCAGCGGGTATATTCAGTTCTATGCTCAAGGGTGGATGATGAATGTCAGGGCGCGTAAGAGGTTCAGCGTCAGAGACGGATACGTGATCGACACCACAAAGCACTAGATCCAGTATGCGACCATTTGCATTACTAATACTGTTAAACTGAGAGAGGCCACAGAAATCAATCATACCGAGCAAAAGGGCAGACTTAAAATCACTTGTGGAACTAGGTAACAAATTTTTGCCCATTGTAGCCGATGTCCATGTGATGTCGGGGTTATTGAAGTCACCCAGGATCATACTGGTACCCTCACATTGGGTAGAACCAAGAACTCTTTGACAGTTGTTATAAAAATGCTCCAAAGATACCCGAGTCAGATCAGGGGGTAGGTAGCATAGACATAAATTAAGCTTTGTATTTTGTTTACTGCTCAAGTTTATTGTCACCCAAATATCTTCAATTTGGCTGTCCCAAGAACACTGACGCCTGACAGAAAAGCATTTCTTGACCGCAACAAGAGCTCCACCACCTTCCGTTTTATTTGTACTTGTACTTTCCCGGTCCCTACGAAAAACATTATAACGTTCGTCAAACAACTCGCTATCTAATACGCCACAGTTTAAGTTCGTTTCAGTAAGACAAATTATATCATAATCATTGTTTAATGTGTTAAGATACAGATCAGTTATTTTAGAGCGAATTCGATTTACATTTTGATAAAAAATTAACATACTTATTATAATATTAATATGGACTGAATAACAGCACAGAATTATAGTAATAAAAATAAATAATAAAATAAAAATAATTAATAATAAAATCAATCACATCAATTTATCTAAACATGACATGTCCTTTATTAAAATAGGTGTTGATAAATCCTCCTTTCGAATATACACCCGTCCATACTTAACCCACGCATGTTTATAATTATTCTCTTTAATAAATCTTCTTGCTGCTGCATGAAGGGCTTTGCATTCGGGGGACAAATGCTCAACGAGATAGATAGATAGTTTTTCGCCAGACATACCCAGATGCGATGTATTAAGTGTTTCATTCCTGTGAGCTTTGTTATATCTTTTGAAGGCAGACAACATGATATCCCTATGGCGTTCTGATGGCAGAGTGACAAGCAGATTCCTTGGCCTTTGTCTCCTTCGTCTCCCGCCACCTGCAAAATGGTTCGCAGCGCTAGAAAACTGGACGGCGACATGCCGTAGGTAACGGTGTTAAGACGAAATTCCTGCACAGGATCGCCAGGCGAAAAGCGAAACAAAATACGCTGATAGTTACGATCAGGAACAGCAATTAATATTTGGCGATACATTTGCCTTATATCGGCAGTGAAAACGAAAGCATGCAACCGAAATCGAAGAAGAATCGAAGTAATGTCCGATTGTAATTTCGGACCAATCAACAATTGTTCATTGAGCGAGGCTCCATTAGCTGGCTTCGCTGTGGCATCGAAAACCACGCGAAGTTTGGTGGTTGTGCTACTTGGATTCATAACGCAGTGGTGCGGGATGTAGTAGGTGCGTTCTGTGCGGGGTTGTTCAACTGGCTGCATATGGCCAGCGTTAAGGTAATCCCGCATGAAGTCATTATATTCCTCACGAATTTGAGGATTACGAGCAAGACGTTTTTCCAATGACAACAAGCGACGTTAAGTGTGTGAATCACCAAAGGTTGGCTCTGATGATTTGAAAGGTAGTCGGACGACATACCTTACGAGCAAGGGTGGTAGCAAAAATATGTTCACACCGAGCCTCTTCTTCACTAAGTGGGGAAGAATTAGGGATTTCATTTATTTCCCAGAACTTACGAATTTGAAGATTTAAGCTATCGAAAGTACAAAGCAACGACGAAGTCGGAAGCGATGGTGCACACGAAACAGTACCCATCACTACCCAACCAAGCTTAGTCTTGAATGCCACAGGTCCGTCAGGAGCGTAGTTGACGCGTTCACCTAAAAAGATTTTGCAAAATACATCAACGCCTACTAACGCATCGATTTGCGCAGGCACGTTGAAATGAGAATCTGCCAATTTAATAGTATGACTATGCGTCAGCTGAGCGATGTCAATCTTATCAGCTGGCATTTGACTACATATTTTGGGTACGACGAGAGATGGAACTATAATGTCCGGACTATGGTCACCACAACGCATACGAAACTCAGTAGCATTCGTTGCTAGGGATGATGATTGACAAATGCCCTTTACGGAGGTTGTTGTTTTCTTTAAAACGAGTCCAAGACTATTGAGTGATGAGCATGAGATGAGCACATCTTTGAGTGATGAAATTTGATTGACTGCCACTATCGATGACGACACGAATACGACGAGGAGCACCAAAGCCGTCGACAACTTCGACTAAGGCGGTAGCGAGAAGCGAGATCGGGGTAGCAGGATCCGATCCAGCAACCAGAGTGACAGTAGAATGTTCATTGGGTGATGAAGGTGATACGAGGGATGATGGTGCATTACCCTCCGAAACGACAAGATTATTCGACGAAACGGAATTAGAATTATGCGAAGCGATATGACGATTAGGCGAAACAACACGATTATGCGACGACACGAAATTCAAATTATGCGAAGCGTTACGACGATTAGGCGAAACGACACGATTATGCGAATCGACAAAATTATGCGAAGAAACGACACGACGATTAGGCGAAATGCCACGATTATTTGAAACGACACGACGATTTGGCGAAAGGACACGGTGGGACGACGGAGCACCGTTAGTGTTATTTGCAACGACATTATTATAATTGGGGTTACGAGAATTCGAATCAGAATGTAAGGTTGTGTGGTGGGCTAAGTTACATTTTAAACAACGTCCCTTAGATGGACACGATTTAATTGCGTGACCTTTATTAAGGCAATTTATACAAAGATTATTTTCTTTAACGACAACAAATCTATCATTGCGGAAATAATAACGATAAGTGGGACAGTTCGATAAACTGTGATTCGATTTACACAAAGGACACAAATCAATGGATTGTGATTGAGAATTTACTAATAACGACTTAGTGTTGTTAGGCGGCGCCGCCGGCGCATAAGACGGCCTGCAGGAGCGCGGGGCGCGGCGCGCGTGAATTGCTCAGTGGCGGTAGTGACAGACCTCGCGCGAGAGGCGCTTGTCTCGGGTTCGGCAAACTCGAGCGCCTGACCGGCCTTATTCAAATACTCCAGAAGGGAGTCAAATGAAGGTATCTTTATCCTCATTCTGCAACTCAAAACGACGACGAGTATCAGTATCGAGTTTATTTATCAGCAAATAAAACAATGGAAAATCACAATCTTTAACTGGCAACTTTAAATTTCGAAGAACAGCAATATTTTCTTTAAAAGTATCTACTAAACGACGTAACTCACGAGGCGAGTTCGACTTTAACGATATCTTTTGTAATTCGTCCCAATGCCGGAAAGCTAACTTTCGCTTGCATTGATAACGATCAATTAAGGCCGCGTAAGCATCTAAATAATTGTTTTCCGAAAGTGGAAAACCCTTTAATATCGAAAAAAGTACCCCATGCTGTTATATCCCCGTTAAAATGCTACAAATTCAACCTAGGTAGCTTGACAGATAAATCTGAACTAGACGTGACATTAGTACTGTTTAAATCCGATGTGCATGTTATATTCGAATGAATTGCAAGTATTTTAAAATATGTGATAATTTTTAATCAAGTAAATATACTAGAAAAAAGCAACTTGTCTCATGTCGCCCTGAAGATGAAACTGCCATCTACTTATTATCTACTACATACATCTACTTATTATATTATAAGTAGATGGCAGTTTCATCTTAATCGATAGTCAAACATCTGAAAAGATGTTTCTTTCGAATGCGAGGATATTTCTCTCATTGATGAAACGACGGTGGCCAACACCGTAGAAAAAGGTGAATATACTAGAGAATTTCAACGTGTTCTCGTAGGTCTCTGTAGCATAATTGGTCAGTGCATTGGGCCGGATTCCCAAGGATGCGGGTTCGAGTCCCGTCAGGGCGACATGAGACAAGTTGCTTTTTTCTAGTATATTTACTTGATTAAAAATTATCATATTTTAAAATATTTATTATCTACTTCTTGACGAATTACATCTTCTGTATCTAACGCTGATACTACTGTTGTTTCCGAACAAATTTTAAAATGATGACTTTCGAAACTAGCGCAATAACTTTCAAGTCGACTGTACCGGGACAAAAAAAATGGTAAACGTGACTTATCCTCTTGTGCCTCGACGGCCGCTGACAAACACTCATCGATACGTTTTATACAAATGTCGCGTTTTAATTCCAAATTACGCCGAGTTGCAGCTTTCGACATTGTTTATTTGGATTACGAAATTACTATTCAATAACAATAAAATGGACTGTATAAACGATGTAACGATATATATATTTTTATTTTATGATTTTATTTTCTATTATCAACCATTCATTATATCACTACTACTTATTAAAAACACAAATAATTATAACGATTAAAACGACAAAGACGTTACAAAGTGACTAATAATGCAATCGATCGAAAAGAAAGTCTGCACTCGAGTGCAGCAAATATAACGCGACCGATTGCTGTGTTATTTTATGCTAAATAATCAACTAAGCAAACGACTCAAACCTCCAATAAAGTCACAAAGTGCGGCCACGACACTAACTAATGAATTATTAAAATTGCTAATATTTTTCCAAAATAAAAATATATTTCGAATGTTTCGATAATAAGAAAGAAAATGCACGATTTTGATTAACGCAATGTTGCATAGCTTACGAGATTAAAATGGCTAAAATATGAATTCGACAAGGTACATCAAATATGGCTACCGAATGGCGTGGTATGGCAATGTTATAATCCGAGCGATTATGTCAATTCCCACAGGTACGGAAACAAGATATGTTTTTTAATTATGGGTGGTCTATAAACAGAAATTAAGTAAATGGTTTGGTTTTTATAATCGACTCTAAGAACGACACACTCAGCCGCCGCCGCCACCATGACCGCAGCCTCTGCAATGCAGGCACGCGCGTCTAGGCTCGCGCTCGCGCGGATGATCACCAGTACACCTCCCCCTCCCGCGTATAATTGTACATATCAAATCCAGGAATTTGAAATAAGGATAAAATATTATAATTCACATTAGGTTCCGTTATTACTATGATATTTAGTTTACTTAAGCAATCGTTTAGTGTTATTAGGAGTTCACTAAAGTGTGTTTATAAAGGGATCTTATATTAACATGCATTATATTTAAGTCTATGGAATCATAACTAAATGATGAATACCATGTAATTATGATGACATAGCTCCTTAACTAAGTTATTATAATAGAGATATAATTGAGATTATAGTTCGCGATTTTTGTTTTAAAGATTGCACACACTTGTTACTATATTTATAATAAATGAGATCAAAAGGCAAAAAATATACTATTATTACTTATCTATGATCATTAGATCATCTTCCGAACGAATCCACGTAGGTTTTATATTTTCACCTTCATTTTGCTTCACTAAGATTCTGCCGTTAGCGACCCAGATATATCTGTACCTGCCTCGTAATTGGTTCTTGGTTTTCCAGAGTAACTCGCGTGTCTGTTTGTTAAGATCTTCGTTGATATATATCTTAGATTGAGAGGCTCCACCCGTTATAGCGTCACTGGTCAGCTATACACGCGATCGTCGGTTAGACAGCCATGCAGCTTGGTCAGTAGGTGGTCTCAGTAGGTAACATTATAATGCTGGAGAGACCGAGACCGACACCGGCGCGTGCTGCTGCAGTTGTTGACGGCGTCGCCTGGGCCACCGCAAGTATTACCGCCGTAGATTGATGTATTATGACCTACTATAATATAGAGTGTTTTGCCTTCTTTACGCTGAAGAAGTCTCTTTACCCACGCTATCTCGTTAGTAGGTAATTTTAATGCTGTTGCAATCTTTTTGACTAGTTCGAGAGGCTTCTCGTTAGGTAGATAATTGTTCCACTCCAGAGATCTCAATATTGTTTTTGCGCGTGACGATTGTACTATTTCTTGTAGTTTATGTACTAGCGCCATATTGCATTTTTGCAGGTAGATACATATTAGTCAAGTCCATCATATTTTTTTCACCTTTGGTTAAACGTTGCTTCATAGAATCCTGTTCTTCTAATATCTTATCATATTTGTCTGAAAGCATACTTATCGGATCTTTGATACTGCTGAGTTGTGATTTTAGTCCGGAAATTTCGTTGACTTTCTTAAGGATTTGGTGCTGTACCGCGCGCATCGAAATCGGCTTCATTTGACAGATGGATGTGACACATTGCTGCTTCTTTTTGACACAAATGAAAACTTACCAAAGACTAAGAGCAATATCTGTCAAATGAAGTCGATGTCGATGCTGATGACACTTGCGCGGTAGGGCCTTGTTTAAGTGTGCGGTTGCTATCGATTTGAAGGTCGGTCTCGCCATCAGATATGTCGTCCTCGTCTTCTTCACAGCTGTTACAATGCATTCTTTCTTTTCCGGCCTTCATGTCCGCCGCCAATCCACGAACACATGTACGATGGAATGTACCCTGTAGCATTGCGTTTCTATAGTGTAAAAGTACTTATAGATTAACATATTAATAAAAAATTAGCAATCAATTAAAGAAAAAATATCGGTTTAATATCCAAATATTTAAATTTTTTAATACTAAAATTTACAACTAAACACATAAAAAAGACTAAAAGCTACTTAAAACTTAACTTATCTTAACACGTGATTCACGGAACCGCCAAGTGCGCTCGTCGTAGGGTTCACGAATATTTCGCTCGCGCATCCCTATGATGACAATTAATGTTTTTTTTGCAAGACCCGCCCGAGGCTGTAATTTTAAGCATAACGTTTATTGTCATAATATCATGTTCCATAATTTTAATACCAATAATCATCATGTTGCATATTATCGCGACGCATAATTTTAAAAGTCCTAATATAGTGTAGGCTAAAATTGTTTGTCATAAGTATTAAAAGGCATAAATTTTGAGACGCAGAACAGCTTTAAGCATAATTTTTAAAAGCATAACTGATGTTAGGCTTAATGATCACAAGGAATAATATCTTAACGCATATTTTGTTTAAGCATAATGAATCTATAGCATAATAATCACAAAAAATAATAGAATTACGAATATATTTTTTAAAGCATAATTGCTGTATATAAGCAGGCATGCAGCATACAAGCAGGCACGCAGCATGCAAGCAGGCATGCAGCATGCAAGCAGGCATGCAGCATGCAAGCACGTCTGTTACAGTTTGTTGTTGCAGCCCCCGTCCCCCCTTCTCTGTTTTTGTCCAAAAATTTTGAGAAAAAAATATATATGTCCATCGGATGCCTCCTTAGTATCTCCGGGAGTATCAAAGGGGGATCGAAAATGTTGTTAGATTTTAGCTACAACTCACCGTTTTCGAGATATTCGCATTTTTATAAAATTCATTCTTGAAAATTTTACAAGTCGCCGCTCCATATAGATCCAACAGTCAAAAATATTCTGTCCTGTCTCTATACAAAATAAGTTGTTTGTTTTTAATCTTGCACCCCCTTTGCGACACCCTAACCCAAAACTATAACAGAAATTTTTATTTATCATTTTCTTATTACTTACCATAAAAAAATTGTAGGACTACCTATAATAAATAAAATTAGGTTTTTCTATAGTTATGGCAAATAAAATTATGCTAAGGGATTTTAGGTCTGCCTAATATTATGCCAAATGAAATTAGGGATTTAATTTTTTATGCTTCATAATAATATGCCTTTAGATAGTTATGCTATTTAAAAGTTATGCAAAGGAAAAAATATGTGACATTAATGTTATGCTATTTGATGATTATGCCAATTGATGTATGACAAACGACTTTAGGACAATCGCCATTATGCGAAAAGTTCCGCCCCCGTCCGTCGGCAATCGTCGAAATTCCTCAATCGCACTCCTGTTTCTGACTTGAAAGCGAGTTCACGTCGCCTTGCTGCGCGCGCGCACACTCGTAACCACGTAAAGGGATTTCCTTTACTCAAACATTTAGATCAGGCCCGTCCAACATACGGCCCCCGGGCCATAATGTGGCCCGCATAAGTCCTTCATGCGGCCCGCGAAGACATCATTAGCTAGAAAAATCCTTACTTAATCCTTCGCTATTGGACTTTTCTTGTGGCCCGCTACGGTTGCAAAAATACTAAACCTGGCCCTCCACAAAATTATGTTGGACACCCCTGATTTAGATAAACTATTTTAAATTCTGTGTTCCCATACTGGGTAAGTTGTGCAAATTACTTTCTAAGCTTTATTGTAGTTTTAGTTATTTAGACAACGCAATTTTTTTTAATAATGCTTCATAAAAAAGAAGGTTGTAAGCAATTTCTACCCTCCTTAGTTTAGTATTATTTCTTCCTTAATGTATGTATCTGTATTTGCAGGCTTATTAATAAAACTGTGGTAGGTACTGACACGCTCCGATCGTGTTAAGCACGACCGGTGTGCAGAAAAGATAGAAAAGAAACACTATAAGTGGTTAACAAGTATAATTATAAAATCAAAGATGTTACAAGCTTAGGTGTGGGTTCATGGGAATCTTCGATTGGTGGTTCTCGCGAGGGTAAGAATGGGGACTTAGCTTTAGAACTGCCTAGAGGAGGCAGAAGCGAAGGTCCAGCGTCACGGACTAAGTTTGCAGCGGAGCGGTATGTTCAGCCTCGGAAGCACGGAGGGTGGGCTCGGTGTGGTGATGCGCACGTAGACACGGAGTGGAGTTGCTCCGGGGTAGGCCGGAACAGGCGAGCGCTCGGCAGGTAGGTGCCGAGGTGGTTGAAGGCCACGAAGCAGGTGTATGCTGCAGCTGCCCGTGGATACGACCCCTAGTACGGGGATCGCGAATTCACAGTTTTTCAAAGAAAAGAGGCAGATTTCGCTGGAGTTGCGAAATATATACTCAATTCTTTCTAGAACGTTCTTTAGTAAAAAATTAAAGTGGGAGATGATTCTCCAATTCTATAGGCGTATAATGTTTAGTCATTAGCATAGACAACATAAGGCTTGTAAGACCGATCGACACACGGTGTTTTGTCTATGGCCAAAGAAGTAAGGAATATTAAGGTATGCAAAAACATAATAGATATACATAGAAAAATATGTAGATTTTTTCTATATATAAATAGTTAAATAGAAATAAGTTAATTTTTGTAGTCTAATTCACTTGGCCGAAATACGAAATCTCCCGGCCGTGAAGTTAGCAATATCCAGGGTACGCAGGAATATTTTGTCAATTAACTACCATCGTGAAGTTTTATCAAAAAAAAATAAAGTAAACAAACAAGTTAGAATGGTGAAGTGAATGGTTATTGATTTAATTTAGTTGAAAGTAAGTAATAGATTAAGATTTAGGAGTGTGCGGTTTTTAGAACCGTTACAGTACTACAACATGAAACGGAATAACCGTCATTTTATAAATTCTATAATGAGCCGCGTAACCGTTTCTGGTCTTAAATTTTTTTGCCACCTTCACTATCCTTCTTATAGTGCTTAACTAATTAGTAGGCCCAGAATGCCACATAATCCATAGGTCTTTTATAATCTGTAAATTTCAAATCGAAACCACCATGATTGTTGCGATTTCAGGAACACCTTTGGGAGTAGACAGACTTCGACCGGCGTTGACAGACTGTCAGTCAGTCTTACAGTCGGCTCTGTTATCCTTCTGCCGGAAGAATACTGACTGAAATTGAAGGAAAGTTACCTGGAGGAAGGAAGCTGAGAGTGCGGTATAGTTGCGGATGCGACCTAGGCAACTTATTAATGTGACCCACTTTTACTTATTAAAATTGTAAATCTTATTTGCCGTTTTTATTTAATTATAAAAAATAAAGACGACAACCCCTACAATCACCTTGGAAAACAAAATGAGATCCTCTTTTCGACCACTCTTTTTTGCACTTCATACACTCCATAGTTACACTTATATTTTTCCGAATTACCTATTTTCGCGCTTGAGTAGACCGGCCCCCTAATTGTCTAATTTCAAAATCTATCACAATCCCTTTCAAAGGTATTGTGATTGTGATAGTGATTTATTGAATTGTGTAACTTATAATCGCAATCCCCTTTCGGAACGAATAATGTTTTAAATGACACTTCTCAATACATATGAATGATATGTTTGTGTGTCACTTTGCTTAGACAGTTAATTCAATACCTTTCAAAACGCGTACCGATCACAATCCCTATCAAATGTCAAATAGTGACGGTCTGAAGTATGTAAATATCTTACAAATGGCGAATTGAAAGGGATTGCGATTGATTTTAAAATTAGACAATTAGACCCCTGGTCAGTGACCTTGAGCGACGGAGATACCGAGCGACTCGGACGGATGCCCGCGGACAATATTACCTACTAACTACATTCGGTAATAGTCTAATAGTACTTGTACTATTAAGTATTCTGTGGTAATAGTAAAAAGCTGAAAGTGCTACTGAAGTGATTTTCTTATTGAAATCACAAAGTTTGAATAGACGAATACGTCAACTGATGTTGACGTGATCGTCACATTGTAGTATCCTACTTCCTACTAGGTAACTAATACTATTACAAATAATCCTAACTATTATAAATGCGAAAGTGTGTTTGTTTTTCCTTTCTTCATGCCCTACTAAACAACCAATCAACTTCATTTTTGGCATAGAGTTCGCTGAAAGTACGGAGAGTAACATAGGTAGGCTACTTTTTATCCCAATTTTCCCACGGGCACGGAAACACGCGGGTGAAACCGCGGGCGGAGACTAATAATAGAGATGTGAAGATATAGTATCGTATATCTAGTAATATATACGATACTATATTTTTATTTTTTGCATTTTTCAATGCTATTTTTATACTTAAGTATGATATTTTTTTAATAGAAAAATATTGGAAAAAGTCAACACCGTCACAAGTGAACTTTCAGATGGGACTCGAACCCACGACCATCCGATCTGAGTGTTCACTTGTTACAGATTTTTCAATTTAAAATTTATGATAAATATAGTAGTAGTAATATAGTTTTGTTAAACGGCTAAACGGATTTAGATAAAATTCGATACACAGATAGTTTATAGCCTGAAATATAAGATAGGATATGTATTTTATCCCGATTTTACCACGGGGACGGGAAACACTGGCGGCCACTAGTCACTATACACCCAAGTAGCAAAATGTAGTCATAAAAGTATCCAAGGACCACAATTTTTTAGTCCTATAGAAATCTTATTATCGTTTATAGGCCCGCATTTGGGCGCACTTTATAGGGTTTGTCGTCCTATAGTAATTTTGTTACAATCCGGGAAAGTACAATCTGATTTTATTATTGTTTTATTGAGTGCTGCTACAAGACCACTGAGTCCTATAAGGATCTAGTAACGATCTGGTGCATGCCGCTACTGGTGCAATTGATCCATTAGTGGTCAGCGTGATGCCTTATTTAGAGTATTTATTTTTCATTCGTTTTGTAATGGTGTCAAGTTTGAATTTGGATGAAAATATTTTAATTTTGAAAATGGTAGTAATTTTTAACACTAAGTATTTATTATCATAAAATAGACAAGTAGATAACTTTTGTGTTTTCACTGTTAAATAAAGAAATGAACTTGCGAAATAAATTTTATTGATAAAGTTATCGATGATAAAAATCATATTGTTATGCGCCTTCAAAAGTAAACTTAATTAATATTTGTTTATTTTAAATAATAAATAAATACAAGCCATCGTCAGATCGAATCGGGCTCCATATTGAATTGCATTTATCAGGAGCTTTAGAATGCATTTTAGTCATTAATAATGTTATTAGAACTTAGTCGTGGACACCATATTGTTTAATTGTTTTGAGTTTTCCTAAGAGAGATATATCAGAACAGAACGTATGCTAAAAATGTACAGATCTTATTTATTAATTGTTTCGACAATGTCTTAATTACTTTGAAACATTTTTATTCGTTATTATTTTAAGATGATTTCGATATTAGATTAATTTTATGTGTATATCAATAATGATCACTCTAGTAACGGCTAATTAAGGACACATATAAGTAGAATCTTACCTACAATAGCAGGAGGACGTGCAAGTTTGGTGCTAGTGATCCATTAGCAGTCACGACAAAGGCAAATCAATCTTATAATAGCTTTGTTTTATAGAAGCTATACACAAACGTTTAAAGGAGAACTTTCTTATAGAAAAATAAAACAAAACGTTAACAAGAGTAATAAGTCTTACTAAATGCATTTATATGGGCTGTGCTAACAATTCTTAAAACATGCACTTATAAAACGGCTAGGTCCTATAAGAATCATATAACGATATCCTATAAACGTTTATAAGATAACGTAAAAGGATCGAAAGAACTTGCAGTGAAATAGTCTTATACGCTGTTCTTGTAAACGTTTAGAAGACTACGTAAAGGATCGAAAGTGCTTGAAGCTCAAATCGTCCCTTAAGCTGCTGCTGTAATAAGATCAGTCATCTCAATCAAAGCGTCTATTATAATATGCTATATGATGTTTAGTCTTATAAACGACAATTATAGGAGAATTTTGCTGTTTGGGCAGTGTAGTTACTACCTTCTTCATATTATTATCAGCAACAATAACAGTATAAATCTAAGTAATAATATCAATAATAGTACAGTATGATAAACTCTGTATTTTATAAAGTAGGTACCTATTTTTAAAAAGCGGATAGTCTTAATGACGTAAATAAACCTCCGTAAATAAACTTCCGCAATAACGGATGCGGAAGTTCCGTTACAACCGTAGTCCTGACATAGGTGTTTTTAAAATACTAGAAGTGTTCCAATATTTCGTGAACTGTGTTGATTACTGTCATACTAACTGGAAAATAAAAGGGTACCGAACACATTCTCAACCCACTATTTCCTTTGTCAAGTTGAGTACGTACCTATTAGAAAGGACTAGCCCTCTACCCAGTTAAAACAGTTTAATTACTAATGGTGGTGCGCAACGAGAGAGAGTAACCGGAAGAATCGACGAGGTAATTAAGTGCATCCGACGTGCTGGGGACGTAGTTTTTCAACCGACGACTAATCACAGGGCACAGGTACAAATACTACACTTGTTAGGTACTTTGAGAGGGATTTTAGTTTCAAATAGACTCGTTTTTTTCTTTGTTTTAGTGCTAGCAAAAGATCATGTACAGTCGCGGATGTTCCAGTTGGCCTAGCACGAATAGCTTTCGAGAAGTTAAGTATCGAAGAAGTAAAAAAAAATTTATGAGATATTGAGCAGCGTTCCTACCGGATGTAAACGGAACTACATTTTCCTATACATTTTTTTACATTACGTGATCGATACTATTTCGATGCGCTCGATTTAGACAGTCTGACTGACTTACAACGTCACCAACTGATTACTAAGGTTGTACGCAAAATTGTTTGGAACACTGTGCTGAAAAATTATGTTGACAACCGCTTTTCTGCTTCCTCTTTGAATCATCCTAATCCTATTTCCTAACTTATCTATACTTATAATATTATAAAGCTGAAGAGTTTGTTTGTTTGAACGCGCTAATCTCAGGAACTACTGGACCGATTTAAAAAATTCTTAGACCATTAGAAAGCTACATTTCTCCCGAGCGACATAGGCTGTATTTTATCCCGATATCCCGGCACCACGCGGGTAAAACCGCGAGGATCCGCTAGTATATTATAAATGCGAAAGTGTGTTTGTTTGTCCTTCCTTCACGCCTTATCTAAGCAACCAATCGACTTGATTTTTGGCATAGAGTTAGTTAAAAGGGCGGAGAGTAATATAGGCTACTTTTTATGCCGATATTCCCACGGGAATGGGTACTTGTGAAACCGCGGGCGGAAGCTAGTATAATAAATAAATAATAAGAATCATTTTATACAGAAAGTGGACTATCGGAATTTCCGCGATTGTCAGGCAGCAAGTCAGATTTTACGGTTAGACTTTGGGAGCGCTTTTTTATCGCTCGCAATAGCGTCGGTTTTTGCTGTTTGTTTGCACGAGCTGCTGACTGTACAATTTACTTACAACCAACATATTTTGGTTTACCCCAAGGAACTAAAATAATATAATATAACCAAAACCTAGTATTATAATGAATTGAAAGTTATTTAAAATAAGAATCAAATGTAACATAAAAGTCAATAGTACGAGTCGGAAGGCAATAAGACGTATTTTTCTTTGAAAATTAAAAAATAGTTTACCACGCTACGCCCGTAATGTGCGATTTTCGGCGCAGAAATTGAATAATAAAACCTTTTCCGAGCGTGTGAGGTGAAACGAAATTGTACGTACGTATAACTAGCGGTCACCCGCGGTTTCAACCTCGTGGTTACGGTTCCCGTGGGAACATCGGGATGAAAAATATCCTACTTTTAACCTAGGCTGTCTACTATCTCTATGCCAAATTTCATCCATATCCGTTCAGCAGTTTTAGTGTCAAAGAGTAATAAACAAGCGAACTGACGTACTCTCGCGTTTATAATATTAGTAGAATTTCGTTTCCAAAATTCCCCTGCAGACCCACCACTAGCCATACGCTAGGGAGGGACGGAAACATACCACCGTAGTGCTGTGCACTATATGCTTTCAGGTTTTGTTTTTCCGAATATTACGTACCTGGTGTTAATAGCATCCTTCGCTACCATTCCATTCCGCGGCCTAAATGATTTTAATTATTTATTAATTTCAATTTATTAATGTGAAAGAAAATTTCCGGCTTAGGAGACCGGAATCAGAGACAAGAAGGAATAAAAAAAACACTGTTGCCTATCATATGTTTATTTGTAATAACAGTAATTTTTTTTACAGTCAACAAATAAATAACTTTCTTTTGAATGGACACATTCCGTAATACATTGCAATCGGGTAATAGTTTACACAAATAAGTAGATAATAGCAACCAGACATGGAAACAAGCAGAATGTTCATAGCGTGAATGTTTGTCTCGGGTGGCGTTCGAACCAATACCTCGCACAGGAATATTTTTAAAGCCACTTTGCTGTATTATTTCGGATAATGAAATGTCACAGATTACAATATTTATTAAGATAAGGCAACCCAAAAGACTATAACTAATAAAAATACTTATAATTTTTAAGACACAATATTCTTGCACATCAACTATTTACTTGTCAAATACTATCCAGTTATACAGTTGAGTTGAACATAAATACTACAAATATTTCATTAGAATGTATGGCAAAGCTAGCTAAGGTTAGAAACATTCCGAAATGCAATCTAGGATAGATTCCTCGCGGTCGCGGTTTTAGTTAGATCGCAACTCAATGGCGCCGCGACACGAAACAGATGTACCTACTTAGACAAATATAAAAAGACGTACGATGATGAACAATTTCTAATCTCCATGAAGGCCGCGATGTATCAGTGAGGTATCGTGCTTGTATTTGCATACATTTGTTTTACATTGCGATGACATCGAGATAGCGATTAACGGTCGAAATTAATAGCCTATCTGTAGATATGGATAGTGGCTTCGTTGCCTAGCAGTCGTCGTTATTTTGGTCATAATAGCAAAAATATCTTATGCAACTATCTCATATAGACCAATCCATATCTGGAGAGAGGTTATTAATTTCGGGCGCTAGACATCGATCGCGAGGTGCCCCGAGCTAGGCATTTCTGCCATGTTTCTAACCTAAAAGTATTCACTTTATGTACTTTTTAAGACACATCATCGTGACAGGTGTCTGTGGGTATACAAGACAATACAATACATTAAGTGTAATGCTAACTCCACACGTTGACCCAACATCATATTCATTAAAGTATATTGGTTTTGTGAAAAGTATGTGAAAGAAGTTCTTTCAGAAGTGCTAATTTCATGAATTAGCCAATACTTGGGCCAACGTATAGAGACGGATTACCTTGAGCTTTACATAGTGGGGTTTACTGCTCACTACTTTTTACAGTAAATTATTGTTTTTTTTTTAATTCTCAATATTCAATACTCAATAGTTTATTGCAAAACCATAATGTACATGTAGATGTTATAAAATAATGTAAGACCATTGTTATGGACCCGGTTGGGCACGCAATTAGGGCTAGAAGAGCCTATTCTTCTTTCTTCTTGTTATATTTTAATTTATTTCAACAGTTTGTTATCTAATTTATTATCATATTGTATTATAGGCGGACTAGAAGGCTTTTCTGTGGCGATGTGAGAATGGAATGGAACGCTTCACCTGTGATGGCATGCCCCGTGGCGTCTCCTTGTTTTTCGATATCGTTATTTCGGAATTCAATAGTTGGTCTAAAGTCTGAAAGCAAAACATAATATAATAAAATAAGTGTGAAGACTCTATATGCTGATGTGGCGGAATAAGCTTTAAGTCTATCTCATACAGGCGAAAATCGAAATCCAGTCATCACCACTATCGAAACAAAGACATTTGGAATTATTGTAAATGGGACAACGACACCGGCGGCACCGGCACCGGCACGACTGTCGGGGTCGCAAAAATGTATGCAAATATATGGCACGTCTTTCCATTCCACTCGCCGGCACGACACCGAAACGATACCGACCCGACGATAACTCCCACCGGCAGCCGGCCGGTCTACCAAACTGCACGTGTTGTTTATAGGGATAAAACGATACGAGTAAATACAAGTACTTAATCGATACTTTTCTTTCGATACTGAGTACTTTTGGCATCGATACTTTACAACTGAGTACCGAGTAGGTATCGGTCAGAAATACTCGTATCGTTTTGTTTACTCATTCAACACATTAGTATGTAGTAACCCGTTAGAGGAATGAGAAGATTTAAAACCTGTATTCCCAGATTTATATAAGCAAGCGCGAATTTATTTAAACATTGTCGCTACCTCAGTACCGTGCGTAAGACTATTTCTAAAGCTGGTGCAACAATCACTTTATCTAGCAGTGTTACAGGGAAACATTTGGAAAAACTTATATTTTTGGGGAGCACCACAAAAGCAGATTTTTTGTCATAAATTTCTTTGAAAAATGTCTCACCCGAAAATTACGGGGCCTTCGTTCCTAACCACTTAATTAATAGTACTCTTAATTACTTGTAATGAAGATTAAAGAATATTAATTGATATCTATTTTATTTTATTTAAAATCGATCGATATGAGTAAGTATCGATACTTTTCAACCGATTCCAAGTAAGTATCGATATTTCACGATCGATACTGTATCGAGTAAAAGTATCGATACTTTGGAGGTATCGTTTTATCCCTAGTTGTTAGAGTTCGTGCGCGAGTGTGCGGGGCGAATGGGGCGAGCCGGTACTAAAAGACTGAGTGTCGTGTCGTGTCGATGCCGTTTAGTGAAAAAACAGAGCGCCCTCTGGCGATCGTGACGGGCCGGTGCCGTGCGGCGTCTGCCGTTGTCGTGTCGGCTAGTGGAAAAACGCCCAATGGCAAGATAATTTGAATGTGTTTTTTAAGGTTTACTGTAGATGAAGACTAGCGATGGGCCGAGTCGCAATTTTTTTCAACTCGAGTTAACCGAGTTGATATCATTGCCGACTCGGTTTGCAACTCGGTTCGAACCGGTTCAGTTGAGTTTACGGTGCGATAGATGGCATTTGGTTTGTGTTTGATATATTTAACCAAACCGACTCGATTGCGGTTGCAACTCGGAGTCTGCAAGTCGCAACGGCAATTACGGCAAAGTAAATGAGTTAAACATTAGCTTCGATTTTATTTCTATTTTGAGTAAGGTTGTTTAAAAAATATCTTGATTTAGATATTCCAATAGAAATTAATATTTAAACTTTTAAAGGATAAGAATTTCAATTATAAAACAAATTAGTTGTGTAGTGACTCGGCTTGGGCTCCCTCGATTCGGTCGGCTTAACTCGGTTTGGCGATCGGTCACGGAGCGGCGACCGGCGACGACGGCCGAAGCGATCCGAGCGATCCACACCAATCGAACCGAGTCGGCGGCGGCTCGGTTCAAACCGCCGCCGCCGCGCCGGCGCGACCGCCTGCGTACACGACTCGACAACGAAGCGAGTCAAACCGGGCTAGGACAAAATCAACTCGAGTTGACCGGTTAGATAAGCAACTCGAGTTAACCGAGTTATTTGATTCGAGTCGCCCATCGCTAATGAAGACCTGACATTTTCTCAAAGAAACGTGTTTTCTTTTTGCATTTTCTTGCCTGTTAGGAGTTTTTAGAGTTTGAAATGCAATGCATTTTTAGATAAGAATAAATAATAAACCACACACGCAAGTAAACAACGTTTGACAGGTCTACATTTATACTAGCACCACCAAGCGTGGGATTACTTTTCTATCATCCTACAATTACCTGTGAATCGATAAGGTCTCGATCCTTTAACGCCTTTTCTATTGTCTTGAATTCATCTTTAATTCCCTGATCATTAGAAGCCTCTACAGCCTGCCGCACCCGAGCTATCTACAAACAAATTAAAATAATTATGTAAGGAATGGATACAGAAAAATGTAAAAGTAAATTATTTAAGTATATTATATACATTTTCGTTGTAAACCAGCATTATCTGATATTTCATCAAAATGAGGAATCTTAACTTTCGGAGGCGACATTTTCGGAAATAGTTGTTATGAGATTAAAATAGCTATTTTTGCATTCATGAAAAAGTAGCTTTTTGATAAAGAAAATACATAGAAGGAAATTGCGTTGTGATTGTGAATGGAAAAATTTAAATGATATAAATATTCAGTATATTCTCACCGCTTCTTCAAAGAATGTATGTTTGTGTATCTGCTCCGGACTGTCTACTTCTAATACTCCTCTCAAAACTGGAAATGTATCTTCGACTCTTCCCATATCAGCTAAAGCCATTACCTAAAAAGTATTGAATAATATAAAGTATGCCTATGGATTAGAACCTAATATATATTTTTTTATATATTTTGCTAGTGAATTTTGTAAATATGGCTCTCCATACAAACATGCATAGCATAATACTAGACTTCCATTTCTATTTCTGTAGCAATATTAATATAAAAGTAACTTACTGAATCAACTTTAGCATAAATTCCGTATTGGAAAAAGCAAATATATTACATCAAACTTCTTAGTGCTTAACATGCAAATTAATGAGATTAAAGGGAATGAATGGATTTTATCTTACCTTCAAATTCCTAATGGTAACATAGCTTGATTTCTGTGTTGATATCGACTCGACAGCTATGTGCGGTTTCCCTTGCTTGAGAGCCAATGCTGTAAACAATATTACTCTTCATTATTTAGTTCTATAACACTTCAATTGAAAAGAAAAAAAAATCGGGCCTTCTACCTGCAAAGAAAGTGGCTGCTCTTCGTAGAGGCACAGTACCTACATTGGTCATTTCTGACCAAAGTTTTGATGCATATTCCATGCTTTTCGGTGTGTTCTGAAAGGAGTTTTATAGTTGATGATTTTCATAAATAATCAGTGAAATAATCATTTAGTTAGCAAAATCGCCAATACCAACCTGTTTATAGCATGCCGCAATCACCAAAACAACAGGATATTTAGGAAATTTTGTCATATTTATCTGACGTTCTTGCACTCTATCAAACACCTTGTACATTTCATCATACATTTCATGGTTGTATAAAAGATCAAGTAAGATCTGATATGATACCATCTGGTCAAAGAACCCATTATCCTTGGCTTCTTCAAAACACTGGAAAAAATATTGTATTAGCTATAATATAAGCTTAAAACATGTCAATATACACTACTGATTTTTCACTGTTGAGAGTAGTCACAATTGCCACTAATATACTATAGGGTTACCACTAATATATATACTCAGGGGCGTGCATTCCATATAGGCAATTAGGCAGTGCCTACCTCATTCAAAACCTAAATAAATACTTATACAATTAGTGTTAAAGTTATTTTATTTTAGTTTAAACTTCTATTCAACACTCGCCCCCCACTAAGATTTTTCTTACGCTAAATACTGAATACCTACCGGTAGGCAGTCTCCAAATTGCCTATTCGAACGCAAACAGCGTTTCATACAAGAATACAACTTATTGAGAAAAAGTATTGCTCAAGTATAACCCGCCCACGGCAAGAAGGGCGCTATATGTACGTGCAACGTTCTAGCTCAAACGTCCGGAATATATCAGTATTAAGTAAGCAAGCCTACCTGACGAATGAATTTGATCGGGAGTTATTTTAAAACTACGATATTTCCTAAAATATTCGTTAAAATTAAATGATGTAAAGGGCAATTTTGTTCATAATTAAATACTTGTGATGATGAACGTATTTATTTAGATAAGGATTAAAATCATGTATATGAAAACAGCTTCTCAAAATAATACATTAGTTAGAACAAATTTTATTATCTTAAAAATGGTTATAATAAGTTAACCTTAAAACATATACATATGCTGTCGCGGACTTTATTTTAGAACTTTTGATGGGGAACAATTTCGTCATACATGATTTTTACGTAACTTTAACCGTTTACACACCGTCCGCCACGGAAGCTCCCAAAAGTAATATTTTTTCCCCGTTTTTGCAACATTTTACGTTAATGCTCTGCTCGTGTTAATCGCAGCGTGATATTAAATACCTTATAATCTTCCTAGATAAATGCACTATCCAACACAAAAAGATTTTTTCAATTCGAACTAGTAGTTCCGGAGATTACCGTGATCAAACAAATAAACTCTTCAGCATTTTAATATTCCTACTAAATACTAAGAATTTTATCATTTATGACTAGCGGCCGCTCTCGGTTTCACCCGCCACATGGTTGCCGTTAACGTGGGAATATCTGGATAATTTGCAGCCTATGTGGTTTCTGATGTATAACTACATTGCTGTAAAGTTTCATCTTAATCAGTTCAGTAGTTTTTGCGTGTAAGAGTAACAAACATTCATCCATCCAAATATCCTTATAAACATTCGAACTTATAATATTAGGTAGCAAGATAGGATAAGTGCAAAGTTACTAGTTAGATCTACAGTGCCTATTACCCTGGAATACCAATGCACGCCCCTGTATATACTAATATATATATGTATATATATATATATATTCTTTCCACAATAATATACTATAGGGGGTGGGCACCCTATTGTATATTAGCGTGGAAAGAATAACCCGTTTTATTAAACTGTTTAATGGGCATCAACCGATAAACAAGTGTTTATGGTCTATTGATAAACTAGTTTATGCGTGAACAGTTGTCAGCTCGCTGCCCGAACGGAGCGACCGACGCGACGGACGGGCGGCGAGACGGCGAAGCGCAAGCAATACGTCTATCTTTGTTCTTTACAACCGACAACGTGCTTTCGTCTCACTCTCTCGAGCAAACGATGAGTCAACAACACTCGATGAATAGGTGGTGTTTAATAAAATTAATGTTAAAGTAAGTGGACTAAGATGCAATTATGTAGGTATATGTTCATATAAATTAAGTAAAGGAAAAGTAAAATTTTATTAATGAGCCTGTCTGCCAGTCCTAAGCGTGGAAAAAGTATGAAGGGAAGATCTTTTGCACCGCTCACTCACAAACTGAACCGTGTCACGTCGATTAGCAAGACACAAGAATGTTGTCTAAACATTTTATTCTGTAAGTCGTTTAGTGAACACATTTAAATCAACCACGACAACAAAACTAATTTGTTTGTGTCACAGTTTCTGGTAAAACTGTACATTACAGACCCACGTATTTACGGAGGGGGGAGGGGGTGGTCCCCCCTCTGAAAGGAATTAAATAAATGTCATTCCATACAAATTGCAGCCGTTGAATACAATACAATACATTACCCAATCGCACACAAGATCTCTAAAACTCATCATGCAAAAGTATGACTAGCACCTAGCATTGTGTGGCAAAAGCCATATTTAACTTATAATCTGTCAACTAAAAAAGTTAGATAGGATGTTTTTACTTGCAATGCCTCATTTGGTGCGTCCAGAAAATGGTACATTCTCATCACTACAGGACCGAATATAAAGGACCCAAATCTAAATTCAGTATTGTCAGAGTTGAATCTGCAACAAGTATCAAAATTTCAAAATTAAATTTTAACCCTTCATCTTTCTTTAACACCACACTTCCAGTTAATAACTTACTTTTTGATCATGTTCATAACAAGTTCCAAGTCTGATGGTTCTGCTAAATGTACCATGTTTTTTAAATCTTCTGTAAATATTATATTTTTAGGATCAGATACAAAATCTGTCATTTTAGATCTAAACTTTTCAGAAAACGTAGCAAATTGCTCCTTTATTTGCTTCCTCCCCTGGAGATATCCATCTATCCCAAGAGATGCTTGAGAATACAGATGTTGTACTAAAACAATAGAAAATTATTAAATTACAACTACCTAGTTCAAATAATAATGAATTTTCATTTAGAAGACGAATAATATCAAAGCACTTTCCAAAAGACTAACCTTGTGTAACATAAATCGACCGAAATGGCACTAAATTACGATGATTGTGGTTAACTGCATTTCTTATGAAAGAGTTGATATAAATCGACATTATGTTTGATTTTAATTGTCAATACCACGTCAATACTTAGAAAAAATCTCTTCAAACTTTGGAATCTATTGCCGAATCGGTTCAAATTTTAAGGTTAGTTTCACCGAGTTTCACGGATTAGTTCACGATTAGTTAGATCACATTTTTTTTTTATGGCTCGTACGGTTTGTACATTAGCCAATGACAAATTAAAGGTAGGGAAACCTTAAGGGATTTAAAGTAATAAAAATAATAGGAACAATTAGGTCAGGAATAATATAGAATAAAATCAAATAATAAGTAAAAAAAAATAAAAAATATTTACAAAGAGATATAAAAAATATACATAAAATTATAATTTTACAAAATTATATACATGAAATTGTAATTTAATACTATGATCGGATAGAAACTTTGAAATTAAACTATACATATCAATATTTATACAGCTCAATAAGGTTGGGATTGATGTAGGGAGAGGGACAGGTACTTTCATATAAACTTTAAGTACGGAAAAGGTTATAGTTTAAGTTGACCAGCTAATTTTAGCATCTTCTCAGCTGAAGCCACAGCAATCCAAATACATAAAAACTGATGAAATGTAATGTGCGCTACTGTTCTGACAAAAGCAGATTTCTTTCTTATAGTTTCTGACAGCATGTCTGTGCTCAAAGCACTTGGCAATCCTGGATTTCATAATTCACACTATTTACTATTCGAGATAAAAGAAATAATTCAAAATTTAGCAGTTTACAAGAAAGTAAAATTTGTATGGACCCACACATGTCGGTGTGACAGGTAATGAAAATGTCGACTATCTTGCCAGATAACTTATTCTTTGGGTGGCAAAATTAAAAATATCTCAACTCCTTGGCAAGATCTGCTTCCTGAATATCGAAAGAAAGTCACTAACCAATGGATCGAAGAAAGGACAATTATCATCCAATCAAAAGGAGCATGGTATGCTGGTATTAATAAAGAAGTTGGCCATAAACCCTGGTTCGCTACATCCAATAATTATCTGCATAGAAAGTTTTATACTCAGATAAACAGGCTAAGATTTGGTCATTGCAGATTCAAAGCTCAATTAAGTCGCATGTGCATAATATCATCCCCCACATGCACTGAATGCACTTCACAGGAAGACCAAACACTGGAACATATATTTTGCACTTGCCCGGCGTTCGACATAGACATACAGCGTCTATTACTAATAGATCAGCATAAGGAAACACATAAAACCATCTACAGGACATCCTAGCTCGCCCAGAAAATTTCATCCCCATTTATGAATTTGTTATCTCCACTCTTGGGGGGGGACATTTGATTTGATTGATTTGATTGACCAACTCGGACTTGACCACAACTCGGATTTGACCACTACTCGGCTGTGACTTTCAACCCGGAAAAGACTTTACTATCAAGATTATTACTGAAAAAATATTCAAGATTTGGCTTCTTGCCTGCAAAATACTTACAATATACATAAGATTTGGCTTTGCGTTTAAAAAAAACTAGATTAAAGAATCAAGAACTGGCAGTATGGCTTAGACCTTCGCCTGTCCCGAAAAGGACGAATATACTACTACTGTCAAACTGTCTGTGGTTTCTCTGTGGTTCAAAAAAAAACATGGGGCTTAGCTTGTTGGATTGGATTTATTAATTTATTTATAAATAAGTTTAAAAAGTGCTGTGTCTCATAGTCATAACTTTGTATAATTCCCAAAATAGTGGAATGGAACAAGATTCAAGACGTAAAAAAAGAAACATGATCAGTTAAATGTTTAATTGTTTTGTGATTAAACGTTGTAGTGGTGAAATTGTGCTAAACAGCATTGTTTCCATTAAAACTGAAAACAGAGTTGTTTAGCAACTTTAAAGTTGAAGAAACCTATAAAACGAATACACATCCCATCTAATTTGGTAACCTACTTGACCAAATTACCTGAGATTGTATTGTGAAAATTTACTTAGATTTAAGTAGTAGGTATTATCTTTTTATTTGTTAAGTAACTATATGCTAGCACCTTTAGGCCTCTGGGCAGCTTATACTTGCTGCGAGTTTTTTGTTTCCTGCGTACAAATATTTTAATAGCTTTACATCAGTTTTCAACAGCAGAATGTAAGTGTTGTTCTTTTAATCATCCATCTAAAATAATTCCACATAATTAACCTTATATGTCAGATATTCTAAAATATTGATAATTTATTATTGAAGTTCATTTCTAAAAGCGTGCTGTCAGGTTTTTTCTCGCATCTTTGGTATGAGAGGTGCAGTCGAGCTTTAGAACAGATTAATGTTTTATTAAATTTAGTATTGCTCACCTACTAATGCTTTATCTGTTGTAGGTATATTTGACAAAAACATACAAGCCGAATAAATGATTGAAAGGGTTTGTTCCTGGCATCATATTATTTTTTTTTAGTTTTACTTTGTTTCCATCTCTAGTTAATTTCAAAAGCTATTTAATGAAATTTGACATAATCTAGCCCCCCTAGAGTTAAGCTTTTCTATTGTATTTATTACCTTTTGTGTAAATTCTTCCTTCTAATTTGTATTAACTATTTTTTTCTAGCTAGAAACAATATATTGATGTGTATTGAATACCATAGAAACCATGGATGGTTCAATAAAGTGATGGTTTACATTAAAAGACTGAAGATAGTATTAAACCATAAGATGTTATCTGAAGGAGGCAATCCACCAATTTTTACATGAATGTGAATTATCTTATTGGACTCAATATGATAATAGTACGCTGGGTGGAAATGTAATCTATAATATAGTACACTGTTTAATAGTTTGTTTTAGTGTCAAATTCATGAAAGTTGTTGTGCTGCTTTTTCTTCATTGATATACAACTATCATGGATGTGATAAAATTATGCTTGAGCTGCTTGACAAAATATATCTATAAGAAAAGAATTTTGCAATTTTATTGATATTTATAATTTTATTATTTAATATCGGCTTTTAAACCTGAAATTAGTTTGTATTTTACTTAATTTGAAATGTATTGTTACAGATTGGACCTTGAATTCACAATAGCAGTGCCCAGCAAAACCAGTAAAGTGTCAACTGAAAATTTTAAGATGGCAGATACTAGATGTTATAGGAGTAAATCTCCTACTAAACGATACAAAGCAGATGAATTTTCAAAACCAAAGATGAGAAAAAACAAACAACATAGTCGAAAAGCAGAAAGTAAACATCAAATTGAATGTAAAACTCCACCTCTACCATCTAGTTCAAGTTTAGACGAATTGTTAAAACAGAGGGAAAATCTTAAAGAAGAATTGGAAAAAATTACCAAGGAATCAAAATTTGATTTAGAAATCAGACACAACCTTACAGAAAATAGATTAATTTGTAATAATTTCAAAACATCTGTGCATGCCACCAAGAGGAGTTATGATGAAGAAAGAGACACTCACATCATGAAAAAAAATAAACAAGAAGAAAAGGAAAGAAATTCTGAGGATACTCTGGAAATTACTGAAAACCATTTGGAGTCTGATGATGAAGAAAATATTATTGAGTTAAGAAGGAAACAACGCAAGGAACTTTTGGAAAAGCTTAATTCCACTTGCTCAAACATAGCTACAAATAAAATGGATATCATTTATGACAAACATGAAAATGTTCCTAAGATCAATGAAAATAATGACCTAAATATAAGTACCCTAGATAAGCCAATGTCAGTACAAGAAATACAAGAATCCACAGATATGTTTTCTGATAAAGATTTTACCAATAATCAACTAGACACAGTTAGTCAAGAAAATAGTAATGCTGAACTTTCCGACAACTGGGATGATCCAGAGGGATATTACAAGGTGAGAGTTGGAGACATAATAGATGGAAAATACACAATAAAAGATTTACTTGGTCAAGGAGTCTTTGCAAATGTTATTCTGGCCCAAGATAATAAAAGTAAAACAGATGTTGCTATCAAAGTTATGAGAAACAATGATATTATATATAAAACTGGTTTAAAGGAATTAGCTTTTTTAAAAGAAGTCAATGATGCTGATCCTGAAAACAAGCATCACTGTATTAAATTCATAAGATACTTTATGTACAAGAGCCATCTGTGTGTTGTTCTTGAACCTCTTTATATGGATATGCGCAAGGTAATAAAAAGATATGGCAAACATAGTGGTCTCAATATAAAAGCAGTAATAAGCTACAGCAGGCAACTACTGCTAGCATTGCGTCTCTTGAAAAAACTTGGCATTATACACGCTGACATCAAACCAGACAATATTTTAGTAAATGAAAAGAAGAATGTGTTGAAATTGTGTGATTTTGGCTCAGCTTCAAAAGTGGATGAAAATGAAATCACTCCATATTTAGTTTCTAGATTTTACAGAGCACCTGAAATTATTCTTGGGCTTCCATATAAGCATGGCATAGATATTTGGTCTGCTGCTTGCACAATATACGAAATAAGCACTGGTAAAATAATGTTTACTGGAAGCTCCAACAACAAAATGCTAAAGTGTTTCATGGATTTAAAAGGTAAAATTCCTAACAAATTAATAAGAAAAGGGAAATTTAAGGACCAACATTTTAATTACAATAATAGTTTTCTTCTTCATAAAAAAGACGAAGTTTCCGGCAGAGAGAAATTTGTCGAAATTAATAATATAAATGCCACAAGAGATATATTACCTGAACTGAAAAAGTCATATAAAGATGCTACTCCCGAGGTAGAAAAAAAGCTGTCGCAACTAAAAGACATTTTAGAAAAAATGCTCATACTAGACAGCAACCAAAGGTTGTCAGTCAACGATTGTTTGAAACATCCATTTATCCAAGAAAGCCTTAATAAATGATTTTTAAGAAATTTTAAGTACGATAAATAAATCTGGTTATTTATTTTGTTGTTCTTATTTTCTCCATATAATCCGTCATCGGCCATTTTAATGTGCCCACTGTTGAGACACTGATCTTCCACATGGATGGATAAGGAGAATGGGCCATGGCCCACCACGCGGGCCCGATGTGGATTGGTACCTAGGTTTTAACGACTACAAATGCAGCCGGGACCAACAGCTAAACATGCCTTCCGAAGCACGCAGGAGCTTGATAAAGTAAATTTTTGGTCACCTATCCTGTGACCAAACATTGCGAAAGTTGCTTACCTCAACTGCAATCGCAGGCCGAGCGCGCTAACCACTCTGCGACCAAGCGCCTAGACTTCGTTGATTATTTTATCGCTATGAGATTAAATAAAGTCAGCCTGGTTTGCCTGCTCCTGCGGCCTGCCTGTTTTTTTTTTAAGACATACCTAATACATACATCATCCAGCTGAAATGAAAGATGTCCGTTTCGACTGCTCGGCCAGTGTCCCAGAAAAAAAAACGACTACAGTAGAATGGGGTGAATAGGGACAAAATCAAACTAGACTCAAATTTGTCAATGCTAAAAAACAAAAATAACATTGATAACCGTCTGTCCCGCCGCTCATACTTTACAAATATACCTAAAATAACCAATAAACACGTCGAGAACCCAAATGTTTTAGCAAAATATGCCTTATCCCTATTTATGCTGGTGATCTGGGACGCAAAGTGGGTAAAACGGGAAAATGTCGTAGGGTTGTTAAAAATCTTTAAAAATAAGGCCCTAGCTGAAATAGGTTCCTAAGTGTAGTAAAAAGTGCTAAATTCAAAACTGGTGTTCTTAAATAATGAAAATATCGGTAATACCAAAATTGCCGTTTCTATTCGCCCCTCAGTCGTCTCTATTCAGACCTAGAGTTGCAAAACTTCTGAAATATTCGGAATACTTATGGAATAATTCTCAGAAAGTTTATTTCAATTAGAATTTTTCAAAATAAATTTAATCAGAAATATTGTCATTTTTTTATCTTTAATGTTGCTAGCAAATATTTTCCAGTATACATATAGTACTCTGTGCAAATATCGTATGCCCGAGTACCGTCCGCCCGCTCGACCGAAGCGACGACGCCCACACTATGAGATACGAGATGGACGAACGAACGAAAAACACGTGCGCGGCGCCGGGCGGCGGCGACGCCACAGAACAACATTCTAGCTAGTAGCGGGGCGGCGCGGCGGCGGGGGTCCCCCCGGGGAAGTATTCGCCCGCTCCCCGTCCCCGCCGCGAAAGATTCATAATGTTTCGGAATAATTCGTGGTCGGAGGGAAATTGAGGGATTAGTTCGATTAAAATAGTGGAAACGTAACGTAACGTAAACGTAAAACGAAAAACTAAATGCTATTACATTTGACTGAATTTAGATGCTAATTCATTTAGACGACTAAGTTCAGTAAGGTGTAATAAGCTCTTTAAGTAGGTAGGTACACTCGACAGCACATCAAGTTAAACAGTTGAACTGCGATAACAGCTTTTATTACGTAGTGCATAAAGGCGGTCTCAAGGCCATGTATAGTCTGATGTGCCGCCGTGTGTACATATTCAACACTTAAAACTTCCACAGACATTTTTGGCTGGAAATACACGTCAGATTTTTCCATCCGATAGTCTGATCAGACAATCGGAAGACGCTCATACCATACCTACATTTGTTTGATCAATACACATCCGATCCGATAGTCGGATCGGACGTCTGAGTCGGAAGCAACGCTACGCGTTTACGATTTTACTGTCGGATCCGATTGTCTGAAGGCGCTGTCTGCATACATACTGTATGGAGACGAAATAGACGTCCGATTTCTCCTTCCGATTTGCCAGTTGACTCTCTAACGTGACACTGAACACACATCGCATTTGTGTTACGGACGAGATGGCGACGGAGAAATATGATGTTGAACGGCTTATTTCGGCTGTCGAAAAACGAACCTGCCTATGGGATACCGGCAGTGAAACTTATCACAACAGGCAAATGAAAGATTTGGCCTGGGAAGATGTCTGTAATGAAATATTTGACGAAGAATGGGTTTCAATCTTGGACGAATTCGTCCTAGGGTAACAAGTAAGTACCTAGTACCTATAGGTAGGGGTTGAATTACAAGTGCTAGTAATAATCACTTACAACCTATTAGGTATTTGACGGCAATAAAACAAATTATTTAGGTCCTTATCTCATAATGATGTATGTACAGTCAACAGCACGCACGGCTTTATACTTTGACCTTGAGAACGCCCTTTCGTCGTCGCTCGTAATAGCGGCGCGCGGGGCGCTTTGTCGTGAATACTCCTATGCTCAGTGAATAATGCACACTTAAGGCTGGCGCAAATTGGGGCGGGCCACACCGCACCGCACACCACGTCAAAAATCCTACATCCCTCAACATTTTATATGAACTATCACACACGACAGGCACTCCATACATTTGAAAGTGATTTTCATGCCACTTTGCTTGACACATCCCTATCAAATGTAAAATACTGACGGCCTGCCCCCCTAGCATGAACACCGCTATATCATGCGATATGATAAGCGCATCATGCTGTCTTGCTTACTCCGCTACAATGTGAGCGGGACAGTGACACGTTATCGAGTCGATAAAAGCCAGTCAGGCTAGGCCTACTGAAATATGTGACGGACTGAAAGGGATTGCAATAGGTTTTAAAATTAGACAGTTAGCCCCCAGGACACCTAGAGAAAATTTGCTTATTGGAAACGATTCGTGTACATTCGTCCGAATTTGTCCCAAAGCCACAGAATTCGTCGCCCTTTGGTTTGTGAGATAATTGGAATTAAAATTTGGTTTTTATAGCACAGGAGTTGACTTCGTATTTAGTGGCGATGTTTGTAACTTGTCCTTTTTTGCGTGTTTGTATTAGAATAATGAAGTGTATTATTAACACAAAATTATAACGTAAAGTAAGTACGTAACTTTTATGTATTTTCGAAACTCAAAACCTTAATTTTCAAGTCATAAAACAAAAATGTTTTCTTAAGAGGTATTTTGATCCTGGGGCTCCTGGACTATATCAAAAACATGTACAGTCGCGTACAAAATAATTTCAAAAGAGGCTAATTAAGTTGAATTTTAAAGTTATATTGCTTTGCTTTTCTTTCGAAATTATGTACACGAATCGTTTCCAATAAGCAGATTTTGTCTAGGTGACCTAGTTCAAAAGTCCTCGCCAACATATGTTAATTTTGGCATGAACCAAATCATTCCTTTATATTTGTTGAACGGCGCTAAATTTCGTTTTGATTCTAGGCATTGCGGGCTCCATAAAAAAGCGACTAAATCAGATCCTGGCTAGGTGTTATGGTTCACTATATATAGCCTGTCCCTGCCAAAATGAAGGTTTGCTTTGGCATGGACCATTTAAATCTTATATCTTTTCGTCCCCTTTGGGACAAATTCCGACAAATTGGGACCAATATCGGACGAAATGGGACTAATTTAGTCAGAATTGCAAAGTGGTCCTTGCCGTGATGTGGCACACTTAGTTGCATTCGTTATTGATACCAAATTGTTGTCGCTAGAGACGTAGCTCTGATAAATGGATATAAGCTATCGATCGCGTGATTGCTGCACGATTTTTGGTGATTGCTAATTTTAATATAATAAGGCTGCCGTTCCATATCTCCGCCTCAGTATAAACGTACCGTTATGTATACTATAGGTATTGAAAATGTTCTGAGTTTTGTTTTATTTTTTTAGGTATAAAAATAAAACAATTAATGTTTAATAGAAGTACTATATTACTTGCCTAAGAGACAAAACAACAAAAATATACGCCACCAACCAAAATATCACTTAAGTTTCACATGAATATAAAATCACGTGAGTTATCACAATTACAAAGGAAAAATTGACAATGGTCACGATGGGTAGGTGAATTTTATCAGGAATATTCGATGGGCCAATTCAAGCATGTAAAAAACTCAATCAAGCATCTCTGTTAATTATAATTCGAATTTATACAGTCACCTCGCATAGGTATAGATCTGTATCTATCAAAGATTTTTTTTCACAAATATTCAAATAGTTATTTCATTCCGCTCATAAGTCTCGACAGTAATTTTGACATCCAATTTGCTTTCTGCGAAGTAAATTACCAAGTTTTGAAGGCTGAAATCGTAAGAAAAGTCCCTTAGAACTTATTTAAACAATCTAGCATGTTCTCAAAATCTCTCAACTTATTTCCTACCGTAATTATCCTTTACAAATAAAGAAAAATATAAAAAAACAACAACAAAATATTACAATAAGTAAATATCATCACAGTACATAAAATATATAAAACCGATAAGTGTCAATCACGCATCATGATATTACATTAGGTTAAAATTCTTTTACACTTAGGTACAAATACAATAGACAATCTGTAGCACATAATTCATCAACTAAACCACTGATTCCTTAATACTTTAACTGTAATGAATACTGTGAATAGCAAACCGTGTAAACCTCATAGATACAATGACGCGACAGATCTAATAATACTAATTAACAACAATCATTGCTTTTGTTGTGATAAATATACGAGATATGTGTAAATCTGTGTTATGTTAAAATTTTAGTAAGGTGATATGACTGAATTAACAAATAAGTAGCACTAATGGAACTCGTCACAAAAAAGTACGTCCACACCTCACGATTTACCAAAACGGTTATGTAGACGATTTTTAATAGCTTATACAGATGTCTATATGGTTGAATTCACGCAGCACTAGAACTAGTTTTAATAGTTTCTTCATAAAAATAAAGTTCACCTTTTTAACAATAACGGCCTCGGTAAAACCGCAGAAATGTGAACAGAGGGCCTCGTGTGAGTTTGCAAACGTCCAAACGTTACTATCAAAATGTGCAGATTAAGATTCTCAACCTTATTTCCATTGTATTGTGGTCTATCTGTCAAAAATTTTACTCTTACGCGATAGTAACGTATGAACATTTGCAAACTCACAATAGGCCCCCAGTAACCTACTTCATTCCATTCACGGTCTTGCTTCGTCATCATGACATTCGTTTGTGTGTGAAATAATGGTCCAAGTATCAAGTTACAGTTGCGATGATTGTTTAAAAAAATTTTTTTTTTGTCAGTATAGTTCCTAGCACGTATTATTTTAAGTTCGAAGTGCTACAGAAAAGTATTCTAGCGGAGCTTTTTAAAAATAAGGTATTACTAAATGTACACAATCTAATATAATTACAATAGCAACATAATACCTAGTATTTTTTGCTCGTTTTAAAATACTTTACGATCTAAACGTGACTTTTGTCACAGCCATACGCAATCAAGTGTTTTAAAAGAAAAAAAAATAGAGAATAATTATAACACGTTTTTTCAAAGGTATTCCCAATAATTCGAGTAACAAGACAGCACATTCGGCTATATGAAATTATTGTTATTGTTAGATACCTCTAACTGATTTTGAACGTAAAGTGTTACCGTAAAATTTGAAATCGATTAAAAATTATCCTGTTATAATAACAACTGATGTATTATCGTCCACTTCAGCAAATAAATTAGAAAACTTTTTCAAACACAACTCGTAATGGTTACTACAACCAATAGACATGTTTATTGATCTGGGTTTGTTCTAGTTTTAAGGTTATAGGTTAGACTCGGCTGAACAGAAAGAATATTGCGAAGAATGACGAAGAATATCGGAAATGTATCTATAGATCCTAACAGTGTTTCTGTTCGTTTCTTTTTAACAGTGTTTTCAAAAACTATTAACTATCTTAGATAGTCTAACTACCTACTTACGGACTGACTGACTAATCAATAAACTTGGAAAAATTATATAAGGATAAAACTTTGTTGTACAGCGTACTCCAAAATGACTATGCGAATAGAAATAAAAGAACGCGTACATAATATGTAACGAGAAAAAATACGTTTTTAAGAGGACTCTATGTACAATTTAAGTAGCTTTTAGAGCTAATATATAATCTAATGTCAAGTTACATGGATGGATCCATTGCATAGACTTAAAGCAGTAATGGGATGTAAAGCAGTCTCAAGAAATTCGATTTGATCACTGGCTTCCTGTACCACAAAATTAATCGGTACTGCATTATTCTAAAAGATTCCAGTTCTACTGAGATTCGTGAAGAGAAACATAAATCAGGTATTTTATACTAACTCTTATCGTATAAGTAACACTATTAGTAATGTTTCTTTGGATGTGGGTTACTGTTGGTGTTGCCAGGTGTCTTTAAGACATTATTCAATATCATGTCACCATTTCCATCTTACAATGGAGTTTTTAACTATCAAAACAATGTCTTAAATTCAAGGAAATTTTAAAACTCCACCTTTTTGGGGAAACCTTAATATTTTCATAAGTATTTTTTGTATTTTTGAGCCTGGCAACTTTGTGGTAGCAAGTTGTTATGTGGAGGGCAACGCGTGGAAAGTAGGGGCTCCGTCCGAATGGCCGGAAGCGATCGAATCGGGGCTTTGGAGAGACGCGCTGTACACGGGGTTCATGGGAGTGGTGCCGCCCGCCTCGAACAGGGTGCTGTCGTACACGCTGTTGCTCTGTGGACGAATGAGAGAAAATACATTTATTGAGGTCAACACGGAACACAAACTTAATTAAAATAAAATTAACATTGTACAATTTGTACCTACATATCGTCGCGAGATACCAAAGCTGTGTAAGTATAAAGAGAATAGATTTTATGAGACAAATTTCTTACGCCCATTCTTTTTGTCGGTTAAAGTCTTGAATAGGTAAGAAAATGTTGCCCATTTAAAAGTGCCTAGTCTATTTAAATAAAGCATTTTATTTTTATTCGAACTTTTATGTTCATTATCACGTTAATGAATACGAGTACGATTAAGAGGCCCACGACACGCCAGTGCAAATGTCTCCCATGCAAATGTAATACTAAAATAATTTAAAATTTGAGCTTGATTGACTGTACTTGTGATGTTATTTGAAACAACACAGTATTTATCTACGTTTCTATTAACAAAAATAATGCCATTCACATTTTTTCATACAAAACTGCAATTTATTTCTAATTGGGTAAGTGTTTAGGATTATTTTTTAATAGAAACCTAGATAAATATTCTTTATCCGTCTTTATAAATAAATAGTCTTTATCCTCAGTGATTGAGGATTCTAGGAGAGGCTCGCTTCCATCTTCAGCCTTTATTTATATTATTATTTTAGCCTTTATTTCCCAAATTATACAATAAATTAAAATCTTACAATAGACATGCAATCATTTTTAACTTAAAAATATACACGTAATAAAACTTATGAATGAGTAGCATAATTATTATTCTTAGATAACAATAACAAGTAAATCATCATATTTATTATTATTTATAACACCATTACATTTTTTATATTTAATTTCAATTTATTTATTGTAAGTATTTACATTTCTATAATTTCATACCATATACCTAGTTCATTCATTCATTTTACTTTCATTTCCTCTACATTTATGTGACACTAAGTATATTATTGTAAACTATCTATGACACTAAACCTACTATAATTATTTTAGTACAATGTTACACATTTAGTTTCTTTCCTTTTTTCTAATAAATATATTTATACATGCTGTTTTTAACATCAGTACATATTTCCTTTGTTTTTTTTTTGTTTTAATTATTATTATTATTATATACATATTTTTTTTTATTCCATATTTTTAAATACTTTCTTTCATTGGGTTCTCCAACTCTGGACAAAGGCCTCGTCCATCCTGTGCCATGCGCTTCTGTCAGCAGCCAGTTGAGTCCGCGTGATACCCGCAGTCTGGTTGATGTCATCTCTCCATCTCCGTCGTAGTCTCCCCGACTGCCGGCGCTCGTCCCTCGGATACCAGTGCAGCATTTTGTAGCTCCATCGATCGTCTGTCGTTCCGGCTATGTGGCCAGCCCACCTCCATTTTAAGTAGCATAACATCTTAGCAGCATCCTCAGCCTTATCAATACTTAACGTCAGGTATGATGAAGGCTAAGAGTCTCCACGTGATTCATTAAAAAAAACTTCTAAAACCTGTTGGTTAGCTATATGTGTAAATATATACATTGATATTATCATAACAACTAACAATCAATACACAATACTATGATTATGCTATGCTTAGTGTTTTGCACACTTATGATAAACTGCGGCCCCAAGACACTGTCGTAGGGCTACGCACAGCACTGACTGACACACACACACATAATATTATAACTATAACAAGTTTGTAATAGTTCACATTTCACAATCTAAAAGTAAGTTCTGAGTAACTTACTTGATAGATAATTTGACAGTTGTGATATGAAAAACATGTCAAATAAGCAAATCAGAACTTACTTTTAGATTGTGAAAGCGGCCCTAATACTTTAGAATGTATTTTTTAAGTTTTGATTATGTCCAAATTATTCGGGATGTACACCTGGAGCTCTGGTGATCCTGTAGCAGGCTATAACTTATTTCAGGCACTAGTCTCCACAAATACTACGTTACGTTTATGATATTGTTAAACCCTAGTGTTAAGTTTAAATTTGTGGAGAACAAAAAAAAGTTTTTTTATACGTCCAAATCGAGCGCACACGAGTATAGGCCAAAGGTGGTCGACCGGCAACTTCTGCGACTGTAGATATGTAATTAATTACGTGTGAACTGTATTAAAGTTCTTGAAGGTACATTAGACAGCATTTCAGGTTTTATACCTGCATTACGAAAATCGCCGCTATTATGAACGATTTATGGTCGGTTTCAATAACCTATCCTCGTTAAGAGATAAGCTTACTAGAGCTTTGTTGCCTAGATATTTTTGTTAATCAGCTTAAAATAAATCAAAATAACAGCGGTTGCTAAGTAAAGTAACCAAGATAGGCCTATGTCTTGTTAGGAATATATTATTGAAACCGGCCGTTAATGTACTCTTAATGCCAAACCCTGCCGTGCATAGGCCACAGCAGCATTGGCTGGCTGTATGCTCATGTCTGCTTGTGTTAAACTGTGTTGACATATATATATTTGTTTTGATTTTAAGTTATTTATGTTATTTTGTGTTGAGACGCGTGGCACTGCTTAATCAGAATAAATAAATATAAATAATGTTTTTCAATTATTCCAATTCTAAAAAAGTATTCTTTTTTTTAACTTACTTTAATTACGCTTTGTGATTATGACCCAGCTGATGAGTCTTCTGTAACATTGTAAGTTGTGCCTTACATTAATGCACTTTTATCTTCTTTTTTTTGCTGTTGCCATTGTATTTTTTATATTTATACAGCTTAACATAAGTACCTGAAGTACGTCATGCTCACTCAAACGTTTCTTCGGCAGTGTCGTATGAGGCGGGTCGTTACGTACCCTAAAATATGGTTGAGCGAAGCGATGTCTGGTTCATGCGTCATGCTCGTGAACGGGTGCCGCCAGCGGAAATGGGTCTACTTCAGTCTGCTTATCTTAATGTTGTGCTTAAAGCTTAAATATTTTTATCTAAAATAAATTGATACTGTCCTGTATGTTCTTCACAACTTGCAGTACAGTAATTTTATAATGCGAGAAATGTTGCAATGTATGATAGATAAGTCTTTCTTTGCCAGTTGAAAATTGTTTACGGTTACAATAACCATAAAATGTAATATTATAATTAGTATTTTCTTTTTGTGATGGAAATTGACCTTACGGTTATATATACGATATGTTAAGGTCACTTTTCAATTTGCAACTCTGTATGAAATAAAAAAGGGAGAAAAAACAGCCCTTGACGAGTTTCTTGCCGGTTCTTCTGTTACAAGGTCTCCCGCCGTAGGGTTTGTGAACCGATGGCGTAGCTTCTTTGATGTTCATAAGTGCTTGTAACAGCCTAGACTGAATAAATGATATTGAATTTGAATTTGTATTATACGTGCTAAGGGGCCGTCCATTAATCACGTGATCTTTTTTTAAGCATTTTTTAACCCACCCTCCTCCTTGGTGATACATGGTGAGGTTTAAGACTACCCCCCACCCCCCATCTAACATCACGTGTATTTTTCGTATCTACAAAAAATCTTAAATTTTTTAGAATTAAAATTGACTTGCGCGCGCAAGCGCGCGTGTTGAATTTATATATTAATTTGGTATCGTATATGTCATAATATATTTTTGTGTCATTTTACTATAATACATGTAACTGTCAGCCAATCACAAGCCTGGAAGCTTGGCTTCACATATATTTGATCTCCTTTTTATGTTAGGATATTTTAGAATATTATCTTAAATACATGTATAAAGTATAATCTTATTTTATTCTGAAATTAAGGACCATGATAAAAATGTCTGACAGAAAGGTTGCAGGTTGTTTTTGATTGGCATAAAAATAATAATAAACGAATGGTGTAATCATGCGAAAAACATATATTGTACTTAGTACATGAACATATTTAATGTACATTGTCCTCAGACCACGGTTTAGCATTTTCTTCAACACTAACAAAATTTGAGAATTAGAACAATAATAAAATATTGGAAGATTTCTTTGTTTGGTGCTTTCGGCGGTAATCTACTAAAAGATCATTCGCCCACTTCATAAATTCTTCTTTTGTAGTATATTTTTGTTTCGCACTAGCCCACAACTCATTAAATTCTTTCTGAGCGATACTAGGTTTTTTTCCTTTCTTATACTCTGCAAAAAGGTCTTTATACAGATCACCTACTTTAAACATTGTTTTAATAATGCAAAACGTACTAAGGTATTATAACAGTTTACGCATGTATTCGGCGCGAAAACAACAAAATAACTGGCGATTGGCGTGCCGAGCGGGCGGTCATCGGCGGCGCGTGAGAAGGTACTTCGTTCGTTTCCTAGCAACGGCGAGTCAAGGTCACACTACACGCCGCTTTTCGATTTAAAAATCGCGCGTTTTAAAAAAATAATCAAAAAATAAATACACGTGATATCTTACTACACCCCCCCCCCCTCCCCCCTTGTGACATTTCGTGATTTTTGTCAAACCCCTCCCCCCCCTTTCAAGCCTCACGTGATTAATGGATGGCCCCTAAGGCAAGCTTTGGCAAGCTAAACTTTGTGGGTTTCGAACCGAAAACTACGTGAGCAGGCTGGCCGGCGAGCATCGTTTCACCTCTTTAACCGACTTCAAAAAAAGGAGATCAATTCGTCGGAATATTTTCTCATACAGAGGTACACAGCTCAAACTACCGAGCTAAGCTACACTAGCGCATTAGCTGGTGACTTGAACGATGTGAACGGCCCCCTTATTACGCGTCTTAGCAAGAGCAATAATTTCTCTCACCATAGCAATCACCATAGCAACCTCACTGTCATTACAGTGCTGCCTCTACCGTACAATAGATGAACTATAATGTGCATTCATTTAGTTCCTGTTATAGCTACCATTTTTTTTTGGCTCTAGCGCAATAGCAAAAGTGCATTAACCACCAAGGATTAGCCAGTGATCACATACGTAATACCATATTTTTTTGACGTTCCGTATCAATCGGGCAGGATTATTAGTAATTTTAAGGTAAATATCACTTGATTTAAGTCGCTAACATAGCTTAATTTTTAACTAAGCTATGTAAAGGAGTGATTTAAGGGTTCTTTACCTGGTAAATGTAATCGGAGTCGGTCTTCAGGGAGCTGAAGCTCTGCTGGTGCGGCAGCGAGACCTGGTCGTCGTCCATGGGCTCGTCCATCTGAGCCTTGTACGAGAACATGATGCTCGGCTGGGATACGCTGTGAACAATATTACCAACTTCATATTCTGCCATCAGAGGTCGTTTAATAAATTATAGTGGTTATGGTTAGACGCCGAATAAAAGGTCTTATATTAAATTTTAGTTATTGGACGCTGAATCGGAGGTCGTATAATAAAATAAAAAACACAACTGCCCTGCCAATAAAAAAGTGAACGGCGAAGCAAAGGTCGTATGAAGTTCGGTATGATGGGTTAATGAACCATTGAATAAAAGTTATTAAAACAACGCTGATACTATCGGTCATTTGAATTGTCTACTGAAGCAATTAAATAACAATTTAGTAGTCAAGACTATCACTACATTTCCAGTGTGAATGTCGAAGAACTTTCCAGGCATTGCGTTGGCAACCAGGGACACAGCGTTCCACGACTTATTGATAAACGAAGTAGGTATATTCCAGAGAAATTCTTGACTTTTTAAAACAATCTTAATAGTAGTGCAGTGAACTTAAGCTGTTGATTGAACTAATGTAAAAAAACCGGACACGTGCGAGTCGGACTCGGCCACCGAGATTTCCGCACATATTTAGTAGGTTTAGTAGGTACATAATATTATAAATAGGTCAGGAATTGAGAATAGCAGTTTTTAAAACTTAAGGCTTTCATGAATAATTAATTACAAATGTCCAGTTTTCTGATTTTTTCCTTTACTTGTAGTTTAAGACGATATTACTTGCCAAATTTCATAGTTCTAGGTTAATTAATTTTGATTCCTTTGAGAGTGTCGAAATATACGTGTTTGCGGCATAAATGGCCTAACCTTTTATAACGTTAATTTTGAAGTTAAGTTTTTTCACAGCTTAAAGAGATTGTTAACGTGAACATTATGGTTTTAATTACAACTCGAGTTTTTCCCGAAATTCAGTTTGCAAAACTTAAGACTACAGTTTTATGATTTAATTACAAATGTATAGGTTTTAGGTTTTTTTCTGTATTCGTAGTAAATGACGATATTACTTGCCAAATTTCATAGTTCTAGGTCAACGGGAAGTACCATATGAATTTTGATTCCCTTTGGAGTGTCTTTGGAGTGGCTCTATCTTTTTTTGGATCTATTTAGAAATTTGATTTTTTACACCTACAACAGACTTGAATATATGGTTTAGATTTCAACTCGATACCTCATTGCGTTCTCGGGATAAACACTCGGACGGACGGACGGAAGGACGGACGGACGGACGGACGGACGGAAGGACGGGCAGACGGACAACAAAGTGATCCTATAAGGGTTACTTTTTTTGTAGCGGTTCGGAATCCTAAAAAATCGTCAAAAAAGTATTGTAAAACGCTCAGGTTCATCACTTCTGGTCAAAGGGTCAAATAAAAAACGTCAAATAATATACAGGGTGTCCGGGAAGTCATGGATAACCTTTTACCTGTTGATGGGCCACATTAGGATCTACCAATGAAAAAAAAATTACCTTAGTAAAAGTCTTATGGTTTTCGAGTTTTTTGATGTTTTATGCAATTTTGGAAAATGTCTACCTTTGATCAGTTTTTTTCATGCCATTCGAGTACGGTTTTTTTTTTATTTTAATCTTGAATCATCCTGCTATCTATTGAATACAAGAAAGTTACAGATATTCTCTTTTAAACACCTAAAATTTTGGTCCAAACTTAAAATTTTCTGCTACAAAAAAAAAATTGCCTTACATTCAATCGGCCCTGGTAAAAAAAAATATACCACAATGGGGTGTGCAAATTATTTTAAAAACTTTCTCACTTCATTGAGATTCTAAAATAGTAATAAAAGTTATTAACTTTTTCCTCAAAACCTTTGTTATTAAATTTTGAAACAAGTGGGGTGCATTTTAACAAAACAATCATAATTATTCATAACAGTTAAATATGCTCTAAAAAGGGAAAAAAATATTCCGCAGTAACTTTCAGATGTTAACAGCTGCCAACAAATACAATGCGAGTAAAAGCGAAAAAAAATCTAACTGGAATTTTGTCTCTTGGACCCTTTTGTCCTATTGAGTAGTCTTGCCGGTGTTCTCGTCGCTTTGGCAATAATGACCTCTAAGCATAAAGGACTCAACATGGTATTCGACAGTGAGCGTCCGTTAGTTGTTGACCTAGAAACGGTTACTTGTACACTTATTAGTTTGAAGATTTAGTGTTTAGCTTTACTTGGTTGCGACGACACGTTTTCTGTTTTGCTCCAAATTTTCTAAACGAACTGACGATTGTGCTGTGATTTTGGACTTGTTTTGCAAAGTGATTTGGATTTAGCTGACTCTGGCTCTTGATTACTTGTATTACCAGCTACACTAAATGGTGAGAACTACTTAGAATTTCTCCAAAATGATTTATTCGAGCTACTGTTAGAAGTGCCGCTGGCAACCAGGCAAGGAATGTGGTACCAAAACGACGGGTGCCCAGCTCACTATGCCCGTGATGTACGGTAGCACTTGAGCGAACAATTCCCGCGACGCTGGATCGTAATCCTGATCGCAATTTTGTGGCCACCCAGATCTCCGGATCTCAATCCCTTGGATTTTTTTACTGGGGCGCTCTGAAGGATCTGGATCAAGAGAGAATTAATTCAGCCGCCGAACAAATCAGCAATGTGGGTTATGCACGCCGGATCAAAAGATCATCCATCAGAAGGTGCCGAATGTGCATTAGAGCCGAAGGTCGCCATTTTGAACACCTGCTTTAATTGAAAATAATAATAGTTATTTGTTATGCAAGGCTGGAAAGTTGGTTATTTAGCGCGAGTTACCTCTATTGAATCCTGAGCGAAGCGAGGATTTCATAGGTACAAGACGCTAAAAACTTTTCTGCCGAGCGCAACACACAATTTTTCACCTCAAAACAGCGAGGAACATTTTGTGGTTGTTTCCGCGGTCAACTTCCGGTAAAAAAATCTTTAAACATAAGGTTAAATCTAAATATACCTTATTCTCGTTGTTTTAACGATATAAAAAACTAAAATAATAAAAAAGGGAGTACATATTATAGTTAATTCATAGTTATTTAAAGTAGGAATATAATGTTACTTATCAATAAGAATAAAAACGATTCCGTAAATTTTGACACTGACATGAGGTACAAGACAAAGACAATTTAAAAATAAAGATTTATGTCACACTCCGAAATCCAATTATAGGTTGTGAAATCTCACCCAGCCTAATATAAAAAATTTATAACAAATAGTTTAACCTTACTGTTATTGTTTATAGGATTCAATGAACTAAATAAAATATAATTAAATCAAAACGGAGTATTATAATTAATTTAAAGCTATTTAAAATAAGAATCAAATATAACAAAAAAGTCAATAGTGCGATTCGGAACGCATTAAGACATATTTTTAGGCATTAAATTAAAAAAGAACTTTGCCGCGCTAGGCCGCAAAAAGCTATTTTCTACGCCTAAACTGATTGACAAAACCTCCTTTTCAGAGCGTGTGAGGTGAAAATTAATTTTATTTACATGTTATTTTGTTGTTATTTACCTCCTCACACCTAAAAATAAACGTGTTTTGCTATTACAACTTTATTTGAAACACTTGCAAAAAATCACCCTTATGGATTAAAATTGTAATAACAAGAGTTTAAAAGAAAAAGTCACTAACTATTATACCATTTTAAAATCCTTATGAAATAAGGAAGTTTTAAAATAATTTGATCACCCCATGTCGTATAATCATAATATCGTATAATGTCGTACATTTTTTTCACCAGGGCCGATCAAAAGTAAGATCAAAAATATCATAGGTGAAAATTTTATGTTTGGACCTAAATTTTAGGAGTTTAAAAGAGGATATCTGTAACTTTCTTGTATTCGATCGATAGTAGGATGATTCAAGATTAAAATTAAAAAAAACGTACGCGAAAAAGTTTCTATTTGTAGAAATAGCATAAAAAAACTGATCAAAGGTAGACATTTTTCAAAATTGCATTAAACATCAAAAATCTCTGAAACCATAAGACTTTTACTAAGGTCATTTTTTTCATTGATAGATCCTAATGTGGTCCATCGACAGGTAAAAGGTTATCCATGACTTCCCGGACACCCTGTATATATATATATTATACCCATTAACAACGTACTATCGCTTCATATAACAAAAAACAGTTCCAGCTAATTTAGTAATTACCTAGACACGTTATTACGCCAACAGAAAGTGTGCTGCGTGGACACAATCAAAAGAAAAACTTGAGTCAAATAGAGCGTGACGAATAAGCGAATTGAAGCTAAAAACTTTTGTGTTATTACATAATCTCAGTCAGTTAACTATAGATACATGATTAGACGATTAACTTGAAACATCCATTTTTTTATACTCACACCAATTAGCCTAGCCCCAAAGTAACCATTGTAAGGCTTGTGTTATGCTATGATGTTTTTATTAGATACGTATAGTTTTTGAAATAAAACAACTTTTACGGATATCAAACGCGCTTTATTTCACGAACTAAGTTGTAATTGTCCGTATTTTTTGGTTTTTAGGGTTCCGTACCTTAAAAGGAAAAAACGGAACCCTTATAGGATCACTTCGTTGTCCGTCCGTCCGTCTGTCAAGACCGTTTTTCTCAGGAACGCGTGGAGGTATCAAACTGAAATTTATATCTAATACTCAGGTCTACTGTCCCTTGGAGCTGTGAAAAAATCAAACTTCTAAGCCAAAGCAATCAAAAGATACAGTCGTTTATGCCGCAAATTTCCGCAAATTTTCGAAACTCGCACGGGAATCAAAACCTAAATGATTTTTTCCGTGAAATTAGAATCTTGAAATTTGGTACGAAGTAACGTCTTATAATACAGATAAAGAAAAAATTGCGAAAACCGTAAATTTTTAGTTACATCATAGAATAAAAAATAATTTTGAAAATTGAAACGGAACCCTCGGTACGCGAGTCCGACTCGCACTTGGCCGGTTTTTTTTATTTAAGATGTACGTAAGTATAGTTTTCTAGAAATATATAAAAATATCATACTTAACTTAATCACAAATTCATCATACTAACATTTGTCCCTACCGGGATTCGAAGCCAGGACCTCAGAGCAGCCGACACTTTGAAACCAGAATAGATACTCTGCCATGGAGCTCGTCAAATTCATGACTCCTTGATAGCATAAATAGTTGCAACAACTTTATGACTATGAGTGCTTGCCACCAGTCAGGTAAATATTATTGACAAACAATAATAAAAACAGCTTTTTCAATAGACAATGGTAAATACGATAGTATATGGATGTCTTATTACGTAACTTATTATGGTAGGGTAACCTGTACTAATCTTGGCACCCTCCCAGTCATTGGCACTCTGATATTTAAACGCAATAATTATTGAATGTTCATGAAAATACAATGCGTCTTCTGATATAATTAATATCTTACATTGCAACACTCGAAAAATTTCACATAAGATTTTTCAAGTATTGAAAAAAAGAGAGCGCGGAATTTTTTGTTGTCTTTTCATGCAAATTATAACAGATCTGATAAGAAAGAGGAATACAAAAAATATTGTAAAGAGAAATATTTATTTTTAGTTGATATGTTTATAAGTGATATTACTTTTTTTATTTATAATCATATGCATTCGAAGTGTTACCTTTCAATAACAATTTAAAAAAAATAAGCACAAACAACCATTTTGATAAATAAATATCCCGTTGTAAGAATTTTGTGATCATACCATTAATTAATTAGTGTGCCAACTATTAGAAAAAGCTTATATAGAAGTACAATGATTGGCACCTATGCCAACCATAGTATTTAAAGGGATTGCGGCAAGTCTTATTGTCTATCTTTATGTTGCCTTGTAGCCTAATTGTGGTGTCTGACCCAATTGTGGCCGCTGATAGCCATGTCGCCACTCACCTGATAGTGATCAATTGTGACCACTGATCTAATTCTGGTCACTACACTAACCCAAATGTTGCCACTGATCCAATTGTGTGGACATAGACCCAAATGGGGACACTGATCCACATGTCGACACTGAACCAAATGTGGCCACAGATCCAAATGTAGCTTTAACCCAATTGTGGCCACTTATTCAGATGTGGCCGTTGACCCAAATGACACCCTTACCCAAATGTGGCTACTGATAGTACTGATCCAAATGTAGCTACTAATTAATAAAGCGCAACTGATCCAGATGTGGCCATTGACCCAAATGTGGCACTTATCAAATATGGCCACTGATCCAACCAAATTTGGCCATTCATCCAAATGTAACCCTTACCCAAATATGGCCACTAAGTTAAATATGGCGACTGATCCAAATATGGCATTAAGACTTTAAAGAAAACATCAAAGAAAGATAGTGTGATTAGTCCAATCATTGTACCTTATGGCTGCCAAAGATTGTAATAAGAGTGCTAATGACTGGTACTTTTAGCCGTTTTTACACATTTTCTCTTTTATTGTGATAAAAATGAGATTTGTATGTATTAAATGTTTTGGTAATTTTATAAATATACATCAAATAATAATTTTAAAATAGTAAATCTTGTCTAAGTAAGCTATTGAAATAATAATTAACAAATGTTGGGTCAGGTTTTTCTTCAAATGCCAATCATTGTACAGTTTACCCTATATTATTTCGTCATTGTAAATGAATAGGTCCAGTATCGCATTCGCAACACGGATTTTCGGTATCGTGTACTGAACTGGAAAGTGTCATCAAACCATCAAGAGCCAGAACTTGGTTCCAAAAACATTCCTATAGTCACACTTTTCATTATGTGTTCAACTAAGCTGGAGATATTGTATAACATCATGAATATATAACGACCTTCAGGCTTACAAACAATAATAGATAATGCTTTCAAAATAAAATATTTATATCAAATAGAAATCTTACCTGAAAAATTCGCTCAAGAAGGTGTGGTAGACGAGAGGCGTGTATAGAGAGAAGTAGAGCCAAGTGGTAACGTCGACCACACAAAGGCCAGACTGCATGGAGCCCCACGCGAGCAGCCCTGCGCCGACGGCTTGCGTCGTGTCGAGGAGCGCCAGCAGCAACACATACAAATAAAACGATAGCTTCGCTGCAAAGTGAAATAAATACATATATCATTAAAAGTCCTGTTAAGATGATCCTCTGATTATAAATGTACATATTTCTATGAAATATATTCAATCACTACACTATCTATATCTTTTTAAAAGTATGACAGTTTTCTAAGCAAAATGGTATTATTACGTTTACGTTTAATCATAAAAACAAATTAATATTATGTATATGTCATAGGATGGCTTGAAAAATAGAACGTTCGCAAAAATCATAGGTATATTGTTAAGACACGGATAATCAGACAATGGTGTTGACATTTCTCAATGTTACTGTAAAAAGATAGGGTTTTTGCAAAAATAAGGGTTGCTTTAGTAACATTGGCTATTCTTAATTTAGGCTTAATTTTTGCTTGCTTGCTAACTCTTATTCTGATTGGTTCACAGAAAGTTAACTACACATTAGAGAATGGATTGACATTTGAAACGTCAAGTCGTCAACCAATCAGAGAAGAAGTTGTTTTGGACGGTCCAACCAGCCAATCAGTGTTCTTATTTCATAATAGCCAGCTATTAATTTCGCAATCTTACTATGGCAACCCGTTTTTTCGCAAAAACCCTATCTTTATTTAGTAAGATTGAAAAATGACAACACCATTGGCTAATTATTCGTGTTTTTGCAATATCCCTAGGATTTCCGCAAAAAAAGATTTATATAATTATCCTGCGACATATACGAAACATAAATAAGTTAGAAAACCTAATGAACTACTTATAACTATATCATCAAGAACCCAAGCAAACTCTTGTGATAATTCCTCTATATATAACACAATCAAGGACCGTTATCAAACATAATTTATTGTTTACATAAAATGACATCAAAGAGGAAGTTTAATATGTTGATAAAGGGAAGTTGGATTTTCAATATTTATTCAGAGATATTTTTTGTGGCAACTTACTAACTTTATGTCTTTTTAATGTCATTAGATATCAGGGGCATGCATTGGTTTTCCAGCGTAGTAGGCACTGTAGATCTAACTAGTAACTTTGCACTTATCCTATCCTGACACCGAATATTATAAGTTTGAATATTTGGATGGATGAATGTTTGTTACTCTTTCACTCAAAAACTACTGAACTGATTAAGATGAAACTTTACAGCAATGTAGCTTATACATTAGAAAACCACATTGTATGCAAATATTTATAATTATCCTGATATTCCCACGGTAACGGCAACCACGCGACGAGCGAAACCGAGAGCGGCCGCTAGTCATAAATGATAAGGTTAGTAATATTTAGTAGGAACATTAAAATGCTGACAAGTTTGATTGTTTGAGCACGCTATTATCCGGAAGTACTAGTTCGAATTGATTTTTTTTTGTGCTGGATAGTCCATTTATCTCGGAAGGTAATAAGATATTTAATATCACGCTACGATTAATAAGAGCAGAGCATTAATGTAAAACGATGCAAAAACGGGGAAAAAATATTACTTTTGGGAGCTTCCGTTGCGGACGGTGTGTAAACGGTTAAAGTTACGTAAAAATCATGTACGACGAAATTGTTCCCCATCAAGAGTTCTAAAAAAAAGTCCGCGACAGCATATGTCTATGTTTTATGATTAACTGTCAAGCTGCCATCAAAGCTCTTGACAAAGTGGAGACTACCTCAGCCCTAGTGAAGGAATGCAAACAAAGCATTCAGGAACTCGCCAACCTGGCTGAAGTAGAAATTGCCTGGGTACCTGGACACGAAGGTAACAGTGGCAATGAGGAAGCTGATAACTTGGCTAGGAGGGGGGCTGATGAACCCTTTATTGGCCCTGAACCAAGACTACCAATATCACATAGAATCTCTAAGAACATCATTGAGATTAGAATAATCAAAGAAACTAACCAAAGATGGATGAAAAGAAAGGACTGCAGACAGTCAAAGATCTTCATCAAATCAGTTGATAAGAAGAAAACTAGAGAGCTGTTGAAACTAAGCAGAAGAAACATAAGGAACATAGTAGGAGTACTGACAGGACATTGTCCACTGAATAGGCACCTTTCAATAATCAAAAGGACAGAGGACCCCACCTGTCCACAATGTAATGAAAAGGAAGAAACAAGCTACCACTTCATGGCAGAATGCCCAATGTATGCATCATTGCGCTGGGAGCTCTTTGAAGCGGATAAGCTAGAAGAAGAGGATTTAAAGCAGTTGACGATAAGTGAACTCAACAGGTATTGTAAGCGCACAGGAAGGTTCGAGGGTCCGACGCTGGTGGGGTGAACGATAACCCGCCCCCCCCTGTCCGTCAGGGGATTTCTTCACCGGGGAATTGGGTGAAATGGTTCCAACTAGGGAGACTGATCACCCGTCCGGCCTTGCTGGCGTCCCCTCTCCAAAAATAATAATGATTAACTCACTATAACCATTTTTAGGATAATAAAATTTGTTCTAAACTAATGCATTATTTGAGAAACTGTTTTCATAAATATGATATTATCCTTATTTAAATAAATACGTTAATCATCACAAGTATTTAATTTTGAACAAAATTGTCCTTTACTTCATTTAATTTTAATTAATATCTTAGGAAATATGATAGTTTTAAAATAACTCCTCAACAAAATAATTCACGACCAAATTAATTCGTCAGGTAGGCTTGCTTACTTTATACTGATATATTCCGGAAGTTTAAGCTAGAACGTTGCACGTACAAACAGCACCCTTCTTGGCGTGGGAGGTTTATACTTGAGCAATACTTTTTCTAAATAAGTTGTATTCTTGTATGAAACGCTGCTTGTTTCGAGTAGACAATTTCGAGACTGCCTACCGATAGGTATTCAGTATTTAGCATAAGGAAAATTTTAGTAGGTGAGTGTTGAATAGAAGTTTAAACTAAAATAAAGTAACTTGAACACTTATTGTATATTTATTTAGGTTTTGAATGAGGTAGGCACTGCCTAATTGCCTATATGGAATGCACGCCCCTGTTAGATATGTACCTATTATGTACTAATGACTTTTACACGATTATAATGTTAATGAGTGCTATAATATGAAGCATCTCATTATAATGATGAATCTAAACATCTAATTGTGGTATAATTAATACTTATGTTTCTTTTGCTAATCATGAAGCATGTAAACATTCTTAACTATCATAATTGCAGATACAACTATGAAGAACATTAATAAACTTAATGTAAATACTATTAAACTAAATCAATATATTTTTTTACAACTAACTAATGAGTTATGCATATGAATATTATAAAAATACTCACATGGTAAAGCCAAATAGTCTCTCAGTGGTATCCATGGCAATAACAATATGAGGAAATAGATCAGGGCAAACACCAGAGATGATGTGAACCAAAATAACATCCCACCATGTCCGAAGAGGTTGTAATCTCTTGTGTCAATGTGGAACATATCATCGGGCATAACAATCTCCAAAGTACCCTGAGTGATCGTGAACGCCAATGATATGAGTGATGTTGCCAGCAGAACATATCTGATGCTACTGCGGCTGTCCAAGTGACCTGGTGATCAATAAAGTATTGATAAATTATTATTGTTATTATATTATTACAGAAGGTACAGCCCTAAGAGATTTTATAATGTAAGGAAACCAATCAATTGGTCTGCCTCAATTAAATTTTATGATTATCATTATATCAGTCTTATAATAAAAGTGGTAGATTTGCACTTTTAGCTCAAGACATTTCTAAGTTTATCCAACAAAAACTACTGTTTTTTTGTGTCAAGGCAACCTTGACAATCATGCAAATGGTTGCGATTGTGACCTGACCTTCACTGGTTATTTAAATAAAATATAAAACTCTCTAAATTCATCAAATCTGAACCAAACCCCGGTCTTTTGATAACAATGGAATATCTATTTTAAAAGGTTAAACAAGGTTATGAAAAAAAAGTATTGAGCAACTTACCAAAAGCAAGTCCAAATATAACAACACTCATTTCTGTGGCCAACAGAAAGAATCTTACAGTGACCCATAATATTTTGTCGACAAGACCTCCAAGTGGCACTGCAGCATTCACAGTCATGGAAACAGCACATCTCACGAGGCTTATAATCACATTACCCCAAACCAACATATAAAACGTCAAGAATATGGGACTACTAGTAGCACGCAGTTTCAACTGAGCCTTATTGAACCTTACTACTAAGAACAACACAAATAAAGCATTTGGTATCAAAATAATTAAATCCCAAATTCGGACCCTGGAAAAAAAAACAGTTATAAATAATTTACAGCAGCAATAATTAGATTTAAAATATTGTAAAACTTATGCAAACATTACCTTGAATTATTTATTTCATAGTACAAAACATATTTACAAAAGGTGTCCTCTTTGACAGGTGGAAAGTCTGAGCCGTTGATACCGTACATCTTCCTTGATTAGCAGCTATGTTGCGAAAGCTAAAGCCTCCGATTTTTGTGGTAACGAAGCATAACTTGAAAGTGGACTTCACTGTTAAATTTAATCACATATACGGACAACATGCGTCAACTTTTCTGAAGCATGATAAGAAGTTTCGTCTTTGAATTCAATTCTCGATTTATAATTCAATTTGCGTAAGACGACACCAATAAAAACACACAAATCACATTTGATTCATGATTAGGATGGACATCTTGTCTTGATAAATTGACAGATTGCTGTCATACCAACCAAAGAGTTAAGTTTTTTTTTTTTTACACTTCGGGACGTTGGCGGAATTTTTGTGGAAAACGGAAAAAGCCAAAACATAAACAAAGTAAATGGTTTTACCGGCCCTGGGGGGCTACCGGCTAAAAAATATGGATATGGATATGGGCTTCATCTGTCATTTAAATTCCTTATTTTGATAGATTTTTGCTGCTTTGTTTTGTTGAACGTTGCTATCTAGCTATTGTTAAACCTGACGTCACTAAACGGGGATCTGATAGCGGCAATTTTTTTTACAATATTGACTTAAAGTTCCGCAAAACGTATGATGTTCATATCCATAAAGTTACGCGGTAGCCCTGCTGATGACTTCTATGGTCTCCAGCAAAAGCATAGTAAAATTGTCTTCTATTTTCACACAGATAATCTCAGTCACGTTTGGTACCATTTCTGTTTTTGGAAGTGTACAATTGCGACAGAAAAGAGAAGAAAAAAATTGAGGACGCCACTAGTCCTGTATTAGACTACAACTAGCAACACTGATAATTTACGAGAACAAGTTTGATTCTTGACATATTTTTATTAATTATTTAGTAGTAACCTACCCATTTAGCACTGAGCGGTAACCGGTTACCGAGCTAGACCGTCATGTTGACTAGACTCGCGATTTTGTACGTGTTTTTAAGAAGTTTTTACCTACTTCAAGTAGGTATTGAGAGCGCCTGCTCCACTTTGGTTCCTTCATGGCAAATACACAAAAAAAACCACCACTTAATTGATTCAAAACCCTTTTAATTTTGCTCTTTCATGAAACCGGTATTTTAAGGTTAAAGTAGAGCCAAATCTTAATAAATCGCTCCATATATCGCTCGCTCAGTAGTGTGCGGTGCGCGACAGTGGCGGACGTGTTTACGTAGATTGTTTACAGCTCAAATGGTGGTCAAATGACCTTGTCATAAGATTTTTGGAACATTATCAAATGCATCCCTGCGGACCCGCAACATGCATCTCATAAAAAGAGAAGCAAAGTTATTGATGCATGGAATAGTCTTAAGAATAGTCTGGAATATATAAGCACAATTTAAGAGCTTTAAAAGAGCGAGATTCTTTGATGGCTGCATAATATCGGGGATACAAGAAGTCTGAAAAATCAGGAGCAGGCGTTTGCTATGTGTATCAGCCAAGCTGGTACGCTTTTGAATTCATGAATAGTTTCCTAACATGCAGTTATAAATGTAAGGAAACTATGAATACTGAGGTAGGTACATGCAATGGCTGATTGATAAGTATCCGAAACGACGAACTTAAAAAAAGATACGCGAAACAAAGTTATTACATTATATTCTGTCATTTTTTCGAAAATAAAGTGCCGGAATTTGTATGACAGTACCTTGAACTTTCTGTGTCGTGAATTTTCATAACAATGGAAAGACCGCGCCTCTACACTCGTCTATGGTTGCAGTCGCCAAACTCCTGAATGAATTGTTGCTCGCATCCAACCTATTTCCCAGATCGCCCCATGCGACTTCCACTTATTCCCAAACTTGAAGAAAGGGTAAGGTGGCCAGAGATTTTCAGGCATTGTTGCCGTAGATGAGTATGTTGAGGGGTTGGAGAAAACATTTTATCAAACTGGTGTAACGGATTTGGAGAAGTGCTGGACTAAATGCATTGAGGTAGAAGGATACTAGGTTGAGAAATAAATTTATTTTAAATGGATTATTAAAGATTTTCTTTATCGTTTCGGAAACTTATCAATCAGCCCTCGTACCTATGTCTATAATACTTTTGTTATTTTACCTTTTATTATTTAAATAAATTGTAGCAACATAAATATTTACTACCAGAACGTTAGAGGATTAAGGACTAAAACAGAAACGTTCTGTCGTTTATGTTTAGGTCAGCGATGCCAGACGTACGGTAATTACCGTATTTGTACGGTATTTTCAAGCCTTGTACGGTAATCTATCGTGGTGCCAAAACCATACGGTAATTTTAAGAACTGCGCGAAAATTCGACAAAACGTACGGTAATTTTAAGTTGGCGCCTAATCTCTGAATTGACCCATAGATAAGTGAGGTGGACCTGACATTCGGACCGTAATTTCTCTCTATCACACTAATAATATCCTAAATTTGCCATCTCTTTCCTTTCTGTTTATCACGGATGAATGAACAGAACAACTGTCCCCGTGGCTCGGGAATGCTCGGCTCCCGACAGCGGAATGTATGCGCTGTCTCTGTCACTCACTATAGAATAGACAAGGGCAAAGCACAGAATTCGAATAAATAATTGCGACTTTTCATACAACCATCGTGTACGGTAATTGTACGGTAATTTAGGGGTACATTTTACGGTAATTCTGGCAACATAGTCTGGCAACTCTCGTGTGACATCATCGTACTTACGGAAACCTGGTTGTTGGATAGCATAAGTGACTCGGAATTATTTGACTCAAGGTACGTTGTGTGGCGTCGTGATAGAAAATAAAGAAATTATGATTTTACGGAACATAGTCGTGGTGGTGGAGTTCTAATCGCAGTCCGTAGCGATTTGCCCGCCACGTTAGCAAGTCAATTTAATTCTTCTGCCTGGTTTGTTTATTAAGCTAACTTTTGCAAAAGTTATATTCAAATGATCATGCATTCTTTTTTTTCTTAAAAAATGTTTTTTCTTAAAAATAAATGTTGCATCGGCTTGGGAGTTTTTTCAATGGATTCGAAGCGAACCATTCTTTATTTTAAAAATAAAACAACACAGCCATCCATAAAGACAAGGCCAGCAAAAAAAGTTTTGTCACAGTTGTCAATCAAGTGGTGTCAAATTACAAAAAAAGTGCCGTTCGAGTGTTTCACTAATTTTTTATTTTATTTATATTGATTTAGAATATAATCATCATGATTTTAAAAGTATAAAAATAAAAGTTATCGCAGTTTTTTTTTAATATAAATATTTTTGTGTGGTGTCAAAATTCACTCCCTTTTTTCTCTCTCTTTAGTGCTGATTAACAAAAGTAAAGAAAACAGTTAGGTATATAATCAAGTATTAGAAGAAGAGAGACTGTTAATATTTTTTAGGCGTAGAAGCGTAGAAAATAAAAGAATTTATTATGTCGCAATATTTATAACTTTTTAATTTTGCATTTTACAATGCTATTTTTATGAATATGACATAATACGAAATGTGTTTGCAACTTACCTACATTTACTAAATTGATTACAGTGTGTAATTGTGTGTAATTTTGCAGGTCAGTTTTAACATTATTTTGTTTGCGTTAAAGCTTTTAATTTTTAATAATTTTATTTCGGATTTTTAAACTACCTACCTGGCAATATCTGGACGCCTAATTATATCTAATTTACTACACACATCAACACTTTCTAAGGATATTAAATAAATATGGATATGGACATGGGCTTCCTTTGACAGTTAAATAACCATATATGGTAATTTTATGAGCTTCAACTGTCAAATGAAGCCCATATCCATACCCAGATTTTTTACGCGATAGCCCCTCTGATATTCTAAGGGCTAAAAACAATCGGACGACGCATTAAAATCTCCTAATAGAGTTTCATTCACAGTGGCAGTTTGATGAAGATAATAAATGCACTATTTTTGGAACACTAGTGGCAAAGAAGCTGCAAAGATTTTCAGAAAGTAGAAGGGACTTATTGATGATTAAAATTAATGAGTTAATTTATTCTGAATCCCAAAAATATCCGCAAAATACAAACTGCCACTGTGAATGAAACTCAATTAGGAGATTTTAATGCGTCGTCCGATTGTTTTTAGCCCTTAGAAGATCAGGTCAGAAAAAAGCAACTTGTCTCATGTCGCCCTGACGGGATGAGACAAGTTGCTTTTTTAGTATAGTTACTTGTTTAATATTTATCACATAAAAATAGCATTGTAAAATGCAAAATTGAAAAGTTATACATATTTCGTATTTCCACTGCATTCCTTGGTGACCTTCTAGGCACATGTCTTAAGTCATGCAAAGCTGGATCATTTGGAATATTATCCTTTCATGATCCCTTGCTAACTAATGTATCTCCATTAAACACATCAAATAGGTACCTGGTGGATAATATGAAGCAGCGGAATTTGGGCTCCTTTTTAAAAAGTTATGCAAAACTATGCAGGCCATGACAACTTGCATTGCTGCTTCTGGTTCCAGAAGCAACGCTTGACGCAGCACCCTGACGACTGAGGTCATGGCGCCAAATGTATTTTCCACAATGAAGGACGAAAGTTTCTTATCCTTTTTAAGTATTCTTGTGCCTTCTTGATGCTCACCAGGGTACGGTTTCATGAAATTTCTATGCAAAGCAAATGCCGCATCTCCTAAACATACATGGGGCATTTGGACGGGGAGTCGGTGCAGGTAGTGTTAACAAATTGTTTTCTAGTATATTCCACAGACAAGTATTTTTAAAAACACCGCCATCGCTGATCTAGCCCCGACATCCAACATCGGCGAATAAAAAACAGTAGTTACTGTCTACTAACGCCATTAGAACAATGCTAAAAGATTTTTTATAATAATTATAATATTCAGAGCCACTGTTGACTGGTGCCCTCAATACCACATGTTTTCCGTCTATAGCACCAACAGCATGTGGGCAAGGTTCTGAGAAACCACGTTCTATAGCTAACCAGTCTTGTTCCGTGCTCGGTATATGTAAAAAGATAACTACATTAAAATAAATTTTATTTCTAGGGTGACCAGAACGAAGGTCTAGTTTTGGAAGACGACTTAGATCAAATTGTCATGTCTAATGGATCAAACCCTGAACAAGAGCCTACCTCAGTTGCACCGTCCCAATCAACTGTTGATCAACCTTCAACCTCACAACATAGATCAATGACGGCATCCAAGAGAAGACAGCATAATCCACCTGATCTTCTAAGGGCTAAAAAACAACCGGACGACGCATTAAAAGTTCCTAATAGAGTTTCACAGCGGCAGTTTGATGAAGATAATAAATGCACTATTTTTGGAACACTAGTGGTTAAAATTAATGAGTTAATTTATTCTGAATCCCAAAAATATCCGCAAAATAAATTGTCTCCATCAGTAACATCTTATTCAGAGTATTCACCTTCCCCTTTGTCAACAACATACCTAGACCACAATAGCCCAATTCTATGCGAATCTCAACAGCCCAGATTGTTAATTACGGAGGAAGGTAATATTATCCAAGTGCAGGCTAGTAATGATGCAGCAAGTGCACCTTCCCTTGTGCCAACAACATATCTAGACTACAATACCCCAAATGTACGCGAATCTCAACAGCCCAGAGGTGAACTTCAATTATTCAACAACAGTCTAATGCGCCGCATGTTTATCAGCCCGGTATTATTTATAAGGGTACAGCAGAACAATTAAAACAGTTTATCATCCCTTCCCAGCTACCGAAGAAATAATTCGATAGATAGATAAAACGAGTACAGTCGCAATTGGAATAAAGGTTGTAGTGCCATATTTATTAAAAGATGTTATTATTAAATAAAACTATTTTAGTTATAATAAAATATATTTTCTTACCTTGACATTATCCTTTAGCACCTGGTATCAGCCTGGTATAGAGCAATGCATGATTTGACTTGAAATACGGTTGCGACGGAAGATCAGCGCTGGTCGTAGACCACGCATTATGCTGAGTCGTGACCGATTTGAGACGAATTTCATTGTTTTTATTTTTAAGTATGTTTTTGTGGCGTGTGGTTTAATTTGTTTCAAATAAATTAAATTTTCTTCTTTCTTAAATATGGAAGCAATAGTGTAGCTGTAGGCTCCGGTAGCTTTCTCCAGAGGTCAGAAACCGTACAGAACCGTATCGAATCTCTCCATTTTGTATCTTTCTTGGATATTATCGGATCAATTTTTTGTAACACTATCTTAAAATCAGTATAAGACATTCTACAGAAATTATGGAATTCATTCCATGCTAGCATTTCTTGAAATATGTTTTCAATACTTTCCCTGAAAACAATCAAAAATAAAATAAACTAGCCGTTTAGGTTTTCTGTTCAGCAATTATGTTTTGCTTTTTCGGTAAGTAAGTTACTTACTTAACTAGTACGATTTTTGTGAACTGTTACGATAACATCCACCAGCGTCTTCTTCAATGAAAATAATAAGCCGCCACTGCAATGACCAACATGTCCATATTCCTGTTATTCGGCACGAATATAGGTAGCGAACAAAGCCGAAAAAAACGCAAGCACCGAATAGCGATGTGAAGTGCCACCATTAAAATGGGGGTGTCATTGTCATTCATTTTGTCATGTCTACTTGCTACCTAATTTTACAAAAAAAAAAATGTGGCCATGTCTATGTCAGTGTCAGTGTCAGAAACCAGAATAAAATAACCTCAATATATCCAAAAAGAAAACAGTTAGGTATATTATAATATAATCAAGTATTAGAAGAAGAGAGACTGTTAATAATTTTTAGGCGTAGAAGCGTAAAAAATAAAAGAATTTATTATGTCGCATTTCAGAACATAGTGTATAGTCACAAATATTTTTTATTGCTGTACATAATGTTATATAACATTTAATAATCATGTCTAGAAGATACAGATTTCTGTGGAATACGTTAAGTTGTTTTAAAAATGGCTTTAAATTACCACCGATCACGGATAAACGACAAATTCCTATGAGAAGTACAGCAGTTTCTTGTACAATGGGATTTTCATTATTCACTTGGTTGGGTGTTGAAAAAAAAGTATCTGCTGAAGATGATCTTATAGATACTATTAAACACTGCGTTCTATTTATAAAAAGAGGGGAATTCGAAAAAGCGGAGCAACTTCTTCATGTGGCTCTGAGGCAAGCACAGCAGATGCAACATCAACTTGGTATAACTTATATTTATGATGTTATGGCAAATTTGGCTCTGGAACGAGACCAATTAGACAAAGCAAAACAATTATTTATTGCAGTAGCACAAAGGATAATGGCAGATGGAGCCAAAGAAGATGATCTACGGGTGGTTCATATAAGCACTAAACTTGCCAGAATAAGCCATTTGAAAAAAGAATATTCCGTTGCCCAAATCGGCTATGACTGGTGTTTAGGGAAATTAAAAAATATTTCAGATACTGAAGATGATGATGCTACCAAGAAACTACTTGCATTGACTAAAGATTGGTATGGTCAATTGTTTTTAGAATGTGGTCAAATTGAACAAGGGCTCCTGCTAATGGTTAGTGCTTTAGATTTGATGAGGCAGGTAACTGATATTGAAAAAGAACAGATTGCTATTCAACTGAATGATATAGGTACAGTTTGCGACAGACTCGGAAGAACTGATGAAAGTATAAACTACTTTAATGAAGCTATCAAAATAGGCAAAGAACTAAATATGGAAGAACTAGGAGCTATGTATGTAAATTTGGGAAAGGCTTATCTAAAAAATAATTTAGTAGATGAAGCCAGACGACTTTGTGGCTATGGATGGAAACTAGGGTCTATGGCCAAAAACAGTGACATAAAACGTGAAGCAGAATCTTGCATACAAGAAATAAAAAATCATACTTAAACTCAAATTTATTATACAGACAAAGAATATAGTCTTTTAAAAATTGAAATGGTTTTATTCTCAAAAATATGCACCTGTAAAATATTGTGATAATAAATTGGTGAAGTAAAACTTAAACTTTTAAACTTATTTTAAAATGCACTGGTAAAGACAAAAGTTGTCAATTTACAACAAAGTACATTAATCTTGATAAAATGTAATTATTGTTATTGAGCACTTTCTTTTGTAACACTGAATGGTTCAGAAACAACTTCAGTGCGAGTATCTGTTATCACAACATCCTTGACAGGACGATCATTAGCTCCAGTTACAGTCTTTTCAATTCTGCGTACCACATCCTGTAAATGATAAACAACATTACGAATTTGAAAGAAAGACTACTAAACAGCTGTGTTGTGACACATTCAATATGGTTTACATACCATGCCTTCCAAAATCTTTCCGAAGACTACATGTCTGCCATCAAGCCAAGGTGTCTTGGTGGTGGTTATGAAGAACTGAGAACCATTGGTGTCCTTTCCAGCATTGGCCATTGACAACCAACCAGCACCATAATGGCGAAGCTTGAAATTTTCATCTTCAAAGCGTTCTCCATAAATGCTGCGGCCTAAAACAACAAAATTATTAAATTAATCTTTACTAACACCCCCTATCTAAAATGTGATAGACAGTTGCATCTGTAACCTTTTCAGATAAAGTCTTACATAACTGATAATAACTGTGGGAGTCTATGTAGCAACACAGTTACAGATTAATAATATTTTGTTACAGGAAGATGATTTCATCCTTATCGCATTTATACCACCTAAATAATAAGAATACTTATACAAGGTTTTATATGCAATGGAAAAAAAACGAAATTTACCTCCAGTGCCATCTCCTTTAGTGAAGTCACCTCCTTGGATCATAAAGTTGTCAATAACCCTATGGAACTTGCTGCCTTTATATCCTTCACCTTGTGGCTTCTGAGCTAACTGGTAAAAGTTTTCTGCAGTTTTTGGCACTGTCTTTCCAAACAATCCAATGACAACAGTCCCGACTGCTTCCTCACCAATTGAGATGTCAAAAGAAACCTGATAAAATAAATAACGGTCAAATCATAGTTCCTTAAAACTACTGCTCTACAAATTATCTATAAGTAGGTACACACACAAAGGAACATTGTATAAGTCGCTTACAGTGCGTAGGCGTAATGTTATAAATTGGTGCACAATGGATTTTATTACAATGACCCATTCTAGTGTAATAAAAAACGCTGGCTATTCAAATACGCGTCGCAATACCATAGGATATGGGTGACACGTAATCATACGAATACAACAAAGTAAAAAAGGCGAAAAGTTGTAGCGTCATTTAAAAGGTCAGCGACCGAATATTCGTCGTAAAGTTCATGGACTTTTAGAAACCTACCCATCACTTTTTCATGTTGACAGATCTTTAGGCACTTAATAAGAAAAGTGTTGTTCTCTTACATACCTTGTGAGTTACTTTAGGGCCTTTTGGAGAGTCGTCCGACCGTGCACTAGAAATTATTAGAAGAAAACCTAGGGCGGTAGCTAAGGCACCCATGATTAGAAGGAGTTTTAATCTCCTTTTATGAATTTTCCCGAATGAGAATATTATAGCTAATTTAGTGAATTAATATTAACGAACAAGTTATTCCTATGGCACAAGCGTCGTTCACAAAATCACAACTAAAATTCGGCTGAATACAACCACACCACGTCAGTGAACTTGACCGACCACCGGTATAGCAAGTATTGCCAACTTTTATATATTTTTACCCATAAAAAATATTTAATAGGACAGAGACTACAAGGCCGTAAAATAAATGACTAGAAAGCTCTTAGAGAAAAAAAAAGTTTAATTACCAGCTTGTATAAATCAATACATAGGTACTTAAGTGAATAGCCCCACGTCCGATGATTAGGTAACAGGTACCGTACGTAAGTACGTACATAGCGCTGTCGATATATAATAGTATAGTCCATAAGTCCACTCTTACGAGTCAACTATGATCTTACAGTCGGATTTTTAATTCAGTAGTGATTTGACAGGTTGTTAATGTCACTTTGTAAAAATAATGCTGAATTAAAATGTAGCTTTAATGATAATATTGAATTTTTGTACGTGAATGGAATTAATACTTACTGAGCTGGAACAAATCATTACGTACGAAAAACAGTTTAAAGCTGGATTATTTTCACAAAGTGACATTGGCACCTGTCAAATTACTCTACTGAATTAAATATCCGACTATAGATTTTTTATTTTCCTGAAAGGAATGGAAAAACTTGGAAATCACGAACTGACAACATTTGTACTCATCTGTCAACTTCAAACTTTCTGATAATGTTGCGGCCACACTATCGCACTCTTTCGTATCATGAATCTGCCTGCCACGACAAGCGTCTTAAGCCGGGGTTATTAGAGCCACGCCGCATGTCGCAACGCATGGGATTGCTATCGGTTACATACATTTAGTATGAACGTGATTACATTAGCGCAGTTCCGCCGAGCTCACTGACGCCACGCAGACCGCTCGTTTTCGATCGGCGTGGGCTCGGTGGTGGGAGAAGAGACACGTTGGCTCGCTCCGCGCTAGTATAATCACAACATGGGTACGCGCATTTCGGAGAACGAAAAAGCAATGCAAGCAGAATGCACTAGCACTACACATATGCCGACGAACTTCTTGAGCTAGCGAGAGAATATAAATGTTTATATGATCCGAAAAGACCAATTGATAAGAACAACAGAGTGGGAAGAAATAGGCCAGCGATTGAAGCTCTTCTTGAGTTGGCTTAACATAAATAAGCAGGCAATATCTTCTTCAAGATCTGAATCCTAATCTGAAAAGAACATTGTAAATAGGTGCGGACGTTCATGCAGTCACCGTTGAACTGACACGCTCGGCGACACGACACTGTAGTGTAATCACCAGTCCGTTGCGTCAGGCAACATTGCGACACGCGGCGTGGCTATAATATAACCCCATCTTTACGCCGCTGCTGTGTCGGTGTCTCTGATTCCCAAGGTGCGAAATAAAATCATCCATCAGTGTTCTTCTCCAAGTACATTTTGGCATTTATTTAAACTTGACCTTAACAATAACAGGGGTATTTCGATGAATCATAGTCGATAGCATATCAATCAAGCGCAAGCAGTTTATTGCACTACGAATTACGTTTTAATTTTTAAAACGCATAACATAATGAGCACCGCTCAATTTCAACAAATACCTAGAGTTTGATGAATGAGATCTTGACTTTTAAATATACTTAAATCAATAAAAAATGAACTTAAGTAGACAGTCTTGATGTATTTCTTTACTCCAGCAAACCAAGCCTCCAACTTGGAATCCCACTGAAAGACCAAACATTGAATTATTATATTAGACGATAAAGCTCGATTTTAATAATAAAATTATCATGTAAGTGTAACTAGAAGCGGCCGCCCGTGGTTTCATTCACGTGGTTAGTTTCCGCGATAATATCGGGATAAATTTTATCGTACCCTATTTGTTATCCTGATGTTTTGTAAGCTACCTATAACAATACAGTAAGGTGCGTATTACACCGTTAAATATGATATATGACTCCGATAAATATGATAGTCTATCTAATATCATAGATTCATATCCTCAGTGGTCATAGACATATGATCATATTTGACAGTATGTCGTGAAAACTCTATGTATCTATATAAGCTGTTATAATCTAAGCAACGACCAGCTAGGTAGCCAAACGCAAACTGGAATACTTTTCTCCTGTAGCTAAAAACTTTAGAGTGGCCAGCCAACACTATCTCCTTTGGTGAAATAGTTTCTGAATCTGAAACGACACGTTTGATGATATAGTGGGTCGGAGTTATTTTTGAAATATTGAATGAACCTTCATTCATACTTATTTATTCACCGTTATGACATTTTGTTCTCAATTCTAAAATCCTCGGGATTATTTTTTTACTAAAAAAGTAATGGCGAAGCAGTTGCATGCAGCAGCAATAGAAAAAGCTTCTAGCTGAACTTGTTTCGGCCTCCATTTTACAGATACCTATGACCAGGCTTGTAACCGGTTTGAAAAGAGCGGTTAATTGGGTTTTTGATTAAGGTTTTTACAAAAATTATCATATATATAGGATGGTGTGTAATACAATCATAGCATCAAGTTGCATCATATTTCTAAGTGATATGAAGAGACAAAATAGGATCCGATATTTTATACCTGAGATTTAGGTTTACTAGTTCGGGTGCAGATGTTTACTATTGGCTTGTTCCAATTAGGGTTTAATACAATTGAGAACTAAGTTATGTTTATAGTTGTAAGTTATTGTAACTTGCCAAACATTGTATTTTCCTTGGTGAAATAAAATATTATTTATTTATTATTTATAGTTTAGTGTAATACGCGCCTAAGTAAAGTTTCATCCAAATCCATTCGGTAGTTTTTGCGTGAAAGAGAAATAAACATACATCCATCCTTCCCCACAAACTTTCGCAGTTATAAAATTAGTAGGAATAGCCGTTAGTTAGATTAGCCTTTTCTTTCACACGTTCTGATTTTGTTCCGGTTGCCGGGTTGCCGACGCGACACCCGCTTAGTGAAGTTCAAATAGGCATGTACGGTTACGTCTAATCTAATATTTATAGCTAAAACGATCAGAGAAAATTTACAGTTTGGTATTCATAAAGAAGAAGGAATGGGCAACTGAGTTTGGCTTACGCTGAAAGAGCGCAATTCATTACTACTGTTTTTTTAACACAAAATCGTTACATTTGTTTATTTTCACTGTTACTTATAGATGACTTAAACTTTATGCCAAACTCGGTGGTCCAGTAAAGATTGTTACAGTTACGGTATAACTTACAGTTTAGTGATGTGCTCGATGCCATGTTCCTGCATTTGCGGGTCCTTCAAACTATTACACTTTATATTCCATTGCTTGGTAGGTTTTCCAAATCCAAACGAAAGCTCTCTTTTATTCAAAATACCCGTCGCGTCTAATGAATTGTTTATTTCCTTCAAATATTCATTTGCATTTAAACAGTCGTAGAATTGCTGTTCTCTTGCTTTAGATGAGCCCCTATAAAATATTGAAACACAATGAAAACAAGTTTAGCCCGCAATAATTATGTACTAAATTAATTACTAAAAAATAAAGTAGAGTCTATCTAGCGAAAGATGCCAATTGAGAGTGGCAGTAGCTGTAATCGTTTATAACATTCAAAAATAAGCTCAAAGTCTATGAAGATAATTTTAGTTATAACTTTTTAATTTTGCATTTTACAATGCTATTTTTATGTGATAAATTATAATTTTAGTTTCAGTAATATTTCGCGTTCCATCTTTCATTAGACGGACATGAACACGAACATTGGGACATGGTCATTGAGTCAAGAGCAAACCCATTACAAGTAAAAAGAACTCGTGATCGTGATCCTTGGATAGTTGGAGATTAGAAGAGAAGACAGTAGGTATTTCATATCATATCTGCTCATCACATTGACCAGTCGGTAGAGTCGCTATCTCCGTGGTAGGATATTATTTTAACGGATAGAGAGATGATAGACCCTAGTGTGATGTCTATGGTCAATGGGGTGTTCCCGACGGCACTTGCCTTTTCGATAGTGTTAGTGTACCTATATAGTGTTATTAGTAACAGGGCAGATATAGTGCGCTCTGCAGTGCTGAGCTGAAAAACTCTTTAAATACCTATGGTAAATTTTAAATAGAAAAATATTGAAAAAAATTAACTCGGCAAATAACAAGTGAATTCTCAGACGGGAATCGAACCCGCGACCTTTGGAAATCCGGTCCAATGCTCTAACCGCTGAGCTACCGAGACTAAATACCGTCAGAAGTTAAATATCGTTATTGTCGTTGTGATAGCAAAGAAAATGGTTCCATTTACAATTGTTTTACACACTATAATGATGCAAAGTTGGATGGTTGGATGTCATCATCATCACAAAATAGAGTATTTGTAGGCACTATAATGTAATAAACTGTAAATAAACTGCAGTATAATAAGTATAATTGCATGGTAGGTAAATGCATTTTAGTTATGATTGCAAGGTAATTAAAAAGGGTATTCGATGGGGTATAGGTAGACTATACATATAGCAGTAATATGATCATGAAAAGCTAGTATCTTATCTTTACTTACGCTCTACTTTCGTTTAAGAAAGGCTTTGCCGCAGTCTTGAATCGTCCTGTAAGTATTGAAGCAAGTTATTATATTATATTACTTTAAATGTTGGTTAATATATCCATTAAAACACAGACAGAAAATGTGGTTAAATTCATCGAAACCAACCGTGCCTGTGAGAATCTTCTGATAACTTTTGTTTTCTCGAGTTTCTCGAACTATTTTTGCGATTATGTTTTATCTGTTTGTCCTGTAGAATTAATAACAAAAAAAATGTAAATAAGTCCAAAACATTAAGATTATAAATAATAAACTATGATAATATTTCTCCAATCAACTTTAAACGAAGTATAAAATGTTAACTTGTTGGTTCGGAATTGTTTGAAGAAATTCGTATAAACTTCAAGTAGCTTTAGGTAATGATTATATGTACCTCAATATGACTGCTATTTTTTAATGGTTTGGTTTTAGCTCTCCATTCTTCTAGGGCTCGTTGTTGGCACGACTTTAAGTGTAAATATGTAGTGTACCATTTGATATGAGAAATCACTTCTGAACGTCTGAAACCTAATAATAAACAAAAAGTCAATGTTACTCTGTGATTATTATTAAAGGACAGGGTTGATTTTGGATGGTTCCACAATCATTTTGTGCAAACATTTTACTAATCAACGTTATACAGTTTGTTAAAAGACCCATAACGAAAACGTAAACCACGTATTCTCCCCATAGTTCCTATCAATTTCTTGTATGGAACCAAACCTGGGAAACTGATAGTTCAGGAGTTATTGAAGATTAAAGTAATTATTTTTTTCTAAAGATTATCGTAAGTAACAAAAGCGCAATGAATTTCAAAACCACTCAATATTATGGGGGCCCGGCCACCTATAGACACGCAAACGTTGTTGCACGCGTTCCATTGCGTGTAAAAAAATAACACCCATATTTTTTACTAAAAATAAAAGTGGTTTCCCAGCAATTATTTTTACATAATGTTATTTAGTTTGATGTACATCATGCATATATCACGGCTTCGGTATGGGTCTTTTAACACCCTGTATAGTTATGTTGATTGTCTAAGTAAAATAGATATTGCAGAAAAGAATTATTAACATATTTTGAAAGTTAGCGCGATAGGTACTTTTTTTAATTACCCTATATCTCGAAATGTTTTGGTTTTTCGAATGCGCTTTTAGGTAAGTAGCTACCATTTTGCAGTCACATTACTATAATTTTATCTCGTAAATCTCGTGATTTATCTAGCTTATGATACCATAATATATGACAATATTTAATTTCATTCATTTTCTTACTTTGAGCTTTACTGAGAAAGTCGTCAGTAAGTCTATTAAATGTTGGGCTGTCTAAACTGGTCGAGTCCAAACTCTCAAATCCATCTTTAACATGTTTGCTCCACAACTTGACAAAAATATTATGATAATACTCATTCCATCCTCCGTATTTAGTAGTCACGCTTAGAAAATCTTGTAAGTTTTGAACTTCCTGCAAAATAATGTTTTCATTGTAGATTAAACACTGTGGGGTAGGAATCGGTTTTTACTACCACACCAAAAAGGCTCGACAAGGAAATATGACAACTACCGGATGTCTGCCCCCTGATTATGTAACTTGTTTCTACAGTTGATTGAAAGTGCAGACACATTGCTGCTTTAGTAATAATAAATGACAACCATCTTACTAAATCAGCAATATAACTGTTCTGCACATTCAATAAATTTGAATCAAAATCTGTTAGCTGTTAGCAACAGAGTTAGATAATCAACAAGCAGGACCCTTGCTTTAATCTCGCATAGCTGCAAGATTCGCTGTTTCACATTATTAGCGTAAAAATTCGACATTTCATTGACTGGCATATCCTTTAGCAGCAGGCGGGATTCGAAAAAACAGGGCACTCGCAAGAAAGGCTTCATAATAGACAACCCAAGTTGTAAGAATTTGCTTTGTCGACTAAAGCAAGGACTGCGTCAACTAGGACTGCTGTGGTGGCTGTGGTAACCAGGCAAAGTAATGTATGTAATGCAAGGTAAAAGGTAAGAAGGGTAAAAGGTAAAATTAGTGCACTATAATAGGTTATTGGATAGAGCAATGCCCGCTTATTTCTTTACTAGATGATGGCCTAGGTGTATGTATGTTATTGAATAAAAATGTGTAATACCTAAGTATCCTTTAGAAAACTACTATACCTGTAGAAGTTTTCTAAAGGATACCTAAAGAATACCTATTCTTTACGATTATTTTTATAAACGAGGCACAATCACCTGGCATTTTAGAGGAGAGTTGATTATGTTTTTTACCGGGCTGGGGACGATATCACTGTAAGATTTCGCTGTCACTCCTTTTATCACTTTTATTTTATGCTTGTCAAGAGTGTTTTCGATAATCTGAAATGTAAGAAAAGAAAGGATGCCAGGTATTATAACTTAATCTTTTAAAAAGGGTAATGAATGATTATTGGAAAGTGTAGGTACATACTACCTTTTTCATTGTATCTTGTTCTTGTTGTTTTAGCAGTGAGTGTTCACTATGAAGAAACATTTTGAAAGCTATTAATTTTTCGTCTAGTTCCAAGATGTCTCTTTTAATATCATTCAAATCTGAAAAAATATTAATGATGAAGTTGAACATTATTGCACCAATAAAATAATTGCAATTTTTGTAACAACTTAATGGATTTGGATGAAATTTTACGTAGGTAGAGGAGGAGGTAGTTAGCAGTTGATAGACTATATACTAAACCACGGGCCACTTTTTTGAATTCTCTATACTTTTAATTACTTATGTTATTTACCAAGGGATCGCAAAATTTCTTCAGATTGGGTAGCAGTTTTCACATCATTGAGTAAGGTCTTGATAGTGGTATAGGAGGTGTTAATGTGATTTATGAATTTTTTAAATTCTAAACATGATTCAAAGAAATTATTTTCCTCAGTACAATTGTTTACAATATCTTTTTTTATGTTTTGTAAAAGCAGACCCTCTTGAATTTTTAAACGCCTTAATTTAGCCGAGACATTGTTGGTTTCGTTGTTATCTGTTGAAGAATTATTACTCTTAATTGAATATGTAGTAGAATCCATTGTCTACTTTTAAACATAAGCTACTTCAATAAAATAGAAATTACTCACTTCACTACCACATTATTGATCAAACTTTTAATTTTACCGCTGCTGTTTTGCAAGTTGCAAGAGTAATAAAATATTTAAAAAAATATTACTATACCATAATATTGTCTATGAGTTATTATTAAGACCCATGCCATGAAGGTATAGTTTAACTGGAGCTAACATTCCGAACACCATCTTGATTGAAGAAAAAAATTATAATTCTTTATCTCACTCTCTAGAGAATTCTCCCTCTCTTCTAATTCATTTTGTTTTCCAGTTTTTAACTCTATTAATGAAAGGATGAGTTAGCAATGTTATGCATTCCATTCATCTTGGATTCCAATTATCAAGAAGTAGGTGTTCGGAAGGTTAGCTCCAATTATACTTATACCTTCATGTTTAAACCAGTTTTTTTTAACCGAGAATAAACTGTTTTTTTTTGATAATCGATATTTGGAACTGAATGGAAATGAGAGTGTGTTAGTGTCATAAATCTCAATCTGTCCATCTATCTTGTCTAATTGTCTATGGTTAAAAAATGACAGACAGATCGAAGAAGTAGTAAATGGTGAAATAATTTGGAAAATATTAGTGAAAATACAAAATGTTTACTCGCTCAAGACCATTTTTAACAAAAGCACATTCACTGAGAGTTCGTATGGGAATTAAGGGTTCGATAATTTGTAAACCCTGCATGTTATTATAACCCCTAACGTTGTTTTCAGAACATAATCAAGCCGGAATTACAAAATGAAACTCGCTTTGTCTACAATATCACAGCTTCTAGAAACAGATCCACTACGCCACTCAATACTATTGTAATGTTTGTTCCTCAGCAAGAGGTGGGTACTGGCTTTATCAACAAAACTTTATCAGTTTCACCATATGAAATCAGCCTAAACATAAATAAAACTTACCAAATGAAAACGTGTATTAGAGTTATCTAAGGTTTATTTAAAATAGTTACAAGTGTTGTCATGTTGTTTTGTTAAAATATATTTCAGGCTTGGATTGTTGAACGCATGGGCAAATTTCACAGAATATTGGAGCCTGGACTTAATTTGTTATGGCCTATTGTTGATAAGATTAAGTATGTACAGAGTTTAAAAGAAATAGCAATAGATGTGCCAAAACAGAGTGCTATCACATCTGACAATGTGACTCTGAGCATTGATGGTGTACTGTACCTTCGTATTATTGATCCATATTTAGGTAAGTTAAAATATAAATAAGGAAATATAACAGAAAATAAACCACTGGTCTCATGTCGCTCAGAAGGGCATTTAAATGACATTTAGACAGGATGGATATTTTTTTTATTTATATTTATTACAATAGCATTGTAAAATGCAAAATTAATAAGTTTAAAGTTAAAATGTTTTATGAAGTATGAATTGCAGCCTTTGAAATAGTTCTACACTCTCTTTATCATTTATCTAATCACCATCCTATATTGTAAGATTGTACCAAAGAAGCAACTAGTTTAATTGCTTCTCTATATACAGTTTTTATATTAGGGACTTATTTTTATAAGTGTAGGTATGTTGTTTGACCAGCAAAACATGTTGACCAAAATAACATTACAACATCCATGTAACCAACCATCTTTCTTGCTAAATAAAATTATTCTTCTTCTATGTTTTTTATCTTGAGCTGCTCACAAAAGCAAGTTTATTTATTTATATTTATTTTATAATGAGCTAACATTAAAAACAAGTGTTAATTTGTGGTCTATCTTGCTGTAAAACTTATAGATACAAAGGAGAATGGGCATTTTGGTACCCGGTCCAATAGCAATCAGTGTGGTTTCGTTAGATAGGTTTTTTCACCAGGAAAAATATTTACTATGGCGACTTGTCCCAAATCCTTGTCCGAAAACCTTGGGAAGCTCCCGAAGATACAGTTTAAGTTGATATCATAAAAGCAAAAACAATGATAATTATAACGAATATAACCATAAAACAACATTATTTAATTCGAAATGATATGAAAGAAAGAAAGAATAAACTTTTATTAGGCTAACATACAGTAACACAAAAAAAAACAATTTTAACAAAGAACAACATCGATACCTAGATAGAACATAGATAGAACCAAAATGGTCTTCTCCTACCTCAGCTTGTGTCACATAAATGTGACGCCGATTATCAGGCGGAGCCAGAGAGTAGCTAGAGACACAAGCCAAACATATATAAGATAGACCGCGGGAATGGGGACCAGACGCGGGATGGGATGTGCGGTGCGCAAGGAACCGGCCACGGGGTGGGACATGCAGTGGTTGGGAAACCGGCCGCGAAAATGTTATGTTTTAAGCAATTATTACTACACGTCTCTCACCGGACGACGAACTGGTGGCACTTGACCTCATATAGTTTCCATCGCAGCGCTCGTGGCTGGGCTCGACAGACTGATCGTATTTGATCACGTTTGTTAAGCAACGTTCGATCCGGCCAGGTCTCAGATGGGTGATCGTAAAGTAGCAATACAACTGAGCACTTTCGCACTTCGGAGGGCTTAGGCAACGATATATTATCACAATTATTTAAATCAAAATGGCTGAAACTAAAGATCTATTAAAAATATATTAAACTAACGGCCGCCCGCGTGGTTTCCGTTCCCATAAGAATATCGGGATAAATTGTAGTCTATATGTTATTCTGATGTATACACTATATTACTGTAAAGTTTTATCTAAATCTGTTCAGTAGTTTTTGCGTGAAATAGTAATAAACACACACCATACCAAAAACTTGACACGAAATAACTCCGTTCCGACAGCAAATGGAGACAAGCGACTCGGTTATCATTAATTCTTGTTAAAAGACCTTTTCAATGATATATAATTTATGGCTATTGGAGCGGGTACCAGGCTCCATACATTTTTGCCCAGTGTCCTTTAATTTAAATTGTATCATATAGCCTAGTGTTAGTAGCTCTGTCAATCAATATTATGTTAATAAGTGATGGATGATGGTAAGGGGTCATCATTATGGTAATACAATAATGACAATATTTTTCATATTTTATTGTAGAAACATTTATTCTGTTTATATTTTCTAGTACAAAGTAAATTCGAGAATATATTCTAGATTGATAGGCCTTGTGAATGGAAAACATAATTATGTTAAAATCTCTAATTTTATTTTACCAAGAATGGGTGATTAATGAAAGAGTGTTTCCAAGTCTGTAGTTAGAAAAATATTTTAACATTATTATCACTTGTTGTTAGCTTCCTATGGTGTAGAAGACCCAGAGTTTGCTATCACGCAACTTGCTCAAACAACCATGAGATCAGAGTTGGGGCAGATATCTTTAGACAAAGTGTTCCGGGAGAGGGAATCGTTAAATGTGGCTATTGTTCATGCTATCAACAAGGCTAGTGAAGCTTGGGGTATCACCTGCCTCAGATATGAAATCCGTAAGTTTATATTTTATTGTTTCCTTACTATTAAGTTACTGAATAGTTGCAAAACTTTGCTCACCACACAAAATATACAATGCAGATTACTAGTGTTTGAACTGCTGAGATGAAATATTGCTAGTAATGTTAGTATAAACACAATCTGGTGTTTTGTTAGGATTAACATTGTGTATTAAAATCTCACTCTCTATTTATACTGCCTAAACGAGTATTATACAAATCCCTAATTGCTTACTTAGATGTTATTTGCTTCCTTTCTATTGAATAAACTAATTTTAAACAAACAGGTGACATAAAACTGCCTTCTCGAGTCCATGAGGCTATGCAAATGCAAGTAGAGGCAGAACGAAGAAAGCGTGCTGCCATTCTCGAGTCGGAAGGAGTCCGCGCTGCCGACATCAATGTCGCTGAGGGAAAACGACAAGCGAGGATATTAGCATCAGGTAAGCAAATATAAAATACAAAAATCCAATCAAATCCAAGGACTCTCAAACCTAGGAAGTATATGGAGTTAGTTATACAATATCTTAAAAGATGCCAGCACAGATCTAGGCGAATTAGTCAGGCTAAGGACCTTAAGCGTACTTATGATAAATCTTAAATAGAAAAATATTGGAAAAAATCAACTCAGCCAAAATGAATTCTCAGATGGGACTCGAACCTACGACTTTTGCTCTAACCACTGAGCTACCGAGATTTTCTGAGAATTCACTTGTGGCCGAGATGATTTATCATAAGTATACTTGTAGAATGCATACAAAGAACAGGAGGCATTGAAAAGGCAACTAAACATTTATTAGGGAAACAAAACTGGACACCAAATTTAATAAATAAAAACCACAAATATGAAAAGCGAGTACCGGACATACTCTCTGCGGAAATAGACAAAGCTGTGAAATCTCGAAGGAAGGATAAAGCTCCAGGATCAGACGGAAATACCATTCACATTATAGTTATTTCTGCACATATTTCGTCCATTGTCCATGGATGATCCTTGGGCGGTTTGTCAAAAGAGCGTTTGGGTCAGGTATAGCCATTTGTCCAACGTCGCCGCCCGGTCTACGAGTCGAGATGATGCGCCGAAGTAGCACAGGCCATAAATTCATTTGTTGCTACCTCAGCGCCATACTCTCAAACTTGGCTGAGGTAGAAATTGCCTGGGTACCCGGACACGAAGGTAACAGTGGCAATGAGGAAGCTGACAAAAAAGGAGGGGGGCTGATGAACCCTTTATTGGCCCTGAACCAAGAATGCCAATATCACATAGAATCTCTAAGAACATCATTGAGATTAGAATAATCAAAGAAACTAACCAAAGATGGATGAAAAGAAAGGACTGCAGACAGTCAAAGATCTTCATCAAATCAGTTGATAAGAAGAAAACTAGAGAGTTGCTGAAACTAAGCAGAAGAAACATAAGGAACATAGTAGGAGTACTGACAGGAAATTGTCCACTGAACAGGCACCTTTCAATAATTAAAAGGACAGAGGATCCCACCTGTCCACAATGTAAAGAAAAGGAAGAAACAAGCTACCACTTCATGGCAGAATGCCCAATGTATGCATCACTGCGCTGGGAGCTCTTTGAAGTGGACAAGCTAGAAGAAGAGGATCTAAAGCAGTTGACGATAAGTGAACTCAACAGGTATATTGTAAGCGCACAGGAAGGTTTAAGGGTCCGACGCCGGTGGGGTGAACGATAACCCGCCCCCCCTGTTCTTCAGGGGACTTCTTCACCGGGGAATTGGGTGAAATGGTTCCAACTAGGGAGACTGATCACCCGTCCGGCCTTGCTGGCGTCCCCTCTCCAAAAAAATTAATAATAATACCTCAGCGCCATCATCTCGTTTACATGCTACCCCGGTGACAGCGGCAGTGGACAAACGGCGTAAGGTTTTCATTGCAATACGTTTATTAATTACATGTACATGATATTTCTAGAGGCCGAAAAGCAGGAGCAGATAAACAAGGCGTCTGGTGAGGCGCAAGCGATGTTAGCCGTCGCTGAAGCTCGAGCCCGCGGCCTCAAGCTAGTCGGCTCCGCGCTAGCCGATAGGGTCAGTTGATTTTCGTAATTCTTTATACTAAAAAATATACCCCAGAAGCGCGGTGGCGCAGTGGTTGTAGCAGTTAAGCTTTCGTCAATGGTCAGTCGCAGGATGGGTGACCAAGAATGTATTTTATCGAGCTCTTCCGTGCCTCTGAGGGCTCGTTAAGCCGTTGGTCCCGGCTCATTTGTAGTTGTTAGAAGCCCATCAATCCGAATTGGGCCAGCGTGCGTAGTGATTATACCCATTTACTCAGCAAGAATATAATCACACTCATTGCACAATACAGCAAAATTTTACTTGCTGAAGTATTACATAACTAGCCATCTTTGCGATTTAATTTAGTTGAAGTAATCAACCTTTATAGATCAGTGTCAGCAATTTGCTACACTTGCTATATTTGTGTATTATTAATAAAATGCTTTTGTCTGCCATCAGGATAGTAAACACGCTGCGTCGTTAACATTGGCGGAGCAATATGTAGCTGCATTTAATAAGCTCGCGAGGACAAACAACACATTGATCTTGCCAGCAAATGCAGGAGATGTATCAAACCTTGTTGCTCAGGTAATTTTGTATAAAACGTACATATTATTATTATTTATTTTCGAAAAACAAGTTCCGTAGTTCATACAATATTATAAATAGTTCATATTAGATACATACAGATAGTTATTTCATTCTAAAAATGTATTTCTTGCCAGTGGTTATTGGGGAGAGATTTTAAGCCTGATTTATTTTGTTTAGGCCATGTCAATATACTCTACTGTGACCGCACACAACACGAAGTCGACACAAATCCAACCAGAAATCTCAGAAGTAGATTACGTCGACCCCCTAGTCAAACTTAACGCGCTAACAGAGAAAGGCTCAACCATGGCAGGGCAGGCCTTGCCCAGAGAAGACGATAGTCTCGCGGAATACTTCTCAGATGACGAGGAAAGAGAAAAAGCACTCCAAGCTCAAAAGGAAAAGAAAGATCAGCATTTACATAAACTGGATAGGGACACATAGAGTTGTTAAGTATTGCTTGTTGTTAAATAAAAATACTTGAAATAATTTATACAGAGATTTTATTGTATTGTCACATTACAGTAAAAGTTAAAGTTAAAACTAACATTCACAATGTAGAAGCATGTATTTTTGTGAATATATTATGTATATAGGAGTAGCAAATTGCATTTTATTCATTCAGTTCAGTAGTGATTACTGCGTCTTTATTGATTTGAAATGAGTGCTTTGCCAGTGTATAATTACGACTTACATAAATACATGTTATCGCATATACATAACTTAAAGTACTGATGCCAGATATATTACCATATAATTCGACATAATATTGTATGTATGTCGTAGGAGGATTTGATAAATAGAGTTTTCGCAAAAATCCTAGAGATATTGCAAAAACACGGATAATTAGACGATGGTGTTGACATTTCTCAATCTTACTGAAAAAAGATAGGGTTTTTGCAAAAATACGGGTTGCTTTAGTAACATTGGATATTCTGTACTCTGATTGGCTTAATTTTTGCTTGCTTGCTAACTCTTACTCTGATTGGTTCACAGAAAGTTTACTACACCTGAGAGAATGGATTGACATTTGAAACGCCAACTCGTCAACCAATCAGAGAAGATGTTGTTTTGGACAGTCCGACCAGCCAATCAGTGGTCTTATTTCATTATAGCCAGGGATTCTTTTCGTAATCTTACTAAGGCAAGGCTTTTCAGTAGGATTGAGAAATGACAACACCATTGTCCAATTATCCGTGTTTTCGCAATATCCCTAGGATTTTCGCAAAAGATCGTTTTATCTAATTATCATGCGACATGTATATATTATAATATATTGGGCGAGGGGAACCAATCTTAATACCAATTCAATAGCTTCCTAAATTGAATTACAGTCTCATAAAAATTGGCCTCTTGTTTATATATCGATAGTAAAATATTCCCTACCTTGAAATAACTAACATAGACTAGCTGAATAACAAACAAACTAACACAACTTAATACAACTTTTTTCCTAAAAGCTTTAGATGATCCCAAATATTCTTATAAAATATATATAAACAAAAGTATATTTATTTAAACAGTCCACTTAAGTTATTTTTACAAATTTCTCTTGCTGATTGAAATAGCTGACAGTTCCTTCTTCGGGTTGATTATTTGCATTTGGTACGGGCAATTTGTGGAGATTTAGGTATGAAGCTGTTAGTTCCGTCCCATCAAACTGTCGTAAATGGATCTTAAAAAGAAAAAAAAAATTGATTAATAAATATTAATAGACATCACAATTAAAATAATCTCATTCTCATCATTCCTCATTATATATCAACTGTTAAAGTAATTATTGTTTCTGTAATAATATTTACTTTGGCATTATCATAACAACTCCAGCATAACTGACTCAGTTTGATAAAACATATTTATAAAAATGAGTAAACATTGTTTTATGATTTATGTCATTGTTAAAGCAGTATGAGCTTTATCTGAAGCACAAAAGGTTTCAAATGCTAATTTTAAACAATATGGCGAAAAAGATCTCAATTATACATTTATAATAGAATGAGAGATAGGAAGAATGGAAACATTTTAGTTTGTTAGATCAGCTAACTGCAATTTGAATTTCCCTAAGCAATTAAAATTACTTTTGAATTTTGAAATAACTTAGTCACTTTTATTTATGATGAATATATTTTTAATTAGTTTAATAAAAATAACAATAGAATAAGTAGATACTTACTAATAAATGTAAATTAACTTCATCACTTCTGCTTAAGTAAGGGAAGTTGCCCCCACTTTTTAAATGGGCTAGCTTTGCATGGGGGTACGACTTGTACATGCTTTCTCGCACTTGTGAGCTAAGGGCACTTTCATCCCATACATCCATGATAGTAACTGGAATGTCACTCAATAGCTGTGGTTGAATGTAGTGTGGAGAACAATTCAAAGTCAATCTTGATGCTAACTCAGACTGGTTTAGAGATTCTAACTGGAAATGTACAAACAAAATTATAACTAGTTTTCATAATATAAATCGTAACTAATATTATAAATGCGTAAATGTGTTTGTTTGTCCTTCCTTCACACCCTAAGTAAGCAACCAATGGACTTAATTTTTGGCATGGAGTTAAAAAACAGAGCATAGGCTACTTTTTATCCAAAAATTCCCAAAACATAAAAATAGCCTGCACTTATTTGTTCAACTGGTTAGAAAGTCATTTTACCTCCACATCTTGGAATTATGTTCAATTTAAATGTCAATTTACCTATGTACTAATATTAAAAAACTAAAGTGATATTATTCTCACCTTTTCAACCATAAAATCAATAGATTCTGCTATTCTTCTGTCAACTTTGTCAGTTGTAAAATTTCCCATCAACATTCTTTTTAACACCAACGATGGCAAAAGCCAGAACAATGCTGATGAGTCATTATATTCAAACACAGATGTGTCTGTGAAACTGTTGCAAAGAACTAATGACGCTACTCTTGGACAGTTCTTTGTATATTCAGCAAATATTTGTGCAATGAAGCCACCTGGAAATACAAAGGGCTATAAAATTGACAAAATTATACTTTAAAAACATTTATCATAAAAAGTAAATACATCGTCGTAAAACTTACCCAATGAAGCTCCAAAAATGTGTACTTTATCTAGTTCCAGATAATCCAATAGCCTTTTAAATCCATCACACCATTCTTTAAGGTTCCAGTAAGGAGGTGGTTCTGCAGAAATCACACGAACACCTCTTGAAGCTAAACCCATAACTTGTTTGAAAAATATATCTGCAGTCCCCGACACCGGGGGCAAACATATTAGTGGACAAGTGACAGACTTCGGCCCGCAATCAAATATCCTCCAAGCCTGTAATAATTTTCTCTTTTATGGACAAACTTATATTTAATTTCAAGAATGCAACTACCTATTTTATTAACATTGTACAATGTATAATTTATCCTATTCTCATTGAAACAGTAAACAACAGTATTATTTTCGTTTTGAATTCCTTCTTAGAATACATATTACGAATGCGTGTAGCCTTGGTGTAGGAAAAACAATAATTATATTTACCTTCGACCCATCAGAATCCACTACCACTTTTCTGAGAGGAATACTGCTCCGAAAACTAAGGTACTCACTAGACTGCGATAAATCGCTGACGCAGCTCATATCTAGGGCCGTCTAAATAAAATGATTCCAAGTTATTTTGTAAATAATTCACTTTGTTTACAACAATAAAACGCCAAACGTGGCTGACCATCCATTGTAAAAGCCACAAATTATAGGTAAAAGCGACATTGACATTGACAGTTTGATTCGACTGTCGTTTGCTCAGTGTTGTAAGACTTCAATAACATTTTCCACTACGGGACATTGGCGGAATTTCTGTGGAAAACGTAAGAAAGCCATAAGAAAAAAAAAACCATTTTCCCCTTTGATCTACAGTGAAAATGATTGAGGGCGCTACTGCTCAATAATTAGCAAGCAAGCAAACTATAGTATGTTAACTGATTTTATATAGAGTAGCGTTCCTACCGGACGTAATCGGAACACTTATGATAAATTTTAAATTGAAAAAAATAGAAAAAATTTACTCGACCACAAGTGAATTCTCAGACGGGAGTCGAACCCACGACTTTTGGAAATCCGGTCCAATGCTCTAACCACTGAGCTTCCAAAACAGAACTATTTTTTTTTAAATTAGGTTATGATTTTTTTATTTAATTAGTACCTATATGAAATAATTTGTCATAATATTTTGATATTTTTTTAGAAATTAATTTGGTATATTTCGAAACAATTGGCAATATCTAATAATATTAATGAAAACAATGGGTCTACCCTTTTTGGCAGAACTTTTTAAGTCGTTATTTTATTCTGCATAATAACGGTTGGCAATGACGACGGAATTATATTTATAATTATTGACTAGTGGCAGCGAATAAATATTTCATTATTTATTAAAGCTGCCTTTAGCGTCTGTTTGACGCATAAGGTGGCTAACAGATGACGAGCTGAAACATTTTGTATGTTATTTTAGGTTTGGGGCCAGTCGCCCATAATGTATGCGAAAAGGCACTTAGAAAATGGTTTTGAGCGACCGAGTTTATACTTTTCACCTCACACGCTATGAAAAGGAGGTTTTGTCAATCAGTTTAGGCGTAGAAAATCGCTTTTTGCGGCCTAGCGTGGCAAAGTACTTTTTTAATTTAATACCTAAAAATATGTCTTACTTAATGCGTTCCGTATCGCACTATTGACTTTTTTGTTTTATTTGATTCTTATTTTAAATAGCTTAAAATTAATTATGATACTCCGTTTTGGTTTAATTTTATTATTTTAGTTCATTGAATCATAAAAACAATAACAATAAGATTAAATTATATGTTATAAAAAAAAAATATTAGGCTGGTAGAGATTTCATAACCTATAATTGGATTTCGGACTGTGACATAAATCTTTATTTTTAATTGTCTTGTACCTCATGTCAGTGTCAACATTTACGGAATCGTTTTTATTCTTAATAATAAGTAACAAAATATTCCTACTTTAAATAACTTTGAATTAACTATAATACTCCCATTTTTATTATTTTAGTTTTTTATATCATTAAAACAACGAGAATAAGGCATATTTAGATTAAACTTTATGTTTAAAGAATTTTTTACCGAAAGTTGACCGCGGAAACAACCATAAAATGTTCCTACTTGTACATTACTATATAATTTGTGAGGCCTCTGCCTCGAATCTAGCGGGCAGCGGGGCGGCTATGAAAACGCTAGCCCCGCACCACCCGCGCACCGCCGTTTTCGATAGTCGCGCCGCCTCGCTGCCCGCTAGATTCGAGGCAGAGGTCTGAATATTCCTCGCTGTTGTGAGGTGAAAAATTGTGTGTTGCCCACAGCAGAAAAGTTTTTAGCGTCTTGTACCTTTGAAATCCTCGCTTCGCTCAGGATTCAATCTTTGAACCACTCGCTACGCTCGTGGTTCAATCGTAGATTCCTTCACTTGCTCAGATTTCAATAGAGGTAACTCACCGCTAAATAACCAACTTTCCAGCCTTGCATAACAAATAACTATTGTAGCAAGCAGGGTCAACATTATTTCACAAAGCCATTTTTCTTCAATCGATTTTAGACCTATAGATAATATACGTTGGGTTCTGAATCGCTTAAGCGATTGGTCAGCTGTATTTGCAATCATTAAGGCCCTTTTCACACCACCGCTGCGGATAGCGATACTGCAGCGATTTCGCATTGATATCGCTCGCTCATAGCCCGTTCTCTTAATGCATCTAAAAAGAAAGGCCAGTGCTCGACCCCAGCACACACAGCTGTGGGTGTGTGTGGTGGCGGGGACATTAAAATGACCGATGATGATTATGTGGCTTTTATTTGGTTCTTTTGTCGCTACATCTAAGTTATTCTCTGATTTGTTAGCCTGTGTTAAGTTATGAAGCAACTAGCGGCCGCCCGCGTTTTCAGCCGCGTGGTTCCCGTTCCCATGGGAATATCGAGATAAAAAGTAATCTATGTGTTAGTCCGTTACTTGAAGTCCCTACATGTCAAATTTCATCAAAATCTGTTCAGTAGCTTTTGCGTGAAAGAGTAACAACAAAACTGACATACTTTCACATTTATAATATTAGTAGGATGTTATGAGCCTTGGTCAGAATTAAGTACTTAATTGATTAAATGAATAAAAAGTAAGGTTTTCAATTAAAATCATAATTAGCATTCAAACACATTCTGTTTATTATATTTATCATAATGTAATTAACATTCTCGTCGTGAATTTCTCTACTACAATCCTTCAAACAACTTATAACGTAGCTTAAATCTAGAACTAACTGTAAGAGTTGGACGATTTTTTTAGTTTACCAGAAATTAGTTAATTTAGATAGTGAATAACAGGCAATATTTAAAGAAGAATCTAGAGACATTGTTAGATAACGCGACAAGTTGTACATAAATAGCTAAATATATTGAAATTTAGAAGCCAGAACTGTACTGTAAGTTAATCTAAAACTTAGAAGTAACATACAAGTATCTATATAAATTTAGCTTAATGCACACTAACCATTCACATTTCATTTTCGCTTAATGTACATTACTGACAATTTCGGTCATCAATAAGTGTTCCATGAATATACTCTATAATAATTATTATTTTACTGTAACTTTGTTAAGTATTATCATATTATGATTTGAGCATACTTTCCAATCAATGAAAGTTGACATATTAATATTCTCTGTACACATCAATTTAGTCAACAAATGCCATATTATATACATTTTAATTATAAATACTATTCGAATATAGAAAGCATGCATTTAAGTAGGCGTTTTTAGAAAAATATGTAATCAAGTAATATAGGTAAATAATTTTGAACTTTACAAGTGTTAGGTAGTTAATTCTTTTTAACTGGTTTTAAAGTAAAAATAATTACAATATTTAAAATGCCCGAAAAATAGAAAATTACAAATTACACATAAGGAGCAATAACGATATAATTAAATTAATTTTCATATAAAAATGAAATTACGTAGGCAATAACGTTTTATTACAATCACAGAAGTCTCGCTATTACTGACAAAACTAATTAATTATATTTTCTACATTTCATAAATCCTAACATAGACAAATTATAGTACAATAGAAGTTAGCAGTACTTACGTGATTATTCACATTTAGCTCCCCGTGGAGGACAAAGATGGAAACATGCACACTATAGCTATAATATCATAGTATCATTGATAACTTATGATTCGTTTCAAATTAATTAACTATTACATACTCCTAGATATACATATAGACTAACTAGCATCTAACGTTGATGTTGTATGTGTTGCAGTTCCTCTTTCACTAAGTTATTGGTGTTAAATACCATTGCCATGTACTATGAAGCATATTATGTTCCTAAGGATCTATTGTCTCATTTAGTTTTAATATTGGATACATTTGAGGCTTTATCTTCACAGCTACGTTTTGATTGTGAAATTATTGCCATTATTTTAGAAGATATAGGTACTACACGACCAAGACAATTAGGCGTATGACAGGAATGCGGTTTTGCACTTTTGGCACCTGCAGCCCACTTTTATCACCGCACTTCTGTTATTATGTGATTAAATAGCGCTACAGTGATTATCTGATTAATTACCGCTTCTTGAAATTTTGATTTTTTTACTTAGATTTTTTAGCTTTTCTCAGCTGTCATGCGTCTAATTGTCTTGGTCAGATAGTAGTGAAATAGCTTTTCGATTTCAATTATTTGAAACTAGTCACATACATCTATAAAGGCAAGACTAATTAGTTGGTATAGAAAGTTTGTAATTTTAAAAATAAGTAAGTAAAAATAACCAAAAATTAGGAATAGGCTGCTCTTTTTAAAAAAAAAAAAATGAAATTTTTATTTTGATAGTGGAAGTTAAAGTTGATGAATAAAATTTTCATACAAAATTTCCGAACCTTTCAAAATTTACTGTGATTTGACAATAATTTTACACTAAAAAAATTAAATAGAAAATAAATTTTAGGAAAGATAACAGACTGATATATAAGCATTTACAGTTAGTGTTACGAAATGTCGTATAAGCCGTAGTGGCTGTTGACCTAACCGTACAATGCAGTAAAACATTTTGAGCATGTTTTGTTGCATAAAAATTAGAAATAAAAAGGAATTTTAAATGAATTTGGTTTACTACACACTTAATATAAGTCTGCATGTTATAAAAACTTACGTAAGTATATATTTTTCTATTACATTGCTTTGTTGTTATAAAATGTGTAAACATTCCTTTAAAATTTAAACAATAATGAGAAGGTTAGAGAGAATAGCAATTTTTATCTAAATAAGCCATAGATATGAGTTATTTGTAAAACACCAACATTATTATTGTATGAAAGTAAAATTTAAAAAAATATCAAAAGCTGAAGAACAAACTGTGTTGTTTACGATGTCATTATTATGTAATGTATGTAACAACCTCGCATAGGACATGCGAGGTTGTTGGGTGTTTTACAAATAACCCTGTATATAAATGTTGTTATATTTTATGTGGGCATAAAACATAAGATAATATTTCTCATAGTGGAAGATGTCAAATCAACTTTAATTTTCTTAATATGAATACTTTTTCCCATTTAAAATATGTTCCGTCTACATATTGAGGTTGAAATGAAAATGAAAAACACAAATAATATAAGACTTATTTCACCTAAGAATAAAGCTTCCTTTTCCAAACCCACACTGGACATATAACAGCTGTGATAAGAATGGGAGTTTATGGCAGGAACGGGCGGTTGTGATGCTCGGCTTCAGGATTCAAAATATTTTATATCTTTTTTTTTTTTATAAAGAACATGTCCATGTCTTGAACATGTCAAGTCAGTGTATGTTACATAAAGAACATTTCCAGATTCCGGGACTATTTAGTCATGTCCTACAAATTTATAGTTTAGCGACTTTTTAAATTTATCACTAGTAAGAGATATGCCTGTGTTGGTTATGTTACAGCCACCATTATTACATTGGACTGATAAAAACAATATCTAGGCAACTAACTTCTATAACTTAAGCCTATCTCTTACTAAAATAGATTATTCAAACCAGCCGTAAAGTAGGAATAAAATAAGTGTGTCACCTCCACATTTTTTTTAATCAATCCTAATATATTGTGTCTGCGCAGGACCTCTATTTTTGAATTACTCGTCGCGCGCGAGTGGCGAGGTGAACGAGGAGGCGATCAGGCGATTAGCTTTTCGCTTTGCCCCTCGTGCGCTGGTGTTGGGAGGCGGTACTACAGGCAAAAAGCGAAGCTATGTATATACGTGCAAGGTCTCTTTTACGGAATACGGAAACTCAAACGTCGCACGAAAATCAGTAGAATCCTCGAGACGAGTGAATCAAAAATAGACCTCCTGGATCTATTCAACAGCACACTTAATACAATACAAAGTGACGAGATAGTGCATTCGCCCGAGTGTTCGGCCATGCCGTGTAAGTGTCGTCGACGCGGCGAATATGAGCCCAACTCTTCACACGCGAGCGCTGATGCTATAGCGCTGTCTCGGTCACACACGAGTCGAGTATAAACTGACTATTGATAAGATATCTTATTGTTAGAACGATAACGTTGAAATTGCGCCGTACAAAAACGTCGACAGCTGTCAAAATGAATGAATGTCCGACGGCACTTACGTTAGAGCACAGATCGCCGAGTACTCGGCCCAGAGTACCTACCCTTAGTAGGAGTTGATATTAACAAATTATCAACGTTATTGAATGCACTGCTCATGTCGGTAATGCGTCAAACGTTGTTAATTTGGTTCACTTCGCAATAAACAAAGACAAATAATAGAATTCGAATTAGATAGAAATCCGATTCCGTTGTGGAACCGTTGTGAAACTTGTGAATCAGGGCGGGTCTAACTTTGGCCATGATTTGTGGAACACAATTTATGTTAGTTTATTTTTTTTCGTTTTTTGGAGCGGCAGACCCGCCTCTAGTAATGTATACAGTGGTGGATTTGTATGTACTCTTATAGTCAAGTTCGGTAGGGTGCGCCCTCACGACTCGCCCTTGCCGCTGACGTCGGCGTCGCCGTCTTTTTACAGTACGGCATAAAAGAGTAGACGAATTATTGAGAAACTAACTAACTAAAATGTAAGGCAACACAAGTTACGTCTGTTAAGATGGTAGTTCTGCTGTCAAACCAAATCAATTCATATCATATTTAATAGTTATATTCGTAATAGGAAGTGGTGATGTAAAAAAAATGCTAGGTTGCTAGTTCTAGACTAGTGGCGCCACCGATTATTTTTTACTCTTTGTGTCGCACTGCATAAATGAAGCCAGAGTGGGTAGAGGTACGTGTGGAGTCACAGGAGACTGCAATGATTTGCTTTATATAAACATGTTTTGTTAGTTTCGTATCCTTTGGAGCAACATAGCCGCCTTAAGTGATGTGTTGAGTGTTCGGTGTATGTACGTATAGTAGTATTAGTCAATTAGGGGTTCTCTAGAACCCCTAATTGACTAATACGGTGTACGGTGGCCCGGGCTGGGCGCGGGGCGCGGCTTCACGAGTCGCCATTGTAATCAAGGTGAAGGTGATGTGTCTAGTGTTCTTTGTATGTATGTATATGGTCAATTAGGGGTACTAGAGCAGGCCTCGGGGACCGACCAGGGCGCGGGGCGCGCGGGGGGCGCGGCCTCACGACTCGCCGTTGCCGCTGTCGTCGGCGTCGCCTTCGCCGCCCTCCAGCTCCTCGTCCGAGTCCGAGTCCAGATCATCGTAGTCATCGTCGTAGAAGTCTGTCATGTCCAGCTGGAAGAAACGGTCCAAAGTATTACATTACCTGTCCAATGGCACAGTCTAACTAAACATAAACAGTCGTTGCACACGGCCGATATGACGCGCTCACAAACACACGCGCTCGCTATCGCTAAAAGGTCGGCATCTCTATATCACTGGTTTTCACTGTAGTTCGGACCTAAGGCTGGGAATACACGTCAGATTTTTCTCTCCGATAGTCGGATCCAATAGTCTAATCAGACAATCGGAAGGCGCTTGTGCCATACATTTGTTTGAATACTCAATACACATCCGATCCGATAGTCGGATCGGGCGTCCGAATCGGAAACAATGCTACGCGTTTATGATTTTATAGTACGATCCAATTGTCTGAAAGCACTGTATTCATACTTCTGTACAGAGACGAAATAGACTACGATTCTTCTTCCGATTTGCCAGTTGACTCTCTAGTGCATATTATTTTACTCTTTGGACTGAGTTTAGAAAAAGTCTGACGCAAAAATCGGACGTGTATCGAGTGAATCCGATCAGATAGTCGGATCAGACAATCGGAAGCAAATACTCCTTAGATTAGAAAGAAATTCCGGAGAGTTCCTAATCAAGTATTTTATCCATTCATTTAAGTCGCAGAGCACTAAATCAGAGTCGCTACACCGACTCGAGGACATCTTTCACCTTTGCCAACCATAAATAAAATATATTTAGTTGGTAGGACTTGTTGTAAGATCATCTGGGTAGCTACCGTCATCTTATCTAAGTCTGACGGCATAACAACAATATTTTAGAGCATTGTTGTGTTGTGTTCCGGCAGTTAGAGATAAGACAGTCAGCTTTTCAGTGGTTGAAGATACTGGGAGGCACGCTTCCATTTTTAGCAATACTTAGCATCAGGTATGATGAAGGCTAAGAATCTCCCCGTTGTTCATAAACAATATTTGATCAGATATCCTCCAGGATTTCTTTCTAATCGATACACGAGGATATTTCTTAGTCCCTATTTGAACCTTTGTCCGGACGCCTTAATTAGAACAGATCCAGAGTATCCCAGACAGACGACAACACTACGCTAACTTTTTTATTATATTAACACTAACTCTTAACTCTCTCTTTCTCTCTCTTATAGTATGAGGAGTAGTGGCCACTTGTGGTGTCAGGGTTTATCAAGCCGTCTTTAGGGGCTAATAACAGTCGTTAAGTCTGACTGTTATCAGAAGACAATAACTGGGGCTGAAGCACGGAAGCACTCAGTCGTAATGACACTTTACGTGAACCTTCCGACACCTGACCGGACCGAACGTTGCTTAACAAACGTGATCGAATATGATCAGTCTATCAAGCGCGGCCATGAGCGCATCACTGCTACAAATGAAAGTTGGACTACAAGATACGTTAATGATCTGAATTGCTGACTAAAATGCAACTAAGTCTTTCGGATAATAAAAATAGATTATTATCGAGTTGTATAGTGATTCGGAAGTTGTTAGGAAAGTTGTGGAATAACTTAATATCTAAGGCATGTGCCCCAGCAGGGGGCACGTTACGTTAAATAAAATACCTGATGCTGTTGACGTTTTTTACATTACAAGCAAGCTGGAGTTTCACAAAAAAAAAACGCAAAAAAACATGCATCGCTTCATAAATTATATAGTCGAGTCCCATCTGAGAATTCACTTGTGGCCGAATTGATATTTTCAAATACTTTTCTATTTAAAATTTAAGTAAAAAAAAACTAACTTCCGCCCGCGGTATTCACCCGCGTGGTTCCCGTTCCCGTGGGATTTTCGGGATAAATAGGAGCCTATTTTAGTCTCCGTCCATTCAATTAACTCTATGCCAAAATCAAGTCGATTGGTTGCTTAGCTAGGGCGTGAAGGAAGGACAAACAAACACACCTTCACATTTATAATATTAGTTCGGATTATGTTGTTTCTTACCGGTAACATCAACACAATAGAATGAAGCGTAAAAGTACGTAACAAAGCGCTGATAGAATGATTACAATATTTGCTTCCTTCCTTACTAGTACCATAATTTAAATTACGCAGTTTACTTCCATACAACAACAATAAAATTAATAGTTTTTGCTAATTAGCTAGTAGAAAATATTTTAAAAGCTAGATAGATAAAGTCGGTTTTTTCTTACTTGTCTTAAAATGTAAACAATCTTGACAAGACTTATTATTGAATTGTAACGAAAAAAATTACATGTTAATGTTAATCTATACCTTTCATGACAAAACAACTATTGAGTACAAAGATAATTTTGTAATATCTTTCTTTGTTTTATGTTCTAAGGAAACCTGTAAAAAGACATGTAAAGATTGTTTACATTTTAAGACAAGTAAGAAAAACAGACTTTAGATAGATTTCCATAATTTGTAAATTCACCTGAGGCTCCTGTGTGGTAGATTTAACCTGGGTCTTGATGCAGTAATCCTCTAACGTTAGAGGCACCACGATGCCTTCTTTCTCGGCATCAATTCGCGCCACTTGCGCCTGCTTTCTGCAAAGGTAATAAAGATTGAGTTTATATACTAAACTGTTTAGGTAGTTTTTTTTTTTTACGAAAAGGAAAGAAGAAAACAATTTTGCGTATTTAGAATGACTAGCATGTTATGCTGATTGCTGAGGAAATTTTATCAAAATTGAAGTGTCCTTTTGTACAGCTGCCAAAACGACAATCAGACGAAGACGAAATCTATGCCTGCTTGAGAAGCAGAAGGTGTGCTATGTGTGTAAGTTCCTTCGTCAAAATCTTGAAGTAACCTATTCCAATATGGACGTGTCCTTTGCTGAAATGGACCCCGTCTCGTTTTCTATAATTTAATGGCATTTGCTCTGATGATTTTAAATGGGTAAGCCAATATCGCAACGCTCTTGGCCATGCCAATAGCGACGCGTTGTTGCTATTTAAGACGTTACGACATCGACGGAACGGAGATTTGATTGAGCGACCGCCGACGTTGCTATGTTGAAAGTCAAAGTCAAATATTTTTATTCAAATAGATAAGTGCTTCCGAATCGTCCAATTTTTTTTTCCTACCAGACATTCAGGACATCTTTTAACTGATAATAAGAACGGCCGCAAGAAACTTATCAGCTTTAACAGAAGCAAAAACATTTACAAAGGAACATGTCGTTGCCAAACACAAATCTACAATCTTGAAACATATTTAATATAAGAGGAAAATTTTCTTATACTCAGTTATTAGAATATTGTCCTTTTATACAATTACAATAGTCATGTTTTATGTTAGTATAACTTCCACACTTAGTATCACTTCAAAAAATAACTTATCATACTGTAAATTAATAAAAGCGTTTGTGAGTTTGTATGATGCTTGCTTGACAGGACTACTAGTCAGATGGCGACGAATTCTGATACAGAAAAAGATAATATCTTTTTATGGCCATATTATGACCATGGGGAAAGACATTGACTCATTGTCGAGAATTAACCTCGTAAGTGTTTGTTAGTTTCATGGACACATCTTTAGTCCTGCCCTACGTGTCCCAAGGATCTTCACAAACCCAATGATAGTGCTGTATCGGTGGCCGAGTTTTGTTGGAAATATAAAAGCCTGAGTTGACAAGCTAAGAAGTTGGAGATGTAGAAAATATCTGTGCGGACAAAAACGTGGATAGTTCCTAGTAGTAAATAATACAGGCAGAATATAAGCACTTTTACGGTTACATAGGTCGGCTGATACGTGCATGCTTGTGGTCATGGAGCCGAAACGCCAGGAAATAATTAATAACCAGTCAAACACCAAACTGGTGCTATAAACGCGTCGTGTATACGTAATTAGTGCTGCTTTTTATATTTCAATAGTGTGAAAATGCACAACGTGAATTTACTCAGTTCTTATCTACTTTACTTTACCTTTTACTTAGTATGAAAATTCTTTTTTGCATAGAAAACGGTCGGTTTCTTTTATCGTTTCGATTGTTTTATCGTCGTAATTAATAACACCGACAACAGTTTATATTATAATTTCGAATCTTCAGTAATCCTAGCCTTTAATTTAGAAATCGGGAAACAAACAGGAATAAAAATAGAAAACAGTTTCCTGAAATTATGATAGTTACATAAACAATTAAATTATTGCAAAAGTGTGGTCCTACAATGGATTATACAAGTAACATTAAATAAATAAATAAATAATTGCATACAAACACACCAACCAATTATCTAGCCCACGTTAAGTTCATGAAGAACTTGTGTTATGGATACTAGATAACGGATAAACATACTAATTTTTTGTAAATACATACCTACATAATATACATTTAAAACACCCAAACCAAGACAAATAGACATGTTTATGCACACAAATATTTGTATTGTCCAGGGATAGAACCCGAGACCTCTGGCTTAGTACCCCTGCGTCAAATAGGTCGTCATTAAATATGACAAAAACAGAAGCGTTTAACTCATTTCACCAACGTCATCCTGATTCCTGTCACTTTAAATGTCAAAGATATGAAAAAGATGTCATGGTGTTATTATGAGCCACCTAAAGTTAAGGAGCGTTGGTGGTAAAATCGGGCATTCAATTAATAAACTTATTAATCCTACTAATATTATAAATGCGAAAGTATGTCAGTTTGTTTGTATTTTGTTCCTCTTTCACTCAAAACTACCGGGTGGATTTGGATGAAATTTAGTATATAGGGCCTTCAAGTAGTGGACTAAAACATAGGCTTTTTATCCCGATATTCCAAAGGGAAAAGGGAACCACGCAGGTGAAACCGCGGCCACTAGTGATAAAAAAAACCGGCCAGGTGCGAGTCGGACTCGCGCACCGAGGGTTCCGTTATATTAATATTTTTGATTATACGATGTAACAAAAAAATTACGGTTTTCGCAATTTTTCCTTTATCTGTACTATATATATGACGTTACTTCATACCAAATTTCAAGATTCTAAGTTCACGGGAAGTACCCAGTAGGTTTTGATTCCCGTGCGAGTTTCGAAAATTTACGGCATAAACGGCTGTATCTTTTGATTGCTTTGGCTTAGAAGTTTGATTTTTTCACAGCTCCAAGGGACAGTAGACCTGAGTATTAGATATAAATTTCAGTTTGATACCTCCACGCGTTCCTGAGAAAAACGGTCTTGACAGACGGACGGACGTACGGACAACGAAGTGATCCTATAAGGGTTCCTTTTTCCTTTTGAGGTACGGAACCCTAAAATGAAGACCAAATGACAAGTGAAGAACTAGTATCACAATATATAAGACGTTACTTCGTACCAAATTTCAAGATTCTAAGTTCACGGGAAGTACCCTGTAGGTTTTGATTCCCGTGCGAGTTTCGAAAATTTGCGGAAATTTGCGGCATAAACGGCTGTATCTTTTGATTGCTTTGGCTTAGAAGTTTGATTTTTTCACAGCTCCAAGGGACAGTAGACCTGAGTATTAGATATAAATTTCAGTTTGATACCTCCACGCGTTCCTGAGAAAAACGGTCTTGACAGACGGACGGACGTACGGACAACGAAGTGATCCTATAAGGGTTCCTTTTTCCTTTTGAGGTACGGAACCCTAAAATGAAGACCAAATGACAAGTGAAGAACTAGTATCACAATAAGATAAGCAGTTAGATTAAAACGTGAGACATTCCTATCCTAATTTACAATCTTTTAATTGTTTGGATAATCTGTCGAAAAGACACCAGAAAGTGACTAAGGTACATTAAACTCCTGAAATCATAATGACAATCTTACACTTGCAGAAGAGATAATAGTGTAAGCGTCTTATCCGAACTACTGATAAGACGCTTCAATTATTATTCTCGTGTACAGTTGCGAGCGCACTAATCTTACCACTTGCAGTAGGAAAATAGCACTAAAGACGTTCGTGATAAGGCCGTACCCAAAGCCAACTTTAACTTCTTGTTTAGTGTATATTTCTGCTGACTTATACTACGTGTTCTCGTATACGTAAAACTACAACGCAACAATCGTACTTTTGGGTTATCAGTTTATATTGCGTTCAACAAATGTTGCAACTTTTATTAAGCCAAGTATAACTATGTCGATTTAGATCGTAGTTATTTACAAGCGTAAAATATACAGTGGTGGGCACATAATTAGCGAAACTAGTAGATTTTCAAGGATTGACCGAGCTGTGATTTTGATAATGGCCATCCAGGGAAACGATCCAAATTGCTTTACACACCTAAATGATCTATCAACATTCTAAGAGATGTATACGGTACATGACATGACGCTGGCGTCGACTTTCGCAGGGCTAAAGGTGTTGGGCTCGTTGAACTAAGAGGCGTCAGCTACCAGGACCATACGCAATAACTTCGCAATACATCAGTTCTAGTTACCTGATAATGTTTTCGTATTCCTTGTCCTTCCCTTTCGAGTCGCGCCAGCGGCGGTACATGACACTGGCATCGACGTTCGCCGGGCTGAAGGTGTTGGGCTCGTTGAGCAGGGAGATGACGGACAGCAGCACGGTGCGCACTGACTGCGTTGGGTTCCAGCGCTCGCACGGCAGCTCTCCCGACTGGGGGTCGTCTACCGGCGGATGCAAGATCGATATACATAGGTCACCATTCTGGAAAGAAAATTTTGCTATATGAATAGTGATTCGGATTGGACATTTACCTTGGAATATCCGACCACTGGTTTGAGTCGGTTCCATTGCGGTAACACAATTTCTCTTTGTTTTGAAATTTTTGTAGATACTTATATTGTTTCTTTTTTCTAAATTAATTATGATATTTGATTACCATTATATCAAGAACAACAGGATACCAACGTATCCTGTTGTTCTTTATAAACGTTTTTTTCTCTCACTTTATTTAACACTCTTGGTAAACTTATGCTGGTTGTTACTAAACCTACTGGCTGTAGCTAGCGTTAAGTTTAGATATTACATGTGAAAACTTCAGGTTACAGAAGACCGAGGAGTATTATCCTGCCACTCTGCTTGGCGTTTGTGGACTATGAGAAAGCCTTTGATTCGATAGAGACGTGGGCGGTGCTGCAGTCTCTCCAGAGGTGCCAAGTAGACTATAGATATATCGAAGTGTTAAGGTTCTTATACGAACATGCCACCATGTCGGTCCGATTACACAACCAGAGTACAAATAACAAATCCCATCCAACTGCAGCGAGGTGTGAGGCAGGGAGATGTCATTTCTCCGAAACTGTTCACAGCTGCGTTGAACTGGAAAGGGCTGAGAATCAACATCAATGGCCAGTATCTATCACAACTTCGTTTTGCCTATGATATAGTTCTTATGGCTGAGACCTTGGAGAGTTGGAGCACCTAACCGCAATGCTCGAAGATCTCCGTAGTGCTTCCCAAAGAGTGGGTCTGTCCAGTTTGGTATCTAAGTCCAACTTTGAGAAAGAGATCTTTTTTTTATGAATAACGGGGAGACTCTTAGCCTTCATCATACCTGATGTTAAGTATTGAAGATGGTAGCGAGTCTCTCCCAGAATCCTCATCACTGAGGAACTGGCTATCTTATCTCTAACTGCCAGAACACAACAATGCTGAAAACATTGTTGTTATGGCGTCAGGTTTAGATAAGATGGTGGATCTATCAAAGTGGATCCAAATCGGATGGGCAGCATTCGGGAAGCTCAGTAAAATATTCGCATCCGACTTACCTCAGTGTCTCAAGACGCAAGTCTATGACCAGTGATGACTTATGGCAGTGAAACGTGGTCGCTATGGGTCTGATAAGAATGCTCAAGGTCACGCAGTGTGCAATGGAAATAGTTATGCTCGCGGTATCCCTACGTGATCGAATCAGAAATGAGGATATCCGTAGGAGAACTAAAGTAACCGCGACATCGATGGAAGGATTGCTCAGCTGAAGTGGCACAGGGCGGGACACATAGCGAGACGAGAAGAACCGAAGCCGCTGGATGCGCGCAGCGCTGGACCGATCGTCGTGGAGATTTTTGGGAGAGACCTATACCCAGCAGTGGGTGACATGTGGCTGAGACGACGACGACGACGATGTGAAACTTGTAATTGGTGTTGAGACATTATTTAAGTTTTTAACTTGCTTTATTTCATCACTGTTTGTTTTCCAAATAAAAAAATAAAAATAGATAATATTTATTTATCGTAGTAAATGCGGCCGCCGCCAAGCTCCCTTACATACTTTGTGGTAAGTTTGTGGTAGAAGTATAATTTTCTGATATGCTCCTAGTCTTGTGATCTTCACTTAAGTAAAAGATAAGGGAGGCATAAAGGGATGGTTTAAGGTCATTCAAATAGAACAGAAGAAGACTGTATAAAAAACGAGAATGTCATATTAGTAACAGCTTTCCGGTACGGTAGTAGCGGTACAGATTATCATAACCTAGCAATGAGCAATTTATTAGTGGACGCGGTGAAGGCCGCATAGGTTTCGTGAGGTTTCCCGCAGGTACCTTGTAGACTCAAAGGATTCTGTCTGATTCGAGAAGCCACCGAAAGTTAAGCCACCAAATTATTTTGGTACCTGTCGAGTTCTCCCATAAAGCCTTTTAGGTTTTAACGGTTATGTCATATTTTAATTTCAATAGCGCTTAACGCTCGTCGTTAAACTCGGCCATAATTGTCAGTTTTGCGCAAGGAGGAGAGTTATAAAATCTTCATACTTAATGCTTCGTGGTTCGAGATTTCGTTTCCGTTGTGCTGCGGAGCATGCGTAACCCGACGGAGTTACATAAAGTCATTGTTGAAGTTTACCGATTACAGAGACGTCATAACAACGTTTAAGTTACGAGCTCGACTCACTATCAGACTACAATTTAAGTGAATACATAATATCTGTACCTATAAACCATATTTAGTCGTTGTCAAACCAATATCTGCAGAGCAAATTATACATTATAGTATCCAGATATTTTCTGTAAATAATAAAGAAACATGTTTTAACTAACGTAAACATTGAGCCATACTTATTTTACATTATATTCGAATATAAAATATATTAGCAAAGAACAGTATTTGTTCACCAAATCTTGGTTAAGTAGCTCTCTGTCAGCAACGGTTAAAACCTGGGAATCCCAATATCTCAAATAGCTGATTTTAGTACCTATAGGTACTTAAATCAGGTATACCTATGACAAATAAAATACTTCAATATAAAATACAATAAAACCTAAGTTGAATGAATTTTATGACTCTTGGTCAACGACGTTTTAGATTTTGGTATGATATATAGATTTGACGATGAAGAAGGATCTTTGCATAAAAAATAATATTGAATTTCATTTCTGAACTGTATCGCAGACACAATCTCACAATTTGAATAAAACATTTATTTTATTTGCATTTAAATTAAAAAAAAAATGCAATGTTACGTAACTTTTCAGCAGATGCAAGAAATGATTTTACAATGCGTGCTCTATTTTCGCTCTAGTTACTGTTTAGACTTGTACATCATTTACTTTTTCGTGGTCTTGACATTATTTACTTCTAAGATCTAGCATAAAAAGTCTTTTTGAACTGTAGTACTTGAAATTGAAGAAAAACCAAGGCGGTTGTAAATGATAAAATATGGAATTTTAGAATTGGAACGTCAGTAGCATGAATGTTTTCGATAGAGTTCCCAAACATAACTACGTTTAATATTAATGTTTTGTAGGTAAAATAGTTTTATAGATTAGAAAACAACGAGGACATCTTTAAGATTCCCCGTGAGTCCTGTCCCGTTTAAAAAACGTCTCCGTCTTGTTTTGTTGATTGAAATTGCCTCAATAATATACAGTCTTTCTTCTTGTCTGCTAATTTGTTAAACTACGCCGAGTATTCATTCATACCTAATAGCTCCTGTTCCAAATAATAATACGTTATACCTACATTTTTTAAGGTCTATAGCTACTGGTATTTGGACCACCAGAAATAGATAATCTTTAATATTTCTTTCTTCTTTTTTAGCAACCCTAGTTCCCGATCAAATCGATGACGTATAAAAACCAGGTCAAGAATACTGCTCTAAGCCGATGCGTGTGTGTGTGTGTGTGTGTGTGTGTGTGTGTGTATATATTTATCTGACTCTGTGGTCTAATGGTAACAAACACCGGTATCAGATCCATAAATCACGGGTTCGATTCCTAGCGGGGCCGGGGGTACATATTGTTTTCGGTTTGGTTGGTAGTAGGACTTGTTGTAAGTCCGCCTGGCAAGCTACTACCATCTTATTTAAGTCTGACGCCATAATAATCATAAAGTTTACAGCATTGTTGTGTTCTGGCAGTTAGATATAAGATCAGACAGTCTATCGGTAAACCCGAGCAAAACCACAATAGTCCCCTTCACTAGAAGGCGCAAGCTAAAAAAAAATTGTTACACCTACTATTAAAGGGACTCCAATCCCATTTTCCAAAGAAGTCAAATACTTGGGCGTTACTTTTGTCCAAAAATTTACTTGGAATACACATATTAGTAATGTGATCCAAAAGGCTAAAATAGCCTTTGGAATATGCTGTCGCTTAGCAGGGACGAGATGGGGTCTAAACCCCAAAATCGCCTTGTGGATGTACACCACTATTGTCAGGCCGACAATAACATACGCCTGTGTAGCATGGTGGAAAAAAGCATCCCAAGTGACAGTCATCAACTAGCTAAACAGCTTGCAAAGGTTGGCATGCCTCATGGCAACAGGTGCAATGTCTACGACTCCAGGAGCTGCACTAAATGCTCTGCTTAACTTACCACCTCTTCACGTTTTTATTGCAAAAGAGGCGAAAGCCAGCATGTATAGAGCTAGCATCAATGGAAAGTAAACTGGCACTCTCAAGCACTAAGATCTCTACATGGATCAGTACTTGAACTTGATCTTTTGGCAATGACAACGGATGTCATGCTCCCACTGTGCAACTTCACCAGAAATTACTCAGTGGAGATACCTAGCAGGGAAGAGTGGTCTGCAAATCACCATACCTGTAAGGCTGGACGCTTAGTTTGGTTCACAGACGGCTCCAAAATGAATGAAAATGTAGGATGCGGAATATACGGCGACAACCCTCGATTCAGCAAGAGTGTGAATCTAGGCAAACACGCCACCATATTCCAAGCAAGAGTTATACGCCATCATAGAATGCGCGGAGGCCAACCGCCAACGAAACTACATAAATCAAACTATTCTTATCTTAGATAGTCAGGCCTCAACGCTATCAATTCGAATGTCATACATTCAAAATTGGTGAAGGACTGCGTCGATAAGCTGAATGAGCTGGGACAACGGAATAAAATTATTCTGAAATGGGTACCAGGTCACTCAGGAATCATTGGCAATGAAAAAGCTGATGAACTTGCAAGGTCTGGAGCTCAGGGCCACCAGCTAGGTCCAGAGCCTTTCTGTGGTATCTCAAAGGAACAGGCCATGCAACTTCTCAAGGGCAACCTACTTGGCGAGTCAAAAAAATACTGGTTAAATCAACCAGGATTAGTACACGCCAAATCCCTTATCGAAGTCTATTCGCAAAAGCAAACTGCTGAACTCCTAGAACCTAAGTGCGATAGCAAGAGCCTTAACTGCAAACATAAGCGCGATAGCAAGAGCCTTAACTGGACACTGCAAACTAAAAGAGCACCAATTTCACATGAAATTAAGTGACACTGACGTTTGCCGTTACTACGGATTAGAGAGAGAAACACCCAAACATCTCCTATGTGACTGCGGGCCCCTAATTCACAAACGCAGTATCCACCTGGGCCGGCATATAATTCGGCCAGAGGAACTAAAATCTCTCAGAGCTAGGAAGATTTTAGACTTCCTGTAGGCCGCCAGGCTAAAAGAGATACTATAACAAGGTGGCGAGTTACAATAGATCTTATAGGTCGCAGTGACTACAGTTCCAACTGGAGCTTCATAGCCCCTATTATATATCCTGCAATTAATTAATTAGATATAAGATAGCCAGTTTCTCAGTAGTTGAGGATTCCGGGAGAGGCTCTCTTCCACCTTCAGCCTTATCAATATTTAACCTCAGGTATGCTGAAGGCTAAGAGCCTCCCTGTTGTTCGTAATAAAAAGTATAGTAATTGTATTTTTTTTTCTTTAATCTACAACAGGGAAATGCCAATGGTTAAACGGTAAACATCACTCATGCACTATGTTGATAATGTATGATCATTTGACTTTGAGATGAGTTTAGACGTTCTCAAGTTGAAATTCTCAATCCAAAAACCGACCACTGGCCTGGCCGGCAGCATAGGTGGTACCTGATGTTAACTGAATAAGGCTGACGGTGGAATCACGTTTCAGAGATATAGCCAGTTCCTCAATTATCGAGGAGTTGGCTATATCTCTATCTAGGCTATCTTATCTCTTTCCGGAACAAAACGACGCTGAAAACATTGTTGTTATGGCGACAGACCTAGGACAGGATGGTGGTAGCTAGCCACTATCGTATTTAAAAAGTAAGTCCCACGTAAAATAAGACACGACTAACCAAATCGAATACAATTTGTACCCCCACATTGCAGAATCGAACACGGGGTCGTCAAAATAAAAAAACACCTAAAATTAAGTGGCGGGGGTAAAATCGGACATTACTATCTATGTCATCTAGTGTACTTTACAAAAAATTTAACTACTGTACATCTTAATAAATAAAGTGTAAACAAGTACCTTAATAGATTTTTTAGAGACGGTTGGGATGAGAACCTTACAGGCGTACCATAATCATAGTAATTTGTAACGTATTTACGTTTACAAATGTCAATGTCCTATCCTATACCAGCTATCTATAGTTCTGTACAAACATATTCATCGATTGCTCTATTTCACAGTAATTGCTGTTTAGTTCGTTCATGTCATGTCATGACTCATGGATTAAAGACTATGACAACTTATTTAAAAGTATTGGTTTTTACGGTGTCCATTAGAATTATGGATGTTGAATTGTTGATGTTTTATTAATTTCTTAATAAAAAAAACCTTTCTTACAAAACACTGGTCATGCATGATGATAAAGAGTAAAGTTGCAAGTTGATCAAATATAACAGAAATGTAAATTATTTGATCAACTTGCAAATCGCAAATAAAACACCTTGCCATTACCCACGTTATTTTGTGTTATAATTATATTGAGAACCCACATTGTTTTGTGTTATAATTTAATTGAGAACTAGCTGTCGCCCACGGTTTCACTCGCGTGGCGTGGATCCTGTTTCCGTGGGAATATCGGGATAAAATAGATAGCCTATTCTACTCTCCGTTCTTTCAACTAACTCTATGCTAAAAATCAAGTCGATGGGTTGCTTAGTAAAGGCATGAAGGAAGGACAAACAAACAATTTCGCAATTATAATATTATTTAGGATTCTTTACACTCAGCTGGTAATTTTTATAATCCAAGATTTACATGATTAACCGTTCAATAAAGTTTTTTTTTTTTAATTATAATAATGTTGGGCCTAAATTTTCATGCGGGTAAATCTACGGGCGGTTTGAACGCCGTCATTATCCTCAACATATTTATATATTTTTAGAGTAATAAAATTCTCTCTTCGTGTCCAGTGACATATAGGTCCCAGACGAGTAGCGTTTAGCAGCATAACCATTATTATTTTCGCACTTAGGTATGCATGACACTTTATATGTCGAGGACAATGACGGCGTTCAAACCGGCCGTAGATTTACCCGCCTACTACTGAAAGATAACGATTGTCTGAATTCAGCAGTGTTAAGCTTTTATTGAAAGTTTGATTTTGTCAAATCTCGAATAACCTTCACAGTCTCACCTAAAATAGGTGGAAAAGTAAAAACCTTGCTGCTGCCTTGCTGGGTTTTACTAATAAATATTCACTACACAACCACTTTTGCGGTTCATATAAGAGTAATTTATTTAGACAAAGATGAAATTAGACTAACCTACCAACCTGTCTATTTAAAATGCTTATTAGTCAGGAATTCAACATGGCTATAATTGATTTTTGTATAGATTTGCAAATCACGCTATATTATTATTAGGGCGAAACAGATATTGATAGCACTTTAACCTTTTAACAGTTAAGCTACGAAAATAGCACTAATTACAGTATAAGGGCGTTCTCAATAAAACAAGAGTTATGCGTTGCCTAGTGTACATAAATAGGTAATGTCTATGCCAGGTGTAGGATTTGCAATCCTACCGAACGTTTCCCTGGCTCACCGTCACACCAAGACAAGCACACATAATACGTATCATCACATCGGGGATCCTGGAGCCGAAATCCTATCCGCACTCCACCAGAACTCCCGCCCAGCTATATGTCATCTGTCAATCTATCGTTGACAATGACAGCTACTAGTGTTGCCCTCCTGTGTGTGTGAGACAGGGTAGATTGTACCCTTTTCCATAGATACAAACACTACACCAGGGTTACTCAAAATTATTGCTCCACTTACCCCTGTTGAAGTTTCCACACTACAGCGATCCCTCTCTCCCCCCTCCTTCCAAAAAAGAATAGAAAATCTACTTTCCTGTAGAAGTAAATTCTGTTTTTCATGCCAATGATAGTTAAAAAGTTCAGTTGAGTGTCAAGAAGTCATATGCCGCTAGTTGAGTTGAACAATTTCAGAAGTAGGTAATATTAGACAATTTTAACTTTAGCAGCCATCGTCATTACGTTAATCTTGCCGCGTGCGTACCCCCTACCGTCTAATGGCATACCCCTAGGGCAGGGGTTCGCGTACCCCACTTTGAGAAACCCTGATTAATCTTATGCTTTGAACCACAGAACATTAAAAGAGGTTTGAACTGAAGTAGATGGGAGTTGGTGGCGTTTTGTATTCCCTCGTTACCTGCTATGGATTGTGGCGATTCTAGGTAATATGTAGGGAGTGCAATCTTGCAGCAAAATCTTCAGTCTCGGTATTTGCAAGATTTAAAAGATCTAACCTCGCAAGATCTCAGTATTTTGCGAGAGCTCGCAAATCTATGAATTGTTTTAAATTAATATAAATATTGTGTTGAAACTTGGTAAAGCTATTATTCTGTATCGTTCATTAAAAAAAGTATTTACGAATTATTCTGAAAAAAAAGCCCCTATGATATCACAATATATCTATAGTCGGGGAGATAATTAGACGGAAAAAATTAAACAAAGAACCGCCAGTGTCAAAAGTTGATAGTAGGCCAATTTAGGGAAAATCACAGTAAATTAAGGGACTAAAGGAAACGGAATATAATAAAGCTAGCGCCCGCTCGCGGTTTCACCTGCGTGGTGCCCGTGCCCGTAGAAATATCGGGATAAATTTGTCATGGAATGTGTTGCTGTGCAATCTTAAAAATCTTGCAAAATTAGTCCAAGATCTCGGTATTTTAGCCCTAGCGGTACACCAAAAACATTTTGCAAATGGTGTTAAAAGCATGAAAATCGGCACGATTGATCTTTAGGGCATTTTAAACGATTTGACCCTAGCACCATAAAAAAAATTGATAGGAGAGACATTATGACGTTATCATTTTTATGTAAGGAAAAAAAATGTTCTGAATCGTGTGTGGTATCAAAAGCTCTCTTTGTGTTGATTCCAAAAAAAAAATATCACAACATTGCATTTTTGATATACATTTTTAACTAAAATTAATGTAAATTTCAAAACATACCATATGTTTGAGGTTCTCCAGATACACATTTAAATATTTTTTTGTAAAGTATAGCTCAAATGATACGAAATAGCGTCATATCAAATATCAAACCCCAAGGAATCAATTTGGAAAAATTTACGGTGTTCTATTATTTTTATTTTTCATTGGCAAAAAAACAAAAAAAAAAATTATTGTTAGAATTTTCATAATTGCTTTCTTGGGGTTACAAATGAAGGTATTTAGTATCATTTAGTGTATATTTTACAAAAAAAAATCAACAGTAGGTATTGTATCTGGAGGAGCCCAAACACTTGGACGAATTAACCACTGGACGCGTAACGAGGACCGCGTTCGCCTTTACCCCTCTGTCACTTACCCTGCCTTTTAGACACAGTAAGCAATATGGCGTTGTCAGTATGACGCGAGATCTCGAAGTGGAACATTATCTCAAAAATGGGTAAATACGCTGAGTTAATTTGTAAAAAACATACCGGACAATCAAAACATTTTTCTTTTCACGCGTAAGTATAATTTCAATCTATTAGAGTAGCAATTTTACGTAAAATAAATAAAATTTGGTATGTAAACAAAATGTAATACGTCATTTCAAAAAGTAATCATTGTACGTGTAAATTCTTCAAAGATATTGCATAAGTAATTTGGTTGGGTTATATGTATCACTCATTCAATCAATTGTCATTTTTATGTCGTATAGGGCTTGAACATATCGATAAACATATCGATGTATGTAAATGAACGAACGAATCCAATTTTAATGTAGGAACTATTCAAATTTATTTCAGATTACAGTTGAACCCCTAACAAGAAGAAATTGGGTGGAACCGGTACGCAGGGAGATAACATGGACGAGGACTCAGGTCTTAGATAACATCTAAGGTCTGATGATGGAGCCAGAAGATAACTATAGGAACTCTGTAATTATACGACGCAACCCTACGAACTTTGAGCTCGTTATATTTTAAATATAGCTTCAAACTTAAAAAGGTGCTTTTTTCACCCGCATGGTTCCCGTTCCCGTGGTAATATCAAAACATCCTTCCTTAGTGCTCGCCAATATCGTTAAAGGAACCTGTATGCAAAATTTCAATTTAATTGGTTTAGCCGTTTGGGCTGTGCCTATCAATCAGTCACGGTATTGTTTTTTAGTATTTTTTAGTATTAGACTTATGTTGTACATTATCATAGTGTGTTGTACATTAACATTTATCATAAGTATAAAAATAGCATTGACAACGCAAAAATCATAAATTATTAGCTGTTGCATCATAATTGATCGTTAAACATTTGTTTTTTTTCTCTTTCGAATGCAAGGAAGGATATTCTTACAGCATATTAAAAGTATAAAAGTATCGGAGAATTTTGACAGTGGTCCGCAAGTCTCGGTAGCTCATTGGTAAGAGCAGTGGGCCGGATTCCCAAAGGTCGTGGGTTCAAGTCCCATCTGAAAATTCACTTGTGGCCGAGTTCATTTGTTCCAATATTCTTCTTGTTAAAATTTATCATAACTGGTGGTTACATTAATTATTTGTTTCTAACATAGACCTTGTTAGGTCACAGCAAGAATAAAATTAGTTATATTTATATTATAATATAATGTATGTACGTAAGCTATATTATACTATTTTTTCATCTTTAATTATCTTAATTTAAATATCGTTTTATTATATTCAAGTAAAATAATCTTAAAACTACAATAAACTATTGGTTGAAATATTCTTGCAATTAGTATTTCAGCTAGTAGTTGCTAGAAAGAAACTGCCTTGGCTTTTTCTTAAATATAGGTAATTTATATGCGATGTTTTGTTGATAACTTCTGGGAGTTTGTTGTTTAAAACTGTCATAGCGTATTCTGGACCATACGCTATCCAAATGCTAGTCTACTATTTCTAATTTGGGTTTAGGTTGTGCTAATTTTATACGGTGGCGTAAGTTTTGAGATCTTTAATAAAGTGAAAACAAGTTTATATTTTTTCTTACAAATATGCATATTTCTTAAATGTAAGAAATGAAAGAGAAAATAAAATGTTTTAGTCTCACCGATCTTTGACAATCCTATAATGTCGATGAATATTTTTAGTAAGTTTTAGTATACTTAGATTTTTTGCTCCAAAAAAAATGTCGAATACGAGATGTCACAGCTCTAGAAGCACACAGGGGGCTAATTGTCTAATTTTAAATCTATCACAATACCTTTAAATTTTTCATTTAAAAGGTACATATTATACGAGCATCGCGCCACAACTATTTGACCTTTGAAAAGGATTGCAATCGATTATAAAATTAAACACTTATGGAGGGGTTGCTATTGTGTATGTCCTATACAAAGGTTCTGTAATGAACTAATTACCCATATTTTGTTTTATATAAAAAAGCTCGAGTGATTGAAGAAGAAGTTAATGTAAATAATGAATTATATTATTATATAAACCAAATATTAATGATTTTTACTCACATAAAGAGTGTTAGTAAGTAATTTGTCAGTCTGCCTGGCTAGGACTACCATCTTATTTAAGTCCGTTCCGGCAGTTAGTGGTAAGATAGCCAGTTCCTCAGTGATTGAGGATTCCGGGAGAGGCGCGCTTCCATTTAGTATCAGGTTGCATGTATCTACCCATTTTTCACGTAAAAAACCCAAACACACGCTTTGGAAACCATATTTTATAGTTTTAATGAATTTGAGGGATTTTTTAATGAAGTTTTCATATAATTAGGTGCTTTTTATTTTTCCACGAAATAAACAATTAACTTACTAATTTCTTTAAAACACACATGATTTATTAAACTCAAGGTTCATTCATTCACTCCTTACTTAGCGTGCTTTTTATTTTTCCACGAAATAAACAATTAACTTACTAATTTCTTTAAAACACACATGGTTTATTAAACTCAATAGGTTCATTCATTCACTCCTTACTTATCGATAAAAAAATTATCGATTACTTCAAGCACTACTGTCATTATTTGACATTAGTAATCGCCCCTCACCCCCGCAAGAATTGGTTGATCGTAATTTCATACATTCTTCTCGGGTTTCGTGTCCAGTGGTTAATTCGTCCAAGCCCAAACATGATGTTTTGAAACTTATTAAATTAAAAATAAGTAGATATGTGAAAGTTTATGTTCAAATAATAAGGATGAGATCAATTAAGCTTATTTTATTTAACTACTTTGACGTTAATCAACCTTCTAGATGACAATCAATATTTCAGATTCTTCATTTACTTATATACTTTATCAATTCATTTAGAATACCAGTACAAGCGAATATGCAACTGCCTAAGTTTCAGTACCTTTCGAAACCAATTAGCAAGTTACGTTCGCAGAAGTTGTAATAGTAGAACGCACTAGAAACAAAACAAAGTCTGCAATACAAATGCGGGTACTTATGTCTATAAAAGGCTATGAATTATAAGGACGAGTGCTCACTGCGCATTGCGCTCCGCCGCCGCTCAGTATGGCGATGGCGGAAGGAGCATTCCGGGCCACAGACAGCGTTTACCTTCACCGCACGCCCTTGGCGACCTCGGCGACCCACCCCATTCACGTCGTAATCTGCCTAGCCACTCGTGAAGGCTGTTCCATCCTCACAATTCGCTACTCTCGCTAAACCGCGGTTTTGAAATTTGAACGGCTAACCGAGCTGGCCTACTCTGCTTCGTATGACCTAGATACTTACTAGTATCATTTCATGACACGTACTTGTAGTTTTACAATTACAAGTTTGATAACGTCGCGTATTATTCTGTTAGAGTAGAGCAAAGAGAGTATAAATAGGTTTGTTTGGTATCGAATCAGATAAAAATAACGACACGTTATAACTTTGCAGCTCGCATTCCGTACGGAGAACACGCGCGTGTGAAAATAATAGAAAATAATACAAACATATTGATGGACTACCTAAATCTCCTGACTAACTCGTGCGTTTAGTAGGCTCTACTTTTAACAAGTGTCGAGGAACTTTAGATATCTTGCACTCACTCATGAGAATTGTCTACTTTGATATTGCGTCTATCTTCAAGTGATAAATCTATAATATTGTCTTTTGATTATCCAGAGCTAGTTAAACTGATATTTATAGCAAGACTAATCACTTATAATAAGTAACGATTCATTTCTTAATTTGATTTTATTGTGATGTTCTTGCCACATCAAAACGAAACGAATGCAAGTGGAAAGCCTTAAGTGACCATTTCCGCGTTCTTCACAAAACTAGATATTTTGTGTAGGAAGTTAATGGGATAGTGAAAGTGAAGTAGGTACATCAGTAACGGTGCCGTCCCGTCCGCCTCTCATACGACGATTGTTGCTGATTATAGAAGCTATTTTTACAATACAAAAGGAACATACCTAAATTATAGTTATTAAAGAAATTAAAACATAAATATAGGTAAGTACTATGTTTAATGCGTCAGAGAGCAAAACACTTAATCAAAAGAGCAGCCTTGTCTGAATATGTTTGCCTTGTATGTATGTTGACGCATGCAGCAATTTATGATAATTAAGAATTATGTGCATTTCCTAATATTCATATTAGTGTCATCATGATAACGCAAAATCACTTTATCCACACAGACCGAAGAGCGACGCCCTCGGCTAAAAATATGCCACCGGTTGACTGCGCTCTACCTCACAAAGAAAATGCGTATATACTGACCTCTAAATCGGGAACATAAAATTTATTGTTTACGGCACGCCTGATACTATTTTATAATGTCCTCTGATCGAAAACGTGTCTCCAACAGCAGAGGAAGGCGTTTGACCTGAGTTGGCTGTTCAGCTTTTTAATGACATGCCATTTAATCGATATTGGATAAATGGTACGCGTCGGTTAATGTTCGTGTCATTATTAAACTATCGGTTATCAGATGTGAAACATAATTGGGAGGTTATAAAGATTTTATAGTATCAACCGGCGGCACACACGAACACGACACTACTTCGATGGGCTGAGAAGTCAAAGTCATCAGACAACAAGGTAAAGGGGGAAAGCCCAAACCCAAACCACAATGTTCCTAATTTCAGTTAGTTCGTCGTCTTAGTAGACTAGTTGGTTACAAAAAGGCCTTTTGAAAACAAGAAAAATTTATAATTCTTGTCACACGTTTTCACTCTGGCAAAGCTACCGAACTATGTAGAGTAGAACGTTGCTTATTCTTCTAATTCTTACTTATAAGTTAAATGCATTTGTAGTGGATGCATTTTGCGGAATTGATATCCTACAATGTGCGTCTTGATGTAAAATCGCGCAATCCGGCAAGCAAGACCTTGGCTTGCTGTCGTCGGCCGGCGGTGGGTTGAAGGCCCCTTGACGCATGCTGCGGAAGCGCCCCCGCGAAACGTTTTTGTCATACTCATAAATACACTTAACCAGTTAAGTGTGATAGCTCAACATTTCTTCGCAATGTTCCGCAATCTCGGACGTGAAGTCTTGATACGTCACAACTCACAAGATAGATCGAAGTGTGTGAAAAATAATTCATACACGTGGACTAAACAAACGGCATGCGATCGAAATGTTGGCATGAGCTTTCGTCAATCGTGATAGGATTGGGCAAATCGCGTTTCAGAGGCGTTATTTAAAGAAGTGCGTGAATGTAGCACAAGTTCAAAACGGCCACCGTCGAGATCAGCAATAAGGTTAATTACCCCAAGGCCGGAGGAGTGCCAACGGCGAGTGTCTTTGGAGGAAAACGTTTTTCTACCAGGAAATAAAGACAAACAATTGTTGACATTGCGCCAAATGGACTTGTTGATCAATCTACGTGAACATTGCGTCGATATAATCTTCTCATGTATTGATAAAAATTATAGAAATGACCACTGAATGACTCCGGCGCACAAGCACTTAACATTCGTGTGAACATTACTCACAATAGTCCTTCCCATACATAAACGTGTGTTTCGTTTGCATCGTCATCGTCGGTGGCATCATATAAAGGTCGTTCAACCTGTCCTGCATCCTGTTTCAAGAGGTTTTTAATTCTAGTTGCTAAAGAGAGCAATTTTTACGCAGATTACTACAGACAGACAGCATTATATTTCGTACTTAATCATAATTGGGTGATACACAGGGTTATTTAAAATCTTCATATTCAATACATTATTCATTAATGATATCTCTTGTTTGTAGTGCCTAGATCAACATACCTACTTATCGAAATGTAAACAGAAATCTAACATCATTGTGTTGAAAACTGATTTCAGAATAAGAATTGTTTTTTCAGATTTGGAAATTTCTTCGTATCTGCAAAAGGTAGTAAGTATCTACCAAATTTTGAGAATTCCTATCACAAAGGTTTGGGAATTTCTAGAAATTAAGCGATTAGTGTTTTTCCGAGTAACGTTTGGGCGAAACGGTTGAACGGCGCGTCGCGTGAATCAGAAGGATTGATGACCCCTCCATGTTTCATTACATTATTTCGCGGTGTCGACTCACGGGCCATGGCCGGTGCTGTCTTCTAAAGATAACGGTATAGCTCTCTCGTCACGAAAACCGTACAACGCAGTAGAAGCGGTTTTTAAACCACTGTTAAACCTACGCAATAGCAAACCACAGGGCTTTAAAAGCAAGTTTTTGGACTAACTACTTATTTAACCCCTTAACAAGATTACTTTAATGGTCAATGTACTGGCATACTTAATACATAAAGAGAAAGTAAATAATACGTCATTTTTTGTAATCATTTGTACGTTGTTAAGTATGTTGAATAGTTTTGTCTGAATCAGATAGTAGCAATTACTTAGTCTAGCTAGCTAGACTGTTTCAAGAAAAACGTGTGATCGTCAAAGACACCATCATTTCAGAAAACCCTACGCGGCGGAAGGCCTTGTATGTTCTGATGGCACCGAAGAAACAGCAAGAAACCTATCAAGGACTACTAAGAACTGAAGCGAAGAACGGTTGCAAATAACGGTTCTTATGTGACGTAAGGCATATCAAGTAATTTTGTGATTTTATACAATTTAATTGGATAAGTAGTGTGTTTTTCTCTCTAATAAATCTAGGACTGTAAACTGACTACAGTATATAGTAAGTACATCTGTTAATTCCATTTGGAATTCAGCGGGGCAGTAATTTTTGTGATTACAACAAAGACGCATAATGATTGAGCAAACATGCTTATTACAACTTGCTGTTTGATTAAATTTAGACAGACGCTTCTTATTCTGGAGCTGCAAACCTCTGTAAAATTATATCACGATTTAGGACATCAACTTCATTTACTTAATTATCCATTATGACAATTTGGACGATACTGTTCTGAATTTACTTTTTTTCTAAATAGATTAATCTAATATTTCAAAAAACAACTGTGCACGTTGACTTTCAAATGTGAACTTGACATTCGTTCGTTCATACCCGACTCCCTGGTGACATCACTCTCTTATTCTCGCTGCTGTTTTAATTACTTGTTTTTATAAGTCAGCATCACTCCAAGCGTAAAACAGTGGTGTAAAAACCTACTTTACTAGATGCAGGCTGCGTCTTCTTGAAACGCATTTGCGTCAGAGCTGAGACGTTGTTGATTATAATGCAAGTTGATTGTAATTCATGTAGACAATAAAAACATACAATTGGAGACAGCCAAAGACTCATTCAAACAGAATTGGTGCCATTCCCTAGTCATGTTGTTTGTGTCTAATGCTTACCATAACTAGAATTCTTTCGTATAAAAATGATTTGTGAACTGAATCTTAAAGTGGGTCAAGCAAGAGTCGCGATGCAGCTGAAACGTTTCGCAGTCGCCGTAGTTCAAAGACGCCAACGATTTTGCAACGCCACTTTCTAGTCACAGGGCGATACATACGTGGCTTAAAAAAAAGATTACGTGCATAAGCAATCGCTGCACTGCACATTGCACTGGTCAGACCTATTTATGAGTAAGATAACAGTTTAGAAATTGTTTATAATGCAGGTTTTCTTTTATGCAGTTTAGTAAAGTAGGTTACTATGTCACTAGTTTCGAACCGCGATCAGTTTGATGCCATATTTACATAAATTATCGTAAGCGACCTAAGGCCGAATCGTCATTTAATGATAATTGTGGATCCGTTTCATTTCTTTGATTTAGTTAAGAGGTAGTACTAATTTTTGTTTTTGAAATGGAGGTTTGCTGGAATAGTCCTGGTGAAATATAATAACTATCGAGATGATATTTTATTATGATTAGACTTGTCGTACGTACCTACTGATCCCTTGCCAGACAAAGAAAAAGTACTTTAAATATCAAAATATTCTTATAACTATAACTTGTTCTAGCCTCCTACCCGAACAAAGAAAAGTCAAATAAAGGAAGTTACTAGGCTAGAAGTTCAACAATTGCCATTGTTTTGGGGTTCTCACATAGGTGTTGAGTATATAAGCAAAAGTAATGATTGTCTTTTAACATTTAGAACTGGTACTGTAAAAAAATACCCAAGTAGGTTATTTTGTCGTATGTATGACAGCGAACAGTCGTTTAAAAATCGTTGCACAAGCAGTGCCGATTTCAACACATTCACTCATTGTATGGTTTTCTAGTATACTTATTGCAGAAGTGAAATGGTTGAATGGAAGCAATATGACACTAATAGCAAAAAAAGTCGGTTGATGATTCTAGATTGGCATTTCAGGTAATAGTGGGAGGCGAGTAGTCGAAATATGGCGAAGATAAGTCGGATCAAAAATTTCTCCAAAAACTATCTTTACTAATTGTTGATCTGCATGACGGATCGGGTGGGATTTCAGGAATTTCTAAAAGGCAAGCTGATGGGAATTGGCATGTATGGATGGATGGATCCTTCGCCTCGCCACTGATGAGTAAACATTTTCTTATAGGATCTTCTTGTGTGAGATTAATGGTTGAGAGATTGATACAGAATAATGTATCAATCTCACTTACTCACTTCACTATACAATACACCATACGAGTCATAGGACCCTAAAGTATTTTCGACAATAGTTGATCGCTGGAACTTCTACCAGTCGGATTCAGAAAAAATCTTTTTCTTGGATACTGAGTCCAATTTTGGAGGAATGCTATATATTTAACATCATCGTCCGTCACCCTGCGACTATAGGTTTACATGGAAGAAACCGTAAGTTTCCTTGCAAGTTGTGAGAAGGTCGTGAGAGATCCTCACAAGCTTCACTTACTTCGATTGCCCAAAACCAAACACAATAAATGCTATGCACAATGCACATGGCGGACTGAGAATCCATAAAAAAATCTCTTCAGAATTATATTTTATTTTCATCAGTTTCAATTCGAAATCGTTATTTACTGTGTCTACGCTGTCTACGCTATGGGGGGTTTTCAAATGATCGCGCTTAGCAGACAGGATGGCAACCGCATATTGCAGTAGCCAAGATTTCAGAAGCTGCTGCTGGCTCAGTTTTTATTACTGTCTGTACTAAAAACTGAGCCAGCAGCAGCATCCTTTCGGCGTTTACTACACCCACGCTTAGAGAGAAGAGTATGGTGCTATTCTAGATCAGCAGTCAGCACGGATGTCAATGGGTATGGCAGATTAGATTAGACCTATTTTCACACAAGCAGTTCAAAATATCTCTGACAGAGTAAAGTATTAGTGAAAACAGATCGATCCTATTTTCAATCTATCCCCCGGGGGGACAGATGGGACAGACAGAATTCAGAAGATCAATTGATATCAAAACATTATAAAAACCATTCAAGATGTGCTTAACTAGGTTCTTAAATTATTACTCACCTCATATACATTTGGATGCCATACTTTTGTTAAAAATCTAATGGAAGGCGGTGAATATGGATAGTCTGGAGGGAATTTCATATGTGCCTGAAACAAAAACAATAATTTTGTTAGAAAAGTAGCATCAATCAGAAAAATCTTCTGTTTTTGATATCACTATTGTAGAGTCAAACATCTGATTCGTCTATTAACATAACAAATCTTTTATAAGAGACTACAAAGTGTGCATTATCATTATCATATAAAAAAGGACGGGGTGGTTCGATTTATTTGCCTTCGAAAGTATAATATTTTGTTGACGCTGACTGACACTACTGTGTGCTATATAATTTACAGAAGAAAAAAATCACGTATTTTATTAGACTTGCGTTTTCTGTGGGTGAAAGAGTTAAGGCAGCGAAATGGGGTCAGATTAGGCCACGCTCTAGTGATGAGGTCGTGTTGCGGTTGTGATGCTGCTACTGCTAGATATAACAGGCACGCAGCAGCTTTTTTATATCCTAAACTGGCAATAGCCTGCAACTATGTCTGTTACCACACCACCTCATGGGCCTTTTTCGGTTTCCAAAATAGGAAGTTTCCATCCCACACTTCTTCAAGATTATGAATGAATGAATGAATGAATTATTATTTATTTCAGTTTAAATATCGTACATTACAAGTAGGGTCCCACAAAACCACATATGTAGTTTGACTGTGGGTACAGTCTCACAGGTTCTTTATCGTACTATTATGTATATATATATATTATTTAAATTTAAAGGTGAAGACAATCAAATACTTATGTTAAAAACTATTTATGAATCCAATAAATAACTCTTAAGTAAGGAACTAAATTTCTTTAAGTTATTCTCAAGTCTAATATTTTGAGGCAAACTATTTAATATAAAAGGTATTCTCTTATTGAGGGTTCTATCACCAAAGTAGTTTGAAACTTTGGGCACAAAATACTTGCCCGCTGATATGGACCTTGTGTTATGTCTATGCACAACCAGCGAGTGACACTCTCGTCTACCATGGTTGTTAACAGCAAGCAAGTATTTGTGTTTTAGGCTCACGGGAAGAATTTTACATATTTTAAATAATTGTTTGTAGTCTCCATCACATTTTTCCTTAGTTTTTTTTATTTACATTATTTTCTTAGGTTTAAAATTTGGAAAAGTAAAAAACTAGTTCAGTGCTTACCATAGATGAAAACCCGTAGGTCCGTTTGACCCAATTCAAGATTTGTCAAGCGTAATTATTGTTTGGACATTTACAAACTTTTATGGGCAAAAATAAATCCTGAAGGAAGTAAAATCGATAGATGGATGTTTTGGAACTTTCAATGGGGTATAATGTTAAGGCAAATGACGCCGCGGGCGGTTGCTAAGTACTTCCAATGATTAAGTAAAAAAAAATATATAACTTCCTACCATGGAGAACCTAGAAAAGCAGTAGAACTCATCGACTCTATTGTTAAGATGCAAGTTTATTTTTGAGCTGGGTTTAATTAGTAATTTATTAATCTGATTAGTAATCATCATCACGATCTTAGCCACATGGTACCCACTTCTGGGTATAGGCCTCCCCCAAAGATATCTACGACGATCGGTCCTGCGCTGCCCGCATCCAGCGGCTTTCCGCGACCTACACCAGCTCCTGATTATGATACTTGTTTCTACCAACGTTTGGTTGTAAGTGCAGTTACATTGCTGCTTTAGTAAAAATCCATGTGTATCTTAATATATCTAACACACAGCAGTGTGGTGTGGAACTGTAGATTAGCTTAGGTGGACGCAAACCAAAGTATTAAAAGCAGTTTCGACTGCAGTTGCAGATGAGACTTTCGGACTGGCCTATTCTGACAAAGGGCTTAAAATACCCACCATTTTTGTGCAGTCTATAGCTGTTGGGCAACGTTACATTTGAAAACTTAAAAGAAATACAGCACTGAGTTGTGGTTATAAGCACTTATGAATCAAAGAAGCTACGCCAAATTCGCAAAATCTGGCAGCTATTTCTGCAAGTGACGCATAATCGGCATAATTGAAACAGGTTCTCTATTCTATACACTAATTTCAAGAAGTGTTTGACTGTCTGGTAGGAACGTATATTGGCTTTTAATATGAGAATAGGTATCATGCCATGTCGGTATGAACAAAAACTAGTTAGATTTCTTTTAATGGATGGATGGAAGGTTATGGATGGACTATACATCTAATGTTTATAATAAGTAAGCTCTGACTTAACTGGTGTTAGAATTCAGTTAGTTAAGAAGTCAGTTTAAGATTACATCAGATACTTAAATGTAAATCGTAATGAGTTAGATCGAATAAGTATATCGAGAAAGTGTGAAGTGTGAAGTTAAGTAGTCCTTTCGGATCATGATTTTCTTCAAAAGCTTCAAAAGATAACGAATTGCACAAGAGGCTTTGCAACTTAACCGATCTCCTACATCTATTATAACCATAAAAAGTAGCCGTTGGAGTGGAGGGTCATCGGCAATAGATAAATTTATCTGAATAAAAAGGGTTGCTTTGGTGTTCTATCCAAAGTATATTAAAACTGTTGAATATAGCATAAGTTTCAAATTAATGTTTTTAACGCATGCCATAGATACTGCTATCATCGTGAAGAGGGCGTACGGTAAGTTCTTTCCTACTAAGAGACTAGATTCTAGCTCTTAGTAGGAAAGAACCATACATCCAAGCAATCAATACTCATAGCTACACTTCTAGATTTAGACTGGCACACTAAAATCACTAGGTAATGTGCATTTCAGCAACAGGTGCGTTGATGCACGTGGACTTTCCAGGCCGGTGTATCTTCTATATCTGCCTATATGTTTTCGTTGCAATATCCTCTCAGAGTGTCAATCCATCAGATGGGATACGTGCGTTTTCTTTCCCTTTTGGAAGGCTTAACGTGCCTTCCTAAGCACGGAAAGCTCGAAATTTGTATTACAATTCTGGTCACCCATCCCGTAAAGTAACCGACACAATAGCTGACCGATCGCCCATATCACTGCGTCAACAAGATCCTCAATTTTTGTGTAACCCATGGGATTCCCTACCTTACATACATCGTCGTCTACATAACATAACACCCACTGCTGGGTATAGGCATCCCCCCAAAAAAAAAGGGGGGGGGGGGGGGGGGTTGCCATAATCGCCACGCTTGGCAGGCGGGTTGGCGAGCGCAGTATGGCCAAGTTTGCAGGAGACGCTGCTGCCCGTTTCCTGAAGGCTGAGTCCCTTAGTCGCCTTTTACGACACCCACAGGTAGTGCTATTCTAAGCCGAAACTACACAGCTTACATACATTACATAATTAAATATATTGATTCTACAACTGGTTTCATGGCATAGCAGTAGTAATTATAGCCGTTGTAATTTTTATTGGTTGACCAAGCCAGGGGCAGATTATGACACCAATATTAGTCTGGTCTTATCCTTACCACTTTCTATTCATAATGAAAGCTGATGTAAATGAATTCCCCGATTGGATTTCATTCCTCATATCATGGTTCTATGTGAGTTATAATATATCTGCCCGTTCTATCTACAAACATTTTAGAATGATTTACTTATTTAAATTACAGCAATTAATTAACCATTAACTAAATAAATAAGATATGACAATTAAAACTCAGGTCATTTGGAAGTGCCTACTGTGAGTGTATTAAGTGGTGGGCAGGGCGGGTATTTCCTCCAGTAATAAATTATAATAAAACTAGAGGGCGGGCGCGGTTTCACCCGCGTGGTTCCCGTTCCCGTGGGAATTTTGGGATCAAAGCTATCCTATCTCTTAAGTTGGACCAGACTGCTCACGGTGTGCCAATTTAATTTAAAATAGGTTAAGTAGTTTAGGAGTCCATCGCGGACAAACATCGTGACAGGAGATTTATATATATTAAGAAGATATTGTCACAATAGATTTAGAAATACTAACATAGCTCATAAGGTATTTATTGTTAACTAATCTTATGAATGGATGTAAGTACATCCATTCATAAGATTAGTAAATCTGAAATAAAATTATTTTATTTAAGTAAGTATCACATAGCTAAAACCATGATAGTGTGGCGTCATTCTCACCACACTTTACTAAGGCCCATATGACAGAACGTAACTCTAGCAGTTGAGAACAGTTAGAAAGGGACGTCGCTACATGCGATGAATAAGGGCGTCCGTTTCTAACCTTTCTTAAGTATAGGGTCATCCCACGTAACGGGTGTTACAGGTCGTACACTTTTAAGAAATAATTAAGAAATGTTCTTGAAGTCATACATATATTTTTTATGTTCATAATAGTAGGGGAGCCCACGATGCTAACTGGGGATTTACTCGAGCGTCATAGAAACCAATTGGGTTGCAAAGCTTAGATGATAAGATTTTTTTTTTATATAATGTATACCTTTTCAGCGGTGGGGGTAGTGATGGGCCGAACATAGATTTCACCGAAAACGAAAATTCGGCCGTATATTCGGTTAAATTTACACCGAACCGAATATTCGTGAAGAGGGGATAATTTCGAATATATATTTCATTTCCTACACTTACTAAACCCTCTGATTAAATTTTAATATTAAATAAGGTCTCAAATTACTGTATCTTGATGTTCTTGTTCAATTATCAAATTTTCATCTACTTTTATAAAGAAATACAGCTACACTATCACAAAAGTATAAAGCTACACAGTGATTTACTTCGGTTATGTCTACCTATAATATGCACATGCGTCGTTCAATCAATCATTCTCATTTTAATATAGTTCGCAATAGAGTAATTGTTATTAAAATCTTTAAGTACCGCTGTCCCGAATATTCGGCAGGTTTACTGAATATTCGGCCGAATACGAATGTTCGGTAAACCTGCCGAATATGCCGAATACCGAACATAAAAGGAATATTCGGCCCCTAGGGGGGGAGCGGCTATAGATTTTCAAGTAAGAAAAAAAAACTGTTGCATGAACATACTCGAGCGCGTCAGATATTGATAGCATCAATGTCCTATGTATTTTTAATAATGTACGTATGTTAATCTGATCATTTGCAATTGCATGATGCGGGTGGTCGTACATAAGGGTTGAAAATGAAAATAAAAAAAAAAACAGTCAAATTTTCTAAGGGTGTGTTAAGTGAACATAAAAAATGCTCTTATTCAATAATCTGACGATTTTGATGTGACGCAGATTCGCAGCCATTATTGTAATGTGCAAAAACAATCGCCATTTTTAAATACTCAAGCGCGTCAGATTAAGATATATATGGTTCATCTTTATGTCCCAGACGTGCTGTCTCATAATCTGACGATTACCTAGAGGGATTCGCCTAATCCGACAATTTTTGTTTTTTAAATCATTGAACTTAATTAATTGAAAAGCTCGGTAAATAGCATGCAAATAAAAGAGTGTGTGTTTTTTAAGTAGAATACTTGTATTTATAATAATAAAAAAAGTTTTCTTTCTTATTTTTTTTACTAATCTGATCCTTTATCCTCGACGGGCGGCCTTATACTTATATGGGGCTCATATTTGGTGGAGGTACTAATCGGGTACAGGTATCTTTATCACCCCCTGTATATTTATCTGCCACGCTTTAGTAAATCCCGAAATCCCCGCTTGGGCTCCCCTACTATAACACCCACTTTTTAGAGTAGGTATTTCTACGGACACTTAATGAAATTTCAATATATCAATACATTCTCAGATGGTGTAACGGGCGTTACCTTACTTTGCCTATTAGTTCTAAATAGATCCCAAAAATGCAAATCTCTAAGAATTACTATAAAGTTTTAAACTTATGTTACTTTAAATGAATAATATTGAAATATTATTCATTTATAGTTATTATAAGGCTTCGAACTATATATTCTATTTTATACCGATTTTAGTGCGTGACGGGTGTTATAAGCTTTTGTAACGGGCGTTACGAGTTCGAAATGGAAACAATGTATATTGAAATGGATCATCTGTTATGCTAGTTGTTACGAATTTTTGAAAAACACATTAAATCTATTACCAATAATAATTTTAGGGCGTAACGGGTATTAAAAGATTTACAAGTCGTTGTAACGGGTGTTACAAGTACATACGAAACGAAAAAAATATATGCGAAATCTCAATCGAATCTTTATTTTCAACACTTTTATAAGAATTTTGTTCCGATCTTTTACTATCTCCTATGCTAGATATTCAGCATGCATATATTTTTAACATATTTTTTATATTTTCCCGATATTTTTTAATGTGTTCCATAACAAAGGCAAACACAATAACCAAAGCTTAAGCACGGCCAAAAATACTTCCTAAAAATATATGTAATACCAGATAACTTGAAACACAATACAATGCAATACCTACCCGTTACGTAACGGTGTTAAGGATCTACTTTTAATAAAATACCATAACTCACAAATATTAGCATAAAACAAGGGATGAAAGTAATTAGTTTACTATTTTAACCACAACCATATCATATCATCACAATTAAGCAGTAGTTATGTAAACTTATTAACCTTTTCTGTAACGGGTGCTTCAGTGTAATGTCCCACAAGTAACCTCGAAAAAAAGCAAGTAGAACGCAGAAAATACCTTCTATTTTCACAGGTTATAACAGCTAACAGATCTCGCCTTACGACATTCCGTCCATAACCGTCAATTTCAAATTTTTTGAACGGATTACAGTGTTTCCCGTTTAGGGAGCTAAACTAGGGAACTAAACTACATCCAAGGCAATACGTTTTGATGTCAGTTCATCTTGTGATAACACGATAAAAAAATTTAGGCCTAGTTATTATCAAATTTGGATTATTTGGTGTATGTTTATTAATTTAAGCTATAAAATGGTATTGATATTCAAACTTTAAAAAAAATGCGAAAGTCCCGTACGAAATGGAATGACACTATAGATCACTGCTTGAGTCTCGTTCTGGATAAACGGGCCTAAGTGTGGTCCATAAATGTATCTATCTAATCGCTAAGGCTGGTATAGTAAATGTTATTACTGAAGATATTTTTTTAGGCATAAAATCCCATTTGGACACAGGTCTCCTCACAACCATGAAATATCTATTTCATTTTCACGTACCTGATGGGTTAACTAATTGGGCGGACTATTTATTAATCTGTGGCGGTGCTGGCTACTGTTACAATCGAAAAACTTCCCAATCGACCAGTATGTAGAAAAAACTACAGTTTCTTCGGGAAACGTGTTAAAAAGTAATGAGATTAACGCAATAATTTATTATTGAAATGACATACCTATTAATGTTCTATTGTTTGTTTGTGGTATTAACTTATTCTATAAATGTATTATTTTTCTAAAACACGGTTCCTGATCAAACTGCAGCTTATCGTACATGCTGGTCGACCGGCAAGTTCCTAGTTTGTACCAGCCACACAACATTTTCTGTATCTGTATCTGTTAATGCTGACCATTTTTCTTAATAAGTAAACTTAACAATGAACACAACACAACAAATACAGGGTGTATCAGATCACAGATTATATAATACTGATCAAATGTGTTTAAACAGCTCCCAAATCCCTTTGAAACGGTTTTCCCACCAACCACAAACTTGACTTTGGGGTTGAAAAAGATTCTCCCGAAGCAGTGCGGAAATTCAACAGAGTTCTTGCTAACGACTGGAATGGTTGGCTCCCAATTTATAAGGACGCTTCCAAATTGCAGGAAAATGGCTCCGTGGGGGCCGCAGTCTGGGTAAACATAAAATTACATTGAACTTTAAAATCCCTCCCCCTTCCTCGGTTTTCACCGGCGACTCTATTGCTATCCTTGACGCAATACTTTTTGTAGTATCATAGCCTGAATAACACAATTATTTTCAGCGACTCACTAAGTTGTCTTCAATCGATACTATCAAACATCTAAATTCGCTATCATTTTGAATATCAGGCAAGCATTGTTAAGATGTCAGCAGAAATCGCTCAAAGTAGTCTTAACCTGGTTTCCAGGTCATAATGGAATTCCTGGAAATGCCACAGCAGACTCGTGCGCAAAAGTCGCTAATGCGTCTGGAGCTTTGCACTATTCAGAGTCAATTTAGTTTTTAGTAAATTACCTACTTATTGTTATTCTTATTAGTTAGTTGGCACAACTAACTAATAAGCTAACTATAAGATAACTAATAAGCTTAAGCACATTTTGTATGTACCATTACAAATACTGTACTAGTTTTTTTATGGAAGAGCGACTCCATCTGGCACAGGTGCACTATGCACTTAATAGAGGGAGTCAATCACCATGCTGTGACAATTATTGGTACCGAAATAAATAAATTTTGAATTTTTGAATTTTTGAATTTATCAGGATGTCTGGGTCCTATCTCATCAACATCTCAAAAAATCGTGGCAGACTTATTGGTTACAGACAAAAGACCGAGCTGGAAAGCATTACTTTGATATCCAACGAGATCTTCCTCCCAACTCATGGTTTTTTTAAACAGAAAGAATTAAAAAAAAAACCCGTATTTGCAATTTTCCGTCTACGCATAGGTCATGCCTGTACACCCACACATCTGGCAAGATTGAGAATTAAGGACAACCCCCTCTCTAAATGTGGGATGGAGGAGGGTTCCGTGTACCATTTATTCTTTATCTGCCCTAAACTAAATAGATCCCTTTACAACATAACATCCTACCCAGATATTCCGCGCCTTATCGATATGAAATCCCTGTTGTGTCTCATTAATAATATTCGGCTAAAAGTATTCGGTCAGTGCAAAAATTTATACCGACGTGATTTTTCGCGCTATATTGCTACTAGGATAATGCAATTAGCATAATGCAATCAGCTGGATTTCGGACCAATTTTGCGAGATAAACTAAAATTGGACAAAACTAAACGAAGAACCGATGGCCGTTGGGGCGGAAAGGTTCTGGAATGGCGACCGCATACCGGACGACGCTCCGTGGGTAAGCCCCCGACAAGGGGAACGCCCGTCGTGGAGATCCATGGGGAGGCCTATACCCAGCAGTGGGTGTCATATTGCTGAGACAACGACAGGATCATAAATACATGTTTCTTTCGAAGCGCGGTGGCGCGTGGTTTTGGGAGCAAGACGACACATTAGATATTGTATGCTTCATACGATGCTAAATTTAGGAGACTAACTTTTTTATGAACAAAGGTGAGACGCTTCGCCTTCTGATGTTAGGTATTGATAAGGCTGAAGATGGAAGCGCGCCTCTTCTCAACTACCGAGGAACTAGCTATCTTATTTCTAAATGCCGGAACACAACAATACTCAAAACGTTGTTGTTATGGCGTCAGACTAAGATAAAGTGGTGGTAGCTAGCCATCCGGGCTGATATCAAGTCCTACTATCAACCAAACCAAATACAATATGAACCCCTGCTGGGAATCGAAGCCGGGACCTCGGGATCTTGATACTGGTGGTTGTTACCACCAGATCACAAATGCCGTAAAAATTATCTATTATAATGTTAAGATTAATATTAGATAATAAAAGTTAGTAGGTAAGTCATTAATTTTCATCCAAATAAAAACATTTTATAAAAAAAAATCAAACCGACTTCAAAAAGTAAAAAATAAAACTTTTGGAGTCAGTGCCAGCCAAAGCATTATCTACATTGCACTTCTATTAACTATATTTTTTTTGGCCTTAGCTAACTAGCACCGACTCCAAAAGTTTTATTTTTTACTTTTTGAAGTCGGTTTGATTTTTTTTTATAAAATGTTTTTATTTCAGATTTTTTTGTTACTTACACTAAAAATCAGCCTATACACAACAATGATGTCATCTAGGTATACGACTACTTGCCAAAAGGTGATTGATATTTTTCAGGATTATGAAAAAACTACTAGCCAGATCTTCGTAAAAATTATTTGGGACCACACATAAACCATTTTCTTCCAGATAAAAAAAGAATTTTAAAAATCGGTTAACAACTGGCGAAGTTATGGTGGAACATACATAAAAAAAAATAAAAAAAATACAGTCGACTTGAGAACCTCCTCCTTTTTTTGAAGTCGGTTAAAAAAGAAGACTGATTATTGTTTGACAAAAGTCTTAATAAATAAAGGAAACATAAACAACCAATCTCGCGAGATTGATTTAGCCAGGCCCGTCCAACATACGGCCCCCGGGCCATAATGTGGCCCGCATAAGTCCTTCATCCGGCCCGCGAAGACATCAATAGCTATGCTTACTTAATCCTTCGCTATTGGGCTTTTCTTTCGGCCCGCTACGGTTACAAAAATACTAAAACTGGCCCTCCCCAAAATTATGTTGGACACCCCTTAGACGATATCTCGTGGTCACGGCTTTATCCATTTATTCATATTTTAACCAAAATCTCACGAGTTTCTTTTCTCTTACGTATTTTGCTACCGTCGGTCGTCGTCGCGTGATTTGTTACGTTTAACTTGGTATAATTTTGTAATAAATCAATATTTTTCCTTTAATTTTAACAATTATTTCACTACCAAAATTATATACGTACTTAAATATTAAGTATTCGGTATTCGGCGGAATATTAAAAAAGTGGCCGAATATTTGTGGCAAGTCTAATAATAATAACCCCCAATATTGAAAATATTGGCAAAATTTATCTCCCACAACAACTTGAAATATTAAATATATAACTAGGTACTTCTCCCTAATTATGTTAAATGTCTGTCATGTTTATTGTGTAGTCTTTTATTTTCAGTAAAATAGCTTAGAATATAATTACTTAATTGCATAATCCAAATTCTACTTCCCAACTAGGGCATGCAGAATCGGGTCTGGTTCCAGGATTTTGATACCCGGTTCATGCAGACAGTTAGAACCGGGGGAAGAGGTTCCCCCGGTTCCAGCTGAAAAAAAAAAACTGCGAAATGGAATAAATGATAGAGAATTTGACAGGATAAGCAAATATTTTAGGGAGTTGAAATAATATTGTTTAAAGGTAAAGTTGGAGTCATTTTCAACTTTCTACTAAAAAAAAAAAAAACGCTAATTCAATACAATAAAAGTAACACTTTAGTTATTGTGACGATCTCGATCGTAAACCAATTTCAACACAATACAATCCCAAGTTTAGCTGTCAAAATAACGTCCAGAGTACCGATTTGAGCAAAAATCAATGTCGTTTATTTCACTCAATAGCCGCGCAATATGAACCCAATTTGGCGTTAGTGTCGCGACTCAAGAGTACGAAACGTCACAATACAAATATCGATCGATCGGTATTGGATTCAAGAGTAAGCCTACTGGTCTGTTTATTAGCAGGTCTAGAAGCTATTCTACAGGCAACCTGCCTAAAGATGATCTACCACCGGCCTCATCTAATACTATATCGAATGTAGATTCAGACCTTGAAATAGACGAACATCCACCCACAACAAATAAACCGCCAGACTGGTAAAGACTACCAGCAGTACGAAATCCAAAAAGGAAAAAGATAACCCAAACTCCATCACCCGAAGAATTAAGGATCTCCAACACATTTGGGTATTGCCTATAGACATTAATGACAAGGCTGAACAAATCAAAGTAAGAAAACCAAGTAAGCCTCCTCCAATTATCCAGTACGGAGTAGAAGATGTTGGCAAACTCACAGAATTACTTGAAAGTGGCTGAACGAGATCAATTCACCTATAAAATAGTAAATAGAAACCAAATGAGAGTTAGCTGCACTCAAGTGGAAGTATATAAAAATCTTATTTCACTAGTCCGTGAAAAAGGACTAATAGGACATTTTTTCACCAGAAAAGATCAGAGGAACTATAGAATAGTTATTCGAAATCTCCACCATTCAACTCCCACAAGTGCGATAGTAGAAGCAAGCAGATTCCTAAAGCCGGCAAGCCGCCGAACGAAATTTCATCCTTTAAACCCATCAGCCTATTACCAATATTGTCGAAAGTGTGTGAAAAAATGATTTGAAAAAGAATAACTCCCATTCTTAAAGAAAATGGAACAATACTAGATCACTAGTTTGGTTTTAGACAAAATCACTGTACTATAGAACAGGTACACAGAATAACAGAGGAAATCAGAAAAGCACTGGAAAATAAGGAGTTCTGTTCATCCGCATTTTTAGATATTCAACAGGCATTTGATAAAGTATGGCATAAGGGCAAACTTATGCCATACTTTACTATGCAAATTAAAAAACTGTCTTCCTCACAGTTATCATCACTTAATACAATCTTACATAAGAGGTAGAATATGTCAGGTGAAAGAATCCAGCGAAACCTCTAAATTCTTTGAAGTATAGGCAGGAGTACCACAGGGGTCTGTACTAGGACCAATATTATACACAATATTTACTGCAGAATTACCAACAATAACCGGCGTTACTACAGCAACCTTTGCCGATGACACTGCCATATTAGCCAGCAATAAATGTTCTATCAAGGCCTCTAACACTCTTCAAAAAGGGCTAAACAAAATAAGCACCTGGTTAAAAAAAATGGAAGATCCAAGTTAGTGTGTCTAAGTCGGTGCACATAACCTTTGCCCTCAAAAAAGGGGATATCCCACCTGTAGCACTGGATGACAACATATTGCCCCACAAAGATAATCTAAAATATCTCGGCCTACATCTCAACCGCAGACTCACATGGAAAAATCACATAAAAGCGAAGCGGGAGGAACTTAATTTAAAATACAGGAATATGCTCTGGTTACTTGGACGGAACAGTAAACTCTCCGTGGACAACAAGCTATTGATTTACTAAGCCCTACTTAAGCCATGGTGATGTTGAATGCCATACATCCATACGTATGGCATTCAACTGTGGGGTAACGCGAGTAACTCCAACATAAATATAATACAAAGACTGCAGAACATTATCTTGCGAACCATATCCAATGTGCCCTGGTTTGTAACAAACAACGAGATTCACGAAAACGTTCAAATGAGTACAGTAAAGGAAGAAATCCAGACTACAACTACAAGATACCAAAAACGACTCGCTCAGCATCCTAATGAGCTAGTAGTCGCACTTACAAGACAATCCTATCTTAACCGGCTGAAAAGGATGTAGCTCATGTATAACATGAAGTAGTGCTCTTAATGGAGGGCACACTCGGCGCAACCAAAACTGTCAACGCATTCACTCATAGTGGCTAGCTGATTGTGGATTAACCAATAAAAAAATAAAAAAAATACAAGTGTAGTGTACTTGTATTTTTTGTCCACACTGGCTCCCAACTGTTTGAAGCACAAAAAACTATTCAACACTCATCTGTGCAGCACTTGATTCCATTGCTCATGGATCTAGCTGGCAGGGTTTACATGCGAATTAAGGTCGAACTACTGAGTGATATCTGAAGAGTCCCGTACCGCATGCTGGTCTACGCTGGCTTTTAAATTCACTTCCTCCATTTGTCTCTTCGCGGTAGGCTGAGTAGCACATCAAATCCTCCTCTCCCCATGACCCCCCCCTCATAAGAAACAATCATTGGAAACACTAGAAAATATTTATAAGCGATAAGCGCTTGGCCAAGATTCCGTGCCACTGAGTGTTAGTTAGAACTTTTACAATATTAATTTAGTCTTCATTTTGTAACATAACAAATTTGTCTTCATTTACTTTTCTTTATTATTTTACTATATTAACTACTAGTAGGTATTGGTGAACATTTCAGTCAACTCTACAAAAAAATAATAAAATCCAAAAAAGTAAACTAAGAAAGTAAACGTTTACATCTTTTTTTAACCGGAGGAATTGGGTTTACTCCTTTCAGAATCTGTTTAGACTGCCAAAGAACAGGGTTCATGCCCTAATCGTGTAAAAGCTACCTACGTGACATTGGCGGAACTATGTTTAGAATATAAAGCAATCCATTCATAAAGAAGAGGAACAAGAACTATGGTTTATACAAAATGTCAAATTTCTGCAGATGAACCTGAACTCAACGGCATATATCTTAAAATACAAAGTCGATTGGAGAAATATGACAGATATGTAAAGCCGTTATAATAAATATTAATGTTAAGGGAATGTCACAAAACAAATATATTACAAGTACAAAATGTAAATGAACTCAATACAGATGCTGCTTACAAACATAGCAAATGTTTGAAACTTATAATATCACACACATATCTAATGTTTTGATATATTTTGTTCATTGCTGTGTTAAAATGTGGAAGAAATTTCTCTGATTATGTATTTGTAGAGATTAAATTATTGGATACAAGCCCCAGTTGTGGAAACTTTGAACCTTATTCCTTTACAATTAAGCCAAGAGTAAGCCTATTTAATGTAAAAAAAAAAAGACGGGTTGCACTCCGGGAGTGCCGGCAGAAGTGAAAACTTGATTATTAACGTTGAGCATGTTTGATATTTTGGAATGGTTAGGGAATAATTTTGCACCAATTGCTTTATCAGTATAAAAGTACTATCATTTATGTGGTAGAATACAATATTCATTTATTGCGATATCGTACACAAACATGACAAACCATATTAAAGTGAACGTTAAGTTAGGTAATAAGATATAAGAAAATATTAGTTATTATAGAGAATCGAAAAATATATATTGACAATAAAACAAGAGACAAGTAAAAGACATTATCAACAGTCTGTCGCTAAGCAACCGAGACCATAGTCAACCTGTCACCTCAACATTCTCCATCCGTCCTACGCTTTTTCGATCAGGTCACGTGTCCTGACGCGAGTTTAAGATTTTATACCCATTACAGAAAAAGTGCTCAACGCCGCTAAAGAAGTTTTCACTTCAAAAAAAAAAATAAGGATTAATTGAAAGTGAACAATGATTATTGGATTTTACACAATTTACTGATTTCAAAATATTACCTACATAAAATTTAAGTGGAGGTAGGTCACAATAAAAATGGTAAATTAGTTTTTGACCTAATAATAAAAGTTTGTGCCTAATTAGGGACAAACAATACACAGGAAGGCACTAACAAGATTTAATTTTGTTTCATCTATCTCTCCCACATAGTTTTTTAATAGAAGCAGGGATTGACACTATTAGACAGATATATCTTGAGTTTCTTGCCAACTTAGCAAATGGTTTTGGAATGCCTATTAAATGGCATGTGCGATGGAGTAGGTATAATTTATTGTCACAAAAACTTATTATGAAATGATGTATAATATTTTGTTTTGATCTTACCTTGAAGTATCCTCCTTGATATAATGTGTCTGGTGGGCCGAAGATAGCCACTTCCCATTCAAATAAATTGTCTTCACCTAATAATTTCACTCTAAAACCTTCCACAGGCTCCTCTTGGAGACTTTTGTACTCTAGGGCCAAAGCCCTCAGTGCTGAACTGGTCGGAACTGTGCTAGACATTGTCTATAAGTAATTTTAACCTATAATACAACTAAAATCACAATTTCTATGAGATTCTATAGACATAACACAGCGGAAATCTCTTCGTGGTCCACGTATTCACGAAACATTTCAACTCGAGTCACAATAACAACGACGAATTTTGGTAAACATAGCACCAACGTAGCTCACAGTAATTCACTCACTTCTAACGCTTAGAATAATAACGTTTTAGCGTCAATACCGTGGCAGTAATATACGTTAAAAATATTTATATGAATTGACTGAACTACACGATGATTGTTACAACAATGAGAAAGCAACCGTTCAAACAATCGCGACTCCAAGGAAAACGGCTGGCGTGATCAAGATCATACGGCTGCTAACTGCTGCTTGATGTTGAGTTGCCCGACCGAATATTGTAGAACAGCTGTTTAGTTATTTCCGTGCTTGATTGCGCAGTGGAGTGGGTTGACGCACGCACGCTTCCATTATCGACATTTTTATACTACTAGTGCCCTCTCGAGGAAAGAAGCAAGCGAGTTTTCTAAATGTCATGTCATAGTCAGTTCATCTCTATAGCATGAAGTTAATGTTTTCCATAACCAAATATAGGGGGCGGCATCGGCACATCCCATTTCATGATTTACACTTACTTGTACGAGGAGTCTAAATATGTCGCTAGATGGCACTAGTAGTAATTTCATTGTATAGTTTGAAAGCGCCTTATAATTAAAATAAACTTGATTCCATTCTGCAACAATTTCAATACCGCACATTTGTTCAATGTATACTAATAAAACAATACCGTGACTGACTGACAGACAAGGCACAGCTCAAACGGCTGTAGGCGAGCACTAAAAAATGTTTTTTTGATATTCCCACGGGAACGGGAGCCACGTGGTAGCGCGGTTAGTAGCGGAACTAACCGCGGGCGGCCGCTGGTTTCCAAATCAGAAACTGGAAAGACAGCAAAACTTCTCATTATGGACTCTCTTAGGGCATTTACTATATAAATTACTGAGTTACCTAATAAAAAAAACGAGTTTTTTAATCCGTAGTAATAGGTAATCGTTTTAAAATGAAAAGTCCGCGTTAAAATAGTGTTTTACGACTTGTTATCTTTGTTTTCGATACGACTCAAGTTAATGTTCATTAAGACATTTTTGACCATACTTACTCTTTCTATTACTCATAGTCATATCACAAAATGCTTTCGATGAGTTAGGTCAGTAATGAGAACCGCAAAGGCCACTGTTTATATTGTATGTAGAGGTAGAGTTCTACAGAAATGATGATTTCATGGAAGCATCGATAATTTTCCTGTTGTTTAGCTGTATAGTATAATATGACCTTTTTATTGATGACCTCCAGTGATGACTAGCTGCATTGTGTATCCTGAGAATCTGAGTTCGGTTCCAATCCAAGTCGGATAAAAGAGGAAAGTACAATTCAGTTTTGATTTAAATAATCTTTTTAGACTCAGATCAATGTGACTTTGTAATATCCTCCGTTATAGATTTAAATAGATAACTGCTGTTGTAAACCGCACATTATGACATGATCGCGCGGATTTTTTTCAGATAGGGTAAACCGCCCTTATATCGGCCATGTCAACCAAATTTCAAATTATTATGCTTCTAATAATTCTTACGTTTATTGGCCTCTCTTCTTGGTAGGTATTTTTCACGAAACTGTATTAGCTATTTGGCTATAAAAAGATATACAATATTTGAATAACTTTTTTAAATATGTTTTTTGTTTGAAAACACCCGATTTCTCTAAATAGGCCACCTTCACCCATAAATTGGTCTCTGATTTTAATTATATCGGCCTAGGCATAACAGTAGGTACCATACCCTTATGATTCGAATTAAAATAATAATATTACCAAATACATTTTGAAGTCGGTTAAAAAATATTGTAACCTTTATAATGTACTTTTTAAATTATGAGACTGTAAACTGAACATGACTGCATGAAAATAGTGAAAATACAATCACTTTACTCAGAATCAACATTAATTATTTTAAATTGTGACTGCAATATTAACAATAAAATTAAGAACAACAATTATTTTCTAATACTTCTAATAACTTTTAAGTCTAATATACACTTTTAGGTTCTATTATAAATAAGTCGTTATTTCTATAAAGAATATTATATTTTTTTTAACTATTTTCCTTGGTAGTATGTTCTCAAGAACAAAGCTTCAAGCGTACTGTCGCATAGGTAGTAACTTCGTATTGTAATGAAAAAATAATCCGGTCAACGAGAAAGCACTTTCACTTTCAACACTGGTCGGCAAAATTGATCTAAGATACTGTTTGTCTGTGTTAGATGAACTCCTCTCTCACCTCTATTTTCTACATTGCTTTTTTAGTTATTACAAATCTCAGAAGATCAAATTATGCCCAAATTAGCATTAAAATAAATACTTAACGACGCACAGTGGGGTGGCAAATGGCAACAGTAATATGGTTAAGTGCGCTATACCGTTTAAAGCCTATATTTTACCTCCATGTGTTGTCTCCGGGTGTATTTAAGAACTCAAGTAACAGTAATTGTCTGATTCCGATATTACGATATTGGATCACTCAATATCGGAATTGTAATATCGGTAATAGCGTTCCGAGATTCCGATATTACGATATTACGAGATTTCGAGATTCATGCCCTAATTGTAACTAACTTAAAGTCATATAAGTAAAAAAGAAGATTACGTTAACTTCTTCAAAACTCTTGGTCCAAGGTTCATAGCAGGTGGTGACTATAATTCCAAGAATACTAAATGGGGTTCTCGTTTGACAACTACCAAAGGACGACAATTAGAAGTAGCTATCAATAATCTACATCTAAACGCAATATCTGGTGGGAAACCAACTTACTGGTCGACTGATCCAAAAAAGCTCCCCGATCTAGTTGATTTCTATGTCGTAAAGGGAATTCCTACTAATTTTCTCAAATGTACCTCCCTTGAAGAACTATCATCAGATCAGAGCATAGTGCTATTAGAGGTCTCTCAAAACATCGTGCATGTTAAACCAACAGCACGCCTACACAACCGTAGGACTAACTGGGATGGATTCCGCTCCCTAGTAGAATCTACAATCAATATAAACCTGCCCCTAAAATCTGAAGAAAACATAACGACAGCTATTGAACATTTTAACAAGTGTGTCCAAAATGCTGCTTGGGAGAGCACTCCTATTGCAAATAAAAACACTGAACCGGACTGCTCGAGGACTACTCGCGAGCATCTAGCTGAAAAAAGGGAGGCACGTAAACTTTGGCAAACCACCCATTATCCGAGAGACAAAACACGGCTTAACTACCTCACGGTTAAACTGAAGAAGCTATTAAGCTCTGAAAAGAATGAAAACGTTCAGAACAAACTGCGTAATTTGGACGCTACAGCTGATACAGGATATGATTTAATTACAGCAAAAATACTACACGAGCTACCAGAGAGAGAAATAACATTTCTGGCACATCTATTGCATCTTACTAAGAGGCATCTTCCCGCCCCAGTGGAAGGTAGCTGAAATTAAAATGATCCTCAAACCTGGCAAAGCTCCTGAAGATGTGTCTTCCTACAGACCGATCAGTTTATTACCTATTCTGTCAAAGGTAATGGAAATACTATTCCTTAAGCTACTAAACGCAGAAATAATAAGAAATAAAATCATACCTGACCACCAATTCGGCTTTAGAAAACATCACGGTACAATTGAGCAGGTGCATAGATTGGTTGAAGAAATACATAAAACCTTTGAAAATAAGAAATATTGTTGTGCGGCGTTTTTAGATATTGCCCAAGCTTTTGACAGAGTTTGGCACGACGGCCTTTTATATAAAATAAAGAAACTTCTTCTTTTAAATATATCTGAAATCATACCTTGCCAATAGATTTTTCTATACTAGGCAAGGAGAAGATATAACCAAACTACATAGAGCTCATGCAGGAATACCACAAGGAAGTGTGCTTGGCCCTATACTCTACCTTATTTTCACCTCTGACCTGCCCATGACAGATGGAGTATTGATCGGCACTTTTGCTGACGACACAGCGGCTCTAACTATTCACGATGAACCGGAACACACAAGCAATATGCTCCAACAGCCACTCGATAATATCACTGAATGGCTAGCCACCTGGCGGACCAAAGCAAATGAAACAAAATCGGTGCAGGTGACCTTTACAATGCGTCGTGAAACATGTCCCCCCGTGTCGCTTAACGGAGTAGAGATTCCTCAATCAACGGAGGCTTGTTATCTTGGACTTTATCTGGACCGCCGCCTTACCTGGAAAAAGCACATATTTACAAAACGCAAAGCATTAGGGATCCAACTAGGGAAAATATTCTGGTTACTGGGCAAAAAATCACAGTTGTCGCTGGAAAACAAATTACTATTGTATAACTGTATCCTGAAACCTATCTGGAACTACGGAGTTCAGCTCTGGGGAACAGCTTCCAAATCAAATGTAGAAATCCTCCAAAGGTTTCAATCCAAAATACTCAGGTTAATCACAGATGCTCCCTGGTTCATAACAAACCAACAACTACATCAAGAACTGAAAATCAGAACAGTCCAAGAAGAGATTAAACACTCGATGCAATCATACAAGACGAGACTAGATAAACACCCAAACACACTAGCTATTATTTTTTTTTTTATTTTTTAAGAAAAGGACAGTTTACAAGACTCACACTTATACATAAGTGAAAAACATGATCGGGTACAAGACACGTAGTGTGGCCTTAGTTACAAACTGCCACGGCATGTTAGATTCACAAAAAGCAGCTACGCAACTAATGAGTAACAGCTCTGCTTTTAAAAGGCTAAAAAGAAAGTGCCCTAGAGATTTGTAGGGTAGTAATGAGTACATCATGAGAGTTGGTCACTGGACGAGCTGCTCTTCAAGCTAAATTAAACTCTTAATCCTTTGCTGAATGTTCTTATGAAACAGATTGCAAAAAAACATACAGAAAAAAGAATGGACTTTCTGACCATTCAGCTCAATCAATAGAAATACCTTGTAGTAAGAGTTTTCAATTAAAATACTGGTACATATACAAAATAAATATTGATAAATACTTAAATCTGTTCTTAAATCATATATCTAGCTTGAGTTTTGCTGAAGTTTATTTGCATAATGATGTTAATAAGGCCTATGAAGCTTTCATAAACCTATTTAAAACAATATATGATTTATGCGTTCGGACACTTTTTATCAAACAACTCAAAAAATTACAAAGAAAATTATAAACCATCTATGGCCGATATTAGGAGGTGGCCGATACTACATGAATTTACCCTATAGGTACCAACTCACGTCCAAACGTTTTATTATTATATCCCTACCATTCTCTGAAGCGCAATATATAATTACTCCATGGCCCTTTACCTTTATTTTATCTTCTTTTACCGGCAGTTTCCGCAACTCATCGACTTTTTGCGGATCACTTCAACCACTCCAGCATTATACCCTCTCGCCATAATCCCTTGCAAGATTAGCTTGGCAGACCATCGTGTCACAAAAGGCAGCATGAGAGTGAAAAGTAACGACGCCCAAAGACCCCTAGCTCAACCAGGAATGCTCCAAGGTCTTTTTTCAGGTGCGCCGTGTAATTCTTAGATTGGTACAATAGCTTGCAGTTGCAGGGGTCGAAATAAGGGGAAGGTAAGCATTGAGGTATAAAGTTACCTCAATGAAGGTAAGTCGAATCGGTGGATAGGTGGGGTGTAATTTCTAAAAGGGAAGCCGATGGGAATCGGCATGTATTGGATCCTTTGCCACTGGTAACATGTAAAAGGTCACTCAGAAAGGCAATTGTTATTTTCGCGTATGACTCGAAATTCGAGGTGACTTTAGAGATATTATTTTATAGCAAGTGTATTGAATGAGTTGGTGTTCGCCGTGGGTTGCGCAAGGCCCGCCGCAGCCTGCCTATACAAGGCGTGGTGGGCGATGATTGGTCACCCACGCTCTCCTGTCTCCTTATTGCAGAGAATAAGTCGATTAATCACTACTTTTACACCGTTATGTTACTTTCGAAATACTGTACCTAAGTATTTTTTTTTTATAAAAATATAATAAAATTACTCGTCCCACAAGTTGTTCTTCTCAGGCGGACTACTTGTCAGACGAATAGATTTTTTCAAGCATTGAAAATGCAAAAGAATGATGGGCAATTTTCTATGAAATTTGGGGCGTAAAACTAACAGAAATGTAACTTTCATTGATAGGACAGAATAAGAAACAATTTTCTTATTCTGTATATATATATAACTACTCTAAGCCCCTTGCTTTGGGTTTGCTTGAAAATAACCCGATATAAAACCTGTTTATTAATTCTGTACCTAATAATACTTTTTTCGTACCACTTGCTCAAAAAAGTGACATTCTATGCCACAAAAAGCGAACATAACAATAGTCATTTTTAATCTGTTAAAAACAGGGAAAGAAAATTGTACTGAATTTCATTCATCCTCTAGGGGGAGAATGTGATTTAAATTTGGAATACTTACCGAAATTTATACTGTACTAGATCTGTGTTTACACCATTGAGTTTGTATATAAAGCATTACACATCTTTTTGAAAAAGGAATACGCATTTATTATGCAGTTATGATTATTAAATAAAATTACGAAAACCGACGAGGCCGTATGAGCTTGATGCCTTTGCTTTTCCGACAAAAAAATATTAGTCTAGGAATTTGCCGCGTTTTTGTTTTCTTCAAATACATCTCATATTATTATTGTGTTAATTTTTCGCAAATGGTACGAAAAGTTGAGTATTTTCCTAGGTGATAAAGCTGTCTTAATCTTGGGTGAACTTAAATCCCTCGCTACACTCAGGACTCGTCTTAAATCCCTCGCTTCGCTCGTGATTTAAGTTTTTAACACCCTCGCTACGCTTGGGAGTAAACCTCGAGTCCTTCGTTACGCTCGCGATTTAAATCGTCACCCGCGACAGAAGACACTGCTTTATCCCCTTGGTTAATAATCTACTATTTATCTCTTATTCTGTTTACTAGTTCCCGTGGGAATATCGGTAAAAAAATCAGTAGCCTGTGATACTCTCCGTCGTTTCAACTAACACTTGGGTATGCCAAAAATCAAGTAGATTGGTTGCTTAAGGGTGTGAAGCAAGCACAAACAAACACACTTTCGCATTTATAATGTTAGTTAGGAAAGATTATAATTATACATATAGTACAGGTATTGAGTCTCTCCGTTTTTTCCAAAGTTTTCTCGAAATTCAGTTTCGATAACTTAAGACTATATTTTTCAGGATTTAATTACAAATGTCTTAGTTTCAGTTTTTTCTCCGTACTTGAAGTAAAAGACGATATTAGTTGCCAAATTTCATAGGTTTAGGTCAACGGAAAGTACCCTATGAATTTTGATTCTTTTTAAAGTGTTGGAGTATACGTTTTTGCGGCATAAATGGCCATAAACTTCTTTAACGTTAATTTTGCACAGCTTCAAGAGATTGCTGATAACGTGAATATATGGTTATAATGTATATGTTGTAGCCATCCGGTTAAATTAGCCGTTTAATTGAACGGCTAGCCCGTTCATTGAACGCCGGCATTCAATTAAATGGCTAAAGAACAACTTGCCAAGTCGTTGAATAAAACGTTTAACTACTTGGCTAAACGCCATATTTAGCCGTTTCGTTAAAAGGGCTAGGGTAAAACTACTTTATGGACCCACTATTTTGTCGTTATTTTGGTATTCGCTAGGTAAAGAGACTTTAAGGTTTAAAAAAAAATAACCTTTGAAATTTAAGGCTCAATATCACCTGCCTGAATTCACGTCAGCCATCTTCAATGGGCTAGCTTACAATTAGCCAAATAGTTGAACGTTTACTGATGCTATTTCAATCAACTATCGGCCTAGGGAACTATTGAAAAAGTGACTCCAAAATGTAAAAAAAGAACCTTGTGATGCTAGTCAAGGCAAAAAATATAAAAGTACCATAGAAGGACAATGTAGAATGCAATGTTACTATAAATCCCTCACTACCTTGGCTAACACCGACTCCCAAAGTTTTATTTTCTTCTTTTTGGAGTCGGTTTTTTTAAATTGTTTTTTGACAATGAAATCGTACTTTGGCAACATTTTAAAATCATTTGCAATGTATAAGCAACACAAGGATCAAGTTATGGACCTTATAAATTATGAATTTTCCCAAAAATCCCGAAAGAGTTTTTTCATTTTTTTATATAAAAAATCAGTAGGTAACTAGGTACTTTTATAGATTGCATTTGCAACTATTTAAGCTTAATTGCAACTCTATAAACTCTTTACAGGAGGAACCAAGAAATGGGCTTTTAAATATGGTTAGTTATTCCCGAAAATGTTGAGATCTTTTTTTTTTTTTTATCTGAAAGGTAGAAATTTTGCGCTAAACAAAGACTACTTTTATATAATAGTTATTTGTTATGCAAGGCTGGAAAGTTGGTTATTTAGCGGCGAGATACCTCTATTGAAATCTGACCAAGTGAAGGATTCTAGGATTGAACCACGAGCGCAGCGAGTGGTTGAAAGATTGAATCCTGAGCGAAGCGAGGATTTCAAAGGTACAAGACGCTAAAAACTTTTCTGCCGAGCGCAACACAATTTTTCACCTCACAACAGCGAGGAACATTTTATAGTTGTTTCCGCTGTCAACTTCCGGTAAAAATTCTTTAAACATAAAGTTTAATTTAAATATACCTAATTCTCGTTGTTTTAATGATATAAAAAACTAAAATAATAAAAAAGGAGTATAATAGTTAATTCAAAGTTATTTAAAGTAGGAATATATTGTTACTTATTAATAAAAATAAAAACGATTCCGTAAATGTTGACACTGACATGAGGTACAAGACACAGACAATTTAAAAATAAAGATTTATGTCACAGTCCGAAATTCAATTATAGGTTGTGAAATCTCACCCAGCCTAATATAAAATTCTTATAACAAATAGTTTAATCTTATTGTTATTGTTTTTATGATTCAATGAACTAAAATAATATAATTAAACCAAAACGGAGTATTACAATTAATTTAAAGCTATTTAAAATAAGAATCAAATATAACAAAAAAGTCAATAGTGCGATTCGGAACGCATTATGACATATTTTTAGGTATTAAATTAAAAAAGTACTTTGCCGCGCTAGGCCGCAAAAAGCGATTTTCTACGCCTAATCTGATTGACAAAACCTCCTTTTCAGAGCGTGTGTGGTGAAAAGTTTAATTTTGTGATAATTTTAGTCTAATCCTGCACTTAGAGCTGCCTCTATAAACACTAAAGCTTCACTAAAGAGACTAAGCTGCGGAAGAGGCCTCTTTAAAATTTTATGTTTTGCTTCCGTCAGAAGCAAATTGTCTCGTCATACGAGGAACAGGGACAAAGAAAGTTGTAGTTGTAAAAAATGGACGTGTTTGGCGCAGGGGTTCTAAACCCACATTCTGCGCCAGAGGTCCGGGTTCGATCCCCGGCAAGACAAATATTTGTGTGCATGAACATGTCTACTTGTTTCGGTCTGGAAGTTTAATATGCATATTATGTATGTATTTACAAAAAAAAAAAATTGATTAAAAGAATGTTTATCCGTTATCTCGTATCCAAAACACAAGTTCTACATGAAACTTAACGTGGCCTAGATAATTGTTGTGATTGTATGCAATTATTTATATATTTATCTTTGTAGGGCAAAAGCTTGATCCTTAATAGCATTCATAGAGGTGTAATGTTGCAATTGCAAAAAATCTAAAATTCTTAGATCCGATAGAGGCCTATCAAACAAGCTCTATTACCTAGGTACATTAGAATGAATTATGTACATTGTGCAAATATTTCAACAACGATAAAAAAGTGTAATTATGCAAGTATTTACAGCCCAATTATCTTATTCTCTTAGAAAAACGTTATTCGATATAAAATTCCGCGAAATTTAAGTATCGAGGGCATTCAATGTTTAAACATGGCGAATTCACTGCATATCTCTGGCGTTCGTCCGAAGATGGAGGCTGCTGTGGTCCTTACCATAAACATATGCAAATTGTTTTATGTACTCGCTACTACATTGAGCTGTTGCATTTTATATTTTAATGTTGTTTGAAAGTACTTATACACAATATTATGTACGTACAAAAAGTGTGTTAAAATAAAATTATACTTTTCTATTTGGGCAATTTCAAACAAAGAGACAGAATTGTTTTTGTTTTTTCTTTTCTAAATAGCTTTATTTCCGACTTTATAACACAACATATTACGGAAAACTTTCGAACTTTAAAATAAACATATTATTACTTCCGCAAATTCACCGTCAGTCAGTGGAAATCAACAAAACAACTCGTTGAAACTTTTTTAAAGCGTGTTGGCGGGCGATTCGCCCATGTCCCATTAGAGAAAATAAAATGGCGGGAAGATACGGGCTTCAGATTATTGCTAGGCTAAAAATTACTACAATATTGGTAGTAATTTCATATTAAAATGAGAAGAAATTTATGTCACTCAGTGGGAAACTTCACATGTGACGTAATTTGTGTTTTGGAATTAATACCTTATCGTCGATCGATTTCATTGATTATTGTATTAAAAGTAACAAAAATACTTAAATTACTTAGTATTTAGTTGTCTTTTTATGCAAAAAAATAGGTCATTGTATTACGAATATAAAAAAAATTACTCTTTGTTTTCGATGACACAAGGCTAAAGTATGAGTTTTATGATTTTCATAATGCAATAAAATATAAATAATTTGCTTCTATTATGAATAAAAGCAGTTAAGTATAGTGGCTTGAATCAATATATATCCATAGATAATAAGATTTTAACGCCAAAGGCACCTAAAACTCTAATGGTATCGATGAGATCGGACACGCTAAAATGGCTGGGTACAAAAAAATTGCCCATTTACTTGGATTGATTAGAGTATTGATAGGAAAAACTTTAAAACTGTAAACTTTTATTAAGTAGGAAAACGATTTAGCTAGTTACTTATCTTTAATGAAAAACGACAAAATAAACACGTATGAGTTATGATTTTTTAAGGAAACAAAAGACAGCGCGAAAAGCTATGAAATATATAATACCCCTACTCTACATAGTAAGTATTCTTATGAATACTTTACCCGTCTGAAATTTGTGAGATGTCGACACAAAATAAAACATAAATAACTTATTACTCTGTTATTAAAACAAATATTTTGCATTCAGCCCACTAGTGAAACTGATTTTTGTAAAGAATGTGTCAATAATACCAAAATAATTAAGGTCAAGTTGGCTCATGAAGTGGCTCGTCATCAATGTAGCTTTTAAGCCATTTTAGGTATGAATGACTTCAGCAGCAGTGAGATGTAAGCGCTTACGTGTCTCGAAGGTCTCGTGGGCGACCGATGCTGTGCGCGGCGTCAAGGTGCGACGAGGGGCGCCGGCGCAGGCGCAGGCAGCCGCACAGACAGACTCCGCGAGCCAGTCGCGAGCGACGCGCGCGCACGCAGCGACACACGACACGAACGACTCTCGCGACCATTCCTCTCATACATGGCAATCGTTTGACGATTATGTGATAAAATATTTTAAGTACCGTATTTAAAAATTATTTAATCGTAATTTAAGAATCTCCTGTGTTTAGTTTTAGTTAAAAAGTGGGACCAAAATGACGATCAAAAATAAAAAGACTAAACAATCAAAGTCGGAATTGACTTCGACTAGTTCTAGTGCATCTACGAGTAGTGTTCAGAAGACCAGCACCTCCAAAACAGTGCAGCAGAGCAGTAATACCTTGCAGAAGTCCAGCTCGACCGGCAAGAAAGTTCGATACATTGAGGTGAAAGTGGAGGAAGATGACCCGCTGATGATTACCGATGTCACGGACCATTCGATAAGCGGCTCAACTATATCAGAGCACTACAATAGTCACCCGCATTACATTATAACTGAAGCTCCTTCTATACCTGATCTCTCGCAAACTAGACAAGAGCTCCAAGTAAGTGATATGGCAAAGTCCACTACCGGCGAATTTGTTTCTAGCTCTGTACTGCAAGAGTCTTCCACCTCTCACCAGCAGAGTTCTAAAAGTGAAACTTTTCAATCTTCTTCTTCCATTCAACGTTCTGGTTCGAGTCATAACCAGACCTTTGATAAAACTGTGGATACATCAACCGCCGGCCAGACTTTAAACACAGCTTTCATTGACACGTCCTCTAATACGAACCCGGCATTTTTGTCAAGGTCGCAAGGTGCCAACGCTACTGATTCTTTTCTTCAATCCGAACGTCAAGAATTACTTAGCGAGTCATCTCAAAAGTCAAATAAAATAACATCAGAAAATGTAAGTAAATCAAACCAGTCGAGTAATCAAAAATCTACAAGCAATACGAATTATAGAAACTCTCCTGAGCCTTCTAAAAGAACTCAAACTATTAAATCAGATTCCTCAAATTTCTACGGGGGCGAGGGTAGCTTAGACAAAAATGTCAAAACAAAGGAATTTAGCAGTTCTTCTCACACAAGTGAAAGTAAAAGCAGCAGTGTTGCAAAGTCTTCTTCTACTTCCTATGTGGTCGAAATCGTTGATGGCAAGGAACGTATCATAGACAGTTCAACAAGGGAGTGGGGAGATGCTAAGGAACAAGCGTCATCAGAGGCTTATGCAAGTGTTAGTGGAACAGGAATTAAACCTCAGTCTGTGCACAGTTCGCAAGCTTATGACATGCAGGCTAATTATGATACTGGTATAGATGGTCAGAAACCAACAAGTGGAATGACAACGAAAGAACAATCGAAACTCAGTAAAGATGGAAAAGAAGTTTCTGCTCATGAAAGCATTATCACAGAAAAAGACAACTATAAACAAAAACAGATAAAATCAAGTAAAGACAATGCTTACACTCAAGACCAACGTTATTCGACTACTGCAAAAGATACATACGGTTCAAACAGTAGAACACAGACAGATAAAAATGTAACGGAAAACATAACAACCAACAAGCAAATCGTTTCTGATAGAAAGCACAATTCAAACACAACAGATTCATCAAATTTTTATGGTTATGATGCAACTATACAGAATGAATTGAAAAAGGTTGGAGACATTTTAAAAGTTGGTGATACACAAAACATAAATTTTTCAACAAAAATATTGAAAAGTAACACCAGTAGTGCTCAGCAGGCGTCTACATCTTCGTACGCATTTGAAGTAGTCGACGGGAAAGAGAGAATAGTTGACACTTCCCATCGAGAATGGGGAGATAGTAAAGAACATGCTACGTATGAAAAAGCTCATAACGTGCATGGTACGGGTAAAAAGCCTGAAAGTGAATACAGTAGACATGTCCTTGAAAAAGAATCTCATTACGACACCGGTAAAGATGGTGTTCCAAAAAGCTCTTCTCAGATGTCAGAAGAGTCCGTTTTATACAAAAACGGAAAAGAAGTTGCCGCAACTAGTAACGCTTATGTTGGTGACTTCACTAAGAAGAAGGCCATTACTGAGCATCAAAAAGATACGCAAGATCAACTCAACAAACGTATCCAAGATACCACTGATACAAATGTTAATTATTCCACTCATAAGACGACAACATCAGATGTTCAATCGCAGTCAAAAGATTACACAAATACTTCGAAAGTCACCGATTTCATAACCACTGAGAAACAAACTTTAGAACAACAAAATATAAAAGATAGTTCCTCTAAATCTGAAACCAAGGATACTTTAACAACTTATGAAAGAAGTACTGGAACATGGAATGGAAAGTTTGTTTATGAAAAAGATGAAGACAGGCCGAAAAAACCGAAAGAGATGTCCCCATTCGGCAGACCTGAACAGCCAAGGCATCACTTAAAGCGTCAAGATACTGAAGAAAATATCATTTTGTCTTCAAGAGACATAAAAGATTTCACGTCCATCAGTGACTTGCGTAAAATTATTGAAACATCACAGTATAAGAAAGATGTCACTGTAAGTAATAAAAACATAGTTATTAATAGAAACATCGATGACCGCGTTCTAAAAGAAATCATTGAAACAGTCAAGAAATATCCATTCAAGCGAATTAATAAAGTGACCTATGGAACTAAAGTTAATGAAGATGTTAAAGACCTTTACGAAGGTATCGACACTGAAGATACTACTGTCGTTAGTACAACCAGTGGCGGCACCACGAGAAAACAATTCGAAGTTGAGAAAAACATTAATCAGGTTGAAGTGACTCGATACATAACTGAAAACGGAATAACAAGAAAAATAACAACTTATGAAGATGCTAAGGAAGATGACAAAGTAAGAACGAACGTCTTCGTCGACAAGAGTGTGGTAGACTTCGAGAAATTGGTAAGTGCATTGTAGTATCAAATAGTTTAGTAGTTAAGGTAATTAACTCAACATAGGTCAGTTAATTAAACAAAACAATTTTTTAGCGAGATGTCCAAACAAAAGAAGACGTGATTCGAGAATACGACGTGGTGGACCATGCCATAACGGACACCAGAGAAGATACCACCGTCCGCACCGTCTACGACGAAACCATCGACAGGAAGACAGTGCGTGACGACAGGACCATCGTCGACGAAACCATTGTCGTTGACGAGACCAGGCCCAAGCATGGCGGCCCTAGGAGACCGGAAGTCGTCAAACAGGAGCAGTGCATTTGTGAAATGTGCACTTGTGGGTAAGTGAAACATATTTCGTTTTCCTAACCTTTTTGATGATCGAAGGGCATATTCCAGAAAGATTTGTCCATAAATATGCTACGTGCAATTTGGATTACACCTTGTGACAACAGACTTCCAATTTATATTTTAATCTTCAAACTTGAAGATATAAATAAATAACAACACAGGTAGTTAGGATAATTTCTAGAGCAATCAAACGAATGACCCGCAAATGATGTACTCGTAGTAAATAGAGCTTCTGTGTGCAACATGATGAAATTGGTTTATTATTGTTGGTGACACAATTCTCTGGTTAGTATGTTTATGTAGCAAGTGGGACTACCGAGGTTATTTCATTCAGATATTCAATCGCGTCACGTGAATAAACAATATTATAAATTCGGCTCTCAGTGTTTCTTAGTAAAAATTGAATGATGCGTCAGAATGAAACAAGTTGAATAATTATAGAGATGAATTCAACTGATGAATAATTTGTACTATTAGTTTGTTATTTTTTATTGACCTAGTTTTTCGTTCATCGTTCACATTAAGTACATTAGTTTTTTTAATAAAATAAATTCGCCCTTTTAACGTCTAATCCTATATTTTCAAATTATGAAGACTTATTTATTATAAAATTTGTTATCGCATTATCAGATAAAAAGATGTTTGCTTATTTTTAATATTCGTATGGACACAAATGCTCTGATTTTATATTTTATTTTCATTTTATTATTTTGATGTGTTTTTTTTATTATTATTTATTATATATTTTTTATATTATTTTTTAACTGGGCAGTCATTTGACCACCATCGTGCTTAATAAACAGGATGTGGTCTAAGTTTAGTGCTTTACCGGCAATATCAGATAATTAAGTAAGTAAATACGGGTAAACATTTTCCAAAAACTAATTCAAATAATAACATTCTAATCACTCTACCTTTTTCAAATAACTTTAACTATATGTTATAAGTAACTATGTTGCTAGTTGAGAAGATACATTTGCAAATTAACTGTGTGTCAAGAAATAAAACATGTTTTATAACCCACATCTGATCATATCGTTTTCCATAACACAATGTTTTTATAGTATTGATGGCAATTATAAATCGAGTTTGTAAGAAAAATTAAAAGAGAATTATAGACTATGGTAATTGTAACCATCGTTTTTTTTAACAAAAACAATATTTTAGGTTATTATTCACTAGATTCATGAAGATGATGATTTGATGAAGATGAAGAAAATTTATGGACAGTCTCTGTCACTGTTATGGTGAAAGAATTTTCAAATTCGGTTCAGTTCCAGGTTACTATTATTTTTACTTCTAGTATTAGATCCCATATTTGCAATACTAGTAAAAGACTCCATATTTTTTCGTGAAAAAGAAGGCTACATACAAGAAACCAATCATAAAAACATTCTTTGATTGACGACGTGAAGTTTTCTTAAAACTACTATTTTCATTAGTTATTTATAGAAAAATGTCGCTCGCAAACGCAAATCATTAAAATTTGCGATAATTTTTACATGTCACCTTTTCTGCGCGTAGTAGGTAGACAAAGATAGCTGCTAGTACAGTGATCTGCAAATGTCAGGCGTCAAAAACAGGCGACGAGTTACGTAACAATCGTAAACGAGTTGTGTTTATACGTGACTTGGTAACTATACAATTCGTTTCACTTTGCCAATCGCATTTAGATAACGTCTCGGCTATTGTGCCTAAAAAGTTATATATTTTAACCTCAAACCCTTCGAGATTTTGACATTTTTAATAACTTGACATTGCCAGTTGTGATAAAATCAATATGCCGTGTTTTTGTTTTTTATGCAGAGCAGAGAATATTTACTAATTTTACAGGGAAATACAAAAGCAAAATATAAAAATTTTGCCTCATATTTTTTTTGTAACCGAAACTCAAAACCACAGAAATTAAACTGAGTTTCATGAAACTTTATTAAACTCATGACTTCTCAGTATTTTCCATAGTTACTATGTTTCATTTCATTTGCTGAAAAGCATTAACTTTTACCTTTTTTAAAGTTAGTTCCTGTATATCACCAAATGGAAAAAACTGAGAAGTTTGGAATTTAATAAAGTTTGAAACTTAGTTTAATTTTGGTGGTTTTAAGTTTTGGTAACAAAAAAAATATGTCATAGAATAAATGTGTTCTGAGTCTATTTTTAACTGAACAAAAGACTAAAGCGAGTTATTAGTTTTTATAAGATAACCAACATCGTGCAACAAAGTAAGAAAACAGCACGTTTTGAAATATAAATATATAGTGTGTAATACCCTAGGTATTTATGTGCATACGCTTATCTTACTTGGCAAGTTTCCCAGTTCGACATATTACTATTTTATAGTTCATAATATTCTTTCATTAACAATGTCACGGCCGACTTTAGCATGAGCATTCTTTGTCTAGTTATCGAAGACTGATACATTTTGTTTTTCTTTACGAATTATCTGTTTAAGATTGAAAATTGAGAGTTCACTGAAAATTAACAAACCTTTTTAATGTTGCTTGAAATTTTTCTAAGATGATTCATTTGTTTTTGTTTGTCATCCCATTCGTTAACAAGATTTAAAAATAGAGAGTTCATTGAAATTGAAAAGGTAAAGTCTTTTAATGTTAATTTATTTGTCTAAAATGTTTTTTTTTTTGTTATTGTCAGTCATTCTCATTCGTAAACAATATATTATATTCAATCAATATATTATATTTGTAAACCATGGTCATCACCTTGTAAAAAGAAAGTAAAAAATATCTTAATACAATCCTACATAAACTAGAGTTTATAAAAAACCATAGAAGTATTGATGGAATTTAATGAGTCATTCACCAATACTGGTATCGCAATAGCCTTATAAATAAGCTCCTAACGTAGGTGGCAATCCGTCCAACAGTCATTAGGCTGCCTCCGATACCAAAACTCGTTTAGGTATTGTATCTGAACGGCAGTATGGGTCCAAATTTTAAGAATCAAAAAGAAAAGTCCGTAAAGGATTCTTGCTGTTAAGACTGGCCGATTATATATGTAATTGATAAAACAAATCTAGAAAATAGAGATACAATAGAAATGTAGAGTTTAGAAGATAGGTAGATGTATTGATTATTTAAAACTTTTCTTGTTTCAAATGATAACTAATTGGTAATATCGAACTTACAAATTCTAAATAAATAATTAAGCGTAGATTTGTTGAAATTTTGGTGAAAATTTATGTAATAAAAGATCTTCTGAGGAGATTCAGTTTAGTAAGCTTATCTACGGAAATATAGTTAACTTACTTAGTTATATATACTTAATGACAAAATGTTTTCCGTATTCTGAATGTAATGAGATTTTAACGATCTATTTTGACCTTAAACTTTTTTATTGTTGATTAAACACAGTAAATAAAGTGCCAGCGCTTTTAATGTATAAAAATTATGATTTTTTTATTTAACAAAAATACATTTTCTTGATTACATTTTCATAATTTTAAAGGAATTCTTTGCTTTCGTATATATTTTTTCTATTTCAAATCAATCATTAAGGAAGCAGAAAAGTACTGTTACAATTTTTATTTAAATGGACTCGTATTGGTCTTTCGGTAAGCTTATGAACTTACAGTAACAAGGAAAGGAATATACACAGTAGGGTTAGCACGAATAACTTTCGAGTAAGTATCGAGGAAGTAAAGTAAAAAAAATTATGACATATTGAGCAGCGTTCCTACCGGACGTAAACGGAACTACATTTTCCTATACATTTTTTGACATTACGTGCTCGATACTTACTCGATACTATTACGATAGTTATTCGTGCTTGCCCTACTGGTCTCACATCAGTTTGTGGCTAACTGAACGTTTCGAGCGTCGTATCGTATTACTCTAAGTTTAGTCGCCAAAATGTTGGTACTTAATTTTTTAGACAGTTTAAACAATACAGATTTTGTATTTATGTATTATTTTAATAAATAATAATTCAATTTCTTATTAGGTATTTGAGCTAGGAACAAAATTGGGGCCGTTAAACTTAGTGGATGATTACGATAAAGGGATGGATGGAGATACACAAATTTCTCTTGTGAACGAATATATTGACGATTATAGTCACATGCTTTGAAATAAACTATACAAATACTTAGTTTGTCAATGCGAAACTCAATAAGCGATTGTTGTTTGATTTCTCTGTGTCTGTGATTGATTAGGGCGCCAAAGTCAAGTGCGTGCACCGGAGCGTGCGGGCCAGGGCTACTCAACCGTACTTGCTACTAGGAAGCAAGACTAGCGAATCATAAGCCATTGATTTATGTTTACTTTTTTTAACACAATAAAAATATTTGTTTAATTGTAGTAGTTTATTTGACTCGTTTCCCTGAAGTTGTCTCGCTTGCGCTAAAGCGTAGTGTTCTGGCACAGAATCGGTACTTAGGTACTCCTTTGTAAACTATTGCAGTATTTTGTTTTTTCCCAGATAAGTAAATAATAGTAGTTAAATATTTGCAGTTTAAACCAAAACTTTAGAATGTGAAAGAAAACTTTCTTAGGTAAAAAATAAAGTTTTCTTAGGTAAATATTTTTTTAAGCATAAGTAAGCTTACACAAAAATTACCTTCTTAGAGCAGTTATACCAAAAATTCTTTAATCATCCATGTGGCATGAAAAGTAACGATAACTTACCTTGATAATATTGATACACATAAATGCAAAGTGTCAAATTTCAACAAAATGATATTGGGGCAGACATCTGAATAAATAATATGCTCGGGAATGTGTCACTAAGACCGTCAGCTACTTGCAAACGCCAAACTACAGAGTTCGTCGACATTCTATTCCGCCAAGGACTTTCGAGAGAAGTTACAGAGCGTCAACTATTTTTCTAACTTTGTCAGTAACAATTTGATTGCACCGTCATACCTACGTAGTTATGTTTTATTTTGCAACAGTCATAGCATTCGGTTTGGTTCGTTTATATGTGGTTTATTGTAACAGATCACGATATGTCGTGGTCGATACAGTCAGTCAGTCAACAATGCTGTGAAGGTCTTTTATTGGCTCATAATTGGTTGAAACGGTTGACTTGCTTAATCTCTAAAAATCGGTTAGTTACAATTACCATATAATTGAGCAAATACCAATATTACACTAAAAGATTATTATTATTAACTAAATTAGAAAATAACGTAGTGAACTATAATTGCCTTTTATCAAACTTAATTATTTATAAATGCAACGGTTTACTACTTAGTTAGTATTCTTGTATCACTTTCACAAAACCTTATCTAGACTAAACTTGTTCTGATTTCTTCCTACATCTTGTTAAACGCTATCTAGAACCATTATAAAATCTATAAGGTATTATAGACCAGTTTTCTTTCAGACCGCGATGGTAGTATAAAAAGCGGGATATTTGAGGGAAAACTACAGAATACAGAAAGTCTTGGGGAAAACTGTTCGTTGGCTTTCATAAGAATAGCTCTTTGTAACCAATAAGTTCTTTTCAATTATCTTCTGTATACTTTGTTCTATTTTTTCAATAACTAAGTATATCTTTAATTTTACTCTATTCCTGATTTCGGAAAACTGTTGGTTGCCTTTCTTAAGTAGTTCTTTATAAATAATAAGTCCTTTTAAATTTTCTTCTGCGTATTCTGCAAGCACTGTCTTTTAAATTACTTATTTATTTATTCCAGAAAGCAACAGCGACACAAAATATTCAAATTACATGTTGGGTTATTGCAATGTGAGGCCAATAACAGGTTTCGATTATAAATTTACAAGTAGGCAAACCGAACAAAATCCGACGATCTAAAAAAAAATACCTTACGAATGTAACGTATATATCTCAAATAAATATTAAACAAGAAAATATACTAGAAAAAAGCAACTAGTCTCATGTCGCCGTCAGGGCGAATTACACAAAAATAGCATTGTAAAATGCAAAATTAAAAATGTATAAGTATATAATATCTCAATTTCAGTATATTCAATGAAATCCCCGGCCTCAGAAAGTAATTAACTGGGATGTTAGTCACGATTCCGTGTGACGCGTAGGATAGAATGGGTGCCAGGCGCCGGGAAGCACCGTCTGATATGGGATCACAAAGTTACCTACTTTTGCCTGAAACGTTTTAGCTGTGAACGTTTTAAAGCATATTGCGAAACATTGTTAATTAATTAGAATGTAAAAGTATTTCCCTTCATGATGGAAAGAAAAAAAAAACATAAGGACCTTTTGGCACAAAAATATTTAAAACTACAAAGATATTATTGCTGAAAACTATTTACCACAACCTTTTAGACTAACGACTGTTAACTGTCTCGTGTTGTTGTCAGTTGTTGTCGTGTGACTGTTGTCTCGGTCTCGTAATTAACATGAAAGAAATAGAAGGAAACATAAATTTCCCACTTTTCTGGTAGATTTTCCACAAATATTTCATAAAAAGAAACAATTTATTGTTTTACAGGTTTAACCAGGTCAAGCCGTTCTCAAAGTGATAACCTAGTCATGACTCTGTTTTTTATGTTATTATGGTGTTAACTCATAGTTTTTAACCAACTCCAGAAAACTAAGAAAAAGGAGGTTATCAATTACAATGCGTCGCGTCGACGATGGTTCATTCTTCAAATTCTGTACTAAAATTTTTCTTGCTTTGGCTGGCTCAGACTCCATAAGGCTTATTTTTTCAATGATCGGAGTAACGAAGTAAATCAGTAGACCTTTGTCTGTAATCGTGTTGCACTCAAGAGTCATTCAGTCAATGTAAGTTCTTGAGATTAACCTTTACAAGATGTCCATTGCCCTACGTTAATTAGAACGTCGGAGCTATCCTCGGATGGAGCAGAAAGGTCACATCTTCATCAGTCGCACCATTATCTTTAAATAATAATCAGCTAAGGTAAACCGCGTTCCGTTATTCATTAGGTCTTATCAGAGTTCTGACATTATCTTTGACCCAATGCAGTCATAATAAACGCTGGCAAATTTGTTTCACAAATAACTCTTACGTAAATATTAAATATTTTTCCTTTCAATCTCGAAATTCTCTAAAATGAAACATTCAGTCTAGATATCTTTAGAATTTCTGACCTTTATAATTTTGGCAATTCAGCAATGTAACGTTAACTATGTGTAATGTTAACTACTAAAATTTTTGAAAGTGAAGTGAAGTCAATCATTGTTCGGAGTATGACTTTGTTTTAAAGATAGATTGAAAGCAATCCTCACAAATTTTTAGATCGAGGCTATCGATTCGGTGGCTTATATGGTTCGGATTGTGACCCAGAAAGGCGTAAGTAGAGAGACATGTCCCACCCGCGCTTCTAGGCCACGTTCATTATTAACTAAAGCCAAGTTTAATGGTAGCCTGATAGGCTCGCTCGTAAGCTATATAGTTTTTATTAATGCGTTCCCGATATTCTTTAATAAGAGAAAATTACATGTGCCCAAAAATGTGTTATAAACTTACTTTGCTTCGATAGATATTTACATTACAATTAGGTACTAGCTACGAGAAAACTTAATTGTTTCTTTTCCTCGGTTAAAAATGTACTAGACTAATGGAATTTATCAACAATTTGCGGACGATTTGTTGGCACACATTAGATAAACGCGAAACAATAGAATATAACAAATAATGTTAATGACAAAATGATACTTTATAAGATATGGTTCGTAATGTTTTTGCTACGAAAAATTTTGCACAAGTAGCTACGAGAAAATTTAACATTTTTTTTCCTCGATTATAAAAGTATAAATTAGAGCATTTATCAAAAGTATCCCTTAATAGGGCAAAGGGCAATTGCTTACCACCTCAGCTTTTGACCATAGAGCAAGAGTTGGTCTGTATACACTTTCTTAAACGGGCAATGGTAAAATTATTAACACCGATATTTCGCGTATTTGTGATTAAGTATATATTTTTAGATTTTCATAAATAATTTTAAAAAGGATCCTAATAAACGTATAAATAATAACTCAGAAATGATTTTTCAATATTTTTTACCTCCGCCCTAGTAAGGGGTAAACAAACAAATTTACGAACGATTTATTGGCACACATTAGATAATTGTTGAACCAATAGAATTATAACAAATAATGTTCATTAGGAAAATGATACTTTTATAATAAAGATAAGGTTCGTAATGTTTTTGCTACGAAAAAGAGTCTATAAGTAACTCCGAGAAAAAGTTATTTTTTCCTCGATTAAGAAAATATTTTATTTATCTAAAGTACGAAACAAACGATTTGCGAACGATTTGTTGGCACACATTAGACAAACGTCGAAACAATAGAATATAAAAAAAGAATGTGGATTACAAAATGATACTTTTATAATTATGTATTAAGATATAGTTCGTAATGTTTTTGCTACGAAAAAGATTAAGAAACTATAAATAGAATTTATCGAAAATAAACAAACGATTTGCGAACGATTTGTTGGCACACATTAGATAAACGAAACAATAACAATAGAATAAAATTTCAAAAATGATACTGTTATTATTGAAACCATAGTTTGATATAGTAAGATATGCTACGAAGAATATTGTACAAGTAGCTACGATATACATTGTTAACTAACATTACGAAAGTATTTTAACTTAAAGTAAACAAATGATTTGTTGCCACAAATTAGATAAACGTCCAAACAATAGAATCTAACAAATAATGTTGATAAGAAAATGATACTTAAATAATAAGGTCCGTAATGTTTTATTAATTGCTGATGGGTGTCCAGAAATGACGGTAATTAAATGTTATCTACCCCCAATCATCAGGCGATGTCCTGTCACTACACCTGCTTATTGTAATCCTTTATATTTGATATTACATGTTACTTTGATGACCTGTTTTCGCAGGGGTACTAAACCCGCCTTCTACGCCAGAGGTCCCGGGTTCAATCCCCGGACAAGACAATTATTTGAGTGCTTGAACATGTATATTTGTCTTGGTCTGGGTGTTTAATATGTATATATAGTATTTACAAAAAAAATTATATATATGTATGTTTATCCGTTATCTAGTATCCATAACACAAGTTCTTCATGAAACTTAACGTGGGCTAGATAATTGGTGTGTTTGTATGAAGTTATTTATTATTTATTACTTTAATGTAATAAAAGTTAAATATTTCATACATATTACCTCTACATACATTAATTATTATCATACGCTATACAATCACCTTCATTAAGAAAGATTCTTACTATAAACTATTTATGAAATGTTTTTGTTTACTTTTTGATATGAATGAAACCATAGAACGGTAAAACAAAATCATTCTGTGACAAATTGTTGAGAAACTTAAAATAAACGCTTGCATTTTTTGATAAAATAGGGGTAAGGCGTTTGTGGTCATCTTGGTGTTTACAAGCTTTACGTAAAAATTGCAAATAATTGAATTTGGGTCGCTTATTATAACTAATTAAAATGACTGTTTTGGTCATACATAATCCACTTTCCAGACACTTATAGTTTTCGGCTAATTGATCTATTGTCCAATCGTCATGGCTTAAACGAATTATGTTGGTCCATTAGCCATTAATTTAGTGTTAGTTCATCAGGTGGGTGTTCCGTGATTTACCGGTCCAACGGCTTGCCGACATGATAATCGCGATGGAGGCGTGAAAGTCAGCCCGCGCACCGATTGTCTGTCTTCCTTCTAAGGATGGATGTCATCATGTCATACAGTTCATAAAACTAAAAGAGCATTTATCCTCATTGGCGATTATATGGGTTATTATGTTTATTACATTTTAATGTAATTCTAACACATTTAACCATTGAAGTGAAGATAAGACAATATTTGAGTTTGCGTAGTGTGTGTGCTCTATCATTCATATTATTATCATCTCATCACGTTTTTCAATCTCCCCACTGCTGGGGACTTATAAGTCAACTGGCGAGCGTAACTCGCGAGCACGCGCGAGTTGGCACCTTCCGATTTTAATCCAATTAAATACCGATATCTAATAATTATTATTTTCATAGTCGTTAACTCGCGCGATCTTATGATGTAGAGTCAAATAAAAACGCAGCTCTCTATATATAAATAAGTGAGTTGACGACAAAAAAAATATAAATCGGAAGGAGAGTCGCCAGTTGACGAATAAGTCCTACTGGGGCATGGGGATTGGTATGATGTATTTGCTCTTAGAGTACCTACTTTTTGTAATCTGAAATACTTAGTCAAAGAAAAACTTCGATCGAAGGAGAAAAATAATTTTTTTTTTCTTTTCAATGACTTTGTTAAAACTTTTTGCTAACAGTTTAGTTTCGGTTTAACTAGAAAATATCTGAGCACAGTAGCGTGGTTTGACACGTGCGATACGCTGCGTATGCGCGGCGTCCGTGACGGAGCAACAAAACTCTCCACAGCGTGTGACGCGTTGCAGAAAGGGCTTTGTACTCGACTGTGGCCTAGTTGGAGATTCCCGATTAAATATAAGCGTGGAGATGCGTATCTTTATTACGTGTATAGGTAAGGAGTTGTATTACGGTTTCCTGAAATTCTTTGCGTTTGCAAATCGTATACAGTTCAGTTTAACTATCTAAATTTTCGCGTAGACAGATTCATCTTTTCAACTTCCAAGTTTTCAACGGTGTCAAGTCGAAGTGTGTTTATGAGCCTTGATGATGTAACCAAATTATATTATCTAATATATTACTACATAGTTGTGGTAAGTGCGCCATCTGTATTTTACGTAGCTTGTACAATGCAAGAAAGATTGAATATTAAATATTTAGTATTTAAGAAAACTTGCTTATTTAAGACGATTTACTACAACGTAAATATTTTGTCACGATAAAAAGAAAATAAAATATAAGTAGATACTACCTACTGAAAATGTATCTTTTCTCTTGTTTTGTTACACCATATTGAATAATGATACAACAGATTCAGTACATTACGTTCACGATTTGGAGAAGAATACATATTATTTAACAATCATTTTCAGAATTTTTCTTGGTCATCGGTCAGAGATGACTATTAATGAGCCACTATAGTCATGCGGTAAATATAGTTTGTCACGAACGATTCTCTATTTGATCTATGTTTTATCAAATTTAAATCTTCAAAATAGAGCATCACCCTTAATAGAACAAATTATTTTCTATACGATATCAAATAAATAATTAGTTATAACTTTTTAATTTTGCATTTTACAATGCTATTTTTCGCTATCTACCTACAATCAATGAATAAACACTTATTATTTATGTGATAAATATTAAACAAGAAAATATACTAGAAAAAAGCAATCTGTCTCATGTCGCCCTGACGGGAATGAGACATGAGACAGGTTGCTTTTTTCTAGTATATTTTCTTGTTTAATATTTATCACATAAATAATAAGTGTTTATTCATTGATTGTAGGTAGACACTAAAGTTTAATATTATTAATATCAAGGTGTTATAAAATATCCAACTGATTAGAATAAGTATTCAAGAAATGATGAGATCGAATCGAAATACTTACATAAAAAAGCCATCAAGTTACAAAACATGTTCAAACAGCTTACAAACGAAAAAGTTGCCTTTTGTCCATGATTTCATGTGCAATCGTTTAAAATTACCTATGAAAAATTTATATTACCGATTACGATAAGGAAATTCCCACTAATTTCAAAACAACGGAAAGTTGTTATTGTTATAGTCGTTTAAAATGGCGAGGATGATTGATGTCGGTAAAAGACCTTCCAATAAGTCTATCAGTAGTCGTGAGGAGACTACTGTAGAAATTATCCACTGGATAAGCCTAGGATCGTAATGCCGAACACGTCGGATCCGTACATGGCGTGACAAGCTTGATAGCCGTGATTGTCTCCAGTAGTCCAGGAATTGTTTCAAGGCGATCAAGAATTGCTTGATTTCACGTGCATTTTTATTGATGGCTATTAAAAATCTAAAAAAAAAAAATTTTTCGTTGTGGACTGCATTGCTAACAGGTTGAAGCTAAGATCTTTATCTTAGCTTATTTAAAACGCGAGAGAAATATGTATAAAAGTTGATCTAAATAAAAGGAGCAATGTTAGTGTCTCTATAATTCCGATCATAATGAAATTAAGCCATCTACTGGAGCGTAAATCAATATAAAATTCTTTGCAAATCCGCTAGAATACCTCGACACATTCCGAAAACTTGTTCATGTGGAAGACAGGTATTGTATGCTAATTCTGGGTCACCTGGGTTGGGTGGGATACATTGTTAGGGGGTTCTTTAGATTGTATCAGTATTGTTTATTTCAGGACAACAGTATATTGAAGCACAGTTTTATTTTAATGAGACAAAATTTCTACACATTTATCTTCATAACAATGGAAATATTTCGGGGATTATTACGAATAATCATAAAATGGTAGTTTGAGATAAGGAATGCAGTGTTCTAGAGATACGTAATCATCATACAATACAGATGCAGTTTACCTTGCTTGATAGTTAAATGATGGTGATTGACTGTCGTCTGTCGCCGCGAATGATAGCATCAATAAGACGGAGCAACGAGTAAAGTAGTCGAGCATTAGTCGCCCACTCAGAGTTCCTCAATTGAAAAATATTCCTCGCCCGAACTAAATTGACCTTTATGACGTCCTGCGTCTTAGTGCTCTCTGTTTATTTATGACTGAAGACGATAAATTAACTTATATTATTATCTTAGTTGTCGTTACTTTGAAACGTTAAAAATAAGGAGTTGCTTGTTGCTGTTGCCTCAAATGACCTTTCGATAATCTACAGGGATCGATCCGGCCGTGTATGTGCAAAGGGGTGCTTCGCTACCATTTGCAGAGCAATTTCACAATTCGGTCGAGGACGGCTAAAAACACTGAATGTTTATATACTATTTTTCAAGTTTTGTTTTGTTGAACTGGGGTAATTTTCAAAGACCATTTCGTGAAATGAATGTAATTGCAATAGTAAAGTAAATAATCAAATCTCTTAAAAAATGTTAATGTTGATTAAATTAATCTCAATACACAAATTGTAAAATAAATTATTAATTTTGACAAGAGATTAAGAGAGGTTTTAAAATCCTTGACTACAAGGCAGATCTTGAAAAAATCACAAGCCGCAGTTTCCGATTATGCAACGGAAACCGGCTTTTGATTCAACTGAAAATATCGTGCCATAAGTCAGCTATAATGCCAACCATGACGTTTTTATAAGATAAAGAACAGAGGTATGCAAATATGCAATTACATTTTATCATTTAAGAGTTCATTTAGCGATTAACGCTCTAAAATATCTGCGTCCGGGACTGCGCAGCAATTAGCATAAACATTTTAATCAAGCGCGTTGAGCATAGTTGATGTTCGTTTGTTTCCGTGGTATGGCACTGGCATTTCTCATGGCCTGGCATAATCGCGTGAGAGGAAAGTAGGCATTGTAAACAAAATCGGCTCGCCAATTAGAAAGATACGTGACGTGTAAATGGTGCAGGCTGCGAGCGACCTCAGCGGCTATACGCGGCGATGATCTCACCGCCTGAGCTCACGTCCTCGCGAACAACCAGTTTCTTGTTTACTTGCCGATGTAACTTAACGTTTTTGAATGCTGAACCAACCATTACGTCACCTCCGACTATGAATCGACTTTCTTAAATATGCAAGTAATTCGGGAATAAATATGCAAGTCTTATTTTTGATATACCTAGGGGTGGCGGACACTTTATATCTTTAGTAATTTATAGGTACGGGGTCAGCAAAATAATATAAGATTTAAGAATGTTCTACAGTAATTTTAAGTTAATAAAAGTAGTTTTTCATCCTGAGATCAATGTTTCAATGCATAGGGTATTAACCGATTTCCTATTTTCTTTGTCGTTCCTTAGTTTTCCTCATTTTTCCATAATAGAATTATCGATGGCAAATCGTCCATGATATTGGATTCAACTAATAATTTTATTAATTGAAAAGATTTGCTTAACGAACAAAGGGATCCAAAGCTTTTAGGATAGGAAGTTGTCAAGGCAACCAACCTACATGAGAGCACAGAACAATTTGCCGCTACAAAATAATTGTTTGGTCTGGGTTTGCATATTTTTTCTATGGACAAGGTTTTATAGTTTTTGATGCATGAAGGTCAATATTAGTAAAAGGCATATAGCTGAGAGGCTAGCTCTATAATTTATAAGCTAAGCAGACAGAGGTCGAGGTTTTATTTGCAGTTCACACTGCAGCGTTGCTTAAACTTTAAGTACGTTAGTTAATCCGGCTCGAGGGACCAAGTTAATATTGATGATTTATCATAATTTTGAATTTGCATTTTCCTAAAATTATCATACATAAATAACTGGCAGCACTATTACTTTTTTGTTTATCCATAAAGGACAAAACCATGCAGACATTGGTTTAGTCATTATCACTGTATAAGCCAATTATTGTGATCATATACACTGTAATTGGAAGTTATTGCAAGGCGTAATACTAGCTGTGACAAAGTACCAAATTGCTCATAATCTAAGGCCGACTGTTCCTATTTCGCAATAGGTTTTGATCGCGTATCTTTGGTTGGTGGCTAGACAGGTACACCATATGGTCGACGACCTTGTTTGCAGAGACCGGCACAGCTTGCACACCTACACGAAGTGTTTATTTCCGATTCTTCACACCCGGTTTCGGCAAGATAAACCGCTTTAGTTGCATTCGTTTGAGAAGCAAGATAAGATTCGTTATCAACTCTAGCCTTTTTCAGCAATCTTTATAGGTTGACATACCCAGTTGCTCTATATAGAAGTACAAACCAAACATCATGTAATTCTATCCGATAATATTTCAAATGCAGTTCGTGGAACGTGCGCGTTAATTCACGTTTGTTATTTTTGTAGAAATAGAGGCATGCAAACATCAGTCCAAATGCAAAATGCGATTATGCTATTTCCTGACAAAAATAATCTTTAGCCAAGAGTTGACTTTAGTTTGGTACCCACTCTAAGTATAAAACTAATCGTAAATTAAGCTAGTAATAATTTTACCAAAACTATTAGATAAGCAGTTAGACTGAATATGGTAAAATCTTTGCAGCAGTATGTTAATGAAGACTTCGCTAGAGTAAATGTATTCTATGATGAGGTTGGTGAACTCTTTATTCGAAAGTTGTGCAGAAATATATCTAAGTACGTAAGTTCTTGCAACTACGGACCTGACTGTTAAAAAAAGGAATATCTTTGAAAGTAGTAGAAGGAATATCTCTGGGGTATCTGAAGCCAGTCCAAACTGTCGCAGAGTCAAAAAGGATCGAACTACCCATGGCGAGTCCCAATCAGCCACTGTCCGCAAACTAGTTATAAGCGGACGGGACATGCGTTACCTTACCGCATTCTCTCACTAAAATAAAAGAAGCTTGGCCTCCGGAATCCGCCAAAGTTTTTATGCTTGTGATTTCTTCAGATTTATAACGGGAAAAGACCACCATCCCTGTTGAAGGGGCCAGAATTTAATTCCATTACACATGGACTTGTCTTGTTCGGTACGAGTTCAGTCCATTTTTGGTTCGTCTCTCTAGACAACTTTCCAACTCCTCGTGTTATTGGGGTCGTTTTTTTACGTTTATGTCGATGTGTCGCCATAATCAGATACCATTTGGGGTACAATAAGTAGAGAATTATCAATTGACTAAAGTTTTTTTTTAATTTCGATAACATAAGTACATGCCTTACTAAAAGCGAATAAAAACACACACAAATGTGGATCTGTCTCGTACACCTACCTACCGATAGTTTCGTACAAATATATGATAATAATATATTCTATAAAAAAGGACTTTCAGATATCTTTTTATTTTTTTTCCTGATAAAGAATGAGAAAAACATTAAAACAGTTACCTACTTACCTCTTTTGTCTGACATCAATTGACAGTCGTAATGGTCGCTAACCTAGTAGTTGCAAAATTTTACAGCTGCAATAAAATTATATTCCTAGACGGAAGCCGCGTTGCTCTATGTTATAAACAAAATAAGTTTTCAGTAGGCTTTCAAAAAGCAATGAAAATGTTTATTTTCTAAACGTCATAGTGAATGCAGCTTTAAAAATGTCAATCGAGATCGTCTTTGTCGAGAACTCTAGAGTTAATTGTTTTGATTGCTTATATTCAGTAAGTTGATAATAAAATCTTTGTTTTATATGGAAAATATATATCAACTTGCTTAAAAAAATACTGTCAGAATGGAAAATTGAAGAGAAATTCAATAACTGCTTATTATTGTACTTTTGCCTTATTTGTACACGTTACTTTTGATAAAGCTGATTAAAGATTATAGCGCCCGTTTTTCTTGTCAGCAAAAAACAGTCTTGATAAAAAAAATGTTTATATCAAGTTTTTAACAAAAATATTTTCATTTCATTTCCCAAAAACTGTAATTCTACACATCCAACCCTGCAGTATAGCAACATAATTGTTGAGTAATCGTCTTAATATAGTAACTCATCCAGCGTCGGCGCCGGAGTCATCCGTGGCGGCTGTTGACTCATGCGCAGATGCTGCACCCTGCAGGTTACGAGTGAATCGAGCGATTGTGCAAGCGATCGTGTAAAATCTGAGTAAGCACTAGTAAGAATAGAAATGTCATATACGCTGGGTCATTTGAGCTAAATTGAATCAGGAAAGCTATATCAGAGTTATTATTAGCATAGTATTTTTTATTGATTTACAATAGAGGTCTATCTTTCTTTGTATGTAAATTCACAACTTTGATTTTTTTTTACAGCTCGAAAAGACTGTTGACTTGAAAATAATGGCTTTAATTTTAGCTCGATAGCTCCACGCGCTTCCGAGTTTTGTCGAAATTCAGTTTCCAAAACTAAAGACTATATTTTATGATTTAATGACAAATGTTTATTTTTTAGATGTTTTTTTTGTACTTGTAGTAAAAGACGACATTACATGACAAATTTCATACTTCTAGGTCAACGGAAAGTACCCTATGAATTTTGATTCGCTTGAGAGAGTCAAATATACGTTTTTGTGGCATAAACGGCCCTACCTTTTTTACGTTAATTTACAATTTTCAAAGTTTATCATGTTACAGGGCAAACAAAGGGTGCATAACACGTGGCTTTTGTTGTATATTTTTTATACTTACCAAATTGATTATTACTGCGTTCCATTTGTAGTCTTCAACATGAATCAATAATAGTAAGTATTCATAGCTATATTTAGAAATGGTTCATTAGAGAGAAGAGTCGTAAACATTTTTGCGGGGACATATCAGGGTCTTCTCAGAAACCTCAGTGGTACTGATTCACAGCTCTTTGCCATTGTGTTGCCTTACTAACTTTGTAATTATAGGTGTGGGACGAAACAATACAAATTATTCTGAAAAAAAAAATTCTATCACTAATTATTCTTATATACCTTTATTTTAAACTGTATTTTTTAAACAAATACTATACTCGTTATAATATACTCTGTAGCGCCTTTAACCTAAACTTGATTACAAAGAAAGGTCAATTATTTGTTTTTTACGGTCTAAATTACCCCAAATGACAAGAAGAAAATGTTAGGTTGAACTTTCGTCATAGGACACGCATTAGCAGAAAGAGTATTTTATTTATGAAATGTTAGTACGGGCGCTCTATTTACGGGTTAAATATGGCTTTAACGGTATTTTACTCAGTTTAATCAAATATTCCTGTTATCAGATAAATGTTACACTCAGTAACTCCATAAGGGTTAGAGCCTACTGATACTAAATGTTCCATCAGTCGAAGATCGATCATGTAGCGTGAGAGTGAATATTTTCGTAATTTTTACTGAAAAATATGGTGTTTCTTGGAAGGTAATAGAAATGTACTCCAAACCTGGAGAAGCCGTCTCTTTTTAACTTGTAATTATGACTTAAACAAAGAAAATTTCATCATCTTTTCTGTCATGGTAAAAAGTCTCCTGAAGATGGAATTTTTCAGGAATTTCCGGAATTCTTATTTTTCGCTACACAATATATTTTGGTACTTTTTTATTCTTTACACAATGTTTCTGATAATTTGTTAAAGATATATTTTTGTGATTAGTGATATTGACTAGTCGTTCACGTTTACGTGTGATATTGATCGCAATTACGTACCTACACGTAGTTTTACAGGTCAGATTTGGATGTTTGCTGTTGATCGCTAAGCGACATATTATGTAGTTTGACATATCAATTATGATTATTTTATTTTGTCTAAAATCTAACTAAATTAATAGATAAACTGGACGTGTTTAAATGTGTAACTTTTTAAAGCGTTTATGTACCTATGGACTCCTAGCGGAAAAAAATATATTTTACATTTCTTATGTTTACCTAATGCACCCTGAGTGTTACAAAAACATTGATTCGTCTTATTGTTTTTGTTTTTGCCTCTTGAAATTTTGAAAAAAAAAACCACTGTTTAATTTATCCTTTTTAACATTTTCTTAAAGACTTGTATCGGGGACAAGGCTCGCATTGTAGAAAGTACGTAGTTAACATCTCGATCGACTCATTTACTCATGGCTATATTTGGATTAAATGGCACAGAATACAGATGCAGATAATTTCCATATGTCCAAGACCAGAAAATTCCTTTATAAGCATCGTACATTCTGAAATATGTGTCAATATTTAGTACAATGTTAGTCACAAGTTACAATCTTAAAATTACTTGCGATATGTGCATGTGAATTTATCATAACAATAAAACTTATTGGAGACGTAACGTAACTGTTTCGAGCGTACTTGGAGAAAACTCCATGTCTTTCTCCTTTCTCCATAGACACTTGAGTCTTATTTAGTAACTTTTGTGTTCTTATTAATTGAATCACTCATTTTCAGATGTAGTGCTGTTTTTTTAGCTGAATTAACACGTTCACTGCGAGAGGGGGAATAAAAGCCCCATGCGTGGCCATAACCCTGTGCGGCAGCGAAAATAGTGTTCTTTTATTCAGTGCGGGGAGCGTATCTTGGCCAATTGTTGGCGTAAGACAGAGACAATTATTGTTTTCTGTTTATCTCAAATTTGGAGAATATGGCACGCATATATGGTTTATGTAAGGGGCACATTAGACCCCTCCCGCACTGAATGGCATTTTTTTCACTTCAGTGCGGGAAGGGGTTCGTTGGACTTTCGACCCGTTTCACCATCCCTGAGTGTGGACCAAATTTAACAAGCAGTGACGTGCCACACGCGAACAGTGATAGTTGATTGTTTAATTACCCAGTGTATTCCCTATTGTTTGTAATGTGAGGTTTTTAAAGAAATTCTGAAAAAGATAGTGCGCCATCAAGGAGCACTAAAAAGAAGCTGGATTTTTTATTCGACTCGTATGAAGAAAACTGTACTGTACTGTAGTAAGTACTAAGTATCAAAAAGTCGAAAGTCGAAGTCGAAATTCAACGCCGTCACCTCATTCTCATTACTAAAATAGTAATGAGAATGAGGTGACGGCGTAGAAATAACCAATACGTGTTTTGAGTCCGATAGCGTCTATAGCATTTTTTATTTTAAACGTCATAAAGCGAAAAAATACAAAAGACAAAAGCGATACAAGAAGATAGAATACATCATAATTGGTGTACATGCATTAAAAATATATAGCGTCGAATTGAAAATCAGATTGCACCTCAAGTTGGTATGTAGTCTTTATGTAGCTCGCCTGATTCAGTTTGAATAAGCCCAAGTGATAACCTTTCGTAATTTATGAGATATCTAACGCTTGTCCACACAACTTTCTTTGTACAACACTTGACAATGCAAGAATCTTGTCCCGTCCTTAATATAGCTTAAGCCGGTCAATTCAATGCAGCAAAAGGTGTAAAAGACCCCGTATTTTTTTTATTATTCTAAAAGGTCGAGATCGGGGCGAAGCTAGAACCATATTGATTGACAGGTGTAGATTGCTTAGGTATAAATCTATGTGCACAATCAGTTATGCCGCACTGAACTTCAAGTATAGGAAGTTCAATGCGGCGGAGGGGCTCTTTGGACCTATTAACGCACCAGAATAACAAACCTGTAAATTGGTCTCCCAGCAAACGTGTTAATATCGCATTCCATTTAATTTACAAACTTAAGTTTGTTTAGTAAAGGATGCAGATCTGGCTCGCAATCTAAAATTAAACACTTTATTTTCATTTGGATGAATGTTAGTGCATTTCAGATTTTGCCCTGAACATGTTATATTCTTCTTGTTATAAATTTAATGAATATTAGCACAGATGAATAAATAGTTACTTCGTAAATATTAGGTTTATTTATTCACTTAATAAGTATTAAAATATAACAACTCTTGTCTTAAATCTGCTTAGATTGAGCTTAGCAGTTTGGTGTTTCTAGTAGGTATACGGTATATCTGGGCACAATATTGTGAAACATTATAATAGACCCTGATGCTTATACGTAAGTATTTTTTTTTGATGACCTAGTAGGAACAGATCTATGAACAGTTTTTTGATGATTTTGATTGTATATTTTATTCAGACCTTATAAAATGGGTTTTTTTTTATTTCTTTAATTACTAATTAGCTTCCGCCCGCGGCTTCACCCGCGTGGTTCCTGTTCCCGTAGGAATATCGGAATAAAAAAATACCACAAAAAGAGAAGTACTAAAAAGGTATATTATACGTTGTGGGTCCCCCGACCGAAAGAGATTTTTTATTTTATATTTTTTTGTGTCGGGGGTTTTTGTTTACCTACATTTGCCCAGGGTGTACATTATTTTAGTCAAAGCACTACCTTTGTATCTTTTACCGTTTCGGCGGGCAGTTGACCATCTCCATAAATGGCCAGATGGATTTTCATCAAACGTGGCTAAGAACCATCTCGATTAATTTAGCTTTCAATAAAAAAAAAACCGCATTAAAATCGCTTGATTTCTTTTAGGCTCTACGAATATACGTACCTACAGACAGACAGACAGACATACATAGGCTTCAAACTTATAACACCCCTCTTTGCGCTGCGTCGGGGGTTAAAAAGTAGCCTATGTTACTCTCCGTTCTTTCAGTTAACTCTATGCAAAAAATAAAGTCGATTGTTTGTTTAGTCGCATTTATAATATTACTTAAGATTAGGATGTTAATATGACTTCCTGAATGTTGTCCTATACATAAGTAAGAATAGTTACAAGAGTTACATATATAATACATAAGTAATGTGCAGTGGCCTACCTATTGTCTACATTTGCCTGAATCGCTGAAAGGTTCGGTGGGTGTTACCAAGGCAACTACAATAGGTCACGCGGTCGTTGTCTGAGTTTCAGGACTAACGTGATTCAAACTGGCTTTAAACAATGGAAACTTTCTATTCATTATTTAATTTTGTGAATATGTAATTATTTAAGTTATCATAGGTATGAAACGAAAATTCAAGTTACGCGCTTTCTTTTTATTTAAGAAACTCAAAAGACGTTGAATAACTAGAAATAAATTTGGTTAGTAGAGTTTTAGTCTACAAAGGCGCGTTACACATTAAAGACGGTGGTGATTGCGTATAATTTAGTATTTGGGCAGATTATTTACTTGATGTGAAGTCAAACTTTGGTTCCAAGCTCTAATCTACGGCGCGGCAGTGCGCGCCGCGAGCTCAGTGCGGTCACCGGTTTATCCTACTGGCTTAACTTCGATCGGGAAAATAAAGAAACAAATGAGTTTTTGATTAAACAAAAGAGGTTCGGAAGTGGTAGTAGTGTTAAGTCGCAGTATGTTGTTTCGCTTACGGAACAGCAGTGCAGTGCGATGAGCCTGGTCGCGTCTCGGTTGTGAAGGCGGTGTAGGGGGGCTACGATGGATGCCTGCTATGGCTGGCTCTGTGACGCTGCCTCCGCTGCCGGGACCGAGACGATTCCCTCTGTATTTACATCCATATCGTGTCAAAAGGTGTGAACAAATTTTCACTGCAGTTGAATAGAAAGCTGAAATATTTGAAAACAATAGATTTAGATTTGATGCATATTTATAATCTGAAAACACAGACTTAGGTATACCTAAGTGACTAAAGAAATGTCGAATTCGATTTCGAAACCGAAAAGTCGTCAGGATCTCTCTCACAAAAATGTTTATTAAAACCATCTTACTAGTGTTTTAGATTGTAGCTTGTAGGTATATAAAGGTAATATTTTAGCTGTTGAAATTTAAATACTCGTATTCTCTTAGATAGATAATAAATATTTCTTACACTCACACCAATTAACATAGCCCCAATGTAAGCACTGTAAAGCTAACGGTAACGGATATAAATACATATAACTATTTATGTGTAGAAATATTTATAAATCTCCATGACTCAGGTACAAATTGCTTGTATTCATCATACAAACATATACCCCCTACCGGGATTGGAACCCGGGACTTCGGAGTACCACGGAGGTCGTCAAATCAGAATAGACGTAAAGAAACTTAATTAGAATAGATAAACGTAAAGAAGATAGGCGTGAGCTAGGAGAGGCCTATGTCCAGCAGTGGACGTCCACAGGCTGATGATGAATGAATGATGAAAAAGAAACTTAAGTGTTTATTTTCCTTTATAGAATGTGACGAAGGTTGCTACGTTTACTAGATTAGTTTTCGTTTTAGTGCAATTTGGAAAACTAATGTAACTGTAATGAAAATTAACAATATCTTTTTTACTATTTGCAGGCGTCACCGTTGCCCACACAACGATGTCCCGGAGCCATTGTTCGATGTGGAGCACACGACGAGCGTGGTCTCCGCATACAAACAGGACTACGACGAGAAACATGTCACCCGCACCACTGCGGTGCATCATGAAGATCACCTTCATCTTGAGGGCGACTTCCAAGAACCGGAACGTCACAAGTGGCAGCCCGCTGAGAGGCCTAAGCAAAAGAAGCCAGAGGATAATCTCAAACCAGAAGGCGACTTCGAGAAAAGACGTCCTGAGGAGTGGCATCCAGGTGAAAGAGTGCCAGTGAGACGCCCTGTAGACAACTTAAAACCAGAAGGGGATTTCGAAAGGCGCAAACCTGACGAGTGGCAGCCTGGGGATCGTGCTCCTGTCCGCAGACCAGATGACAATTTGCGACCCGAAGGTGACTTTACGACACCAGAGAAGGAACCGTGGAGACCTGCAGAGAGACAGAAGCCCAAAAAACCCGAGGATAATCTAAAACTCGAGGGCGATTTTGAGAAACGTAAGCCAGAGGAATGGCGTCCAGGTGACAGAGCACCAGTGAGACGTCCCGAAGACAACCTTCGGCCAGAAGGAGATTTTGAGAAACGCAGGCCAGAAGAATGGCAGCCTGGGGATCGCGCACCTGTTCGTAAGCAAAACGACAATTTGAGACCGGAAGGAGACTTCAATGCACCAGAAAAGGAAACGTGGAGACCTGCAGAGAGACAAAAGCCTAAGAAGCCGGAAGATAATTTAAGACCTGAAGGTGATTTTGAAAAAAGGCGCCCCGAAGAATGGAGGCCAGGTGATAGAGCACTTGTTAAACGACCAGAAGATAATCTGAAACCAGAAGGTGACTTTGAAAAAAGACGACCTGAGGAATGGCGACCTGGTGATAGAGCTCCCGTTAAGCGCCCGGAAGACAATCTCAAACCTGAAGGTGATTTCCAAAAACGTCAACCAGAACAATGGCGTCCAGGTGACAGAGAACCTGTCAGACGCCCAGATGATAATTTACGTCCAGAGGGAGAGTTTACTACTCCAGAAAAGGAGCCTTGGCGTCCAGCTGAGCGTCAAAAGCCTAAAAAACCAGAAGACAATTTGAGGCCTGAGGGTGACTTTGACCAACCTAAACATGATGAATGGAGACCAGCTGAAAAACGGGTACCTACCAAACCTCAAGATAACTTACGCCCTGAAGGAGATTTTGAAAAACCAAAACATGATGAATGGAGACCAGCTGAAAAACGGGTACCTACCAAACCTCAAGATAACTTACGCCCTGAAGGAGATTTTGAAAAACCAAAACATGATGAATGGCGTCCAGCTGATCGTCAAGCACCGAAGAAACCACAAGACAATCTAAAGCCGGAGGGTGATTTTGAAACACCGAAGCATGACAAATGGCGACCAGCTGAGAGACGTGAGCCTACTAAACCAAAAGATAATTTGAGGCCTGAAGGTGACTTCGAACAACGTCGGCCAGAGGAATGGCGTCCTGGCGAACGGGCTCCGGTTCGTCGTCCTGATGATAATCTCAAACCAGAAGGTGAATTCACAACACCCGAAAAGGAACGATGGAGGCCTGCGGAGAGACCAAAGCAAACGAAGCCTCAAGACAATCTTAAACCAGAAGGTGACTTTGAAACAAGGAAACCCGACAAATGGCAACCCGGTGAACGTGAGCCAGTTCGACGACCTGAAGATAACCTTAGGCCGGAGGGAGAGTTTACGACTCCGGAAAAGCAAGAGTGGAAGCCAGCTGAGCGACCTAAACAGAAGAAACCTGTCGATAACTTAAAACCTGAAGGAGATTTTGCTAAAAGAAAACCGGATGAATTCATCGCTGCTGAAAGAACAGAGATTATTCGACAACAAGATAACATAATCACTGAGGGCGATTTCATAGGTAAGACCATCAAATTATAGAAATTAAGATTAATTATTTTAATTAAGATTAAATGTGCTATTTTATAATGCTATTTTTATACTTATGATAAATTTTAAATAGAAAAATATTGGAAAAAACAACTCGGCCACAAGTGAATTCTCAGATGGGACTCGAACCCACGACCTCTGGAAATCCGGTCCAATGCTCTAACCACTGAGCTACCGAGACTTGCGAACCGACGTCGAAATTCTCCAATACTTTTATATTTTCAATACGCTGTTTGCCAGCGTTGTCACATCAATGCTAGGAATATCCTTGCATTCGAAAGAAACATATTTTCAGGTGTTTAACGATCGGTTAAGATGCAACAGCTAATAATTTATGATTTTTGATTTTTTTCATTTTTCATTGCTATTTTTATACTTATGATACATTTTAAATAGAAAAATATTGGAAAAAACAACTCGGCCACAAGTGAATTCTCAGATTGGACTCGAACCCACAACCTTTGGAAATCCGGTCCAATGCTCTTACCACTGAGCTACCGAGACTTGGGAACCACCGGCGAAATTCTCCAATACTTTTATACTTTCAATACGCTGGAAGGCCAGCGCGCTGGCGTTGTCACATCAATGCTAGGAATATCCTTGCATTCGAAAGAAACATCTTTTCAGGTGTTTAACGATCGATTAAGATCAAACAGCCAATAATTTTAGATTTTTGAATTTTTGCATTTTTTGCACAAGTGAATTCACTTTAAAATTTATCAATTATTTTGTTTAAATAATTTAGAATTATTGTTCCAGTTCAAAGCAAGTTGTGTGCGATATAAATATTTTTTTATTTTTCAGACACAACTACGACCCGTTCAGAGTATACCATTAAACCAGTTGAGAGGCCAAAACCAGTACGACGTAACACATGGACGAAATTGGAAGGAGAAATGATTACTGAAACTACCAACAAGTCAGAGTTTATCGACTATACTGACATCGTTGAGAGGACAACGATGGTCGCGAGAAAAACTGATAATATTATTAGAGAAGGAGAGGTTGATTATATTACATCAAACCAAGAAGACTTTACCCAAAAAGTTGTACCAGTGGAACGCCCTCAAAGACGTCGTACTTGGACAAAGGAAGATTTTGAAAAGTTTTATTCAACGGAAGATTTACAAAAAATCACTACGACTCAGGAAGAATTCAAAACCTATGAAGAAACGAATGTAAGGCAACAACAAATAATAAGAAGAGATAATTTACATGTAAGAGAAGGAGTTTTTGAAACCCATACCATATCGCATGACGACTATGGCCCAAAACAGTCTGAAAAACCGCAACAAAAGAAACCGATTGATAACTTGAAACCAGAAGGAGAATTCGAACAACCAAAACATGATGAGTGGCGACCAGCTGAGAAGCGCCAGCCTACCAAACCTAAAGATAACTTAAAACCTGAAGGAGAATTTGAGCAGCCAAAACATGAAGAATGGCGACCTGCTGAACGCCAAACACCGACCAAACCACAAGACAATCTGAGACCAGAGGGTGATTTTGAAACGCCAAAGCATGACAAATGGCGACCAGCTGAGAGACGTGAGCCTACTAAACCCAAGGATAACTTGAAGCCTGAAGGTGACTTCGAACAGCCAAAACACGACGAGTGGCGACCAGCTGAACGTCAAACCCCTAAAAAGCCCCAAGACAACCTGAGACCTGAGGGTGATTTTGAACAACCTAAACATGATGAGTGGAGGCCAGCTGAAAAACGAGTCCCAACAAAACCACAAGATAACTTACGCCCTGAAGGAGATTTTGAAAAACCAAAACACGATGAATGGCGTCCAGCCGATCGTCAAATACCGAAGAAACCACAAGACAACCTGAAACCAGAGGGCGAGTTTGAAACACCGAAGCATGACAAATGGCGACCAGCTGAGAGACGTGAGCCTACTAAACCTAAGGATAACTTGAAGCCTGAAGGTGACTTCGAACAGCCAAAACACGACGAGTGGCGACCAGCTGAACGTCAAACCCCTAAAAAGCCTCAAGACAACCTAAGACCTGAAGGTGAGTTTGAGCAACCTAAGCATGATGAGTGGAGACCAGCTGAGAAACGGGTCCCAACAAAACCACAAGATAACTTACGCCCTGAAGGAGATTTTGAAAAACCAAAACACGATGAATGGCGCCCAGCTGATCGTCAAACACCGAAGAAACCACAAGATAACCTCAGACCTGAGGGCGACTTTGAGCAACCTAAGCATGATGAATGGAGGCCGGCTGAGAAACGGGTTCCGTCGAAACCACAAGACAACTTACGGCCTGAAGGAGATTTTGAAAAACCAAAACATGATGAATGGCGACCAGCTGAACGTCAAACACCGAAGAAACCACAAGACAATCTGAAGCCAGAAGGTGATTTTGAAACACCGAAACATGACAAATGGCGACCTGCTGAGAGACGTGAGCAATCAAAACCTAGAGATAACTTGAAGCCTGAAGGAGAATTCGAACAGCCGAAACACGACGAGTGGCGACCAGCCGAACGCCAAACCCCTAAAAAGCCACAAGATAATCTAAGGCCTGAGGGTGAATTTGAGCAACCGAAACATGATGAGTGGAGGCCAGCTGAAAAACGGGTCCCGACAAAACCTCAAGATAACCTCAGACCGGAGGGTGAATTTGAAAAACCAAAACACGATGAATGGCGTCCCGCTGATCGACAAACACCAAAGAAACCACAAGATAATCTGAAGCCAGAGGGTGATTTTGAAACACCGAAGCATGACAAATGGCAACCAGCTGAGAGACGTGAGCCTACTAAACCCAAGGATAATTTGAAGCCTGAAGGTGACTTCGAACAGCCAAAACATGATGAGTGGCGTCCAGCTGAACGTCAAACACCTAAAAAGCCCCAAGACAACCTGAGACCTGAGGGTGACTTTGAACAACCTAAACATGATGAGTGGAGACCAGCTGAGAAACGGGTCCCAACAAAACCACAAGATAACTTACGCCCTGAAGGAGATTTTGAAAAACCAAAACACGATGAATGGCGCCCAGCCGATCGTCAAACACCGAAGAAACCACAAGATAACCTCAGACCTGAGGGCGACTTTGAGCAGCCCAAGCATGATGAATGGAGGCCGGCTGAGAAACGGGTTCCGTCGAAACCACAAGACAACTTACGGCCTGAAGGAGATTTTGAAAAACCAAAACATGATGAATGGCGACCAGCTGAACGTCAAACACCAAAGAAACCACAAGACAATCTGAAGCCAGAAGGTGATTTTGAAACACCGAAGCATGACAAATGGCGACCTGCTGAGAGACGTGAGCAAACAAAACCTAAAGATAACTTGAAGCCTGAAGGAGAATTCGAACAGCCGAAACACGACGAGTGGCGACCAGCCGAACGCCAAACCCCTAAAAAGCCACAAGATAATTTAAGGCCTGAGGGTGAATTTGAGCAACCGAAACATGATGAGTGGAGGCCAGCTGAAAAACGGGTCCCGACAAAACCTCAAGATAACCTCAGGCCGGAGGGTGAATTTGAAAAACCAAAACACGATGAATGGCGTCCCGCTGATCGACAAACACCAAAGAAACCACAAGATAATCTGAAGCCAGAGGGTGATTTTGAAACACCGAAGCATGACAAATGGCAACCAGCTGAGAGACGTGAGCCTACTAAACCCAAGGATAATTTGAAGCCTGAAGGTGACTTCGAACAGCCAACACATGATGAGTGGCGTCCAGCTGAACGTCAAACACCTAAAAAGCCCCAAGACAACCTGAGACCTGAGGGTGACTTTGAACAACCTAAACATGATGAGTGGAGACCAGCTGAGAAACGGGTCCCAACAAAACCACAAGATAACTTACGCCCTGAAGGAGATTTTGAAAAACCAAAACACGATGAATGGCGCCCAGCCGATCGTCAAACACCGAAGAAACCACAAGATAACCTCAGACCTGAGGGCGACTTTGAGCAGCCCAAGCATGATGAATGGAGGCCGGCTGAGAAACGGGTTCCGTCGAAACCACAAGACAACTTACGGCCTGAAGGAGATTTTGAAAAACCAAAACATGATGAATGGCGACCAGCTGAACGTCAAACACCAAAGAAACCACAAGACAATCTGAAGCCAGAAGGTGATTTTGAAACACCGAAGCATGACAAATGGCGACCTGCTGAGAGACGTGAGCAAACAAAACCTAAAGATAACTTGAAGCCTGAAGGAGAATTCGAACAGCCGAAACACGACGAGTGGCGACCAGCCGAACGCCAAACCCCTAAAAAGCCACAAGATAATTTAAGGCCTGAGGGTGAATTTGAGCAACCGAAACATGATGAGTGGAGGCCAGCTGAAAAACGGGTCCCGACAAAACCTCAAGATAACCTCAGGCCGGAGGGTGAATTTGAAAAACCAAAACACGATGAATGGCGTCCCGCTGATCGACAAACACCAAAGAAACCACAAGATAATCTGAAGCCAGAGGGTGATTTTGAAACACCGAAGCATGACAAATGGCAACCAGCTGAGAGACGTGAGCCTACTAAACCCAAGGATAATTTGAAGCCTGAAGGAGAATTCGAACAGCCAAAACATGATGAGTGGCGTCCAGCTGAACGTCAAACACCTAAAAAGCCCCAAGACAACCTCAGGCCTGAGGGTGACTTTGAACAACCTAAATATGACAAATGGAGGCCAGCTGAAAAACGGGTTCCGACTAAACCTAAAGATAATTTACAACCTGAAGGAGATTTTGAGAAACCTAAACACGATGAATGGCGGCCAGCTGAACGTCAAACACCTAAGAAGCCTCAAGACAATCTAAAGCCAGAGGGTGATTTTGAAACACCAAAGCATGACAAATGGCAACCTGCAGAGAGACGTGAGCAAACTAAACCGAAAGATAACTTGAAGCCTGAAGGAGAATTCGAACAGCCGAAACACGACGAGTGGCGACCAGCCGAACGCCAAACCCCTAAAAAACCACAAGACAATCTAAAGCCTGAGGGTGAATTTGAGCAACCGAAACATGATGAGTGGAAGCCAGCTGAGAAACGGGTCCCAACAAAACCTCAAGATAACCTCAGACCGGAGGGTGAATTTGAAAAACCAAAACACGATGATTGGCGTCCCGCTGATCGTCAAACACCGAAAAAACCACAAGACAATTTGAAGCCAGAGGGTGATTTTGAAACACCGAAGCATGACAAATGGCGACCAGCTGAGAGACGTGAGCCTACTAAACCTAAGGATAACTTGAAGCCTGAAGGAGAATTCGAGCAGCCAAAGCACGATGAGTGGCGACCAGCTGAACGGCAAACTCCTAAAAAACCCCAAGACAACCTTAGACCTGAGGGTGACTTTGAGCAACCTAAACATGACGAATGGCGTCCGGCTGAAAGACAAATACCTAAAAAGCCTCAAGATAATCTTAAGCCTGAGGGCGACATGAATGTGGTGAGGCGTACTGATTATACTGCCACGCGAGGTGATCGGGTTGATATTGTCAAGCATGAAGATCATCTAAAATTGGAAGGAAAAATTGATGTTCATCGTTCACGTGACGACTACAAACATATTGAAAAAACTGAAAGAGTTGTCATTCAGAAACATGAAGACAATTTAAGAACTGAGGGTGAATTCATAGATCTTCAAATAAGAAACGATTATAGTGCCACTAAAGGAGAAAGAGCACCAGTCATTAAACCTCAAGATAATTTGAAGCCTGATGGAAAATTCTACAAGCCTGAGGTCATCCCGTCCCAGCCAGCTGAAAAAAGAAAACCTTTCAAGCAAGTAGATAATATAACGATTGAAAGGGAGAACGATTTACGTCAGAGGCAGAAAATAGAACGGTTAGATATCATTCGACGAGAAGATAATTTAAAGATAGAAGGTGAATTTATAGATATGAAGCAGAGGAATGATTACAGTGTTGTTAAAGGAGATAGAACAGCAATAGTGAAACATGAGGATAATCTAAAGATGGAAGGTACAATGGAAAATACTCGTTCTTCAGATACCTACCGTGTGGTGAAAGGTCAAAGAGTTAAATTAACTCGTAGAGAAGATAATCTTAAGATTGAAGGTGTTTTTGAAGATCATACTCGCAGAGATGATTATAGAGTAACAAAAGGTGAGAGATCTTCTATAGTCTATCACACTGACAATTTGAAACCTGAAGGAGATTTCGAAAAAAGGCCTGAACCTAAAGAAATTGTTTATGAAGAAAAACGTTCACCTATCAAACATTCTGATAATTTAAAACCGGAAGGAAGCTTTGAAAGGCCGTCAAGACCAAAATGGGTAAAAGGTGAAAAACCAGACTTAACGAAACCCCATGACAATCTACACCCCGAAGGAGATTTTGAACGCAGGCCTAAAGATCACTGGCAACCTGGAGAGAGACCAAAACAAGTACGACCTGAGGACAATTTGAAAATGGAAGGTGAATTTGATAAGCACCCCAAAACACAATGGCAGCCTGGTGAAACACCCGCCCAAATACGACCTAAAGATAATCTAAAACCGGAAGGAGATTTTGATAATCGTCCGAAACAACAATGGCAACCTGGTGAAACTCCGTCTCAGGTACGACCAAAAGATAATTTAAAACCAGAGGGCGTATTTGATAGACGTCCTAAAACTCAGTGGCAACCAGGTGAAACTCCAGCCCAAGTTCGACCCAAGGATAATTTGCGACCTGAAGGGCAATTCGATATACGCCCAAAACAACAGTGGCAACCTGGTGAAACACCAGCGCAAGTTCGTCCCAAAGATAATTTGAAACCAGAAGGTGATTTTGACAGACCAACAAAAACTAAATGGAGTCCAGGTGACCGACCTGACCAAGTCAAACCAAAAGATAACTTATACCCCGATGGTGAATTTAAAGAGCGTACTAAAACACAATGGCAACCTGGAGACACGCCTAGTCAAATACGGCCTAAGGATAACTTGAGGCTGGAAGGTGAATTCGATCGTCCTTCTAGTCAACAATGGACTAATGGAGAAAAACCTGGACCCATTAAGCCTAAAGATAATCTTTATACAAACGGACATATATCTAAGCAAGATAATATTGATGCCCAAACAAGTGAAATATCAAGAAAATCAAATGATAGGTCCGTATCGAGACGCGAAGATGAAACTCATTCAGTTCATACAGAACGCCATATCCAAAAAAGTAGTACTCAGAGTATGTCAGAGAATACAACTTCTAAGCATTCACAATCGGGAACTTATGTGAAACATACACACCGCGATGAAACTGATCACATCGTGCCGCAAGATAAAGGAGTGCCCAGATCAACACAACACATAGTAGATAAAACTCGCGGTGCAACTGATCGTTCTACGTCACAAAACATAGTCAACAAAAACACTCTCAGCAAAACAGATTCTAAAAGTATTAAGAATATTTCTTCAACTACAACGAAAGTCATAAAACAAGTAACTGAAAAGAAATTAATAGCTGGAAAATGGGTAAATGTGACACGTAATGTTGAAACTTTTGTAACGTCTGGTGGTGATGTCGGAAGCTCTGATTCAGTGAAACCTAAGAAAGTAATAGACGACCGTTCTAGACCAGATATTTCTAAAGATGGAGATTACACCAAGAGAACATCTACTAACGGACAACAATCGACAGCGTCAATGACAAAACACGATTTGGTATCAAATCAACACCATCGCCACGTTACATCTGAGAGTCATATACATAAGAATACAACGAACGTTTCAAGCGAAGCTCATGCTGAACACAGAGAAATCCAATGTTCCAACTCAGGCAGCCAAATCAAATCCCACGTTGTAGGAGGTACTAGTCAAACATTGATACCTTCTCAATGTCCTTCAGACAGTCAAATGGTTCGTAGTACTAGTGCATCATCGCATGTTTCCCAAGGGAGTCAAGTTGGTCAAAATATTACACAGTCATCTCGACAAACTATTTCTAAATCAAGAACTGACAATAGCAGTCAAAAGTCAATGGATTCAATAATTCATGGAGGTCCATCTCAGTATACCACTACCGATGCAAATAATGCTCAAAGAAGTTCATCCACTAAACATATTACTAGAGGTCATCACGTAGATCAGTCTACGTCATCTTATTCGCAATCTCACAGTGTTAACAGGAACCAGATTGGTGACAGTGTAACAAAAACTAGTATCGAATTTCAGAAAGCAATGCATGGTGGAGGTGATACAAACTCTGTTGTTGATAATTCATCACGAAGCGGATACCATAAACGCACATCTGATCTAGTGTCCGACACCAATTCAACCAACGCTGTTCTCCATCGCAAAGGCGTGACATCAGCGACAGAAGCTCATCATACAATCAGTTCAACGGCAGCTGCTCAAAAAAAGAGTTATGGTAATCTCGCTGAGCGCGGCGAATACATAAGCAATTCTTCCCACAGTTCAGACAGAAAGAGCATAAGTTCTATGCATCGTTCAGCTCGAGACAATATGGCAGTAATCTCTCAACAATCTGACTCGACAGATTCGCGACGAAGCCAAAAAAGAGATGGGCAATCTACATTAATTGTTGAACGTCAACCGAGAGTAACAAGTAGGGACAACCTTCATGTCGGCGGCGACTTTTATGGCCAGTCGGAAGCGCGTTACGGCAGTTTCTCGAGATCTGAGAATGCGCAAAAGGCAGAGCGTTCTGAGCGTGTCGAGAGAGTTCAACGTGTGACTCGGCACCAGGGTAATACTTCTCATTTCGTATTGGGCGACGGCAGCACCAGCTACAAGCGCGAGTTCACATCGCATGTGCATGGCGTATGCCCAGCAACTTTAATCGAGAGTCCACGTACACCTTTCAAACATACGCGAGATTCTCGTGAACACAAGTTTTACGCAACGAAAGTTACACAAAAGTAAACAGAAACTGCATCTCTGTTTATTGACGATTCCATTCTGTATTAGGTACAGCTTGAAGTTATTATAACCCTTTTGCCATATACACGTATATTATTTACCATGAATGAAGGCGAGCTAACAATCCTAGTCCTAATACAATTAACATGCTGCTCTATTAAATGCATATTTTTTATTTTAACAAATAATTATTATATTTTTATTTACTTTGTCAAACTTTGCCATGTAATAAATTTTATATTACAATTAAACTTTTGTTTTTTTTATGTGCCTTCCCTACTTTTTAGCAGTTATTTTTGTATAGTTCTGAAGGCTTAGTGAGTTTGCAAACCTTGTAACGTTATTATAGCTATAAGAGTAGCTTTTGACTGATAAAATCAAATGGTATAAGATTGAGAACTAAAGTCATAACGCAAACGCGATAGTAACTTTTGATGATTGGTCATTTGCTCACACAAGGCAATGGACACTCTTAGCACAATGCTCTAATAAGATAACTATACGCCCGTATAGCGTCAAAATGAATAATATTACGTCTCGCACAAAATATGTGTGCACACGTGTGTTGGTACAATAATATGGGGACCGCATTTTAATATATCAATTTAAATCATGTCACAAAAAACCAGATTTTTTGGAAAATCTAATAACACTATTAGATTTTTCCTAAGAGAATGATTCTTCGTCAGCCATGAAAGTTGGTTCCTACATGGATGAAATTTGGCCCAGTTTCTTTATAGCCTAGATTGAAACAGGCAACATTCTATCCGGAATTCCAGATATTCCTGCAAGAACGGTAACCACGCAGGTTAAACCATGGGCAGCTGCTAAACTTTAACCTAAGTAGGTATATAACAAAGTGAAGGAGAAAATGTCCACATTTCGGTACCAACTATACCAACGCGTCATACCATTCTATATAGTACCTCCCTATTTGGAAGGCGTCAATAATAATTAAGTTTAATTACGCAGCTCGGTAAAAAAAATACAACCCACTTTCAATAAATATTTCAATTTATTAGCTACGAAAGTGAATGGTTTAACATCAGAATCATATTGAAACTTATAAAGAAATCTAAAACAATGTAAATTATCTATCTACGAAGTACAAACTAAAATGCTTAAAGTTATCAAAGCCATAAAATACTGCAAATCTATTCAAGTCTAATCGTTGGATTCTAAAACTTCTGATGACGGTTTAACACGTCTTATTCTCTTATACCTTCCTAGGTCACCTTCATAACTGCGAGGAAGTGCGCCGAAAGCATCATTCTCTTGATAATGTGCAACATTAATGTGGTTGTCGAAAGGTTTTGCACGCTCATCGATAAACGGAGTAGATCGACGACTGCGGTTGCTGTATATTGCTTGCTCTACGTTTTCTTGCAAAGTGCGTTTATTACGAGTCCCACTACTGTACATAAGATTATCATCTACGCCTTCCACGCCAGATAAAACACTATCAGTATCTGAACCAAGGCTCCTAGATTCACTGTTCAATTTACTATCTGGAGAGCTTTCGGACAGTTTTTCCGAATCTTTATTACTGACGCAATGTTTCGATTTTTTACCTAAGGGTTCAAAATTAGTAGGTACGGGACTGTTTTCGAGTTTGTTTACGTTACTTTTTGCGAAATTGGCGGTTCTATCGAAAAACCCATCATCATCAAACTCGCTTCCTTCGTCGTTGTCTTCATCATCGTTTTCAGCTTTATAAGGTACAAATGCAACTTTATCATCTGGTAAATGTGTGTCAGCCCTCTTTTGAACGACATGATTTTCTTTTCTCTTTACTCTAATTAATGGAGCCATATTTGATTCAAAATATTGTCCAGATTCTTCACGATCGCTTTTTGGGAATGAATCTTCTAGGGATTTCATGGAATCATCTAACTCCATTTGATTGTCCTCTACAGCCTCGCGCTTGAATTCCTGGTTTTGGTGGAGCTGAACCTCATTATCGATCAATTGAGACAAGTCTTCTTCTTGAGAAACACAAGAATGGTCTTGTTCATTTAAAGGTTCCTCTTCATCCCTTATATTTAGATAATTGTCAGAGAGCTGTGAATCATCAAGCATTTCATCCTGGTTCTGAAAATAGTCTGTATTAACTTCTCTTTTGCTTTCTGATTTTGTTAGTTGAGAATTTTTAGTATCTTCATTTGCATTTAAGTTGACGTTATTTGTTACTTCTACTCCAGAATCAGCTACCTCCACCCTGTTATCAGATATTTCGGCTTTTGTAGTTTCAGGAACTTTTGCATCTGTCATATCACTACTCTCAGTTTGTCCCTCTTGTTTAATTTCTGTCGAATCAGAGTTTTGAACAATAGCAGATTCAGTGCTTCCATCAATGGAAGGACTAACGGCTTGCAGTTTATTTAATTCAGATATTCCAATATCCATATAATTATTTTCTTGTTCCATAGCTTCCGCCTTTTTAGTTATTTCTCGTTTATTGAGATTATCATAATTGTGGTTACTGTCCATTATTTTGTTAAGTAGTGCTTTCTTCTCGTCCGAAAGAGAGTTGAGCAACTCTTCTAATTCTTCCCCTGATAACTTTTTAATGTGTCTTTTTATAGCTGCCTCGTCATCTTCATTGACAGAGTCAGACATAAAAGATTCTTTTTCTGTCGAAGTACTGGTCAATTCCAAAGCATCAGTCGGTTCGGTTTGAGCTTGACGTCTATCACGATTTACCATAAACTGTGAAATATCATAATTGCTATCGCGGAGCATACCTTTGTGATCAGATTGCATATTATAATATTGTTTCAAGCGATGATTTTGTTCACTCGAGTCGGCATTTACATTATGGTACTCAATTCGCTCGGGATTATTTCTATGTAGTCGTTGGTTGTCAAATAATGACTCACTATAATCCGATGGTGTTTTACGTGTATCAATAGTGCGTTTATCAAGATCGTTATCACGAACATCATTTTGCATTCGATTCAGCTTGTTCGCAGGATGTTGTGTATTCTCTGGACCGTCGGCCGGTTCGTTACCTTCGATATATCTATTAGATTGTCTCCGCTTTGGTAATAGATCATTATTTGTTGCTTCTTCGTTAACTTTTTCATCTTTATTTCTTTGAGAGTACTCCATAAGCTATAAAAAATATGCGATTACAAATTAAGATCATTAAAAGAGTAAGTAATCAGTCACCAAAGCTTAGACCTTGCGTACTTACGCGGTCATTAGTGGGTTTGTCTGGTTGTTCTTCAACTACAACCCGCGACATGTACTTCTCTTCGTTCAATCTGTTTTGTGGTTGATCCTTTGCGGCTTCATCTCCTCTTACTTGTTCATCATCTTGACTAGTTTCGGCGTCTCTAGGATCCTAATGAGAGAAAAATATAAATTAATAAATTGGTTATCCTTTGTACTTATCGTTAGACCAAAGCAATCACCAGCCCGAAGTCAGATCTAGAGGTCCCGGGTTCGATTGGTTTGGTGATTACACTCGTTTTAAATCCTGGCTAGCTACCACCATCTTCTAGAACATGTCGCCTTAGCAACAATGTTTTTATCAAGCGTTGTTGTGTTCCGGCAGTTATATGACAAGATAGCTAGTTCTTCAGTGTACAATTCCGAAGTTATCCTACCAGTAGTTAGGGCTCTCACACAAAAATCTGCAGGCTCGTCCGAAGAATTGCCAAAACTTCCCATTCACAAAACTGCGATGTGGCGTCGCATCACGTGTGGGAGCCCTTAATCTGTGGCTAGGCTTTGTAACCGAATGTATCTGAACCAGCCGATCATCAAACCAGTGAACCTATTTCCGGCACTTGAAGCACAAATATATGAATTGAACAGTTTGTTTAGCATGAAATATAATAATAAATAATAATATGAAAAGAGAATTACTTGGTCATTGAGATTAGGTTCCTCCTCTTCTTGAAAAGAATTTTCTGCTTGGTTTTCTTCGTTGTTTCCATAGTCAACTTCTTCAGCCTCGCTATGAAACAAATGGTAACTTACGTTTTATTATGAACTTCACACAAGTATTTTACTAATTTATTAATTTAAAGCATTAGGACGTGTAAATAATCGGTTTCGGATAGTTTCATCAGAAGAATTAGGTACCTACTTATGGTGTAAGATTTTTACTTAGAATATTTACCGTTCATCTACTTGGTCCAAGTTCACATTTTTCTGATCCAAGCGAGAAGGCCTAGTGGCAGATCTCGATATTAAACAAATAAAGAGAATTGGAAGCAGAAAGTTACGCATTTTTATCCTATGACACTTGAAAAATCGCTTATAAAATGTGACAACTATATGACAGACTCAGCTTTTTGTTTGTTAACTTGTTTTAATTTTTATAGGATTTAAGCCAGCGTGATGCCAGTATGAATTTAGAACAATCAAAGAACAAGGAATACCGTTGCCTTTTCACAGTCTATATAACTTCTCTTCCCTTGGTTCTCTCTTCTTATTTATTACGCTGTGGTAATACATTGTATGAATCTGAGGAACTATGTTTCACATACTTACGATGATTGATTCCGTGTTTATTCCACATGGTGCGCCGCCGGCGTCGATCTGCTGTGGTACTTGCGTTTTATTATGGTTAAATTTCTGTTCCCAGGATAACCATGAACTCGAACTACAACAAAACAGCAACTATGACATAAACTATATGTCAGATGTCTTCAGACTATTCTGAACTCGACGGACTATGCCTTTAGTTCAAAGTCGTTTGGAGAAGTTTTAGTTTTCTAAAGCGTTTTGCTCTTGACCGCGAGGTAGACGAATTCACAGTATCAATATTAGGCTAATATACTCAGGCCCAGTCCACGTAGCCACTGCAATACAAATATAACTATTTCTGTCCGATCGAATCCTTTAATTTACTTCTTCTTCTTCTTATCGAGTGAGGAGTAGTGGCCACCTCTGGTGTCAGAGTTTATCAAGCCGCCTATAAGGCCTCTGACTTGGCTTAACGACTGTAATCAAATGACAACAGCCGGGACCGACGGATTAACGTGCCCTCCGAAGCACGGAAGCGCTCAGTTATAATGCCACTTTACGGTCACCCATCCGACACCTGACCGTGCCGAACTTTGCTTAACAAACGTGATCGAATACGATCAGTCTGTCAAGCGCGGCCATGAGCGCTTCGAACTATATATACTTCAAACTATGTATATTTTACTAAGATCAAAGTTAATTAACTAGTTGTAACGCTGAACTTATTTTATCAGAGAGTAATAACAAATACTATAGATATGACATTAGCTAATTCTCTAGTATTTGGTAATAGGGATATGCGCCAACTCCTTTGGACAGAAAGTCCTAGGAGGAAAGATGTGCGACTGTTAGAATAACATTTACAGATTGATGTATATCATATAAAAAAAAATATAATTATTGGCTATCGATGTTCCAAAATATAATGCTATGTATGTAGTCTCACTCTCTATGAGGACAACAACATAAATATTTTATGTAGCGAGGTTCTGACAGAATAGCAGGGACCGTGTGTTTCCCGCGGTCACTGAGTCATTTACCCTTTTGCCTTAAAATTTAAGTAGGTACTTACATGCACTTAAATTTTTTAAATATGTAATATATCAACATTTCTATGTTTTAAGGCAAATAAACGACTTTTAATTGAATTTAATTATTTTTAATTTCTTGTCTCCGAACCAGGGAGTCGGGTAAAATGTTTAGTCTCACCTGGGTGCCTATCCACTGACAGGCGGACAAGCAACTCATCCCCTTTCGCCTTTCTAAAATAAACGAGACTCTTCTAGGCTATTAGGAACAGCCTAGATCCCTCCTAGGCTAAAAGAAACGGCCTAGAATTCTTCTAGAGTATTAGGAACAGCCTAGACTCCCTCTATGCTATAGGAACATCTGAGACCTCTTCTAGGCGGAGACGGATTGTATCTTGGCACATATTTTTATACTTGAATGTGAGCGATTATACACTTGAGCATTTACGTACCACAGAAAATTAAGCACTAACGTATCTCCTGCAAATTACAGTTTAAAAATAATGCTGTCATCTCTATAAAATAAATAAATTATTTCCATCAAAAAGCTACATTAAAAAAATATGTGGAGTAAATCTCCAGTAAGTATATAGACAAAAACAATAAAAAGCATTATATTACTTACAACAATTTTATTTTAAATGAGACCTTTTCATCTCTATCACACTTATTATGTACATTTGGTTTAAATAAAACAAACCTTTGAAATATTTGACTGCGAAATCTTCATTAAGTTTGTGCATATTTGAGGGAAAACATTTATGTATTAGCTAATGTTATACAATTGATCAAATATTAAACACATTGTAGAAATACTCGATCACACGATTTGGTGTTTCGTTGCTCTCAACGTTTTTGAAAGCTTACTCATTCCTGCACATACACTATCCCTATTACTACATATAACCTAAACTCCAAAATGCAAAAGGTAAAAAAAAACAGATTTTATAACTATGAGTACTCTTCAAATGCAATGTGGGAATAGAACGAAGTGGCGAGACTCAATCCAGACCTTACTTCCACTACCCACATGACATCGTAACGTTTTTGAATTTGGCATAGTACTTTCAACGACATAAACAATAAAAGAATGTAACAATCAATATAATATTGACAATAAACTGCAGCAAGATAGATTCACTTATCTGAGCTCAAAAGAGAGTTACTTTTATGTAAAATAATTTCTGCTTCAATAAAACCCAAACGAGTGAATCCTTCCGTCGTCAACGCATAGCGCATGATCATATTGTCGCGATAAACTCCAACATATAAAAACACCATATTGCACCTGCTTCAGACTCAAGTCAAACCCAACAATTTTTGTAATAAAACTCTGCTAACAGCAGATACAAGTATATAATAGATTCGCATAATGCAACCTATTTTATAGTTTTACAAAACACTATTAAATCTTTAAGAACAAAAGAAACTTACTTCAACATCAGATTAGGCTTTGCTATTTTTTATGTTGTGCTTTTTTCCTTTATCACATTTATAGTACAATAATTATTTATACAGTTTAATATATCTGTCATACAGTACATACCCCTATGTGAAACTGAATTCGAAATTATTATTAGAAACATACCAACATAATTTATAATGTACCTCCATACACATATCTGTTACATTCTTGTAACACACCGCATAGATGCATTTTTGAACATGAAACAACGAAATGGGAAAACTATCGAGAAATGTTCCAAACCCGTACCTTACATTCACTGCTAAAATCCAGAGGTAATGTCTTTTAGCTCGTTCGAATTTAAGCAGTTATACTAGAACAAGTATTCTATAAACTTCAGATCTCTATACCACAGGAGGTGGTTGACAAACGCAAATCAAAAGACAGATTAGAAAAACTACAATTAACCTTCAGGTACGTTAAGTTTTGTTATTTCGGAATGCAAAATTAATTTGAACAGCATTACCATTAGAGCCGAGACCAGATTCCAGCAATAGAATTCGCCAGCTTCTAAAGTACCGTTCATTCATAAACTTTATAAAACAAATTGTCTTGAAACATTGATAAACTCATATCTAAAAATCGATCACTAATTATAGAACACTGGGCGAATGTTATCGGCGACGTTTCGTTGTTCAAAATTGCAACTTATACCAACTAGCAGTAGGCTTATTATTCCACATAAACTGTACCAATCACCGAGCAATTCCGCCAAGCTCACACAATGTACGCGAATATGTCCACTTGGAATGGGAACTGTACAAGATTCAGTCGCGTCAAGTGTTAAAACGGTTACTATTTCGTTTGAAACTGATAACTTGATGACTAGACTCTTAAAACATAATAAAATGAGCATTTACAAAACAGAAAAACCATGTGTCTAGTGGTGCACCGGTGCTCTCGCAGTATCAACTAGTCTGTTGCATTAAAATTAATTTGTACATTTTTCACCACATTTTTACACAACTCATCCGGAAACTAATTAATAAAATATACGAATATGGTCGATGTTGCGAGTGCACCGTTCGTTAAAACTAAATAATTCAAACTTATCAACTACTTAAAGTTTAACTTCAGATAGTTCTAGATTTAATGTGAAAATGCATTATTCGCTCTGATGACCCGGTGTCGAGTATTTGTAGCAAACATTCGTTTAATAAATCCGCGTGACGTGACGACAGTCGACTCAGAATTGACCCCCGCACGCAGCATCGCGACCACTCGTACGCACAATAAGATATGTTTGCGACAAAAAGCTTATTAAAAACTTCGATAACAACTCTGCATTCCTAAGGACAACAATGGGACAAAGGTGCTGGTAAATCACATATATTTAAGTACACATTTAATTTTAATCCTATTTACAAGATGACAAGATTCAATTTAGTACTACACTTCATTAGTAAAATTATTTCATAGAAAAATAAGTGCGCAAAATATTAAAATATTGCACATATTGTTATTCAAACTATAAATTTAAATATATCTATAAAGAAATAAACATTATAGACGCATGGCCTATGTTCATTGTTGTTGCTTAGGTCTTCAGAAAATATGTATGTACATCGCTCTAAGACTTATTCTATGAATTAGACATGTAATAAAGGAATCGGGAGAGAATGCTAAGTAACATTCAAAAGCTAGTGCATTATCGCGATCTTGGTTCGACGGGAGAAGCTAAGGGTCCTAACGTTCGGCTAAGGATGAAAAGTTCAGTCAACGCTTGAGCAATCGCCGAGTGACAATAAGTATCAGTTTGGTTACCGTACTGTTTCTTAACACGAGTTCTTAGGTAATAAAATGAGTTGTGATGTGTTAGTTTAACTGCTTATTATATTACTTAATTTGCATTTGATTGCCTCTGATTTCGAAATTATTTAAAGAAATAGCAAGTTTAAAATTCGACCCCTTAGAATACAACTATTATTGGAGTGTTTAAGAAACGGTACGCTAAGATTCGTTCGTCGTACGTGCACATTAGGAACTAATGTAAATATTAGTGTGTTTGCAAATGAACATATACTCTAGCATGCAATATTAGCGATTTAAATGCAATTTCAATAAAGTGAACACTTTCAAGTTTTATTTACAAAGAAACGACCGTCAGGCCTCACATGTAGAACAGTAATAAAAATGTCTCCATTAAATCCGAATTAAATTCCCTAATGATATTCGAGTAAATATTCACAATACTAATTAAAAAATAATCACTTCATGCTGTACAAGAATCGCCGATAAATTGATCGATTACCATTTAAAAAATCTAACTCTACGACGTACCTAACCCTCCGAATTAGAAACATGAGTAAAACGTTAAAACCACAATGAACACTTGCATTCGCATTATATTACAGTGTACGTAGACGCCGCGCGTCCCACTCACACCTTAAACTACAGACGGCTACACCGAGTCCTACGTTCACTAACTCAGACTTGAAACGATAGAAATTGTCATGAAGTATAGGGAGTCTCGTCCGAGGCCCGGAATCATAGTAGGAATGCGTATTGCGGTCAATGACCTCTCGTAGCACGCGCCGTAGTCGCTCGCGGCGGCTCGTAGCCACGCCCACTCCACCGACCGTAGTTGCAATCGCCTCGATAGCTCGTAGATCTTTACGAACGATTAGTACAATAAGATTGATTATCAAGTAAACCACTTTCAGACAATACAAATTTGTAAAAGGGATCACGAGTGATCGACTTAGCATTATTTATGCTATGATCAGAACAATAGCGTGCCCTTCTTATACCGCGAAGCTTTGGTGTTGTATGACAACAAATCAGTTTACATTTTCAAAGAATTTTTCCCGAAATTAATTTATAAATAATCGTAAGCGGTACTTCAGGCCAGATTCAGTAATTTTCGAATAGTATCTCTGACCGATTTTCGTTTTAATCGACTGGTTTTTGTAACCGATGTAGTGGTTTATGAGACTGTTTACGCAATCAATGAGAACTAATAACTGTTCTATGAGACCTATCGGGTGGTCTAATTGATTTTTCAAGTAGTCCACGAGCTCGGGCGTGCGATTTTTGTTACCGGAACAGTCCTTAAGATCGATGGAGTGGTCTATCAAACTGGGAGCGGTCGAACAGTCTTTAAAAACTTTCGATGAGTCTACACGATCAATTGACTCGAAAAGACAATTTGAGTAGTTTAGAAAGCTATTCGAGCGGATTGTGAGACCATTCAAGTAGACTATAAAACCAATTGAGAGATCCATAAGACCATTGGAGTAGTACACAAGACCGATCAAGGTCAACTGGCCTATTAAACCCTTCGATTGGCCTATTTGACAATTTGATTGGCCCATAAGACCGTCCAACTGGTCCATTAGACCATCCGAATTGTCTTTAAAACTTTTCAATTGGACCACAAGACCTTCCGACTGTCTCACAAGACCGTCTGACTGGCCCATAAGAACATAAGACTGGCCAATCAGACCCTCCGTTTGGCCAAGCAGACCGTTCGATTGGCTTATAAGATCCCCCGAACAGTCTATAAAACCTTTCAATTGGACTACAAGACCTTTCGATTGGCCAATAAAAAGACTTTTCAATAGTCCCATAAGATCATCCGAATGGCCTATAAGCCCCTTCAATAGGCCCAAAAGACCGTTCGACTCCCTCCCAAGATCATAAGACTGGCCAAATCTCTGGTGGCGTACAAAATGTCGGCACAATATCGCGCGGTACTACAAGCGGTCGAGCCGGAACTCGTGCTCCACGGCCGAGTCGGGGAGCAAGGCGCTCGGCTCCTCGAGCAACGTGAGGTCGTCCAGGTCCAGCCCGGCGCGCAGCTGGGCTTCTTCCCCGCCGAATATGCCCGCGTCTAACTCGCCGGAGTAATCTGGAAAGGAGGATGCTGTTATCAACAGGTTTCGGGCGTTTTATCAATAAGTAATTATATTTAAAGTACTGTTGGAAACCTACTGGACAGAAACTTTCTCCCAAAATCGCTTTTGTATAAAGGGTGGAAATTTTAAATAGGGCATGAAGGGTAGGTACCTTAACCATTGTAGCTACATGAAAACTTTCTTTGAAAACCATCCATTTACTTTTAAGAAATTAAGAACTGCAGTCATAGATATAAAAAAAAATGTTAGCAGGAAAATGAGCAGTTGTCAAAGTCAAAGTTATTTTCATGCCAATCAGTTCTGTTTGTCATCAGCCCCCCTAGCATGAACACCGTTATATCACGCGATATGATATGGCGCATGATGCTCAATATTGCTCCCACAATGTGAATACAATGCAAGACAGCATTGTATCCACATTGTGGGACCTTACCCCGCTAAGGTATGAGCGGGACAGTGATACGTTATCGATCAACGAGTGTCGAAAATAGCTGCTCACGCTAGGGCTACAGGATCCAGACACTGAGGTATGAGTACTAGAAAAGTCAGAAATCGCGAAAAACTATTTCTATTCATAGTTATACCAGTTTAACTGTACTCGTACGAGAAGAGAGACGAAGGGAGCCGCCCGCTTCGTGCTCGCGCCACACGCAGCCGCATCTGCTCCTTACCTACCTTTGTTGTTTGAACTGCTGCTGACCGTACTTACGCCCACTACGCCGCGAGGCCCTGCAATGTAGAGTAATTGCAGGGCCTCGCGGCGTAGTGGGCGGCGCGGAACACGATCGCGCTTATTTATAAGTCTATTTGAATGAAAATCTTTGACTTAGTATGCGTGCTCGAACGCGGAGGGTAGTACCGCGTTCCGCACCGCCCACCTCTCTGCGAAGTCCTAACTGTATGATTGTTAAACTGTAATAGAAGCTACCACAGATGTGATAAACCAACATCGCTCGAAGAATTGCTCAGCTAAAGTGGCAGTGGGCGGGACACATATAGCGAGAAGAATCAACAGTCGTTGGGACGGAAAAAATCTGGAATGGCGACCGCGCACCGTCGGTAGGCCCACGACAAGGTGGACAGACGATCTGGTGCGTGGTCGCCGGAAACCGCTGGTTGCGGGTAGCACAGGACCGATCGTCATGGAGATATTCCTTGGGGGAATACCGGTGAGTATGATGCGAGCGGCTGCAGCGCGGGTGTGTCACGTGTATATAGCGGGCATGTTACACTGTGACAGCGGGCACGTACCGGTGAGTATGATGTCGGGTATGCTGGCGGGCGTGGCGGGCGTGGGCGGCGCGGGCGGCGAGGCGAGCGGCTGCAGCGCGGGTGTGTCACGTGTATATAGCGGGCATGTTACACTGTGACAGCGGGCACGTACCGGTGAGTATGATGTCGGGTATGCTGGCGGGCGTGGCGGGCGTGGGCGGCGCGGGCGGCGAGGCGAGCGGCTGCAGCGCGGGTGTGTCACGTGTATATAGCGGGCATGTTACACTGTGACAGCGGGCACGTACCGGTGAGTATGATGTCGGGTATGCTGGCGGGCGTGGCGGGCGTGGGCGGCGCGGGCGGCGAGGCGAGCGGCTGCAGCGCGGCGTACCCCCCGCCGCCCGGCACCGGGTCCCGCGCGCCGCGCCGCGACTCCCCGCTCGACATCGACGCCTGCCGAACACACGACGAAGGGTTAAAGTGACGTCCACTACAGCAGGGCCGAATCGAATAGCATTTCTTCCTACGTGGCCATTTTAAATTAATTGTAACTCTTTCTCAAAATGAGCAGGTCGAAATTCGGCTGCGGGCAGTGAGCGCGGTAGATTCGATTAGGCACGTCGCTTATTAGACACGGTTTCGTAGTAAAAGTATAGTAGGCGATTCGGCTCGGCGCACTTAATGGATGGGCTGGGCTTAACAATTACCTTTCTAATCCATAACAACTACTATGCTTAACTGTTTGTGCCGTGGGTAATTTTGATTGCCTTCTAAAGTCCGATCACTATGCAGGAAGAATGCGGAAACAATGACCTATTGGCCTACTGACAGTTGTCACAAACATTTTGTGCACTTATTAAATGCGAGTTTATATGAAATATTAGAAATGGAAAATAAATTTACTTAAGTATATCATTAAAAATATTGTACTTTGGTTTTTACTAAATATTGTGTTGTGTAGATACTTGTCAAAACACCGAATGGGAATGGGAATCGATATTGCTGCGAGCATAAAACTAAATTCTTCTAGTTATCAGTATCATAAATTTTGACAGATCCATAATCACATTACGTGTGTGCAGCTTTTATGCTCGCAGCACTATCGATTATCATTCCCGTTCGATGTTTTGACAAGTACTGATATGATATACAGCGGTGGTCATTTAATTAAGAACGATTTGAACGTCAAGAATATTGTTATTTATATCATGACATGCGCTGTCATGTGTTTATTCTTAGATGTAACTATACTCTGTCTCAATCCAATTTAATGAAAATGTAAACAAACCTGTTTCATAAAAAATTCTCACACTTTCGGCCACTAAATGGATTTAAAAACACATTCATAAGTAATTAGAAGGTTTCAACTTATATCTCACTAATTTGTTTCAAAGATCGTTTGTTTAACATTTTTAAAATTTAGTTGAAAATTTTAAGAAGAAAAGTGAGGTTATTTATCGAAGCAAAAATATTGTCTAATCTATGGTCGCTTAGTGCTTGACGTAAAATGTCTAACAGATAGTTCAATTATTTGTTCAATATGAATCGAGTTATGTTATCGAAGATAAAATATCACTGTATTTATTGATAAAAATTATCACAAAAATCTCAAATATAAAAAAAAGAAATTTTCGGGTCCGTTAGGGCATATCGGAATTCCGTGTGCATAATTTGCCGAAACGATGTCATTGCTACTTTACCGTAAGTAGAATCATTTTACTTAAAGCAACGTTTTCACAATTTCTATGTAACGTAGGTATGCCTACATAGGAAAAACCGTTCCGTTTTATCGACTATAATTAAATGTTAATCGAAGAATATTTATGTGTAATCTCATGAATATGATGTAGAAAATTATTTTACAACTTTTTACTTAAAATTTGAAAATATATTTTTCGATAAGTAGGATAAATATAATTTCTAACGAGTGAGAATCGAGTCCGTGGTCAGCGAAGCCATGGCTGGTTCATGCCTTATGCTCGTGAATGGGTGCCACCAGTGGGATGGGTCTGCTTTTGACTGCTTGTCTCAAAATAGGCTGATTTTATGTTTTATTTTTACTAGGTAGTTTTAATTTATCGTGGCTTGTATGGCACTGCTTAATATTGATGTCTAGTTCCTAAGTTATTGAAAATTATTTACTGCTATGATTACCGGGTTCTTTTTTTTGTTTTAATATTTATGATAAATGTGTGATGGTAAGAGACCTTACATATATTATGTTAAAGTCACTTGTCAATTTGTTATGTGATGTTGATGTGTTTATATGAAATTAAAAAATATCTAATTTTTACCACATCACTAAATAGTCTATGGTCGGAATAATGGCGTCTTTGTTTACCTTTTCATTAAATATGATTGAGACAGAGTATAGTTATGTTATGATATAGCCACATGAATAGAGCAAACAAAGATGAATAGGAATAAAAAATAAAATCTGACATTATTTTAATAACATTTATTTATTCTATAAAGTAACGAATTCAAATAGTAATGAAGTTGGACAAATAATTAAGAACGATTTATAAAACTGCTCGAGAATTATTCAATCAGCTGAGATGAAATAAAACACATAGAAAGTGAAGTGCGCAAAGAAGAAAAAAGCAATTTTTGATGTCAAACAAAATTAATAGTTAGTAGCATGTCCAGGACTGATTTTCTTACTGACTTACAGCGGCGAGGCATTGACTCTAATAAAATTTTAGCTTTTCTCAATAGATTATCTAAAAAAAAACGTCAGATGGTTCTCTTGCAATTGCCAAACTGTCGATTTGAAACCTTTTAGGCTATTAGAAATGCTCTATTAGGTCTAAATCCGGGCTGTTAGTTGGCCAATCAAAGACAGAAACTGATTGCAATGTGAGAAATTCCTTGAGGGTGCGTGCAGTATGTTATGCTGGAATGTCCAATAATAAAAAAACCGTAAGCACGTCTTCAGCTTATAGTAACATTGTTTCTTCCAGTATATTTTTGTATTGGAATTGATCCATGTTCCTTCTATCAGCTTAACATGTCCAAATCCATATCCAGAAAAGCACTCCCAAATTTTATATAATACAGTTTACTTTTGCATTCTACAACCCGTAGTTAAATTTTTTAAAGAATTTTAAAGAATAAGGCTGAACTTATGTGATTATCTTATTCTGGTAAAGTTTTTCTTATAATTAAGATTGGAAGATCTGAATCATAAGCATAGGTTCTTCCAGTGTTATCATATTTTCGGGCGCAAAAACCAAAAGAATAAAAAGTTATTAAAAAAAACTCACTTGTGAATACGTATGCGGCGTACTCGTCGTCTGCGGGGAGTGGGGTGAACTGTGATTGATATACGTCGTGTTGTAATTCGATACGGGCTGGTCCATCTGTCGACCGAAATGACACACTTAGCTCATCACGCCATACAAAACGATCAATGAGAAGCAAGAACAAAGGAACACTGAGAAAATGCAGAAAAACCTGAAATAAAACAACTTCACTAAACTACTTTTTTTTATAAAAATTACAACCGAAGCGGAATATTCTCACAATATAATGAAAGTAAGCAGGCGGGTTAAGTAAATACACATGACGGAGTATAGAACTAAATAATAATTATAATAATCATCTGTAATCAAAATAGGGTATTTGTCATTTTTCTAAAGTTGTTTATTTAATTGTCAAGTACCCTATTTTTAACACTATAAGGGTGCATTTCCAACAATAACGTTTTTAAGACATGCTTAAAACTATTTAAACTTATGTGTATATTTCTACTGTAACTCTCCATGCTACAATTTCGTGTTATCTACATCGTATTACATTTTGTGCACGAAATACTACATCCAATGATCTATCCAGAGAATTATAATTGAGAAGAAATAAGAATTCCAACTTTCGAACATTTACTTAGCTATTTAATCAAACAAAGTAAGTATAATCAATGTCTAAAAATTGTTTATAAAATAAGTGCAAGCAAATAATAGTCAGGACAATTAGGGCACTTACTGTTAAAATTAAAAATAAAGCACTTTGCCTCTAAAATACTTAGTCGTCACTGCGGTGCTACATACAATACTATAGTATACTCGGTCCAATTGCGTTTCTCTCTGAACCTAAATAATGACGGACTAAATATTAATAATTAAGTCCAAGTTGACAATAGTTATGATCATTTTGAACATAATTTTGTATACTGCATGTTTATTTGCTATTCAGTTTCTGACAGTTTGACACAAGTTTGACAGTTGGGCGGCAATAAATGAACTTAAGCGTTGTTATTTAAGTTCGTACTTATTTAGTCCGTACATAAATAAAATTTCTTCAGAAAATAGTGGAAAAAGTTGGCTGGGTTCATCATCATCATCATCATCATCATCAGCCTGTGGACGTCCACTGCTGGACATAGGCCTCTCCTAGGTCACGCCTATTGTGGCGTTCATAGCAGGTTATTAGCCTACTGCTACCACGCTGGCCAGACGTGTTGGTAGAGGGTTTGTTTCAAGTTTTCCTTCTCTCACACAGGTGTTCAATGCGTCGAGCCTCTTAGTCGACTCTTACGACATCCCAGGCATGTAAGGGAGTGGTGACATTTGTATTCTTAGGCCGTCACCACACGGCAAGGCTGGGTTACCATTCAAAAAATAAAAAAGTAGAAGAGTAACGGTATGAGTACGATTTGAATCTCATTTTATACAAACTTTGCTTTTGTTGTATACATCGTAACATAACTTCACCTAACATTTTTTGTATGCGGTTGCTGTTCTTTTTCATCCGTATCTTTTTTGTATCCATCACTACTCTACATTTTTTACATAACATAAGTTTTAGGCTTCATTAAAAAACCATACCCACCTGTTCGGAACCGTATAATTTTATATCTAATAAATAATATGGAAATAAGGCCGAACTTATGCATACGTCAATAATTTGTGTACCTATGCATCGCAAATGTTTATATTTTATAGCTAATAAAGTCAGTGCATTAACGACATTTTGCACGGGCAGTTTAATTTATCATCCCCGAATTATCATCTCATATCAGTATCATTTTACTATCATTTCCAGTTATATATGAACTATACACCTAAAAATCTAACTAGAAAAGTACTAGCAAAAATCGACTCGGCTCACAATTTGTTCCCAGGTGGGACTCGAATCCGCGACCTTTGGGTATCCGCCCCACTGCTCTAACCGCTAAGCTACCGAGCCTTGTGAACAACTATTAAAATTTATAAGATAGCATTGAATATGCAAAAACTGAAGTAAAGGTTAAGCTCCCAATACCTACTAGAGGCCAATATCTATGTAAAGTAAAGGTGGAGGGAAAGCTCCCAATACCTAATTGAGGCCAAAATCTATGTATCGCAGCGCGCCCTCCACGTTTCTTCACTCAAGAAAAGATACTAACTAATGACGAGGCAGTATGGTCTATGACCCTAGCCTGTTCCTAGGAACGAAAAGACTTTCAGTTAAATTCAAATTTAATGACGTGAACCTTAATGACAGAAACGTAATAGCTTTTACAAAACTATCAATTTAGTATGCTTAGTACGAATACGCAACGCAATAATCGTCATTAAATAAGTTCACCGCAGTAATGCAATCGGACTCGCTATACAATAATCACTTCTAATGTAATAATTACTTCAGGGAACTTACAGTGCGTTCGCACTGCCCAAACATTTACAAGAAAACATAATTATGCGGCCGCAGAGAGAATGACTAGATACCTGTCAAATAATGGATTTTCTCAGCGGCCGCATTATATGTTTTCTTACATATGTTTGGGCAGTGCTAAGGAAGTGCACGGTTATTTGTACAAGTATGGAGAACCGCACTTGACTTCGTAAATAAAATATAAGACTTAAAATAAACCTGAGAGCCGTTTAAAATTACAAAACTTATTGATATCATAAATTAAGTGCATAATGATTTCAGTATATTGTGTAATTTCAAAACTGCAGTGCCTATTTTGGCACACGACACAAGCAATGGAAATCACAACACATTGGAATCGCAACTGAAAATAATGTAAAATAGAATCAACCAAAAAAATGCATTTCAGCACTTACATTGTTTTCAGTAAAACTACACATTTGAAGAAATGTCTGTCAATATAAGTTTTTAAACTGACATTTCTACAAGTTTAGTTTCGTTAACTCTACCCGTTGAGAAAATGTCCAAAAGGGATGTGTCGAATATGACAAGCACAATGCTTCATTTACGCCCGAAATTAATAATCAAGCTCAAGATATAGATAGGACTAACCGAGATAGTTGCCTAGGATATTATTGTTAATATGACCAAAATTACAAAGGTTGCTAGGTAACAAAATCAATATCCTAGACAACTATATCAGATAGCCCTATCCATATATAGAGATAGGTTATTAATTTCGGCCGTTAGCGGTTACAAAAACAATCGGGAAAGTTTGTTTCGATACATGAAAATGAACCCAACGGCCAACTTATTTGCTTAAAGTTTTTTCATTTGCTGACTTATTAATTCGAATTGAACTTTACACGTGCAAACTTAAAGTCGCAATTAGCTCGCTCAACGGGTAGAGTTACGAACACCACGTAGTGTGTATGTGTCGGGGTGTCGTACATTTTCCGTGACTTGGACGTGCGCGGTCCAGCCGGACTCGACGAGCGTCTGCACCAGCTGCGCCCAGTCCTTGCCAACATCCACACAGTTACACACGTTGCCGATTACCGGGGACACGAGTTGTGTACCAATTGTTCTTTTATTTTAAAACGAGCAACCCGTGTGCGCATAATGCGCAAAAAACACATTTTTTATATTCAATTTAAAAATCCATTAAATCCGGTTTAAATCGCTCTAGATTTGAGTTTTTGCTAAATTTCTCGACTTATCCGACCACTTCAGACAAATACCTTTCTAACGGTGTATTGCACTTGATTGTGCGACTTTTAGTTTAGGAGGAGAAACGGCTTCACTGCCGTAATATATATATAGATTATCATAAAATATGAAATGGCTTAATCCGTACTAATATGCCGGTTTTATGGTAAGTTTACTATCCAATTTAAAGCTTCACGTAAGTAAAGATTGCTAATACAGCCTGGACCAACAGTCTCACGCGCATTCCGAAGCACGGAGGAGATAAGGTTTTTGGTCACCCATCCCGTGGCCGACCATTGCGAAAGTAGCAAAATCCCTACATACGCTGGCCTAGCACGCGAAGCATGCTTGCCCAAAAAGTGTAAATCACTCTAGTATTTGAAGAGCGCCCATTCTAACGTTTTGGGGATACGTCAGCAGCCAAATACAATAAATTAATGCTGTAAATATTCCACCAACTCATCGATATTTTGTTTTTTACATACATTTATTTTGTTTGGAATCTACTCGTATTTTACTACCTATGTAAATATGACGGAATACATTTTAAGGCTGGTTAATTATTGACGAACAATTTGTACACAATTCCGTATCTAAAACTAAAGCTGTGACCACATATATAACAACTGGTCAAATATTAAATTACGTGAAAACACACAGATGTTAACTAATGTATTCCTTCTTTAAAATATTTGATAGGCAATGTTTAGATATTTTTTTCTTATAAAAACACTTGTCATATATGTGGCTACTTGGCGATTTAATAATAGCTTAGTATTAAGGAAATGCGACTGAAGTTGACGTATTGCCAACACTTGTGATTCGGGCTATTTAACGTCCAGTCACGATTTCTTACATATCAAACATATTTTTACATAAAATCTATTAATTTAGTTCTATTGTGCTAATATTTTAATGCTGTGCTGCGTCTCATTTGTGCAGTCAGTCAAGTATTTTAAAATTTGTGAGTGCCAATGTTCATCTAATTTTTGTATATTCATTGTAACTTTCCTTTATTAAAAGTATGTAGGTAATGAACACATAATGTATTGACATCGGTAAGCATATCTATTTTTATATGATTTGGTTAATTACTTACAACTCCCTGCTATTCCATTGATGCATTGAAATGTTAGAAAATTGTACATGAAAGTGATGATTATTTTAATGTCAGGAATATGATTTGATTACAATGAAGATAATAATTAAAAAATAAATTAGTAGTATGAGTACAAAATAGGAAAATAAAATAAAATAAACTTTAAGTCTATGTTACATACACTAAAATACTAAAAAAACATTATAAAATAAACTTATAAATTGTAATACACACATTTAAAGAAAATAAACTTGAAACCATCTTAATTTCAAGAATGTGAATGAGTTTTTCGATGCATAATAAATAATAATGATAATAGTTAAGATAGGTATGTATGTTTTGGTATTATTGTGATTCTTCATGTAATTAATTTATTTTTATCATTTTATTATTCCAATATAAATATTTGGTTCATGATAGAACTGTAGAGTAAAGAATCTTTTGTAGAATATGACATAATACCTCATTTCTTTGTTCTATAGAACATATTTTAGTTTTTTTTGGGGGTTGAAGTTCTCCAATATTATTATGGCCGCGTCATTCCATAAATAGCCCTTTAATCTCCAATACCACTATCAAAAGGCTTACATAATCTGTACAGCTCGGCTGTACTCAGACTTTTAATAGTTAGATAACCAGCGCAGTTTATTTACACGAGTTTAGATCTAATATTTCGTGTCTTCTAAGGTATTTTGGTTTTCCCGACGTTTCGGCACCTTTTCAGCTTTTCCGTGGTCGCGGGATGACAATTCAAACATACGAAATATTAGATCTAAACTCGTGTAAATATACTGTGCGCTGGTTATCCGTAAAAGTTGTTTTATTTCAATGAACAGTGCGCACCAAAACTTAAAATGTACTTAAGTTAGAATGATGTATGGTATAGAATTAACAAAAGATGTCACTGATGATCAGAGCGAACTGAATCGTTGATTTTAAACATTTTAAACGTCTCTTTCATTTTATAAGAATTTTCGCCGCCCCCTTTAAATGTGTAGAATAGTAATTTTACTTACCATTGTTATCTGCTCGAACGGCTGTAACAACACTTGGTGGAGATTGTAATCTGTTTGGGGTGACTCCGCCGGGCTGCCTGGACTGTGCACCATCTAGAGTAATAACATGATTCAAGAATTTTTAAATGTTGTTACTTCCTAAAAAGTTGTTATGTTCTTGAGCCCAATTTTCTTGTCAGCTAAAAGACATGTCTAGTAGATTGTTGGGTTAGAAAGCTGGCAATTTAAAAACGAATTTGAATAAATGCGTTTAATGTTATTTGGTTTCACTTCAATAAATTATAGAGTTTGTCTTGGATTTAAGTCTGAAAACAGTCTAGAAATAGGATGTGAGTTTAAAAGCCATTACTTTAATAAACATAATAATGTCAATATATGTCATGATTGGAAACGTTTTGTATTTAGATTCTGTCTGGCGAATGAGTAGAAGAAGATGAGTGAGTGGCATTTGTCATGGAATCTAGATAGAGATAGAGAGCGCGAGGCAGAACAATTTAAACTTATTGTAACACTGTTGCGTTTGGGAGTCGATGGACTTACCGTCGGCGAAGGGATATTGATATTCGATGTCGAAGAATATTGCGAGGGCGGACTACAGTGCGACTGGTAACCTGACGTGATCCAACCTTGGTCCAAAGGTGACATATTCTGCAAAAATCCAAACATTACACTCCGTCATCATCGGCTCATACAAAATTAAACCATGTTGGGATGATAATAAGATTGAATATCAAATTGATTAATCGGTTAAAAGTTAAGCAGTACGTTACGTCACCGACCGGCCCATTGTATTTTAATGATTTCCTCAGTGAAAGTGTGATGATAAAGAGTTGATTCACACTTTTTTGGCAGGGCTGGCAAGAAGCATGCATGCAATTATTACAACAAAGCTTATTGAATGCTGCGGTGTTAAATTAGTATGGATGATGAGGGCAGCTGAAATATTGTTTTAGTGTGTATAATTTTTTTTTTTTTCTTTTTGATAATTTTTAAATAGGAAAGTGTTTAAATTAAGTTGTTTTTTGTCTGCTTTCTAATAGTAAAAATTGGCGCATGTTGTGGCAGCCTTTAAGTATGACAACGATTTGAAATGCTTATAGAATGTGCATTATTGTAAATGTGAATATCGTTTGTTATGTTGCTTGTCCTTAAATAAATAAATAAAATAAATAACCAAAGTTAGTAACGTTTTGGCCTGCAATCAATCGCAACCAACAGTTTGAAACGTCTACTTTTGTAGAACAATAGCTTTGGAATCTATTATACAGATATGTATAACATATAAGACGTAAAATGTCATATGAGGAATGCAATAGTAATGGTGCTGTCGTTGAACAGTGGGCCTGCCATGAGTTTACCTTTCCGTTAACTGTACAGTAAACGGGAGACATTTTGTATGAGAATCTGTAGTTTTGCTACGGCCCACTAGAGGCGCTGTACAGAATCGCATACAAATGTCTCCCGTTCACTATATAGTAAACGGAAAGGAAAACTCAGCAAAATGAAAATTTTCATGAGTCATTCTATGCAATTAGACAATTCAAATTGTTTATTGTAGTTATTTTGTTTGCATTGAAATCATAAGTAAAAGCTGTAATATCTGTTTATCCAAGGTATTTGTATATTAAGGTTTATATTTAATAACAAACATTTCTTAAATCAAAAGTTCTTTTATATTTGTTAATGGAAGACCGCTCATAAAGTTATGTGTAACTCGTTTTAACTTTTTCTATTAAAATACATTTCTATTTGACTGTATATTCGACCCCTAATTTATTAGTGTAGAAATCGATATGTTTTTCCATCAGAAATTCCACAAAAAAAGGATCTACTCTAAATAAAAGAAAGTGCTTTTATATTAATTTTCGAATATAAATGACGAATTGAATCTATAGAAATGAAATAGAAATATATATATTCACAGTACAAATGAAAAAGTCGAAGTCTAATGTTATGTACATGTATATATGCATGCATGCATATATGCATAGATTGTTATAAGAGGAATGTTAAACACCTTCCACAACTAAACGTTAGCTTTGTACCTCCACAACTATTTTTTGGACGTGGATGTTTTTCTCGGTGACTATGCTGCTTATCAGTGTGTGTACATACTTTCATTTAAGCGTAGTTTAGAAACATTTTCAAAGTTTTCTAGTGATGGTATGCATATGAGTCAAACGTTCAGTTTCGCAGTTACGATAGAATTATAGTCAGATAAACAACAATATTGGTTTAGTCATAGACATGCATAATATTTATAAATTCGGACAAAAGTTTAATATTAATAACCAAAACAACACATCACAACAAGATTTGAGTAATATTTAAAATCAGTTTTTGTAATAAAACAAATATATAAAATTATACTTTCAAAATTATATCGTAAATATCTTAACTTTGAAGTTTTCAACAATTTAACGGTAAAACCTGAATCGTGACGAGATAAGTAAACCAAGTGCATACAATAGAACAATTAGGTTCATACGATGAGAAAATAGAGGATAATTATAAAATAACACAATGACGAGCCAAACAGTGAAATTAAGCAACATCTTGCTTAGAATAATCCAAATTAGTGTTATTAGAATGAAGCCGATGATCAAGTTATTTACATGCAGATATTAAAATAACAACAGAAGCATTTGAATTGTTTCAGAGAATGGACGTATTTAGATGTCGCTCGATTCCGAGCAAGGATGGCACTTACGCGAAAAAGCATTCAAGCAAACGCCTGTAGAAAACTCATGAACCGGAAAAAAATTGCAAAAGGAGGTTAAAAAAGAAAACGAACCTTATTATGATGAAGATAATTATTTGTGTTTGGTACAGATAAGTGATTCTGAAATAAACAAAAAATGATTTTGTGTAGAAAGCAAATAAACACAAAACAAAACAAAAAAAAAACAACAACAAAAAATGTTAAGTTATCGGAGGGTTACTATATATAAGTCCGAGTTGTTAATACCAAGCTTTTTATATATCTACAGATAATAAAGCTTACTTTACGTGGTATTTTCTCATTCATAATTATGTATTAGTTTATATGGTTTTTATACCATAATGTCATGTATAGTCGACGCCATATAAGTAGCCGCATCGCCGATCCAATTGTTATCAACGTCGATCATCATGATACCCATTTACAGAAAGGAACCGGCATACCATATTTGTAATACAATAAAATTATTGGTAGGCTCAACATTGAGTCGACACGAATTTGAAGCTTATTACAAGGACAGCATATATCTTTTTTCTTTGGCAAATAGTTGGACTTGTACTAGACTCATTACACTATGAATCGTTAACATCTAATCATAAGAAAAAACTTCTTAGTTGTATAATAATATGCAGAGGGCAAAGCTATTCGCTTTTACTTTCTTTGAAATTATTGTATCGTCTTGTATACGTCTTATATTAAAAATTAAATTTTATAACAGCAATACGACAAAACTATTAAGACCTATTTTATTTTATTTTATTCAGGTATAGCTTGAACATCATAATTTAGTTTTTAGGTTATTAATTTAAACCTTCTTATATACAAAATTTAAAACAGTTTTAGTGCTCTAGTGCATACGTTTATCTTCACTGCGGTTACTCCAGTGTTTTATTATATTTTTTCCATCTAATATCGAGTTCAGATTGGTGAAATGTAATGTGCAATTCACAATTTTTCATACATTTTAAGGAGTTTGCGACCGGTTTTTCGGCCAGTTCAAAGGAAATTAACACGCGATGATCGCAGCGACGAACTTCGCATCCAGAGTTTTTGGATCCCGACGCTTATACGAAACGGAGGTACGGTCAAAAGAACATATCTGGACCCAACTTAGCATGTTACATTTCACCAATCAGTACGTATCAATAGCAAGTAAAACCATCAATCAAAAGCCAACAGACCTCGTAAAGCGATGAGGTGTGGTCGTACTGGTGGTGTAACGTCGACGGCAAGGGTACCGTCGCGCCGACCGGCGAGCCGGACGCCGGCGACAGGCCGCCGGTCGCCGGCGACACGCTGCCGCCGCCCGGCGACACCGCGCCCGGCGACGTCGGACTCTGAGACGGAAACCATTCCTAACTGATGTTATAAATCGGGAAGTCATTGGTTTTATACACGATTATATTATCTTAGTCATATTATATCGGTTCAAAGTAATTGTTAGCATGTTGGACGCCAGGCAGTGACAGGCCGCCGGTCTGCGGCGACAACATGTCGCCACTCGGCGCTGTTGAACTCGCGAGACGGAAACCATTTTTTACTTTTATCAATCGAAAAGAATCGATGGTTTTGTTTTATCGTCCTTAATCTCGCGTTATATATACTATGATTAAAAACTTATTTCTCTAAAACGTATATCTCGCGAGCCGATGTTTTTTTTCGCCCTGTCCAACCTGGGATAATTGAGAGATCGGAGAAAATCTGTAGAGTTAGCACGAAAACTTATCGAAATAGTATCAAGCACGTAATGTCAAAAAATTAATAGGAAAATGTAGTTCGGTAGGAGCGCTGCTCAATATCTCATATATTTTTTTACTTTACTTCATCGATACTTACTCGAAAGTTATTCGTGCTAGGCCTACTAGACGCAAAATAGGGGCAAAAAAGCCGCCGTGTTGCGGAAACCGTCCGTATTGTATGATATCGGACCGTCCATACATATCGGGGCTGGTTGTGGTCCGGCGAGGCCGGGTGCGGCAGGTGGTGCGGCGGCGGGAAGTGCACGTAGTAGGTGAGGTTGGGCAGCGAGCCCTACGGCATCTCCTGTTCTATCTATCGCTCCCAGTCGAGCATAGGAGATAATCAAGATAATTCCAATGTAACATACATATCGAGGCTGGTTATAGTCCGGAGAGGTCCGGTGCGGCAGGTGGTGCGGAGGCGGGAAGTGCACGGAGGTGAGGTTGGGCAGCGAGCCGCACGGCATCTTCTGCTCTATCTATCGCTTCCAGTCGAGCATGGGAGATAATCAAGATAATTCCAATGTAACATACATATCGAGGCTGGTTATAGTCCGGAGAGGTCCGGTGCGGCAGGTGGTGCGGAGGCGGGAAGTGCACGGAGGTGAGGTTGGGCAGCGAGCCGCACGGCATCTTCTGCTCTATCTATCGCTTCCAGTCGAGCATGGGAGATAATCAAGATAATTCCAATGTAACATACATATCGGGGCTGGTTATAGTCCGGTGAGGTCCGGTGCGGCAGGTGGTGCGGAGGCGGGAAGTGCACGGAGGTGAGGTTGGGCAGCGAGCCGCACGGCATCTTTTGCTCGCCGCACGACAGCTGCGCGCCCAGGCCGCCGCCTCCCCCTCCATCCCCCCCGCTCTCGTACACACTGTATAGACAATGACATTCATAGAATAGAATATGGCGTTCTAAACTCGTCTGACATTTCTAGAATCTGACATTAGTCGAGTTAGGGCTAGCGCATATACAGGGTGGAAAGTTATTAAATATATCTTAAATCAGCAAAGTTTCCACTTATTACTAAAATATATGTTTGAGCAATGGACAAGGTAACAATCTTACAAACAATCTTACAAAGATCTTACAAAAAAATAAAAAAAGAATTGGTATTATCTGTACTTACTACAAAAAGGACAAACCTTGGGTAGGTACTAGCATTACAGTCCAATATATAAGGGATATATTTTTTGATGCCAATCGATCCTGTCTTTTTGTGATTAAAACACTCTAAGACTCCAACTGAGGTACGAGTACTAGAAAAGTTAGAAATCGCTAAAAACTATTTCTATAGATTTGATAAGAAAATAAGTTCATTCAACAAAGGTACTCGTGGGTGAAGCGGATGCGTCTGTGTATGGCGCGAGTGTCGCGCGCTTGTTTTTCGTGATTTCTGACGTTTCTAGTACTCATACCTCAGTTGGTGTCTTGGAGTGTTTGATCCTCATGAAAAACAGGATCGATTGGCATAACAAAATATATTTGAAAACTGTTATTTTTTCTGTAGACTGTATTTTATTTTCAAAATCTGAAAATGCAGTTCAAAATATCTAAAATTAAGGATTGTTTCCTAAGAACGTTTCATGTAGCTACAACGGTATGTTAGCTGACCTTCATGCTCCCTCTTTACTTTTCCCTGTGAATACAACTACATAGTTGTACAAGTATTTAGTTGCATATATCGCTAGCCCTAATTTCTATTGTGATCGTTTTCTTGCAAAACATTATCGTCTTTTGTTTAATGATAGAAGAAATCATGATAGGTGACAGTGTGATATGATCGTCTTCTTCTACAATTCATAAAAGTGTAGTGTTTTTTTGTTGGGGCCGCGTTTTTTTTTGTGTTCCTTTATACAAACAATATAATATCGACACAGTATTATCTTTCATAGCAGTCACAAAGATTTACACGCATAATGTTAAAATACGCAAAATGGCAAACTCGCATATTGCCAGAAAATGCAGAATGTCAGGTACGCGAAAAGTCAGAATGCAGAATGCTAGGTTCGCAAAATGCCAGAAACGCAGAATGTCAGATACGCAAAATGCCAGAAACGCTAAATGCCAAATACGTGAAAAGCCAGAAATCAAGATTGCTATGGAAATCCAAGAAAACGGATATAACCGAGTTCCACGTAGGTGAAATCGTAGGTCTAATACATTAAAAGTAGGTTATTTAATACTTATTATAATTTTTGCATTAAGTTTTATTATATACGGTTTGATAGAATATTGTCGGGTGGGTCCCGAGCGAGAGTTTTATTTTATTTTCATGTCTCATATTCTGAAAGTAACTCATAACTTGCCTAAAATGCGGGTTGAAAGTGATATGTGGCGGCCCTAGGGCTGTAATAAATTTTTCATAAGAATAGGGGGTGTCATGTCAAATCGATATCTGTAATCTCTTTGGACATTTATTTACCAAAGGTATGTAGGCAAAGGCACAGAAGCCTATACAGCTTATTTTGCTATAAAATAGTTAAAATCGTAGAAACCTTTTTGTTTGTTTTTACTTTCCTCATATTCAAAATGAAAAGTAGAGTGTTTACTTCGGGTGTATGGACCCATAACAGTCTCGAACTATCGGCGCCCTCACTTCGTTCGGGCGCCAAAACACTCGACTGTTATGGGTGTCATACAGCCCTTGGTAAACAATCTACTATTATAACCCCGCGAACCCCGCAAGATTGTTCTCTCAAAAGTGTGCATAGGATGACACAATTGTTTGACGAGAAGTTATAATATATATATAAACAATGTGGTTTTTAGTTTTTCATAACTTCAGGGTTTGATCAGACCATGTATAAGATTCAAATGGCATATAATTGGTTTTTATAGGAAAAGTACTTTTTTTATTTTCCGTGCAAAATTGCCGAATGCATGTGTATGGCAAGTGAAAAATAAAATGTGGCATGATTTTAACATTGGATACAAAAGTTTAAAAATCTGTTTATAATCCTTTTTGACAGATATAACAGGGGCGCTAACTTAGCGGCTATGGATATATAATGTACGATATGGGGTCTACCGTCATCTTTTAGAAATACTTCGTTTTCGTTCATATCTCAGTCATATGAACGATGTTTGCATAACGCAAACATTATGCAAAGGGAAATCTTAGCAGTTTGCGTATTTTACATTTTGAGAATCTGCCATTCTGCGTTTATAACATTTGGCGTTTTTGTCATTATGAGTATCTGGCAATTTGCGAATCTGTTATTTTGCGACGAAGTCTAACGATCTGACAATATGCGTTTTTGGAATTTTGCGTATTGGACATTATGCGTGTAAATAGTCACTATGAAAGAACTCGCAACCCATTTTACCTTTCTATTGTTCAGTGTCCATCGAATACATTGTTAACTAGCTTCCGCCCGCGGTTTCACCCGCACGATTTCCGTTCCCGTGGGAATTTCGGGATAAAAAGTAGCCAATGTTACTCTCCATCCTTTCAACTAACTTTATGTAAAAAATCAAGTGGATTGGTTGCTTAGTTAGGGAGGGCGTGAAAGAAGGACAAATAAACACACTTTCGCATTTATAATATTAGTTAGGATTAGGATTAGGACTGTCGCACAATGCGAAAATCATAATTTTAGATTTTTATATATAACATAATAACAAAAAATCATATCTGGGTGTACACATATGCTATTACTATATAAAAAACCTGTCATAAAAGACAAAAATAAAAATGTATACATTAGTTGGTGAAGTAGAATGACATTGAAGACTGTTTAATAACACAATTATGAGTATGAATTACGCGCGGCTAATTGATCTTGATTATATGTAATACTATGTGTCAGTTCTAGTGTCACCATTATTACTACGTTCAGTAGGCCATTTGTAGATTTATTATTAAACATAGCGGCCGCCCGCGATTTCGATCGCGTGAACTAATAGACTTTCTGAACTTGAAATTCTGAATTCAGATATCGACCATAAGGGTAATGTGATGATAAATATGTACTCAAGAATTTCGCTTTAAAATTTACAAATATTTTTCAATAAGTACTGATAGTCGTTCCAGTAGCGGATACAAACAGACAAACCTTCTAAGCTTGCATTTCTATTGATTTACAAAAGCTAAAACTTTTTCCTATGGTTGAGTATCCATAACAACTTGTTAATGATTGAGCTATGAGTCATATGATTTTTATTTATTATATCTTCAAATCTAGTCCTACATAATATGACGCATTTAATCTGATTATCTGTCTTTCATTCAAATTCTATGTTTTCAGTCGGAAATCAGATTAATGTGGATTATGTCGATATTACTAAAGCACTTTTATTTGTCACTATGACGCAACTGAGATTGAGATATTTAATCTAGAAATATATCTTCAATCTAGTAGTAACTTGTATCTACTGCAGATATTAATTTAGGCGCCGCCGCATAAACAATATAATAAAGAATTTTGATCAATGAATTACTCATCTTAACGGGAAATCCACAATATCATACATCGACTAAAGTGGAGCTAAGAAATACCTATTTATTGCTTTAGCAATGAATGAGGAAAACAAATTCGTTGTTTTGTATCCCTCGAACACAATAGACACATAACATTCAATAATTATGAAGTTATAACTTTTTGATTTTGCATTTTACAATGCTCTTTTTATGTGATAAATATTAAACAAGAAAATATACTGGAATAAAAGCAATTTGTCTCATGTCCCGTCAGGGCGACATAATGAAGTTCTTTGCAATAGCACTTTCCATTCAGAACATTTTTGTAAAGGACATGACCGAGTTGAATGTCTTAAAAAACATCAAAAAAGATATTGCGTAGGTCAAAATAATAATGTATTAAAAGATTTTTATGAGTTTTCAACTACATTTAGTGAATGTAGGTCCTCCTCCTTGGTCTAGTGGTACAACCACCGTTATCAGACCCAGGGGTCCCGGGTTCGATTCCCAGCGGGGGTACATATTGTATTCGGTTTGGTTGGTGGTAGGACTTGTTGTAAGTCCGCCTGGCTAGCTACCACCATCTTATCTAAGTCTGACGCCATAACAACAATGTTTTCAGCATTGTTGTGTTCCGGCAGTTAAAGATAAGATAGCCAGTTCCTCAGTGATTGGGGATTCCGGGAGAGGCTCGCTTCCATCTTCAGCCTTATCAATACTTAACATCACGTATGATGAAGGCTAAGAGGCTCCCCGTACTTCATATAAAAAAAAAAGAGAACATGCCAATTTCAGACCCATGAAAAGACAGTTTGAATTAAAGATTTCGCTTTAGCTGTAAGAGATACGTTATTTACTCTAAAATTCAGGCGTAGGAAACGCAGTGTCTATAATTTAGCGATGATAATGTATTGAATAATAAAATAAACTCACTTATTATTATTTGGTATCCTGGGTATTTCGCACGAGGAACGCGGCCGGTTCGTCGGGGTCATGCCTAGCGTCGCGAGCACGTCCAAATGGATGTCATCTGAAATACAATTATTTTTTAACAATTTCGTTCTTTTTATGTATATGTTAAACAACGTGGGGGCAAATAGACTACCCTGGGGAAGGGCGTATTATAGTAATAGCAACTGCAACGGCTATTTTTTTTTAAAGCGAGCTGGATATAGTGTTGCAAAACAGCATTCATGTCATGCGCCCAATTGTCTTGCTCGTGTTGTATATGTAGAATGTGACACAGGCCCAAAGTATTTTTTACTTGCAGTTGCTATCTGATGAGGGCTGTAACAACTTACTTCTGCGATTCTGGTGTGGGTGTAGATGCGGGTGCGCGTGTGAGTGTAGCGGGTGGTGGGGCGAGAGGGGCTGCGCGGTCGCCTGCTGCTCGCCCGCGCACGACTGGTGCAGGGCGGAGTCCGAGTTGGTGCGCCGCCAGTTGCTATCTGATGGGGGGCTGTAACAACACGATACTTTCAGTTTTTTCATGTTTATATTTGAAGCATATATTTTTTTTTACGACCTTCGTGGTGAATGGAACGTTCACCGCTTTCAAGGTGTCGCCTACTCTGAGTTCCTGGGTTCGATTCCTGGTATTGGTTCCTGGACTTTTGGTCACAGATATAATGAAAATTATCATTGCATTGCCTACGGAACTAAATATCTAAAGAAAAAATCGGTGATGTTAGATCCCTTCGGTATTTATTTCCGCGAATTGTTAAATTGTTGTCATTTATTAGTTTATAATTTCTTTTTTATTCAAAGTACTCTACTTTATACACTTAATGTCCCGTAAGTGTATAAAGTAGAGTATGCTCTTTGGGGATAAAAATGTCTTAGCCTTGTTGGGCAGACTTGAATCCTTCGCTTCATTCAGGATTCTTACCATAATTCCCTCGTTTCGCTCGGAAATTAACATCTGAATTCTCTTACCACTTTCAAGAATTACCTACAGAATCCGTCATTTCGCTCAGGATTTAATATGCTGCCCGTGATATAAGACACTGATTTATTCCCCTTAGTGCAAAATCTACTATTATAAATATAAGTATTTAATGACTGTGTTATGTTATGGAGCTGATATAGAAAGCGCCCCAGGCGCGCAGCCAGGGCAATGTGACGATAAGATGAATGGCGCCTAAGGGACTTGATATACAAAGCCAAGCCAGTCCTAGCATGAACACCTCTATATCACGCGATATGATATGGCACATGATGCTGTCTAACTTACCCCGCTAAGAAGTAGGTGAGACAGTGACACGTTATCGAATCGAGCTACGAGTGTCGATAAAAGTATTGGAATGTACAAAAATAAATACCTCTTTCTCTAACTACAGGTAGTCTTTCTCTTTTACACAATTTGTTTATATTAACTTCATTGAACAATAATTCTTTGTTCCTAGTCCGAGATCGTTCCCTCAGTTAAGGCGCTACTCGGAAAAATTATGGACTTTTTGATATAAAACTATAGCGCGGTTACAGTTGTTACAAATCTGGTAATAACATATATTTTTCTTCATATCTTTATCTAGATTCGTATAGTTTTAGAAATGAGTTAATTGCACATGTATTTATTATTTATTAATGTATGATGAACCAAATAATGTGCAATGTTTGTTTGTATGGAAGTCGTACCACCTTAAGTTTAGTCACTTACTTACCTCGTTGCTCTAGCCTTGTGTAACTGTGCGCTGCTCGCACTAATATAAAACAACCCTTCCAAATAATAATATTTAATTGAATAAAGTCCGACTTTCATTGGCTTCCATAAAACTTAACAAAAAGCCGCTCAGGGTAGGGAGGCAGGGCGCGATTCATTTATTTTCGTAGCGCAAATATTAAAATAAATAATGCTTTATGATTTTGTAATTTTTGCATTTTTCAATGCTATTTTTATACTTATGGTAAATTTTAAATAGAAAAATATTGGAAAAAATTAACTCGGCTACAAGTGAATTCTCAAACGAGAATCGAACCCGCGACCTTTGGAAATCCGGTCCAATGCTCTGAATTGAGAATTCACTTGTGGCCGAGTAAATTTTTTCCAATATTTTTCTATTTAAAATTTACCATAAGTATAAATAATGCTCTTGACACAATCACACACAAACTATGCGCTTTTTCAAGCTGACAAGCATCAGGGTACTTGTACTATTTAGTATTCTGTGATCAGGGTGACTAATGACGTCTGCTACCGCAAGATGCAACTTTTAGAGGTCGTATACAGATGAAAACAGCGTGCGTTAGTTTCGTGCCTTTTGTCGTTCGTTTAAGAGTTCTACTATAAAAACTGCATAAAAGATATTGTATAAAAATTTTTTTTTTAATATATCCTTATGCAATAGCAATAGTGAATGCATATGAATATTATTTTAATAACCGAAAATGGTAATAAACGAGTTTTAATATATCCTTATGCAACAGCAATAGTGAATGAATATAAATATAATTTTATTTACTGAAAATGTTAGTAAACGAGTTAGTTTTTTATTTATTATTTTATTATTCAAGACGGGGAGACTCTTAGTCTTCACCATAACTGATGTTAAGTATTGATAAGGCTGAAGATGGAAGCGAGCCTCTCCCGGAATCCTCAACCACTGAGGAACTGGCTATCTTATCTTTAACTGCCGGAACACAACAATGCTGAAAACATTGTTGTTATGGCGTCAGACTATGATAAGATGGTGGTAGCTAGCCAGGCGGACTTACAACAAGTCCTACCACCAACCAAACCGAATACAATATGTACCCCCGCTGGGAATCGAACCCGGGACCCCTGGGTCTGATACCGGTGGTTGTACTACTAGACCACAGAGGCGGTTAAAATTTATAGCGGCGGTTAGTATATTTTATTGTCAGTGCACTTCTAAAGTTCTATATTTGATCTAGTATTTGATCTAGGAATTATTTTCCTGTGTCGCTTCCAAGTATGAAAAAGTCTATTTTTGTTATCCGCCTTACAATAAAAGATCCTCAATCAATATTCAAGATATAAAATGTTTAGATACTTATAGGTACTTAATAGAAATTTATTAAACTTGTTTTCAAATCCGTTAAATATGCAAAAACTGGTTTCATGAGGATACAGCATCGATTTTTATTTTAACAAAATATTTATATTTATTACTAACAGGGAAACCCAATTTTGAGTAAACTAGTATAATTTTTAGTTGAGTTACTAAATTAAAGAATAATTGAGGATACAAAATCAATGAAATCTGTAACGCAATTACGAATTTGGGAAATTACGGTATGATTGATCTAATAACCGTCACTTTTTCAGATTTCAGAAACTATGTTCTGATAAGTAAATTCATAGATGTTTTTAACTAAAAAGTTAATGATAATCATAACAAGTATCGGCACAGAACCTATTATTTTTATGTAATAATTGAAATTAAATGATAATATTCTATTGACGTAGTAGCAACTAACCTATTTAATGTTTCAGTTGCTATATTTAATAATCGTAGTTCTTATTTACTTATTGTGCGACAGATGTAAAGATACGTTTTAAAATCTCACCGTGAAGATTATCTTATTGTTTTACGCCAATTGTTTCTAACTACTGAAAGAATTATCTGCCCCTTATTAAAAACTGTAGATATAAAAGGATACTTTTACGTTTCTTAGTAGATGTTGGGAAAGACATCACTAGACTTTCTGATTTATTAATACCTAATTTTAAAAGTACCTATAGAAATAACACTTTGTCCCTAAACGTCACTTGAATTGAAACTTATTTTTGTTCATGGTAACTGCATCCATAATTAGTGAACTCAAAAATGTTACTTCCTGTTTGTATTTCAATAATTATTATGAATGAATATTCTTGGAAATACAACAGAACCGTGTAATAGACGCGAGTATCAACTTGCGGCTGTTTACCTTGTTTATTCATACGTCAATCTATTGTTTTTGAGCTCGGGTTATTCTGAATCAAATGTGGTCTATCGCCCAAGGCGGGGTACTGGTGACAAGACAAGTGAGGTACAATGTGCATACTGACGACATGATAATATATAGTGCTGGTTGCACCGAAGAGTGATTTGAAAATTGGGAACTTCCCGTTTGACCAGTAGAGTTTTTTTAGGGAGCTTTATTTAAAAAAGTAACAGATATACGTACAGAAATCACAAATGATAGAACATTAATAGGTATTTTTATTTATTTATTTATTAACTCTTTATTGCACATATACAGCAAATGGCGGATTTGATGCCCTTAGGCATTCTCTACCAGTCAACCGGAAAGGATGATAAAGGAGAGATCATGGTGGCAATGGAAAAAAAAACAATAAAAAGACAGTGATTCCCGATTGTGCCTTCTTGGTTTTCTTTCACACACAATCAGGCGGATGACAGCTATGATAAAACCTAAAATAACTTACTGAAAACCAAAACTTCAAGAAGCGCTAATCAATCAGTCAATCCCTGTAGTGCTAATCAATCAGTTCATAGGGTAAATGCAGTAAAAGAGGCGGGCCTTCGAAAATACGAAAACCCCATTCCTGTCAAGCGCCTAATTGTTTTGGTCGCGTAGTACAATTTTCTTTTTGATGAAATTGTACACCACCATAATGTTCATAAACTACGCGGACTGCATGCGGATATAATCGGATGATAAGAACTTTACGCATTCCACATTTTCTTTAAATAGAAACGGCACAAAATCATTTTTTACCCGACTGCGCCAGAAGGAGGGTTATGTTTTTTGAGAGTATCTCTATGTATGTATGTATGTATAATTGTTTGGCACGCTCTGCGGCCTGAACGGCTCGATGGATTTTAGCTTCAGAGGTGTCGTTAGATTCTTATTTACTGAGAGAATGACACTGGGTATATCAATATATTATATATAAAGAAACAAAATGGCGGATTATTGGCGCCAAATTCAAAAGTTTTTTGAAGTGAAAAAATATGTGTTTAAAATACTTCGACTACTACGACCTATAAATAATAAAAAGATATAAATAAATAATATATAAAAAACTATAGAACCCTCCTGCATCAAAAGACTGCATCAACTGAAAAGATGGAATATAAACAAGATCAAATATAAAACTTTTGTTTTACTTAATAATATGCAGTCGGAGGCATAGAAATTTAAAATAAATCATTTGAATGTCATGTCTCCGACTGCATATTATTAAGTTGAACAAAAGTACTATATTTGATCTAGTTTCCATTTTTTCAGTTGAGTTGTCTTTTGATGCAGGAGTTTTTAAGTTTTTTAAATTTAACATTTTATGTTAAATGTAACACAAAAGTATTACGGCAATATGTTTTAGGTCAAGAACTGTGACTTACGTTCTTAGTGGCGTATGTTCTCACTGTTGATTAGAAATATTCATAGTTTTAAATTGTGAACGAAGCTCGATCCATAACTTAAAACAGATGCATCAATAAGATTTTTTTGTGAATTAAACCACAGACTTTAAAAAGTCTATCATCATCAAATATTTTACATCAAGATTTACCTTAAATAGACAGTGCTGCCGTAGGGGCTTGTGTCGTGCTTTCGGTCCGAGGGGCGGCGCATCGGGCCCACCGAGGAGGAGGCCCGCCCGCGCTGCCCCGGCGACCGCGACGGCGAGGTCCCCCCGCTCCGACCCCCGGCGATCCCATACTGTGTCGCTAGAGTCGCCTCCTCGGGCTACAGACAACAAGCAAATAAACATCAATAACAAACCACTAACCAAAACCCAATTAAAACACGTTTTAATTTTTTTACTGTATAATTTACTGATGCAGTGAGTGAGGTATCTCAAAGTCATTTATGTTCTTAACCTAACACAACTGAGTGACCTTGAGCAAATCACTCATAAATTACGATTTTTCCACACACAATCATTTTAAGTTGAAAAATTGGTTTTGTTACAATCTAGTTATGAATAAGGCTTAAAATCATTTTAATGCTTTAAAAACCAGTTGTTTAACATTCTTATTTATTGATGCTGATACGAATCAGGAAGTGATTTTATACAAGTTTTACTTAATTTTGTAACTTATTATAAATCTCTTGGACAAAACAATATTAACAGTTATCAATGTGAATGTTTTGTTTTTCAAAAAAGTTCTTATTACAATGAACACTGAAGGACTTTAAACATTGAAGTCCGTCATTGTAATAAGAACTTTTTTGCATTATCATAACTAAATAAACATGCATGGTTGTACAAGAAATAAAGACACCATTTTTAAAGAAGAAACTGTTCACTCTTGAATATAATTTATGGGCAGTAAATAGGTGATTGAAACAAAAATGAGGTCTCAATCTGACATTTTCAACAAAAATCTATCTGAAAGCACAAAAATAGGGACAATACATGCTATGCTATGTCATGAACATCTAATAAATCTGTATTCTAGAATAATTGTTACATGTGCAGTAACAAAAATAATAAATGCTACTTAAAAACAAACAATAAGTTAGTCAAATTAATAAAAGTATAGCAGGTACATCAAATTGACATATCACAATGGTATAAAGTATGCTCCACAATAAGTCTCAAAGTTCACTGGAATTCAACAAATAAACTGGAAATTGAGCGGTCTGAAGGAAGAAGGCTTAAATTAGAACTTAAATACATGCATAATCCCCTAACATTATGTATTGACCAACATAACATTAAATTTTGCACCACTTATATACATTTAGCAAAGTGATAACTAAATTATCACTGTGTTGTGTAAAGACTTATTTGTTATTATTATTATTATTTAACAGGCAGGCAGTTGATACAACTGGTACACAGTTAAACAGTTATTTATTATGAAACCTATTTTATCTACAAAAATTTAACTCAATTGTGTTTTGAAAATCAATTATTTATCTTAATTGAAAAATAAAATTTTCATATACACCTAGTACTCCATTCATGACAACTAGCTTATAATCATAAACAGCATACAGGGGCTAAATTAAGACACTCCATGGGTAGGATTAAAACAACAGGTAATACTTAACATAAATAACTATGGCCTCATTCTATGAATTCACAGCCATCTACAACTGCACCACTACCATAAATAAAAGTAGCTCTACGAGAAAATAATAGTTGGTTAACAAGTGGTTTCCAAAGGATATGAACCTTTGTATCATTTTTGTCCGCACTGGAGGCCTGTGGTGCAGCCACATTTGGCAGGGAACCACTGCGGAATGTACCCAGGCTCTGCTGGGTAGGCCGTAATGTGGAGTCAACCACTTCAACAGGTTCAGGTGGAGCCACTTTCACTCTTGCCCTTCTGCTACTTGAATTAACCTGTAATTTTGCTTGCTATCTAGACTCACAAACCACCTTATTGGTAAAAACACAAACAGTTTTCATTACAAATAAAAAAATTAACAAACCTAAAATATACACTATCACTATTAGTTAAAAGCATGTCACATTTGTTTCTAACTAAAGAAAAGATAGTTATCACTGTTATCACTACAATGTTTTGAATGTAGTAGCAGAACCTAAGGTTAACTCTAATGCAAGTTGTGAAATGGAAACTATGCAATAAATAATAATACACTGCAATAACAATAGAAACTTATATGGGGTATATAAATGACAATAACTTTGTACAACGAACCTAAAAGACTAATGTGTGTAAGACCCATTCAACAAAGGCATATTAGCTATGACAATATTTATGGGAAAGATTGGTCTCCAAGATGTGCGTTTTTGCATTTAGGCTGGATTAACTATTGATCACTTCATTAAGGCGCAATAGGCTTATTGTAACGATTATTGTTTACGTCGGCTCGCACATTTGACGGCCAGGAAGCGATTGCCTGAGTAAATATAGGCGACATACCTTATTAGTTGCGTCGGAAACTTCGCGCATTATTTTCTCAAAAGCAGCGGTTTCTTCGGCCTGCTTTTGGTTGTGGAGGGCGATTTTTTCACTAAATTTCCTTGGATTCGCCATGATGGCCAGTAAACATTTATTTTTCTCGTTTTACATCACAATTTTCAGCACTCGGAACTATCAACCTCGCTTGCCTGTCAAGCAAGGCAAATACGGTGTTGTCATATTTAAAAAATAAACTTATTTGGCATGAAGAAAAAAAATCGACATTTAATACAAAAGAAAAAAAAATACAATTGAGCAAAAAAGAAAATTATTGAGTAAGAAAAAACCTAAATGCGGGGCATTTTGTACCTTCCTTTGTACGTAGTAACTAACTATAATACAAGCTAATCTGTGCTTCTGAACCAGCGTTGCCAGCCAGGGGGGCTATCGCGTAAAAAATATGGATATGGACATGGGCTTCATTTGACAGTTGAAGCTCATAAAATTACCATATATGGTCATTTAACTGTCAAATGAAGCCCATGTCCATATCCATATTTTTTACGCGATAGCCCCCCTGATCGTACCTTTTGGTACGATCCACAATGTGGATTCCACATGCTATTTGACCGTGTGTCGTACTTTTGACGTATCCTACTCCACACCGTACTATTTCGTAGTTCGTACTTTCCAATACTTTCCATTCCAATTGACTTCCACATGCAATTTGCTGTATTGCCCTATCGAGTCGCGTAAAAAACAGTCAAAAGAAGGATGGGGACAGTGTAAATGGTATCAATAAAAATTGTGAAGATACTTTTTGAAAGGTCAATAGAAAGATTGGTGACCGTTAATGTCAGCCATGGCATGGATATGGGCTTAATTTTGACAGTTCGTCGCTTCAGTTCTTTTTTGCTCTATCTACCATATTGGTCCATTATGTGTTTTTTACTCTATTAAAAAAAGCTTTTTTTTTAAAGCTTTTTCTACTACATGAGTAACTTATTTGTTATAATTTTCGAATATTAGATGGAAATTAAAAATACCCTATTTTTCAGTTTAGTGTGGTGTGGAGATAGAACAAACATGCATTAATAAACAAATATGGACTTAGGACATTACCTCATTTAAGACAGTGTAAAATTTTAATTTTTACGTGCTTGTTTGTTCTATTTCCCAGATACATTAACAAGGTGGTGTACAATTTACAGTATTCTAATTTTATTTTTTAATTCTTTTCAGTAAGAATTTGGTTAATTTCTTTCGAATTATTATTAATTGAGATTGAATGAAGAAGACAAAACACTGAAGTACAATATGTTCACTGGCTGGAGACGTATTTTTGAATCATTCGAATTACTATTTGCATACGGAATCGCAAGATTCGCATGCGAATGCTAGATTTTGGAAATTCCAGTTCGCATGCGAATCTTGTATTGTAAGATGTAATTCGAATGATTCAAAAATACAACTTCTGGTCAATTTAGTTCCTTTCTGCTTTTGAGCTAACAAAATCTTCATATAATATGTTGGTGCTGGGTTGGTTATCCGGTTAGTTTTCAAACCGGTAAAGCAGCGAGTACATAGAAACCGTTTTATTAAGGTTTGGCTCTACCTTAAAAACCGGTTTCATGAAAGTTGAAAATTAAAAGGGTTTTGAATCAATTAAAGCTGTTTATAAAGGTTTTTCTGCTCTTTATTAGTACCTAAACAACGGGACGACGCGACCGCGACCTTTCAATAGTAGTGTTAAGCTCGCTATTTGCCTGAAACACCGCTCTCCCAACAGGTACTTTATGTGTGGCCTGTGAGAACTGGCCACCGCTCTATCGCTGCTGTACGGTATTTAAACCAAAGAGAAGATGAAAATGTCTTGTCAATATTTTTTGTAAAAAATTTTGGGTACGTCAATCGCAATAAAGTTAACTAGTTTCTCATATAAAAATGTTTTAATTATTTCGAGTACGAGTAGGCCCCTTTTAATTAAATAAACTCCATCAAGGGGTAGCAGAGCGTGGTTTCACGCAGCTACCAGGTATAGACTTCGAAAGCTTATGAACCCGTACCGAAGTTAAGCTCAATCAGATCCGTTATTGGCATAGCCGCAGAAGAAGGGTTAAAACTAAACCAAATGGACGTAACAACTGCGTACCTAAACGGTGTACTAGACGAAAAGATTATGATGCAATACCCTGACTACTTAGAAGAATACTTGATAGAGATTATAGTCGATGAAAGTACAAAAGGGTATTTAACCATCTACAATAAAATAAGAGACATGCTAAGAGACATAAAGAGCGTTCCAAATGAAAAAGTTTGTTGTCTTATTAAAGCACTGTACGGACTCAAGCAGGCAGGGAGGCAATCTATACTAATATTATAAAGAGGAAAGATTTGTATTTTTGTATGTAACGAATAAACTCAAAAACTACTGGACCGATTTTGACGAAATTTGGTATAGAGAATCCTTAGACCCCAAGTAGTAACATAGGCTATAAATGATCCCAAAACTCCCACGGGAACGGGAACCACGCGGGTGAAACCGCGCCCGGCCTCTAGTGGTATATAAAACTCGACAAAGAATTGATGAACATAGGGTTTCGAGCGTTTGAAGCCGACATATGTATACACATTCTGGAGAAAAGAGGAGTAAAGATTATTCTTGCCATATATGTTGACGATTTATTAATTGCCTATTCGTGTTCTAAAGAATTAAAAGAGGTTAAAGACCTACTAAATTCAAAATTCGAACTAAAAGACTTGGGGAGACCGAAACGACTCATTGGCTTAGATGTAACTTACAATGGCGAAGAAATAAAATTACACCAACAAAAGTTTATCGAAGACACCTTCAAAAAGTTTAAGATGGTAGACTGCAAAACAGTATCCACCTCTATGGAGCCTGGTGCCTGTTTTATAAAAGTTACTAAGTAATATTATTAGCAAATTTTATTAGATTATTAAAATAATTTCATTAGTTATCATTTTTATTATTAGTTATCTTCAACTAATAATATTAGCGTATGACTAATAATATTAGTCTAATATTATTAGTCTTATACTAATATTAATAGTTATAATTATTAGAGTATGTTTCATAAAAGTACAAACTAATAATATTAGTTATTAGTGTAAACGCTAATATTATTAGCTAGAATTATTTGTTTTAATAGTAAACTGTTTCATAAACAATTTATACTAATATTATCAGCCTTTCTAGCTGAATAAATCAATTTATTAGTGATAAATAGTAATATTCACTAAAACAGGACAAGACCTGTATGGAATGGCAGATTCAGATTGGGGCGCTTGCAAGCTTGACAGAAAATCCTTTTCAGGTTATTGCTTCTTTGCTGGAACAGCAGAAGAAACAAAAAAGCTTCGCACTATCGACAACTGAGCCAGAATATACAGCCCTAGCCGAAGCTGCAAAAGAAGCAATACACTTGAAAAGCCTCTACAAAGATCTAGGAGCTAGCTACGAACAAATAATTATCTTGAATGACAATCAAGCAGCCATCAAGCTGATGGTAACTGGTAACTTACAAGTCTTGTATTGATTTGAAAATGCACTTCCTAAGGAACTGTATCAAGAAGGAGTATTAGAGATCAAGTATCTATGAACCGAAGACATGGAAGCAAGCAGACCTTCTGACCAAGGCTCTAGCAGGTCCGCACTTGATGAGACTACGAAGCGGCCTAGGAGTCTCTGAATGACCGCGATAGTGGCGTGAAGAGGAGTGTGAGTACTGGCCACCGCTCTATCACTGCTCTAAGGCTCTACGGTATTTAAACCAAAGAGAATATGAAAATGTCTTGTCAATATTTTGTGTAAAAAATATGTACGTCAATCGCAATACAGTAAACGAGTTTCACATATAAAAATGTTTTAATTATTTCGAGTTCCCCTCTCAGTTAAATAAACCCCATCATGGCCAAATGAATGCTAAGCCGGACCGTTCAATATCAGTCTTTATTATTTTCTAGTTTTCGGAGGTGAAAACAACACATAGTAATAAAAACAAATTAAAAGCTGTTTCTTTATGGTATTAAATTATGCTGCCAACACTGAGATAGAACTTAAAAAAAAAACAGCTGTCAAGTGTCAATGTCATTTTCAGGGCTGGCCTGTCAATGTCAATATTCCGCAAAAAAAAAAATCTGTCCATCTGTTCTGTCTGTGCGAGCAAGCGATTTTGTGCTTTTTAGACGTGAAATTATGTTTGACCGGTTAATTTAAAGTGAAATTTATAATTTAGGAAGATGGAAGAGAAATATATATTGACATTGGATATTGGTACCACGACAATACGCTCCTTTATTTATAATTCTAGAGCCGAGTCCATAGCTAAAGCCACTGATCAGGTAACTGGTGACCAATAAATATAATAATCGATTAAACCTCAGGTTTTTTCTACTTTTATCTATCCGTACAACAACTTTTAGGTGGTGCTTCATTATCCGCAACATGGGTTTGTGGAAATCGATCCAGACGAATTATGGGACACAATTAAAACTGTAGTAAGAAAGTCTTTTCAAGGTATGATTTCCCAAAAAAAAAAAAATCAGAAAACTAGATAGCATAGTACCTATAAAGATTATTACTTAATTACATTTATCCAAATAAGAATTTGAATTTATTATACAACAAGTAAAGTTTTTTTTTATTTAAATCAATAAATAATTATATCTTATCATTAGTCATATTATTTTGATATTATATATACTTATAATAATTTTCTTAATAATTGATAAAAATTGATATTACAATAATAGTTGGCAGCCACAAGCATTCAAAAGTTGTTTATATATAAATGCATCTAATATAAATAGCCGTAACTTTGTTGCCCCAGATGCCAGTTTATCAGCAGGCCAAATGTCAGCAATGGGTATATCAACTCAGAGAAGTACATTCATAACATGGTCTCGGAAAACAGGGAAACCATTTCACAGGTTCATAACATGGAAAGATATGAGAGCTGATAAGTTAGTGAAACAATGGAATGATTCCTATACTTGGAAGGTAATATTACAAGCACTTTGATGTAATATACTTAGTTATTATTTAAGTTTATGCTGACTTAATTTTTTTTATCATTACTTTTGGTTCAACATTTGTTTACTTATATAATAACAGCTGTCAATAATGTGATTTAAATAAGTGTAATTATAGTGTAGATAAGAATGTAAAAAATACACATCACAGATAATAGTGCATCAGCTCCATGATGTTATTATAGCTTTATAATTAAAGTCACAAAAAAATATTTGCAAATAATTGTTTACTGGAAATATTTTTAACTGTTTTTTTCTTTCAGTTGATAAAAGCAGGGGCGTTCGCACTTTTTTTAATAACAAGAAGTAAAAGATTTAGGGCAGGCAGTGCATTGAAATTTATGAATACACAGGTAAGTTTATCCAATCTTTTTTAAGGATACCTGATAGATTTTTTCTTTGGAACACCATTTTGGTATACTAAATTATTGAAGTCATTGAACACTAACAGTGCACTAGATAGAACACTAATTGGCTAAATAATAGCCAATGTTTAAAATTATTTATTTGTATTCAAAACTCATGCGTGTCTTGTAGGCACTTGTGCAGTTTTTATAGAAATTATGGTAAGCATTTTCAAACCTATATTATTTAAGACAATATAATGTCTACAGCACATCACAAATAATTATATTTGTATCAAACTTAACATTTCATATTGTGCCCTTAAGGCTTGAAAACACTACAGCCATGCGCGATAGGCCACAGCCCAGCGCAATACAATATGTAATTTTTTTATAAGGTTATATGAATTTTTATTATGTGACGCGCTGCGGTGCGGCCTTGCGGCTTACACTAACTTGGGCGAGCCTTTAAAATGTACGTTATTAAGATTTGTATTTTTGCTAATGAAATTTTAAAGCCGCCCATAATACAGCCGCGTCACAAATGCAACGCATAAAAAAATATGCCTAAGAAAAATGTACGAAAATTATGTGCGGCATGGAGCGGCCCGCTCTAATATGCAGGCTTGAAATTGCGGTACATTAACATACGCCAGCCTTAATGCTAAGATCTTATATAAGTGCCTTTAAACTATCGCACCGCACACTTCAAGCGAGCCGCGTCGCAAGCCGCGCTGACTTCTTTGCTTCCTATGCGTTTCCCAATCTATGACTGATTTGGTCTCAATACATACGAGCAGAGAGCGTACCATCAAATGTCATGCGATTCATTTTAGGTTATTTTCAGCTAGTTGAAGTGAGACGCCGCTATACTCGTCCTATGGCAGCATCCCACTCTCACAACCTAAAAAAAATCGCAATGCGTTGATGGTAATGCCCCTGGTCTAAGTATATTGCATTCGTCGACTTTGAGTTTTAGGAATTGAAACGCAACCCAAGCATCACTTAATGTTGTTGAAATTTTGTTACAACACAAGAATGTGGTCTCTACTTCTTGTACTAGTTAGTAAACTGTGAAGTTAGTTATGTCAGGTTAAGCTGGTTCAACTTGATTTCTTATGTAAATACCGTTCTTATTCTAAGGTAAATACAAAATGTCAACAAACTTACGTGTACTAGCATCCGCCCGCAACTATGTATGCGTCGTAGCGTAGCGTAATTTTCTTTTTTGTGCGTAGTCAGTGGCTTCATCGAAATTTTAAATGTTTCCGACGACCACGAGAATGAAGGGTCTTATAAAAGTTCAAAGCTGCTCAGTAGGTGCATGACAGCTATGAAAAACATAAAATAACTAACTGAACACCAAAACTTAGAGAAGCGCTAATCGATCAGTTAATCACTGAAGTGCTAATGAATCAGTTAATAGGGAAAAGGCGGGATAGTGGCGGGGTGCCGGCTTTGGAAATACGAAACCGCTGGCATCTGCCTAATTGTTTTGGTTTTGGTCACGTAGGAAGTAGTTTTTTTGCTAAAAACTAACAAGTCAAAGTAAAAAAAAATACTTTATTGAAACAAAATTTGGATTGTCCAATTATAAACACATCGACAAACAAAATATAAAATCTATTGTTTTGATGTTCATTTATCATAATCTAATCCTGCCCCCTTCGGACCCTTCGTAGCCAGATTTCGTAGCTGGCTTCAATTCGAAACCAGCTACGAAATGGGATTAAAACATTTCCATTCCGAAGCCGGCTACGAAACGAGATTAAAACAGTACCATTTCAGAGCTGGCTTATTATTGGGAGTAAAAGTAGTCCTATTTCATAGCTGGCTTCGAAAAAAAAAAAAAAAAGGTATACGAGGAAATAGACGAATCATTTAACATGAATGATTTGAAAAAAAACAGCAAAATGACAACTGGTTATTTAATTGAATTAATATGTCCGCCCCTTCGTGTTTATTATTTTATTTTAGGGGCTTATATTATGTTACGGTTACGGCTAAAACCCAAAGTTCGCCTAAATGTAGCTGTGTAAAGTATTTTAACACCTCTTCATAATGATTTACGGAAAATTCGACTAGAACATTCGTTTAAAACAATTCGACTAAAACAATTCGTCTAAAAACAATTCTTCTAAAACAATTCGACTAAAACAATTCGTCTAAAAACAATTCTTCTAAAACAATTCGACTAAAACAATTGGTCTAAAAACAATTCAGCAAGCACGCAAGCAAGGAAGCATGCAGCAGATAAGTCTTCTGCCACGGTTCCGGCGCTGCGAGGCTCCGGCGGTCCCTCAGCTCGCGGGCCGCCTCACCCCTCCGCGCCTGCGCGGGCTTAAATTACACTCTAGGGGTAGGGCATACAAGACTGCGTGGAGTCGTTTTTAGGCGATTCGTTTTTGTCACTGACTAGTATGCAAAACTATTATAGGGGTAACAATACGTATGCGTACAAGATAAGTATACTTATAAATTTTAGGACACTGAATATTAGTTGTTTTGATTATTAGGGATTTTAACGTTAGGCCAAATTATAACAACTGGTGTTTTCTTTGTTCTCTAGATCTATAGATGGAATATTGCAATGGAGAATTTCACACGATGGCGAATTGTTTTTAGTCGAATTGTTTTTTAGGCGAATTGTTTTAGTCGAGTTGTTATTGTTACTAGTCGAATTGTTTTGAGTCGTATTGGTTTTTTAGACAAATTGTTTTAGACGAATTGTTTTAGTCGAATTTTCCGTAGACGCTCCATAATACACTAAAAAAAATCGAATGAGGAAGTAAGGTAAAATCCCCAATCGCGGACCACGCTCCAATGCTGTACATTTAGAACAAATTCCATAAAAAAATAAACAAACTTGAGTGATTTAATGAAACTGGTAGCATTTATTCGAACAAGCCACACCTCCTCTGACATGCTATCAACATTTGCGAGAAGTTGGCCATGTTGTGTTTATAAAATGATTTTTTTTTAAATTTTCCGGCGAGGTTCGATAAAGAAAAAAAATATAGTTTTTTCTTTTTAGACTCGGATGCGCCTGAGTTGTACAAATATGTTTAATCAAAGTAGATATATACCTACGCCCGTATTCCAGAACGCGACTCAAGCAGTTGAGAACAGTTACACGCGATGAATAAGCACGGCCCTTTTTAACAGTTTTTAAGTATAGATCACTGCTTGAGTCACGTTCTGGAATACGGGCCGTATTTCCCCTTAAGTTACATACAATTAACCTCATATTATCATCAGCCTATCACCATCATCTACTGCATCACATAGGCCTTTCCAAGACTTCCAAGTGCATACCACCGAGCACCATCTGCGACTACTCTCATTCAGCTCTTGCTACTCCGAGGATGTCCTACACTACCTTTTCCAATATGTGGTTTCCACCCAAGAACTCATTTACCTACTCCAGCGATTATCGATTCAGCGGCTTTGTTTACTTTAGTTATTTGTGGAATCACCTTGTTGTGAATGAACCTACTTGACTAACATTATTAATTTATGGAAATGATGTCCAATACTTAAAAACGTAAAACGTACCTATGTTATTAACCTTAACTAACCTTACTGTGCAGCCATTAAATGATTTTTAGCTCAATACATTGCTGACATAGTCTGTTAGGTTAAAGGTTTAAATAAATACGAGAACATGCAAGTCCGGCTCAATTCAAAACAATATACCTAATTATGATTAAAAACCGGTCGATAATCTTCAAGGTTAATACGCCGCGGTTTGTGTTTAAAAGGTTTCGTAAAAATACTAGGAAATTGATTTATACTTAATAAGAAACTATATTTACTGAGTTTTGAATATATTTCGATTTAGTACATAACAACACTATATTTTAGCAATGACTGCGTTCGCGCTTTATCCTTGTGGACTCTGTCTAAGGGCGGGTCTCAGTTCTTGGCATTGACACAATATGCCTGCAGGCGTAGCATGCGCACCTCGACAAAGCTTTGTCGGCACTTTTATCGAGCAAGCGCAGCACAGTGTCTGGCCCTCGCACCGTATTGAGCGGGACCATAGAATACTTAATAGTACAGCGGGACACACATCGCGAGAAAAGGGTCGATAACCAGTCGCGGCGCTCATGCTACCCACGCCGGCTTATTTGTTAAGATAAATTCATACGCATAGGAGATTGTAGTTATTGTAGTTTGTATTTTTGTTATGGAAATCTTTGGAGGAGGCATATGTATATCCCGCTGTACCCACTGTATAGTCTTACATGGCATCATTCCCATTCCGCATGTTAAAGATGAAAGTTATAAAAAAATTAAAAATACATCTTCAGGTCAAGTATCTAGATTAGTCAGTGGTTTTATTTTACATTTAATGGGAATGATGTCATGTAAACCCATTTCATCGACAGACTATATCCATCCATATCGCGTATTAGTTTCGTGACCGATACTGCGGGTGGGCGACCGATAGTATTAAATATGTATTAAAGTATGATTGTTTCAGACAACCTTAAGACTGATATGGGCTATACAAAACGTTGCAGCGTTAAAGACAGCTATTGAAGAAGGAGACGCCATGTTCGGCACGCTGGATTGCTGGTTATTATACAAACTAACAGGTACATCGGTAAACGCAGTTTTCTTATTCATGTTTTATATTTTTTATGGCCTAACGTCATATTGGTCCATTCAAATTTAAATTATTACCTATTGTTTGTTCAACTGCTTGGAAATACGTTTAAACCGTCTTTTTATAAACGGCTTCTATTTTTATAAATACGTTTTATATCGACTGCTCCTTACATTCTGGAATTGTAATTAGGATAAATGTGCGAATGGATTCCTTTCACTAGATAGGTTTATTTTTTATTTTTTTGAAGTGAAAACTTCTTTAGCCGCGTTGTGCACATCAGAGTTTTAAGTTTTTGGGATGGTTAAACAATGTTAAAGTCTCGTCAGGACGTGACCCTGATCGAAAATTCGTAAGACGGAGGGAGAGTAGACCGCCGGCGCGGCGTTGGAGAAGAAGTAATATCCCTCTCTCTTTCGTTGTTTTTTTTATTTATAATATGCAAAGATATACATCATAGTTTAATCTATTGCAGTGTTACGAAAATCAGCACAGGTAATACCCAAGTTGAAAGAAACATTGAGTATCGTCGCAGCGATATTAGACAAAAAAAAATCTACTCAGTATATTTTCTTGTTTAATTTATCACATAAAAACAGTTTTTCAAATGCAAAAAAAAAAATAAAGAAATCTGTTGTGCAGGTTTATTCTATTTAATGGCCTGCGCAGACGACGGACATTGAAGGACTTTTTGTCCGCGACACGACCTTATTACTAAGAAGATAAAGTTGAATAAATAACGAGGACTATTGCGTACTTTTCGCGGATATACGCGGTCTAAGTTGAATCTTATTTGGTTAACAATAAAGACGTGTCGCGGACAAAAAGTCCTCCGTTATCCGTCGTCTGCGCTAGCTCTTAATGTTGTGAGTCCAACAGTCCTTTCCGCTCGTCGTTGAAAGCGGACAATAGACCTAAAGCTAAGACCTATTTCTCTGTAGTTGTCACTATCTTCATTCCACCAGCCAGCAAAATCCACATGACCGACGTGTCATCAGCATCAGCGACCGGGTTCTACGACCCGTTCACGATGCAATGGGCCGGGTGGGCCATGACCCTGTTCCACATACCCGCGGAAGCCTTACCCACTGTGGTGGACACCGCGGGGGGTCACTTCACCAGCACTGCGTCCGAGATTTGGGGGCATCCGATACCTATTAAGAGTTCTGTGAGTATTGTAAGCAGTTGCATCGATAATAGTTATTTGTTATGTAAGGCTGGAATGTTGTATTTCGCGGAGAGTTACATCGAATGAAACCTGACTAAGCGAAGGACTAAGGTTCAAAGATTCCAAATAATAATAATAATAAGTATAAAAATAGCATTGAAAACTGCAAAAAAAAAAAAAAAAAACATTAATTTAAATTATAATACCCCGTTTTGTTTTTATTATTGCTAGGCCGCAAAATGTGTTTTTCCACGCAGAAATGAATTTTTACTGTCAGATGTTATACCTCGAACATTTATCACATCAACCTTTGTTCGCTTGATAGTTGAATCATTCTATCCATTTTAAGTCCCTTTTATATTAATTTAAACGATAATAAAATTACCTTATCTATTCAAACAAAAGAAAGAACATTGAAGCTATATATGAATATAATGCAGTACCGATAACAGCACAGCTTCACATATCGATCATGAGCATGATCTTTTGCATGTGTATGTAATTAATAATAGCGTTTTTCGTAGTTTAACTGTTAAGCTCGATTTGCTGTTGACTATACACACAATAAATAAAAAATCAACAGTCGGTCTGTCTTATCCGACAAATAGTAGGGCTAGCAAATCGACATTTTAAAAGCCCGGATAATATCGCGTAGACTAACAGCCGAAATTAATAACCTATCTGTAGATATGAATAGGGCTATCTGAGATAGTTGCCTAGAATACTGGTTTCGTTGCCTAGCAACCTACTTTATTTCGGTCATATTAACTAAAATATCCTAGGCAACTATCTCAGATAGCCCAATTCATATCTACATATCATTTTGCTCTCAAGCTTTTTGGTGAATATTTGAATAACCGCCACCAGCTGGTCAAAATTGGGGATTGGATAAGTGAAGAGTTGCCAGTATCTTGTGGAGTTCCACAAGGCAGTGTCCTTGGTCCAACTCTATTTTTAATTTTTATAAATGATCTTTGCAAACTGAGTATTGCCAATGGAAAGATCATTGCGTTTGCTGATGACACTGCTTGTTCTGTGCTGATTCTTGGACCGAAGTTTTTGATATTGCCCAGCGGGGACTGAATATGGTTTCAAAATGGTTATCTGACAATTTTTTAACCCTGAATGTAGATAAAACCAAATTTATTACCTTCTCCCCGAGGCGTCTGGTCCTACCTGATAATTTATCCTTGCACGTCCATAATTGCTCAGCGATGTCTGTTTGCTGCTGCCCTAAGCTTCTTCAAACTGATTCTATTAAATATCTGGGTGTGATGATAGACTCTGCGCTTAGTTTTTACCCCCATATTGAGCTCTTAGCTGGTAGAATCAGAAAACTCATATCTATTTTTAAAACACTTCGTCATGTTGCCGACCGTCCATTAATAAAATCCGTATATTTTGCATTATGCCAGACAATCTTAAGTTATTGTATCATTTTTTGGGTTGGAGCAACACTCACTTAATTAAAGTAGAGCGTGCACAAATAGCGGTCTTGAAGGTAAGCGCCGCACTCCCATTTCTTTGCCCCACAACGGATGTTTTTAAACACTGGCAAATACTCTCTGTCCGGCAGCTGTTCATACTATCAACCACTCATCGTAAACACTCCCAGCTGTATTATGACCCGAACTTAATAAATGATAAAGTCGAAAGGGAATCTGTCCATCTCGCCCTTTTAAAACAAAGCTGTCACATCGTTTTTTTTGCTTCCTGGGTAGGTTTCTTTATAATAAAGTTAATTCTATTCTCTGCTTATATAAATTGACGAGAAAGTCTTGCAAAAAGGAACTTACCACCTGGTTACTTCAATTGAACTATAATGAAACAGAAGACTTATTGCTGATTAAAACTTAACTGTACACTGATTCATTCATCAATTTATTTTTACATACGCACGCACGCACTCACACACACACACACACTAACACACACACACACACTCACTTAAATTATATATAATAAGGTTATGATGTACTTAATTATAAATCTCACATATATATATATATATATATATATATATATATATATATATATATATATTTAAAAAAAAATTTGTTAATGACAATATTGGCTGTTACTCATCATGTCATTCTTCTAGTTAGTGTCTCGAGGTAGTGGGAGCCTAGCCTGATGAGATGAGCTGTAATGTAACACAGATATTTTATATCTAGCTCAGGCATCAGTCTCACACAAACTAAATATGCAACAGCAATAATGTTTTGTAAATTTACTTAAGTTTGTGTTTTTTTTTTTAGTTATTTATTATTATTTATTTACATATAGGTAATGAATTACGGGCGTTATATAATATTGTCTCGAAATGTATTTCGGGCGAAAAAATAATAAGGTGCGGAAAAATGAATATCCCGGAACAAGTTAAAGCCTGAAAGTGTCAGTCCTTTTTTGTCCAGAAAGATCAGCACGATATGGTCACTCTAAGAATTAGTAAAACTTGCCATTTAAAATGTTTGAGTGCCTTTTGTTTTCCGACACTAAAAATCCATTAGGTTAAATAAAGAAAAATAACACGTAAGCGCAAATAAGGTTGTTTATAGAGACTTGACTCACTTATAAAAACTTCCTTTACAATTTGGGAGTTTTTTGGCAATATATTGTATGTTTTTTAAGGTATAGGATGTTAATTTGACCTTTGTCTTTTGATATGTGTGTTTCGTAAGATTGTACTTAGTCAGGCCTTCATACTAATAATAAATAAATAAATAATTGCATACAAACACACCAATTATCTAGCCCACGTTAAGTTTCATTAAGAACTTGTGTTATGGATACTAGATAACGGATAAACATACTTATATACTTTTTTTTTGTAAATACATACATAATATACATATTAAACACCCATACCAAGACAAATAGACATGTTCATGCACACAAATATTTGTCTTGTCCGGGGATCGAACCCGGGACTCTGGCGCAGAAGGCAGGCTTAGTACCCCTGCGCCAAACAGGTCGTCGAAATAACGGCGAAATACTGCCCTTAATAACGGCGGTTTTCGAAGTGTAAAGCCGAAGTTGCTGAAGACAAATATTTGTGTGCATGAACATGTCTATTTGTCTTGATCTTGGTGTTTAAAATGTATAATATGTATGTATTTACAAAAAAGTATATAAGTATGGTTATCCGTTATCTAGTAACCATAACACAAGTTCTTTATGAAATTAACTTGATAACATAGTTATTTGTCAGTTTGAAGAAAAACAAGTACGCCCACGGCACAACAATGCGTAAACCAATTGTTTTATGGCATTATTGAGAGGCCTAGTATCAATCTTATATTCAATAGATGTTACCATAACTGTATTTAATAATAAAACTAGGTTATCTATACTAATATTATAAAGAAGAAATATTTTATTGTTAATATTATTTTTAATATTGTTAATATTATATTTTAAACTCAAAAACTACTGAACGGATTTGGATAAAAGGAGAATGCCGGATTTTTGGCTAGCATAGCCATACTAATATTTCGGTAATTTAATCAGAGCGCAGTCATAGCCCAACTCTCATAGTAAATCCGGCATTCTCCTTTGGTACACAGATAGTGGATAGTCTGGTTATGAACATAATATACTTTTCAACCCTGATATTTCTACGGGAACGGGTATCATGCGAGTGAAACCACAGATAACTTAATAGTTACTTCGTGTGAAACCGCGAGCGGCCGCTAGGTAATAATAAATAGGGTTGGCGCCAACCTTTAACGTAATAAGTTATGAGTAATTGATCTATTATTCTTGTTTGACCCTTCACATAAGTAAAGGAGAGTTATTATTATGATATAGTGTACTGACGGAATAAAAAAACTCAGGTAAATTTAGAACTTATGTAACGTTGTAATAATGCGTCTAATCGCACACACCGCAAAAAATAACGAAATATTCTTGTTAATACCTAATAGATTACTGCTTGGAAATAAGAGGTCATAATATCTCCCCAGAGCTTTTGAACAAACAGCGTTTACCTTTTGAACCTTATTCGTCTTATCGTTGCTCGGTCCGTTTCCGTCACGTACGTTTTAATGAAATGCGTGCTTTTCAGTCCAAAAACATTATTTTATTTTCAAATGTCTTCCTCCTTTCATCCCCCTACTTGCAAATCTGTCAGTATAATATAGGTAAACCTATTGTCTAACCGCCCCGACGAGTTTTTCTATAAATATACTTCCACGAGCCTCTGAACGTCTTATTGTGGTTTTATACGTTATTGGCACTATATTAAACAAATGATACAATATACCCGCGCTACTATGTGGTTTGGGACATTTTGTAATCAAAAGCGATAACCGCTGACAAGTTGTCTCCAATTTCCGAATAATCGTACATAAATTGTTGTCAAAAGTAAGACACCTAAAGGAGGCATTGACGTTGAAACGATTAATCAAAATGTTTTGCTTAATTTCCATTTCAATAGCTGTTTTTATTTGTCTTTTGTTTGCGAATCGCTGACATTTCCACGTAAGAAACACTAAGGCTTATTCTAAAGAACTAATTCTCCTTGAACTTTTTTGCATTGGGTCATCAAAATTCAAATCATTATGTTGTCTATTTAATCCTTTTTGTTTGCGTTACGGGTTGTAAATATCCAGTGCATATTGCTTCGGAGTAATCAAATACATGGATTGTTTTGTATGATAGGTTTTATTCTAATATTTTTTTGTAGTTATTAATGGATCTCAGGAAGATAAGAAGCTTATATAACAAGATTGATAAACAGCCGTGAGACTTTTAGAAAGTCTCTTTATCATAATCACAATTGTACCTTCTTATTAATGCTATCAAAACCAAGCTCAGAGGACTTGGAATATAGTGAAAACACTGTAGATTGTGACTATAAACATTAGGTGCCAATGCCTTCAATCTTGAAATCAAAACTCCTCCAGTCCTAAGTGGTTGAGGATTCACTTTGAAGGCTGATGAAGGCTAAGCATCTCCACGTTGTTAATAAAAAAACACTTATGATTAAAGATGGCGGATCAAACGGCTTCCATGTGGGGTTCGTGTTGCTTTGACGTGGGCGACGTGAAGCTTACCATGGGCACTGGGACGTTCTTTGACATAAATACGGGTGGTGCGGCGCACGCGAGCGTGTCGGGGCTGTACCCGGTGGTGGGGTGGCGGCTGGGCGCGGAGTTGGTGTACTCCGCGGAGGGCGCCAACAACGACACCGCCTCCATCATCAAGTGGGCTCAGAATTTGGGTGAGATGTGACAATGTTTCAATTAATTTATTTGCATAAATATGAGTATATAAGAGGTCACAAGAGTACAATATTTAGTCCGTCATATTTTACCCAAAAGTTTATTTGATTTAGCGAACACCCTCTATGTAAAATCTGAGCATTGTTCTTAAGAATTTGTTATTGTCGTATCTACCAACCGCACTGTTATTACAGTGCGGCCTCTACCGAACAATCGATCAACTACGATGTGCATTCCTTAGTTCCTGTTATGGCTACCAAACTGTTTTTGGCGCCAGCGCCGCGTGGCAACGCGGCATCTCACTCTTGCACTCTAGGTAGAAGCGCGAGAGAGGGAGACGCCGCTATACGAACCATCAGCGAGCGATTTTTATTTTTTTATTTTATTTTTATTTTGACGTTCCGCGTCGATCGCGCGATCACTGCGCGATAATTGCTAAATTTTTAGGTAATAACCCCGCTGGTTCTCACTGTAGTCTGAGCCTAAAACAGTTGAGAGCGCGCGTGTAGCTGCGCCTATATGTGTGAGTGCGTCATTTCCGGCCGTTTGTAGGCAGTGCAAATACTGTTTAGACTGTGTCTCAAATCGAGGCTTGCCTTAATTTGAAGGCATGCACGTTTTTCCAGATTTATAAAATACACCCATGTACTTTATTTTGAAGTCAAAAATTAGCATATTGATTACCTCTCTTTACCAAATTAACAATATAATGTGACTGCTTTTCTGACCATTCCCCAGGGTTGTTTGATAATCCGGAGGACACAGCGGAGATGGCGACGTCGGTGCCGGACACCGACGGAGTGTACTTCATACCAGCATTCAGCGGACTGGGGGTGAGTCATGCTTGAATAGTTATTAAGAGGGCGCATTCTACACGCCAGCGTCGCTGTTGGAAAAAATCATAGAAAAATGATGCTTAAATAAAGATGAAATTGTAAATTATCTCTCTGTTGTGCATTCCGTGTACATTTTGTGGTTATTTCCAGGGTCAAATTGTCATTCCAATGCTGTTTCTAAGTATACAGAGTGTTTTAACCGTCATCAACCTTTTTTGATGTCCCCACCGTTGGGGCACTGGCCTTCCTTATAGATGCATAAGGGGAATGGGCCATGACCCACCACGCGGGCCCAATGCGGATTGATAGGTTTTAACGACTGCAAGTGCAGCCGGACCTTAACGTGCCTTCCGAAGCATAGAGCTCGAGATAGAAATTTTTGGTACCCATCCCGTGACCGACCATTGCGAAAGTTGCTTAACCTCAACAATCGCAGGCCAAGCGCGAACCACTGCGCCACGGGCTCCTCATGTCTAGTCTTTTAGTATTAGTAAAAAAACTCCATTTAACTAAACAACAGAATAGAAAATATTGTTGAGGCGATAAAAACAACCCCAAATCTCAGTAGTGCACTACAGAGAGATAATTTCCAAGTACTATGATTTTTCCCCATGGCGGCGCTAGTGCGCAGAATGCACCTTCTTAACATAATATTTAAAAACTGATTATACATATTTCTATATACTATATGTTATCTTTACACCCCAGCCACCATACAACGACGGCACAGCGGCGGCTGGTTTCGTGGGTGTGAAGCCTTCAACCACTCGCGCGCATCTCGTACGCGCCGTGCTCGAGTCGCTCGCCTTCCGTACCGCTCAGCTGTACGACTGCGTACGGAACGAGACCGACTTCGAATTCAGAAGTATTAGGTGAGTTATTATTTCCATTGGTCTGGTTTTCTTGTTATCATGATGTAGGGATGTTATCGCTTTGATGTACTCCTACTCGCGCGCATCCCGTACGCGCCGTTCTAGAGTCGCTCGCTTGTAGTTCGATTAGCGACCTTGCTGGTGTAGACATAGCTCGCTTTTCACTTTGACCCTCGCGCGCTCGCGTTGTGAGGCGGTATTACAACGAAAAGCGAAGCTATGTGCGACCTTTCAGTTATATAACATATTTGCTGAAAAATATCAAATTAAAAATTCAATATTTAAATAGCGTGCCAAAACGCTACTTTGACAATATGGCGCTGCAATACAGGCAAGTGACGTCACCGACCTCGGTGACTTCACTTGCCTGTATTCTGATCTGTGGGACATAATCATCCACATACGTAGGCAAACGAGGTTTACGTCATCATAAACTCGACGAATCAGGAGCGTTTTGTGTCACGTGACAAACGTTTGAAAAATGCATTTTTATTTACGAATTTTTAAATAAAGTTATTATTATTTTCAACGTACGTTAATAAATAACAATTTTTAAGGTCTTATTTATACTGATAACAGTAATTGAAACTTTATTTTTCGCATTGTCAAATAGCCTATTCCCTTCTAAGCGCTGCCTTTGTTCCGAGTGGCTTATATCGAGTTGACTTACAACTAAAAGTGACGAAACAACAATCCTTGTACACATGTATTATTAAATTTCAAGTGTAATAGCTGCTAAGTTTATAACTTAAAGCTGTATTTTTATAGCAGTGTAACAGATAATTCCGTGAACGTTGCTCGTCCTCATTTTCTTAAATATAATAAATTATAGTTTATCTATAGCTTAACTTACTTAATAACTAATCTCTTTTACAGGCTCGACGGTGGAGTGTCAAATAACGATTTCATAGCGCAGCTGGTGGCAGATTTAACAAATTTGCAAGTGGAGCGTCCCTTAAATGTCGAAATGTCCTCGCTGGGTTGTGCGCACATCGTGGGGTTGCAGTTAGGTAAGTTATTACAGTGTATTTATATTATTTACTAGCGGGCGCTCACGGTTTCACGCGCGTGGTTCCCGTTCCCGTGCGAATGTCGGGATACATAGATTTTGAAAAATAATTTTGACTATTGTGTAAGTATGCTTGAAATCTGTTTGTACCATCTATGACATTAGTAATTTGACCATGAATTTTGACATTTAACATGGCATTTAATTTTGTAAGTATAGCATGTACCCTGATAAAAATTTGCACGCCTGCTTGCAGGTTAAATACAATTAGGAATAATTAAATATTATTAAGATTACAAGATCTCTATACAATGTATTTATGCAAATAAATGTTTTGTTTGATTGATTGATAAATTTTAGCCTATGTGTTATTTTGATGTATAAGCTATATAACTGTAAAGTTTCGTCTAAATCCGTTTAGTGATTTTTTGTAACAGAGTAACAAACATCTATCCATCCAAACTTTCCCAAAAACTTAAGCATTAATAATATTAGTACGATTTCGAAATCAACATCATAGATACCGCATTAAGAGGGTTTTGCTGGCATTGCAACTAAAAAAGTCAGGCGTACTAAAATATCTTTCTTTCTTTCTTATCTTATGAAGATTAGCCACCACTGGTGTTAGTGTTAATCAAGCCGTGTATAAGGCCTCTGACTTTGACGACTGTTATCAGATGACAACAGTCGGGACCGACGGTCTTTTAACGTGCCCTTCGAAGCACGGAAGCGCTCAGTTGTAATGCCACTTAATGGCCACCCATCCGAACCTGACCAGACCGAACGTTGCTTAACAAACAATACAATACAATACCTTATTGTAACAGCATGTACATATTACATTTATAATAAAGTTATAATGAATTGAAGCGTTATAAGGAAAATGAAGTTAAAATATGAAATACGAAAGTTAAAATATGAAAAGGCATTTGATTGACTTCATGTCACTCATGACAAAAACGTTTTGTTTTACAGGCATATGGAAGTCTAAAGACGAGCTTCGCGCACTCAGGAAAGTCGGTTCCGTCTTCAACCCGCGTCCAAACATGCGAAAGAGTTACCAAGCATCCATACATCGATGGGAGGACGCAGCAAAACGTATGTGCGGTTGGTACTCAGACCAGAAATCATTGAACTCTACCTCTGTCTCAGATTCTAGTAGTAATTCTATCACGCCACAGAGTAGCTTCAAAGTGTCAAGGAAAAATGGCAGGTGTTCTAAATAACGATGGCTTTTGTACGCGCTTGCGTTTTCCGCCGCGTGTTTCCCTGTTTGTAGGTGATATTGGGAGAAAAGAAGTAGGGTGTATAGAACTAATACTATATGGAATACATTAATTATAATTAAGTTAAATGTAAAAATAAAAGGTTGACGGTTATCGGTTCATAGAAAACGCAGGTGCGGTTAATACTTTGACCAAAAGTCGATCTATGAACTCTACTACGGTCTCAGTCTCAGATTCTAATATTGATTCTATCACGCCACAGAGCAGCTTCAGTGTCAAGAAAAAATGGCAGATGTTTGTAGGTGATATTGGCAGAAGATACTAGGGTGTAAAGAACTAACACTTTATGAATTAACTTAATTATAAATGATAAGTTAAATATTTATAAAGGACAAAAACTCGGCGGTCATCGATTCGTTAATAAAAAAAAGACAGTGTATAGAACTAATATTTTATTAAATACGATTGTAACTGATATGTTGAATAAAAATTACGATGGTTATCTATATGAATAATATATATGCGACGTAAAGACAGAGTAGATAATATAATAATTATTTACATTAAGGTAAAATGTTGCCCTAGCAACTAATAGATCTAATGGTATTAAAACAGGATTTTTCAATTATTGAAGTTAAATGTTTATTTGATTTCTGATACTAATACTCAAAAGAAATAAATGTACTTAATATTTTACTGTATTTATAATATAAAAGATTTAACAAATTAAACATTCCTGTTAGAATCTTGTCTACAAAAGATGTCGTTACTGATGAGATTAATTTTAATATACATAAAAATATGTAGATACCTAATTTAATGGTTCCAATAAAATTCTGTTCAGTAGGCATAGCACGGAAAACTTTCGAGTCAGTATCGAGGAAGTATAGTGAAAAAATCGGGCAAGTGCGAGTCGAACTCGCACATGAAGGGTTCCGTCTCTATCCCAAGGTTGCCTGAAAGAGATTGCTATGTAGCACTAAGGCCACCTACTGTGTGTTCCTCTTTTTGTCATTTTCTCTGTATGTGTTTGTTTTTGTACCGTGTGCAATGAAGTTTCCCAAAATGCCACTATAATTTCTCCTCTGCAAAAATAACTTTGTTAAGGTTCCGTACCTCAAAAGGAAAAAACGGAACCTTTATAGGATCACTTCGTTGTCCGTCCGTCCGTCTGGACGTTATTTTACGTAAACGGTCTTGACAGACGTCAAGACCGTTTTTCTCAGGAACGCGTGGAGGTATCAAACTGAAATTTATATCTAATACTCAGGTCTACTGTCACTTGAAGCTGTCAAACTTCTAAGCCAAAGCAATCAAAAGATACAGCCGTTTATGCCGCAAATTTCCGCAAATTTTCGTAACTTGCACGGGAAGGAATCAAAACCTACAGGGTACTTCCCGTGAACTTAGAATCTTGAAATTTGGTACAAAGTAACGTCTTATAGTACAGATAAAGGAAAAATTGCGAAAACCGTAAAATTTTTGTTACATCATATAATAAAAAATATTTTACGGAACCCTCGGTGCGCGAGTCCGACTCGCACTTGGCCGGTTTTTTTTTATAGTGTTTGTATGAATGACAAAGTTATATTGGCGGTTTTGGAAAATGTGCTATAGCTGTGAAACTGCTAAATATATTTATTTCAAACCAATTTTCGTTGAAAGTTTTTATAGAGATCTACAGCACATATATATATAATTATTTTTATTTTTCACTTTCTTATTTTAAGTTAGAGAAAAAATAGTTTTAGTTTAAACTCAATGTAATTTTTGAATACCTATCTATAGATTCCCCACACGTATAGGTTTGATGAAAAAAAAATAATATATATGAGGAATATATATATATATATATATATATATATTATTTTTGTGTGAAAACCGTAAAGTGGATTAGAAAATACATACCAAGTTTCAAATGTGTAATCCTCATAGATTTGGAACAAAGTGGCTGTCACATACAGACGAATCTATAAGGGTTTCGTTTTTAGCCATTAGGCTACGGAACCCTAAAAATGTATGTCATATTGAGCAGCATTCACAGCATTACGTCCTTGATACTATTTCGATAGGTTTTCGATAGATGTTAGCCCTACTGACGATAAATACTCAAGTTGATTATATTATAACTAAACAATTGAACATAATGTTCGTTTGCTCAATTGTTTTCAATGCGGCGTTTGCTCAATCAGAACTGTTTGGATTATTAAATGACTACGTGGCTTTAGACAATGGTCCTAAACTATTTATTTAAATTTTATGACCGAAATACAGATAAAATACTAAGGGCGACTTTGACCAACGTCACTAAACGATAAATTTTAAATAGAAAAATATTGGAAAAATCAACTCGGCCACAAGTGAATTCTCAGATGGGACTCGAACCCACGACCTTTGGAACTACTACAGCGTATAAAATATAAAACTATAGGGGAATTTCGACGCTGGTCCGCAAGTCTCGGTAGCTCAGTGGTTAGAGCATTGGACCGGATTTCCCAGGTCGTGGGTTCGAGTCTCATCTGAGAATTCACTTGTTGCCGAGAATAGAGGCCAATATTTTTCTATTTAAAATTTATCATAAGTATGAAAATAGCATTGAAAAATGCAAAAAATCAAAAATCCTAAAAAGTCACAAAACGAATTTAGGAGCTAAACACGTTGTCATTTCATTCATTCGTCTGAAGTCAAAAGTGACAGAGCGATTTTAATATGTTTAATATGTTGAGCGCTAAACTTATCTTTAGTGGCAGTTGGTAAAGGTCGCCTTAAATGTAATACCTATCTTTGAATAAAACACTGAAATAACAGCTAAAATACTGTTTCACAATCGACAGATAAGTTCTGAATGGCTTATCTGGCATATGATTTTCATATTACAACTGTCAAATTATCGGCTAGAAAAGCTATTCAGAATTAATTCGTCGATCGTGAAACAATATAACAGATAATACGGCTCCATGCAGCGTATATTTTACATGCAAGTCTGTTTCGTCACTTTGAACAGATATTTTGTGCTTTATGTGACATAGTTTTAGTAGTTTTTGTTTATGCCGTCCATTGGTCCTAATGTTGCATAGCAAAAATAGGCTGTTAACTGTTCAAAATGCTCTAAAGTATCTCTTGCATTGCATTATATTAATGGTGCAATATAGAAGTTAAACAATTTTTATGTCAAAGATTCTAAATCTAGATGATATTACGTTACGATTAATTCTACTAATATACTCTTGATCCAATTACTAAAGCAATAAAAATATCAATGATATTAGTATTGGCGAATAAAATAAATGGGGTCGAAATTAGAGGGCCTAAGGTGCTTTTATTGTAGTGCATAAAATAATTATATTTATACCTAGTAGTTAGTTATAAGTGAATAAAGAAAATAATTGTAATTTAATTAATAAAATTAGTATTATCACAGTTTTGAATTATACTTTTCGTACAACTCATGTTTTTCTACCGTATGAGCCTGTATGTTCACTGAATGACGACGACGACAGTGACATGACGACGGCAAAGTGAATTAGATTTGATTAGTTACCTACCTTTACTTTTATTTACTTAAAATACTTAAGAAACAACCCAAACAACGCAAATACATACATGAATTAAATAATATATTTGTGTCATATGGGAATCAAACCTACGACAATATAATCTGTATTGTAACACTTGAACTACTTTGCAAAATTCGTCGTCGTTATATCAAGTGAAATTGCATGGCGGTAGATTGCCTTTGACCCACCTATTAAATCTTTGTGCTCATTAGTTTCGTTCTTATTCAATCGTTGACATGAAACATTTCTTTGTGCTTAGACACATCATTGTTATATTCAATTAATAAAATACAATTCTTGCCTACTAGCTTATAATGAGTATATCAAACCCAGACTGTGTAATTAATAAGGTATAGATGACAATATTATTTAGATTAGTTATATTTGTATGTGTAAGATTTTTAACCTTTGGCTCAATGTTTTATATAAATTGTTTATTGTTATGTTGTATTTTTGTGTAGGTTGTATATTCTGAATTATTGTTGAATAATGTTACTTTGCTGTTTTGTTGATGTATTTTCTTCAAACAGCAGAACGCTGTGTTACCACTATACGTTAAATTTCGTCAATCAACTTTAAACTTAATACTTGACAAGGTTTAAAATAAATTGTGGAAATTTGAAAATTAAGACATCTCGATGAAGTTTGTTTAAACATCGAAAGTCGCTATGTTTCACAACTTTTTTATGTTAATTAAATAATCCTTTGTATTGTTACAAAAATATTTTTGATATAAATGGAAATGGGAAGAAATTATATTTTTTATTAATTAAGATCCACTCATTTCATTAGGGTTAAAAATCAATTGACAAACCGCTTACTTCGCTAGCTTATTTAAAATATGGACTTCATGTCAATTTCCGTAGATACAATTCATATTGACATCATAAGATAGCAGCTTACGAATGGTAAGCGGTTCTTAAAGACGTTAATGACTTTTATTGTGGTACTTCATCAGCTATTATCACAATACTTTCATTCTTCAGTTTGATTTAGTTCATTTCAGTTTGCCTAAACACGTCCATTGATGCAGTAGGTAATACAATATGATGACTGCTTTTATAATCATCAACATTCGGTCTCGTTATTTACACAATTATTACCCTTTTTTATAACCAAAGTATAAAGGTGCAATTAAGTTTAAACGTGCAAATCGTTTTGCAGCAAATTAAGCTATTGTTACCCCTCAATAGATCCGTGCATTTGTCAGCTTTCTAGCCAACAGATGTTCAATAATGAACACGAAAGTAGACACTATGTATCCTAACAGCAAAAAACTGAATGGTATCCGTTGTTCTTCCATGGTGGTTGGAGTGAAGGGACGAGGTTCTTGAGCCGTGTATTTTAGCTTCCCCAAAAGTTTTAGAGAGTTTCTTGTCCAGCGATAGTAGATTTCTGGAAGACCAGCTTCGACCAATTTTGTGATGAGAATCGTAAGGTCTTTTCCGAACGGGAAATCTGTAGGTATAACGAAAATAATCGTTTAATACTAACAGGGATTGAAATCGATTTCAACTTCTATGTCCTTTGTTCAAAAAGACCTGAAAATTTGATGATTTTTCTAATTGCAGCTGTATTTTAGTGGTAATAGCACCTGTATCAGATTCAGAGGTCCCGGGTTCGATTCCCAGTGGGGGTTGAAATTGTATTAAGTTTGGTTGTTTAAAGCAATTGTTCTAAGTTCGCCTGGTTTTATATATAAGTATAAGTATATCGTACCTATTATGTCACTATAAGAACAAAGTATTCAGCGTTATAGTTACGTAGTATTATTTGGTTATGTTGTGTTCCGGCATTTAAAGAGTACGTTGTACCCCTTTAGAAATAGAATCCGGGACCTGTAAACTAACCTTTCCTAGTGATGTAGGTGACGTAGAAGTTACAGAAGCACTCTTCGACGATGTATATGAGCGGCGAGCCCTCGTCGTCCGTGTAGTTGCCCATGAACGTCTCTAGAATGATGTCCGGCTTCCGCTGCAGAGTTGCCCAGTTGTCGTGCCCTATTAAGTCCGCTGTTCCGAAGTACACGTATTATGGTAAGTATGTGTATCTTTGGCTCCTATCGAGCTTTCAAGCTGGTTGGGTCGGGGAGAGGTAAGAATCGCCCGGCCTCCCTTTCGATCTATAATTGGGCTTGACGGGGATGCTGGGGGCAAGAGATAGGCGAATCCCGGGCAAATCCGGAACTTTAAATAGCTGTAAGCTGTAAGTTCAACAAGCTATGTCCGTTGCATTGCATGCCTAAGAACCGCATTTCCTTATATCTTACTGGAAGCCATATTCTCGTTAGTTAAACAGTCTTGGTAGTGCGGTTGCCTTAAGAAATGCTAGAATTATATTATTATTTTGAATCTAGACAAGGACATGTTAAGCAAGAATTTAGATGATAGCTAAGCAAAGAAAATAGTTAATAACAATCTGTCCTCTTTGGGCAACTCAATATATTCAATACCAAAGGTCGCCCGCGATTTCACCCGCGTTGTCCCGTTTCCATCGGAATTCCGGCAGAATATATATACTATTTTATCCAGGCTAAAAATTATCTATGTGCTAAATTTCATCCAAATACATTTAGCCGTTTTAAAATGATTGAGAGACGAATATCCAAAGTGGCCGCCCGCGGTTTAACCCGCGTGGTTTCCGTTCCAGTGGGAATATTGGAATAAAATAAAATTCAATCTTACATAAATTATAATATCCGTCGTAGTAGAACTGTGAGGGCGAAAGGGGGACTCCCTCGTAACCTCCTATGAGCGCCACTAATGAAGGGGAAGTACGGATCTGCACATTGTAGTTCAGCAGGTCCTTGATGGTCTTCATTTGTCTTCCTCTCGTCATTGTTGTGTACACGAAGTTCACGTGCCCCTGAAATTGTTTAATTCGTTATTTGCTAGCCGGACACCGGTGTCCAGAGAACAATGGATCAATTGTCGTGTCTCATAGCCCTGCGCGGCGGGGCTATTACCTAAAAATTGCATTTATCGCGTAGATATCGCGCGATCGCTGCGAAACGTCAAAATAAAAATGGTATTACATGTGATTGCTGGCTAATCGCTCGCTGATGGTTCGTATAGTGGCTTCTTACTCTCTCGCGCTCCTACCTAGTCAATTAAATTCAAAATAGTCAAATCAATTCTTCAAGAGGAGCGATATGAATCTCTTTTAGCTATTCACTTCCAATGTGGCTGTGCTTTAAGTAAAGTTAGTGTAAATGGAAATCTTACCTGAAATATCGATAAGAATATTACTGATAGGATCAAACAAACTCCTCGTAGAGGTGAAACGGACGCCTTCATTGGTTTTATCATGCACCCAAAAAATCCGGTCGATAAATAATTTATGAAATCCATGTTAGTCGTTTCAATTCCAAATCGTGTTTCAATGGCTGTTATAAATTTTGCTACTACTCCGACAAAAATGATGATAAGCAGGAGACACGCATATACAGTGGGGTCGAAACTGCCAAATGGGTAATGCCAAAGAGGTATATGATCCGGTACCTTCATAACAGCGCAAATTGAATCAAGATTTATGTGGTGTAGGTACTTAAGTTCAGCTTTTTCCAAATATTTCACCATGAATCTTGAGTTAAACGATATATCGAACTCGTCCCTTATCAGGTTTCCCAAACTGCCAGTAACATTTTTATCTTCCGTAACATATCCGTGGAAATTATTGCTTTCATCATCCATGACGGGAAAAGTGGCGTTTAACTTAAAGTAGGTCAGTATATCCCCCATCATGAAGGCATCCATACCGCACAAATTTTGCGTTAAAGTCAAATTAATTTTGGAATAGAAGTGAATATTTTCACAGGTTTTAATCGACGTGGGGAATCTTGGATATATGTTAATTCTGACAGGATACCCTTGGATGAGAGTTTTTTCATCTTGCCTTAATAATTTGTGTATGATTTTCGGATCCTTTGTATGAACAAACGTAATAGTTCTGTTGTAAAAGGCATCGTTAGTTTCTTTCTTACCCTTATGAATGCCGAAAAAGTGAGGGCAGACAAAAGGCAGCTCCAGTATGACTATAAACATACGAAATTTGCGCCAAAAAACGTTTAGAAAGTTTTCTATTTTAGCTCTTGCTTCTTCACTAAATACTCCTTCAATACATTTATAAGTTTCATCTTTGGTTTTTAGTATTACAAACACGAAAGATCGAAGTGAATGCAACATGAATTTTAATTTACTATCATAAAATATATCTAAGGATAGGTCATCGATAACTATCATGACAGTTGGACTAAAATCAGCAAAAGGGAATCTAGTGCTATTTAATTTCATTTCAATATCGTCATTCACCACCAGTATAGAGTGGTGTCGGGCTCGATTATGAAGACATAACTCGTATTCGTAATTATCGTCTTTGGTGACGTCGAAAATAAGGATTTGTTTTTTCAGAATTATCTCGTAAATCGCTGGAGCACAATAAACTTTATTGGATTCTGGTAGATAAAATTTAGATTCTCCTTCACAGACTTTACACAGCAATAGTAATTTTATGTAAAAATCAAACATCTTTATCGAATAACGTGCGAGGTGCCCGTAATATTGAAGTCAAGATGTGAAAAGACTCGGGTCTTTACCAATTTCAAGAGCTTTCGACTGTTTATTAAATCACTCTTCATACGAGGAATAAATATAAGGTTCGAAACCAATAGATTTTGACAATAACAGGCACCATTCAATCTAATAAATTGAACGAACACACTGGTGTCTAGAACTAAATATTTAAGATGGCTCTAACAACTATAATGATATTACCAATAAACAAATATCTACTTATTATTGCTTTTGGTAAAATGAAAATCATCAATTAGTTTATATTTTTAAGGTTATTAGGTTTCCATAATAAATAAATTAAGTACCGAACTAGTCGTTTTATTTTAGTTTTCAGTATTTACAAGATAGAGTTTCAAATGCTTATATTTTATCTTTATGCTTCTTGAAAAAGTTTTAGTTTTTCCTTGCCGTGTGTCGTTTGACAATATTTGTTTTACAAACTTGCATGTTTATACTATAATACTTATATCGAACACAAACATTTCCGTAAATTTTTCCGCCTGAAGGCTAAGCGAGTGCTTTCCATTATTTTGATTTGTTTGTTGATAAAATTGTATCAGTCTGCAAATATACCTATTCGATTTTCATAAATTATCTGTTTTCTGTTTGGAAAAGGTAGAATGATGAAATCACCAATTATTAAAATTTAAAATATATTATAACTATGGAAGTATATTAGTTAAAGAAAGTCCTAAACCTCCAATAAACATGCTGTCTTTGAATAAACAAAAAATACTGTGGCTCTATTAAATGCAACCTATTATTAATGTAATAGCTTGCTTTTACTCCGAAATCAAATAGAAAGAACGTGGTTCAGATAGGAAAGAAAAAAAATCGGCCAAGTGCGAGTCGAACTCGCACATGAAGGTTCACTGACCACCCAAGGTTGCCTGGAAGAGATTTCTATGTAGCAATAAGGCCGCCTATTGTGTGTTCCTCTTTTTGACATTTTCTCTGTATGTGTTTGTTTTTGTATCGTGTGCAATAAAGTTTCTATTATTATTATTATTATACTAAATTAGGTATTCACTTGACTACCGATTACCTACACCTATGCCACTATAATTTTTCGTCTGCAAAAATAACTCTGTTTTTTCATAGTGTTTGTATGAATGACAAAGTTATATTTGGAAAAATGCTATAGCTCTGAAACTGCTAAATTATATTTCGTTCAAACCAATTTTCGTTTAAAGTTTTTATAAAGATCTACAACAATTTTTATTTAAGATTTTTCACTTTCTTATTTTAAAAGTTAGAGGAGGACACACATTTTACCACTTTGGTTAATTTTAAAGACCTATCTATTGATACCCCACACGTATAGGTTTGATGAAAAAATGTGGTAGCCCCCCTTAATATATATATATATTTATTTTTGTGTAAAAACCGTAAAGCGGTTTACAGAATACATTTACCTACCCATAGTTTTGGAATAAAGTGGCTGTGACATTTTACCACTTTGGAAGTGTATATCTTTCAAACGGTTGACTTTGAGAAAAACTGTTTTTGGAAACTCACTGTAATTTTTAAAGACCTATCTACAGATACACGTATAGGTTGACGAAAAAAACCACGATGGTTAAAACTTAATTGAAAAAGGATAAAATAATATAAAAACCTCCGACTTAATTATCCTTTGGGGGCTGCCATTAGATGAACTTTTGCAGTTTTATACTAATGTGAATAATTTGATTTATATTCATGCTGAAATTTATAAAAGTGATGGCAGCCCCCGACGGATAATTAAGTCGGAGGTTTTTATATTATTTTATCCTTTTTCAATTAAGTTTTAACCGTCGTGGGTTTTTTAAAAAATTTTAATTTTGCTTTTTATTTCAAACATTTTAGAGAGCATAGATATTATGTACATTGTACTACAGAAAACCCATTACTGAAAACCGCACCAAGATTGAACTAGTAGTTTAGGTTTTGCTCAAACAAATGTTTACTACAGCGCCCCCTGGTGAGTTGTAATCGTAACACTTATCTAAGTGCATTCACCAAACAATCTCAAACATATTACTGTAAACTGCATTAAAATCGGACTAGTAGTTTTGAATAACTAGCAGTTTTAGTTTTGCACAAACAAATTTTTAATGCAGCGCTCCCTGGTGAGTTCTCACCGTAACACCTATCTAAGAACATGCACCAATCAAACCCAAACCCATCACTGAAAACCGCATCAAAATCTGGCTAGTAGTTTTAGAGATAAATGGCAACATTGGTTTGCACAATAAATGTTTACAACAGCGCGTACTGGTGAGCTGTCACCGTAACGTCTATCCAAGTACATGCACCAATCAAACCCAAACATCACTGAAAACCGCATCAAAATCTGGTTAGTAGTTTTGGAGATAAATGGCAACATTGGTTTGCACAATAAATGTTTACCACAGCGCCTCCTGGTGAGCTGTCACCGTAACGTCAAACCGAAAACCGTACATCACTGATGAAATGAAATTAAACCGTTTGAATGCAAAAAACTGCAACGTTATCGGTTTAGTAGTTTTTAGTAGTTTTTGAGAACTCTTAAACTGCCAACTTATCTGGTTGCTGCTGCGCCCCCTGGTGGTCTACCACCGTAAAACATGTCTAAGAACATTTTACCACTTTGGAAGTGTACATCTTTCAAACGGTTGACTTTGAGAAAAAAACGTAGGTTGGATAAAAAAAAATCCGTTTCAGTTCCATGTAGGTATGAGCCCCCTTAATATATGTATTTTTCATTTTTGTGTAAAAACCGTAAAGCGATTTACAGTTTACAGAATCTACCTACCAAGTTTAAACTGTGTAATCCTCATAGTTTTGGAATAAAGTGGCTGTGACATACGGACGGACAGACAGACATGACGAATCTATAAGGTTTCCGTTTTTGCCATTAGGCTACGGAACCCTAAAAATGAAGATAATTTACGCTAAGTTTTCTGTTACATGCGTGAAAACTACAAATATGTGTAGGTATCTAAAGTTTAAGAACAGAGGAACTTTATTTTTATACTGAAAAGTTTGCATGCAAGTTCCTTATTTTTTTATTTATTTTAATCATATATTCTATAGTTATTTAAACAAGCTTTACAGAGAACAAAACTGTTCCGAATTTTCCTAAGCTAGAATACCAGAATATGCTCAATAAGAACTTTAGGTATCAGACAAATTAAAAAAGAAAAGCCTGATATAAATGGATGACTATGATATTTTAGAAACATCACACAAAAACATTGAAGTTATGCACTAGGTTTTTCAGTTTGAATTTTCATGGAAAATTAATCTACGCATCCCTGAAAACTTATTTATTTCTTTGCAACCTACTACATTAGGCATGCCTGCAATTAAGAAAGGTGTAATGACAATATTTTATGTTAACGTGTATTTAACAACTGATCAACTAGACTGCTTATGCACGAACAACCAAAGTTTTACTATAAACTTAGCAGAACTCAGTCCCAGAATATAGTATAGGAATGTACAGTAAAAATTATCACATGACGTTTACACATGAGAGTATGCATTAGCACATTTATTTACGCGTTTATAAAATCATTGTTTCACACTCCTTTATTTCAGTCCTCACTCGGAAGGTGAGAATGGCAAATCTAACCGTTTTTATCATATTTCTTATTGTTTTCAAGATAGCGCATGGTTTTTCGGAAGGTCTCTACCTGAATCCTGAAATATTGAAGACTGGAATTGAAATCCTTAGAGGAAATGACTACATGGATTATAATCCGGATCATAAAGGTTTATTTCGGGACTATGCCATTATAGAAATCCCTGAAATATAAAGAGTGAAATGATTATGAAGAAAATGGACGACGGAGCTCTTGATTTACTACGACAAAAATTCACAAAAAGATAGAATGGAAAAATTTGAAGAAATTGCCTATTTTACTGCTAGTTCTTATTTAATAGGTATAATATTTTATATAATTTTGCAATGGTACTAATAAATTTTTGAAACTTAAGTTTGTTTTATTTTGTTTTTATTTCCCTTATGAGTTTTAGTACTGAATGTAATTATTGTTAAAAAAAAGGTCATCTAAAGAAATCACACAATTTATACACTTTTGAACATTCGTGTTGCAAATTAAATATTGATAACTAGCGGATACTTGCGGTTTTACCAACGTGGGAATATCAAAAAATCCTTTGTTAGTGCTACATCGTTAAAGGATCTTGTATGCAAAATTTCAGCTTAATCGGTGGGCTGTGCGTTGGCTGTCAGTCACTGTATTGTTTTATTACTATTGTTAATAAAACGGGTATTTAACGCGCACAACGTTTGTGATAGGCATTTCACCTACCTAAAATTCCCGACGTTAGGTAGGTGAAATAGCCTATTAAATACCCGTTTTATTATCAATTTAATGTAAGTGATTATCACTATGAAACCAAAATTTATTTCAAGGATCCTCTCTCAGAATTTGATCCTATGCTGGTATACAATACGGCTTGTAAGAATATTAATAAATAAATAAAAAAATCTTACACTCACTATTTATTTACCAATTAGCCTAGCCCCAAAGTAAGCAATATAAGGCTTGTGTTATGGGATACTAGGATAACGGTTAAACAGTGGTGGTCACATAAATAACGACACTGACGATTTTCATATATACGAGGTAACTTTGGAGCCTTTGTTCTCTGCCAGGGATTGACCGAGCTGTGATCTGATAATGGCCATCCAGGGAGTGAATGGGGAGATATAGATTGCTATACCTACACAACCAAGATCTGATCAACATTCTAAAAGATGTAAGGATCAGAGTTTTCAGTTTCAGGAATTCCATACATTTTTATGCAATTTTGCGGTTTTTTCAAACATATCCATGGACCATTTCCATCAAAACCTTTATAAGAAAAATAAGCATAAAAATCTGCCGCGTGCCTATTCTTTTTAACCGACTTAAAAAAGAGGTTATTTTATGATTGGACGCGTATATTTTTTCCAAAAAGATTAAGAGCTTTTCACCTGACACCTCATAAAGCATCAATAGTTACTTACATTTTTCGATGTTATATGATGACATATCTTAACATTAATCGAGACATAACCATTTCAAGGCGCAGGGCGCAGGCTGATGCGAAAATCCCAATTAAGGTACTTTGTGTTAAAGTGACAATGTACAAAACTGCCTTCGTTTCCGATCAACAATTAGGCACCTAACTTCTGGCTTAATTTAAATATTTACCAGATTTTGGGTCCAGTATGAGGATAGGTATGTACTTTTCAAGTAAATAAATCGAACTCAATTGAATTTGTGACATGGTTTAACCCACAGAGAACTTTTAAATAGTAGCAACCCAAGTAACACAAAACAACATTATAAGAAGCTTACAATAGCATGGACTTACGTGCAAAGCAATATATGAGCAGCATATGTAGCACTATATCAGCCGTACAAAAGTTTATAAGTATCTTATAAGCGCAATTTGGGCCCCAAATAATACGGCTTTGAGCATTATTAAATATTATAAGTGCTGCTAACCAACGCTTATAATGTTATTGAAAACAGAATTAGTAAAGTTGTTAGACAGCATATTCTAATGTAAAAAGCATTTTTTTAGACGTGAGTACAGCTTTTTAAATTACAATGCCATAGTTACGTTTTATTCTAAGGCTGAACGTTTTATTATCTCTGTATAAAAATATTTGAAAAATCTTATCGAAACTTATGTCCGATTTGATTTGTATTGCAGTGCATTGGTGTTGTGCGGAGATGTTTTAATGTGTCTTCATTGAAAATAATATATCATAAGGTAAGTAGCAATTTTATTTTGTTTTGAATGCAAATGAGCTGGGGGTATTAGTCTTATGTGAAAATATATATATGTTTGTGGTTTATAATTCACGCGCCCTCACAGAAATGCTTTTTTAATTAAAATAGGGACAAATATAGAATCGACATATGACACCTTTTGTATTTTTTTTAACGATTTGATTAATTTTAACTTATAAAATGGCTTCTATCGATAGTTCGCTTATAAGAAAAACATAATAAGTAGTATTTCATTCATATGTGTGTTATAATTTTATTGTTTATGTTAGAGAAAACAGAAATCAAATGGCGTCAGATAATATTAATGTTTTAAACTTTCAACTAGTGTCTTTTAATGTTGTCAGTCTTATTATAGTAAAAAAATATAGCTTAAGTCATTCAACCTACATATAAAATATCTAAGTAATATCTTTAGCATTATTGTAACACTTTTTAGGCATGTTATAATGTTCATTACCCTTAAACGTCATAAAAATTGATAGCTATAGTGTTAATTAGGGTACCGAAATAATAATTTAGAATCCCTTAATCACATGATACCACGTCTTTCATATTTTATCTGTCTCCAGTTAGGTAATTTGAGAAGTGTAAGTATAAAATTATTATCACAATCAGGCCTGTCTCACTTCCATACAAGCGGCGCAAAATCCCCTAGATATTTACCTACTATTCTGGAAAACAACCTAATTTCAACCTTTTGCATTGCGTATAGCGTTCATAGTACATTAACTGTCTGCCGTGCGACTAGTCGAGCGAGTGCCAGCCTATTGAGAGTCCGGTGACCGGACGCTTGCGTTTATCATACCTAAACTCGGGGGTGAAATTTCTATACGGTACTAATATATATCCTGTGTCACAATAAAAGAGTTAGGGAATTCCCTGAATCATGTGCCCGAATAGAACGAACGGGACGTGCGACTTAGACGTCATGATAGGTGGGTGGGAGTGAGAAGGATAGTATTAGCGAATTGAGCGAACTTTTTGTAAATTCGTTTTTTTAAGAGCACGCGTTATATATTTAGTTTTCAGATAAAGTACCTTCTCTATTAGTCCTAACCTAAATAAGCTCAATTGTTTTTTTCAGATGCCTTCAAGAACCAACAAATAAGACAGATACGGAAGAAGAAATAAAAAATGAGAAAAATGTGGAAGAAGAAACAACAAATGAGACAGATAGGGAAGAAGAAATAATAAAAGATATAGATATGGAAGAAGTGGAAGATGATAATGTAATGGAAAAAGACTCTACAGATGTCCCCGAAAACGTGAATGAAAACATAGTTAAAGTGGTAAAAGTGGCTGAAGAAGTTGAGAAAGATGAAATGATAGCAAAAAATACCGAGACACAGGCTGACAAAAAAGCGACGAAAGGTATAGATGTTAAAGAAGACATGGAAAAAGAAATGAACATGCGATCGTGTATTGAAAAAGAAAGTCAAGGCAATGTATACAAAAAAAATGAGAAAGAGATATATATTCAAGAAAAAATTGAACAAAAGGCGACGAGAGAAAACAATAGAAATGAAAAGAGAACACAAAAGGGGAATTAAAACAAAAAAAAAATGAAGGGATCATAAAGAAAATTAATAACATATGTCAAAAAGAAATCAAGGTAATATCTACCAAAAAAACAAACGTCAATGTTCACAAAAAAAATTGAGGACACAAATATTGTACCTACACCTGGCACCGCAAAACCAACAGTCAATAACCGCTAGAAAAAAAGACTTAGATGATGAAGAACAATTAATTCAAGCGTCACCGAAAAGACAAAATCCAAAGGCAGAAAAAAAAGCTTGGATCATGATGATCGCCACCAAAGAGACTTAAGCCAGATGCAACAATAAATAATGTCAAAACTAACGATTAGAATGGGTTTAAATATATAATTTTATATTACTTACAATTTTATGATAAGGCGTTTTTGATAAAGGTGATCCGTTATGGGTTCACTAGCGCCACTTCTCAAAAAAATCGGTAAAAAAAAAAGGTATATTTCGTTATATTATAATAAGTATATTATTTCAATGGAAAGTTCACTTTGTAAAATGTCTTGCCTGGTAAAAAATCTAAAAATAATGTACCTGTGACAAGTACAAAATAAATATACTGTGATTAAGCAAAATTTCTTTTATTTATAAAAAATAATTGAGCATGCCTCATAGCTGATATCAATTAATTTGCTTACGGTCACACTCAGAGAAGTCACTAATGTGTCAAATGTTTGTGTAATATTAAAGGATAGCAAGGGAATTAATTGAACGGCAGAAAGAGATTCATGACACTTCATGTGAATTAAAATGTTACGGACACTTACTGCCACTTGTCTAAGTGGGGGGGCCATTCGTTTTACCGTAACAGATAAAATCATTTATGCTAAAATTAATTTGCTATTACCTACTAACTGGTCATTAAAGTGTGTAACAATGGTACATTATTTTGTACAATGGTTTTTAACAAGAGCCCAATTTCTTATTTTATCATTTAACCCTTAATTCGACGCCGTACAGTATACTTCCCATTGAATGAAAAAAAATATACATAAATAATAGACCATTATTTCTTAGTTTTAGATGCTATAATTGCATCTGAACCTATTTAACTATGTTGTCAAAAATTTGCAAAGCGTGTGCATCGACGGGACGCGAGCAGTCACCAGCGAGATGGCGGAAAGGAATAACAAGCTGCGTGGGCTTTCGGTAAATTGCATTTTATTAATTGTGTTATGGCTTATTTCCTGGCAATGTTATTATAAACTAAAGATAACATTCCCGAAAAGCTTCTCGTATTGTTTTGATTGTCTTACTGAGTTTTATTTAGTTTTAACGACGCCCACAACTTGGATGTCCAGTATACTACACGTCGTCGAATAACTAGTAAAGTAACTGCTAAATACTATGTCCAGTATTCTTCCCGTTGCCGTATTACTAGTATATTAACTTTCGTTGTTTCGCGTATTAATATTTTTAGGGATCCGTAGACAAAACGTTTTATATCTTTTTATTTTTCTTTTTTCAGAGCTAGAAATCTAGAGGGCACCACTTGGTAGAGTTGGTGCCGCCTGAAAACGCTCTTTCCGATATAGATAGTGGTTCTGAACCTAAAAATTAAGAGGAAATTGCTGATAAAACTGAGGACTTGTCGTCCTCACCCTGCCCTTCCATCGATTCATACATACAGAACATTAACATTTTAGACAGGTCTGAAAACTATACACAAGACAATATTTCTATTGACACTGATCAAGATAACGTTGGTACTGATACTTTCATCGAGACAGTAAACGAAAATCTTCAAGCAGAGGACTGTTCCAGCATCAGTGGGAGCGAGAAACCTCTGTGGCTTAGTGTTAACAAGCACTGTTACCAGACCCAGAGGTCCCGGGTTCGAATCAAAGCGGGGTACATATTATTATATTCGGTTTAGTTGGTGATCGAACTTATGTTTGTAAGTCCGTCTGGCTAGCTATCTAGCTAACACCATCTTATCTAAGTCTACCGCTATAAGTAACAACAGTGTTTTCAGCATTGTTGTGTTCCAGCAGTTAGAGACAAGATAGCCAGTTCCTCAGAGGTTAAGGATTCCGGGAGAGGTCTCAGATCTTCGGTTCTTCAGCCTTATCAATACTTTACATCAGATATAATGAAGGCTTAGAGTATTCCCGTTGTTCATAAAAAAAGTCAGCAACCCTGCTTAAGAAGCCGAAGACAACTTGATCCATAAACCGTTGACTTCTATTATTGTTACCACACCGACTGGTGAAGGCTTTACCAAGTTTGGCTTCGGAATAATAAGGCAAAACAGACTGAAAGATTGCAAGGAACTATGTGACAAATATCTAAAGAAATGAGGCAGAGATTCAACTAGCCAAGTCGTCGACATTGACATTATTACGTATAATATACGATTTTGTAGAAGTAATCTCTGGAACTACTGAACCTATTTTGGAAATTCCAGTCTGATTTTATTCTGATTAATTACAGAAGTTCACTAATTGACCAAGCTTCGCACATCAACGTTCTACATTACATTGTATCAAAATCTTCTTTTATTTATTTATATTCAAAATATATATACAAGAACAATGACCCTAGAACTAAAACCTTAAAAATATAATTTAATAACTAAAATATATTATTAAAAGGAGTTATATACGATTATTCGACATTATGGATTTTGCAAATTCTGCAAGAACAATAAAACGAACGTACGTATATTGTTCCAAATGCAAGCAGAGGTAGTGCTTAGCGGCCAAAAGGAATTGATTTTCTTATTTCCACAATAAGTAAGTAGGGTAGGGCAATAAAAAAATAAGTGACAGTTGGTACTTATATTACTTGTACTATTAAGTATTCTGTGCTTATATAGATTAATCTATATTGATATTTTAAAAAAATGGGAAGGCTAATTATTTTTGAATAAAGAAAAATGGTGATTATTATGAAGATTTTATAAGTACTTAATTGTTATGTTCAAAACATAAGTGAGTTTTTCGTACTTATAAGATTTTGGAGTTTGTACTAGTGTTTTAAGCATAAGAAATGTGACTATGAGACTGATTTGCTTTAATATAATTACTATTTTTCTACGGAATGACTTGTTTCTTTTATTCTCTCTCTTTGACAATGGGAAGTATACTGCACGCGGTTGGAGTGCATTAGTTTCTTATGAACTTGATAATGTCCAGTATAGTGGACGTATCTTTTTCAGGAACCTGAAATGGGTAGATTTTTTCAGCTATTTTTTCGCGGGCTCTCTACAAGCTAAGAATCGAAATCTATAACAATTTTACAAATTTTATTTAAATAAAAATCCGTCGAATGAAGGGTTAAAATAATATTTTTCGTGTATTCGGTACAAATTTCTTCGTCATCAGTAGAACTATCATCTAAAAATATTAAAGTGACACGTTTATACCTAATTCGAGATAGTAATATTTCTTACACAAGGTTTAAATATATATATATAAAATAAAATAACTGATTATTTTATTTTGTATATATATTTTAAATAATCAGTTATTTTATTTTATATATATTTATAGAGTAGTACCTTCTAATAACACTTCTGCAAAATAATTTTTATTTTCAAATCTTGAATGTACTACGGAACCACTTGATGGAACTCCTTGACTAGTGCTTGGCTCATACAGCTTGTGCGACATAAATTTACTAATGTGTATACTAACGCACAAATGAAAATAATCATACGATTCATGGTGTTATGGCCAAATTATGACCTATAGTAATAAAATTACATTTTTATATGTCTAAATAGTGCTGAAAACTTTAAAGTAACAATAAAATAAGACGATAACTGAGCTAAAACTTTAGTAAATATTTGGCTAATGCTTAGCAGTAAATAAGCATAAGAAAAGATCATAAAAATGCGTTTAATCTTAAAAATGTGTTAATACATCTAAGTTCACTATAAAATATTTCGACAACGTTTATTTAATGTATTAGGTTTTCTTATTTACTAATATAAGGTCTTAACCTTTGTGTTAGTGTAAATGCTGTTTAAGATGCTGTATATTGAAAGTAATTAATGTTTTAGTATGATTATAAGCCAATTAACTTAATTTTTTAGACCATACAATAGCTTCATGCATTATTAATTTTACCACATTCTACTCAAAAGCATTTAAACTAAGTCAAAACTGATTTAAAGTGATAATCTGACTTTAAAACGTAAATCAGTCTTTACTTCAGTGATTGTACAGATTACGTGTTACTTGGGAAGGTTGTGGCCACACAGAGCCCTGGTTGTGGCCGATTAAATTAATATAGTGGTTAAGTTTAAAGTAGCCACAACCGGACCCTTTATCGTAGGTAGGTACTTGTAGAACAGGACACTTAAGGACGAATTGCTTCATAGCTTTTTATTTATTAGACACCGAGAAGGTGCACGATTAAAAGTTAGTTTTTGCACCTGTGCAGATTTTTATTATTGTCTATATAGATACATCTTATCAGGGTTACGCTCATGACATGAATAATAATTATGATGGTGCCCCATTTATATTAAACTGGATTAGACGATTGTGTATAAAAAGATCTAAATTATAAATTATGAAACAATTCGTTTTTCGAGCAGTGCATTTAGTTAAGATATCACGGGATTGGGATCTTACTGTCAGATATCTATCTGACAGCTACAATGTCAATCCGTCATATTCAATCATAGATCACCATAGCTAGCACGATAGCTAGATAGCGCGATAGCTAGATAGCGCAATAGCTAGATAGCGCGGTGATTACCGAAAGCTTTTAAAGTAAAAAGTTTTTAAAGTTTTTAAGTAAAAAAATAATAAAGAATTATTATTAATTGTTGATTTTATAAGTACTACTGACATATAGTAACATATAGTGAAACACCTATAAACCTAACAACTATTCAATTTATGAACCTATACCTATTTCACAATAAAGACATTTGTATTTGTAGTATAAGTATACTTGAGGAAGGGACATAGGTATTATAAATAAAAAGAAAAGCGAAACGTTATAATCTATTATATCTTTATTTAATTAATTACCAAATAATACTATCTGTGAGCAATTTTCTCAGTTTTATAGATTCACTTTGTATCTTGGCTTACAATCAAATATAAGTGACAAACGGCACTACAAGTGGCAATCAGAAACACTTGACTTGTAAAACACTTAACAAAGAACTTAAAAATATAAAAAAGCTTATAATTTAGGGTTAGTGTAGAGCCTACTTTAAGATTAACCCAACCACGTGGGTAAGAACTTAATCCTACGGCCGTCGAAACTGGAGAGCCCGTTATCATACTTGAGCCCATCCAGGTCCGCCAGCAGGTCGTTGCTGGGGTTGTCACCTCGCAGGGCTGATCTCTTCGCAATCTTATGATCCGCTTCTTTGGCTTCAGGCTCAGACGTAGTTGCATCATCAACCAGTGGCACCACCACTGGTATAGCTTCAATGACTTCCACCACTTCTAATACTGGCACTTCTTTGTCGACTGCGACTGTCGTCTCCGACTGGTCCGTCGGCACGGGCGATGCGATGGCGATAGCGATGAACGCGAGCGAGAGAAGGACGAACGACGAGGAAGCCATGGTCTTGGTGGGCTTCAAGAAACTTCTCCGCGGTATATCAGGGAATGCTCCCAAAAACTTGTGTTTCACTGTTTCGAGTCTTCTAATTGTGATGCCGAGAGACCCCCGCGCTCCTGTTTTATACTTTGAGTTCGATGCAAACGTGCTAAGTAGTTTACCCAGAAATGGTAGCATTGACGCATTCTGGCTTCTTTCGCTAATGCTCTGGACAAATACTTTTCAATAACATAATGGCCATGAATGTGTTTTGTTGTATTATATTGAAAATAATATAAGACGCAGCTCGTTACATTTGTAAATAAAAATACCAAATATGAGTAAACTGTTTGTATCACGGTATATTTCACAATGTTGCTATTATTGTGTACTTAGTAAAATTCCTTAGATTTTCTAACGATTGTTATAAGGGATTTTCTTGGCCATGATTTCATGAATGGGAAACTACTGTTTAATTTTTAGTTTGTGTCAGCATATTGACAGATATTCTTCGTTTGTTGAAGTACAACTTAAGACAATGGTCTATAAGCTGTACTGTATGCTATGGCGCATACTTTTTTTCCATTTTACTCATTCATCATCAGCCCCTATAAATTTTTGACGCCCAGTGAAGTGGGCACGGGTTGGGTAGTGTAGAAAGACTCATATGAAAAGTAGAAAAAATAAATGTTTTCTGTCCCCTGCTTTCGCCTTCAAAACTGGCATACTCGTAATATTGCACGCCTCATAACGCAAAACTTCTACCTCCTACTCTCACTTCACCAAAATGGAGCGATTTCCTAAGCTTAAAATGTCCATGCTATTTTGATATAGTTAATTATTTCCTTTTTCATGAAAACTTAAAGAAGCTTTTTCTTTTTTTTTTTTTCTATTAACCCTGTCAGAATAACAGCGCCTCTGTGTTCATCTGTGAATGACACAGAGGCAAAAACGCTGAGATAGGGTTTTATTGACCCCACACACTTATGGCATGTTCTTAGTTATATTTTGTCTTTTTGTTTGATTATTAGGTACCATGTTGCATATTTTTAAGTGTTTGTTATGGTTATTGTATTTAAACCTTTTTTTTCTCCTCCTTTTTATTCTCTTGTCTGTATCGTATGTGTGTGTGTCAATAAATGTGTTTTCTTTTTTTTTTTGCTGGACATCAGCACCCTGATTCACAACCGTTCGACAACGGAATCGGGTTCGAATTCTGTGCTTTGTTTTTGTGTATTCTTAAGTGAGTAACAATACATACATTCCGCGCTCGAGAACGTTTCTGAGTGTTTGTGAATAAGAGCGCTGAACTCAAAGAAAAACCGGAAACGTATTTGAAAGGTTACTATCTCTTTTAAAAATTGTTTCCTACAAACAAGGAAAACTTAGGGACACAGATCATACAGTCAAAGCCCTTTTTAAATTTTATAAGAAATAAGGATTATAAAGCGATGGTTTTCTCAACTTTCATACGATTTTTTCAATTCTTGTTTTTAGATTTGCAATCGCTTTTCAATTCTTCTAACTTCCTATCTCAGTTACCTACTGTGTTGTCTGAAATGCTGCCTTCATTTCAATGAAAATTATAAGTTTTGTAAAAAAAGAAGCTTGAACTCTTTTGTTGTCCATCTGTAATGAAACAATCGCGCAAGTGATTATGATCTGAGTAATAAATAAAATATTGCGTGTAAGTACTTTAATCTTCCAAGAAGTTAGTGACTAACGTACCGCACTGAATCAACAGATTCCAATCATACGAATCGCCCAGACACGTGGACGTTCGTTGAATATTGAAACTGGAAATGTCCACAAGGATTTCTGAAAATGGGACTACCTAAATAGAAAAGAAGACGAAAATTTTAGACGAATTGTTCTAGTCGAAAATTGAGAACCTCCTCCATTTTTTGAAGTCGGTTTAACAGGTTTAATTGCAATTTGACTTCTTGATTTAAGTCCAATTATCATTGCCCGAGCGAGCGAAGCGTCTCAGTTTTGAGATTGGCGAAAAATGATTTTGTCCGTCTGTCAGTCTGTTCGCGCCTACATACAGGTCGCATTTTTCACTTTCTTTGTTCCGCAAATTACTTTTTGGCGTTGTATTTTGATTATAATAAAGCAAGCGTGGACTACTGTTTTCAGAGAACCACTAGTTTATCTAAGGTAGCGATAGAGAGAGTTCCTATTCCTAGATCGTGTGAGAGAGTAATTGTCAGATTGATTAAAAATAAAGTACTAACGATTTTATTTTAATCGCCCCTATTAAAATGTTTAAAGTATAAAAATAAAAATAAAGTAACAAGCCGACTAGTCGGTACATCTCTAATTATAATAATTCCTTTAAAAAAAATCAACGATTTGCACTCCGGGAGTGCCGGCAGCAGTGAAAACCGCTTAAAATAATAACAAATAATAAAAACTTGAAAATAATTAATTTAATTACAAATATAATAGTTATTTATGAATAATGAATCTACAATATAAACGCCATCTGGTACCGTAGTTTGAAACTCTAATTCTCTCTAAAGGCACCAACTCAATGTCATCAAGTATCAAAAACTTAGTTGCAACTATATCTGCAATAAGAGAAAAAAATATTCCTCCCTTGAAATTAAAACTGAACTGGCATCAATATGAAAGTTGGTAGTAATGAGAGATCTTTATATAATGGTTATTATTAACTAATATACCTACGTAGATCTTTCAAGTGTGAGACTTTATGTAATTTGAAGTAGGTCAACGGTAAATGGTCTTACGAATTTTCGATCAGGGTCACGTGTCCGTCTTTAAATTTTTTTGCTGCTTAGGAAGTTTTCACTTCAAAAAAGTTTAAAATACCCTTTTTTATAATAGCTCATTTTAGCCCCTATTCGGTTCAGACGTCTTCGAGAAATCGTGTACTTATAAAATGTATATACACGACGACGCAACGAATTGATAACCACCTCCTTTTTGAAATCAGTCAAAAATTGGGTAGGGTAAGGTGCGTTAAGTTTTAAATTAACATGCATAATGTCGTATCAACTTTCCGAAGACCAAGGAAAAAGAGAGGACTATAATCATTATAGATTTTGGAAAATATGAGTATTACCAACATTATATCTATTTTGGGTTTGATTATTTGTTCTAAAAAGGAACCCTTATAGTGCGACTCAGTCTGTCTGTCTGTCTGTCTGTCACAGCTGGATATTGCAAGAACTACTAATGCTATCAACTTGAAATTTGGAATAGTTTTAGACGACGTTTGCCCAAATAATTTGCTAATAAATAAGTTATAATATATATAGTAATATAAAAAGACCTAGAGAAAAAACTTAACACACACATATATATACCTATATATATATATACAATTTCATATGAAAGAGCGCTCAAACATTTTTTTTTGTTTTGGGTCGCATAGTTTTGGACTTTTGATGAAAAATGAAAAAAAAATACCATTCCCCCTTATCTCCAAAGCTTGCATAGAGAAAATCTGAAATTATTCTATGTGACAGAAGTTTATGTAAAGATATAAAGATAAGAATAAAACAATGGCTCTAAATAGCATACTTTTTCAGAAATCATAAAAAAAATATATACTTATTTGCTTTTATAAACTGACCGCGACCTATGTCGATGGTGGTGCGCGAGCCCGACTCGTTTTTCTTTATGGATGGACTGAAGTAGCTACCACTTGAGAAATTGTTTGACTTTTTTTATTCTTTTGATGACGAAAAATTAATAATTACCTACGTATTCTTAGTAATAAAAAAAGAAACATTCGTTTTATTATGTTGCGTCCCACTCCCTATAGAATCAAGTCAATACAATAGCAACCATTCACATTGTTTGTTCAAAGATATCTAAATAATGATCCAAATAAGGATCTTTTTAGTCGTATGACCAAGGTGCTAACTCGTATTGTTGCCTTTTATTTTTATCAACTCCATCAACTGCATTTGGTATCACATTAACACCGGTACAAGGCTCGTGAGGCAACAATCAATCCACCTGTTTTTATGTACAGGCAACAGCAGCTACGACTTTACGCTTTGACCTTGAGAGCGCCCTCACGTCGCTTGTAATATCGGCGGGTTTTGTAATACAAATGTAAAGCCGTAGCTGCTTTGGACTGTAGGAACACCGTCTCCAAGCGTCTCTTTAAACATACACTGTACAGTATCAATAATGGCAAATGATTTGCGCAATCATTGTTTCAGATAAAAGGCGCGGGTGTGTCCAGTCGCGATACAGTTTGTTGAAAGTGTAGCAAAATAGGATCCTTTGGAAATGCGTTCAATCATATTCGCCGTGGGCTTGCTGGTGTTGGTGACCGTGTGCGCATGCGCGCCGGTGGAGTCGGACGTAATCCAGCACATCCCACCAAAAGCAGAAGCAACACCATCAGTTACAGGCAAAGATCATGCGGAGTCTGGTGCTGTGGTAGAAGACTCTGGTGCTTCTAAGGCAAAGGAACAGGAGAGAGTGAGACGCAGTATTGGTGGGCAAGAAAGCGACTTACTCCCGGCTAGAGGGGAGGTAGACGCATCGCCTTTTGGAGAAACATCGCAGCTTGAAGGACGTGGTCGCATCCGTGTTCTACCAGCGTTCCTTGGTTGAAAACAGAAAATACACGCCATCGCTCGTTCCCTGATGAAAGTGCCCTAATGATCATAAGAATTTTGTTTAGTTAGCATTTTAAGTGTTATTAAATTGTAATTTCATGAAGCTATAAAATAAATATGAATTCACAATTACTGTGTACTTTTATACAATCGATTTCCTGACCTCTAAACCCTAACAGAATATATTTAAGAAAATGAGAGAAATTAAATGTTTTGCCGTACACTGTGACCCTTTCGCCCTTAGCTCGTAATAGCGGCGTGACGGTGTAAAGCCTGATGTGCTGTTTGCTGTACTTTGAACATTCTAAAATTAAATCCAAATTAAATAGCTTTCTAAAGCTAAACTGGTTTAAGTTCGATAGAGGTATTCGTATTTTTTATTGAACGTTAATTTATTGTAAAAATAAAATAACAAACTTTAAAATCAATAATTTTAATAAATTCTATTATCTTCTAATATACTGTTCTAAGTAGGTATCCAATGACTTGCTACAAAAGCACGTTAATTGAAGATAATCAGCATAAAACAATTAACACACGTTGAGTAATTGCTTTGCAAAGTTACAAATACAACCGTGCTTAGTTAATTCTGTATATTACCTATCAGGATGTTGAGACTTCTAATTATTACTTTGGCTTTAAGTCATATTACTTTTAGTATGGTTATAGAAGACAAAGAAAGAGATAAAGAAAGTGAAATTGTGAATAACAATACAAATAATGTCGACGATATCGAAGCAGATGACCAACCATCAGATACTATGGAAACTGCAGAGAGTGTAGTCTATCGTCCTCTATTCGTGTATAGAAAAATCGTGCATAGTAAACGAAGGATTACTATGTTTAATTCTTTTGCTGGCTAAAGTTGGAAGTAAAAATATCAAAGTAAAATAGTTGTGCAACTAACAATCGTAATTGATCAATAAAACTTTATAGTACCAATTAGGTCACCATGTAATTGTACTTTTACGAATTGTATTTTGTGAATATTGAAATTGACTAGAAGCAGAAGAGGTTTTTACAGTGAGCGAAAGGTAGCTGTGAAGATGTGGCATTTTAAAATTTACATATTGCTATTATTTGGTCTTTTCGTAAGTGAATTATTATTTCACCAATAATTAACATTTAAATTAATAAGAGATGTTTCAAAACGTTTTCATTTCAGGTGAGTTTTTCCTCTGCTGGAATTTCACCTATTCATGATCTCAAAGAAAAAATGAATACAAAATTACTGGATGAACGGTTTTTGCTAAATTCACCTGGCACTCATAAGGTACTGAAACATCTTGATAATACTATAACACGGACAACTAAAAATGTTACTCAAAATCCACAAATGGACTCGACTCTATATCAAATTTCGAAAGACCTTGTTTCTGCTATTTTGTCGAAATTGGAAATACAAGATAAAATAACAAGAATTACAAGAGAAGCCCTCGAAGCCCCTGGAAAGAATAAAGGCTTAACGGCAATAGAAACACGACGCATTTTAGATTACATTTCGAGGACTTTATCTGGTCACATGGTTAGTATTACGAAAGTATCTACAGAACCTGAATTACATCGCTTGGTTTATGGCTTGGCACAAATAGCTGCAGAAGTGTCGATAGTATCAGCATTAAAAGATATTACTTATGCATCAGCATTATCTAAGAAACAATCAGTAGATTTGTCGCTACGTAGAAAAAGATCAACAGAAGGTAACGAAACTAAATCAATTTCAACATCAACTGTTGTTGCTACGGAACACCCAGTTTTTGTTTACAATGCAATATTAAATAAGACTTTGCCTATCGTGAAAAAGAATACGGTAAATGCAACAAAAATAACTATTAATACAGACTTTCTTTCTCCCTTCTCTGTACTTCCTAGAGCTGCCAAGTCTGCAGTGCGGATAATAAACCGTCAGTATAACCCGCCCCCATTAGTCAAAGGTTTCCTCAATCAAACAGCCTTAGATATTGAAAATGCAAACCGAAATCTCAACGAAACAGACGGCATTGTATTGGAAAAAGACATCAATGGAACTCAGTATGTCACTATAGACTCGCATTCCTTAGCGACTCAAGAATTGAATGCACCCGTTTTGATGGACGATTGGCTCGATACAAGAGACAGCCCATACAGAAGTGGAGCGAGTGCTGATCTTCCTTCTGGTATGGACATAGAATCGGACGGCGAAGATGAATTGACAAACGATAAAAAATCAAAGGTGAAGCAAGAAAGGCTTGAGGTAAAAGCTAAAAAGGCCATACTTTATGCGGGAGATGTAGCTTATCTTACTGCTGCTAGCGTTGTTGCTATGAGAAGAGCATTAACAGCATCCATAGAAGTGCAAATGTCAGTGAAATATGCCAAGAATGGTATGTCGAACCACCAGGATTTGATGATGAACTTAGCTAAAACAGCAGCTCAGCAAGCAGGTAAAGAAGCCAAGGGTGCTACCTCTAAGTCCTTAGCATGCGAGCGTGTTATCAAATTAGCTCTGAAATATACCGCTCAATCGTATGGTGCAAACCTCAATCATGTAGCAAATAGAATTGTGATGGATTCTTTGTCTCTAGCAACATTGGCCAAGTCTATGGCTTTTGTAGCTTCGGATATTGCTATCAACTCTCTATACCAGGCTACTGACGTGAAACCACCCTCTTGAATATTAAATTAAAAAAAATATGCTTTGAAGTATTTAATACTGTATTTAATCCGCTACATTAAATGTGATTTTAAATGACTTTAAATTGTTTTGGTTTAGGATAAAGATTTTTTAGATACTTAGATCCTCTGTCATTGCATGAAATAACGTAATCTCACTCTGTGAAATCAGACTATGACTAAAACTTACGTTAACTGTAAGGTTAAGAAAAAAATAGTCATAGTTATAAAGTAATATATTTTTAATTTGGTTAGGTAGTATGGTTAATAAACAATTAATTATACCCATGAGAAATGGGTACATTCATTAACATTAGTTGTAAATTAAATTTTACTATCAGTACATCTTATGTTTTGGCGCGCACTGTTCATTGAAATAAAACAACTTTTACGGATATCAAACGCGCTATAATTCCACGAACTAAGTTGTAATTGTCCGTATTTTTAGGTTTTTAGGGGTTTTTTAATTTTTCCCGACGTTTCGGCACCTTTACAGCTGCCGTGGTCACGGGATGTCATCCCTAAAAACCAAAAAAATCGGACAATTACAACTTAGTTCGTGGAAATATAGCGCGTTTGATATCCGTAAAAGTTGTTTTATTTCAATTTACTATCAGTTTTAAAAATCACATAAAATAGACTGTAGGCACTTTGAAACCCCTAAACATAAAAAAAATTAACAACTTTTTTTTCGAATCTTAATTCAGTGAACATTACAGTCTTCTTATAAAACAACATATAAACATATAAAAAAAAAGAAAAATCGTGAAACGGTTTTATCACAAGTACATGCAGCTCATACATAGCTTGCAAGCATTTTTCGTACAAGACAACTCGCAAGCCGCATCAGATGTACTTTCTTCAGAATCTGTATTATTATCCGACGGCATGCATTCTGCATCATTATCATCCTAAAACATAAGTCTGAACGTAAGATGTAAAGTCCTCTACTTTTTCTTAATCGTCTGCATTTTCTTTTAGATTTTCTAGCTAGTCACTCAGATATATGATGCCGCATTTTGATATCTTATATCTTATATTACAACTGTTAGATGCTATTCCGATAATCTAAATCAATAAATATAACTGTAGTAGGTATACGAAAAAACATATAATGATAAAACCACTTTTTGTTAATATAGAGTATGTAGGAGTCCACGTCACTCCGCAAGTGTCAATAACTCACCTTTCTGTGATGCGCCTGTCGGCCAAGACACTTACTGAAGCTACTGAAGCACATAGCTCTGTACCAGCGTATTAAAAAATATTATCAACCAAAACAGTTTCGCATGGAGTCTCTGCGACCTACCCTACAAATTAAGGGTTAAATCTAAAAGAGGTTCAGATTATCTTAACATGGAATAGTTGTATAAATGTTTTGTTGTATTTCTCGAATTATTAAGCATTCATCTTAGCAAAAACGATATTGGTAAGGTTTTTAATAAAAAATGCAAGTAATAAAGAAATAATTTATTTTGAGACCAATCACACAGTCCTTGGAGTTTTGGCAGTTGACTTTGTGGTATGTACGTAGATACTTCTTTGGTGACTTTACCAGTAAATGGAACCCCCAATGTAATAGTTCTGGGGATAGTAGTATGGGTTTATTCTGAAAAGGAAAGAAAAGAAAATTTATTAAATATAATGTTAATTCGTAAGATTAATTCGTGTCGCTTCCGGATATCTCCAAAAACTTCACTATATTATTAGATTTACAAGGTGAATCTGCATTGATTGACATATTATTCGAGTTAAAGAGAAAAATCCAGTGACGCGTTTGATTTGATAAAAAGGTTTAATAGTACAGGCAACAGCTCTACAGCGAAATAGTTTCACTACAAAAATCATTCTAAATGTGCAGGTATCAAAGTGCGTTCTCAAAGGTCAAAAAGATGTCTAGCTTGGGTTTTCAGCGCAACATAATGTTGAAAACTAGTAGAGTAATAAAAAATATTGTTTCAAACGTACCTCGGTCTGTAGTAATAGTCATAAGGATAATATGACTGGTGGAACGACCTACGGTGGCTGGGGTATCCGAAACCGAATCCGATCCCATTCCCGTAGCCGCCGTACCCGTGACCGTAGCCACCATAACCGCCGTAACCGTGTCCGTGGCCATGACCGTGGCCATGACCGAATCCGTGGCCGTAGTCCCTGCCACCATGGCCGTGATATCCGTGGCCGTGCCAATGACTTGACTCCGTCTTCAGATCCTCATCTGGTTTATTCTCTGGAGATTGTTGGACTGGTTCTGGTTGGTTTACTAAAAAAGTTTCTTTCATCTTATTAACTAGTTATTTCATATTATAACTTTTTAGTTTTGCATTTTACAATGCTATTTTTATGTGATAAATATTAAACAAGAAAACTAATTGCTTTTTTCTAGTATATTTTCTTGTTTAATAGTTATTTCATATTTATATATGGATTCAAAGCTAATATCAAAGGAACTGATATCAAAGGATACAACCGTCGAGAGTGACAACGCTTACAACAGTGAGGTTTATACGTAAAATGGCCTCCTCTGGTGTCAAACTTTATCAGGCCGCCTAGCCTATAAGACCTCTGACTTGGCTATTTCACGTCCCTCCGAAGCACGAAAGCGCTCAGTTTGTAATGCCACTTTACGATCACCCATCCTATAACAGGCCGGATCGAGCGTTGAACAAACGTAATCGACATCGAACATACGATCAGTCTGGCAAGCGTCGTCACGAGCGATTATTAAGATAATGTATAAAAACTGCAAGTAATTACCATCTAATGGAGGGATTTTTTGGAGCAACTGTGAATCTTGGAGGTGTTTCACGAGTTGGTTGTCCGATGGCGAGAATGGTTGCACCTCGTGTTGCACTGGACCCTGAATATTGCCTTCTTCGAGAGGGAGACAAAGACATGACGTCAGTACAGCCAGCAATGTCACTACTTTTAGCATCTGCAAATATGTGATAAATAAACTTAAAAGAGTCTTACTTGGTATTTTTGTAATACTTACAATACTAAAAGAATTAGGTTGTGAAGATTTAACACTAATTATAATGATTTGGTATTTGATAAGTTGAGTAATAAAATTCAGCTATCTTATTTTAAAACTCTCTAAACACTATAGAAAATAACATATCTTTTATGGCAACAATTGGGCTTTCGGCATCTCTGACGTGACGATCGTTGGACTTTGAAGTGACCAAAAACTTTCACCTATCTATAACTTACCATATTTGTTAATTTTTAAAATCCTGTTATAGACCATCTCCTCAAAATGCCATATTTATACTGTTAGCTATATGCAAGGTTCCACATTATATATCCCATATGAAAACCCTTGAAAGAGACACAAAAGCTATCACCATCCTCCTCTTATGGTAATCCTGACCCCCATCACCGGTTGCTAACCAAAAACACGTCACTCTCGACGGTTATCATAAACTGGTTTTATAGACGCTTGGTGTATTTTTCTAATAAAATTGGGATTTTTTCGACGATGAACCTTTTTGCATATTTTATGTTGTTTACTAACCTTGTTTCTTGGTGCTGTTTCATTCACTGTCTTGACAGGGGAAGTACCTACTGACTAACTTACTAATGACAAACAATAAATCACTGCTTTCTTCATCGCTTAATATTTTTTTTACGAAAACGTAGACAATATTTATGTTTGTAGCAGTATTTTAGACGTCATTCTGAGGATAAGATTTAATGTTTAAACAGTTGGTTGGCAAAGTTATGTTTTGACCAACTTAGCAAAAAAAGGAAATAAACTTTTTAAAATAAAAATCAATAATAATTAAACTACATTAAAAACAGTTACAGGAACTTGCAAAGTACCTACCTATTATGAAAACAAAAAGGATTAGAAAAACTGATGCATAATAAAATACTCGTATTATTTCAAAGAAAGTTGAAATGGAATCCTACTAATATTATAAATGCGAAAGTATGTCAGTTTGCTTATTTGGTTGTTTGTTACTCTTTCAAGCTAAAACTACTAAACGGATTGGATGAAATTTGGCACAGAGATAGTAGATAGCCTGGATTAAAACATAGGATACTTTTTATCCCGATATTCCCACGGGAACGAGAATCACGCGGGTAAATCCGCGGGCGGCAGCTAGTTTGCTATAACACGATTTTTTTTTACAAAACTGTAACTTCTGCAATTGAGAAATTGCAATTTTAAAAGAGTGTAAAGTTATGCAAATGCCAGAGAATTTATCAAATTTTTGAGCTGACTGTACTTTGCACTTGTAAAGTTTACATTATGGATAATCAAGTTATCGTACGTGTGAACGTCATACAAACATAAAATATTATATACTATTACGGTGGGTTTCAAACTTCAAACTACAAAGCATTTATTGCATACTATGCTGTATAAGCATGATGGTATTATAATTTTGTTTCAAACATAGACCCTGTTAGGGCACAGCAAAATAACATTGTGTAGCCAACAATATACATTTACCACAAACATTTTTAAATTATGTAAGTATTAATTTCTAAAAGCTATATTAGTATAAAATTATTATAATAAAGTAAAAACATAAAACTTCTAAATAAATACTCGCCGAAATACTCTTGCAATGTATAAAACACTTTTGTATTATTTGATAATGTCTAAGCTTTTTCTTAAATGTTTTTTTTAATGAACGACGACGGGGAGACTCTTAACCTTGATCATACCTGATATTAAGTAGTGATAAGGCTGAAGATGGAAGCGTGCCTCTCCCGGAATCCTCACTCACTGAGGAACTGGCTATCTTATCTCTAACTGCCGGAACACAACAATGCTGAAAACATTGTTGTTATGGCGTCAGACTTAGATAAGATGGTGGTAGATAGCCAGGCGGGCTTAAACAAGTCCTACCACCAACCAAACCGAATACATAATATACCCCCGCTGGGAGTCGAACCCGGGTCTGATACCATACCCTGATCAATGCAGGCAATTTATTTTCGCTTTTGATAACTTCGTCCTCGTCGACGTATGAATTTGGAGTCTAAATAGTAGACTTGGAGAGACTAAATAGTATAGTAATGCAAATATGATATATATAATCGCGATATGATATGACATCATCATACGGTCTTGCTTACTCCGCTACGATGTGAGCGGTACAGTGACAGGCCTACAAGAGCAGAGAATCTAAATACAAAATTCAAAAAAGAAAAAAAACAGACTTCAAAAAGAAAAAAATAAGCCTTTTGGAGTCGGTGTAGCCAAGACACCGAATCTAAAGGACAACCGTCATGTCATCATGTTCCCACTGCTGGGGCACTGGCCTTTCGTAGGGATGGATAAGGAGAACGGGCCATGACCTTGGACGAATTAACCACTGGACACGAAACCCGAGAAGAATGTATGAAATTACGATCAACCAATTCTTGCGGGGGTGAGGGGCGATTACTAATGTCAAATAATGGCAGTAGTGCTTGAAGTAATCGATAATTTTTTTAACGATAAGTAAGGAGTGAATGAATGAACCTATTGAGTTTAATAAACCATGTCTGTTTTAAAGAAATTAGTAAGTTAATTGTATATTTCGTGGAAAAATAAAAAGCACGATAAGTAAGGAGTGAATGAATGAACCTATTGAATTTAATAAATCATGTGTGTTTTAAAGAAATTAGTAAGTTAATTGTTTATTTCGTGGAAAAATAACAAGCACCTAATAATATGAAAACTTCATTAAAAAAATCCCTCAAATTCATAAAAACTATAAAATATGGTTTCCAAAGCGTGTGTTTGGGTTTTTTTCGTGAAAAATGGGTAGATACATGCAACCTGATACTAAATGGAAGCGCGCCTCTCCCGGAATCCTCAATCACTGAGGAACTGGCTATCTTACCTCTAACTGCCGCAACGGACTTAGATAAGATGGTAGTCGCTAGCCAGGTGGATTTACAAATTACTTACTAACACTTTTTAAGTGAGTAAAAAACATTAATATTTGGTTTATATAATAATATAATTCATTATTTACATTAACTTCTTCTTCAGTCACTCGAGCTTTTTTATATAAAACAAAATATGGGTAATTAGTTCATTACAGAACCTTTGTATAGGACATACACAATAGCAACCCCTCCATAAGTGTTTAATTTTATAATCGATTGCAACTCCTTTCAAAGGTCAAATAGTTGTGGTGCGATGCTCGTATAATATGTACCTTTTAAATGAAAAATTTACAGGGATTGTGATAGATTTAAAATTAGACAATTTGTGCTTCTCGAGCTGTGATATCTCGTATTCGACATTTTTTTTGGAGCCGAAAATCTAAGTATACTAAAACTTAATGAAAATAACCATCGACATTATAGGATTGTCAAAGATCGTTGAGACTAAAACATTTTAATTTCAACTCTAGTATCCATTTACATTTAAGAAATATGCATATTTGTAAGAAAAAATATAAACTTGTTTTCACTTTATTAAACATCTCAAAACTTACGCCACCGTATAAAATTAGCACAACCTAAACCCAAATTAGAAATTGTAGACTAGCATTTGGATAGCGTATGGTCCAGCATACGCTATGACAGTTTTGAAACAACAAACTCCCAGAAGTTATCAACAAAACATCGCATATAAATTACCTATATTTAAGAAAAAGCCAAGGCAGTTTCTTTCTAGCAACTAGTAGCTGAAATACTAATTGCAAGAATTTGCAATTAATTGCAAGAAAAGCCAAGGCAGTTTCTTTCTAGCAACTACTAGCTGAAATACTAATTGCAAGAATATTTCAACCAATAGTTTATTGTAGTTTTAAGATTATTTTACTTGAATATAATAAAACGATATTTAAATTAAAATAATTAAAGATGAAAAAATAGTATAATATAGCTTACGTACATACATTATATAATATAAATATAATTAATTTTATTCTTGCTGTGACCTAACAAGGTCTATGTTAGAAACAAATAATAAATGTACCCACCAGTTATGATAAATTTTAACAAGAAGAATATTGGAACAAATGAACTCGGCCACAAGTGAATTTTCAGATGGGACTTGAACCCACGACCTTTGTAAATCCGGCCCACCGCTCATACCAATGAGCTACCGAGACTTGCTGTCACTTTTCACTGTCAAAATTCTCTGATACTTTTATACTTTTAATATGCTGTAAGAATATCCTTCCTTGCATTCGAAAGAGAAAAAAAAACAAATGTTTAACGATCAATTATGATTATTTATGATGCAACAGCTAATCATTTATGATTTTTGAATATTTGCGTTGTCAATGCTATTTTTATGCTTATGATAAATTTTAAATGTTAATGTACATCACACTATGATAATTTACAACATAAGTCTAATACTAAAAAACAATACCGTGACTGATTGATAGGCAACGCACAGCCCAAACGGCTAAACCAATTAAACTGAAATTTTGCATACAGGTTCCTTTAACGATATTGGCGAGCACTAAGGAAGGATGTTTTGATATTACCACGGGAACGGGAACCATGCGGGTGAAAAAAGCACCTTTTTTTTAAGTTTGAAGCTATATTTAAAATATAACGAGCTCAAAGTTCGTAGGGTTGCGCCGTATAATTACAGAGTTCCTATGTTATCTTCTGGCTCCATCATCAGACCTTAGATGTTATCTAAGACCTGAGTCCTCGTCCATGTTATCTCCCTGCGTACCGGTTCCACCCAATTTCTTCTTGTTAGGGGTTTAACTCTAAATCTGAAATTAATTTGAATAGTTCCTACATTAAAATTGGATTCGTTCGTTCATTTACATACATCGATATGTTTATCGATATGTTCAAGCCCTATACGACATAAAAATGACAATTGATTGAATGAGTGATACATTTAACCCAACCAAATTACTTATGCAATATCTTTGAAGAATTTACACGTACAATGATTACTTTTTGAAATGACGTATTACATTTTGTTTACATACCAAATTTTATTTATTTTACGAAAAATTGCTACTCTAATAGATTAAAATTATACTTACGCGTGAAAAGAAAAATGTTTTGATTGTCCGTTATGATTTTTACAAATTAAATCAGCGTATTTACCCATTTTTGAGATAATGTTCCACTTCGAGATCTCGCGTCATACTGACAACGCCATATTGCTTACTGTGTCTAAAAGGCAGGGTAAGTGACAGAGGGGTAAAGGCGAACGCGGTCCTCGTTACGCGTCCAGTGGTTAATTCGTCCAAGGCCATGACCCACCACGCAGTCCCAATGCGGATTGGTGGGTTATAACGACTGGAAATGCAGCCGGGACCAACGGCTTAACGTGTCTTCCGAAGCACGGAGAAGCTCGAAATAGTAGATTTTTGGTCACCCATCCCGTGACTGAACATTGCGAAAGTTGCTTAACCTCAACAATCGCAGGCCGAGCGCGCGAACCACTGCGCCACGGGCTCCCCAAAAAGTTTGATAAGATCCCGTACTTACCTACACATAAAATCGGGTTGTCGTCTAGGTAACAGTTTTGAAATCGACATAATATTTTCAAGATTTCCTGAAAACTATTAAACCGATTTCATAATTAAAAAAAAAATCTTATGTATTGACGTTAGTTTTATAACAAGCCAGAAGGAAGATCGAGGAAGTAAAGTAAAAAAATGGATGAGATATTGTTCTGCAGCGTCCCTACCGGACGTAAATGAAACTACATTTTCCTGTATGTACATTTTTGACATTACTTGCTCGAAACGTACTCGATACTATTTTGGTAGTTTGCTAACCCTACAGCATTTATACCACTTTACGCGACACGGAAATATGACTTTGAAAAGTTGGAGTTACATAAACTATTTTTTATAAAAATATTGTCGTCCAGTAGGTAGGTATATCATCTCATAATGTATGGTTTCCCATGGCCAATTTACGATATCCGGGTAGGCGTGGCAAACTCAAGTAGGACGACATTAATCGGTCACTAAAATTAAAAAATTCGTAGGTATATTTTAATGAAGCTGCGTCTTTGATGAGATCGCAAAAATCGCTTCTTTACGCTTTTGATCAAAAGAAAAATTTATTCTCTATCTCGTCGCCTATCTACTACTTATTTGGAAACTAGTCGTTGTTCTTTTGTATTAAGTATAACATTTATAACATTATTTCATTAGAATAGAATAGAATAGAAAAATCGTTTATTCAGCCCAAAAAAAACAATCAGAACATACAAACAAGAAACATTTTTTTTTTTTGCTGAAACGGCCTTATCTCAGCTAATGCCATAGCTAAGGCTGCGGCGCTGGTTTTCTGATGCAGCCGTTCAGTCAGATAGCGCTGTTTTAACAAATAAGTAGGTAAATAAGCAGGTATATTTAATGCGGTATACAGATTATCAGGATGATATTATTCTACATGATATCATAGCCAAAAGTTAATAGTTAAGTTAATACAATCACACAATATTTTATACACTCGCGAGCAAAAGTATGGAATCACTTACTTGGAATTGACTCTGCGCGATCTTGAGTACTTAATAACTAGTTAAGAATAATAAAAATGGTACCATTTTAAAGGTTAAACTGTTAACTTTAAATTGATACTAAATTCATTTAAATCACATCAGTATTTAAGGAGATATCCCGGATAAGGTGAAGGAGTAAGGAAAACATAAGGAATATGAAAAAAAAATTTTATAAAGAAAATAACAAAAATTTACTAATAAATTTTTTATTTGGCCTTAAAATCAAGTTTCAATATTTAGTGTTCCCTCCTCTCGCCCCAATAACTGCTCGAAGACGGTTCTTCATTGACCTAATCAGCTTCTGTATCGATTCTTGCGGGATACCTTCCCACTCCTCTATCAAAGCCGATTTCAGCTCATTCACACTTAAAGGAGCAGGATTTCTGGAACAAACCCTCCTCTTCAGTTCATCCCACACGTGCTCAATGGGATTCAAGTCCGGGCTGAGCGCTGGCCAGTCCAATGTGACGATACCGACTTCTTCGAGGTATTCAGTTATGGCACGGGAAGTGTGACAACGACATGTTCCAGCAGAATATCGGAAATGTAGCGGTCTGAAGTTAGACCGCCTCCTCGTCCCCCGCCAGGAATGAAAACAAGCTCCGTTTTACCATCGAAGTAAATGCCGGCCCACATCATACAAGAACCGCCCCCATAAGCCACCGTCTCAGCGAAACAGCACTGCGCAAATCGCTCCCCAGGCCGCCTGTAGACCCGACCCCTTCGGTCGCTGCCGTGCAAACACATATCTGCACTCGTCGGAGAACAGGAATCGCCTCCATTGCTCAACCTCCCAATCAAGATGGAAGCGAGCAAATTGAAGGCGAGCTTGTCGGTGACCTGCCGTCAGTTTCGGGCCTGTGGCAGGCCTTTTTGGAGTCAAATTAGCTTGCTTAAGTCTTCGACGAACTGTCCACTCGCTGGCAGCTACCCCACGAATATTTCGGAGCTCCTGTTGGACGTCGACACCAGTCAAATGCCGATTTCGGAGAGAGATTTACACGATAAAACGGTCATCCCTTTCCGATGTGCACCGGCGCCGTCCAGATCTTGGTCTCGGGATAAAGCCACCAGTCTCCCGAAAGCGTTTATAAACTTTCGAAACACAGGACTGGCTTATGTGGAGCCGACGTGCGACAGCCCGCTGGCTGAGCCTTTCTTGCAATAGGGCGACGATTTGAGCTGCTTCTGTAGGTGTAGTATCCATTGTCGTCCAAGTTCAAGGGTCAAAATAGCGGAGATGTGTACCGGTCAACGTGTGAAAACCGACTGATAAAGAAAATCTTTTTTTTTCTTTTTTTTTTCTTTTTTTTTGTGCCTTTCCCGAGTTAAAGGCAACCCTCCGGATGCGGGGGAGGGAGGTGGTGAATCCTATATTGGATACCCCACAGCCGGCTGTGTCGAAGGTTATGTCAGACTCTTACTGACGAAACACCACCTTATGGCTGGATTCCCCGGAAAGAGACGGCAGCCTACGTCTGAAGAGACCGTAACCCTGAGGAGCGATACGGCGCGAGCGTCACTCACCTAAGTGAAGTGCGCTATGGAGAAGTATAAATACGTCCGACACCCAGACGGGGCACCGGCCGGAATCTAAATGAAAAGTGACGGCTCCCAGAGGGGGACCGTCTGAAATCGAATAGCTACACGACTGACACCCTGAGGGGGGTCTTCCCAGAATGAGACTTCAGCCGTATGAGAGAGGACGGGGGGTGACCTGAGGGGACAAGACTGGCGGGATAAAGAAAATCCGATAACACGTGCTTTTATAGGGGGTCAATAGGCCGTAACTCGCGACGTATCAAACAATTGAAATATATCTTTTTCCTTACTCCTTCACTTAATCCGGGATAGCTCCTTAAATACTGATGTGATTTAAATAAATTTGGTATCAATTTAAAGTTAACAGTTTAATCTTTAAAATGCTACTATTTTTATTATTCTTAACTAGTTATTAAGCACTCAAGATCGCGCGGAGTCAATTCCAATTAAGTGATTCCATACTTTTGCTCGCGAGTGTAGTTCCAATTTTGTAGGTAAATAAATCTCCCACGCTTGACTGTGAAACAATAACAAAGTGCCAGTTACTAGATTTCCAGTGCTGATAGTAAAGGCCTAATGATCTATGGACAGGCTATATTCGAAAAGTGATAGAGGTGATGGGCACAACCTGTCTCATTTGCTTTGGGACTCTACTAAGAAAGCGATATGAAAAAAAACTGCGCTAGGGATTTATGGCGTAAGAGTATGTATGTATGTAGTGGTAACAATGGAGAAACATAGATTTTATTCTATTAGAACCTAGAGATAAGACAGAAACCTATGATTTTCTGTGACTTTATTATCTTTTAGTATTTCAAAATGTATCTGAAATAGTTGTTGTGTCGTTTATGTGAGAATGTGTCTGAATTATCAAGTCCATTCCAAACCGAGGTGAAAATATGTGGAGTTATTGTTTTGGATAACCTGATTACATTTTATATTATGAAACACCCTAGTTGTTATCCTTTTTGGTATTGTAGCTTTTGAGTGTTGGATTCGGTTTGGAGACTATAAAACCGTAAAGTTCTATCCAGAATGGCGCGGCCCCAGATCTCAAATCATGACCTTTATCTGAAAGTGTACAAGCGTATGAAAAACGTTCTTTCTAGGCTACATTTTCCGATAATTTACTTTTTAGAAAAAAAAATATTAAGCTACAGGGGTTACTCTTGACGCAATCGAGTTCACATCAGGATCGAGTTGATGTCAAAAATCATTATTGTGTAAATATTCTTTTAAAATTAGCATTATAAAGCATGAGTAAAAAGGAATAGTGGCTTATCCATTAAATAGGTACTCCATGCCTATACATCGCCTTTACATACAACTTCTTCTCTATGCATCTTTGCTAGTAGTTTTCTGATAGGTAGTTATTTTCAGTTGGTCATGTTATAAACTATAGTATCAAATCAGACCAAGTCTATGGATTAAAATTAATTTAATTAAATGCTAACTGCTCATGATTTCAGTATTAATACCTAACCGAAAGCTTTATTATTAATTCTAACTATTTACTTTTTAGTTTGAACACAATATAACTTTAATTTATTCAATATTTATTTTCTACGACTTTATTCAATCCTATTTATTTACGGCATAGTAGAACTTTGACAACTTTGCCGCTAAACTTCTCTAATGAAACAGAGATTAATTATGTATGAGATTTTTTGTTTTGAATTATAGAAATTTCGACTCGAAAGTATATAATTATGTGTCGTGTCACTACTATATTGGTAACATTTATTCCAAAAGAAAAATATTGTTACCTAAATAATAATATTGAAAATATCTACGCACAAGATTTTCATAATCAGTAACGATCATTTTCTTTTCCAATTTCCTTAGTAAGCCTATTCAAGTTTTTTTATAAGTAGGTAATGTGGAATATTACTTAGTTCGTTCTAAGTTACTAAGATCCTGTTCTTGATAATTCGTCTTAGTAATTTATAAAAAAAGTAATAAGATTTGTGCCCTGCTTTATTTTTGCATTTGGTTAACAGTGCCCTCTTTGAAATGCTATAAACATCTTATAGTAAGAGTTGATAATAAACTACTAAAACTCTAAAAGCCGGTGATCGACACATATTATTGTGGATAGATGGCACATTTTGTCGATGTTTAAATTAGCGTTTCACTCGTTTATAACCAAATGTTATCAATAGATGTCGCTAGTTTCTATTAAAAGGCAACAGTTTTATAGACAAAGGAAAACTCTTGAGAACTTTACCAAATTCGGTCAGTGGAACACCGGGCTTGTGAAAGATCTTACGAAAACTTTTTCTAGCCACATACCATAGTAACGGCCTTGATGACCAACCGATTGGGACCCACCTTTCGGTGGTTGTTTTATAAAAAAAAATGGTTATCTGGGATAACGTGTAGACTAGGTAGAGTCTATATGGAAATATGAAATTTCTGATATAAACTTGATAGTTTATATCAGAAATTTCCATCCCATATTACACCCTTTTTAAGACTGAATTCTACATATTATAATATCTTACTTCTTACTAGCCAGGTTGTTTATTTAATTGTTACTCTTTCACGCAAAAACTACTAGACCGATTTGGATGAAATATGGCCTAAGTGACAGTTGTTTTCAAATCTATCGTCTTAAAAATATAATGAAAGTAAACACAAAGACAAGGGTCAAGTGTACGTATCTCATACCCTGTTTTTTGTACTGCCTTGAATATTTAAATTATTACCTATTTATTTATTTATTTTATTTATTTATTTATTGGAAGACCAACTGCTTAATCTAATACATTAAAATTGTAATTTATATTTGTAAAGTTTTGCATATTTAATGCTATCTTAAATGATAAACTTTAATATAAAAAGATAAGAAAAAACGACTTTTCACAAAAGTTATTCTCAGAATAAACAAACATTACAATAGGTAAATTTTATAGTTACTCTCAGACGGGACTCGATCGCGACACTTCGGGTAATATTTGTTTAACTATACTTACAATAAATAAATTAATAAGAAGAAACATTTTAAGCATTGGCAGATAAATCATGATAAAACAAATGGTCAACATAAATAGGAAAAGCCAAGGAAAACACAGTATAATAGACATTAAGTCTTATTATTAAATCACAAAAGAGAAAATAATTGTATACACATTCCAACTGTCCATTACTAATATAATAACTATAATTACAAGGACATGTTTAATCGATTCCAGACACTGTGTGGTCGCCGATGATAAGGCTCTTATCTAAGGACGAAGCCGTGACACGTTCAATCGATTCATACGTGGTTATCGATTCATCGCCTACTCCGATACGAGAGATGAACGTATTTGTCACACCTCTAGTTATACTAATTATTAAATATCAGGCAATATCACATAATGTTGATATGATTCTATGATATGTAACTTATGTGACCTTTATCAGAAGAACCGGTGTAGATATTACAAATATAATCTTATGATAAATTTTAAATAGAAGTGAATTCTCAGATGGGATACGAAACCACGACCTTTGGAAATCCGGTCCAATGCTCTAACCACTGAGCTACCGAGACTTGCGAACCACCGTCGAAATTCTCCAATACTTTTATATTTTTAATAAGCTGTGGGCCAGCGTTGTCACATCAATGCTAGGAATATCCTTGCATTCGAAGAAACACCTGAAAAGTTTATGATAAATTTTAAATAGAAAAATATTGTGAATTCTCAATGGGACACATTATCATAAGTACAAAAATAGCATTGAAAAATGCAAAAATTAAAAAATCCTAGTCCTGAAAAGTTGTTTCTGTAGATGCAGATGCAGATATACAGATGTGCATCTGAGAATTCACTTGTATGGCCGAGTTGACTTTTCCAATATTTTTCTATTTGAACTTTATCATAAGTATAAAAATAGCATTGAAAAATGCAAAATTCAAAAGTTAGTTGATTTTGCACATGGTTTGTAAGCTGTGAAACAATTTCCAAAAAGTGCGGCACCTATCCGTGTGTTACCCTAAGCGAACTACGAATTTCATACAAAATTCGTACTTAATGTTTGATTCACACCGAACGAAAGTTTTATTCAAATCTGTTCAATAGTTTCGGAGATTAGCGTGTGCATACAAACAGACAAATTAAAACATCGTCGCAACGTATTCTGTTACTGTTACGTCGTCTCTAGTAGTTTAGTAGGAGATAGTAGTTTTTAGTAAATATATTCAATATACAGAAATGCTAATTTTATTGTATTGAATATGTATAATAAAAATTATATTAGATGTATAATGTATAGAATAGATAGAAGATATAGAAGTGCAATGTACACTGCACCATTGATGCCTTGGCTGGCACCGACTCCAAAAAGTTTTCTTTACTATCTTTTACGTTTTAAAGTCGGTTTTTATGTTTTGTCATGTCGTAAGTTTACTGTTATTTTCTTATTCTCTTTTCATTAATGTAATATAATGAATGTACGTGTGTGTTGTAGTGAATAAAACTGCTTAACTATCTATCTTTCTTTTGTTGTGTGTATTACAATAGCACATAGAAATCACTATTAGCTGTTTTATAATATTATAGACCGATAGGGATAAGTTTTGAGGTTTCAAAAATATTAAAGTTCTTGATTTTTGGTATACAGTTCCAGTACCATTTACTTAACCTAATATATGATTTTGTGTCATCTTAGGTGCAGGGATAAGTATATATTGACGTTTTTGTCTTTTCTGACATTATCGGCCGAAAAGAAAATTAGAGACGATAATTTTACTTTCATGGGGATTAGAAAGTCGTAAACGATGTACACGAGGTTTTTGTGTCATCTCTCTCCACGGGAATACTGTTATTTAACCATTACCTAAGATGTCGCCTCAGTAGCTCAAAAGAATATTAGAGTTGGTGAAATAAGTGTTATAAGTTTTAGATCAATGGTATCATTTGTTTATAATGTTTTGTGTCAGATTCCTCCATGGCATTTTCAGAAACTTTCCTTTTTTTGTTCAAAACGCTGTAAAAGTCACAAAAGAAAATTCAAGTTATTAGAGTGTATGTTTTTATTATCTTTATGATATAACGAAACACTATTCAAAATTTGTGTCGTTTTTATCCATGGAATCTTATATTATTAGATTCAGTTTAAATTCGGAACATTTTGAAATTTGCCGCTAAGAGCAAGCGCATGGGACGCGACGCGACACGCGAGCGGTGTGTGTAACCTTGAGAGCGCCCTTACGTCGCTCGTCGGTGGTTTTCGTAGTGCAAATGTAAACCCGTACGTGTTGTTGACGTTACCTACATTGCTAGTCAAGAAGGTACCTACTTAATTATTTTTAAGTAAGTTGATGACCAGACTAAGATGTTTTTTAGAAGTAGGTAAACATTAAATAAAAGAAAAAAAAGAAAACAGGATATATATCTGATCTAGGCAAGTAAGTAAGTATAATTTGTTTTTACTTTATACCACCTCAAGTGCCACTGTTCTAAATGACAGCCTTTCTGATTGTTAAAATTGAAATTAGAAATCATGCACCCACTGTCAATCACTCGTTTAATACATTTTGTTTTATAGTTTTGCATTTCTAACCCATTCATTATTATTAATGAGAGCCAAGAATACTGGTTCTCTATACGATGGTACCGGTGTCAGTTAATTTACGTCAGTATTGGGAGTCCCGGGAAAAAAAATTAACTTTGAATTCCCGGTACTTTTCCCTATCTCGAACTCATTCATTTGAATATATTTATATTCAAGTTTACTATTAATGAGAACCGGTTCTGCGATACCATGTTAAAACCGATGCCAGTTAATGTGCCCCAGTAAGTACCGTATCAGAAATCTCGGGAAAATTCGTAACCAGGAGTTCCTGGGACTATTCCCTAGCATTATTTATCGATGTTATATAAACATTATCTGATTTCTGACCTTTCCTTTGGCTAGCCATATTTGCATTGCAATCTCCTGAGATCGGAAACTTTCCGGTTTTGGGGGGATTGTGGAGACAATTAAGCTATTATTATTATTATCGTTGTTCACACGTATGGAGAAAATTAATATCGGGTCATCATTCAATGCCTTCCTAGCAAAGAAAATCCAGTATCCAGCCGTAGGGTTTGTGAGCCGATGGCGTAGCTTCTTTGACGTTCATAAGTGCTTGTAACAGCATAGGCTGAATAAATGATATTGAATTTGAATTTAAATTTGATGCACGAGCCCCTACTGAACTGGTTCATGAACCTGTCTCCGCAGGCAGACTCTTAATAGCGCAAAACAACTCTGCCCCCTTGTCATGTAACCCAATAAGCTTCAGTTGACGACCGAGCAAGTCTATAGCTTTTATTGATATAGATGTAGAATCGTTATTTTTTTTTGCCCTGGCCTTTAGTGAAATAGCCAAGCCAATGCTAACTTACATCTTGTCCCTAATTCCCTAATTCGGTTGTCCACTGAGGCTGTAAGATTAACAGGATAAGAAACAGGTCAGTCCTTTTAACCTGAATCCTACTTTGAGGGATATGCTTGCTGATCATGCGTGTCATTTTCATTAAGTTTCAACTTTTAATATTACATTAAAATTTTCATTAGCATGAAAAAAGCTTTGCTTTACTGGCAAAGGTTTTTTACGCTGTAATGGTTCCTCCAACTATACCAAACGCAAACTCAGTTGTTTTCGAGAATCATAACGAGTCGTCTAGCTCGCAGGTTCGAAGACTTCCTCACGAACAACCTAGGTTCTGAAAAGGTTTAGACGTTTCTAGTCGGATCGCTGCGGTGCCGAAGCGGTGCCTTTGTCGTTTTGCGCACGGACGGTCGTTTGTTTCCATACAAAGCGCACGGTGCGGTTACAGTGCGGCGTCGGTATCTATCTATTTTTGTGGCGGTACCGACGCCGCACAACAGATATTTTTGTTATAAGCTTGAACGCAAACCCCTTGAGCAGAGACAGAAAGTAGCGTTGTTGCGAGCTTAACGCTTTATTATCTGATATATTTCGGCCTGAAATGGACAGCTATACTCTTCCCCTGCCATTAGACAAGCATAAATACGAATATGTACTTCACAATATATTCCAAAGACTGGCGTTCAATGCGTCGAAATTGGCTAAGTGTTTTGATTCTTATATCTTCTGTACCGCGCTAGAGTGTAACTTCTTACCTGTTCTTGTGTTTCCGAATACTTACAAACCCGGGGATTCTAAATCCCTAATGAATACCTTCTAGGCTCATCGTTGATTGTATGATACTCCTAGCTTATCATTAGGCGGTATAACAGGGCAGTGACCTATTTATCAGAGTGAGACAGCAATAGCCAGATAGTAATATGACCGGTAATATGAGCGTATTTCAATAGTACGTTATAGTATAAAAGCTGAATTTTGTGTGCGTTACGCGGGGAACTACCAAAAAATAGTTTCACAGCAGCAGCACTATCTATGGTTCTTTCATCTTGCATCTATCATTTTCATTTATGCACACATTTTAAACAGCTCAATAATACAAAAAAGCTTTAGGGGTTTCTCAGTATCGGGAGTAGCGATATTCCCGGTTCTCTTAACGGAGTATCGGACCCGGTTCCTGTAAATCTACGAGTATGCCGTATTTAGTAAGTATAAGCTATAAATTTTGTTTTGCTGACTCTACTTAAAGCAGAATACTTTTTTTTATATGATATATAAAAAAATAAAAAACTACCGAAAAGCGATAGGTACCTGTAAGTAAAAGTGAAAATCTACTAAATAACTCATATAGTTATAATATCTGCTCTGCTATGCGACCGACGACCCGGACAGGGACACCCTGTCATTCTTTCACTTGCATAAAAGTAACATTATTGAAAATTAGATGTGACCTGCGGCTGCATAGTAGATTAACGCTTAATATAGACTGTGATGATAATCTCTACATAACCGAACGACGGCGTGTGTTCTTTCGTTCATCAATTCAATCCTTACCTAATCTGATCTAATCACGGTATAATCTAATAACCTATTATAGTAGGTACCGAATATAACCCGACTGAGACGGACGCCGCGATGTCACACGGTCCACGCGTATAGGTAGGTCGACCGCGCCGGGCTTGCCGCCTGCGCTTCGTTAGCATCGCGCGCTATGTACCTACTAACTTCGTGCGCTTTTTTGTATTTTTTTCTTAATTAATAATGCCGTGCATTAATATGACACAAATTCACACTGTCCATCAATCATGCATTTTTAATATCAAATATGTAAATTCTAATAATTGTAATATTTTTTTAAAGCACTTATAGCTCGGACAAACAAAAAAAATTAAAATACTAAAATCCCATGCCTGAATCTGGCACAAATTTATTTTATGGGTTTATTTAAGTAATCTGCAGATTATGGTACTAGTTATTTAAACTCTAATTTTTTTTTGCCTTAGTTATTAATGTACTGACTTTAAGTCACTTTCCCCTGGACGAATGTGACACAAACTAGGTTTGTACACTACGCAGGCTATCTTAAATTCAATACCATTGCGTTTTTAACTTGAAATCAATTTTGTAAGTTTTATTTTGAATTATTTATATCCACCACAAATATTCGAATTTCTATAGATGCATAGGCAAGAAATGACACAAAACGCAAAAATAAGCTTTTTATATGCAAATACATCCACAGGCAAGTTTTTATAAACTTTAGAATTTTTGAAGGTTTTGCCTACAAAATAACTCAGCGCGATCGGTCTATTATTGCTATTCACGTGGAAGCAAGACATAATAAAATCTTCCAATGATACACATAGAGTAATATTTATTATATGAATACTGTTATTATTAAAAAGCCGTCAAACCACAGATTAAATTATACTATATATCGACTGTTGGCCTGCCTTTATGACGTCAATAGAGGTATATTACCATACTTGTAGGTGTATTATCTACCTACTTTACTTTTCATAACTAGTGTGTTCTGGTTGTGTTGTTTGCGAACCACCTTGGAATGTTGTCTCGTTTTAGTAACAGCGAGATTTCAAACGACAATAATATTATACAGTCTTACTTATGGTACATACATCGCAGTTACTTTTGTGGCTCAACGTTCCGAATAGTTACTGACCAGCATCTGTCAACAAAAAGTTATTAAATTGTTAATGTTTGTTGCCATGTGTAATGTTGCTTAAACTTTTAACAGTATGGACACGACGAGTAACATTTTGTAACATTCAACAAATAGTAACAAGTAAGTAGCAACAAAAGTTACTGATTGTTATCTAATGTTACCCAGTTGCACAACGTTGCTCCATAAAAAGTACTACGGTGTGGATAACTCGCAGCCATCTGGTTAAACCAGCCATTTGATTGGAAGGCCCGTTAATTAAACGCCGGCATTCAGTTGAATGCCTAGGCCGATCGTTGATTGAAGTAGCATCACTTAACGTTCAACTAGTTGGCATAGTGTAAGTTAGCCCTTTGAAGATGGCTGACGTTAATCCAGCCAGGTGATTCAAATTTTGTGTTTTTTCGTTTCAACATAACTTACAGTGTTTTATTAATATCAATAACGATAAAATAAAAATGTGTGATAAAAATGTGCCTGATATTACACCGCCGGCTACAAGTTTTCACGTATAGCTTGAGTCTATAATGATTTCTTATTTAATGAGACGGTTAAATATGACGTTCAGCCAAGTCGTTAAGCGTTTCAATCAACCACTTGGCTAACCCTTAGCCATTTTATTTGAACGGCTGATTTAACCAGTTGGCTCCGACAGATACACCATAATGGCATATTTAGCAGAGCTGTTTGTTAAGAGTCATTATGAGTCATTATGTTTAACTTAGAATTGCGAACAAATGCTCATTAGTTACTTTGTACAAGGGCATTCTCCGAGAATGCGTTACTACGTCAGTTACAGGCGGCAGGTCTTTCAGCGTGACTATACTAATTACTTATGCAATTATGTGAAACTTCTGGTGCTCTCGATTATACCATCCAAACGTTTTAACTTCGCGTTAACCAACGAAAAGATGTATTTGTTGTTATTCTGTTCACTTAAATGTATTTTTTTTAATTCAACAATGAACAACATTCAATATTCAAAGTATAGTCAATTGATTAAACTCTTCATTTTCAATAATTACTTAAGTTTTTTGCGAGGAGCAAACAAGAGCGTGTAGCTATACTGGAAAACCCTAAACTTAATAAACGGCGTCAAACCAGCAAACAAATAAAAAACAATAAATGCAACAAATATTGTTTAACAAGTGGCTGCGTAAGTATTTATTGTTATGATGTTATTTGTTACGTCAATTAAAGAGAAATAAAAGCAATAAAACATGACAAAAGTTTTTTTTGCTTTTCAGAAAAGCTAAGAAACGAACATATCGTAGTCGGTTTGGTTGGTGGTAGGACTTGTCGTAAGTCCACCTGGCTAGCTACTACCATATTATATAAGTCTGACGCTATAACAACAGTGTTTTCAGCATTTTTGTGTTCCGGCAGTTAGAAATAAGTTCCTCAGTGATTGAGGATTCCGGGAGAGGCTCGCGTATGATGAAGGCTAAGAGTCTCCCTGACTTCGGCGTTCATAAAAATAGAACACTATGGTAGAGAAAATACCCGGGTCAATATTTTCAATAGTTTTGGTGGCGGTAAATATATAATTCCTATGGAAAATTGCAGTCTGAAAACAATGTAAACTCTAACTAATGATCTAAAGTTTTTTAATAGGTACATATAATTAAGAATATTACATTTATTCGACCTTATATTTAAAGACGACTTTTGTACAAGTATTTAAATTGGCTTTATTTTTTTTTAACTTCGCTTTATCGTTTTATTTGTATTTGATGCAACTTTTTATATGAACCCGCAGAGTAGGTCGTTATCCGATGTTGTGTCATAGCTAGTCATAGCGGTTAGCCAATATTACTATCGTTCGTGGTCTTCGAGAACATTCCGCCAACATCTCAAGGACTCCAAACGTAAATAAACAAACGCAGGTTTATACGTCAGGGCGACATGAGACTAGTTGCTTTTTTCTAGTACATTTAAAAATAACATTGTAAAATGCATAATAAAAAATATATAAAGCAGGTTTATACGTTTTAGACTGGCCGCACATTTTAAGACTGCTAGAAAAGTTTCTAATGCTCGCCGGAAGACACTCGGTGCATACATTTTGTATTAGATCCCACACACTGTTAGAAAAGACATTGGGAAAATTTATATGGCGGCATCACCCAGCACGGCCACTGATGCCACTATATCATAACTGCTATAAGCATTGTACAAGTCTTATTTCTGTCAGACGTTTTATGTTTATCACGAAGACTTTTTTGTTTATCACGTTCTGCGTTACTTAATACTGAAGTGTTTCCTTTTTTATGTTAATAGCAGTTAGGAACGTAATATTATAACAACTTTCTATTCTAATGATTAAGCTCAGAAAAAATAAAACAATGTCTTTAAAAAAATACCTAAATTATACATCCTTGGAAATGATGTGTGTAAACATGTATTAATATTTTCTTGTCTCGCATACACAAGTTAATTCTTATTATGAGCTGACAACTCGCAAGTGTTCGACTTTCATATAAGCAGGTGCAGCAATAATCAAGTTTTTTACTCAAATGTGACATGGGTTGTAATATAATTTATTATACATTCGTAGGTAATATATGTATAATACTAAGTAAATTGACAGTTCTTCATAGTTGGCTGCCACTACAATTTGACCGGGTCAGATCTGCCCAATGTCTTTTCTGACCGGATTGTATACTCTGTCTACTCTGTCTCACGAAAGATCTGGGGGGTTACTCTTGACGGGATCGCGTTGAGATCGAGATTGAATGTCAATAATTATTACTGATTTTCGACGTTAATTCGATTTAAAGTGCCGCTTAAATCGATTAATAGAGTACAAAGTTACTTTATTTACTAATTTAAAGTATTAATTATTAGTTTAATTACTTATTTTTAGTCATAATTACTGACGTTTGACATTAATTCAATCTCGATCTCATTGTGATCGCGTAAGAGTAGGGGGCCTGAGAGGGGCGCTGTAGTCGCCTTTAAAAGGCGATAATTTTAGTTCGAGTAAAATTCCGCATGACATCTTTCGAGGACCTTTAGAATTTTTCTGACAAAAATGTCTTATTGTAAACATTAAGTAGGACATTTCTGACAGTAAAATTCTAAATGCGGCCGCGTTCGTGATATTTACCTACCTCATGACGATATCTTCCTAAGTTTGTGTTTGCATTGTTCAGCTTACGACAAATAATTAACCAATCATCTGACCTAGGGGGCTGTTGACTGAGTATTCAAATTTTATCGGAAATAAATAACAGAGTTAACACGAAGGTGTGTGTGGAATAAATGGCCTTAATTTTTATATCACCACAGAATACCAAATAGTACAAGTACATCAGGTTCGGAGATAGGTATTATGAAAAACAACCGGAGTTTCATTTTATACGTTCCTTATACTTGTTTTTTTATATTTTGCTAATAATATATTTACCTACATACTTGCTTACGATATGAGCACAAAGTTCATAAATGATATGATGTCATCGGAGACTAGTTTTATAAGTAAGAGTTGTAAATATATAAATGTAAACTGATAGTGATAAGTTATGTTAATCAGTAATTATAATCGCGGAGCCACGATAAACTCAAACATTTTTCAAATAGGTACTTACGTACTTAAATAAAAGTTTTGAATAAAAAAAAGGGTGTGACATACATCGGTTTGGGCGAATCTATAAGGGTTTCGTTTTTTGCCTTTAGGCTACGAAACCCTAGAAAGTAGGTACTTAACGTACTTTGAGTGACAACTGACGACTTAAACAATAGAATCCTGATTTTGATAAGTTCATTAAGGTCAACATTTTAAACAAAAACAAGTAGAAATTTATTTTTAGCTTATCATGACGAATAAAAACAGAGAAAAGATTTGATTGACACACATGTAAATGTTGACATTGATATGAGATACAAAGACAAAGACAATTTAAAAATAACGGTTTATGACACGTTCCGAAATCCAATCATAGGTGTGAAATCTCACTCAGCCTGTTATATCGTTTAAGTACGCTCATTGACAATGCTAAATTATGAATTTTGTTTATCTAAGTTTCTCAGTAAGTGAATTATATGTAATTCTTATGAGAAATAAAGTTCTTTAACTATAAAAATATTAGATTCAAAAATTCTTGAGTTGTTTCATAATATTTTTGATTTTCCGACGTAGGCATAGCCATTTTTAATAAAGTTCCACAACAAGTGATTGAGCTGCCTTTGCATAAATTTAAAATACCTACATGTTAAAAAAACGCTCTTAAGCAAAGGTTATTACAAGGTAGATGATTATTTGAAAGACAAAAATGCATGGAAGTGATACTAACATAAAACATGACTATTGTAATTGTATAAAAGGAAAATATACTAATAACTGAGTATAAGAAAATTTTCCTCTTATATTAAATATGTTTCAAGATTGTAGATTTGTGTTTGGCAACGACATGTTCCTTTGTAAATGTTGTTGCTTCTGTTAAAGCTGATAAGTTTCTTGCGGCCGTTCTTCTTATCAGTTAAAGATGTCCTGAATGGCTGGTAGGAAAAAAAAATTGGACGATTCGAAAGCACTTATCTATAAGTCGATTTGAATAAAAATCTTTGACTTTGACTTTTTGATATTGGTACTGAACTGACTGTAAATAGTACCGAATTAGAGATATTAGAAATTACGTTTATGTTCATATGCTTTCGATTACTGTAGGCCTAGCATGAATTACTTTCGAATAAGTACCTATCGAGGAAGTAAAGTGTAAAAACGTAAGACATTTTGAGCTGCGTTCCTACCGGACGTAAACGGAACTACATTTAGTGACATTACGTGCTCGATACTTACTCGATAGGTACTATTTCGACTTGGACGAATTCGTCCAAGTATTTCGATAGTTATTCGTGCCCGTAGCCCTACAGTTAGGTACTATTTCGATAGTTATTAGGAGGTTTTTCTTTCGAGTGAAAAATTAATCGCATTAAGGTGGTACGACTTCCATACAAACAATCATTACACAAATTGGTTCATCATACCTTAATAATTCATAAATACATGCGCAACTAACTCGTTTCAGTTATTTGTTTGCGCGAAATAATAAAAAAAATGTACATTCATACATAAAACACGAATATACTAATATTTTATAATTTAAATAATTCTACGTATGTGTGTCTGACTCATCGTAATTATACAGCTCATGTATGAAAGTACATTTTTTTTAATAATTTCGCGCAAACAAATAATTGAAACGAGTTAATGGCACATGTATTTATGAATTATTATAATGTATGATGAACCAATTAATGTGCAATGTTTGTTTGTATGGAAGTCGTACCACCATAATGCGATTAATTTTTCACTCGAAAGAAAAACCTCCTCAGACGGACGAAAAGTTTCGTAGCTATAGCGCTCCTACGGTAATGCATTTTTTGCTTGGACGAATTAATCTTAATCTTAAAACTACAATAAACTATTGGTTGGAATATTCTTGCAATTAGTATTTCAGCTAGTAGTTGCTAGAAAGAAACTGCCTTGGCTTTTTCTTAAATATAGGTAATTTATATGCGATGTTTTGTTGATAACTTCTGGGAGTTTGTTGTTTAAAACTGTCATAGCGTATGCTGGACCATACGCTATCCAAATGCTAGTCAACTATTTCTAATTTGGGTTTAGGTTGTGCTAATTTTATACGGTGGCGTAAGTTTTGAGATCTTTAATAAAGTGAAAACAAGTTTATATTTTTTCTTACAAATATGCATATTTCTTAAATGTAAGAAATGAAAGAGAAAATAAAATGTTTTAGTCTCAACGATCTTTGACAATCCTATAATGTCGATGAATATTTTTAGTAAGTTTTAGTATACTTAGATTTTTTGCTCCAAAGAAAATGTCGAATACGAGATGTCACAGCTCGAGAAGCACACAGGGGGCTAATTGTCTAATTTTAAATCTATCACAATCCCTTTAAATTTTTCATTTAAAAGGTACATATTATACGAGCATCGCGCCACAACTATTTGACCTTTGAAAAGGATTGCAATCGATTATAAAATTAAACACTTATGGAGGGGTTGCTATTGTGTATGTCCTATACAAAGGTTCTGTAATGAACTTATTACCCTTATTTCGTTTTATATAAAAAAGCTCGAGTGATTGAAGAAGAAGTTAATGTAAATAATTAATTATATTATTATATAAACCAAATATTAATGATTTTTACTCACATAAAGAGTGTTAGTAAGTAATTTGTCAGTCTGCCTGGCTAGGACTACCATCTTATCTAAGTCCGTTCCGGCAGTTAGAGGTAAGATAGCCAGTTCCTCAGTGATTGAGGATTCCGGGAGAGGCGCGCTTCCATTTAGTATCAGGTTGCATGTATCTACCCATTTTTCACGGAAAAAACCCAAACACACGCTTTGGAAACCATATTTTATAGTTTTAATGAATTTGAGGGATTTTTTAATGAAGTTTTCATATTATTAGGTGCTTTTTATTTTTCCACGAAATAAACAATTAACTTACTAATTTCTTTAAAACACACATGATTTATTAAACTCAATAGGTTCATTCATTCACTCCTTACTTATCGTGCTTTTTATTTTTCCACGAAATAAACAATTAACTTACTAATTTCTTCAAAACACACATGGTTTATTAAACTCAATAGGTTCATTCATTCACTCCTTACTTATCGATAAAAAAATTATCGATTACTTCAAGCACTACTGTCATTATTTGACATTAGTAATCGCCCCTCACCCCCGCAAGAATTGGTTGATCGTAATTTCATACATTCTTCTCGGGTTTCGTGTCCAGTGGTTAATTCGTCCAAGATTTTTTGTCATAATTTTTCCTGTACCTCTAGTACCTACGCTAACGAAAACTATTGGATGTACTGCTCATTTCTAATGCAGTCTATGCATATGAAAGAGACAAAGTGATATCTTTTGATAAAGAATACAGTTTACCAAACTGAATTATTAATAATTGAATGGTACTGTAGGTTAACACGAAAAACTATCGAAATAGTATCGAGTAAGTATCGAGCTCGTAATGTAAAAAAATGTACAGGAAAATGTTGTTCCGTTTACGTCCGCTAGGAACGCTGCTCGATATCTTATATATTTTTTACTTTACTTCCTCGATACTTACACGAACGTTATTCGTGCTAGGCCTACTGGAATTGTCTCTTAGTAAAATGACACGTTCAAAAGCGGTCGTTATGTTAATGGCGTGTCTGTGACAGGGTATTATCACGCAACATAATGTGATGATGTTTAAGGAAAAGCTACCTATACTTACCATTGCTAAGTTGACAATTAATTCAAGGGTGCACCTTTCAAACAGCAAACGGGTACGCAACCCTGGATATCAGAGGTACTATGACTTTGTCCAACAGATTCTTTCGAGCTAGAGAATCCTATCTGTCCTTTTTATCTCATATCCATTATTATCCTCACTATGTTTTTCCTTTCTTCCCATTATTTTTACATACAACCGCCTCTGTAGTCTAGTGGTAACAACCACCGGTATCAGACCCAGGGGTCCCAGGTTCGATTCGGGTACATATTGTATTCGGTTTGATTGGTGGTAGGATTTGTTGTAAGTCCGTCTGGCTAGCTACCACCATCTTATCTAAGCCTGACGCCATTACAACAATGTTTTTAGCATTATTGTGTTCCGGCAGTTAGAGATAAGATAGCCAGTTCCTCAGTGATGAGGATTCCGGGAGAGTCTCGCTTTCATCTTCGGCCTTATCAATACTTAACATCAGGTATGATGAAGGCTAAGAGTCTCACCGTTGTTCATAAAAAAAAGCAACGGGGTTAGTCATCTTACCCGAATTGATGTTAAGTAATGATAAGGCTGAAAGTAAATTGCAGTTCTCTCGGAATCCTAAATCAGTTAGGAACTGGCTATCGTATCTCTTAACTGCCAGAACACAACAAAGGTGAAAACATTGTTGCTATGGCGACAGACTTAGATATGATGTGGTAGCTCCAGGCGGACTTAGAACAAGTCCTACGAGTATACAGTACAGTGGTAGTCGCATCATTAACGACGCTAGCCGATTTTTAAATAATCTAGATAACTTTAGAGCCTTGGTTCTCTGCCAAGGATTGCCCGGACTGTGATTTGATATTGGCCATTCAGGGCGTGTATGGAGGAGACCCAGATTGGTACACATATGTAACTGATCTGGACAACATTCAGAAAGATGTAAGGATCAGAGTTTTCAGTATTAAAAATTCCATACATTTCTATGCTATTTTCACGTTTTTTTTATATATCCATACATCTCTTAGAATGGTCATCAGATCAGTTTGGATGTTTATAGAAATCTGAATCTCCTCCATTCACTTCCTGGATGGTCATTATCATATCACAGCTCGGTCCATCCTTGGCAGAGAACCGTCACGTCGCGTCGATCGCGTCATTGTCGTGCAATCTTGTTCCATGGACATGCTCTTTCAATAAGTGAAAATCATTAGTGGTTAAGTCCGGTAAATATGGGTAGTATACGGGTTATCTTACATTTCAAAGCAATACTTACGGATTGCCGTGAGTGCAACGTCGGAGCGATGAGCTGAAGCGTTACCATGGTGAAACAAGACCCATTTTTTTATGAAAATGGATTGAAACTTATCTATCCATTTCTTCTTAGTATGAGATCTAATGAAATCTTTAGGATCTATACAGGTTATTTTAGAGAGTCATCAAGTACCATTCTTTACATTTTTTTTTGCAATTTCTTCGTTTAAAGACTTGGAGTTCGACCAGAACGAGAATCATCTTCGTAGCTCGATTTTCCTCCTTTAACGTCGGCTGTTGTCAGCTACCCAGTAAGCGAACATGGAATAAGGTACAGCATCAGTCCTTAATGACTGCTGAATATCCGAATAAATATCCGTAGTTGACAATTTTTTTCAGGCACTGGTACTTTATCACCTCGCGTATCTCGTTTTTATACTTGTTTGTTAGACTATTTGTTTCACATAGTTATTAATAAAATTAAAAGGACAGGACGGAATCGATTGATATTTGGCATAAATACTAAATGAAAACGACACTTAAAATTAAAATAAAAACATTCACAATAACATATACTTGGTTTCCATTTCTAAGAACTTTTTGATTCATCATCATCAATGCAATAGTCACCATTTTACATTATTATTAATGTAGCTTAAAGCTTTGAAATAATCATATATTTCTTTTAATATTTCATTACACTGCTATTTTGTATGATATATTTTTGCAATATTAGTAAATTACAAAGATTCCCATAGTTTTTCACGGGATAAAACTTTGAAGGCCGGGCGATTTTTTCTAGGAAAAAAATATTATACCTAAGACTTTTGAAATTAAAAACTAAGATCTAAGGCATAGGCCTAGTTCGTCTTCAAGTTTTCCTTCCTTCTGACCTTATAAGCTAACACTACCCATTTATAATGCGTACTTACGAGTATTTTACGCTGACCTAGGCCCTAGAGTTATGAAAATTGTCGAGAAATATCTACGGTTAAAATATAAGTATTTTGTATTGGATTTAATTTTTACTTCAAATAATAGCACCTCACAGCCTCTATGTTTTTTTTACATCACTTACCTCACTTGGGCGCTCAAGGCAAATCTATCTATTCCGTTCAGCCGTTTGAGAGATAAGAGGTAATAAAGAATATTACATTAAAACATAAAAGGTACGCGCGAAAAACATTTTCACAAAAGCAATTTTTCTAGGCAATCGTGTCGACCTGGATAAAAATACTAAGAAGAACTGGATAGTTTGTAGTTTTCTAAAGACCGAATATGTATGTGCTGGAAATACAAAACACAATACATATCATATAATAAATAAAAAAAACTATCAATTTTAACGGGTTACAACGCTTTTCGTATACTGAGATAGTTGACTTCATGATTTTCCCATAATTTAGGAGAAAACGTTTTGATTTTCATATTGACCTCAATAATATTTGAGTGGCAGAATTTTGAGCATTTTTATTACACTGTATTTTTTATATATATTGCTCTGTATTTTTTAATGTTTACAATTTTTTTTTTCATCTGCCATACACTATACGTAAGAAAAATATACAAGAAAAGAAACTACTCCTCATAACTTTTTAATTTTGCATTTTACAATGCTATTATTATGCCCTGACGGGACGACATGAGACTAGTTGCTTTTTTCTAGTATATTTTCTTGTCTAATATTTATCACATAAAACTACTACTCCTTTGCAAAAAAGTATTAATAGTAACAAAAAAGTAAAAGAAATATTAAAAAAAGTATTAATAGTTACGTACACATTTAAACGTCAATGTATGAGTCGATTACTCAAAACTTTAGACATACGAAAAAGTCCCAAAAACAAATTCACTCAATCCCGTTTTCTACAACTTTATATGAAATCAAAATTAAAATATGTTTCTTTGGAATTAGAGCAAATCAAGATTATTTTTCAGTTGTTTTAAATGCTTATGCTTAGTTGAACTTTTGACATACTTTTGTATTTATTATACTGTGAAATAAGCATGTTTGTATGAAAATAACGCAACTGCCCGTTTATTTTTGCAAACGTATCCTAATTTCCTATATTGTCCCGTTTAAGAAAGTTTCAAGAAGGTATTTTTTTATATAATATTTATGTTATATGAGAAAGTACCTATTATTTTTATTACAAAGTTTTGTAATACTACGTTATATATTTGTAATAAAATTAATGATGGTAATTTAATTATGAAACGCCTTATGCCTTATCATCGTATCTGAAATCTTTACACAATACACTAATTAGTTACGTTTATTTTTCAATTGTTGGTAACAATTGCAAATCATACTATATTATGTATAATCTATACGTAACATATAATATGCTTTTTATGTTTTGGCGCGCACTGTTCATTGAAATAAAACAACTTTTACGGATATCAAACGCGCTTTATTTCCACGAACTAAGTTGTATTTGTCCGTATTTTTAGGATTTTTAGGGGTTTTTTTGATTTTCCCGATGTTTCGGCACCTTTACAGCTGCCGTGGTCACGGGATGACTGGCTACTTATAAGTCTACCCTCGAAAAGTTAATTTATTTTCGTTCGGATACGGTTAGACATTTACTATGGCACAAATTCACCATCTCCACTGCCAGTAAAGTCTTTAGTTACTAATAATATAAATAACTCTTGGTAGACTTTACTGGCGGTGGAGATGGTGAACTTTAGGTGGAGACAACATATCCTAATTTCTTTATAAAGGTGGAGGTCGGCCCGCTTTCGAAGTTTTCTTGGCAGCTTCTTTCTTCGAAGGTCCTCCCAATTTGTGAACTGCCAGTAGAGTGTTGTGCCATAGTAAATGTCTAACCGTATCCGATCGAAAATAAATTAACTTTTCAAAGTTGTTTTATTTCATATAATATGCTTTTTTCGAAATTTCAGGATTACATCTATATGTCTACCAAGAGTTATTTATATTATAAGTAAGTATTATATCAATTACACAAATGATGTATATTATTCATATAAAAAAATAAATACGATAACAGTAAAAGAATAAATAAATTTTAATAAATATGGAGATTATATAACATACATTGAACTAAGAAATAAATAGCTCAATTTGTACTAGTACTCAGTGGTCAACGTCTTGGCAACTACCATACAAAATGTCTCTATAGACAATACCGAACGCTTATTTCGACACCTGAAAAGAAAAATATTATATAACAATAGTACGATAAACGGGATTTTTACCATGTTTGTATTTGTTGCCGAGGCCCGACCCGATATTTCGGCACAGTTGCATGCGCCATGAGTTACTCTGTGATCATGGCGCATGCAACTGTAAAAAACTCGAAATATCGGGTCCTCGACAACAAATACAAACGTGGTAAAAATCCCGCTTATGGTACTAATAGTTTTAGTGATAATGAACATGAAAGTTTAAAATATTAAAGTTTAAACTCCGTGTTAGGCAGTATTGAGTTAAGATTTACTAAGCAAAAAATGTGGATTTTTTCACACATCGTATCTAAATTCGTTATAATTGAAAATCTGCAGAGTGTAAAAGATATCGTAAAAACATTGTATCTCAGACATACATTTATTTTATTCAACAATTTTAAAATATTAACGAACATATATCAGTTACATACAATATTGATTGTATGTCTGGGTTACCACGTCATTTTGCAAAGTATATGAGGATGAATTTGATTGTAACTTACAATATATACAATATATTATTAAATATATACACATATGTGGCATCAAAATAATACAAGAGTTTAGGTCTTACCACGTTTGCTTAAGTGGTCAAGATCGATTGGCATTAGAGCTTATCCGAATTGCTAAGATTTTTTTGAATCTTTGTCGTGCTCTCCTGTAAAATGCCCAAAACCGAGTCACCATGTTTTTCCTTGCAGGTGAAGATTTTGTGAAGCTTTAAATACCGATTTTGCTGATATCCCCTTGACTGATGAGCCACTTGACCGGTATTTATGGCCTTTCTGTTTATAAATACCACACATATTGTACATCGTTGGATTCGTGGATGAATTATCTACAACGAATGGAACTACTTTCATTAAAAATATTGTATTATATTGCATATATATGCAAGTGAAAGTGAAAAAAGGTTATTTCTAACTTTCATAAAAAATATATGAAATAATTACACGCGGCTTCGCAAAAATTAGACAAACTTAATTTTTTTCTTATAGCAAGTTTGTTTTTATTGATTCAAATGAAAGAGCACAGCCTCTACAGCCATTCTGCCCTACTCACACGTTCCAAAATAATATTATTTAAAATCATTTTATTTTGATAGTTGGTCATAATATGACCACCTACCAAATGTCGACTTGCATTTTCGGTCATATAGCTGCACTTTCTAAAACTTCTTGTCTACTTTCTGCCCGTTTTCGCACTTTGATATCTCAGAGTCAGACTTCAGACGGGCGAGATGACATTATATATAATGACCGTCATTATATATAATGACCGTTCATCAGTTAAGGGGATATAATTAAAAATACTAATTTAACACCCAGACTTAGGTAGGACTAAGACAAATGTTCATCACATATGTACTGGGTAAGGTAAGGAACCCACGACAACGACCCATCGCAGTTGGCTGGATTAGTTAGAACCATTGTGACGTCATCTCGCCCGTCTGAAGTCTGACTCTGAGATATCAAATTGCGAAAACGGGCAGAAAGCAGACAAGAAGTTTTAGAAAGTGCAGCTATTTATAAAATATTGTAATTAATGCAAGCAGGCCCGATGGCCGACTGCTGAATGCAGCACTACTTTGACCAAAACCAAACCACCAAAATCTAATTTCATATGCACTTGTAGGAGTTAGCAGCGCGTCATTCAGGCTTAACACTTTAAACTAGAAAGCGCCTTACTACGCTTGTAATAGCAACGGTTTTCGTAGTAAAGGTGCTGTGAAACAATGTCAAATGTCAATGACCGAGTAAAACTTCGAGTGATTTTCCCCTTTTTTTTTTGCATCGAAGTTCAATCTAAAGAGTAAATCAGGGTCATCTTTTAACGAATTGCCAAATATGCAGTAGGTAAACCATGTACAAATTACTTCGACGTTAATAAATATGATTATCATCTGATTCTACAAAAAACGATGACGTCTCATTTAATAGATACGTAGCGTGGTTTTTTGTCCATATTTGAGTGGAAGATCAAAAACCAGTACTGTGATTTATTAAACAATGCATGATCATGCGGGTTTTCAATTTTATTATTTTCATCGTTAAATCTTTAAGAAGCTGTATGTTAAAAAACACTTTGTTAACTACCTATTTCCTGACTGTTTCGCTTTGTTTTACTCATTAAATGGACCAGTTATTTTTATTTATTCTGAAGTAAAGGCCACTCTATTGTACTTGAACAAGAACTATGAGTGCAAGGTCTTTACGCTCTGAAAAGTATAATTCATGCGGTTGAAGAATTCATTAAGGACATTGAACTTTGAGAAAATGAACGTTGCTGAATTCTTAAATTCGGTCAAATACTCATTCGGTCTTATTAATAAACGTGGAATAAAGTTACACCTAGGAATAAAACTGAAGCTGTCATTTTTTTCACTAAAAAGAATTGAGAGACAACATTAGAATGAAACAACTAAGTTGCAATTGTCCGTATTTTTAAGTTTTTTAGGGGTTTTTTTATTTTTCCCGTCGTTTCGGCACCTTTTCAGCTGCCGTAGTCACGGGATGACTGGCTACTTATAAGTCTATCCTCGAAAAGTTAATTTATTTTGCGCGGCAAAACTTAAGATGTTCGTAGAAAACATTAGATTTAAACCCAGGCGTAACTACGTTAGTAATATTTAGTATTCTTTGGCGTAACTTTACTACACATTTATTGATAAGACCGATTAAAGTTGAAGTTTGGCACAATGACGCAGTGGTAATTATGCAGCCTGGTACGTCAGGGCAGGGGTCACCTGATCATTTGTATTTGTTCCGAGCTTAGGTGTTATGTTATTAACATTAATATCAAAACAACATTCAAAGCTTTCGTGGTCATATCATTATTATCATTTTTATCGTGCGTAAAATGTTTTTTTTCCATTTTTTCCATGTTTGTATTTGCTATCGAGTTCCCGATATTTTGTAATTTTACGATATTTCGATTATTTTGTAATTTTAGTTTTGTTCCGTGACACTGATAATCCATCGGCAGGCTATAAATAACGCAGAATCAGATTAATGCATGCGATGTTGTCTGATATTCAAGTATTTTATTACTTATCTATAAAAATATGAGAGTCGCAATTATTTTTTAACAAAATTTCACTTCACGTTACATTAACGCTTAATGTATCACGGAATAGATTTTTAGTTCTTTATCTATTCCATGCTTTTAAGGCCTCTGCCTCGAACCTAGCGGGCAGCGGGGCGGCGGCGGCGCGACTATGGAAACGCTCGCCCCGCACCACCCGCGCACCGCCGTTTTCGATAGTCGCACCGCCGCCGCCCCGCTGCCCGCTAGATTCGAGGCAGAGGCCTAAGACGTAAGTACCTACATACGTGTATTGTGATTATGACATCTTGCATAACTATTATAAATTGGATAAAAGGAAAATATTCTAATAATTGAATATGGGAAAATTTTCCTCTTATATTAAATATATTTCAAAATTGAAAATTTGTGTTTGGCAACAACATGTTCCATTGTAAATGTTGTTTCTGTTAAAGCTGATAAGTTTCTTGCAGCCGTTCTTCTTATTAGTTAAAAGATGTCCTGAAGGGCTGGTAGCTGGTAAAAAAAATGTTGGACTATTCGAAAGTACTTATCTATAAGTCTATTTGAATAAAAAATCTTTGACTTTGACTTTGACTTCCCAAATCTAAAAGATAATGAAACTCTATGCAAAACGAAATGCTGAAATTCGGTAAAACGACGAAGATACGATATGAATAGGTAGATGAAGTACTTTTTTATCATGGAAATATCGGATATTATATCGACTTTCACATTGTAGTTGCTAGAATAGTAAAGTCACAGCCCTATCAGCGAAAGTAGTTAAACCAGTTATATTTGCTATTTGTTCTGCAACTGTAGCTGAGAGAGGCTCAACCCTTTTCGATACATAACCGCATAATATCAATCCATCAGTTTACAATATGAACTCTATTATCAGTGGTATAAAAGCTAGTATAACCTTGAACTTAGTAAAGAAACTGATGCCCATTCTGATTTGGTACCGCAACCGACTACGGAGATGCACTTTCTACATAAATTATCTGTCATTCAAAGAATGTTATGTTATGAAAGGTGTCCAATGTCCATTTATAATACTTATTCAAGTTGGTGTTTGAACTTTTATTTGCAAAGCAACCTAAAACTTTCCACTTGGAGATACTTTTGAAACTATTCACTTCATTTCGGCTTTAATTTTGTTACTCGTATACTAACATAAGTATATATAGGCCTAACTAGTAACAAGGCTACAGTAAGTATTTTTTTCTTGTTTATGGTGAAATTTACTGTATTTTTTTAAAATTAATTTTGTCTATTTCCTAAAAAACAATATCTTATGTGTCTCACATTTTATAAATAAAATATCATAATTATGAGTACCAGCACATATCTGGTCATTCACTAATTATATTGTTGTTCATGGAAAAACACGCACATTTTCCACAATTTGGCAAAACCATAAATCGTTACAAACATCCTGTCATTAAAAATAACTTAAGTGCTGAAAAGAAAAATGATTTAAATGGTACCTTAATTTAGACGTACAATGTAATAATTGTCTAGCCACCAAATTATAAAATGTGGTCAGTATTTAATGATTTGTGTTTATGCAACATAGTTTGTCTTCGAAATCGACGTGGGTCCAGCGAAAAGGCGCATTGCATACATGTGGTTGGTGAGACCGGTCCACTCCCGCGCAGGCAAGGTCGGCCAAAGTCCAACGTCCAATTGCGCATTGGCAACTTTACTCTTACGGAGGCGTAAAAGCCTCTTCACAACGGTCATGGTTCTAAATTTAGAAGGCAGAAAGATGCGCAGTAGAATTAATCTTTAATCATTCTAGTTTTTCCAAGATTGTTTTTAACTGAGTTATAAAAAGTAGGTTCTCAATTCGATTCTATGCAATATATTATACATTTTTATCGAAAATCGCGCATATGGATCTTTGTGGTCTGAAATAAAAGAATTTGAATTTAATAAAAATATAAATACCTATTTAAATTCGACATTTATGATTTTGTCAGTGACTTTTCTTGCGAGATGGTCTCATAGAAAACTGAAAGTTTAAAGCAATGTAGAATGCACCATAATGACCTGGCTGGCACCGACTTTAAAAGGCTTCATTTTTTCTTTTAGAATTCGGGTTTTCTTAAAAAAAAAAAACAATTCTGCTCCATAAATTATGTCTAGACTGATGTCTTTATAAAGAAACGTTTCTACTAATAAAAAATTCACTAACTAGTATCCAAGTTGCTCAGATTATTCTGGTTTGTCCAGTTTTGGTGTTTTCGAACATGAGTTTTTAAATTATAAGTAAGATTTCTAGAATAAAAGTATACTTTATTCTTACTTATGACGCGACGCGACATGCTCAGTAGGTTTAAAATATTTACTTCTTTCATTATTTATAGAATAGCATTCGTTAATTCGTTCATTGGTCTGTGTTATACTTATATTCAATTAATTTCTAAACGTTTTTGGTTTTGACAGCTGATGTCAGATGATTGTGACACTTCCGTTCCTTCCATCTCGTAATGATTATTGTGCTCTGGCTAGTTCTTCGGGCGGTTTGAACGCCGTCATTGTCCTCAACATATAAAGTAACATGCATAAGTGGGAAAATAATAAAGGTTATGCTGCTAAACGCTACTTGTCTGGGACCTATATTCGTGACTGGACACGATGACAGAATTTTATTACTCTAAAAATATATAAATATGTTGAGGACAATGACGGCGTTCAAACCGCCAAAAGAACTAGCCCTCTATGCAAATTCCATTTTCATCTTAAAATAAATAGTTGATTTTCCCTTTTTGATTTTATTTCATGAGTCAAGGCGACTCACGTGTTCCTGAAGGCCCGGGACACAACAGTCTGGATGTTTATTATCAGACATATTCCATACATACTATGTGTGTATTTACAAAAAAAGTATATATGTATGTTTATCCGTTATCTAGTATCCATAACACAGGTTCTTCATGGAACTTAATATGGGATTGATTATTTAATTAATTAATCTCAGACAATAAAATATACTAAAATTCTAAAGGACCAAACGACGAAAAAAGAACAGGAACAAGTTCCTGAAGTGGACAAAAACATGACATGCAATTCCATTTCAAGTGATTCAAAATATAACTTGTCGGATGACTATGATTCTACAACAGAAAAAATGTCTAGAAGCTTGGAAGTTAGTCATTCTACACATGAAATTCAAGACCTGAAAGATGAAATTACACAACTTAAATTTAATCTTATAAGCTCCGAAAATGAACTGAAAAACACAATATGTGAAAATAACGAGCTAAAAAGATCTTTAGAAAAAGTCACTAAGGAAAACAATACACTAAAAAAAAACTGAATCAGCCCATAATTACGCCTGTAAAATCTATGAGTGCAAAGAAGACTCGACCCAGTGCCATAAACAAGCAATGGGGAAGTAGTACCCCTAATACTTCTTCCACAATCGAGCGTAGACATGACATACAACTATTGAGAAACACCGAAAAACATACAGAATTGGAATTGTTGAGAGCGGATCTCCAGGAAAAATTAACAAACGCTCACAACGAAAATTTTAAACAAAGATTAAAGATTTTTGAATCCAGCATTCAAGAGCAAGTTAGTTACGTTAAAAAAACCTAATAATAGAAACAAAGATGTCAAATATGAAAATAGCTCCTCCAGGATAGCAAAGACTTTTCATAGCGAGCAAATTCCAATGATAAGGATATATGGAGCACAGCAGAGTGTAGGAATAGCGTCAGTTCTGCTCAAATCAGTGGGTCCACAGAACTACAAAGTGTTTGCTCACACCAGACCCTATGCCAGCACCGCTGCTATACTAGAAGACTGCCACAGTTTAAATCCTAACAAGAAAGATATTTTAATACTAAATGTAGGGCAAAATGATAAAAATCCTAACCATGTACTATCACAGATTCGCTCGATACTTCAAAGATTTCATGATTGTGTTGTTATTTTTTTGGGCGTACAATACAATCAATTCTTTAACGAGTCTCTGTTGAATTATGAAATTGCCAATTTGTGTAAACGCAATAAAAACCATCATATTGTAGCCTCTGATATACCATTGTCTATTTTTGAAGTTTGTAAGAAGATCAAGTTTATTATTGACTGTATAAGCTATGAACATAAATATTTAGATGTCAAAGAAGTAAAAAACAATTGTATTTCGTAAACAAGAAGCAATCAAATTAAAAAGTCAGGAAAATCGAAAGGGAACTATTCCATATTACTTTTCTAAGCTTAAAATGAATACAAACGCACATTCAGCTCCAGCTGCCCCAGCAAAGAGGGGAACTATTCCTTTTTATTTTCCGACTTTGAAAGCTAAAAATAATCTTTTTCGTGTCTCCTTGTGAATTTACTGGTCCAGTTGCTGAAAAATATTCAAGCAAAGAAACGCATTGCACTTTAACAATATTACACCAGAATATCCAGGGTTTATTAAGTAAGCTATCCTTGAACTGTGTATTGATAATTTTAATGAATATAAAATAAATTTGGATGTTTTGTGTCTTTCCGAAACATTTCTGAAACCAGGGCGTGAAATCAATGTTAAAATAAAAAAAACTATAATTTAACTTCCTTATATTGTAGATATAAAGAGAGCAGAGGTGGTGTTTGTATTCTAGTGAAGAATAATTTGGAATACAAACTACTTCAGATTTGTAAAGATTACGCTGTTGAGAAGTGTTTCGAATGTTGTGGAATAGAGTTACCAGCTCATAAATGTCTAATACTTTGTGTCTATAGAATTCCAAAAAACTACACACTTACGACATTTTTCAATCAGCTAGAACTTCTTTTGCATAAGCTGTCGATAAAAAATAAAAAACTTGTACCTACTTGCAGGCGATCTTAATATAAATACATTGAAAAATAATGATATCTCCCAAAGGCTGATCAATTTGGTCCATAGTTTCAATCTTAAATTGCATGTTAATGAGCCAACACGAGCATTATCATGTATTGACCATATTGCATCAAATATTAAAGATGTTAATTGTGTAGTCCATAGAGTTTGTTTGTCTGATCATGAGACTTGTCAGATCCTATCTTTTCAAAGTACTTGCAACAAGCCTAGACCAAGATTTTGGTACAAAAGTACTAGAGACCTGTCTAATGAGAACATGGAGAAATTCAGGGAATCATGGCAAGACGTATTAGACGACGATGATTTTAATTCCGCATTCACTAAGTTTCATGAAGAACTTTGTCTCTTTTTCAGTCTTTGTTTTCCCGAAAAACGCGTAAGAATTAATTACTATTATCAAAGGCCCAGATGGATAACGCGTGGTTTAAAGGTATCATCTAGGATCAAACGCAGGTTAAGAATATCTTTTTACAAAAATAGAAACGAAAAAACTAAAACGCTTTTTAAGAAATATAGTAAGATTTTACGCAAGTGTATCATAAAATCACAAAAGCTACATAATGCAAACATTGTAAAAAAAGCGCAAAACAAGTGTAAAGCATCGTGGAATGTTATCAAGGACAAGACAGATAGAGTAAGAAAAGTTGATTCGGAAATAAACTCCATAAATATAGATGAAAAGACGATCACAGATCCAAATGAAATTGCCGTTTTATTTAACAATCACTTTATAAATAAAACACAAAATTTAAATTCACGTCATAGTCCATTAAGTAATATTTCTGAAACCATGCAGTGAAGAGGAAATAATAAAAATTATTAAATCTCTAAAAAACACTAGTTCAGTTAGCTACGATAATCTACCAACAAACCTATATAAGTATTGTGCTGAATACTTAGCATCAGTCATTACTTATTTAATTAATTTATCAATCGCTCAGGGTATTTTCCCTCAACAACTTAAGCAGTCTATAGTCAAACCTCTGTTTGGGCTGTAAACAAAATATAAATAATTATAGACCTATAGCTCTTGTGCCAGTGCTTTCCAAAATATTTGAAAAGGTCTATAAAGCTAGACTGATTGAGTTTTTAGAAAAATATAAAATTTTAACCATTGAACAAAATGGTTTTCGTAGTGGCAAAACTACCAGTCTTGCTGCCTATTAATTAATTTGCACACACACAGTATATAGATAAAAAGATTCCAGTAACAGTAATATACTTCGACATGAGTAGGATCTTGTTAATACAACATCTTACTTGCAAAATGCGAAAAGTACGGTATCAGAGGTCCAGCTCTTGATTGGATTAGAAGTTATCTGAGTGATCGCACACAATGTGTACAAATAAATAAAATTAACAATAATAATGAAAGTGTTGACTATCGGTCCTCATTTCAGCTTAACAACACTGGGGTTCAGGGCAGCATTCTTGGCCCAATTTTATTTTTATTATACATAAATGACTTGCCAAGCGTAACTAGATTTCAAACCGTACTATATGCAGATGATATTTCATTAATTATACCCTATATTGACAAAGAAATAAAATATGAACAAGTCATAAATAAAACTATCGAAGACACTGAAAACTGGTTACAGGCAAACAATCTTAATATAAATGCTATCAAAACTAATTATATACAGTTTATTAATTATAAAACAAATAAGTATAAACTCTTATCGAGGCTAATGAAACCAAATTCTTAGGCATTGTGGTAGACAATCATTGTAACTGGAAAAGTCACTTATCTGATGTTTGCAACAGGTTAAGTCGATTCGTGTACGCTCTTTATCGTCTTAGACTTAATGCTGGTGAAACCACAGCACTGCTTGCCTATCATGGCTATGTAGTATCTGTACTGAGATATGCAATAATCTTATGGGGAAATTCGACAGAGGTGAAAAAAGCTTTGTCGTTAAAAAAAAATGTATACGAGCCATAGCTGGTCTCGGTCCTCTTGAAAGTTGTAGGGATGTTTTCAAGAAATATAACCTGTTAACTTTAACATCCCTGTATGCTTATGAAATAGGAAAATTTATACGACATAATTTCGAATTGTTTCAAATCCCATTCAAAATCAGCGATTACGTCTAAGAGATCCATTCAAACTGCAGATGCCGTCATGCAATACAAGCTTATTTGAAAAAAAATGTGCCGTGATGCCAATACGTATATACAATAACATTCCTACTGAGATACGACAATTACCCACAGTTCAGTTTTTGCATAGATTGAGAGGCTGGTTGATTAAAAAATGTTTTTATGACCTTGGGGAATACTTTGACATCCAATGATTTGCATTACATAATGTTCTAATTATTTTATTTTTATTTTTAACTGTTTTTTGACATATTCTGTGATTTATATTTGACATTTTATTTCAGTATTACCTATGATAAAATTGTTAATTAAATGATATAGTTTATATAAAATTAATACTTACTTTGTGACATCACTTGATATGTATAATGTTAATTTTGTCACTTATAATTTTGCATGTCTAAATCTGGACAAAATACGCTTGCTCATGACTGTATGGAAGAACTTATATTTGTCTACCGTGTTTTCATAGCAAATAAACAATTTAATTTCATTTCATTTCAATATCAACTACACTGATCAAAAAAAGTTTGTGATCATTTAATGATTTTCATACAAAATACCTATGTTCGTAGAGAGATTATTATAGTATCTTGACCGATATTTTTTGATTTTCAAAAGCTAGAATAGTCATTTCGGCTGTGTATTTTATTTGTTTGTTTTCCTTCAACTATGCTTACTTCAAAATTAATAATAACCAAAATTTACAACTGTTTTTTTGAACCTCCTTCTTTTTTTTGAAGTCGATTAAAAATAAAAAAAGCCGGAAAAATGCGAGTCGGACTCGCCCACCGAGGGTTCCGCTAAAATTTGTAGATACCTACCTAGCAGTGGCAAAGGGTTCATATATACCGATTCCCATCGGCTTCCCTTTTAGAAATCTTGTTCCCCGATCCGCTATACATAAATTTTGAGTCCGGCTTATCTTCACCATATTTTGACCCCTCGCCATTGCTATCTAGGTACATAATATTATAAATAGTTCCGGAATTGAGTCTCGCAGTTTTTTCCGAAGTTTCCCGATATTCAGTTTCTAAAACTTAAGACTAAATTTTTCATGATTTAATTACGAATGTCTAGTTTTCAGATTTTTCCTGTACTTTAGTAAAAGACGACACTACTTGCCAAATTTCATTGTTCTAGGTCAACGAAAAGTATCCTTTGAATTTTGATTTCCAACCCATTCAGTGCCGAGCCCTTTCAACAACAACAAAAGTTTCGAACTCCCATGCCTAGACCGCCAATGGGCGGTTGGATTTTAAAGTTCAATTAGTTTTCGAAATAACATCAGAAAGTTATGAGATTTTGTCTAATGATTTGTTTTATTATAATTTAATGGCTACTTAAACGGCCTGTGGATATTTGAAGTTTTGAAAAAAAAAAACAATTCTGACCTCTCATGCCGAGCCCGCCTATGGGCGGGCAAGACTCGTATTCAGAAGTAATAAACCTTTTTGTAAGTTTGAGTAAAATTAACAAATATCATAAAATTTATAAATGCCCGCGACTTCATACGCGTGGACTTTGTGTACAAATAAAGTCGCGTCTTCCATTTCACCTTTTTTTACAAAACGCTCTCTGATGTTTTCTACTTGATTACTTTACTTGAAGATGAAAAACTGCTTTATCTTTATAGATCAAGAAACTTCAAGATTTCGTGATTAGTCAGTACAAAAATACTGAATTTCACCCTTTTACCGGTTCTCAACTCCACTGATTTTTTTAACGTACTCTGATGATTGTTTCTTTCTCTTCTTCTTATCTGATATATTTTCTCTATTATTTTATCTGTTAGATCAAACTTTCCAACGTGGTACCAAATAAGACAAATTTACAGTAATTGGTCAGTAGTTTTTCAAAATGGTGAAAATACGCAGTCGCTGTATTAATTACTATTTATGTTCAGGCTTAAGCGTCGATATTATCGCGAGTAAGTAGTCTATTTTGACGACTCTTAGTTTGTCAGAAACCTAAAAATATCGAAATACTTTCTAAACAAGTAAAAAACATGGCGAACTTAAAAACTAGAAGGCTTATTAGGTAAAGTTTGATACAAAATATCTATGTTAAACCAAAATATCTTAAATAATATTATTTAAAATATATTAAATTAAAAAAATAAATCTAGAAAATAATAGTGATGAATAGGTGCATTTATATCGGAATGGATACGGTATAGAAGTGTGCTGTCTCAATAACTATTGTTTGTACATATATACTCTATCAATTGAACAAGGTTTGGATGGTGTGCAGGGATTTTCGAAAAGGCGCCGAAACTAACCATTGCCCTTTATTGTATACTCGCTACTTGAAGTTCGTGGTATTATCATCATTTTTTCTTGAGTGTCTTGGAAGTTCGTTTGCTGTTTGATTTAGTGCATTGACTTGAGATTATCTCCTCTGCGTAAGTCCTGGCCGTCAAGTTCTATTTTTTCGCGCATACCAATCTTGTGTATGGACGCTTTAAATGTGCAGTGTGTTATCACGTTACTTGGTACATTTGCAGTACAAGCAGAACTCGGAATCATGTGGTAAGATATATGTTCCATTTTTTTATTTGTGTTGCGTACCAGTAGGTTGAACTTAATTTTTGTTCCATTCATTGTTTCACTAAAAAACCTAAAATTATATAGGTCATTGACATGTTACTTAAAAAAAAAATTAAATTACCAAAATTTAGATAGATAGTTTAACATTAAGACTAACATTTATAATAAACGTTGATAACAATAATTTGCTAAATAACAACACCTAAAATAAGCAAATTTTTTAAAATAAGAAAAAAGGTTGACGATTCCTTACTTTAAAAAAAAACACTAATATAAAGACGTTTTAAATTGATTTTTTATTTCTTTACATAAATATGAGCAGAAATCTACCCAATACTGCAATTTCCGTGATTTTGATTGTCGTAAATCAATAAACTAAAAGTTTTAACTATTTTAATTTTAATTACTATTTTTGGTTATAAAATCAATAAAATGAACACAGTTTCGCCACAAGAATAATATAAAATTATGCATATATGCTATATACCACACATAGTCAATGTAAACTCAACATTAAAAACATTTCATGTCGAAATCTAAAGCCTTCTGCCGAAAACGCCCCTGGCCGGCAAGAATAGTTTAACGTGGCCGGGCCCGCCGATGTGCGGGCTCGCATCAGTGTATGGCGGCATAGGCGTAATGTCGTTACTTTTAAGGGAGGCAGTGAATGGGTTAAGAATGTCGAAGTATACGTTTTTGCGGCATAAATTAATTATCTTTTTTACCGTTAGTTTTGAAGTTTGTTTTTTTCACAGCCTAGAGATATTGTTAACATTGTGAATATATGGTTTTAATTTCAACTCGATACCTAAACGCGTTCCCGAGTTTTTCCGGAAATTCAGTTTTCAAAAGTAACTCCTAGATTTCTATGATTAAATTACAAATGTATAGTTTTTAGATTTTTTCGTGTATTCGTAGTAAAAGTCGATATTACTTGCTAAATTTCATAGTTATAGGTCAACGACAAGTAGCCTATGAATCTTTTTATTACGTAAATTTACAAGTTTAATTTTTTTACCCCTTCAACAGACTGTTGATCTGAATATATGATTTTAATTTCAACTCAATACCTCTACACGTTCTCGCGATAAACGAGGAAGGACATCATAGTGATCCTATAAGGGTTACTTTTTTTCTTTAGAGGTTCGGGACCCTAAAAACACCACCATAATGATGAACATTCTAGCTTTTGAATGGTTGTTGAACAAATTAAAAAAAATATCGGTCAAGATTTACTATAATTATAATCTCTCTACGAAAACAGGTATTTAGTATGAAAATCATTAAGTGATCGCAGCCTTTTTTTATGAGTGTACTGTACATTGATCTGCCCCCCTACCGCGTAAGTGTCGTCGGCATCGACATCGGCTTCATTTAACATAGGGATGCGACACATTGCTGCTTCTTTTTGACCCAAATGAAAACTTACCAAAGACTAAGAGCAATATGTCACATCCTTCTGTCAAATTAAGTCGATGACGATGCCGACGACATGACACTTGCGCGGTAGGGCCTCTGAGCCAACCAGTTATGTTAAAGGTAATAAACACATCTATACAGATATACCTTTTCCATACAAATTCATTCGGTATACCAAACTACATTTTTATATGAAAAAATAAATAAGCTTTTGATTTGGTAAAAATATACATGCCATTCGATTTGTTTACAAGGTCTGATTAAAATTAGGCTTAGCTGCGGCCCGCGGTTTCATCCGCTTGGTTCCCGTTCCTGTAAAAATATCAGAATGAAAAGAAGCCTATGTTTTAATACAGGCTATCTTTTATCTGTATGCCAAATGAGATCATTCAGGCTCCATACATTTTTGGGCCGTTTTACACAAGTACCAACAAAAAAAATGGTTACATATCTATGGTAAGAAAAGTACCCATATTACGAGTTTGGCAAACATATCTATCGGATACACTGCACATGTCGGTAAAACAGTCGCTAAATATGAAAGAGACAGAGCTACATTTTACGTTAACGATGACTGTAACGTCAAGTTTGCCAAACTCGTAATAAGCCTACAGTACCCCTATTACGAGTTTGCTTAACATGACATTTACAGGACTCGTGAGCGTAGACTATCGGATACACTGCTCATGTCGGTAAAACAGTCGCTAAATATGAAAGAGACAGAGCTACATTTTACGTTAACGATGACTGTAACGTCAAGTTTGCCAAACTCGTAATAAGCCTACAGTACCCCTGTTACGAGTTTGCTTAACATGACATTTACAGGACTCGTGAGCGTAGACTATCGGATACACTGCACATGTCGGTAAAACAGTCGTTAAATATGAAAGAGACAGAGCTACATTTTACGTTAACGTTTACTGTAACGTCAAGTTTGCCAAACTCATAATAAGCCTACTGGTCGATTAGAGCAATAGTTGTTACGGCACAACATTTTTTTTGCTGGCCGGCACTTTTAGAAAGCGGCCCAAAAAGAATGATCTCCTTTCATCCAAATTGGGTTCAGTAGTTATTGAATGAAAAAGTAAAATAAATATCCATTCATCCATTTAAACTTCCTTCCTCACAAACTTTACATTCATAATATTAGTAGGATACGGTGTGGCGCTATTTATTTTGGTTCGCATATATTTTACTTAATTGAAGTTTTCATATTATATTGATTAATATTATTTTATGTGTGTCTGTTTAAGCATGCTGTTCGCACATATGTTTGGAGTCGCAGCATTTTATTTTGTTCTTGCGACCCTTGTACTCTTTTTTTTTGCTGTAAATCTGTTTTGTGTAACAAATAAATAAATGTTTCCGGGATCTCACTGCTGTATGGCCCCCGTAGCACGACCACCGAAACACGACTTATATCGCGTGATTAAAGCGTTTTATCGACACCCACCTGTCATAATACGACGACCTGTTTGGCGCAGGGGTACTAAACCCGCCTACGCCAGAGGTCCCGGGTTCGATCCCGGGACAAGACAAATATTTGTGTGCATGAACATGTCTATTTTTCTTACCTTTGACCTTGATAAGGTCAATTTAAAAAATAATTATATTTTACCGATCGTCTACATTTTTTTTGTGATTTTTAAAGCTATTAGTGAAGGCTGTAGGTGTTATACTCATGGCGCTGGAGGGAACATTAGAATGGATAACAAGGGCCTTATATAAAGAAGATACAAAAAAAGTTTTAAAGTTCGATTGAGAATCGGTAAGTGAACAACTTGCTCCTAGGAACATAGGTCGAAATACGGCATTTTTTTTTTACTTTCCATACTGAATCGATCAGTGTGATTTGTATGATAAATCGAAAAAAATGACATATTTCAAGCCATGTTTCTAGGAGAAAGTAGTTCACTTACCGGTTTTGAGTCAAGCTAAAAAAATTGGATAGTTTTTAAAAATAATCATTTATAGGTACTAAGTAGTATCTAGTGATCTACTAGTGACAGCCTACGACTTTTGCATTATGCTAAATTATGTTTTGTGAAACTCACAACCTCGCCATTTCTTTACCTTGGCTTTTTACGAAAATAATACTTTCCGTACAAACAGGAACTTTTGTGGTTTATAAACGTAGTTTTTAATGCGTGTTTGTTTGGAAAAATATATGATGAAACCTTTGAAGGTTAGTCTCTGATCAACAATATTCTGATTCTTTTTCCGAGCTACTGCCGTACAACATAAGGCAGTAGTAGTCAATTTTGAATAATTCACATTCACGCACTACCAAAAATATTAACAATCATATACACTCACCGACTCACCTGTACATTTAATGACCCACTCATTTTCATACAGACATTCTCACTTTGCGACTCTATACATACATAAAAAAATATTTTTGCAAAAATCTGTAAAGTTTTGTTTGCTTTGAGAGTTTTGATTTTTAGGGTTCCGTTTACATTTAATGACCCACTCATTTTCATACAGACATTCTCACTTTGCGACTCTATACATACATAAAAAAATATTTTTGCAAAAATCTGTAAAGTTTTGTTTGCTTTGAGAGTTTTGATTTTTAGGGTTCCGTTTACATTTAATGACCCACTCATTTTCATACAGACATTCTCACTTTGCGACTCTATACATACATAAAAAAATATTTTTGCAAAAATCTGTAAAGTTTTGTTTGCTTTGAGAGTTTTGATTTTTAGGGTTCCGTAGCCTAATGGCAAAAAACGGATCCTTTATTCCAATTTGGGGTAGTGCTGCCAAGTCCACGTTGTTGGAAGCAGAAAGGGCCAATAGGCTGATACTAAAGATTATACTTAGAAGACCTCGCAGATACCCAACAACAGACCTTTACAAAGATGCAAAAGTTTTAACTGTCCGTCAACTTTTCGTACTAAGAACCTGTCTCATTGCTCATCAACGGTTAACTAGCAGTAATAATATCCAGAGCATTCGCAATAAACGAGTTTTTAAAATCCCCGTTCCAACCACACGCTCACACTTTTCTAGTAGATTTGGAGACTCAATAAGAGCACATGTCTACAACGCGGTAGCGAAAGTTTGCGACCTAAGAAACCTGACGCTGCACGAATTGAAGCCCGCTCTTACAAACTGGTTGCTCTCTTTAGATTACTCAAATACTGAAGGTCTGATTGATTGATGTTTCATTGCTTCTACGTTCATGCATTATCTATATATTTTTTAATGTAACGCACTATATTTAGTTCCTTTATTATTAAGTATTTTTAAGTACATCACTCATTCATACAAATGCAAATTCTGTTAATTAAGTAATTCACCAATTGGTGTCCCGAGACACAGGCTTTGCCCAGTTCGGGTACCTCTGTTATCTCTGTAATATGTACAATGTTGCTTTCTCATGACCACCTTATTCATGACTACGAGTACCATTGTTGGCATAGTAACAATGATTGTTTTGTGGTTTAGACTTAACTTTTATAACAAATATTGTGCAACTTTTCTCAGTTATTTAATAAATTTTATTTTATTTTATTTTATTTATTTATTTTATAGATTCGTCATGTCTGACTGTCTGTCCATCTGTCCGTTTGTCACAGCTTCACATTTTCCGATTACACAGTTCAAACTTGCTAGGTGTATTCCACAGAACATTAAAAGAGGTTTTTAACCTCTTTTAATGTTCTGTGATGTATTCTGTAACCGCTTTACGATTTTCATACACAAAAATAAAAAATAAAAGGTTAAGGGGGCTCTCATACATGGAACTAAAACTATAAAAAAAAAATCAAACCTATACGTGCGGTGTCTATAGATAGTTTTTTAAAAATTACATTGAGGTTCCCAAACCGATTTTTTCTCAATGTCAACCATTCGAAAGATGCACACTTCCAAAGTGGTAAAATGTGTGTGTAACCCCCCCCTCTATCTTTTAAAATAAGAAAGTGAAAAATCTAAAATCTGTTCAAATGTGTTTCGGTTTTATATAATATATATATTAGTAGAAAAGGATCGATCTCCAGAGGCATTTTTTTTCGTGTCGGGCTGGATAAACCCATTTTAAAATCGAATAACGTTTTTAAAATATTTTTTTATATATAGTTCGGTGTCTAATCTACGTGATACAAGGCATATATAACGAATAAGTTTATTTTAAATATTTAAAAAAAAATCTTAAACCCTAAAATCCTGATCGCTCTGGGATGACCCAACTCCCGATTGAATGAAAAAAATATTCTTTAACTTTTTAATGAGAAGATTCGTATGAAACAACTTATTTAGATTACATGAAAAATAGTTAATCTTCATAGTAATAAAATATTTTTAATTATATTAACAATACTTTTGCCATAATTTGAATTTCAAATCGTGTCCGGGCATTTTATCTCATCGCTCTGCGCTGAGGTAGAACATCGCGCTCATCCCTAGTTACGCGTTATAGACACTCTATTCCCCTCCCGCGGGGCAATGCCAGTAGTGGTCTAACCGCTGAGGAGGATACCTGTGTGCCACGTTCCTGCGCTCCAACATTCCGAAGGTAAGTTCATGATTGCTCTGGATTTGGTTCTCGAATTTTATGATTGCTATGGCACGTTATTTAAATTAAATAGTAAGCTTGTAAATGTGTTTGTTATGTGAATTAAGTGATCGTTATGATGTTTTTTATGAGACGTAATCACAACTTTCTACTGCTTTTAAATTCGGCTATATTTATGATTTTGTGACTTTTTGTGATCGCTATGGCTGTGATTACTCTGTCCAAAAAGACCAGAGCGATGATATTTTGCATTAATTGTACGTTATAAATCTATTTTAAGTAGTACTTAGCACCGGACTGTAAAAATGGCAAACGATGACCTATGCATATAACCTTTCCTGGGTTTCTTTGGGTAACCTAAACCCATAAACAGATTACCTATATCAAAACTACACTGGCAATATTAATTCTACGTAAAGTTATATGAAACTATTCAGAAAAGAGTCACGGTAAAGGTGCTCCTGATGGTGCTGGAGGAACGCTTAAGAGGACTGCCGATAAAATGGTGACTCATGAATTAAATATACCTGATAAGAAAACGTTTATACATTTTCTCAAAACAAATGTGCCAGGAATTATCATGGAAGAAGTTGCAAAATTTGCCATATCAGAAAAAGAAATGTTAATACCGCAAGAAATAAAAGAATTTCAGGGTACCTACTATGATGGTACACCAGGTAATTTGGTCAGCAAATACTAAAAACGTTTTGGCTATGAGGCGACTAATCTGCGATTTAGACAACTGCTCACAAGAGGCTGTACAATGTCCGCACGGCAAACACTTAGGCTATTACCAAATTAATAGCGACTCGAACCAAAACACCTCAAAGACAAACATGTCACGGGCATCAAGGAAGACAAGCCGACCTTCGCTGGTTAAGCGTTCAAAAAAATGCAATCAGGAGAAGCAAATTTAACTCCCACAAATGCTAAATAATAGACAGACTATAACTGCATATCAAAGACAATAATCATTATACAACTCGGACCTGCCGGACAGTTTTTGGGATGTAGTCCCATCTATTGAATATTTCCGAGGTAGTTTTATCTTCGATGCAAAACGATAACACCTTGACAAAGGTTGCTGCAGCAGAAGATTTACCCGACTCCGAATCCGATGACTATTCAATTTTCTGAGCTTCCAATAAACCTTATTTTCTTAGATTGTTGATCAACTAAGCCTTATAGAAATTGTATTTTTTTTACTTGGTGTTAAAATTTTTATCATTATAATTTGCAAACAATATTTTAATCTGATCTGATCAATTATCTGTTCTTTTTAATGCTTTACTTTCCACTAAAGATATAGTTAAGGAAAATGTAATTATTACAAATCTCTTAGATAATCTTGAAAAAACTGTTATTTTAGTCATGATTCTAAGTCCTATCAAGCAATATGATTACAAATAGTTACGTTTATAAATTTTTAGTTTTAAGTATTTTATCTTGTTTTTATAAATGTTAATTTTCTTTAATAACGTTTTAAAAACTAATATTTAATGAGTCTAAGTCATTTTATAACTATAAGACATTTCAAAAGTTTTTAATTTTGTCTCATTTACTTACCTAGAAGTTATTTAATTAAGTCCAAATAAATGAAACTAAGCCAAAAGTTGATATTTATATAACACATTCCGTATTTCTGATATGCATGACAGATTTTTCTAAAATAATACATTACTCTTACATCCGCCTCTGTGGTCTAGTGATACAACCACCGGTATCAGACCCAGGGTATTCGGTTTGGTTGGTGGTAGGACTTGTCGTAAGTCCGCCTGGCTAGCTACCACCATCTTATCTGAGTCTGACGCCATAACAACAACGTTTTCAACATTGTTGTGTTCCGGCAGTTAAAGATAAGATAGCCAGTTCCTCAGTGATTGGGGATTCCGGGAGAGGCTCGCTTCCATCTTCAGCCTTATCAATACTTAACATCAGGTATGATGAAATCTAAGAGTCTCCCCGTACTTCATTTAAAAAAAAACATATAATCTTGTTACACGTATACTGAATATGACTGAAAACGACTAAATAAATAATATTATATCAATATTTGTTTTTTTTGTTTCACTGGTTTCACCATTTATGATCGCTCTGGCACCAATTATGATTGCTCTGGTCGCGAAATTTTTTGAACTTAAATATTTCCATAACTGTTTGTGTAAAGTGAAGGCCAATAGTAAAAATGTACTATTTGAATATCATTCTTTTTAATGAGATACATAATTACCATTAAATATCAATATCTGAAAAGCACCAGAGCGATCACACGAATACGCCCGTTTTGGAGATTGATCCAAAAACAAGAAACCGTTAAATATAAAATCTTATACTATAACAAAAATACGCTGTCCAACTCACAGCCGCGTGGCATAGTATCGAGAACACTGGAGCTGTTGCCCAGCTGAATGCAAAGACTCAGCCGCTGGGCAAGATAGGCACCAGCTCTCATTTCTCCTGAGGCGTGGACCAGTGTTATGGAAAGATCTTTAATAAACTTTTTGGTGTCAGACGACCAAGGGCCGATTGTCTTTACGGCAAGCGCCGCAAATTCGTGGCTTACTGAGAGCGACGAATATTTGCGGCGCTTGAGGAACTGAGCTTGCTCCGCAGCGGCTCCAGCTCTTGAGGATGTACCACGTATATGGGAAGGACCTAAGGTGTCTACACAGGTTGCATCCCACATAAGGGTACGCCCCAAGCACCAGGGCACTAACGTCGCACCATCGGGTCTACCATCATCCCTGAATAAACCACAAGGTTCCAGAGATGATGGGATCGAAGCAATGCCGAAATAAAATCTAAAATAATAAAAACTATCATCGAAACGAAATATAATTAGCACTTTTAGAGATATAGCACATTTTTCGTAACCGCAAATATAACTAGTGTCATTTATACAAACACTATGAAAAACAAAGTTATTTTTGCAGTCGAAATTGTTAGTAGTATTTAGACTACGAAACCCTATACTGCGCGTGGCCCGACACACACTTGGCCGATTTTTTAACCTTATTTTCTTGTCAATTTAAACTGGCAAAACAAAATAAGTACTATATTTGTTTAAAAAAAAAATGATTTCTAGGTAGGACTTAATACGGGACTTCAACCACCTTCAACCATAAATGTATTATTTAGGAAACTAATCAAAAGGTTGCATTATTAAAAACCTTCTTCTTCTTCTCGAGTGAGGATTAGTGGCCACTTCTGGTGTCAGAGTTTATTAAGCCGCCTATAAGGCCTCGGACTTGGCTTAACGACTGTAATCAAATGACGACAACCGGGATAAACGTGCCCTCCGAAGCACGGAAGCGCTCAGTTGTAATGTCATTTTACGGTCACCCATCCGATAAGAAGAAGATTTAAAACCTTCGAAATTCTTCAAGATAAAAAAGAGACAGAGTTTTAGTACTTGGTTGCACCGTAACATTTACTTAATGTGCGCGAAAAAAGGATTGTGAAAACTAAATGGAGGAAGAGAACAACTACTCACGATTACAGGCCATGATGGCCGATCACAGACAATCACGCCCTCTACACAATCGTGCGTCTGTAATCGCCCATCATGGGCAATTGTGAAGAGGAGCCATAAAATAAGTATTATTTTTAATTTCAATATGATAACGGTGTTGACAATTTGCCATCAATCTTTGTCATTAATGTCAATGGAAATAAAATTGAAAATATTAAAAAACGATTTCAACGGTTTGCTTATTATAAAAAAAGTTTACGTGATTTTGTTCATCATACATATCAGAAGGTATGTAAACCATGAAGTGTACCTATCTACAAAATTTATTTCAAAACGGCACTTCACTCTCACCGAGTGAGTCGAGCGATGGCGTTCATTTCTGGTTTTGTAATGGATGTATCAAAGAGGTCCTTTTTAAAAGCAGCAACGAACTCTACATTTGCCGAGGCTTTGACGAGCGTGTGGAGCCGGTGTAATGTACCGTGCCGCGTTATTATTCAGTAACTTTTATACATGTAACGTAGGTACGTTAGTACAATATGCCTCAGTGCATGTGTAACAATAATATTGTAATAAGTACATACTTATCTGTCATAATTTTCTTTCCAGATTTTGTAAATAGATAAGAAGTTACTGGAACACTGGGTTTGTTTGTACTTAACTACATATCTAACAGAAGGTATGTAATCTATATGAAGTGTTAGGTACTAAAGAATGTTTTTATTTCATGTACTTATGTAACAACAATAAATGGATATGGACGTTTATAGCTGGAAAGCAACAGGAATTTCGCAGAAAAAATTTATGGATTGTGTGCGGAATGATATGAATGTGAAGGGAGTGTATGAGGAGATGATGAGTGACATGGAAGAATGGAAGAGAAGGTCGCACTGCACCGACACAAATAAATTGGGACTAGGGCGGTTACAACCCGATACTCGGGTTCGTCGATCGACGAAAAATTCCAAATTATGCGAAAATCTTTAATTGCAGTTTGTCATCATCACGTTTAACATTTTGTATATTTTATAGTTTTCGGAAAAAATAGACTCGAGTAACTTTAATTTGATACCTTACTCGGCCGCGTACTACGCGCCAAAGTCCCTATCGAGTCGTCACAAATTTTGCGAACCTGAATTAAGTATATAGATAAGGGTAGCGATAATGATGAACAATTATAACAGACACAATTTTCTTCCAGATTTTGTGGATAATTTCCATAAGTACTTACAATGCCAGGAAGAAAAAGATCAAATCTTTCCCAGATATCTAAAAGTGCCAAAAGCACGATGTCGGTCGTGAGGAACGTTTAACTGCCGACAGAGAACGCCAAGCTCAGTCTCGCACCACTAAAACGTTTATGCAACATGAAGACCGTTTAACTGCCGACAGAGTACGACACGCTGAGTCTCGCGCCTCTGAAACGTTTACGCAACGCGACGCGAGGAACGTTCAACCGCCGAACGTGAACGTCGTGCTGAGTCTCGCGCTTCTGAAACGTTTACGCAACGCGAGGAACGTTTAACCGCCGATAGTGAGCGTCACGCTGAGTCTCGCGCCTCTGAAACATTCACGCAACGCAAGAAACGATTAACCGCCGATAGTGAACGTCACGCTTAGTCTCGCGCCTCTGAAACATTCACGCAACGCGAGGAACGTTTAACCGCCGATAGTGAACGTCGTGCTGAATCTCAAGCTTCTGAAACCTCCACTGAATATGAGTTGCGATTGCAGTTTCCCAGGGAGACTTATCACCGGACGCAAGACGAACTCACTGCTCAAAGATCGCAGGAACGTGACCGTGTCGATCAAGTACGTCAGTCACAGTCTACTGAACAGCGTGATGAACAACTCGAAATAGATTGCCAGCGCCACGTTGTTTACAGATTGTCGATCAGTGACAACGAATCCATGATTTATGAAACTGAAGATCTGCCCTGGACAAATAAAGAAAAATCAGGGTTCAGATACAACCCCTGCATTATATACAACAACGATACAAATATTGGGTCCATGACCGAAGTGTGTCGCCATTGCCGGGCGTTGAAGTGGAAGAAAGAGCCTAACGGAATGTGCTGCTCTGCTGGAAAAGTACGCTTGGAACCGTTGACGGAATCGCCCCAATCATTTAAATCTCTATTGTACGGAGACCACCCTCAGTCCAAACAATTTCTAAGTTCTATACGAGCGTACAATAGTGCATTTCAAATGACCTCATTTGGTGCCAAACAGGTACGTGAGCACGGTTTCATGCCAACTTTTGAAATACAAGACCAAGTGTACCATCTCATCGGATCATTGCTACCTACAGATGCTCCTAAATTCTTACAAATTTATTTTGTAGCTGATTACCAGGAGCAGGCCAATGTCCGGCAGCAGCATATTCCGAACTTGAACCCTGATCTCATTACTGGGCTACAAAATATGCTGCATGACGTGAACACATTGACGGTTAAAACTTAATCAGCTGTTAAATTCTGCCAGTATCACTTATAGTATTTAATGAATTGTTTGTAATGTTCATTTTTCCACGCGGATAAAGTTGCGGGCAACAGCTAGTTTTAAAAATAAAACAACACAGACAGCCATAAAGACGAGGCCATAAAAAAAAAGCGTTTTGTGACAGGTGTCAAGTCAATCAAGTGGTGTCAAATTACAAAAAAATACAAAAAAAAAATCCCCTTTTCGCTCTTTAAAACAGTATCAGGGTAACAGTATAGTTTAAATATATTATAAGTAATTACGAAATTAGGTAGGTAAGTGCTTTTTGATGACCTCACTAATATTAATTTCAAATAATTAATAAGAAGGAATGTGCTCATTGTTCATAATTCAGCGACTATTTTTGATGATTGAATTTAGACTTGGAACAAAAGACTTAATTAGCTAAGTGAGGTTGGTACTTACCTACAATTAGCTGGCTTCATTGTATAATGTGCTAGAACATTTGGAACAAAGGATGCTTGTTCATCGATCACGATTTGTTCTGCTTAAACCTTTGTGCATACATTAATACAAGAAGTAATGTACTATAGAAAGGTAAGCAAGGGCTTCGTTTCAATCACGCCTTGAATTTCAATCTTATGAGAAGGTAATTGGACCTAAAATCAAACGTGTGGAAACGCGTCTTACATTCAAAGGTCAATGACTGTTATTGGCGTGAGCAGTGAGCACGTTTGATGACGTCACTACAAGCGGCGGCCAATGCAATTATGTAATTTGCGCTTGAAAGGGATTTGTGTAGAATATTTTCGATTCATTAACAAAGTTTCGAGAATTGAATGGAAGATCATTCATTTGATTCTGGAAAATCACTTTTAACGGCGACTTTCATCTACCTACCAACAGTCGCTAATGATAATGACTATTGCATAACTTTTACGACCTGTTTGACGCAGGTACTAAGCCCGCCTTCTGCACCAGAGGTCCCGGGTTCGAACCCCGGACAAGACGAATATTTGCATGCAAATGGGTGCATGAACATGTCTATTTGTCTTGGTCTGGGTGTTTGATATGTATAATATGTATGTATTTACAAAAAAAAAGTATAAAAGTATGTTTAACCGATATCTAGTACCAATCCATAACACAAGTTCTTCGTGAAACTTCACGTGGGCTAGATAATTGGCGTGATTGTATGCAATTATTTATTAATCGTATTTATTAAAGTGAAACATCGTATAATACCTTTACCCAAAAAAAAAATAATTTAAATCTTATACTATAATAAAAATACGCCGTCCAACTCACAGCCGCGTGGCATAGTACCGAGAACACTGGCACTGTTGCCCCGCTGAATGCAAAGACTCAGCCGCTGGGCAAGATAGGCACCAGCTCTCAGGTCTCCTGAGGCGTGGACCAGTCTTATGGAAAGATCTTTAATAAACTAATTTCTAATAACTACTAATAATTACTAATTTCTGCTTGTGTACCGTACTTAGCAAAATCCATCATTATTATAAGGGACTAATATTTATATTTATTATAGATAATAATTACGGATTTTACTGTGAACTGTTGTCGTGTGCGTGTGTTACAAAATGATAATTATTTATTTAATAAAATGTTGCTTTCGATGGGTTTTCCTCAATGAATTAACCACAACAATGTTGTTTCTAACCAGCAGAAATACTTAATAAAACTCACAAATGACGCAACAGAGAAGACAAAAGCATATTCAATAAAATGACAATCAGAATTTAATGTTTACGATAAACAAAAATAGTAGGTGAAATTTCTTTAAATGTCAAAAATAGGTTATAATTAAATTATTATGTCATTACCTAAATAGTATTACTATACCTAGGAATTTACAAAATAATAATGATCGCGATAAAATAATTTCACTAACAGCTTATGTACGCATACGCTTAGGTACTAATACCAAATACTATAGACACAATACTTACTCTTTGTAATCCATAAAACCGAATATTACTAATGCACAAAAACATGTAGAATTATATTAAGATCTTAATTTGTTTAGATAAGCCTGTACCCGGAACCTTTGCTGCGTTTATCTAACACTTTATTAAACTAAGTACTTATACGGATTCGTTAGCTATCAAGATTCCTTAGATATGTGCGATTTATTTACGTATAGGTACTATACCTAGAACTTACGTAACATAAGACATGGATCGTTTATAATTTTATGATACTTTTGCAGATAAAAAGTGTATTTTTATTGTCCAAATTTTATAAGAAGGGCAAAGTTATTTCATTTGATTTGAAGGCAAATTATTTTATTGACATACATGTGGTCTAAATGTACGTAGTACGTAATTAAACATATACATTTTATATATATGTTTAATTTTAAAGGTTAGTTTTATCTATGGGTAATTTGTAGCCTGACCATAAATAAATAAAATAAATGTGAAAAACGTTTTAAGAATAAAATATTTTTTTATTTTCTTAAAAACCTAATTGCATTGAAACTCAGTTATACTTCTTCAACGCTTTCCAGATTATTGTACTATATTAGAAATATGAGAGACTGAAGAAAAGATCACAAAAAGAAAACTGTTAAAATATTCCATCGCGCTTTAACAGCATTTTTGACGTCAACACTTAGCAAGTTAATTCTTTTTTATTTTCTTGTATCGACGTCACTACGTTTACATTAAATTGCTAAAGTAACTTAGAACAGCAAAATAAATATGTTCTTTTGTATGTTAAACACTCGATTGGTATTCTTGAATAAATGAGTTTTGCTACACCGACGTGCAAAATAACTATAGTCATTTGAACGGCGATATTTTATATTAACAAGCGAGGATAATTCTTTTTAAAACTTACTATAAAAAAATGTAGTGGGAAAGCAATATTCACAATTTGATTTACTTGCATGACAAAAAATTAGTTATTTTGATACAAAACCTGAACTCCTGATTCTCATTCTTCATTAAATGATATTTCTATGGGACCACTTAATGGAAGAAACGCAAGAAAACTCATTCAAGTTTTTTACTTGTCAATACTTTTTTACATATCACATAATGGCCTATTACAACTTTTTAGGTTGAGAAAAGATGAAAAATTGAGGTTCTTCATTTATTCTCTTTCAAAAAGAGATAAAAAGTTGTCATAAAAGTATGACGGCAATTTAATCTCAGGATTTGTTTGGAAAATTGAATTTTGATTGAGTACAGTGACTGTCTTTTTTTGCTCGAGAGTGTATTTGTGTTAATCGAATTTAGTCATAAGGTGGACTTTGCCCACTACGTATTTTGAGCGAGATTGCTACCTTACATGTATGTTTAGCAATAAAGTTGTATTGATTATTTTATAACACGTATTTTCCGGATATAGATCGTATAGAATATTCAAGAATGTATGATGACATGAATCTTTGATTAATATGCTGTTTCTAAATTTAAGTGTTTAGTTTTTATACATTACATAGCGAAATACTGTTGTTTGCTGCGTACGTAGGTTTATCAAAATTGTATGTAGGTAAGTAGGTAATGTTATTTTTTTATGTTAAATCTCATAAAGACACGTAATTTTCATAAAATGAGAAAACAAGTTTTACATTATACGATTTCTTTTTAATGTGTCTATTTCTAAGCAATCTGCACTCGGCACACACAAATAACAGACTTAAGAACACAAGTTTTTACGAAGAAAAATATAATAATAGGGAATGTCATTGTTTTTCCCAGCCAGTTGTATGAATTTAATATTTTCTATAGGAAATACATATTCGGGAAGGTTTAGATTACAAGCTTGTCTGCTGTGTATCTGTACGTCATTTGGGATAAATTTTGCAACAACAGTGTAAGAAATAAAATATTATAAACACGAAAGTTTTAAGTAACGTATATATCCAGAACCATGGTAAGGACCAATTTTTATGAATTTTGGGTTAATAGATCGCCTTTGGTTTTGGTGTAAAGTCGAAAGACCTTGGAGAAAACAACTTTGTAGTGGAGATAAGTCATGAAGGGGTGAAAAAGGATGATGAAGTACCTACCTATTGAAATAAAACTTCGGAGAGTGTGCTATTGAGCTGTATGAGCTCATCCCGCCAGATCTGGCAGGATGATGAACTCCCGATGAAGTTTAGACGTACTGTCGGCTATCACTCCTACCTGGTTTATATTCCTCGTCTGCGTACAAAGCGCTTTTCTTCGTCCTTTCTTATGCACACAGCCAGAGCGTGGAATTCGCGGCCTGCCTCTGTATTTCCGGCAGCTTACAGCCCTGCGGAGCCTACTATCATCTATGTCGTAAGAACATTTTGTTTGCGTTTTATTTTTATTGAAGTTGCCACATTTTGACACACTTTACACTTTATAGGAGACTATAGCAGACGCTCCCTATGTTCATAAGCAGGCTATCTACTATCTGTGTACCAAATTTCATCCAAATCCGTTCAGTAGTTTCAGAGTCGATTCAATGCAAACAAACAAACTATCAAAACTTTCCTGTTTATAATATTAGTATAGATTAGTATAGGTAGATGATTGAGCGAAGACTTCACAAAACTTCCGTCAAAAAACAAGCTTACTTTAAATAGCATTGTAAGATTGAAAATAATGTGTTAAGAGATGGCGGTAAGCCCCCATGTAAAGCTTGAGAGAATAGGGTTTTTCTAGTCAAGCTCCCTCCACCTTCGACCTGTTGTACTTTTTTAATTATTACTCAAAAATACGGATGGTATTTAACTATACCTCAATTTCCTCAAATCCCGTTTTCTCCAACAAATATTGCCTTCGTTCCGCCAAAAATACTGATTGTGAAAATATGCTCACTAAAACATTGAATAATTATAGATTTATCATGGTCTCCGCTTTGGTACAATTAGATGATCAATGATAAATCTATGCATCAGCACCTATTTAATAACTTGTAACAAACTTTTTTCGGACTATCTAAGTTAAACCAAAATAATTCAAAATATTTAACAAAGTCTTTCGTCGTCGTCGTCGTCTCAGCCACATAACACCCACTGCTGGGTATAGGCCTCCCCCAAAAGGGGGGGTTTGCCATAATCGCCACGCTTGGCAGGCGTGTTGGCGATCCAAGTATGGCCAAGTTTGTAGGAGACGCTGCTGTCCATCTCCTGAAGGCTGAGTCCCTTAGTCGCCTTCATCAGCCAGTCTACCCATGGGATGACAGGGGGTACACAGCTTATCAAAGTCTTTACAATGTTACAATGTTTACATCGTCAGTCCACTTGATCACTGCAGTTTTATTATAATTATTCTGCGAACATATGTTCGCAGTAATTATTGCATGAATAAAGCGCGTTTTGCCTTTGAAGGCAAAACCCCCGTTTCGTTTTTGGCTTCCACTGGTGGTGCTACCTACGTATATTTTTTCAGCCTGGACCTCTATTTTTGAATCACTCGTCGCGCAATTGGCAGGCGAACGAGGAGTCGATCATGCGATTAGCGACTTTGCGTGCGTTGACATAGCACGCTTTTCGCTTTGCCCCTCGCGCGCTCGCGCTGGGAGGCGGTACTACAGGCGAAAAGCGAAGGTGCAAGGTCGCTTTTACGAAATACGGAAACTCAAACATCGCACGAAAATCAGTAGAAACTTCGAGACGAGTGAATAAAAAATAGAGCTCCTGATCAGTAACAAGTCCAGTAACATGTTTTCATTTATAATTGATAAAAAACTTGGGGCAGCTACACTCACTATTTAATTTTGTCCAGTCACTATTTTTGGTAGGTGCATAAGAAAACTATCCAGTGAGTAAAGGTATTTTTTTTAATCAACTGTCTTCCAATTTTGCCCGTTTGAACATTATTGGCTGTGGAACTTTCGATTAAATAAGTTCTCATTCTCACTCATTGAAAACTCAGCATTGGCCACGGCGGAGCTTCAGAGCCACAGTCGCCGCCCGCAAAGTTGCATGTTTATCGGTCTTTTATAGGACACACTTTGGAGAGACTCCAAAAGGATAATTTTTGCTTTTTAGTTTTTTGAAGTCGGTTTTCATTTTTTTTATAAAAAGTTTTTAATTTCACAATTTTTAAAGGTAGAAGAGGTCCCGTGATTACTCTAACAACCTAATGTTAACTCCTCATCACCTTTTACAAAATGCTGCTTTTCTCGGTGCAGGGACGTTACTTATTGAGAAGTTCTCCCGATACTTCATCACCAGCTCCACTTCATCACATGCATCGAGTCGAGCATAAATTGCTTATGAACCACATTAAATTAATCGTATCGCTTCTAAGTATTTAAATAAAAATGCTAAGTATTTAATAGTTCCGATGACCATTTGTGGTCTTCATCATCAGTTCTACTTCACCGAATGGTGCTTTCAGGAAGCATATGTATAAGTAACTACAAAAAACACCGAAATCGCTAGGTATAGGAGTGCCTATATATTTGAAGAGTTCCTGGATTTCTCCAGGATTCCATCATCAGATCGTGACATGATAAGAATGGGACCACATGGGAAGTATACCCTTTCGAAGAATAAAAGAATTACTCAAATGTGTCTAGCCGTCTTCGAGTAATCGAGTAACATACATAAAAAAAACCGTCGAATTGAGAACCTCCTCCTTTTTTTGAAGTCGGTTAAAAAACGCTTCGTACGCAGACGAGGAATATCAACTAGTTAGGGGTGATAGGGCTATCACCCCTAACTAGTTGATATTCCTCCGTTTATGTTTATGATATTCGTCTGAACTCCCGGTGGTAATAAAATGTAATTGAAAAAGTTATTTTATATTATTTTATACTTTTTCAATTACGTTTTAACCGCTGTGGGTTTCTTCAATATTTTTAATTTTGCTTTTTATTTAAATTTTTCGGATTATTAATATGGGGTTTGCTCAAACAAATGTTTACTGCAGCGCTCCCTGGTTAGTTGTCACCGTAACACTTATCTAAGAACATTCACCATTCAAACCAGAACCCATCACTGCAAACCGCATCAAAATCGGACTAATAGTTTTGAAGATAAATGGTAACATTGATTTGCAAAACGAGTGTTTAGGTACTGCAGCGCCCCCCGGTGAGTTGTCACCGTAACACCTATCTAAGAACATGCACAAATCAAACCCGAACCCATCACTGCAAACCGCATCAAAATCGGACTAGTAGTTTTGGAGATAAAAGGTAACATTGGTTTGCATAAACAAACAAACAAACAACCTCTTACCCCGAACGCATATACCGTCTCCGTAACGTCGTTGGTAAAAAGAAGCTGGTGGGATGACCTCATGCAGCTCAATAACATACTCTCCGAAGTTTTATTCAAAAAGATAGGAACTTCATCATCCTCTATTTCACCCCTTCATGACTTATCTCCGCTACAAAGTGGTTTTCTCCAAGGTCTCTGTGAGTACTATACACCAAAGGCGCTCTACTGACCTAAAACTCATCAAAATTGGTAATTACAATGGTTCTGTAATTAAGGATACTATTGACAAACTTTAAAAATCATAAATGTATACGAGCGAGTAGTCCCCGGAGTAAAAATCGAGGTTTTATGTCAGCTTCTGCTGGGCAAGTGTGCTGCTTCTTTTTCGGCAAGTATGTAGGAAGGTACTTAGGTACATTACCTGTTTTATCACTCAGTATTTAATTGTACCTTGTAAAACAACCTACTCAGAAATGCGTATGCGCGTGTGTCAACAAACACAGTTCATTGTGTGAACAGCTGTAATAAATCGACTTGTTTTTCGTTCAATAAACTTTTAATAATTTAAAATATGTCCCCCAAATGAAACGTGGTATTACTTTAGGTATTACTTTTATAAACCAATTATTTAACTTTTCCGGTTGAATAATAAAGTGAAACAAACCTTTGGCTATGTAATTGGTGTCTGCCTGAGAGTTATTTATTACTCCACGTGGAGATTCTGAAAATACCTAGGGAACATTTGACTAGGGGAAAAACTATTATGTTAGTAGTCATATCCTGTACCTGATATAATCAAGACCACTACCGGTATAATCAAGACCATGAACTGTGTGTGTACAAAACATTCAAATCCGTTAAGCCATTTTGCGTGATTATGTGACAAAAACATCAACGTTTTTTTTCATTAATAAAAGTAGAAATTATCATGCAAGCCCGACTGTCATACATGTATGTTTGCGTCCGGGGATCGAACCCCCGTCCCCTGGCACCGTGGGTAAGGTCAGCTAGCTTAAATTTAAATGTAATTTTTCATTTAAGATATTTGTTTTAAGCTTCCTTCCTACGCAATGCATCATGCAGTAAGTCAATTTGAATATTCATGCGAGTTAAGGGTTAAATTGTGGGTTAAACAAACGAATAGTCAATTGACAATTTACATTTTGACGTAGATTTTAGAGGATGCATACCTAGTGACTTCAAGGTGGCAAGAAAAGACGTTAGATGGAGGGAAAGTACCCTAGGTATTAATGCAAGCAAATAAATTAATTAATTAAAGTAAAACCGCGGGCGACTACTAGTATTTTCTGTAAAACTTAGCTGTGTATTTTTTTAAATGCCGAATTAACTATTGGATTAATCATTCTTAAACAAAATTAATGAACCTCGGAACTTGAAGTTACGTTGTAACTGTTTAAGTTTATTGACCTTGCCCAGCACGTAAGTAAAAAAAAATATCAATGATCTTGCAATCTTGAAAGTCTCAACCAAAATGTAAGAAAATTGCTGGTATTTGTATTCTTTATTATTCAAAAGTAATTATTGATACTGATTGGAATAAGAAATAGTTTGATATTTTCACTGTAACAGCAGTTTTATTTTTCTTATTTTATAATAAGCTTTCTTTCATTTAATTATCTATACTAATATTATAAAGAGGAAAGATTTGTATTTTTGTATGTAACGAATAAACTCAAAAACTACTGGACCGATTTTGACGAAATTTGGTATAGAGAATCCTTAGACCCCAAGTAGTAACGTAGGCTATAAATGATCCCAAAATTCCCACGGGAACGGGAACCACGCGGGTGAAACCGCGCCCGGCCTCTAGTAATATAATAAATTATTAATTAATTTTAGTTACTTAATCTATCTACAATCTAGATATACTAACGCAATAACAAAGTTGCAATTTAAGAGTTTTACACAATATCTGCCTAGAAAGGCCCATCGCTGATTTAAGTGGATTTACTTACAATGACGGAGAAGACAGACGGAGGAGGAGAGATGATGGAGGAACGACTTAGAATATGGGGGTTAATCCGATTAACTAACTAAGTAGTATTAAAGTCTTAACTAATTATGTCATTAAATGTTGTGTAATAAAGTAGGTGTACTCTCTGCAGTGATAGCAAGAATCTATAGGATAATTTTAAAAAATAAATGAGGAGGCTAGGATCAAAACCTCACATATCCACTTTTGACAAGTTGAATTTTTTTTCTTTCTATCGTCTCTATAGGATAAAATTCATCATCTGGCAACATATTTTGGAACAAAACAGCTCCTATCTATCAGTAAAATGTAGATGAAATCAAAAGTTTCGTCCAAACCAAACATATTCTCCTAAAAAATAATTAATATCATAGTTAAATTCAAAACCACACCTATCCTTTAATCTCTACAGGGAAAACAATGAAGGTTAAGGTCAAAGTCGCACTTATCCATTATTAAATTGCCGGATTTCACATAGACATATGATATTATATTTTATTACCAATAATATATATTACCAATAATAAGGCAGTATAGTCTTTGACCTTTGTAGTGTATTCGCTGTGTAGTGTCGGCTTAGAATAGCACTACCCCCTCTCATCCCAGGGGTGTCGTAAGAGGCGACTAAGGGACTCAGCGTTCAGGAGATAGGCAGCTGCGTCTCCTACAAACTTGACCATACTGCGATCGTCAACCCGCCTGCCAAGCGTGGCGATTATGGCAACCCCCCCTTTTGGGGAAGGCCTATACCCAGCAGTGGGTGTTAAGTGGCTGAGACGACGAGTCTTTGACCTTAGCGTGTCCAACCTTTCCAACGATTAAAAAAATAAAAGCTTTCAAATTTTTATGACAGGGACGTTTCACGTACCTATGTTCCTTGGTTGCTTTTTTTCTGTTGTTGAAGGCCAAATATTTAATTACAAGGAAAGAGAGGAACAAAACCACACTTATCCGAAGAAACAGTTTAAAACAGCACTTATCCCTAAATGTTTTGACAAAACAATACTTATCCATTGTATGGAAAAATGACACCAGTTAAAAATTTATAAAAAACTGTTTTTAGTAGCATAATATTAGCTCATTAGAAAGACATACCCCTGTCACCTCTAAAAGCTGTGTCTTAAGAATAGTTTAGTTTTTATTGTTTTCTGAAAAAAAAATCTAAACTGGATAAGTTATGATAACCTGGCGGGTTGAATTTTCATATACGTAGTGTTAATAAGTTCCTAAGTACCTATTTTACTGTTTATCTGAAAACTAAGTGGGTATTGAACTTGGAATCCTCAAATTTTTTTCAAGATAACTTACTTATTTTTAAAACGACATCAAAAAAGGAGGAGGTTCTATGTTCGTCTGTCTGTTTCGTGAACCTATCAACGACCCCCGTTTACTTGAAGACGGCTGTACCAATTGAAGTATGTACTTAATTCAAAGATTCAAATCAGGGTTGTTCCAAAGTCGACCCCATTTTTTTTAATTTTGAAAACGGTTTAGTAGTTTTCAGGAATTCTTGAAAATGCTGTCGTTTTCACTTTATTACAATCATTTCGCATCGACTCCACTTGACTGACGAAGTAATCTCTACTACTACGTTATCAACTCCATTTCACTTCGAATAGCAAACTTCGATAAAAAAATGATAACTGTTTTTTCCACCAATCATTTTTAAAACTGCTTTGAGTTTATCTTTTAAGAAAATACACTTTCGAAATTTGAACAATAAAGAATGCCAAGAGTGAACTTTTTAGTGTCCTATCCACTGACCTCCATCCACGTACTAGTAGTAGTACTAAGGAGGTCAGTGGTAAGACCCCCTAGCCCTATAATAGCCCTATAATACTTACAAGGCTGCTAGAAGGGGGCTATTTCAATAGGGGGAAATTATTAGTTTACTAGTATATTAGTGTATTCGTTCTAATAAATCCTGTTTCACGAATATTTTTATTAGACTTGTACTAATAGTAATAGACTAATAAAAATATTGTGTGGATTGGCTGTTTGACACTATGTTACATGCCTTAAGCACAATATTGTGAAAAAAAATAATCAAGAGAGAGAATTTTATTACATTAAAAAAAATATAAATAATTGCATATAAACACACCTAGACAATAATTTATTGTCTAGCCCACGTTTAGCTTCACAAAGAACTTGTGTTATGATTACTAGATAACGGATAAACATACTTATATCCTTTTTTTTGTAAATACATTCATAATATACATATTAAACACCTAGACCAAGACAAATAGACATGTTCATGCACACAAATATTTGTCTTGTCCGGGGATCGAACTCGGGACCTCTGGCGCAGAAGGCAGGCTTAGTACACCTGCGCCAAACAGGTCGTCGTCAGATTATTTTTATCTTTTCATTTGCACACTAGTAAACTAATTGAAAATATTAGTCGTTAATAGAAAGTATTAGTAATATTATTAGTTTAATAAGTTTCGTGAAATAGAGTTGGGTTCAGTAGTTTTCAGAAATTCTTGAAAATGCTGTCGTTTTCGTTAATGGTTACACAGATGACTTGTTTGGTCTTGATTTTGTAATATTATAATTAAGTACGGGACTTATTCTAACTTTAAAAAAATTAAATATGTAAGTTTAAAAAATAAAAAATTAAAAGCTTTCTCATTAAATTTATAGATAGGGGTTATAGACAGCATAAATAGTTATATCGATAACTAGCTTCCCGCCCGCGGCTTCGCCCGCGTGGACTTCACGCTACACTTATGCTATTGTGGGTTATCCAGAAGAGATAAACATATACCACCGCGGAGTTTTCTGTAGACCTTTTCAAGGTGTACAAATACTTAGTACCTTGTTTTGATAAATCTCGTAGGTTTCAGCCTGCGTTTGTAATGTAAGCGGAAAAAATGTAATCATTTACGACATCACATTAGAAACCTCAAAAATTACAGTTTTTCTCTACTCTATATTGAAGGTTATGTTATTATACATATAAACCTTCCTCTTGAATCACTCTATCTATTAAAAAAACCGCATCAAAATCCGTTGCTTAGTTTTAAAGATCTAAGCATACATAGGGACAGACAGCGGGAACCGACTTTGCTTTAGTGATATGATGAAACAGGAATTAATTAAGCAATATGAAATTAAAGCAGTGCCGTTTTTTTATTTACTTACAACACAACATAATCGGAAAATAGATCCAGGTATAGGGGGAAAAACCTCCTTTCTGTTTTAATTAAATAGCACAGTTAATTGTGATTTTAGTAAGTATGTACCCAATAAACATGTTTCGAACTTCTTTGCAAACAATTCGCGAGACCTTATCTTAATGAGATCTAATAAAAAAAATTATGTTTTGATGAAAAACAAAATATTTATCAAAATAAAATTATCGGATTACATTGTATTAATCGAATCCGCATTAGGGTCAATTTTTATCTTTCTTATCTCGAGCAGACTTTCTGATCAGAGTTGATGCACTGATAAAGGTTGTGATATACCCACCTTATGAGGTAAGTACTTATTTATTGTTAAGGCTGGGAATACACGTCAGATTTTTCTCTCCGATAGTCGGATTCGATTGTCTGATCAGACTATCGGGCGCTCTTGCCTAACATTTGTTTGAACACTCAATACACATCCGATCCGATAGTCGGACCGGACGTCCGAGTCGGAAAGAATGCTACGCGTTTACGCTACGTTTTTCTTGCCTTATCCAATTGTCTGACGGCGCTGTATGCATACTTCTGTACAGAGACGAAATAGGCGTCCGATTCTCCTTCTGATTTGCCAGTTGACTCTCTAGTTGGACTGAGTTTTAAAAAAGTCGGACCAAAAATCGAACGTGTATTGACTGAATCCGATCAGACAATCAGAAGCAAAATCGGACGTCTATTGCCAGCTTATGAAGCAGCAGCTAATATTTTGTGGGCGTGTTTTGTTGTGGTGATATAACGCAACAATGTTAAAGACATACGTACGTACTAAGACGCGAAAAGGTAGTTTGGTTTCATAAATTAGTAGTGTTATTTCTCGTAAAGCACTGTGACGACATAATAATACGAAGCATCGAAGGAGGTCATACCGCGTTGAGTCTCCACAACGATCGCACGCACGCTAGAGCTCGAATTCCGCACAAACCGGAAAGCATTTTAAACTTTTCGTAAAAAGAAAAATAACGGAAATGTATACCATTGCTGAGGCCACTCTAGCATTCATTGTCCTCTATCTTTTCTCGCTCTTGTTCGATGTTGTTACGGGGCTAGTAGCGTGAATAAATCATTTAAAGTTATAAATAATACAATGTGATATTTTAATTTAATATAAGTAATTTAGGTTTAAGAAATTATTTTAGTCAATATACAATGCAAAATAAGTTTTTAAATACTTAATTTATTGGAAGAAGATAAAGTTAAGGTTTTTACAAGTGTCGATATAATAATAAAAGTGTCGCATCGCATCTGAAAACGGTAAGTTGTATTTTAAAATGTATAACTTAATAGTAAGTCAAGTTAATTTATTTTTTCAATTAAATCTTCAGTTAGATGCTGGTTAGATCAGTAAGATCAATACCCCGTAATGTGAGCATGCATTATCCTTTGATGATGTAGGGTAGACTTAAAAATGTATTTACGTTCACGTAACCTATTCGGCCGTATAATAGTCCTTAGAATAGTAGTTAACAATGTAGATACCTACATCATCATCTTAGCAGCCGCACGACACCCGCTTCTAGGTATAGGCCTCCTCCCCCAAAATTACATCAATATACTTATTGCGGACTTTAATAAAATAGCTGCAGATTTTGATTTAATTCGAATATTTTTTTAAAAATAGATAAGTTCAAATTAAGCAGAAACACGCGCATGGGAACATTTCTTATTAATAATTGCAATTTGTTCTTTTATGAAGTTTTTCTAAGTTTGTTTTTCACGACCTAAAAACAAAGGAAAAGAAGAAACTGTTGGTTTAGATGTTATAAAACCTGGCAGATGTAAATGTAACCCTTCAGCTAGTATCGTTTATATTCTTTTCTATTACCCGTACCTTGCATTAAGTATAATAAAACTGGATTACTTATCTATCACATTTTTAAGGCAGGGCGGGCACTGGAATTTCGATCAAGCGAGAGATCGCAGTCGCGACGCGAAGACTTTTTAGTACAGTAGCGCCATCTATGGAGCCACGCCGCATTTCTTGAGTTTGCATAATTTTGCGATATTGAACAAGAATTAAACCTTTTCAACTTAATATTCATCAAGCCAAGTTTATTTATTCTAATTACGTTTTAACTTGAGATAAACAGTGAAGCAAACATTTAGTGTATTTGTGAATCACAAATAAATAAAATGTTTGCTTCACTGTTTATTTCTAAACGTAGAACAAATGTCAAAAACAGCTGTTCTTTTTATTGTCATGTCAGTCAGTGTCAAGCACGTCAAGAGAATTGTACAACTATCAAAGTGGTCAAGACTGCGTAATGTTTGTTGATTTATTTACGGAAAAGTATTAATTAAAACATGAGGTTAATACGATGTAACCTATACGAATTGATCAAGAAAAAGACAGTAGGTCCGCGTAGGTATGCTTCCACAAGTGCGGAGTGGAAGTGGGAAAGTGTTGTAGGGTTAGAAGTACACGCGCAACTTAACACGGAATCAAAACTCTTTTCTGGCGCTCAAAATACTTTTGGTGGTGTTGTGAACAATTGTGTATCATTATTCGATGCTGCTATACCAGGGACTTTGCCGGTATTAAACAGGAAATGTGTAGAATTGGGAATAATAACCGCTTTAGCTTTGTCTTGCAAAATAAATGAAGTGTCGACATTTGATAGAAAACATTACTTTTACGCTGATTTACCAGCGGGATATCAAATCACTCAGCAAAGAGCGCCTTTGGCTAGTGATGGGGTTATCAATTTTCAGGTACAAACAAGTGTTCTTTATATACAATGTAGTTCTTGTGGAATAGTAATCAAGAATCACTATTCAGTACACAAAATATACAAAACACGCTTCAAATCTATCTAAAAATAGTGTTTTTCAGCTAGGAGGATTCCTGTAACACTTCAAAAATTTCCGAAATGCATATACTATGTAAAAAAATGTTAAAATATATTGCAAATTCTCCAAAAGTAGGTACATTGCCTCTTAAATAGATAAGTCAATAGGATTTCATTAAGGACATCTCTAATGTCAAAGTTGAAACGTCACAGGAATCATTCTAGTTGAAAAATACTTTAGTGGATAAATGTATAATGTGATTGTGACACACTAATCAGTATGTATTTAATTCTATTGTTCACAGGTATTTACGCCAGGTATCCACAAGAAGCCATACAAAAAGAGTTCAAAGATTAAACAGATACAGCTGGAGCAAGACAGCGGCAAATCTCTGCATGACTTGGAGCTTAAGCGTAGCCTCGTGGACCTCAATCGGGCGGGCGCTCCGCTCATTGAACTGGTGTTTGAGCCCGACTTAAATGTAAGTAAAGTTGTTACAACAAAAATAATGGGCAATTTCATACAGTCCCGCCAATTACCTAGTCTAGCCTAATAAAATCAGTTTCATGAAGAACTTGTGTGATGGATTTTAGATAATGGATACATACTCTTATACTTTTTGCAATTATATATATATATATATATATATATATATATATATATATATATATATATATATATATATATATATATATATATATTAAGAATGTATGTATGTATAAAACACCCAACCAACCACTTTGTTATAATTATAGGTAATTAATGCAAATTACAATTCTGTTTGTGTTACACTGAGTGCCTATTTAAATGAGTTTATATATTAATGATTTGAGTTTTCCTTCTTTCAATTATATTATCTAATGTTACAATCAGTAAAAAGGTAATCTTTTGTAGCCTCTTAATGCATTTAATTATTTTAAACTTGTTATTTAAATATTTTATTTAACCTTTAATGTGAATAATTCTTAAACTAATTTACATAATATGTACTTAGCAAGATAGCTTTTTGCCTCAATTTTGGTGCACACAGAGATACAAAGTATAATTTATAATATTTACTAATAATTCATTCTGTAGGTTTCTTACTTGTCAACAACAATCAAATAATGAACTTTGGACTCACAGATTTATATTTCACAACTTTTCTGACAAACATTAACAAATTGAAATAATATTGGAAAATTGCAACTTGAAACCAAATATTCAGAGTGTGTCTGACAAAATTTATCTAAAGTAAATAAATAGACTTTAGTAAACATTTTATGTTATACTTTTACTTTAACAGGGTTTATGGTTTAAAAATGTATGGGGTTATGACAGTTTCGACCAGCAAATTTCAGTTACTTTATATGAATTCCTAAAATTAATTTTTGGTGCAACTAGCGCAGCGGTTAGACTGAGCCGATTTTCAATGCTCAGATAAAAGTATTCCACTAATTTATTATAAGTATTATTGAAAATGTTGCTGTCTCGCATATCAATTTTAAGATTTTCATTTATTTCAGTTGATTATGAATTAAAACAACTGATAACTTTTATCTTAGGATTGAAAAATGAGCCCTTAGTTTGATATTGTCCATAATTTTACCTAATTGTGTATTAAACTGCAATTGGGCTTAATTCCTGTACTATTGTTTTAAAGGATGGGGAAGAAGCGGCGGCGCTGGTGAAAGAACTTGTCCTAGTGGTGCAAAGACTGGGCGCGTGCTCGGGGCGCATGGAGGAGGGCGCGTTGCGAGTAGACGCCAACGTGTCCTTGCGCCGCCCCGGGGCCCCGCTGGCCACAAGGACGGAGGTGTGTATATCTGTAGTCTAGACTAGTCTATACTACTCTATACTGCATTACTATATCCTACCCTATAATACTCAATACTCTATGCTATTCACTACTCTATACTACCCTATAATACTCTATACTACTCACTACTCTATACTTTCTTCACTTATCACATAATATCATAAGTGTCTGCATCTGACATCCTCATCAATTTAAGAAGCCGACGGACGCAATGGTGGCGATCCACATCGTATCACAATGTCAATGAAAGGTGAAGAATTGGGGTGTATCTAGAGTATGAAGTTCTTAGTACTGTTTACATTACAATGCAATGAAAGAAAACTTTCCGTTCCCTACAAAGTTACCCGCTATGAGCGTGTACAAGCCGTAACCCTTTCTTCATGTCTACTTATCTTCACAACTGTCAAAAGTTCGCTTATCATTGCTGTATCATAGAAGTTTATATTTTCGGTCTGAAAATTACAAAATAGACGACGTTAGATTACATCATACAATTCCATAATTCTACTATTCCATTTCAGATAAAGAACATCGGGTCAGTGAGAGGCGTCGCAGGTGCGATTCGTCATGAAATAGAGCGCCAGCGCGAGATCTTGGAAGCTGGGGGTAGAATCATCAACGAAACGAGATCTTGGGACGCTGCCAATAAGGTTACAATTGCCATGCGCGACAAAGAGGTCGTCCAGGATTACAGGTGAGAAGCAATAGTAGTTGAAAACAATATCATAGCTGAGCAATAGGCTGACATCAAATATTTTGCTAGAAATCTCAGTTATCATTATGATATCAATTTAAGTAGCTTCAAAAATCGAATGATCTTAAGAACAATATTAGCAATACTAGTCCTAGAGTGCTGCTAACTACTTGACATTGGATAAAATAGTACCTACAAACAATTATAACTTGAAATTTGAAGTGAGTGATAGATAGCATAACTTGTTGAAGATTTCAAGATGTAGGGAGCAGTTGACGACGCTTAATAAATACTATATGGATTATTTTTTATATTTTTTGCAGATACATGCCAGAACCTAACCTACCACCTTTAAGAGTCAACCTGAAAACAAAAGAAGACAGCCGTGACGTCCTCAGCGTGCCTCTCATACAAGAACGAATACCAGAACTGCCAGAAGAAACTAGAAGAAAACTCATAGAACAATCTGAACTTAGACCTGATACAGCAGTACAATTAGTTAACGAACCATTATTATTGGAATATTTCCAAGAACTAATAGCAAATAACAACAGAGACCCAACAAAAATAGCAAACTTACTAATAAACGACTTATTAACTGTTCTTAATAAGAATAAAGTTGATGTTGAAGATTGTCCTGTCACTAACAAGCAAATTACTGAAATAACAGACTTACTTTTAACCAAGGAAATTAATTTAGAAGTCACTCGAAAAATTCTAGATGAACTGGTAACTAATGCTGATGAAGATATATCACCAAAGCGATTGGTAATACAAAAAAGTTGGTCACTTGTTACGGACATCGAGGAAATAACCAAATTATGTAGTGAGGTGTTAGGAAACAATCCAAAATTAGTTAAACAGTATAAGGATGGGAAGACGAAAGTATTCAAAGCGTTATTAGGTGTTTGTGCAAAAACTTCTCAAAGTAAATATGATATGTCTTTGGTGGCAAAGACAATGGAAGATTTACTTAAAAAGTGATATTTTTTTTAGTCTTATATTTGATATGGATTATGATTTTAAATAAAGTATAGACAATGTTTTAGTATATGTTTTATTTGCCTAAAAACCAGCTCAGGCAGGAACTTTTTGTCCGTTGAATGATCTTTATTATATAGCGAATAAGGTGGAACTCTTTTTGATAAACTAAAAGTAATTTATCAGCACCTTTACTCGGCGCTGCAACATTGTTATAGAGATACCGCAGAAATGGTTAGCATTCCTTGGTACCATATGACAGTACCATTGATGGTACGGGGGTAATTTCTTTTTGCCGTGGTACCATCAATGGTACCGTGGCAATAATATTTTGCCGTGGTACCTCATAAATGGTACCACAGATTCTATGTAAGAATGTAAGTACCTACCCCGCCCTGTTCCTAGTCGTCTAACCAGTTACACTTTTTTCTTTACCCTATTCCTAGTAGGTGGTTCCATTAAATTAATTCCGTTAGGGTAAAATGTAATTAGGTTAAAATAGAAAAAAGTTAAACGAAAAGTACCAGGGGGCCTACCATCAACTCTTATTGCGATTGAGATAAGGGTCTAAACTGAACTGGTTTGCTTATTCGTACCATGAGGTCCTTAAGTCGATCAAGTTTCAACGACGTCAGCAGCGAGCGATTCAACGCAAACTGAAAGGGCAGCAAAACCAACCAGAAGTTTTTAAAATAACTACTTAAAATTTTCTTTAAAAAAAAATCATTAAAAACTCGAAACATCTAAAATCAGCTAATAATATTTTTGTAGAGTTGTTTTCTCACGCAGTGGGTCTACGGGGATTTGTTGGTATTTGTTGAATTATCCGTGGACCCACTGTAACAGCCGTTACGTCAAAACTAGCGCAGTGTTACCACGGGGGAAAAATATACCCGTGGACCCACTAGGGGGGCACACCAGGGGGACCACGGGTAAAACATGAATTTAATTTCGGAAATGGTACAATAAAATAAAATATTAATTAGTTACTCTATAATTTAGTCCCATTAGTCGCTCGTGGTCCCATTAATTAATAGGACTAAATCCTGTGAAAACGAGAAAACAGTAAATTTATCAATAGGTATGTACCCTATCTATCACTTAAACTTTCTAATGGTACCACGGCAAAAAAAGGATGTACTACGGTCAACAAGAAAACAACATTTGCCGTGGTACCACGATATATTAAAACGACACGGAGAAAAAAAATTACGGTCGTACCATCAATGGTATTGTCTAATGGTACCACGGCAAAGGAAGGATGGTTAGTAGCCACCAAGTAATTTTAGTCTACACTGAATACAATAAAGCGTTTGATGGTATTCGTGTCGTTATTCTGCGATTTAAACTGCTGAAAATTGGTGGTATAGTGTGGCTGCGTTAGCTAACTTTATACACAAGTTATCGCAGTTAGGCAGTAGTAATTAAAAGCTTTATCTCAGAGTGGCTAACGATTTCCAGAGGAGTGCTTCAGGGGTCGCTACTAGGACCGCTTTTCTTTGCAGTATTTGTACTTTAAAGTACCTACTAAAGTATCTCGGTTATACCTAGTGCTTTGTAGATGATACGAGTACAAAGATAACCTCCTATCTCTTCCATGGATGCCGTTTCATTACAGGAAGAACTATGAGGCTAGCACGAAAAAGTATTCGAATCGTCACGTCAAAAAATGTATAGGAAAACTTTGTTCCACTTACGTCTGGTAAGAACACTGCTTTAGCCATACAATTGTTGACACTACTTTTTCGAAGGTTTTCGTGCTAGACATACTAACAAGGCTCGATATTATTATGTGTTTTGCTATGTATGTTAAATTATTGCTTATAGTCGTCCGAAAATAAATAAATACATTTTAATAATGTGAACGATAATACCTATATGTGGCTGCGTTCATGTTGCAAACAGATGGTGAAAGGTTGCTGCTGTTATAGTTTAGGCGTTACAAATACCTATGGTAACTGTGAGTAATATATTATAGAATCTAAGTACTTACTTATTAAACGCCTGTACAAAAAAGATGCACATCTTTTTTAAACAGCTTTATTTTTCTATTTCAACCTTTAACCTGGGTTTTCTTACTTAAAATAATAATCATTAAGATTGGGATGGCCTGTTTGGCGTAAAGTCCGGATACCACGGAGCACGGAGGTAGAGGGTTCGATTTATTCACACTAAAAAGTTTAAAAGTATTTTATCCGCTGTCTAGTATCTTAAGTTCGAACTTAACTTGACTAGACAATTGCTATGATTGTATGGAAATAATTACCTAATTATTAAATTAATAAGCATATACTTATACCTAATTATAAAGAAACATGAAATACCTAGGACAAAAATATTGATTTCGTATAGGTGTAGGAAATACTAGGGTTTTGCGATTTTGATTAATAAACGCGTATTAGAAAACTGTTACCATTACTTCGAAAATAACATCGGTAAATCAAGAGACTCTGAATGTCTATCGCAATCGGCATACCGCTGTACGAAGGTTATTTGTTGACAAATGTTCGTCGCACGCGCCCCGAATATCGTAAACAAATGCACATCAAGGATGCCGCCAAGAAAGAGGTTAGAAGTACATAGTGAGTTGACTGTCACGGGTCTCCTTCCTTTTGCACGAGTCACAGAAGCGTTCCATACATTCCCCTTTGTACTTACCTTATTACATTTTTTTTTATTATCATTTAATTATATAATTTCTTTATATTATCATAGCAACATGACTATTTTCCAGGAGACACATCTTCCAATACCAAATCCGTGCCTACCACGTAATGATCCTTCTCCAACCTCGTATTACAAAATATACCTATTGCTAGCAAGTTTCTGAATTACGTATTTCATGTTGAGATCGTCTCAAGCTCAACTCAAAATGTTGATACTAATGCTTGAGTTAGGTTAGAGACGTGCATAACTTAAAATTCTCAAATTTAGAAACCAACCAGTCTGTTTCTCTCTTTATGGAAAGACTCAGATTTTTTATTTTTTATTTTGCTACGACAGCAACTGTGTAGCACCAACAACCAACAGCAGTATTAGAAAACAATAAAATAATGTTGCATGCAAGTTCCCGTGATTCCACACCATTGCATTGTTGTTTGGAACAATTATAAAATCGTCTAAATGTATGTAATTTAGAATAGTAAGTACACACATTTCTCACATCTGCCAACCCTTATTATGTTGTTTGTAAACAACGTAAATAGGTCTGTGTACTTGCAATGCAAATAGTTTGCAGTTCACGTGCTTCATCATTGCAACATAGGCTTCTTCTGTTCATGCCATTGATTTTTACATTTCAACTGTGAACGCCGTAGGAAACTGATCAGCTACAATGTTCTTTAAATCTGTATTAATTGCTGCAACCATCTCATCGGTGGCTTCTGATGAAATCTTCCCAGGTATTCACAGGACAATGAGTGATGAAGTACAGAGTAAGGGATACACAGTCGTGTATGGAGATCAAGATTTAACAGTTCTTAACGAAGTGATCACGGATTATGAAAAGAATAATCCTTTGGAACAGAAGAAAAGCCTAAAGGAGGCCATTAAGCCGTTGGCAGCTGAGGACGTGAAGTGTTTGATGTCCGTTGATCGATATTGTTCTACTGATATGCGTCATGTAAAGGGTAATGTGTATTTTTTGCATTATGAAATGCTTAATAAACCACTTTAGAGATGTATCAAAGTGTTGTGTAACAGCGTGCTGAATCATTATCTTCGGCGAGTTTGAAAGATCAAAAAGAAACATTTGGTTTTCCTTTACTTTTAATATGCTAATGCTGGCGGTATAAAATAAAAGTAAGTACTAAGGTACTAAATCTTTTACTGAAATATAATTATTCACTTGTTATTTTTAGGTGTTCTCGTGCAAGCTCTGAAAAACGATTGTGAGAAATGTTCCAACGACGAAAAGGACAAAGCAGGCAGGGTGGCCGCCTCCATGATGGCTCATGACCCAGTGGCATGGAAACTGTTCCTCACTAGGTACGACGGACTATCGCGAATCCAAAGAATACTAGGTTAGGTTACCCAAATATTCCACCAATTAAGTTGTCAAATTGCCTGTTGTAGGTTCACACTAGAATATAAATCAAGCAAAGAACCTGTAAAAGTTGACAAACTCAAACTAAAACTAGTAGGGGAGCCAGAATTTGTAACCACAAAGCAAAAATATGCCATGCCTGGAGTTAAAGTTAGAGTCAAAAGATATCTTGCTGAAAAAATACCGTAAACTTTTCATGCAGTCCAGAGTTTATATACATCATAGGTACAGTCGGGGAACTTCTCGATTGACCAGTAGAGTTTATTAAACGTTTTCTCGGAAAGTACTAAGATTAAAGAAATAATTTATTATGCAAATGAAATACGTCATAATGGTCTATTTTTTGTGATATTAACGTTTTCTTTATATCTTTCACTTTTTTAAATAAAGCTCCCTGAAAAATCTCTACTGGTTAACCGGGAAGTTCCCCACTGTACATACTATCGTATAAGTATCAGTGTAAAAATAAAAAGATTTCCAATAAATAGTTTTTTTTTGTTACACCTTGCAGTTTTGTTTATAAATTCTAAAGTAATAATGCGTGAAAGTTAGATTTAAGGTAGGCACTTTTTTACTCTTGTGTTTTATTTCCTTTAGTTTCTTTACTTTCTTCGTCTACATCAACTGATTCTGTAGATTTATTTTGAGTCTTTTTTCGTTCTAAGTACTTCTTTTTGTAACTGCCGTCAGGATTATACCTGAAATCACATAATATAAAATTGCCATTACTATTTGTTAAATAGTATGTATATTGTTCTATGAGATCTTTCCCATTATGTTTCAAAAGGTAAAAGTTATAGAAATAATTTAATCTTGAGTTTATAGTCTTGATGGTCGGTTTCTAAGTTGAGAAATTTAAGTTGAGAATGTCTGAAATCAAACTCATAGTAAAATATTAAAACATCATAATGCATTCGAGTGAGGTTTTAGACGTTTGTTACTTGAAATTTTCAATTAAGAAGCCGACCATGACTCTTATGTCTACTCTGGGATATCTTACATTTTCTCTAGTTTTTCCCAGTCTGCAGGTCTGTGGTCAATAATGTAGTCAAGAACTTTGTCAGCGCCGTCTCGCTGCCTGTCGCTGCACTTATTACAGTCATTTTCTACGGCATCTGGTAGGTTTTCTGTAAAATACTTATTTTAAAGGTAGGTCATGGGTACCACTTCTAATGGGAATATCAGGATAAAAAGTATTCTATGTCCTATATCGGGTTATGTTAAGTTTTTGTATAAATATTCTTTGGATATGGTCTATATGTGGTATAATAACATTTTATCCAAACACGTAACAAACTTAGAAACTTCTGTTAAATTCCCGTTTCAGTAGTTTATCAGACTTTATATAATTACCCAGTTAATGCGGTAGGTCCAGACAAAGAAGCTAGATGAAATTTGTGGAGATGCGTTAAATTATTGGATTGATAGTAAGTAGTAGGTATGATTATTGTCAAAAATAACTTAGCTAGGTAAAATAATAGATAGTAAATAAGGTCTTATGCCTCTACAATACCGCTGATAAGTAGGTAACTTATCCCCGGTTCCTATAACTTATGAACGGATTGTTTTGAATATGGACAGTTAAATTTTGACATAATCTATGGAAAATATGTCAAAATACAACTGGCCGTAGCGAAAACAATTCAAACCCGCGGTTAAAGGTAGTACACAGAAACAGTATTAAGTTTAAAGTTTACATAATTCCAACACTTTGAGAAAAAATGCATCCCATATTTAATACCAACACTTAAAAAATATTAATCCAATACGTAAAATTCCAACAACACTAAAGAAAAAGTGCATCCAATATTTACCACATAACTTTATACGTACTTTTTAATTCCTTAGCATCTGGGCTGCAAGGGCCTAACTCCAGAAGGCAGTTGACGTAGCTGTTCAGCAGACGATCGTTAGCCAGGATCTCGTCTAAGTCCACTCCATCGTACTTTGTGGAGTATACTGACTCCTCAGCAATTGCGCAACGCAAATATACCATTAGGAGCAACGTTGCTATAAGCTTCATCTTTGCCTGCAAATGTAACTTTAGTTATCTTTTAGATACTAAAATTACTGTTCATTAAAAGCTCTTTCGATACAAAACTTGCAGAAGAGAACACTGGAATACATATAGGTACCTATACTAGATATAATATAAAACTCATTTGCATGTTTTTAGGTAGGTATGTGTCTATCTAAGGGCCATTTGTAGCCTGATAATAAATGAATAATAATCATAATAATTAGAAAAGCATGAAACTTATAAACACTAAAATAAAATTTTCGACTTCCATTTCATAAGTGTGCCATTATACAATTTAACAAGAACTAAAATTTGCTCTTCTATGAGCCAGGCGTCTTGTGGGTTCGGTTTCCTTCCAAAGCAGATTTCAGATTTCAACCGCAACTGTAGTCTAGTGGGACAACCACCGGTATCAGACCCAAGGGTCTCGGGTTCGATTCCCAGCGGGGGTTCATAGTGTATTCGCTTTGGTTGGTGGTAGGACTTATTGTAAGTACGCCTGGCTAGCTACCACCATCTTATCTAAGTCTGACGCCATAACAACAATGTTTTCAGCATTGTTGTGTTCCGGCAGTTAGAGCCAGTTCCTCAGTGATTGCGGAGTCCGGGAGAGGCTCGCTTCCATCTTCAGCCTTTTCTATACTTAACATCAGGTATGATGAAGGCTAAAAGACCCGTCGTTCATAAAAAAAAAGATAGACAACAAAACAAACGAATAATAATGTAAGTATTATAACTGACCGCACTGTATCTTGTGCTGTAACGCCACTGAAAACCTAATGTGCAATGATCTAGACATTCATGTTTCTTTTATTTCCTACTGAAAATTACTGTAAGTGCCTTTGATTTACCTATTTTGTGATATGACTCGAATTAATCTAATGTGACTTATTTCCTACTTACATTGAATTCTTATAACAATAACAGGCACTTTCTGTTTTATGTCCAACTAACTTTTGCCCGCTACTTTATTCACGTGGAAGAGAATTGAAAGTTATAGAAAACTTTTTATTAAAAAAAACCGACTTCAAAAATAAATAAATATTGGCCAAGTGCGAGTCTAAGTCGCACATAAAGGGCTCCGTCTCACCCAAGGTTGCCTGGAAGAGATTACTATGTAGCAATAAGGCCGTCCATTGTGTGTTCCTCTTTTGTCATTTTCTCTGTAGGTATGTGTTTGTTTTTGTATCGTCTGCAATAAAGTTTCTATTATTATTATTATTATATTAAATTAGGTATTAAGAAAATAAGTTCCATCAACGAAGGTACACGTCGGTGAAGCGCATACCGCGGCGTGTGGCGCGAGCGCGGCAAGTGTGTTTTTGCGTGTTTCGCGATTTCTGACTTTTCTAGTACTCATACCTCAGTTGATGTCTCAGAGTGTTTTGATCCTCATGAGAAACAGGATCGATTAACATAAAAAAAAAGATTTTTAGAAACTGTCTATTTTCCTGCTAACTGTACAAATCCGTGAATGCTGTTCAATATTTCTCAAAAATATGGATGGTTTCCTAAGAACGTTTTCATGTAGCAACAACGGTTAAGGTACCTGCCCTTACTGCCCCGTCTTAAATTTCCACCCTATATAATAATATATATTTTTATTGTTTTGTAAATACGTAAAGTGGTTTACAGAATACATCTATCTACCAAGTTTCAACTGTGTAATCATCATAGTTTTGGAATAAAGTGGCTGTGACATACGGACGGACAGACTGACAGACATGACGAATCTATATGGGTTTCCGGTTTTGCCATTAGACTTCGGAACCCCAAAAATAAAACTTAGGTAACTTGTTTATAAAAAGTTTTTTATTTTACAAGTTTTTAGTTATATTTTGTCCCGTTAGGTTACACTAAAAATCAGCCCATACAAAACAATGATGTCATCTAGGTAACGACTACTTGCTAAAACTTACTTGATATTTTCAGGATTATGAAAAAACTACTAGCCAGATCTTATGGGACCACACTTGATTTATGTTATTCAGATAAAAATGTTTGAAATCGGTTGACAACTGACCACGTTATAAAATATACAGTCGACTTGAGAAGCTCCTCTTTTTTTAAGTCGGTTAAAAAGTAGACAAAATTCTTGTTTCGTAGTCCCTTGTTTTCTTCTCCGAAACTGGAACAAGTTAACATATTACATGAAAAAATTCAAAATACCAGTTTTATCCCCTCTAAAAAAGAGATATGAACCTTCAAAACCCTATTAAATTAGCCAAATTTTTGCTGAGTTCAGGTGTCCAGCAAAATAAAATTGATAACATTATACAAAAAGTAAAAAAAATAGCATACCCAAAGCTTTTCTCTTAATTTCAGTTAAAAAAAAGTAATAATAATTTTACTAGCCGGAGGAGAAAACTAAGTAACATTGATTTTGTATACTTTTCATAGATTTTTTTCAGTTCTCTCGCTCTTGATTTTTCCTCATAAGTATTCTGTGGTCAAGTTAAGGATATATAAAATTTTCTCTTTTTATCGGGATAAAAACTTGAATGAGTCTGTTTGCATTATTACATCCAAATCCTTTCAGTCAGCCGTTGAGTAACAAACAAACTTTCAAGATAAATAGAGTATCATCATCTACTAAAAACCATCATGTCGTAAGAACGTTTTGTTTGTGTTTTGTTTCCATTGAAATTGACACACTTTGGAAGTGATGATTGAGCGAAGACGTCACAAAACTTCCGTCACAAAACAATAGCTTACTTTAAGAGATTCGTAGTACGAAATATCATTGTATGATTGAAATAATACTGCGCTCACATGAGCGGTTTAAAAAAAGGTACAGGCCATAAACGAGATCTAAATGGCGCAGGCGCCGATATGGTAATAATAGGCTTATTATTAACATTGCTGCGTAGGTACCGCGGGGTTTTTCTCGTACACACCCGTAATTGAAGACAATAATATTAATAATAACAGTGGACCGGTTTTCCAGCGTTTTACGTCAGAACGTAAACCTGGCCGGTGACTTCTCTTTTGCAAAAACGTAAAAAAAAACCGACAATTCAATGTACCTATTTGCATTTGCACGATTTGCACTTAATCTGATAAAGATTCTATTGCGGTTTAGTTGTTTAGCATTGCAAAAAATTTAAAGAAAATATATTTTGGTTGATGCTTATAAAAGTCTATCTAGATACAAAGAAATTGAATGCAAGGAATGGACGGAAGAGGTGCACCGCCTCAAGTATCAACGGTATTCTGTTAACGCCGCGCCGGACTGCTCCGCATCTTCCTCCAGGTTAGTGGGTGCGTCGGACTTACTGGCATTATACTACGTCTTTTATTACTTGATGTAAGTAATCCATTCCATTTATTGGTCCACGGAATGAAACCTGAGTAAATAAAACTAGCAGATTGGTGCATAACATTGCTTGGTCGTGATGATGTCCCATGTGTCGTGTGAGCCGGTGACGGTGTCATGTCCACTGCAGATACATTAGGATTTTTGCACCAACAACTAAAAACAACACGAGTAGCTATGGCTTAAAATTCTTTATTTATGAATGACGGGGAGACTCTTAGCCTTCATCATAACTGATGTTAAGTATTGTTAAGGCTACAGATGGAAGCAAGCTTCTCCCGGAATCCTCAACTACTAAGGAACTGGCTATCTTATCTCTAACTTCCGGAACACAGCAATGCTGAAAACAATGTTGTTATGGCGTCAGATTTAGATAAGATGGCGGTAGCTAGCTAGGCAGATATACAACAAGTCCTACTACTAACCAAACCGAAAACAATATTTACCCCCACTGGGAATCGAACCCGGGACCCCTGGGTCTGATACTGGTGGTTGTTACCACTAGACCACAGAGGCGGTTAATTAAAGGCGGTAAATTCATAGTCGGTCACTTGGATACTCAACTGGCCCACGTTTCTTGATAATTCTAGATATTTATTTTGTCTTATACCTATGTCCAAGGTCAAGTTTTAAGCGCAAAAAACGAAAAAAAACCTCAAAGTGGCCATAACATCCAAAATTCAATATCAATAACGATAACGAGACGAACCAGCAAGAAACTCGTCAAGGGCTGTTTTTTTCTCCCTGTCATATTACATTTAGAGTCGTTAAAGGTAATAATTAACAACGAAAAGCTTGGTAAGTAGTCTTTAGAAGTTTTTAATAAGATGCAAGTAGAAGCAGTATTTAGTTTCTTTATATTTTTTGTCAAACATAAGACATCAGACATATTTAACTTGTATGTGCGTCATTTCTTGCTTCAGATCATATTTAATAATTACATTATTTATACTGATTAATACGACCAGATTTGGTTGGTTTATAAACAAATTAAGGTTAAACTAGTAATCACGTGACAGAGGAGGAAAAAGTAAAGTATATTCATAAAAGAGAAAGGATGTTATTTTAAATTTGTTAAACTCAAAACGGTTCATGGTGATTAATTCATAAATTATAGTATCCGGTATCTTTACTGCCAGCTGCTAAATGAAGGTCTAGGTTGCTTCAGAAGTAGCAGAACACTTAAGTATTTCGTCGTAATAATTGTTTACCTTGGACAGTTTACTCGCAACAGAAGAGTTGGAAGACACTACCTAAACTAAATGCCTGCTACTGGCCTGTAACAGAGCTAGAAATATAAACAAACATTTTCTAATTTTCCGGTAATCAAACCCTAAGGGGGTAAAAGGGGTAAAAAAAATCGTTATGCAAAAATGTCATTGATTTTGAAGTCCGACGCGGTGAACATGATTCAACCCTTAAAGGTTTGAAATAGTGGTTCAAATTTTGTATAGAAAAATACGTGCGTTCCTATAATTACTTGACCTGACTTTTGCACATAAATTCTTAACCACAAAATCGATTGCCCGCAAATACTTGAGAATTTTAAATTTTAAACTACAAGCGCGCCACACCGGCTAGATACCCGCGAATAGAATAACACCTCTTTGCTCACCGCTACGGAAAACGAAATTTGGCTCTAATTCGCCCATCCCTAGACTATGCAAATTGGTAGATAGATACAATATTAGTGAAAAAAATTTGTGAATGAATACAGCGCTGTTCGATATTAATTCTGATCCGCTAATTACACTACATTCCATACTTGATCCAAACAAGAGGCAGTGATTGCTATTGTCCTTAGTATCAGTTAAGTATTATATTATATTAGTTATCTACACTAGTTATAAACACATATTAAGAAGTAGTAGAACATGCTGTATTTACTTATAAGTGGTTGTTGCGCCTAGATTTATATATATTAAGCCAGTAATTGTTTAAATGTATTGTGGTAAATATATAAATAAAATTTATAAAAATAAATAAATAATGTATGTGAAATATGGCAATAAACCTAAATGGAAATATACAAAGTAGATTTTCCATCATTTCTCATTTAATATGACGTCAATCACGAGTGATTGTACAGTGTTGACAGATAGCACTAGAACGCTAATCGTATACGTAAATATCAATTTAGTTATGAATAATGAATGGACAGCCTACTATCCACTGCAAACACTGACTAATACTGAGAATACGTACGTGATTATGAGTTTTCCAGTTAACTGGAAATCGTAAACAAACAAGCTCAGCTAAAAATATGAATGATAAAATCATACCATCGAATCTTAACAACAACGACGATATTTTTTCGTATTCAACTTTTTTAGATTCAACAGCGAGGACCTAAGCCGGTGCTGACGCGGAAACGAGGTCTTGTATTATTTCATACTGTCATAAGGGAACGAGAAGTTAATCTTCAAATATCTTGGCAACCGAAATCACCAAACCGCTTGCCAAGTTGTTTAGAGCAAGACTTACCCTATTTAGGGACGAAGACTCGTTTATGCCCGCCATTTTAGCCTGCGCTTTATAGTTTCAAAGTGCTCACGACCGGGACAATGGCCACAACTGGGTCGCGTCTACCGTACTTACATACAAATAGTATGTTGTATTTTTATTCCTTTCTTACATTAATAGGTATTATAATATTCCCCCTGGCATCGCATGGATGACGCTGGGTAGGAAGTCTAGACGCTCTGCTACGTCATCCTATGCTCACGCACCTTTAATTTGTCATTTGATAGCAGGATACCGGGGTCCAGAGAACAATAGAATATCTATTGTATCATAACTCGGGGTCTGAGAGGTTAAAGAATTGTTTTCTTAATTCTTCCCGGACTCATTCGCTTAATATTTTTTTCCATCGTTATTATTACGTAAAAACTTTACGATATTTCCGTTACAAAAATTAATTGGAGCTCAGTAATATAATGCTAACGATTAGAAGCCTCCGGCAAGACTTAATGATCATGATATGAATCAGCTTAAATTGTAATTTTTTAATGTTGTGACGCCATTGTAAAAGGATTCATTAAGTAATCGCCGCTTTGGTAATTTAATTAGCCAGGCTGAATATCATTTTATTATTATTAAAATATCAGGAAGTTTAAAACCATTAAAATAGTAGATTTTCTTCGTTTTTCCTTTACTTGTCCTGGGAAACTAGCTTTTCACCAAATTTATAATTACAGCAGGACAAACAACCAATAAAAAATTGTCTACACCGGATTTGAATTTTTAAATAAAGGTGATTATTTTCTGTTCCTACGTTATTTAGGTTTTAAAATTTTGACATTCCATCACATGGGAATACATGGTAATAACGTAAATCAGAAAGCGACTCTGCCTACTATTTAATTGTATGTTGGAAGATGTAAAGACTTCAAAAAGCAAGAAAACTTTTACTTTAATCCTTATCTCAACTTATAATATTATTAATGCGAAAGTGTGTTTGTTTGTCCTTCCTTCACGCCGTACCTAGGCAACCAATCGACTTGATTTTTGGCATAGAGTTAGTTGAAAGGACGAAGAGTAACATAGGCTATTTTTAATCCCGATATTCGATAACGGGATAACGGGAACCACGTGGATGAAACCGCGGGCGGAAGCTAGTTAAAATATAAAACTTAATAAGGATGGTTGACACCAGCTGAGGTTGAGGCTAAGGGCACCGTTCCAGGAAACAAACATGTTCAGCGTCTAGAACGAGTAATTTCGTCTGACCCTGCGACTGGCTTATGCATACGTAATCGTGAGGCTTGAGGACGCGACCTTATGCCTCGTTCGCACTAGTAAAGAGTGGAAGTGCGTTATTTGGTGTTTAATACACACCAGTTGTATTTTAGATTTATCAAACAGGCGTGAGGAGCTCAGTGGAGCTCTCTCTCTCTTATCGTTTGAAGATTAGTGGTCACCTTTGGTGTCAGAGTTTATCAAGCCGCCTATAAGGCCTCTGACTTGGCTTATCGACTGTTATTAGATGACAACAGCCGGGGCCGACGGTTTAACGTGCCCACCGAAACCCCCAGTTGCAACGCCATTTTACGGTCATCCATCCGACACCTGGCCGGACCGAGCGGTGGTTAACAAACGAGATCGAATACGATCAGTCTGTCGAAGCGCCGCTACAAGCGCTTCAGTGGAGGTGGTAAGCGCGTTCGGCCTGTGATCGTGGAGCGGATAAGCAACTTTTGCAATGGTCGTACATGGGATGGGTGACCAAAAACGAATTATTTCAAACTTCTCCGTGTTTTGGAAGGCACGTTAAGCTGATGGTCCCAACTGCATGTATATCACTTATTCAGGTAGGATGGGTACTCCGGACATAAGGAAACCTGTGCCCCAGTCGTGGACACATTCATGGTGATGATGACAAATCTATTGCTTGGTGCTTACTTTTAACACCAAAGGTATTTTATTTTAAATAATTAAGTAAAATTATCAATGGATTTGCTACTCGACTAAATTACTAGCGTAGACAAAACGAGGCTTCAGTGACACACAGAACGTGACACAATAAAATGGATGTCTATGAAAGTCTAGTTGTTTTTTACTTTGGAATTATATCTATTTTAAACCCTTTTTATAAAGACGATGTAGAATAGGTATGAAAAGACAGAAGACGTTTAAATTAAAAATGTATTGCAAACCATAGGATATTATTTGAAGTAAGTATTTAAGTATAAATACGTTAAATAATACCGTATCTATTAAAACATTAGGGTAATTATAACTCTCTTAAATAAAAATAAAAAAATATTTGAAATTATTCCAAGTCAATAGTCCGACAAATAACTAACTCCTATATTTTCATAAACAACGGTGACACGCTAATTTGATGATAGGGCTGAAGATGAAAGCGCACCTCTCCTGGAAATCCCGGAATACCCAACCACTGGGGATCATTTTATTCTGTTAGCGTGTCGATGACAGACACCAGATGATGTGGTAGCCTAGAATTTAGCCAATTTGACAGCCGTGTCGGATGCTGTCATTTTGATAATTAATAACACTAGCGTTAGGTACTATTAGATTAAAAATATATCAAAAATATTAGTAAATTGAAAATCAAAAATATATAGGGACCATTAATATACTAGTCAAATTGGCAAAAATCGTGAAGTAGCACAGAACACAGAAAGTCTTTTAGAAGTAGTATTGTTATTTTGTATATTTAATAAAAAATCAAGGTAAATTTAAGCGCTCTTATCAAACACCAAGTTTCTAAACCCGAAAATGGAAAATAAGGATATAAATTTATTAATACAGCAATTAACAAATTAGTAGACGTCCAACGACAATTTCTGACGAAATGGCACAGCATGAAATTAAAATAGGTGGCCGGAACTGGTTTTGAAGCTAAATGGGTATTAAGTATAAAAGTCAATCAAAAGTGGACATTACATCACAGTGACTTTTGGTGTCCAAGTGTGGTGTCGTGTTAATATAAAAAAAAAATAGGTAGGTAGTACTTACACGTCGATTGTAGTAAAAAGTTGTGTTAGACATTGAGTTTTTTTTAAGAGAGTAACATTTTTCCAAATCAATTTTGATATATTTTTCCCGGGGGAAATTGCTGGATTCTAGACCGTTGAGCCGTTTTTGCGTGATTGATAAACATCCAAACTTTCACATTTATGTACAATATTATAAGTATTTGGCCTACTTAGGTCCTTAACCTGTTTTAGATCTTCCAAGTTGTCCACGATCATGATCATATTAGTTTCTTCTGACTTTGACTTTAATTCACATGTCATTTGTTTTCCAGAATGAACTCCTTGGTTTTGCTGTGTCTGGTGGCTTTATCTGGGGTTGCGTTCGCGCGCCCTCAAAAGTACACAAGCAAATACGACAACATCAACATTGAGGAGATCCTCAAGAACCGAAGGTTGCTGCTTCCGTACCTGAACTGCGTCCTCGAGACAGGAAAGTGCACACCTCCAGGAAAGGAGCTGAAGTGTAAGTAATCTGTATTTTATGTTCTTTCTTGCATTCCTAACATATATTTTTTGTAAATTTTACTAGAAAATTGTTTTCAATTGCTTGAACCCGCAATATTGGACTGTCCGCCTATATGAGCAACTAAGTTAAAAAGTTTGTCGAATTTTCTTGTACTTCTTACATCTATTACCTATTCACCTTAACTTTGACTTAAAAAAATTACACTTTAGAATCTATTTCGAAAAAATATTTTATGCCAATGGATAGGCAATTTAATAAACTTTTATAAAGTGTAATCGCATTTTGCAAAAAGCTTGTAAAACTTACTATAATTTGCAAATTACGAAAACATGACAACAAAACGGTTTGCCCGAGTGAGCGCCGAAAGCGGCCATGGGGGTAAGGGCAAAGTGGTCATGCCAAAATATATCAAGAAATGCAATTTTAAATAACAAAAATACCAAAAATAATTTATATTTCACTTTATTTACGATAAAAAAGGAATACTGTTCAATATAGTTTCAAATTAAACAATAACTTCAGTTTTCCAATTGGTCATACGTCATTACTTAAATCTAAGTTCCAAAAAGACTTCTGCATAAAGTAACATAACCAACAGCTATACTCGGTATTTTAGCATTAGACTCTAATGTAATAAAAACCGATTTCTTCACTAATGTGAATACGGCATAGCGCGGTCACTTGGCCACTTTGCCCGGACCGCTTTGCCTTTTTACACAATTTTGTTTTAAAAATCAATTCAGCTCACAATGTCGGAACAAATAATAAACTAACAAAACCAAATAGATGAATAACAAATAAAACCTGCAATAAAAACATTGAATTCTAAAGAGGTTTGAATAAAACAGGTTGAACTTGCAATGGATTTTTTTAACAAAAAGCTCAGAAACCTTGTACACCTTGAAACCTTGGTTTGCTCCTATCACCACTGAATGGCTGCTCGGTGCAGGGCGGGAGTTTGGTTATAGGGCAGAATGGCAAACGTGGCGCTATTTTTTTTAGTTACCATAAAAACATGGCCACTTGGACTTCCCCTAAATAACCCATTTTTGCAAATATTTCGATCTTTCGTCAAACTTGTTTATTTTTACTAAATTATAATAAGAAGATCGCGCAAGGATTCAAGTATCATTATTTTATTTTTTAATTCAAAGTAATTTAGTAAGACTACGATTGTCCATGAAATAAAAAGAGAACCACCTACGAGTAAACTTTGTCTTTTTTAGATTGACTAATTACCTACGTAAAATAACCGTTAAAATAAAAACAAACGTAGATATACTGGTTTGCTGCCTATAACTAAATACTTAAACAATGTTTTGCTGTTGTCATCGAAAGTAATTATTTTTAAACACCTAATTTCTTGGATCCTACATTAGATCCATTCATTGACGACCTGCTTGGCGCAGGGGTACTAAGCCCGCCTTCTGCGCCAGTGGTCCCGGGTCGATCCCCGGACAAGACAAATAATTTTGTGCATGAACATGTCTATTTGTCTTGCTCTGGGTGTTTAATATGTATATAAGACATGTATTAAAAAAAAGTAAAGTATTGTTGTATTGTAATTAACAAAGTATGTCTATCCGTTATCGAGTATCCATAGCACAATTTCTTCATGAAACTTAACGTGCAGTGGAGTAGCGTGGATTAATCTGAACGTGGGCGGGGAGGCGCATCAGCGAGGCCCTTTCCTTTCAGTACATATTAGTGACCCTACCATATTTTAGTGATAACGAAAATGAAATATAATTTAACAGAACACATTGAAAGTCATAATAAAAAAAAGGGTTTATTTCTAACTTGTATGATCTAATCTTTATAAAAAGAATGCCTTTCGGCTCTTTGCTTTGCTGAAGTGAAGATTTGTAGTCGATTTTTGAAGCTAACTCTGCTTCAATTGATAATATTCCTAAAGCAGACAATCGGTGGTCCTGCTTCATACTATTCCTCAAATATTTTTTTATTATCTTTAACTTAGATCTTCAACTTTAACTTCTTTCTTCTTTAACTTTCTTTCTTTTTCTTCTTTAACTTCTTATTTAACTTTAGATCTTTAACTTTGGGGATAGGAAATTATGCAATTATTTAATGATTTATTCATATGGTAAATTTTAAATAGAAAAATATTGGATAAAATTAACTCGGCTACAAGTGAGTTCTCAGATGGGAATCGAACCCGCGTCCTTTGGAAATCCGGTCCAATGCTCTAACCGCTGAGCTACCGAGATTTGCGAACCAGCGTCGAAATTCTCCAATACTTTTATATTTTTAATACGCTTATTTATTCATCTTTATTTTGTAGATAAAGAGCCATTTGTGGGCTGTCAAATTGAACAGACTGTTTTTGCTAATAGATTACGTCACAAACTTGTTAGTTAGTTAGTTAGTTGTAAAAGCCATTTAAAAGTAAACCATTAGCATTCTTACTAATGTAGGTATTGTACTTTGTATGGTAACTGACGAACTGGAATAAAAAAAAAAACAACGTTATTCATGACTCATTGTAACGACTAGCAAAATACTGGTTAAAATGGAAGAAAAAACCGATGGCGGTTAAATGAAATTAATTCTTGAAACTCGAACAAAGTTGTACACGGATACTTAACAATGAGCGTAGGAACATGACTCCGAAGGCAATCAAATTCGGGATAGAATTTTTATTGAGAAAACTAATAATAATAATAATGTAAAAATAATTTGATCATGTTGTATTGCTATGGAATTCCTATCCAGGATAAGACAATGTAAAAATCAACGGGACGTTTTATCTTCAATCGTTTACGCAGAAAATTTTGGTGTTTTCTAGTCATGCCTCGTCTGCACTATTCAAATAATTTATTTCTAATTTCTTCTTTTAAATTAAAACGAACTTCAAAAATAATTTTAGTTGCTTTCAATCCAGCTGTGCAAGCAGCCCCAACTCGCTAACTACTACTACTTTTACTTAAACTGTTAATTTATCCACAGCACACATCAAAGAGGCTCTGGAGACTCACTGCAATAAGTGCACCGAGACTCAAACCCGTGCCACGAGGCTCGTCATCGCCCACCTCATCAACCACGAACAAGAGTACTGGCAGAAGCTGACCGCCAAATACGATGAGAATGGCAAATACACTAAGATCTACGAAGACGAACTGAAGATTAAAGCCTAAACAAATTAACACCTTAATCACATTAAGAAGGTTCCTTTTACATCGTCAAAACTTTACCTACTAAATTTTTTCAAAGATAAAACCATAATTATGACATTATTATGGATTGTTGGACTTTCACTTTACTTCAAAGAACTGTAGACAACTTCTGTTTTTTTTTTGTGTATTTTTGTTAATAAAAAGAGACAGATTCTTTATTACTTAAGTATGGTCATTTCAGACTATGCTTAGAGAATGGATTCTTCTTCATATTTATATAGGATTTCGTAGGAATGACGGGACGTGTTAAATGTTGAAAGGTGGTGTAATCTTATGGAAATACTCATCTGTGATAAATAAGTGTTACGTAGAGGTACATTTTAGCAATTCTATGTGTATGAAGAAATATGCTGTTTCCATAATTTATGTATTTAAAAAAACTACGTGAATATCTCAGAACTGAAGTCATCATATACTTAATGTTTTGTTGACTAAATAGACTTATGAGTTATCTATTAAAACATTGTTACAATTATTTGTGAGTTTTAATTTACGACCAGTATACGTTATTTATAAACCTTGTTTTTATTCATAATAAATTCAATGCCAACACGATTTAAAAACAGACTTATTAAAAGTCTGTTTTGCCAATAGACATACCTAATACAAATATGTGTATATGTTTGGTCATGAACGTGTAGATCCAATAAAAAATTTCAACACACTATCTACACATGATCGTTAAATGCCGTCTTGTTTACCGAAAATAAGGTAAAACAGAATTTGAGCGATTTGAGCAAGACAACATATTAAAAAAAAAAATATGCTGAAGCGAGATAGCAATGAGAAAACGACGCGCACGGGAGCGAGCCCGATTTTGCAGATTAGGCAAAAAAAACACAAAATCACTTCGTATTAAAAAACTACAGCGATTAAAAAAAATGCTTCTATACGATCCTAAATATTATTGGTGTCCACTTATTAACCAATTTCCAATAGTGTAAGTAACCCCGTTTAAGAATAATCTTGAATTTTCGGTTTTTAGAGGTCTTTTCGAAAAGAAAAAGTATCGAGGCAAAATCATAAAATCGTGTTTTTGAAACTATACGAATCTAGATAAAGGTATGAAGAAATATATATGTCATTACCAGATTTGTAACAACTGTAACCGTGCTATAGTTTTATATTAAAAAGTCCATACTTTTTCCGAGTAGCGCTTTAAGACGCTAATACGAATGAAGCGAGATGCAATGAGAAAAGGACGCGCACGGGAGTGAGACCGATTTTGCAGATTAGGCGAAACAAAAACAGCTAATCACTTGTACTAAATAACTATAACGATCAAAGGGAAATTGAAATTACACGATCCTAAATATTATTGGTGACCACTAATTAAATCAATTTCCCACAATATATCTTACCCCATTTGAGAATAATCTTGAATTTTTAAATTTTTAGAGGTCTTTTCGAAAAGAAAAAGTGTAAAATAATAAAATCGAGTTCCTGAAACTTTACAAATTTAGGTAAAGGTATGAAGAAATACATATGTCATTACCAGAGGTGCGATTGCGTAAGGTAATCGTATTCATTTGACAGTTCATATCGTATTCAATCGGCTGCCATTTGTATGGAATGACATTTATTATGATACAATATGAACTGTCAAATGAATACGATTGACTTTACGCAATCGCCTAGCAGATTTGTAACATCTCCAACCGTCCTATAGTTTTATAACAATGTTGTTTTTTTGTTAATTTGTGCTTGCAGGGAATCTTTGAATGAAAACAACGTACTTCCACAGTGAATCTTATATTGTGACAATTTTGACAGACCATAGATACAAACATGTTTCTTTTTATAACATCCCGCCCACCAAAAGGGGAATACAGAGTATAACCCTTTTACATACTTATAAAATCAACATCATGAACATTCTTACATAAAAAAATATTATTTCTACATTTAAAATTGACCGCCATACAGAATTACAAACCAATGTGGTGGCGTTAATTAAACACAAAAAACATTAGCTATCATCGGTATCACAAGGCATAGCACATAACTTTGTTATAGATCGTCTCACAATTTTATCACCACTTTTTACACTGTATACTCTAGAAATTTTATCTTCACCGGGATGTTTGTCAAGTATTCGCCCCATCAACCATTTTCTGGGAGGCAAACCATCTGTTTTTATTAGGACAATATCACCTATTTCAAATTCTTTAATTTTCTTTAGCCACTTAGGCCTTTGCTGTAACCTGGCTAAATACTCGTTTTGCCATTTACTCCAAAAGTCACCTAGGAGTTTCTGAGTATGCTTCCATCGAGAAAGAAGATTCATCTTTACATTCCGTAAATTTCGTTCTGGAACCACGATGGGTGCTTCTCCTATCAGGAAATGTCCTGGTGTTAATGGAATAACATTATCAGTATCGTCATCGATTACTGTGATGGGTCGCGAATTTAGACAGGCTTCAATTTGGCAAAGGATGGTGGTCATTTCTTCGAATGTTAAATTGGTGGTTAAGATTCGTTTCAGGTGGTATTTGATGGATTTCACGCCTGCTTCCCACAACCCGCCAAAATTTGGACTATAGGCTGGAATAAAGTGCCACTGAGTACCATCAAGAGCTAGTGATTCTTCAGTACTACTTAGTTCGAAACTAGCTTCTTTCCATGCATCAACTAAACTCTTGTTTGCTCCTACAAAGTTCCTGCCTTGGTCACTCCACAAATGTGAACACTTTCCTCTTCTGGAGACAAAACGTTTAAATGCACCAATAAATGACTCTGAAGTTAAATCTCCGACCAACTCGAGGTGAATAGCCTTCGTCGATAAGCATACAAAAATGGCGATATATGCTTTTGTTGTTCTTAAACCTCTCGATCTAGACATAAGAATCTGAAGTGGCCCAGCAAAATCTACACCACTGTGCAAAAACGGTCGTGATGGTGTTATCCGTTCCTTCGGTAAATCCCCCATTAGTTGCATCTTTGGAGTAGCATTATGTCTTGCACACAACCAACACTTATGAATGTGGGATTTTACCAAACCTTTGCCTCGTATTATCCAGTATTTAGCACGTATATAGCTTAGCATGAGTTGTATCCCTCCATGCAATGTTTTCAAATGGGCATCGGCAACGATTAATAAGGTGAGTTTGTTTTTGTTTCCCAATATTATAGGATGCTTTCTCTGGTCATTTAACGATGCATGCCGTAAGCGTCCGCCTACCCGGAGTATATCATCTTGATCCAGGTAAGGATTTAATGATTTTATAGTACTTTTTCTGTTAACTATACCCTTTCTTCTCAAACATTCTATTTCTTGATCAAATTCTGATCTTTGTGCTTCTATAACACATCTTTTTAATGATGCTTCTAACTCTTCTGTTGTCAAGGCTGAAGGACCAGTATATTTATCTTTAGATTTGCAATAGTTTAAGAATCTTTTACAATAGACAATAGTTTTCAATAGTTCTGTTAACGAGTCGAACGATCCAAAATGTTTCATTAAATCTTGATTGTCGTTTTCAACATGTACTGTCACATTAGTTTGAATTTCTTTCTTTTTTAGCTCTAGAGTTGTTGGTATAATTTCAGAATTAGTTAAAGTTATTTCTTTTTCAGACAGCCATTGTGGTCCCTTCCACCACAGTTGACACGTTTTCAATTCTCTCAGACCCATTCCTCTCGAAGCGATATCTGCAGGATTTTCTGAGGAGGGTACGTGCAGCCAGCGATCTGAAGGAATAGCATCAGTTATTTCTACCACCCTGTTCGCAATGAAAGGTTTCCATCTATTGGGATCTCCAGCAAGCCAAGCTATTACAATCTGCGAGTCTGTCCACGCAAACATATTAGTTGTTGGTTCTCTCATTGCTTCTCCGACTTGCTTCAAGAGCTTCGTTAGTAAAAGTGCTCCACATAGCTCCAGTCTAGGTAACGATATAGTTCTTACAGGAGCCACACGAGTTCTGGATGCTATCAACTTAGTTTGAATTGTACCATCTGGTAGAATTACTCTGATGTATACTGCTGCAGCGTACGCGTGTATAGATGCGTCGCTGAAGCCATGAATTTTATATGAACATTTTTTAGACGTTTGCAGCCAGCGATCCACTTTGATATCTTTGACATTTTCAAAATCCGTGCGCAGTTTTAGCCATTCTTCACGAGTGGTATCGTCCACTTTCTCGTCCCATTGAAGTTTTGCTAACCACAACTTTTGTATTAGTATTTTTGTTGGAACTATAGTCGGAGCTATCCAGCCAAGCGGGTCAAATATTTTTTGTATATCAGACAATATGGTTCTTTTAGTAACAGTCTTGACGCTTTGTGGTAAACTTTGCTTGTAAAGAAATTCATCACTTTTCAAATGCCATTCTATTCCCAATGTTTTTATAGTTCCATCCATCTTCAGATCTAGTTGTGAATGAATAGACCTTTTCTCAGGGGTTATAGATTGCATGAATTCTAAATTATTAGAAGCCCACTTAGTTAGATTAAAGCCTCCTTTTAGTAAAATATTGCTTATTTCCTTAGCTAGTGAAATTGCTTCTCTGACTGTATCCGCGCCTGACATGACGTCATCCATATAAAAATCTTCTTTTATAGTCTGTAATGCAGAAGGTGAGTATACTTGTAATGTTTCTTCTACGCTTTTCTTTCTTTTAGTGAGTCTTTCGTCTTTTGTTTCATGAATTACTTGTTTCTTCTTTTCTTCTTCTTGTATGTATTTTCTTTCAAGTAATTGTATTTCAGTCTTCCTTGTATCGGTGTAATTTGTGTTGTCTTTATTAATCTTATCTTTCATGTTTTCTGTTTCAGGTTTGTAAGTTTCGTCTTCAGCTAGTTGGTTCAAAGTTTTGACTGCAAGATATGGAGCGGAGGCTGTTCCAAAAGTTACTCTAAGTAAACGGTAAGTTTTGATGTCTTCTGAAGATTCAGCACGCCATAATATTCGTTGGTAGTTCGTATCTTCTTTGGCTACTAATATTTGGCGGTACATCTTCTTTATGTCTGCTACATAACATATTTTCTTCATCCTCCATCTCATTACAATATTTCGTAAATCATCTTGCAACCTAGGACCGACTAGTAACTCGTCATTCAATGAAATTTTTCCAGCTGTACTCTCTCCCTTACACGATGCGTCAAATACTACACGAGTTTTTGTACTTTCTCTTTGTTCCCGAACAACAGCATGGTGCGGTAAGTAAACAGCTCTATCGTTCTTTTCCATATCTGGTACTTCTTCCATATGATTTAAACTTATGTATTCTTCCATTACTTTCTTGTAATCTTCCTTCAATTGAGGCATCCTGGTAAATCTTCTTTCTAATTGTAAAAGTCTATTGGTTGCTATTTCTTTTGTGTTTGTTTCAGAAGATTTGGGGTCATCAGTTTTGAACGGTAATTTGACGATGTATCTTCCTGAAGAGTCTCGTGAATGGGTTTCTTTGTATATATCTTCGCAACGTTGTTCGTCTTTTGTATACTTTCTTTTTGTTTCATTGTCTATTTCCCATATAGATTTTAACATGTCGTCTAAATCTATCGCATGATGCATCACAAGAAAAGAATTTCTTGGAATATTTGTCGAGATTTCTCCGAATATGATCCAGCCCAAAGTTGTTTTATGAGCGCATGGCGTTCCTGTTGGACCCTTTATTATGTCTTGCTGTATTATATGCGTATATTCCTTCACACCTAGAAGTAAATCTATTGGTCCAGGTGTTAGATAGCTGGGATCAGCTAATTCAAGTCCATCTAGGTGTTTCCAGTTCTTATTGACGATAACTTGATTAGGTATCTTAGTGGTCAGTTGTCTAGACATCACGTAAGGTTGTATGGAAATAGAAAAACTTGCGTCCAAACGTGAACTTATATTGAACTGTACCACGTGCTTGATATCGGTTCTTGTCGATCCCACTCCCACAATTGTACCTTGAACTGATTGTTTCTTAAGTTTCAGTTGCTGAACCACCCGTTCACTGATGAAGGATGCTTGTGATCCTTGGTCTATTAATGTACGAAGAAAAATAGTACGTCCGTCTTCTCCTTGCGCTCGTACTAAGGCTGTAGCTAAAAGGGCAATTCGTTGATCTGTAGTTACATTTGATGAAATTGTAGTGTTTGCTTGAACTTCGTTGTTTTCTTCTAAACATGACACATTGGTGTTGGTAACAGAAGTTGACTGGTTATCCTTTTTATAGTAAGTTTCTTTGTGCAACATTGAGTGATGCCTTCTGTGACACAAACGACAGGATACAGGAATACGACATTTCATCACAGAATGTCCTGAAGAAAGACAGTTAAAACAAAGGTTGTTCGCTTTCACATATTCGATGCGTTTCTCGGTATCCATTTTAGAAAACTCATTACAATGGCACAAAGTATGTTGTTCGTTACACATTGAACATAATCTGGTTGGAGTTGCAGCTGGAGACTGCAATGAAGTGACATGGTGTGCACGTTCCCTTATAATTCTTTCCTTTTGAACAGTCGGGTTTGATACAAGCTCGAGGGTTCGGTACTTTCCTTCCATAAATTTCTTTAATTCTGACCATGTAGGTAACTCTTCTGCACTCTGCTTATATGCACATTCTTCCCATTCTTTGTGTGAGTCTGGGTCCAATTTCTGCACAACCAGAAAAATGATTATCGGATCCCAAGACTCAGTGTTAACTTGTAAATTTCTTAAATTATGTAAACATTCACTTGTTATATCTAATAATGTTTTCAATTGACTAGGGGTCTGTGCATTCATCTTTCTTTGATTGAAAAGGTTTTTCAAGATCGAGTTAACAATAAGGCGTTTATTACCGTACCTGGTTTTAAGCACTTCCCATGCTTGTTTATAGTTATTTTGTGTCACTTGTATATGCTTCAATAATAACTCAGCTTCACCAGTAACACTACACTTCAAATAGTGAAGTTTTTGTACATCACTCAGCATTGAATTATTATGCACCATTGTTATAAATAAATCTTGAAATGTTGTCCAATCTTCATAACTTCCTTTGAACATGGGTAAATGAATTTTCGGTAACTGTACGAGACTATTTTCATTTTGAACAGTAGTAGGTGAACTTGATGTTTGTGTACACGCTGAGAGCAAATCACGTAACTCTGCTTGTAACGAAACATATACATCTTCATGAGTAAAAAATTCTTCTTTTACAAAATATTCAACATTAGTCTTTTCCTTTCTTGGTGTTACTTTTACTAATTCTTGATGAGCTTGCTTAAACGTGTGCCAATAATCTTCAACTGTACTTAATCTAGCTTCTAGGTAACCTTTAGTCATTCTAGATTTAGGACATTTCTTCATATTTATCTGCATTTTTTGCAATAAAGATCCAGTATCTTCCAATATGTTGATTAATTGTTCCGGCGTAGTCATTTTGAATCATTAATAAAATTGAAATTTGTTAAAACACTCACGTAAATCTTGAAAAGTTGTTTTCAGCTTGAAAAAACGTAATATTCGCAATAACTGACAACGTCAAGCGGCCCACCCTTTCTTACAGGGAATATGGTTCTTTCGTTTTCGGGCGGCCGGCAACTTGTTTATTCGAGCGCTGGTAATCCGGTTCGATTGTGACCATATGTTGCTTACGTTTTTGTTAATTTGTGCTTGCAGGGAATCTTTGAATGAAAACAACGTACTTCCACAGTGAATCTTATATTGTGACAATTTTGACAGACCATAGATACAAACATGTTTCTTTTTATAACAAAAAAGTACGTACTTTTTCGCATAGTGTCTTAAATATTATAATATGATAGCATAGCAATGTGACGTTCTTCTTAACAATCACCAAAATGTGTAAATGGAAGGCTAGTGATGATTATCTCCTTCAGGACGACTTCGTCCACTTTCCTATCTTTTCCACTTCCTAACTGATCCACTATTCTATCTCGTCCACTGCCTAACTCATCCAGTTCTCGTCCACTATCTCTGCCTCTCAAAGGCTGTGCTTCTTACATAGTGGTAGCACAGTCTTTATAAAATCGTGTGGTGGCAGAGTTAGTTTTTATAACCCTTATTCTTCAGGATTAGAGTTTACCACCTTGTCTTAAATCTTTACCGACTTTTGAATCTCTTCTTAAATGGTGATAGGTATCACATTTTTATCAAAGGTATATGCCGTGTACTTTGTGCCCAAAGTTAAGGGGTAGTTTGTGTTACGTGTTTTGATTAGAACAAAATGACGAAATAATATTTTCTTGTCAAAAAATATATTTCCTATTTTTTTGTATTTTATCAAAGTTTATCGTCGTTTGTTCGGATATTAAACCTACGTAAGCAATAAAAAAAGAAAAAAAACTTGAAATAATATTAAAAATTAGCGCACATCAAGCTCATCTCGGTGATATCAGGTGAGTGAAGGTAAAAAAAAACACCTAATTTTGTTCTAAACACTTATCACATCTTAAATTTGGCCACAAAGAAAAAATACACTTTATATTAGTTTTACACGAAAGGCTATGACGCTATGACTGCAATCGCCAAAATTTCCAGGAGGCTGGTATGGCAGCTTATTTTAACCTGCGATGCTTCACTTCCAATGTATTGATAAAGTCAGAAGTTCTTTTATGTGTTTTCACCATTTTGCCATTAAAGGCAAAGTTGCTGTAAAAGTTAGTACTATTAGCTAACCTTGGCCTTTTGTGATAACAATGGTTGGGGTCTAAACCAACAAGAAAACGTACTTGTACCTATGTCTATTTAATGCGTCATTTCAGTTTTATGGAAATTATTTAAATGATGTTAAAGAAGGTTCGTTGGTTCATTTTGGTATCAGTTGATAAGCAGGTAAGTTTTGTTTGTAGTCTCAAGTTTGTGTGGATTACATTGTAGTGGATTTTATAAATAGGTTGGAATAGGTAAGGACCAAGTTCACCAACTGTCCATTAGATATTCGTTGTTAATACATCGTTATTCTCCTTTAATCTTTAACTACAAACGACTGAAATGTAATTATAATGAAGTTAAGCATTAGCCCGTCGGTAATTTAGTTCTACTAGTCCTTTTGTAGGTGAAAAATTTTGTCATATATACTAGAAAATTAATTGTATTTGTTCTTATTTTGCGAGCTCTTATGCAATTTTACGTATTTTATAAAAGTTTCCGTAACTAGCGATTGGTAATTTAATTTTGATATTGATATATGACGGTACCCCGATTGAATTTTATTTTGTCACATGGAAGAATTACAGACAAATACAAACCAAAAATAAAATTTTATGTGGATACTAGTTATGTTTTTGAAAATTGTTCACAATAATTATTGTGACTTGAAATCGTGCCTTTTCCAGATATCTGGTATAAAATGAAGCTTTTAGCTCTTTGTGTTCTGGCTGTGGTGGCTGTGAGCTACGCGTACCCGGGAGAGAAGACGGACTCCTATGACGTGGACGAGACTCTTGGAAACAGAAGACTGTTGCTGCCGTACCTCAAGTGTGCCCTCGAACAAGGCAAATGTACCTCCAACATGAAGGATATGAAGAGTAAGTTTGACGTTTGATAACAATAAAGACAACAACCGCCTCTGTGGTCTAGTGGTAACAGCCACCAGTATCAGACGCAGGGGTCCCGGGTTCGATTCCTAGTGGGGGTACATATTGTTTAGTTGGTGGTACGACTTGTTGTAAGTTCGCCGTGCTAGCTACCACCATCTTATCTAAGACTGACGCTGTATCAACAATGTTTTCAGCATTGTTGTGTTCCGGCAGTTACAGATAAGGTAGCCAGTTCCTCAGTGGTTAAGGATTCCGGAAGACGCTCGTTTCCATCTTCAGCCTTATCAATACTTAACATCAGGTACGATGAAGGCTAACACCCATATTCTAAGTCATTCCTCCAAATTTACTCGTTCTCGACTTAACGAAACCTCATTGAAAACCTGAAAATTGATCACGAAATTGGTATTCTAAGTCGTAACTCTGGGGGACATTAAAATGGCTGATGACAATGACGATGATGATGAATAACAAGTGAATTAAAGTATTTGGTCGTTCTCGTAACTAGTAGTTTATTCTTTTTGAGTCTAGGGTTGGATTGCACCAGCAACCGCCTCTGTGATCTAGTGGTTCAACCACCGGTATGAGACCCAGAGGTTCCGGGTTCGATTCCCAGCGGTAGTACATATTGTATTCGGTTTAGTTGGTGGAAGGACGCGTTGTAAGTCCACCTGACTAGCTAACACAAAGTCTGACGCCATAATAACAATGTTTTCAGCATTGTTGTGTTCCAGCAGTTAGAGATAAGGTAGCCAGTTCGTCAGTGATTAAGGATTCCGGGAGAGGCTAGCTTCCATCTTCAGCCTTATCAAAACTTAACATCAGGTATGATGAAGGCAAGAGTCACCCCAGCGTTCATAAAAAAAAAACGGTAACAATTTATGTACTTTAATGGTGGGAAAATGTATGGGATTCGACAGCTTTGATAACTATAAAATTTATAGTAATTATATTATTTTTAGATTTAATCTAGTAAAGTTATCCGTTGCAGCATACCGTTAGTTAAAACTCTACTACCTATATAGTGCAGTGATTTAGAAGATATGATGCTAAAATGATCAAACTATAACGAGGCCTATATTAACCTATCAGGCTGCGAGTTGTGAAACACAATATATATTTCATTGTTCTCTGGACACCGGTGTCCTGCTAGCAAATGACGAATTAAATAAGCCTATTGTTCTTGTGTTTTTGAAGGCTGTTTGCTTAAAAATTCCTACTGAAGATATTCGCCGATGTCCAATTCTGCTAAATGTTTAATGTCGCTCGTAACTCTATTGTGTTTGTAGTTTTCATTTATACAATCTTTGTGATTAGAATAGTCTAATAACCATAAGGTTGAAATACGATTTAGTTACGATTTTTTTTATGAACGACACAGCGTGACTCTATCATATCTGATGCTAAGTATTGATAAGGCTGAAGATTGAAGCGAGTCTATCCCGGAATCCTCAATCACTGAGGAACTGCCTATCTTATTTACTGCCGGAACACAACAATTGTGAAAACATTGTTGTTATAGCGTCAGACTTAGATAAGATGGTGGTAGCTAGCCATGCAGACTTACAGCAAGTCCTACCACCAACCAAATCGAATACAATATGTACCCCCACTGGGAATCGAACCCGGGACCCCTGGGTCTGATAACGGTGGTTGTTACCACTAGACCAAAGAGGCGGTTATGACTTAACGTTTGACCCCCTGTTCACGTGATCAAAGATACTAATGGTTATGGTCTCGTGAAGTATTTTGTATAAAAGATATTATCTATAAAAAAAACTATAAGTATAATAAAGTAAAAATGTCTACCTTGGGTTGTGAACACTGTGGTGATGAAACGACAATAAAAAGTGACACCCGGACCTTGAACTCAACAAGTTTATTATTTTTAAAACAGGTTTTGTCACGTCTAGTTGTATAGTCTTTCAATGACTTTAAAATTTTATTTTATGGTTTTGACTTGCTCGTTTCGAATTACAATCAACGATGTGGGCTAAAGAAAATGGAAATTTTCAAGCAATAATTTACCTCGTACCATAGTATTATACTCTTTGCTAAACTAAAGAATTGCTACAAGTAAAAATAGAGATCAAAATCGCAACAATTTTCAAATTCAGAAATATCCATAGACTTGGCGAGGTTAATAAGCTTCAGGGTCATGAGGGTTAAATAACAATTGACGTTCTTGAAAAAACAACAGAAAATCAAAATGTAATTTGTGTCTACCACTCCACAAATGCCATTTTGACAGAAGAATGGAATATCTATCGTGTCTGTTATCCCAGGGTATCCCGAATTATGAGACACGATAGATGACTTTCTCTGGACACCGGTGTCCTGCTAACAAATGATCAACTAAAAAAAAACTTCTGCGTCTACGGATTTAGGAAACCGTTCTTCACTTCTTTCCTGAAATGCATTGAGGCAGAAGTTTTTTTTATTGAAAAACGAAGTATTTATCTGACTACAAAACTTACTTCAAGACAAAGTTGCTTTTTTTAGTAAATCTAAGTAATTATAAGAATTACCCTTATTATTTTGCATATGTAAATAAAGAAACATATATATTTTATTTACAGAGGACATAAGGAAGTCGATAACTTTTAAATGCGTCGAGTGTACGGATAAAGAAAGGAGTGACAGCCGGAAAGTAATAAAGCATTTGATCAACCATGAGCCTGATTACTGGTCACAGATCATCGCAAAGTTCGACCCTAAAAGGGAGGCAGTCGACGATTTCGAAAAGGAGTTTAAGGAATAAAATAACAAGACATCATAGAAGAGACTTAGAAAAATCAAATGCATAATAAACAATATATTTTTTTTACAACGTCCTTCAGTTATCATTTATAAGGTTGAAGGAATCGTGCTTCTCTCGGAATCCCCAACCCCTGAGGAGCTGGCTATTTTATCTCAATTGATTTATTTTACAAACGATTTATACAGTTTTGGTTTTTTCGTTTAAAATCGATAAGAAATCTTCCTTTTTACCTAAAAAAGGATTATCATGCGTTTTTATATTTATTTATTTTTATCTTATATTATGTTAACTGGAAAAGGTGATTACCAATTAAATATTTTTCCGCTGCTGTAAGTATAAGGGCTGTGTGTGTGTAGTATAATTTTCAAGAGAATGCCTTAGTTAGGCTCTTTCCTTATTACGATCACTATCATTCAATATCTTCGCGTAGTTATATATTTTTATTTTTATTTAAATTTTTATTACAGACAACTATATGGTCCATAGAAATGTTAGTAGGTATCTTAATCTATGTTAGTATATATAATGGAGAGGCAATAAGTACATCCTAAGTTGCCAAACGCTTACAAAAATCTTTTAGAGTTCTCCTTAATTTATAAACATAAATGTATAAAGTTTATGTGATACCTAATTTAAATACTATGAGTTTTGTATAATAAATATTCGATATTGATTTAATAAAGTTTATTTTAAGTAAGTATTTTGGTTTGTTTTATTACCGATTCCTATTGACAAATTTAAAAAATATGCAATAGAAACCTGGCAAATTTAACCATCAAATAAATGGAGTGACTAGAGCCTTGATCAAACGGATAGATGACTCTTGTACAGATGCAAGAGAACCTGCTTCAAAACTTATACTGCTTAAAAAATCGATTTTAGTTGCTATCAAAATCAAACTTTCTGAAAAACATCATGATTGCCCATATGCCCATCCAATATCCTCAAATAGTTTATTCTAATTCGCGTTATATGATGACGGAACTTCATTGTTACGATAAGTTGATGGTAACTAACATTGAGTTATATAACAAAATCTAAATATTTATTGTTACTTTGATATTGCCATTTAGACCCATAGTCTTATTTATATCTCAACAATCTAACTCATGTTAAAATTTCAAACACTGAATTTTTTTAAGTTGTCATAAGTTTTATGAAATCTATATGTCACCATCTTTTTGCAAGAACCGATTGTTTGAAAATTTTCAAGGGTATTTATAAACCGTCTAATTATTGTAAATGGACAATTGGTTTTGCAATAAACGGGTGAATTTCGATTATTTATAAATAATCAGTATCACTGCGCTATATTGTACGTATGCGTGTGACGAAAAGCATGCTTTACGCGGATTGGTTGAAATACGTAACAACTTAAACAACGTGTGCTCGAGAGTGTTTTTAGTGCTAAATACCAGTTTTTATCGGTTTGTTTAACATACAAAGTAAAAGTTCATTGAAAATGAGTGAAACGGAGCCTGCGGGCGAAGAAATAAATGACCGACCAGTGCTAAATAACTAAATTTGTTGATGAACAACTATTTAACACCCGTACTACCGATCCACTGGCCAATCAGATGACCGCGTACGATATCACGTATACGATAACTACGGGTAATTGTACACCTTGCCGCGATTGAACTGACCGTTGAAATATGATTTATTTGTAAATAAACACAATCATCGGTTTTTTTGCAAATCGTACGGCCTGATAAATTACAGACAATCGGTTCTTGCGGTGACATATACATAGGTACGAAAAGTCTAGTCTCTGAACATCGATAACAAAACCACCTATTTCTCGTTTTAAAGTGATTATGAGATAAGAATTTTTAATACTCTCAACGCCATCACCGCATTACGAGGTCTAAGAAGTTATCTGAAGTCATGACTTTTGGTAAACTATTGAGCCAAAGTTAAAGATACTTAAGTAAAGAACATAGAGATTAAAATTGAATAGTCTCTGGACTACTTACCGAAGTGAGTACGTCGTAATGAAGTTACGATAATAATTATCACAAACACACAACATGTTTACATATCCGGACCTATTTTGGAACCGAGTCATTCATCAGACAATATCGACATTTCGCAAAGATGCATAGGAGAAAGCAAGTCGTCTTCTTGACTTTCGCTGGCTTATTGGCTGTAACAAATAGTTCACAGGCTTCTTCAAGAGTAGAAAAATGTATAGAGTATTACAAGACCAATGAAGCTTTCGACTTGAGCGCTTTACAAGGAGTTCGGTACAGCGTTTATTTCTGGCCTCCAAATCAAAGACAGAGGGACAGATGCGAACAGACTAACTTCAGATTACTCTCCCGGGAAGAAGTAGAAAGTGCTGAAAGTGATTGTGATGCATTAGATATAGGGAGCCAACAAGTTTTGCAGTCTTCGTATACAAATAGTGCTGGCAAAGCAGTGAAGTTGCTGTTCTATGGGATAGAAGAAGTGAAAACTTTGTATCGTAACTGTGATCGCATTTCTAAGTACATATTTAAGAAGGTTAATGATGATTACGTGATGGGTATAAACTGTTCTTCTGGGGGTAGGGGAGTGTTGTGGTCTAAGGTACTGCCCACAATATCCGAAGTGAATTCTATAGTGGAAGGCATCGAAATTATGTCAGGCAGAACGGGCAGCCCAGATTGTGAACTTTCGAGACGGTAGTAACTATTTATAAATACAGATTTGTTAAGTGGATGTACTGAAATTAAAATCGATGTACTTACTTCAAATTATAATTGTATTTTATTGGTCAGAAAATCCTTAAGAACACTCAATATATCGTAGCAATAGTATTGCTACGATATCGGGATGTTAAGGGATAGAAAGCATAGCATTTTAAAGTGTTTAACATGTCAAGATTATTCAATTAAAACTTACAACTAGTGAGAAACAACTATAGGATAGAACTATTATTTTGTAAAATATCAAAGCTAATAATTAAGTCTTCCTGACGAATTTTATATTATACATGGTGGAATATTTTTACATCACCTTACCTTGGGCTATATTTCATGAGGACAACCATGGTGTCCTAATGCCACCATGGTTGCGCCACCAACAAGATGTATTACCGTTGTATGCGGGGTGCATCAAGCAGATACTTACTGAGATACCCTGCATTCGTGGAGAGTGGCGGTATCGGAACGTGCGATTCCGGTGAGTTTTAATTTATATAAGATCTCGAGTGGTCTGTCAGACCACTTGTCTGTACTCATGTAACTTTTTTTGGATACGACTTTTTCAGATAATGTTGATACTTTCGTTTTTTTATTTCAGTCAGTTATGAAAATGGATAAGCCAGGCACTTCGGGCATGAAACGGGCAGCCACAAATGCAAATATGAGTGTTCCTGTCAGTAAAAAAAAATCAAACAAGGCGTCAAAGTAAATACTATGAAGATTATAATTGTGATTTTAGTGGCATGGCTAAATGGGAGCTCAGCATCCGAATCTGACGACATTGACCCGAATTTTGTTGCCTTGGAAAGACTAAAGTGCAAGACTGCATAATTATGTAACTCTTGTATGAAAAATGTGTGCCTACAATGCAGCAGGCCTTCAAGCAATAAGTCTTTGTAAACTTTGATGTTTCCTACAACTTGGTGACTTGTGTTTTTCTAAAATACGGTTGATTATTTGTATTTTTTTTGTTTACGTTGTCTAAATTTTAAAGAAAAAAATATATTTGATAATTAATTATTAAGATAAAAGTAGTTTTTTTCTCTTAAGGAATTTGAGGGTACAGTGTAGACGTTTATACTTAGTAATAAATTTGAAAACTTCTTTATTTTGTTTTATTTATACAATAACTAAATATATTATTAATACATAGACACATTTAAAAAATAATAATATTTTGTAATATGAAAATAGTGGTCTAGCAGACCTCACGTCGGTACTTATGTAACTTAAATGGCATGTCGGTACTTAAAGGTTAAAAAATGAAAGAAATTTTTAAGCGACGTCAAAAAAAGGAGGAGAATCTCAAGTCGACTGTATAATTTAAAAAAATATATGTGTGTTTTAACATAACGTCGTCAGTTGTCAACCGATTTTAATAACTCTTTTTTTACCCGTAAGAACATAGTTCAAATGTGGACTCATATTTTTTTATGAAGATCTGGCTGGCAAATAGTCGTTATCAAGATGATATCATGTATGGGTTGATGTTTAATCTTGGACGTCCAAGTGTTTATTGTAACTACGGGACATAATGTAGGTAACTAATTTTTTTTTGAAGTAAACAACTTTTTATGTATAAAAAACGACTACAAAAAGTAAAAAAGTTTACCTTTGGAGTCGGTGCCAGCCAAGGCAAGTAAAATAATTTAAAGATAATAGAAGTGCAATATAGAATGACTTGGCTGGTAAAACTATTTATTTTTTGAAATCGGTTTTAACCCATATGAGCCTGAAACATATTTGTTCTGAAATACTGTTATGTGATGTGTTTATTTAGTTAAATAGGCATTAAGTAAGATGTAAAAATGCTAAAAAAGACTTTGACTGAAAGGCTTTCAGGGAAAACCCTGTCCTATATGTAGGACAGTAGGACAATCGGTACTGAAATACTTATAAGAAAAGGACATTTTTGTCCTTATAAATGAAATGTAGCCATGCAGAAAATTACCTCGAATTATTCCAAAAAGTAAAAAAAACTTTATTGCAGCTATGGAATGATAACAGTAATTTAATATATAATAAAACGCATGGATAGTAGTTTGAAAAAGACTGACATTTTATTTTTTATACTTCAGATAAGTACACATTACTTATACTAGATGGCGCTACTTGTAGCATCATTATTATTTAGTTAAAACAAAAACAATACCACCACTTGCGTAACGTAGGCTCCTACCGATTTACAATCTTCCAATCGAATTGAAATCAGCTGACGAAGTAGGCTGATGCGACGCGTAAAGCCGGAGTCATCGTAAAGAGACTTCAAGCGCTTCCAAACACCTTGAACTGTTTGCTTGTTTTTGATGTGAACGTAGATGGACGAGTCGATTGTCATGATAAGTTTTGCCTTCGCCTTTTTTTCTTCAACAGAACTTCCATCAATCGATTCTTGCTTTTGAATATCCACTCCCTCTAACATCAAAAAGTTTTCAGCAGCAAACGCCCACTCGTCATAGTTTTCTCTGCCGTTTAGCTTCGGCACGTTAACAATGTAGCTTCCGGCCATTTTGCACGAGGTAACCAACAGTCACTCGGAAATACACAAACGAAATAGCGATTTCCACCGTTATTTTATATTTTACGTATAACGGCGCACTGATAATCCACAAAAAGTAAATAATCCGAAATAAAACTTGACTTTATCGCGAATTATGAGTCTGGGCCCATAACCTAATAAAACGCATGGATAGTAGTTTGAAAAAGACTGACATTTTATTTTTTATAATTCAGATAAGTACACATTACTTATAATAGATACATAACATTGTTTGCAGCAGGTTAAGCATTATTATGACAAAAACAGCGAGTTTGTTTTGGATGGGGGATGAGAAAATGATTGATTTGGTGTTCTTCCTCCTCCTTTGAGCCCAACTTGTCCTACTTTTGCAGACTCTGGGGACGAAGACAATGCGATTATGAATACATTAGAGCAATGTATTGTTGCAATACCTGCGGAAAATCGATCAGGGCGAAAATCCTGCAAATGATCAGCCCGAAGGTGATGAAGAGGCGGAAACATCTGTCCTTAAACGTTCTTTCGCTTGGAAGGCACAGGACTTGATGATACCAATGGTCAAATGACTTACTGTAAAAATACTGTGGACCTGTCCAAGAGAAAAGGCCCTTTGAGTGGTTTGAAATCTCTATCGTCTAATGTCATATCTCTCTTCTAGTTTCAAAGTAATAAGTACCTATGTCGTCAAGAAGAAATTGTCAGGGGAGATATAACAGCGGAGGATATGAAATGAGTCCTACTGATGAAAACAGCATTTTCCCCTTCATGAACACTACAGCGTAGACAAAGCCTTGATACCTTATTATGGGAAACACGGTTGCAAGCAACACATAAAAAGAAAACTGATCTCCGTTTTTGACAATTGGATACATCGTAACTGTCGGAAGAAAGCAGAAATTAAAACAAGAATATCAAATAATAAAAGTAGAATTGGAAATGACTGGATAAATAGTAAAATTAAAAAAGCATGCATACATAGAGATCAGTTATTCATGCAGTGGATAGATGTTATCACTGTAACATACTACCAGTACATGAACAAGTAAAACTGAATCTTCTCACAGAAAACTATTTTAATGATATTTACCGTAAAACAAAACATTACAATAAAGAAACACGTAGTGCATCGGAACCAAAACTAATCATCCCGCAGTACAATAATCTATATGGAAGGCAATTATTACAATTCCAGATCCCCAAATTAATCAACGAATTACCATTATCATGTAAAAAAGAAATTAATACAATCAATATAAAAAAAAATGTAAAAAAACATTATTTATCAATATTAAACATAAATACTTCAAAATAAAAATAGTTTAGTCCTTTTTAATTTTTCTTTCCTGTTTATTTTTAAATAATTCTAAGTAGTTACATCAAATAATAATTAAAAAAAAAAACAATCTAGTTTAAAATTAAAAAACATACTCTTGTAATATAATATATTATATGGCAGAGGATCCGCCCGTGTGTACCCACTTGTAGTTCGTAACTAACATATTCGTGATCGAGCCAATATGAGAGGTAGTAGAATAAAAAAGTATAGTTAGGTATTTCAAAATGTTTTAGACACATATTCATAAGTTAAACAAGTTTATACCTTTTTTCTTTTTTATATCTCGAGCTAACTTGGATGGATACCGGTGCTTGGTAAAACCTAAAAAGGTTTATATAGCACTGTAGAGGTAAGAAAACCAATAAATTGTCCTAATTTAAGTGTTTGTAATAATAAATAAAATCGTATGGATTAAAATCATATTATGGAGCTCCTTGTTCAATCAATACATGCAACCAACTATGTCTCCCGTAATCAGATATCACGGCATCGTCTTCACAGTAGTGTTCATGGAGGGGTGAAAATGCTCTTTAACAGTAGGACAATCATGGTTCACAGGAGGTGGAATAATACATATAATGCACGCTATTGTCGACCCCATCATCTTAATAGTTTTCTAGGGCGTCTAAAATGTTATGAGCTACTGAGGATCTGTGACCGAATGTACTATGTATAATCCTTCTGTCCTATTGGTATTGGTATTGGTGATGGGCTCTTTTCTCCGCATTTAGACTCCCATTTGGTCCGTTATGCGTGAACATAGCATCGGTATGGCTAGTCAATCCATTCCAGCTTCTTTCAGAAGCGCAGAAGCCTCCTGGGGCGTTCACAGGCTTCTAGGAGCGACCTCACGTCTTTGAGGATTTCTGCCCGTTGTGCGGCCAAACCCACGCACTCCAGGATCACGTGGGCGGCTGTTTCCTCTGCGTCCAGGCATCCCCTACATAGGGGGCTGTCTGTCGCATTCATGATGAATAGTTGTCGGTTTAAAGTTAGGTGACCTGTAAGTGTGCCTACAACTATTCGGAGGTCTGGACGATTAAGGCTGAGCAGTCTACAGGTCAACTGCGGCGAGACTGCAGTCATCGCCAACTTGGACTGTCTACAGCTTGTTTGATCTACCCAACGCTTATTATGTGCAGCACGAGTACGCTGTCTTACCCATGAGCGCAGTTGGCTGAACGGGAGTGGCAGAATGGGTATGGGTCCAGCCACTGTTGTGGAGGATCCCCTTCTTGCCAGCTCATCGGCGGCATCGCTCCCGTGCGATCCACTATGCCCTTAAATCCATTGTAGGATTACTCTGTTGTTGGATGCTAAACGATCCAATACTCGGTGGCATTCGTAGACAATACTGGAGTTGATCGTGTTGGCCTCCAGTGCTGTTAGGACGGCCATACTGTCGGTCAGTATGCGGATGTTCAGTTCCTTCATACCTCTAGACAGGGCCGTGGTAGCTGCGTTTACTATTGCAACACATTCGCATTGAAATATCGAACTGTGTTGGCCTAGTGCTAGTGATGTTTTGATATTTAGGTCTTGTGAGAATACTCCGGCTGCAGTGCCAATATCCATCTTGGAACCGTCCTTATAGATTCGGACTTCATGTATGCCAGAGTAGTCTTGGTCACTTTCAAATAATGTATTTGGTAATTCTTTTCGAAAATGTATTGTTTAGGGATCCTGTCGCATGGGGCAGCGATTAGTGACTCATGTTTCACTAGATTATTCCACAATGTGGAGTGAGGACCCTCTTGGTTGTACCACAGACCCATGTGTTTAAGCCTTATAGCAGCCATGGAGGCTTCCTGTTGTATAAACAGGTCCAGGGTTGTTAGATCCAGGGCTACTTCAAGGGCGACTGTGGGGGTAGTTCGCATGCAGCCGGTTATCGCAGAGCATGCCAATCTTTGGAATTTCTGCAGCTTGTTGATTACGGTGCGTTGCTCTGTTTTAGACCACCAGGCAACGGCTCCGTATGTGATTATGGGACGTATAACAGTTTTATACAGCCACATCGTTATTTTCGGTGATAGCCCCCAGCTTTTGCCAAGCAGTCTTTTACATTGGTAAAAGATGATGGTGGCTTTGTTTAGCTTTCCTTCGAGATGTCTATTCCAGGGGAGTTTGTTGTCTTGTATCACCCCTAGATACTTGACTTCCTTGCTAAGGGACAGACTGGTATTGAAATGTTTAGGAAGTTTAAGATGCCTAGACTCCGTTTGTTTGTGAACAGGATTAGTTCCGTCTTTGTTGGGTTCACTGTTAGATTGTGTTTGATGAACCACTGTTCGACGACCTTCATTGCGGACCTCATTCGGTCACATATCACACTCTCAACTCGTCCGCTGATGAGTATGGTCAGGTCGTCTGCATAGCCTACTGTGAGGAAGTTGCGATCGTTGAGCTAATCAGCTAATTAACCACAATATTCCAGAAAAGAGGTGAGAGTACACCCCCTTGGGGACATCCTTTTGCTACTACCCGTCTAGTGGTACCATTCACAGTAATTTGTATAGCTCTGTCTCTTAACATGCTGTCAATCCACCCGGCAATAGTGGGATCGACACCATGTTTGGAGAGGGCCTGGCTTATGCTGGTAAAGTTGGTTTTGTCAAAGGCTCCTTCGATGTCGATGAAGGTGTCTAGTGTTGATATTTTGTGTTTGAAATTGCCTTCTATATAAGAAACCACCTTATGTAGGGCAGACTCTGTTGATTTGCCTGCAGAATAGGCATGTTGGTTTGGATTTAAGGGGTTCCTGACTAATGCAGTGCTCCTTATTTCCCTGTCTATTAGTCTCTCCAGCGCCTTTAAAAGGAATGATGTGAGGCTAATTGGTCTGAATGATTAAAATTGAGTGTAGTCTCCTTTGCCGGGTTTAGGGATAAAGACTACTTTGACTTCCCTCCATTTCATAGGAATGTAGCGGTGTGCTAGGCAGCTTCTGTAGATGGCCAGAGGTGGTCAATAAGACCTCCGTCGCTCCACCTCATCAGCCCTGGAAAAATTCCATCTAGGCCCGCTGATTTGAATGGGAGGAAGCTGTTGATGCAAGGTTGTCAACCCTGAAAAAGTAAGATGGGCAATCTTACTTTTTCAGGGTTGACAACCTTGTGGGCGGTGGTCCAATCGGTTTCAGCAGGTAGATTCTCATCTTTTTCTTCCCATGTGTTACTTTCCGTTATGCGGCATCCTGGGAAGTGAGTGGTCATTAACAGTTCTGAAAAGTCTTGATCTGTTTTGGTGTAAGTTCCGTCTGGCTTTTTCAGGAAACCAAGGTTGTGTGTTGGTTCGCTGCACAGGATGTTTTTCACTCTGTTAGCCTCGCTGCTGTCCTATATAAAGAACACCAATATTTACAGGCGTCTCTCATTGAAAAATATTATCATTATCTGTTTTTTTCTTATCCGAAAATAAGAACACACCTTGAAAAACAATTCAACACCGAAATGAATGATAAAATCTAAAATTGTAAGATTTTTTACACATCCTCTTGTTACTGATAGCTTCATCAGTTTATATACAGAATTTGCAAGCAAATATATCAATTTATTTCTACAAATACTCTTAATACCTATGTAATTTTTATTCGATAGCACACAGTATGTTATGTAGTCAAGTTTTGATACAAAAGAATTAGCATAATAAAATAAGGCACTTAAAATATTTTATTTATTATTATTATTATTATATTATTATTTTATAATTAAAGTAAATAGGTCAGTATGCTTATCTGGAAGAAATACGCTGGGTATACCCGGGAATCGAACTAACGGAAATTCGAAATAAATATTTTTAAATCGATAGAGCCAATCGTATGGAACAAAAATCTCTGTAACAAACCCAACATAGTTAATTAAATGAAAGAAATGTAAACCAATACTAATAGTTATTATACTTTGGCAATACCCTGTTTAAAATAGGTAGAAACCTACCTATTTAAGAAAGTTGAAACAAGTGTCTTTTGAAGCTGTAGCCAAAACCTCAACGTCCAAAAAAGTCAATGATCCCATTTAAGAAAGCGTTTTTGTTCTTAAGTTTGTCTACTATTAAATGCGATTATAACTGTATTTATCTCAGTGGTTATCGTAACAAAAAATTATAAATAGTGCCACGATCATATAGTGCTTATTCTCTTGGAATAAGACTTAATTATAGCTTGTATGAGAAAATGTATTTAGGTATTCATATTTTTTGAAGTTGTATTTTTTGCTTATAAGTCGAAGTTATTACATACATGCGCTTTGCGGATCAAACTTATCTTACAATGTCAGCGGAAAATTTATGGTAAGACTACTTGTTATTTGATTATGATTAAGGTACTAATTTCATTTTGGCAACCTTCCACCACGTCAGAGATGACCCCTGTTAAAGGGACAAGGGCAACCAGCCCCTCGAAGCCTTAAGTAGTAAGAGCCATGTCATGAACGCCTAAAATTATATTCGATTAGCGGATCCTCGCGGTTTTACCCGCGTGGTGCCCGTTCCCGTGGGAATATCGGGATAAAATATAGCCTATGTCACTCGGGAAAAATGTAGCTTTCTAATGGTCTAAGAATTTTGTAAATCGGTCCAGTAGTTCCTGAGATTAGCGCGTTCAAACAAACAAACTCTTCAGCTTTATAATATTATAAGTATAGATTAGATAACTAAGAGTGATATCGGACTAGCGATTTTGGGGTGTGCTCGCCGTGCACCCTCGGCGTACTCGCTGCACACTCGCGGCGAGCTCGCTGTGCCGCCGCTCCGCCAGCAAATCGCTAGTGCGATATGACTTAGTTATCGGCTCGAATATTATTTTTCAGGCATTCATTTCTATAAAAAACGAAACCTCAATAACTCAAATAGACAAGGCTAAAATGAAGCTTAGCATTCATTAAAGTAGCGAAATCGGTTCACTTCATGCTCTCGGTTCGCTGATTGCTTTGTTGCCCGATTTCTTTCGAAGCTGACATACGAAAACTCGTTAGTTTCTGTAGTAATAGGTCAATTAGGCGCTATTTCAGTCAAACTGCCAGTTGAAGCAAATTAATTGACAACTCACTTAAAAATACTGAAATTAAAATTTTATATTTTCGTCTTGTTATGATAGTTAAATCACAGTTTTAAAATAAGAATGTAATGAAGAATATTATTCAAAATACTTGAAAATACTCGCCATTGTGTAAGAAAATATCTTATGAGCTGAGCTCATTGTTATAATTAGTTCCTTATTTTATAAATTATGTAATATACATACCTACATACTACTTTAAATAATAAAATTGTACATATTTAAAAAAAATATGCCTGATTGATTTCTTTTTATTAGGCTGGTTTTCAGAAGGGAATATATTTTTAAATAGGTAAAACAGATTTGTTTTTTCTTATGGGCAGATATACCTACTCACAAAATCTCACTCTATTCTAGAATAAAATAGCATAGATATGCTACGCTACTTCTATTGTTTCTAGGAGTAAGTTCCAAAGGGTCTACTCCGAAAACCTATCTACGATAATCTGTCGCTTCGTCAGCCAGTGGCTGTGAACGTGGCTACGAGAACGACTTTCGGTGTTAAGATATCAATATTCATGTAAGTAAAATTTTCCAAATGTGAATCTTATACATGTCCCCGTAGCATAACAAACCACAAAAAACTTTATTTACTTACGGGTTTCAGTTGAACAAAAGCTTTGTTTATTAAATATCATTTTTGATACATTTTTTTTTTTTATTTTATCAACAACGGGGAGACTCTTAACCTTCATCATACCTTCACAATTGAGAGAATTGAAAAACGAACATCGTTCTGATTTTTTAAGTGTTGCATTTTGCATTTATAACGAATATCGTCTTCATGATACCGAAACAATTTTTCGTAGTAATAACCTCAATAGTATTTCGATTGTATTGCTCTTTTCCACGATTATGACTAGCAGAATTGACCCCCTGATCTAATGGTACTAACTATGATTTGCACGTGTATTTGTCTTGATGACACACCGATATATTTTTAGCATCAGCCATTATTGTCGTCACGATATGGTCCGAAGCCGTGACGCAAAGCCACCTGAGAGCTTGGTTCGGAGAAGCCCAAACCCGTTTCTGATGTTGTTCTCGGGGAGAAGCCAATGTCCTATTGGTATATAACTAGCCAGCTGCTCCTGCTTGTTGTCACTCTTTGCTTTACGTCGAGACTGTAGAATCACAATATCACATTAAAGTAAGTGCATAAAATTTTCGCGGTTTGTAACTAGTAGGGTAAATACATTTCTGAATCTTTCATCCCATAATTATTATCTGGGATGGAAACAACAAGTTTTTTTTATTAAATAAACGATATTGATTAAAAGTTGATTAAAATTTTAAGTCAGAAAAAGGCAATAAAAGTTTTATTTAAATAAATATATATTTTGCTCTTTTTGCCGGTTCCATTTACAATTTTAATTAATAGTTATATTACATGTAGGTACTTACTTCAATTAACAGGGGGCATCTATTCAAATATAGTTTTCAAATAATATATCTCAATAGCTTAATGATTAGTCTAGGGTTAACTTCGGTCCATACAAAAACATCCCTCATTGTTTCGAGTTCATGACTATTGCAAAATGCAATAAATTTTTTATACTTTTATTTACAAAAAAAGCTACGTCTGTTTAGTATACATTGAATTCTATCCGTATTACCACCGCAGTCATGGTTTTGAGTTCATGAGGATCACAAATATTAATTCTATTGATTTCAATTCAAAATTGTTCTATTTCCTAGGATATGCATTGCGTGTTCCGTTTTATATCCAACAATCAATTGATTTGTTGAAGACGTTTGGAACAGCTTATTCATACTTCTTCTTCCTATTTTTATGTAACTGTGGTGGCCTTTTGGATTTCACCAAGTGTTCATTAAATATTTTCCATAATGCTTGTTTGTCATACATACCTAATATTTATTTCCTTTGTTTCTAGAATGCAATCCCTGACTGTAGTATGCCTGGTGGCTTTCGCGGCGGTGGCCTGGGCTCGGCCGGAGCAATACACGGATAAATACGACACAGTCAACCTGGATGAAATCCTGTCCAACAGAAGACTACTGGTGCCTTATCTGAAGTGTGTCTTGGCCCAGGGCAAGTGCTCGCCCGATGGCAAAGAACTAAGATGTGAGTACCTGGTGTTAGTTTACTAATATCCTACTAGTCCTATTTAAATTCGGATGTTTGTTACTTAACACGCCTGGATCTTAGCCTGGATTTAAAACAAAGGATAGTTTTGATCTCGGTCAAATGTTCCTGAAGAAGTCGCGGTTGGAAGCTAGTATTAAATATTACAGTCTGCCATTCCCTATCATAATATTTAATTTAAAACCTAATCTATCATAATCATACTTTTATTTATCCTAATGATTGACCCTGGTGAACTAATTCTACGGCAGGCAGGAATATTCTAAGTAACATTATGCGGAAACAAATTAGCTTACATGATAATTATGCCAACATAAATAGAATGCCAAAAATTAATGATGGCGTTGTAGGTATGCATACTCCACCTCCACACAAATATAAGATTACTTAGGTCAGAAATCTATTGTAACCCGTTAAAGCTCGAGAGTATTATTTTGATAAGAGCTAACTTTGTCGCCACAGCAACAATGTTTTCAGCATTGTCGTGTTCAGACAGTTAAGAGATAAGATAGCCAGTTCCTCAGTGGTGGTGAGGATTCCTGGAGAAGTACGATTCCTGGAGAAGTACGAGCCTTATCATTACATATCGGATATGATAAAGGCATGACGTGGAAGTGCTTACTTCCACGTCATGCTCCCCTATGGAACCACTTTTGATTTGAGTAGTATAAGTTACTCAAAAACATACATGAAAAGTCTATGGAATTCTAGTCCTATTAAACATTTATTTATTTATTTAACATGTCTCAGTTTTGCCGTATTTTGTTATTGAAAGTGGTTGCGCTACGAAGTATCCTTCCAGCGAAACCACCACGATATATCTATTACTATGCTTAGTATAATGAAATATATGGCATCAAATAGTTCTGAAACAATTCTTTAAATATTTGGGGGTCCTAATTCAATATCGAATTGCTATAGAATTATTTGATTATAGTATGCAAAGTAATAGATATATCGTGGAGGTTTTGCTGGAAATACACTCCGCAGCGCAACCAATTTCAATAACAAAATACGGCGAAACCTGAGACATTGTTTTTTTTTAAATAGGATTTTAAATTTCAATTCATATATTTTTTTGAGTAACTTATACTAGGTAAATCAAAACTAGTTCCGTCGGGGAGCATGACGTGCACTTCCCCGTTGTAAGTAGGTAAAAACTAAATGACAAAGTAAAACGGGATCTCGTTCTTTCGCATAATGTTTATCATGAAATGTATTATATTAATAATTAATAATTTATACGTATTATAAATTAAAGCAAATCTATTCACAGCTCACATCAAAGAAGCTTTGGAGAACTACTGCGAGAAGTGTACCGAGACCCAGAAGAGCGGCACTCGGCGCGTGATCGGGCATCTGATTAACAACGAGCCGCAGTACTGGCAACAGCTGGTGGAAAAATACGACCCGCAGAGGAAGTACGTCGTCAAGTACGAGGACGAGTTGAAGATCGTCGCCAAGCAATAATGATACTTGTGCACTGATAAAACGGTTGTGATTAGTATTTAGGTTTAGTAAGAAAATAAATAAGTGCGTTCCTACATAAGCTCTTATTCTTTTTTACCTTTTGTAATAGAGCAACCCTGGTCAAATTCCAGTTTCACTTTGTAGACTTGTAGACAGACTTAAAAAAGTTTAAAAAAAGAACAAAAACTCTTCAAAATTTGCCAATGGGTATTCAAGAAAACCTACATTTTTTTTATTAATAGATAAATATTGGAAAAAATCAACTCGGCCACAAGAGAATTCTAAGATTGGACTCGAACCCACGACCTTTGGAAATCCGGTCCACTGCTCTAACTACTGACTTGCGGACCACCGTCGAATTCCCCAATACTTTTATATTTTTAATACGCTGTAGGCCAGCGTTGTCACACCAAATGCTAGGAATATCTTTGCATTCGAAAGAAACATCTTTTCAGATGTTTAACGATCGATTAAGGTGCAACAGCCAATAATTTATGATTTTTTAATTTTTGCATTTTTTAATGCTATATATATGATATTTTTTTTTAATAGAAAAATATTGGAAAATCTTATCTTAAGTATAAAAAAAGCATTGAAAAATGCATACATAAAAAAAATCATAAAATCTACAATGTCTCAATTTTTTGAGACACTACTACTACTGCTCAAAGAGTACCAAGACCCAGAAGACTCGACTCAGGCTCCTGATCAACCACGAGCCGCAGTACTGGCAGCAGCTGGTGGAAAAGTACGACCCGCAGAGAGAGCACGTCTTTAAGTACGAGGACGAGCTGAAGATCTTCGCCAAGCAATAATGACACTTGTGACAAAACGGTTGTGATTAGTATTTAGGTTTAGTAAGAAAATAAATTAGAGCGTTTCTACATATTTCTTTTTCAGATCCAATTCCAATTTCATTCTGTACCTTATGGACGATATCTGAGATAAGTTTTGTCTAAGTATATTTAATAGTCCTCTTTGACAAATCGAGGTCGTCAAATCAAAATTTAAAACTTTGAGAGCTTTTTGATAGGTTTATATCACGGCTATTTCAAGAAGATATAATATGACAATAACAAATAATTGCATACAATCACACCAATTATCTAGCCCACGTTGAGTTTCATGAATAACTTGTGTTATGGATACTAACGGATAAACATACTTATGTACTTTTTTGTAAATACATACATAATATAGATATTAAACACCCAGAACAAGACAAACAGATATGTTCATGCACACAAATATTTGTCTTGTCCGGAGATCGAACCCGGGACCTCTGGCGCAGAAGGCGTGTTTAGTAAGTACCCTTGCGCCAAACTGATCGTTGATACTGGATTATCGAATTGAAAATGTCTCTAATTGATTTGAACACATTATTTGTGCGTCATTAGGTTCGGTACTTATCTATTGAGGAAATTCGACGTAGTGTAAGGTGTAAATAGACAGGACGCATCGTAGAAATGTATGATATATTAAGCAGCATTCCTACCGGATTTTTACGGAATTACATTTTCCTATAAATTAATTGTTTTTGACGATACGTCCTCGATAGTAAGTATTCAAAAGTTTTTCGTGATAGCTCTACAGTTTAGACATGTTTTAGTACTTCTTTAGGCTTGTCACCAATCGGTATAAATAGCCAGCTATCCGAGGTTACCATTTGGACCAATCCAAAATCACAAACCGATATAAATCTTTATAAGAAATCTTTATTTCTCGTCACAAACAAAGAACTTAGTTAGTGCCTAAAGTTGTTCTAAGCCTAGTTTGTGTATATTTATGAATTCTGTAAGTTAAAAAAATCTATCAATTGACTTCCAATTTTCCGAAGCAATATTTTTTTATTGGCAGTAGCTTTATAAGGTAGTCACAGCCATTCTCATACTAGGTGTTTTTATTGATTCCGTTTAGACTACTGTGTTTACTCATTATAAAAATATTTAGAATCAACGAATGCCCATGTTATGATATCTAAGGAAAAAAATGATTAGGTACATTACGAATTCAATGTTAATAAGGTTATAAAAACGTCTACAATTCTAATTATTCTTTATTTTGAATTCATACCTTAATAGTTGTTGTTATGATTTGAAATGTAAGTTCATATTTTGAATATGTTTAAAAACTATTAGGCGTGAATAGGTAATGATTTAAAGTTGAGATTTACTTTACCACATACTTACTTAGATTAAAGTTGCCAAGAGGATGGTAAAGTTTAAATTTGTTTATCTCCCATGTCCTTCGTTACTATTTTATCTTTATTAAATATTTAAATAAAATATGATCATTTCATAGAGAAATAATTTATTTGCTATCTCATGAATTGATTAGAATAACCAATGCAATAAATAGAATTTAAAAACAATCATCGTTACAAAAATAATAAATAGGTATTTTTTTAAACGAACCGTCCTCTCTCTCCGCCAAATTCATCAGTTTTCTTATCAACTGATTCGGTTTTCTTGAACTCCACTGTTTCGGTTTTTCTAGCATCGACTAAATCAGCCGATTTTCTTTCCTCTCCTATACCACCTACTTTTTCCTCCCCTAAACCAACTACCTTTTCCTCCACAATTCCACCCTCTTCTTTTAAACCGCCAACGTTTTCCTCCTCTAAACCACCAGTCTTTTCTTCAACAACTTCCGTCTTCGTGGTTATACCGACTTTCTTTTCTTCGACTAAATCGGCTTTCTTTTCTTCAACATTGGCTATCTTTTCTTCCCCTGTTGTTGTTTTATTGTCACCGATTGATTCAGTTTCTTCAACTTTCGGTTCTTCTCCAGCCAGGAAAGCTTCGTATATGGGTTTGAACTCTCCTGTGGGATCATACTTGCCTTGCAACTGCTCCCAGTACTCCAATTCATTCGCACGAATGTGGTTGACAACTTTTCTAGCACCGTCTTTTTGCTTGTCAGTGCACTTCTTGCAGGCAGTCTGCATAGCGTCTGTTACATGCACTGGAAAAAACATTACTCATATTACTTACGGTGTAATAGAAAAGCGAGAAAAAGGCATTTATGGCTAACTTTATTGAAAAAAGTGTAACTATTATTACTAGTATTAATTTAAGTAGAGTACTAGTATTAATTTATATGAAAAGTTATTATGCCAATGATGATTCATTATCATCAGTTCTAGTAAATCGTGTTACATGATGGAAAACGAATCAGTTGCAACTTAGTCATACTATTAAATAGTTACTGGGACATAATTGTTCTCGGTGCTAATTGTACCTTTAAAGATAAATTGAGTTGTTATTTTTTTTTAACGCATGATAGAAATAGAAATAGAAAATTATTTATTTTGACATCACACAAAGGTACACATTAACACAAACATATTACATAGAAGTATGAAAAAGTACCAATTAAACAAAAAAGAAAGAAAGATCAAAGTGTTTTTATTTTAGAACAAGTTTTATTATTCTTATTTACGTAATATTGAAGTATAATAATTACTATAAAAAAATTACGTATGTTTGAAAAGTAGATAATTCGTGGAATATATAACTAGCTTAATGTTTTTTGAATGCTAAAACACGTGAATATACAACATGGGTTTTATTCTTAGCTGACCATTCAAAACATCAATATGAAATAAAAAAGAAGGTTTTGGTAAAGGCATTGATAAAAAGAATTTGCTGTTTTTTTTCTATTGGTGCCGCGATAAAACTTGTCCTGATGACGCAAATGAACCTACATCGGTAAAAAATGCCAAATCATATGTGTTTATTTTTACATTGCAATGGTAAGTCATGAATTTTTTATTAATATTTATAATTATAAATCGCTAAAGCACTAAATTGGTATCACAACTCTTGCAACCTTCAACTCATACCCTTCCGACATGTGCCTTGTGCATCTACCTAACATCAAAAGCAGTCGTCTCAGTTTCCAATGATCAGGAACCTTTAAAGTAATATTGAAACCGAGATGGTGCTATACACATAGTATAGTTCCGTGTTTTGATCAACATTTAGGGCTGGCTTTTCGTTCACATTAGCTCTTTCGAATCCCTCTTAAGTGATGTTTTTGTTCAGCTCTAGCCCAGAAGAAACAGAACCAGCAGTTATCCCAGGTCAGTTTGCTATTTATCTATCTCGTCCACTTTAATGGATTCAAATCAGTCCATGTATCAAAACTCCTTCCAAATCAAATCTCTTACCCTCAGCATTGTGTATCAATTCGGGTTCGTGTCATGTCTCTATTTGCTATGAACTGGAGTGTCGTCTCGATCACATTCATGATGAGAGCTGACCCACCGTTTCATGTGATATTATTTACCTTTGAGCTCCTTCCCTTCTGGCCTGAATTTACCCAGCACGCAGCGCACGTATGGAACCAGTAGCCGTCTTCGTTTTCTATAATCTTGTCTACTATTATGCAGTCAAATCAATCCATGTATCACTACATATCTTCCCAAATAAAACTCTTTCCCTTGAGACGTGTGCTTCTCTGGCAGACGTCTCGGTTTGTTATGATCAGGAACCTTACCATAAGCTTCTGAGTAATATTAAAGTGCCCTATAGAGATGGTGCTAAATGCAGTGTAACTCCATCTTTTTATCAATTACTTCAATATTGCGATGAGGCGTCGGTGAGGTCTTACAAACCAAATTCAAGCTGGCGAATCAATTTATGCGTTACGACTTACCTTTGAGCTCCTTCTCTTCTGGCGTGTCTTTATCCTGGCCCAACACGCAACGGACGTTTGGAACTAATAGCCGTCTTTGTTTGCTATGATCTCGTCCACTTTTAGGTAGTCAAACCGGTCCATATTCCACGAAATTCCTTACAACTCCAGCTCCTTCACCTTGACTCGCTTCGACATCCTTCCCTTTACATACCATTGAGTCTTTTATAACTTACCTTTGAGTTCCTTCCCCTCCGGCGTGCATTTGCCCTGGTCCAGCACACAGCGCACGTATGGAACCAGCAGCCTTCGATTTGCTATGATCTCGTCCACGTTGATATTGTCGAAGCGATCCGTGTATTTCTGTTCCTGTGGCATGCATAGCCCAGCGGTGGCCAACAGTGGCAGCAGTATGATGTAATGCATTTTGATCTGCAAATAATTGGACAGTTGATGATTTCAGTATTTCTTGCGAGCACTAAGCTTTACTATTTATTTTGATTCTATAAATAATGAACACGAGAATAGCTTAGAAAAAATGGTCCTGTTAAACAGCTAATTTGTCTTTGCTCTTTTTTCTAAGACATTTTTTGCGACTATCCTAATAAGAGACATATTGCTTTGTCAGTAAAAAAAAAATTAACAATCGCACACTTTTAACCACCTTTTAGTAGTCGGTTGGAATAGCAATGTAAATAAAAAGGGTGAAAGATAGTATTTATCGACAATACTTCAGAACCTGAGACAATAAATTGAACATTAATAACTAATAATAAAATTGTCCTATTTTTACAATAGGACAAAAATCTTACAAAGAAAAGAAAATATGAAATGAAGACACTTACTTACTTAGTTATCTGAGAAGACACTGTTGATTAAATGGGAATCGATTATATTTATAGTGCAGTAGACGTAGACGGATTGACACGTTGCGGAAAAAGCACCTTGCAAACTGCCATTGTTTCAGCGATTACATAAGCCAGCCCTTCGCGCTTAGCTACTTAATTAGTGTTACACTATTTCCTATTCAATCCTTTACCTCGGATGCTAATTTGAGGGCAACATCTTATCTCACGAAGGAAATCATCGGTAAACAATGTGGCTCTGTAATCCATAAAGGTACATCGGTGATTTTTTAAACGATGACTAAATATGAAGTTCAGTAATTCGATTTTGAAAAGATTTGTAGAACTTTGGTGGATACTGAGCGGCTCTGCTGAAATGGAAGTAACGTGCAACTATAATAGCTAAGAAAAGAAAAAAAAGAAACGATTTCACTCTGATGCATTGTACTTTTGTTATCGGTGCAAAACTCATAAGTGGTTTTGTGTGTTTTCAACACTTTTGCACTTTTAATGCTTACTCATATTAGTACATATATCAGTTTGTATTTTTTTGATGAATATAATTTATGTTTATTACTTACTTACATTTCGTACGATTGACGATACAAATTCATATAACTTTTAGTTTGTCATACCGATTTGTTGAAAGAGCAAATATGCTAAAAAGTACACTTATTTTTGTTTTTGATCCTTCGAAATCTGATGATAATTTGATGGTGAATATTTATTACCTACATGAAATTTTGAAATATCTGGCGTACTCAGTGATATATATTTTTATCTACTGGGACCTTTCGTGTCGTTTTTAAGAAATCATGCACAATCATCAGTTACTTTTTGGACATTAAATATGAAAATTACACTTTAATTAAACTGTTATAGGCACTTGTAATCGTCAAAATCCTTCGAGATTGGTTTAAGATATTTATTCTCCTATGAATTAATAAGAATTATAGAGCTCGTAACGAGAAGAACCAGCAAGAAACTCGTCAAGGGTTGTTTTTTCTACATTCTCTCTCTATTTTTATTGCAATAATTATTATAATTATGACTAAAATTTTACAAACAATATTACGTTTAATTTAGTTCCAGCAACGTTTTCCTTTTGAACGAAAAGGTCGAGAATAAAATGTTAGGCGTTGGAAATTGTAATATTTGTAGGAGTTATTTTTAGATACATTGCTTCAGCTGCTGGGTCAGTGATCATTACATTTTACCGTAAACGCAACCTTTAATAATATGATATATCAGCAAAAAGGTTTTTCACAAAACTATACCTATTTGTATAATGTGTTTGCCTATTTATTTTGGTAGGGTAGGCAGTATTTAGAAATGCAACAATTGTTCGAAATCGTGGCCAGGCGGCTCATTGATTTCACTTTAATTCGATTTCGAATATATAGGTAAAAAAGAAAGATGATGATACTTTTAATCAATAACAGAATTAATAAATAATTGTTTTGTACAATCATACCACTATCTATCTCAAGATAAGTTTCATTGAGAACTTAAGTTGTTTATACTAGATAGGTACTGAATTTAAATACCTACTCTTTTGATAAATATTAAACAAGAAAATATACTAGAATGTCGCCCTGACGGGATCGCGACATGAGACTAGTTGCTTTTTTCTAGTATATTTTCTTGTTTAATATTTATCACATAAAAATAGCATTGTAAAATGCAAAATTAAAAAGTTATAATTACCTACTCTTTTTTTGGAAATGAATACTTAGTAGGTACCTATATACAAAATGGAAAGAATATATGGGCCCTGGAAGGGCCTCTAAAGGCTTCTAAACGGAAACATTCCTTTATTTTTTAAAAGAAACACAACTGCATTGAAATATTTAAAAAATACGCTTCCCACACCCAGGAATCGAACCAGCTAAAATCTGTAAAAAATAACATTCTGTACTTTTATACCACCAATCGATAGGGTGAATCAAAAGGATCAACTCTCTCTAACAAACATAGTAAATTAAATAAAAGGAAACACATGAAAACTTAATTTATAAACTCAATGGGACTGATAAAGCACTTTTATTCAAGGCTCTATTGAAAAATTTACAAAAATCTTTGAATGCAGTTTTGATTCTTTTAAAAATAAAGGAATGTTTCCTTTCAGTAAAATGTTCTAACTAAAGGATTTAAGGTAGTTCCCCTCCAGGTCCCATAGATTTTTTCCACCCTGTATATAATTCACACCCAGTCCAGACAACTAGACATGTTCATAAACACTATCTCAGATAACCCTATCCATATCCACAGATAGGTGATTAATTTCGGTTAGTCGTTCACATAGTATTTGTGACGCTCAAAAAATAGTCAATCGGTTAAATATTAGCCTTAGTAAAAGTTCATCATGATACAGGGGTAGATGCTTCTCGACGGGGTGTCGGGGGGCGACGGGGGATAGGGTGCCGGATTTGCGAATCCGGTATTCTTGGCGAGCCCAGCATAACCGTTTGGTATGCGTTAATGCATTCCCCTCATTAAAAAAAAAAAAGGATTTGAAGCAGAAGCGGTTAGGGTCAGTTTGGTAGGTTTAGAAAAGTGGTTCTGATAGTCCGGGAGCCCGCTCGAAAACTACATACGTCATATGACATCACGATAAAAGGGATCAAGGAAAATTTGTGCTTCTTAAGAGAATTAATCGATTCGAGCGAGAATCTGAAGATTATCGCACCTAAAATTGTCCGGAAGTTCGATAAATCCTGCATTTCCTGTCTAAATTTTAAACTTGTTTATTCGTAATGTGGCATCAGGATGTGCAAAAACTACGTAGATTTTATCAAACATCATTTCACCTTTGCATGAAAAAATAAACGGAAATTTTAAAAAAGGGTATAATTTATTAAAAAAATGTACAAAATGATTTTAACCTAACCTACCTAGCCCCGTAGAACGACCACCGCAAAATGATTTGATGCACCAATCATATCATAATACCATAATCATATAGCGGTCGGTGGTCATGCTTAGTTATGTTTACGCTTTGTCATATCATATTGCGGTAGCCATGCTAGGGGTGTAGTAAGTAGGGTTGAAGTCCCGTTTGTAGCCACTGACCCTTTTGTGATCACTTTGAACCTCAACTGAACGCTATGTTTTTAAGAGTTAAATAAAAGTAGCCAAAATCAGGGCGTAAAGTGGCCACAATTAGGCTTTATAGTGGCCACAATCGGGTATTAGGACACAAGTAGTTCTTAGGGTGACCGCAGTAGGATCTATGAGTGGCCGAAATAGGGTCTTGAAGTGGCCACAACCGAGTCTACCCTATAACCTAAGTTTGTGTCTTCTCGGGGATGACGATGCCGTTGGCGCGCGCGCGATCCTCGTACTTCTTGCGCCATTTGCCTTCAGGGTCGAACTTGTCAGTGAGCTGGTGCCAGAGTTCCAGCTCGTTCTTGATCAGGAACTCAATGGCGCGGTAGGCACCCTTCTCTTGATTCTCGGTACATTTCGCGCAGCCGGTCTCGATGGCTTCTTGGAGATGCTCTGATAAGGAAAGGGAAAAGTTTAGTACCTACCTGTACCAAAAATTAAAAGCAACAAAGATATTCTACATTTTTGTGATCATATATTTCTGATAGTAATGTTGTTATGGTCTAGTTTTGTGGCTAGAACAGCCGCAATTCTAGTAATTTCTCACTCGAACACGAACGTTAAACTTAGTGTCATTCCCGATCACTAAGAACTATTCTCAACTAATTTAATCTGTGCCATCATTTTAGATTATTCTGTAGGATTCGTATATTTATTGGTTCAGTAGGCGCTTTGTACTCCAGGAGCAGCTCATGGCCGTGCTTGACAGATTGATCGTATTCGATCACGTTCGGCCCGGCCAGGTGTCGGATGGGTGACCATAAATGTGGCATTATAACTGAGCGATTCCGTGTTCGAAGGGCAACTCTTCACAAGCGAGCGCTGATGCTATAGCGCTGTTTCGGTCGCACACAGAGTCGAGTATTAACTAACTATGGAAAAGGAATCATATTATTAGGACGATAAGGTTGAAGTCGTGTTGTACGAAAACGCCGTCGTCTGTCAAAGTGAAGTTGACAGCGATGCCGACGGCACTTACGCAGTAGGCCCACAGGTTCCAGTTTGAGAAAATACTGTACTTTAATGCTTTCTTCTCGAACGACTCAATAGTGTATTTATTTTAGTCTTACCCTTAAGTTCCTTCCCTTCGGGGCTGCATTTTCCTTTGTCCATGACACAGTTGACGTAGGCGTGCAGTAGACGCTTGTTCTCCAGGATCTCTTCGAGGTTCAGGTTGTCATATTTGTCGGTGTACTTGTCGTCGGGTCTGGCAACTGCAGCCGCCACTAGGCACAGCGCGATCACGTATTTCGCAGACATCTGGAATAATATTGAAAATAGAATAAAATATTTAAATGGTTAAGTTTTAAAGCTAAAAGTTGCTGATTTTAAATAAATAGGTTTTGTAATGAGTGTACAGATTAGGCTAAAAGTGTCGTTAGTATTTCTAAAAGCCATTGTTGTGGATGTAAGCAGACAAAATAAATATGATCTAAGTCAGAAATTAACTGATGAGGTAGTGTTGAAAGTGACTATACCTACCTACTTAATGTTGTTATTATTTTACATCAATATTAACACTTTCGCTGACAGTGAACGGCTATAGTTATAACGTCTTTAGCCGTTCACTGTCAGTCAGTGAACTTCTTAATCTAATTAAACAGACTAATATCCTTACAACTGAGATCGGTAATACTTTAACTATAGGTTTTCGTTGTAGGTACCCAATATTCAGCCTTGCCTCTATAAGAATGTTGCACGAAAAGATGTACGGACGAGGGTACAAAATCAATTCTTTAAAAGTTTTTGATTTGTCTGCATTTAAATATTAGGTTTGACATGATTGGTGGTACTATTGTATTATTATAATAATTGCCGACTTGGTGTCCTTCGGTGTGACAGCGCAAAAGTGGCGATAATTGACGACAAACGCCGAACATCAAACTTCACAAATTGCTACGTAGGAACTACTCAAAATACTTTATTACCGTAGTTCTACTACTTCAACTACATACTTATTGACTTGCTTCCACGCTTTATTTCCGTTCCCGTGGGAATATCGGGATAATAAGTAGACTATGTTACTCTCCGTCTTTTCAACTAACTCTATGCCAACAACCAATTTGATTGGTTGCTTAATTAGGGCGTGAAGGAAGGACAAATAAACACACTTAATATTAGTTAGGATTAAGATAGGATGGGTTAAGTCTCCTTACCCATCTATAAGGAAGCCTAGTGCCCCAATAGTGGGGACATTAATATGGCTGATGATGCTGAAGATGAAGTGTTATGAAAGCATCACGCAAAAATTATTTACGTTATAAACATTCAAACACATTAAACAAAATGTGCCTAAATCACTGTTCCAATAAAATGTATGAATAGCCAGATATACTTAAGTTACCTTACCCATCTTGTAACTTTTGATACAGAGTGATATTGTGTTTCAATAAAAGAAATGTCAAAATTGACCACAATTTTAAAGTATCAGCTTTCATCCATTGATATACTTTAGGAAACAGAGCAAGAAGATCACAACACAAACACATTGAAATTACGCAATAAAACAAGATAACTACACAAAACTTAACTGTAACGTCACTAACAAAACAAAAATAGAGATCAGTTAATATAACTATCTAACACTTCGATAATTAAGTAGTAAGTAAGCTAGGTATATGAAAAGCGCCAAAAAGCTAATTAGTTTAGAACTAAAATGACTTCTCATTAATGGTTAGTAAAAAAAAACCTCTGTTCTCTCAAAAGTTTGAAGGCTAACACTATTTTGCAACCCACCATTTGCACGGACAATAATGACCAGTGGTCTAGTGACTTATGAGTGGGAGTGATGTACCGTCACTTTATATAGTGATTGCCGTGTGTCTGAAACGTCTAATTTGCCCCTCAGCACATTATTTCATTTGCGTACGATGCATAAAAACCGCAGGTTCTACAGGATGTTCTGCGGTCCGCCTTTGGAGGAATGACTTACACCAAACACTAGTTTAATAGGTACTACTGGAAACTCAATGATGAGACGTCGGACCGGGTGATAATAACAAATATAGCTTTAAAACTGCTGCATCACTTGCAAATCTTGCAAGTGATGCAGCAGTTTCTTCGCAAGATTTCAACAACAACGTCTAGACAACCAAAATAAACGAAATATCACACAATCTTAAAATCCTATCTCAGAAGAAGAGTAATTAATTAAAATTGTTTACGGTTAGGATAACCATACCACCAACCAAAATGTACTATTATAATTAGTATTTTTTATTTACGATTATTTTGACGACTCTGTATGAAATAAAACAGGGGACAAAAACACCCTTGACGAGTTTCTTACCGATTCTTCTCTTTACAAGGTCTCCCGCCGTAGGGTGTGAACCAATGGAGTAGCTTCTTTATCATTCATAAGTTCTTGTAACAGCCTAGACTGAATAAATGATTTTGATTTTTTAAAATGCAAAATGAGGTTTCGGCTCATTTACCTCAACGTGAAGACGTAAAGCCTCTAAGTTGAAACTATGTAACTTTACGTTTCGCGATCTGAAACCCAGTATGAAGAGTCGCGGCATGAACCCATTTTACTTGACTTCGTCTCTAATCCCCATTGGGACATCGTCCCAGCGAATATAAAAAAAATCTAAGAAGTGATGAATTACTATAGATTCATAATTTCTTCTCACGTGGAAGAGTAATAAGATGTAATAATAATCATTGGTTCAATTATTTTTCTTAAAATTTGAAGTAAGTATACTTTGAATAAATTATGGCTTTATTTTTTGTGGATTTCGAAATATTTTGTGGACCAAACTGATCTTATGTATGGCATCTAATGTTGAAGCCAAACAATAAATTTTATTACGTTAGTTTGTATTCGTTTCTATAAGACCACCAAAAAATATATTGATAGTAGAGACTGCTGTATCATATTCCATACACTGTTTCGATAGATTTGTTTATTGTATTTTTGATAGTCATCTGACCAAACATATTATATTCTTTTTTCCTAGAAGAAAGCCTTTTAGCTACACGCTGTATATGAAAAAAATATTAAGGGGAAATACTGCGCACGCGCTCTTCCGTTTCCCAAGACTGCATAGACCTCGTCGCGTAAACAAAATTATATAATTACTTTACGTACACAGAACTCATTTCGTTCAATGCTGAACTCTATTAAGTGGCTATGTTTATATTTGTTGAACACATTTACCTTCTCATCAAACAGAGTTGTAAACCTTGTGTTTTGTTTCCATTATTAAACGTCATTTTGAATTCGAGAAAAAATATAATATACATAACTCCTGTCAAACATACGTACACAAAGAAAGGACCGCAATATTTCAATCATGTTTGTTTCAATCCTCAATGTTTCAATCAAGCGTGATGTCAAGGTTATCAATAACTAGCTTCCAACCGTGGTGTCACCCGCGTGGTTTCCTTCCCGTGGGAATATATCGGGGATAAAAAGTGGCCTATGTTACTGTCCGTCCTTTCAACTAACTCTGTCCCAAAAAGCAAGTAGATTGATGGCTTAGGCCGTTAAGAAAGGACAAACAAACACAATTTCGCATTTATAATATCAGTTAGGATTGGAATAAAGGTACCTACTAAAGAATTTTTTTGAGCAGTGGACTGCATTTCTAAAGGTTGCGGGTTGCTGGTCCCGTCTGAGAAAACATGTGAGGCGAGTCGAATTTTTCTAGTATTTTGCTATTAAAATTTATCATTTAACTATAGTTACATAATTAATCTAGGCGATTGCGAAAAGTCAATCGTATTCATTTGACAGTTCATATTGTATCATATTAAATGTCATTCCATACAAATTGTAGCGAAATACGATATGAACTGTCAAATGAATTCGATTACCTTACGCAATCGCTCACCTGATTATTTGTTTCTTTTAATAATAGGTACTTGTACTATTTAGTATTATGTGCTATAGGTATACTCAAGTTCCAGTTTTTGTAGGTGTAGGTTGTTTATGCATTTGTAAATGCAAGGTCCTTGAACGTTGATGTATTAACGATGATCATGAAAATATTTTTCTGGGAATCTTATTATTGAACGCAGTTTCTTGTTATTTATTGTCAGTTAAGCCAGACAGTGGTACTAATGACAGAGCGGGAACTTCCGCGAATAAACAAAAACTAGTAGAATAAAGATTTGATACCTACAGTCAAATTACATTAGTTAACGTAGTAAGTACTTATAGTTGGATTTTTAATTCAGTAGAGTGATTTGACAGGTGTGAATGTCACTTTGTAAAAATAACGCTGAATTAAAATGTAGCTATAATGATAATATAGAATTTGCGTGCGTGAATGGAATCAATACTTACTGAACTGGAACTGGATCTGCGCAAATCATTAAAAAAACAGTTTAAAGCAAGATTATTTTTACAAAGTGACATTGGCAGCTGTCAAATTACTCTACTGAATAAAAAATTCGACGGAGTTTCACCCGTGTTCTTTTCGTATAACACGTGTTGTGAGGCTCCATTTTTAACTCAATCTACAGTACAATTTCTATATACTACAAATATTTAGTTTATCGGTTTTTTATCGGATACATTTTGGTGAGTGTGCGGCTGAATTGCACAGCCTAATTCCACCTTCGCCCTTCTCCCATCGGACAACCAGACATACAAATATGCGCCACCGCTTTATGGTTGATATCCCAAAGATTCGCACTAAACGTTTTGCGTCAAATTTTATCATCCGTACTGCCAAAGAGTGGAATGCTCTGCCTGAGTCTGTGTTTCCTGATACTTACAATTTGGGGGACTTCAAGTCGCGAGAGAATAGGTATCTTCTAGGCAAGCGCGTGTCATCCTAGATCGCATCATCGCTTACCATCAGGCGAGATAGCGGTCAGGCGCTAACCTATACATAATAAAAAATAAAAAAAGACGGGTTGCACTCCGGGAGTGCCGGCAGAAGTGAAAACTTGATTATTAACGTTGAGCATGTTTGATATTTTGGAATGGTTAGGGAATAATTTTGCACCAATTGCTTTATCAGTATAAAAGTACTATCATTTATGTGGTAGAATACAATATTCATTTATTGCGCTATCGTACACAAACATGACAAACCATATTAAAGTGAACGTTAAGTTAGGTAATAAGATATAAGAAAACATTAGTTATTATAGAGAATCGAAAAATATATATTGACAATAAAACAAGAGACAAGTAAAAGACATTATCAACAGTCTGTCGCTAAGCAACCGAGACCATAGTCAACCTGTCACCTCAACATACTCCATCCGTCCTACGCTTTTTCGATCAGGTCACGTGTCCTGACGCGAGTTTAAGATTTTATACCCATTACAGAAAAAGTGCTCAACGCCGCTAAAGAAGTTTTCACTTCAAAAAAAATATATATTTACTTGGCTAATTAAGAAGGAAGAAAAAGTAATCTGTGTCATAGTTTAAGTGGTTTTTTCCGGTCAACATCTAAGACCCAACTCAACCAATGCCAAACGTGGCGTCTCGGCGTCGTTATGGTATTGCTCTGAGAGATATTTATACATTTCACTCTCTGCACCACTGAGGCTCTGCCAACCAAGCAAAGGAATTTATGGCGTGATCCCTTCATATACAACGTTATTTTATGTTTACCCAAAATCTCAAAACCATTTGTAGAACTCATCATTACGAAGAACTTTCTGTATGGAAGCAACCCTGAAAAACCCAAAACCACAACCAAAACCACAAAACCATTTGTAGAACTCATCAGAACAAACCACTTTTTGTATGGAAGCAACCCTGAAATCGTGAAGAAAATATCAGCTGTTTCATTTTAGCAGAGTTCAAATAAAATGTTCTATGAAACGGCCGATTTTTTTTCGCGATTTCAGGGCTGCTTCCATACAAAAAGTTGTTTGTTCTGATGAGTTCTACAAATGGTTTTGTGGTTTTGGGTAAACATAAAATAACGTTGTATACAAAGTTATTTTATGTTTACTTGAACTTTTACTTGTACTTTGCTATTATATTATGTGTATGGGTAAACATAAAATAACGTTGTATATACCCTAAGTTAGTGATGCAGTCAAAAGCACGTAAAACTTACTTAAACTTATATAGTAGGAATCGTGCAAATGTCAATCTTGAGCTGCTGTCGTACTTGAGTACTTATTGTTATAATTAGAACCAATTATCTTAGGTTTTATAAATATAAACGTATTAAATAGTAGCACTGATGTAAACGGAATAAACACGTTTATTACGTACACGACTGCTACGATCCGTAACACAATCTTTTGAATTGTAATAAACCGATCGACAAAAAATTACTAAATTGAGCGACTAAAAACATAGGTTGGGTTGCGGAAAAAATAGGTTTATGTCAGGTTAGATTGGCCTAGATTCACCAAGTATATTAGTCGCTCAAATATTTTTTTTGTCGATCGGTTATTTACTACCCATATGCTATTTATTATCAAAGTATCATGTGTATACTATTTAAGCACTTGTTACCGATATCAGAACCAGTGGAGATATGGTAGAAGCTTTGGGTATTAAATAAATGAATACTAGTAGGTATTAAGTTTTTAACCTATTTATTTAGTGAAACTGTCATGCTCTCTTTAAACATTACTGCGGTGGTGTCATGGAAGGCGGGTTGTCACGTTCCCTATTGCGGCGTTGACACGATCCAAGTATGCTTCGACAATGACCAAGCCGATTTGATGATTACTTGGACACTACTTTGATCGTGTAAACCAGAAATTAAAGCGTACTTCAATCAGAGTAAACTTGGACCATGCCCAACTTTGTCCATGTCTGCTTTGATAAAGTAGTTTTGATGACTACTTTGATCGTGTAAACAAGCAATTAAAGCACACTTTGACGTTCGCTTCCATCTTCAGCCTTATCAATACTTAACAACAAGTATGATGAAGGCTAAGAGTCTCCCCGGCAATTATTAAAAAAAAAGGTTTCATATCAAATCCTTTTATCAAAATATGGTTTAGGGTTTCGCGGATATGCTTTGGAATGGTTCAAATCTTATTTATCCAAAAGAAAACAAATTGTTCAAATAGAGCACTATGAAGAAAAAAATAATGAAATACAAATTATACGTTCTGAAGACACCACACTGAATTGGTGAATTCCTCAAGGAAGCGTCTTAGGCTGTTTATTATTTTTATTATACATTAATTCTTCCCAAAATCTTTGACAATTCAACAGTTCCGTTTCGCAATCTGGCTGCGGTACGGTGTGCTGCTGTGGGGTAATAGTGTGGACGCTGAACAATTATTTATACTGAAAAAAAGATGTATCCGAATAATTGCCCAAATAGACAACACTGACAGCTGTAAACCTTATTTTACAGCTATAATATATTTCTATTAAATTGGTGGTAACAGTAAATATAAGAATATCGCACATTTAGCTAAAGTGTTAGCATACAAATATTAGTCACACTAAACAATAAATAGAATAAAGTACATTCAGGTTTATAATTAAAAAACTCATCAATTGTATAAAAAAACATTTTGTAGCAACCATTTTCTTAATTTTAACTTAAACCTAGTAAATGGTAACTCTTTTGTAAATTTTGGGATCTTATTTTATTTGCGTATGCACATTGCGTAACATATTTTCTGAAAACACGTTGTTTTAGGGGTGATAGTTAGTACCAGTCTATGCGGGTTTCGGGTATTTGTTGTATAATAGTCGTAATAGTCCTTTGCTTCTGTAAATATTTCGTAGTTTAATTTAACAAACTTTCCGATTTCTAGTATATATAGAGAGGCTAGCGTTAATATACCCAATCCCAAGAAATACGGTTTACACGAAATGTCAGGTGCAATACCAACCAAAGACCGTACACATCTTTTTTGTGCAATAAAAACTTTTTTTGAGCCAACACTTTTTCCCCACACAATAGTGCCGTACCTGAGTACAGTCTCCACGTATGTATAGTAGGCAACTAGGGCAGTTTCTTTACTTGCAACTCTCACTAATTTATATAATGCGTAAGAAAAACTATTTACTTTATTGCATACTTTATCTGTGTGTTTATGCCAATTCAATTTTGAATCTACAACAATACCCAAAAATAAGGCTTCATTTTTAATATTTATTATCTGATTACTGAAGTTCAAAGATATATGTCCATTCTTTAGATTATTAAAATTAATGATATTGGTTGTCAAATTAATAACTAGATTATTATTGGTGAGCCAGTTATTTACTAATGTCAGTGTATTTAAAATGTCAATATTGTAATCAAGTGTAGAATTTTGATTAGTAGTTATTATTATTGAAACATCACCTGCAAATAATATTGTTTTATGAGTCAAAATATCCGGTAAGTCGTTTTCAAAACCAAGCAAAAGACTATTTAATTGAAAAATGTGTGTATTCTATTAACGATTATCTAAAATAAAAGTCAACTTTATATTTCCTCTTTATTTTAAATTACTACGACGATCACTCCAAATTGGAAACTTCTATCGTTGTTTCTTTATTTATTTTCTGTTTTATTCTTTGTTACTTAATAAAACAGACAGCCCTCTCATAAATTGCTGTGTCCGTAAAGGGTGACTTAAGGCTTTAAGTTCCTTCTAGATTATAACAGTTGTACACACTTAGTTTGCAAAAAAATGTATTTGTATTTGTAAAGATCACACCACAAGCATGGCATTAAATGGTAAAGAGTAAACTCAAATCTTTATGTAGTTGACAGCCTTCGAGACGGTGTGCACTGTTGGGTAATCGGCCATTGTTTGTGTTGGCTAATAATAAAATAATGACCAATCTGGTACTCGATGATAGCTTTAATATTAATGTTGTTTAGGGATGCTGTTCTATCACACGCCGGTAAAACCTGCAAATACAAAAAGCTCAAGGGGAAGTCAGCTCAATGCGGCCATAGGAGGCAAAGCGGCCACACCATGTTTTTATGGTAACTAAAAACGATAGCTCCACGTTTGTCATTCTGCCCTATATGCAGTGGTGGTGATAGGAGCAAACCCGTGGCCGCGGCGAGCAGTGCAAGGTTTTTGAGCATTTTGATAAAAAATCCATTGTTAGTTCAACCTGTTTTGATCAAACCTCGTTAGAATTGAATATTTTTATCGCAAGTCTATTGTTACTCATCTATTTGGCTTTGTTTGTTTATTATTTGTTCCCACATGGGATAAGTAGTGTGAGCTGAATAGATTTTTAAACAAAATGGTGTAAAAAGTAAAGCGGTCCGGCCAAGGTGGCCAAGTGACCGCGCTATGCCGTAATCACAGTAGAATAAGAAATCTGTTATTAAACATTAGGATCTAAAACTAAAAAACTAGTAAACCTGATGATTATATTACTTTAAGAGTTTTGGGTAAGTACTTACTTAGATTTAAGCAATGACGTATGACTAATTTGTAACTGAAAGTATTGTTTAATTTGAAAGTTTATTTTAAACTATTCCTTTTTTATCGTAAATAAAGTGAAATATAATTTAATTTTTATATTTTGCCCTTACCTCCATGGCGGCATTAGGCGCTTACTCGGGCAAAGTGGTTTTTTGACAAGTTTTCTTAATTTGATAATAATAGTAAGCTATTACAGTTTTTGCGAAATACGGTTACACTTTTTTAATGTTTATTAAATTCCCTATTCATTGGCGTAAAATACTTTTAGAAAATCGATTCTAAAGTGTAATTTTTTTAAGTCAAAGTTAAGGTGGCCGCTTTGAGCTGACCGTATAAATATCGAAATTTCGTTCGAAATTCAGTTTCACTTTTTTTCACCAAGTATTTTTTTATTTTTTTATTCAGAATACCAACAGCAATAATGCAAGTGTTGGATACAACTTTTAAAACTACAAAGCTAATAACAGGTATTCGCAAATATAAATGTAATTATTAATAAAAGAATGATTCTCAAATATCTCCTCAACCACTTAGGAACTGGCTATTTTATCTCTAACTGCCGGAACACAACAATGCTGAAATGAAAACATTGTTGTTATACCGCCAGACTTAAATAAGATGGTGCTAGCTAGCCAGGTGGACTAACAACAAACCGAATACAATATTTGATGTGTGTGTCTACAGCTTCCTCATAAGACATAGAGAAATTCTAAGCATGCCATTTTTTTGTGCATATTAGGAGCAATCAAAGCGTGTCAGTGATATTTTAGGTGCAACCATAACTTCGTAACTAGGAGTTTTTTTTGGTGTGTTAGCTGGAGAAACGTGTCCCCAGCTGACACATGCAGTTTTAGGGCAAACCAGTGAGGTTAGGGCTTTAGACTATAGTCAGGAATTTAGTGCACAATAGGAGCAATGAGAACCAAAAAAACTAACCGTCACACTCAAATACTGTTGAAACTACGATCATTAAAGTGTGTGTTAGCTGGAGACCCGTGTCTCTGGCTTACACACACCTGTATCTTCGTAATTATTTGAGGTAGGATTATGTTTTATACCTCAAATTTTTGAGTCGAATTGGAGCAGTAAGCTCCAAATTTTTCTAATCTCTAGCTTGAATAGTTTTTAAGCTACGAACCGATAAGCATGTGTAAGCTGGAGACACGCTACACGTTTTGAATCACTGTAACCGTATAAGTTAGAGTCTCGTATTAAGAATCAAATGATACCTTATAATAGGTGCACACGGCATGCAAAATTTCAAATCACTGGGCTTCTTAGTTTCAAAATTATAGGCAAAAAACTGGTTTCCCGCCAAAAAATTCAAAATAAATGGCTCGGACGCAGCTATAGCGCGGTTGCCTTTCCGTGCGCTACACTGCTGCAATCGACTTTGAACCTAACGGCTGGTATTAATTCGAGTCACTTTAGTTTGCGCTTTCGATCGTTTTAATTTCTGTTTTGAGAATTTCAGACCAGGAGCCGTCCGATATATCACGCTGATTACAAACCATCTATGGTAGTTACTTATAATTGAACTATCTGATTCTCTTATGAAGTAGTTTTTAAATGTTAGTGTTAGAAAATTCACAACATTTGTTGATATAGGGCATGGATGATGGGCAATTTTCTATGGAACCTGGGCGTTAAACCAACAGAAATGGAACTACTATTTAGTACTTAGTACTAGAAAATATTTTCTTGTTTATTAATTATCATAAGCCCCCCAGGTTTGCTAGAAAATAACCAGAGCGAAATACACTATCTGTACCTAACTATAGTTTTTTCTCTCTTATTAATTCAGTGATCGGAATAGGCTGAGTATATTTACCTATAGTTCATAGAACAAAGACAAAAATCGATAATTAGGCGAACTTTAACACCTTATTATTAATATTTAAATTATAATTGCTTCTCGTTTTGACACAACTGCTCAAAAATAATTAGAATGTTTTCATGGTTCACGTGATTTTAATTTCCTAAAATTTTATTAATATTCACCATAACCAGTGATCAGATAAAGTTAATTTTTGGCTGAAAAATTGTGGAAGCAGCATCTTAAAACATTTTGTTTTTTTTATATTAATCCCAGGATTCCAAAAATTTCGGGAATGCAAAAGTAGTCGATAACATAGTGTGGAAACAACGACTTTAGCATTATGGTACTTATTATAAAATAATCCGGGACTCGCGATCTAGGTGTTGCAAAAGGGGTTACATATTCGTATTTTAGTACTTTTATAAAAAAAACTGTCGTCTCTGGAATTTCGCCGGCCACTGCCGCGGCACACTCGCTTTTCTAGCTCGATTCGCGCCTCTTTTTGTCACAGTTCTAACCTAATCTAATCTAGAGGTACCTTAAGTACTGTGGAGATCATACATGTCTCCGCACTACAAGGAGGCCGCAACACCGCCGTTGCTGGCTGGTTTTGTTTTTAATAAAATTAAGCAAGAGAGCCCGTCGTGCGTAGATATGAACAATTGCCATGTCAAATAAATATTTTAAAATATTGTAAAATAATAATATAATTGCTGAATATAAAAACAGTATCGAAGTCCTCCGCTGCTCTTCTATATTTTTTTATATATCTCGGAAACGGTGCATCGTAGCACAAAAATAAGGTATTTTTCGACCCCCTACGTAACCCATAAAACCCCCTTCCAGCATAAAATATCAATAATAATAATAATAATATCAATAATATCGATCGATTTTGTATGGCAAGCGACTTATCCAAATTTTAGAGTGAAATTACTATGGAAACTGCCCCCTAATTATCTAATTTCAAAATCTATCACAATCCCTTTCAGAGTTATTGTGATTGTGTTATTTTCTCTGCCACATTTGCTTAGACAGTTCAATTTCGTTTATTCCATACCTTTCAAAACGCGTCCCGATCACAATCCCTTTCAAATGTCAAATAGTGATAGCCTGAAGTATTTAAATATCTTTGAAATGACGAATTGAAAGGGATTGCGATAGATTTTAAAATTAGACAATTAGCCCCCTGGTTTGAAGAAATTTTGAGCTTGTTCTTTTGGACTTTTTATCATGTCAATTGAAGCTGAAAGGGGGTTTTATGGGTTACGTAGGGGGTCAAAAAATTCCTTATTTTTGTGCTACGAATCGTACATGATTTACGATTCGTAGCCGTCGTAATTTTAAAGATATTTACATACTTCAGGCCATCACTATTTGACAATTGAAAGGGATTGTGATCGGGATGCGTTTTGAAAGGTATGGAATAAACGAAATTGAACTGTCTAAGCAAATGTGGCAGACGAAAATAACACAATCACAATAACTCTGAAAAGGATTGTGATAGATTTTGAAATTAGACAAGTAGGGGGCAGTTTCCATAGTAATTTCACTCTAAAATTTGGATAAGTCGCTTGCCATACAAAATCGATCGATATTATTGATATTATTATTATTGATATTTGATGCTGGAAGGGGGTTTTATGGGTTACGTAGGGGGTCGAAAAATACCTTATTTTTGTGCTACGATGCACCGTTTCCGAGATATATAAAAAAATATAGAAGAGCAGCGGAGGACTTCAATACTGTTTTTATATTCAGCAATTATATTATTATTTTACAATATTTTAAAATATTTATTTGACATGGCAATTGTTCATATTTACGCACGACGGGACTCTCTTGCTTAATTTTATTAAAAACAAAACCAGCCAGCAACGTCGGTGTTGCGGCCTCCTTGTAGTGCGGAGACATGTATGATCTCCACAGTACTTAAGGTACCTCTAGATTAGATTAGGTTAGAACTGTGACAAAAGACGCGCGAATCGAGCTAGAAAAGCGAGTGTGCCGCGGCAGTGGCCGGCGAAATTCCAGAGACGACAGTTTTTTTTATAAAAGTACTAAAATACGAATATGTAACCCCTTTTGCAACACCTCGATCGCGAGTCCCGGATTATTTTATAAAAAGTACCATATAATGCTAAAGTAGTTGTTTCCACACTATGTTACCGACTACTTTTGCATTCCCGAATTTTTTGGAATCCTGGGATTAATATAAAAAAAACAAAATGTTTTAAGATGCTGCTTCCACAATTTTTCAGCCAAAAAATAACTTTATTCGATCACTGGTTATGGTGAATATTAATGAAATTTTAGGAAATTAAAATCACGTGAACCATGAAAACATTCTAATTATTTTTGAGCAGTTTGTGTCAAAACGAAAAGCATTTATAATTTGAATATTAATAATAAGGTGTTAAAGTTCGCCTAATTAAATTCCCAGTTTTACCGGAAAAAAATAGTATTAAGGAAGTCTCCGATTTATGTCTTTGTTTTATGAACTATAGGTAAATATACTCAGCCTATTCCGATCACTGAATTAATAAGAGAGAAAAAAGTATAGTTAGGTACAGATAGTGTATTTCGCTCTGGTTATTTTCTAGCAAACCTGGGGGCTTATGATAGTTAATAAACAAGAAAATATTTTCTAGTACTAAGTACTAAATAGTAGTTCCATTTCTGTTGGTTTAACGCCCAGGTTTCATAGAAAATTGCCCATCATCCATGCCCTATATCAACAAATGTTGTGAATTTTCTAACACTAACATTTAAAAACTACTTCATAAGAGAATCAGATAGTTCAATTTTATGTAACTACCATAAATGGTTTGTAATCAGCGTGATATATCGGACGGCTCCTGGTCTGTAATTCTCAAAACAGAAATTAAAACGATCGAAAGCGCAAACTAAAGTGACTCGAATTAATACCAGCCGTTAGGTTCAAAGTCGATTGCAACAGTGTAGCGCACGGAACGGCAACCACGCTTTAGCTGCGTCTGAGCCATTTATTTTGAATTTTTTGGCGGGAAACCAGTTTTTTGCCTATAATTTTGAAACTAAGAAGCCCAGTGATTTGAAATTTTGCATGCCGTGTGCACCTATTATAAGGTATCATTTGATTCTTAATACGAGACTCTAACTTAAACGGTTACAGTGATTCAAAACGTGTAGCGTGTCTCCAGCTTACACATGCTTATCGGTTCGTAGCTTAAAAACTATTCAAGCTAGAGATTAGAAAAATTTGGAGCTTACTGCTCCAATTCGACTCAAAAATTTGAGGTATAAAACATAATCCTACCTCAAATAATTACGAAGATACAGGTGTGTGTAAGCCAGAGACACGGGTCTCCAGCTAACACACACTTTAATGATCGTAGTTTCAACAGTATTTGAGTGTGACGGTTAGTTTTTTTGGTTCTCATTGCTCCTATTGTGCACTAAATTCCTGACTATAGTCTAAAGCCCTAACCTCACTGGTTTGCCCTAAAACTGCATGTGTCAGCTGGGGACACGTTTCTCCAGCTAACACACAAAAAAAAACTCCTAGTAACGAAGTTATGGTTGCACCTAAAATATCACTGACACGTTTTTATTGCTCCTAATATGCACTAAAATATGGCATGCTTAGAATTTCTCTATGTCTTATGAGGAAGCTGTAGACACACACATCAATATTTGAACCCGGAACCTCCGGGTTTGTGGTGTTACCACTACACAAACAGGCGGTTAAAATTTATTTTATTTTTCCGGTATCGGGGCGTTAAGTATTTGGCCATGTCCAAAGCAACTAGCTTCTTCATTAAACATGCGATTTATACCGATAATTTCATCATCTAAACTACAATGTATTTGTACTTTAAAGTCTGAAAAAATATAATAGTATGAAATGATATGATATGAAAAAATATATCTTTAGATGACTCACAGTATTGTTTAAATCTATCATAAGTGGGTTGAACAGAACTATACGTTTGGTTAGTGTTGTGCTGTTATGCTTAATAAAAGAAAAAAAATCATTGAAGCATTCTAGTACCCTATATCCTAAAGATGATTTTTAGGAAGCAAAACAAAAGTCATCATTATGCATTCAGGAAATAAAAACGATTTGATGAAGGGTATTTTTTCCCCTTATTAGGTATAATGTTCATGACGTATTAGATTTGTGAAATATACTTTGTATTTTTGGCACATAATATTACAAAAGTTTTAAAATAAAACGTTCTAATATAGCATATTTAAAAAGTGCAGCTCTTCAGTTCAAGGTGTCTTGATGTAACCACGCATTCACACTAGACCGAATTTCGTTTTTATGTCCAATCCAGATTTTTGAGGTTTTCTATAAGTAGCTTATAATATTCCTTCACCTGTATTCACGCTAAATATTCGTGAAAATTACAAGTTTATTAAAAATATATATTCAAAGTAATAAATCGCGTGTAAGATTGTTCATCTTCTTTTTTTTTCACAAAAATCATTACCATATTTCTCACTCTAGAATACTACGTGGATACTACCATAGTTAAACTATTAATAGTAAGTACTGTCAGTTTGGCATCTTATCAACATGGTTATTGTAAACTCCTATTAGAGTCGGTTTCTAAATTGAAAGTTCTCAAACTTCTCAAACTCAACTCAGAGCAAAATGTTCATACAATATCATGATTAAGTGCAGTTTGGGACGTTCTCTACTCGAAATTCACAATTTAGAAACCGACCATTAGTCACACAAAAAGTAACATCGTTTTAACGAATTAATTCGGCATCGACAGTAATGCTAGTGTGAATTTGCCTTAAGAATTAGGAAATCGCGTCAACACAGTCGACCATCGGCACGTGCAATGTAAATGCATTAACATCATGTTCTTTTTTAAATTATTTCATTATAAATATTACAAAGTGCATTAAAAAAATAAAAGGATTGCTTGCTCATAGCTAAATATTATATTAAGTATTTCCACTTTAAGCAAACTTACCTAAAACAAATAATAGTAGATTGATTATCTAGAGAGCAAACAATTATTTAAAAGGCGAGAGAGTTTCTTCATAATTCAGAGTAAAGGAAAAGATTCTAAAGTAGAATCTAGTGTAGCGAGGGATTCAAAGTACGTCACTCCGCACTATTCAGTTTAAAATTGTGTTGCTCTCGAGGTGAATTCTACTTTTATTACTCACTATGAGAAAATTGTACAAAAACTGGCCTACTATACAATGTTCTGAGTTAATTTCTTACTTTCGTTCCCACTGCTCCGAAATTACACTTTTTTTTTAATTAAACTAAATGAAATCGTTAATTGCATTTTGAGAATATGCATAAAGCTTTTCATCTTGAAGCATTTTCTATATTAAAAACATTCAGGGGTTATTATTGATCCACTCGTCTCGCGTCGAGTTCTTAGTTTCTACTGATTTTCGTTCGACATTTGAATTTCCATATTTTTTAATCGCTCGACCGCAAGTGCCCCAACGACGCGTGCGCGTGAGCGTACATATGTCGCATGCGACAACACAATGTCATACGAGCGATTCAAAAATAGTTCCAGGGGTAATAATTTCAAATCGGAATAAATTTATACTTACGTATTGCTTGATTTGTCACCATACGTAATAGAAAAGCAACAGCCCAGATAGGCGAAATATTGCAGCCGTCACTGCAACAGCGGAGACCGCTTTATTTTAATACTATTTGACAGCAGCTAATGTGACGTTCAGTCATGACGTCGCGCGCTTATGCGTCGATAACAGCGTCGATTAAAGAACGCCTCTGTATAGTTATGCATGCATTCATTATGTAACTTGTCAAAGACTAATAAGAAACGAATCACGTAACCATACATTTGCATCGATGTTTTTGTATTGAAATCTTCAAATAGAGTTTTTATACTTTTTAATTCATAATCAGTTTAAGCATTTGAAAACGCTAAATCGATTGTCAATTATTTTGATGTTCAATTTTGTAATTGTTCTTTTTTGTTATTGCTTCATATTACGTGTCATTAAATTTTGTAGTTGATTTTGGTATTGCTTATTAAAAGAGCATTTTCTGCAGATAACATAGCCTTTTATTTACATTTAAACTTATTCAAAATATTATTTGCGCCTGGCGATGAAAAGATTATAGTCAAAATATTAATCAGGCAAAACGATCGCCGGCTAAGCGACTGCCGGCGAAACGTTCGTTGACAAAAGATAATGCAGAGTAAAAAATCATAGGCGAAAGATATTTAAGAGAAACATTCGCCGATAAAAAGTTTTGTTGGCTAACAGTTCATCGGACAAACGATTGTAGGAGAACCGTCCCAGACTCCAATTTAACTATGCACGTAGTCTTGGGCTTGGCCGGGAAATAATAGATTAGAAGATCTGTGGCGCTGGCTCTAAAAACTTGCGAAAAGTAGGTATTCGTATCGCCACGTTCTAAAGTGACGATTCGAATAATTTTCTTACTTTCGCTAGTTTTAGAAAAAAAAATCATCAATATCATAATTATAATAAATGATCAAGTTACTCGAATGAACTTAGTAAGCATAAATTTTAAACTATAGCGCTTATTGTTAACCGATTTCAAAAGAAATAGGAGGTATATTTTTTCATCGACGTTTGCGCATAAAATTCTATTGTGTTTTTTAAAAAAAACAACTTTACGGATCACTAGCGCACAGTTTATTTACACGAGCTTAGATAAAAAAATTTCATGGCTCCTTTTTAGCGGCACGCCGCCCCGTGGTTACGGGGTTGACTAACGAAACAATAAATTAAAAGTTAATTTATTGTTTCGTTCGGATACGGTTAGACATTCAATAGTTAAAACTTAATATTTATCTTTTTAATAGTAAATGTCTAAACATTTTCGAAGGTAGACTTATAACTAGCCATTGCATGGCAGCCGAAAAGGTGCCGAAACGTTGTCTGGAAATGCTCACTGTTAGTGATCTGTTAAAAGTTGTATTATTTCAATGAACAAGAACTTAAGATGAACGTACTTGGTGTTCTTTTTTCGTTTAAGTGAGTTTTTTGCGAGATGGTCCAGTAAAATAAACTTCATATTTTGCTTGACTGTGACCAATTTATCAACTGAAAAAATAAGTGTGTTTTTTTTTTTAATTATTTTATCATCATCGTCTGGCATTTTTATGTCCCAAGCCCCCACTATTGGGGTACAGAAAATGGACCAATACCCACACGTTGAGTTAGAAGACTGAAAATATAGCCTGGATCAACGGCTTAACCCATAACTAATATCATAAAGTTACATGGTAAGTTTATTCCACATATTGTAATTAGAAATGTAGTTTCTTTTCTCTCAATTTATCTTTATTATTCCTTTTTATTTTTTTGAGTATTCAAGCAAAATGGTCCGTTTTCCTTTCTGATTCCTCCTTTGTAGGCTTTTTATATTTTATATAAGACTGTTTGTGGACAGGAATCCAAATAGAAATAAGTGTAATTTTTTGTTTACTCATATTAAATAAGTATAACTTATGAAAATGTTATTACTTTGATCGTAAGCGCAACTAGACCGCAATAGACCATTATTGCATTAGAATAATAAATATTAGCTGTTTAAAATAAATGCGTTTTTATTTTTAAGTTTGGTGTGAATTTTTACCCCACGATGTCAGTTGTGTACCACACCAATCGATTAGTAATCGTCGATCGATAACATCGATCAATGATAGAATGGATTATCAGTATGGTAGAAACTATCGATCGACGTCGATTAATGCATTCCACGATCGATTAATGCAGTCGGTCGATAATCGATTGGTTGGTATGGAAACACCCTAATAAAAATAACGATGTAAGTTCAGTGTGAATTCACCTTTCAAAGTACAGAGGAGCTCGAGATCATACATTTTAGGTCACCAATCCCGTTCATCCCAGTCCATTGCGAAAGTTGCAATCGCAGAACGAGCGCGCGAACCACTGCAGCTATTTTAGGCACATACTTGTATTAACAAACAAGCATAACAATTTCATAAGTCGACATTTTTGGTTGGTAGTAGGACTTTTTGTAAGTCCGCCTGGCTAGCTACCACCATCTTATCTAAGTCTGATGCCATAAAAACAATGTTTTCAGCATTATTGTGTTCCGGCAGTTAGACATAAGATATCTACTACCTCAGGGATGAGGATTCCGGGAGAAGCTCGCTTCCATCTTCAGCCTTATCAATACTTAATATCAGATATGATGAAGGCTCCCCGTCGTCGTTCATTAAAAAAAACTAATATAATTTTATTGTAATTACATGAATTATAAATATATAAGTAGTGCAAAAACACAATGCTATCATTTCAATGCTAACCTGACAAGATGGTATAAAAACTTCAGTCGATGACGATAATATGAAGAATTTGACGTCAGTGAGCATTGCATCTTAATACCTGTAATTTTCCGTACCAGCTCTAGTACTATGCACTTTTTATGCATACTTATTTATAGAACTACTATTTTATACTCTTAATGCAGGAAACAAATTCAAGTTAAACGAAACTCAAACAAAGAAAAAAAATCTGCTGAAGACCTTTAAACATGATATGAATTATGAATAATAAAGGTATGATATAATGATTTATCGCCTTTACGAAAAGTAATGTATTTTGACAATTTATATAAAACCTAGTATATCACTCTATATATAATACGAGGGGAGTTCAAAATATTCTCGGTATTGGGACTTTTTTGTTAGTAATTAAAGTATTTTTTGTCTATGGTTCTCTGATGAGTGATGACATTATCCAAGGTGACAATTAGAAAATTTCGTCGGTTTGTCATCATTGAAACAAGTGCGTTTCATCCTATATTTCCTTTTTTGTTAGGTTGGTACCGCTGTCGATTTCTGTCAAAAGGTTAGGTTAATTTAAGATTATAATTTGATGCAGATACTTTAAGTTTTGGATTCTGTGCTAAAATCATGCTCAAAACATTTGAAAGCGGTGAAAGAAAAATGGTTTTGATTTGATGTTTCCACAGACATAGATCTATGTTTCTAACACATTCGCGGCTTCTTGACATACAGGGGTAACAAAAAAGGGAATATATAATGAAACGCGCTCTAGTTTTTTCACAGTCGTGCTTGGAGTGCAACAAAATGTTGACAAAAATCGAGCACCGCGTTGTTATTAAATTCCTGACAAAACTAAAAAAAAAACATCCACGGAGCGATGGTGGCCGTTTACAAGGATTCCGCTCCTTCGTTGTCTACCATTCGAGAAATCGTCGAGAAACTTGTACTTGAAGATGCTCGAATAAAAATCAATTCTTTAGCAGAAATGACCTAGCCATCCGTGGGTACCATACATTCAATAAATACTTCATGATTATTAAAACCTCTCAAAAGTCAGTGCAAGATGGGTGCCACGAATGCTCACACAAACGCAGAAACAAGCACGAATTTAATGTTGTAAAGAGTTTTTGGAGCTTTGTGGTGGAAATCCTGCCAGTGTTTTCGATCGCATTGCTACCGGAGACGAAACCTGGGTTCGTCACTACGACCCTGAGAGTAAACAAGCTTCAATGCAGCGAGTCTAAAAGGGTGCAGCACCTCCAAAGAAGTTTAAAGTCATGTAATCGGTTGGAAAGCTCATGGCCACAGTATTCTGGGACTCAAAAGAGATTTTGCTTATTGAATATACTAAAAAGGCTAAAGTATAACCGCAGCAGCTTACGCAACCACTATGCGTAATTTAAAAGATGCAATTAATAAAAAAAGGAGAGGAAAACTGGCCGCGGGTGCTCCTCCATGAGAACGCGCCGGTTTACTCAGCGCGCGTTGCTAAGGCTGCTATTCAGGAGTGAGGTTTCTAAGAGATCAATCATTCACCTTACAGCGCAGACCTGGCATCTAGTGACTATTTTTTGTTTCCGAAGCTGAAAAAAGAGATTAATGGAAAGCGATTTTCCGAGATGAAGAGCTCAAAGCTGCGGTAAACGATCATTTTTCAGAGAAGGATAATAGTTATTTGTTATGCAAGGCTGGAAAGTTGGTTATTTAACGGCGAGTTACCTCTATTGAAATCTGAGCAAGTGAAGGATTCTAGGATTGAACCACGAGCGTAGCGAGTGGTTCAAAGATTGAATCCTGAGCGAAGCGATGATTTCAAAGGTACAAGACGCTAAAAACTTTTCTGCCGAGCGCATCACACAATTTTTCACCTCACAACAGCGAGGAACATTTTATGGTTGTTTCCGCGGTCAACTTCCGGTAAAAAATTCTTTAAACATAATTTTTAATCGAAATATACCTTATTTTCGTTGTTTTAATAATATAAAAGCTAAAATAATAAAAAAGGGAGTATTATAGTTAAATCAAAGTTATTTAAAGTAGGAATATATTGTTACTTATTATTAAGAATAAAAACGATTCCGTAATTGTTGACATGAGGTACAAGACAAACACAATTTAAAAATAAATATTTATGTCACAGTCCGAAATCCAATTATAAATAAAACCAAAATATAAATAATTTAAAGCTATTTAAAATAAGAATCAAATATAACAAAAAAGTCAATAGTCCGATTCGAAACGCATTATGACATATTTTTAGGTATTAAATTAAAAAAGTACTTTGTCGCGCTAGGCCGCAAAAAGCGATTTTCTACGCCTAAGCTGATTGACAAAAGCTCCTTTTCAGAGCGTGTGAGGTGAAAAAGTTATTTTTTGGAGGGTATTGACAAGATGATTTCGCCTTGTAAGAAGGGTATTGAGATTGCAGGGGACTATACAGGGTAGAAAAAATCTATGGGCCCTGGAGGGGAACTACCTTATATCCTTTAGTTAGCGCATTTTACTGAAAGGAAACTTTCCTTTATTTTTTAAAAGAAACAAAACTACATTCATATCTTTTTGTAAATAAAAAAAAAGCCTTGAGTTTATAAGTTGAGTTATCATGTGTTTTCTTTAATTTAATTTACTATGTTTGTTGGAGAGAGTTGATCCTTTTGGTTGACCCTATCGATTGATGGCATAAAAGTACAGGATGTTAATCTTTTACAGATTCCAGCTGGTTCGATTCCTGGGTGTGGCAAGCGTATTTTTTAAAATCTATCAATGTAGTTTTATTTCTTTTAAAAAATAAAGAAATATTTCCTTTCTGTAAAATAAGCTAACTAAAGGATTTAAGGTAGTTCCCCTCCAGGGCCCATAGATATTTTCCATCCTGTATAGAAAAATAAAATTATATCAGATTTTTCTGCCTTTTCTTTCATATCCATACCGAGAATACTTTGAACTCCCCTCGTATGTATCGTATTTGGGTGGTCATGCTACGGTAGATACGCATAAGTACAAGTACTGGCGCTCTATTTTTGATTCACTCGTCTCGAGGTTTCTCCACGCGCGGACGCGCAGGCGGACACTATGGGGACAGGGGTAATAATCACTTGATGCCAGACCCCAGATACTTACGCATACTTATTAAAATGTCTGTTGCAGTTGAAACCGACTTAAAGAAAAATGTTTTCACAACATCGCATATATTCTATTAAGCATACGGTACAGGGATTACTCAAAGACGACTGACCAGCTATTACTTTGTTCCCAAGTTGTTCTCATCATTTGAAACCTATTTTCATTTTCATTTCTTTTTTCACATATGATTATTAAATATTGCATTTTAGTGCCATCTTTAAAAATTATAGAAAACATTGACTCGATTTACTAGTTGTTCGCAGGGACAACAACTAGTATGTCGAGTCTTTTGAGTTTCCAAAAAATCTAATCTTGTAGTAGCACAGAATACTAAATAGTACCTACAAGTGTAGAGTTAGTTATAGTTATAAGCTTGACTGTGGCATAGTAACTACTTTGTTGTATACATTTTTCAGCCATTATTATCAAATTTTATAACACAGATAGAATGTTATAACGTTCAAAAAGTACGTATTAAGGATTACCACGAGCCGTAAATGCGGGGTTGCAATAGGCACTCTTGCGAAACTTTCGTCGCATGCAACCGTTAACATCGGCCATTTGTATTCAATTCCTAATTGACATAGTACTTATGCCTGCAGCATAATCACACCATTGTTTGTTAACACTTGCATTAATCGGAGATACAGCCATTGTTTAAGCCTTCCTGCTCATGAGTAATATTTAGTTTTGCAGACTCCTTACTATCTTATTTTAGGCTTTCTGTGTGGGGTTTTTATGGTGAATTTCTAATAGAAAAATCGACTAGGCTAACAAATTATTCTCAGATGGGAATCGAACCCACGACCTTTGGGTGTCCGGCCTACTGTTTTAACCACAGAGCTACCAAGCCTTGCGAATGACCGTCGAAATAATCTAATTCTTTTTACCTTAGGTATAATACGCTGTACTGTAGGTCAGCGTCGTTACATCAATGCGCGGAATATCCTTGCATTCGAAAGAAAGATTTTTTACAAAATAAATGTTTATTTATCGATTAAGATGCAACATATTACCTACGGTATTTTGAACTCAACGTTTAATAACTAGGATAAAATAGATGAGGGTTATTTTTCATAGTTTATTATACACTTTGTTTTATTCAATTATACCTCGATTTTGTTGGTGCACTATGTAGATATCACAAACTGTAATTAAAGGACGGAGTCGGCGCGCAGTACAGCCTGTCACTATTGTTTTCAAACACCAATGCTAAATGTCAAATCGTCGCCGAAATGTGGCAAAATGTGGTTGATGTAATGTATTCGACTCTAAAGCTGCACCGTTGAGGGCCACCTAACCCCGCAAGGGATTTATGGCGTGACAGAAAGAATGTACAGTCGGAACTTCGCGGTTGAACAGTAGAGTTTTTCATGGAGCTTTTTTAAAAAGTAAAAGTAATATAGGAAACTTTTATATCACAAATAATAGAGGTATTTTATTTAAATAATAATTATTTCTTTAACCTTAGTACTTTCCGAGAAAACGTTTCCCAAAAAAACTCTACTGGTACAAAGGCACTGCGATCATCTCTTAATATTTCATCCTTAAAACAACTCAAAAAATAACAAAAAAAGATTTATTAAATGGGTCTAGGAAATTGCCGGTAAAGATAAATAAAAAATTATGAGAGGTTAACGTTTGCGCATACAATATTATGACTCATTCGTAGATACAAAACAAGTATTTAACTATTACCTTTGCTAAAGTATTTTCATGGTTTAAGTGACACTTTTCAAAAGTTGCGACACGAGTGTTTCGTCTATGTATAATAGACGTGTATATGTATATTCTCTTAAGGATTTGTTTAAAGAGATTAATATACTAACTTTGGCGGGACAATACATCTATGATAATATAGTATATGTAAGGAAACATCTTGATTTATTTATTAAGCATAGCGATGTCCATAATTTTAATACTAGAAATAAGAATAAGCTTGCCGTTCCAAAATTTCGACTTGAAAAATGTAGACGCTCGTGATTGGGGAAAGGTATAGCTTTTTTTAATAAAGTTCCACAACAATTGATAGAGCTGCCTTTGCATAAATTTAAAATATATGTTAAAAAGTCACTCTTAAGCAAAGGTTATTACAAGGTAGATGATTATTTAAAAGACCAAAATGCATGGATGTGATACTAACATAAAACATAACTATTATAAATTAGATAAAAGGAAAATATTCTAATAATTGAATATTGGAAAATTTTCCTCTTATATTAAATATATTTCAAAATTGTAAATTTGTGCTTGGCAACAACATGTTCCATTGTAAATGTTGTTGTTTCTGTTAAAGCTGATAAGTTTCTTGCGGCCGTTCTTCTTATCAGTTAAAAGATGTCCTGAATGGCTGGTAGGGAAAAAAAAATTTGGACTATTCGAAAGTACTTATCTATAAGTCTATTTGAATAAAAATCTTTGACTTTGACTTTGACTTTATAGCTTCCTCTATATTGTCAACACCGTTTATATGCACGGCCAATGTGCCGCACTGTACCGCGTGCTCAATCTCCACTACGCCGAATGCACACTGCCCTTAATGCTCTAAGTACTAGTCACTTTTCCTGAACTAGTTTTTTTTTATAATTAATGACCACATGTTTGGAACACTTTCAAAATATCTGTTAATATTTACATACTTAATAACTATTGAATTTGGTCTCCCGTTTAAATATTATTAATAAATAAATGTCAAACCAATTCATAATTGCAACTGCGGTTGCTACACGTTCCGGTTTGCGCAGAAAAAACGGAGAGTGTAGCCGGAAAAATACGCTCATGTCATCTGCGGAACGCAAACCCTGCGTTTAGCGAGTAGCCAGGACAGATGATTAGAAAAAATAATTCGTAGAACAAAATCAAGAGGTAAGTAATTCCTCATTACGTTACTTTTGTTCTACGAATTATGTACCTAACGTACTAGCGGCCACCCGCGGTTACACCCGCGTGGTTCCCATTCCCGTGAGAATATTGGGATAAAAAGTATGTTTGTATGCTATGTTTTCTATCTATGTGAAAAATGTCATACAAATCGGTTCAGTAGTTTTTGCGTGAAAGAGTAACAAACGTCCAAATATCTAAACAACCAAACATCTTCACAAGCATTTGCATTTATAATATTAGTAGGAAGGATTTAAGTTCTAAAAGACCTCCCATGCTGGACTGGGAGCAAAAAAACAGGATACATCAGCTGCTAGTGTGGCTACTAACTTTCCAGTACAACCAATGCCAAATGTGGCATCATTGAAATATGCCTATGAGGTGGTGTATTTTTTCTATCTAGCTGTACCTTTGATGTTCTGCCAACCCGGCAAGAAGTTGTGGTGTGTGGGTATGTATGTTTGTGGGAATGTATGTTTGTAGGTATGTACAGTCGAGGAAGTTCCCGGTCGACCAGTGGAATTTTTCCAGGAAACCAGTTTTTGAAGAGTAATGCAGTCAAATTATTTTGATGATGCTAGGATTGGACATGGTCCTTCGAGCCGGATAAGTAATCAGTGATTGGATATATCAGGAAGTATTCTCAAATGTTTAGAAATGTATGTGTAGCTGCTAAGGCGATGTTCTTTTCAAATAAAATCTAAATAGCGGATAATAAATAAAGGCTACTTGGAATATTATTAACCAAACAACTGGGAAAACTAAAAATAATGTAAAATCCTTCTGTCTTAAAGTAGGTGATAAATTAATTGAATTTGACGTTGAGGTTGCCCATTTTTTTGAAGATTTCTTCTCTCGGGTACCCTTAGAAACTACCAGTAAATTAATTTCCTGTCCAAACGTTGCTGCTGCCCTCTTAGAGTCTTGTGTTGATAAGTGTAATAAGGTATTCAATTTTAAGCATAATAAAAGCGAAGAAAAGCTTTCAAGTCTATAGATATTAAAAAGACTGAATATTTATGGGGTATATCAATCAATATTAAAAAATTACAACGGGTATTAATCTACGCGTTTAATACCCGTTTCAATTTTCAATATTTATAATGCATCGCGAAAGTTTAAAAGTGTATATATCAATCAACATTATAAAATCAATTATTGATACAATATCTCCATATTTAGCTTTCATTTTTAATCAATGCATAGATGAAGGTACTTTTCGCAATTTAATGAAATGTAGTAAGCTTATTCCTCTTTTTAAATCGGGTGACAAAAGTAACCCCACAAATTTTAGGGCGATTTCAGTATTACCGGCACTTAGTAAAATTTAAAAAAAAAAATATATACTCTCAATTATTAGACTATTTTAACAATAAATCAAATCCTTCATAACAATCAGTTCGGCTTTTCTAAAGGTAAAAATACTACTGATGCTGGTATTGCACTCCTCAAACATATTTTTGAGGCTTGGGAGGGCAAGCAAGACGTAATTGGTATATTCTGTGACCTGTCTAAAGCTTTCGATTACGTTGATCACGTTACACTTTTAAAGAAACTAGAACATTAGGGTGTCTCTAAAAAATCTGTTAGCCTTTTGCAGTCGAAATTAATATCATCAGCAATAGAAATCAAAAAGTAATTGTCAATAATACTGCTTCAACTGGAGCCCCCATTATTATGGGCGTGCCCCAAGGTTTAATATTGGGCCCTTTGCTGTTTTTAATTTATATGAACGATCTCCTTACACGAGTAATTTATGTGAGACAATACTATTTGCAGATGATACATCTTTTAATTTTTAAAATTTATAGATAAAAAATTGTTCTGACGAAGTAAATAGTGCTCTCTCTCAAGTCGCACACTGGTTCAACAGTAATAATTTGTCTCTTAGCCCTACCAAAACCAAGTTTGTTAAATTCTCATTACCTAATGTCGTGCAGGTCGATATGCATATCAATTTGAATTTGGATGTAGTAGAGTTAGTTGAGAGTGCAAAATTTCTTGGCATTACATTGGATTCAAAACTACAATGGGATCCACATATTGAAGCCTTGTCGAGTAGACTTAGTTCTGCGGCTTTCGCAGTAAGGAAAATAAGGCTCTTAACTGATATTGAAACGGCAAGACTAGTTTACTTTAGTTATTTTTATAGTGTAATGTCCTATGGCCTGTTGTTGTGGGGCTCAGCAGCTTATATAGAAAATAAATAAATAAATAAATATTTTCCATACAATCACACCAATTATCTAGCCCACATTAAGTATAATGAAGAACTTGTGTTATGGATACTAGATAACGGAGAAACATACTTATATACTTTTTTTTTGTAAATACATACATAATATACATATTGAAGACGTTGAAAATGTTTTTATACTTAAAAAAAGAGCTGTGTGCGCCATTTACAACCTTCGACGGAGAGATTCTCTTAAGGATTTGTTTAAAGGGATTAATATACTAACTTTGGCGGGACAATACATCTATGATAATATAGTATATGTAAGGAAACATCTTGATTTATTTATTAAGCATAGCGATGTCCATAATGTTAATACTAGAAATAAGAATAAGCTTGCCGTTCCAAGACTTCGACTTGAAAAATGTAGACGCTCGTTTTTGGGGAAAGGTATAGCTTTTTTAAATAAAGTTCCACAACAAGTGATTGAGCTGCATTTGCATAAATTTATAATTCTTTTTATTTGTTAAAAAGACACTCTTAAGCAAAGGTTATTACAAGGTAGATGATTATTTAAAAGACCAAAATGCATGGAAACTAACATAAAACATAACTATTATAAATTGGATAAGAGGAAAATATTCTAATAATTGAATATGAGAAAATTTCCTCTTATATTAAATTAAATATATTTCAAAATTGTAAATTTGTGTTTGGCAACAACATGTTCCATTGTAAATGTTGTTGTTTCTGTTAAAGCTGATAAGTTTCTTGCGGCCGTTCTTCTTATCAGTTAAAAGATGTCCTGAATGGCTGGTAGGGAAAAAAATTGTTGGACTATTCGAAAGTACTTATCTATAAGTCTATTTGAATAAAAATCTTTGCTTTGACTTTGATTTTGACTTTGTGATATGTCATGGTCATGTACCATCGAGGAAGTTCCCGGATAACCAGTAGAGTATCTTTTCGCGAAAGGGGAAATTATAGCTCTATATATAGGCTCCAGTTTTCTATCCCAGTTTGTATACTACCCTCGTCTATCTCGAGTAGGATCGCAATAAAGCCGAATTCAACGCAAACGAACGTAGTGAAATCATCTACCAACATTATTGATCAAAAACTAACATCTTATTAATATATAGTTATAGGCTATCTGCTATGGGAAGGTAAACCAACTTTGTATAGAACTAGTCGCCCTTGTATCGATTATTACACTGGTTTATTGAAATTATCGTCACGTTAATGAATTTAAAAGTTTGCACGCACTGTTGTTTACTCACTGTATTGATATTGACATAAAATGACCATACATACAAAATATTTGTACAGAAAAAATATAGATAGATCTAAACGTGTCTTTGTTGGCATTAACTTTAGATCGAAAACTGTAATTGCATATTTCACCCCATTTTTATTTCGTTATAAACAGTAGTTAAGCTATAGTCAACCCCTGGGTTCCTTCTTTCTCTGAATTAAATTGTTCCCACCTTCCTCCCAAGGTAGGATGTTGGAAATTTAAGAACTACTTGCGACTATTGGGTATCCGGCCCATTGAGCTACCGAGTCCTGTCTGAGAATAACATGTGACCGAGTCCATTTTTCCAATATTTTTCTATTAAAATTTATCTTATGTATACAAATAGCATTGAAAATGCAAAAACATAAAAATCATCAACATAAGAGCCATCTTCCAACCCACCTCAGGTTGGTTAATGGGAATATATTAGGTATCTGAGTTATATTTGTGGCCATCTTCCAACCATAAGTTTTTTCAGTGGTTCGGTCACGACTTCGTCACCAGTATCAAAGTTACTTTTGCATTTATAACGTCTCATTATAAGAATTAAAACAATGACTGCTCTCATTTTAAAAGGGCGTTGGAGGAAAATCTTAATTCCGGATTGGTCAGGAAATGGTGCAATGTCTGTGTTTATTTCTTTGTTTGTGTAAGGTTATCCTTTAAAGATCCTAGAAGCGATTATTATGGCAATGTCAATGCGATATTAAAGTACTTACCTAGAATAAGATGATCTTGTTTAGACACATTGAGCATGGTGACACATTTTTTTTTGTTTCACGTTATAAGTACTAGCGGCTGCCCGCGGTTTCACCCGCGTGGATCCCGTTCTCGTGGGAATATCGGGATAAAAAGTATCCTATATTTTAATCTGTGTGCCTCAACCAAATCCGTAAAAATATTTTCACAACCTTTAGTAGCATTTAGATAGTATGACTTCTTAATAACATGTAGAAACATTGTTTTAAATGGGATAACTCCAAAAATATGACGTCACAATTTTGTTCAGCAGCTATTCCTATGATATGTTGTGTTTATCAAAATAGGTTTTAACACTTTGATATGTACTGGGACTATTCAAATGTATTTCTATTATTCATTATTATGATTCTTTTGAAGTGGGCGTGCCCGCGCAACTTTGAAGGATTATAAAACAAATTAAATGTAAATTATCGAAAAATAGGACTAAAAGTGTGTTAAAAATTTAAATGTTTATTGAAATTAGTGGTTATAGTATACATTACTGGAAACGGCAACATTTAATTTTAACGAATAAACATTCCTGTCGAACGGAATTTACCACAAGAGGTTCGGCCAGCCCGTTGTATTAACTTCTATAGGAAATTCAACGTAAGCTAAGACATCGGTCTCTTTAAAAAATTAGGCCTACTGTAAAGTATGTAGTCTATTTAAGATTTAATTCTATCACCACCAATGAATTATGACAGTTTGTCCTTCATCAATTCCTTATGAAAATAGTCGTCACATTGTTTTGTGTTACCGCAGCAATAGATGTACAAATACGAGTAGATGTAGATAAGCATAGTTAGGAGACAGGTAAATAAAAAAAAAATGCTATATTTTACATAAAATAGTCGATACAAAAGCTAGACAGCACTAAAGATCTCATTTAAATTCAAAGGATCATAATGTCATTCAAAGGCATTGACTCTGGAAAAATATGTTGACTGAAATCACTCACACACAACTTAAATTTTTTCAAGTGAAATTCGGCTGCTCCTTCCTTAGTCCAACCAAGTTCTTCCAAACAGCATGTGTATTTTGACACCGAATCTTCGAATGTATGTAAATCTTCAATCAGCCCTCTGTATTGTCTATTGAATAGTGTTTGAATCTGTGACGTCACGATGCTTAGCAATCGGCTGGCGGCGAAGTATAAATGTCCCATAGTATTGTGTCTGTCTTCAGATCCCAACGAAGGGTCCTGCTGATTAAACCTAGGTGAGTTTCCTTGTTAAATACAAAAAGTTATTTACAATTTTTTTTTTAAGTGTTAGTAATAGGTGACGTTTTTTAAACGGTTAAGAAATTATTCGGATGAATTTCTCCCTCAAAAGACTCGGAGGATGTGATTGTGTATTTCCGCTCGTCAATCTGACTAATAGTCATATGGATATAATTGAAAGTGGCTGAAGGTTGTAGTGTTATGTGTACAAACATAATTCAAATTATAAAAGGCTTTTTTAAATTAATATTAGCCTCTTTATAGTTTTCACACTGTTGGTTGTTCGGGTAGTCATTACAAATCCACTTTGTATCTAACGTAAATTTATATAAAAATTATACTGATATATTTGTGTATTATCTCAGCAAATTATTTTGCGGTACGTTTACAAACATTATTACTCAATACGTAATTAATCTTTAACTTTCCACCTATGATCCCATCGCAGCAGCACACGTGTCTCGGCGGAAACACAGAAGCACATGTTTCATAATTATACCTATATAGTTCTACCAGAGGAAATTATAAATCATACATTGTAGATCTTATACTGTTTCTTTATTTGATACCTTAGTGCAAAAGAAGCGTGTGAGTTGAACATCGCTTGCGATTGTAACCGAAAATTTAAGTTAGTAAAAAATTTTTTAGACGTCATGATTTACGCCGCTCGCTCATTTGTTTTTTTTTTTGTAATTAGTTAAAGCGCTGCCACGTCTATTGTATTCCTTTGGGATCGCTTCAATGCGACAAAAAGTAGCCGAGGTCCAAACTCGTACATCTATATTTCAAAAGTTGTGAAAAGGTTACAGACACTCGGCGTCACTTTCGCGTTAGCCATGCAGTCTATATTTTTTCAAATTCAAATTAAAAAATAATTTATTCAGTCAAGGTTGTTACAAGCACTTATGAAGGTCAAAGAAGCTACGCCATCGGTTCACAAACCCTACGGCGGGAGACCTTATAACGAGAAGAACCGGCAAGAAACTCTTGCTATTTTTTTCAAGCAAAGCAAGGGCTATTTTGTTCTCCCTGTTTTATTTCATACAGAGTCGTCAAATTGAAAAGTGAGCTTAACATATCAGTAAGGTCAATTTCCATCACAAAAAGAAAATACTAATTATAATATTACATTTTATGGTTATCCTAACCGTAAAAAAATTTCAACTCGCAAGGAAGGACTTACATTATAACATTTCTCGCATTAAAAGGTTACTGTACTGCAAGTTGAGACGTACATACATGTCAATAGCAATTTATTTTAGATGAAAATATTTAAGCTCTAAGCACAACGTTAAGACAAGCAGACTGAAGTAGACCCATTTCCGCTGGCGGAATATAACTTAGTTCTTACGCTGTGATATTAGTATTGATAACAATTCATTATTTTTTACGTCCCATAATTTAAAGTTACATGTCATAGAAATCATCTTTGATGTTATGTTATGAGTGTCATGCTTGATTTCCACTATTATAGTAATAGTTAGTAATCTTTGATTATAGTATGTGGCATTGTTGGTTAATGTTTTGAACAAGCACCAGGAATATAATGAGGCGGTATTTCCGATACGTACTAATATCGATACGTACGTATCCGTACTAAATTAGCAATTGAAACTTATGTGGTAAATTTCAAGCATGATAGTAGACTATTCCCCTTTGACACGGCACCTGTCAAACGATCAAGAAAAAAAATTAATAGGTTTTTTTAGAAAGACAGTATCATATTCTGATTAATAAAATATCCGAATAAGATAACCCATAAAAGGATTCAGACCGAAATAGCCACTAAATATTTTTTCAAGGAATACAATGTCGTGACTATGACTATCTATCAGAATCAAAATCTACGTATTGCTATGTATTGCTTTCATGTAGTCATAGAGATAGATAATAAAATTTCTATACAGTATCAAGTGGAAACAAAAACAATTTTCGCAATCACTTCTCAGTACAAATAGCGACGAATAGATAGTTAATGACGTCACAAATCCTGAACAATGAGACAATGGGCAATCATATCAAACTAATTAAAGTATTGGATGTTTCGCTGAGAGCCATTGTTAACAAGTCCCATAATAATTTGTATTGAGATTTGATGAGATTGTTATTAACCTTATACTTACTGTTACGATGCGAGTAGTCCTATTGAATAACACATTACATGACGCAATTTGAATTATACATCAAATAATTTAAGCCTAAGAGCACCTAGGAGTGCTAGATAATATGATGTAACAAACATGAAAAGTTAGATTTGCCTGGCAGTGATAAATGATTGTGATGATATTATGTCGTAGATAATACTGTTATTAAAGACTTGGAAGTTAATTATGTGGTTGCATTCTAACTTAAGCAGAATACATAAATAAGAATAGGTATTATTAATGCACGCTTGACTCAATATAATAATACCCTTCCTATGTAGGGAAGGAATGCTCAAACTTTAAAAATACCTTACACAGATAGGAGTGCAACAGCAAATGCAGCAGCTATCAACCATTCCAATTAGTCAATTACGAGTAACACGGTTTTTTTTTGCTTCCAGATACAAGATGAAGGCAATAATTCTAGTCGGCCTGATGGCCGTTGTGGCGGTCGCGTGGGCACGGCCAGGCACCACCTATACCGACAAATGGGACCACATAAACGTCGACGAGATACTCGAATCAAAACGTCTCCTCAGAGGATACGTAGACTGCCTAATCGACAAAGGAAGGTGCACCCCAGATGGAAAAGCCCTCAAGGAGACCCTCCCCGATGCTTTAGAACATGACTGCTCAAAATGTACACCGAAACAAAAGAATGCCTCAGACAAAGTTATCAGGCGCTTAGTTAATAAACATCCTGACTACTGGAAGGAACTTCAAGCCAAATATGATCCTAACAACATCTACCAAGAAAAGTACAAGGACAGACTAGACCAAGTTAAGGGAAAAGAATAAAGATTTAGTTTTAAATAAAGTCTTAGTACATCTAAAGAATTGATACAAAATTGTGATATAGTAAATTAGGTATTCAAGACTGTAATTGGAATTTAATTTATGTTTCTAGATCTCTTTTTAGTTTTGGTTATTGATAAAAATAAAATAAAAAAATGTAATACCGACGTTTTACTTTTATGTTCAATTATTCAATACAAATAATGAAAAATACTAAAATTATATTTTACATTATCTGATACTTTCTCGTTAATGTATAGAATAAAATTACGAGTACATCAAAGAATAAAGTTTTTGATCGAAGAGTTTTTGTTACAATGCAAACTTATGAGAATTATTTCAATTGATTAGCTTCATACAAAAAACTAATCACTCGTTGAAACACTTAATACATAAATTAATACTTTGTTGAAAATGGTTAAAAATGTCTCTTAAAAATACTGAAAACGCCTACCAAATACGGATGAGCAAAACACACTTCACACTTCAGTCTGCTTCGTCAATAAACTTATTGAATATTTCTCTGAACTTTTTGTCCTTATCATACTTGTCTACCAGTTGATTCCAAAGACTTGGATGTCTTTCCATCATCGCTCTGATCACCCTCTTGATCAGCACTCGTTGTTTAGGTGAACATTTGCCACATGAGGTCTCCAGCGCTTCAGGTATCACTTCTGGAAAGTCGTTTGAAAAAAATGTCATCATCATCATTAGTCTATTTAATGGATGGATGGAGAATGGACCAAGAATGTGACCCACCACGCTTTCCAAATACGGATTGGGGGGTTTTAACGACTGCAAATACATCCGGAATCATCAACGGGATTCCGAAGTACGGAGGAACTCGAGATAGTAAATTTTTGGTCACGATTGCGTCATTGTCATTGCGAAAGTTGCTTAGGGTGGTATTCCACATAACAAACATCTTTGTGCAATGTACATTTGATGAAAGAAATTGAACGACTTCATCAAATGATAAATAAACCTAATCTATCCCATCTGAGAATTCACTTGTGGCCGAGTTGCCTTTTTACAATATTTTTCGATTTAAAATTTATCATATACCTAATTATTTTATGCATTTAAATACCCATTTCTATTTAGCATCCAAACTAACTAGGACTAATAGTAATAATAAAAAGTAACTAATTTTTCTAATGTTGTTGTTGTGTATTCGTATTTGTAATACCAGCAGTTTCATTTTAAAATTGTTAGATTGCAAAGTAGCGACTATTCGAGTATAGAGGAGCTCCGAATAAAATCTCATTATGTCCAATGAACCTGAATAATCGGCAATTCATATTTTTCATTTCTTTATCCAGTATGGACAAATACAATCTTTTATAAAAAAATTATACGAGGGTGAATCAAAAAGTTCTTAGAAATAGAAACACTATATTTTTTTGTGAATGTTTTTATTTTTAAGTGTCATTTTCATTAAGTATTTATACCAAATATCAATAGATTCCGTCTTGTCCTTTTAATTGTATTAATTAATTTGTAAAACAAATCGATAAAGTCCAGCAAACAATGATAAAAACGAGATATGCGAGGTAATAAAGTACCAGTGCCTGAAAAAAATTGTCAACTACGGATATTTATTCAGATATTCAGCAGTCATTAGGGACTGATGCTGTACCATATAATTACTTTACTCTTTGTGCTGCACTTTATTCCATGTTTGCTTACTGGGTAGCCGACAATAGCCGACTTTAAAAGAGGAAATTGAGCTATGAGATGATTCTCGTTCTAGTCGAACGTCCACGTTTTTTAACGATGAGAATGCAAAAAAAGAAATAAAGAATGAAATACTCGAGACTCTATAAAATAACCTGCACAGATCCTAACGATTTCATTTGGTAAGTTTCAATCCATTATCATAAAAAAATGGGTCTTGTTTCACCATGGTAACGCTTCAGCTCATCGCTCCGACGTTGCACTCGCGGCAATCTTAGTAAAGTATTGCTTTGAAATTTAAGACAACCCGCCATATTTACCGGACTTAACCCCTTATGATTTTCACTTATTGAAAGAGCATGTTCATGGAACCGTCACTGTCGTGAAATCTTTCACGACAATGACGCGATAATGGCCGCGGTATCGGTAGAGGAATTTTCGAGAGTCAAGGAATATTTTTTTCGGAGGGAATAAAAAGTTGGAGAAGCGTTATACCAAATGTATAGAGTAAGAAGGAGATGTCGTAGAAAAATAAATTATATTTTTGACATTTCACTGATTATTTATTGGCGATTCTAAGAACTTTTTGATTCACCTTCGTAAATTGTGTCTTACAAGACGAGGTTGAATTAAAAAATAATATTTGAATCTTGCTAGATATTAAAGCTAAATAACTAAATGACATAGTGGTATTGCTTCAACCACATGCACATACTGTGTCTGTTATAATTTGAAACTGAGTTACGTTCACTGATTTGGATCATAGTACATTATGTCTGAAGATGAACAGTCTGTTTTAATTCGGAGATCCTCCATACTAAATCAATCCATTTACCCACTTTAAATAACCTTATTTTCTATGGGATTGCGGGATGTCCCGTCTGAGAATTCACTTGTGGCCGAGTTAATTTTTTCCAATATTTTTCTATTTAAAAATTTACCATAAGTATAAAAATAGCATTGAAAAATGCAAAAATTACAAAATCATAATGTCATAGTTTTTTGTTATGAAAATCCTCCATTAACATAAAGTTACTTACTTTTAAAATCCTTAGCGTCCGGCGTACAGGGCCCTTCATCCAGGAAACACTTGGTGTACCCAAGTAACATCCTATCATTTTCTAACAAAGGATCTATATCGAAATCATCATATTTTGCATTGTAGAACTCAGCCGCCACCAACCCAACAGCAACGACCATGTACACAAATAATGATGGCATATTACTGTTCTTAAATTAATTGAACAAGTGACCTAATTTTAAATTGGCAAATAATCACAAATTTACTTTTTCTATTAACTTCTCTTTAAATATTTGAGCCTTTATGCATCCACTTTGCTTGGTAAACTGTATGGGAATTATGTGTTCTCCATGTTTATATAAACTTGGTTGTCATTGCACATAAATAGGAGCTAAGTAAATAAACCACCTATTACCATGACAGAGACGTGGATGCAATTCTTACGAGTTTATTATTGGGTTAACTACCTGCAATCAGTGTGTACGTACAGGTATGATTCAGAGTATTTCCTGGCTAGTATTCGAATCTCAATAAACAATCATATTACAACATATCATCACGATCGTGATTGACAACGCTTTGTCCTTCTCAATTAAATTTAACCATCCTTATGTAAGTCACTACATATAACCACGAAATAGAATAGGCGCTCGGCGCCACTAATACGTACTTTGTGATGGAAATCGCATCAAACTTGGATCAATTTCAATAATACTAATGTACCTGGTATGTATTTAACATCCTAATTTGTATTATCAATAAATCAAGTCATGAAAAAAAAAATTGTTCACTATCCAACCATAGATAAAATGCACACCCATGAAAACTCCTTACACATTTTACTTGTTAAGAACTGTTTTATGAATTTGACATAACAGCATGACAGACTTCAATCCTCATGAAGTCATAACAGACCTATAAAACGTAGTGATTACATACTCTTTGAGACCTATAATAGTGACTATTGAAGTCACAATAATTTGATAATGTAAAAGTAAATAGTTGCTTACATAATCTCATTCTCTTTGTTAAAATATTTTATTTCTAAAAATATATTTTGTAGCCTTTGTTCTTAAACATGCCTGTTGACTGTCAGCGATCAACATCGGGAGGAAAGGGGAATATGGGAATGTTTATTGAGAGAGATCCAAACATTTGTGCTGCGGGTTTACCCACAGGTCAACCCGACGACAAAGTAGCTGATTCTTTGGAACATTATTTGCTGAAAGACGAGGCAGATGCCCTTTTGAGTGATGCTATCATACCGGAAAAACCTCCAGGACTCTTACCACCGCTTCGGAAACCTATACCACTTGATAAGCGCTACGCTGGACCATTTAGTCAAGTGGCTGAGCTAATAAATCCTCCCCTCAAATCCAAGTTTCAGATTTTGGTAGAAGATTTAAAAGAAACTCCTTATACTTCGTACTGGAAGACACCTCTAGGGATGGTAAAAGATCCTGTACCTATGTTACCTGATGGATTTGATGCAAAAGATACACTATTTGGAAAAAAAACTGCTTATCACGGGCGCCTGTATGACATAGTGATGCCAAAAGTACCGTACCCTGATAACACACCAGCAAGCAAGAATCCTGGTGTGCAGCGAACCTACAACTACTGTAAGCCAGCTTTTAATCCTGATTTAACCTTTGGTTATAGAACATATGTTGACAAGCGTGGAACATATGCCAGATGTTGTGTAACTGATGATAGAGTAAAATTAGGAAAAGCTAATCGCACTTTGGTTAATACTATACAAGCCAATTCCCAGGACGTAAAAGAACCGAGATTAGGAAAGGTGTTGGCACCAAATGATAATATTCTAAATGTACCTAAAGGCTACCGCTTCGGAAAACTAAAGCCACCTGATAATTTACCCGAATGTCTCACTTTTTGTGAACTAAATTCTGGCAGAGAATTCTTTTTGCAGTGTCTAAAACATCTTAATTCCCTTCGTAAAGTTTTGTCGAAACGTTTTCTGTCTACATTCTTCAGAACGTTTTATTTAAATTTGAAGTACTATGATCAAGAAAAATCAGGATGGTTGCCTAAAGACGTAGTATATAAATATTGTGGAACAAAACTAATACGATTTGATCCAGTTTTAATAGAACCTTTATTAGATATGTGGAATGCATTTGATGGAAATAATATCGAATATAAAACATTTGTTCACGTACTCAATTACAGAGAACCATCTCCAGAAATGCCTAAAATACCGGATATACCAAAAGATTGCCTTGACTTTCGCACAACTTACACGGAGATGGTTAAACCTGGGCAGCCTCAAAATGATAGCCCAATGGCTGGCTTACCTTCGGGTAGATATTTCGATATGGATTATCCGATAACGCCAAATCAAAGTGTTAAAGCTATAAGAACTTGTTTACCTCAAGAGTCAGATATGAAAGCCTGTCTTAACCCTAGTGTACTGACGTTGCAGCACGTTAACCATAGAGATATGTATGCTAACCGTGAGCCGAGTGTTGTAAGAAGAGTATTCGAAGCTACAGGTGAGAAGTTTACTGATGAGAGATTCAACGCTGTATGGGAAGAAGCGAAGAAACTACATTCGCAAGGTTGGGTCTGCTATGAAACATTTCGAAGGGTTTTGGAAGCTGCTCCCAAACCAGATGAGGTGGAAAATAATGACACTCAGTCCTAGACAGACATTGTATTTTGATATAATTATATACTTAAGGAATAAATTGTATCTCCGATAAAAAAAAAAATATTTGCATTTAATTTATTAATTCTCTTTCTTTCAGGGCTTGAGGTAGTCTTGGAAGGCTTCTTGATACTTTCCTGCGGGATCGTAGAAAGCTACCATTTCTTTCCATAGATCGGGTCGTGTCTTTTTGATTTCCTGGGCCAGCTGCTTTCCTATTTGTTTCTGCCTGTCAGTACACTTCGCGCATCTTGTAGCCAAAGCTTCTGGTAGTTTGTCTGAAAATAAAAAATATACAACACCAAAGTACAAACAAGAGTTTAGAATCCATCGTGATTCTCATTGCCGCAAGGCGTGGGAATCAATCCATAGAGCATCGTTTCGACTAGGAAACCGCGTTGCTCTATGATGCCATCCGATGTAACCCATAGCCATTGAATTAATAAGTACTACGTACAGTAACGTACAATGGTATGTATACATGGACAGATTTGCAAATATATGTACCCATTTGATATTTCAAAATTAAGAATCTCATGTTATATTCAGAATTATGTATTCTTCAAACTGCGACAAAATTAAGTATACGTTTTTCTTCAAAGTATACAAGACACTTTCAGTGAAACGTATACATTTATGTACATCTTACGTTTTGGCGCGTACTCTTCATTGATCATTGATTAAGAAATAAGAAGAAGAAAGAAGAAAGAAACCATTTATTAACAACACACACAAAAAACAGTTATACAATGAGACAAGTAGGTACTTAATTAAGACAAAAAGAAGAAAAACTCGCGTGCCGCACGACCCGAATTGGGACGTTTTCAAAATATGCGGACGTGCCGGACGCCCAATTTGGGACGATTACGTCACGCAATTTTAGAATGCATTTAAAAAAAAACTAATCGATAGATTTTTTTGAAATTTTTACAGAGTATCTAGAAGGCATAAAACTAAAGACCTACAGAAACAGATTTTTAAAAAAGTGAATAAAAAATAATTAAAAATAAATACCTATTCAGCACCGCCCACGGTGCATCAGCGTATTTTCACAAATGTTTGAACAGTGTTAGTTTATGTTTTAAATGATAAAATGAGATAAAAAAGAGATAATCAATATTAAGTAATTAAATGTTATTAACCGTTTTAAATCAATAAATAGTGTATTTTAGTGATAATTAAAAAAAAAAATCGTCCTTACGTCGCGTAATTTCGCGCGTGCGCGTGGTGATTAATTTATTACCACGTTATTTTTAATTATTTCTAAAATATTATTGTTTTAATAATTTTATTAAAGTATTAGTTTTATGTGAAAAATATTTATTTTATTCGTACCTTCGACTATTTTCCTTATTTAACATTATTTGTTGCAAGGGGAAGTTGGGCAAAAAAAAAAAATTTTATGATTAATTAATAAAATATTTTGTGTCAAAGTGGGTATTTTTTTATTTACCGATTTTTCAGTATTATCATTTTAGTTAAGCGTGGTTTTACCCATATTTCTCGTAAACTAAATGTTTTTAATACTTGAAAATTTGTACATTTAAAGAAGAAGATCTAAGCTACAAAATAAATCTAATTTCTAAGCATTTGGTTCAGTAGAAGCTAAGAAATAAGATTTTAAACATATACGGCGCGTTTTTTACGCGTCAGCTTAGGCGTAATTTAGGTGCACCTTCGTTTGGCTATGGTATAAATAAAATATATGGGGGAGGGTGAGTTTTTTTATTGATTATTGTGAGATATAATATCCTTTTGTAAATAAAATAAAAACATGTACAATTTGAGTACGAGCGGAAAAACGCGCGAACTCAACTTTGACTATGAATTACAACTCAATTATTAATTAAATATCGAAAAATGAAACATAGAAAAATCGCAAAGGGTCTAAGGATTCCAAAAATGTATAATACATAGTATAGTTTCCATACAAGTTTCTAGAGAAATCGCAGTTATAAGGCTGCGCGTCGGAAAATTGCTGACAAACGGAAAATGCTGCGCACGTGCACAATGCACGTGCGCACATTTTGCAAAAAAGAGTGCGGCACGCGAGAGGATGTCGGAGCGCCGGGGCTCTAGGACGTCATCAGGATGGGTTACCATTATTTAATACGAGCTAATTACTGTGGGCCAAGGTAAACGCTAGCGAATGCTTATTATCGGTATTGGAAATTAATCCATCTTACATTAACTCCGACTTAAACTGTCAAAGCAGATACGTCGAGCTTACAAGGCTTATACCACACTGTACCGAAGACGCGTTAAAGGCACTAAAAATTACGCGTCTCCTTTGCCGAAACCGAATACATAAAAAAAAGAAAAAAAGGAAACAGTAGTTTGATTGCTTGACCTTTGACTTGACATTGTATTTGATTGATTGATACAAGATGACATAGTACATGACATTTAATTTAATTTGGCGTTCACCAATTATTTGTTAAAAAGTTTCACAACAAAAGAAAAGTATTGCGAAGGATCAAGGTGTGGAATTTTTCTTGATGGTTGATGACGTGGCGTAAACGTGGCAAGCGCATGTGTTACTTCACCACATGGATGGACGGACCGGTATCACATTACTATATAATTTGTGACCGGTATACACCTTCTTAACTGGTGGCGGCGTGTCGGCTGGACCCTCAAAAAACTACGACAAGCGCGTCGTGAAAACCCAAGAGTGAATATTATTATATTTATGGTAAATTTTAAATTTCGATTCCCGTCTGAGAATTCACTTGTGGCCGAGTTAATTTTTTCCAATATTTTACTATTTAAAATTTACCATAAGTATAATAATAGCATTGAAAAATGCAAAAATTACAAAATCATAAATTATTGGCAGTTGCATCTTAATCGATCGTTAAACATCTGAAAAGATGTTTCTTTCGAATGCAAGGATATACCTAGCATTGATGTGACAACGCTGGCCTACAGCGTATTAAAAATATAAAAGTATTGGAGAATTTCGACGGTGTTTCGCAAGTCTCGGTAGCTCAGCGGTTAGAGCATTGGACCGGATTTCCAAAGGTCGCGGGTTCGATTCCCGTCTGGGAATTCACTTGTGGCCGAGTTAATTTTTTTCTAATATTTTTCTATTTAAAATTTACCATAAGTATAAAAATAGCATTGAAAAATGCAAAAATTACAAAATCATATATTATTATATTATTATTATTGTGTAATAGTAAATAGTATCTAATTTTCCGTTTTTTTAGGTTTTTAAAAATGGCTGATGACGAATGCTTGTGCCTTGATACTACCTCCTCCTCTCGTACTTCATATCTCTCAAGTCGAGTGATGAGAGGTAGACGGGTTTGTAATAAACTGTAATATTTTCTTTAATATTTTGGTATTTTTTTGGAAATTAGCGGCTGCCCGCAGTTTCACCCGCGTGGTTCTCGTTCCCGTGGGAATATCGGGATAAATGAATCCAGGCTATCAACTATCTCTCGTGGATAGGGGAACGGTCTCCAGATATGGGGGCTACCGGCTTGCCGGCGCGAACCAAAACCGGAGCGGTGGGCAACCGCTCTCGAACGGTTGCGGAGATTTGAGAGAGATTACGTGTCTTTGTTTACACGGCAACGGAAACCTTTCAGATAGTACGCGTTTGATTGTGGCAATCTAAGAGGGAATACGCTCTATGACTTACATAGAGGCGGAAACCAGAAGAAAGTACACACAAGGGTAATGAAAGTTGCTTAGAGGTGGACGAAAACAGTGAGGACTGAGGGATAAACGCGGGAAGCGCGCCTATTTTCCCTTAGAAAATCACTTTCCGAGCGACAATGTGGAAACCTGAGAGGGACTACGCCTCCATGTTTTACATAGAGGCAGAAACCGGAAGTTAGTACACACGAGTCTCTTAGTGGCGGACGCTCTGAGTGAGACAATGGCCTAAGGTGACGCAAAGTGTTCGGTGAATCCGAAAGCCTATGTCTCTCTTTTTCGTATTTTTTCATATTTTTTCCTACCGCGTAAAAAATATGGATATGGACATGGGCTTCATTTGACAGTTAAATTACCATATAAGGTAATTTTATGAGCTTCAACTGTCAAATGAAGCCCATATCCATATCCATATGGTGATGATGGAAAGGGGCTGGAGGAACAACGTCGTGCAGTTCTGTCGCACATTCTCCAAAGTGTATTTTTTTTTATGAACAACAACACCCTTAGCCTTCATCATACCTGATGTTAAATATTGATAAGGCTGAAGATGGAAGCGAGCCTCTCCCGGAATCCTCAATCACTGAGGAACTGGCTATCTAATCTTTAACTGCCGGAACACAACAATTCTGAAAACATTGTTGTTATGGCGTCAGTTTAGATAAGGTGGTGGTGGTTGTGATAATATGTTGGTGGTGATGGTGGAAGCTAGCCAGGCGGACTTACAACAAGTACTACCACCAACCAAACCGAATACAATACGTACCCCCGCTGGGAATCGAACCCGGGACCCCTGGGTCTGATACCGGTGGTTGTACCACTAGACCACAGAGGTAACCACCTCTGTGGTCTAGTGGTAAAGGATACTAAACCTAGTATCCTATCCTATATTATGAACCACATTAAAGTAATCGTATCGCTTCCGTGCAATGCTAAGTATTTAATATTTCCGATGACCTTATGTGGTATTCATCATCAGTAACAATTCACCTTGCCGGAAGCATATGCATAAGTTACTATAGAAAACACCGAAATCGCTATACGAGTGGCTATAATATTTGAAGAGTTCCCTGGATTTCTCCAAAATCCCATCATCAGATCCTGACATGATGACAATGGGACGACATGGGAAATATACCCTTTCGAACAAAAAAAGAACGACTCAAATCGGTCCAGCCGTCTTCGAGAAATCGAGTAACATATATTAAAAAAAAACATTCCGTCAAATTTATTGAGAAACTCCTCCGTTTTTTTTAAGTCGGTTAAAATACCGATAGATGTGCAGCTTTGCGACGGTGACCGAAAATACTAGAAAAAGCAACTTGTCTCGTGCTTTTTTCTAGTATCTTTTCTTATTTAATATTTATCACATAAAAATAGCATTAAAAATGAAAATTAAAAGTTATAATTGTTTTATTGTGTTTATAGACCTCAATTTGTTTTTTTTTGTTTAAAGAAATGCTATTTTTACATTTCATTTTTATATTATTATAGCTTTATTGTCTTCACAGTTTTTAAATTATAAAAAAAATATTAAAATTTAGAAACTTCTTGCAATGAGGATTATAATGGCAAATTAAGTTGTATGCATGTTTATTGAAATTGTTACACTTTTACTCAGAAAAGTGAAAGCTGCTGCAGTTTTATAAGTGTATACATACTTATCAATGATAAAAAGAGTGTATACATTGTTATGAAATTAGCTCTTATACATATACTGAAAGTGTTTACTTTAAAGAAAAATGTATACTTAATTTTGACGCAGTTTGAAGAACACAATTCTGAATACAACATGAGATACTTGATTTTGAAATATCAAATGGGTACCTATATATATATGCAATCTGTCCATGTATGCATATCATTGCACGTGACTGTACAAAGTACATTTACTTCTATGCATATAGCATAGAAAAGTTTTAATCCAGCACTTCATCAAAAAGGTCATTGAGGTGATTCATTAATACGTCAATGTCAGGAGAAAAGTGACGTTTTACGATCATTTTAGTATCGTTAAAAATATACAAAACCGATGAGAGCAAAAAGATATTATATGTGTGTTTAAAATATCATTAGGAAGGTATAATTATTAATTGAATATAGCTAAGTGCTAACAAGAAATAGGATAAATTAATCAAAAATATTATCTACGAGATAGTTATTGAAACTTATAAATATGTCGAAACTTTGTGGAACAAGTGGTGGTAAGGGAAACTTAGGGCTGTTCACTGAAAGAGACAAAAATGTATATGCCGCGGGTAAGCCGACCGCACAGCCCATTAGTAATGTAGGTAACTGTCTTAAGCACTATTTAATGCAAGAAGAAGTTAACGCTCTAATTAGTGATGCTGTTCACCCTCCACCGTTACCCCGAAAACTACCACCATTACGCCATCAGCCAATTCAAGATATGAGAAACGCTGGCCCATTTAGTGAAGCAGCCTCACTTATTAACCCGCCAGCTAAAACTAAATTTCAGGCATTAGTAGAGGACTTTAAAGAGACATCATATACTTCATATTGGAAAAAGTCACTTGGAAAAGTATCAGATCCAGTGCCCACTCTGCCGCCAGGATTTGATATCATGACTACTTTAGGAAAGAAATTGCCAAACGCAGAACGGTTATATGACGTGGTAATGCCGAAAGATAGTCTTCCTGATAAAACACCAATATCTAAAGGACCGGGATATCAGACTAATCGAAACTATCTTCAGCCAGGTTATAATCCAAATATAGTATTTGGTAAAAAATGTAACAATGATCCTAGAGGTAAGTTTGTTAGATGTAGTCTGTGGTATGAAGATATATATCAAGGAACTGCTTTGAAAAAATCTGTAAATATGATTTTATCAAATTCTCAAAATGAAAAAAGTGCGCGATTAGCGTTGGTTACGGCACCCAACAATAATATCAGTAATGTCCCTAAAGGACATGCGTTTGGTATACTGCAGGCTCCCAGTAATGTCGTAGAATGTCTTACACCATGTGAATTGAATCCTGAGAGAGAATTATATTTTAAAGGCCTCGCCTATTTAAACACACTTAGAATTTTTTTGTCTAAAAGATTTGACAGTACATTTTTCAAAGGACTGTATTTAAGTTTACGGTACTATGACGATAAGGAAACAGGATGGCTCCCTAAAGAAACTGTTTATAAATATTGTAACGATAAATTGATACACATTGATTCGTCTCTTTTTAAGCCCTTACTTTCCATGTGGAATGCTTTTAATGGTTCTCAAATTGAGTACAAAACTTTTGTGAATGTTATTAACTTTGCATTAGTTATACCTGAATTGCCAAAAGTATGGAATGTACCTGATGATTGTGTTGACTTTCGAACAACGTACAAAGAAATGGTGAAACCAGGCCAGGAAATTGATAAAAGAGGAAGAGCTGGTTTACCTTCAGGTAGATATTTTGATATGGACTATCCGGTGACACCACAGGGATGTTGCAAAGCGGATAGAGCATATTTACCCCAAGAATCTGATGCGAAAACATGTTTAATTCCAAGCATTCTAACCTTACTGGGGGTAAGTCACCGTGATATGTATGCAAGACGGGACCCAGATATTGTGAGACGAGTTTTCGAGGGAGCTGGTGAAAAGTTAGATGATGAAAGATTTAACGTTATCTGGGATAATGCCAAAAAATATCATTCCCAAGGATGGGTATCCTTTGAGACATTTCGCCGTAGTATGAGTGAACTAAATTAAAACAGGATCATATACAAAACAAGGTACTTACATTATTTGATTTACCTACATGTTTTAGAATTACGTATATTCATTGTAAGTATATTCTGATGAAATTTAATAATATAAGTTTAGGTTATGCTTGTTGTTAATGTTACTATAAATAAATTATTAAACTTTTCGTACCTTTTAGTTTTTTTACTTCAGGGGTGCAAGGTCCCTTATTCAACAAACATTTAGCGTAAGAGTTTAGCAGTCTCTCATTTTGTAGTAATTCAGCTATGTTGAGGTCGTCACCGAGAGATTCGTATTTTTCTTGGGCTAGCACTACAGCTGCCAGGCAAAGTGTGAGGAATATAAGAAACTTCATGATTGGAACAAAATTGTGACCACTTGCAAAGATAGATGAGTCTTATGTGATCTAAGATCAATCAGATCGCGATATTTATAAGAAAACTGAGCACAGAAGCTTTGTAACTATGTATATCACTGGACATTACCGTCCTGAGATAATTGTTATCATTATTGTATCTTCCAAGGATATCATGCATATGGATTGGGTCAATTAATATGTAGTTAACCACACATGACGTGAAGTCGATCATGCATTAAATACATCCAATGACCACAAGACAGTTCTGAGTATGTTATTGTTTATTATTTATAGTAAAACTAATACTAATGTACAAACTAGTAATAAATAATAAATGCAGTGTGGCGCAGGCGCTAAACAGACGCGATTTCTTGTTCATTGACATTCATTCAATAATCCAATTAGTTGAATTGAAGTTGTATTAATTAACATAAGAGTTTAAACACCGGTTACTAAGAAACTGTAGAGGCCTTCTCTGTTGACCCTTTGTGGGTCATATTTGTCGAGCAACTCGAGGAAGCGCGGCTCGCTCTTGGCTCTGATTCCGAGCAACATTTTTCGCACGACTAGTTTCTGCTTAGGTGAGCATCTGGAGCAGGCCGTCGTCAAGGTTTCTGGCAGCACGCCTGAAATGAGAATACGGTAAAATTTAGTTCTGATGTATGCTAACTTTCACTGGGGAGATGCGGTGAGAAAAGTGTTGGTTCGCATTATGATGATGATCACGATTTCTTAGACGTGGGATGTTTTGTGATTGGAACCAAATTAGCTACATATTATTAATCTATTATACATAAATAAAAAACATGTACAGTTTCCGCTACCACAAACAATAGGAAAATTTTCGTTAACATTTAACAATAGGATACTTATAACCATATTCGTACAAAAATATAATGTTCTTTTCCCCATTGGTTAATTTTTAATCCCTAGAATACGAGCTTTTAAAGAACTTTATGACAGAAAATGCAAAACTAGAACGAGTATATATCAAGTAAAAACACGTTCATCTGATTGGGCGATATTCGCGAGCGTTCGTTTTACGGCCAGTTTCAATTATCTAACCCTAGTAAGAGATATGCCTATCTTGGTTACGTTACTTAGCTATCGCTGTTATTTTGGCCTGATTAACAAAAATATCTAGGAAACAAAGCTGTAGTAAGCTTATCTTTTATTGAGGGTAGGTTATTGAAACCGACCGTTAGACAGTCGTATGGTCGTAGGTATCGTATAGGTGGCAAGGAGCCCGTGGCGCAGTGGTTCACGCGCTTGGCCTGCCATTGTTGAGGTGAAGCAAGTTTCGATATGGTCGGTCATGGGATGGCTGACCAAAACTTTTCTACCTCGAGCTCCTCCGTACTTCGGATGGCACGTTAAGCCGTTGCTCCCGGCTGCATTTGCTGTCGTTAAAACCATTCCGCATTGTTCCCGCGTGGTGGGTGATGGCCCATTCTCTTTATCTATCCATAACGAAGGTCAGTGCCCCAGAAGTGGGAACATTAAAACTTAAAAATGGCTGATGACGATAGGTATAGGCTTACAACGTCACTCAATAATAGCAGTTCAAGGGATTTTTTCCGCGGCAAGTGGACTACCGGGAACTTCGGCGGTTGTACCATTACCAGATTGCGAATTAACAAATAAAAGATTTTTCCATTACTGTTTTAAATTTTAATTTCCAGCATTTATAACTTGACGACCAGTTTGGTGCAGGGGTACTAAACCCACTTTCTGCTCCAGAGGTCCCCTGACAAGACAAATATTTGTATGCATGAACATTTCTATTTGTCTTGGTCTGCGTGTTTATGTACCTATATTATGTATGTATTTAGAAAAAAGTATATAATTTATCCGTTATCTAGTATACATAACACAAGTTCTTCATGAAACTTAACGTGGGCTAGATATTTGGTGTGTTTGTATCAAAATATTTATTTATTTATAACTTGTTTGTTGTTATAACTTGTTGTTTATAACTTGTGTCTTGATTTTGATTGGTGAGTAAACTGATTTATTTCATATTTAGTATTCATAATTAGCCCCTATCAAAGTACCTAAGAATTTAAAAGTTATTTTTACAAATAATAGTTGAGATAATATAGAATACTAATTTTGTCCGAATCAGACTAGCATTTGTAACTGCAACGTTTAAATTAATTAACAAAGCCAATATTACAGTACAGATTTTGACTAAAATCGATTAGGTTTTGTCAAGGAATTTGCACGGACAAATGATCATCTATAAGAGTTTGACTCGTGACTGAAATAGTAAAGGCTTTGTAAATCCCGACTTTACCACTGGAACTAAAAATAATTATAAATTGAATATGAAAAGTTCCACTTACGTTTAAAGTTCTTGCCGTCCTTAGTACAAGGTCCCTTGTCCATGACGCACTTGTAGTAGGCGAGCAGGATCCTTTCGTTGGAAATGATGGAGTCTGCATTGAAGTTGTCGTATCTGTTCGAGTGCTGGCCAGAACAGGTACCCACCACCGCCAGCGCGAACAAGCTTAACACCCAGGTACGCATGTCTGTGTTCTGTTACGAAAAAAAAAATCGTTACCTACATAATTTTGTACTTTATTAAATTCTCATAAAAGTTAGTATTTAACAACAAAGTAATAGTGCCAGTCAATGGTAATAGAATGTGGCATTCGAATGGAATAGATCTATAATGTAATTGTGAAATTGCGATTTTATTGATAGAGCATTGTGCTTTAATAACATTCATAGCATATTTCATAATTTAGACATCTTCTATACTAATAAAACAAAAACCGTGACTGACTGACCAAACGGCTGAATTGCTTATGCTAAAATTTTGCATAATAATAGATCCTTTTACGCGAGCACATATAAAGATTATTTTTTTATATTCCCACGGGATAGGGAACCACGCGGATGAAACCGCAGGCGGCCGCTATTTAGATTATAGACAGGGACACTGAAGATACATCATTGGATAAGGTTACCTCTTTATTAATATTAAGTTATTCTTAACATTTTAAATAAAACTCTAATTACAATGATAACAACAGAAAAAACATACAAAACTTAAATTTCAATAGCAACTATTTTTGTTTATATTGTACAAGTTTTTAACAAAGACACTAATCGCTATGTATCCTTAAGGGTTGTAATTCGTCCAAATCTCAAAACACGTTCCATTTTACTAAACGCAAACTGCATACAAAAACCTCAATATCTATAGAATAGTTATGCAACCCCTAAACTTCCTCAATGAATTCAAAGAAAACAGTAAGTAACGGAAAGTAGGTAAGTACTTGATTATCAAGTATGTAAAGTTCGCAAGGCTGTATTCGCATGTAGTTGCTCTACTGTATAATTTATTCTGTCAGTTGGGACTTCCTATCTAACGGCATACTTCGTAAATAATAAATGGTTTCTATGAATGCTAAGACGACGATAATCTGCCCATAAGAAGGATTAACTATGTTTATGTATAATTTTATCGATATTGTCGACAGTTGTTGGTTGAGAATGTACTTGAATTGTCTTTAATTGTTCATAAAAATTATAAACAAACGTTTTATTTTTAGTGTAGAGAAAATTAATTTATGTCTGAGATTTTATAGCTAAAATTCTGTTATACCTATAGTCGGATTTTTAAATCAGTCGAGTGATTTGACAGGTTGTCAAAGTGACTTTGTAAAAATAGTGCTGAATTAGGAGTAGCTATAATGATAATATTGAATTTGTGTGCATGGATGGAATCAATACTTACTGAACTGGAACTGGATTTTCGTAAATCATTACGGAAAACAGTTTAAAGCAGGATTATTTTTACAAAGTGGCATTGGCACTTGTCAAATTTCTGTACTGAATTAAAAATCCGACTGTAGTCTAAACATGATATTGTGATCACAAGGCTTAAATTAGGTACAATCGCGGGGAACTCCAGAAGAGATTTTTTTAACAAGCGATGCTTACATCACCTATGTTAGAACATAATAGATATCTGGTTCGAATTTAAATTATTAATTTAACCATATTACATAGGTACTTTTCGAAAACAGCGTTTTCAAAAAATAACTTGGCCTATCGGTACCGGGAAGTTTCTCGCTGTATGACTATTTTCAACGAGCAACGTATTACTTGAGCTCTATGGTCTACCTGACTACCCCAAAGACATCCACCCACAAGTGATAGGAGAGATGATATCTAAACACACAAAATCTCCGTATCCAAAGCAAAAAGTTTTCAAAACTAAAAACTTTTCCGAACACAAAACTTTTTAAAAACAATTCGCGCTCAACGGCTTCGCGCACTGGCACTTTCTAAACTAAATTAAAAAAGTAAACACTCACTCAAAAGAAAGTGGGCAGTCCTCCGGGCGCGGCGGGCAGCAGCGTTGTGGTGCACCGACCGGTCGGCCGGGGCCGCGGTAACGGGACGCATACAAAACGCAAAAGAAAGTAATGTTTACGAACACTTTCTGTATATGGAATTATTTTGAGATGTCCGTTTGTTTATGTTTTACTTACGAGGTAGGCCTAACAGAACGAAGTTGCCTAGATGTGTTTGAAAAATTAAATTGCATAGCACCATAAACAAGACACAGATCTAGATAATTGAAAGTGGCAGTTACTCTTAATAAAACTCCTTGAAAATCTGCTGTATTTTTGGTTGTCTTCATAAACCCTACTCAAGAATCTAATTGGTGATAAGCTAGTTTTCATTAGAGTCTTTGCGAACAGATTTTCACACTGTAATCTAGTGATAGTTTGTATTTTTTGCTGTAATTGTACAGGTATTTACCTCTAAAAATGCAACTCCAAAAGTGTTTATTCTTTTGTAATGTACGATGTGGAAGAGCGAGGTCTCTTGGCACAAGTATATTAATACTTAAAAAGCGATCTCAGTGTAATTGTTTTGTAAAAAATTGATATTACTGTTTTTTTTTTTTTAATTTTCCTGTACTTTAGCTGTACATTACTTTAGCTGAGCCACATTATTGATGTTATCCCATTGTCAATTGTAATACTAATAAAACAAAGTCATAATATCTGGTACTACTGATGAGTTCAACAGAATAAGAATTTTATCCAACTAATAATATTATAAATGCAAAAGTATGTCAGTTTGTTTGATTCTTTGTTACTCTTTCACGAAAAACTACTAATCCGATTTGGATGAAATTTGGCACACTGGTAGAATATAGTCTGAATTAAAACATAGGCTATTTTTATCCAGATATTTTTACGGGAACGAGAACCACGCCGGTGAAACCAAGGGTGACCGCTAGTATTACATAAATGATAATCTTTATGCTAGAAAAACAACTAGTCTAATAGTATGGTATTTTTCCCATATAATATATCAAGTGAATGCAAAAAATTATAATCAATCATAAAAGTTTTCCATTCAGTATGTTTCTACTGTAAAATAACAAGTGTTTGAAAAGAAAACATGTGAATTTTTCGATTTAGAAAAAAAATAGTATCAAATCTTTTCTTTTAAAAATTTGTAACAAGTATAAAAATAACATTGAAAATGCAAAAAATTAAACATAAAAATCATACATTTTTCACTTTCTCATTTCTCTTCAGAATTCGTTGATATGTTTTATAAAGTAATTTAAACTAATATCATAAAGAGGAAAGATTTGATTGTTTGTTTATTTGTTTGCATTGAACAGGCTCCGAAACTACTAAACGGATTTGGATGAAATTTGGTACACAGATAGTAGAAAGCCTGGTTATGAACATAGGATACTTTTTATCTCGATATTCCCACGGGAACAGGAACCACGCGGGTGAAACCGCGAGCGGCCGCTAGTTTATAACATAAATTGTGTAACAATTGTGTTATCTCATTTAGATTCCAAATTTTATATGTGAAAAAAAAACAAAAACAGAGTCGCGGGATGCTATTAGTATCGTGATCGGTAATAGATGCATTGTAGCGGATGTTTTTGTTAACAATGTGTCCATTCATTTTCGATACAACTTTCCTTTTCTAGTAAATAAAAGACATGTTAAAATACTATTCTTTCTTTATTTTGTAACAGTTTTTCTGTTTGTTTTGACAACAATATTTTATGCTACTTGGGTGTCCTTTTTTGTCTTATTATTGACATATGGAATGTTTGTTATATTTTTATAACTACATGAAACACTACTTCAACATAGTTTTCTTTACGGATAGCAGTGAGAAAAGTGCTATAAAGTTTGCTTAGAGTTATTGTAATCTTACTTTTGAATGTCAGTGCGTTATTTACTACAATTAATTATTTTATACAAATTGCAACGGCCTCAGTCATCTTATGACCACGGGTAAACCACAAACCAAAAATTAAACTCTTAATTTAGCAAACCCGAACCGGACACCGGTGTCCAGAGAACATAATATCTATTGTGTCTCATAATCAGGGGCCTGAGAGGCTAAGCACAAAATTAAACACTCGTAGAGCTATATACTATTCCACGAATGGTATATAATATAAAACATATCACTTAATTATTGGCCTAGCCTAACAAAATGAAAGAATAATTCCAGTTTTTGTCAAAAGTTACTTTATAAAAGACATCAAGACAAGATAAAAGACATGCCGAAATGGCAGGGAAAAAAATATTTTCACCTCAAACGCTCGGAAAAACAGGTTTTGTCATTCAATTTCTGAGTAGAAAATGCTGCGTCCTCGGTCATCTTTTGACCACGGGAAAACAACAAACCAAAAATTTAAACTATTATTTCCGCGAACCCGAACCGGACACCGGTGTCCAGAGAACAACAGAATATCTATTGTGTCTCATAATTCATAACGCAGGGCCTGAGAGCCTAAGCACATTTTTTTTTTTTAAATGTGTCCTAATAAAAGAAGCTCGTTCTAAAGCATTTTTTATTTCAAATGTTCTACTTATACATAAACATCGGTCTCAATATTCGTCGATAAATATTTGTACGCCATATGTCTTAAAGTCCAAAGTCGATTGGAGGAAATAGACAGAAGCCGTAGCTGGTGTTGACTGTACGTAAAAAATAAAGGACACAAACTCGCTTTGGGAAACAGGTTCCAGAAAGTCAATAACCCGATAAAATTTATACGTAATATAACACACACGAAGCCTTTATTCCACACAGAAAAGTTAAAATAACAGTTACTTGTTTGGGTCATTTTAATATCGGAGTAATTAATTTTGTTTACCATTTGATTGTTGGTTGGATCCTGTCCTTATGTATCCTATCCTAATTATATGTTAATGCGAAAGTTTGTAAGGGTTTTTGGATAATGATTAAGATGTTTATTACTCTGTCGCTCAAAAACTACTGAAACTATTTGGATGAAATTAGGCTAACCTGGGAATATCAAGATAAAAAAGGAGCTTATATTTTTATCATCTAAATATCGCTATCGTTTATATATGTGAAAAATTTCATACAAATCCGTTCAGTAGTTTTTGCGTGAAAGAGGAACAAACAAACAGAAACAAACATACTTTCGCATTTATAGGGGGTTATTAGATGGAGGTCATGATCAGCTTTAGTCATATTCTGCTCTAGTCATATTCCGCTTTTGTCATGTTTTCTGATTTAGTCATGAATTAGTCACGTTCTCTTTTTGTCATATTCTGCTTTCGTGATATTCTCCCTAAGTCCTATTCTGCTTTCGTCATATTTTACTAATTATAATAGTTGTAATGACATGTAATAAAAACATCAATACAGTAGAAATAGAAATTCAAAATTAACCAGTTAGAACACTATTGGTGCATTTTTAGCAAAAGTTATTAAACCCTTTTTTGTCGATGTAATGAGTGCTTCCAGTTAGTCTAAATTAAACTAAAATTTAAAAAAACTTATGACTAAACAAGAACATGACCAAATCATAACATGGCTAAACAACCTATAATTATGACCAAACAGAAACATGACTAAACCAGAAAAAGACCAAATCAGAGTATGGCCAAAGGAATGTGACTTAAAGCGAACATGATCAGGGGGACGATTCTCGTGCTGAAATATGTTGTATTCGACATTGTTATATCCTAGTAGAAACGTAAGTAAAATCTCTACTGCTGTCAAAACCCTTTACTTTCAATTATTACTATTATTCGATAATCCTATATCCTATATAATTGTTTGCTTAAAAGAAGACTCCGGCCACTTATAACTGTAACACAAAACTTTTTATTAAAATAAAATTTATTGTTTAATTTTATTGTTTCAATCCTATTATGTTGAAGATTGCTTTTAGTGAACTTATAATACAGATTTTTGACTCCAAAAAATGTCGAAGGCGCGAGAATCGGGCCTCTGGTATGGAACATGACTAAAGTCGAATATGACCTCCATCTAATGGACCAGTTATGGAGATCATGTTCGGCTTTAGTCATATTCTGTTCTAGTCATATTCCGCTTTCGTCATGTTCTGATTTAGTTATTAACCACTACTTGAAGTCCCTACGAGTATATAACAAATTTCATCCAAATCCGTTCAGTAGTTTTTGCGTGAAAGAGTAACAAACATCAAAATGACATACTTTCACATTTATAATATTTGTAAGAAGTAGGATTAATAAGAAGTTAGATAAGATTGAAAGAATCTAGGTGGTTCAATTGGTTATAGCAAAGAATACTAACTTTATAGCTTGGACAACACAGAGATGACGTGGGTCTACTAAGAAGCACTTCTCAATGTCCAGAAAATTCTGAAAAACTATTGATATATTTTATTATTTTATCAACTCTAATACGCAATATCCATCCAGAAAAATCTTCATCGAAATCGGTCCAGTTAATTTAAAGATATGGACGGCCGAGTTCGCAATTTAAAATTGGGTAGGTGTACTTACTTAAAAGGAAAGAAACATGACTACTTCACTAATAATTCCTAAGAACTGAAAGATACTTAAAATAATTGGCATGAAATAACTCTGATGTTGTTTAAGTAATTACTTCATAACCATTTACTTAACCTAGAAATAATAAGAATATAACTTTTATTATGTACTCCATATCATCATCATCATTAGTCCATTATCGTCCACTACTGGACTCTCCAAGCACCTCGCACGAGCCCGAGCACGATCCTCGGCTATACTTATCCAGCTCTTGCCAGCCACCTTGCGATGGTCGTCGCTCCACCTAGTCTGAGGGCGTCCTACACTGCGTTTGCCGAAAACGTGGTCTCCACTCAAGAACTCGTATACCCCCAGCGGTTGTCAGTTCTGCGGCTTATATGGCCGGCCCACTGCCACTTCAGTTTGATAATTTGGTGGTCAATGTCGATAACTTTGGTTCTCACCTGGTTCCGGATCCGATACCTAAGAGAAACTTCGAGCATAGCCCTTTCCATAGCTCGCTGAGTGACTTTAAACTTGTGAAACAGCCCTGCCGTGAGTGTACTCCATAACAAAATCTATTATTTATTACAATATTAATTAAATAGTTAATTAATTAATATAGTAATAAATAAAATATTATTGAAAGAGATGGCTTTATACTTCTCTTAGCTTATACACTCGTAGAGCTTTATACTATTCCACGAATGGTATATAATATTAAACATATCACTTAATTATTGGTCTAGCCTAGCAAAATGATTGAATAATTCAATTTCAATTTTGGTTTTATTATATTATTTTAGTTCCTTGAATTATAAAAACAATAACAATAAGATTAATCTATATGAATCTATATAATATCTATATAATATAATATCTATATAATAAATCTATATAATAAGAATTTTATAATATTGGTATATTGTATATGGGTGAGATTTTAAAATCTGATTGGATTTGTAAAGTGATTTGAAAATGGAACGTTCTATCTAAACAATGCACTGTGTTGCACATGCCAACTTACACAGCCTCTTACCATACTAGTAAATCCTAGCTACCGAGCAGTATGATGTAAGAAAATAAACATACAATGGGTGCATTTAAATTTTGGTAATTTTGATGGTTTCTTTATTAAATATAATATTGTTAAATGTTGCCTTCAATGTAGTTTTTCTCACCTGTAAAATTTTTCTCGCTGGTAGAGGTGAAAAGTTGTACCTATGTTTAACATGAGATCAAATTTTTCTGATGTCTCCTGCCTTTAAATAACTCACTGTGCTCAGTATTCTACATTTCAATTTTAGACTACTTCGCTAGTTCGTGATTTAAAGTCAGCACTCGCAGCAAAAACTGACTTGGCCCTCTTGTATACTAACTATTTTTATTATCAATGTTATTTAAAAGTCAAAACTAAGAACTTCAGTAAGAATTATTTAATATAATCTACAAAATACAAAAAATACAAGATTATACTAGCTACTTGAGCTGTCACTATCAGAGGCAGAGCCCTGTTGGAACATGTCTGTGATCTTGCTTATGACCAATTTGATAATCTGCGACTCGTCCATGGACCGCCGCAAGGCTTGCATGGCTGCGTTGTATTTCGTCTTTTCAGTTCTCGTGCAGTTGGCGCATGACGTACTCACCATTTCTATCATGTCATCTGGAAACAAATAAACGGTCAAAACTTCAAGATATAAGTTCTTGAGTTCGAAATTGTCTGAAGTAATCTTACACCGCAGACTTTAATAAGAGAGTTTTTACGAGTATATTAGGCAAAAAAAGCGATTCTAAAACGAAATAATATTTATAATATTATGTCGTTTTAGAAGAGCTAGCATGATTAAGTTGTACGATCTGGGTCGTGTATAAAATGCAAAAATACTAACACCCATATTCTAAGTCGTTCCTTCAAAACTTACTCAAACAAACCTCATTGAAAACGTCTTCAAAATACTCCTCGCAATCGGTATTCTAAGTCATAACTCCGTAAGGACCTGGAGGAGCCAAAGAGTACGTAGCCACTCCGTGTTAGGCCTAGCGCACACTACCATTTTTACCCACGACGAGGTTGAGTGGAGTGTAAAAAGTTTTGGAGGAACGACTTAGAATATGGGGGTAAGAATTTGTCAAGTCTGATAAATTTGCAAAATTATTATTCTAGTACTTACAAAACATAATTATCAAAGAACAAAATAGCTTGTCAATTCAACATTGAAATCGGAGGCAAAAAAAATACAACTAAATATTTTACCTATTTTTTTGGACATAATATTTAAAATTCTTTATTGTGTTTTTCAAGTAACGAATATTTTATTGTGGCAATAATAATAAGTTGCAAAGAAAATTGAATAGGTAAGTAAGTATATTTTTTTAATAGAACTGCTGTATCATGCGCCTTTATTTTTACTCACAGCCGTGATATATATTACTACATCTTTAGTAAAGAAATATGTTTAGGCGTTCTCAACTAAGGATAGTTTTGGTTGGTGGTAGGACTTGTTGTAAGCCCATCTGGCTAGCTACCACCATCTTATCTGTCTAGTCTGACGCCATAACAACAATGTTTTCAGCATTTTTGTGTTCCGGCAGTTAGAGATAAGATAGCCAGTCCCTCAGTGGTTGAGGATTCCGGGAGAGGCTCGCTTCCATCTTCAGCCTTATCAATACTTAACATCAGGTATGATGAAGGCTAAGAGTCTCCCCGTTGTGAATAAAAAAAAAAGTTTCTTTTAAATTAAGATATTTGAAAGAAACTATCGTTAGTTGATAACACCTTTATAGATATGTATATATGAATATTATATAATATACCATACCATCACATGATTATATTATAGTATACAAGCTTTCGCCCACGGTTTCACCCGCGTGGTTCCCGTTCTCATAGGAATATCGGGATAAAAAGCCTACTCGTATGTTACCCTCCGTTCTTTTAACTAACTCTATGCCAAAAATCAAGTCAATTGGTTGCTTAGTTAGCGCGTGTAAGAAGGACAAACAAACACACTCTCACATTTATAATATAGTTAGGCTTACGAAAATGGTTTTTTCCAACATGGATTTAAAAAAAAAGTAATCATGAATAGTCGTTTTGAAACCGGTCAATAATATATCAATGTTTATTTTTATTAATAAAAATGAAGTAACTTACGTTTCATCTCCTTATCCTCCCTGTGAACACATTTTGTCTCATCACTGACACATTCAAAAAAACCTTTCGACCGCGTACCGTTTAACAATAGCGATTCAATATCAAAATTGTCATAGTTTCGATGTTTTGTAAAACAAACATTAACCAACAACGACACTATAAATAAATAAAGAAAAGTCATTTTGGACTAGAAAATCAATGCCAAAGCACTAATGATTAATTTCAATCTCAGGTGATTTCGCCCTTTTATGGATTCTCGCAACAATACCTACAAATTTTAACAATTGCTATTGTTCCTTTGATCGTTCATAAATAGGATTTTTCAATGGGTTACATAATGATTGGTAATTCCACGAGTAAAACTTGCTGTATTATCTCTGAAGTTCAGTTTATTCGTGTATAATATTATAATTATCAAGTACATAATACCTTCACGCTGTACAGGGTGGAAATTTAAAACGGGGCAGTAAGGGCAGGTACTTTAACCGTTGTTGCTACATGAAAACGATCTTAGGAAACCATCCTTAATTTTTTGAGGAATATTGAACTGCACTTACGGATTTAGAAAAAAATTACAGTCAGCAAAAAATGTTGTTTTAAAAAAAAATATATGACGATCGATCCTGTTTCTTATGAGGAGCAAAACACTCTATGACACCAACAGAGGTATGAGTACTAGAAAAGTCAGAAATCGCGAAAAACGCAAAAAACTCACTTCTCGAGCTCGCGCCTCACGCCGCCCGCCGTATCCGCTTTACCGACGAGTACCTTCGTTGACGGAACTTATTTTATTAGTGAATATGTGAAAATATTTTTCGGGATTTCTGACTTTTCTAGAACTCATACCTCAATTGGTGTCTTACACCGTTTTAATCTACATAAGGAACAGAATCGATTAGGATCAAAAAGTATTTTATATAAAAAAAACTGCATAAGTTATTTATTTTTTTCAAAATCCGTGAATGCAGTTCAATATTTCTGAAAAAAGCAAGGATGGTTTCCTAAGAACGTTTTCATGTAAGTAGCTACAACGGTTAAGGGACCTGCCCTTTGTGCCCCGTTTTATATTTCCACCCTGTATACGAGTATCCCTTATCATATGAGCCACACCTACAATGAACTGGTATTGTCTTGTTTTTCATAATATTCCTTGCAATAATTTACTTTGCCATAATGATCCTCGGTCATAATATTCGTTTGCATTATTCTTATTATACTAATTACGCATGATATAATCATTTACTTACTATAACTCTCATTTGCCATAAAATGAGATGCCATATTAACAAATGCAATAATTATTAGAAACTATAAATATCATTCGTCATTATCTTTATTTGACATAATAATACACGTCTTATAACGTTTATTTTTAGCTAACTTTATGTAGAGAACCAATTTGTAAAAAAATATTCAAAACCGACTCAGTTGACCGCGACTGCCCTTAGTCTTGTATGCCCTACCCCTAGAGTGTAATTTAGAGCCGCGAAGGCGGCCCGCGTGCTGAGGAGCAGGTGGCAATGAGCGAGCCGCCCGCCGCGGCTGAGGCTGGCCGGCGGGGCCGGCCAGCAAGCCGAAGCTGCGGTGGTGAGCGAAAGCCATCTGTGACGATAAGTACGCGTGGGACAGCCGGAACCCCGCAGCGCCGGAGCCGTGACAGAAGACTTGCATGTTGCATGCCTGCTTGCCTGCTGCATGCCTGCTTGCATGCTGCATGCCTGCTTGCATGCTGCATGTCTGCTTGTATTGCATAATGCATGTCTGCCTACATGGGGGTTGGCATACAATTCTAGTACTTAAAGTCAATAAATAAATAGTCAGTCATATTTAATATATTGAAAATGAAATGTATAGCAAATAAAATTATGGAATAAAGTAGTTATGGCGTTTGATTGATTACGAAGAATGAAATTTTAGCAATAAATTTTATGTAATCAAATTACATAAAATTTATTGCTATAAATTATTTATGGCAACAGAAACGTTATTTCTAATGGAATTATGGCAAATGAAATTATGTCATACGAAATTATTTCATTTGAAATTTGGGCATACTACTCAAAGAATCTTTTTGACCAAACTAAGTACCATAACTTTATGGCCTACTGTCTTATAAAGAGCAAGAATTATAATTAATATATGTGTCAAGGACTTCTAAACATAAGGAAAACTATGATATTACAATCCAGTTTTCATTTGAAAAACAGTAGCAATCTTCCTTATCATACTATTTACTTCGCATAAATTTATTGCGTTTCCACCTATTCCTTTGATTAATTATAGTTTATGCAAGTTGTAGCTACGGAACGAGTAATTAAGTGTGATGTGTTTTTTTATAAAACTCATTGTTTATAAATTTTATCCTTTATCGATGTAGGTACCTATTACCTTAATGCGCTATTTTTAGCTATTGGTACTCGATCACAAGCTGTCACGTTTATCTTTAGAAACGTATTTTTAAAGGCTTATATATTTTTTTTATAAATACGGTTTACAGTGCGTTACGTTATTGCACATACTCATTAAACGAAAGAACGAGCCACCACCCCTGAGCTGACGACGTCGTCTCCACCAAGAGTATGACGACCAAGAAGAAGAAAGGCGACAGTTATTAAATTAAATGTGCGTATTCATTTTTTTTATACTAACACCAATTATCTAGCCCACATTAAGTTTCATGAAGAACTTGTGTTGTGGACACTAGATAACAGATAAACATACTTATTGACTTTTGTTGTAAATACATACATATTAAACATTACATACATATTAAACACCCAGACCACAAAGACACACACAAGAGACAAATACGCATGTTCATGCACACAAATATTTGTCTTGTCCGGGGATCGAACCCGGGACCTTTGGCACAGAATGCGGGTTTAGTACTCCTGCGCCAAACAGGTCGTTAAAATTTTAAAGTTTCGTTTTTAGTATTTTTTTTCCTGCCAATCCAGCATCTTTACAGCGGGAATCCTTGAAGTGATTATATTCTACATAACATAACGAACCGTAGAAATCAGCAACGGCAAAATTTTTTGTCATAGCCAAACAGTAACACAACATATCAGCCATAGTAAAACACCCGCATCTAAACTAGGATTTCGAGGTAAAAGAATTCAATGACAAAAAATGCCCTACCGAAACAATGTACTTAGTACATTTTAGAATAATTTTCCAGTAACATTGCATAGTTGCATATTTTTCTAGAAATAGGAATCTCTCTTACGCAAGTTTTGACTATTTGTGTTACCTACACATTTATATGTAGCTAATTTTCAAATATAGTACATTAAATTCAACTAAATAACTTTAAAAAATCATACCCAAAGTAGGTATATTTATTTTCAATGTCTCGTTACTTTTTCTGAAAAATACATAAGCAACCTAATACTAAATTAATCTTATTTCAACTGTACAGACTCACAAAACTGAATATCTTTCTGAATCAGTTTTATGTCTATTTGAAAATATATATATAAAAAAAAACAGCAGCATAACAAAGAAATAAATACAATAGAATATTGATAAAGTTGATGTGGTTGTTAGTAGGAGTTGTAAGTCCGCCTGGCTAGCCACCACCATCTTACCATGTATGTCGCCATAACAACAATGGTTTCAGCATTGTTGTGCTACAGTTACAGATAAATAAATATTAGACGCATTTATTACTAATATATAAATTATATAGTTATTGTACTTCTAAAATAACTATTATAATGTGTGACTGTCATGTGCTTGTACAATAAGTAGGTATATAATTTGTGAGTGCACAGAGAAAATGAATTTTGAAAATGTTAAAGACATTGGCGTGGTTTGAGCAGAATCGCTAAGTGGTCATAGTGAATAAGGGCCCAGGTATGATGAAGGCTAAGGGCCTGTTTTACAATCTTAAAGTAAGTTCTGAGTAGCTTACTTGTCAGATTTTTTGGCAGATATGATATGAAAAATATGTCAAATTATCTGCCAACTAAGCTACTCAGAACTTCACTACGGGACTTGGCGGAATTTCTGTGGAAAACGGAAGAAGCCAAAACTATATAAAAAAATAATACTCAGAACTAACTTTTAGATTGTGTAACAAGTCCTAACTAAGTTTTGTCATATTATGAATAATCGGAGCAATGAACTGAGAAATCACTTTCGAGATTGGAGTAAATATTTGCAAAAAATCAATACCTAACAGAATACCTAGGTATATTTATCATGCCATTATTATAGAATGAGTACTTACAATGGACCATTCCTTTGCTGTATGTGCCAAAACCCTCAGTGTTTAAATAGATAGGTTAGTCAATTCTTTCCAGCACTTTACCTCGAGGTTTATTTCTGTAGTTTCTTATACTATCCTTGTAACTCCAATAGAATATCTCCTTAAACTCCAAAAAATGGACTAGGGCCATGTTATTTCTGCAAAACATAAGAATTGTATAATAGCGGTAGGTAATAGCGCTACGAACTTGTAGCACAAGCACAACAAATATTTATTCATACACAACTTGCGGCGTACAACGTTAGCACTTTCTTTGACCGAAGTAGTTCGTTTTAACGTACAATCTAAGGTACATAACGGTTTAACTTACTTGTTTAGAAACTTCTTCGATACATCAAAGTAGACAGTCGTTTCCATGAAAGAATGTCCCAAAAAACAATATTTGAAATGTGCTGAAGTAGGTATACAAGAAACCGAGATTCATCTAATAAGTGATTCCAAACTGAGCTTTAAACTTGAAGTTTTTATAAAAGTTTACGTAAAAACAAAATAATTTATTATTTTGACTTGATTGCTCGACGTCAATTTGACGTTTGGCGTGTCACGTGATATTTAGCTTGTTGCCATTATAAGATAAAATTGTGACTATTTCAAATTCATTGTTTGTACTTTTAATTAAACTTTTCTGTGTTTGTTGGTTAGTTTCGTTAATAAATATTACTTAGTAAGTTGAAGTAACAGATTTCATCTTTTTTAATAATAAAAATTGATTATAAATGAAAACCGGTTATTTGCTATCAAGTACGGTTTACTATTATTTTTAGGTGGCAACATATCTACCAAAATAGATTCTGCTAACGAATTGAATTGAAGCAATATTGCAAAAAAAAAGTACAATTTTACGAAAATTAGAGGAATTGTTTAGGATCTGCAAGAAATTCTGCTAATGAATTACTTTTAGCAATATCACGCGTTACATCCTTTTTAGCCCCCCTGTTTCTCCATTGTCCATTGTGCCTAAGTTTTTTTTTTGAAAATTCTTAAGTATACTTTAAATAGTATTCTTTGCTTTAACCGACGTCTATTTACTTCTCTCATAGATTAGGAAGCTTAATAGCGAAGGTCTCTCAATTCGGTGATTATGTACGGTAACCACCATATAACACTAATCACATAAGCATTAAGCTCGCGTGACAAAAAACACATTAGCAGCGGTACCTTTAAATATTTTCCTGTATCTACGTGACGAAAATAAACGACATCATAAATCCTAGCATTGTAGATTTGCCTTGACTTGTATATGCGATAGAAAGAAACCAGTTTTATTTATGTATAACTAGCTTCCCGTCCGCGGCTTCGCCCGCGTGGACTACACGACTTATGCTATTGTGGGTTATCCATAAGAGATAAACATATACCACCGCGGAGTTTTCTGTAGACCTTTTCAAGGTGTACAAATCCATAGTACATTATTTTGATGAATCTCGTAGGGTTCAGCCTGCGTTTGCAATGTAAGCGGAAAAAATGTAATCATTTACGACATCACATTAGAAACCTCAAAAATTACAGTATTATATACTCTACTCTGTATTGAAGGTTATTATACATATAAACCTTCCTGTTGAATCACTCTATCTATTAAAAAAAAAACGCATCAAAATCCGTTGCGTAGTTTTGAAGATCTAAGCATACATAGGGACAGACAGCGGGAAGCGACTTTGCTTTATACTATGTAGTGATGATAATAATACATGTACTATCAGTACTTATATATTTTAAATTGAATACGCTTAAGTGACCTCTGTGATCTCATATCATTTTCCTAAAAATATGAGATTGGTATCGTGCGTGGTACAGTATATTATAATTAACTTTTGTGGCAAGTTCTTGAAGACATTACCTATTAAAACTTAGTTACAAATTAACTTGCAAGTAATTTATTAGATTTCCTTTCTTCCCAGTTGTGCCATCGGGAATTTATTATCGCTAAGAAACAACCAAGCGATTCCCGTTGTGACATCGGGAAATGTTATTCCCTTCAGCACTACCAGTTGTGCCATGGGGAAGTTTATAATCCCAATGTAACAACCAAGCGACGCCGGCGCCAGTAGTGCCTTAAGAAAATGCTGTTCCCGCTAGAACTACCAGTTGTGCCATAAGGAATGTTATAATCCCAATGTAACAACCGAGCGACGCCGGCGCCAGTAGTGCCTTAAGAAAATGCTGTTCCCGCTAGAACTACCAGTTGTGCCATAAGGAATGTTATAATCCCAATGAAACAACCAAGTGACGTGAGTAGTGCTTTGGGCAAGTACCAGTTGTGCCATCCTGCTATTTGTGCTATTTGCTTCAGCAAAACTGAGTGTGCAAGAATACTTTGTACATAATATTTATACTCTACTCGGCGAATCCTATATATCGAATCTAGAACTCGCATAAAATAAAGACTAATGTTTTTCACTGCCGTTTAACTAATTATGTTATTTTTATATTTTAATTCGTCATCTGCTAGCAGGACACTGACCTTTGTTCAGAGAACAATGGAATATCTTTTGTGTCTCATAACTCGGGTCTTGAGAGGTTAAACTTAACTAAAATGAATTAACAATAATAAAAGAGAGCTCTTAAAAAATCTATTTATAAAAGCGCATGGTTCCTAATTATTTTGCTCATCATATTTACCTCGTTTAAGCAAGGGACTTTTTCATAGTTGGCAAACAAGTTAAAGGAAAAATACTGACTACCTGTGATCATACTGCAGATTTGAGCTGTAGATAAACCAACAAAAAGTAATAAAATTAAACTGAATTTTAGTTCTATCGTGAACTTCCTTCACTAATAACGAAAACATCCGATCACGAAGAATATGCCTAAACGTCTCATATAAAAATATATTTAAACAGTGATTTAGTTGGTATATTTTTTTGTTTTAATTTTTTATTTTAAATAGAAAATGCAGTTGAAGATTCAATAAACTCATAATAAACTAAATTTATTCACAGTTTTACAAAAAGACATAGTTTTGGAGCGAAAATCAACAATCAAAGTGAAAAGAGATAGATTAGTAATTCGTTTTCTTCTTATTAGTAGTAGTTGTCTTTTTTCAGTACCTAGGTTTTGTTATGTAGAAGACAGTTCTATTTACAACATGTAGGTAGGTATTGCTATGTTACTAATTTCGTATGTTATATAATTTTCTAAAGATTATTTGCAATTATAATTATGATTATAAATAGGGGCTTTGACTATTTGGTAATAACAAAAAACTATGAAACCGGCGAGTAGTATCTTAAGTAATCTTATAAAAAACAGAGGTCCAAACTTTGGACTTAGGCTTTTTATAGATTCCAAAGTCCAACATTTCTATTTTGTTATAGCAACTTGTCTCATGTCGCCCTGACGGGACGTTGTTTTTTTCTAGTATATTTACTTGTTTAAAAATTATCAAAAAAATTATTGTAAAATGCAAAATTAAAAAGATATAATTAGATGGCTGTTTCATATTAATCGATAGTCAAACATCTGTAAAGATGTTTTTTTCTAATGCGAGGATATTTCTCTCATCGATGAAACGACGGTGGCCAACATCGTACAAAAAGGTGACTATTACTAGAGAATTTCAACGTGTTCTCATTGGTCTCTGTAGCATAATTGGTCAGTGCATTGGGCCGGAATCCCAATTTCTGTTTTGGTTTTTCGGTACCAATAAGAAACAAACAACATGATTGCAATAGAAAAAAGTTTTAATTGGCTTTGTACTAGACATTGTGTACAGTTAAGAGCACGTCATGCTTAGCATTTTATCAAATGCGTATAAGAAAGGTATCTGATTCCGAGTTACGGATATCAAGAACCAACGAAAGCTATAATATATACAACGTTATTTTATTTTGACCCAAAACCTCAAAACCATTTGTAGAACTCATCAATACGAATTTGTAGAACTCATCAATACAAAGCAACCCTCAAATGGCGAAAAAAAACAGCTGTTTCATAAAAAAAAAAAAAATGAATTCTGCTGAAATGTATGAGGTTTTGAGGTTTTGGGTTAACATAAAATAATGTTGTATACATCTATGCTAACACCCAGTCACAGAAAACTCACAAATGTTCATTTTCAAATTGTTTCACCAGAGCCGATACCACTCGGGCAACGGGTCCATCAAAGTGTCTTTCAAGTACCACTGCAAAGCCTGATGTGCCGGCAACTACACTTTTATTGTTCTTTTCCTACGAAGTGTGGAGGCCTTGGAATCACCCAAATTGTTACCGCTAATGACTTCACTATAATTAAACAGATTTATTTTGACTGTGTTTGTATTATTTTTAGTACCCGCTCTTTATTCTAAACAATATTTGGATTCTAAAACGTTAACTAAAATGTTTTTATTCACAGTAATCGAAACTGTGAGTCATCGTGGTTACTTTGTTTGAATTTTGAATGGATATTTGTAATACTTTAAATGGTAGTATTTATAAATTCATGGGACAAAAGAGTAAACAATGGTGAACGAAAAACTGTTAAGTGTGAGTCGGGTTTGTAAAAGTTTCGTCAGGATATTTAAGCACCAAAATGTTTTAAAATACCTAAATTAGATTAGCTTTCCAAGTAGGTAGGTAAGTTTATTAGCTGGAAAATGACACTTTTTCAGGTAATGCCCCACTTGATAATAATTAATAATGTCACACACTTGAAGATTTTCGGATGAAAACCTTTATCTAACGTATTTTAAAACGTTTTTTAACGACTCTGTAGTCGCCGGTTAAATTGCGAAGGTTGCAATCAAGTCCCGAGTGCGTATTTTGAAGAGGTGTCTCTTTTACTTGACGGTAATATCGTTAATCGTTTTGAAATAACTTATCACATTGAGTTCGAGTCGTAAATTATAACGTTTCATTCGATAGTCAAACATTTATAAAAAAAAATCTTTCGAATGCGAGGATGTTTCTCTCTCATTGATGAAACGACGGTGGCCAACACCGTAGAAAGGTGAATATACTAGAAAAATTCGAGGTGTCCTCATAGGTCTCTGTAGCATAATTGGTTAGTTTATTGGGCCGGATAGGATGCAGGTTCGAATCCCGTCAAGGCGAAATGAGACTAGGTGCTATTTTCTAGTATATTTTCTTGTTTAATATTTGAGTCGTAAAGTCTATTTTGATCTATAATTACTGCTAACAGATTAAAAAATAGTTGGTACAAATCATGGAATTATATAGGCACAAATGTAATGGAACTGATTTGACAAGGTACTTCGTACATGCTTTACGATTTAGAATCTCAAAATCCCATATCGAATTTCGTAATTGGATAAAAAAAATGTCACACATGACATCTGCTCGAACTAAAAAATTACCGACACTTTTTGTGCGCACGCACACATACAAGAGAATGGTGTAATCAAAGGATACAATTTATCTGTTTATCTATTCAAAGATCGGGTCTAGTTTTTCTGTTGTGTATAAAAATTGTCCTTGACTTTGACCATCGCCGATTATATTACCTAAACCGTGAATATGCATGGCTCAAAGTTTTAATGGGCTAGCAGACTTAAGTAATAGAATATCAGTTCTTAGTTTTTTCATAACAATTGTTTTTTTTTTATAAAGGGTTTAGTTCATTAGCTCAAAAACGTAAGATTACCTACTAGTTTAGTTTTTTCCCTGACGTTTGAACAAATTTACCTTTCGTAGCAAAAAAGGTCATCTCGCGATGTCAGGAAAAACTTAAAATTATATAGACATTTCTGTTAAATGTGTCACATTTTGTAATTCATATAAATGAAAATAGCCAAATCTCTATCTAATTAACACTTTAACCGGACTTTCTGGATTTAAATAGTAAAACTTTATTCTTTTGCCATAAAAAAAAAACTTAAAAATACTTTGGAATAAAGTATACATTGCAATCTAAGTAATTATATTATCTCAACCTGTACCCATTGTTAATTAGGTTGTATTTTTATAATTTAAGTATTTGGGTCATTCTTGTTTAGACTATTTTTTATTTTGGAGAAATAAAAATGCTTAATATGACTTTTTATTCATTCACTAGATGCAAATCATAAAAACAATAACATAAAAAGCACGAAATAAAATCTTTTTCATTTTTGAGATAGATATTGCAAAAAAGCTTTAATTAATAGTACCATTACCATTTATAGTTACCATTATGACCACAGATGATAATATAATTTAGAATATAATCGACAATAACAAACTAACCAAACCAAGAGTCTTCATATAGAAATGGAAAGAAATGTATCAACTCAGTTTAATCTATTTTCATTTAAATAATCTTCCACAAAAGGCAAAAAAATATTTGATTCACGAGATGTGATCTATCACGAGAAGGGATACTCATTTCTGTGGTCAAAGGCCTTACTTAAAATGAAAAATATGAAACTGTCATCACTCTCAGTAACAAAGAAGTTACCAAAGTTTTCTTTATTTTGAGCACATTTCCCTGCAGAATAGTTCAAAACATTGTGTTCTGTATCAAAGTAAACTTGCTACGTATTTGGACTAATTATTGTGTTAAAGATGTCCTGAATGGCTGGTAGGAAAAAAAATGGACGATTCGAAAGCACTTATCTATAAATAAGTCTATTTGAATAAAGATCTTTGACTTTGACTTGGACTTTGTGAGAATCATCCAAAGGAACACTACTCTGAGCATTAAAACCACACTCTGAACTAAAAGCTAAAACACTTTTCGTCTGATAAGTGAAGATGAAGAGGGATTAATTCGAGCGATTCGACTCGGCGTCTTCGATTAATTCGAGCGATAAACCGGCTTTCTTGTTTTTATTAATCCGATTTCATAAATATTGCAATGCTCATCGCCAGTATAGCTCAAGGAATTAACATTTCTAGCTCGTAATAAAAAAGGACTATACAACTTCAAAGAACCTAATGTACTGAACCATTAAACGGAGGTGTAATTTCATATTTTAGATAATCGTCTATCTTTTCAATACATAATTTACATTTTCACAGTAAAATTCGTACCCTAAAATAATCTTTTTAATATAAAAGTGGCCAATCATATCATATCTGTGGTCAACAAAGACCACGGGAAAGACGACCACCGAAGGAACTTTGAACTTTTACACATAATTATTTACAATGAGAACGAAATCTAGTGACATTCTTGTTCCATTTAACTGTCAACACGATGTTGTTTGAAAGCAGAAAATTATGTCGGAATGACTAGTGCTTTGTAATCTATTACGAACTTTATGTGTGACCACGGAAGGATATTCGAACTTCGGGATTTTTTGAGAACATTAGATTACTATCAGTGAACATTTCTAATTTTAATGTTATTACTAGAATTGTATTTGTTTAGTATTTTTCAAGTCTGTTCAAACTATGAAAGTGGAATCCCAACAGACTACGGAGAGGGACGATCGAAGCAAAATTATCTCTTTTTAACCGACTTCAAAAAAAGGAGGAGGTTATCAATTCGTGCGTATGTTTTTTTTATGTCCGTTACCTCAGTACTCGGTCATTTATGAACCGATTTGAATAATATTTTTTTTTGTTCGAAAGGGTATACGTTCAAGTTGGTCCCTATGTCGTCAGAACAGGATCTGATGATGGGATCCTGCAGAAATCCAGGGTACTCTTCAAATGTTATAGGCACACCTACATCGATTTCGGTGTTTTCTTAAGTAACTCGTGCAGTTACTTCCATAAAGCACCATTTGGTGGAGTGGAACGGATGATGAAGACTACACCTGGTCATTGGAATCCTAAGCAATTATGCTCCTCACGATGAACGTGGTAAAAAGTACTGAGCTTATCTAACACAAAAAAAAACCGACTCCATAAAGGAAAATATAAAAATGAAACCAAAAAAAGTTTGAGTTTGACAACGTCCGTATTCGCAGTTTAGACTGCCTCTTAATAGTTTTTGTGAGACTTTTGTTATACCTACTTGTAAGTTCATAAATAAATACTTATAAAAAAATGTTTTTTATTTTTATCTCACAAATTTTTCATTCACCTTATTATTATTTTTCTAAACAACAAGCAGAATCGAGTTTATGTTTTTTCCCTTCTGAGGTGTAAGGGAAAAAACATAAATACATTTCTGAAACTTAGCACATCTGTTAAATTTAAGAAACTAACACCCATATTCTAAGTCGTTCCTCCAAAACTTACTCGTCCTCGACTTAACGAACCTCATTGAAAACCTCTTCGAAATACTCCTCGAAATTGGTATTCTAAGTCATAACTCCGTAACGACCTGGAGGAGCCAAAGAGTACGTAGCCACTCCGTGTTAGGCCTAGCGCACACTACCATTTTTACCCACGACGAGGTTGAGTGGAGTGTAAAAAGTTTTGGAGGAACCACTTAGAATATGGGGGTAAGTTGACGAATATTGTGTGCAACTTTAACAGGTTCGCTGTCCAATAATTATTACAATTGATTTTCAATTGTTATGTATCATGAGAGATTCATGGGACAGGGAAGGGGTTAAAAGATCGAATAAGAAATCTCTTTTTTATGTTAGTTGAAAAGGGACTTTTTACCAAGTGAGTAGACGAAAAGCTTCTTTTGTGACTGAAATAAATTTTTACCTAGTCTCCATGAAAAATAAGCTTATACATTATGGCAAGTGGAATTAGTCAGAGTCGGTAATAAATTTCACCTATGATCCTGATTCATTAACGAAAATCGATTAAAGGTTACCTCGACACAGGCTTGGCTAGTGAGGGGCCGAAGGATACTTTTTGTAAGTATCTAAGTCTTGTCTGCAAAGGTGCATTAATCTTGTCTGCTTTTTAAAATAAACTAAAATTACAAAACATACAATTTATTGAAATATATCACGAACTAAGTTGTAATTGTCCGTATTTTTAGGTTTTTTAGGGGTTTTTTTATTTTCCCGACGTTTCGGCACCTTTTCAGCTGCCTTGTTAACGGGATGACATATAATTTATCTTAAAATCTAATCAAAATAACAACGTGTAGTATTTTATTTCACTGTTCTCATTTCTGATTAAAGGCCTCTCTAATAGTTATAGTATATGAATTCTGTGTTTACTTTATAAGCCTTGTGCTGTAATAAATATTATGTTCATTTTCATCGTCAACTGCTATAAAATCTTCCTTGTGAACCCAATTTCTGATATGATAATTACCCTAGTATCCCATAACAGAAACCTTACAGTGATTACTTTGTATACTTATTTATAATTTTTGATATGACGTACTACTGCCCCACATACGGTTACTTGACTTGTCGCCCGAACTGAAACTGACACCCATATTCTAAGTCGTTCCTCCAAAACTTACTCGTCCTCGAATTAACGAAACCTCATTGAATACCTCTTCGAAATACTCCTCGAAATCGGTATTCTAAGTCATAACTCCGTAAGGACCTGGAGGAGCCAAAGAGTACGTAGCCACTCCGTGTTAGGCCTAGCGCACACTACCATTTTTACCCACGACGAGGTTGAGTGGAGTGTAAAAAGTTTTGGAGGAACGACTTAGAATATGGGGGTGAGTGACTATACATCTAGACTATACATCAATCGTGACGGTAATGGCACGATTTTAAACCATACACTATAAAACTAAACGTCAATTGATTCGATTTGTTATGGTAAGAAATGTGTCCAGCAAAAAATCCTAACTCCTACTAATTGTATAAATGCGTAAGTGTGTTTATTTGTCCTTCCTTCACGTCCTAACTAGGCTATCAATCGTCTTGATTTTTGGCATAGAGTTAGTAGAAAGGACGGAGATTATCACAGGCTACTTTCTATCCAGATATTCCCACGGGGACGGGAACCACGCGGGTGAAACCGCGGGCGGAAGCTAGTTATTAAAATAGATGGGATGAGATTTGGAATGGGTAAAAGGTAACCTGACTCCTCACAAAGGCAGTCGTCAATGTAATTTGTAATCGCATATCAATGCTCAGTGCAATCATGTACATATCTGTCAAAATTGAAAAGATTGAGATTAATCTTACATTTGCATTGCAATACAAAGCTTGCGCAGTCACTTTTATATGTATCGAATATAATACAATTATGCTAATATAATCGTTATATGATCGTTATCTAATCACAGAGTTATATGGAGTCCACCTGATAAATTATATGATCCCATACACCTTAGGTGTTTAACCGCCTCTGTGGTCTAGTGGTACAACCACCGGTATGAGACCCAGGGGTCCGGAGTTCGATTCCCAGCGGGGGTACATATTGTATTCGGTTTGGTTGGTGGTAGGACTTGTTGTAAGTCCGCCTTGCTAGCTACCACCATCTTATCTAAGTCTGACGCCATAACAACCAGATAGCCAGTTCCTCAATGATTGAGGATTCCGGGAGAGGCTCGCTTCCATCTTCAGCCTTATCAATACTTAACAGCAGGTATGATATGGACTAAGAGTATCCCCGTCGTTCATAAAAAAGGCTCCTAAGGTGTACGGGGCCATATTTTTCTTATATAACCATATCCTTAGGCTTAAGATATAACGTCTCTGAATCAGAGAGCGATTTCTAGCTTCTTAGTTAAAGTATTTAAGTACTGTTAGAATTTGTCTCAGCTCCTAAAGCATTTGTTTTTTAAATAGGCATCACACCTAACAAATGTTGTTTCTAGTTTAATTGCTGTTATATTGCTACATAATGGTACGTTTTTTTAAACATATGTTCGTTACTATAAACATTGTCTATTTTGTTCTTATTACAATTATATTTGATGTAAAGGAAATCAAACCCTAAACGTCACCTTTTAAGGTATATATTGCCTACCATCGTTTAATACATCGCTTTTTTCAGGCAGTGTTGTGAACTTGTGAGGAAAACGATGCCTGTTTAGTATAAAAGGATGACTCCTCGAGATACGAAGTCACTTGACAAGTCCGCAGTGATCTAATCAGACGTTCGACGATACTTCTCTAAACAGGTACGACAAATTAAACTTTTGTTGACAACGACATAAAAACTGTTACATATTTAAAAAAAACCAGTAGCGAAACCGTTGAGCTGAGGGCGACGTACATTTTTTTTTATACATTCCGCTACTTCCCTAATTATTTGGAAACTTTTTATTCTGACTCGTATAATGACGAAATTTATCAAATGAAATAAACACGGATTATTCTATCATACCTACCTCTTATTTCAAACTATTGAGAACTGAAGAAAGGTCAATGTAAAACAGTCAAAAAGCTAAGAAATCTAATCAAATACCATGCTTTACTTAAATGGTTAATTGGTTTTCTAAAACTTGTTTATTAATTTATAATCTTATGTTATAAGCTTAAACATACATAATGAGATAAACTTTTCCCTCTGACTCGCATAGTGTTATTAATTAAATATAAATTACGGATTTATTTATAATTACCAGTTAGATAGAAAATGGTAGTTGAAAAAGGCTTCTTTTGACTCCTTACTTTGGTTTTTTCAGTACTCAATAGTTTGTAATAAATAGATAGGTATATAAAAACTCGCATAGTGACAATTTTTTTAACAGTATATTTCTCTTTTTCGTAAGTAAGAAAAGTAAGGAGTCAAAAGGAGCTTTTACCAAATACCTTTTTACCTAACTAGTAACGATAAATCCGTAATTAATATTTTACTAACTAGCTTCCGCCCGCAGTTTCACTCGCGTGGTTCCCGTTCCCGTGGGGATATCGGGATAAAAAGTAGCCTAAATTACTCTACGTCCTTTCAACTAACTCTATGCAAAAAATCAAATCGATTAGTTACTTAATTAGGGCGTGATGGGATTATAGATATTGTTTTATTTTTTTCTTTGCTGAAACAAAATATAATTAATTAAAAAAAATACAACAACTGATTTTTAATAAGTCATGAGACAAATCATGTTTACTAATATAAACTTTAAATAAGCATAAACATAGCTGTTAAAATTTAAGATCGATTTGATAACATCTTGAGTAACCATTGTATATATTTTTCTCACCGATCTATTATCATTAATTACAATGCAACCGCGGAAGGCTTTGTTCAATTACAACAATAATAGGATCCGATTCGTCAATCATTTTTCAATTACAGAATTTTCCTAAATGAATGTAAATTATAGCGATGAAACAATATTGATTTCCATAGTCTAATGTATTTAGTATGTTAAAACGGGCGCTAACGATTTATCTGCGTGGACCGCAGAACAAAAGAAAGCGATTAGACTTAGAGAGTTGGCTGTCAAGCGTCGACATCCTTTTGCGCAAAACACTGAAGCAGGCCTAATTCCCTGAATACAATATTGAATTGTTGTCACGGTAACCTGCCCGTTTTGTAGGCGACACCATGACACGTTCCTTCTTACATCTTTCTTGTGTTGTCTGTTTTGACTATTTTTGGATATCCCCCCTGTAAAAGTGATGCTACCACACAAAAAAAATATTGACCTAGATTGTATGTACACTATTTCTAAACAAAATTATGTGAACAAGCAAATAGCTACAAAAATAAAAAAAACAATTGTTTTGATATTCTGACTGCGACAATACGAAACAACACTTTTGTGTATTTCAAATAACTATTATCTATATGCACCTAGAGACGATACTAAACATTTACGTAAAATGAATTTTCTCGCAACGTCTCGAATGTTTATCAAATAAACGTTGAATATAACTTTTGACTCTAAATAGATGTTCTTGTGTAAAAAAAAATGAAGTATTTTTGCCATAACCAGAGGCGTTAATGTGTAATAGTCTTACAATATAACGTTTGGCGTATCATCTGAAAAAGTTCTTAAACGACAGGATCATAAAATAAAATAAAATGTAATGCGTTAATTAAGTGGAATATTTCGTTGAACCTAAGCAAAACTTAATGAATCTAAAAAAAAATATATAATTTATTCACAAATATCTAAAAATCTAACTAATTTATTTACTATTATTAACAAATCTAATATTATAAATCAAACAATTTTAAAAGCCGACGGCAGTAACTCGTTTTTTAACATCCACAATTGTTGGACAAAATAGAAAAAAACGAGTTGTGTTCGTTTTTTTATTAATGCAAATAGTCGAGATTGATTTTTCTTCAGTGTGTATAATTTAGTTTTAGTATTTATCTATCTAAACCTAAATAAATAAAAACACTTGTCCTGACGCACTGATTCATTATTGCACAGCCTAAACTTACAAAGCTAGAATTTTGGGACAGTAGCTTCTCTATACGATGCAAGCATCCACTAAAAAGAGTTTTTGGAAATTCAACCCTTAAGGGGGTGATATAGAGGGTAGAAGTTTGTATGTAACTTTTTATTCCTGTTATCAATTAGCGTGAAACTTTGTAAGTATACTCCAAATAGCAATAATGAATTACGTCTTTCAGCGTTTTCCAAAGTTCAGCCCTTATGTGAAAAGGGGCGCAAAAGTTTCTATGGGATTTAATAAAATTTTGATGAAACTTAGTATTAATGCTCTTCAGCACAAATTGATGGTATACGTGTTTCAGCGTTTACAAAGTTCATCTCTTAAGGGGATGAAAAGGAGTGGCAAAAGTTTGTGGTTTGGGTCATTTGGCTGCTTTTATGACGGGAAAATATACTATTCCCATGGGAAAGGAATTCAAATTATTTACAACGGGATAATATACATTTTTTCCGTAATATTGTGAACAACCAAAAATGTGAGCAAATATAACAAATTAGTTTGCGCAATAACCTTATTCCTCGCGGACGAAGTTGCTGGCGGAAGTTTATAACTTTATCTTTTGCAGTTGCTTTTGCAGCTTTTTGATTCAATGACTTGTCCAAATCTGGCCCAAGTGGTCCCTTATGTGTGACCATGCTCATCATCCAGTCCATAAGGATCCCAAAAATTCAAATTGTGTAGCTGTTAATAATTATTGTATTTTTTACGACGTTAAATAAAAAAGATACATTTTCTATTTTTTGCATTTACAATGTTTCATTATAAATTCCATCACGTTAAATACCTGGGAAACTTGTTATGACGGGTCGATTAATTAATACGAATATACTAGCGGCCACTTGCGGTTTTACCCGCGTGGTTCCCGTTCCCGTGGGAATATCGGAATAAAAAGTAGCCTTTGTGGTAGTCCACTACTTGAAGTCCCTACATACCAAGTTTTATCCAAATCCATTCAGTAGTTTTTGCGTGAAAGAAGAACAAAGAAATAAATAAACTGACATACTTTCGCATTTATATTATTATAGTAGGATAGGATAAGATTCCTATCCCTATTCCACTAGTAGTGAGTAAGTACAAGAAGAACAAACTTTTAAGCAGCCCATTGTTCAGTGCCCTAGTAGTAGGGACTAGGGACTAGGGATATTAATATGGCTGATGACGATAGAAGTTTACTCTACTTTCTCTTCTTGTGTTACCAGATCCACAATGAAGTGCTTGGTGATTCTCTCCGCTGTTCTGGCGCTGGCCCTCGCCGACTCATACTCCGACACCCACGATAAGGTTGACGTAGAGGCCCTGGTCACTAACCTGGACTCCCTCAAGACCATCACAAATTGCTTCGTCGACAAGGGCGAGTGCAACGACCACTCAGGCTTCTTCAAGAGTAAGTTTACACTTTTGTTTTTAATTAAATAGGTTTGTCTTGGCCTTATTCTGAATCGTTAGATTTAAGAAGAGGTCGAAGATGGAGCGTGCTTACCTAGCAAAAGCATATTCACTCGAGCTTTAAATATACCAGTATTATAGGTTCCCGGTTTGATGCGATCATGGCCGCGCTTGACAGACTGACAGTATTCGGCACGGTCAAGTGTCGGATGGGTGACCGTAAAGTGGCATTATAACTGAGCGCTTCCGTGCTTCGGAGGGCACGTTATAACGTCGGTCCCGGCTGTTGTCATTTGATTACAGTCGTTAAGCCAAGTCAGAGGCCTTATAGGCGGCTTGATAAACTCTGACACCAGAGGTGGCCACTAATCCTCACTCGATAAGAAGAAGAAGATAGGTTCCCGCGAATACAGGCGCAGGCAGGTTCCACGCCCTGGCTGTGCGCATAATAATATACTCGGGCTTCTTCAAAAGTAAGTTTCCACTTTCAAGCGTGGTCATTTTCTTCCTAGCGCTGGTCATCGCAGACCCTAACTCCAATGCCTACGACTTATCGTAGACATTGGTGGTTGACGTTAGTGATTCTCCCCGCTGTCTTGGCGCTAGCCCTCGCCGACTCTTCCTCCGACGCCCACGATAAGGTTGACGTGGAACCCCTGATCATCAACCACTCAGTCACTCCGCTTCATCACCCAGTGCTTCATCGACAAGGGTGAGGGCAACGATCACTCCGGCGTCTTCAAGAGGGAGTTTACACTTTCAAGTGGTTAGTGGTTCTCTCCGCTGTCCTGGCGCTGGTCTTAGCCGGCTCATACTCCGACACACACGATAAGGTTGACGTGGAACCCCTGATCAGCAACCCGGAGTTACTCCGCTCCGTCATCCAGTGCTTCATCGACAAGGCCAAGGGCAACGAACACTTGTGCTTCTTCAAGAGTAAGTTTGCGCTTTCAAGTACTTGGTCTTCCTGGTGCTGGCCATAATGGAACCTCTGATGCCCACGATAAGGTTGATGTGGAAGCCCTGGTCACCAACCCGGAGTCACTTCGACGACAAGGGCGAGGCCAACGACACTCGGGCTTCTTCAAGAGTAAATTTAGACTTTCAAGTGCTTAGTGATTCTCTTCGTTCTGGCCCTCTCGGAACATAATCCGATGGCCACGATAAGGTCGACATGGAAGCCCGGATCACCAACCCGGAGTCCGGACCCTTGTGCCAAATTCAAAATCCATTCGGTGGGTTTTGCGTTTACTCATTACAAATATACAAAAATACAAATCATTCCGCTAATATTATTAGTATAGATTACATTGATTTTCTTACATGTCGTGTTATGTATGCATTGTGTTTAATAATTGCGTAAAGATGTTAATTTACATAATAGTATGTTTTAAATGGCCTCGATTTGTATGAACTATTATTAGGGCTTAATCACAGATTACAATTGTAAACTTAATTGTATCATTGTAATTCTTTAGTAGCTTAGTGAGAACAATAAACTGGTTGTATAAATTACACAAGCGGGCGCTCGATTTTATATTGAAATGCTATATAAGTCAATATTGTACTGCGGAAACAAACCAATATCAATAGTTACTGAAACTTTTGTGAAATTACTTTGCTCGCAAAAAGTCCTCAACATTAAATATTTTAGTTATAATTATGTTAATCTAGCGGCCGCCCGCAGTTTCACGACAAAGATGAACAAACAAACGGGCATACTTTCATATTTATAATATTTTAAGGGTAGTAGGATGACTAGGTAGTGTCAACATTGAGAAGACTTTTTCTGATTTTTTTTATTTTTTTTATTACAGTCTATGGTCCACTCCGACCTAGGTGGCCTCTAGTGTGTAATAATTAAAATAAAAACCGCCAAACAGACACAAGCCAGGCACAACGGGCGGACGTAAAAAAAACTGGTAACTTGACTGAGAAAAGCTGCTCTATAATCAATCAACACCGCTGTTGTTCCGGAATATAAATTCTATTTATAAATCAAATCTGTGGACATTTCAACTGCCTTTTACAATTAATATGCTATTTTTATAAGACGCCTCTTTTTGAATATCAAACAAAATCTGTGAAAAAGTCAAATGATATACTAGCATCCGCGTGCGGTTTCTCCCGCGTGATTCCCGATCCCGTGGGAATTTCGGGATAAAAAGTATCTATGTTACTCTCCGTCCTTCCAACTAACTCTATGCCAAAAATCAAGTCGATTAGTAGCTAAGTTAGGACGTCAAGGAAGGACAAACAAACACACTTTCGCATTTACAATATTATTATATAATTATATATTATATTATATAGTTAGGATTAGGATTTAAATTCTTACGAAATTAATTAATCTACCCCTTGTTTCAGAGTTACTACCTGAAGCGACTGCTGATGCTTGTGGAAAATGCACTCAAGCACAGAAGCACATGCTCAAGAGGTACCTCGAGGAAGTAAAGAAGAACTACCCCGAAGGAGCTGAACAACTGAAGCAGAAATACGACCCTGAAGGCAAATACATTGAGGCCTTGCGCGCTGCTATTGCTGATGCTTGAATATAACACCAAAACCTTTAGACTTAAGTAATAAATTCAAACACCCAATATTTCAAAACCATTGCACAGAAAGTAAAGCTCAAATTGATACACCTTTTAACAGCTACACAGCCCGCCTATTGTAAATAAGAGTTGTTTTCTTGTCTGTATCTTTGTTTTGAATGTATTCCTAATAAAGACTAAGATTTGTTACTTCTTTTTTTTATTCAACATACACACATCCAAAGTGTTTAGGGGTTGAGCCACGCCCGAAATTAATAACCTATCTGTAGATATATGGATTTGGCTATCTGAGATAGTTGCCTAGGATATTTTTGTTAATATGACTAAAATAACGACGGTTGCTGAGAACGAAGCCAGTATCCTAGGTAACTGTCTCAGATAGCCTATAGGTAGCAGATAGGTTATTGATTTCAGGCGTTAGAATATCGCTGCTAATAGAGGATTATTATTTTAACTTTTTTGGATGGTTAATGAAACTTTTTTGTAAACTACACTGTTTGAATGAAAAATAATTAAAGTATAAAACCAGTCGAAAAGACTATTGATTGGATATGAACGAAAAAACCTATTTAATAAAAAATGTAGAGAAACATAAATATACACATGAGAAGTGTCTAGGGATCAAGTACATTTTTAACGATAAACAAAATAATAGATAAACAAAAATAAACAAAAATGTACTTGATCCCTAGACACTTTTGATGTGTATATCGACGGTGGAAAACAGAAAAGTCGTATCTCGAAAAAGGTCGTAACTCAACTAAGCATAAAGTAATAATCAGCTTTTTTTTCTGCGTCGATTGGTCTGGGTCTCATTGCTCTAGGACAACATAAAATCTGAAAATTGGGGAGTGTTTTTAAAAAGTCTGCAATATTTTTTGGCGTAACTGCCCATAAATCAGCAAATTTAAACTTTTTAGAGATACGCAAAGTATAAGTTTGTGTTTAAAAAATAAAGACAGTTACGCGGTCACTGTTTCTATCCACGATATCAGATACGACCTTTTTGCGGGATGCGTTTTTAAAACTTCTCTATTTACGATAAGATACGACCTTCTTAAAGTTAGTATTCTTCAAAGGACAACGAATAATCTCTAAGATACTACAATTTCGTGGGTGGCTTATATGAATCCAAACGCTGTTATGACAATATTACTGGAATCAATATTAAGTAAATTAGGTAGTTACAACGAATCGTCGGGCGCGTCAATTCGGGAATATTACGGTTTGTCTCGGTCACGCCCCAATAAGCTACCTTAGTTGCTGCGCGGGCGCTGTGGTGAAAGGTTGTCTGTGTTGTTCCAGTAAAATCGTCTTGTGAAAACGTTACTGTTTTATTCTAATAATCTAAACAAAAGTATGTAAAATTTTAATAATCAACTCATTATTTCATAATACAGTAATTTCATCGGCACAATAAAAGTTTGTTCTAATTTATTCTAAGTAATTCAAAATTACACGCAATAAGCAAACATGATTGTATTTTGTTGATGAAATATTTCAATTTACCTATTATTCCTTATTGTTTTTCCTTTTTATTTAAGTTATTTTATTTAATTGGAAAAGCTTGTTGTAAAAATAGTTTTAAGGATTATTTATTAGATTGTTAAATCTACAAACGTACCTAGATAGTTAAAATATATCTAATGTTAAGTGCTTAAATATTTTTTTAGTTTAGATTATTAGAATAAAACAGTAACGTTTTCACAAGACGATTTTACTGGAACAACACAGACAACCTTTCACCACAAAAATTGGCAACTTTTAAAAAAAATTATCTAAACAAAATGTTTATAAAACGTTTTAGGTCATCCGAGGCTAAATATACAGAGGTGACTTTACTTGCACTGGAAAAATGTATGTCGCCAAAATATCACCTGTACCCAAATAAATTGCCAATATCAGCTCAAAAATATACCGAACTAAAAAACTTACAAAATCTGTCATACCGGCAGCATACGCCGATAAATATTTAAGTCTAAAATTTAACAGTAAGGTTGTCGATAACCTCCCTGATACTGATAAAGAAGATGTTGTGTGATGATGTGCTTAATTTTCTATTAATTTAATTTTGATGAAATTTCTGATCTTATTTAATTTTAATACTTATTATAATTTTAACACTAAATTTTAATTGGTACAATCATTTTAGGGTATGAATGTGTCCCTTTCTGATCTTTTTTCTCTTTGAAATGTCTCTCTTTATCTCTTTGAAACTTCTGATCTCATTTATTTTTAATACTTCTTATAATTTTAAAACTTAATTTTAATTGGTACAATGATTGGGTATGAATGTGACCCTTAATACGAAAGTTAATCTGATTATAACTTTTAATTTATTGATTATGTGCTATAATTATAATAGTACAAATTAAATGTACAAAAAAGAAAAAAAGAGTTTTCGTTTTTGAGTGTTAAGATTTTTTTTTTGTTTTTTACCAATAAATATACGCTTGAAAAAGCTTGTGACTTTTTATTAAGATCATTAAATTTAAAGAAGTTTACATTACGCCCTATTTTCTAGCCATTGTATGTAATTTTTACGTACTTACACCCCGTCATTTACAGGTCATTAAAAACAAAAAGCAATTACGTCCTTTCTGAGGTCAGTGAATTAATTATAATTTACTGGTTTAGTACAAATATGATGGCAAGATACGACGTTTTTGAGGTATGAAATTTCTATAGACGAAGGTCGTAACTAAAAAAAAACCGACTTCCGGCAATAGGAAATTGTTGGTTTGTAGACAATTTAATTCAGGTTAGAATTATATAGCTATGGTTAGAAAATTACGTTCATACGACGTACCGTAAAAAAGATATCACCGAATTCCCATTTTTTTTTCGGTTTTTTGGCTCTGGTGTAAAGTTGTGTTTTTCGAGATACGACCTTTCTGTTTTCTGCCGTCGATATTTATGTTTCTCTACATTTGTAATTAAATAGGTTTTTTCGTTCAGTACTTTAATAGAAGCTTTAATAATACAGAAAATTTTAAGTATTAAACAATTGTAAAAATTACTGAGATCCCAGAGAAAGAAGGTTAACATTGAACATTAGTGTCTATGCAAATTAACGTCAAGTAACGATAAATACAAGATTGTAGACAATAAAGAAAAGTTGATTAAGAAGAATATTTGATACCAATTCAAAATGAAGAAAAAAAGCAAAAATTAAGCTGGAATCATTAACATTTTTGGAAAACATCTAGGGAAAGTACCTCATAAAAATAATATTTCTTTTTTTAGAGAAGTTCCATTTCTGTTATGTACTCCCATTTTTTTTGTTTGGTGTATTTTCCCTTATTTTTATTATTATTGGGTCAATTGGTTGGAAATCAGATTTGAGCCATAATTTCCCGAGTGCAGTTTCAAGTTAACTGAAAATACACATGATAATTTTAAATAGAAAATATTGGAAAAAGTCAACTCTTCCACAAGTAAATTCTCAGATGGGACTCGAATCCACGACCTTTGGAAATCCGGTCAAATGCTCTAATCACTGAGCTGCTACCGAGACTTGCGGACCACCGTCGAAATTCTCCAATACTTTTATATTTTTATTACGCTGTAGGCCAGCGTTGTCACATCAATGCTAGGAATATCTTTGCATTCGAAAGAAACAACTTTTCAGGTGTTTAACCATCGATTAAGATGCAACAGCCAATTTTTTATTTATTTTTTATTTTTGCACTTTTCAATGCTAAATATTAAATATAGAAAAATATTGGAAAAAGTCAATTCGGCCACAAGTGAATTCTCAGATGGGACTCGAACCCATGACCTTTGGAAATCCGCTCCAATGCGCTATACCGAGACTTGTGGACCAATTTATCTTAAGTATAAAAATAGCACTGTAAAATGCAAACAAAATAATTAAAACAAAATCGCCCAAGTCCAAGTCGAACTCGCACATGAAGGGTTTCGTCTATCACCCAAGGTTGCCTGGAAGAGATTGCTATGTAGTAATAAGACCGCCTATTGTGTGTTTTCTCTGTATGTGTTTGTTTATGTATCGTGTGCAATAAAGTTTCTATTATTATATTAAATACACCTACCCAAAATGCCACTATAATTTTTCGTCTGCAAAAATAAATATGTTTTTCATAGTGTCTGTATGAATGACAAAGTTATATTTGCGGTTTTGGCAAATGTGCTATAGCTCTGAAACTGCATAATATATTTCGTTCAAACTAACTTTCGTTAAAAGTTTTATAAAGGTCTACATCATATATTTTTTTTTGATTTTTCACTTTCTTATTTTAAAAGTTAGAGGGGGGGGGGACACACATTTTTTTACTTTGAAAGTGTATATCATTCAAACGGTTGGCTTTGAGAAAAAACTGTTTTAAAAACCTCAATGTAATTTTTAAAGACCTATCCTATCCTACCTATGGATACCCTACACGTATAGGTATGATGAAAAAAAATGTTTTCAGTTCCATGTATGATGCCCCCCTTCAATTCATATATTTTTTCATTTTTGTGTAAAAACCGTAAAGCGGTTTACAGAATACATCTATCGACCAAGTTTCAACTGTGTAATCCTCATAGTTTTGGAATAAAGTGGCTGTAACATTTTACCACTTTCGAACTGTATATCTTTCAAACAGTTAATTTTCAGAAAAAACTGTAATAGGAAATTCAATGTAATTTTTAAAGACCTATCTATAGATATGCCTCAAGTATAGGTTTGATAAAAATAAAAATAAAATGTTTCAAATCCCTTCGGGAAAAATGCTATATTTCTAAAACTGACAACCATATTTCGTTCAAACCAATTTTCGTTGAAAGTTTTTATTAAGATCTACAGCATATATTTTTTTTAAATTTTTCACCATCTTATTTCAAAAGTTAGAGGGGGGGGACACACATTTTACCACTTTGGAAGTGTACATCTTTCAATCGGTTGACTTTGAGAAAAAATCGTTTTAGAAACCTCAATGCAATTTTTAAAGACCTATCTATAGATACCCCATAGGTTTGATGAAAAAAAAATTCAGTGTCAGTTAATTAATATATTTTTTTATTTTTGTGTTAAATCCATAAAGCGGTTTACAGAATACATGTACATACCAAGTTTCAACTGTGTAATCCTCATAGTTTTGGAATAAAGTGGCTGTGACATACATCGATTTGGCCGAATATTAATTGAATAACTGTGTATTTTTATGTTTTAGGGTTTCGTAGCCTAAAGGCAAAAAACGAAACCCTAAAACATAAAAATACACAGTTTTTCTTTTGGTAATGAAAAGTTCTTAAATAACTAAGTACCTACCTATCCTTCACAAAACTAAGTGTATCGGTTAAACAAAGAAAGCTTCAAATTCAATTAATTTAATAAGAGTAGCACACAGACTGTCCTAGGCAAGGAATAAAAAAACTGCAAAAGTATTGTTATCAACACCTTTTCATCTTTTGACTAGGCCTAAAAGTTGGCCTAGGAGGCAAAGCATGAAGTGCCTGTCATCAACTTTAAAGCAATGTTGCTGTTCGTAAGAATGATACTGATGATCCTAATCCTAACTTTATTATATTATAAATGCGAAAGTGTGTTTGTTTGTCCTTCCTTCACGCCCTAACTAAACAACCAATCGTTATAAAAAAACTATTAAGAATATTTATTATGAATGTAGAAACAGACATTATAAACATTATTTATATATTTAATTCTACATGCACAAATTAAACAGAAGCGTACTTAATGCCAAAGGCATTCTCTATCAGTCAACCTTAGGGAGATTGGAGACAAGTAAGAGGTAGGGTGCACTAACAGTGTAAAAACTACAACTTAAAACACTACATATACTGACATAAATAAACATTCTATATACACAGATGTAATAACCTAACATAAGCATAACATTACACATTGCTATATATAATATTATGTACGTTGGTAGGTACAATATTCTATTTATGTATTTTTCAATATTTTATAATAATTACATAACTACCTTTCATAATATATTGAAATTTAAGCCAATGTCACTGCTACTGAACAAAAAAATCCATTATTTTTATTTCATAATGACATTATAATTTTCGTTTAGATCGTTCGATATTAATGTAATTGTAAGCTTCCGTTGGTCTGAATTATATAAATATGATCAAGTCTCCTGAATTTTGTATTCAGTCTCTGGCGTCTGGAAAACCTGCAGCAAAAGGTGAGTAGTAAATAAATTTATAAATAAATTAAGACCTGACAGCAATTATCTTGCATAAGGTAAGTTTCTTAAAAACATTTGGTATGGATACTATAGGTTGATAACAGATAAATCCTCGAAGCGCACCTTTGTTTAAATTTTGAATAGTGATGGTTACTAAGTGAAAATAACGTTATAACTATTTAGTTTTGCATTTTACAATGCTATTTTTATGTGATACATATTAAACAAGAAAATATACTAGAACGAAATATACGTGTCCTCATAGGTCTCTGTAGCATAATTGGTTAGTGCATTGGGCCGTACTCCCAAGGATGCGGTTTCGAATCCCGTCAGGGCGACATGAGACGAGTTGCTTTTTTCTAGTATATTTTCTTGTTTAATATGTATCACATAAAAATAGCATTGTAAAATGCTAAATTAAAAAGTTATAATTAGATGGCTGTTTCATCTTAATCGATAGTCAAACATCTGTAAAGATGTTTCTCTCGAATGCGAGGATATTTCTCTCATTGATGAAGCGACGGTGCCCAACACCGTAGAACGGTGAATATACTAGAAAAATTCGACGTGTCCTCATTGGTCTCTGTAGTATAATTGGTTAGTGCATTGGGCCGGACTCCCAAGGATGCGGATTCGAATCCCGTCAGGGCGACATGAGACTAGTTGCTTTTTTCTAGTATATTTTCTTGTTTAATATGAAAATAACGTATTATGTACCTAAGTAATGCAAGTAAATATAAATTTTCAAAATGTTTATATAGAAATGCCTACTGCCCGTTTCACACTATCATAGAGTATTATTAATAAAACTAGCTGTTGCCCGCGACTTAGTCCACGTGGACTTCGGAAATATTATGACCCCATTCATAATATTTAACATAAAAACAGCTGTTTTGGAATATATACATCGTAAATTGTGCACATAACTTTTTTTTAATATTAAATGTATAGATTTGACCTTCTTACAATTTTATTATATGTATAGAATAGAAGAAATAGATAAAAGAAGATCATTGACTCAATAGTTAAATGTTAAGTTTTCCAAAATTATATGGCGCCCTCTATTTTCGTACAAATAGATTTTTGTATTTTACCGTAGGAATGAGGGACTTAAGCGACATAAAGTATCCTTTAATATGTTGACCAGGGTAATCAACTAATACTATACCAAATTTCATGAAAATCCGTGCAATAGTTTTCGAGTGTTGCTTGAACAAACAAACAGACACACAGACAAACACACAAAAAATCGAAAAATAAGCTGTTTTGGGATCTGTGCATCTTAAATAGTACGTATTATGTACCTAAGTAATGCAAGTAAATATAAATTTTCAAAATGTTTATATAGAAATGCCTACTGCCCGTTTCACACTATCATAGAGTATTATTAATAAAACTAGCTGTTGCCCGCGACTTAGTCCACGTGGACTTCGGAAATATTATGACCCCATTCATAATATTTAACATAAAAACAGCTGTTTTGGAATATATACATCGTAAATTGTGCACATAACTTTTTTTTTTATATTAAATGTATAGATTTGACCTTCTTACAATTTTATTATATGTATAGAATAGAAGAAATAGATAAAAGAAGATCATTGACTCAATAGTTAAATGTTAAGTTTTCCAAAATTATATGGCGCCCTCTATTTTCGTACAAATAGATTTTTGTATTTTACCGTAGGAATGAGGGACTTAAGCGACATAAACACAGAACAGAAAAAACAGTAGAAGTCGCAAGTGGGCGGTACCCGCGTAGCCCCACATGAGCAAAGGTTTGCCTATGTTCAAGTACATCGTCGTTTTGCTTACTCAGTCGCGATCGTAACCTCCACGCGGAATAATATAGAGAAAAATTAGAAAAATGCCATACTGTGCAGTTTTGAAGTGAAAAAATTATAGCCGAGAGACTAATTAGTCTAAAGGAGGCATAACATATCATCGGTAAATCATATTTTCTGTTATTTTCACTTATTTTCACAAAAAAGATAAATTGTAATATTTTTAAAAATAAACAATCTGAATCCAATCTTCCGTCTACGTTCTTAAGGTGTATATTTCAATGTACAGTTTACCGTTTCTAGAAGTTTCTAAGCATAATCCGAAGTACTGAAAGCATGCTTTTCGTCGTACTTGGTCGCCACTCAATTAGTGATGCGCCTTATCGCTGATACATAACCGGGGTCGGTCGGATCCAAGTTTTTTTCGGTACCGGTACTGTAGGGTGATGGACTCGGGAAAACCGGTACTCGGTACTGAGAAACCTCTATTGAAAAATAATCTATTTTTGTTATATTGAGCTATTTAGAATGAGTGGTTATATGAAAACAAGTATTATCAAGAAATAAGTAGGAATCACAAAGTTAGATTTTACATGTTACAAAGTTCAAAGTCGCATCATTTTGTAATAGATAGGTCAGCGTTTGACCTTTACCTCGCCTGATGGTAAGATTATAATAGAATAATATTTAATTTTGTTATTAGCAACACATGCTATGTGATGCCATTACTGATCTCAGTTCAGTATAATATGACGCAAACAGCGGTTACTGCACTGATACCATGTAGATAAGCGGTGATGCGATCTACGATGATCGCACTAGCCTGGATATACCAAAACAGACTCCGATAAATAAGTTTCACTCAAGCTAATAAATGCTGAGCGCGTGTCTTTGAGATATCCATAACTTTTGAGAGTAGGTGATGGGGATGAGATTAACTATTTCAGCTGCACACTGACCGAAATGTGAACCGTCCTCTTTAACTGAAGCGTGTAAAGGTTGTATTGGGAAACCACCTCAAAAGTGAGACTCCATGCTTAATAAACACAAGCTCGATTAAGCATGTAATCGAGCTTGTGTTTGAGCAAATATTCAAGCGTGAAGTACTTTCTCACCTTTGCCAGTAATGCAAAGCTTTTTAATCTTACAAGCTAAATGTCTTTATTAGAAGAAAATACCATGAATTAGCAGATCGTTAATTTGAGTATGTAGCAGAAATAGTCAACAAAGAGTACTGAACCTGAATAGCAATGAGAACTCAAATTGACTAAACTCAAGAAGTTCGATATCCAGACACCGTTTGCCAAAGTTTGCCAATAAGGCGTTAATTTCAAACCATGTTAAAATTATCCATATCTTACAAATAATGGGCGTGACTGTAAATAAAATTGGCAGGGTCGCCACCACTGCCATTTTTAAGTATTGGAGAATTTCGATGGTGGTCGCAAGTCTCGGTAGCTCAGTGGTTAGAGCATTGGACCGGATTTCCAAAGTTCGTGGGTAGAGTCCCATCTGCGAATTCACTTGTGGCCGAGTTGTTTTTTTTCCAATATTTTTGTATATGAAATTTATCAAAAGTATAAAAATAGCATTGAAAAATGCATCAATTAAAGAATCATAAATTTAAAACATTAATTTTGAATGGTTTTTTACTATTATTGAGAACCGAGAGTATATACCAATTCTCCGATACGATGATACCGGTACTAGTTAATTCCCGGGGATTCTCGTTGTATGCTCAGGTGCATCACTAAATTGATTGGCGATTTGCTATTCAATTAGTGATGCGCCTTATTATCGTATAGACTACAGATATCGATAAGTATAGATGCAGATAATTTGTGACCGATTTCTAATAGGCACAGTGAGATCTCCTTTTAAGTATTAATATACTTGTGCCATCAAATATGTTTGATATTATATATTAATATAATATCAAACATAATATTTTTAAAACGTTTTCCACGTTTCATTTTCCTAAATATGCTTTGAAGATAAAAATATAAAATAAATAACTAATTAAATTGTATTATTGTTTAATATATATTGTTTTGCCGTGTGGTGACGGCCTAAGAATACAAGTGTCACCGCTCTCTTACATACCTGGGATGTCCAAAACACAAGTTCTTCATGAAACTTAACGTGGGCTAGATAATCAGTGTGATTGTATGCAAATATATATTATTATATTATATTATTATTACACATAAATCAAGATTACCAAATGTAGTATATTTATTGTATATTGTAATCTTGCGTTACAGCGTTATGCATGATTTGTGTGTGTAACGTGTAACGGTGTATTGAGTTTAGGTATATCACCCTGTTAGTAAAATATAACGTTACAAAAATCATTTTAATTTCTTGTTTTCAAATCTTAATAACGATACCGGCAATTATTAAGACTCACGTGCGGAAAGACAGAAGATGAGCAATTACAAGTTTTTGTAGTTACAGCGAATCTAATGCCTCGCTGGCCACGCTAGTGCCAATTTATTTGCCGAAACTCGTGCTTAGGTTTTGATCGACGTATCGATATACTTAATTGTGTCCAACCCTAATAATCAGTAAGCTTGTTTCTTTAAAGCGCCATCTAGTGTGGAATAGCGTAATTAACATGGCAAAAGCAAAGCTATTAGCAGCATGTCTGTAGCGCTACCTTGCGCAGAATAGATGTACTACTTGGCACATTCACGCTGTTATTTAATTATGAACTATAATTGTATAGCATAAGAGTTCAACTCGGAATGCGTTTTTTTAACCAATCACAACGAAGATGCTATTTTACACTTGTGTGAGTTGGCTACGCCCAGGGTACGCAGGTTTTCTATGAGAGACCCGTCTCATGCTACTTCTACTGTTTTTTCTGTTCTGTGGACATAAAGTATCCTTTAATATGTTGACCAGGGTAATCAACTAATACTATACCAAATTTCATGAAAATCCGTGCAATAGTTTTCGAGTGTTGCTTGAACAAACAAACAGACACACAGACAAACACACAAAAAATCGAAAAATAAGCTGTTTTGGGATCTGTGCATCTTAAATAGTTCACACCACTTTATAAAAAAGAAAATAAATGTACAGATTTGACCTTCTTAAAATTTTATTAAGAGATATCAAAGTTTTGAACAAAAAGTACTAGGGCAGCATAAACAACCATTAGTTCTTATTATTACGTAAAATCTGCTGCTTGTACTGTATTATAAAATAAAAAATATCAAATCAGAACTTCTCAAAACATCTAAAATAACTCCTGGTTACTTATGCGACCCTGGTACTTTCAACTAATAATATTTTAATTTAATAAGTATTCGTAACAACCCCTTTAAATAGCAATTAGCACAAATGAGTGTTTCCTTCATGCTCTTCACTATGGGTGCGCTTCGAGGAATAATCTTCAAATCTCTTAATACTAAAGGCCGGGCCCTAGGCAAGACAGATCGTAACTTAAAACAAAATTTTCTCCCTCCTTATGGTGCTACCGTCAAACTTAAATAGTATAATTTTAATGACATCGTCATCATAAGCTATTTGAATGTCCCCAGTGCTGGGGCACTGGCCTTCGCATGGGTAGACCAGGAATGGAGAATGGACCATGACTCTCCACGCGGTCCCAATGAGGTCGGGTATCAATTGGTGGGTTTTAACGACTGCAAATACAGCCGGGAGCAACGGCTGCCTTCGGAAGCACGGAGGACCACGATATTGGAATTTTTATTCACCTAGGTCCAGGGCCAATTGGACGCTGCAGTTGTCTAACAAACATGTAGATAAGTACTTTAAATTTGGTCTAATCCCAACTTAGTTTATTTTCCATTATCGACATTAGAGCAACGCATAAGAAAGGTTGTATAGACTGTGTTGATTCTACCTTTTATAGTATTCCGATTGCATTAATTATATTTTTGTTTTAAAATGCCGTAATTTTATGGTAATTTATAGAAAAAAAAAACATATCTACTTCAACTTCTCGTAGAATATTTGTTACATTTCTGACTTACGACTAATAAGTTGTGGATATCTTATCTGGTAGATAATATGACGAATCTTTCATATTACAACTGTCAAATTATCTGCCAGATAAGCTACACAGAACTTAGCGTACGGTGGTGAAATTGGCGCTAAAGATCGATAAAATATTTGGTGCAAACACATGAGCCCTGTAAGGAACAACATATTAATATTGGTATATATAAATTACTTCCTTAAAAATAGTATTAGTTTTATTATAAAAGATGTACCGATCTGAAATGTTTATAATAAGTCTAGTTGAAGTTAATTGTGACCCTTGACATATGTATCCTTAATTCTGTCCAGAACCATGAAGTCTATCTTCGTTGTAATGGCCGCGCTGGCACCGTTCGTCTTATGCTACGACGAGAAGTTCGACAAGATGGACGTCGACAAGATCATAGCTGACGACGCCCTCTTCCACGGCTACGTGGACTGCATGCTGGACAAAGGGCCCTGCACACAGGAGAACGCGGCTGACTTCAAAAGTAAGTTCTTGAAACATATTGCGTATAAGCGGCGAAGGGTAGATATCTTCAGAAGGGAAGCCGGAGTATAAAAAATTATGACATGTCATGAAGTTCGACAAGATGGACGTCGACACGATCATAGCCGACGATGCCCTCTTCCATGGCTACGTAGAGTGCATGCTGGAGAAAGGGCCCTTCATGCAGGAGAACGCTGCTGACTTCAAAAGTAAGTTCCTGTACCTCTAGCACGACCAACTTGCGTCATCGTATCGAGCACAACAAAAAAATGTATAGGAAAATGTAGGTAGTTCCGTTTACGTCTGGTAGGAACGTTGCCCAATACGTCCTCGAAAGTTTTTCGTGTTAAGGATACAGAAATATATTGCGTATTTAAGGCGCTGTTATCAGTCAACTAGCGCCTGCGAGAATTTAGGCCCTATAGTTGGCTGTTATGGGTCGCCTTAAGCGAGTGCGCGCACGAGTAACTTTTGTCTCCGTAACTAATTTGTCTATGTCGCCGTCTACTTCTGAGTACACGGGGGCGACAGTAACACAACTTTTTCTGTATATATATATACATATATATATACATATATATATATATATATATATATATATATATATATATATATATATATATATATATATATATATATATGTATATATTTATAATTTACCGCATTCGGCAACTTATATGTCGTCGTCGTGTGCTCACTTGCATCAAAAACAATAGACAGGGCGACAATTGCTTCGCTTTGACATAAAATTCTCCCGGCTGTTGCGTCGCTACATACTTTCATAAAAGCCCGTAGACTTGATGCCAGAGACAAATTAGTTGTGGATACAAAAGTTGCCCATGCGCGCACTCGCATATTATTTTTTTCTTTGCGCTTTTGTTTAATATTTCTATAGTTCTCACCAAGAGTTTTTCTTCGAAATAAATACTTGAACGATTGAAAACTTTATATTCAATAATGATGATTCAATTATAAAACTTAATTGAATTTTATAGTTAGTTAAGTTTACAGCATTCGTCTTTCTGAGTATAAGTATAGATTTATGAAAAATAGTACCATTGCCTTTCATGAAACCTCTTTGTTCGCAGCGTTATTACCAGAAATCGTACAGACAGCTTGCAGCAAATGTACAAACATTCAGAAGCAGAACATGAGGAAGATAGTGAAACACATCGTCCAGTCGAAGGCAGAACATTTCACGGCTTTCATCACAAAATATGATCCGAAACGCGAATACGAGACCGCTTTTGCTGCTTTCCTCTTGCAGGCTGATTAATATGGCGTCATTTAAGCATACGTAAAAGACAATTGACTGTAGTATTTTTAACACCGGCCTTGTTATGAAGATAGTTATTTTTAACTTCTTTTGTTTTCGTATACAGAGTAGCAGTTTTTTGCCGTGTCGTCGACTGTAATGTCAGGCTGACACGATGTGAGATCTCACGCACGAGGAGCGTTCGAGCTTCTCGAACGATACAACTACCATTTGTGAAGCGTTCGCGTTGCATTCGTTTCCGTTATGTTCGTGCATGCATGCGAGCTTTCGAGAATCATCTAGAATCATTTCTCGTGCGTGAACTCGCATCGTGTCAACCAGTCATAATTCCTACCATATTAGGCGATAATACGTTAACATTAACCTAAAAAATGGACGAATATGGAAGATAAAGAACGGTGATGTTACGTATGTTACGATCCTGAATATTGTAAACTTTGATAAGTCAGTCATTTATTGTTATAAAACATGCAGATTTTTCGCAATTACACATTGAACTTTTATCAAGAAGACTGTAAGTGTTAATGATCTTAATTCTGACACCAAAGTTTATAATTTAAATAACTATTGATTTATTTCTGTAGTTTAAAAAATTAAACTAGACAGAACAATTATTCGTATAACTTGGCGGTACTAACCTTAGGTATGGAGTGTTAATTTATTTATTATTTGGTAAGTATTGGAGCATTACAATAAGAAATACAATTATAAAAATATATTGTTTTTTTATTATTAAGGTCGTACTTACTGCCTGTTTTTCACCCCTCAAATATTATTTTCTGACAACAGGGTGATTTGTCGAAATTCATCAAGACTTGTTGAGTGGTTAAGGAGTAAAAGGTAACACACAAAAGCTACTTTTGCAGATATAATAGTCTGGATTTATGGATTCAAGATATACTTAGCACCAAAATCTTTATTTTTGAACGGTATAAAAACCCGCCAAGTGCGAGTCAGACTCGCGCAAGAAGGGATCAGTACCATTATCTATACAGCATTAGACACTGTTATAATTTCACGGCAAAAGAATTACGTTTGTTGTATAGGAGTCCCACTTAAATATATATTTACACCTCACACGCTCGGAAAAGGAGGTTTTGTCATTCAGTTTCTGCGTAGAAAATCGCGGTCCAGCGCGGTAAAGCACTTTTTAATTTAATACCTAAAAATATGTCATAATGCGTTCCAACCGAAACAAGAGAAACAACCATAAATTGTTCCTCGCTGTTGTGAATTGCCCATCTGAGAATTCACTTGTGGCCGAGTTTTCCAATATTTTTCTATTTTAAATTTTTCATAAGTATAAAAAAGCATTGAAAAATGCAGAAATTCAAAAATCATAAAACTATTATTCTGTTTTTTTGTTCATTTAGTGGCAACAGCAACACATCATCTGTGAAAATTACAACTATCTAGCTATCACGGTTCATGAGATACAGTGGAGTCTTAGTAATAAGGTCCCGTTTTTACCATTTGGGTACGGAACCCTAATTAGCTCTATCTTATCTAAGCGTGAAGCCATAATAACAATGTTTTCAGCATTTTTGTGTTCCAGCAATTAGAGACAAGATAGCCAGTTCCTCAGTGATGAGAATTCCGGGAGAGGCTCGCTTCCATCTTCGGCCTTATTAATACTTAACATCAGGTATGATGAAGGCTAAGAGTCTCCCCGTTGTTCATAAAAAAAGGGAGACAATCAAATCCGCCCCCTGCTCTCCCAATTAAGCTAGCTACTGGGCCGGATACTCAAAGGTTGCGGATTCCAGTCCCGCCTGAAAATAGTTTGTGAGTCGAGTATTTTTCTTTTAAAATTTATCGTAAGAAAGATAACATTTTAAATGCAAACTCTAAAAATATAAAAATTATTGTCTAAAAACACAAAGGAAAGTTAGATTTGATTAAACTAGTTTTGACTTTACCGTAAAATAATTGTTGTGAAGACCTAAATCCTTGTCTTTAAGAAGAAGAAGTTTAGGATTTCGAGAGTTTCTGTTCCGTTTCTATGTTTTCCTATTATAGAGTACTTAAGCTATCACTTACCATTTTAGGCTAACAACGGGTAAATGAGACAAAACACTATTCAGTGACTAATAGATGGATTTTTATAAGCTACTGACTACTTATATATAAACTGAAGCTGTAAGGAAAGGAACACATAATCATAATAAATTAGGTACACTGTTAAAACAATTAAAACAGTTCAGAAGGCTTATTACGAGTTTGGCAAACTTGACTTTACAGTAAACGTTAACGTAAAATGTAGCTCTGTCTCTTTCACGCTTAGCGACTGTTTTACCGACATGAGCAGTGTATCCTATAGTCTACGCTCACGAGTCCTGTAAATGTCATGTTAAGCAAACTCGTAATAGGGGTACAGAACAGGAGGTTCCCAATTCGTTTTTTTTTTTTTTTATGTATGTACGCCGATTACGCCGAGATTTCTGAACCGATTTCCATGATTCTTTTTTTGTTCGATGCAGAATAGTTGCCAATTGGTCCCATAAAAAAATTGTTTCGTTTGACTTATTACTTTTTATGTTATGAGCATTTTTATATATTTCATTTCATTGTTGACTTGGACGATGTAGTATTTACGATAATTTTGTTTATAATGTACATGAAACCTTATCTAATCTAGAAAACCCTGCTGTAGTTTACAAAACAGCCTATTACAGACACTAAAAAGTAAAAAAAATACTGCGTTAAAAAAACCGACTTCAAAAACTAAAAAGCAAAAAATAAGCCTTTTGGAGTCGGTGCCAGCCGAGGCAAGAAAAATAAAAGAATAGGAGCTTAAAGAAGAATGTCTTGGCCTCTTGGCTGCCACCGACTCCAAAAAGCTTATTTTTTGCTTTTTAGTTTTTGAAGTCGGTTTTTTTAACGCAGTTTTTTTTGACTAGGTATACGTCCTCGATAGTTTTTCGTGCTGGGGGACGTACGCTACTGAACGTATTACAATTGGCTTCTTAATTCTAGGCAGTTTTGAATTTCTATGGGGTATCGAATCTATTTCTAAATCATCTCTTTTACTCATTAGACAAAGAGAAAGGGATGGCTTTAAATCAATTTTTATAAACTACCTGGAAGTGTTAAGCATGACGTGCCGTTGACTGTACTAAACATATATTCTAATAAATAGGTCGAGGCTACCCAGTGTTCGAACTTGAGCTCATCATGGAAAACTCGAGATATTGGTTTAAGATAAATAAACGAACAATAATAAAGGTTTTCTTAGTTAGTGGATTATTTTCTGTTAATTATTACCATTAAAGCGACCATCAAATTAGTTATTTTTATTTATTTAAGTATTTAACTTTTTGAACAAAATTCAATTATGTAAAGTACAAAGGCGGACTTAATACTAAAAGAATTAACTGCCAGTCAACCTTTGGGCAAACAGATATCGACGAACGCGGTACAAATTATGCAATAAAGTAATATCTAAATACGTCGATAGATAAATGTTTAAATATATTGTAAACGTATATATATATATAATAAATATCTGCAATAAACATAATATCAGTTATTTACAGAATATATAATTTGATGATCACATAATATATACATATTAACAGTTACATATTATTTTAGACTTTCATGGTCATAATCACTATTACTATTATGAAAAATGGGCTTTTTAACATGTTTGAATTTGTTGCCGAGTCCCCGATATATCGTCGCAGTTGCATGCGCAACGACATGTGCATCTGCATCGACAACAAATACAGACATGGTAAAAATCTCGTTTTTCGTAATAATGATAGTCACATATTATTAGCGATTTTACCGTAGCAACTGCTTCTCACTTTATCGAGTTGGAATTATCTTTCAAAAACCTAACAGTGATCGTCATTTAGATTCTGTTTTTTCGATAAAATTCCTTATTTCTGTGGGAAAAAGCAAAACTGACGCAAATAAAAATTTGATTTTGTAATTTTTGCATTTTTCAATGCTATTTTTATACTTATGGTAAATTTTAAATAGAAAAATATTGAAAAAAAATTAACTCGGCCACAAGTGAATTCTCAGACAGGAATCGAACCCGCGACCTTTGGAAATCCGGTCCAATGCTCTAACCGCTGAGCTACCGAGTCTCGGTATTCACTTGTGGCCGAGTTAATTTTTTCCAATATTTTTCTATTTAAAATTTACCTTATGCAAATAAAAACGTTGACTTGACGAATCGGAAATCACACTATTATTTTAACCGACTTTAAAAAAGGAGGAGCTAGGTTCTCAATTTTATAGAGGTGCTCTTAAATCGGCGATAAACTGAAACCCATTAAGTTAAGCCGTAAAACCTGCAGCAAGAATAAGGATATGGGTTGCGTTTTTTTTAGGTATTTTTAGATATAAGTAGTAGAAATAGTATATTTCATTACGAGTGCGGAAAGCCTCACCTTCGGCTGCGCCTCGGCTCGGGTAGACATTTGTCGGAATTCTTTGCAATGACGTTTCGCTCGTGTACTGAACCACTATTTCTAATACAGTTGCGAAAAAATGAAACAATTTAATAAAAATAACATTTTTGGAAAATGGCGCCAACCGTAAAAGAATATAAGCAGATTTTTTGTTGTTGTTATCTTCACCCATTCTGGGTAGGCAAAGGGAACTATGCCCATACAGCCAAGTCTTCAGTAGATTTTTTTATTGATATGAAATGAAAATTAAATTTAATGAGATGAAATGAAGTGAAACCTAACCTAACTCATTGAATCAAATCATTAAATCTAATATTGAAACAAATTAGTAGCTTATTTTTAGAAATATTTGAATGAATTATTAAAACTTATATGATTTTTTTTTAGTAAAAACTTCGTGGTAGGTTTTTTCTTTTTAATAGACATTTTTTTGACAGTTGGGACAGAGAACGCACGAGTTCGGAAAAGGTAAAGAAAAAGCTCGAGTATGTAATAGCCCACATCCCGAACGCTATAAGTCCCTACAATACGCCACTTTTTGAGCAACTGTATTAAAAAAACATTTCTAATTTAAGCCAACAATGGTCAGCTTCTGAATTAAGAATTTTAAGTAGAAAACGTCTCAAGCTCAGCTCATAGCAAAATGTTATACAAAAAAATCATGGACGTCTAAGGTTTGAGTCGTTGTCAAACTTGAAAATTCTCAATTCAGAACCAACCACAACCGACCATAAGTCACTCTCCGTCATATTTCCGAATATAGGGCTCAGATGCACCAGTTTGACGTAAATTGACGATAACGATATGATGCGGAACGGTTGCGTTGCATATTATATGACGGCTTGCACAATCGTCCGTCGTTACGTCACGGCGCCCGCGCCGTCCGGGCTGCGCAATGCTGCTGACACGAAAACACAACTGCGCAAGCGCGCAATCCGCCTAATTGCTCGATCATTTTGTCATTCAACCCCTTATTAAAAACGTGGAGCAAGACCTATAATAACTAAGTACAAGATGAACTAGATGGATGTTAAGATAGGTAAGTTTAAAGCTGATGCTGTCATTTTCATTTGCAAAAAATTGGTTTGAGACGAATGAGATGAAATCAGATTTATGTCAGTATGATAGAACTAGTTGCTGTGAGGCCGCTTGGGATATAATACATTATTAAGGGGTAGGTAGGGGTTTACAAAGATCAGGGCCCATAGACAAAGTAACATCTTTAAGTAGCGAAACGATAATTCGATTCGTTATTATCTATATTCGCCAATTAACTTGCGGTAAGACCACGTGATTTAGCGCGGCCTATGTTCATCCGCCAATCCCATACATTTAATTATTTTTGAACTTCGTTATCGTTTTTGAATTGTTACTTTGGCTAAGGGCCCTGGGGCCTTACCATCAACTCTTTGCGATTCATTTTAGGTTATTTTTAGGTTGTGAGAGTGGGATGCTACCATAGGGCGCGTATAGCGGCGTCTTACTACCTGAATATTACCTAAATTCAATCGCATTACAGTTGATGGTAGCCCCCCAGGTCAACAAAGATCTCGCCTAGTTAGGTGATCCCGACATGTCAGTGTTGGCACTAAGAATGGCGTGCTCTATTGACGGAATTAAAGAGTCAAAGACCCACTTGGGGTACAGTCAGGGAACTTCCCGGTTGACCAGTCGGTTTTTTTGAGAAACGATATTTCGGAAAGTATTAAGGTTAAAGAAATAATTGATTTGTAAAATGAAATACCTATTAAAGCTCTTTATTTGTGATATAAACGTTTTCTATAAGTCTATTACTTTTTGAGTTAATTTTGTTCAAATAAACTCTACTGATATGAGCCCAGCAGTAAGTAAGTAAGGAGGTGTTAAATTCTATTATGAAGTTAATAAAAGATATTAACTATTTGGCAAAATAAAAAAATATATATAAAAGGTTTGTTTTTTATTATTACAATATCAGTCTACATCCAATCTTCGTGATACCTTATAAAGAACTAAGATTTGTTCAAGAACATCTAAAATCTGGAATAAATAGTGACAAAGATGAAAAAAATAATTTTATGATTAGCAATTTAAAGATAATAAGAATCCTTTAAAAATTATTGCATTGCAAAAATATGGAATTCATCTTTCTTTTTAAGCGAAAGTCATTATTCAGATGAAACAGAAACAAAACTTAAAAGTTAAAAGAGAGCTTTTTAAGTCGTCTAAAAATGTGGATGATATAGAAAAAACACTAGTAAGTATACTATTTGTCTAGCTTAAAACTAAAACACTTCTAACATTCAACAACTGGCTTCAAATAAAGATAAAGAAATAAGTTGAAAATACCTATTAGTAGTCACTTTTAACAACAATTAGTTAAAGTGTTTGTTAATGGGATTTCAGTAATAATTACCACTAGCCGCCCACTTGCACTAAGCCACACTAGGTTAAAATTTAACCCATAGTTAGTCCATACAAAAGTAGCACTAACTATTGGGTTAAATCTGTTAACCCAGCTTGACGCAAGTGGGCCTAAGAGTGGTCATAAAGTACTTTACCACGTATGGCATTGAACTAAAAGTTATGTAATAGTAACATTATGCGTGCATATGATCTATTCATGATTGGCTAATCCATAGTTTCAAGTCAATCAATAAAATCGATTGACTAAGCTGCAATGATGATTTATAATAAATATGTTACCATCATAGTAATTTGCGTTGAATTCTGTGACGCAGACAGCACACATTGACAATTGACAAGTAGGACAGAAGACACAAAAGATCCCGGAAACGAAAAAGATAGCAAATTAAATCGGAACCCATATGGGGTTTTCTCAATGTTTAATAATGCGAGCTCGTATGACATATCTGCTTTCATTCTGCTACACACTTATAATATCACTGCTTTATAATCAGTGTGTACGAGTATAATACCTACATTATGAATATCGATATTTTCTTTGGGTACATAATTATTCTGTTCCCCAGTATTTTCTGTAACATAGTTAACTCGTTTGTAACGTATTATTGATACTCTTTATATACGTCCATGAAAAAAACGCGCGAATCATTGAATTGCAACCAAGGTAAATTCACATTTTTTTCATTTGCCGGGGGTAAAAAAGTGTCTATTTGCATCTATATAATGAAGATTCAGATTTTTTTAAATGTCTCGACTCCCTAGCCCTTATTATTGAATCCTAATGGTTCCTTAACCCTGCAGCGTTGTATGTATTACATTTTGTCGCCGTTATGTTGACACCAAACAATTTTTGTTTTAGCTGCTTTGTATAAATTTGTCGAAGGAGACACGGTGCTTGCCAGAAGGGTCTGCCTTTTTCACCAGTTCCTCCCACTGCTTAGGGTGCTTCTGCTGGATGGCCTTGATCACCTTACGGATGTTCAGTTTCTGCTTCTCAGAGCACTTGGCACAGGTGGTTTCGACAGCTTCCGGCAGCGCTTCTGGAATCCAAAAAGGTTATTTTTAATCTTGACAAAAATTGATGTTTGCTTTAAATTAAAACAGGAAACAAAAAGTAAAAAAATATAGTCTCGTCGTTGGAATGAAGCAAATTATCATGTTTCGCCAACAATTATTAATTCAAGTTAAGCATTGTAATACCTATAATTAAATGTACTTTGCTTTTTATGGGAAAAAACGTCTACCGTTATAAATTAGTTTTTCTGATTATATAAGACAATTATTTTAAAATGTTATGTTAATTATTTGAACTGCAAAGTATGAATTACAATGTTGATCATGTAGGTAAGTACTCAGTTTATTTTTTTCAAGTCTTGGTATCATCGATATGACAATGATTATCATGGTTATAAAACCCATTTTAAATAAAATCTTCTAGCCAAAATATTCAAAGACAATAAAAACATCGTTAATCAAAATCGAACTAAGTCATCAGCACTTTACGATGGCAAATAGGGAATACATAAATGCAACGCCGGATTACACTGCATCCGGTGAGACCCTAACACGGACCTGCCCCTTAATTGTCTAATTTCAAAATCTATCGCAATCCCTTTCGAAGGTATTGTGATCGTGATAGTGATTTATGAAATTGTGTAACTTATAGTCGCAATCCCTTACAGAAGGAATGATGATCTAAATGACACTTCATTTGTCAATTCTCCATACATTTGAAAGATATTTTCGTGTATCACTTTGCTTAGACAGTTCAATTTCGTTCATTCAATACCTTTCAAAACGCATCCCGATCACAATCCCTATCAAATGTCAAATAGTGACGGCCTGTTGTATGTTAATATCTTTCAAATGACATATTAAAAAGGATTGGGATAGATTTTATAATAAAAAAATTAGACTCTTGCTTAGGCAACGATCATAATTAACACGCTATAAAAATATAAAAAATCTTTTGACCAAAATCTTCAGACACTAAAACCGCTAATCAGCATTGAACTGATTAATCGGCACTTATGTACAAGTAGTCAATTCTTTATAACTTTTTAATTTTGCATTTTACTATGCTATTTTGTATTTTTTTTATGAATGACGGGGAGACTCTTAGCCTTCATCATACATGATGTTAAGTATTGATAAGGCTGAAGATGGAAGCGAGTCTCTCCCGGAATCCTCAACCTCTGAGGAACTGGCTATCTTATCTCGAACTGCCGGAACAACAATGCTGAAAACATTGTTGCTATGGCGTCAGGCTTAGATAAGATGGTGGTAGCTAGCCAGGCGGGCTTACAACAAGTCCTACCACCAACCAAACCGAATACAATATGTACCCCCGCTGGGAATCGAACCCGGGACCCCTGGGTCTGATACCGGTGGTTGTACCACTGATTAAATGAAATTTTAAACAAGAAAATATACTAGAAAAAGAACAACTTGTCTCATGTCGCTCAGACTCTATTTACTTTTACAAATTCAAATTGGGAATACCCAACAGTCAAAAGAGACCATAAATGCAACGCCGGACTTACACTGCAACCGGCGAGACCCTGACACGGACGTTCTTAGGCAACGATCACATAATTAACACGGTTATTTAACATCGAGTAATGCTACCAACAACATATTAACGGCCTTGACATGAAATGCAGACCAACCGCTAATGATGATTCAACAAGTATTATTTGTATGTTATGATTCCGTATTCATGATACCGCATGATTGAACGTTGGAATTTTTGGTTTGGTCAACTAAGTTGTAATTGTCCGTATTTTTAGGTTTTTTAGGGGTTTTTTTATTTTCCCGACGTTTCAGCACCTTTACAGCTGCCGTGGTCACGGGATGAATATTTATTTAATCATGAGAAATTTTTAGAAGAAAGAAGTAGGTACTTTGTAAATAAAAAAAATAATAAAAAACGGACTGTTTTTTGTTTACTTGAAAAAGACATAAACGCGTTACAATATTTTATTATTTATAATAATTATTGATGACTATTTAAAAAAAGGTACCTATGTATGTATTATATGCATCTATATAGCACGTATTCTTTATATAATTTAATACACACTAACTGATTGTTCACATATTAAACAAATCTTGTTATAACACGATATGAAACTGAAATATCTAAGCTCCAACCTAATAACAACTTAGGTAAGAGTTGTTATTGCAATATGAAATATAACAGAGTTGTTATTACGCAAAAAATTGTACAAACTTACTTCTGAAATCGGCTCCCTCTGGTGTGCATCGGCCCTTCTCTAGGAAACAATTGATGTATGCCTTTAGAAGTCTGTCGTTGGAAATAAGAGTCTCCACATCGAAGTTATCGTATTTTGGATTGTATTTATCGGCAGCATAAGCAGCGGCAACAAGACAAGACAGAAGAATTACAGCCTTCATGGTGAATTTAAATCTGTGAACAAATTTTTAAAAAAAGTTTGTGATTTAGTTCTTTTCTTTTCTCTAAAAAGTTCGGGAGTCTTCGCGCAATAAATACTTCTTGCACGCTTATTCTTTTTAATTGTTTGTTAACCAAGAACAAATGAGTCAAGATTAGTTTTGAACAAAGAACGTATCCTGAGCAGAATATCAAGTGGTATTTTACTCCGTGTAGGTCCAATGGTTAAAGTAAACGTGATTTGAATCCAAATGAAGTACTGGTCAATGTCAACCGATATGAATAAACTAACACTTAATCTTTACATTCACATTAAATGTGATCATACTATGGGGAATCATTAGAAAAATCACGTCATTCAAAAGACAAAAAATATGAATTTACTTCATTAAATGAAAGCATTAAAAGCAAAATTTGCTTTTCTTTCTGAATAAAAAGAACAATTACTTATAAAAAAATATCTTTGAATAAATAAAATATAAATAAAAATAGTAAGCATTTTAACTACGATACACATGTCTCACAATTATAATACAATCCAAAAGTGTTATTGTAATATCGAATAAAAAAATATGATACAAACTTTTTTCAAAAACGAAACAAACAACACTGCAGTTGACCACAAGATAATAGTTCACAAACCACAAAACCAGTGACACAGTTCTTAACCAAATGTTATAAGTTCGTTCACCCACCTTTTACTCTCTATGGGCCCAAACAACTAGCATTGGTCGAAAGCGACAGTGGCTTATATTGACGACCACTACTCAGTGGCACATGGTCGATCATGCAATCACGGCCACAAACAAATTTGAACTCAATTTCTAAAGACTTTTCAGTCAACGACTATAATCTTGAGCTTTAACTGTCAAATATACGCCTACAATTCAACGGAAAATTGTTTCCAAATAATGAGGAAAACATGATATAATTTTATTTGAAACTAGTTGCTGATTGCTTGATAATTTCTCCGAACAAGCATTCTGAGAACACTTATTTTACTTCATGATCAAATAATTAATTATCTATAAGCATGCTAAAAGGGGTGTAGTTAAAGTTCAAACTTCTACTAAACATTTTAAATGTAGAATACGTGGATTCGTTTTCGTTATGGGTCTTTTAACACCCTGTATAAATCATTGATTATTACTTCATGATAGACATGATAGTGTGTGGTCCGCTAGTAACGCCAGTGCTATGCTACCCATCTTGTATCATCAGATCAATATAAGTAAACGTGGCGTCGGCGTCGCCGTGAAGCTGTAGTTACGTTAAGAGTTGTATATTATATATATTTCAATCTCAAGTTGCACTTTTAATGCTCAGCCAACCGCACAAGGGATTTATGGCGTCAGTGCAATAAGTTGGATAAGTTGGTTACGGAACTAGTAAATTTTAAAAGAACATATTATAGACACAAATCCCAGTATGGAACATATATAGCTAAACTATCATAATAATATCTGAGTTCCGATATTACTTAAGACAAAGTTAATGAGTCAGATATATGTCTTGTTTGTGATGCTCTATATCAGTAACTAGCTTATACCCGCGACTTCGTCCGCGTGGAATCCTTTTATACATGTATTAGTTTTCCGCCCGCGACTTCTTCCGCGTAGATTCTACTTTCCCCTTAAGGGAAAATCCTTTCTTACCTATCTACATGCCAAATTTCAACTCAACCGTCAAGTACTTTGAGCTCTGCGAATTTGAATAGAATTTCGAAAAATCGTCTCGTAGTGCACCCCTAGACCTCACAAGGAACCTATGTGCCAATTTAAGTTTCAATCATGAGCCTAATAATAATAAAATGAGTCACTCTTACTTTGAAATTAAAGGATTTTTCTTACAAAACTCCATCCCCCTTTTCACCCCTTTCGGGATGGAATTTTCAAAAACGCTGAGACAGGTAAATGTTTATTTTTAATCCTTTACCTAAATATAAAATTTGAAGATCCTAACTCCAAAGCTGACTTACTTTCATTCAAACTTTCATCCCCTATTTCACCCCCTTAGAGGTAGAATTTCGAAAAATCCTCCCTTAGTGCACCCCTAGACCTCACAAGGAACCTATGTGCCAAATTTGAAGTCTCTAGACCTAGCGGTTTGGGCTGTGTGTTGATATGTCAGTCAGTCAGTCAGTCAGTCAGTTTCTATTTTTATATATTTAGATAAAGAAGATAGATAGATAGAATAAATTGTTAATATGGGAAATATGTTTCTAGAAACTAAATCATCAGTCAATAATGGTTTCGGTCAAAGTTGAGTGGGATTACAAAACATTTGAAATAAAAAAAAAATGACAACGAAAATCGGAATATAAAACCTTTGTCAATCGTGTTTTCGGTGTAAAGAAAATTATGGAAAATAAAAAGTGGCTAAACGTTTTCGGGAAAGTGAAATTCGTAATCTAAAATTCGAATTTCAGATAGGTGACCCTTTTTACCATTCTAGGGGTTGATTTTTGTAAAATCACAAAATAAAGGTTTGTTTATTTGGTTTTAAGTTTCAATCATGAGCCTAATAATAATAAAATGAGTCAATTTTACTTTGAAATCATAGCATTTTTCTTACAAAACTCCATCCCCCTTTTTACCCCTTTCGGGGTGGAATTTTCAAAGACGCTGAGGCAGGTAAATGTTTATTTTTAATCCTTTACCTAAATATAAAATTTGAAGATCCTAACTCCAAAACCGACTTACTTTCATACAAACTTTCATTCCCTATTTCACCCCCTTAGGGGTAGAATTTCGAAAAATCCTCTCTTAGTGCACCCTCACCTAGACCTCACAAGGAACCTATGTGCCAAATTTGAAGTCTCTAGACCTAGCGGTTTGGGTTGTGCGTTGATATGTCAGTCAGTCAGTCAGTTTCTTCTTTTATATATTTAGATAAAAAAAATTGTGGCCGCTGAAAAAAACGCCACTAGTCCATACAAAGTTAACTACTCCAACCCCTTTCTGGCCTTTAACTTCTTCTTACTTCTAACTAGTAACTAGTAAGTTAGAAGTAAGAAGAAGTTAAAGGTCAACAACAAGGAACAAGCCTTAAGGCCGCTTGTTCCTTGTTGTTTCTTTCATGTTTTCAATCTTGTAGGCGATTGCGTAGGTCAATCGTATACATTTGACAGTTCATACTATATCATTTTATATGCCATGCCATACAAATTGTAGTCGATTGAATACGATATGAACTGACAACTGAATACGATTACCTTACGCAATTGCACCCCAGGTTGTGAATAATCAAAAAATCTATCACTTTAAACTAATAGACAAAAACAAAGCATAGAATTCGAATCCGATTCCGTGTCCAATGGTTTGTACATCAGCCCGAAGACATCATTCGTCTCGTCACCACCCCTTGAAAACAAAACACCGAAGCAGACTATACATTTCTTTTTGTACCACTACCATTTCGAATATCTTCATATTTCCGTACATTAGTGAAACAGTTGTTACGAAGATATACATATATGATAACTAATAATATTATTTTTAATTATTTTTTCATAGAGCACATGAAAAAATAAGTAAAAATCGCGATCATACATGACGAAGGACTGCGAACGGCGTATTGAGTTTTTAAGCGATGTGGGCAATCGCGCATACATCAGTTTTTTTTCCTGACTTTTGAAACCTTGTGTAGAATTCTCAGAAACATCAACAGAACTTGCTAGAGTTTATTAAATGTCTTCCTTAGATTCGTTGGTTAAACATCTACTAGCTACATCGCTAGGCCGGAAAACGTAATTTTGTAAAGTAACGAGCAAGCTAGTAGATGTTTAAACAACGAATCTAAGGAAGACATTTAACAAACATTTAGCAAGATCTATTCTGAGAATTCTACACAAGGTTTCTAGCCGTACACACAAATACACTAGTATTTACAAAGCAAACATTATCCACTCTATGGTTCACTCTACCTATTAATACCAACTTATTGCACTCACGTCATAAATCCCTTGTGCGGTTGGCTGAGCATCAAAAGTGCAACTTGAGATTGAAATATATATACAACTCTTAACGTAGCTACAGCTTCACGTCGACGCCTACACGCCACGTTTACTTATATTGGTCTGATGATACAAAATGGGAAGCATAGCCATGGGGTTACTAGCGGACCACACACTATCATGTCTATCATGAAGTGTACATGAATAATCAATGATTTATACAGGGTGTTAAAAGACCCATAACGAAAACGAAACCACGTATTCTACCCATCTCGTTACAATGATTTTCTTGAATGGGGCCAAATCTGGGAACCTGATAGTAAAGGAGTTATTTAGGATCAAAGTCGATATTTGTTTTTAAAGATTATCGTTTAAAGTAACAAAACCGCAATGAACATCAAAACTGGATCCCGGCCGCCTACTCGTACCCTCTAGACCGGTGGTGCCCAACCGGTAGCTTAGGGGCACCTGGTAGCACGCGGCCTGTTATCTAGGCGCCCGCGAACAATATAGGTGAAATAAATTAAATAAACAATAACTAAATTACGCTGTATGCCATACAGTACTGAACATGTGGAGCTATTTCATCAGTTAAAATCGAAATTCGAAAGGCGTCTTGACAACATTTTCTGTATAAAACCTCTGTTTATTTTAGACAAAAATGCATTTATCGCTGGCGATGTTTCACAATTAGCTTCGTTGATGGAAACCCATTGCTTCGTTAATAAAGCGGAAGCTGAATTAGAAATTATTACACTTCGCAGTATCCTTAAAAGCTCAGACAATAAAAGCGACGAAGTTTTCAAGCTCATACCCTGTTAAATACAAAAACGTAATTAACTGTTTAACATTAAAGCATTTTTTGGGTCAACATATCTATGTGAACGTGCTTTTTCTGAAATAAAAGTAATAAAACTGACGAACACGTCAAAAATTTTATGATTTTGGGTTGTAGGTACACAAGATTACCAACCAGAATTTAAGAAGCTTTCTGAAAATGTGAATAGCTAAGTATCGCATTAGCTTTTCGCTGTTCCGGTCTTATTCTGTATTAAGTGTAGTAAGTGTGTCATATAATGAATAACATGTGGTCTAATTGTATAATGTAGTTTCCTTTATATCACTTAATAGGTTCGTCTATGTTCTAAGGCGATTAACTAAGAAAACGGCACTTAATGTGACAATGTCTGCTTACTATGGCCATGTCGCCTCAAACATCTCTTATGGGATTCTTATATGGGGCAATAGCACTGATGCAGGTAAAGTATTTATTGCTAAAAAAAAAATGCATTCGAGCGATATGCAACAAAGGTCCATATGAGACATGCAGGCCACTGTTTGTAAAGCTAGGTATATTAACGGTCCCTAGTATGTATATCCTAGAAATTTTCAAATTCGTTAAAAGCCACTCGGATATATTTAAAATGGCCAAGGATATATACCCTAGGAATACTAGAGACTGCCATAGACTTGCTTTGGATTTTCGCCCAAGAACTTCTGCTTGTCAAAAGAGTTGTTACTGCATGTGCGTTAGAGTCTATAACAAAATCCCTAGCCAATTTAAGCACGGACCTAAAACACTAATGACCAGAAAGTTACGTGAATGGCTAGTACAAAAATGTTTTTACAGCTTGAACGATTTTTTAAATTATTGTTAAGTTTGCATGTAATTGCAGTTAATGTTTATTAACTGAATAATGTGTCTAACCTTAAATAACATCTTGTGTACCTATTCTCTGCAAATAAATACTTTTGACTTTGACTTTATGTTTTTTTTATAACTCGGTAGTGCCCGCGTGGCTTATCTGGCTTTTCAAAATAGCCCTTGGAGCAATACCAGTTGGGCACCACTGCTCTAGACGCACGCATACGTTGTTGCACGCGTTTTTTGCGTGTAAAAATGACACCCATTTTTTTTACAAAAATAAAAGTCGTTTCCATGCAATTATTTTCGCATATTCTTATTTAGTTTGATGTACACTACGCATATATTGCGGATTCGGTATGGGTCTTTTAACAACCTGTATGTGTGTACTTAAAGCAGATATGTCTTACAAGCTCGCATCTTGTGGAAATTGGGAAGCCCCTTAATGGGGTAAGATGTTGTTCTATGCACAATGAAAAGATTTAAAATTGGACTAGTGTCTTGGACACAGATTTCAACGCAAATTACTATGAACGTTACATATCTGTAGGGCAAGCACTAATAACTATCGAAATAGTATCGAGCACGTAATGTCAAAAAATGTATAGGAAAATGTAGTTCCGTTTACGTCCGGTACGAACGCTGCTCAATATGTCATACGTTTTTTTACTTTATTTCCTCGATACTTACTCGAAAGATATTCGTGCTAACCCCACTGTATAAAAAATTTGGTTATAATGAAATTTATATTAAGAACTTTTTGCACCGCAACAGTAGCGGACACAAACATGTTATCAGAGGTGGTAGATACTATTATCCACTTTATTCCTGTGCATTTTTTTCTGTAACCAAGAATACTGAGAAAATGAGGTTTTAGTTTAATTATATTTTTACTTTAATACTTCACAGTAAAGTTTAATATAATTAATATAATCATAAACATACACCCAATCGCTATGATAGTGCGTCTATTAAGTTGGAGCTACTATGATGAGTTGGAGTCATAGACCTATATCGAGATAGACGAAAAGAGCGCTTCAAACTGTATGAGAACCTAGCGTGTCGACATTTTCGTAGATACGATGACGTCACGAGCGAGATTTAGTGATGTGTAAATGTTATTGACGAGCTCTTGCAAGAAAGCACTGCACAATTAACCATTTTCGTTTCTGAGTGACGCGTGTTTTCTTGGCAATGGTCTCAAACGGACTTACTTAGATTGTAAAACCTTAACAGTGGATCAAATTTTTGGCACGCAAGGTAGGTACACTTTTACCGTCTATCTCGATATAGGTCTGTGGTTGGAGTCTGTGCAAGTTTGAGTTTAATTAAATAATAGTGTAAATATAACAATAATACATAATAAATATAACAAAGTATAGCATGAGGTACAAAGTCATCAGTAATTGGGGATTCCGGGAGAGGCTCGCTTCCATCTTCAGCCTTATCAATACTTAACATCAGGTATGATGAAGGCTAAGAGTCTCCCCGTACTTCATAAAAAATAAATAAATGTATAGTATGCTTTGTTTTCAAGGGGTGGCGACGAGACGGTTCGGTCTGATTCACAAACCATTGGACACGGAATAGTCTTTGTCTATTCTGAAGTGATTGACAATGACAATGCATACATTCCGTTATCGGGAACGTTTCCAACTGTTTTCCGGCACTAGCCGACTTTCATACAATCGAGGTATCTTTGGAGCCTTGGTTCTTTGCCAAGGATTGACCGAGCTGTGATCTGATAATGGCCATCCACGGAGTGAATGGAGGAGATTTAGATTGCTATACATACCCAACTGATCTGATCAACATTCGTAAAGATGTAAGGATCAGTTTTCAATTTCAGAAATATCATATTTTTTTATGCTATTTTGACGTTTTTTTTTAACATATCCATACATCTCTCAGAATGATGTTCAGATCAGTTGGGTGTATATAGCAATCTGGATCTCCTCCATTCACTCCTTCCATGGCCATTATCACACCTCAGTCAATCCTTGGAAGAGAACCAAGGCACCAAAGTTACCTCTAAGGCCGCTTGTTCTTTTTTGTTGACCTTTAACTCCTTCTTACTTCTAACTTGTGGCGAAGCGTAACAACCAACTATAACTACTTTTTTGTGTTCTGCGGGAGTGAAGAAGAGGCAACTTGGTAAAAAGTCCACTTGAATGGAAATTTCCTACCTACTTAAATAAAAAATATTTCTACTCGCAACGTAAAGGAACGATATAAACATATTCGCCTATAGGCATTTACTGTAACAAAATAGAACCCTCTGGATTAGGTGTCACTAAATATTTTAAGTAAGTTACACTAAATATCTCACTAGTTATGGAGTAAAAATAATTTATTTATTTTTGAATTTTGAGCCATAATTAAATCTTGAAAAGGGTGAAATCAATGGTTGAAAGACCATAACAAGTATTTGAAACAAAATGCGTATAATGAAAAACTTACCTAATATATAGCTATTTTATTTCTAAGCGCTTGCGACAGCCTTCTCAAAGCTATCGTAGTATTTATTGGACGGGTCTATAAGCTTCTTCAACTCAGCGTGCTGCTGGGGCAGTTCTCGTTTGAAGGCGTCGAAGGTTCTCCTAGCGAAGCTCTTCTGCGCACGAGTGCATTTGCCACAACGGGTGACGATTATCTCGGGAAGCGCCACTGGAATCAATTATTTTGGTACATTTATTAACGTGCAAGAAACAAGATATTGATTTACCTATCTTGTTTCTTACATTGCAAAGTTTACATAATACAATAGTATTGTGTAAAGTTTTGTAATTGCCTTAGTTTTTTTTTAATTAGGTCTTTACATACAACTTTAAGTCGCGCCTGTATATCCTGTGGTGCTATAAACCCACGATTCGGATAGCGGGCGAGCCTACTAAAATAACTGAGCACCGGGCCAAGGAAAATAAAGACAGGAGAACTACGAAATATGGGCAGGAAATTTAAGGTCGATTACCCGTATGCACTTTTAGGCAGTTGCGTCCCTAAATAGTGGAGGTGTATATGACCATCTAAAGACTTTCATCGGCCATAGACACCCACAACAAGACATGGGGTATTCCTATTCGGACCCGTGGCTACTGTCTTTACGTCAAAGAGGTGGCAAACATTTATTTACTATTTCTTCCTCTCTTATGAGAGGTAGGGAATTTACTTAGAAAATTTTCAGGAAAAATTACATGCACTTAAATACATTGAATAAAATTCAACTTACGCTTAAAAACCCTTCCAATGGGCGTACAAGGTCCTTTGTCGAGAAAACAATCCATATACTTCCTCAGCAGCCTTGGATTCTGTACCAAAGTGTCAATATCGAACAAATCATACTTCCTATCATATTGTTTTTGCTGTGACGTCACCGTCAACAACACACAGAAAACTAAGAATACAACTTTCATTGCTTTTCTTAAACTTTCATCTCCTATACCAGTATCATCAATATAAGCTTAAGAAATTAACCTTCTGATAGACAAGTGTGGAGTGATCAACAATATTTAAATCCTCTATTTAAAACATACATTAGGCACTCTAACCTTCGGACAAGTTAATATTATGAGGAAGGAGTACACAAAAAACCGATGTGATGTTTGATCCGGAAACATTAGCATTATATGCACGTATAAGTAATCTGTGAGCACCGCCATTTTAAATCTATTTGTAATTATTCACAATAACTTCCGATGTAATATTTACATACAACATCACATGCAATATTCTTATTCCGAAATGATTGAATGAAGTTCTTCAGAATATCGCTCTACTAGCTTACTTAGCAACACACCTTTGCATTTATAATATTATTTTATTTGACGTCATCATACTTCGGCACATATTTTCTTCATGTACTTACTAATGTTTATCAAACTTAACCAATTTTCTTTAGTAAAGCGGTATACTGGTGCCGTTTTTTACCGACTTCAACAAAAAAGGAGGGAGGTACTCAATTCAACCCGTATTTTTATTTTTTTTGTCCGATGTATGTATACCGATTACTCCGGTGTTGGTGATCCGATTTTAATAGTTGTTTTTTTGTTCGATCGGGTACACTGTCAATTTGGTCCCATATAAGTCTCATTGAGATCCGATGATAGTCTTCGGAGATATGGGGCCTAATGTCATGGAAGTCATGAAACAATTATATCATCCAGGTAATTGTTAGATTCTTGTTCGAGCTGAAGTTTCACGCAATAACTACTGAGCGGATTTTGATGAAACTTTTTTGTTAAATAGCTATTGGTCCTCGCCAACATACCTATAGGCTATAAACCCTCAATAAGTAAAGTCGCTGCACCGGGAAAAGCAGCTTTGTAAAAGGTAATGAGGAGTTGACATAAGGTTATTAGCGTAGGTACGGGACCTGTTCTACCTTTAAAAATTGTGAAATAAAAAACCTTTTATAAAAAAATTAAAACCGACTTCAAAAAACTAAAAAGCAAAAATAAACCTTTTGGAGTCGGTGCCAGCCAAGGCAAGAAAAATAAAATTGTAGGACCGCAAAGTAGAATGCCTTGGCTGGCACCGACTCCAAAAGGTTTATTTTTTGCTTTTTAGTTTTTTGAAGTCGGTTTTAATTTTTTTATAAAAGGTTTTTTTTCATTAAATATCATAAAAACTCGTACTACCTATCCAGAAAGAAATATGAAATGAAGAAAACAGATTAGACAATTATGGTAAATTGATATCTCTGAATACTGTTTTATTTCTTAAAAACGAGACCAAATCATATGGATTATAAATATTGTTAATACCTCCAAAGAGTGTATAAAATTTTAGTGCAAATATTAAATATCATCATCATCATCAGCCTGAAGACGTCCACCGCTAGACATTAAATATTAAATATATTTATCCTCAAATGTTTATTAATTTCAATCCAAGGCTACGTCGCGAACAGTTTTTATTCACTCTTGAACTGTCTTTGAATGTTTTGCTGGCAGTTTTTCGACTCACTTGACTTTTTGCTGCCCATCTTGAATAGAACAAGTTAAATCATCTAGAACCATTATTGTTTGACTGTCAACATTATTAAGTAATCGTGCAGACAGAGACGGCGATAACATTAGAAGATTTAACGAAATAAGTACTATATGGCTTAATATATGTATCTACGTAGAACAGCCAGTGACCTATTCTCTCTCTGTGACATTTCTAAATTTTCATTTTCCTCGCCATATTTTTTATTATTAGAAAAGTAAGTGAAATATCTTCTAATGTCGAAATGATTTAGTCTCAAAGATCTTCGAAATGCTATGATGATGTTTTGAAAATGTTTTAAGTGCAAAATCGGAAAAATCGGTCTTACTCCCGCGCGTGCTAGAATATTAGATTTTTAGTTTAAATTTATTTGTATTAATAATAATTATTCTGTAAATTTAGTATTCAATTCATTATATTATTAAAGCTTATCGATATTGGTCTATCAAAATATTAAAAGCTATAGTTATAAAAACAGTAAAATATAGTCATCCCGTGACCACGGCAGCTGTAAAGGTGCCGAAACGTCGGGAAAATCAAAAAACCCCTAAAAAACCTAAAAATACGGACAATTACAACTTAGTTCGTGGAAATATAGCGCGTTTGATATCCGTAAAAGTTGTTTTATTTCAACAGTAAAATACTAAAAAGATGTGTTTTGACAAGACGATTGACAAATGGTCAGGTTTCCGTTTACTTCCCTGTTATTTCCATAATCATTTTTGGTATACAACGTGTATATTTTCTTGATAAATTAAGTTATAATGTTAATAATATTTATAACGTTTATTATTCCGTAATATGTAGTTACTGTTTTATTCTATTTTAATACGGTTTTATTCTCGATTAATTTTATTTAAAGTTACACTTGATGTTCTCTGTTAAGGTACAGAATACTTAATAGTACAAGTAGTTAAGTGAAAAGATTATGTTAATTTAATGTGTTGGTGTTTAAAGTTGTGTTTTAAGTAATCATTATAATTTAAAAAGAACATTTTTAATTGTCGTATTTATTTAATAAAATCGTTTTAACTACAATTGAAGCTTTTTAACATTTCCAGTAGAATTTAATTTCATATCCATTGAGACTTGTACTTGTACTTATGGTCCTAATTTCTAACACGCGCGTCGTTTTTTGCTTCAGTCGTATGGTCATAACAGTAATATAGTTAGCTCCTTACCTATTCTGAACGCAAGAGTTTAATTTTGCACCTTTGCTCTTTGTCATTTTAACTCAAGTTTTTTTTAAACTATTGACAAAAACTTTAAGTATAGTATAACTAAAAAAAATTGGGGGTAGATGCAGAAAAAAGTTATGAAATGTGCTAACGTGCCAGAACTTTTTATTATTTTCGGAATTCACTTGGAAACAATATCTTTCTTCTAGAACTTCTCGACTGCCTTCACTAATCCGTCGAAATACTTGCTCTCAGGGTCGTATTTCTTCTTGAACTCCTCGTATTCCTGTGGGAGCTTATCCTTGATGCCGCCGAGGAAGATCTTGAACTGGTGCTTCTGGGCGTCAGTGCACTTGGCGCAAGCTTCCCTTACAGCCTCAGGCATGTCCTCTGTCAATAGTGAAGGAACATTTGAAATTATTGAATACTAGCTTCCGCCCGCGGTTTCACCCGCGTGGTTCCTGTTCCCGTGGGAATATCGGGATAAAAAGTAGTCTATGTTACTCTCCGTCCTTTCCACTAACTCTATGCCAAAAATCAAGTCGAATGGTTACTTAGTTAGGGCGTGAAGGAAGGACAAACAAACACACTTTCGCATTCTTCTTCTTCTTATCGAGTGCGGAGTAGTGGCCACCTCTGGTGTCAGAGTTTATCAAGCCGCCTATAAGGCCTCTGACTTAGCTTAACGACTGTAATCAAATGACAACAGCCGGGACAGACGGTTTAACGTGCCCTCCGAAGCACGGAAGCGCTCAGTTATAATGCCACTTTACTGTCACCCATCCGACACCTGACCGTGCCGAACTTTGCTTAACAAACGTGATCGAATACGATCAGTCTGTCAAGCGCGGCCATGAGCGCTTCATTCTTTCGCATTTATAATATAAGTTAGGATAAGCTTAACTTACAGCAAAAATTCGGTTCATAATCTCGATTTTATTAAACCTAGATTTATTCCGTACGTATATTTTCAAAATATTAAAATTGAAAAAAAATCTAATAATATGTAGATAGAACATCTACATATGTGTGGGTGTGTTTACCGCCACAAGTAACATTGCAAGAAGGTCTACATTACAGATGCTTTTACTGGATGAGCTGTTAGATCATATCAAACTAGCATTCTGAATGAACTGGCGATTACGCAATGTATAGATCCGTCTTTTAATGAACATTAAGTCCTTCAATTTCATATTAAAACGACGAGCTCGGTGGTGCAGTGATTCGGAAGTAATTAAGGCAGGCCGGGGGGAAATTCTCGCGATGAGTTATGTCGAATTCGAAAATTTTCAAATCTTAATTTCTTTATTGAAAATGTAATTTAAATCTCTTCTACTGTCAAGATCCTTTAGATTTAATGATCTCGAATTCGAGATGTCGAATGCGCGAGAATTACCCCCCATTGCCCCAACAGCGACGAATTGAGACAAAGAACAAAAATAAAACAAGTGTGCTGCTAATAGGCCCTGTCTCAGTCTCAAAAAAACCCTGTCTCAAAACTAACTTCTGGGTCATTCGTTGATGACCAGAATAACCCAGAAGCACTAGTATATTGGCAGGGCCAAAGGAGTGATTAGAAACAACAAAACAATGTCGAAGACAATATATAACTGACTTATATATAACCAGCCTTCTATGAAATTGTATGGCACACTGTCTCACCGGCTCGGCCCGATACCGAACTTCATAGAATTTCATAGAAATTTACGCCCACCTACATCGGTGTAGGTGTCGTGTCCTGTCGGCCGACTAGTGAAGAAGCGCTCATTATGAATATATATATACAGGGTGGAAAAAACTGCCACTTAATAATTACTTACTCTTAAAGGCCGCAGGGACATCGGCACACACGTTCTTGTCCAGGAAGCACCCGGAAAACTTCTTCAGCTCATCCAAGTTGGCGACCAGAGCGTTGACGTCAAAGTCGTCGTTTTCCGTCGTGTACTTCTCGTCAGCAACAACTACTGCTACCAACATCGCCAATACGAGGACGACCTTCATGGTGATTGTGTATTTTTTTTCTATAAACAGATACAAATGCAAAGGTTAGGGAGTAACTTCTGGATTATTTCTAAGATAAAATGATTTTCCATGAGTGTTTTTTTTTTTTTTACTGATTACTCGGCAGGCAATTGACCACCATCGTGCTTAGTAAACAGGATGTCGTCTAGGGCGTTACATGCTTGCATTAGATTTCTATTCGCTCTCGCCTTGAAGAGACCAAGGTTGTAGGAATCGGGGAACACATGAGCAGGCAGCGCATTCCATTCTCTAACGATTCACATTAGAAAAGTGTCTGCAAAGCGTTTGGTATGGACCGTTGGAATGTCTACAATGTATGGGTGGCAGGCTAACCTGCGTCTGGTACCCCGATGGTAGAAAGGGGCTGGAAGGAGGAACAAGGTAGTGCAGTTCACATCACACACTCTCTAAAGTGCTAGTTCAACAAAGCTAGTAGGTACTATAATTATTACGCCAAAACCTGCAGTAGGTTTGTCATATAAGCCGCTGACATCCACTGATAGGTACAGGCCGGCAGACTTATCAATTAAATCAAAAAACAACATTATCTTTTATATATTAAAAACATACAAAATAATTACATGTGAATCGTCAGTAGAAAACAAATTGCATTCTCTTCCCTTGCACTATCGACCTTCTATCTAGTACGAAACAGGTACAAAATTCCAAATATTCTAACAGCAGTATATCACTTCACTTTATCCTAATATATATATAATTATATAAATTCCTGTGTCTTTTGATTATGTTCATATTTATACTTACCCCCATATTCTAAGTCGTTCCTCCAAAACTTTTTACACTCCACTCAACCTCGTCGTGGGTAAAAATGGTAGTGTGCGCTAGGCCTAACACGGAGTGGCTACCAGGGGCGTGCATTCCATATAGGTAATTAGGCAGTGCCTACCTCATTCAAAACCTAAATAAATATACAATAAGTGATAAAGTTATTTTATTTTAGTTTAAACTTCTATTCAACACTCACCCACTAAGACATTCCTTACGCTAAATACTGAATACCTACCGATAGGCAGTCTCGAAATTGCCTACTCGAAACAAGCAGCGTTTCATACAAGAATACAACATATTTAGAAAAAGTATTGCTCAAGTATAAACCGCCCATGGCAAGAAGGGCGCTGTTTGTACGTGTAACGTTCTAGCTTAAACTTCCGGAATATATCAGTATAAAGTAAGCATGCCTACCTGACGAATGAATTTGGTCGCTAATTATTTTGTTGAGGAGTTATTTTAAAACTGTCATATTTCCTAAGATATTCATTAAAATTTAATGGTGTAAAGGACAATTTTGTTCAAAATTAAATACTTGTGATGATTAACGTATTTATTTAGATAAGGATTAATATCATGTTTATGAAAACAGCTTCTCAAATAATACATTAGTTTAGAACAAATTTTATTATCTGAAAAATGGTTATAGTGAGTTAACCATAAAACATAGACATATGCTGTCGCGGACTTTTTTTTAGAACTTTTGATGGGAAATAATTTCGTCATACATGATTTTTACATAACTTTAACCGTTTACACACCGTCCGCAACGGAAGCTCCCAAAACTAATATTTTTTTCCCGTTTCTGTAACTTTTTACATTATTGCTCTGCTCTTATTAATCGTAACGTGATATTAAATATCTTATTACCTTTCGAGATAAATGGACTATCCAGCAAAACAATAATTTTTCAATTCGAACTAGTAGTTCCGGAGATTAGCGTGCTCAAACAATCAAACTCGTCAGCATTTTAATATTCCTACTAAATATTACGAACCTTATCATTTATGACTAGCGGCCGCTCTCGGTTTCACTCGCCGCGTGGTTGCCGTTACCGTGGGAATATTAGGATAATTATAAATATTTGCATACAATGTGGTTTTCTGGTATATAAGCTACATTGCTGTAACGTTTCATCTTAATCAGTTCAGTAGTTTATGAGTGAAATAGTAACAAATATTCTTCCATCCAAATATCCTCACAAACTTTCAAACTTATAATATTCGGTAGCAGGATAAGATAAGTGCAAAGTTACTAGTTAGATCTACAGTGCCTACTACGCTGGAAAACCAATGCACGCCCCTGGTGGCTACGTACTCTTTGGCTCCTCCAGGTCCTTACGGAGTTATGACTTAGAATACAGATTTCGAGGTGTATTTTGAAGAGGTTTTCAATGAGTTTCATTAAGTCGAGGACGAGTAAGTTTTGGAGGAACGACTATGGGTGTTAGTTTCTGAAAATGCTATGTGAAGTTCATTAGTTATTTTATATACACAAACCTAACCTAACATACTTCATAGTATAGTATAGGAACAGGATATTTTAATATGACCTCTCATACAGGCAGTTTTCCGAATTGCCGTAATGCCATATCTTTATCTTTGTATAATTAATAAAAGATAATGCACTGATAGCAATTTAGAAAACTGCCTGGAATATAAGAGGACATAATAGCGAATTATGTGTGTTTGTATACCTATGTTAAGGTGCGCTCACGATCATGGCTTCTTGTTCTGAGAGGACTCCTTTTTTGGGCAGTGTGTGAAAACGGCTTACCGTATATGGATTAAATTTTGAACACATATATGGACACTTGTTTAGTATGAATGAATTAATTAATTTGATTTATTAATTAATAAAATTAAATAATTAATGAATTAGAATTAATAACTAATCCCGTCTTATTGAATGTCGGATAGAAAATAAGCTTAAGGGTGCATCATGATTACCTAAATGTAGCTGATTGTTTGTACATAATAGTTAGATACCATTTTAATTAGTTAGCCTCTTATTAGAGATATTTTTCGGTACAAAAGGCAATTTTAATTCAAAATAACTTTTGCACTCGAAAAAAAGAGTAAAAACACGATTATATTACAATACCATGCTTGTTGCATGTACATACATTTGAGTACCATTTATGCTGTGTTAGCATACAACCAATACATACAACCAAATAGCCAACCAACATCTCTCAGAAAATAATGTACATACATGTCACGTGTTACTGAAGACCAAGATAAATACACCTTCTATATAATTTGCTATGTAATTGTTTATTAACTTCGTTATATATTTTTAGCTCGTGCAAGTAAGGAAATATTGTTTAAATTGAAACAATGGCATTGATGCTAGAGCTGAACGCTTAAAATACTAAAACAATATCATTATCATTTGAATTTCTGTAGTAAATTAATGTTATATTTTAGCGCAATAAAATGTTTTCCGTATTAACACCGAGGTTTTAGGGATTTCCGCGAAAAATGAATAGACAAGCACCCAGTTTCTGAAACGCGAGTCAAATATAACATACTAGTTTTTCAAAATTAACAATCTGTCAAATAACTGTAGGTATTTCCAAGAAATTTGGATTCAGTTACATCGGGTTAATAATAATAATGAAAAATAGGGTTTTTGTCATGCCGTCATTTTTTTATTATTAGATAATCAAGGCAACATGCAAACAACTCCCTCGAATCCACCCTATGCGGGCCTAATGCGTTTTGATAACGACTTTAAATGCTTTTGGAAATTGGAACCAACGACTTAAGGTGCCTTCCGAGGTCGTCGTCGTCGTCATCAGTTATTTAAATGTCCCCACTGCTGGGGCATTGGCCTTCCTTATGGATGGATAAGGAGAACGGGCCATGATCCACCACCCGGGCGGGTCGTGCGGATTGTAGAGTTTTAACGACTGCAAATGCAGCCGAACCCAACGGCTTAACGTGCCTTCCGAAGCTAAGAGGAGCTCGAGATACTCAAATTTGGTCACCCATCCCGTGACCGACCATTGCGAAAGTTGCTTATCATCAACAATCGCAGGCCGAAAACGCGAACCACTGCACGACACGCTCCTCCTGCCAGAGTACGGACAACAAACTAATCCACTCTCAGATTTTTTACTTAATAAATGCAAATGGCTTGAGCAAGCACACTTTGGAATTTCCATTATTTAAATATTCATTGTTAACTCTACTACATTTGGCTTTAATAGCTGTTTGCTAATAATATTCGTTATTGCGGCTTTTTGTGATGTACTTAAATATGATTTACATACCTTCCCACCCGTGACTTCGTAAATTTAACATTCAAAATGTTATAAATATTTAACAAGAAAATATATTAGAAAACCTCCTATATTTTTATCCTAGTCTAAAAACTATCTGTGTGCTAAATTTCATCAAAATCCGCTGAGCCGTTTTTCCGTTATTAAGTAGCAAACATCCTCACTTTAGTAGGATGGAATCATTACTGTCAATCCTGGGCAAGTGTACTTGTATAGCTGCAAGAAGTTGCAGAATCTAAAGAGTCTTGTTTGCACACAGACTCTTTTTAGATGTTAAGAAATAAACTAATGTACCTGGTAATCGATATTAAGGGCCGATTTCACCACCTACTGATAAGTTATGGATAGCATAAGTGGCAGATAATTTGATATATTTTTCATATAACAACTGTCAAATGATCAGCTATCGAAAACTGATTAGTACCTAGGTGGCGAAACTGGCCGTAAGGTTATTAAGTTGTTTGGAATAGTAAGTAACCAAACTTTAATACATCCATGCGTAATAAATTATGAGATGCAGATAAGCTATTACAGTTTACATTGTAGGTACTTACATTTATTTTGAGGTGAAATCCTGACGACGACTGTTGTATTAAAACAAAAGTATTGCCTTAAATACCCCCCACTTTCATAATAAAGATAATGATGTACCTCATTACTCATGACATCGTAATGTATAAACAAATCGTTTTCTTTTTGAGATAAAAAAAATGCAGAAAGGATCGGGTATTGTCTTGTTGTTATGTAACGATAATATGAAGGCAATCGTGTTCGGTAATTCTGCACAGAAACGATTTTTGTTGTTGTTCAGATACTTAAATTAAACTAAGTTCATCAATGTCACCTTAATAAATGCAATTTTTTATCCGATAAATCAAGTCAACAAAATATAAAAAGAATCTGATGCCGTGCCTTTGTTTTTGAGTAAGTGGAATGCACTCTTTATGCTGTGGAATCTCACCGGTTATGCTAGGCTTGCCTAGTATACCCCCAGAAGCATTCTGCTTTTAATAGAATACCCCCAGTTGCCCTAACATACCCCCAGTTGACCTAGAATACCACCTAGAATACCTGCCTGGAATACATACAGTTTCCCTAACATACCCACAGTTGCCCTAGAATACCCGCCTAGAATACCCCCAGTTGCTAACATACTTGTACCTCGATAGTGTGTCACTGTCCCGCTCTCATCTTAGCGGGGTAAGCAAAACAGCATCATGCGACATAATATACCGCGTGATATAGCGGTGTTAATGCTAGAGTGCTAGTAACCCTAGCACGAGAAGCTTTTATCGACTCTCGCAGCTCCATAACGTTTCACTGTCCTGTACTGTTAAGGGGTAAGCAAGACAGCTTCATGGGCCATTACACATAGCGTGATAAAGGGGTGTTCGTGCTAGGGGGGCTGGACTGTGTTTTATGTACAGTCGGGGAACTTCCCGGTTGACCAATAGTGATTTCTAAAGGAGCTTTATTTAAAAAGGTAATAGATTTAAAGAAAACGCTTATTTCACAAATAATAGAGCATTAACAGGTACTTCAATTGAATAATAAATTATTTCTTTAACCTTAGTACTTTCTGCGAAAACTCTACTGGTCAACCGGGAAGATCCCCGACTGTACGCAGACTCGGTTCGGCACCCTTTCCCTCGGGTTTCGGGAAGAGATCGAACTGTCTACCGCTCTCTCATCAGGTTTGAAATGGAACCAATGAAAGAGCGTGAAAAGGGAGGAACCAGTGTCTACCATACGCCCACCGAGATGCGAAAGACTGAGCGCGTGGGGTACGGGAGGGGCGTGGGATGGAGTGCGTGGCCTATATGTATTTATAGGCCGTGTACTCCAGGTGAGTCCAACATTTCGAATCGCCCCTGTACCTGGGGGCGAGGGATGCGTAAAAGAATTTCTCCTAGTATAAAAAAAAGCGCACTACCAGCTAAACCCCTCACTACTAACCCTCTCACCACCTTCAGTCTTTCCATTATTAATGTCGTGGCCTGCGTTTTCATAAGCTGCACGCAGAGGACTGGATGGAAGCTACTTATATCTGTCCTAGTAGCAATTTAAGGCAGATACAGCTTAGATTTACCTTCGATACGAAATGAAGAAGAATACTTTTACCAAGGGGAGCCCGTGGCCGTTGTTGAGGTTAAGCAACTTTAGCAATGGTCGGTCACGGGATGGGTGACCAAAAATTTACTATCTCGGGCTTTTCCGTGCTTCAGAAGGCACGAAAAGCCGTTGGTCCTGGCTGCATTTGCAGTCGTTAAAACCTACCAATCTTCTTAACCATCCATAAGGAAGGCCAGTGATCCAGCAGTGATGACATTTAAAAAAATGGCTGATGACGACATTTACTAAGCATTATTAAATTGTTTACAAAAAATTTCGTTATATTTTTCCTCTTTCAACAAAAGGACAAGGCCTAAAGTTTAAATGAGTTGTGCATTTAAAGGACAATGCGTTTCTGTAATATTACTCATTTAATACACAAAAAAATACCACCAAATTTCCTTTGAATTGGCTTTATTGTAAACTATAATAAAAAAAAGACACCTTCAATCGTCGAAATAGTATACGCCCACAACGTACGCCGCTTTCGGCGCTACTTTTCTGAATATACACTGAACCGCGAAGAAAAAGGGTCGATTAGAAAATCCTATCCTACTAATATTATAAATGCGAAAGGAGATCAACCAATTTGGTACCGAACTGTACAGTTCCAGATTTTTTATATTATACTACGCGTAATCTCAGCATTATTACGTACAAATTATAGTGTATTATATATAGTTTATAGAATATATAGTGTATAGTATAGTATTGTAAAAGTAACCGAAAATCTCACAGCTAAGTGCATTCGATCAGGTCAAGCTGTGTGCCCAAGGATTCACTAGGACTGTTACCAAGTAAAAAATTGCATTATTCGGATACTTTGACAGCCCATAACTCCGATACCCTATCGATTAGGATGTTGCAACTTGGGCACATTTAGTAAGGTAATTCTAGTGAATCCTTGGGCACACAGCTTGACCTGATCGATTGCACTTATATTTTTGGGTGAATTAAGGACCGTCTCCTTTATCACAAGTACGCATTTTAATTTATTTTACATTTACTAAAAATATAAAGCTTGAAATTATTTATTTTTTTCAAAGCTAGGTCAGTTACTTTTGAAAATATTGAAGATGTTTTAACCGACCCTTTTTCTTTGCGGTCTTTGATTTTATTTTTTCAGAAATTGAGGATAATCAGTTTCAAAACTGAAGTAAATTTTGCACAACGCAAGCAACGTTGCATTCTATTTTCTAAGGGATGAATCGTGTTTTGTCTCCTCCCGAAAAAAAAGATTTATGTAAAACTAAACTTTCTCAAGAGCGTTACTTAGTAGTTAAAAATAATAGTAACTTTAAAAAATACCAAATTGTTTAATTACTTCGCCTGATGTCACATTCCAATAGGTATAAGCTAAGAGCATTACATTATCTGACTGAACAATGACCTGCGTTTCCTGATAACGTGATTTTTTTAACGACTTCCCGTGTTTATCTGTATAAAACCAACAAATTAAATTATGACCCAGTGATTTAATATTTATGAAAAATACATTAATCTTTTTTCGTTATAACACTCCGTTTGACCATAGGAATTTTGTCGTACGAGTATTATTTTACTACTGCAAACAACACATGCTCATATATTTATATATGTATCATTTTAATATGTATTTCTATACATTACTCTAGTATATAGAATACACAAGCCTTGCTAGGCTAAATATATAATAATATTATAAAGCTGAAGAGTTTGTTTGTTTGAACGCGCTAATCTCAAGAACTACTGGACCAATTTAGAAAATTCTTAGACCATTAGAAAGCTACATTTCTCCCGAGTGACATAGGCTATATTTTATTCAGATATTCCCACGGGAACCACGCGGGTAAAACCGCGAGGATCCGCTAGTATTATTATATTATTATTATTATTATACAACCTAAATGCCATAGAGTTTTTAACAGTATATACCTACGAAGTCTCGTGAATATTTAAATAGTAATAATAGCATTAACTATTCCGAATTTATTTTTTGCGGACCCTTTATTTTATCGCCTACTTGACAAGTCAATTATTCGGTGATTCAGGTATAAAATGAAAACTAACGGAATATAAATAGTTATTTGTTAAGCAAGGCTGGAAAGTTAGTTATTAGCGGCGTGTTACCTCTACTTGAAATCTGAGCAAGTGAAGGATTCTAGGATTGAACCAATAGCGTAGCGAGTGGTTCAAAGATTGAATCCTGAGCGAAGCGAGGATTTCAAAGGTACAAGACGCTAAAAACTTTTCTGCCGAGCGCAACATACAATTTTTCACCTCACAACAGCGAGGAATATTTTATGGTTATTTCCGCGGTCAACTTCCGGTAAAAAATTCTTTAAACATTATGTTTAATCTAAATATACCTTATTCTTGTTGTTTTAAATATATAAAAAACTAAAATAATAAAAAAGGAAGTATTATAGTTAATTCAAAGTTATTTAAAGCAGGAATATATTGTTACTTTTATGTAACAATAAAAATGATTCGGTAAATGTTGTCATTGAGATGAGATAAAAGACAAAGACAATTTAAAAATGAAGGTTCATGCCACGTTCCAAAATCCAATAATAGGTTGTGAAATGTCACCCAGCCTAATATAAAATTCTTATAACAAATAGTTTAATCTTATTGTTATTGTTTTGAAGATTCAGTGAACTAAAATAATATAATAAAACCAAAACGGAGTATTATAATGAATTCAAAGCTATTTAAAATAAGTTAAAATGTAACAAAAAGTCAATAGTGCGATTCGGAACGCATTATGACATATTTTTAGGTATTAAATTAAAAAAGTACTTTACCGCGCTAGGCCGCAAAAAAAACGATTTTCTACGCGGAAACTGAATGACAAATCCCCTTTTCCGAGCGTGTGAGGTGCAAAAGTTTTTTTTGGGAGTTTAGTACTTTAAGTTTGGGTAAGTTTCCATCTCGTTTTTACTAAACTTACCACAGAAAAATAAAAGCTCAAAAATATTAAAACATACATATAATTACTCTAAAAATGTGATGTTGCAGATGTATTTATTTAAATAACATAAATTGAAAATAATACTGTAACCAATTTTAAATAATAAAAATTAACCGATACAAAACAAAACAAAATTGACCATATCGCGTCCGGTATTAGCCTAAATTTTATCACAATTGCTTTTAAGATGCGACGCGAAAGAAGCAGTACCTATGCGCGCTATGTTTATAAGCTTAACACATTCACTGGGCGAACATCGGATCCGAGTGGTGGTATGCGCACCCAATGGTGCCGCCCACTCGGAACCGAGTGAAATATTATCTAAAAATAATAGTGTGGTACCTGGCGAGATTTTTGTATCAAGCCATTGGTAGTGAATGTATTGAAGTTTAACTATCTTTCTTTGGTTTAGTTATTAGCACTGCTAAGGAATCTGTCGAAAGCCTCCTTGTGTTCGCCCTTGGGATCGTATTTCTGGACGAGCTCTTCCCAAAGTTCTGGGAGCTTCTCCTTGAAACCGTCCACTACGGTTTTGATCAGGTGGCGTTGTTTCGGACTACATTTCTCACATTCGGTCTTCAATGCGTCAGGAATGGTTTCTGTGAATTGATGAAAAATAAAATACGTTAGTAATTTGCACTTGAAACTTTTCAATTATGCGTTTTACTATGCTGTTTTTAAGTAGGTAATAAATATAAAGAGGAAATATACTAGAAAAAAACCACTGGTCTCATGTCGTTGAATTTGCATGTGTCTCGTCTAAGCGGCATCAGAACAGTAGGTTTTCTAGTATATTTCCTTATCTATATTTATTAAATTGCACTTCTTAATTTTTGGCGTGTACTGGAAATTTAAGAAAACTACTTTTGGATTAAAACGCTCTTTCTATTCATACCGGGAGTCTTCCCATGACCATGGGAGGCCTCTAGAATGGTTGAAATGTCGGGAAATCCAAAGACTACTTTCTTTTCATACCACTGCTAGGGCATTGGTCTGCCTTATGGATGACACCACCGGAGGTCCCGGTTCGATTCCCAGTTGGGGTACATATTGAATTCGGTTTGGTTGGTGGTAAGTCCGCCTGGCTAGCTACCACCATCTTATCTAAGTCTGATGCTATAACAACAATGTTTTCAGCATTCATGTGTTCCGGCAGTTAGAGATAAGATAGCCAGTTCCTCAGTGGTTGATGATTTTGGGAGCAGTGGCTTCCACTTTTAGTCTTATCTTATCATTACTTAACATCAGGTATGGTGAACCATTGTTAATAATTAAAGTAAAGTAAACAAGTAAAGTTATGGTTACAGTATACAAGTATCTATTATTTTCCAACATTACCTTTGAAGTCCTTTCCTTCAGAAGTGCAAGGGCCATCCCCCAAGAAGCATTTGGCGTAGTTTTTGAGCAGGCGAGGGTTCTCCACCAACTCCTCCGCATTGAAGCTATCATATTGCGTGTTGTAGGTATCCTTAGGACGCGCAATAGCTACGGCCAGGACCGCGCAGAGAGCTATGATTGTTTTCATTTTCTGTAAAAAAAAGAATATGTTCAATAAAATATTAGTAAAAACGGTAAGTAACGGCAAAATCGATATTTAAAGTGATCACCATTTCACTAATCTATTATCTAACCTACCTAACCTATAATAATTGTAATTGCACCTATACATACAACTGAAATGCATATCAAAACAACGATTAGGAAAGCCTCTTTGAAAATATCTTTTAACAAGTAACCAGTATAATCATGTCTGTTATAGAAAAACAAAAATACGCACGTATGTCATGAAAATTTGAACTAATATGCTAAGTAGAGAACGAGACCACTGTAAAGTACTAGCATTACTCTCATATACTCAGTCCTACCATCTTTTTAAGTACTACATTATTTTTAATAAGTATAACATTTTCCAATTGACAATTATTATCAAGATAAGTATTAAAAAACACTTGTTATAAATAAACAATGAACATTACTTATTATAATATTCTGCTTGCTTAGGATTCAGAAACTTTCTAAATAAGGTAATATCAAACGCGGTATATTTCACGAACTAAGTTGTAATTGTTCGTATTTTTTGGTTTTTCGGGGTTTTTTTTATTTTCCCGACGTTTCGTCAAAAATACGGACAATTACAACTTAGTTTGTGAAATATAGCATGTTTCATATCCGTAAAAGTTGTTTTATTTCAAAACATAAGAGATCAATAATATGTCAATAGATCAATAGATGTCAATAATATAAGATCCGATATTACATTGAAAAACTTGCAAAAATATTACTGTATTGCTTCAGTATACAATCCTAATCCTAGCTAAAATTATAAATGCGAAAGTGTGTTTGTTTGTCATTTCTTCACGCCTTATCTAAGCAATCAATCGACATGAGTTTGACATAGAGTTAGTTGAAAGGCCGAAGAGTAACATACTAGTTGTAATCCCACTATTACAACTATTATAACCGCTAGTTATTCATAATGACAAGTTGATTTACAACAGCTTACCTACTTGATTGATTAAAATAATACTTTTGTGATAAAAAAGCAACTAGTCTCATGTCGCCCTGACGGGATTCGAACCCGTATCCTTGGGAGTCCGGCCCAATGCATTAACCAATTATGAGGTCTCTGTAGCATAATTGGTTAGTGCATTGGGCCGGACTCCCAAGGATACGGGTTCGAATCCCGTCAGGGCGACATGAGACTAGTTGCTTTTTTCTGGTATATTTTCTTGTTTAATATTTATCACATAAAAATTGTATTGTAAAATGCAAAATTAAAAAGTTATAATACTTTTGTTTAATGATATGAATAAAGTTATTCGTAATCTTGTTTTATCAAGATAAAACATAATGCTTCTACACTATCCTTGATAGTTGTTCCTGCTCTCTATAAAATAAGCATTTAACGCCATAGTGTCAATTATTTCATTCATCACTAGCTTCCGCCCGTGGTTTCATCCGCGTGGTTCCCGTTCCCGTGGGAATATCGGGATAATCCTATGTTAGTCTCCGTCCTTTCAACTAACTCTATACCAAAAATCAAGTCGATTGGTTGCTTAGTTAGGGCGTCAAGAGGGGACAAACAAACACACTTTCGCATCTACAATATTAGTTAGGAAGGATTAGGAGTAGGAGTAGCATCCCGGGGGTGTCGTAAAAGGCGACTAAAGGACTTAGCCTTCAGAAGACGGGCAGCAGCGTCTCCTACAAACTTGGCCATACTGCGATCGCCAACCGGACACCGGTGTCCAGAGAACAATGGAATATCTATTGTGTCTCATATCTGGACCTGAGAGGTTAAATAAAGGATGTAAATATCCTCATCTTTAAATAAGCTGCAGTCACAATATTAAAAATAAAACTTACCGGTATTAAAAAATCCTACTACACTGAAGATAAAATATGACGAAGCTTCTTGTCTGGTGGTCACACGGATACTGTGCTAATTGTTACACCTGACAATCTTATATACAGACTTAATGCAGGAAAACATCATCGATCCAGTGTCCGTGTGTTCGTCCAATCGAATTGCTGACGCCAGCAATGTAATAACAAAATTATTGTTGGATATGAGTCAAGTGACGAACCGTAACAATTATGAAGACGTGATAATGGATTGGACTAACATCTCGACGGAAATGCATTATCGTAATGGTGACAAAATTTGATATAAAACAAGCAAATGTGTTAACAACATTACATCATGGTTCTGAGAGGAGTGATACTCGTATAGCGACAGATTTCTTTACAATATCAAGTTTTCTAAAAACGTCAGAAGCAGAACGGTTTTCTTGACCATACACGGCCCTTGAAAAGATACAAAACTTCGGAAAAACAAAATATCAGAAAAAAACTAAATATGTTACTCAAAATGTCTTCAAAAAAGTTAGCTACAAGCTTACCAGCGCAGATAGAAAATCTCTGTCAACAGAGTAATTCGGCAATTATTATAAGCGATGACGAAGAGGAAGAATCTCAATTTACCAGAGAGAACAAAAGAGAGTACTTAGGAGGTGAATGTAGTGTCTCCTCGAATTCAGGTAAGGATGCCATAGCGTCGTGGAAAAATTCAAAATAGTACAAGGTAGAACTTATGGATTTCTTCTGATTTACGCGCAAAATGTCCCGCCCTTAAAGAGCATATAAAATGTAATGTACTTATAGATTTATCTTTTGAGCATCCACTTTCTTTCACCAGTCTTCAACACATTGATATGGAATATTAATAGCACTGTTTTACTCGAAGGTATATTTGTTCTGTGCTCTTTTGTAATAGCATAAATATGTTATAGATGTGTTTTTGACGAGTAGATAGATTATAACTTTGCTTATTTTAAAATTAAATCATATTCATACTATTCCAATGGTAAAGAAGCCACCTTACATTATTTTTAAATACTCTTCAGTGTTGATTATAAATGAATAGGGAGGACTAGGATGGCAAGAAGTCACTGCTGAAATATTGTTTATCATGCACCTCCTTTTTATGATAAAAAACTTTTTTTATGAACGACTGGGAGACAAACCTTCATCATACCTGATGTTAAGTATTAATAAGGCTGAAGATGGAAGCAAGCCTCTCCCGGGACCCTCAACCACTGAGGGACTAGCTATGTTATCTTTAACTGCCGAAACAAAACAATGATGAAAACATTGTTATTATGGTGTCAGAGATCTAGCTTAGCTAGCCAGGCTAACAACAAGTCAACCAACCAAACCGATTACAATATGTACCCCCGCTGGGAATCGAACCCGAGAGCCCAGAGTCAGATACCAGTGGTTGTTACCACTAGACCACTGAGGCGGTTATAATCTTTGATGAAGAACAGAAAGTACAGCACAAAGAAACCAAATTAACAAAATTATAGGTTTATTACGAAACAAATAATTGAAAAATGTAATAAAAGTTAAAAGTTATAATCGAACTCGATGGCACAGTTGTGACAATAATGTTTTCTGATTCAAGTTCGATTCCTCCCTGAACAAACTTTCATGAGATGAACACTTGTGCTTGTTCCGTGTCTGGGTGTTATTATCTAAATTTTTTTTTTAATACTGTCGTTGGTTCTGATGCCAGTAACACAAGTACTGAATCTGCCTATCTCGGAATCAAATCATTGTGGGTGATGTTGTCTTAAATTTATTGTCTATACTAATATTATTTTACGTTGATATTCCAATGTGCCACGTACTAATCGGTGATCGCTCCCCGTCTTGGCAGTGTTGATCACAGTGACATCATTGGATATCTGCATCCTCGTCGACATGATAAAAACTATAAATTTTTTTACTGTACCGTCCGGACTGATCCAGGTCAACTTACGACTTTCCGGCTTTTTGAAGAAGGAGTTCATCATAAAGAGCCCCTCCCTCTCCATAAAGTCGGCCAGCACCTGGCCTCTGGCTTCCGTTCTCAAACTCCATATTGCCCCACTCTCAACTCGTTGCCCCAACTTCGCATTGAAGTCCCCCAACACAACGGTGTAGTGGGTTTTGTAGCTATGCATGGCTTTACAGATGTCCTCATACATAGCCTCCACTTCGTCATCTTAGTGCGTCGAGGTCGGAGCGTAAACCTGTATTACATTCAGCGAATATCGTTTGGATATTCTGAGTATCGGGTACGCTACCCTGGTCGACACTTCCGATGGTGATCACGTTATTGACAAGGGACTTGTGGACATTGAAACCGACACCACCTATGGACTGTTGGTTGCCCTCCCGGTAGTATAGCAGGTTACCGGAGTCAAGAATTATCGAGTCCTCACCCTCTCTTCGGACTTCTGACAACCCTATAATGTCCCAGTGTACCCTGCTGATAACTTCTACCAACTTGGTTAGCTTCGCGTCAGTCCTCAGTGTGCGCGTGTTGTACGTTGCCAGGTGCAGAGGTCGTCGTTGTTGATAGCCTTCCGTAGCCCGGGGATTCTTAGCACCCCCTGCCCTGCCGTTACCATAGCCGCTATCGAAGCTAGGAATAGCAGGATGAGACGACGATGACGACGACTAATATCATAAAATAGAAAGATTTTATTGTTTGTTTGTTTGTTTGTTGATTTGATTGTTTTTTTGTCTGCAACGAATCAAATACTACTTTACGAATTTGGAAGAAATTTTTACACAGATAGTAGATACCCTGGTTATGAACATAGGATACTTTTATCCCGATATTCCCACGAGGAATTGAACGACGCGGGTGAGACGGGGTAAACAATTATTACGGATAACTAGCGCGCAGCTTATTTACACGATTTTGATCTAATATTTCGTGTGTTTTAAGGTTTTCATCATCAGTCATCCCGTGACCACGGCAGCTGAAAACGTCGGTAAAAACCAAAAACCCTAAACTACTTAATTTTTACTAGTTATCAGTAAAAGTTGTTTTATTTTAATGATCAGTGCGCGCCAAAACTTAAGATTTATTATTTACTAGCGGCCGCCAACGGTTTCACCCACGTGGTACCCTTTCCCGTGGGAATATCGGGATAAAAAGTTGCCTATGCGTTAGTCCACTACTTGGAGTATCTACTTCCCAAATTTCATCCAAATCCGTTCAACCATTTAGGCGTGAATAGGAACAAACAAACAAACTGACATACTTTAGCTTTTTATAATATTAGTAAGATTTATAATATTAGTGGCCGCTCGCAGCTTCAAACGCAAGGTTCCCGGTACCGTAAAAATATAGGGATAAATGTATTTTATGTTTTAAACTAGGTTTCAAACTGTTTGTGTGTATTATAAGTACTTACATCGAATCATCTAAATATCCAAACCATTCATGATATTAGCACAGTGTGATATTAGTGGCATAGTAGGATGCCACTAATAGGAAGTAGGACAACTACACTGGTATAGTTAGTCTGAGTTTATTTTGTCTATGTCATAAATTGCAGTTTATATTTAATAAACACGGTTTGTTCTGTGAACTTGAACTTGCGGCCTGTGGCTAATAACATTAATTTGAATGTATACAACGTCTCAACAACTATCATTATAATAGTTGTAGGTAGTGAGTTTTCGCTATTAGTACTTGTAAGATTACACAATATAGTTTTAAATTAGTATATCATTTCCACTACATGTATCTATACTACTAGAGGGCCTCTAGTAGGGGCTAATCGCGAATTCACCCGCGTGGTTCCCGTTTCTCTGGGAATATCAGTAAGTTTGAAATAGAAGTTTATCATTTGTTACTTTGTTTGTTTATCTGTGTGTCTACGTGTCACGAAGTCAACAAACCGGCACCCCGATCGCGTAACGGTAGAGCTTGTGCTATCGCTATAGCTATCCAACTTTAAACTCTCACAAAACCCTTCAACTATAGCATTTTTAGTACGAAAGTGATAGCGTCAGCGAGAGCCCGTGTAAGGGGTTTGAATTTGAAAAATCGATAGCTATAGCGATAGCACAAGCTATATCGTTAGGCGGTCGGGTTGCGGTTCCGGCGGAAGATCAGCGCTGGTCGTAGACCATGCATTATGCTGTTGCTTAATCGTTTGTAATATGTTTAATTGTCCAACGTAGTGATTACTTGCTCAGTGCTTGTATTTATGCTGTCTCAATTAAATTATTTTTTCTTTCTTTCAATGCAGTTAAAAAGTATCAGTGTGACAATTGGATTGAAAGGTATAATAGTGTTTTTCAGCTACGTTGATTCCTTAATTCGTCCAAGCTGCGACACTTTAAATAATTCCTAATCGCGTTTGTACAATGTCATCAAAATGTTTTTGAAAAATAATTTATATACTGTAGCAATTTAGTAAAAAAAAGGGAAAAACTACACCTCTGGAAGTATAACGTAAAATCTGTATCTATTAATAACATTATAATTGAATACGATACAAAAAATATTTCATTTTATTATAATGCAATGTGCGATTCGGAACAGGGTAGAGATGAGACAAAACAGGGGCGTGATTCTCGCGCCTTCTACATCTCGGATTCGACATTTTTGGAGTCAAAGTTCTGTATTAAAAGCTCACTGAAAGCAATCTTCGACATTATAAGATTATCAAAGATAATTGAAACTAAAAAATTTTTGACAGTAGTGGCGATTTTACTTACATTTTTACTAAAGAAATTAAGGATATAAAAATCTCAAATACGACAGTTTTCAAACCATATTTTTTTAATTGAAAATGTAATTAAATCTCTACTACTGTCAAAATCACGAGAATTGCCCCCCAAAACCGACAACTGCCGCTGTTCATTAGTCGACAACAGTGAAACGTTAGGTGAAGTGTCAGGTTAGGAGTTAAAGATCTTTGATAGGTGATACGTTGGATCGGCGTTATTCATTTTTAACTCTAATTTCCATACAATCACACCAATTATCTAGCCCACGTTAAGTATCATGAAGAACTTGTGTTATGGATACTAGATAACGGATAAAAATACTTATATACTTTTTTTTGTATATACATACCTATTATACATATTAAACATCCAGACCAAGACAAATAGACATGTTCATGCACACAAATATTTGTCTTATCCGGGGATCGAACCCGGGACCTCTGGCGCAGAAGGTGGGGTTAGTACCCCTGCGCCAAACAGGTCGTCGAATTATCTGGCTAACTGACAGTTTAGAGGACATTATTATATCATAACATTTTTTGTTCCGCTGTGTGTTCATTTTATACGTATTATCGTGCGACGTCATTCTAAAAAAAATGGCATCTCTTACTACGGATTTGGACGAGACTAGCCTCCATACAAAAAGTTTAAACCCCTTTATACAAAACAAAACTCAGCGAGTTTTTTGATGCTACTAATAAAATGTTTCTGCTGACATTAACATTGACAGCTTAATGTTTTATTTTACCACTTAAATAAGCACATACAATACTTTTTATTCTATGTTAAAGTGGGCTGATATATGTTACACTATATAACCGGATAACATGTGGCCCGAAAAGTAGTAAAATATATTGCAATTTCTTCAAAAGTAGGTCCGCCAGTGACACTTAGAAAAAATCGATAGATAAAGTTGATAGGAATTGAATATGGGACATCTCTAGAACTGTCAAACTTGAAACTTCACAGGAATCATCCTAGTTGAAAAAGACTGTGATGGATGCTACCTGAAAACCAGTATTTCTGCGGCATTCTGTGTGTACTGCGAAAGTACAGCTGATTCAGCCTCGAAAGTAAATGGAAAACCATTTATTCAGCCTTTTTTTTATATGCTTTTGTTGAGGTCAACAAATGTTCTTCTTTCTTCCTTGCTTTTTAATTAACAATTTCAGTCTCACAAGTTTTTCGTCTCTTAATAGTTTTTTCTAGTATAATAATTCAATAATTTTTGTATGAAGTATGAGTATAACCCTCATTAATTATTAGGAAACAACTCTATTAAAATACGGATACTGACGATGTCAGGGGCAGATAAAGTGTGATTATTAGTTGGGAGAGACCAAATAATCGAAATAGACCAATGAGTGTTACGTTCAAGCAATGGTATATTATATGTGTGTACTTGAAGCGTTCCAGTAATTTAAAATAGCAGCGTTTGTGTGGTTTGCGTCTTTAGTACTCTTAACTACGTAATGATACATATAGACGTGATAGTTTGGATGTGTCTCACTCAATCACGCGAAAACGGTTTGGTTGGTGGTAGGACTTGTTGTAAGTCCGCCTGGCTAGCTACCACCATCTTATCTGAGTCTGACGCCATAACAACTATGTTTTCAGCATTGTTGTGTTCCGGCAGTTAGAGATAAGATAGCCAGTTCCTCAGTGATTGAGGATTCCGGGAGAGGCTCGCTTCTATCTTCAGCCTTATCGATACTTAACATCAGGTATGATTGATTTATAGCCTGGATTGAAACATAGGGAATTCCGGATTAAATGTTATTAAGTACGACATTAAATCCCGATATTCCCACGGAAACGGAAACAACGCGGGCGGTCACTATAGTTTCTAATATGTTGGTTTTTTTTTAATCGAATACGCTGAAATTTAATTTATCGTGTCCAAGGTCTGATGATGTTGACGATGTATGTACATATGTTTTTGTGGGATGGTTATATTCACAGTGTATAAGAAGAAGGTTAGAGGAGCATGTTACAGTTTTAGGGAAAGCTTACACCGAGGTTTAATTACAATAAGTATAAAAATACTGAAGGATAATTAAGACTGTACCGATATTTTTAGCGAAAAAGAAGAGAGAAGAGGTTTATTAATAAAAATATTTTATTTACACAGTTAAAGATTATAATATGTCTACACTGTTTGTGAAGCCAAATGTGTCTACACCGTTTGCGTGGCAAACTTTTGAAAAAAGGCACAGTTTTAATTATTAAACTCATCTATTCGTAAAGTTGCACAAAATCTTCAAAACGTGTGTTGGCGTTTACAAGATTTCGTATATTTTTCCTTATAAATATTATATAAAAACTAATTTTACTTAATGTCTGGCAAGTAATCTACAAGTTTTGCGTCTTACATTTTCAATTTAAGGTCTAAAAGTTTTAATATAATTTTATTAAAAATTCACTCCAAATTCTCCATACAAATTTACCATGAACGCGATGTGCCGTATTTTACATGTGAATCGTTTTGGCGATCTCATCTCATACAATAATGTCATTAGGGTCGGTCATCCACTTATAATTACTTAAGAGCTAGTACTACAGATAGTACCTTTCAGTACTTACTACATACTGCATACTAATATTATAAAGCTGCAGAGTTTGTTTGATTGAACGCGCTAATCTCAGGATACTGGACCGATTTAGAAAATTCTGAGACTATTAGAAAACTACATTTTTCCCGAGTGACATAGGCATTCCCGAGTGATATAGCATATTTTATCCCGATATTCCCACGGGATCGGGCACCACGCGGGTAAAACCGCGAGGTTCCGTTAGTAGTTCATATAGACACACAAACATCAAGCCAACACATGGTGGTTTAAATAACTAAACCTGAAATGCTAATAAATTCAAATAAATAATACGGTTTCGGAGAATCATTTAATCTTTTAAGTTATCTTGTAAAGGTCAGAGGCGACCAACTATTTAGTTCTTTGTCAATATTATCTCGGTATAAAAGATTGGAGACCCTGTCGACGGCACACAGTTTACAAGTTTTTTTTGACGATAAACATTAAAAATCAACAATGAACAAAGTACTGGTACGTAGTCACATTAATTCATAAGTGGTTAGGTACTTAATTTTATAGCTTATTTTTAGTATTAGGATAACTAGTTCTTAAGTTTTGCGGTTAGTAACAATGTTTGAACTATTTAGTTTTATCATAATAATGTGAAACCAACTAAGATGACTGTATAAAAATAATCTATTGTATCAAGAAAATTTGCCAAATATTGATAATATAGATTTGTTTAAATACGTTAATGCTCGTACTGTTCAAATTAATTTACATGCAAATTGTTTTTTCTTGCTGATTTTTATTTTTTATTCTAATTTAAAATAACCTCTGCGATGATATCTATCTGACTTGGTTATTTTTAGTCTAGGTTCTTGAGATACCTATAATTTTTTACTCCAACTTGCGTCGGTCTATCGTCAACAGTGATGTAAGCAAGGCACTTGCTTTTTGCAATTAAATGGAATAATCCAGACAACATTCCGAATCATAAGTGTTGAGCTTACAAGCTTTGTTTAAATCAAGGTTAATTATTATAAAGTGATGAAGTAGAATAAACAAGCCTTCATGTCTTTTAATAGCATTTACAAGCAAGCTTAACCTATGTATTATATTGAATTACTTTTAAACTTCTCAATTGAGTGAACATAATACCAAGGGAAACAGTTTTTTAATAATTGATTTTTTTTTTGTTATTCGAATATTTTTCTATTCTTTTTTAGGGTTCCGCACCTCAAAATAAAAAAACGGAACCATTATAGGATCACTTTGTTGTCCGTCTGTCCGTCCGTCCGTTTTTTATTTGTAATTAAATCATTAAATTATAGTCTTTAGTTTCGGAAACTGAATTTCGGGAAAAGCTCAGGAACGCGTTGAGATATCGAGTTGAAATTAAAATTATATATTTACGTCAACAATCTCCTGAAACAGTGAAAAAAACAGACTTCAAAATTAACGTAAAAAAGTCATTTATGTCGCAAAAACGTATACTTCGACACTCTCAAGGGAATAAAAATGCATAGGATATTCCCCGTTGACCAAGAACTATGAAATTTGGCAAGTAATATTATCTTTTACAAATACAGAAAAAAGTCCAAAAACTATAAATTTGCACTTAAATCATAAAATTATGATCTTTAGTTTCGGAAACTGAATTTCGGGAAAAACTCAGGAACGCGGGGAAGTATTGAGTTGAAATTAAAACCATATACCTATTCACATTAACAATCTCTTGAAACTGAGAAAATATCAAACTTTAAAATTAAAGTAAAAAAGACACGGCAATAACGTATATTTCGACACTCCCAAGGGAATCAAAATTCATAGGGTACTTTCCGTTGACACTGAGCACTTTGAAATTTGGCAAGTAATATCTTCTTTTACAACAAGTACAGGAAAAACTGAAAACTAGACATTTGTTATTAGTTATGAAAAATTTAGTCTTTAGTTTCGGAAAATGTTCGGAAAAAAAATCTTATAAATTTGTGTGGAACCCTCGGTGGGCGAGTCCGACTCGCACTTGTCCGGTTTTTTCATATTTGGTCTTGCTCTATGTGTCCACGAAAAGCCTCTTCTATAACTATAAAATCTGCTCCAATGAATATGTACCAAACCTAGTCTTCCAGACTGGTTTCTAACTCGAATTGATTCTTTATTAGAACAGTGAATTAACAAAAAATAATCATTAACGATCCAAAAAGTGTACCTTGCTAATAATCCTCCATACTCAAAAACTCAAAAACGTAGGTGTATGTACTTGATCTCTAGACACTTTTGATGTGTGTACATACCTATAATATAGGAATCGAAAGAGCAAAATTAGTGTATTGACCGCAAAACAATACAATGACAATTACAATACATTGTCGAAATAAGTTTAAATGACAAATGGAACATAACTACGTTCCTTAATTTTGGAACTAAAAAAAATATGAATAATCAAGTTAAGTAAGTACTTCCTTTTCAAAGCTAATGAGAAATTAATGTTGTTTTCAGTTTGTCCTCGCCCTGGTGACTTTGTTTGCCATTACTTCTGCGAAACCTCGGGGTGAGTAAAAAAACAAAAAACAATTTTATGTCATTGTACCTTTTGTACACACAGTGATTAATAACTTTGTCACTTTTTGTGGGAGATTAAACTCCGTCACATCAGAAACTTTAGAGACTGTGCTTTTTACTAGTTGAAGTTTGATCGTTAAATTATATTTTCTGTTGTTTGATGATTAATTTTCATTTCCTTTCGTTCAACCTTTTTGCATCAGAGCATATTAATGACAATTTGCGACTGCTAAATATTTTTTTTTTCTATAAAATTGTGTCCTTATTGAAAAAAAATACATAAAAGACAAAACCTTTAAATTTAGCTTCAGAACAGGTAGCTTTTTAACATTAGATAAATGTAGTAGCTTTTTAACATTAAATAATCCATAAAATCCGACCATAGTGACATCACTATGGTCGGATTTTTAAATCAGTACAGTAATTTGACTGCTGCCAATGTCACTTTGTAAAAATAATCCTGCTTTAAACTGTTTTTCGTAGTGATTTGCTCAGGGTCCGTTCCAGTTTAGTAAGTATTGATTCAATTTAAGGCAGCATTATTATAACAAAATGACATTGGTTTCTGCCAAATTACTGTATAGGTCGAATAGCTAAAGCTGGCACGTTCAACTCATTTACATGTAGTGTCTGGGGGGCAATTCTCGTGCCTTCGACATCTCGAATTCGACATTTTTTGGTACCCAAAAATCTGTATTCACTGGAAGCAATCTTCGACATTATAGGATTATCAAAGATAATTGAAACTAAAGGGTTTTGACAGTAGTAGCGATTATACTTACATTTTTTTACTTACAGAAATTAAGGATATAAAAATCTCTAATTCAAGATGACGAAGGCGCGAGAATTGGGTCTCTGCACATAAGCGCGCGGCGATGGTTTTAGCTATTAGAGAGTGAACTTTTTGTACTAAGACCAAGTCTCGGTAGCTCAGTGGTTAGAGCATTGGACCGGATTTCCAAAGGTCGTGGGTTCGAGTCCCATCTGAGAATTGACTTGTGGCCGAGGTATTTTTTACCAATATTTTTCTATTTAAAAAAATATCATATGTATAAAAATAGCATTTAAATATGCAAAAAGTGAAAAATCATGAACTTTTATATTTGTCTATTCGTTTTTGAAATTGCATTAGTATAAGGCGCCATATTTGGTTAATCAACCAATTCAGAATTAAAAATCCGACTTTATGGTGATAATATATTTTAAAATTAACTCTAATTCTTACTTTAAGACGGAACTTGGGATCTGATTAAGTTTATTATCAATCTTGGCTATCGTAAAACCCAATAAGTAATTAAAAGAGGCCAAAGGTTCAAATCAAACGTAGAAATATTGTTATCATACCTCGTGGACTTTGTACAAACCAAAGTGATCGTAATTTGCGATCATTACTTTGCGGTCACAATGGACACTCGAGTCCATTTAGGACCGGTTGCTCGTATATTATAGTAAAGTTAAAGTTAAAATTTAACTGTTGTCAATATTGACTTCGGTAAAAAAAATACTTCGGTTATCTTCGCATTCAGTTGCCCAAAAATATTATACGCGGCGGTGAAATTAAACAAGGGTTAAAAGTGTATTTTAAATAAATAACCTAAAAATGGTAGGTAAGCGATAACTACAAATTCTACTACTTAATGTCAAAATTTTAAACCACCCTGTCGGTTATTTTGACTGACTTAACAACGCTGCTTCAACAACGCTTTTAAATTTGGCCGCCAGTAAATTTTACTTTAACCATAATTTAACCCTAAAGTAAGTATAACCGAGCTACGAGCAACCGGACCTTATTCCTTCTATTTAACCGACTTCAAAAAAAGAAGGAATTTATCAATTTGTCGCGTATATGTTTTTTCCATGATTTCTCGAAGACGGCTGAACCGATTGAAATTATTAAAACTTTTGTTCCCAAGTTGGTCACATTTTTAGAAATATTTGTTATTTCATTATTTTTAACAACTATCTTACGTAATGTTAGCGTATGTACGTTGATACGTACATACGCGTTCGTAATGTTAAAGTGTCTATATAAATAAAAAAAGGATGAATAGAGGACCTTGATTCAAATCTCATCATTGTGTATTATTTTTTCAGTGGACGTTACCGGTAACCCAACCCCCAGTGGAGGTAATTATTATTTGTTATTATAAACTGCCCCCTAAATGTCTAATTTAAAAATCTATTACAATCCCTTTCAAATGTATTGTGATTGTGATAGTGATTTATGGAACTGACACTTCATTTGACATTTCTCCATACTTTGAAAGATATTTTCGTCTGTCACTTTGCTTAGACAGTTCAATTTCGTTCATTCAATACCTTTCAAAACGCGTACCGATCACAATCCTTAACAAATATTAAATGGTGACCGCCTGAAGTATGTGAATATCTTTCAAATGTCGAATTAGAAAGGGATTGCGATAGATTTTAAAATTAGACAATTAGCCCCCAGTTAAGCCATAATACTGGCTGATATAGACCTCGCCAAATAGAGATATATATAGTAACCGCCACTCCGCACAGGGGAGTGAACTTCTTATGTTTTTTTTAAGACAATACTTTAGGCTTCTTAACTTATTAGTTAGTCAGCTTTCGGCTGTGCTCCCGCCAGGCTTATTTTATCTATGAAGTTAGAACCAATACCATTTACAAATCATCACAAATACGTGTTGTAATCCTGAGAGTTTGTTATCATTCTATGTCGTAATATTATCCTTACATTTTTTTATGAAGTACGGGGAGACTCTAAGCCTTCAACATACCTGATGTTAAGTACTGATAAGGCTGAAGATGGAAGCGAGCCTCTCCCGGAATCCCCAATCACTTAGAAACTGGCTATCTGAAAACATTGTTGTTATGGTGTCAGACTTAGATATAGATAGGGAGATAGTCCTTACACCAATCGAATCGAACCCGGGACCCCTGAGTCAGATACTGGTGGTTGTACCACTAGACCACAGAGGCGGTTGATACCGCATTTATAGGGGTATAAAAACTGTTTGGATAATATTATGACGAGTAACGAAATCGACACACCGCGCTTTTTCATACGAATATGCTCACTACACGTTCAAATAAAAAAGATTATATTTTTCCGCAATGTGTCATTATTATGTAAATGGCTAGATCAAATGTTCAATTTACTTATTAGCATTGGAAACAACTTAAAACTTTTCTGATTTCTTCAAACATTCAATAACATAATATCATGTATTATTTTATTTCCATAGTTAAAGTTGTGGGAAATTCAAAATTCAAGGAGTTCCTGCATTTTTTTAAACATATTTATTTATTAGTTAAGCATCCAATATGGAAATCTTTATAACGCTTATAAGCCTTTTAGTAAGGAACGGAGCCTGTATAGTGATATGAGAATGTTTGTATGGAAATACCACAGTGAGTCGATAAGCTTGCTCGCAGGTGCATTTCAACAAGTCATTTATTGAAATTTATAAGCGACTTTTCTGTCATTAATAGGGCTCATTTTTAGCTATACTCTCAGTCACGTAATAAATTTAAATAAATTTGTGTTCAGCTAATATTGTTCACCATTATAAATGTATTCATTTGTTTACAGTTAACGTTGTGGATGGCGACCAACAGGGTAAATAAATATCATAGTATCAATATATGGGAAGGCAGTACAGTATCGGACACATTTCATTTTTAGCCAGTTTCAAGTCTCTAATGTGAGGTCATGAACATCATTTAATTTCGTGATTATGAAGTTTTAACTTTATTTGTTATGTCCTTAAGGATTTAAGGACATAACAAATAAAGTTAATTAACTTTAAAGTTATTTAAGTTAAATAACTTTAAAGTTAATTAACTTAGTTGTTCAATTATATTTTTGAAAAGTTCGTATAATATCGGACACCGTACGGTAGTATGGGACAGCATAGTTAAAATGCTTATAAAGAATGTATTAAATATAATAAGAATAATTGAATACCTGCACTGGTACCTTGCAAACGTGTTAAATAGATAACCTAATTAATATTTAAAAGACCGTAATACATAAAATACTGTGCCAGTTTCGTTATGTATCGAACAGTTTCGTTTAGTATTACACACACACATCACACATTATTAATTTAATTAACCGAACTAAAAAAAGAAGTAGGTTATCAATTTGTCACGTATATTTTTTTAATTATTTATTGATAAGTAAAAAACTAATGAAGAAATGAGGAGATCCGTAGGAGAACTAAAGTAACTGACATCGCTCAGCTGAAGTGGCAGTGGGCGGGACACATAAAGAAAATAACCGATAGCCGTTGGGGCGGATAGGTTCTGGAATGGTGGCCGCACACAGGACGACCCTCCGTGGGTGTCCGACATAGGCCCCCGACAAAGTGGACCGACGATCTGGTGAAGGTCACGGGCTGGATGCGGGCAGCGCAGGACCGTTTGTTGTGGAGATCCTTGGGGAAGGCCTATACCCAGCAGTGGGTGTCATGTGGCTGAGACGACGTCAACGAAAAAGCTAATATAAAGTAGGTTATAAATATTAAACAAGAAAATATACTAGAAAAAAAGCAACTAGTCTCATGTCGCCCTGACATGAGACTAGTTGCTTTTTTCTAGTATATTTTCTTGTTTAACATTTATCACATAAAAATAGCATTGTAAAATGCCAAATTAAAAAGTTATAAATAAAGTCGGTCCAGAACCTATCCGCCCCAACGGCTATCGGTTATTTTCTTTATGTGTCCCGCCCACTGCCACTTCAGCTGAGCGATGTCAGTTACTTTAGTTCTCCTACGGATCTCCTCATTTCTTCATTAGTTTTTTACTTATCAATAAATAATTAAAAAAATATACGTGACAAATTGATAACCTACTTCTTTTTTTAGTTCGGTTAATTAAATTAATAATGTGTGATGTGTGTGTGTAATACTAAACGAAACTGTTCGATACATAACGAAACTGGCACAGTATTTTATGTATTACGGTCTTTTAAATATTAATTAGGTTATCTATTTAACACGTTTGCAAGGTACCAGTGCAGGTATTCAATTATTCTTATTATATTTAATACATTCTTTATAAGCATTTTAACTATGCTGTCCCATACTACCGTACGGTGTCCGATATTATACGAACTTTTCAAAAATATAATTGAACAACTAAGTTAATTAACTTTAAAGTAAATATATATATATATATATATATATATATACAACTATACATACATATAACTCATAAAAATACGATACATGAGTCAGAAACGACGAGGTTTAGGTTAGGTTAGATTGCCGACTACGTTGGTCACCTATATTTTTGTCGCTCAAAAATATTTTAGTCGTTTGGTTAATTATTATCCTTAAAAAAATATACTAATACTAACACCGAGTTATTTTTACAGTGAATGTCGTGGATGGAGACTCACAAGGTAACATTAGATAATTCTATATTTTCTTATTCCTTATTTGAATATTTTAAGACATTTGTACGGGGTTTTCATTTTCTTGACCCTTTGTGACATCAACTAGAAGAAACATTTGTAACAATTCATTATATTTTTATTTTGTATTTAAACGTGTTATATTTCTACTACAAAAGTGGTGAGCACATCTTAAGTTTCTTCGAGCACTTTAAATTGAAATATAACAACTTTTAAACTCCAAAACCATATTCAGTCAACCCGTGACCATGGTACCTAAAAAAGTGCCGAAACCCCTAAAAAACACCCAAAAATGTACTAGTAAAACGGTGTAAAATCTAGTGCACATAAATCCGTAATAGTTATTCTATTACAAAAGTGGTGGTTATTATCTAAATGTAATTATTAAAAAGATGTCGACCTGTATTACGTTTGTGAATGCGTTTTCAAAGAATCAAAGATTGATTATTAATGATTAGACAATATAAATGAAATTTAAGTAATTATTATGATTTTTGATTTTTTGCATTTCAATTCATTGAAATTCAATGCTATTTTTATACTTATGATAAATTTTAAATAGAAAATTCCTCAAGACTCGGTAGCTCTGTGGTTGGGTTCGAGTCCCATCTGAGAATTCGCTTGTGGCCGAGTTGACTTTTTCCAATATTTTTCTATTTAAAATTTATCATAAGTATAAAGTCGAGAATTTAAAATCACACTTATGTTTCTACTAAATTTCCCCATACTGACGTTAATTAACATTTTAATATTTCTTTGTTTCCAGTCCACGTCGTCGATGGAGGAAATCGTAAGTATTTTATTATTTTAATTAAGCGATACTAGAAAATATATTAGATCTGTTTTGGTAATACGATACATTTGTTTCGTAAATAGCTACGCTCAAAGTTCGAGATCCGTTAACGTTTGGGCATAATCGTATCACAATAGCGTTCCTATTGCAGTATGTTTTACACTATAGAATAAGAACCATAGAAAAGAGTAAGTATTTCAATTGAAACACGATTCAAATACGATAATTACTAAACGCAAGAAGAATTGGGCCATACCATAGCTATTTTCGTAGCATTTGTCGTAGTACTCAAACAAATCTATTATCTTACTAGCGACCGCCCGCGGTTTCACCCGCGTGGTTCCCGTTCCCGTTTGAATATCGGGATAAAAAATATCCTATGTTTTATCCAGGCTATTTACTACCTGTGTGCCAAATGTCATTTAAATCCGTTCATTAGTTTTTGCGTGAAAGACTAACAAACAAAGAAATAAAATAAAAAAACAAACTGACATACCTTCGATTATTAGTAGTATTCCTTTTTTAAATAAAATTGTAAAGCACCTATTTACATGCTTATTTTAAAAACCAAATATATTGTTTTCTCTTTTCAGAAGCGCAACCTCGAGATGGGAGCAGAAAGTGATAGAATTAAATTTAAATTACCTTAGTTGTAATTATTATAAGCCCATTTTTTTCATTTGGATATCCATTTTCATAATAAACAGCAAATAAGCAAACTAGTTTTATTTGTCCTAAATATTCGCTAAACAGGGTGGAAAGTGAAGGAGCAGGATCCTTAACCGTTGTAGCTACATGAAAACATTCTAAGGAAACCATCTTTAAATTTTTGAGAAATTATGAACTGCATTCTCTATCTATCTATCATCAGCCTGTCGCCTGTAACGTCCACTGCTGGACATAGGCCTCTCCTAGCTCACGTCTATTATGGCGTTCATAGGAGGCTGTTAGTTTAGACCACGCTGGCCAGACGGGTTGGTAGAGGGTTTGTTTCTAGTTTTCATTCTCTCGCACAGGTGTTCAATGCGTCTAGCCTCTTAGTCGACTCTTACGACATTCCAGGCATGTAAGGGAAAAAAAAGTACATGGGCAGATTTCAAAAATATTTTTGACTCCAATTGATCACAGACCTAGGAGTATATTGATACTGTTACTTATAAGGGTCAAAACTCTCTAAGACACAAACTGAGGTATGAGTCCTAAAAAAGTTAGAAATCGCGACATACTATTTACACGCATTCACTAAGAAAATATTAAGTTCATTCAACAAAGGTTCTCGTAGTGAAGCGGATGGGGCTGTGTGTGGCGCATGCGTGGGGTGCGTGGTTTTCGCGGTTTCTGTCGTTTCTAGTACTTGTTCCTGATTATATTTTTGAGTGCTTTGATTTTAATGAGAAACAGGACCGATTGGCATCAAAAAACTATTTTTGAAAACAAACAATTTTCCTTTTTATAACTTTTTAATTTTGCATTTTACAATGCTATTTTTATAAAAGCAACTTGTCCCATGTCGCTGACGGGTTCATCCCGTCAGGGCGACATGAGACTTGTTACTTTTTTCTAGTATATTTTCTTGTTTAATATTTATAAAAATTTTCCTGCTGACTGTAATTTTTTTTCAAAATCTGTAAATGCAGTTCAAAATCTTTTAAAAATTAGGATCATTTCCTAGGAACATTTTCATACCTTTCATGTCCCGTCTTAACTTTCCATCCGGTATAAGTAGTTGTCCTTATTTATTTCCCTGTTGTCAATATTTTACGATAATCGCTATAGCTATTTTCAAAAATAACTAATAATACAAAGACACTCGTCAAATTCTCTTAATACTAAAGAAGAGGGATATAAGAAATATGAGAACTTGGAAATAGAATAAAAATATTATCCTAGCATTCCTAGACTACATACTTCGTGCCACTGAGCCATCGGTAAAGTTTTATGAACGTCATTTCCTGAGGCCCTCACAAATTAAGGCTTTTGAGCTTCAAATATCGTTAGTGACGGATAAACAATGTCTTATTTCAGTATTTAAAACATACATACATATTCTATTCTATTCTATTCTATTCTACGTGACGCAACCGTTTAAGAATAATTGCAATTTAAACATGGTCCTCACGACCTGACGCTAAGGATCATGGATGCTTCAAATAACAAAATCTAGATAACGAAATTTCGTAAGCCATCTTTCGTGAGACGGACTTTGAATATTTGAATGGGAATAGTTTTTTTTATCCAATTAACGAAAATCGTGTCTAAAACGATTTTTTTTATTAAACATAAATTACATACGTACATCTTATGTTTTGGCGCGCACTGTTCATTGAAATAAAACAACTTTTACGGACATCAAACGCGCCATATTTCCACGAACTAAGTTGTAATTGTCTGTAATTTTAATTATAAATTACATCTCACTAATGTTTGACAGTGTGGTAAGCAACAAATAAGAAATAAAAACGATCAAATAGAAATAGGTACACATTTAAACTTATGCTTTCACTAAATAAAGGTTTATGAAATTAAGCATTATCTTAAGGGGTTATTTCGAAAAGAAAAAGGGTCGAGACAAAATCATAAAATCGTGTTTCTGATTCTTTAGAAATGTATATCTTATTACCATATTTGTAACATCTGTACTATAACCGTCCTACAGTCTGAGTATCGTTTTAACACTCTGCTCTGTTTGTTTCAACTTTTGAATGTCGACTTATAACTTAGTTATTCATCCCATAACCAAAAGTCGGGTAATTAAAAAATCTATAAAATAACACAAAATTCAAAACTAAGAGTGTTAAAATAGATGAGGGTTTTTTTTATTCATAGATTTATAATTGTACCGGCGGCCGCCCTTGGTTTTACCACAGTCTAAACTCGTATATCTCCTCTTCCCTAGTCTTACTATGTTACTCTCTGTCCTTCTAACTAACTCTTCGTCAAAAATCAAGTCATGATTAGTCAGGGCGTGAAGGAAGGACAAACAAACAAACACAATTTCGCATTAAAAATTATAATATTAGTAAGGATAAAAATCTTGAAATCTGGAAAACTTGTGGACCAAGTCAATACTTTATAAAAAAAATATCAAGATTAATGTTATTTTGTGTTCAGTTGTTTTTTCTATTTATTAAATCAAGGGTGCGATTGCGTAAGGTAACCGTCTTCATTTGACAGCTCATTATCGTATCAAACAAAAATAATCTAATCTACAAATTGAATCCGATACGATAATCGTATCGGATTAAATTTGTATGGATTGACATAAAATATGATACAATATGAACTGTCAAAGGAATACGATCACTTTTACGCAATTGCCAATCACATTTATACAGGCTATTAATAAATTCACTACTGACAAAACTCCTACTTCATAATACAAGGCAACGTAGACGCAATTCTAGTCTGCAATCGCAACGGACGGCAACAGCTCATGATTTAATTTTAAAAAGGTGAATTTAATTATTATCTTTAAAGTTCAACACAAACTTTTGGTAATTTATTGTTATAATTTCCTAAATTGCATTTATCATGCACTCAATAGTATCTTTATCACAGAATTTACTTACGCGTATAATACTATCCATCCTATCCACGTTTGGCCTTTACCCGTTTTAAGTTGTATTTTTGAAGGCCCATACCCTGTGTGGAATCGTAAAAAAATGGCATATTATGACGAAAAAAATATGATAATTTTGTGACGTGTCCAATGGTGCAGTGGTTCCGATCATGTGTACTGAGTCAAAATTTAATTATAGGAATCTGGAAAAAATATGAAACAAGCTGAAACAAAGTAGCAAGCGATAACATCTAGTCATTATTGCTCGTATAAAAGATGACGTGAAAGTAATAGGGGATAGGCACCTTCAGTAAAGTACCTAAAGGTAAATTCCTGTTTATATAAGGCATTTGAATAGGTCACCTACTAGTTATTTATTATTGGAATTGTTAATTTATTACTAATGTCACTACGTAATGAATAATTTATTTGCGTATTGCTGTCTATTTAACCTACCTTCAACAAAATCTTTTTATAAAAATAAATAAAAACCTACTTCAAAAAGTAAAAAAATACTTTTTTGAGTCGGTGCCAGCCAAGGCAAGAGAAATAAAAGTATATAAGTGCAAAAAATAAAAAGTTTTTTTTCACAATTTTCAAAGTTCGAATAAGTTCCACACTTACCTACACTAAAAAACGGAACTATGAACTTGTCATCTATGATTATATCATCTAGGTAAATAGCCTAGGGATCAAGTTAGTTTTAGAGTATCGCCGCTGTTGGTGATTATTATTTTAACTTTTTTGAATCGGTAATGATTCTTTTTTGTAAAATTCACTACTTTAATAATTAAAATAAGAAACCAATTTGAACGGCTATTTTTGTTAAATATTCATTGGATATTCTTTATATCAAAAGGTACTTGATCCCTAGACACTTTTGATGTTTGATGTATATGCGACGAATTGATAACCGCCTTCTTTTTAAAGTCGGTTAAAAACTTCTTTAGTTTAAATAAAAATATAAAAAATAAAACAATATTTCTTACACTCACATCAATAACCTAGCCCCAAAGTAAGCACTGTAAGGCTTGTGTTATGAGATACTAGGGTAACGGATATAAATACAAATAATTATACATATATTAGTTTTTGTGTAGAAATATAGTTAAACGTCCATGACTAATGTACAAATGTTCGTTACCAACATTTGCCCCTACCGGTATTTGAACCCAGGACCTCAGAGTAGGCAACATCTTGAAACCGATGTACGTACCACTCTACCACGGAGGTCGTAAAGAAAGTAGTTTGTAAAATATTTTCTTAAACGCTTTCTGTCCGTCTGTATTAGACGGGTTAAAGCGTTTATGAAAATTATTTCAGTAAAGCCTCTTGAGGGAATAGATTAAAACTAAAGAAGTGGAGCCATAAACAATATCTATATCATTTATTTTTGGTTTTTGGATGTCTAATATCGCACTTTTTTAAATTTTAGTACTTATCGTATACGATTAATTAATAAAGCAACTATAATCGAAAGCAACTGTAATCGCTTGGTATCTCTAACTGAAGTTGGTCTATTTGAATTATAGCAAACTTATTTTTCTTTTATTTAAAAAGCAAATGAACATATTCAATTCTTGTCATCTCATTTGGCTTTACTGAAAAAAGACTACTTACGCATACATAAAAGAAAATTTAATGCCTTGACTAATCTAATAGACATGACCATAAAATAAACTCAGGCTTCAAACTTCGGCTTAGGAAAAAATCTCTTATTGATACAGTTATAGTCTGTATGATTGTACAGTCAACAGCACATCAAAATTTACACTTTGATCTTGATAGTAGCGGTTTTTACCCACGACGACGGTATGGAGACGGCATATGCGTTTGGGCTGAGAGGAATTTTGTTTGTTTGTTTGTGCAAACTAATGTAGCCAATTATCTCCAAAACTACTAATCCGATTTTGATGCGGTTTTCAGTGATGGGTTCGGGTTTGATTTATGCATGTTCTCCGATAGGTTTTACGATGACAACTCATCAGAGGGCGCTGCAGATAACATTTGTTTTGCAAACCAATGTTACGATTTATCTCCAAAACTACTAGTCCGATTTTGATGCGGTTTTCAGTAATGGGTTTTATGTAGTACAAGGTACACAATATTATTCTTTTTAAATGTCGTTTTATCGTAGTGCAAGTTTTGCGAGACTTTTGTAATCTAATGATATATTTTTAGGTTAATTATTTAATTAATTAAAGAGGTGGTGTTCTCTATATATCATATTATTGTTCTGTGATGAATAAAAATAAGATGTCTTACGAGGTGCGTCTCTAAATATACGGCTGGATATTGTTATTACGTGTTAAAAATCTATTCATGAAAGAACACTACTGCTTATTTAATTGTTGTCTAACAGTAGATTTAATTCTAGATAACAATTGCAATTTCAGATAAGTACAAATATTCTAAATGAAATCCCCCGAAAAGCCACCGTGGTTAATGTCAAATGTAATAAGTAATTGACAATCTAAGTTACAAAAATCAATTTAATTTTTTTTCCGCCACACGCACCGATAAGTTGTTTACGAATTGAAGGAAAGTCCACGCATACTTACTGTGCAATAAAGCTGACTCATACTCATACATAAGTACGGCTGCACTGGTCGAACGACCTACACACACACACACACAAAGTCATGTTGTCAACTCCTATTACGCGGGTCGACTCAGGCGCAGCGTAGTACCTCTGTGTTACCGTCATTCTAGATCAAGTCAGTCAGTAGTAGTCCCTCGTGAACGCGTCCTATATAGTCAATAATCGTTAGGTCAAGGTGATCATTTAAATCAATGCCACTTAACAAACAAAATTTACGACTCAGTGCGCACAACAATACGACGTTTATCCTTTTGTAACTCAGCTACTGTGCAACATTCGTTCCCAGGATAAAGAGCTACACGTACGTTCTGAGAAAACTGGCCGAAGCTCAAAAATTTCTGCTCCAATTACGTATGGATGTAGATAACATTCCTTTCAATGAAAGAGTTTAATGTTTGTCTCGGTGACATCACGAAGTGACGACTTTAATTGACTGCGACGGCTGGATCGGCCGCCTGCGCCTGTTCCAATCTAACCTCGTTTGCAGCAGCCGCCTCGCCGATTTTTTTTTTTTCATTTAACTAAACATGATTATTGTTGGCTTCATCGTCGCCCTTGTATTGGTGAGTCGTGATATACCAATAAACATAGATTTTCCATATGATGCTATATTTTTCTAAGTAATTTTAATGTTTGTGTCGTTTGTTTTCAGGCTGTCATAGTTGTCATATGGATAGCGTACTGCATGTTCGTCAGGGAGCGGCACAAGTCGGAGTTCTATCAGTACAATATATCAGATCTGAGGCACCAACAATTAGGACCACCTTCGGAGAAGGAAAAGGAGGTAGAAAGGAGAGAAATTACTGCTGGCGTATTTATACTGCCGTCTCGCCATAAGCAGAAAGATGATTACGTGAATAGGCCCGACTACCCCGAGAGCCCTGTGCACAAAATGGACACTGGAACGGATAAACTAATAGAGATTTTCAATGACGACACTGCTGATATTCACTTTAGAGACGGTATCACTGATAATGACTCCAATGTATGCACCAACGCAGTGTACCACAGCGATGTTTAAGGGTCAATTGTTGTTTAATGCACTTATTATAAGTTTACTGCAGCTTTTACACTACATTTATAAACAACCTGAGAAATAACGAAGACTTACAAAAACTTTTTATATGTATTTTTAAAATAAAAAAGTAAAACACATCAATTACTGATATTCATTTAATACCTTAATTATAATCATAATTTAACCCCTGTTTGCCCCATTTATTTTTAAATCTTAAGTAAAGGTTGGGAGTTATAATAAACCAAAATTTCTTTGAAATCAACATGCAACCGTTGCACAAACATTGTGTGGCAAAAGATTTTACGCAACAAACGTGATCTTAACTGGTTGCATATTACAACTCAACTATGCATCAAAGTGTAATGCTAATTTATACCTTATCACATTGTAATACAGATCACGCTTTCAGAGTGAGCCACTTTTATTGCAGTGCCTCAAGTATTATTATTATTTTTTATAAAAATACATCTTTGATATCATTCTTATTTCTAACCGTCCTTTTGTTATTCACAAACACATCATAAAGGTACCTATAATCAATTGTAGTACAATACAAACAGAGAACCTGTTTAAAAATGCAATTTACATAAATACAATATTAGCTTATAAATTATCTTAGGAGTAAAGTCTGAATATTCCAAAGGTTGATCCAAAATATGTACTAGACTAGGTATATTTTTTTGAGGTGTGAAATCTTTGATCAGATTCAATCAAAGCAAGTAAACATAAATAGGTACGAATTAAATTGCAAAAACTGGTTAAATCTTCTTATCAAACTGATAACTTAATGTTTCCTACATCGATCTTAAAATAAGTTTTTATATTCAACGTCTATACGACATGTTGAAGTGAATCTGTCTGCAATTAGTACAACCACTGATATCAGGAGCAATTACGTTACTGTCCGAGACTCTTCACTCCGTCGGCCATTTTGTCTATAACACTTTTCTCTGTAGGCTTAAAGACATGAACCACTGCGTCCCCGGCATCGCTGAGTGTCTTCACGACTTCGTTCCAAGCGTTCTTCATTGACTCCATGACGTCACGCCTCTCTCTGATACTCTCTTCTGAAGGATATGCTGAGACAACGACTATTAATAGCTGAAACAAATGAACATTAAATTGATAACATACTTTATATAATTTACTCTGTACACACCACAACAGCAGCCTAGGCTGTACAGTTTGACCTTGAGAGCGAGGGAGCCCTTAAATGTAACGTGCTGTTGACTGTACAAAATAAAATAAGAAGAGAAGATGCCAACCTACGTCTTTTTATTTAACTTGGGTTATGCGATTTTTTTTTCTAAATTAATCTTTTACAACAATATCTATAATGTATTGATTACTGTAAATATTCTTTATCCGGAATGTGTGCTTTACGCATTATGTTGGGTTTTTGATGCATGTGCTGTACAGTCGTACAGTCGAAGTGTTTTTTGGGAAAAAAAAAATTGTAAAGTAATAAGTATAAATAATTTATTATTCAAATGCAAAACATATTGATGTTATATTATAAGCGATTTAAACATTTTCTATAAATCTAGTAACGCTCCCTAAATAACCTACTAGTATATTGGGAAATTCCCTAATCGTACATCTTGAAAGGGAAATCTTTGTTTCAGATTCTTCGAGGCATTGTTGACATATAGATTATAGCACTGAACAACTAGGTACGTATTATGAGTGAGAGAGAGAAAAAGTTTACGCCAAAAAACACAAATATTATGACAAGAAGATCATATAATAAACCAACAAGAAAATATATGATTAATATTAGACAAGCAAATATACTAAAAAAGGAACCTTGTGACATGAGACAAGTTGCTTTTTTCTAGTAGGTATATTTTCTTGTTTAATATTTATCACATAAAAAACTAGCATTGTAAAATGCAAAATTAAAAAGTTATAAAAATATAATATATACACCTGATAACAAACAAAAAATAAAAAGTAGGTAGGTGTGGCCTTTGGGGTTAATAGGGTACGCCTCAGCATGTGTTTTCTTGACATTAGATGTGTCACGGCAACGCTAGTATTCTGGCAGGGCCATTATGTAGTTCACCTTTACGACAAAATTAATGTGGAAAAGTTCTACCCTACATTAAAGGTTTCATTGATCGGATTGAAAGTATTCTGAAGCATTTATGAAGCATGCATCAAATACAGATATACTATAGATATATGTATACTATAGATACATATATCTATAGTATATATGTCGCAGCCATCTGGTTAAATCAACTATTTGATAGGAAGGCTAGCCGGTTAATTAAACGCCGGCATTCAGTTGAATGCCTAGGCCGATCGTTGATTGAACTAGCATCACTTAACGTTCAAGTAGTTGGCTTATTGTAAGTTACCCCTTTAAAGATGGCTGACGTTTATTCAGCCACGTGATTCAAACTTAGTTTAATTTTGTGGCCACTGGGGCGCTGGTGGTCACAAAGTCTTTACCGCCTATGTGTTCTAGTGGTACAACCACCGGTATCAGACCCAGGGGTCCCGGGTTCGATTCCCAGCGGGGGTACATATTGTATTCGGTTTGCTTGGTGGTAGGACTTGTCCTAAGTCCGTCTGGCTAGCTACCAACATCTTATCTAAGTCTGACGTCATAACAACAATGTTTTCGGCATTGTTGTGTTCCGGCAGCTAGAGATAAGATAGCCAGTTCCTCATTGATTAAGGATTCGGGGAGAGACTCGCTTCTATCTTCAGCCTTATCAATACTTAACATTAGGTATGATGAAGGCCAAGAGTCTCACCGTCGTTCATAAAAAAAAAGTCGTCAGATAGCTCGCAACAGCTGGCAATTTTGTGTGCTTTGTTTTCGTTTCAACATAACTTACAGTGTTTTATTAATATCAATATTGATATTATTAAAATGTGTGGTAAAAATATGTTTGATATTACTCCGCCGGTTCACGAATAGTTTGAGTGTATAATGACATCTCATTTTATGAGACGGCTAAATATGACGTTCAGCCAATTCGTTAAACGTTTCATTCAACGACTTGGCTAGTTGTCCCTTAGCCATTTCATTGAATGCCGGCGTTTAATTAACGGGCAGACCTCCAAATGAACGGCTGATTTAACCAGTTGGCTGCGACATATACATGAGTGAAACGTCGGGAAACCAAAAAACCCAAAAAAACACCAAATAAAAAAGTTGTTTGATATCAAGTAACAGTGCGCGAACAAACTTAAGTTGTGTTTAGTGAACGCTTTAAATTTTTCCAGAAACTGACCATTATTTTGAATTTTTGTTGTCTTAATCATAACACAAGGCCATTTTGTAATGCCATTTTCATGCTTTCATCTAGTTTCTTACTTAAGACAAATCTGAAATATGTTATACCATATACATAGGTAATTGATTAGCAACATAACTTATAAGAAATTCTCAACATTGACGCTGTGTTACTAAATATGATTTTTTTTTATCCACCTTTTTTCCACTTAATTTTAATGCACAACTTCTTCCACGTGCAATTAAGTTTTCAGTTTCAATTAATTAATTTGCAGTACCTATACGGCTTTATTTGAACCAAAATATAAGAAATAATATATTAGAAAAACAAATACAAAGTTATATAATATTCGAGTACACCTCAACTTTTATAATTAGGTAAGCATTATAAATTATTTACAATTGGAGGCCTATTGATTTCCTTACATTCCTAATTAATTAATTTAATGATCTCTTTCTCATATAAAATCTATATAAAAGTAGGTACTCACTAAACAAAAGAAGGTCGTGAGCCTAAAGTCCATTATAGTCGCAATTCAGTCAATATAGCTACTGATAAGGATCACTAACTGTGCTGTCCACTTGAAGACCAGAACCCTACTAAACTCGAAGGATCGACACCAAACAGGAAGCCTCGAATTCGCTGCGGTCACGCACGTGTGTCCGTAATCGTTCGGCCGAGCGAAATAGGGGACAATGAGACATGATAAGTCTAATTCACGAGGGTTGTACCTACAAGTAAGGCGGCGACTCATTCCATCAACTCGTCATACAGTGACTCGACCCAATGTAACTTTAAAAAGTACGAAGCTTATTCCAAATAATATTATAAATTCCATAAAATCACACCAATTATCGAGCCCAAGGTAAGTTTCATAGGAACTTGTGTTGGATGATACCGAAACGGATAACCATAATACTTTTAAATTCTTTTTTTGCAAAAACATACTTAATACTCATATTAAACACCCAGACCAAGACAAATAGACATGTTCACGCACACAAATATTTGTTTTCTCCGGGGATCGAACCCGGGAGCCTCTAGGTAGAAGGCAGGAATACGTACCCCTACGCCAGTCAGGTCTTCAAGGTTATTATAACCGTACTCGTCCTGTACATTTGAATATGATACAAACCTAAAAAGATTTGTAGACCATCATGATCTGTCTATTAAAAGACTCAAATCTATATGTCGCTCGTTCATGTCCGGCTCGAAGGACCAAGTTGCCTTGTCAATTGTCAACCTTGTGGCTGTCGTCGGCTGGTTTTTGAAGGATCCAGCAAAATGTAAAAAACGCCTTTAAATCAAACTGATTACAACTGCAGCAACGAACATAGTTTTTTATGCAAGATTGATAGCGGAAACGGAAACAGTGTTGTCATAAATACAATTTTTTTTACTAATGTTTGCTAACTATTTCACATTGACGAGGTCTCATCCCTTTGATTATTTCCCATTCACACACACTATTCTATAGACCAAACTTTTTTTTAAATAATAAAGTTCTGTCAGTGTAACTGCGCAATGAAGAACAATCATCAATTTAACGATAGTTTCGCTGCTTTAACTATATTGTATTGTAATAGGCATAGTCATAAAAAATCAATCACCTTACTCGCTGATTCACTATAATTTCTTAAGTGCTTGAAAGTAAGTATTTATCGTCTAAAAACGTAGGAAACGGTCGTTTGCAATTTGTTTTTGTAACTTTGCCATAAAAAATATGTTCTTTATATCACAAAGTAAGGTTTTAATGAAATTCTAATAAAACCTTTGAATAGAGGAAAAGTAATTATATATTTAAACCATAATCTCTTCTTAAACACCTAAGCAAAAAAAACAATATAATTTGAGATCTACTATAGAGTACGAGTACTAATATATTTTTCTTTTGCGTGCTAGCCTTGCTTAGGCGCAGTTCGCAGCATAAAAATGTTAACTGTTGACATATGTGACCCTTATTTCGTACGTAATATGAGTAGTTTTCGCAATCGTTAATGTACAGTTAACAGCACCACATGATTCACACTTGCACTACGAAAAAATTATACGCGGCTATTACGAATGACATAAGGGCGCTCTTAATGTAATTTTTTTTTGTACACAATAATGGTATAGGCTGTTTGTATACCAAAAAAGTATGATTACGAGATGTTCTCAATACGCACAGGAAAAATAAATGATTTAGGAATATAAAATGCATTCATTCATCTACGGCAATCAGTCGAAATAATTCAAAACTTTGAATATCAAGAGCATCTTAACAAAATAGAGACTACATATTTTTTCGCGAATGATGGCTGTAACATATAACATCAAAATATCGCTGAATTTATAAATAAGACAAACTTGCTCATTACCCATATTGACCAATTGGACCGTGAGAGAAAACCCCTAGAAGTCGTCTGCATAACAGAACATTACATTCAGAGCGATCAAAAAGATCTATTAAATGTACCTAATTTCACACTAGCAACTTTCTACTCCCGTGAGCATCAAAAACGCAGAGGAGCCTGTATGTATATTAATAAAGAATGAACACCAGTGGCAGTGGAAGGAACTACCAAAAAATTTCCAAGTTTTCAATATCTGGCATAGTAGAAAATTAATCTTGACAAATCGAATTACATACAAATGTAATCAATCGAAACATTCACAATATAATTATAAATTGAATATTGCAAAAATAAATGCAGTCACTGAAATGAAATTTCTTGGTATAACCATTGACCAAAACCTGGATTGGAAACAACATAACGTGGGGCAACTGGACGGATATCGAAAGGGTATTTCGCAAAAGAAATGTGTCCGGGCTATTACTGGTGTCGCCCCTGATGTATCTTGTGCACCTATATTCAGGAAGCTTGGTTTATTGTCGCTACCGTCAATGTACATTTACGAAACATGTTGTTTTGAACATAAGTCGTTGTTTAAAACAGCTAGTGAATCAAACTCTAGACTAAAAAAAACTCTGCTAGACTCATTATGAAAGTCCCGCCAAAATCTATGAAATATAGTAAGAGCTGCTTGACAATGTGTGTCTGTGTACGTATCTTTAATGAAATACCTAATGACATTGAAATTTTACATAAATATTTAAGAAACAATTATATAAATGGTTGAATGATAAATCTTTTATGGTATTAAGGAGTTTTTTGACATGTTATAATAATAATTTAAGAATCTAATTCAAATATCAAATTAATTAATGCATTTATGTATTGGAAATCTTTTACTAATTTGCATGCTATCTATATTTTAAGCTTAACATGTTGATCCCAAATGTATTTTGTAACAACTTTTATACCATGTTAAAGGCAAATAAAATCTTATCTTATCTTAGATATGTTGTGGAGATAAATAAATTTATTATAATATTATTATTATCTGTTTGTATAGAGTTCCTGGAAAAATAAATTCTGACATATTTTATTAAATCTTATATATAAAATTCTCGTGTCACAGTTTTCGTTCCCATACTCCTCCGAAACGGCTTGACCGATTCTCATGAAATTTTGTGAGCGTATTGAGTAGGTCTGAGAATCGGCTACTATCTATTTTTTATCCCGAAATTCCACGGGAGCGAAGCCCCGGGGCACAGCTAGTCTAACATATAAAATTCTCGTGTCATAGTTTTCGTTCCCATACTCCTCCGAAACGGCTTGACCGATTCTCATGAAATTTTGTGAGCGTATTGAGTAGGTCTGAGAATCGGTTACTATCTATTTTTTATCCCGAAATTCCACGGGAGCGAAGCCCCGGGGCACAGCTAGTATTATATATGCTGCTAACAAGCATGTGTCCTAAAACTAGCAAAAAGATAGTTTTATGTGGCGAATTCAATACTGATATTAAAACGTAATAATATTCCTTATGAGTTTGAGAATTCTTTACTTGTTTTGGTCTTAAAATCAACCTCCTATATTAATAAGCAAATCCTGTCTAGATAACTTTGCTCTTAATACAAAAAGAGGATGCAAGGGTGAAGTACTTGATTTTGGATGGTCTTACCATACCGCTCAGCTACTAACGATTCCCGTCAAGAACTCGTGCCTAATTAACTCGTTGCGAATTAAACAACGGGATTATTCACAAGAAAATGTTAATAAATTTATAGCTCATTTACAATCTCTGAATTTTTCAGATGTGTTGAGACAAATGACCCGAATATTGGATACAATTGTTTTATCGACTACGTTAAATTTTATTATTATATGACCTGTTTCCCATAAAAAAACAGTTAAAAAAACTTGGGCTAAAAATGAAAATGGCTTTCAAAAGGCATAAGACTATGTTGCAAAAAAAGACGTGAATTGCTATGGAAATACAGACGGTCTCCTTCTTTAAAAGAAAAATAAATATTTCAGAATTACTCTCGTAAACCTAACAAAAATATCAAGTTAACACAAAGAGTACAAAATAATTACTTAATACAAACAGCAGATAATAAAAAAAGCAACATGTGATATTATTAACAAATATAAAAAACAGAACCCTAAAGAGCCAATTCTTAAAATAACAGACGGAAACAGATTTGTTGTAAGTCCGTCTGGCTAGCTACCACCATCTTATCTAAGTCTGACACCATAACAACAATGTTTTCAGCATTGTTTTGTTCCGGTAGTTAGAGATAAGATAGCCAGTTCCTCAGTGATTGAGGATTCCGGGAGAGGCTCGCTTCCATCTTCAGCCTTATCAATACTAAACGTCAGGTATGATGAAGCTAAGAATCTCCCCGTCATACATAAAAAAACAGCAGTAACAGATCTTTCATTAATATCAAATTATTTTAATGACTTATTTATAGATCAGATCAAAGAATCACCATGCACAAATAAAAATGTATCAAGCAATAACAGCAACGCGATGTTTATGTCTCCAGTGTCTTGTGAATCGTTAATAAAAATAATTAAATAGTTAAAAAATACGTCAAGTGTAAGATATGATGGAATAGGCACAAAGGTAATAAAACATGTAGTCGAAAAATTATATGCCCTCATTTTGCTTACTTAATAAATTAGATATTATATATTTACATAATTACAGACACTTCACTCAGTAGAAAATGTCCAATACCTACTGCTATAATAGTCGGCCTTGTCGCGTCAGCAACCGCTGCATGCTAAAATGTGCCTAAATGCTCAAGCGTACAGTTGTGATTGCTTCGCACCGCACGATTCCACAGCAATCGCAGGGGTGCTCTACAATAAAATTAAAATAACATAACTTTTTGTGTCTATGTTATTTAGAACTGTGAATATGTTCTGACTAGGTGGCAGTTTAAAATTGCATCGTTTATAAAATTGTTTTGGGAATCAAGGGCAGCGAGAATCAAAATGTATGTCATTTAAAATTTCATAAAGAGTACTACCCGGTAAATGGAAAAATGTTAGGTGTTTATACCTTCTTTTACTTGATTTGCACCCATCTACAGCACATAAGGCACCAGACGGCATCGTAGGTACGTGTACGAACGAATGTAACGATTAAAATTGAACAACGTGCTTGCGCTTCAATTCCGAATTTGGTCCGCAAACGGACCGAGAACGCTCGGGCGGTACATGGAGTACAAGCGCGCAAGTACATGGAGTGACGGAGCCCTGGTTATGGCATCAGAGGAAATATTCTTAAATTGATTGAGTTGAAGGAGATTGATTGAGTCATACCTTACTAATCGTGAACAGATGACCAAAATAAGTAGGATCTGTCCAATAAAACGTATGGAAATAAAATACATGTCCGATACAAGACTGGTAAAATGTGGTGTCCCACAAGGTAGTGTGCATGGACCCTTATTATTTATAATCTAAACAAATGTTCGTAATCCTATGACACTCTTTGCTGACGATAGCAACGCTATAGTAACTTTTAATTAAAGTTTTTCAATTCTCTCGCCGTTTGTTTCTCCTCCTAATACATAGCAAATGTAACCAACAAGGTTGAATATACGAGTGCGCTAAAGAGCAAATCATCGTAACTACAGCATCACTATCGTTGATTGGATACGCACTCGACGCGATAACGCGTACCTAGACGAGACGAATCCACGGATTCATTGGGGTGACTATGATTCTTGCTAAACATTTCAATACTGTTTAAGGATGTAAGGCTTCAATTTTAATAAAAAAAAGGTAGTATGCAAAAATTATTTACGTACATCTTATGTTTTGGCGCGCACTGTTCATTGAAATAAAAAAACTTTTACGGATATCAAACGCACTATATTTCAGGAAAAGTTGTAATTGTTTTACAACACCGTGGTCACGAGATGACACGGCAGCTGTAAAGGTGCCGAAACGTAGGGAAAATCAATGATATCCGTAAAAGTTGTTTTATTTCAACAAATTATTTATTTTATTTTGGTAAAATTTTAAAGCATGGGCCCCACGGCAGTGACTTTAATCGGTGGCGACTCGCTGACTATATCAAAATCAGAGTGTGGACGTAAATATCAGTAGCTTATTGCTGCTACAGTGCTACCCACCTTTATATATATTTTGTTGCTTCATTTCTATTCCTTAACAAAACAGTTTAGTAAAATTTTGGTACCGATAAGCGACTGACCATTTGACCCAGCATTATGTCATCATGTTACGTATCGAGACTCTTACTAGCGGCCGCCCGTGGTTCCCGTTTGAATATCGGGATTAAAAATAGCCTATGTTTTAATCTAGGCTATCTTGCGTCTGTGTGCCAAATTTCATCGAAATCGATTCATTTGTTTTTGCGTGAACATCCAAACATCCTCACAAACTTTCGCATTATAATATTACATAGTTAGGATAGGATTAAGACTAGTTCTTCCTATGAGTGGACATGTTCATCTGTCATCTCTATCTATTTATTTTACTCTCTTATCTCACATTTTTTCACATCTATTTTTGGTTACAACAGTTCTTATAAAAAAATCTTTATCAATATGCTAAACAGGGTGGAAAAAAAAGACGGTCGTCGGAGGGAAAGTACCCTAAATATTGATGTAAGCAAATTTTACTCAATTAAAACATTCCTTTATTTTCAAAATTAAGTAAAATTGCATTCAAAGATTTTTGATAAATCACTTACCAGCACAGAGCATCGTACCAGCTTAAATGAAAAAATAACATCATGTTCTTTTATGTGTCGTATCGTGTATTTTATTAATAATTTTTTCTCAAACATGCATGGAAATGTTGTCATTATTTTCGAAAAAAGAACACGTGAAGTATCGAATTTACGGACAAAGAAAATCAAATCCATTGCAGGAGCGTTTTTTTAATTTGGAACATTACAAAGAGTATTTAACAACTCCAGCACGCCGTTTCATACAACATTGCTGGAGCGCTGTAACGTTCCAAATTCAAAAGGACGCTCCTGCAATGAATTTGATTTTCTTTTAGTAATTATTAAATGTATATATAAAAAGTATGTTTTATTTCCCTGCATTATTTTGAGAAAAGCACTATATATGCCTCGGCGGAAATGGCAATTGCCTGTCTCGTATTAGTGAAGTCCTCGCCTTCGGCTCGGTCTTCAAACTCATACTCGACCTGCAATTGCCTATTTCACGGCCTTTGCAATAATGTACTATTTTTTAAAGCAGTTTTACTTATTGTTGAAAATAAAGGAATGTTACCTTTGAGTAAAATCTGCTTACATCAATATTAAGGGTACTTTTGTTTCAACGACCGTCTTTTTTTTCCAATCCATATACTTTTCCGTGTTAGGGAATGAAACAACACTGCGTAATAATTAATTTATTTCATAAAATTTCGGGTTTTATGTCCCATTGGCATTAGTCACATAATAGAATTGATATGTACCTCATGTGTTAACATGACATAATGCTGGGTCAAATGGTCAGTCGCTTATCGGTACCAAAATTTTACTAAACTGTTTTGTTAAGGAATAGAAATGAAGCAACAAAATATATATAAAGGTGGGTAGCACTGTAGCAGCAATAAGCTACTGATATTTACGTCCACACTCTGATTTTGATATAGTCAGCGAGTCGCCACCGATTAAAGTCGTTTTTTTTTCTTTAATCACGGTCGGGAATTAAGAGATGGTATGTCTGCACGAGCAGTGTTGGCATTAATCGACTAATTTATTTAATCAATTAATCAATCTATTAAAAATTAATCGATTAATAACGATTAAAATTAATCGCGATTATTTTAATCGATTGACGATTAACCCAAAGTTCGTCATCCTTAATATGATTTACTCGATTAACGATAACTATTATTTTATTAAACATTGATTTCTTTTACATAAGGTTAAGTAAAATCATACATTATATTGACTGGATTTAGTTACCAGTTGAAAAAGATCATGTATAGTGAAATAGAAAGCGAAGACATGCATTATTTTATAAAAAAAAACAATTTACGAGGTGGCACCCTCCAATGCCACTCGGCCCGGAGGGAAAGCACTTATTCTAAACTAGCTGATGCCCGCGACTTCGTACGCGTGGACTTTTATGTAGTACTTACATTTTTTTATTTGACGTTAATGATCGCCCATTAAATCGTGGTATTTACTATCCGACCAAGACAGTTAGGCGCATGACAGGAATGCGGTTTTGCACTTTTGGCACCTGCAGCCCACTTCTATTACCGCAACTCTACTATGATCTGATTATAATAGCGCTACAGTGATTAACTGATTGATTACCGCTTCTTAAAATATTGGCTTTTTACTTAGTTTTTGTAAATTTTTCTCAGCTGTCCTGCGCCTAATTGTTCTTGTCGGATAGTACAACAAAAAAATATTATTAAATGCCGTATGTCAAAGGAAATTTATTTTACTAATGTAGCTGTAAGGTGCTTAGAGTATTTCTTTATGAACAACATTGGTGGTTTTTCCGTTTTGAGCCAATATGAATAGACTCGCAGCTCTACTGACCCGCGAAAAAGCAACATAGAGCTGGCCGTGGGAAAAACAATCAGACCTTAGTACGACACCAGTGGATTTCAGCGTTTGTCACTGCTAACTTATTTATAGTTATTGCAAAGCACGGGGTCACCCAGGGAACTGTGTGTGTGTGTGCGCTTGAACTCGTACGGAAAATGTTAGGGATGAGCGTATACCGCTCATCCCTAACATTTTCCGTACGAGTATAAACTCAGTTTCAACGGCAGGACACCCAGTCAGGATCTCAGCTTCGATAATATTTCGGGTCCCGTTGCATAATTTCGGCTTAGTAATATTTTGCAAAAGCATTATCGGAACACCAACTTTAAGATTGCTCTTGTGAGCAGGGAGACTACTCGCTGGAAGTGAATTTAAAAAATAATTTGGGTAATTTGTGACGTCGTCCTGATCAAATACATTGTTAAAGCAAGTGAAACCACTTCATCCTCAACAACTTCCGCAATTTTTTAATTTTTTTATTTCATTTGTTTGGTCATTTTTGGGGTAGTTAGTTAGTTAGTAAGTATGGCGCGTTCACTTTTTTCAGAATTTTCCTAACTTGAGATACACTGAAGGTCCCCGAATATTGAGTGTATAAGTTCCTCTTCTGAGACAACGACTTTTCTCAGTATTTGGGGAAGACTTACCTGACCATAATGTACAGGGAGGAGTCCTTCCATCTCAATTTTTTATAATTTGCTAAAAATTCTTGGGCATGTGAATAACCGACAAGCTGCGCTTTCATATTGGTTGTCAATCGCAGCTTATGTATCTAACGCCTTAAGGTATATGATCTTTGAATATTTTAATGAGGCGTTAATCTCATCGGCTCTTGTCCCCCGACTTATAATAGGAAGGGTATGTCTAAATTAAACAACTTTTGCTAAGGAGTCATTTCCATATCTCTAATAGTAGCTGGTCTATTACTTTACTGGCATGGCCATAGTTTAGCTGATCTCTTAGTCTCCTACATCAGGCTTAATCAATAAAAATAAAATATAGCCTATGTTATGGCCCGACCTATTAGCTACATATCACATTTATTTTTATTCAAATCCATTCAGTACTTTCGGAGATTAGCGTGTACATACAAACAGACAAACAGACAGACAAAACTAAAAAAATCGTTTGAACGTATTCTCTTACTGTTTTTACGTCGTCCCCGATTGATTTTTTGTAAGTATATTATATGTACAGAAATTATAATTTTACAGTTTTATTATATGTATAGATACTGAAAAAGAAGATTCGTTTGTTTCATTGTTTCATTCGTTCGTTTGTGAAAAATCATGCCTGTTTTCTTGACACTTATCTCTAGAATGGACAAACAGGCATCAGACTCACAGTAAGGCTTTCTTTTTTTTGGTAACAAGATATAGATGAGAACAGGATCTGACTTAATCGTTATCTGGATTAATGATTGACGATTAGGATTAACTAATCGTTAATCGCGACTGACAATTGAAAATTTTAATCTTAATCGTTAATCGGACTCACTGTTTTGCCAACACTGTGTACGAGTCGTTTATCATCATCATCCCATAATGATCTTAAGGAAAGATATACAGCAATGTCACCCAGCGTGGTAATTGGGTAATCGTCCGGCGGAGGTGACGGCCGTACGAAATAACAATAATCACTTAATTCCGAGAATTGAATCATACGCGACTCGCCTGCGCCTGCTGTCGAACCTATTTTTGTCACGACTCCTTATTGACTTGTTTTCGTGACCATTACTTGGAGTATTGTCGAATTTGAAACTACTTTATTTATATACTTTTGTTTTATTTTGTCTTTTTCTATCACAACTCTTATTGAATTCGTTTCGTGACCATTACACGAAGTGTCATCGAATTCGAAACTCCTATTAATATTTGGGCTATTTTTAAGATACCAACAACCTCGCAGAAGTACCTAGATTATGACTAACATCATAGACAACAATTTGTTTACCGTATCCGGATCGGAAAGACACCGTATGTCGTTGGAAACCCAATTTTCTTTCTGATTTAAGATGTCGTTATAAATGATCATTTTTTTTAATTTTTTAAAGATTTTTTAGGGTGTGGTAGTGCAGTATCCATCAATAGTAACAACTTTTATTATTATATTTAAAAAAACAAATGTGTGGAACAGCAAATTACTTTTTTTTCTCGATTTCGTAGTTGGCTCCGTCGTCAAAGTTATATTGAGGATATTACCTCCAGCACAGAATACTAAACAGTACAAGTCTTCCAGCAATAGATTCCCTAATAATAAAAAATCGCAGTGTATCACAGTATCAATAAAGACTATCATTTACTAATCTGTGGCTGTATATTAATGAATAATGATACTTACTACAAAATAAGCTTGAACAAGTACTGAGAAATTGAAGGGGATGAAATAGGAGATTAGAGTTTTATAGGGAACTAATGTAATCGTGGATATAAAGATGATACATTGTCGTGGTCAGTCTTTATTTCTTTTGTAGTAACTGCCGAGAAAATTTATCACCATCATCAGCCACATGACACCCACTGCTGTGTACTTATAGGCGCCCCCAAGAATCTCCACGACGACGATCGGTCCTGCGCTGGCCGCAACCTACAACTTCCTGTGACCTTCATTAAATCGTCGTTATCAGAGGCCTACCCACGGGCGTCGTCTGGTGCGCAGTCGCCATTCAGAAGAAATTGGGTACCTACATTTAAATAGAGTTCCTTTATTTCACGATAACCCCCGTTAATTTCACGTTCCTACATGAAATAATTCCAAACATTATTTTCAGATAGTAAGAGCTAGCGCAGACGACGGATAACGGAGGACTTTTTGTCCGCGACACGTCTTTATTGTTAACCAAATAAGATTCAACTTATACCGCGTATATCCGCGAAAAGTACGCGAGAGTCCGCGTAATTTATTCAACTTTATGTTCTTAGTAATAAGGTCGTGTCGCGGACAAAAAGTCCTTCAATGTCCGTCGTCTGCGCAGGCCATAAGAGTGTGACGTCGCCATACGCGCGTAATAGTAGCATCTCATTCTTACTCCCCGTTTCCATTGGCAAAACATTTACAAGAAAACATATAAAAATATAGTACGGCCGTCGAGAGAATGACCGATGGCTCCGAATAGGAACTGTCACATAATGCATTTTCCCAATGGCCGCATTATAAGTTTAACATGTTTTCTTGTAAATGTTTCAACAGTGGAAAAGAATCGCGAAGTCATGGTAGGGAGACAGGAAGGAAAAAAAATAAAAAGGCTGAACCATGTTATCGGATTTTTTCTTAAAAATTGTTATTTACAATCGCTGATGACTTCGTTTAATTTTGAATGTTTCTTTAAACCACTTATCTACTTTTTGCCCGAATTTGGTTGTATCCTCCTTGACTTTTTTGCCAAAGTTATTAAAAGACTCGACGAATTCAGACCATGTTAGTTCTTCTGATTCTCTGAAGCACAGAGCCTGTAGGATGACCAGCTAGGCGAAAAATTTGTTCATCAAAACAAAGTTTAAAAGCAGTCACAATAATTAATTACAATAGCATACCAAACAATTGTATTCATGAAATTTTCAAGTGAAATACAATAACACGAACGAAAAACACTATTTACAGAGTCCCAGAATTTCAACCTATATTTGACAAAATTTCTTTGAAGATTCTGTAGTGATCTAAATATAAAACTCTATACTCTCAGTCAGACACAAATTAGACAAACTAATTAAATTAAACAGAAATTAGGAAATAAAATACCACAAAAAGCAGTCTCAGCATTGTTTTATCCATGGCAGCAATCTACCTGTATATTTAAATAGCTTTTAATATTGATGTAAAATTGCAGACTCCAGTTTTTATCGAATCTGTAACAAAAGTAACATCTCTTTTTGATGATGTTAGTAAGCAATTATTATTATTTTGGACTGATCAACCCAAATATAGGCAACAAAGTTCTAAGAAGCATGATAGATTTTAAAATGGATCAGTAGTCGGATTGCAAATTGATAAATCAAATATTCAACACAAAAAAGAGTTTTTCATTTCAAACCAGTAGTTCCTGAGATTAGTTCGTTCAAACGGGTCTGAAGCATATGCGTGAAACCCCAGTTCAAACAAACAAAATCTTCAGCTTTATAATATCAGCACATCTATCTAACTTCTCTTCCAGATATGACCCATTTTATTACAGCGGCTATTACAATAAAAACATATCGGAGGGCCGATAACACTTTCCTTTGACGTGCTCAGGATTTACTCTATTTTGACCTAAACATTACCCCTAAAATCTAGGATCTTAGAACGAGAGGGTAACATTGGCCTAGATCTTCCAATTCATGCTGTTTGAAGATTTACGTCTGCCTGGATTATTATTCCAAGCGAGCCAGGGGTCGGTCGTGAGTTCCGTCCCCTTCCAGCGGGCTGATTCACTAACCATCGGACACGGAATCGGATTCGAATCCACGAATTCTATGCTTTGTTATCTTCTGAAGTGATCGACAGTGACAATGCATACATTACGCTGTCGGAAACGTTTCCGACTGTTTGTAAATAAGGCCGCAGGACTACATATCATTTTTGTTTTTCCGTGTCTGGGTGTTCATATTTATTCACCTTGGTTAGTTCTGATTTCCAAAACGCAAGTGCTTAAACTAGTCCCGGAATCAAATACCTCATATCCTACTAATATAATATTATGATAAATGCGAAAGTTTGTGCGGTTGTTTTTATGTTAGATGTTTGGTTTGTTACTCTCTTCACGCAAAAACCACTGAACCAATTTGGTTGAAATTTGACACACAGATATAGCCTGGATTAAAACATATAAAACTTTTCATCGCGATATTCCCACGGGGACAAGAACCACGTGGGTGGAACCGCGAGCGGGCTCTAGTCCTACTAATATTTTAAATGTACAAGTATGTTAGTTTGTTTGTACTCTTTCACGCAAAAACTCTTAAACGGATTTGGATGAAATTTGGTATGTAGGGACTTCGAGTTGTGGAATAATACATAGGCTACATTTTGTCCCGATATTCCCACGGTAACGGGAACCACGCCGGTGAAACCGCGGGTGGAAGCTAGTGTAGTTATAAAATGAATTCTGATATTTATTTATCACTCAAATCAATCTAGCTAGATTTTTCACAAATACTATTGATGCATAATATTTTTTTTAATGAAATGTGTTTTATTTTTCTTATCATCACCCACGAAAGGTTTTTATTAAACGGTTCACCTAAAGTAATAACCGAAGGGAAGTACGGTTTATAAACACGGAACTAACCAGTTTATTTTCGTTATCAAGCTTGTAAATTAGCAGTAATCAGCATCTAAATTAACACTTTAGCCAACTACATAGATATAAAGTAAATATATATACGAACTTGGGTTCAATAGCTAACATAGAACATTCAGCAAACACAGCAAAGGTAAGAGTTTTCTACTACTTTTTGAAGCAATTGTAGGTACTGCTAAATACTAGTAAAAAATATTAAGTTACCAAGAGTAAAAAAATAACATAGGTACTTACGTCGAAAAAGGTTATTATTTACCAATTAGATGCTTATTAAAAATGTCTCTTTAAATTATATCATGAAGTAATAACACAGATGAATTTTAATACAGAATATTTAAAAAAAAATACAATCTACAGCAATGAAAATCGAGACACAAATAATGGCTTTCAAACTTTTATAGAGAATTTATGTTTGCTTCACCGATGTTGGGGCGTTGTTTTCAATTAACTTTTTTTAGTTTTTCATTGTTTTCTGAATAAGTCATTACCGTGTTAATTAATGAGTCTTTTAAATTACATCCTTCGAGTTAGATTTGGTATTATAATTGCTGAAATGTTTTCTCCTACAACATTAGAGATTTTCTCATGTACCTAATTTTTAGGGATTAATAAATTAACAAAACCTAAATGTTGTGTGTGTTATTCACAATCCACAAATAGAAAAAACTATTTTGTTTATTCTCCTTTCTAAAATAATACATATCGTCGTTCATAAGTAGGTATACTAAAACTCGCTGCAAATATTATTTGTACAAATAAAACAATATATTTGAAATTTGCTTTAGCAATAAAAATGCACTTTAACTATTGATTCGTTTCAAATATTCTTACGTTTTTAACAATCGAAAGAGAACCATAAATTCCATAATACAAAGGTAGAATAAATATCTCAGAAAAGACGATAGTTCTTCAAAAAAAATCCATCCAAACCGCAAGCAGCTGAAAACATAACAACAAAATATTTTCAATTTAATTAAGTTGAGTAAAACTATGAATATATTTACGTAAGTTATATAAAACTAGCTTCCACCTGCGGTTTCACCCGCGTGGTTCCCGTTCCCTCGGGAATATCGAAAAAGTATCCTTAGTTACTCTCCGACCTTTACTAACTCTATGCAAAAAACCATGTCCATTGGTTCCTTAGTTAGGGCGTGAGGGAAAGACAAACAAACACACTTCCGCATCCTATCCTTCTTCTGCTTTAAATCTAATATATAAAATTCTCGTGTCACAGTTTTCGTTCCCATACTCCTCCGAAACGGCTTGACCGATTCTCATGAAATTTTGTGAGCGTATTGAGTAGGTCTAAGAATCGGCTACTATCTATTTTTTATCCCAAAATTCCACGGGAGCGAAGCCCCGGGGCACAGCTAGTAATATATAAAATTCTCGTGTCACAGTTTACGTTCCCATACTCCTCCGAAACGGCTTGACCGATTCTCATGAAATTTTGTGAGCGTATTGAGTAGGTCTGAGAATCAGCTACTATCTATTTTTTATCCCGAAATTCCACGGGAGCGAAGCCCCGGGGCACAGCTAGTAATATTATAAATGTGAAAGTATATCAGTTTGTTGTTACTCTTTCACGCAAAAACTACTCAACAGATTTGGTCAACATTTGGTCTTACTCAAGTAGTAGACTAATACATAGGCTATTTTTTATCCCGACACGGCCACAGGAACGGGAACCACGGGGTGAAGTTAGCCGCTAGTTTAAAATATTATTAAGTTAAGTTGAGAAGGATTAGAACTAAGATTAGGATTCACCTCAATCGCTTATTTTCTTGATCTTTTTAAATGGGTACCAGGGCTTGAGGAAGGCTAAACGTAGGCCATTGAAGAAATTGGTTATTTTGTCCTGGGTGATGTAAGGCTCCGCCCGTAGAGTTCCTTGGCCAGGGTTATGTCGATTGACACCATCTGAACAAAGAAAATACTTATTCAAAACATAGAATGTGAGCTTTTATAAATATAATTATGAATAGGTATACTTATACGCGACGAATTGATAGCCTTCTTTTTTAAGTCAGCTTAAAACTTGTGTTATGGATATCAAAACCAATGGGTGTAAAGCAATCCTTTAGTAATATTTATGTCAATGTCGCAAAGCAAATATATTTATATAAATCATGTAAGTATGTACGTCATCGTTTTCAGCCATTTTTAATGTCCCGGATGGGGCACTGACCTTCCTTATGGATAGATAAGGAAAATGTTCCATGACTAGCGTTTATTTCCCGTTCCCGGGAAAAACGAGGTTCCTCTACCCGGGAAGTTTTGGTCGGGAATCCTGGGTAATCGGGAACTCAATAAACGTTTTATGATTTTTTATTTTTTGCATTTTTCAATGCTATTTTTAAACTTAGAGTAAATTTTAAATAGAAAAATATTGGAAAAAATTAACTCGGCCACAAGTGAATTCTCAGATGCTCTAACCGCTGAGCTACCGAGACTTAGAAGAAGTCTCGGTAGCTCAGCGGTTAGAGCATTGGACCGGATTTCTAAAGGTCGTGGGTTCGATTCCCATCTGAGAATCCGAGTTATTTTTTTCCAATATTTCTCAAAAACATCTTCGGAAAATATATAATGGACTATGTTACGTTTACCTACCAAAGGGCAATGCCTAGCTTTGGCGCCTTTTCGAAAATGCTTGCACTGCACACCATTCAGACCTTATTAAATGGATAGAATAATTAAGTATGAACAATAGTTACCGAGACAGCACATTTCGAAACCGTATCGATTCTGAGATAAATGCACCTATACGAGAACTTATTGATTTAAATTTATGATAAAATTTAAATATAAAATTATTGGAAAAAATCAACTCGCCCACAAGTTAATGATTAGTAGTATTATGGCGGTACATTAGAGTACAGTTGATTCAAATAAAGCAAAAAAATGTATATACTTTAATTCTGTAGTTTGTTTAAACCAGTATAAAAAGAATAAGATTATATTAACTGCAGCTGTAAAAATCCATAAATAGTAGTTTATTTAAATGTTTATCAAAAATCGCGATTCCTAAAAATTCCTGGGAACGAAGAAATTTCGTTTCTGGTTCCCGGAAATAAAGTCAGAGAATTCATAAACCCTAGCCATGACCAACCACGCGGGACCAATGGGGATTGGTGGGTTTTAACGACTGCAAATGCATTTGGGACCAACGGCTTAACGTGCCTTCCGAAGCACGGAGGAGCTCAAGTTTTTAAATTTTTGGTCACCCATCCCGTGACCGACAATTGCGAAAGTTACTTAACTTCAACAATCGCAGGCAGAGCGCACGAAACACGGCGCCACGGGCTCCTCAAGCAATTTATGTATAGCAAGTATGTACGTAATGATATCATAACATTATTACCATCATAAATAGCGTCTTTCAGTTGGTGTCCAATGTCCCTCACAGCGTCAACAACGTTGTCCCACAAATCTTCCTTTCTGCGTCTAGTTTGTGTCAATAACTTGCGTCCAACAGTGGACTGCGGTAGGCTGTGTGATGGTGGCAATGATTCTACATAGTCCAATGTCAATACGATCACCAACTAAAAGATTTAAATTATCATTGAAATAAAACAATTCAAGAACTTAACCCCTCGAGAGTGTACTTATAAAATATTACTTACTTATAAAACATTACGATTTCTTCACCTCTTTTTGGAGTTGAAGAGAAAGTTAAAAATAAATTTGTTTTTAAATTTTTCTTTGGCTCACTTGCGCCAAGCTAGGTTAACAGTTAACTCAAAGTTAATACTATTTTTGAATGCATCTAACATTGAGTTAAATGTTAACTTAGCTTGGCGTAAGTACAAAGGTTAAGGAAAGTCGAAAATCATTACCAGAAAAATCAAATTTATCGATGCCTTGTCCATTATTTACTTCTTATAGTGCTGCTGTTTTAGACTGTAGTAATATCAATTATAATTGAGTTGTTACTGTAAAAGGTATTTTTTTGTGATGAATAACATAGAACGTTTCAAAATTATTTCAAAACGTACAGACATTTGCAGTTACATTTAAAATGTTTCAAATTATAACATGTTATCGCTCACTGATGAAACAATATCTGACTAGTGTAAAGAGAAGATGTTTTCCTTTTATCTTTTAATTAAAAAGTGATGATGAATTTAGTTCCGTTGAAAACTTTAAATTAAAACAATGCGGTTCTACCGTTTATTTAGAAACATGTAAGAGAATATCAATTATACTCAACTTAAAAATGGGCTAAATTATGACACTGGAAATATTGGAAAAATGTAAATACCTACTTAAAAGTACCTTCAAATAATAATATAACCAACATCAGGAATTTCTACTATGAACCAATAAAAACTTTAATGTTTAAAAATATGTCTATATACGACCAAGCATTTCAGGATTTGTCTTTAATTTAAGACACTAAGCTTCATAAGCTAAATTGATTGTTATACATAGAATGAGAATAAATACATCCTGTACTTTGTGGTACCAATCGATGTACCATAAAAGTACAGGATGTATTTTTTCTCATTTAAAACGGTTCGATTCCCTGTACAGGTAAGTGACTTATCAAAAATCTTTGAATGCAGTTAAACTTATTTTTTAAAATAAATGATAACATTCATTAAAATGAGCTATATAAAGGATTTAAGGTACCATACCCATACCCATAGATACCATACCAGGACCCATCGATTTTTCCACCCTGTATAATACGAATAGATCTATGTTTACAAACAAAGACCACATTATAATGCGATTGAAAGACATAAAATAAACAACTTTATCGTAAATAATGAAAAAATTTGGTACTCAATATGAATGATATTTAAATTCTTGCATTTGTCATAGCTTTTTTTATACTTTTGATACATTTTAAATAGAAAACCTTGTGGCCGAGTTGATTTTATTATATTTTTCTATTTGAAATTTATCATACTCACATTATTAATAATAATAAATAAATAAATAATAATAAATATTCGCATACAATCACACCAATTATCTAGTCCCACGTTAAGTTTCATGAAGAACTTGTGTTATGGATACTAGATAACGGATAAACATACTTATATACTTTTTTGTTTTTTTTTTTGTAAATACATACTTAATATACATATTAAACACCCAGACCAAGACAAATAGACGTGTTCATGCACACAAATATTTGTCTTGTCCGGGGATCGAACCCGGGACCTCTGGCGCAGAAGGTGGGGTTAGTACCCCTGCGCCAAACAGGTCGTCTAAGTACTTAGTCAGATGGTTGGTTGCTGAATTCAGAATTTGAAGTTGAGACGTCTCAAATGTGATATTTGTATTATCATTTAGATTTGAGATGAGTTTGAGATGTTCTCGACTTGAAGTTCTTAATTCACAAATCGACCAAGATTCATCACCTTCCTATGGGCGATTTTTTTTTGTACCCTTATGGGTTAGGAGAAATATTAACGATACTTCGCGGCTTCAAACATAGAGACAGTGTTCTGGTCTTTTAGTGGAATTCCACAAAACAACTCGTTGATTTTTTTATCGGCAAAATATCTCGTCTTATGAGAAAAGTTAATTTTGAAACAGTTATAGCTTAAATTTACTGTATCTTTGAGTTTGAACTAAGTTAAAGAAAGGTAGAATTGGATTGTTGAAGAGTAGAGACAAGACTTAAAACGTATGTAAAAATTCTATATTTTCATTTTATTTTGGAGGGTAGGCTAATTAAAAGAAGTACAGAACTCCGATATTAATAAAATCTATTTAAAATTTATCGTTGCGCATAAAAGGTTTTTGTGACTTTTTTTACTATTTGCGTTAAAAATAATACCTTAATAGTTTGTTCATTTTCGACTTCAAAAGGAGATCATTCAGACTCCATACATTTTGGTCCGTTTTCTGAAAGTGCCGGCCACAAAAAAAAATGGTACGTATGGTTAGACTCGTTTGGAGCAATAGTTGGCATAATTGTAGGATTACACCAAGTCAAGGTATACAAGGTTAAAGATTCGTAGTTTTCATACATTTATGGATTTTTGAAAGTGTATAGAAACTTGATCTAAAGCATTTTTATTGTGCAGAGAGGTAAATTATACCTATGTTCTTATAACACATCTAACAATAGCCCGCAACAAATATAAAAATTACGGTTACTAAACCGTATTGTCTCGCAATGACTTCGGATCATTAGTTTTAGCATTTTGTATAAATATTTTCATTTTTAGCATTTTTAGAAATAAAGGAATATATGAAAATGACTAATCTTTGAACATGTATACCTTGAGTTCGAGTAATCCTACAACTTTTGTGGCACTTTCAGAAAACTTCCCAAAAAGAATTATCTCCTTTGTGATTTACATAAATTCAATTAAATTAGCAACAACTTAAATCTAATTGCAACTCCATAAGCAACATAGGGACTAAGATATGGACCTTAAAAAATAGTAGGTTTTTCATGAATTCTTCGAAAATATTAGGACTTTTTGACTTTTTGATATAAAAGTCATAAGCAACTTGTTTATTTTAGTACTCTTATAAAATCTACAACATTTCTATACAGCAGCTATTTATACCATATAAAGGATTAAGCTACTACTAAGTGGTGACACGATGACTGACAGTCATCCCGTGACCACGGCAGCTGAAAAGAAAAACCAAAAAATCCTCTAATACACGGGATATGGTGGTATATGTATAGTATACTAAACTGGTGTGAAAAATCTGTTATTAAGTTTTTTCGAGGGTGTCCGGGGAAACATAATCGATCGGTTTCATTGATAATTGTATTAAAAGTAGCAAAAATACTTAGACTAGTATTTAGTTGTCTTTTCTGTGCAAAAAAATAAAGGTCACTGTACCAAAACCTAAAAAAAATTATTAAATCGTTGTTTTCGTTGATGACGAAGGACATGGGTAAAATATGAGTTTTATGAGTTTCGTAATTCAATAATAATATAAATAAATTGCTTCTATTTAGAATAAAAGCAGTTAAGTAGTAACTTGGTTCAATATATATATATAGAAAATAAGATATTGACATGAAAGGCTGTTTATAACACCCAAATACTATAATGGTATCGATGGGACACGCTAAAACTGGGTACAAAAAAAAATTGCCTATAACCGATACGAAGTCACTATTTGAATTACTTTGTTAAAAATTATTACAAAAAGTGGTATTTTTACCGTGCTTCTATTTATTGTTGAGTCACAAAATCACTACAGGCTTCTTCCAGTACGAAGTATAAGTAACTTATATTTGGTTTACTCGACAATTGAAAACTGGTGAAATTCCCGCTTTTAGTTATAATTACAGTCATAACAGCAATCACAGCTTAAATTGTATTTATTTGTTTAATTTCAGATGCAATTCCTCACCATTACTGTCGCCGTCGGCCTGTTGGGTGCCGTCTATTCATCACCGCATGTGAAACGTGAAGCTGAAAAACCATCCATACCGTCCGTACCATCTGTACCTTCTTTCCCCAATGTACCCTCTATTCCAGGTGTACCGTCTGTACCAACTATACCATCTTTTCCAAATGTTCCATCTTTTCCTTCAGTACCGTCCATACCATCTGTACCAACGTTTCCCCATCAAGTTCCAGATTGGTTTACTGACCCTTCTTCTTGGATACAGGAGGCACCAAAATATGTCAATCAGATAATCAAAGGCAAAGAATAGTCTATTCTTTTCCTATCAAACAGATTGATGTAATGTATAAACTCGAACAAGATCAACTTAGAATAAAATAAAGTTATAAGACATTAACCTACATAATTTTTTATTTCACCCTTCGTCCTTGTATCCGAGACATTTAAAAATCATAAAAATTTACTGGCCTTCATGATAAGATCGCTGTAATACATAATTACTTTACAATAAGTTTAGGCACTTTGATTTGCGAATGTCGGAATCTGGTGAAGAGAAGCCTCTGGATGCGGGCAGCGCTGAACCGATCGTCGTCGTGGAGATCCTTGGGGAAGGCCTACACCTAGCAGTAGATGTAATGTGGCTGGGATAATGATGATATAACTTTACAATTGTATCTGTCACTTACTACAAATCCAAAAAATAAATAAAATTTAAATTTCTATAAAGTTCCTAAAAATTAAGTTTGTTGTTTGTAGTATTAAGTTGTTGTATATGTATTATTAAAACATAGTAATCTGAAAATAATTTCCTATGGGTTTTCCATAGTTATTACAGAAACCAATTAGGTAGACACAGTGACAAAACCAGAGTAGATAAGTTATCCGCTCCAACTAATTTTCTTGGCGCCGATAAACCTAATTGTCATTTTTGCGTCTTGTATTTAAGTAGGCGTTCTTCACCAAGCTGAAACAGTCTCAGATTTTTCACGTAAGCGAAAAATGAAGTTCTGTCGTCTGATCGTTCTATCTGTTTTAATCACTATATCTTCAGCCAAAAGTTATTACAACCAGGATGATGAATACAAACAAAGTGATTACCAGTGGAAACCTACATTTGACCCCTACGGAAATCGTGTGAAGGTGATAAAAAAAGAACACAAATCTGATGAAAATAAAGTGTATTTTCCAAATAATGGGATCAAGCCTTATTTTTCATCGCCTTATATACCAGGATTGTATACATACCCTTACTACGTTTACCCGGAAATACCGATGTATCCACCATTGAATAATGGGTATCCTGATTACAATTATTTCATCAAAAAAGATAACTAAGAATATTCAAAGAGTGATTTAATGTAGTGACTTTTCTTTTTTACTTTCTCTGTGTTGTACATTTACTTTGATACATTTTATATTTATTGATCCGAACATAACTTATTATTAAATATATAGTTTTTTTATTATGATTCTTACTTATTTCTATTGTATTTTTTATTGTTGTAATCACATCAGCACCTAGCGAAAAAACTTCATCTGCTTGCAGCCCAAATGTACAATTGCTTATTATGAATAATAGAATCAAAAACAATTCGTTAACAAATGTTACGAAATGAACAAAAAATATTATCTTTAGTTTCGAAATGTGTTTCAATAGATAAATAGCACAAAAGTAACAGCTTTAAATATCCATTTTAGCAACATATCTAGGATAGTAATTAAACGATAGACTAAAAAAAATTTTGAGCGACAAAAGTACTAGGTTAGCGACACAGCCTTACTTATGAATAAATAAATAAATAATTGCATACAAACACACCAATTATCTAGCCCACGTTAAGTTTCATGAAGAACTTGTGTAATGGATACTAGATAACGGATAAACATACTTATGTACATTTTTTTTGTAAATACATACATAATATACATATTAAACACCCAGACCAAGACAAATAGACATGTTCATGCACACAAATATTTGTCTTGTCCGGGGATCGAACCCGGGACCTTTGGCGCAGAAGGTGGGTTTAGAACCCCTGCGCCAAACAGGTCGTCAATAAACAGGATGCACTCTGGGAGTGCCGGCAGAAGTGAAAACCACTTAAACGAAAATAACGATCAAAATCCACTATATCTTGACCACAACTTCAGAAAAAGTTGATGAAAACGGAGACCAACTTGATTTGGCAGGTAAATCCATTAAAACTGACCTGGTATCAATATGAAAGTTGGAAGTAATGAGAGATCTTTATATAATGGTTCTTATTAACTAATATACGTAGATCTTTCAAGTGTGATACTTTATGTAATTTGAAATAGGCAAACGGTAAATGGTCTTACGAATGTTCGATCAGGGTCACGTGTCCTGCCGCGACTTTAAAAATTTTTCCCCATCCCAAAAATTTCAAACTCTGATGTGCACAACGCCGCTAAAGAAGTTTTCATTTCAAATATGTGTATCTAAGGATATTCTATAGTTAAACTAGGTACAGTTATATTCGGTTTAAGGTAATGATAAAGACAGAATATTTTTTTACTTATAAATTCATAGTAACGTCGTTGTCAGATGCACGAAACGGCAACGTTGTGATCAAAGACAAAATAAGTAAAAAAAGTTATTTTTGACTGTGATTACTGTCATTATGACTTTTTGAAGTTCCTTTAAATTATCTATCTACAGTGTGTAATTTTGTGATTTACTAACATTATTATTATATACATGTATTGTGTTAGTCCCTATTTCAAGTAGCTCAACAGCGGGTTCTATAGTTTCAAATTATATTTAAGAGTACACCTCCTTTTACCTACCACTTGTACCTCGTACATAGCTGTACTCTCACACGTCACCTAGCAGAAGCGCAGAGTCTGCGAAAACAACTCACTGAGCCAAAAACTGGACGTTGGCGAAATCCAAAAGGGCACCGCCACTACATAAAAAGAAGAAGAAGAAGAATTTTGTGATTTTTTTTTTTACTATAAATGAGTTTTCTCTTGATCCCAATCAAGCCCAGGGGCTAAAACCAGGTCCACGATGGAGCGAGCTTACCCAGAAGGTGCCTATTCACTCTTTCTTTGAAAATGGACGGATTAAAAATACTCAGAAACACAAAATTAAAAAAACTCTTAAAAAATTATTAAAAAAACATTATCTGGACAATATTGAATAAGTATTAAATAATAAATAATAATTGCATACAACACACCAATTATCTAGCCCACGTTAAGTTTCATGAAGAACTTGTGTTATGGATACTAGTTAACGGATAAACATAATTATATACTTTTTTATTACTAAAACATAATTATATACTTTTAGTATTACTTTGTAATAAAATATAAATATTAATATTGTACTTAATACTTTAATACCTATAAGTAATTGTTAAGTATCAATGTAATATATTTTGATGTAAGTGAACTCTTCGCTCGCAGACAAACCATGGAAATGGTTTTGCGAGGTAAATGTATGTATTAGACATAAGTGTTTTTTTTATTATAAAATAAATAAATAATAATAATAGTTCTACTCCTTTGCTGTGCTCAATATAAAAGATGTTGCGTAGCGCTTTGTGCGACATTTAGAAAGATCAACCAAGAAAGGTAGCCCGCAGTGCGTCCGGATGTTCGATGGAAGAAAGGGGATAGCGGTATGAGCGCATGCAGCTCCTGAGTACAATCTCCGAAGTACAGTCTGTAAAAGACCGACAGACAGGCAAGTTTGCAGCGGTGAGCTAGGGTGTGAAACTTGCAACAAAATGAAAAATCTGTTTCCTATTGTTAATATTTAAGTAGTGTGGATTTTATTATATTAAATAAATAAATATTATACATGAAGGTTTGGAATTCATTTTAAAAGTTTTTGGAACACTGATATTTATATGAAACTCTTCAATAAGAAGGCAAAACCTATTCATTTGTTAAAAATAAATAAGTTTGCCTTTTTATTTTGATTTCTTATTGGCTGTTTGACTGATTAAAATAATTATTTCTTCAGTTTGTTGTAGATCACTCAAGATAACTTTTAAGGGTTAGGGTACAATAACCACAGTATACGTATTATAAACTTATAAGTTATCTTACTGAAACCATATTTCAAGTTATTATAAAACTAGCATACGCCTACGGTTTCACCCGCATGGTTCCCGTGCCCGTGGAAACATCAAGCTTAGTATCCTATTTTTTGATCCAAGCTATATCTATTTCGTATGTATGCCAAATTTTATCCAAATCCCTTAAGTGGTTTTTTGCGTGAAATAATTACAAACTTCCATCCATCCTCACAAACTTGTCTCTATACTCCTCAAAAAGCTAGAAAACTTCGGAATAAGGGGCAAACAGTTGGCACTTTTCACTGACTACCTGTCAGACAGACTGCAGTGTGTGAAGATAGGTTCCTACACTAGTTCTGATCTTCCACTAACATATGGTGTACCGCAGGGCAGTATCTTAGGGCCAACCCTCTTCCTCATTTATATGAATGATTTGTTATGCTTTGAGCCATTTCAAGGAAGAATAATTTCGTACGCCGACGATGCTGCTCTGCTTTTTACTGCTAAAACATGGGAAGAGACTTATATGACAGCCCAGAATGGCTTTTTTCTGGTAAAGAAATGGTTAGAGAACAATGTTTTAACTTTAAATACGGAAAAGACTAAATATCTCGCCTATTCCTGGCGAAATTATACTCATGACCGAAATCTGGTTGCCCATGGTTGTTCTGAATTTCCGAGTGATACCCAATGTAAATGTCTGCCACTAGAACGAGTGAGTTTCATAAAATACCTGGGTGTCACAATTGATGATCACCTTAGTTTTAAGCAACATATTGATGTGTTAGCCAAGAGAATACGTAAATTGGTATAAGTTTTTAAAATATTGAGACATGTTGTTCCACCGATTACACTAAATAGGATATATTGTGCCTTATGCCAATCGCTGCTTACTTACTGCATAACATCTTGGGGTGGTGTTCCCAAAACAACGCTTAAGAAACTCGAGGTAGCGCAAAGGACGATACTTAAAGTTTGCACATTTAGACCTTTCCTGTATCCCACCAAACTTCTTTACGAGTATTGTGAGGTCTTGACAGTGCGACAACTGTTCTTACTCAGGATTATTCTAAAGCAGCACTCCTTGTTGGACTATTCCCCTGAAACAGTGAAGCAGCGTAGATGGTTTGCGGTGTGTAATAGGAATGTTAGGACAAAAACGACTTCAGCCCAAAGATTCTTTCCCTTTCTGGGTCCCACTGTCTACAATAAAATCAATAAATTAATTAATATATATTCCATGAACAAAACAGGTGTTAATAAATCAGTATCAGCCTTCCTTGTGACAAAGTCTTATGACGAAACTGAAAATATCATTGGCATATTAAAGTAAATTGTTTTTTAATTATACTTATTTCGTAATTATAAAAAAAGAATCCATTTGAATTTAAATAAATAATAACACAACACACCTACTCACCCTCTCACATACACTCACTCACCCTCATTTTACACACCGAGAGGACTATATCTATACTTAACTATTATAAAACTATTTAAAAAAATGCTTGTAAACTATGATAATTAAATTAAACTATGTACTATTGCAGCTTATAACTTAATGTACTCGTATCTAATCTTCTCTGAGGCAAGAGGCGCTGGATGCTGAAATACAGGTCATTACCTAGTTCGGCAACAGATGCTACATTTCTACTTAAATGTGACAATACATTAATGTATAGGCTTAAGTACCTAAATGTAAATCTTTTTGGTTCAATAAATTATTATTATTATTATTATTATTATAATATTAGTAGGATAATAGGATAAGAAAGGATTAGTAGAACTAGTACGATTAGTATGATATGATATGATGATTAACGTGTGTTTATTCATTTTTAGATTATTGACAAACGTTATTCATTATTTATACTGGACTTAAAGTAGGGTCGAGGTCGGTATAGCGGTGCTATAACTGGTGAAGCGTGTAAATAGCTACCACCTGAAAATGCAGGGATCTAACGGTTTCTATAAAGGGTTGATAACGACGGCTTAGGGAGAGGTTAACATCAAATAATGAATACACTCATCAAAGGGCAAAATATGGTGCAATGCCTCAAGCGCTTACCTGATGTTCCTCCGCTCATCCACCTTCAGACACGACGGCCAGGAGCCGACACGACCGGTCACTAATTGTCCAAATAGTCCGTTACATAAATCAACAATATTCTGTATCTTATGGCGGGTTTGTAAAGATGTACTTCACACACACTATAGTAGCGAATAAAGCGTAAAAAGACACGAAGTCCAATATTTAATTATTAATTAGCGGAGGAGAATTATAATTTTTTCATGCGTTCGCGACGAGGCACTCCAGAGAACTTTTTTTCTTTATAAACAAAAAACGAGAGCCCGCCAAAATGTTCTTTTGTTTTTTAATTCTTCACGGCATTGGGACCGTGGCAGATTGGCCATCCGGCAGGTTCACAGATATCCCACCAGGTGGCGCAAAAGAGCAGTTCACCAATCAAACCTCTTTTTTGAGTGAAATTAAATGATGTTAAATAATCGCCAAACCAATAACTTTTGTTAGAACGATTATGCTAGGTTTACGATATGCCGAGTTTATGATTTGAAATATTGCTTATGCCGATTTTACACCTGGTATATTTTTATATTCTGTTTATAAGTAAGACTTTCTCTCCAATCTAACCTTACCTAAACCTATTTTTTCCGCAACCCAAACTATATTTTTAGTCGCTGAATTTAGTAATTCTCAATCGATTAGTTTCTTATATTCCTTATCCATATATTTTGGTAATTTTAGCTTAAAATTACCGTGCGACTTATTGGAGCGGAAAAGGAATCAAGATCATAACTTATCAATCTTCTTATCAAACTTATCTTATCATCTTTTTGTATTATTAATATAGAGAAGTTATTATATAGTCTCCATCTACCTGAATGATTGTTCTTGTCCCCCAATTCACGTCTGTCCCCTTCATAAAATACCTTGGTATCATTGTCGACCGGAATCTCAACTTTAAACTACACATTGAAGCTCTAACATCACGGGTCAGGAAGTTAATATATATATAGAAGAAAGAAGAATTTTACAAGAAAGAAGTTTTATTAAAATAAAATAAATAAATAAATATTTCCATACAATCACACCAATTATCTAGCCCACGTTAAGTATCATGAAGAACTTGTGTTATGGATACTAGATAACGGATAAACATACTTATATACTTTTTTTGTAAATACATACATAATATACATATTAAACACCCAGACCAAGACAAATATACATGTTCATGCACACAAATATTTGTCTTGTCCGGGGATCGAACCCGGGACCTCTGGCGCAGAAGGTGGGGTTAGTACCCCTGCGCCAAACAGGTCGTCAATTTTCAAGAAAGAAGAATTTTAATTTACTTAACATGCAGAGTCCTAACCATACGCCAACTTTTTATAATGCATTACATGCCAGAACACCCTTAATACATTCAGATAAAAGAAGAAAATACAAAGTTTGTCGGACTCCCAAAACTAACTTCATATTCACAAAAAGATTCCTAATTTTTCTCGGACCATATTTATACACTAAAATCAATAAACTAATTTCCCCTCATCAACTACCATCAACTCAAATCAAAAATAATATCTTAGACTGGCTCATTGGTCAAACGTATGACGAGACGGAAAGTTTGTTAACAGTGTTGTCTTAGGAGAAAGGTTCCAGAATTCTCAAAATCGTACATGCACACATAAGCACAAAGACACACACACGCACGCGCATCTCGCACACATACAACCCTCTCCACACACACACTGACACTCACATAAACACGCACCTCCCACAATCACTTCGAAACTACACAATTAAAAATAGTGCATATGATGTTTGTAATTTTATGTTTCTTACTTTATGTTTTGTTACGTTGAATTTAAGATGTTAAATAAAATATGTAATAGTTATTCTGTAAACTAGTTAAAGATAGATAACAATAAACAAGGTATGACATGGGGAAAGGGGCTGAATCCGTAATTATAGGTTATATGTCTATAACCTAGTAGGGTCAGCTAAGACTCTTATATCATATTGTTCTTTTCTGCCTTATTACTAGTGTCTGTATTTGTTAACTGTTAACAATAGCTATAGCTATTACTGTTGTGACATTCTCATTATGGCATGGCATGAATAAAGAATTTATTTATTATTATTATCTATAAATTGTCGTCACGATCTTATAAATAATTGATATGTAATATAAATAAGCATGTATGTTCATTGTAATGAAAGCGTTGTAATAACAATATGTATTTAGAGCTAGCGAACCCGGCGAACTTCGTACCGCCTCAGAATTATTAAATATGGTCTATATTCGTATCTCTTATACCTTTCAAGGATTGACACCACGGTCCCCCAGGACCCTACGGCGGTGAGAGAGCAAGTAGTGAGGGGTTTAGCTGGTAGTACCTCCTCCCGGCCTTCCATCGAGCCTTCTTGGGCCGGATGGGGGGCCGCGAGGCATCAGGTGAGCCCAGCATAACCTGTTTGGTATGCGTAAAAGCATTCCCCACACTTAAAAAAAAAAAGGGCTGCTAAGTGTAGACTCCACATCAGGTGTAGATCTTTAATTTTTGTTATCATCATCATATCAGCCGCACGACGCCCACTGCATCCTGGGTGTAGCCCCCACCCAAAGAACTCCACAATGATCGGTTCTGCGCTGCTGGCATCTAGCGGCTACCTTCACCAGATAGTCGGTCCACCTTGACGGGGGCCAACCCACAGAGTATCGCCCGGCGCGCGTTCACCATTCCGAAACCATTCTGCCCCAACTGCAATCAATTCTTATACCTAAGCAGAAAGTACTCATTCGCTGAAGAACCTTACCCAAGGCGCTATATTCGTATCTCTTATACTTATGCTAAGCTGGGCTGCCGGATTCTACATTAGGTGTGCCAGACCTTCGATTTATATACGTCAATTGAAAATACTTATCACGCTAAACAACTTATCCCAAGGTGCTATGTACGTATTTTTATAGTATAGCTTAGCTGCTAGGGTTCCACATCAGGTCTACCAGACCTTCGATATTTGTACGTCAATAGAAAATGCTCATTACTCTCAACAACTTTTCCTCGGTTGCTATTTCCATATCTCTCATAGTTTGGTTGGACTGCTATGGTTCCACATCAGGTATTTCGATCTTCAATTTTTTCTTTTATAAGAATCTTCTCCTCACTATAGTAAGCACAACAAATAAAGAATTAGCGAAATCGGTTTAGCTGCTCTCGAGATTTGCGCTTAGCAACACATTCAGCGATTCATTTTTATATTATAGATATGTGGCCATGGTCAATGACGGAATGACGGAAAATTCTTGATATCTAATAATAGATTAAACAATACTCGTACTATAAATAATGTAGCTTTAATGAATAGGAACTTATCTGAACAAATGAATATAATTTCAAGGTTTTACTTACCTACCTCTGTAACTAGCCTTACGCGCGACTTCGTCCTTATTTATCAGCGAATTCGTTTATCAGGTTTCGCATTATTTCAAATTTTCCTCGAAGATCAAATCTAAGACCCTAGTTCCTATAGGGTCTGTATTCGGTTGCATAAAACAGAAAGGTATATTTAAGAGCTGCATAACGTTTTTTGGCATAGTCATCATTTCGCATAACGTTCATACAGAATAAATCATAACGCATCCTTTTTTTCTCCATAACCTCTTTTGTAATAATGGTATTTCAGATTTCAGTATATATTTGTTTTTGCATACTTAAATGTTTTCGCCATAATGATTACTAATCATAATTAATACATTCTGCGCTTATCATAATTTATGGAAAAAGACTATATGCCAAAACTGTTATGCCAAACGACATTATAAGTAAAAACATTATGCTACCCGAAAAGGTTCCAAAAGTACCTACCCTACGTCCAATTAAGCCTTACGATAGCAATCTCTTCCAAACCATGAAAACATCTTAATTCTGATAATGTCGTCATCATTCATCATTCAGCCTTCCATCATTCCCCCAAGGTGCGCCACAAAGCACGATCTCCCTCATTTTTCAGCCACAAACTGCCACCTTTCCCGGGTCGTCGGTCTATCTAGCACTACCTACACTAAGTTTACCGAAACGTGGTCTCAATTCGAGAACTTGTCTGCTGTTTATTGTTACGTAGGTACTTACCTAAGCACAAATTAATTAGTTGGAACCCGTAACACATATGTTTAACGTAATTATCTAAGAAATAGACAAGTGCATACATGCGATGTTGTCCTTTATTTATTTATTAACGTAAGCAACAAATGCCTATCGCTCTAATCGCCCGCTTGTAGATGTCACATACTTGATATCCTATGAATAGTTCCAGCAATGGAATTGTACTGTGTCTAATAGACGATGAATTACAACTAATTAAACAGTAATGTATGAATAATATTAAGTAACAGTGTATATAACGGCGAGGTTCCTCGTTGCAATACAGAGTTATCTTCTAGTTCTCTACAATGGCTTCCATAAAGGTATTATTAATTATTAACCTATTTATTGACTTATATTATAAGCATTTTGTAAACTATAACGTTTAGTTATGAATTTTCACCGGTATCCACCCGTGGTAAAAATATTAAGACACCACCGACCCTGATGACATTATTATATGAGATGACAACGTCAAAACGATTCACATTAAAATACGGCACATCGCGTCCATTGTAAATTTGTATGGAGAATTTGCATTGTTAAGTGCATTTTTAATAAAATAATATAAAATTTTGTAGTCCTTGAAAATGTAAGACTAAACTTGTAGATTACTTACTAGACATTAAGTAAAATTAGTTTTTACATAATATTTCTAAGGAAAAATATACGAAATCTTGTAAACGCTAACACAAGATTTTGAAGTTCAATAAAAAAATTGTGCCCTTTTTAAAAATTTGGCCTGCAAACATTGGAGACACATTATCCGTGGTAATAGCTATGTAAACTTTAAGTGTGCAAATAAACTTTTCTATAATTATCGTGTTTACCATAACTGTCCTTTTTGCTAAAAAGACGGTAAAGTTTTTTTTTTTCTACCAGCCATTCAGGACATCTTTTAACTGATAAGAAGAACGGCCGCAAGAAACTTATCAGCTTTAACAGAAGCAACAACATTTACAAAGGAACATATCGTTGCTAAACACAAATCTACAATCTTGAAACATATTATTTAATATAAGAGGAAAATTTTCTTATACTCAGTTATTAGAATATTTTCCTCTTATACAATTACAATGGTCATGTTTTATGTTAGTATCACTTCCATGCATCTTGGTCTTTCAAATTTTCATCTACCTTGTAATAAATAACCTTTGCTTAAGAGCGTTTTTTTAACATATATTTTAAATTTATGCAAAGGCAGCTCAATCACATGTTGCGGAACTTTATCAAAAAAGGCTATGCCTTTCCCCAAAAAACGAGCGCTATGTTAATAAAGATTGAATGTAAGTCGCCACACGCCTTACATTCAATCTTCTTCACGCAAGTACGCCGTGTGGTGACGGTCTAATAATACAAGTGTTACCACTCCCTTACATGCCTGGGATGTCGTAAGAGTCGACTAAGAGGCTCGACGCATTGAAAACCTGTGCAAGAGAAGGAAAACTTGAAACAAACCCTCTACCAACCCGTCTGTCCAACGTGGCAGCAGTAGGCTAATAGCCTTCTATGAACGTCACAACAGGCGTGAGCTATGAGAGGCCTATGTCCAGCAGTGGACGTCCACAGGCTGATGATGAAGTCGCCACAACCGGGGCTGAGGGTTGCCAAAACCGGTTGTCTACCGTAACCTAAAGCTTGATAAATTTAACAGTGTACAAATGTATTTCTAATTTCAGACATTCTTCATCCTCGCTGCAGTATTAGCTATCTTCGCAGTAGCTCTAGCTGACTCTGGTAGCTACCGTGGTTCTGGTGGTTCTGGTTCATCTGGTGGAGGGTCCAGCCTGGGTCGCGGTGAGCATGGAAGAGGTTCCCAAGGAGGTCTATCAGGTCTAGCAGGGTCTAAAGGATCAGACAGCTTTGGAAGCTCCGGTGGCAGAGGACATGGCTCTAGTGGCAACTTCGGCAACTCCGGAGGAAGAGGAAACCAAGGAGGTTCTGGAGGACATTCTGGTGGAGGCCACTATTGAAGATGACTATGGAATCCTTACATTTTGCTTTAATTTGTCTTTTTGGTTTTCTTGACTTTAAATATCCTATCTTTTTTACCTTTTTCCCTATATATTGTAAATCTTTACCATATTTTATCTACGTCTATATTATAAATTGCCTATTGCCTATAAACCTATTACCTACCTATTTTTCTGTTTTAAAGATTCACTTTACTTATTGCGTTTGCCAAATAAAATATATATACATACATATTGTTATTTATTTCTTGATGGTCTCTGGTATGCTATTTGTCAATGTGAGAGTTGAAAGAGGAGTCCCAGTGTGCGGACACACAAACACATGCATACCCCGTCCGGTATGCATGTGTTTGTGTGTCCATACACTTTAAACATAAAAAGGTTTAAACTTCGATCAATTACTTAATCGAAGATTTAAAATAACGTTAAGAGCCCTCTGAAAAGAAAACATTAGATGAACATGATTTTTTTATTTCTTTTTTTTTACTGTAGCAACGCGGTTGAAGGAAGCTCAACCATAACTTACTTAGTAATCTCAACCACCGAGAACTGTTTCATAGGGCGACACTATCACCAACTGTCAATAAACTTAATATATTTAAAATGACATTGCATTTCAGTCATTCGTTTGAAGTCAAAATATACACAGCGATGTTTTAGAGGAGAATATGCAAAAAACCCAACCAGCATCAACAAATATCAAGTCTATCCCATATTATCACACATGTCATAATTATTTTCTGTTGACGGTAGTAGATCGACTTCTAACCACCTCGACTTTTTTAGTTTTGTTTGATTTAACCCGATTGACAGTACCTAACGAAAACAAACTATACATAATTGTTGCTAGCAAGACTAAAAAACTGACATATAACTCGTTTCTGTTAGTCTCTATGTGAATTTTGCCCAATCAGTTGCTAAACGTTTTTCAAGTCACTTGGTAAAAGTATTCATTAGAATTCATCATCATTCAGCCTATAGCACTCCACTGCTGGACGTGCAGCTGCTGGAACGACTGCAGGACCAGGGTGCGCCACAAGACACGATCTCCCGCCTTTTTCATCCAGCCACTACCCGCAACATTCGCCGTTGACATTGATGCCCAGTTCGTTCCAATCCAGTGTTTTAAAGATATTCTCCAGTGCGTTGGTGAACAGTTTCGGTGATATGACATCTCCCTGTCTCACGCCTCTGAGCAGCTGGATAGGTCTGGTCTAAAGTTTTTGTACTTGGTTGCCATATTATAAAGGCTTCTCAGCACCTGCACATACCGCCAATCGACTTGACATCGCTGCAAGGACTGCAGAACAGCCCAGGTTTCGACGGGCCTTAGACTACAACTTTACTGAAAACATTGTTGTTTTCCACAATCGAATTCATAACTGAGGGGTTTTTCTCAAATCCCGTGCATTATTTATGAATCGCCTACTACTGTGTATAATGGTCAAACATAAAAGTACAAAAATACGCAAACATCAAATAAATTATAAAGGTCGCGGGCGGATGCTAAATCTATTAGTTTGTTTAAACATCAAATGTTCTGTGATTCTCAACATTTTGTTATGTTTTATGCTCACTATACTATTCATTAAAATGAAAAAATCTTTCGACACCTTTCCAGAAGCTCTGATCACGGGAACGGAATAACTATCGAAACGTTGTGAAATAAAAAATTTGATGACCTAGCCAGTTTAACCGCATGTCTAGTGGTAACAACCACCAATATCAGACCCAGGGGTCCCGAGGTCAATTCCCAGTGGGGGTACATATTGTATTCGGTTTGGTTGGTAGGATTTGTTGTGAGTCCGCCTAGCTAGCTACCACCATTTTATCTAAGTGTGACGCCATAACAACAATGTTTTCAGAATTGTTGTGTTCCGGCAGTTAGAGTTATGATAGCCAGTTACTCAGTGGTTGAGGATTCCGGAAGAGCCTCGCTTCCATCTTCAGCCTTACCAATACTGAACATCAGGTATGATGAAGGTTAAGAGCCTCCCCGGCGTTCATAAAAAAAAATGTAATTTTAAATACCTGAATAATTTTACACTCACAATCAGACTTTTATTTGTTTTATTGGTTTTACGGTATCATTATTATTATTACTTTTTCCCGTGGGCCCTCTATGGTTACATACATCTTGTAGGTAGTGCATGATAAAATTAAGTTAATTCCCGATTCCCGTCTGAGAATTCACTTGTGGCCGAGTTAATTTTTTCCAATATTTTTCTATTTAAAATTTACCATAGGTATAAAATTAAGTTAAGTACATAATTTTAACATAGGTTTTAATAATACAGTATTTTATTAATGTGTCTTTAGTTTCAAATAAAGGTGTGATCTATCTATCTACTATACATTTAAGAACCACAGGGGCCGCTATATTTCACAGAAACCAGACGTGTAGTATTTTCCCAACCTAATTAGACAGTAGATGGCATATATTAAAGCCTTATTCGGACACGCTCTCAGTGTTACATAGTGATCTGAGTGGATTGCACAATGGCTAAGGTAAGATTATAACATCATAAAAAAAAAATACGTTTAAAAATTCCGAAAAAAAGACGTTTCGAGCCCTTTCAAAGTTTAAAAATAAGTAGTTTATGTAGAAAAGATAACAGATTTCCGATTCAAACCCATGCAGTTTTTTATTGGACATTTGTAGTGATAAGATTTATTCAAATTTATACCTACTTCGTAATAAATTTATTATATTGTCTTATTTTGATGTGTATTTTACGCATCAAAATTATCTCCTTCCAGTTTAATTGGATTTTCAATTGTAAATTCAACAACAAAGATTTAACTTAGGTAGGTGAACATTTATTCAAACAATACGAGATGTAAACTTACAAACTATAATATAAAAAAGTATAACAATTAACGCAACGCATTCAATGCTGCCAACCCTACGAAAAGAAAACCGTTTTTTTTATAAAAAAAAGCTTAAAACATTTTGAAAATACTTATTTAGTAAGAACATTTGCACGTAGGCAAAGATCCTAATTTAAAACTTCTAGTTTCTGAAGCTATAAACTTAGAAGCTTACAAAAAATTGTTCAAATCAGTTAAAACTATTCATAGATTTGGCTACACTGCACGCATGTTTCAGGTGAAGGCACATCAAACTTTACAATTAATAATTGCTCTTTGAAAACGGAAGGAAGGAAAAAATAAGGAACTGTTTTCGAATGCATAAATAAATACTTTGTTCTGACTCCGAAATAATTAACTTAACCACTTGTGATACGAATATCACAACAAATTAAGATATTACAAAGAGATAGGCAATACACAGAAAAAACTGGGTCGAACTTACAATCAGTGGCACAGTAGCCACGATCAGCCGTTTTAGCGTCTCGTACCTTTGAAACCTTCGCTACGCTCGTGGTTCATTCCTAGAATCCTTCGCTTGCTCAGGTTTCAATAGAGGTAACTCCCCGCTAAAATCCAACTTTAACAGCCTTGCATAACATATAACTTTTTTTTTTACTATGCGTAAGTTCGCATAAGTGTACATATCTTTTATAATTTTTGAATTTTTGCATTTTTCAATGCTATTTAAATGTTTATGATAAATTTGAAATAGAAAAATTTTGGAAAATATTAACTCGGCCACAAGTGAATTCTCAGATGGGATTCACTTGTTAAAGGCCGAGTTAATTTTTTCCAATATTTTTCTATTTAAAATTAATCATGTACATATATTATTCCTTGCCATAAGTTATATAATTCTCATAACCCTACAGGGTGCATGTAAATAAATTTAAGTCTTTACTTAAGAGTTTTTACACATTTTATTGCACATACATGTGCAATAATGAATAAATAAATAAAAGTCACTTCGCAAATCATCTCACCTGTCATTGTTCTACCTATCCTTTACTCACTAATTCTATTTAGTAATCCTCTAGATACTTTTTACACCGAAACAATGACAGGTGAGACGATTTGCGAAGTGCCTTTCGATGCGATTAACCATTTTTAAAAGCTTTTGAAGCGTTGACGGGATTGGTCCATTTCGTAAATGATAAATTTTACACCAAAACAAGAAAAATTGTCAGGCTCCAACTCGTAGTTGGCACAATTCGCGATTGGTCCAATTCGTCAAAATGTAAAGCTTGATGTGCCGTTCACTATACAAAACCGTACAAACAACAGACACTATATCTATTAAGAATCACACATCGCTATACCTACACATATTACCTACATATATTTGATCATAAAAAAAAAACAAATATTACACTCATTTGACTTTTCAGACTGTTTGGTTGTGATTGTCCTTTTTAACAAAATTGAAAAGTCATTATTTCAAACTTAGAAGCAAAAATATTTTTTTTTTCAGCTAGCGTTAATAGTTTTCATAATGGCTGCGCTGCTTTCGGTGGCACTCTCTCAATACGGAGGCTACGGCAGAAGAGGAGGAGGTGGTTTCGGACAGGGTGGATTCGGCCAAGGCGGTGGTTTCGGACAAGGCGGTGGATTCGGACAAGGCGGTGGATTCGGTGGACGTGGTTTCGGACAAGGAGGTTTTGGCCAAGGAGGTTTTGGCCAAGGCGGTTTTGGGCAAGGTGGATTTGGCGGACAAGGTGGATTTGGTGGACAAGGTGGATTCGGACAAGGTGGATTCGGACAAGGTGGATTTGGACAGGGTGGATTTGGTCGATAAAATGCCAATGGAAAAGTTACAAAAGTATGCTGCTTTTGTTTTTATATTACAAGTCTATAGTGATTTTAGTGTATGTTAATTAGGTATTTGTTTTGTTTTAATAAACTGTTTAACATATTTAATTTTTTACTGTTGAACTGGTGGACTTCCTAGCTGACTGAAAGAAGAACGTGCTCTTGCTATGAGTTGGGTCACCAATTCCGTGAAAAATTCACGGAAAAAACTTAAAATGCCTATAGTTCTTGGAGGAACTTTTGGTTGCGTAGGTGGGGGTGGTGGTGGAGGGGGGGCTGGGGCGACTGATGGTGGGGGTGGGGGAGGTGGTGGTGGTGCCTCAGTACCATCACGGATAGGGACAAACAGAGGTCCATCTATTGGTTTAGTTTCCAAAACTGGACTTTCAACGGGGCCACTAGGCTTAAAGAAAGGGTTACCTGGAATTGACGGAAGAATATTTGTGTTTAAACCTGTAAGCGGTGGAGGGCTTGCCGGCATGATGGCTTTGACAGGTGACAGAAATGGTATCATTGGTAGTGGGGGCTCTCCCTCATCTTCTAAGACTGGAATCATCCTTTCAGCCGGATTCTTTGGTATAGGCGGATTCTCTTCATCTTTATCAATAACATTCGTGTCTTCCAGATCTCTCCTCTCGATGGTGTGTTTCTTTCCCATGATTCTTCCAAATGGACCCCATTTCTCAGTAATAAAAGTAAATGGCTTGAACTTAAACGGTTTCAATTCGATATTTATCTTTTTCTCTATGTTTATATTTTCGAATAATGGCGTTGAATATGCGAAGTAACACAGCTCGTTTAAGATTAACAATAGATATATCTGAGAAAAAAAAACAGAAAATAGCACTTTGTATATTCTTAAAAACATTTTAATTTTAAGTTTCTTGTTACCTCTTTGAATCGCGACATGTTTTACCGACACTGAAACTATGAATGAAGAAGATATCTACTTAATCAAGTCAATAAATACTAGTACCATCAGATTTCAGTGAAAATTTGTATTAGAACAATTAACAGCTGGCCTTAAAGACGACACGCGAAGGATCTCATTGTTTTTGTAGTTCAAGGGAAGTCATAGCGGTAATTTAGCTATGGAACTATGTCATTCGTGATGCAGTGCATGGTCTTGTACCTGATTCTATATCGAGCGATGACTGTGACCTCTTTGTCATACTCCAATGGATATAGTTGCGCTTCGCTGTAATTATTCGTTGACGCATTCATCAAACCGTAGGCCCCCCTAAGAGCGAAAACGAGAACAATTTCACTGTAGGTTAGTAGAAATCAACGCGAAATAGCTAAAAACGCAAAGTCAAAATGAAGTTTTGTTTTCGGTATGTTGTTTTGCTTAGTTTGCAACTTTGAAAAATTCTACTTGCCTGCGCACTAGCGAAAAACTACGAAAGCTTAATGACTTATTTCCTCTTAGATCTAAAAGTCATAATTTAGACGTTTTAGACAAATCATAGCTGGTTAATAAAAATAGTTAAGTATGGATAATGGACCAAAAAACAAAGTTAAACTTTATAGAACTTTATATGAAATAATTGCAATAATTTAAGCCAAGGAACTCTATAGGGATTTTTTATATAAACGACTGGTATACTCTTAGCCTTCATCATACCTTTTGTTAGTATTGATAAGGAAGAAGATGGAAGCGAGCCTCTCCCGAAACCCTCAACCACTGAGGGACCGGCTTTCTTATCTCTAACTGCCGGAACACAACAATGCTGAAAACATTGTTGTTATGGCGTCAGAGTTACATAAGATGGTGGTACTTAGCCAGGCGGACTTACAACAAGTCCTACCACCAACCAAACCGAATACAATATGTACAGTTGGGGAATTTCACGGTAGATCAGTAGAGTTTCTTTGAGAAACGATATTTTGGAAAGTATTAAGGTTAAAGAAATAATTGATTTATAAAATTAAAAACCTACAAAAGCTCTATTATTTGTGATATAAACGTTTTCTATAAGTCTATTATTTTTTGCGATAACTTTCTTCAAAAATCTCTACTGAAACCGGGAAGTTCCCCGATTGTACCCCCGCTGGGAATCGTACCCGGGACCTCTGGGTCTGATACCGGCGGTTGTTACTACTAGCCCACAGAGGCGGTTAAAAAGCCATAGTTCAAGCCATGATCCTACAAAGCTAGTTTATTCTTACCGAAAACTTTTAACTAAAGTGCCAAGTTCAGAATTACAAGAAAAAACACATACGTCCAGTCGGGGAACTTCGCGGTTGACCAGTAGAGATTTTGTATACGAGGGAGCTTTATTTAAAAAAGTAATAGATATATAGAAAACGTTTCGAAAAGTGGTGTCTGTACAATGGAAATACATAAAAAAAAGTAGCAAGGGTTGTTATTATATCGATGCCGAACCCGAAATTGTAATTATTTTTTTTTGTCTGTTTGTCTGTTTGTCGGTTTGTCTGTTTGTCTGTGTGTTTGTGCACGCTAATATCAGAAACGGCTTATTAGATTTAGATGCGGTTTTCACAAATATATTGTAGTAAGCTTCACTTATCATTTAGTGTTTATTTCATGTCAATCGGTTCATAAATAAAAAACGTAACACAAATAATAGAACATTAACAGGTATTTCATTTGCATAATAAATTCTTTATTTAACCTTAGTAGTTTCCGAGAAAACATTTCCCAAAAAAACTCTACTGGTCAACCGGGAAGTTCCCCGATTGTACCTACGTTTCAGTAATTAGTATACAGCGGCGTTAACATCAAAGTTTTCTGTATACGAATTATATCGTATCGTATGTGGTTTCTGTATACGAATTATATCGTAGCCGTTCACGCAGTATACATATTTATGAGAAGAAACAATGGTGACCAGAAAGTTACAATGCCATTGGAATTACAATTAAAATCCCTACTTAAGCAATAGAAAGCAATAAGTTGAAATCGAAAGCAATAGCTACTTCACACAGCACTGTTGTGTATGAAATGTCTAATTTTTTAATTATAATAAAGTACCTATCTCCTTGTCTTATCGTATGAGGATTAGTGGCCACCTCTGGTGTCAGAGTCTATCAAGCCACCAATAAGACCTCTTACTTGGCTTAACGACTGTTATCTGATGAAAACTGCCGGGAATATATTAGGTAGGAACTATCCGAAAGTAATTCGAAACTTAACAGATAGAAAACCAGTCAAAAGAGAGTACGAGTATAATAAAAAGAAAAGGTAAAATATACTTTATTGCACACCGTGGTAAATTACATATGGATTAAAAAAGAAAAACGATAGGCGGCCTTATTTCTAATAAGCAATTTCTTACAGGCAACCAAAGTTGCAATCGGTTCTGTTGCTCACAACATTTAGTACTTAATTCTGTGACAAAAGAGGAAAAAATTTTATGCAATCGTATTTTTGAGTAACATAGTCACTAGTGTTAGTCCTGTAGTTTGCTGCATCTTAATTTGAAATTCAGTTTTTCATTAATATTGATGTTACAGACGATCATGTAAAGCAATCCGATTTTCGTTGGCCTATAGCGGGCCCTTAATAAAGAAAAACGAGAGGCGGCCTTATCGCTAATAAGTAATTTCTTCCGGGCAACCGAAGTAGTCCTCAGTTCTGTTGTTCTCAACATTTGGTAGGTGCCTAGGTGGTTCTTAATTCTGTGACAAAAGAGGAGAAATGCTTGGCCATCTGTGTTATGCAAACATACAACGTATTTTCTCTACTAAGACTTTGTTTCATTCCTATAGAGACTAACGAAGGTAGCCTATGACCGCCAATGTTCCGTATAACTTCATAAACTTTACTAAAATTGGTTTCCGGGGTTCTCGCCTAAAAAGGTTTCAATCAATCGGGCAATCAGGAATATTCAGCCAAAACTAAATAAAGCACATGTATGTATGTAAGAAGTATAACAAGGACTAGTGCAAATAACAGAAACACCTGAATAGGTCTCCAACAAAGTTTCTGTTGTCAGTTGTTATAACAATAATTTATTCATGATTCAATTCTATGCAAATCTAGTAATCAAAATAAATTTGCCACGCAGAATTATAATCAAATTTACATTTGAGGAGCTCGGGGATTACTTGTTCGCGCACTTGGTCTGCGTCATCTTTCGCAATGGTTGGTCATGGGATGGGTGATCAAAATGTGTTCTTCCAAGCTCCTTCGTTGATCCCAGCTGTATTGGGCCGGCGTGGTTGATAATAACCCATTCTCTATATCCATCCATAAGGAATGCTCTAACTCCAACCAGGGGAATGTTGAAATGGTTGATGGAAATTAAGAAATGGGGCGGGGAGTTGATTGATACCTATCTGTGATGAACATAAATAAGTACATAAGTAATAATAATTACAAAACTTGGAGCAATTTTTAGAAAAATCAGTAAATTATTATTATTTATTTATAGATAAATAAATCAATTCGCGTTAATTTCCAGTGGAAAGTTGTTTATTTATTTTTCCTTTTTCAAAAATTTTAGTATCTAAATCGTTGTATTTTTTATCCCTATGCAAAGAGTTAAAACTGTGTCTTTTATTCGCATAATATTATTCAAATCTTAATTTTCAATCTCACACAATCACCACATCCATTACTGTTGACTACACAGCCTACTACAAAAAACAATTGCGAAACAAAACAAAGTAAGAATTAAAATTACTAAAATTACGTTGTATTACGTAATTACGGCCTATAAGTGTCGTTTTCACCGAAATCTTAACGCATAATAAAAGAAAGTCGGATGTCCGCCAACAACCGCTCCTCAGTCGAGGCTGGTCGTAGCGAGAAGATTGTCGTAAACAAGCTGTGGATCCTGTGCTCATGTGTTAAAACAATCCTCAATGGAGAATATTTATAAATGAAAACAGTGAAATGTGTTGAGATTGCGTGGATATGAATAGGATATTCATAGATAAGGTGAGAACTGGACTGGACCTTTTGGTCGGTAATATTTTAAGTGTGAACTCTGGGTCCCCTGTATTAGTTATTTTACGAAGTAAACATTGTGAAAAACTAAAATGTAATAAAATAAGTAATTATCTAACCGTAATATGAGTATTCACTTAAACACCAAAATACTTATGGTAACTGTAATGAAAAACTCGTAGGTTGTTACCGTAAATAATATGCAACCTTATTGTTTTTTTTTGTATTTTGACTGATACCTAACTCTTAGAAAATGCCTTTTCTAATGGCACAAAACCAAATCAGACCTATATATCTTAAATGCGTGAAGGCGATAGTAAAAATTCACTACAACATTCGATGATGAGACACAAAAATGAAACTAATTTAGTTCACGAATTTTTATAGGCGTATTTTTTTCCAAGAATTCGTTTTAATGCCTTTAATGATCTGCTTAGCAATTAAATTGCTAATCTAGTGCATCACTAGGTTCGTGTCTTCTTACTTTAACATTTACCCAGTCACGCAAACAATAATTGCAATGTTTATCTGTGTACCTCTTTTCTATGAATGGAAAAGTCGTAAATGACACTTCACGCTTTAAATCACAATTCGGTCAATTAATTCAGTAGATAAGAATAGTGTTTGTAGTGTATAATGTAAAATTTTAACTTTTACTATGGAGGACAGGAAAAGTGTTTAACTTTAACGGTGAGAAAGTGTATGGGATTTGATAGTTTTGACAATTGCATGTGATGCAACTCAGCCTAAGTTTTCCGTAAAGGCTTTTGTAAAGGAAATCGCAATTTAAAACCAAATACCTATATATTTTTAGTAAAGTAAAGGCCTCAGTATATTATATTCGAAAAGAAAGTAATTCTGTGTTATATTTCCTATAAACCATATAATTCTAGGACATTCGCATGATAATTTTATGTATATTCTAACCGAGTTTCCGATACCTGTTTTAAATAAATAGGGGGTCAATTATGCTAATGCTTAGTCATAATCGTATCTCAATCGTGTTTGAATTGTCTCTTACACAGTTCTTGTTACGGCTAACTTACACCTTATTTGGGATCGGCCGAACTATGCTCGGCCGTAAACAACAACCGCCGCTTTCATTCGATGATGGCCGATCAACCGACGCATCCGAACTTGTTGGGATTTCTCGCCAGTCTGCCTGCCCGCGTCTACATCGAGATCGAGTGTTATGTTTTAATTTAAGGCGGTACCCCCACCGAAAGTGGCGCCGCGTTGAATTTTATTTAATATCGTAATTCTAATACACAATTTTAATAAAAATTTACGTGGAATTTTTAGAGCCCATAGTCTAGTATTTTTAGACGGTATCATTACATTCCCTCGTAGTCACTGCTAGAAGTAGATAGCAAAACTGCTAAAAGTGGCCGTTTTTGACACATTTGCTATCTACTTCTACGAATGACTATGACGAGATGTAGCGATACCTTCTAAAAATACAAGACAATGGGCTCTAAAAATTCCACGTTTAGTTTTACTAAATTGTGAATTAGAATTACGATATTAAATAAAATTCAACGCGGCGCCACTTTCGGTGGGGGTACCGCCTTAATAATCCTGTCTTTATTCTGATGTATGTGTGTTATCTAGAAATCACTATGGATATTAAAAATAATAAGATGTGTTTATAAATACAAAAATACTAAAATCAAAGCTGAAGTTGCATCGGAAATTCATATAGCGATTGCAGACAGTAAAAAAATATTCCATTTTAAAAACGCGTCTTATCTTTGTTTAGCCGCACAGTCAACTATAGAAGACCAGCAACGTCCAATGTCGGTAGCAGTGTGAGCACATGTACGTCCGAGTAATTCTGTGCGTCATCGCCATCGTGCGACAAAGCCCCTTCGCGCACGGTGTCGTATCGTAATACGCCCGCAGGACGAGAGCAATACGAGCGCGTACATGTTCAAACAACTCCGCACACGAAGTGTAGGATACGTCTACTCGATGATTCGTTTGTAGAACACTGCAATAGCTCTATCATGAGCGGCTTTTATCGACACTCGTAGCTCGCTAACGTGTCACTGTCCCGCTCACATCTTAGCGGAGTAAGCAAGACGGCATCATGCGTCATATCATATCGCGTGATATAGCGGTGTCCGTGCTAGCTATGCAGCGGGGCAATACCTTAAAATTAGCAATTATCGCGCAGATATCACGCGATCGCTGCGAACGTCAAAATAAAAATGGTATTACGTATGTGATTGCTGGATTATCGCTCGCTGTTGGTTTGTATAGCGGCGTCTCACTCTCTCGCGCTCCTACCTAGGTGCGAGAGTGAGACGCTGCGTGTTGCTATGACGCTAGCGCCAAAAACAATTTGGTAGCAATAACAGGAACTAAATTTATGCACATTTTAGTTCATCGTTTATTCGATAGAGGTCGCACGTTGATACGTAACGTTAAGCAATTATCGCGCAATTTTTGCTGTCGCGTTACAATTGCAAAGATAGGGCAAAATCGGTTTTGGTTTATGCTTACCGTTACTACTTATTACACTATAGCATTACAGTTGGAACTCGCTTGTTACACGATTATAACTACACGTTAGCAGAATGTTGCCTCAGGAGTTGTGCTTAAATATACTTCATAGAAATTGTTACCAGAATAGCGTAATGTTTAGATTAATCAACAATTTGGTGAGCATTATGTAACTCTTGAGTGCAATATTAGTATTTTTTTATTGCCCTACACTAACATCATACATTTAAGTAAAGCACTGATCCATTTTTGAAAAAAAAAATGTATAGCTATTAAATGAATCTTGGTGAAAAATGTTTTTTTAGCGAAAAGCTGTATTTTATTTAAGTGATACCTGAGTAATTATTTCAAGTGATCTCCAAGCAATAACGCTAAAACGATATTGCGGTAAAAACAATAAAGATTAATTACAACTTTCTACTATCACAGTTTAGATTTGGTTGTAGAAAAGTATTGTCTATACGTATAGTTTGTTGAAAAGGTCGGTCATTTCAAACTTAATACTTATTTTTACATTTTTCTAGTCATAAAATTGATTAGGACGTTACGTATTTTTAGCAACAAAGAGTATGATAAACTTGGTTTAAATCTTCTTGGTCTTTGTTTTTTTATTAGCGAATAAAAGCTTATCAATACTTAACATCAGGTATGATGAAGGCTAAGAGTCTCACAGTCGTTAATAAAAAATAAAAAAAATAAAAAAAGTGACAGCTTAAATTTTCTACGTGTAATTTTACACCAGAACCCCGACCGCCTAACGCTATAACTGTTATCGCTATAACTATCAAACTTCAAACTCTCATATAACCCTTAAACGATAGGGTTTTTGCCTAATTCCTACATATTTATTTTCATCTATTGGATTAAATATTGCATTATTAGTGTGAAAGTGATAGCGTCAGCGAGAGCCCTTGTGAGGGTTTCAAAAATCAATAGCTATAGCGATACAACAAGCTATACCGTCAGGGGGTCGGCCGGCAGGTTTATAAGTAACCCACATTAGGTGGGTAATTAAATATTTGACCTGATGATACTTTTGAACACATATTTATTTGCGTTCCTATCTTTTATTTTATTTTGTTATGATGACTGCACCTAGTTCTAAATTCGTACAAATTAACTAATTCCATGATAATATTATAGAAAAAGAGTTTGTGTCCAATGCTAGAACGAACTAACTTAAGGCGGTACCCCCACCGAAAGTGACGCCGTGTTGAATTTTATTTAATATCGTAATTCTAATACACAATTTTAATAAAACTTTACGTGGAATTTTTATAGACTATAGTCTAGTATTTTTAGACGGTATCATTACATTCCCTCGTAGTCACTGCTAGAAGTAGATAGCAAAACTGCTAAAAGTGGCCGTTATTGACACATTTGCTATCTACTTCTACGAATGACTATGACGAGATGTAGCGATACCTTCTAAAAATACAAGACAATGGGCTCTAAAAATTCCACGTTTAGTTTTATTAAAATTGTGAATAAGAATTACGATATTAAAAAAAATAAAATCAACGCGGCGCCACTTTCGGTGGGGGTACCGCCTTAATAGAATTTATATTTCCTTTTATAAGGTCTTCAATAGTCAAACTCAAAATCTACATTAAAAAGTCTGTAAACCAAAAAGTACAGAAGAAAGTTACCATACAGGTTTGGTTTGTTTTCTGGACTGGATTCCGCTTTTACGTCATGATAATGAATTCTTGTTACACCTACTTCATTTATTACTCAATTCATGGTCAAGCGATTTTTAATATGATAGTACATCTCCAGTAGGTTTAAGTAAATTGGTAGGTAATTGATCATCCGTAACCTTAATTTTATTTAAATGTAATGTGGACGTTATGAAGGTTTGGTTGGATTTGGTATTTTAATGTTAAGCTACAAGCACAACGTAACAAAACATAATTATTTTTTTGAAAATCTTTAGGCAGCATAATTCTTGGAATATTCGTCTCTTTTATTTCGGACGAATTAAAAGCCATCCAGCCAGAATTAACAGCCAGCCAAAATTTCATTACCATGAAAAAATGCAAAAAAATCAGATCAAAAACTGGCGCACGACAACGAAATAATGCAATGACCCAGTCCACGTAGAAGACGTTCCGGGCAACCGCTAGTAGTTTGGATAAAGTTATTTAAAGTTATTGTTACTCTGTGATCATGGTGCATATCTGCAACTACGTCGAAATATCGGGGGATGTAAACAGGGTAAAAATCTTGTGTAGACCGTGAAAGTTTAAAAGTAAAAAATTATGAAATAATTATCTTTCAACGGTGCTTATTGTAGGTGCCGTGTTACCTACACTAATCAATAATCAATAATGACTTGTTACACATTATTGAGAATTAGTAAAGAGGAGTAAAGAAGTCGAAAAGGGCAATAGAGGAACCAACAACGTTGGGTTGGGTTGTTCGTTGGTCGTCGTGTTCGGCTTTAGTCATGTTCTGCGACAAGGGGGTCATGTCTGAACTTAAGTTCGGTATAGCTATTTCATTTATCTTTCATTTGTTTCAGAGCAATGACGGCCACCAAGAAACTGTTAGTCATCGTTATTATTTTAGCAATTCTGGCGTCCTGCGAAGCCAACATACTGGACAGCATCATTGAGTTCCTATTCGGTATCAAAACTAACAAACGAAGCATGTCAGAAGCAATAACCAATTTCTTAGACGAGCTGTTCCCAAAAGACGATATGGACACAGAAACTATGAAAAATATCTACTCATTGTATGAAGAAGACAACAATGATTTGTTCAGCAGTGAATTTAGCGCTGGATTGGAGTACCTGGATCGTAAATAGTGTGATCTCGTCCTTAGCCTTTTAACAGAGACTTTTTAATGACAGTTAGTATATTAGACCTTTCGATATCCAGAAAGTATAAAGCCTATATTACTAAGCCTACTTTTGCAGTAAAAATAGATAACGTTCCTTCTAGTAATAACACTATATTTGCGCAACCGCAACATTTCGCAATTAACTTACAAAAATTGCTTACAAAAAAAACCTGGAATTAGAATAAAAACAAATGCTATTATTTTGTTTGTTAATCAATTAAAATGAAACATTAGCATAGCATTCACACTACTATGGCAAGACTAAATTGACCATCGATGTAATTTGCTGCTTTATATTCATTTTCTTTTTCTTATTTTGTTTGTAATTGTGTCTATGGTAAATAAACTTGTTCTCTCTCACTCTCTCTACTATTGGTCGAGAAATAAACATTTAAAAGAAAGTGTAATTTTTATCAAGTATTGATCAATTTTCTTATAGATCAATATGCAATATGATCAGTATGAAAATCATGAGGCAAAATAACTGAAACAATTAAAATACAATGATGTTTAACGACAAGGTGAATGATGAAGTGTAAAAAAATAGATATGTAAGTATAGATATATTATGTGTATATAGATATATTATGTATTCGGTAAACCATTTTAAGCGAAAAATTAAAAACAGACTTCATAATAAAGTCTCTTGAATTCGGTGCGAGCCAAGGCATCGATAGTGCATTCTACATTGCACTTCTATACTTTTAGTTTTCCTACCTTTAAATCAGTTAAGTATGTCGTCTCCGAGAAATCACTGTACCTATATTTTATGAAATATATATAAGTACGCGACCTAATCCTTTTCTTGAAGTCGGTTAAAATATTTAAACGGAGACTATGAATTCAACCACATAAGGGCATAATTGGTCATTCTACAAGGATCTCCATAAAATTCCTATATGAACTAGTAGTTTATGTTTTTGCTAAGTGTAAGTACCTTACGAAAAGTGTAAGCAAATAAATAATTTCTAAAAACTTTTATTGTTTTCTTATAGATTTCAGCACTGTATAACCTATATTTTTATTCACGTTTAGAATTTGACTTAGATCTTATTATTGTTTTTTTTTTAATATTTGCCATTGTTCATTTCTGGGGCCATAAAAACCGTCATTGCCGGGATAATAGGCTTATTAATTCAATGGTATTTCAAAGATACAGGCTATTTTGTAATTCTTTCAATTAAAATAGTGGTAAGTACCTATTTAGTTAGATCATTTTCTATACTGCGTTTGCAAGAGAGCTTTTTTAAAGGTTTTTTCACGATGCAACGCATCATGATTGACCAAACGTAAGAAAACGCGCAAAAGAAGTCATAAGAACTATTTGAAACACTAGAAATAACAGGTGTCAAAGTGTTGCAAAGGCGCTCGCGCAAATGGGCTCTTACTAGGGCAGGGAAAATAATGACATAGGAAAGGTGCTTTACTTCATTTTCAATAACCACCACCAGCAATAGTCATACGACACCACGGCACACGATGCGATCACCTATCTCAACGCATCTTGTCACCGGATGTTGCCGCTTCGGCGTGGTCATTATAATACGAGGCATCTCTGTATACTTCAGGGGCGCTTTTTCAAAATCATTCGTCTCCACACTCTGTACATTGTTAATATGATTATTATCTGACAAATATCCGTCGTCGCCACTGTCCAAATCAATTTTCAGCTTTTCAGTTATAATTTCGGGATCATGCGCTAGCGGTCTACGAGGATTGGTGAAAGGAGCATGGACATAGCCACATTCTAATCTCCCTCCTCTAATACGACATCCATGGCTTAATTTTACTTCTTGATCCTCGTGGTTGTATTTGCCTCTATTTTTGTTGTATCCACATAGTACTCGGTCGTGAACAACCTTACATAATCGGCTATCGAAGTCGTAGGGGCAACAGTGGTTACGTCGACCAGACTTTGGAGACCCTAGATACCCTTGATGTCTTGGAGATGGCACTTCAGGCGATTCCGGTGGGGGTAGCGGCGGCGGCGGTGGAGGTGCTTTAGTTGATGGCTCAGGGGGTGGTTCTGGTTGACATTTGTGGTAGTGTGCATTTCGCACGCTATGTATATCTGACTTCCCACAATATCTCGTTTCTATTGAGGTCACTATTGTAAGACACAACTGAAAAGAGTTAACAATTATTGCTTACCACTGAAGAGTTTAATAAAATTTGGTTGATACTAGTCAGTCCAATCCTTATTCAAATTGATTAGCAACGAGTCACAACAATGAATTGCTGTTGCAACTATAACTTAGACACAGGAAAATGACAAGCAAAACCTGACTATCTGTATTTTAAAGGTGTTCTCTAAATAAGTGGATTAATTGGCTTCGATGCCATGATTCAATGTTATGGATTTGGCGTTAATTTTATTAAAGCAAATACAATTATTAGAAAATATCAGAACAATATGTGCTTTCTATCATCAAGATCTAATATTTTGAGAACTAACTACATATAATAAATACTACGTTATATTTTTGCTTACTATAGAAATAATGCAAAAGTAACTAACCATTATTGATTGCACATATCTTCTCGGCATTTTTCTTATCTCGCAAGCTACTGCACATTCAATTAACGTTGCTGGTAATGTTGATTCATGGTAAGGTCAGCAAACATCTCGAGATACGCAGATACGAAGCAAAATAAAAGTTTGTATATTTGATTAATAACGCCGACGCCGACGTTAATTCAAATTTAAAGTAGGATAGGTAGTGTTTGCCCTTATCAAATTAAATTGCACATGTATTTTATGTAGAATGTATACGATAGTAGTCTCGGTTTGATATCCGATCGATTCTACATTTAAAGTTATTGATTTCGGAGCAGTTTTTATTTTTTTGTATAAAAACGACGCGATGGGGAGACGCTTACCCTTCATCATACCTGAAATTAAGTATTTAATTGATAATGAAAGCGCCCGTCTCTCCCGGAATCCTCAACCACTCAGCATCTGACTATCTTATCTCGTATTTCTTTACTATATTTCAAAATGGACAACTAATATAAGTTGTCGTCTAATTTGAGATTTATCTTGATTGGACAATGGAACCAAAACGGAGCTGGATAGACAACAGTCCGATACAGGCTTGTCGTCAAAGATTTTTTTGTTTAGATACTTGAAAAAAGCTATCCGACGACCGACGTATGGTATGTTCAACTCATCTTGATAGGACAGCGGGACGAAAACGCCCATAATTTTATGCAGTCTTTCGACTCTGACCAACTAAACTGACCAACTGGTTGTGCAAAATGGAACTCGATGAAGGATTTAATCGAAACTTCTAGAAATTTGTATTGGTGAAAAAGCAAAATAGTTGAGGAATCTCTGGTTACACAATTCTGGTTGAACAATAACAATTTTTTATTAATAAAGTGTATATATCGGATCAACTAAAAAGTAGTATCGGTGAGAAAGAAAAATAGTTGATCTGTTTTGTTGGTCAAAGTAGAAATATTTTTTTTTCAGTTTTAATAACTATGAGTAAGTACTAGCAATACGCTTCAATAAAACAATTTGCATGTCACCACAGCGTTTATTTTAGTAACCATACTACAGCACGTTTTAAAACTTTGTTTTCAATGCCTAAGCCTTCGACGTTTATAAGACTAAGATCAACTTTGTCGATATTAATTTTATCAATATCTATATTATTTTCTTCCAACAGTTGCTTCCAGTGATTATTGTGTCTTATGGCAGGCTTAGACATATTCCATACTTGTCGTCTCATCAGAACTTTTAATGATGTTTTATTTTTTTTTGGTTTTGAAATATATTCTTTGCCTTTCTTATTGATTTTACTACTGTTCGGTTCGACATTATCCCAAGACCTTAGATGATCCGTGAGGCTCTGTTTATTCCGTGTCTTAATGATATTGACGGGATAAACCTCACGAGTTACTTGGCCTTTATTTTTTAATTTTACTTTCAGATTTGATTTACTTATATGCGGATCTTCTTTTATTCTGGGACTGTTGTTTTGTCGTATATGTGGATCATCTTTCGTTCTGGGATTATTATTTTGCCTGATATGTGGATCGTCTTTTGTTTTGGGGTTAATGCTTTGCTTTATAACTGTTTTTGAAACAGGTATATTCTTTGCTAAAGAAGGCTCACTATTTCGTCTCCTTCTTTCGGGAGTTGGTGTCCTTCTTCCATCAGATCCGCCTCGCTTCGCCTCCAAACTTTGGCCTCTCCTTTTCTCGGGAGTTGTAGATCGTTTCTTTTCGGGAGTAGGTGATCTTTTACGTGATGAATCCGACGAACGGCTTGATTCTGAACCTGTCAAAAGAAAACAAATATGTTTCTTATCCACATTAACTCAAATAGAACACAATACATTAAGTGTCAAACAGAAGTATACATTTATGCTCATATTTTATTTGAATAGATCTTTGATACGTTGAATCGATATCTTTGAAAGATCGATCTCTTTTATATTTGGTAAGCGATTATATTGCCACGATGTAGAAGGGGATGTGGAACGATATTTGTTAATTTTATCATCTTGAGCTTTGTATTCCTCGAGTAGTTCATCTAACTTCCTTTTACTCATCGTATTTGGATCAAAATTCAAGTCATTGGCTAGTTGAGATAAAGACGTTCGTCCTTTTCTATAATCATCTATCATTTGTTTATAGAGTTTCTGTTTAGAATTAGTGAGAGAATATTTTCTAATAATTTCACTGACGTCCAAGCTTTTAATTTTATTGATAATGTTCATCGATGCAGATCCTCTTCTTTTAATTTTTGCGTCTTGATATTCTTTTATCATTTTAGTTAGTTTACTTTTTGTCAGTTTCTTTTTTTTTATTTTACGTCCTACTGAACCAGCTTGTGAGACGTTTCCTTTTCTATAATCTGAAACTAACCTGTCTAAGACTTTCAGCTTTGAATTCGTTAAAGGAATTTTCTTAATTAAGTCTCTGACAGTTTTTCCATCCAATAAATCACAATCTTTGATAGTCAAGTTCGTCAATCTGCGCTTGTTTTGGTAAATAGTTACTATACTTGCTTTCCTTCTCAATTTCTTTTTTATTTTCTTACTTAATTTCTTAGTAATTTTGACCACCTGAAATATTTCTTTGAACGTCATCGCAGCTATATGTTTTTATAGCGCTTAAAGCATTTGTTTTTGTATTCTATTTTATATTTAATTATGGTTCCTACAAATTCATACTCCTCTTAAGAATTTCTCATTATATAGCTTAATCCGTAGCAGGTTTGGCCGCTATACATGATGTAGTGCAGTGCAGACATAACTTAAACTTGCATTTCTGATTATAATAATAAAGTAATCTTCACCAACTCCATTCAGTTTAGCTCAGATATAAAGGTACTTTAGATAAACTATGAAAGCCTTTTTAACTAATGTAGCAAAAAATACTGTGGCATTATATTGCTGCTGGATAAAGGTAGGCGCTTTCATTGTACAAACTGGACCTAATAGTTTTTATTTCTCGACACAACACTTCCATGTTTACAAAAAGGGAATTGATTATGAAATGTCACTGTCAAATCATTCGTCTGTCGGTAAGAAACTAAGGAGGAATGTATTCTCAATGGCAAATACTATAGACTCTCTAAGTTATGGTTCCTAATTGTTCTCTTTGGTAGGTACGCAATGTGTTAAAAATGCTAATTTGAATTGAATCCCACTTTCGATGCCTTTGTCTAATTTCCTATGATATTCAACCAATGGCTAAGGTCCATACGTACAGATTCCTATCGGCTTCCCTTTTAGAAATCCCACCCCACCGATCTTCCATACCTACAGTTATGAGAACTTTTGGCGAAATTTTTGGTCCGGCTTACCTTGTTCATATTTTGACCCCTCGCCACTGTATTCCACATAATAAACATATAACCTCAATGATTTAATAGAGACATCTAACTTGTTGGCTGTCGATATTTTTCTCAGTTTGCCCCTTTTAAGGTGTTAAGTGCATGTATAGCAAACAAATATTAATCATAACTGATTTAGAACAACTGGCATCACATATCTTTTCATGAATTATAGTACCTAATATATAATTTATTTAATATATCTTTGTACAGAAGTATACCCAAGTGAGATGTGTTTCTATTGACATGTAAGGTGAACAATTTCACCGATTCACAATTACTAAAATCGACTTACCTTGCTTTCTACGCCACATATCATAGTCATATGACTCGACATCCTGCTATATCTTGCCCTTATATTATTGTTCTTGGATGATCCACATTTACAAGCTATGATGTAAATTTATTACTTTTCGGTGTATAGACATCGTTACAAGAAGACTATTTTACATATCAGATAATTTTAATAAAAACAATACGGCTTTTCATATGAATTTGGATGACAGAATCCTCTTCCTGAGGGTCTTTTTGACAAGAGAGATTACAATTAGACATTTATTTTTTAAATATCTTTGTCACTTTGTTTAAGTTTTTAATGGCTTATCTTTGGGACTTTTTAAATGCTTTTTTGATGAGAATATTCAGGTAAACTTTTTATAAATTATTCACTTGAAATAACGGCTCGATCAAGTTACAATACGTGCTTTTAATTTAGTTATCATCATTATTGTCTGGAGAAGATTCTATAAAATTTTAAGATAGTAAACTCACTATAACCCTACAAGGCTCAATTTTTTTTGTGAGTTACAAAAGCATATGTGATGTAGTTAATGATCAGAAGATAGGGAAAAATAAAAAATAAATTAAAAACCCAATATTTTGCTAGAAAATCAACTTTTTATTTCAGTTCCGTATACAGTACACTGAGCCTTAACTGTACTTTTTGGTAATATAAACTAGTACAATCGTATTGTTTTGAAAACGGTTTCCTATTTGAATAATATTAATTTGCGGCTTATAAAACAAAATGAAATAACTAATATATTATGTTATTAATAATACGTACTGATAAAAACTTCTGAAACAATTATTATCTTTATTCAAGCAAAGTTCTACACGACACTTTTCACATGATATAAAGGTTTATTTGGCTACCCCCATTTATGTAGCTTGTTAGGAAGGTACTTCCGCAGAAGATTAGAAGCTTTTGTCGCGCACATTTGCTCATCAACGGATAGAGCTTCTCTTTTAGGTACGCTTTGACATTTTTTTTTCAATGTTTCCAATATTAGCCTGATTTTACGCAAGCGATCATACCCTGGACTATCTGATGGCGGTTGCGTGGAGTTATCGTTGAAATGTAAGAACTGGCAGATTTTTTTGAAATGATTTAGCGACATTATCTCCATTATCAAAGGAATACCCAATTCAGGTGCCCAATACATTCGGATATTTGGCAATGGTGCCAAGCTCATAATAAGACAAACACCTATAAACTTTTTCAATTCAACAACTGAAATTGTAATGGCTTCGAGGAATTTTTTTGAACACTAAAGGACATCAGGCAATCTCCATACAAAGTTGGTCCAAAAAAAAAAAGTGAGCGGCCAGACCCAAGATTATTTCTAATAGGTAGTTCATATTAGGACCTAAAAAAATATATTGACTTAACCCTGTAACCGCGTGAACTGAGAAGCTATTTAAGATAAGACATTCTGGGCAAAAACACAAGTAACATTAGGCGGACAGACCCGGGATTATTTTTAATAGGTAGTTCCTATAAAGACCTAAAAAAAGGTATATGGACTTAACCCTGTCACCGCATGAACCGAGTTGCTATTTCGAGTTCAAAAATCAGGACAAAAAAAAAGTGAGCGGCCAGACCCAAGATTATTTCTAATAGGTGGTTCATACTAAGGCCTAAAAAAAATTATATGAACTTAACCCTGTCACCGCATGAGGAGAGTTGCTATTTCAAGTCAAAAAAATCTGGACAAAAAAAAGTGAGCGGCCAGACCCAAGATTATTTTCAATAGGTAGTTCAAATAAAGGCCTAAGAAAAATTATACGGACTTAACCCTGTCACCGCATGAACTGAGTCGCTATTTCGATTTAAAAAATCTGGATAAAATAAAAGTGAGCGGCCAGACCCAAGATTATTTCTAATAGGTAGTTCATACTAAGGCCTAAAAAAATATATGGACTTAACCCTGTCACCGCATGAAGAGAGTTGCTATTTCAAATCAAAAAAATCTGGACAATAAAAAGTGAGCGGCCAGACCCAAGATTATTTTCAATAGGTAGTTCCTATAAAGACCTAAAAAAAGATATATGGACTTAACCCTGTCACCGCATGAACCGAGTTGCTATTTCGAATTCAAAAATCTGTACAAAATAAAAGTGAGCGGCCAGACCCAAGATTATTTCTAATAGGTAGTTCATACTAAGGCCTAAAAAAAATTATATGAACTTAACCCTGTTACCGCATGAGGAGAGTTGCTATTTTCAGTTCGTATATTCATATAGTTCATATATTTTTTTTTAGGCCTTAATATGAACAACCTATTAGAAATAATCTTGGGTCTGGCCGCTCACTTTTTTTTTGTCCTGATTTTTGAACTTGAAATAGCGACTCAGTTCATGCGGTGACAGGGTTAAGTCCGTATAATTTTTCTTAGGTCTTTATTTGAACTATCTATTAAAAATAATCTTGGGTCTGGCCGCTCACTTTTTTTGTCCAGATTTTTTTGATTTGAAATAGCAACTCTCCTCATGCGGTGACAGGGTTAAGTCCATATAATTTTTTTTAGGCCTTAATAGAAACTATCTATTGAAGTTAATCTCGGGTCTGGCCGCTCACTTTATTTTTTTGGACCAGAATGCCTGATGTCCTTTGTGCATTTCTTCTACAATATGCTCAAGTAACTCATCATCAAAAAACCATAAAAAATATTGAAGGGGATTTTCAAAGTCTATAATCGGTGACTGCAAATTTGTGTTTCCAGTAAAGGGAAAATCAGGTGATTGAAAACTTCTTTTCTTCCAAATAAACCTTCTATTTTTCCTTTTAGTGACAGTCACAAAGCCAGGGAATGTAGTATTACGAGCGAGTGCGTTACTCATAGTCGATGATCGTCTAGGGGCCCGAGATTGTCTAATGGTACCTGTAGTTGTTCCTGAAGGCACACTTGATGTACTAGGCTGAGAATCTGATATTTCTGGCTGGCGACATTCACTATTCATAACAACCTCGTTGACGGAAGACAAATACTGGTGTCTCTCCGGCGCTAAAAAAGTTTCCACACCGCTAAGTGATTCAAACGAAAAGTTTTGGATAGACTGGATTTTCAATGTCTTCATCCCTTTCAGCGTCAGAACAATCTTCACCGTCTTCACTTCCAGAAGGAATATTCAAGAAACCTTCTATATCTTCTTCACGCAATCTTCTTCGCGACATAATCTGCAAAATAAACAAAGTATTCCTAAGAAATGTAGCCGTAAGTACGTATTAGTAAAAATGTACGCTAAAGCTCAACGTACCGTAAGTGGAACATAGATAAAAATGTAATTTACTAATACATTTATTGTAGTAATATAAAAAATCACTCACCTCTGCAAAATTTACACTATTTTTCTAATACATAATATTTTTTCCGACTCAAAACTGTTCATTAACTATTTTTTTCAGATTTTTTTAATTCACACGAACGACTGAGGTCACACTTTTATTCAAATTTTACACTAACTGCACAATAACAAAGACAGTAACTACATCTATATTATTATGTAATGACTTGTATTACCACGTTGCTAAACGTCCAAAGCTTCTATCAAGATAAATATTTCCATACATTTTTATTTTTTTTTATTACTGGGTGCCTTGTAGGGATAAATGGCGTAAAGATAATATTTTTTTTGTGTAAACCTAAAGCGCACTAACAATTTCTTCGTCAATAAATCGCATAAAGGCCAATTCGGGTAGGGTCCTTTTTGGGTTCCGTAGCGTAATGGCAAAAAACGGAACCCTTATAGATTCGTCATGTCCGATGTATGTCACAGCCACTATATTCCAAAACTATTAGGATTACGCAGTTGAAACTTGATACGTAGATGTATTCTGTAAACCGCTTTACGGTTTTTACACGAAAATAAAAACAAATATATATATTAAGGGGGGGGCTCCCATAAATGGAACTAAAACTGTTTTTATTTTTCATCAAACCTATACGTGCTTATAAAACGATTTTTTTTAAAGCCAACCGTTTGTAAGACGTACTCTTCCAAAATGTGTCTCCCCCCCCCCCCCCCCCCCCCCCCCCCCTCTGGTTTGAACGAAATATAGTAAGCAGTTTTAGAAATATAGCACATTCAGGAAAATTAAAGGATTACACAGTTGAAACTTGGTAGGTAGATGTATTCTGTAAACCGCTTAACGGTTTCTACAGAAAAAAAAGTTATATATATATTAAGGTGGGGGCTCCCCATATATGGAGCTGAAACTGAAAATATATTTTTTTTCATAAAATCTATACGTGATTACATTGAGGTTTCTAAAACAGTTTTTCTCAAAGTCAACCGTTTGAATGATATGCACATTCAAAGTGGTAAAATGTGTGTTCCCCCTCTAACTTTTAAAATAAGACAGTGAAAAATCTCAAAAAAAAAATATGCTGTAGATCTTTATAAAAACTTTCAACGAAAATTAGTTTGAACGAAATATATTTAGCAGTTTCAGAGCTATAGCACATTTTCCAAAACCGCAAATATAATTGTCATTTATACAGACACTATGAAAAACAAAGTTATTTTTGCAGACGAAAAATTATAGTGGACTTTGGGTAGGTGTGTTTAATATAATAATAATAATAATAGAAACTTTATTGCACACTATACAAAAACAAACACATACAGAGAAAATGTCAAAAAAGAGTAACACACAATAGGCGGCCTTATTGCTACATAGCAATCTCTTCCAGGCAACCTTGGATGAGAGACGGAACCCTTTATGTGCGAGTTCTACTCGCACTTGGCCGATTTTTAATAATGAAAGTATAAATTAAATGTTATTATTAATTTCTTAATATAATTCTATTTTCAGATTTCGATGTTACATTTTAAATTGTATTTATAATTGTGGTAGTTTATTAGATCGTTTAATTTTCAAAAATCTATAAAGTAGAAGATCCGATCAATATTTTGTAGACTCTACTAAATTGAAATAGCCTGATTGATAGGCGTGTAATCGAGTATATCTAACCGAGTCTTAGATTTTATGAAACTGCAATGTTAATGTCAATATCGGTGAGTTATAATTACTATGTTGGACTATCTATTCACTTTTTGCTATTGTATATTTTGATTATTTTAACCAACAAGTGTTAAAAAAAAGATATTAAGTCGTTTCACATTTAAATTCTCATTTTCTAAAGTATGTGATATCTGTTCTCATAAAGTTTTATAACTAATGAAGAAAATGTGTTGCAGTCGTACTTTAAATATTTTACGATTTATGATATCTTTCAGACCTGCATAGTCATCACCCAAATGCTAGTGATATCGAAAGGCGCTCCTAAACTTGGTTCTATATTTTACGAACCATTATTAGATGGCAGCTACACAAATGGCAAATATAACCTAAACATTCAACGCTTCAAACCATATTATCCTAAACCTCCTATAATCAAAAGACGTGACTCGAATATTGTAGAAGGAAACACCGAGACGCCTTGCCATGGGTATGAATATGACGGGATGAAATGTAAAATCATTAACAATAGAATACTTTGTGGCTACAACAAAAATAACGGAAGGGTAAAAAACAGTGCAGAAATCACCGATATGGGAAACGGTTGCCGTATGCGAAAAGACAGAATAGAATGTGGCTATTTAGTAGTACCTCAAAACAAACAGAAACTTGTCAATATAAAACCAACAAGAACATTATCCAGAAATGCAATAATTAAAAAACTTATTGTTACTACCCAGTCAACACAACAAACAAAAACAGAGAGTACTGAACATACTACCGTTACAACAAGTACTACACTAGCGGAAGATACGACAAAATTGGACACAACAACAACAACTTCTGATATTCCTAAAGGATCTAAAAGCGCTATAGTTGAAGATCAAACGGAAGTCAGTGTCACTGAAGAAAGTGTCCCATACTGGGGGATACATCAGGAAGCAGCTCAGGAATTGCATCGTGATCTATTAGTTAACGGTAAAGATAAACCTTCAGTACAACTTCGAAAACGCATTAAACTCATTGCTTTGACGACGGGAAAATCTACCGAAACAACCTCCACAACTACTGATGCGCCAAGTTCTAGTATTGCTGATCGAACACTGTTCCAAAAGGAAACAGGCAATAACGTGGAAAACTCAACTACAAAATTTACACAGAATAAGGTGGACTTTTCTTCAAACTCTACCGAAACTAATATTACTGAAGGCGAAAGTACTGACAAACCACCTCCACTTTGTATTGATAAACAGGACCGCATTGTATGCTACGACACTGCAAAATTTATATTATTCAAGAAACCTATAAAAGATTAGTGAATATATGTATACTTATCTATTGTAGAATAATAACCAAGATATTAATGTAAATAATTTAATTTGTATTGCTAATAAACGTGTTAAGTATGGTGTAGTGTTATCAAGTAACAGAAAGCTCATTTCGACTATTGTGTACTTGAGACAGCAAAAAACATTTTATAAAAAAAATCAAACCGACTTCAAAAAGTAAAAAATAAAACTTTTGGAGTCGGTGCCAGCCAGGGCATTCTACATTGAACTTCTATTAACTATATATTTTTTGGCCTTAGCTAGCTAGCACCGACTCCAAAAGTTTTATTTTTTACTTTTTGAAGTCGGTTTGATTTTTTTTTATAAAATGTTTTTATTTCAGAATTTTTAGTTACATCATGTGCCGTTACTACACAGCCCATACACAACAATGTCATCTAGGTAAACGACTACTTGCCAAAAGGTGATTTATATTTTTCAAGATTATGAAAAAACTACTAGCCAGATCTTCGTAAAAATTATATGGGACCAAATTGACAGTGTACCCGATCGAACAAAAAAACAACTATTAAAATCGGATCACCAACACCGGAGTAATCGGTATACATACATCAGACAAAAAAAAAAAAAAAAAAAAAAAAACGCGTTGAATTGAGTACCTCCCTCCTTTTTTGTTGAAGTCGGTAAAAATGGTGGGACCGACGCCGCAGTGGCGAGAGCACGCCACAAAAATCATGATTTTCTAGTAATTCACGCAATAAAAAAAAACTAAAAGTTCACAATGACACATAATACGAAGATGATTCTTCTAGAGAGTTCTTTTCATTGCTGACCACATTATTCCAATGTTATTTGCTTATAATTTATATCTCGTATCAAAAACATCACGCTTACGTCACCACAATGATTTGATCATGAACTTACTGTATTATATAAGAATAAGGTGAATGACTCCACAATGAATGAGCAAAAAAACCTTGCTAGTCATCAAGCTAGAAGTTCATACATAAATCTGTGGTACAATTTCACACAAAGTGAATAGTGATTATTTGTGATTCTTTTCCTAAAAACGAAATAAGGAGCATGACCTTTGACTTTGTAGTGCATCTGTATTTTCTTTGGTAGGTAAAACTTTTTCTCTTAAAGCGAGTCACACACTACGCAGATACGATAAGATATCTGTATCTGAGCGCATATCTTTCAATATCGCTCTCTATACATTTGATATGAACTAACACACACAGCGCAGATAATTTATATTTTATCGTACAGTATCTGTCGGCACCGACATATATCAACAGATGGTCAGATAATTATCTGCGTATACAAATATACCGGCAGATAACATCTGCAGTTAAACATATAACATCAATTTTATCTGCATGTAAATACAGAATGATGCGCAGGGGTAGGGACTGTTTGCGGTGAGACAGAGGCCAGAGGGGAGGGAACCACCCGGTCAAGCTCACAGTGGGTCTAAAGTGCTAATTGAGGGACTTTTTCTTCAATTCGTACATCTTTTATATATTTATCGACAGATCACGTCTTGATCCTAGTGACCAATCATCTCAAGGTATTTCTTTAAAATCAATATTTAGGTTAGATTTTGTTTGTTTTTTCTTTTGTACGGAACGATACCTTTCATGAGCTCTTGTAGCCAAGTCTCAACTTTCCCGCTTTGAAACTTTTGAGCATCAATATTTGCTATACTACAATACTAGACTATAAGCACGTGCCCAAACTTGCCCATTCTACTTATATTTAAATTATGTTTTCAAGGGAAACAAAATTGAATTCACAACAAAGATCATCTCATGATGATGAACTGGTGATAAAAAGTACAACTCCTCAACGGTTAGAAGTAAGACTATTTTTTGTAATATATTTTTGATACGTAAAGATTTATAATTGTATTCTTTACGGTTATTTTAGTGAATAGGCTGATGGTGGAAGGTTAAACTGTATAAAAGTTAAGAGTTGGTGGGTGGAGCTTGTCTGAGTGTTCTCATTTAATTAAGGCAACAGTTTTAGTTGGTGTACTTTTGTTTAGATTAAGTTCTTGTTCAGATAGTTTTATTTTACCTTAAATAATTTTATTATAGGTATTTAAGAGCTAGCGCAGACGACGGATAACGGAGGACTTTTTGTCCGCGACACGTCTTTATTGTTTACGAAATAAAATTCAACTTAGATCGCGTATATCCATGAAAAGTACGCGATGGTCCTCGTCATTTATTCAACTTTATGTTCTTATTAATAAGGTCGTGTCGCGGACAAAAAGTCCTTCAATGTCCGTCGTCTGCGCAAGCGTAATTTTTTTTTGTATGGTGAGGTTTTAATAGCGATAGAGGTCGGCTTGAATCTCCTAGAAACAGGGGTAAGTGAATAAGTATTTGAATTTTAATCATTCTATTTATGTTGTTGTTATGGTAAAGTATGCAAACAGCAAGTCGTTCTTCGGTAGAAATACATTTTCGCATTTTAGTTTTTTTTTTTATATATCTTCTTTAATCAAAAGTTGCTCTTGGGATTCGAAAATAGCTTTCAAATTTGTTATCTGAGACATCCTGGAAGATATTAAATTCGCCTCAGTCCTTTTTACGCTTTATATGGCGTTCTATCCAAATTATTCGCGTTTTAGAAAATGAAGCAAGACGTGCATCAAATTCAAAATCAGAATCATCTTCTGACGAGCTGTCTAATCGAGAAGCAATAAACGCGTTATTTCCGTAAAACGCGAACTCATTTTTAAACACACTGTATAAACAATCCTTACCAAAAAAACAAGTCTGCTCAGTCTGAAGGATTCCGAGTGAATGTATCATCTCGTATATTATCGTATCTGTCTAGTGTGTGATGCCTTCAGATAAATAAGTTTTTATACGCAGATAAAATATTATCGTATCTGCGTAATGTGTGACTCGCTTAACTCAAACAACAGCTCTATTTTTGACTCGGTATAAATTAAAATCATAATTTATGACATCATAAGTTTCTTCGAGCACCCATTATTGAAATAAAACAACTTTTGCGGAATATTTAGTGCGATTTATTTACCCGAAATATATATTTGGTACTATAATTTTTCGGTTTATTTGAGGTTTTTTGGTTTCCCGACGTTTCGGCAACCCGTGACCCACGCCCACCCACAGAACTAGAATTACCGCCTTGTTCCTGGTTCTGTAGTGCCACCCCTTTATGTCAGTAAGAAATTAATCCCCTAAGCGAATCGAATATAATTTTTTCATAAATTCATTTTATAAACATAATGTTACTCAGCCTAATCCTACTAATCTAAAACAGTGTGCTTAGTGCAAGTTTTTTCTTTTTCTACACACGGTCGATAGTGAGCGCGTTAGGTTTTTGTATGGCGTGGGTGTAGTTCGTGGCGTAATCCGCTAGATGGCGGGCCGCCGATTTCATACAAAAATCGCCGCGTTCACGATCGACCGTATGTTGAAAACACTCGCACTAAGCATTCTGATTGGTACTTAACATAATAATAACTGAGCGTTTGAAATACTATACTGGCGTCTCAGACTCAACATTCGAGAAACAAAAAGCCTAATGGAGTACTGCGCAAGGGCAACGTTTGATGAATCTAAATGAGACTTTAAGTTTTTCCCCAAGAGGTCAACGTCCAGTTTTTCCACCATAATTATGGGTCACTGACATTAATGTGTGCTCGGGATACAAAATACTTGTGTGATCATCACAAAACTATTTGATGTGATAGCAAAACGATTGCAACACGCATTAAAATCAAAAATTCCTATATCCATTCCGTGCTTACACACATTTTTCTAAGCCCTAATTAAAAAAGCGAAAACGAGACACAATAAATGTTTCTTGACGTACGACAGTGCGCCGCGGCGGCCGTGGCGATTCTTTATGAATATATGAAAATCTGAATAAAACAACCGATATCTTTATAAAACTAATACTTAAAACTGAGTAATCTTCCCATAAACCGACCAGCTCAACCGAGCCTACTCCCTTACGTCCCACGAGTTTCTACATAAGAAGAGCCATGAGAAGACAACCAAGGGCGCTCTCAAGGTCAAAGTGTAAAGCTGCAGCTGCTGTTGACTGTACTATGTCCCAGCAGTTGGTGCCTGTGAATATACGCCAGAAATGATGATGATGCTAACATTAGTCCTGTCGAAGAAGTAAACAATATACGTTATGATATTTTAAGGTTGCCATTTTTTTTGTAATTGAAATAAGACAAAAGGTCATTAATCATCATAGATAAACAACAATACTACCAGTTACGAAATGACCACTAGTTTGACCTTCAAAAATCCCAGGAACTATTTTGTTTACTATATTTGGCCCTTTATTCAAACCGTAAATTATTTTCTGACCACACAAAATGTGACGCGATGACTGTTTATTTTAACTAAAGTTGACCTCACGTTCTGCACGTAGCCCTCTAGAGATGTTTATGAGATAACTGGATCAAATCTCATCCGGGTAAATAAATCATTTCTATACCTACAAAGTCCACTATTTGCGATTCTTTTTATATGGTCGTCGCTTAAGCAGTTCCAATGAAACCTAACAAATCTATACTAATATTTTAAAGCTGATGAATTTGTTTGTTTGTTTGAGCGCGTTAATCTAATCAGGAACTACTGGTTCGAATAGAATTTTTTTTTCTGTTGAATTGTCAATTTACAGGGAAGGTCATAGGCTAAAAAACATCTTGCTACGGCCAATAGGAACTGAGCATCAATGGAAAATGGTGCAAAATCGGTAGAAAAATATTCCTTTTGAGAGCTTTCTAGGGAGAAGGGTAGCTAATTCCACGCGGACAAAGTCGGGGCGGAAGGCTAGACATCTTATAGAAAACGTTTTCAACAACAAACTTCCTCAAAATCGCAAATATCTTAATAAAACTATATTTTTCGAAAGATCGTGATCAACGCTAGCATTATAGTTGATCTGCATAGAGATAAACTTTAAGAAATAAAAGAAAAACCATACTAAAGCCCCATTTTTTTTAATTCAGACCAAACTAAAATTGTTTTTTTTATTCTAATTTATTCGGACTACTTTTTGATGCGCACAAAATCCAGAATTCGGAATACGACATTAATTTGAACGCGGTAAAAACCACAACATAATATTTTACATAACTGACTATTTTATTGTTTTTAAAAACAGACTTCCGTGATTTTGAAAGAGTGTCTCGAATTCGATAGAAGATACTCTTTTTGATTAATGTTTCTGCTAACAAAAAATAGGTAGTCATTATTTTTTTTACTTGACGCCCATTTTGAATTCTTTATTTTGAGCCGTAACAAAATAGAATAAAACATTCGACCACCACACCCAAATGAAATATTTATATGAGACTGCCTCCAGCAACTTTGTCTACGTAAACATCTAAATCTTCCCTAATTTATCATAAATTTTCATTTCGTTTAGATTGATTGACAATATTACGTATTTATTTAGGTATACTAACGTAAGGGTAAATCTACGGGGCGGTTTGAACGCCGTCATTGTCCTCAACATATGTATATATTTTTAGAGTAATAAAGTTCTGTCCTCGTGTCCAGTTACGGGGTAACTCTACGGGCGGTTTGATCGCCGTCATTGTCCTCAATATATTTATATATTTTTAGAGTAATAAAGTTCTGTCCTCGTGTCCAGTTACAAATATAGGTCCCCAGACGAGTAGCGTTTAGCAGCATAACCTTTATTATTGTCGCACTTATGCATGACACTTTATATGTCGAGGACAATGACGGCGTTCCAACCGCCCGTGGATTTACCCTACGAATATAGGTCCCAGACGAGTAGCGTTCAGCAGCATTCCCTCTATTATTTTCGCACTTATGCATGACACTTTATATGTCGAGGACAATGACGGCGTTCCAACCGCCCGTGAATTTACCCTACGAATATAGGTCCCAGACGAGTAGCGTTCAGCAGCATTACCTTTATTATTTTCGCACTTATGCATGACACTTTATATGTCGAGGACAATGACGGCGTTCCAACCGCCGGTGGATTTACCCTACGAATATAGGTCCCAGACGAGTAGCGTTTAGCAGCATAACATTTATTATTTTCGCACTTATGCATGACACTTTATATGTCGAGGACAGTGACGTCGTTCCAACCGCCCGTGGATTTACCCTACGAATATAGGTCCCAGACGAGTAGCGTTTAGCAGCATAACATTTATTATTTTCGCACTTATGCATGACACTTTATATGTCGAGGACAGTGACGTCGTTCCAACCGCCCGTGGATTTACCCTACGAATATAGGTCCCAGACGAGTAGCGTTCAGCAGCATAACCTTTATTATTTTCGCACTTATGCATGACACTTTATATGTCGAGGACAATGACGGCGTTCCAACCGCCCGTGGATTTACCCTACGAATATAGGTCCCAGACGAGTAGCGTTCAGCAGCATAACCTTTATTATTTTCGCACTTATGCATGACACTTTATATGTCGAGGACAGTGACGGCGTTCCAACCGCCCGTGGATTTACCCTACGAATATAGGTCCCAGACGAGTAGCGTTCAGCAGCATAACCTTTATTATTTTCGCACTTATGCATGACACTTTATATGTCGAGGACAGTGACGGCGTTCCAACCGCCCGTGGATTTACCCGTAAGTTAACTAATTCAAATTAGGTAAGTATTACGTAACTCCGTAAAATGAGTCCACTTTTTGCCACGCTATATGAGATTGTAATTTTTGACAAGTAAAACTTGAGTTACTATATGTTGGTAAATAATACTTGTATGATATTTACTACAAATAGCTACCATGATAAGTTCTTCCACAAGGTCATACAACTCCAAAGAGTAAATTGTGTACACTCTTTTTACATGACCTTTAATATATTCTACTTTTTGTTATGGAGATTAATAGTCGACGTAGTCTCGCACTCTGTCGAGAGAAAATAAACTAAGGTAACTCTCTTTATTAAATTAAATTTTATTCTCTATAACTTTGGGAAAGTACAATCAGGGAACTTCCCGGTTGACCAGTAGAGTTTTGGGAAACGTTTTCTCTGAAAGTTATTAGGTTGAGAAATAATTTATTATACAAATGATATACCTGTTAATGCGGCAGGGGCAGGCCAATCCCGCATTTATAAACAATGTATGAAGTGATACATTTAGTGAAGTGGTGGGTTATTTTAAGTACATGTATTTTATTTTTAATTCTTTTCTATATATTTTTTTAATGTTTACATTTGCCTATATAACCTGTAATTTATATATATATATTTTTTTTTTATACTAAACTTTAATTTTTTTATACACATTTTTTAATATTAATAGCCATTTTTGGTTTTTTTTTGTTTTTATGTTAATTATGTGCGTGTGTGTTTGCTTTTTATACACCTAGTTTTGTGTTTTAAAATAAATTATGATGTTTTAATTTTTCAAAGGGGGAGAGTACTGTGGTGACTAGTTATTCATGAATCATAGCACATAGGTTTAATGACCTGACCCCGATAAGTAGGTCACTAGGTAAATGTAACAAGGTATTTATATAGGTAAGTTATCTGATTGGCATTCGGAGTTGATTATTTATCATCCCTAAGTAAAGTAGATTAACATCAGATGACGCAATAGCCATATACTATTAGTGATATATATCTATAACTTTTTTAAATACCTCTACTGATCAACCGGGAAATTCCCCTACTTTACGTACCTAGTACGGACGTAGTAGTACGTATTGATAGAGTTCTTTACGTATCGTCATGAAAATAATATTCCAGATTTTTTTCCTTTTTTTTTATTTATTGATGTAAAGTATTATATTACAAAAACCATATGATATTTAATTGTTCACCGCTACAAAACCCGTTTCGGCTTTAACTGTGGCGGAGGAGTTCAGTTACAAAGCAAAAATATGTTATGTTAAACAATGTTAGATACTACATTGTTGAAAAAGAAAAAATAGTTATAAGAACATGTTTTTTCCAGAATTATTAATTATAGAAGAAACAAAAACAGAGAACATTGCTGATAAATATTAAACAAGAAAATATACCAGAAAACAGCAACTAGTCTCATGTCGCCCTGACATTGCTAATACTATTTGAAAAAGATATCTTTATCTACTAAATAATTTTTTGATCGAAAACATTAACAAGTTAACGTCATCACATCACCGACTACGTCATAGACCTACTAAATAACTTATTAATGGTAGTAAACACCGTTGGTAATTTTCCCCTAAAGTGTTGTTTATGTTTGTTAAGAATTTATACGGCATTAGTCATGATTTCCGTTCCTTATATTGCATATGGGTAGGTACATTTATTTATAAATAATACTGAATTAAAGAGCTAAATCATCCGACGCACTTACTCTTCCAATCTGAACAAACATTAATATTCAATAAAAAAACAAAACAACGAAAATAATCCTGTACAACTAGTCAAAGATTATTTTTACTAGTAATGGGTCTATGTAAAAGCGTCTTCCTTACTGTCGCGTAAATTGAACATGACGATATTTACACCATCTATAGTATTAGAGTAGATACTACATGAATGAAATGTCGTTATGAATGAACCTACATTACTAACATTGCGAGATTGATATTTGCATATTGTTATATCACGTCTAGGTTTGTACTTGACGACTACATAATTCACGCGTGACAGACCTTCATCATGAATTATACCGAGCTATGAGCATTGATCTAAAAAACAAGTAAAAGTCATAGCAAAAAAATAGGTACCTGTCAATAATTGGTCATAGGCGTCTGTCCCAACCGGGAATTCTACAATATCAGCAGCTAAAATAGCTACTGCAAGCTAAAATTCTAAACTATTCTAAAGCTTCTATATTTCCCTCTAGTTGAAGTTGACGAAATAAGCCTTCTATTTATAACTTTTTAATTTTGCATTTTACAATGCTATTTTTATATGATAAATATTAAACAAGAAAATATACTTGAAAAAAGCAACTAGTCTCATGTCATCCCGTCAGGGCGACATGAGACTAGTTGCTTTTTTCTAGTATATTTTCTTGTTTAATATTTATCATAAGCCTTCTATTTTATGAGTCAGTGACTATATGAATCATTGACAATCTTAACTGTTAACATTTTGAACCGTTTATGTTTTGTTTCTTTGAATTATTCAATTTGCTGATTTTCATTTTATTTATTTATCTTTTTTGTCAATGTTGTCGATTTGTAAACTGTCTCATGTAATGTATGTATTTAAGCTTTTCTATTCTATTCTATTCTGTTCTATTATGATATTGACATTTTGAGTGCATATATTTGAGCTGTTGATATTAGGTATGTAGAATTACTAAGTATAGTTTGACCATTTTTTCGTTGGCAGGAGTCAGGTAGCAACAGTCTTTACAACAGGGTTCTAGGAGAAATGCGATTCTACCTAATATCATTACTTAACATCAGGTACCTATGATGATGCTGATGCTACCAGCCCTCGTTTTCTATAACTTTGACAGCTCCAATGGGCAACCGAGTTTTGCATATAGTTAAATTGCATTGCTGCTTGATAATAGAAAATCGTCACATTGTTTTTTTACTGTTATGTAAACTGCTACACGTTCCATCTGTCCGAGCATGCCTGCATAAACCGGTTTGCGCAGGCAAGGCGGAGCGTGTAGCCGGGACATTACAGCAAATGTACTTACACTTACACCTCATGCAAAACTTTTTGGCCACTGAAGCTGTCGGAGTTACAGAAAGAGGGTACTATTTGATTTGGAATGAGTAGTATCTCAAAAGAATCGTGATTATGCAAAGTCTGGAAGCTGCATGGAAGAGGTCTTTTATAATCAATATTTCAATCAAAGCGGATTTACCTGAATCTACGCACACTTTAAGGCTGGCCCGAACTGGATTTGCTCATCTTTTTGTAGAATATGCGATCTACTATTAATGCTTTATAAATATCGCACTAATGATATCCATGAATTATTAATCATCAACGCTCATTCTGTCTGTTACAGATTTTTATTTAAAATATCATTGTTTCACTAAAATGGCAAATATACTGGGGAAAAAGTAGAATAGTGACATTAAAACAGACTAAGTGATATCGTGGGTTCGATCCCTACCTGTGACAATATGAAAATAAATATTAAATTAAATGAAATATTTCTTTTTGTTTAAAAAGGTCATGTCCTAATATGGGCCACGTCTATGTACACCACCCTCAAATATGGAGAAAAAATTACAGAGTCGGAGAAAATTACAGTAAATTTAATAATGCACGGTGATGTAGTTATTAATAAAACAAATCAATATTTTTTTAGGTACTCGAAATAAGGCGTCAAATGTGTCAACTCCACGTAAAAAAACTGTCAGTGTCACTGTCATTGAGTTCTACTGTGTGCTTCTTCTTCTTTCCTATAATAATGGCGTGCTCACGATAAAAATTGCCAATTGCGAATTTTGCCAATGTCAAGTAAAAATATATTTTGTAATAGAAATTGTACGGTAGATTGAGTTAAAAATGGAGCCTCACAACACGTGTTATTACGAAAAGAAATCGGGTGAAACTCCTACTGTGTGTTCGACTTTGTAATTCCATTGACTGACAGTGACAAAATGACATCTTCCGCCATAATGTATTTTTGATGTGATTTTGCATTATATTCATGGTTCCTTCCAAAAAAAAGCTATGTTGAAGAAACCGAATAATTAGAAACAGTTTATCGTGTCTTTATCTATATTTTGGTATACTTCACACAGACATGGCCCAGACACATTTTTGGACATCACCTTTGATAGCTAATCAAAAAGTTAATAATAAACACAATAATGTAAATAATTTGTAAATAATAGTATGTACGTTGTTATAGATATATAAATATATAAGTATACACAGTTATCTTGTATCAAATGTAGCGCTCATGGAAGCGCTTGACAGACTGATCGTATTCGATCACGTTCGTTAAGCAACGTTCGGACCAGTCAGGTGTCAGATGGGTAACCATAAAAGTGAAATTATAACTGAGCGCTTCCGTGCTTCGGTCCCGGCTGTTGCCCTAAAGGCTGCCTGATAAACTCTGACATTAGAGGTGGCCACTAATCCTCATACAATATGAAGAAGAAGACCATTATCTAATGTTTACTCAAAACCATTTGTTGAACTCATCATTATGAACAACTTTTTGTATGGAAGCAACCCTGAAATCGCGAAAAAAAAACAGCTGTTTCGTACATTTTACCAGAGTTCAAGTAAAACTTTGTATGAACAGCTGATTTTCTTTTTTGATTTACAGGATAATGAAAAAGCAGCAGAATTCTTACCTGTTGCATTACACTTTGCACACTTCAAACTTCATATTACATGAGATAGACATTTAATGCGACCTTTCTTGTAAAAAAAAATTTTTTTACAAATCTTACCGCTTTATCGCATGAAGGATACGCATTTATTCTTAATTGATAATAACACAAAACATGAGAAAGGTTTATGAACTCTTGCGCATGACAGGTCACTGACCAAGACTAGTTAAAACATTAATTTCGGCGTTCTGAAGCAATCGAATGTTAACTTCAAGTCTAAACTTTTCTGTACTAATCACGTAACTTTTCTTATTTAAAAACTTAAAAAAGAACAATGTTTATTTTGATTATTCTATTCTTTTATTTTTATTGCGTTGGCTACCACCGACGCCTAATGGCTTATTTTTAACCCCCGACGCAGCGCAAAGAGGGGTGTTATAAGTTTGAAGCCTATGTCTATCTGTCTGTCTGTACGTATATTCGTAGAGCCTAAACGAATCAAGCGATTTTAATGCGGTTTTTTTTAATTGAAAGCTAAATTAATCGAGATGGTTCTTAGCCACGTTTGATGAAAATCCATCTAGCCATTTATGGAGATGGTCAACTGCCCGCCGAAACGGTAAAAGATACAAAGGTAGTGCTTTGACTAAAACAATGTACACCCTGGGCAAATTTAGATGCAAAATAAAACAAAAAGGCGGCAAATTTTTTTTTGTCTTTCTGTACATAAATATTCGTAGTGCCTAAACGAATTAAGCGATTACAATGCGGTTTTTTTAAATTTGTGTGTAAATTAAAAAGGATGAAATAAAAATAAAAAATTTAAATTTTATTTTTACTTCGGTTTTTAGTTTATGGGGCACTGACCCCCAGCAGTGGGGGCTAATCATCATATTGCACGATAAAGACTGCATGTTATGTCACAGTGAAACAAGCTATTGTCCAATGCTCTAGATAGACATTTGAGATCCTCCAATGGCCTTCGTTTTGTCGTTCAAGGCTGTTCGTAACAGCAACCTTTGTATTATAATTTATTTTGTACAGTCAACAGCAAGTCCGGTTGCACTTGCTCTACAAAAACCGCCGCTATTACGAATGACGGTCTAAAGGTGAAATTAAAAAGCCTGACGTGCTGTCAATTGTACGTACAGTCGACAGCGGATCTTTTCAGCAGGAAAACCGATAAAGGCGCGCCAAGGCCAATGTGAGAAACTGGTGTACTTAAAACTTTTTAATTTTTGCATTTTACAATGCTATTTTTATGTGATAAATCTTAAACAAGAAAAAAGAAAAAAGTGACTAGTCTCATGTCGCCCTGACGGGACATGAGACTAGTTGCTTTTTTCTAGTATATTTTTTTGTTTAATATTTATCACATAAAAACTGGTGTACTGTTTTCTGTACTTGAAAAAGCATCATCATCATTCCAACGTTGTCACTACTGGGTATTATTGTTAGATAAGGTTATCCCCATCCCGAGAATTAAACCTACTTAAGTATATTCCTTTTGACTCTTTCAAAAGTGACAAAATCTCTGGAATAATTAAGTCAAGGTTTTTTTATATATGAATAGAACTCTCCTACTTTCAAATAGGTATAAAGAGATTTAAAAGTATAAAAATAACACATAAGTAAACACATTGGACTGTGTAGCAGGACCTGCAAAACGCCTGAGTCTTTTGTAAAAAAAGATTAAATACCTAATAACTATGTTTTTTTGTTAAACGAACTTGAATTACGCATCACCTAAGAATTTATTTAAATTAAACTGATGATATCAGTAACAATATTGCACAACAGTAAATAGGAATATAATGTTGTTGATCTATTAAGTCGGGACTTCCCATCTCCTTGACACAACTTTAATAATAAATGCGTATAAATGAGTATGGTGACCACTTTAAAGGTAGGGCCTTGAACTTGATTTATTTTTCTGTTTGTATACGCTGTTATATACGCATCCTGTAATTATGGTAATTTAGTGAACGTTCATAACAAAGCTTAAGCGTGATGAACTTTTTGTTCGTTCAAGTCGGAATTTATTTATTTATTTATTTCCACACATCTATTTTTACAGGATTACCCCAATACAATAGAGTAACTAATAATTTAATCAATAAAATAATAACAATGACATAATTATGTTTGCCATTTTAAATTATTAATCTATATTATTCAATTTATTCAAAAAAAAAAACAATCATTCCTCAACAAAATATTTATCTACATGGATTCTTGATACAAAGGACTTTCTTGACGATCATCCGTATTCGTTCATATAATGTTAAGGAAAGGACAACGACGAGGTTTCAGGGTTCCGTGAAAACATCTAAATCATCATTTCAAAAATCTGAAAACTTAGATACATTTTTTAATCATTTCAATCGTTCAGTCGTCTCAAATGTGTATTCGAGACGGATTGATAACCTCCTTCTTCCTCTTCTTCTGCAATGACGTTTAACGTCCGCTCGGGCATCGTAAGCTGCACTTGGATCCGCATAGGTTATCTGTTGATTAATTCTAACCCTACTCTTTGACAACATTTGCATATACTTTTGTCACCAACACGTTGACAACACAAAAGTTGTCAACTTTTGTTCACTGAAATTGTTGTTGTTGTTGTTTGTGTTTCTAACATTTTATGGAGACGCGGCTTTAGAGTGTCTTAAGCTGAAGCTGGCATTTTAGTTCGCTTATAGGAAAAACAGAAAAAGCAAGAGGGTAAGTACTTACTACTTACTGAATTAAAACATCGAAATTAGCCTTCATCATACCTGATGTTAATTAAGGCTGAAGGTGGAAGCGCGCCTCTACCGGAATCCTCAACCACGAGGAACTGGTTATCTTATTTCTGTGTTCTTCCGGAACACAATAATGCTGTAAACATTGTTGTTTTAGCGTCAGACTTAGATAAGGTAGTGGTAGCTAGCCAGGCGGACTTAAAACAAGTCCTAACACCAACCAAATATTAAAAGTGGACCTCGCTTTGCAAAGATAGGGCGGATACGCGCTATACACGGCTATTTTTAAACAGTAAGTACATAAGTATCTAAAAATTTAAGATATTGCTTAAAAATAGCTGTGTATATTTTAATGCTAATTAATTTATACCTACATAAAGTAATTCGAACAACAAAAGTAACGAGCAGCAAGTCCAATTTTAAATCGAATTTCAGGTGATTGAATTTTCCAATAGGCTTACTGCTATGGAGACTTTTGAGCAAAATAGGGGTAAAAGTTTTAGCGATTAATCCCGTTCACTTGGTCTTCTTCCTTCTCTTCGTCTCGCAAAGGCGGAGAGGCTTGTGTAATCAAATTTCCGTAAAGGTCCAAAAATTTAAATCCGTCCATATTATAACGCTACAGCAAACTTTCCCCTCAACTCCCCTTTTGGATTTTTTTCCACAGTATCTTGTGTAGAATGATGTCCTTAGTGTGCCACTAAAATTTGATAGAAATCGTTCGATAACAATTCTTAAATAATCAAGGAACATGTGTGCCAAATTTCGTGCCAAGTAGCACCATTTTGGTGCGACTCAGTCTGTCTGTCACAGCTGGGTATATCAAGAGCTGCTAATGCTATCAACTTGAAATTTGGAATCGTTTTAGATGACGTTTTGCAAACTATTTTGTTTAGTTTCCCAACTATTTTGCAAATAAGAGAGTTTTTTTTTTTTTGCAACGTGCACTGAAAACGATCTTGAAAATTCAAAGTGGGACTACTAGGCTAGGGCATGTGGAATATCATATGAAAGAGCGCTGCTTGCCCTAATCTCCGAAGTTTACATAGAAAAAAATCTGAAATTATTTTATGACTGTGATAGAAGTTTATGTAAAGATTACAGTAAAAATAAAACGATGTCTCGAAATAGCATACTTTTTCAGAAATCTTAAAAAAGTGATTTTGTACTTATTTGCTTTTGGTAAACTGACCTCGACTTATGTCGATGTATGGTAACAATATATGGTACGGAACCCTCGGTGCGCGAGTCCGAATCGCTCTTGACCGGTTTTTAAACATTGCCTCTTTATATGAGAATAAGCATAAAGACCCATGTCTAATGGATAATTTACATACAAATGCATTTTCCTTGATCTTCATCATCGACAATCGCCGCCGTTTATTATTTCAAATTAAAATTGTTTGTAAATCAAAGCTGCTTTTATAGACAGTTAACATCACAACAAAATTAACAGATGCACTTCGGAACGACTTTACCACCCGAAATAAATAACCTATCTGTAGATATGGATTGGGCTATCTAAGATTGTTGCCTAGGATATTTTTGTTTAATATGACCAAAATAACGACGGTTGCTAGGCAACGAAGCCAGTATCCTAGGCTACTATCTCAGATCCATCCATATCTACTGATAGGTTAGTAATTTCGGCCGTAAATGCTCACTCAGAGTCGACTTGTTGATATCCTGCCCAGTATGTTTTGATGATTTTTTTTTATCTACAACGGAGAATCACTGCCTCAACCTTCATTATACCTGATGTTAAATCGCGCTTCTCCCGGAATCCTCCACAGCTGAGAAACTGGCTATCTGCCTAAGATGGTGGTAGTTGGCCAGGCGGACTAAGAACCAGTCCTGCAAGTAATCAAACCTACAACATGGAGTACTAACATATACATAAATTACAAAATATGCACTGGGAATCGAACCCGTACCTCTTTACCTGATACCGGTAAGGCGGTTGAATACAAGTAATATAGTTAAACAAATTATCTTCAACTTCAACCTCTAAACCTTTTGAGCTGTTTGAGAGCCATACTAATCTCGTACAGGCTGACGTCCGGGATCTTTGGTGAAGTGTCGGGTAAGCTCGGCTCTGGGGTCTTTAGCCTTGCTTTCAACAGGTGTCTGCGTGGAATATAACTGTCCATAGAAACTCTCGATCTCCCTCAGGATTTCAGGTTTCGTAGAAATGATGCGACCGTCGTCAGTTTAAAGCTTCGTCATCTGGCTTTGCCCAATGGACAGATCTCTCGCGAACACTTTTAAGCCTTTATTCCGATCGATAGCCTCTTTAATGCGGTTCGTATTAAATTGGCGAAGGTCGCTTGTCAAAGACTTAGAGATCTGCCTATTTAGCTGCCGATAACGATGAGCATCCGCGGGGTTCTGAAGCCACATTTCACGTCTCTGATCCATGAGTAGGAGTGTGTGGTCGGAGAGTTTCTTTAATTTGGGACGGCGGGTCTTAAAGTACTTGGACCCTGTACGTACAGTATCCACCACCGTGTTGTGTAGATCGTCCACATCTATTCTGTTCTCAAGGGCTTCGAAGCGCATTTGGAGCTCGAGTTGAAAGCTCTGGGGGTTTTGGATATGGGCCGGTAATGGTCCGAGCGTAGACTTTATCAGCCGCGATCTTTCCAGCTTCACGTTGATATTCAACGTGCCACGTACCATTCGGTGATCGCTCCCCGTCTTGACGGTGTTGATCACAGTAACATCATTGAATATTACATATAGTACATATAGTATTAGCAGGTTACAATGGGACATCATAGGGTTGTCTGAAGTCCGAAGAGAGGGAGAGGACTCGATAATTCTCAATTCCGGTAACCTGCTATACTACCGGGAGGGCAAACAACAGTCCGTAGGTGGTTTCATCGTTCACAGGTCCCTTGTCAACAACGTGATTTCGTGTGAGGGTAGCGTACCTGATACTCAGAATATCCGAACGGTATTCGCTGAATGTTATACAGGTATACGCTCCGACCTCGACACACCAAGATGACGAAGTGGAGGATACGTATGAGGACATTTGTAGAGCCATGCATAGTCACAAAACCCACTACACCGTTGAAATGGGGGACTTTAATGCTAAGTTGGGGAAACGTTGCGGTGAAGAGTTGAGAGTGGGGCAATTTAGAGTTGGGCAACGGAATGACAGAGGCCAGATGCTGGCCGACTTTATGGAGAACCTCTTCATGATGAACTCCTTGTTCAAAAAGCCCGAAAGCCGAAAGTGGACCTGGATTTTCCTTATAAATAAAATAAGGGCAGCACTTTACCACTATTACCTTAGTAATATTTTGTATTTTTTACCACTATCAAAGAATATTTACTATTACCACTGTACTCGAATATAAATAAATATATATATAACCTCTAACGACTTTTTGACTTTCGAGAATTCGAGAAAAGTTCGCGTCATCATCTAATTTTAGGGATATCATTATTTTTGAATACATTATCATGTGAAACTTGTTTTGTTGACACTGACCTCTGGACACAATTATTTCTATTTTTATAATTGAACTAAACTAACTTCCCAAACATGGTATGTTTTGAGACTTATTTTAATTTTAATAATAAAAAAAAATATGTTAGTGTATGATATATTTTTTGGATTAACATAAAAAGACTTTTCATTTGATACCACATTTGACATGATTGAGAAGACATTTTTTTCCCCACCTACAAGCATACAATACCGAAAAAAAAATGTGTATGTGTGTCCAAAAACACAATTTGCAGGATTTCATTAAATTTCGGCGTGTACCGCTAGGACTAATACCAAATTACAACATGCATCCAATTCGGATATGTGTCAGCACTAAGTGATTTATTCACCAAATTTGGTCAAGGATGGGAATGTAGGAACTGAATTTGCTTCCTTCTATAGACTTTTGATCAATGGCATGCAACGTGTGACGGCACATTTGCCATTATCCGTGAATCCGGCGTTAGAAATGGCTATTCACTCCCGTCGTCGAAACCTTTTATATTCGACGACAAATTAACTTCACACATTGTATGAGTTTACCGTCGAGATGCGCACACGCGATTAATTAAGAATGTACTACGTTCCGACGCGAGTTATAGTTTTGTAAATAAATAAAAAAAAGTGCGTTCTTAGGTTATTTACCCACGCGTCGGAAACTCTCGCGACTCGTTTCTAGTATAAATAGGTGTCCATTTTCAAAACAAACCACATTGGTCTGACGAAACTGAGACAATGAAGACTGTAAGTATCTTGAATATCCACTCATTATTTCTTCTATTATATTTTTTATTATAAAATAAATACTTATTTTTATTTTTTGTTAGTCACATTCAAATCGTTTTATTTTTCACAGTTTACATAAATTATGAACCCCAGTATTTTATTTTGATCTTATGTTGATTGCCCTGTCCTTAGCTAATAGTTTGCTACAAACATTTTCCATAATATTCTTTTTCGATTTACAGTTAACAAGCGTATGTTTGCTGCTATGCATCGGGGTAGTATTCTCTGCGAGTCTACCCGGAAGCGAATTGATTAAGGAAGTAGAACAAAACAGACCTGCGGTAGCGGTTGAGAGTAAAGCGGACGAGAGCTTGGAAGGTCAGGAGTCACACTGGGGTGGATGGGGAGACACGGATACGGATATGGCGGCTACGGTGGATGGGGCGGCGGCTACGGCGGATGGGGTGGCGGCTACGGCGGTTATGGTGGATGGGGTGGCGGCTATGGTGGATGGGGTGGACGCGGATACGGACACGGACACGGCGGTGGATGGGGCGGTGGCTGGGGTGGATGGGGCCGCTAAACTCACCCTTAACAGTGAAAAGTGTAAAATTTTATGCAACGACGATTTAGTTATCTGTGATGTGAAGGAACGTTGAACGGAAGTAGTACTTAATAAACATAAATTTAACGACGTTTGTGGTTTTTCTTCCACTTAACATTAATGATAGTATTTTTTAACTGCAACCTTTAACTTTAGACATAAATAGATTTATAGTCCACGCTAATTTTCAACCCATATGTAGGTATACCCAAGGGGTCTAACACGACCCACGCGTAGGTACTTGACAATTATTTTAATATATTATTTAAACATAAACACAAAATTTTATTTTTTGTAATTTTCATATGAGTAACGTATATGACAAACCTACCGCAAAACATTATGGCGGGCATATATGGGTTAAAACTTGTGTTGTGGATATAAGATATCTTTAGGAAAAAATATTAATATATTTCTTGGAAATACATACATAATATCTACTTAATTAATATCCAGATCAAGACAAATCTACATTTTCAAACCCTTAACTCCAGCGCAAACAACTCGTCAACTAATAGACTATAGGTGATTCGAACCACTGCGTTATTTTCATACAAACATACTCACTGTACAGCCTCATTATTAAAAAAGTATAAACAGTTATGTAAACATTTGTACGTCGATGTACGAGTCCAATACTCGGCTTAAGAATAAAAGCCCTCAAAAACTCATGAAACTTTCAGCGCTATACAAAGTAAGGAAAACAAATTCACTCAATCCCGTTTCCCACCACTTTATATCGAATGAAAATTAAGCATTTGTTTCACTGAAATTTTAGGTTATCAAGAAATGTTTTCAGTTGTTTTAAATGTTAATTGGTTAGCTGAACATTTCAACTCGCCATTAACACCCAAATCGTTACAGAAATACACATACTTTTTAGGGTTCCGTACCAAATATATGTTTTTTGAACCACACTGCGTTATTTTCATACAAACAAGCTCACTTCACGGTCTAATAAATAAAAACCGGTCAAGAGCGAGTTGGGACCGTACCATCATTACCATTGTATATTGTCCCCATACATCGACATACCAAACCAAAAACAAATAAGTATAAAATCACTTTATTTAACTTTTTTTAATTTTGCATTTTACAATGCTATTTTTTATGTGATAATTGTTAAACAAGCAAATATACTAGAAAAAAGCAACTTGTCTCATGTCGCCTTGTTCGTCTAAAAATTATCACATAAAATCACTTTTTAAGATTTCCAAAAAGTTTGATATTTAGAGACATCGTTTTATTTTTCCTGTAATTTTTTCATGAAATTATATCACATAGAATAATTCCAGATTTTTTTCTATGTAAAATTCGGAGATAAGGGGGGGGGGGGGGAACAGTATTTTTTACAATTTTCTTCAAAAGTCGGAAACTATGGAGATAATAGAACCCTCTGGGTCTGATATCGGTGGTTGTTACCACTAGACTACAAAGGCAAAGGCAAGGTAGGTATACTGAATGTTATATGAGTGGGTTTTGCGTATCATAAAATATGATTAAAAAAAGCTTTAACTGAAATTTTATTTTTATTATCTGATAAGTATTCTTCTTTGCATTTCAGCTTTTTTATTTGGTCGAACCATTTTTGACAGCACGAGGACCACTGCTGCCACAACATAAATTCAAAATAATTATATAATTAAAACGTTATTATATAATAATGATCATTTGATATAAAAACGTTATATATTATAAACACTTACTATAAACTTAAAATGTATGATATTTATAACACATAATAATATTCTATAAAATCATTTCATTAAGCGTTCATTTCGTATAAAAAAAAACACTTTTTCGCGCACACTTGGCGCTTCGGCTATTTTAATTGACTTATATTTCGTTTCGCCTTTTATAGTACTTAAAAAGAAATATTCCATATGATGATTATATTATGAAACAAAATTATATCAAATGATCATTATAGCAAAAGTTTTACATATATTTTTTTATAAAAACTGAGCATTATGTCAAATAATATTAAGTATATAAAATTATGATTATATGAAATAAACATTGTGAAAAAAGAAATTAAGTTGACTATTTCACTAACGTTTATTATGTGATATGAACGTTATTGAAATGAAATTATATCATCCAATACGCACCCAGTTTTTTACGTACTGATTAAAAGTCATCACTGACTTCTGCGTTTGTAAAAGTGATTAAATCATAAAATCTTAAATTTTTGAGAAAATAATAAAAGAACAGGGTGTGGTTCAGATTATATGCAGAAAGGTTCATGAACTCTACTTTTCGATGTCCAAAAACGACTTAGTTTCTTGGCTGAGTGCGAAGAAGCAGTTTTCTCTCGAACTTTACCAAGCACAGTGAGAAACCAAATGGGAATGTTTCGCTCAGCATTGACACTCCTTTGTCCCCGTTAATTGGACCCATACGAGAACAGTCACTTTAATACCCGCGTTCCTTAGCTGTTTCAATTGTGTTGATTTGTTCTCGCTTTCGACCAGCCATTTACAAGACTGCTCTTTTTCTGTGGTTTAAAACAATAAATCCGCGTTACCTATCCATTTTTGTACACTAATCATCGCTAGCCCGATTTTGATTTGAAGTCAGATCGCGTCGGATCCAGTGACAAAAAGTTTCTTAAATGTTTTTTCGTCGTGTGATTTAAAGTGTCATACAATTCTTCAGTTATCAGTAACCACATTTTCCTCGACGGTCATAGTTGAAGGTCGTCCTTGAAGCAAGTCATGTTTAGGACATGTTTAGGATGTCATGTTTAGGACATTTAGGACATGAACGAAATTGAGCAAACAACCGTCTCTTGGTGCTGAACTAAGGTGCTTCCCAACCATAAGCATTTAAAAGCTTCTGTAGTCTAGTGGCACAACCAGTGGTATCAGACCCAGGAGTCCCGATCGATCCTTGGCTCTTGCTTAGCTCATGTTTGATTTCGTCAATTAGGTGCTACCGATGAGTTCAACAGAATAAGAATTTATCCAACTAATAACATTATAAATGCGAAAGTATGTCAGTTTGTTACTCTTTCACGCAAAAACTACTAATCCTATTTGGATGAAATTGTGGCACAACCAGTGTATCAGACCCAGGAGTCCCGGGTTCGATTCCCAGCGGGGGGTACATATTGTATTCAATTTGTTTGGTGGCAGGACTTGTTGTAAGTCCGCCTGGCTAGCTAACACCATCTTTTCTAAGTCTGACGCCATAACAACAATGTATTCAGCATTGTTGTGTTCCGGCAGTAAGAGAGAAAATAGCCAGTTCCTCAGTGATTGAGGATACCGGGAGAGGCTCGCTTCCATCTTCAGCCTTATCAATACTTAACTTCAGGTATGATGAAGGCTAAGAGTCTCCCCGTCGTTCATAAAAAAAGTATTGTGGAGAAACTTTTAAAATCATATAAATTTATCAGGTTGAAATATTTTCGCTTGCCAAACTTCGATACCTATGTGATTTAAAAAATATATAAATGATTTTACCACCAATCTTTTTTATTTAAAACTGGTAAGAATATATCTTTAAAAAAATACATAATTTGATATTAGACTAGTTACTGAATGGCCAGAGTGCAAAATTTTCAGTATGCCCTAGCTAGGTATTATAGCGTTAAACATATTGAAAACATCGTACTGTCCCTTTTAACTTCAAACAAATTACTGAAGTGCAATGTTATTTTTAAGAGAATTGTGTAGTGCCGATACGCGTTGCGAGTGATTGGGGATTCCGGGAGAAGCTCGCATCCATCTTCAGCCTTATCAATACTTAACATCAGGTATGATGAAGGCTAAAAGTCTCACCGTACTTCATAAAAAATAAGTCCTAGAGGCGATTGCCTACTTTTTCCTTCTGAAATATTGTTTCAGGGGATAACGTCTCTACCCTCCTAAACTTTAAAGAAATGAGGCAACTTTGGTGTCATTTAAAACAGTGCACCTTAGCTAGGGCTGTACGGTTTTCTCTTTAAGGTGGTACGACTTCCATACAAACAAACATTGCACATTAATTGGTTCATCATACATTAATAATTCATAAATACATGTGCAACTAACTCGTTTCAGTTATTTGTTTGCGCGAAATAATAAAAAAATTGTACTTTTTAATAATTTCGCTCAGCATGTATTTATGAATTATTAAGGTATGATGAACCAATAATTGTACAATGTTTGTTTGTATATAAGTCGTAGAACCTTAAGTAAATCGATTTAGTTTAACTTAAATAAATTGAAACGCTCGAGGTAGCTGTTTAGTAAAAAAGTGTTATAAGCAATATTTCTTTAAAATAAAAACGTACCTACGGCCCTACTTAACCAATATAGACCAGACTGTCTACTGTCTGAGTTCCAAATGTCATCCAAATCGGTTCTGTAGTTTATGAGTTTATATGTTGCATTTGAATGAAGAATGAATAACGAATGTACCTATATCAAAATTACCACGCGCACGAAGTTGCGGGTGTCCGCTAGTACTACATAAAATTCGTACATTTTATGTAGGACTAGCGTTCCTACATAGTTTCGTGTATTTAGCAATCTCCATGTAATTTCTACACTTAATTTAGTAATAGGAAATTATTGTTTTTTGTTCTCGATTGTTATTTTTTGGTACGCATGCCGTGGCAGCCTTTAAATAATACAATTTCTAGAGTAAGAGCGACTACCACCAACTGTCAGTACTTATCTAATCACATTAAGCGCTAAACACATCTTTCTTAATTAATGGCGTGCTCGCGTTAAATACGCGAATTTTGCCAATGTCAAGTAAATATAATTATTTTGTAATTTATAGAAATTGTACGGTAGATTGAGTTAAAAATGGAGCCTCACAACATGTGTTATTACGAAAAGGACACGGGTGAAATCTCACATTCAAATTCAGTCATTTGTCTGAAGTAAAGAGTGACAGAGCGAAGTTTTAAATATAATTAGCGCTAAACGTATCTAATTTCAGTTGGTGAAAGTCCGCCTAAGTTAATGTGTATATTTTGTTTTTTCTTTATGGGTTGTCATTAAACGAAAACATTATTTAATAAAAAAACTGTAGCGTTTCGACTTCAAAATATTTTATTCCAAAATCACATATTTACACAACTTACAAGAAATTATTAGAACGATACAATGTAAAAATATAACTTATAACAATCAAACTGAAAATAATAAAAATGGACTATAAGTAGGTACTTACATTAGATTTAGGCTGTACTGATTTTTTGTTTCATACGTTTATTATTAATTCATATTTTACAAAACACAATAAATAAAGTGACTAATCTCTTTATTGTGTTCTATGGTAATTGATATTAACTAATTTAACTTACTAACGTTATCGACATAAAGTTATGATTGGTCACTGCTTTGCTACAAGCGGATACTAATAAAATCGTAAATCTATGGTCATTGAAAACTATTGGATGCACAAGCAGCGATAAAAGAGAAACCACAAACTTCGTAAAATTTATCTTTATTTATTTTTATACATACTACTTCCGTTCCATTCCTTCACATCACAAATATAACTAAATTCTCATTGCTTTAAATTTTACACTTGCACTGTTAAGGGTGAGTTTAGCGGCCATAGCCCCATCCGCCCCATCCACCGTGGTGTCCGTATCCGTGTCCACCCCATCCGCCGTAACCGCCACCCCATCCGCCGTTATAGCCGCCCCATCCGCCCCATCCGTGTCTATGGTGGCCTCCCCATCCACGCCAGTAATTCTCCTGGGCTTCCAAACTCTCGTCCGCTTTACTTTCAACCACTACCGCAGGTTTGTTTTGTTCTTCTTCTTTAATCAATGCGGTTTCGGGTAGACTCGCAGAGAATACTACCCCGATGCATAGCAGCAAACATACGCTTGTTACCTGAAAATCGAGAAAATCTATTAAAGAAAATGTTTGTAGAAAACTATTAGCTTATGACAGGGCAATAAACATCATCGATCAATATAAAAGACTGGGATTTATAATTTATGTAAACTGTGAAAAACAACACGAATTTGAAAGTTAACTAAATAAATATTAGTATTTCTTCTATAATAACAAAATAATATGATACGAGTAAAAGAAGTAGTGAGTGGATATTAAGATACTTACAGTCTTCATTGTCTCAGTTTCGACAGGGTAATGCGGTTTGTTTTGGAAATGGACACTAAATACAAGACACGAGATTTTCCGACGCGTTGTTAAATGACCTAATATTGTATTATTTACATGAAGTCGGTTAAAAAGTAGGTATAATTCGCGTCAGAACGCAGCGTATTTCGTGCGCGCAATTCGATCGAAAGAGTTAGTGCAGCAACGAGTTCGCATTGCGATGCCAAAAATGCTCTACATTCCCTAGGTACCTTAATCTATAGACAGGACTTTAATTAACTTCAAACAAATGTTTTTTGAAATTTTTGTGTCTGTCTGTCTGTTGTCCGCGATTCACGCAAAAATTACTGAACGGATTTTGATGAAACTTTTTTTGTTATATAGATATTGGTCCTCGGCAACATATAAGGTATTGATTTTATCAATATATTATTTTGAAGATCGGAATACCTGATGTGGAACCATGGCAGTCCAGCCAATCTAGGTGATATATAAAAATAGCGTTTAGTGCTTAGAAAAAGTTTTTAAGTGTAATAAGCATTTTCTGTTGACGTACAAACATCGAAAATCTGGTACACCTGATGTGGAACCCTAGCAGCCTACTTAAGCTATAAGAGATACAAATATAGCGCTTTAACGAAAGTTGTTCAGCGTGATTAGTATATTCTATTTACGTACAAATATCGAAGGTCTGGTATACCTGATGTGGAACTCCAGCAGCCCAGCTAAAGTACCTATAAGAGATACGAATATAGCGCTTTGGTGAAAGTTGTTCCGCGAATGAGCACTTTCTGTATAGGTATAAAAATTGAAGATCTGGTACACCTGATGTGGAATTCTAACAGCCCTGCTATTTTTTTCTAGTATATTCACCTTTCTACGGTGTTGGCCACCGTCATTTCATTAATGAGAGAAATATCCTCGCATTCGAAAGAAACATCTATACAAATGTTTGACTACATTTTAATTTTGAATTTTTAAATTCTATTTTTATGTGATAAATATTATACAAGAAAATATACTAGAAAAAAGCAACTAGTCTCATGTCGCCCTGACGGGATTCGAACCCGTATCCTTGGGATTCCGGCCCATCCACTAACCAATTATGCTACAGAGACCTATGAAGACACGTCGAATTTTTCTAGTATATTCATCTTTCTACGGTGTTGGCCACCGTCGTCGTTTCGTCATTGAAAGACTCAGACTCTACGTATCAGAAGGGTTTTATGCTATGCTTTTGCGCGTGTTGAATGATTTTCACTTCTGAGACCCGTGTTTATAATCTTTTTAGTTCACATTAAAATCGCTAATTTTAGCCAAATCGAAACAACTTAATTTTTTGTGGCCATTTATTTTTTTTGCCGCCTTTTGTTTTTTTATTGCACCTTTTGCTACAGGGTCTACATTATTATATTCAAAGCACCACGCTTTCACCTTTTCGACAGGCAGTTGACCATCTCTATAAATGACTGGATGGGTTTCCACCAAACGTGGCTAAGAACCATCTCGATTAATTTAGCTTTCATTAAAAAAGCTGCATTGAAATCGCTTGTTCCGTTTAGGCACTACGACGATAATACGAACAGACAGACAAACAGACATAGGCATGAAACTCATATCACCCCTCTTTGCGCTACATCTGGGTTTAAAAACAGCGAGAAGAGCGCTGAACACTCATCACAAGGGTCGAACTACACAAGGGTTTATATTACCGATCCACATTCAATTTAAAAACAATATTCTAAACGAAAACTCGCTCTTAAAAAACTTGTTATGATTAGGGCGAATAACGTGTACGGCGAAAGAACAACCGCTTATCTAGTACCGCGGTTTATTAATCAACTACCTGCAGATTTCGTTGATAGTATAACCTAATAGGGATAATACGCACGTTCATTTATGACAGTATTAAAAGTAATTTTACAATAATTGAAAAGTAACAGCGTAAGAAATCCACAGAGGTTTATAGCAACGCTGTTAGAAGCTCGCTTTGGCGTTAAATACCATACAATATTTTAAAGACCATAAAATATACTAAATATAACTTACAAATAAGATTCGACAACAATACCCTTTGTTGTTGTGTTGTTGTCGAATCTTATTTGTAAAAGGGTATTGTTGTCGAATCTTATTTGTAAGTTATATTTAGTATAACTAGGGGCCAGGGAACATGTGAATAAGTCCAAAGTGAAGGAATTTTTGTTTGAAACCTTAGAATGCGCCTAGCTTGTTCCCTAATAATAAGTTATTGTTTTTAGTATACTCCCTTCTCGATTGTTTTTTCTGGGATGCATGCCGTGGCAGCAATTCCTAGAGTAAGGGTGACTACCACCAACTGTCAGTAAACACATTTAGCGCTAAACATTTTTACAATGACATTCAATTTCGGTCATTCGTCTGAAATAAAAAAAACACATTTAGCGCTAAAAGTATTTAATTTCAGTTGGTGAAAGTCCGCCTAAGTTAATGTGTGTTTTAATTCATGTATTTTGATTTTTCTTTGTAAGGAAAAAAAAACTGTAGCGTTTCGACTTAAAAACATTTTTATTCCAAAATCACGTATTTACACAACTTACAAGAAGTTATTAGAACGATACAATTCAAAAATATAACTAATCAAACTACAAAATAATAATACTAGACTTTAAGTAGGTACTTACATTAGATTTAAGCTGTAGAGTTTTTGTCTCATTCGTTTATTAATTAATTCATATTTTACAAAACACAATAAAGTGACTAATCTCTTTATTGTGTTTATGGTAATTGTTATTAACTAATTTAACTTCATAACGTTATTGACATGTAGTTATGATTGGTCTCTGCTTTGCTACAAGCGGATACGAATCAAATCATAAATCTATGGTCATAGAAAACTATTGGATTCACGAGCAGCGATAAAGGAGAAACCACAAACTTCGTTAAATTTATCTGTATTTATTTTTATACATAGTACTTTCGTTCCATTCCTTCACATCACCGATATAACTAAATCTTCATTGCTTAAAATTTTACCCTTGCACTGTTAAGGGTGAGTTTAGCGGCCATAGCCCCATCCGCCCCATCCACCGTGGTGTCCGTATCCGTGACCACCCCATCCGCCGTAACCGCCACCCCATCCGCCGTTATAGCCGCCCCATCCGCCCCATCCGTGTCTATGGTGGCCTCCCCATCCACGCCAGTAATTCTCCTGGGCTTCCAAGCTCTCGTCCGCTTTACTTTCAACCGCTACCGCAGGTTTGTTTTGTTCTTCTTCTTTAATCAATGCGCTTTCGGGTAGACTCGCAGAGAATACTACCCCGATGCATAGCAGCAAACATACGCTCGTTAACTAAAAATCGAGAAAATCTATTAAAGAAAATGTTTGTAGAAAACTATTAGCTTATGAATGGGCAATAAACATCATCGATCAATATAAAAGACTGGGATTCATAATTTATGTAAACTGTGAAAAACAACACGAATTTGAAAGTTAACTAAATAAATATTAGTATTTCTTCTATAATAACAAAATAATATGATACGAGTAAAAGAAGAAGTGAGTGGATATTAAGATACTTACAGTCTTCATTGTCTCAGTTTCGACAGGGTAATGCGGTTTGTTTTGGAAATGGACACCTATATATACTAAATACAAGACACGAGATTTTCCGACGCGTTGTTAAATGACCTAATATTGTATTATTTACATGAAGTCGGTTAAAAAGTAGGTATAATTCGCGTCAGAACGCAGCGTATTCCGTGCGCGCAATTCGATCGAAAGAGTTAGTGCAGCAACGAGTTCGCATTGCGATGCCAAAAATGCTCCACATTCCCTAGGTACCTTAATCTATAGACAGGTATTTTCAATCGACTCCCCTCTTCACAAAAAGTATCAAAAACCTCAATTCAAAGTCAAAATTAAAATATTTTTATTATAGATAAATGCTTTCGAATCGTCTAATTTTTCCCCCTACCACATCTTTTAGCTGACAAGTAGAACGACCACAAGAAACTTATCAGCGTTTTATTTACTTACAAAGGTTCATGTTGCAAAAATACGTTAAAAACGTCATGCGTTCCGAATCGCGCTATTGACTTGTTATGTTACATATTATTCTTACTTTAAATAACTTTGATTAACTTCAAACAAATGCAATGACATTTTAATGTGGTAAATATTAAACAAGAAAATATACTACAAAAAAGCAACTTGTTTCATGTCGCCCTGACGGAATGAGGGATACCTATCACATAAAAATAGCATTGTAAAATGCAATATTAATAAATTATGATATTTTTAATGTTTAGCTTTAACTGTGTTTAGTGGCAGTTGGAGAAGTCGCCTTATGAATAAATAAGTAACAAAAATCGAATTCCTCAACAAAAAAAACAAAACACCTAAGACTAGCGGCTTCTCGCGGTTTCACCCCCGTAGTTCCCTTCCCGTAGGAATATCATGATAAAAATTATCCTTTTTCTAATCGAGACTATCTACTGTCTGAGTGCCAAACTTCATCCAAATCGGTTCAATAGTTTTTGAGTTTATTCATTACAAACATACAAAAATACAAATCTTTCCTCTTTGTTAGTATGTATTGATAGATAGTTTGTCAGACAAAACTTTTTTTATTTTATTTTTAAATGTATTTTTCTATGTACCTTAGTAACCTATAGATATAAAAAGTTCGCGTTTTGTTGACATTGGAGTACTTTAGCCTATATAAACAGTGCAATATAAGGAATCGTAGTACTTAATAATTCCATAGTGCAATCACAAGATATCTCTACTCTTAAAACCACACCAAAACTCGTACTTTCGGCATTACAAATCTTACAAAATTGTACTACTTACTATAATCTCTAAAATTCTTTTACCTTCTTCTTCAAAAGTTGTATTTTAAACATTGTATTTTTTTTTTCAAATCTGTCTATTAACAGTAGTTTGATATCGTCTATAGTTTTTGTAAACTAGAAGTCAACATAACAATAACCATATTATTATGACAAATACTAGAAAAAATCTACTCGTCTTTCATTGTCTAAAAGGAAGAAAAGTAAAAAATAAATTTCTAAATAATAAAACCATATAAAACTGTAACTGTCATATAGATATTGGCCCTTGGCAACATATATCCTATTGATTTTATCAATACATTATTTTGAAGACCGGAATACCTGATGTGGAACCATGGCAGTCCAGCCAATCAAGGTGATATATAAAAATAGCGTTAAGTGCTTCGAAAAGTTTTAAAGTGTAATAAGCATTTTCTGTTGACGTACAAACATCGAATGTCTGGTACACCTGATATGGAACCCTAGCAGCCCACTTAAGCTATAAGAAATACAAATATAGCGCTTTAACGAAAGTTGTTCAGCGTGATTAGTATATTCTATTTACGTACAAATATCGAAGGTCTAGTATACCTGATGTGGAACTCCAGGCAGCCCAGATAACGTACCTATAAGAGATACGAATATAGCGCATTTGGTGAAAGTTGTTCCGCGAATGAGCACTTTCTGTTTAGGTATAAAAATAGAAGATCTGGTACACCTGATGTAGAATTCTAACAGCCCTGCAAATTTTTTTTTGTATATTCACCTTTCTACGGTGTTGGCCACCGTCGTTTCATTAATGAGAGAAATACGAGTATCCTCGCATTCGAAAGAAACATCTTTACAAATGTTTGACTATCAATTAAGATAAAACAGCGTTCTAATTATAACTATTTAATTTATATTTTAAAATTCTATTTTTATGTGATAAATATTAAACAAGAAAATATACTAGAAAAAAGCAACTAGTCTCATGTCGCCCTGACGGGATTCGGGGAACCAGAATCCTAGAGATTCCGGCCCAATGCACTAACCAATTATGCTACAGAGAACCTATGAAGACACGTCGAATTTTTCTAGTATATTCACCTTTCTACGGTGTTGGCCACCGTCGTTTCATCATTGAAAGACTCAGACTTTACGTATCAGAAGGGTTTTATGCTATGCTTTTGCGCATTGATTTCCACTTCTGTGACCAGTGTTTATAATCTTTGTAGTTCACATTAAAATCGCTAATTTTAACCAAATCGAAACAACTTAATTTTTTGTGGCCATTTATTTTTTTGCCGCCGTTTGTTTTTTTATTGCACCTTTTGCTACAGGGTCTACATTATTATATTCAAAGCACCACGCTTTCACCATTTCGGCAGGCAGTTGACCATCTCTATAAATGACTGGATGGGTTTCCATCAAACGTGGCTAAAAATGAAATCGTCATAAATGAAAAAAAAACATGTTGCATAACAAACTTTTAAACTCTAGTCAATATTATCAGCATCAATGGACAATAAAATGTTTAATCTCCATTTCGTTTAACGTGCGTATTATCCCTATTAGCTGAAAATTTTGGCATTTAGCATTCTCCGAAACTACCAGTCGGATACATTTTGGTTTAGAAAAAAATAGGACCACGCGGATGAACATAAATGTTAAAAACCATAAATGTTGAACTTAAATGTTTTATCGTGAAAATTAATGTACGAGGGGATAAAACAGAGTAGTTTTGTATGTACCTATATCAAAATGAACACGCAGAAGAAGTACATAAAATTTAGTTTTCTATATTTAGCTTATCTCCACGTAATTTCTACACTTAATTATGTAATAATAATAAGTTATTGTTTTTAGTTTACTCCCTTCTCGATTGTTTTTTCTGGGATGCATGCCTGGCAATTCCTAGAGTAAGGGTGACTACCACCAAATGTCAGTAAACACATTTAGCGCTAAACATTTTTACAATGACATTCAATTTCGGTCATTCGTCTGAAGTAAAATAGTAGATTGTTTACCAAGGGCTGTATGACACCCATAACAGTCGAGTGTTTTGGCGCCCGAACGAAGTGAGGGCGCCGATAGTTCGAGACTGTTATGGGTCCATACACCCGAAGTAAACACTCTACTTTTCATTTTGAATATGAGGAAAGTAAAAACAAAAAGATATTCTAAAAAAATATTTAATTATTTTATAATGTAGCAAAATAAGCTGTATAGGCTTCTGTGCCTTTGCCTACATACCTTTGGTAAATAAAAGTCCAAAGAGATTACAGATATCGATTTGACATGACACCCCCTATTCTTTTTTCAAATTTATTACAGCCCTAGGGCCGCCACATATCACTTTCAACCCGCATTTTAGGCAAGTTATGAGTTACTTTCAGAATATGAGACATGAAAAATACATTTAGCGCTAAAAGTATTTAATTTCAGTTGGTGAAAGTCCGCTTAAGTTAATGTGTGTTTTAATTCATATATTTTGATTTTTCTTTGTGGGCTGCCATTAATTAAGAAAAAAATAAAAAACTGTAGCGTTTCGACTTCAAAAACATTTTCATTCCAAAATCCCGTATTTAGACAACTTACAAGAAGTTATTAGAACGATACAATTAAATAATATAACTAATCAAACTACAAAATAATAATAATAGACTTTAAGTAGGTACTTACATTAGATTTAAGCTGTAGAGTTTTTGTCTCATTCGTTTATTAATTAATTCATATTTTACAAAACACAATAAAGTGACTAATCTCTTTATTGTGTTTATGGTAATTGTTATTAACTAATTTAACTTAATAACGCTATTGACATGTAGTTATGATTGGTCTCTGCTTTGCTACAAGCGGTTACAAATCAAATCATAAATCTATGGTCATAGAAAACTATTGGATTCACGAGCAGCGATAAAAGAGAAACCACAAACTTCGTTAAATTTATCTTTATTTATTTTTATACATACTTCCGTTCCATTCCTTCACATCACCGATATAACTAAATCTTCATTGCTTAAAATTTTACACTTAAACTGTTAAGGGTGAGTTTAGCGGCCATAGCCCCATCCGCCCCATCCACCGTGGTGTCCGTGTCCGTGTCCACCCCAACCATCACCCCATCCGCCGTTATATCCGCCCCATCCGTGTCCATGGTGGCCGTGATGGCCGTGGTGGCCCCAATGACCCCAGTGATCCTCCTGGGCTTCCAAGCTCTCGTCCGCTTTACTTTCAACCGCTACCGCAGGTTTGTTTTGTTCTTCTTCTTTAATCAATTCGCTTCCGGGTAGACTCGCAGAGAATACTACCCCGATGCATAGCAGCAAACATACGCTTGTTACCTGAAAATCGAGAAAAACTATTAAAGAAAATGTTTGTAGAAAACTATAAGCTTATGACAGGGCAATCAACATCATCGATCAAAATAAAAGACTGGGATTCATAATTTATGTAAACTGTGGAAAACAAAACGATTTAAAACGTTACTAACAAAAAAATAATACTTATTAATAATTATTTTAAAATATCTAAATAATATAATAAAAGAAATAGTAATTAAAGAGTTACTTACAGTCTTCATTGTCTCAGTTTCGCCAGGGTAATGTGATTTATTTTGGAAATGGACACCTAAATATACTAAAAACGAAGCACGAGACTTTCGGATGCATTGGTAAATGACCTAATATTTTATTATTAACATGAAGTCGGTTAAAAAGTAGGTATAATTCGCGTCAGAACGCATCATATTAGTGTGCGCATTTCAATCAAAAGTGTTAGTGCAGAAACGAGTTCCCTACTTAATGTGGAAACTTAACAACAAGGGTGCTGTGTGCTGTTCGCGATTTTAGACTTCTAAACTATGCTATGCATACGATAGTAGAAGTCTTATGTGCTGACCCTGTCCGTGTCTGCGCATAATTCAATCTCGAGAACTACTATAGCTAGAAAGCTGAAATTTTCTGAGGTGATACATAGCCATGTCAAACCTCTAAATACGGAGTTTAGAAGTCGTCTGATGCCTTCGCTACAATAGTGAAGGGCGCCGATCTTGTTTTTTTGTGGTTTTGATGCGTGAAGTCCGCACTCCGCACATAGGTCTTCTGCAACTGTGATCCCCACAGTAAGTTTTGACTTAGTAAGTGCTTACTAAATTTGTGTTGTTTAGTCTTGAGTAAGGCAGCCTTTACTTAGCACGCCACTTATCCTAAATTTTTATGGTTCCGTAGCCTAATGGCAAAAAACGGAACCATTATAAATTCGTCATTTCTGTCTGTCCGTCCGTATATCAAAGCTACTTTATTATTTTAATACAAAAATAAAAAACTGAAACAGTTTTTTTTTTCATCAAACCTATCTATGTCTTTAAAAGTGACATTGAGGTTCCTAAAACTATTCTTTCTCAGCGGCCACTCGCGGTTTCACTCGCGTGGTTCGCGTTCTCGTGGGAATATCGGGATAAAAAGTATCTTATGTTCTTAACCAGGCTATCTACTATCAGATCTGTGTACCACATTTCATCCAAATCCGTTTAGTAGTTTTGGAGTTTATTCGTTGCAAACAAACAAATAATCAAATCTTTCTTCTTTATAATATTACTAAAGAAGTACATTCTTTTATCGTTTAGCATGTCAGGGTTCAGTGTGGAACATACCCCTTATTAAATAAATAGAAAATGTATATATATACTACCAATAATATTTCTCCTTATAATTATTGGTATTATCGTGTCATTCATAGTAAACATAAGTTTCGTAGGTACGAGACGAGAAGATATGTTTTTCAGAGTTTAGAGTGTATCCACCGAAGCTGTGCGGAGCGGAGATACGTACTGGCTAGAAGGGACCGCCGCGACGATCTATTACTACAAAGACCTTAAAACCTACATTATTATTTTTCTCAACCAATTTAAATACTCCCACTTAATGAATAAATAACTAAACAAACAAATAAATTACTATGAACATCGAAGCTGTATCTCTCTTTGAGAATTCAAGGGATAATCGGTACGTCAAGTGGGGATCCCGGTTTTGAGGCACATTAACTGGTACCGGTACTATCGTATCGGAGAACCGGTACTCTCGGTTCTCAATAATAGTAAAAACTATTCAAATGAATGGTTTAGAAATGCAAAATGATAAAACAAAATGTATTAACGAGTAATTGACAGTTATTGCATAGTTTCTAATTACTATTTTCTCGATCGGAAAGGCTTTTTTTGAGAATGGAGCACTCGAGGCTATTATTTATTGATGACATATAAACAAAATATTCTGTCCATACCTTCGGCTGGCCGCGTTCGCAATCACTTCAGTCAACTAATGTCAATACTCAAAGTTTAGAATTGGATCCAATTATCTTTAAGCTCATAATATCTCGAAACTGAAACTGAACCTGGTTTACCAAGTTATTGGACTTTTATGTCCGAAATCCATATCTGTCAAACCGAAGTACGAAAAACATTGCAGTGATCTAGACGTTAATAAATCTAATGGTCCTGATGGTACACCAAGTCATAGTTCTTAGGTCTTATACTTCTGAGTAAACCCCGCCTGGTATTAACGAATCCACCCTAATTCTGCTACTTACCAACGATCTGTTAAAACTCGGTATTTTCTGCTAATACAGATATTTAGCATGTTAGACACGTGCCGTGGCAAATCTATCCAGGCAGACACGGACCGGAACCGGCTAGCTAACAAGAAGAGTTGTTTGTGCCGACGCGTGTCTGTAGATATAAATGACCCTTTAGTGTATAGTTGTTGTTTTTTTTAGTTAATTTTTACATTGATTTTTACACCCTGGCCCTTTATGTAAAAGCCTTCTTCTTCAAACTTTTTTAATAAGCTCCTAAGCTTTGAGCATAAACGGAAAATGTGCAGCTGATATGGACCGTCTTATTTCAATACCTCCTCTCCACAAAAAGTTATTGATATCTCAAAGTCTCGCACTCAGCATTCAAATTCAAATTTTGACAACTCTACCGCTTCAATAAAATTTCCTTGCCTGACCCTGAGTCTGTGTTTCCGAATATCCATAGTACGATCATCGTAGATCGCATCATCGCTTACCATGAGGCGAGATAATGGACATATCAAGCGCTGACTTATTACAAAATAATGCGTGTTTGTACTTTGTAATTTCGACTTTTTTATAAAACTTGTTTTTCTAACGCTTACATATAAGCACTAATTCTAAATCGCTCAATATGACAAAAAATATTTATCTATTGGGAACTCTCAGTACCGAGAGTACCAGTATTCCCGGTTCCATCGCCCTTCAATACCAGTACGGAAAATACTTGGAACCGACCCCGGTTCTGTACGCCCTACAGTTCACATCTTCGCTTCCATTGCTGCGCCATACAAATACTGACGACCAGTTTCGCGCAGGAGTGCTATACCCGCCTTCTGCGCAAGAGTTATATAGTAGAAATATTTGAGTGCACGAACATGTCTATTTGTCTTGGTCTGGGTGTTTAATCTATATGTTATGTATGTATTTACAAAGAGAATGTTTAAAAGTATGTTTATCCGTTATCTTGTAACCATAACACAAGTTCTTCATGAAACTTAACGTGGGCTAGATAATTGGTGTGATTGTATAAAAAAAGATATGACACATCTCCGCTCAGTGGTCTCCACTGATGCTGAGTGTAGACGAAATGTGTGAATAACTAAATTCTATTGGTTGTTTAAAACACATCTCCGCTCCGCTCGTCTCGTCTCCGCAGTCCGGGCCTTACTAAGCTCACTTCAATTTATTGGTGTCCATAAAGGCTCTACGTAGCAGCCTTGTTTTGTAAATATTGGTCCTAAGAAAAACACGTCGTTTACTTTACTATTTAATGGATTTTAGTCTACATGAATTTAAAAAAAATTAAATAAACCCAAAATTCTGGCTAAGATAATATCCTAATTAATGATAAATGTGTCTATTAGAAACATTTACATAAAGCAGGTACTCATTCACATACATAGATTAACAAAGACAATGGATGGGATCGTAAAGTCTGTTTGCTCTCAAGGTTAGAACCAGAGATATACCTTACAGGTAATGTTGTGGAAATAACACAAAAAATCCATTTGTAATTCATCGCCGTAATATCATATTTTAAACCACGCTTAAGTGTATTTATTTGGTAATTTTGGGATACAAACTTCTCAAGGACCACTCAAATTGGTATGAATCATTGTTGATGTAGCGTGCCGCGTGATTGACGATTTTTGGTAAAAACAAAATAAACCGAGTGATCCTTTATCCTTGATAGAAATTACGTTGTAGGTGTACAAATTACAATCGAGCGTAAACAAAAACTTGAGGTACAAAACACTGCACAGTGTTATCCATTTTCACCAACTTAGGTACCTACATCTTTGAAGGGCCATAGCTCGATCCCCATAGGGTTTATAGAGCTGCAAAAGGGGTTTCATTTCAGTCCTTTGTTTGAAGTTAAAAAGACAACACAACGCAAGAATAAGAGCTAAGAAGGAGCATTATGTACAGTCAACAGCAGCTACGACTTTACATAAACGCTGGTCCCGGGCAACAAAGCGGTAAAAAATTGCCGTTAGCAAAAAAATGTTTTTTTACACTTAACATAACTTAAATAGTAGTTTACACGGCAATAGAGAAAGGGAAATCTGAAAAAGTCGATGATAACAGGGGCAAACATGAAAATAGATCTCGAAAAATGTGTGATTCAACCGAGAAAACTGTTATTACACAAAACTTTTTCCAGTGAATGAATCGCTTTATGTAAGAAGTGATTTTCAAAGGTTGTACTTAGATGTAACATTAAATATTTCGAAAATGTATAGACTGTATTCCAATGAATGGTTTAAGGACCAGAATTATCCACGTTAAGTAGACATGGCCACAAGACGCCAGTATGAAACTGTATTTAATACAACATTTTATTATTCGTTTCATAAACCAAAAAAAGATAATATGTCAAATTTCTTAAATCGACTTTAAACTTTGACGTACCTTTGGGTTCGGAATTTTCTGTAAAAAATTGGCAATTTCTATAAACCGTAGTTGCCGGAAGGGATCGTACAATCACATGCAATGACATATAAACACTAAGCAACCTTGTCACATTACAATATTGAATGGCATTTGTGGACAGAGCGAGCTTTATTTCCGTGTCTGTTAATGCGCTAAGGTTGTAAAGTGTATACTGCACAGGACTGTATATACCTACTGAAAGAAGTGTCGCCACGAAAACAAATAAAAATGCCGTAACAAGGCAACGTGAAGAAATCCTCACCTCAGTGATTGAGGATTCCGGGAGGGGTTCGCTTCCATCTTCAGCCTTATCCAACTTAACATCAGGTAGGTATAATGAAGGCTAGAGTCTCCTCGTCGCGTCGGTCATTAAAAAAAATCAAAGTCAATTGTATGGACTGCTTACGAATATGTGTAGTGACGCGTGACATTTGACATTCGCGGTCAAGACAGTCAGCTGTCAATAAACGAATGCCAATTGAAAAACAGCGTCGGGTCCCACAAAACCGCCACATGCTGAATTTGGCTTCCTAGTTTGACGCAGCCGTGAGATAAGTTGTTGTTCCTATTTTTTTAATGTGTTAATCATAGGATTTTGTTTCGTCAACGTAGATATAGTCATAGCATGTATTTCTTTTCTCATGTTTGTCTATTTAATATATTTTCTTTCTTTCTATATTTTCATTAAACTAAGTACTTTTATCATCTTTCTTGTGTTCTATATAGATACAGTCCAATAATATTATGTGCGAGTTTAATTAGTCCGGAATGCACGTTTGTTCAATTATCAAAATTTTCCTTACAAATACGCTCGACCTTATTGCGTAATGCGCAGATTGTTACCTAAAAAGGTTGTTGATCAGAGCTCAGTTTGTATCTTGCAGGAACCAGAGTTTTAGTGTATTTTAGAGAATTGCTAAATTTTATCAATCTACTTTGATATCGATATTATTAAATTAAATAATGCTGCTTAATAATAATAGCAAGAATAAAAAAACTTTAATTTTGTGACTCCTTGAAAGTTTGAGGCTGCGTGGTATGCCTCTCAGGCACAATTGATATTCCATTGTTCTCTGGACACCGGTGTCCTGCTAGCAAATGACGAAAGAAATATATTTTTTGTGAAAGGAATGAAAATGAAAAAGAAAATGTTTGTATTGATATCCCAGAGATGCCCTTTTTATAGTCAATGAAATGATTTATGTAAGTATGAAAATATTAAGAATTCTTTTTTTGCCCAAAATCCTAATCGTTTAGTAGAAAAAGCGCTCATGGCCGCGCTTGACACACTGATTGTATTCGATCACGTTTGTTAAGCAATGTTCGGTCCGGTCAACTGTCGAATGGGTGACTCTAAAGTGGCAATACAACAGAGTACAACAGAGGGCAATACAACAGCTGTTGTCATCTGATAACAGTCGTTAAGCAAAGTCAGAGGCCTTAAAAAGGCGGCCTGATAAACTCTGACACTAATAGTGGCCACTAATTCTCATACGATAAGAAGAAGAAGAATAAGAAGCAGAAAAAACACTGCTACAAAGTGAATTTGCTACACCACACGGTGTAACTGTGCTTTTGCTGTAATTTAAAAGTGAAGGATGGCTAACACGAAAAATAAACCCAAACATGGAGTTTTTCGATCTTATTTATATGTGTCGTATTTCCAACCCATCTCGATGTTCTAAGACTTTAAGCTTGAGTACACTTTACACAGCAAACAAAAAGAAATGAATATAGCAAAAATTAAACAAAGCTCTGTCAATTTAATATGTATACAATATACCGAATAATTACGAGCATCGTTTGAATGATGTTGCACTTATTACTCAAGTTTTGCTTATTGTCTCTTTATTGACGCAGAAGTTGTACGAAAATACTAACTGATATAACGGAGAGATCTTTCCCTATTGATTTTCCAGCGGAAATATTCTTGTAATGTACGTCATCGTTGTCATTATCTTAGTCACTTGTGGGTATAAGCCCAAGGATCTCCATGATCGGTCCCGCGCTGCCCGCATTCAGCGGCTTCCCTCCTGCGACTTTCACCATATCGTCGGTCCACCTTGTCGGGGCCTACCCATGAAGTGGTGTTAAGTACCGCCAAGCCAATAAATCTTCTTATGAGTAGAATTTTAAACATTGTTTTAATTTGAAAATTCAAATAATACTACAGAGCCAGACTTTTGAACCCATACGAAGTATGTGTACCTATCTGCCATGGTTCTTTTCATTACATATTGAAACGAACCAAAATCCCAAATTTAGATATTAAAAATTCATAAAAGCAAGAAGTTGCAACTTAATTACGCTTGTACCCACTGTTTTCTTTTGGTTAATGCAAAGCTTTGGACAAAAAGACGAGAGTCAATGACCTCAGCGCTTTAGACATTATGGTCAAGGTCTTCTATTAGCTGAGAGTAGTAAAGTAATCAATGTTGTGCTCTCTCGTTCATCGCACTAAAATATTGATTCTCATTTTTTATGGGAACTTCCAAAGACATTATAAGCTTACACAGTTGTATTTGTAATAAAGTTAAAATTTGCAAGATCGGTACTTATTGGTACTTTTTTATATGTACAGTATTTCGCAAACGTCATTCAAAATGATTAGTTTGTGTTACGTAATTACAAAAACATATGAAAAATAATTAGCACTTACGTTTATTTTTGCATGTTTTGGGACTTTACCATCAGCAATTTAATGGTCCTACAGCTAGGATACTGGGTTATCCTTATGGATGGTTAAGGCGAGTGAGCCATGAACAATTAGGCGGGTCCAATGCAGATCGGGAGATTTTAACTATTGCAAATACAGACGTGCTCAACGGCTTTCGAGATGGTTAAAATTTTGGTCACCCATCCCGTTCATGCCGCTTTATTACAAGTATGTGTCGATTGTACATTAGTCTTTTAAATGTACATTCTTCTTTGGATATTTTTTACCCAACGCTTCTTAAAGGACAATAGGCGGAAGTGTTGTAACACTTCTCTACCTATATCGTGCGAAAGATCTTAATATGAGTGTAGTTTTTTTTTTTATGAGCATAATTCTGTATCTCGTGCAGGGAAAGAGTTATAGTGGTTTCTGGGGCAGGTTATACAGAAGACCAAGGAGTTTGTATAATCTGCCACTTTGCTTGGCGTTTGTGGACTACGAGAGAGCCTTTGGGTTGATAGAGACCTGGGCCTGACCTGCAGTCTCTCCAGAGGTGCCCAGTAGACTAAAGGTATATCGAGGATTTAAGGTACCTCTATGAACATGCCTCCATGTCGGTCCGATTACAGAACCAGAGCACAAATCCCATCCAACTACAGCGAGGTGTGAGACAGGGGGACGCCATTTCTCCGAAACTCTTCACAGCTGCATTGGAGAACATCTTTAAACTCTTGGACTGGAAAGGATTCGGCATCAATATTAGTGGTCAGTACCTAACCCACCTTCGTTGTGCCGATGATGAAGTCCTAATGGCGGAGACCTTGGAGGACCTGAACACGATGCTCAAAGATCTCCGTAGTGCACTTCTCAAAGATTGGGTCTTAGGATGAACATGGATAAGACAAGAATCATGTCAAATTCTCATGTTGTACCCACTCCAGTTCCCGTTGGGTACACTACGCTCGAAGTTGTTGACAACTACGTTTACCTTGAACAGACAGTCCAGTTAGGTAAGTCCAACTTCGAGAAAGAGATCTCTTGTCAAATCCAACTCGGATGGGCAGCATTCGGGACTAAAATCTTCGCGTCCATCTTACCTCAGTGTCTCAAGACGAAAGTCTATAACCAGTGATGACTTACGGTAGTGAAACGTGGTCGCTAACTATGGGTCTGCTAAGAAGGCTCAAGATCACCCAGCGTGCAATGGAAAGAGAGCTATGCTTGGCGTTTCCCTACGTGATCGAATCAGAAATGAGGAGATCTGTAAGAGAACTAAAGTAACCGATGTCGCTCGAAGGACTGCTCAGCTGAAGTGGCAGTGGGCGGGACAAATAGCGGGAAAAACCGATCGATGGCTGTTGGGGCGGAAAGGCTCTAGAATGGCGACCGCGCACCGGACGATGCTCTGTGGGTAGGCCCTCGACAAGGTGGACCGACGATCTGGTGAAGGTTGCGGGAAGCCGCTGGATGCGGGCAGCGCAGGAACGATCATCGTAGAGATCCTTGGGGGAAGCTTATACACAGCGTCGGGTTTCATGTGGCTGAGACGAACGAATTATAAGGATGTGTAACACAATATATATATACTTAAAAGTACGATGTTTATACTAGTGGCATCTTGTTACAAGGGTTGGACGCAACTAATTTAAAATGCCCATTGTCCTTTAGAAGCAGTATTTTGTCGTAATTGTCTTTTTTTCTGTACCTATTAGTGTTTGTATTAATAATTGACAAGTTTTAATATTTAGTCGAAAAAAAATGTTTAACTGTATGCAATGTTTAGATCATACCTACTATGTCCACAAGTTAAGTTGCTGTAATTTATTTGTTTTTTTATGTAATTTTAATAGGTTTTGTGAGCTAAATAAATAAACAAATAAAAATAAAATAACTCACTAACCCGCACAATCGTAGTACGCCACCGAGCGTGACCGAGCCGTCACATTCTTTGATACTTACTTGTTTATTGAAAAGTAGCAATCGCCTGCATCTTCGTCTGAGTGGATCTTCGTCTGAGACGATACATAGCATGCATTAATGTTGTGTATTAGTAAAGTTGCACTTTGACATAGCAACGAAAGATTTTAACGAAATAAATATATATACCTATATAGGTATAAAATTTTACTTGCCCTGAAAAACAAAGAAACTGAAAGAAAATTTTTATTTCAATTTCAATCGTTTATTGCATATACCATAATGTAACAGCAATTACTTTTGTTTCTGATGACAAAGAAAAAGTAGTAAAAAATGTATATTCTTTCTTTCTAGTAAATTTTGAACAGATTTTTTACCGTAGGCCGGTACTTATTTTATTAAAAAAATTGGCCAAGTCGTCGCGGGCTGTCGGACCACGTGCAGTGTAGGGTTCCGTAGAGCCTGTACATTTATTTTAAATAGATATACTTACTTATATTAATTACTTTCTGTTTTTCACTATTGATGACTTTATCTCTATCTATTCAATGGAGTTTGTACCTATGAAAACCTTTCCAGTATATATATTTTATAAGTTAATCGGCTGTTACCTTGGACGAATCCAAGGCTGCTACTCGTAATCCTGTAAAGTCTGCCTTGCAGTGATAGTTTTCCTTTTAACTTCATCATTATGTACAGTCACGACCAATAATATGTATACAATTTACAATTTACGCATTGAACACGCACACGAAAACAAATCTCTCTTTGTCCACCTATGTCACTCTTCTGACATGGTGTTCAAACACTTTTGTGTAGAACCTGCCATACTATTTAGGAAAAAAACGTGTTTTGGCGGCCAGTGACGAAACGCTTGTCCATCGACAGAGTATGTGATTACAAACAAAAAGTTTCACTGATCAATTCTCGTAGTGTTACTGAGATTTTTTAGTACAAAAATAGAAAAATAAAGCTTGTACACAATAGACCCAAATGGCGCGTTTTATTATCGGAGGCCAAGGGCCCGACTCTCGCGCCTTCGACATCTCGAATTCGAAATTTTTTGGAGTAAAAAATCTGTATCAAAAGCTCACTGAAAGCAATCTTCGACATTATAGGATTATCAAAGATAATTGAAACTAAAGAATTTTGACAGTAATAGAGATTTTACTTACATTTTTACTATGTCGAATTCTAGATGTCAAAGCAGCGAGAATCGGCCCTCAAGTCACTTCAACTTTGGGTCACTGAGCCATCATAGTAAGTAAGTTATTTCATGAATCGTATGTAAGAAAAATAAACATCGAGTATGCTGCATGTTAGCACAGAAACAGGTATTTTTTTACATATTTTTTTTGGTTTTTGGATTCAAATATCTCAGAAAGAGAAGAAGAGAGAGAGAGATTAGAGATTCGATCACTAAAAACATTTTGTTTGTAATCACTAAATCTGTCGATTTACATGCATTTCATCAGTGGCCACCAAACACGTTTTTACCTGTACACATGTACAGGGTGTTGTACACAACAAGGTTCGATGCTCTTTTGAACTTTAAAGCTTTCGAAAAAAGATCCTTGAATCGAAAAAAACTATCTAACGACACAACACACTATGAGATTGAAGAGATAAAAAATGTTTTTACCTCACACGCTCGTAAAAGGATGTTTTGTCTTTCAATTTCTGCGTGTAAAATATCATTTTACAGCCTAGCGTGGTAGAAAAGAATAGAAAAGAAATAATTTATTAACAACACACACGGAAAACAAGGCAGTAATACAATATAATGAGACAAGTACATCAAGTAAAAAAAAAAAGATAAGAATTATAACTATTATAATAAATAACTAAACAACAAAATAAAGATGACGAAGAGAGACAAAGAACAAAAATTAAATAAGTGTGCTGCTAATAGGCTCTGTCTCAGCATAATAACTAGTGGTAAAGTACTTTTTTAATTTAAAACCTTTAAATATGTATTAATGCGTTCCGATGGTGCGAACTATTAACTTTTTAGGTTACGTTTTATTATTATTTTAAATAACTTTAAGTTAATTATAATACTCCGTTTTGGTTTTATTTTAATATTTTAGTTCCTTTGAATCATAAAAACAATAACAATCTTCTTCTTAGATTAAACTATTCGTCATAAGAATTTTTCTGTTTAGGCTGGGTGATATTACACATCTTATGATTCGATTTCGGAATGTGACATAAACCTTTAATTTTAAATTGCCTGTCTGTCTTGTACCTCATGTCAATGTCAAAATTATTTTTAATATTAAATTTTATTGTTATTTTCTGTAACAATTTATTCCTATTTGAGAAGTATAATAATACCCTTTTTATTATTTTAGTTTTTTACATCATTTAAACAACAAGAATAAGATGTATTTAGATTTAACTTTTTGCTAAAAGATTTTTTGCCGTAAATTGAATGCGGAAAGAACTTTAAAAAAAATCGTTCGAGGTTTTATTTTACCTATTTTATCCCTTTTTTGGCGTGAATTTATACACTTTCGTATCAAATTATAGCTTTGTAAAAGTAAGGACCTTTGAACCAAGCCACGGCCGGAAAGACAGACGGACATGGCGAAACTATAAGGGTTCCTTGTTGATTTTACTACGGAACCCTAAAAACCACAGGTAAATGTACACAATCGGTTTTACCTGCAGCTAAATAACTAAGCAATTTAGACTACCACTGTTAGTTTATGACAAACAAGTAATATTAGTATTTACTTAAGCATTTGCAACCAATGTTACTAATTTTCCTCTCGTGAAAACCCAATTGATCGTGACTGTTACACCTACGAACTGCTTACTTATGTGAAAGGTTTCCTATACAAAAGCATATTATTCTTTGTATTTTTTATGCATTATGCAGTGTCATCTCGCTCTGAAATTGTTCAGTCTGATTGATGAACTCATATTCATATTAATATTTTTCACAAACTTTAATAGATAAGATAGCCAGTTCCTCAGTGACATTAGCCTTATCGTATTAACATCAGGTATGATGAAGGCTAAGAGCCTCCCCGTCGTTCATAAAAAATAAAAAAAAAAAAAAAAATATCATCGAATACTCTTTTTCTTCCCGGTAGACCAGTAGATAATTTTTAGGGAGCTTTATTTGAAAAAGTAACAGATACACAGAAAACATTTATATCACAAATGATAGAACATTAATAGGTATTTCATTTGAATATTTAGTTATTTCTTTTATCTTAGTACTTTCCGAGAAAACATCTCCCGAACTTCTCTACTGGTCAACCGGGAAGTTCCCCGATTGTACATGGGGCAATAAGTTTGAGTAACCCTGGAGTACAAGACCGGTGGCAGGGGTTGGTTTTCTGAAGGGGACTACGTGGAGTAACCCACTACAAAAAACCTCAAAGGTCCGGCGATTGGTAACACATTTTTTATGAATTCTCAGATGGGAAATTCCCATCTGAGAATTCACTTGTCGCCGAGTTAATTTTTTCCAATATTTTTCTATTTAAAATTTATCATAAGTATAAAAATAGAATTGAAAATTGCAAAAATTCAAAAATCATAAATTATTGGCTGTTGCATCTTAATCGATCGTTAAACACCTGAAAAGATGTTTCTTTCGAATGCAAGGATTTTCCTAGCATTGATGTGACAACGCTGGCCTACAGCGTATTAAAAATATAAAAGTATTGGAGAATTTCGACGGTGGTTCGCAAGTCTCGGTAGCTCAGCGGTTAGACCATTGGACCGGATTTCCGAAGGTCGTGGGTTCGTTTCCCATCTAAGAATTCACTTGTGGCCGAGTTAATTTTTTCCAATATTTTTCTATTTAAAATTTATGGTAACACATTGTAGAAGCGCCTTAATGTTTGGAAGTTTAGGGACCTTTCAATGTTCCCACTGCCAGAGCTTAGAGATGAATAAGAAGAATGGGTCACCAAACAACTACGCAGGCCACCCAGTGTTGGAGCACCTGAAGATAGTTAACAGAGTGTTGTAATCGGTTAGCACCAACCTTGATACACTCATCGATGGAAACTGTTTTGGCTAATGATCTGCTTATAATTTTAATTCTATCTCTATTATAAGAGCTGTATGTTTTTTTTAACTATATAAGATAAAAATTAAAATACTTCCCGCCACCGCAGATGTATATAGGGCTATCCGAGTATATCTAAGGTAAGCCGAACCAAAAAAATCCACAAATCTGACAATAAAAAACATGTAAAATAAAACATTTTGTTCCCTTTGCAACTGGTTGGCATCCAAGTATATTTAACTAATTGGTGACAGAATGACAGAATTATTATGATCTGCATGGTGGATCGCTCTTGGGTGGAATTTCTAAAAGGTAAGCCGATGGGAATCGGTATGTATGGACCCTTTGCTACTGGTCTCTACCCAGTTGGACTGTTTTTCCCACAGAATCGTAGGAACTTTTCGGATCATTCTTTGCTTGGTAGTAAAGAACAATATATAAATTGTTGATGAGAAAGGTTCTTGTATTTAAAAGAACTTTGAAATTATCAATAATAGCTTTTTAGGCTAAGGACCATACAATAAGGAACGTAAACATAGGTGCAATCAGTAGCTCTTCAGGATTAACAAAACTTTACCAATGTCCAATAAATGTTCAATCTAAAAATCGTTTATTTATTGATGGCATGGTTCATGTTTTGGGAACGAAGGGGAATATTAGATCATAATCTAAATCTATGAAGCCTGGACCCGAAGTTTTTGTGCTGATTCGTCATCAAGACAGTCAAGCAAGTATAAATACTTCACGCGGCGAGGTACTATCAACATTATTTCTTCAATACCGCAATCATGAACACAGTAAGTGCAAAATCTTATTCTCTTCGATATATTCGCAGTTATCTATAATTTCTCTTATGGGAAATTCAACTGAGAAACTAAATTTATTTTTACTGTAATTATTTTAATCATTGCGAGAAAATGATTTGTCAATATTTTTATCAATATTGGTACCACTGATGTGATGATTAATAGATAATTGCGCATCATCTGAATAATTTTTGTTGACACGTCTTCAAATAGGTAAATTAATTATCATACTATTCGACGACCTGTTTGGCGCAGGTACTAAACCCGCCTTCTGCGCCAGAGGTCCCGGGTTCGATCCCCGGACAAGACAAATATATGTGTGCATGAAAATGTCTATTTGTCTTGGTCTGGGTGTTTTATATGTATATTAAGTATGTATTTACAAAAAAAAAGTATTATAAAGTATGTTTATCCGTTATCTAGTATCCATAAAACAAGAGTTCTTTATGAAACTTAACGTGGGCTAGATAATTGGTATGATTGTATGTAATTATATTGTTATTATATTTCATATTAAATTATTATTAGAACAGAAGTCCTTTTAAATTAATCTTTAAAAAGACCTTGTTTTATAATTAAAAACATGTGTTTTCAGATACTTAATTGGCAGCTTTTTAGGATCCAATATTCTGAAACATTTCTAGGAAAACCATTCTATCAACATAGTTTTGAAGTTAAGCGTTACTAAATTTCTTATCTTAATTCAACCTTATTTATTTTCAGATCATTTGCATCGCGCTTGTGGTGTGCGTCGGAGTGGCATACGGAGCAGTAGTGCCACCTCCGGAAAATGAGCAAGATTCTAACATCCAGGCAGTAGCTATAGAAACGGAAGAGCTTACTCCAGCAGAATCAGCGTGGGGCGGCGGCGGCTGGGGACGCGGTGGGGGATGGGGACGCGGCGGGGGATACGGACGAGGGTACGGCGGCGGGTGGGGCGGCGGATGGGGCGGCGGATACGCTCGCGGATACGGCGGGGGATGGGGACGCGGCGGGGGATACGGATATGGACGCTGATTAGTTTATCCCAAGTGATTTGATAAACCTACCCTCATTATAAAAAATGCAGTGCTGTGAATGTTATGGAATAGTATTATTTTCTTTTAAATAAATATTTAGTTTTTGTACCAAGTGTCAGAATTTGTATTTATAAATATCATCCTATAAGATAGACTGACACATTATATTTCAATTTTGTGGGCTAGAAATATAGATATCTCCACATTGTACAAACAATCCTACAAAGTGTTGCACCACACTATGCATCGGTGCCAATTATCTAAAGATTACCTAATAGTAATAAATAAAATAGTAGTTTGCTACTGTTGGAATGTAGTAATATAGCATACCGCTGATCAAGAACGAATTGTAATATTTGAAGCACGCTACGCTAGATTAGAAATTCGGTGGAAGAGATGTGGGCACTTGAGTTGAATATCCTTTTCTTTGATATATTATTTTATGTACTTAGCAATGTAAATACTAAAAGTATTCTCTGCCAGTCAACCTTTAGGAAAACAGATAACAGCGAATGCGGTACAAATAAAGGATTAAAAAAATACAAAAAAATCAGAAAGACATAGGCGAAAGATCCTTTTCGATCCATTAAGGAACACGATTTCTACGCAGAAGGTATCGCGGTCATAGTCATAGCCATAGCTGTTAGCTTCCACCAAAATATATAATAGTAAATAGTATATAATTTATAATATTAAAAACAAATGACAGTTAACGACCGCAAGTCACAAAGACAACCGAACACCTCGACTTGAAAGATAGTCAAACAATCGTATTTACGTAACAAATTGTAATTTTTATTCGTTTAATAATGTTCGTTGAAGGGATTTTGGTTTCATGTCTAAATACGAACTTTTGCTTTAAAAGTTTCAGGTCCTGTTATTAGCGCGCAAACAAAGTCACTTGAATAACAGTACCCACATTGCGACTTTGAAAAACATGACATTTACAGGACACGTTAGCGTAGACCATCGGATACACTACTCATGTAGGTAAACAGTCGTTAAATATGAAAGATATAGATCTTCATTTTACGTTAACGTTGACCGTAACGTCAAGTTTGCCAAACTGGTAAAAGGACCATTATATTAACTTTGTTTCGCGTTTAAAAAAGTGAGGTATAAAAGTGAGGTTCAAAAAAGAGAGGTATTTCTCAACGTTCTTCTTATCAGTTAAAAGATGTCCTGAATGGCTGGTAGGAAAAAAAAATTGGACGATTCGAAAGCACTTATCTATAAGTCTATTTGAATAAAAATCTTTGACTTTGACTTTGACTTTGACCGACCCGTTCTCAAGCGCACCAAGAGCGTTGCCATCCATAAATTAAATTGTTCAATTATTATTTGTAAAAAGGGTTACATCTTACCTACCTTTCTTATGAGTTCATTGAACGAACTTTTACCAGTTTGTCAAACATTCGTTGTGATGAAATGATTTTGATAAAAAAATTGCATGTTGTTTATAACACATAGCACGATTAAAAGTAACTAATATTAAAAATACCATGCAAAGCAGAACGCTTTTAGATTTTTTTATTTTTTGTTACCACAATGATGAGCCTTGAATCCTTGATATACTTGTATGTGAAAAACGTAGCGCTAAGTTTTAGTAACGTATTCCAAACTTCAGTTATAGAATTAAGCGCGACTTAAAACTATGGGAAAATATTTTGGCAACTGCAATGTTAAGTTTGCTACATCATGCTTTGTCATTTTGATTTCAGTTTGTTCAAGGCTCATTCCTTTTTTTTATTTATGAACGTGGGGAGAAGCTTGGCTTTTGTACAAGTAAAATAAGTATATATTTTGGCAGTGTCATAGAGGATAGGAAATTTACGAGTTTGGAGCAAGAAATTGCTATGAGGTCATAGTGAATGAATAAGGGCGCTGATGTTAAGTAAGTCATGATAAGGCTGAAAATGAAAGCGCGCCTATTATCTCTAACTGCCGGGACACAACAATCTTGAAAACATTGTTGTTATGGTATCAGACTTAGATAAGTCAAAAGACGAATGACGTCACGAGCTTAGAGAGCATAGGCTAACTTTGAAAGCAGATAACTGATTTTTCTAAGATATTCACAAAAATATTTCAATGTGGTTTTTTTTTTTCATAAAACGTAATAAATTTAAAATTAAAGTTTAGGCGATGAACTCATTCTAGAAATAATGAACTGTCATGTAGGTACAATCAAGTTTTAAATAGCCTATTTATCCCCATAGGTATTGCATAAAGGAAAAAATATATCTTGTGAGCCAATACGATACGAAATAAAGCTTAAATGATTTCCTATTTCTTACATTTGTAATTTAATTTTCCTATAGGAATGAGAAATACCAAATACCGCACTAAAAATATCAAAAACTGTAGCCACCCGCGATTTCACTCGCGTAGTTCCCGTTCCCATGCTGTGGAAATATCAGTATAAAATGAATGTGTCAATCTAAACTATAAACTATCTGAATGCCAAAAGTCAAAATCCGTTCAACCGTTTTCAATATCAAAGTTTCACAAAATAAAGAAGATTTGGTGGCACCATATTTTTGTAGTACGAGCATGAGAAATATAATAATTTATTACATCATGCTGTTCTCATAAAATGCTTATAAAACTACCCCTACGCTTATTGAATTAGGAATAAGTCTCGTTATTAAAGCTCCGATTATTTCTACAAATACACATTCATGACGTAAAATACAGATAAAAAAAATTCGTAACACTCTGGTTAATAACATATAGATTAGGTTAGGAGACGTACTTTTTATTACGATAAAACCTCACATTTAGATGAAAAAAAATGGGAAAACTCACGCACATAAACATGCTACAATCATTTACTAAAAAGCAGTCTTTCTCAAAGCGACTGGTGACCTAGAGGGGGTCGGTTCAGAAAAATTGTGGTTTTATTATGTGGTAGTAAACAAAAATTTAGGGCGCTAAGAAATAATTGATTTTCAAAGTGGGCGGTAGACGAAATTAGTTTGAGAACCACTACTCTATAATGTAAATAAATTACGCGTTGAAAATCTGGTAAGTTATTTTACGCGTAACTTTCATGAATTTTGATGAGCTTCCAATGCATAACTAGTTACCTATGTTAAAATACAATGACCCAGTATCCTTCGTCAAAGTTACTCAAGCACAAGACAAATTTAGGTACCTATCCTAATTATGAGTGGGATCTCGAAATTACAGTTCATAAATGTCTTCGAAACCAGTTGGTCATCTCCTTTAGAATATGGATAAAAAATACTGAATGTCTTTGTCAGTAACATTTTAAATTTTGGTTAGCCTACCTACTACTCAGTAGAATATAAATACTGGTACCTCAGTTGTCGGAAAATCATATAGTCCCAGACCTCAGAACTATGAAGATCGTAAGTCATCATCTTTTATTTAAAAAAAAACAATTTGTCTCATCCAGTCAGGGCGAGAGACAAGTTGTTTTTTCTAGTATATTTTCTTGTTTAATACATCTCTTATTTCTTTTTATACTGAAATTAAATATGTAATACGTTCGCGTTAACATATTTATCGAGTTTCCTATCAAAATTTATTTACGCGTCAGTGAGGCCTAAATGTCATTTTTTCAATAATTTATCAACCCAATTAACATACTGACTGCGCCGACCCCAAATAGAAATAGAATAAAGTGGTGATGATGATGATGTTTTTCTTTAAAATTTTCCTTGATGGATACAAACCTTTTACAACACCATAAATTCCTGATGAGGTTGGCAGGCCATCAAAGTTGCAGATTGAAATATAAGGTTAATTTATATTATATTAAAGGTTAATTTATCAAGTGCCGATAGAATAGGGGCTGCTCAGGTCAACGCCAGAACACAATTTTGGCAAAATATTTTTTTTTTTGTTTTTTTTATGAAATTTTCGGATTTTGAACTCCGTCTCAAATAGTTAAATCACCCATTTCCTTGGTAACTTACTTAAAACAAATTTTGTTTTACGTTTGTTTTTGCCAATGCTTAAAATATGAAAGTTAAAATAAATTCTAAAATTAAATAAAAAAAGTTTTCAAAACATTATTTTTTTTATAATCTTGTGTTCTATATCGTAGACTTCAGCAGCCCCTGCTCGATCGGCACTTGATAAATTAACACCTTACTTATATACAAAAATCACTCTCATAGCCATTATTTTGCTCTATTTTCCAGATAATTCTCTTCGGTTTGTTCCTGTGCGCGGTCTGCGCATCAGCTTTGCCTGCCTTGCCTGCTGCTGAAGAGCTGGTCGATAAACAAATAAATGAAGAAGCCGGAATAACTGGCGAACAGGACGATCTAGTTCCGGACGAACACAGGTGGTACGGAAGACGTCACGGATGGGGTGGCGGGTGGGGTTACGGCGGTGGATGGGGGTACGGCGGCGGATGGGGCGGTGGATGGGGACACCACGGATACCACAGACGCGGATGGGGGTGGGGACGCTAAACTGACGAACCAGTGTGGATGTGAAAGTGATAAATTGCATTCTTTAACGACATAACGGTTTACGAGTGAGTGGAACAAAATGATATAAGTTTTTTTTAAAGTACTCATTTTAAATGTTTGTTTATAAACTAATTCGTTGGTATAATTTGTAAAACTAGTTTATACCTATGTTTACCATGGAAAATCATAATAATGAAATAGCACTGTAGTCGCAAAGAAATATTTAATCACGTCATCAAATTAACAGCGATGGTGATGATCTTGTATTTTCTTTCAATAACTTGCATTTTTTGCAGCAAAAGATACGAAGATGACATAATCATTCGAAGTTTAGCAATCATATTAGACTTACGGATGAGACGGGATGACTTTATAAGTTGAAATTAATAAAAGTTTTTTTTAATAAAAGATTAATACTACCTATTAATTACCTTTTTTATTTTATACTAGCTTCCGCCCGCAGTTTCTTTCCGTTCCCGTTGAATATCGGGATAAAAAATAGCCTATGTTACTCTCCGCCCTTTCAAATAACTCAATGCCAAAAAGTCGATTGGTTGCTTAGTTACGGCGTCAAGAAAGGACAAACAAACACACTTTCGCATTTATAATATTATTTAGGATTAGGATTACCAGTAAAAAACAACTAGTCGTTAGTGTATCGCACAGACGAGACTCGAACCAGCAACCTCTTGGGTGTCCGTCTCAATGCTCTAGCCAGTTGAGCTATCGATTTTATCACATCTGAAATAATTAATCATATAAAAGAGCTTTAATATAAGTCGGTAGATAATCAAAATCAACTTTGAAATATTCATATGGAGTAGTAAATCTACTGTGACATAAATCCATTGACTTAAATACAAGTTTAAAAGGTCCACGGAATATCGTATTATCCGTAAATAGCTTTTCATTATTTTTATTGCATGTCTATCAATTTTTATTTAAACGCTATTAACTGTTACAAGAATTATTCGAAGACAGGCTTAACCCTAGAGTGGTCGCGTACTAAAATTACCTGATTTGTCGAGTGGAATACAGGTGTATGCCAAATATAAATAAAAATTGAAAAAAATATGTTAGACATGTGTTATACATGTCTAGCGGAGTTAATAATGTCCTATTATTGACTGTCATACTAAAATTCGAAGTTGAAAATACCGATGTACTGAATTCAGAAAATAAAAAAAAATCAATAACCATCTTTAGAATATTGTAAGATTTGAAGCTATTGTAGATAAAAAAAAATCAAGAACTTAATCCCTTTTCCCGTATAGTGAGCAATAATGCAAAAATTGTGATATTGTGATGTCATTCTACCGGGAAGAGCAAATAATAACTATTCATGTTCCAAATTCAAATCTTATTTCTGTCCGTTAAAAACTGTGTTCAAAACAAATCTGTTAAAATTTGCATGAAAAGACAACAAAAAATTCCGCGCGCTCTTTTTTAGGGTTTCTTAGCCTAATGGCAAAAAACGAAACCCTTATAGGTAGATTCGTCATGTCCGATGTATGGTCACTTTATTCCAAAACTGTGAGGATTACACAGTTGAAACTTGGTAAGTATATGTATTCTGTAAACCGCTTTACGGTTTTCACACAAAAATAAAAAATATATATATTAAGGGGGAGCTCCCCCAGGATACATGGAACTGAAGCTGAATTTTTTTTTTAATCAAACCTAAACGTCCGTGGTATCTATTGATAGGTCTTTAAAAATTACATTGAGGTTTCTAAAACTATTTTTTTACAAAGTCAACCGTTTGAATGATATGCACTTTCAAAGTGAACCCCCCCCCCCCCTCTAACTTTTAAAATAAAAAAGTAAAAAATCTTTAAAAAATATATGCTGTAGACCTTTATAAAAATTTTTCAACGAAAATTTGTTTGAACTAAAAATATTATGCAGCAAATATAATAACTTTGTAATTCATACAGACACTATAATAAACAAAGTTATTTTTGCAGGCGAAAAATTAAAGTGGCATTTTGGGTAGGTTTATTTAATATAATAATAGAAACTTTATTACACACGATACAAAAACGAACACATACAGAGAAAATGACAAAAAAAAGGAACACACAATAGGCGGTCTTATTACACAACTTTTTCATTTTTATACAATCACTAGCTGTGCCCCGGGGCTTCGCTCCCGTGGAATTTCGGGATAAAAAATAGATAGTAGCCGATTCTCAGACCTACTCAATACGCTCACAAAATTTCATGAGAATCGGTCAAGCCGTTTCGGACGAGTATGGGAACGAAAACTGTGACACGAGAATTTTATAAGATAAACACATGATTGTATAAAAAACCATCCATGTGGCACATTTTTAACTCGTGGCAATTCTGACGTGTCCAACATCTGTCACTGTCAGTCAAACAAATAATGTTTGCTGAATCATTGGACAAAGTGCTGAGAGCGTTCTGCCTATTTAAAATATTTATCTATCCCTTGTACACACATTATGTATATTTAGTATTTAGTTTTATAAGTTTATGTATTATTGTGTATTTTGAGTATTCTCGTCTTCTGTAAATATCTTATTTATTCTTTTCTGGACATCTTCCCTTCTCACTAACCCTATCAGAATAACAGCGCCTCTGTGTTCATTCGGCCCACCTGTGAATGACACAGAGGCAAAAACGCTGAGATAGGGTTTTATTGACCCCACACAATTCTTCTTAGTTATATTTTGTTGTGTTTATTATATTTATACTTTTTCTATATTTTCTATTTTTATTGTCTGTGTCGTATGTGGGTGTGTCAATAAATGTGTTTTCTTTCTTCTTTCTTTCTTTCTTTCTTATTGCTACATAGCAATCTCTTACAGGCAACCTTGGGTGAGAGACGAAACCCTTCATGTGCGAGTTCGACTTGCACTTGGCCGATTTTTCAATATTGTGTTACCAAATTTATTTAAATTTGATTTTTATACTAGATTATAGGTATAAAAATCAAATTTAAATTTTTAGTGTTGCAATGTAAGATTTTAATTATATCAGAAGACGCAATGTATTTCCATGAAAATTCCTTAATAATTGCGTTTAAATGTCAGAGTGCCAATGACTGAGGGAGTGCCAAGATTAGTACAGGTTACCCTACTTTTTATTTACACGTTTTAGAAATATGTGCCTCATTTTAATATATACGTTGTCTTAGTTTGGTATATGCCATTAGTTTTGTGTTTGTTTACAAACATTCTTTCTTCAAGATGACTGGAGTATAGAACTTTTGTGGTTAAACGCACCAATCACGCCCAAGTTTGGGCACTGGGCATTCACCTGAGTTCGTAATAAAAACCGGCGGGGCGGCGCGCGTGGCGGCGGCAGCCGGCGGCGGCGTCTCTTTATTATTATAAGTAATTGATATGGAGTAAAAAGTTCACGGTCAGATAACATACCTAGTAGACATTACATCTCTAGATATATCGCGTAAAACCTCTTCATTTTTTCCAAAAATAATCAATAAATAATGTCTAGCCCGTGGTTCTCAAACGTATTTCGTCTATCGCCCACTTTGAAAAACAATTATTTGTCCCCATTTTTTTCAGTTTACTACATCTAAATAACGAAAATTTTTCTTCACCCCCTTCTAGGCCACCAGCGCTCACAAGGGGGCGTTATCGCCCACTTTGAGAAAGACTTAGTCCAAAATGTATTTTGTAAGTAAGTATGTATATAAGTATTATGTTTTGATACTTAGATGACGAATTTTCAACATTTTCGTCATCAGCCATTGTAATGTCCCCACTGCTGGGGCACTGCCTTCCTTGTGGATATGTCGCAGTAAGATAGATGCAGCCGTAATATAATATAATTAGGTGTATCCCTAGACATATGATCATATACCGGAACATAGTTCTACCAAAGCGATTCATTGTCATTACTAAGTTCCTAATAATATAATTATTAATAGGATTATTGAACTAGACTAATATAGTAAAATAGTTATTAATATAATATAAAGGAATCGAATAAAACAAAATATTGGTTTCTATTTTAATTACAAAATCAAGTTACTCAAGAATCATCCACATAAAAATTTACAACAATGCGTATTGTAATAATCAACTAATAGTACAGTAATAAAATCAACAAATTGAACAACAACAATTATGAAAAATTATTAATCTTCTAAACATACAAAAGCTAGATTCTTGAAATTTGGACAGTAGCTTCTCTATATGAGGCAACCAGCTACTGAGAAAGGAATTTTGGAAATTCAACCCTTAAAGGGGTGAGAGGGTAGAAGTTTGTATGTAACTTTTTATTCATGTTATCAGTCAGCGTGAAACTTTATAAATATACTCCACAACAGAAATAATGAATTACGCATGATAAATTTTAAATAGAAAAATATCGAAAAAAGTCAACTCGGCCACAAGTGAATTCTCAGATGCGACTCGAACCCACGACCTTTGGAAATCCAGTCCAATGCTTTGGAGTTGGAGAATAAAAATGCGAAAATTAAAAAATCATAAAATAGTTATTTGTTATGCAAGGCTGGAAAGTTGGTTATCTTGCGGCGAGTTACCTCTATTGAAATCTGAGCAAGTGAAGGATTCTAGGATTGAACCACGAGCGTAGCGAGTGGTTCAAAGATTGAATCCTGAGCGAAGCGAGGATTTCAAAGGTACAAGACGCTAAAAACTTTTCTGCCGAGCGCAACACACAATTTTTCACCTCACAACAGCGAGGAACATTTATGGTTGTTTCCGCGGTTAACTTCCGGTAAAAAATTCTGTAAACTTAAAGTTTAATCTAAATATTCTTTACCTTATTCTCGTTGTTTTAATGATATAAAAAACTAAAATAATAAAAAAGGGAGTATTATAGTTAATTCCAAGTTATTTAAAGTAGGAATATATTGTAACTTATTAATAAGAATAAAAACGATTCCGTAAATGTTGACACTGACATGAGGTACAAGACAAAGAAAATTTAAGAATAAAGATTTATGCCACATACCGAAATCCAATTATAAGTTGTGAAATCTCACCCAGCCTAATATAAAATTCTTATAACAAATAGTTTAATCTTATTGTTATTGTTTTTATGATTCAATGAACTAAAATAATATAATAAAACCAAAACGGAGTATTATAATTAATTTAAAGCTATTTAAAATAACAATCAGATATAACAAAAACGTCAATAGTGCGATTCGGAACGCATTATGATATATTTTTAGGTATTAAATTTAAATAGTACTTTGCCGCGCTAGGCCGCAAAAAAACGATTTTCTACGCCTAAACTGATTGACAAAACCTCCTTTTCAGAGCGTGTGAGGTGAAAAAATAATTACGTGTTTCAGTGTCTTTCATTCAATTCATTTTCAATTCAATTCATTCATCTCTTAAGGGGGTGCAACATTTTGTTTGGGTTTTTTACTCTTTACTCTTTTTTTAGAGATAAGTGGAGAATCTGAGACTGATATAGGTTGCATTTTAGGACGAGAAATTTTTATATTTCCATGGGAAAAGGAATTAAAACTTTTTATAACGGATTTAAATATTTTTTTTTTCCGTGAGATTGTGAACAAGCAAAAATGTGAGCCAAAATAACAAATTAGTTCGCGCAATAACTTTATTCGCTGTCGCTTGCGGAAGGCAATAGGAATAAACCTGGTAGAGTCATCAGCAGCTACGACTTTGCTACATATTTTGCAGTACAAAATCCGCCGCCCGCCCGCTATTAGTGAGCTGCCACACTGGCGGATTGCAAGCGTTTCCAAAGCGGAGCGGCCACGCAACGAACACGCCGCGCGAGCGCGGCGAACACGTTGCGGATTCGCAACGTTTCCGCCTTAAGTATTCTGTGCCTCGAGTGAGCGGCGTACGACACAATGACGCTACGTCCGCTCACAGTCGTTACTTTGTAATAACTAAAGTAGCGCGGGAGCGGGAGCTTCGGTCAAAGAGCAAAGCCGTAGCTGCTGTTGACTGTACCAGATTTATTCATAATTATTAATTTTTCGCAATTGTTGTTGTTTAAATAAGAAATATGATCTTTTTTATGAATATGTTGATTTTATTATTATTAGTTGGTTATTACAATACGCATTGTTGTTAATTTGATTTTGTATGAATGATTCTTAAATAACTTGATATTGTGATTAAAATAGAAAACAATACTTTGTTTCATTTAATTCCTTGACATAATAATAACTATTTTACTAGATTAGTCTAGTCAAATAATCATATTAGTAGATCACAACCGTGTTATAAATATATTAGTAGGATCTTAGTAATGGACCCCTTTGGTAGAACAATGTTCCGGTATATGATCATATGCCTAGGGATAAATTTATATTGCGGCTACATCTATCATACTGCGCAAGATAGATAATGAGACTGGGCAATGACCCAACATGCGAGCCCAATGCGGATTGGTGGGTTTAAACGACTGCAAATACAACCGGGACCATCGGCTTCAGGCGCCTTCCGAAGCACGGAGGAGCATAAGATAAGACATTTTTGGTCCCTATATCCTGTGCCATTGCGAAAGTTGCATAACAGCTAATGTTTTACAGATTAATGTTTTATTTTACCACATAAATTAGCACACATAATACTTTTTATCCTATATTATGTTTAGGTGGGATGCTATAAGTTACGCTATGTAACCCGATTCCACCTGGCCGGAAAAGTAGTAAAATAAATTTCATTTTCTCTGATGTAAAGGTACATTGACTCTTAGAAATATCGATAGATTAGTCGATAAGATTCAATATGGAACATCTCTAACACTGACAGTTTTAGAGAGAACTTAAAACGTCACAGGAATTATCTTACTTGATAAAGACTATAGAAAGCCCCCCGTATTATGTTAAATGTCTGTGATGTTTACTGTGTTGTCTTTTATTTTCAGTAAAATTGCTTAGAATAAATTAATATCAAAATTTTACATCCCACCTCACCGTGTAAAAGCTACCTACACGTGACATAGGCGGAATTATGTTTAGAACATAGAGTAAGCCATTCATAAAGAAGAAGAAGTAGACTATAGAAAGCTGTAATTTGGCATGAATTTGTAGGTGCGATATATTAATCACGCCAAATAGGTGGATCCTTTATTTTAAAAAATTATACATGCGCCTCCCTATGTACATAAGATGCAACCACAGACCTATATTTGAGATAGACGGTAAAAGTGTACCTACCTTGCGTGCCAAAAGTTTGATCCACGGACAAAGTTTTACAACCTAAGTCAGTCCGCTTGAGACCATTGCCATGAAAATACGCGTCAATCAGAAACGTAAATGGTTAATTGTGCAGTGCTTTCTTGCAAGAGTTCGTCAATAACATTTCCACATCACTAAATCTCGCTGGCGACGTCATCGTAGGTAGGAAAAACTCGACACGCTAGGTTCGCATACAGTTTGAAGCGCTCTTTTCGTCTATCTCGATAAAAGTCTGTGGATGCAACATTAGCATGAGATAAAACTTTTTATAAAAAAAAAATCAAACCTACTTAATTCAAAAATCAAAAAGTAAAAAATAAATCATTTGTTGGAGTCGGTCCAGCCAAGGTAAGAAAAATAAAAGTAATAGAAGTTCCATGTAGAATTCCTTAGCTCGCACCGAGTCCAACAGAAATTTATATTTTTACTTTTTTATTTTTGAAGTCGGTTTCAATTTTTTTTACAAAATGTGTTTTTCTAATGCTAATGTTGCATCCACAGACCTAAATCGAGATAGACGAAAAGAGCGCTTCAAACTGTATGAGAACCTAGCGTTATTTCATTTCATAGCCTTTTATTTCACATTTTAAAAGACAAAGGCATAAGCAGCGCTATCTAGTGAACTTTATTGCCAACTTGCGGTTTTTACAACAGTAATTTTGAGGTTTTCTGAAAAATACTGAACTGATTTCGAAATTTTAGAAAATGGGCTCCCACTAAGTAACACATTTGATCTAATAACGTTTGAATCATTACAGTCGGTACAGCCGTCTTCGAGTAATCGATGTACATACATAAAAAAACAGCAGAAGTGAAAACCGCTTAAACGAAACAGCAGGAGCAGGCATACATTTTCGCCGCGCGGTACAAAGAGAGGGGGATATTACTTCCTCTACTACGCCGCGCCGGCTGCGCTCTACTCTCCCTCCGTCTTACGAATTTTCGATCAGTAGGGCAAGCACGAATAACTATCGAAATAGTATCGAGTAAGTATCGAGCACGTAATGTCAAAAAATGTATTGGAAAATGTAGTTCCGTTTACGTCCGGTAGGAACTCTGCTCAATATGTCATACTTTTTTTTACTTTACTTCCTCGATACTTACTCGAAAGTTATTCGTGCTAACCCCACAAGTCACGTGTCCTGACGCGACTTAAACATTTTTTGCCCATCCCAAAAATTTAAAACTGATGTGCACAAAGGCGCTAAAGAAGTTTTCTCTTCAAAAAATATATATACGCGACAAATAGATAACCTCCTTCTTTTTTTGAAGTCGGTTAATAATAATCTCATCTCATTAATCTCATAGTGTGGGTTGTTATTAGATAGATATTTTTAAATTATTATAGGTTTGTGACGACCACTTTTTGATTCAGGAATCTGCTTTCGAAATATTAAGCTTTAAAGTGCAAGATTTTGTTTGAGTGGTGCGTCCCCACTCCCTTCTATAATATTTTAACGCCAGCTTTTGGATACGTGAAAAAGGAGAATAATAATATGATGATTCAGGAGAGTAGCACATGTAATGAAGTTGACAGGAAAACTATTACTGCTAGACAGACTATACAGGTTAACGAGTAATATTCGATTAACTTAAAAAATATATTTATATTGGAAAAGTTATCATAGGTACAAATTCTATTGAATAGATAGAGATGTAGTGGTTAGTATTGTAAAACAGAGAGTAAATAATATAAGTTTAGGCATTTTAAACTATTGTAAAGGTTGATTACGGAACCCTATATTGCGCGTCGCGTAGCCCGACACGCACTTGACCATTATTATTTTAAACATATGTAGTAAACACTCAAACCAAGACAAAACGATATGTTCATACACACAAATATTTGTCTTGTGCGGGTATGGAACCCGTGACCTCTGCGCAGAAGGCAGGTATTCATACCATGCATGGCGTCAAACAAAAAATAATTATTAATTAAAAAATTGTACTTTCACACATAAATTACGAATAAACTAATATCTTATAATTTCAATAATTCTACGTATGTGTGTGTGACTCATCGGATTTATATACCTCATGTATGAAAGAAATTTTTTTTAATAATTTCGCGCAAACAAATAACTGGAACGAGTTAGTTGCGCATGTATTTATGAATTATTATGGTAGGATGAACCAATAATAGGCTATTTGACAGGTTTTGAAAATTCATTTTATATTATGTAGTGGAGTTTAAGGAACCCAGTAAAAGTAGTTTTTTTTTATTCTGGTACATATTTCTTGAAAAATATCAAATTAAAAATTCAATATTTAAATAGCGCGCCAAAACGCTACTTTGACAATATGACGCTGCAATGGGTTCGGTGACGTCACTTGCCTGTATTCTGCATATCATCCACATACGTAGTCAAACGAGGTTTACAAGCAGGTGACGTCATTATAAACTCGACGAATCAGGAGCGTTTTGTGTCACGTGACAAAACGTTTAAAAAATGCATTTTTATTTACGGATTTTTAAATAAATTTATAATTATATTCAACTTACGTTAATAAAAAACCATTTTTAAACTCATAATTTATACTGATAACAGTAATTGACACTTTATTTTTCGCATTGTCAAATAGCCTATTGTGCTATTTTTGTTTGTTTTTTTTTTTTTTTTCATTTATTTAAGTGTTCATTAGACCTCCGCTCTAATGTGTCTTATTTTCCTATACCTCTTGAGTTATGTAATAACCTAATAACACGGCTAAGCACACCTGAAGGTGGACCAGCGTTCTCCCGGAATTCTCAACCACTGAAGAACTCGCTTTCGTATATTCTCTAATTGCTGGAACACAATAATGCTGAAAACATTGTTGTATGGCCTTAGATAAGATCGTGGTAGCTAGCCAAGCAGACTTACAACAAGTCCAACCACTAAGCAAACCGAATACAATATGTACACCTGGTAATTGTACCTGGGCCTCAGGATCTGATACGATACCGTGGTGTTGCGACTCTAGACCACAGAGGATGTTAAAAACAGAGTTCCTACTAACTATTTATGATTCACATGTTTTCTAATACTTACCTAAGTGAACTAAACAAGTAATTAAAGTTGACCACAAAGTACACAAAGTATATCATCTCAAGTCGTCTTTCCGATGACAAACAAAAATAAATAAACACGTGCTTCATATTGCAATGGGAAAACCCATATTGAACGAATAATTTAAAAAAGGTGGGAACCAAGATAAACTTAAAAAAAACACCGATCAGTTCGGTCACCTTATAGAAGACTATTAACCCGTCAGGTAGGTAGGTTAGAGGAAAATGAGACACAATAGACATGTAAAGTTTTTTAAGGTGACCGAGCAAGTGTCTTTAGCCGACTTTTAAAAAAAGAGGAGGTTATCAATTCGTGAGAATGAACCGATTCAAGTGAATACAAAATGTAAACATACAAAAAAGTACGCGACGAATTGATAAACTCCTTCTTTTTTTTGTAGTCGGTTAAAAATGTCCTGACCTGACTGACTTATTGACTGATAATCAACACAGAGCCCAAACCGTTGGGTCTAGAAACTCCGAATTTGGCACATAGGCTCCTTATGAGGTGCAAGAGAGCATTAGGAAAGGATTTTTCGAAATTCAACCTCTAAGGGGGTGAAATAGGGGCTGAAAGTTTTTATGAAAGTCTGTCAGTTTTGAAGATAGAATCTTAAAATTTTTAATTTAGGTTTGTCGATTAAAATAGAACATTGGCCTATCTCGACGTTTTCGAAAATTCTACCGCCAAAGGGGTGAAAAGGGGGGATGACATTGTGAAAGAAAAGTCCTTTATTTTCAAAGTAGAGGTGTTAGAGAAATCAAAATTTGTATTTAGGTTGACGATTGAAAATAAATGTTTACCTGTCTCGACGTTTTTGAAAATTCCACCTCCTAAAGGGTGAAAAGGGGGATGAAGTTGAGTAAGAGAAGTTCTTTATTTTCAAAGTAAAAGTCATTTACTTTTTTATTAGGCTTATGGTTGGAAATTAAATACAAAAATCGAAGACGAGGTGAACCAACGATCTAGTGAAGGTCGCGGAAAGCCGCTGGATGCGAGCAGCACAGGAATGATAGTCGTGGAGTGGAGATCCAGGGGGAGGCCTTTACCCAGCAGTGGGTGTTATGTGGCTGAGACGATGAACCACCAGGCGATATCCTAAATCTGCACGATAACCTAATTTCTCGCTGCCGAATTCGCGGGCGGAAGGCTAGTACATTATAACATTACTCATTCTCGCATTACAAGATTACTGTACTGCAAGTTGTGACGTACATACAGATAGGTTATTCTCTAAGCAAACATCCTTCATATTGTCGGCTGCAACAGCGGAGATCACTCCATTTTCAATAAGTACTATTTGACAGCTGATGTGACGTTCAGTCATGACAACAGCGTCAATGTTTGCTTAGGTTAGACAACACCACAACTTGTTAGACAATTACCCCTTATCTATAGCTATTTATTTTATATGAAAATATTTAAGCTCTGAGCACAACGTTAAGACAAGTAGACTGAAGTAGATCCATTTCCGCTGGCGGCACCCGTTCACGAGCATGACGCATTTCCCAGTCATCGCCTCGCTCAACTATATTTTAGAGAACGTAACGAAGCGCCTCACACCACACCGCCGACGAATCGTTTGAGTGAGCATGAGTAGTACATTACATGAGTAGTACATTATCTCAATACATGCCGACAAAAAATCTATAGTCTATATTATTATTTACGAATCGGTAGGCTTGGCAGATGATAACACAACACAACAAAACGGGTTTCGGGGAACTACAGATAACCTGTCTGTCTGCGTGCAAAATATACGAAGCGCCTTAATACAGTTTTGCATGCCAACCGGTTTTTCATAATCAAGGCTAATCGCTCTTATGGGTAGGGCTGCTAATTCTTTGAAATAATTATTTTTAAAAAATATTTTAATATAATTTCTTAAAGAACTTTTATCTCACAGATAGGTATATCAATATATACACTAAAGATTAAAGCACTGAGTGATTGCGAGGGCGTCGATCATCGATAACGTATCACAAATGTATTTGGAGGTTGGTTCACTAAGCAAGCTCTGGGAAAATGTCTAAATCTAATTTGTTGATGTTCAGAGCAGTTATCAGCGTTCGACGCTCTCGCACGTTTTTTGGCCCACTCCGACAACAAGTGCTGAAGATTTTTTATTCATCATAATTGGATGAATCTACTTTTAGGGTTTCGTAGCCTAAAGGCAAAAAACGAAACCCTTATAGATTCGGCCAAACCAATGTATGTCACACCCTTTTTATTCCAAAACTATGAGGATTATACAGTTGAAACTTGGTAGGTAAATGTATTCTGTAAACCGCTTTACGGTTTTTACACAAAAATAAAAAAATATATGAATTAAGGGGGGGCTCCCCATACATGGAACTGACACTGAAAAATTTTTTTTCATCAAATCTATACGTGTGGGGTATCTATAGATAGGTCTTTAAAAATTGCATTGAGGTTTCTAAAACGTTTTTTTCTCAAAGTAAACCCCCCCCCCCCTCTAACTTTTAAAATAAGAAAGTAAAAATATATATATATATATATATATATATATATATATATATATATATATATATATATATATATATATATGATGTAGATCTTTATAAAAACTTTTAACGACATTTGGTTTGAACGAAATTTATTTAGTAGTTTCAGAGCTATAGCACATTTTCTAAAACCGCAATTATAACTTTGTCATTCATACAAACACTATGAAAAACAAAATTATAATGGCATTTTGGCAATAATAATAATAGAAACTTTATTGCACACGATACAAAAACAAACACATACAGAGAAAATGTCAAAAAAGAGGAACACACAATAGGCGGCCTTATAGCTACGTAGCAGTCTCGTCCAGGCAACCTTGGGTGAGAGGCGATACCCTTCATGTGCGAGTTCGACTCGCACTTGGCCGATTTTTTAATTTGTTGCAAACTTGTTTGTCGGATAGTGTCCACATCTAGGACGTCTAAATTTTTTATTTAATTTTTTTTTTAATTAAATAACGTACTTAAATATAATTTTCATCATCAGCCTATGGATGGATAAGGGGACCACTCCCCTGCGTGGGCCCACTGCAGATTGATGGGTTTAAACGACTTTGAATACAACAAACCGGAAAAGAATTTATTTATTTTAAAATCTCCTCGCAAAAAATGTTCCAACTCACAATATTCACACTCACACCCATTTACATAAAACTTAAGAATCGCTTAAAACATTAATATTAAGAATCGAGCGCCTTCATCCTTAGGCGCTCTAATTTGGGCCCGTAAGTTAAGAATAGCCTTAGTGGATTTAAGAATATCTTTAAAGGCAAAGGCCTTTAAGTGCAAATCATTTTTATTAAGATTAAGAAAGTTAAGAATAGTCTTAGGTGATTCTTAAGTTTTGTGCAAATGGTTGTCACAGTTCTAGTCAGTACAGCTTTGGCTGAGAGAAGCTTCACAAAGTCTTGAGAAGCACGATAAGCCAAGAAAGGCTATCTGCGTTGTCAGTTCTATTAGCGGCTAGTCTTATCTTAGCTATAGCATACCTTTAATCATGAAAAAAATCAGTTAGGCTAAAAGCCGAAAAGTTCGTCTGTTTTAATCTCTATTTATGTAATTTTGTCTACATTTGATTGGCAATAAAACTGGGGGGTTAAAAAGGACGCAACCACAATATTGCTAGTGAATTCACTGACAATTCATTTATTTGTTTATCTCATAAGTAATTTGCATTTAGTTTGTTTTCTTGCCTTCAAAAAATTAAAAGCAAATTACACTGGCAATGAGACAGTTCTAAATCCCATAGAAGATAAACAAATAATTGAATTGTCAGTGAATTCTCTAGCAATATTGCGTTTGCGTCCTTTTTAACCACCCTGGTTTGCTTACTTATACATTACTTTTTAATTCAGCTCATGTACTTTAACGCTTTCTTTTTGACGCGAAAATAAAAGGGGCCTCGCAAACCTGATGTCATGTCGCCGTCGTCCACGTGTTGTCTAGCGCCCCGCCACTGCTACTAATACTTATTTTAAATGTGAAAGTTTGTGAGAATGTATGAATGCATGTATGTTTGATACTCTTTCGCGCAAAAAGTACTAAACGAATTTAGATGAAACTTTACGGTGTGATAAGGCTCTTAGTGATGAGATGAATAAGAAATCGAATAACCGAAAACAGAAAACTTAAAAGAGAGGCAACCCTGTGCATTGGATAGAACAAGTTAAGCGATCCGTATCAAAAAAATAACGAATGCTCTTACTTGCCATTTGAGTACCAAACTGCGTCTTACAAAAAACTCTACTTTTGAAGTAGTATCCGGGTAAAGGGTAAATTAAAAGCGTTTTATTCTTTCTTTAAAAAATAGCCCGCTGTGTATTTTATCATCAGCTGCAAATCCTTTTTTCATTAGATGAAAATGTTATTTAATTTAGGCGGGATAATAAACATACATATTATTTTTAATTTGATACATAAATCTTATAATTTACTATAGGTCCATCCAGACAGACTAAACCATTATTATGTTGTTATTGATGATATTGTTATGTTTATTGATTAATTATTATTATTAACTAAAATGTTATCGCGCATCAAAGTAGAATGGTTATGATATAGTATGAGCTTGATCCACCTAAAGAAATAATAACACAAAAACATATTGTTTTGTTGTTGTTACTGCGTCTAAACTAGGAAGAGATGTAGAGATGATTATTAAGTATTGTTCATTAACTGAGAAATTAAAATTGAGACAGCTTTGTGATGATTTCAATTAGCTGGCAGAGAATCAGAGGTGCAGCTTGAGAGTGAAATATATTTTTATATTTATTATTCACGACCGACGGCGACGGGGAGACATAGCCTTCATCATACCTGCTATTATCTAAAAATTTGCAATTATCGCGCGATCGGTGCGAAACGTCAAAATGGAAATGGTATTACGTATTTGATTCCTGGATAATTGCTCGCTAATGGATCGTATGCGTCTCACTCTCTCGCCGAGAGTGAGACGCCGCGTGTAGCTATGACGCTAGCGCCAAAATCAATTTGTTAGCAATAACAGGAACTAAATGAATGATATTGTAGTTCATCGTTTGTTCAATTATCGCGCAATTTCTGCTGTCGCGTTGCTGTTGCAAATATAGGTAAGTATTGATAAGGCTGAGATGGAAGCGAGCCTCTCCCGAAACGTACAAACTTCATATCACTCTCATAGCCGTATGGGGCCTCAACGACTCAACATTTGGCTTTGATTGGGTTAAAGACCCAATCAAAGCCAAATGCCAAAGATGTTGTCCGGAAACAAGGTGGTGGTAGGTGACAGGTTTTTAGCCTATCTAAACTAATATTATAAAGAGGAAAGATTTTGTTGGTGAATTCGCAGGTGAAAAAACAAATTATGCACAGATTAGAATTTATAATTGGACATTGCCATATCAACGGGAACCACACGGGTGAAACTGAGAGCGGCTGTCAGTCGCCTATAATTTTGTTTTAAAGGCTTCTGGCAAGCTAGCAGTTGTGCCGTGTAGTGACGGCCTAAGAATACAAGTGTCACCACTCCCTTACATGCCTGGGATGTCGTAAGAGTCGACTAAGAGGCTCGACGCATTGAACACCTGTGCGAGAGAAGGAAAACCTTAAATAAACACTCTACCAACACGCCTAGCCAGCGTAGTAGTAGTAGGCTAATAACCTCCTATGAACGCCACAATAGGCGTGAGCAAGGGGAGGCCTATGTCCAGCAGTGGACGTCCACAGGCTGATGATGATGATGAAGCTAGCAGTTGGTATTCATGTTTTTCTTTCGCCCAGTCCAGCATGGGGTAATCTTCATTGGAGAATCAACAAACTTCTTTACTACTTATACCTGCCTAATATGTAAGTTAAGGATCATAGGTGTCGATCATAAATCGCTGTATCGCTGTGTGCTGAAAATAATTTCATATTCCGGTGGTCATCTTGATGCAGGTTATTCCTTAACAAATAAAATGTTATTCTAACTATTTAAATAAAAATGATTCATTAAATGAGTGGCTATTTAGCTAAACACAAAACTCGAAAACGGCTCAACCAAATTTTTTTATTTTATTAACATTTCATATAGTTCGATAATTTCCACGGGAACGGGAACCACGCGGGTGTGACCGCGGGCGGCAAATGCTAATTATGTATGTTTATAAAATAATAAAAAATAAATATGTATGTTTATTATCCCGCCTAAATTAAATAACATTTTCATCTAATGAAAAAAGGATTTGCAGCTAGATTTATGTAGTACTGTATTCAACAAGGAGGCGAGCCCACAAACAATTTTCTTGGATATGGATAATCTTGTAGGTAAATAAAAAAAATCACCATATACTCACGCATCCGTTTTTTCCCGGATTCGGACGCAGTGCGTGAGCGCTCTAACGGTCGCGAATAATTGTACTTTTATACCATGTCACATTGAAATCTTCTGAAAGAAGGCTCTCTACATGCACAGTACATAATCGGCACCTAATGCAATTTGACATAGTTCTATGTGGTTCTATGATGTAACACTGGCTTTTTACTTTGACGTTTCTCTTCCTCCGATACGTTTGCGTCCTTGACCGTTTACGAACCTGTTGCATCGAGAAATGTTAAAACGATACATTTGTATTCCAGAGAACTTGTAACAACTTTTCCGTAAAATATGGTGAATAAAATATGTTTGACCGTAATAAAGAAAAACAAAGTGCCTGTTTACAATCTATGAATAGGCGCTAACTTCTGGTTTAATCCTAATCCTAACTTAGGTATATTATAAATGCGAAACTGTGTTTGTCCTTCCTTCACGACCAATTAACTTGATTGCATAGAGTATTTAGGACGTAGAGTAACGTAGTTTAGGCTACTTTTTATCCCGATATTCCCACGGAAACAGGAAACTAACTAGTTAAAAATATTATCAAGTTAACCATTTTCGTTCGAATTTAATCGGACTTTGTGCAACAAACCCCTAAAAGGCATTTATGGTATTAGTAATAATTTACATCTTTACAACTATTCTCTCAAATCTACTCAACCTTTGTTTGATATGAAGCAGCAACGCCATACCTATTAAAAGCAGTAGCGAAAAATTTGTCTTCGTTACGTAAAATCACCAATAATGCACGGTATAAGGCCAATTTTCCTACTCTTATCCAAATATAACTCATAATACCTACAGGTGTGTACCTACTAGCAACTGAAAAAAAATACTATACGTGATTAGTTTATTTATTAAAAGTTTCAATAATAATCTTTAAAAAAAAATAATTCCTAAAAACTAAAAGTATTTTCGTGACCTAATCATGGACCAGCGAGATTCAGTCATGGGCCCCCAGTCATGGACAATAGTACTCAAAAGATTTATCGTTTTACTCTTGATAATTCAGTACATTGTTATAATTATATATAACAAACGCGCTTAGGTCTCTGTACAGGTTAAAACACTTTCTCCCGTCTAGCACCAAGATTGCACTTATACAGTCTCTTGTTTTTCCCCTTATAAGATATTTGTATGTACCTACTAATGTTCCGATATTTGTAGCACAAAAGCTTAAGCTACTGATTGCGTAATTGGGTTAACATTGCTATATTTATATTTATGTATTTAAATTAAAAATTATTTATCATTATTAATCGGATAACCTTTTGCAGTCTAAATTGATAAAAGCATGAGATGTCTCTCATTTACCAATTGCCATACTACATTAAAATAAAATATAAATTTTGCTTCAGCAATATTCACGATATAATGTTCATGATTGGGTTAGCGCACACTGAACCAATCATGAACATCGTCTGTGTCAGCTTACGTTGCAACATTAGAAGAAGAGTAAGGGTATAATTAGTATTCTCAAATATTAGATAAAAAATATATAATAAGTTAAAAAACAAAAACTTCATGGGTTTTTTGGAAAAATATTATTTTTACGGCTCAGGCGCATCGGATTCTAAGAAGAAAATACTATTCTTTGATCGAACCACTCTGAAATTTTTTTAAATGTTTCATTTTATTAACACAACATGGCCAAATTTTTTTTTATGAACGACGGGGACTCTTTTAGCCTTCATCATAGGTACTTCCGGCAAATGTTGATAGTATGTTAGAGTAGGTGTGGCTTGTTCTTATAAGTGTCACCAGTTGCATTAAATCACTCAGCCTGCCTAGCATGACCATCATTATATCACGCGATATGATATGATACGTCATGCTGTCTTGCTTACACCACTAAGGTGTAAGCGAGATATAGGATCTTTATCATGCGTCAACAGTCGATAAAAGCCGCTCATGCTAGGCCGGCAGGTTTGGTTATTTTTTTTTATGGAATTTATTTCAAATGTATAGCAATAGAGCGTGATCCACGATTGGGGATTTTAACTTATAATAATTTCATGTTTTTTTAAAGCATTTTTTAACTTCTTAACGAGTGAAAATAATAATAAATAACAGTTCTAACCCAAACAGCGTCTCATGAGTACCTCCCACTATGTTTTATGTCCCATAAAAATAGTTTACTGGAGGAGAAAGTCTTTCTCCAAATTCTTACGTAACGGGTCACAGGGTTTCGGTGCCCGGTTAGTCATGATTGGGATGTGAAGCAAGCTGCATTTATAGTTTTCTTGTTCTTAAAATATATAAATAGTCATTCAGAATAGATTAAATAAGTGTTTTGAAGCTTTGAAATGCTTTTGGTAAGTCTGTTTTTAATTTTGAATATTTTTAATTCAGCACCTAATTAAAGAGAATTCGAACTTACTGTCCTTATTATAGTAGTTACCAGTCACATTGATGTAATGCAAAGTTTTGAATTGCATAATTGCGTAATTTAAAATATAAACAAGTAAAACTTAATCGAATGACGATTATAAATAATGTTGCGTATTCATTGATTCAAATGCCCTTTTATTTATTCGTCTTATTTAACTTGTTTCAAAATTAGATTAAGAAAATGTCATCCTTCATCGTTTGGTAATGCCTATAATTCCAGCATAACAGGAAATCATTTTCAAAATCTGTCTATACTTATAAAACAATACCGGGACTGACTGACAGACAACGCACAGCCCAAGAGGTTGAACCATTCTGTGGGTTGAAGTCATGTAGGCGATCATTAAGAGGATTTTTTAATATTCCCACGGGAACGGGAAACACGCGGGTGAAACCGAGGGCGGACGCTAGTTTAAAATATGCAAATTATTCTAGGTTATAGTATGCAGTCTCCTCGGGTTGATGGTCACGACAGAAGCTGGTGTACTAGACCCAGCCCTTTACCTGCTGCCCAGCCCACCGCTGGTCCCCAGCCCTGACAGCATCACCCCAGGAGACAGGTGGAGGATGTCGGAATCCACCAGGGTGACGAGAGAAGCCGAATCCCCTGATGATAACCTTGTTGAGAGTGAGTATTAAAGTACCTATGTTGTATGCAGACTTCTCGGGGTGCTAGCCACGAAAGAAGCTAGTGTACTAGACCCAGCCCTTATCTGCTTCCCAGCGCTCCGCTGGTCTCCAGCCTGATCAGCATCTCCCCAGAAGAGAGGTGGGGGATAGCGGAAGCCACCAGGATGAAGAAAGAAGCTGACTCCCCTGACGATAGCATAGTTGAGAGTGAGTATTAAAGTACCTATGTTGTATGCAGTCTTCTCGGGATGCTAGTTACGACAGAAGCTGGCGTTCTAGACCCAACCCTTTATCTCCTGCCCAGCCCACCGCTAGTCTCCAGGCCTGGCAGCATCGCCCCAGCAGACAGGTGGAGGATGTCGGAAGCCATCAGGATGGCGAGAGAAGGTTTTTTTATTTGACATTTTTTATTTATGGAATTATAATTTTATTTTCCTGTTCAAATAAGTCTACTTATTAAATTTTATGAATAAGTATTAATCATTTAAATATACAGATTTACGTTAATGATCTGTACCCCTATTACGAGTTTGCTTAACATGACATTTACAGGACTCGTGAGCGTAGACTATCGGATACACTGCTCATGTCGGTAAAACAGTCGCTAAATATGAAAGAGACAGAGCTACATTTTACATTAACGTTTACTGTAACGTCGAGTTTGCCAAACTCGTAATAAGCCTACAGTTCAATAAGTATTAGAAGCATTCATTTCAAAGTCAAGAATTTTGTGTTAAAATATTGATGAACTTAATTATCACGATCAAATGAATTAAGTAAATCAACACACTTTGGTTAAAAGCGTAATTATGATTAGAAAATATTGCGAAATAAGTTGTTGGTTTTTGTCAGGTGGGTGTCATTAGAGTCATCATCTCGGAATGGATTTTAAAGTTTATACTTTTGTGTTGTTTACAGGCTGTAAATTTTATTAAGTTTATTATTTTTGTATACACAGTGCTAATTACTGATAATAAAATTTACTTCAAAAGGACGAGAATCTATTCAATCTTTTATTAATATTGAATTGTACATAAGTAAAAAATAATAAATAAAAATATGTTTATTCCAGTTCCTCAATCAATATTGAACACAAGATATTGGAACACTCATTTTAAGTATTTTAAAAACACTTGTGTCAGGAGTGTCCGCTTTTCCTAAAACTTAATAAAGTGCGACACAAAATATAAATGAACAATATTAATGATAAATAAGGATAATGTACTAAAATATTTTAAGCTACCCACACTAACAAAATAAGAGTCATTGTTACTTTAATAAATAAATTTAATAAAAAAAAATAAGTAGGTAGTACCTACTACTATAATAATTGGGGGCGCCACTAGTCAATAACTAGCAACCATCTAGCAAGTCTAGCAAATATTTCACTATTTCTACTTCCTAATACAAAAATATCTATTTATTATGAAGATGCTAAAGGTTTGGAAGCAACACTACCATCTTGACAGTCGTCATGATGCCTTAGGTATATTGAAATCGGTTGTTAGTTCCTCGATATCCGTTTTCTACTCTTGTGTCGTACTGTACCTACTAAGTTACATACTAAATAGAAAAGTTCTCTCTTTTGTGATTGCAAAAGTGTAAGTAAAGTAAGTTTAGTAAGTACCTATAATAACCAAATGTAAAATTTTTGAAAACTTTTAGAAAATCTGGTACCTACCTAATGTAGGTAATGTAAAAAAAAATAATTAACTAACAAGTAACTAAAAGGTATTTTTAACTAGCGGCTCGCGTGGTACTCGTTCCTGTGGGAATATCGGGATAAAAAGTAGCCTATGTGTTAGTTCACTTTTTGAAGTCCCTGCATATCAAATTTCAACTCAAATCCGTTCAGTCGTTTTTGCGTAAAAGAGTAACAAACAAATAAACAAACAAACTGACACACTTTGACTTTTAAAATAGTACTGAAAAATGCAAAATTTCAAAAATCATAAACTAAAGTATTTTTAAATTTCACAGAGCTTACAACAACTGAGAAGACTGAAACAATGGAAGGTGCGGAAACATTTTGGCCAGCTTTACGGGCCCCGTACAGCATCAAGGGTATCCATATACCCCTGACATTCAGTATAACCGGCTCGTATGGAAACAATGGGGCTTATGGTACTGGCGTGGTAGGCAGCAGTTACGCGAGCATCACCAGTGATAGGTTCGGGAACTACGGGAAGTCAGCCCTGGCTGGTAGCAGTTACGGAACTTATCCTGGGGTCAGGGTGTATGGTGGGAGTGGGAAGGTCGGCTGGAGCGGCTGGGGGAACGGGAAGTGGGGACATTATGGCAAAGGATAATGGAGACTAGGCTGGATATTCAAATACAAACTTTTTTTCCTTTCATCATAATACAGACATTTAAATGGATCTACTTTTAAGAAAAAGTTTTTTATCTTATCATAATCCATTAATGATATTCATTATTTCATGTATACGTAAGTAAATCGGTATTGATTTACACTAATCTAATAAAAACAGTGTTTGTATTTTTCCTAATTCCTATAAACGCCCACGATCCTGTCCCAGAAATCTATAAGTATTTTTCTTTATACTTTACGTGGCATTGCAAAGCATGCCGGTTACAGTAAGAACATCAGGGGAATTCATATACCCCTAACATTTAGTGAAACAATACAGAAAATGTCCATCCATCACTTTTCTAGCAACATACCTAGTTATAGCATCAGGGGTATCCTTTACATTTAGTCAGTAACCGGCTCGTATGGAAAAATGGGGCTTATGGTACTGGCGTGGTAGGCAGCAGTTACGAGAGCATCACCAGTGACGGGTTCGGGAGCTACGGGAAGTCAGCCCTAGCTGGTAGCAGTTACGGTACGTTTCCTGGGGTCAGGGTGTATGGAGGGAGTGGGAAGGTTTTCTAATAAAACTGCAAATAGTTTTCTCGTTATAGGGAATTTTCATGGTTTTACAAAGTTAAAGTGATTCGTCATCCTCGTGTTTATTATTTTGTAATTATGGCCACAAAAGACATCAAATGTGACTTATTTCAAGTGTTGACTTTGCTATAATAGCATTGACATTGCTATATTTAATAGCACTGGAAATTCCCAACGCGTCGTCTTTAACTTATAGATGATCAAGAGGATGACATAATATTAATATGATGAAATCTATGATAACTTATTGCGTAATTAATAAGGTTGTCTTGATGAAGTAATTCATTTTAATTTTTGGGTTTTGAATCAAAAATAAATAAAGGTTCCTAGTATGAGGAAATGGAAAAATTGCAAAGTAATCATGCCCAATTTAAAAAAATCGGCCAAGTGCAAGTCGAACTCGCACATGAAGGGTTTCGTCTCTCACCCAAGGTTGCCTGGAAGAGATTGCTATGTAGCAATAAGACCGCCTATTGTGTGTTCCTCTTTTTTCTCATTTTCTCTGTATGTGTTTGTTTTTGTATCATGTGCAATAAAGTTTCTATTATTATATTAAATACACCTACCCAAAAAACCACTATAAATTTTCGCCTGCAAAAATAACTTAGTTTTTCATAGTGACAAAGTTGCGGTTTTGGCAAAATTGCTATAGTTCAGAAACTGCATAATATATTTCATTCAAACAAATTTTCGTTGCAAGTTTTTATTAAGATCTACGGCATATATATTTTTTATTTTTTTTCTCTCTTATTTCAAAAGTTAGAGGGGGGACACACATTTTTTCACTTTGAAAGTCTATATCATTGAAACGGTTGACTTTGAGAAAAAACTGTTTTAGAAACCCCAATGTAATTTTTAAATCTATTGATATCCCACACGCATAGGTTTGATGAAAAGATGATTTTGCAGCTTCAGTTCCATGTATGGGGAGCCCCCCCTTAATATATATATATTTTTATTTTTGTGTAGAAACCGTAAAGCGGTTTACAGAATACATCGACCTACCAAGTTTCAACTGTGTAATCCTCATAGTTTTGGAATACCTAAAGTAGGTGTGACATACATCGGACATGACGAATCTATAAGGGTTTCGTTTTTTGCCATTAGGCTACGAAACCCTAAAAAGTAGTATAGTCTTGGAGACTCAACGTCTCAAATTTGGAATCTATCTATTTCGACATATCAGCCGCACGCATGACACCCACTGCTAAGTAGGTACCTATAGAATATTACCTCCAATGGTACTGTCTAATGGTACCACGGCAAAGGAAGATAAATACCATCAGGGTCCTTATTCACTATGACCACTAAACGATTTCTTGCTCAAACTACACCAATGTCTTACTTGGTTAGGACATTTTCACACTCACACAATTATATATCTAGTTATTGTACACTCACAAGTACTATAGTCACATAACTTTAAAAATTGTGAGTGTCAAAGAGAAAACAAATTTTCGAAACCAAGTAGGTAGGTACCATCGTACCTACGAGATTGCGTGGTTTGAGAAAGAAATTGGTAATAGGTCACAGAGAATACGGGTCCAAGGGAGCGATTACCTTACGCAATTGCACCCCAGATCTGCACTCAAGTATTGATAGACATGAATCAAATGTAACATAATTATGAATCACCATTACTATTAATGGCATCCTTGCACCGGCCTTGCTCCTGTCTGTCAAACGTCAGTTGTAATGAGACCACTTCCTGTGCGAGTCTCATTTAAGTTAAGGGCTCTCCCATACTGGTCAGTAGCATGGCCATGACGATACCTGTAATAGTCATACAGTCTCTCATCTGGACGCTGGTCAAATGCTCTGGAGAAGGGAACATTCGTCTGCTGGAGGAGGAGGTGCTGGCGGCTCTGAAGAGTTGTGTGCTACCTAACAACTCCAAGGAGAATAATGGTTAGTACTGCAAAATGAATTTGTTTGAAGTCTGTTAACTTTTCGATATGATTAGATTTTCCCAGGATAGGTAATATTTTTCATTAGCTGTAGATTAACCAAACCCTATTTACTTTATCTATTATAATGGTTTCATTTAGGCTACAAAACATTTTGGGATCGCGAAGTATAAGTACCTAAAGACACACAAAAAGTTGTACCTATAGGCACGTGCAAATGTGAGTACTTAAGTACCTATCTATATCGCGCAGACCTATATTTTAGATCTCTTTTTCTTAACATTAAGTATCTCGATAAAGGAAACTACAGAGCGAGCCATTATGACCAATCTAACAAAACAAAACCAAATAGACCAGTCATTTACCTACATTCAAAATTGTTTGTTTGGGTCCACCTAGATAATTTTTATCCAGATTTGCAGCATTCTAAAATGTAAGCGCGCTGAGTTGTTGCTGAAAAGCTGCTTATTTAGTTTTCACTTTTTTCCTAGTTGAGTGCAAAAAAAACCGACATAGGAATTAAGACTCTGAATAGTAAGACCACTATACTTTTTAAGGTATATAAAATTCATGATAGATTCAGTCCTAATCCAATTTTATAGGTCTAATGGCTAATAGCTTATAGTTTCCAAGATACAGAATCCCCAATGTTCTCTATTTTTCCCCAAAAAGTTAAAAAGTGAGAAATGGCAAATTTTTGACAAATTTGCAATAAGACCTATAAAAAAGGATTAGGGTGGGTGTCATGTGGCTGAGGCGACGACGACGACTCGCCTAAAAGACGAATAGTAACGTTTGCATATTTACTAACTTACACAACATCGAAGTAAGGTACAAAAAGTTACCCAAGCTTCTAAACAACTAAAGACTGGTAGACAGAGCTCTAAAACGAGCCAAGACTGCTTTTCAGTAGACAGTAAATTGGTCGTTATTATTGGTATTTCTGTAGCTAATCAACGCCAACGCCGCTCTGAGGACTACACCCGCATAGCTTCTAACAACAACGGCACTGGTCAAAACCAATTTGGCCACCAAAGACGGAACTACTCTGATATGAGGGATCAGATGCATATCCTCAACGCGACAGATTACGACTATGGTGGTTATGGCACTGCTGGGAATGGGGAAAAATATGTGTCCTCAGTACCTCGACCGGCGACAGGGGGGGTGGATAACAAAACACAATCGAAACTTAACAGGACTAGGCGTAGTGACGCACTTATGAAGCAACAGGATAACGATCAGGTAGATCTTCTATATAAATATTTTTTTTGTAATTAAATAAACAAACGAATGTTGTTTATATTTGACATTGCCACTGCCATTATTAACACCATCTAGCTCCAAACGAAGTAACTATTAAGTGTGTGTGTAGCTTGTACCGCTACAGTTTTATTTTAAAAGAATATCAATCAATCTGATTACATTTTTGTTTCAGTGTCTAAGTCAATGCATTTTCGCCAATTTACAAGTTGTAAGTAGTATTTTCTGCAAAATATAATAAATCCTGTCCTATCCTGCTTTGAACTAATATCATAAATGCAAAATTCTGTGAGGATATTTGGATGGATTGATGTTTGTTACTTTTTCACGTAAAAACTACTGAACGGATTAAGATGAAACTTTACAGTAATATGTGTTATTCTGATGTAAGTATAAGCACATCAGAATAACACATAAGCCACAATTTATCCCGACATTCCCACGACCACACTAACTAACCAATACTAAAACCACAGTTTTACAGTTCATAATGTGCTAATAATAGGTACGGACTTACGAGTATCGCTACTCATAAATGACATACCCAGGCTAATGACGGTTACGCCGCAAACGATGATAATTATTTCTAAGTAAGTAAGTATATGGTGTTAATTTATAGACAAGACAAACTGTTTACTTCGTATTTTTAACTTATCTACCTACCTACTCATACTCATAAAAGTCAGGTAGCGTAGATCAATGGGTATTTGTTATGAAATAGGAAAATATCCTGATCATCTTTAGGTAAGTATAGGTAATCATAACTTTTTAATATTGCATTTTACAATGATATTTTATGTGATAAATTTTAAACAAGAAAATATACCTACTAGAAAAAAGCAACTTGTCTCAAGTCGCATGTCCTTGGACGGTTAATTCGTCCAAGCGCATGTCTCATACCGTCAGAGCGACATGAGACAAGTTGCTTTTTTCTAGTATATTTTCTTGTTATTTATCTTAAAGGTAATCATTTAGAATGGAAAATATTGAAAAAAACAGCAATTTACACTGTACACCTAAACGCCATTGAGGAATTAGCACTATTATAAGGTTTGTGGTAAACAGGTAGACTCGAGGGGAATACCGCGTGAAGCCGAGTTCTGGGACAAAGTTCAAACCTCTGTGACTTCGCAGCAGTCGAGGGCCGCCTTGCGAGACCAAACTAGGGCTTGCTTTCAGGAACTGCAGTCAGGTACGGTAATATCACACTTCACTTGTAATACGCGGTTCTGTTGTTAACTGCCCAAGAATACAAATGACACGTGAAACCGAGTACTGGGGACAGAGTTCAAACTTCGATGACTTCGCAGCAGTCGAGGGCCGCCTAAGAAGACCAAACCAGGGCTTGCTTTCAGGAACTGCAGTCAGGTACGGTAATATCACACTTCACTTGTAATACGCGGTTCTGTTGTTAACTGCCCAAGAATACAAATGACACGTGAAACCGAGTACTGGGGACAGAGTTCAAACTTCGATGACTTCGCAGCAGTCGAGGGCCGCCTAAGAAGACCAAACCAGGGCTTGCTTTCAAGAACTGCAGTCAGGTACCTATGCTGTAGGTGTTAGATATAATAGGTGACCGTCAAGCTTTCAGAGTAGCTAATATAAGTAAAAGTGGCCATGAGCAAGCCCTATCGCTCGCATAACCGGATATAATTTAGTGAAGAAAGGTTCTAGAATAGCAACCACGAACTAGAACGACGCAACGTAGAGGCTCCTCATAGGTGGACAGGAGGTTGCGGCGGGGTACCGACGGCTGCAAGTCGCTCTCAGCCGCTCTTTGAGGCGCTCTAAAAAGGAGGACTATGTCTAGCAGTGGACTTCCACTGACAGATGATAATGTACCTATAGTTGGCTGGCTGGCCTAGAGGTTTTTTTTTTTCAGTATGCATTCTAATAACTAGTTGACCCTGGGTTAACCGGACCACGGGAGATAGTCTCTCTTGTTGCTGAATCTGTTTTGTGCTGCCGTTCTTTTAAAAGAACAGCCTCTGTATTACGTTACGACGTCGTATTATTACCAACCTACATAACATGAACTCTCGGTAACTCAGTGGTTAGAGCAGTGGGCCGGATAGTCAAAGGTCGTAAGTTCGATTCCCATCACAGAATTCACTTGATTTTCCCAATAATTTTCTATTTGAAATTTATCATAAATAACATGCCTGGTAATAATAAGAGGTCGTAATACAGAGCAGTCATACAAAACGGGATAGGGACACTTGTGCGAATGGACATTGACGCGAATAGACACTGGCGAGAATGGACATTTGCGCGAATTTACACTTGCGCGAATGGACAATTTGCGCGAATAGATATTTTTTATCACTAAGTAGTATGTAACTACTCTACTACTAATCTAAAACTAATCTGTGTCATCCAAATCGGTTTGGTATATTTTGCGTGAAAGGGACTAACATCCAAACATCTGAACATCCAACCAAACGTCCTCACACACTTTCGCATTTGTAATAATTATTTTGTATTTGTAATTATTTAGTATTCTGTGCTAACATTTGAAAACTATTAAATATTAGTAGGAAGTAGGATTAGTAGGAGTAGGCTTCTATTTCTTGGAATGTTCTAGTCTAAGTAGTATATTCTTGATGCAGCTAAACGAGGTCTTGCTGATGCACGTGGCACCCTGAAAAAGCCAAGGCACTGAACTTGAAAAGCTCTACCTTCTTTTTTACCGACTTCAACAAAAAAGGAGGGAGGTACTCAATTCAACGCGTATTTTTTTTTTTTTTGTCTGATGTATGTATACCGATTACTCCGGTGTTGGTGATCCGATTTTAATAGTTGTTTTTTTGTTCGATCGGGTACACTGTCAATTTGGTCCCATATAATTTTTACGAAGATCTGGCTAGTAGTTTTTTCATAATCTTGAAAATTATCAATCACCTTTTGGCAAGTAGTCGTTTACCTAGATGACTTTGTTGTGTATGGGCTGATTTTTAGTGTAAGTATAACGGCACATGATGTAACTAAAAAATCTGAAATAAAAACATTTTATAAAAAAAAATCAAACCGACTTCAAAAAGTAAAAAATAAAACTTTTGGAGTCGGTGCTAGCTAGCTAAGGCCAAAAAAATATATAGTTAATAGAAGTGCAATGTAGAATGCCCTGGCTGGCACCGACTCCAAAAGTTTTATTTTTTACTTTTTGAAGTCGGTTTGATTTTTTTTTATAAAATGTTTTTTGAAGTTTGTTCAAAATTAAGATCGTGCCTAATTAACGAACAAATAGTTACTACTTAGTGATAAAAAAAAAATGTATTCGCGCAAATGTCCATTCGCGCTAAAATCTAAGTTAGGTAGGTAATAAACAATTCTACCAGACCTCTTCTTCCTTTGTAAAAAGTGGATTAAGCTGTGATTATCGTAAGACAGTTTACATAAACTTTAATTTTTTAACTAATCTACAGAGGCGGAAGACAACGGATGCTCCTATTCGAACAAATTGGAACGCTGTTTGATGCTGCGCTTTGCGGATCGAAAAATGGACTGGTCTAAAAATGGAAACACCCAAAATTAAGAACTAAAACCTTAGTTACCGATATCAATGGTTCTCACGTACCTATTATTTCTGCATGGATACCTAAATGTAATCATAACTTTAGTCAATAGTTAGTTTCGTAGCAATAAAGCAACTCGGAATAAAGTCTGAATGAAGCTTTGCCTTTTATTTTACTACAGGAAATTACTTACTAACAGTATTTTGTTATCTGTGGTCTGGGCAGGTGGTATACCTTCGAAAACATACGCTTTTAACATAATTTAGTATATTGGTGGTGGTACAATCGGGCAACTTCCCGGTTGACCAGTAGTTTTTTTGGGAAACGTTTATTCGAAAGTAATAAGGTTAAAGAAATAATTTATGATTTAAATGAAATACCTTATAATGTTCTCTTATTAGTGATATAAACGTTTTCTATACTTTCTTTAAATAACACTTCCTAAAAAACTCTACTCGTCAACCGGGAAGTTCCCGGACTGTACCTACTTAAAATTTTAATTTGTGGTAGCGCAGTGGTTCGCTCGTCACGGTTTTAGAGGCCAAAAAAATATATAGTTAATAGAAGTGCAATGTAGAATGCCTTGGCTGGCACAGACTCCAAAAGTTTTATTTTTTACTTTTTGAAGTCGGTTTGAATTTTTGTTATCAAATTTTTTTTTTCAGATTTTTTTTGTTACATCATGTGCCGTTACTTACACAAAAAATCAGCCCATACACAACAATGATGTCATCTAGGTAAACGGCTATTTGCCAAAACTAAATTCATATTTTTCAGGATTATGAAAAAACTGCTAGCCAGCTCTTCGTAAAAAATATATGGGAATACACATAAACCATTTTCTTTCAGATAAAAAAAGAATTATAAAAATCTGTTAACAACTGGCGAAGTTATGGTAAAACATACATTAAAAAAAAACGTCGCCTTGAGAACCTCTTCCATTTTTTGAAGTTGGTTAAAAAAAGGCCAGAACTCCATCAGTGGGACATAGGAATGGCTAGGTCTATTGATAGATGTAAGTATAGATTCTTTAATGTGTTTAAGGCACACAAATTGTGCCAGCTTTATATTCAACGTAATGAATGGAAACGCCAATTAGTGGTAGCTAACTAAATAACAAAACATTACTACACATAAAAATCGCATCTTATATATGTTAAAATTACATATAAAGTATTATAGGATAATTAGGATATGAAAATGGTAGAGGGTAATAAATGAAAGGTTCATCCAAATTAGCATCTTTTAACTCATGCGGGTATATCGGTTTTGGCAGCGGAGGCAGATCCTTTGTCACCTGTAAAAAGCATTTAAGTTACGTCAAAATTCATTTGAACAACGGGGAGACGCCTTCTTCATCATACCTAAGTAATTATAAGACTGGAGGTGAAGCGCCTCTTCCGGCATCCTCGACCACTACGAGGAACTGGCTATATCATTATCTCTAACTGCCGCTATGCCAGGACACAACAATACTGAAAACCTTGATTTCATGGCGTCAGACTTAGATAGATGGCCAGATAGCTTACGTTAGCTAGCCAGGCGGTCAAGCTAACAAGTCCTACCACCAACCAAACCGAATAGAGTCCGTCTCATGAAAGAAGCCTCTTAGAGTCGCGCTCAAATCTTCTACATTCGATAATAAGCTATCACCAACTGTGAAGATAAGCTAACCACATTTAAGTTCCAGTAATATTCCGTGGAACTTCTTTCGTGAGACGGACTCTACAATATGTAGGTACTGGAAATCGAACCCGGTTGGGGTTCATGACCATTAGACCACAAAGGTGGTTAAATTATCATTTATTATAAATTGATTTGAATAAAAAAAATGAGTTTCGACTTAAGCACCACCCAGATTAGGTCACCTACCGGAGGTTCGTATGGATTACGTCTAGTATTTTCACCAAAGCATGTTTCCACCAGAAAAACAAATATAACTACAACTACACATTTCTTATCTAAAAACATATCACAAATCATAAACTTTATGTTAGGTCATAAATGATTTTACTAGCCAACTTTTTTGAGAGGTAGAGGTGATATAAGAAAACTATAATATACCTACCTTACCGGTAATAATTTTCGTGCTAGTACGTTATTTCGTTAGTTTTATTTCTGGCGCAAACAATAAGGAAATTAAATATTATTTGTTAAAATTATACATTACTACAAAACATTACTTCAACTGTCTAATAAATCAAGTATTAACATTTTGGCGACTAAACTAAGAGCAATGCGACGCTCAACACTTTCAGTCAGCCACAATCGAAGTTCTTAAGCTTACTAAAAGCCAAATATTAGTCCATTTGAATAGAAAAGGACTATTAGTTGTTTCCCAAATAAATAAAAATAAAATAAAATAAAATTAGGGGTTAAATAATTAATTTAACTTAGAAAAAAGTTATATACAAGCATAGAATTCCTTTAAAATTGCAATAAATCGACTCACGAAATAGCAGTCATATTATTTTTCATGTGTCCTCTAGTTCGTTTGACTACCGAATCAGGGTTATTCCAGATACATTTATGTTGCTTGTTTATATATATAATAATTACGATAATTTAAATGAAACCCAAAAACCTAAACATGTATGTACCTACGTACGTTTCTTATGATTTAAATTCGGTACATGTTTTGTTTACTAGAATTCTCATAATATGAGTTTGAAGTTGACCTAAATTTACAATTTTAAGTTAAATTAGCATAGATACTAGCAAGTACTACCAGTATAATTTGGTTTTTTTTTCTAAAGTTTTGAACAAAAGAGACATTTTGTTTGATTTTTTAAGTATTACGAACATTACATAAACATTTTATTTTTGCAAATACAATGCAATTTTTCATTTTATTTAGATGTTTCTGATCTCACTCTCACATCTTTCTTAATTATTAAACTCTTGAAATATTTATGTTTTTTATTGATAAATATCACAATTCACTTTAAAATACTTTGCAAAATTATCATCGCTTCAAGTTCTCTCATGACGTTTTCAATGTTCAAATTAGACTCGAATTGACTACGGCGTTCCATGATCGCGTCTTTGTTGTCGTCAAATAATTGGAGAAATTTATTTTGATCAACAATTTCTAAAATTTCGTTGCGGAATTGTACGTACAGTAGAACCATTTCTCGTTTATAATTGACAGTTTTGTCCATGTCGTAATGTCTGTATCGTATGACACGTCCGATTAGTCGTCTGCGGTATTGATTTTGTGCTCTTGACGTTCTTGCTGCGGGTTTACTTTCTAAATCTTCTTCGTTATCCACGTGCACGTCATCCTCCTCGTCAACGAAATCATTAGCTTTAGCATACCACGATGCAAACTCAGCTAAATACACTTGTTCTAAAGATGCAGGACGCTCTTCATAGCGCTGGATTATGTTTTTGGTCCAGACATCAGTACTGTTTTCGTTAAGGCCTTCGCGGTCCATTTGTTGACGACGTTTGCGGCAACGTTGTCTTTCCGTCGGCCATACTGTTGGAATGTACGCAACTTGACGACTTGTCTCGCTCATTGGTTGACGTAGGAGATACCATGCTGCTTCTTGAGCTGACATCTCTACAGCATTAAGGAGCTTGATGCTTAAAGCTTTCAACTGGTCTGTGTAGTCCTGTTCGGGATGCTCTTGCATCATCGTAGTAAGCTCACGACGTAGATTGCCCATTCCACGAGCTGATTTATTTACGTACTCCACTACATACTCTGCGCAGCTGTATTCATCCAAGATAAATTGAATGTCGATGTTTGAGTTGACTTCGCCAGCAATGTACGGATTGAACGTGTTTGTCATAAGTTCGTCAAAGTTTCGTCTGAACAGAAGAGTTGGTCTGCGTAACGTTGAGCGCACAATGTCGAGGTATGAATCGTGTGTCAAAACATTAACTTCAAGAAAGTCATCCATGCCCGCGTACCGACGTTCATCGAGTGAAGTACGCAGCTCTTTCGCCTTCTGTTGTAGTGTTCGACGGCGTTTATCAGATTGAGGCATTGGAACCAATACACGAGTCGTAGACATTGGCCAGTACGGAATTCCGAATCTGCAAATTGTCTCACCTCGCTTCGTGCATGTGAAAGTATGTTTGTGTATCTGGTTAGCGTAGATGGAATTGTTAGGTACATCATTCCGGGCTACCGTACTCAATTTTTCTACGAGCTCAATGGTTTTTGGCATATTTTCCGACGGGGTTTCATGTGGGTCGTTGTTTAACCACAATAAAATGTGTGCGTGGGGGCTTCCTCGATGCTGGAACTCGATACGAATGAAGTAATCTCTAACAAAATACTCTCCGAATGGATTATAGGACTGTTTGGATTCCAGCATTTTCATCAAGGAACCGACGAGCTTGTAGAAGTAAATGCAGCACGTCACAGGATCGTCGTTAACTAAAGTACAGCGCTCGGAAGTGTTGAGTTCTCCTGCCGATTTTCCAGGATATTTATTGCTCAGTCTGAGAAGTATAGTAAGTAATTTCATCCATCGTATTTCGTTTGCACTTACAGTGAGAAAGATGGTTGGTTTACCAAGTTGACGAATCATGGCAAAGAGATCTCGTTTGCGAGAAGCCCAGTATTGGACGGAGTTTGGCACCGTCTTCATGAATGCGAGTTTTTGTAAGACATATTCTTTCAGAAATTCTGGGTCTTCTAACATTCGTCTTGTAACATTTTCTGTGACTGAAACGTTGCGAAACGTGCTGCATATTCCATCCACCATACGTAGCCGCAAAATTTTCATTGCTACGTACAAGATTTTTTGAGGCGTGGCTCCGCGTCTATCGCTTCGTCGTATTTCACTGGTTGCCATCGTGTAAGGTGTCACTGAAACTCCCATGTGGAATCGACGTGGATTTCCATAGTATATCGATGGGAATGACAACTCTTCTGCATGACGGTCGTAAATGATGTTGAGGGGAGTTGCCCGGTGTCCTGGTGCGATATTGAGATAATCTTCTTCGTTCCATATCACGGTATGTTGTCTTGAAGCGAGAATCTCAGATTCAGGGTTCTGTTCTGCGGAGATATTTTCTATACGGTTTGACGGGTCATCCTCTACGTCATCGAGGTCTGGCAAAGCAAGATTCAGTCTCGACAAGTCCACTTTGATTTCGTACAAACGATATAATGGAGAGTTTTGCAGAACAGTTAACCACGAAGTAACTGTACTTTTGGACATGTATCCGCTAATGTAAACTGATTTATGGGCAAGGTTTCTTTTAATGTTTACATTAATAACGTCGTCCTCGTCCAATTGTCGCGGCAAACATTTTATCATTTCTTGTACGTCGACTGGTACGTTTATCACTTGTCCTAAGATTCCATAAGAGAAATCATGGCGCAGACGACGCACTTGCATAAATGGTAGACGAGGCGAAATCAATCGTTCACTGATGGGATCTAACGGTGGTAGGCCTGGTGGTGGGTCAGGATATGAGAATCCATTAACTTTTGCTAGCGGTGGCATCGATTGTTTGTTCAGTGACTTTTTGCAAGTGTTGCAAACCAGTTTATATTCTTCTCTGCTCAGTTGTCGATTTTCTTTGATAAACCAATCCGAAATTACCTTCAGCTGTGCTGCAGTGATGGGTTTAAGGTCGTTTCTAAACCAAAGTCTGTCGCAGACCGAGCAAGCGTAGCCAAAATCGTTGTCCAAAAAAGTAGATTTGAATCTCATGATTGACGATGCCCATTTAGTGTTCCAAGTAGCTTGTGCTTGAACTTCAATTTGATCTGAAGAAGTATTTGGTTGTACAGTAGTTTCGGCTGGTTCTGTTGCTAAAGTTTGACGTTGTTGGTCGGTAAATTGTCGTTGAGTATCAATATGGACGGTGTTTAACCTTTGCCCTGAACGAGATGAGGATGTAGTTGTCGCTTCTAGAGAACCACTGGCAATAGCCAAGTTAGCAGCTTGGCATAATCTGTTGTTTCGATCTCTTACATTACGTGCTTCTCTTGCAGCTGCTGCCTGTGCAAGAGTTTTGGATGCAGCAATCCGCTGTCTGTACTCACGTTGTATTTGTGCCCTTGTTTTTAGAGCAGCAACTATTGGTTTTGCAAATGGCGTCGCAGAGGTAGATGCAACAGCTTCTTGAACCTCCATGGGAACAGGAATTGCCGGAAAGAGTGGCTCATTTGTGAGATTGACACGCTCATCAGGTTGATCTGCAGTGGTGGTAGATTGTTGTTGCGCGTGTTGTCGTTGATTTCTAGTTTGCACATTGTTCGACTCTTCCTCTGAACGAGATGAAGATGTAGTTGTCGCTTCAAGAGAACTACTGGCAATAGCCAAGGTAGCAGCTTGGCGTAATCTGTTGTTGCGTTGTCTTTCGTTTTTCGATTTTCTCGCAGCAGCCGCCTGAGCAGGAGTTCTAGATGCTGCGATACGCTGTCTGTACTCACGTTGTTTTTGTGCTTTCGATTTTGAAGCAGCGATTATTGGCTGCACGAATGGCGTTGCTAAAGTAGATGCTACAGCATCTTGAACCTCCATGGGTTCACTCATCGAAGGTAGTGGCTCATTCGTGAAATCCTCTGGTTCGTCAGGTTGTTTTTCCATGGTGCGTTTGTAAGCGGTTCTGCAAAATGAATCGTCGTTCGAAACAATTTAAAAAAAATTCTCATAAAATTCTTCGTTTCTCAAAAAATTTATTGTTTAAATTTCTACCCGACTGTTAAAATTTAATTTTTGATTTTATTATTTTATAGGTAATAATAAATTTTGTATTGACATTATTTCTTTCAGCAAGTAAACTGAATAAAAGTTGTTGTTCAATTAGTTACTTAATTATTTTTGCAAATTTAATTGTAATTTTTTTTTACGATTTTGTAATTTTTGCATTTTTCAATGCTATTATGGTAAATTTTAAATAGATAAATATTGGAAAAAATTAACTCGGCCACAAGTGAATTCTCAGACGGGAATCGAACCCGCGACCTTTGGAAATCCGGTCCAATGCTCTAACCGCTGAGCTACCGAGACATTAATTGTAATTTGTTGTAAAAAAAGTAATAATTTTGAATAATTTATTATAAGAATAAACTGTGACTAAATTATTGTTCATAAATCTTAAATTTAAAATTGAAAATTTGGAAACATCATTAAAATGTTTGTTACTCTAGCTTTTAAAAAGCCCGCCTCAATGTGTTTGATATAGGAGAAAATTGTTCCCTTTGACGGCTGGCTGCTCCAACCTGTCATTTCAGACACGTTGTTATAGTATTGTGTAATGTTTTAATTTTTTGAAATTATAGCTAAGCTCCATAATTTTTTCGATCGAATAAGTAGTAAAGCAATTGATTTTTTACTCATCGTGAAATATAGTTCTGTTAAATTATTGTTATAGTTTTGTCAATTATAGCATAACCTACAATCGCTGCACTAGCGGACCGATGCTATTTATTTTAATGATGAAAGCTCGATTATTCGACAATATATCACTGAACATATATTTAATATCGAAAGAATCATTACCTTTATCGCCGCAATTATCGTTGCTATAAACAATTGACACCTTTCACTGCACTACATACTTGACGAAAACATGTAAATGTATTAATGTATAGCAGCTGTCCACGCGGACGCATCGCTCACTCAAGTAGGAGAGAGACAGATGTCGAACGCTGCCGAACGCGGAGGCCGATTGTGCCTCTTTGTCGCTCGTTCCGCGCTCTCGCTTGCACTTCAAGCCTTAAATGGAACGAACGCCTCAGAGCGAGGTAACGCCGCATGAGTCATGTTTTTTCGTGCGTGCAGCCAGCTTCATCGAATTAGAAGACGTTGTCACGTCAAAAACACATCTTGACCCCCGGTATAAATCTATACGGCCGTTACAATCCGAAGCTCGCTCATTTTTAAAACTGCAATCATTTAATAATCGTGTGCAATTTGGCAGATGTTATGCTTGGAATGGATTATTGAGATAACAAAACAACATTTAAAACTTACTTACCTGTGGTTTATTGAACAATAAATCACAAATAATCCTTCTTTTGAGTCGTGACCAGTGGGCCACAGACGCACACTTCGATTTTAAAAGATAAAAAAACCACGTAAATATTTTTATTTTTGCAAAATTTTACCACCCGGACTATGTTTACTTATTACATTGACGATAACTAAAGGTATTTTTGTCACTTATTGTGTAAGTCAGGGTGGCCACTTTCTGGAAAACCGGGAAATGTCAGGGAATTTCGCTAGTCATGGAAAAGTCAGGGAATTGTCAGGGAAATTTAATGGAGGTCAGGTAATAAAATTTGTCTCTGTACCTACACAATACATTTGAGTACATGATAAAAAAAAATTATGGAGGTCAGGGAATAAAAAAAATCTCTGTATGCACATAATACATATAAGTACATAATAACGACTTAATTTGACGACCTCCGTGGCCGAGTGGTGTACGTACCGGTTTTCATGGTGCTTTGACTAAGAGCTAGCGCAGACGACGGATAACGGAGGACTTTTTGTCTTTATTGTTAACCAAATAATATTCAACTTAGACCGCGTATATCCGCGAAAAGTACGCGATAGTCCTCGTTATTTATTCAACTTTATGTTCTTAGTAATAAGGTCGTGTCGCGGAAATAAGTCCTTCTATGTCCATCGTCTGCGCAGGCCATAAGGGAATATCTTGTTTCGATCCCGCAATCGCAGTGAATGCAGAATTCCGACGAGAGAGGCTCGATAAAGTGTTAGACATTTCGCCCTGACGGGATGGACATGAGACAAGTTGTATTTTCTAGTATATTTTCTTGTTTAATATTTATCACATAAAAATCGCATTGTAAAATGCAAAATTTGTAAATTACAATTTATAAAACGTTACCTGTAGTAGGATGTGAACCCACGACCTCCGTCTAACTATGCTTTCGCTCTTACAAACTGAGCTATTCAGATACTACTTCTTATCATTTCCGTTTTTGTATTATTTTATTGTATTTGTAAATTGTAATTTGCTAGCAGATAATTCTGCAAAAAGTCAAAAAGGTATTCCAATTATATATTTTATATTTATTACATTTAAGATTATGGTCAGGGAAAAACTTCTAAAAACGCCTGGAAAACCGGGATTTTCAACTGAGATTAGCTCGTATGTCAATGGTTGGACGAATGAGTGTTCTAGGAACAAAATGACCGTCGGCTGATAAGAAAGAGGCAGGAACATTAAACAGGCGCACAGTTTAATTCGTAAAAACGAGACAACAATTTTTTTGGCGGTATGTCGTTTGGGATGAATTATATCCGTGAAGCAGATGACGAATCTCAACCTCTCGGATAAAAAAGTACCGAAAGTCATGTGAGTGGCTAGAGCCAAATCTTATCACTAAATAGGGTTCAAACAAGAGGAAAGAAATCGAACTTAAACTACATAATAAATTTATTAAATTACTGTCAAAATACCAATTTTCATCACATAAAAATTTCAAAGTGATTGATAACATATTTCGTAATTATTTTTATGTACTGTTATTTTTATTTAACTTACCACTCAATAAGCAAATATGTCTGTTCTGGAGGCCTATTGTCGCTCTGAGTTAGTTCGACATCACAGTCGTAATTTTTTGTAGCCCTATATCTTTATTAGAAATGTAAGTCGATCGAATCTCACTATCGGTAAATGTGTAGTAGTCTCAATGATGTTCGACAATCCTATAATCCCTAAGATTGTTTTTAGTGAATTTTAAATACTTACTACAGATTTGCGGCTCCAGTTACGATTTCCGATATCGCACCAAAAAAATTGCGCCCCTGTTCATATACTTATTGTTTGAAAAAATTATCAAGCTAAACAAAATTTTATTTAAAAGTCATTCATGTAAGTACTTAGAAAAATATTGGAACTTGTGGCCGAGTTAACTTTTCCAATATTTTTCTATTTAAAATTTATCATACGTATAAAAATAGCATTGAAAAATGCAAAAATAAAAATCATAAAAGAAAAGTCAATTATGTAGTTGAGAAATTTAATAAATAGTAAATTATTTCAATTGCACTAATGCACAGTTGGTGCTAATACCGACAGGGACAATGTGTGTAAAGGTAATGGTGCTTTGCTTGCACACACTCTAGGTTGCGCTTGAATGTGTTTTGACCATCTGCAAACATGGAGTACTGACTCCCGTTCCAAAACGGATAGACGTTCCTGTAAACAAATGCGTATTTTGTAATCAATAGTCTTTTTAACATATTAATTTGCATTTCATGACTTTAAAAATATAAAAACTTTGTTAAGGTTGATCAAAGCTAACTAGCTGCAATTTAATTTGCTATACAATCTAAATACTGTATGACTTTTATATACCTAGTAAAAATAATTTAAAAATCATTATAGACCATGTCAAGCGCAAGAACTAGGAGAGGTATAGGTATACAGTAGGGCCTTACTAATCCGTATAGGGAAAAAACAAAACCCCTTCCGAATTATCGTGGCGTCCAGATAATATTATGCAATATTTTAATAGGAATAAAACACATTTTTAACTTGGGTTTCATTTAAAGTTAAAATTTAAAGTCAATTTAGATTTTAGACAAGAATGTTTACGCAGCGCACAGTGTGTTTTTGACCCTCATTTTGGGACAGCCTAATTTTTTTGAATGATCGAATGGAGAAATATATCACAAATGCTAGAGTAAAACTCCCGCGAGCCTCGCTTTGATAGTTTTTGAAAAAATGCGATCTAAGTAAAAGTACCGGTATTTATTTATTTTTTTGTTTTTATTATTTTTTCTTTTTTCTATGAATGTAACACTTAATTTTGCAGTGTGATCGTAAAGGCCTATCATAGGGCAAAATTATGAACCATGAACGAGGAAGCTACGACTTCACAGTTTCAAGGTAATCGCAAAAATAACAAAATCGGAATTATTTTTTTGTGGCTAAAGTATTTAGTATTAGCATTTAATTTTTACTTAAGAACATAGCTACACATATGGAATACTACCACAAAAAAAATCTATTGTTAAAACCGTGGGACTTCGGAGATATTAATTTTTTTAAAGTACCGGTTCGGTACCGGTTTTTGGTCAAAGTCCTCAATGTCACTTTTTAGCAATATCACATACAATTCTTTATTGTAGCTCACCATATTAGGGTAACGACGATTTAATTTTAAAAAGGGAGAATGGGCAAAATCCCCGGTCTTTAACAACTTCAAACTTCTAACATTAACTTTTAAGTATGGACGTGTAGCCTCAAAGGCTCCGGAAAGTATGTTAGTGTCTAAGTTTTGTGTACTTTCCCCACACTCTACGCACCTGAACAACTTAGTAGCTTTAGTTTTAGTATCGAAACGGCCAGTGATAAAGAAGATTGCATCGTTCCACCAAAAACATGTGAGTAATATTCATCTAAACATCGTATAGAGCCTGTCAGGCTACATGCCCATAGTTGTGTTATAAAATATTTGTAAACAACTTTGTTCTCGCTTTTAAATTTTCTTGTAAAACATGGCTGAAAATAGTGAAGCATATCCTTCTCGTTCTAAATTAAAGGCCGTGATCTGTACATTCTGAAAATGTATAATTGTATATGCATCATACATAAAATATATGATTTAAGAAAGCCCTGCTGAGGCAAAGTGGCACTATGAGTCTGGAACGGCTTCATAGCGCCTCACCCCCGCATCCTCCAGGTAATTTTTTTTTTTTTTTTTTCTCTTTATTTTGACACATACAGTCAGTAGTACAAATTACTATTAAATTAAAACTTACATTATAGACAATGAGTGTCCACTATTACTATTAATGTTAAGTAGGTACTTGCTAGAATTTACAGATATTTTTTGCAAACTTAAAAAATATACTTAATAATAAAATACTTGATACAGTTTTTTTTGCTAAAACTTAGAAAAACAAACATATATTGTGTGGTAGAAGATAACTTTACTATTTTAGATATATGTATTAATGCGGGGTTTCAGCATGCCTGACGAGGGTGGACTCCTTCCCGCATTACATATTACACATCATCGGAAGATTCGATTGGTAGACCGTGCAATCCACAAGACAAGAGAAGCATGCAATGGCGGAGCGCGTTTATAATACACTCATTTGCAAAAAAAACGGGCGGTTTTGATTTTAATTCATCTTTAAAAAGATACAATACTAAAAAGGTTTCAATCGTTTGTACACGTTACTGGCCGGTTTTAAAAATGATGTGGTATTTAAAAAAGTACGTTCTAAATTCAAATTTTCATTTGATGCTCATTTTTACAGAAAACCCCTTTTTATCCTACATTTTTGGCGCGAAGTTCCAGAAATTAACATCGACTTTCATAACTTTTATTCAATTTTTATCGATTAATTTCATATCCTTGACTGTCAAAGCTTTATTTATTGCTGTTTGGCTGTATCAAAAATGGTACATAAAGTGGTAAAAGCTACCAAAATTATCGCGCTGCTTGAAGAGGGTTGCAGCCAATGTTTTGTGGCTAGGAGGCTAAATGTTAGTCGCTCGACAGTCCAAAGGACCTGGCAGCGATATCAGGAGACTGGTTCCGTCGAGAGAAGGCCTGGTTCTGGAAGAAAACCATGTACCCAACCACGGGATGATCGTTTTCTTGTGAGTCGCGCATTGAGAAATCGCAAATCTTCGTATGTGGATCTTAAGAACAACCTCCAAGAAGTAAGAAATGTGCATATTAGTCTATGGACGGTCAGGAGGAGGCTTCTCGCTGCCAATATACGCAGTCACCGCCCGACCCGCGGCCCCAAATTACTCCGTGAGCACAGAGTTCACAGGCTTAGGTTCGCTTGAAATTGTGAATCATGGACTCAAGAAGATTGAAATAGGGTTTTGTTCTCTGATGAAGCCAGGATATCTCTGTTCGGTGAAGATCGACGTCGGCGAGTGCTAAGAAGACATGGAGAACGCTTTGCAGAGGCATGTTTCGAAGAAATCACACCTTATGGTGGGGGCTCTGTTATGTTTGGGGCAGGAATAAATTCAATGGATCGTACAGAGTTAGTCTTTATTGAAAACGGCTCACTGACTGGGCATCGATACATAACGGAAGTTCTAATTCCTCATGCACAACCCGCATTGGCCGCTCTAGGTGAAGACTCGATTTTTATGGACGACAATACTCGCGCCCACCGATCCCGCGATGTTAATGCGTATGTGCAAGAGGTCGGCATTCGTCGTTTGGATTGGCCAGCTCGAAGTCCCGACCTCAATCCCATAGAGCATGTCTGGGACGTTCTGAAACGGCGTGTGAGATCAGTACACCCGGCTCCGCAGACCATCAGAGAGCTGAAGAATGTGAGTGGGAACGTATTCCGCAAGCAAGTATTCGGGATATACTCGCTAGATCGCCCAGACGAATTCAAGCTGTGATTTTAGCTAGTGGGGGTCACACTCGATACTAAACATTTATCTGCTTTTACTTTATTAAAGAAAAACAAACAAAAAAACTTTTTTATTTTTACTTCATGAGTATATGCACTACTAGCGAACATACACTACTAGCGAGGTTTAGCATTATTTCCCATAAATTGTATCAAAATTTTATGAAATACTGATGAAAACAATTATTTTCTTATTAATTTACCAAATTGTGAGGATAAAACTACCTATAATTATCAAACAAAGCAATATTAACATTTGGAATGGTTCATTGCTTAGGTGCCCGTTTTTTTTGCAAATGAGTTTATTTAGAAAATCCTTGTTGTACATATAATGATTTCCTATACCTAGAATTTGCACGAAATACTTGCCTGCGAGAGCATTCTTCCGCATCCAAGAGGCTGCAATAAAGAACTGTATTTGATATTGCTAAAAAGTGGTATTGAGAACTTTAACCAAAAACCGGTAACGAACCGGTACTTTTTAAAAATTAATATCTCCGAAGTCCCACGGTTTTAGCAATCGATTTTTTTTGTGGTAGTAGTCCATATATGTAGTTATGTTCTTAAGTAAAAATTAAATGCTAATACTAAATACTTTAGCCACAAAAAAATAATTAGAATTTTGTTATTTTTGCGATTATCTTGAAACTGTGAAGTCGTAGCTTCCTCGTGCATGGTTCATAATTTTGTCCTATGATAGGCCTTTACGGTCACACTGCAAAATTAAGTGTTACATTCATAGAAAAAAGAAAAAATAATAAAAACAAAAAAAAATTAAATACCGGTACTTTTACTTAGATCGCATTTTTTCAAAAACTATCAAAGCGAGGCTCGCGGGAGTTTTACTCTAGCATTTGTGATATATTTCTCCATTCGATCATTCAAAAAAATTAGGCTGTCCCAAAATGAGGGTCAAAAACACACTGTGCAGCGCTGTGCCATTTTGTCAGCGAACAATTAGCGATAAATTAACTAAAACTGCAAGGTGATAAATAGAAGACCGACAAGTGACGGCGAATAATCTTGGACGAATTTAATTCGTCCAAGCGAATAATCGAATATTGACTGACACGTTGCGACCCCCTCGTCTGTCCGGATGACAGCACGCACCGAAGTAACGTTGGTCGGGATTAGCGATGCTCTATTGTATTTATAAAATTCAAGTATTTCACTTACTGCAACCAAGCCTCAAACACAATAAGGAAGTTTCCAATTTTTCCCCTAAACTTGCAATTAAGCCTAGTGATTTTGACGGGCGGCGGCGAGATTTGTGACGTCACAGAGCGAATTATTTCGGGTTTCAGTAAAAGTTGGCTCAGTAGAAAACCAAAAAGATGTAGCTTAATTCCGCAAGAATAGCATTTGCAAGATGCCCACGCACAACAGGAGTTGTTAGACCGTGCAACCGGCACCGAGTGTTTAACCTTTCAGGCCCTGGATTAAGAGACAGAATAGATTTTCCATTGTTCTCAGGACACCGGTGTCTGGATCGAGTTTGATGAATTACAATAAAAGTTGATTTATTTTGTAATTTTTCAAGATATTGAAATAATTCTTTCATCACATTTATTATAATTTGTATTGTCTTAAAGTTTTGGAAGAATTATTTGTTTTCATGAAAAAGGAAACTTCTTTATTGATCTTTAAGGCTTAGTAGTAAGGTTTACTTACTAATAGAGAATAAAGTACATAATATACAGCAACATCCACAACAGTCAAAAATTGGCCTGTCAAATAAGTATTCTTCTCTAAAGCCTTGTTGATGTCCTGAAAGTTTTGATTAATTACAATAAGTGACTGTTCAAAACTGTGATTACAACACATAAAACAAAAAGTTGTAAAATGAGGAAAATTTAGTATGAGACCTTAGAGAAGGAATCATACAAAATTTTCCCTTAAAATGAATTCAACACAGATTACATAAAAAAAAGTTGTGATTTGAGCTAAAATAAATATTGATGGTTTAATTAGATATACGGGTAAATCTCAAGGCGGTTTGAATGCTGTCATTGTCCTCAACATATAAAGTGTTATGCATAAGTGCGAAAATAATAAAGGTTATGCTGCTAAACGCTACTCGTCTGGGACCTATATTCGTAACTGGACACGAGGACAAAATTTAATTACTCTAAAATTATAAAAATATATTGAAGACAATGACGGTGCTCAAAACACCCGTAGATTCACCCAGACTATAGAGAAGGAATCATACAAAATTTTCCCTTAAAATAAATCTTAAAATGGGATTAGTAGGGGCATTGTTGTGTAGTGTAACAGTAAGCTGCTGTTTGAGTAGTTGCTGCTAACTGTTGTGTGAGTAGTTGATGTTCTACCTGAGTATTTGATGGTCTACCTGTAAAAAGCTTTTAGCAAATGTAGGGTTGGTCGCAGCTTGGTTTGAATACATGGCAATATATTCCAGCCACTGATAACATAACAGCACTTGGTCCTGTGTCATAGTAGTCCCACTTTTTGCTGCCAGACGTATTATAATACTAGCGAATCCTTCAACATTTTTCTTATCAATAACTGTCGTTATAACCTAAACCACAAACAGAAATATCTGATTAATAGGAAAATATTCAACCAAAATAAAAATGCATACGTAGATTTAATGTACCTTGTCGGTATTGTAGCAAATAGGTCCTACTGAAGCATTTAGATATTTTCCGACTAACTTTACTACATCTATATTACAAGCACACATCTTTCTTACTGTATCTTCTCTTTTTTTCAAAAGAAATTAAGTATGATTTCTTTAGAAGCAAAATGCAAATGCAATACATTCAATTCAAAATTGACTTGCTTGAGTGACAGCAGTGACAGCAGAAAGACACTGCCACAGAATACTATTACTCCTACTGCAGACCACAGTATACTATTACCTATTGTGCAGACAGTGACAGCTTTTTTTTTAGTTTTGATCCTAAGAACAGGCTGGATTCTACTTGTTTCGGTATATCACTTTCCCTCGGGCGAAACCGCGGGCGGTAGGCTATCTGATATAATTTTTTAATGTGTTAATATGCATTCATAGCGTTGTACTAATATATAAATAAAAAAGAAACAGAAGCTTATTAGCCTAAAAAAATTCAAAATGCTGCCGAAAATGGCTCCGTTATTTTAAGCATAACGTTTATTGTCATAATATCATGTTCCATAATTTTAATACCAATAATCATCATGTTGCATAATATTATCACGACGCATAATTTTAAAAGTCCTAATATAGTGAAGGCTTAAATTGTTTGTCATAAGTATGAAAAGGCATAAATTTTGAAACGCAGAATAGCTTTAGGCATAATTTTTAAAAGCATAACTAATGTAAAGCTCACAACACAAAAAATTATCACAACGAATAATATCTTAACGCTTATTTTGTTTAAAGCATAATAAATTTATAGCATAATAATCACAAGGAATAATAGAATTTCGTTTTTTTTTTAAAAGCATAATTGCTGTATGCAGGCAGGCTTGCAGCATGCAAGCAGGCATGCAGCATGCATGATTTCTGTCACGGCTCCGGCGCTGCGGGGCTCTGGCGGTCCCACGCGAGCTTATCGTCGCAGATGGTTTTCAGTCACCACCGCAGCTTCGGCTTGCTGGCCGGCGCGCCGGCCATCCTCAGCCGCGGCGGCGACCTTTCAAACCACCTGCTCCTCAGATCGCGGGCCGCTCGCCCCTCCGCGCCTACGCGGGCTTAAATTACACTCTAGGGGTAGGGCATACAAGACTGCGTGGAGTCGGTTTTTAGGCGATTCCTTTCTGTCACTGACTAGTATGCAAATAAATCAAAAAGTGTTTTTTTAATAAATAAAAACTATTTTTTGTTATTATATTCTATATATATTAGGCGTTTTGGTCACAGTTCTAACCTAACCTAACCTGAAACGTCTGTTACAGTTTGTTGCTGCAGCCCCCCGTCCCCACTTGTTTTTTTCCAAAAATTTTGAGAGAAAAAAAATATATGTCCGTTGGATTCCTCCTTAGTATCTCCAGGGGCGTCAAAGGGGGGTCGAAAATTTTGTTAGATTTTAGCTAAGACGCACTGTTTTCGAGATATTCGCATTTTTATAAACTTCATTTTTGAAGTCCCTGATCCATACAAAATCTGTTGAAAATTTTATAAGTCCTGCACCCCCTTTGTGACACCCTAACCCAAAAGTATAATAGACATTTACCATAAGTATAAAAAATAGCATTGAAAAATGCAAAAAATACAAAATCATAAAATAATAGAAATTGTAATGTAAAATTTTTTTACCTTAAAAATATTTTGGTCTACCTATAATATGCCAAATAAAATTAGGTTTTTCTATAGTTATGGCAAATAAAATTATACTAAGGGATTTTAGGACTGCGTAATATTAGGCCAAATGAAATTAGGGATTTCATTTATTATGCTTCATAATATTATGACTTTAGACAGTTATGCTTCTTAAAATTTATGCGAAGGAAAAAATATGTGACATTAATGTTATGCTATTTGATGATTATGCCAATTGATGTATGACAAAAGACTTTAGGACAATCGACATTATGCGAAAAGTTCCGCCCCCACCGAAAATCACTATTCCACGCGGACGAAGGCGCGGGCAAAGCTAGTAGTTATTTTTATATTTGTATGCAATTTTACAAAATGAACATATATAATTTGTTTGTTCTTTAACAGTTTGTAGAAAGTAATCAAAAATTTTACTTTTTGGTCTCATTATGACTAACACAGCTAGCATAGCACACTCGACAATCAAAGCGACCGACATACTTGTTGTTGCGTAACCGTGGGATTAAGAAGAAAATATAAATAGCACAGAATTTTTACCATACTTGAAAATATATTATTTATATATATTTTCAAGTATGGTATGGTAAGTATAACTTACGGGAATATTGGGAATATTCCCGTAAGTTTACGAGTAAATTACTTGGAAATGGGAATATTCCCAGCGGCACATCGCTAGTGATGACTGACTCAAGAGAGGTAGGAGGCATTACTCCTCAAAAAATAATTCATGGTAGAATTTTCTTAACACGTTAAAAAGCCTTATCAGACAATGCTGGGCGAAACATAACTTTAAGAAAGGTCAAAAAAAAATTTTTTTTAATTTCACCAGTCGTATGATAAAATGATTTCGTTTAAACCACTGGAACAATAGTTACATCACAGAATATCCATACAACAGTTACATAATTGTTTAAATAAGTCAAATTACAATACCCCTCTTTTTGCGTCGCAGGGTTAACCGAGTATTTTATCACGCTAAACTAAACTAAATATAAGACAATGTAATACTAAGGGTAAAGAAGAAAAGAAAATACTTTTATTCGGCTAACAACAGTTTTACACATTAAAAAAACAATAATAATTGGTAGCAAAGAATATTATACAGCCGAATTAGTCTCTGACCTCAGCTTCTGTCGCATATTAATGTGACGCTGGTAAAGTATCATAATTATTAGCACTATCAGTAAAATGCGTCATTAGTAAAATGGTATATTAGTATATTATTATTGGTATATTAATTGGCTTTTCTGCAATATAGCTCGCGTTATCCCTTTGTGTTTAGGTACTTATAAAAAGCAAAAAACCTCTATAAACTGCTTAATTCATTCAAAACCCTTTTAATTTTGCTCTTTTATGAAACCGTATTTTTTAAGGTTTGGCAAAGAGACGGAGCGGTAGTTTTCGAAAAAAAGAACCAGGGGGCTGAGTCAGCGCGAGCACCAAATACCTAGTAGATCTCGGTATAAATGTGTGATCTACTCTACTCGTACGTTGTGTACCTTGACCCGTATAACCCGTAATCTATTTGTGCATGAAAGAAAGAAAGTTAGTAAAACTACAAATATAAGTAATATAAAATCTATTGCCACAATAATGTCATAACACAAATTATCTATTAGATAAACCACTTAGTATAATACTGCATCATTGTTATTGAAAATAGTGATATAGGTAGGTACACCAATAGCTTACACCGAAGAACAACATATTACGGTCACATTACATGATAAAATAACAATAAAATAATATTCAGATTATCGTTTTTTGAAGCTCTACTTTTTTAAATTTAATTTAATACACTTAAATACAAAGTATTTATGTATGAGTGCACCGCTCTTCACTAAAAGTATCAACACAATTGAATTTTGCATTACTCACAAACATAACTATAAGAGATCTTTTACTGCCAATCTTAGGTTGCATTTTTAAGTACCTACTCATTAATATTTTTCGACACCCAGCTTTTCAAATTAAAATTGTTGTGTCTCAATATATAAGTTACCCGATAGTTTTGAATATTGGAATGATTTCAGTGCCATACTAATAGTTAACACCACAGAGTTCGAAACAAGGAATTTTCGAGAATATCTTATGTTATCTTCAACCTTTATATGATTTTGAGTGATGTTAATAACTTTAACATAAAAAAGAAAGTATACACATTTCTAGTTAATTTTCTTGTTTAATATTTATCACAAGTATACACATATTGACATTTGAGTGACTTTTTTATTTTTTATTTTTATTATATATACCTACACACTCGGTATACAACCGAAATTAAAGCAGAAAGGTGCAAATACAAGCATGTCAATAAACGGGTTAACTTGCAAGTCAGTTATTTGCAGTGCTATGCAAATAATTCTAGCAGTTGTAAATTTAGACGCATAGTGCGATGATGAGCGCAGCCGCAACTCATCATCATCACCATAAGAAATTTAAATATCTCCACTGCTGAGGCATTGGCTTTATCAATGAACTAACAATTCGGGCTATTGTCATTCGGGTTTAGGTACCAGACCCCTGGCAGCCGCTCGCGCCTGGTACCCGTTCCCGTGGGAATATCGGGATAAAAAGTATTCTATGTTCATAAACAGGCTATTTACTATCTGTATACCCAATTTCATCCAAACTCGTTCAGTAGTTTTTGAGTTTATTAGTTACAAACAATCAAATCTTTAATATTAGTATACATAAGGCGATTCGCAACTAACTTCACAACCTTAAAAATACTAGCAACGCACTCCTGCCTGCTGCTACGCAAACCACGATTCTGTTTCTTCAATCTAACAGCTTTTGTGTCTAACAATGAAGCCCCAGACAGCACAATAGTTTACAAAAGTTTGTACGTAGAATGCAGTTATTAATTCATTTACAGATCAATATTGTCACTTTTTAATTCATTTACAGTTATTACATTTATTTAAAGTTATTTTATTGACAAAACCAAATTCATCTTAAATTAAAAATGTAAACTTTAAAGGTCAGTACAAAAATGAATTTATAATTGGTCAGTTGCACTAAACACTCACGCTTTATACAATGAATTTATAAGAGCTATATTAACATTTTGATCTTTATATGCAATATTTTGATAATATTACAGTAGAAACCACATTTATACACCCTAAAGTTAGTGATGAGAAGGCACCGCTAGAGTGAAAGAAAGAAGTATTGTCTTTTTAGAAACATCAAGAGTAATACAGGATTTTATTTGGTACTTATTTTTTAACATAAATATCCATAGACATAAAAAGTTTACTTACATATTTGAAGGATTTATGCTCAGTTTACAGTTTACGTCGGAGAAGTCAAAACGCTGGAGAATGCGCGAGAATTTTTTTGGCTTATATTTAATTTCACGTTAACAAAATTGCCATAAAACAAGCATAAACCACATTATAGTCTGTACGATTTCGTAAAAAAAAAATTGCTTCCATTTCGTTCCGCAAAAATTGAGCCTTAACTTTTTTCCACACTCCTCGCTTTGTCTACGATTCCTTTGATTTTCTCAATTTAAGGGCCTATGCACACCGCCTTTTTTAACGCGCCGGTCGGCTTGCGTCAGACTGCTTTGTATGATAAAAGCACAGAAAAAAAAGCTCGGCGCGTTAAAAAACGTGGTGTACATGGGCCCTAAGTTTAGTTGATAACACGATGTTATTTTTGTTATAAATAGCAGACTTTTGATTGCAGACAGAATTTCGTTGTTAAAGAAAATATATGAGTAAGCATTTTAGTAACAATGAGAAATTAGTTATCCATAGTAATATTTTTGTAATATCCACATAAATACATTAACAGAAGTACCTATCGAATATATTGTTTAATGAACAATTAACAGCGATAACTACTTTACATGTGACATAATATCTAAATACATACATACATATATATTTTATTTACATTGTTTATTTACATTTTACACTAACTAAATGGAATGGTCGACACTAAAATATGGTTAACTACTTTTATTTACTTTAATAAATGCTAATCATAAGATAGACTAGTTATAACATAGTGTTTGTTCACGCGGAACTCAGTGCACATAAATCACACACTCTTTTAAGAGATAAAACTATAGTTTTCAAATAGTCTCAGCACTGCCTATAAACGGCCGAAATACACACAGATACGCGCCGCTACACGCGCGCTTGCAACTGTTTTAGGCTCGAGCTACAGTGAAAACCAGTGACATCGAGGGGCCGACCGATAGCGAGCGGCGCGTGTGTGTGTGGAGTGTGAGCGCGTCATTTCGGCCGAGTGCAACGACTGTTATTATTTAGACTGAGGCACTGGCGTGCTTTTAAAAAATATATATTACAATATAAAACATATAAGCATCGATATATTTTGATTACATAGATTGTGAATTAGCTTACGCGACAAAACGAAACCTTATTTTTACACACTGAAGTTTTATTTAGTTTAGGTACTTGTCAGGAAGTCAGTTTCTCTGCTGAATGTGGTGCGGAATTAACTAATCTATGTTGAAATGTTGAGATTGTACCTCAACACAAAAGTAAATATACCCAGATCGACTATGTCGCAAAATTCAAAACTAACTATTTAAATGAATTTGAAAAATCATCATAAATTAATATTCGTTTAGATAGACGATATAGTTTTGTTTTTAGGACCAGAGACAATTTATTGAATATTTATGGTGTCTATACTTTATCGATGTGCTAATTAAACCATCCATCTCAAATAGGATATTTTATCTACTCTACATGTGTTTTCTGGCCAAGTAGAGTCAAATTTTAAAATACAATAATATTTTTTACATAGCGTCGTTTATTCTTTTGTTTCGCTTTTAAACTTTTTAAACTGATAACTACAGTCAACAGGGGGCCTAGCATCAACTGTAATGCGATTAATTTTAGGTTACTTTTAGGTAGTCAGTGCGGGACGCCGCTAGACGCGCCATATGGCAGCATCCCACTCTCACAACCTACAATGAATTGCATTACAGTTGATGGTAAGGCCCCAGCACATTGTTTCAAAAACTGACATATTTCTCAAATTATAATTAAACCTCAATCTGTTGCAATAAAGTTCAAATCCATTTAGGAATATTACTGTTAAAATCACGTGGTTGCTGACTATTATATCAGTGCGTGTGTGTGGTGCACGAAGCCGTGACGTCACCCTTGAGCTTACGCTAACAAGTGCAGTTGGTACTGGAAGCTATCCCCTTCGCGGGCTCCTGCGGGCTGTTACGTAGGCTCCTCTGAAGACATAAGCGCCTCTGATTGCTCGTCTAAGTCGGATATGTTTCTTATGGCTCTGTAAAAAATCGGTTTGAGGTTATGTATTGATATGTGAGATTACTGTAGCACTTCGAGCGTGGCAAACCAGTTATTATTATTGGGAGAATAATTACTAAAGCCATTGTGTTAGTTTCTCATCATCATAATTGATATTCAAAAATATTATTACAAAATTTACTATGTTACGTTTGTCTTACATTTGGTCCTTCGAGTCGGATCTGAATTTAAAATAGATTGTTTAGATGGCAAGTCACGTGAATACCTTCCACAGCCTTGCAGTAATCCACTGCTAGGTAAAGCTAGAGCAAACATACTTATCAGAGTAGCAGCAAGAATGATTTAGTCAGCAAATTACTTGAACCCGTAGGCCGCTCGAAGTCTATAAATTCCGCGCCGGACGTGGTACCTTCAACACGGTTAAGTTTTAGCAAGTATACTTGTCGATGTAGCGGATGAGCGACATTTAGTTAGTAACTCTCTTGAACTCCTCCGCCGCCCTTAGCCGATTAGTGATCCACGTAATAGGTTGCGAGGGGCGTGGAATCTCCAGCACGGCGGCCACCCCGCCGCCGCAAGTAGGTACCGCCGCCGTGGCCCGCCACGCGGAACCCCCCGTATTCTAACGGTAATGCTATGGCGAACTTACTGGCTAAAGTTACGAAACAGAATCGTTATAGTTAGCATTAGTAACTCACGTGAACCCCTCCGCCGCCCTTAGCCGATTAGTGATCCACGTAATAGGCTGAGAGGGGCGTGGAATCTCCAGCACGGCGGCCACCCCGCCGCCGCTAGTACCACCGCCGTGGCCCGCCACGCGGAACCCCCCGTACTCTAACGATAATGCTATGGCGAACTTACTGGCTAAAGTAACGAAAAATAATCATTATAGTTAGCATTAGTAACTCACGTGAACCCCTCCGCCGCCCTTAGCCGATTAGTGATCCAAGTAATAGGTTGCGAGGGGCGTGGAATCTCCAGCACGGCGGCCACCCCGCCGCCGCAAGGACCGCCGCCGTGGCCCGCCACGCGGAACCCCCCGTACTCTAACGATAATGCTATGGCGAACTTACTGGCTAAAGTAACGAGAAAGAATCATTATAGTTAACATTAGTAACTCACGTGAACCCCTCCGCCGCCCTTAGCCGATTAGTGATCCACGTAATAGGCTGCGAGGGGCGTGGAATCTCCAGCATGGCGGCCACCCCGCCGCCGCAAGGACCGCCGCCGTGGCCCGCCACGCGGAACCCCCCGTACTCTAACGATAATGCTATGGCGAACTTACTGGCTAAAGTAACGAGAAAGAATCATTATAGTTAACATTAGTAACTCACGTGAACCCCTCCGCCGCCCTTAGCCGATTAGTGATCCACGTAATAGGCTGCGAGGGGCGTGGAATCTCCAGCATGGCGGCCACCCCGCCGCCGCAAGTACCGCCGCCGTGGCCCGCCACGCGGAACCCCCCGTACTCTAACGATAATGCTATGGCGAACTTACTGGCTAAAATAACGAAAAAGAATCATTATAGTTAGCATTAGTAACTCACGTGAACCCCTCCGCCGCTCTTAAGACGATTAGTGATCCACGTAATAGGTTGCGAGGGGCGTGGAATCTCCAGCACGGCGGCCACCCCGCCGCCGCAAGGACCGCCGCCGTGGCCCGCCACGCGGAACCCCCCGTACTCTAACGATAATGCTATGGCGATCTTACTGGATAAAGTAACGAAAAAGAATCATTATAGTTAGCATTAGTAACTCACGTGAACCCCTCCGCCGCCCTTAGCCGATTAGTGATCCACGTAATAGGTTGCGAGGGGCGTGGAATCTTCAGCACGGCGGCCACCCCGCCGCCGCAAGGACCGCCGCCGTGGCCCGCCACGCGGAACCCCCCGTACTCTAACGATAATGCTATGGCAATCTTACTGGCTAAAGTAACAAAAAAGAATCATTATAGTTAGCATTAGTAACTCACGTGAACCCCTCCGCCGCCCTTAGCCGATTAGTGATCCACGTAATAGGCTGCGAGGGGCGTGGAATCTCCAGCATGGCGGCCACCCCGCCGCCGCAAGTACCGCCGCCGTGGCCCGCCACGCGGAACCCCCCGTACTCTAACGATAATGCTATGGCGAACTTACTGGCTAAAGTAACGAAAAATAATCATTATAGTTAGCATTAGTAACTCACGTGAACCCCTCCGCCACCCTTAGCCGATTAGTGATCCAAGTAATAGGTTGCGAGGGGCGTGGAATCTCTAGCACGGCGGCCACCCCGCCGCCGCAAGGACCGCCGCCGTGGCCCGCCACGCGAAACCCCCCGTACTCTAACGATAATGCTATGGCGAACTTACTGGCTAAAGTAACGAGAAATAATTATTATAGTTAACATTAGTAACTCACGTGAACCCCTCCGCCGCCCTTAGCCGATTAGTGACCCACGTAATAGGCTGAGAGGGGCGTGGAATCTCCAGCACGGCGGCCACCCCGCCGCCGCAAGGACCGCCGCCGTGGCCCGCCACGCGGAACCCCCCGTACTCTAACGATAATGCTATGGCGAACTTACTGGCTAAAGTAACGAAAAATAATCATTATAGTTAGCATTAGTAACTCACGAGAACCCCTCCGCCGCCCTTAGCCGATTAGTGATCCACGTAATAGGCTGCGAGGGGCGTGGAATCTCCAGCATGGCGGCCACCCCGCCGCCGCAAGTACCGCCGCCGTGGCCCGCCACGTGGAACCCCCCGTACTCTAACGATAATGCTATGGCGAACTTACTGGCTAAAGTAACGAAAAATAATCATTATAGTTAGCATTAGTAACTCACGTGAACCCCTCCGCCGCCCTTAGCCGATTAGTGATCCAAGTAATAGGTTGCGAGGGGCGTGGAATCTCCAGCACGGCGGCCACCCCGCCGCCGCAAGGACCGCCGCCGTGGCCCGCCACGCGGAACCCCCCGTACTCTAACGATAATGCTATGGCAATCTTACTGGCTAAAGTAACAAAAAAGAATCATTATAGTTAGCATTAGTAACTCACGTGAACCCCTCCGCCGCCCTTAGCCGATTAGTGATCCACGTAATAGGCTGCGAGGGGCGTGGAATCTCCAGCATGGCGGCCACCCCGCCGCCGCAAGTACCGCCGCCGTGGCCCGCCACGTGGAACCCCCCGTACTCTAACGATAATGCTATGGCGAACTTACTGGCTAAAGTAACGAAAAAGAATCATTATAGTTAACATTAGTAACTCACGTGAACCCCTCCGCCGCCCTTAGCCGATTAGTGATCCAAGTAATAGGTTGCGAGGGGCGTGGAATCTCCAGCACGGCGGCCGCCCACCCCGCCGCCGCTAGTACCGCGGCCGTCGCCCGCCACGCGGAACCCCCGCCCCGGTACGCTTCCACGCAAGCCGCTAGCGGTAACGTTAGTGCGAGCATACTGGACGCTGTGGCAGGTGAGGTGAACGAACGCCCCCTGTGGAAAGAAAGAAAATAATCATTATACAATTAAGCTTGCTACAAGCATTTGTGTCGCTTAACTTCAAATTCGGATAAATATCTCTATATACCAGGGTAGAGTTAGGGGATATTAAAATAAAAGCGTTAATAGTCTTAATGTCATGAATTAAAAGGTAAGTCTTTATTTATTATGACACCAGTATTGAAAAAAACAATCCTGTTTAGCCATTTCAGTATTTAAACCACTCATTTCAAAAATGTAATATTTAGATTGGATTTACCTTCATACGATATAATGGCATGCAATTTATATATATTTGAAAAAACTTAATGTGGATTTATAGAATTTTTTATTTAATAGGTTAATAGATACGCATTTATCTGGAGTAGTTTACGTCGACTGACGGCCATTTTCAACAAACCTGATTAGCTCTCATGGACTTGACTACACCGTTCTTCTTATCAGTTAAAAGATGTCCTGAATGGCTGGTAGGAAAAAATATTGGACGATTCGAAAGCACTTCTCTATAAGTTTATTTGAATAAAAATCTTTAACTTTGACTTTGACTTTACATTTGAAAAAAAACTGTCTCATGGATCTGAGTTAGGAAAAATATTATGATTTTGACGGCTTATTTCTCAAGAATCGAAGAATGATGTATTTATTATAGGGATAGTAAACAGCATTAGAAACATTCAAATCAAAAAATTATGACTTAAAAAAGATTGTAGGCCAATTACGACTATCCTGCGGTTTACAATTCAGCTTGCTCGAGATACGGATGTCGGATGTTATTTAAAGAAAAAAAAATTAAACTCTTATAAAGAGAAGTAGTATAAAAAACATAAAAAAATATAAAATTTAAAACCCAAGTAACAAAAACAAGTGAAGAAAAAAAAAATACTTTAGACAATTAAGACCATAAAAATAAAAAATATGTTTATACACAACTGATAAAATCCGATATCATCCTTCGGTCGATAAATATGCAGTTGAGAAACAACATAAGTCGCAGATAAATGATTTTGTAAAATAATATGTAGGAGGCCTTGTTTCACCTCACTTTTCCGTATCAGACACCCAAAGAAGAATCTTAAGAGTTGCCAGTGCAACAGACAATGTTAATATCTCTCATAGTGCTCAGACTAGATATGCACTCCGCCGACGATTTACTCACACCAGCCACAGCGACTCGATGGCGAGCGGGCCTAGCGCGGCGTCCAGCAGCAGCCAGCTCCACCCACGCTAGATGTGCACTCCGCCCCACGATATACTCACACCAGCCACAGCGACTCGATGGCGAGCGGGCCCATCGCGGCGTCCAGCAGCAGCCAGCTCCACCCACGCTAGATGGGCACTCCGCCCCACAATATACTCACACCAGCCACAGCGACTCGATGGCGAGCGGGCCCAGCGCGGCGTCCAGCAGCAGCCAGCTCCACCCACGCTAGATGTGCACTCCGCCCCACGATATACTCACACCAGATACAGCGACTCGATGGCGAGCGGGCCCAGCGCGGTGTCCAGCAGCAGCCTGCTCCACCCACGCTAGATGTGCACTCCGCCCCACGATATACTCACACCAGATACAGCGACTCGATGGCGAGCGGGCCCAGTGCGGTGTCCAGCAGCAGCCTGCTCCACCCACGCTAGATGTGCACTCCGCCCCACGATATACATACACCAGCCACAGCGACTCGATGGCGAGCGGGCCCAGCGCGGCGTCCAGCAGCAGCCAGCTCCACCCACGCTAGATGTGCACTCCGCCCCACGATATACTCACACCAGCCACAGCGACTCGATGGCGAGCGGGCCCATCGCGGCGTCCAGCAGCAGCCAGCTCCACCCACGCTAGATGGGCACTCCGCCCCACAATATACTCACACCAGCCACAGCGACTCGATGGCGAGCGGGCCCAGCGCGGCGTCCAGCAGCAGCCAGCTCCACCCACGCTAGATGTGCACTCCGCCCCACGATATACTCACACCAGATACAGCGACTCGATGGCGAGCGGGCCCAGCGCGGTGTCCAGCAGCAGCCTGCTCCACCCACGCTAGATGTGCACTCCGCCCCACGATATACATACACCAGCCACAGCGACTCGATGGCGAGCGGGCCCAGCGCGGCGTCCAGCAGCAGCCAGCTCCACCCACGCTAGATGTGCACTCCGCCCCACGATATACATACACCAGCCACAGCGACTCGATGGCGAGCGGGCCCAGCGCGGCGTCCAGCAGCAGCCAGCTCCACCCACGCTAGATGTGCACTCCGCCCCACGATATACATACACCAGCCACAGCGACTCGATGGCGAGCGGGCCCAGCGCGGCGTCCAGCAGCAGCCAGCTCCACCCACGCTAAATGTGCACTCCGCCCCACGATATACATACACCAGCCACAGCGACTTGATGGCGAGCGGGCCCAGCACGGCGTCCAGCAGCAGCCAGCTCCACCCACGCTAGATGTGCACTCCGCCCCACGATATACTCACACCAGCCACAGCGACTCGATGGCGAGCGGGCCCATCGCGGCGTCCAGCAGCAGCCAGCTCCACCCACGCTAGATGGGCACTCCGCCCCACAATATACTCACACCAGCCACAGCGACTCGATGGCGAGCGGGCCCAGCGCGGCGTCCAGCAGCAGCCAGCTCCACCCACGCTAGATGGGCACTCCGCCCCACAATATACTCACACCAGCCACAGCGACTCGATGGCGAGCGGGCCCAGCGCGGCGTCCAGCAGTAGCCAGCTCCACCCACGCTAGATGTGCACTCCGCCCCACGATATACATACACCAGCCACAGCGACTCGATGGCGAGCGGGCCCAGCGCGGCGTCCAGCAGCAGCCAGCTCCACCCACGCTAGATGTGCACTCCGCCCCACGATATACATACACCAGCCACAGCGACTCGATGGCGAGCGGGCCCAGCGCGGCGTCCAGCAGCAGCCAGCTCCACCCACGCTAGATGTGCACTCCGCCCCACGATATACATACACCAGCCACAGCGACTCGATGGCGAGCGGGCCCAGCGCGGCGTCCAGCAGCAGCCAGCTCCACCCACGCTAGATGTGCACTCCGCCCCACGATATACATACACCAGCCACAGCGACTCGATGGCGAGCGGGCCCAGCGCGGCGTCCAGCAGCAGCCAGCTCCACCCACGCTAGATGTGCACTCCGCCCCACGATATACATACACCAGCCACAGCGACTCGATGGCGAGCGGGCCCAGCGCGGCGTCCAGCAGCAGCCAGCTCCACCCACGCTAGATGTGCACTCCGCCCCACGATATACATACACCAGCCACAGCGACTCGATGGCGAGCGGGCCCAGCGCGGCGTCTAGCAGCAGCCAGCTCCAGAGGCGCGGCGCGGGCATCTCGGCGCGCTCCACGCCCGCGGCCGCCAGCGCTCCGCCCGCGACCCACGCTAGACACCCACACGCGCAACCCACCAAACCTGGACACACGCACACCTGTTTTTCGCTATCCATTGCATCGATATTTAAGTATCTCTTTTTTTATAAAAATATATTTAATATTTATTTTCTCTTACAACTCATTAAGGTTTTCGTATTTAAATGGAATACAAAGATCTTTTGCATAAAAAGGTAGGTCTTTCTTGCCGTGATGTAATAATGAAAGATTCATAGGTTCAGCTTTGAAAATTTTACAGATAGACAGGTAGACAGAACTAGATTGGCATTTTGTTTGTGTTAAGTTAATGTCAGTAAGTATACATAAAAACAATAATAGTATATATAGTATGATTATTTGATAGAGATCATACCAACAAGTAGTGGTGCGTTAATTCCATCCCCTTTTCTTAACTCTCGACGGAATAATAAAAGATGGACTGCATAGCATAGCGCTGACCCTAGGGCTGCTAAATCAGCAGTCCAGTTGCTTTGATGACTTTCTGACACCCCTAATATCACCTGAAACAAAGATATACAAAATCTATCAATTTATGTTCAAAAGAATGAAGAATCTAATGTTTAAGAATTTCCTAGTTCTTCCATTAAATTATAATTTTGTCCCTAGTACGAGTTTACATTTACCATTAATATTATTGAAACTATGAACAAATGCAATGCTAATACGAGTTTGCCAAACCCGTACTAAAGACCATTATTTTTACTAGCATCATTTAAAATAATATACAGTTATAAGACTAGGAAGGTTGTAAACAGCAGGGGGGCAATTTACAGTGAATGGTATGTAGGCAAGGGCGTAGCCAGGTATGTATATAGGGGTGAGGGGAAAGCAGCTGCCCCTGTGCCTGTATCTCGCTACGCCACGCTACTGTAAATTTTCAAACGGGTAAATAACCAAGCATGGTAAAATAATATCGCTTACCAATCCAGCAGCCGTAAGCAGGATGACGATACATTTGGACAGAGAGAACTGATCGTGTGACGCCTGCGCGAACACCGCGCCGAGAGACAGCGCGATAGCACACGTCGTTGACGTATACACGCATGCTGAAGTCGTGGGTGTGTGCAGGATACTCAGTCGGTAAAAACCAAGCTTGCTTGCAAATTTATAACAAACTAGCCTTCCGTTCGTGTGGAATTAGTCTCGAATTATCGCGTGGTGGCGCCATCTATCAGAATCACCACATAATTTTAGAAATATGTCTAACACGAAATAGATGGCGTTAATAAGTAGTTAAAATCACCCGCGTGGTTCCCGCTCCCGTGCGAAAATCGGGATAAAAAGTAGCCTAAGTTATTTTAAGTCTTTTCAATTAACTCTATGCCTAAAATCAAGTCGATTGATTTCTTAGTTATGGTGTGAAAGAAGAACAAACAAAGTCACTTTCGCATTTATAACATTAGTTAGGATAATGTAACTTACCAATCCAGCAGCAGTGAGCAGGATGGCGATACATTTGGACAGAGAGAACTGATCGTGTGACGCCTGCGCGAACACCGCGCCGAGAGACAGCGCGAACGCGCCCGCCGTTGACGTATACACGCATGCTGAAGTCGTGGGTGTGTGCAGGATACTCAGTCGGTACAGGTAGTTTGATATGAACCACTGCAGACAAATTACGGATTTCAACAATCTGACATTATATTTTGTAAAAGGCACTAAAAATAATAAATAATAAATGCCACAATGGGGATTAACAGTACTTTTACAGTCTTTTTAAACTAGGATTCCTGTGACGTTTCTAGTTTGACAGTTTTAGAGATGACCCATAATGAAATCATATCGACTTATCTATCGATTTTTTTTAAGAGCAACGTACCTGCTTTTAGAGAGTGTGCAATATATTTTACTACTTTTCCGGCCATGTGGAATCCGATTATATAGCGTACATCCCACGTAAATATAGGATAAAAAGTATTGTATGTGCTAATCAGGGGCGTGCATAGCATATAGGCAATTAAGCAGTGCCTACCTCATAAAAACCACCTAAATAATATGCCACTAATTTAATAATATAAAGTTAATTTAGTTTAATATGGTTCAGATATTCTATAACAAATTGTCTATTCAACACCTCACACAATAAGTTTTTCCTAACGCTAAATACTAAATACTTACCTAAAGTAGGCACGCTCCGGATTGCCTATTCGAAGCAAGCAACGTTTCATACAACATAAATTATAAAAAATATTGGTCAAGGTAATATACGACCGCGTATAATATTTACCGAAAATGTGTATCGTCCTAAGACATGCATATGTTCGCAATTTAACTGGGTGAGGTAAGCATGCTTACTCGGCGGCCAAGCGGCCGAACGAACTTGTCGCGAAATAAACCGATGACCCCCGACCCGTCTGTCTCTCGCTCCAGATATAAGCCTGTTTCGCTCGCTGCAGTGTCTGTACGTTCGAGTTTCAACCTTATTGCGCTGATTTAAGAGTGTTTGTTAACGCCCGCACCTGTGATTGAGAGATAGAATTATTAATATTTACGGAAGTTATTTGCAACAACGAAAGTTCCTGCCATTTTGTTTTTAGTTCCTGTTTTTGTCGTCTTGACATCACGCGCGCGCGAGTGACCGTGACCTAATTAGATAATTACAGTATTTATTCTCTTGTGTTGTCAATTTCGTTCCGTGTTTAGTGTTTGTACTTTGATAAAAAGAAATTGCTATGTGTGTTTGTGCTTAATAAAGGTAATCAATAATTAAAATATAATGGAGAAATTAGAGTGTGCCGATTGTGGTGCGGATTCGATTTGCTTACAGAAATTACGTATGTATCCTTTCGCACGGTTTTCGTTCATAGGTAAAACAAAAATTGTTTCATTCAATAGACCTATGTCAAATATTAGTCTATCTCAACAGAAAGGTAAAATTTTCAGACATTTTAATACCAAATATTAAGACACTTGGTTAGCTGGTTGCCGCCATTCGAATTTATTGTTTTGCTTTCCCTACCTTTTGTTTTCTACAACGAATACTGTGTGGAATGATACTGGTTACGGTGATTTGAATAATTTAACAAATCTTGCTAAGAAACACGACCTATCCGACAAACATATTCAAGCATGTCTGTCTATGCTTTCTTTTTGAAAAAATCGCGTTGAATTAGGTATTAGTGCGCAATTAAAAGGCGACATTGAGCGTCATAACGCGAAAGTCGACCGAAATAGGAATATTTTTTTTCGTTTAATTGATATAACTTGTTTTTTGGCATAACAGGAGCTACCTTTTAGAGCACATAACGAAACAGAATCTTCTTTAAATAAAGGTAATTTTATCGAAACTCAACTTTTGGCTAAAGACGAAATAATACTAAATACTTTTAGAAAATCATCTTCATAATTATCCGAATGCTTTCACTGGTCTTTCGAATAGATCACAAAATGAATTGATTTCTTCAATTGCCACGCATATGTTACGTGATAATTCAAATTAGTAAAACTGATTTGGTTGCAGTAATGATAGATGAAACGCCGGATGTTAGTGCAAAAGAACAGTTAGTTCTTATTTTGAGATATTTGGATAATAATGAAATCGTAGACAGATTTGTTGGTTTTATCGATGTCAGTTCGGATCGAACAGCTCAGTTTCTTAGCAAGACTGTCATAGAGTGCCTTAAAGAATATGATTGTATTTCTAAATTAGTTGCTCAAACATATGATGGGGCTAATGTTATGTCCGGGGAGAACGGAGTCCAAGGATTAGTGCGGAAGCACTGCCCTCACGCGTTATATGTATGGTGCTGGGCAGGCTAGGCTCATGTTTTAAATCTAGTCCTTTCCAAATCTTGTGAAAGAGTTAGTGAGACGAAACGATTTTTCAAAGTTATAAAAACAATAAGTAACTTTTTCAGTAACAGTACTAAACGACTGGCTTTTTATAACGAACAACCGCGTGCGAAAAAAAATCCCCCGTTGTGCTCCCACGCGTTGGACTTATAATTCTCGTACAGTAAACGTGATTAAAAATGAGCTAAACATTTTAATACACGTTTTTGAACAAATTATAGATAATCCCGACTCGTGGGACACTGAAACCTTAACACAGGCCACCACTTTTTTATTGACTTTAAAAGATTTTGAATTTATTTTTCTATTACAAATATTCAGCGAAATATTTGAAAAAACGATTTACTTTACAATTCCTTGCAGAAGCAAACGTCTGATAATGCTTCTTGTCTTAAACAAATAAATACTTTCGAAAAAATTTTGAGTCACTTTCTTGAGGAATTTAATACGATTTTCGAAAATACAAAAAGGTTGTGTGGCCCTCCTAAATGAAAACGAAACGTTGACGATGTTAAAATCCATTATAGGCGGATTTTAATAGCTATAATCGATAACATTTCGACGGAGTCGCGCAATAGATACAGCGACATCAAAAAGTTAGCATTTTTTCAGTTACTTTCCAAGGAAAATTTTGCAAAATATTCTGCAGATTTTCCGGAAATTGCTTTTAACGATTTAAAAAGTCGTTACGGGTCATTTCATTTTAATTTTGATCGTTTGCACAACGCACTTAAATGCATTTATAATAATGACGAATTAAGACAATTGAATCTTTTAGAAATAATATACCATTTGTCTCAAAATAATATGTATCAACTTTTCCCTGAAGTCATTCGTTTAGCAAAACTAATAGTGACAATATAGGGACTAACCGGTGTTAGTAGTGCATCGGCCGAGCGATCTTTTTCTTGTTTAAAGCGTATTCATACGTATTTGCGTAATACACAAGGGCAAAATCGTCTCACTGATCTCTCACAAATTTCTATAGAAAAAAATCTTTTGACGAGTTTGAAACGATCAGGAACTTTCCATAAAGACGTGTTAGATATTTATTTACAAAAAGACAGACGAGTTGATCTTGTATATAAATAATTTTTAGAAATACAATTATAATACAATCCGAAAAGGTACGTACGACCAACACAAACTGCAGCAATATCTTTTTTACTCGCATTATTTCTACATTTTATTTAACCTAGTTAAATTTAAATACCTCTCAATGTGTGTGTGTGTTATTACTCGTTTATTAATTAATTATACCCGGTATTCGTGATCGTGAGTGATGTGAAGTGACATTAAACAAATACAACGGCTTTTCTAAAAGCCACTACGGCTATCGCTCAAATGACAAAGGTCACGCTATCATAGGTAACAAGTACGAAGAAAACTTTTCAATGATACTGGTCAACAATGACTTAATCAATAAGGAAAGGATGTTCGACAAAAATTACAGGATCAGCATCAGATCTAGAGAAGACTGGGAAATAGAGCAAGGCAATCTGGATAGCACTGCAGTATGCTACACTGATGGGTTAAGAAAAGAATCAACTCAGCTATCGGGAGCTGGTGTTTACATAGCCAAACCCGACACAAAAAGGCAACTTTCAATCTGGGCAAATACACCAGCGTATTTCAAGCGGAAGTATTCGCGATAATGCAGTATGCGAACATGATTAAAAGTGATATAAGTAACTATAGTGTAGGAAAAATAATAATATACAGCGACAGTCAAGCTGCAATCAAAGCCCTTGACAAAGTGGAGACTACCTCAGCCCTAGTAGTGGAATGCAAACAAAGCATTGAGGAACTCGCCAACTTGGCTGAGGTAGAAACTGCCGGACACGAGGGTAACAGTGGCAATGAGGAAGCTGACAAATTGGCTAGGAGGGGGGCTGATGAACCCTTCATTGGCCCTTAACCAAGACTGCCAATCTCACATAGAATTTCTAAGAACATCATTGAGATCAGAATAATTAAAGAAACTAACCAAAGATGGATAAAAAGAAAGGACTGCAGACAGTCAAAGATCTGCATCAAATCAATTGATAAGAAGAAAACTAGAGAGCTGCTGAAACTAAGTAGGAGAAACGTAAGAAACATAGTAGGAGTACTGACAGGACATTGTCCACTGAACAGGCACCTTTCAATTATCAAAAGGACAGAGGAGCCCATCTGTCTACAATGTAAAGAAAAGGAAGAAACAAGCTACCACTTCATGGCAGAATGCCCAATGTATGCATCACTACGCTGGGAGCTCTTTGAAGCGGACAAGTTAGAAGAAGAGGATCTAAAGCAGTTGACGATAAGTCAACTCAACAGGTACTGTAAGCGCACAGGAAGGTTCGAGGGTCCAAAGCCGGTGGGGTGAACGATAACCCGCCCTTCCTGTCTTTCAGGGGACTTCTTCTTCGGGGAACTGGGTGAAATGGTTCCAATTAGGGAGACTGATCACCCGTCCGGCCTTGCTGGTGTCCCCTCTCCAACAATAATAATAATAATAAATCCCTCAAATGACATGTGTGACTCTTTACGAGTCATATTATATTCATGCACCGCACACGACCGCCAGGTGCCAATGGATAAGAGCAAGTTCACTAGGAAGTAAGTTCACATAAGATTATTTAGTTACAGTCTGAAGAAAACGGGAAAAAATGTGGTAAGCGAATTTATATCCATAAAAGCCTTCCGCCCGCGACTTTGTCTGCGTCACGTCGCCGTCGCTCGGCCTAAATATTACGAGTTTTATAATGATAAGTGCAACTACTACTCGTTAGATCTACAGTGCCTACTGCGCTGGAAAACTGATGCACGCCCCTGCATCCAAACATCCTCACAAACTTTCGCACTTAGAATATTAGGATATAGGATAGGATAGATCTACATAACATACATTTTTTGACTGAATTGCTACAGTAAATAAATGTTTTTTTCAAGAACATTATTTGACATAGTAAACGCGATTCGGACAATTTTGAAGTGTCTCAGGAATCATCCTAGCTGAAAAAGACTATAGATTTATATGTCATCATGTAGTACGTTACGTAAAAAAAAACTGTTATTATTTTTTTCATATTTGGTATATTTCCTGATTTTTTTTTTTTTTTCTTAATTATGGGTCAGCGTTTTTGTGGTAACGTCACTTTACAACACTTTGTATGCAGCTTGCGGCTCACGCTTGACCGATTTGGTAAGTGAGTCGCCTTCTTTGTATAAAATGACGTCACGCGAAGAGCGCGCGAAACTTGAAGTTTGAACACTTGTAATCCAAAACTACTTACCGTATATTAATAAAACAAAAAGAGTTCAGTTTAATATGTTTAAGCTATACTTTAAAAAGTTTCAAACGATTTAATGAACCTGCTGTTAAACCTTATTCGACAATAAGTATGCGGTAATATGGCTTACCTTGAAACAAACAATAGACAGTTTAGGACTCGATTTGTCTGGCTCAGAATTATAAAGACTGACAAAGGAGTAAAAAGTGGTCTTATTCTACTTTTGAATAGTTCACTATGAAAAGAAAACAATTCAATAGTAGGTGACTATGAAAAGAAAACAAATGCACAATGTCTTTTCCATAAATTAGATACTAGCAATTTTTACATATACTGTAATAACATTACTTGTTGCACACCTTAACTAAAATCTTTATTTAATCTGTATGCCATTCCTTAAGTTGGTGTTTAAATAAATACATAAACTAAACAAAAAAGTTTGTAGTTTTTTTATGTCTAAAAGTTTCAGTATGATATAGATAGATCTTACTGGTATACAAAAGAGCAAGAAAAAAGTTTATAGCATGAGTAGGAATTTCAGCATGACAATCAGTGATCGGATAATCGGATATGCATATTTACCTAAATTATTTTTTGACTAGGAGGTTATGGAAGCGGCTTCTTAATATATATATTTTAATATAAATCCCGGGATTCCAGAAACTTTTGATATCTCGGAAACGGTGCAACGTAGCATAAAAATGGCATAATAATTCATTTCAATTCTTTATTTGTGTTAAACATGGTATACAAAGATGGTATACTAAAGATACAAAGAATGTCACATTCAGCAAAAAAATGTGGCATACAAATATTATATAAATATAAAATAAGAAATTAAATTAAAATTAAAATATTTGCAGTTTGACATACAATTAATACTACATACTAGATTTCATTATATTTCAAATATTCATCAATTGAGTAGAAATTATTTTGTATCAACCATTGCCTTTAAGCCGTCCTGAACTTATTAAACGGAAGCGTTCTTTAGACTCTAGTATCTTGTTGTAGATTTTTATGCACATTTTTTTGAAAACACACTGTTCGCGGTTTTATATCCAGTACCAGTCTATGAGGGTTTCTACTGTTCCTTATATAGTAGTCCTTTGCTTCAGTGAAAGATCCATAGTTAAGCTTGACGAACTTCCCTATCTCAAGTATGTAGACATAAGGAAGCGTCAATACTCAATGAGTGAAAACAAGGCCGGCAGGATATATCCGGTGTTATACCACAAAGAGCACGACCACACCGTTTCTGCGCCAAAAATACCTTTTTTGCATATACACCATTTCGCCAAACCTCAACAGCGAAAGAAGTAAAGTAAGTTTGTAAAAAGTGTAAGAAAAACTATTTAACTTTGTTCAGAATAATTTCTGATTGTGACTTCCAATTTAGCTCAGCATCCAAAATAATACCCAAGAATTTTACTTGGTTACTGCTTATGAGCAATGTACCATTATAAGTTATTTGTACATCTTCTTCGGCTTGTCTATTTTTTAAATTGATAAAATTATTTAACTGCGTTATGTGATAAATATTAAACAAGAAAATATACTAGAAAAAAACAACTAATCTCATGTCCCATCATCCCGTCAGGGCGACATGAGACTAGTTGCTTTTTTTAACCGCCTCTGTGGTCTAGTGGTACAACCACCGGTATCAGACCCAGGGGTCCCGGGTATTATTGTATTCGGTTTGGTTGGTGGTAGGACTTGTTGTAAGTCCATCTGGCTAGCTGCTACCACCATCTTATCTAAGTCTGACGCCATAACAACAATGTTTTCAGCATTGTTGTGTTCCGGCAGTTAGAGATAAGATAGCCAGCTCCTCAGTGATTGAGGATTCCGGGAGAGGCTCGCTTCCATCTTCAGCCTTATCAATACTTAACATCAGGTATGATGAAGGTTAAGAGTCTCACCGTCGTAAATAAAAAAAAAAAAAAAAAATATAATATTTATCACATAAAAATAGCATTGTAAAATGCAAAATTAAAAAGTTATAATTGCGTTATGTTAATATTGTTTTTTAAATTATTATTATTTAGCCATTCATTTATTCTATTCAATGTGGTTATTATGTCAAGATTATGCTGCTTAACAGGAGCATTTTTGTAAGTTGTAATCATGACTGATATGCCATCGGCAAACAAAATAGACTTATGCATTATATATTCTGGGAGATGATTTATATAGAGCAGGAATAAGAGGGGACCTAGCACACTACCCTGTGGCACACCGAGGGTGTTGCTCTTAGAATTTGATCTACTATAGCGTATTATGCCATGGTCATCAATATAAGTAATTTCTACACATTGTTGTCGACCTTTTAAGTATGACTGAAGCCAAGTAATTCTGTGCTGGTCCTCTAACGCTACAAAACTCTAGCTTAGATAATAGGTTATCATGTGTTACAAGATCAAATGCGCTTGTCATATCCAGGAACAGTACCGAAGTGTATCTCTTATCATTAGTGTTTCGCAAAATTTCATGTACCATAAAACATTGCTTGAGACGTGCTTTTGCCCTTCTGGAAACCGTATTGCTCTTGCGCTTTATTATACCATTCCTGTTACAGAAACTATATATTTAGTCAATAATAAGACCAAAAATCTAAAAAAAAAACCCTCAAAGTATTTCTGGTACTTAATAAAAAGCATTGGTCTACATTCTCACCGGTATACAAAACAGCAGTGCGAGTTTAAGATGGCGTCGAGTGGCTGCTGCCGCGGCCCGCCGTTGTGCGTACTCTGTGGCCCGCACTGACGCAGCCCAGGAAAGGCGCGCCAGCAACGCTTCACCCGCCATTGCCGCTGACATGACCCGTACCTGTGAAGGTAGCCAACGTAAATAGATAAAATACATACATTTATACCATTACCTTGAGTCACAGTCTAAACCAGGGGCATTGCTGCAGTGCCAGTTCAGAGTTTCTTGTAATTACTTTTCCAAAAAAAAATATTGCATTTAAAGCACTAGGTACCTACGGATGTAAATAGCTGAATTTAATGTCCATTCAACTTAAGAGATGGCGCTGTGTCAGAGATAAAGATGATGTCTCTACACCCTATATTTTTTTATAAGATTTTTATTTTTTTACTTTGGAAAATAAAAATCTTTTTACTATATATATATATATATATGTATAAGTTACTCTATGGTCTAAACATATACAGTCTTTGCACGCCGATATGAAGTGCTATACCTACAGGGCCGGCCCCTCGATCTCACTGGTTTCCAGTGGCGACGGGAAATCCTACCCAACCAACCCACCAAAACGTTCAAAAAAAATTTTGAAAAAAAATTGGGTCCAGCTTGCGTTCGCCATATTTGTATCCCTCGGCACTGCTGGTTTTCACTGGTGAAACAGTTGCGAGCGCGAGGTGGCGCGCGTGTAACGGCACGTATCTGTGTGAGTGCGTCATTTTTTATTAGGGAGCAGCTGCCGATGTCGAGGGGGACGAGGGACTATCTACTGCCTTTGCAGTACGTTCGATTTGGTGTCGAAAGGATTTTTCCTTGTGACACCATAAACGACCGGGGCTAGGGAGTGGATCTTCTCTCGTAACTTGGGAGAGTACGACGGCACTGCGATCGAGATTCAGCCCCTAGACAGAAGCCGAGTATCAGTGTAGTTACCAGGTAAGAAGGAGGATCACACCGAGATGCCCTAAGGTACCTTGAACTCAGCAACAGACATCAGAAGGAGTCGAGGGTGACAGAGTGTACCCTCATCTATAGGGAGGAGCTAGCGACGGGCATTCGGTTGATTCTGGGAGTGCCAAATGGAGTATTCGGGGAAGATAGGGATCATGCCTGGCTTCACTACCAGCTCACAATGGCGCGCGTGTAACGTCACGTATCTGTGTGAATGCATCATTTCGGCCATTTGCAGGCAGAGCAAAGACTGTTTAGACTGTGCTTGCGTGGTTGGCAAAATATAAAAGGTACATTTATAACTTATTAGTTTTGCATTTTACAATGCTATTTTTATGTCGCCCTGACGGGATGAGCGACATGAGACAAGTTGCTTTTTTCTAGTATATTTTCTCGTTTAATATTTATCAAAGGTGCAGCAGCTTCACATTGAAAGTATAAACATCACTCTCATACCCATTCCTCAACGACGCCACATTTGCAATTGGTCTAAAATGTTATGTAAAACCACAGACCTATATTGAGATAGACTAAAAGAACGCTTCAAAATGTATGAGTACCTAGCGTGTCGAATTTTTCGTACCTACGGTGACGCAAGAGCGAGATTTAGTGATGTGAAAATGTTATGGACGAGCTCTTGCAAGAAAGCACTGTACAATTAACCATTTTCGTTTCTCATTGACGCGTGTTTTCGTGGCAATAGTCTCAAGCGGACTGACTTAGGTCGGAAAACTTTGACAGTGGATCATACTTTTTACACTAAAGGTAGGTAAACTTTTACCATCTATCTCGATATAGGTCAGTGTGTAAAACAATAGTGACAGGTTATGTTATTGTGTTAAATTTATATTATTTAATGTACATCTCAATTTGCCACTGTTTGTTTGCTCAAATAAATGAAAGAAAAAACAAGTTGTCAGCAGTTGTGGTGTCAGTGAAGTCTACTGACCAATTTAAGAACATAATGGATAAATACGTACAAGAAAGTAAAACTTCAATATTGGCTAATAGGACACTGTGTCAACTGTCTGCCTGCCTATTAATAACTAGCGGCCGCCCGCGGTTATACCCGCGTGGTTCCCATCCCCGTGGAAATATCGGGATAAAAAGTAGCCTATGCGTTAGTAATCTATTTGAAGTCCCTACATGTTAAATTTCATCCAAATCCGTTCAGTAGTTTTTGCAGAGAAACAAACTAACTGACATACTTTCATATTTATAATATTAGTAGGATAAAATAATTTATGAATGACATAATCATATAATAAATGTATTATGTTATTCATGTAAAACAATAATTATTTATGATTCCATATGTACTTTGTAAAGCCTACATAATACCTAAGAGTAAGACAAAAGTATATGAAGCATACCTCAGCAACTTTGTTAAATCGGACTGCCCTTGGGGCTGCATCATCACTGTCGGTTGTTTCTCCAGCTCGTACAGGCACAAATGTGGAGTCACCCTAAAATTTTCAGAAGGTGTTATACAGGATATATTTTTTTATTACCCATACATAATATTTTAATCAGACCATGTTAAAAAAATGTATTATTTCATAAATTATTTAATGAATACAGAGGTGACAAAGTATCCTTTGTTATTGTTTGTATGTGAATGATAAGGCATGTGATTACATTGTAAATAATATTCAATTTACTTACCAAGCTATTTGTGGACTCAGTAAAATAATGTTCATCATCAGTTTCAGCAACAGGTTCTATTAATTGCTGCAATTCATTATAAAACCTTGTAAAACAAACATTTCAAAAAATAATGTAGGTTTAAATTCTCAGAATGGTTTATAAGCTATTGAAAGGTACTTTACCTATTAAAATAGTTACCTATTAAAAAGTACACACATATTACCACTGTACCATTATCTTTTGTATGTATTATTACTTCTACACTTACATTATATGTTACCTTTCAAATCATTACTTACCGTGTAGTCTGCTGGTCTACAAGGATCTCTTGTTGGTGGTGTGAAGCAAAGAAATATCAAGTAGATAAACAGTAGGGAACTTCTTACATATGTAATAAGGAACGGCCTTTCCAGTTTTTTTTCATTGTATATGTACTGTAAGTAAAAGGAAATTAAATAACATACAGCAGAAACTTTGCTTGTTGTAATAAAAATGAACTTGACATTAAAATTTACCTTTGTTAACTCTGAAGATAAGACCCATAAAACCACAACCAAAAGTAGTATAAATATACCAAAAGCGAATTTTCTCTTGCTGATATGTTGGGGACCATCTTTATTGTTTTTATTATTAGGGAAAACACGAAAATAGTTATGGCATAAAGTTAACATGAAGACGAAGAAGATTGCTAGACCGAAAACTGTTTACTTAAATGTAGTTACTGGAAGAAACTTAAACCACAATCTATTTATCTGCTTAGCATAATCTCGTCTGTTTATAGGAGGAAAAAGATACATTTAAACAACTAACAAGTGTAGCAATCGCATTTATTTGCAAGTTTCTAAAAACCCGAATGAAAAATCTCTCGCTTCCTTCGTCGTTCACACTGTTGACAGTGAAGTGACATCGATACTGACAGCAAAGAGTAAAGTAATTATTGACTGACAGTGACGCAAGGTGCGGTGACAGCTCAGCCCCCCTAGCATGAACACCACTATATCAAGCGATATGATATGGCGCATGATGCTGTCTTGCTTAGCCCGTTACGATGTGAGCGAGACAGTGATACGTTATCGAGCTATCGAGTTGATAAAAGTCGCTCATGCTAGGCTAGCTAAGTAGTTACGGCAAAATAAAAGTGCATGTGCTATACGCTTAGAATTGCCGCATACATTCTACATCGACGATTTTTGGTACACAGGTACTTTAGACCAAAACATTTAATTTTTCCACCAGTTCCTCAAAGTATTGACGTCATCAAATTTTTGACATTATCAAACTTGACATTGGCGAAATCCAAAAGGGCACAGCCATTACATAAAAAGAAGAAGAATCAATTTTAAAGAAAGATCATTATTACAGTCACCCCGTGTGTACCTTACACCTTTCACCTTGGGTGCTATAAAAACCTTTAGTACCGGATAAATAATGTCTTATTTCGGTATTCAAAACATTCGTAACGCAAGCGTTTAAGAATTATTGGCATTTAAAGATGGGCCTCACGGGATGACGCTTAAGATTATGGATGCTGGAAATAACAAAAACTAGCGAACGAAAGTCCAGTTTCAGTCCCAAGATCGTCAGTGACGCAAAAATAAATAAGCTTTAACACTCGAGCATCGTTTAAAATAAAACAGATCTCATAAAATCGACGTTTAAACATGGTACATACAGAACCGTGTGGTCAAATTTTCAATTGCCAAAATATCAATAATCATACCGTTTGGAGCCAAACGAAACATTCTACCAGCGTTACGTTTGATATGTGACAGCATTTAACACATGAAATTCGTTCAAATAACAAGGCATCAATATGAAAAAGCGAAAACTATATTTCGTACCGTCACACTGTGTGGCCCATCTTTGAAGCCGTTACGTTACGTGAATTTTGCGTTACGAATGTTGAAAAGCAATTCACAGTAAAGAGAATTTCCGTCACTGAGGATCTATCTTTACCCGGAACCAATCAGTGCAGTACTTACGATACAATTCAAGATTGAAATTTGTATGAAAATTGAGTTAGGGTGTCCAAGTAGTATTTTTTTGCGGACAATTTTGTCAACAACGAGATTAACACTAAAATATCAACAAAAACAGACATATTGCCATTTATAACAAATTGAAACCTTAATTTACAGGTGACAACTACATGAACTATTGATAACTAGCTTTATAAACAAAAACTTACATAAAAAATGAGGTTAAATATGTTGAAATTAAATGAGGTGCCTTCATAGTACGGTAAAATGGCCAAGCTATTCAGATTTGCGCAGACAAATATATCTCATTTTGTTTTTAAAGGATCGGCATTCTAACGAAGTGACCACAGTATACTTTGACATTAAATTCTCTATTGTGGTGGAAACATTCTATTTTAATTTGAAAATAAACTTGTATATGAAGTTTAGAACTACCTATTAGATTTAGAACTTAAGGTAACAAGCAATTTCTTGGCAATTTGGTGGGAGATATCCATATTTTTTACTCGGTAGGCCCCAAGGGGTCGGTCAGGGAGGCCCCTGGACTGTCAATGTAGTATTATTATAGTACTAGCGGATCCTCGCGGTATTACCCGTGGGTGCCCGTTCCCTTGAAAATATCGGGATAAAATAGAAGAATTGTCTAAATCGGTCCAGTAGTTCCTGAGCTTATATAGTATAGATTAGATACAAGACAACGTGATATTTGACAGTGGGGTTATTAAAAATGTAAAATTATTTGTCAAATTAGAAGTCAGAACTTACTTTATATGATTGTGAAACAAGCCAAATAAAAGTACAAAAAAATATGATTCCACAATTTGTGTTTTATTAACTCAAAACAAGAAAAATATTTTGCTACAAATTAATTGTTCACCTATCAATAATAAAATGTCAAAGTATTACAGTTCCATCTCGCAACACTACAATAATTTAAATGATTTGCCGGCCGGTTTATCTATCGGCTTATCTTAAGTTTTGGATAGTTTATTTAGTAAATAACTTGACAGTTAACATAAGAAAAATATGTCTAATTTATGACTGATGATGCTCGTTGGCCCTTTGGACTACTTGTACATTACTATATAATTTGTGCTTTTTACCAACTGCATTGCACGACCAGTTGTGCCATGGATTCATTTATTGTTTTGTTAAGATGATATCAATTTATATTTTATGGTATATTTTTAGTTAGGTACCATAAATTACACTCTTTAATTAAATGACATAATAACAACAACAAACAATAAAATTATGTACAAGTTTAAAACAAACTATATTATAGATGAATAATTGGTGATGTGCGTTACAGGTCAATCTTTTTATATACATACCTACAATTATAATAAAAAATGTTATTTTGTTAACAATAATTATAATGTTATAAAGATTATCACTGTTAAAATCACAATAATAACGATTTGTTGAAAAACAGACTAGTACTAAGTATTCTAAAATATTACACGTCACAGGTCAATCATATAAGTCCCCAGGTACTTACTACTAAAAGAAGAAACTAAAAGTTATTTTGTTAACAATAATAATGTCATGAAGATATCCACAGTTCAATCACAATATGTACAATAATTGTTAACGATTTGCTGATATACAATCATACTTCAAAGTTATTTTGTTAACAATAATAATGACATGAAGATGTCACAGTTCAATCACAATATGTACAATAATTATTAACGATTTGCTGATATACAATCATACTAAAAAAGTTATTTTGTTAACAATATTAATGTCATGAAGATATCACAGTTCAATCACAATATGTACAATAATTATTAACGATTTGCTGATATACAATCATACTTAAAAGTTATTTTGTTAACAATAATAATGACATGAAGATGTCACTGTTCAATCACAATATGTACAATAATTATTAACGATTTGCTGATATACAATCAAAGTTTAAACTTTATATTCTCTCGGTTGTACTCAGGAAACACGCTGAAATTAATTAAAACCCAGACCCTAACAGCGATAAGAGAAGAATTGACAGAGTCTGCATCACACGGGCATTCAGAACTAGCTTCTCACATCACTTTTTTCCTTTTCTTGGTTCCTTCTTATATAATAAAATCAACAAAGATTTAAATATTTATCCACTGTGTTTTACCACTAAACAAAAAGTGATTCATTTTCTTAAGAGTCTATCATACGACACTATTGAAAAATTGATAATTCCATTAATATAAAATTACGTATAATTATTGTAATATCTAAGTAACTTGTTAATTATTAGTATTATTGCCTTTTTTTTTTTGTTTATTTGCGGAATTTGTGTAATTAGTTTAAGTAACAGTGATACATACCTTATTTAGAATGGTACTACCAGTAGTGTACGATTCCGTGAGGTGGGAACCTGGTGACCAGTAATACAGGTCTTACCTAGTACAGGCACCAGTCTCCCACAATAGATTTAAGTTATACTGTACCTAGTTCTTAGTAAACTGCTCTATTGTGTGGAGATAATAAAGTTATTTTTTTTTATTATACAATCATACTTCAAAGTTATTTTGTTAACAATAATAATAATTATTTGTTTCTTGTTAAAAGTTATCATTTTATTTAATCTGTCGAACTATCGGTTTGTATAATTTAGTGTTATCTAAATACAACACCGACTGTGTAATAGAAAGGGATGGCTCCGCAGAAAAAATCCGAAGTATGGAACTTATCAATACCAAAAATGATTACATGATTAATGACTGACTGTTTATATAATTGACACGCTCCGATCGTGTTAAGCACGACCGGTGTGCAGAAAAGATAGAAAAGAAACACTATAAGTGGTTAACAAGTATAATTATAAAATAAAAGATGTTACAAGCTCGGGTGTGGGTTCATGGGAATCTTCGATAGGTGGCTCTCGCGAGGGTAAGAATGGGGACTTAACTTTAGAACTGCCTAGAGGAGGCAGAAGCGAAAGTCCAGCGTCACGGACTACGTTCGCAGCGGAGCGGTATGTTCAGCCTCGGTAGCACGGAGGGTAGGCTCGGAGTGGTGGTGCGCACGTAGCCACGGAGCGGAGTTGCTCCGGGGTAGGCCGGAACAGGCGAGCGCTCGGCAGGTAGGTGCCGAGGTGGAAGGCCACGAAGCAGGTGTATGCTGCAGCTGCCCGTGGATACGACCCCTAGTACGGGGATCGCGAATGCACAAAACAGAGTAAAACAGAATGACTTTAAGGCAGTAGTATGAAGAAAAAGAGGCAGATTTCGCTGGAGTTGCGAAATATATACTTAATTCTTTCTAGAAAGTTCTTTAGTCAAAAATTAAAGTGGGAGATGATTCTCCAATTCTATAGGAGAATAATGTTTAGTCATTAGCATAGACAACATAAGGATTGTAAGTCCGATCGACACACGGTGTTTTGTCTATGGCCAAAGAATTAAGGAATATTAAAGTATGCAAAAACATAATAGATATACATAGAAAAATATGTAGATTTTTTCTATATATAAATAGTTAAATAGAAATAAGTTAATTTTTGTAGTCTAATTCACTTGGCCGAAATACGAAATCTCCCGGCCGTGAAGTTAGCAATATCGAGGGTACGCAGGAATATTTTGTCAATTAACTACCATCGTGAAGTTTTATCAAAACAAAATAAAGTAAACAAACAAGTTAGAATGGTGAAGTGAATGGTTATTGATTTAATTTAGTTGAAAGTAAGTAATAGTTTAAGATTTAGGAGTGTGCGGTTTTTAGAACCGTTACATATCCCCCTCTTTAGAGTAGGATTTTGGCTCGGCCTTTTGAGTTGGCTAGAAAAAAAACTCACTAAATAAGCAAGACTTTAGTGAAATAGTCATCCAGAATTATACAGACTCTTAAGAACATCAACAACTGCAAAAGAATACCCCACAACATTGTCGAGAGATATCGACAATAACAAGACGTTAGTGGTCTTGGTAGTACCTAGGACTACGGAAGTAAGGCAAAAGAGTGAATTTCAATCGTTTAGATTGACTGAAAAACAAAAGATACAGTTGGAAATGTCAGCGTTCAAGGGATGCTGAGATTCCATACAAAACTAGATTAGCAAGAGATAAAAAGATATAAAGAAACAATCAACCAAAAATTTCAAAAAGTTACAAAAAAATCGTTACTTATTTTAGTTAAAACAGTATAAATAAATAAAGGTTTATATTTATACTGCTTTAATTTATTAAAAAAAAGATGTAGAAATAGTCAAAAACAAATCAAGAATAATTATTGACTTTAAAATCTTTGATATGCCAAGAACCAAGATTTTTACCATTCATATCGACCAATTCATAGACCAAGGGCGACAATTTAGATTTGATACGACATTTAATATATTTAGGAGCAAGTTTTTTAGAAAATTGCTTATCTTTGTCGCTTTGATAATAAGTTTTACGCCAGACAATATCACCGACGTTGAAGTCAAAGTTTTTACGACGAAGATTATAAGGACCACAATTACGTGAATGAGATTTAATTAAAGAGCTTTGTACCTCATCGAAAATTTTCCTAAGCTTTCCAGTATTTTCAGCATAGTTATCCCTAGGTGTAAAAACGATGTTGTCGGTTAGATCGACATCAACATAGTGAGATCCACAAGCAACTAGTTCTCTACCGTAAACAAGAAATGATGGTGTATACCCAGTGACTTCGCTTACTGCAGAATTGAGAGCGAATTGAATTTTTGGTATATTGAGATCCCAAGTCCGGTGATCATCGTTAATAAAAGTAGAAACAGCCGTCATTATTGTTTTGTTATACCGCTCAACAGTATTCACCTGCGGTGTATATTTAGGTGTATAGCGTACATTTGGTATTTTATATTGAGCGAACATATGCTGAAGTTTTTGGCTAACGAACTGTTTACCATTGTCCATCAAAACGGTACTAGGAATGCCATGAACAAGGAGTACTTTCTCTTCAAGTATAGTAGTTATTATGTCAGCAGTTGCTCGACGTATAGGAAATAAAAGCGAATATTTAGAAAAACAGCAAGTGACAACAAGCAACATAGTATTTTGCTTCCTAGATGGAGGCAATGGACCAACTAAATCGACACTAATCATTTGGAATGGTCTAGAACATTCCTTAGGTCGACCCATAAATCCTAGAGTGGGATGATTAGCGTGTTTGTGAGAGTTACAATCATTACAGTTATTTACATAGTTAGCAACATCTTTATGCATGCCAGGCCAAAAATAATTAAGAGAAATTCGTTTTAAAGTTTTAAAAATTCCTAAATGTCCTGCAGTAGGATTCGAGTGGTTAGTAATAACGATATCGTGTCTGGAATGTTTAGGAACTACTTCCTTCCATTCAAATTCCCTAGCTAAAGGATTTAAGGATTTTCTGAGACGATATAGTTTGTTGTTAGAAATTTTATAATTAGGAAAGGATGTAGGAGAGGATTGACAACCATAAAATATCTCCTTATACCAAGTGTCAGATAAAGGATCTGATATAGGAGATGAAGATTGGCTGGCACTATCTATAGCCGCTACAGGCACAGCGCGAGATAAGGCATCTGGCACGACGTTGTCCTTGCCACGTCTGTGTTTGATGTCGAAATTGAAGGCTGAGAGACGAATTCCCCATCTAGCTAAACGACCTGTAGGGTTATTAATATTTAAGAACCATTTTAAAGAGGAATGATCCGTAAAGACAACAAATTTATTACCGTTGTCCAGGTAACACCGCCAGTGTTCTATAGCAACAATTACTGCGAGTGCTTCGCGCTCCGTAGCGCTATAGTTCCGTTCTTGGGCCGATAAAGATTTGCTCATATAGGCTATAACCCTCTCTTCGCCGTTTAGAATCTGTGTGAGCACAGCACCAATTCCGAAATCGCTAGCGTCGGTATGTACCTGGAAAGGTTCAGAGTAATCCGGACATGATAAGATAGGTGGTGACGTAAGACACTCCTTAAGTTTATTAAAAGCGACATCTGCTTCCGGCGTCCAAGCAAAGGGAGGTGCCGCTTTTCCTTGAGAGGTAAGTTTATTCAATGGTGCAGCCAAAGAACTAAAATTAGGAATAAAACGACGATACCAAGAAGCAGTGCCTAAGAAACGACGAACTTCCTTCCTGTTAGTAGGAGTAGGATACTTCACAATAACGTCAACTTTCTCCGGATCAGCATGAAGACCATTTGAATCGACGACGTAACCCAAATATTTAAGTTTTTCCCGGAAAAATTGACACTTTTCGAAGTTTATAGTTAAATTTGCATATTTTAGCTTTTCTAAAACACGCGCAAGTAACGACATATGCTCATCAAAAGTATTAGACACGATTATAACGTCATCGACAAAAACATAAACTTTATTTTCAAATTCAGGCCCATAAAACAGCAAATCTACCAGTCTTTGCTGCGTAGCGGGTGCATTAGTTAACCCGAAGGGCAAAGATTTAAATTGAAAGGTTCCCCTAGAGGGAATATAGAATGCAGTCTTGCATCTATCTTCAGGCTTTATTAAAACCTGCCAAAAAGATTTAGAAAGGTCAATACTAGATAAATATTTAGCGTCCCTAAGATTATCTAAGATCTCAGAAACATAAGGTAAGCTATAAGCATCCTTACGAGTGACAGAGTTTAGTTTTCTGCTGTCCAAACAAAACCTATATTCACCGTTCTTTTTCGGAGTAAGAAGAACGGGATTCGACCAAGGACTCTCACACGGTTCTACAACGTCCTCATTGAGCATCTCATCCAGCTGATCGGAGAGAATTTGTTGTTTCTGGGGAGACATTCGGTAGTATCGTTGTCTAATAGGAATAGCGTCACCAGTATCGATAGCGTGAGTAATCAAGGAGGTACGACCCAAACCACATTCCTCATACGAAATACCGCGAAACTGAGATATTATATTATCCGCGGCTTCCTTTTGTTCTTCGCAAAGTTGAGAATATGAGAGAATTTGCTTAGAGTCGTCAAGAGCTATGTTAGAAATATTCACCTCATGTGGTTTTTCAAGAACAAGGCTATCGAGCTCGCTAGGAAACAACCCGAAAGTTCTCCAAAAATCCATACCCAGAATAAGTTCATTTTCAATTTCTGGTACAACAAAAAGTTTTATATTATAGGTTTTGCTATTAAACGTTAAAGGTAAAATTAAATACATAGATGAGTAGAAAATTTGACCGCCAGCCGCAGAAAGCTGTAACGGATCACAAGAAAAGCATTTAAATTTAGATTTTAAAAAGTATTGGTGAGAATTATTCCCTAACAATGTTATGCCGGAACCAGTATCTAACAGACCGATAATATTTTTGTCACCGACATTAACATTCACATAGGGCCGAGAAAAAGTAGGATTTTTATCCAGGATTGGAGACACGGAATGGCTAGGAGACAGACTACAGATAAAACTAAGCCATTGGTTCCATTCAGTCTCAGTGCAACGACTAGAAAATCTCGAATTTCGAGAATCAGTAGTTCTCCAATCCTGACAAACTAGTTTTTTGGATTGCATTTAGTGCAATCAGGAGTGCGTACACCCTTTTTCCCACACTTGAAACAAACAATGTCTCTTGGTTGGGTACAAGTTTTTAAACTGTGCGTATTATTACGACATCTAGGACAATATACATCTTTAGAAGCAACAGCGGAAACATAAGATTTAGTGTTTTGAAAATTATTTAGAGGCTTAGATTTTTCAAAGTTAGAAGGAGCACTAGATTCTCCTCGATAAACAAACTCAGTAGCTAGAGGTATACAATTACGAGAAGAAGGCTCACTGCGTTTAAAAAATTGGGTCTGAACCCTTTCATATTTTTGGCAAACTTCCTTAAGGTTGTCAATATTGAAAATTTCTCCAGCTGAAGCTAACACATTGGCGTAACAGGGTAGAATGTTTCCTGATAAAATCTCGAGCTTCTCGTCCTCAGACAAAGGTTTAGTAAGCCTTGAAAACATGCAGTCCATAACCGCCAGATAAATACAAATTTTCTCATCCTTGCCCTGAAGACGTGACCTAATTTGTGACAAGAATTGAGCGTCGAAGTTTTTCGGACTGAAATCAGCTATTAAAGCTTCAGCAACCTGAGACCAATCTTTCACTTGGCGCCTAATGCTACGGAACCAAGGAAGAGCCTCACCCGTAAAAATTTCATGACCGAAGGACAGAACCTTCTCATAGCCAATGCCTCTTGATTTCACGAATTCGTCAAGCTTTTGCAAAAAGGAACGAACACAAGTCTTGCCGTCATATTTAATAGTAGCAAAGTTAGGTACCATACTTTTATTTTGGTCTATAGTTATATTTATGCACTTCTCCAAATCGTTAGCATTAATTTTAACTGCGGAAACATCACTTTCAGGTGCCAAAGACTTAAGGTCGCTCATCTGAGACTCAAAATTTTCCCGACATTCAGACAAAATAGACTCTAAGGTTTCATCATCGTCCTCGTCAAACTGGATTCTATCCAAGCGATAGTAAATTTGGTTAAGTAAACTCTCCGTCCTCAAAAACAAGTTTCTATTATATTTAGATTTTAAGGTTTTAAGATTTAAAAGAGATTTCTCAAGTGAAGTCTGAAAACCCTCAATATCCTCAGACGGAGGTAAATGAGAACACAACATAGCATCAGAAGGATATTCTTTGGATAATACCGCAATTTGTTTCCGCAACTCAGCGACTGAATCAGCTGGTTTATGACCACGCAAGGAGACCTCGTATTCAAGTTCCGCTTTTTGAAGAGATAAAAAATTAATCGCGCGTTCAGCCATAGTTAAAACACAAAAAGAAAGTAAAAACCTAAGGCGAGTGTGTGCGAGACTAAGCAATCGTAGAGATAAAATATTTAAGTGGGTAACTAAATAAGGTGAAGTTAATAAAAAAATCAGTCTAAGTTTAGAACAAATTAAGTAAAAAAACACAAAAATTTAGATTACTATAGCAGCAACACAACCGTTAGTAGGTTAGGTGGCAGTTAACAACGGATTAGTGACCGTTAGTTAACTCAATTCACAAGTTGACAAAAAATTAGGTACCCACTTTACACAAAAAAAAATAAAAAAAGTAAGAAAAAATAAGGCGAGAACCACTGAGCGAAGAACCCTGAGCGAGATAGGCGCCACTGACACGCTCCGATCGTGTTAAGCACGACCGGTGTGCAGAAAAGATAGAAAAGAAACACTATAAGTGGTTAACAAGTATAATTATAAAATAAAAGATGTTACAAGCTCGGGTGTGGGTTCATGGGAATCTTCGATAGGTGGCTCTCGCGAGGGTAAGAATGGGGACTTAACTTTAGAACTGCCTAGAGGAGGCAGAAGCGAAAGTCCAGCGTCACGGACTACGTTCGCAGCGGAGCGGTATGTTCAGCCTCGGTAGCACGGAGGGTAGGCTCGGAGTGGTGGTGCGCACGTAGCCACGGAGCGGAGTTGCTCCGGGGTAGGCCGGAACAGGCGAGCGCTCGGCAGGTAGGTGCCGAGGTGGAAGGCCACGAAGCAGGTGTATGCTGCAGCTGCCCGTGGATACGACCCCTAGTACGGGGATCGCGAATGCACAAAACAGAGTAAAACAGAATGACTTTAAGGCAGTAGTATGAAGAAAAAGAGGCAGATTTCGCTGGAGTTGCGAAATATATACTTAATTCTTTCTAGAAAGTTCTTTAGTCAAAAATTAAAGTGGGAGATGATTCTCCAATTCTATAGGAGAATAATGTTTAGTCATTAGCATAGACAACATAAGGATTGTAAGTCCGATCGACACACGGTGTTTTGTCTATGGCCAAAGAATTAAGGAATATTAAAGTATGCAAAAACATAATAGATATACATAGAAAAATATGTAGATTTTTTCTATATATAAATAGTTAAATAGAAATAAGTTAATTTTTGTAGTCTAATTCACTTGGCCGAAATACGAAATCTCCCGGCCGTGAAGTTAGCAATATCGAGGGTACGCAGGAATATTTTGTCAATTAACTACCATCGTGAAGTTTTATCAAAACAAAATAAAGTAAACAAACAAGTTAGAATGGTGAAGTGAATGGTTATTGATTTAATTTAGTTGAAAGTAAGTAATAGTTTAAGATTTAGGAGTGTGCGGTTTTTAGAACCGTTACATAATAAAAGGCACTGAACACCTGTGCGAGAGAAGGAAAACTTGAAATAAACCCTCTACCAATCCGTCTAGGCAGCGTGGTAGCAGTTAATAATAAATAATTACATACAATCACACCAATTATCTAGCCCACATTAAGTTTCGTGAAGAACTTGTGTTATGGATACTAGATAACGGATGAACATACTATATACTTTTTTTTGCAAATACATACTTAGCATACATATTAAACACACAGACCAAGACAAATGGACATGTTCATATTTGTCTTGTCCGGGGATCAAACCCGGGACCTCTGGCGCAGATATACATTATTCTGTTATTATTTACTTTCTTAGCGTGCATACATGATTTTTGATTTGAGTTGAAATATTAGAATTTGTCGTGAAAAGCAAACTATAAAGTTCGAAGAGTACTCGAGTCCACTGAAGTAGTTTCGAATACTCGTGCCAGTACTCGAATACCTGTCCAAGTCTTCTGACTCGAGTCCTAGTTTGATTCTTTTTATAACGATTACCAAAATATTCGAATACCAAATATAGCCGTCTCGGCACATCACTAGGTCACAGACTACAGACAAGACAGACCATCATAATCGCAGACAAACAAGAAGAAGATGGTGGTTATAAAGAGTCTGACTCACGAAATATGGCGCATGAGAGACTGTAGTCACCTTCAACATCCGCAAATGAACGCTATTACTATGGAAGATAATTTGAGTACCAGAGAAATGCCGCACGACAACTTTCGTGACACGGACTTAGGACTATTTTGAATGGAAATAGTTTTTTTTTATTATTTAACATGAATTAGGTACATTACATCTCACTTATGTTGCTAGAATCAACGCCGTAAAACTAGCTTATTATCAGGTTAGTTTAGCCTTTTTATCCATCAATGTACGTAAATGGTTGTCACCCTAATTTGAGATTTTCATACAAATTTCAATCTTGAATTGTATCGTAAGTACTGCACTGATTGGTTCCAGGTAAAGATAGATCCTCAGTGACGGAAATTCTCTTTACTGTGAATTGCTTTTCAACATTCGTAACGCAAAATTCACGTAACGTAACGGCTTCAAAGATGGGCCACACAGTGTGACGGTACAAAATATATTTATCGCTTTTTCATATTGATGCCTTGTTATTTGAACGAATTTCATGTGTTAAATGCTGTCACATATCAAACGTAACGCTAGTAGAATGTTTCGTTTGGCTCCAAACGGTATGATTATTGATATTTTGGCAATTGAAAATTTGACCACACGGTTCTGTATGTACCATGTTTAAACGGCTATTTTATGAGATCTGTTCTGTTTTAAACGATGCTCGAGTGTTAAATCTTATTTATTTTTGCGTCACTGACGATCTTGGGACTGAAATTGGACTTTCGTTCGCTAGTTTTTGTTATTTCCAGCACCCATAATCTTAAGCGTCATCCCGTGAGGCCCATCTTTAAATGCCAATAATTCTTAAACGCTTGCGTTACGAATGTTTTGAATACCGAAATAAGACATTATTTATCCGGTACTAAAGGTTTTTATAGCACCCAAGGTGAAAGGTACACACGGGGTGACTGTAATAGATCATTCGACAGAGCGCTACATCATGTTTTTTCGGGGCTTGTAACTGGTTTGAAAAAGAGCCGTTAGTTGAGGTTTTTGATTAAGGTTTTTAGAAAAACCGGAAACCGATATTCAGAATGAGAGCGCTTCCAAAACCTAAATAAACCTAAATAAATTTAGTTTTATCCGAACTGTAAAATGTACCTACTAATGGCGAGGCGATCAGGCTCATAGCAACCTTCCGTATGTAGACATAAGCTTGCTAGTCAATTTACCACTCACGCGCGAACGTTGCTCGCAGACCGGTTATTATTATTATTATTATTCTAATAACTGGGCAGGCATTTGACCACCATACAGCTTAATAAACAGGATGTGGCCTAAGGTGTTGCATTTCAGGTCTACGAGCGGAAGTTCGCTTTTCGCGTTGCCAATTGCTCACTCGCGTTGTCCCGTTGTGCCTTAGGTGCTTCTTAAGAGCCGAAAAAATCTCTGTAAACCGCTTAATTGAAGCAAAACTCTTTTAATTTTGCTCTTTCATGAAACCGTTTTTTTTTTAAGGTTTCGGTAGAGTCAAACCTTAATGAATCTTAAAAAAAAAATAACCGGAATAAACAAGCCCTGTTTTTTTTTTTTTTTTTTTGCTTTAAGTAGGAAGTAGGTATTGATTGAGAGCGCTTTCTCCATTCTTGGAACGAAATAATCAAAAATGAAGAAAGATTTTCTTTGGCGGGAATTTGAACTGAAAGGGCGCTAAACTTTTGCTAATTTGAATTATTTTGCAAAAATAGATCTTTTTGTATATATTTAGTTACAATTGACTTAATCATTTGTAAATAATAGTTTTGTAAATAAATATAATGTTAACTAGTGAGGCCGGGGGCGAAATTCCCCCGGCCACCAAAGGCCCGGGGCCTTCGGGCAAGCGAGCCAGAAAAATGAAAGACAATGAAGAAAATAATGGTGTTAGCGGTGGTGCTGAGGAAAGTTTGAACTTTTTACAGTTTTTCAAACCTAATTATAAAAGACTTTATCCTGAAAATTCAACAAAATATGAATTCAAAGTGTTTGTTGAAAGTAGTAACAATGACCGATTGGGCAACAAAAGTCCCATTTACCTGAATCACATATTCACGGCAGAAATTAAAGGAGTGGTGGCCATTCACAGAGTGAATGCAAGTAAAATAGCGGTTATATTTAAACAATATAATACTGCTAACAATTTTTTGACGAACAATGTTTTTCTGGACAAATATAAGTTGAAGGCATTCATCCCAGCAGCTCAAATTGAAAAGACTGGAATCATCCGTTATGTTCCAAGTAACATTTCTAATAAAGAACTATATTACAAATTATCTTCTACTTATGAAATTATCGCTGAGCGTCGCTTTTTTAGAAAAGTTAACAATGAAAAAGTGCCTTTACAAACTGTCAGTATTACTTTCCTAGCCAATATGTTACCTGATTCTGTACAGTATGACTTGTTTTCATACCGCGTATTTGAGTACATCCCTCCTCTGCAACAGTGTTATAGATGTTTTAAATTCAATCACTCCGCAAAGGTCTGTAACGGCAAACAGCGCTGCAGTGTCTGCTCGGGTGAACACTATTACAAAGACTGTGATAAACCTAATGAACTTAGTTGTATCAATTGTAGTGGACCACATCTAGCAATTTCCAATTTATGTCCTGTTAAAATAAAGAAAAATCTAGAAAAGAAAAACAAAATTACTTATGCAAGCACTGTTGCCGTTACAAATGAAAAGATAAATGATGCTGAAATTCCAGCTCTTGTATATCATAAAAAAAAAAAATTGTAAATAAATCAAACAATGACCCTGTTGTCCCTGTACAAAAAACTGCAAATAAAGTTTCTTCTGTGAAATCTGTTACACAAAGATCCCTATCTATAGATGAACTTAAAAGTCAATTAATTAATAATGGTGAAATAACCAATGCCATAGTTCGAACTTTAATTTCTATAGCTAACAAAGGAGATGACACTCCAATTACTTCTATTGCCATTAAAGACTTATTACTCAAAAACCTTTCTTAATTTATGGATAATAGTACCTCACATAAGTCGTATTTAAGAATAGCTCAATTTAATATTCAAAGTATTTATAATAAGGTCCCTCTTTTGTTAAATTTTCTACGAGAAAATGATATTGATATATGTTTATTAAATGAAACTTGGTTAAGAGACAATAGACCTTGTCGAATACCTGGATATAACATGTATTATAAAAATGCTTCGAATGAACATGGTGGTGTAGCCATACTAATTAAACCACATTTTAAATATAAAACACTTTCCACAGTATTTTATGATGAACTGCAAACTGCGGCAATATCCATATCTACTTCTAGAGGAGATATTACTATTCTGTGTGTTTATTGCCCCCCTACTGGCCCGCTAAGAACTAACAACTTGCATACCCTTATTCACAATCTTCCTAAGCCTATTTTTGTGGCTGGAGACTTTAACGCTCATCACATCGCTTTTGGATGCTTATCAAATAAACGTAGAGGAGAGCAATTATATACAGTTATAGACGAGTTAGATTTATGTATACTAAATGAAGGTGACGTTACTACTATGCAGTATCCAAATCGTAATCCATCCGCTATTGATGTGTCTTTGGCTAGCCCATCAATTACCCCGCTTTGTAAATGGTCAGTCCATGATGATAACATGGGCAGTTATCATTTCCCAACAATAACAGAAATAACTATTTTAACTGATCAATACAGTGTTAATCCTCCTATGGATAAATTTCTATATAATAAAGCTGATTGGAACAAGTACAATGAACTTTCGAACACATGTTTTGACAATATTATTCCTAACAGTTGTGATCCTCTTAGCTCCTTTAATTCATTTTGTGATACACTTTCTACCCTGAAATCAGAATGCATACCAAAATTTACCAAATCCACAGAATACAAAAGTAGGCCACCTGTACCCTGGTGGAACGAGAGATGTAAAAATAGCGTCATTAAATCTAAAGAAGCTTTAAAATTATACAGGAGACTACCTACTATTGTAAATTATATATCTTACAAAAAAGCAGATGCTTTGAAAAAACGAACTATTGCCGAGGAGAAAAAGAATAGTTGGAGATCATTGTGTGACAGTTTTAACAGAACTACACCTATTTCAACAATTTGGAATAATATTAAGAAATTTAAGGGACTTAAAGTTAACAAATCTTACTGTGATGAATTTATTCCACAATTTTTAAACAAATTATCAGATGACGATAATGAAAATACAACTGATTTAAATAGTTTTTTTAATTTACATAACAATGACATTGAATCAAAATATTTGTTAGATCCATTTACATGGTGCGAGTTCTTGATTAGTCTTGAATCTAGAAAAAATACTACTCCCGGAATGGACGATTTTCCCTATATCTTGATTAGCAAATTGAATATTAAAGCTCAGAAATTATTTTTAGTTATCCTCAATAATCTTTGGCATAAACAAATAATACCATCGTCATGGAAAACACAATGTGTTATTCCAGTTCTAAAACCCGACAAGACTCCAGATAACTGTGACTCTTATAGGCCTATTTCATTATCTTCCTGCTTAGGTAAAATATTTGAAAATATGGTTAAACTTCGTCTGGATCATTTTGCTGAATCTAATAGTCTTCTACCAAATATCCAATATGGCTTCAGAAGAGGCCGAAGTTGTGCTGACAGCTTCACTTGTCTTGTTGCAGACCTGAAATATGCAAAACAAAATAATAAAAGTGTAGCATGTGCTTTTCTTGATATTCAAGGGGCATTTGACAATGTTCAACCGGAAATTCTAATTCAGGTGTTATCAGGGTTAGGCATACCTGGCCTACTCTGCAAGTGGATTTACGAATTTTTAACCGATAGAATTCTATATGTTAAATATAACAACATCTTACATGGCCCTAGAACTATCTCTAAAGGCACAATGCAAGGGGCCACATTCTATATAATCTATATACGTCTGAAAAATGTAAATACTGAAAATGTAAATATTCTCCAATTTGCTGATGACTTAGTGATTTACAGTGTAAATAATAATATTGACATGGCTATTGATAATGTAAATTTAACACTTGTTAATTTAAAAGGGTATTATGATAAGTTGCAACTTAAAATTAATCCACTCAAAAGTAGCACCATGATATTTAGCAAAGATTTTCCTTCTACTGCACTCTTGTATAATGATCAAGCTATTCCTGTAGTTGACCAGCATACATTTTTGGGTGTAATAATTGACAAAGATTTATCCTTTAAGCCACATATTAACTATATTGCACAAAGAGCTATGAAAGGCTTGAACATCATCAAATGTTTAACTGGGGTATCATGGGGAGCAGATCCTTTGACTCTCTCCATTTTGTACAAAGCTATTATAAGGAGTCATTTTGATTATAGTTGTATAGCCTATTTAGATAGTAAACATGTAAATAAATTAGACTTAATACAGAATAAAGCTTTAAGAACAATTTCTGGGGCCATGTGCTCTACTCCTATTAGAGCCATGGAGGTTGAAACTGTTATAATGCCACTGTCTCTTAGACGATTGTTACTTGCAAAAAGATTTTGTGTAAAGCTCTTAGCTACCAACAATCAATATGTCATTAAAAAGATCATACCTTATCCAATACCAATACCGACTCCATTGACTTCAGCTGCTGATATTCTAAGCCACAAATTTCCAAGATTATCCCAAATTCTAGTAGACCTGGAAAATAAACATCAGAAATTACAGAAAACAAGGTTATGGCCTTTTTATGCTAAACAATTTTATACATTGATAAATGAAATTAACATTATTAAAGTAGAAGTAAATAAAAATCTAGATTTACAACAGTTTTTAGATGAAAACAAATACTACACTTTATATACAGACGGAAGTAAAACTAATTCACATGTTCGAAGTGCCATTTATGATCCCCAGATAAAGTTTTGTCAAAGCTTTAGTCTGGATACTACTTGTAGTATATTTACAGCAGAGGCATATGCAGTCTTTGAAGCGCTTAAACGTATTTACTCTATAACTAGTTGTAATAAATACTTCCTTATATTGACCGACTCTCTCAGTGTGATTAAATGTCTAGGAAATTACAATGTACATTTTAAAACGAATTATATTGTATATAAAATTAAAGAAATATTACTTGCCCTAAGTAAAAAAAAATTTGAAGTCGCCTTTCTGTGGATTCCTTCACATAAAGGCATTACCGGTAACGAAGTAGCGGACAAGGCTGCATGTGAAGGATTGAACTCATTAGATGTAAGACATATGACTGATATTCCGTTTACTGATACCTATAATGAAATAAGAAAAGATGTGTTATTGCTATGGGATGATGTCTGGAAGAAAGACAGAGAAACTAAAGGCAAATGGTACGGAGGCGTACAAGACGTAATACCTGCAGAGCCTTGGTACACCAAGCTGAAAGTAGCCAGCAGAGACTTTATAACCACTATTAATCGACTACGTTTTGGCCACCACAAAACTCCTGCACATTTGGGACGGCTCAATCTAATTACATCGAATTTATGCCCACACTGCAGCAATAATGAAATTGGTGACATTCAACATCTGTTATTTAAGTGTTGTCAATTTAATACACAAATTATTTAATATTCAACGACTTTTACTAGCCAGTGAACTGACAGAAAGTGGTGAAAGTGATGCAAGTGAAATTGTTACTGATGAAGCCCGCCGCTTAGAAGACTACTTAAAAAATCGCAGGAATTTTATTCCTCTATATAATTATATAAAAAATACAATAACAAAGTTATAAAGAATCCGAAGAAAATGAAGACATGGCTTAAAGGACTTTGAATCCAAGCCAAAAACCATACAAAAAAGAAAAAAAAATGAAGAAAAAAAATTATGTGACAAAAATTACATGCAAGTCAACTGTCACTGTCAGAGGAAAAAAAAAAAGGTGAAAAAAAGGCGGGAAACCTTCGAGGCGGGAGGTTCAATTTTATTTTCAAGTTATAAAAAAATCTTTTTATTTCACATTTCACATCTTATTCATAATAAATCTATCTTCAACGGCTAAAGATGGGGTCCGACAGTGGGGGTACGGACCCAAAACGCGGTAATAAGAAGAGGAAAGCGGGACCAGTGGCAGACCTTTCCGATGATGATGATGAGTCCAAATATGCACCTTATTATAAGAAAAATCATATCCGAAGCTACCCAGAAAATTCTCCAGGAACAGTTTTCCCTGTTTATATCCAAAGTATAAATGAGACGGTAAAATTTGGCAACAAAGATCCAATTTATTTAAACAACATTTTTAGTAGATACAATAAGGGTGTCAAAGAAATTAAACGAGTGAATGCATTGCGGTATGCTGTAATTTTTGACAATGCAAAGAATGCAAACTCCCTTTTATCTAATTCTTCTTTTTTGGCTTCCCATGAAATTAAAGCATTCATTCCAGCTTCCACATCCGAATGCATAGGTGTTATCAAGTTCATACCAGTTGACCTCAGTTGCAAGCACCTTTTTGACAAACTTATCAGTTCGCAGGAAATACTGGCAGTACGCAGATTCACTAAAAAGACTCCAGAGGGAATCATTCCACTCCAGACAGTTTCGGTGACATTTTCAGGTAATGTACTACCCGAACATGTAAACTATGGTCTCTGTATAGTACCTGTTGATCAATATATAAGGCCAGTTATGCAATGCTATAAATGCATGGGTTTTGGTCACACTACAAAGTTTTGTAAACATAACATTGTATGCTCGATATGTTCAGAATCACATTCCTATAAAGAATGTAGCAGTAAAGACAAACCATTGTGTATAAACTGCAAGGGGGAACATGTTGCCGTGGCAAGGACTTGTCCGATCAAAGTACAAAAAATTAATGAAAATAAAAATAAAATAATGAATAGAAATAGTACTTTGGGATCTTATTTTCCTGCCCTAAACAAGTCTTATGCTAAGGCAACTAGTTTCAAACCTTCACAGGCAATGCAAACTTCTAAATATGATAAGAATAGAGATACAAATTTGTTTGTTGATATTATAAATAACGAAAAGATATTGAAAGCCATAATCGAGACATTGTTAATGTTTACAAACAAAGACAATAGCTTACCTATTAACTCCTCTACAATAAAGGAAACGTTTATTAAAAAGGTTTCACTTAATGGATAATAAACCACTTATAATTGTACAACATAATATTCAGAGTCTTAAACCAAAAATTGCTTTTCTTTACGAGCTATTGAATTCCTTAGATGTTGATGTATGTGTTCTAAACGAAACTTGGCTTAAGCCAACTGATAATATTTCTTTGAGAGGTTATAAAATTTTTCGAAAAGACAATAACAATGGGTATGGCGGTGTTGCCATCCTATGTAGAAATGATATTAAATGTTCAGAAATCTCTGTTCCAAATAGTGAAAAAGTTCAGATGTTAGCAATTGATGTCAAAACTTCTTGTAATAATTTTATAACAGTTCTTGGTGTTTATTGCCCTCCACGTAATGGTCGTTTTCCTTTATGTAATTTAAGAAATGTCATTCGATCTTTACCAAGCCCTATGTTAGTGATGGGCGATTTTAACGCTCATCATACAGCATTCGGGTGTTCTACTAATAAACCTAGAGGTATACAAATTTATGATATGTTAGATGAACTTAATATGTACATATTAAATGATGGTCAAACTACAACGCTCCCTCGTCCTTACCAATCGGCATCCGCTATTGATATTGCATTTATCTCGCCCAACCTTGCGCCATCAGCTGAATGGTCAGTATATACTGAAGATACATTGGGTAGTTATCATTTTCCTACGATAGTCACATTAGAAATTGATCATGATCTCAATGATAATGTCTCACGGCCTAGTAAGTATCTTTATAAAAACGCAGACTGGTCAGGTTACATGATTAAGTCTCGGACAATTTTCGATGATATTGACTATGAAATAGATCCTCTTACAGCATATAGTGATTTTTGTATTTTACTTAATGAATTAAGAAATGAATTCATACCTGTATCTAAAGCATATAATGGCCCTAGTCATAAAACGAAACTTCATAAGCCGATGCCATGGTGGAATGAATGTTGTAGTACTGTGGTCAATGAATGTAAATTTGCTCTTCTTATGTACAGACGTTATCCATCAATAGAAAATTATTTAATATATAAAAAAACAGAAGCAGCTAAAAAACAAACAATTAAGCAACAGAAGTCTCTTAGTTGGCAAAAGTTGTGTTCGAACTTTGATAGGAATACACCAATAAGTAACATATGGAAATTTGTTAAAACCTTTAATCGAAAGAAGGTTCCTATAAAGCATGATGATGATTCGTTTTTGCCGGAATTCCTTAATAAAGTAGCACCAGTTACTCCACATTTTGATCCAGATTATCATAGAATTTTATTTGAAAACAATCAAATCAACGAACATCTTAATACACCATTTACACAAGCTGAGTTCAATTTATCTTTAAATAAAAAGAAAGATACATCAAGTCCTGGCATCGACAATATTCCGTATATTTTGATAAAACGACTTGACATAGCAGCTAAGTCCATCCTTCTAAAAATTTTTAATACTTTATGGGTAAATGGCCTAATACCAGAGTCGTGGAAAGCTATAGCTGTAGTTCCAATTTTAAAGCCAGATAAAGACCCAAAGTTGGCTGATTCCTATCGTCCAATATCTTTATCTCCGTGTATAGGCAAAATTTTTGAAAACATGTTAAAAACTAGATTAGAATTGTACGTAGAGTCTAGATCAATTATACCTTATGATCAGTTTGGATTTCGTAAAGGCCGCAGTACTATAGATAGCACGTTGAAATTTTGCGGTGATATTCAAGAAACTTTTGATCATAACAATTACTTAATTAGTGCTTTTCTTGATGTAAGTGGGGCATTTGATAATATAGATTTATCTATTTTAGTTGAAATACTTTACAGCTTAAATATTCCTGGTAAAATATGTAAATGGATTTTTGATTTCTTTTATTCACGTACTGTATATATTAAAATGAATAACAATTTATATGGCCCAAAAACAGCATTTAAAGGTGTGCCACAAGGAGCAACTTTGTCACCTTTGTTGTATTTATTGTATACATCTTACATACATAAATTTGTATCAATTCCTGGAGTATCCATACTACAATATGCAGATGATATTGTATTGTACACTACTAACAAAAATGTATCACAAGCTGAACTAACCTTGAATGAAGCATTGAGGCAATTGTATATATATTATAAGGTTCATCTTAAATTAGATATTAACCCTTGTAAAAGCTCCGCCATGATTTTCAGTAGGAAAAATGATTATTTTAATTTTGTAAATATTATATATAATTCTGTAAAGATTGAAGTTGTAGAAGAAAAACGATTTCTTGGTATTGTTTTTGATTCAAAATTATGCTTTGCCTCTCATGTGTTAAAAACTGTTGATAAAATGCAAAAGGCTGTGAATATAATGAGGCATTTAGCCAGTGTAACATGGGGTATGGACCCCAAAATTTTGAACATTTTATACAAAGCTATAGTCAGAAGTCATTATGATTATGGGTTAATAGTTTATGGAAAATATATAAGTCAATATTTGTACCGGAAGCTAGAAGTAATACAAAACAAGGGGTTAAGGTTAATTACAGGGGCTATATATGTTCTACGCCCATTAACGCATTAGAGATTGAAGCAGGTATTCCACCAATTTTAATTAGATTGAAATATTTATTGGAAAAGTTTTATGTTAAAATTTTAGCTAATAAGATGTATGTAAATATGTATGAAATGAATAGTATATTAAATGGTGAACATTTAAATGAATTAAAACTAATTTGTAAATACATTGACCATAGTGATAAGTGGGATTTAAGTACATTGCAAATTCAAATTACTACTCCTAATATTTGTTATAAGAAAATTTGCAATAATGAGCAATTTTTAGAGTTTATAAACAATGAAAAGTCTGGATACCGTAAAATATATACGGATGGATCAAAAACTGAAGAAAGTACTAAAGCTGCATATTATGATTCAAGAAATAAGTTTGGAAGATGTTTTATGCTGGATAAGAATGCATCGATATTTACCGCAGAAGCCTATGCCATATATACCGCTTTAATATATATAAGAGGAATTAGTGATGATAGTCAGTTTTTAATTGTAATTGACTCACTCAGTGTTCTTACCTGTCTGGAGAATATACATATTTCATATAAGAATAACATTTATATTACAAAAATTAGAGAATTACTGCAAGAGTATAAAGAAGACAGACAAATTGAGTTTATGTGGGTCCCATCGCATTCTGGAATTACAGGCAACGAAACAGTTGACAAATTAATGAAGATCCAGTACCCCTCTAATAACATCTCGTCATATCCACCGCCACCAGTTCCCTTGACAGATTACTTTCAAATTATTAAGTCTCGTATGTATGACAACTGGCATGAAGATTGGGAAAATACTAAAGTTCACAAAGGCGGTTGGTATGCCCAAATTCAAAGAAGCATACCTGTCAAGCCTTGGTATTTTAAATGGAAGTCAACATCTAGGAAGTTCATCACTACTTTAAATAGATTGCGATTTGGTCATGGCAAGTTTCCAGCTCATTTAAAACGTATCAAGATTATTTCTTCCGACGAATGTGAGCACTGTCATTCTGCTGTAGCAACTTTAGACCATTTGTTTTTGCATTGTCTTGCCTTCAATATACAAAGATTGTTGCTAGTGGATGGTTTAATGAAGATTTATAAAGATGAAGACATACCCCGCCTCTTGCCATCACTGCTAGAGAACAAAGAAACTTATGAGTGCATATATAAATATTTTTCTTCCACATTTGACTGTATATAAACAAGAAAGAACAAAGAACATGACGAAAAACACGAAAATATTCACAAGAAAACTTAAATGAAGAACAGGCTGTATGGTACAAACCAAAGCCGTAAAACTTTTATTAAAAAAAAAAAAAAAAAAAAAGGTCTATACTATTAGTACTAACTTTATTTATCCCTTCCCTTGTGCTATAATTGTGGCTATAACCTTAAAAATGCAAAAAAATTCATGCTGTCATAATTTAGATATTGAGAAAAATTAATATTTGAGTAAAAAATGAGTTCGACACGCCTTTTTGTCGGTAATTTATCGGAAAAAACAAATGAAACAGATTTGAAAGATGCTTTTTCGAAATACGGTCAAATTGTAAGTGTGGATTTCAAAAACAAGCCTAGTGCTGAAAATAATCAAAAGAAATTTGCATTTGTTACTATCTCGGCGTCTAACTATGAAGTTGAATCATGTAAGTAAATATTTATTCTTATATGAAGCTCCAAAATTACTTTTAAGTTGTATGTACACGAACCCAGCACTGTTAGTTTTATTATGTATTGCGCTAAATTACAAATTGAATCCAATTTACATATTTTTACAGGTATTAAACAGTTTTCTAATGAAGATTTCTGTGGGAATAGAGTTTTCGTCACTCGTGCCCGCGAAAGCTTCTTGGAGCGCCTACAAAGAGAGAGGAATGAAGCGCAAATGAAAGAACAAGAAAAGGTACATTATTAGCACTAGTCTTAGAGTGTTTTGCATTCCATGCACCAGCTCCAAATCCAAAAAATGCATGGAGCACTGGAGATGATTTCTTAATTGCATCTAGTAAGACCCAATTTCCATCATTGATTACTCTCTGCTATCGACAGCTGCTCCCTACATTAAACGAATTGCTAAATTAGTTCAGACTGACTGTTTTTAGATTCAAATAGTATGCAATGCTCTAACCACAGACCTATATCAAGATAGACGGTAAAAGTGTACCTACCTTTAGTGTCAAAAGTATGATTCACGGTCAAAGTTTTACGACCTTAGTCAGCCCGCTTGAGACCATTGCCATGAAAAAACAGGTCACTCGGAAACGAAAATGGTTAATTGTGCAGTGCTTTCTTGCAAGAGCTCGTCAATAACATTTCCACTTCACTAAATCTCACTTGTGACGTCATGGTACATATGAAAAATTCCAAACGCTAGGTTCTCATATGTTTGAAAGGCTCTTTTCGTCTATCTCGATATAGGTCTGTGGTCTAAGGTACAATGATAGGACACATGGGTAAAATGTCTTTATTTTGTTTCAGAACTCACCAAAAGAACATTTGCCAAAAAAGAACCCAGTTCTCAAACTAAGTGAGAAATTAAATCCACGCAAAAGAAAATTAGATACTTCAATTGATTTCAGCCATAAGACTAATGACAAACTTGAATCCCATGTGAAGAAAAATTGTTTGGACAGCGTCTACAATGTTGATGAACCTAAAACAGAAAAATCTTTGCCTCAAATGGATAAGAAAAAACTGGATGCAGACAAAAAAAGAATGGAGTCAATAAAGAAAAAGAGGCAAGAATTTAGAGAAAAACAGATGATAATAAAGACTGGCCTTGGAGAAATTGTAAGTATCTAAATATTCAAATTGGCATTTTATACTGAACTTTATATCCAAGTTCCTACTAAAAGAAAGAGAGAAATTGGTTGTTGTTAATATCTTGGCAATTTTCAGGACAGAGTAGCAAATAAAAAAGTCATATTTTCAGATACCGAATGTGATGACAATATCCAAACTAATTCAACAGTGAAGAAAAATATAAACAAGAAAATAAAAAGCAACAACTTATTTGATGGTTATGAGAGTGATGATGTTGTCAACTTTGAAATTAAAGAGCAATATGAAGGCAAGAAGGGTCAAAAGGTAATGAAACTGTTACGTTATAGAGTCACTGTTGGTCGCCCGCGGTTCCCGTTCCCATGGGAATATAGGGATAAAAAGTATCCTATGTTTTAATCCAGGATATCTACTATCTCTGTGCTAAAATTTCAGCTAAATACGTTCAGAATCAAATAGAATCAAATTTGTGAAAGAGTAACAAACGAACAAACTGACATACTTTCGCATTTATAATATTAGTAGGATTCTTTATAGTTTGAACTATATTTTTTCCAGATTTTAGATTTACAGTCAAGATACAAATCAGACAAACGTTTCATCTTGGATAAAAGGTTTATTGAAGATGGTCAGTCTGAGGAAGAGAAAGAACAACCCTTAAACGATAACGAAGACAAGATAGAAATAGGAGAGGCTGATGAGAAAACAAAGCAACTTAATATCCTACAGGATGTGCTTGGTGTCTCAATCAAAAGTAGATCTACTAAACCAGAGACTCAAAAAACTAAGTAATACATTTTTATTAAATAGGTAGTATACCGCACGCCCCGCTTTAAATAAGTGGACTGTATGCATTTGTAGGTATGTAGCGGAGTAAGACATACGGTACTGGTTCGTCGTAGGATGGGATGCTAGGGTTGAGAATGAAACGCAGAGCTAGCTTGCAATCAGGAAATAGTGAGTTTCAGCAGAGAATTTTTATTAGTAGAGCCGAGAATGAGACAACTGATGATCAGTAGCCATAGGAACTTGCTCTTGACCTTCAACGTAAAGGCAATACCATAAGGACGACCGCGCGTGGGCTCACTAGTTTTCAATTTTATTTTATTTACTTATTTATTTCAGGTAACAAACAGTTATATACAAACAATAGTATTAAAAATAGTTTACACACAAACCTATAGTACCATAACTAAAAGTATTAACATAAGTAATATAGTGCATACAAGCGAGTTTTAAAATGTACTAGATAATGTACTAGAAAATGTACTAGGATGTACTAGATAAAAATAATTTTCATTAAGCAACCACAAAAAAGAAAAAAAAGCTGACATTAGATTTTACAACTTATTTTAAAGAAAATAATTATAGTAGAATGAAATATATATGTACAGTATATGTTTATGTTATATTATGCATTACATGAATAACAATTCACTTACATGCCTTCTTGTGAATCTTTTGCAATACACTCACCGTCAGAAAAATCGCACCTTTAAAAAAACTGTCTTTTAAACTTAGTTTAACCTTATTTGGAATCAATTTATGAGGGAAATGTTGGATATCATTTAAAAGGTAACGAAAAGGAGTACCAAAAATAATTAAACTTAATTTTTTTTGGAATAGAACAAAAAGAAAAGATAATGTTTACAAAACAATACCACTCCTTAATAATGCTTTTTGTACAAAAACAACTTTAAAATAAACATTTTTTTTAAGGGTTAGATTACGGATCACTGCCTTTTGAACCTGCATTGACCCATAAAAACCCACAAATTGTAGCACAATTGCTCAACCAGCGGCCCTTAAAGAGGAACAAAATTTTTTTTTTTAATTGTCACATTTTGTTATTTATTATCGTTTTTTAATGCAATGAAATCTTGTTTATTAAGTTCATTTATTGGGCTTTCAAACAAGGCCAATATTGGTGGGAGTACAAGCCGTACACGCATTTGTAAAGTGTTAATAACGCTTAAGAAAATTTTAAAAAGGTGCGATTTTTTTGACGTTGAGTTGTTAATTAACTTAAATAAAAATAAAATATCCAATAACTGGCGTCAGCAATGACAAAGATAAAGCTTATACGATAAAGATTATTCCTACCTACCTAAAAATCGTTATCAGTAAAAATTATTTTATTTCTCAATTACTTATGTTACCAACATGTATCAATTATAGTGATGTGCCGTTCCCGGGAATATTGGAAACATTGGGAATATTCCCAGAAGCGTTCCCGGCAATATTCCCAAAAGCGGAAATTTAGGGGAAAATTGCTTGTGTTGTATTACAGTATTTTTTTGTTGTATGCTAACCATTCTATTGGCAATATTACAAGGCTTAATGAATATGCCAAAGGTTAATTATCACTTATGGCGAAAATTTCCAATTTTCCTGGGAATATTCCCAGTAAATTTCCAATGTTTCCGGGAATATTTCCAATACCCATATAGTTAATTATAGTAAAACTAAGCGATCCAATTCTATACATTGAAAAGAATAAATATAAAAAAACGATGTACTGTCGTCTTCTTAATCGAAACAGATACCAAAAATATAGTTTTTGAATTTTTTGTCTGTCTGTCTGTCTGTTGTCCGCGTTTCACGCAAAAACTACCTAACGGATTTTAATGAAACTTTTTTTGTTATACATCTATTGGTCGTCGCCAACATAAAAGCTATAATTTATTTTGAAGATCGCAATATCTGATGTGGAACCATAGCAGTCCAGTCAAACTATGAGAGATATACAAATACGGTCTTAAGGAAAATTGTTAAGCGTGATGAGCATTTTCTATTGACGTACAAAGTTTGAAAATCTGGTACATCTGATGTGGAACCCTAGCAGCCAAGATAAACTATATGAGATACAAACATAGCGTCTTAAGAAAAGTTTTTTAATGTAATGAACATTTTCTATTGACGGAAAAATATCGAAGGTCTGGTACACCTGAGTTGGAACCCTAGCAGCCCAGCTAAACTATAAGAGATACAAATATAGCATCTTAAGAGACATTGTTCAGCGTAATATGTATTTTCTATTGACATACAATCTATACTAATATTATAAATGTGAAAGTGTGTTTGTTTGTATGTCCGTCTTTCACGTGAAAACGGAGCAACGGATTGACGTGTTTTGTAGTATGTGGGTAGTTTAGGAGCTAGAGAGTGACATAGGCTAACTTTAATCCAGGAAATATATCACTTTCCCTCGGGCGAAACAGCGGGCGGTAGGGCATACAAGACTGCGTAGAGTCGGTTTTTAGACGATTCGTTTCTGTCACTGACTAGTATGCAAATAAATTAACAAGTGTTATTTTTAATAAATAGAAACATTTTTTCTGGCGCTTCGCCGGCCGCTGCCGGGGCACGCTCGCTTCGCTCGCTCGGCTTGCGCGGCGCTTTGGTCACAGTTCTAACCTAACATGACCTGAAACGTCTGTTACAGTTTGTTGCTGCAGAACCCCGTCAACCCTTCTCCCTTTTTTTTAGCAAAATTTTTGAGAGAAAAAAATATATGTCCGTCGGATTCCTCCTTAGTATCTCCGGGGGTGTTAAAGGGGGGTCGAAAATTTTGTTAGATTTTAGCTACGACGCACCGTTTTCGAGATATTCGCATTTTTATAAAATTCATTCTTGAAAATTTTACAAGTCTCTGATCCATACAAAATCTGTTGAAATTTTTTTAAGTCCTGCACCCCCTTTGTGACACCCTAACCCAAAAGTATAATAGAAATTGATATGTATCATTTTTTTACCATAAAAAATTTTAGGACTACCTATAAAATGCCAAATAATGTTTCTATAGTTATGGCAAATAAAATTATGCTGAGGGATTTTAGGACTGCGTAATATTAGGCCAAATGAAATTAGGGATTTCATTTATTATGCTTCATAATAACATGCCTTTAGACAGTTAAGCTACTTAAATTTATGCGAAGGAAAAAATATGTGACATTAATGTTATGCTATTTGATGATTATGCCAATTGATGTATGACAAACGACTTTAGGACAATCGACATTATGCGAAAAGTTCCGCCCCCGCCGAAAATCACTATTCCACGCGGACGAAGTCGCGGGCAAAACTAGTAGTTATTTTTATATTTGTATACAATTTTACAAAATGAACATATATAATTTGTTTGTTCGTTAACAGTTTGTAGAAAGTAATCAAAAATTTTTCTTTTTGGTCTCATTATGACTAACACAGCTAGCATAGCACACTCGACAAATCAAAGCGACACTGGGGTAAACGTGTTTCTTTTGTTTTAAACTAGAGGAAAGGGGAGGGGGCGGCGCGGCGGGACCCTCCCCTCGCGGCTCAAGCAAGCGCATGCACATACTTGTTGTTGCGTAACCGTGGGATTAAGAAGAAAATATAAATAGCACAGAATTTTTACCATACTTGAAAGTATATTATTTTGGAAACTTTGGGAAAGTTTCCGGGAATATTGGGAATATTCCCGTAAGTTTACAACGAGTAAATTACTTGGAAATGGGAATATTCCCAGCGGCACATCGCTAATCAATTATATCATTTTGAGGGTCTCGATATGCACTAAGTGGGCAACAACAATTTATTGACATTCGAGAGACCACTTGTAGGTACTTATGACAGAAGTACCTAGTACATATAACTCCAGTACAAACTAGTACAACATGAACAAAAGGCAAAAACACTAATGCGAATATTATGAAAACTTTCTTACGAAACACAAAGAAACAACTAACTTATAAAATCACAATGCATATGCAATTCAATAGTCTTTACGCTACGTATAACTAACACTTCACGAGTTCACAATAACACTGCTCAATATACAGACACAATAGTACTTTTACTTTATAATATAAGTATAGATATAAATTTTATTTAAATTCTAATTATAACTCCAATATTTCAGACCGAAAATAGGAATGCTTAGGTTTGATCCTACACAGCCTGAACATGCTAAGTTCTTAGCACCAGTAGTAGAAGTAAGTAAACAAGATTCAAACAAAAGGAACAAAAAGAAGAAATCAAAAGAAAGCGAGGAACAAGATAAATTAGAGAAAACTGAGCCAGAAACTGATAAGCCAAAAGTTGAAGTATCTAAAGAGCAATTTTTCAAAGTCAGTGAAACACTGAAGGAAGCTTTAGTGCAACCAGCCAACTTCAGCCTTAGAAGTTTATTTGGACATAATAAAGATGAAAAAGGTAAAAACGAAGCATACTTGATTATTTATCTCTGTTTTACTATATACTTGTTATTTTAATGACTCTTATTCTCTCGGGATCTTTCGCTTTTGGCGGGTGTTCGGGGTCAAGTGCTTTACTCCTTTCCCGGGCTTCTTCTCAACGGGGCTACTGCCCCGCGGTGTGTGCCGCGATGCGCGGCCGTCCTTTGGACGAATGGTGCTCCCACTGGATGTTTGCGGCGCGGCCCTCAGCGCGGTCTGCCGCACCGGGTGAGACCCCCGTAGTGGAGGAGGCCCAGCGAGCGCCTGCGAGCAGGCCACGACTTACGCAAACTAGGGTGTGGGTGAGGGGTAGGGAATGAGGGACGGGGGGGTTGAGTCGGGGAAATAGTGGGAGCACGTAATGTCGGCGCCCTCTCTTCTGCCCAGGAAAGTGGCTGGCCCGCGTCTCCTCTCTTCAGGCGTGGTGCGCTGGGGGAGCGAGGCTCATAAGATGGAACATGGCCTGGTTGATGGCGGAATGGAGGTCGTTGCCGGTGGTGACTTGGTGGAGGATAACTTGTATTGCCTCCAAAGCAAGCATGGTGACCTCTGTGAATAGAGAAGGGGTTGGTGGCCGCCGTTGATGCTGGCGGGGCTGGAAGCAGGGGGCTGTTTGGGGTTTCAGCGGGGCTCGAGTCCCCGTCGCCTGTGGAAGAGGGACTGAGGGAGGGGGTGGGGGGGACTCGGTCGGCCGGGCGGCTCTCCACGGCGGGGGCGTCGGAAAATCCGATGCCTGCGGTGTCGGCGATGAGGCGGCTGTCAGGCGCGGGTGCACCGCGCACAGGCGGGCGGGTTGGTGGACGGCGCTAGAGTAGCGCCTGCCTGCGCGTCGCGCATATCGGCGCTTGGCGGTGCGGGCGTTTCCTGCGGGCAGGGGCGGGCGGGGGCCCTTTTCGTCATGGGAGGGGGAACGCTGGCTCCCATGCGTCTTGCCTCGCGCAGGAACGCTTTGCACCGCCTGTCATTGGCGATGTGAGCCTGCGCGCAATTTGCGCACACGGGCGGCTCAATGCGCGCTTGCGTGCACTGTGCGCCGGGGTGGTCCCCCGCACACCGCACGCATTTCTGCGGGCGGTGGCAGTTGACGCTTGAATGGCCAAACGCCTGGCAGCGGTGGCACTGTGCCGGTCCCGACCGAGGACGCCAGCTTTCTATAATCCCGCCGGGCATATTTAATAGCTCCGAGACGTGGCGTAGAGGTGGGTCAACTCGGCCTGGGGAGGTGTTCGAGCTCCAGGTGGAACAAGCAGCCTGGGTGGCCTTGTCTCCCTAGGATCGCCCTGCAGTGGATGACGGGGAAGTCAAGATCCCTCATTGCCTGTAGGATGGCTTCAGGTGGGGTGGAGGCGCGGAGGCCACGGTTGGCCACCTTGGTTGGCCGGTCGGTGGGCGGCGAGTAGCAGAACCAGCTAAGACCTGGCTCCGTCTTCGCCGCCTCTGTCAGGTACGCTTGCACGCACCTGAACTCCTCCGACGTCTTGGGTAGAAAACGCACCCCTTTCACAAAGAGGCGCGCATTGGGGACGTGACCCAGCTGGTCCTTCAAGCACTTAAAGTGCGAGGTCCAGTTGGGGAAACAGTCGACCATAATCAGTGGATAGCCCTTGGCATGTTGAGGCTGCGAGGGCGGCTGGAAGTTGGCGAGGGTCGGTGACACTCGGGGGGGCGACGCCGGGGTCTCTACGGCCTGGGCGTAGGACCGCGCCGGCGATCGCTCGCTCTCCTCGAGTGGGGCGTACGACGTCGAGTCGGTGGCGTCGGAGGGAGGGAGAGGGCTGTAGTGTTCCTCGATCCCTCCGGTGGGCTCTGGGGTGGTACGACGACGACGGTACTCGGGGTTGCTCCGCGTGTCGTAGTAGTGGGCGGTGTGGGTGGACGGGATGGGGGAGAGGGCCCTCCCTGTGCGGGCGCGTTTCTGTTCTCCTCCGGTTGGCGATGGCGAGCGGATCCGAGGATCGAAGTCGTACTACGCGGGTCTGGGTCTGGGTGGCGGGGAAGTGGAGCGATTTAGTGCCTGGGGCGGCGCCAGCGATGGGCGCGGCGCTGGTACAGGCGGGGCCGATACGCGGGAGGTATTGCCTCCATCGTTATCGGGCGGCCGATCGCGCTTAGTCTTTTTCTTGCTGGACTTCATTGTCGACACCGATGAAGCCAACAAGTACGACACAACACGAAAAAGTCACACGACGAATATAAAAGTCACGTGTGGGTAGTGGGAAAAGAGTGAGGGAGATGGAAGAGGTGTGTGTGTTTGGAGTGGGGAACGAATGAGGTTTGGAAGTGAGGCTACACAGAAATATTTTTCACAAAATATTCTGTGAAACCCTCGGAGTTGGGATAAGGGACACGACTTGTGACAACACAATACAAATAGCGTCTATATCGCGAACTCGGGCAAATGGTAGTCCGAAATACCCGTGAGGATACGGCAGGCTGCTACTGCGGAGCGGGGCTCGACGCGAGTAGCAGTGGGAGTTGCGTTCACGTGGCACTCGGCGGAGTACGGGGGGGCTCAACGCGAACGAGTCGGCGGAGCACACACACGACCGGTCACAACGAGGCGCGGGAAGCAACTATGACCATTATCAATCGTGATACATTTTATGCCCTCATCAGCATTTTTTAGTGTCCCCACTGCTGGGACACTGGCCTTATGTAGCCTTAGAGATGTATGGCCACCCATCCCATGACCGACCATTGCTAAAGTTGCTTAACCACAATAATCGCAGGCCGAGCGCGCGGTCCACTGCACTCCAATTTATTGCCCATAACATTTTATTTTATTTTCAGATATTATTGAGCAAGATACAGATTACATTACCTTAGAGAAACCAAAGGATCCAAAAGTGAAGAATCCTTTACATGTTACAGCTAAAAATCCATTTGTTTATGATTCTTCTGATTCTGAGACAGAAGAAGTTAATAGCGCAGAAGTAATAAATTCTAATACGGAACAGAATAGTGTATCAGAAACAAAGGCTGTGTGGAAAGAAAATCTTTTCTTCTCAAAATTAGACAGTAGATTACAAGGTACACAGTTTAACAATTCTATCTTTATATTTAATATAAAAGGTGTTGGTCAACATTTAATTTTCATATTAGTATTTCAACTCAATTTTTTTTTTTTATTTTTTTTTTTATCTGCGAGCAGCCCAATAGCCATGAACAGTTGAGTTGTACGTCAGTAGCTTGAAGGGCCCGTCGACATCCATCGACGCAGCTAACTAATTCATCACAATGTACGATGACGATGCTTCCTCTAGTTTATAATAGACGAGGCCTTCTTAAACGACGCATGTCATTGCTATTGTCTGTAAGATTTGATGCCAGTACATTTACATCCAAGCTTTCGATCCAAGTGCATCCCAAGGTATTTGACACTTTCTTGGTGTGGCAAAATTGTATTATGTAGCTTTACTGACGGGCAGTTCCCAGTCCTAAGTGTGAAGGTGATGTGGACTGATTTTGACGCACTTGATTTAATCCTCCATTTTTCAAGCCAGTTTTCGATCTTGTTCAGGTGTGTTTGCTACAATTCAGAAGCTTCTTTAGGGCAACGACTGCTTGCTAGCACTGCTGTATCGTCTGCATATGTGGCAGTCAAAATTTCCTCGGTGTGTGGGAGATCTGATGTAAACAGCGATAGAGAACCGGACCCAGCACTGAACCCTGCGGTACTGCAGCATGAATTTTACGACACGAGGACATTGCACCTTCTAGTTGCACTTGAAACTTTCTGTCACTTATGTAGGATTTTAGTAATTTATAATATGTGTTGGGAAGTTTTGTTTTTAATTTACATAGTAGCCCTTTGTGCCAAACACGGTCAAAAGCTTGTTGGATATCTAGAAAAACCGCAGAGCAGTACTCTTTCTTCTCCAATGACTGGCGAATCTTTTGAGTAACCCGGTGCACTTGTTCGATAGTCGAGTGGTTAGCGCGAAAACCGAATTGATGGTCTGGAATGATCTGTTCTTCAGTGAGGATTGGCGTCAGACGCTTTAAAACCAGTTTTTCCAACAACTTAGATAGAGTAGGCAAGAGGCTTATTGGTCGGTACGATGAAATTTCATTCGGAGGCTTCCCTGGCTTGGGTATCATATGGATGATCGATATCTTCCATAAGGTAGGAAAATATTGCAATCTCAGAATAGCATTAAACAATATTGTTATATACACTATTGCCTTTTTTGGTAATTGATTTAATAATTCAGCAGTTATCAGATCAAAACCTGGTGCCTTTTTTCGCTTGAGAAGTCTTATTTGTCTTTGTGCCTCTCTAGGAGAGACGGGTTTAATGGTGGATGACATTTGTTGATCATTATTAAGTATTAGATCTATATCGTCTTCGTGATGATTACAAGCTGGATGGTTGGGTTTGAAGACATCAGATAAAAAGTCTGCAAATAGTTCTGCCTTATCAATGGGTCGTCTTGCCCAATTTCCGTCATTGCTGCGTAAAGGAGGTACATGATTTTTAGGTCGCTTCCTGGATTTTGTAAATTTCCATAAAGAGTAATCATCAGCTTTGTCAGTAGAAAGAGATTCAAGTCTGTTTTGAAGCGTTTTATTCTCAACTTCTGTAATTAGCTCAGTTAGTTCCTTTTTCGCTCGATTAAGTGTAGTTTTATCAGCTCGATTTCGACTTAAATGCCATTTCCGTCTTAGTCTCCTTTTTTCCATAATTTTGTTCTTAATTGCTACTGGATAGTCCTTAGGCTTCAGGTTCTCGTCCACCACTGGTGTAGATTTCCATGATGCTACTTGAATCAGGTTAGTAAATAACAGCGCTGCTTCTTCCACTTCTTCAGTTGTTTTCAGTGGCACTTTTAGGTTTATATTATCATTTATGTAGTCTGAACGATTCCCAGTCAGTTTTACGATTGTATAATGCATCTTTCTGTTCTACCTGAATAACAGAAGTGCTCAGAGTATATATAACTGGTGAGTGAACAGATGAACCATCCAAACTGGATTCGATCTTTGTGTAATTATTTGAAATTCCACTTACAACAAAGAAATCAAGAAGGTCTGGTGTTTTACGTGGGTCTGTTGGCCAATAAGTAGGTTCTCCTGTAGAAAATACTTGTAGCTTTGACACATCAACACATTTTTTTAATTCACGACCTCTTGTTGTTGTAACCCGACATCCGAAGTAGGTGTGTTTCGCATTCCAGTCTCCAACTGCGATAAATCGCGTTCCTAAGGAGTAAAAGAACTGTCTGAACATGCTTTCATCCAAACGATGGCGTGGTGGGCAGTATACTGCAGCTATGTTTAAAACTCCCGACCAGTCTGTGACAGATATGACGGCCGCCTGCATGTACGGGGTTCTTACTTCAGGCAGTGAATATTGATTTATATTTTCTTTAATAATGACTGCAGCTCCTGCGTGTGCTGTACCATCTGGATGATTCGAATAATAAATCTTATAGCCATTGATTTTTATGTTTGCTCTTTCATCGGTTACATGAGACTCAGAGATTAGAAGTATATCTATACTGTTTTGATTCAGAAATGTGATGACTTCATGGGTACTTGAGGCCAAGCCGTTTATGTTCAACTCAAAATTAACAATGTTATTATTTGTATTACAGATGGATTGGCTTTCTTTAGCAAGGTTGGGGAGAATGAAAGAATAAAGAAAAGACGAGAATTAAAATCTGTTATGAAAAAGAGAATATACAATAAAGAAAGAAAGAATCAGATGTTCCAGAAAAAAATTGGTGGCAGGAAGAAGTCTATGAAAAAAACTTATAGAACAAAAAGTTAATATTAACATGGAGAATTCTGTTTTAAGTATAAATAAAATGAAATATCCTCTTTTTATAAGTACTTTTTTATTTCATAACTAGTGTCCAGATTTAAATTAACGTTTCTTCCAAGTAGGCTTCTTGCGGGCACCAGGCTGGCCAGGCTTCTTACGTTCACGTCGGCGATGATCTCTTGTTAGTAATCCTGCCACTTGCATTTTCTCCAGCATATCCTTTTCAACAAAACTACGCAGGCTCCAGGCTATTCCCCATCTTATAGCTCCTGCCTGCCCAGAAGGCCCTCCTCCTTCTACATGACACTCTACATCAACACGATTTTGCAAGCCAGTAAAAATCAATGGAAATATAACTTGTTCTCTAGATTGAATATCTTCAAAGTAAGTTATATCTTGGCCATTAATAATAATGTTTCCTGTGCCAGGCGACTTTATAGTAACGTCGCCTCTCGCTTTTTTTCTCAAACATTCATAAGTGGTAATAAAAGCACGTCCTTCTTCATCATAACTAGGTTTAGGAATCTCTAATGAAAATCTTTGAGTGGCTAAAGGCTTTCTAAATTTTTCAATGAAATCTTTACATTTGTAAGAATTAGGTAAAGAAGCAAGTCTTTCCATGACAACTTTGAAGTTTTCATACTCAATATCTTCAATTCTCTCTACCAATGTTTCTTCTAATTGATCCTTTGAAATCCAAACACTCCCTTCTAATTTTATGATACCATTTGGGTCAGGGGTTGCTTTTTTTCTTATAACCTTGTCCTCAAACTTATGTAACTCTTGAATGTGTTCAGCTGCATCATACAAAATTTTAAAGAAGTTTGCTTTGCCAGTATAAAATAAGAAGTGGTGTGGACGTCCTGCTTCATCAAATTCAGCAGCCTTACGAGCTGGAAATACTTCTTCTGGAGGCTTCATTAGTGGACGTGCAGCCGGATCATAAATTCCACTAGGAAAAAGATATTCAATGGCTCTGTCAACGTCTTTTTGAGTAAATGTTTCAGGATCTTCTCCCATCATATTAGCAAGGTGTCTTTTGCCTACATTAAACTCAAAATGTTGTCTTTTCATAAATTCATCATTTTCCTTAGATCTTTCCAAGTACGCTTTCATAGCTTTACTTATTTTCTTCTTTCTGCTTAGGGTTTCCCAATCAGTTAAATTATCTAAAACATTGGATAAAGTTTTATTTGTCCCTGTACTGTATTTGCAAATGTTTAACGCAAAACTGCGGCTAGAATGCCTTGCCACTGGCAGTAGATTTTTCATGGTGAGGCAAATTATATTAGACATTTTAAATTATGCAAGAATGTAATTTTATCAAGTAGAAACAAAATAGATTATTGCTCTCTCCCATCCCATAACCTCAAATTTTTTTATTTTTTTTCGTTCCTTAGAACAGGCTAGGGTCATAGACCATACTGCCTCGTCATTAGTAAGTATCTTTTCTTGAGTGAGGTTTTATCATTGACTTGTAGGTTTTATACATGAAGCTATAGAGAATACTGGAGGCCAAACTCAGTTCTTAAAGTTGAAGCCAAGTAGGTATAACCTCAATGGACAACATTTCATTTTCTATAAAGCACTAAAATAAAAAAACCATTTCGAGGTTTTAGTGTCATAAGCTCACAGTTTTTATTTTAGAATTTTCTGATCGGTAATTTGTGAGATATTTAATAAAAACTAAAATGTAGTCCAAATCGAGAAAGTCAGGCATTTGATCCCGTCATTCCTTTTCATTTCAGTCTTATATAAAAAAAATGGTTGTCTCTGGCTGAGTTGACAATGACAGTCAATTCAAGTAGTGAAAGATCAAAATCTAAGATATCGATATTCGATATTTTCTAATTTACATAATGCCAATAAAACCTCATGAAAAAACAGTTTGTGATTGTTTTGAGATTTTTGGAATACATTGTTTTTATGATTATTGCTGAATAGATTTACTTTTTATGTTTGCTAGGTAAACCACCACGCGACACCAGGCAGGTGGACCACGGGTCAGAAATTTGTGTGTGTTTAACGAAGTGGTTATTTTTTGTTCCACTAATGAAATACCAGGGGCCATACCATCAACTGTACCGCGATTCATTTTAGGTAGTAAGAGTGAGACGCCGCTATACGCGCCGTATGACGGCATCCCGCGCTCTCAACCTAAGAGTAACCTAAAATGTATCTCATTACAGTTGATGGTAAGGCCCCTGATCTTAAATTTCAATATGGTTTGATATACATTTCAATTCTAAATACCCAAAATGTATATAGGTATTGTTCATGAACGCGAATTTGTGCGTATAAATTTTCTTTTTTTTTATTTAGTTTATTTTTATCTTAACCAAAGTGTTAATCTTTAAAACATGTTTTGGTTAAATAACCAAAATTACAACTTTTATGTAGTAATCGATATTTGAGTTCTGCCACTGTCACATCACTACTAGAAACCATTACGTCAGTTTTTTCTTAAATCCGAAATAAGCAACAGCCTTACCAATTTAACTTCCTGAGAACGAACTTACGCTCTTTTAGAATGAGCAAGTTTTGAAATACGGATTTAATACACAAATATAATGCTAATAATAAAAATAAAAAATACGTGTCTCGTATTTTAACATCTAGTTTTATTATGCATAGGAAAAATTGCATTATTTATTTTTGAAATGTTGTCCATTGACCTTTCGTTGGACTCCAGTGTGGCTATCTCATAAATCTAAATTTGCCCGGAGCCTGTTTCATAATAGTTAATGATATTAATTGCTAATATTATTAGACTCATAATAATAATAATATTAGTAAGCATTTTTCTGTTTATAAACTTTTTGACATCACTGATAAATGATATCTTTTTGACGTCACTAATATCATTAGACCTGAAAGCTTATGGAATCGAAGCCAATATGAAAAACTTAAACAAAGAGACTACTTTGCAACCGCTAAAATTAGTTATAACCTTTAGTAAAAAATTATACGCAAAAATTAATTATGCTATAGGCGTAGCAGCATACGTACTTAGCTGCAAATAAATAGAAATTCGTAACTTTTGACGCAGTCATTTAAATTTCATTATTCAATATTCCCGAGTTGTAATTCAATCTGTAATTTGTTAAATTATATTTCATTAAAATTAAGCTATTTCCATAAAATAAATTAAATCATTTCAATATTGTTTTCTGAATTTCCTCATTATTGTGGTATCCGGCATCCTCGTGCAATGGTAACACCGTATGTGTCTATGTCAATCAATCAATATGGTGGATGTCAATTTCTAATTTTGCGGACTCGAAAGTTGCGATTCATAATACGACGTTTCTTGCTATCAAAACGTTATTCTATTCTGCATTTAAAAATATTAGGTCTTAAAGTATGAAATTGCCGTATTGTAAGAAGAATTTTAGGCAAATTTGAATTTTCATACTAAGTACTAAGATTTTGAATGATTTGAAAATAGCTTGTATGTACTATTTTTTTTATTGCATTGAGCTAATTTAATTAAATTAGATTCTTAATTTAATGTTAAGAATCAAATGAATTTAATTTAAAAAAAGCAAAATTAATTCACATTAAGCCACCGCGATTTTTCCCTTAATACCTAATTCCGATAATACCATTCGTCTATTCTACCGTTACTTCTAGCATAAACTGGGTATATAGACATAAATTTGAACTGATAATTCTGAAACATAATGACAATTTCATATTGAGACCAAGATACGAGATAGACCTATTATTATCATCGTGTAAACTGTACACATGCATACCTACACAGATATTGATACGTTTTTACCTATATTACTAGTTTTAATCTTTAAACTTGTCTCCTTTACTTTGTAGTTGTATGGACACCCTATTTAGAAAGAGAGGAGGGGGACCTATGGAGCGAGATAGAATGCAGTCAAGGTCATTTTTTTTTGCTTCAAGTAGGTATGAGGAGTTTGGCCTCCAGTATTCTCTATAGCTTCATGGTTTTATAAATATAAATTCATTAGTTTTTACCATAACCTCAATTTTTTTATCGTATGTTTTTTTTTTGTATGGTTTTTGGCTTGGATAATCGTATGTTTAAAGGTGCGTTTCCATGCTTGTCAACAGCTTCGTTAGGAGCACTGGCTAGGAGTAATTTTGTGTTCTGTGGTCAACAGAAATTAGATTGCCAAGGCTCGACAAGCATCCACAAGCTTAGGGGTTTGTGGATATTGCGTCCACACTACACGAATTAGGTTTAAAAGTAAAACTGAAACTGGTGTTAGTTGTAGTTCGGTTTCGTAATGTTATTTGACAAAATTGAGTTTTTTATCAACTTAAACTTAAAAAAAAAAATGGCATTACTCAGTCCAAGGGGGGCAATCGCGTAAAAAATATGGGTATGGACATGGGCTTCATTTGACAGTTAAATGACCATATATGGTAATTTTATGAGCTTCAACTGTCAAATGAAGCCCACATCCATACCCAGATTTTTTACGCGATAGCCCTGCTGTTGGTATATTACAGAAATTATATAGGTAGTGTATTATTATGTCCTTGTTAACTAACCATATCACCATCATAAGTATCTAGCCGTCTTTATTACGAGAAAACTACTCTGTCTGTCTACGATAACAAAGCAAAGCAAAGTAACCATAAACTCTTCGACAGAACACATTACTCTCATCTCAGACGCTCGCTAGCTAACAGTCAGTTGTCATGTGTCAAATTAATTCGAAAAAAGCGGTTGCGTTTGTGAATTGTCTAACGCTTCGGATGTTTGTGTTGTTTTTAAACAAGAAATATTAAATGAAACAGCTCATTTTGACATAAAATTCATGTGCAAATGTGATAATACGCAGTTGTGTCATTTTAAACAGTCTTCATCATGTCTGACAGTGATGATTTGTTGCCCAGTAATGTTTACACATTCCAAAATGAAAGCACGGTAAGCTAAAGTTTTGATATAATAATATGTCATAAGGTAATTCTTATAAAAATACTTGAAATCAAAATCATGTTTTGCAGGCTGTATGTGCCAAGGGCCCTAACATAAACAACACAAACATAACTGGCATAAGTTTTCGAAACAATGTTTTATCTTCAACAATGAATATGCCAAGAAACTTTGAGAGACAAAGATATACGGAACAAAGCTTTGACCAGCGCAGCATGGTTTACAGAAGGGAAACTTCACCGATGTCGATGTATTCTGACATGAGACCAAGAAACTTTCAGCACTCCTTCTATGATCGTGGAATGAGTTCACAGAGATCAATGTATAATGGTAGAAGTGGTTCACCAATGTCGATGCGGAGCATGGGTAGGTTAATTAAATAAATAAATAAATATTTCTTGCACTCACACCAATTAACCTAGTGCCGTAAAAGTAAGTACCGTAATGCACTTTGAAATGCACTGTGACACCTTGAAACCGGTGTATGTACTATTCTACCACGGAGGTTGTCCTCCATATCCATATCGGACCTATTAAATTCATAGTTGATATTCATAGTACCTATTTGAAGGCATAAATATTCCTATCTTGAGAATAACTTGTGAGTGGAGGCAATTTTTCTAATACTTTTCTATAAAAAAAAAAATCTAATACTTTTTTCCGTTTTAGATTCTAATGCAAGTGTCAGTGCTGCTGATATAGCATCAGCATTCAAGAATGTCAAATTCAATAAGTATGATTTAAGAATGATAAAGGAAGCATACAATAAATTTGTGAAAAGAAGAGTCAGAAAAAGAATTGAAAAGAGGAGGAATATGAGATTGTTTTTGAAGGGTTACAGAAGAAAGTCTGGGTATGATTCTGGTGATCTAGGAAGTGATTCTTCAATCAGTAGTGATGACTGCAGATCAACACATTCTGCTATGTATAAAGATAATTTGTCAAGTTGTAGATCAACAAGGACAGATATAATTGATTTTAGGCGGAGTATCAAAGAAAGCAACATGTATAAAGACTGTACAAACAGTTTAAAAAATAATGCATTTCGAAACATATACTCAGTTCCTTCAAGTTCAACTAGTTTGCATCACAGATCGAATAACCAGATATCCTCACAAAACTCATCATCACTGAACCAAAAAGAAAGATTTCAGAATGGTTTTCTTTTGCCTTCCCAAAGATTTAACAAGTTGGTGGCTTCAGTTCCAATTCCAGAATCTCAAGGGATTCAAAACAACCCCACTTTGAAGAATTGCAGGTATACTACAAGTAATGCCACTGTCAACCAAAAATCAAATGTTATTGATGAAAATGAGAGTGATCAAGAGGAAATATTTTCTGAAATTACAGTACGGGAAAATAATGTTCTTCCTGAATATCAGCAAAGCTGTATTAGTGAAAAAAGAAGCATTGAACTTGAAGATAATGAGTGTTCAGCTAAAAAAAGAACCAAATTATCATCACCTGTAAAGAAAGCTAAAAATGATGTTAACAATAAACCAAGAAATATATTAAAAGAAGACAACAACAACACTCAACATGAGGCTAACCATAAAGTGGTAAAAGACTTTGAATTTTTGAAACCCCAATATCCTGTAAGGAAATCAAGTTCTAGTAAGTTCAAAGAACAGCTGATATCTAAATCAGCACTACCATTGACAGATGCCATCTTACCTCCTCTGAATGTACCCCAAAATGGTGCCAAAAACCAAATTCAAATTGAACATCCTATAGTATCCAATAGTCACAAAAGCTCTGACAAAACCATTGATGAAGACTCGGAAACAATGCCACATTCAAATAGTGATCTGTCAATGAGGCCAAGTTTTATCAAAAGGAAGCTTTTCTCCCAAAAAATGGATGTAACTGAAAAGAAAAACTTAAGTGCTGAAGCTATAAATATAAACAGTCCACAATCAAATGTCTACAGCGATATACAGAGAGAGAAACATAAAGCTAGAAAAGTGGTCACAAATCAGTCATGTTTGAACAGAGATATTGCTCAAGAAGACAACAATTTATTAGACTTAATTCATAAAATAGTGCCACCCGATCGCATAAATGTAACTAATGTTAGTAACAAAACAAACTCTAAAATATCCCAAGAGAGTGCAAAACAGAATGATGAAGATAAATGGGATGTGACATCAGTTATTTCTATGTGTAATGATGACGATGTTAGTGACACCTATACTGATGAAGAAATATTTAATGATAAGAAAATTAAGAATAAGAAAGGCAAAAAAGAAAAACCCAAACAAAGTCAAATTAAAACTAATCAATGCAAAATTGTTTTAGAGAGATCAATGGGTATCCAAGAAATTACTAAATCCAATACTCATTTCAGTAAGCCCCTCACTCCCAAGAATGTTGTTGGTAAGTTACTGCATTTTTTTTATATAACATTATTATGTGCAATTTTTTATCTTTATATCTTTGAAATTTGCATCTACTATGGACTACCATAAACTATTATGATAGATTTTTTATTGTTTCAGATAACAATAAGAGGAGTGTTTATAATTGTGTAAAATCTTTCTGGGATACTGATTTTGAAAGTGATTTAGAAACCCCTGGCCCTAAACATTGCACAGACCTTAAAGAGAATCAAAATAAAAGTGAGTAACCTATACAACATTAATTATTTAAGTTCAAATTACATTTTACTTATATAACACATTCTGTTTTTTATTTCAGATATTCAACAAAGTATTAAAGATTTACCATATAAACATAATCAAAATGCATCTGACACACATAATACAACTTCATTATCAGAGAGTTTAAAATATAAAACAAACAATTCAATATTAGATAGCACTACAGGCAAGCTCAAGAAATATAATATCAATAGAAATCTTACCATCAAGGCATTTAGAACACCTAAAATTAAAATGGCCAGTAAGAAAAATGATAACTATGTTGATGACATTCCATCTCCAGAACATAAAAAAGTTAATAAAAAACCGGAACAGTCATCAAATGATTTCAAAACTATAGTTACAGAGAAAAAGAAACCAGCAGATAAGAAAGTGAATATCAATACAACCAAAGAATTTGAAAAGAAAATACAGGCCTCAGTTTCAAAACCAAAAATTAACAAAAACACAAACAATAAAATAGAAAATAAAAATCACAAAATACCTGAACATAAAAATAAACCAAAAGAAACATTAGAGAAGACAAAAAAATCTGTGGAAGCACCTAAAATTGATGCTAATGTAACGGTCACAAAGTCACACCGCATATCCAAGAAAAAAATTTGTTGTGCTGAGCATAAAAATACAGAAAAACTTGTTAAATCATCAGTACAAGAAAAGGAGAATAAAACTACAATATTGAACAGAAGTAAACCTTCAAAGGTAACAGATATATCTTACAATAACAGTGTACCTAAGAGAGCTACAAAAACAAAACAATGTCCAGTAAGTAATAAAATGTTACAGACTATTGAAGTCACACACGCAGATGAAAAAGAACAAATCAGCAGAATCTTGCGGACTAGAAAAATTGACTTATCCTCTTCTATAAACACTTCTAATGAATTAGCAAATGTTACAATCAGAAGTTTAAGAACAAGGAAAATTAACTTATCATCAAGTATAAATGATTCCACCCTGGAAGGAAATCTTACTGTAGTTGCAAAAAAATTACAAAAAACACCTGCAAAAAAAACTGTAATTGAAAAAACAATTCAAAATGAGACTAAAAGAGGAAGATTAGTAAAAAAAAATGTAAAAGGCTGAATGTTATCCACTGAACAAAAGTTGACAACTTCTTTGTTGTCAACATGTTAACGAAAAGAGTTACACAATTTCAGTGGATATGATTATCCATTGCACCGGAAATAACTGTCTAATTTTGTATTGCCAACACATGTTGGTTACACACGTGACGTGGCTGTAAACGTAATATTGAATTCTGATTCTCTTCTGCTGCCCTTGCATTAACAAATCATAAGTATTAAAAAAAACTTGTTAGAAACCAAATTGTCTAACAATATTTTTATGTTAACCTTTTGACACTCAACAGGAAAACGCGTAGCCTTCATCATACCCGATATTAAGCGAGGTATACTTGCTTACTGATAATTATTTTATTGCATGGGCATATTATGTAAATGCTAGTGACTCTCTGTCAAACTACATGGGTTTAACTATGAAAAAGTTACAAAACACTGTGTGTAATAAAAAATCGCATATCTACTATTATAATGATTTTATTGGATAGGAAATAAAATTAGATAATAATAATATTTTTGATATTATTTTAATATCATATTTAATTTTAAATTTTTAGATATTACGTCAATATTCTGTATCGACAACCCTTAATAATAATAATAATAATTAATGATGTTAGGTATGAATTATTATTAATTTGCTTGTTGTTAAAGTAATCATATTTATAATTACACTTGCCTATATGAAATATAATGTTGCATTGTATTGAGTAGAGAGGAACAATTGCGTTTTTTTTTATTAATTATTGGTAACATACCTCTTTTATTACAGTTAAGTTAGATTAGGATTTGGCAATATCAAGATTTTGAAAGTGCCATTTTTGACTTCTCACTATAACTAAGCTAAACATTTAAGATGTTTAGGATTTTAGTACAAATTAGTTTGTCCGTATTATCTTATGTAATTTTATTTGTAGTAAATAATTACAAATTCGCCATTAATATGGATGTCGGTGTACAATGTTGAACCAGATATAGACGTAAAACAGCTGATTGCGAGTGTTTTGTATTTTCTTGTTTTAGTAAGTATTTTTAAATTATGAACTAATAAAACATATTGTATATATAAGTATTAATATAAAAAATAAAATCCGTTTTAATGACGTTGTTGTGTTTTCGTGTTTTTAATATAGTATGTTATTTTAATGTATTTACAAAATTGGATTAGATTGAAGAAAGTGCTCTAGATTTGTTTTACTCTGATCTGATTAATTTTATTTTAGAGTCCGTTTTGTCACAGAAGTCCTTTGTAAGTGACGCTGCAGTGGCTTTCAACACTAAAAATAAGATCTATTACTATGAAGGTTATCATACCACATTTTTGTACTAGTTATATGGGACTGCTTTCGCGAGACGGACTTTAAATTCTGAAGTCACATAAAAAGGGTATTGTTCGTCTCTTAATTTGCCGCGTAAAAATCTCCCCCGCTTGTGGCCACATTGAACCTTAACTCTTAAGTCAATAAGGATTAAAATAAAAGTGTTGGGAGCGCCTCAAACTTAAACCCCAAGTAGACATGATTTTGTATGAAATTGGCTTTGAGTGAGTTTTAGACATTCTCAACTTGAAATTCTCAGAAACCGACCATTTGTGTGATCGATCACCGCAACCAGAATTGCCTCAGAGGGAAAAGTGTCAAAATTTAATGGAATTATGCCATAACGTGTGAAAATATGTCGGCTTCATAACCATTCTAGGAAATGTCCTTCAGTATCCGTGGTCAGTATTTTTAATATTGAGCGTTAAGAATTATGTGCCGGTTCGAGTTTTTCTACTCCCGCTCTATCGTGAACGCGTAGGCGTTTGTTTGAAATTGGCGGTGCGCTATCTAGCGGAATACGCCATGGATTACACTAACGTATTAATCTTATTATAATAAAAACCTAGCGCTCACAATCGACCGTGAACAGAAAAAACTCGCGCTAAGGACGCAGAGCCAAAACCTTTGCAAATGTTGCGAGGTGTGAAAAGGGAAGACGATATTTTTCTAAAACTTCACAGCTGTGTTGGAGGACATATTCAAGCTCTTGCACTGAAAAGGAGAGCCAGTGGGGATGGCATCCCCGCTATTGCTCAAAGGGCGCGGTGTGGAGGCCGACCTCCGTGAGCTAAATGCCAGTGACTTGCGCGAAACCGCACAACATCGAGATAGATCCCTTGTCTATGAGGCCAAGACACCGTGGCCTCCTTGTCTGATGCCGCGTCCACACCGGGCCACGAAGGGCGCACGCAGGGGTTCGCTGGCATTCGTTAGTCCTGTGTGGACGGTTTGGCGAACGCCAACGTTCGTTCGTTGGCGGCGATCCGGAGCGTGGCGGTAACATCAAAGGGATGAACCAATAATCGACCGAACGCAGTGTGGACGGTCGCCGAACGCCAATCCAACGAACGAACGCTCATGAGCGTATCGCGCAGAGGTGTAACATGGTGACATAGATAATTTATAGGTATGGACTAACGAAGAAATGTTTTTATTAATAGATCTGTCTATAGAGAAACCGGTTCTTTGGGACCCTACTAATAAGCAATATAAATAAAATAAAGATGTGATTGCTGGATTGAAATTTCTAATATTTTAAACCGCGGACTCGTTTTGGTATAAAAAAACCAGCAATATAATTATTTCGTCGTCCTCCATGATCAAATTGCGAATGCGAGCCGGAATCAAGTGCCAACGTTCGTTTGTTCGTCCCATAAAGTGTATTATTGAAACGAACGAACGCAGCCGCCATCGAGCATGCGGTAGCCAACCCTGATTTTGGTACGTTGGCCCAGTTTGGACGCAGCATTAGACACGCCTATCGACAACCCTTAATTTCATGGTTGAGATAACCTTTGAAGGCCTGAACACAATGCTCGAAGATACCGTATAGTGACCGCGCACTGGGTAACGCTCCGGGGTAGAAGAACAGCAAGGTGCACCGATGATATCAATTCCAGAGGGCATAGCGAGTTTTCTATTGTTCAAAAGTTACTGTCAAGGCCCACTTACGCCAAGCTAGGTCAACACATTATCTAAGAGTTAATGCTACTTTTACATACCTAACTGAATTAAATGTAACATAGACCTACCGATCGGCGGCGGTCATGGCGATGCTTCTTACCCAGCAGTGGGTCTGGGTTTCGTACGGCTGATATGATTGATGATGTCACAGACAAAACTCATCTCGGTCGAAAGATGTCCGTTTCGACTCCTTGGCCAGTATCGTGAAGGAAAACAATAGGTCAACATTACGAAAGATTTGCAACTATAAATGAAAGCCGCAAATCTCAAGATCCAATATTCAGAAAGTTCCTACTCTTTCGGTCGACTGTCGATTTGCTGTCTCTTCATCTACTAGGTATATGTGTGTGATTATATACTTAATGATGCATTTACTGTGAAGGTAGAAAGAACAAAAACACAAATCTTAATAAAGTTATTATTTTATTTTGATAAGACATTCACAATCTGAAAACCAGAGGCAATTAATATCTGCTGTTAAGGCAATTTATGAATGCTAAAGTAAATAAATTAATTATCTATTTTTTCTTAACCAGAGAATATCAGCGTCCGGCCAACAAGTCGTTAGTTGTTCCGCCAGGTACTGCTCTGTTTACTAGATAAAAGTTAAAAATCATTCTGCATATTAGTTACATCCCTAACGTTAGTTACAATAGTGCAAACATTGTCAAGTCTTGTATTTGTTTAACCTAAATTGTGGTCATGTAAATATCACAACTACATGGAACCATTCACCGACTCAAAGATCAACAATATCTGCAATTACGTAAATACATAATTATACTTTTATTACAAGCCAAATACTCTCAGATCTAACTTTCACAAGGACTTACAATTTCGGGTTAATATATTCAGCCAATTACATTTTAACAGAATTAAACAAGTAACAGTAAACTTCTTCCAATAATTTAACAACCTATTAAATGCATGTTTATGAAGGCGTCAGCGGCCTTAAAATGATAATATACGTGATCAAGACGACACAAAGAAGCACTCTTTTTGCACCACATTGCACAAACAACCACCCTATTATTCCTCAACGCTGTGAAAGGGTTATTCCATTGAAGAAACATTCAGAATTAGAAGTAAATTCAGTCAAGAAATCACGCTCCGGAAATTTTTATGGAATGTACTTAGATATGACACAGCCACATGCAATTAGATATGCGACAGTCAAATAATGCGACAGTATCATTTACATTTGGGGTATGTACAATCTAGGAATACAGGGCTACCCATAGCTAAAAAAAATATTTTACACAATGTCAAATTTCTTAAATTTTGTATATAGAGTAGGCCCGATTACTTGGGGCCACTGTCTCCAATAAAAGATATTAAACGACGACTCATTGGCTGTGAAATACTAAGCACTCGTACTGTCGATGATTGTAAGCGATATAATTTCGAGTTGATAATATACAAGAGCACTATGATACGCGTCGGTGTTGCACGCTCAGTATTCGTCCTCTTCTGGAGGGTGAGGGTTGTCACCGTCTATCTCCTCTGGTGGCGCGAACCCATCCTGCAACATTTTAGTCTCTTTTAAAACGAAATCAAAATTTTCTATAAATGTATTTAAAAGCCCCCATGAACACCGCTTTTCCATGCGCACAGGCCTATATCGAGATAGACGTAAAGAGCGCTTCAAACTATGAGAACCTTGTCGAATTTTTCGTACCTACAATGACGTCACGAGCGAGATTTAGTGATGTGTAAATGTTATTGACGAGCTCTTGCAAGAAGGCACAATTAACCATTTTCGTTTCTGAGTGACGCGCATTTTCATGGCAATGGTTTCAAGTGGACTTATGTCGTAAAATGTTGACCGTGAATCAAACTATTGGCACGCAAGGTAGATACACTTTTACCGTCTATCTTGATATAGGTCCAAGATCACGCCATATAATTATGCAGCATGTTTATAATTTGGAGGGGGGACGCGAAGCCGGACGAGAGAATAGTCTCCCTAGCCGGAACCAATGATGATCAGCTCCCCAGATGACGATAAGAGATGATGCTGTCTTACTTACCCCGCTAACATTTGAGCGGGACAGTAACACATTAACAAGCTACAAATGTTGATAAAAGCTGCAACAGCTAGGGCTAGGGGTGTTTGACGACCGTGATAGTGGTACGCACACCGGTTTCAAGGTGTCGCCTACTCCGAGGTCCTGGGTTCGCATCCCGGTAGGGGCAAATGTTTGTATTGACTACGAGCATTTGAACCTGAGCCATGGACGTTTATATATATTTCTACACATAAATATGTCTAATTATATGTATTTATGTGTTACCCTAGTATCCCATAACACAAGCCTCATAATCATAATCATTTTTATTTTTATTGCTCAGTGCTTACTTTGGGGCTAGGTTAATTGGTGTTGTGTAAGAAATTAATATAGGTATATTTTTTTATATTGCTTAGAATTTATAATAAAAATAAGGAAAAATATTCACCTCGGTTGCATATAAAATATCAAGTATCTTCTGAACAATGGGAGCGTTTTGTTGTTCTTCCATCTCTTGACAGATTACCTCTATATCCCGGAGCTTGCCGAAATAGAAGTCCCTTTCCTTTTCCAATCCATCAACTGTGGCCTTCAATTCATTTACCTGAAACATCAATGTTAAAGTTTTATCTTTAGCAATCAAAGATGTATAAAAGTTTCAATAATAATGATATCTAGATCTGATTATCAACAGCTAAAATTGTTATCAATATGCCAATGAGGCAGTTTCAAAAGGAAAATGGAAATTGAAGTATCTGCAAAATTAGCTACTGAACCATCAATCAATCAATAATTTTGTTGAAGATGGCTGAACCATCAACATATTCGACTTTGTCTTGTTTTCTTGTGTACACATATATTATTTTTCTACATTTATCAACTCATCTCAGAATTAAAAGTCTTTGCGCTCCATATATAGGACCGAAATGACGCACTCACACAGGCACGAGCCGCGACACGGCACTCGCCACTATAACATCGCTCTGTAGCATCATTCATTTCGCCGTTTGAATGGAGTGCAACGACTGTATAAACTGTGACTCTGTTTGGTTAGCTGCTTCTGTTGTGAAGTGTTAAAATATATATTTCAATGGATTATTATGATGTTAAAAATGGCCTATAGTTAAAAATTAAAATGGTTGACTGTACCTTTGAATCACATACCTGATGATTGAGTTCAAGTACTTTTGAATCTCCTTTAGCACTCTGGTTTAATCTGGATAGGTTAACGGGCGGCGATCTAAGTGTGCTGTTTGCCTTGACAACTGTAAAAAGTACAATTTTAGTAACTACTAAGAAAATATTACATATAATTAAAAATATTTACAAATCAATATTACATTTTTCAGAAAAAAACTTGCTTTGGTATGTGATGTAATATGCAACAATTTAGATTGTAACTATACATAAATAAGGACAAACAAGTAATAGAGCATGCTAAATAATGAAGGTAGATAGACAGCAGTGCACATATGAGAGGGAAAATTATACTTGATGGATGTTTTGAACTTATAACTATATTTAGAGGAAAAATTACTATTACATATCATAATATGTACATTATTGTTTAACAAATATAATGCAATGGTTCTCTAAATAAACATACATATTTCTGTATAAACTGATAAATATTTGTTGATTTTGTCTCAGTTTGTTTGCTAATGACCTTTTTGTAAGCTTGAGCGAAAAATAAAGCAACACTTAAAAATGAGAAAACAAAATAAGTACTGGTTTGGGGTCTGGCTGCGACTTTGGCGACTGGCGCTGCCACTTTCTTAGGCGCCGCTTGCCTTGGGGCTGAGGCGCCACCGTGGCCCATCGGAAGGCCCTCGCGCTGCGCCAACGCGTCATAGTTGTCCGCGCCTCCATAGTTGGCATCAAAGAATTTCTTGAACCATTGCAAAAACTCAAAGTTATCTTGGAAACGACCCTTCACCAGTTTGTCAATGGGTACTATCTACAAAAGAAAAAAGTGAAATAGTAAAATAAAAAAGAAATGGCAACAGCTACTTGTGCGGAGCTACCTAAGAGGGAGGATTTGTGGTCACCACTCCCAAAAATTTCAAATTTAATTCACAAGTTGTGCTAAATTAACTTTGTGTTAATATATTAAAGTGTGTGTTTTAGAAGAAGTATAAGAGAGTTAATTTGATTTATTTTTGAGAGTAGTGAGTTAGTTTTGGTGCAGTAGTGTCTTGATGCATACTGCCCGAATGGTGGGGTGGGGCAGCACGACGCACCACTCGTGGGGGTGCTGCGACACTGGCCACGCCAGTACAAAGAGGCACCCCAGACTCGCACGCCCCTGATCCAATAGTGAAGCCACCACGAGCATCGAAAGCATCATACTCGCGACCATCATAGTTAGCATCAAAGAACTTTTTAAACCACTGTAAAAACTCAAAGTTATCTTGAAATCTCCCCTTTATCAGTTTGTCCACTGGTATAACCTAGAACATGTAGTGACATTTCAGCTAATGAAACTTTAGAATAGAAGAAATAACAATAGCCTCAATGAATCATTTTCATATCATATATTTTATGACAAATGTACTACACAACCAAAACAATTAGGCGCATGACAGGAATGCGATTTTGTATTTCAAAGCCCATATCCCACCTTTTTCATTGCATTTACCTAACTAACTGATTTATTAGCACTACAGGGATTAACTGGTTAATTAGCGCTTCTTGAAGTTTTGGTTTTCAGTAAGTTATTTTATGGTTTTCATAACTGTCATGCGCCTAATTGTGGTGGTTGTATAGTATAAGATATTAGATTTTATGTGATTCACAAATTATCTAGGTAATAGACTTCATCAGGGCAAAGTTTTGTGGAAAAATAAGGAAGTCTGATTTTACCTTATCAACACTCATTTTTTTGAATGCAGCCTGTAATATTTTAAAGTTCTGTATATATTCATGTTCTAAGTTTGTCTTGAATTTAATACGCTTCATTGGTACACTGCCTGGGAACAGCATGTCCATGAACTGGCAATAGGCAGCTCCCGTGCACAGTTCTTCAATTTTTCCAAAGTTCGACTGGAGACAATCGTTGACCCACGCCAGCATATCGTGGCGCGACAGATTTTCCGAAGTCACATTAGTGGAATAAACGTTCACCGCCATCTCGATAGTTCAACACGTTTGCCTAAAAAATAACACGAGACACTCATACAGTGGAATGTTAACCGGCTAATAACAGACAGCAATGCGGCTTCAAAAAGAAAGCCATTCTAAAAATAGGACGTACAGTGCCTATCTGACAAATGCAACTTTAAACCATCTCTGAGAAACACCAGCAAGTTGAGTTTGAGAATTTCACATCACCATCTACGTTCTCAAATGAGGATTGTCGTTTGCGAAAAAAATAACAGTAAACGCATAACGGCGGATGTGGTTACGATATGACACAGGGAACAGGCGACTCATCGCATGAATGTGTCGGCTTACCCTCCACCGTGAGTATCGTAATAATTTCCCTTACCTTTATATTACAAGTACTGATAGATATATATCCTTCAATTTTGCACAAGTAAATTGAGCAAAGTAGTCAAAACGTTAGATTTTTGTCTAAAACGCTGGCCTTTTCTTTGAGCCTTTCCGTTCCACAGAACACAATTACTTGTTCATTCCGTTCAGTCAGCCATAGACTTTTTTTGTTTTTTTTCCTAGCGATGTCAAAGCCATAGTGATGTTCTAAGGCCCGTATTACAGAACGTGACTCGAGCAGTGATCTATACTTGAGTACAGTTAGCAAGGGACGCGCTTATACATCGCATGTAGCGACGTCCTTTTCTAACTGCTCTCAAGTACAGAACACTATTCGAGTAACGTTCTGTAATAGAAGCCTTAAACCGGTAATGCATAGAGAACTTAAGGCTGTCTACACGCTTTAAAAAAATTATACACTCCGTGACGGATATGCATTGGCATTCAAAACAAACGTGACGCAAAGAATACCTACTGATAAAAATAAAGAGTGCCTTCGGACTCGGAAAAAAAACTGACTGACTACAAGCTTTAGGCTGGGAATACACGTCAGATTTTTCCATCCGATAGTCTGATCAAAAAATCGCAAGGCGCTCGTGCCATACGTTTGCTTAAACACACAATACACATCCGATCCGATAGTCGGATCGGACGTCCGAGTCGGAAGCAACGCTACGCGTTTACTATTTACTGTCGGATCCGATTGTCTGTAGGCGCTGCCTGCATACATTCTGTATGGAGACGATATAGACGTCCCATTTCTCCTTCCGATTTGCCAGTTGACTCTCTAAAGTGACACTGAACTGAACACACACACATCGCATTTGTGATACGGACGAGATGGCGACGGAGAAAGAAATGTGATGTTGATCGGCTTATTATCGCTGTCGAAAAACGAACTTGCCTATTCGATACCGGCAGTGGAACTTATCACAACAGGCAAATGAAAGATTTGAAGCCTGGGAAGATGTCTGTAATTAAATATTTGACGACGAATGGGTTTCATTGGATGTTGAAAAGAGAAAGAAAATATGTAAGTAGTTTTCTTCTTGATTATTCCTCAAAGGAGGTAGTATACTACCTATACTCCTTTGAGAAATGTTATTATTACTTATTTATCTACTTGATTATATTATAGTCAAGTAGGTAAATAAGTAATAGCATTTCAATCCCAAACTGTACCTAATACCTATGTGGTAACAAGTACTTAAGTACCTTGTATAGGTAGGTATTGAATTACAAGTGGTAGTCATCGTCATCAGCCATTTTTAATGTCCCCACTGCAGGGGCACTGGCCTTCCTTATGGGTGGATAAGGAGGATGGGCCATGACCCACAACGAGGGCCCAATGCGGATTGGTGGGTTTTAACGACTGCAAATGCAGCCGGGACCAACGGCTTAACGTGCCTTCCGAAGCACAGAGGAGCTCGAGATGGTAAATTTTTGGTCACCCATCCCGTGACCGACCATTGCGAAAGTTGCTTAACCTCAACAATCGCTGGCCGAGCGCGCGAACCACTGCGCCACGGGCTCCTCATATATGTAGTGTTAGAGATGGCAATATGATGACAACTGCTAGTAATAATCATTTAATGTAGCTAGGTACCTATTAGGTATTTGACGGCAATAAAACAAATTATTTCGGTCGGTCCTTATCCTTCGGTCATTATGATGTATCTACAGTCAACAGGACGCACGGCTTTTCACTTTGACCTCGAGAACGCCCTTTCGTCGCTCGTAATAGCGGCGCGCTGGGCGGTTTTCTTAGTGCAAATGTGCTGTTGACTGTACCTAATTCATTGGGTGAATCCAATATCGACGTTTTTCTTCTTTCGCGCCAACACGAGCAAATTCGCAATAAGTAACAGTAATTCGTCGTCCATCTTTGCTTTCTGTAGCATACCCTGTACCTACGCAAGCACTCCACTCGCGATAATAGCTCAACACGACTGAGCCACAAACAAATTAAAATAGTAATAGTAATTTACAAGTGAGCTTAGAAAAAGTCGGACGCAAAAATCGGACGTGTATGGAGTGAATCCGATCCGATTGTCTGATCAGACAATCGTCAGGACGTCTATTGCCAGCTTTAACTGAAAATGTAGAACACCCGCAAAGTTGAGTTTTTGTTTACTAACTACACTACACAACACGCAGGAAATTTTCTTTATTTCCGAACGAAGCCAAAAGTCCTCTCAATCAAGTAAAAAATAATGTCAGTTTCAGTTCAGTTTTCAGTTAAGTCTTGTCTTGATAATTGTTTTGTTTTGCGTTTTTTTAGAAGTACTAGACTAGACGTAACAATTTTAAAGCTGAATAAATTTTTTTATTAAAAAGTGTCATCGAAGTTTGAGGTGTTAAAATAATAAAATTGTTCTGTATTTCTTATTCTTCTTACCTTGGCGTATTACTTTGATCTATACTTATTTTAATTAGAATATTTTTTTAGTTTCTTGTGAAAACACTTCGCAAAAGTTTTAATTTTGGATATTCCTGTGTTAAATTGTGATCTTAAATTTAATTACGTTTTTTAGATAATGGCTCAAGATGAGGATCGGCTCACCGAAAGCAACAGCAACATCAACACTATTAGTGAATTGCCTGGAAGACCATTTTCACTCACAATGGAAGTACCCCTATTCTTGACTATGTTAGGATTATCTTTGTCTGGTAAGTACTTTCAAGTTGATAATTTATTTATTAGTACAATCGGGGAACTTCCGGCTTGATCAGTAGAGTTATTTTTAAGAAAGTTTTGTCAAAAATTAATACACTTTTAGAAATTTTTTATTCTAGAGCTTTAATAGGTATTTCATTTTATAAATAAATTATTTCTTTAACCTTAATACTTTCTGAAATATTGTTTCTCAAAAAAACTCTACTGATCAACCAGGTAGTTCCCCTACTGTACCTATGTAAATAAAGAGTAGCTACCTAGTTCTCCTGGTTAGAGATTGTAAGGTCAGTGATTAAGGGTATTACAAAGTTGGTAACTTATTAAAGGTTATAAATAATTGACTGTAAATGTTTGCTTTTCCTGTAATGATGCCTTCATGTAAAATAAAACCTTTTTTATTAAACCTTAGTACTGTTGAAATTGTATTCTCAGGTTTGAGACAAAATATTTCAAAAATTACCTAAAACATCCAAATTTTTGTAGTTATTTAATTTAGATACTTCATATTATTAACTGTATTTATTTTATAATTTGGCAAAACATTTAATAAAATAAATTTGAACCTTCTGGTGTTGATTACCGCAGACTGCCCCAGGTATTAATTAGTCCCCCTAAGTACATCGCATTCGCCACCACCACTTTTATCAATAAAGCTAATCATAGCTTAGAGACAGCATTGATAATTTAACACTAAAAAGAACAACAAAACTAATTTGGTGGTGGTATGGTGCTACCATGGTGTACTAATGGAAGTAGGGTTCTTCACTATAGAGTCGCTATAGAGTCGTTGCTATAAAGTTAATTCAGGTACTTTCTATTGTTGTTGCCTAGTTTGTTTGTGACTGTAGAATTACGAGTTATATTTTTGAACAGAGTTCGGGAGAAGTGAAAATGTAATTGTAGGGAGATGGTGGAGGTATGGAAAAGGGTGGTAGTAGGTAAAGGTCAAATGGTAAGCTCTTCCTCTGGACTGGGTGTTGGTAGTCCGGGGACAGCGGTCCGACAAATGATCGTCGGATGTTGTATAAATGTGAGTGGCTCAGTGAAGCTTCGCTTGCGTGATGTAGGTATCCATACATGTTGTTCGATCGCATAATGAAACGTTATCAGCGCCATCTATTTGATGCACGGTGTATACAAGTTCCGTACCGGACAACGCTCCGTGGGTAGGCCCCCCACAAGGTGGACCGACGATCTGGTGAAGGTCGCGGGAAGCCGCTGGATGCGGGCAGCACAGGACCGATCGTCGTGGAGATCCTGGGGGACGCCTATACCCAGCAGTGGGTGTCATGTGGCTGAGACGACGACGTATACAAGTTTCTAGAACCGTGTGTAGTAGTAGGTGCGGCGTCAGGTAGGTGCCGCCACATAACATTTACACCCATTTGCACTTTGCACTAACCATTTAAGACGTTCTTAAATTCACTAAGGCTATTCTTAACTTACAGGCCCAATATCGAGCTCCTTAGGCTTAAGCTATTCTTATTATGAATGTCTTAAGATAGATAAGAATACTAATTAGGTGATTCTTAAGTTTAGTGCCAATGGGTATTAGTTTAACTAAGTTTGAGATGATCATGGGATTTAGAAATTTCTACTTTCGATCGATCTAATAGTAATAACAGCAAAAGCAGGAGTGTCCAAACTAATGCGTAGAAATTAATTAGTTCTAAGTTTATAGTGAATTAAACAGGAGTCTTGGAGATGTTGTGTAAACCATAAATAGTAACACTACTGCCGAGAAAAAATCGGCACTTGAGTTTCTTGCCGGTTCTTCTCATTTCAGTCTGCCGTCGCAGGGCTTTGTGAACGATGGCGTAGCTTCTTTTGACATTCATTAGTCCTTGTCTGAGACTGAGAGTCAATAAATGGTATTGAGTTTGAGTCCCAGCTACGCAGCCATGATTTGGCAGGCGTGTGAAGGTCCTAAATCGGGTGTCCGAGGTCGTTTATCGCGTGGTAAATTAAATTATGGGTAAAAACAGGATTCTGCCTATAAGATCTGTATATCGTCACGCTCTCACGCTCCATAGGGAGGCGCGATCTTTGCGTCTTTATCTATACGAAGCCTTCTCAGTTCTTACACATATCATTTACTTTGCTATGAGTAGCGAAAATCCCAAGACCTAGGCTCATGGCCACGTCAATTCAAAAATGGCGTATAAGTTTAAAATATTTGTTAGTACAAATTCTTCGTAGGAGGTCAGAATTTAACTGATTTTTTATTTACAGGTACCGCAATAAGTAACATTATTCTTTATAGAACATGCGTTCACTCTTTACACCATACACCTGACGAATGCCGGGTGTTCTTAGCACCAGAAAAAAACAATGAGACCCATCAGCTGGAGGAAGAGGTGCAAAAGTATGCTGCATTCGTACAAATGGTAAAAACTGTCATCGAATCCGTGGGACCCGCTATATTGTCATTGTTCTTGGGTGTTTGGTCAGATACTCATGGTAGAAAACCTTTAGTGGTCTGGCCTTTATTTGGTAAGTTTCTAAGTTGTTAGCTTGCTAATATCATCCTTATTCCATATACCTACTTAGGTAGTCGCGCGATGTCCAACTATTAAGATAAATAATTATTGTACTTAGTACCTACTTAATCATAACTCAAAGATTAATATGGTAAAAGAGTGTTGGGTATTTCAATAGCCACACAAAAATATTAATTAGATAGCATTGAAGTGAACAATTTGTTATTATTATTATTTCGATCATTTTTTAGCTTTAGATTTTGTGAGACCAGGGGGCTAATTTGTCTAATTTCAAAATTAATAACAATGAAAATTCTATTATGTCTCGTTCAGTGCCAGCGAAAGGTATGTTGACAGTAAACCGGAAGAAAAATCCTTTGTTCGCCTATGTTTTTGAACTATATATTTATTAATTGATACACTTTGCTTGTTAGTTTAGATGGACGAGTTTCATAGAATAACTGGGGCCTAAATATGATAACGTTTAGAATCGTACCTACCTTAATCGTTGTAGTTTTAACACTAGTAATAAGAACTGTGTAAAAGAGCACAAGTACTGAAACACGATTGAGTTATGATTATGATTATGACTAAACATTATCGGTCTTATTAAACGTAGAGTAAAGTTACACCTAGGTTTAAATCTAATGTTCTAATCTAATAAAAGTGACAGCATCAGTTTTACTTCACTCCACGTTTATTACACGAGATAAATTAATCGCTAGCGATTGGCTGAAGATACAGCGCATTGCGCGCGTTATCTTTAGCAAATCACGAGCGAGCGGATTGCCTATGCGCCCTATATTCATCCAATCAAGAGCAAGAAAATTCCCACCTACTAGAAATATTCTCACCTCGTTGAACAGACAATAATGATAATGAGACCTTAGCAGAATTAGGCCCCTGGACCAATTGCGGTCCCAGTCTTGATCTTTGACTATAAGTGCGCGAGATGCCTAAACATTCCTATGAATTATCATATCATTCCCGAAGCACTCTTGTGAATAACTAACATAAAGGGTCAAAGGGTTTCATTTGACGCCATTTGCTTGATTTATTTAAATTACTTGCACAATTTCATTGACTAACTACACTTTATAACTTGAAAGTATTTGTACGTTTTATATTTAGCATGTCTTAACGTCATACAATATTATTATCAGCACTAGAATAAATAAATAAATAAATATTTCCATACAATCACACCAATTATCTCGCCCACATTAAGTATCATGAAGAACTTGTGTTATGGATACTAGATAACGGATAAACATACTTATGTACTTTTTTTTGTAAACGTATTTACGAATAAAACCATTTTCTCTATTGCCAGTATTTTTGGTCGAAAATTGTCTCTGTAAGTTTGATTACCCCTTGAGTTGAGCTTTGATTGAGGATAACTTTCCTTTCTTCTATGGTATGAGATTTTTTTGGAAATACGTTTCAAAATTAATTTTTCTATTGAATTGCAGTCCCAGTCCAGTAGCTAGACTCACGATATGCGCCATTTTCTGTGGGATGGTGGGACCTACTCAAACAATGTTTGAGAAAAATTATAGAGCGTCACATTCTGGCAAAAGCGTTCCCATGTTGATTCCGAAATCCCTTTTCAATTTAATATTTTTAGGTACAGCAATGTCCTCAATGTTGATGGTTGTCTTCAGTTCGATTGAGGAGTTAGGTCCGTGGTGGTACATAGTGACCCTAGTCCCTAATATCATGTCGGGTGGAGTACGTATATTACTGGTCGGGATGTTTACCTACATCAGCGACATATCCAGTACTAGCAGTAGATCTTTTAGGTAAAAGGGGGTTTTCTATTCCATGCTAAATGTATTTATAATATTTATGCTTAGATATAGGTACCGTTAAAATACACTAAGAGACTTGAACGGTACTGAACTTTCTGCAGAACGTTTTTTAGCGCCTAGTGACAGTGTATCCTGGGATATTGGAATATTATAACTTATTAAGTAAATGTACATTCTTGATGTTTTGTTGCTATGTAAAAGTTATTTTATTGTTTTCAAAATACACATATCTACTCTTAAAGTACCTGACTACTTAATATTACAGTTAGGAACACGATAATTTGACTCGCTTTGTGAAAGTTGTCCATACGCATGCATGCGCTTTAATCATTGCCTTTTAAAAGCAGACTCCTTAAAATACTATTTCTGCTAATTGCACTATTTCTATAATATATTATTAATCCACATTAGTCGTCGTCAACAACAACGTTCAATAACTAATTGTCATTCTTACAATGAAGGCTTTTTCCATGGAAAAGAACCAAGTATTCTCGTGGTTTCTAGGTATCACGATGACCGCCGTGTTGACTGTGGTTTACAGTATGTTGGAGAAATTCGGACCCTGGTGGTACCTCCTGACTGTGATCCCCTTCTCTTTTACGGGGGGGTTTAGTGTCATATTTACTGGGGCCTTTTGTTACTTGAGTGACGTCACTTCAACCGAATCTCGGTCACTTAGGTAAATGTGGCTTGTGTTTTATATATTGCTAGAATGCTAACAATGCCTGTATTTACTTGTGGGTGTGGATGAAAGTGGGTTAAAATGATAGCCTAGATTGTCTTTTGCTATTTTAGAAGTACCTACTAAGTAACTGTTAATGTATTTATGATTATTACTCTCTTGACCTCGCTAACTTCTGATTACGTGTGGCTGTGTACGAAACAATCACATTGAATATCAATCTGACTAACTGCCTTAATTCTTCCATGAGAAAGTGGTATGAAGCAAAAAATTTACTTCAATTTGTGTACCTTGTTTTCCGTATGTGTAAATAAATATTAGAATTTGAACACATCCGCTAATACTAGAGGTGTACCTATTATCATAAATTCTGTTTCTGTTATTTCAATCGTTGACTTACGTGACGTTTAAATAAGTCCAGTCAAAACTCTTTGGGATGACTCTAAATGAGATATAGATTTTTATTTGCAGTTAATTAACGATTTTTTGTAAGTAAATTAAATAAGAACGACAAAATAAGACGTCTTGGCTTGGCATGCAATTTTATAAATAGGTGTATTCCCTTTGGATTTCTGGCGGTATTCTATGTCAAGGGTTAAAAAAAGGGGTTAATTTAAATTACATAAATATTATTATTCTAGGATGACGGTGTTAGAAGCGGCAGTGTCAGCCGGCAGTGTGATTGGTTCGCTTCTAAGCTCATACCTCCTCAAAGCAGTGGGAAACGTTTATATGCTCCTCATAGTGTCTACGTTATATGTCATTGCTTACGTATTTACCAACGTATACTTGAGAGAATCATTGACTGGTGCTGTTCAGGTAACTATTAATTGTAAGTTATTACTATAGTCTGTAAGCGCGCTCCAACAACGAAAATTGATTTAAAAAAAAATATAGTGTCTCTAAGGCCCACTTGCCCACGCCAAGCTAAATTAACACATTTGACTTAGAGGTAATGCTAGTTTTGCAAACATCTAACTCTGCGTTTAATGTTAACCTAGTTTGGCGTAAGTGGGCTTAAGGATGGTTAAATCTGCGAAGGTCGTGTCTTTTCGGAAGTCCTTTGACCTTAAAATTTTGACATTTAGGTTTTCTTAAACTTAAGGCCCATTTCAGGCGCGATGATTTACTGATCCTCGTGCAGCACAACCTTTCTGATCGTGTGCCATGCATTTTATCGTGATTTCATGACGTAGGAAATTTTGGAACGGGTTCTCGGACTATAAGTCTTCCACAGATATATATGTTTAGCACGTGTTCTTGGCTATAATATTATAATAGATAAAATAGATACGCTAGTGAAGAGTTTTGTGATATCATTCGTAGATTATATGTATAATACCTACTTGTGATTGTGACGTACCGTCTACCGTACCACAAAGATCGAATTTCAACCTTCGTCCCCAAAAATAATACATCCTATTCAAAACTTACATTAATAAATACTTTAGATTGGTTAGGTATTTACTGACATGCATAAGACAATTAAGTTAACTTGTACGGTGGGTAGGAGCCCATGGCGCAGTGGTTCGCGCGCTCGGCCTGCGATTGTTGAGGTTAAGCAACTTTCGTAATGGTCGGTCACGGGATGGGTTACCAAAAAATTACTATCTCGAGCTCCTCCGTGTTTCGCAAGGCACGTAAAGCCCTTGGTCCCGGCTGCATTTGCAGTCGTTAAAACCCACTGCACCGCATTGGGCCCGCGTGATGGCTTCCATAAAGAAGGCCAATGCCCCAGCAGTGAGGACATAAAAAATTGCTGATGACGACTTGTACGGTCGACAGCACGTACGGCTTTCTTTACATTTGCACTACGAAAACGCCGCTATTACGAGCAAGTAATGGCGCTTTAAAGGTCAAAGTGTAAAGCCGTAGCTGCTTTTGACTGTACATACGATTCTAGGTATGAATGATAACAGCGGTTCTGGTAATTTTGTCGTTTCTGATAAGATAGTACATAATTATAACAAAATAAATAACCAATGTTAAACAAAATGCAAATGTCTTGTTCAAGCAATTTATTTGCAATAATTTATTGAAATGGCATTTAGGTAGTCCGCCTTTCTATGTACAATTTGAGGTTCAAGAATTAAAATTGAATAAATAAAGTAATGACATTAATTGTACTGCATATAACCGTTAAATTATAATTTAACGGTTGTAAGAATTGTAACACGGTCACCAAAATAACATAAGTCCACAATAAGAACAATTTTATTGATATTATGGTGCCATATCAGCTTTTAGGTCTTGTTTTATTTTAATAATATAAATTACGAACAGGGGGGTTACTCTTGACGGGATCGCGTTGAGATCGAGATTGAATGTCAATAATTATTACTGATTTTCGACGTTGATTCGATTTTAAGTACCGCTAAAATCGATTAATAGAGTACAAAGTGACTTTATTTACTAATTTCAAGTATTAATTATTAGTTTAATTACTTATTTTTAGTCATAATTACTAACGTCTGACATTTATTCAATTTCGATCTCATTGTGATCGCGTCAAGAGTAGGGGGCCAGATCGGGCCATCAAACTTTGTTTCGAAAACATTTTGCATTTTAGAGGTTGCAATGCATAATTTATTCCACGAATAAAAATGATTACTAGTTTCCACCGGATGGAATCAGGTTTGCCCCATAAAGGAATACCAAAAGAGCTAAAAAGCTTTTAGAATGTTTTTAATAAAAATATTGATTTTTATGGCGGTCTAGTTTTATGCTTTAGTTGTAAAATGTAAATAAAAGTAGGTATCATCAATTAGTTTATTTCGCTCGATTGCTTTGTAAATATTTTTGAGATTTAAAGGTGTTTGTAAATAACAGATGTTTAAGGTGGAACGATTTTCATACAAAAAACAGTCGAGATAATCTTGGTAGATTAACAGAATTAATACTTAAATATATGTGCAACTATTTATTCTCGGGTATTCATTTGCGCTTAATTAATAAACAAACATTGTTTCATTCAGAAATCACCTATAAATGAACACTAAATTATTGCAAAAATTACGACTGTGTATGTGACAAATGTCGTGTACGTATACAAAAATCGCGACGTTGCCATTCCATGCGGCTAAGACGCGCAACGCGCGAAGTTGCCGCTCTTACGTTTGTCTCGATTTAATAATTGTTTAAATTTCTCTTTACTAGATTTTTCAGCTGTGTTGCCGTTGCGTCCCAAAAGAGATGAGTTTCGTCAGTAATAATTTACTTTGGTATTATGATATAAAGTTGTGATTTGTAGGATTTATCTTGACTCCGATTTTAAAAAATGCTAAACACGACTTATATTTTGTTTTTTATGCGTAAATCTTTTTTTCTCTCATCACTGTAAAAAAATAGAAAATAAGATTTTATAAAGGAAAAAAAAGAAACGAAAATTGTATCTGCTTCGTGCAAATAAAATTTACTTGTATTTGTAACGTACTTACTTAATATTTTTTTTTTTTTTATTTAGACAAATGTCATGTGGTCCCTTTTCAAATATTAAATTGTCCGCAATCACATCTACGTACTGACAACACCGTTCCGTATTTGTCATTTGTTTGTAGTGTTTTTTCATTGTGACTAGGGAATGGGTCCAGTAAAAATTTCACTGAAATGAAAATTAATATAAACGAAATTTATGAAATCTTTCAAAACGGGTGGAAATATTTCAGTTTTGAGTGAAATTTATTTTCTGACTAGAAATGATTTATTTTACGTAAATCTTAATGATTTAACGATCTTAATGATTTATTTTATTTTTAATTTTACAATTTTAACGTATTAAATGTTCACTTAGCTATTCAAAACATCATAAAAATGATGATAGCATAGAGATAAACATAGACTAAGTGCCTATTTCACCATCTATGATTAGGCACTAACTTCTGGTTAAATTTAAAAATGGAACATAATTTGTATGTATTTAGTTGTCAAGTAAGCTACTCGGAACTTACTTTTAGATTGTGAAACAGGCCCTAAGCCAAATACAAAACATGAATTTGACGTCACATATCACTTGACTATTGTTGTTTCGACTATGAATCAGGACATTTGCGCGAAAAGCTAATAACGCGAAAGACTCTTACACGAAAAGCCGTTTGCTCGAATAAACATTTGCGCGAATAGTGCACAAATGTAATTAAATTTGCCTCAATTATTGGTCAGTTAGCCTTCAAAAACATTTTCACCGTATAGCGCATGAATGAATGTTAGCGCTATCTCAGCACTTTTTTTTCTAGATTGTACTTAACATTACATAATACATATTTAAGATACACAAGAGGTTAGCACTTTTTATTTTATAACCTCTCAGGCATCGGAAAACGAAACACAATAGATATTTAATTGTTTCCAACCCCGGTGTTCGCTGCGCTGCTTTACGAATTAAGTATTTGTTGAATAATACAATTTCATTTTGAGGTAAGTACTTAATAGTAATTTTTTTTGGGGAATTTTTGCTTACTTACATGTTTCATGTATTAATATTTTATAATATCAGTATCTTTATAAATTAAAACACGAAATTAGTAATATGCACATAAGTGCTTTTAAAGACTCAATGCTCAGAAACACGTGAAGTATCAAATTGATATTAATAAATATTAAAGTCTATGGTTCCCCCGAACTGTAAAAATCAAGCTTCTAAGTTTTTACATCACCATAATAAATTATCGCAGTAAATTAAAGCTTTAAAGGTAGAATTTAACAAGATTTATGAATTTCACCACATAAGTAAACAAAAAGAGTAAGTATAAAAATGGCGTCTCGAGCTTGATTCCAAAACTATTATAATATAAAATGGAGATTGTAACTAACAAACAAGTAGACAAAATATGATCATTTGTATTTGCAAATTTATATACGCGCCAATATACCGAAAGGAGCTAAATGTATTGATTTTAAATAAAACTAATATAATAGTATTGTAGTATTGTACTAGCGGATCCTCGCGGTTTTACACGCGTGGTACCTGTTCCCGTGGGAATATCGGGATAAAATATAGCCTATGTTAATCAGGGATAGTGTAGCATCCTAAAAGAATTTTTGAAATCAGTCCAGTAGTTTTTGAGTTTATTCATTACATACATACATACACATCTTTCCTCTTTATCACTACATAGTATAAAGCAAAGTCGCTTCCCGCTGTCTGTCCCTGTGTATTTTGATGCGGTTTTTTTAATAGATAGAGTGATTCAAGAGGAAGGTAAAATAACCTTCAATATATAGTAGAGAAATACTGTAATTTTTAAGGTTTCTAATGTGATGTCGTAAATGATTACATTTTTTCCGCTTACATTGCAAACGCAGGCTGAACCCTACGAGATTTATCAATATAAGGTAATAAGTATTTGTACACCTTGAAAATGTCTACAGAAAACTCCGCGGTGGTTTATGTTTATCTCTTATGGATAACCCACAATAGCATAAGTCGTGTAGTCCACTCGGGCGAAGCCGCGGGCGGGAAGCTAGTAATATTATATAGTATAGAAGTATAGAAAACGGTAACATGATGATCCAACAACCACCACCACTTTTTTTTTGATTGAGGAAACACTGCAATTTTAATCAAAATCTGTTCAGCAGTGGTTTAAAAAAAAGATATTATAATGGGCAAACACACTAAGAAATCTTAAAATTTTCTCAATTACATTCTTGTCACTTGTGCAATTTAAAAAAGTTGCAATTGCATTTGTTGCAATTTATACATCAAAATTAATATTGTGATGTTATTTAAATAAACAATAAAATAAAATAAATAATAAAAAAAAATCTACCATCAGAAGTCTCGAACCTTAACTCTTTGATATCTAAGCCGAGTACGTAGACCGCTGGGCTACTTTATCATTTTCAGCTGGGTCGAAATATTCTACTACAAGAAACTCAGAAATAAGGTATGCATGTGTGAGTGATTAGTAAAATTGGGAGACAGAAACACTCTCTCGAGATATTTGGATGATTTATGTACTACAAAAAGATAAATGTTGGTTTCGAAAATTCAATATTTATTTATAGAATGCGCTAATAGTATTTTGAGTTAAAAAGATACAAAGAACAATTAACAAATAAATAAAAACTACTAAATAGCGAAAGTAGCGCCATCTAACGACCGTTCAGCTTTTTGTAACTTAATCGTTCCACCTTAATAACTGTATCGTAGGTAATCATAATATCTTTATATATAATATTTTAATATTAATATCGCATTTTAAAACCATATCCTAACCTAACTAAAATTATAAATGCGAAAGTGCGTTTGTTTGTCCTTCCTTGACGCCCTAACTAAGCAACCAATCGACTTGATTTTTTGCATAGAGTTATTTGAAACGACGTAGAGTAACATAGGCTATTTTTATCCCGATATTCCCACGGGAACGGGAACCACGCGGGTGATACCGCGGGCGGATGCTAGTTTTTTAATAATTTTATACTGTCCAACTCGTAAAAAAAGATTAGTCGCGTTTAAGGCTGCCTTTCCACCAGGATGTGCTATGCAGCTATACTGCCAAGATGTGAACGCAAAGCTACGAAAGTATGTGACCTTTTCCACTGATGTAAGCCTATGTAGTGGCCGTGTAAGATGTGTCCTTCATACGCGCCGCTGTAAGGTAGCTGTGCGAGGAAGGTGCGCAGCTTGAGCTATGCCATGTATCGACACTGACGTGACGACACTTCGACAGGGAAGTACGCATCCACTGCTCGCATTTCGCATCCATAGCTCGCATTCATAGCTCGCATCCATAGCGCGCATCCATAGAACACATCACGAGCATGCTTCCAACCATATATATAAAAAAAACATAGCATAGTGGAACAAGTTTCCACCAGAGTGCTAACCTAATATAGACCGATGAATAGCGGACTACACACTATCAATATATTGATATTCCATTCACATTAGTACCTACCTATATTGCCAATATATTGTCATTCTCATCTTTCGTGGATGTGCGCTCCACAACCATCAATATATTGATAGTGTGTAGTTCGTTTATATGATCGGTGTATATCAAACACATCCATAGCAACGAAGCATAGCACATCTCCAGTGGAAAAGCACTGTCGTACCTACTTTAAATTAATACTTAAGTTATGTGCCTATCTACATTATTATTGTTGGTCTTTATAAATTATGAATGCCACTAATATGTGTAGTTGAAAGGGAGCGAAGACAAAATATAAAATAAGAAAATGATACCAAAAATGAATCACAGAAACTAGTAATAATAATAAATAATACTAAATATCTGCCGTGGCAATGGCTTTTCTTACGGATGGATAAGGGGAATGGGCCATGACATGAGCATGACCCACCACGAGGGCACAATAATTCAGAATGGTGGGTCTTAGCGACTGCAAATACAGCCAGGACCAACGGCTTAACGTGCCTTCATAAGCCTTAACAGTGCATTTTATTACTTGTTTCAGGGTGGCATCACCACAGTTTTGGATTTCCTACTGGTTAAAGAAATGTTCAGGGATTGCTTCAAGAAGCGCCCTAACAACTTGAGAGCCCAATTGCTCCTCCTCACCATAGCGAACTCTTTAAGTATATTCATACTCTATGGACTCTACGGCTTAGAATATTTGTACACAAGAGAAAAACTCCATTGGGCATTGAAAGATTACACGACGTTTTCGGCAGTGAGCACCGCTATATCTTTCACTGGGTCCTTCATAGGCGTCGCTGTTATACAGAAATTGTTGCCAATCAGTGATCTGGCTTTTGCAATGATTGCGTTTTTGACAACTTCTGGAGAATACATGGTGAAAGCTTTTGCGGTAGTCAGCTGGCATATGTATCTTGGTAAGTTTCTGTTTATTTGTTCAAATTGAAATGATTAAAATCAAAGCTAAACATGTCCACTAACACTACCTAAATGTAAAAACTTTCTGTAGTTAATTTCTTTTTTTTTATGATAAGTTCCCGGAATCCGAATCCTCAACTAATGAACGAACGAACGACGAACCAAGTAACAAATTACAATAACGTTGTCTAATAGTTAAGTAAACGTTTTTCATTTTGCTGTTAGTTCTACAGGTTAACGTATAAACGTAGTTGTAGACGTCTGTACAAAGTGAAATAGGCCCAGATTAAACGACATTATAGTTATTTGGAAGTTAAATAAAAGGCAGTTACGAACTATTTCAACGTTGCTTAAAAGATAAAAAAAAAGTTTTCGACCGACTTTTTCGTTAAATAATGGTTATATCCTGACTTTTATGGAACCACTCATGTCCCATAACAGTTTTTTAAACATTGAAAGATGACTGAAATGTTGTACATCTGTTAAAAATCAACTTTTATTGTACATATATTTTTTTCATTTTACATTTACTCAATGTTTATACGCGAACAGAGTATAAGGGAAATAAATGCGTGCAAAGCACCTAGTTCTTATGGGACCTTTAGTTTTATGATGAAATATACAGTGGTGGACACATAATAAAGACACTTAGAGGATATTAAGTTTTCAGAGTTTACCTACCGTATATTTTTGCCACTATATTCTTCACACGGGACCATAAGTTTTCGATTGGGGTAATGTGGGGATACAGTCCCCACATTACCTCGGTGGCCAATCGAAAACTGTTATTGATTACCTCTTAAGAAATTCTTTGACCACTACTGAAGTGTGCTTGGGATCGTTGTCGTGTTGCAATTCCATATCACCGGCAAATGATCCTCTGTATAAGGTAACATGGTTTCTTCTAAAATATTCTTATATTGAAATGTTATCCATGTTACCTTCTATTTTTTAATAGGTCCAACACCGTGACCAGAAAAGCATCCCCAAACTTCGATAACTATTACCCCCACCATGTTTGACTGTTTTCTGTGTGTACTTTGGACCCATTTCTTTGTTTGGAGAACGCTTCACGTAAACTTACCATCAGAGTTAACCATATTCATTTTAGTTTCGTCGAAAAAAAAAAAACAATTTTTTATACTCTCGTTCTGTCAAATTGTAATCTTGCTCTGATATTTTCTTTCTTCAAAACTTTCTTCGAGAAATTCTTCCAAACAAATCTGGCTCACATAATCGCCTTCTAACCGTTCTTGCAGACACTCCTCAAGACCCCTCTGCACCAAATACTCCTAAACGAGCAAATACTGATCCTTTGAAAGGGTCTTTTTTAGCCAACGATGCTATTCTTGAGTCTTCTCGTGAGGTCGTTATTCATTTCCGTATTTATCCGCACATTTTCCATACTTAATATTAGACTTATTAAAATGCCGGATGGCGTTCATAACCATATCTTTGGAGCATCGTAAGTGATCTGCAATTTTCCTATACGACCAACCTTTGTCATAAAAAAATCAGAATTATTTCCTAGATCAGTCGTAAAAACGTTTACCTAACCTATATTTTCGTACCATTACGTTGTACAAAGTAGTTGTAAATAAGTTTACTAAACAAATTTATTAGAACTTTTCAGTTATAGGACTAAGTCGTTGTAGGAATACCGGTTACACAACGTTGTAGTTGTCTAATAACATCTATTAATCAGTTATACGTATAACCACAAGTCGCATAAGACATATTCTATACGACTAATTTTTTTGTTGGGCAATCTCCAATCGACCAATCTTAACTCTAACCGCCGGAACACATCAATGGTGAAAACACTGTTGTTATGATGGCGATAGATTTATATAGCTGGCCAGGCGGCTGCAAGTCCTACCACCAACCAAACCAAATTCAATATGTACCCTCACTGGGAATCGAACCCGAGACCTCTGGGTCTGATACCGGAGGTGTTACCCACTAGACCACATAGGCAGTTACTTATAGTTACTTATAGTTGGTACTTATAAGTTATGTTTCGTTCATCAAAATTGACTTGTTATGTTTTTTCAACAAAAGTACCTACTTATTCTTAATAAAGACCCACTTGCGCCAAGTTAGGTTAACACATTTAACTCAGAGTTAATGCTACACTTGCATAAATCTAACTCTTAGTTAATGTTAACCTAGCTCGGCGCAAGTAGGCCTAACTGGACTACAATTGTAAGCTTTCGTCATCAGCCATTTTTAATATTCCTACTGCTGGGGCACTGGCTTTCCTTATGGATGGCTAAGGAGAATGGGCCATGCCATGACCCGCCACGCGGGCCCAATGCGGATTGGTGGGTTTCAACGACTGCAAATGCAGCCGGGACCAAGCAACGGATTAACATGCCTTCTGAAGCACAGAGGAAGTAGAAATAATAAATTATTGGTCACCCATCCCGTGACCGACCATTACGAAAGTTGCTTAACCTCAGCAATTGCAGGCCGAGCGCGCGAACCTTTGCGCCGCGAGCTCCACGCCACGGGCATTGTAAGCTTTAATTAAAACAAAATTAAAACTTTTTAGGTCCATCGATATCGCTTTTCGGCGGTCTTTCTGCGCCGCTGATCAGATCTATGTTGACTAAGATCTTGCCTCTCGAGGATATAGCGAAAGCCTTCGCCCTGATGTGTGCCATAGAAGGCATCTGCCCGCTCATATCGCCGGTCTTGTACAACACCTTATATAGGGCCACTATAACGGTGTTCCCTGGGGCTATATTTATATTGACAAGCTGTATAACTGTCATTTGTACGGTTATGTTAGGGTGAGTACAAGTACAAACTATACCCTTTTGAGAGCATATTTTTTTTATTACTGACGTAGGTATATTTTTACTCAATAGTGATTAAAATTTTATATTATCACTAGCGGCCGCCCGCGATTGCACTCGTGTGGTTCCCGTTCCCGTGGTAAGATCAGGATAAAAAGTTTCCTATGTTTTAATCCAGGCCATCTACTACCTGTGTTCCAATTAACTGCGCGTTCACACTGAGACGTGTCGGATCCGGATCCGGTTTTAATCACAATATAGGTAATTTTTATGAATGAGTTTACACTTGCATCCGATTTTTAACCGACTTCAAAAAAGGAGGAGGTTCTCAATTCGGTTGGTATAATTTTTTTTTTTTTTTTAAGTTACGACAATCATACAACTAAAATTGGATCCGGTAAAATCAGATCCGACATGTCTACTTGTGAACTGGAGGTTACAAACAAACAAACTCATATATTTATAATATTAGTAGGATTTATCTTCTACATTCAATGTCACTAAAAGTTATCCGACACGACACATTAACTGTAACATAAATGACAATCACAAACTAAAAGAGATTAATTTTCAATTTGTCCGCTTAATAACTTCGTAGAAGAATATTTTATTATCTGAGCATTGGAAAATCAACCGTAATAAAAATAATGTAAGTATACTATATTCCCGGGATGTAACCCTGGTGTATTTAAAGCTCGAGTGAATAGGCTTCTTCTAGGCAAGCTCGCTCCATCTTCGGTCTCCTCTTAAATCTATAGATTTAGAATGTAGCCAAGAGTCTATACTATTAAAAAAAAAACTAAAATCCAAACAAGATATCGATAAAATAAAAAAAAACAACGCAGAGGTAGCCCCATTACCCATGCATATTTATAGAACAAGGATTTTTAATTTTTCTGTGATTCATCGATCCAAACGCAATGTTGGTGACACTTTGATTTAAGTAGAGTATGCATTACAGAAGTACATACTATAATTTAATTTCTAAGGGGAATTTATTAATTACGTAACTGTAACGCTGATATGGTAGTCCACAATGTTTCCCAAACTTTAATGAATTTTTGTTATGATTAATCCTCAGTAAGCGATAGAGGGCTATAGTTATTTACCCGCAGAGCCCGATCCGTGCCGCCGATATGCGATCTGAACGCGTAAATTTGAATGGGCGTGTAACCAATGGCTAGAACGCAACGCGTACACGTTGCGTTCTAGCGCGGGTAATGAGAAAGCGTACACGGGCATTAATTGGTAACAGAGAACGCATGCGTTCATCGAGGCGCTTGCGTAAAGTCAATGGTATTCGCTTCACAGTTCATATTGTATCCCATTAAATGTCATTCCATACAAATTGCAGCCGCTCGAATATGATATGAACAGTCAAATAAATATTACCTAACGCAATCGCACCTAGGGTTGCCACCTTTTTTTCTTGCAGTTAAAGTACATTGCTTATTAAATGTAAGAAAAAAGTACATAGTATCAAAATAAAGTATAACTTATTTTTCTTTATTATTATTGTTAGAAATATGTTTAAAACATATTTTTTATTGCTTTCTGCAGTTTGTGACCTCCCCCCCCCCCTCCCCCCTTAATCTTTAATTTTGTTGATTTTTGTGTGGCCGTAATATATGGGCGGACAGACAGACATGACGAATCTATAAGGGTTCCGTTTTTTGGCATTGGGTTAAGAAACCCTAAAATATAAATTACTTTAAATAAGTTTAAAAAAATATCATCAGTCTTATTAAATATTTGCTGCCATTTTTATGCACTTGTTAATGGTTCTGCAAAACTTAGAAGTACATAACTGATTATAAAGTCGGTTTAATAACCCGATTTCTCTTTTTAAAGATTATCCATAATCTACATAAAGTTTTTGCAGATTTTAATTTTCAATTATGATAGGTTGCGTTCAGAAATTGTTATAAACGAGTGCATAAGTGATGTGGTGCTGGCGAATGGCGACATCGATTCAGCATCAATCGAAATTTTGTTTAACGAAAAAATAATAACGAAGAAATCTCAAAGAAATCAATTCAAGCTAAATAAAGTATTTTAATGTACTTTATTGTTCTCATAAAATATAGAGTACAACTACCTAAAATAACGTACAATACTTTATTACAAAGTACGGGTGGCAACCCTAATCGCACCCCTGATCGCATTGTCAGATCGTATCGGCGGCACGGATCGGGCTCTTTAGGTTAGGCCATATCTGAGATAGTTCCCTTGGATATTTTTAATAATTAGACCAAAATAACAATGGTTGTTAGATAACGAAACCAAGATAAGCCTATCTCTAGAGATTATTAATTTCGGGCGTTACTTAGCATCACCTTGTTTTAACAAAATTGTCGTCTTATTCTCTGTCTATTTTAAAACTAATATAAGTTAATGGGAATTCATGTACAAACTTACATCAATTGGCGTGTTGCAGGTTAGTATAATATACCTTATGTATACGTACATCTTATGTTTTGGCGCGCACTGTTCATTGAAATAAAACAACTTTTACGGATATCAAACGCGCTATATTTCCACGAACTAAGTTGTAATTGTCCGTATTTTTAGGTTTTTTTAGGGGTTTTTTGATTTTCCCGACGTTTCGGCACCTTTACAGCTGCCGTGGTCACGGGATGACTGGCTACTTATAAGTCTACCCTCGAAAGGTTAATTTATTTTCGTTCGGATACGGTTAGACATTTACTATGGCACAAATTATTATTGATTTGATATTTTGATTTAATTGTTATTTTAATTCTTTATTATTAAGAAGAGAGAAAACTAAAGACTCTACTGGCAGTTCACAAATTGGGAGGACCTTCGAAGAAAGAAAACTGCCAAGAAAACTTCGAAAGCGGGCCGACCTCCATCTTTATAAAAAATATTAAAAATTAGGATATGTTGTCTCCACCTTTACTTTTTTATATTTATTTATCTACAAAAAGAGCTAACCGTATCTTTGGGTCTTGCAGTGCGTGATTTGGGTTGAGACTTTAATTTATGGATAATAGGGTCCCAAGCTGGTGGAATCTTCCACCCATCATCTCTATTGAAGTTTGGGTATTTGGTAATTTCAATAGCCTCACGCAGCATTCTGGGGACAAATTTTTGTTCCCTGGCGAGGATCTGTGGCTTATCAAACCTGATGTAGTGGGTGGGTCCCTCAAAAGCATGTTCACACACTGCAGACTTGTTATCGCGCCTATTTTTCACGTCAGCTACATGTTCTCTAACGCGGGTCCCTATGCTTCTCTTTGTCTGCCCGATGTAGGAGAGCCCACAGTCACAATCCAGTTTGTAGACACCTGCGACTTGAAAGGGTATGTTGCACTTGACTGGTGGTAGGAATTGGTTGATCTTCTTGGGCGGCTTGAAGTAAGTATTAATAGAAGCACGCTTTAGAATTCTCCCAATCTTGTCTGTGACACCTTTCACAAATGGTAAAATGGCAGGTTGACGTTCTACTGTGACTGGTTTGGCGCGGTTTCTGTGACGTCTGCGTGGTACTTGCAACTTGTTGTTTCTCAGTACTTGCTCGACATGTCGAAGCTCCGCAGTCAGGTGTTGCTCGTCACAGATGCCGCGTGCTCTCTGAAACAAAGATTTCCCTACGGTAGCTAACTGTGAAGGATGATGGTGTGAATCACCATTTAGGTATCTGTCTGTATGTGTTGCTTTCCGATACACTGTGTGGCTCAAGGTTTGATCAGGATTCCTAATAACAAGTACATCTAGGAAGGCTAGTTTATTGTTTGCCTCTAACTCCATAGTGAATTGGATGTTTGGATGAATAGAGTTAAGATGGATAAGGAAAGCAGAAACACTATCTCTAGGTAGTACAGTGAAAGTGTCATCTACGTACCGTTTGTAGAACCGGGGATACACTGGTGCTGAAGCCAGCGCCTTCTCCTCGAAATCCTCCATAAATATGTCGGCGACTATGGGGGATACAGGAGAACCCATTGCTACTCCATCAACTTGTACATAGAATTCATCATTCCACATGAGATAGCCTGATGTTAGGCAGTGTTCAAGTAGGTCTGCATATTCCACAGGCATATTGTTGTTTTCAAGTCTCTTCCTAGTAATATTTATGCAGTCCTGTACTGGTAGACATGTGAATAAAGACTGTACATCAAAGCTGACCATGATTTCATCATCGGCGAGATTTAGGTGTTGTATCGCACTGATGAAGTGGTAAGAATCCTTCACAAATGCTGTTGTGGTGCCTCTTAGTGGTGAGAGGGTTGTCGCTACGTGTCGAGCCAATTTGTAAGTTGGTGAGTCAATTTGGCTGACTATAGGACGCAGTGGAGCATCAGGTTTGTGTATCTTCGGCAATCCATACAGTTTTGGCGGCTTTGGGCAAGAAGGAATAAGTAAATTGACGTCAAGATTCAACGATTCTGAATGTTCCTTGATGAGGTCACTAGTCTTTTTAAGGATCTTGGTGGTCTGATCGCTTTTGACGTGTTTGTATGTTTTCTCATCTGATAATAAGAGTTGTATTTTCTCGTTGTAATCTGACGTGTCCATTACAACCGTTGCGTTACCTTTATCTGCACGGAGAATAGTCAATTCTGTCTTAGTTCGCAGGTTCTTCAATGCTAGATATTCGTCACGAGGGAGGTTTGCTTTCGGTAGGTGGCTATGCCGTAAGACGGATGAAATGTCCTGACGTATAGCTTCGCTATCCTCCTTTTTCATATTGTTTTTTACTAAGCAATCCTCAACGTTGCAGATAATATCCTCAAACGGTATCCTTTTCGGTGCCACCGCAAAGTTTAAACCTTTATTTAAAACTTTTAAAGTAGGTTCGTCCAAAGTTTGTTTTGATAGATTGACAACTGCACGGGTTTCATTTGATCTTTGGTCTGTGGTTTTTGCTTTGGCTGTGTTCCGTTTCGCGTTTTGTTTATAGTATAATTTCTGATATTTTGAAATTTGTCTACGCTTGCATTTATCAAATTCGGATGTTTCCCGTTTTTTAATTATTTGAATGCAATTCTCAAAGTCTTCCGTGTTGAGTTGTATTTTTAATTCTTCGGACAAACCATCTATGTCATTAATAATAGCTTGTAAATCGGAATGATATTCTCTGATTAGACTTATAAGTAGCTTTTTGCTTGCCTGTTGTAAGATCTTGGCGCTCCCTCGTATGTCATTTTTTGGAGAAATACGGACACAGCACGGGATGAGATCTTGATCACGACATTTCTTCAAGAAGACAATGGATTGTTGTCTTCTTGCGCGCTTGGTTACTAGATCTTCCAACTGACGAATTTTGTTTGCGGTTTCCAGTCCGTACTGGTTCACATACGTACATCTTATGTTTTGGCGCGCACTGTTCATTGAAATAAAACAACTTTTACGGATATCAAACGCGCTATATTTCCACGAACTAAGTTGTAATTGTCCGTATTTTTAGGTTTTTTTTAGGGGTTTTTTGATTTTCCCGACGTTTCGGCACCTTTACAGCTGCCGTGGTCACGGGATGACTGGCTACTTATAAGTCTACCCTCGAAAGGTTAATTTATTTTCGTTCGGATACGGTTAGACATTTACTATGGCACAAATTATTATTGATTTGATATTTTGATTTAATTGTTATTATAGTATATTATATAGTTATATAGTATAGTATAGTCAGCCAAATTGACTCACCAACTTACAAATTGGCTCGACACGTAGCGACAACCCTCTCACCACTAAGAGGCACCACAACAGCATTTGTGAAGGATTCTTACCACTTCATCAGTGCGATACAACACCTAAATCTCGCCGATGATGAAATCATGGTCAGCTTTGATGTACAGTCTTTATTCACATGTCTACCAGTACAGGACTGCATAAATATTACTAGGAAGAGACTTGAAAACAACAATATGCCTGTGGAATATGCAGACCTACTTGAACACTGCCTAACATCAGGCTATCTCATGTGGAATGATGAATTCTATGTACAAGTTGATGGAGTAGCAATGGGTTCTCCTGTATCCCCCATAGTCGCCGACATATTTATGGAGGATTTCGAGGAGAAGGCGCTGGCTTCAGCACCAGTGTATCCCCGGTTCTACAAACGGTACGTAGATGACACTTTCACTGTACTACCTAGAGATAGTGTTTCTGCTTTCCTTATCCATCTTAACTCTATTCATCCAAACATCCAATTCACTATGGAGTTAGAGGCAAACAATAAACTAGCCTTCCTAGATGTACTTGTTATTAGGAATCCTGATCAAACCTTGAGCCACACAGTGTATCGGAAAGCAACACATACAGACAGATACCTAAATGGTGATTCACACCATCATCCTTCACAGTTAGCTACCGTAGGGAAATCTTTGTTTCAGAGAGCACGCGGCATCTGTGACGAGCAACACCTGACTGCGGAGCTTCGACATGTCGAGCAAGTACTGAGAAACAACAAGTTGCAAGTACCACGCAGACGTCACAGAAACCGCGCCAAACCAGTCACAGTAGAACGTCAACCTGCCATTTTACCATTTGTGAAAGGTGTCACAGACAAGATTGGGAGAATTCTAAAGCGTGCTTCTATTAATACTTACTTCAAGCCGCCCAAGAAGATCAACCAATTCCTACCACCAGTCAAGTGCAACATACCCTTTCAAGTCGCAGGTGTCTACAAACTGGATTGTGACTGTGGGCTCTCCTACATCGGGCAGACAAAGAGAAGCATAGGGACCCGCGTTAGAGAACATGTAGCTGACGTGAAAAATAGGCGCGATAACAAGTCTGCAGTGTGTGAACATGCTTTTGAGGGACCCACCCACTACATCAGGTTTGATAAGCCACAGATCCTCGCCAGGGAACAAAAATTTGTCCCCAGAATGCTGCGTGAGGCTATTGAAATTACCAAATACCCAAACTTCAATAGAGATGATGGGTGGAAGATTCCACCAGCTTGGGACCCTATTATCCATAAATTAAAGTCTCAACCCAAATCACGCACTGCAAGACCCAAAGATACGGTTAGCTCTTTTTGTAGATAAATAAATATAAAAAAGTAAAGGTGGAGACAACATATCCTAATTTTTAATATTTTTTATAAAGATGGAGGTCGGCCCGCTTTCGAAGTTTTCTTGGCAGTTTTCTTTCTTCGAAGGTCCTCCCAATTTGTGAACTGCCAGTAGAGTCTTTAGTTTTCTCTCTTCTTAATAATAAAGAATTAAAATAACAATTAAATCAAAATATCAAATCAATAATAATTTGTGCCATAGTAAATGTCTAACCGTATCCGAACGAAAATAAATTAACCTTTCGAGGGTAGACTTATAAGTAGCCAGTCATCCCGTGACCACGGCAGCTGTAAAGGTGCCGAAACGTCGGGAAAATCAAAAAACCCCTAAAAAAACCTAAAAATACGGACAATTACAACTTAGTTCGTGGAAATATAGCGCGTTTGATATCCGTAAAAGTTGTTTTATTTCAATACCTTATGTACTTTTTTGTTACAGATTTGTAGCATACTACAGATCCAGGCCAGCGACATCATATCAGTCGGTATCAAACGAATAGTAGATAAGTAGTAATTTGTTATTTTTGGAGTAGGTAGTTGTAATAAATGAAGCAATAGAAAATATTAAGATGGCACCTTAAAAAATAAACTCACACCTAACTTTTTAATGCCAGTATTTTTTATTAAGTGCCAGATGCTTACACCCTTATTCATAAAAATACTTTTGTCATGTTTATGTCACTTTCGATCACCTTGCCTTTTTAATGTGATCGAAAGTGACAGCAACACTGATTAACTTAAACATAACTTGAATATTTTTATCAATCAGGGTGTTAATATTATTTGTATATTAGAATAAAATTGGTAGTTAGTATTTTGTTTGGTTGACCAGTTTATAGAGCTTAATATTATGTTTCTTCGTCAATTGGACTAAATAGGTAAATAATTATATCTACATACCTAAGTCTGATGTTTATAACTTTTTTAGAAGAGGATGTTATTTCGTCTATAGCGATGCGTTTAAAATAAAAATACTACAGAATATAAATAAATAAATAATATAACATTTTCTGTATAGTTAATATGTTTGTGATATATTATTTATACCTACCTACTAGGTATACGATTCTTTTATTTGATACTAGACTGTTTGGCAAATCAGTGTGATAAAAACGCCCGCCCGTGATAATAACTTACAACTTAGTTACATTTAGTATTTCTGAATAAATACAAAACTAATATAAGAGGTACAGGGTATTTCAAGACAGATATAGTATAATAATTACATAGCTTATAAATCAATGATGTATATAAATTTTATAAACTTTATGCACGTCCAATTAATATAATGGTTTTGTACACATCCAAATAAATCATTAATATGTAAAAAGCCTAGCTAGTCATTGCTTTAAATAAATAACGTATATTTTATACATGATTTTTTTGTAGAAACCTGAGAAAATAAAGGAAACGTATTGTAATGGAAGTTTTGATGAATAGCAGAAACTACGCAAAAATCTATAGCTATACATATTTGCGAAGTATTTTATTGTGGTTTGTAGAAAATCGACAACAGCTTTGTAAAACCCCGATTTACTGCTAATAGATCAGCAGGAAGTAGCAGGCTTTTTAAAACCCAAATTTCTCCAATCGACTTTTAGACGTTGGGTTCAAAATCAATTGGACTTTTGAAATTTTGTAAAGCCTGACCTGCTGTTGACTGTACCTTCCTGTGACTCAACGGTCTAACCCAGGGCTTATTCAAGACTATTTTTCTCTCCCCCCGTTGATCGATGCCCCATCGACTAGAAATCTAGAGATAGTATAAATCTCTAGCACTATCCGCACCGTTCCTACGGAACTCGTCCCTGACTGGTTTTTCCTTCACTGGCTTAATACAATTATTTAAACGCTTAAATTTAAAAAGAGGATTTGCAAATAATACTCTCTCTGACTCCCAATCTGACACCAAGGGGATTTGCCTGCCTGACATACGAGTATGTATTGAGTAAGTGTCCGAGGTATTGTGTAGTGTACCTAGCTATTATTATATTATTATTAGCCCTAACCCTAACGTCGAATTTCGTCGAATTTCTGTCAGCTCTATCCCTACGCTATACGACTACACAACAGTAAAATACATTACAACACGACCAAAACAATTAGGCGCATGACGAATGCGGTTTCGTATTTACAAAGACTTATCGCCTTTTTCAATGCATTTACCCTATTAAATGATTGATTAGTACTACAGTGATAAACGCTTCTTAAAGTTTTGGTTTTCAGATGTTTAGCGATCGATTAAGATGCAACAGCCAATAATTTATGATTTTTGAACTCTGCATTTTCCATTTTTTATACTTATGATAAATTTTAAATGTAGTATGGAGTAAGGGGAGATCGGAAATAACACCATTATCCGGCCCAAAGGTCAACCCCACCTAAACGCGTCGGTAGTTCGTCACGAATAACTGGCGGCGGCGTCCACTGGGCGCCGTGGTGCTCCCTGCTAGACAACTGACGAGGCTCTGGCGACCGAGCAATGCGGTATAACCATACTACCGGTCGGGCAACCGGCAGAAGATGCAACGGCCTTGGAGCTTAAATAACTTCTAAAATCTTGGGGCAGAAGGCAACGGACCACTTCTTGTATTTTCCCAAGAAAGTCAGCATGGAAGGTCTAAGAATAGAGAAAAGTATGTCTGGCGATCCATCTTCCCGGGAGAGGTGGTGTGAAATGTGCTACCATGCGCCCCTGACTCGTCAGGCGTCGCATGGAAAGTCAGTTACTGATGAACATAACACCAGCAAGTCGATGCGTCATGTTCATCGCATCGGAACGTGGCATGTGCGCGGCCTCAACCAACCTGGCAAGCTTCGAATCGTGGAAAACAAAATGCATAGGAAGAATGGTCACCTGCTTGGGCTAAGCGAAACACACTGGAAAGGTCAGTGTCACCTTACATCTGACCTCGGAATACAGTATATTTTTCGGGCCCAAAAGACAAAAGCAGCAGAGGCCTTCATCGTGCCGCGAACACTGAACGAATGCGTTGTGGGATATAACCCTGTCAGCGATCGTATCATAACGCTCAAACTCAATACCTTACTGTGCAAGCTCAACATCGTGCAGGTATATGCCCCCACAGCACAATCTACAGAGGAAGAAGTGAGGGCTTTTACGATACGCTGACTGCGGCACTTAGAGAAATTCCAAAGCGAGAAATTAGCATCATCTTGGGAGATTTTAATGCAAAAGTTGGAGATACCACAGAATATGAGCATCTTCGTCGTGTTGCGGGTAAATACGGAATCGGAGAACGTAATGATAGGGGTGAGCTTTTGTTACAGTTTTGTTGTGGAAAAAATTTCACTCTCACCAACACTTGTTTCAAACATCATATCCGTAGATTATACACCTGGATATCACCTGGTGACATATGTAGAAATCAAATAGACCACATTCTGATAGGGACACGTTGGAGAAGCTCAGTGACAAACGCCACAACTTTCCCCGGTGCTGACTGCGGATCCGACCATCAACTTCTTGTAGCAACCAAGTGCGACTAAAGAGGATACAAAAGCCTAAAGTTGTTAATATGGAACGAACCAACATCAGTGGCTTCAGAGAAGGTTTTGAACGGAGAATGAAAGGTTTCCCTAACGATGTGACAAACAGCGACAGTAAGTGGGAGTACTTGAAAAGGCAGATAGAGGAAACAGCTAGGGACAACAAGCTGGCGAAACCAGTCATGAAAGATTTCATCACACCTGAGACGGCTCTAATCATCCTTGAGAGACGTGAACTAAAGAAGAACGGCTTCAATCAAAGCTCTTTAAGTGCAAGAAATCACCGGTTAAGGATGCTATAACAGCCGAACTATTAAATAACCTAGGTCAACAAGGCACAAAGGCTATCACCGGGATCTGTAATACCATCTAGAATACTGGAAGATGGCCAAAAGACTGGACAGAATCGGTGTTTAAACCTTTACATAAGAAAAGGCTCTTCAAAAATCTGTGGGAATTACAGGACCATAGCATTGATATCTCATGCGAGTAAAATCCTTCTCCATATACTCAACCGACGTCTTAACCACTTTTTAAGCCGACAGATACCCGAGGAGCAGGCAGGTTTCGTTAAGGGCAAGGGAACACGGGAACAAATTGTTAACATCCGCCAAATCATCGAAAAGAGCAGGGAGTTCAACAGCCCCGTAGTCCTATGCCTTATCGATTACACAAAAGCCTTTGACTGCGTGCAATGGGACAAACTGTGTCATATTCTACTTGAAATGGGAGCTCCTGTACACCTCGTTGCCATAATCCAAAGTCTGTACTCAGAAAATCGTTCCTTCGTTAGGATAGGTACCGATTGCTCAAATATGTTTACAACTAAACAAGGAGTGAGACAGGGCTGCATCTTGTCCCCTGCACTGTTTAACATATATGGAGAGCACATCATTCGGAGGACCATTGAAGATTAGGAGAAGGGTTTCCTTATAGGCGGAAAGAGACTGTCAAATCTTCGATATGCTGACGACACCGTACTTCTGGCAACATCTATGGAAGTAAAAGACTCGTCATCCTCCAAACTATGCACGGTCGTAAGAGACGCGCTGGACCGTAACGGTGGTGGCAAATCATCCGCTCCAGATGCAACCCTGATGCTGAACACGATCCTCAGACATGAGGGACCGACCCCAGAGAGAGAAAATTTAAATAGAAAAATATTGAAAAAAATCAACAAGTGAATTCTCAGATGGGACTCGAAGCCACGATCTTTGGAAATCCGGCCCAATGCTCTAACCACTGAGCTACCGAGACTTGCGGACCACCGTCGAAATTCTCCAATATTTTTATATGTTTAATACGCGGTAGGCCAGCGTTGTCAAATCAATGCTAGGAATATCCTTGCATTCGAAAGAAACATCAGATGTTTAGCGATCGATTAAGATGCAACAGTTATTATTAATTATTATTGAGAACAACTTACTCAATCCGGAACTTCGATACTACCCACTTCCATAGTACCAAACCTAATTTAGATTAGAACTAAACCACTGGCCACCGCATTTAAGGCGCTATACGACTGAAGCAAAGAGAAAACGACTATTTATTATAGACAAGAATTATCAAAATTATAAATCAATCACTTATGTCCATATCAATTATCAGTGAAGTGAATCTTTCGTTGTAAATATTAAACAAGAAAATATACTAGAAAAAAGCAGCTAGTCTCATGTCGCCCTGACGGCCCTGACATGAGACTAGTTGCTTTTTTCTAGTATATTTTCTTGTTTAATATTTATCACATAAAAATAGCATTGTAAAATGCAAAATTAAAAAGTTATGAATCTTTCGTTGTCTATACTTATATTATAAAGAGGAAAGATTTTGATTGTTTGTTTGCATTGAATAGGCTCCAAACCTACTGAACGGATTTGGATGAAATTTGGCACACAGATAGTAGATAGCCTGGTTATGAACATAGGATACTTTTTATCCCGATATTCCCACGGGAACGGGAACCACGCGGGTGAAACCGCGAGCGGCCGCTAGTATTTCAATAATTTCCCTTGTTGTACAATTCTAGATACAGTATTTTCCGATAGCCCAGTAACTTTCTGCTTCGGTTTTGTTTAAAGGTTTGTCTTGTTGATATTCAACAGAATTTGGGTCCATTCTTTTTTCTTAAATATTCGTAAACGTTAAAAGCCATTTGCTTGCACTGACTATTAACTTTATATCCGAAGATATGCGATTCATCTTGAGAATGTAATCTCATGTATATCTCTCACAAAGCCTCCGCAATAATCGGCACATGTGATCGTTACTCGCGTAGCGAACGAAATGACGTAAAACAAAAATGCGCCCGGCGCCCGCACCTTTCGGTCCCATTTGGGACTCATTTAAGGGCGCGCTCTAGGCCAAAAGCAAAAGTAATAACTGCAACGACGAACTGCAAAGTAAATGCTGCCTTATTTCTATGAGAAAGCAGGCAGCATTTACTATATCATTCTCCGGCCTTTCTCATCATGTCTCTTTCGCAAAATGTCGCTTTTTCATAACGTCACTTTTGCAATATGTCCCGATTGGTACTTAGAATAATTTCATTGTTTGAAGAAAATCATTTACTTATTAATTTCTGTAGGAAAAAAATGTACATTGTACTTAATAAACTTATTTAGGGATTCTATTTATTTACGTATCACCTTGTTGCGAGTTAACACGACCTTTTTGCACGTTCTTGTCGTACGTGATCCACATTCTCCCGGAAACTTGAAACCCAGTTTTCAGTATCTCTGTGACTCTCATGACCGCCATCTTCGCTGTGCTAATACTGTTGCGCTCACTTCCCCTCTCTTTCGTTCTGGCTATATGTCTGACTCCTTCACTTTGCAAGCTTTGCGATTCTGGAACCGTCTCCCTGACGCTATCAGAAAATCTCCAAGCAAATATTCCTTTAAAAGGAATGTTCGTGCTTTTCTTTTGGATGGGTTGAGTGCGTAGGTTCGTGGTTTGGTAATTTATTATCAACTATGTATGTTTTTTTCTCATTTCATCGTTGGTACGGCTTTTTTTAAACCGGTATTTTCGGTATAAAATAAAAGTTAACAGATAATAAATCACGTATTTATGAGCATCATGAAAAAAAACAATTTGGTTTCAGTTCAATTTGGTAAGTACTACATAGAATCTTATAGTTGAAAAACATAAAATGTCTCACTTCAGACTCAAGTATCACAAGAAACGAATAATCTAAATACCTAAAGAGTAACAAACAAATAATAGTTTCAATGATCTGATGGAAGCGGTGGAGCATCTTGAACAAGAATCCGGCGGGATTGGCCTTCAGATCAATACTGAATAAACTGAAGAGTATCTCCTAGGTATAGTTTCACTAGGTCATAGTGAAACGATACTTAACGCTCTCTCTTATCGCCGATCTCACTTGGGAACGGTTCTTGTAAAGGAGTAGATAATACTCTATATATTTGAACTTATATAGGCTGCACTGTAACCGACGGTAATACACGCAACGACGAAATGAAATCCGGGCACAGAATACCCTCCGGTGCAGTGCAGCACTACACTACATAAGGTTATGGCATGCAAGGACGAAGTCATCAAGGACCTGGAATATCTGCAAGCGAATAACTGGCAGGAGGGTCTGGGGAACCGGGACCGATGGCGCAAACTTGTATCAGAGGCTAACCAAAGCCCAGTTGGAGTTACAGGATAGTAAGTTCATAACCGTGAACGTCAAGAAGGCGGGATCCCCTCTGGTTTTTTAAACAGGTGTTTAAAAACCACCTGTTATGCTAAATATCGTTAAAACTGTTGATATCGAGAATTGACGTCACAGAGCGTATTATTTTGATTTATTTTGTCATTTTTCAAGACATTGAAATAATTCTTTTACCATGCATATTTACCTAAACTTAGTTTTTGGCTAGGAAATTATGCGGCTTATTAAAACATATTTTTAAATATAAATTATGGTATTCCAGAAAGTCTCGGTATATCTCAGAAACGGTGCATCGTAGCGTAGCACAAAAATAAGATATTTTTCGTGCCTCTACGTTACCCTTAACCCCCCCCCCCCCCCCCCTATCATAAAAAAAAATCCAAGTCGCGTTACCATAGTAATTTCACTCAAAAATTCGGCTAAGTCGATGGCCCATACAAATCCGATCAAAATCGGTTTTTTTGTATACAAAAGGCCATTCCATAACAGCCCACACCTCAACTTTAGGTAAATATTTCAATTCAATTCCATACCATTTATTAAGTCTACGCTGTCACAAGCACTTATGAACGTCAAAGAAGCTACGCCATCGGTTTACAAACCCTACGGGGCGGGAGACCTTGTAACGAGAAGAACCGGCAAGAAACTCGTCAAGGGCAATTTTTTTCTCCCTGTTTTATTTCATACAGAGTCGTCAAATTGAAAAGTGATCTTAAGGTGGAACGATTAAGTTACAAAAAGCTGAACGGTCGTTAGATGGCGCTACTTTCGCTATTTAGTAGTTTTTATTTATTTGTTTATTGTTCTTTGTATCTTTTTAACTCAAAATACTATTAGCGCATTCTATAAATAAATATTGAATTTTCGAAACCAACATTTATCTTTTTGTAGTACATAAATCATCCAAATATCTCGAGAGAGTGTTTCTGTCTCCCAATTTTACTAATCACTCACACATGCATACCTTATTTCTGAGTTTCTTGTAGTAGAATATTTCGAACGATTTCGAAAATGATAAAGTAGCCCAGCGGTCTACGTACTCGGCTTAGATATCAAAGAGTTAGGGTTCGAGACTTCTGATGGTAGATTTTCTTTATTATTTTTTTATTATTTATTTTATATTATTGTTTATTTAAATAACATCACAATATTAATTTTGATGTATAAATTGCAACAAATGCAATTGCAACTTTTTTAAATTGCACAAGTGACAAGAATGTAATTGATACTCTAAATTTTAAGATTTCTTAGTGTGTTTGCCCATTATAATATCTTTTTTTTAAACCACTGCTGAACAGATTTTGATTAAAATTGCAGTATTTCCTCAATAAAAAAAAAAGTGGTGGTGGTTGTTGGATCATCATGTTACCGTTTTCTATACTTCTATACTATATAATATTACTAGCTTCCCGCCCGCGGCTTCGCCCGCGTGGACTACACGACTTATGCTATTGTGGGTTATCCATAAGAGATAAACATAAACCACCGCGGAGTTTTCTGTAGACATTTTCAAGGTGTACAAATACTTATTACCTTATATTGATAAATCTCGTAGGGTTCAGCCTGCGTTTGCAATGTAAGCGGAAAAAATGTAATCATTTACGACATCACATTAGAAACCTTAAAAATTACAGTATTTCTCTACTATATATTGAAGGTTATTTTACCTTCCTCTTGAATCACTCTATCTATAAAAAAAAAAACCGCATCAAAATCCGTTGCGTAGTTTTAAAGATCTAAGCATACATAGGGACAGACAGCGGGAAGCGACTTTGCTTTATACTATGTAGTGATAAAGAGGAAAGATGTGTATGTATGTATGTAATGAATAAACTGAAAAACTACTGGACTGATTTCAAAAATTCTTTTAGGATGCTACACTATCCCTGATTAACATAGGCTATATTTTATCCCGATATTCCCACGGGAACAGGTACCACGCGTGTAAAACCGCGAGGATCCGCTAGTACAATACTACAATACTATTATATTAGTTTTATTTAAAATCAATACATTTAGCTCCTTTCGGTATATTGGCGCGTATATAAATTTGCGCAAATGATCATATTTTGTCTACTTGTTTGTTAGTTACAATCTCCATTTTATATTATAATAGTTTTGGAATCAAGCTCGAGACGCCATTTTTATACTTACTCTTTTTGTTTACTTATGTGGTGAAATTTTACATCTTGTAAATCTTGTTAAATTCTACCTTTAAAGCTTTAATTTACTGCGATAATTTATTATGGTGATGTAAAAACTTAGAAGCTTGATTTTTACAGTTCGGGGGAACCATAGACTTTAATCTTTATTAATATCAATTTGATACTTCACGTGTTTCTGAGGATTGAGTCCTAAAGGCACTTATGTGCATATAACTAATTTCGTGTTTTAATTTATAAAGATACTGATATTATAAAATATTAATACATAAAACATGTAAGTAAGCAAAAATTCCCCAAAAAAAATACTATTAAGTACTTACCTAAAAATGAAATTGTATTATTCAACAAATACTTAATTCGTAAAGCAGCGCAGCGAACACCGGGGTTGGAAACAATTAAATATCTATTGTGTTTCGTTTTCCGATGCCTGAGAGGTTATAAAATAAAAAGTGCTAACCTCTTGTGTATCTTAAATATGTATTATGTAATGTTAAGTACAATCTAGAAAAAAAAGTGCTGAGATAGCGCTAACATTCATTCATGCGCTGTACGGTGAAAATGTTTTTGAAGGCTAACTGACAATTAGTTGAGGCAAATTTAATTACATTTGTGCACTATTCGCGCAAATGTTTATTCGAGTAAACGGCTTTTCGTGTAAGAGTCTTTCGCGTTATTAGCTTTTCTTGCAAATGTCCTGATTCATAGTCGAAACAACAATAGTCAAGTGATATGTGACGTCAAATTCATGTTTTGTATTTGGCTTAGTCTATGTTTATCTCTATGCTATCATCATTCTTATGATGTTTTGAATAGCTAAGTGAACATTTAATACTTTAAAATTGTAAAATTAAAAATAAAATAAATCATTAAGATCGTTAAATCATTAAGATTTACGTAAAATAAATCATTTCTAGTCAGAAAATAAATTTCACTCAAAACTGAAATATTTCCACCCGTTTTGAAAGATTTCATAAATTTCGTTTATATTTAATTTTCATTTCAGTGAAATTTTGACTGGACCCATTCCCTAGTCACAATGAAAAAACACTACAAACAAATGACAAATACGGAACGGTGTTGTCAGTACGTAATGTGATTGCGGACAATTGAATATTTGAAAAGGGGCAACATGACATTTGTCTAAATAAAAAAAATAAAAATAAATATTAAGTAAGTACGTTACATAATACAAGTAAATTTTATTTGCACGAAGCAGATACAATTTTCGTTTCTTTTTTTTCCTTTATAAAATCTTATTTTCTATTTTTTTACAGTGATGGGAGAAAAAAGATTTACGCATAAAAAACAAAATGTAAAGTCGTGTTTAGCATTTTTTTAAATCGGAGTCCGGATAAATCCTACAAATCACAACTTTATATCATAATCCCAAAGTAAATTATTACTGACGAAACTCATCTCATTTGGGACGCAACGGCAACACAGCTGAAAAATCTAGTAAAGAGAAATTTAAACAATTATTAAATCGAGACAAACGTAAGAGCGGCAACTTCGCGCGTTGCGCGTCTTAGCCGCATGGAATGGCAACGTCGCGATTTTTGTATACGTACACGACATTTGTCACATACACAGTCGTAATATTTGCAAAAATTTAGTGTTCATTTATAGGTGATTTCTGAATGAAGCAATGTTTGTTTATTAATTTAGCGCAAATGAATACCCGAGAATAAATAGTTGCACATATATTTAAGTATTAATTCTGTTAATCTACCAAGATTATCTCGACTGTTTTTTGTATGAAAATCGTTCCACCTTAACATATCAGTAAGGTCAATTTCCATCACAAAAGAAAATACTAATTATAATCTTACATTTTATGGTTATCCTAACCGTAAACAATTTTCAACTCGCAAGGAAGGACTTACATTATAAAATTTCTCGCATTAAAAGGTTACTGTACTGCAAGTTGTGACGTACATACATGTCAATAGCAATTTATTTTAGATGAAAATATGTATGCTCTAAGCACAACGTTAAGACATGCAGACTGAAGTAGACCCATTTCCGCTGGCGGCACCCGCTCACGAGCATGACGCATGAACCAGCTATCGCTTCGCTCAACCATATTTTAAGGAACGTAACGACCCGCCTCACACGACACCGCCGAAGAAACGTTTGAGTGAGCATGACGTACTTCAGGTACTTATGTTAAAGTGTATAAATATAAAAAATACAATGGCAACAACAAAAAAAAAGAAAGATAAAAGTGCATAATGTAAGACGCAACTTACAATGTTAAAGCGTATTTAAAGTAAATTAAAAAAAAATGACTTTCATATACTTAATTACAATAATTGGAGAACATTACTTATTTTTATTTATTCTGATCAAGCAGTGCCATGTTCTCAATTCAAAACATCGTAAATAACATAAAATTTATAAAATTGAAACAAAATATAAATATCTCAACACATTTTAACACAATCAGACATGAGCAGACCCATCCCACTGGCAGCATTCATCCGATTATCCGATCACTGGTAATATTACAAACTAGCGACAATATGATTTAGTATAGATTTGTGAGCGGTGAGGACCGCGCGTTATTTATTGTGTATGATAGTTCTTTAGTGATTATTATATTGAACAGTGTTTAAGTACAATATTTTAAAATGGAGGAGATCTGCGAACACTCTTTTAGAGATACAGATAATTCGACTAATAAAAATGGAGATCACAAAATAAAATCAAAGTTCCAGTTGAATGTGGAGATTCCATTGTTTCTGGCGTTTATGGCTATGTGGATAGCAGGTATGCTGATTTTATACATGCATACGTTGCAAACCTGAAATATAGTTTTAAGTGGACGGTACAAGAAATGTCAATGTCAAGGGGACCTCCCTATTCTAAGGGCCTGTTTCACAATCTAAAAGTAAGTTCTTAGTAGCTTAGTTCGCAGATGTTTTGACACATATTTATACAAATATAATCACTGCTTGCAAATCATCTATCAAGTAATCTACTCAGAACTTTCGTTTGTTGAGGTTAAGCGACTTTCGCAACGGTCAGTCACGGGGTGTTAGACCAAAATTCACTATCTCGAGCTCTTCCATGCTTTGGAAAGCACATTAACCCAACGGTACCAACGGGTCACTGCTGCATTTGCAGTCGTTAAAACACACCAATCCGCAATGGGCCCGCGTGGTTGGTCATGGGTCATGGCCCATTCTCCTTATTCATCCATAAGGAAGGCCAGTGCCTTAGCAGTGGGAACATTAGAAATGGCTGATGACGACTCAGAATCAGAACTTAAATATAAAGGGCCCGTAGACAAAGTAACATCGTTATGTAGCGAAACTATAATTCGATTCGTTATTGTCTATAAGCGCCAATTAACTTGCGGTAAGACCACGTCATTTAGCGCGGCCTATGCCAATCCGCCAATCCCATACATTTAATTCTTTTCGAACTTCGTTATTGTTTTTGAATTGTTACTTTGGCTAAGGGCCCAGGCTGGAAAAAAAGACGGTAGTTGGAGGAAAGTTCCCTAAATATTCATCTGAGCTATTGATCTTGTAAGTGATAGTGTACGAATAAACCTTTCTGGTTTCTGTTACACTGCATAGCATAAGAAATAGAAATGTTAATTTATTGTTAAATAAACAAAAATAAAAAAGCAAAGGGATTTGAACCTATTGGCCTCGTCACCGGTCCGCCATTTAGATTTTATTTTTCAATATCGGGCCGCATAATATTACCTATAAAAATGGATAAGCAACGTAAAGATGACCAAAAATATTATACAATATATTGCCCTAAAGTGTCAGGTTAGTGAAATAATTGAAGTTTAAGATTCATTTTTAACTATATTTATCTGGCTAACATGACACTTTAGGACATTATATATCAAAACATTTTTGTTCCTCTGTGTGTTCTCTTTTCATTTATATAGGCATAGGCATTATAGTGTGACGTCATTTTGAAAAAAAAAAAAAAAAATGGCGTCTCATACTACGGATTTGGACGAGGCCAGCCGCGATACAAAAAAATTCAAACCTCTTTACTCAAAAGAAACATCCCTTTATTTAAAAAATAAGTTAAATGCATTCAGACATTTTTATAAATCACTTACCTGCACCCGGAATAGAACCCGCTTAAATGAGAAAAAATACATTCTGTACTTTGATCAATATACGTAAGTGTATAAAATTATGGACAAACCATGGAAAGATAAAAGATTAAATAGTTCAATACTTTATTGTACCTACAGTAAGCAGGTAACATACTATTATAAAAATTAAGTTCTTAACTTTGTATGTTGCTCGATATGAGAGCTATTTGCAACAAAACACAGATAAAAATTTTTTGTTAATTGTCATTTTTGGTTTAATATTCACCATAAATTGATACAAAAGGCTTCGATCACGAGACGAGGTCATTGTATGATAAGTATGTGTCAATAAAGTGTTTTGAACATGTTTTTCTGAATTTGACTAAGTTTCTTAAGCTAAATTATTGATCTTTATACTTAAGACTTAATTAGTACCATTAAAGTACAAGATGTATTTTTTCTCATTTTAGCTGGTTCGATTCCCGGTGCAGGTGATTTATCAAAAATCTTTTAATGGAGTTCAGCTTATTTTTGAAAATAAAGAAATGTTTCCTTTAAGTTTAATTCGCTTACATCAATATTAAGGGTATTTTCGCTCCAACTACTCCCTTTTTTTAAGCCTGTAAGTATATTGTCAAACAAGCTCTGAATGGCGTAAAGAGATGAACCCGAGAAAGTTTTGTCTACATTTTACTGAAATTGTTGGCAGTTGAAGAAAAGGTTTGTCTACATTGTAAAATCCCCTTTATTTAAACTTCAATGTAGACAAAACCTCTCTCGCGCTCGCTGTGCTATAGATGCTGGTTAATTCTACGTAGTAAGTAGTTGTAGTAATAGAGATCAGAATTAGACCTTTTTCGGTTCATGGTAAAACACATAAACTATAGGTAGGTACTGCCAGATCTTAGGTTAATAATAATTATTTTATTTATTTTTACTAATTGCGTAGTGGCCTTGCTATTTTTTGTTAATCACCTGACATGCTATTTAGAAAAAAATATAAGTTCCAAAATAAAATAGGGATTATTTTCAATATAATCGACCGTTGCTGAACTCGGGCCTTAGTGTCCAAAAACTAAGTTTGCAGCAAAGTAACCATCTTTGTTTGACACAGGCGCACCCTTAAGCAACCTGATAATGTATCGCACCTGCGTCCATTCCCTGAACCATCCCATACCTGAATGTCAGTCATTCCTTGCCCCCGGGAAGTCAAACCACAGTCAGGAGTTGGAAGACGAGGTTGAGAAGTACATGACCGCCGTGGGCTCTGTGAAGTCGGTGTTGGAGTCGGTAGTGCCGGCAGTCTTGTCTGTGTTCGTTGGGCCGTGGTCGGATAAACATGGGCGGAGACCGCTACTGTTGTGGCCTTTACTGGGTAAGTAACCTATTAATTTATTCAATACCGATAACCTCTAGTGGTAGTGTATGAGCTACAGAACACAAAAAAGAGGTCAGAAAGCGCATGCCACGCATATAGTATAGTAAGGAGAGAGGCGTCCTCGAAAACCAATAGGTCGCCATGACTACGTGCAAAAATTAAAAATCTTACAAATATTAGCTGAATGTCAGTTATTCCTTGCCTCCGGGAAATCGAACCACAGTCAAGAGCTGGAAGACGAGAGGCTGAGAATTACATGACCGTCGAGGCCTCTGTGAAGTCGATGCTGGAGTTTGTAGTGCCGGCAGTTTGTCTGTGTTCCTTGGGCAGTGGTCGGATAAACAAGGGCTAAGACCGCTATTTACTGCTGTGACCTTTTCTTTGTAAGTAACCTATTATGGTCAAAACCGGTACGTTCTAAGGGTAAGTAAAGAACCACTGAACACAAGAAAGAGGAAGGCGCATACATGTAATGCTAGAGTATTGAGAGCAGTGTCACTTCAAAAACAGGAGCATGACTAGACTGAGTACGTGAAGAAACGGAGGAGTTTCAATTTTTTTTCTATAAATTGAAAAATATAAGTAACATTAAACATAAGTGTGAAAGAATCATTAAATATCTCTACAAAATACAGAACTTATGGGGCCTTCAAGTTGCGCTCAATGGCTCGGCGTGTGACGTGACGCCACTTCGGCCCGTAGCCCCGTAGGTGATTTGTAAGGCGGTACGCCGACGATGCAACACGTGAGGAAGTGGCGTGATGTCACCGCCATATTTGAGGTCACTGTCAATTTCGCGCGAAAATAATATGTAGGTAATTGAACTAATTTATTTCTCAGCTATTTTTTGATGGATTTCAAAAAAATATCATTGTCTTATTAGTTTTGATCTATATTTTATTCCCATTCAGTGAAATATAAAGTTTTGAACATCAGGAAACTTCTCCATATCTAGTTCTAGATATACCAACATATCTATTTACGTATCGCCTCGGTTGGTACAACACTTGTGATAAATTCAAATAATGGCTATTATGCAATTTTCGCGAAACACACACGGTCTGGAATGCCTTCATATAAAATGGATGGCCTCAATGTAATTAGGTACCTTAGTTGCCATTGCCAGCGAAAAATTAATTCGGTACCTTAACTAAACGTAATAGTAATATAAATTTTATTGCACACGATTAAACATACAGATACAGAACAAATTATAAAAAAAGAAATCACAACAGGCGGCCTTATTGCTATATAGCAATCTCCCACAGGCAACCATGGGGAAACAAAGAAATGCATACATATTACCTCTTGTTAGGTTAGGTAATTTTTTCTAAATCCTTCTAACTTCTTTCCTGTACCTATTCTGATTCCAGGTATGTTCATGAGTTACGCTGCGGTTGTGGTATATAGTATGCTGCCGACCCTGGGTCCGTGGTGGTTCCTGGTGACCATCATACCGTTCTCATTGAGTGGAGGGTTCGTGTTCATGGTCACGGGGGCGCTGTGCTATGAGAATGATACTAGTACGAATGAGAACAAAAGTCTTAGGTAAGTGATTAAAGCCGTAAAGGTACTGACGAAAGAGTGGATTAAGACGTTTTCCTCTTGATGTTACTATGATCGTGTAAACCCTGTCAAACTTCATAATTAATTCACTAAAGTCGCCTATCATCGTAAGGCCGTAAGGTAATCGTATTCATTTGACAGTTCATATCGTATTCAGTCGGCTGCATTTTGTAAAGAATGACATTTATTTTGATACAATATGAACTGTCAAATGAATACGATTGACTTTACGCAATCGCCTAGCATATCCTATATATACCTATGTCTCCGATAAATATGGCAGTCTAATATCGACATATGATTCATATCCTCAATGGTCATAGATCTATGACTCTATTTGGCAACATGTCGTGAAATGGGATGCTATCTAAACAAAGACTAGCCAAACGCAAACTGGAATATGTTTCTCCGGTAGCAATAAAATTCGTTTGGCCAATACTCGCTCCTTTAGTGGAATAGGGTTTCTGAAGCGAGGCGTTTGATGTTATGGGGGTAATTTTTGATAGAATGAAGTTTCATTCATACGCAGATAGTTCCTTTATTTATGTTTTCAACATTATGATATTATTTCTTCAATTCTAAGTTCCTCCAGATTACCTCTTTTTTACTATAAACTTGCACTTGCAGTAGCAATAGCTGAACTTATTTCGCCCTCCATTTTACAGATTTGAACACCTATCATCATATACCTATATATAGGATTGTGTGTAATACAATCATAGGATCAAGTTGCATCATATTTCTAGGATGATATCCAGACACAACATCGGATCATATACAGTGGTGGTCACATAATTAACGACACAAGCCGAATTTCATACAATCGAGGTAACTTTGGAGCGTTGGTTCTCTGCCAAGGATTGTCCGAGCTGCGATCCAGATTGCTATACATCCGACTGATCCGATCAACATTCCAAAAAACTGTAAGGATCAGTTTTCAGTTTCAGAAATTCCATAATTTTTTATGCTATTTCCGCGTTTTTTAAACATTCATCTCTTAGAATAAAAAAAGAAAATCTTTATTCAGCCTGAATGTTGAAAATATTTAAGCGCTGAACACAACGTTAAGACAAGCAGACTGAAGCAGACCCATTTTCGCTGGCGGCACCCGTTCACGAGCATGAGGCATGAACTAGCCCTCGTTCGCTTCGTTCAACCATATTTAAGGGAACGTAACGACCCGCATCACACGATACCACCGACAAAACGTTTGAGTGTACATGACGTACTTCAGGTACTAATGTTAAGATGTATAAATATAAAAAATACTATGGCAACAGCAAAAATTAAAGAGAATTAATGTAAGACACAACTTACATACATTGTTACTAGAAGACGTATCAGCTGGGTCAGTAGAAGAACTAAAGTAACCGACGTATTTCTCAACCGAGATTTCTAAGCTGACGTGGCAGTGGGCGGGACACAGAACCGATGACCGTTGGGCTTCGTCCAAGCCGTTGGGGCGGAAAGGTTCTGGAATGGCGACCGCGCACCGAATGACACTTTATGATAGGCCCCCGACAAGGTGGACTGACGACCTTGTAAAGGTCGCGGAAAGCCGCTGGTTGCGGGCAGCGCGGGGATGATCCTTGGGGGAGGCCTATACCCAGCAGTGGGTGTCATTTGGCTGAGATTTGACAGCATCATGCGCCATAGCGCATGATGCTGTCTTGCTGATATGATATGTCATATCGCGTAACATAGCGGAGTTTGTATGATAAATTATAAATATAAAAATAGCATTGAAAAATGCAAAAGTTCAAAAATCATAAAATATAGCGGAGTTCGTTCATGCTTGGCATTCAGACAATAACTGACCAGCCGGTGTTGCTTGCGCACCGCGACTCGCTATCGACGCTTATCTCGCGATGTCTGTCCCGCTCACACCGTACTGATATGATAATACGCTCGCGCGAGAAAAGTGTCGAGAAAGCTTTGTCGAGGTGCTCATGCTACGCATGCTGAATAAAATAGAGACAGTTACTTATAAATAATTATGAATGTGCAATCACCAATGTTTACTTTCTTTTTCAGATTATTGTTCGTCCAGATAGCCATAACGCTTTCCAGTGCACTCGGTGCCTGGATTTGCCCGTTTGTATTAGAGGGCGTGGGAAATACGACGTATCTAATGCTTGTAGTAGCGACCATTCTGGCCGTAGCTTATGCGTTTGCAGCTGTATGTGTACCAGAATCTTTGAATACAGCTACACCAGTAAGTTTTATTTAAAAATTATCATAGAGATTTTGCAGACTATTTGGTCCAGACCTTCTATACAACTATTAACTCTCTCGACAGGCTAGGGAGAGGTTTTGTCTAAATCAAAGTAAAACAATTACATTTCGTTGTAGTACAAACTTTTGTTTAACTGTCAAAAATGTCGATGTCGAAATGTGGGCCTAAGATGAGCACCGCGACAAAATTTTCTCGACACTTGTATCGAGTAAGCGCAGTGCCTGTCCCGCTCACACCGATATGAGCGTGAGCGCTTTGTCATCGCGAGAAAAATGACGACAAATAGTCGCGGCGTTCATCTTAGCCCCGCGGATTAAGACAAAACCTATCTCGGGTTCGTTATGTCTAGGGCCATGAAACTACTTTTTTTATACACGACTATTATAATTAGCAATCAATGTGATCGAGATCGAAGGCGATAAAGGTGGTTGATGCGGCTCCTTATTACCTATCTTTGCAAGAGCAATGCGTTAGCGATAATTGCTCTACGTCACGTTTCAACAATAACAAAACCATAGCAAAAATAACAAAACTATATCAACCTCACTGTCTCCGAGGCTGCTATCGCCTCGCACTTGCAAAGATAGGTAATAAGGGGGCGTATTAGTGTTTCAATAAGACTAGGATGACGCGGGTGAGCGGGGTATGCCACCTTCCCATACCCTGATCGCCATGTTGACTTGTCGCGAATAGTACTTTTCTCAATCAATTTTGCTGCAAACAACTTCTTGGAAATATGAGCATTATTTTGACAACCTTCTTCGAGATAAATTGATATTGCTGTACTGGCCATATACATGCGAGCAGCGGCCGGCATAAGTTGTATGAAAATCCATATCTGTCGTTTAGAGGTCAAATAATTTCATAGTAAAATCATATCTGTCGTGTAATTTAAAAATGGAACGATCTTTTACTCCGAAATGTGGAAACCAAGGAGGTAATTTATCAAAGGTTTTATTTAAATTTCGAACTGGCTTGCAAATAGAATGCTGTTAGAAAAAAAAACCAACAAATGAAATGAAACTTTAACGCGGGAAAAATATTGTTGTTCGTTGATCGTCTTCGTCTGATTTCGAAAAGTTGTTTTAATTTCCTGGCATTATTTGAGAAAAGTACTATACAAGCCTTGGTCACAACTACTTAGGCATTAATGGAGTTACGTATGTGTTATAACTTTTTATTTTTGCAATTTTTATGTGATATATATCGCCGCCCTGACGGGATGGCGAGGGCGAATCCCGTCAGGGCGACATGAGACTAGTTGCTTTTTTCTAGTATATTTTTTTGTTTAATATTTATCACGTATGTATGTTCGTCCACCAATGCCTCTTGCTGGCCGCTGCAGTAAAGTACTATACTTAACCCGTTGACTGCGAAGCCATAATTACACCGCACCGTGCTAGTCTGGCCGCGCTAGATTAGTTGAGACGTGCGCCGCACACACGTCTGCTGACGGCCCCGCTAGACGAATCCAGCGCTGGCGTGGTGATTCAGCCGTGCGATACGTGAATTCGCTTTGTCAATTCAGCTGTGCGATACATGGGTTCGCTTTGTCAATTCAGCTGTGATAAATGGCCTCGGGAGCGGAGTTCTATGAGGCCATGAGTCACGACTGTCTAGCGGCGCTGGTCTATTGTTAACCGACTTCAAAAAAAGGAGGAGGTTCTCAAGTCGACGGTTTTTTTTTTTTTTATGTATGTTATATCATAACTTCGCCAGTTGTTAACAGATTTTTATAATTATTTTTTTATCTGAAAGAAAATGGTTTACGTGTGGTCACATATAATTTTTTACGAAGATCTGGCTAGTAGTTTTTCCATAATTCTGAAAAATATCAATCACCTTTTGGCAAGTAGTCGTTTACCTAGATGACATCATTGTTGTGTATGGGCTGATTTTTAGTGTAAGTAACGTCACATGATGTAACTAAAAAATCTGAAATAAAAACATTTTATAAAAAAACAATCAAACCGACTTCAAAAAGTAAAAAATAAAACTTTTGGAGTCGGTGCTAAAAATATATAGTTAATCAAAGTGCAATGTAGAATGCCTTGGCTGGCACCGACTCCAAAAGTTTTATTTGTTACTTTTTAAAGTCGGTTTGATTTTTTTTTATAATTTTTCTTATCTATTTCCTTCTCGTACTTGCACAATAGGCACAACATAGGTTCAATTGGCACAATAGGACTCAAAAACTCAGGTTAAATCCTAACTAATATGATAAATGCGAAAGTGTGTTGTTCGTCCTTCTTTCACGCCCTAACTAAGCAACCAATCGACTTGATTTCGGCATAGAGTTATCTGAATGGACGTAGAGTAACATAGGCTACATTACATCACGGGAACGGAAACCACGCGGGCGGCCGCTAGTATATCATAATGTTTTTTATCGAATAACAACAGTTAATTTTTTGGATATCTTAAAAAAAAAATCTAAGCTGAACTGGGAGCGAAAGAAAAACATAGAAAGCGCCAGCTGCTAGCTTTCCAGTACAGATAGTAAACGCAAAGAATATATAAAATAATAAATAAAATAATAAAAAAAAGACATTTTATTTCAGACAGCGTCCATACAATATACCCAATGTTAATTAAATTCATAATAAAATCAAAACTACATCAAAATAAATATAACCACAAAATCATAAAATTTAAATCAAATAATTACTTACATCAAAATAGTCATCTTAATAAAATCACAATAAAAATGCCACCCCGGATGTAAAAACGTCATAATAAAAAAAAACATGACTGTTGAAATTAGTCAAGTCTTTTGAAATGGGTTTTTTTTAACGAATTCTTCACGTGCCGACTACTCTGGTTGCTGTTGCGACCCCTGGTGGTCTACCACCATGAAACATGTCAAGAACCTGCTCCGAAATGAAATCTTTTGATTGTAATAAACCGCACCAGTATCGGTTAAGTAATTTTTGAGAACTCTTCAGATGCAAACTTATCTAGGTTGCTGCTGCCCCCTTGGTGGTCTACCTCTATGACACATGTCTAAGAACCTGCTCTGAAATCAAATTAAACCGTTTGAATGCAAAAAACTGCATTCAAACGGTTTAATTTGTGGTTTTCGAGAACTTATCGGTTTAGTTAGTGGTTATCGAGAACTCTTAAAACGCCAACTTATCTGGTTGCTGCTGCGCCCCCTGGTGGTCTACCACCGTAAAACATGTCTAAAAACCTGCTCTGAAATGAAATCTTTTGAATGCAAAAAAACGCATCGAAATCGGCCCGGTCGTTTCCGAGGAAAATGGTAACAGACATACATACAAACAAACAAACAACCTATATATACGTACATCTTATGTTTTGGCGCGCACTGTTCATTGAAATAAAACAACTTTTACGGATATCAAACGCGCTATATTTCCACCAACTAAGTTGTAATTGTCCGTAATTTTTAGGTTTTTTAGGGGTTTTTTGATTTTCCCGACGTTTCCCCAGTCATCCCGTGACCACGGCAGATGTAAAGGTGCCGAAACGTCGGGAAAATCAAAAAACCCCTAAAAAACCTAAAAATTACGGACAATTACAACTTAGTTCGTGGAAATATAGCGCGTTTGATATCCGTAAAAGTTGTTTTATTTCAAACAAACAACCTCTAAACCCAAACGCATATACCGTCGCCGTTCCGTTCCGTCCGTCGTGGGTAATAATCAAAATTCAAATCAAAATAAAATCAAAATGGAATCAATATAAAATCTAAACTTTACAAATCAAAATAAAATTTAAAATAATAATGAAATAACATAATCGATTAATTTTTGGAGCCTTGGTACAAGGATTGATCGATCTGTGATCTGATAATGGCCGTCCAGGAAGTGAATGGAGGACATCCAGATTGCTATACATACCCAACTGGGGCCGTACCGCGCAAGTAGCATCTTTTTGACACAAATGAAAACTTACCAAAGACTAAGAGCAATATGTCACATCCATCTGTCAAATGAAGTCGATGTCGATGCCAACGATACTTGCGCGGTAGCGGCCCTAATCCGATCAACATTCGTAAATATGTAAGGATCAGAGTTTTCAGTTTCAGAAATTCCATAAATTTTTAAGCTATTTTCACGTTTTTAATAAACATATACATACATCAGAATGTTATTCAGATCAGTTAGGTATGTATAGCAATCTGGATCTCCTCCATTTACGCCCTGCATGGCCATTAGATTACACCTCGATCAATATTTGGAAGAGAATCAAGGCTCCAAAGTTACATCGATTGTATGAAAATCGTCTAGTTTCGTTAATTATGTGACCACCACTGTATATCGCAGCCAACTGGTTAAATCAGCCGTTCAATTGACGGGCTAGCCCGTTAATTAAACGCCAGCATTCAATGAAGTGGCTAAGGGACAACTAGCCAAGGCGTTAAATGGAACGTTCAACGATTTTGCTGAACGTCATATTTAGCCGTCTCATTAAATAAGATGTCATTATAAACTGAAACTATTCGTGAAAACTTGTAGCCGGCGGAGTAATATCAGGCATATTTTTATCACACATTTTTATTATACCAATATTGATATTAATAAAACACTGTAAGTTACGTTGAAACGAAAAAAGCACATAAAATTGCCAGCTGATGCGAGATATCTGACACCATATTTGTTTCGAGACTAATGGCAAAAAAAAACTAAACTGGAATCACGTGGCTGAATTATGTCAGCCATCTTCAAAGGGCTAACTTACAATAAGCCAACTAGTTGAACGTTAAGTGATGCTAGTTCAATCAACGGTCGGACTAGGCATTCAACTGAATGCCGGCGTATAATTAACTGGCTAGCCTTTCAATAAAATGGCTGATTTAACCAGATGGCTGCGACATATGCACTTACGTAAAAGCCTATCATTGGACAGGACTTAAACCCGCTTTACATTTGGCTGAATTTAGTGCACTTAGGCCCACTTGCACAAACATCGAGTTAAATAAATAACCCGAGGGCTATTTTCACATATAGTGAAACTAATGCTGAATAATATAACTGTATACTGCTCTCTCTCTCTCTCTACAGTACTTTGAATAAATCTATTCTGTATTTCCAAGTTTGCCATGACACTCGCTACTTTGTCGCATTATACAGGGTGGAAATTAAAAACGGGGCACGAATGGCAGGAACCTTAACCGCTGTAGCTACATGAAAACGTTCTTAGGAAATTATCCTTAATTTTTTGAGAAATATTGAACTGCATTCACTAACGGAAGTACAGTCAGCAGTTTTTTTTTATCTTTTTCTTGCTAATCGATCCTGTCCTGTTCCTTATGAGGATCAAAACGGTCAAAGACACCAACTGAAGTATGAGTACCAGAAAAGTCAGAAATCGCCAAAAAGTATTTCCACATATTCGCTAAGAAAGTAAGTTCCGTCAACAAAGGTACTCGTCGGTGAAGCGGATACGGCGGCGTATGGCGCCAGCGCGAGAAGTGTTTTTTGCGTTTTTCGCGATTTCTGACTTTTCTAGTACTCATGCCTCAGTTGGTGTCTTAGAGTGTTTTGATCCTCATGAGAAACAGGATTGATTGGCATAAAAATTTTTTTTTTGAAAACTGACCATTTTCCTGCTGGCTGTACATTTTTATCAAAATGCAGTTCAATATTTCTTAAAAATAAAGGATGGTTTACTAAGAACGTTTTCATGTAGCAACAACGTTAAGGTACCTGCCCTTACTGCCCCGTCTTAAATTTCCACCCTGTATAGACTGAAACTGTTGTCATAGTGATTCTATGTCTATGACCAGTGGGCCTACCATGAGTTTTTCTTTCCGTTTGCTGTACAGTAAACGGGAGACATTTAGTATGAGAATCTGTAGTTCTGCTACTGCCCACTAGAGGCGCTGTGTAGATTCGCATACAATATGTCTCCCGTTTACTGTATATATATATTTATGTACGTACATCGATTACTCGAAGACGGCTGAACCGATTGTAATGAGTCAAATTTTATTTTTTCCCAAGTGGGTCCCATTTTCTAAAATTTCGAAATCAGTTCAGTATTTTTCAGGAAATCTCAAAAATACTGTTGTAAAAACCGCAAGATGGCAATAAAGTTCACTAGATGGCGCTGCTTATGCCTTTGTGTTTTAAAATTGTGAAATAAAAAACATTTTATACAAAAAATAAAACCCACGAGATTATTTTGACAGAAGTTCACTAAATGGCACAGCTTCTGCTTTTGACTTTAAAAAACGTGAAAAAAAAACCCGACTTCAAAAATCAAAAAGTAAAAAATAAACCTTTATAACATCGCGTTTGTTCCTAAGTTGGTCCCATTTGAAAAAACTGACGTTGTTTCGGATAAGCGGTTTGACTGAAACTAGTAGTTTCCTACACTACTAGCTTGAGTCAAACCGAAGTGCGGGACTTATGCCAATAAAGTTCACTAGATGGCACTGCTTATGCCTTTGTCTTTTAAAATTGTGAATTAAATAACATTTTATACAAAAAATAAAACCCACGAGTTTATTTTGAGAGTAGTTCACTAAATGGCAGCTTCTGCTTTTGACTTTAAAAAATGTGAAATATTTTTAGTCTTTAACGAATTCTTTGTTGTTTAAGGGCACCATATTAACGGTATTGGACATCAAACACGTTAAAGAAATGATGTATGTATGCCTGAAGAAGAAACCAAATTATGGGAGGGCCATCAGTCTCATTGTGGTCGTCACGTCAGCCTTATCCATCTTCACCTGGTACGGAATATCAGGCCCTCTCTACTTGTACACAAGAAATAAAATCCATTGGACAATGAAAGACTTCACCACGCTCTTAGCTTTCAGTACTGCGATGTGGTTCGTCGGCGGGTTATTCGCTATTGGGGTGTTGCAAAGAGTGTTCCGTATAAGCGATGTCAGTTTTACGATTGTTTCATTCTTGTGCTGTATCTGTGAATTCTTTATCAAAGCGTTTGCGACGACAACATGGCACATGTATTTTGGTAAGTAGTGGGAATTTGATCTCAAACGTTGATTAAGTTTCCTTAGATTTTAACTAACTTCCTATTTTTTCTATACCTGGTCATTTTTAAACACTACCCAAATTATTTCTAGGCATTAAGTAGTAAAAGTTTCGCAAAAAGTTGTAGAATTACACTAAGTCTAGTTATACAAATTCAAGGATTTACAATTTTCGTACATTTCTTGATTTCTATAAGTGCTAAAATTGTAAAATAATTACAAATATTGCTAAAACTAATGTTCCTAAGTCATTGTGAGGCACAACGTAGTAGTAGTCCTTTATTTTTATACTGTGATACTGAATGATAAGCAAAACAAAATTATGTTTACCTAATTGTTATTTGTGTCGAAGGGATATTGTCAGATATGTTATTAGAACATATAATTATCCCACTGCATAATGACAATGCTTCAGATCATGTTTCTCTACACTTTCAAAAATCCATAAATGTATAAAAATTACGAATCGTTGAACTACAACCTTTGTACCATAATAACTATTTCTACAAACGACTAAGTAGTTCTAAGCATTTTTTTTTCTTGGCCGTCACTTTCAGAAATAGCCCAAAAAATTATGGAGATCGAATGATCTCCTTTGGATAGTGTTTAAAAAATTAACCTGTTATTTTTTAAAAAATTAACCTGTTATTTTATACTATAGTCTATATACGCGCCTTATCACACTATAGTCGGATTTTGACATTGGTCGCCGCGCGTACACGCGCAGCCAATGAGCACTCAATGACAATATACAAGTCTCATAGACAATATTGATAATATTGTCTATGAATTTTGATTGTTATGTTGCAACACAATATTGCGATTAATCCTAGATTAGTTATGGCGAGGAATATCCGGATTGAAAATTAAATGCGCTTTCGTCTTTCATAAGTGATACTTAGCCCAAATGATGCACTTAACTTAAGACATAAGATAAAGGCCCAAATGATGCACTTAACTTAAGACATAAGATAAAGTTACATTGAAATACCGGACCTAAGTCTGCAGGCACGAGAGATCAGCGACGGGCGGCGCGATTATTAATTCAGTAGAGTGATTTGTCGGGTTGTAAAAAAAATGCTGAATTAAAATATAGCTAAAATGATAATATTGAATTTGTGTGCGTGAATGGAAACAATTCTTACTGAACTGGAACTGGATCTGCGCAAATCATTACGAAAAACAGTTTAAAGCGGAATTATTTTTACTCTACTGAATAAAAAATCCTATGACTAAGTATAGGCAACGCGCGCGAAACGGGCGAAAGCGGAGCGGGGCCATCTGGGCGACCGCCATCGCTCCGCCCGTCGCAGATCTCGTGCCCGCAGATTAGTAATTAGTTAGTTCCACGGCAACGGCACTAGCAGTATTCAAAGATTACCTATATTTGTTTCGTTATCAAAAGTATAAAACCTGGTAAATATACCTTCCTAAAAACGTTGACTCCTGAAACTTAGGGATTAATGAAGACAAATCCAACTTTGGATTGGAAATTACGATGTTTGTTAGTTACTCACGCGAAAACGGCTTAGTGGATTTAGTTCTAACTAGCTTCTCGCCCGCGGCTTCGCCCGCGTGGACTACACGACTTAAGATAAACATATACCACCGCGGAGTTTTCTGTAGACCTTTTCAAGGTGTACAAATACTTAGTACATTATTTTGATAAATCTCGTAGGGATCAGCTTGCGCTACCAAAGTAAGCGGAAAAAATGTAATCATTTACGACATCACATTAGAAACCTCAAAAATTACAGTATTTCTCTACTCTATATTGAAGGTTATTATATATACATATAAACCTTCCTCTTGAATCACTCTATCTATTTAAAAAAACCGCATCAAAATCCGTTGCGTAGTTTTAAAGATCTAAGCATACATAGGGACAGACAGCGGGAAGCGACTTTGCTTTATACTATGTAGTGATTTGCACGTACAGTTATGGGCTTCATTTGACAGTTACATGACCATTAAGGTTATTTTATGAGCTTCAACTGTCAAATGAAGCCCATATCCATATTTTTTTACGCGGAAGGGGGGCTAGATTAAAACGGGATACATTTTATCCTGATATTCCTATGGGAACAGGAACACGCGGGTGAAACCACGTGCGGCCACTAGTATCTAGTTATACTAATTATTATTAATAACTACAGTTTTAGGTGTTCTTCAAAAGATGCGTAGTAAATAATAGTCACTGTTCCTGATATATCTTAATGTAGGGTGAATTAAGTGTTACATATCTGTCAAATTTCTCCAATCTACTTTGGACTTTAAAACGTATGCCGTTGAGTTCAGATTTGCCTGTAGAAATTTGTAATTTTGTTATAAACCATAGTTGCTGTTGACCGTACAATACAATATGTTTTTTTATTTTATTTTTTATTTTGACAGGTTCGGTTGTATCACTATTCGCTACTGTGTCAGGGCCGTTACTAAGATCGATTCAGACTAAAGTATTGTCAGCAACCGAAGTGGCCAAAGTGTTCGCTCTACAGACTTCCGCGGAAGCCATTTGCCCTTTACTCGCACCAGCTGTATATAACACACTCTACGCTTCGACCATTACAAGCTTTCCTGGAGCATTCTATTTGCTTTCGGCTGGGATTGATATCGTGTGTATCCTATTGCTAATGTGAGTATTTCGTGATAATTGTTACACAAGCATATATGCTAGAAAAAAGCAACTTGTCGCTCTGACAAGACTCGAACCCGCAATCTTGGGAATCCGGCCCAATGCACTGATCAATTACGCTACAGAGACCTATGAGGACACGTCGAAATTTTCTAGTATATTGTAGTGGGCGACCGTTTTTAATGTAAAATTAAAAAGTAAATGAGTATTTTCTATCTACACCCTAATACTAAAACCTCGTATTTATTGTGCGACGATTGTCTATCCTAAACTATCTCAAACATTTTTCTCAAAAGAAACTTATCTCAACTTGAAGCATTCGATTGCGTTGACTCCAAACACTTCTCTTCTTTAATCGTCTGTAATAAATTAATAAGTCTTTTGCAATTATATTTTGTTTATTTTAAAAACGGAAAGTGATTATTAATTTATTATTAATACTGCATTACTGCATATACTTACTTAAGCCTCCAGCCTCCATTATTATGACTGTACCCCAAGGATACTATTTGGGACCTCTACTTTTTTATTTTATGTAAATGATCTATCTACCTTCCTAAGCGAATAATTTTTGTGCTACAGTTTTTTACAGATGATATCTCTTTAATTAAATAAATATATAAAGGGGATAGTAATCGTTCGTGTTCTTATTTCAGAATAGTCGCGTACCTAAGATGGAAGTATTCAAATACAAGTTACCAAGACTGTAGCGGCGTTAGGGGGAGGCTCGAGGCGACCGCCCAAAGGCGCCCCTTTATATCCGCTCGCTCATAGAGCGCATCCTAAATATTTAGAAATGGCCTAAGTCTAGTAACAAGATTATCGTGCTGGCAACACTAGGATAAAATGCAGGGGCGCATTTCGGTCTTTTTAACATTTTGTTTAAAAAGAGTTGGCTTTATTTTTGACAAAGCGAAGCATGCTCAGCTCATTTATTACATCGCATTGGTGTACTATTCCGTGCAGCAGTCCGTTATCAATTTAATACTTTCTTTGGCTATTGAAACTCAGTCATTTGATGTTCAAGTCTCTAACGAAGCTCAAGCTTCTATGGCCAATCAGTTTATAGATTTCAGCTTCATAGTTTCTATAAAAGAATAAATATAAGTTGTTTGCTATGACATCATCATCGTCCACTGATATAGGCCATCTAGACATAGGCTTCTCCAAGTGCGTGCCGTGCGTGCGTGATCCATCACATAAGTTGATAAAAGAAGTATCAACATACTGAATAATACTTTTTTGGCATCATATTGATAAAATGAATTTATCTAATAATGTTAGCGTTGTAATTCAACACCTTTTTAGTACTGGACCCTTTACCGGGAGAGGGTCCGAAAGCGCGTATTACACCACACGGTATACCGGACCCTTTCCCGGTATACGCGCTTAAGATAACGTTCTGTATGTACAGTCAACAGCACGTACGGCTTTACATTTCCACTACTAAAACCGCCGCTATTACGAGCGACGACGACGTAAGGGCGCTTTCAAGGTCAAAGTGCAGAGCCGTAGCTGCTGTAGACTGTACTAATATTTATACTGTGGTACTTGCGAAACGAACAGCAAATGTTGTCTTATCATGTCATAAATGTAATCGTATAGTGAACGCAAAAAGGTGTTGAATAACAACGCTAACATTATTAGATAAATTAATTTTATCAATATGATGTCAAATAAGCATGATTCAGTATGTTTATACTTTATTAATCAATTAGATAAGCGATAATCAGTTACATTACTTATAACTAAACAGATAGACACAATAATAAAGCGATTTATTACATTTCATTAGTCTATTAAGTAACGTCAGTATAGTCTTTAAAATCTTAGGAATCATTACAAGGTCACTTAGCTCACAAACGTAGATCTGACATAACTAAGGTGTGAAAAGTCTGTAGTACTTAACTAAAATCCACTAGTGATTTTCAATAATGTTAAGTTGTATTAAAATAGTGTTGTTTACTTAATACCACAGATTATAATATATTATACTATAATACAAAGTAATGACAGTTGATTTAGTATAGATCGGTGAGCGGTGAGGATCGCGCGATTATTTTGAATGATAGTTATTATCCGTGCGGATAAAGAAACAATCGGTAAATGGCACACGGTCTCATGCTATCTCGCTTATGCTCGCTCTGACTAGATTCGCACAGCGTGGTACTGCGTGCAAAAAAAATCAGATTGGAACTTTGGATTAGCATTCACGCTGCCTCGACTGCTGTTATTTGTTGTTTTTGTTAAGTTTAGCATGGCTTCTCGTAAGCTCGGAATAGTAACGGAGCGGTATCATTATCACACGTTTAGTAATCACACGTCAAAAGTCGATCATTTTTTTTAAGTTCGTGGGACATGATAGATATGTATCTACATAAGTATATGATTATAATAAACAGCTGCTAGCAGAATTCGATTCACTTCCTTAAATTAATGAAATGAAAATGAATTATTGGTATATTTTTTGGCTGCCACTTGACCTTTTTTTCTGACGCTACTACTACAAGTACCGGCCGCCATCGTCATTATAATGTTTCTTTATTCGCTCGATTGTGATTGTGGTTATATTGAATAGTGCAGTGTTCAAGTGCAATATTGAAAAATGGAGCGGATCAGTGAACACACGATTGAAGATGCAGATAATTCGAGTGATGAAAGTGGAGATCACAAAATAAAATCAAAGTTCCGGTTGACTGTGGAATTTCCATTGTTTTTGTCTTTTTTGGCCATTTCGATAGCAGGTAAGTTAATTTTATTTAGTTATACTGCCAGTTCTTAAGGACCCATATAAATACGTAACGATTGATCGTTACGATTTGTCGCTTCAGACCGATCAAAACGACGAGTCAATAGTGTATGTCAACGATTTAAGTACTTGATCGCAAACGATATCGGAGATCGCAACAAAAACCCATGCAATCATGAATGTGGTTACGATACGATGAATCGACAATGTAGGTATGCTCTTTGCGATCAAAACGATTAGATTTTTGTCTCAACGCAGGAGCTAGGCAATATCGATCCGTCGTAACGCTCGATCGAAACGACCAATCGTTTTGTGAGAGAGCGGCAAACGTTGAACGATCGATCGTTACGATATCATTCAAGATTGATCGTTACGATTACGACGAAATGAGTCGTCGAGCTAATAAACCTTCGAGCTATTGATATGCTGTGAACTAATCATCTTTGTTTGAGGCAGCTGCACCCACAAGCAATCTGATAATGTATCGCACCTGCGTCCAAACTCTGAACCACCCCGCGGCTGAATGCCAGTCTTTCCTTTCCCCGGGGAAGTCGAACCACAGTCAAGAGTTGGAAGAGGAGGTTGAGAAGTACACGACGGTCGTGGGCTCTGTGAAGTCGGTGCTGGAGTCGGTTGTCCCGGCAGTCTTGTCTGTGTTCGTTGGGACGTGGTCGGATAAACATGGCCGGAGACCGCTTCTGCTGTGGCCTTTACTTGGTAAGTAACCTATGTACTATGTTCAAAACTTATATGATCATGGGAAAGCATCCATACAATCGTCAGTAAATATAAAATGCGTTTGGGGGTTTTTTTTTGGGTATAAACACTTTTATATTTCGTGTTATGAACCCTGCATCATTCACAGAATACAATTATCTATTTAAGTGGTACGTCCTACTATTGCAGTAGGTACTACACGGTGCGCGCCGTAGTAAATCTAAACAATGGCTGCGGCAAATTTAGCCAGACACCGGATTCACGCGATCGGAATTATTCTATCTATGGCCTCAATGTAAATAATAGTTCCGAGCGCTACTACCGACCTTAAAATTAATTAAGTAAACGTAACCTAGTACCTGTTAACTTAACTGGTCTGTTAGGTTTCATTACTACAAGAACTATAATATAACAGAAAAGTACCTAATTAAGAGTGAATTTTTTTCAAGTAACGCCTATGTGTCTGCTACATATTTTGAAAAAGGTGTAAAGTTTTTGAAGTTTGTAGAAGGCATGTGTAGATCTTATGTTTTGTCTTATGAAATAAAACAACTTTTACGGATATCAAACGCGCTATATTTCCACGAACTAAGTTGTAATTGTCCGTATTTTTAGGTTTTTTAGGGGTTTTTTGATTTTCTCGACGTTTCGGCACCTTTACAGCTGCAGTCATCCCGTGACCACGGCAGCTGTAAAGGTGCCGAAACATCGGGATAGCGCGTTTGATATCCGTAAAAGTTGTTTTATTTCAAGGCATGTAGAGTTAGAAGCTTGGCTCTCCATGAGATCTGATAATTTTTTGACAGTGCGGGCCATACGGTATCGTCTTGACAACATTTTATGTCTTCCATCCCCTAGCTTAGGGTTTGGAGGGTAAAGTTTCAAGTTTCAGTTTTTTTTGTAGTTTCTGTATGTGCTAATACTAGCTACTTACATACCAAGTTACAACTTTCTAGGGCTTCAGGATGTACCCTAATATAACAATTTTGTTTAGATGATAATCAGTGAGTGAGTCAGTGAAGAATTCAGGGTTTTTTAGATAACGATAAAATCTAATGTAAGTATAAGAGCTATGCAATTGAAACTTTATATGTGTGATAAGTCCACCACACAAGTGACATCATATCCCAAGAATATAAACAACATATGATATAATCGAAACCCCAGTTACGAGAGTTAAATAAAACGACAAAGCGTTTTGCGACAAGGTAGGTGTGCCCTTGCACTTCGCTTGGGTCGTCACGGTGGGAGCGGTGAGCAGTACCGTCACAGATTAATAAATAGTTACTTACCGTGCCCCAAGAACGTTAAATATTATGCTTACGCCAATTCGACAGTCTAAAAAGATTGGCGGTCTCCATCATCATTGGCCAACACTCTGCCGATTATAAATGCCCCTTGATGCTACGATAGACATGTTATGTAGACTCAATCTACATCTTGCATAGGGCAAGACACTAAATTATACCTACTATATCAAGCTTACTATACTATACAACATACAGCAAGTAAAGATTTCTGCTGTTTTTCTTACTACACATAAACCGAGTCTTGCTTTCGATGCTTTTTTCTTCTTACCTCATTCCTGTATTTTGATTTTAGGTATGTTCATGAGTAACGCTGCGGTCGTAGTGTATAGTATGCTGCCGACCCTGGGTCCGTGGTGGTTCCTGGTGACCATCATACCGTTCTCACTGAGCGGGGGGTTCGTGTTCTTAGTCACGGGGGCGCTGTGCTACGTGAACGATACTAGTACGAAAGAGAATAAAAGTATCAGGTAAGTCATTAAGTGCCGGTTTCACCACCGACAGATAAGTTCTGGATAGCTTATCTGGCAGATATTTTCCAGATAATAAGCAGAACTTCTCTCGTTGGTGAAACCGGCCCTAAAGTCTATACAATTCCAAAGAAAAATCTGTATGAATTAATACAATTATGTATAAGTTTGAAAAATTTTGATTTCCTCAATCAACATTTTCTATACTTATCCATCGATAAGGAAGGCTAGTGCCCCAGCAGTTAAAAATGACTGATGACGATAGAAAATTTTACCATCTTCTGCTGTTTTTGCCATTGCGTTAAAAGTTATGACTAATAATTTAATCTGCAACATGACTTTTTAAACCTTAATTTGTAAATCGTTAGGTTCAAAATCGATTGACATTTTTTTTATTTTATTTATTTATCTAATTACAACGGCAAATATTGCCACTTACAGTAACTAGTACACAACAGAAAGATAATACGGAAATGAAAATATTAACACAAAATAAATATTACACACATGTGGATTTGGGTTCAGATTTCTCACAAAATTGTAAACAAACTCGTGAGATAAATCTCAATTCGTCCATAAACACATCACACTCAGGCTGGTCAGCTAGGAATTTATTAATATCTGTCAATATGCGGCAGAGAGGAGAGTGTGCACGCGCCACTGTGCGTGTGCGCGGCGTCACGAACAAGTGGTGGGGACGCCCGGTACGGCGTCGTGTGTGTACCGTTCGGGCACATATAGTTGGCAAAGTTTGTTGTGCAGCTCAGTGTTGTCAATACTGCCCCGCAGAACCTTTAAACCTGATAAAATTTTGTTTGTTGCTCTGCGTGTTCTAAGAGAGTTCAAGCCAAGAGTGCCCAGAATAAATAAGGTCGGATATAACCGGGGATAGTATGAATACTTGCGCTTATATAAGTACCTAAGAAATGCCTTTTGGACTTTCTCGACCATCAAAGTGTATGTGCTTTCATGGGTGTGCCAGACAGAACTACCAGCTTCGAGTTTGCTGCGAACGAGTGCGTAACAAAATAGCTTGATTAATTGAGGACTCTTGAAATCACGAGAATTTCGTAAAACAAAGCCTAAACGTCTAAAACTTTCTTTTACTAGGGATATTATATGATTATGAAATGTTAATTTGGGATCGAACATAACACCTAGGTCCGTTGTTGACTCCACATGTATTAGATTTTCATCGCCTAGTACATATTGGCGACATGCTTTTATTTGTTTTCTTCACACAACACTTTTTAGGATTAAATAGCATTTTATTTCTTTCAGCCCAATTAAACACAGAGTCAATATCCTGTTGTAGCAAGCGACTATTCTTCTTTCTTCATTTCAAAAACCAATTTGAGGTCGTCTACGTACAAAATACACTTCGCATTTCTTACTACCTTTACAAGGTCGTTAATCATGATAATGAATAAAAGAGGACCGAGTATAGAACCCTGGCTAACTCCAGAACGCGTGTGATAAGGTTTAGAAGTAAAGCAGCCAAATTTTACATATTGTTGACGATCATGGAGATAATCTGCAAATAAATGTAGTAAGCGAGGAGAAAAACCAATGTCGTTTAGTTTGCCTAGAAGGATATCGTTATCAACCTTATCAAACGCCTTCTGGAAATCAAAGTACACAACGTCAACTTCATGGCCATTATCAATACTGTTTGAAATGTATTCAACAGTAGATAGAAGATTGGTATCAACTGACCTTCCTTTCCTGAAGCCATGTTGCTCATTGCAAAGTTGGGTGCTGACTTGTCTATAAATTTGATCATGCACTACACGTTCAAATAATTTAGCTGGAGCTGATAAGACAGCTATAGGGCGATGGTCTTCAATGGACATCTTGCCGTTAGATTTCAGAATAGGCGTCACGCGTGATATTTTCCATTGAGTAGGATATTCACCGGTCTGAATAGCTATATTAATAATATGACAAAGTGGTTTCGCAAGTATGTTTCCGATTTTTTTTATAAGTACTGGTGGAATGCCATCTGGACCAGGAGAACTACCCGCCTTAGTTTTATTAATGGCATTTTGTATATCGTTTTCAGCGAAACAGGCGATATCTATGTAAGCACTATCTAGTTGACTTGTTGAGTTTGTTGTACGCTCAATAGTATTACTATCTAATATAGGGCTACTACATTGAAAAATACTAGAAAAATATTCGGCAAAAGCGTCAGCAGCTTGTACTCCACTATAAGTCACATCATTACGCGACACTTCAGATTGGAATCCACCTTTACATCTCAGGCTAGAAACGTGGTGCCAAAATTGTTTTGGCTTGTTTTTTAAGTTAACTCAACGATTAGAAGTCCTAGCATCTACACTACACCACATTTACACACATCAAACGTTTGCACGTAGTTAGTGGTAAAATCCAGTCCAATAATTCATTTGCACAGTCAACAGCAGGTCAGCCCCCTTACTCTGGACGCGATCGCATTGAGATCGAGATTGAATTAATGTCAAACGTCAGTAATAATAACTTAAAATAAGTAATTAAACTAAAAATTAATACTTGAAATTAGTAAATGAAGCAATTTTGTACGCTAGTAATAGCCCAGTCAAATAAGACTTTGAAGGTTACAATAATTCCCATAGAGCTGAAAATTGGTATGAATGTTCAGAATACCATTATAAATGAATTGTGAAAAGTCCCCATCAATCCCCCTTGTGCAAAAAATTTTATTGATGGTGAAAGTTTGCAAAAATAGGTTTTTCGCGTTTTTCAGCTAAACGGTGAGTTTTACAGCAAAAATAGTTCAGACAAAAATTGTAGATCATCCGATTCTCTACAAAAAATGTATCTACACTTTTTTTCATAAGTATTGCCATTTCCGTGATATAGCGGTTGAAAGAATTGAAAAAAATATTTTATTCGTAATATGCACTCGTTTCCACACCACCTATGAGGTAGTGTGCTTGGTGCTTTTTTTTTAACGTGGTTTCCCCGGTAGGCCTATTGTAATTTGGACTTGAAAGACCTAGGCCGAACAGCACTCATAATACTATGGCTAATATTCGTGTATACTAATTGTAAATGTTCTAAATTGGAGCGTTTATTTTTTAAAATGACCTTCTCTAAGAAATAAGTCAGTGACTTTGGAATGTCTGTATCAATATCTTCAAACATACGACCTGGTGGAGGATAATTAGAATTATCTAACACTGCACATTGAATATCCTCTCGAATAATTGCTGCTGCAGCTTCTAAGATGCGAAATCGCTCTTCTTTTTTATCGTTTTTTTTTTTCGTACCAAGCTTGATTTAAAATATCATGGTGACTATCAATAAAACATACGAATGTTGAGGATCCTGATTTTTCTGTAATAATAATTCTATCACCATACTCCAACTTCAATCGCATTTTAATGGTTCTGTTATCTATTGTTGATTTTTTACAAATACTTTTTAATTCGTCTAATGTGAATTGACAATCATCGCTATTTTCAATATACTTAAATATTTCTCTCATCGCAATATTTGTAGCTTCATCTTTAGGACGACCGACTTTACCCCCAGTGGTCGGTTTCAGAAAAGAATTGTAGCAATCGTTATGATACTTAGCCTCGGCAGCGACTAAATCATATTCAAATTCAATTCGAGCAGCAACAGCTTTGGCTACATCATCACAACGAGTTTTAGCTATAGTTAGAATACTGTCTTTGAACGAAAGTGTAGTCACTTTAAAAATCTTACGTCGGTACTGCAGTGCTTTTTTCTTCTCCAACTCTTCATTTAATTCATTGCCGCAAAATAAACAACACTGGTTGAAGCAAAATGTAGTTTCACTTACTCGTGCTCTAGTACGAGGAGGACTTATTTTTGATGAACCAGCTTCTTCTTCTTGGCGCCGTCTTTTCACGGCATCAATGCTACTTTTTCGAGTATAATTTTTTCGACACTGCACATGAATTTTTACAGATGTCTGGTCTTTCAGGTACTCCGAAAACTCATCACCTCTTTCAATACTTGCATCAATTAATGCTTTCATGCCGCGATCAACAGTAACAACTCCACTTTCAGTGAAAGGTTGACTACAAATAAAGCAGAATTGCGACATTTTTTTTTAAAAACAGTAAAATGCACAAACTTTGTTACAAAATATAAGCGATAGCCACGAGTTGTCACTACGAAGGAATGCTTACGACTAACAGTATTTTGTTGAGTATGAGACCTTCGAAACGGAGCAGGTATACGAGCATCGCCACGCTGACAATTGAATGATGTTACTCAAGGCCATGCGACTAAATGAAAATAGGGGAGGAGTTTTTGACGTTCATTTATATTCTAAGAATTTTATAATTTGTATGTATAAGACATAGGGACTCATGTATTTACTCATATAACGATTCAAAAATGAATATAAAAGAACATTAACGTGCATATTACGAATAAAATATTTTTTTCAATTCTTTCAACCGCTATATCACGGAAATGGCAATACTTATGAAAAAAAGTGTAGATACATTTTTTGTAGAGAATCGGATGATCTACAATTTTTGTCTGAACTATTTTTGCTGTAAAACTCACCGTTTAGCTGAAAAACGCGAAAAACCTATTTTTGCAAACTTTCACCATCAATAAAAAAATTTGCACAAGGGGGATTGATGGGGACTTTTCACAATTCATTTATAATGGTATTCTGAACATTCATACCAATTTTTAGCTCTATGGGAATTATTGTAACCTTACCTCTATTTTAAGGACTAATTTGACTGGACTATAATCGATTTTAGCGGCAATTAAAGTCGAATCAACGTCGTAAACCAGTAATAATTATTGACATTCAATCTCGATCTCAAAGCGATTCTGTCAGACTCTGAACTCGGACTTCATCAACTAACAATGTTCTTACTTATCATCTGATTATAATTTTATGGCACTGATACAATACAAATCATAATCTTGACTCAAGAGTAACCCCCCAGGGCTTTACAGATCTGTGTTTCTTTAATCTACTTTGAACTTTAAGACGTAAGCCGTTGAGTTAAGAATTGTGTAAAGAAATTTAAAAATTTGTTTATGCCGTAGTTGCCGTTGTCTATTGCTGTCCGTTGCTGAAAATATTAACGCAACTAATGTAGATATATATAATTATTAAAAACATATATACAAGCATTAGGTACAATCGGGGAACTTCCCGGTTGATCAGTAGTTTTTTGAGAAATAAATTATCGGAAAGTACTAAGGTTAAAGAAATAATTTATTATGCAAATGAAATACTGCTTTTTGGTCTATTATTTGTGATATAAATGTTTTCTTTAAATCTTTAACTTTTTTAAATAAAGCTCCTTGAAAAACTACTGATCAACCGGGAAGTTTCCCCGACTGTACTTACATTTCTCATATCCCAAAGCAAAAAGGTTACTAAAGCACTCATCATTATCAAACTAGAAACAAAGGCAGCACCTTGACACAAGAAAATATACAATAAAAGTTAAGATTGAATCCCGGACTCTGGTTTGCAAGCAAGCAAATCACCCTGAAGAGCGGATAGACAATTTGTACCCATACATTTTGCATCACTTAGACATTACAGTCCAGAAGAAACATATAAACATTTATAATTGTTTTCATTCGCCTAAAATTTTATCTTTCTTTTTCAGATTGTTGTACATCCAGATAGCCATAACTATTCCTAGTGCACTGGGTGCCTGGATTTGCCCATTTATATTTGAAGGTGTGGGCAACATAACGTATCTTCTACTTGTAGTGGTGACCACATTAGCAGCAGCTTATGTGTTTGTTGCTGTATGTCTACCAGAGTCTCTGGATACAGCCACACCGGTAATTAAAATAAAATGGTATCTTGTTCACTGGTTGCAAACATTCTATATTCTATGTATAACTGCTATCAATTCTTTCACGACATGCTTTAGAGATTCAGTCTTGCAACAATTGAATTATATTGTTGTACACATGACAGCAGGTCCGGTTTTACAGTTAGACCTAGAGATTTAAATGCCTATTGACTGGTTGACACAATGATAGTTCGCGCACAATATATGGTTCTGGATAATTCTCGAACGACTCTCTTGTGTGCACAAGATAACGAAAACGAACGCAGCGCGGACACTTCACGAATGCTAGTTGTCTCATTCGAGAAGGGGCGGCATGCTCCTCGAGCTTGAAATCTCGCATCGTGTCAATCTGGCATAATACAGCGGTTTCCATCGTGCAAGGGTAAAGGTGACGTGCTGTTGGCTATTCAAACTTTTTATTAAATAAGTAAATAGATAATTACGATCCGATATATAGACAATACCTTTCTCGAGTTCGTCATGTTTCGCCTGCTGGGCTATCTACAATTTATATCACAAATAACATTAACAGGTATTTTATTGTAATTATATATTATTTCTTTAACCTTAGTACTTTCCTAGAAAACGTTTCGTAATAAAACTACTGGTCAACCGGGAAGTTCCCCGACTGTACCTATCGTGCTTATTCCTTATGTTTTTAGTCTTTAATGAATTTGTTGTTGTTTTAGGGCACGATATTAACAGTGTTGGACATAAACCACGTAAAAGAAATGATGTATATGTGCTTAAAGAAGAAACCAAATTATGGGAGGGCCATCAGTCTAATTGTGATCGTTGCGTCAGCCCTATCCCTATTCACCACCTACGGAATAACAGGCCTTCTGTACTTATATACAAGGAATAAAATCCATTGGACAATGATGGATTTCACTACGTTCTCAGCTGTCAGTACTGCGATGTGGTTTGTCGGCGCCATTTTCGCTATTGGTGTGTTGCAACGAGTGTTCCGTATAAGCGATGTCAGTTTTACAATTGTTGCGTTTGTGTGTTGTGTCTTTGAATACTTTATCAAAGCGTTTGCGACGACAACATGGCACATGTATTTTGGTAAGTAGTGGAAATTTGATCCGAAATGGTATTAGAGTTCTTTAGAATTAACAAACTTTTCCTATTTTTACCCGACTGCAAAGGAAGGATTATGTTTTTTGCGCGTATCTTGTTTTATATATTTTACACTACCTGCATCCATTACTTATGAATCTTATGATATACTAATAACACTGGTATTATAAGGAGTCATCTAAGGTAATATTAGTGTTCATGGATTGTATTGTTTTTATTTTATTATATGTCTAAAACCTGTATTTCTACCTAAAATAACGATGACACGGATTAATAATTCAAATGTTCCTGATACAAATCTTATCGTAGTGTGAAATAAGTGTTCTCAATACGATTTCTTTAAAATTATTTGGTATTTTAACAGGTTCAGCTGTATCACTATTCGGGACAGTGTCGGGGCCGTTACTAAGATCGATTCAGACTAAAGTGTTGTCAGCGGCCGAAGTGGCCAAGATCTTCGCTCTACAGACCTCCGCGGAAGCCATTTGCCCTTTACTTGCACCAGTTGTATATAACACACTTTACGCTTGCACAATAGCAAGTTTTCCTGGAGCATTCTATTTGCTTTCTGGTGGAATAAACATCGTGTGCACCCTATTGCTGATGTAAGTACTTTGTGTCTAAAACCTCGTATTTCCTGTGTGACGATTGTCCCGCGTTACTAATTATGTCAAGCATTTTTGTCCAAAGAAACTATCTCAAGCGTCCGATTGCGTTGGCTACTTAGCTACTACTACTAATTAATTAGTCTTTTTTGCATTCATATTTTGTATAAGGGAAAACAGTAAGTGATAGTTAAAGATACTGCATCATCTAGAGCTCCCATTATGATAACTTTACTGTACAGTACAGAATTAATTCTTGGGGTACCCCAAGGAAAAATTTTTGGGCATCTACTGTTGATATTCTATGTAAATGATATACCTTACTACCACGCACATAATGACAACCTCGGTACGTACACCGGTTTCATGGTGTCGCTTACTCTGAAATCCCGGTATAAGGAAATGTTTGTATTTTGAATACGAGCATTTGTACCTGAGTCATGGACGTTTATATATATTTCTACACATAAATGCTTATATATGTATAATTATATTTATTTATATCCGTTACCCTAGTATCCCATAACACAAACATTACAGTGCTTACTTTGGGCCTAGGTTAATTGGTGTGAGTGTAAGAAATACAATTAAGTAATGGGAGAAATTTAGACATCGTAAATTGATTAAGGCGACTATTTTTCTTGTTCTTATTGCAGAATTGTCGCGTACCTAAGATGGAAGACAGCAAATCCAAGCTACCAGGCAATAACCACTGACGCTGATATTTAAGAAATTTTAAATACAGAATGTGTAGAATCAGCGGCTAGCTCACCTAAAGCTATAAATTACTTAATTTTATAATTACAAAAGTTTTATTATTACCAGATCAGTGGGATCTTAGAAATGGAAGTAGGTAGTCTACGTGACTACAAAAGTATTAAGGTAAATTGCAGAATTCAGCGAAGATTTTGGGTTGAACCTTGATTGTATTGTATGGTTTGCAAGAATTCTTAGTTTGGTTAAAATTCGATTTTTTAATTGAAATAAGTTAATTACTATCTTGACAATAACTATAATGTTCGCCTTGCGTATTCAAACTGTGATACTGATAATGATAATAAAATATATAAGAGTAGAAATTGAAAAAGAGCGTTATAATTTATAGCATATTTAGTATATTATCACTTAAATTATATTTGTAAATAAAACCAAAGAATGATAAACCTGCTTTTTTTTTAGGTTTAGGTTGGGTTAGATTGGCGACTAAGTCGCTCACCTAGTATTGTTGTCGCTCAAAAAGATTTTTAGTCGATCGGTTAATATATAATAGGTATATCTATTATATATTAACCGATCGACTAAAAATCCAATAAAAAATTACAAAAGCTATTTTGCATTGCGATGATCCAGATATTCCAGCTTAAATTATAATCATTTAGTAGATAAAGTTAATAAAGGCAGGCAAGTCATAATTAATTAGCCTAAGAAGTATTTCATAAGATTATATAGATAAGTGCAAATTTTTTCTCCGCGGACGCCTTTGAAAGACTAATAGCAAATTATTATTTGGCCTCAACAATAGCAGATTCCGTAGATGATGAAATCGGCAAACAATATAGTTATTAAATAAATTATAAAATAATTTAGATAAATTGGCCAAATGCGTGTCGGGCGACGCTCAGTGTAGGGTTCCGTAGTTATCCTTTAATTTTTTTTTATTTTTTTTTAATCGACTATTACTCGTTAACCTGTAAAGTCTCCCTAGCAGTGATAGTTTTCGTTTGAATTTCATTAAATGTAGGTACTACTCTTCTGAATATTTTCACGTATCTGTAAGCTACCGTTTAAATTTTAGAGGGGGGGTGGGGGGATGCCCCACTCAAACAAAATATTGCACTTCAAAGCTTAATATTTCGAAAACAGATCCCTAAATCGAAAAGTCCCTTATCCCCTCCCTTATTAGTTCCCCCTTATTAGTAAGTAAAAGACCTATCCAAGGACACCCCATACTATGAGATTATTGAAAAAAAATATTACATCCCCAAGATACATGTAGGAATGCAGGAGGTGCAGTAAAAAAAATATTCAAGATTTTATTCTATCATTTTTGGTGTAATTAGTATTACATTCTTGCCAAATTACAGCTCTCTAGAAGTAAGGACCTCTGAGCTAAGCCGCGGACGGACAGACAAATAGACGGACATGGCGAAACTATAAGGGTTCCTTGTTGGTTTTACTACGGAACCCTAAAAAACGTACAGTCCAAACAGACTTTGCTCTACCTACAAAAGGCCGAAATGACGCACTCACACAGATATGCGCTACACGCGCGCTGGCTAACGTTTTAAGCTCGTACTACAGCGAAGCCCAGTGAGATCTGTGTAGCGATAGCGAGCGGCGCGTATGTGCGTGAGCGCGTCATATCGGCCAAGTGCAACAACTGTTTATTATGGTTAGACGGTGAAAAAGGCCTGTGTAAATTATTATAATTTTATCCTTAATCCTTATCCTCCACTTAGGTATGTGTGTGTCCCAATTGGTAGCGAGGGACATTAAAATGGATGATGATAGTGATTCATAAATATGGTTAGGCGCTCTAAATTGATAAATACGTATGTCGCAGGATAAATTAAATAAATATATTTTTTGCGTAATAAAAATTAAGCCAATCTGGGCTAAACATTTCCAATGTTACTGAAGCAACCCGTATTTTTGCAAAAACCCTATCTTTTTTCAGTAAGATTGAGAAATATCAACACCATTGTCTAATTATCCGTGTTTTTGCAATATCCGTAGGATTTTTGCGAAAATTCTATTTATCAAATCATCCTACGACTCTCTCAATACAACATTACAAATTATAATTCAATCTCACTATAGAAACTAGAGAGCAATTTTTTATCGACTTAAAAAAAAGGAGGAGGTTCTCAAGTGTATATATATATATATATATATATATATATATATATATTATGTATTATTATGTTTTAAAATATAACGTCGCCAGTTGTCAACCGATTTTAATAATCATTAACATTATTTTTTATCTGAAGAACATAGTTCAAGTGGTGGTCCCATATTTTTTTTTACGAAAATCTGGCTAGTAGTTTTTTCATAATCCTGAAAAATATCAAGTACGTTTTGGGAAATAGTCGTTACCTAGATGACATCATTGTTGTGTATGGGCTGATTTTTAGTGTAAGTAACGAGACATACCTAATGTAACTAAAAAACTAAAAAAAAAACGACTTATAAATAACAGTTTTGGAGTCGGTGCCATCCAAGGCATTCTAGATTGCACTTCTATTAACTATAATTATATTTAGTTCAAAAGTTACTCCAAAAGTTTTATATTTTACTTTTGAAGTCGGTTTTATTTTTATAATTATGACACATAATCGGCTACTTGAATAAATCATTTATGTTCAGGATAATATGAATATTTTAGTTTCTTATTATTCTGGCGCCACCAGTGGACTTCAATAAAACGGATCTGCCACAATCTTAAGATTAAATTATAGATTTAATTGGTTAAAGTCCAATTATCATACTCGAATGATAATTAAAAGAAAATCCATTAAATTTTAAAATTACATTGATAAGTACTACACTCACCGGCACATTTAATGGCCCACCTCGTCATTTTTATATAAACATGCTCACTTGGCGACTCTATACATAAAAATTGTTTCAAAATGGAGTGTACTTACCACACCATGCAGTCAGAAGAAACGACAAAGACACGACACGACCAAAGTGCGTGTAGTCTTTGACGCCTCGTGCAAAGGGAGCAACGGTTCTTCGCTAGATGATGATTTGATGATTGGAGCTAGTTTGCAACCTGACTTGAGACATTTGTTAATGAAATGGAGAATGCACCCTATATGTCTCATAGCCGATATTATCAAAATGTATAGGCAAGTCCGAGTAGCGGAGAAGCATACAAATCTTCAAAGTATGGTATGGAGAGATAGCAAAGAAGCAGAAATAAAAGATTATAAATTACTTACCTTGTTACTTTGGGACAGCATCGGCACCGTTCTTAGCCGTTCGATCCATGCAGCAAGTTGTGTATGATGAGGGTCAGTCTTATCCAATGGCAGCTGAAAGAATTCTCAAAGATTATTACATGGATGATCTTATGACGGGTTGTCAAACTATAGAAGAAGGCCTACAGATTTATGATGAAATGAATAGTCTTCTTATGAAAGGTGAGTTTGAGTTGCAAAAGTGGTCAAGCAACTGTAATGAATTATTAAGAAGAATAATTGGTAATAGTACAAATCAAGATACCAAGGGCATCAAATTAAAGCAAGATGAAATCTTAAAAACATTAGGACTACTGGAACCGGAGCAGCGACACCTTCCAGTATTCTGTTCAGCTTACATCGATGACACCGGGACCTGTAACAAAAAGAAAAATATTATCAGACATAGCAAAATTGTTTGACCCACTAGGTTGGGTTGCGCCGGTGGTAGTTATAGCGAAAGTTTCTATATTTCAATGCTCTAACCGCTGAGCTACCGAGACTTTTTTCCAATATTTATCTATTTAAAATTTATCATAAGTATAAAAATAGCATTGAAAAATGCAAAAATTCAAATATCTTTGAAGTGTCAACTTTATAGTCAAAAACTCTTTGGACTAGGAAGTCCGAATCCGCCTTGAACAGCCTTTTTTTCGAAACTATTGTTGATAGAAGTTTTGATGTTGACATTTTGGCATTCCAAATTTAAATATTATCATAATGATTACCCAAGGGAAGTTCTATGCAACATTAGCTCCCTCCGGGCATTAATAGCTTACTTTCAATACGTACATCTTATGTTTTGGCGCGCACTGTTCATTGAAATAAAACAACTTTTACGGATATCAAACGCGCTATATTTCCACGAACTAAGTTGTAATCCCGTGACCACGGCAGCTGTAAAGGTGCCGAAACGTCGGGAAAATCAAAAAACCTTTAAAAAACCTAAAAATACGGACAATTACAACTTAGTTCGTGGAAATATAGCGCGTTTGATATCCGTAAAAGTTGTTTTATTTCAGCTTACTTTCAAATTGAGAATACTTGATATTTAATATGGGCTACAGATGCAGGTGGTGTATAACACTCTTTAATTAAAGAGCTCATTGGACAGTCGATCGTTTAACCTAAGCATACAGATCTTTGCAGAAATATGTTGACATTTTTATGTATAAAGTCGCAAAGTAAGTATGTTTATATGAAATAACGGGGTGAGCCATTAAATGTGTCGGTGAGTGTATGATTTTAAGCGGGTACTAAATTGTTGCAGTAACGAAATTCACTTTTCCTGTGACGCCATTCACGCTATCTGTTCTTAGCCGCCAGCGCAGTGTCGACCGGCCTTGCGGTGGATCCCGCGCTTTTTTAGTTCCGCGGTTTAGTATTATGCAGATAATATTGAAGCGTATACGTCCGGTTTGCCGGATAGTGTTTAAAATTAATTATTATAATTAGTATTACAAGTTAAAACATCGTTTAAATGGAGCCTGAAATCAATGCGGAGGAAAATAACTTGATTGACAGGGATGAAGAACCTCATCGAAAGTTTAAGGTGACAATAGAACTACCACTATTCCTTGTAATGCTGGGAATCATTGTTTCAGGTAAGATTTTTATATTTTTGTTATGAAGTAGGATGTTTGTTTACAAACAAATACTACTAAAAACTACTTTCTACTAAAACATAATTATGTTTCCGTTCAAATTCTGATGAATTAGCTAGAGTTGTAATAATTGCCATTTATATCAATGATTAAAATAAGTTAGTTAGCGTCTTTCAATTAAGTAATTGGTTTTATTTTTAAACGTCATCCTCAATAAGTATTTGAATTATCATCATGATCATGCAGCAAAGCTTTCATGTAAGGTTTAATTTTTATAATAATTTTGCATTTTTCAATGCTATTAGTACCTATGTCCAGTCCCGTCAGGGAGGCATGAGACAAGTTGTTTTTTTTTGTATATTTTCTTGTTTAATATTTATTGTTTTCTACTTCTTATTGGTTTTCTATCTTTTATATACAGGAAAAAATGTGAAAGACATTCTGCGAAAGTGACCTTTGCGAAAGTGACATTCTGCCAAAGTGACTTTGAGAAAGAAACCAAATTTTTCGCGGTGACATTTTTTGCGAATATGACGTTCTGCGTCAAAACTTTTTATTTAAATGTTTACCTTGTGATTTACTCGATTTGATTAAATTCTGTCTCTTTATTTACCATGACAGGTGAACCAACAAGCAACCTTATACTTTACCGTACCTGCGTACATTCCCTGAACCATTCCGTGGAGGAATGCCATTCCTTCCTGCTGCCAGAAGCTATAAACCATACTCAAGAGCTGGAGAAGGAGGTGCAGCACTACGCGACCTTCGTGACGACAGTCAGGACCGTAGTGCCGTCCATAGTGCCGGCAGTGATGTCTGTGCTGATCGGCGTGTGGTCCGATAAACATGGAAGGAGGCCGTTGATTATGTGGCCTCTTTTTGGTAAGGGAATTATGGTATACTAGTGGCTGATGCCGGCGTTTTCACCAGCGGGGTTCCCGTTCCGGCGGGAATATCGGGATTAAAAGTAGCCTGTATATTAATCCCGGTTATCTTCTATCCTACTTTGGTGCAAAATTTCATCCAAATCGGTTCAATCGTTTTTGCGTGAAAGAGTAACAAACAAACAAACTGATATACTTTCACATTTATAATATTAGTACCTAGGATTTGTGTGACTTTTGTGGCGACTGCACGGATTGTGGCCATCATTTTGATGCTGCAATCAATAGTGCCGGCAGTGATGTCGGTCGGTGCTGATCGAGGTGTGGTCCAACAAACATGGAAGGAGGCTGCTAAATATGTGGCCTCTTTTTGGTAAGGGAATTATGGTATATATGTGTAATCTTTATGGCGACATCGAGAACGGTATTTAAATGAAAATATTATTAAAAAATAATCTTTCAGGCCGGCAATAAGGCAAATGTGTCTCGCGCTTTTTCCCCGCCTTTGAATTTGCCTTTTTTTCAAAGTCAAAGATTTTTATTCAAATAGACTTATAGATAAATACTTTCGAATAGTCCAAAATTTTTTTTCCTTCCCTTATTTAGACTTAAGGATTTATGGTGAATAAGGAAAATCAAGTGGTTTATAAATATTTTCCGGTGACTTTCGCGGTAAACAGTAGCTATCATAACAAATCACTTTACGATTTCAGTGACTTGTGGGAATATCATCTCATATTTGTCTTCCTAGAAAAAGTTTAATATCATTTTAACAGGATAGATAGATAATATTATCATTTGAGATTAATATCTTTGAGGCTTGGACGAATTAATTGGTTAATTCGTCCAAGCTTTGAGGGTATTCAATGACGGATGACTAAAGTAATATAAACTTTCAAACGTCTTACGGAACTCCCCTCTGTAATCGGCGTGAAACATTCAACAGCAATATAGTCTGACAAAAAACGCTATGAAGCTATAGACATGTGGTCAAGGGAATTAAAAGTCTAATGACTCAGCGTTTGGGGATTCCCTGAACGTTTTTGTAAATCGTTTTGAGATTAAAACAATATCAGTCTAACATTAATCTATACTTATGATAAATTATAAATAGAAAAATATTGGAAAAAAGCAATTCGCCCACAAGTGAATTCTCAGAGGGGACTCGAACCCACGATCTTTGGAAATCCGGTCTAATGTTCTGTCCATCAGTCGTGGGCTCGAGTCCCATCTGAGAATTCACTTGTGGCCGAATTGCTTTTTTCCAATATCTTTCTATTCAACATTTATCATAAGTACAAAAATAGCATTGAAAAATGCAAAGAAAAACATAACATTAATCTGTTTATACATAATACCTACTCTACGTATTTAATCAAGGATTATTTAATTAATCAAACATCAAACACTACTAACATAGTAACTGTTTTTTTTTAAATTTCTATGAATATTTCAGGAATGTTTGTGACCAGTGGCATGACGGTGGTATACAGCTTGGTGCAATCCCTCGGGCCCTGGTGGTTCGTCGCTACGGTGGTGCCCTACTCCTTGAGCGGGGGGTTTGCGGTCCTCTATATCGGTTGCATGTGCTACGTCACTGATATCAGTACTACAGAAAATAGGACTATGAGGTATGATATATAGGAGTATGAGAGATGTCTTATTAAGATATTTTAGTTTCGTTCTCGGCACGTAACTTGTCCAAAGCGCGGCGAAATATGTAGATACCTAGGAACTACTTCTATGAATCTTTTGTGCCGCCGCACATTGATCAAGTCATGTGCCGGGACATATACTTACCTACCTAACCTACAGTTAACCCAGCGCGCTTATTTATTCAATTCAATCAAGGTCTAGGTCAAGGTCAATCTGTCAACTAAAGTCCCTGATTCAATAGTTTCAGTGATTATATCCTACAAACACTCACAAACTTTAATTATCATCTCAGCCACATTACAGTCACTGCTGGGCAAGGCCTCCACCAAGGATCTCCAGGACGATCGGTGCTGCAATCTGGTGAAAGTCGCATGAAGCCGCGGACCGAGCACAAACTTTATCTGTTTATATCATCTATATAATATATGTATATAAAAATTAATCTCTATTTCCCGTGGTCATCGCATAACGCGTGAACAGATGGAACAATTTCGCTAGGTAATTCTTGATTTATTGTGTTTATTATTGTCAGGAGAAGGTTCTTTTGAAAGAAAAAAATTAAGATCGAAATACCTGATGTGGAACCATAGCAGCCCATCTAAGGAATAAGATAAGAGATACGAATATAGACAACATTAAATAATTATAAATTTTTAATTTTGCATTTTACAATGCTATTTTTGTATGATAAATAATTCTGAGGCGGTACGAAGTTCGCCGGGTCCGCTATCCGGTATAATAAAGATGTCCATAAAACATCAATAATTATTGACGTAATGTCATGTGTTTTATTGCTGATATAAGAGAGCTGAACCATAAAAATACTTATTAAGTACTTACTAAAAATTACGCATTGCCATATCTAAACCCATAGTGTACCTAAACCCCGTTGACCTTTTTAAATAATCGTCTGCAAACCTCATAATAAATAAATATATAAACCTCACATTACATTATTACCTAAATCATAAATACTTTAACACTCAAATGATACCAAAAATCATTATAAAGAAAAAATCTTGATTTAAATTAATTATTATAAATCGACCAGACTCACAAAATCTTATACGGGACTTGAACTCCGAACCTTTGGAAATCCGGTCCACTCCTCTTCCAATTGAGCTATACGGAGCTTATGAGACAGTCGAGGGGCCAGGCTTTTCTACTACTAAATAGTTTTCCTTAATCCGCATAACGTTAAAGTAACGCTATTACATTATATTGGTTTCAGGATATTGAATGTGAAACTGGCCTGCACAGTGGCATCTGCGTTAGGGTCCTCGTTGAGCCCTTACTTGCTAAAAGGATTGGGCCACATATCGTACTTGTTCCTCATAGAAACCGCTCTCTACGCAATTGCCTATGTATACAGTGCTTTCCATCTTCAGGAATCTTTGAGGACCGCTACCCCGGTACGTGAAATATTCCCACTTAGCAAATGATTCCCATGTTATTTAAAAAGATCATGAAGTCTGAACTCGGACTTCATCAACTAACATGTTCTTACTTATCATCTGATTATAATTATAGGGCACTGAGACAAATCATAATAAGTTTAAATATTTTTTATACACAATGCATGAGGGGAATATAAGTACGAGTACCTACGTATCTAAAAATCAGAACGAATCAGCTATTTTCATTCTGCAATAAATTCTTAGAAAACATTTTTAACATAAATGTTACACAAATTAATATTGGACCAAGTTTCCCAAGTGTTTATTTCAATGAATAGATATATATAATAAAAAGTAATAAGTAGGTACATATTTTTTATTGGCCACAAGATTAGCTTTGCGACTTTTTGTTAGTTTAACACACTCGTAGGTACGTAGGTCTAAACACAGATAATATAATACTAGGTCTAGATTACAGTTTTAGTAAGTACCTGCCTACAAATGTCTGCAATACTAGATAACAAAGCTACGGTGAATTCTAGCATGAACACACCTTGTTGGCCTAGATTACTGCGATTCCGTATTAATCGCTAAACCATGTGCAAGATTACTAAGAAATAAAACAGTTACTTCTGTCATATAACAAGGTTGTCTTATCAATAGGTACCTTATGATTTGTTTATGTTTAACGTTTTACCTGATGATGCCACATGATAGGAGTTACATGAATTAGATATGTTAGAATCTGTGTATCCAGACACTTACAATTTGGGGGTCTTCAAGTCACGAGTGAATAGGTATCTTCTAGGCAAGCGCGTTACATCCTAGATCGCATCTTCGCTTTCCATCAGTCAAGATATCGGTCGCTTTACCTATCTAAGAAAAGAAAAAAAAGAATGTTTTCCAACTATTCCACTGAGGCAACTGCTATTATCTGTTATGAAAGTAAACCCACTGAGGCAGGGGCGTGCATTGGTTTTCCAGCGTAGTAGGCAGGCACTGTAGATCTAACTAGTTACTTTGCACTTATCCTATCCTGCTACCGAATATTACAAGTTTGAAAGTTTGTGAGGATATCTGGATGGATGAATGTTTGTTACTCTTTCACTCAAAAACTACTGAACTGATTAAGATGAAACTTTACACAGTGTAGCTTATACATCAGAAAACGACATTGTATGCAAATATTTATAATTATCCTGATATTCCCACGGTAACGGCAACCACGCGACGAGTGAAACCGAGAGCGGCCGCTAGTCATAAATGATAAGGTTCGTAATATACATATAGTAGGAATATTAAAATGCTGACGAGTTTGATTGTTTGAGCACGCTAATCTCCGGAACTACTAGTTCGAATTAAAAATTATTTATGTGCGGGATAGTCCATTTATCTCGGAAGGATATAAGATATTTAATATAACAAGAGCAGAGCATTAATGTAAAACGTTGCAAAAACGGGGAAAAATATTACTTTTGGGAGCTTCCGTTGCGGACGGTGTGTAAACGGTTAAAGTTACGTAATAATCATGTATGACAAAATTATCCTCCATAAAAAGTTAAAAAAAAAAGTCCGCGACAGCATATGTCTATGTTTTATGGTTAACTCACTATAACCATTTTTAAGATAATAAAATTTGTTCTAAACTAATGTATTATTTGAGAAGCTGTTTTCATAAACATGATATTAATCATTATCTAAATAAATACGTTAATCATCACAAGTATTTATTTTTGAACAAAATTTTCCTTTACATCATTTAATTTTAATGAATATCTTAGGAAATATGATAGTTTTAAAATAACTCCTCAACAAAATAATTCGCGACCAAATTCATTCGTCAGGTAGGCTTGCTTACTTTATACTGATACATTCCGGAAGTTTAAGCTAGAACGTACAAATAGCGCCCTTCTTGCCGTGGGCGGTTTATACTTGAGCAATACTTTTTCTAAAGAAGTATTCTTGTATGAAACGCGGCTTGTTTCGAGTAGGCAATGTCGAGACTGCCTACCGGTAGGTATTCAGTATTTAGCGTAAGGAAAATCTTAGTGGGTGAGTGTTGAATAAAAGTTTAAACTAAAATAAAATAACTTTAACACTTATTGTATATTTATTTAGGAGGTTTAGGCACTGCACTGCCTAATTGCCTATATGGAATGCACGCATCTGCACTGAGGCAACATGCATTCCTTGCCCACACTGTAGGCAATGTTTTATAGCAAAAACATCTGAAATGCCACTATTTCGAGGGAGGCCAATACTCAGCAGTTTAGTATTCGGTAATTTCGGTAGCAGTGGTTGTCATTAGACTGAATATAAGATTGTTCAAAAGCACGCTGGAAGTACCCGTCCGTGGTCAGATTCAGATCGCTTTGGTTAGATTAATCTGACCACGGACACTTTTAGTGTCAGTGGTTAAATTTTATTAATTTAACCACGGACACCTAACGAATAGGGTATCTTTGGTCAGACCCATTTTTTTTTTCATTTATCGCTTCCAGTAGCAATAAGTTTTCAAAAGGTTTCTTTATATGATTAGCTTACCGTTGTTTCCCGCTAGTACCACCCCATATAGCCATTTCGATCGCAGAATTTTTCAAAGTAGTAAAAGTCACGGCAGTTTCGTAACATTTACACTTGGCACGTGTGAGGTTTGGTTTCTATGCTTGGTAATAGCTTCCACACAATGCGACCCAAAAATGTTCAGTAATTTTGTGTACTTAGTCGCTGTGTCCACACGTTACTGTAACTTTTGTGTGGGTGGACACATTTGACACACTTTGCGTTTAATTTGTAACTTAATGTAAGATTCGGTAAAAATGTGCTGTAACTGTGTCACAACATGTTTAGTCAATGTTCCGGAACATAAAATTATAAATATGAATAAATCAATATTAATATTTCTTACACTCACACCAATTTAACCTGACCCCAAAGTAAGCACTGTAAAGCTTGTGTTATGGGATACTAGAGTAACGGATATACTTACATATAATTATACATAAATAAGTATTTATGTGTAGAAATATATATAAACGTCCATGACTCAGGTACAAATGCCCGTATTCGTCATACAAACATTTGCCCCTACCGGGATTCGAACCTGGGACCTCAGTAATTTGATACCGCAATCTAGAGATAGATAAGATGAAAACTTTATTGCTCTCTCACATGGTACAAAATACTTTAAAAAATTACAATTTCAGACTAATGGGCAAAGGCGGTCTTGATCTATTCCAGACTAACTTTACATTAACCTTTTTTTCCTTACATAGTACACTATCTTTAGTAGACTAGCCCGCGTAGAATACAGAATTACATTCCAGATCTATACTGCGTTCCCTAGGTAACTTTCCTAAATTCCGGATAGAAGGTAGCATATGACCTTACATCACCTACCTACATACCTCACAGTTCAAAATATCTCAATACCAATAACGTCATCAATATGGTATTTCCCGCGAGTTCGTCCTCATGTAATTCGGTTATGTCTGATGTCGAAATTACTTTGGGAAGCACTGTAAGCCATTTTACTACCTGAAACCATTTTGAAAATCTAGTAATCTCTGCGACTACTTGACAAAACAAGACGTAACTTTGTGACCAGTGGGCCTACCATGAGTTTTTCTTACCATTTACTGTACAGTAAACGGGAGACATTTAGTATGAGAATCTGTAGTTCAGCTACTGCCCGCTAGAGGCGCTATACAGATTCGCATACAAGATGTCTCCCGTTTACTGTACAGTAAACGGTAAGAAAAACTCATGGTAGGCCCACAGTTGTGACAACTTTTTTAAAGTTAATAATACATATTCGTATATTAGGTATTTACAATTATACGGTTTATTCTTGCTAAGATAACGTTTTTCAGTATTACATTCGTTATTCTATAAAAAAAGAAGCTGTTGTACTTTTATTATTTAAAATTATTCATTAAAACAATGATAACATTTTGCTGAAATATGTTTAAATTACGGTATTAAGGTGGCGCGTTGTTAAATTTAAATCTATTCTACGATACTACACCATAAATATGTTTTCCCATTAAGATAGGTATGGTTTATATAATCCATAATAAATCATTTAAAACAGTAATTGTATTGTTCTGACGGATGTCAGCTATAATGGCGTATTTAATTTTTATTTTAACACTTCATTCATGTCATGTCTAACAACTTTGAAGAATAATTGAGTCAGTATGATTGAATGTGTGATATATATCTAGATAGTGAATGAGTGTGATAACCGGTAGCAATCTGGTAATTATGCTACTACACGGCGACGTTACTGAGAAACCAAATGTTACTATGTCGGCTCGTCCCCTTTTTCAGTCTTAGTTACCTACTTATCATAGACGGTACGGCGACAAGGTCATATCTCAGTGTCAACACAATGGTGTTGCAACGGTTACGAATATGCGACTAAAATTGGTAACTGTACCACAGGTGGTACTTTCTGACTGATTATTAAATTCATTTTTACGAATATGTAGGTACCTACTTATTAAATAATATTTTTTGTACCTGAAAGTTCTAGGATCGCATAGCTTACTAGGAGTTATTTATAAGGTTTTGAGAAGTTCTAAAAGTTCTAAAAGTATTCGTGGCCAGATCAATCTCACCAAACCGATCTGACCACGGATACTGAAGAAAGTTTACCTATACCATTTCCCTTCGAAACCCTGCATTTTCTAAAATATATCAAATAACTTATAAAATTCTTTGCAGGGCACATTCGCAACCGTTCTGAACATTGCTCACCTGAAAGAAATGTTCCACGTTTGTTTCAAAAAGAAACCAAAGTACGGGAGAGCCATCATCCTTCTAGTAGCTGCTACATCAGGCCTGTTTGTCTTCGTTGTGTACGGAGTATCAGGCCTTATGTACTTGTACACAAGGAACAAAATCCACTGGACCATGAAGGATTACACAACATTCAAGTCCATAAGTACTGCTATGTGGTTCCTTGGGTCGATCTTTGCGGTATCGGTGCTGCAAAGAGTGTTTCGGATAAGCGACATCAGCTTTGCATTAATCGCATACACAGGTTGTATTGCTGAATACTTAATTAGAGGACTTGCGACGACTACTTGGCACATGTACTTAGGTAAGTTTCCTTTTCTTGTTGTCTCTTGGGAAGTGGTTTTAGGCAAGATGACTCGGTTGTGCCGGTTAAATTTAATCTTTATTTAAATAGCGTTAGGTTTCAGATATGTACAGCCGTACCTGCTGATGACCTTACAGTTGTCACATGGTGGTATGCATGTGCTTAACAAATTATTTATCAAATTGACTAACGTCCGAATACTCGAAACGTTTCTCAACTTTGAGGGCTTCTTAAACATCAACCTGCTGCGTTATAGCCTGCTGTATACTGGTAGAGTTGTCAATAGTACGAAAAAGACGCCATGTTGCTTAAGACTTCATGAAGCTGTGTAGCGTTTGAGGTCCACTTATACTTAATCTATATCAAAAAATTAAATCTAGATTTAAATATTTTACATTTTTGTAGGGCTAAATCTAGATTTAACAAAATCGAGATATAGCCAATTTTTCTGCAAGTGGACCTAAGGCAGGCATAATTGCCTTAACAGCGATGATAATAATAACTGATAAGATAATTAAATCATGACAATTAAATAAAGATCCCTCATTTATTTATCTTCCAGCCTCAGCGATGTCACTATTTGGATCCACAACAGGGACGTTTCTGCGGTCATTCCTCTCTAAAATCCTGCCTGGGACTGACACGGCCAAAGTCTTCGCCCTGCTCGGCACTGAAGAAGCAGTGAGCCCGCTCATAGCGCCTGTAGTATACAACACGCTGTACGCCTACACAATAGACAGGTTCCCAGGGGCGTTCTTAATTCTCTCGTCCGGACTCACCATTGTATGTTTCGTGTTATTGACGTAAGTGTTTTTTTTATGATAAACGGGGAGACTCTTAGGCCCGTATTCCACAGCGTGACAAGCAGTTGAGTACAGTTAGAAAGGGACGGGAAGTTAAGCCGTGTGGTGACGGCCTAAGAATACAAGTGTCACCACTCCCTTACATGCCTGGGCTGTCGTAAGAGTCGACTAAGAGGCTCGACGCATTGAACACCTGTGCGAGAGAAGGAAAACTTGAAACAAACCCTCTACCAACCCTGGCCAGCGTGGTAGCAGTAGGCTAATAGCCTCCTATGAATGAACGCCACGATAGGCGCGAGCTAGGAGATGCCTATGTCCAGCAGTGGACATCCACAGGCTGATGATGATGATGATGATGATGAGAAAGGGACGTCGCTACATGCGATAAATAAGAGCGTCCCATTTCTAACTGTTCTTAAGTATGGATCACTGCTTGAGTCACGTTCTGGAATACGGGCCTTAGCCGTCATCACACCTGTTATTAAGTATTGATAAGGCTGAAGATGAAAGCGAGTCTCTCCCGGAATCCTCAATTACTGAGGAACTGTCTATCTCTAACTGCCGGAACACAACAATGCTGAATAAATTGTTGTTATGGCGTCAGACTTAGATAAGATGGTGGTAGCTAGCCAGGCGGACTTACACCAACCAAACCAAATACAATATGTACTCCCGCTGGGAATCGTACCCGGGATCTCGGAGTCTGAATACTGGTGGTTGTTACCACTATATCACAGAGACGGTTAAAATAGTTTTATAAATGAATAGAGTCCTTTGTGGTAACTTTCATTGAACCATATTAACGCTGTGTTAAGGTACAAAACCACAAGGGGTCGCTTACCCTATCTATAATTTGCAAGAATTTGTTTAGTTAAGTTGGTAATGTAGTACAGTACAGCTCTTTTTCGCTTCCAATTTGAAAGTTAAGACAATTGACATAAGGTTCATTATTATAGATAGGTAAATTCGTTTTAATTCAAAAATTCTTCCACAATGTACATCGAGACTACTGCTGTCGAAAAATCTGTGTCGGTTTTGTAGATAGTAGTCTCTGAATAATAGTTATTAATGCGTACCTATTCATATTTGACAAACAAAACCTAATTAGTCAAGCAACATAATTAACCGCAAGCACATATTGTTATATGAATAATGAAGTAACGAAAATGAATTGGTAGTTTGATAATCAGTTGACCTGACCACAGAATGTGGTTATGGCAGATCTTTTTAGGACACAGAGCTTTTGCATACAGAATGTCTTTATGAAGTTCAGCTTAATGTGCGTTTTGCTGTAGGTACCTACATAATAATCGCACGACACTAATAAGCCACACTAAAGGTAGTGTCGTGTCGTGGACATTTTTTCCCCTTCTGCACTATAACTGGCCCCAGTAGTGTCGTAGGTAAGGGTGCTTGTACACGGTGCATGTAGCTGGAGCTAGTAAAGATGCGGGTTACACGCGTGAGTAATATGCGCAAGCTATTTGTTCGAGTTACTCGCTTTGTACTTATACATGGTGCATATAACTGGAGCAAGTAAAGACACAGGCTACTTGCACAAGTAGTCGTGGTCAAGAGCTACATGTGCATGCTATTTGCACGGTAGTTTTATGAGTTGAATCGCGTCAAAATGTCTCGACGAACGAAAGTTCTTTTAAACTCATTTATTAAAAATGTAATATTACCAGAATTATTAAATATGCTAGAAGACGAATTAATACAATTACGAAGCAAAAAGTTATGGATGCGTAACTGGATAGCCATATTTTTGAGATTTCTCGATTTCCAACTTTTCTAAATTGTAAGTAGATCGAAGACTTCGTATTTTATTTTTTATTTAGTTTTTTCCGAAACCGTCAATGCCCATCTCTTTCTCGATTGTTTATTTTTGTAGTTTGACGATTCCATATTCCACTACGTGAATTGTTTCTTCTATAATTGTTTAGTTTTTGTTTTAATGTGACCAATAATGAGTAAATTAGATAAGTGGAACGAAGAAACGACTTGTCGTTTCGTACTTTTGTACAAATCCTCGTCTGAACCTGCTCAAGTGACATGCGCGAGTGACCCGCGCGCGTCGCAGAGCACGCGGATTAGTTGCGCGGGTGGCTCGCTTTGTTACATGCTCGAGTCACTAGACCCGCACATGTTTTTTACGATGTATGTTTACGATGCATATAACCCGCGCAAGTGCCTCAACATGCGCAAGCTACTTGCACCGTGTACAAGCACCCAATTACACTACCAAATTTTTATTAGTGACAACATGGTCATTTCGTCCTTATTCAAGAGCGACGTTTTTGACTTCAATTTAATTTGGAAGTTAGGCAACACATTTGTCATAAAACTCGATTTAGTTTGTACAATTTCGCTTAAAAAATTGGCTTCCACTCCATTTCAACGTAATGTAAATTGAACCTTATGCGTTAATTGATTTGTGTTAGCTTGGCATTTTATCGATAGTTTACTTGTAAGGACACAAATAAACGTGTCCGTTTCGACTGCTCGGCCACAGTGTCCCAGAAAAAAAACGACTACCTCAACATTACGAAGTAATTTGTAGAAAACTAATAAAGAAAACCGCAAATTTGCAGAACCGATATTCAGAAAGTTATGGGCTTAACCATGGCCGCGCAGTCGAAACGTGGAGAGCTGCGCGGCCACGGAGATCTCAGATACGGGAGCTACATAGACATCTCATTCTTTTGGCTAATCACTGATATGATTTCGCAGAGCTTCTCAGAGCTCCGTTTCTGAGATCCCTATGTTCGCTCGGCTGTCACCGTTTCAACTGCGCGGTCACGACTTTAAAGAACTATAACTCGTAAAGTACATACTTTAAGGCTCTATTAAGACTCTACAATTTCTGCGAAATCATATCAGTGATTAGCCAAAATAATGAGATGTCTAAGTAGCTCCCGTATCTGAGATCTCAGTGGCCGCGCAGCTCTCCACGTTTCGACTGCGCGGCCATGGTTAAGCCCTTATAACTTTCTGAATATCGGTTCTGCAAATTTGCGGTTTTCTTTATTAGTTTTCTACAAATTACTTCGTAATGTTGACTTAGTCGTTTTTTTTCTGGGACACTGTGGCCGAGCAGTCGAAACGGACACAAATAAACTCTAAATAGGATGGATACAATTAACTTTACTATTTTACCTCTCAATGCCCTCGGCTAAAAATGCCTTTTCATTGCAGAATCGTTCCTTGTCTTCGTCGAAGAGCCAGTTCACCATACATGAATATTAATGAGGAACCTGATCAAAATTGAAGTTTTCCCGCAAACTTCTGCGAGAAAAGGATCGCACTAGCGCTTTTAAATTTTAGCTATCAAAAAAAGACTGATGTTTACCGAACCGGATTTTAGCTTTAATGGGTAAAGACACAATTATGAACAGATTAATTATTGTGAAAGGCTAAGAGTCGTATTTTTGAATCACTCGAATTACATTCGCATACGGAATCGCAAGATTCGCATGCGATTTGCGGGTGTGATACGCTGGGTACCGACCATTTTTTTTTCCAAAAATTAATTATTTCGACGTGATGTACCCAAAATGTTCTATTTAGTACCCAACATATTTTTTTTGTACTTATCAACTGATGTCTATACGGCAACGACGAAATTGGTCGGTACGTAACGTACTCGTCTCGTACGGACCAACATTAAAAAAATATATATTCGAGTAAAAGATGTTACAGAATAATTTGTACTCGTCATATAGTTTTTGATGTGTACATCAGTATTCAATACACATGCCTAAATCTATAAGGATTTCCTATTTCAAGTTGGTCGAAACGTAACGAAATACTTTCCGCACCGACTTATAGCGTATATTTTATTTAATTGATGTTTCAGCATAAAAATAAATACTTACCTAAATTGTACCTACTTTTACAATGCTACAAACAATGGATAAAAACTGGCCAAGTGCGAATCGGAGTCGCGCACGAGGGTTCCGTACCATCATTATTTATAAAAACGGCAAAGAAATCACGTTTGTTGTATGGGAGCCCCCTTAAATATTTATTTTATTCTGTTTTTTAGTATTTGTTGTTATAGCGGCAACAGAAATACATCATCTGTGAAAATTTCAACTGTCTATCACGATTCGGGGAAGATTTAAGAAACGGAAAGCGATAGAAAAATGTTCATCCTCGTACGGTTCGGACGTTAGCGACGATAAATGTAGTGAAGGTGCGTATTTTATGAAATCCAGCCCAAAACGAACACTGTTGGCATTACAGACGTGATTTAAGAGAACGAGCGGAGAAAGAGAGTTGAAGAAAAATCTGGGATTTTAGGCTAATAGCCTGGTTATGAACATATATTTTTATCCCGATATTCTCACGGGAACGGGAACCACGTGGTGGATACTTAATAAAATGTAGTTGTTCCTTTACGACTCGTCTCACAAGTTTTTCGCAGACGGAATTCGAACCCGCAACCTTATCTAACCAGATTTCCGGTCAAATTATCTTCAATGATGCTGCATCAATGAGACCTATCTACTTACTCGTTTATCCACTCCACTCATTTGAAAGTAATTTAAATCTGGAATGCTGGAGTTTTGTCGCATTCGAAAGCCATTTGAATTTGGAATGTGAAAATTGTTAGTAAAAGTGCACAATCGCATTGTTTTTTTTTTAACAACTTTATGATAATTTAACTACACGCAAACCAAATTATAACAAAAACGTACATTATATGTTTTGGCGCGCACTGTTCATTGAAATAAAACAACTTTTACGGATATCAAACGCGCTATATTTCCACGAACTAAGTTGTAATTGTCCGTATTTTTAGGTTTTTTGATTTTCCCGACGTTTCGGCACCTTTACAGCTGCCGTGGTCACGGGAAGACTGGCTACTTATAAGTCTACCCTCGAAAAGTTAATTTTTTTTCGTTCGGATTATTGATTTGATATTTTGATTTAATTGTTATTTTAATTCTTTATTATTAAGAAAAGAGAAAACTAAAGACTCTACTGGCAGTTCACAAATTGGGAGGACCTTCGAAGAAAGAAGCTGCCAAGAAAACTTCGAAAGCGGGCCGATCTCCACCTTTATAAAGAAATTAAGATATGTTGTCTCCACCTTTACTTTTTTATATTTATTTATCTACAAAAAGAGCTAACTGCTACCTCTTAGTGGTGAGAGGGACACGTAGCGACAACCCTCTCACCACTAAGAGGTAGCACAACAGCATTTGTCCAAACATCCAATTCACTATGGAGTTAGAGGCAAACAATAAACTAGCCAATAAACTTTGAGCCAGTCAGTGTATCGGAAAGCAACACATACGGACAGATACCTAAATGGTGATTCAAACCATCATCCTTTACAGTTAGCTACCGTAGGGAAATCTTTGTTTCAGAGAGCACGCGGCATCTGTGACGAGCAACACCTGACTGCGGAGCTTCGACAGGTCGAGCAAGTACTGAGAAACAACAAGTTGCAAGTACCACGCAGACGTCACAGAAACCGCGCCAAACCAGTCACAGTAGAACGTCAACCTGCTATTTACCATTTGTGAAAGGCGTCACAGACAAGATTGAGAGAATTCTAAAGCGTGCTTCTATTAATACTTACTTCAAGCCGCCCAAGAAGATTAACCAATTCCTACCACCAGTCAAGTGCAACATACCCTTTCAAGTCGCAGGTGTCTACAAACTGGATTGTGACTGTGGGCTCTCCTACATCGGGCAGACAAAGAGAAGCATAGGGACCCGCGTTAGAGAACATGTAGCTGACGTGAAAAATAGGCGCGATAACAAGTCTGCAGTGTGTGAACTTGCTTTTGAGGGACCCACCCACTACATCAGGTTTGATAAGCCACAGATCCTCGCCAAGGAACAAAAATTTGTCCCCAGAATGCTGCGTGAGGCTATTGAAATCACCAAATACCCAAACTTCAATAGAGATGATGGGTGGAAGATTCCACCAGCTTGGGACCCTATTATACATAAATTAAAATCTCAACCCAAATCACGCACTGCAAGACCCAAAGATACGGTTAGCTCTTTTTGTAGATAAATAAATATAAAAAAGTAAAGGTGGAGACAACATATCTTAATTTCTTTATAGAGGTGGAGGTCGGCCCGCTTTCGAAGTTTTCTTGGCAGCTTCTTTCTTCGAAGGTCCTCCCAATTTGTGAACTGCCAGTAGAGTCTTTAGTTTTCTCTTTTCTTAATAATAAAGAATTAAAATAACAATTAAATCAAAATATCAAATCAATAATAATTTGTGCCATAGTAAATGTCTAACCGTATCCGAACGAAAATATATTAACTTTTCGAGGGTAGACTTATAAGTAGCCAGTCATCCCGTGACCACGGCAGCTGTAAAGGTGCCGAAACGTCGGGAAAATCAAAAAACCCCTAAAAAACCTAAAAATACGGACAATTACAACTTAGTTCGTGGAAATATAGCGCGTTTGATATCCGTAAAAGTTGTTTTATTTCAATGAACAGTGCGCGCCAAAACATATAATGTACGTTTTTGTTATAATTTGGTTTGCGTGTAGTTAAATTATCATAAAGTTGTTAAAAAAAAAACAATGCGATTGTGCACTTTTACTAACAATTTTCACATTCCAAATTCAAATGGCTTTCGAATGCGACAAAACTCCAGCATTCCAGATTTAAATTACTTTCAAATGAGTGGAGTGGATAAACGAGTAAGTAGATAGGTCTCATTGATGCAGCATCATTGAAGATAATTTGACCGGAAATCTGGTTAGATAAGGTTGCGGGTTCGAATTCCGTCTGCGAAAAACTTGTGAGACGAGTCGTAAAGGAACAACTACATTTTATTAAGTATCCACCTGCGTGGTTCCCGTTCCCGTGAGAATATCGGGATAAAAATATATGTTCATAACCAGGCTATTAGCCTAAAATCCCAGATTTTTCTTCAACTCTCTTTCTCCGCTCGTTCTCTTAAATCACGTCTGTAATGCCAACAGTGTTCGTTTTGGGCTGGATTTCATAAAATACACACCTTCACTACATTTATCGTCGCTAACGTCCGAACCGTACGAGGATGAACATTTTTCTATCGCTTTCCGTTTCTTAAATCTTCCCCGAATCGTGATAGACAGTTGAAATTTTCACAGATGATGTATTTCTGTTGCCGCTATAACAACAAATACTAAAAAACAGAATAAAATAAATATTTAAGGGGGCTCCCATACAACAAACGTGATTTTTTTGCCGTTTTTATAAATAATGATGGTACGGAACCCTCGTGCGCGACTCCGATTCGCACTTGGCCAGTTTTTATCCATTGTTTGTAGCATTGTAAAAGTAGGTACAATTTAGGTAAGTATTTATTTTTATGCTGAAACATCAATTAAATAGAATATACGCTATAAGTCGGTGCGGAAAGTATTTCGTTACGTTTCGACCAACTTGAAATAGGAAATCCTTATAGATTTAGGCATGTGTATTGAATACTGATGTACACATCAAAAACTATATGACGAGTACAAATTATTCTGTAACATCTTTTACTCGAATATATATTTTTTTTATGTTGGTCCGTACGAGACGAGTACGTTACGTACCGACCAATTTCGTCGTTGCCGTATAGACATCAGTTGATAAGTACAAAAAAATTATGTTGGGTACTAAATAGAACATTTTGGGTACATCACGTTGAAATAATTAATTTTTGAAAAAAAAAATGGTCGGTACCCAGCGTATCACACGATTTGCGGTGTTAAATGAAAGAATTCGCATGCGAATCTTGCGATTGTGACAAAAAAATATGACTCCAGTTTCGATTGGACTTATCTTGTATAAGGAATATGCGATATAGAAGAGACCTACCTAACTATTTAAGCACTAAGTGAAGTATATGAATAAAACCAAAGATGTATTTTATATATTTTTAGTTTTTTATTAAAGTAACCATTAATAACAAAAAGAGTATGTTTGGAAAAACAATTTGTATTTTGTGTTTTGAACTAAACAATATCTATGGCATTAGATGTTAAATCTATTTACTTATAATAATCATCACAGATTATAATTAAACCATACTCCAATTTGAAAGGGAGCCAGTTTTCAGACAAAACCACTTATACAGTACCTATCTTAAAAATAAGATGTCTTACAATTATTGTGTTGACGTTAAGAGCAATGTTTAGAATTTTTACAATAATTGAGATTCAACAAACAAAGAAGACAGTTTATGAAAATATCAGGGTATTCACACTTACAAGATAGCTTGATAAACCTATGAATAATGAAACTTTAAAATTTAAACTGAGCAACTTTAACATTTAAACATCACAGATTTAGCTATTAAAAGGCCGACGTTACAAAAATGATGATCTGTTCTGATTTTTAATATCAACATGAACAAAACGAAAACAAAAGAAAAACTCAAATAGTCCTTAAGAGTAAAACAATAAAACAATTTTAAAGAAGACTTAATAAAAATCATAAGTACAACAATGATGAATGAAAACCAATGGGCCTTATGCAATACGTAAAGTATGGGGTAACAAAATACTTAAAAATAATTCTTAATACCTAAAATACTAATCAAATTGTTATGTTGCAGTCTTGTAGTGATGATTTGTCTGTAGTTAGTTGTGGAGTGGGGACATTGGGTTAGGATAAACTAGAAATCACTGGAGTCTGTCACGGCATAAGCACCAATGATATATACACGCACCATGTGTTGCACAAATCAAAGGGTCAAATCACTGAGAGTACATATCAAGAGGTCCGTATTAGTTTTACCATTCTTCTTCGGGCTCTTGGCCTTGATCCCCGCCACCAGCGGATGCTTTATTGAAATTCTGAAATCACAAGTAATATTTTAGATTAAAACCATGTTCCAAATTAAAACAAAAAGAGACAATTTGTTGTTACCTCAAACATTTCACTTCCCTTTTGGTAGCATGGAAAAAGACATGACTGATTATAGTAGCGATAAACCAATAAATGAAAACTGGTGGCATTATTGTGAATCACACTAGATAGCCACGGTTTCGAAACTCAGTCGGTATTCGCGGTCAAGAAAGTTAGCCAAGTCACACTACACAGAAACAGTCTCCATTATTTGGGGACGGGCAACGGGGACGACAAAAAGACTCCTTTAAACCGGTAAAATTTGTCTAAATAATTCATATTTTTTATTTAAAACCCAAAGTAACTATCTCGCAACAAAACTTTAGAATTCAAGAACTGCTGGACCGATTGGGATGAAATATAGGCAACATTTGACGAATAACTCTCTCTATGCCGATATTCTAACGGATACCACATGGCATGTGAAACGGCGGACGGGCCACAATACTCGGGCCATGCGAATCCTATTTATTGTAAACAAACATTTGAGCATTTTTCGTAATTATTTCACAAATACGTTATATTTCAACTAACACCATATTTCAAACTTGGACAACGTAAGTTAGCTAATAATGTGGTGCGGTGCACATATTTTGGGGGAGGCCTATACCCAGCAGTGGGTGTTATGCGTCTGAGACGACATATTTCTAAAACATGCAAATAAAAAGTATTTTTCAAGGTTAAGTATAGGCGGTTTGTTTACAAACATTCTTTCCGAAAAAAGTCTGAAGTTATAGGATACAATCAAATATATAGAATAGAGGATAATGTAGGATGTGGTTCTCCTTCATTTTTGAATTGAAGTCTGTTTAAAAAAGTGTTACGTACCCTGACGTCGCTGCCGCCGTACTTGTTGCCGCGGTAGGTGGAAGGCGCGCTGCTTTCCAGGAAGTCGGGCACGGCCTGCTCCGCCTGCCTTAAAATCTTGCCTAGATCACCCGCCAGCGCGCCGTCCTGTGGAGTACTTTATAGTTAACTATTTTACTATTTCACCCGCATGGTTCCCGTGGGAATATCGGGACAAAAATAGCCTATGTTACTATCCGTCGTTTCAACTAACTCTATGCTAAAAATCAAGTCGATTGGTTGCTTAGTTAGGGCGTCAAGGAAGACAAACAAACGCACTTTCGCATTTAAATATTAAGTTAAGAATTAGGATAGCTATCTACGAGTATGTTGCAACACATACTTACTCTGTGTGCCAAGTTTCATTAAAATATGTTAACACCCAAAATTAACAACCTATCTGTAGATATGGATTGGGGTATCAGAGATTGATGCCAAGGATACTGTGTGTGTTGCCTAGCAACCGTCGTTATTTTGGTCATATTAACAAAAAATCCTAGGCAACTATCTGAGATAGACCTATCCGTATCAACAGATAGGTAATTGATTTCGGGCGTAAGCCGTTATCGCGTGATCGAGTAACAATTATCCAAACTTTGTCATTTTTTATATTAGTAGGATAGATTTCTTACAAGCAGACCCCTAGCATCAACACCGTCATATAACGCGATATGATATGGAGCATATTGCCAATGCTGTCTTTATTGGGCTACGATTACGAGTGTCAATAAAAGCCGCTCATGCTCTAAGTTTTTGAAACTTGTGTTATGGATGGATACTAAAGTGCGTCAAAACAAAACAAAAATATATTGTTTATGCAAATTAGCAATACTGGGATTCAAAAGTAGGTTCCACACTTTTGAATCCCAGTATAATTTTTTTGGCATTGAATCCTATAAAACATAATTGTGCATTTCCGTTGGATCCCACATTTTAAAAATTGAAGAGAAATACTTTATATTGTCGTTGAATCCCAAAAACTATTTCTGTTGGACCCCCAAACACTTATAAAAAATTAAATGCGGGTACGTTTTAGTGTACGGATTTAATACGAGATTCTTGTTAAATCAGAATTGCTTTAAAAATCACCTAATCTAGGGCTATTAATTAAAATAAAAACATAAATTTGACGACCTGTTTGGCGCAGGGGTACTAACCCCACCTTCTGCGCCAGAGGTCCCGGGTTCGATCCCCGGACAAGACAAATATTCGTGTGCATGAACATGTCTATTTGTCTTGGTCTGGATGTTTAAAATGTATATTATGTATGTATTAAAAAAAAAAAAGTATATAAGTATGTTTATCCGTTATCTAGTATCCATAACACAAGTTCTTCATAATACTTAACGTGGGCTAGATAATTGTAGTGATTGTATGTTTTTTTTTTTTAATTATTCAAAAGCACTAAACTAACCTGATCCGCATCGTAGAATGACACAGCTTTGCCCCTGTTTCCAACACGACCGGTCCTGCCAATTCTGTGTACGTACTCATCTATGCTTTTAGGCAAATCGTAGTTCACTACAATGTCCACATTTTTAATATCTGAAAGAAATAAAAGGAATATTAAGTTGAAAATGTTAACATCGAGAAATGTTCTTGAATACTTATTCAAGAACATTTCTCAATGCATACTAGAATATAAAGGCGATATCATATTTAAAACACATTCACCAAGTACTAAGTTTTCTGTTTCCATATTTTACTAAATAAAAACCAACCCTGTAAATTTTGAAAAGAGAACACGAAATCAAAAATCAACATTGTGCACCTTCAAAGGTGGAAATAGTTTTAAGTTTTGTGGAACGACATCACAAGATCGCTCTCCTATGTTATTGTTATCAGCTCCCTGCAGTGGTCACAAGTATAAGATGGTGGACACTAAAGAAGTTGTGAAGCGCTTCCTTGTCGTTCTCGCATTGCAGATTGCAGCCAAACAGTACGGTAAACTGCCAAACCATCTGATGCAGCAGGATTTCGTCAAGAAATAGCGCTGTTCATATAATAGTGTGAAGTTTGCAGCGTCTCCTCTTGCTCGCGGTTTTGGCGGTCACCGTGTATGGACAACTTCAGCTTCTGTCGTTCCAACATGATTGACGCTATGAAGTCGGTGTTGCGTCTCCTAATTTAGCAAGATGACATCACGAAATAGTGCTTACCAAGTCCCCTAGCTGCGACTGCAGTAGCTACAAGTATAAGGTGGTGTCCACTCTTGAAGTTGTGCAGCGCCTCTTCACGCTCCCGCTGCTGGCGGTCGCCGTGTATGGACGACGTCAAAGTCTGCCGCTCCGATAGAATCGAGGCAATGAAGTCAGCATTGCGCTTCGTCTCCACAAATACTAGGATGCGCTTGTCGTCTGTAATAACAAATCGAGCATGTTTGAGAAATGTGATGACGAAAGAGGAAGAAAAAGGGCAGTAAGAATCATTGCAAGTGGAAGGGAGTCATTTCTGTCTACCTCAGTTAAATTTTATGGGGATATTTTTATGGCTTTAGAAATTAAAGATGGGTTAAATGTTGACCTAGCTTGGCGCAAGTGGGTCATTTAATTTTCGAAACGGTTGAATCCAGTGTAAGTCCTTGATTCTGTTAATGTTAGTAAGCTCGCAAATTACTGAAAAAACCAAATAGTTTCTAACTGCTGAAAAGAAAACAAACACTTAAAATACAGCTTAAAACTCACCATTCTCCTCAATGAGTTTCTGCAGTGCCTTCTGTTTCTCGTACTTGGCGACTTCAAGGAAGATCTGTTCGACGTCGGTGCTGGCGCCGCCTACGATGCCGACGGCGACGAACAAGTAGTTGTTGAGGAATCGCCCGGCCAAATGCTGGATGTCTTCGGGGAATGTGGCCGAGAACATCAGAGTTTGACGGTCAGTCTGCAAGAGATTTAGATAGATAGGTTCAGAGAGAAGTAAGATACAGTGCGATTCAAATAGGATGGCGGCTGTGAAGTTAGTCACAAGTCGCGTCGCAGTAGCGAATTTAAGGTGTCAAAAAAGGAGGAGGTACTCAAGTCAACGGTTTTTTTTTAATGTATGTTTTACCATAACTTCGCCAGTTGTTAACAGATTTTATAATTCTTTTTTATCTGAAAGAAAATGGTTTATGTGTGGTCCCATATAATTTTTACGAAGATCTGGCTAGTAGTTTTATCATAATCCTGAAAAATATCAATCACGTTTTGGCAAGTAGTCGTTAACCTAGATGACATCATTGTTGTGTATGGGCTGATTTTTAGTGTAAGTAACGGCACATGATGTAACTAAAAAATTTAAAATAAAAACATTTTATAAAAAAAAATTCAAACCGACTCAAAAAGTAAAAAATAAAACTTTTGGAGACAGTGCTAGCTAGCTAAGGCCAACAAAATATTTAGTTAATAGAAGTGCAATGTAGAATGCCTTGGCTGGCACCGACTCCAAAAGTTTTATTTTTTACTTTTTGAAGTCAGTTTGAATTTTTTTTATAAAATGTTTTTATGAAAGGCGTGTGTCCATTATAAAATGAATGTTTGTACCATCATAAAATAAATTATAGGCTTGCAAATTTATTTTTAATTTTCTCTTAACACCGTAGCAAAAGCAGTTTTAATTTTTTAGGAGCAAGTAGGTATTTTCAATAGCAATTTACTTACCTAATATAAAAATTTTACTTATTTCAGTTGTTATTCATGTTGAAAACAATGTTACTTAGCTACAAGACACGTTTGACAAGACGTTGGAATCGATACTAATAATTTTCGTTTTGACTGTTTGAATCGCACTGTATCACATTTAAGATTATATCGAGATAGAGCGCTTCAAACTGTACGAGAACCTAGCGTGCCGAATTTTTCGTACCTACGATAACGTCAAGAGCGAGATTTAGTGATGTGGAAATGTTATTGACAAGCTCTTCCAAGAAAGCACTGCACAATTAACCGTTTTCGTTTCTGAGTGCCGCGTGTTTTCGTGACATTGGTCTCAAACTTAGTTGACCGTGGATCAAACTTTTGACATGCAAGGTAGGTACATTTTACCCTCTATCTCTACTATTAAGTATTCTGTACTATAACTGTAAACGTATGTTAATGTGAGCGTGCAAGAAATTTCGTTGTAAGCGTTCACTCTGCTTGGGTGGCCGCCGCCTCCGCCTTACGTACTGTGTTAAGGCCTTTAGCTGCACAAAAATCTCGAGACAAATAAAATAAATCACTCACCAACGGCACAACAGAATGTTCCACCATCTTCACCATCGAGGGTATGAATCCCAAGCCTCGTCTAGCACCACGAAGCGAATGCTCTTGAACGACACGCGGCTGCAGGCCATGAAGTCAAACTCAAGACTAAACTAAGTGACACTCACCAATGGCACCATAGTGGAATGTTCCATCATCTTCTCCACCGAGGGTATGAATCCCATGTCAAGCATGCGGTCAGCCTCGTCTAGCACCACGAAGCGAATGCTCTTGAACGACACGCGGCTGCAGGCCATGAAGTCAAACTCAAGACTAAACTAAGTGACACTCACCAATGGCACCATAGTGGAATGTTCCATCATCTTCTCCACCGAGGGTATGAATCCCATGTCAAGCATGCGGTCAGCCTCGTCTAGCACCACGAAGCGAATGCTCTTGAACGACACGCGGCTGCAGGCCATGAAGTCAAACTCAAGACTAAACTAAGTGACACTCACCAATGGCACCATAGTGGAATGTTCCATCATCTTCTCCACCGAGGGTATGAATCCCATGTCAAGCATGCGGTCTGCCTCGTCTAGCACCACGAAGCGAATGCTCTTGAACGACACGCGGCTGCAGGCCATGAAGTCAAACTCAAGACTAAACTAAGTGACACTCACCAATGGCACCATAGTGGAATGTTCCATCATCTTCTCCACCGAGGGTATGAATCCCATGTCAAGCATGCGGTCAGCCTCGTCTAGCACCACGAAGCGAATGCTCTTGAACGACACGCGGCTGCAGGCCATGAAGTCAAACTCAAGACTAAACTAAGTGACACTCACCAATGGCACCATAGTGGAATGTTCCATCATCTTCTCCACCGAGGGTATGAATCCCATGTCAAGCATGCGGTCTGCCTCGTCTAGCACCACGAAGCGAATGCTCTTGAACGACACGCGGCTGCAGGCCATGAAGTCAAACTCAAGACTAAACTAAGTGACACTCACCAATGGCACCATAGTGGAATGTTCCATCATCTTCTCCACCGAGGGTATGAATCCCATGTCAAGCATGCGGTCTGCCTCGTCTAGCACCACGAAGCGAATGCTCTTGAACGACACGCGGCTGCAGGCCATGAAGTCAAACTCAAGACTAAACTAAGTGACACTCACCAATGGCACCATAGTGGAATGTTCCATCATCTTCTCCACCGAGGGTATGAATCCCATGTCAAGCATGCGGTCAGCCTCGTCTAGCACCACGAAGCGAATGCTCTTGAACGACACGCGGCTGCAGGCCATGAAGTCAAACTCAAGACTAAACTAAGTGACACTCACCAATGGCACCATAGTGGAATGTTCCATCATCTTCTCCACCGAGGGTATGAATCCCATGTCAAGCATGCGGTCAGCCTCGTCTAGCACCACGAAGCGAATGCTCTTGAACGACACGCGGCTGCAGGCCATGAAGTCAAACTCAAGACTAAACTAAGTGACACTCACCAATGGCACCATAGTGGAATGTTCCATCATCTTCTCCACCGAGGGTATGAATCCCATGTCAAGCATGCGGTCAGCCTCGTCTAGCACCACGAAGCGAATGCTCTTGAACGACACGCGGCTGCAGGCCATGAAGTCAAACTCAAGACTAAACTAAGTGACACTCACCAATGGCACCATAGTGGAATGTTCCATCATCTTCTCCACCGAGGGTATGAATCCCATGTCAAGCATGCGGTCAGCCTCGTCTAGCACCACGAAGCGAATGCTCTTGAACGACACGCGGCTGCAGGCCATGAAGTCAAACTCAAGACTAAACTAAGTGACACTCACCAATGGCACCATAGTGGAATGTTCCATCATCTTCTCCACCGAGGGTATGAATCCCATGTCAAGCATGCGGTCAGCCTCGTCTAGCACCACGAAGCGAATGCTCTTGAACGACACGCGGCTGCAGGCCATGAAGTCAAACTCAAGACTAAACTAAGTGACACTCACCAATGGCACCATAGTGGAATGTTCCATCATCTTCTCCACCGAGGGTATGAATCCCATGTCAAGCATGCGGTCAGCCTCGTCTAGCACCACGAAGCGAATGCTTTCGAACGACACGCGGCTGCGGTCTACGAAGTCGTGCAATCGCCCTGGAGTCGCCACTAGAATGTGGCAGCCCCTCTGAAAAATAAAACAAACAAATATATTAAACTAATAGATTGTGATAATGATTTATGAAATTGTCTTACTTATAGTCGCAATCCCTTTCGAAACGAATGATGTTTTAAACGACACTTCATTTGTCACTTCTCCATACATTTGAAAGATATTTCCGTCTTTCACTTTGCTTAGACAGTTCAATTTCGTTCATTTAACCTTTCAAAACGCGTCCCGATCACAATCCCTATCAAATGTCAAATAGTGACAGCCTAAAGTAGGTAAATATCTTTCAAATGACGAATTGAAAGGGATTGCGATAGATTTTAAAATTAGACAATTAGGCCCCTGGCCCTGGTTTGTGTGGGAACAAAACTACGATGCAAAGCAACGCCGCATAGCATCGCATAGCAGATGTCATGATGATGTAACAGTTGTGTGAAACATTATGGGCAACAATCATACGAAACTAAGAAGTGATTAAATAAACATTAGTTCTACTGCCATGCAACACTATCGAGGTGGAAAAATTCTGGGCCAATGGATAACGAAAACAACAGACCTAAAATAAATAATGATAACAAAGAAAAATCTTACAGCAATATTGTCCCCTTGATGACGCACTGCAGTTCCGCCATATGCGACCGCAATCTTCAATATAGATCCAAACGCAAACTTCCTGGCCTCATTGAATATCTGGAGGGTCAACTCGCGTGTCGGAGACACTATTATCACCTGTGCAAATAAACAAATTGACTATCTGGCACCAATTTAACAATAAATTAATTAGTATAAATATTTACCTGTGGCTGTGCACATCCATTGCCCCCAACTACTAATTCTCTGACATCTTGTAGAAGTGTGTTTATTATGGGTAGCAGGAAAGCAGCCTATAAAAGAAAAAATATACATTTATGAATAAATAAAAAGTAAAATACGCACGTAGTCTAAATAAACAATACAATTTATGTTAAACTCATTGTCGCCTCAACAACAACCTTGCCATAGTGCCCCTTCACATGATAACACGGTTGAAAACGGCAGCCGCGTTTGCCTGTTGCTGCGTCTATGGAGCACATTTCGGCGTCCGTGCACGGCTGCTGCGCTACATAATATGAAGCCTCATTGACTCCTTTCACAATCATTCATAGTTTTATAAACTAAATTAAATTCATAATCATAAAGGGAATATTTACCGTTTTGCCAGAGCCAGTCTGTGCACATCCCATCAGATCTCTCCCATTCAAAATAATCGGTATGGCGTGCTTCTGTATGGGAGTGGGTTTCTTGTAGCCCGACTTTAAAATGTTGTCCAGTACATACTTCCTGAGGTTGGCGCTTTTGAAACTGTCAATAGGTCGTGGGGGATTTTCGCCACTGACCTAAGAAGCAAGAAATTTATAAAATAAACAAAGAACAATAGATAAAAGATATTCAACAACAGAGTGAGTGAAAAATAGTGTAAATTGGTAGTTAGTTTGAATTTAAGGATCCATGCCTGTAAAAAGTTTAAACATTTAACATAAGTTTACCTTATATTTTGGTCACATTAAAATTAGTTCACAATCAATCGGTTATATCCATTAGTTATAATTGATCAGTGATGGATGAGATATGCAGGCCATATCTTAGTCATACATTTAACTTAATAGTTGCATATATGAAACCTAAGAGAAAACTGTGACCTCAACATGAACATGTGTTTCAGAAAACATTTTATCAAGAACACCTAGAACCAATAAACCTTATTCTTTTTAAAGGAATCTAGCCCAAAATCAAATTGTTGTATATGTAAGTATTTAAAAAAATATGGTAACTTACTTTTACAGCAATGCAGTCAAACTTGTCAAAGTTAATGCCCGAGCTGATGGTGCTGCTAAAGATTTCAGTCTCGTCATTGGTCGGTTCTGGGGGTACGTAAGTGACTGGTGGTTTCTTGGGTTCTCCATCTTCGCCCAGTTCTTGCTCGGGCTTGTCGCCGCCTCCAAAATCGTCTCTGTCGCCGCGGTCACGATCGCCGCCGCCTCCTCGCCCTCCCCCTCGACCGCCCCGTCCTCTACCCCGGCCCCTTTCCCCTCTATCACCCCTATCACCTCTGTCACCCCTATCACCCCTGTCTTTGTCATCATAACTGTCGCCTAAAGAGAAAGTGTAAAGTGTGCGTGAATGGATATGGAATACTTTTTAAATTAGATTTGGTAACAAATTTTACAACTGTAGCCTCTAACAATCGCGTTTAGTTTGACTAAATTTTCTTGGTTGATTGCGATCGTAATAGACGTTTAGTTGCACAATTAGGAACCCTTGGAGATTTTATTGTATCCCTTCGATAGAGTAATGTCACCGTCATTTTGCAAGAACTGATTGTTTGTAAATAATCGAGAATATTAATAAACCATACAATTATTGTAAACGGTCAATTTGAATTGCAATAAAAAGGATGATTTTTCGATAATTTATAAATAATCAGTATCTCTTCGTTATATTGCACGTAGGCGTGTGACGAAAATCATGCTTTACGCCGATCGGTTGAAATACGTAACAACGTAAACGTGTACTCGAGTGTTTTTAGTGCTAAATACCAGTGTTTATCGGTTTGTTTAACATAAAAAGTGAAAATTCATTGAAAATGAGTGAAGCCGAGCCTGCGGGCGAAGAAATAAATGACCACTGTGCACTGGTTAGTGCTAAATAACTCTGAATTTGTTGACGAACAACTATTTAACACCCGTGCTACCAATCCATAGGCCAATCAGATGACCGCATACACAAACACGTATAAGGTAACTACGGGTAATTGTACACCGTGGCGCAATTGGTGCATTTTTAATACGGGTTCGTTCACAATTAAACGCTGTTCATCTCGTTTCTTTATAAACTGACCGCTGGACAATAATTATTTATAATGAACGAAAAATTATCTATTTATTGCAAATACAATAGACCGTTTACAATAATTCGACGGTTATGTATACTACGGCCGGTTTACAATAAATCGTCAGTTTATAAATATCTTGATTATTTACAAACAATCAGTTCTTGCGAAAGGCGGTGATAGTTACATAATAAACACACAGCGGATTCCCCTTATTTACTTAAGCAAATAATGTATTAATATTTTTTGAATAGGCTTGACAATTTATTACAGCAGATACAGAAGCTGAACACAGTGCACAAGAACGAACAAATCGTATCGAACAGGCGTATCTGCACTAAATGTGCAGAATAAGACACGCGCGTGAAATGATGCCTGCATTAATGTTGAGTAGGTATATATCCAGGAAATAATCGGAAGCAGTCTGCAGTTGGCACACGACGAGCCTGGTCTTATTATGCTGACGTTTACTGATAATCGTATTTCAAACGTGTCGCAATCGTGCTCTTTTACACAGTCCGTTTCTACAGTGGCAGTGTAAAAAAGCACGTTAAACACGATTGAGGTACGATTTTGATTAAACGTTAACAGAATTAGGCCTGCTTTAGATTCAGATTTCAACCGATTATTTTTTTCAGGATGCTTATTGCCATGTATGTACACAGAATAACAGATCTGGCTTTACAGTTGAATTTTCGTAGCCCCTAATGACAGTTGTAGTCTTTGCAAGTGTACAACCTGAAGTGTTGTCGACTGTAATGTACAAGTCCAAAACGCACAAATGGTTTATATCAGGGAAAACTACAAGAATTCATATTTTTATTCATACAAAACGGCAAAAAAATCAAACAATTTGAAGTAGAATAGTAATTAATAGTAAACTAGAAAGAATGTCTGTTAAACACTCAATAAGTACTATATTATTCCTTATTACAAACTGCCAGTTTTTTTGCTGTGTTAAATGAGTACAACTGTAATTATATGTTACTGATGTGTTATTAAGGCGGTACCCCCACCGAAAGTGGCGCCGCGTTGAATTTTATTTAATATCGTAATTCTAATTCACAATTTTATTAAAACTAAACGTGGAATTTTTAGAGCCCATAGTCTAGTATTTTTAGACGGTATCATTACATTCCCTCGTAGTCACTGCTAGAAGTAGATAGCAAAACTGCTAAAAGTGGCCGTTTTTGACACATTTGCTATCTACTTCTACGAATGTCTATGACGAAATGTAGCGATACCTTCTAAAAATACAAGACAATGGGTTCTAAAAATTCCACGTTTAGTTTTAATAAAATTGTGAATTAGAATTACGATATTAAATAAAATTCAACGCGGCGCCACTTTCGGTGGGGGTATCGCCTTAATGTAAACGCAAAAACTAAAGAGGAGAGTCAATATTACAATATGAGCATGTTGTGGCTGGTCAATTATACAATTAAAGCACAAAAAACGTATGATGAAAACCGTGCAGAATTAGTTATGAAGTTTAATTTGATGCTTTCAGCTACAAGTACTTGTGATTGAGTGAATGTGCATGTACACAATTTAACATATTGTGTTCGGAATAGGCTGTCAACACAAAGTAAAAACATAATATTGTAAGAAAAACTGAGGACAAAAGCAAAAACCACACATAATTATTTATATTTTATATGTGTACCTGGTTTTCTTCTTATAAACCTTCCTGAAAGGTAAACATAGTGTTGATGTTAGTGCAATATAACTCCCACTCGTCCGTTTAATAGTACATGACATTAATTATTTCTTTCATTTGTCTTGAATGAATGGAACAAAAAATACTGAATTAAGATATTACTATGGTGTGTGAAGTTGAAACTCCACAATAATACGGAGAAACCTGTTAATAATTAACAATATTTCCTATTTACCCAAGAAACTTAAGAAATTACCTAAGCAACAGCTTTTTTTTTCCTAAAATATCTTATTCTGTCTAATCCGATATACGCAGTCGTCAATTATAGAATGTCGTACTATTTAAACCTTTATGAAGTACTTTACACCCTTGAAGGTGGAAAACGATAATGGATAACATTATTTTATCAAATCTCAAGTGGCAAGGAACTGAAGTGCCACTTTGTCATAATTTTTTTTTTTTAACCTACCTACGTTAAGGATTATGATAGTCCAACTTGTAGTGGTCCTTAAAACAAAGCATACTTTTAAAGAATAATTTTCTTGCAGCAACTGTCAAACGTGATGACACACGACAGCACGACAATCTTTACAATTAGAGCAGTTAGACTTTGAGAGCGTCCTTCGCCTAGAGCGGCGGGCGTTGCGTATTACATGCTCAGAACACATCAAAAAAAGACTGCGATCACACAACGATTTTCATAAAAAATACCTGTTTTCGTGTAAATGTTGACCAATCTATACTAATATTATAAAGAGGAAAGATTTGTATTTTTGTATGTAACGAATAAACTCAAAAACTACTGGACCGATTTTGACGAAATTTGGTATAGAGAATCCTTAGACCCCAAGTAGTAACATAGGCTATAAATGATCCCAAAATTCCCACGGGAACGGGAACCACGCGAGCGAAACCGCGCCCGGCCTCTAGTATTTTATACATTTGGTACCTACCTTTCAAAAGCAAGAATGTTTACCATTTCGACTGTGTATTTTATTAATTTTATGAATTGTTTTGTTTTAACTATGAAGGTGTTTAAACTGCTTACCTACTTCAAAATTTCATACAATAATAACCAAATTTTTTTTTTGGAGTTTCACTCGATTTTTTTTTCGTAATAACGTGTTGTGAGGCTCCCTTTTTAACTCAATCTACCGTACAATTTCTATAACATCTACAAAATATATTTAGTTGACATTGGGAAAATTCGAGAATTCTATCGCGAGCAAGCCATTAATTAACCCTTAGCTGGTATCGGGGTCCAATTGGACCCCAACAGCTCATATTTTTTATCAGAACTTTACAGTCTAAGCACGTACACTCTTGCGCACCTTGGTAATCTCATTACGTCGCGGGGTGCGGCGGGTGACGGACTTGCGTCACTCTACTGTTACTAGAAACGGAGGTATGTATACTAATGGGGTCCAAATTGACCCCCGATACCGGAAGTGTGCATTTTATAGTAAGAGTTATTTTGTAATGTTTTATTATTTTTTCAGTAAATAATCGTCGCCATGTCGGGTTTTTTACACGACAGAGAAATTGCACAACTCTTGAAAGACAAAGACCAGGAATCTGACTCCAAAATCGTTCATGATGCCTCAACAGCTGCTTGTGATCATGAAAACATCAGCGATTGTGAGGAAGCGGAGGTACTCAGCTGTTCTGAAGACTTATGCGATCGCAAAAAGGACGACAAATGTTCAAACAAGTGTAGGAAGTGCCTGCATTACATATGTTAAGTACATATGTACAGCCATAACGGTCACTTGTACCAAATGTTAATTTTTTTGTGGTAAAACTTTTAGTTCTTTCATGAGGATTTGTTTTAGTTTGTAATTTTTTTTCTTATATGTGATCTCAGAAGTTGTTCCTGATTTTTGTTATATTGATTATATACGAAAACAATATAAAGAAGGTTTGATTCGTTATTTTTAAGTTTTTATATAAATAAGAGTGCCTAAAGTAAGACCTTAGAAAATATTTGTAGTATGAAGATGTTAGCTATTTTGATAACGAACCATGTGATCTCTGATTAAAATATGCCAAATAACGTAATTAATATGTAGATTATAAGTTTTTATTTTCATAAATAAAACAGAAAATTTAAAAACTTAAACTTATTGTTTTATTATCTTGCATATTTTATATGGGGTCACTTTTGACCCCCGATACCAGTTACGTTGCCTTTTTAAGCGATACCAGTTAAGGGTTAAGAAAGAAGTACAAATTTTTTTTTCAAGTCTGAACAAAAAGTAAAAATAGTCAAAATCATTAAGTGAACACAATTTTTTTTTATCAGTTGATGTCCTTGACAGCACGCAAATGGGCAACACCACTTATCCCGTGTTCCTGGCCAGGCCCTTGTGTCGCTCCGTAATAGCAGTTTTTGTTTCCTACAAATGTACAACCTAATGTGCTGTTCACTGTATTATCGATTGAAAAGTAACTGCTCTTTTTGTCAGGTCAAGCCTTGAACAGGTGAGAGGGAAATGTTAGAGATTCAAAATTGATTATTAACAGCCAGTTTTAATAACCTGGGTCTGAGGCAGAATGGTGACCCTGGTACTTTCAACAAAAAAGATTTTAATTAAATTATTTACGTTACGTTACGTAAAATAAATGATAACTTTTTAGAAATTTGTGTTTTTTTTTTTATTTTTAATACCCAAATAGAAAAAAAAACATTTTTAATTTTGTGTCTTATCTTTGTTACACAGCACATTTAGCCATATACTAGAAAAGTGCACATCATTCGCTCATTTTGCAATATTCATATTCTGTGAAATGTATATTTTTAGGGGAAGTGGTCATATTGCGAAGTGCACATTCTGCATCAGACCCAATAATCTATCCTCAGTAAGAGAGACCTATCTTGGATATGTAACTTAGTAACTGCCATTATTTTAGACTGATTATAAACTGAAGATATCTAGGCAACAAAGCTCTAGTAAAGCCTATCTCTTACTGAGGATAGGCTATTGAAACTGAACGTAAGTCTTATTTGAATATTTTGATACAATTTTTTTTTTATTTATTAATTGTACTTACCGTTAGTTTCATAGTCTGGCCGGCTGCCTCCCCGCCCGCCGCGGCCCCCGCGCCCGCGGCCGCCTCCTCTGCCGCCGCGACCTCGTCTGTCGCCAAAGTCGTTGCCTACTTTATCCCCATAATCTGAAACAGATCTTCCAATCAGCTAAAATTTTAGGGAGAAATTAAACATTGTTGTTTTGCATATATGTAATAGTTATATACTAACAGTACCTATCTGTTTTTGATATGATACAAATGGTTAAATAGGTAGGTATGCAAAATTTATTATCTATAATCTTATTTACTTTTAGTCATAAAACACCAAATTTTAATGAGAAATATATTCTTTTAGGTGTGTAAAGGAATTATCTAATGGAAATGACAAAATATGGCCTTTTAAACACAAGATGATCATGAGAACCCGGTGAACATTGTATCACCTTGACAACCATCAAATATGACAATCCAATGATACCAAGTTTGGCAGGTAAGTAGGCAAAAAACAGTTTAAAGGTACTGGATAATGAAATAGATTTTTTAATTAACTTCCTTGCAATTTTTCCATATTTTCTCATTGTTCTAAACCTTCCCTGGACTATGACAAACATTTCGAAACAACAAAAAATACATTTTAAAAATAGAACTTGTTTATAAAACGAAGCATACTTTGTCAAAATATCAGATAAAAAAGGTACTTGACCTTGAGATAAGTTTGGGTTTAGGAATGTCAAGTGTGTATAAAAAACAGAGGGCCTTGTGAAATGCAATGTGAGAAAGATTCAAAGAAAAGATTATAATAGATCCTCACTATGTAAAGAAATTTATCAAGCCAATTTTTTTATTCATGTTTTGGCTTTCTACAAATATTACCATTGTCTTCAAATGATTGGAAACCTCTGCCCCGAGACAAGCTGTGTCCCTCATCAATGGCAGGATCTCCGTAGTTATTGTGGTTGTTTGAGATGGAGACGGGCGGTGGCACCACCTACAAATAAAAAATAATATATAAATATTTATTATAACTACCAAAAACGGGATGATTATACAAAAACATAGTTTAGCTAGGTACTAAAGTTACTTACAATCTGCTCATTGTCATCCCATTCATCATCCATTTTCTGCAAAGAGAATGCAATTTTATTTATTAAGTGCAGAGTGTGGTTAGGGCTCTATACTCGGTCCTATGGTAAATGGGTAGGTGTGAAGGTACAAAATCACTAGTGATAGATAAGAAAAATAAGTAATACAATTAGACGCACAAACATTTCGAGACTGGCGTATCTAACAAACTGGTTACTTATTTAACCTTTAAAAACATGTGTAGCAAGTTATTAGACAACAAATAACCGTCGTACTCGAGCTGATACCGGCTAGGCTTCACCAAGCCGCACGTGCAGATTTTAGAATATGAGTAAGTACGTACGATAAATAAAACTATGTAATGATTTAAAAACATACCTGTGAGTTTATTTGATTTCTGATTGACGTCGTCTGACGGAAGATGTAGAATGTAAAAATCAAAGCAACAGAATCACGCCAGGAACAAAGGTGCTTTTTTTGACAATAGCCGATAGCAGAGCGGCCAGCGGCACGAAAAAAAGAAACGGGAAGGAAGACAGATTTTTATTTTGGCAATGGAAATGAATGAATGAGAATGAGTGATTTGCTTATACTTTTTAACAATATTACCGGCCCTGGTATCTTGTGTCTTGAGACTCTTGAGCAAAGATGAAATAATGAATGAATAATAAAGCAAAATAGACAGGTTGCTTCTAACCCCCCCGTTTACCCGTAAATTATAATGCTGCAGCTGAAAGGATGACCATAGGTTCTCGATAGGAGCTGTTAAATAATGCATTCTTTCAGTGGCCACATCATACGTTTACAACATGCTGTCCAAAGAGTAAAGATGCTGTCTTGTAAATGCTTCGCCAGTGGAAACAAGGGGTGATCAAAAAAACGTCTGTCTTACAAAAGATGGCATCTGAGAAGGACGTATGTAGTGATTACACATTATAGGATTACATACTCTTTCTTTGGGACCTTTAGTTAGGCTGGCCACACACTTCCGGAAGTAATGGCTGTCTGAATGGGGATGAAAACGCTAAGACGCTGCAGATGGCGCTGCATCCGTTTGATTGACCCTTAACAAAACAATCACAACTATTAGGGTTTTCACAACCCTAATAATTGTGCTTGTTTTTTTTGAAGTGAAAACTTCTTTAGCGGCGTTGAGCACTTTTTCTGTAATGGGTATAAAATCTTAAACTCGCGTCAGGACACGTGACCTGATCGAAAAAGCGTAGGACGGATGGAGAATGTTGAGGTGACAGGTTGACTATGGTCTCGGTTGCTTAGCGACAGACTGTTGATAATGTCTTTTACTTGTCTCTTGTTTTATTGTCAATATATATTTTTCGATTCTCTATAATAACTAATGTTTTCTTATATCTTATTACCTAACTTAACGTTCACTTTAATATGGTTTGTCATGTTTGTGTACGATAGCGCAATAAATGAATATTGTATTCTACCACATAAATGATAGTACTTTTATACTGATAAAGCAATTGGTGCAAAATTATTCCCTAACCATTCCAAAATATCAAACATGCTCAACGTTAATAATCAAGTTTTCACTTCTGCCGGCACTCCCGGAGTGCAACCCGTCTTTTTTTTTTTTGCATAAAATTTTGTACGCCGTGGTGGTGGGAGTAAGTGGAGTTTAAGATTATAACTTATCCTTTGACTAATAGTGATAAAAAACAGGAAATCAAAATTTATTAGAAAGAGAGACAATACCCTCTAGAGAATGAGATAACGCTACATAGATTTTTGCTTTAAGTAAAGTAGGTGATCGGAATGTTAGCTCTAAATACACCTTTATTATAGTCAGTGCTTGTTTATCCGGTTAATTTTCAAAACGGTACAGCAACGAGTACATAGAAACCGGGGCCCTACCGCGTAAAAAATATGAATATGGACATGGGCTTCATTTGACAGTTAAATGACCTTATAAGGTAATTTTATGAGCTTCAACTGTCAAATGAAGCCCATATCCATATCCATATTTTTACTCGATAGGGGTGCCGTTTCATTAAGGTTTGACTATACCGAAACCGTAAAAAACGGTTTCATGAAAGAGCAATATTAATAAGGGTACCTAAGCACAACGGGACAACGCGATCACGCGAGTGGTAAATCGACTAGCGAGCTTCTGTCTAGATACGGAAGCTTCCGTATCTAGACAGAAGCTCGCTAGTCGGGGCCCCGCCAGTAGTTTCGCAGATTTGGATTGAACCGGTTTAATTAAGGGTTTTGGAAGCGCTCTCATTATAGTGCGTTTCATTCATCTTACTTATCCCTTTTGTTAGATTGGTAGTTTGTACCCCTGTATGTCAAGAAGGCTCTAATGTGTTAGAAAGAGAAACATTTATCAAAACCATTTTCTTCAACCGCTTTTTAATGTTTTGAGCATGATTTTAGCAAAAAATCCAAAACATAAGTAAAATATCAGCATCATATCGACAGATACGAAGAAACGCACTATGTACATTCATAAGTTAAGTGAAACAACAATACATAGAAAATGCGCAGTGCATTGCATTCATTCAGTTGTTCGTCGCTTTTTTACCTATAAAAAAAGTTAATGTCAAAATTAAAGTGTTGTTGGTTTGGTAGTGGCTGTGTTGTGATTTTGTGATCTTTATTTTCGGAAATAAACTAAATGCTTGATGATTTCAGTTGGAACACTGTTCTCATATAAAATGAATGAAGTTTATGTGTGTAAAATTATTCTGAACCTATCAAGGTGAAATCAAGTTTTTTCTATTGGCGTCCCCCTTGTTTTGTATGGTTTAGTTTACGATGGCTACAAGTGAGGGGACAGTAACGGTGATGGTGGTAACTGAACGTTCACACATCACCATAGAATGCCCTACCAGAACATACACTGCAGAAGATTTGTGTATTTATTTATGCAAGAAGTATAACATACCACCAATAACGCGTACGCTTTTTGCACTGAGAATCAAAGGGACTCGGTATTTTCTGAAGGATAACAGTGAAGTCCTTTTAGGATCAAGAGACTATGAACTCAGAATTCGATTCAAAGTAAGTACTTGTAGATATTAGCATTTGTTCAAGATTAATTTGATGCTTAGAGTGCCCAGGGGTTAGCTCATGCATAATGTAAATATCTTCACTATACATTTTGAAAAGTTTCTAGGAAGTCATATGTTTTGTCAAATTTACTTGAACAATGAATAATTAATTTTCTCCTCTAAACTTTTAATATTATCATCAATTAGTTATCTGTAGGTAATTGTTGTTGTTATGATAAAGGCAATTTTTTATGATTATCTTATCAGTTGGTAGAAAAACATTCGAAAAATGGTTATAATTCTGTAAAGGTTGGTTAACAAAAGGTTGGTTGAAAGCTGGCACATTCACTGTACTCATATTTATGCAATTTAAAAAATTGAATGGATAAATACAAAAATATTCTTCTTCTTTATGAATAGCTTGCTCTATCTTCTAAACATAATTCCGATTCCAATGTCACATAGGTACAAAAATATTCACTCTTTAGAAGCAAAGCCTTACTGACTCCTTCTTACTCATAAATTTGACCATACTTGAGAAAGAAAGATAGACTATTCTTGATGCCCATGCAGTGCAATTAACCCCCTGCGCTTATTCACAGACACTACATATACATTACATTAAACGTGCCAGCTTTAGTTAAACAACCTGCAGCACACTTATAACCATTGTATATGCATTCTTTTTTTGTATAATCAGTCTAAGTTAGCTCTTAAGTTTTGGTGCGCACTGTTCATTTAAATAAAACAACTTTTATGGATATCAAACGCATTTATTTGTCATCCCGTGTGCCAAAACGTTGAGAAAACAAAAAAAAACATAAAAAACTCAAAAAAAAAGGAGTAGTAGTTTGTGAAATATAGTGCGTTTGATATCCGTAAAAAGTTGTTTTATTTCAGTAAGATAGTTTACCGAACCACTTTCATGGCAGATTTTCAGATTCATATTCAAGGATATGGTTCAACAACTGCCTATAACATGTAAATTTATTTCCCTATCATATTTAGCCTCTCAGGCCCTGGATTATGAGACACAATAGATTTTCCATTGTTTTTGAACACCGTCTGGTTTGGGTTTGATGAATTAAAACTAGTGTTATTAATCCATTGTGAGTATATAAGCTCTCAAATAGTTGTCGTATCCAAGTTAGTCATTCAAAACATTAATATAATCTATGAGAAAGTTTTAGAATCAATTTATTATCAACTTGTCTGTAACTACTCAGATTGAACTACAACTCGCAACCTTATGTTGTCCTAGTGATTGCTATTCCATTTCAGTTATGGACTTGTTAGAATATGTGTATCTTTTTCCATTTTTAAGGTTCCCAGGCTTGGTTTGTTGATGTCTTTGGATGAAACTACATTCGACTATTACTTTCAACAAGCAAGGCTTGATATCAATGACAACAGGGTGGCAGAAATCAAGTATCCTGATCATAAACAAGAACTTCTTGGACTTGGCATTACAGATATGTAAGTTCTTGTTTTCATTTTTGATCTAATCAGATAGGTTCCACTGCTACGCTTACGTAACAAAAATTTACATCTTTTGAATTCATCGTAAATTGGCTCTGCTGCTATAGCACAGCACAGGTTGTCTATATTAATAGATAAGAATGATGGGCAATAACCCACCATGCAAATCTGATGAGGATTTCAATGCTGTTTATTTGTAAATGCAGTTGCTTCTGTTAAAGCTTAAAGTTTCTTGGTGCCCATTCATTTTACTCGCGATGGTACAGAGATGGTATATGCGTTTGGGGTGAGAGGTTGTTTTTGCAAACCCCCGACTTTAAAAACGTCTGATTTAATTATCTGTCGGGTGCTGCCATCACTATTTAAAATTTCAACATAAATATCAATAAGTATAGCAATAAAATATCTCCAATTATTCATGTTACTATAAAACTGCAAAACTACCTAGTGCATATAAAATCAGCCCTGATGTATAATTAAGTTGTGGTTTTTAAATTATTTTATCCTTTTTAACCCATATAGACCTACCGTACCCTATTCGGTACGGTAACTTCATAAAATTATTTTGACGAACCTGTGGGTAGAACAATTTTTTTTTATTGTGGCTATGAGGCTCAAGTGTCAGTCTTACGATAAAAATATTACAAACTGGTTACGTGTAGGTGCATTCGAGTTTTAATTATTATTTTCTGGCAGAAAAGGAAAAAAAATATTTACCATGTCTTCAAGACGGTAAGTTCCAAATTATTTATTATGAATTATATTATTTATCACTATTATTGTGAAATTTAGAATATAGTAGATACTATTACAAGAAAAAAAGTTAGGCTAATATTATTTTTCTTAGGTATATTCAAACCTCAATTAGATGTACCGTATATGGTACAGTAGGTCTATGCGTAACATATGCGCTAATTATACTATAAACTGTATTTATTTTGCTTTTTGTTGTTTTAGGCCATTGTCGCTTCATGATATTGCCTCGATTCTTGAGGACAATGACGATTCTTATTCCGAGGGGCAGGATATTGATATTTTTTTGCTTCCACCTGATACCGCCAATGATGAACACACTGATGAAGATTCGGGGAACGAAGATGTCGTAGACATAAATAATTTGCCTGCAAACTTGCTTCGAGCACCAGCAGAACTTGCTGCTTCTACATCATCAGAAGAGCCAGAAGGTCCTCGTGAATGTAATGAACCCTTGCAAAAGCGCGTCAAGAGCTATAATTGGAGAAAAAAAGATTTTCAATCTAAGCCTATCACCTGGCAACCACTTTATCATGTTCCTCTTGAAAGAAGTCCGATGGAATGGTTTTCTTTGTTTTTTTCTGAAGATGTATTTGAGTTGCTTACTGAGGAAACAAATAGGTATTTATCAAGAAAACTTCTTCCTGCTGACGTCAAAATAGAGGAGATGAAATGTTTGGTTGGAATTTTGTTGGTCAGTGGCTACTGTCAAGTGAGCAGAAGACGAATGTATTGGGAGAACGCACCTGATACAAGGAATAAATTGATTGCAGCAGCCTTGTCTAGAGATAGATTTTCCCTAATTTACTCCAACATTCATGTTGCTGACAATCTGAATTTAGATGCATCAGACAAGTTCGCAAAAGTGCGTCCTTTGCTCAAACTTTTAGCAGCAAAGTTTCTTGAGCATTGTCCTCACATTGAGAATCACAGCATTGATGAAGCTATGGTCCCATATTTTGGTCGCCACGGCTGCAAACAGTTTATAAGAGGCAAACCTATAAGGTATGGCTACAAACTATGGGTTGGTGCGACATCAGGAGGTTACATTGCTTGGTTCGAACCTTATCAAGGGGCGTCTACGTTTACGAATGTCCGATACTCTCAGCTAGGTCTCGGAGCAAGTGTAGTATTGACGTATACAGATCAATTGGAACAGCTGGGATATGGCAAAGACTATCATCTCTTTGTAGATAATTTTTTTACTGGTTTGCCTTTGGTCCATGAAGTTACCGAGAGGGGGTTCCGTATAACTGGGACTATAAGAGAGAACAGGACCGGTAAATGCCCTTTACTGGGAAATAAAGAAGCAAAAGCAAAGGAGAGAGGCTTCTATGATTATCGGGTATCTGATGATGTCATTATATGCAAGTGGCACGATAACAGCATGGTATCGGTATGTTCAAATGCAATTGGTGTTGATCCTGTACATAAAACCGAACGCTATTCTCAGCAACAAAAAAAGAAGATATCTGTGTCTCAACCTCATCTCATTCAGCAATATAATAAAAACATGGGCGGTGTAGATTTATCAGACCAAAACATATCGTCACTGCGAACCAGCATTAGGGGAAAAAAGTGGTACATGCCTCTGATTCTGCACTGTATTGACATGTCTGTGCAAAATGCTTGGCTGCTGTATAGACATAACGGCGGGCACATGGACTTACTAAACTTTCGACGACGTATTGCAAATACAATCATCGATGGCAACAAACAACGCGAAAAGCCCGGTCCTAGTCGAACATCATCAATAACAGCTGAGTCGCGATATGACGGCAAAGAACACTATGTTACTAAGCAGGAGAAGAGAACCAGGTGTGGACAATGCCACAAACAATGCCCTACACGATGTGTCAAGTGCGATATTGGTGTCCACGTTGAATGTTTTATTATGTATCACACGAAAAAGTGAATCAAAGTCTATTTGGTAAAATTGGGTATTTTGTATGCTTATAGGCCTACTGTACCACATACGGTACGCCCCCTCGTGCCCCCCCCTTTTATTTAAAATTTTTTTTTTCATTTTTTTTTTGAGTCTTTGGTATACTTTAATAAACTTTTGTTAAAAAAACTAAACTTTTATACAAAAATTGTTACCGGTCTAAATGGGTTAAATTAAGTTTTAACCGTTGTGGGTTTTTAGCTGTTGATCTCCTAAATAAGTGGTAGGAAAAAATATTGGAAGATTCGAAAGTACTTATAAGTTCCCTGAAAAAATTACTGGAGTAATGACTTAATAGATTACTTTTTACCCATCCCATGAGGACTTGTCATTGCAAGGCCGATTAATAATTCAGGCCATCTGCTTACCGCAGCGATCGCACCAGATAATGTTATGTGACTGTGGCATCAAATATTTTTCATAAGTATTTTGAAGATTTGTATTAATTTGTTTCACAGAATTTTTTTATATGAGTCTTCCATTCTTTAATATGTACAACATAAGCTTCAACTTATCAATGAGTATGTTATTATGTATGATTGAACAGAGGACAATAGCATGTATCATTTTAAAATCACTGTCTACATGCAGGTAACAATGGCACTTTAATTACTTGGCACTTATGTTACAATCAGATTTCTTTCAAGGCTACAGGCTATTATAAATGTAAACACTATAATGGTTACAAGTATAATGTACAGTTGACAAGACATCAAACTTTTTTATCTTGATGTAGTATGCCCAGTCTGCTGATTATGTAACTTGTTTCTATCAATGTCTGATTGAAAATGCAGTCACATTGCTGCTTAAGTAAAAATCAATGTGACAACTATCTTAGTAAAGCAGCAATGAAACTGCATTTTCAATAAACTGCAATCAAAATCTGTTAGCAACAGAGTTAGATAATCAACTAACTGATCCCTAACGTAATAAGAGAAGTTTTGTAACCATGTACAACACTTTTTGCTGTGATTGGAAGTTGAAGACGCTGTTAAAATTTTATTGTAGTTTTTATTATTTAATATTTTTTTAATCACCCTAACTCTAAAGCCTGTTAAATATTTATAGAACATAAAATATTTAATTGATTTTAAATTAAGGTCAAAATTGTTAAAAGTTATTAAGTTTTGAATTGATTTTATGTTTGTTATAACACCTTAACTTTTCAAATTAATTAATAGCTATAAAATAGATTTACGATTATTGTGTTTACTGAATTTTAATAAAGCTATTACCTATATAAGATTTATTTTGTTTGCTCATTACTTTATTTGTTGTATTTTTTTAATGATTCACATTAACTAGAGGCTTGGTGTTATACGAAGATGTTTAATTATTGTGTATCCAATGCTTAAATCTTACTCCTAAATCTAAATCAACATTTTTTTTCAGGTGTCGTGCTATAACAGAAGAGAAATTGTCTATGAATGAAGTTGTGAGAAATTGCAAAAAATACATACCGAAGATTATAAACAAACGTCATGGGCCTTTTCCCAGGAGACATGCAAATTATCTACTTCCCAAGTTGTTTGAGATGCATTACAGTATCAAGTGAGTAAATACACTTGACATGGTGACATGTACATCACTTTATTTGTTTATATATAAAACTAGCGCCCGCCGCGGTTTCACCTGCGTGGTTTCCGTTCCCGTGGGAATATCGGGATAAAAGGTAGCAAATGTTTTAATCTAGGCTATCTTCTATCTGTGTGCCAAATTTCATCCAAATCGGTTGAGTTGTTTTCGCGTGAAAGAGTAACAAACATCTAAACATCCTCACAAACTTTCGCATTTATAATATTAGTAGGAAGTAGGCTTGGACGAATAATTCGTCCAAGGAAGTAGGATATGACTACGCTTTTAAAAGTTTTTTCCTTTAGGTACATATATAACTTGTAATAAAAATGGTATCTGAATGAAACAAGTTTTTGGCTCAAACTGACACCGAATTTTTGTATTCGTCTCAGTTTCGGCGAAAACAAAATTTTCTTTAAAATGATCATGTTTCGATTTGAAAATGTGTTTAATGCGACATTTTGGAGTTAACCGATAATGCCTTTTAACAGCATTGTTCCTTAATCGATGACTGAATAATAAAATAGAAAAAAAGGTGCTATAAATTTTATTCAAGCCTAATATAAATCATTTGTATCTCATTGATACATTTAAATCTAAATTACCTATGTGATCTTTTCGTCGCGAAAGGCCACTCTATAATTTCACTATGAATTTGCAGTTATTTAAAGGACAAATATATGGTGCAACTTTATGGACTAGCACCGAACTACTTGGCTGAAGAGTATGACAACATTTTATGGATGAATGGCGACACTATAACGCCCGTTCGTCTAATGGTGGCTCCTTTCCACACACAGCAGCCTGGCATCAGACTTTTTGACACAAATAAAAGAGAGGTGAGTTTTAGGCAGTAATTTTAACACATACATACAGTGGTGGTCACATAATTAACGACACTAGCTGATTTTCATACAATCGAGGTAACTTTGGAGCCTTGGTTCTCTGCCAAGAATTGACCGAGCTGTGATCTGGGGGGTTACTCTTGACAGAATCGCGTTGAGATCGAGATTGAATGTCAATAATTATTACTGATTTACGACGTTGATTCGACTTTAATAGAAGCTAAAATCTATTACTAGCGTACAAAATTGCTTCATTTACTAATTTCAAGTATTAATATTTAGTTTAATTACTTATTTTAAGTTATTATTACTGACGTTTGACATTAATTCAATCTCGATCTCAATGCGATCGCGTCCAGAGTAAGGGGACTGATAATGGCCGTCCAGGGATTGATGGAGATCCAGTTTGCTATACATACCTAACTGATCTGATCAACATTCTAAAAGTTGTAAGAATCGGAGTTTTCAGTTTCAGAAATTCCATACATTTTTATACTGTTTTCTCGTTTTTTTAAAACGGATATGTTTTACGGATGTGATCCATACATCTTTTAGAATGTTGATCAGATCAGTTGGGTGAGTATAGCAATCTGGATCTCCTCCACTCACTCCCTGGATGGTCATGATCAGATTACAGCTCGGTCAATCCTTGCTGCGTAGTGTCGGCTTAGAATAGCACTACCCCTCTCATCCCGTGGGTGTCGTAAAAGGCGACTAAGGGACTCAGCCTTCAGGAGACGGGCAGCAGCGTCTCCTACAAACTTGGCCATACTGCGATCGCCAACCCGCCTGCCAAGCGCGGCGATTATGGCAAATCCCCCCTTTTGGGGGAGGCCTATGCCCAGCAGTGGGTGTTATGTGGTTATCATTCTTAATCTTAATAAAAAATAGCTTTGCACTAACCATATGACGTTCTTAAAGTCCTCGTACGGCTATTCTCAACTTACGGGCCTAATATCGAGCGCCTAAAGCTAAGTTATTCTTAATATTCATGTTTTAAAATAGATAAGAATAGTCTTGTAATAGTTTAGTGCAAATGGTTGTTAATGTTTTATCGATTCTTGAGTGTCGTATATGTTCACGGGACCATCGTATTGACCTTAAGGCCAAGAATTTGTGTGATAAAGATATGTAATCAATCGCACAGCTTAATGAATGGATATGTAGTTGGCTTTGTTAATTATTATTTATTTTCTTATATTGTCCCTTACCAGCGACAAAATCTTAATTTATTTCCCTTATGTTGAGCAATCATTGAGATCTTCTATAAACGTTCATTCCTATTTCTATGGTTCAAGATTTATTTTCGCCTTTAAAATAACATATCCAAAGAGTAGTAGGGATTCGAGAGTTCTAACACAGTGTCAGAACTCCCATCCCCCCTCCACCCGTCTCCCCCCTCATTGCCCTTCCACAACCCATCCTCGGGTCGTCCAAAACTAAAAAAAAAAAAAAATAAAAAAAAAAAAAAAAAAAAAAAAAATTAAAACACCCCCATTTGAATCGATTGCGCTGGGTCCCGGAATGATATCTCTAACCCTTTCTGAGATACGTTTTTCTTAAATTCAGCCCTACTTGATTAACTAATTAATCCTCGGGCCTCGAGCTTCGCTAATGACACGTTCTATGTTAATTACACCTCAGTCATTTTTCACAATGCCGCTCATTACTTAACTATCCCTTAACTATTTAATAAAATCATTCATATTTGTTGCATAACTACGATCCATACCTATGCATGTTTTCGAACAAAACAACGCCTCACCTAGTCTACCTACCTACCCAGGCAACACACACAGTTTGTTGAAGCTGGAGCTTAGCGGAGTTTTTAACACACCTACTATTTATCGTTCTCATGTGAACACCATATTTCTCTTCTACAATCTTAATTTGGTTCATTAATTTCTCATTTATTTGCTTCCACTACCATAACAAGTTTTACAAGTACTTTTATTATTTGATTCGACAAATAACTTTGCTCATTAAATTATCAACTATTTGCTTTCACTATAATAACAAGTTTTATTCAAATTCTCAGTTGTTTTTTGAACATTTTGATTGAGAAACACATCATAATGTTACGATCTGACTTAGTATAAGAACAACCACAACTTAACTTTTCCTAACAAAATATTATTCGCCCTCATTGAAGACATAGACTACTGCTTCAGAGTCAAGACAACAAATATGGAAGTGAGTATTTTATTTTATTAAGTTACATGATGTTGATTTATATTTACTGTTGTACTTATTATTCTTTGTTCTCATTGTTATTGCTCATATCTTACCTCGATAATAACACTACCACCAACTAGGAGGAAAACACTTATAAATATTACTTTCCGATGTCTGATGATGAGGACACATCTTCGAGCCCATACCCTTAAGAAGAGAAATAGCAGCAGCGAGCCGAGCAGCGATTCTCTGAAGGAATTCTTTGAACAACCCGCGTAGAAGTAAAAAGCAAAAGTTCAGTCGTCTATTGTAGGCAGAGTAACAAACGACGGGGTCTCATATATTTCTACAAATGATGATAATGGATCAAAAGCGAATCACCTAATAAAGATCGAGATCTATGAATTTAAAAAATTGGCGAACGTCTCGCTATCGGATCACTGGAAACATGTGGACGTACGAGTGAAGTACTACAATAAACAAAACACTAACCACCACCAACGAACACGGCAGCTGATATATAACATTACAAAAGAAATTTCAAGTGCATCTGACTGCAAGAAATATACATTTAAACATAAAGATTGAATAAAATCATCCATACTGACGTTGATTTATAATGCATCATATTATAAAATGTATGAAATAAGGTTGAAATTTGACACCTGAATAAACGATTTATTCTGTTAATATTCCCTTCTTTTCCTTCATTTCAAGGTTTTTAAAATAAAGATCAAAATGAAATTGAATACCCAACCTAAAATACCCTTGGCGAAGCAGTCTTGTCAGAACTTGTTATTTAACTACATGTGAACACCATATTTTTCATTCATTATCGAAAAACTTTATTTACTACTTTCAATAAAGTTTCAACTAACTTCTTCTCTTCATTATTTAAGTATCAAATGTTTGCTTACAAAAGCATAACAAGTTTATTTAAGTCTTATCCTTTGAATTAGTTTACTTTGTTTTATCAGTGATTGTCAAACACATTAGAATCTAATGATATGAACTAGTATAAAAACGATCACATTCGCTTTCCATTTCCTAACAAAGTGCCCTAAAAGACGACATTGACTACTGGTTTAGAAACAGGCTATCTAAAACGGATGTAAGTATTGTATTTTAAATACTTCTTTGTGCCTGATATTTGCTAATTGTTCGTAACTATCGACCTCCTCGTCTGTTACATGATGTTGGTTTATATTTATTGTTGTACTTACAATTTTTTGTACTCATTATTACAACCCACATCCTGCTTTAGTGACAGCACTACCATTGGTTACGAAGCAAACACATCTTTGACACAACACCTACTCTATCAAGAAGATAAACAGACCAAACAGCGAACCTCTAAGAAGCAAGTATTTTTGAATAGCCCTTATAGGAGACACGAGCTAAACTATAGTAGATTAGTCTACTGTGGGGCGTGCAACAAAGGATGGGATCAAAAGCAACTCATCTAATAAATGTAATTTTTTCTTTATGTCTTAAAAATTTGCAAGCGTCCTGACATCTGATGTAGGCGTTTTCGAGTGAATTACCACCTACAACAAGCAAAAGTATAACCACAACAAATAAATTCGACAGTCAATTTATACTTATAATAATATCAGAAAGCTATTTGAAATGCATCTGAACGCAAGAAATATACGTTAAAACGTAAATATTGAATTTGCATAAAATCATTGATCAACACAATCTCATTAACAAATTATTTTGCCATAAAGAAACTATCATGAATATCGTTACAATAGTGGTGGATCTGCAATGGTTCAAAGATTTAAAAAATAAATTCATTATAAAGGAATTGGCAACCGCTACTAAAGATTACACATTCTAATATTTTTTATAAAATCACCTTATTCTTTTGAAAACTTTATGAAATGATGAACAAAAGCATATACGTTGGTTGGAGAAAAACCGTGGGTTGACTTGGATTGAAGAAATCATTGATCACCAAGAATTTCAACGAATTTTAGTACCTACCTTATTTAATTGACAAAAAAGTATTAGTCAAAGATTTGGAGAAAATAATGTGGCTTAGAGAGTTCTATTTACAATGTGAAATAATAGAATTAGGTGAAAAAGGTGGTCATAATGGCTTTAAGTTACTTAATGATTGCAACAACAATGAAAAAAAGTTTTGAAGTTGTGTTCATCACAAAAATATCTGTGCATTAAAAAATGTAATGTGTCTCAAGATGTGGTACTGTGATAATTATATCTTTAATTTATATTAATTTAGAATAACAAATTAAATTGTAAACTATTTTTAATGTATCATTTTATTAATCAAATAAAATATATTTGGGGATATACATACACCGTTCCTTTTTTTGAATTGGATCAAGTAACTTATCATCTTTTCAGATTGCGAAAATTTTAAAAACATAATAAACTTAAACTTCTGTAGGATTTAAAAAAGTAATCGTTATTTGTACATAACTTGTTGTAATAATAACGGACACAAAAAAAAATACTGTTTGGTTTTTTAACAATTCTATATATCAATATAAACCTTGTTAATATCATGAAGAAACTGTCATGAATACCTAATTTTCAAAATATAAATTATTACTATGACAGAGGGAAGAAACCACATGCAACAAGCAAAATTATAACTACAATCAACGAACTGGACACTCGATTTATAATAAAAGATTTTTCAAATGCATCCAGGACCTCTATTTTTGAATCACTTGTCGTGCGAGTGGCGAGGCGAATGAGGAGGCGATCACGCGATTAGCAATCTAATATGCGTAGACATAGCACGCTTTTCGCTTTGCCCCTCGCGCGCTCGCGTTGGGAGGCGGTACTACAGGCGAAAAGCGTAGTTATGTTACGTGCAAGGTCGCTTTTACGGAATACGGAAACTCAAACGTCGCTCGCACGAAAATCAGTAGAAACCTCGAGACGAGAGAATCAAAAAATAGAGCTCCTGGACACAAGAAATATTAACAACTACAACAAAAATATTCTTCCGTAAGAAACTATCATGAAAATCGATGCAATACTTAGTCGTGGATTTACAAGGGTTCAAAGATTTAAAAAATAAATTCACTATAAAGGAATTGCCAATTGCTAATAAAGATTTCACTCTGACATTTTTTGATAAAATTGCCTTTCTTTTAAAACTTTATTAAATGATGAACAAAAGAATATGCGTTAGGTTGGAAAATAAAACCGTGGGTTGACTTCGAGCGAATGATTAAGTAATTGATCATTAAGAATTTCAACGAATTCTGGTACCTTATTTATTTAGACAAAAAAAAAAAAAATAGGTTTGTAGAAAATAATGCGGCTTCGAGAGTTATATTAAGAATATGAAATAATAGAATTAGGTGAAACAGGTTGTTCTAATTTTTGTAAGTTATATAATGAATACTACAAGAAATACAACATGTTTTGGAATGGAGTTCATCACAAAAAATATTTGTGCAATATTTTTTTTTATGTGACTCAAGATGTGGTATTGTGATAATTATATCTCTGATTTCTTTTAATTTAGAATAACAAATATTGAATTGTAAACTATTTTTGAATGTATCATTTTATTATTCAAATAAAATATCTTTGGGAGTATACATACACCGTTTTCTTTTTGAATTGGATCAAGCAGACAAAATCATTCATTTATTTATCTACAATTATATTCTCCGATGCGAAAATTTTAAAACTCCTGCAGAATTAAAAAAAAATTGAACATTTGAACAAAACATGTTGTGGAAATAACGAACACAAAGAAAAAATGCTTAGGTATTGTTTGGTTTTGAACAATTCTATATTTCAAAACAAACTTTGTTAATATCATGAAGAAACTATCAATCAAATAGAAATTATGATTATGACAGAAGGAACAAGTTCTCGAATTGTGTACATCATAAAAATATGATCACATTAAAAGAAACTATTTATGAAATATTGAATATTATTATTAATTTTACTGTATAATTGTTTTCTTTCAAAGACTAAAAGACTATAACATTAAATTGATAAAATAATTTTACAGTTTTTTTATGAATGCATTAGTAAACATACGATATCTTTTTATGTCTTCTAATTTTCCTTATCTTGTTCGACAATGTTTGTTAATATCATGAAGAAATTAACAAGTATATATCGATGAAAATGCTCGTGGATCCAAAATTCTATAAAATAATTTAATTATAAGGAACAAAATTAATCAATATTAAAAATGATATTCTAACATTTCAATAAGTAAAACGTCATTTTTTTAACTTTTATCAAATGGAGAGCAGAAGTAAGTGTATTGCTTAGGTAAAAAAAGAAATCAATGTTTGACTTAGAGGAAGAGATTCATTGATCATCGAGAATTTGAACATTTTTCATACATAATGTGACTTCGAGAGGTAGCTCTCAACAATGTGAAATATTAGAATTTTTGGTGGAATTGGACAATGCTAAATTTTTAAGTTAGTTAATGATGAGTATGAAGACGGAACAAATTTTCGAATTGTGAACATAATAAATAGATGTACATAATTGCATAAAAAAATCTTAATATTGAATTGTTAAATATTATTTACTGTATCATTTTATTAGTTATAAAATTTCGTTGTGGGTAAGCATTGTTTTCTTTCAAAGACGATAACAGTAAATTCTTTAAAAAAAATGCAGTTTATATTAATAATATTAAAAAACATTATTATATGAATGCTAAAGAAAACATTTCTTCTCTAAAAGTATGCCTTCTGTTTATACAAATAAAAAAGAAATCAATTAGTACCTATTTACTTGCAAGAAATACAAATGTAGGTTGCGTATGCGTATAAGAGGGTGTGTTAATTATTTAAGACATCTAAAAAAATATTGTAGTTGTGAATAGCAGTGTGAACTAGTTTATTAGCATAATATCTAAACTAATATTAAGATCCATTTTGTAGATGCATATTACCTACGAACGATTTAGGTAATAATAAATTATAACTTCACTTTTATTACGAATATTTAAGAATTTGGTTTTTTTTAATAATTGTATTTTTTTTATTTGCAGCATAAGAAGCATTCGAGTAATATATCAATAAAAATAAGAAAGTGAATTCCATGTCTTCAAATTGTAACTTATTTGCAAACTTTAACCAGGTTTACTACACGGTAGGAGGAGCACCATTTGGATAATTCTATTTTAGATTTGAGATTAAGTTACCATTATTAAGTATCAGCTGGCAATGTTCACACCAAAACTTAGGTTCAGTGTTATAAAATATATAACATGCTTGCATGTCAGCGATTGTAATGAATCACCTCACAATCAACTTCACGTAGTCTGCTTTACCTCTAAAGTCTTATTCAGATCCGCATTGGTGCAGAGGGGTGAGGCAGCATGCATGCTTATCGTTGCAGATGGTTTCAAAGCTCACAAACCGCAGCTGAGGCAGGCCGGCTCCGCCGGCCTGCCTCAACCGCAATTTGCTTTGAAACCATCTGCAACAATAAGCATGCGGGCTGCCTAGCCCCTCTGCAGCGCTGCTGGCTAGAATTACACTTTAGGGGTAAAGCAGCCTACGTGAAGTTGGTTGTGAGGTGATTAATTACAATCGCTGACATGCATGCATGGTATAGATTTTAGAACACTGAACCTAAGTTTTGGTTTGAACATTGCCAACTGATACTTAATAGTGGTAACTTAATCTCAAATCTAAAATAGAATTATCCAAATGGTGCTCCTCCTACCGTGTAGTAAACCTGGTTAAAGTTTGCAAATAAGTTACAATTTGAAGACATGGAATTCACTTTCTTATTTTTATTGATATATTACTCGAATGCTTCTTATGCTGCAAATAAAAAAAATACAATTATTAAAAAAAACCAAATTCTTAAATATTCGTAATAAAAGTGAAGTTATAATTTATTATTACCTAAATCGTTCGTAGGTAATATGCATCTACAAAATGGATCTTAATATTAGTTTAGATATTATGCTAATAAACTAGTTCACACTGCTATTCACAACTACAATATTTTTTTAGATGTCTTAAATAATTAACACACCCTCTTATACGCATACGCAACCTACATTTGTATTTCTTGCAAGTAAATAGGTACTAATTGATTTCTTTTTTATTTGTATAAACAGAAGGCATACTTTTAGAGAAGAAATGTTTTCTTTAGCATTCATATAATAATGTTTTTTAATATTATTAATATAAACTGCATTTTTTTAAAGAATTTACTGTTATCGTCTTTGAAAGAAAACAATGCTTACCCACAACGAAATTTTATAACTAATAAAATGATACAGTAAATAATATTTAACAATTCAATATTAAGATTTTTTTATGCAATTATGTACATCTATTTATTATGTTCACAATTCGAAAATTTGTTCCGTCTTCATACTCATCATTAACTAACTTAAAAATTTAGCATTGTCCAATTCCACCAAAAATTCTAATATTTCACATTGTTGAGAGCTACCTCTCGAAGTCACATTATGTATGAAAAATGTTCAAATTCTCGATGATCAATGAATCTCTTCCTCTAAGTCAAACATTGATTTCTTTTTTTACCTAAGCAATACACTTACTTCTGCTCTCCATTTGATAAAAGTTAAAAAAATGACGTTTTACTTATTGAAATGTTAGAATATCATTTTTAATATTGATTAATTTTGTTCCTTATAATTAAATTATTTTATAGAATTTTGGATCCACGAGCATTTTCATCGATATATACTTGTTAATTTCTTCATGATATTAACAAACATTGTCGAACAAGATAAGGAAAATTAGAAGACATAAAAAGATATCGTATGTTTACTAATGCATTCATAAAAAAACTGTAAAATTATTTTATCAATTTAATGTTATAGTCTTTTAGTCTTTGAAAGAAAACAATTATACAGTAAAATTAATAATAATATTCAATATTTCATAAATAGTTTCTTTTAATGTGATCATATTTTTATGATGTACACAATTCGAGAACTTGTTCCTTCTGTCATAATCATAATTTCTATTTGATTGATAGTTTCTTCATGATATTAACAAAGTTTGTTTTGAAATATAGAATTGTTCAAAACCAAACATTACCTAAGCATTTTTTCTTTGTGTTCGTTATTTCCACAACATGTTTTGTTCAAATGTTCAATTTTTTTTTAATTCTGCAGGAGTTTTAAAATTTTCGCATCGGAGAATATAATTGTAGATAAATAAATGAATGATTTTGTCTGCTTGATCCAATTCAAAAAGAAAACGGTGTATGTATACTCCCAAAGATATTTTATTTGAATAATAAAATGATACATTCAAAAATAGTTTACAATTCAATATTTGTTATTCTAAATTAAAAGAAATCAGAGATATAATTATCACAATACCACATCTTGAGTCACATAAAAAAAAATATTGCACAAATATTTTTTGTGATGAACTCCATTCCAAAACATGTTGTATTTCTTGTAGTATTCATTATATAACTTACAAAAATTAGAACAACCTGTTTCACCTAATTCTATTATTTCATATTCTTAATATAACTCTCGAAGCCGCATTATTTTCTACAAACCTATTTTTTTTTTTTGTCTAAATAAATAAGGTACCAGAATTCGTTGAAATTCTTAATGATCAATTACTTAATCATTCGCTCGAAGTCAACCCACGGTTTTATTTTCCAACCTAACGCATATTCTTTTGTTCATCATTTAATAAAGTTTTAAAAGAAAGGCAATTTTATCAAAAAATGTCAGAGTGAAATCTTTATTAGCAATTGGCAATTCCTTTATAGTGAATTTATTTTTTAAATCTTTGAACCCTTGTAAATCCACGACTAAGTATTGCATCGATTTTCATGATAGTTTCTTACGGAAGAATATTTTTGTTGTAGTTGTTAATATTTCTTGTGTCCAGGAGCTCTATTTTTTGATTCTCTCGTCTCGAGGTTTCTACTGATTTTCGTGCGAGCGACGTTTGAGTTTCCGTATTCCGTAAAAGCGACCTTGCACGTAACATAACTACGCTTTTCGCCTGTAGTACCGCCTCCCAACGCGAGCGCGCGAGGGGCAAAGCGAAAAGCGTGCTATGTCTACGCATATTAGATTGCTAATCGCGTGATCGCCTCCTCATTCGCCTCGCCACTCGCACGACAAGTGATTCAAAAATAGAGGTCCTGGATGCATTTGAAAAATCTTTTATTATAAATCGAGTGTCCAGTTCGTTGATTGTAGTTATAATTTTGCTTGTTGCATGTGGTTTCTTCCCTCTGTCATAGTAATAATTTATATTTTGAAAATTAGGTATTCATGACAGTTTCTTCATGATATTAACAAGGTTTATATTGATATATAGAATTGTTAAAAAACCAAACAGTATTTTTTTTTGTGTCCGTTATTATTACAACAAGTTATGTACAAATAACGATTACTTTTTTAAATCCTACAGAAGTTTAAGTTTATTATGTTTTTAAAATTTTCGCAATCTGAAAAGATGATAAGTTACTTGATCCAATTCAAAAAAAGGAACGGTGTATGTATATCCCCAAATATATTTTATTTGATTAATAAAATGATACATTAAAAATAGTTTACAATTTAATTTGTTATTCTAAATTAATATAAATTAAAGATATAATTATCACAGTACCACATCTTGAGACACATTACATTTTTTAATGCACAGATATTTTTGTGATGAACACAACTTCAAAACTTTTTTTCATTGTTGTTGCAATCATTAAGTAACTTAAAGCCATTATGACCACCTTTTTCACCTAATTCTATTATTTCACATTGTAAATAGAACTCTCTAAGCCACATTATTTTCTCCAAATCTTTGACTAATACTTTTTTGTCAATTAAATAAGGTAGGTACTAAAATTCGTTGAAATTCTTGGTGATCAATGATTTCTTCAATCCAAGTCAACCCACGGTTTTTCTCCAACCAACGTATATGCTTTTGTTCATCATTTCATAAAGTTTTCAAAAGAATAAGGTGATTTTATAAAAAATATTAGAATGTGTAATCTTTAGTAGCGGTTGCCAATTCCTTTATAATGAATTTATTTTTTAAATCTTTGAACCATTGCAGATCCACCACTATTGTAACGATATTCATGATAGTTTCTTTATGGCAAAATAATTTGTTAATGAGATTGTGTTGATCAATGATTTTATGCAAATTCAATATTTACGTTTTAACGTATATTTCTTGCGTTCAGATGCATTTCAAATAGCTTTCTGATATTATTATAAGTATAAATTGACTGTCGAATTTATTTGTTGTGGTTATACTTTTGCTTGTTGTAGGTGGTAATTCACTCGAAAACGCCTACATCAGATGTCAGGACGCTTGCAAATTTTTAAGACATAAAGAAAAAATTACATTTATTAGATGAGTTGCTTTTGATCCCATCCTTTGTTGCACGCCCCACAGTAGACTAATCTACTATAGTTTAGCTCGTGTCTCCTATAAGGGCTATTCAAAAATACTTGCTTCTTAGAGGTTCGCTGTTTGGTCTGTTTATCTTCTTGATAGAGTAGGTGTTGTGTCAAAGATGTGTTTGCTTCGTAACCAATGGTAGTGCTGTCACTAAAGCAGGATGTGGGTTGTAATAATGAGTACAAAAAATTGTAAGTACAACAATAAATATAAACCAACATCATGTAACAGACGAGGAGGTCGATAGTTACGAACAATTAGCAAATATCAGGCACAAAGAAGTATTTAAAATACAATACTTACATCCGTTTTAGATAGCCTGTTTCTAAACCAGTAGTCAATGTCGTCTTTTAGGGCACTTTGTTAGGAAATGGAAAGCGAATGTGATCGTTTTTATACTAGTTCATATCATTAGATTCTAATGTGTTTGACAATCACTGATAAAACAAAGTAAACTAATTCAAAGGATAAGACTTAAATAAACTTGTTATGCTTTTGTAAGCAAACATTTGATACTTAAATAATGAAGAGAAGAAGTTAGTTGAAACTTTATTGAAAGTAGTAAATAAAGTTTTTCGATAATGAATGAAAAATATGGTGTTCACATGTAGTTAAATAACAAGTTCTGACAAGACTGCTTCGCCAAGGGTATTTTAGGTTGGGTATTCAATTTCATTTTGATCTTTATTTTAAAAACCTTGAAATGAAGGAAAAGAAGGGAATATTAACAGAATAAATCGTTTATTCAGGTGTCAAATTTCAACCTTATTTCATACATTTTATAATATGATGCATTATAAATCAACGTCAGTATGGATGATTTTATTCAATCTTTATGTTTAAATGTATATTTCTTGCAGTCAGATGCACTTGAAATTTCTTTTGTAATGTTATATATCAGCTGCCGTGTTCGTTGGTGGTGGTTAGTGTTTTGTTTATTGTAGTACTTCACTCGTACGTCCACATGTTTCCAGTGATCCGATAGCGAGACGTTCGCCAATTTTTTAAATTCATAGATCTCGATCTTTATTAGGTGATTCGCTTTTGATCCATTATCATCATTTGTAGAAATATATGAGACCCCGTCGTTTGTTACTCTGCCTACAATAGACGACTGAACTTTTGCTTTTTACTTCTACGCGGGTTGTTCAAAGAATTCCTTCAGAGAATCGCTGCTCGGCTCGCTGCTGCTATTTCTCTTCTTAAGGGTATGGGCTCGAAGATGTGTCCTCATCATCAGACATCGGAAAGTAATATTTATAAGTGTTTTCCTCCTAGTTGGTGGTAGTGTTATTATCGAGGTAAGATATGAGCAATAACAATGAGAACAAAGAATAATAAGTACAACAGTAAATATAAATCAACATCATGTAACTTAATAAAATAAAATACTCACTTCCATATTTGTTGTCTTGACTCTGAAGCAGTAGTCTATGTCTTCAATGAGGGCGAATAATATTTTGTTAGGAAAAGTTAAGTTGTGGTTGTTCTTATACTAAGTCAGATCGTAACATTATGATGTGTTTCTCAATCAAAATGTTCAAAAAACAACTGAGAATTTGAATAAAACTTGTTATTATAGTGAAAGCAAATAGTTGATAATTTAATGAGCAAAGTTATTTGTCGAATCAAATAATAAAAGTACTTGTAAAACTTGTTATGGTAGTGGAAGCAAATAAATGAGAAATTAATGAACCAAATTAAGATTGTAGAAGAGAAATATGGTGTTCACATGAGAACGATAAATAGTAGGTGTGTTAAAAACTCCGCTAAGCTCCAGCTTCAACAAACTGTGTGTGTTGCCTGGGTAGGTAGGTAGACTAGGTGAGGCGTTGTTTTGTTCGAAAACATGCATAGGTATGGATCGTAGTTATGCAACAAATATGAATGATTTTATTAAATAGTTAAGGGATAGTTAAGTAATGAGCGGCATTGTGAAAAATGACTGAGGTGTAATTAACATAGAACGTGTCATTAGCGAAGCTCGAGGCCCGAGGATTAATTAGTTAATCAAGTAGGGCTGAATTTAAGAAAAACGTATCTCAGAAAGGGTTAGAGATATCATTCCGGGACCCAGCGCAATCGATTCAAATGGGGGTGTTTTCATTTTTTTTTTTTTTTTTTTTTTTTTTTTTTTTTTTTTTTAGTTTTGGACGACCCGAGGATGGGTTGTGGAAGGGCAATGAGGGGGGAGACGGGTGGAGGGGGGATGGGAGTTCTGACACTGTGTTAGAACTCTCGAATCCCTACTACTCCAAAGAAAGGTAGCTCGACCGCTTACTAATGTTTTGAGCATGACATTAACACAGAATCCAAAACTTAACAAATCTGTATCAAATTCTTATCCTAAATTAACCTAACCTTTTGACAGATATCGACAGGGGTACCAACATAGCGGAAAAGGGAATATACGATGAAATGCACTGTAGATATGGCTATTTGAGATATTTGCCTTAGATACTGGTTTTGTTACCTAGGAACCGTTGTTATTTTGGCCAAATGAACAAAAATATCCTAGGCAACTATTTCTAGAGATACATTATTAATTTCAGGCATAAGCTGTTTGCAAAGTTTCGAGTTACTTTCGGATCGTTCTCAAGATTGTGTTAAAATGCAATTCGATAGCGATACGACAGTTCGCAATTTATTATATGTAGGTAGATGACACGTGATGGTCCCAACCTGTTTGGGTTTCATGTACTCATGAGAAAATTACGATGGGTGAAGACTTTTGCAATTGTGAATTAAATTGCTAGCATTTTAGGGATCCGTACCAAAATGGTAAAAAGGAACTCTGTCTGTCTGTCACAGCTGGATATATCAAGAAATACTAATGCTATAAACTTTAATTTTGAATAGTGTTATACGATGTTTGCCCAACTATTTTGCCAATAAGAGAGAAATTAAAAAAGGTTTTGCAACAGGTATTTAAAAATTCATACTAGGGCATGTGGGCTACCATATGAGAGATCGCTGCTAGCACATTCTCCAATATTTTTTCTTTTTTTAGACCGCTTAGTTTTCTACTTTAATGAAAAAAAAACCCGTTTCCCCCATATCTCCGAAATTTACGTAGAGAAATATCTGAAATTATCCTATGTGATAGAAGTTTTTGGAAAGATTATAGGAAAAATAAAATGATGTCTGTAAATAGCATACTTTTTTAGAAATATTAAAAAAAGGGATTTATACTTATTTGCTTTTGGTTAATTGACCTCAATCTATGTATATAATTATGGGGACAATATATGATGGTACGGAACCCTCGGTGCGCGAGCCCGACTCGCTCTTAACCGTTTTTTTTATTAGAATGTTTTTTTTATAAGTAACTGGACAGACATGTTTGAAGGAACTTATTAATTTGAATGTTTCTTTGCTTCAGTGGATTCACGTATGCACAATAGAAGGGTTAATATATTTAATGAGAAACGGCAACTGTACCTTGGAGGTATCTAGAAGAGGCACTCCATTGTTTTTCAAGTTCAAATCGGATGAGCAGTTGTCGTCGTTTATATCCATTTGCGATGGTTATTACAGGTAAAGTTATTATATTTGACTCGCCACATGGCGTAATGAAGGTGCCCGTGTAGCCCCGGCGCAGTGGTTCGTCGTTCGTCGTATTTTGAGCTACTCCGATCTTCGGAAGGCACGTTAAGCTGTTGGTCCCGGCTGCATTTGCAGTCGTTAAACCTAACAATCCGCATTGGGCCCGCGTGTTGGGCATTGGCCCATCCCATCTTCTTATCCATCCATGAGGAAGGCCAGTGCCCCAGCAGTGGGTACATTAAAAATGTGGCCAGTGGCCCAGCAGTGGGTACATTAAAAATGGCTGATGACGAACATGGCGTAATGAGCACTGGCCACTGACCACCATCTGTCTTCTGAGCCAAAGGGTTGGGTTTAATTCCCTTCCGTAAACATTTGTTTTTTTTGTTGCGTGTCTATATTTTACTTATATATGAATACGTCTATTATCAAGTTCGCTCTGATATCCGTAAAATGTGTTCACATAATTTACAACAGTGCTTGTCTCATATGTGTGGTTTGTGTCTGATATTAATTTTATTTGCATCTACAAATTAATGCTATAATTATTTGATAAAAAAATATTTTTGGCAGGTTGATGGTAAAATGGACTTTTAATTTGTCGAAAGATGACGAAACGCCTTCTTTGAAACAGTTACATAAAATCAAGTGCCATGGGCCTGTTGGGTGAGACTTTTATTTAAATAGATTTATGATATGATGTACGGTCACAGTCAAAACATAAACAGTCGCTGCACTCGGCCGATATGACGCGCTCACACACACACACACGCGCCGCTCGCTATCGCTACAAGGCCGGCCCCTCGATCTCACTGGTTTTCACTGGTAAAACAGTTACGAGCGCGCTTGTAGCGTCGCGTTTCGGTGTGAATGCGTCATTTCGACCGAGTCAAGTTTGTAGGCAGTGCAAAGCACAGACCTAAATCTAGATAGACGAAAAGAGCGCTTCAAACTGTATGAGAACCTAGCGTGTCGACTTTTCGTACCTACGATGACGTCACGAGCGAGATTTAGTGATCTGTAAATGTTATAGACGAGCTCTTGCAAGAAAGCACTGCACAAGAGCCCATTTTCGTTTCTGAGTGACGCGTGTTAGGGCCAAAAACTTTGACCGTGGATCAAACTTGACACGCAAAGTAGGTACACTTTTACCGTCTATCTCGATATAGGTCTGTGGTGCAAAGATTTGTTTAGATTGTGCTACGGTCAACAGCAGGCTTTACAAAACGGTCAAATTTCTCCAATCAACTTTGAATTTTATGCCGTAAGACGTTGAGTTCAGAATTGTCTGTAGAAATTTGTCTTTTTATATAAATCATAGTATATTTGACGACCTCCGTGGTAAATTGGTACGTACACCGGTTTCAAGATGTCGCCTACTCTGAGGTCCCGGGTTCGAATCCCGGTAGGGGCAAATGTTTGTATGATGAATACGAGCATTTGTACCTGAGTCATGGACGTTTACACATATTTCAACACATAAATACTTATATAATTATAGTTATATGTGTTTATATCCATTACCCTAGTATTCTATAACAGAAGCCTTACAGTGCTTACTTTGGGGCTAGGTTAATTGGTGTGAGTGTAAGTTTTTTTTTTATAGTTGCCGTTGACTTTACTTAAAGATTGTTTGTTTTTATTCTAGGGGCGCATTTTCTTACCGTAAATTGGATGAAAAACGTGGAAAGAAACACGGTTGCTACATACTCAGACAGTGCCAAGACCATTACAATATTTACTATTTAGACGTTTGTACTAAGACTAGGTAAGTAATAGTAGATTGTTTACCGAGGGCTGTATGACACCCATAACAGTCGAGTGTTTTGGCGCCCGAACGAAGTGAGGGCGCCGATAGTTCGAGACTGTTATGGGTCCATACACCCGAAGTAAACACTCTACTTTTCATTTTGAATATGAGGAAAGTAAAAACAAACAGAATATTCTAAAAAATATTTAATATAAAAAAATATTTTATAATGTAGCAAAATAAGCTGTATAGGCTTCTGTGCCTTTGCCTACATACCTTTGGTAAATAAAAGTCCAAAGAGATTACAGATATCGATTTTACATGACACCCCCTATTCTTTTTACAAATTTATTACAGCCCTAGGGCCGCCACATATCACTTTCAACCCGCATTTTAGGCAAGTTATCCACTGATCAGTCGACGGTAAGGTACCTTACCGATAGCTTACACCCTCCGTCAGTCGTCGGTAAGGTATCCTACCACATTCAAGTTTCCGTGCGGACTGCTCTTTTTTTATTTTATTACGACGAATAAGAGCTTTATCGTGGACAAATGTTACCTTTTTTGACACACTATGACATTTGTGGCAACCTAGTATCAACAAAACAACTTAATCTGCTTTGGAAAAAAAAAATAAAAAAGTTAAAGTGACGTCTCGTTTTCTGTTATCATTCGGTGGAATAAGTGCGAGTTGGTGGAGCTTTAAAAGTTGAATTATGCCGTAAGTACCTATTTATCTTTGCTATTTTATATATCCAGATAATTGTGATAACACAGGCTTTCATATTTCCAAAAGATTATCACGAGAAAAATGATCTGGAAATCCTAAAATTACCATGAAGATTGGTCGACAGAAAATAAATTCATTGGCGGATTGCAATGGCGGGAAAAGTGATTGTAAAAGACTAAAATGTTTCAAAATATTGATAAATTACATCGTGTAATTAATTACAAAACCTATTTAAATAGGTTACATGAAAAATACATTTAAATTACCACGAGATTTATGTATTTTGTAACATGTTATGTTTCATTCATCACAGAGGTCGCAATAGCTACCTGGACTGTTTGAGATCTTTTGGAAATAAGGGTCGTAACAGATGTTGCGGTTTTTACTGCAGTGGGTGCGTTTTAGTGGTGGGTTGTTTGTTCGTTTATTGTTTAGGTTGGGGACGCGACTTTCTAGCGTTTTTTTAAATGTTTTGTTTTCATTTTAATTTTACTCCCTAGAAAATTATTTGTGTGCTTATTAGTGGTGGTTTGTTTGTATGGTCATTTTGCAAGCTGGTAAATGTTTTGTAAATCCAGAACGTTAAACTACATACATTTTTATTTTAGTTCTGAAGAACTAAGGGGCGAGGGCGCGCCCGAGGACGGGGACGTGGGCGCGGCCGTGGACGTGGACGTGGACGTGGGCGCGGCCGGGGACAAGATCCTATTGGATCCACGTAAGTGATCTAATAGTTTTAATCCCCGACACAACACAAAAAGGAATAATAATAATAATAATAAATATTTCCATACAATCACACCAATTATCTAGCCCACGTTAAGTATCATGAAGAGCTTGTGTTATGGATACTAGATAACGGATAAACATACTATACATTATTTTTGTAAATACATACATAATATACTGTTAGCTTGAGAAAATCGATTTGTACAGCTCTATGCTGTGAGCCCATTGGTCACAACACTAGTCGGCTGTCACTTTGACTTATGGTCGCGCGCAGAGTGCGAACTGCGAATTATATTTTGATCTGTAAGAAAAGTGTTAATAATTCAATAAAGACTTCATCCAACGACTATTTTCTTTATTAGTATTCAGAAGTGGAACAATATTCATGCCTACAAAACGATAAACTAATATAACAGTAAACTCTTGTGATAAAGCTATAGTGTAAAAATACGAACTAAATAATGAACAAAGTTTGTCAAGTTCACGCACGAAATCCGACTCCTCGGTGAATGTTTTGGTTATCAGGAGTACCTACGAGCAAAAGTGTGAGGTGTTGGTATGCATAATATATGCGTACTTTCCTGTTTGTCGGTGAGCTGTATCTTTACTGATTTTATTTTCAAAATTAAATTCTTTTGACATTCAAGTGCTTAAAAGTTGGAATATAGTGATTATGAGTGTAAATAAACATAAGTAAGTGACGCGTTGTTGCCTGTTTGTCGGTGACCTGTACCTGATTCATTTATTATATAGTAATGTGCAAGATCTGATTTTATTTTCAAATTGAATTCTTTTGACATTTATGTGCTTAAAAAAATAATAATTTCAGTGATAATGAGAACAATTAAAGTGTAAATAAACTTATGTGACTATATAGAATAGAACATCTTTAAACCTCAGACCAAATAAATTTAGTCTGAGCTATAAACAAGTTTGAAATTTGAACTATTTGAAGTCAAAGTCAAACATATAATATTTGTATTGTGAAGCTTAATTTTAATTTGGACTTACTTATTTAATTGAACGTTTTTGTTGGGTATTTATTGGACTGTGTGTACTGTGACTATAATAACTTTCTAAATTGTTTTTGTTCTTTATTTTTTTTTATTAATTAATATGGGTCGATCTAAACATAAGAAACGGGCCCGTAGTAGCTCGAGTTCATCTTCTTCTGATGGTGAAAAGAAGAAGCATAAGAGAGATTTGAGGTCTAAGAATAGACGTATAGAAGCTTTAGAAAGTTTAATTAAAGAGTTACGGAAAACAAATAATTATTACACCGAACAAACTCCATCGTTGACCCCAAGTTCAAACTCAGTCATGGAAGTGACTACTACGTGCAACAACTCCATGTTTCAACCAGTAATCCGTTATGTTGGACGTAGTGACTTCATACCTGAATTCAATCCACAAACCACACCAGTTCCAGTGGAACATTGGATTCGTAATTTAGAGAGTACAGCTAAAATGCATGGTTGGGATGAGCGAACACTAATTTGTAATTGCACATCTAAATTATCCGGCTATGCTAAAGGTTGGTATGAACAGCAAGCTTCATACGAAATCAGTTGGATAGAATGGAAGGAGAAACTTATTAAGGCATTCCCGTTCACTAAAAATAAGTTGTCACAAATAAGGGAGTTGGTTAACAGAGTTAAGTTACCAAATGAAGATCCCATTGAATTTTATTATAATAAGTTGGGTATAGGAATGTCGTGTCAATTGAGTGATGAGGTAATAACTGAAGCTGTTATTGGTACTCTCGGCAACAAATTATTGGAAGTTGGTGCAAAATCAGCCGGATGTCATGATACTAGTTCTCTTCTCCGTTATTTGGCTAGTATTAATACATCTGATGCAATAGAGCAGAATATTACCATACCGTCACAGAGGAATGAAGGATCAAATAAAAATACAAAATGTTTCTCTTGTGGTAAGCTGGGCCATAAGGCTAATAGATGCCGTAAGAGTAGGGATAACAGGAAATTATTTAAAAATAAGGAACAAAAGAAATGCTTATTTTGTGAACGAGTTGGACATTTAGAGTCAGAATGTTACAAAAAGAAGAACTTAAATAAACACTGCACATTTTGTAAAATTGATGGCCACACATTGGATGAATGTAGGAAAAATTTTAAAACAGGAGCTCACAATAAGTTGGTACGAAAAGTTCAAACTGGTTGTTGTGACTTATCGGATAGAAAGTACTTTAAAGAGGTACTTGTCAATGATATTGCTGCTAAAGCATATTTGGATTTTGGTAGCTCGTGTAACACTATGACACAAAGTTTTTATGAGAAACAAGGTATGGACTTGATACCTAATGATACAATCGTTATTAAAGGTTATGGAGATGCTTTGATCACACCAGTAGGATCAGTTTTAGCTTCTCTCGTTATCGATGGTGTGGAACAGACAAATCAGTTCTATGTTGTACCTGATGCTGTTCAAAATGTGGATGTACTTATAGGGCAGACATTTACAGAATCTCCAAACGTAGTTGTTGTTAAGACACCAACATCGTTAAATATTTATGAGAATGAGATGGCTTTTCAAGTCACTGAATTGTGTGATTCATTTAAAAAGGTAGCCTTATATCCTCAAATAGACACTGAACTCACTCCTGGAGTTAATAAAATTATGGTAAGACTAGATCCTGTTGTTAACGGACTTGTGGACGTAAAGAGTAGTGAACAAAGAAAACCACTGCATGAGAAGGATGTATTAAGCGACCAGGTTGAATCAACTGATGGTCATATTACGATAAAACTGGTGAACAGGACTAACACTGTTATAGAACTTAAAGAGAAAGACTGTATTGCAAGGGCTGAATTAGTGGAATACAATTTGGATAAAACAGATAATATTAAGACTGGGAAAAATTTAAATGAAAATGAAAGAGTAAACCTGGATGAGTTATTAAATAAATATGAGCACTGTTTTTCTGGAAATGGCATGGAACTAGGTAATTGCAGTATAGAGATGACTATTAAATTGACAGAGGACAAGATAATAAATTACAAACCCTACAGAATGTCGTTTCACGAACGGGGTATTGTTAGAAACATTGTTGAAGAACTTCAAAGGGCAGGAATAATTGAAACATCAAAATCTCCTTTTGCTAGTCCAGTTTTATTAGTAAAGAAAAAGGAAGGTGGTCACAGATTATGCGTGGACTATAGAGCACTCAATAAAATTACGGAAAAGGAACGGTATCCCTTACCGGTAATACAAGACTTGCTGGATAGACTGGTAGATCAATCGGTATTTTGTTGCCTAGATTTGGCCAATGGATATCACCAAATCAAGATTTCTGAAGAATCTAGACCACTAACAGCATTTATTACGCCTGATGGGCATTATCAGTACAAGATGATGAGTTTCGGACTTTGTAATGCTCCTGCTGTTTTCCAACGAGCAATGAACCAGATACTGGAGCCAGTGATTCATTCCTGCGCTGAAGTCTATATCGATGACGTCATTGTGTGGGGTAAGGACGTTAAAGAGTGCCTGGAGAACTTGGAGAAAGTGTTATATTTGATTGTACAGGCAGGTGTCAAATTAAAGAAAAATAAATGTTCGTTTCTTACGGAATGTGTCGAGTATCTAGGTCATGAAATATCAAGCGGAGAGATTAGACCATCTGCTCGCAAGATTACTGCTGTAGCTAACTTTAAAACACCTACTAATGTCCATGAGTTGCGCCAATTCCTCGGCCTAGCGAGTTACTTTCGCAAGTTTATTCATGGGTTTGCTACTATTGCGCGATCCCTTACTTCTCTTACAAAGAAGACTGCTGATTGGCACTGGGGAGAAGAGCAGAATCAGGCTGTACAAAAATTAAAGGATATACTTACCTCCGATCCAGTTCTTGCCATTTACCATCCCGAAAAAGAAACCCAAGTTCACACGGATGCCTCTAAAATGGGGCTTGGTGCTGTTCTCCTTCAACGACAATCTAATGGAGAAATGAAGGTCGTAGCTTATGCAAGTAGGCAGACCACAGCTGCGGAGGAAAAATACCATAGTTTCGAACTGGAGGCGCTAGCTGTAGTTTTTGCCATTTATCGATTTAAGGTGTACCTTTCTGGTATCAAGTTTCGTGTTGTAACCGATTGTTCTGCCTTACGCATGGCTTGGCTAAAAAGAGATTTGTCTTCTCGTATTGCTCGCTGGTGGCTTGACTTGCAAGAATACAACTTTGAAGTCGACCATCGGCCAGGATGTAGTATGGCGCATGTAGACGCCCTAAGCCGAAATCCTGCGGTGGTACAACACATAGAGGAGAAGGATTTGATAAATGTATTACAAGAAGGAGATGAAGAAATACAAGGGCTAATTTTGAACCTAAAACTAGAACAAGACGCAAATAAGAAAAAGAAAGAAGGTCTAATGAAGGACTATAAAGTAATCGATGGGAAATTGTGTCGATTGGTGAATGATGACTATAAACCTGTGTTACCAAAGAGTGCTAGGTTTCACATACTGAAAATATACCACGATGAACATGGACATTTGGGGTCAGAAAAATGCCTAGAAGCTATTCAAGCCAAATATTGGTTTCCCAAGATGAGAAAATGTGTTAAAAAGTATGTGGCTAGTTGTATAGGTTGCCAGTTTACAAAGAAACCAACGGGTAAACAACCTGGACTATTACATCCAATTCCAAAGATAGCTGTACCATTCCACACCTTGCACGTGGATCATCTGGGACCTTTCTGTAAGAGCAACGGAAAAACTTATATTTTTGCAGTGATTGACGGTTTTACAAAATTTGTGTGGCTAGACGCAGTCACTAGTGCCAATGCCAGAGGAGCCATTGCGGCATTGACTAAGCTAAATCAAGTGTTTGGTTACCCTGAACGGATCATCAGTGACAGAGGCACTGCTTTTACTGGTAAGGATTTTCAGCACTATTGCGAACAGCATGGGATTAAACATATACTTAATGCCGTCGCATCACCACGAGCAAATGGGCAAGTGGAACGCCTTAATCGTACGATCCTCAGTTCCCTGACAGCTGAAATGGGTGAAAATCAAAAGGGCTGGGATACTTATTTGCCAAAAGTCCAGCTGGGTATAAACTCGACTGTTAGTCAAGGGACAGGAAAATCACCTTTACAGTTGCTGTGTGGATTAAGACCCCGTTTAGCCAATGATTTACAAGGGGCAGTTCATAGCGAGAATGTAGAAGAGCTTCGAAACGAGGCTGCTCAAAGAATTGAAGAGAAGGCTTCTAAGATGAAAACGCGTTACGACCGCAATCGACGAGTTGGTGCGTCTATATCTAAAGGCCAGTTAGTTATGGTAGAACGAAAGATCTTACGCCCTGGTCTTTCTAGTGGAAAACTTGTTGCTAAGTATGCTGGACCGTACAAAATAACAGCTGTGTTGCCCAATGATCGATATGAAGTACGGTCATTTGAAAAGGGGAAACGAGCCTACAAAAATATTATTGCTCGTGACAAGATTAAGATATGGCATCCTAGGGAAGAAAGCTCTTCGTCTAGTGAAGAATAGCAAACTTTGACGATAGACTATCTTATCTTCAATAAACACTTGCCTTCGGGGCCTACATAGTGTTCGCACAGTGCTTGCTTTCGGAGCCTCATAGCACTAGTATCTAGCATAACTAATTGATTAAAATACAACACTTGCCTTCGGGGCCTACATAGTGTTCGTACAGTGCTTGCTTTCGGAGCGTCATAGCACTAGTATCTAGCATAACTAATTGATTAAAATACAACACTTGCCTTCGGGGCCTACATAGTGTTCGTACAGTGCTTGCTTTCGGAGCGACATAGCACTAGTATCTAGCATAACTAATTGATTAAAATACAACACTTGCCTTCGGGGCCTACATAGTGTTCGTACAGTGCTTGCTTTCGGAGCGTCATAGTACTAGTATCTAGCACAACTAATTGATTAAAATACAACACTTGCCTTCGGGGCCTATATAGTGTTCATACAGTGCTTGTTTTCGGAACCTCATAGCACTAGTATCTAGCACAACTAATTGATTAAAATATAACACTTGCCTTCGGGGCCTACATAGTGTTCGCACAGTGCTTGCTTTCGGAGCTTCATAGCACTAGTATCTAGCACAACAAATTGATTAAAATACAACACTTGCCTTCGGGGCCTACATAGTGTTCGCAAGTACTTGCTTACAGAGCCTTATAGTGCTAAAATTACATTAAATTCACACTTGCTCTAGGAGCCAATTACATTGCCATGTGAGCTTGCCTACGGGGCCTTCTCAAAATGGACGACTACAACAAAGAAGATCAACTACAACTATGAAGATAATCTGGAACGAAATCAGGGGTTCAAGAGAACTGTTCTTTAATCCTTCGGGGACCGAAGGACTGCAGGATGGCCGAACTGTTAGCTTGAGAAAATCGATTTGTACAGCTCTATGCTGTGAGCCCATTGGTCACAACACTAGTCGGCTGTCACTTTGACTTATGGTCGCGCGCAGAGTGCGAACTGCGAATTATATTTTGATCTGTAAGAAAAGTGTTAATAATTCAATAAAGACTTCATCCAACGACTATTTTCTTTATTAATACATATTAAACACCCAGACCAAGACAAATAGACATGTTCATGCACACAATTATTTGTCTTGTCCGGGGATCGAACCCGGGACCTCTGACGAATAAGTTACAGTCTATGTCTTTCTGTTTGTCTGTCTTTTATTATATGTTTCAATGTAGTTTTATAATTATAATCAAGCTGTGTAACTTTAATAAATATAACTGTATTTCAGATTGGGCACCCAGACAGTTGCGGCAGGGAGTGTCTGTGGCTCTACCGCCGAAAAGTAACCACATACATACTTAATATGAACCAAAATCTATTTTCATTATTATTATACTTTTATTCAATTTTTTTAAAAATACTTTTCTAAAAAATACTTTTAGTAATTTATTAATGTATTACTTCTAATAAGTAGGTATTCAGTGTGAAATTTGTTTGTTTTAATTAATTAGTTATTTAAATATAATTAGATAATTATAATAAATAATTTAAGCTGTAAAAAATAAAAAAACTATAAAATTGAAAAAAATATTTTTTATTTAAAACTATCCATCTCGGCTACTACGCAATGAAGTCTGAAGGTCTGAACTGACCCTTAGGAACGGCGGCCATCTTGTAAATATTTCGATGGCTCGTCATCTTGTGAATATTTCGCATTAGGAGTCTACAGGATGTTGGAATTTTCTTTACTCAAAAGGATACAGATCGAATTAAAAAAAGTTTTTGATACCACTAGAAAGGTAGTTAAATTTCCTACATTTTGAGAACAACTAATTTTCACTTTTTCCAAACTAACATAAGAAAATAAGCGTTTAGTTTTAAAAGTTTATTGAAAATTGTCTTTTTTTAAGTTCAACCCCCTAAAAGTTAATCGTTTTTTGAGTTACATAAATCCAAATAGTCTGTGGTGGATTCTTTATTTAATCAGCTTTACGGTAGTATTTTTTATTTGCTCCTAGCTTCATTATTTAGCGAGAAAATGGCATTTTTATCTAAAAGTCCGACGGCCGACATTATTTTTTACAATTCGCGCAGCATTGGGACTGATAAGTGGGGTGGGACGCGCGGTAGCGGACTGAGGAGAGGTTATGAGTTACTTTCAGAATATGAGACATGAAAAATAAATGATTGTTGGGCTAACACGAAAAACTTTCGAAATAGTATCGGGGACGTATCGCCAAAAAAGATACTTATAGGAAAATGTAGTTCCGTTGACGTCCGGTAGGAACGCTGCTCAATATGTCATACATTATAACGATGCGTCCTCGATACTTACTCGGAAAGATTTTCGTACTAGGCCTAGAGGTAAAGGCTAGTAAATAATTAAAAAAAATAATGGACTGCAAGTCCCATGTTCGAATTGGCTATAGGACGGTGCGATGCAACTTCATCGTGCGATGAAACAAATCGCTGCGACCATCAATAAGGACACAGCAGACATGTTTGATCGCACGTTCATGCCATGATCGTACGGTTGTGCGATGTCCAATTAGGTCCTTATACGACCAAATTAAGGCAAGGCCTAAGATCAAAACCCGCACTATACAATTTCATATTTAATTATAGCCAGATGTTCCTTTACCAGACTTTACCATATAGATTTGATAGGACAGATTTTTTTATTTTCATTATTATTTTAGGACCACAGAGACATACAAGATAGAGTATAAAGGACACTGTTATATGTTCAATGGTAAAGAATATTATGACATTGAAGCTATCATCCTAAGTCATCAAGATCCAGAGAAAAAGATATTTCTACATGAATGTATACCGCCTTCAGAATTTGGTAAGATTTGTTTGAATTTCTAGTACATTAATGTCTTCACACCAAAGGGATTGAATTCTTGATAACACAAACTTGTAGGTACTTAACAAATAATTAGTTGGTAAACTTATTTAAACACAAAGTGATTAGGTAGCTTAGAATTTTATAGAAGCCAAGAACAGATTTAATACGAAGAAAACATTCCGTACCGAAATAAAAAGTATCTTGTGCCCATTTTTCTTCTTAGTTAAAATATGTCCCGCCCCCTTTATTCACAAACATTCGGAAACGTTACCGCGGAATCTATGCATTGTCACTGTCACTCACTTCAGAATAGACAAAGATAAAGCACAGAATTCGAATCCTATTCCGTTGTCGAACTGTTGTAAAATAAGCTTACGAAATGGTGGTATAAAAAAATATTGAGCGATTCGAAAGTACTATTATTTATAAGTTTATTTAAATAAAAAAGGAAATATGAGTTTGACTTTTTAGTTTAATTTTAGACCAGTCACAATTATTGTTATGTGGCGAGCCAGTGAAGAAAGGCGTGCGGATTGACCAAACTGAGCTGCAAGAGGTGCTGAAGAGCAATAAGAGTCCGCGATGTCTCCTTAACAAAGACATTATGCTATTTATTGGTAAGATTTAATTACTTTTTGAAGACTCCAAAAGACTTATTTTTTACTTTTTGAAGTCGGTTTTTTTTATAAACGGTGACTATAGAATTGTTAATCTTCTTTTTTTTAAAGTCGGTTAAAAGTTACTCTTCATTCTTTACGTTCATTAAAAAATCTTGAACATAGGTTTTGGAAATTCGGTAGGAAATTTGAATGGCGTAATTGAATATTTTGTCTAAAATCAATCATAAATATACTACCGTATCTAATTTATAGTAGGTGATAACCTAATCTAATTTTTGATAATATCAAATTAGATACTTAGAACTGCTTGAGCTCATACCGCCATCCAACTTCTTCGATCGGACGTCCAGACGAACTGCGGGCTACCACACAGATTTGATATTCCTAAATTTCTCACCAAGTGCTACTCAACATCTTTTATATTTATGGTAAATTTTAAATAGAAAAATATTAGAAAAAATTTACTCGGTCACAAGTGAATTCTCAGACGGGAATCGAACCCGCGACCTTTGGAAATTCATTGGAAGAGCATTGGACCGGATTGCCAAAGGTCGCGGGTTCGATTCCCGTCTGAGAATTCACTTGTAGCCGAGTAAATTTTTTCCAATATTTTTCTATTTAAAATTTACCATAAATATAAAAGATGTTGAGTAGCACTTGGTGAGAAATGTAGGAATATCAAATCTGTGTGGTAGCCCGCAGTTCGTCTGGACGTCCGATCGAAGAAGTTGGATGGCGGTATGAGCTCACTTCTGTCACCCGTCTGAGAATTCACTTGTGGCCGAGTTAATTTTTTCCAATATTTTTCTATTTAAAATTTACCATAAGTATAAAAATAGCATTGAAAAATGCAAAAATTACAAAATCATAAATCTTTTATATTGCACACAGCAAAGGAGTGGAACTTCCTCCCAATGTCTGTATTTCCGAGTACTTATAACCTGACCACCTTCAAAGCAAGGGTGAATAGGCATCTTTTAGGTTAGCTCGCTCCATCGTGGGTCCTGTTTTAGCCCCCTAGGCTTGATTGGGATCAAGAGAAAACGCATTCAAAGTAAAAAAAATAATAAATATGAATACAGTGCTGCTTTAACAATTAACTTATCCACAGGCTCTGAAAAAGTTGGTTCAGGCAATATTACTGTGACGTATAAAGCGCACTGGAATCTCGACGAAACGAAGAAACTTATTGTTGCATTTAAAGCTCTTCAACGGGAAGATCATCTCAAGGCAAGTACACTTTGAGTGATTTTTTAAAAACCTCAATATTATTACTGATTATGCTATTTAGGGGCTATGTTGCGCCAGTGGGAACTGTAGTCACTGCTACCTCAAATATCTATTGTAATGTAACTCGCCTCCTAGTTAGAGAAGAATATTAAGACGGGGCATGAAGGGTAGATTTCTAACTTTTCTAGTACTCAATCCTCTGTTTTGTTTTAAACCCAAGAATGCAACTCAAAATTTCCTTAAAAATGAAGAATGGTTTTCTAAGAACATTCGCTTGTAGCTTTGGTTAAGGTACCTGCCCTTCATGCACTGTCTTAACTTTCCACCCTGTATATTAGCCTGGAGGCTTCCAGGAAGTATTAAATCTTCCTAGCTATTCATATATTTTAGTCCTCTTGGAGAATTATGTGTCGGCTCGGGCCGAGTGTATGCTGATATTTGGGTGTTTTTCTCCAGTTTGCAGTAACCACAAACTTCAATGTCACTGATCTTCATGTAAAATTGGCGCTTGTAATTATTCCTAATTTCTCTTCTACCCAGGAGTTCGTAGAGCTAGCGAGCAAGTACGTATGCGTACAGTCGTCGTCGCTAGTACGTCTGTACGGGGTCACGTTGAACTCGCCCACTGCTCTCGTACTTGAGTACGTGCCGTACGGGCCGTTTGACGAATATCTGAGGTAAGAATCTCATGTTAGGCAAATGTAATAACAGTGTGTGAGCCTTAAAATATATTTCATAAATAGCAAGGCAAATGTAATAACAGTGTGTGAGCCTTAAAATATATTTCATAAATAGCAAGGCAAATGTAATAACAGTGTGTGAGCCTTAAAATATCTTCATAAATAGCAAAACTTCTGTTTATACTTACCTATATCCTTATCGTGTCCGCCTCTTTAATTTAGCAGCTTTGAATTTGTTAAATAGTTAATTAGCTCTTAATAAAAATTTTGGTTATATTATCATTATTTATCGTACAGAAATAACGGGGACAGAGTGAAGTTGATTCACTTAAAGAAAGTAGCAGCAACGCTAGCAAGAGCTCTGTGGGATCTGTCTGAGGCAGGACTCGTCCATGGGTACATCCGCTGCGCGAGAATTCTGCTCGTCACGCATAATGCAGACCGCATCAGCATCAAGCTATCCGGCCCCAGCCTTCGCGCATACACGCCGCACGAGTGAGTACACAGCCAAACTATTGATTAGATGCCCCTTCACAAATTGGGAGGCTTTGCTGAAAAAAAACTGTGAAGAAAACTCTGAAGCAACGCTAGCTCGAACTCTGAGAACCTATCTCAGGCACTTCTTGTTCACGGGTACATCCGCTGTGCGAAGATACTGCTCGTCACGCATAACGCCGACCGCATCAGCATTAGCTATCCGGCACTAGTCTTCGCGCTACAAACTACTGACTACACACACGTCTATTGACTCAACTGCCAGTTCACAATTTGGGAGGCCTTTTTCAGAGAAAGAGCTGACAAGATAACTTGAAAATACTTTTAATTTTCTATTTTCTAGAATGTCGCTAATCGTATCTTTCGTCTTGTAAAAAAATACTAAAAATGTAATAATAATTGCAGTATACATTGGATGCCCGTGGAGTTCTTCGCTGATATGAACATGGCGAAGCGTTCAGCAGTCGGTGACATCTGGGCTTTCGCCACCACGCTCTGGGAGGTGTTCTCATACGGACAGTCGCCTGCGGAAACCAACCCTATACTCACTGAAAAGGTAAGGATTTCAACGTCTCCTAACGTTTTTTTTAGTTATAATAATATTTTTTTTGTTTGAATTGTTCGTAGCACTCCCTTATTGCTTTACTTCAATTGTTATTTTGTTTTCCAAATTGTTCGAATGTTGTTAACTTTTTATTTTAAATTTGTTAAAATATGTAGTTAGTTAAATACTTTGTTTAGTGTTGTTTTGGGTCAATGCTGTGTACAATTTTTATTGGGATACAAATTTAAAAAAGTGTTGGTTTGATGTAAATCGCAATGTATATTGCATTTTGTATTCATTCTGTTATTGTACCTTTAACAATAAAATAAATAAATAAAATAAGGATTTTGACAGCAAAACCTTTGCCCGCTTACGGTCTTTGCCCGGTTCCTATAACTTACGAACGCATTGTTTTGCTACGAACAGTTAAATATATACATTTTTATTCTATGGTAAATATGTCACAATATAACTGTCTGTAGCCAGAACCAAACGCTTCTGAAAATAGGAACCGGGGGTTTGACAAGCTCAAAATTATTTTCCTCCAATAATATTACTTCCACGGAAGTTTAATTCTATGGTATGCTTGGTCGCTACACTTTTTCGAAAGGGTGATCGATAGATGCCTACTCATTAGGTTTGTCTTTGTTTGACACTGAGCGATGCCTACTGACAAATTTGAATCATACTTCTAGTAGAAAACGGTCATTTTAAACAACTTTTATTTTATCGTGAAGTGAGTGACCCTAATACCAAATGACATTTCAGAGCTATGAGCTAGGCGACAGACTGCTGCGGCCGTCTCAATGCCCGGCGGAAGTGTGGGCTTTAATGGGCCAGTGCTGGCAAGCCACGCCCATCCGCCCGCAGGAGATCATGCGGGATATGAACCACATGCTGCACAGAGGTAATGTTATACCACTGTCTATCTATGCATACAGTCGTCCGACGGACATGTTTGCCAGAGCAGTCGTGCGGGGTTCGCGGGGCGAGACCCCTCTGACCGAGCTGTCATACACTCACTCGGGACAATGACATGTGTCCTGTTAAATACTATGAAAGTCTTGTCAAAAGCGGCATGGCCGCGAGGTTTCAAGGACGTTGTCCCACTGTAAGTTCCTTAGTTATACTGTGGTTATACTCCACACTGAGAGACATTACAGAGCTACGAGCCAAGTATGGGCGTTGATGGGCCATTGTTGGCAGCCACGCCCATCCGCCCGCAGGGGATCATGCGGGATATGAACCACATGCTGCAACACAGAGGTAATGTTATATTCCACACCGAGAAGAGACATTACAGAGCTACGAGCCAAGTATGGGCGTTGACGGGCCAGTGCGGGATATGAACCATATGCTGCACAAAGGTATAGTTATACTCCATCCTGAGAAACATTACAGGAACTCTATTTTTTATTCACTCATCTCGAGATTCGTGCGACATTTGAGTTTCCGTATTTTCTGCATTTCTGTTACAGCGAATTTGCACGTATATATATAGCTTCGCTTTTCGCCTGAAATACCGCCTCCCAACGCGATCGCGCGAGGGGCAAAGTTAAAATCGAGCTATGTCTACACACGCAAGGCCGCTATTCGCCTGATCGCTTTTCCGTTCGCCTCGCTACTCGCGAGTCGAGTGAATCAAAAATAAAGTTCTGAGCTATATACTCCATACCGAGAGACATTACAGAGGTACGAGCCAAGTGTGGGCGTTGATGGACCATCAGTGCCCCCAGAGGTCTTGTCATACCATACTATCAAAATCTATGATATTGTGAACCGCTTGTGTGCAATTTGAATACTGAATTATGTCGGATTTTAAAATTTAATGTGTTATGTATGATTATGAAACGTGATACATTTTCTGATTATTAGTTTAATTAATATTTGTGTTCACTTTTTTGTCCAGAGTATGTGCCTATTCACGAATATGAAGAACCAAAGATATGCCTTAATAATCACATGGATAGCACAGATACTGTATCGAGTAAGTATATGTCTTGTTTCCATATTTAAACGTGCGTTTCATCGTATATTTCCTTTACTCCTGTATTACAAGAAATCGCGAACGCGTTACAAACATCATATCAATACCATTTTTCTTTCACCGCTTTCTAATGTTTTGGGTGTGATTTTAACACAAAATCCAAAACTTACAAAAAACTGCATCAAATTATTATCATAAGATAACTAGCAACCGACTAGCCGACTGGCTGACTAGTCGGTTGCAAAAAGGCCGAATAGTCGGCTTAACAGACTGCTGCTGCAAAGATTTAATTATAATTATACTCTATTCAACTTCCTCGGAGACAATAGGTAAACAAATAAACTAATGTTTCTAAAAATAAGTCGTATTGTATGTGTGACGACGCAGCCTAGCCGAAAGTATAGAAAGGCTCTAGACGCCACTCTGGGTCAGGAATCGTATCGAATAGAATATTCCCGCCAACGATGAATTTAAGATGTGGTTCGTTTGGGCTGAAAGCCAATGCAAGTAGGTACACCGCCTTACCTTGACTAACCGCACCACCGTGTCCTTCAAGCCTCGCAGCAGTTGTAGGTCTTCGGTTAGTTCTTGAGGTGGCTGAAGATGGTAGTACCACCGCGTGGTTGGAAAGCAGATGAAGTCCAGCTGGCACTTTCACGCACGGATTCGCGAGAAAACAGTACTACAGTTGCGCTCACACGATAGAAATTGAATCACAATGAGATTAAAGCACGATCACTCGATTTTCAATGGTTTCATATTTTTTTAAAGATTCGAAGTTGCACGGATCGAGGCCATTTTCTCACACACTCGCAGGAGCCAATCAGCGATCAGATGAGGCGGGTATGCTCTAATCGAGCCTTGCGATTGGCTAGCTATCTGAACCATCGATTCAGGTGGCGGGAATGTTGAATTTAGAAAAGTTTGAACGAATAGTGACCAGTATGTATTTTTCAAATAGAGAATGCGTTCAAAATTCGGGAATAGCTACAGTTTTAGGTTTTTTATTGTCACTTTTTTTTTAAATAGATTTTTTGATGCGTATAAAATTCGACCTATTGAAATACCTTTTATTGGTTTGTTTATCTTTTGTCTCAGAGGAAGTTGAATAGAATATAGATACATATACCTTTATTTCCTCTGCAAAAACATTAATTCGATTTAAGTCCAATTATTTACAAAAGGTAGAGATAGCCATTTGATTGAAAGGCTAACCCGTTAATTTAACACCGGCATTTAGTTGAATGCCTAGACCGATCGTTGATTGAACTAGCATTACTTAAAAAACTAGCAAAGTATAAGCGATCTTAAACTTTTCTGTGCAAATAACGTAACGGAAGAGTTTGGGAATGAAACTGATGATGGTATTCTGTTTTAGGTGACAGGTTTGCTCCGAGTGAGTTAAGTGATGCGAGCAGCAATAAGTCCCTCATATCGGACAGTAGTGCGCTATCACTTAATGGGACTTTGATCAATCATTTTGAAAATCACGTAAGTTAACGCTATTGTTGCTGTGTTTGTGTTATTTCATAGTTAAATAAAAGTTTCTTGTCGTTATGTTGTTTCTGATTAGGCAGTTCGGGCCAGATGACGTAGTTTTTAGTGATCTTACTAATATTATAAATGTAAAAGTTTGTGTTGAGGATGTTTGGATGTTTAGATGTTTGGAAGTTTGTTACTCTTTCACACAAAAAGTACTGAACTGGTTTAGATACATTTGGCACGCAGATAGAAGATATTCTGGATTAAAACACATACGTAGGGTACTTTTTATTCCGATATTCCCACGGAAACGGGAAATACGCGGGTGAAACCGCGGGCGGCCGCTAGTCCTGCCTACATTATTTAGCCAGCAATGATGAGTTCGATCGCCACCCGAAACAGACATGTAATGAACACTTGACTACCACGAGTTTCTCTTATTATTAGAGTTTCAAAATGTGTTTTGGTCTTATGTTTGGTTTTTCTACGTTTCGGCGCCTATACATAGGCCAATAACGGCCTAAACTTTTTGGTAATCGATATAGAAATGATGTGTCTTTTTTACATAAACTATTTCAAAACATATGTTTTCTTCCAAAATAGTTCGTAAACAGCAAGTTGACGAATTCCCTGGACGGCATGAGTTCCGTAGCGCTAGCTCTCCGCAGCGAGTCGTCGCTCCGTAGCGCTAGCACTGCTCGGGCGCCTTTAGCCGACGACGCGGGAGAGAAGTTCGTGGGCGGAGGGCAACCGCGGAGAATGCAGCCCATCGTCACCAGAGGGACTACGTACTTCGTGACGCTCACTAAGAGGATCGGCAGTGTGAGTATGAGTACATACTAGATCAAATGAGCCACTCACAAGACTCTATACTACATGTTAGATACCAACCACGTCGAATGCAGCCCATCGTCACCAGAGGGACTACGTACTTCGTGACGCTCACTAAGAGGATCGGCAGTGTGAGTATGAGTACATACTAGATCAAATGAGCCACTCACAAGACTCTATACTACATGTTAGATACCAACCACGTCGAATGCAGCTCATCGTCACCAGAGGGACTACGTACTTCGTGACGCTCACTAAGAGGATCGGCAGTGTGAGTATGAGTACATGCTAGAGCAAATGAGCCACTCACAAGACTATACTACATGTTAGATACCAACCACGTCGAATGCAGCCCATCTTCACCAGAGGGACTACGTACTTCGTGACGCTCACTAAGAGGATCGGCAGTGTGAGTATGAGTACATACTAGATCAAATGAGCCACTCACAAGACTCTATACTACATGTTAGATACCAACCACGTCGAATGCAGCCCATCTTCACCAGAGGGACTACGTACTTCGTGACGCTCACTAAGAGGATCGGCAGTGTGAGTATGAGTACATACTAGATCAAATGAGCCACTCACAAGACTCTATACTACATGTTAGATACCAACCACGTCGAATACAGCCCATCGTCACGAGAGGGACTACGTACTTCGTGACGCTCACTAAGAGGATCGGCAGTGTGAGTATGAGTACATACTAGATCAAATGAGCCACTCACAAGACTGTACTACATGTTAGATACCAACCACGTCGAATACAGCCCATCATCACGAGAGGGACTACGTACTTCGTGACGCTCACTAAGAGGATCGGCAGTGTGAGTATGAGTACATACTAGATCAAATGAGCCACTCACAAGACTGTACTACATGTTAGATACCAACCACGTCGAATACAGCCCATCATCACGAGAGGGACTACGTACTTCGTGACGCTCTCACCAAGAGGATCGGTGTGAGTACTTAGTTAGACACGAGATCAGTATTTTTTTTAACGTTTTTCTGTCCACGAACCGCTAGAAAATAAAGCACCATTTCAAGAAAATAAAAAAACAGAAATTTTCGGCCAAATTTCGGACACAGTCTCGGTCGGACCCCGCGTGCTACGTAGCCATTACGAGACTTGCTGGCAAGTATTTATTAATTAAATGTTCATAGATAAGACGGCGGACCCTCATACACGTACTCGTGGATTCCCAGGAGTTTGTTCTTTATTGGCTAAAAATTTCACTGTTAAAACTCGTGTCACGGTAAAACCGCCCTCGTGACCTGAGGCGATTTTAGTGTATGTTAGATAGATGTATGCCGCCCATCGTTACCACGGGACTACGTGCAGCCCACATCGTTACGAGGGCAACCGCGAGTACTGATTTTTTTTTGTGTCTGGAGGGTGTCAGACTGGATCACTCCAGCCAACCCAGCTCAACCAGAAATGACTCCCAGCGCCTACACATTAAAGAGGGAGAAATTACACTCACACCAATTAACCTAGCCCCAAAGTAAGCACTACAAGGCTTGTGTTATGCGATACTAGAGTAACGGATTATTCATATAATAATACATATCAATGGCGAAGGGTCCATACATACCGATTCCCATCGGCTTCCCTTTTAGATGTCCCACCCCAGCGATCCACTATGCAAATCATAATGTTGTTGTCATGTTTTTGCTTAGAAACAATTTTAGAATGTGTTAGAAGAATCACTCAAAAGACAAGTAATAAAATAAAGTGATAATGAAAATGAAATGTAACTGTTCAGGGTAACTACGGCGAAGTGTACCGCGGCTGGATGGAGTGGGACACGGACGAGAGACAGGAGGTGGCCATCAAGAAGCTCACCAAGCAGGCCAACGTTATAGACAAGGATAGCACGCTCTATATCGACTTCAAGAATGAGCTCGAGATCATGAAGGTTAGTTTACTAGTCGCTATTATCAATTTTAGTAACTTTGCTTTATTAGTAAAATAGTAGTCACTTGAATTTGACGGTCATAGCGATTATTCCCAGCAGACACAGTCGACTAGTCCGGTGATGATACTATGAGAATATTTATCCCAGTGGCTCAGGAATAAATGACCTACAATATCGACTCGGATTTGTTTTTTTTGTCCTGATGTCTATGGACAATGCTTTTTTAAGATATATAATTCCATAAGCTATAGTAGTAATAGTAGCGAGGGACGCCACCTTTACAATGAAGAGTATCGAACCTCGTTGACATACCCGCCATTTTGAATAAACATGTTTTGGCGGCCAGTGATAAAATCTCTTGAGTGATACGGCTTTTGTGATTTTTGAGTTCAAAAACTAAAAAAAATATATGTAAAAGAATCCTGTTCCTGAGCTCTGTATGCTACATTCCATACTTGATGTTTATTATACGATTCACTTAAAATATTCCTTTTTTATTTATTTTTCTGTCTTTTTACACAACATTCTCAGAAACCGTATCACTTTAGAGTTTTGGTCACTGAATACTTTTTGATGGTAATCACTTAATCTGTCCATTGACACGAGTTTCATCGCTGGCCGCCGAAACACGTTTTTTTCTAAAATGGCGGAATGTATAGGTATGCCAGAATCCATACAAAAATGTTCGAACCCCTTTACACTGCTAATATATACCCACCCTTACACGTTTGAGATAAAAATGTAAACGGCTTGTCACACTCGGTAAATTACAAAAACATAGTCAAAGTAAACATCTTAGGCTACTTTTGGAATACACACATAAGGTTCAAAACTGCTTGTTCCCACAGTCGCTAAACCACAAGAACATAGTGAACATCCTGGGCTACTCGTGGAAGCCGGACGTCATGATAGTGATGGAGTATTTGGAAGAAGGCTCGCTCAACTACTACCTGAAGTTCCAGGGTGACAAGCTCTCTATCATGCACCTGCTTATATACGCGGGAGATATAGCTACGGTAAGGAAACTAAATGTTTAACCTTCGTCCTCAGCCATTTCCACTGCTGGGGCACTGGCCTTCCTTATGGATGAATAAGGAGAATGGGCCGTGACCCACCACGCGGGCCCAATGCGGATTGGTGGGTTTTAACGACTGTAAAGGCAGCCGGGACCAACTTAACGTGCCTTCTTGCCTCGAGATAGTAAATTTCTGGTCACCCATCCCGTGACCGACCATTGCGAAAGTTGCTTAACCTCAACAATCGCGCGCGAGCCACTGCGCCACGGGCTCCTCAATCCCTAACCTACTTCCTACTAATATTATACATTCTTAGTACTTACCACATACCTCTAACTAGATAGACGAAAAGAGCGCTTCAAACTGTATGAGAACCTAGCGTGTCGAATTTTTTGTACCTACAATGACTTCACGAGCGAAATTTAGTGATGTGGCAATGTTATTGACAAACTCTTGCAAGAAAGCACTGCTCAATTAACCATTTTCGTTTAGCGGACTGATTTAGGTCGGTAAACTGACCGTGGTTCAAACTTTTGGCACGCAAGGACTTTTACCGTCTATCTCTATATAGGTCTGTGGTACTTACCGTCCGTCGGAGCGTTAGCGTAACGCCGCTCTATAGCTACTTTTTCTTCATGAATTATGATGGTACATGGTACTGTCAAGCACAGTGCCGACGACGCTCTATCTAGGTACGTAAGATGATGTGTTCTGTCTTAGCATACAAACTAAACTTGCCGTTCCCATTGGAATATCAGATTAAAATTTTTCCTATGTTTTTATCCAGGCTATAAAGTATCTGTGAACCACATTTCATCAAAATCTGTTCCGCCATTCTTGCTTAATTGATTAACAAACAACCAAACATCCAAATAATATTAGTAGGATTTCTACAATAAAGGTGAAACGGCAGTAGCTAAACGCAGTTTTCCAGTAAAGTGTTGACAACTAAACTAAAGTAAGTCGTAATATTTCTTTTAATCAGGGTATGGAATACGTATCGTGTAAAAACATAGTGCACCGAGATTTGGCAACGCGCAACATTCTAGTGGTAGACAAGTATCACGTGAAGATCTCGGACTTCGGCCTCGCGCGCACCATCCCCAAAGACGACGACCAGTACAAACTCAAGACTGAAAGACTGCTACCTATTAACTGGTGAGTGGAATTGAAGTGTTTAGATATACTCGTAATACCGCTTTTGGAATATGAGACTAGCTTTAACGTTATGTGCGTCTTTTGAAGAATGACAATATTTCTTTTTGTTTTATAATTAAGTCTAGAACAGCGCAGATAATTTACATAAATTCACGTACGTGAGAATGTTACATGCTTATTAGTATTTTTTATAATATTTAAAGGGAAGTGTACACATATAGTAAAATTTAAACGGAAAAATATTGAAAAAACAACAACTCGGCCACAAGTGGGTTCTCAGATGGAAAGTGTACACAATTCATTGCCCAAATAATATAGTAACACAATTCATATTAATAATAACACTCGATAAGTCACCTCGCGACGACACACGACGCAAAACCAACACGATTCGCTGTAGAACGAATACTCTTACACCGCAAAACCTAGTCGCCTCGCCGAATTTCGATAGTCGCGACGTTTTCGTCAAAATGATTCGCGGTACAAAGAATACAGCGCAAGGCGAGACTAGTCGCTACGCCGCGAATCCTCGCCGAATCTCCATAATGTGGCATAAACATAAAAAATATATATATTAATTTTAACTTTTTCCCGTACCTAGGTACGCGCCCGAGTCGGCGAGCGATCCGTGGCTGTTCTCGACAAAGAGCGACGTGTGGTCTTTCGGCGTGACCGTGTGGGAGATCTTCACGCGCGCCGTCGTAGAAGTGCCCAAGTTCGACATGAGCCGACCCACGGAACGAGCCTCTTGGTATGTTTCCGTTTACTCTCTTTAGGAGAACTCATTGTTCTCTCGACCATGAGCGACGTGTGGTCTTTCGGCGTGACCGTGTGGGAGATATTCACGCGCGCCGTCGTAGAAGTGCCCAAGTTCGACATGAGCCGACCCACGGAACGAGCCTCTTGGTATGTTTCCGTTTACTCTCTTTAGGAGAACTCATTGTTCTCTCGACCATGAGCGACGTGTGGTCTTTCGGCGTGACCGTGTGGGAGATATTCACGCGCGCCGTCGTAGAAGTGCCCAAGTTCGACATGAGCCGACCCACGGAACGAGCCTCTTGGTATGTTTCCGTTTACTCTCTTTAGGAGAACTCACTGTTCTCGACCAAGAGCGATGTGTGGTTTGTCGGCATGGCCGTGTGTGAGATCTTCACGCGTGCTATCGTAGAAGTGACCGAGTTCGACATGAGCCGACCCACGGAGCGAGCCTCTTGGTATGTTACCGATTACTCTCTTTAGGAGACCTTTCTGTTCTCGACCAAGAGCGACGTGTGGTCTTTCTGCGTGACCGTGTGGGAGATCTTCTCGCGCGCCGTCGTAGAAGTGCCCAAGTTTGACAGACATGACCCCCCCACGGAGCGAGGTTCCTGGTATGTCAAAATCAAAATCAGAAATATAATTATTATTCAAAAACAGTCTAGTAATGCAGTTGGGCTTCTCCATATAAGTTTAAGTTATCCTGTGTTAGGGTATGTTACCATTTACTTTATTTTTTTACCATCAAGCAATCGCCTTCTATTCTAGTTACTAACTTACTACTCGACTAGTGCGAACAATGTATGTGTCTCAGCAAATGTTATAGAAATTCTAGGTTTGACGTGATCGTATGGGAGGTCTTCATGCACTTGTAACCTAATTCCCGCATTAGACTAGATTTTTCTCTAAAACTAATGACATTAACAATATTATGTTTATGTGACAAGGATCAACTACAACTCTCAGTACACCTGCATTATTAGAGATTCATAATCTTTTTACAGCTTTCAAATCCCTGACGACTGCCCTTCGGAGATCTACAGATACCTCATGACTGATTGCTGGAACCTCGACCCTAACCGGCGACCCAGCTTTACAGAGCTTAAAGTGAAAGCCAAGAGGTTCCTAGAAGACTACGACCAGTCAACATAGAAGTAGTTAATCATAGGTGTCATAAGATAATGGCTTCTATCACGTGTAACAGTAAGTTTGTTTTTCAGCTTCATATATTTGCATTTATTATGCTCAAAATTATTTACACTGTAATCTTTTGGTATGTTTGCTGATTCCGTTATACATAGATCAATCTACTAAGTTGAGTTTTGAGGGCCAGGATTTGCGTTGGTGTACGATTTTACCTGTCAAATTATATATAAGAGATTTGTTTTGCTGACATAAAGTCGAAAATAAATAAACGCTCTTCGCCAAATGTCGCTGCGTGTGTTCGCGTTTATTTTTTGATATTCAACTTTAATTTTATTTCAACCACACCAACGTCTACTATAGAACAGTAAAAAGTGCGCTGCACTTCGGTCCTATTTATTTATTAAGGGTGAATACACTAAATTTTTTCATGATTGATATTTTTTTAATTTTTATTCATTTTAGTGCGCGTGTGCCCTAAAATATAACTCCAGATTTTATACCAATTGTACCATAATCAATCAATTAATAGGAAAAATTATTTGAGTCTTCGTAGATTTATCTATCTATTTATGAATTACAAAAATCGTCTAATACTTTTATGATTATTTCATCGATAAATCAATGAACATCACGTTCTATGAAATCTTTTTAAATATAATTTTATTTTAATATAATGAAATGTTGCTATATACATGTTTCTAATCTCTGTACTATTTTAAATATTGATATGTACCTTTTAATATTTATTCGCACAAATTATAACAAATCATGTAATTCTTAACTATTTTTGTATATATTTATGAAATGCGTAGCGTAAATAATAATGATGCAGAAAGTAATAAAATGGATTCTTCTTTGATGAATTGCTTGATTTATTATCTAAGAATTTAATGAATTAAGTATCTTATTACTATCACGATTTTATTCTAATTGATATATGTTATAAACTTTCGTTAAGCTGGTTATTATCTTAGCAATTTGTAGTTCCTACTACTTAATCTTATTTGATCTATATAAATCAAGCAAATCCTTGAATTATTTATCTGTAAATATATAGTAAAAGTTGTTTGTGGTTCCTGGAAGCATTTGCCTTAGTTCAGTATGTGCCTAATTTTGTTTTTTTTTGTAAATATTTGTTAGTTACGTTTAAGATTTAGATGTAAGTGAAAAATCGCAATCTCAAATTTATATTTTAATTTTGAACAATAATAAAAGTGCAATCAAGTTAATACAATATTAGATGCAACTAACTTCAGCTATTTAATCGATAAATATGTACAAAATGATACAGTCATAAGAGTGAATGTATTGAACCCCCGTTTGAAGCTATTTTAAGTCTGTCTATTAGTTTTGCTACCGAGTGCTTAGTGAGAGTTTTTTTCTACTTACGGTCAATCATGAACGCGTCGATTTTTGTTTGAAATTAGCGACCCGCCATCTAGCGGATTACTCCACGGACTACACCAACGCCATACAAAAACCTAACGCGCTCACTATCGACCGTGAGTAGAAAAAACTCGCACTAAGCTCCCTGAACTAAAATTAATTTATTATTTATCTAAGTATAATATTGACTAATTTTACCGTATTCGTTCCATTTTTTACACATTGTGTTATGTTTAACGAACTATAATTGCGTTTGCGCAAGTCTTTGTCAAATAATGATCAATTCTTGCTTTTGAAAGCTGACTTTCCGATGGAGTCAGACATTGTCAGAAGCTGCATCTATTTGACTGAAATAGCATTTTATTTCATATACTTCTCTTACATATTATAACTGCATACTAAAATACTGTGTATATCAGTAGTCGTTATTCATTGTATCGATACACAATTTAGTGGGCCTACCGCGCAAGTGCCATCGGCATCGCTGTCAACTTCACTTTGACAGCCGATGGCGTTTTCGTACAACGCAACTTCAACGTTATCGTCCTAATAATAAGATTCCTTTATCATAATCAGTTAATACTCGACTCTGTGTGCGACCGAGACAGCGCTATAGCATCAGCGCTCGCGTGTGAAGAGTCGCGCCCATATTCGATAAGCCGACGACGTCAACGACACTTAAGCGGTAGGGCCATAGTTTAGTTTTTCCTCGAAAATACATAGTATATTGTGGTGTTTCTAAACGGGTCATATTTACCTGCAATTTCTGCCGGCAACTTTTGCTGTTTCATGCTGGCTTTATACGCTAGCTCGAGATGCATATACACTCGGCAGCAAAAAAACGAACCACTGCGTTATATTCACACAAAACATACTCACTACAGTCTCATTATTCAAAAAGTTTAAACAGTTATGTAAACTTTCATTGGAAAATATTGGAAAAAATCAACTTGGCCATAAGTAAATTGTCAGATGGGACCCTTTGGAAATCCAAATCACTTGTAACCTAATCTAAATCTCAATCACCTAATCACTTGTGGCGGAGTTAATATTTTCTAACATTTTTCTATTTTAAATTTATCATAAGTATAAAATTAGCATTGAAAAATGCAAAAATTCAAAAATCATAAGTAATGTAAACATTGGCACGTCAATGCATGAGTCGAATACTCGACTTGTGAATAAAAGTCCCAAAAATTCAAGAAAACTTTCAGTTTTGCGCAAAGTAAGGAAAACAAATTCACTCAATCCGGTTACCTACAATTGTATGTGGAATGAAAAGTAAACATTTGTTTCACAAGGATCATTCTTTTTGGGCCGATTTCTAAAAGTGCAGACCAACAAAAAAAAAATAGGTACGTATGGTAATAACTGGTCGTTTGGAGGATTAGTTGATATGGCACAAAAGTTGTAGGATTACTCCAAGTCAAGGTATAGAATATAAAAATGCCAGAAATTAAAAATATTTGTACATATTGTTAAGACTAATGATAATAATGATCCAAAGTCATTGCGAGAAAAAACGATTTAGTAGCCCATCTTTATACCTACAGACAGTGAAACTAATTAGGAAGAATATTTTTTATTTTATTACGTAATATTTATATTTGTTGCAGGGATATTGTAAGATGTGTTATTAGAACTTATAATTACCTCACCGCATAGTATAAATGTTTCAGATCAAGTTTCTTTACACTTTCAAAAATCCATAGATGTATGAAAATTACGAATCTTTGAACTTCTATACCTTGACTTGGAGTAATTCTACAACTTTTGTGCCATATCAACTAATTTCCAAACGACCAATTCTTACCAAAAGTGCCAATTTTTTTGTTGGCCGGCACTTTTAGAAAACCTCCAAAAAAGTATGGAGCCTGAATGATCTTTTAGGAAATCAAGAAATGTCTTCAGTTGTTTGAACATTTGACCCCGCTATCAACACCCAAATCTTTGCAGAAATACATAAACTTTCTTATTTATTATACCGTGAAGTGAGCATGTTTGTATGGAAATAACGCAATTTCTTTGCAGCCGAGTGTAGTTTCCAGCCACACATAGCAGAAATATGGCTCGAATAGGCGCACTAAATGATCAGTGCTGATGACTCATAGTGGTTGCGTGCATTATTGACTATTAAGCCAAAGATGATATTATGATCGTTATGTTAACGTTAGTTTATTTCTAGATAAGTACTATAGTTAAATATGTTAGGTAGTGTCACTTTTAATGTATATAAATAGGAGAACGTTTTGCTATGATGACTAATGAATTTGTGGCTAGTTCGTTTTATGTTTTGTAATGTTTATGATGTAAGTTAGAAAGAGGAGTGAACTGGCATTGTGATTGTATTGAGACTGAAATTCTGAATGATGAGCGGTGCTAAGATAAATTGAAACTTATTTAAATCGTTAAAGCAAAATTAAAACCATTAATATAATACGGAATACACTGCTCTTTTTATATATTGTGAGGGCAATGACAGTTTTTATGGAAAGAGTTGTGGATTTTGTGAATAAACTTCGTCATAGCGTAAGTATTACTAATGTTGGAATCCTTTGTCTCAGTGTTTTAACGCTGCCTCTTCTAGACGAATGCCCTATATGGGTAATCCTTACGCAAATAGCAAGAAAAAATCTAAGACTTAATAAATATGTCGAGAAGTCATATCCGTTTATTTACCGTTTATAATAATTTGTATATAAAACCAGTTTCACAACTTTTTAGTTACTAAAGTATGGCAGCTGAGAGAACACCTCTTCTGAGTCCTGGCAGGTCATATCAGTTCTCAATCAAGTAAATAAAGCTTATTTTCTTACATCTTACTTTTGTGGATAATCAATAATGAACTTTATCTAGTAGACCTAAGTGCTATTTCAAATATACAGCGACCGTGATGGCTGTCTCCTTTCGCCGTAAAGAGCAGTAATGTTTGAGCTTTATAGATAGCTTTCAGATGCATGGAGACCGTGCCCGTCGTCAATGCGGTTGCCGTGCACGGTCGCTGTACATCGTGTGAAAAGGCACTAACGATCTGGGGGTTATTCTCGACGGAATCGAGTTAACATCAAGATCGATGAAATGTCAAAACGGTACTATGGAAACCATATAGCGACCGTTTTCAAAGTACCAAAATAACAGATTTTTGACGTTGATCCGATCCCAATGTGAACTCGATTCCGTCTTGAGTAAGGGAGTTTTCGACAGAATCGAGTTCACATCAAGATCGATTAAATGTCAAAACGGTACTATGGAAACCATAGCGAACGTTTTCAAAGTACCAAAATAACAGATTTTTGACGTTGATCCGATCCCAATGTGAACTATTCCCTCCAGAGTAAGGGAGTTCTCGACGGAATCGAGTTCACATCAAATCGATTAAATGTCAAAACGGTACTATGGAAACCATAGCGACCGTTTTCAAAGTACCAAAATAACAGATTTTTGACAATGTGAACTGACCGTCCAGAATAAGGGGCCTGGTATGAACCTGTTAGAATGTATTTCTCTCAATGGCCGCACTTAAAGCCATATTTGCCGGTGAGTTACGCTGAGTTATTTCAACAACGAATCGTAAACGTAATAAACGTAATCTTAGGCTGTAATGATTTCGAGCAAAATTTAAAATGGTTTTAATTAGTAATCGAAATTTGCAACCTATCGAGCTTCGGAAATGACTTCTTCAAATTAATAACTTTTTGGTGCGAATAACTAGTAAGCGTCTAGAACTAGAAATCATGATTTGGAAAATATTTGTTAGGTAAATGTATACAGAATGTGGAAACACATGTCGAGTCAATTTTTAGGTACACAATTTTTGCATACATATGTAAGAACTTCAAGTCAATTGGAGCGTCTGTCAATTATTCTATAAATCTTAAAAGTACTATTTATTCTTATGTTATGCCAGGCCGAGTAGGCTATTTTGAGTGGCTCGTTTGCACAGCGACAGTGACGCGACCAGTGTATTTATAATACTTACTTGATGTAAATATTGCATAGTGTTAGTGTAAATGTTTGTTTTAAATTCAAGACTGGATGTGAATGTTAGTTTCGAACAATGTGAAAATATTTGTATGTCATATGAAAATGATACAACGAAAGAGCATGACGAGTTAAGATGGAAATTATGTAACTATTTTATTGTAGTCGTTATATATATATATATGTATATATATCGAACAAATCTAGAATATATTTCTTTAACGATTTGGCATAGATTTGAGATGCAAGTACAAGGATAATATGTTGAAAGTAAACTAAACCGATTTGTGTGAATGTGTGTATAACAAAATTAAAAAAAAAGTTTCCTTGTTAGAATGTACACTTTTACAAAAAAGTTATCGTTTAATTTGGAAAATAAGTACCTACCTATGTAATAGTTATATTTAACATTGGGCGAAACAACAAAATGTCTGTGTTATTTGCCATGATTATGAAATAAATTATTATACGTAATTAATTTTGTAGTTTTTACTTGTCTATAATCTTTTCTTCTGGGTCTGTCCTGCGCCACTTCCTACCAGTCATCCGCGTGGAGCTCGCGCAGATCCTTTTCAACCTCGTTCCGCAGCGGTATCTCTTATTATTGGAGGCCAAGCTCACTTTGGGATAGTTAGTATTCTTTGTACGTACATCTTATGTTTTGGCGCGCACTGTTCATTGAAATAAAACAACTTTTACGGATATCAAACGCGCTATATTTCCACGAACTAAGTTGTAATTGTCCGTATTTTTAGGTTTTTTAGGGGTTTTTTGATTTTCCCGACGTTTCGTCCCTTTACAGCTGCCGTGGTCATCCCGTGTTTGGTATCCGTAAAAGTTGTTTTAGTATTCTTTGCTTTGGGTCGCAGCGCCATCCTAGTCGTCATCAGCCATATTTAATGTCCCCACTGCTAGGGCACTGGCCTTCCTTATGGATGGATTAGGAGAATCCGCCATCTAGTAAGTAAGTATAATCTTTACAAAATGATACAATGACATATGGGGAACCTTATTACCCGTGCGAAGACAGAAGAATATCTGGCTACTAGTCTTCGGCAACCGATGAGATTACAACACCACATGTGGCCACAACCAGGCTTAGAGTGGTCACAAGTTTCAAGTTATTTATTATGCATTCATGATCTACACATCACAGAAATGACATCATCCCAGATGTTACAAATAATACAGAAACAATCATGACCCTGCAAGGGCGCAGCAACTTATTTAAATTATAATAGCATGTCTTATCTATCATCACAGTTTAATAATTAAGTGAAAGAAGTTAACCTTACCTTCGCCATATTTCGATCTCTCGGTAGGTAGGTACAATCGGGGGTGTCCGTTTCGACTGCTCGGCCACAGTGTCCCAGAAAAAAAACGACTACATTACGAAGTAATTTGTAGAAAACTAATAAAGAAAACCGCAAATTTGCAGAACCGATATTCAGAAAGTTATAAGGGCTTAACCATGGCCGCGCAGTCGAAACGTGGAGAACTGCGCGGCCACGGAGATCTCAGATACGGGAGCTACATAGACATCTCATTCTTTTTGCTAATCACTGATATGATTTCGCAGAAATTGTAGAAAGTCTTAATAGAGCCTTGAAGTATGTACTTTACGAGCTATAGGTCTTTAAAGTCGTGGCCGCGAAGTTGAAACGGTGACAGCCGAGCGAACATAGGGATCTCAGAAACGGAGCTTCTCAGAGGTCCTATTCTTTTTGCTAATCAGAGATACAATTTCGCAGAATTTATAGAAAGTTTCGACGCCTTCGTCGTAATATTTAATCAATTACATGACGCAATATCTAATTTAATTGAGTTTTAAAGATCTTAGGTACGAGGCACGTACCTATAGTAGTTGCAAAAGTAAGTACTCAGTACCTTAGCAATCTCTGAATCATGAAATAACTATTCAAAAATTATAGGCGTTTTCATGAAACACGCAGGGGTTTATTTAAATATCATGCAGGTCCTTATGCCAGCCATTTATATACTATCAACATTCGTATCAGTAATTAGCAAAAAGAATGGAACCTCTACGACGCTCCGTTTCTAAGATCTGAGTGGGCGCGCAGTTCTAACCGTTTCGACTGCGCGGCCATGGCTTTTAAGATCTACAGGTCGTGAACTACAAACTTTAAGGCTTTACTCTAACTTTCTATAAATTCTGCGAAATCGTATCTCTGATTAGCAAAAAGAATAGGACCTCTGAGAAGCTCCGTTTCTGAGATCCCTATGTTCGCTCGGCTGTCACCGTTTCAACTTCGCGGCCACGACTTTAAAGACCTATAGCTCGTAAAGTACATACTTCAAGGCTCTATTAAGACTTTCTACAATTTCTGCGAAATCATATCAGTGATTAGCAAAAAGAATGAGATGTCTATGTAGCTCCCGTATCTGAGATCTCCGTGGCCGCGCAGTTCTCCACGTTTCGACTGCGCGGCCATGGTTAAGCCCTTATAACTTTCTGAATATCGGTTCTGCAAATTTGCGGTTTTCTTTATTAGTTTTCTACAAATTACTTCGTAATGTTGACGTAGTCGTTTTTTTTCTGGGACACTGTGGCCGAGCAGTCGAAACGGACACCAATCGGGGAACTTCCCGGTTGATCAGTTTAGTTTTTTTGGGAAACGTTTTCTCGGAAGACTACTCTACTGGGGTTAAAGAAGTAATTTACTATTTAAATTCAATAGGTACCTGTTAATGTTCTTTTATCTATACTATATTATTAATATTATAAAGCTGAAGAGTTTGTTTGTTTGAACGCGCTAATCTCAGGAACTACTGGACCGATTTAGAAAATTCTTAGACCATTAGAAAGCTACATTTCTCCCGAGTGACATATATTTTATCCCGATATTCCCACGGGAACGGGCACCACGCGGGTAAAACTGCGAGGATCCGCTAGTTTGTGATATAAACGTTTTCTAAATATCTATTACTTTTTTAAATAAAGCTCCCTAAAAATCTGTACTGGTCAACCGGGAAGTTCCCCGACTGTTTGTTACAAATCATTGTTTCCGTAAGTTGGGTAACATGTTAGTTTTCACAACGACTTCGAATTGAGTAGGTCCTAAAGTAGGAGTTCTCCTGGTACTTTATCATCAGCCCCACTTCATTACATTCATTGAGACGAGCAAGCAATAATAAGTCCGCCTGTTGTGTGTTTTAATAGTTTTTGTATTTATGTGTCAGGTTAGATGGCAGCTATAATAAATACATGATAAATATAAGGCTTTCCTAAGGCAGGACTCAGCTTTTCGTAACGTCCGAAGCACAAAAAAAAATCAATCGTGTAACACAACGTCACACACAACCAAGTTAAGATGATAAGCTAGTGGCTCAACAATCCCGTTTCGTGACTGTACCACAGCATAACGGCGCGCAAGGCAAAAAAATATATTTAAAAAACTACAGAGATTTTAAAAAAATGCTTCTATACGATCCTAAATATTATTGGTGTCCACTTATTAAACCAATTTTCAATAGTGTAAGTAACCCCATATAAGAATAATCTCGAATTTTCGTATTTTTAGAGGTCTTTTCGAAAAGAAAAAGTGTCGAGGCAAAATCATAAAATCGTGTTTTAGAAACTATACGAATCTAGATAAAGGTATGAAGAAATATATATGTTATTACCAGATTTGTAACAACTGTAACCGTGCTATAGTTTTATATCAAAAAGTCCATACTTTTTTTCGAGTAGCGCCTTAATGTCTAAACTTGATCCCAATACGAAGTAGTTACATGCATATGTACGTGTTCTGTGTAATCCCTCCCTTGATTGACTATGTTCCCGTCAGCAGTCGGCGTCTAGTTTCGATGCACTGGCGTCGTTCGCGACAGCCGACACCGGTGATTGACGAGGTCGTGTCGTTCGTGCTCTAGAAGGATCTAGGTACTTACCCGATCACTCCTGAAAGATGGCGATATGCTGGTACAGTCACGAAACGGGATTGTTGAGCCACTAGCTTATCATCTTAACTTGGTTGTGTGACGTTGTGTTACACGATTGCCGCCGTTTTTCGTTGTTGAAATGTAAATGTAATGTATGGTATGTAGGTACCATAGTAACTCAATGTGCATTACACGGTCAAAACAACAGAAAGTGGCTCTACATTCCAGGATTCTGACTGTATTGCTGAAATCACAAAAATAATTCTGTTTTGTTTTTGTTCGATACCGGCGGTTAAGTAATAAGTACGTCTTGATGAGTGAACTAAAATATTTTTTTACGTGCTTCGGACGTTACGATAAGCTGAATCCTGCCTTAGGAAAGCCTTATATTTATCATGTATTTATTATAGCTGCCATCTAATATGACACATGAATACAAAGAAAACACACAACAGGCGGACTTATTATTGCTTGCTACGATACAATCTCTTCCATATCCAAACAGTCCCAGCATAAATGATTGTTGTTGATAATGTTTATTTCATGTATTGTGTCTGTTTCAACAAGTCAGATTTAATGTAAAACAAAAACAATTCCTATCCGGAATAGGGCATTATCGTACTAAACTTTTGTTATGAATATTTCCAGGTAACTTGGGTATGTAAAATAATGTTATTATTTATTTTGTCTCCTTTCACCGTCGTTCATTGCATAACTACTTACTTACATAATAAAAAACAAGGTAAATATAATGATATTTACCTTGTTTGGTCGTTTCAGTAAAAGCAAGCCCTATAAATCAGGTTAGGTACGTCGTGTACACGCGGCAGCTAGCAGAACATTAGATTAAGTGGAGTCTGGATAGCTTCCCGTTGAAAGGAATTCCTGAATGGGACCGACGGCGTTTGGCGGACGAGCCGAGTGACTTATGAGGACAAATGGCTTTCCTGAAACTGAAATAATACCTACCCTCTAGATGTTTATCAATGGCGCGTAATCAATGTGGATTTAGGCTTTTAACAAAGAAGTGTCACAGTATTTTTTAAATAGATAATACACGAAGTAACTATTTATTTACTAATCTGTGGTAGTACATCCAAAAAGGGACCTTTAAGGCCTGTGCATACATAGATATAGGTAATACAGTAGGTATCATAGACAATCCAGTTGCACAACGAAAACCTCGTAGGTATTAAATTACGTACGCGATAAAGATCAACGCGTTTCAGGACGTCTATCTATGAATCACTCGTAAGTACCTATGACATTGTGCTGACGCATGTGACTTCCAAGTCACTCGCTTGTTTCGTTCAACTGCAACGAGTGGGTGGGGTGGGGACACTCGTTGCAGTCGAGCGATTAAAAAATATGGAAATTCAAATGTCGAACGAAAATCAGTAGAAACTAAGCGTTCGACGCGAGACGAGTGAATCAAAAATAGAGGACTTCCAGGTGACTGACATTAAAACATATTTATACAATATATATTTTACAAAAAATATTATATAAGTATCAGTTTATTTTACATAATCAAGATTTATGTTAAATTTCTGTCAGATTTTCGTGTTTGTCATTTATTTGACCGTTTACGTCTGCGGCTGTTGGATGCGCTTTACTTCCGGAAATTTGACAAACGTGTTTGTCAAATAAATTGGATCGTTTATACAGGGCTCTTGTACCTGCTTACGTTCGATCTATCATCGTTCCACCGCACAACACAGAATATATAACCTACGTCTGTGGACGTAGCACGGTCCTTTTTCGCTTACTGAAATATATTAATATTAACCGATCTAGATAGATAGATACCTTAGATACCTTTGTTTACAGAATGTTTAGAACAGTAGGTACTTACTTTAGTCGTATACATTTTTAAAGGTTTTTAATGTTAAATTGTATGTATTTGATAGAATCAGGCGTTACTTGGCGGAAGTCCATATCTTAGTAGAAAATGAAAAATATTTATCTAAGAAAAAAAAACACATGCAAGATGCAACGCCCGCAAATAAATGCAAGTGCAAAACAGTGACATATCTTGCACCTTCACCAACTACCTACTCTACACGTATTTCGCCCACACACATACGGAGCATCCTCAAAAGTTGTTTGACCATGCAATACCAGCAGCACCGACATATTTTCTGCTAAGTTACATCAAAGTCTTAAGTTTTTCTACTAAGTAGGTAAAATTATATTTTTGCAAATACGATTGTTATAAAGTAAATAAAAAGCTAAAGTGTATTTTTTATATTAGACCATGGTCCAAATAGCAGTACGTAACTTAATCAAATATAAACTGATTTATTATTTCATATTTTGGTCATTTTATGTATATTAAGTAAGTATTTTCTCTTTGGCAGCATTTAATTTTATTCGTTACGTTGTTTGTGTAGACCCACGTTTGGCAGCCATGTTAAACTCGGTAATATGCATGTTTCCATAACTATCTTTTTGAGTTCTAAGTTGTAATGTGCTTTAAGAATTTCTTTTTGTGACCAGAATTTATTCCATGCACAGGTAATTCTTCTATTGATTTCGTCATCGTTGTTGGAGTTCTTGAAAGAGTTGAGCTTTCCGAGGTAGATGTATTCATTAACATGCTATATTTGGTTAATGTACACACAAATTGGCTTGAATACCTATATGGTTTTAATTTTAGCTCGATAGCTCTACGCGTTCCCGAGTTTTTCCCGAAATTCAGTTCCCAAAACTAAAGACTATATTTTTATGATTTGTAGTAAAAGATGATACTTATTGCATGCCAAATTTCATAGTTCTAGGTCAATGGGAAGTACCCTATGAATTTTGACTACTTTGAGAGTGTAGAAATCTACGGTTTTTTGCGACAAAATGGTCCTATCTTTGTTTTACGTTAATTTACAAGTTTGATCAGACTGTTGACCTGAATAAGTAGTTATAATTTCAACTCGATACGTCCACGCGTTCCCGAGATAATTGAATACGGACGAGCGGACGGACAGACGGACAACAAAGTGATCATATAAGGGTTTCGGTTTTTTATTTTGAGGTACGGATCCCTAAAAATTGGGACCAACTTGAAAACAAACCTGATGAAATAACGTTGAATTGAATCATTTTAAGCGCTTCAGCAGTCTTCGAGTAATCGGTGAACTTACTAAAAAAGATATACATTTACGCGACTCGGTAAAATTTTGTCGAGTCTAACTTTTTTGTTCATGTCAAAATGACAAACTATTTCAGTAAAATTTCCTGAAACAAATTTTCAGGAAATTTGGTGTCAAAGGTGTTTGTCATAGGGACAAATTTGCAAATACACTCAAAGTAAAAAAAACCGCACGTTTTAAAATTTTCTTAACACTTTACAAATGCGTGTACGGCTTGTACCCCCACCAATATTAGCCTCGTTTGAAAGCCCAATAAATGAACTTAATAAAAATGATTTCATTTCAATAAAAAAGCATAATAAATAACAAAAATGTGCCATCTAAAAAAAATGCGTTTTTGTTTCTATATAAGGGCCGCTGGTTGAGCAATTACGCTACAATTTGTGGGTTTTAAAGGGTCAATGCAGGTTCAATAGGCAGTGATCCGTAGTCTAACCCTTAAAAAACGTATTTTCTAAGTTGTTTTTGTACAAAAAGCATTATTAAGGAGTGGTAATGTTTTGTAAACTTTATCTTTTTTTTTTGTTCTATTCCAATAAAAAAAAAAGTTTAATTATTTCGGGTACTCCATTTCGTTACCTTTCAAATGATATCCAACATTTCCCTCATAAATTGATTCCAAATAAGGCCAAACTAAGTTTAAAAGTCAGATTTTTTAAGGTGCGATTTTTCTGACGGTGAGTGTAGTTCGTTTACCGGGCTTTCGATAGACAAAACTTTTCTCAGGTTGTCCATAAACGTAGTTTCCATAAAAAATACCGACAAGTTACTCAAATGAAACTGAAAATGAACCTGTGTAAATAAGATAAGTACCATAAATAAATAAATAATTGCATACAATCACACCAATTATCTAGCCCACGACGTTTAGTTTCATGAAGAACTTGTGTTATGGATACTAAATAACGGATAAACATATTTATATACTTTTTTTTTGTAAACACATATCCCCTGTACTGGCAAGCAGACATATTATAACTTATAACATTAAAAACTCTATTGTGTCTCGTTCATTTCCAGCAAAAGGATCGAACAGGTCGTCAACCATAGGATTTACTTACATATTTTTTATTTAAACCTCTGCGATAATTAATCATTCCTAATCTCCCTTAATGATGGTAACTCTATCCCGATTCCCGGCCGTGGCAAAGCCGTCGCTGAACCGTTCACTTGATTTGCGGAATGTACCTATTGTAATTAAAGCAGGGATCTGACGGAACTAATTATTTGCTGACAACTGATTTTCTGTTTACATCAAATCCAACTTTGATCGCTACTCAAAGTGAACCTTCAAAACATTCAGTGCAAACTATTTAACTATTAGATACTTTTGATATTTTATGGACTAATTGTAGGTAGGTACGGAAGCAACCAAATCGCTAAAAAACAGCTGTTTCATCTACAATTAAGCAGTGTCCAAATAAATTTTATATAATCTTCAATTTTTATATTATGTTTCACCTCACTCGCTCGGAAGAGGAGATTTTGTCATTCAATTTCTGCGTGGAAAATCGCATTTTGCGGCCTAGTGTGGTAAAATAACCTTTTCATTTATAAGGAAAAATACGTCATAATGCGTTCCGAATCGCATAATCGCTCTTAATTTAAATAATTTTGAATTAATTTATGATACTCCTTTTTGGTTTTATTATATTATTTTAGTTCCTTGAATTATAAACACAATAACAATTAACTATTTGTTATAAGAATTTTCTATCTATACTGGGTGAGATTTCACAACTTATGATTGGATTTCGGAATGTGACATAAACCTTTATTTTCAACTAGCTTCCGCCCGCGACTTCGTCCGCGTGGTCTTTAGAACTTGGTCCAGAAAGATTTAGTAAAAGAAAGAACGAAGAAATGTCTTTCTTTCATCTAAAGAAATATCTTCTATTCGCCTTTGTTGATAAAACGCAGGTGTTAGAATTTAAATAATAAGTATCAATTAATAATTAATTAAAAATTTACTGGAAGGGTTTAGTTAGAAGCTTCAATTTGTAGTCAAACTATTGTTCTACAAGGAGTAACTAAATGAAACTTTGAAATCTTTCAATAATAACTAAAATTTATTAAATAGAAACAACAATTAGAATGTTCCTCCAATAATTATTATTTCAAAGTATGAACATAAATTGTCACTTAACAGACAACTTCGGCAAAAATAAACAATAAGAAACTACTTAGCTTCTGAGACCTCTCTGCTTGACTGCCCGCACAAGACTGGCCCAAACCAAAATATGTGTCTTCTATCGCAGAGGGAGTCAAAGGAGTGGGGGTTCCCCCGCCATCCGCCAGCGGAAATGGGTCTACTTCAGTCTGCTTGTCTTAACGTTGTGCTTAGAGATTAAATATTTTCATCTAAAATAAATTGCTATCGACCTGTATGTACGTCACAACTTGCAGTACAACCTTGTAATGCGAGAAATGTTAAATGTAAGTCCTTCCTTACGAGTTGAAAATTGTTTACGGTTAGGATAACCATAAAATGTAATATTATAATTAGTATTTTCTTTTTGTGATGGAAATTGACCTTACTGATATGTTAAGCTCACTTTTCAATTTGACGACTCTGTATGAAATAAAACAGGGAGAAAAAAATAGCCCTTGATGAGTTTCTTGCCGGTTCTTCTCGTTACAAGGTCTCCCGCCGTAGGGTTTGTGAACCGATGGCGTAGCTTCTTTGACGTTCATAAGTGCTTGTAACAGCCTAGACTGAATAAATGATATTGATTTGATTTGATTTGATTTGATTAATTACAATCAATCAATCAGAAATCAGTATGAAAATAGCTTTGCTACAGTGGCGCCAACCGGTCAAATCCACCTTTTCAATGAAATATCAAAGATAAAATAAACTATTTGTACTAACAATAATGTAATTATTATTTACATTATATATGGTTTATTTTATCACGTAAAAACACTTGTTTAATATTTGTATTTCAATATGATTAAGAATGAACAGGAAATAAACGGAAGACTGAGTAATTCTAGTCAATACACAATCTTTTAGTATTATACTGTTTTTACAATAACACTTTTAACATTTTGATAAACCAATAGCGACAATTTCCATTTATATACCTAATTAATTCAATATCAATTTTACACAACAATTATCAAATATCTATTAAATCGGAAATAACCAATGGAAGAATAATCGTCTTGATCAAATAATCACATCACGTCTTTCATATTCCGGACAATTTAAAATAATTGTGCTTTGAACATGTTTATTCTACAAAATCAGACTATTATTTAACAGGATCACAAGTATGTAAAATTGTTATAACCTAATAACAATTTAAGAATTTACTTGCACGTCCTGTTCCAAATATAACGATTAATTTAGATCACCCATACTGCACACGGGCCGTATGAGTGTTCTTAAAAATCATTACTTTGCATTAATTAAAAACTTATTATTTTTGTTGTATAATGAAAAAAAAAAATGAAAATATGAAAAAATCTTTTCAACCAAAAATCACCAAAAATTACAATTTAATGTAGCCCTGCCCTTTGAAAAAAGTAAACTTGTGTTACAAAAGGCAGTTCCTTCCTATTAAAGACTAAAGCTCATTGGGAATTGTTGTAACAGCATACAGATTAGTAAAATGAATTACAAACTAAGACCATGTTTTTTTTTACTTCTAAAATAAAAAGAAAAACGCTACTAAAAAAAAGAAAAAACGCTACTAATAAAGTACACTACGTGCGTGTGTGTGTGTGTGTGTGTGGGTGTGTGTGTGTGTGTGTGTGTGTGTGTGTGAGTGCGCTAACGTGCATAAAGTGCTTCATGTATTCAATAAGCAGTAGAAGATAGGAGATCTTCGGTAGTAGAATAATATAACTAAACTTAAGAGTGAATTTGTTAAAGAATAAGTGTAACAAAACTTATAAGCTGAAGGAAGATAATTACCGTTTTTCATCCAATATGCCGTCTGAGTGATCCATACTTCGACCTCTATCTACTTAAATATATTTCGTAGGCAGACTGAGATTGTATCCGCAATTGTCATTTGTTTTTTACTAAAATTTTGCATGTATTCTGCTTTTCTAATGGTCATACTTTAAGAAATATCATGCTTCGTTCATTCCTAAAGGAAAGGAGTAAGTAGAGTAGATGTTTTTTTTATTTTGTGAGATTTTTTTAATCAACTACCCTCTTACATTTAGCGTTTACGAGGGTGTTTTGATAAGTCCGTGACTTTGGAACAAGATTTTTTTTTTTAAAGAATATATATGGTCCAAGTTCTTCAACCCATCCAAAATAGTTTTTATCAAACCCTGAAAAATAGGCTTCTGTTTTAACCTTAACTTTTTAATTTTGCATTTTACAATGCTATTTTTATGTGATAAATATTAAACAGGAAAATATACTAGAAAAAAGCAACTAGTCTCATGTCGCCCTGACGGGATTCGAACCCGCATCCTTGGGAGTCCGGCCCAATGCACTAACCAATTATGCTACAGAGACCTATGAGGACACGTCGAATTTTTCTAGTATATTCACCGTTCTACGGTGTTGGCCACCGTCGCTTGGCGCATTGTAAAATGCAAAATTAAAAAGTTATGTTAGATGGCTGTTTCATCTTAATCGATAGTCAAACATCTGTAAAGATGTTTCTTTCGAATGCGAGGATATTTCTCTCATTGATGAAGCGACGGTGGCCAACACCGTAGAAGGGTGAATATACTAGAAAAATTTGACGTGTCCTCATTGCTCCTGTAGCATAATTGGTTAGTGCATTGGGCCGGACTCCCAAGGATGCGGGTTCGAATCCCGTCAGGGCGACATGAGACGAGTTTCTTTTTTCTAGTATATTTTCTTGTTTAATATTTATCAGATTTTGCCTTCTTCGGGGCACGTTCACCGTTAGAAGTCCATTGCTTTGACTGTTGCTTCGTCTCTAGCGTATAATGGTGGTGGACCCATATTTCGTCAACTGTTAAGTACCAACGAAAAAAATCACTTGGATTGCGGTTATACAAACTTAGGCATTGTTTTGTTCAGAAGTTGTTACACGAGTTCGTTTTTGGTCGACTGTCAGCAAACGCGGCACCCATCTTGTACATGTAATGTCACGTTTATATTTGAACATCTCCTATTTGACATTTTTAGTGCCATATATACAAATTATTGAAAGAGGGAAAACAACATTACAAAATAACCACCGAACCGACAAACTCAAAGTGACAGATTGCTTGTTATGGGTCTGACGGATGCAGCGCCATCTATATTAAGATTAGCGTTTTCTTCTCCATTGTCTTATTCTTGTCTTGTACCTCATGTCAATGTCAACATTTACCGAATCGTTTTATTGAAATAACAACTTACTCGTATTTAAAAAAAAAACTTTGAATTAACTATAATACTCCCTTTTTTATTATTTGACTTTTTTAAATCATTAAAACAACAAGAATAAGGTATATTAAGGTATATTTATTTATTATTGGATACAAGATTAAAATTTTGTATCCGATAATAAATATTATATCAAGCTAGTTTGTGTATACCAGTCACGATCCTGGCGTGTCCAATAAAGGTACAAGTGACTTGTATACAAAGCCAGTGAAACGACGCATTGTTTTAAGGCGCCAAATCGGCAAACAAATTGATAGGTCAACTAAAAATAAAACATGAAGTGTATCATCATGTCGGCCGTACGACGCCCTCTGTTGAACATGGGTCTTCTGAAAAATGGCAGCGGTTTTTTGGTTTCCCAACGTTTCGGCAATTTTTCAGCTGCCGTGGTCACGTGATGACTGACACCAAATCCAAAATGTGCTAACGGTGAATATTTATGCACTTAAATCCGTAAGAATAAGTTGTTTTATTTCATTAAACAGTGCGCGAAAAACTTGATTGCTATCAAATCAGGAAGGCCAGTGGCATACCTAGAGCTTGCGACAAAAAGATTGCTCCTTCTGCCTTGTTTGGAGTCGGTTAAAAGAACCTCCAATCCAAATTCTCTCTACATTGTAGGTAAGTATACCATGCACTCCTAAGCCGGGTCTCCACTAGAGGCAACCTCGCTCGGGTGGAGCTGCCGTCTCAACCCGCAGCTGCTCAAATGGAGACGCTGCCTTAACATGAGGCACGACTCGCAGATTGAGGCAGATTTTGTCCGTTTTTGTGCGCGCTCAAAGACGCCTCACCTCAGTCTGAGCCACAGGACAGAAAAAAGAGTACCTATCGCCTACTCGCGACTTCTACTTTTTTTCTGTTCTGTGGACTGAGCCGTGTGTTTAGTCACTTCGATCCGCAACGTTCCTCGTCCCTCTGCCTTAAGGTGAGCAGGCTCAATCTACTTCAAGAAGAGGCTGCTCAGCCTGAGGCTGCTCAAATGGATACAAGGCTTAGGGCCGGTTTCGCCACCTACTGATAAGTTATGGCTTATATGAAAAATATGTCAAATATTTGCCAGATAAGCTATTCAGAACTTATCAGTAGATGGTGAAACCGAACCCTTAATAAACTAGCGAATTAACGAATCGATTAAAATTGCTACCATGCATCAACTCATTGTTCATGTATAATGATGTGATTTATGAATATTTGCATTTCCACATTATGTGACATGATTATAATTCATGAATATAAACCAATTTCGTGAGCGATTCGATTACCATACCCCAGTATTGCCTTTAGTCCTATAGACACATAATATTTCCAACACATAGTTAATATTTATAATATTTTAGTTTTCAAACAGAAGAGATTAGAGACACTGCTAAAAAGTTACTAAAGAAAATCAGGAAATTGCGAGTAAATATAAAAATAATACAAACTATATCACATTCCATAGATTGTTATAGATCACTGTTTTGGTCCAACAATGTATGAAAAGTGACTGATCTCCTTTGGCACACAGATAGACGATGGCCTTGATCAAAACATAGACTACTTTATATCCCGATATGGTATGCGAACCAAGCGGGTGAAACCGCAGGCAGCCGCTAGTGTTTGTATATTTGCTGTTTTTTAATCAGTTAACATTGTTCAATTATAAAAGTTAAATAAGTAGTTATCCTACAAACTGCGTTATCACTAAAATATTCAAAGTTTTTAAAACTAACTAACGTCTTACTTACACCCAACTCTTAGCAAGTCATTTACTCAGCAATTTTCTGCGCTTATTAAAAAACTTTTAAAATATTTTAACAGACTGTTTGTTTAAAAATATCTTACTCACATTATAGTAACGTAACGCGGAGTTAGACAAGCTATCGACGCGACGGTACCACGTGCTCTTCGAGATTCTTAGCAGAATTTTCTTGTGTTGAAATAAAGTCAAGCTACGTATTCCATAATATGTAAGTATTCTTACTGATATGATAATTTATGATTGCTTTTTATAGAAATGCAATGCAAAACCTTCTGCAATGATGACAAAGGTCAAAATTGCGTAGATCAGTGACAACAAAAATATTTTTGAGCATCGTTGACAAATTGTCGACTTGTCAAGCTTTATGAAACAGGACCCTGGTCAAAAACGGAGACAAGTGATTTTGACAGACCTCTCTTAATGCTACCTAATGAATACTGAAGAAACTGAAATAGGTAAAAATCTGATAGGCAATGTCGGGGCTATAAGGTGGCTCCATTAACACTTTTTTTTTTTACTCAATGACACACTCACTCTTTGAATCAATCCCAGCCTTATTACTTACCAGCTTCCGCCCGCGGTTTCACCTGCGTGCTCTCCGTCCTTTCAATTGACTCTATGCCAAAATTCAAGTTCACGAATAGTTGCTTAGTTAGGGCGTAAAGGAAGGACAAACAAACACACTTTATAATATTAGTTAGGATTAGTTTTTTTTTTGTTTAATCTCATCCTCTGTTAGCATTCGAGATCCGAGTCGATAATTTTGCCCGCGCCGGTAAAAGCTCATACATAAAATGAACAAATGCTCTTCCAAAGTTTCTTACGGTCAGCTCTACGAGGCACCCGGATATTGAGTGTTTTGTATAACCAGACTTTTTCAGATGGGTTAAAACCGTTTTGTGGTCAATGCCCAGTTCCTCAGCTATTTTATAACCGATCTTTTCACTACTGTTTTTTCGCGGCTTGTGTTTTTCCCACAAAACATTACTTTTCCTTGTTCTGTGGTTTTCCCCATTTTAGTGTGGTCCCTTGGCAAAATGAAATAGAAAAAAAATATTCTTATTATTTAGATTCCAAATATGGAATATCACCTATTTGGTGGTATCAACACAGCCATAGACATTAACAAATAGAAAATTTATTTCAACTTGTAACATAAAAAATACGAAAATAAGTGCTCCCCGACCTATTATGATACAAGCAATAAATAAATTATAACTATTTTGCATTTTTCAATGCTATTTTTATAATAATTATATTTTTGAAATAGGAAAATATTGGAAAAAATCACCTCGGCCACAAGTGAATTTTCATATATGAATCCAACCCACGATCTTAGGGAATCCGCAGAACAATGGGCCGAATTCCCAAAGGTCGTTGGGTTCGATTCTGAGTTGATTTTCTTCAATATTTTTCTATTTAAAAGATTTATCAAAAGTTTAACTATCATCACGTGGGTGTCGAGCCTTCAGGAGACGGGAGCAGCGTCTCCTACAAACTTGGCCATATTGCGATCGCCAACCCGCCTGCCAAGCGTGGCGATAATGGTAAACCTTGGACGAATTAACCACTCCAAGTGGCAACCCCACCCCCCTTCCCCCTTTTGAGGGAGCCTATACCCAGCAGTGGGTGTTATGTGGCTGAGACGACGACGACGAATCATCTAATGTTTATTACTTGCCGTGTGTAGATATGATTACATTTCACAATCAGCAAAAAGTAACAATTATTCTCTCAAACTACAGATGACACATATTCCAGTCATTTAAGCCAAGAAAAGGATTCATTCTCGGAATGAGAGAGGACAACTTTAAACTCGTACCTATGTGTTCTAAAAGTTGTCACAAAAGTCTCATTATTCAATGTCAAAGGTCATAAAAATCAATTGTTGCAATTATCTACGTTCCTATAACTCCAATCATGTTACCATTAGATATTCATTGTAAATTAAAGAATTTGTGACCAAACTAGTTAAAAAAAAAATTCATACGCCCCACCGTTTTGAGATAGAGGGCAGAGAGCACGCAGCACCTAACCCCATTCCTGGGTTTCTAAATCATGCCCAAACCATTTTTGAACCTGGTAATAAACACGATTTATATGCTGACGGGCTGCTGCACTTGTCGATGGAAGATTGGACAACTGGACAGGTTCAAAAAGTGTTTTTTTTTCTATTCGATCAACCGTTTTTGATATAGAGGGCAGAGAGCCTTCACCGCCCAGCCATACGCACTGTAATGCAAGATAAACCGTTAATCTCAGTCCGTTCAGCATTGCAGATCTGTGACACAACTTCTGCGTTTCTTTCTGTTTAAGAAAGTGAATAAAACTTTCATTTGATAAAAGTTAATCTACAAAAACTAACCTATTTCGAACAAACGGGCTCATGTTTTTCTACAAGAAAACTGCCCTGAGGGTGCAGCAGCTCATCAGCATATGAATTGTATTTATTACCAGGTTCAAAAATGATTACGGCATGATTTAGAATCCTAGGTTTGGGGTTGGGTGTGCTGCGGGCTCTTTGCCTTCTATCTCATAAACGGTGGGGCGTATGAATAAAATGTTTAAAAAAATTGGTCACAAATTCTGTGCTTTACAATTATTATAAAAATGTGAACATCATTGGAGCTATAGAAACCGAGATAATCGCGAAAAACTGATTTTTATGACCTTTGACATTGAATAACTGACGGCGGCGCAATTTTATGAGACTTTTGAGACAACTTTTAGAACACCAAATTATAGGTGTATACGAGTTTACAGCTTGCCCTCTCTCATTCCGAGATGAAACCCCTACTATGACTGGACTAGCAGTAGTTACAAGACACAAACAGAAGCTACGGCTTATTATTATATAGAGTAATTCACACAATCATATAGAGGAAACACTTTCAATCATATAGAGGAGCTATTCCCAGAGGAACGACAACTAGAGTTTCAGTAGTAATTAAACAAATTCTACGGAATCGAGTGGGACCCGTGTGTCCGTATCGTTGTAACTCTGAACTTCGACATAAGTTCGTGAGTTTGGTAGAAGTTGTAAGTACATTGGCTGTTACAGAAACATCAATGTAACGATTGCCTTTATAGAAGCAGCAATGCACTTTAACCATATGCTTAAGTCGGTTGACCACCGAACCGAATAGTCACAGAATAAGTGGCTCACTGTGTGGACGGGAATTAACCGCGGCGAACTTGTTTAAACTTTGAAACTAAAGTAACTAAAGTGCGAGTAAAGTGCCTGGAAATTATGAACTCCACCCGCGGTTTTACCCGCGGGGTTCCCGTTCCCGTGGGAATATCGGTATAAAAAGTAAGACTATGTTACTCTTGGTCCTTTCAACAAACTCTATGCCAAAAACTTTAATTAAAAAAATTAAAACAGACTTCAAAAAAATTCCAGCTAAGGCAAGAAAATTAAAAGAGTGGGACCGCAATGTAGAATGCCTTGGCTGCCACCGACTCCAAAAGGCTTATTTTTTGCTGTTTATTTTTTGAAGTCGGTTTACATTTATTTTATTTAAAAGTTTTTATTTCACAATTTGTAAAGATAGAAGTCTCGAACCACCGCTAATAACTTTATGTCAACCGCTCATCACCTTTTACAAAATGCTGTAATAACAAAATACGTTAATTACTGTGGAGTTCTCCTGGTATTTCATCATCAGCTCCACTTCATCACATGCATTGAGACGAGCATAAATTGCTTATGAACCACATTAAAGTCATCGTATCGCTTTCCCTGAAATTCTAAGTATTATATTAAATACTTAGTGTTTCACGGAAGTTATACGATGAATAGTTTCGATGACCATTTGTGGTCTTCATCATCAGTTCCACTCCACCAAATGGTGCTTAACAGAAGCAAATGCACGAGTTACTTATGAAAACATCGAAATCGATATAAGTAGGTGCCTATAATATTTGAAGAGTTCCCTCGATTTCACCAAAATCCCATCATCAGATCACGTCTTGACGTTAATGGGACGAACTTTAAAGTACACCCTTTCAAACAAAAAATAATTAGTCAAATCGGTTCATAAATGACCGAATATTGAGGTAACATGCATTTAAAAAAACATACACACGAATTGACAACCTCCTCCTTTTTTTAAGTCGGCTAAAAGTATATGGACAAACAAACACACTTTCGCCTTTATACTTTAATTGAAAGTTACCTACTTACTTGTAAAACATACTGAAGCATCCATTCTTTGATTTATTTTCAAAGCTTTCAATTAGGATTTAGTATACATTCACAATGCAATTCATCTAAGATAGGTAGGGTAAACTGTATAATGATTGGCACTTTAAGAAAAACCTGACCTACATTTGTTAATTATAATTTGTATAACATACTTAAACAAGATTTACTATTTTGAAATTATTCTTTGATGTATATTTCTTAAATTCACAAAACATTTAGTACGTAAAAATCTATTTCTTTTTTACATTCTATGAGTAAATGTTTAAAATCGGCCAAAAGTACAGTCAGTCATTGGCAATCTTAGTACAATCATTGGCAGCCATAAGGTACAATGATTGGCACTTAACAACAATATCTTTTTTTGTTTCTTTTGTGGTTTTCTCTAAAGGTTTAATGCCATATATGGATCAGTTGCCATATTTAAATTCGTGGCCTTATTTAGGTAAGGGCTACATTTGGATCAATGAGCAAATTTGGTTGGATCAGTGGCCATATTTGGGTCAATGGCCACATCTGGATCAGTGGCCAAATTTGATAAGTGCCATATTTCTGTCAATGGCCACATCTGGGTCAATTGGTATTTTTTATGAGTAGCCCCATCTGGATAAGTGTCCACATTTTGGTCATTAGCCACATTTGGGTTATTGCCACATTTTGATCTGTGGTCACAATTGGATCAGTCAAAACATTTGGGTCTGTAGCCACATTTGGATCGGAGGCCACATTTGGATCAGTGGCCACAATTAGATCAGATCAGTGGTCAAAATTGATCACTATCAGCTGAGTGGTGACATGGTTCACACAGGGGCGTGCATTGGTTTTCCAGCGAGGTAGGCAAGGCACTATAGATCTCAACTAGTCGTAGTTGCGATTACCATTTTGAAAATAAGAGGTTAGCTTACTAATTATATAAATGCGAAAGTATGTCAGTTTGTTTGTTACTCTTTCACGCTAAAACTACTGAATGGATTTGGATGAAACTTGACACAAAGATAGTAGATAGCCTGAATTAAAGCAAGGATACTTTTCATCCCGATATGCCCGCGGGAACGGGTGAAACCGCGGGCGGCCGCTAGTAATGATATAAATTCGCTTACCACTTTTTTGCCGTATTCTTCAGGTTGTAAATAATGTTATGTGAACTTGCTTCCTAGGTATAAATGGATAATTATTCATAGGCACCTGGCGGTCGAGCGAATTTTTCACCACCACAGATATCTCAAAAATGCATGGATAATAAACATGACTCTAAAAAAGTCACTTATACAATGTCCATTTGAGCGATAGCTGTAGTAGCTAGGCCGTTGTTAATTTTGTTTTATGTCACTTCACTCACATCACTCACGAATTCCAGGTTTAATATACGAGCAAAATAACATAACTGTTCGAAAGGTTACGTACAGTACGTAATTTCTGTAAACAAATCCAATCCTCAGCACAATCAGCACACTTTAATTTTTCAATTATATTTTAATGACATAATACTTATTTTATACACAAACACACACACCAACTCCTTTTTTCATAGCACAAATACTAAACACGGAAGGAAATTAACAAAACAAGTAAATATTAATGTAATTATCGAATTAACTCGTGCGGGCGTAATGTCAACAAACAATCTAAAAACAAAAACATGGCCGGCAGCACTAATTACATTTGCTACAGCTGGAGGATCAAAAAAAACCAAAAATTTTTCAATGATTTTAATTGAAATATAAAAAGTTACAAAATTATTTAAATCTAATTAGCCTATTGTCCGATTCGATGCTAGAATACAGAGTGACATGTAATTATGAACATTTGCGATTGGCGGAAATGCAGCGTCGGCACCTCGTGGCTGGCTGACCTCGACGCGTCGATGCACGTCAATAGAGTGTAGTTGCTACGTCAGCGTTACCCCTTCAATGCGCGTACATAATTCCTCCACCCCGAGATCAGCGACTATTTTAGGACTTTTAGGGAAAATGTCGCTGGAGTGGTCTTATTCTTCCTTATGTCTTCGGGTACTGCATATATGTGTTCCCGGGTAGTTGGAGTTGGGGTGTGTTCAGTTGGTCCTTTCGCTGTTTTATAGTATCGAGCTACAAGGGTTGCGATGAGGGCAATGGTGACGGAGAGTACCACAATGTAGAATGGGATAGTTGTGTGGTACAAGGTTTCTTCCTGTAGTCGTTCCAGTCGCAGGGGCGGTTCCATCATGATCTTATTCTGGATGCTGTGTAGTCCCTGAAGGTTAATTGTGTTTAATCTGAGATGATGTGGCTTATCGTCACCTACATTCTACATTTTTATGTTCTGAACAGAATGGATTCCAAAAAGGAAAATCAACCACACTAGCTGCTTTTACATTAATGAATGAAATAATAGAAAATTTGAATCAGAAGACCCATACAACGGGCATATTTTTTGACATGACAAAAGCGTTTGATATAAACTCTTGTTAAATAAATGTGACAAATACGGACTACGGGGTATTATACTAAGTTGGCTATCAAGCTACTTAAGCAATCGCACACAATATGTAGAAATACCTGCACTAAATTCTAATAGAGAACAAGTATACTTAAAGTCAGAATTAATGAATCTCAAAGAAGTAGGTGTTCCTCAGGGCAGTATTCTGGGTCCTTTGCTATTTCTTTTATATATTAATGACCTTCCGTTAAACAACAAATATAAATGTTTTCTGTTTGCGGATGACCTGACGATTGTTGTACCTAATAATAGAAACTTACCTTATAATGACGAAATAAATGCATGTATCAAAGATATATTCAGTTGGCTGCATGCAAATAATCTTAAAGTGAATTTAGAAAAAACAAAATATTTTCAGATCTTAAATAGGAATGCTACAAAACTTCCTTTAGTTGTGATATGTGATAACAAAAAACTTGAAGAATCTAATGAAGCTACATTCTTAGGTCTGGAAGTAGATAAAGATTGTTCCTGGAAATTGCATATTGACAAAGTTTGTGCTAAAATTAATCGTTTCCGTTATGCGCTCTGGAAATTGACAAAAATAGCCAATATTCAAACTGCGCTGAGGGCGTATCATGGCTATGTAGCCTCTAATTTAAGATATGGAATTTTGCTATGGGGTAACTCAGTTCAATTCCAAAAGGCTTTTATTGCACAAAAGCAATGCATACGGGCATTAAAGGATGTCTCCCCCCAAACCACATGCAAGCCCTTATTTAAAGAATTAAATATACTTTCGCTTCCCTCCTTGTACATTTATGAGGCGTGTAAATTTGCAAAACTACATCCAGAACAATTTAAAAGAAAGAAAGATGTATGTAATTTTAGAACCAGATATCCGGAGAAATTTGTTTTACCAAACATAAGAACTGAGTTATGTAATAGGAGTAGTTATAGTATGGTGGTCAAAATATATAACAATCTACCTACTGAACTTGTTAACCTACCAACAAATCTATTCCTTAAAGCATTGTTTAAGTGGCTAATCAATAAATGTTTTTATTCTGTATCTGACTATCTTAATAAATTATGACTTTTAATAAATACATAAATTTGTTTAATGATGAAAATAATGAAAATGTAATAACGGAATTGTATGTAAATGTATCAATTAGTTTTTAAGTTGAAATTATTTTATTACTCTCTCATATATAATTTGACGTTTTCTATTTTGTTTGACATTTATATTTTAACATCTTATTTTATAGCTGAATTCTATTAAAGTAACATAACTTTATTGTATTTGACATAATAAGATATATTCATGATTTTGACATTTTAAATATTATTATTGATTGCACGTTATTAATGAGCGTTGCACATTTTATTTTCTTTACTTTACTCTACTGTACTATTAATTATATACCTATGTAAATTTGTAAGCCAGAAATGGTAAATGTGCGGAACTACCCTAAATGTGTCACCTATTGTTTATCACATTTATGCAAATAAAGAATTTGATTGATTGATTACGTCGATATGCGAAATTTGCATAAGTTTCAGAGGCTGGCCCTTGATCTCGTCATTCTCGTTGATGATGGTGAACTCAGCAGTCTGGAGGTAGCATTTGAGAGGAATAGTGATTAAGTAACTTCCTTGAAGAATCGTGGTGTCCTGGCTGCCGCAGGCTAAGCGCACCCTGGTTGATTTCGGGAACGATATTACATAGTGTTGGTCGTCGAGCTTCTCTAGGGCTTTTTTGGTTAAGGAGACTGAGGTAAAATGGCAGGAGTCACTGAGTGCCTGTGACGTAATCAGGTTCTGTATGCAGTCCGGTTGAGTACGAAGCTGAGTACTTATCTTTCGTTCGCAGAGGTACCAGGAACTCAACTTCGGGCATTCAGCCTCCATGTACACGAATGACTTCTCATTAGTTGCTAGGAAGGGAAAGGGTGGTACTAGGATATGTTGATCTTTATTAGGAACAAGGGATAATTTATAAAAATCAAATTCATTTCTGGAAACAATTGGGAATTTAAAGACTACTACTACTTGTTTCTCTACGTAATAATAGCCTGGCTTAATAACATCGTAGTAATCTCGGTAATCGACATTTAAAACCTGTTCTTTACTATATAGAATATCTAATTTATTTATCATAGATTTTAGTACATCTACAGTAATCATGGAATGATGTGTAGTTCCTACTCTTATAAAAGCTAACATGTTTTCTACTCTCATTAGTTCTAGTATGATATCCTCTACATTTTCACAGAGGATGTCTAGTAATTGAGCAAATTTAGACTACTACTTTCTTTATAAGCATCTTTCTGTAATAGTAATTCTAGTGTAGAATTAATCTTGTATTGATTTTCGACTATTTTACTAACAATTGTATGGTACTTATTCATCCAATCCTTATTAAGACTAGCTTGGCTATTGGATTTTGATACAATTTTATTCTGATTGCTTTGTAATTCTTTAATAATTGTGTTATACCTTATAGCATCTGAATGATCTAGATTACCGGTAATGCTTTTAACTATCGATCCTAGACCATCTATAAGGGCTCTTTTAACTCTATTATTGGGCTCTAAAGATTTCAACTGGGTTAGTGCAATATTAATTTTATTAGAAAGATAATCTATTTGTAGCTCATAAGTATCGTTGGGGAGACGGGAACGGTAAGTCTGTAGTTGATTTTGTACTAAGTTAATGTTAGTTTCTAAGTCGTCAAGTCGTATAATACTGTATGAATGTATGATATTGCTCGGTAAATCTCGCCGTTCCAAGTTTGTAAGGCAGTAGTCCTGGTCCTTCAGCTAAGCTCTCAAGTTTTATCTCGTGAGCGCGCGTCATTATGCTGGTCAGTGTCAGGATTATTCTGTAACAATTTAGCTGTATGAGGAACTTGTTTCACACGTGACTTTGCTATAGGGCCGCGTTTCTTCGACGTATCAATATGAATAGGTAAGTCCGCTAATACTGTATCTTGGGTAAACCGGGGAGCAGTTTTCTGACGGTTAGCAGTAGTATTTTTTATGTATATCTGTTGTGTAGGCATGTATTCTATTTCAGGTTCCATATCTTTGTTGCGATTATTAATTAAGGCAGTGCGATTAGCAAGGGCTGTATCGTGAATTATTTCATAAACTTTATGCATCTGCTCTCTGTGGTTTTGTACATAATTTTGTAAGAGATGTTGCGTCAAGTCGATTGAGATAGGATCTCTAGGGTTAAAGTGTCCAGTTTACAAGTCTAATGGTCTACATTTTGTAAAACTGGATAGAGTTATTATAAGCTATTAAAGCGTAGGGCATAAGATTTACGATAGGTTCGTCCTTTTGTTTTAATTTCAGTAAGCGGAGGTGCTCAAGTAAGGTGGAATGGAACCGTTCGACGTTACCATTATCATTTGGAGAGTGCTTAAATATTCTATGATGATTTATCTGATGTAATCCTACAAACTCGGCAAAGAGTTGGTTTGTAAATTCTGTTCCGTTGTCGGTTATTATAGTAATTGGTACTCCATGGTGAGTGCAGTAAACTAACAATGCTTGTAAGATACTTACTGTAAATACGTCTATAAAAGTTACATAATTTCGTGATGAACTGTGAAATTATATCCTCATAAAGGTTATCGTTACGAGAGTTATACATTTTAATTGGATTCGATGACGATCGGGTAACTAGTACTCCTTCCTTCAGATCTATCTTAGATTCCCACTTAGACAAAAGGTCTAGTCCTATCAACCCGTCAAAATAGTCATGAAACTGGTAACTTAATAATTTTATTAAATCACTGTCATTAAATTCATTAAAACATGGGAGTGTTATAGAGTATTCGTTGCGACTTGTAGCATGTACATTTGTCACTTCGAAAGGGTCATAGTTAAGTGAATAGTTACTAAAATAATTTTTAACGGCTTTTGGACTAATAAAAGATTGATTGGCACCTGTGTCAATAAGTAATTTTAAAGGAGGGTCAGAGATTTGTATGTAGGGCAACTGTCTCTGGGTCTGAAGGTTTATCTCATGGATGAGTTAAGTCAGTACCGTCGGTTATGGTTATTGCTTCGTTTTGGTCAACTGTTAAATAGTCGTGGTAATAGTTATAGTCGACGGGTTCAGTATAATAAGTATAGTCGGTATAGTCGTAGTACATTTTCATTTTCATTTTCAATTTATTTGCGTTCCAAAATGTTACAAAGATGGTATATAAGTAAAAGACACAATTTTGGACCCTGTTGGGCATAGCAAATTTAGAAGAGAGGATGACGCATTTTGTGGTCTTATTAATAACCTTCATATTTATATTAACAAAATTATCATTATATTTTATATTTCTTTAACTCTTTGTCATTTCAATATTCTTTTACTGTGTAATAGGTCTTATTTAGCAATAGGTTTTTTAAGAGTGTTTTAAATTTCACGAAATTATTTTCATTTTGAATTTGCGTTGGTAAGTTATTATAAATTTTTATTGACATTATATGAGTACTACATGAGTGTTGGTTTAAGCGAGAAACGGGCAACATTAATTTATTTTTATTACGCGTTGAGTATTTTATTGGAGCATTCTGGCGTTTGGTGTATAGTTCTGGATGCTGGCGGACTAGCTTGCATATCTCCATTATGTAGATGGAGGGTAGGGTGAGGATATTGTATTTTTTTAAAATGGGCTTGCAACTTTCAGTATTTTTTAGATTGTCCAGTATTCTTAAAAGTTTTTTTTGTAAAATAAAAATTGAAGGTGAGTCTGTGCTATTTCCCCAGAGTATCACTCCGTACTTTAACCATGAGTAAGCATAAGCATAGTACATGACCAAAGCAGTCTGAATGTTAGTTGTTCCTTATAAGCTTTTTACTAATAGTTGGCAAACTAATCGATTAATGTTATGATCACAAAATAAGTATAACTATAAATAAAAAGTGTAATATCACTTATAAATATATCAACTAAAAATTAATATTACTCTTAATAATAGTAACAAGTATAATAAAAATAACTTTTGTATACCTCTTTCTTATGAAATCTGTTAAAATTGTCATGAAAAGTCAACAAAAAAATCTACGCGCTATTTTTTTCAGTACTGTGCTGCCATATTAATCTGGTAGAAAAATCTAATATGAAATTTTTGGTTTACTAATGTATGCCCGAATTTCAAATGCAATAATTTCGTTTGTCATAATTTCATTAGAAATAACGTTTCTGTTGCCATAACTATCAAATTACATAATATTGATTGCTATAATTTCATTCTTCATAATCAATCAAACTAACAAAAAAACTAACTTATTCTATAATTTTATTTGCTATACAATTCATTTTCAATATATTTAATATCAATAACAATAATTTACCCTAAAACCTATACTTATCTTTAAAGGCGGCTCTAAATTACACTCTAGGGGCAGGGCATACAAGACTACGGCGTAACTATTTTACTCAAAAATGCATGTAATGTGGTCATTATTTTGACAACCTTGTTTGAGCAAAGTCGACCTTGCTGTTCCGTTTCAAGGAGCGGCCGGCAAAGTTTTGCTGGTCGCTCTAACAGGCCGGCAAAACATTGCCGGCCGCTATTTTGACGATTAAAAAATCAAATGCAAAAAGATTTTATTTAAAATACAGCTGACCGCGCTGTGTCGGCCTGGAGCTGCGCTGTCGGCCATCATCAGCGCGACCAGCAAAGTAGTCATTATAGACCGCGGCAGTAATGTACTATAGTAATCTGTGACTACGGGCAGTCGGGGTCAACTGAGTCGGTTTTGAATATTATTCGTTTTTTTACTAATTCGTTATCTACATAAAGTTAGTTAAAAATAAACGTTATAATACTTGTATTATTATGTCAAATAAAGATTATGTCGAATGGTATTTATAGTTTCTAATAATTATAGCATTTGTTAATATGGCATCTCATTTTAGGGAAATGAGAGTTATTGCTAGTAATTGATTATATCATGCATTATTAGTATAAATGAGAATAATGCAAACGAATATTATGACCAAGGATCATTATGGCAAATTAAATTATTGCAAGGAATATTATGAAAAACAAGACAATACCACAATGATTGGCACTTAACCGCACTATCTTTTTTGTTGTTTTTTTTGTTTTCGTTGTTACTTAACCACACTTTCTTTTTTGTTGTTTTTTTTTGTTTTCGTTGTTTTCTTTAAGGAGTTAATGCCATATTTAAATTCTTGGGCAATTTTGGGTAAGGGCTGCATTTGGATCAATATTAAAATTTGGTTGGATCAGTGACCATATTTGGGTAAGGGCCACATTTGGGTCAATAGCCACATCTGGATCAGTTGCCACATTATGACCAGTGGCCACATTTGATAGTGCAACATTTCATTCAATGGCCACATCTGGATCAGTTTCATTTTTTGGATTAGTAGCCATATTTGGATCAGTCCGATCACTATGTGGCCACATTTGGGTAAGGGTGTCATTTGGATCAATGGCCACATTTGGATAAGTTGCCACATTTGGGCCAGTGGCCACATTTGGCTTAAATCCACATTTGGACACATAGGCCACATTTGTATCAGTGACCACATTTGGATCAGTGACCACATTTGGCTCAGTGGCCACATTTCGATCATTGGCCACATTAGGGTAAATTACCACATTTGGGTTAGTGACCACATTTGGATCAGTGGCCACAATTAGATCAGATCAGTGGTCACAACTAAGCACTATCAGGTGAGTGGCGACTCGGCTATCAGCGGCCATAACCTGTTCAGCGGCTACAATTGGGTCAGAGACCACAATTGTGCCACAAGACAACATAAAGATACAAAATAATAAGACTTGCCTCAATAATCTCTTACAAAATCCCTAGGTTGGCATAGGTGCCAGTCATTGCCCTTCGTTATAAGCTTTTTACTAATAGTTGGCACACTAATTAATTAATTTTATGATCACAAAATAAATATGTATAAATAAAAAGTGTAATAATAATATCACTTATAAACATAAGTATCAACTAAAAATAAATATTACTCTTTATAGTAGTAAAAATTATAATAACATATTTTTTTTTGCATAAATTTGCATACGTCTTTCTTATCAAATCTGTTAAAATTATCATGAAAAGAGGTAAAAAAACACCGCTCGCACTTTTTACCAATACTGTGTTGGCATATTGATCTGGTAGAAAAATCTAATATAATTTTTTTTTCAGTGTAAGATTTTAATTACATATGAAAATTCTTTAATAATTGCGTTTAAATGTCAGAGTGCCAATGACTGGGGGTGCCAAGATTAGTACAGGTTAGCCTACTACATAATGCTACAGTTGCTATACCTAAGTGCCTATGTTCTGTACCTCATTTGCTTTAAGTTAATGTGCTTCGTTATTAAATTGGCAACAATGAATTTTCACACAATACCGCGGTGTACTCACTGAAATTTTAATATATCGGTGTCGGTGAGGTGAAACGATGTTGCCATGAAATTATTGTTAAAAATTGCAATTGTGTGAAGAAAATTAAAGCTAGAGTTCGTTCGTACCTACAATAAAGATAAATTTTATATTAAACCTATGTGTTGTGGCAAATGATTGATTACTTACCTACCTAATGACAGTATACATAACAAGATGCAATATTGGATATGCAGGTACCTCATTCTTTTCTATATAAGTAGTCAGATGTTTGAGTCAATTAGCTGCAAATGCATATTATTGTTATGTATCTCGGCTTGGGTTTCTCGGGCTAAGCCCGGTCGTTTCGCCTGGCTTGCGTGGGGACTTGGACCCAACACGTAGAGTTTCTTTGAAACACCATTATTTATTTGTTTTTTTAAGTTTTTGTTCCTCAGTGTACACTGGTATTTTATGACATTTACTAACTAACTGTAGGAACTTGCGGACTGATCGGCAAGTGATGGCTATGTATGGCTGCTTTTTAACCGACTTCAAAAAAGGAGGAGGTTTTTCAATTCGACGGTTTTTTTATGTATGTTTTACCATAACTTCGCCAGTTGTTAACAGATTTTTATAATTCTTTTTTTATCTGAAAGAAAATGGTTTATGTGTGGTCCCATATAATTTTTACGAAGATCTGGCTAGTAGTTTTTTCATAATCTTGAAAAATATCAATTTGTCAAAAAATATCAATTTGTCAAGTAGTCGTTTACCTAGATGACATTGTTGTGTATGGGCTGATTTTTAGTGTAAGTAACGGCACATGATGTAATTAAAAAATCTGAAATAAAAACATTTTATTAAAAAAATTCACAGCGACTTCAAAAAGTAAAAAATAAAACTTTTGGAGTCGGTGCTAGCTAGCTAAGGCCAAAAAAAATATAGGTAATAGAAGTGCAATGTTGCCCTGGCTGGCACCGACTCCAAAAGTTTTATTTTTTACTTTTTGAAGTCGGTTTGATTTTTTTTTATAAAATGTTTTTATTGCAACTGTAAACATGGATTCTGGGGTAATGTCTTGTGAAGTGTTGATATAGTAATGGTCTATAGGTGGTTAAATCTGTCTCTAACTTAGTAATACGCATGATGAAATCGTTAATATTTTTATTATTATTATTATGATGACAACTTTAGGACCTACTCAATTCGAAGTCGTTGTGAAAACTAACATGTTACCCAACTTACGGAAACAATGATTTGTAACAAACAGTCGGGGAACTTCCCGGTTGACCAGTACAGATTTTAGGGAGCTTTATTTAAAAAAGTAATAGATATTAAGAAAACGTTTAAATCACAAATAAAAGAAAATTAACAGGTATTTAATTTTCATCATCATCATCAACCTGTGGACGCCCACTGCTGGACATAGGCCTCTCCTAGCTCACGCCTATGGCGTTCATAGGAGGCTATTAACCTACTGCTACCACGCTGGCCAGACGGGTTGGTAGAGGTTTTTAATTTTAGTAGTAAATTATTTCTTTAACCTCAGTTCTTTCCGAAAAAACGTTTCCCAAAAAAAACTCTACTGATCAACCGATAAGTTCAATGATTGTACCTACCGAGAGGTCGAAATATGGCAAAGGTAAGCCGGACCAAAAATTTCTCCAAAAAATCTCTTTACTGTATGGTGGAAGGGTGGGGTGGGATTTTTTAACGGAGAGCCGATGGGAATTGACATTTATGGGCCCTTCGCCACTGACCTACATAGCGAGGGGTGGAAATATGGCGTAGGTAAGCCGGACCAAAAAAAATCCACAAATCTTCTACATATGAGGCCCGTGTTATCCATTCTAATGTTCCCTCCAGCGCCATGAGTATAACACCTACAGCCTTCACTAATAGCTTCAAAAATCACAAAAAAAATGTAGACGGCCGGAAAAATATAAGTAATTATTTTTTTTAATTGATCTTTTCAAGGTCAGAGGTCTGAAAAACTTTTTTCTCAAGTTTTTTTTTTTTTTTTTTATGAATGACGGGGAGACTCTTAGCCTTCATCATACCTGATGTTAAGTATTGATAAGGCTGAAGATGGAAGCGAGCCTCTCCCGGAATCCTCAATCACTGAGGAACTGAGGAAGTGACCCCAGTGAGTAGGTACCCGTGCGTAGCACGCGCTTAAGTCTAGTCTGACAATAATAAACATGGAAAATTAAACATTTTGTACACTTAGCAACTGCCTCGCTTCCACGGATTATAATTATAATGATCAGCATGGTGGATCGCTGGGGTGGTATTTCTTAAAGGGAAGCCGATCGGAATCGGTATGTATGCACCCTTCGCCACTGCTACCTATACAAAATCTGGACATCGTCTTCTGAATGGAGAAGCCTCATGTCATGAATTATATTTTAAGGACATTTTGCTTCGAGTTGAGTTTGAGAAGTTCTCATCTTGAATTTCTCAATTCAGAAGTTAAAAAACCGACCACGGTTTCACGGTACTAAAAAATGGATAAGTTAGTATACAAATGTACCTTTGATGACATGACGTATCCAAATCCGCGGTATGAGACGCTATCTTGATATTTTTCAAAATGACGTCGCACCTTTATAGCTATATAAATGAACAGACACAAAGAGGAAAAATACATGTTATGATAATTAATTATATAATGTGTAATGTGCCCTAATGTGTCACGTTAGCCAGATAATAAGAGTTAAAAATTAATAATTTATCAATTTATTTATTTATTTATTTATCAATTAAATTGTGAACATGCTGACTTACAGTAATCCCAAAACGCCAGTATGTTATAATTATTATAAAGACAAATTAATTATGGTCAGTTTAAAAGTAACAAAATTAAATAGATCATAATAATAAAAAAAACATATTAATTAAGATGTCAATAGTTTAATATGTATATTATGTATGTATTTACAAAAAAAAAGATATAAGTATGTTTATCCGTTAACTAGTATCCATAACACAAATTCTTCATGATACTTAACGTGGGCTAAATAATTGGTGTGATTGTATGGAAATATTTATTTATTTATTATTTAATAGTAAACTAAACATACATAATACTAAAACGCAAATGTCAATAATATTACGATGTCATTAAATAAGTACAAGTAGGTAGTCAAAAGAAAATGTAAAGATGTCAAATGGTAAACAAAACAAAACAGTAACAGGTAACTACAATAAACAGACAGACATTCACTAAATTTCAATTGTCAATAATATCATGATGTCATTCGATACTTTTTGAGTCAAATGGAAGCTAAACACATATAAAAAAATTTTTTAAAAAAACACTAAAATGTTATAACTTTTTAATTTTGCATTTTACAATGCTATCTTTATGTGATAATTTTCAATCAAGTAAATATACTAGAAAAAAGCAACTTGTCTCATGTCGCCCTGACGGGACTCGAACCCGCATCCTTGGGAATCCGGCCCAATGCACTGACCAATTATGCTACAGAGACCTACGAGAACACGGTGAAATTCTCTAGTATATTCACCTTTTTCTACGGTGTTGGCCACCGTCGTTTCATCAATGAGAGAAACATCCTCGCATTCGAAAGAAACATCTTTACAGATGTTTGACTATCGATTAAGATGAAACTGCCATCTACTTATAACTTTTTAATTTTGCATTTTACAATGCTATCTTTATGTGATAATTTTCAATCAAGTAAATATACTAGAAAAAAGCAACTTGTCTCATGTCGCCCTGACGGGACTCGAACCCGCATCCTTGGGAATCCGGCCCAATGCACTGACCAATTATGCTACAGAGACCTACGAGAACACGGTGAAATTCTCTAGTATATTCACCTTTTTCTACGGTGTTGGCCACCGTCGTTTCATCAATGAGAGAAACATCCTCGCATTCGAAAGAAACATCTTTACAGATGTTTGACTATCGATTAAGATGAAACTGCCATCTACTTATAACTTTTTAATTTTGCATTTTACAATGCTATCTTTATGTGATAATTTTCAATCAAGTAAATATAATAGAAAAAAGCAACTTGTCTCATGTCGCCCTGACGGGACTCGAACCCGCATCCTTGGGAATCCGGCCCAATGCACTGACCAATTATGCTACAGAGACCTACGAGAACACGGTGAAATTCTCTAGTATATTCACCTTTTTCTACGGTGTTGGCCACCGTCGTTTCATCAATGAGAGAAACATCCTCGCATTCGAAAGAAACATCTTTACAGATGTTTGACTATCGATTAAGATGAAACTGCCATCTACTTATAAGTTTTTAATTTTGCATTTTACAATGCTATCTTTATGTGATAATTTTCAATCAAGTAAATATACTAGAAAAAAGCAACTTGTCTCATGTCGCCCTGACGGGACTCGAACCCGCATCCTTGGGAATCCGGCCCAATGCACTGACCAATTATGCTACAGAGACCTACGAGAACACGGTGAAATTCTCTAGTATATTCACCTTTTTCTACGGTGTTGGCCACCGTCGTCACCAAAAAGGTGAATATAATTAAAAAGCAAAATTAAAAAGTTATAAGTAGATGGCAGTTTCATCTTAATCGATAGTCAAACATCTGTAAAGATGTTTCTTTCGAATGCGAGGATGTTTCTCTCATTGATGAAACGACGGTGGCCAACACCGTAGAAAAAGGTGAATATACTAGAGAATTTCACCGTGTTCTCGTAGGTCTCTGTAGCATAATTGGTCAGTGCATTGGGCCGGATTCCCAAGGATGCGGGTTCGAGTCCCGTCAGGGCGACATGAGACAAGTTGCTTTTTTCTAGTATATTTACTTGATTGAAAATTATCACATAAAGATAGCATTGTAAAATGTAAAATTAAAAAGTTATAAGTAGATGGCAGTTTCATCTTAATCGATAGTCAAACATCTGTAAAGATGTTTCTTTCGAATGCGAGGATGTTTCTCTCATTGATGAAACGACGGTGGCCAACACCGTAGAAAAAGGTGAATATACTAGAGAATTTCACCGTGTTCTCGTAGGTCTCTGTAGCATAATTGGTCAGTGCATTGGGCCGGATTCCCAAGGATGCGGGTTCGAGTCCCGTCAGGGCGACATGAGACAAGTTGCTTTTTTCTAGTATATTTACTTGATTGAAAATTATCACATAAAGATAGCATTGTAAAATGCAAAATTAAAAAGTTATAAGTAGATGGCAGTTTCATCTTAATCGATAGTCAAACATCTGTAAAGATGTTTCTTTCGAATGCGAGGATGTTTCTCTCATTGATGAAACGACGGTGGCCAACACCGTAGAAAAAGGTGAATATACTAGAGAATTTCACCGTGTTCTCGTAGGTCTCTGTAGCATAATTGGTCAGTGCATTGGGCCGGATTCCCAAGGATGCGGGTTCGAGTCCCGTCAGGGCGACATGAGACAAGTTGCTTTTTTCTAGTATATTTACTTGATTGAAAATTATCACTAAAATGTTAGTTTACAATGATGTCAATAACTTAGAATATAAGGAAAGTGATGTCACATCAATAATAATTAAATTCATTCAAATAACCGATTTTGATTCTATTTCCATTAATAATTAAAAGTTAGTGCTTACATATATAATAGCTTGCCTACGCACCTGGCCAAAATGATCGGCAAATAGGTCAATACCATAGTCTTGTGCGAGCATATCACCAATAAGGCTTAAAGCACGGGTAGTGGGAGCATTCGCGGCAAACGTGGTGCGCGTCGGAGGCCGCTGCAGCAGGCGAGGCCGCCGCCGCGGAGCTACCGTCCCCGCCTCGTCCCAGGCCAGTCGCTTGGGAGCTAATGTCCCCACTTTGCGTAGTACAGTTGGATTGTCAACTTTGTTATGTATTATAGCTAGATAATAGATCAAGAGCTGCATGATTCTCCTAAATTTGAGAGTATCCATGTCCACCATACCTGTTACAAACAGAGACGGATACAAGAACGGATAGTACCCGAACCTTTTCTTGTAGAGCCAACGAGCGTACTTCCGTTGCACTCTCTCAACCACAAGACAGTACCTATCCTCATATGGATTCCAAACAATTGCACCAAACTCAAGTTTGCTGCGGACATAAGCATTATACAGCACCGATGCAACTCTAGGTTCAATAAACTGCGCAGAAGTCCTCATTATGAATCCTAAGATTTTATTTGCAGCCTTACAAATTGCCACCACGTGTTTGTGAAAGTCCAATTGGGAGTCCATTATTAAACCTAGATCACGAATGTCATTTACTCTTTCCATAGGAGCGTCATTAAGTTTATAAAGGTTATTGAGAGGACAATGTTTTCGTGTATAAGTTATTATTTTGCATTTGTCACTATTAAATGGAAGATGATTCAGCCTACTCCATTCAGCTACAGCACAGATATCTGCCTGTAGGGTTTCACAATCTGACTCTTTAGCAACTCCTAAACACAATTTGAGGTCGTCTGCGAACAAAAGACATTTAGAAGAGCCTACACAGTTTGGCAGATCGTTGATGAAGATGAGAAAGAGCATTGGTCCTAAGGTACTCCCTTGGCTAACACCGGATCGTGTATAATAGTTAGCGGACTCAAAGCCATCGACCCTAACGAACTGACACCGATTCCGTAGGTAACTGGAGAAAAAATCAAGGAGTTTTGGTGAAAATCCTATTATTGCCAACTTTTCCAGTAAAATGTCGTTGTCTACTAGATCGAATGCTTTTTTGAAATCAAAGTAGGCAGTATCCACCTGCCTACCAGCATCCATTTATATCCATTACATGAGCCACGAGATTAGAAGTTGTAGATCGGGCCCTGCGGAAACCGTGTTGACAATCATGCAAATAATTTTGAATCTGCTTATTAATGAGGCAGCTTAATATTGTTTCAAATATCTTGGGAAATACTGATAGCACAGCAATTGGTCTAGAGTTTGATACATCGTTACTGGCGTCACTCTTTGGGACTGGTGTTACCCTTGTTAGTTTCCAAGCCTCAAGATACAATGCGCAACACAAGGCAAGGTTGAAAATATACAATAGTGGCGTTATAAATGCCGAACTGCAGTCCTTTGCGACAAATACTGGTATTCCATCGGGTCCGCTTGACGATCTCGGCTTTAGGCGCTTTACTGCCATTTTATAATCTGTCTCGTCAACCTGACCAATAGAAACGCAAGTGGCATCAGCACACTTATCCGCAGCACGGGCGGCTGCTGTGGGACTTAATGAAGGTATATCTGTACGGAATACTGAACTGAAGTATTCAGCAAAAGCGTCAGCTGCGGCCTGACCTTCTACCTCCTCACTACCATGCAAATAAGTTCCTACAGGGCTACGATCTTTCTTCTTGTCTTTAACATATGCCCAGAATTGAACTGGGTCGTCAATAATATTATTTTGCGTCAATTTCAAATGGCCGTATGGCAAAAATAATGCCGACCCAAAGTATCACCTTTGTATCTTTTACCGCACTAACCTGACACTTTAAGGCATTATGTTGCATAATATTTTTTGATCATCTTTACGTTCTCTATTCATTTATATATCGAGGTATTATCGAGCGTTGCGATTTTGTATTTTTTCAAAATGACGGACTGGTGACGAGGCCAAAACGTTCAAACCCCTTTAGATGTAGGTAACTTTTTTTTAGAAGATCTGGTTATATGCGGCACAAAAAGGCCAAACTATGCCTGCAAATATGCAATTAAAATCATGCTGAATGAAACTGAGGAAAATCCAGAAAAAGAGGAGTACCTACAGATATCAGGAAACAAATTAAACTAACAGATGCTCTGAGACTAAAATGGCAATGGGCAGGCCACATTTTTAGACTCCAAGACAATAGATGGGCACTACAGGTGACGAGATGGAATGGGCCGTTTGGCAAAAGAAGAGTGGGCAGGCCAAAGAAAAGATGAGCTGATGACATTGTCAAGGTCACAGGGGAGAAGTGGATGGAGGCTGGCCAAGACAGACATAAATGGAAAAAGCTGGAGGAGGCTTTTACCCTACAAGGGGACCAAATCACGCAACACTAACAGAACTAATAACTAGATTAAGAAATACTAACATAACTAACATTATTAACTGTATCATAGCTGTATTATGTAACCAACCATAACTAAAAAGGTTAATTAATTATTATTATTATAAGGTATTCAAATCAACGGCCTCTTGAAGCTGTGAAAATACCAAACATATAAATTAACGTTAAATAGGTAGGGCCGTTTATGCCGCCAAAACGTATATTTCGACTCTCTCAAGGGAATCAAACTTCAGAGGATACTTCCCGTTGACCTAGAACTATGAAATTTGGCAAGTAATATCGTCTTTTATTACAAATACTGGAAAAAATCTAAACACTACACATTTGTGATTAAATAAAAAAATATACTCTTTAGTTTTGGTAACTGAATTTCGGGAAAAATTCGGGAGTGCCTCGAGGCCATATTTTCAAAACAACAGTCTTTTGAAGCTGTGAAAAAATCAAACTTGTGAATTACGTAGGTACAAAAAAAAGATAGGGTGTCACAAAAGATATTTTCTTACTGTGCATGAGTACCGTTACTCGTCGCTAGATGGCGCTGTGTTTTTTGTTATTGTAATTTCTCCGTTTATGCCGTAAAATACGTATATTGTTTCGACACTCAAGCGAACTCAAGGGAATCAATATGGTAATTTCCGTTGACCTAGAACTACATACCTATGTTTGGCAAGTAAAACTAATATCTTCTTTTACTACGAATACAAGGAAAAATCTGAAAACTATACAATTTTACAGTTATTGTAATTAAATCATAAAAATATACTTCCTATAGTCCAGTTTTTTAAATTATGAAATCGGTTCAGTAGTACGTTTTCAGGAAATCTTAAAAATACTGTCGTTTCGGTTACATGGACGAAATCTATGTTAAGAAGGGACCAAGTAAGTATGGGTCTTATTGTAATATTTTATGTAAATAATAAAAAACCAGCTTCTAAATGTAAAAAAAGAAAAAACTTGGCGTCGGTGCCAGCCAAGGCAAGAAAAATAAAAGTATAGAAGTGCAATGCAGAATGCACAATCGATGCATTTGCTGGCACTGAGTCCTAAACTTTTACTTTTAGAAGCATTGAGTTATATTACAATAATACTTTAATCTTCAGAAGTGGGTTTTATTTTTTTTGCAATTTAAAACTATACCCAGGCCTATAATACATTTGTAACTACAAATTCTTAAACATTAACGTCTTGAGACTGTACCGAGGCAAAAGCATACTTGTAACGGAATTATTTACTCAAGTTCCAGGAATAATGTTCTTGTTAAAGAAATTAGTTCCTAACCGTAAAAAGCACCGAAGAGAAGAGGTAAAATGGAAAATAGCTAAAATGTTAAGGAAAACAAAACTGAAAGACAGCTCGTGTGTCTACACAAGCTATACTAGCACAATCAAATATATTCTGTTGTCTACAACATAATATATTTCATTGTTTTTAAAAGATTAACCAAAATCAAACTTACCATAGGTAATTACATTAATGTGCGAATCCTCCTTTTGTCGATAAAAAAAAAATGAAAAATGTACAATGGCAATAAATATCTACGAATGAGTGGCGACGGGTAACTGGACCACATTTCCAGTTTCTAGTAGGTCTTTTAAAGATGCCAGCCTTCGTCCTTACTTCAACTACCCGCACTGTCCCGTCCTTGCCGGGATGAACATCAGAATTGTGTCACTCGCCCACTGGGCCACAGGCCACGTGGCTATTTTTTTCCACTATTAGGACTACGTCGTCTATATGTAGTCGCTGGTTGTCGAATGCCATGCTTATCTGACGTCTGGGTACCAGAGTGGTCAGGTATTCTTTTACCCAGCGGGCCCAGAAACGGTCGTTTAGCCGAATCGCCCTTCTCCAATGTACTCTCCCATAAAGGTCTGTGTCAGACAAGCTAAAAGCTGACGGCATTTGCTGAGGAGTGCCCAGCAAGAAGTGAAAAGGTGTGAGAGCAATGGGGTCTTCCGGTCAACGTGTACGAGATAGCGACAGTTTACCAACGCCTCCGCTTCTGCGAATACCGTCTGGGTTTCTTCTGATGGGGCTCTTTGCTTAAGGGTAACTTTAACCGCCGTTTTTACGCTTAGCACCAAACGTTCCCAATAGCCTCCCATGAGCGGAGGTGCGGGCGGAATGAACTTCCAGGTGATTTTGTTGTTTGCCGCATATTGCCCGATTTCTTCACCAAAAAAGATCTTCAATTCTCTACTGGCGCCAACAAAGCAGGTCCCAATGCGTTAACAATTTTGGTGGGAAAGAATCGCGGAGTCTGTAGATATAGTGAAGTTACAATTTCAACATGTATCGCCCGCGTTGTCAAACAGGTATAAAGGGCACCATACTTTTTCTCACGGCGTCGTCCGATCACGACTTCCAATGCTGCTGCCCTCTTGGAGTCATCTGTTGATAGGTGTAACACAACTTTCAATTTAAAACATATTAATAGCGATGACAAACATCCTTGAAGCTTTTAAGACAATAAATTTTAGAAAAACTGAAGATTTATGACGTCATGCTCACTGGCAACCCCAGTATCGTTTGTCCTATTTTTATGTTCATAAAGCTGTTGTACGCAATTTGTAACCAATCTGTACATACTTTAAAAAAATGTACTCTAATAGTTTTTAGGGTACAGCCAAATGAAAAGTTGGATCAAAGCCACTCAAAAGTTGGATTAAAGCTCAAGTAAACACTTACTAAATAAGTTACAAGATGTTGGAAAAAATTGTACTCTTGTTTTTACCGTGGAATGTGCTAGGTAACATTTTTTAAATTGAAAAACAAAGACAAATATGGTAGAGGTAATACTGTTATCATTTTTAATCGAAAAAGAAGGTTATTGTAATAAATTGAAGGAAATGCATAAAATCAAGGAATTGTATACAATTCCTAGGATGTATTTCCTAGGAATTGTATACAATTCAGTCCAGTGATAATCTGGGTAACATACGCACCTCTGCCACGGCTCGAATTACGATTGCCTCTGGGCGCGCAAACATCTGTTCCAATATTTCCATGACTTCGTCTGGGTCGTCGGCAGTCAGGAGCAGCATACCAACTCTCCCGCTTCCCGAAGGAAACTGGAAGACAGCTCGTGCGGTGACAACAGAATGTATTTCATTGTTTTTAAAAATACTAACCAAAATCAAAATTACCATAGATAATTACCATTATTGTGCGAATCCTCCTTTGTTATTTTTGAATATTTTTGAATTCGCACAATGGAAATCTCATTTACTCACTTGCCAAGATGATATTGATTTGATGCATATTGATTGACATTATAAGGTCTACCTAAGTATGCCCCGTGTGGGCGAAACACGTGTGCCGTAGTAAAAGATGTACCACGTAATTAACAGTGGCTTTAATTCTGTTTGCAAAATGTGTAATGCATAAAAAGGGCACTCTAGATATTGAATGGCACATTCCATTTTATGAAAAAAAAAAAAATTGAACCTTGTACAAACACCATGCCGCTGATATTATCCCAGGCAAAAATGTTTAACTACCGCTCAAAAAAACTCGGAGAACAATTTACATATTTTCTGGAATTATTATGTAAGCAAACAAATATTCGCATCGCGTCTCAAACATGAAATGATGCATATATCAAGTAGATGTAGTAACAGCTGTTTTTAGTGGTCCCACGATTTTGTCCCATTAACCACGAGGAAACCTCGAGGGAAAAATGTTTCTCGTAGTCAATTTAAGCAATTAGAAAGTAGGTAAGCTACTTTCATCAGCACTCTTACTCTTGACGCGATCGCATTGAGATCGAAATTGAATTAACGTCAAAAGTCAGTAATTATGGCTAAGAATTAGTAAAATTAGTTTTACTAATTCTTAGCCATAATTATTGAATCAAGTAATTTTGTACTATAAAAAGTGGCTGTGACATCTATGACATGAGCAATCCATAAGGGTTCCGTTTTTTGCCATTAGGCTACGGAACCCTAAAAATCAATGGCAGCGCTAATCAAAATCGAATCAATGTCGAAAATGAGTAATAAATTAACATTCAATCTAAATCTCAACGCGATTTCGTCAAGAGTAACCCCCCAGAGCGTTAGGATTCTACCTCTGCTGTTTCTAAATCTTCTTGATGTGTGGTATTAGTACAAAAGTCTTTGTAGCAGAGTCGACGAGATTCCCTGTAATACTGACCTTCCTTGAGTGAGATGGGGCGGTTGATAAGAAAACCCTTATTAAGGCTTACAGAACACACAGTAGAGAAGAGGTTCAGTACTTCAGCCTGGTTTTAAGCATTTACCTGTGTGAAAAAAATCTTACCTTCACTGAAACGATTCTTGCCGATTCTGCATGGTTACAACCCGATACTCGGGTTCGTCGATCGACGAAAAATTCCAAATTATGCGAAAATCTTTAATTGCAGTTTGTGATCATCACGTTTAACATATTTTATAGTTTTCGGAACAAATAGACTCGAGTACCTTTAATTTGATACCTTACTCGGCCGCGTACTACGCGCCAAAGTCCCTATCGAGTCGTCACAAATTTTGCGAACCTGAATTAAGTATATAGATCATTTACTGTCTAGGCTGTTACAAGCACTTACAACGTCAAAGAAGCTACGCGATTGGTTTACAAACACTACGGCGGGAGACCTTGTAACGAGAAGAACCGACAAGAAACTCATCAAGGGCTGTTTTTTTCTCCCTTTTTAACCGACTTCCAAAAAGAAGAAGGTTCTCAATTCGGCCGGTATGTTTTTTATGTATGTACACAGTTTACGCCGAGATTACTGATCCGATTAACGTGATTCTTTTTTTGTTCGATGCAGAATAGCTGCCATTTGGTCTCATAATAATTTGGTTCAGTTTGGCGTGTTAGTTTTTATTTGATGAGCATTTTTGTTAACTTGGTCGATGTAATTTTTACGATACTTTTGTTTATAATGTACATGAAACCTAATCTAATCTAGAAAAAACCTTCCGTAGATTACAAAACAACCTATTACAGATAGTAAAAAGTAAAAAATGCGTTAAAAAACTGACTTCAAAAGCAAAAAGCAAAAATGCGATTGGAGTCGGTGCCAGCCAAGGCAAGACAAATAAAAGGTTTTTGCATTATTCAAAGTCGTCAAATCGATAAGTGACCTGCCGTGGCATTCTCTATGAATACTATAAACGATTAGTTTGAGTTAGTTGGCGATACTTCGGATTGTTTGCATAATAACATAATATTGAAATTAGTCAGATTACATAATTTGAGATAAGTAGATGAGTTGAGTGTAATTACAATATTTCTATAGGAACTTCATTAATTGTGTGATGTTTAGAAGGGTGTCGCTTCGAAAACAGGCCAATTGCTATAACAACGTGAAAAAATTCAAAATCGTACTAAAGGAAATGTAAGGATTGCTTTTGGGTTTCGCGCAAACAGGGCAACCAGCCAACTTACTATTATCTCTTTCATATGTTTAGTGGTAAACTAGTAGTTAGTGTATTAGTACCATACCAGTAGACAAACTGTGGAGTTACTGAGTTATGCATGAGCTGTAGTCCTCCGAGCCGGATCAAACTGTGATCGTAAAACACGCTAGTACAACGTTGCATCCAATGGATTAGTAGTCACATCCCTTCGAGATTAGTCAATAGTGTTTCAAGGCATATGCCTCTATAATGTAAGACACTAAATGTGTATTGAAGTAGCTTTTTGACCTATTTTCACCAACTGATTAACGCTAATAATTATTAAAGATTAGGTTACGAGCTTTCTTAAGGTCATATAAAATGTATTCTATGTTTTAATCAAGACTTAAGATCTCTGTGCCTCTTATCCAAATCCGTTCTGTCCTTTCTGCGTGATTTACTAAAAAGTATCAAAACTTTCATTCACATTTATTATATTATAGGATTAATGAAATAAATTAGGATTTTTTTATTAATTTTTCCTAATAATGTTAGTGATAGCGATCATGAAAGTTTAAAATGTTACAAATACAATACAAATACAAATACAAATATCTTTATTGTGAAATGTAGGTATACAAATGTAGTTGTTAGGTTAGTTTATCAGTGTCTCACTACATTTCCACCTTTTACAAGGTATACAATATTGCAGTACAGTGAACATTTTTTAATTTATATAAAACTAAATAAGTATATAATGTCAAAAATATTAAATATCAGACAGAGTGCACAATGGAACAGTGGGCGTCAAAAACGAGCAACACTGTGACACGATGGGATTTTTATCCCAACGAGTAAGAGTGTGACTCGTTGTGGTGTGATGTCTCGTTGGGAACAAACGGGGGGGCTGATACGTAACACTAACATAACAGCATTTTGCATTTAACTAGAGTCTATAGACTGTGTGCGTGACACATTGTGGTGTGACGTGTGACTCGTTGGGTACAAATTAAGTACAATTTTTGGTATAAAACTTTCCGACATAGAGAGCTTATTTACGGAGAACTGGCACATAGCGTTTTTGCAAAATGTGTGAATTGAGGGCTCCACATATCGGGTTCTAACTTCCTTCCCATAAGAGAGTCATGAGTGTTTTTTTTTTATTTATGTAATGAATTTTGACATTTTGTGACAAAATTTTGATGCAAATTTTAACCAATAATAGAAAAGGATCCCTCAATCCAGATGCACATTAGCTTATAGTCTGGATTGAAACCTATAAAATTAATTCCGACATCCCCACGGAAACTACAAACAAAACTGTAGAAACTCTAAAATTTATATTTTAGGCTCTAAGACATAAATTATCCTGTAGGTTTCATTGTCGAGAATTAAATAAATAAAACAACAATTAACTTATAAATGTGTAATTTTCTTTAATTTTCTATTTGCCATTTTTTTGGTTTGGTAGGTAACGTTAAATTTACTACATATACCTTAATTCGTTTTTCGTAATATCGTTACATATACCTTAATTAATACATTTTAGAAATACAAAAAAAGAAAATATAGACGATTTTGAGATGTTGCAAAGCAGAAATAGTACGGGGGGTTATTCTCTATCGACGCTGTTCTCATGACTGAATGTCACATTTGCTGTCAAATAGTATTGAAAATGGGGCGATCTCCGCTGTTTCATTTTACGAAAACGATTGTTCATGCAACTAGCAACAGTGTACCTATTTAAAATGTGCATTAGATAGATAGATAAAATCATTTATTCGCATCACAAACATACATGCACATAAACAAAATAAAAGAAAAGAAAAATAAACAAACTACTTACGGACTAACAAAAATAAGCGGGCACATATAGAGACCTACCCATGAAATCAAACTATTGTTTAATTTCATAAGTACCTAATATCTGTGCATGTGTGTCCTAGCGATGCAAAGAGGCAAAAGCTCAGCGTATATTTTTGCCCCGAAGGAACAAAACACTGGTTTTCAGCTTTCACCCGTAGAAAAACGCGAGAGACGCATTAACAAAAGCGGACGCCCTGTTATTAATTTGAAAAAGATTCTAACATTTTAATTTTGCATTTCAAATAAAATAAAATAGGTGCAGCAAATAATCATAAATAATAAAATAATTTTGCCAGCGTAGGTAATTTGTGCTGTACTTAGTAGTAGTCCTATTTTATGCGGTGACTAGGCGACTGAAAAGCTTAATGCTCACTATTTTAAATAGGCAAATCCGAGTTGAAATGCTTAAAGGGTGAACAAATGGCCATATTTTTTAAACAAGAAAACAAACTAGAAAAATATTGTCCCCTGTCGCACTGACGGTACATGAGACTATAGTATATTTCCTTGTTTAGAAATTATCACATAAAAATAGCATTGTAAAATGCAAACTCAAAAACAAATGGGAAATTTGATTTCGAGAGTACTACGTAGTACGTACTACGTACTCACTGAATTATTAATATTCATCGGTCAAAACGCGTTCATGAGTCGTATATTTTAATCACTCTAATTACATTCGCATACGGAATCTGGCATTCGCATGCGTGTGTAATTCGAATGATTCAAAAATACGTCTCCTGGCTCTAATCAAACATTTGGATTTGAGTTTTATATAATTCATTTAAGTACAGTTTCACGTCTCGGTCTCGGAATCGCGTGAACAAACAACATAGATCTCAAAAATGTAACTCAACATGGTAATATTTTAGTTGAAATATTTAATGGAAAAGTCAATATCGGAAAATATATAAGTTTAAGTGAATAAAGTAATATCCGAGCACACGTCATTAATTGAAATCAAGATCAGAAGCGGTGTAAAATAATATTTTATTCAGACAATATTTTGACGTGTTTTTCCAAGGAAAAGTGATTGTTTGTGGCCAATTAGGCAAACTCCTTAATTTAGGAGATGCCGGTACCCAGCAATTGATTAAAATATTGGTTTTAACGGGTTACAATTACAATGCGTTTTCCACAAAATTATAAGACGGTTAGATTATTTTCGGTCAGGATTCCTACGTACAATATAGCGTCACCAAAACTATAGTTATTGTAATGTTTGTCTTTTTTTAACTATATAGCTATCCTCAGGCCTAATCCTATTCCTAACTAATATTATAAATGCGAAAGTGGGTTTTTTTGTCCTTTCTTCACGCCCTAACACAACCAATCGCCTTGATTTTTGGCATAGAGTTAGTTGAAAGGACGAGTAACATAAGCTAGGTATTTATTATCCCGATGTTCCCACGGGCACGGGGGAAATCAATAAACATGGAAATCGGATTCTTTCTTTGTACTTATCAATTATTTTCGTTGATGTATTTGTCGGTGTATGTGTAGGTACTTATACCTATTATCATTATTTGTCTGTCTTAACGAAATCATTATTATTATATCATGCAAAGAGGAAGCAGAAAAGCGGTTGTCTAACCATATTTTTTCAGCATCAGTGTTCCCAACGATCTGGCGTACGTCCAATAATAATAGCAAACGGCAACACCCCTTTAATGTAACATTTAACGCGGTTATATAACGGAACGAAATCATAATCCATCGCGCTTTTGTTTTGTTAGTCATACATACCCAAAACTCTTGAATTTTATTTGCTTACTAGAGACCGCCCGAGGTTTTATTCGCGTAATTCGGGATATTATAGCGGATTCCTATATTTTAAAAGGGGCCATTATATCTATCTGTATGGAAAATTTTATCCAAATATATTCAACCATTTTCGCATTTAATTGAGTAACAATCCTCGAAACAACTAAACATAGAGTAACGCGGCTTCCTAGTCGGAAGGAGTAGCATTCCCCTCTGTCAAAGGGGTATGGTAGGGTCTTTGGGCATACCGGTATATAAAACCAAGTTACGCTCGGATTTCTTCGGCAGTCCAGTCGATGGGCAACTTAGTGATGTTACCGTTCATAATGATTATCGATAAATTTGGGTGGGGCGCCTGGAAATGTTATTAATCACATGTAGACAATTATCTATATATATAAAAAACAATATCCTGACTGACTGACTGATTGACTGATAATCAACGCACAGCCTAAACCGTTGGGTCTAGAAACTTCCAATTTGACACATAGGATCCTTATGAAGTGCAGGGGTGCACTAAGAAAGGATTTTTCGAAATTCAACCTCTAAAGGGGTGAAATAGGGGATGAAAGTTTGTATGTAAGTCTGTCAGTTTTGAAGATAGGATCTTCAAATTTTGTATTGAGGTTGTCGATTAAAAATCGGTCCTGGTTCGATGCCCGGACAAGACAAATATTTGTGTGCATGAACATGTCTATTTGTCTTGGTCTGGGTGTTTAATATGTATTTCATGTATATATTTACAAAAATAGTATATTAGTATGTTTATCCGTTATCTAGTATCCATAACACAAGTTCTTCATAAAACTTAAAGTGGGCTAGATAATTGGTGTGTAAAAAAATAAATAAAAATGTCATCAATTTTGAATTCCGGTGCGGTGGACATGAGTCAACCCTTAATGGTCTAAGAGAAGGATTTAAATTTTGTATAGACAAGTAATGTAAAATAGACATAGCGACTTCGCGATAGCTTTGGAGCATTTTCTACTACTTTTCCATTCACACTTATCCATTCGCTTATATTATAAATGCTAAAGAAAGACTGCTCTGTCTTGCTGTTCCTTTTCACGCTAAAACAGCTGAATCGATTTTAGTGAAATTTGATATGGACATAACTTGAACCGTGGAGATGGACATAAAATACTTTTTACTCTGATAAATGCTGATAAATAGCACACTTACGGTAGTGAAACGTGGTCGCTAACTATGTGTCTGATAAGAAGGCTCAAGGTCACCCAGAGTGCAATGGAGATGGCTATGCTCGAAGAGGGAAATGAGTAGATCCGCAGGAGAACCAAAGTAACAGACATCGCACCAAGGATTGCTCAGTTGAAGTGGCAATGGGCGGGACTCATACGAGAAAAATTTATTGGGGCGGATAGTTCTGGAATGGCGAATGCGCACCTACCGATGCTAGGCTACGTGAGTAGTACCCCGATAAGGTGGACCGCCGATCTGGTGAAGGTCGCGGAAAGCCGCAGGATGCGGGCAGCGGAGGACCTTTCGTCGTGGAGATCCTCGGGGGAGATCTCTACCCAGCAGTGGGTGTTATGTGGCTGAGACGACGAAATGGCACCACCACGCGACATCGTAAATCTGCGCGATAACCTAATTCCTCGCAGACGAAGTCGCGGGCGGAAGGCTAGTTCATAATAAAAGAAGATATTTTTATATGAGCAATATTTTAATATCTATTTATTTCCGTAGTATTCGCTTTCACCTCTTTTTACCACGTTATTGAATTTTTCGTTAAAAACACTTTGTTTTCGTTAAAAGCTAAACATTTGCGTTGCTAGAACTTTTTCATTTAACAGATGATACATCATCTGTTGTGTGTAAAATCCAACTTTAAAGTTAGAAAAAAATCATAAAATTTGTAGTTCAATTCTAATCCTACCTACTGTTTATTTTTTATCTGGAAAACCAATCAGGAGTTTTTAGGTGTGTATGCTCTGACGGTTGTTTTTTTAATTATTCGGTGTTAACACTAACCATAGTATACAATTCTTACTTAGTGTATGTTTTGTTTTCAACAAAAAAGCTCCTGGTTTGTTATGCTAGTCTGGTACTAATACTTAATTAAATTTAAATAATATCAATTAAAATTGCTACTTATTTTTTTGCAGTCAGTAAACCTCTATGGGTTGAAAGCGGCATACATTTTTGGGTACAATGCGGAAATATTTTATATGAGCGGCCGCCCGCGGTTTCATTCGCGTGGTTCCCGCTCCCGTGGAAATATCGGGATAAAAAAGTAGTCTATATTACTCTCCGTCTTTTTAACTAACTTTATGCCAAAAGTCAAGTCGATGGTTGCTTTATTATGGCGTGATGTAAGGACCAACAAACACACTTTTGCATTTATAATATTAGTAGGATTAGTTAGGATCTAGTGTTCTCCTTATCCATCCATAAGGAAGGTCAGTGCCCCTGCAGTGAGGACATTAAAAATGGTTGATGCCGATCTTGTGTTAATAACGGAATAGTATTTGGGTAGAAAGCAGAATTAAATAATCGTGGGTTGAAAACGTGGGTTGAACACCAAAACATCACTAAAGATATTTACAGATAAAGTAGTCTATAGAGGGCTTCGATAGAAACGTTTTATAACAATATTCCACTGTTAATTAGTTTATTAACAGACAAGACTGTTTTCGACGAGATTCAAAGAGGGTCTCAATCGATTTAAGACAGTAGGTAACTGCGCTCTGAAGCGAAACAAATTGATTTTAGATTCAACAAGATTATAAGATAGGAAGCTAAGCAGATTTTGCCCCGGAAGTTCACGCTTTGAACACACATTCATATATTATTTTAATTAGTTTTCCGTAAACAAAATTTTCTTAATAAGTAGGTTTAGCTTTACAAATTAAGTTTAGACGCGCGCTGTTCATTGAAATAAAATAAAAAAATACGGATCACTAGCGCACAGTTTATTTACCCGAGTTAGTCGAAGGTAGACTTATAATAAGTAGCCAGTAAGCCCGTGACCACGGCAGCTGAAAAGCGTTGTGAAAACCAAAATATCATAACACGTTCGCCACGAACGCGGTCAATGTTGGGCGACGCTTAGCTATCCTGCCAAGCCAAGTAAAAATTCACAAAAATAGATAGATGCCGCGTCCTTTCCAGTCCAAGAGCTTATAGGTGTTCTCTAACGCAGCTATGAACAGTTTCGCAGAAATGACGTCACCCCGTTTCACACGTCGCTGCAGTTTGATGGGACTGGTGCTCTGGTTCTGTAATCGGACTGACATGGTGGCATGTTCGTTTAAGTACCTTAACACCTGATATACCTGTTGGACTATCCACTTGGCCCCTCTGGAGAGACTGCAGCACCACCCAGGTCTCTATCGAATCAAAGGCTTTCTCATAGTTCACAAACGCCAAGCGTGGCAGCGATTATACTCTTCAGTCTTCTGTAAAGCCGCCTGCCACCTGCCGCCGCGAATGGGCGTGGTCTATGGTGCTAAAGCCTTTTCGGAACCCGGCTTGTTCGGGAGTCTGGAAGCTGGAAGTCGTCGGACCTGCGAGCGAGACGATTCGTAATGACTCTCGAAAACAATTTATAGACATGGCTTAGAAGTGAGATGGGTCTGAAGTTATTCAAACGGGTCTTATGCCTCGGCGTTCTGCCCTCGACGATGACGGAATTGAAAAGCTTCTGGAGGACTTTGAGTATCGGCTTACCGCGTTCTCAGAAGTTCTGTAGTGATTCCGTCATCGCCCGCCGCCTTGTTGTTTTTGAGCTGTTACTAATCTCGTATAGGCCGACATCCGGGATATCTTCGGTGAAGTGTCGGGTAAGCTTGGGTCTGGGGTCTTTAGCCTTGCCATCAACGCCTTGCCTTGCTTTAAAGGAGTTATAAAAAGGAGTGTAACTGTGTTATAGCGTGCTTATCGTGCTTTTGATGCTATAAATACTGATTTGCTTATCGCCAAGATGAAATATTACGGCTTTGAACATAACACGGTGCTTTGGTTCCAAAGTTACCTGTCTAATGGAAAACAGTTTGTAAAATTAACTCAAAATAGTGGGAACCATAAAACCTCAGCACTCAAACCTGTAACACGTGGTGTGCCGCAGGGGTCAATATTGGGCCCTATACTTTTTATACTTTATTGTGCTGACATTGTAAATTGCTTTCAAAAGTGTCGGTATCACATCTTTGCCGATGATGTGCAGGTCTACATCTCATTTCCTCCTGAGAACTACGAAAGTGCTATCAAAATCCTGAATGAAGAGCTGAGTGCTGTTGCAATGTGGGCAGATAATAATTGTTTGGTCCTTAACCCCTCCAAGACAAAGTACATGGTATTTGGAACTAAAAAGATGAAAAATCTTCTACCGGATACTTTAAATATTGCTATATTAAGTGAACCTATTGATAGAGTAGACGTTGCGCGCAACCTTGGTTTGAACATGGATGCCGCACTAAGGTTTGAAAAACATATAGCTGAAACGGTTCAAAATTGTTTTTACAGGCTAAGAGTTTTGTATTCGATCAGGCCCTTTATATCCGAGGACCTCAGGATTCGACTAACAGAATCACTGATATTGTCTAAACTTAATTACGCTGATATTGTTTATGGACCGCGATTGCTTGCCAGGACCAACAGGCTTATACAAAGAGTACAAAATGCCTGTGCTCGCTTCTGCTTCTCCATACCGCGTCGTAGTCATATCACTCCCTTCCTCAATGAACACTACATTCTTAAAATGAAATCTAGACGTAAACTACATCTAGCAAGTCTACTTTTTGGCGTGATCAGGACTGGGCACCCTGCTTATTTGTACAATCGGCTAGTCTGGCTAAATTGCAGAAGGCTGTGTTCGGTGCAGCTAGCTACGCAACAACATCGATCTGCATCGTTCAGAGGTAGCTTCCGCTACGCAGCGTCTAAAATCTGGAATAACATTCCACCCCCTATAAGGAATAGTACTTCTATATATGTTTTTAGAAAACGTTTACGACAACATCTTACCGATGCGCAGCGGGAGCTGGGAAATATTAATATCGATATGTCCTACATTTAACGATACACGCACAGATATAATAACACTCTTTCACACGCACGCACAGAGATGAATACACACATTCACACGTACACATACACGCACAAACATTCTCATTCAAACATACCTATGTAAAACCACACACACGATCGCACATCTGCACTATTGTTTATACATTTTTATGTATATGACATCCAGGTGTCAATAAACTAAAAGCGGTCTAGTTGAAAACCAGCGTCAGTGTAATACTGACACAATGCTGAACTAGGTCCCTTTTAGTGCAGCCGTGGGACAATTTATTCAATACTGTAACTTAAAATTAAGTATTTTTTTTTTGTTAAGTATCTTTTTTATTGTACTATGTTAATATCACTTGTATGTCCTTCGCCTGTACTAAATAAATGTTGTGATTATGATTATGATTATGATTATAGCTTTAGATAAAAAAGTACGTAGGTACTACGCCTAAATAGAGTACAAAACTTGACAAAATTCTATTTTAAAGTACGGATGGCAATCCTGATTTCTTCCGTGGGCGTATACAAGGTGCTCTAGGTACGACAGTGGAAATGTTTCTACCTCACAAAAGACCCTTGTCAAATAATATTATATTTTGCTTGTGTGTATTCATTGCAATGGGATGACGCGCGTACTTGGACGGCGTATGATCATAAGGTTTTGTAAAAAAAAAGTCTTAAGTACCTACCTAATTATATTTTCGAAATATGTATAAATGAATGAGGGTCATTACGACCAAACTGGATTATTTGTGAGAATAGGATGGGAATGGGAGGATGCCAACCGGGCTTGGAAAATTTGATATTAACTCGTGTAAATAAACTGTGCGCTAGTGATCCGTAAAAGTAGTTTTATTTCAAAATTTTCTTTGTTTAAAGAATTAATAATACGAAGAATGCTGTATTAGGCACACCATAAAAAAAAACACGAATAACCTTCATAACTATTATTGTAATTGTGTAATTTCTATATTATAATAACAACAGCGCACATCTGAGGGGTTAGGTTTTCTTGACGGGATCGCGTCGCGTTGAGATCGATATTGGATGTCAAAAATTATTACTGATTTTCGACGTTGATGCGAGTTTGATTGGCGGTAAAATCGATTTCTACAATTCAAAATTACAATATCTAGTAATTTCAAGTATGCATTTTTATGTGATAAATATTAAACAAGAAAATATAGGTACCTACTAGAAAAAGCAACTTGGCTCATGTCCCGTCTGCCCTGCCTGGGCTCCGCAGCGCAGTACTCTGGTGGCTGCGATAGGGGGTGATCTCTCGCTGCCCGGCGTGGCGCGCGCCGTGCTGGCCACCGAGGGATCCTGGAAGGCGGCAGTCTAGTCTATAGGCATCGGAGAGAATACGTGAGGCGGATGCTCAAGCGGATCGGCTCCGAAGGAGGCGGGTGGGACAAGGAGGCGGCGCTATGCGCACCTCATTCCCCTTTAGCGGGGCCGTGCGATCCGGATGACGGCTAAGCTGATCGCACGGTCCCCTCACCAGCCTGGAGGGATGGCCAAACTTGCTCGGCCATCTATCAGTCGCGAAGAGGCCCGGGAATCGGGCGAACCGCCGGTCACAGGGGAGAATATCACAAATGGCCCTCCATGACCTACGGCGGTGAGAGGGCAAGTAGTAAGGGGTTTAGCTGGTAGTGCCCCCTCCCCTTCCGGCCCCCCATTCAGCCTTGTGAGGCTGAGTGGGGGACCGGGAGGTGGTGGTCCCTCCCTTCTCTCTCGAACCCACGCCCGGCTTACTAGGCTCGACGCGGTGTGGGGGGGCGACGGGGGGCGACGGGGGATGGGCCGGATTTGCGAATCCGGTATTCTAGGCGAGCCCAGCATAACTGTTTGGTATGCGTAAATGCATTCCCCTCACTCAAAACAAAAAAAAAAAGGGCGACATGAGACAAGTTGGTAAAAAATAGCATTGTAAATGCAAAATTAAAAAGTTATAATATGAAATTAATTACGTGTTATAAGTCATAATAATCATAATACTGACTTTTGGAATTAATTCAATCTCGATCTCAAAGCGATCGCGTCAAGTCAAGATTAAGGGCGCTGACTCGGGTAGTGAATTATCTCTTAACAAAATGTTGGTTGAAATCCAACTAATATTTTCAAAGTTAATACGAGTAAGCACACAACACATATTTAAACCATACAAGATTCTAATTTACTTACTTTAGTTGAGTTTGAATTTTGGAAAGGGGGACAGAGACGTTTGTCGATGACATTAATTTGTCGGTGAATAAAATAGTGAGTCTGTAATTATATAAAAAGAATCATCATCATGTCCTCCTCACCGTAATCCGGCGACGGGGACTCCTAAAACTATGTCGTAGTGACATGTGTAAAAAAATTAAAACCGACTTCAAAAAGTAAAAAATTAAACTTTTGGAATTTTTTATTTTTTTATAAAAATATTTTTATTTCACAAATTTTTTGTTACATAATTTGCCGTTACTTATACTAAAATTAGCCCATACACAACAATGATGTGTAAACGACTACTTGCCAAAACGTAAATTATATTTTTCAGGATTATGGAAAAACTACTACTGGCTAGTATTTTTATCATGCTTGTAAAAAAATTATTGGACTACACTTGAACTATGTTCTTTCAGATAAAAAAAGAATTATTAAAATCGGATGACAACTGACGATGTTTTATTAAAACATACATAAAAAAGTACAGTCGACTTGAGAACCTCCTCCTCTTTTTGAAGTCGGTTTAAAACGGTAATTGTCAATTGGCACAAAGAAGAAAAAACACCAGTCGTGGGCGAGTCGGACTCGCGCACCGCGAGTACCGGGTTCCGTAGCATCATATTATTATATCAATATTTTATCGAATTTTTAAGACCCCCTTTCAGTCCCTGTTGTAAAAAATAAATGTATAGATATTTCTTTCCTAATTACAAAATATTTGGGCAAACGTCATATACAACTATTCCAAATTTTAAGTTCATAACATTAGTAGTTTTTGAGATATCCAGCTGTGACAGACTGACGGCCCTAAAAGGAGAGTACGCCATATTCCTGTAGGTCACGTGATCAGAAGTTCTAGTTTTCAGAAAAGAATCTTCGTCGTTGATTATATTTTCATATTCATTTAATCTCCACAAATTTATAATAGCAGTAAGTACATAACATACATGTTAGTGATCACAGTTGTTAATGTTATCATAAATTCACAGTTTCAAGTTATAAATGTTACTAGTGAAATTAAAACATAATTCTAATTTTTAGGTAGGTAGAACATAAAAACGATATAAAAATGTTGTCTTTATCGTTGGTCATTGAACTGTTGTATTTGATTCGTTCAAGTACGTAAATACTCAGAATACGCCTGTCTACTCATCTTTCACGCGACGTTATCATCAATAGTAAAATTTATAAGTACAGAAAAGCCGCACGCCTCTAAAAAGGTCACGTCACAATTCTCTCATTGGTATTTGGATATCTTTGACGAAAACGTTTACTGTACGATGTACGACATTATGTACAAATCGAAGTACGTACATTAATATTACATTAGCGTCTTCCTGACAACAGCCGAATTTTTTGATACAGGATGTCCAATCTGATAACATATACGACAAGGCTGTATAAGGCAAGACTCCACAGAGATGAATGAGAAATTGATACTTACATAAATTAGAAGATGACTTCCGTACACTTTTGAAAAAATAATACGTAACAATGAATTTTAAAAGAAGAATATTAGAAAAAATCGTCTCGAACCACACGTTATTCTCAGAAATCGCATTGAAAACGCAATCATAAAATAAATCTTAAATTTTTTAAATAGGTGATAACCCTAACTTGGATACTGTTATGAAGTCATGTAAAAACAAGTATTTTTATTTTACTTCAATAACAATAATACCACTAGGATTGTAAGAAACCTATATAACGCTGATGGAGTAACTTAACGAAAATACGAATGAAATGGTATGCAACCTTTTGTGTCTCATAGAGAAGTGTGTCCAACCATCTATATCAGTCAAACCTAGTAGGTAGTAAAAAGTTTGACTGTTAAAGACGTTTGTAGAGCACTCACGTACTTTAAAAATTATTACGAAACACCCTGTATACGCCTCGAACCATATTCTACCACGGACTGTGTGTAACGTGTGAATAACTAATCAATATAAAAGTAAATAAATCAAAAGAAATTGAAGGTTAACTCACCACTGTATAAGTTAATACTTAACGTCAATATTTACGTTTTAAACGTAATCTGATGCTTGGCGAAAGATATGCCAGCTCCATTTTGGATAACGGAGTGGAATGACGCTTCACGTGGAAAATATGGTCGTAACCCAAACGACAGTTTATACTGTCGGAATATATGACACTGCGGGCGGTCATGCCCGATTTACCAGGGTCACAAGTCTTTAGCGAAGTTAGTTAGTACAGTGGTGTAAACGTTCGGACTGTGCTAGTCGCAAGCTGCCTTGCAAGTGGATCCGTATCAAATCGTACGTTGTCTTTGTTTCACTGTCCAAGCGCTTGTTAGAATAATAAATATGTAATTATGATAACTAATAATATAAAAATGTAAGAATAATAAATATGTAAATTATGATAACTATATTATGTACAAATAATAACTAGGGAGCTAAGGTAACAAATAAAACAACTCTATTGATTGGTTATCCCCACGTGACTTCCTGTGGACAAGTGCGACCACGAGTTGCTTGTCATTTGAATCGAAGTGGGGGAAGCCTTATAAAAGCGGACTAGCCGTCAGTGCTCTCCACTCCACCATAAACCAGGCCGTGCTCCATCTGACGAGCCTCGCTCCCCCAGCGCACCACCCTGAAGAGTGGAGACGCGGGCTACGTCGAACCACTTTCCCGGGCAGAAGAGAAGGCGCCGACATCACGTGTTCCCACTAGTTCCCCGACCCGACCCCGCCCACGTCCCTCATTCCCTACCCCTCAGCCACAGCCCAAGATATAACCCACACCTCAGTTTGCGTAAGCCGTGGCCTGCTCACAGACGCTCGCTGGGCCTACCCCACTATGGGGGTTTCACCCGGTGTGCAGACCGCGCCGAGAGGGCCGCGCCGCAAACATCCAGTGGGAGCACCATTCATCTTAAAGGTCGGCCGCGCATCGCGGCACACATTCACCGCGGGGCAGAAGCCCCGTTGAGAAGAAGCCCAGCCAGCGTAGCATGCGCACCGCGACTCGCTGTCGACGCTTATCTCGTGATGTCTGCCCTGCTCATATCAGTACGGTGTGAGTGGGACAGACAATACGCTCGCGCGAGAAAACTCTCACTTTTGATCGAGGTGTGGACCTCTCTTCATAAAGCTAAGTAGCTATCATTACTGTTACTAGTGTTTTATTGAAAGTATGTTTTATGCTTACGATATATACTGGGTGTATTATGTACTTATGGCGTGTGCTGGTATATTATATACCAATGAAAGAACTTAACATATGTAATATAATAATTAGTAAATATATTATACACACCTGAAATTATATTATATATTTGTTATAAATAATAGTGATTATACTGAATCAATTAAAGAATAATGTGACTTGTCTGTCATAAGAATAAACTTAGTTTGGTAATTTGGCAACTTCTTGTAATTTATGCTTATTATATCAATTTACTCGATTATGTTTCTGGCTTATAAGCTTCATATATCTTGTCCATATTAACTGCTATAGCTGTATAAATTAATTTGGAAAATATATTTCATACGATACAATATTTGGCCTTTTCTTATTAGAAATATTCAAATACTTTTCTATTTCCTTTATCCTATTATTCACAAAGTTGTTTATAGTAAAATCACATATACATAAATAAAAGCTAACACGCTCGTCACTCGCCACTGTACTTGACCCGTGTAAATCGGGCGTAAAGCTCGTATTACACTACACGGTATTTAGGGCCCGGTAGGAAGGGTGCCCGGTCGCACTAATTAGAGCGCTGCTTATTACACTAGCCCGGTAGACCGTGCACTTGCCCGGTCGACCTTACATTTAATAGTGTTGCCGAACCGATAGTTGACCTAGAATCGATATCGATATTGTAACGGATAGAAATACATTAGATAGTTAAGTTTATCTTATTTATATACCGTGTGGTGTAATACGCGCTTAACTCTTACTTTTTTTATGAGCGACGGAGGACTCTTAGCCTTTATCATACCTGATGTTAAGTATTGATAAAGCTGAAGATGGAAGCGAGCCTCTCCCGGACTCCTCAATTACTGAGGAACTGGCTATCTAATCTCTAACTGCCGGAACACAACAATGCTGAAAACATTGTTGTTATGGCGTCAGACTTAGATAAGATGGTGGTAGCTAGTCAGACGGACTTAGAACAAGTCCTACCACCAACCAAACCTAATATAATATGTACCCCCGCTCGGGATCGAACCCGGGACCCCTGGGTCTGATACCGGTGTGGTTGTACCACTGGACCACAGAGGCGGTTTTCTGTTATTACACCACCCTGATTCAGGGCAAGGGTCCCGGTACACCGTGTGGTGTAATACACGCTTAAATTGGGTGTTTAAAGTGACAGTGATTTAGTGATAGCTATTGAAGATACAAAAATTAATGGTACAGTCGGGGGACTCCCCGGTTAACCAATAGAGTTTATTTGGGAAACGTTTTCTACGAAATTACTAAGGTTATTAAAATACGGTATTATTCAAATGAAGAACCTCTTATGATCTATTATTTGTGAGATAGGCAATTGCAGGTCGAGTATGAGTTTGAAGGCCGAGCTGTAGGCGATGACTTCATCTATACGAGACAGGCAATTGCCATTTTCGCCGAGGCATATATAGTGCTTTTCTCAAAAGAATGCAGGGAAGTAAAACATACACTTTATATTATACATTTAATTAAATTAATATTAAAAGTTACATTAGTCATATTAGGGCAATTACTAAAAGAAAAAAAAAATCCATTGCAGGAGCGTTTTTTGAATTTGGAACATTACAACGCTGGGGTTATTAAATACTCTTTGTAATGTTCCAAATTCAAGAAACGCTCCTGCAATGGATTTGATTTTCTTTGTCCGTAAATCCAATACTTCGCGTGTTCCTTTTTCGAAAATAATGACAATATTTCCATGCATGTTTGAGAAACGTGCCGTGTGGTGACGGCCTAAGAATACAAGTGTCACCACTCCCTTACATGCCTGGGATGTCGTAAGAGTCGTCTAAGAGGCTCGACGCATTGAAAACCTGTGCGAGAGAAGGAAAACTTGAAACAAACCCTCTACCAACCCGTCTGGCCAGCGTGGTAGCAGTAGGCTAATAGCCTCCTATGAACGCCACAATAGGCGTAAGCTAGGAGAGGCCTATATGTACAGCAGTGGACGTCCACAGGCTGAAGATGATGTTTGAGGAAACGTTTTTTTTATTTTACTTTTTAAATAAAGCTCCCTGAAAAATCTCTCCTGGTCAACCGGGAAGTACCCGACTGTACTTAATAATTTAATACTCGTATTTATCCGAACAAAACTAACTTAATTTACCTAGGTATTCCTTAAATAGAAATAACCCACGCAGTTTCAACAACAACCTGTGGCCTTCTGCAATAGGTATACGAGAAATTTGAATATGAGCAAAATCTAACACACCACAGAATTTATTATGGGAATAATAATTTACTAAATAGGTATTATTAGCTAGTAACCACCTACGGGTTCACCCGCAGTAGCAACTTATTTCTGATCAATACAATATTTATTTTCGCAACTTATAAAGTATTCTTGGATATTACCTGTATGCTTCCTGTACGATAATTATGGGGCTAGCACGAAAAACTTTCGAAATAGCATAGAGGACGTATCTTTGAAAATATGTATAGGATAAAAACATTTTATAAAAAAAAATCAAACCGACTTCAAAAAGTAAAAAATAAAACTTTTGGAGTCGGTGCCAGCCAGGGCATTCTACATTGCACTTCTATTAACTATATATTTTTTTGGCCTTAGCTAGCTAGCTGTTTTTCTTGTGCATTTTAATGCTATCTTTTATGATAAATTTTAATAGAAAAATCGGCAAATCAAAAGTTGTTTGTACGCGCTATATCTATGCGTATTATTGAAAAATGACGTGTCTGTTTCCCAGCCCGGCTAAGGAACGGGGAACAGGATGATCAGTTTCAAAATTATATGTATGAAATTAAACTATTTGCACTAAACTTAAGAATCGCCTAAGGCTATTCTTATCTATTTCAAAGCATTAATATTAAGAACAGCTTAAGGCGCTACTCGGATAAAGTATGGACTTTTTGATATAAAACTATAGCACGGTTACAGTTGTTACAAATCTGGTAATTGTTGGAATGGAACATCGTTCCGTGTATGGTACGCTTTAATTATAATAATCTATGATCACTTTAAAAAAAGGTTAGCTACATTGTCTGTGGCTCTTCTTCCTTCCTTCCCTCGGTAACCACGATGGCGGATATCACCGCGTGAGTTTAGATATTCCAATATTTCCCTAATGCTCTTAAATATTATTCTCCGTTTATTTCATAGTGAATAATGTAAAACAACGACGATACATTCGTGTTAAACTTTGTGTTCAAATTTCAATACAAATGTGATGACCAAGTGACTTCGTTTTTATTTCACCGCCATTGCCCGTAGCTTGACACGGCCACGCCGTTAGCTTTCACTGAGCAGCAAATCAGGTACTCTGTCTAACAGTAATAACATTATGTAGGATTTGCAATCCTACCGAACCGTTTCCCTGGCTCACCGTCACACCAAGACAGGCACACATAATACGTATCATCACATCAGGGATCCTGGAGCCGAAATCCTATCCGCACTCCACCAGAACTCCCGCCTAGCTATATGTCATCTGTCAATCTATCGTTGACAATGACAGCTACTAGTGTTGCCCTCCTGTGTATGTGAGACAGGGTAGATTGTACCCTTTTCCATAGATACAAACACTACAACATATATATTTCTTCATACCTTTATCTAGATTCGTATTATCGATTTTATGATATTGCCTCGACACTTTTTCTTTTCAAAAAGACCTCTAAAATATACGAAAATTCAAGATTATTCTTAAATGGGGTTACTTACACTATTGGAAATTGGTTTAATAAGTGGACACCAATAATATTTAGGATCGTATAGAAGTTTTTTTTAAATCGCTGTAGTTTTTTAATACGAAGTGATTTTGTGATTTTTTTTGCCCTATCTGCAAAATGGGTCTCGCCCCCGTGCGCGTCGTTTTCTAATTGCTATCTCGCTTCAGCATATTTTTTTCGAGTATCGCCTTAAGCTTTAGGCGCTCGATATTGGGCACGTAGATTTAGCATAGCCTTAGTGGATTTTAAGAACGTCCTAATGGTTAGTGCAAGGCATTTTTTTTTAAAGATTAAGAATGATAGGAAGACCCTCAGCCGATTCTTAAGTTTAGTGCAGTTAGTGTTAGTTAGTGTAGATAGTAAAATATTGATAATAAAATAAAAAACTACATTTATTAGAATTTAATTTAAAACCTAGAGAGTAGTATACTAGTAGAAACATTTATGGTATGTAGGTAGTTAATAACATTGAAAATTGGTGGGGTGAACAGCAGGGACCCAAGACAAGCGTTTTAACAACAACTGATGTTCGCTAAAAATTGAATAGAAATTATATTTAGTTTGCTGTTTTTCTTACTATTTCCTATGTCACTTGTATCTTATTTCCTTGAAGAAGTGAAGCAGATTGAAAACTTTTATTGTATAGAGACTCTTTTAAACAGCTTTATATCATAACCAGTTAAGTGAAAATAATACGACAAGTTGTACACAACAAAATACAAAGAAAATTTTCCACCTGATCTTTTATTACCTACGTCTAGCGCTTCTACGAACTCTCACAAATTATGATTTTAGAATTTTTCCATTTTTTAATGCTATTTTTATACGTATGATAAATTTTCAATAGAAAAATATTGCTACAAGTGAATTCTCAGATGGGACTCGAATCCACGACACTTGGAAATCCGGTCCAATGCTCTAACCACTGAGCTGCCGAGACTTGCGGGCCACCGTCGAAATTCTTCAATACTTTTATATTTTTAATACGCTGTAGGCCAGCGTTGTCACACCACTGCTAGGAATATCCTTGCATTCGAAAGAAACATCTTATAATTCGAAAGAAACTTGTTTAACGATCGACTAAGACGCAACAGCCAATAATTTATGAATTTTGAATTTATGCATTTTCAATGCTATTTTCAAACTGATAAATTTTAAATAGAAAACCAAAAAATTGTAAAAAACAATTTAGCCACATGTGAATTCTCACAACTTAGGTTTTTATTTCACGATAGAGTTATGGCATTGCCGGCATGGCGTCTAAAGCTATAAACAGCAGGAAAATAACTGTCACATGCACTGTATGAGCTTGTAAACAAGCTACATCGATACTAATAGGAGATAAAGTTTGATAAAGATAGTTTTGTTTCAAGAACGTGTGCGAGCAACAGGCCGTTTGGTACTAGGTCTGTCAGTACTGTGAGAAACGCCGGCCCAGCTAACCGCGGCGCAAACGAACTCCAGTGCGCGCGCAATTCGAAATAAAAAGAAAATCGCCGGCAACCCCGGAAAAATAAATAATAATCCCAGTTTGCTTTACTAACAAACTACTTTCTGGATTTCGTACACGTAAGTTTTGAACGTCTTTTATCCCACCATTATCTCTGTAGGTAAACACTGAGGAAACTCAACGAATTTTCGCGCGTCTCTAAGCAAACAAATGTAGTGTCTATCAACGACCAGTTTTATTTAGAGTTAGGGCCGCCGAAAGGAAGCCATTTGCATATTTTGATGAGATTAATAAAACGAAACTGTTGTTGAGGCTAAGTCTTAAATACGTTTGAAGTTTCCTGAATGCCTAAACAGATTGGGTAGGCAAACATTTATATTTGCCGTGGTATTACATTTTTCCATGATACGTTTATTTGCATAAACTTACCAATTTTATTACGTGCGTTTGCTTTGAGAGGCTTTTTTATTATGGGTTTATAAATAGGTACGTACACAGCTGTAAAATGACAATTATAAATTTAAGGGCAGGCGGCTTAAGTGATTAAAATGTGTTGCCACTAGGTGTTAGATAAATAAGTTAATGTTCTCATAAAACAATAAATTATAATTCATTCAGTTGAGCAGACTAATAAATTGAACTCTTTTGAAAATTTTGAAAATCCTTATATTATTGGGAGAGTGTTTAAAGATTTCCCTTGTGTAATAAAATAATAACGAAGCTAAAATTAGTAAAATAAAGTATTTTTGTAGTCTATAGTAATCGATTTTAGCAGCAATTAAAATCTACTACACGTCCAAAATCAGTTATTACTGATTTTAGACGTTTATTTGATTTTAATTATTATTATTGATATTCAATCTCGATTTCAACGCGATACCGTCAAAAGTAACTCCCCAGATGTTAATTGATGAAGACATCACAATGCTGAAGGCGGAATCGTGCTCCTCCCGGAATCATCAACCATAAGGGTACGGCTACTTTATCTTTTAATTGCCGGAACAGATGCGGTGAAATTATTTTTTTTGCTTCTAAGAAGGGTGAAGGAAACCAAATAAAATACAATGGCCAGTCAACATTGTTTTTACCTCACACGCTCGGTTTTGTCATTCAATTTCTGCGTGGAAAATCCCGTTTTGTGGCCTAACGTGGTAACATTGTTCTTAATACGTTCCTCAACCATTAGGGTACGGCTACCTTATCTTTTAATTGTCGGAACACAAATACGCAAATACATTGTTGTTATGGCGACAGACTTTGTTAAGATGGTAACGGCCTATAGTTTAGGACAACATCTTAGAGCCAATCAAGCTTTAAACTCTCTATTAAGCTCAAGTCCGCTCTTGCATGGTATATGGCAGTCACCTCTGGGACGGCTCAGCAAAATACCAACTAGCTGGACTGGACACGATGCAACGCAAAGCTGAGAGCCTAATTGGCGCCAGAGAACTGTTGAAGAACAAGTTTCACACCCTAGCTAACCGTTCCGCAAAGTTGCCTGTCTGTCGGTCTTTTACGGACTATACATCGGAGAGTGCTCAGGAGCTGCATGAGCTGCATCATCCATACGTACTGCGGGCTACCACCATTTCTTGGTTGATATTTCTAAATGTCGCACCGGCTACCGGCTGATTGAACTGGTTACCAGTTGGCTGCGACATAATACATATAATTGCTCGTGACTGCACACGTATATAGCTAGCCAGGCAAACTTAGAATAAGTTTACCAGCAACCAAACCCAATACATTTTGTACCAACACTGGAAAACAAATACGGGACCGCTGGATCTGATACTGGAGGGTGTTACCACTAGGTAACAGTGGCGGTGAAAAATTTTTTTTTTCGCTTTTATGATGGGTGAAGTAAAACTTCAATAAAATACAATTGCCAGTCAACATTAATTTCTTCCCTTTTCTCTGCCAATGACTTCACTTCTTGGTATCTGAAAATCTGATTATACAAATTAAGCTATCTTTTCTTTCTTCAATAAATTTGTAACGGTAACTTTATTGAGAAACTTGACCTTAATGAAAAGTCGATTATTTGAAAGTTGATAAGAAAAATAATATTTGTACGTGATAGATGTTCTTGAGTTTTTGTTTGAGCCTAACTTTTTTATTTTCTGGAATTATTGGCACTGCATGTATAGCTATACTTGAGGAATCTTCGGTTGGTACGGTATCGGTACGGTACCAATTATGTATTTATTATTTGGGGCAGGTCTATAATACCCAGCAGTGGGTGGTCATGTGGCTGAGACGACGACGACGACCAATTATTTCACTGTAGGTGAGCAAGTTTTAGGTTCCAAGGTCCCTAAGTTAAGTACCTACATAAGATTTAAGTAGCTGAGCTGCATAGTTATTCAGTACTTTGTCAATCGACTGGTAGCTTTATTGTGTAAATTAAAAGTCCATAAAGAAGAAACAATTAGTGAGACATTATACTTTAAAACCGCCTCTATTTGTCCCACCTGCGCCAATTTAGGTTAACATTTAACTCATAGTTTATGTTACTTTTGCATGTATCTCACTCTGAGCTCAAGCTAGATTATCACATTTAACTCAGAGTAGTTGCTAAATGTAACTATTCCGAGTTAAATGTGCTCCTAGCTTGAGTATAATATTCTCTCAATTCCGAAAGCAATGACACATTGAGACCGTTATCGGGACATTTGAGCTATAATTACCGTTTATTAGTCAACATTATGAAGGTTTTCATACTAATCTGCCCAATTGTGATATTTTTAGCGTCGTCTGATGTAATGTTTCCGATTTGTCGTTCCTTTATACTCTTTACACAAGCGTTGAAATTTCCACACTAAATTATTCCATGTTAGAGTGCTTACGCACTGCGTCCGATCCGTGCAAAAGCGGATCCGTGAAACATCGGATCCAGAAAACTCGTATTTTCACGGATTCGGATCTGAAGACGTATTTTTGAATCATTCGAATTTGCATTCGAATCTGCAACGAGTGGTCCCGACTTTTCTTTTTGATTTTTTGAGCGATAGAAGGTATGACGTTTAGCACTTAATATCATTTTCAAATTGACATTGATATGACGAATAGTTTGACAACTTAAAAACGTTTCGTTTCACTTGTTTTAAGCCCGATTCAGTATCGGTTTTTGAAAACCTATGGAGAGATCGTTTCCGGTTTTAAAATATTCTGCGTAAAATGAAATAATGTCAAGAAGTGAATTCGCATTAGAATTTCGAATGATTCAAAAATTCGTCTCTGGATTTGGAACGGACCTAGTGCGTAAGCGCTCTTAGTCTAGGCAATGGAAAAATAATCGCAGTTTTTTTATGATCGACGGGGAGATTCTTAGCTTTCATCATACCTGATGTTAAGTATTGATAAGACTGAAAGATGGAAGCGAGCTTCTCCCGGAATCCTCAGCCACTAAGGAACTGGCTATCTTATTTCGAAACACAACAATGCTGAAAACATTATTGCTATGGCGTCAGGCTTAGATAAGATGGTGGTAGCTAGCTAGATTGTTTTGTTAGACAAAGTCAAAATATTACTGAACTGAAAAGTTGACGTGATTGGATTTAAGTTCTAATGCAGTTTCATTAGTGACTAATATTTGTATTCTGAGTAAGTATAACTTAAATACAAATATTAAAGTTTTTCCTATTACTTCTTAAATTTATCTTTCACAGGTTAAACAATGTCGTGCAAAATAGTTTTTGCCAGTTTAACTGAAAAATCATCATTAACTTTTACAATAAGATTTAGGTATATTGCCGTATGCTGTATAATTGCCGTTAAATTCTCTTAGCGGTCCTACTATTTAATGTTTCTTGCCTTGGCTGGCACCGACTCCAAAAGGTTTATTTTTTGCTTTTTATTTTTCAGAAGTCAGTTTTAATTTTTTTATAGAGGGTTTTTTATTCACAATTTTTAAAGGTAGAAGAGATCCCGATCCTACGCTAATAACCTTATGTCAACTCCTCATCACCTTTTAAAAATGCTGCTTTTCCCGGTGCAGGCACTTTACTTATGAGGAGTTCTCACGGTACTTCATCACCAGCTATACCTCATCACATGCATTGAGTCGAGCATACATTGCTTATGAACCATATTAAAGTAAGTAATCGTATCGCTTCCGTGAAATGCTAAGTATTTAATAGTTCCGATGACCATTTGTGCTCTTCATCATCAGTCATCACCAAATAGTGCTTTCCGGAAACATATGCATAAGTTACTATAGAAAACACTGAAATCGCTATAGGAGTGCCTATAATATTTGAAGAGTTCCCTGGATTTCTCCAGGATCCCATCATCCTGACATGATGACAATGGGACTACATGGGAAATATCTTTCGAACAAAAAAAGAATTACTCAAATCGGTCCATCAGTCTTTCGAGTAACCGAATAACATACATAAAAAAAGATTCCGTCGAATTGAGAACCTCGAACCTATTTTTTGAAGTCGGTTAATAACAATCGAATTCACGTACAATGATGTGATTCAGAATTAAGTAGCTAAAGAACTCGGGCTTTGATATCAGCATCAACGAAGGCATTTAAATTTAATACGTACATTACCTACCTATAGAAAAATAAATACCCAGACACAAAACAAATGTTCACTACATTGTTACTCGGCAGGGATCAAAGCGCAATGACAGTCTAAAAGTCATCAAAACCAAAAGGGGAGAGATCCTTTTCTATCTAAGACGCCATAACAACAATGTTTTCAGCATCGTTGAGAGATAAGATAGCCAGTTCCTCAGTAATTGAGGATTCCGGGAGAGGCTCGCTTCCATCTTCAGTCTTATCAATACTTAACATCAGGTATGATGAGGGCTAAGAGTCTCCACGTCGTTAAAAAAAAACAATCTGGTATTACCGGAGATTAGCACGTTTAAAAACAAACTTTTCAATTTTAATGTTTTTTTGCAAAGAGCATTCAACTATCATCATATTCTCATACACCAGCCACCGTATTTATACAGTACGTACAAACGTGGACTTTTTTAGTTTATTGGCGTTTATTCGCCTCGATGAGCACGAACTATAAGCTCGGTCATTTTAGTTACTCACCCTGAAACTCCTTTACAAAACATTACATAACATCGTCAAACGATTATTATTATCGTCTAAGGCTAAGCTATAAATAATACTTTTGTGATCATGAGTAATGGAAAAGTGGATTTAATAAAAAGAAAAAAAAAAAAAAATGTTTATTTATCGGACAACAGGATCCATAGGTGTTAGTTAACATACAAACTTAATAACTAATGTTAGTATTTAATAACTACTAGGGATTTCGTAATATTAATCATATGCTGGAGCAGCGGACAGTCCCCACTGCCAGCGATGACCTGCAGAACATTGTTGCGGCTGTCACGAACTCTCCGTAAAAGTGAGCCGGCTTTTTTACGCATTATGGCCTGGAAACTGTCGACCCCTGCGTACGTGAACATGCTAGAGGCGCTGCAGTATCGTGGCAGCCCCAACAATGCCCTGAAGGCATTATTATACTGTATCCGCAGGCCATTATAGGACTTTTGAAAATAACTAACCCATAGACTGCTCGAGTAAAATGAAGTACAGTAGGCATTAAAAAGTGTCACCTTTACTGGAATCGAGCAACGAGCAAATAAAAATGTTTTTAATGAAAAATAAATTAACTTGCGATTGATGATTCTCATACAACACAACGTGTGAAACATGTGTTTCGCGTGTTTTGTCGGGGACACATTTGAGTATTTTCTTCCCCTTTCTTACTTCTCTGTAATAATTAGTACTGAACCATATACCATATACCTAATTTGCAACAAATGCTGTGTATACCTGTAATTGGCGAACACATTTGTTATAAAACCTTGTAAAACTAATATTTTGTAAATCTTAAGTGTATCGCTATTGGTGTACTTAAGAATAAATAAATAAACATGTAAACATAAACATAAATGTTAATGAAATTAAGAAAAACCTTAATGCGCCTTGTAGAACTCGTCATTACGTTTTTTTTAATATTGGATATCATACATTTTAACAGAATAATATTTTAATCTTTCATGGTCATAATATCGGGGACTCGACGACCAATACCTGCGAACATTTAAAACATGTTCGCAGACAAATACAAACATGGTAAAAATCTTGTTTCAATGCGAATGTATGTGCATGTGTACGTGTGATTGCGTGTGTTCATCTCTGTGCGTGCGTGTGAATGAGTGTTTTTATATCTGCTGTAAATATGTTTGTTGAAAATACGGTGGCAGTATTATAGTTGTATCGGGGTAAAGTAGAGTGCAAATAAAATTTTGTATGAAACAGCTGTTTATATTTTTCGCGATTTCAGGGTTACTCCATACAAAAAGTTGTTCTTAATGAATGACAAATTCTATAAACCAAGATATTGCGCAATTTTATTAACACGTTGTTTGCCTATGTACTTTAATCATTAAAGTAGGTGCTCATTGTTTTTAAGTATGAAAATATGGTGTGGGGGTGGGGAGAGTTATTTTTTTATACAAAACTTAAAGCCAGGAAAAAAAACACATGATAAGTTAACAACTTTCTCTAGTCGCTATAAATAATAAATTGCATATAAACCTCACAGACGATTGTAAAAAAATCAGAAAATCACTAAAAGCATTTGCGTAAGTTCATCTTTTAGGCGTAAGTAAATGATAATATGGTAAGTATATGATAGCGGAAATGTATTGAATTCTAAATCAATATACACTCTTAAGTACTGTGAAATTGCATACATGATTTTTTTCAAGGAAAATTACTGTGATGATGATAACTATGATAATAACAACGAAAAACAACGAAAAACAACGAAAAACAACGAAAAACAACGAAAAACAACGAAAAACAACGAAAAACAACGAAAAACAACGAAAAACACCGAAAAAGTGTAAATGTGAGGTTGTTTCCTTACTCTTTACATGTAAAGAAAAAGACAAATGTTTTACAGTAACCGGTTCTTCGTCATTTGATAGAAGAGCTAATTCAGATTGTCTGTCAATATTATAAAAACACAACTCCGCTCTAGGATTGTCTGACCAGGACCCACCGGGTTTATTCCGGTATACTAAGTGTTTGCCCCGGATCAACCTTAAATAGCAAACATTGACACCAAACGAGGCTCCCGCTTGTGTGACTAAGGCTTAATCATACTTACTTAATATAATAAATGTGAAAGTTAGTGAGGATGGTTGTCCATCCATCCTGATCAAACTACTGAACGGTTTAGGTGAAAAGGTAAAGGCAAAAATTGGCGTGTCTTTTTTCGCGCGGCCTTCAACCAAATATTGTTATTTTGTAATAGGATGAAAATTATATATATAAAATATGTAAAAAAAACCTTCTCATATAAAGCTATTTTATTTTTCGGTTCAGAGTTCGGTTTTTGGCTGAGTTGAGACGTTAACATATCATAGTAAGATTTTCATTTTACATTATTCTGAACTGAAATAACAAGGCACGGAAATAAAACGCCAACTTCCGTATTGTCTTCTCTCTCATTCAATCTCATGTCGCCCTGACGGGATGAGACTAGTTGCTATTTTCTAGTATATTTTCTTGTTTAATATTTATCACATAAAAATAGCATTGTAAAATGCAAAATTAAAAAGTTATAATTCTGGCTTTTGGCATACACATAGTCGATAGCCTGTATAAAGACAGGATACTTTTAATACCGATATTCCAAATGGAACGGGAACTATGCGGGTGAAACCACGGTCTGCCGCTAGTAATAATATACTTCGCACTGAGCTAAAAAAACTTAGGTATTTTGTTACTCAATCACAGTATGGCAGCCGCAGGGATTGTGCTGTAATTCGAAACGCAGTTAATTTTAACTCGCATTACGTATATTTTATTTCAGAAAATGTGTGGCACTTTGGGATAAAGGGATTTGTGTGAACGAAATCGCATGAGTCCATTAGTAACATAAATAAGTTTGCGTTTTAAGAAACACAATCTATTATCCATAATATAGATATTTTTATACTTCTGCTGAGTCTGGGGTAGGTTGTTTTCTTAGGGTTGTTCTTGCACTAATAAGCATTATATAAATGCTTATTGTTGTCTTTCCTTTTTTATCTTGAATTTGAAATTGTTTTGTCGGACGTGATTACGTCCTAAAAATTGCCTACTTTACTATTAAATAGGCCATTTTACCCTAACCTATCACCCAATTCAAGACGATATTGAGCTAATAAGAAGTACGTTTCTCGGAACTTCAAACCTAATTTTATTTTAATTACAAAAAACAGAAAAGATCGACTCGTCGTACAAGACGTGATCCAGAGCGTCGACTTTTTCAAGTATTTTTCTAGTAAAAAAATACCATTTAGAATAGGATTCATCGTCGTCTCAGCCACATGACACCCACTGCTGGGTATAGGCCTCCCCCAAGGATCTCCACAACGATCGGTCCTGCGCAGTTCGCATCCAGCGGCTTCCCGCGACCTTCACCAGATCGTCGGTCCACCTTGTCGGGGGCCTACCCACACGGAGCGTCGTCCTGTGCGCGGTCGCCATTCCAGAACCTTTCCGCCCCAACGGCCATCGGTTCTTCTCGCTATGTGTCCCGCCCACTGCCACTTCAGCTGAGCAATCCTTCGAGCGATGTCAGTTCTTTAGTTCTCCTACGGATCTAAATATATATGAATAGGATATATGTTTCGTTTCATGACGCAATTCATAATCAGAATTAAAGACTTATAGAATAATTAACTGATGCAAAATAATTCATAAACTTATTCATAATAGTTAATGAAATAATCCCTGTCTAGTGCAGAAAGCAGTTGAATTACAATTGAATACTGCAGACTATCGCATTGTATCAGTACCCATGGTTTTCAGCAAAAATATAATATCATTTCATAACTAAAATATGCTATGTAAGACATATTTTTTAAATATAAATATAAATATTTCTTACACTCAGACCAACTAACCTAGTCCCAAAGTTTGCACTGTAAGGCTTGTGTTATAGGATACTAGGGTAATGGATAAATATACATATATTATTATACATATATAAGTATTTTTGTGTGTGTTGAAATATTAATAAACGTCCATGACTCAGGTATAATGTATTCATCATACAAACATTTGACCCTATCGGGATTCGAACCCAGGACCTCACAGTAAGCGACACCTTGAAATCGGCGTACGTACCACTCTACCACGGAGGTCGTCAATTTGTAAATTTGTTAACAAATTTGTATTACGTATATTAAAATAATATACTATTTATAAAAGTTTTGTAACTCAGGTGAGAATGTTGGGTTAATGACAACTTTTATCAAGGTTCTTTTGTTTACTTGTGTTCACGCTCGTTTTTGAGTAAATTAGTTACATTGGTACAGACGGGGCAATAACTTTCTTTGCACACTTATCTGGCACGGACTATAGTTATTTAATAAATTATTTGAGACAAAAATTTATGAGTACCTAGTTAAAACAATATACTTGAATGTTATAGACATTAAACTTCATTAACAATGTTGAAAGGTGGATTGTACATTTAAATTGCCAAATTTTCAGTTTCAACCAGATTGTGTAACAAGGGATCTTTTAATTGTTGTTTTAACAAATTGTTAGTTATTACGTTCACCTGATTTATTACACAATTAATGTTAAGCCGCTTTGTGTTATAGCAATCGAGTTAGCAAAGCGTGGATCTGGTAAATACAGGGTGCGATTAGTTCTCAGATTACTTTGTTACTTGGGTTGTTGTTTGTAATTTGGTTAAGTAAACCCTCAGTCCTCAAAAACAGGTTTCTATTATATTTAGATTAGGTTTTACGATCTAGTAAAGATTTCTCAAGTGAAGTCTGAACAATCTCAATATCCTCAGACGGAGGTAAATGAGAACACAAAATAGTATCAGAAAGATATTCTTCGATAATACCGTAAATTGGTTTCGCAACTCAACGACTGAATCAGCTGGTGTATGACCACGCAAGGAGACCTCGTATTCAAGTTCCGCTTTTTGAAGAGATATAAAATTAATCGCCAGCCATAGTTAAAACATAAAAGAAAGTAAAAACCTAAAGCGAGTGTGTGCGAGACTAATCAATTGTAAAGTTAAAATATTTAAGTGGGTAACTAAATAAGGTGAAGTTAATAAAAAATAATAGGTAAGTATCAGTATAGGTTTAGAATAAAATAAGTAAAAAAAAAAGGATTACTATAGCAAGCGCTTGTTTTATTTGTTAACATCAACAAGATAAAAATTACAGCATGAATAAATAAAAAGGAGCTAAAACTTAAACAATCGAAATGCAATCTTAATTAAGTTGAACGGTTAACAAGGTACAATTTGAAATTAAAAAAAAAAATGTTTATTTATAATAATCAGACAATACGAAGAAAGAGTATTTTAGATTATTTTATGTTGTATCTACTTGATATTTGAACTATGATTAAATAATTATTTGTGGGATGGCTCTCCAGCTCCAGTGGGAAATGTAGTCACTGCCATCTCAAGTGATGTCTGTTGCAATTTTAGCCTAAAGGCCTCCGGGAAGTCTAAAATCTTCCTAACTGTAAGAGGTTTAGTTCCTGCGGCCTGATTAATACATAACGATGTTTTTTTTAATTAATAGTGTCTATGTGCGGTCTACAGCAACTGTAAAATTTCTACAGACAAATCTAAACTCAATGGCATAAAGTAAAAAGTTCAAATTCGACTTGAGAAATTTGACAGATATGTAAAGCCGTAGTTGGCGTTGACTGTACAAACAATTAACATGTGTTTTTCTCTACCTTTTTATGCTTATTATTGGTCTTGATGTTTACTATGTTTGTTGTGCATGTCTTAAAAAATCGTAGGAATACGATTAAAATTTATCCGATTAATAGGTAAAAAAACAAAAATAGACACTTCGTTTGACTCATAATTAATAATTAGACATCTGGTCACCTGCAGGCAGTTAAGAAGACAATTATTTAAATCTAGGTTTTTTATTACCCTCACATTATTATTAACGATAGCTATATGTTATTATCAAACAGAATTGTAATATGATACTTTGTTACACAGATGTTCAAACTGATTCCGTGTCGTATTAATTTTGTACAATAATCCTTACATTTTTGATAACAGTGTGTACTACGAGGCTGTTTACGAATGAGTATCAGAGGGCTTTGAGAGACTCAATTGATCAACCTAATTGAAAGAAATGCTGTACATTGTGCACTCATAGGAAAACAAAAGTTAGGTACAACAAAGATTAACATTTTCCTTTAAAATGAAAATGAGCTAGATATAGCTGATAATATAATAAAACCAAAACGGAGTAAAATACTCCGTAATTAATTCAAAGCTATTTAAAATAAGTATAAAATGTAACAAAGAGTCAATAGTGCGATTCGGAACGCATTATGACATATTTTTAGGTATTAAATTAAAAAAGTTTCTGACAAATCCTCCTTTTCCGAGCGTGTGAGGTGAAAAAATCATGTCTGTTGTATGGGAGGCCCCCCTTAAATATTTGTTTTATTTTAATTTAATTATTTATTTTAAAGTGAATATATAACTAAATATTCTGTGAATATTTCAAGCGTCTATCTGTTGCCGTTATCGAGATCGAGCAAAAACGAGCAAAAACGTTTTCACCGCACATTCTCGGAAAAGGAAGTTTTGTCATTTAGTTGCTGCGTGGAAAATCACTTTTTGCGGCCTACCGCGGTAAAGTACTTTGTTATTTTTAATAACAATATATTCCTAATTGAAATAGCTTTGAATTAACTATAATACTCCCTTTTTATTATTATAGTTTTTTATATCATTAAAACAACGAGAATAAGGTATATTTATATTAAACTTTTTGTTTAAAGAATTTTCTACCGGAAGTTGACCGCGGAAACAACCGTAAAATGTTCCTCGCTGTTGTGAGGTGAAAAATTGTGTCTTGCGCTCGGCAGAAAAGTTTTTAGCGTCTTATACCTTTGAAATCCTCGCTTCGCTAAGGATTCAATAACAATACCGGGTCCATAACAATGGTCTTACATTATTTTATAACATCTACATGTACATTATGGTTTTGCAATAAACTATTGAGTATTGAGTATTGATTCAATCTTTGAACCACTCGCTACGCTCGTGGTATCCTTGAATAATTCACTTGCTCAGGGGCCGTACCGCGCAATAGAGGTAACTCGCCGCTAATAACCAACTTTCCAGCCTTGCATAACAAATAACTATTGTTGTAAGGGAATAAATATTTATTTTATTCTATTCTTTAGTCTTTGTTGTTATAGCGCCAATAGAAATACATCAACTGTGAAAATTTCAACTGTCTAACTATTACGGTTCACGAGACACAGCCTGGTGACAGACGTACAGACAGTCGGACGGACGGACGGACAGCGGAGTCTTAATAATAGGGTCCCGTTTTACACTTTGAGCACGGAACTCTAAAAACGCATTCAATTTTATAGTCTGTACAATAGTTCGCGAAAGTCTAAATATTCTTTGACAATAGCAAGGCCCAAAATTAACCGACCGATTAAGATGCTATACGGAAAAAGTACGTACGTTTTATTATAAAAAAATATAGGACGGTTACAACACATCAAATTGTATCTACAAACTTGCAATCTGCTAATAAGATATATATTTCATCATACCTTAATTTAATCTAGATTTGTAAAGTTTCAGAAACGCGATTTAATGATTTTGACTAGACACTTTTTCTTTTTGATGAGACCCCAACATTCGAAATTTCAAGATAATTCTCAAATGGGGTTACTTAAACTATTGCAAATTAAATAAAATTAGTGGACATCAATAATATTTAGCATCGTGTAGTTTAATTTCTCTTTAATCGCTATAGTTATTTACTACGAAGTGAGTTCGTGGTTTTTCTCGCCTAATGTGCAAAATAGGTCTCGCTCCAGCGTGCGTTGTTTTGTCAATGCTATCTCGCTTCAGTCGTATAGCATCTTAACGGTAAACGTTGTTTGCCTAAATATTATTGTTCAAAGAAACAGAACGATATTTTAAACAACTACTAACTAGGTATATATTTATTTACGGAATTATAAGTTTTGTGGTTTTCATTTTTGTGCTTATTTATTTTTACCAGCGTGGATCTTACATACCTTACATATCTTACATACCTCTTTCATACTTTAGCTAAGTCCAGGAAATGTGCGTGGGCCATGTATGTTCACTTAGTAGATTGACACTGGTGGTCACCCGTGTCAAATGTCTATGTTAAGACTTCATGGAAGGTCATCCTAATATCTTAGGCTCTCTATATGGTAACGCCTGGCTTTACGGGTGTTACCTTTTCCGATCGTTTGGGCTCAGAAATGGGTGGTGTTCCCAAGAGAAATGTGTACTTTTTGGATAGAAGGGTTTTTCCAAGAACCATGGAAAGGCTCCCATCTAATGCTTCTTAATCAAATAGAGAGTTCGTAGTGTTAGGTTGGTAGTGTGTGTAGGTATGCACATTACTGTTAAGTAGGTTGTTCTTTGATTAGATTCTCGTACGTCTTGTGTACAGTCAAGGTAAAAAATTTAGATATAAGTATCTTGAGTACTTATCTAAAGTCCCATAATATTGTATTCTTCTAAATTCAAATAATTATGTATACAATACTGGAAACATAAATATGTAGACCATGGGCATTAAGATATAAGCAATCGAAAACACAAATTTATGTATTCAGTTTACAAGCGCAAGGGTACAAGCGCTCATGGCCGCGCTTGACAGGCTAATCGTATTCGATCACGTTCGTTAAGTAAAGTTCGGCCAGGTCAGGTGTCGGATGGGTGACCCTAAAGGCAAAATAACTGAGCGCTTCCGTGCTTTGGAGGGCACGTTAAGCCGTCGGTCCCGACTGTTGTCATTTGATTACAGTCGTTAAGCCAAGTCAGAGGCCTTATAGGCGGCTTGATAAACTCTGACACCAGAGGTGGCCACTAATCCTCACTCGAAGAAGGGTACGTTAAAATGTATACAATCAACATATTTATGTTTATACAGTATTAACTCGACTATAATCAAAACAGGTTCGAAGTTATTTTTGACAATCACCGAAAAGAGTGCCTACCTGTTAATGATGTTTTGTCTATTTCATTTGACGTCATCAGTCAAGCAATAAAATCTTTAATTAATTACCGTTTTGAGTAAGGCTAAGCTCGCACTACGTTGTTTTTTACAATAAATGACGAATCTCTGAACTTGTATACCTTGCAACTTGTATACTTTACAACTTCTATCAACTATTACTCCAAACGACTAGTTCTAACCACGCGTAGCTATTTTTTGAAGTGAAATTTCTTTAGCGGCGTTGTGCACATCAGAGTTTTAAATTTTTGGGATGGGTAAAAATATTTAAAGTCGCGTCAGGACACGTGACCTGATCGAAAATTCGTAAGACGGCGCCCGCCGGCGCGGCGCAGGAGAGGAAGTAATATCCCCCTCTCTTTCTAACGCGCTGCGAAAATGTATGCCTGCTCCTGCGCGGTTTTCACTTCTTCCGGCACTCCCGGAGTGCAACCCGTTGTTTTTTTGTCGGCCGGCACTTTCAGAAAAGGCCCAAAAATGTAGAGCCTGATTGATCTCCTTTCTAAATCGTCAACAAGGTCGAAAGTCCCTTGCACCTGTTTTTTTTTAATAAAGATCGGATGCAAGATTAATACAGCCAAGTTAGTGAAAGAGAATATGAAAAAAGCCACCAATTTTCAAAAACGTTCATAAGTTCGAAAATTCCTTGCATCTGTTTTTTTAACTTTAGATCACTAGACAATGTTTTCCTACCTTCACTTTTTTCCCGACCTTCATTTTTTTGGAAATCGTATTCGGATCGGACGTAGTGCGTAAGCGCTCTAAGCACACTAATCATACTCGCTCGCTTGCGCTCGAGGATTTGACCTGACACATAACATTGATTGATTGAACAATGAAACATCTGTGATTTTTTGCATTCGATGTGAATTTGTGAAGGGTAGTTATTATTCGCAACAATTATAATTCGTAATGCGCGCGTAGCCTTCGAAGGTACTTGATATTTTAATTGTACAATATATACTTATGATAAATTTTAAATAGAAATATATTGGAAAAAATCAACTCGAAATTTTCCAATACTTTATATTTTTTAATACGCTGTAGGCCAGCGTTGTCACATCAATGCTAGGAATATCCTTGCATTCCAAAGAATCATCTTTTCAGATGTTTAGCGATCGATTGAGATGCAACAGCCAATAATTTATGATTTTAGAAAGTTTATATTTTTTAATGCTATTTTTTAACTTATGATACATTTTAAATGGAAAAATATTGGAAAAAATCAACTCGGCCACAAGTTTTCAGATGGGACTCGAACCCACAACCTTAGTAAATCCAGTGCAATGCTCTAACCACTGAGCTACCGAGACTTGCGGACCACCGTCGAAATTCTCCATTACTTTTATATGTTTTAATACGTTGTAGGCCAGTGTTGTCACATCCAATGCGAGGAATATCGTTGCATTCAAAAGAAACATCTTGTCAGATGTTTAACGATCAATTAAGATGTAACTTTTTTATCAATAATAAAAGTATAAAAATAGCATTGAAAAATGCAAAAAATCAAGATCATAATTAAGTTTTGTTATAATATATTCGTAGTGTAAGTAATCATGATCCAAAAAGTCACGTAAAAGTACTAAGGGCGATACTCGGAAAAAATATGCTGAAGCAAGATAGCAATGAGAAAACGACGCGCACAGGAGCAAGACCGATTTTGCAGATTAGGCAAAAAAAAACACAAAATCACTTCGTATGAAACTAAAGTGATTTTAAAAAAATGCTTCTATACGATCCTTTATATTTTTGGTGTCTACTTATTAAACCAATTTCCAATAGTGTAAGTAACCCCTTTTAAGAATAATCTTGAACTTTCGTATTTTTTAAAGGTCTTTTCAAAAAGAAATATTGTCGAGGTAAAATCATAAAATCGTGTTTTTAAAACTATACGAATCTAGATAAAGGTATGAAGAAATATATATGTTGTGGTATCCCTAAGTTAGAGGCACTGATCTTTTGTCTCGCTCTCTCAATATAGAACTTGCAATGTAAGGAGTGTGATTGCTTGAATAAATGCATATTAATAAATTACGCGTTTCAATCAAGATATAAGAATTGGCGACGAGAAAGTGAACACCACAGTGCATTAAAATCTAAAAAGTTCTATTTAGCAACCAACAAATAGTGCAGAAGAAAGAAATTAATTTCTGTGCAGGTGGGCTTCGGGGTGAAATTCGTGCAAGACGGACATTGTGCGGCAGCATTCCATCGCGCCGCCATTTTGTCTTGTGCTGGTCAGTGGTCATGTTGTCACGTTGTACAATTTTACAAATAAAAATAAATGTCTAATCCAACTCAAGTAAAATTAGGTAAACTCACATATATATATAAATGTACGAAACAAGAATTAATTCAAATATTAGCGGATGAAAAGTTACAGTTTGAACCTGAATCAAGCATTGGAGAGTTGCGAAAAATCCTAAGTGAATATTACAAAATCAAAAGTGCACAAAAAAGAATGTCCACATTCGGTGAAATTAAACCCTTTGACGGCGATAACTGGGAAGCCTTCGAACAACAACTGGAGTGCTACATCACTCTCAATGAAATCAGTGATGAAAAAAAGGTCCCACTCTTGGTAACTAGATTAACCTCGAGAGTGTATGAAACGCTTACACACTTATGTGCACCGATTAAACCAAACAAATTGTCGTTTGAAGAAATATGTAACAAGTTAAGAAACAAATACGTGAAAACATTATCAACTGTATTAGAGAGAGCTAAATTTAGACAACGAAATCAATTACCAAATGAAAAAATAGAAGAATATATTTTGGAACTAAAAAAACTCGCAACAAAATGTGGTTTTAAGGACTGTGATGATCAGATCAAAGAAAAACTTATAGATGGAGTAACCTCTAAAATCATAAAATTTGAACTAATGAAAAGCTCTGTGGAAATGAAGTTGGACCAGTGTATCGAAGTGGCGCAAACAGTGGAAGCTGCGTTACTCCACTCAGACAACGCACAAGAAGTGAGTGAAGTAACGCAGCTTCCACTGTTTGCGCCACTTAATTCTTATATCTTTAATAGAAAGTACAGTGACTTCCGAACCAGTATCTAGTTGAAAGGATAAGTTATGATTATTGACATTTATTGTTATGTAATGCGGGGGTATCCTACTTACAGTTTGGGAATAAGTTTGATACTCTGTATAAGGATTTTCCTTTATTTTCTCCTTTTCCTCTTCACCTTCTTCCTCAACATGGGCTTCTAATATATTGGTTTCTCTTGTTCTCGTTGACTTTCTTGAACACATTTTAAATATGTGTCCTCGTTGACCGCACTCGGAGCAAAACTTCATCTTTAAGGAGCATTCACTTTTAATATGATTATTCTTCCCGCAACAATAGCACTTATTTTCCCTTGATTTCTCTTGAACTCTTGTTTTTCTCACCGGTTTGAATATCTTTTTATTGATGAAGACTTCACTCGCTTCACTTCACTCGCGCTCATTTACGAGTGACGAATTCAATGAATTTTGTAAGGTAAGTCAAATTAGACATACATTTACACCTCCATACCACCCTGCAATCAATGGGGCGGCAGAAAGATTTGTACAAACTTTTAAATCCATCATCAAAAAAATTTTAGAAAATGGTCACTCCATGTCAAATGCAATAAATTTATTTTTAATGGATTATAGAAATACTCCTCAACGCACCACTGGCATCACACCGGCTAGATTAATGTTAGGAAGGGAGTTTAGGAATAGATTTAGCTTACTGCGTCCGCCTCCTTTACGCGAGGAAGTGGAAAGCAAGTTGGCGAACAAAAACCAGTGTAATAGAAAAGTCCAATTTGTGGTAGGACAAAAAGTTATGGTAAAGGATTTTCGTAAGGGCAATAAGCCTTGGGTTCAGGGTTTAATAGTTGGGCAATCTGTACCAGGTATCACATATATTATAGAAGTAGATGGAGCCCAGTGGAAACGTCATGTCAATCAAATAATAGACTGTTCCCAAACAATTAATGAATAATTAAAATCTTAAGTTGTTTTAATCTAATATTAAATAATTATTTGGTATTATATCAAGTAGAGAATGCCTATAGTGGCACAGTCAATGTTACTATCCTAGTAAAATAAGATTATAGCTACTAGTGGTGGTGGTACTCATAATAATTAGATAAGCTAAGCTGTAAGTCTCATACTTGGTTAACTTGTACCTTATATTAAGTGCGGGAGAGTGTGGTATCCCTAAGTTAGAGGCACTGATCTTTTGTCTCTCTCTCTCAATATAGAACTTGCAATGTAAGGAGTGTGATTGCTTGAATAAATGCATATTAATAAATTACGCGTTTTAATCAAGATATAAGATATGTTATTACCAGATTTGTAACAACTGTAACCGTGCTATAGTTTTATATCCAAAAAACCATACTTTTTCCGAGTAGCGCCTTAAATCATTTTCAGATTAGGTACCACCTACGTTTATACATATAAAAAATCATCTTAAAAAATGTAATTCGTATTGAATTATTTGTGATCTACATTTGATATGTTCAATAAAATCATTATTTTAATTGGCTCAATCAAATATACATTTAAGTATTAGGTATCAATATATAGGTTACTAAATTTCTGATAATTGAAGGACAGTATTAAATTAACAACTTGGGATCCACTGCCGACTGGTCTGCAAACCGCAGCAGACCGACAAAAGGGAATAATAAATAAGGGGACGGTTTTAATTCGCAAACCGATTTTCAAGCCTTGCGAATTGGATTAGATACTCCGAATTACGATTCGAAGCTAAATTCTGTAAATAGACAGGAACCTTTTTAACATAAAACACGAACTTTTTTCCAAACACGTACTAAGATTTTTTAACCCAATACCTTAAAAAAATTCCTTAAAGATCATCGCGAATCTATTTCAGAGGGAAGAGAAAAATTACGACTATCTTGAAACAATTTTAAATACCTGTACGTACATACATAGGTACTAGAAAAAGCATTTATCTACAAACTAAGTATAATATTATAGTCCACTATAGTATTAAAAAACCGGCCAAGTGAGAGTCGGAATCGCGCGCCGAAGGTTCCGTTTAAAAATTTCAAAAATATTTTTTATTATATGATGTAACTAAAAATTTAGAGTTTTCGCAATTTTTCCTTTATCTGTACTATAAGACGTTACTTCTTGCCAAAATTTCAAGATTCTAAGTTCACGGGAAGTACCCTGTAGGTTTTGAATCCCGTGCGAGTTTCGAAATTTGCGGAAATTTGCGGCATAATCGGCTGTATCTTTTGATTGCTTTGGCTAAGAAGTTTGATTTTTTCACAGCTCCAAGGGACAGTAGACCTGAGTATTAGATATAAATTTTCAGTTTGATACCTCCACGCGTTCATGAGAAAAACGGTCTTGACAGACGGACGGACGGACGGACAACGAAGTGATCCTATAAGGGTTCCGTTTTTTCCTTTTGAGGTACGGAACCCTAAAAAGAACTAAGTATACTTAGTACTTATTATAGTCTCCATAATGGCTCAAATCGGTCATATGAGTAGTTAATTTTTGCTATTACCAATAATAATCAAACATAAATATCGATTTAGATGCAAAAATTAAATATATCCTAACTAGCTTTTGCTCGCGACTTTGTTCGCTTATGGTTAATCGACAGCGTAAACAGACAGTTTGAAGATTCTAACTTCGTATTTGACGAACTTTCATACAAATTTCATCCCCTATTTTACCCCCTTAAGTAGTGAATTTTGAAAAATTGTTTTGTAGTGCTAATCTACACCATAAAAGGTATCTACCCTCCAAAAATGGTGTTTCTACTTTCAGCCGTTTGGGCTACACTAACATGACAAGACTCCATCATTAAATCAATTTAGGGTTTTCTCATACACAGCTTCAATCCCCTTTTCCCCTTTCAAGGGTAGAATTTTCAAATACTTTGAAACACATAAATATTAATGTTAATTCGACAGCCTACACACGAAGTTTGAAGATCCTAACTCCGAAACTGGAGGACTTTCATACAAACTTTCAGCCCCTATTTTACCCCCGAGATTTAATTTTGAAAAATCCTTTCTTAGTGCTCATCTACACTATGAAAGGTGATCTACCCTCCAAAAACGGCTGAAAGAAGAGTCAGCCGTTTGGGCTCTACTCTCATGTCAACAATCAATCAATTTAGATTTTTATATATTACTAGCTGTGCCCCGGGGCTTCGCTCCCGTGGAATTTCGGGATAAAAAATAGATAGTAGCCGATTCTCAGACCTACTCAATACGCTCACAAAATTTCATGAGAATCGGTCAAGCCGTTTCGGAGGAGTATGGGAACGAAAACTGTGACACGAGAATTTTATATATAAGATATAGTTTACAAAAACCTTGATAATAGTTTGATTTGTGTTTTGAGAAAAACATCGATATTTTAAATATTCTACCATTTTATAGGTATTATAATAAATATAAATTGTATATTATTGTTTGTATTAAAATTACAATAAGCGTATATTCATAGGAAAAGACTTTATTAAATGAAAACGCAAACAATACTTAAGTTTTCTACTTATGGTAAATTTTAAATAGAAAAATATTGGAAAAAATTAACTTGGCCACAAGTGAATTCTCAGACGGGAATCGAACCCGCGACCTTTGGAAATCCGGTCCAATGCTCTAACCGCTGAGCTACCGAGACTTGCGAACCACCGTCGAAATTCTCCAATACTTTTATATTTTTAATACGCTTAGGCCAGCATTGTCACATCAATGCTAGGAATATCCTTGCATTTAAAAGAAACATCTTTTCAGGCCGTCAGGGCGACATGAGCCTAGTTGCTTTTTTCTAGTATATTTTCTTGTTTAATATTTATCATCTTTTCAGGTGTTTAACGATCGATTAAGATGCAACTGCCAATAATTTATGATTTTGTAATTTTTGCATTTTTCAATGCTATTTTTAAGTTTTCTACGCCATGGGTATATTTTTGTTTGCGATTTGTTATTTGTACTGTTTTGAGGATAATGCCGAAATCATCTTCTTTTTAATAAACCAAGAAGAGGCATCAAAGAAAGCAATTTACCAATATTTTTTCTCCGGAGTCAAAAAATGCGTCACAACGAATCGTGTTTCCTATTGTAAACCAATCTTAATCATTTTTATTGAACAGCTAAAATGGATGCTGTACTTCATAAGTTTCAAAGATTTGGGGTCTTTTGTCATCATAAAAGTAACATTAACTTTGTAGTTTTGGTTTTATTTTAGGATTTTGTTGTCTATATGTTCAGTCAAGATATTCACCAGCAACCAGACTTTTAGTATTTCGTATCGTATCGCGTTTCAATTGTAGTGTTTTTTACACTGTAGTAATAACTATGTAGAAGAGTAAGTACCAGTGGCGAGGGTTCCATACATACCGAAACCCATCGGCTTCCCTTTTAGAAATCCCACCCCACCAATCCACCATACAGTCAAGTGAGTTTTCGAAGAGATTTTTGGTATGGCTTACCTTGTCCATATTTTGACCACTCACCACTGTGGTAGGTACCAGTGGTAAAGGGTCCATACATACCGATTCCCATCTGCTTCCCTTTTAGAAACCCAACCCCACAGATCCACCATTCGGCTAAGAGAATTTTCGGAGAAATTCTTGGTCCGGCTTACCTTGTCCATATTTTGACCACTCACCACTATGGTAGGTACCAGTGGTAAAGGGTCCATACATACCGATTCCCATCTGCTTCCCTTTTAGAAACCCAACCCCACAGATCCACCATTCGGCTAAGAGAATTTTCGGAGAAATTCTTGGTCCGGCTTACCTTGTCCATATTTTGACCCCTCGCCACTGGTAGGTAGGTACACAATTGAAACTTAATTGAAATACAATTGTAACCAAACATTAGCAGAATTTAGTCCCCAGTGGTCATACCATTAGAGACGAGCTCGGTGGTGTAACGGTTCGCGCGCTCGGTCTGCGATTATTGAGGTTAAGCTACTTTCGCAATGGTCGGTCACGAAATGGGTGTCCAAAAATTTACTATCTTGAGCTCCTCCGTGCTTCGGAAGGCACGTTAAGCCGCTGTATTTGCAGTCGCTAAAACCCACCATGCCGGCCCAATGCGGCTTGGTCCATTCTCCTTATCCATCCATGAGGAAGGCCAGTGCCCCAGCACTGGGGACATTAAAAACCACAATTGAAACTTGATTGAAATAGGTACATTGTAACCAAACGTTAGCAGAATTAGGCGCCAGGGGGTCATACCATCAGCTGTTATAACATCGTATTGATGTAGCCATACACGGCGTTTATCACCATTTCGCTTTTAACATTCCTTCGATATAAGCACTATATAAGTGAGCACCGAATTCGGTGCTTGATACATTGCACGGTTAACAACTCCTGAGGATGCTCCGTGCGTGGGCGAAACACGTGTAGAATCGTCGGTGACGGTGCAAGATTTGTCACCGTTTTGCATTTGCGGGCGGGGGCGGGCGGTGCATCTTGCATGTGTTTTTTCCACAGACCTATATCAAGATAGACGGTCAAAATTTTACGACCTAAGTCAGTCCGCTTGAGACCATTGCCATGAAAACACGCGTCACTCAGAAACGAAAATAGTTAATTGTGCTGTGCTTTCTTGCAAGAGCTTGTCAATAACATTCACACATCACCAAATCTCGCTCTTGACGTCATCGTAGGTACCATATATTCGACACGACTAGGTTCTTATACAGTTTGAAGCGCTCTTTACGTCTATCTCAATATAGGTCTGGGGTTTTTTCTAGCGGAATTAAGGCTAGATATCTTTAGTTTCATGTTTAGATACGGATTTCCGCCAAGTAACTTAGCTAAATATTATAACATTTGCTGGTAGGTGCAAGCTTAAACAAATTCAATATTTTATCAAATGCCCAGTTCGGCTTTCGTAAAGGTTTGTCAACCGAGGATGCTGTTACAGCTATTACGTCATTGTTTGTTTTTAAGGTGGATCAGGGTTAAAAGTGCCTCACAGTATTCCTCGACCTAAATAAGGCGTTTGACACCGTTTCCGTCCCCATCCTCCTACAACGGCTGGAAGTAGTGGAATCAGAGGTAACTCACTCGCTCTCTTTGAAATTTATCTTTCTGGAAGGACTCAACGCGTTAAAATTAGTGAGTATATAAGTGAGGAGGAACATGTAAGCTACAGAGTTCCACAAGGAAGCGTCCTCGGCTCAACCTTGTTCTTAATTTATATAAATAGCTTGTGCAATCTCCCAATAGAAAACGGTCAAATATTTTGTTATGCTGATGATACAGCCATTGTTTCTGCTGGTGTCTCTTGGGAAGAAATACATAATTCCGCAGAAAAGGGTCTGAGGCAAATAGCACAATGGCTTCATCTTAGCCTCCTCACCTTAAATGTAACTAAGTCTAATTAAATGTGTTTCTCAATAGACAAAAGGACACAACCACCAAATAACTGCACACTAAGAATACATACTTGTGACTCCCAAATATCTAATTGCAATTGTCCTTTTTTAAACAAAGTCAGTAAGTACCAAGTATCTAGGTACTATCGTTGACGTAAGGCTATCTTGGCACTCACATATAGACCTAATTATAAGTAGAGTCCGTTAATTCATTTGGATTTATAAATCATTACGACACGTAGTTACCAAAGAACTTCTAAATAAAATATACATCGCACTAACACAGTCTATTTTAAGCTACTGTATACCAGTTTGGGGTGGATCTACAAAAACGAAAATATTGGAGCTGGAAAGGGCTAAAAGACTATTATTAAAGATTATGCACTTAAACTTCGTCGATTTTCGACAGAAGGCTTGTACCGATATTCTGAATTACTCACTGTCCGAAAATTATAATATTTTAAACGTAATACTCAAGGTTCACTGGTTTTAACATTGCGCTAAATAAGAAAAGGAGAAATAATGTAGTACCAATAAGACACACGAAAACCGTTTTTGCTAGTAGACAATATGATCGACAATCAGCACGTATCTATAATATTGTTAATAAAAAACTAAGTGTGTATTCATTAAGAACCTTTGATTGTAAAACCATAGTTCAGGCTTGGTTAAAACAATTATCTTATAGTGAAACCGAATGCCTTTTAGAAGTTAAATCATAAATGTTGTATAAATTAATATAATAAAAGATTAATTAATCATTAACTACTGACAAATACATACACACGCACACACACACACATCATACACTCACACATGCATGTGCACATATGCATGCATTAAAGTGCCAATAAAGAACAGAAGTATTATGCACATAACATAATACAAAAAGGATAGACTATATTGTTGTTAATTTTGGAACAGACGTTATCATTAAAAGTAAAACTAATATGTTATTTTGTTTAACGTGAAGTTAATTAGGAAAAGCTTTTAAGAAATGCATCTTATGATTAATTTTAAATAGAAAAATATTGGAAAAAAAAACAACTCGACCACAATCTCACGAACCCACGACCTTTTGAAATCCGGCCCAATGCTCTAACCACTAAGCTACCGAGACTTGCGAACCACCGTCGAAATTCTCCAATACTTTTATATTTTTAATACGCTGTAGGCCAGCAAATGCATTTTATGTACAAAAATCATTAATTCATTCATTAAAAGGAGGAAGATTTTAAAGTTAGGTACTACTTACTACATAATTATAATTTTCATATTAAGTATATTATTTTATTTACTCGTATCTATCCATCATGTACCTACATAGGTACTGAAATGTATAACTACCGTAAGGTACTAATATATATTCTGTGCTCATATGTTTATGAGTACTTATAGATATAATATTAGGTAGGTATGTATTAAGCTTAATAAAATTTGCGAGTAATCTGCCAATTTTGATATTTTTGAGGTAAGTATTCAATTGTCTTCCATAAACTATTTATTTTTATTGACCACCTAGTACTACAAGTCAACGTAGACCACACACTTTAAATGGGCAATCAATCTTGACATTATCAGAACTCGGAAAGCAATCGTAAAGGGGCTAGATCGTATTGATAAGTTCATCAATAGTCGATATCCGAAATCGAGTGTACAATCGGGTCAGAATACATAAACTCCACGGGTAAAGGTATCTATACAAGATCCGGTAGTGTCGTACTGGGGTAAATCTACGGGCGGTTTGAACGCCGTCATTGTCCTTGACACATAAAGTGTCATGCATAAGTGCAAAAATAATAAAGTTTATGCTGCTAAACGCTACTCGTCTGGGACTTATATTCGTAACTGGACACGAAGACAGAATTTTATTACTTTAAAATTATGAAAATATCATGAGGACAACGACGGCGTTTAAACCGCCCGTAGATTTACCCACTGTGCTTCATTTCGTCTCTCTTTAAGCACAGGTCAAATGAAAGGCGAAACGATGGTATAAGTTAACTTCAACCATGGTACAAATACATACTTGGTACATGGTTTACTTGCTGGGTTTTCAAACAAAGGAATACCAGCGTTGCCCTGATACAATTACACCCATTTTCGCTAGACATAAGAATCGCCTAAGGTTATTTTTATCGATCTTAATATTTATTAAAATAGTTTTTAAGACGTTCTTAAATCCATTATGGCTATATTATAAACATACAAGCCCAATATCCAGCGACAAAGGCTATAAGATGGATAACAATAGCTCTAAGTGATTCTTTAGTTTAGTGCAAATGGGTGTTAGTGTCATGTCAACACATGCTGACACATTATGTAAGGACCTTATTGACCTAAAGGCCTGTGTGTTTTATTTTTGTTCTACGTTAATTTTGTGTGGTCTTTTCATCATCATCAGCCTGTGGAAGTCCACTGCTGGACATAAGCCTCTCCTAGCTCACGCCTATTGTGGCGGAGGTTATTAGCCAGACGGGTTGGTAAAGGGTTTGTTTGAAAATTTCCTTCTCTCGCACAGGTGTTCTATGCGTCGAGCCTCTTAGTCGACTCTTACGACGTCCCACGCATGTAAGGGAGTGGTGACACTTGTATTCTTAGGCCGTCACCACACGGCTGGTGGTCTTTTAAGAAATAAGAAATAATTAATTGTCCAATATGAGCATACAAAAAAAAAAGTTGTTTCTTAGAATTCAGTTTCCCTAGTTTAGGTTCACATGTATTCTATGAGACAGATCCTTCCCTTTAACAGAGCTAAAACCATCTTGTATCAGTATAGTAAGTAAACGCAAAATTATGTGTTATTAAATTTTTTCTCTCGCTCTCAAATCCAACGGCGAAACTCGCTTAGCTCTCATAAACGAGGCGATTTGAGTGAAACAAAGTTCGGTTTGCTTTTTTTTATAATATAGCCGAAAAAATATTAAACTCCATTTCTTAAGGTTTAGCAAAAGCAGTTTAATATTTTTTTGGACCTAAGCTATTTCGTTAAAATCTAAAGCTAGGGATAGTGTGCAATGCGCACGTGCAGACATCCATGTCAATGTGTGCAATTTCAGTCATAATGTCTTCCAAGGAGTTTCACCAGAGTTCTTTTCAGAACAACACGTGTTGTGAGACTCCATTTTAACTTAGTCTACCGTACAATTTCTATTTATTATTAAAAATATATTTACTGGACATCCAAAAGAAGAAGAAGAATGTCATCCAAGTTCATTTTCTGTGTTTTTTATTTTTCACAGTTTATGTTGTAGACAGCCTCGCGTATAAAGACGCAGTCAGTCCATATATAGGATCGTTCGCTAGGTATTGGCTGTTCGCGTAATAAGTATATATTTGCAACTTTGATGTAATAAAAACGCTTGATATATCGCGAGTAAAACACGTTGCTGTACAAAATTCTTAAGCATTATCCACACTGACAGCGTAGCCCAGATTAGGAACAGTACAGCTCGGCACAGCACAGCTGGATGTCGATTAGTCACTCAAGCGTCGGTGCATGTGATCGATCGCTATAATCTAACGCTGCAAAGGTGTTTTGAAGCCTTGATGAGGGTTTTGAAGCTCGGCTTACCTAATTGCTTTCGTAGCCGGTTTGATTCTATGTTATGTGTCTACTTGTTTAGCACACGCACTTAGTCTTAATAGCTTTCTGCCCGCGATTTTGGTAATCGTAAAGCCTTCCCTGTAATTACTGCGCTCCTCAAGGCTTGCTTAAATTTTTCTGTAAGTGTATGTCCTTCACCATGGTCTAATATTTATGTGTGTTATGTATTCATCTAAATTGGTATAGTGTTTTGGGCGCGAAAATGTAACAGTCAGAGTTACTGTCCAATTTATTAAATAGTTTAGTATCGTTTTTAGCGCTTGAGTTTTCAATGCTATTTTTATTAGGTAGCTCTTTATTAGGTAGGTAGAAGGGCAGATGGCGTTGTCATCACGTAAACACTAAACTCCGTGAAAATGTATTAACTAAAACTACAATACTTTTTAACTACATTTAATAGGATAAGTGAGTGCAAGATTACCTAAACCTAATGCATAAGTGTTATCTTCCACGAATAGTGAGTGTATAGTGTGTGTGTGAATAGTGTGTGTGTGAGATAATAATTGAAAAGTGACAGTGTATATTATGACACCAAATACAAATTATTTCACGAAATAAGTAAGTACTGTGAAACTTATGAAAAATATGTAAGTACTTTATACGAACCTACTACTTAATTAAATAAAAAGTGATTAATCAAATATTAAAAGGACAGTTTAGTTCTTTTAAATATAACACAGCCCGACCTGAACCCGCAACTTTTGTGTATCCGGCCCACTCTGCTCTAACCATTTAGGTACCGATCCTTGTGATTTTGAACAACTTTCGAAATTTTTGTAAATTTTACTTTTCCTACGCGCTGTAGGCCAGCGTTGTGTCATTAGGTACTACGAGGAATATCCTAGCATTCGAAAGAAACATTTTTGCAAATGTTTACTTAACTATATTGTTATTTATCCATCATGTACCTACATAGGTACTGAAATGTATAACTACCGTAAGGTACTAATATATATTCTGTGCTCATATGTTTATGAGTACTTATAGATATAATATTAGGTAGGTATGTATTAAGCTTAATAAAATTTGCGAGTAATCTGCCAATTTTGATATTTTTGAGGTAAGTATTCAATTGTCTTCCATAAACTATTTATTTTTATTGACCACCTAGTACTACAAGTCAACGTAGACCACACACTTTAAATGGGCAATCAATCTTGACATTATCAGAACTCGGAAAGCAATCGTAAAGGGGCTAGATCGTATTGATAAGTTCATCAATAGTCGATATCCGAAATCGAGTGTACAATCGGGTCAGAATACATAAACTCCACGGGTAAAGGTATCTATACAAGATCCGGTAGTGTCGTACTGGGGTAAATCTACGGGCGGTTTGAACGCCGTCATTGTCCTTGACACATAAAGTGTCATGCATAAGTGCAAAAATAATAAAGTTTATGCTGCTAAACGCTACTCGTCTGGGACTTATATTCGTAACTGGACACGAAGACAGAATTTTATTACTTTAAAATTATGAAAATATCATGAGGACAACGACGGCGTTTAAACCGCCCGTAGATTTACCCACTGTGCTTCATTTCGTCTCTCTTTAAGCACAGGTCAAATGAAAGGCGAAACGATGGTATAAGTTAACTTCAACCATGGTACAAATACATACTTGGTACATGGTTTACTTGCTGGGTTTTCAAACAAAGGAATACCAGCGTTGCCCTGATACAATTACACCCATTTTCGCTAGACATAAGAATCGCCTAAGGTTATTTTTATCGATCTTAATATTTATTAAAATAGTTTTTAAGACGTTCTTAAATCCATTATGGCTATATTATAAACATACAAGCCCAATATCGAGCGACAAAGGCTATAAGATGGATAACAATAGCTCTAAGTGATTCTTTAGTTTAGTGCAAATGGGTGTTAGTGTCATGTCAACACATGCTGACACATTATGTAAGGACCTTATTGACCTAAAGGCCTGTGTGTTTTATTTTTGTTCTACGTTAATTTTGTGTGGTCTTTTCATCATCATCAGCCTGTGGAAGTCCACTGCTGGACATAAGCCTCTCCTAGCTCACGCCTATTGTGGCGGAGGTTATTAGCCAGACGGGTTGGTAAAGGGTTTGTTTGAAAATTTCCTTCTCTCGCACAGGTGTTCTATGCGTCGAGCCTCTTAGTCGACTCTTACGACGTCCCACGCATGTAAGGGAGTGGTGACACTTGTATTCTTAGGCCGTCACCACACGGCTGGTGGTCTTTTAAGAAATAAGAAATAATTAATTGTCCAATATGAGCATACAAAAAAAAAAGTTGTTTCTTAGAATTCAGTTTCCCTAGTTTAGGTTCACATGTATTCTATGAGACAGATCCTTCCCTTTAACAGAGCTAAAACCATCTTGTATCTGTATAGTAAGTAAACGCAAAATTATGTGTTATTAAATTTTTTCTCTTGCTCTCAAATCCAACGGCGAAACTCGCTTAGCTCTCATAAACGAGGCGATTTGAGTGAAACAAAGTTCGGTTTGCTTTTTTTTATAATATAGCCGAAAAAATATTAAACTCCATTTCTTAAGGTTTAGCAAAAGCAGTTTAATATTTTTTTGGACCTAAGCTATTTCGTTAAAATCTAAAGCTGGGGATAGTGTGCAATGCGCACGTGCAGACATCCATGTCAATGTGTGCAATTTCAGTCATAATGTCTTCCAAGGAGTTTCACCAGAGTTCTTTTCAGAACAACACGTGTTGTGAGACTCCATTTTAACTTAGTCTACCGTACAATTTCTATTTATTATTAAAAATATATTTACTGGACATCCAAAAGAAGAAGAAGAATGTCATCCAAGTTCATTTTCTGTGTTTTTTATTTTTCACAGTTTATGTTGTAGACAGCCTCGCGTATAAAGACGCAGTCAGTCCATATATAGGATCGTTCGCTAGGTATTGGCTGTTCGCGTAATAAGTATATATTTGCAACTTTGATGTAATAAAAACGCTTGATATATCGCGAGTAAAACACGTTGCTGTACAAAATTCTTAAGCATTATCCACACTGACAGCGTAGCCCAGATTAGGAACAGTACAGCTCGGCACAGCACAGCTGGATGTCGATTAGTCACTCAAGCGTCGGTGCATGTGATCGATCGCTATAATCTAACGCTGCAAAGGTGTTTTGAAGCCTTGATGAGGGTTTTGAAGCTCGGCTTACCTAATTGCTTTCGTAGCCGGTTTGATTCTATGTTATGTGTCTACTTGTTTAGCACACGCACTTAGTCTTAATAGCTTTCTGCCCGCGATTTTGGTAATCGTAAAGCCTTCCCTGTAATTACTGCGCTCCTCAAGGCTTGCTTAAATTTTTCTGTAAGTGTATGTCCTTCACCATGGTCTAATATTTATGTGTGTTATGTATTCATCTAAATTGGTATAGTGTTTTGGGCGCGAAAATGTAACAGTCAGAGTTACTGTCCAATTTATTAAATAGTTTAGTATCGTTTTTAGCGCTTGAGTTTTCAATGCTATTTTTATTAGGTAGCTCTTTATTAGGTAGGTAGAAGGGCAGATGGCGTTGTCATCACGTAAACACTAAACTCCGTGAAAATGTATTAACTAAAACTACAATACTTTTTAACTACATTTAATAGGATAAGTGAGTGCAAGATTACCTAAACCTAATGCATAAGTGTTATCTTCCACGAATAGTGAGTGTATAGTGTGTGTGTGAATAGTGTGTGTGTGAGATAATAATTGAAAAGTGACAGTGTATATTATGACACCAAATACAAATTATTTCACGAAATAAGTAAGTACTGTGAAACTTATGAAAAATATGTAAGTACTTTATACGAACCTACTACTTAATTAAATAAAAAGTGATTAATCAAATATTAAAAGGACAGTTTAGTTCTTTTAAATATAACACAGCCCGACCTGAACCCGCAACTTTTGTGTATCCGGCCCACTCTGCTCTAACCATTTAGGTACCGATCCTTGTGATTTTGAACAACTTTCGAAATTTTTGTAAATTTTACTTTTCCTACGCGCTGTAGGCCAGCGTTGTGTCATTAGGTACTACGAGGAATATCCTAGCATTCGAAAGAAACATTTTTGCAAATGTTTACTTAACTATATTGTTATTTATCCATCATGTACCTACATAGGTACTGAAATGTATAACTACCGTAAGGTACTAATATATATTCTGTGCTCATATGTTTATGAGTACTTATAGATATAATATTAGGTAGGTATGTATTAAGCTTAATAAAATTTGCGAGTAATCTGCCAATTTTGATATTTTTGAGGTAAGTATTCAATTGTCTTCCATAAACTATTTATTTTTATTGACCACCTAGTACTACAAGTCAACGTAGACCACACACTTTAAATGGGCAATCAATCTTGACATTATCAGAACTCGGAAAGCAATCGTAAAGGGGCTAGATCGTATTGATAAGTTCATCAATAGTCGATATCCGAAATCGAGTGTACAATCGGGTCAGAATACATAAACTCCACGGGTAAAGGTATCTATACAAGATCCGGTAGTGTCGTACTGGGGTAAATCTACGGGCGGTTTGAACGCCGTCATTGTCCTTGACACATAAAGTGTCATGCATAAGTGCAAAAATAATAAAGTTTATGCTGCTAAACGCTACTCGTCTGGGACTTATATTCGTAACTGGACACGAAGACAGAATTTTATTACTTTAAAATTATGAAAATATCATGAGGACAACGACGGCGTTTAAACCGCCCGTAGATTTACCCACTGTGCTTCATTTCGTCTCTCTTTAAGCACAGGTCAAATGAAAGGCGAAACGATGGTATAAGTTAACTTCAACCATGGTACAAATACATACTTGGTACATGGTTTACTTGCTGGGTTTTCAAACAAAGGAATACCAGCGTTGCCCTGATACAATTACACCCATTTTCGCTAGACATAAGAATCGCCTAAGGTTATTTTTATCGATCTTAATATTTATTAAAATAGTTTTTAAGACGTTCTTAAATCCATTATGGCTATATTATAAACATACAAGCCCAATATCGAGCGACAAAGGCTATAAGATGGATAACAATAGCTCTAAGTGATTCTTTAGTTTAGTGCAAATGGGTGTTAGTGTCATGTCAACACATGCTGACACATTATGTAAGGACCTTATTGACCTAAAGGCCTGTGTGTTTTATTTTTGTTCTACGTTAATTTTGTGTGGTCTTTTCATCATCATCAGCCTGTGGAAGTCCACTGCTGGACATAAGCCTCTCCTAGCTCACGCCTATTGTGGCGGAGGTTATTAGCCAGACGGGTTGGTAAAGGGTTTGTTTGAAAATTTCCTTCTCTCGCACAGGTGTTCTATGCGTCGAGCCTCTTAGTCGACTCTTACGACGTCCCACGCATGTAAGGGAGTGGTGACACTTGTATTCTTAGGCCGTCACCACACGGCTGGTGGTCTTTTAAGAAATAAGAAATAATTAATTGTCCAATATGAGCATACAAAAAAAAAAGTTGTTTCTTAGAATTCAGTTTCCCTAGTTTAGGTTCACATGTATTCTATGAGACAGATCCTTCCCTTTAACAGAGCTAAAACCATCTTGTATCTGTATAGTAAGTAAACGCAAAATTATGTGTTATTAAATTTTTTCTCTTGCTCTCAAATCCAACGGCGAAACTCGCTTAGCTCTCATAAACGAGGCGATTTGAGTGAAACAAAGTTCGGTTTGCTTTTTTTTATAATATAGCCGAAAAAATATTAAACTCCATTTCTTAAGGTTTAGCAAAAGCAGTTTAATATTTTTTTGGACCTAAGCTATTTCGTTAAAATCTAAAGCTGGGGATAGTGTGCAATGCGCACGTGCAGACATCCATGTCAATGTGTGCAATTTCAGTCATAATGTCTTCCAAGGAGTTTCACCAGAGTTCTTTTCAGAACAACACGTGTTGTGAGACTCCATTTTAACTTAGTCTACCGTACAATTTCTATTTATTATTAAAAATATATTTACTGGACATCCAAAAGAAGAAGAAGAATGTCATCCAAGTTCATTTTCTGTGTTTTTTATTTTTCACAGTTTATGTTGTAGACAGCCTCGCGTATAAAGACGCAGTCAGTCCATATATAGGATCGTTCGCTAGGTATTGGCTGTTCGCGTAATAAGTATATATTTGCAACTTTGATGTAATAAAAACGCTTGATATATCGCGAGTAAAACACGTTGCTGTACAAAATTCTTAAGCATTATCCACACTGACAGCGTAGCCCAGATTAGGAACAGTACAGCTCGGCACAGCACAGCTGGATGTCGATTAGTCACTCAAGCGTCGGTGCATGTGATCGATCGCTATAATCTAACGCTGCAAAGGTGTTTTGAAGCCTTGATGAGGGTTTTGAAGCTCGGCTTACCTAATTGCTTTCGTAGCCGGTTTGATTCTATGTTATGTGTCTACTTGTTTAGCACACGCACTTAGTCTTAATAGCTTTCTGCCCGCGATTTTGGTAATCGTAAAGCCTTCCCTGTAATTACTGCGCTCCTCAAGGCTTGCTTAAATTTTTCTGTAAGTGTATGTCCTTCACCATGGTCTAATATTTATGTGTGTTATGTATTCATCTAAATTGATATAGTGTTTTGGGCGCGAAAATGTAACAGTCAGAGTTACTGTCCAATTTATTAAATAGTTTAGTATCGTTTTTAGCGCTTGAGTTTTCAATGCTATTTTTATTAGGTAGCTCTTTATTAGGTAGGTAGAAGGGCAGATGGCGTTGTCATCACGTAAACACTAAACTCCGTGAAAATGTATTAACTAAAACTACAATACTTTTTAACTACATTTAATAGGATAAGTGAGTGCAAGATTACCTAAACCTAATGCATAAGTGTTATCTTCCACGAATAGTGAGTGTATAGTGTGTGTGTGAATAGTGTGTGTGTGAGATAATAATTGAAAAGTGACAGTGTATATTATGACACCAAATACAAATTATTTCACGAAATAAGTAAGTACTGTGAAACTTATGAAAAATATGTAAGTACTTTATACGAACCTACTACTTAATTAAATAAAAAGTGATTAATCAAATATTAAAAGGACAGTTTAGTTCTTTTAAATATAACACAGCCCGACCTGAACCCGCAACTTTTGTGTATCCGGCCCACTCTGCTCTAACCATTTAGGTACCGATCCTTGTGATTTTGAACAACTTTCGAAATTTTTGTAAATTTTACTTTTCCTACGCGCTGTAGGCCAGCGTTGTGTCATTAGGTACTACGAGGAATATCCTAGCATTCGAAAGAAACATTTTTGCAAATGTTTACTTAACTATCGATTAAGATGAAACCGCAGCAGTCATTTGATTTATGATTGTTGAAGTTTGCATTTTCAATTCCATCATTCAAAGATTTATGATTGCTTTCCACTTATAGGTAGTAGCAAGCGGAGACTAATCAAATCATAGTCTATTAAGTCATTATTAAATAAAACCAACATAACCATTTTTTAAAGTAAACGGCCATGCATGATTGACGAAAAGGTTAAATGTGCCTAAAAAGTTAGATGAAAAACTAATTTATTAATATTGCCAATACTCAATAACTTTTACAGCTCTAGGTACTTCAATACAAGTACCCTTATAGGGTTCAACAAATATTTTAGAGGAGAAAATAGTTATTTGTGATGCAAGGCTGGAAAGTTGGTTATTTAGCGGCGAGTTGCCTCTATTGAAATCTGAGCAAGTGAATGAATGCTGAGCGAAGCGAGGATTTCAAAGATACAAGACGCTAAAAACTTTTCTGCCGAGCGCAACACACAATTTTTCACCTCACAACAGCGAGGAAAATTTTATGGTTGTTTTCGCGGTCAACTTCCGGTAAAAAATTCTTTAAACTTAAAGTTTAATCTAAATATACCTTATTCTCGTTGTTTTAATGATATAAAAAACTAAAATAATAAAAAAGGGAGTATTATAGTCAATTCAAAGTTATTTAAATTTCAAAGTTATTATGACATGTTTTTAGGTATTAATACCTAATTAGTCATAATGCGTTTCGAATCGCACTATTGACTTTATTGTTACATTCTTATTTTAAATAGCTTTGAATTAATTATAATACTCCGTTTTGGTTCTATTGTATTATTTTAGTTCATTGAATCATGAAAACAATAACAATAAGATTAAACCATTTGTTATAAGAATTTTATATTAGGCTGGGGGAGATTTGACAACCTATAATTGGATTTCGGAAAGTGACACAAATCTTTAATTTTAAATTGTCTTTGCTTGTACCTCATGTCAGTGTCAAGATTTATGGAATCGTTTTTATTGTTATTTATTATCAATAATATATTCCTACTTTAAAATAACTTTGAATTAACTATGATACTCCCTTTTTAGTTATTTTAGTTTTTTATATCATTAAAACAACGAGAATAAGATATATTTAGATTAAACTTTGTGACGGGGCTCCTAGTCCGGCAGCACTACAGTCGCCGGAACGTCGGAACCGCCGCACTCGTTTTAATAAATTGGAACGAAATAAAAGAATGGTTCCGGGAGACTTGTTTTATTTGTATGTAAATAAGGAACCCGTGTATCGGGTTCCTGATGTATTTAGAGAAATATAAATTATTTACCAAACTTTAAAATAGTACCGTTCAGGTAGCTGGTTTCTGTATGATTACGTCAAAATGAGCCGAACAGGAATCGTGGAACGGAGAAAATTTGAATTTAGACAGAACAGATAAAAATATAATTTGACTACCATAGAGTGAGACTACGGAGTTTGGAACCATTATAGAGGTTTCATCCATCCATAAGGCTAGAACGAAATGGCATCGTTACAACTTTATGTTTAAAGTTTTTTTTACCGGAAGTTGACCGCGGAAAGAACCATAAAATGTTCCTCGCTGTTGTGAGGTGAAAAATTGTGTGTGTGCACAAAAGTTTTTAGCGTATTATTCTCGCTTCGTAATTTTATTTAAGTATTAAATTAAAAAACTATTTTACCGCACTAGGCCGCAAAATGCTAAGCGGAAACTGAATGACAAATCTTCCTTTACGACCGTGTGAGGTGAAAAATTAATTTACAAGTCAGAAATTGACAAAGTTTATTCAGAAATTCACAAAATAATTAATAGGCAAATAATGAATAAATTCTGCATGGTAATTACCTAACGACGGACGCCGCGCCGACGTTTCACACAACAAAGGAGAAATATTTTTAGATTTATCGGCGCCTGAATTAACACAAAAGATATGAAAAATGTAATAAAAGCTAGGTACTAGAAGTTTATGGTGTTATCCTATAAATCTCTGTAACTGGAGTGGTTTTGGAAGAAGCGTTTTCTGTCTCAAATTTACTAAACATCCTAGTAACTAATATTATAAATGAGAAAGTAGGTATGTCAGTTTATTTGTTCGTTACTCTTTCACGAAAAAAGTACTGAATGGATTTAAATTAAATATGGCTCATGGATAGTAGATAGCCTGAATTAAAACAAAGAATCCTTTTTACCCGATATTCCCACGGGAACGCTAGTGATGTAAGTGATTGTTTTGTTGGTTGTCCAATAAAATAAAATAAAACAACACTTAGATCAAAGTCTCATATTTAAACAGTAACAAACAAGCAAATATTTGTGTCGTATTCTATTATAGCGATTCTATTCTATTCGAGCTCGAATCTGGGGGCCTACCGCCATCTGTTAACGCAGTATTGTTTCAATCTTACCAGTACGAAAGTACTACGAATCTCTTATAGTAAGTAATCTTGTTTTCTGACGGAAGTTTTGTGACGTCTTTGCTCAATCATCGCCTAAAAAAAGTGAAGTGTGTCAAAATGAGACAACTTCAATAAAAACGAGACGTTCTTATGACATGATGGTTTCTTATAGATGATGGTAGACCCGCTGATGAAAGTCTATTGTCTTGCCAGTCATTGTCAGTCTTAGCAATTCGACAATTTTAAACGTGTTAAAACTGAGGACATTTTTGTCGTTGTTAACAACGAAATATCTTTGTTCAAATAAAATTGAAGATTAGTAGGTACTTTTTAAGCGTCTAATATTTTTTTCTATCTGTTTTGTGTAAAAATCTTAACTTTTAATATGAAAAGCAGGCGGTATAAATTCGTTTATTAACAAATGATTCGCAATAATTGGCCGTTGTTTATCTCGTTAAAATTTTAACTAATTACAATTTTGACGTTAAAAACCTGCTTCACAAACTTTGAAGGATGTTTCTTGTTAATTCTGAACAACTCTCAATCGTACAGTGGTTCCAAACTTTGCTTTATTGTCTGTAACCACTCTATTTCGATTTATGGCGGCCACACCACACCCTTATCTGACAGTGAAAATTGATTGTTGCCAATTGTGTGTTGCCATCATTACTATTTTTTTAGAAGGAAACAAAACTTTGTTTATAACACACGATTGTTTTAACTGCCAGTTAAAACTGATCACTTTTACGAGTACACTTGGTTTTTTTATTGCCCGACAAACTGTAGAGGGTAGTCGTATCCATCATACATTACGAACATACGAACAACTTCTTTGCGGAAAAATCAGATGTTCCATCAATTTTGATTAAGTAGGAAATGTTCTTTTAACCGCCTCTGTAGTCTAGTGGTAACAACCACCGGATCAGTCCAAGAGGTCCCGGGTTCGATTCCCAGCGGGGGTACATATTATAAAGGTACGGTTTGATTGGTGGTAGGACTTGTTGTAATTCCGCCTGGCTAGCTACCACTATCTAATCTAAGTCTGACGCCATAACAACAATGTTTTCAGCGTTGTTGTGTTCCGGAAGTTAGAGATAAGAGTTCCTTAGTGATTGAGGGTTCCGGGAGAGGCTCGCTTCTTTATCAATACTTAACATCAGGTATTATGATCAGGTATTTTTTAGCTTTTTTCGCGATTTCATTGTTAGCTTATGAAAGTTGTGGGTTTTGATAGAGACTAGTTTTTGATAGAGACCAATAAAAACCCCTACTGTTAATTATTAAAAATCACAGTGTATTTTTGTGAATATACTTACCTAATTTTCAGGTATTGTTTCGACAGTATTCAAGAGTTTTGTTTTTTTACTGGCCGTTACGGAAATAATGAGACATAACATCGATACATAACAGTAATAATTTGTATTACTGCGAACACTGAGTGATATACGAGCAGCTCAGTTTTATTACCTCACACCATTGCCGAGTTATTATTAAAACGTGAAATGTAAATAACTCGTAAGCGGTTTCATGCGATGAGATATTTATTCATGTTCATCGTAAAAATGGATTAGGATTTGAGTACCGCGTATGCTATTTCAAATCATACCTTTTTGAATGCCGTTTTGGTGGCTGTTGTTTATTTAGTGAAGCAACAATAAATTATAAATAAATTTCTATTTTAAATATCCATTTTTAGTTGCTTTGAAATCAAAGGATTGGTAAATAGATTGGTTTGGCAAATAAGTTGCGTCATGACTTTGTCATACGAACGCGATGATTTGCGTTGTTGCGTCGCGTTTTTTTTAAGTAAAGCGATTTATCATAAGTTAAATGCATCTTTTGGGCGAATTGGCCTAGAATAGGCCATGACCCAACTAATGCACTGTAGTACCGATACGCCGATAAGTCCTAGACGATTGCCTAATTTTCCTTCTGAAATACCTACATATTGTTTCAGGCGAAACAATATGTGGGGGGGGGGGGGGACGTTATCGCTTTTGTGTGAAAATTTACAGCTACACAATCCTCTCGTGTTAAACTGCCAAAGCCTACGCGTACTTGAGATTATTTAGTTGGCCGATAGTTTGATCGTTCTGGAAATATATAAATAATATAATTTTAAAGCTAACTTATAAAATAAATTAGTACCTATAGAGATAAAAACTGCGCGCACTTGACGATTGAAAATCAGTCGGCGCACCAGTTCGCACCTAACGAAGCGTACCAAAAAGATTCCTCGAAGCGTTTTGAATAGTGATGGGTACTAACTGAAAATAACTGTTATCAAGTAATGCACATAACTTTTTTAGAATTTGCAAATATTATGAATTAGTGACGTTTTGACTACTTTTGAAGTTAAAGCAATTTTGTCTACAAAAACCTACTGCCCGTTTCACACTACGATGGGGTATTATTAGTAAAATATCCATATTGATTAAAAAGTACCAGGGCAGCATAACCAACATACCTACTTACTTGAAAAGTTGCAGCCTATAAACAAAAAATGCCTTAATATAAAATAAATCTAAAATTAGAACTTCTTAAAACATCCTATATAACTCCTGGTTACCTATGCGACCCTGTACTATCAACCTAAAATATTTTAATTTTATAAGTATTCGGAACAACCTATTTTAATTCAAGAAATTTTCGTTAATAGCAATTAGCACAAATGAGTAGGTATTAAAACTTCTGTCGATATCAAAATATATCACGTTTCCTACATGCTCTTTCATATGGGTGCGCTTCGTGGAATAATTTAGGTGCGCTCCGTTAGGTCCGCTTCGAGGAATACCTCACTATAATATCTTAAATACGTATTTTCATCTGCCATACACACATACCTACTCTATAAGGTAGTGGTTCAAGATTTATATTCGCGAGAATTGGTGACTTTGTCTATGTCGAAATAATTTTCATCAATATTAGTTTAGTGTTTAAGGTTTGAAATAAGTTAAGTACCTACTTTTAAAATAAATAATAAATATGATATATTTTATGATTTTTGACTTTTTGCATTTTTCAATGCTATTTTTATACTAATGATAAATTTTAAATAGAAAAATATTGGAAAAATTAACTCGGCCACAAGTGAATTCTCAGATGGGAATCGAACCCACCTTTGGAAATCCGGTCCAATGCTCTAACCGCTGAGCTACCGAAGTATGATATAGTTTGATGAATATTATGTTATATTAAGTCCCATACATAGGTAGGTATCTATAGACGGAACAATTCTGATAGAGGTGTTATCGGGTCTTTAATTAAATTCATGTCAAACGGGAAAAATAAATATTGAGAACTTTAGATCTTTTGATCTTCTACATTGGTAGAAGGTTATCATTGTTAGTCTTTCTCCGCTCTGAAAGTTTATCTAAATACCTACCTGTATTTAATTTGAGTAGCAATTACTATCTATCTATCTATCGAGTTATTTACCTTACTCAGTTGTATCAAAGAATTAATTTCGAATTTAAAAAAAGAAAATTTAATGTACAAAGGAACTGATTTTTTTATTTAAATCAAATCAAAACAAAGTATTTTCCTTTCTTCTATCGTATGAGGATTAGTGGCCACCTCTGGTGTCAGAATTTATCAAGCCGCCTATAAGGCCTCTGAATTGGCTTAACGAGTATCATCAGATGTTAACATGGTTTGACGTGCCTTCCGAAGCACGGAAGTGCTCAGTTGTTATGCCACTTTACGGTCACCCATCCGATACCTCGCCGGACTGAGTGTTGCTTAACAATTGTGATGGAATACGATGAGTCTGTCAAGCGCCGTCATGAGCGCTTCATAATTGCATGAACAATATATTTATTCGGTAGTATTTAAAATAATAAAAAAATATATTATCTGCAGAAAAGGTCTGCATTCAGCACATGCTCTAGCATTTGCAACGCAGATCCTTCCGTGTATTTGAATATTCATAAACAGTGACACGCATAATGTTTAGTTACGGTGCATCATGCATTTACAGTCTTCTGCAAATAAATTGAGCCACTGCGTTATTTTCATACAAACATGCCCATTTTAAAGTGTAAAAAAAATTATGTGTATTTCTGCTAAGATTAGTGTGTCGATGGCGAGGTCAAACGGTCAACGAAGTTAGCCTTGTTGCGCTTGATTCTATAGAAAATAAAAACTGAGTTCAATAGGTAAAACATAAGTCTTTAGTCTCAATAGATAAAACAAAGTCAATAGGTAAACTGGAGTCTGTGCCTATGCCAGCCAAGCCATTGATGGTGCATTTTTAATTGCACTTCTATAGTTTTATTTTTCTTGTTTTGATAAATAGGATCGACAATTTATTCAAGATTTACTATTTTCAGTAGTTTTCAAAATGTCAAAGAAAGGGACTAATTTAGGAACGAACTTTGTGTGTTTGAAACATTTCAACCGCCTCAGCCGTCTTCAAGTAATCGGTGTAGGTACATACACCTCATAAGAATTGATAAACTTTTATTTAAGTCGGTTGAAAGATAAAAATAATACCTTTTTCTTTGTTTCAGAAAAATACATGGATCGTCTATCACATACGCAGGCGACTCAAATGTCAACCGATGAGGATGCGCGCGAGTGCCGCTAAGTGATGAACAAAGGAACAGACGTCACAAACAACAATGCTAGCCGACGACGGCGGCGTCCACTCTATAGCAAACTACTCAGACTTCATCGAGACGAAATTCTTACTAAACAGGAGCAACCAAAGTGTTACCTTTAGCGAAGTGCTGAAGGCTTTAGAGAACCTTAGGAGCGAATATAACAACGCTACCACTTATAATGAATGTAACAAGTATTGCTCTGGTGGTTTTAGGGAGGTGATTCTGGCTTATAATAACGTTCATGGATATGTGAGTCTTGTGGTAAGTTGATCTTGTTTTGGTGTTATAATTTAGGTTGCGTGGCGGCTACTTTGAAACTTAACTTAATAAATATGTCGCAGCCATCTGGTTAAATCAGCCGTTTAATTGAACGGCTAGCTCGTTCATTGTACGCCGGCATTCAATTAAAGGGCTAAAGAACAACTAGCCAAAATGTTGAATCAAACGTTTAACGACTTGGCTAAACGTCATATTTATAAAAACTACTTTTATGGACCCACTATTTTGGTAGTTTTGGGGAGTACTAGCAAAGAGACTTCTATGGTTTGAAAAAAAAATAAACTCAAAATTTCTAACCTATCACGTGACCTACAGGGCTACAAAGAATACTTTAATTAGTGTCAGAAGATCTTTGAAACAAAAAAAAATGCTAATTTCCAACGTAAAAACATACAAAATCATTGTCATCTGAGCGAGCTATCTGACGCTATATTTGTTTTGTTGACACCAGTGCCCGCAGTGGTAAAAAAATAACTAAATTTAAATCACCTGCCTGAATTCACGTCAGCCAACTTCAATGGGCTTGCTTACAATCAGCCAACTAGTTGAACGTTGAGAGATGCTATTTGTATCAATTATCGGCCGAGGCATTCATAAGAAAAGATGGGCCCGTCCTTAATCGGTAACTTTAAGAGAGTGTTGCCCAAAAGGTTCCCCTGAGATACCCCGTATAATATGTCTGCATCAGAGCTGACCTTTTCGCCAATTCTTTGTGTTCGGTTACACAGACCTATTTACTTATATTACCTATCTTTGCGCTAACAACAACGCGATAGCTAGTCACATTATCACCATAGCAAGCGCATGGTTGCTATGGTTCTAAGTGCGGTTGCTATGGTGATACGTGACTTATCACTGTCGCGTTGCTGTCGCGTTGTTATTGCAAAAATAGGTAATCGCCCCGCAGTACTGTGTCAAATGCTTTTTTAAATCAAGGAGAACAGCAATACATTTCTCCCCTTTATCTATTTTGTGTCTGACGATTGTAGTTAATGCTTGAATTGCGTCTTCTTTATACATTTCTTTACGGAAACAAAATTGGGAAGGTGATATTTTTTTAAATTTTGTTAAACAATTTACAAGCCAAATGCTTAAACACTTTTTAAAGTATTATAGATTTAGCAGGAAGAACAGATATTGGTCTGTAGTTTTAAGGGTCTGATCAGTCTCCATTCTTTAAGCAGGTGTGATAAAAGCTTTTTTTTAGGTCTGCAGGAAAAACTCCCTGCTGAAAGCATAAGTTACATAAGTAAGTAATTACAGGGACAGCAAATTCATGTGCAGCTTTATTAAATTTTAAACTAGTTGGGATGCCATCATATCCAGGTGCGCTATCAGATTTCAAACCCATTACAACATCGTAAACTAAGCAGGTATCTGTTTTTAGCAATAGAAAGGAACTGAAATGTCTTATTGGGTTGCAAGGAACTTCAGTCGTCGAAATAGCTGTAATATCATTTGGCAAAACTCTTCCTACGCTGGCAGAATAGCTATTTACCCTATTTATCAGTTCAAATGTCAGTATTTTGTGATCTTTGAGGCTTACGATTCTAGTAGTGCTATTTATAGTCATCCATAAGAGTTTAGTATCTTCTTTAGCTTTATTTAATTTATCGCGGTCATGTTTGCGTTTTAGTTTTTTGATTAGGCTGTAACAGTAATTTTGATATCTTTTGAATGTTATTTTTAGAATATCATTGGCTGGATCAATTTTTAGCTTGTTACGGTTTCCTATACAACGAAGCAAGCCTGGAGTCATCCATGGTTTTAACATGTGGTTGTTTTGGGGATCGCAGATATTATACTATTTGTTTTATACAAAGTTGAAGATGCATAATTAAGCGTTTAGTAACAATATTAGGATTTCTAAAGATAAGATTCCTTTCAAATATATGTTTCTTAAGTATTCCATTGCTTTATCCATATCGAGAGGTATTCGAAAGCTCAGCTTTCATTGAAATCCTCTTCGTAAAAAATATATGCAACATTTTATGCGTAACATTTAACAAAAATTTTTGATGCCATATTGGATTTAGAGTTACAGTCAACTAATGTAATTGACAAATAACAGTATTTCAGAGAAAAATGGAAAACATAAACCAGCTAGCGCTGACTACATCGGAAAACAAAATAAATTTTCACAGAATCCTTTTCCAAAATATTAATTTATACTTGATCTTCTTTTTAGTTTAATACTTGTTTCTCGTCAGAATTTAGGGCTTCGAAAATCTAAAGAAAAAAAGGAACCCTTATAGGATCACTTTGTTGCATGTTGTTGTTGTTGTTGTTGTAGGATCATGTCTGTCCGTCCGTCTGTCCTCGTTTATCTCGAGAAAGCGTGGAGGTATCGAGATGAAATTAAAACCATATATTCAGGTTAACAGTCTGTTGAAGGGGTAAAAAATGAAACTCGTAAATTAACGTAAAAAAAACTTAATCATAAAAATATAGTCGTTAGTTTTGGATACTGAATTTCGGGAAAAACTCGGGAACGCGTTTAGGTATCGAGTTGAAAGGAAAACCATATATTCACGTTAACAATCTCTTTAAGCTGTGAAAAAATAAAACTTCAAAATTAACGAGTGGTAAGTGCATTTATGCCGCAATAACGTATACGTCAACACTCAAGGGAATCAAAATTCATAGGATACTTTTCGTTGACCTAAAAGTATGAAATTTGGCAAGTAGTGTCGTCTTTTACTACAAGTACAGGAACAAATCTGAAAACTAGGCATTTGTAATTAAATCATGAAAATTTAGTCTTAAGTTTTGTAACTGCTTTTCGGGAAACTTCGGAAAAACTGCGAGACTCAATTCCTGAACTATTTACATTGTGAATTGGTAGCATCAAAAAATGGCGTAGGTAAGCCGGACCCAAAATTTCTCTCAACTGTATGGCGGATCAGTAGGATAGGATTTCTAAAAGGGAAACCGAGTGGAATCGGTATGTACGGACCGTTCCTCCGACCTGTTCTTATATTCATGATAGTGATGCAACTAATGCATATTTATGTCTGTAAGAGGAGCGAAACAAACTTTTTCTCGGTCGCTCGGTAGAAAGCGAGCTTTATCCCCTACCGCCTAACGGTATTGCTATCGCTAGAGCTAACGACTTTTCAAACTCCCTACAAGGGCTCTTACTAACTCTATCACTTTTATACTATAAATGCAATAGTGAATCCAATAGATAAATAGAAATATGTAGGCATTGGACAAAACCCCTATCGTTGAACGGTTTTACGACAGTTTAATGTTTCACGAAAGCTATAGCGACAACAATAGCAATATCGATAGGCGGTAGGGGTGCTGATGTAAGGACGACCCATAATTGGTCAGGCTGTTTGGCGCAGGGGTACTATACCTGCCTTCTGCGCTAGAGGTCCCGGGTTCGATTCCCGAACAAAACAAATATTTGCGCATGAACGAACATGTCTATTGTTGTAAGTATTGATGTCTATAAAAAAGTAAATAAGTATGTTTATCCATTATCTTGTATCTATAACACAAGTTCTTCATGAAACTTAACGTGGGCTGGATAATTGGTGTGATTGTATGCAATCATTATTATTATTATTTAACTCCGCGCTGGGTCCGTCATTCGCAGTTTGAACCCCACTATAGAAAGTTATAAAGATAAATACTTAATTAGATATTAACTTGTTTATTTAGAAACACACGGATTTTAAAGCTCTTATCTCTAAGCTGACCGACAGTGATAGGTAAGAGTTAAACGAAAATTACCCGCTTAGCTTCGCTTCCAATGTGAACTGCGAGTAATAATAAATATCAGACATCAGTACAACTGTTAACCTGTTACGGATATCGGAAACTCTATTCCACTTTTCTCTATTTTGCATAACGCATTAACAACGGTTTTTAACGAACGAACGAAAAACTTTTCTGCCGAGCGCAACACACAATTTTTCACCTCACATGAGTGAGTGAGCTGCATTACTGCAGCGGCCAGCAAAACAGGCATGGCGAATCCGAGGCACACATACGTAAGTCCACCAATGTCTAGTTCTGGCCAAGGCTTGTATAGTACTTTTCTTAAATAATGTGTGGAAATTTAATATTACTTTTTGAAATCAGACGCACTGAGCAAGTAATCACAACTTTTTTTTTAATCAGACGATAACGAACAACAATATCTTTTTCACTTCACACGTTCGTAAAAGGAGGTTTTGTCATTAAATTCTGCATTTTGCGGCCTAGCGTGGTACTTTTTAATTTAAAACCTAAAAATATGACCTAATGCCGATATAGTTCCGAATCGCACTATCGACTTTTTATGTTACGTTTTATTCTTATTTTAAATAACTTTGAATTAATTATAATACTCCGCTTTGGTTTTATTAAATTATTTTAGTTCTCTAAATCTTAAAAAACAAAAACGATAAGATTAAATAATTTTAATGTGATAAAAGTTATAATTAAACTATTTGTTATAAGAATTTTATATTAAGGCTGGGTGACATTTGACAACCTATGATTGGATTTCGGTACTTAACATTAAACCTTTATTTTTAAATAGTCTGTGTCTTGCACCTCGTGTCAATGTCAACATTTATCGAATCGTTTTTATTGTTACTAAATGTAAAATGTTATATCTATATTAGTTAACTTTGAATCTATAATAATCAATATTTTATAATTTAAGTTTTGATAAGAGAATTTTTTACCGGGGTTGACCGCGGAAATAACCTAAAAAAAAATCTCAAACATGCTTGGAAATATGAGGATTATTTTGACAACCTTCGTCGAGATAAATCGATATTGCGGTACTGGCCACATACGTGCAAGCAGCGGCCGCCAAAAGTTGTACGAAAATCCATATCTGTCGTGTTTAGCGGCCAAATAAATTACATAGTAAACTCATAATATGTCTTGTAATTTAAAAATGGAACGATCTTTTACTCCGCAATATGGCAACCAAGGAGGCAACTTTAAAACCTTTTAATTTCGAACTAGCTTGAATAGCATGAATAGAAAGCTGTTTTAGAAAAAAAAACTAATGAACACTTTAACGCGGGAATAGTTATTTGTTATGCAAGGCTGGAAAGTTGGTTATTTAGCAGCGAGTTACCTCTATTGAATCCTGAGCGAAGCGAGGATTTCAAAGGTACAAGACGCTAAAAACTTTTCTGCCGAGCGCAACACACAATTTTTGTGGAGGAACATTTTAAGGTTGTTTCCGCGGTCAACTTCCGGTAAAAAATTCTTTAAACATAAAGTTTAATCTTAATATACCTTATTCTCGTTGTTTTAATGACATAAAAAACTAAAATATTAAAAAGGGAGTATTATAGTTAATTCAAAGTCAAAGTCAAAGTCAAAGATTTTTATTCAAATAGACTTATAGATAAGTGCTTTCGAATCGTCCAATTTTTTTTTTCCTACCAGCCATTCAGGACATCTTTTAACTGATAAGAAGAACGGCCGCAAGAAACTTATCAGCTTTAACAGAAGCAACAACATTTACAAAGGAACATGTCGTTGCCAAACACAAATCTACAATCTTGAAACCAATCTTGAAACATATTTAATATAAGAGGAAAATTTTCTTATACTCAGTTATTAGAATATTTTCCTTTTATACAATTACAATAGTCATGTTTTATGTTAGTATCACTTCCATGCATTTTGGTCTTTCAAATAATCTTCTACCTTGTAATAACCTTTGCTTAAGAGCGTTTTTTTAACATGTATTTTAAATTTATGCAAAGGCAGCTCAATCACTTGTTGTGGAACTTTATTAAAAAAGGCTATGCCTTTCCCCAAAAACGAGCGACTGCATTTTTCAAGTCGAAATCTTGGAACGGCAAGCTTATTCTTGTTTCTAGTATTAAAATTATGAACATCGCTATGCTTAATAAATAAATCGTGATGTTTCCTTACATATACTATATTATCATAAATGTATTGTCCCGCCAAAGTTAGTATATTAATCTCTTTAAACAATTCTTTAAGAGAATCTCTCTGTCGAAGGTTGTAAATGGCGCGCACAGCTCTTTTTTGAAGTATAAAAACATTTTCTATATTGGCTGCTGAGCCCCACAACAACAGGCCATAGGACATTACACTATGAAAATAACTAAAGTAAACTAGTCTTGCCGTTTCAATATCAGTTAGGAGCCTTATTTTCCTTATTGCGAAAGCTGCAGAACTAAGTCTACTCGACAAGGTTTCAATATGTGGATCCCATTGTAGTTTTGAATCTAATGTAATACCAAGAAATTTAGTACTCTCAACTAACTCTACTACATCCCCATTCAAATTGATGTGCATGTCGACCTGCCCTACATTAGGTAATGTGAATTTAACAAATTTCGTTTTGGTAGGGTTAAGAGACAAATTATTACTGTTGAACCAGTGTGCGACTTGAGAGAGAGCACTATTTACTTCGTCAGAACAATTGTTTCCTCTATCAATTTTAAAAATTAAAGATGTATCATCTGCAAATAGTACTGTCTCACATAAATTACTCGCGTAGTTAGGGAGATCGTTAATATATATTAAGAACAGCAGAGGGCCCAATATTGAACCTTGGGGCACGCCCATAATAATGGGGGCTCCAGTAGAAGCAGTATTATTTACAATTACTTTTTGATATCTATTGTGCAAGTATGTCTGCAAAAGGCTAACTGATTTTTTAGAGACACCATAATGTTCTAGCTTCTTTAAAAGTGTAACGTGATCAACGCAATCGAAAGCTTTAGACAGGTCACAAAATATACCAATTACGTCTTGCTTGCCCTCCCAAGCCTCAAAAATATGTTTGAGGAGTGCTATTCCAGCATCTGTAGTATTTTTACCTTTAGAAAAGCCGAACTGATTATTATGAAGGATTTGATTTACTGTTAAATAGTCTAATAATTGAGAGTATATAATTTTTTCAAAAATTTTACTAAGTGCCGGTAAGACTGATATCGGCCTAAAATTTGTGGGGTCACTTTTGTCACCTGATTTAAAAAGAGGAATAAGCTTACTATATTTCATTAAATCGGGAAAAGTACCTTCATCTATGCATTGATTAAAAATGAAAGCTAAATATGGAGCTATTATTTCAATTATATTAGTTGATATGCCCCATAAATCTTCAGTCTTTTTAATATTTATAGACTTGAAAGCTTTTAAAATGTCTTCACTATTAATATGCTTAAAATTGAAAACTTTATAACACTTTATAACACATGACTCTAAGAGGGCAGCAGCAACGTTTGGACAGGAATTTAAATTACTGGTAGTTTCTAAGGGTACCCGAGAGAAGAAATCTTCAAAAACACGGGCAACCTCAACGTCAGATTCAATTAATTTATTATCTACTTTAAGGGAAAAGGAGTTTACATTATGTTTAGTTTTCCCAGTTGTTTGGTTAATAATATTCCAAGTAGCCTTTATTTTATTATCCGCTAATTTTATTTTATTTGAAAAGAACATCGCCTTAGCAGCTACACATACATTTCTAAACATTTGAGAATACTTCCTGACATATTCAATAAAATTTGGGTCACAGGAAGTATGCTTTGACGCATAAAGGTCATATAGTTTCCTTCTACTTGTATAAATTCCCGGTGTGGCCCAATCACTAAACTTTACTTTATCCGAATTACCATTGATCACTTTTTTCTTAAACGTTTTACTAAATTCGCCTTCAACCACATGAAATAAATCATTATAAAGGTAATTAGATTCCATAATGGGAACTGGTTATATAAAGTAAAAGTTCAAAGTTATATAAAGTAGGAATATATTGTTACTTATTGATAAGATAAAAACGATTCCGTAAATGTTGACACTGACATGAGGTACAAGACAAAAACATTTTAAAAATAAATATTTATGTCACAGACCGAAATCCAATTATAGGTTGTGAAATCTCACCCAGGATAATATAAAATTCTTATAACAAATAGTTTAATCTTATTGTTATTGTTTTTATGGTTCAATGAACTAAAATATTATAATTAAACCAAAACTGAGTATTATAATTAATTAAAAGCTATTTAAAGTAAGAATCAAATATAACAAAAAAGTCTTTGAACCACTCGCTACGCTCATGGTTCAATCCTAGAATCCTTCACTTGCTCAGATTTCAATAGAGGTAACTCGCCGCTAAATAACCAACTTTCCAGCCTTGCATAACAAATAACTATTGTTATTTTTTATGCAAGGCTGGAAAGCAAGCTGCCGTGGTCACGGGATGACTGACTGTCATCCCGTGACCACGGCAGCTGTAAAGGTGCCGAAACGTCGGGAAAATCAAAAAACCCCTAAAAAACCTAAAAATACGGACAATTACAACGTAGTTCGTGGAAATATAGCGCGTTTGATATCCATAAAAGTTGTTTTATTTCAATGAACAGTGCGCGCCAAGTCATAAGATGTACTGTGTCTGTGAAAATAGTTTAAAATTTCTCACAAAAAAGGACGGTTTCGAAAGAACATTTTCATGTAGCTTCAACGGTTTAAAATCTGCTCTTACTGCCCCGTTTTTTCCATCCTGTATAGGCGATGCGCGCTGGCTATGGGATCATCTTAGATCCAACCAACCCAACAACCGCCTTTGTGGTCTAGTGGTAACAACCACCGGTATCAGACCCAGGGGTCCCGGGTTCGATTCCCAGCGGGGGTACATATTGTATTCGGTTTGGTTGGTGGTAGGACTTGTTGTAAGTCCCTCTGGCTAGCTACCACCATCGTATCTAAGCCTGACGCCATAACAACATTGTATTCAGCATTGTTGTGTTCCGGCATCTTCGGCCTTATTAATACTTAACATCAGGTATGATGAAGGCTAAGAGTGACACCGTTGTACATTAAAAAAAAAACAATGCCAAATATGGTGTCATTCTTCTTCTTCTTATCGAGTGAGGATTAGTGGCCACCTCTGATGTCAGAGTTTATCAAGTCGCCTATAAGGCCTCTGACTTGGCTTAACGACTGTAATCAAATGACAACAGCAGGGACCGACGGTTTAACGTGCCCTCCGAAGCACGGAACCGCGTTATAATGACACTTTACGGTCATCCATCCGGCACCTGACCGGGCCGAATTTTGCTTAACGGACGTGATCGAATACGATCAGTCAAGCGCGGCCACAAGCGCTTCGACGGTATCTTCGTGTCATTTCGTGATGTCATTGAAATGTTGATATGAGTTTTTTATTTACACATTCCACTCTCATGCTGCACCTAGGAAGTAGGTATGGCGTAAGGGGTATGTATGTTGTTACTTTTATTTTTATTTAATAAGTTTAATTGTTCTAGGTCTGCCTGTTTGGCAGCTTAGCTAATGCCCTCAACGTGGCGGTTCTGACCAGGAGGGACCTAGCCTCTGTGCCCATCAACCGGCTGCTGAAGTGGCTCGCGGTGGCCGATGTCTTCGTCATGATGGAATATGTTCCTTTCTCCATATACAGATACTTGGTGAGTAAGAGCTTTTTCTTATTCCGATCCGATATCGGCACCGATAGCCGATCTCGTGTGGTCTCTTCCGATACAATGATTTTGATTCATTTGACATTATCGTGTTTTTTTCATTTCATTTGACATTGTTGGCTCCGATCGGATAATGTGAGATAACGCTCTAATACTCGTACCACTGAAGAACTGCATATCTTAAAAAGCAATGTAGGTACGGCAATGTGAATACGGTACGGAACTTCGAAAGTGTGCTTAGTTCCGTATTTTAGCACGAAAATAGTTCTCTTTGTGATACTAGCACCAACTTTTAGTAGGTAAGTATGTGTTAATAAATATACTATTCTTGCTATAAAACTATCGAGGACTAAAGCTATAAAGTGCCTGGATTCAAAGCTATGACGTTTTCAAAATGGCCTTCGCGGCATTTTGACTACTAATTGTATACGCCATAAAACAGAGAGGAGAAAAACTAACTGTTGAAAAATATCCTATGGAGCCTATTTCTTAGGTACGTTATTTTTTTTTTATGAACAACGGGGAGACTCAAAGGAGACCTGAACCTACCTATACCTAAACCTGATGATAACTTGATAAGGCTGAAGATGGGAGCGAGCCTCTCACGGAATCCTCAACCACTGAAGAACTGGCTATCTTATCTGCAAGTAACTGCCGGAACAGAACGATGCTGAAAACATTGTTGTTATGGCGTCAGATTTAGATAAGATGGAGGTAGCTAGCCAGGGGGACTTACAACAAGTCCTACCACCAACCATAGTGAAGTTAAGATAATTGAAGTTATTTTTTTCATTATAAAAGATATAAAATAATAATAAATAAAACAAGGTCCATATCATCACATTTATCACTTACAATCTTAAAATTTCAATAAAATATGGCATAAAAAGAAATAGAATCATTATTAAAATTAACTAAATGAAATGAAATTGAGAATAAAATTAAAAAATAAAATTACAAATAGTCAAAGTACATTATTAAATTCATTAAAAAAATTACATTGTATAAAAAAATGAAGATTATCAAAGATATCGTTTGCCACGTTTGATATCGTTTTGATCAGATATGCGTTTACTAATTTTATATAGCAAGTAGGTACGTATTTAACTTAATAAATAACACATTAATATTACCTATGCTATTACTTAAACTAATCTTAAGTAACAGGCCACAATGTAAATCTTACGCGTACACTCCTCAACTTCGCTAAAGTACGATGGGTAGGAGTGAGCAAACAATCAGAATGAGCCCACGAGAATGCCGTATCTCGGTCACGTAGAGTTCTGGGCTACTTAAACAAATGAAGTTATCAGAATCAAGAATTAAAACGTACTTATTTGGATGTTGAGGTAGGGTAGAATGTATTCAATTAGGCAAAAGAGACTTAAGGGGGTCCTACACGATATTCCGAAAAATACGATAAAACGTAATTTTCAGTGAGTAGTACCATGGCCTGAATGAGTTTAATATATTAAAATAACTGGTGCAGGTTAGCCTGATAAGTCGTCAAAGTCGCCGCCATTTTGAAATATGAAAGAAATACTTTAAAAAACTAAAAGCAGTACATAAAGGCAATGACGCTCACGAACATTTTTAGTGTAGAACTTTGTAAATTTTACTCCTAAAACAATCATTCTCACATGAAAATGTTTGAAATTATATTCCGCAGATCGCACCCCAACTGAAAATTCAATGAAAAACTTTAAATACAAATAAATTAAGGCTTTTCTATTTATTTCGCACGAATTTTGTTTGTTTTGCAGTAATAAACATTGCTCTCGTTAAATAAATATGCGACTTACCAAGAGAACACACAATACTACCCAGGTACTGATTTTTAATACGAAAAAGAAACCTCCACTGAGAACATAAATATTTTTTTATCATACCTATTGCAGCTCTCTTGCTCAGATGTTTACAGCTTAACAGACCCAAATTAAGATTTTAATGTTTTTATGAATGACTGTCTACTGTACAAGTTGCGTTTCCCAGTGTGTAAAGTTAAAATAATGCCTCAAAATAAATTGCGCTGGATATCAAAAGGGATTAAAAAGCTGTACCACTAATAGAACTTTGCGCAATAACTATTATAAAGAGAACAATTTTAAAAATAAAAATACCTATCAAACTTACCCTAAAATATTGAAAAAATGCATATTACAAGCTAAAAACAAAAAAATATGTGATAACCATTTTATGGAACCAATTAATCAAAACAAATAATAACAATAATGCCGACATAACCGCAAATAATAATAAAAGTACCTCTGACATAACCTATAATAATAATTATAGTTTTGATATAACTTCAACTAATAATAATTCTGACATAACTGCAAATAATAATAATAATTATTATTTTAATTCTGACATACCTGCAAATAATAAAAAAAATATTATCATTCTGACATTACGTACCTATAGGATTTGCATGCTATTGTAAATGATTGAGCTGATCTATATTTTAATGTCATCTGCAGTGTACCCCAAACATGTGTAAATAAATGATTATGATTTATGTTTTTTTATAAGAATGTGTGCCGTTGGAGGGTTATTGCTGCATAATGAAACCGAAGAATGGGTAACAAGAACAATAAACCTTATTCTAAGCTCGAAGGCTTTTACCCGCGCCGGTACCCCCTTAACGGATTGGGATGAAAGGTAAAACCGAAGAGGGCCACTATATTATATTTTGAGGTAAAGAGTTAAAATTACAACGCAAAATGAGAAAAACATCCTTCAAATTAATTTAGGTAATGGAAACCGAAAAGCTGAAAACAACATTTACACGAAGCACTCGAAAAAAAGCGTCAACAAAACAAACTTATTCATATTCGAATTTATTATTGAAAGTAACTGGGGGAAGCGTGGGCCAAGCATGTGACATTGACAAAAAAGAGATTCTCAAGACATTGATTTAAATTCGAATTTTATTAATAGTTATATTTGAGTGCTCAATTAGGTAGAATGTTTATGGAAGTTATATTTTCATGTATGGGTAAAAATGAGCCGCGAGAAGTGCTATGAAACTATACTAAATTTATTTAAAATATAAAAATCTAGTATGAAGGTTGTGACTGAAGATTTAGACCTTATAATGGGGCTGTCGCTTTAACTCTGCCGGAAGTGCCCCGGAGATGCTACAGAATATTGAATTACTGTGGCCTGCCTTCCAACGTCTCGCGTCAATAGGAGTTTACATAATCACAGATGCGGCTCCGAACAATTTCATCAACCTTCCTATAGTCCAGACTTGTCCCTCAGTAATCATTATTTTTTTTTAAAGAAGAATCAGTTGTCTGATATAAAATTGACGTCAACGAAGTGGTGCAGGAGGCAAATTTTGACTTGTAGGCGAGAACAGACTGACAGACAGCCGAAGCATTTTTGGAAAATCTCGTAACTGAGAAGCTTCGCTCGCTCGGTCAATTAGTAAACTGTGGTCGTGGTAAGATTTAATTGACACTTGAATGAAGCTTTTTCATAAAATTTGTATTAGTCGTGTTCTTCAATCTAGTGACAACGGGTCCTGAAAAAGTTGCCGAAACGTCGGAAAACGCCGAAAATCCAAAATCTAATATAAATTCTAGCTAAATAACAACTTAAATTGAAATTCACGTAATCCGTAAAAGTTGTTCTATTTATAAAAAAATGATTTAAAAGAATTAATCGTGCATATGACGTCGTCAGATTATTTCGAGTATAAACTGTTTCGTATAAAAATTGCATTGTATCACAATCGTAAAAATATAAAATGTTTTTTGATTTATTCAAAGAATTCGATCTAATCAAATCATCTAACGTTAGAAATTTAAAACGTTAGAATTCATATTTCTTTAGAGAGACAGTCAGTTGGTTAGAAGATTCTCTAAGATAGCGAAGACAATGAAATTATATTGTTGTTAACTAAGTTAGATACGAGTTCCTTCGATTGAATTAACTAAATCATTATCAATAATTATGACAATGATAGATGTTAGACAAGCATAATTGGTTTATTTAGTTGTACTTTGAGCTTCTTTCTTTGTACTTCAGAGTGCTGGAAATTGATAATCAGTAAAGTGATTGTGGTCCCATTTAGCACCGCACCGCTGGGTTCGGGGGCCCGATTCTCGCGCCTTCGACATCTCTAATTCGAAATTTTTATATCCTTAATTCCTTTACAAAAAATGTAAGTAAAATCCTTACTGTACACTTACTGTATACTTACTGTCAAAAACTTTAGTTTCCATTATCTTTGATAATCCTATAATGTCGGAGATTGCTATCAGTAAGCTAATAATACGGGTTTTTGACTCCAACAAATTTCGGATTCGAGATGCCGAATTGGGCCCTTGTCCCTATAGTCAACCTCGTTCAGTTAGGCAAAGCTTAGTGTCGTGTATAGAAGGAAATAATAATTGAAAACAACTCCAGCCTCCGCAGCGACTTTCGGCGTCACCGCACTTCCTTCCTTCTTTGCATTTCTGAATGGAGAACAACAACCTTACCGTCAACTCTTTGCGGTTTTTTTAGGTTATTTTTATCCGCGAGGGTACGGAGACGGTATATTCGTTTTGGGCGAGAGGATATTTGTTTGTTTCACAAACCTATAACGAGATAGACGGTAAAAGTGTTCCTACCTTGCGTGCCAAAAGTTTGATTCACGGTCAAAGTTTTACGACCTAAGTCAGTCCGCTTGAGACCATTGCCGTGAAAATACGCGTCAATCAGAAACGAGTGCTTTCTTGCAAGAGCTCGTCAATACATTTACGGCCAGTTTCAATAATCTATCCCTAACAAGAGGTAGGCCTACCTTAGTTACGTTACTTAGCTACCGCTGTTATTTTGGGTTATTTTAGGCTGAATAATAAAAATATCTAGGCAACAAAGCTCTAGTAAGCCTATCTCTTACCATAGACAAGTTATTGAAACCGACCGTTATACATCACCAAATCTCGCTCGTGACGTAATCGTAGGTACGAAAAATTCGACACGCTTGGTACTCGTACAGTTTGAAGCGCTCTTTTCGTCTATCTCGCTATAGGTCTGTGGTTTGTTTGTTCGTGCAAACCAATTTTGCAATTTATCTATCTCAAAAACGACTAGTCCGATTTAGATGCGGTTTTCATTGATGAGTTCGGTTTGCATGTTCTTAGATAGGTAGGTGTTACGGTGACAACTCGTCATTGGGCGCTGCAGTAAACATTTGTTTGTGCAAAACCAAAACTACTAGTCCGATTTTGAAACCCATGGATGAGTGAGGAGCCCGTGGCGCAGTGGTTTGAGCCTCGGCCTGCGATGCTGTTGGTCCCAGCTGCATTTGCAGTCGTTAAAACCCACCAACCCCGCGTGGTGGGTCATGGCCCGTTCTCCTTATCCATCCATAAGGAAGGTCAGTGCCCCAGCAGTGGGGACATTAAAAATGACTGATGATGATAGAGAGATAGAGAGAGGAGTGAAGTGGAGAGAGGAGGAGATGGAGTGGAGTAGTAGAGAGTGGAGAAGGTTCTCAATTTGATTGTATTTTTTTATCGATGACGCATAACTTCGACATTTATAGACCGATTTTGATGATTCCTTTTTTGTTTAAATGAGTCTTTTTAATAGCGTTTTGTTTGTTGTTATGATCAGCTGCTACCAGGGCAACAGGAGTGGCCGTACTCGTGGGCTGTGTACACACTGTTCCACATGCACTTCACCCAGATCCTGCACACCGCGTCCATACTCCTCACGTTGTCGCTCGCCGTCTGGAGGTACCTGGCGATCAAGTAAGTTACATTACAATCATATTTATACATTAGTAAAAAAATACCGCCCATGTGCGAGTCGGACTCGCGCACCGAGGGTTCCGTAAAATATTTTTTATTATATGATGTAACTAAAAATTTACGATTTTCGCAAATTTTTCTTTATCTGTACTATAAGACGTTACTTCGTACCAAATTTCAAGATTCTAAGTTCACGGAAAGTACCCTGTAGGTTTTGATTCCCGTGCGAGTTTCGAAAATTTGCGGAAATTTGCGTCATAAACGCCTGTATCTTTTGATTGCTTTGGCTTAGAAGTTTGATTTTTTCACAGCTCCAAGGGACAGTAGACCAGGGGGCCTACCGCCATCTCTTAACGCAATATTGTTTAATGTCAGTTTGTATCGGCGCAATGTTGTTATATGTCATATCGTACCGCGAACCTCTTAAGGCGCTACTCGGAAAAAGTATGGACTTTTTGATATAAAACTATAGCACGGTTACAGTTGTTACAAATCTGGTAATAACATATATATTTCTTCATACCTTTATCTAGATCCGTATAGTTTCAAAAACACGATTTTATGATTTTGCCTCGACACTTTTTCTTTTCGAAAAGACCTCTAAAAAATACGAAAATTCAAAATTATTCTTAAATGGGGTTACTTACACTATTGGAAATTGGTTTAATAAGTGGACACAAATAATATTTAGGATCGTATAGAAGCATTTTTTTAAAACCTCAGTAGTTTTTTAATACGAAGTGATTTTGTGTTTTTTTTGCCTAATCTGCAAAATCGCTCTCGCTCCCGTGCGCGTCATTTTCTCATTGCTATCTCGCTTCTGCATATTTTTTTCGAGTATCGCCTTAAAACAAGCTTGTCTTTTGACGGAAGTTTTGTGGCGTCATCGCTCAATCATTCACTCAAACAAGATTTTTATCAATCAAACCTACTACGACGTCTTGTGTCAAATAAAGTCAAGCATGTAATTTAAACAGTATTGAATCAAAAGGAAAACAAAAAGTTCTTACGACATGACGGTTTCTAAAAGATGGCGGTAGGCCTGCTGAGTATTAGATGTAAATTTCAGTTTGATACCTCCACGCGTTCCTGAGAAAAACGGTCTTGACAGACGATCGGACGGACGGACGGACAACGAAGTGATCCTATAAGAGTTCCGTTTTTTCCTTTTGAGGAACGGAACCCTAAAAACATTAATTTATAAAGTGCGTGAATATATACAGTCAACAGCTGCTACGGTTTTACACTTTGCCCCTGAGAGCGCCCTTACGTTGCCCGTAATAGCGGCGGTTTTCGTAATGCACATGTAAAGCCGTAGCTGCTGTTGACTGTACCTACACACAAACACACTACCACAGACCTATATCGAGATAGACGGTAAAAGTGTACCTACCTTGCGTGTCAAATATTTGATCCACGGTCAAAGTTTTCCGACCTAAGTCAGTCCGTTTGAGACCATTATTGGCGCGTCACTGACGCGCGTCACGCGTCACTCAGAAATGAAAATGGTTAATTGTGCAGTGGTTTCTTGCAAGAGGTCGTCAATAACATTTACACATCACTAAATCTCGCTCGTGACTTCATCGTCGGTACAAAACATTACGCTAGGTTCTCATACAGTTTGAAGCGCCCTTTTCGTCTATCTCGATATAGGTCTGTGCACACTACCTACACCAAGCGACAAATTATTATTGCAGTTTTTATGTGTTTTATGAGATTAACAGCTGCTCTACGCGGCAACGGACGCGACTAAGCCGTCAATTTCATACAAAGGACATCATTCAAACTCCAAACATTTTTGGGCCTTTTCTTTTGATTACATTAAATAATTGTAGGTACTTCTGGTAAGAACTAATCGTTTGGAGTAATAGTTAATAAGGCAAAAATAGCTATATACGTACAATGATTTTGCCATTTTCATACATTCCTTGATTTCTAAAAGTTTTAAATATGAACAATATTTAAACATATTGCTAAAACTAATGATCCAAAGACATTGTGAGGCAAAACGAACGCAGGGATATCGTTAGATGTGCTATGAGAACATATACACAACACGATGAAAATGCTCCAGATCAAGTTTCTTTTCAGAATCCATAAATTTTAATTTTCTAATAATTCTTAGAGTAATCATACAACTTTTGTACCATATTAACTATTGCTCCACAGGACTAGTTCTAGCCATACGTACCATTTTTTTTGTTCGCCGTCACTTTCTGTAAAGGGCTCAAAAATAATAATCTCCTTTTATCACTCACTTTACAAGTTTCACTTTAGTGCAATCTATTTTTAGGGTTCCGTACCTCAAAAGGAAAAAACGGAACCCTTATAGGATCACTTCGTTGTCCGTCCGTCCGTCTGTCAAGCCCGTTTTGGTCAATGCGTGGAGGTATCAAACTCAAATTTATATCTAATACTTAGGTCTACTGTCCCTTGGAGCTGTGAAAAAATCAAACTTCTAAGCCAAAGCAATCAAAAGATACAGCAGCAAATTTCCGCAAATTTTCGAAACTCGCACGGGAATCAAAACCTACAAGGTACTTTCCGTGAACTTAGAATCTTGAAATTTGGTACGAAGTAACGTCTTATATTACAGATAAAGGAAAAATTGCGAAAACCGTAAATTTTTTGTTACATCATATAATAAAAAAATATTTTTGCAAGTTTCAAACGGAACCCTCGGTGCGCGAGTCCGACTTGCACTTGGCCGGTTTTTTTTATTTATATAGTTATTTATTATTTTAATAATCAAACCTTAACTGAAATCCATTCATAATGAAGGGCAGTGCCCCAACTATGGGGACATTAAAAATGATGATAATCATAGTCAGAAACAAACGTTCGTTTTTCGCACTGCCTCTAAGTACACAATTCACTTGAAGAATACTTTTTCCCCTTGGTTTCCATTAGCGAAGCAAGTAAGTGGTTTAAAAAGTCGTAATGAAAAAGTAAAGTTGTTGATGGTGAAATAAAAAGATGATTATCGTTCGGTTACAAAAACTGTTACATAATATAATCTGTTATCTTACCATTCCAAAGAAAATTTGATCCTTTTACGATAGCTATAAAGTTTACTACCGCTCCATGGCGTGTACATGTTTATTCGGACAAAAGCTAGGATGTACGAGTATAATTAGTTTAGTGAATGAAAATGTTATTTGATTGTAAATGTCCATTAGACAAAGTATTCCTTTGTTTAAAATAACTTAAAATAACTTATACTTAAACTAAATTAGGGGTTTTTTGATTTTCCCGACGTTTCGGCACCTTTACAGCTGCCGTGGTCACGGGATGACTGCTGTACTGCTCCACGGCAGCTGTAAAGGTGCCGAAACGTCGGGAAAATCAAAAAACCCCTAAAAAACCTAAAAATACGGACAATTACAACTTAGTTCGTGGAAATATAGCGCGTTTGATATCCGTAAAAGTTGTTTTATTTCAATGAACAGTGCGCGCCAAAACATAAGATGTACGTATAGAATAAAATATATATTTGAGTGGGGCTCCGTCTCCCATAAAACAAACGTGATTTTTTGCCGTGTAAAAGAAACGGCAAAAAGGTAACAATATGTGTCTAACAGATAATGACACGGAACGGAACTCGGCCCGACTCGCACTTGACCGGTTTTTTTAATTTTCATGATGAAAAGCAGCCTATGTTCATCTCATGTCCGAACTTTTTCTTCACAAAAATCCAACCAGAGAGTTGCGCGTGCGAACAAACAACCTTCAGGTGTTTTCTACTGTTTTGGTGGGGCTGAGAGCCATGTTAACCGGCACAGAATTTTTTTTTTATAAAGTAACTACATACAAAATAAATAACTCTTTTCTTAATTTTATCATAAACAAAACCAGCCAGCAACGGCGGTGTAGCGGCCTGCTTGTAATGCGGAGACATATACGATCTCCACAGTACCATGGATTGTGTAATTTTAGTATTTTTTATGTAATTTAATAAAAAAGTTAATATAATAATAATACTAGGGCGGTTACAACCCGATACTCGGGTTCGTCGATCGACGAAAAATACCAAATTATGCGAAAATTTTTAATTGCAGTATGTGATCATCACGTTTAACATTTTGTATATTTTATAGTTTTCGGAACAAATAGACTCGAGTACCTTTAATTTGATACCTTATTCGGCCGCGTACTACGCGCCAAAGTCCCTATCGAGTTGTCACAAATTTTGCGAACCTGAATTAAGTATATAGATCTTTCAGTCATGACATTCTGTTTCACAGGTATCCGTCATACAGCGCTTCGCTATGCACGGATCGGAGGTGCTCCGTGGCAATATTAGCAAGTTTCATACTTCCACCGATACTATGCATACCTTCGTACTTTGTAAGAAATATTACATAATATTAAAGTTACATTTCATTTCTTTGATGCACAGTGAATTCTGCCCCTAAATAGGCAGTGAAGATGATTGCACCTATTTTTCTTCTGCGGTAAAAGTCTGTCTAAAGCGCTTAATAACTGGCTAGTTCTCCAAACATAAAAAAATTGCGTCCGCCCGGAGAAACAGTGTTCAAAAAATAATTTTGTAATTTAAAATATGTAGTATAGCATGTCGCCTACCTTGGACACTTACTTTTTGGTGCCTAATTTTATCATAGTAGGTACACAAAAAAAAAATCACAAACCACCAACAATTGTGTTGGATTTCGTATTTTTATAGTATTTATTATTGCAGGGTAGAAAAATATGCCTTGCAAATACTTGTCATCCTGTCAGTCTCCCATCCCTTTCCTACACGCGCACCTGGACTATTGCCGTTGTTATAAGATGTGAGGACACATCACCCCACTCGTCTTTCCGTCTTCCGCCGGTCAAGTTGCTTCTCTTGCGAACGCCTGAACGCATGTGTATAATGTGTGTGAACTATTAATTGAACAACTTAATAAATCTTGTGTATCGAACTTTAGATAGCTAACTTAAGTGTCTGTGCGCGATCTCCTGCCGCCGACGCTGCCCTGCAACAGGACGCGAACCCACCACGTGGAGGCTGAAACATCGACAAGTAAGTGCGCTCCTTGCATCCCAGTTTCCCGTTGGTTATAAATTTCTTCGTCCTATATTGAAGTGTTTGCAAGGCAAATAGGTATACTATCGACATACACTAAAATACAGTCCACTTTTTTATATTAAACCAGCCACCCTACGCCTAGGGTTAATCGCAATGTTCTTTTAAATATGGTGTTAGGCGACTCCAAATTGATCGCACTCGAGTGTCCTGACTTTAATTTAATTTGACATTAATATATTTAATAAAAAAAGTTCTTTTACTAATATTTTATTGAATAACTATAACATGCTGTTTTAATTTATCAAATTATTTTATGTACTTACATGCTTATTAGTTTTGCGTCAATAAAAGAAGAAAGAAGTGTCCGACGTTTTTGTTGATTACTCTGGAGCGACATGAAATGGCTTGTCCATCCAATTCAATTCAATTCAATCATTTTATTTCTTTCCATAAGTAGGTACAGATGTTACAAAATGTGTTAGGATCTTATGGGCTCTGCCATAACAATTTGTGGCATAGCACAAATGGCATAACAATTTTGGTAAGAGGGAGACTTAGTTATAGGTATATGATAAAATTTACTTATATTATTTATATATCAATTCACTTAATCTATTAATATATCATAATAACATGGCATGCTATTTTATCTATAAAAAAATATTTATTGCATTCTCTTTAAAGGTACTTACTTAATAATAATAACAACACTTGCATATATAATATTTTTAGTTATATTTTGTTTGACTGATAGTTTTTATTTAACTACAGTATTACAATAGTTTTCTTTTGAGAAGATTTTCACCTAAATATTCATTTACTGTGTAGTATCCTTAGATTATCCATGCAATGCTTTGATCTCCCTTTCGCTACCTATTTATTGTCGAGCTTAATAACCCGTGGAGGTCTGTTGTGGCCTGTGTACCTGTATTTTCGATGTACGAAGGAAATAATGTGATAACTCTGGTTTTGGTTTTAAAATAAAAACATTTTATAAAAAAAATCAAACCGACTTCAAAAAGTAAAAAATAAAACTTTTGGAGTCGGTGCCAGCCAAAGCATTCTACATTGCACTTCTATTAACTATATTTTTTTTGGCCTTAGCTAACTAGCACCGACTCCAAAAGTTTTATTTTTTACTTTTTGAAGTCGGTTTGATTTTTTTTATAAAATGTTTTTATTTCAGATTTTTTTGTTACATTTTGTGCCGTTACTTACACTAAAAATCAGCCCATACACAACAATGATGTCATCTAGGTATACGACTACTTGCCAAAAGGTGATTGATATTTTTCAGGATTATGAAAAAACTACTAGCCAGATCTTCGTAAAAATTATATGGGACCACACATAAACCATTTTTTTCCAGATAAAAAAAGAATTTTAAAAATCTGTTAACAACTGGCGAAGTTATGGTGGAACATACATAAAAAAAAAAAAAAAAAATACAGTCGACTTGATAACCTCCTCCTTTTTTTGAAGTCGGTTAATTATTGATTATTATGACACATTTTGTTATATTATAAGAAAGTTGATTGGCCTAAAATGTTTGCATTAAGAATGTTAAGCCAATGTGAAACTGTGACTTTTCTACTGCCGTAACTTTTACTTAAATTAAAGAGAATGTTACTTTTTTTTACCCCTATGGCATTGATCGCTCTGGACATAGTGGCTGTAGCGATAAATAATTTCAGGAAATCAGTTATTTGTGTTTTTAATTTCTTGCTAAAATAGTAATAATAATAATAAATAATAAGAAAATTTACTTATTGACATGACATATTATGATATATGGGGAAAGGCGCTGAATCCCTAATTACAGGTTATATGTCTATAACCTAGTAGGGTCAGCTAAGACTCTTATTTATATCATATTGTTCTTTTCTGCCTTATTACTAGTGTCTGTATTTGCTAACTGTTAACAATAGCTATAGCGATTACTGTTGTGACATTCTCATTATGGCATGGCATGAATAAAGAATTTATTTATTATTATTATTACTATGTTAACCACTTCCTATAAAGACTAACACCAAAACTAGGCTAAATACCGGTATCTCAGCAGTCAGTGGCTTCACACTGTTGATGAATGTGTGTAAATTGCATTAAAGAGAATCTAGAGTATTAGTATTTATTTTGAAAAGATTCCAGTTAATCAAAACTCGTACATTACTCACAATTAGAATTTAAAGTTAGGATTCATAATCAGTGTATTATTGCAAAACGAAATTATCGCTAACGTTGCGAACTTGTCGTGGTACAGGGTATTAAAATTCGATTCGATTCATTTTCGATTTGCGCAAGTACGATCATGTTTCCGTTTTTGGCCGTCAACTAAATTAGCTACCCATCCGCCTTCGCCGTGATATGCACATCCTCTCTACCGTATTTAAAATTCTCAAAGACCCTAACTCTCCTAAGTACCTTTCTTCCCGTTTCCAGATGCTCCCTTCTCGCCCCAGGCGGCCTGACATCGCTGAGATGCTAGTGCTGCCTGGAAGCAACACCAAATTCTTCCACAATTCCTTCTGTGTCAGAGCGGTACAGCTTTGGAATAAACTCCCAACAAACATTCAGGAATCCCCAAGTACTTATTCACTCATTCAAGTCCAAAATCAAGTCGCACTTTCTATTACAATTATCTGCGTCTGAATCATGAGTCACTTACTTAACCCCGTCACTTTTATGTATTTATTTGTATGTATGTATGTATATTTTTTATTTATGAGTATGTGTGTATATTTATGTATAGGATAAGTAGATTATGTGTTATATCTATTTATGTGTGTATGTTGTAGATTTTAGTTTCACAATTTTTTTATTTAAGTTTTGCATTTAGAGTCACCCGCTTAATATTAAATATCTCTTACACGTCTCAGGTTGGCTGGAAGAGATCTCTTTTAGAGATAAGTCCACCTTTGTACACATGTCTCAAATTAATTGTGTAACTATATTTGTTAGTGCAATAAAAAAAGAGTATAATAAATATTAATTTACCGCAAATCATCATGATATCACTATCCAATAAAAGATTTACCTTTAACCCCTTGAATAGAACCGGCCCCAACTACTTCCCACAAGGTAAAATCACTGTTTCAAATTAATTAAAATCTGTAGTACATTATTAAATATCGCAATAACAATTATCTGATTACAATATGATCCATCATGCTTGACATGACATGTCAAATAGGTACCAAGTATACTCTTTGCACCAAGAAGATTAACCATGGAATTATTAAGTACTAGTACGTAGTTCCTATTAATTCTATGTATTCAACGCTCTTTAGGTTATGATCTTCTTAAAAAGAAGAAAAGAATTTCTTAAAAAGAAGATCATTGTGTAAAAAGAGTGTAAATTTAACCATTCAGACCCCGGGCCATACTAATGACATGGCAAAAAAACCATTTCCCTAAAATTATGTTTTTTTATAAAAATTTATAAGTTACCGTACATACCATATTTTTTCAATCTGTAAACTGTATTAGATTTATGAATATTTTAATCATGTTCAGATACTAAACTAAAAAAACTATAACATCAACAGTATATTAGTTTTATGTGGTTAGAAATAGCAAAAAAACATAAATAAAAATAAAAAAACCCCAAAAAATCACGATTTTCAAAAATGACAAATGTCCCTTCAAACCAAAGAGTAGATTAATTTTTTTATCACAGATTGGAGTATATTTATCAGGCTTCGTTCTGAAATCAAGGTGTTCATACAAGACTAAACTCTAACTATTAGAAAATGATGGTTTTCGGCTGAAATTCGGAGAGGACACCGGTGTCCGGTCAGGGTTAATTTTGATTAGTAAAGTCAAAACATTGTCAACGGAATTTCTTTGGTTTCAGTTTAATGATTTTTTAAATATTTGAATTGGACAATTTGTAATTTAAAAAAGGCATTGAGTGCAAAATAAACACTTCAGAAAAAACAATACCTACGTGGACTCATGAAGTGTGATGGTAAGACAGTATTATTTTTCTATCAGCCGACACATAAATTGTCAAAAAGACGTCCCGTGTAACTCCGAAAGAGTTGAGCGGAACTGTTGTTTGCAATACATTGAATTTACGATTAAGCTTGTTAGAAAAAATATACAAGTTAAGATTTGATTTTAATGAGTTGGGACCATAAAGATTCAATTACTTGTGACCTACTACAGAGCCCCCGTTTTTTATATTATCCCCGGTTTAAGGCCCCACGCTGTATACCTGAAAGTCAGTCTGCCACTTGTTCAAAGCGGAACAACGAGTGGCTAAGCACATTTTCTATGCTGAACTTGAAGAGGGCAAGAGCAAGCACGACGACCAACTCCTCAGGTACAAAGATGTGTTGAAGCGGCATATAAAGAAATGCTTTAAAGAGCCCTCTCAGTGGGAGAACAAGCTGCCAAAAGACCGGAGTGGAGGACTTTGGTTCATTCCAACGTCCGAGACTTTGAGTCTCAACGGTCTGCGATTGATATTAAACGCGATCAATTGAAAGCCCGGACACCTGCGGCGATCAATTACAATAATGTCGGTGGTAAGCTCGTGTGCCCGCAGTGCGCGAGGATCTTCGCAAAGAAGATTGGCTACATAAGCCACGTTCGAGCACACGCTCGACAACAATAAATGAGTCGATGTAGTCGCCGTGGCCGAAAACCAGCCTGGACAATATCATCATCACATCTTGTATTCGATTTGGTTAGTGGTAGGACTTGTTGTAAGTCCGCCTAGCTAGCTACCACCATCTTACCAAAGTCTGACGCTACAACAATATTTTTAAGTATTGTTGTGTTTGGGTTGTTAAAGATGAGATAGCTAGTTTCTCAGTAGTTTAGGATTCCAGGACCTTCAGCCTTATCATTACTTAGCTTAGCATCAAGTATGATGAAGGCCAAAGGTTTGCTCGTTGATTTAGAAAAAAAAACAAAAAGAATACTTCATGTGATAATTTGGTTTCTTAACCATAAAACGTTGTTCAAGTCCACGTATCATCAAGCTATCCGACAAGCAGAAATGCAGTAAGTCAATTTATAAGTTCAAGACTCAAAACGCCGGAAACAAGACATCGCCATGGAACTAAGTATAGATGCAACAAGATTGCGTTGACGGCTATTCCTTTGACCATTAAAGTTTAAGGAACAGCCGTTAACTACTTTTGATTTCGGAGTCACTCATGGATCTGTTCTCTCCGCGACTTTATATTCTTAATGACACTTACTTCCAAGGTACAATTGTAGATACCAACCACTGACAATCTTGAACTTCTTGGCGTGAAGTTGGCATCCGATCTTAACTTCGGCGACAACATCGAGTCGAAAGCTCAAACTGAGGCACAAAAGCGGCATCCCAAATAGACGGTTAATCGTTATTAAACGCCGGAACAGCTTTTTATCTTATGGAAAGTACTAATAAATCCTACAAAAAAGTCTCTTTTCGTAATAAAAAATATACAAATATACGCGACGAACTGATAATCTCCTTTTTTTTCTCAATAAATTTATGACTTGCGTCGTAAGTATTGCGTCAAATTTGAATAGAGACATAGTAAGTATGTACAGTCACGAACAATGGTAACCACTAAGTATACACTATACAACCTTATCGCATTGACACAGACGGAAACAAAGCTCTCTTTGTCCACAAAATAATGTCATTCAATATTGTATTGTGACAAGACAAGGTTACGTGTTTCTATATATTGCACATGACTGTACAATCGCAGAAAATCCCGTTACCTAGTCCACTTGCTGCTCAAAATCTATTGAATGGTTGACGTTGTAAGCCAGCACGTTTTGTCTCAACGGTGGTCGAACGGGAATTTCCACGACTGTACAGATATGAGAAAATATATAGAAATTTGACCTTTTTCTCGTATCCTTGATCATTGATTGTTATGATTTTAATCCTTAAAGGATTCAAGAGGACTTTCAGTTGTTTGGTAGATTTTCCTGTAGAATGTTTATTTATAACATACATATATTACATCTTAATAAAACATTATTATTATTATGATTATTTATAGCATCTTTCTTTCTTTAATAAGTGCTTGAAGTCTGGAGTGTTTCCGGAACAACTCAAAATAGCTAAAGTTATGCCGGTGTTTAAAAAGGGATCTCCCACGGATCCAAAAAACTACAGGCCAATATCTCTGTTACCAGTCCTTTCGAAAATATTCGAGAAAATAATTGAATCAAGACTGTTATACCATCTAAACCAAAATAACGTCCTTAATAAGCGTCAATTTGGATATAGAAAACGAATTGGTACTGTGGATGCCATTGACTTGTTATTGTGTGAAGTGCTTACAGAACTCAACAAAAAATTAAAAGTTGCTGGTGTATTCCTTGATCTCACCGCCGCATTTGATATGGTGGATCACAATTTACTAATGGAAAAACTTGAGCACTATGGCATCAGATATTATGCAATAAAATTACTTCACGCATATTTACACAATAGACAACAGTATGTGGAGATGAAATCCATACAATTCAGTGAGGAAATAGTGACTAAATCCATGATTAGGACAGTAAAACGTGATGTTCCGCAGGGATCGATATTAGGGCCATTGCTTTTTGTAATATTTATAAGGTTGACAACGCTCTGGTCAATTTTAATGATTGGTTCTCCAGCAAAAAGCTTGTGCTTAACGTAAAAAAAAAGCATGTTATGCTGTTCAAAACAACTGCTAAAAAAACAGCATGAGGTAGTAGTTAGATGTGATGGACAAATAGTGGAATTCAAGAAGAGTGTCAAGTTTCTGGGAATACATATTGATAAGTGTCTTAATTGGAAACAAGAAATTAAATCTATAGAAGATTCTGTTAATTCTGCCTGCTACGCCATTAGAAGTTTGAGAGATGAGCTGTAAACAAAAGAATTACTAACAGTATACTACTCTCTTGTTGAGTCTAAGCTTAGATATAGTATTAAATTCTGAGGAAACAGCTATGACTACAATCTTAAGAGGGCATTTGTGCTCCAGAAAAGAGTTATTAGTTAGAACCATGGTCCGAAACCACCTTGGGAATCCTGTAAGGAACATTTTAGGAGACGTGCTGGCTCTACCTAGCCGGTGCATACGGGATACTACTTAATAAAAGATAACTATAAATATGAAACCGAAGCCACGAAGGAAGAAAGATTGAGCACTAGAAGAAAAGACATAAAAACTACACTTCAACCACACCTCAATGTTGTAGGTATCAGGCAGTAAAACTTTTTAACGCACTGCCTCTAGAGTTAAAAATCATTGAAGATTTTTAAATATTTATATCAAAACTTATAAAATTCTTATTAAGTGGCTATTTTTACCGGTAGGTAACGACTTTATCGGTAATCCGTGCATTTTTACTCAATAATGTTTTTTATTGTAATGTTTATATATATATATATTAATATATATATAGGTATATATATATATATATATATATATATACTATTATGATTATTTTCGTTTTTCTCACTTATAATGTTATTAATATTTAATGTAATTGATGTAAGTACCTTTAAATCTCAATTGTATTTTTATATTTTTAGTTTCTATTTTTAGTGTGCAACATTCAGACACAATTGTAAAATGTTGTTATTCAATTAAATAAATCGAAATTGAAATATACCTACACTGATATACAGGGTAACATTATATTTGATGGTTCAGATTGTGTTTCTTATGTTTTGGTTGCCGATATTAAAGTATATGTCTATTTGATATTTTACTGTTGATATGGACATTGTAGAATTTGTAGATATGTGATCTAATGTGAACGAAACGCTTATTATATAAGAAAACAAATTAATGCGTTTAAAAAACAAGCTAGTTATGAGCTGTCTATTTGTGATTCTAGCTGTCTCTTTAATAATAACAATTGCAAACAATCACACCAATTATCTAGCCCACGTTAAGTTTCATTAAGAACTTGTGTTACGGATACTAGATAATGGCTAAACATACTTATATTTTTTATTGTAAATACATACATAGTATACTGTAATAGATGAGAAAATTTTAAACCAACTAGGGGTATAAAAGGCAGTATCGATTTTTCCTTAAAAAAAAAACTATTTAGGCTATAATTCATAAGAACACATATTAAACACCCAGACCAAGAAAAATAGACAAGTTCAAGCACACAAATAATTTGTCTTGTCCGGGGATCGAACCCGGGACCTCCGGCGCAGCAGTCGGGTATAATCCCCAATTGATATTTGACAACCTGTTGCGTCAGGTCAAATCGTCAAATAACAATATCGAATTGTATGACGCTCTTTAACGAACTACTTACAACAATAAATATTACTTTATTCAATTACATAAAACCGTACTTAGTTGGCCTCTTGTACAGTCGGGCAAGTTTTTTATGGAGCTTTATATAAAAAAGTTATAGATAGAAAACGTTCATATCACAAATAATAGAACATTAACAGGTATTTCATTTGAATAATAAATTATTTATTTAACCGTAGTAGGTACTTTCTGAGTAAACGTTTCCCAATAAAACTCTACTGGTCAAACGGGGAGTTCCCCGATTGTACCACCGAACGGCGCCGCCGCCGTATCCTTCAACAAGCTTCCATAGTGATCCACAACACTGACGACCATCGATTTTCACGGCAGAAAACCGTGTGTGTACAAGAGACCCAGTCATTCACGGTTCAGACAGTGTGGAATCGGCGAAGAAAGAAATTGACCTTCGGTTCACCGAAAAGGAAGCTGTCGGCTGGACTCCTGCTGCCGAGAACTGGGTTTACGAGCAATCATTACGAATCGGCATTTATTTATGTTTATTCCACTAATCAGTACATACTTGTGAAGTTGCGAAGTTGGTTATGATTTTAAGTCATGGGTCGTGGTACATCTGTTTGGTTCACCTAGGTGTACCATGGCCAGTATATGGCTGCATTCACAATCTTGTACACACATAAATTAGATTCTGGCTCTTGAAGTTACAAAGCAAGGCATTCATGTCTACCTAATGACATCGTCGTCGTCTCAGCCACATAACACCCACTGCTGGGTATAGGCCCCCCCAAAGGGAGGGTTTGCCATAATCGCCACGCTTGGCAGGCGGGTTGGCGATCGCAGTATGGTCAAGTTTGTAGGAGACGCTGCTGCCCGTCTCCTGAAGGCTGAGTCCCTTAGTCGCCTTTTACGACACCCACGGGATGAGGGGGGTAGTGCTATTCTAAGCCTACTACCACTACACAGCTTCATAATGACATATTCAGAACCATATCTGAAAGAATTATAGACTTAACTATGTAGATAGTTTTGTTAATTTTCCAAAATATTTCAAATAGGTAAAAATAATATCAGTCAAATTCCGAATTGTCAAAATTTCCAAAGAGGGTAATTAAGTCGGAAATACACAAAGCAGTCAAATGTATGTACCTCGAGTCGGGTCGGGTTTGATATAGGAAATCAAAGTAATTCAAACTTCAAACGGGTTGGCATAATTATTTGATTGAAACCAACAGACTCTTGATTTCGCAACCACTTGTCCGGGTTCATGTAAAGTAGAAGACAATGAAAACTATCGGATACGTTGAAGATATGTATACTACTCACATGTCAAAGAAACAAACACACCGATAGTTAGACGATGTATTTTTAACTTATATCCTTTGTATTATGCAGCATAAATTAACAGAAAGATAATATTATGTTTATTATATTAGTTTTTTCGTCATATTAATGTTAGTAAAATATAATAATATTATGTAACGTCCAAATGTCCCGAAATATTTTGGTCCGAATTTGATATTCTGAATTTCAATAATCTAATTAAGTTTTTCCTAAAAGTAAAAATCCCAGAAAGAATGACAATGTTATTTTAAAATTCTGACTTTTATAAGTTTAAAAAGTGCCTGAACAAAATGGAATTATTTGTAAAATTCTTATTAATTTTTATAATAGAATGTGATGAGAGTTCGTATTTTCGGAAATATTATTGCGTAGTTTTATTTATTGTGCGGAGTAATAAAAGGCGAAAATTAAATTATCTTATTAGCTAATTGTAATGTGAATTGTTCTTGTAAATTATTGACTGTTTGTTCCCAACGAGTCACACCAAAACGTGTCACACAGTCACCCGTTGAAAAAAAAATTGAGCATTCGCAGTTTGTGCCATACCCTTACTCACCATCATCTTCCCCCACAGGTATTCACCATTCACAAGGTTTTCACCGTCGACAAAGATCTAAAAGACAGTGCACCAGTCAAAGTGTACTACGTAGACTCGGATCACAACGGGACACTGTACCAAATCAATTTCTGGGTCCACGCAGTTCTTATAAAGCTACTGCCTTGCGTGATCCTCACATTGATAAGCGCTTGGTTGATACAAGCACTTTATCGGGCGAATAACAGAAAGAAGGCTCTGAAAGGTTATAGCGCTTGCCAGACTACCACGATAGTGAATGGTGGAGGGAATGTGTTCACGAGAAAGTCCACGAAGAGATCGAAGGCGGAGAGAAGAACCGACAGAACTACTAAGATGCTGGTCGCTGTTCTTCTTTTGTTTCTTATGACGGAATTTCCTCAAGGGATATTGGGTTTGTATTAACAAATTTTTGTCCATAAGAGTAGTAAAATGCTGCAACATTGCCCAAAAGGCTACAAATTTGCTTACCCTATTCTACCGTAATACACACCCGCGTGAGTGACAAATGGCGAACTTCTTACATTGATATTATTGATAGACAAACTTAGGACTGGTAAGCAAAATTGTAGCATTTTACGCATAGATTTATCATTGAAGCAACGCGGAGATCAATGATAAATATATAATTTTACGGTAGGGCGCCAAAGTGCCTAAGCTTAAGAAAATAATTATTGTGGATGATCGTGCCATGGTATATGTAGATTACATTATAATAAACCCAATTGAATCCTACCTAACTAAAGCTTATTTTCCATCAGATATTCAAATTAATTAAGGTCGAAATTCGCTTTAATATATTTTATTACATACATAGTAGAATGATGTGTAAAACATTGACATTGATCTATTCTATCGCCAACGTATTTCAGCTGTTATTTTAGGTGCATTTTAGTTATTGCATTATCTTTAGTCACAATTTTTTACTTGATCACAGATTTTATCAACTTGACACATCTCACAGTTTTATAGTGACAGTTCTTTTTCTTTTATAAATTCTTACGTGATCGAAAGAGCCAAAGTCTCGGTAGCTCAGCGGTTAGAGCATCGGACCGGATTTACAAAGGTCGTGGGTTCGATTCCCATCTGAGAATTCACTTGTGGCCGAGTAAATTTTTTCCAATATTTTTCTATTTAAAATTTATTATAAGTGATCGAAAGAGTTTGAAGTAGATTTTTTTAAAAAGGAAACTTGTTTATTCATAATTACTGTTATCATCTGCGATGAGGGCAAAGGTCAAAATTGAATAGTATCCCGAATTGACAAAGTATCCAAACGACAAAAGTGCAGCGTACACAATGAAGGGAAAAACCATTTTGACGGTTTCAAATCTATTATGAGCAAAGTTGGTCATGTCATGGTTCAATTGGGTCTCTTGTACTCTCGTCCATACTGTTCACAGTTATTTTTTTAGTCAAGAGCTGGAGGTTAAGTCAATGTCTCTGTTCTAGTACTCTAGGTGCGACCAGATAATCGGTCGGTATGCGTAAAGAGTGTATTACCCTTACTCCAAAAAAAAGGTCTTACAGCGTGGTTGCTGCAAGAGAGACTCAGAAGGTAACTTGATTGAATGTGCAGATACTCAACCGGTGAACTGATAAGCAATAGTCTCACCTTTTGGACTTACTGTTTTCTACGCCATTGTCGAATGTCAGTATATCGAATGCCTGGGGTTTTCAGTTAATTGTCACCGGTCAACTGGCACTGGCGAAATACGGGCATTCGAAATGGCGTAGAAAACCCCTGTTTTTTAGTTTCGGAACTTTAGTAAACCCACAAAAAATCTATATGCGTTGACTAGTAGCAGTACAGAAGGGCTAGCATGAAAAACTTTCGAAGCAGTATCGAGAAAGTATTCGAATCGTCACGCCAAAAAATGTATAGAAAAATGTAGATCCTTTTGCGTCCGGCTGCTCGATACATAATACACTTGTTGCAGATACTTTTTTCGATATTTACTTGAAAGTTTTTCGTGCTAGACCTACCTGCAAGCAGGAAAAATTGCTCTAAGTTTAGAATTTTGAAGTAAATTCATAGAAACAATAACAGAGATACTAATAACGTCTATTTAAAAAAGCACGGGTAGATTCAAATAATAACTACTAAGCTCTTAAATGTGAGAAAGAGCTTAGTAAGTAATAGGCTTCATTGTTAAATAAATTTCCACACTGAAAAACAGTAGCATACTAAAAATATAAAATCCTTTTTGTATCGGACTTAAATACTTTGAGTTATATTGGAATTGTTCCAGATATTAATTTATTAATAAGAAGATATATTTTCCAATAAATTATTGCTGGCTATATTTTTCTACTTGCAACTCGGGCTTTACAATAACAAACAGTATTATTAGACTATTTACAATGGGATTAACAGCAGCTTAATTAAATCGCTTGAAACCTTGTTATAGCTTAAACGTATTAAAACTGAACTCGTTTTGTTTGATTCAAACACGATAAGTAGGTAATTTCGGATTTATTAGTGTTCAAACATTCAAGCACTGAGCAAGTAATCACTTTCAAGCTACGCGCGCTCTTCGTGTGACGTCATTCTATATCAGTTTCATACAAAGAAAGCGACTCTCTGATCAAATCGGTCAAGCGTGAGGCGCGAGCTGCGTACAAAGTGTTATAAAATGACTATGAATGAATGAATTATTGAAATAGAACAACTTTTACGGATATTTAACGCGCTGTATTTCACGAACTAAGATCTATCTCTATATATAAGGCCCGTGTCATTCATTCTAATGTTCCCTCCATCGCCATGAGTACAAAACCTACAGCCTTCAGTAATAGTTTCAAAAATCCCAAAAAAAATGTAGACGGCCGGAAAAATATATATATTTTTTTAAATGACCTTATCAAGGTCAAAGGTCAGAAAAACTTTTTTCTCAAGTGACCCCAGTGAGTAGGTACACGTGCGTAGCACGCGCTTAAGTCTAGTTTGACAATAAAAAAATACGGACAATAAGATCTTAGTTCGTGAAATACAGCACGTTAAATATCTGTAAAAGTTGATTTTATTTCAATAAGTACGCGCCAAAAAAAAGTTATGCTACGTACATGTTATTTCATATTTTTTTGGATTTTCCGACATTTTGGTAGGTACCTCTAGGGTCATGGGCTGTGATTTTAATCCGTAAAAGTTGTTTCATTTCAATGAATAGTAACTGTTAAATTTCTTAAGATAAGATAAGATTTATTTATTTTCAGAAATATGATACAATTAGATATTTTACATTTAAAGTCACCAGCGTATTTCGTTGAGAACTTCAACGTAGAAATGTTGTTACACGTCATAATACAATACTTGTCAAATGAAACAAATTATGTCGGAATTATATCGGAAAAAGAATTTTATGCTATTGACTGTACCAATGAAAGTAAAATTAAATTGTAATATTACCTGGTTCTGATGTTCGTTGTCACAGGTCTCCTCAGCGGCATTCTCGGGCGGTGCTTTTTCAAGCTCTGCTACGACCTGTTTGGCGAGCTGATGGATGTCCTGGCTCTCCTCAATGGGGCTATCAACTTCGTCCTGTACTGCTCCATGTCCCGCCAGTTCCGAACCACCTTCGGCCTCATGATCAGGAACAGATGTTCCACTGCCCAGAGAGCCAGTTCTCACACCGAACTACAGACAACTTACGTTTGAGGAAAGATGTGTCAAGTGTGACAAAAAATTTGAATGTTTAATGAAGTGAGGTGAATTGAACAAGTCGTGCGATGTAAAAAAGTGTCTTAAACTATCTAAGTGTGTTAGGTACAACGCTTCATTTCTGCTAAGCAAAGCACCGTCTCAAATCCCGTAAAATTGTTGATAAGTGACTAAGGTAAGTAGTACAGCAACCAGAAGTAGCAGCAAACAGTACTGGCAGCAAAACATCCTAAGAAACAAGTCTTACTGCAATCGCCTGCCCGCCAGTTGATCATGGTGGACTATATGTATATACTAGCATTAAAGGGAGGTTGTTACCCTGGGGCCCAATTCTGCTAATGCTTAGTCACAATCGTATTCCAGTGGTGTTTCAATGGTAGTGCGGTTTTACACAGTTCTTGTTACAACAGTGTAAATAAACACTACTATTGAAAAATCACTGAGAGACGATTATGACGAAAATTTAGCAGAATTGACCCCCTGTTCGAAAAACCGCCTTTTTCAGTGTACATTGCTCCCGATGAGGGTTACGTACCACAGCACAGAACACTTAATAGCACAGGTTAAATGACGTAGGTCACTACGCAGGAAGTACGACCAAAATTATAATAAAGGACTGCTTAAAACATTTTTGAAAGCTGAAAACTGAGTTTTTGTGATTATAAGGCTATTAATGTTAATCTATTGTGATGTGACAATGTAAAACAAAAGTGGAAAGTGTTGACGAGTGAGATTTTGCATTGAACAAGAACCAGCATGTAACATGTTAAATGACAAAGAGATAATAATTCGATCGATTCGAAACTCAAATAAAATATTTAATTTTAATTACAATGAAAAAGGATTGTATTTAAAATATACTATATTAAGGTCTGTTTCACAATCTAAAAGTAAGTTCTGATTAGCTTGTTTTCGAGATGATTTGACTGCTGTGATATGAAAAAGATTCCGTCGAATTGAGAACCTCCTCCTTTTTTTTAAGTCGGTTAAAAATATATCAAATGATCTACCAAGTAATCTTCTCAGAACTTTTTAATTGTGAAGGAGGCCCTTAAAATAATATACGAAAAAATAGTGGAAAAGAAATGACTACAACCTACTAATATTGTGTAACTGAAAGTAGTCTTGTAGAATCTTATCAACAAGCATTAATCTCGTATTCTTAAATTCTCTATGATCTGAGTTTAAAACACTATGCCCCGTATTACAGAACGTTACTCGAGCTGTGTTCCTGGGGCCCAATCCTGCTAATGTTTAGACACAATGGTATTCCAGTGGTGTTTCAATGGTAGTGTTGTTTTACACAGTTCTTGTTACAACAGTGTAAATAAACACTACTATTGAAACACCACTGAGAGACGATTATGACAAAAATTTAGCAGAATTGACCCCCTGTACTTGAGATCAGTTAGAAACGGACGTCGCTACATGCGATGTATATGCGAATCCCTTGCTAACTGTACTCAAGTATAGATCACTGCTTGAGTCACGCTCTGTAATACGAGCCTATGAACCATAGATATCCATGTTAATTAAAACTGAGCTTAGGCTGAATCGCTATCTTATAGGAAGCCTTGATACGTCTGTTTTGTCCCTAACTTTTTTTTACATAGAGAAGGAAAATTTAATAATTACCTCACTTCGAAGTAGCAACTACTAAAATATAGTGTAAAATAAGCAGTCACTTCTTCGAATTATTGTAAATATAGTGCCATTTTAAGATACTCCAAAATATGTATTAAATTGCCACAAAATACCTAAACGTATCGGCTTAAGCTTAGGATCCGAAGGCAGGGTGTGCTCGAGCCTCAAAGTTATTCGTGCGTATTCAACTACAATAAATTTCGTATGATAACGTCTTACTAAACTATCTTTATAAATAACAAATGGATTTGACCCTCTGGGATAACAAATTTGGTTTAAGAATATTCCGCTGTTTTCTCGTGATCCCAATACCAGTATGAATGAAATATTATGTTTGTAAACTTCTAGAACAACAAAGAAGATTATTGTATTCCTATACCCTTAGAATGAGAGAGTGAAATCGGCTTAAAAATTATTGTAAAGATTCCGGTAGAAGCAATTCCACCTTCATGTAGGCTATTTCTGCGTTGTATAAAAAAAATCTCCATTAATATCTTATTATTAACTTTATTATTAGAACTAAATCTTCCTGGGTTATCAGTAAATTAAGCCATCCTCCCACGTTCTTTAAACACGGCCTACCGCCATTTCTTAGCGCAGTATTGTTTCAATCTTACCATGCTATTTTGTACTACGAATCTCTTACAGTACCTAAGCTTGTTTTTTGACGGAAGTTTTGTGACGTCTTCGCTCAATCATCGCCCCCAAAGTGTGAGGTATGTCAAAATGTGACAACTTCAATGAAATCAGAACGCAACCCAAACGTTCTTAGGACATGATGATTTTTAATAGATGATGGCAGGCCCGCTGGGCGAGATTCCCAAGCTACAGCCAGTAGCACCTCTGCCAACGTCTGCTACAAAATATCAAAATAGATAATTTTTCACCTTTTCGGAATGTGCAGGTAAAAAAAACTGTATTGTCGTCTATTATTATTTTGTGTTTCCTAGCGCTTTCGGAAATCAATAAATGTATAAGATACGAAAACCAAAAAATAACAAATAAATAACATCCTGTAACAAAAACCGTCTTGAAAATATACTTTTTGGAATCGGTAACAATTCGTACATTTTTTATTTGTTGGCCGACACTTTATGAAACCTGTATGATCTCCCTTGTTGTAAAATACTATAAGCATTAAACTTTTTTTTTACTGTAGCTTAGTCTCAATATTTTAATATGTATTTTTAAGTGGAGTGGAAACACTTAAGAAATCATTTTGCCACGTGGAAACTGTGATAAGCAATTTTAATATGGTGCGGCTAAACTTTTTGGGTTTTCATTCCTAAGTAAGTTTGTGGGATCCTCATATAAGTCATAACTACGAGTTCATTCTTAAATTCCCATCATCTGGAATACCTTTTTAACACTATAGTAAAAAAATAATAATTTACAATGTCATACATTTCGTATCTTTGTCATTTCACCGTTATTCACTTAATATTTTATAGCATTGCCTTTGTTATAACTTTATGTGCTTCTGACCGTACAATATTAACTGAATTAGGTACGAGAAGCGGGACTTAATGACCACGATACAAAAGGATTCCTTCCCTTCTTTACATGATTCAAGGGTTGTTTTACAATCTGTGCTCTTCCATTTTCCCAGAAGGAAGAAGGGCCCTGAACGATCGCCACCATTTAACAAGCTTTGTGCTTCCAAAGGAATTCATAAATTGTATTTGATGTCGGTTGCTAGTTTATATTAGACCTTTGGACAATATCAAGTGTTTGTCATGTAAATATTTTTGTAATATTCTGCTCTGAAACGGTTTTATGAATATGCTTTTACATAAATTAGACTTTGGATCGAGTATAAAGCTGACGTAGTTATGTAAATCAAGTAGGTAAGTTTTTTGTTTAAACAGTGACTTGTTTTGAAAATCTGTTTTTGTTAAACTGTTCAAAATAAATAAGTGTTCCTTGCACAAGAACGCTTAACTGACTTTGTCTTTCAAAACTTGTCTTTCGTGTAGAAGGTGATAATCTTCTAGGCAAGCTCGCTCCATCTTAGACCTCTTCTTGATCTAACCAAGGCTATCCTATTTAATTATATAAAAAAAACATTCTCTAATCTATTCTCAGGAATTTAAATGCACATAGTCCTATATATTTATGCAAATCAGACCGGTAGTTCTAGATATTAGCGCATTCAACAAATGCTTCAGCTTTCTTATATATGAGTAGACTAACTAAAATATAGGATTTTGTATAGAGATATGTATCGAAAAAGGAAACAGGTATTTTGACAATTGATGTAGGTATATTAATGTGTGAATTAGTACATAAGTGTAAAAAGATATTATTAAACGATTTGTATGTGAAAACTGGATTTTTGCTCTCATCCTTTAAATAATATTAAATAAAAACACATGTAGGTACGTATAATTTTGGTATTTATTAATCATGTATTTTGGTCGTACACTTGAATTGTTTATATCCCGGGCGGATAAAGAAAGGGATTGAAAATGGCGGCTCTCTAAGTCTGTACCATCAACAAAAAAAGGTTTTAAGATTTTGATTATTATGAAATATTTGGTAATTTTATAGCAAGTTAATAGAAACTAATAACACACAAGTTGATTGAATACATATTTAAATACAAGTAATAACTTAATTTGATTGGAAATATCTTTGTAAATCATGCATGTGGGGAACCTCAAAAAAAATACTTTATTTTTACTAAGCATTTATTTTAGTTATTAAAGAAAAATGATATATGTCATATCTAAAACATTTTATTATTTTATATTTCTTACAAATTTATTTTTATTATAAATGCGTTATTATATAAAAATGAACATAAATTTTCTGACCTTTATAGGTTCCGGTTTTTACTTACCTCAAAAGAAAAAACCGTACCCTTATAGGATCACTTTGTTGTCCGTCTGTCCGTCCGTCTGTCTTCGTTTATCTCGAGAATGCCTGAACGTATCGAGTTGAAATTGAAACCATAATTGAAGTCAACAGTTTGATGATGGTGTAAAAAAATCAAACTTGTTAAGTAACGTTAGCAAAAGATAGGACCGTTTATGTCGCAAAAAAACGTATTTTTCGATACTCAATGGACTAAAAATTCATAAACAAACTTCCCGTTGATTAGAACTATGCAATGTAGGTATCTAGTGATATTGACTTTCACTACAAATACAGGAACAAATCTAAGCACTATATTTTGTAATTACATTATAAAAATATAGTCTTAAGTTTTTTTAGGGTTTTAATCAGACTATTATATAATATATCTATACTTAAGTAGTCCGTCCGTCCGTCTGTCCGTGGAGGTATCGAGTTGAAATTAAAACCATATATTCAGGTCAACAGTCTGTTGAAGGGGTGAAAAAATGAAGCTTGTAAATTAACGTAACAAAAGATATTACCGTTTATGTTGCAAAAAACGTAGATTTCGACACCCTCAAGGAAATTAAAATTCATAGTGTTACACGTGTGAAATTTGGAAAGTAAAATCGTCTTTTACTATGAATACAGGAAAATATTTAAAAACTGTACACATACATTACACATTTGTAATTAAATCGAAAAAATATATATAAGTGTCGGAAACTGAATTTCGGGAAAAACGCGGGAACGCGTTTAAGTATCGAGTTGAAATTAAAACCAATGTATTCACGATAACAATCTTTTTAGCTGTTAAAAAATCAAACTTCGAACATCTGAAGACCAGACATTTGTAATTATATCATGCAATAATTAATCTTAAGTTTTGATAACTGAATTTCGGGAAACTTCTGAAAAAAGAGACTCACTTCCTGAACAATTTATAATATTATGTACCTAGGTAGTAGCGGCGAGGAGTCAAAGTATTACGAAGGTAAGCCGGACCCAAAATTTCTCTCAACTGAATGGCGGATGGGATAGGATTTCTTAAAGGGACGCCGATGGGAATCGGTATGTATGGACCGTTCGCCACTGCTAGGTAGTAGATACCTACAAATTTGTGCGGAACCCTCGGTGGGCGAGTCCGACTCGCACGTGTTTATCTTTATATCACAGCAAAATGTCTGAGTTAGTGATGAGAGATACCTTTCGAATATAAATATGTTTAATTGAAAGTACCAGGGTCGCATAGCTAACCAGAAGTTATTATACTTGAAAAGCTGCTGCCTATGATAAAATAAAAACAAAATTCCTTAATATAAAATCAGAACTTATCAAAACATCTAAAATAACTCCTAGTTAGCTATGCGACCCTGGTAGTTTCAACTTAACATATTTATATTGGAAGGTAAGATATCGCTTTAAACTACACAGTGTAGAAACAGGCAGTAGGTTTTTCAATGCTAAAATGTTACAACGTTAAAATGTGCCAGTTCTTCCAAAGCGGACGAAACTTTTGAGGACGAAACGTGACTAAATCAAATGTGTAACTCTGGGATTCCTTGTCGCATTTGCTGTAACACAAAGACCAAAATATAAGCAAAGTCCTTTCCATTCTCTCTTATCGTATGAGGATTAGTGGCCTGGTGGTGGTATCTCTGTTGTCAGAGTTTATCAAGCCGCCCAGGAGACTTCTGACTTGGCTCAACGACTGTTATCAGATGACAACAGTCGGCACCGACGGTTTAACTACCCTCCGAAGCACGAAACCACTCAGCTGTAATGCCAGTTTACGGTCACCCATCCGACACCTCGCCGTACTGAGAATTGCTTAACAAACTTGATCGAATACGATCATCAGTCTGTCAAGTGCCGCCACGAGCGCTTCGAGTCCTCTCCATTGAATTATGGCTTGTAGGTGTTGCGTAAGTAGACCGATTTATCATTCCCCTTTAAAGTGTTTTTTTTAAGTTTATGATTAATTGCTACTAACCCGTTAATGAGCGGAGCAAAACAATACATCATTTAGTTTATAGGTTTTCTCTGCTGGCGTTTATGAGTGAACTGGCGTCTGTAGCGGCTTTCTGGCATTTTGCCAACTAGAATTGTGGAGTCGTCGACTATCGTGGTTTTCAGGAAATAGGATTTCAATGCCGAGTCTGCAGTTCTGGATTCATTGGCATTTTTGCGCAGTATTCGCAAGGAAGTCACGATCAGAGATCGGACCAATTAGATCTGATACCACTATACAGCTACCTGCCGTATGCCTACTCAAGTGCAATTTTCTATTTAATTGAATGCTTACGCAAACTGAAAACTTAAGAATTACACAATAAATGGATCTAATAGTGGGATTTACACGATAAAATAATGTAATTTTATAGTATATATTAATTTAGTAGGCTCGAAAACTCCATGAATATCGCCTAAAGGTGGCTGACCGGGATCTTCCGCGGTGACCAACCCCTGAATTTAATTGATAATTGACACTTAGACTGCAGCCCTCTTAATTAAAGCTATAACACTAATTAATGGCCTCTCAGGCATTAACCCGCTTCGTAACTACAAACCAATAAAATAAATGACTTAACAGCGCTGTTACCGGTTGGTTGTATAGTTTCAAATAAAGTTCAGGGCCCCTAGCCAAAGTAACAATTCAAAAACGATAACGAAGTTCGAAAAGAATGAAATGTATGGGATTGACGGATTGGCATAAGCAGCGCTAAATCACGTGGTCTTACCACAAGCTAATTGACCAATTTAGACAATAAAGCGCTATTCAGACTACGCTATAATATGATAGCATATAGCTTAAAGTAGCTCATAGCACAACTATATCGCTCACCATACATTTACTTAGAACACGTTCACTCTTAGCTATAATATATTATTGGCATACTATACGCTATCTAAGTAAATGTTAGGTGAGCGATATCGTTGTGCTATGAGCTATAAGCTATATGCTAAATATTATAGCGTAGTCTGAAAAGCGCTTTACGAATTGTAATTATCGTTTCGCTACGTATCGATGTTACTTTGTCAACGGGCCCTGCCCCGGTATTACGAGCTCTTATAAAGGATTAGCGATAGCGGCCGCACTCGGTTTCACCCGCATGGTTTCCGTTCCCGTGGAAATATTGGGATAAAAAGTAGCCTATTTTTTATTCCAGGCTATCTTCTATTTGTATGCCAAAATTTATCAAAAACAGTTCAGTAGTTTTTTCGTGAAAGAGTAACAAACATCTAAACATCCTCACAAGCTTTCGCATCATTTTTTTTTTTTTTTTTTTTTTTTTTTTATTTAAAGGACCACAAACAGATTCATAATATTTCAATTATAAAACTAAGTAGTATTCAGATACAGTCATTATGAATCCAACAGTGCTGGTCACATTTTACATAATTAGCTAACATTAAGGTGGAGCAAATCTTACAGCTAGGAGGTATTAAGATTAACTAGTGCTTAACATATTTAGCAATATTTTATTAACAAAGACAAACATTAACCTAGATTTTGTATATATGTGTGTATGTGCGTGTATGTGTGCATAGGTATGTGCGTATTTTTGTATTTGTGTTCCTATATGTATGCGATGGTGCGCGTTAAAAAAAAAAAAAAATGTTCACTCATAAGGCCCTTGTTATCCAGTCGTAGGTTCCCTCCAGCGCCATGAGTATAACACCTACAGCCTTCACTAATAGCTTCAAAAATCACAAATAAAATGTAGACAGCCGGAAAAATATACATATATTTTTTTAATTGACCGTATCAAGGTCAAAGGTCAGAAAAACTTTTTTCTCTAGTGACCCCAGTGGGACTACATACTGCGCCTAACTACAAATTGCACACGTGCGTAGCACGCGCTTAAGTCTAGTTTATAATATAAGCAGGATAACACGCTACACCGTGCCGGGCCCGAGCCGAGCCGGAGCCGAGGCTTCCCTTTTGCACTTTGCTCGGCCACAACTAAGTACGGCCAACGCTCGGTTCGGGCTCGGCTCGGACTCGGCACGGTGTACTGTGTTATCAGCCATGTTCCATTGAGTGAAACACCGCCGCTATAACTACGCAATCAGATCATACAGGAAGGATCATCAGGGAAATACAGGAAGCTAATTATGCTGGAGAGAATTGACTTATGCTACGTTATGGATTCAGGCTCCATATGACACTATATCAAAAAAGTATGTACTTTTTGGTATAAAACTTTAAGACGGTTAGACATGTTACAAATCTGCAGAGATGTGACATTTTGAAAATACTTCTATTTAAAATGCAAAATACTAAATACAAAATACCTATTTCCATTTTGTATTTAAATGCTTTAAAAAAAAAGCATTTTGTATTTTATTTGAAATACTTTTTCGGACATACCTACTTATTTTGTATTTGCAAAATGCAAAATACTTTTCGACATGTTTTGTCAAACAAAATCAACATTACATACATACAAACATACAAAACATTCACGTGAAACTAAATTGTTATGTTATCGTAGGTACCTATGTACAGAACTGAACTGTTGGTTTGCAAATTGTTTATTGCTTGATTACCGGAGTTAACCAATGATCTAACTAACCTAATTAATAATGATTGAATTTTAGTTTCAAGTGCAAATGCAAACGCCAATATTGAATATATCATATTGGTATCATATGGTACCAATCTCAGCACCGAGTGCACTCGGTGCTGAGATTGGCACGGTCTAACAACTCCTGAGGATGCTCCGTGTGTGGGCGAAACACGTGTAGAGTAGTCGGTGAAGGTGCAAGGTGTGTCACTGGGCTGCATCTGCATTTTTTCTTGCGGAATTACGCGACATATTTTTCGTTTTCTACTAAGATATGGATTTCCGCCAAGTAACGCCTGATTCTATCAAATATCATTTTAACATTTTAAAGATGACGATATTTGTCTGCATAAAAATAAAGACCGCCTTAAAATATAAGAGCGGTTTGCCTAGCACTGCAAGGGTAGAAAGGCTTTTTCTGATAATGCAGACCCCTTAAAGCAACATGAACGACAGTGCCTTTGAACAAATTTATGAACACCGAGAAGACGCTTCTCTTCTCCATCTATATATGCTCCCAGCAATGGGGACATTCAAATGGGAAATGACGAGTTCATAAAGCATGTAAACTCGTTTTAAATAATTCGAAATTAACGATATGAGATTGAGAACTGATTAAAGTATTTTATAAAAAAAAGTATTTTGATAATACGTATTTTCCATTTAGTATTTCAAATACAAAATTAAAAACTGTTTTGTATTTGGTATTTGAAATAGAAAAATCAAAAAGTATTTACATTTTATACCTATTCAAATACATTTTGAAAACTATTTTGCACATCTATGCAAATCTGGTAATAAGATATATATTTCTTCATACCATTAACTAGATTTGTATAGTTTCAGAAATTTATGATTTTGCTGCGACACTTTTTCTTTTCGAAATGACCTCTTAAAATTATGTTTTTTTTAGATTATTCTCAAATGGGGTTACATATACTATTGGAATTTGGTTTAATTAGTGGACACCAATATCATTTAGGATCGTATAGTTTCATAATCTCTTTAATGGTTATAGTTATTTACTACGTAGTGATTTCGTGGCTTTTTCGCCTAATCAGCAAAATCGGTCTCGCTCTCGCACGCGTCCTTTTCTCATTACTATCTCGCTTCAGCGCTTTTTAACCCCCGACGCAGCGCAAAGAGGGGTGTTATAAGTTTGAAGCCTATGTGTGTCTGTCTGTCTGTCTGTACGTATATTCGTAGAGCCTAAACGAATCAAGCGATTTTAATGCGGTTTTTTTAACTGAAAGCTAAATTAATCGAGATGTTTCTTAGCCACGTTTGATGAAAATCCATCCGGCCATTTATGGAGATGGTCAACTGCCTGCCGAAACGGTACAAGATACAAAGGTGTCGCTTTGACTAAAATAATGAACACCCTGGGCAAATTTAGGTACAGCAAAAGAAAAAAACAAAATGGCGGCAATATTTTTTTTGTCTTTCTGTACATAAATATTCGTAGTGCCTAAACGAATTAAGCGATTGCAATGCGGTTTTTTTTTATTTTGTGTGTTATTTAAAAATATGAAAAAAAATAAAATTAAACATTTTAAAAACCCCCCGACACAAAAAAAACTTCAAAGAAATAAAATTTCTCTCTCGGTCGGGGGACCACAAAAAGAGAAGTACTAAAAGGGTATATTATACGTTGGGAGTCCCCCGTTAAAATATTAAAATTTAATTATTTTGTTGCATGATACGTGGGGCATACTGAAAGGTTCTGGAACCAGGCACTTCCAATAAAAAAAAAAAAACAATCACTGATTTTGAAAGTCGAACTCGCTGGAAACATGTTATTTTTAATTTGCGAGACTGTCATCTATATTGTGGCGTTCATTAGAAAATTGTATGTCCCCATTACAATGAATTAACTCTTGAAAATTTTCACTCAATGTTTTTACCGATTTTAGCTGCGGCCTTATTCAAAAAGGAACTTGCCAGAGACTTTAATTTGCAGGATGATAAAGCCCCATGCCACAACTCTGTGTTTTTGTGGTTCAGATAATTAAGACGTGGACGTGGTCATCTCCATGACGAAGGACGTGAAGGTCGGCCGGCAACTGCGGTTACAGAATCAAACATTGACGTAGACAAATAATGAAAACGGAAAAAAATAGTTGTCAGCAAATTCGTACTTTAAGCATTAGAATGAGCCAAGTGAAAAACATTTTACATAAGCATTTGCTGGTGCGGAAGTTATGCACTCTAAAAGCTTCGTTTTCAATAGTAAAAGGATTGGTAATTCATTTCTTTTTTAATGGTTGCATCGATCGCGGAAATGTGAAAAATGTGCGGTCATATTCTTAGAAAAATAATACGAGCATCATTGATCAGTTACTGATGAAACTTTGGTAGATGTTCTGAGCGCGCCCGCGAGGGTTCCTGGCCCAAAAACTTTATATTTATCTAAAGGGCTTTGCAACGCATTGCAATTGCGCATTTATTACAACGGAAAAGTGCTTTATGTTCGATACGGTACTTTAACGATTTGATTTTAACTTGCAGATACTACATTCATTATATCGTCAGGAGCCACACCATCGGCTATCAATTCCTTTTCGACATTCAAAATTCTACATTACGTTATCAGACATAAAGTTTCAATTACATCGTTCAAAATAGGCAAAGATTGAAATTTTATTAGGTAGATCCCTTAAAATAACCCGTTTTATAACGTGGACGTAACGCCCCTATAAAATTTACAATGATCAGTAAATTTGGGCAACGCTTATATTATCAGGGAAGACCGCAACGGTACTTATAACTTTTACCATTATTACAATTTTCATTTTGCAAGGGACTATTGACGAATAAGCATTTCGTTTTATTTAAGTCCGCTTAGTAACTAAAAAGAAGAAAGCCTACAAATCTGCAATTAAATTAGACGCTTATTGCTTTCTATATAATTGAATAGACAATAAGGCTTCAGGTGATCAGCAATTGTAATTTTGATGAGTTATGAAATAAGACGAAATTCACTATCTCGAGCTCCTCCGTCCTTATCAAGGCTCGTTAAGCCGTTGGTCCCGGCTGAATTTGCAGTCGTAAAAACCCACCAATTTGCATTGGGCCCGCGTGATATAACAAATAACAAATAACTAAATAATCAATGATATTTTATTGGTACTAATATCGTTAGTATTCATTAAAAAAGCACAGCATTGTGAGTCAAGTGAAAAATTAACAGATCCTAAATTGAGTTCCACCATTACGTTTATCTTACTAATATTATAAAACCGAAAGTTTTTTAGGATGATAATAATAATAATAATAACTTGACAACATTAAAAATGCCAACTGGCAAAGTAATAATCAATTTTACAAATTTTAAAAATGCTTTAGCAAGTGATTAAAAATTTATTCGTTTGAGAAAGTCCGACTTTTATATATTTCTTCGCAAATCTATACTTAATATTATAAAGCTGAAGAGTGTGTTTGTTTGAACACTCTAATCTCAGGAACTACTGGACCGATTTAGAAAATTCTTAGATCATTAGAAAGTTACATTTCTCCCGAGTGACATAAGCTATATTTAATCCCGATATTCCCAAGGGAACGAGCATCACGCGGGTAAAACCGCGAGGATCCGCTAGTATGTTATATAACGTCGTATGACATACGTGCGCTTTGATAATTACAGTCTCTGCTTTCTTGTAGCCTTCGCCTACGGCTCGGGCTAGCAATATCACCTCGGCTGTAATTTTCAACTTACCGCACTTATATCATAATGTACTGTTGCGTATATAATTTTTTCAATTTTCAATTTATTTAATTCAATAACAATATTTTACAATTGTGTCTGAATGTTGCACGCTAAAAATAGAAAAAAAAATACAATTGAGATTTAAAGCTAAAACATCAATTTAAATAAAATATTAATTACATAAAAAGTGTGAAAAACGTAAACAATCTATAAGTATGTATATAAATGTCAAACCCATAAATAATTCCATGTCAAAGTAAAGCAAAATAAAATATAAACCATAACATTACAATACAAAAACATTATTGAGTAAAAATGCACGGATTACCGATAAAGTCGTCAAGTGAGTAAAACAGCCACTTAATAAGAATTTTATAAGTTTCGATTTAAATATATAAAAATCTTCAATGACTTTTAACTCTAGAGGCAGTGCGTTAAAAAGTTTTACTGCCTGATACTACTACTACCTACTACAGTGCTTCACAACATTGAGGTGTGGTTGGAGTTTAGTTTTTATGTCTTTTCTTCTAGTGCTTAATCTTTCTTCCTTAGTGGCTTCTGTTTCATATTTATAGCTATGTTTTGCTACATCTAAAACTACAACCAGTATGTACAGGCTAGGTAGCGTCAGCACGTTAAGTCTCTTAAAATGTTCCTTACAGGATTCCCAAGGTGGTATTCGGACTATGGTTCTAATAGCTCTTTTCTGGAGCACAAATGCCCTCTTAAGATTGTAGTCATAGCTGTTTTCCCAGAATTTAATACTATAATTAAGCTTAGACTCAACAAGAGAGTAGTATACTGTTAGTAATTCTTTTGTCTCCAGCTCGTCTCTCAAACTTCTAATGGCGTAGCAGGCAGAACTAACATAATCTTCGATAGATTTAATTTCTTGTTTCCAATTAAGATACTCATCAATATGTATTCCCAGGAACTTGACACTATTCTTGAATTCCACTATTTGTCCATCACATTTAACTACATTTCAATTAGTTGTAAAATAAAAAATCTCAATTCTTTTTGTGGAAAATTCTGGAACAATTTATCATTGTCTTTGGTTCGGTTTGTCTATTGTCGCCGGTGACTTGCCTTTTCCTTTCGATTCTCGGCGTCGTCAGTGCGACAAATATTGGAAGCAGAATATTCATATTGGGATCGTCCAATCCGTTTGTTGGAGATGAGGTGGTGATTGTCATCGATATGGCCTAGAGCCAATATAATCTTTTAATTAATTCAAGAATTTTAATATGAAGCGGCAGGTGAGTTTTTCATTCCGTTTCATCTTGGTTGGAGTCTCACGTTTCATGGTGGAACTTCTTGAGAATTAACATGTGCTCTCTTATTTTGTTGCAGAGAGCCGCTCCTTTGTTTTAAAACAAGAAATTAAGTAATATATTTTGCATTTCTGACAACTTTCCCCGGGCTGATGCACATGTCCCGTTGAAGCAGTGTGTCTCGTCTCAGGCCACGGAATGTAGAAGTGTTCTCCTCTGATGCATGGGCGACTGAGTGCACCAACACCTTGGAGGATGGCTGCGTAAGCTAAACAACGAACTCCGTTTATTTTTGTACACTTTTTGTTTGTGAATTTCACCGACATGTAAAACGGTTGTATTAATGTAATTTTAATATAGAAGTAACTTAAGAACATTTTGCTTTAGAATAGATTAATGGAAGGACGCTTCCACTGATTCTTGTTTACCAGGTCATGACCAAATAATTTACCATGTGTTTTTGAGTACCCACATATAACTTTTATGCTTTAACTTTTACCTTACCTTAATCTAGAAAATTATAGTGATGAATTGCAAGTTGAATTTATCTCGGAATGGATACGGTTCAAAAATGGGCTGTCTCAGTAACTATTGTTTGTACTTATATACTTTATCCATTAAATAAGGTCTGAATGGTGTGCAGGCATTTTCGAAAAGGCGGCAAAACTAGGCATTGCCCTTTCTCCAATCGACTTTGAACTTTAAGACGTTGAGTTCGAAATTGTCTGGCGTAGTTGCCTTTGACTGTACCTCTCTGTCTCTGTAAACTATCTAGTCTTTAACCTAATGCTTCTCTGAATTATGGTACAATTCACAAAATTTCAATTACTACTTCCCGCAATTACTAACATGTGAAATTGAATTTTTATGTTCGGGCGACCTCCATGGTGGAGTGTTATAGGGGAGAATGCCAGTGTAGCGGACGAAACCCCAGAATACACTTTAGTTGGTCTGTTCTTGTTAGTGGTCTGGTTTGAGCTCGCAATTAGTGGAGTCATTAATGAGACCACGTACCCAAGCCGCTTTTCCGCACGTTCGGACTTTCGGTTACCCGGCAGTGAAGTGTATAATATACGTTAGCCTCACACGTATCATCTTATTTTGCGGCCCGGCCGGTCACCGCCTAGCAGTTGCTGGCGCCGACTATCTAACCGGAAGGTGTGAAAAGGCACTTACTTATGGCCGAATACTCTAACGCTTATTACTTTAAGAAGCTTTAAAACATCATGGCGTTTTTCATACCTTTGACATTTAATTTAAGCGAGAGGTTCATGTTTAAGAAGCCTACAAAGTTGAAAAACGTTTGTATTCGGGCGTTAGTCTGTCCAATGGGTCCAATTCACTTGTGGCTAGTGGACTCATACAATTTGTTAGTAATGTCAGACATTAGGGACCGCAGCTACATGAAAGCGGTCAGCTATATGCGCATAACGTTGCTATTGCTATGTTTTTGTCTGCAATGAATGATCATTCAAATATTGAGGTCGTCATAGTGTCAGCGTTAAGTGGCAGACAGTTTACCGGTAAATTGTTTACATATGTTTGAAATTTAACGTTCATAGTGGTGGAACCATTAATTCCTTAAGATATAATAGTTGGCCTCTTGGTTAGTTGGCCCCAGTATTGTGAAATTCATCGTAAATTCACACTTTTGTAAGAACATCTAACATGTTGTTCAGAAAACCAGTATACTAACGGTAGGTACGGATGTTTGCATGTTCAGGAGTGCGTGCGGGTGTGGAGCCGGCTTAAGGCGCTACTCGGAAAAAGTATGTTTGATATAAAACTATAGCACGGTTACAGTTGTTACAAATCTGGTAATAACATATATATTTCTTCATACCTTTATCTAGATTCGTATAGTTTCAGAAACACGATTTTATGATTTTGCCTCGACACTTTTTCTTTTCGAAAAGACCTCTAAAAATACGAAAATTCAAGACTATTCTTAAATTGGGTTACTTACACTATTGGAAATTGGTTTAAAAAATATTTAGGATCGTATAGAAGCATTTTTTTTAAATCGCTGTATTTTTTTAATACGAAGTGATTTTGTGTTTTTTTGCCTAATCTGCAAAATCGGTCTCGCTCCTGTGCGCGTCGTTTTCTCATTGCTATCTCGCTTCAGCATATTTTTTTCGAGTATCGCCTTAACAACATCATTCTAAAACTGAGGATAAGGTCTAATTCTTGTGTGTATATAGGTACGTCTATTAAACCAGTCATATGTCACATTCGAAATCGGAATAATTTCGATACACCTGCATTTGTGGTATGTTGTTTGGGTCCACCTAGATAGTATTTATCCAGCTAGGCGATTGCGTAAAGTCAATCGTATTCATTTGACAGTTCATATTGTATCCTACTCGTATTTAATGTCATTCCATACAAATTGCAGCCGATTGAATACGATATGAACCGTCAAATGAATACGATTACCTTACGCAATCGCACCCCAGTTTTGCAGCTTTCTAAAATGTGAGCACTGAGTTAGACCGATAGTTTCGACCAAAATAATTAATTAATTAAATAAATAATATTTTCTATTTGCCCTAACTTAGCGCTCACATTTTAGAGAGCTGCAAATCTGGATAAATACTATAGATAATATTTATTCGACCAAAATATCAGGAATAATGAGGTACCTATCTCCAGGTAAATTAATGGGGAAAAAACCGAGGGTACCGTACAAAAATGTACGGTTTTGCAATTTTCCTTTTTCTGTACTATAAGACGCTTCGTACCAAATTTCAAGATTAGTTCACGGGAAGTACCCTGTAGGTTTGATTCCCGTGCGAGTTTCGAAAATTTGCGGAATATCTTTTGATTGCTTTGGCTTAGAAGTTTGATTTTGTCACAGCTCCAAGGGACAGTAGACCCGAGTATTAGATATAAATTTCAGTTTGATACCTCCACGCGTTCCTGAGAAAAACGGTCTTGACAGACGGACGGACGGACAACGAAGTGATCCTATAAGGGTTCCGTTTTTTCCTTTTGAGGTACGGAACCCTAAAAATAAATGAAAAATTAAAAAGAAAAAATGATTTATTTTTCTTCTACAAAGTTTTCAGCGTAATTTTTGTACAATATGACTGGCCTTCGAAATATGTCAAATAAAGATTATTGAGATGCGGAATCATTCCTCGGAAAATTGAGACACGGAATCATTCCTCGGAAGTTGACAAGTTATTGTATGCTCTGCTATTTATATTCCAGGAAACTTGCGAGCGAAATGAGTTTTCAATTGTAAATTCTTTCTTTGATAAAAAGTCTGGTAAGTGCTTTTCATAATATTTATTTCTTTATTTCAAAATCTATAGCTCTTAATTAAAACAACAAAGAGCAGATTTTACATATGGTAACTAAATACAATTATAGGTAAGAGGAGACGCACACATGTAAAGAGAGTAGAAACAATGAATCATTTATTTTAATAGGCTAAGGTAAACATACATAGGTACAAATAAATAGATAAATAACTACTTCAAGTGGAAAATAAGTTGCCAATGGTTTTTTAAATGCTCAATTATAATGACCATCACATGTGTGTCTGTCGTGTCGTGCTTGTTTTTTCTTCTTAAAGTCTCTGTTAAGCCATGTAGGGCTAACGTTTTTAAACGTACAGCCTAATTTAAATAAGTTTAAATGTTTTGTATTTGTGTACTGTCTGTAAAGTTCTTAGTGTGTATCTGTTTGTCTCGTTCTTGATGTCACCCATGTGTCCAACAGAATGCCAGTGCAGCAAGCTCTGCTTGCTGCTTACACTGAGCTGGACACAGTTTTGGCATCACGCGACGATGCACAATATATTATAGTACCTAATTGTAATTTTGTAATGTTGTTTTGTGTAGTCGTTGTGTGGTTCTGAAATAAATGTATTTTTCTTTCTTTCTTTCTTACAGGCAGAATATATCTGTCGAAGCAAACCTTTAATTATATGTTTTCTTCTTCTTCTTCTTCATTCAATACGGGCGGTTTCCGCAACTCGACGACTTTTTTTGCGCCTATTTTGCGTCCGGAGGGTGTCAGGCCGGATCACTCCAGCCATCCCAGCTCAACCAGGAATGCTCCCAGCGCATTCACGTCAGAGACGGCTTCCCGGAGACTGCCTGGTGAGCCGAGGTACTTCGCCCGGTAAGGGGCTACTCCGTCACAATCCATTAGGACGTGAGCAGCTGTCTCTTCTTCCTCCATGCAACCTCTGCATAGTGGGCTGTCAGTGACACCTAAATTGAAAAGGTGCTTGTTAAAATTACCGTGGCCAGTGATGGCCCCTGTTATCAAACGTAACAGCGGTCTATTGAGTTTAAGGAGAGCTCTGGAGAGACGAGCGTCTGCGCGCGGTAGTGCTTGTTTCGCTTGTCTGCACGTCTCCAGTGAGTCCCAGTAGTTTTGATGCAAGTTAGCTGTGTGCTCACGGATCTTACCATCATACCAGCTAGCCGGGATGGGAGCAAAAGGTTCCGGTCCGAGAGGGGTAGAATCTGAACCCCGCTTCGCTAACTCATCTGCCATGTCATTACCTCGTGCGCCGCTGTGGCCTTTAATCCACTGGACAGTGAGATTATTGGAAGCACCTACCTTGTTTAGGGTGTTGTAACATTCTTGTATTAGGCCCGATGTGCTACGACTACTATTCAGGGCCTGTAGTACCGACTTGCTGTCAGAGAGTATATAAATGTCGCAGTTTGTTACCTCTCTGGATATAATTGCCTGTGCTGCCAGTGTAATACCAACACATTCCGCTTGAAAAACGGTATTGTATGGACTAAGTGGAGAGGCAATTTGTATGTTAAGGTCCTCTGAAAATACCCCCGAACCTACTCCCGATGATGTCTTGGAACCGTCAGTGAATATTAGGAGGGCCTTGTGCTGCTGTCTGGAGTCAAGTTCGTCCTCCAGGTGTACCCTGTATTTTTTGTCGAAGATGAAAGATGGCGTGACTTTGTCACACGCTGCCTCTATCAGAGGGGTGTCAAGCCATTCCTCCAGTAAGCCGTTAAGATGCTTTACCTTCTGATACCGCAGTGTACCCAAGTGTTTAAGCCTTAACGCTGTCTTAGCAGCCTCTTGCTGGATGTGGAGGTGTAATGGTTTAATATTAAGCATTACCTCAAGTGCTGCTGTCGGGGCAGTGCTCATGCATCCAGTTAGAGCACAGCAGGCCTGACGTTGAAGCCCCTGAAGTTTCTTCGCTCCGTTGGTTTGGACAGCTTTAGGCCACCAGACCAGCGAGCCGTAGCTCACGAGGGGTTTGATAACTACGTTGTATAACCATAGGAACAATTTTGGTGACAAACCCCAGCGCTTTCCCACCATCTTGCGGCATTGCCAGAGTATGACACTGGCGGACTTAATTTTATGCTCGATGTGGCTGTTCCAGGTGAGTTTGCTGTCCAAGATAATCCCAAGGTATTTTACCTCACGAGACAGCTGTAAACTTTCGTCAAAAAGTTTCGGCAAGCGGTGATTGCCCACTTGGTGTTTATTTGTAAACATAACCAGTTCAGTTTTTGACGGGTTAACTTTCAGGTCTTGTTCTCTGCACCAGTTCTCCACCTTTTTCAGGGCAGCTTGCATGACATCACAAGTCAGACTGGCCTGATTGCCAAAGGTAAGTATGGTGATGTCATCCGCATATCCTACAGTGTAGAAATAGTTGGAGTTTAGATGAGCGATCAGGTCGTCAACCACCAGGTTCCACAGTAGAGGAGAAAGTACCGCCCCCCTGTGGGCAGCCCCTAGCAACAAGGGCTCTTTGACTAACCTCTCCCTCCACCTGTACCGTTCTGTTGCGTAGCATGCTAACTACCCAGTTGATGATTTGCTCTTCCACCCCTCGCTTCCTCAGTGAGGCCTCGATGCTGTTAAAGGTGGTCTTGTCGAAGGCTCCCTCTATGTCTAGAAAGGCCCCAAGACAGATGAGTTTGTTCTGAAATGCTGCCTCTATCTTACCGACTATTTGGTGAAGTGCAGATTCTGTAGATTTGCCAGGGCTGTATGCGTGTTGATGTTTGTGTAGCGGGTTTCTAATTAGAGCTCCGTTCCTTATGTACCATTCACAGAGCCTTTCCATTGTCTTCAATAGAAAGGATGACAAGCTAATTGGTCGGAAAGCCTTCGGATTGGTGTAGTCGGATTTCCCTGGTTTAGGTATGAACACCACCCTGACTTCCCTCCACTTGTGTGGTATGTATCCATGTGCTAGGCACGCTTGAAGGCAGCTTTCTTACAGGCAGAATATATCTGTCGAAGCAAACCTTTAATTATATGTTTTTTAAAGACGACAAATAATAGAATTTTGAACGTAATTACTGGGTACGAATTTGCAGTTAAAGAGCTTCGTGTGTCTAGTACGAGTTAAAGGAGAATACAAATTTTATGTTTTGGATACTAATCCATCCATCCATCATCAGTCTGTGCACGTCCACTGCTGGACATAGGCCTCTCCTAGCTCACTCCTATTGTGGCGTTCATAGGAGGCTATTAGCCTACTGCTACCACGCTGGCCAGACGGGTTGGTAGAGGGTTTGTTTCAAGTTTTCCTTCTCTCGCACAGGTTTTCAATGCGTCGAGCCTCTTAGTCGACTCTTACGACAGCCCAGGCATGTAAGGGAGTGGTGACACTTGTATTCTTAGGCCGTCACCACACGGCACGGATACTAATCGATGCTGTCTATTTCGCCATTACATATTTTGTATAGGAATATCATGACTCTGATGCCGTCTATTTTCAAGCTTCAATAGGTGCTAGAAGTTACAAGAGTCAATGTAGTCAGTAAATGCCCGATGATCGCGGTAACTCAAATGTGGTATTTTTTTATATATTTTTAATATAAATAAGATACTGTGCGTTCCAAATACTACAACAGTATTCGATAATACTGTAGTGATACTGATAATACAGTATTCGATATTATTATGTGTTATTTATGATAAATTTTAAATAGAAAAATATTGGAAGAAATCAACGCGGCCACAAGTGAATTCTCAGATTGGACTCGAACCCACGACCTTTGGAAATCCGGTCCAATGGTCTAACCACTGAGCTACCGATACTTGGGTATAATGAGGTGTTATTACTAAAAAATATAGCTTTTGGAACAAATCTTCGTTGACAAGACGGTGTTAAGTTGAAATAATTAGGAACATGAAAGTGATCTACACGAATGATTTATGATTAAGGTTACCTACCTATTTTTTATGATGTCGTCAGTCTATTTTTTTTGCATTCGAGTAGAGAAAACTAATTTGCATAGTATTCTACGCTGATGTAAATCATAAATCATAACATTTATTTGACACAGACAGTGGACATAGACATAACATAATTATGACAAAAGATACACAAAGATCTTATAGCAAAATGTTCCACCCACATGGCTGCATCAAAAGGGATTTAGTTCAGCATGTGTCAGTGTTGAATCTGATGCTGGTTTTCAACTAGCTGGTTTCTAACTTGACACGTCGATGTCAATACGGAAGTATCGAAAAAATTAAAATAAAATAAAACTAAGATTAAAACTAACATTTATAAAATAACAAAATAACAAGCACGCGTCTCCTTTATGCAATCCATTTGTTTGTATATATGTAATTAAAGTAGCTGTAGGTATTAGTGGTGTGCAACAATACTGTGTGACTGATGTGATGAGTGTGAGTGAATGAATGATGTGTAAGAATAACAAAAAAATGATGATAATGACAAATATAAATAACTAATACTATTACTATTACTATAGCCGTAGAACTGATAACCGTTGGGGTAAACGAGTTCTAGAGTGGAGACCGCGTCTCGGCAAACGTAGTATAGGACGTCCTCAGGCACGGTGGAGTGATGATTTGCACAAGACGGCTGGTAGGAGCTGGATGCGAGAAGCCGAAAACAGATCTCAGTGGCGTGCACTTGGAGAGGCCTATGTCAGAAGTGGACTGCGACAGGCTGATGATGATGATGATGATGACTGTTACTATTTAAAAATGATATGCTGTCATTTAGCATGTAAAGTTTAAAAAGGGGGAATAAAACCTACTTATAAGAAGTGGAATATTCTTGAAAGCATTTTCCGAAGCACTATTTATAGCATATCCATTGTTATAAGTATTTACAACAAAAACTAGATACCAACCCATTTAAAAAAAGTATTTCTGTACCTTTAATATTTTTTTATAAAGGACGGGGACACTCTTAGCCTTCATCATAGCTGATCATAAGTATTGATAAGGGTGAAGATGGAAGCGAGCCTCTCCCGGAACCCTCAATCACTGAGGAACTGGCTATCTTATCTTTAACTGCCGGAACACAAGAATGCTGAAAACATTGTTGTTATGGCGTCAGAGTTAAGATGGTGGTACCTAGCCAGGCGGACTTACAAGTTCTACCACTAAATAAAATATTAATAGAAGTTATTTAAATAATTTTGAATGTACTGCGATTGAACTGCCTATAGATTTGGAATTATCGTTTCTCGGTTGTGAAGGACAATGTAAAGCTGTTCAATGTTTGGGCTTGCCTTAATGATGATTAATTACCTTTGCATAGCAATTTGGGTCAGCCGATGATGTGGATTGATAATTAAAATTCGTCAAAAGTAAGTACCAAAATTAAGAAGAGATGTTTTACGACCGAAAAAGCGTTTTGTTTTAAAAAAAAAAACATTTTATAAAAAAATTAAAACCGACTTCAAAAAGTAAAAAATTAAACTTTTGGAGTCGGTGCCAGCCAGGGCATTCTACATTGCACTTCTATTAACTATATATTGTTTTGGCCTTAGCTAGCTAGCACCGACTCCAAAAGTTTATTTTTTACTTTTTGAAGTCGGTTTGATTTTTTTTATAAAATGTTTTTATTTCAGATTTTTTAGTTACATCATGTGCCGTTACTTACACTAAAAATCAGCCCACAACAATGTCATCTAGGTAAACGACTACTTCCCAATCACATTGATATTTTTCAAGATTATGAAAAAACTACTAGCCAGATCTTCGTAAAAATTATATTGGACCACACATAAACCATTTTCTTTCAGATAAAAAAAGAATTATAAAAATCTGTTAACAACTGGCGAAGTTATGGTAAAACATACATAAAAAAATATAAAAAAATAAAACCGTCGAATTGAGAACCTCCTCCTTTTTTGAAGTCGGTTAAAAAGAAAACAGATCACATTATAAGTAAATGGGAAAGTTTGTAGGTGTATTAAAACTCTTAGCAAGCCAAATGGGAGTTAAAAAATCTTCAGTTTTTTATATTGGTATTAATCAAACGTAAATTTCTCTTAATAATTCTCTGAGCATAGAAGAAAAAATCTTCTAATATTATAAAATGTTTGTGTAATGTTTGTTACTCAATCACGCTGTCAGACAGATAGTTTAAAGCCTGGATTAAAATATATTAGGATAGTTGCGATCCCGCTCACATGGTCCCTAGAGAATTTTTCGAAAGTAAATGTACGTAACGAAATCGCGGGTGGAAGCTATTTCAATAGCTCAATTAAATTCAATTTAATCGCCTCTGTGGTCTAGTGGTACAACCACCGGTATCAGACCCAGGGGTCCCGGGTTCGATTCCCAGCGGGGATACATATTGTATTCGGTTTGGTTGGTGGTAGGACTTGTTGTAAGCCCGCCTGGCTAGCTACCACCATCTTATCTAAGCCTGACGCCATAATAAGAATGTTTTCAGCATTGTTGTGTTCCGGCAGTTCGAGATAAGATAGCCAGTTCCTCAGTGGTTGAGGATTCCGGGAGAGGCTCGCTTCCATCTTCAGCCTTATCAATACTTAACATCATGTATGATAAAGGCTAAGAGTCTCCCCGTCATTCATAAAAAAATAAAATAAAAAAAAAGATGTAGGCGAGTAGGTACTTATTTATTGTTATTTATTTATTTAAAAACTAGTTTTATATTATGTTTGTCTTTCCGTCACGCCCTCACTAAGCAAACAATTACCTTAATTTTTGGCATAGAGTTGAAAAGACGGAGAGTAACCGAGGCTTTTTATCCCAATATTCCCACGGCAACTGAAACCACGCGGGTGAAACCACGGGTGGAAGCTAGTCCATCAATGATCAAAAGTTACACAATTCAATGATAACTATTCTGTCTTGAGTTTTTACCAAGAATTTGTATGTATAACACGTAAATGACTAAGCTTTTCCTATTTGCTTTCACTTACGTTGGATTCCTTCGTAAATGTCTCTTATCAAGACTAAATGGAATGAGGCTCTCCGACTTCATATAAAATACGGTCGATTAAACAGATCCACGGTAAGTAGGCTGTAGGGAGTTTTCTAAGGGGGATAAGTGCTTCTTTTGTGTAATGTTTGTATCTTTTGCTGGTAGATGACGCTTACTGCTAAGAGACTTCTAAAGTGACCTCATCGCTTGGCTATTTGTCCTTTAGGACTAACAATTTTGTGAACACACTACCGGCCGAAATTAATAACCTATCTCTAGAGAGAGATAGATAGGGCTATATGGGGACTTACTGTCATCTTTTAGAATCCACCATGTCTTAAGAACGTTTTTTCAATATTATGAAAACCAATATTATGGTACCATGACCCTCTGACAAAGTAAAATTTTGTTATTCCTGTCCATTGAGTTATATCTAAAGATATGAAGTACCAATACAATAAAAAGGCGACAACACGCGATGATATTTTGTAACTATTGTATTGGCGGACTTAACCAGCTACTGAACATTCGCAACAAATATATGGATTTACCTATGATATTATTTGTATAAGGTAAGTTTCTAAAGACAACTATCTCAGTTCCATATACATTCTATAATCATTGTTCCGGCCAACGATCAAATTGATTTCGTCAAATTTTGACACACTTCACACTTTGAAGACACAAAACTTCTGTTGGAAAATAAGCTTATTTTATGGGGGTCGTGGTAATACCATTGATATGATTTTACAATACTGCGCTAAGGGATGGCGGGATTAGATTCATTATTGAAAGTTATGGCGAGAGCGACGGTCTGTGCAGGGGGTTAGAAAAATCGATAGCGATAGCGATAGCAATACCTTAGGCGATAGTAGTGCTAGTCGTCTGGTACTCAGTCCGGATCGAGCTATTTTGTCAGGTTGACACAATGCGAGTTATCTCGAAGCATTTCTCGTACGTGAATTATTACTAGCATCGTGTCAACCATTCATTATATGCCCTTATTTTATGAACCACACATTACTTTTGGATTTGGTGTTATTTTAGTGTTTTTTGGGCTTCCCGACGTTTCGACCCTTTTCAGGAGTCGTTTTAATAACCCCTGAAACTCGCACTTTAATCAATCTAAAGTTATTTTATTTAATGAAAAAAGTAGGTAAGGTACTATTCCCCCACAGCATTTCGTACCATGCTCTTTGTTTGGTTGCAAACAAAGAGCATGCTTAGGTACTCATATTAAATAGGTTGATATTGCCGTCTGTATGCTTGTGCTGACTTTAATTTAAAATAAAGCGTGCCTTTATGTGGCCAGTTTCGCTTTATAGTGCGCTATGTGCGTTGTCCATTTGACTCAAATATAAAGTTTATATTTGAGCCAATTTTTATTCCAAGAACATTAAATTGGTTTACGGTTTCTATCTCGACAGTTTGATAATTTGTGTTGAATAGTATGTAATTCTATAATACTGTCCACATTCATAGGATATCGTACCTGTATTTTGTACGACACACTCCGCTTATTAAATGTCTAACTTCTGTAATATTATACATACCTTTTTGTTTACGATGTGCCTAACAATTTCAATATGCGAAGATGTACAAAATAATGAGAATGCGAATGAGTTTGGGAAATATTTCGTTATTCTTTAATAACCGAGTTGATATAGACAATAATGATAATATAATGTGAATGAATAACAGCGTTCGATATTAGTATAGTTGTTGTTGTTAGTTTGTTCGGTCATCGTGGCGGACAAATAGGTACATTTAAATATTGATTAATTTGAAACATCAAATTCTAACCTTTGCAATGGTCGGTCCTGGGATGGGTGACCAAAATCTTATTATCTTGAGGTCCTGCGTGCCTCGAAAGGCACAGCCGTTGTTGGTCCTGCCTACATTTGCTTAGACATCCTCATCATCTCATATTGGCCCTTGTATTGGGCCCGCATGCATTGCGCATTCTCTTAGTCACAGAAACCAGAAACCAAAGAAAAAACTGAACAAGTTATGCATGCTGAGGGTTCAGTACAATATTTGTGAAATTCCGAATAATAATTGTGCCTGAAATCCCGAATAAACATTAAGCTTTGGGGAAAATGAACATCAATATTAAATTATCGTCACCTTGATTACGAAGCGTCTCGTCGGGTTAGACATTCTTTCCGGAATCAAATATTGAATATCAGGGATATAAGCGAGATGCTGATTGGAGCTTATTGAATGAAAATATGCTGAATTTTTATTCAAAAGTAGGTTGTATTGTGCGTGGACCCTTACATGAGCTGATAAAGCAATATTGTTGTAATGTCAGTTCTGAAGAGAATTTTACATCACGCTATAAGTACGACTCTTAAAGTCTGTTCTACAAACTGAGATTAAGGCCCTAGTTCACCAACTGAATGACCACTGATTAAAGCTAAACGGCATTGAACTACGAGTATTGTGTTTCAGACGATGGTTTGCAGTTTGAGGGACAAGCCGAGGTTTTAAGCCACGATAATCCAATCGACAAATTGATAAACTCGGCTTTAACTTGAATGAATTTACTTGGCAAATTTCATACAAATTCTATTCCATTTTTTTAATAACATCAGAAGTTATCATGATCGTAGATTGTGAAATAGGTACTCAACGCTGCAAAGTCGCTAGTTACAAAAATAATAGTAAGGGCAGATAAGTTCTGGATAGTTTATAAGACACATCATTTGACAGTTGTAATATGGATAATATGTAAAATTATGTGACATATAAGCTAGCTAATTTATCAGGCAGTGGTAAACCGGCTCTAAGTGTTTGTCATTTTCAAAATACGACAGTAGTCTTTTAAAAGCAAACAATTCGCCGAAGGAAAACGGTAATAAACAACTGTCATTACATTAACATGAACATTTGGGATCATAAAACAACTTGTGACTCCATTTCATGGCCAATACGAAAACAACAGCTAAACAGCCCAGTAAGTTAGTGAGTTGTAATCGTGGCGATAAATTCAGACGAATTTAAACCCTCTGCTCGTATAGTTTTATGGTTATGTCTGCATTAACCAACGGCTCGGTTCGAACGAAGTTAAAATTTATAGACATTTTCATAGAGCAGTGAATTGATGATAAACCTGTTTAGTGCAGTGGAGGTCATTTTAAATGTGAACAATTTTGTATCTTTATTTTAGAACACTGGGACATTTTAAAGGCAATTGGAGTGACAACTTTAAATAAGAAATATAAAACAATTTTTATTTCAGTACTCTCTGAACTTCGAAACTATTCACAGCTGCGTTGGAGGACATATATTTTTAAACTCTTGGATTTAAAATGGACTCGGCATCAACATTAATGACCAGCACCTTCGTTTACGGATGATGTAGTTCTTATGGCTGAGACCTTGGGAGACCTGAACACAATGCTCAAAGATCTTCTTAGTGTTCCCAAAGATGGGTCTTAGGCTCGAAGCTTTTGAAGTTAGGTCACTTTCTAATTTGACGACTGTGTATGAAAAAAAAACAGGGAGAAAAACACAGCCCTTGATCAGTATCTCGCCGGTTTTTCTCGTTACAAGTTCTCCCGCCGTTGGGTTTGTGACCGATGGCGTAGTTTCTTTGAAATTCATAAGTGCTTGTAACAGCCGAGACTGAATAAATGATATTGATTTTGATTGTTTGACGATCTGTTTGGCACAGGGGTACTAAACCCGCCTCCTACGCCAGAGGTCCCGGGTTCGATCCCCGGATAAGACAAATATTAACATGTCTATTTGACTTGGACTGGGTGTTTAATATGTATATTATGTATGTATTTACAAAAAAATGTATAGAAGTATGTTTATCCGTTATCTAGTACCTATCCATAATACAAGTTCTTCATAAAACTTAACGTGGACTAGATAATTGGAGTGTTTGTATGAAATTTATAAAAAAAAAAATATGTTTTGGCGCGCACTGTTCATTGAAATAAAACAACTTTTACGGATATCAAACGCGCTATATTTCCACGAACTAAGTTGTAATTGTCCGTAATTTACAACTTAGTTCGTGGAAATATAGCGCGTTTGATATCCGTAAAAGTTGTTTTATTTCAAAAAAAAATATTTAAATTTAGTGTGTATGCTTGAGAGTAAAAAAATATATAAATATCACACACACACTCTCTTAGCCACACTTCAACAACGCCTAAAGTATTTGGCATTGTTTTTTTTAAGATGTTGACCGGAAGCCATAGTGTCAGGTTGGCAGCCCATCTCCTACGAGTGCGAAATGACATCCAAAAAAACGAATGATAAAAACACTGAAGGCCAAATGCACGGAATCCCAAGTCCTTTTAGAATTTGTATTTGTGATGTCATTTTACACTCTGTTGTTTTATCTTTACTCCCAGCCTCAAAATTATTTGTAGAACTCATCCATCATACGTGAGGAAGCAACGTCATACGATCTTGCCTTGTGAGAATTGGGAAGACCCTACATGGGGTCCGATATTGTTCTATGCACTAAGAAAAGATTTGAAATTGGAATTCGAGTGAGCAAATTATTACCTTAAAAATTTGAACAAGCCAAACATAGATATGTTACGTTCATTAATTTGCGTTGAAATCTGTGACCACAACACTAAACACTTTTCGTCTTGGTCACAGATTTCAACGCAAATTACTAATTATATACTGTTAGTTTAGTAATACTTAGTCGCCGTCGTCGTCTCAGCCACATGACACCCACTGCTGGGTATAGGTCCTGCGCTACCCGCATCCAGCGGCTTCCCGCGACCTTTACCAGATCACCGGTCCACCTTGTGGGGGGCTTACCCACGGAGCGTCGTCCGGTACGCGGTCGCCTATCCAGAACCTTTCCGCCCCAACGGCCATCGGTTCTTCTCGCTATGTGTCCCACCCACTGCCACTTCAGCTGAGCGATGTCAATAACTATAGTTCCCCTGCGGATCTCCTACGGTAAGCAATACGGAGATCTACGAGCATTGTATTCAGGTCCTCCAGGGTGCTGACTGTTGATGCTGCGTCCTTTCCAGTCCAAAAGCTATACGTAGACTTTCGTCTTGAGACACTGAGGTAAGGTGGACGCGCAGATTTTGCGGAGCTTCCCGAATGCTGCCCATCCGAGTTGGATTCGACGAGAGATCTCTTTCTTAAAGTTGGACTTACCTAACTGGATTGTCTGTCCAAGGTAAACGTAATGGTCAACAATTTCGAGTGTAGTGTTCCCAACGTGATCTGTAGTGGGTATGACATGGGAATTCGACATGATTTTCGTCTTATCCATGTTCATACTAAGACCCACAAAGCACTACGGAGATCTTCGAGCATTGTGTTCAGGTTCTCCAGGGTCTCAGCCATAAGGACTACCTATATCATCGGCAAAACGAAGGTGTGTCAGATACTAGCCATTCACCTCTGGGAAGACTGCAGCACCGCCCACGTCTCAATCGAATTAAAGGCTTTCTCATAGCCCACGAACGCCAAGCAACGTGGCAGATTATACTCCTCGGTCTTCTGTATAACCTGCCGCAGCTTAAGGATGTGGTCTATGGTTCTAAAGCCTTTTCGGAACCCGAGTTGTTCGGGAGGTTGAAAGTCGTCGAGCCTGCGAGCAAGACGATTCGTGATCACTCTCGAAAATAACTTAAAATCATGGCTTAGAAGTAAGATGGGTCTGAAGTTCTATAACCGGGTCTTGTCACCCTTTTTAAAGAATAAAATAACCTCACTTATATTCCATGCTCTTGGCGTTTTGCCCTCGACGATAACGGAATTGAACAGCTTCTGGAGGACTTTTGAGTATCGACTTACCGCCCGCTCTCAGAAGTTCCGCAGTAATTCTGTTGCCTTAACCCGGCGCCTTGTTGTTTTTCAGTTGCTTGAGAGCCATACTAATCTCGTACAAACTGACGTCCGGGGCATCTTCGGTGAAGTGTCGGGTAAGCTTGGCTCTGGGGACTTTAGCCTTGCTTTCAACAGGTGTCTGCGTGGTTACTGCCCATAGAAACTCTCGATCTCCCTCAGGATATCAGGTTTCGTAGAAATGATGCGACCTATGTCAGTTTTCAGCTTCGTCATCTGGCTTTGCCCTTGCTTAGTAATACTTTATATTTAGTAATACTTAAATACTTACTACGTACCTGATACTTAAATACTTAATACTTCCTTATCATTGTGGTTTAGTATATTATTGTAATTATGCTAAGGAAGAGCGGTGCTGCCAAACACAAGCATATCTGCTTAAAGGGGGGCACCAACCACTTAAAACTATATTAGAGACTAAGTTACTGAAATAAACTTTTATGTATTTTGTATTTTTATATTTGTATATTTGGTTGCTCCTGGAATTAATCACGTTTACTCCCCTTTCCCTAAAAAATAAAAATTATGAATTAACATAAATAACTCCTACCGAAACTTATTCGAGGAAATGGCATTAAAATCCACGTATAACAATGGATGTTTTTTTCGTCTGTTACACGGTAGGATCACCATATTCCGGTAGATCCGGCAGATTCAGCATGAGATTAAAGAGATACGTGACCAAGATTTATGCGTTGCCATTCGCAGACTGGATTAGTTACGTACAATTTACGCTTACAAATAACGCTACCCATGTATTGTTTTGAGTTGTTATTACGAGCTGCCAGTTTGTAAAATATACCTTTTTTGTTAGCAATGTTTTGGTATAGTATCCACTCGGATGTAGCTAAATGAGCTTTCTAAAATGTTTATTTGAAAATAATAAATTTGATGTTTTATTATGTTAATAAGTATGTTAAATTATGATTATATCTGTCTTTTAGATCGTTGGAATATTATGAATTCCAGAGCAGTCCCTAATAATACCCAATTCGTCCTTTATTTAATGTTGTAACCACTAATATACCGTTGAAAATTTATGAATTTAAGAGCAATAATATAGAACCCTCTAGCACATTCATAAAAAAACCCTCTTTTAATAATGTAATGGACCACAGTTTAAATAATTAGGTACTTAACGCCCTCTCTATTATATAAGTATTTAAAGTAGGAGTTCTATTTAACTTGGAACTAAACTTATTGATGTAATTAATGTAAGTTTTCTTGGAAAAAACCTGTCACCTAAATGCATTAAAGTATTTTTAAGTAAGTGAAAGTTTTTAAGAGACAACGTTCTACGTATTCGGATAAGACTAAAGCTTTGGCAAATTTCATCATTTAGGCTAAGTATGATTAAGATTTTTCATTAGGTTGCGTTATCAGTGTTAGTCTTTGAAAGCATTAGTTTGTGCACCAAGTCAAAGTCAAAGTCAAAGACTTTTATTCAAATAGACTTATAGATAAGTACTTTCGAAGTCCAACATTTTTTTCCCCTACCAGCCATTCAGGACATCTTTTAACTGATAAGAAGAACGGCCGTAAGAAACTTATCAGCTTTAACAGAAACAAGTAAAAAAAGGCATTGAAGAAAAATATGCTGCGTGTTTATGACTCAGAAGGTCATCCTTGAGGAGACTTGAATTTTTTTTTAATTACTCACTTCCAGAAGTTTTTTTTGTGAACGACGGGGACTCTTACTCTTCATCATACCTGATGTTAAGTATTGATAAGGCTGAAGATGGAAGCGAGCCTCTCCCGAAATCCTCAACCACTGAAGAACTAGCTATCTTATCTCGAACTGCCGGAATACAACAATGCTGAAAACATTGTTGTTATGGCCTGACGCCATATTAGCCTTAGATAAGATTCCGATTCCGATTATGGTGACTGATCGCCCGTCCGGCTTTGCCGGCGTCCCTCCTTGCAAATAGATAAGATGGTGGTAGCTAGCCAGGCGGACTTACAATAAGTCCTACCACCAACCAAACCGAATACAATATGTACCCCCGCTGGGAATCGAACCCGGGACCCCTGGGTCTTATACCGGTGGTTGTACCACTAGACCACAGAGGCGGTTGAAAGTTCTTTAAGTCTTACATATTTCGCGCCAAATTAATACAACTTTTTCGGATTAATGATTCCAAATCACATATTGTGTCTAGGTCTTTCCCTTGGACGAATTAATTCGTCCAAGGTCTTTCCTTATTAGTAAGTACATTAAATTCGAGTCCAAGTGGTGGTAGGTACAAAACAGTATACTATATGTTACATATTGTTTCGGTTTATCTAAGTCTGACACCATAACAGCAAATTTTACAGCATTGTTGTGTTCTGGCAGTTAGGGATAAGGTAGCCAGTTCCTCAGTGGTTCTGGATTCCAGGAAAGGCTTGCTTCCACCTTCAGCCATATCATTACATAGCATCAGCCCCCTTACTCTAGACACGATCGCATTGCATAAAAAATATTATTTGAAATTTGTAAATAAAGTAATTTTGTACTCTAGAAATCGATTGTAGCGCTCATCAAAATTGAATCAACGTCGATAATCATTAATCAACTCAACGCGATCCCGTCGAGAGTAACCCCCCAGGTATACCTAATGAAGGCTTAGAGTCTCCTCGTAGTTATAAAAAAAAAAAAAACTTTTACTGCGGATTAAATATTCCAAATCACATATTTTGCCTAAGTGTTTCCATATTCATAAAATATACCTAAATAGAGGCCGCAAGCTGTTTTTCCCGCGTGGTTCCCGTTCCCGTGGGAATACCGGGATAAGAACTAGCCTATGTCCACTACTTGAAGTTCCGATATACCAAATTGCATCCAAATCCGTTCAGTAGTTTTTGCGTGAAAGAGGAACAAACAAACCGACATACTTACTTACTTCCGTATTTACAATATTAGTAGGATAGTTGTGTGTAAGTATGTAAGAATTTGCTAATATAAATACTTGGTATCAATCAAAACTGTGCATTGCATACCTACACGTGCCTACACTCTGTGTATCGTTTGTGCAAAACAAAACACTATTTCGTCGTCCTAACAAAAAAACGGAGTAATTCATTTGTTAGGACGACGATCTGAAATTAGTGAAATGACGGACGGATGAGTATTTGCCAAAGAAATTGTAATTAATTATGACTCTTCAAATATTTGTCTTATTGTACAATCGATAGCACCAAAAACCTTAACATCTGCACTACAAAAACCTCTTTTATTGATAATGCGATAAGGGTCAACATATAAAGCTGTGCGGGTGACTGTACCGTCTGTTGATTCTCACTACCATTGACCCCAGCAAATTTGAGAACAATAGTAACAGTCAACAATTGAATTCCTTCATTCGTGAATTAATTATAAGGTATGCTTACTTAACCCGTGAGAAGGCGCGCTATGAGCATTTTGCTCACTCAAAAATTAAATCAATATTTTTTTTGGTGGTTTTTGGTTGAAACGCCATAACGTCTCAAATGCTTAGGTACCTTCCTAATTATTCATGCCCTACCCCCTGACGCAACTTTTGTGTTGGTCTGTTCTGTTACCGCTGCGCAGCGAAGCACTTGTTGTGTTACGGCTACCCGTGTACCATCGTGCGGCAATTTGCTCATTACGCGCCCATCCGTGTAAGTATTTTTAATTTAAAAAGGGTATTATTGTATTTTACAAAGTATTGTTTTGTTAATTTGTATTATATTGCTTAATTATTACATCAACACACTGTAATTATAATTTAATAATAATATATTTATTTTTAGCTTCAATAAACATAGAAAATGGACAATCGACACCAAGCACAAATTTGTGCGTGGTTGGAAGAGGATTTTTGTGATGAGTTAGATGCGGATCGTGAGAATGCAGAACAAAATCATATTGACAGCATAGAAAGTGATAGTACCGCCATCACATTCCTCATGCAACAGATACCGAACAATCTTCGGATGAAATGGAATCAGATACATTATGTCCCAGACGGTAGAATAGACGGTCAAAAAAAGGCGTGCACGTCGTGCAAGCAATTACTCTGCACCGAACATGTCACATATATGTTATCAATATGTTTCGAGAGGAAGAGTAAATTTTTTAGGTTTTTGTTTTGTAACATTTTTATGGGATTTATATGTAGAATGCAAATTAAAAAAAAAAAAAAAATTCTCTAGAAGTTGCATTTATGTTTCTTAGTATTAATTAAAAACTTATTTTCTAATGTATTTAACATTATTTTGTTCATATAAATCCATTATAAGCCATTTAGTACTACAACAGTAGATATATGAGCGTTTAAAGTGGTGTGAGCAATTTGCTCGCGCGCGCCTCTCCGTGTAACAAAATTAGGCGCTCCTTCTCACGGGTTAAAATAAACGTCTATTGATATTATTTTATTTTTAGTAATGACTAGCTGCCGCCCGCGGTTTCACCGGCGTGTATCCCCTTCCGGGAATATCGGGATAAAAGTATTCTATGTTCTTCTCCAGGCCTTCAAGTTTCTGTATGCCAAATTTCATCAAAATCCATTCAGCCGTATTTGCGTGATTGAGTAACAAACAACCAAACATCTAAACATCCAAACCTTCACATTTAAAATTTAACATTAATAACATTAGAAGGATTTATTTAACCTTCCTATACTCGCGCGATGGTCTGTGCGACCGACGAAACGCATTTTCGGGATTATTTTTAGGGACGAAAGTCCTGAGGTGAGGAGTCGAGTTCCTTGCTAGCTGCCGGATCTGTGCCTAACTTAATTTTAGTGCACACCACGCGTTCGTGCGAAGTGCACGTGTTGTAGCATTTGGCGCCATTTTGTCCATGAGTCCGACGCGAGTATAGGTGCAACTTTTTGTGTACGTAATAGTGTACTATAGGATTGTTATGTAGAGGCTGAAAACTAAGCCAAACATAGATAAATATATTCTTTGATATGATTGCTACATAGCAATCTCTTCCAGGCAACCTTGGGTGAGAGACGAAACCCTTCATGTGCGAGTTCTACTTGCACTTGGCCGATTTTTATGTGATGCAATGCAGTGCGGCCAGCCGTTATATATTATACGTCAGCCAAGGCCCCTGATTTCAACGTGCTTCCGAAGCAAGGAGGAAATCGTGACAATAACTCTTCCCGGTACCAAGTTGAAGTCAGAAGGGACTCACAATAAACATTGATAATGAAAGTTAGTTACAATCAAGGAGCTACTTCACCTAATGATCATATTGCGCGCCGCTCCCTAAGACACTCAATTTACTAAAAGGCGGGATTATGGATTGCTCGTTTATTGATTAGGAAAACATTGGGAGACTTTGGTAACGCTGCACTGTGTAATCTGTGATTGTACGATATACTTAATATGAACATCAGGAACTCTTTTAAGATTTTGCAAGCACTATTTGTGTAAATAAAACCTATTTTTAACTTAAAAAATAATACAATGCGATTCATTTATCATAATATTGTGACTTTCACCATCAGCCTTTTACTTTTTATCATCACATATGCGAGTAAGGCAAGCGTCACATGATGATTAATCATCCCTGCAGAGATGTATGTGGGCTACCGCGTAAAAAAATAGGCAAAAGTTGAGGGCTTAAACTCTTAATGTCTGTCAAATCAGAGTTACAGTCAAATCTAGCCAATATATGATCATATTTTGGGGTTCAACTGTCAAATCAAGTCCACATCCTCCATACTCATACTATTATTTACGCGGTGGCACAACAAGGTTCGTTGGCGCAGCGAGTCTAAGTAGTGCATCCGCTACGAGATAACGGCACTGACTCTTGAGAAACCTCGCGCATGTTTAAAGATCCCCGCAGCATAAATAAATCCTTAATGACCATGTCCGAACGTGACCCAATCCATCGGTCCAGGTCCATCGGTTCTAAAGGACAGCGTCCACCAAACGGGCTGGGTCGGGCCGCAACGCAACGCAAAAATACCCCTGCCTATGTTTAAATATCATCCACTAGCGACGGATCGGATCGGAGCGGGCCGCAACGCATAATTGTGAAGAGAGTGACAGCTGTGCGGCCTGATCTGATGCGTCTATAATGGACATCATCCATAAGGGTAGGTCGGCATTTGCCGATTCGGCAGTATTTGCTGAACGGCAAAGCCGAAGCAATTGCTACACATGCGGCATTATATCCGATTTATGAGAGCCTGCTTATGTGTACAACCCTAACGGTCTAGCGAGCGAAGTATATCTGTTTTTGTCTCCTCATGATGTTAGGCTGTGCTATCAGTAACTCACAGATCATGGGGATCCTGCCATTTTCACTCGTTGGCCCACCACCTTTCTCAGTTTTTTTTTCTGCTTCTAGAAGGTTAGTTCTCCTCTTTAAATCTTAATTTGTGATAGTGAACAAGAGTAAACCTTATTTAATCATATATTTTCCATTAAGTTCAATATTTTTTCAAAACACTTCGTTCAAACAGTGCCGAGATGCCGAAGTCTTAAAAATGACTCGTTCTATACTTAGAAAAACAGGCGACAATCATCTTCAATGACTATTTGTTACAAATAAAAATTCTGAAAAGTATAACTATATTTGACTTCTACTCCCTCTGGGCTTGATGGGCCTGTAGGTTATTTGGGAACAAAATATGCGAATGTCGAATCTATTCGTATTGTCCTAAACCAACAGGGAATGATAACTAAAGCATATATAAATTAAAAGGGCATGAAGACATTATATTTTGTTCTTTTTATGTTGCCTAAAATAAATCATATTTCATGAATATTTACCGAGTTGATTTCAAAACGCGTATTCACGAAACTAAACAAACGAAAAGCTAGAAATAAAACTGTGTTATCGTTAAACATTTTCATTAAACAAATATGAATTATATTTATTACTTAGTATTAAAATTAGCTGTGTAGTGTCGGCTTAGAATAGCACTACCCCTTCCATCCCGTGGGTGTCGTAAAAGGCGACTAAAGGACTCAGACCGCAGGAGACGGGCAGCAGCGTCTCCTACAATCTTGGCCATACTGCGATCGCCAACCCGCCTGCCAAGCGTGGCGATTATGGCAAACCCCCCCTTTGGCCTATACCCAGCAGTGGGTGTTATGTGGCTGAGAAGAAGAATATTTAAATTGAGCATGGCATTCGCTAAACCAAAACAAAAACAATACAATTCGATACCTCATTTTCCTTAGGCAGCAGCATAACAGCTGTTCTTTTCTATCAACTTTATAAAACTTTTGGTCCGTAAAATGAAATCAGGACTGGCGAGTGAATGATAAAAGAAAAACATCAATTTGAATAAATAGCATTTCGATTTTGTGAATTTATGTATGCACATAATAAAATTACCATCTAGATCGGATACCAACTCAAAGGATGATATTCAATTGAACCACAAAAGTTACATGATTCGGTTTTGTACCTATACTTGGCAGTGATCTAAAATCGTAGCGGGAAAATACCAAAGAAATAATAAATAATAATGTAGAAAAATTCTTCATACATAGGTACGTACAGTACACATCATAAAAAGCTTAATTCCTCAATTGTGTCCTTTTCGAGGCCAAAACAGTGATCCCATTTATAAGTGCTCATTCACACGGGATCCTTCATTGACGGTTCGTCAAAAACGTTGGACTTTCATATCGCTTACGGAATCGTGTTTTTCCACGATTCGTAAAAAAATCCGAATATAAAAAATATATATATTAAAAACGTGATTTAAGGATACGGCCATATACCTAAGCAATATTGTCAAGGAATCAATTCATTTTTTGTCCCTTTTTTATGGAATTTTGTAATGTGATTCCTAGGCTTGCGTAAGCTTTTCAAGAAAAACCCTAATACGAAATTAAAAACACCTATATCAACTTTCGCAATACGGATAACTCTGTGGCACGTACTCTTAAAAACAATTACTACAGGGATAAGTTCAATGTAAATTTAAATAATAATAAACAAACTTAGGAAACAGTAAAGGAATTCTGCAACATTAAGAAAAAACAATCGCCCGCAAAAGAACTACAAACTTTAGACCACTTCCGAATTCCGAACGACTCAAATAATATAGTTAATATTTTTTTTCCGTAATTCTTAATAAACTAAAGTGCGAAGAATCTCAGTTACCAAAATGTGATATGTCTGTATTAAGTTCGATCTCAATATTATGGGCATATACAGATTTTGTTAAAGTTGATAAAATTATCCGCAACCTCCGTAACAATAGTGCTCCAGGCATTGATTCCATTTCAAACATTGTACTAAAAAACTCCCATGCCATTTGGAGTGTTCCTTCTGCGTTGTAAAGGCAGTGGTAAATCCTATTCATAAGAAACAAAGTTCATTCCTCGGATTGCTTTTCTAATTGCTGTAACTGCGATTCTCTTACAGGCACGCAGTCCCATAAATATTTAGGAATAATTATGGGATCAGCATCTAAACAGCCCCAGATCTCAACATTGAGTAAAACTAATTAGAAAACTCCTTCCAATTTTCAGGAATCTTCGTGAGGCAGCAGACATAACTCTGGTTAAAAAAATCTACCTCGCTCTCTGCCAATCGCTCTTAGCATACTGCATTCCGATTTGGGGTGGCGCAGCTGCCTCATTTCTTATTGAGCTATAACGTGCACAAAGGGTTGTGATCAAAGTTATACTAAATAAACCTAGACGATATTCTACAGAAGAACTATATAAGGAGGCCAACTTACTTAGTGCCCGCCAGCTATATGTGCTTAATTATATAATTAGCCAGCTTAAAAAGATAGTTTCTTCCCATCTACTTAAGCATAAAAGTTGTATACGTACCTACGTCCCCTTATTCAAAACGGTATTTGTTAACCGCCATATTCTCATAATGACAGTTTAATGACCTTTGTAAAATTTACAAAATGAACAGATCTGAGCTAAAAACGTTTTTTTTTACTTGGGTCTTTTAATTACCTTGGTACTGAAAACTTATTAGTTTATTACGCAGGCTCGAATAATGTTGTTGTCACTATTCATTACACAATTATTGAAAAAAGTTGTTCTTTTTATTGGTGGGTATTTACGTTTTTTTTTTTTCTCTCTTGTGTGCAATGGTTTAATGTGGTTAATATGGTTTAAAAACAAAAATTATTGCTACTGCTTGTAATTTAGTTGTTTAGCTTTTTTATGGCAAACCCCCCCCTATTGGGGGAGGCCTATACCCAGCAGTGGGTGTTATGTAGCTAAGACGACGACGACGAACTACGAGCGGAGCGGAGCGGCTGACAACCTGAGACACAGGATTTTCCTACTTCAGGTGTTAGCCTGCCGTAACCCTATTTGATAGAGTAATTTAATTTACTATCTTAGTTCCTATCTTTAAGCTAAGCATAATGTACCTAAGTATATTATATATATATATTTTATTTAAATGGGTTATGGTGAGAATAAATTAATTATGTATTATTATGAATAGATCTGTGCCAGTGTAGCAGAATTTGCTCTTATTATTACTGAAGGCAAGAAAATTTATTAAAAGTCAATTCCATAAAATATAAAAAATAAATACTAGAATACTCCGACTCGTCTAAAAAGTAATGAGCCGTCCCGCCTGAGAAGAGCGAAGTCGGTTTTTCTAGTATTTTTCTATTAAAATCAAACAGAAAGATTGAATTGCAAAACCAAATTTAAAAAATCATTATATCTTATTGTGTACGATACGTGGCAGGTGATGTATTTTCCTGTTTATTTTATAATTTATTTTGATTTTCTGTTTATGCGAGTTCAATTTGGTGCCTTCGTTTTTTACATTTCCGTGTATTGGTGTTAACATATTTGTTGTTTTTACCGTTCATCTAATAATATTACACGCTATAATTCTTCTTATATTATGTATGTCGTCTTTATCAAAACTTACATAACATATAGCTCAAATTATATAATATACTAGTACAGTCGGGAACTTCCCGATTGAACAGTAGAGTTATTTTGAGAAACGATATTTCGGAAAGTATTAAGGTTAAAGAAATTATTTATTTATAAAATGAAATACCTATTAAAGCTCTATTATTTGTGATATAAACGTTTTCTGTAAGACTTTTCCTTTTTGAGATAACTTTCTTAAAAAAAAACTCAGATGATCAACCGGGAATTTCCCCGATTGTGCCTATAGGTACTATTTATAAGGGGATTTTCCTTTTTACGACCATCCTTATCGTCGAACGCGACTTTGTCGGCGTAGATTTTATTTTCCTGATTTCCAAATAACTGATAACAGCTGTTTCACCCCAGTAACGTAAAATTAGTCCAACTTTTGCCTACTTTATACAAAAAAACATAGGAACTTGAAAGGTAAACAAATATAAATACTTCAGCTGTTTTGTATCCGGTAAACAACGTTATTTTGCGTTTACCTAAAATCTCAGAACCATTTTTAGTACGACTTATCATAACGAACAACTTTTTGCATGACTGCGAAAATCTGTCAAAAAGTGTTTTTGACTAAGGGCTTCGGCTAAGCCATTTTTGATTGATTTTTGCAAATAGTTTTTAACTAGTCATGACTTTTGATACAATACCTACTGTATACTATAACCTACCTACATAAATATGTATAACACCTACCTGTATAATACCTACTGTAACATAACATAATACAATATTACGTTTTATGCGTCTGTGTCTGTATGTCACACGGAACTACTGGGAATTAAAAATGCCATAAGTCCCCACTTAGTAGGATCTCTAGCCTTGCTACTTGTCGTTGAACCAATAGCCTGGAGACCAAACACCCTAATTTGAATCTATAAAGCTAATCAGGGGGGTTAAAAAGGATGCAAAAGCAATATTGCTAGTAAATTCACTGACAATTCATTTTTTTGTTTATTTCCTATGGAATTTGCTTTTAGTAACTTTTCTTGCCTTCAAAAAATTAAAAGCAAATACTTCTACACTGGCACTGACACAGTTCTAAACTCCATAGAAGATGAACAATTAAATGAACTGTCAGTGAATTCACTTAGCAATATTGCGTTTGCGTGCTTTTTAACCCCCCAGAAAGGCTGTCATTTAGATTGCGCTAATCAACAAATAAATATAAATAAATAATTGCATACAACACACCAACTATCTAGCCCACGTTAAGTTTCATGAAGAACTTTTGTTATGAATACTAGATAACGGATAAACATGCTTATATACTTTTTTTGTAAATACATACATAATACCTATACATATTGAACACCCACACCAAGACAAATAGACATGTTCATGCACACAAATATTTTTCTTGTCCGGGGATCGAACCCGGGACCTCTGGTGCAAAAGGCGGGCTTAGTACCCTTGCGGCAAACAGGTCGTCGAACAAAGGCTTATTTTTTGTTCGTTGAAATATGCTTTATACAAATGTCCTGTTTTTGCGGTATTTTCAAAGTCAAACGATATTTTTTCCTTAATATCACACTCAAAACCACTAATGATTTTGTTTTGATTTTCTCGTTCAAAATAAGGCTCCTGTCTTATGCAAGTCATAAAAATAGATAAGACACCGGTGTCCAGAGAACAATAGAATATCTATTGTGTCTCATACTCCGGGGTCTAAAAGGTTAAATGACGACAGCCTATTAACCGCTTCTGTGGTTTGTGGTACACCCACTGGTATCAGATCTAGAGGGGGGTACATATTGTAGGTATTCGGTTTGATTGATGGTAGGTCCGGCGGCAGCCCCCCGCGTAAGTGCCGTCGGCACCGAGACAGCGCTATAGCTTCAGCGCAGCTCTCGCCTGTGAAGTGTTGCGCCCATAATTGATAAGTCGACGACGCGGTAGGGCCACTGTTCTAAGTCCACCTGGCTAGCTACTTAATCATACCTACTATATTTATTAAATCTTTTTGTTTTTCGGTGCGATTTAGCGGAATTTTATCCAGTTCGGGGATTTTGTTTTTTTAATGCAGTTCGTGTGTGTCACAATGAATTTGAATTAGAATAGTTTATTGTGTTACTGTGGAGAATACTGGGAATTAATCAAGTGGTTGCTTTTTTAGAAATGTCAGCTGAGTATTTATAGATAAAATCTCCCATTTTTATGAGAAAAGACTTTTTTCTGTACTTTTTTTTTCTGTGTCTATACTATAATATTATAAAGAGGAAAGATTTGATTGTTTGTTAGCATTGAATAGGCTCCAAAACTACTGGACCGATTTGAATAACTATTTTTGTGTTTGATAGCCCATTTATCGAGGAAGGTTATAGGCTATATAACATCACGCTGCGACCGATAGATGAGGAGCATCAATGAAAAATGTTGCGAAAACGGGGATTATTTTTGTACTATTGGGAGCTTGTTGATTTATAATTCTTGAAAAATATATTTTGACGTAACAGCTACATAATTTTTGCTGCTTTAGCGGTATGGCGTGCATGAAAGATGGCGTTGTATGTATATTATGCCGTTATTTCTAATAATAGTTTTAGTGTTTTTGTAAATTTTAAGCGACTTCAAAAAAAGGAGGAGTTTATCAATGTGTTATTTTTATGTAGTCAAAAGATCAGGTTTATACTTTCTGCTTAAGATTGCCCTTTACCTATGTCTTTAATTTAAAAGACATTGTCGCATTTTTAATGTTTCAGTACCTATGAACAGATTGAACAGTCGTCATTAACCATTTTTAAGTCCCCTCTGCCGGGGCACTGGCCTTCCTAATGGAAGGATAAATCATAAGATAAGGAGAATGGGCCATGACATGATCCGCCACGCGGGCCCAATGCGGATTGGTGGGTTTTCATGGCCGCAAATACAGCCGGGACCAACGGTTTAACGTGCCTTCATATGCACGGAAGAGATAGTAAATTATTGGTCACCTATCCCGTGACCGACCATTGCGAAACTAAATCGTAGGCGGAGCGCGCGAACTACTGCGCCTCCTCATACCGTACCTACAGTAGTTTTCAGAAAATTTTGAAAACGCTGTCGATTTCGTTGCCTTTAAAATTATATGAACTTAATAATGATTGACCTTTACTTTAACTACTTAAGTACGTAAGTAGCACATTGGCACCAACTCTGGCGTATTTTTTGTAAATGGATTTCTGACATGGCCGTCATGACCTTTTTGTTCTTACTAAGACAGGCCTCAGCACTTTAAATGGCTAATAACGAAATGTAGGTATTACATTATAGGGTCAGTTTCACCAAATACTGCTATGTTATGTATCGCTTATGTGGCATATAATTTGTAATTTTTTTATATAACAAACTGTCAAAAGATCTGCCAATTAAACTATCCAGAACTTATTGGTAGGTGGTAAAACCGGTCCGTAAAGTTGTTTAGTTCTGTGGATACAGTAAATGGTACGAGGGTAAGAATGGGTTCATGTTGTCCAATCATGATTCTTATTATAGTATGACTCAAAGATGCTCTCCAGTAAAGACAGGTGGTGTTATTATAACTTAGATACAGTTGGAGAACTTCCCAGTCGACCAGTAGACTTTCTTATGAAGTGTTACCTATTTCTCTATACGTGTACACTACGTAACCAGCTGTATACAACCTAAGCAAGTGAAATTATGCGGATTATGGTGGTTTAAGTAACTTTCGCTTAAGTCGGTCGCGGGGTGGGTGAACAAAAATAACAATCTTGAGCTAGTCTGTTAATTTCGAAGGCGTGTTACAAAACCACATTGTAACATGACTGATGAAATTAAATCACAGTCATCGGCTTTCTAATTATTATCATCACAACAAAAATAAAACGACTTCAAAAAGATGCTACTTTGCATTTTAATAGGTACTTTTAGTTTAAACTAATATTATAATGAAGAAAGATTTGATTGTTTGTTTGCATTGAATAGGCTTCGAAACTACTGAACGGATTTGGATGAAATTTGGTACACCGGTAGTAGATAGACAGTTTATCCCGATATATTCCCACGGGAACGGGAACCACGCGTGTTAAAACCGCGAGCGGCCACTAGTGTGCAATAAAGCTATAAATAAAATCGGCTACGAACCCTTAGCACGCAGACGAAGTCGAAGGCGTTCGCTAGTCAAAATCAGACTAGATTTATTTTTTTATTTTTTTGTGGTTGACAGGGAAGCCTTAGCCTTCATCATAATTTTTTTTTTTTTTTTTTTTTTTTTTTTTTTACACTAGGAGAAATGCTTTTACGCATCCCTCGCCCCCAGGTGTAGGGGCGATTCGAAATATTGGACTCACCTGGAGTACACGGCCTATACAAATATATAGGCCACGCACTCCCTAGGGTACTACCAACTAAAACTCCTAGTACTTGCCCTCCAGGCCGCTATTGGTCACGGGGGGTAGGGTTCGCAATCACCCCTAAGACCAGGCGGCCGTGGCCCGATTACCCGGGCCCCCTCGCGGCTGGAAGATGGCCGAGCAAGTTTAGCCATCTTCCCAGACGGTGGAAACCGTGCAAGGCCAGCGTTCGCACACCCACCAACGCCAGCGTGGTTTCACTATAGGGGAATGAGTCGATCATACCGACGCCTCCTTCCCCTTAACCGCCTGCGGCGGATACGAGCCGCATGAGCGTCTTGCTCGCGAGCCCTCTCCGCTGTCTCCTTCTGATGGATCACATCCTCGCAGAAGGAGACTGCCGCCTGCCACGATCTGTCACTACCCAGCATCTTACTGACGACGCTGGGTAGGGAGAGATCCCCTCCCACCAGCCTTCATCATACCTGATGTTAAGTATTGATAAGGCTGAAGATGAAAGCGAGTTTCTCCCGGAATCCTCAATCACTGAGGAACTGGCTATCTTATCTCTAACTGCCGGAACACAACAATGCTGAAAACATTATTGTTATGGCGCCAGACTTAGATAAGATGATGGTAGCTAACCAGGCGGACTTACAACAAGTCCTACCACCAACGAAACCGAGTACAATATGTATGTATCCCCGCTGGGAATCGAACCCGGGACCCCTGGGTCTGATACTGGTGGTTGTACCACTAGAACACAGAGGCGGTTAAATTAGATTATTCATAACACATTCACTGCCGTAAACTCCGATCCAAGTTTGTGTAGTATGCGATACCAATAATGGTGCCGCCCACTCAGATCCCAGTGGAATATTATCGAATAAGTAATTGTGTGGCATCTGACGTGATTTTTATATAAAGACCTTGGCAGTGATGATGATGAGATAATTATTTACACGTAACGAAATCAATAACAGTTTAACAACCTTGATATGACTTGACTTAACTTATGTTTTTCCCCATAACCCATAATACTTCCCAACACAGTACGCTTAAACAGACATATACCAATAACTTAAGCCGTGAAGATTTTGAAACAAAAAAAATATAAACAATATTCAGTATACGTGACAGCAGGTCAGAATTTGCATTTTCACGTTAAAGGTGCCTGAAAGCTGATAGTTCAGGACTCCGGGAGAGCTACCATCTTCAGCCTTATCAATACTTAAAATCAAGTATGATGAAGGCTAAGAGCATCCCCGTTATTCATAATAAAACGCCGCCCTTATGTCGCTGGACCTCGTAAGATCTAATACTGTTTATGGGTCATGTTAATAAAGTATATATAATCTGTAATTCATTGGCATGTGACAGTTCCTAACTGTCAAGGTTCTCCCGCGCAACTAGCCTCGGGAATACGTTGGAAAAGCATTGTCTAATTTAACAGAGAATAAAATAATAATTGATTGTCCAACATTATATTTATTTCACCACCTTACTATGTCAGGCGACGAAGGACAACAAAACATGGTGTCAGGTGGTACTTCGAATCCACCTCCACTCCGTGGGATGTGTTTCCAAGGAAATTTATACGAAAATTTCAAAACGTACAAGCAGAGGCTAGAAATTTACCTTGCGGCCACAGGTTTGGACGAAGCTAAGGAGAAACGAAAAGTAAGCATTTTACTTAATTACATTGGCGACCAAGGTATTCGAATTTACAATTCCTTTAACTGTAATGGTGAAGAATCTTTACAGCAGATTATAGATAAATTTCTCCTTTATTTCGCTCCTAGAAGAAGCCTAACAATACAAAGGAATGAATTCTTTACGGTGTGTCAGAATGACAAGTCACTTGAGGATTATTTTCAAAAAGTTATTAATCTGGGAAATACCTGCGAGTTTGGAGACCTGAGAGAAAGCCTAACAGCTTCTAAAATTATAGCTGGTCTCAATAATAGTTACAATAATCTGAAAACGAAGCTAATGGCAGAAGAAGACAGTAAATTAAGCTTAGACTATGTTATGAAGTACTTACTCAGTGCGGAGGCTTCAAACAAATATGTCAAAGAAAAAGTTGAAGCACAGAGCAACCTGAACCACAATGAAGTTCTGGTAATAAATAAAAGGGTTTCCACCAGAATAATTCATAACTGTCGAAACTGCGCATCTACTCATAAATTAAACCAATGTCCAGCCTATGGGAAAAACTGTCTCAAATGCCAGAAACCAAACCATTTTAGTAAGGTTTGTCGCAGCTCCAAGAAGCAAAGTATTCAAAAACAGGTAAATATAGTTGAAGAAATGAACAGTGCTGATGAAAATGAAGAAAATGATTTCTTTATTGGTTATATTGGAAATGAAATAATTCAAGAATTTACTGTAAATCAAACAAAAATACCAATTAAAATGGACACAGGAGCTGCATGCAATGTAATTGGCACTGAGGTATGTAGTCAACTGGATTTAAAAAACTCGAAAATTTTACCTTGTGACAAGAAAGTTATTCAACTTGATGGTAAATGTATACCAGTTAGAGGTACTTGTTGGTTAGAAATTGTACATCCTAATAAAAAGAAATATAATGTAAAATTTATAATAATTGAAGGAAACATTCCCACTCTTCTTGGTTGCAAAACATGTCTAACATTCAATTTTGTTTCAGCAAACACAAATCTTGTAAATGTCCACAATGTCACATGTGGCAATGATGAAGTTTATAGTTTAATTAAAAAAAATTAAATCTAATTTCAGTGAGCTATTTGATGGTGGTCTTGGTTGCATTCCTGGGACAGTGAACATACAGTTAAGCAGTGAAGCAGTCCCATCTGTGCAAGTAGCTAGACGTGTTCCATTTTCATTGATGCCTGAGATGCGCCAGGAGCTGGATAGGATGGAGAAGTTAGGTGTTATTGAAAAGGTAACAAAACCTACCAAATGGGTAAATAATTTAGTTCCTGTTAGAAAACCAAACGGTAAATTGAGAATTTGCATTGATCCAAGGGCATTAAACAAATACATTATACAACCCAAATATCAATTGCCAACTCTCGATGAAATTAAAAACAAGATGCAAAACGCTAAAGTTTTTGCACTATTGGATGCATCTAATGGGTTTTGGATGCTTAATTTAAATGAAAGAAGTTCAGACCTCTGTACATTTATTACCCCATTTGGCAGGTATAGATTTAAAAGGCTACCATTTGGCATAAGTTCCGCTCCAGAAGAATTTAGTAGAATTATCGCACAAATGTTTGAAAATGTAGAAGGAGTAATTCCGTATATTGATGATTTATGTATATATGGCCAGTCAGTGAATGAACTCAATGACAGATTAGTAAAAGTGATGGATATTGCATTAAAAAATGGCATTAAATTTAATGAGTCTAAATGTAAGTTCTTTGTGTCAGAACTCTTATTCCTAGGGCACAAATTTACTGCAAATGGCGTATCTCCAGATCCTGGTAAAGTACAGGCGGTGATGAAAATGGAACATCCTAAAAATAAAAAAGATTTGGAAAGATTTTTGGGAATGTGTAATTATCTTTCTCGCTTTATTCCAAATTACTCAAAAATTATAGAACCTTTACGTATACTAATGAAAAAAGATGCTGTGTTTAGCTGGGATAGCAACCAAGAAAAGTGTATTGAGATCTTGAAAAAAGCTTTGTGCAGTAGTCCATGTTTAGCCTTTTTTAACACTAATCAAGATATTGTATTATCAGTGGATAGTTCATCAACAGCAATGGGTGCAGTAGTTTTGCAAAATGGAAGACCAATTGCATTTGGGTCTCGTTCTCTTAATTCCACAGAGCAAAATTATTGTCAGCTAGAAAAAGAAATGTTAGCAATAGTCTTTGGTTGTTATAAAATGCACCAGTATGCTTATGGTCGTAAAGTACAAGTAGAAACAGACCATAAACCTCTGGAAACATTGTTTAAAAAGCCTCTATATAAAGTGCCAGCAAGGCTCCAAAGAATGATGTTAGCTGTTCAAGGTTATAATTTAGAAGTTAAATACAAACCAGGCAGATTACTGTTCATTGCAGATACATTGTCACGTAGTTGTCCTGATGTTGATGACGAACTTAAGATGAAGCAACTCCATAAAAATATTATTTGTCATGTAAAACTCCAAAGAGGTTGTTTGCCTGTATCTAATGTTCAACTAAAGAAAATTCAAATGGCAACTAATTCTGATCATGTTCTGAGTAAGATCATATTTCATATAAAAAATGGTTGGCCAAAAAATATTGATAATGTGGATCAAAGTTTAAGAAATTACTGGACCTTTAAAGATGAGTTAAGTGTTTTGGATGGTATTGTATTGAAAAGCAACTTAATTGTAATACCCGAGTCCTTGAAGGCTGAAATGTTAAAAAATATACATCATGGACATGTAGGTCTAAGCACTTGTAAAATCAGAGCTAGATCCTGTATTTTCTGGCCTGAACTGAACAAAGATATTGAATTATTAGTTAAGCAATGTGAACCTTGTGCAAAATACAACCCAAATTTACTAAAAGAACCCTTGATAAACCATGTTATAGAGAAAATTCCATGGCACAAGGTTGGCATTGACATCTGTACTCTTCACAACAAAGATTTTTTGATTTTCATGGATTACTATTCTAAGTATATTGAAGTATGTAAGCTTGATAACTTGTCGAGTGATTGTGTAATACTGAATTGTAAAGCAATTTTTGCAAGACATGGCATACCAGCAATTGTAGTAACAGACTGTGGAACACAATTCACCTCAGATAAATTTGAGTGTTTTACAGATGTTTATAAATTTGAGCATATTAAATCAAGCCCAAAACATTCACAGTCAAATGGCCAAAGTGAAAGTGGTGTAAAAATATTTAAAAATATATTCAAAAAATGTCATGAGGATGGAACGGATCCATACCTAGGATTGTTAAATTATAGAAATACTCCTAAACCATATATGCCATCTCCTGCTCAGTTGTTATTCTCTAGAAACTTAAATTCATTGTTACCAATTTCAAGGAGCAATTTAAAACCTAAAGTCTCACACTATGATAATAACTTTTATAATCATTTAGACTCGATAAAGAAAAGCTATGATAAAAAATCTAAATCTCTTCCAGAATTACAAGAGGATCAAAATGTTTATTTTAAAAAATCTTTAGATGCTAATTGGACTAAAGGCAAAATTGTAAAAAGGTGTGATGAGCCTCGTTCATACGTAGTGGGGGATGAGTTAGGGAACAGGTATAGGAGGAATAGAAAGTATATAAAGCCAAGTAATTCTTTTGATTTTAATGATTTAGCAAACAGAGAAATTAGAAAGGAAAACATAACATTTAATTTTACTAATGATAATGCACCAGATATTTCACCTGTTGAAATTGATAAGTCATCTGCAGTTGAATCTGATGTTTTGCCAAATGAGCTTAGTAGTACTGATGAATCCTGTATTGAGCCTGATAACAATTGTCTTAATAAATCTGAACAATCAACAAATATTGACGTCAATGTGCCCACTGCTAGTCTAGACCAAGCTAATAGCTCACATCATAGCGAGATTATTAATGTAACGCGCAGTGGACGTCTGATTAGAAAACCAATTAAGTTTAAAGATTTTGTTGATAGTTCAGATTTAGGGCAATAGTTTTAGTTTTAGAGTTAAGAAAAAAATGTCTTGAAAAGGGGGGATGTTTATGGGTCATGTTAATAAAGTATATATAATCTGTAATTCATTGGCATGTGACAGTTCCTAACTGTCAAGGTTCTCCCGCGCAACTAGCCTCGGGAATACGTTGGAAAAGCATTGTCTAATTTAACAGAGAATAAAATAATAATTGATTGTCCAACATTATATTTATTTCACCACCTTACTATGTCAGGCGACGAAGGACAACAAAACAAATACCTACTCGACCCTCGAGATCTGATCCTAATGAAAAAAGACAAGGCAGCATAACCGACATGACCCCTCATGTCGGTTATGCTGCCTTGGTACTTTTGGTATATATAGTAACAGAACTTGCACTCCTTTGATCTTATAGAAAGCCGACATTTTTATAGCCTACAAAATTTCCAACGCACCTGGTGCAATCAAATTTGCACCTTATTACAAAACTCACAAGAGCGTAATTCCTTCGTGTTCAGAATTTACCTACGCCACAGCTCAGGGTTGTACAAGCCAAGAACAATAAATAATAACATAATTTTATGAAGCATTTTTTGTATTTACAATTATTTGACTTTAATGTAATGTGTTTACGTATTTCTTAACATCTCTAAAGTACCTATTATCAAACTTCAGTGTTGCGAAAACTCGAAATCGAAAAAACAATTTTAAAAGGTATAGTGTCGAAAACATAAACATGGTGCAGTCAATGTTTAAGATTAATGTTTCGCAATATTTCGTAAGTAAGTATTAAGGTTTTTTAAAATTCATCTTTCGAACTGCACACGTATACTTACAAGCGCGGGGCGGCCCTGACTGATTTACTACTCCAATACGTACTTCTATCTTATCTTATCTTATGTTTTGGCGCGCACGTTCATTGAAATAAAACAAATTTTACGGATATCAAACGCGCTATATTTCCACGAACTAAGTTGTAATTGTCCGTATAAGTAATAGCGCGTTTGATATCCGTAATAGTTGTTTTATTACAACTCCAAGTTGTAGCGCGCTGTAGGTGCTTATCGCAGTAGGTATAGACGAGTGAGTGACGGAGGCGCTTTTGGTTCGATTTCCGTACAAAATCGATGTGCCATGAATCGATAATCACCTTCTTTATTTGATTTCAGTTAAAATTGAAGTCCAATGGGACCTTTTTTATAGAGGATAATGGGTACTATTATGTAGATGAGGTCGAATCTTTATGGTCCAGTAGGTAGGTACTTAACCGTTCGTAATTGCGGTAGGTTTCGTAGAACAATTGTGAAGTCTGATATTCTATTGACTGTACACTAACGTTGAAATGTAACTCAATAAAGTCTCAGAGGTGTCATACAAAGAAGCAGCAGACAACCTCGTTACATCGCTTATCCATTAAGCAAAAAAATACAATAACAGTTCACGTGGATCTTTCGTCCTTCAATGAGTGCAACTTTTAAACTGTTATGTTTGGCTACAATAGGGCTCCTCATATAATGAAGACAAATATTTTGAAATTGCCTCATACGAATCGTCCCTATTAGATCTTATTGTATGAGGATTGGTGGCCACTCTGGTGTCAGTTTATCAGGCCGCCTATAAGGCCTCTGCCTCTGTCTCTGCTTAATGACTGTTATCGTCTGACAACAGCCGGGGCCGACCGTTTAACGAGCCCTCCGAAGCACGGAAGCGCTCAGTTGTAATGCCACTTTACGGTCACCCATCTGACACCTGGCCGGACCGAGCGTTGCGTCACGAACGTGATCGAATATGACCAGTTTGTCAAGCGCCGACAAGAGCTCTTCAATCGTCCCTTAGGACATGTCTTGTTCATTGAACGATATCAATCTATTTGTGTTTACAAATGTTTCGTTTCCGTAGACCACTTTGCGAGCTCCAGAAAAGTTTTCGAAGTTAAATAGGAGAGGGAGGTTGCTCATTAGCAGTTTACTAGTTACTTAGTTATAGTAATGTTCTTTAAACTCTATTATTGATAAAGTTTCTGTGAGTAATTGAGTGTATATGTCACAATTAAAAGTCTTAATCGGTTAAAAGTATCTACAAAAAAATGTTAAAAGTAGTTTTTAAAAAGAGTTTTGACTGATTTGCAGTCAAGAGTGGTTTTGCCCGATTTAAAAATCTTAAAATTACCAGAAAAGTAGTCTTTTTATTGTTCCCACTGCTGGGGCACTGAGCCTTCCTTAAAGATGGATAAGGAAAATTGACCATGACTTACCACACGGTCCCAATGCGGATTGGTGGGTTTTAACAATTGCAAATACAACTGGGGCCAATGGCTTAACGTGCTCTGAGAAGCACGGAGGGGCTCGGGATGTTAAATTTTTGGTGACCCATCCCGTGACCGACCATTGCGAAAGTTTCTTAACCACTACAATTGCAGGCCATGCGCGCGGAACACTGCGCCACCGAGATTAATATATTGACTGACTAGCGGCCGCCCGCGGTTTTACCCGCATGGTTTCCGTTCCCGTGGGACTATCAATAAATCCTTTCTAAGTGCTCGCCTACATCGTTAAAGGACCCTGTATGCAAAATTTCATCTTAATCGATTCAGTCGTTTGGGCTGTGCGTTGTCTGTCAGTTATAGTCACGTTATTGTTCTATTAGTATGAGTGTCCATCGTTCCAGCAGCGCCACGGTCTCCGATTTGCTTGAAAAAAAAACACCATTTAGGCCAATTTTTTTACCAGACGGGAAAAAATACGTTTGATTTTTTCCCCCCACTGGATCCGAAGATATACGGGTTTTTTTGTGGCGCTGCTGGAACGACGTCGTTCTCGCAGCGCCACGCTATATCTCATTAATTACAAAAGCTATAATAAATCTGATTAGACACAGATTTTTGTACTGGGATCAGTGTGCCTGTATATTTAGTGCCCGCATCATAAGGCACGGCAAATATTAAATTTCTACATTTCATCGTGGATTAAGGATTTTATAGACATCGAAAAATTATAACCTCAAAAAAAAATATGTTTTTGCTCTTACGCCTTTAATTGATGTATTAAATAACATTCGCGCATTCTCTTATCTCCCTATAAAGGGAATAAAATAAACCACTATCGCAGGATTCACTGTTCCAGAGAAATCTAGGTTTACAATTTGATCATACATTTAGGTATCGTTCCAGTAGCGCCACACCCAATACAGCATGTTCCCGGGCACCAGTGACCAAAGTGAGCATGCCAATATTTAGTGCTACCATAGCGAACACGGAAAAAAATCTGATAACGAGTAGAACACAGCGATTTTCCGAGAAATGAGCCTTTGATTCAATATGCCATACAACTGGTACATTCGAGTGGAAAAGTTTTTACTTTAAAATTTAATCACAGCTTATTACTGCAATGTCGCTCGCCGCAGCAATTCACAGGCTGAAACAGGGTCCATTCGTGCCTTGTTTTATTATTTTTATAGTAGGTAAGATAAAGTACCTACTTAGGTAGGTAATAAGTAATTTTCTTCATACATTTTGTTTTTATTACTTTTAATTTTGGTGTTTTTATTGGGGTTCCGTAGCTACATGGCAAAAAACGGAAACCTTACCTATACCTAGATTCGTCATCTCTGTCTGTCCGTGTATCTTGTCATATTTTTTTCCGATACTATTAGGATTACATACCTAATTGAAACTTGGTAGGTAGATGTATTATGTAAACCGCTTTACGAACTTTACCAAAAAAAAGGTTAAGGGGGGCTAAACATGGAACTGAAAAATTATTTTTTCATCAAAAGGTTACGTGCGGGTTATCTATAGATATTGTACGTCTTTAAAAAGTTTTCTAAAACTATTTTTTCTCAAAAGCAACCGTTTGAAAGATATACACTTCAAAAGCCCCCCCTCCCCCCCTCTAACTTACAAAAAGAGTGAAAAACCTAAAAAAGTACCTATATGTATTAGATCTTAATAAACTCATTCAATAAGAATAGTTAGCAGTTTTAGAGTTATAGCGCATTTTCAAAACATGCCAGGCCTGGATATGCCCATTGCCCATATCGGCTCGTACATCGGCATAATCGGCATCGTATGGTTTCGGCATAATAATGCTGAGCTTCAGTCCGCATAGCGGTAATATCGATATTGAGTCCCAACCCAAATGATGGAATGAAATGCTTGATTTCTGACGTCTAGAGTCAATCTTAACAAGCATTGTCCGATCAATCGTTAAGTCTATAGAGTCAAAAATAGTTTCGGCTATCTTTTAAAAGTTAGTGGCACTAAAAATAGTTTGAAACTTTTCTACTCGAATGTACCAGTAGTATGGCATATTGAATCAAAGGCTCATTTCTCGGAAAATAGCTGTGTTATACTCGTTATCAGATTTTTTTCCGTGTTCGCTATGATAGCACTAAATATTGGCATGCTCTGTTTGGTCACTGGTGCCCGGGAACATGCTGTATTGGGTGTGGCGCTGCTGGAACGATGCCTAAATGTATGAACAAATTGTAAACCTAGATTTCTCTGGAACAGTGAATCCTGCGATTGTGGTTTATTTTTTTCCCTTTATAGGGAGATAATAGAATGCGCGAATCTTATTTAATACATCAATTAAAGGCGTAAGAGCAAAAACATTTTTTTTGAGGTTATAATTTTTCGATGCCTATAAAATCCTTAATCCACGATGAAATGTAGAAATTCAATATTTGCCGTACCTTATGATGCGGGCACTAAATATACAGGCACACTGATCAAAAATAGAATTCCTGAGATTCAGCCGTGGCGCTGCTAAAACGACGTCGTTCCAAAAACAAGTGACCCACGATTACTCCTGAATTTGTCGACATTAACGGGTGGATGTTAGCTTGTGTGAAATGGAAAAAAATGTCATAAATCAAAAATCTGTGTCTAATCAGATTTATTATAGCTTTTGTAATTAATGAGATATAGCGTGGCGCTGCCAGAACGACGTCGTTCCAGCAGCGCCACAAAAAAACCCGTACATCGTCGGATCCAGTGGGGGGAAAAAATCAAACGTACTTTAAAAATTGGCCTAAATGGTGTTTTTTTTTTCAAGCAAATCGGAGACCGTGGCGCTGCTGGAACGATGGACATTTAGTATGAGATAACCCTTATAACCACATACCTACTTATTACCAATTATTGTAATTTTTTACAACTTTTCTTTAAATCGCCGAACGATGTTAAAACGTGTAAACGTATAAAATTTTAAGGCTTCCGGTCAATAATAGAATTGTTATAATTACGTTTTCCCGGGTAATTGTACCGCAAAGAGGGTAAATGTTACTTTGTATAAAGCTTATGTTACAAAATATTCTCATGGTACAATCAGGAAACTTCCCGGTTGACCAGTAGTGTTTTTTGGGAAACGTTTATTCGAAAAGTAAAAAAAAATATTTATAATTTAAATGAAATACCTAATAATGATCTATTGTTTGTGAAATAAACTGTTCTATAAGTCTATAACTTTTTTAAATAACGCTTCCTAAAAACTCTACTGGTTAACCTGGAAGTTCTCCGACTGTACCAGCTCAATTCTGTAAATTGTTGTAAGTACCACTTCCGTTAGACTTTGAATGTGTCGTTAACCGTGGAGTGGTCGCGCAGTAAAAAGTTACGTGATTAGTCGCGTGGACTACAGATGTAAGCCAATGAAAAATGAAAATACAAAAAATCTGAGCTTTATTTTAATTTTATTCGTGTTTAAATCTTATAATCAAAGGATTATTTAATGAATATAATCAACAAAAACATAACAACCTCTGTGTTTCTGAATATCAACTAAAAACAAAAAAATACTTCTAAATGACACAAAAAATCCTTGGCTTGGTGTGATATAGATCAGCCATGCGTTAATGAAAGCGGTCCACCGATCTTATGACTTTATTCCAAAACAAAAATGTATACAAGAGCTTGGTTATTTTATCCGTATACTACAAGCCTATGGCTATTTATTATAAGTTAGTCAGATTAGAATTGACTTCAAAAAGACATGAATAGAAATAAGTTATCAAAATACTCACGTAATTGGGCGCGTGGCATACACTCGTAGTCCACGAATTTCGCGGAGATCCTGTGACATTACCATACATGACCGGCGGTTTTGCATTATTGGAGGTCATTCTTAGACTATTTAATTTAGAGTATCTCGAAGCGCTCGTAATTTACATTCGTAGTTTTTGAGAATTAGCCAATTTAGTCGGTGTGGATGACATAGTAACTGTAGGGTTAACAAGTCTTACCTACACAGCCGGGATCAACAGCTTAACCAGAAGAGATCGAGTTAATAAGTAATTCGTCACAGCGGTCCGAGTGGCAGAGTTCTGGGCGGAAAAGATTTGACACATACAAGTTCCATCGACATGAAAAAAGCTGAAGTGTAAACGCTGCCTAAAATCCTTGATCATGTCCCAGGTGGCTTATAAAAAGCTAAGGATTGTTCAAAACAACGTTCAAAAAAACAACAATGGCCGATATTTGTGGTAACACCGCGTCTGTGCGGTCAGAGGCCCTACCATCGTGTACCGTAGCAATTTTGAATTCACTTTGATGTACCAGGTGGCTTATAAAGAGCTAAGGATTGTTCAAAATATCGTTCAAAAACAACAATGGCCGATATTTATTATAGTCGCTTTCATGTCGCAGGTGGCTTATAACTAGCTAAGGATAGTTCAAAATAACGTTCAAAACAACAATGGCCGATATTTATTATAGTCACTTTCATGTCGCAGGTGGCTTATAACTAGCTAAGGATAGTTCAAAATAACGTTCAAAACAACAATGGCTGATATTTATTATAGTCACTTTCATGTCCCAGGTGGCTTATAAAGAGCTAAGGATTGTTCAATACTTATATGTAATGTTCAAAAACAATAATGGCCGATATTTTTGGTAACACCGCTCCCGTGCGGTCAGAGGCCCTACCATCATGTACCGTGACAAAATTTTAGTCTCTTTAATGTCCCAGGTGGCTTATAAAGAGCTAAGGATTGTTCAATACTTATATGTAATGTTCAAAAACAATAATGGCCGATATTTTTGGTAACACCGCTCCCGTGCGGTCAGAGGCCCTACCATCATGTACCGTGACAAAATTTTAGTCTCTTTAATGTCCCAGGTGGCTTATAAAGAGCTAAGGATTGTTCAATACTTATATGTAATGTTCAAAAACAATAATGGCCGATATTTTTGGTAACACCGCTCCCGTGCGGTCAGAGGCCCTACCATCATGTACCGTGACAAAATTTTAGTCACTTTAATGTCCCAGGTGGCTTTTATAAAGAGCTAAGGATTGTTCAATACTTATATGTAATGTTCAAAAAACAATAATGGCCGATATTTTTGGTAACACCGCTCCCGTGCGGTCAGAGGCCCTACCATCATGTACCGTGACAATATTGAAGTCACTTTCATGTACCAGGTGGCTTATAAAGAGTTAAGGATATTTCAAAATAACGTTCTAAAAACAACAATGGTCGATATGCAATGCGCAATGCGATTGCATATCGACCATTGTTGCGAAAAATTGCGAAAAATTGTGCGATATTTGCTTTACGTCACGTATCACCATAGCCTCTTCATTCATTCATGTTGACCTATATTGTGCATTCATATATTTCCTGTTATTGAGCTGCTACCAAGTTGTTTTTGGCGCTAGCGTCATAGCAACGCGGCGTCTCATTCTCGCACTCTAGGTAGGAGCGCGAGAGAGTGAAATGCCGTTATGAAAAAAAGGCGATTAGCCAGCGATCACATACCCACATAATAAACTTTTTTGACGCTCCGCGTCGATCGCGCGATAATAGCGCTATTATTGCAAAATTTTAGATAATAACCTCGCGTGTCCGCCATCTCGCTTGCAATATTACTATAACATAGCTCCAAAATTTGGTAGTAAGGACCCATGTACTGTAACTTTATTTAACTTATAATTGGAGCTTACACTTTTAAATTAAAGTATATTTTCAAATCGAGTCTTGTTTGGATACTTTGGACAATCACCATCGGGTCGCTTTATTTAGAATAGGGTATATACAATCTAATAGTAAGTAAACAAGCAAAACAACTATCATAGCAAGTATTAGCAAATTACACTCTCAACGATCAGATATTCCTACCTACTAATATTGAAAATTCTAATCTCAATTGTCTTATTTCAAAATCCATTACAATCCTTTTCAAAAGTATTATGATTGTGATAGTGATTTATGGAATTGTGTAACATATAGTCGCAATCCCTTTTGGAACGAATTATGTTTTAAATGACAATTAATTTGACACTTCTCCATACATTTGAAAGACTTTCGTGTGTCACTTTGCTTAGACAGTTCAATTTCGTTCAATCAATATCTTTCAAAACGCTTTCCGAACAAGGCCTGATGTATATGAATATCTTTCAATTGACGAATTGAAAGGGATTGCGATAGATTTTAAAATTAGACAATTAGCCCCCTGATAACTGTTCACGCCCGAACTACTCAAATAAGATTAGAACAGAGAATGATAGATTGGACCAAAACCTTTGGTTCGTCACATTGGAATTTAGTCACGAAAATATCGTAACTTTCAATGTTACAAAATCGATAACTGTTACTATCAATAACAACAATGTCGGAGAGCTTATTGGAGAACCTACTTAAAAAAATAATGCTGTTAAATTAAAACAAATAATTCTAAACAAGAAGATTCATCTGTGGTATGACATACAAACAAAACTTTAATGTTATCAAACCTCACTTTAATTTTAACCAAGCAGTGATCGTATAGAAATAGTGGTCGAACTATAAAAATGTTGTACTAATATCTACACTAGCGGCCGCCTACGGTTCCACCCACGTGGTCCCCGTTCCCGTGGTATTAATCTAATACCTCTATACAAACCTTGTACTGATAATAACGAACACAACAATAGTTATTTGTTATGCAAGGCTGGAAAGTTGGGTATTTAGCGGCAAGTTACCTCTATTGAAATCTGGGCAAGTGAAGGATTCTAGGATTGAACCACGAGCGTAGCGAGTGTTTTAAAGATTGAATCCTGAGCGAAGCGAGGATTTCAAAGGTACAAGACGCTAAAAACTTTTCTGGCCAGCGCAACACACAATTTTTCACCATACAACAGCGAGGAACATTTTATGGTTGTTTCCGCGGTCAACTTCCGGTAAAAAATTCTTTAAACATAAAGTTTAATCTAAATATACCTTATTCTCGTTGTTTTAATGATATAAAAAAACTAAAATAATAAAAAAGGGTGTATTATAGTTAATTCAAAGTTATTTAAAGTAGGAATATATTGTTACTTATTAGTAAGAATAAAAACGATTCCGTAAATGTTGACACTGACATGAGGTACAAGACAAAGACAATTTAAAAATAAAGATTTATGTCACAGTCCGAAATCCAATTATAGGTTGTGAAATCTCACCCAGCCTAATATAAAATTCTTTTAACAAATAGTTTATTCTTATTGTTATTGTTTTTATGATTCAATGCACTAAAATAATACAATTATTAAAGCTATTTAAAATAAGAATCAAATATAACAAAAAAGTCAATAGTGCGATTCGGAACGCATTAAGACATATTTTTAGGTATGAAATTAAAAAAGTACTTTGCCGTGCTAGGCCGCAAAAAGCGATTTTCTACGCCTAAACTGATTGACAAAACCTCCTTTTCAGAGCGAGTGAGGTAAAGAAAAAACATTATCCAATTTGGTGCAGTCCATCGGAAGTTATGCGCTTACATACATTTGCGTGATTCATTTTTATTTATATATAATGTTATTTTATTACACTATAGTTCCAATCACAACACCATTACTATAGTATACTTTTACGTAGAGTATTAATTCCCAAGGATGCGGGTTCGAGTCCCGTCAGGGCGACATGAGACAAGTTGCTTTTTTCTGGTATATTTACTTGATTAAAAATTATCACATAAAAATAGCATTGTAAAATGCAAAATTAAAAAGTTATAAGTAGATGGCAGTTTCATCTTAATCGATAGTCAAACATCTGTAAAGATGTTTCTTTCGAATGCGAGGATATTTCTCATTGATGAAACGACGGTGGCCAAGTCGGGTGGTTCGAGTCCCGTTAGGGCGACATGAGACAAGTTGCTTTTTTCTAGTACATTTACTTGATTAAAAATTATCACAAATAAATATGTCATTATTAAAAACATCAGAATCTTGAAGGGGCAAAAGTTGACAATTTAGTTAAATGATTTCAGACCGATGCTGGTAATATAGAGTAAGTCCGGGTACTATTAAGTATTCTGTGGTCCGGGGGAGATGGCCGTACGGGACAGATGGCCAATTGGCGGATGGCGGATTGTAGCCGGGATGCGTTCTACAAAGCGATGTCCAACGTTTAGCTTTATTCTAAGAAAGACGCAATGTAGGGTGACTATAAATTATGAAGCAAAGTTCCAGAATAAGCTGGACACAAAAAACTAATTTTTCTTCTGCCTTTTTTGGATAGGTTGCAGTGATTAGCTAAGCCGTGATGTTACAATTTCACAAGTGATTTTATATTTTCACGGTAATTAAGGGCGCGCTCTAGGCCAAAAGCAAAAGTAATGACTGCAACGCCGAACTGCAAAGTAAATGCTGCCTTATTTCTCATAGAAATAAGGCAGCATTTACTTTATAATTCTCCGGCCAAATTCGGCCGGTCCGGATTGAAGAAATGAAGGAAATTCTTTTTTATAGGATATTTAAAGGTTTTTTACAAAAAAAAAAAACATAAGCTTTATCTATAGTGTAATTATACTAAAAAGTTCCAAGCTTTATTTTAAAGTATTACTTGAATACTAGCAGTTTATCGTGTTAATTATAGTGATTTGGAGGCAACTTCGCAATTTTTTTCTATCGAGAATGTTTTATGCAATCGTGTTTTTGAGTAACATAGTCACTAGTGTTAGTCCTGTAGTTTGCTGCATCTTAATTTGAAATTCAGTTTTTCATTAATATTGATATTACAGACGATCATGTAAAGCAATCTGATTTTCGCTGGCCTATAGCGGGCCCTTAAGTATATTATAATCTAACTAGTGCTTTGTAATTTCACAAGTGACATTAAAATCAAAGACGCGGTATCTTTATATTTTTTTTTATAAAACAATTACGTATTTCTTCGGTCTGAAAAAAATAACCACGAAATTACGGCGATCGTGAAGCGCACGCAGCGAAGCGATTTTCTAACCTATCACGTGACCTACAGGTATAAGACGCTTTTACCCCAATAACATTGCTCGGGTGTCCGACGAATACTAAGTGTATAGCCACTTCACCCATTTTAAAGTAAAATTTTCAATGCGGCGTATCGACGATGCGTCGTTTTGGATAAGGGCTTCACTTACTAGCGGCTTTGACGAACGCGAAGTGCTCATTCAAAACGGCGTACTTTATTTCAGCCGAATTGTAATCCGACTAACAGCGTGTTATACAATATGGCTGCGACATTCAGACTATCTCCCGTTCTGATAGATATCTCTCTAATCCCACAAAAAATAATTGAGCTCAGAAAACGGACAAAGCAAGTCTATACACTAATAACTAGTCAATCTCACATTAACTTCTAAAGAAGAAAAATAAAATAGCTAAAGAAGAAATGAAAATTAAAAGTAACATATATGTAGTTATTGAAAATGAGAAAAAGACAGAAAGCTGTTTTAAAAATAAAACGAAAGGCTGTACGTATTTACGTAATACTGGTAATTTACCAGTATCTAGCGAGAAAGATCACGAGCCCCTTCTTTGCGATTCAGGTACTGAGATAATTCTGCTAGATAAAGAGAAGATTATTACCATATCAAACTGATCGAGGATTGGTTACATGAAGTCAAAGTCAAGTCAAAGTCAAAGTCAATAAAGTCAAAATAAAGTACTGGCCATCATCCCCCTAGTGGTGCGGTCATCTCTCCCGGACAGGTCGGGAGAGATCGTCAAACTAAAAATAAATATTTAAAAATTTAATCTCGTGTAGGTAGGTATATAATATACTCTGTGGTCTAGTGGTAACAAACACCGGTATGAGACACAGGGGTCCCGTGTTCGATTTTGTTCATAAAAAAAACACAGAACCCAAGAAATAGATTAGAAGTAGTAAGTTGCTGTCACGCGCCTCCACCCTTTTGCACAAAACATAAAAGCTATATAAACATACACATACATATACATAAACGTTTGTGCAATTTTAAATTTTCGTGTGAATGTTCATAACATAATGCGATGTACTACGTTACCTTTCTCCCCCAAAACAATTACTTTTTTGTGTCATGATCATGAAAAGGATTTTACGTCTGACCGGACACACTAACGAATATGTCCTTACAAGCCACGTAAAATATATTAGAATTATTGTTATACAGAGTAATACTGAGAAAAAGTGGAAGTTGTGTTGTCGAGTATGATATGTTTAAAAAACCGGACAGGTGCGAGTCGGACTCGCCCACCGAGGGTTCCACACAAAAGACAATGACAAGATTTCTAAGGTGCCATGTTTTTTTCCGTTACAAGCACGATTTATAAAATATGTCAAATGATAGCTGAATATCTGTACTTTTAGAGTAATAAAACAGTAATTGTAATAAAGCAGAAGATTCACAGCTATGGTGTAACAAAACTACTTAAGTATATAAAAAGCAGCAGTTCGTTTATTTTTTAGTTTTTGCAATTATAGCAGCAGTGCACAGTAACTTAACGTATACGCACCTCAAATGTCAGGATTCAATAGCAGAGAGTTCCAAATGAGAATACTTCACAAAATAAACCGAAACACCTACAGCAACAAAGCACAAACGGTGATCGGTGACAGCTGAATGAGTACCTAACATATCATAAACGTAGTGATTACTTGCTCAGTGATATCCTAGTGACAAAGTGATTACTTACATGCTCTTTGAGTGACAAAGTCATTGAAGATACCTGTTCGCAATACTCATATATTTCACTAATGCTGTTTTGCAACTTCTACATAAATATTTTTGTACTTGCTACTTTTACAATATTTATTTAAATTTTATAATTACTAATTATTTTTTAGAAAGATTTTATATAAAATTTCAAAACTGTAACTGACATGAATCCTTGGGGCACAAATTGGCATTCTCTTTTGTAGCTATAGCTGTACAATCGGGGCACTTCCCGGTTAGTCAGTAGAGTTTTTTTGAAGAAAATGATCTCAAAAGTAATAGCCTTATAGAATTTTTTTATATCACAAATATTAGAGCTTTAATAGGTATTTAATTTTATAAATAAATTATTTATTTAACCTTAATACTTTCCGAAATATCTTTCTCTAAAAAAAACTCTACTGATCAAATTACATATAAATATTTCAGGAACCGAATCTCGTCTCAGTTATTTCCGATTTTTTCCCGAAATTAAGTTTCCAATACCTATATTACTTGCCAAATTTTATAGTTAGGAAAGTACCCTATAAATTTTGATTCCCTTGAGAGTATCGAAATAATATACCTACGTTTTTTGCGGCATAAAGGGTTTTATCTTTTATTACGTTAATTGACAAGTTTGATTTTTTCACAGTTTCAAGATACTGTTAATCTGAATATATGGTTTTAATTTCAACTTTATACCACCATGTTCCCAGTTGTATTTCCCGAAATTCAGTTTCAAAACTAAAGACCATATATTTAATGATTTATTAACAAATGTACGCGTATAGTTTCAGATTTTTCCCTGTACTTGTAGTAAAAGAAGATATTACTTGCCAAATTTCATAGTTCTAGGTCAACGGGAAGTAAGAAGTATCCTATGAATTTTGATACCCTTGAGAGTGTCGAAATAGAGGATTTTTCGGTTTAAATGGTCCTATCTTTTTTTAACGTTTATTTACAAGCTTGGTTTTTTTTAAAGCTTAAGCAGACTGTTGACTTGAATATATGGTTTTTAATATCAACTCGATATCTCCACGTTTCCCCGAGATAAATGGAATGAGACGGACGGATAGACAGACAACAAAGTGATTCTATAAGGGTTCCGTTTATTCTTTTGAGGTACGGAACCTTAAAAATATATAGATAGAGATACATAAAAAAGGAAATAAAAAGGGTTGTGGTTGTGTAAAAAACACATGACAAGCTAAAGGGTTTATTTAGTTGCTACAAATATTTAATTGCGTAGGTATAAACCTCACAGATGATTGTAAAAAAAAAACAACAGAAAATAACTAATCGCACTTGCGTAAGTAGATTTTTTTAGCGTAAATAAATGCACAAACGTATTTGTATTTGTTTTTGTTTATACCTACGCAATTAAATATTTGTAATGTGATTGTGATTTTGTTTTATTAAGTTATTTCATATACTACAGTGTTGTTTATTGTTTTAGATTTACAAAATGGCATCTAATAATCGCGACATAAGATCCGTCAATACTTTCGATGAAAATCCGGCCTCAGTTGTCACTGACTGGCTGGAAAATCTGGAAGAAGAGACAGACGATGAGGAAAAGGAAGACAACTTCACGTCTAACACCCCGAATGATGTGTTTTCGGATGATGAGGATGCTGAGTATATACCATCTAATTATAATACAGACGCAGAAGAAAGCGCTTCATCTGATGAAGCCAGCGAGTTAGAAGTTCTTATTCTTGTTCAAAAAAAGTCTGCAGGCAATGTTCTGTGCGTACTAGTAATTGAATCATTGCACGTTTTTTTGTTGTTTATTTTTTTCTTAGAATTTATATATGTTATTTGTCAAGAAGACTGTTATGTTTAATTATTTAGATAGTAAAAAAAAAAATCCAGTTGTTTTTTTATTAAGTTTAGAAGGTTCTAAGTTACTATGTCCATTTTTTTAAATTTTGAAGACTGTACCTATGTAAAGTTTAAGTTTAAAACTAATGTAAACGAATAGTCTTATTTTTTATGTGTAAGAATAATGGTTCAATAACCATGTTATCATACAAAAATACATCATAGAAAAAGTCACCATACATATTGAGGGTTAATACCTTGACTTAGCATTGTTGAAAATTTATTATTATATTTAAAGAAAGAACACGAAAATACTTGTTTATGATAATCGAATTTTAACTTATTTATTATGTGAGGTTTTTTGTTTTTTTTATACTATGTAATATATAAATGTGGATGAGATGAACAGTACCTATCCATAAAAGAATCTGTGGCATAATGCTGATAAATTATGAACGTACAAGTCAGTGTTGCGGTGCATAACGATGCAACGCAACACACTGACTTTTTAAATTAGTCGTATTATCCGTATTTCGTAGCAACTTCATGTTAGAATACCTCTTAGTTTATCTATTCTGTGGTTTTATCGATAGAAAGTGAAAAGCAATTAGAAAAAATCTGTTTAGGTAATCGCATTTCATCAATAGGAATTGTTAGGTGTTAGCAGTGGCATATTTACCTTAGGGCCAAGGGGGCCATGATCCAGGACGGCAGGATACTAGGGGCGGCGTGAGAAGTCCCGCTCAGCTATGCGCGCAGCGCGCCCACCTTTCATGATCGTTACCTATATTTTATTTCTTAGTTGTCTGAAGTAATTTAAAATTCCTACCTAAACAACAGATATGACTCATAAACGAAAATTGAAATAAATCTCGCAATCATCACTATTTAATTTATAGGTGCTAGGGCGATCGCTTTGCCGGACGGGACACGGGTAGCATCGCGTCGCGGCCTGTTGTGTCCGACTCAGAAATAATCGGGATATCATTGAGAAATAGGATTTCAAAGAATCTTTTTCATATACAGTAGTAGGAGGGGCCCGCTTGGACGATCCGACTGCTCAAGGGCGCCTTTGGCACGGTGTTGGTTGTTAAAGGCCGCCTGAGCCTGAGACACCCTTAGACATCTTTTAAATAGTTTTATATTTTGGTGAAAACTTCAAAAGATATGTATGTATATGTAGTTCTTGTCCACTGCAGTAAAAAAATGCAGTGGAGAACGTTCGTTTTCTTTTTTAATAAGAATTACTAATATATAGATTTCGTTTAGCGTCATCTCGCATAAAATATTACCTACATAAATAATGCTCGGCAGGTAGTAGTATTTTTTACGCTCATACCAACTAAGCTATCCCCAAAGTACGCAGTGTTAGGCTTGTGTTAAGGGACACTAGGGTAGCGGATACAAATATAATGATACAATCATAGGACAAGTATATTTTTGTATAAATATTATACAAACACTCATGACTCAGGTACAAATGCTCTTATTTGCCCTTTGCCCCTATCAGAATTCGAACCAAGGACCTTAGAATAGGCGACATCTTGAAAACCGGTGAATAATATACCATTCTACCACGGATTTCGTCTGTCACTCTGTACTAGCTTTCACACTTGATTTTAAAACTGAAGTTGTAATACTATTATTATTATGAGCTACCTACACTTTCAATAGGATTTAGCGGCCGGCAGGCAGACTATCTAAAAATGAGTGACAGATCGCGGTCTCCGAAATATTTGAATTTTGTCACACTGATTTGGTATTAAGTATGCGATCGCTAATTAATTTATAGTCTCTCGTTGCTATGGAAACATTTCTATAGAAACTAGCGCCACTAGGAACGAGTAAAAAGAGTTTAGTTATATTTTGGTCACAGAGTATTTTTTTATAACATAGATGACATGAAACAGTGTGCTGTGGCCAGAACGTTTTAGTTCCTTAGTTGTTCGTCAGAGGCACAGAGGCAGTACCATCATATTTATCAGAAATTGTGTTTAACAGTGACTGGGGCCCAATTCTCACGCCTTCGACATTTTTTGGAGTCAAAAATCTGTATTAAAAGCTCACTGAATGCAATCTTCGTTTTATAGGATTATCAAACATTATTGAAACTAAGGGTTTTCGACAGTAGTAGAGATTTTACTTACATTTTTAATAAAGAAATTAAGGATATAAAAATGTCGAAGGCGCGAGTTAGATAATAAATCTACGGGGCCTACATGCGTTGAGCGCGCGAAAATGACTACCAACACCAACATATAATATTTAGATACAATTTTGTTTTCCATTACAAAATGCGAGAATTGAAAATAGCTCATTGTTATATCATTGATCAAAGAGACCTTTGTAACGAAGACATTAACACGAAAATTCTCCCTCAACTCATTTACAGCGAGAACCGAGAAGCGATTTTAGTATAGCGTGAACTAGCGGACCCTGTGCATGTGTGCGCCGCGTCGAATTCCAATCCTCCTTGCTAACGATACTTTGGATAGAATACTTTTTGGAACTTCCAGTGAGTTTGTTTTTAATTTATTTAAAAACAGAACATTCTAGTTGTTTGGTGGAAAACTTTTTAAAGTGATTTGGTGTTATTGTTGGCCACGAACGTAAGTACGAATAAAACTTGAATTAAATCGGTTTCACATAGACATGTTATAATTAAAAAAGTTTTAGTAGTTTTAAATTCGTATAGTTCTAATAAAATAGGTAAATAAAAAATACATCATACTTTTGAATGATTTATAGCTTAAGTAGGTAAAAATGTGTCACTTAATTTTTTTTACAAAAATAATGGCTGGCACTGACTCCAAAAGGCTTATTTTTACCTTTTGAAGTCGGTTTTTTTTTATAAAAAGTTTTTGTTAAACCAATGTTTAAAGTTAGAATAAGTCCCGTACTTGCCTACACGAAAATCAGACTATAAGTATTAATTTCATATAGGTAAAGAACCCGACAAGTCACGAAAACGATAGTTTTTTCAAGATTTCCTCACAATTACTAAACCAATTTCAAAAGTTCCCAAAAATGGGAACAAACCTTGGTTCATCTGTCTTCGAGATATCGGTGAAATCGACCAATTGATAACTTCCTTCTTTTTTAAAGTCGGTTAAAAATTTACCCGTGATGCCTATTGTTTCATGAGCAATTTTTTATCTGTTCGTGTGATAAGGCGCGCTTAATTTTCTGATATGGCGTCAAGTGTGTTGTAAAATAAAACAACAGAACACTGCAATTAAATACTTGGAGTATTCTATCATCTCGATAATTAATTTGAAATGATAGGTACTAGGTAAACTGCGGTTCTTCTATAAATAAACTTAACTAGCTTTAGCCCGCGGTTGCAACCGCGTGGTTCCCGTTCCCGTGGGAATAGCGGGATAAAAAGTAGCTTAAGTTACTTTCTGTCCTTTCAACTAACACTATGCTTAAGATCAAGTCGACTGGTAACTTAGGGCGTCAAGAAAGGACAAACAAACACACTTTCGCATTTATAATATTAGTTAGTTAATAATATTAGTTATTTGAAATCGCGTTTTTTTACATTTGCAATCTTTTTTTATATGATAAATTTTATAGTAGAAAAAGTTAGTCTCCATACTATCCATAGTTACATCTGAAGCTGTATGGAGACTAGTAATTTGTATATTTATATATTAAAATCAACTTGTCTCCATATTGCTTATATACGTCGCATAATGTGCATGTTTATCGGTCTTTCATAGGATACAAAAAAATATAGGTATATACTTAGTTGATATACATACATACACTAACGCCATTAAACCCTTGCGATGTTGGTTTCAACTGTAAAATTTATCATATTTAATTATATTCGATTCTCGGAAACATATTTTGTCTGTCTTTTTCTTTAGATGTAAGGAGTAAAGATATCATTTTTTGTACTTTTTCGATGTTGTGGTTTTTATTTACATTAAGTATATCGTTCTTAAATGAAAATTTATCGGATGAATTTGCGAATTTGAAGGATGACCTATGAACTTTATTTTAGTAAATATATCATAATACGTATTAAACAACTTACGTATATTCAAAATAAAACGAGACGATAAAGGGTAACTTCATCAATTAATTCAATCTAGCCAACTTTATCAAGTCATATTTCCATCGGATGTTTTCACTATAATATACCTCAACAATATCAATAAATGTTCGATTTTAATTTCACTGTTTACTACTTCAAAAATGAATTCAAAAACACGTGTTCATGTGGATCTCTTGGCCTGGGTGTTTATTATGTAGGTACTTATTGTAGTTTATAAAACGTATAAAATTATATTTATTCTTTCTCTAGAATTCAAAACACAAATTCTTTATGTAACTTACATTGGGCTAGATAATGGATGTGATTGTAAAAATATATATATATATATTTTAGTAATACAGTTTAAATAAACAAACATGAGACATTTCATTATTTGAGTAGGTAGCTTATAGCATCCAGAAGGCTTTTACAATAAAGTCATCATTTTTATGTTTGAACTCTTTGAGTTTGAAAGTATCGAATCGCGATTTATATTAGATTGTAGTAAACCAGTAGACCAGTAGAGTTTTTTTGGAAAATGTTTTCTCGGAAAGTACTAAAGTTAAATAAATATACATTATTTATTTAAATGTAAAATGTAATTAATACCTTTTAATACACTCGCGAGCAATGAAAAAGTTCCAGTGACATAGCACCAAATTCCTCCTAAACAGGAAAGGCTAGCTTTATGTCGCCGTCTGCAATATTGAAGGACATTTAACAGCGCATAAGAATATTAATGTGTGATTTTTTATTAATTTTAATTTATGAAGCTAGGTTCTATGTCTTAGGAGATAGGTATTAAGGTGTTTGTCGACATTTTATGGGTGGAACTTTTTCATTGCTCGTCAGTGTATTATATTAGTCGTGATATAAACGTTTTCTATATATGTATAACTGTTTTTAAATAAAGCTCCTTAAAAAATCTCTACTGATCAACCAGGAAGTTCCCCGACTGTACTACGACTGTACTGTACTGTACTGTGACTGTCTACTACTACTATAGTGCCGAGCACTAATGTAAACACTATAGCACCTTATTACATTGAAACACGAAAACAAAGCGTTCCGTATAGGTAAACAAAAGATATAAGAATATTGTAAAGTGACAAGGTTGTTTGTCGCAATTAGCCATTTTTAATGTCCAAACTGCTGGGGTATTGGCCATATTATGGATGGATTAAGAGAAGGGGTCATGACCCACCACGCGGACCCAATGCGGATTGGTGGGCTTTAACGACAGCAATGACGACGACGACAGACGAGTTCGAGATAAAAAAATTTTGGTCACCCATCCCGTGACCGACCATTGCGAAAGTTGCTTAACCTTAACAATCGCCCGAACCACTGCGCCACGGGCTCCTCAAAGGTTGTAGCATAATATTTATTTATTATTGCTCGTGACTGTATCTACCTAAAGATTGGGGCATGGGGAAAAACATAAGCAACCTTTTAGTTTTATTTTTATTATTAGTATCTTTATAAGGTCTTGCATAGTTTGTATGTTATGTAGAATGTTAAAAATGCACAATAATAAAAAGCGTAAATGCGTTCTAGAGAGTGAAAAGGAGTTTGATTGAGAATGTAAATTTGTAAGGGCCGATTTTCAATTTTATGAGTTAAATAATTTTGTTATTTGAAAAGTTTAAGAAGGGTATAGAATAGACGAAATCCAGTACGTACGAGAGTGTAATTAAATAGCCCTCAACCTAACAGGTTTTCCACAAATTCTATTAGAATTGGATAATGAATTGAACTGAATCGAATAGATTCCATTCCAAAGGTCGTGGGTTTGTGTCCCATTTGAGAATTCACTTGTGGCCGAGTTAATTTTTTCCAATATTTTTCTATTTAAAATATACCTACCATAAGTATGAATTGAATAGTGCGAACTGCCAACAATCAAAGCTCCCTTTGTAAAGTCAATTCCACTTCTGTTATTTCTAACCGACTCCAAAAAGGAGGTTATTATATCTTCGGTAAACCTATAAAGTAACGGGATGTTGTAGCAGTTTCATCAAAGCAGCGTATACGAAAAAAGAAAATTATGATGGCTCCATCTCCTCTAAGTAAAATTGCACCACGGTAGAGTAGGTAATTTATTTTTATAAATAGATGTTAAAATATTAGTATTCTGCTTTGTATTACCAACGCATGGAGCCTCGCCAACATTTTTAAAAGAAGCTAGGTTTTGACTTTTGATATGTCGTAGTGAAGTCATGCTAGACTACTACAAACTTTTTTCAGTTTTATAAAACCGCGACGTAGTAGGTACGTACGTACATCGATGTTTTAGAAAGTGTTTAGAAAACATGTTTTCAACTGCAAAGATAAGTTTGCAGAACTTTAGAAGCTAAGAGTGCACGGGTTAACTTTGAGAGCTGCTAACTTCGTATTTTTTTAAGATACTTATCCACAGAATAAGGATTACTGACCTCAACTGGATCATCTGATCTAAGTAGTACCTATTGGATCCTCATTCAACCTCATCTACTTAAAATTCCATTTACCATAACCCATAACCCATCCGACCCTCTATCAAAATACATGTTCTATTTGACCTAAATTTTAAATGACTCAAAGAAAAGCAGTTCACGGTACATCAATTTTGTACGAAAATCAAACCAAAAGTACCAGGGCAGCATAACCATCAAGCCCCCTGATTATGTAACTTGTTTCTATCAACGTTTGATTCAAAGTGCAGTCACATTGCTGCTTTAGTGTAAATCAATGTGACAACTATCTTACCAAAGCAGCAATGTAACTGCGCTTTCAATCAATTTCAATCAAAATCTGTTAGTAACAGAGTTAGATATTCAACTAGCTGGTCGAATTAATTATAATATTTTTTATGAAGGTCGAATAGGACCTGAAAATGAGGGTCGACTAGACCGATAATCTACCCTGTATTGTTTTACTTATATATTCATTATGTAAAGACAACACCCCATTACTGCTATTGAGTTTCGATGATAAACAAAAGCTTTCACGTAGTCAACTAACAATAAGATATGAGCGTGACATTATCAATTTATATAAAATGTATAATCGTATTTAATCAAACCAATAAGTCTAGTACCAAAGTAAGTAAGTGTTGATAAATATTAAACAAGAAAATATATCAGAAAAAAGCATGTCGCCCTGACGAGACATGAGACTAGTTTATAGTCAATTTTAAATAGAAAAATATTGGAAAAAAATTAACTCGGCCAAGTCTCGGTAGCTCAGCGGTTAGAGCATTGGACCGGGATTTCCAAAGGTCGCGGGTTCGATTCCCGTCTGAGAATTCACTTGTGGCTAAGTTAATTTTTTCCAATATTTTTCTATTGAAAATTTACCATAAGTATAAAAATAGCATTGAAAAATGAAAAAAATACAAAATCATAAATGAGACGTTTTTTTCTGGTATATTTTCTTGTTTAATATTTATCACACAAAAATAGCATTGTAAAATTCAAAATTAAAAATTTATAAGTAAGTGTTATGGGGGATACTAAAGATAGTAGATAAGTTAAATACTAATTTGATTTTTATTATTTTACAAAACTTACTTACACATACGCACACACACACACACACATACACATACACATTGACACATATACATATAACAAATGCATGTAAAATCTTATAATAGCGTTTTTAATTGGGGAAAAATTCAAATTTATATAAAAAAGTAGGAAAAATAGCTAAAGGTTTGTTGTTGTTGTTTTAATTTTGTATTGTTAACTTTTATACTGTAAGTTTAGTAATACTTAATATTTAGTAATACTAAATTATTAATACGTAATAATTACTTATCATTGTGGTTAAGTCTATTATTGTAATCATGCTATGGAAGAGTGGTGCTGCCTAACACAAGCATATCTGCTTACCAACTACTTAAGACTATATTAGACTAAGTTACTGAAATAAACTTTTTTATTTACTACGATAAATTTAGCAGAGTTATTTTTTTTATAAAATAGCCGTATTTATTCACGATTTCAGGGTTTTTATGCAAAAAGTTGTTCTTAATTATTACTTTTACAAAAAGTTTTGAGTTAACATAAAATAAGTAACTATACACCAATAAATATAATTTTGAAGAAATTTAACTATACAGCCATGACACAGGTACACATGCACATACTCATCATACAAACATTCGCCCCTACTGGGATTCGAACCCAGAACATCGGAGTATAGGCGATACCTAGAATGCCGATGTACATTACCTACCAATCTACCATGTAGGTTTGAACTAGTGCCTTTTTTGTAATACCCAATAAATTAATATATTAGTACCTACTTATGATATTTTTGAAATAGAAAAATATTTGATAAATATTAAACAAGAAAAAATGCTACAGAAAAGCAACTAGACGCCCGTCAGGGCGACATGAGACTAGAAAAATATTGGAAAAAATCAACAAAAAACCGTCCCCCGTCGAAATTCCAAATACTTTTATATGTTTAATACGTTGTAGGCCAGCGTTGTCACATCAATGCCAGGAGTATCCTTGCATTCGAAAGAAACATCTTTTAAGATGTTTAACGATCGATTAAGATGCAACAGCCAATCATTTAAGAATTTTGAATTTTTGCGTCTTTTTTCAATGTTATTTTTAAACTCATGATAAAATTTAAATAGAAAAATATTGGTCATGGGTTCGAGTCCCATCTGAGAATTCACTTGTGGTCGAGTTGACTTTTTCCAATATTTTTCAATTTCAAATTAAAAAATCGTACAATATAAAATATTAGTATCTGAAAGTACCAGGGTCGCACAGCTAACCAGGAGTATATTTCCTTTTCCGCTATTTCTTCCAAAAAGGCGCGAACGCAATAGAAGCATTATTAAAAAAAAAAAATTCTTTCACTACATTCTTAAAATTTTGGATATGATTTTAGCACAGAATCCAAAACTTAAGAAATCAGCTGAGAATTCTTATTATTAATTAACTAACGTTCTTGACAGATATCAGACAGGGGACCGGTATAGCGGCAAAGGGAATATTATACGATGAAAACGCACTATACTGCGTCCGATCCGACCGGACATTGGTTCTGACATCCGTAACAATAGTCCTTCTACTTATCTCGAAGCCAGATCAATGTATGTGATGTTGTCCAATCGTCGTCGTCTCAGCCACATGACACTTACTGGGTATAGGCCTCCCCCAAGGATCTCCACAACGATCGGTCCTGCGCAGTCCGCATCCAGCGGCTTCCCGCGACCTTCACCAGATCGTCGGTCCACCTTGTCGGGGCCCTACCCACGGAGCGTCGTCCTGTGCGCGGTCGCCATTCCAGAACCTTTCCGCCCCAACGACCATCGGTTCTTCTCGCTATGTGTCCTGTAACGGTTCTAAAAACCGCACACTCTTAAATCTTAAACTATTACTTACTTTCAACTAAATTAAATCAATAACCATTCACTTCACCATTCTAACTTGTTTGTTTACTTTATTTTGTTTTGATAAAACTTCACGATGGTAGTTAATTGACAAAATATTCCTGCGTACCCTCGATATTGCTAACTTCACGGCCGGGAGATTTCGTATTTCGGCCAAGTGAATTAGACTACAAAAATAACTTATTGCTATTTAACTATTTATATATAGAAAAAATCTACATATTTTTCTATGTATATCTATTATGTTTTTGCATACTTTAATATTTCTTAATTCTTTGGCCATAGACAAAACACCGTGTGTCGATCGGACTTACAATCCTTATGTTGTCTATGCTAATGACTAAACATTATTCTCCTATAGAATTGGAGAATCATCTCCCACTTTATTTTTTTACAAAAGAACCTTCTAGAAAGAATTGAGTATATATTTCGCAACTCCAGCGAAATCTGCCTCTTTTTCTTCATACTACTGCCTTAAAGTCATTCTGTTTTACTCTGTTTTGTGCATTCGCGATCCCCGTACTAGGGGTCGTATCCACGGGCAGCTGCAGCATCTACACCTGTTCCGTCTACTCTTCCACCTCGGCACCTACCTGCCGAGCGCTCACCTGTTCCGGTCTACCCCGGAAACCTCTCCACATCGTGTCTACGTGCGCATCACCACACCGAGCCCACCCTCCGTGCTACCGAGGCTGAACATACTGCTCAACAAGCGAACGTAGTCCGTGACGCTGGACTTTCGCTTCTGCCTCCTCTAGGCAGTTCTAAAGTTAAGTCCCCATTCTTACCCTCGCGAGAGCCACCCATCGAAGATTCCCGTGAACCCACACCCGAGCTTGTAATATCTTTATTTTATAATTATACTTGTTAACCACTTATAGTGTTTCTTTTCTATCTTTTCTGCACACCGATCGTGCTTAACACGATCGGAGCGTGTCAGTGGCGCCTATCTCGCTCAGGGTTCTTCGCTCAGTGGTTCTCGCCTTATTTTTTCTTACTTTTTTTTATTTTTTTTGTGTAAAGTGGGTACCTAATTTTTTGTCAACTTGTGAATTGAGTTAACTAACGGTCACTAATCCGTTGTTAACTGCCACCTAACCTACTAACGGTTGTGTTGCTGCTATAGTAATCTAAATTTTTGTGTTTTTTTACTTAATTTGTTCTAAACTTAGACTGATTTTTTTTTTAACTTCACCATATTTAGTTACCCACTTAAATATTTTATCTCTACGATTGCTTAGTCTCGCACACACTCGCCTTAGGTTTTTACTTTCTTTTTGTGTTTTAACTATGGCTGAACGCGCGATTAATTTTTTATCTCTTCAAAAAGCGGAACTTGAATACGAGGTCTCCTTGCGTGGTCATAAACCAGCTGATTCAGTCGCTGAGTTGCGGAAACAAATTGCGGTATTATCCAAAGAATATCCTTCTGATGCTATGTTGTGTTCTCATTTACCTCCGTCTGAGGATATTGAGGGTGTTCAGACTTCACTTGAGAAATCTCTTTTAAATCTTAAAACCTTAAAATCTAAATATAATAGAAACTTGTTTTTGAGGACGGAGAGTTTACTTAACCAAATTTACTATCGCTTGGATAGAATCCAGTTTGACGAGGACGATGATGAAACCTTAGAGTCTATTTTGTCTGAATGTCGGGAAAATTTTGAGTCTCAGATGAGTGACCTTAAGTCCTTGGCACCTGAAAGTGATGTTTCCGCAGTTAAAATTAATGCTAACGATTTGGAGAAGTGCATAAATATAACTATAGACCAACATAAAAGTATGGTACCTAACTTTGCTACTATTAAATATGACGGCAAGACTTGTGTTCGTTCCTTTTTGCAAAAGCTTGACGAATTCGTGAAATCAAGAGACATTGGCTATGAGAAGGTTCTGTCCTTCGGTCATGAAATTTTTACGGGTGAGGCTCTTCCTTGGTTCCGTAGCATTAGGCGCCAAGTGAAAGATTGGTCTCAGGTTGCTGAAGCTTTAATAGCTGATTTCAGTCCGAAAAACTTCGACGCTCAATTCTTGTCACAAATTAGGTCACGTCTTCAGGGCAAGGACGAGAAAATTTGTATTTATCTGGCGGTTATGGACTGCATGTTTTCAAGGCTTACTAAACCTTTGTCTGAGGACGAGAAGCTCGAGATTTTATCAGGAAACATTCTACCCTGTTACGCCAATGTGTTAGCTTCAGCTGGAGAAATTTTCAATATTGACAACCTTAAGGAAGTTTGCCAAAAATATGAAAGGGTTCAGACCCAATTTTTTAAACGCAGTGAGCCTTCTTCTCGTAATTGTATACCTCTAGCTACTGAGTTTGTTTATCGAGGAGAATCTAGTGCTCCTTCTAACTGTGAAAAATCTAAGCCTCTAAATAATTTTCAAAACACTAAATCTTATGTTTCCGCTGTTGCTTCTAAAGATGTATATTGTCCTAGATGTCGTAATAATACGCACAGTTTAAAAACTTGTACCCAACCAAGAGACATTCTTTGTTTCAAGTGTGGGAAAAAGGGTGTACGCACTCCTGATTGCACTAAATGCAATCCAAAAAACTAGTTTGTCAGGATTGGAGAACTACTGATTCTCGAAATTCGAGATTTTCTAGTCGTTGCACTGAGACTGAATGGAACCAATGGCTTAGTTTTATCTGTAGTCTGTCTCCTAGCCATTCCGTGTCTCCAATCCTGGATAAAAATCCTACTTTTTCTCGGCCCTATGTGAATGTTAATGTCGGTGACAAAAATATTATCGGTCTGTTAGATACTGGTTCCGGCATAACATTGTTAGGGAATAATTCTCACCAATACTTTTTAAAATCTAAATTTAAATGCTTTTCTTGTGATCCGTTACAGCTTTCTGCGGCTGGCGGTCAAATTTTCTACTCATCTATGTATTTAATTTTACCTTTAACGTTTAATAGCAAAACCTATAATATAAAACTTTTTGTTGTACCAGAAATTGAAAATGAACTTATTCTGGGTATGGATTTTTGGAGAACTTTCGGGTTGTTTCCTAGCGAGCTCGATAGCCTTGTTCTTGAAAAACCACATGAGGTGAATATTTCTAACATAGCTCTTGACGACTCTAAGCAAATTCTCTCATATTCTCAACTTTGCGAAGAACAAAAGGAAGCCGCGGATAATATAATATCTCAGTTTCGCGGTATTTCGTATGAGGAATGTGGTTTGGGTCGTACCTCCTTGATTACTCACGCTATCGATACTGGTGACGCTATTCCTATTAGACAACGATACTACCGAATGTCTCCCCAGAAACAACAAATTCTCTCCGATCAGCTGGATGAGATGCTCAATGAGGACGTTGTAGAACCGTGTGAGAGTCCTTGGTCGAATCCCGTTCTTCTTACTCCGAAAAAGAACGGTGAATATAGGTTTTGTTTGGACAGCAGAAAACTAAACTCTGTCACTCGTAAGGATGCTTATAGCTTACCTTATGTTTCTGAGATCTTAGATAATCTTAGGGACGCTAAATATTTATCTAGTATTGACCTTTCTAAATCTTTTTGGCAGGTTTTAATAAAGCCTGAAGATAGATGCAAGACTGCATTCTATATTCCCTTTAGGGGAACCTTTCAATTTAAATCTATGCCCTTCGGGTTAACTAATGCACCCGCTACGCAGCAAAGACTGGTAGATTTGCTGTTTTATGGGCCTGAATTTGAAAATAAAGTTTATGTTTTTGTCGATGACGTTATAATCGTGTCTAATACTTTTGATGAGCATATGTCGTTACTTGCGCGTGTTTTAGAAAAGCTAAAATATGCAAATTTAACTATAAACTTCGAAAAGTGTCAATTTTTCCGGGAAAAACTTAAATATTTGGGTTACGTCGTCGATTCAAATGGTCTTCATGCTGATCCGGAGAAAGTTGACGTTATTGTGAAGTATCCTACTCCTACTAACAGGAAGGAAGTTCGTCGTTTCTTAGGCACTGCTTCTTGGTATCGTCGTTTTATTCCTAATTTTAGTTCTTTGGCTGCACCATTGAATAAACTTACCTCTCAAGGAAAAGCGGCACCTCCCTTTGCTTGGACGCCGGAAGCAGATGTCGCTTTTAATAAACTTAAGGAGTGTCTTACGTCACCACCTATCTTATCATGTCCGGATTACTCTGAACCTTTCCAGGTACATACCGACGCTAGCGATTTCGGAATTGGTGCTGTGCTCACACAGATTCTAAACGGCGAAGAGAGGGTTATAGCCTATATGAGCAAATCTTTATCGGCCCAAGAACGGAACTATAGCGCTACGGAGCGCGAAGCACTCGCAGTAATTGTTGCTATAGAACACTGGCGGTGTTACCTGGACAACGGTAATAAATTTGTTGTCTTTACGGATCATTCCTCTCTAAAATGGTTCTTAAATATTAATAACCCTACAGGTCGTTTAGCTAGATGGGGAATTCGTCTCTCAGCCTTCAATTTCGACATCAAACACAGACGTGGCAAGGACAACGTCGTGCCCGATGCCTTATCTCGCGCTGTGCCTGTAGCGGCTATAGATAGTGCCAGCCAATCTTCATCTCCTATATCAGATCCTTTATCTGACACTTGGTATAAGGAGATATTTTATGGTTGTCAATCCTCTCCTACATCCTTTCCTAATTATAAAATTTCTAACAACAAACTATATCGTCTCAGAAAATCCTTAAATCCTTTAGCTAGGGAATTTGAATGGAAGGAAGTAGTTCCTAAACATTCCAGACACGATATCGTTGTTACTAACCACTCGAATCCTACTGCAGGACATTTAGGAATTTTTAAAACTTTAAAACGAATTTCTCTTAATTATTTTTGGCCTGGCATGCATAAAGATGTTGCTAACTATGTAAATAACTGTAATGATTGTAACTCTCACAAACACGCTAATCATCCCACTCTAGGATTTATGGGTCGACCTAAGGAATGTTCTAGACCATTCCAAATGATTAGTGTCGATTTAGTTGGTCCATTGCCTCCATCTAGGAAGCAAAATACTATGTTGCTTGTTGTCACTTGCTGTTTTTCTAAATATTCGCTTTTATTTCCTATACGTCGAGCAACTGCCGACATAATAACTACTATACTTGAAGAGAAAGTACTCCTTGTTCATGGCATTCCTAGTACCGTTTTGATGGACAATGGTAAACAGTTCGTTAGCCAAAAACTTCAGCATATGTTCGCTCAATATAAAATACCAAATGTACGCTATACACCTAAATATACACCGCAGGTGAATACTGTTGAGCGCTATAACAAAACAATAATGACGGCTGTTTCTACTTTTATTAACGATGATCACCGGACTTGGGATCTCAATATACCAAAAATTCAATTCGCTCTCAATACTGCAGTAAGCGAAGTCACTGGGTATACACCATCATTTCTTGTTTACGGTAGAGAACTAGTTGCTTGTGGATCTCACTATGTTGATGTCGATCTAACCGACAACATCATTTTTACACCTAGGGATAACTATGCTGAAAATACTGGAAAGCTTAGGAAAATTTTCGATGAGGTACAAAGCTCTTTAATTAAATCTCATTCACGTAATTGTGGTCCTTATAATCTTCGTCGTAAAAACTTTGACTTCAACGTCGGTGATATTGTCTGGCGTAAAACTTATTATCAAAGCGACAAAGATAAGCAATTTTCTAAAAAACTTGCTCCTAAATATATTAAATGTCGTATCAAATCTAAATTGTCGCCCTTGGTCTATGAATTGGTCGATTTGAATGGTAAAAATCTTGGTTCTTGGCATATCAAAGATTTTAAAGTCAATAATTATTCTTGATTTGTTTTTAACTATTTCTACATCTTTTTTTAAATAAATTAAAACAGTATAAATATAAACCTTTATTTATTTATACTGTTTTAACTAAAATAAGTAACGATTTTTTTTTACTTTTTGAAATTTTTGGTTGATTGTTTCTTTATATCTTTTTATCTCTTGCTAATCTAGTTTTGTATGGAGTCTCAGCATCCCTTGAACGCTGACATTTCCAACTGTATCTTTTGTTTTTCAGTCAATCTAAACGATTGAAATTCACTCTTTTGCCTTACTTCCGTAGTCCTAGGTACTACCAAGACCACTAACGTCTTGTTATTGTCGATATCTCTCGACAATGTTGTGGGGTATTCTTTTGCAGTTGTTGATGTTCTTAAGAGTCTGTATAATTCTGCATGATTATTTCACTAAAGTCTTGCTTATTTAGTGAGTTTTTTTTCTTAGTGGATTTTGAGTAGCCAAAATCCTACTCTAAAGAGGGGGATATGTAACGGTTCTAAAAACCGCACACTCTTAAATCTTAAACTATTACTTACTTTCAACTAAATTAAATCAATAACCATTCACTTCACCATTCTAACTTGTTTGTTTACTTTATTTTGTTTTGGTAAAACTTCACGATGGTAGTTAATTGACAAAATATTCCTGCGTACCCTCGATATTGCTAACTTCACGGCCGGGAGATTTCGTATTTCGGCCAAGTGAATTAGACTACAAAAATAACTTATTGCTATTTAACTATTTATATATAGAAAAAATCTACATATTTTTCTATGTATATCTATTATGTTTTTGCATACTTTAATATTCCTTAATTCTTTGGCCATAGACAAAACACCGTGTGTCGATCGGACTTACAATCCTTATGTTGTCTATGCTAATGACTAAACATTATTCTCCTATAGAATTGGAGAATCATCTCCCACTTTATTTTTTTACAAAAGAACCTTCTAGAAAGAATTGAGTATATATTTCGCAACTCCAGCGAAATCTGCCTCTTTTTCTTCATACTACTGCCTTAAAGTCATTCTGTTTTACTCTGTTTTGTGCATTCGCGATCCCCGTACTAGGGGTCGTATCCACGGGCAGCTGCAGCATCTACACCTGTTCCGTCTACTCTTCCACCTCGGCACCTACCTGCCGAGCGCTCACCTGTTCCGGTCTACCCCGGAAACCTCTCCACATCGTGTCTACGTGCGCATCACCACACCGAGCCCACCCTCCGTGCTACCGAGGCTGAACATACTGCTCAACAAGCGAACGTAGTCCGTGACGCTGGACTTTCGCTTCTGCCTCCTCTAGGCAGTTCTAAAGTTAAGTCCCCATTCTTACCCTCGCGAGAGCCACCCATCGAAGATTCCCGTGAACCCACACCCGAGCTTGTAATATCTTTATTTTATAATTATACTTGTTAACCACTTATAGTGTTTCTATTCTATCTTTTCTGCACACCGATCGTGCTTAACACGATCGGAGCGTGTCAGTCCCGCCCACTGCCACTTCAGCTGAGCAATCCTTCGAGCGATGTCAGTTACTTTAGTTCTCCTACGGATCTCCTCATTTCTGATTCGATCACGTAGGGAAACGCCGAGCATAGCCCTCTAAATTGCACGGTGGCAAGGTGACCTTGAGCTTGTTGTCCAATATTCTGATATAATTAGACATCATAGTTCACGAAAACTACTCAAGGCTTCGGAATGCAATAAAAATCAGTCCAGAAACTTTTACATAACAATTAACTTCCAAATAAAGTAAAGACATTGTAAACACGGATGGAATCTGTATAATTCAAATAGTTATGAGTGATTATTATTGAAAACTTTAAAAGTTAGAAACTTTACTTCAAAGTCGTTCTTGACTGGTAAACAAAACCAAGGCGCTGTATGGAGCAAAACTGATGGTAGAGCTGCGAACAACGGCTCAAACAATTGTTCGGCTCAAGTAACTTCCCGTCACATGTAAGGAGTTACAAACAAGAAGCACGTCAAGTAAGGAAAAGTTTTGACTTGTTTGGCTGAAGAAACATTGTAAAGATATAGGTTGGAACTTGGACAAAAAAACGAATTTTCTGGATACCTAAATTCATAAGCATCTCTGACGTCGAACGTAACATAGAACAAGTTTCACAATCACGCGATTTTGTTAATTTTAGATTAGTTTTTCCTAAGCCAAGAAGAATACAATAGTACATTATTGCAAAGGCCGTGAAATAGGCAATTGCAGGTCGAGTATGAGTTTGAAGGCCGAGCCGTAGGCGAGGACTTTACTAATACGAGACAGGCAATTGCCATTTCCGCCGAGGCATATATAGTGCTTTTCTCAAAAGAATGCAGGGAAATAAAACATACTTTTTATATTATACATTTAATAATTACTAAAAGAAAATCAAATTCATTGCAGGAGCGTCTTTTTTAATTTGGAACTTTACAGCGCTCCAGCAATGTTGTATGAAACGGCGTGCTGGAGTTGTTAAATACTCTTTGTAATGTTCCAAATTAAAATAACGCTCCTGCAATGGATTTGATTTCCTTTGTCCGTAAATTCGATACTTCGCGTGTTCGATAGATGCATTCCTATCCTAGCCTAGTTTAGCTATCAGACCAGATAGCTAGCTTGATGTAAAAGTTATAATCACGTCATTATATCAATGCCCTATGAAGAAAGTTTCTGTTTCCAATCAAAAGCTCATTATCACGATTAAATTTCACGTAGTTGCATAGAATACTAAGGGCCGGTATTTCAATGTCACCTTATCTTATGACTTAAGTTAAGTCCAACATTTGAGCTAAGTATCACTTATGAAAGACAATAGCGTATTTCAATCCGGATATTCCTCGCCTTAGCTAATCTAGGATTCGTCGCAATATTGCAACATAATAAACAAAATATGATAATTGTCTATGAATTTTGTTGTCATTTGGTGACATTGAGCGCTCATTGGCTGCGCGTGTACTCTCAGCGACCAATGAGAATCGTTGTGGAGGCTCCACAATGAAAAAGAGCGCCAAAAAATTTATCACTTTAGGATTTCTTCTCACTTCGAAATTTTTACTTTACATTACGGATCATCTTCAACATTTCGCATAATATTCTTGTAATTTGCCATTATTTCTACACTATAATATTTTTTATGCTACAACTGCATTTTATTTACTGATAATAAATACCTAAATGTAAAACTAAAATATCTTTTTGCCAGTCAAAAATATATTACCATAGCAACGAATCCCGGATCGGCACTTAAGTCTCTGAATTCCTTAGCTCAAATATTGGCTAGTTAGGATGGACTTTAAGCGTCACTTAACTTTAATCGTTTATTGAAATACACATAAGTGGAACAGATCTTCAATCCTGGATCAATTCAAGATAAGTCGATATTGAAATACCGGCCCTAAATATTTGTGTACACTTATTAAAATTCTGTGAGTCACTCATTATTGTCATTAACCCTTTCGCGGACACTCAACGCCTATAGCAGTCATAATAATAAAAATTATATTGTGTCTTGTTCACTATCCGCGAAAGTGTTATATAACAGTGCGCGTTTTAAACAGTAAAAGTTGTTTACATTACATAATATAATATACTATCGTTGAGATTTTTGATTCACCGTAAAAACCTACCTATATTTTCATGCACTTGGGCTACAGATATCAGAATTCAGAACCAACAATTAAAAATTAGTTTAAGTATAAACTGTAAATATGTATTATTAATAAAACCCAGACCTAGAGCTAACACAAATGTTTGTTTAGAGGGATAGGGAGTAGAGTAGAGTAGGGAGTAGGGAAACTTACTTTTATATCTTTATTTATTATTTCAAATATTTCTTTATTAGAGTTGGATTTTGTATTTTTTAATTTACAGTGCTCCTTTTCGCTACAATTTTAAACAATAATATATATATATATATATATATATATATATATATATATATAAATATATATATGTATATATCTGAGCGATATGCGACAAGTAAATTTTTCTAATTATATTTTCGTTTTAAAAGTCATTAAAGTTTGTAATCTAACTTTTATGTTAAGAAGGTTTATTTTAAGAGAAGATGGGGAATCGTCAAATATTACTAGGTATATTTTCTCTCTTGATAGGTTGAAACTTTCGAATATAAATTTCTTTGTGGCTTCACTATACTCATGTGGTCTTAATTATAAATAGTGCTTACAAAACCACCACACCACTAAAAGATTTCTGTAGATGCGAATGGAAGTGAAACTGTATCTTATTGAAATTGTAAATATTTCAGCAATATATTTACAGTGGGTGCTTCATAATGTTAACATTGTAAAAACATGGGCATGAAAAGCCCGGTTTTCCGGGTATTTCACGCACAATTGATTAATAATAACCGCATTATTATGCCATTTTGAACAGTGTTATGTTTTCGCCATTTAAACTCTATTCGTATCGAAAGAAAAATAAACGTTCTATTACTTTTAAGGGCTCGGAAAACGATCAAATTTATTTGACAAATTACGGAGCGCTTTATGATCAATTAAATCTTCTTCTCTAAGGTCTAATCTATGACTTTGCCAAAATGACTATATCTTAGAAGTATTCTAGCTAGATTCTAGAACAGGTTTTTTATAAGTAAGGAAATGATGAATTTAAAGAGAGTAAAATATTAAATAAACCGGAGGCTAAATTGAATCAACGTGATTAAAGAATAGCTACTGATTGTAGACGTTGATTAGATTTTTATTGATGATACGATCGATTTCTAGAGTACATATTCTTACAGACGAATTTCTTGGAATTATATTTACTAATTAGAATAGAATAGAATAGAAACCATTTATTAACAACACACAAAAAACAGAAACACAATCAGACAAGTAGGTACATAAATTAAGACAGAAAAACAAGAATTATATTAGGTACAACAAAACAAAATGTGTGCTGCTAATAGGCCCTGTCTCAACAAAATTGACTTCTGGGTCATTCGTTGATGGTCAGAATAACCCAGAAACACTGATATTCTGACGGGGCCCGATGAGTGAGTAGCTACACAATAGACACAATTATTAAACACTAATGATAAAATAAACAACAATAAATAAATAAACATGCAACAATTATTTAAATAAAAACTAAAACAGGACATTAAAATAAAAATAAAAGTTGTTAGGCAATAAAAATTACGAATCCTTTGCCGAAATACATAAAAAAATACAGTAGTTCGATTGGCTATTTGATCCTGGCCCCCTAGCATGAACACCGCTTTATCACACGATATGATATAGCGCATCATGCTGTCTTGGGTACTCCGCTACGATGTGAGCGGGACAAGACACGTTATCGAGTTATTGAGTCGATAAAAGCTGCTCATGCTAGGCCTACTGACCGATGACCCTATGACATTTGACATTTCAGATGACGCATGACATCTGACATGACATTTGTTTGGCATTCAATATGGTTGTGGAATTATTTGTGAAAAATGTTTTACAACGAAAGAAAAATATTGCGAAAGATTATGGTGTGGATATTTTCCTGATCAAAATAAATTGTTGATGACGTGGCGTAAACGTGGCAAGCAGGTGTTACTTCACCACGTGGATGGACGGACCTAGTGTACACCTTCCTAAATGGCGGCGGCGTGTCGGCGGCTGCTGGACTGGACCCTCAAACAATATGACAAGCGTGTCGTGAAAACCTGCGTGTCGTGAATTAGAAATTTATTAGTTTAATTACTTATTACAAGTAACATTTAAAGCTAGCGCAGACGACGGATAACAGAGGACTTTTTGTCCGCGACACGTCTATGTTGTTAACCAAATAAGATTGAACTTCGATCGTGTATATCCATGAAAAGTACGCGATAGTCTTCGTTATATATTCAACTTTATGTTCTTAGTAATAAGGTCGTGTCGCGTACAAAAAGTCCTCCAATGTCCGTCGTCTGTGCAGGCCCTTAGTAATTGAATCTTGACGTTAATTCGATTTCGATTGCTACTTTATTCCGTCAAGAGTATAAGGCCCCTGAACATTAATTCACGTTGCAGGTTTCCAAATGGAAATCAACTTCTTTCGGTTTATGGTAGTCGAGGCGAATAGTGCTAAGAGGTTTCTTAAATTTCTGCTTATATTCAAATCAAAAGTCATTTCTTCTGTCTAGGCAACGCAGCAATTAAAAAGTCAGAGAAACTACGCCGTCGGTCTATAAAGCTCTAAGCCTCTAAGGCAGGGATGCACAGACCGCGGCCTGCGGCCCGCCGGCAATATGCTAGTCAGTGGACCACCAGCAAAAATGTTGCCTCGTTTAATTAATTAATTATTGCTGAATAAAAAATAGGAACCGCCATGCAAATGAAAGCTTGGAAACAATTTTACGTGTAGCTACAAGTAAATTAGAGAAAATGTTACAAATATTGTAAGCACAATACAGTGCCACGCTTCGTAGTATATTATATATTGTTTACATTTTGGCAATTTTAATGTTTTTAATTTGTGCTGGTGGCCCGCCATTAGTTCATCATTTACCCAAGTCACAGAATACTTAATAGTACAAGTCCCAAGTGGCCCACGCTCTGGATAAGTCTGCGCATCCCTGCTCTAAGGCCTTGTAACGGGAACGAGCTTCTCAAGGGTTGTTTTTCCTCCCAGCTTTTTTCATAATAAGTCGTTCATTTAAAAAAATGATTTGAGAAATGTGTTCTATAAGTCCAGTACTTACTTATACTAGCAAAACAATCATCTAAACCAGTTCATAAACGAAGTTATTTGGGCCCGTAAAAAGTCATTACCCAATATTTCTAAGGCTGTCCACGCGATGGGCGACCATAAAATGTGTTATCTCAATCCCACTGTGTTGTTGGTCCTTTTTTTTTATACTAGGAGAAATGCTTTTACGCATCCCTCGCCCCCAGGTGCAGGGGCGATCCGAAATGTTGGACTCACCTGGGCGGGTAGTACCAACTAAAACTCCTAGTACTTGCCCTCCAGGCCGCCATTGGGTCACGGGGGGTAGGGTTCACAATCACCCCTAAAGACCAGGCGGTGTGTTGTTGGTCCTATCCGCATCTGCAGTTGTCTAACACCCATTAAGAATATTTTTAAATAAGTCGAGATTTCCTACTTTGGGGAAGGAAAAGTGTTGTTTTTACTATTTAGTATCTAATATATCATCATAATATCCTTCCTTGTGTTTTAACGAACATATGAAAAAAAAAAAAAAAAAAAAAAATGGCGTTTTATTTTTATTTATACAGAAGATTAAATTTGTCCCTTTTAAGACAAACATTAAACGTTAGAAATTGTAATTTAATATAGCTGAGCCAGATCGTGAACATTCTGTGATATCGGTGATAGGTAAAGTTTATTTATATCCTACAACTGTCTCGGAAAAATATGAAAAATGTGAGATCGTTTTTCCGAGAAATGGACTGATCGAAGCAAGCATGACACATCAAAACATCTATTTATATGGACAAAGGATAAACGGAAACTCATATTTCATGGCTAATTCATTTGCTATTTTGATGTACAGTCAGAAAAAGTCTTACTACGAAAATCATCCGTAATTCGAACACCATAAGGATGCGCTCATTGCCAACTTGTAGTGCTTATATTCTAAAGACTGTACATACCTACATAATACGTATGTAGTCCAAGGCTTATAAATGTTTGCATATACATCCTACTAATGTTATAAACGTGAAAGTATGTCAGTTTGTTTATTTGATACTCTTTCAAGCAAAAATTATGAACGGATTTATATGAAATTTGATATGTAGGGACTTCATATAGTGAACTAACCACAGGCCTATATCGAGATAGATGGTAAAAGTGTACCTACCTTGCGTACCAAAAGTTTGATCCACGGTCAAAGTTTTACGACCTATGTCGGTCAGCTGAGACCATTGCCACGAAACACGAGTCACTCACAAACGAAAATGGTGAATTGTGCAGTGCTTTCTTGCAAGAGCTCGTCAATAACATTTACACATCACTAAATCTCACTTGTGACGTCATCGTAGGTACGAAAAATTCGACACGCTATGTTCTCATACAGTTTGAAGCGTTCTTTTCGGCTATCTCGATATAGGTCTGTGGAACTAACACATAGGCTACTTTTTATACCGATATTCTAACGCGGACGGCGCTAGTCTATACTAATATTATAAAGAGGAAAGATTTGTATTTTTGTATGTAACGAATAAACTCAAAAACTACTGGACCGATTTTGACGAAATTTGGTATAGAGAATCCTTAGACCCCATGTAGTAACATAGGCTATAAATGATCCCAAAATTCCCACGCGGGTGAAACCGCGCCCGGCCTCTAGTAATGTATAAAATGAAGTGGTTCAGTGGTTGTAACGTGCTTATCTTTAACCTCTCAGGCCCCGAGTTACGTAGGCACAATTTAATTATTGATATTCCTGTTATTAAATGATGAATTAAATTAAAAGTGGATAGTGTTCTTTAATCACAAACAAAACTATAACGATTAAAGTAAGTAGTTTTAGTTTCACTGTTTCAAGCAAGATCGGGTTCAACTTATATTGTTGAAAAAGTTTTCATGAAATTCTTATAGATATCGAAGTGTATTGAATTTTCTCCCTGTTTGACCTTTTACACTTTCATCTCCATTTTATTCTCTCTAGGGACCAGAGACAAACTGAAAAGCACTTAGGTAAAATATTATATTCAAACTAAGTTTTATTTACGGTGCATTCTATTCTTCAGTTTTATATGCCTTCATCGGTAATCTACTGCCACACTATCGCGCTCACGCGTTACGTTTCAGAATACTTACAGACAGGTGACTATTGCTTGTCGACTTGACGTAACAGCTGCAAATGTTTGCGATACCGCGATAGTGTAACCTTAGCAAAAGCATACGAATGGAACGAAGCGGGCGCGGGTCAGACGCGTTGGGTTGTTCCGTACTCATCCCATGACGTCACATGCCACGCATATTTTTTTCCTTATTCATCCCATTTCTATTGGCGCGTTGGCGCGTGTTGTCATCCTTAAGACGCTTTATGGCTGAAGAGGATGGCAATATTAGTAGGATGTATATGCAAACATTTATAAGCCTTGGACTACATACGTATTACATATGTAGGTATGCACAGTCGTCAGAATATAAGCACTACAAGTTGGCAATGAGCGCATCCTTATGGTGTTCGAATTACGGATGATTTTCGTAGTAAAACTGTTAACCTTGACTTTTTCTGACTGTACATCAAAATAGCAAATGAATTAGCCATGAAATATGGCTATAGCCATGAGAAAACAACGCGCGGGAGCGTGACCGATTTTGCATATTAGGCGAAAAAAACGCGAAATCATTTCGTAGGTAGTAAATAACTATAGACAATGCAAAAAATTAAAACGACACGAAGCTAAATATTATTGGTGTCCACTAATTAAACTAATTTCCAATTGTACCTAGGTATATGTGAGACCATTTGAGAATCATCTTGAATTTTCGTATTTTTAGGAGTCATTTTGAAAAGAAAAAATGTCGAAGCAAAATCATAAAATCATTTATGATTTTTGTAATTTTTGCATTTTTCAATGCTATTTTTACACTTATGGTAAATTTTAAATAGAAAAATATTGGAAAAAATTTACTCGGCCACAAGTGAATTCTCAGACGGGAATCGAACCCGCGACTTTTGGCATTGGACCGGATTTCCAAAGGTCGCGGGTTCGATTCCCGTCTGAGAATTCACTTGTGGCCGAGTCAATTTTTTCCAATATTTTTCTATTTAAAATTTATCATAAAATCTTGTTTCTGTAACTTTGCAAATCTAGATAAAGGTACTTTTGAAAGTACTTACTATATATCTAATTACCAGATTTGTAACATCTCTAACCGTCCTATAGTTTTATAACAAAAAGTACGTACTTTTTCCGTATAGCGTCTTAGCTATTTATTTATTTATTTATAAGGTACACCAGCAGGGCATGTATTAACACAGACAATATCTAGAAAAATCAACATATCATAGTTCTCATGCATACGCCTTTACAGGTGATACGACATTTACCATAAAACAGAAATCAAAGAAATTAAAATACAGCCCAAAAATATCCGCTAGTTGAAAAAAAAATATCACATTAAAATCACAATAAACACATTACTAATGGATTAGGTACTATTAAAATATCAATAAAATTCAATTAAATTCCATTACAAACATAAGTAATTAAAATAAACAAATATTAAAATCACAACATTATATTATGAACATATTTATAAAAGTAATAAATCATTTAGAACATTATCGTCCATTCACCTTTGCAATGAATGTGTATTTTTTACGTAAATTATAATATTGTTTGGCTCATCAATGACTCTTTCATGGTTCATGGTTTTCATGGTTTTGCTATAATATTACTACTTTTCAATTTACTTACTATTTTTCAAGTACCTTCTGATTCATGTACCTAACAAATACTTACCTACTTGAATAATAAATAATAAATTATCTAACTTACCTTGAAGTTTCATAAGAACCTGTGTTATGGATACTAGATAACGGATAAACGTATACGTACTTACTTTTATTTTTGGAAATTCTACCTCAAAAGTGGTAAAACAAGTGATGAAATTTTGTATAAAAATCCGTCAATTTCGAAGTAAGGATCTTCAAATTTTGTTATTAGGCTCACGATTAAAAATAAATATATAATTGTCTCAGCGTTTTCTATAATTCCAAAGTTAAAATCACTTATTATATACCTATCGGTTTGATTTCGTTTCATCATTCATGTTTTTATTTCCCACTATTGGGACGTGCTCATGGATGGATAAAAGAGACGCGCAGAGAGACCATGCGAGCCATGCGGCCCTAGTTTGGATTAATAGGTGGAAACTACTATTCATCGTGCCATCGGTATAGTAGAGGAGCTCTAGATATTTTTTTTGGCACCGATCCCGAGCATAGTACCTATAAGTTTCTAAACCGTTACTACAGTAGCAGGTTTAACTGCGCCATCGACTAACTGTCCTTTGCGTATTATAATTGCTTCGGCTGGGTATCTATAAGTTCTATTAACGCGTGTAAGTGAATGGGGCAGTTGCTGGTGAAATAACAAACTTATTATAGTAGGGGAGCCCAAGAGGGGATTTCAAATAATTAAAAAAACACGCTATTCATTAAAAAAATAATGTTAACCATTTTAATGTTTTTTTTTTTTTAATTTTCTTTTAAATACAAGTATTCTACTTAAAAAAACATACACTCTTTTATTTGCATGCTATTTCCTGAGCTTTTCAATTAATTAAGTTCAATGATTTAAAAATATTTTTTTTTTGTCAGATTAGGCGAGTTCTAGATAATAGTCAGATTATGAGACAGCACGTCTAGGACATAAAGATGAACCATATATTATTAAATCGAGTATGTCCATGCAACAGATTTTTTTTTTGACATATTTGAAAGTCTATAGCCGCTCCCCCCACCGATGAAAAGGTATACATTATATAACATTTTTTTCTTCTTATCATCTAAGCTTTGCAACCCAATAGGTTCTATGACGCTCGAGTAAATCCCCATTTAGCATCGTGGGCTCCCCTACTATTAGGTATAGATTTTTATACTCATCACGTAACATTTATTTTTCAGTAAATTTTGTCTATAATAGTTATATACTATTTTTTCCTTACTACTCTACTACGAAGTATATAAGACGGATACCTACCTATATGTAGGTATACTTTGTATGAAACATCAGCAAAACGATTAACTGTAATATATACAAATCTAGAAGATTTTAGACATTAGTCATACGCTGAAAACCTTTTAAGAGCTATCTGTATCAAAACAGAGCTATACTTTATTCCGTTTTCACCGTGATTTCTTTGAGATACTAAACGGTTAAGAAATAAATATAATCCTCAACTCTTCCAATCTTTACTGAAATAAATGTAAGCAACATTTAATCTGACAGATGTTTCTAGGTCTGACATCAAAGTGGGTAGATTACACAAAATCTCATAAGCAGACTAGGAACTTCTCAAAAATCGTTTCTCGCAGTAAAACAGAATAAAATTTGTTTAGATTTTCCTACTGATAAACATTAGTAGGTAATTACCTTGTTTGTTTATAAAATAGAAATAAGATACTTAGTAATAAAACAAAATTTATACGGCAGTCTGGCAATATTATTTTGCAAAACATGGAAAAAAAAAAAATATGAAATGATCCTTCCATCGTCGGTAAGACAATGGGACACTCCTGGGGGCCAATTCTGCTAAATTTTTGTCAAAATCGTCTCTCAATGGTGTTTCAATAGTAGTGTTTATTTACATTGTTGTAACAAGAAATGTGTAAAACAGGCCTGCTATTAAAACACCATTGGAATACGATTGTGACTAAGCATTAGCAGAATTGGGCCCCTGGACATACGTTCTGGAGGTCTATTTCTAACCGACTTCAAAAAAGGAGGAGGTTCTCAATTTGGTTGGTATATTTTTTTTTATGTATGTAAACCGATTACGCAAAGAGTTCTGAACCGATTTCCGTGATTCTTTTTTTGTTCGATGCAGAATAGTTGCCAATTGGTCCCATAAAAATTTGGTTTAGTTTGACCTGGTACTTTTTGTGTTATGAGCATTTTTATATATTTCATTTCATTGTTAACTTGGACGATGTAATTTTTATGATAATTTTGTTTATTATGTACATGAAACCTTATCTATTCTAGAACCCTGCTGTAGTTTACAAAACAACTATTACAGATACTAAAAAGTAAAAAAAAACTGCGTTCAAAAAAACCGACTTCAGAACTAAAAAGCAATAAATAAGCCTTCTGGAGTCGGTGCCAGCCAAGGCAAGAAAAATAAAAGAACATGAGCTCAAAATATAATGTCTTGGCTGCCACCGACAGTACCGCCTCCCAACGCGAGCTCGCGAGGGGCAAAGCGAAAAGCGTGCTATTTCCACGGGGTGCCCTTTCGGACGCATAATGTTTTTAGTTATAATGTCGTTTGGCATAACAGTTTTGGCATATAGTCTTTTCGCATAAATTATGATAAGCATAGTTTTATGAACCAGGATGGTTTCATCAGCATAATTCGTAGTGTATTTCCATATGTATGCTTGCATGTGCTTGCATGCTTACTTTGCATGCTTGCTTTACATGCATGCTTGCTTGCATGCACTCTTGCATGCTTGCTTGCATGATTGCTTGCATGCTTGCTTGCATGCTTGCTTGCTTGCTTACTTGCTTGCTTTCATGCTTGCTTTGCATTTGCATGCATGGCATGTATGCATTGTATACTTTTAACATTAAAGTATTTGAAATACATATATTTTGTGATAAACATTATTTTAAATAGAAAAATATTAGAAGAAGAAGAAGAAGAAGAAGAAAACCATTTATTAACAATTAGAAAAAATTAACTCGGTCACAAGTGAATTCTCAGACGGGAATCGAACCCGCGACCATTGGAAATCCGGCATTGGATTGGAGAGCATCGGACCGGATTTCCAAAGGTCGCGGGTTCGATTCCCGTCTGAGAATTCACTTGTGGCCGAGTTAATTTTTTCCAATATTTTTTTATTTAAAATTTACCATAAATGTTATGATTAGTTATCATTATAGTGAAAACATTTATGAAAAAAAAATATATATTGAAATACCATTATTACAAAAGAGGTTATGAGGAAAAAAAGTATGCGTTATGATTTATTCTATATGAACGTTATGCGAAACGATGAGCATGCCAAAAAACGTTATGCAGCACTAAAATATGCCTTTCTGTTTTATGCAACCGAATATAGACCCATTTCCACGCACGCAAGGTCGCTAATCGCCTGATCGCCTCCTCGTTCGCCTCGCCACTCGAGCGCCGAGTGATTCACAAATAGAGGTCCTGGACGGATAGTTTCAGGTACTTGTTTTGTACATGGAAGTAATAGGTATACGTAGTACCTATTAATCTATGGGTCTGTATTATCAACTTTGATACCGTTGAAATCCAAACGAGCGAGACAAATTACCATGTGGATGTGAGGTACCTCCGCCTAACAAGGGCCAGCTCTTAATAAGAACCCCCATTTCAAAAATCCCGCTCCCGTTAATAAATAAAATTCAAATCGCGCGTGGACGTTCCTCATTGACCAATCAAAAAAGTGCATTGACATTTATTGCGATTTACGCCGCCATTTTGTCAGTATGGCTGTCGATACTGTGCAGGTCACTACATATCGGTTAACTTATAAAACTTTCTAGTGGATTTTTTGGAATTTCAAGTTATTTTCCTTATTTTATATATTATATTATATATTAAAAGAGACAGTATACATCTAGACGTGTATTGTGAAGGTAGGTTATTGAAAGAAGTGTTTTTTCTTGACTATTTTGATAGGATTTCTTTGGAATAGCTAAGTGCCTAATTAGGACCACTTCAAGGTAGCCGAATAAGGACTCTTGGTTTGTTTTGTTGTTTGTTAAATTTAACTATTTGATTAAAAATCATCATTCAAGTTTTGGCACTTTTTCGTAATCATAAAACTTATTTTTTATTTAACGTATTTTTTTATTTATTTAACTTATGATAGTTAATTATAATATTACATAATTGTTAATTGATACGCTTAATAAAGTCCACTGCAATTACTGTGATTTCTTAGTCTTAATGAGGTCCAGGGCAAAAATTACTAAAAATGCTATATTTTGTTATTGAAATTGTTTCTACAAATAAAGAACAATAGAAAACTATAATGCGTTTTACTAAAAAAACCTAAATCACATGAGATATTCAGCATATGAATTTCTATAGTCTTATAAGGGACCACCACTATCATTTAAAAGTCTTTTGGGAAAGACAAACATAATATTAACTGCATTACAACGAAAAAAAATAAAAGATAAATATTATGTAGTTTTCAAAATATCGACACAAAAGAAATGGTCCTTATTGACATCACATGTTTTTAATAAGGTCCAATGACGACCTTTTTTAAAACACATTTTGACATTAAACTACTTTTGATACATGAATTTTGTTTTATGTTTATAATTAAAATATTAACAATTTGAATACTTATATGTCTTTTATATTATAAGACTTATTGAATCAGATTTATAAGGATTTGCAAAAACGTGGTCCATATTAGGCGGACTTACCTTGTACGTAAAACCATGCCCGAGGAACTACGAAGTGCGCGAGCATGACAACGGACGATGTTATCATGTTTGAAACAAAAATGAAAGCACAAGATGTAAACATTGTATACACAATAATGAATTGTGATGAAATGAAAAAAAAACTTACATTATATCATCGAATTGTTGTTTCATTATATGAATAATGAAACAACAATTCGATGATATAATGTAAGTTTTTTTTTCATTCAATTTTATATGATAACAATTATTGCTATTACAACACAAAACGTATTTTGATGCAAACTAAATAAAAAAAAAAAACAAAAAAAAAAAAAATTCTTCATTAAGACATAATTTTGTTTCCTATTCATGCCATCGCTCTCATACATATCTCTTCAACCTCTGCTATAAACGGGGTAAATATAGGGATGTTCTTTTCTACTCCGCTTAGTTAATTCCCGAGATATTGAAGTTTTTAACTACGGAGTCGGTGCTTCATGTTGTGACGTCCTTTTACAACACTTTGTATGTCCACGCATGCAGTTTGGGGCTTACTCCCAAACAGTTTTCGTTTAAAAACTCGAGAAGCTTTAAGTTTGAACACTTGTATAAATCCGAAACTACTTACTTATCGTATTTAAACAAAACAAAAATAGTTCAGTATTCTCATGTTTAAGCTATACCTACTGTAACAAAGTTTCAAGTACTGAACACTTGTAAATCCTAAACTGCTTATAGTATTTTCAGTTTTTAGTTTGAACCAACGTTTCAAGCGATTGAATGAACCTACTCTCATTCTGTTATTCTCACGTTCATTCAATTCTCAAATCTCGCTCGGGGCCCAAAGTCGTCACCTTCCTAAGTGGTCACTATATTATCTTACTATCGGCCAATGGTTTTCGTGGGAATATCGGGATAAAAATTAGCCTATGTGTTAATCCAATCTTTTGTCTACGTGCCAAATTTCATCCAAATCCGTTCATTAGTTTTTGCGTGAAAGAGTAACAAACAAACTGACATACTTTCGCATTTATAATATTAGTAGGATTCTTAAGTCGTCACCTTCCTAATGTTCCTATGTCGTCACTTTTCAGGTTAAATATTTTAGCGAAAGTTGGCGAAAGTTGGCAAAAGAGCAAAAGAAACCTATCCGCTTCTAACTCAAGGGACATAAAACTTTTCCCGTCGAGTTTTCTATTTATCATTTTTTTTTCTAGACCGAGAACAAAAGTTTTTTTGTTATTTATTACAGTTTGATGTACCGTCAACAACATTCATACCTTTAATAAATACGCAATAAATAATGGAAGTTTTCTCATTTTCGTTTAAGTGTGAAGTTTTAGCAGCATTTTTCGTGAAAGACTAGCGATGGTGAAGTACAATTTTATTTATCAACCTTTTTATGATAACCTGTATGGCGCAGAGGAAGGGATACCTGACTGCTCAGAGGTCGTAGGTTTGATACCCACACAAGACAAACATTTGTGTGCATGAATTTATCTTTTGTCTTGGTCTGGGTGCTGTACATGTATGTATATCTTGTAGGTATGTATTAACATAAAAAAATATTTGGGTATTTGTATCCGTTAACTAGTGGGTTCATACCAAACTTCGCCTAGATAATTGGTGTGAATATAAAAATAAAAAAGCGCTAATCTTATTGTCATAATGTAAAAAAAAAAGATATTATTTGACATAATATCTTTTTTTTTACATTGGTTATACAATGGTGCAACTATAATCTTCAGTAATATTAAAACAGTGTATTTTACTCACGACATAACGTCAAACTTTACATTTTGACTTTACCTTATGTCACTCGTAAAAGTGGTTTTGTAGTGGAAGTGTAATGTCTGATGCACTATTGACTGTTACATAAAGTGATCGAAAAATAGAATAAAGTGATAGTAGAGAATGAAAAATGTGTAGGTAGCCTAATTCCGCAAGAAAAAACATACTATGTGACCAAAACAAATATGCGCATGACACATGAGAAAAAGATTAAAAAACTAACTAAAAAAACAACTTTTACGGATATCAAACGCGCTATATTTCCAACTAACTAAACTAAGTTGTAATTGTCCGTATTTTTAGGTTTTTAGGGGTTTTTTATTTTCCCGTCGTTTCGGCACCTTTACAGCTGCCGTGGTCACGGGATGACTGGGTACTTATAAGTCTACCCTCGATAAGTTAATTTATTTTCGTTCGGATACGGTTAGACATTTACTATGGCACAAATTATTATTGATTTGATATTTTGATTTAATTGTTATTTTAATTCTTTATTATTAAGAAAAGAGAAAACTAAAGACTCTACTGGCAGTTCACAAATTGGGAGGACTTTCGAAGAAAGAAGCTGCCAAGAAAACTTCTTGGAAATATAGCGCGTTTGATATCCGTAAAAGTTGTTTTATTTCAATGAACAGTGCGCGCCAAAACAAGATGTACGTATAAACTTTTCGAGAAGTGGTAATCAATCGGTTACTCACTGTAGCACTATTTAATCAGATAACAGGAGAAGTGCGGTGATAGAAGTGGGCTGTAGGTGCCAAAAGTGCAAAGCCACATTCCTGTCATGCGCCTATTTGTCTTGGTCGTGTAGTATGCAAAATGCACCGCCTGCCCGCAAATAAAATAAAAGAGTCCGTGCAATACCAGCACCGAGTGTCGGTATTGCACGGTCTAACGACTCCTGAGGATGCTCCGTGTGTGGGAAAAACACGTGCAGAGCAGTCAGTGAAGGTGCAAGATGTGTAACTGTTTAGCATTTGCATTTATTTGCGGGAGTGCAGGCGGTGCATCTTGCATGTGTGTTTTTCCGCCAAGTAACGCCTGATTCTATCAAATATATAAGTGATCTATTGAATGTGTCACAAGAGTTGGAAAAGTTGGACAATTTGTTTAAAAGACCCCTAGGAAGGGCAAATGATTGATGTGACACTTGACTTTCACCCTCGAAATTTTTTTGAGTAGGATCCGGAAGGTTCAATGTCTCTATGGGAAAAAACTGTAAATTTAATATTAGTTTATCAACTCGGCATACTACGCACTTATGAACCCATGTGTAAATAAAACAACATCATATACATTGATCAGCCCCTTTATTCTGTAACTTTAAGACGCTATACGGAAAAACTTCGTACTTTTTGTTTTTTTTATTTTATTTATTATTACAAACACTTAAATTAGGACAATTTATTGGTTTTCTTACCTCTACAGTGCTATATAAACCTTTTTAGGTTTTACCAAGCACCGGTATCCATCCAAGTTAGCTCGAGATATAAAAAAGAAAAAAGGTATAAACTTGTTTAACTTATGAATATGTGTCTAAAACATTTTGAAATACCTAACTATACTTTTTTATTCTACTACCTCTCATATTGGCTCGATCACGAATATGTTAGTTACGAACTACAAGTGGGTACACACGGGCGGATCCTCTGTCATATAATATATTATATTACAAGAGTATGTTTTTTAATTTTAAACTAGATTGTTTTTTTTTTTTAATTATTATTTGATGTAACTACTTAGAATTATTTAAAAAAAAACAGCAAAGAAAAATTAAAAAGGACTAAACTATTTTTATTTTGAAGTATTTATGTTTAATATTGATAAATAATGTTTTTTTACAATTTTTTTTATATTGATTGTATTAATTTCTTTTTTACATGATAATGGTAATTCGTTGATTAATTTGGGGATCTGGAATTGTAATAATTGCCTTCCATATAGATTATTGTACTGCGGGATGATTAGTTTTGGATCCGATGCACTACGTGTTTCTTTATTGTAATTTTTTGTTTTACGGTAAATATCATTAAAATAGTTTTCTGTGAGAAGATTCAGTTTTACTTGTTCATGTACTGGTAGTATGTTACAGTGATAAAAGAGTTCGTCAGTGTTGTCTCTAAATTGCATTTTAATTTTATCTGGTACTATAGCTTTTAAGATTCTTATTTGTAGCTTGTATATTGCGTCCAAGTGAGACTTAGATGTTCTTCCGTAACTACTAATACCATAGTTTATTATAGATTCTCCCAGTGCCTTATATAATTGCAGACGTATAGAATACGGAATTTTGTTTTTGACCAACACAAATTTGGATAGGATCGCTCGTAACTTGTCACAGACATAGTGAATATGTTCGACCCATTTTAATCGGTCGTCAAGTATTAGCCCTAGATACTTTTGCTTATTCACGACTTCGATGGGACTACATTTACAATTCTGGATATTATTATGTAGGCATTTATGACTGTGTGCTATCAGTTTGAGATCCTTGTGTTTTCTATTATGGCTACTACTGATGTACATGAGCTTGGTTTTTTCTACGTTAATCACGAGACCAGCATCATGGGACCACTTCAAGAGACTTGTGAACTCAGCTTGCAAGTATTTTAAGGCTTCATCTAGGTCTTCATTACTAGCAACGAGACATGTGTCATCAGCAAACTGATAAATTTCACACTTATCTATCAGATTAACTGCATCATTCACATAGGTGATGTAGTGAAGCGGTCCAAGTACTGAGCCCTGCGCTGTGCCTTTAGAAACTGTGACCTTGTTGCTAATGACATTCGAAACTTTGACAACATACGATCTGTTAGTTAGATAATCTTTACACCATTCTCCTAGAGGTCCTCGTATGCCACAATCATTTAGCTTTTCTATCAGTGTTTCGTGTGTCAAGGTGTCAAATGCTTTACTGTAGTCTATTAGTAATACTAGAACGTGTTTTTTACTGTCAAGATGTTTGAAGACACTATCCGTAAATTTAGACAATAGTTGAGTTGTACTCTTGCCACATTGGAAACCAAACTGCTTATCAGTGATAATACTGTGATTCCTATAGAAAGCTTTTATTTGTTTTGATATTACTTTTTCAACTATTTTATTAATAGTGGGGAGAATTGTTATAGGGCGATAGTTATCATATGCGCTCTGACTACCTCTCTTATGTATTGGTCTGACTATACCCGTCTTAAGTTCTGATGGATATTTATTCTGTTTAATAGTAGTATTAATAAAATAGGCTAAGGTTTCTGCAATTTTTGGTCCAATTGCTTTTAAGTCGCCTGCTCTAATACCATCTATACCCGGGGCTTTTTGATGATTGAGGGATCTAATTTCTTTAAGAACTGTTTCAGCCGAAGTATTCTGAAACCTACAACTCATATTGGTAGGTTTTGAATAAGATTCTTTTTTGAGTAAATTGGAATCACATTTCGGCATATTTCTTACACTGTTATTGAAACATTCTGCGAAATCGTTTGCTATATTGACCACTGTATTGGTATTGTTCTGAAACGCATTGACAATAATAGTATCAGCTAATTGCTTTGACCTACCTGTTATACTGTTTAAAATCTGCCATAAAGCTCTATGATTATTTCTATTGTTAACTATTTTATCTCTTATTTTTTTGTTTTTATTTTTATTTATTATTTTATTAGCGTAATTTCTTGATGCATTGTATTTTTGTTTTAATATTCTATTTGTTGGATCATCTATCCACTGCATGAATAACTGATCTCTATGTATGCATGCTTTTTTAATTTTACTATTTATCCAGTCATTTCCAATTCTACTTTTATTATTTGATATTCTTGTTTTAATTTCTGCTTTCTTCCGACAGTTACTGATGTTTTCGACAATAATAGAGTATATCTTATTTGGGCAGATAATTTTTTTGATTGGATTCCAGTCTACTTGTCTTAAGTTTTCAGTGAATTTATCATAATTAACATGAGTAACATATCGAGAATTCACTCGTGTGTTTCCACTTAGATACTGTGAGCGTGAGTCTACGACTGCCAGTGCGATCGCGCGGTGATCAGCCAGTGCAGTGCCGAGCGCCGCGGTGTACAGGTCTAGTGTGCGGGATCGAGCGTATATGTGATCTATACAAGATTTACTAAGTCTACCATTTGATATCTCTAGTCGTGTATATTCTGTGATCCCGCATGTTAAACCATGATTACACATAGTATTGTTGTATATATGCTTTATAGGTTGTTTACTTTGCAAGTCGATGTTCAAGTCACCCAGCACATAAAGATCCTTATGCTTACCTACCATATCTAATAGTGAATCTAATTCTTTGACAAATAAGTGCTTACTAAATTTAGGAGGACGATATATACAACATAGAACCGCGGAATAGTTGGAAGAGGTATTCAACGTTCCCATTAGGTTCTCACAGTGTTTCATTTTATGATTAATGATTTGGAATTTATGTTCATTTTTAACGTATATAATGATGCCACCACCCTTCCCACCCTTCCGCAACTCAGTGTACATTGTGTAACCTTTTAGTTGATAAATATTACAAATATAGTTTGAGATATTAACCTCAGTTAACATTATTACATCAACGTGTCGAGGGGATGAACAAATACATTCTTCAAAGGAGGCAAACTTTTTGATTATAGATCTTATATTCATATGTATGTATAGCAAGGAGACATTAGTTGGGACTTTAGAAAGGAATCTTTTTAAATTTTTACAATCGGTAAGTTGGAAAATATCGTCTAGGGCACTGTTCATTTAGGTGGGTATTTATTTAGACACTAAGATAACAGTTCATTAAAACTTACAGGCGACTATCGTTTGCAGGAACGCTAAGCTTTTTCACATCTTCTAAAGATCGAATTATGTATGGATACTGTGATTCCCCTTCCTTACGTACACGCAGCACCCCTTGTTTGACCCATATGTATTTGAAGATGTTTTTTAGATCTTGTTTTGTTTTCCATAATAGTTGTTTGTTGTATGGTGTTAAAGCTTCAGTTATGAATAAACCTCCGTTTGGTTCAAAAGCATGCACGCCGTCTATAATATCTGAGGGTACAATTTTCGAAGTTCTTGCCTTTGCAGCAGCAATCCATGTAATCTGGGTTTGTTGATTCTTCAGCTCGACTTGAACTGGGCCCGGCCGATCTTTCTTACCCGGTAGCCGTTTAGCGTTCTTTATATCCTCTGAGGTTTGATTAAGAATATTTCCTACCTTCACCGCGATCTCAACTATATTTTCATTTTTTTCATATGGGAGATTGTGAATTTCGATACAGTGATTCAGTTCTTTTTGTTCCATGTCCTGTATGCGTTGTTCGAGGGCACCTACTCTTAACTCTAAGTGATTATTTCTATTTGTTAGGTCACTGTTTTTCTTTTTAAGATAATTGATGTTTTCCTGCATACTTTCCATTTTTGTCATAAATTCATCCACCTTATCGGAATTATATTGTAAAGAATGCACGATATCTTTCATTTCTCTTTTGATAGCTTTCTCCATCTCTTTTGATATATCACTTAGCAGCTTTTTTATATCAATCGGCATGTTCGGTGATTCTTTTTCATCTTCTTCCTCTTCATCATCTGGAATAACAACCGATCGACGCCTCGAAGAATTTTGGCATTCATGGCAGGTCCATTCCAGACTTTCAGAAGCACGTACGGCAGCTAGTTGCTTATTGGTAAGACCGGTGCACTGGGTATTCAGATGAACCACTTTTTCACACCTATTGCACTCCAAACCCGGTTTTGTCTTGGTAATATTTTTATCGCAATTATCACATTTTGTCGACATTTTCTAAATCTATATGACGGTTAGAGATGTTACAAATCTGGTAATAAGATATATATTAGGTTGGGGAAAAAGTCTTTTCGCCTGTAGTATGTATGAACTTGTGTGTGGCTGGTTTTGGTATCATTAAAAGTTTAAATTTTAAAGAAGATAATTCTAAATTCAAATTAGGAAAATGTGTGATTTTCATTTGTTCTTCTTACTGTCAAGATGAGTGAATCTAATAAAAAAATCGATATATTTTAAAATTTTACTCCGAAAATAATTGCGATATATGAACCAAGTGCAGTGTCTGTGAGAGTAGCACAAATTTGGTTTAAGCGTTTCTAATCCGGAAATTTTGATGTCAAACTTACACGTCGCTCTGGGCCCCTAGCCAAAGTAACAATTCAAAAACGATAACGAACTTCTAAAAGAATTAAATGTATGGGATTGGCGGATTGGCATAGGCCGCGCTAAACCACGCGGTCTTGCCGCAAGTTAGTTGGCGCATATAGACAATAACGAATCGAATTATCGTTTCGCTACATAACGATGTTACTTTGTCTACGAGCCCTGGTCACCTTATTACGGAAAAAGTGGAGCAAGATCGGCATGTCAGTAGTTACGACGTAGCTGAAGAACTGAGAATTGACCAATGCATCCGCCGTATAGTCCGGACCTTACACCTTCAGATTTCCACCTGTTTCGGTCTCCTCAGAATTCTTTAGGCAGTGTCAGGTTAACGTCACGAGAGGACTGCCAAAACCACTTGTCTTGGTATTTTGATCAGTAACCCCAAAATTTCTATAGCAAAGGGATCATGTCCCTACCTCCAATATGGGAAAAAGGTTATCGAACAAAATAGCACCTACATACTTTAGTTAAATGTAAATAAACTATATTAAAAGAAGTTTAGACTTTTCTTAAAAAATGCGAAGAAACTTTCCCCCGCATATTATTTCTTCATACTGTTATCTAGATTTGTAAAGTTTCAGAAACACATTTTTATTCGGAAAGACCACTAAAAATACGAAAATTCAAGATTGGTTTAATTTGTGGACACCAATAAAATTTAGGATCGTTTATTTTCAATTTCTCTTTAATCGCTATAGTTATTTACTACGAAGTGATTTTATGCATTTTTCGCCTAATCTGCAAATGCGGTCTCGCTCCCGCGTGCGTCGTTTTCTCATTGCTATCTCGCTTCAGTCGCCTTAATTTTTCAGACTACGAATTATGAGACACGATAGATTTTCCATTGTTCTCTGGACACTGGTGTCCGGTTCGGGTCTGATTAATTAACAGCTTTAATGTCATTTGCAAAAATCTTCTGCCCCTTACGTTTTAATCAAAGGACTGTCATATTGCAATGACGTTAGTCGGTTATGCAGTCAGGGCTATAAAGAAAAAAATTAATGACGGTTAGATATATTGTATTTACCCAATTTTAACGGACCTCAAAGAAGGAGGAGGATATTTTATTTTTTTGGATATATATTTTACCATAATTTTGACAGTTATGAACATTCCAAAAGTTGATTGAGGACCATTAGATTCCAAAAATATTATAGGGATATTATTGGAAATAAAAAAATATCTTAATAAGGTTGGGTGTTCTGCTGGTATATTAAAGGATTGGTTATCCCGAAACTCAATTCAAAAAGCAAATACAACATTCACAAATTCAGTGCCAAAAATTGCGAGAGTTCGCTGGAAGAGTTTCTACATTTGCAGAGCAAGGCTTTAAAAATTTTATTGTGAAAAATAAATGGTCCAGTGTAAAACTAAAAGATGTATTGCAAATAAACAAAATATTTTATGTAATTCAAGGTGCCACAAATCGCTGCCATGTTTGAATAAATACGAGGCTTAGTCGAACCACGCATACCTACTGTTAAAAGTCTAGTTTCTTATGTTCTTTTTAGCTAACTTGAAACTTTATTGTCTAATAAATACATCAGTTGATTTTAATTTTGTTGTATTATTTCATTTATTCTTCGATTCACTTGATTTAGTTGAGTGAAACGATATATCACTGAGTATATTAATATATACTCAGTGATATATCGTATCTTATATCGTATTTTCTCATATCACAAAATTTTTTTAGTAAGAAGACGTCGTAAATAAGAATATTCAACATCTACCGTGATTTCGTGGTATACCTACCTAGGGATTTCGTGAAATCTCTGATATCCTCATTTCTCTGCGAGATAACTTCATTGTACTTCTATTTTTTATTGCCTTGGCCGGCACTGACTCCAAAAGTTTTATTTTTTACTTTTTGTTGTCGGTTTTGTTATAAAAAAAGTTTTAGAATCAAAAGAATTCCAAATGAAGGTTTGTGTTTATAGCCCCATCCGAAACAGCGCATATTTAATATATCCTCCAGCGTTTGGTCAGTTAGATATTTGTGTACGAATGTACTTAACATAACCTTTCTCGTTAAACTGGGTGCTTTGAATTCCAGAATGTTTAATTAAGATTAAGGCCCGGTTACGCTAGAACATTTGTCTCTGTCTTTTTCTTTACATGTAAGAGGAAGGAAAATAACCTCACTTTTGCACTTTTTATTTTCACAATTATCTTTCTTGAATAAAAGTAATTGAAGCAACTTTTAAGTGTATATTTATTTAGTATTCAATACGTTTCCGCTATTATTTATGCCAAAAAGATGAACTGACGAAAGTGCTTTTAGTGATAATTCTTTTTATAGCAATTTAAATAGCAATTTAAAAGTAGGGCAGAATTCGGATGTCGCTTACACACTGCGAGTCAAATCCGATACGTAACTTCCTATTTTAACACTATCAGTGAAGGGTTAGTTAGGATCTTGGCCTCCACTTATTTCCACCAAAACAATTTTTATTGATTTCACTACTCAAATTTCTTAAAAACACAAACAAAATCGCGAGTCGAGACAATGAGTTTATGTCAGCCATGTTTATTGAACTGGCGATTATTGTTTTTTCAATGTGTGTTTAATTTTTAATCATAAAAATTGATGCATACATATGTCCTTCGCGGTGGTGGAAGTCAGTGTAATATAGGATGATAGAGTTTTTTTATACAAATATTACTATGGCTATTTCGGTCCGTCAATGGTCCGTCAATCGTCCGTCATGGAGATTCACGGACGATGGGGAGAAATCGGATGACGAAAACGGATGTAGTGTGTAAACTATCATACTAATAGTTCTTCGGCTATGACGGACCGTATTTTCACGGATTCGGAACGAACGTAGTGCGTAAGCGCTCTTAGGTATAGTTCATCAGGTAAAGTGGCTGTTTTTTTGCGAGAGATTACTGTATAAGGGCTCCAAGCTTAATTAGCATTTTTTTACATACATTTGCAAAGAATAGTCCCTCCATAGAATTTTCATTTAACCCTTAATAGGGCGGAGTTAATTATTTATAAATTATTTATACATTATTATATGTTTATTAGGATCCTTTTTAACATTATTTATGAAAATCTAAAAATATATAATCACAAGTACGCGAAATATCGGTGGTAATATATTTTTTTATATCTAGGTACTGAATTTAAGAAAGTGTACACAAACCAACTCTTGCTCTATGGTCAAAAAGCTGAGGTGGTAAGCAATTGCCCTTTGCCTTATTAGCACTACGTGTAATCTAGGATGCTACACTTTCTAGTCTCGCATAAAAAATACTTTCTAATAGGTCGATGTTGGAAGCCTGTGGCTCTCATATCATTTGGGCATCTTTTTTATGAGCGCTCATTACAGTCCTTGACAGCCTGATCGTATTCGATCATGTTTGGTCAGGTGTCGGATGGGCGACCGTAAAGTGGCATTACAATTGAGCGCTTCTGTGCACCTGGCACGTTAAACCATCGGTTGCGGCTGTTATCATGAACAGTCGTTAAGCCAAGTCAGAGGCCTTATAGGCGGCTTGATAAACTCTGACACCAGATGTAGACACTAATCCTCATACGATATGAAAGGAAGAAAGATAATGTAACTGTGATAGCGCCCTTATAAGCTGCCTACTTTCCAAACCATATGTTATGCTAATGCTCCCTCATTTTGTGTCCCGGTCATAAATCCTTTGCTTCCTGCTTCTGATGCTAAATGCTACTCACAAAGGATGAGTCTGACTTAATGACCTCAAATGTTACATAAATTATAAAGCTGGTCCCAAAAAAATTACCGAGGTCAACATTACCTACATTGAGAGTGAAGCCAATCATACAGAGGCGAGACGAGACGCTTGGAAAATATCAAGGAAACTAACTAAACAAAACTAAACCTATTTAACTTTCTAAATTTTAATGTATATTGAAATGCGAAAGTTTAATGAATGTTTGTTTGCTACTCAAACACGCCCAGCTATACGGATTTCGATGATCTAGTCTGTATTCGGGATAAAAATCTTCCCGCGGGAGTAAAATCGCAGGCAGTTACTAATATCTCCATAAAATTAATATTTAATCGATATTAAATAGTTATATAAAATATTTGAGACTGTGAAGTCCACATTAACGTATCCAAAAAGTAAAAGTTAATAGGTAGATAATACGGATATTCTCCTTGTCAAACAAAAACATTAAACATTAAACTTACCGGTTCTGACGGAACCGGGTATACCCGATTCTTTGAAGGTATAAAACCGGTTCCGAAAGGAGTAAACCCGGTTCCCCCGGTCCTTAAGAAAACTGAAAATGTTCACATTATTTCTTCAATTCCGTTGACGTTTGTGTTCTTTATGTTTTAGACTTTCGTAGTTTATTCTTTTTATTTTCTTAATATTTTTGTAGAGTTCAAAGAAAAGATTCGACAATTTTGGTTTTCCGATACCCACTACTAGTTAATATAAGAAAAATATAAAGAAAAGTAATTAAATGAAGATTGATTTATGATAAAAACGATATCAGGAGACAGGCCAGTATTCCCGTAGACCAAGCAGTGTAGTCGTCAGATGCACATCGGCCCGGTACGACCGTTTTATGGTCCTGGAAATTAAAAAAAAAACCGCTACCTGACTGCTGTTGAGATACGCCACCACACGTTGCAAATTACCTTCAAAAAGGTGGTATTCGAAAATTGCAGTGGCCAGACCAGTCTGGACTTAAACCCAATTGAGCATATTTGGTACATGCCCAAAAGAAAGATAAAGTCCACCTTTGACCTGCCAGAATCTCCAACTTCGAAATGCATCACTAAATGCTTGGAAAAGTATACCGCAAGTTGATGACATAAACATTATTCCAAGCGTGCCATATCGAATGTAAGGCATTATTAGGGCTAAAGGAGGAAACAAAAGACAATAAACCAGTTTAGTTTTTTTATTCTATACGGTTATAAAATTGTTAGTATAAAATGATTAAGTCTGCAAAAGTGCCTAATTCAATAAATAAACTTATTGCTGTAGTGACGTTTTCAATTTCAATTTTTTAAAAGCATGAAACACTTATTGAGTGCACCCTTATTTTATTGTCAAAATTACATTTAAATGCATAATATCGTAAAATTTACACGTGGCAAAGTTTTCGTGCCAGTGATGTTGACTTGACAAATCTAAACAATTTTATTTGACACTTCTTATAATATTTGCTTATTCTGTCAATGTTCACTACGATTTATTCCATTTCTAAATGTCTACAAGAACCGGGTATCAAAATCCTGAAACCGGACCCGGTTCTGCATGCCCTAGCAATCCTGGTAAACTGGTACTGTCATCTTTTACAATCCATTATGTTATAAGAACGTTTTGTTTGCGTTTTGTTTCCAATGGATCTACCCTTTTTGGCAGAACTTTATATTTATAACTTTTTAATTTTGCATTTTACAATGCTATTTTTATGTGATAAATAAAAAACTAGAAAATTTACTAGAAAAAAAGCGACTTGTCTCATGTCGCCCTGACGGGATTCAAACCCGCATCCTTGGGAATCCGGCCCAACGATGTAATGTGAGTCATCTGCCACAACTTATTTTGCATTAAAATCTAACTTAAGATATTTTCATAGATATTTTAATTTTCATTAGTGAATGTCTAAATAATGAAAATGAAAAATGAAAACGAAAAAATATTTATTCAGTATCTTTTTGACAATGTTATAACAGTGGCTGGGGTCTCCTTTTAGGTATAAACCTGTATATTTAATAATATATTAAAAAACCAATTTATACTGCTATTTAAAATATTAGCCAACTAAGTAAAATTTTGACGAAATATGTAGATATCTCCTATATTTACCACATAAACGTCAAACTATAGCCAAACTTGCTTCTTACCCATCTGGGGGCCTACCATCAACTGTAATGCGATTCATTTTATGCTACTTTCAGGTAGTAAGTGCGGGACACCGCTAGACGCGCCATATGGCAGCATCCCACTCTCACAACCTACAAGGAATTGCATTACAGTTGATGGTAAGGCCCCTGGAAGTAGAAGGTTTTAGTCCCTTGCTAAAGCAGCCGAATTGAATTTCCACCACTGCTGAAGCCGGACGGATTGCTCGCTCATACTACGTCTAAGAAAGCAAACTTGATTGCCTACTTTTTGTAAAAATTCACAACTAGTTGTCAGTAGCAAAGTTCTACCTAAAATACTTCGTGCTGACTCCTCTATGGGAGACTTTCAGATCCACAACAAAGATGTTCTTAAAGCTCTCCGTACTCTAGACGTGAACAAAGCTAGTGGTCCCGATGAAATCCCAGCAGTTTTCCTGCACAACTGTGCACCTGAATTGTCTCCGATGTTAACTCGCCTGTACCACCTCTTATTTGAGACTGGTCAAGTACTTCTATAGTGGAAGCTTGCAATTGTGCGGCGTGCAAAAAAAATGGTTAGACATAAAATTTTGTCAAAGGTAATTATGTTAAATTTTGAAAAATCCCTCTAAGCGCTCATCTTCACCATAAAAGGTATCTACCCTACAAAAATGGTGTCTCTACTTTCAGCCGTTGGGGTACACTAACATGATAAGAATCAATCAATGAATAAATTTAGACTTTTTTATTCACAACTTCAACCACTTTTTGGAGTTCCTTTGTCGCCTTTTAGGGCACCCACGCACGGGATGAGAGGGGGTAGTGCTTTTCTAAGACGAAACTACACAGCTTATATTTCCAAGTACTATTAATTAGATAGGAAGCCTGATTAACAGGCACCTCATGCTTCCTATCTAATTATTGTAACAGGGAACAACACAAATCCTTGTTAGAGAGTATTGAGTTGACTTGTGGTAACACTAGGTACACCGTACACCAGCAGACATAATTAGAGCCGCCAGATCTGTCTGAATTAGGTTCTTATTTGATTTCTGTCTTTATTTATTTAAGGCGTAGACAGTGTGTAAATACGGCTTCCTCTTTTTATATGCTTAGGAAAACTCGGCTTAAAATCTTTCATAATAAAATTGGAAGCTATGTAAACTACGACAGTGGCAGTATAACTACACCTCGTCGTCATTAAGTGTAGTTAGACTAAAAAAAATAGATACGAAATAGGGTTTCTGTTTTCTCAAGCTATTTTTTTCTCGAGTTTCAGGAATTCTCGAATTCTCGATTTTTCTCAGGTCTCGAGTCTTTGAATCTATTGAAATCTGGTGAAAATTAATAAAAAAAATATTTAAAGGTTAAATTTTTTTTTCTCAAATCTATTGTACTTTTCTTGCACCACAATCAACAACTAATGTCCTCACTATACCCTTTCAACTTTAGTCGTCATACTTCGTCGTCTTTTCTTTCGTTTGGTGCATTCAATGGTTTGTACTTTGTTGAGCACAGAATTCCATGTCAATGACGAAAAAAAAAAATCACAGCTCGTGCTACTCTTTCAACTATCATAGCGCATACATCAAGGGCATGCCTGACATGCGCTGTTCACCGCGCTGTGAGGCACTTGCTATGTCCACACTCTGTGACATAAATCTTTATTTTTAAATTGTCTTAGTGTTGTACCTTATGTCAGTGTCAACATTTACGGAATCGTTTCGAATAAGTCGACCGAAACTCAAATGACTACTATACGCAATAATTGAAAGTGACAGATCAATAGCCAAACGCCCTATCTACTTAATACTTAGCCAAACGGTTACCCTAGCTATCTATTTAATACTTTACCTCCGGATATTCCGGATTTAAATAGTAAAACTTTATTCTTTTGCCTCCTAAAAATCCTGGCTTAACCAATACATTGTACTATAATCAGCCTTTTAATTTAAGTAGGTAATAATAGTATCTCAACCTGCCCTATGTTATTTAGTTTGTACTTTAAAAATGTAAGTATTTAATTGTCAAAGTTCTGAGCTTGACTCCGTACTCGCAGGCAATGAATTAACATTTAATAGGTTTTGCGAGACTTTTGCCATGTAATGTATACTTGTATGTTCATGAAAAATAAACAAGGTTAAATAAAAAGATGACGGCGAAAGTTGAAGATGAACTATTGATGAACAACAGTGTGGAAATATTATTTTCACCTCACACGCTCTGAAAAGGAGGTTTAGTCAATCAGTTTAGGCGTAGAAAATCGCTTTTTGAGGCCTAGCGTGGCAAAGTACTTTTTTAATTTAATACCTAAAAATATGTCATAATGCGTTCTGAATAGCACTATTGACTTTTTTGTTATATTTGATTCTTATTTTAAATAGCTTTAAATTAATTATAATACTCTGTTTTGGTTATATTGTATTATTTTAGTTAATTGAACCATAAAAACAACAACAATAAGATTAAACTATTTGTTATAAGAATTTTATATTAGGCTGGGTGAGATTTCACAACCTATAATTGGATTTCGGACTGTGACATAAATCTTTATTTTTAAATTGTCTTAGTGTTGTACCTCATGTCAGTGTCAACATTTACGGAATCGTTTTTATTCTTATTAATAAGTAACAATATATTCCTATTTTAAATAACTTTGAATTAACTATAATATTGACTTTTTCTTTAATTTTTGTTTTTTATATGACTAAAACAACGAGAATAAAGTATATTTAGATTAAACTTTATGTTTAAAGAACTTATTACCGGAAGTTGACCGCGGAAACAACCATAAAATGTTCCTCGCTGTTGTGAGGTGAAAAATTGTGTGTTGCGCTCTTCAGAAAAGTTTTTAGCGTCTTGTACCTTTGAAATCCTCGCTTCGCTCAGGATTCAAGCTTTCAGGCGCTCAGGATTCAGGCGCTCAGGATTCAAGCGCTCAGGACTCGCTACGCTCGTGGTTCAATCCTAGAATCCTTAACTTGCTCAGATTTCAATAGAGGTAACTCGCCGCTAAATAACCTACTTTCCAGCCTTGCATAACAAATAACTATTAGTTGAATTTGGTACCTCTTGTTTAGGTAAGGAAAGGAAAGAAAATTAAAGTCTTCTTACATACTTAGATACTTAATAGTCAAAACTTAATAATTAACCATTGATTTATGATTTGTGATTAGGTATACCTAGTTAAATTTAATTTATTGTGTTAATTATTATTTTATCGATTTAAATTCAATTTTGCATGCCAAAACTAGGTGAATGTGCCACGACACTTCTAATGAAATTATTATTCTGTTATGTACCACATTCTTGTTGAAATAAAGTATTCCATAACAATACACGCGGTTTTAACAGCTTCCTCTTATCTTCTTGAATGGGGTTTTTGTATGGGGACAGAATTTATTTTGCGTTATTAGTTGCGACTTAAATCATTACTTACTTACAAATCAGTTAAACTTAAAGTTGACTATTCCTATACTAGTCTAGAAGCAAAGTTATCCTATTAAATTACTAGGAAACTTACTGTGTTATAAAATAGGCTTTCAAGATTATTAGAGCATCAATCGACTCGTCCGAATGTCGGTTTCTTTTATTTCATCGTCTGGCACGATTCAAATTCGAAACTCGAGAATTCTCGAGTTCCGATAATTTTTTCTCGTCTCCAAGTTTCTCGAGTTCGAGTTTTCTCGAGCAGAGACCCTAATACTAAATGACGTGCGGTCGATTAGGGCCAGGCGGGCAATTCTCGCGCCTTCGACATCTTGAATTCGACATTTTTGGAACCATAAATCTATATATAAAACTCACAGAAAACAATCTTCAACATTATAGGATTGTCAAAGATCATTGAAACTAAAGTAATATGACCCTAGTAAAGATTTTACTTACATTTTTAATAACGAAATGATGGTTTGAAAAATGTCGAATTCGACATATCTCAGCGCGAGAATTGCCCCCCAGGCCTACTACAACACTACGTTGCGGCGTCATACCGTAAAAAATTACGACGTCGTACAACGCATCGCATAATAATCCGATGCGCTGGAGCACCGTCTCGATGCCGTCGCTACAATTTTTTTTCCGTTTTGTATTGCCATGCGACGTCGTTTTTGCGATGAGACGCGAACATCGCAACGGGCAAGACGCGCCGTCCTTTCTACATACAATCATTCTACAAATGCGATACGATTACGCTCTAATTTTGAATGATAATGCCAAAACATTAACATTAGCAGTTTATGTTTTTATAAAATTTTCACTTTGTCCGATTGGTATACTGTGCTAAGTTTAGAAAATATTTAAAGCAACTGTGAATATTTCCTGCATTTATAAACGGAGTTTATTAATTATAACTGTTTGATTTTGCATTTTACAATGCTATTTTTATGTGATAAATATTAAACAAGAAAATATACTAGAAAAAAACCCGTCAGGGCGACATGAGACTAGTTGCTTTTTTCTGGAATTTATTAACTTTGTTTTAGTACTTATACCTAGTTAGGTATAAGTAGTTACTTATACTTAAATATCAAAATTAGCGTCATTGGCTTTGGCATTATAGATGGATATGGATTTGGAAGGGCCATGACTCATCACGTTGGCCCAATGGGGGTGGTGTGTTTTAACGACTGGAAATCAAGCCGGCCTTTAATTGTAAAAACTGACTTCAAAAAGTAAGAAATAAAACTTTTGAAGTCGGTGCCAGCCATTATACATTGCACTTCTATAAACGATATTTTTATTTTCCTTGTTTTATTTTTTACTTTTTGAAGTCGGTTTTAATTTTTTTATAATTTTCTATTTCACAATTTAAGGTTGCTTTATGTACCGTACTTACTTAGACAAAAAATCGGCCCATGCACAAAATGAGTCGTCTATGTAACGCTAGATACTTGCCAATAAGTATTTGAAATTTTTCAGGATAATGAAAAAGCTACTAGCCAAATCATCGTAGGATCTATGTTCTTTCAGATAAAAAATATACTTTAAAATCGGACAACTGATGAAGTTATGGTAAAACATACAAAAAAAAATACCCACGACGGTTTTAACGTAATTGAAAACGATATAATTATTTAAAAACCTCCGAATTAATTATCCGTCGGGGACTGCCATTAAATAGTAGGTACTAGTTTTGCAGTTTTATATTAAGGTGGTACGACTTCCATACAAACAAACATTGCACATTAATTGGTTCATCATACATTAATAATTCATAAATACACGTGCAACTAAGTCGTTTCAGTTATTTGTTTGCGCGAAATTATTAAAAAATGTACTTTCATACATAAGCTATATAAATGCGATGGGTCACACCACATACGTAGAATTATTAAAATTATAAGATATTAGTATATTCGTGTTTTATGTATGAATGTAATTTTTTTTAATAATTTCACGCAAACAAATAACTGAAACGAGTTAGTTGCGCATGTATTTATGTATTATTAAGGTATGATGAACCAATAATTGTGTAATGTTTGTTTGTATAGAAGTCGTACCACCTTAACGTGAATAATTGGAGATATTTTATTGCTATACTTAATGATATTTATGTTGAAATTTAAAGTAGCGACGGATATTAATTCGGGGATTTTTAAATTATTTAATCCTTTTTCAATTACGTATCAGCAGTCGTGGATTTTTTCAAAAAATTTAATTTGTCTTTGTATTTGAAACTTTTTAGAGGGCATAGATTTTATGTACATTGTACTACAGAAAACCCATTGCTGAAAACCGCATCGAAATCGGACTAGTAGTTTTGGTTTTGCTCAAACAAATGTTTACTGCAGCGCCCCCTGGTGAGTTGTCACCGTAACACTTATCTAAGAAAATTCACCAATCAAACCCGAACCCATCACTTCAAACCGCATCAAAATTTTACTAGTAGTATCGGAGATAAATGGTAACATTAGTTTGCAAAACAATTGTTTACTGCAAAGCCCCGAGTTGTCACCTTAAAATATCAATCTAAGAACATGCATCAATCAGGCACCAATACAACCCGAACCCATCACTGCAAACCGCATCAAAATCGGACGGATAGTAGTTTTGGAGATAAATGGTAGCATTAGTTTTCACAAACAAACAAACAACCTCTCCCAAAAGCATATTATTATACCGTCCGTCTCCGTACCTACGTTGGTAAAAAAGTTAAAAAACAAAAGTTAAGTCGGTTAAAAATTGGACCGCCTCTGTGATCTAGAGTAGTAGTAGAGGAGTAATAATAATTGGTGTGATTGTATGCAAATATTTATTTATTTATTTATGGAGAGAATATTGTACAGGTCCTTTCCATCGGTAAAGTAACTCGCCAGTAACCAATTTTCTTGCGTCAAACTGTTTACTGATCTGAAAGAAACCGCAACTAATACTGTCATAAATTAATTTTAATTCAACAACTCATGTGATACCTACAATTTATTGTTTGCACGTGAGAAGTTTATGTTTTTTTATTACGGTATCCTTTATTTGTTTCTGATATAAAACGTATCTAAACCAACCATAAAAATAAGTCGGAGAACTTAATTTTGCCATCATTTGTTTATTAAACTAGTTATCCGCTCGGCTTCGCACGGGTGCCATACCGCGATTTTAAATTTTTTTTCTTACGGTATTTTTATTATTTATTCTAACCTTGTCCTGACTTTAACCTATAATGAGCACAGCAAAAAAGTAATCAAGTATCTAATTTGGTGCAGTCATTCTAAAGTTATGCGCGTACATAGATTTCGGCGATTTATTTTTATTTAATCCCTAGTAGAAGTGAATGAAGGATTTGAAGGATTCATACTGCCCTGAATAATTCTAAATTGTGCTTTTAAAATTTTATCAACTCAGACTTTCGTCACAGAATATACACTCTGCATCGAAGAAATTGACCCACTGCGTTATTTTCATATAAACATGCTCACTTCACGGTCTAATAAATAAAAAAATATGTGTACCTATTTCTGCAAAGATTTGGGTATCGATAGCGAGGACAAATGTTTAACTACCACCAATTAGCATTTAAATTTCCTAAAGTTTCACTGATTAAAATGTTAATTTTTGATTTCATATAAAGTTGTAGGAAAGCGGATTGAGTGAATTTGTTTTTCTTACTTTGCCGAAAACTGAACGTTTTCTTTAATTTTTGAGATTTTTATTCGTAAATCGAGTAGGTATTCGACTTATAAATCGACCTTTAATTATTTACATAACTGTTTATACTTTTTTAAATAATGAGACTGTAAAGTGAGCATGTTTGTATGAAAATAACACAGTGGGTCGATTTCTTTGATGCCGAGTGAAATACTACTAGACGTCTTTCGTCAGTCTCAGTAGGGTCGTGTTGAGTACAGATTTGAAATTCAGATAAGAAGACGGTGTAAGGGTGGTCTGAATCGTTAACTTGAAATGTCTTGCTCCTTTGTCGTATTGATTTGTAACCTACTTATTTAAGTGCTGTCGTGCAAAATATTGTTGCTGTTGACATTATTCACCCCTTGTCACGATGAAACGGGATTTTTGTCAAATATTTTGTTAAGAAATAAAAGATAACCAATCCGAAAAATATGTACAGTGTTAGAAATCGAAAAATCTAGAAATGGTTTTGTAATTTTTGCATTTTTCAATGCTATTTTTATACTTATAGTAATTTTTTTTAAATAGAAAAATATTGGAAAAAATTAACTCGGCCACAAGTGAATTCTCAGACGGGAATCGAACCCGCGACCTTTGGAAATCCGGTCCAATGCTCTAACCGCTTAGCTACCGAGCTCTCGGTAGCTCAGCGGTTAGAGTTAATTTTTTCCAATATTTTTCTATTTAAAAAATTTACCATAAATCTAGAAATGGGTTTTTGTTTTAAGGTACCGTGTTAAAAATTAAAACATCTTAATTTGAGATCGCAACATAACATATTTTAGTACCTAATCCATGACATAATAAATAACAACAATACATTTAGTTCATTAGTGACTATACTCATAGATACCTAATCCCATTATTTTTATCTGTCTGTCTATTTTGTTATCTGACCGATTTGTGCGCCATCCAGTTTTATCACGTTCAGTGAGATACTATCTCGTATCACGATGTATTTAACTTTGACATTTGTTAATTTCGTGGTTATCTTATCTGTCAGACAAATGAAATTTGGGATTCAACGACTATTTTGTAATAAATATAAAAAAAATATATATGAAAATGTGATTGAGAATATGAAATTAATATTGCCCGATGGCGCAGTGGTACTGATCAGCCCCCTGAATATAATAATAATAATAATAATGATAATGATTTATTTTAGGCTAAAACCCATAGTTCATTCAATATTCATAATTCATCCGCCAGCGGAAATGGGTCTACTTCAGTCTGCTTATCTTAATGTTGTGCTTAAAGGTTAAATATTTTTTTTCTAAAATAAATTGATATTGACCTGTATGTTAATCATAACATGCAGTACAGTAATCTTGTAATGCGAGAAATGTTGTAATGTATGATAGATAAGTCTTTCTTTGCCAGTTGAAAATTGTTTACGGTTACAATAACCATACAATGTAATATTATAATAATTATTTTTTTTGTGAAGGAAATTGACCTTACTGATATGTTATGGTCACTTTTTAATTTGAAACTCTGTATGAAATAAAACAGGGAGAAAAAAACAGCTCTTGACGAGTTTCTTGCCGGTTCTTCTCGTTACAAGGTCTCCCGCCGTAGGGTTTGTGAACTGATGGCATAGCTTCTTTTACGTTCACAAGTGCTTGTAACAGCCTAGACTGAATAAATGATATTGACTTTGACTTTGACTTTGAATAGATATTACATACAGTGCTTACATCAAAAGTCAAAAATATACACACATTTAAAATAAGAGTCACAATAAAAGACATTAAACAAAAACAAATGTCAGTCGAAATATTACTCTACTTACTACTATTATGTAACTTGTTTCTATCAACGTTTGATTGAAAGCGCTGTCACATTGCTGCTTTAGTAAAAATCAATGTGAAAATTATCTTACTTCAGCAGCAATGTAACTGCACTTTCAATGAATTTCAATCAAAATCTGTTAGCAACTGAGTTAGATAATCATCTAGCAAAAAAAAAAAAAAAGGTGGCTTACCGCCATCTCTTAGCACAGTATTGTTTCAATCATACCAATGGTGATTGAATCAATACTGAGCTACTGACGGAAAACGACCCTCTTAAAATAAGCTTATTTTCCGACAGAAGTTTTGTGCCTTCAAAGTGTGTCATTTGACAACTTCAATTCGCTCGTTGGCAGGAACAATGATTATAGAAGTACATGGAACAGATAAGATATCTGTCAGACAAATGAAATTTTGGGATTCAACGACTACTTTGTTCATATAAAGGCCTAAAAAAAAATAGGACTTAACCCTGTCACCGCATGAACTGAGTAGCTATTTCGAGTTAAAAAATCTGGACAATAAAATAAGTGAGCGGCCAGACCCAAGATTATTTCCAATAGGTAGTTTATACTAAGGTCTAAAAAATATATGGACTTAACCCTGTCACCGCATGAACTGAGTAGCTAATTCAAGTCAAAAAAAAAATTGTACATACAAAGTGAGCGGCAAGACCCAAGATTATTTCTAATAGGTAGTTTATACTATATATACCGTGTCCGTATATATATATATATATATATATATATATATATATGACCAAATGAAAATGACGAATCTTTGAACTTGTATACCTTGACTTTGAGTAGTCCTAAAACTTTTGTGACATATCAAATATTGCTCCAAATTATCAGTACTTACACCATACGTATATTTTTTTTTTTTGCCCGGCACTTTTAGAATACTGCCTAAAAATATATGGAGCCTGAATGTTCTCCTTTGTAATTTTCCTAGATTAAGTAAGTAAGTTAAATACTTGTTCTTGTACTTGTACAACTGTACAAGAACTCGTAAATAACAACAATATTCGATATCTACTCTGATTTCTCTACAGATTTCGTAAAATCCTCATTTCCCCATGATATATATACGAATAATACTATAAATAAAAGAATCATAAAATCAAGTGCTAAACAAGTTTATCAAACTTGAAGCTTTCTGCGGAAGTTTGGACTAAATGTATGGCTCAGCACGAAGTTTAAATAAGAACCAAATGGAAAATACTTTTGCAGCGTCTACTGACAAAAATAAAGTTTCATTTTCTTTTTATTAGTGTCCACGATCGAATAAATGTAGCTGTATTTTTTATGTATTTTAGAATAGATTTTTATTTTATTTGATACAGACAAAACAAAACATTTACTAAGTTATCATTATCATAGGAACATAATTTGCATGTATCAAAATGATCTCCGCTCAGCGTATGTCTTGGCACTAACCGAGACGCTGATCTTCCGCGGATGCCATCTCTTATAGTAAAATCAAAATAAAAATACTAATAAACATAAATAATTAAAATAAAATGGCTTTATGGCGGTGCTAGCCAAACGATGCTATTACCTTACATATAATTTCTAGACTTCAGTATCTAATTACATTAAATTATAAATATATATATATATATATATATTTACGTATATAAATAAAGTAGTATTAGATATTACGAGCAATCCGTGTGCGCATAATGCGCAAAAAACACATTTTTTATATTCAATTTAAAAATCCATTAAATCCGGTTTAAATCGCTCTAGATTTGAGTTTTTGCTAAATTTCTCGACTTATCCGACCACTTCAGACAAATACCTTTCTAACGGTGTATTGCATTTGATTGTGCGACTTTTAGTTTAGGAGGAGAAGCGGCTTCACTGCCGTATTATATATATAGATTATGTACATAAGATTTTGAATTATTATGTACATAAGATTTTGATAAAATTTGTTATGAATATATCAAATAATATGTTCTACTGCGATTTCATGACTTCTGAACACTAAAAATATTCTTTTAATTTATTTTAAAATGTTTTAATACTATTCGATTTTCTTATGGGGGGTGATATGTTATTCTAAAAACTTGTCGCTGGGCGAGTCGTCTATGACTGGGGCAGACTAAACGATCAGGTATTCGTGCTCGTATAATGAACTGCAATTATTCGTAATAACACGAAGAGTAGTGAAGCAAAATGTAAAGTTCGTGGATCCTATATACATAATTCAGGTTCGCAAAATTTGTGACGACTCGATAGGGACTTTGGCGCGTAGTACGCGGCCGAGTAAGGTATCAAATTAAAGGTACTCGAGTCTATTTGTTCCGAAAACTATAAAATATACAAAATGTTAAACGTGATGATCACAAACTGCAATTAAAAAGTGTCATTATTTTCGCATAATTTGGAATTTTTCGTCGATCGACGAACCCGAGTATCGGGTTGTAAGTTAAGTTAAGTTAAGCATATAATTTCTGTTTAAATAAGGGATGATATGAGCTCTGCGAGGAATCGGAAAGCAGTATCTTGCACAAGAGTCTTGGACGCGTTGCATCTGCATAGTTTAAGTTAGATAAAGTTTGAGCTTTACAAAGCTAGATTCGCGTGTATGTGCTTAGGTGATCGCGTATCTGATATAACACTTTCAGACGGTAATAACAATTCCGAACCGTTTCAAGAACATGTTATTCAAATTCCCTAATAACACCCGGATTCACCCACCTACTTCCTGAATCAGCTTCCCTTTTATTTTATTTTTTTGTGTGTGACTTTTGATTTTATCAGTTTGTGTTTTCGTGTCCAGCACAAGATACTTAGTTTTTTCTGGGTTCAAAACTAGTCCATTAGCAGTATCTTCAGTGTCAGAAGGCTTAAGTGTCTTGTATAGCTGGAGGTCACCCGCATATGGTATCCGCTGTTATTGATGGACATCACCAGGTCTGCGGTATACAATATAAAGAGTATCGGCCCACGTGTTGTTGTTTTATGCTTACCTGCTCAAAACCTCAAAATGATTTGTAGAATCCATCATCACGAAGAACTTTTTGTATGGTAGTAACCCTGAAATCACGAAAAAAGGCTGTCTCATACAAAATAATTTTATTTGAACTCTGCTAATAGGTATTTGAGTTCTACAAAAAGGTTTTGGTCAAAGCTAAATTAACGTTGATTTATTATGACCCTGACTGCATATGATGTTAAAAAGTGATATTGTCGGATATTTACATTTATTTATTTAAGTATGTATTTCACCTTAATTTACAGGAAGTCGGGTGTTAATGTATTCTTATAAATAAAGTAGCTACTAAAAGCGAGAAAGTGTCTGAGTTAATTCAGACATAACTTCTACTTAGCTCCGTTTTAAATTCATCTCCATTAATCCTTAAGCTTAGTTCACACAAACATATTTAACATTAATTAAATTAGTACTAATTGCAAGGAATTTGCCTAAAGACAAGTAAAAAGTGAATATTTACTTTGTGGAAACTAGGAACCCTGTAAGAGAAAGTTTTATGCCAAGACAAGCAAGTAGAAAGTACCGACTTAACGATAAGGATTTTACGGGAATGCTCCCGTAGACCGTACCCTACTCGAGTAGCGGCGACTTTTCTATTAGTTTGAACGTTAACGCAAACTTAAAAGTTTAAATACTAACAGTATTTTTTTTTAATCACTTAAAGCTTTTATAGTATTTCGGTCTTTGTTTATGATATTGCTAATTTGTATAAAGGAATTTAGGCTAACTTTTACTTCATGCTATCTATCTCTACTAGTTAATAATAGAATACCGTGACTGACTGACAGACATAGCACAGCCTAAACGGCTGAACCGATAGGTGAGCACTAAGACTTTTTGATATTCCCACGGGAACGGGAACTACGCGGGTGTGGAACCGCGGGCGGCCGCTAGTTAATTATATGCTACTGGTAGATTTAGATTTAATGTATTCAACTATATTTTTCACATCACTAATCAATCGATTTAGACTTGTACTGATGCTACATCCCTAGTCCAAATTTCTACCCTCATATCATTTTATATCCTTGATCCATAAACCAATATCTCGTCGTGTCGGCCATATTCAATGACTTCCGATCCAGCTGCCTTCGCGACAGGGCGTCTTGAGTCGAGCTCCGTGTTCCTCCTATTTTCGGTCAAGTTCTAACATCTTCATTCATAGTAGACTCAAGAGATAATCTTCATCAAAAAACAATAATTGCTAACAAAACTTCATGAAAAGTTGACAACTTATATTATTAAACACTATTATTGACCGAGCGAGCGTAGTGAGTGAAGCGTCTCAGTTTTGAAATTGGCCAAAAACTATTTTGTCCGTCTGTCAGTTGATATGTCTGTCAGTCTGTTTGTTCTCGCCTACAGATCGCATTTTTACACAAATTCCTTGATTTATATCTTTTGTGGGCCAATTGTTGAATTGGGCCGTTCGAGATGGGCACATCACGATGTGTCGGTATATCGTGATTTGGCCAATTATTTCATGATGTGCCCAATAAAAAGATGGGCAGATCGATGAGAGCCACTAATTTGCTTATGTTTGCCAAGTTTGGCAGTATGGCCAAGTTTGTGGAAGACGCTGCTGCCCGTCTCCTGAAGACAGAGTCCCTTAGTCGCATTTTAGGACACCCGCGGGATGGTAGTGCTATTCTAAGCCGACACTACACAGCTACACTAAAGGAATCATATAGTTATACTTATTTATAAGTGTACCAATTTAATTTTATTTGCTTATAATTTGGTCACACACGGGAATCGATTTGGCTAAACGTGGCCGGGCGAATAGTCAAACGTTATGATTTGAACGATATGGCGGATTTAAGACAGGCAAATCAAGAAATCCCGGCGGATCGTGATGTGCCCAGGCAGATCGCGATCGCGAGAGGGGAAGTTTGATCTTGCGTTATTTATCGATAGATTTCAATCAAATCTGATAAGCACACTAAAACTTCATTCTCCACAAGACTAGTAACCTGTGACTAGAGGTTTAAAAAAAATCAAAAGATTGAGTGGAGGGGTAAAGAGGAGGAAGATTGCTGTAGCGTTATTTATGGATTGATTTCTATATTTTTTTTTTGTAATTTTATTCCCACGTATGCCAATCCAACTACGCAGTCCTCTCCGCCTTCGCGAGACACACCAGGCCCGTATTCACTATGACCACTTACCGATTCCCTGCTCAAACCACGCGAATGTCGTATTTGGTTTCGATATTTTCAAAATGCGCTCTTTATGACACTTACAAATTTTTAAGTTATTTTACTTGTTTAGTAATTATACAACTTGTGACTTTCATGTACTTGTACATAATTTGGGAGTATCATAGAGAAAACGTTTTTTGAAAATGTCAAAATCAAGTACGAAATTGGCGTGGATTGAGCAAGGTTTCGCTAAGTGGTCATAGTGTATAAGGACCCAGGGGGGTAATTCTCTAAGCAAACATCGACGCTGTTGTCATGACTGAATGTCACATTAGCTATCAAATAGTATTGAAAATGGGGCGATTTCCGCTGTTTCAGCCGTCAATATCAAGGATGTTTGCAGAGAATAACCTATCAGTAGACAGATTTGACCTACTAGGACCAAGCAACGCGAGTATTCGCTAAAACTTATACTCCTATTTTGCTCTAAAGTCTACATAGGTAGGCCTATTGGAAAATTCATGCACGTAAAATTCGATTTAAAATTGGACTTTCTTCGAGTGATGTCTACTTTTCTCACAGAACCACTAGTTTAATAGGGTTTCTTAAAAAAAAAAACTACTAATAATCACCAAGGTGGCTTACTAAGGCGGTGAATTAAGTCTTAAATTAATTAGGATAATATTTTCACAAAATTAATTGTCCTTTATACAAGAGAAGATAGACTGTGTTTATAATATGAAGAACAAACTTTTTGAAGCTGAAATTAATCTAGAATTTTTTCATCTTATTACCGTCGATTTGTTACAGAACTTGTGAAGTCGTTACTTAAGAATAAAAATATCTAGTATCTTTCTTAAAATTTTATGGCTTCAAACTCTTCAAGTAAATTACGTAATTTATCAGAAAGTCATTTAATTACGAAGCCTGAGGATCTGTTGACAGTGATTTTGATAGCTACGAGTACTTATTATTGTAATGCTACTTTTTGTGGTCATAACAAAGCTGAACAAATAATACAAAAAATCTTTTAAATTAATTCGGTATAATGAATTAATTTTAAATGAACTGTGATCCTTTCGCGTAAAACAAAAAAAAACAGTTCATACTTTATGATTTTGTAATTTTTGCATTTTTCAATGCTATTTTTATACAAAATAAACAATAAATTTACCATAAACAGTTCATACTCTTTGTACGATTCAAAATTTCTTCAGGTTACCTGTCGTTACAGGTAACCACACCTTTCTAAATCTTTTTTTTCATAATCCTTTCCTAATCTGAGGATCGTGATCACTGGCCGCTTTTACGATTTACTTGATTGCAGACGATTTGAAATTTGTACTACGGTTGATCGTAATGACCAATCGTTATGATATTTATTTTTTACCTCACACGCTCTGAAAAGGAGGTTTTGTCAATCAGTTTAGGCGTAGAAAATAGCTTTTTGCGGCCTAGCGTGGCAAAGTAATTTTTCAATTTAATACCTAAAAATATGTCTTAATGCGTTCCGAATCGCACTATTGACTTTTTTGTTATATTTGATTCTTATTTTAAATAGTTTTAAATTAATTATAATACTCCGTTTTGGTTTAATTATATTATTTTAGTTCATTGAATCATAAAAACAATAACAATAAGATTAAACTATTTGTTATAAGAATTTTATAGGGGCTGGGTGAGATTTCACAACCTATAATTGGATTTCGGACTGTGACATAAATCTTTATTTTTAAATTGTCTTTGTCTTGTACCTCATGTCAGTGTCAACATTTTCGGAATCGTTTTTATTCTTATTAATAAGTAACAATATATTCCTACTTTAAATAACTTTGAATTAATTATAATACTCTCATTTTTAAAATTTTTGTTTTTTTATATCATTAAAACAACGAGAATAAGGTATATTTAGATTATAGATAGATTAACTTCCGGTAAAAAATTCTTAAAACATCAAGTTTAATCTAAATATACCTAATTATTGTTGTATTAATGATATAAAAAAAACTAAAATAATAAAAAGGGAGTATTATAGTTAATTTAAAGTTATTTGCAGTAGGAATATATTGTTACTTTTAAATAACAATAAAAACGATTCAATAAGTGTTGACATTGACATGAGGTACAAACAAAGACAATTTAAAAATAAAAGTTTATGCGACATTCCGAAATCCAATCATAGGTTGTGAAATATCACCCAGCCTAATATAAAATTCTTTTAGCAAATAGTTTTATCTTATTGTGATTATTTTTATGAATCAATGAACTACAATAATACGATAAAACCAAAACGGAGTATTATAATTAATTAAAAGCTATTTAAAATAAGTATAAAATGTAACAAAAAAGTCAATAGTGAGATTAAGAACGCATTATGACATATTTTTAGGTAAGTAAGGTAAAAAAAGTACTTTACCGCGCTAGGCCGCAAAATTTTCTACACGGAAACTGAATGACAAATCCTCCTTTTCCGAGCGTGTGTGGTGAAAATAGATTTTAATTTGCTTAATATTTGAGGATTGTAAACGATTTACTTCGCAGAAGATATGAAATTCATACAATAATGGATCGTAACGATCGATCGTAACGACCAATCGTTCGTGTGTAAGGGGCAACGACGGATAGTTCCGTAAAAATAAGTCTCCTGATCGTATTCGATTACGTTTGTAATCGAATACGATCAGGAGACGTATTTTTGAATCATTCGAATTACTATTCGCATACGGAATCGCTAGACTCGAATGCGAATGCTAAAAACCGTATTTTTTAAATTCCAATTCGTATTCGAATCTGTAACGAGTGTGTCTGAGATCTGTCCGAACTACTCTTTTATTGATTCGAGCGATAGAAAGTTTGACGTGTAACACTTAGGGCCTTCTTCTTTCTTAATTAATGGCGTGCTCGCGTTAAATACGCGAATTTTGCCAATGTCAAGTAAATATATTTTGTAATATATAGAAATTGTACGGTAGTTTGAGTTAAAAATGGTGCCTCACAACACGTGTTATTACGAAAAGAACTCGGATGAAACTCCACACTTTTAAATTGTCATTGATTGACATGACGGATAGTTTGAAATCTTAAAAATGTTTGAAATGTTGATTCAGGGATTTTGAAGATCTATGGAGAGTTAGTTTTCGGTTTTAAATATTCTGCGCAAAATAAAATCATTTCGAGGGAGATTAAGATTATAAAAAAATAAAAAAACCGACTGCAAAAACTCAAGGCATTTTACTTTGCGGTCGTAGGTACTCTTTCATTTTTCTTGCTTTGGCTGGCACCGACTCCAAAAGGCTTATTTTTTGCTTTTTAGTTTTTGAAGACGGTTTTAATTTTATTATAAAAAAGAAATATTTTACATTTTAAGGTAGACGAGGTCTTTTTTTTCACAACTGGGATACTCTGAGCCTTCATCATACCTGATGTTAGTATTAATAAGGCTGAAGATGGAAGCGAGCCTCTCCAGGTCCCGTGCGTACGCTAATAACCTTATGTCAACTGCTCATCACCTTTTACAAAATGCTGCTTTTCATAGTGCAGGGACGTTACTTATTGAGGAGTTCTGATGGGGTTTATTTAACTTAGCGGTGCCTACTCGTATCCGAAATTATTAAAACATTTTTATATGAGAAACTAGTTCACTTTATTGTGATTGACGTACATATTTTTCACACGAAAAAATATTGACAAGACATTTGTAGTCTTCTCTTTGGTTTAAAAACCGTAGAGTAGCGATAACGCGGTGGCCAGTACTCACAAGTTCTCCCGGTACTTCATCATCAGCTCCACTTCATCACATGCATTGAGTTGAGCATAAATTGCTTATGGACCACGTTAAAGTAATCGTATCGCTTCCGTGAAATGCTAAGTATTTAATAGTTCAGATGAACATTTGTGGTCTTCATCATCAGTTTCACCAAATGGTGCTTTCCGGAGGCATACGCTTGAGTTACTATAGAAAATACCGAAATCGCTACGGGACTGCCAATAATATTTAAAGAGTTCCCTGGATTTCTCCAGGATCTCAACTTCAGATCCTAACATGATGACAATGGGACCACACAGGAAGTAAACCGTTTTGAAAAAAAAAAATTACCCAAGTCGGTCCAGCAGTCTTAAAGTAATCGAGTAACATACAAAAAAAAGATTCCAACGTATTGATATAAAACGGCAACAATGCGACAAAATGTAGTTGGTGAATTTCAATTCGACTGCGAATTGCATTAGAATTTGGAATTCAAATTACGTCTTCAGTCTGTCAAGCGCCGCCACGAGCACTTCCATTATGAAAGTTCCTTAAGCGAGCAGCCACAAGCGAGCGCACGGACCAGTGCGCTAACGAGCTTCTCGCTGTTGCCATACATATTGATAAAGCATTTATCAGTAATAATAATAGTAATTTAGTTATATTGTAAGAACTACTGACGAATCACTTCACAGTTAATACACGTAACTACAATGTACATTATTCTGTGAAATGCTTTGGACAGGAAGAACGGCAGACGCACTGTTAGCAGTCTTGCTGATCCTTAGAATTATGTTGCCGATTTAGCATTTATATAATCTTGTGTGCAGAATAAGTTGTAGATCGAGTCAGTTCGGCATCAAACTCTGCTGGGCTCACTGGTCTTATGTAAGCCAAGTTAGTCTGTAGTTCTTCGATAAAATCTCGATACATTAGTTTTTAAAAACATATTTCCACGCTCCGGAAAGTTAACTAAGTATATAATAAACCGGTCGACTAAAGATTACTAAATTTAGCGACTAAAAATCTAGGTTCGGTTAGGTTAGGTTAGGGTTAGTTGGTCGGGAGGCGGGTGTTCCCCGCCCCCCCCCCCCCCCCCCCACTTTGTCATCATTAGGATGGGAAGGTGGGGATACAAGGGGATATATACCCCTTCCGAACCTCCACCGAGCTCACACGCTGGGTGGGGTTACGCGAGGGGCTTGGGATGGAGTGCGTGGCCTATATGTTCGTATAGGCCGTGTACTCCAGGTGAGTCCAACATTTCGAATCGCCCCTGCACCTGGGGGCGAGGGATGCGTAAAAGCATTTCTCCTAGTATAAAAAGAAAGAAAAAGGTTAGGGTTAGTTGGGTTCGAGAAGTGGCCCGAATTTGCCGGGGTTGATCAGGGCGGTGTGGTTTTGTTTCCCATAAAGGATCCCACACCGTTTGTCCTTTTCTGAGATGCACATCAGGGAGGGGGTGGGTATGCCCGCTGCCCTAACCGGCGGGTGAGTCCCACATAACCCTACCGTGCCACCGCCATGGTGGGGTATGCGTAATGCATTTCTTCCTGTCCCAACAAAAAGGGTTAGTTGGGTTGTGAAAAAAAAGGTTTAGGTTAGGTTAGATTGGCGACTAAGTCGCTCACCAAGCATTTTTGTCGCTCATTTTTTTTTGTCTATCGGTTTAATACTACCCATAATAATAACAGTTACCAGTTTCGACGAGACTTTGTCTGCATGGGTACGACTTCTATACAAACAAACATTACACAATTATTGGTTCATCATACCTTAATAATACATAAATACATGCGCAACTAACTCGTTTCAGTTATTTGTATGCGCGAAATAATAAAAAAATTGTACATTCTAGACTGGTGTACAGTGTCATAGCCGAAAATGAAACATCTCCTTTTCACGGCGAAAAATGGTAGTAAAAGGAAAGCATTTATACCCAATATTAACTAGTACTAGATCAGTGAAAAAAACCTCAATAATTGCATAAACAATAGGTATTATTTTTGTGATTATAAGATTTATATTTTTATTTACCGACGCATCGGCACTATTAGCTTATCAATAAACTACGCGAGAATAGTGTGACGTGATATCAACCAGATGTTGTCTGTTTGGGCAAACGAAAAGATAATCTGCGGTAGTGTGTCGGTTGGTGTATCCTGTATAGAAGTTTAAATAGAATTTTCGCTAAAATATAATACTGGGTTTTCAAGGTTGTTGGGTCAGTGTCAATGGCTGACAAATCGTATTAAAACTTTCATACAAGATGAAATTTATTTTGTGAAACAAGAGTTAGATCTAATTTTTGTCCCCTTATTTTGACTAAACGTATAGGAAGAAAGACAACAACTGTAAAGGTGCCGAAACATCAGGAAACCAAAAAACCCAAAAAATCTCAAAAATGTAATACCATAATAATATATATGTTAAGGGTTAATATAGGTGCACTTAAAATCCGCTCTCTTGTTTTATTTCAATTATGAGTGCACGGAGAAACTTAAGAGGTGTTTGTATAGGAACAATATTTAAAATAGACTTATGGAAAGTTAATTGATAATGAGTTTTGGCGTAAAGTATTCTTTATGAGAAAATTAATTAAAATCCTGCCAGGGCTACATGAGACAAGTTGCTTTTATCTAGTATATTTTCTTGTTTAATATTTATCACATAAAAATATCATTGTAAAATGCAAAATTAAAAAGATATAATTAATTAAAATGTTTTCATGAAGGGGTAAATTTTTATTTGATGCCGTTTTCCGACTTCTTGGAAAAACGCCAACCTTTCTGACGAAACATTTTCAAAAGAACTAGGAACAAAGAACTTTATCAACGATTTTTCTTTTACAGGTGTGTTGGTGTCATATAAAGAGGTTTTTTAATGCGATGAGACCGACAATATCAATTTGGTTCCAAAAATGTCGTCTGAAGATGGTGGGTCTAATATAACTCAAGCACTGACAAATTTATTTGAAGAGGTGCTACTGGCGACAGAATTGGATAATACGAATAGGAGTAATGTAGACTTGTCGCAGTTCCTGTCTGCTCTGAAAGAACAGTCTTCGAAGAATAATACCCATGAGCCTCTTGACTTTGGGACGTTGGTGAAGCTGGTGGATGGGTGGCGTAGCCGGCTGAATCTGACGAAGAATCTGGAGCCATCTTGTAATTACTGCGATGGCAGCTTTCGTGAACTCATCCTGACTTACAACAGCATCCATGGATTTATAAGTCTGTTTGTAAGTATACTTTTAAATTTTCTTAGCGGATACATTTTTAGGCGATATTCCTGTGATCGATCGGGACATCTTTATCTATATCATTGGTTATTACGTCACCCACTAATAGCAATTCGGGAGATTTCACGTGGTACGAGTAAGTATACTGTCACGAGCAATTTCATTTCACGTTTCAATGATAAGTATATGTCACCATCTCTTTGCAAGTACCGATTGTTTGTAAATAATCGAGGGTATTTATAAACTGGCGTATTATTGTAAACAGGCATTACGATTTGCAATAAAACACGTCATGTTTCGTTTATTTATAAATAATCATTTTCAAGCGGTCAGTTTATAAACAAACGAGCATCGTTTAATTGTGAACGAACCCGTATCAAATGCACCAATCGCGGCACGTTGTACAAATACAAATACAAATACAAATATGTTTATTCGTCATCACAGGTACACATTAAGTTGACAGGATATTTATAGTAAGTATCACCATGATGTACCAATTTAGGCATACGAATGTGATGGAAAGCATTTATATTTATGTTAACAAAGCTACAATATTAATACAAATAATGTCAAATAAATCATAAGAATACAATTTCATATATCATTAAATTGAATTTCATCTCATTATCATAACATAATTAGGTAAAATTAAATTAAACAAAGCGATAAATTTTAACAATTATTAGAATAAACATATATATATTTAAGGTCATACGGCGTAAAATAAGTTAAACAATAAATTAATAATATAAGATCGTCAAAATTATAATTTGATTGATTAAAATTCATTACCTAACTACTTACATCACTACGGGACGTTGGCGGAATTTCTGTGGAAAACGGAAGAAGCCAAAACTAAAAAAAAAAAAAAAAAAAAAAAACTACTTACATACTAGTCTCAATTAGGTCATATCAAATAAAATATAGATACAATAAAATAAAATAAAACAAACATATCTTGACTACATTAGAATAAACACGTTATCTTTTAGAATGCATGTCAGTGAAAAATTCATTTATACTGTAGTAACATTTTTCTATGAGCAACTTTTTTAAGGTATACTTGAAATGATTAATGTTTAGTTGTTTTAGTGACACTGGTAAACTATCAAAAAATTTTGGGGCCATCTCAATAACACTTTTTCTCATTAATGCAGTTTTGCATACATGAGTGTAAATTTTTTGTTTTCTAGGGCGAAGACCAAGTCGTTTCTGTTCCACTTTAGTAAAGAGATCGGGATTGGATTTGACAAAAATGCATAACTCAAGAATGTACAGACATGGTACTGTTAAAAGTTTTAGGGATTTAAAATGTGGCACACAGCTATCAGTACGTTTAATTCGACAGATAGCTCGGATGCATTGCTTTTGAGCCCTTAACAATATTTCCCTATAACTCGAATTTCCTCAGAAAATCACACCATAGCGCAATGTAGATGCAACAAAACCATGATAAGCCGTTAGTACTGTATGTTGATCTGAGACTTGTGCTAGTTTATGAAGTGCACGTTGTTACTTATTTCAACCAATCGGCGTAAAGCAAGTCACACGCATACGTACAAAATAATGAAGAGATACTGATTATTTATAAATCATCGACAATTCATCCGTTTTATTGCAAATCCAACTGTCGGTTTACAATAAATCGACGAATTAAAAAGACGGTGATATACATTATACCTTATCGCATTGACACACATGGAAACATAGCTCTCTCTCTTTATCCTCAACTATATATAAAGCAACCGATTGCAATTTTTTTAAACGATGTCGTTCAGTTACACAGTGTTCTGCCTGTTAAGTATTTATTTTTTTAAGTGTGAGGGAAAATCCGCTTATGGTCTCCAGGCGGTGCTTTTGAGGGACTGTATTTGTAAGTCAGAATATCTTCATTTTCCCGACCTTTACATGACCCTCCCTGGCACAGTAGAAACGAACACTACCCTGTGGGGCCCTAGCACGAAAATCTTACTAAAAAGTATTCGAATCACCACGACTAAAAGTGTATTTAAGTCTGATAAGAACGCTGCTCAATACCTCATACATATTTTGTTAACGATACTTTTTTATACTTTCTAGAAAGTTATTTATGATAGGCCTACATGCATGTCTAATTCTACGCCCACAATCATCCAGACTAATCCTCAAACACAAAACACACATAAAAACTGTTTTGACACTGCTATAAAATCGGCATACTTAACAAACACGGTTAATATTTTTAATTATTTGGTTCTCTCCCGAGCGACGACTTAATTTGATCATCAAATATTTTGCGTTTATTTATAGCTTTCTGAAAAGATTCTTTAAAGTTACGAAGCTCCAAAGCTTTTAAAAATATTAGAACTTGAGCCAGATAACTTGTCACTTTGCTTCGAAACAATGCTACTAAATTATAAAGTCATCTCAGCTACTTATAATGAGATTGGCCTAAGCTTTAAGACCATAATGTTTTGAATCCTGTTTGAATCTGTCCGTATGTACCGTATCTTAGTAATATTATAAATGCGTAAGTTTGTGAGGAAGTTTAGTGGTTTGGATGTTTGTTACTTTTTCACGCAAACTATTAAAGTGATTTGGATGAAATTTGGCGCGCAGATAGAAGATAGCCTGGTTTAAAACACAGGCTTTAACTTTTTATCCCAATTCCCACGGGAACGGGAACACGCAAGTAAAACCGCGGGTGGCCGCTGGTACAGATAAAGTTACTCTTTCTAGAAATTTTGAATTACTGAGATGAGATAAATATTAAACAAGAAAATATACTAGAAAAAAGAAACTAGTCTCATGACATGAGACTAGTAATCAGACTAGTTGCTTTATTAGCATGCAGATATTTGCAGAAATATGTTGACATTTTTATGTTTAGAGTTGCAAAGTCAGCATGTTTATATGAAAATAGCGGGGTGGGCCATTACATGTGTAAGTATTGTTGTGTAGAAATATAAATATAAACGTCCATGACTCAGGTTAAAATGCTCGTATTCATCATACAAACATTTACCCCTACCATTCGAACCAGGGAGTTCAGAGTAGGCGACATCTCGTAACCGGTGTACGTACCACAATAACCACGGGGGTCGTCAAAAAGTTAGTAAAAAAAAAGGTAAAACGGTGTTCGTGTGTGATTTAATTTAAAAAAGTATAATATCCTCTAACTTACGACTGGCAAGTTTACAATACTCGTATGTTAATGTTGGCTTCAGTTACTTAGAATGCTGGCACGCCAGTGAAACTAAGCAATGTCTTAAAAAGGTTGGAAGTTAGCCAATTATATATTGCCAACACAAATACCTGCTACGGATTGGGACATATTTTCAGTGATAGATATATAATTCAATTGTTCAGTTTAGATGCAGTATCAATCATCAGATTGATACTTGATGATGGGAACTTGAGCGGACAAAAAAGGTATGTCCTTTATCAAAAGGAAATACCTTTTTTGTCCGCTCAAGTTCCCGGAATCTCTCTCTCCCTCTTTTGTATCGTTTGAGGATTAGTGGCCACCTCTGGTGTCAGAGTCTAGCAGGCCGCCTATAAGGCCTCTGACTTGGCTTAACGATTGTTATCAGAAGACAGTAGCCGGCACCGACGAGACGGTTTAACGTGCCCTCCGAAGCACGGAAGCGCTCAGTTGTACCTAATGCCACTTTACGGTCACCCATTCGACACCCGATCATTGTATAACAAATAATCATGTTATCATTTATTTATTTAATTGGGAACACAAGTATTTGTCCTCAATAAATTAATGATATTTAAGAAACTGTTGCACTGGCGGTTAACGGATGGCTTAAAGCTTGTTATCTCAAGCTCCTCCACGTTTCGGAAGGCATGGCCCATCCACCATTTTATGTCAAGTTCCTCCGTGCTTCGAAAGGCACTAAGTATATGTAAAAGCTGCAGGAATTTCAGTACTGCATCTGTGGGCCTACCATGAGTTTTTCTTTCCGTTCACTGTACAGTACACGGGAGACATTTTGTATGAGAATCGCTACTAATGTAGTTCTGCTACTGCCTAGGTACTAGAGGCGCTGTTCAGATTCACATACAAAATGTCTCTCGTTTACTTACTGTACAGTAAACGGAACGGAAAACTCATGGTGGACCCATGGTGGTGGTCATCATGGTGGTGTTCTTCTTATCCATCCATATGGAAGGCCAGTACCGCAGTAGTGAGGACATTGAAAAGTCGCAGATATGATGATTACCCACAGTCGTTAACACCTTAAAAGCATTTGACCTTCATGGTGGGTTTAACATTCACCATGTTAGGCTAAACTACCATTTACCAAACACCAAGAATAGACCCAAATTTGTATCTTCACGAGGAATCAAATTTTACTTCCACTCAAACTACTTTTCACGTCTTGATATGTTTACTATTAAAGTATAAAAATAATCTTGTGTCGTTACTTTTATTTTACTTAGAATATTACGCAGTAAATACTTGAATATATTATGATATTAGAAATTCAATATTCAACGACTATAGCAACTTAGAAGTTCTTAATAACTTTACAGTAGAAAGCACAAAGCTCATAATCACGTGACAAGCCTAACCACGTCGTTTGCATACTAGATAAGAGTATAATAGTTTAAGTATATGCGTGTTTGATACTGCCAACGGTATAGTAGAATTGTTTATACAATATTAATGGCTCGGCGTACTGGCAGCGAAGCTGAGTGAAAAACGATTCGTTCTGCCTCTATTTATTACGGATAAATCGACGAACATCGGATAGATTCGACATTACGGACCGATTTTGTGGATTCTTAGGTTTGAAATCAATTTATATTCATCTTCATGTATTCAAAGCAACCAGTCCTATATTATTATGTAGGTATGTATTGTATATATTTTTATGTTTATACTACTGGCCGTCCATGGTTGCACCCCCGTGGTTCACGTTCCCGTGGAAATATCGGCATAAAAGTATTATATGTCTTAATCAAGGCTATTTGGCTCTATTAACTGCGTGCCAAATTTTATCCAAATCCGTTCAAAACTTTCGCATTTATATTATTAGAAAGTAGGATATCATTCTCATACTCTCTTTTTCTACAGGTGTGCTTTTTCGGAAGCCTGGCCAATGCGCTGAACGTGGCAGTGCTGACGCGGCGGGACCTCGCCGCGGCACCCATTAACCGGCTGCTGAAGTGGCTGGCTGTGGCAGACGTCTTTGTCATGTTGGAATACGTGCCATTCGCCATCTATAGATACTTGGTAAGCATCAGCAAAACATATCTTTGAAATGCCATTAAATATAAACATGGACCAATACCCTGAATATGGAAATGCTGGACTCCACGGAGACTCTTTGTGGAACTCATCATCAACGGACAACATTTCACTTCATGCTTGGCTTGCTTGTGTGCATCTTTGTTATGCCCGGAGTATTTGCAATTTGCCGTCTAAAGAGTTGCTGTTGCTGTTCGTCATGCTGGAGTACGTGTCATTCGCCATCTGTAGATACTTACTGAGCATCAGCAAAAAATATCCTTAAATACCAATACATAAAAACCTGGACCAATAACTACACTGAATACGGAAATGCTGACCCTACGAAGCCTAGTTGCGGCACCCACCAACTACTAAAGTGGCTGGCTATGGCAGACATCTCGTCATGGTGAGCATCAGCATAAAATTCTCTTTGAAAACCACTAGACATAAACCTGGACCAATTTCCTCATTAGTGAAGAGCTGAACCGGCGGGACCTGGTTGCGGCGCCCATTAACAGACACTCAAGAAGTCACTCGCTGTGGCAAACCTTTCGTCATGATGGAGTATGAACCATTTGCCATCGATAGTTACTTGGTGAGGATCAAAAATAATAATACTACAACGTTAATACTTCTTTCATTGCCAAGATATTTCGAGCTGGATAATACCCAAAAACTGCAAAAGCTGACCCCTCAAGGTCAGGCTCCGGTTTGGTTGGTGAATATATTCGTCTTTCTAATTTACATGCCGTTAGACATCTAATTTATTTTGCATTACTAGGAATTTTCATTACCCATAGGAATATCTAAAGTAATAACTTAATAGAGTGTGCCATTCTTCAACGTCCAATATATCTCTATGTCAAAGGCTATTATCATCACCTTTTCTAAATTTTGATAAATATCCAAATTAAATTACCAGTACCTTTTGGGATTTTAAAGGTTCTTTCAAGCTTAGAAGTTGTTTTAAAAGTTTGTTACGTAATCAATAGTTCACCAGACTGAAAAAAAACAGACGATACAAATTACAAGTAGAAATCAAATCAAAACATTCAAAATACAAGATACTACTACCAACAAACAATAACACTTACATACATACCATCACGCCACATATGTTTGAGGGATGGCAGAGCATCAAAATATACTGTTTGGGAGTAGAAAATGTATTAATAATTATGTCTGCGATGGAGAAACTATAGCGACAGGTGGCGAGCTCATCGCCTACAATAGTTTTCGATTCATGTCCTGTTGATAGACTTTCAAACTACTTCGCACGGGAGCTATATAAAGCGATCGGAGTTAGTAGCTTTTTTTTGTATGCGAACTCCGGGCGCAAAAAGCGCTCGCTTGTAAACACACAGACGAGAAGTCTTAAGCTGGCAATGGACGTTCGATTTTGCTTCGGAATCGGAATCACTCAAAATATATGACGTAAAATAATATGCGCTAGAGAGACAACTGGCAAATCGGAAGGACAATCGGACGTCTATTTCGACTATCTACAGATGTACCTATGCATACAGCGCCTTCAGACAATTGGATAAGACAATAAAATAGTAAGCGCGAATCTTTCTTTCCAACTCGGACATCCGATCCGACTGTCGGATCGGATGTGTATTGAGTGTTCAAACAAATGTATGGCACGAGCGCCTTCCGATTGTTTGATCAGACTATCGGATCCGACTATCGGGGAGAAAAATCTGACGTATATTCCCAGCCTTAGTGGTCTATTTCGAATCGTTAGAAATAACGCGTGGTAAGACTGCGCCGACCTTTTTAGCAAAAAGGACAGTTATGGTTAACATGATTTTTATAAAAATAGTTTATTTACACAGACAAAGTTTACATAGTTAATACCACGGATAATGTATCAACACTGTTTGTGAGGCCACATTTTGAAATAGCCCACAGTTTTTTAATTGAACTCATCTAAAGTTGCACAATATCTTCAAAACCGTGTGTTTGCGTTTACAAGATTTAAGTATATTTTTCCTTATAATTATTATGTAAAAACAAATTTTACTTAATGTCTTGTTTTTGAAATTTACTTAAAATTTACTTAATTTTACTTACAGGTTACATTTTACATTACGTCGTCTTACAACACAATTACAATTTAACGTGTAAAAGATTTAATATAATTTTATTAAAAATGCTCTCCTAATTCTCCGTACAAATTTACTATGGACGCGATGTGCCGTATTTTACATGATGATGATACAACAATGTCATTAGTTTCGGTGCCACAGACCTATATCGTATCAAGGTAGGTACCGTTCCGTATTCAGTGTACCTACTTTGCCTGTAAAAAGTTTGATCCGCGGTCAAAGTTTTCCGAAACGAAAATGGTTAATTAAGAGCTCGTCAATAACATTTCCACATCACTAAATCGCACTCGTGACGTCATGGTACGTATGAAAAATTCGACACGCTAGGTTCTCATACAATTTGAAGCGCTCTTTTCGTCTATCTCGATACAGGTCTATGGTCGGTGAAGTCTTAGAGCATGCAAAAAGCTCTCGTGCGAAAGTACTCTTACTGTTTGCCCTGGATAACTAGCAGCTAGCCCATTCTAACACCCATATTCTAAGTCGCTCCTTCAAAACTTACTCGTCCTCGACTTAACGAAACCTCATTGAAAACCTCTTCAAAATACTCCTCGAAATCGGTATTCTAAGTCATAACTCCGTAAGGACCTGGAGGAACCAAAGAGTACGTAGCCACTCCGTGTTAGGCCTAGCGCACACTACCATTTTAACCCACGACGAGGTTGAGTGGAGTGTAAAAAGTTTTGGAGGAACGACTTAGAATATGGGGGTGAGTATTTCTTTTGTGCCTCGTCAGATTTATGATGCATTGCCAACAATAAGCAATATTTATCCGAGTATCATCACATCTTGTTTTAATTTAGCCACTAATAACAATTTCGGGTTGCGTCGGCTGGCGTTTAACCTGTCTAAGGGCTCAACATTTTACTCAACATTTGAATTTATCGCAGTGGTTCAGGTATGAATGACATTTTCAAATCCAGTTAGATGTTTGTTTTGAAAGCTCGTACGTGGAGATTCGTTTTATATAATACTAGCTGTGCCCGCAACTTTGTTCGCGTGAGAACCGGAACATCGTTTGTAATCCTTCCCGACTAAATTGTTGGTAAGGCGGTCATTTTAACCAACTTCAAAAAAGGAAGAGGTTATTGAGTCGCCTATAATATTTACTTTTCGAAGAGAATACTTAACACATGATACCATTTTATTACATTCTTATCATCTTATCGCCTTTAATAGAGAAGCTTATCAATTCGTCAGTGCCTACGTACTTACCTATATTTTATAATAGAAATAAAAGTATCTATTAAAATGCAAAGTAGCATCTTTTTGAAGTCGTTTTTTTTGTTGTGATGATAATAATTAAATAGCCGATGCCTGCGATTTAGTTTCATCAGTCATGTTTTAATGTGGCTTTGTAACACGTCTTCGAAATTAACAGTGTAGCTCAAGATTATTATTTAAGGTCACCCACCCCGCGACCGACCTTAGCGAAAGTTACTTAACCACTATAATCCGCATAATTTCCCTTACGTAGGTTGTATACAGCTGGTAAAATAGTATACACGTGTAGAGAAATAGGTAACACTCCATAAGAAAGTCTACTCGTCGACTGGGAAGTTCTCCGACTGTATCTAAGTAATAATAACAGCGCCTGTCTTTACTGGAGAGCATCATTGAGTCATACCATCATTACAATCATGATTGGAAAACAAGAAGCCATTCTTACCCCCCGTACCATTTGCTCTATCCACAGAACAAAACAACTTTACGGGCCGGTTTTACCACCTACCTACTAATAAGTTCTTGATAGTTTAATTGACAGATCTTTTGACAGATTGTTTAAAAAATTGTTATTTGTTATGCAAGGCTGGAAAGATGGTTATTTATCGGCGAGTTACCTCTATTGAAAGCTGAGCAAGTGAAGGATTCTAGAACCAAGAGCGTAGCGAGTGGTTCAATCAAATCAAATTGTGTGTTGTGCTCGGCATAAAAGTTTTTAGCGTCTTGTACCTTTGAAATCCTCGCTTCGCTTAGGATTCAATCTTTGTTGTTGACACTGACATGAGGTACAAGACAAAGACAATTTAATAATAAAGATTTATATCACGTTCCGGAATCCAATTATAGGTTGTGAAATCGCACCAAGCCTAATATAAAATTCTTATAATAAATAGTTTAATCTTATTGTTATTATGATTCAATGAACTAAAATAATATAATAAAACCAAAACGGAGTATTATAATTAATTCAAAGCTATTTAAAATAAGAATAAAATGTAACAAAAAAGTCAATAGTGCGATTTTGAACGCACTATGACATATTTTTAGGTATTAAATTAAAAAAAGTACTTTACTGCGCTAGGCCGCAAAAAGAGATTTTCTACGCAGAAACTGAATGACAAAACCTCCTCTTTCGAGCGTGTGAGGTGAAAACAAATTTTATGCCACATAAGCTATCCATAACTTATCAGTAGTTAGTGAAACTGATCCTTAATGTAATACCTAAATTTCCATTCGTTCTTAACGATTTAAAGTGTTGAAACCTGTTTTAGTAAGAACAAAAAGGTCATGACGACCATGTCAAAAATCCATTTGCAAAAAATACGCCAGAGTTGTGCCAGCGTGCTACTAACGTACCTAATAGTTGGAGAGCCCACGACACTAAACCTAGTTCGATAAGACTACCAGATGATATATGTATAATTAGTCACGTCATTAATAGGGGAACACGAAATGGCGATGCTGCAATGCAAAAACCTGGCGACGCAATAGAAAAAAAAAAAAAAAATGTAAATATCCGGTTTCTAGTATGATAAGTCTCCCAAGTTTAGGTTGTTTCTCGAAACAGGGGAGTGATAGGACTATACGATAATGCAGTGCTGCAAGCCCCCCGGATTGGCCTAATCAGTGGCAGCATGATAAGCGACGCGTCGCTATGGGAACCCGCCTAAGAAAGCCATCTCATAAATGCTTTTTTCATAACTGTGATTCGAGGCATGTATTATGCATCAATTTATAGCTAAAGAGTTAATCTATTATAATCAATATGATTTAAGTCTCTGACACTTCGTATTTTTTAAAGAAGAACATCTAAAGTCAGGGAATGAAAAAAATACAAAAATAATAATATGATTTCAGTTAGTTTGATATAATTTAATAGTATCATAACAAAAGAAATCTTATAAGTGTGATACCATTTTAGAAAGCTTAGAATGTCTTCTATTCTATAAAATTAAAATATATGCAATTTTTTAAATATTACTTAATTAAAAAAAACTTTATCATAATGTGTACTATTTTCGTCTCTTCAGTTGGAGTTTTGACATTTGCCGAAGCTTGCCGAAGTTCTGTTTTTTGTGTTATTTCTTAGATAATAAAATATAATTTGACGGCAACAAATTTTTTTTTTGCAGTATCAGTGCGTAACATTGTTAAATCTCTTAGAATATCTGCGTGTGAAACCATATATTTTTAAATGCGTTTAATAAGACTTTTCTGATTTCGGGTTTCTCAGCACGGACATTTCAATACAGGCTCTTGGCCCATTTGTTATATATTTTTTATCTTATGCAATACTTATATCGTGTATTTCACACAATATTTAGTTCCTATTCTCATAGGAATCATGGAAAAACAACATAACCGCAAAATGATAAAATAGTTTATATCTACTACTTTTGCACACGTCTTATATATAAAATAGTGCATTTAAGTATGAAATATTACAGTTCTTCATTAGTTTTTGTGGTAACTAATTGTTTTTTAAATATCTCGCCGCAATGAGTCAGTTCTCGTGTACCAGACGCGACCTAAGTCTCTTATTGATTGAAAGTGATACAAATTATGGTGTTTCCATCTGTATACTATATACGAAGCAATTTCACCGAATCTTCAGATGCAAATATTGCTAAAATTATCGCAAGTATTCAAAAGTTTTTCATAACTTTTAGAATCAAGCATAGAAATTACTAACATCAAGGCAAAAGTCAAGCTGCAAGACCTTTTGGATCACACTTCAGCCAGGCTTCTAAAAATTAATGATGTTTATAAAGTTGGTTCAACCCACTTAACTATATATTCCAAATGGGGTTGTGATGGATCAAGTGGACAAAGCAAATACAAGCAAGTTCTACTTGAAGAGAGTGATACTATTTCAGACTCTAATTTATTTATATCATCATTAGTGCCTTTGAGACTTGTAGATACGAATAATAATGAAGTATTGTGGAATAATCCTGCTTCATCATCAGTAAGATTTTGCCGACCAATCCTCATTGAATTTTCAAAAGAAACGCCTGAGAAGACAAAAAGCGTAGTCGACGAAATAAATGCTCAAATTTTAGCACTTAGTCCTTCCCTGGTCAACCATAGTGGCGAAGGTATTGAAATAAAACATACGTTATTTTTTACTATGATTGACGGAAAAGTGGCTCAAGTTTTCACAGAAACTTCATCAGGCGCGGTATGTACAATTTGCGGTGACAAAACCTACAGAGATGAACAATTGTTCATAACAGAAAAAGTACAAAATAAACTGTCGATGAAACTTCCTATCAATATGGCCTTTCAACTTAACTTTGCATTGTTGGATCAGATTCATGGAACTTACATTTATCTTACAATTTAGGTTTTGAAAAATCGTCTGACACAAAAACAGAAAAGAAAATTTTGAAAAAGCAAAAGAAGACTTATGTACAAAGAAAGTTCAGAGAAGAACTTGGACTAAATATAGATAAAACAAAGCCAGTTAGTGGTAACACTAATGACGGCAATACAGCCAGAAGATTTTTTCAAAATTACCAGTGTACATCAGAGATTACTGGTATAGATGAGCAATTTGGTCAGTATGCATTTGATACAGCACAAATTGTACGTTATTAAATATAAATGGTACTACATGCCATACGTAATTTTTCGGTATTGCCTCTTGGGCAACTTTCGGAAGATGATCAAGAGTCACGGATCAAAGACTACAAACTTCAGGCTTCATCATGCAAGAAAATTTTCGAGGACTGTCACCAACGAAGATGTTCTACACACACTATTGTATAACTCTGATCTGTACATAACAAGCTTGAGAAAACCTTATAATAAAAAATATTTAGAACTTCTTGATGAAGCAAAGAAGCTCTTTAAGTGACTTTTGAGCTATAATGACGTTTCTTTTTTAATTTTAAGCAGTTTCTTTTACTAGTTACCTTTATAAACTTATTTTAACAAAGATGTAAGTCTAAAAATCGTATAATTTTGTTTTCCTTTTTTTTTGTAACTATTATAAATAAACTTTTATACACAAATTATACATTATTTAAAAGCAAATATATTCAAGATTATCAGAAAAAAATATCATGATGATATCTTTATTAACACAGGAGTTATAGATTTTTGAGATGAAAATGAGTCAAAGTTCCCATAGTGCGACGCCTCGTATCTGGGTATCTAGTATGATCGATCTCCTCAAAAAATCAAGAACTAGGTTTAGTGTCGTGGGCTCTTAGATTATAAGTAGTTAAAGTTATGGTCAAACAATATTAAGTGCACATAATTTAAAGGCAACAAAATCGACAGCGTTTTCAAGATTTTCTGAAAACTACTGTAGGTACGGTATGCCTACGATTTAGTTCCGCAATGGTTGGTCACGGGATAGGTGTCCAATAATTAACTATCTCTTCCATGCCTTGGAAGGCACGGTAAACCGTTGGTCCCAGCTGCATTTGCGGTCATGAAAACCCACCAATCCGCATTGGGCCCGCGTGGCTGATCATGTCATGGCCCATTCTCCTTATCTTATGATTTATCCTTCCGTAAGAAAGGCCAGTGCCCCGCCAGTGGGGACATAAAAAATGGTTAATGATGACTGTTTAATCTGTTCATAGGTATTTTTTTGTTAATAACGACCTAATAACGTAATATACAACGCCATCTTCCATGCAGTTTTACGACATAATATATTTTTCAAGAATTGAAATTAACAACTGTTGTTAAGCAACCAAAACCTGAACGACGCCGGACTCCCAAGGATGCGGGTCCGAATCCCGTGCGATGTTGTAGGTTCGGGTATATTAAATAATAACTCTGACTGCGAATTTAAGAAGAGCTTTATTATACCAAGCAGGTGCTTATATACTATTGGGAGAGATGAGTGTGTGCAGTGTGCATATAAGTAGTACACACACTACACCTCCCCCCTTAAAAGAAAAAAAAAATTAACGAAGATTACTTTTTTTTTATCTAGTTTTATTTTAAACAAAGCAATTTAAGGTTTTCTTTAAACACAAATATAGTTATATCAAACGTATAATCAATGAATGATAAAGCAAAAACTAAAAATTCCAATACTTTTAAATTATAATTAAGCAAAACTGTCCTTGAACTTAATGAGATTGATAATCATTTGTTAGTGATATTTTAAATATACTTATCTAAATACATTTGTATCGAAAAAAAAAACATTCTTACGAATAAAATGGAGACTTGAAAAAAAATGTTTTGATTATATTTAGAGATAAATATAATACATTTTAAGGTACACAATTTCTAAAACAAACTTCTAATTTTATTAGAGAAAAATCTTCGAATAACAAAACAAACCTACTTAAAAAATAAAAAAAACTAAATTAAAAACATTTCAAATTTCTTACGTTTGTAGGCAAATACCACAAAAATATTGTAAACTAAACTACTGATATGACTTCGAATTTTAAACAAAATAATCACCAAAAAAAAATACACAGACTTCCAATACAATAAACAGTTCTTTAAAAAAATTAAGACAATGTAATCAAAGGTTTCTCTGTCGCACATTTTGCTACGACACATATTTAACATATTCAAATCACAACATCGAGTTAATACTTTATGACCTTTTTTACATAGGTATAATTCAGGATTATATTTTTATTTATTATAACTGTAAACAGTACACAACTTTTGTATATGAACGTACATTCTATAATCAAAACAAAACACTCATTATTTATGAGACATAAAATGTTCTAACTTCACATTACAATATTAAATTATTTTAATTTCTAATATACTAGCAGAGACTGCACAGATTTATAATATCAAACAATGTTTCTGTATGGGTTGAGGATACACCAAAGAAAGATATATTATGATGTAACAAAGATATACTTTTATTGACACAAAATTACTTATTTAGTTGATGAAGTGTGAATCGCGGTTTGATGATCTACTACGACTGACGCGCTGTGCCCCAGATTCGGCGCACTCGCGTAAATATGCTGACATGAATAAATGTAATTAATGACAACTATTCTGTGCGGTTATCTGTACCGTACATGTTGGGGGGCGCGAGAAGCTGAGTGTAAGATGGTGTTTTTAGTAATGGTGTGAGACAAGGTGATTGCATTGTTTATGTTAGTAATGATAATACATCCTGAAACCGACATTCAATTTGTAACGAAACTTATTTTGCTAAATTCAGGTGCGGTCACTTTAGTGTTCCGTTTAGTGTTACGAGTATGTCCACTATATTTTGCACTCACATTTGGCACACTATAACCATCGTATTCACTCACTCTCACTTCACATTGTTCACAATCACTGACCTCGGAGAACGCCCTCTCCGCCCGGCGTGAAGCCGGAGGGGGGCGCGCTGGCGCGGGTGGCGCCGGCGGGGCGAGCTGAATGCTCACTGCTGCTGCTGCTGGGCCGGGCGTGGGCGCCGATACCGGCGGTGAGGGCACAGGGGTTGCTCGCCCAAGGGGCGCGTGCTGCTCACCTGTTACCGGGATTGCCGTACGGCGCAATCTCCACCAGACGAATGCTACACACGCGACGCATATAATCGCTACGGTATAGATCGCAGCGTACTGGTGGACATCATGTGATGATAGCTCGTCCTCTCGATCTAGTCTGCTTTCCTCTGATTTCAACTCCGATATCTTCTTATCGACCGATTCAAATGATTTTCTCATCTCGGTGTAGTTCATAGATGTGACAGGTATGGTCAAGTTTATAATTTGGTTAACTGTGGCAATTTCAGCCAAAACTATTCCAGGTTCCAAATTAATTTCGTTCATGTTTTGTTTATGAGCCATTATACTGAATGAATCACTTTTGATTATGCAATCACTTCCGAGCGCAATAATGTTAGCGCCTTTTAATTGTTCTGTGGTAACTTGACGCCCACATATGAATCTCAAGTTGCATTTATCGCAACAGGTGACTAAGAATTTGTTTACATTGATAAGCTCTGTCCAGGTGTCCCTACACATACTTATAGATGTTATACATGCCCTGTTTTGGTGATCTCTGATACATAAATCTTCATCCGAATCTCTATGGAATACTGGTTTTTGTAACTCGCACAATGTTGATGTTTTGTCCAACTGGCTGCATTTCCTTAGTTCCGTTTCCGATATTGGTAAGTAGGTATCTTTTTGTAAATTGATAGCTACGTAGTCTGCTATCGGGGAAATAAATATTGTAGAGTTAATATGTTGTTGTGGTACGGAGTAGGTCTTGTATAACTCATACGTATCTCTGTTGACTAACGGAATCTGGATCTCAAAAATAAAATATTGTTTTGTCATACGAGCGCTGACCTTGAGAATCTCGTACACCTTTGGTAAGTCGGTTTGGATGTTATCGATGGGTAATGCTGCATCTTTTGACAGTTGTCCTGATATAATATTCAGTTCACTGCGCAGCTGTTCCGGAGATAAAATGTGAAAGTTAAAATGGTGAGTATTAATCATCGTATCCAAAAGCGTATCTTGAATGCTTTTCAAATTGTTGACGATGTTATTTGCAATAATACTAGCCAAAATAAATTCTTCCGAAATGTCAATTTTTTCTATCTCACCCTTTAGAGTGTTTGTTGCTTTCTCTAAAGTATTTAGATGATTCTGAAATATTTCATGCTGGTTTTCCATGGTTTCCTCAATGCGTTTCAGAATATTATTTTCCGCTTCTATAACCGACGTCTGATTTTTCCAAAGATTTACTAAATATTTCTGATTGTTTCTAATTTTTGAGATATCTTTTTCATATTGTTTTGCAAAATTGTCATCTAATAATCCAAAGAGGCCATTAGCAATATTACCAACTCCGTTTATTAACCCGCGTCGCATGCGCGTCGGCTTTTCAAAACGCTGAATTTGCAACATCGTATTATAGTATTCGAGTTCCGCGAAGCTATGACGTAGTTGTAGTGTTATTATTTCACAGTGGGATTTCCTTTCGAATTTGTCACAGAGTGAATTTAAGTTACGATAATACTGTTGTAACAATCTTGCTCCACTCCAGTAAGGATCCATGTTATAATAAACTATAAGTTTCCATTTATCCTGTATGATGCGCAGGTCCGATAATTTATCAAAATAAATGCTGTTGTTACTATGCAAAGTCTTAATATCATAATTGCTTTGTGCACTTGTTGTTCCACATAATGCGAATAGCATAAACAATGTCATAATAAAGTTGATACATGACGTCGCGAAATTATTTTTCTTTGTTGGCTTGGACGGTGACGGTGAAGGTTTTTGCTGACTAGCAGTTGTTTGCTGTGCTACAAATTGATTTTTATCACTGCTATTTACGGGGAGTAGTGACACCTTGACTACGGGTCTTTTTAGGACACCGTTTTTCGTCTTGATACTTATAACTCGTACGTGCCCGTCTTTCCCTGGATGTACATCTACTACTCGTCCGAGCGCCCACTTCCCGGGTGGTAAGTTGGCGTCATGTATGACCACCACGTCATTTAACTTGATGTTATTTTGTCCTTGTTGCCATTTAGATCGTGCCGTCAGTTGTGTTAAATATTCAACGCGCCATCTTGCCCATATGTCGTCGAAAATCTTTTGTGTTAATTTCCAGCGAGTTCTCTCGTCCTTTTCTGTCTCATAGATCGTGAGTATCGGGCCACTTGACAAAAAATGGGATGGGGTTAAATAATTTATATCATTTGGATCTTCGCTGATCGCGCAGAGTGGGCGAGAGTTAAGGCACGCTTCGAGCTGAGCTAGTAAAGTTGTATACTCTTCGAAGGTTAATTTTTGCTCGCCTACTACTCTGCGTAAGTGATGTTTTAAGCTTTTGACGGCTGCTTCCCATAGCCCGCCTGCGTTGGGCCAAGATGGGGCGTTAAAACGCCAGTCAATTTTCATTTCACTGATTTCTGCTAGAAACTCATCAGATAAAATTGACTTTAAGGTCGAAAATTCATTATTTAGCACCTTATTTGCTCCGACAAAATTTGTCCCGTTATCACTGTATAAATAGCGTGGGGTGCCTCTTCGTGCTGCGAGGCGTCGGAGAGCCGCTAAAAACGCTGATGATGTCAAATCAGAGACAAGTTCAAGGTGAACGGCTTTTGTCGCCATGCAAACGAAAACTGCCACATATCCTTTCGTTGTTTTAATGCCTCGACCCTTGCTCGCCTTGACGTCGACGAACCCAGTATAATCGACCCCCGTATGATAAAAGGGTCTGGAAGGGTTGGTTCTAGCTACAGGTAGGTCGCCCATTATCTGATATTGTTTAATCGGAGCATGCCTTTTGCAAATAACGCATTGATGTAATCGTTTTTTGACGGCTCGGTTGCCTCCCAATATCCAATATTCACTTCGTAGATATGATAAAGTCAAACGGGCACCCCCATGAAAGCATGATTTGTGTGCATGGTCAATTAAAAGATCTGTGAGATGGCTGGAGTGCGGTATTATTAGCGGGTGTTTCATGTCTTCGCTAATGTTGGAGTTCTCTAACCTGCCTCCGACTCTTAATGCTCCAATTTTATCTAAATATGGATTAAGATTACTTATTTTGCTGTTATGCTTGACTTTTCCATCTTTTTGTATGTTTAATATGTCAGCTGAAAACTCATGCATTTGTACATATTTAATTATTTTCAATTTCGCGGCAATGACCTCATCAGCTGTTAAAAATGACTGACTGCGATGTTTTCGCTTTATCGCTCGCATTACCCACGCAAGGAGTCGCGCTGCTCGCGTAATACTGCTGTGTCTGCTTAAAAGTTGTGCAATTACATCTATTTCTGTATTGTTTATTTGTATCGTATTAGTTTGTAACTTTGTTTCTAAGTTAGTTTCGAACTTATTGTTTTGGTTTTGCTGTTTGATAGTTGGCAGCCACTGTGGTCCGTTCCACCAGAGCTGGTGATCCTTAAGTTGTTGAACAAACAGACCGCGGCTTGCACAATCAGCCGGATTCTCTTCCGACTTTATGTAACGCCAGCAGTTTGAAGGGATGACTTCTGTTGTCTTTTTGACCCTGTTGGCAACGAAGGGCTTCCATCTGCCCGGATCCCCTTGTAACCAACCAAGCACTGCTGTTGAATCACACCACCCATATATTTCAACTTTGTGATCTTTTAAGCTCTCGACTATCTTTGTCATTAGTTTTGCTAGTAAGAGAGCGCCACACAACTCTAACCTTGGCAGCGATGTTGTTTTATTTAGTGGCACTACCTTTGTTTTGGAGGCCAGAAGTGTCACTGTATTTCCATTTTGCTTCTGTACTCTTACATACACAACACTTGCATACGCTTTCGTGGACGCGTCGCAAAACCCGTGGAGCTGTAATACGTCACTCTCTCCGCTCTGTATCCATCTAGGTACTGTTATTTTACTGATGTTATCAATATCTTCTCTCAGTTGGACCCACCTCTTGAAATGCTCGTCCGGTATCTCTTCATCCCACTGAAGATCTAAAGTCCATATGCTTTGAAATAGTAGTTTCAGCTGGACGACAACTGGAGATAACCATCCTAGGGGGTCAAAGATTTTAGATATTTCCGACAACAATAACCTTTTGGTGGGTTTTTGTGTTGACTTTGGAGCCATTTTACACTGGAATGTGAAGTGGTCTTCTTTTGAATTCCAGGCTAGCCCTAACGTCTTAGTGGACTCTTGATGACGGAAGTTAAAGTTTGGAGACTCTGACTCAGGTAACATATCTTTATCCAGTAATGACAGTTCATTCGAAGCCCATTTTCTGAGATTGAATCCTGCTGAACCAAGTAGTTTAATGAGCTCTACTTTCAACCGTTTTGCTGATTCAACGGAAAATTGTCCTGTCAGGATGTCATCCATGTATATTTGCTCTTCTAGGACCTTCGCGGCTGCTGGATAAGTATGGCGTTCGTCCTGTGCCAACTTGCGCAATGTCATAATAGCAAGAAAAGGTGCAGCTTTCGTACCATAAGTGACGGTAGAAAGTTGGTAGTCCCTAACTGGTCTATCAGGTGAGTCCCTCCATACAATTTTTTGGTATTTTTGATCCTCATTATGAACCAAAATTTGACGGTACATTTTTTCGCAGTCAGCTGTAAATGCGAACGGGTATTGTCTAAATCTGATGATAAGTACCAATAAATCGTGTTGCAAATTAGGTCCTCGAAACATAAGGTCATTCAAACTATGTCCGGTTGTTGTCCTTTCCGATGCATTAAAAACAACTCTTAACTTTGTAGTTGTAGACTCAGCTCGCTGTACACTATGATGCGGCATGTAATAGCCTTTCGGTTTCTTGTTACCGGCGGCGATTGCTGAGGTATCTAATTGCATATGACCTAATGAACGATATTCTTGAATAAATAATTTGTAATCAGCTGCTAATTGTTGTTGTCGTTTAAACTTTCGTTCTAATTGATAAAATTGTGCCAAGGCCTTTGGTTTGGACTGACCTAGTTTTTCATCAATATTTATATGTAATGGAAGGCGCACAATATATCTCCCACTAGAGTGACGTTCGGTAGTCGACTGATATAACTGCATACAATGCAAATCTTCAAATGACATTTCATTGTTTTCATTGACATCTTCGATTTGCCAAAACTGGTGCAGGTTATCATCGATCAATGTTACATTACAATGATATGATTTTGTAACACACGCGCTGCCACATAAAATCCAGCCTAAGCGTGTTTGCTGTGCTATAGGCATTGTGTCATTATATTTTATTATACCGCTTAATATGATCGCGGAATAAACGTCGGCTCCTAACAATATGTCTATAGAGCTGCTCTTGAAAAAATATGGATCGGCTAATTGAATGCTTTCTATATGCGACCAAGTTGGTTTTAAAAATGTTTTATTAGGCAAATTGTTTACTAACTTCTTTGTGACGAAAACACTGACGTCTAGCGTGTAATCATCGTGTAGTGACGACATCATAATAGAGATCATGCCATTGCATTTATTTTCCTTGGAACCAACCCCGCTGACGACTGCTTTGCATCCCTTACGTTTAATCCCTAAACGTTGCGCGGCTGACTCGGTGATCAAGGATACTTGCGAACCCTGATCAACTAATGCTCGCATGGTAAGGACAGATCCATCAGCCTTCGCTACCTTTACCAGTGCCGTTGCCAGTAATATTTCGCAATCTTGTTCTCGAAGCACATTACTGTTTGATTGACCCGCTTGTATGTATGCGTCATCTTGCTGTTCGGACGGACGTGTTTTACCTACGACTTTATTGTTGCAGCCGTGCAGTAATGTATTGTGATCTCCATCGCACTCGCGGCATTTTTTGCTGGAAAAGCATTTTCCGTTCCGATGAAAGTGCAAGCAATTAATGCATAGTGACAACTTCGTGACAATGCTTTGTCTCATATGCGGAAGCATATTTAAAAATGCTTCACACTTGTAAATAGCGTGATCTCGATCTTTATTGCAAACGGCACATTTTGCTTTCTGGGTCAGACTGCTGGCACTATTCTGACTCACCTGATATTGATGATGCTTTTGATGACTCATTAGCGACTTAAAATACTGAGGTTTCTTGAAATTATTCCCGAAATCTTGCTGACTTTGAGGTTTGGACGAGTCTGGTTTACGTCGAGATGCCTCTAGGGATGTAAATTTGTTTTCTAGAAACTGTAATAAATCATCTAATGACGGTAGAATCCTTGGATTTTTTAAGGACTCTATATAATCTATATGTGTCTCGGCATCTAATTTGTTAGACAGGATATAAACGAGTAATGGATCCCATGTAGTGATATCTACACCGAGCGCTTTTATTGCGTTAAGACATTCGTTTGTGGTGTCAAATATCTTTTTTATTGCCGTCGCGGATTGTTGCTGTATAGACGGCAAATTAAATAAAATATTCACGTGACTGTTGAATATTAATTTCACATTATTGTACCTGCGATTTAGGATATCCCAGCTCACTTCGTAGTTTTCGGAGGTGATTGGTAAATGTTGCACCAATTTTTCTGCTTCCCCACGAAGTTTACTTTTCAGGAACTGGAGTTTTTGTGCGTTTGATAAGGAGCGGTTATTGTGTATCGCTTCTACGAACAAATCCTTAAAGGATACCCATTGATGGTAATTCCCGACGAAGGTAGGTATGTCCATCTGTGGAGTAGATTTTTCCCGATGACTCTGGCTCCACATTTTGCTGTTGATGTTCTTTTTTATATCATTGAATTGTTGCTCGTACTTACCAAAGGATTGCTCGTATTCAGTGTTTTCATAGAGCTCGCTGTCTATTTCCCAGTGTAGGGAATCAATAGCGGACCATCTGGTTTGCACCGACTTCAAGATATCCTCGAACTCCCACCTGTCAGATATATTATCAAGGTTTATGTTACTAACCGTCCTAGAGAATGCTTTGAAGTTGCTCTTCTGCTTCCGAAGCATTTCTTCAAGCTTGCTGCTCATCCCCTGGACTGCACTGCTGTGCGAAGAATTTGACTCTATTGGACGCTGTTGCTGCGAAACGGCTGGTGAATCGATGCGAAATGTAGCAGGTCGCCCCCCATGTGTCAATGGAGTTGCCGGACGCAGAAGTTGTTTTTCCTCCGACGATGTATCAGAGGGCAAGTAATTTTGTATGTGTGCTCTTATATCAATGTAAAATTCTGATGTGCGCTTATAAGTATTGCTAGCGAAATAATCATGAGAGTTGTCATCATACTCGCATAGTTTAATGTGATTGCTTTGAAATTCCTGCCAGTAACCTTCCAACGTGCTCAACCGCTTTTTTACGTAGCACGAAGTTTTGCGATCGGAACCGTCTTTTTTGAAATTAGTGAAAAGCGTGTTCATCGCATCTATGATGAGGCTCTGGTTTTTCAGAAGATCTTCCATGTTGATTGATGATGTAAAAAGCAAAGATAACTCACTGAAGACTGGAACTGCTGGACTTACTCAACTCCACGTAGTTAATGTGGCGGTCTAAATTGTAGGGCACGAGTCTACCAACACGCACGTAGGTATCACGCGAATATTGTCCCACCTTCGGAGGCTCGAAGGACCATTTGATGTATGGGTTGAGGATACACCAAAGAAAGATATATTATGATGTAACAAAGATATACTTTTATTGACACAAAATTACTTATTTAGTTGATGAAGTGTGAATCGCGGTTTGATGATCTACTACGACTGACGCGCTGTGCCCCAGATTCGGCGCACTCGCGTAAATATGCTGACATGAATAAATGTAATTAATGACAACTATTCTGTGCGGTTATCTGTACCGTACAGTTTCTTAAAAAAAAAAAGAAAACCTTGCACATTTCCTCTTAATATCATAACGAAAGAAATAAAACAAGCAATCGTATTTTATAAAAAATAAAGAAACAAATATCTGGCTGTGTTATACTTATTTCATCCGTCAAAATTGCACTTTTCTCACACCTTTATTTCATATTTATTTTCACATTTCAAATTTATTTACAATTTTCGTTAAACTTCATAAGTTACCTATCTACTGTCTCCTGACTCTTTCCCTTCATTAAATTTAATTAGGATACAATTTCCGTTCAAAAACATTTTCTTACAAACTTTTATCGTAAAGGTACTACTGAACCTATCGTGTTCATATAAATATAAATTCACAACTTCATATTCCATTTTTATCTATTTATTATATTTCGTTACCCCATATCTCTAAATATTCCATAATAATTGACCACACTTTAATTCCTACTCTGCTCGTAATATTATTCTTCATTTCGATTCTATCTATATCATCGGTACACTCATACACATAAATAATAACACATCAACATACGTGGTACTCACATAACATTATATTCGCCCGGCGCCGGCGTACTTTTATTTTTATTTAATTATTCACTGGTACATATTAATATTTATTTATAGTTGACTTCATACTTATTCAACATCATAAATGAACAACTTAGTGCCATTTGGGTTGTGCGCACAACCTACTTTTGGGGGTCATTTTTTAAGCCTCTTTTGGACTCCAACTTTTCTCACGGAGGAAGCTCGTTCGCACTATGATCGAATAAGAAGGATATAACCCACCATGTAACACATTTATATAGGGTCATGATTTAAGACAACGTATTACAGTCTCCAACAGTATCCAAAGGGAAATCTCGTTCACACCTTGATATAACTGAAGGACCTGATCCCTATAGTACCTTTCTTCTAATGTGTACCGTAATATCGAGCATAATTACTTTTCTAATCCATCCTTCTACTTTCTAAAAATACTATCATTCCTAAAATGAATATAGGGCATATAATAGTTTCATCGCTCTTGGGTGATCAGTCCAATCGCATGTGAAATATTATAAACCATATAAATCCCTTGCTAACAATAAAAATACATTACGTCATTCAAAATCCTACATTATATAATCACAAATCTATTCCTTCTAAACCTATGCTGTACCTAATTGTAATCTAACAGTAACAAAAAGACTTTTAATACAGCTACATACCTATATCTTTTCCTATACTTTCTTTTAATACTAATCCTAATAATTTCCCAACTTATCAAATCATTTTCAATTCCTTACTACTTTAAAATCTCTACAAAAATCTATCCAAGTTACATTTCCAATATTCAAATCATAATATATTTTTACACTTAAAATTTTCCGTTCCAATTAAAATGATACCTAAGTACTTCTTATTCAGTCTTATTAAGTTGCAAGGTGTTAAATTTCAGCATAACCAGCAAACCCGTGTGGCATTGTTTATACGACGCAGCTCATATTCCTGCTGGACAAAATGAACAGCTTGCATAAAATTCCATGTATGATTCCACGTAACGCCGATCGAAATCCAATACTGATTCTTGCCATATAAGACTCGTTTATCAAGTTATTTAAAACATCAGAATTGCATCACATAAAACAAATTATAACTTTCCATCATTATTAAAAGTTATCAAATTACGTAATTTTAACAATCAAACAATCAAACTTATGTATATTTAATATGTTTTCTTGTCTATCGATATGTACTAAAATATAAATGACGAAAAAGCTGCTATTTACTAAATAAATTTAAATCTATTCCTAATCATATACAAATACACAAAATATAAATCCGTACAATTTAAGGTATAAAGTTACTATGTTGTATGTAATTATCAATTTTGCGTTTCGAAATACTATATATAAAAGTGAATTCTTTACTCCAAATACTAGGTACTGAACAAAAAAAACGAAAATACAGTCTTAGCTTCACAAGTAAAATCGCGGAAAACGTTAGTTTTTTTTTATAATTTAATAAACCAATATACTTTAGAAAACTTATATTAAACTGAAATCTGAAGGTAAATAAATTCTACTAACAGATTGAATAGAAATAATATGATTTTATTTAAATTAAGAATATATACTACTAATATGTTTAAAGAAATAATATTTTTTCATTAGTGTGAAAACACGTTTATTAAATTGACCCCAAAGAAATAGATATTCAATAAACAAAATATATTTTCTAAAAAGTTTAAAATTCTGATTGGAAATAAAAATATTTTTTCGTTTGACGTTAAGTAGAATAAAGTATATGAACCTAATTTTCTTTTGTTATGTATCAAATGGACAAAATATATGTTCAATTATATAATACATTTCGTCTTTCTAACACAAAATAAGAATAAAATTATGTCTTAAGAAAACGTGCGAAAATATTAAATAAAGAGACCAAAAGCTGATAGAACATATTCCTAATTTCGTATCGTTTGTATATACTTACTTATATTAAACTGGAAAACTCTATTAAATCTCTTTTTTTTAACTACCTTTACTAAACGAATACCACACGTGTTGCAAGGTCAGCAAATTAAATATGTCATCACGACATTGAGTGCAATAACGAATTAAATATTTTACTTCTTTAGTAACATCTTTACCAAATAAAAAAAAAACGAATTCTAAATAAAATCATTTTGAAAAAGTATAACACAGACTCTATAACAGACAGTATAACAAACTCATACTAAAATTGAAAAATTAAATAGACACACGACACGAGACAAAATAGTGGTCATCATATTATGTGCAACATTAAAACCTTTCACAAACCTGGTTATCGGGAATACATAGAGCTGTAAATAAAAAAAAATCAACATGAATAAAATTTTGTAAATAACTTGCAAAAGCTTAAAAATAGTTTAAATTCTAATCAGTATTTTCTGTGCAATCAACTGTAGAAATCACAAGTTTTAGAGAAAAAAAAACAATACATATCAAAGTTAGCAAAACAGTTACAAAATCGAACTTAATGCTACTCCACAAATTTTAATTTTATAAAATAATCATCAACATCTACATTATCAATTTAAAAAGATAGTTATTTATGTAGACAGCATCTACTTTTGGTACCAACAGGCTGTAGATATACGAAAAAAACATGACAAAATATCATGGGAAAAAAAAAACTTAAACTCAACAAGAGATTATTATACTTAATTATTTTATAAAATAATTTCTTCAAAATCAAAACATCAATGATTAAATGTTTTTCTTGCTTTCAAGTTGTCTAATATAACAATTAATTATATTATTAAAGAAATAAACCAATAGGCAAAAAGTATTCAAATTTAGTCAATTACAATATAGTTTGAAGTTTTCACACCATTAAAGTAATTTAAATCATCATTTTAAAATTAATGAAACATGAATTAAAAATTGTTAGTTAATTAGAAAAAAAAAATCCAATACTAATAAACTCAACCAGACCGCGTTTTATATCGTCCTCGGAGAAAAGAAAAAATAGAATTTCGTTGTTTCCTGTTTTGTCCACTGTTTATCCAACATCTCCTTGACTCGAACGCCTCCCTGCTGCATCCACTTCCGACATTTGCATCTCCCGGCACCCTGCTAGGCACCCACATCATCAGTTTTTCTCAGCAGCAGCACAGCAAACGGCAACGAAAACTTCTTCACATTTATATAGGATTTTGAATTTTGATTGCATCTCATCAAATTTTTGTTTTGTATATATTTATTTTATAACTATTTGAAGAATTTATTTTAATAGAAATTATTATTGAAAAATATCTAATAATATTATTATAATTATTCATTTAATTAAAGTCATTTTCACGTCACTTCACTTTTCTTCGGAATGTTATTTTATTTAATAAGTCCTTTTTTCACATATTATTTAATTTGATAATTTATATATCAAATTTAATTACTTAGTCAATATTTTTTTTTGTAATTTAAATTTTTGATAACCATCTGCGCAGCGCCGCCGATAGGCAGCACTGGCAGGGTCGCCATGCGATGTTGTAGGTTCGGGTATATTAAATAATAACTCTGACTGCGAATTTAAGAAGAGCTTTATTATACCAAGCAGGTGCTTATATACTATTGGGAGAGATGAGTGTGTGCAGTGTGCATATAAGTAGTACACACACTACACCCGTAAGGGCGACAAGAGACAAGGTGCTTTTTAATAGTATATTTTTTTTGTTTAATATTTATCACATAAAAACAGCATTGAAAAATGCAAAATGAAAAAGTTATAATTAGATGGCTGTTTCATCTTAATCGGTAGTCAAACATTTGTAAAAATGTTTCTATCGAATGCGAGGATATTCCTTTCATAGATAAAACGACAGTGGCCAACACCGTAGAAAGGTGAATACACTAGAAAAATTCAACGTGTCCTCATAGGTTTCTGTAGCATAATTGGTTAGTGCATTGGGCCGGACTCCCAAAGATGCGGGTTCGAATCCCGGCAAGACAAGAGACAAGTTGCATTTTTCTAGTATATTTTCTTGTTCAATATTTATCGACGCGTTTCTGCCTTCTGCATACGAGCGTCACAATATAAATTTCTCCGTCCGTCCTCTTTTTAAAATGTTAATTACTTTTGATAGAGTTGACCGATTTTGATGAAACTTTACATTAAGTTGAGATACGGTCTTTATTTTTATTTTATTTATTTGAAACCAAACAGCGTTACAAATTGTTTCATTAAATAGGTTTATATCGTAATCTAGTAAAGCAAATTAAGTTAAAAATATCTTTTTACAAAAAAAAAAGGTAAACAAATTTAAAACAAAATTCAAATAGTACAAGAAATCAGTTTCAAAGATACATAATAATCAACACCCATTAAATATTCTCAGTTATTGTTAAAATTTAGAGGTTACTATATATTATAATTATACCTACTTATAATTTTTTCTTCCGTGCACCACTGACTCATCTTCTAACATTACGAAGTAAGTTTTATATCAAATTTAAAGTAAATATTAACGATTAGTTAGATTAATCGATTGTGAATCGTTCAATCTAAGCCAATCCCACACATTAATGGAAGAGACTTATTTAGATATTATATTATTCTGTATATTTTTATATATCTGTTTGTTTAAGTAGGAAATTGTTTTTAATAGTATTTTTAACAGCTGTCGTTGAAAGAAAGAATATGTCAAGGTCACTGAATTGATTATTGTAAGTATGGGGCAGGCGGACCAATATACTATTGCGTGCATAGTTAGTGGCACATCTAGGGACATGTAGCAGCGGAGTGTGTCGCGTGCGACGCTTGGGTGTGCAGAACCCGATATTTTCGACCAACTCGGGACAGTCTAAATGTCCGTTTATAATGTCGTGAAGAAAGCTCATGTCCAACATTTGTCGATGTTCCTCGAGCGTCAGGATATTATAAGTACCTACGACATTATTCAATATAAGAATTGGCAGAGTTACGGAAGTGGTAATCTAGGTAACTTACAAATTTCTTTTGTATACTCTCTAGTCTAGCCACATACACAGCTCACACTTTAAACATATATACAATTCTGTGAACTCAAATCAGTGGTTTTGGTGTGATGCTCATTTAAACAAACAGACATACAGTCAGACGGACAGAAAAAAATCTAAAAATGATAGAAATTGGTTCTGCTGCTTATTCTGAGTCCCCCTATTTTTTTTTGCAAATCTAAGCAATGTACAGACATTTACCTCCGCGGTAGAGTGGTAAGTACACCGGTTTCAAAGTGTATATTTCATATTATAAATACTTAAATAACTACTACTAACTTTAGCTTTGATACCTGAAGCACTGAAGCACAGAAAAAGTGTCTGAGGTCATTATGGAATAAGTAGGGTTTTCACAGACGACGAGATCACGGGTAACAGTAACAGCAAGTGATAGGGAGATAATATAGACTTAGTTCCCACTCTAGCCCCCGACATGTATATACATATCAGGGGGTCAATTCTGCTAATATTTGGTCACAATCATATCTCAATCGTGTTTCAATTGTAGTGTTATTTTCCACTGTAATATTACAACTGAGCACTTCCGTGCTTCAAGGCACGTTAAAGCGCGAGGCAGACTGAATGCAGCGCAACGCAGCACAGCACAGCACAATACAAATTATTATGTTGTAAAGTATGGAATATGATGGGACATAACACACGAAATGCGCGATGCTGCACAGCTTTCAACTTTCTACTAAAGCAGCAAAGTAACATGGCTATGTCATATGTCAACATGGCCGCGTTGCAGCATATCGACGGGTGCAAAGTAAAAAAAGATATCTGCAAACTATCCTACTTTACAGGAGAGCGAAAAGATCAAAGATATGTGTTAAGTTTTTAATGAATTAATCAATTGTATATGTACACGTTTATACTTTTTTTCATTTATAATATTAAGTCGATTATGATAATTTGTTGTTAATTTATGAGATTTTGCAGTTGTTCGCATCTACATTGTATTATAAATAATACTAATTGAGTCAACTGCCAGTTGGTCGTATATACAGCGGACTTTAAATTTTGTGTATGATTTGCATTAAGTTTAAAATACTGTTTTAATTTTTCAATAAAACATTTAATTTAATAAAAAAGACTACCTGACTGACATTAATTAATAATATGTCTATTACAGAACATAATAAAGTAGATGGCTTTATATACTTTGTCTTTTTAAAGTAAGAAGTTACGCACAATGAGGTCAAATGAAATATTACAACTTGGATAGAAACAGATAGAAAAACTTTTTTTTATCAAATTGCACTTAATTCACTTACATCAATCAGTCTAATCATAATCACAGAAACACTTTTTATTGAACTCTTTTCTTAATTAAGTAAGGACTAATCAAATATGAATGAACAAGTTAAACTTAAACTAACGAAAAAAAACTTAAATTCAGTCAGTCTCGTTCTCTTAGGTATCAGAATTATGTTTGAATTTTTTATAAAATTCATGATACCTAGGAGGGATTAAATTTTGGTCACAAAGATTTATTAAGTCATTGTATTTGGAATGTGTTATCATTAAAGTTCCAATTTAAAAAAAAAAGTTATTATCTCGACCAGATCATGTGCTTCGTTTTTGTAATAGGTCAATTCTTTTAGACTCTTCTTTGTGTAAATCATATTTATAAATTATTGAGCTAGGATACTCCGCTTTTACAGTAATCTCACGTACTTGATTCTATTTTAAATTTTCATTGTCAACGTTTTTAGTCCACTTTAAATTTTCCAAACATTCTTTGAAATTAATAATCATGGTTTGCGTTATTTCTATTACTTCATAGGGATCTCCAGATGTTTTGCACCATCTAACAAGTGTAAACCATTCTTCAGGACTGTATATAAATTTTCTCTTTGACGACCTTTCTATCAGTGCGTGGACACTATCCCCTTCTTGTTGGGTATGCCCCTATTCTAAGAATCTGTGACAGATATAAATTTTGAACTTTGACGAACAGTACACGTACATAAAAAATACTGCTCGGTTTCTATGTTGACCTCCGCAGTTATCTGACCAAAGGCGGATGTCCTTAATTCCCTTTTTAGCAGAATTTTCAATAAAATTAAAGAGACAACTAGCCACCTCATTCGATCCCCTTTTAGGTATAGTTTCAGGCCACATGTAACATATTACTTTTTTGAGACCCATATCAAACACTGTAAAATTAAAGATAGAGAGTTTACGTTTGTAATAAAATGAACTTGTTTCTCCATGAAGAGTAGATACAATTTTTTGAAAGTCGAAAGTAGCTGAAGTTGCGGTGTCAGGGTGTGCAATAGCTTGAATTTTATCCTGTTTCTTTAAAGACCTTGCAACATCTTTATTATTCATGTGTTCAATAAACTCATTGGCATCTTTAGTATCAGGGGCAAATTTTAAATGCGGTGCACATATCGCACTGGTCTTTTTTAGGAACATAAAAGCATATATTCATTTCCCTATGACATGGTTACGCGCGGCGCTGCGCAGAGACGTGCAGCGCTGCATTAGGTTTGTCTCGCGCTGAAACCGTCGCTATCGGATGTCAGGCGTTAAGTCAAGTCTGAGGCCTTAAAGGCGGCTTGATAATCACTGACACCAGAGGTCCTTATACGATAAGAGATTATAACAAAAACTGTGTAAAATTAAATGAACAACTGAAACTGACGACGAAACGACTGATAAACGATTGACTCTAAACATTACGGAATTGGGCCCCAAGGCTAATGAGCTTATGCAAAGCTGCTTAATGGAGCAAAGACAATCAGTTTTACGACAATATTACACGATATTGTCGTATCAGTCGTAGGAGTTTGTGCCAGCAGCAAGAATAGTTAATGAAGCTGATGGTGATTTATTTATTTATTTATTTAATGTTTGGAAGACCAACACCGAGTAGACGGAGTTGATTTTTGACATAAAAACAGTAAGGCAATAATAGGTCTTCACGTATATAAAACATATTTTAAATGGTTAAGTGTGGACAATAAGATGCTCTTGGAAAACTTAATCTAAAACTATTACAAACTAAGACAGTGCCTATAATGTGTTTAGCCTATGATTGTGTATTATTGAAAATTCGATAATAATAAAGTTGAAACTAGGAGATAATTAAAGAAATAGTAAAGGAACTACACAACATAAAGAAAGCGATCAAACAGTAGTTAGAAGCAAGTTTTATCACAGAAGATTACAGTAGTAGGTAAAGCTCGAAATTGCTACAGCGCAGCTTAGCTCGGATTGAAACAGTTATTTTATTGTTACAATACAATAGACTCGACTCTCTACTCTCACGCCATACATTCGTTGCGGAATTGGCAGAGTATCAAAGGTGCAGTTTGTGAGTGAATTCTATAAGCATCTCTCTCTATCTCTCAGTTATAGCAAGACCTCAACGACGCCATATTTGGAATTTATTGTGTCCCAGTAAAAATAATGATAGATTGCGAGAGCATCACTTTTATTAATTTTTTTTATTATACTTTGTCCACCTTACCTTATCTTGTTGTTGTGTGCAGATCCTGCCCGAACAACGCGAGATGCCTTACAACTGGGCGGCGTATCTACTCTTCCATATGCACTTCACGCAGATCTTCCACACTGCATCTATCTGCCTCACGCTGTCCTTGGCGGTCTGGAGATACGTCGCCATCAAGTAAGTAATATGTCATCATCAGCTGTTCCGGACAACCACTGAATTAGGGTAAACTGTATAATAATTGGCACTTTAAGAAAAATGTAACCTACATTTGTTACTTATTATTTCTATAACATACGAGTACTAAACAATATTTACTATTTTAAAATAATTCTTTGATATTTATTTCGTAAATTCACAAATTATTTAGTAGGTAAAAGTTTTTTTTTTATAAAAAAGAAAATGTATAAAAACGGCCAAAAGTACAGTCATTGGCACTCTTAGTACAATAATTGGCAGCCATAAGGTACAATATTGGCACTTAACCACACGATCTTTTTGTTTTTTTTTTAAGAAGTTGTTTCTTTTGTGGTTTTCTTTTTCATATTTGGATCAGTTGCCATATTTAAATTCGTGGCTGCATTTGGGTAAAGGCCACATTTGTATCAATGGCCAAAATTGGTTGGATTAGTGGCCACATTTGATAAGTGCCACATTTGGTTCAATGGCCACATCTGGATCAATTGCCCTATTTTATTAGTAGCCGCTTTTGAGTACGGGTGTCTCTTTGGTCACTAGCCATATCTGAATAAGTTGCTACATTTGGGTCAGTGGCCACATTTGGATTAAAGCCACATTTTAATTAGTGGCCACATTTGGGTCAATGGCCACATCTGGATCAATTGCCCTTTTTTATTAGTAGCCGCTTTTGAGTAAGGGTGTCTATTTGGTAAATGGCCATATCTGAATAAGTTGCTACATTTGGGTCAGTGGCGACAATTGGATTAAAGCCACATTTCGATCTGTGGACACATTTTGATCAGTGACCACATTTGGCTCAGTAGCCACATTTTAATTAGTGGCCACATTTGGGTCAATGGCTACATTTGGGTCAGTGACCACATTTGGATCAGTGGCCACAATTAGATCAGATCAGTGGTCACAATTGATCACTATCAGGTGAGTGGCGACATGGCTATTAGCACAATCCGGTTTCTCGGCCACAATTGGGTCAGAGACAACATTTGAACAGCCTGACCGTCGGCCGCCACCACGAGAAGAGATGGACCACAAAAATACCCGTGACGTCCACGGGTCCCCGGTTGGACCACGGCGCACGGGTATGAAGAAACGATTTACACCTGACGTTGGAGCGCATTTACAATTTGCTGACGGAAATTGAACTGTGTCAATCGTACATAACATGCAAGCACATCATAAGTTTCTTCGCGCACTCATAAAATAAAACAACTTTTGCGGAAATTTAGATCGGCCTGCTTTCGAAGTTTTCTTGGCAGTATCTTTCTACGAAAGTCCTCCCAATTTGTGAACTGCTAGTAGAATCATTATTTTTTCCTTTGTTAATAATAAATTATTTAAATAGTAAACAAATCAAAATATTAAACTCAATATTTGTTGCCATAGTAAAAATTATTAACTTTTAATTAGTAATTATCTAACCGTTTCCGAACACAATAATAAATCAACTTTGTGAAGGTAGACTTATAAGTAACTAGTCAACCCGTGACCACGGCAACTGAAAAGGTGCCGAAACGTCGGGAATCCCAAAAAACCTCAAATAAACCAATAAATTATAGTACCAAATATATATTTCAAGTAAATAAATCGCACAAAAATTCCGCAAAAGTTGTTTTATTTCGTACATAACATGCCTTCAGTAGCACGGATGAGCTCGAGATAATACGTTTTTGGTTACCATCCCGTGTCAAAATAGTCTAAAGTCAGACATAGTTGACTAACACAGTTGTCGAAAGTTTACGTTGATCACTGTGCAATAGTTGAATAATTATTCGATAAGAGAAAGTGCAAAAAATGAAGATAGACCCTTTAGAAATGTGGTGCTGGAGGAGAATGCTTGGCATTACTTGGACGCAATTCCGAACCAACGTCTCAATCCTCCAAGAACTCGGCATTAAGCAGCGTCTTTCTTCCATAGTCCGTGTCGTATTCTCACTTTGTCTTTGGACACATCACACGTCGAAATGACACATCTGTGGAGCGACTTGTAGTGCAGGGAAAGGTCGAAGGCACTAGAGCACGCGGCAGGTCACCATTGCGCTGGACCGACCAAGTTAAAACTGCAATCAATGGTCCGCTCCACGAATGCACATGAAGAGCCACAATACGGGAGGAATGGCGACGAATTGTCAAGCAAGCCGCCACCCCTGAAGTGACGACCACGACCACTCTGCCAAGAGTGTGACGACGAAGAAAAAGAAACTAAAAATTTATAGAAAGAAAATTTGTATAAAGATAAATAGAGACTGTTCGATGTTACCTTAAGCTAATTATATTAAAGTTTAAGCCTTTGGGTGTAATGCATAGCAAAGGAAAGTGATTCGAAACCTAGAGAACAATGTTTTTTCTGTAATTATAGATTTTACTATCTATAGAAATTCTTTTTACTATTAAAGTCATTTTGGGCTCTCAGTGGCTGTTTAGTAAATCAAATATTTCCTTCATAATAGGAAATGGTCCACATAACGGTTCCCCGACTGCAATGACAATTTCATTAGCTGGTGTTACTTGTTTTTTATTTTACTATTTATTTCGTTTTTGGCAGGGCACTCGTGTTTTTTTATTATCTGTTTTGTCATGTTTGTTGATAACTACATCGAAATTATTGAAACAAAACACCTTTTATGTATTAGTAAAATAGATAATTATTACAATAAACTGTCCCAAATCTCGTCTTTTAGACAGTTTGGAGCACTTAAATGAAACTAAAGTACTTAATACTTTCTGTTGATCCCTTTTAGAGTAATCAAAATCATATCTCAGTTTTCATACAATTAAAACGGCTTTTACTTTTTCTTATCACGGCGAAATCACCAAACCATCAAATTAATATTTCTAGAGAGAAAAAGTTGCTTGTAATCTGGTATCTGAGATAGGAGTATTTTTTATTATTAAAGGAGTAAATTTTGGCACAAACAAGGTGTTTTTTTATATTTCCCATAACTTTAGGTTTTTAATGAGACCATGTAAAACATTCAAATGACAAAGAACATTTTATTTCAACATAAGATTATTTTATATATTTGGGAGATATAAGAACAAAGAAACTAACTTAAATACGTATACGAAACCCAAAAAAAAAAATACATTAACTATACTAACACATATTGTCGTGTAAAAATTTTATCAACTGGAGTGGACAACGGTTTATTCATTTGTTTCCATAAATAGGACACCATCAAAAACGACGTGATGGTCAATGTCGTGTGAATTAAATTACTGCAGGATTTTGATCTTCCAATTTTAAAGCTTTTAAAACGCCTACCCACGCCACGACTCTTACTTTTTAAGGTTACAAAAAAGATATTTATTGGACCTTATTCTGAACTAAAATTAGAAATGAGTATGACCTGTATATGACCGTTTCATACCTGTACCACTAGTTCTTATTCTCCAAAATGTAAATGAAAATGTTGTGCTTGATGGACCTCGTACGGCCAGTTAGAACCACCAATCTCTAGTACAGTCCGCGAGGCCTAAGCTGGTCTTTGCATTTGTGTGAGTGCACATAGTAGTACTAGTAGCAACACCTGTTGCTTTTTTGTTTTTTGTTTTTTTACACGATACCTACAAACTATCTATGTGTACTCTCACAAATGCAAAGCTTAGCTTAGACCTCGCGGACTGTAACAGCCAGTAGGCCTAGCACGAATAACTGTCGAGTAAGTATCGAGGAAGTAAAGTAAAAAAATGTATGAGATATTGAGCAGCGTTCCTACCGGACGCACGTAAACGGAACAAAATTTTCCTATATATTTTTATGAACGACGACGGGGAGACTTAGCTTTCATCATACCTGATGTTTAGTATTGAGTATATATTTAAGTATTTTTTTTTTTTTATTTATTTATTTACTGGAAAACCAACTGCTTAACCTAATACATTAAAAAACTTAAATATAAACATAAAGCCATTTACAGGTCTTCACAAATAAGATACATAAAAAAAAATTAAACTAGCCTAGCCTAACTATTAAATATACACGTACACATAAATTAAAAATATGACTCATTTGTGACACATTGAATTTAGCAGCTATCACTGAAAAATAAGCGGCTTACAATACGCCTAATCGACGCCTCGCTACTGTTAAACAGATCAAGATTTACCCGTTTCGAAAGGATATTAAAATTATTACTCGCTCGCCAAAGAAAAGAGTTCTGTCTAAAGTTTGAAGAAGCAGGGGAGGTGAATAACAGAGGGTTATACCTAACTGACTTGGGGGTGGCTCTAAGCGTGAGTTTAGATAAAAGCTCTGGACAGTCAATAACGCCAGTGGCAATTTTGCTAAGGAAGACCAAATCAGCTATATCACGGCGCATTTGCAATGGAAGTATATGATGTTTTTTGCACAGTTCATCATAACGGCTCGAGTCATAGCGTTCTTTGGTACGGTAACACAGAAACTTCATAAACCTCCTCTGGATGGCTTCAATACGGGATATATAAGTAAGATATCTGGGGCTCCAGACCTGAGAAGCGAACTCCAAATGACTTCGTACGAGTGAGCAGTACAGAATTTTTAGTGTCTTGGCCTGACTGAAGTCTTTGGAGCTGCGCATAATAAACCCAAGAGCCCTCGAGGCCTTTGAAATTGCACTGTTAACGTGGGAATCAAAGAGAAGCTTATGATCGTGAAGCACACCGAGGTCCCGGACGACCGTCTCCCGCTTCAATACAGTGCCTTTCAACTTATAGTCAAACAGCATCAGATTTCGCTTCCGACTGTAGGTGACAACGTTACATTTAGATGGATTAAGATCTAGATGGTTTCTCAAACAATAGTTATCCAGTCGCATGAGATCTTCTTGTAATAATCGAGCGTCATCTGATGTAGAGATAGGTGCTAGGATTTTCATGTCGTCTGCGAAACATAATAGTTGTGAAGTTTTAAAACACTGTTCAATATCGCTAACAAACACCGCAAAAAGGAGAGGGCCAAGCAGAGAACCCTGAGGAACGCCACTAGGTACTGACAGCCACCCAGATATGTAGTTTTTGACTACAACCGCCTGCGAGCGATTATTTATATAAGAGGACAACCACCTCAACAAGTCGCCTCTAACGCCAATCATCTGTAACTTTTGAATAAGCATGTCATGCTGAATTCTGTCAAAAGCCTTACTGTAGTCCGTATAGATTACATCGACTTGACACCCACTATCCATAGCTACAGTAAGGTACTCATTCAGCAATACGAGATTCGTCACAACGGACCGACCTCTTAGAAAACCATGTTGTGATAGGCTCAAAGATTGCTGTAAAGCTGCGTATAATTGTTTGTAAACGATTTTTTCAAAGACTTTGGAGACAATACAAAGCTTCGAAATTGGCCGGTAGTTGGTCATGTCCACCCTAGAACCCTTCTTATGCACTGGCGTAATAAAAGCTCGTTTCCATATTCTCGGAACTGCATTCTCCGCTAAAGATCTTTTAAATAAAATAGAAATAGGTACTGCTATGGCCTTCGCACAGTTTTTTAGAAAGAGAGCAGGTAAAAAATCAGGTCCAGCAGATTTGGACGGGTCAAGGTTAGAGAGTAGTTCAATAACTTCCTCAATATCGATAATGATATTGTTAATGTCAGTAACGGAAGGATCATGGGAGATTGAACTAGAGTTAGTCAGAGAAGATGAGTTTTGTAGAAAGTTGGAGTGAAAGTAGGCAGAGAAAGTATCGCATATAGATTGTCCGGTATTAAGCACATTATCACCATACTTCATACTGCTAGGTAAGTCATTAGAGTTCGATTTTGATTTAATAAAGGACCAAAACATTTTAGGGTTATCTTTCAATGAACTCTCAACCCTATTTATATATCCACGGTAACAATCTCTCTCTAACGCTTTACATCGATCCCTTAAAATTTTAAAAGATTGCTCATCGGAACTGTTACCATAAATTTTAAATTTTCTTAAAAACTTATATTTTTCTTTCAGCGCTTTCTTCAAAGCCTGCGAATACCACGTAGGAAAGTGACCCGTAGTAACCTTTTTAGATGGAATATATTTTTCCCGCAGTGATAAAAATACACTGTAGAAATATTCAACTGCTTCTTCTAAAGGCTTCGACATTAGTTCATGATGCCAGTCAATTCGCGAGATATCTAAATTAATCGCCTCATAATTACCTCTGTTGAAAAGGTATTTAATATGTGGTACACTATTTAAGGGAACATTGTCAACAAACTGAAGGTCAATAGTTAAGGCACCATGATGTAGGTCGATTGGCACGAGTGGATCATCGCTACAGTCAAACACCTGGACGCTATCATTTGCCAATATAAGGTCCAGAATCTTGCCATAACTGTTTCTAATGCCGTTGAACTGTCTAAAACCGAGAATATTTATCTCGTCGAGAAGTAAATTCTCATCATCAGAACTATAATTCGTCGGTTTAAAGTAGAGGCTGCCCAAACACCCAGGAACCCAAGTAATGTTACTTAAATTAAAATCTCCCGCTATCAAGTATTTATCATTAGGATTTCTCATGACTACATCACTCAAAACATTTAAAAAATTAGATAGCTGTTGTGAAAAGCTAAAACCTCGGCCCTCATTACATAGATAAAGCACACAAATATGTAATCTTAGAGGCTGAGAAGTGCCACGCTGCTTAAAAGTCAATGTTAGCCAAAGATCCTCAGCAGTCGAGTGGAAGTCAGGCTGGGGTACAACGGTCAGATCGCTGCGCACCGCAATCAGAACACCGCCCCCATAAATTTGACCAGTAGCGGCCAAGTTTCGATCACGCCGAAAAACAACAAAGCGACTATTAAAAAGTTCCGTGTCCTTAATGCCATCCAGTAGCCAAGTCTCAGTGATTACAACAATATCATAGTCACAATCACATATATTGCGAAAGAATAACGATGTTTTAGTACGCAACCCCCTCGCGTTTTGATAATACACTTTAAGTTTTTTCAATGTGTTAGCCATTTCAATATATAAACAAGTATACAAACCGACAATGCGGTTCCATGATAGATCAGACAATAATTGTAGTGACAACTCATAGTCATAACACATGAATAAACGAAACGCGGTAGATATAATAAACACTCAAACATTGGCAGGACAAGCAAAACAAAATTGATACTTAAAACAAAATAATTAACAATATCACAATGCGTTTGTGATCTAATTAAATAATAAAATAAAAAAATACATTGGCATCTATAGCACGTCAACATTTTTAAACACAATAGCATATAATCGCGCGAGTAATTTACGGAATGATAATTGATAGATCCATGGCGAAACAGGCAAAAGATGCATCGAAGATCGATAGCAGATAAGAAAAATAATACAATAAATGAACACAAACGAAGTGCACGCGGTGTGCGCACACAATGATCTAGAACGGCATATTGAGAACAAAAGCGAAGCGCCGATGCAGGCAAAACATTTATCGCAATACATTTAAGCATGATTACCAAACATAAAACAGGCACGACTAAAAATATAGTTAAAAACAAATAATTAATGTAGACAAACAGTGGGACTAAGTAAAAAACAGCTCGAGCGCGAAAGCTATTTAACAGATAATGAATATAAGTTTGATTAGCAAAGAATAAAATATAAGTGAGCGAAGCAAAAGCGAAGTCAATATTCTGATAGGAAAAAAAGCAGATTAAACTAATTTGTTTAAATCACTCTCACTGCTGATGACGATAACGGGTGACGAATCATTTTTCCGAATGTGTATCTTACTATACTTTACCCATTTATAAATATACCCCAGATCGGTGGCCCTCTTCTTAGCTTTGTTGAGTAGACTTTTGGACGCTGGAGTGAGATGGTCGTTTACATAGATTCTCTGCGTATTATTAATAAATCCTATGTCGGATGCTTTCAACACCTTGAACGCCCGCGCAGCCGCAATAAACTCCTCCTTGACGTAACGGTTTATGAAGCTGACAACTATATTTTTTTCCTTGGTGTACGTAGGAACACGAGAAATGTAGTTGAGTTGGGACTTCATGATCGGATAGCCGGTTGCTTTACCTATGCCTTCGACTATCGTGAACAGATTCTCATCCTTTTTTAGAGGAACGCCCCTAATTTCGACATTACTCTGTCGTGCCCACTGTTCAGTGGCCTCCGCATTTGCCTTCAACTGGGTAACTGCATTCTGGGTAGACATTACAACATCCTGAAGTTTGGAAATCTCACTCATCTTGCGTTCAATATCGGCGAACTTCACGTCGCAGTCTTCCAGTTTTCCTGAGGTGAATTCACAGGACGCCTTCAACTCCGACACCTCCCTTTTGAGCTCTTTAAATTCATCAACCACCACACAAACTTGCAATTTGGCGTTTCATATCACGGATTTCAGTGAGGACTAGTTCCAATGAGGCTGCTTCAGTTATTGGAGAAACAGATCTCTTGGGAGACGGGACAGATATCGGTGCGAGCTTACATTGAGGACACTTCCACGCTCCCCTGCGGTCAGTGCCCAGTTTCCTATAGCCTGACTCGGTAATACCTCCACAGGAGTAACACAGGTGTTTCTTACAAACACTGCACTGAACACCGTCATTAGTAGTACAATCGCAAATGAAGCAATTCATATCGGTCGTTAGTCGTAGCGTACAGTGGTAGCGGTATGATTAACGCACAGCGGCAGTGAGCAATGCGTCACGATAGTTAAGCGTAAATTTGCGCGCGCTGCGACAAGCCGTTGTAGCCGATCGGATAAGAGGCCAGCTACTCACGTCAAAGGTCCGCGGATCAAATCCGAGCAGGCGCAGGTATTTTTTCAATGTTTCTTGTGTACGGCAACGTCTTCAGATGTGGCGTGGCAGACTCCTCAGTTCAGCAGGGGCAAAGCCCGGTGCTCCAGAAATTTTAAAAATATTTACAAAAATAATATTTACTTATTCCGAGAGCGACCTCGACACACGTCTGTGCACAAACAAGTTAGGCGGCCGGAAAAGTATACCTATATTTTTTGACATTACGTGCTTGATACTTACTCGATACTATTTCGTTAGTTTTTCGTGCTAACCTTACAGTTTCAATAAATCTGTGTGTAAGTAAGAGATAGTCTTATCTTGGTTTCGTTACTTAGCAACCGCTATTATTTTGGAATGATTAACAAAAACAACTAGGCAACTAACCTCTCGATAGGTTATTGAAATGTTACGTACGGAACACAACGCTCTTCCTAAAAAAGATCCTCACCAACCCGTTACATAAGGGAATGATTCTCGCCAGAATACATTGTTTTATATACCTAATCACATTTTAAGACATAGTCTAAAATATAATCACCTCTCCCGGAAACTACTGGTGAAGAGCAAGTTTCACACACTAGCTCACCGCCGGAAAGTTGCCTGTCTGTCGGTCTTTTACAGAATATACTTCGAAGAGTGTGTTTAGCAGCTGCATGAGCTCATACCGCCATCCCCCTTATTCCATCGGACATCCAGACGCGCTGCGAGCTACCTTTCTTGATTGATATTTCTACAGTTCGCACAAAGCGCTACACAATATCTTTTATATTGCGCACAGCAAAGGAGTGGAACTCCCTCCCTATGTTTCAGAGTAGTTATAACCCGTCCAACTTCAAAGCAAGGGTGAACAGGCACCTTCTGGGCGAGCTCGCTCCACGGTAGATCCTGTCTTAACCTCCATGCTTGACTAGGATCAAGAGCCAAAAATAAAGAAGCAAGAAAAAAAATATAGTATACTTTATAATTTTGTAATTTTTGCATTTTTCAATGCTATTTTTATACTTATGGTAAATTTTAAATAGAAAATTAACTCGGCCACAAGTGAATTCTCAGACGGGAATCGAACCCGCGACTTTTCCAAATTCCAATTTCCGAATTTTCAAGAATATAGTTGCTGAAAAACTAAAGTATTTCCTACCTTTCATCAAATAGAAAGTAGAAGTTACCGTTAATCAAGCCACAACATTTATCACGTCACGCACATTCGGCACTCTAGCTCCAGACATCTGCTGATTAAATTACTAAACCACTTTGTTTCATATTTAATCAATCATAACATCGTGGCATTGATTTGATTTTTGCAGGAGTTATCGAGTTTCGATTGGTGGAATAAACACTTACAGGTCGATTAACGAAAGTTCGTTCACAGTACACAGTACTCACACTAATGCAATATCAAAAAACGAATGGATGGATAGTAGCAAAAGCAAAACAATAACTTTCTTCTTTATACTCAGAAGTTTGACCGCGAGCGCGAGTGAGACAGACAGACTGACTGACAGTTAATGACCATGCAGTGCATCATTACACATGCTTGCCACGTTTTCGCCACGTCATCAACAATTTATTTTGATCAGGAAAATATCCACACCATAATCCTTCGCAATATTTTTCTTTCGTTGTAAAATATTTTTCACAAATGATTTCCACAACCATATTGAATGCCAAACCAACGTCATGTCAGATGTCATGTATCAATCAATAAAATAAAATCGCCAATCGAACTACTGTGTTTTTTTTTAATGTATTTTGGCAAAGGATTCGTAATTTTTAGTGCATAACAACTTTATTTTTTAATTTTAAAGTCCTGTTTTAGTTTTTATTTAAATAATTGTTGCATGTCATTGTCTTTATTTATTTATTGTTGTTTATTTTATCATTAGTGTTTTATAATTGTGTTTTTGTTGTGTCTATTGTGTAGCTACTCAGTCATTGGGCCCCGTCAGAACATCAGTGCTTCTGGTTTATTCTGACGAATGACCCAGAAGTCAATTTTGCTGAGATAGGGCCTATTAGCAGCACACATTTTGTTTTGTTGTACCTAATATAATTCTTGTTTTTCTGTCTTAATTTATGTACCTACTTGTCTGATTGTGTTTCTGTTTTTTGTGTGTGTTGTTAATAAATGGTTTCTATTCTATTCAATCGTCTCGCCGCGCGTTTATTAGCAAACACTACGTGCGAATGTGTTGAACGATAGCTATGTTAACCAACCTGTACCGCGGGATGATTATTATTTAACTTAAAATTTCCTAGCTAATTTCATCGCTGTGATTACTGTCATATTTTCATATTGTAGGACACCTACACAACAGCAACGACAGCAACGGAACTGGAAACTGAAACGATTTTTACAGATCTCCGTTCGAGTAGTTTTTTAAGAAGCGTTATTACAAAAAGTAAGTAGTAGATTTATAGAAAGCGTTTATACCTCAAATAATAGAACATTAAAAGGTATTATTTCTTTAACCTTATTACTTTTCAAAAAACCTTTACTGGTCGACCGGGAAGTTCCCCGATTGTACATATTATCATGTTTGGTGAAAATTTACCATATCATTTTATGATTTTGTAATTTTTGCATTTTTCAATGCTATTTTTATACCATATTATTCTAAAAATCTAAAGGAAAACATTCTAGTTGTTCAAGTTTTCAATTGTTTTTTTTTTTAATTAAGACATCCTTATTTTTTTATCCTTTTTTTTCCTTTGTTCTACTTACAACATTAAAATCTAAGTCTAAAGAAAAAAAAAGAACCAGTAAAACAAAAGATGATCGAAATTATGATAATGAAATATGTAAGTTATTTGTTAATATTAAGAAGTAATAAATAATAGAATTTTAACAATCCAATTGCGAAAAGAGAAGCAATATAATAATGGGACAACATAAAATACCAGTAAAATATTTACCCAAAACATAATTTATATACATATGTACAACAAATTAGTTTTTTTATTATTATAATACTTAGTTATGCTTATATCGAACAGCAAGTTCATTATGTAACTAATATCACCTAGCAACCAGTTTCATCGCTGTCATGGCTGTCATATTTTTAGGGCTCCGTAGCCTTATGGCAAAAAACGAAACCCTTATAGATTCGTCATGTCTGTCTGTCCGAGTATGTCACAGCCACTTTATTATAAAACTATGAGGATTACACAGTTGAAACTTGGAAGGTAGATGTATTCTGCAAACGGCTTTACGGTTTTTACACAAAAATAAAAAAAAAATATATTAAGGGCCGTACATGAAACTGATAAATGTTTTTTCATTAAAACCTATACGTGTGGGGTATCTATAGACAGGTCTTTTAAAATTATATTGAGGTTCCTAAAACAGTTTTTTCTCAAGTCAACCGTTTGAATGATATCAAATATATATACTTTCAAAGTGGTAGAATGTGTAACTTTTATAATAAAAAAGTGAAAAATCTAAAAAAATATATGCTGTAGATTTTTATAAAAACTTTCAACGAAAATTTGTTTTAACGAAATGCATTTAGCAGTTTCAGAGCTATAGCACGAAATTAAAATTAACTTTGGGTAGGTGTATTTAATATAATAATAATAATAATACAAACTTTATTGCACACGATACAAAAACAAACACATACAGAGAAAATGACAAAAAAGAGGAACAAGGCCTTATTGCTACATAGCAATCTCTTCCAGGCAACCTTGAGTGAGAGACGGAACCCTTCATGTGCGAGTTCGACTCGCACTTGGCCAATTTTTTGTACTGTATGCCAGCCATGATTTCCTTTAAACATTAAAATATGTTTACTACGAGACACTACGATTACGAGTTTTGTGTTTGTATGAATGACTACTTTGTTATACAAAATTAATAAGGAAGCCGTGCTAAGCAAAATATTAACATAGATATAATGTATAATTATATGCTTAATTTTATTAACCACACAACAAATAGACAAGAAGTTTTGTTTAATCGAGTCAGTTGGCATACGGAAGCAAGATGTTTGAGGTGTATGGAAACATAATTTGATTATTTTGTAACATTTAAACCTAATAAACACATTAAAGGCGTTATTATAGGTAATATTGTGATATTATTATGCACAGAATCCACTGAGGGCTGAATAAAATGAAAAGGGGATAGGAAATAGATAATTGCATTGAATCTCATGAGGCCAATCCGTATTAACTTTCTGGACCCTTATTCACTATGACCACTTAGATTCCACACTTAAACCTTACCACGCATAAACCCCGTCAATATCGTATCTTGTCACGGTAAGGAATCTGGTCAACTCTATTCTGTAAGTCCCACCGCGCTCCAAGACAAATTGTCTTTGGTACGTTATGAAGTCACGAGTGCGTTCTAAAACTAAACTTAAAACTTTTAAGATTTTAAATTTATTACTTGCAAAATTTAATTTCACTAACAATTAATCGTGATTTATTATGTTTATATTAATATTTAATCGTTTATATCATAACAATGCAATTTTAGCAATAACAAAGAAAAAATATTACACAATAATTTAAACAAACACGCAGCAAAACCAAAACGTTCGAAGGTTTTTGAACGTTCCTTTTTACTTTTTTATTTCTTGTTATCGATTTTTACAATGAAAATTTATTGATTCAATTTTGTCTGTTTATTATATGTTTATTACAAGAAAGAAATAATAATACTTAGTATTTCAATGGAAATATATACATACACTTCAAAACATTAATATTGTACCTACGAGTATATTTTGTTTGAAGAATTTTGATGTACTTGGCGGTATTTTATTGGAAGCGATTTGTTATTGTAAGTACCTAATCGTTTGTTACTCCCAAAAATGTTACAAGTTACTTGCCTTAAAATATCTAATTTACTTACATAACCCCTAACATATGTCTTTTGCATTTGTTCCAGATTTAAAAGCGATGTAAAACTAAAACATCTTACTTCATTGAAATCAATTTGTTTAAAAATGTGATTCACAAGTTCATTCATAAGTGTAGATCAAGAATGGTCTTCGGTAGTTGCGTTCAAAATACTTACATAAAAGTTCATAATAAAATAGTTTTATAGTTACATGTGGTTTAATTCGATACAAAATTTATAAAATCTTAGTAATAGTAGATTATAATATAAATAGCGGACACTAAATTTCACTGAAATACTTAAAGAAAGAGGTCTTTGGCCTTAGGTACGTTATAGATTTATTTAAATAGTTTTTAGCACAAAAACAATAAATATCTTCACAGTCACAACGATTCCTTGCAGATTCCACGTTGATTCCACGCGTTTCTAAAACGTGGAATTTTTGACAGTTCAAACCACGCGCAAGTCACGTTTATATCACACGGTTTCATTTAAGTGTCATAGAGAATATCACGCTATCGTGTTAACTCCCGGTTAGCCGCCTAGCACACACTCTCATAAATATGTCGATATTCAAAAGTATAGCCTTTTCATATCAATAACTTTTTTGTACAATTGTTACAAAAGAGGGTATAATACATACCGGAATCCGAAGCAGATTCTATCACAATGCGACGACGCTTTGTTGGTCTTTGTTGGTCATCCAACTTTTATTTTACGCTGATAACGATCAATTTTCTCTTGAGAACATTCACGAGTACGTTTTTTCGGCATTTTCGCACGATAAAAGAATGACGTCTCGGCAAGATGGCGCATCGATGATCGATAGTATAAATTAAAAAGTTCAAATCGATTTCAATATCGATGTTTTAAATTCTCTGAATAATAAGTGCGAATGCTACCTTGTAGGTAAAAGGACTACCTGGTAATGTTATATCTGAAGAATGAAGCGATGAAATATAAACAAAAATATGTTTTAATTATAAGAAACTTATTTTAACTTAATTTAGATACATTTTGACAGTGGAGATGGCATCTATAATTATTTTTTATGTAGCCAAGTATTTTTATGCTTAAAAGGAGACTCTTGCCACCAGCTATGTAAAATGATATTTGAACGTAAATAAATATTTTTTGTTTCTTTTTTTATATCCGTTTAATTTTTTACGTATTTTTAACCTAAGCGCCATATCCAAAAAAATAATTTATTTAATAAACTTAATTAATAAAACTAACTTGAGCAGGTCTTAGCATAGTAATAATTGTGCAAGTATTTAAAAATACGCTACCATTTCGTTGTACCACGTAAAAAATAAGAAAAATAGAGCCAACTTTGGGAAATAATTCTATCGAGGAAATTTTATTGAATCGTGATTACAGTTTCGACCACAGACCTGTATCGAGATAGACGGTAAAAGTGTACCTACCTTGCGTGTTAAAAGTTTGATCCACGGTCAAAGTTTTACGACAAGTCAGTCCGTTTGAGACCATTGCCATTGCCATGAAAATACGGGTCACTCAGAAACGAAAATGGTTAATTACGCAGTGCTTTCTTGCAAGAGCTCGTCAATAACATTCCACATCACTAAATCTCGCTGGTGACGTCGTCGTAGGTACGAAAAATTCGACACGCTAGGTCTGTGGTTTCGACAGTTTCTGGCAAATATGTTTAAAAATAATACATAAGATCATTAGACCTACAAACTACGTATAAATGGAAATATTTTTAATCAAATGGACCCACCCTACTTTTATCAATGCCTGCCCTTAAAAGTGAAATGTGGGCATCGGTTTGCTTATGATGTTGTCCGGAAATTGTACTGACATGCTGTCAACCCATCGCCCATATTATTTTTCGAATATTTATTCATTCATATACTTTTACACAAGATGACGCTCCGTGGGTAGGCCCCCGACAATGTGGACCGACGATCTGGTGAAGGTCGCGGGAAGCCGCTGGATGCGGACTGCGCAGGACCGATCGTTGTAGAGATCCTTGAGGGAGGCCTATACCCAGCAGTGGGTGTCATGTGGCTGAGACGACGACGACGACGACGATGCTTTTACTAGCTGTACTGGAAGGATGGAAATCTCTCATGGCACTTTCTATGTTTTCCTTTCACTTCCAGTCAAGCATGAGAGATAAAAATAACAATAATGAACTTATTGCATACATTAAGATAGTGAATTACAAACAGAATAAAACATACAATAGGCGTTATAGGCTACGAAGCAATCACTCCAGACAACCTTCTACTAGTTTATTTATAAAATTCTTATTCGTTCGCGACAGTAATTGGCTCGGAGAAATTAGTTCTTGTTTACTTACGCAAGCAACATTTTTAAGCTTATACTACTATTCTTTTGACCTTAAAACTATTTTTGTACAGTTGGGGAACTTCCCGGTTGACCAGTACAGTTTTTTTAGGGAGCTTTATTTAAAAAGTAATAGATATATATATATGTATAGAAAACGTTTATATCACAAATAAGAGAACACTAACAGTAATTTACGATTTTTAAATTTTTGCATTTTTCAATGCTATTGGACCTTTGGAAATCTGGTCCAATGCTCTAACCGCTGAGCTACCGAGACTTGCGAACCACCGTCGAAATTCTCCAATACTTTTATACTTTTAATACGCTGTAGGCCAGCGTTGTCACATCAATGTTAGGAATATCCTTGCATTCGAAAGAAACATCTTTTCAGGTGTTTAACGATCGATTAAGATGCAACAGCCAATAATTTATGATTTTTGAATTTTTGCATTTTTCAATGCTATTTTTATACTTATGACAAATTTTAAATAGAAAAATATTGGAAAAAATTAACTCGGCCTCAAGTGAATTCTCACATGGGAATCGACCTTTGGAAATCCGGTCCAATGCTCTAACCGCTGAGCTACCGAGACTTGCGAACCACCGTCGATTTGACGACTCTGTATGAAATAAAACAGGGAGAAAAAACAGCCCTTGACGAGTTTCTTGCCGGTTCTTCTCGTTACAAGGTCTAGGGTTTGTTACCCGTTGGCATAGCTTCTTTGACGTTCATAAGTGCTTGTAACAGCCTAGACTGAATAAATGATATTGACTTTGACTTTGATTTTGACCGTCGAAATTTCGACACTAACAGTAATTTCATATGAATTATACATGATTTCTTTAACATACTCTACTGGTTCACCGGGAAGTTCTTCGATAGTACCAAAGTTCATCCATTCAATCCATGTCGTCCCGTCAGAGGGATATGAGACAAGTTGCTATTATCTAGTATATTTTCCTATTTATGCTCTATTTAACTTCCTCTGAGACATAAGGCAATCAAACCATTAAAAAGTTTTTCAATAAGTAGGTCTTTCATACGAACTAAAAACACCTAATTCGAAAATTTTCTTCCGAAACTTTGAACGCATTCTTTATTTGAAAAATTTATAGACTTAGGCAAAGAATAGATACACTTACGCGAAACTTAGGGCCGATTTTTCAATGCTCAGATAAGAGTTATCAGTCAGTTAAATTATTAACTAACTACCTAAATATAAACGTCTTATTTCACCGTTAAATAGTAAGTTTGAGGTTAGTTTTCGTTCGCCCTTTCTTTTCTTGTGTTAAATAATAATTTGCTTTAAGACAAGACTAAATATAGTTTCCAACTGGCTTACGAATAATGTACTAAGTCTAAATACTGAAAAAACAAAGTATCTTGCCTTTTCCATTAAACGCCAACAGCTCCCAGCGGGACTATCGCTTGTGAACCATAAGCCTTCTTGTTCATGCGTATCTACTCCTCAGGTCAATTGTTTATGCCTTAATCTGCAATCCTCAGAGACTATTAAGTATCTTGGTGTTTACATCGACGAAAATTTGAGCTGTCTTCCTCACATTGAACTCCTGACAGGCAGAATCAGGAAACTGATTTACATCTTTAAATATCTCCGCCATGTTGCAGATTTCAATGTAATGAAATCTGTCTATTTCGCTTTGTGCCAATCAGTTTTAGGATACTGCATCACGGCTTAGGGCGGAGCTGCTAAAACTCATATTCTCAAGGCCGAGAGAGCTCAAAGAATGGTGTTAAAGGTTGGTGCTTTTCTCCCCCGCTTGACTCCGTCAAGTGAGGTATACGAGTTCTGGAAGGTTCTGACTGTGCGACAGCTGTTTATTTTATCTATAGTGCTCCGCAAACATTCCCAGTTGGACTACAATCCACTTCTTAATATTAACAACCGTCGAAAAGGAACAGTCTGTGCTTACCTGGGGGCCTACCGCCATCTCTTAACGCAGTATTGTTTCAATCTTACCATGCTACTTCATACTACGAATCTCTTAAAGTAAGCTTGTTTTTGACGGAAGTTTTGTGACGTCTTCGCTCAATCATCGCCACCAAAGTGTGGAGTGTGTCAAAATGTGACAACTTCAATAAAAACATAACGCAAACAAAACGTTGTTATGACATGATGGTTTTTAAGAGATGGCGGTAGGCCTGCTGGGCTGCAATACACAATTCGCCCAATGTTTTTATTGCTTTCTCGGTAGCTTTCTATATAATAACATTAACTTACGTCTCTCAGTCTATCACCTCCCAAGACATTCTTGCAAAAAGAAAATTTCTCAATGGTTACAGCAGCAGACCTACTCTGACACAGAAATATTCTTCTTGTGCCCGTAAAATAAAACCCATTGTATAAATAACACAAATAATTATGCACGCACCAGAAATTCAGTTACCATACAGTAATATATAATTTACATAAACTCACATCGTACCCACACATACACACACACACACACACACACACATATACACACACACACAATATATATATGTATCTATAACACTAAAATCTAAAATGTTCATAGTAATGATTATAAAGAAATATAAAAAAAAAATATAAAAAACAAAATGATAGGTATAAAGGTAAAAATACAGTAGGTACGTAAAACATAGTGATTATTTTCGCTGCGACAGTATGTTTGAGGTTAGTTTTCATGCTTTCTTGTGTAAAATCATTGAACTTGTAACTCGGTGTGTAAAATGAATATTTTCGAAACAATTGACGAGACGGCAATTGAGGAAGAAGCCATAATAAATGATTATAAAAATCCAAATGAAAGAAAAGAAAGAATTGTGAGACCACATACCTATATCGAGATAGAAAAGTTTACCTTACCAATTACCTACCTTGCATGTAAAAAGTTTGATCAATGGTCAAAGTTTTCCGACCTAAGTCAGTCCGCTTGAGACCATTGCATTGCCATGAAAACACGCGTCACTCAGAACAGAAAGGGTTTCTTGCAAGAGCTCGTCAATAACATTTCCACATCACTAAATCTCGCTCGTGACGTTATCGTAGGATCAATCGGGAAACATCCTGGTAGACCAGTAGGGCTTTTTTGAGAAATGTTTTTTCAGAAAGTACAAAGGTTAATGAAATAAATAATTATTCCAATGAAATACCTATTTTTGTTCTATTATTTGTGATATACCTAAACGTTTTCTGTGTATCTTTAACTTTTTTAAATAACGATCTCTATAAAAACTCTACAGGGCCCTTAGCCAAAGTAACATTTCAAAAACGATAACGAAGTTCTAAAATAATTAAATGTTTGGCGGATTGGCATAGGTCGCGCTAAATCACGTGGTCTTACCGCAAGTTAATTGGTGAATATAGACAATAACGAATCGAATTATCGTTTCGCTACATAACGATGTTACTTTGTCTACGGGCCCAGGTCAACTGGGAAGTTCCCCGATTGTACGAAAAAATCGACACGCTAGGTTCTTATACAGTTTGAAGCGCTCTTTTCGTCTATCTCGATATATGTCTGTAGCTCTATTTTTTATTTACTCGTCGCGAGGATTCTGCTGATTGTCGTGCGACGTTTGCGTTTCCGTATTTTTCGTCTGTAGTACCGCCTCCCAACGCGAGCGCGCGACATAGCGAACAGCGTGCTATGTCTACGCAAGCAAGGTCGCTAATCGCCTGATCGCCTACTCGTTTGCCTCGCCACTTGCGCGACGAGTGATTCAAAAGTAGAGCTCCTGTATGTGAGACCAAGGATCGAACACTTTAACGAATGGGATTCAAGAGAATTCCAGAGCGGGCCACAATTTTAACTTAAATGTTTGAGAATTAAAATACTTTTTATAACAATATAAAGTCAACTTCTCAAGGTAAAAAATGGAAGTCGGTGCCAGCCAAGGCAAGAAAAATGAATCTATACATATAATAAAACTGTAAAATTATTATTTCTGTACATTAAATATATTTACCAAAAACCAATTGGGGATGACGTAAAAACAGTAAGAGAATACGTTAAGACGATTTTTAAAATTTTTGTCTGTCTGTTTGTCTGTATGTCTGTTTGTATGTAAACGCTAATATCCGAAGGTACTGAACGGATTTGAATATTTTTTTTGTGATATGTAACTAATAGGTCGGGCCATAAAAAAGGCTATTTTTTTTTTTGAAATCTGTAAAACCCGATGTAGGAGACAAAGAGATCAGCTAAACTATGAGAATTATGGAAATATCACAAAAGCAAAAGTTGTTAAGCGTGATGAGCATTTTCTGTTGACATATTAAAATCCAGAATATTTCAACCCAATTTAGGACAATGGAAATGCCAGAAAAGTAATAGAGCAGCTACTATTAGAGATATGGAAATGACCCCTTAGAAAAAGTTGTTAAGCGTGATAGGCATTTTCTATTGGCATATAAAAGTCAAAAATATTTGAACCTAATGTAGGAAAATGGAAGTGGCAGAAAGTAATCTATAAGAGATATGGAAATGACTCCTTCCTTAGCAAAAGTTGTTTAACGTGATGGGTATTTCCTGTTGAAATTAGAATCAAGGGTATTATATTATAACCCAATGTAGGAGATTGGAAATGGCGTGTAGCCTAGCAAATTTGTTTGGGCATTTTCTGTTGAAATATGAAAATCAAGGACACGCTTTCTTCATTACACGAAAAAATAACCAAAAACAAATTAAGAATGCTAATTTTTGCACCTGTTGCTCCATATTATTCGAGGAACGATTTTCTTAGTTTTTTAAAGACAGTTGATGCTGTAGAGCTTCCTGCGTTTCAAGCAACCTGTAGGGCACTTCATCTTCATGACGATGATCAACACTGGGACAAGACTCTCGCTATCGAAGCCTATGTCAGTGACAGCCCCCGCTGCTTACGACATTTGTTCGCAATTATGTAAGCGTTTTGTGGTCTTTTGGATACTTTAGTATTATGGAAAAAATACAAAACATTCCTCTCCGAAGACTTTGATAAAACAGACCCATGGGTAACGTCACATCCCTTTAATCGGGAGATTTTAGACAGAACCTTCCTATTATAAGTCGGAAGACAAGAGCCGATGAGATTAACACCTCATTAAAATATTCTAAGACCATCTCAACCATAAGGCCTCAGATACATAAGCTGGGATTGACAACCGATATGAAAGCGCAGCTTGGCGGATATTTACATGCCCAAGAAAGTTCAGCATGTTATCAAAAATTAGAGAAGGACTCCTCCCTGTAGATCAGGGTCAGGTAAGTCTTCCGCAAATACTGACAAAAGTCGTTGCCTTAGAAGAGGAACTTACACACTCAATATTCGGGGACCTCCAGTGTATCTCAAGTTGGGAGAATCCTTGGTTATGTGAATGCGCCACATTAACACCAAAAAATCGGCCAAGTGCGACTCGAACTCGCACATGAAGGGTTCCGTCTCTCGCCCAAGGTTGCCTGGAAGAGATTGCTATGTAGCAATAAGGCCGCCTATTGTGTGTTCCTCTTTTTTGTCATTTTCTCTGTATGTTTTTGTTTTGAATCGTGTGCAATAAAGTTTCTATTATTATAATTATATTATATACACCTACCCAAAATGCCACTATAATTTTTCGTAGGTATGCAAAAATAATTTTGTTTTAAAAGGTATTATTATTATTTATTATTTATTTAATAATAACACAAGGAGCTTACAATTTTCTTTTTACAATAGTCCCGCAAAACCGACTAGTCGGTTTGTCTGTGGGATCTTATACTTTGTGCCTTTTTTTTTATGTACGACAGTGACACTCTTAGCCTTCATCATACCTGATGTTAAGTATTGATAAGGCTGAAGATGGAAGCGAGCCTCTCCCGGAATCCTCAATCACTGAGGAGCTGGCTATCTTATCTCTAACTGCCGGAACACAACAATACTGAAAACATTCCTACTTCCTAGATTTTTATGAACTTCATGTTTTTCGCAACGAATTTCGTTAATTAAATTAACATTTTAGGACCTAAAAAGAGACCTAAACCTGTCTGGAGTGTGAAATTTAATTTTCGCGCCTTTTATTTCCGTTGTCTAAAAAAACTCTATTTATCTTGATGATTTATGACGGAAACGCGGGGCACATCTTTTTAGCTCACGTTTATAGCAGGAGTCTCGTTTATTTTACGACCTCCGTAAGCTCTCTTGACTGGATTCTTATCTAATTAAACAAATTACGTAAAAGATAAACATTAGAGTAATTATATCAATGAATATCGCACTTTGTTCCTATTAATCAAAAAGCACGTGGGTAGTGAACTCATTTACAATGAATAATAGTAAAAATTCATCCATCCGTAATCAGCCTGCGGACGTCCACTGCTGGACATAGGCCTCTCCAAGCTTACGCCTATTTATCGTTCATAGGAGGCTATTAGCCTACTGCCACCATGCTGGCCAGACGGGTAGGTAGAGGGTTTGTTTCAAGTTTCCCTTCTCTCGCACAGTTGATCAATACGTCGAGCCTCTTAGTCGACTCTTACGACATCCCAGGCATGTAAAGGAGTGGTGACACGTGTATTCTTGGGCCATCACCACACGAATTATGTGCCATCAATTATCAGTTGCCTCAACTGCCTGTGTAGGCAGGGACTAACCCCCTTACTGATCCTGCGTCCTAATTGTCTAATTTTAAAAACTATCGCGGCAATCCCTTTCAAAGATTTAGTGATTGTGATAGCGATTCATGGTATTAAATAACTTGGAGTCACAATCGCTTTTGAAGGAATGATGTTTTCAATGATATTAAGATGACACTTCTTCATGTAATTGAAATATATTTTCGTGTGTTATTGTACTTTGCTTAGACAGCTCTTTATTTCGTTCATTCAATACCTCTCAAATCGAAATGCGTCCCGATCACAATGCCGATCACATGACAAATAGTTGTGGCGCGAAGCTCGTAAATACGTTTCAAATGACAAATTGAAATGGATTGTGGATAGCTTTTAAAATAAGACAAATAGCCCCTTGGCGTCAACATCAGACCACTGATGGACATAGTGCTCTCCAAGTGTCTACTCTCATCCAGCTCTTGCCAGACACCTTGCGAAGATCGTTCCACTTAGTCTGAGGGCGTCCAACACTGCGTTTGCCGATACGCGGGTTACACTCAATAACTAGTTTACCCCAGCGGTTGTCGGTTCTGCGGCTTATACGGCCGGCCCTCTGCCACTTTCTTCCTTCCAAATATGGTGTAAGCATGGAATAGTTATTCCCTCTAGCCTCCTCTCTTAAACTAAAGCAAAAAAGACTAAAACATAAAGAAAGAAAGAAAGAAAAATGTTTATTTGACATCCACACGACGACGATACACAGATACAGATAAAAAAATAAATAAAAATAAAATACAACACATATAAAGTGCTCACTGCGCATCGTCGCATGTCGCCAAACTGTGCCAAGCTCAGTATAAGCAGCAAGCTGGGCCTGCTGCACTAATATTCTGCTTGACACAGCAGTGACAACCATAACGACAGATAAAAGTATTACTAAAATAAACAAAACAAAACTAAAAAATAAAATTCACTTACACAAAAACAAATTAAAAACTCGCAACCAACACAACATATCTATGGACTAAAAGCACAACTCTAATTAAACTAGTCTGTGACACACAATTGACAGTGACAGTTTGTGTCACAAAGTAAAAAAAAACACTGAAAAGCTTACACTAGGGTTTAATAAGTAAGGGAGTAAGATTATGACCGCCAAGCTGCGATCCACATCGTTATAAATACCATTTTCATTAAATAGTTTCACATTTGTTTCAGATATTCCGATCGCAATCACATACTGTGCACCGAACGGCGCTGCAGTACGGCCATACTCACCAGTTTCCTACTCCCGCCTATCTTGTGTATACCAACCTTTATGGTAAGACTTTTTTTCACTTGCGTCATCAGTCATTTTAATGTTCTCACTGCTGGGGCACTGGCCTGTCTTATTGATGGATATGGAGAATGGGCCATGACCTACCACATTGACCTACAAAGTTGCGGGCAAGTAGTGAGGGGTTTAGCTGGTAGTACCCCCCCCCCCCCCCCCTCCCGGCCCTCCCCATTCGGCCTTACTGGGGGGCGGTGGTGTTCTGGGTGAGCCCAGCATAACCGTTCGGTATGCATTCCCCTCACTCAAAAAAAAAAAAGAAAAAAAAAGCGCGAACCACTGCGCCACCGAAAAACTCTTTTTCAATACTCTGGTATGAGTTTTATTATTTAAATATCTATCTGCTACCCTTACAGGGTCATGTAATGTTCATGGGACTTTCTGTTTGTATTAATAACATCTGTAAAACCAACTTGTTGCATATTAATGAATGAAGATTTCCGGTCGCGCTTTCATCGTGGACATTCAAAAAAGCCCTTGGGTATTTTTCAGTGGGATAAAAACTCTCTTACGTTTTAACCCAGGGGGTCGATTCTCGCGGTGAGATAAGGTGATTTTTTTAAAGCCAGAAATCTGTATTTATTTACTTAAAACAAACTCCAATCATTGAAACTAGAGATTTCTAGAGACTTCGAAATTAAAAGTAACTGATCTTAATGTAATAAACTATATTATGTTACGTGATTACCGTTCCGTTGGTTATATCAGGATAAAAAGTCTAACTATCTTCTATCTACGTGCCAAATTTCATCCAATTCGGTTCAGTAGTTTTTGCGTGAAAGAGTAACAAACATCCATCCATCCAAATATCCTCACAAATTTTCGAATTTATAATATTAGTAGGTGATTAATATCTAACATCTAAAATAATTTACTATTGACCTGTAAGTACGTCACAACAAACCTTGTAATGCGAGAAATGTAATAATGTAAGTCCTTCCTTGCAAATTGAAAATTGTTTACGGTTAGGATAACCATAAAATGTACTTTTATTTTAGTATTTTTTTTGTGATGAAAATTGATCTAACTCATGTGTTTAAGGTCACATTTCATTTTGACGACTATGTATGAAATAAAACAGGTAGGAAAAAATAGCCCTTGACGAGTTTCTTGCCGGCTCTTTTCGTTACAAGGTCTCCCGCCGCGCCGTAGGGTTTGTGAACCGATGGCATAGCTTCTTTGATGTTCATAAGTGCTTGTAACAGCCTAGACTGAATAAATGATATTGAATTTGAATTTGAATAGGATAGATTTAGCTCTGTTCCTAGATAAACTAAAAGTTTATATGTTGCAAATCTTTAGAAAAGAATGGACGTGTGTCAGACATGTCAACCTTTTCACTCGATTAATCGTGAAAGGCGAAATCTGCCGAGCTATTGCCGGGGTCATGGTTTTAGTATATAAAACGAAAATTTCATGAATGGAGGTTCGGAGTTGATAACAGCTTTGGACTATAGTAGATTGTTATAAAAAGATTCCGTCGAATTGACAACCTCCTCCTTCTTTTTGAAGTCGGTTAAAAAGGGGCTAAAATGACATATTAAATACGAGGTAGTTTTTGAGTAGGTAAATAGATTATAATTATGCTCTAGAGAGAGCATTGGACCGGATTTCCAAAGGTCGTGGGTTCGAGTCCCATCTGAGAATTCACTTGTGTCCGAGTTGATTTTTTTCCAATATTTTTCTATGTAAAATTTATCATAAGTAAAAAATAGCATTGAAAAATGCAAGAATTCCAAAATCATGAACTTACCGCGCCCGTGTGTTACGCTCTACTTTCTACTACGATTGCGAGCGAAAATAATAATACCTTACAATATAAAATATTTTTTTTGAAATGCACGCCACTGTCTTTTTTATGTCTTATATAGCCTTAACGCAATTAGGTTAATGCACGCACAGCAAAGAATACGGTTTATTCAATTGAAATAATCGTAAATAGAATATGTTGAGTCAGAACATTATGCCGCCGCGGTTTATTGTTCAAACAGTAACAAACTAGAAAATCTGAGATATCCACACGCTCAGAATTTTTTTTTATAATATTTTATAAGGTTAAGAATTGCGTTTACTTTATCTATACTAATATTATAAAGAGGAAAGATTTGATTGTTTGTTTGTTTGTTTGCAACGAATAAACTAAAAACTACTGAACGGAATTAGATGAAATTTAGTACACAGATAGTATATAGCCTGGTTATAAACATAGAATACTTTTTATCACGTTATTGCCACGGGAACGGGAACCACGCGGGTAAAACCTTGGGCAGCCGCTACCTACTTAAATATAAATATACAAGAATAAATGTGTAAAAACAGGCATCCCGTGACTATTACGGTCCCTAGAAAAGTCATGAAACGCCGAGATAACTAAATATCTCAGTCAGAATCTCTAATCCATCAAAAAAGTGTTAATTACAATGAGAATACAATGAATATAAAGACATGAAAATCTACGAGTCAAAGTATCAGTACTTACGATCGCTTTCAATATTAAAATCTATATTCATTTTACTGGCTTAGAGTACAATGAATATTGAATTCCAAACTGAAAGCAATCGCAATTGCGACAGAATATTGTAATTCCTTTTGTAGAGCTGAATTTGGAATTTAGTTTCCAAATTGATTTTATTTTTTAATATAAGATGTAGTATGATCCATGAATAGTATTACATATGAATTAATGTTTCCAAATTGTTAAGTCATGAAAGGTTGATTCAAAAAGTTTCCATTTAAGCCCTACAATAATTATTGAAATTGTCAATTTTGTCTACAGGTCTTCGACATTCATACGACAGTAGTCCTAGAGCCGTCCGGTCCTATCATTTTATACCACGTAGACGCTGATCAAGAAGGTCAATTATACCAAATAAACTTTTGGGTTCATGCAGTCCTTATCAAGCTACTTCCATGCATAATTCTGACAGTAATTAGTCTTTGGCTGATCAAAGAAGTGTATAGCGCAAATCAGCATCAGAAGAAGGTGCGAGTGTACAACGCTTGTCCGACCAACAACAAACAAATGAAAAGACAGTGCAAGGCTGACAGAAGAACAAATAGAACGACGAAGATGCTGGTGGCCGTTCTCTTACTTTTTCTGGTGACGGAATTACCGCAGGGTATTCTAGGGTTACTCAGCGGCCTCCTTGGACGGTGCTTCTTTAAGAGATGCTACGATCTCTTCGGAGAGTTGATGGATGCATTGGCTTTGCTAAACGGAGCTATCAACTTCGTTCTCTACTGCTCTATGTCAAGGCAGTTCCGGATGACCTTCGGGCAGATCATGTTTCGCGCGCATCTCCACAAGTGGCCCCCGCCACTGGCTTCCCACTCCGATGCCCAGCACACGTAAGTTTACGAATATATCACGGCTGTTTGATAAACAAGTTTGCGTATACAAGCAACTGTCCATCAGTTCCCGAAATAGTGGCTGGATTTATAACAGAAGTTACTGTTACCGAATGAATGCGGAATATTATTATGGCTTTTTCCGCCTATATTTTTATTGGTAATGAATCATTTATTAATTGCGTCGTTAGGCTGATTGATGGCGCCAAATCGTGTTTGTTTGAATACTTTTATAATGGGCATTCACATCATATTGCTGGATTACAAGGGTGAACTTAGATATTTTTGTACCGGAAATAAACATTTATTAAAGAACAGGAAATATCTGTTTCTTCAGTAACTGATATCTAACTATATAATTTAAGTAGACTAAGGGCCAGTTTCACTACCAGCTGATACATTTTGAATAGCTTATGTGGTAGATAATTTAACAGTTGTAATTTGAAAAAGATTTTAAATTATTTTCCGAAACTGACCTTAAAATCTTCAATAGGCGCTTATTTTGCTTTTACATCGTTAAAGGAAATATTTTCTGGGTACTTTTTCAAAGTGTCTGTGACAAAATTGTCGTAAAAATAGTTTTCTTTTTCTTGTTCCAGGGCGAAGTCGACGGTTCCGTGAGGAAAGTTCGTACAAGAGAAACACGCGAATATCTTGCAACAGTTTTTGTGAATACCATAACTCTAACTTTTAAGGAAAATCTAAGTGGTTGTTCATTTGTTCAAGTTAGGTTAGGTTAAATGCGTTTGTTGATGACGTCACTACGAGTTTGTTGATAACGTCAGAAATTCTTTACGTACTTACGTCAATTTGGCTTTACTGAAAATGTATAAAATGCTTATCTTTAGTAGGTGCTTTATTGTTGTCTGTAAGAACTTTTTATCAATATAATAGCAGCTGTAGACTCTTGCGCGAGTAAGGCGAGAGCTAGACGGGTTATTCTCTTAGAAAACATCCTTGATCTCATACATCGATATGTATCCCTATTTTCAATTCAGTACTATTAGACAGCTGATGTGACATTAGTCTGGACAACACAGCGTCGATGTGTCGCATAATTATAGAATAGCATACCAATACTCCGTGTCAGATAAGTGTGCAAAGAAAGTTGTTGCTCTCTTGTACCAATGTATTTACTCAAACTTTTTACGATTTATAAATTTAATAGCTGAACTTTGAGAGGTGAATGACCTTCTTTACGCACTTATTTGGTACGGATTATAGCTGCTGTACACCCTCGCACTCAGCATGTCTCGCCGAGAGTGTATAGTACAGCACCATTAGTATAAGCTTTCAAGGAAGCGCACACGAGAGCAACAGCAGCACAACTTTATCTGTATAATTTTCCTCATTCAGCAACTTTTACTGGCGGTTTCAATAATCTATCCATAACAAGAGGTAAGCCTATCTTGGTTACGTTACTTAGCAACCGCTGTTATTTTGGGCTGAATAACCAAAATATCTAGACAACAAAGCTCTAGTAAGCCTATCTCTTACTGTAGATAAGTAATTGAAACCGACCGTTAGTCGTTGCATTGAAACCGATAGATGGAGCGACAGTTGCGTCGCGGGGTTACTTCAGCAACTTTTTTGTCGTCGCAACAGTTGTGTCGCAGGGTTGCCTCCAAACAACGCATGCAGCGACGCGAGAGTCGCGGAGACTTTTATATCCGTGATATAAAAGTCTCCGCGACTCTCGCGTCGCTGCATGCGCGTACTCTCATACAAGCCCGTAGACTTGATGCCAGAGACAAAATAGTTGCGGAGACAAAAGTTGCTCGTACGCGCTCTCTCTAATGTAAAAAAAATGTGTTTAGATGAACCTTTTGTTTGATGTTGGATTCAATTAAAAATGCTGTCACATGTAAATGCTCGAATTTATATTTAAAATTAAGCTTTAAAAGAGAAACTAAACTAGTCAATTCCGTGTTATTTTATGCCAACTAATTCGCGCTGTGAGCAAAGTGAATAAACAAACCTATTGCAGTTTTTATAACCAAAACCAATTGCACACAAATTAAACAACAACAAATTAATTTTATTCATTTTTTTACTTACTGATAAACAGATGTTGGATAAGTTGTGGTAAACGATGCAGACATTAAATATGAAGTTATCATTAGATTTCCCTAAGTAATACTTAATAACTGCGCTTGTCTCTACTGAAGCGCATCTTTGAGTCATACCATCATAACAATCACGATTGGACAACATGAACTCATTCTTACCCCCTGTACCATTTGCTCTATCCAAAGAACAAAACAACGTTACGGGCCGGTTTTACCACCTACTAATAAGTTCTGGATAGTTTAATTGACAGATCTTTTGACAGTTTGTTATATGAAAAAATTACAAATTATATGCCTCCTAAGCTGTTCATAACTTATCAGCAGTTGGTGAAACCGACCCTGAATGTAATATCTACATTTCGATTCGTTATTAGCCATATAAAGTGCTGAGGCCTGTCTTAGTAAGAACAAAAAGGTCATGATAGCCATGTCAAAAATCCATTTATAAAAAATACGCCAGAGTTTGGGCCAGTGTACCCTAGTAGTTAAAGTTAATGTAATCATTATTAAGTTCATTATTTTAAAGGCAGCGAAATTGACAGCGTTTTCAAGAATTTCTGAAAACTACTATAGCGTATGGTATGAGGAGGCGCAGTGGTTCGCGCGCTCGGGCTATGATTTAGTTTCGCAAAGGTTGGTCACGGGATAGGTGGCCAATAATTAACTAAATCTTCCGTGCTTTGGAAGGCACGTTAAACCGTTGGTCCCGGCTGTATTTGCGGCCATGAAAACCCACCAATCTGCATTGGGACCGCGTGGCGGATCATGACCCATTCTCCTTATCTTATGACTCATCCTTCCATAAGGAAAGCCAGTGCCCCGGTAGTGAAGACAAAAAAATGGTTAATGACGATTGTTCAATCTATTCATAGGTACTGAAACATGACCTGACATGAACTTGTGTAATAACGTTAGAACTTGTATTCCGAAAACCGCATTTAAAATTGACGACCCTATGTCGTTCAATTTAGATGCGGTTTTAAAGGGTTAATCTGATTGTTGTTTCACTCGTGATTAAATTACAGTTGCATTTAGGTTTGATTCAAACATGTCAGTAGAACAAGGTTTAAATTCATGACAATGTACAAAATATCTACAAAATATTAACCGATAAACCGGTAATATATTACTTCAGATATATAACCGGTTTATCGGTTATATTTTGACGATCATAGTTGAGTCATAAGAGTGGAATAAATGACGTTTTTCTCAGACGTTACTATGATCGTGTGAACCGTGTATGCGAGTGCGCTCTGACGATATTTTAATAAATAAATAATCTATACTTATAATAAGAATCAAAGTTTAGCGTGTCTGTGTACATTACTTGGATTTGCAAAAAAATAGATAGGGGGTACTCAAAATAAGCAGCAGAACCAATTTCTATAATTTGTTGAATTAATGTTTGTCCGTATGTCTGTATGTCTGTGTGTTTGAATGAGCATCACACCAAAACCAATCAAAGTTCAAAGATTGAATCCTGAGCGAAGCGAGGATTTCAAAGGTACAAGACGCTAAAAACTTTTGTGCCGAACACACAATTTTTCACCTCACAACAGCGAGGAACATTTTACGATTGTTTCCGCGGTCAACTTCCGGTAAAAAATTCTTTAAACATAAAGTTTAATCTAAATATACCTTATTCTCGTTGTTTTAACGAAATAAAAAACTAAAATAATAAAAAAGGGAGAATTAAAGTTAATTCAAAGTTATTTAAAGTAGGAATATATTGTTACCTATAAATAACAATAAAAAACGATTCCGTAAATGTTGACACTGACATGAGGTACAAGACAAAGACAATCGTACACTCGATAACCCTGACAGCCCGGGCTGTCGACGGATGTCTAAAGGAAGAAACAGTTTTGCAGTCTACAGTGAAATGAAGTCTTTGTTGCGAATTGTATGTTAAAATAAAAATTAGTATAACGAGTGAACGACAAAACCGGTACCTAGTAAGTGGGACTGTGTAAAATTGTGGAAAAACGTATCTGATAATTATGACAATCATCGTACGCATTCTGAAACTACTGAAACCTCAACTACGCGAGTTTTGACACGAACATGACCGGTTTTATTTAGTCTTATGGAAAAATGTAGTATTATTGTAAATGTTAAATCGAATTTAATAATCAAACTGTTGTAATTTAAAGTTAGTACGACTGGCTAATATCTCGCCAGTTATATAAACAAAAAAATGTTGTCTGTCTCTTAATAAATTAATATAAAATTTAAATATTCAAGGAGCTGTACAGACGAGGAGTAAAGGATCTTTATTACTTAAAGCACAAAGTATGGGCATTCTTGAAATATATTTTTATGTGGACAAATCTTTCTTTTTCGGTCTTCGTAATAAGGATCATGTATGTACGTACTGACTCGATCAAACAAAAGTTGTCATCTGCGGAGAGCCTAACTAAACCTAATTTTTGTAAGTGAGAAAAGGCCTCAAAAGGCTAAAAATATTTTCTTATTTCGCATAGCGAAAGAAATTGACTTAATTTTGTAAAATCCTTAGAAAATATTCTTAAGTATTTTGTACATAGGTAACGGCTTAAATAAATTTGTAAGTAGAAAACTCTTATTATTCATCTGTATTGTAAACAGTTTCTCTTGTACGCTGTAAGATCGTAAATTTAATGGAACAGAGTTCTAGTTTAAGTCTAAACTGTACTTTGAACGCTAAAAAAAATATAGAGGTCAAAAGCTCACAATATTTTCAAATCAAAATAAATTGTTATAAATGTTTGATGAGTAAAATTTTTGATATGGAAAATATGTTTTATTTGAATATTTCCACAGACAGACAAATATCAGAATATTATACAACTTTATTTTATGTTAACCCAAAACCTCAAATCCATTTGTAAAACTCATCCATACGAATAACTTTTTGTATGGAAGCAACCCTGAAATCGCAAAAAAATCAGCAGATGTTCGTTTTGATGAGTTCTACAAATTGTTTTGAACTTTTGGGTAAACATAAAACAACGTTGTATAACATAAATGGTTTTATGAATAAAATATTATAATTATTTTTATAAAGGGGTTTAAACTTTATTGTATGGAGGCTGGCGTCTTCCAAATCCGTAGTATCTTTTTTTAATTTTTATTTATTTAAGTATTTATCTTCAAAAAGTACACACAAACAAAAATTACAAATACGAAGGAAAAAAATATATATTAGTATAAAAATTTAACTTAAGTGAAGGTAGGACTAACAAAAGTAGCAATCAAGTACGACTACTAAAACTACAACCTAAATTTTTTTTATATGTAAAATTGTGTACCGTCATTACGGTAGATTGTTGACATATAAGGTGTTAATTTATCAAGTGCCGATCGAGCATGGGTTGTTCAGGTCAACGACATAGAACACAATGACGGTAAAAAAAAATTTTTGAGTCTTTTTATTCATTTTTCTGATTTTGCCCGCCGACTCAAATAGCTAAATCACCCATTTCCTTGGTCTTTACCTAACCCTTCATTCGACGGATATTTTTAAAAAATAAAATTTATAAAATTGTTACTGATTTCGATTCATAGCGCCCGCGAAATATTACCTGAAAAAAATCTATACATTTCTGGCTCCTGAAAAACCTACGTGCACTATACTGGACATTATCAAGTTCATAAAATACTAATGCACTCCAACCGCATGCAGTATACTTCCCAAATAGAAAGAATAAAAGAAACAAGTGATTCCGTAGGAAAATAGTAATTATATTTAAGCAAATCAGTCTCATAGTTACATTGCTTACTATTAAGTATTATGTGCTTACGCTTAAAGCACTAGTGTAGGAACTCCAAAAACTTATAAATACGAACTACTCACTTATGTTTTGAAAAAATAATTAAGTATCATTAACTCAATCACTGTTAATTGAAATTTTGTCTTGTGTATAATTTTTAGAGCTGTTTTTGTATGTATGAATCGATGGAAGGGCAGAGTGACGCCGACAACTCCTAAGTTTTATCAGCAATTTCTTCTTCATTTTGTTGTTCAGAACCCCTAATCCTGAATTTGAACCTGAATTTTCAGGTTCAATTTCAATTTCAATTTATTTGCGTTCCAAAATGTTACAAAGATGGTATATAAGTAAAAGACACAATTTTGGACCCTGTTGGGCATAGCAAATTTAGAATAGCAAGTTCAGAATCCGAAAGAGCGTTTTCAGGCGGCACCCACTCCATCAAGTGATGGCCTTTTGATTTCTAGCTCTGAAAAAACAAAAATAATAAGATATAAAACATTTTATCTATGGATCCCTAAAAATATTATTATGAGAAACTATGACAGTTAATATATTGATAATACGGCAACGGGAAGAATTCTGGACATAGTATATAGGACAGTTATTTTACTAGTGATTCGACTAGGTGTAGTATACTGGACATACATGTTGTGAGCGTCGTAAAAACTAAACAAAACTTAGTAAGACAATCAATGAAAACAATATGAGAAGCTTATCGAGTATGTTATCTTTAGTTTTTAATAATATTACTAGGAAATAAGCCACAAAACAATGAATAAAATGCAACTTACCGAAAGCCCACGCAGCACGTTCTTCCTTCCCGCCATCTTGCTGGTGACTGATCGCGTCCCGTCGATGCACAGGCTTTGCTGATTTTTGTATTTAAATAGTTTAAGATGCAATTATAGCATCTAAAACTAAGAAATATGGTCTATTTTTTTAAGGTGGATTTTTGTTAATTCAACGGGAAGTATACTGTATGGCGTCGAATTAAAGGTAACAAAGTTGGTTTTACGTTTGGTTTTGCTTATGCTGAATATTTAATAGGTATCTAATTCTTAAAATATGAAAGTTAAAATAAATCGATCGGCACTTGATAAATTAACACCTTATATAAACTAGGCCGATAATATGAGACGCCATTTAGATAACAAAAAAAATCAAAATGACGTCAAACGATCCGTACCTATATAACCTATATAGTACCTATATAAATGTTTTCATGTAGCTAAATTGTAGCTATATGAAAATGTTAAACAATGGTTAAGATACCTGCCCTTCATATCCCGTCTTAACTTTCCACACTGTATAATGCCCTAAAGTGTCGCGTTAACCAGATAAAATAGAGTTAAAAATTAATAATGCCGACCCAAATTATTACCCTTGTATCTTTAAATCCAATTATCTCACTAACCTGGCATTATGTTGTATAACGGTCATTTTCATGATACGGTGTCCTTCGTATAATTTCGGTCACGATTTTTATTTTTCATTAAATTCTTTGTACCGACAATAAAACTTGAAAAACAAGTTAAACTTTATAAGTGTGTACATTTGGCACTACAAAAACCATTAACTTTTGGATTCATGAAGCGATCATTTTTTGGGCGTGACGAAAATTAAATTCGCTGAAGCAAGAATTTATGAATTTACTTTTTAATAAGACATACGTAGAAATATTCACAATACAAGTAATTTTTCAGATGTAAATAGCCAAAAGAAAAACTACTGGTTGTGTGAAATATAAAGAAAAACATCATATGTACTTTGATCATACAATCAGCTCAGTCAATGAAAATCAATAAGTAGTTCTAAAAGATGGAAACAATACAAATAAAATAATAAAATTAAATTAAATAGTAAAAAACTAAAGTAATTAGGCATTTTATAATTGTCTTCACTTTTAGCCCGACGGAATAGGGTGACGGTAATTAGGGACAAAAGGGGAATTTTTTATAAAAAAAATAGGTACAGAATATTGAATAATGCTTTAAGTAAGGATGAATTCAAAGATGTAATTCTGCATAATAATAATTTAACAGACAAAAATTTCAGGCATACCGAATAAAATTAAACGAGCGTTTGGAAATTAGTATCTCTAATTTCCATTTCTCGAAAACCATGCAAATGGAAATAGGTACTGACGTCATTTACTATGACGTAACACGTAGGTATTTCGGTCAGCCAAAAGATTCAAACCCCTTTGAACCGCAACTATCTTATCTTAACTTTTTTTATAAATATGAACGACCGACGGTGAGATGCTTAACCTTCATCATACCTGTAGGCCTAGCACGAAAAACTTTCGAGTAAGTATCGAGGAAGTAAAGTACATATTTTGACATTGGGTTCTCGATACGTCCTCGATTTAAATTCGATAGTTTTTCGTGTTAGCTCTACTGATGTTAAGTATTGATAAGGCTAAAGATGGAAGCGCACCTCTCCCGGAATCCTCAACCACTGAGGAACTGACTATCACTTCACTTTCCCAATAAGAGTTTATATTCGTGGCATCCACAAAGACGCGCCCCACTAGATTCTATAGTCATAGTTGCTTTTAAAGAGAGCAGCTAAATGGAACTGACGTCACTCTGTAATAGTAATTAAAGAATAGCAAACATTCCAGGGCACTACGTCACAGCGGCAACTTCCAGCATTCATCACGGTATTTTTAGCAGAATATTAATGGGAGCATTCTTTACCGAGTTCAAGTTCTCTAGTTTACGGCTTACGCATTTGCAAAATATACAAAACGGAATAAACTATAGTCTGTTTTTAGGGTTCCGTACCTCAAAAGGAAAAAACGGAACCCTTATAGGATCACTTCGTTGTCCGTCCGTCTGTCAAGACCGGTTTTCTCAGGAACGCGTATCCTCAGATCAATGACCCCATCGAACATAATAAATGCTTTTAAAAAATGTGGAATTTACCCGTTCGATGACCAAATATTTACGGATATAGACTTTCTGCCAAGCTCTGTAACAGACAGACCTGCTGCTGAAGACAACGATGACACAGACGCAGAAGACATCATCGGCGGGTCTCCACCTGTGACTTCAGTAGTTCAAAATAATGATACAGAACCATTAGCCCGCGAATCACCTTCGATATTAAAATAAGACGAATCCATTTCCCAAACATCTACAATTACTCCCATGACACTGAAACAAGCCGACGCGAAAGCTGTTAATGAAGCAATCCCATGCACAACCAAATCTAAGCTCGATGCCGTGGAACCAAACACTCCCATAACTATCACGAACACTAGTGTCAAAAAAGGCACTTCAAAGAAGTTACTTGAAGGTGCTATTGTATCTTATACTACTAGAGCTACTACTCCTGTGCTGCCAAGCACTTCAAAGGCTGACATTGATGTTTCTGGACCAAGTAATTTTATTTCACCCCAATCATTCCGTCCACCAATTAAAGCAGAACCCCGAAAGAAACAGGCAACAAGGAAGCGTAGAAAGAGTATGATAGCAATCTCCTGAAAAAGAAGCCTTGGCTCAGAAAAAAAGAAAAATTACAAAAACCAAACCAAAAAAGCTACTAAAAGAGTAGCTTTTTTGGTTTGGTTTTTGGTTAGGTATCAAACTGAAATTTATATCTAGTACTCAGGTCTACTGTCCCTTGGAGCTGTGAAAAAATCAAACTTCTAAGCCAAAGCAATCAAAAGATATAGCCGTTTATGCTGCAAATTTTCGCAAATTTTGAAACTCGCACGGGAATCAAAATCTACGCTTCCCGTGAACTTAGAATCTTGAAATTTGGTACGAAGTAACGTCTTATAGTACAGATAAAGGAAAAATTGCGAAAACCGTAAATTTTTAGTTATACATACATCATATAATAAAAAATATTTTTGAAAAATTTAAACGGAACCCTCGGTGCGCGAGTCCGACTCGCACTAGGCCGGTTTTTTTTTAATTTACTTGAGTTACTCTGACAGAAGCCAATATCATTTTGTAAAAATAATGCTGCTTTAAAATGTACTTATCAATGATTTCCTCAGACCCAGTTACAGTACAGTAAGTAGTGATTTCACTCACGTACCTACACAAATTCAATTATATTATTACTTGGAACATTAAAAAGGCAGCATTATTATTTTAAGGTGACATTGGCACCTAGATTACTCCAGTAGATTACACAGCTTGCCGTTGTAGCGACAGGCCTTTGTATAGAGAGCACTCAAATACTCTTTTTAATAATTCCGGCTTTTAGTAATTGGAAAAAACAGTAAAAAAATGCCTAGCCTTTGACGATTTATTTACCAGTTCGGTTCGTCAAAAGGTCTCCCCGTCTTCCGTAGGATTTTGCGCAACGATTTTGTAGCTTCTCCAACGTCCATTAGTGATTGAAACAAAAAATGTATTTTCCACCTCACACGCTCGGAAATGTTAGCTTCATTCAATTTCAGCGTGGAAATTTGAATTCCTTTTTGCAAACAAAAATTAAGAAGGGCTTTGCTGTACCTGTACTGTTTTACTTTTATACAGAAATCAACAAAAATAATTGGCTAAAGTGTGTGTCGGGCCATGCGCAGTATAGAGTTCCGTAGTTAGCCTTTACAATATTTTTAAATGGTTCTGTACTTTTTTACTTCTTTGCAGAAATCAACAAAAAATTAACCTTCAAAAACTTTATGATTTTGTATTTTTTGCATTTTTCAATGCTATTTTTATACTTATGGTAAATTTTGTGGCCGAGTTAATTTTTTCCAATATTTTTCTATTTAAAATTTACCATAACTTCAAAAACTTTTTTGATTGGCTAGATTTTACTGAAATAATAACTTACGTAGATTTTATCTACTTTTTATAGGTTTTTTTTTCATTTTTCTCGCATTTTGAGTGTCTAAGTTTTACGGCGATGGTCAATGGACTTTTCTACATTTTCTTAAGGTTTGAGAGTGAAAAAACCGTAAATTAGCCGATTCTGTTTCTTAAACTTTTAACCAACCATGGCAATTGACATTGACAAACCATAAATAGTCAAGACATTATTTCAATAGCCTGAAATCTTATCAGCCTAACCTCTCTTAAGGGTGCATAAGGAGAATGTACCATGACACATTGCTCGGAGACCAGTTGGTTGCCCCAAGGTGTAACATGAGCGTGTCCATACAAACGTAGGCGAAAGGCCAATGCTAGAAATGTATTGGAAGATTAGCGCCTTTTCGAAAATACCCGCACACTATTCAAACCTTGTTCAATGGATAGAGTATATTTGTACGAAGAATAGTTACTGAGACAGCATGTTTCTAAACCGTATTCATTTTGAGATAAATGCACCTGGGTCCGTAGACAAAGTAACATAGTTATGTAGCGAAACGATAATTCGATTCGTTATTGTCTATACTCGCCAATTAACTTGCGGTAAGACCACGTGATTTAGCGCGGCTTAAACCAATCCGCCAATCCTATACATTTAATTCTTTTCGAACTTCGTTATCGTTTTGGAATTGTTACTTTGTCTAGGGGCCCTGTTCATTACTATTATTTCATAATATATTTAGGGTGAAAATAACTAAATTTTTGAGATTTTATCTAACTTTTACCATTGAATGATCATAACTAATACAATGAATTGAATTATAATATTTTATTTAATTAAAGAGTAGAAAGCGGATGTTTGAGGTACTAAAAATAAATTATTAATATTATTATTATATTATATAGCATATTTAAATTAAATAGAAAAATACTTTCTTATACCTAATTGGAATAACTGGAGAACATTAATTACTTATTTTTATTTATTCTGATCAAGCAATGATACTTATCAAGGGAAATTCTTAACGAATTAACTCCCATGATCTATTTAATACTTCGTGAATACGTGTCGTGCAACTTACTTACTTGCAAAATCCGCTAATTCTCGTTATTTCTGTAAACATCGTCGAGATTGCTAAGAAACTTTCCGGCTTGAATTTCTGCCAAGCAAGAACAGCTTTTACTTTTTATCACGGGCACCGCCACAACTTAACTTAGTTAATAGTCTTGGAGTTTGTCACAATTTCCACTTCTTAATTACAAATAGTTATTTGTTATGCAAGGATGGATATTAGCGACGAGTTACTTCTATTGAAAGCTGAGCAAGTGAAGGATTCTAGGATTGAACCACGAGCGTAACTAGAGGTTCAAAGATTGAATCCTGAGCGAAGCGAGGATTTAAAAGGTACAAGACGCTAAAAACTTTTCTGCCAAGCGCAACACACAATTTTTCACTTCACAACAACGAGGAACATTTTACGGTTGTTTCCGCGACCAACTTCCGGTAAAAAAATCTTTAAACAAAAAGTTTAATCTAAATATACCTTATTCTCGTTGTTTTAATGATATAAAAACTAAAATAATAAAAGAGGGAGTATTGTAGTTCGGTAAACGATTCGGTAAATGTTGACATTGACATGAGGTAGTTAACTTTCCGGAGCGTGGAAATATGTTTTTAAAAACTAATGTATCGAGATTTTATCGATGAACTACAGACTAACTTAGGCTAACTTAGGACGAGTGAACCCAGCAGAGTTTGATGCCGGACTGACTCGATCTACTCCTTATTCTAATACAAAAAGATTATAATAATAATTGCTACATTGCAACTTAATTCTAAGGATCGGCAAGACTGCTTACATTGCGTCTGCCGTCCTTCCTGTCCAAAGCATTTCACAGAATAATGTTACATTGTAGTTACATTGTATTAACTATGAAGTGCTTCGTCAGTAGATCTTACAATATAACTCCTCCACCCTTAGAATGAAGTTATCTGAAAAACTAAATTTTTCAGAAAACTCATTGGAAACTTTACCTAATTTTAACAATTTAAACTATATGTTTCAAAACTAAAATAATTACTTTTTCAAATGTATCAAGGGTATCTCATTTACTTGATTAGGTGAAGTTTGAGGGTTATTAACATCAGATGGAGTTTTCTTACATAATTTTCTTAAAATTATCTTATATTTTAACACAATAAAAATTACAATCAATACGGAAACTATTACATACAATACTATGGTAGCAACGCTTTCACTTTGTTGCACACTGACACTTTTCACATTTTTCACGCCTTTTTGTAGCACGTAATTTAAATGCTGAATGTCGTCCAGATTTACTTTCTTCAAGTTCACAGGTTCGTAGTCCGTAGAATTCTGTTGCTGATTTTCAGGTAAACTGGGTAATGTGATTACAGGTAAAGGTTTGTTTTTCTTGAACATGGAGTAATAACGATGTCCTCGAATTTCTATTCCTTCTATGGATACTATACATCTATCTGGTATGGTTAGTATGTATGTGCCTTGTATTTGCCCATGGATGATATTACTATCGCAGTTTTGTGAAATAATTTTGTTAACCTTGGAGAATAAAATCCAACTATTTGCGGTAATCTTTTGAAGTTTCAGGTCTTCCATGTCGACTGATCTAGGGAAACATGAAGATGGATTTGGGCAATACGTCATCAGTTGTTCAATGCAGGTTTTATCGGCATAAGGTGTGAGGTCATCTTCAGTACACAAGTAATCTTTATCTGTAACTTCTTTACACGGTTTGGCTATTGGTAAGTATTTCAATCCTTCTACGAGTAGGTAAGGAAAGTCAGGGATTATAATATAGGTTAGGTTTATGGAATTATAGAATATGGGAAGGGAATACAATTTAAAATAATTATATGTTACATTGTCAACTAAAGGTATATCTATAATAAATCTTATAACATTATTTGTGATGTAAGTTTTTACAGAAAACGTTTCTTCTAGGTTAATGAGATTTTGTTCATTTACGGTAAACATTAAATTATCGTGTTGAGCTATTTCCAATAATAAATTCAATAATTCGTTTGGGTTTAAAATACTTTTGTGGATAACTGATACTTTACTGAGCGCTAGAGCAGTTTCTATTTCGCTGAGTTTAATGTACATGGTTCGGAAGTTAGCAACAAACATATTTAAAATACTAATGAGATAAGTTACATAGCTTAGCTGATTTTCTTTGACAGAGAGGTCACTAAGTTTTGTTTCAATTCGAATAAGACGCTCATTCATAAGTTGTGTATTTTCATCAATAGTTTTTGTGGAATTTAGAAAATGATCTAACATTTTAGATATTATGGTAACCTTATTGGAAACTTCCTGTTCGTGGGTTTGTATGTTTGCAATAAGCTTATCATATTTAACTGCATCGTCATAATCTAAATTTCCTGTAATTATCTTGATAATTGAGCCAATTGGGTTAATGAGTCCTCGTTTGACTTTTCTTGAGGGGCTCAGTTGTTGGAATTTTTCAATAGTTTCATCACGTAAGTATTGTACTAATTGTTGTAATTCCTGAATCTCAAATTGATAAAAACTGTTATTACTGTAATGAGTTGTGATGTCATTTAATTCAGAATATTTCTCAATATTAAATAAAATGTCTCGTTCGAAACCTTTCAGATCTATTGTTTTTATAATGGACCACTGATCGCGTTGTAAAAAGGCTTGACCTTGTTGAAAAGGTAAGATTCCCGGATTTTGTTTAATTTCTACCAGTTGAAGTCCCTGGCTGGGGAGAGTTTGACCTAGGAGCCGTTGCGTTATCGACGTCCATATCAGTAGGTTCATCCACCTCATCCACCACCTGCGAAGGGCGTTTCACATTTTTAATTGGTACCTTCGTATCGCGTTCATTTACTTTAATAGGTAAAATATTACGGTCTGCTTTACCCGTGACTATAGCCTTTTGATATTTAGGTTTGTCTTTAGACTGTCGCTTATTGACTGCTTTGGCGAATATGGTTTGTCCTACTTTCAATTCAGGGCCTGTCTCTCCACCTCGTTTATGAATTACTTTTTTCTTTAATTTCACTGCTTTTTCCGATAATTGTTTATATAATTCGTGAGTTCTTTTTCTATGATCTTTAATAAGTTGCTGTTGATAATTTTTCTGGAAATCTGTATCAAATGTTGAATTTAATTCGGTATGACCGAAAACTACCTCAAATGGTGTTAAATCAGTAGTACTATGGATGGTATTATTATAAGCCATGACTGCGTAAGTCATAACTGTAGCGGCATCGGTATATTTTCTTTCATATTTGGCTAATCGATATATTTCTATTAAAGTGGAATGGAAACGTTCAACTAATCCCATGGAATTTGGGTTATTTGGCGTTCCAATATGCAAAGTTATTTTGTGTAAATCTGTTAATTCTTTAATTAATGCATTATTAAACTCGGTTCCAGGATCTGAACTAATTTTTTGTGGTGTTCCGTAAAAAGAAAAATATTTAATTAGGGCTCTAACAATTTCGGGTGTTGATCTGGATGGGATTTCTATTGCCTGACCTAATTTACTAAAAGCATCGATAATTGTTAGATATGTTTTTGATTCGATTGAAAATGTATCCATGAATATTTCCTGGAATGGTGCATTTTGTGTTTGCGTTAATTGTAAAACTGGTTTTATGGGCTTTCTATCATATTTAGAAACTTTACATTGTTCACAAGAATTGATGACTGCTGTCACCATTTCATGCATGTTTTGCCAAAAATAGTTTCTCTTAATTCTTTTAACTGTTTCCGTGATACCTCGGTGACATGTTTTCCCGTCATGTATTTTATTAATTATTGCTCGTTGTTCCTGCTCATCTTCTACGTAAACTACGCGTTCGGTGCATTCAATAAAATTTACTGTGCCCTTTTTAAATAATTCGATAATTATTTTACTAAATCGTTTTCTATGTTCTGGGTGTTCAAAGTAAATGAAATATTTGATTTTAGGCTTAATGTATCGTTTCAGAAAATCTTTTATTATTTGGTCGTTTTGTAATGGTAAGAACACTTCTAAAACTTTTTGTTTATCGCGGGATAAATCTGTTACTTGCATATCTTGACTAAATTTATAAAATACTAATATCTGATTTGGCTTCGTATCAACTGCTTCATGTAATATTGGTATACCTAAAGATTCTGTTTCTTGAGCTGAGTGAATGGTTTGAATACTAGAGTTATCGGAACGAATTGGATAGTTAGATGGTTCGATATCCATATCTGTGGAAATAGAAGCGGTGTCTTCAGAATCGGAAATGGTTATGGTGTCTGAGTCAACGATATCCTTTTTCGTTAATTTAGATGATTGCTCTTCACTATCTTCCACATTAACAATCATGGAATCGTTATCATCATTACCTAATGCATTGAATTGAAGGCGTGATAACGCATCTGCATTTGCGTTCTGTTTTCCGCTTTTATGGATTATGTGAAAATCATATTCTTGCAGACGCAAACGCCAACGCGTTAATTTGCTGTTCAATTCTTTTAAATTACTAAGCCATATTAGAGGTCTATGGTCCGTATAAACTGTGAATTTATTTCCATATAGATACGGTCGAAAATGTTTTGTGGCCCAAACTATAGCCAGCAACTCACGTTCGATTGCACTATATTTCTTTTCAGTATCTGTTAGCGTTCGGCTAGCATATGCCACCGGCTTATCGCTACCTATACAGCCTTGTGACAATACTGCACCGAGGGCTACTTCAGATGCATCTGTTGTTAGAATGAATGGCTTGCTCATATCTGGATATTGTAAAATCGGTGCATTTATTAAAAGTTCTTTACATTTTTGGAATGCTTCTGTATATTTATTATCGATAATCACTCTTTTGCCCTTTTTTAAACATGCTGTTAAAGGTTGACATATTTTAGAAAAGTCTTTTACGAAACGTCTGTAATATCCTATGAATCCTAAAAATCGTTTTATTTCAGTCTGTGTTTGTGGAATTGGGTAATCCATAACTACTTTAATTTTGTCATCGTTAGGTTTAAGTCCGTCTTTTGTCAACGTATGTCCCAAATATTGTACTTCTTTTCTAAGGAATTCGGATTTGTCTAATTGTACCTTCAAGTTCGTCTGTCTGAGTCGTTCAAATACTGCACGTAATTTTTGAAGATGTTCTTTTAGTCCATTCGAGTAAATCAGAATGTCATCTAGGTAAACGAGGCAATGTATTCCCTGTAAGCCTCTCAGCACGTTATTCATCGTTCGTTGAAACGTTGCCGGAGCTGTCTTTAGACCAAATGGCATTCTAAGAAACTCATAATGTCCATTTTGTGTAGAAAACGCAGTTTTTTCCCTATCTGAGTCTGTAATTTCAATTTGATGATATCCTGAAGCTAAATCTAACGTTGTAAAGTAATTGCTTTTACCTAATTTGTCAAATAAGTCACATATGTTCGGAAGTGGGTATCTGTCGTCAACTGTAATCTCGTTTAAACGTCGGTAGTCTATGACCATTCTATATTTTATTTCACCTGAAGCATCCAATTTTTTTGGAACCAAATGGACAGGGGCACTCCAAGGAGAATGTGATTCTTGTATTACGTTATCTTGCAATAATTTTTCTACTTGATGTAATATTTCCTGTGCTTGAGCCGGTGCCTGTCTATAGGGTTTTATATAAATCGGATCTTCATTTACAGTTCTGATTTGGTGTTTTACTTGATTGGTAAAAGTAAGTGGAATGTTTTCACAATAAAATATATCTTTATATTCTTCACATAGACGAGTGATTTCTCTACGCTCTTCTATGTTGAGATGGTCTAAACGAAGCTTATTTAAGTTGTCATTCAATAAGGTATCTGTCTCTACGTTTGTATAGTCACCGTTATAGTTAGTTTCTATTTCGTTACAAAATTTGGATACTTTGAAGGGTGCTGTAATAACTAATTCTAATAAATTATTTGTTGCATTTTGTATAATGGTTTCGGCAAAATAATTTTTACAAGAAACTAAGGCAGTAGGCATACGAACGTCTTGACAAAATTCCTTAAATTCAATAATTGCATCACCGTTTTCCTGATTCACTGGTAGTTTAATGCGTTGTTCTGATCGCGGTTCTAATATAATTTTATAATCACTTTTATAAACTATTGGGATAGTAGTCTTGTCTGTCTGAAGGATCATATGGTTATAAGAAATATTTGCTTTGAGTCGAGACAAAAGATCACAACCGATTACTCCATCGTATCTTTTATCTACATCGTATATATAAAATTTATGTGTAAATGGTTCTTTAAAAATTGAGAAAAGAGGAATATTAACTACATCATTATGGACACTGGATGCATGCGTACTAGTCACCATAAACGGTTCGTAGCATCTATAGTTATTGAAATACTCATTAGCTTTAGATGTACTAACAAAAGAACGTGTGCTTCCAGAATCTAACATAAACTTAGCATCTATATCTGGTACATATATATAAGGTAATTTTAGAGTATTGTCTGAATTTATTTCAATTATCTCGGGATGATTCGGAGGCAATTGACTTGAAAATTTTTATTAGAATCTACTTTTTCCTGATTACTTTCTAATTGTGGATTATTATCGCTTTCAATTTCACCAGGATCGGGGTATTGTTCTGTATATGCATTTTCATTATAATAAGCGTACATATTTTCATCAAATTCGGTCTCGTAATTATAAGGGTAATTATAATAATCAGTTTCGTCAGTAGATATTTCGTTTACTGGAAACTGTTGCGGTTTAGCGGGTGCGGTTCTCATTGAAACGTCATTAGAGAAATTAGGAGGACGGTAACCTTGATGTTGCTGCTGAGGCCTAAATCCAAATTGGCCTGGCTGTGGTCTAAAACCTTGCGTTTGAGGTCTATAACCAAATTGACCTATTTGCGGACGGTAGCCCGTTGGTTGAAATGGTGTATTCGTATTAAATTGGGGTTTTGTAAAATTATTAAATTGTGGTGCTGTGGGTCGCGGTTGGTTGAATGCATTTGTATTTAGAGGTCGATTACCAAAGTACTGATTATTTGGTCGGAAAAGATTGTGGGTGTTTCCCGGAATACCAAATTTAAATTGATTTGTCGGAAATGCAGGAATACCAAATTTAAATTGGGTGTTCTGCGGAATTGATGGTTTAAATATATTTTGTTGAGTGATTAATGGTCTATTTTGGAGCATCTTTGATCGAAGGTTATACTGTTCTTGGAAATTAACTTCTTCTAAAACAAAACTCAATGCTTGCTCTAATGTGGTCGGATTTTTAATTCTAACTATTCGCACCATGTGTTCGGGTAAATTATATAAGAAAACGTTCAAGGCAGTATTATCGTAAATAATACGTTTTGCTTCTTTTAAGGTAACGGATGAACTTTGGTTAACTTTTGAAATAAGAATTGCTCTCACGTCCTGAATTCTACCACAGAATTCTAAGTAAGATTCATTGTTTCTAATTTTTAATGTTTCTAATTCGATCGCTACACATTCCTCACTTCGCGGGTCTCCGAAATGTTGGATTAAGATTGCTTTTATTTCGTCATACGTCTGAAATTCACCTCGCTCGCTGATCAGAGCAGCGGCTTTCCCGGACAATTTACTAGTAACTGACTGAAGTAAAAACTCATTAACGTTTGCTGCACCTTGGTACTTTGATATAACGAATTCACATTTCCTCAAAAACAAACTTAAAGTTTTTGTGTTCCCGTTATACTCAGGTATAAGGTTTAGCATTTCGCGAGGGATGTGTGGTGTCGGATAATCTAGTTCGCTCTCCATTTTAAATATAAATATAATTACTATAACACAAGCTTAGTTTATGATTAAAAATAAGGTAGGTAATATAAAGTAACCGCGAGATTCTATCGCGTAAACTTTAAATTATCTAAGTAAACTACAACTTTAAAATTAATTTGCGAGATTTTATCGCCTATTACTAAAATTAAAATTATATTCAAAGTAAATCGTGAGATTTTATCGCGTAGATACTTCAAATGTTTAAAAACTATATTCACTTTTTGTATATAAAAAAAAATCACAATAATCACTTAAATCTAACACTAGGATAAAGGATAGGAAAGGATGTAGAAGAATTTTACAACTTACATGCCAGTCTGCACCTTATTTTCACACATTACCGATTTTAGGCAAATTACTCCCGTTAACAAATTTATTTGGTTCATGGATAGTCTTTACCGGTGTTGAAACACGCGAACTGCTGCACACACGCGAACTTCAGCAACGATTTCGGATTTTACGAAGCTTCGAAACTGTTTCCCGAATTTTCTGCGATGCTAGCGTACTTTTTCGAGAGTTTTCCGCGTATGATAAACAGTAGACTATCCTACCGGCTGCGCCAGTTAACTTTCCGGAGCGTGGAAATATGTTTTTAAAAACTAATGTATCGAGATTTTATCGATGAACTACAGACTAACTTAGGCTAACTTAGGACGAGTGAACCCAGCAGAGTTTGATGCCGGACTGACTCGATCTACTCCTTATTCTAATACAAAAAGATTATAATAATAATTGCTACATTGCAACTTAATTCTAAGGATCGGCAAGACTGCTTACATTGCGTCTGCCGTCCTTCCTGTCCAAAGCATTTCACAGAATAATGTTACATTGTAGTTACATTGTATTAACTATGAAGTGCTTCGTCAGTAGATCTTACAATATAACTAGGTACAAGACATAGTTTATTGTTAAACAAGACAATATACTAGAAAAAAGCAATAATAGACGCAAAATCATCTATTCGCGCATCCGCAAACATCCCTGACGCGCTAGAATATACACATACATTTATATATAGCATTATTATATTATAATTATACATTAGTTTAATCTTATTTTTATTGTTTTTATGATTCAATGAACTAAAATAATATAATAAAACTTAAACGGAGTATTATAATTAATTCAAAGCTATTTAAAATAAGAATAAAATGTAACAAATAAGTCAATTCGGAACGCATTATAACATATTTTTAGGTATTAAATTAAAAAAGTACTTTACCGCGCTAGGCCGCAATAAGCGATTTTCTACACAGAAACTAAATGACAAAACCTCCTTTTCCAAGCGTGTGAGGTGAAAACATTATTACTGAATCTCTGATTTTTTATGTGACACAACAATTACTTAGTTATTTATTTGACATTTTATTAATAAATTATATTGTAATGTGCATTTTTATTAGTTTAAACATTTTTGACATTATATAATTATAATTATGTCATATCTGTGATTTGTAATTATAATTAGTTCTAGCTTCTGGCAAATGTTAATACAATGTCAGAGTAGGTGTGGCTTGTTCGAATAAGAATAGAATAGTCATTAATTGGCAACACATACCGTGTACACGTAGCAAAAAAAACATGGAAAATCACTCAAGTTTGGTTAATTATTATGGAATTTGTGTGAAATGTACATACATCGGACATGACGAATCTATAGGTTCCGTTTTTTGCCATCAAGCTACGTAACCCTAAAAATGGAGCTTATTTTATTGAATCGTTTTTCCACTTATTCCAGTTTCTGGCAAATATGATAAAAATGATAATAGAAAATTAGACTCACAACCTATGTATAAATGAAAATATTTTGTATCAAACTTTTATCAAAGCCTGCCCATAAACAACGGTTATCTAATCGATAGTTGGTTAACTCGGTTCCAAAAGCTTTGGGAAAAAACCCGCGTCAATAGAATGACACATCTTCCATATTGCATTTATTATATCCTCGCTTCTACGATGAATCGAAAATTAAAATTACGCACGTAAATCGGTTTCCGTGCGTGAAAAATTAAATTTAGATCAAAACAAATCCGACTTCGCGGAAAAAATATTTTTGTTTCATGGTGAATGCATGATTTTTATGATGCAAAATGATTGACATGTTGGTGCTAGCCTGTTGTTGGCCATTTGCCATTCATAATGTAGCAATGCTGATGGCTGTTTTTATGATTTAAAACGGTAATTAGAAGAAGAAATTAAAAACTGTTATGTACCAACAAAGACTGAGAACAGCCGGCTAATTAAATAGCTTAACTTGGGCTAGATAATTGGTGTGTTTGTATGCAATTATTTATTTATTTATTTATTATTATTATTTATTGAGCCTATAAGAGCCCATCAATTTAAAAATATCTTGAACGTAATAACTCGGTGCATTAACACTAGATTAGTCATTATAGCTTGTAAGTAATAACTAATAAAACGAAAAAATTGTCGTTAGTAAATACAGTAATTTTGAACTCTGGAAATCAATTAAAGCGCCAATCCTTGAATATAATTAATCATTTAACCAAACTTGTACTACAGGCACGACCAATTATGTAAAATGTACTCAGTGTATTTTAAATGTACTTAGAGTAAAGTAGATACCTTGTATGGTGTAGATAAGCACTAAGAAGGAGTTCTTACAAAATTCAATCCCTGGGGGGTAAAATAGGGAATCAAAGTTTGTATGAAAATCCGCTCAGTTTCGAAGTTAGGATCTTCAAATTTTGTGTATAGGGTGTCAGTTTAACATTAATATTTATGCGTCTCAGAGTACTTGACAATTGCAAAAGAGGGTTGAAATTTTGTATAAAAAACCCTAAATTGATTCATTGATTGATTCTTATCACGTTAGTGTAGCCCAAACGGCTGAAAGTAGAGAGACCATTTTTAGAGGGTAAATATCTTTTATGGAGTAGATGTGCACTAAAAAGGGGTTTTTCAAAATTCAACCCCTAAGGGGGTAAAATAGAGGATGAAAGTTTGTATGAAAGTCCTTCAGTTTGGAAGTTAGGATCTTCGCACTAAGTGTTTAGGCTGTCGATTAAACATAAATATTATGTGTCACAGAGTATTTGACAATTGCACCTCCGAAGTGGGAAAAGAGGGTTGAAATTGTGTATAAAAAACCCTCAATTGATTCATTAATTGATTCTTGTCATGTTAATAGTTAGTGTAGCCTAAACGGCTAAAGTAGAGATACCAGTTTTGGAGGGTTGATACTTTTTATGGTGTAGATAAGCACTAAGAAGGGGTTTTTCAAAATTCAACCCCTAAGGGGGTAAAATACGGGATGAAAGTTTGTATGAAAGTCCGTCGTTATGATCTTCAAAGTTTGTGCTTAGGCTGTCGATTAAACATAAATATTTTTGTGTGTCAGAGTAATTAACAGTTCCACCCGCGAAAGGGTGAAAAGAAGGTACACCTATTGTTTGCTCAAACGGCTGACTGTAATATTAAAGTTGGAGGCTTGGTTATTACTTGGATATCCAAATACTATTCATCGAACCAATCTTCGAGGTACATTATTATACATAGAGCTTTTCCACACGACGCAACTGATTTGCGCAAGTAAACGTCAATTCTTTCTTAATGTATGAGGATTAGTGGCCACCTCTGGTGTCAGAGTTTATCAGGCCCTCTTAAGGTGACTTGGCTTAACGACTGTTATTAGATTACAACAGCCGGGACCGACGGTTTCACGTGCCCTCCAAAGCACGGAAGCGCTATTTTGTAGTGTCACTTTGCGGTCCCCCATCCGACACCTGACCGGACCGAACGTTGCTTAACAAACGTAATCGAATACGATCAGTCTGTCATGCGCTGCCAAGAACGTCAAATTACGATATTTGACTTTTAGTAGCGCACATTTTCGGTGTCACTTAACTACCAGGTCACCATGTAAACCTGTAAGCTTACTCTTGAATCCAATACCGATCGATCGACATTGGTATTGTGACGTTCGTAGATACTCTTGAGTCGCGACAGCAGCCCTAAATTGGATTCATACTAAGCGGACATTGAGTGAACTAAACGACATTGAGTTTTGCTCAAAACTGTACTCAGGACGTTATTTTGACAGCTAAACTTGGGATTGTATTGTGTTGAAATTGATTCACGATGGAGATCGTCGCAATAACTAGTGAGTTATTTTTTTAGTATTGAATTGGAATATTTTTCGGAAAGAAATTATAAATGCACAACTATCTTAATCACAAAGCAATAGCTAGTCTTATATATAATCAAGTAAACTATCGGAAAAAAAATTATCGCGTTTTTTTACTGTCATTCCGCCGGGAATTGGCTCCGGGACGTAGTCGAAGAAGACTAGAAGACGAAGAAGACCGACGACACGTTAACCACTGACCATCATACTGGTCTATTTTATTTTATTTTATTTGGCCAGTAATAAAATCATTTTTTTTATATATTTTATCAAATTGTGCATTTTCTTAACAATGATCTCGTGTTTGCATTTGAAATTGACATATGTTGCAGTTATATTGCTGCTTTAGTAAGACAGTTGTCTCATTGATTTTTACTAAATCAGCCATGTGACTGCAGTTTCAATCAAACGTTAACAAAAATAAGTTACAAAATCACGGGGAGTTTCTATTCAATGGAAACCGTAGCAACCGTTCAAAATAACAGATTTTTGACGTTGCGTTGTGTGGTGTGACGCGCGTAGCTGCGCAGCGCTCCATCATATTACATACTTAACAACGTCATAATTTGTAATGTGCTGTGCTGTGCTGCGCTGCGCTGCATTCGGTCTGCCTCTGGCTTAAATGTTCAGCAGTTTATTTCTATTATGTTTTTACTTGAGTTTTATTTCTACAAGCGTTTTGATTTGTCGAGTTTTACATAGAATTAGCGAAAACTAAGCACGTTACCAGACTTTGAATTCATTTCCGCTCCTTTCCCTTCTCTCAACCTCTAAAGCCGCGTTTTGACGATCATAGTTGACTCGTAAGAGTGGAATATGACGTTTAACTCTGACGTCACTATGATCGTGTGAACCGGGTATATGAGTGTACTCTAACGATATTTTGCCATTATAGTTGACTAGGACCGCGCTAAACTTCTCAGAGCGGACCCTATAAGAGTGTAATAATAGCTTACGTTTTTTAGAGTAAACACCTTACGGCCGGCGTTACCAAAATAGCTGTTTTTTACATATACTTTATACGTTTTACACTATGGAAGTTTATTTTTTCAATTGTGTTGTGTCAGTAACATAGAATTATTAAGTACGTACTTAACAAACAACAACAACAACAAACAACGAACAAACTTTGCAATGTATACCTATTGTAATGACTAAAAAAAGGAGTATACATATTGTAAGCTTCTATAGAAAACTGTTTCCAAAGAGCAACGCGCGTGTTAGAAATAAGGACCATAAGTACAAGTATCAATGGATATGTAATTAAAATTCTACTGGAAATGTTAAATAGTTTCAATTGTAGTTAAATAAAAGTATTGTTCTACGAGGAATAAAAAAGAAAACCTTAGAAATCTTTCAATAATTACGGGAATTTATTAAATAAATTTATATTAATATTTCCATTATAATGATTATTTAAATCACAACTTTAAACAGACAACACATTTAATTAACATAATCTTTATCCATAACAGAGAACATCAAGTGTAACTTCAAAGAAAATTAATCGAGAATAAAACAGTATTAAAGCACTTGGCTCATTAGACCTCTAAATACAAATTAACCTAGATAAAACATGGAATACTTATAACTAAAATAGAATATAACAATATTTAAGTAGAATAAAACAGTATTAAAGTACCTAATTAAGCTTTTAGACCGCTCTGCTCGATTGACCACTCAAGACTGTCCCCAAAATGTGTCCTCCATGCTCAGAGGGAGCCAAAAGAGGAGAGGGATTCTCCCGCCATTTTTAACAACTTTAACAACTCATCCGTGAACATAATAAATTTGCTACAGTGGCGCCAACAGGTCAAATCACTTCGTTTATGAAAAAAACATACTTTTAATAAACTATTTGTACTAACTATAATATAATATAAATATTATTAACATCAGTAATTTCATTTATATGCGGATGATCTCCAACTGTACCTTCCCGTTAAGCTCTCAGACTATGAGAGCGCTGTAACAAGGGTAAATGAAGACACATATCAAAATAAATCCAAGTTACTGTTAAGGCGGTACCCAGACCGAAAGTAGCGCCGCGTTCAATTTTATTTAATATCGTAATTCTAATGCACAATTTTAATAAAACTTTACGTGGAATTTTTAGAGCCCATTGTCTTGTATTTTTAGAAGGTATCGCTACATCTCGTCATAGTCATTCGTAGAAGTAGATAGCAAATGTGTCAAAAACGGCCACTTTTAGCAGTTTTGCTATCTACTTCTAGCAGTGCCTACGAGGGAATGTAATGATACCGTCTAAAAATACTAGACTATGGGCTCTAAAAATTCCCCGTAAAGTTTTATTAAAATTGTGTATTAGAATTACGATATTAAATAAAATTCAACGCGGCGCCACTTTCGGTCTGGGTACCGCCTTAATAGGTTCAAAGAAAAAACTTTATAACTTTAAAAACATTGCCGTAATGTACACATACAGGGAGAGAGGATAGAGCGCGTGGATAAGGCTAGAAATCTGGGGCTGATATTAGATGAAAATCTAAACTTTGATAACCATGTGGCCGAGAGCTCCCGCAATTGTTTTTTTATAGACTTAAGTTACTTTACAAAATAAGACCTTATCTGAGTGAGGAACTGAGGATTACACTATGTGAGGCACTGATTTTGTCAAAATTGAATTATTGTGACACTGTTTATGGACCTTGTTTGATGTCCAAGACTAGCAAGCTTGTCCAACGGGTGCAGAATGCTTGTGCGCGTTTCTGTTTTTTATGTACTACCTGGATCACATGTGACTCCCATACTGAACTCCGCAAACATCATGAAAATGGAAGGGCGCAGGAGACTACATCTTGCCACTCTTTTGTTTGGTGTAGTGAATACAGGAAGACCGTGCTATCTCTACGAAAAGATGGCATGGACTAGTGACTTGAGCAGATTTCCTAAGAGAAAAAATACTAACATTTTTGTAAGTGCAAAGCACCGGACAATGGCGTTCCGTGGCTCTTTTAGATTCGCCGCCTCAAGCTGCTGGAATGATATACCACCGCCTATATGTGACCTGCAAAAAGTCGAAACTTTTAGACGCCACCTTAGACACTACATCCTTAAACTACAGAAAGCAGACTTACTACGAGGATTTTCACGTTAATAACTAGGGGCGGTTGGGCGTTCCAGTCCGGCGCAGGATTCTTGAGGCGGACATCATTTAAGTTTCATTGTGAATCATGTTTTTTGGTGGTTTTTTGTTCCATTCTCGTTTGTTTGTTGTTTTTGTTTCGTTTACGTTTGTAACACACTATACTTTTATTTCTGCTGTTTATCCTTTTGTTTTTTCTTTTTTTATATCATGTCATGGCACCGCATTAAAATTAGCACAGAACCAACAAAAACCAGACTCGGTTATCACTTTTTTGTGTTATTGGCAAGGCACAGGGACCCGCGTCTTGTGTAAATAAAATTTTAATTAAATTAAATTGTTTTAATTTTTTTTTATTGTATTATTGCAGTGTTTAATTTTTGTTGTTTTGTTATTTTGTTTTGTTCCTGTTGTCACCACATAGGCTCCTCCAGAATACCAGCGTCTCAGTGGCATGCTCCGTATGTCACTGTGACATTGCTGAGGATGGGTCCTAGTTGGCCGCGCACTTTTTTTTATATATTTATTTTTTTATTTATGTTATTATTATTTTGTGTGTGTGCCAATAAATAGTTTTTCTTTCTTTCTTTCTTTCTATTTATTTATAACTTAATTTGTCAAGTAACAATACAAGTTTAATTTTTGTATTACAAAAATGATTATGTAACCTGACCATTTGTCAATGGTCTAGTCAAAACACATCTTTTAGTATTTTACTGTTTTTATAACTATCGCTTTTAATATTATGATAAATCAATATCGATAAGCTTCAATCATATAATAAATAATCGGTATTTTATAACACCTACACTTTTTAGCTCAAACGCGAATTGCAAGGGAACGAAATGTCAAATATACTTTTACGTTATGAGGAGGTTTCGAGCTCCGTATAAAGTAACCGTATAAGTATCAGTTAAAGTATCGCACAAGTGTGGTACAACCAAATATTATAGACACTACAACCAAATATAACGTGTTTTAACGATATACGTTTTATACGTTACTATAAACGAATTTGTATTTTTTTATGAATGTGGAGCAACCGGCTGTTAGAGTTTCGTGTTATTCATTTTTATATCATAGTTTTCTGAAACAAAAATTAAAATTAAATTAATAATTTCACAAAATAATCAAATATTATTTATTTTAAACATTAAAATAAATGTACGCATAATCCTTCTAATATGAAATGATTAAATATCAAATCATCAATCTGACCATGAACGTGTAAACCCCTATCATAATACACTCTGATTGAGACTACTCTGTCAGAGTCCACTCTTACAAGTCAACTATGATCTTGGCAATATCATTGCCAATATTCTATTGGCATTTCTTGACGACGCTCTACATAGAAGTGTGCTGCAAATAGGATTATTAATTATTAATATTGAGAGTGTGCGGCTAGCCTGTGAGATGGGCGGGTTTAATAATAAACTGATGTGACAGCCCTAATCGCGTGGATGCCTCTGTTACGGGCGGAACTAATCGGTCGGACATCTGACAGCCTCCGCTTGTCAAACGCTGAATCAGGACAATGCTCTGGAGCCGTATTTTTGAATCACTCGAATACTTTACGAAGGTTTATCGTGACAGCACCACAGTACATGAGGACTCTCGAATTACATTCGTACACGGAATTGCAAGATTCGCTTGAGAAAAATTTGGTAAAAAAAGAAGAATTTGGTATTATTATCTGATCCGCTTATTAATAACAAAGTAAAATGCGTAGGTAGTCCGATAGGGAAAATGTAGAAATTTAGCGCGTACAAATAATCGTCGATATCATAAAAATAGAAAGCAATTCGTTATTTTTAGAAATAATAAATTATGATGTGTACCTATAAAAATATTAATAGAGTAGAATTAGAATATTAGAATAACTTATTAACGTTATAACGAAAAATGTTACAAGGCAGGTCAGTAACATAGATCCGATATTTTGTTCACTTTAGTGATATACCAGAGATTTGATACACTTTAGTGAAGCAGATATATTTAATTTTGTTCAATAATAGACTGAAAGTCTTGTTTTACATTCCTACATAATTCATTTAATGCTTGCTATTTTCTTTTTTCCTAAATAAAAACTTACACGTCTATACGCCATATAAAACCAAATGATTGCTTAATAAGCGTGTTTTAATAATATTTTTAATAATAGATGTTAAAGCTGAAGGTTGAAGCGCGCCTCTCCCGGAATCCTCGCCCACTGAGAAACTGGCTATCTTGTCTCCAAATGCCGGAACACAACAAAGCTGAAAACATTGTTATCATGGATACGATAGAGGTAGCTAGCAAGGCGGAATTAAAACAAGTCCCCCTACCAACCAAACTGAAAGTCAAAGTCAAAGATTTTTATTCAAATAGACTTATAGATAAGTACTTTCGAATAGTCCAAAAGTTTCTTTTCCCTACCAGCCATTCAGGACATCTTTTAACTGATAAGAAGAACGGCCGCAAGAAACTTATCAGCCTTAAAAGAAACAACAACATTTACAATGAAACATGTTGTTGCCAAACACAAATCTACAATCTTGAAATATATTTAATAAAAAAGGAAAATTTTCGCATACTTATATTAGAATATTTTCCTCTTACACAATTTACAATAGTTATGTTTAATGTTGGTATCACATCCATGCATTTTGGTCTTTTAAATAGTCATCTACCTTGTAATAACCTTTGCTTAAGAGCGTTTTTAACATTTATTTTAAATTTATGCAAAGGCAGCTCAATCACTTGTTGTGGAACTTTATTAAAAAAGGCTATGCCTTTCCCCAAAATCGATTACAAATTACCCCCATTGCAAGTGAATCAAACCCGGAACCTTTGGGCCTGATACCGGTGGTTGTTACCACTAGACCACAGAGATGTTATATATCACTAAACAGAACTCGAAGAACAATAATTCCTAACCACGCCCATCTTGTATACAATGCATTACCAATAAATACCCTAAACAGGGTAATTCTACCGAAAGTTATGGACCATAATAAACTACGTGCTTTTATTACTGAATCAATAAGGCACCTCAAAAAGGAAACAGAGGCCACAGTGCATTTACCAGTACCTCATTCTTCCTACTATTATCATAAAATGTGTAAGTTTGTGAGGATGTTTGGATGGATTTGATGGATGCATGAATGGATACTTGTTACTGAATTTTCTTATATATTTTTATATTTTTCTTTAACATAGCAGCAATTGCCGATATATGTAAAATGTTGGGCACGCAACCGAGGTTTTATTCACCGTTTTGAAGAAAAACATGTTTTCACTGGACGGTCGCGCGCGGCAAAACATGCAATAATGCGTTTTTGCAATTCTGCGATTTTTTGCAAATGGGCGCGCTCACTCGACTTTTCATTAAGATTTCTCAAAAATATTAAAGAGGAAAACAAATGATTGATTCGAAATAAAATCAACTGTTGACAATACAATAGATGACTTCCGCAATTTTTTGCGATTAAAACAAAAAAGTAACGAAAATTAACCCTTAAATTCTATCCTTATGTAGGTATTCCGGAAGCTGTTTACTTGCCTCTAGGAGGTAATTAACAATTCAAGGGGATCAGAAGTTAAATTAATAATCTGTGATCAGTAGGCTTATTACGAGTTTGGCAAACTCGACGTTACAGTAAACGTAAATGTAAAATGTAGCTCTGTCTCTTTCATATTTAGCAACTGTTTTACCGACATGAGCAGTGTATCCGATAGTCTACGCTCACGAGTCCTGTAAATGTCATGTTAAGCAAACTCGTAATAGGGGTACTGAAGGTAATTATCATGACAACAGTCAATATAATGCGACAAAGTATAGTGGGTCCTTTCAGATCTGACATTAAGGAATAGACTTATCCAGAGTATTGAGGAGCGAAAGGGAGCTGTACCTATACAGTTAAATCATCTAGGCTGTCTTTTTGAACTAGGATGATTCCTGGGACGTTCAAGTTTGACAGTTCTAGAGATGTCCCATATTGAAATTCTATCGACTTACCTATTAATTTTTTTTTTGAGATAATGAACCTAATTTTGGAGAAATCGCAAGATATTTTACTACTATTCCGGCCACGTAGAATTCAGTTACATAGCGTAACTTATATCATCCAAATTAAACATAATCTATACTTATAATAAGAATAAAAGTCTGTACATTGCTTAGATTTGCAAAAAAAATAGATAGGGGGCTTACTCAGAATAAGCAGCAGAACCAATTTCTATCATTTTTAGAATGAATGTTTGTCCCTCTGTCTGTATGTCTGTGTGTTTGAATGAGCATCACACTAAAACCACTGATCTAAGTCCACAAAATTGTTTATATGTTTAAAATCCGTATCTCAACTTACCGTATAAGCTAAATTTCATCAAAATCGATCAACTCTGTCAAAATTAATTTCATTATAAAGAGAGGACGCACGGAGAAGTTTATATTGTGACGCGCGTATGCAGGCAGAGTTGGAGTTTACGCGTCGTTCAGGTTTTGGTTGCTTAGCAACAGTAGTTGATTTTAATTCTTAAAAAATAATATTTTGACGTAACTAATTAGGAAACTGTATAATGATTGGCACTTTAAGAAAAACCTGACATACATATTTGACGACCTGTTTGGCGCAGGGGTACTAACCCCACCTTCTGCGCCAGAGATCCCGGGTTCGATCCCCGGACAAGACAAATATTTGTGTGCATGAACATGTCTATTTGTCTTGGTCTGGATGTTTAATATGTATATTATGTATGTATTTACAAAAAAAAAGTATATAAGTATGTTTATCCGTTATCCAGTATCCATAACACAAGTTCTTCATGATACTTAACGTGGGCTAGATAATTGGTGTGATTATATGCAAATATTTATTATTATTATTATTATTATTATTATATTTGTTAGTTATTATTTCTATTACAGACTTAGGCAAAATTTACTATTTTAAAATTATTCCCTGATCTATATTTAATAAATTCACACAACATTGAATACGTAAAAATATTATTTATTAACAATAAAAGAGATAATGTCTGAAAACGGCCAAAAGTACAGTCATTGGCACTCTTAATACAATCATTGGCAGCCTTAAGGTACAATGATTGGCACTCGACCACACTATCGTTTTTGTTGCTTTTTTGTTTTTGTTGTTGCTTCTGTTGTTTTCTTTATACGTTTAATGCCATATTTGGATCAGTTGTCATATTCATTCATTGCGTTATATATATTTTTTGTCGTTTTTTCTACAGTTTTAGTTGTTTTATAAATTTAGTTGTTTTAGTTTATCAACGTGTCGCGAATACATGTGGCATTTTTATGAACAGCAGGTCAGGCTTTAAGTATACTTTGTGCTTAAGATTTCCCTTTACCTATGTCTTTCATTTTAGATGCGGATTTCGTAATACAAGTTCTAACTTTATTACACAAGTTTTATGTTTCAGTACCTATGAACAGATTGAACAGTCGCCATTAACCATTTTTTATGTCTTCTCTGCCGGGGCACTGGCCTTCCTTATAAAGGATATGAAGAAAGGATAAATTATAAGATAAAGAGAATGGGCCATGATATGATCCGCCACACGGGCCCAATGCGGATTGGTGGGTTTTCATGACCGCAAATACAGCCGGGACCAACGGTTTAACGTACCTTCATAGGCACAAAAGAGATAGTAAACTATAGGTCGCCTATCCCGTGACCGACCCTTGCGAAACTAAATCGTAGGCATTTGATAGAATCAGGCGTTACTTGGCGGAAATCCATATCTTAGTAGAAAACGAAAAATATGTCGCGTAATTCCGCAAGAAAAAATGCAGATGCAGCCCATTGACACACCTTGCACCTTCACCGACTACTCTACACGTGTTTCGCCCACACACGGAGCATCCTCAGGAGTTGTTAGACCGTGCCAATCTCAGCACCGAGTGAGTCGTGAGGCTCATACCATACCTACAGTAGTTTTCAGAAAATCTTGAAAACGCTGTCCCTTTCGATGCCTTTAAAATTATATGAACTTAATAATGATTGACCTTAACTTTAATTACTTAAGAACGTTAGATGCACACTGGCACCAACTCTGGCGTAGTTTTTTGTAAATTGATGAATTTGACATGGGCGTCATGACCTTTTTGTTCTTACTAAGACAGGGCTCAGTACTTTAAATGGCTAATATCGAATAGAAGTGTAGGCACATTGAGGGTTGGTTTCATCAACTACTGATTAGTTATGGATAGCTTATGTTGCATTTAATTTGTAATTTTTTCATATAACAAACTATCAAAAGATCTGTCAATTAAACTATCCAAAATTTATTAGTAGGTGGTAAAACTGGCCCGTAAAGTTGTTTTGTTCTGTGGATAGAACAAATGATACTGTGGGTAAGAATGGGTTCATGTTGTCCAATCATGATTGTTATGATGGTATAACTCAAAGATGCTCTTCAGTAAAGACAGGCGCAGTTATTTAATATTACTGAGATACAGTGGGAACATCCCAGTCGACCAGTAGGCTTTCTAATGTTTTTTATTTCTCTATACGTGTATACTATTGAAACAAGACTAATGGGACTAACTCACAGGTATCGACTAGCTAACTATTATCAACACAACGAAAAAAACGACTTCAAAAAGATGCAACATTGAATTTTAATAGGCACTTTTACTTTTAGTTCTATTATAAAATATAGGTACTGACGAATTGAGAAACTTCTCTATTAAAGGCGATAAGATGATAAGAATGTAATTAAATGGTATCATGTGTTAAAAGTATAAGAATATAGGCCACTCAATAGCCCTTTAACTTATATTTACGGCGACTTAATATTCCTTTTTTGAAGTTGGTTAAAAAGACCGCCTTACCAAAAATTTAGTCGGGAAGGATTGCAAACGATGTTCCAGTTCTCACGCGAACGAAGTTGCGGGCACAGCTAGTAAAGAATAAATTCAATTTATAGCATCAAAAAACTCGCTGTGTTTTGTTTTCTTTAAAATTTAAAATATCTACTTTTTCACTGTATTCGACAAATGAACAGCGGCAGTTGTCGATTTTGTTGTGTCTCATCCCTACCCTGTTCCGAATCACACATTGAAATACTTTAAAAATGAATTATATTTCTATCGTATTTAATTAAAATGTAATTAATAGACACAGCTTTTACTATACATTTCCAGAGGTGCAGTTTTTTTATTATTTTAAATTACATTGCTACAGTAAATAAATGACTTTTCCAAAATATTTTGCTGACATAGTATGCGCGATTCGGACAAACTTTAAAGTGTCACAGGAATCATCCTAAAAAGACTAATAGTTTCACCAGATTTGGCCCGATATGAAAATAGCCCACGGGTAATTTATTTAACTCGATGTTTTGGTGCAAGTGGCCCTTAGATAGATTTATTTAGATTTTTAATGAATAGATTTAGATGAAACTTAACAGTCACATTGCTCATATATTAGACATAGGCTTGTTATCCCGATATTCATACGGGAACGGGAACCACGTGGTTGAGACCCTAATAATAACTTGACAACATCAAGTTGAGTAGCTTCAGAACTTGTACTCACTGGGCTCATGTTGAATACTTGGTCTGCAGGACTCCGCCGAATTCATACGTGATTAAAATGTGGACACCTCAATCACGATATATAGCAACGTTTTACTTGTAGGGCAAACACGAAAAACTATCGAAATAGTATCGAAGACGTATCGACGACGTATCGTCAGAAAACGTACAGGAAAATGTAGTTCCTTTTACGTCTGGTATGAACGCTGCGCAATATGTCATACATTTTTTGAAGTTCATCTGAAATTCAACTGCGCTGATTTTGAAACTTAAAACAAACAGAATCGTTGCTATTTTAGTTTGTATTCATTCATTAATTCATTGTTTTTTTTTTTCATTTCCTTTATCATGCAATCACACCAATTATCTAGCCCAAGTTAAGTTTCAGGAAGAACATGTGTTATGGATACTAGATAACGGATAAACATACTTATATACTTTTTTTTAAATACACACATAAATAATATTCTTCTATATTAAACACTCGGACCAAAACAAATAGACATGTTGACAATACACATAAAATATTATGACGAATAAGATATTCGTCTTGTCAGGAGATCGAACCCGGGACCTCTGGCGCAGAAGTCGGGTATAACTGTTAAAACTGTACATTGATTAAGTACAACAAATTTTCCAGATTTTTTATGGGGAGTCTATCATTCCTTGACGCCTAAATTCGGGAAATATAAAAACCTATAAAATACATAAACAAAACCGAGCAAAATCCGGAAAGGTTGTTTTATTCAACACAGTATTAGTAGTAGTAGTCTATATCATGTTCGATAATAAGTTTCATGCATATTTGAGGTTTCTAAATGTAAGGCTAGATAGTTTTGGTAGTTTAAGGTATCATGATGTTATTAATATGTAAACACTTAGGTACAAGACTTTATTATATACACGTTGTGGATTAAACCTCCAGACATTAGATTTTCGTGTAGTGGTTTAATCGTTGGAGTTGGTCTGCCGATCCTATGGTCTTGGGGTCGCTTCCCACTGGACATATATTCAAAAATGCTAGAAGCTAGCAAGTTTCCGCCCGTGGTTTCACTCGCGTGTTTCCCGTTCCCGTGGGAATATCGGGATAATAAAATATATATATATATATATATATATATATATATATATATATCATAAAAACAAGTGGGTAATACAGGGTATGGTTAATTCCCCCTTTTAAGTGTAAAAACACCTGTACCAGGGGAAAATCGCTCTCTTTCGTGTTTTAAAAAAAACATCAGTCTTTCGTGTTTTAAAAAAAAATAAAAAGTATTCTCTCCATCCTTTCAACTAGGGCGTCAAGAAATGGTTGCTTCGGAAAGTACCTGTTCCGGATCAGAAGGGAAGCGACCCCGCAGTGCCATGAGTGCGGCGCTGCGGAGTACAGTACGGAGCACACTAATACGGTGTGCCCTGCCTGGGCTCCGCAGCGCTGTGCTCTGGTCGCTGCGACAGGGTGGGATCTCTCGCTGCCCGGTATGGCACGCGCGATGCTGGCCACCGAGAGATGCTGGGAGGCGGCTTTCTCCTTTTGTGAATATGTCATGTCACAAAAGGAGGCATCAGAGCGGATCCGCGAGCAAGATGCTCACGCGGATCCGATCCGACGCAGGCGGGTAGGCAGAAGGAGGCAGCGCTTTGCGCACCTCATTCCGCTGTAGTGGGATCAGATGGAAGGAGGTGGGTGATCCCCACCGTCTGGAGAGATGGACACACTTGCTCGGCCATCTCTCCGCCGCGATGAGGCCTGGGTAGCCGGGCGGGCCGCCAGTCATAGGGGGGATTACCACAAGGGTCCCCCAGGACGTATGGCGGCGAGAGGACAAGTAGTGAGGGGTTTAGCTGGTAGTACCCCCCAATTCAGCCTCGAAAGGCTCGGGGGCCGGTGGTCCCTCCCTTCTCCCGTCCTCCCGCCGAGCCTAGTGGGCTCGGCGGGGTGTGGCGGCGGGGGATAGGGTGCTGGACTCACTAGTCCGGTATTCTAGGTGAGCCCGGCATAACCGATAGGTATGAGTAAAAGCATTCCCCCACTCAAAAAAAAAAACGCCGTCAAGAAATAACAAACAGACACACTTTCGCATTTATAATATTAGTTAAGACAAGGATGTAAGTAGGTAATGAAAATTAAATTTCTTTTGAATGTTATTTTTTCATCTACAATGCTTTTTTACTCATCTGAGCGATATGCAAATATATTTGTTGTATTCTGGATGTTTATGTATTAAAACTATATATTTACAATTATTATTCATTGTCTACTTCTTACGTAAAAATCAAGTCGATTGGTTGCTTAGTTAGGGCGTTAAGGAAGGACAAACAAACAAATACACTCGCATTTATAATAAAATTAGTTAGGATTTTATTTTCATAGTCATTTTGACGACCTGTTTGGCGCAGGGGTACTATCCCCGCCTTCTACGCCAGAGGTCCCGGGTTCGATCCCCGGACAAGACAAATATTTGTGTCCATGAACATGTCTATTTGTCTTGGTCTGAGTGTTTAATATGTATACTTAGTATGTATTTACAAAAAAAAAAAAAAAAGATTATAAGTATATTTATCCGTTATCTAGTATCCATAACACAAGTTCTTCATAATACTTAACGTGGGCTAGATAATTGGTGTGATTGTATGCAAATATTTATAAATATTTATTTTATTTATTTATTTTATTCCATAATCAATAAAATTGTATCGGAAATTATAAAACATTACATAAAAAATAAAAATCTTCTTATTTTAATTATTGTGTATAAAGAGTAGTGAGTTTGATCTATATGCGTTTGTTTTGACAAACGGAAACAGATCAACTATTTCCGTTTGGCGCCATATTCGATTTGGTTTGGGGAGGGCAATCGGCCCTACGAGCCGGCAGTCGAGTTTAGCGCTGACATTCTGTTGTGAACACTCGAGTTAACTTGGGCCTACGTTGTTAAGTTTAAATTTGTAAATAACAAAGAGTAATAACAAAAAGTATTTATTATAAAAACTACGCGTCACGTCACATTGCAGACAGAGCGGAGGAGTAGAATAGGAAGCATTAAATACGGCTATTTGCGGCCACTTTACTCACTCGGTGCTGGTATTGCACGGTCTAACAACTCTTGAGGATGCTCCGTGTGTGGGCGAAACACGTGTAGAGTAGTCGGTGAAGGTGCAAGGTGTGTCACTGTGTTTTATCTGCATTTATTTGCAGGCGGGCCGCGTGCTTTGGGCCGGATTCCCAAGGATACGGCTTCGAATCCCCTCAGAGCGACTTGAGACGAGTTGCTTTTTTCTAGTATATTTTCTATAATTACAGCCACCCTTGACAAGAACCAACCTAAAGATCAAGGCGGTTTTTGGAGCAACTTTTCTACAATAAACCATATACATGTGGTAAGGCAAGTTCTTCAGAAATACCGGAAGTACAATTAAAGCTGGTCGTCGTCGTCTCAGCCACATAACACCCACTGCTGGGTATAGGCCTCCCCCAAAAGGGGGGGTTTGCCATAATCGCCACGCTTGGCAGGCGGGTTGGCGATCGCAGTATGGCCAAGTTTGTAGGAGACGCTGCTGCCCGTCTCCTGAAGGCTTTTACGACACCCACGGGATGGAGAGGGGGTAGTGCTATTCTAAGCCGACACTACACAGCTTTAGCCAATTAAAGCTATTACATAGCATTTGACTCATTGGAACATAAATATATTTGGGAAGCACTGGAAAGACAGTGAGTAGAAGCAAAATATATACGCTTAATAAAGAACATCTATAGCAAGAGTTCTGCACAGGTAAGATGAGAAACAACAGGGAACGAGTTTCCGATAGAAAGAGGAGTTCGACAAGGTGACCCAATCTCTCCAAAATTGTTCTCGCCGTTATGGAACAGATATTTAGAAACCTTGAATAGGAAAATTTCGGTATTAATATTAACGGACAAAAGCTAAACCACCTGAGATTTGAAGATGATCTGGTGTTATTCTCTGAGAGCGCACAGAACTAGAAATAATGTTACAACAGTAATCAGATGGAAGTGACACGGCAGGGCTCTCAATGAATACAGCAAAAACTTAAATAATGAGTAAATGAATAAATTATAACCAAATTGAATATTTTAACGAATATCTGGGTCAGTTGATCTCGACAGTAGACACAATTAACAAGGAAGTCGAAAGAAGGAATAATAATACATAAAAACGTTATTGGTCACTCAGTGAAATAATGAAGAACAACAAAATACCTAAAGACAAAAGAAAGTATACAACACATGTATCCTACCATGTTTGACTTATGGGTGCCACATCTGGACATTAACCCAACATATAGAGGAAAAATAATAATTTGCCAAAACTCAATAGAAAGAAGTGTGATCGGAGATAAAAAAAGGGAAAATAAATAACGGTCACCATTTCAATTCGTCATGATAAAATAATTTTAAAAAAGGTGAGCCAGTCTTTTTTTCTTATTCTTATGTAACCGTAACGGAACGCAATGCACGCATTCTGGGAGTGCGTTTCCTTCTACCGATATGTTGGTACCACCTGTTTTTCAAGAAAGCGCGAAGGCGCGAACGAGCAACCTTTATCAATTCTGGTTGGTTTTCCAATTTTGGTTGGTGGTAGGACTTATTCTAAGTCCGTCTGGCTAGCTACCACCATCTTATCTAAGTCTGACGCCATAACAACAATGTTTTCAGCATTGTTGTGTTCCGGCAGTTACAGATAAGATAGTTCCTCAGTGATTGAGGATTCCGGAAGAGCTCGCTTCCATCTTCAGCCTTATCAATACTTAACATCAGGTATGATGAAGGCTAAGAGTCTACCCTTCGTTAATAAAAAAAAAGAAAATCTTTTGCCACTTTTCAATGATTTGGGCATGATTACAATATGGAATACAAAACTTTAAAAATAGACGGAAGTTATCAATGCGTCGCGTATATTTTTTTATGTATGTTCATCGATTATTTTATAAGCAACTCTAGTGAAATAAGAAATACCCATATTTTCTTCAATATTTTTATAACACACAAAACAACGCATTTTATGTTGGTATAGGACCAACATAAAATGCGTTGGTTTAAAACGACGGAATAATAACAAGTGGAGATACTGTGTTCAAATTGGCTTGCTAAAAGTCTTGCTTGGACGTAACTCAGCTATTATTGGTAGTTGCAGGGAGAAAGGCATTAATTGGCCTCTCAGTTTGCTTAACAAGGCTGCTTGGATGATTCACTTATTGTTCATTAATTTGTCGTCCGTTAAATGGAGAATCTGCTTTTGATTAGCTGGTTCATACTGGTGTTTTGGAAAACAGTTTACTATTGTGTGTCTTTGCTGTTCAGATTCAGATTCAAACATTTACTGCAAGTCATACGTCCAACAAGGTGCCACCTTTTTTTTAATAATAGGGGTTTTAACATGGGACGTTTATAGTACATGTACTAGTTGTACGTAGTACTTATTATAATTTTTGTTTTTTTTTTACTAGGAAACTCAACAGCCACTTTACATCACACATGCTTAAAATAATGATTTAGGAATACGCTTAGCCAGAGTTTCACCACATTTTTAATATGCAGACTAATAACCTGCGAATCGCAGAAATAATCTAAAGATGAACAAACAAAATATTAAACTAAGTCTTTACAAATAAATAAATATTAAAATACATTTTTGTATATAAGAAATTGCCGTTTTGATCTTTTATAAGTTTGAATAAAGTAAAAAATGCATGGTTTCTATTATCAGAGTGAAACTTTTTTCACAAGAAATCTTCACATTATTAATTTGATTAATACAAAAAAAAAAGAAAAATAAACTCAAATTTCAACTTTTAATAACCGACTTCAAAACGTATACAATAATAATGGAAACCAAAAAAAAACAATTAAATAAAAACCCGTAGTTACAACGAAAACCGTCTTCAAAATATCCTTTTTGAAGTAGGTTTTAAATTTTGAAGTTTTTGTATAATTTTCATTTTTTTTCGTGTTAGATAAGTCCAGTACTTTTCAACAATTGTGAGGACCATAAATTGCTTAGGAACCATAATGAAGGAATCGTATCGTACCCGTGAAGTATTTAATAGTTCCGATGACCAAGTGTGGTCTTCAACATCCGTTCCACTCCACTAAATGGTGCTTTTTAGGAGCAAATGCACGAGTTACTTCAGAAAACACTAAAATCGATATAGGTATCCCTATAATATTTGAAGAATTTCCTTGATTTCTTCAGGATCCTATCATCAGATCCTGTCTTGACGATAAAGGGACCAACTTGAAAGTACACCATTTTAAACAAAAAAAAAAATCATGAAATCATTTCATAAATAACCGAGTATTGAGGTAATTAGTATTTAATAGTTCCGATGAGCACGTGTGGTCTTCATCATCCGTTCCACTCCACCAAATGGTGATTTATAGAATCATATGCACGAGTTACTTAAGAAAACACCGAAATCGATGTAGGTGTGCCTATAATATTTGAAGAGTTCCCTTGATTTCCCCAGGATCCCATCATCAGATCCTGACTTGAAGACAATGAGACCAATTTGAAATTATACCCTTTCGAACATAAAAAAATGATTCAAATAAGTTCGTAAATGACCGAGTACTGAGGTAATAAACATAAACAAAACATACACACGAATTGATAACTTCCTCCTTTTTTTCGGTAAAAATATAAACATATTATTGATCGACTCTCAATTGTTTTTAAAGTGAAGATGGATACGGAATAAAAACCAAGTTATTATCGAATACGAGTTCCGTTGTGGATTTTTTTGGCTTAACCACTTTCGAAGTGGGAATTTTGATTGTAAGAATGAACCACGAGGAAGACCAGTCACTAAGGTAAGTAAATAATTATGAATTGAAAGTGATGGTGAAATCTTAAGGAATTAGGGGCATCGTTTGACGTAAGCATACCCACAATATTGACCCATTTCCAGCAAATCGGTAAAATAAAAAAAAACTTGAAAAATGGGCAATGACTCGAATGCATAAAGCAAGAGGTCTACTCTCTAAGCACGAAACCCGTAGTTTCGGCCTAAGTTACGGACGTTTCCTACTCCGAATAAAAATGAATAATGATTTGATGATACGTTTTGACATTGTCCCTACTCCCAAAGTGTTTGTGCCGTTTGTACAAAACTAGTACATCCAAAATCAATAGAGAGTAGGCTACATCCGTTGTTTCGAGAAACTTACGGACGGGGGCCTGTATCTTAGTTGACAGGCTTAGAGAGTAGGCCTCCAGCGTGTATTGAAGCTTGTGTTTCCTTGTTAAACCGGTACAGAAATGAAGGAATTTTGGACTAAATTGTGACGTATGACGAAAGTGGATGCAACGAAAGTGGACGTTCTATGCAACGATCGTAAGCGCAAAGCGCAATGGCCATCCCCAGGTCAAAAGCCACAGTAGTGCCCTAAAGCTAAGCTTACCAATACAAAGCAATAGCAGCAGATGCAATGAATCTGGTCAAGCAATTACAGCAGATATTTACTGTGCTGAACTCCGAACAATTATGGCGAAACTCGTAGTAAAACAGTCCCGACTCATCGATCGATCTTCACCAATACTTTTTCATGATAACGCATGACCTCACACAGCTTGAGAAAGAGGTTTAACACTACAACACCTGCAGTTAGACACTATCCGTCATCCTCCTTACTCGCTGAACCTCGCCCCAACTGACTACCTTTTTTTCCTTAAATTGTATTTTTTTTTCCATGAAAAAAAATCTGGCCAAGATGCAGTAGAACATGATCTGCCACTAAGATGGGAGAAATGCATAGAATACGAGGGTAAATATACTAGGGATGTTACGGATGTGGTTATATCGGCACCGAATTCGGAATCGGAGATTTTCGATTTGCTTTATCGGAATAGGAACTGAAATAGGAGGCGGAGGCAGAAGATAATGTGTTACAGGCAGGTCTAGGAACACAATAACGGTATTTTTTATAATAACGGTATACAGGGTGGAAAGTTAAGATGAAGGGCATGTACTTTAACCGTTGTAGCTACATGAAAACGTTCTGAGGAAACCATCCTTAATTTTTGAGAAATTTTAAACTGACAATGTCCACTGAAAATGGTCAGTTTTCAAAAACATTTTTTACGCATATTGATCCTGTTTCGCATAAGGATCAAAACACTCTGACACCAACTAAGGTTTGAGTTCTAGAAACGTCAGAAATAGTGAAAAACGTGATAAGTCCGCGCTCGCGCCTCACGCAGCATTCGCTTCACCTGCGAGTACCTTTGTTGAATGAACTTATTTGCGAATGAGGTTTGACACAGAAAATTTACAATTTTCCTGCTGACTGCAATTTGTAAATATAGTAGAAAATTTTGCAGGAAAGGTAAATACACTTGAAAATGCCGAAGTGTCCTCATAAGTTTATGATTTTTGATTTTTGCATTTTCAATGCTATTTTTATACTTATGATAAATATGATATTATAATTTTGTATTTTTTTTTTACTTGTAATGGTTTGTTCTTTAACCCAATCAAGCCCGAGGGCTTAGACAGGATCGACGATGGAGCGAGCTAACCCAGAAGGTGCCTATTCACCCTTGCTTTAAAGATAGACGGATTATAAATATACTCGGAAAAACAGACGCAGGGGTTCCACTGCTTTACTGTGCGCAATATAAAGGATGTTGAGTAGCGCTTTGTGCGACGTTTAGGAATATCACCCAAGAAGGGGTGGTAGCCTGCAGTGTATGCATTTGTGGTATACAGCTTACTTTTCAAAGTGCGTTTCACCGAATAGTACCTCTGACAGTAGCATTTTCTTTAAGACACTAACACCCATATTCTAAGTCGTTCCTTTCAAAACTTACTCGTCCTCGACTTAACGAAACCTCATTGAAAACCACGTCGAAATACTCCTCGAAATCGGTATTCTGAGTCATAACTCCGTAAGGACCTAGAGGAGCCAAAGAGTACGTAGCCACTCCGTGTTAGGCCTAGCGCAAACTACCATTTTTACCCACGATGAGGTTGAGTGGAGTGTAAAAAGTTTTGGAGGAACGACTTAGAATATAGGGGTAAGTTTCTTAGGCTACTTAAACTATCGACTGGTACCATAAAAGTACGGGTGTAATTTTTCTCAATTAAGCCGTCCCGGTACTGGTAAGTGACTTATCAAAAATCTTTGAATGCAGTTTAACTTAGTTTTGGAAATAAAGGAATGTTTCCTTTGAGTAAAATTTGCTTACATCAATATTTAGGGAACTTTCCCTGCAGCTACCGTCTCTTTTTGCCACCACATTTTTCCATTTCAATTTTACCTTTGTTATTATCAAGGTTTAGCAGGATTTCAATGTCGTGTTAAATTTGGTGAATAAAACCGAATTATTTTACCTCAAAAAATATAATCACTTACTCAGAGGAAATCCATTACGAAACTATCCAAATTTGTTTTTTTTACTTGTAGCTGATTTATGTAGAAAAGGCAAAAGAACAAATAAATTGCAAAGGGACGACAAAGTTAGTACTTAAAAGACGAACGATGGGCCTTTGCGGCTTAAACGCATATTATAAGAATGATGTTATTTTTCTTCTAGCTTCCACCCGCGGTTTCACCTGTGGAATACCAAGATAAAAATGTAGCCTATGTAACTCTTCGTCCTATCAACTATCTATGTCAAAAATCAAGTCTTTTTTTTATGAACGACGGTGGACTCTTTGATAAGGCCGAAGATGGAAGCGAGCCTCTCCCGTAATCCTCAGCCACTGAGGAACTGGCTATCTTATCTCAAACTGCCGGAACACAACAATGCTGAAAACATTGTTGTTATGGCGTCAGGCTTAGATAAGATGGTGGTAGCTAGCCGTCCAAACCAATATGTACCCCCGCTGGGAATCAAACCCGGGGACCCCTGGGTCTGATACCGGAGGTTGTACCACTAGACCACAGAGGCGGTTAAAATTTGTTGCTCAGTTAGGGCGTCAAGAAAGAACAAACAAACTCACGTTCGCGTTTATAATAATAGTTAAGGTTCGGAATAGGATTACATTTTTCATGTTTGGTAAAAGAAAAAACAATGTACCTAATACACCAGAATAACGTAAATGGATGAAAGGATGAAATATACAAAGCGTTTTCCATCCGAAATGTCTATGGAAGGTACAATAACGAACAAAATAACTGATAGAACTGAAACGAGAATATTTCCAAAAATTGTTTGACGACCTCCGTGGTAGACCGATATGTACTTCGGTTTCAAGATGTCGCCTACTCTGAGGTCCTGGGTTTGACTCCCGGTAGAGGCAAATGTTTGTATGATGCATATGACCATTTGTACCTGAGTCATGGACCTTTATATGTAGTACCAATTACCATGTATTTATATCCGTTACCCTAGTATACCATAAGAAATATTTAAATAGAATAGAAACCATTTATTAACTATTTGTTATAAGAATTTTATATTAGGCTGGGTGAGATTTCACAACCTATAATTGGATATCGGACTGTGACATAAATCTTTATTTTTAAATTGTCTTTGTCTTGTACCTCATGTCAGTGTCAACATTTACGGAATTGTTTTTATTCTTATTAATAAGTAACAATATAGGTATTTCTACTTTAAATAACTTTGAATTAACTATAATACTCCCTTTTTTATTATTTTAGTTTTTTATACCATTAAAACAACGAGAACAAGGTATATTTAGATTAAACTTTATGTTTAAAGATTTTTTTACCGGAAGTTGACCGCGGAAACAACTATAAAATGTTCCTCGCTGTTGTGAGGTGAAAAATTGTGTGTTGCGCTCGGCAGAACAGTTTTTAGCGTCTTGTACCTTTGAAATCCTCGCTTCGCTCAGGATTCAATCTTCGATCCACTCGCTACGCTCGTGGTTCAATCCTAGGATCCTTCACTTGCTCAGATTTCAATAAGGGCAACCCGCCGCTAAATAACCAACTTTCCAGCCTTGCATAACAAATAACTATTATTATTTTGTCAACATATATCATTTAACGCCCGAAATTAATAGATATGGATTGGGCTATCTGAGATAGTTACCTAGGATATTTTTAATATGGCCAAAGTAACGACGGTTGCTAGGCAATTTGGTTGCTAGTTTTGTTATGTAAGTAGCAAGAAAACAGCCTGGTGTGAGGCTGAAAAGTCCCGCCTCAGTCAAAAAACTTTAGTAGTTTGCGAAAGTCAGAAATCAGAGTCTTCGACTCCAACCATATAAAGGACTATTCCTATTCTGAAATGACTTATTCGCCTTATCAATCCAAGCAAGATCTGTAGTACACGTCTGTACCATAAACCATGATGGCTAATAATGATGAAAATACCTACCTGAAATTAGTTGGTTTTGGGGCCAACTTTGACAATGTCTTTCTATAACACGGCGTAAGATTCATGAGCTTCGGTGACAGAGATATTGACATGGCAAACTTTCCAAATTATTGTGAAATTGTTACAGCCGCGTTGCCAGGGCGATGAATGTGATCGAGAATGCTATTGTTCGGAGCAGGATTCATTGTCGCAAATATTTGACAAGGACGAGGAAACTTCCGTGTTCGCCCACAATCTATATTGGCAGCGGGTTGAATCCATCATTACTGGTTTATTCTATAGCCCATACTGTCGCGATGAATATTCGTAAATCTACTACATTATGGCTATTCTCAACTTACGGGGCCAATACCGAGGGCCTAAAACTTAAGCTAATCTTATTATTAATGTCTTAAGATAGATAACAATAGCCTTAGGTGATGCTTAAGTTTTTTTTTATTATTTTTTTAAAGATTTACAAAACAGGAATAAGGAATCTAAGTATGTGAGTAAGTTTACTGCAAATAGGTGATAGTTTGTTTTTAATAAAAAAGTTACTGCCTACAAATTTACAACTATTAGTAATACCGCGACGTCATATTTTTGGTACCGTGAAAAAAACCGGCCAAGAGCGAGTCGGATTCACGCACCGAGGGTTTGGTACCATACCATCATATTATTATAATAGTCCTAGCGGTACACCAGAAAAACCTGCGAATGGTGTTAAAATCATGAAAATCGGTACGATGGATGCCACATTAATCGATTTGACACGTAGCACCATAAACAGATTAGGAGAGAAGTAATGACGTCATAATTTTTTGTACGATATAAAACACTTTTTGTTCAGAATGAAACCTATCGTGTGTGGTATCAAATGAAAGGGTTCTTTATGTTGATTCTAAAAATATATTATACTATTAGATTTCTGTCATGTATATTTAATTAAAGTTAAAATAATTTTCTAAAGCATACCATGTTTGGGCTCCCCCTGATACGAAACGTTTGAATTTTTGTTTTGTAAAATATTATTCAAACGTCATATAATATGCTCATATCAAACCCCAATAAAGCCATTTTGGAAATAATAATATTTAGTATATATATATTTTTTTTTAATAATGAAAGATAAATTAAAAATACTACTCATATTTTACAAAAAGTTCTCAAAGAAGAAATCAATCATTTTTAATTTTAATAACTTATTTTACACATGAAAAATATATTTAAGATACATTCTTGATAATGACTTTTCTTATAAATTACCAGCAAAATAAAATTTAATAAAACTACCACCATACATCTAATAACAGTCTCAAAGTTCTCTAAAATAAGATATTTAACAGACAAGTCAGTGTTTACCACAACTTTTCTTCTTTAGTTTGATCAAGACAATGAGATGTGTTGTCGCAAAAGTTCGTCATGTTCTGACTTTGTGGGTGTATTTAGACTTCCAGACGTGTGTATTGTGTTGTCTAATGCTGCTGTCAACTTTGGTTCACTGGTGTGGTACAAAGTTTGTTTACGCTTTAAATAAGACTCCAAAAAAGAATATCCTTTTATATTCAAGCAGTTGCAATGCTTACTCTGTAAACAAAAATAAATGTTCGTAGCTTCTTTCAGCAAATCTATCAGAGCTTATTAGTTTGGGTTTTGGATTGCCACGGACCCTGGCTTGTCGCGTCACACGATGGCACCCAATGATATTCTAGTCTAAAAATGAAGCTGGCACCCATCACGCGCTGACGTCGACGGACGTTGACGTATCAAGCAATCCTATTCCTTCTTACGTGACGCTGTACGCGGCCGATACGGCCTTTATATTAGACCATAGCCATACGTATTTCTTTCAAAGTTCAAGCTGACAATATGGCTTCCTTAATAGTTTATTTTAAACGCACAATCTTAACAAAAAATCTCTAGATTTAAAAACCTCCCTGGTAACAAAATACGCTGACAAAGTCGCGCACGGGCGCTAGTATAAATATTGTAGTACCTTCGTCGTCTGTGGCGCACTATAAAGCCTATACAGGCTATATAATGGCCGGTGGGCTGATACAAGCTATTTTCGTTTGACCTGTCCCAAATCTAACAAAGTAGCGGCAACCTCAGATCAGTAAATTAAATCGTTGTTTCTAACAGCAGCCAGATTACTGCTTAAATGAAGATCAATAAGAATTCCAGTCGTTTCGCTGTAAATTGAAGAAAATGTAAATGGTTCCGTGAGGTGGGTGCAGATGGGCGCGTGATGCGAATTGCCATCGCGAAAGTACAAATTGTTTTCCAACTACGCTTATAAACTGTTGAGAACTATTTTAAATTGCTTGCATTTTATTGCATATTTTTTTATCTACGGCGGGGTACACTTACACCCATATTCTAAGTCGTTCCTCCAAAACTTACTCGTCCTCGACTTAACGAAACCTCATTGAAAACCTCTTCAAAATACTCCTCGAAATCGGTATTCTAAGTCATAATTCCGTAAGGACCTGGAGGAGCCAAAGAGTACGTAGTCACTCCGTGTTAGGCCTAGCGCACACTACCATTTTTACCCACGACGAGGTTGAGTGGAGTGTAAAAAGTTTTGGAGGAATGACTTAGAATATGGGGGTTAGCTTGGCTTTCATCATATCTGAAGTTATGTAATAAAAGTGGTATCGCGATTTCCCGGAATTTTCAACCGCATAGAAACTCACAATCTTATTTATGAACTGCCGGAATCCATACTTTTTTTATTAACATTGGTGAGGCGCTTAGCTTTCATCATACCTGATGTTAATTAAGTAATAATTAAGGTTGAAGGTGGGTGCGCGCCCCTTCCGGTATCCTCAACCACTGAGGATGAAGAACTGGCTATGGAACACAACAGTACTGAAAGCATTGTTGTTTTGGCGACTTATGGTTTTTACGGTTGACTTACGTAAATTATGAAAGCTAGCCAGGCAGATTAAAAGCCTCCTTCCACCAACTGGCGATCGAAACGCTACGGGGCGGCGCTTGACAGACTGATTGTATTCGATCACGCTTGTTAAGCAACGCTTGGTCCAGCCAGGTGTTGGATGGATGACCGTAAAGTGGCATTACAACTGAGCGCTTCCGTGCTTCGGACGGCACGTTTAACCATCTGTCGCGGCTTTGGTCTCTGATAACAGTCGCTAAGCCAAGTCAAAGGCCTTATTGGCAGCTTGACAAACTCTGACACCAGCGCCCCTAGCATAAAAACCGCTAAGATGTGGCGGGACAGCGACACGTTGTCGATAGAAGCCGCTCATGCTATGCCTATAGAGACCTGTTAGTTGATTATCTAACTCTGTTGCTAACAGATTATGATTGAAATAGATTGAAAGTGCAGTTACATTGCTGTTTTAGTAAGATAGTTGTCACATTGATTGTTATTAAAGCAGCAATGTGACTGCTCTTTCAATCAAACGTTGATAGAAACAAGTTACATAATCAGGGGGCTGGAGACGTAGTTTGAATCATTTTAATTACTATTCCCATACGTAATCGCAAGATTCGCATGCGAATGCCGTATTTTTTAAATTCAAATTCGCATTCGAATCTGCAACGAATGGTCCCGTGCGTACCACTCTTTTTTGACAGTATGACGTTTAGCACTTCTTCTTTCTTAACTAAAGGCCTGCTCGCAATGAAATTCACGAATTTTGCCAATGTCAAGTAAATATATTTTGTGATGTATAGAAATTGTACGGTAGATTGAGAATCTCAAAACTCAAAACACGTGTTATTACGAAAAGACCTCGGGTGAAACTCTAAAAACGCTATGACCCGCGGCCATTTAATGTAATTTTCAAATTGAGATTGACATGACGGATAGTTTGACAACTTAAAAACGTTTCGTTTCACGAGATTTAAGTCCGATTCAGTGTCGGTGTTTGAAAATCTATGGAGAGTTAGTTTCCGGTATTTAAATATTCTGCGTAAAATGAAATAAGGTCAATGGAGTTTAAGAAAACGGCAAAACCCTATTCGAGTGAGTTAAAAATGCAACAAAATGGAAGTCGGTAAAGGACAACAGGCATTCTGATCCAAAAAAAAAGTGAGCGGCCAGACCCGAGATTAATTTCAATAGGTAGTTCCTATTAAGGACTAAAAAAAATTATATGGACTTAACCCTGTCACCGCATGAACTGAGTAGCTATTTCGAGTAAAAAATTCGGGACAAAAAAAAGTGAGCGGCCAGACCCAAGATTATTTCTAATAGGTAGTTAATACAAAGGCATAAAAAAAAATATATGGACCTAACCCTGTCACCACTTGAACTGAGTAGCTATTTCAAGTTAAAAAATCCAGACAAAAAAAATATTTGCGGTCAGACCCAAGATTATTTGCAATAGGTAGCTAATACTAAGGCCTAAAAATATATATAGACCTAACCCTGTTACCACATAAACTAAGTAGCTATTTCAAGCAACTCTCTTCATGCGATGGCAGGGTTAAGTCCATATAGATTTTTTTAGGCCTTAGTATGAACTACCTATTGAAAATAATCTTGGGTCTGGCCGCTCACTTTTATTTTGTCCAGATTTTTTTAAATCGAAATAGCGACTCAGTTCATGCGGTGACAGGGTTAAGTCCGAATAATTTTTCTTAGGCCTTTATTTGAACTACCTATCGAAAATAATCTTGGGTCTGGCCGCTCACTTTTTGTCCAGATTTTTTTGACTTGAAATAGCAACTCTCTTCATGCGATGGCAGGGTTAAGTCCATATAGATTTTTTTAGGCCTTAGTATGAACTACCTATTAGAAATAATCTTGGGTCTGGCCGCTCACTTTTATTTAGTCCAGATTTTTTAAATCGAAATAGCGACTCAGTTCATGCGGTGACAGGGTTAAGTGCGTATAATTTTTCTTAGGCCTTTATTTGAACTACCTATTGAAAATAATCTTGGGTCTGGCCGCTCACTTTTATTTGTCCAGATTTGAAATAGCAACTCTCTTTATGCGGTGACACGGTTAAGTTCATATATTTTTTTTAGGCCTTAGTATGAACTACCTATTGAAAATAATCTTGGGTCTGGCCGCTCACTTTTATTTTGTCCAGATTTTTTTAAATCGAAATAGCGACTCAGTTCATGCGGTGACAGGGTTAAGTCCGAATAATTTTTCTTATGCCTTTATTTGAACTACCTATCGAAAATAATCTTGGGTCTGGCCGCTCACTTTTTGTCCAGATTTTTTTGACTTGAAATAGCAACTCTCTTCATGCGATGGCAGGGTTAAGTCCATATAGATTTTTTTAGGTATGAACTACCTATTAGAAATAATCTTGGGTCTGGCCGCTCACTTTTATTTAGTCCAGATTTTTTAAATCGAAATAGCGACTCAGTTCATGCGGTGACAGGGTTAAGTGCGTATAATTTTTCTTAGGCCTTTATTTGAACTACCTATTGAAAATAATCTTGGGTCTGGCCGCTCACTTTTATTTGTCCAGATTTGAAATAGCAACTCTCTTCATGCGGTGACAGGGTTAAGTCCATATATTTTTTTTAGTTATTTTTATGAACTACCTATTAAAAATAATCCCGGGTCTGTCCGCCTAATGTTATTTGTGTTTTTGCCCAGAATGCCTTATCTTAAATAGCTTCTCAGTTCACGCGGTTACAGGGTTAAGTCCATATATTTTTTTTTTAGGTCCTAATATGAACTAACTATTAGAAATAATCTTGGGTCTGGCCGCTCACTTTTTTTTTGGACCTACTTTGTATGGAGATTGCCTGATGTCCTTTCAATTCGAATGCGAAATGTATTCGCATGAGAATTACGAATGATTCAAAAATACGTCTCCTGGCTCTGAAATTTCACGTATTACAATATTTCATACATAAAGTCTCATAAAACTTCGCGTGTTGTCGGTCTTCGGATGGCGGTGCTGAAATGGCGTTCAGGGGACACGTCATGTGAATTGCCTCGCAACCCAGCAATGTCCACACTGTGCTCTTTCATCTTCAAGTTTCGTCGTCATCTGTAGATTCAATCTTGTTTGGCACATTCTACCTATTGAATTCATGAACGAAAACGACGTCAACAACGAAACTCATAAAAATCGTATTTAAAGCGACAAAATATACATAATCCAGATATGAGTAAGTAATTTAATGTAAACTTAAGTTATTAACGTAACTAAAATATACAAAATACTTATGATAAATTTTTAAATAGAAAAGTCTCGGTAGCTCAGCGGTTAGAGCATTGGACCGGATTTTCAAAGGCCATGGGTTCGATTCCCATCTGAGAATCCACTTGTGGCCAAGTTAATTTTTTCCAATATTTTTCGATTTAAAAATTTATCATAAGTATAAAAATAGCATTGAAAAATGCAAAAATTTCAAAAATCATAAAATATACAAAATAGTTACTTATTAAACATAACTACTTATGTACATAATTTGAAAATGAGACGTTGCCGCAACGTTTGTCGTCGTTTGGGTAGCGGGTAGGAAATGCAAACCAGTTTCACCAAAACCGAAAAAACTGTTTTTTCGGCGGATTATACAAGATTTTATATTTAACCGTAATAAGCATAAAATGTGGTTAAATGACCGTTAATAACAAAAATGCAAAAACAAATTACAAGCTTGGTTAAAATCGTTAATAACCGGCTTCTCATCTATAAGCATGCCCCTTCATGAACAAAATAGAGCACAGTATAGAACTTCATATTGATAATGAGCAAAAATTCCAGTTAATTACATAACATAACAAAAAGCTAGCGTGACGTCTACAATAAAAAGCTATTGTGATCCGCGGTAGCCTGTCACTATTGTACCAAAGAAGATCCATCTTTATTGACCTACATACCAAATGGGTCGAAAAGCCCGTAAACACCGAAACTTTCGCAAATGAATACCATTATTTAAAGAACTAGAATGTTAAAAATGTACTTTTTAATTTTGCATTTTACAATGCTATTTTTATGTGATAAATAATAGACAAGAAAATATACTAGAAAAAAGCAACTTGTCTCATCCCGTCAGAGCGACATGAGACAAGTTTTTTTTTTTCTAGTAATTTTCTTGTTTATGTCATATTTATCTTGATTACTTTGACCAAAAGACAAATATGTAACCAATTATGTTTTATAATAGATATGTTACCTTCATCGTATTTTGCGTTGAAATCTGTGACGCAAACTGCACATATTGACAATTAAGTAGGACAAAACCTCCAACCTAAAAAATACACATAAAAAATTCAAAATAATATTAATTTACCCTAATTACTTATTTATTATATTTATTAATTTTACAGGCTTATCAAAATTGATGTAGTGGGTGGGTCCATCAAAAGCATGTTCACACACTGCAGACTTGTTTCGTCGCGAAAACTAAAAACCTAAAAAAATACGGACAATTAGATCTTAGTTCGTGAAATACAGAGCATTACATATCCGTAAAAGTTGTTTTATTTCAATGAACAGTACGCACCAAAACATAAGATGTACGTAAATAATGTATGTAACTTGCGTCACATTAGAGTTTATGAACTTTACATCCTTGATGCAATATAATTCCTCTTTTAATGTAAACAATAGGTTGCTGGATAGGTTGTTGCAATAAGAGATAAGCTCTAGTAGAGCTTTGTTGCCTAGATATTTTTGTTAATCTGGCCAAAATAACAGCAGTTTGTAAGTAACATAACCAAGTTAGGCTTACCTCTTACTAGGGATAGATTATTGAAACTGGCCGTTAGTAACTTTCACTGTCTAGTACCAGAAGTAAAAACCACAGATTCTTAAGTATAAAATTAATTGTTGATGATTCTCAACCACTTCGTATTGCAGCCGAAAAGAAACTACAATTTAATAAAAACCGATTTTGATTGTATTACGACAGCTTTATTATTTAGTGACTGGATTGATGTTTCGTCAAATATATGCGTGACGTTGAGAGTATGGTGTGTTTTTTTTTATGATTTTATCAATGACCGTGTGGCAAAACAAGTTCCAAAAAGTAAATCAATTAATAAGCAAAAATATCCTCCATGGTATTGCCCCATCATTACATTGACCCTCATTCAATTCAATTCAATATCATTTATTTAGTCTAGGCTGTTACAAGCACTTATGAACGTCAAAGAAGCTACGCCATCGGTTTACAAACCCTACGGCGGGAGACCTTGTAACGAGAAGAACCGGCAAGAAACTCGTCAAGGGCAATTTTTTTCTCCCTGTTTTATTTCATACAGAGTCGTCAAATTGAAAAGTGACCTTAACATATCAGTAGGTCAATTTAAAATACTAATTATAATATTACATTATATGGTTATCCTAACCGTAAACAATTTTCAACTCGCAAAGAAGGACTTACATTATAACATTTCTCGCATTACAAGGTTACTGTAGTGTAAGTTGTGACGTACATACAGGTCAATAGCAATTTATTTTAGATGAAAATATTTAAGCTCTAAGCACAACGTTAAGACAAGCAGACTGAAGTAGACCCATTTCCGCTGGCGGCATTAAATCAAGTAACGAAAAAGAAAAAAGTCATAAAACTGGAAGCTGTGCGATTATCAAACGTATTCAAAATTAAGTTCTCGCTTTAAAAAAATGACAGAAATTTGTTACCAGCAGTATATTAAATTTTCAGAGGACAATATTAAAACCACAGCCCTCTCTATTGTTTTACAAGCCATGCTATTAGGTTTGGCAACGTCGCTTATTAAGCCATACAAAATTGCAACGTTTTGCGACGTTGCCAAACTTAATAGCATGATTTGTAACAAACAATAGAGAAGGCTGTGTTAAAACGCATCCAAAACTATTCTGCCCCCTAGTTGTCTAATTTCAAAATCTATCACAATCCCTTAAATAATGTATTGTGATTTTGATAGTGATTTATGGAATTGTGTAACTTATAGTCCTAATCCCTTTCGGAATGAATGATGTTTTAAATGACACTTCATTTGACACTTCCCCTATATTTGGAAGATATTTTCGTTTGTCATTTTGCTTAGTCAGTTCAATTTCGTTCATTCAATACCTTTTAAAAACGCGTCCCGATCACAATCCTTATTAAATGTCAAATAGCGACGGCCTGAAGTATGTAAAAATCTTTCAAATGACGAATTGAAAGGGATTGCGATAGATTTTAAAATTAGACCATTAGCCCCCTGGTCTTTTGTAAATTCAATGCCGCAGACAATATTCCTTCCAAAAGATTACCTTTAGATTTGTGATGCATTCAATCAATATTTTTATGCCGTATTTGTGACCTCTAATGAGATCAATTATTTGTTTCTGGTAGGAGTAATCAGCCTACCTAGATATAAATTCAGTTAATATCGATGAATCTTGTATTCTAAAAGAATTGAAACAAGTTTATATTTTTAAATATTCATACAATTCTCATTCGTAACTGAGCCGAAATCAGCTTTAGTGACCCTAATTCCCAAGAATATTATATATCGTTATTTATTATAATAATAATAAATAACGACATCTCATACCGTAGTATCGCCCAATATCAAAACTAAGCATTTTTGGTAAAATTTATGAAAAAATCGTCACAACTCATATTGTACTGGCTTCCCCTTAGTTTTATCTCATCTAGCCAACATGGATTTTCTGTGAGAAGTGTGAAGAGTAATATTTATTTATTGATCACCAACATAATGAACATCAACAAGCACTAAATTGTTATTACAAGTAAATCTTAAGCTTAATATTATTATAATTATAGGTGAAGACCACATTCGTTATGAAGAAGCAACGGAAATTAATTATACAGTGAAATAACCATTTTAAATAACATATTTTTCCTGACGTGACCATATTACTATTATAACATATATTATTTTATTATATTAATTATTATTATTATTAAATTAATTATTGCTATTTTTATTGCATTATTAGTCATTACATTAAAAAAGGAATTAAATGAAATAGGGGTTAAATAAGTGACTTTCTAAACTTGCGAATGCCAACCGTGAAGAGATCCAAATCTTTGGTCTTGGACAAGCTATTGAATTCTCTGACGAGACGGTTTAAAGGTGCGTGGTGACCGACATTGGTTCTACTAGAACAATTAACTAGAAGTTTGTACCTCGAAGCGCGCGGGAGTTTAAAGGGTGTCGAAAAAGTCAGAGTTTCTAGAAGTTCGGGAGCTTCAAGGTTTCCATTCGCCAGCTTGTACAGAAACATTAGATCAAGCAAGCGTCTTCGATCCGAAAGGGGTAAAATTTTGAAGTAATTAAGTCTCTCATCATATTTTAGAAGTGTCTTTGCCAGATTGCAAGAATATGTCAGGTGCCATAAGAACCTCTTTTGAATACTTTCTAGTCTTTTTTTGTATATATCATAGAATGGATTCCAGACTACACTGCAGTATTCCAACCCACTACGCACGAATGAGTTAAATAATAGAATTTTTGTTTTAGGGGACTTAAAGTCTTTGCAGTTGCGTAGTACAAACCCTAAGTTCTTGAAACCCTTGGAACAAATCTTGTCGATATGTGTATTCAATCTCAGTTTATTGTCCAGCCACACTCCAAGATCTTTAACAGTGTCAACATCGGTCAGAGTATTGCCATTGATGCTGTAATGGTAATATGTGTTATTTTTTTTCTAGAAAAATGCATACACGAACATTTAGAAGCGTTAAGGTTCATTCCGTTTTCATCGCACCATTCTATGAGTCTACATAAGTCAGCTTGCAAGAGACTGGCGTCGGCAGCTGAATCCACGACTCTGTAGAATTTGAGGTCGTCAGCGAACAGCATATAACGAGAATTGGCAAAACATCTGCCTATATCATTAATAAATATATTAAATAACAATGGTGCCAAGTGGGACCCCTGGGGGACACCAGAGCCAACCGGGAAGGGATTTGATGAGTAACCGTTGACTACAACTTTGGATGTTCTACCTAGCAAATACGATCGAAACCAACTCAACATAGGTTCATCGATTCCAAGGATGTTAAGTTTGCGTAGTAAAATGTCGTGATTTACACGGTCGAAAGCTTTGCTAAAGTCTGTGTAAATTGCGTCTACTGATGAGCGATTATCAAGAATGTGGGACACATTGTCGATAAATGAGGTAAGATTAGTAGCAGTTGACCTGCCGTTCATAAAACCATGTTGATGGGAATCGAATAACTGCTTGAAATGCCAGGATAGAATCGGGTTGAGTAGCTGCTCAAAAGGTTTGGCAAAAACCGAAAGAATTGAGATTGGCCTGTAGTTTTTTATAAGTTCTTTGGCACCGGTTTTTAATAATGGGACGATTAAAGCAATTTTCCACTCAGATGGAAATAAGCCCGTAGTAAGCGATTTATTGTATATAACAGTTAAGGGTTTTGCTAAGGCGGTAGCACACTTAGCCACGAAGATCGAGGGGATTCCATCAGAACCAGCGCCCTTATGAATATCAAGTCTTTTTAACACTTTAAGAACTTGATCGTCCTTGAATTTGATACTTGTCGCGGCGTCCAGCCTCCTTTGACTGACTGACTGGCTGACGAGTGACAGACTTAAATATTACGAATGACAGATACCTATGACAGACGACAGGGGAGACAGAGGACGATCGACAACCTGACGAGAACCGTGTTTTACCAAGCTGCTGCTTCGACCTGACTCAAGACAACCAGACAAACGACCAGACAAAGTGGTCCTTCGAGTAAACTGACCCAGCCCATGGTAAGTACAAGAAGCCAGACCAGGGCAATGACATCGACGATGACGGCGGCCGCTCCTGCCCCTGACCAGGATGGACAAGACGACAGACAGCCTATCAGGGACAGCCGCCCGCCCTCGCCATGCCCTTCCGCTCACTCTACCACGAGCACAATGTCAACAGTCAAAAGACAAAGACTCCTGCAACTACAACTAGAAGCCGCCGAAGAGCGTGCGGCAATCGAGAAGCGCCTGTTGGAAGAAAAGCTAGCCATCCAAATGCAAGCGTTTCAAGACGAAGACGACAGGTACGGATCTCGCACCTCTCTCAGATACGACAAGAGACCGACAGGTATTAATCATCATGCATCTAAGAACATCACGGTCACGACAGATCCTCACACTCGACAACACGTGAATGAACAAGTCCCATCAACAAGCACTGAAGCACATAATTTGCAGAAAGATTTAAGTAAACTCTTAGCCCGACAGACAAGCACTAAAGAGCTACCAGTATTCTCAGGAGAGCCTGAAGAGTGGCCCCTGTTCTTTAGCCAATTTGTATCGACTACTCGTCTGTGTGGATACAGTGACGACGAGAATATCGCCAGACTCTCAAGGGCCTTGAAGGGGCGCGCCCGCGATTCTGTCTTCGCTCTCTTGGTCTCCTCTACAAACCTAGACAAGATAATATCCATCCTGAAAATCAGATTCGGCCGACCAGAATACATCATTGACATCATGCTTCAGAAAATTCGCAATCCAAAATTCATTCGTCACGATGACATCAATCATGTCATAGAGTTCGCTACCACAGTACAAAATATTGTTGCTACGATGAACGCTACCAAGGAAACGGGACATCTTTCAAATCCGACGTTGATCAAATAGATTATCAACAAACTCCCTAGCAACCTAAAGTATCTATGGGCATTTCATGTCAACAAAATTGACAAATTTACATCCGTCACACTAAATGATGTGTCAGAATGGCTGATGAAGATAGCCGAAGCCTCAACATATATTGCGCCGACACCAACGACCGAATGTAAACAAACAACAAGACCAAATTTTCACGACAAGAAAGTGATATATGCAACGACTTCGACCTCAGCTAGAAAGTGCGTCCGCTGCGAGGAAGAGCACGCGCTATTGCAATGCGCAGTTTTCAAAAGACTTTCCGTAGACGAACGTTGGAATTTCGTGACAGGAAGAAAGCTGTGTTTCTCCTGCTTATCTGAAAAGCACCAGCTGAAAGAGTGTAAATATAAAAAAAGATGCACCGAAGTGGACTGTGAGAGGGTGCACCACCCGCTACTCCATGCGGCACCACTCAGACCGACGCGTGACGCTCCGACTAGCCAAACCATGAGTACCACTGTTGCCCCAGGGACGAAACACCACGAACCACGGCGTGTGATATTAAAAGTCATCCCAGTGGTGATCGCCGGTCTCAAAGGTGACATCGAGACCCTAGCCCTGCTAGACGAGGGTGCAGCAGTATCTCTAGTAGACCTTTCTCTGTTAGAACGGGCCGGCGTTACAGGAATGATATCACCGCTACAAATAAGAGGAGCCTCAGGGATGACGACAAAAGAGATTGACTCCCAAATAGTGTCGCTAAATATTCGCGGACGAAATGCGACTAATAACTTTATTGTAAACAATGTTCGTTCTGTTCGTAATTTAAACTTAAGTGTAAATAATCTTAGTTATAATGATATTGTAAATAGATACTCTTATATAAATACTTATATAAATGACCGTGACTTTAGAGGTAAAAAAGTCGAGCTACTCATTGGACAAGACAACATTGAACTAATAGTGACAAGACAAATTATATACGGTGACAAAAATGGACCAATGATATCTCTGACTAAATTAGGACATGTGGTTCATGGAAATGTAGGACTCGGTAGTTTACCGTATGACGTGACAATCCTACATGTTTGCGACTGCCATGAACTTAATAAAAAAATCTTTCTCTACAGAGGCCTTTGGTACAAAATATACGAACGAGACTCCTCGTTCTCGGGAGGATCAACTCGCGCTTCAAATTATGAAGCGCACGACTAGACTCCTTCCCGAAGACCGTTACGAGACGGGTCTTCTATGGAGATCGGAGACGGCAGAGCTTCCTGATAGCCTGCCGCAAGCGAGGAAGAGATTTCGCAGTATCTTAGCGAGAATGCGTAAGTGTCCCGACTTTGCCTTAAAATATAGAGAGAGATTCCAGGATAATATTTCGAAGGGTTATGTATCCAAATTAGAATCCGAAGAAGCCGCCATACGGACTACGCAAACCTGGTGGTTGCCGCACTTCGCAGTATATAACCCGAACAAGCCCAAGCTTCGCCTCGTACTGGACTGCGCAGCAAAATCGGAAGGCAAGTCTTTGAACGATTTCCTTCTGACAGGACCGGATCTTTTGACATCGCTGCCAAGCGTACTCTTAGGATTTCGCAGTGGCAAGGTAGCTGTCACTGGCGACATCCAGGAGATGTTTCACCGGGTCATGATAAGGCCTGAAGACAGACAGGCCCAGCGTCTGCTGTGGGAGGACGGTCAGTACGTGATGAACGTTATGACCTTTGGTGCCGTATGCTCTCCGTCCTCATCACAGTATGTGAAGAATATTAACGCGCGGAGATATAAAACATCTCATCCCCTCGCTTGTCACGTTATCACTGAACATCATTACGTTGACGACTGCATTTATTCTATGGACAACGAGGACGACCTAATCCAGCTGGTGAACGACGTAATAGAGATACACTCATCAGGTGGGTTCTTCATAAGGAACTTTGTCTCTAATTCTAAGAAGCTTTTAAACAACATTCCTCAGGATAGACTTTCCGCATCAGCAGTTAAAGTGATTAGTGATAGCAAAGATGAGGTTGTGGAGAGGGTATTAGGGGTCAGATGGACCCCCGACGACGACAGTTTTCTTTTCATATTGAACTTTTCAAATATACCGGATGATCTAGTACGCGGCGTGAAGAGACCGACGAAGCGTGAGGTCCTTAAGATCATTATGTCAGTTTTTGACCCTCTCGGATTTCTTCTTCATGTCACCGTGAAAGCCCGCATCCTTTTCCAAAACATCTGGCGCAGTAAAATAGGATGGGACGACGAAATTGAAAGCTGCCATTTTGCTATGTGGCAAATATGGCTAACTGAATTAAAGTCTGTAAATGACATTAAAATTCCACGTTGGATATTGACAGATAACTACGATGGTGTGGCTGAGCTACACATTTTCTGTGACGCCAGTTCCAGAGCATTCGCCAGCGTCGCTTACCTCAGATCGCGCAAGACGGACGGGACCTGGCACGTCGCCTTTTTGATGGCGAAAGCAAGAGTAGCGCCTCTGAAGGTAATGAGCATTCCACGTCTTGAGCTCCAGGGGGCTCTGTTAGGGGCACGACTATTCATGAGCCTACAGCACTGCGAGAGCGTAGCCCTCTCTAAAACAACACTGTGGACCGACTCCAAAACGGTGTTGAGCTGGCTGCGGTCGGACTCAGGCAGATTTAAGCCGTTTGTCGCACATCGTGTCTGCGAAATAACAGAGCTGACAGACTATAAGCAATGGAGGTGGATCCCTACCCATTTTAATGCTGCCGATGACTCCACGAGAGACACAGCGATGGCTAATAATGGTGAGAGGTGGCTTAAGGGGCCAGCCTTTTTGTTTAAACCCGACAGCGGATGGCCTGCAGAGATCGGCAACGTTGACGCTATCGACACTTACATCGGTGACGAGGAAATCAAGGCCGTTTGCCTTACTACCGACGACCCGGCACTAGAGTTACCTGACACCAAACGTTTTTCTCAGTACTGGCGACTGGTACGAAGCACAGCTTGGTTCTTCCGTGGGGTTCGCAACTTTAAAAGCAAAAAGCCCGACTGGTTTCGAAGCGAACTGACTGCGCTAGAGGTAGCAAACGCGGAAGAGGCCCTTATAAAACAAAGCCAGAGACAAAGGTTTTCTACCGACATCAGCAGCATAAAAGGACACGTACATATAGACAAATCAAGCTCACTTCGTCAACTCAATCCTTTCCTGGACGCGCACGACGTACTCCGAGTTGGGGGGAGGATTGAGGCGGCAAATCTTGATTACGATGCTAAGCACCCAGTAGTTTTACATCCATCGGAACCATTCGTCATGCTGCTAATGCTTCGCTACCACATCGAATCCGCACACTCCGGTAGAGAAAGAGTTCTCAACGAACTGAGAAAGCATTACTGGATCCTTAACGGACGCAATGCAGTTAAGAAGATTTGGAACGACTGCGTCCTATGCAAGACCAGACGCGCGAGAGCCGCGCCGCCGCTCATGGGACAACTACCCGGCTTTCGGCTCCAAGAAGGACATCGGCCCTTTACCCACACAGGCTTGGACTATTTTGGACCTATGTTGGTAAAAATAGGCCGCAGACAAGAGAAAAGGTGGGGACACCTGCCTTACCGTACGCGCGGTGCACGTAGATTTGGTCAACGACTTGACTACCAACTCTGCGATTCTGAGTTTACGCCGTTTTATAGCTCATCGCGGCTGTCCGGCGGTTATACACAGTGACAACGCGACGACGTTCCGTGGGGCCGACCGCGAGCTGAAACAGGCGGTACTAGCAATGGACCAGAGCGAACTACTGCGTTTCGGCAGTATCCGCAACATCGAATGGAGATTTATACCCCCGAACTCTCCTCACATGGGAGGCTGCTGGGAGAGACTGGTGCGTAGCATTAAGACGGCGCTCCGCGTGACGCTAAAGGAGCGAGTCCCAAGCGAGCAGACCCTCCAAACGCTGCTGGCGGAGGCCCAACAATTTGTGAACAGCCGCCCATTGACTTACGTGCCAATTGACTCCGAAGACGATTTACCGCTGACGCCTAATGATTTTCTCCTTACAGATACTTCGACGATTGACAGACCCTTTGGTACCTTCTCTGACGGTGACTTACTGCGTCGTTCCTGGCGGGAGTCCCAGAGGCTGGCGGACCTGACGTGGAAGCGGTGGGTCCGCGAATACCTGCCCTCCCTGACAAGGCGAGGCAAGTGGCTGCAGGTAGCTGATAGGCCGCTCACCGTAGGTGACATAGTGATAATCGCGGATGACCAGCTTCCGAGGGGACAATGGCCTCGGGGTCGGATCGCGAAAGTGTACCCTGGGAAGGACGGCCAGGTACGCGTTGCAGACGTGACGACGAGACAGGGACTCTACACACGACCGGCGACGAAACTGTGTAGACTGGACGTCGGCTCCCAACCTTGAGTATCAGCATTCTGATACTGGGGGTGGGAATGTCGCGGCGTCCAGCCTCCTTTGACTGACTGACTGGCTGACGAGTGACAGACTTAAATATTACGAATGACAGATACCTATGACAGACGACAGGGGAGACAGAGGACGATCGACAACCTGACGAGAACCGTGTTTTACCAAGCTGCTGCTTCGACCTGACTCAAGACAACCAGACAAACGACCAGACAATACTGGTTAGAAAATTATTGGTTGGCGAAGCTATAGGTGCCGAGGGTGCAGTAGGTTGTATTCGACCATTGTTATTGTAAGCAGATGAAAAGTTATCGGCGAAAAGATTGCATATGTCGAAACCGTTAGTGGCAGTCCTATTGTCGAGGGTCATTTGGGCAGGGTAGTGGCTGTCATTGCTCCTTTTGTGTTTGACAAAGGACCAGAAAACTTTCGGATTGTCGCGCAAGCTTTGCTCCAGATATCCGATATAGTTCCTATAACAAGCTGCCTTAAGACGTTCTGAGCGTTCTTTTAGTAATTCAAATGATAGCACGGCTGTACAATTTCAAAACCTAGCAAGGGACACCTCCAAGAAAAAACGGGTTTTTGCATTATTGGGCTTCTAAAGTCATAAGGCACCGATTCCTATCGCCAAAACATCTATAAATGTTTTAGAAATAGGATTTTAAATATTGAAAAACCTAGCAAGTACACAGTCGTAACGCGAAAGAGCCTAAAAACAATTTAAAAGACACAGCAAGTAACATTGACAATGTCTAAACCTAGCAAGGGATGTCCGTTGCTAGGTTTTTAAAGTTGTCATGCGACTTACTAGGTTTTTAAAGCTGTCAACGAACGGTTGAATTACGCGCGCTAACGTCAGTAAGCGACAAGACGCCAAACCCTATGCAATAATTGTTCATCTGTTTTTAATAATTAACGGTGGTTTATGATGTCAAAAAAACAGTTTTATAGGTCGAAGTTAATGCTAAGTGCCTTTAATAAACATCAAGATGCTAATATGTAAGTAAAATTATGTTTTGATTATAAAGTAAAAATTAACCCTTTTTTCATAACCTCAACAATATTCAAGTGTCTTGTAACAGATTTTCAAGCTTTTTGTGATGTAAATGTCTTGTTTAAGGCTTTTGTGGGATACTATTAGGTCTATTATAGAAGTAGGTACAGTCGATAACCATCTTGTGAGTCATGATTATAGACAAGGATTTCAGTTTGTATTTTTACTTCAAAAATGATGTTTTTGTTTTTGTCGTATATGATATTTAAACTTCAGCACGTACACGTGACAAATAAGCCGGTGCTTACTTTTATATCATATTAATTATTATACAGGGTGTCAACAGACCTATTAACGAAAACGAAAACCGAGTATTCTCCCCATCATTACTATCATTTTCTAGTATGGGGCCAAATCTGAAAACCTCATAGTTAACGAGTTATTGAAGATCAATATGTTTTTAATGATTATCGTTTGAAAACGCAATGAATGTCAAAACTACGTAATGATTCGTGGTCCTAGCCGCCTACTCGTGCCCTATATAATATGTACGTGCCAGTATGGTCGTTTCCCCGCAATTATTTTTACTAAATCTTATTTAGTTTGATGTACCTACACAACGCATATATATTACGTACGGCTTCGGCATAGGTCTTTTAACACTTCGTAATTCTTGAAACATAGCATGGAACATGAAATGTCACACGCGAATAACATGTGTTTAGTAAAATAATTTGTCAATAACTTTTTTCTCTTCGAAGGGGAATTCATACACTACAATGCCACCTTATTGATGTGTATAGGAAAAATCAAATAGACAAACAGTTAAAATTAATAGTTAAAAGTTAATATTTCGTCTACTTATTGACTGTACTATTAGTGATAAACAAATAACTTATTTTAAATGGAACGGTTGCTTGCAATTCAACGACGATTGGGTATTTATACTTTAGTACATTTGTTTCTGCTGTTTTTTGCACGGGTGGGTGGTGCTTGGTTGAGCATAGCTATCTTCTATTTCAGGTCACATTCTGACGTCTACAGTCCCAATCAGACAAGCACTACAAAAACTACAATACCTGTTTGTGACGCATCCGAAGATTTAGTTTCAGGAGGGCAAATGATTACCGACTGATAACTTTTTTCTATAATATATTTTCATAAATTAAATAATTTAAAAAAAAACGAGTTTTATTTAAAATATACACGTACTTACTAGGTTCATTCAATAGTAGTTTGAGGACTAAGGAACTAATTAAAACAAAATTAAAAACCTAGTAACGACACTTGCTAGGTTTTTAAATTGTAAAACCAGCTGAGTCCAAGTTAAAAAAACAATTTAACAATTAGTAAGTGCTATAAAACTTGATCTATCATTTATTATGGTATATAGTTATACTCTGTAGATAGCCAAGGATATACCGCATCTTTTGATCCAAGACTCATCATACCAGCTCTTTTAGTTTCAGCGCGGCAAGCTCTCAAAGTGATCAACTCGTTTTTTGGCTCTCCTGTAAAATTTGTCTCCTGCCCCTTACTAGGTTTTGAAATTGTACAGCCGAGCAGATCTAGAGGATTTTTGTTAAATTTGCGGAGTTTATTGCGATATTTGAGTTTTTCTTTAAGAAGGCTAACTAAATTGCGTGAAAACCAAATTGGATATTTTTTGGACTTGGGTTTAGATTTAGGAACGTGTTTCTGGATTATGTTGCGTAAATAGCGGTAGAATATGGAGACCATTTCGTCAATATCGGAACAACTTTCAAGTTCGTCTTCCCAGGGTATTGCGTTGAGGTCCGAGATGATTTTATCGTAGTCTGCTTTATGAAAGCAGTAGCGAGCATTATAGTTATAGGACAAGTAATTTGCGGCATTAAGGCTCAAGGAAAATATAAGCGGTGGATGTAAGGGGTCAACTGGGACAAGAGAGTCGCCACTGACGTTTAGATTTGTAACTTGAGTATTGCTGAGAACCAAGTCTAAGATTCTTCCTTTATTATTTGATTTATCGTTGTACTGTTTCAAGTCGTGGAGCGTGGCAAAATATGATAACTTTTACTAAATTTCTAGAGGAGACAATGGAAAATAACTTGCAGGTAGATGCCATTTACACCTACATCTCGAGAGCTTTTGACAAAATTATTCACAACATACTCAGTAACAAGCTCGCAGCAGCCGGTGCATATGGCAACCTCCTCAGATGGGTCCAATCTTACATACACTTGTAACGATGCCATTTCGTTCTAGCCTTATAGATGGATGAAACCTCTATAATGGCTAGAAACTCCGTAGTCTCACTCTATGGTAATCAAATTGTATTTTTATCTGTTCTGTCTAAATTCAAATTTTCTCCGTTCCACGTTTCCTTTTCGGCTCATTTTGACGTAATCTTCCAGAAACCAGCTACCTAAACGGTACTGTTTTAAAATTGGTGTAAATAATTATTTTTCTCTAAATACATCAGGAACCCGATACACGGGGTAAGCACACCTACTTTTTTACTCGTTATTTAGATTCAGTATTTATAATTTTCTATATCTTTGTATTTTATATTGTTTCAGTTCCTTATTTCCATTAAATAAAACTAGTCTCCTGGAACCATTATTTTATTTTGTTTCCAATATTTATTAAACGAGTGCGGCGGTTCCGACGTTCCGGCGACTCGAGTGCTGCCGGACTAGGAGCCCCGTCACACTGGCTCTCCGGCGAAACTACACTACACTACCACTTCTCTGCAGCTCGGACTGAGTGAAGACTACCATATCCTTTTTAATACCTGCAAAATTAATGTTTGTTATTTGTGTTTTGTGTGTTTTTCTATACTAAGTCTTTAAAATTCTAAAATATTATCCGGCACAATTTGCCTGTTTCGACCCCAAAACCTTTCGGCCCAGTTAACATTTTTTACTTGCGTTTACTTTTAATTATTGTATTTGTTTTCAACCATTCTCATTTCAACACACTATACACTATCCAAATATTTACTTATTTATAACAAATATCTACACTACATACACTTTACACACACCAAACAGACAGAAACACGATCGACGCTAATATGGCTGGTTACAAATGTAATCGGTTCCCGATGCCATAGTAGCGGAGGCATTTCAAACACACACTAATTACTTACACACCCTTGGCTTTGGAGAGTATCTTTTGCCAAGATCCACTACACAATTTTTTCATATTTATCATCAAATTGTTATTTAATTCTTTTATTGGTTTATTATAAGTCGTAATATTTATTTGCACGTTTTATGTCAATTGACATTGTCGGACGTTGTCATATTATTTTATTTTCAAATCGATCATTTTTTCGATTTTACGAAACACGGAAAAGGTTTTATACCTTATTTTTATAACAGTGATTAAATACTTTTTAATTACATTTTCCCTACTACAATACCAAATATAAATATGGATATTTCACAATTAAATAAACCTGAAATTATTTACGAACTTAAATTACGTAATGCGGATTTTCAACCCACTCAAACTGCCATAGAATTACGTGAACTTTTAACTACTATTTTATCGGAACCGAATTTATACCCAACATCTTCATCAAGCCCGTATACTTTTATTTTAGATACGGAGGAAGTAACAAAATGTTTAGATATAATTGATGTAACCATATCTTCCTATCCTAATAGGAAAGCGAAAATATTACCTTATATTACCCACGTTCGTAATAGATTGTCTATAATAGAAATTGACACCGAAAATTCACCCCAGGACATTCAAGTTTATAAATCTCTTTGGGATCGACTTAAAACACTTGAACAACATTTCCGATCTCTCGAACCGTCTCCATCAACAACTACCTATCATTCAACTAAATCTTTTCAAGAAAATGTTATTCCTAATTCATTTTTTGATACTTTAACACAAACTTTATCAAATATTGCAAATACTCGACCAAACACAGAGATTAAAAAATTCTCCTTCTCTGGCGAAGGTTGTCCTAGACAGTTTATCTTAAAAGTGGAAGAATTTGCTACTGCAAGGAATATTAGACCTAATACCTTATTTGCCCACATTTACGATATACTTTCGGGAATAGCTTTGGATTGGTTTAGAGCCAACAAAGATTTTATAAGGGATTGGGAAACTTTTAAAACCTCCTTCTATAAATATTTTGAGATTACGGATTATGATTACAAGCTCAAAAAATTTATAGATTCACGTAAACAGAAACATAACGAAAGAGTTATTATTTATTTTGCCACAATGGAATCTTTATTCCATAAACTTCATGAACCATTGACAGAAAAACAGAAAATTGAAATTTTAAGACGGAATTTGAGACCAGAGTTCGGTCACAGATTAGTACCTAATGATTTATCTTCAGTAAATACATTACTTGAATCTTGTAAATAGTTTGAAAACTGTTTAGAAGTTTCAAATTCTAACTCTAATGATTATTCCGATATTTTACCTACCTCATCGAAACAAAAATTGTTTCCAATGTCTCACAGCTTTGATATTCACGTACCTACACGCCATCAACACCTATTCATGCAGTTTCTACTACTCAACAACGGAAAATATTTTCTTGTCCTCGTTGCCGAACAGATGACCACATCTTGATAGATTGCACTAGTAACAATAAAGTTTGTTTTCGTTGCGGAAAACAAAACGTTATTTTTACTAATTGTCCGAAATGTAATATTTCTCCAAAACTAATAAGTGAGAATCGTAGTAAGTCGTATTTCGACAAGTCAGATTGGGACAACTGGCTAAATACTATTACAATATTTTTTAAATCTTATAAAATTACTCCACTTCTCTTTACAAATAATACTGATACCGAACGTCCCTACATTAATATTAACGTCAACGGTTTATCATTATCTGGTTTATTGGATAGTGGTAGTGCAATCACTATTTTAGGCAATAACTCACATAAATTATTGCTTGAACATGGTTTTGACATTAAACACAATAACATCATACACGGTACGGTTGCAAATGGTCAACCCATACGTTCCATTGGATATATTAACTTGCCTACCATATATAATAATCAGTTCTTTAATATTACAGCGCACATTATACCTAGCATCTCTGAATCATTTATACTTGGCATTGATTTTTGGAAAGCTTTTAACTTAGCTCCCCAGATTCTTTCCAAAATTACTGTCCATAAATCTTCAAACGCTCCAACTTTCTTAATCAATACTACTGATAATAAATTGAGTAATTATAACAATCTTTCTGAAACTCAGCGTGCTATAGCTGATACTATCATTCATAATTTTAAGAACATTTCTACTGAAACTTTACCACTTGGTAAGACACATTTAGCTGAACATCACATTGACACCGGTGACCATCCTCCTTTACGTCAACGATGCTATCGTTTATCACCTGAGAAACAAAAAGCTCTTCGCGAAGAAGTAGACAAAATGCTAGAACTAGATGTGATTGAACCTTGTGAAAGCCCTTGGCTTAACCCTGTTATTATTACCCCTAAAAAAGATGGTACTTGGCGTTTCTGTGTAGACAGTCGTAAGCTAAACGATGTTACCAGAAAAGACGCATATAAATTACCTTTTATTGCCGACATTTTAGATAATCTTAAAGATGCTAAATACCTGTCATCTATTGACATTGCAAAAGCTTTTTGGGAGATTCCCCTTCGTGTTGAAGACCGTCCCAAGACTTCGTTTCACGTCCCTAGTCGCGGAACATATCAATTTAAGGTTATGCCTTTTGGTCTCACTAATGCACCCGCAACTCAACAAAGGTTTATAGATAATCTTCTTTATAACGTTGACAGCTCCGTATTCTGTTATTTAGATGACATAATTATTGTCAGCAAAACATTTGACGATCATATTACCCTACTAAATAAAGTTTACAATAAATTAAAATCGGCTAACATCACTATCAACTTTCCGAAGTGCGCCTTCTTTCGAAGCGAACTTAAATACTTAGGCTATATAATTAACGAAAAAGGCTTACATACCGACCCTGACAAAATCAAGGCTATTCTAGAAATACAACCGCCAAAATCTGCTAAAGAAGTCAAAAAATTTCTTGGTACAGCGAGCTGGTACCGTCGTTTTATACCAAATCTCAGCACTTTGGCAGCTCCTCTCACAAAATTAACTTCAACCAGCAAAAAAGCACCTCCTTTTAAATGGACTTCTGCAGCAAATGATGCATTCAATTTAATAAAACAAGCTTTAGTTTCTACTCCAATTTTAACTTGTCCTGACTCTACAAAACCTTTTGCTGTTCACTGTGATGCGTCAGCATACGGGTTGGGTGCAATGCTTACACAGGAATTTGAAGGCATAGAAAAACCTATTGCTTACATGAGTAAATCCCTTACTCAACCTCAAAGGAATTACTCGATTACCGAACGGGAATTATTAAGTGTCATAACTGCTCTAGAACATTGGCGTTGTTATTTAGACAACGGCCAGAAATTTACTATCTATACAGACCATTCTGCCCTCCAATGGTTCTTACATCTCGATAATCCCACAGGTCGACTAGCCAGATGGAGTATTCGTTTATCCATGTTCAATTTTGATATGAAACATAAAAAAGGTAAAGAACATTTAGTACCAGATACCCTATCCCGTATTAAATCCATTAACGCAATTAATATTAATATGTCTAATTCTAATGATGATTGGTATAATACAATCTTATCCAAATGTAAATCGAATCCATCTTCAACCCCTGATTATTCTATTAAAAACAATAATTTATATAAGTATACACGATCTAACACTCCATATCATTCTGAGTTTTCTTGGAAATTAGTTGTTCCTTTGGAACTACGTGATTCCATTATTGCCGAAAACCATTCTACACCTACAACGGCTCATTTCGGTATTTTTAAAACGTATCACCGTATCAAAAATAACTACTTTTGGCCTGGCATGTATAAAGACATCGCAACATATATATCCAAATGTGAAACTTGTCTTGCCTACAAACATCAAAATCAACATACAATTGGTTTGATGGGTAAACCAAAACATTGTTCACGTCCTTTTCAATGTTTATCAATTGATTTAATTGGACCATTACCATTATCTCGCAAACTTAACAGATTTATCCTAGTAGCAACTTGTTGTTTTTCTAAATATTGTCTATTGTATCCTGTTAAACGTGCTACATCTTCAGTCATAAAGCATATTCTGGAAAATCTGGTTTTTATGACATATGGTATTCCTGAAACAATTATTTTGGACAATAGCCCACAAATGATAAGCAATGAACTCACAGACTTATTTAAATTCTACAATATACCTAAAGTACACTACACTCCACGCTATTGCCCACAGGTGAATACAGTAGAACGCTACAATAAAACCATAATTACGGCAATCGCTTCATTTGTCGATGACGATCATAGAACATGGGATATTCATCTTAATAAAATTCAGTTTGCAATTAGTTCTGCTGTAAACGAAACAACTCAATTCACTCCATCGTATCTAGTTTTCGGTCGTGAACTTGTCACATGCGGTTCCATTTACAAAACCGACACAACAGAAGATTCCATTTTAGCTCCGAAAGATACATATTCTGAGAACATTGGTTTACTTAGCCCAATATTTTCAGAGGTTCAAGCTCGTCTCTATAAATGTCATCAAACTAATGCTCATTATTATAATAAGCAACACCAACAATTAGAATTTAACGAAGGTGATATTATCTGGAAACGAAATTACCCTATTAGTTCAGCTGATAAATATTTTTCGGCAAAATTAGCACCAAAATGTATTAAATGTAAAATATTAAACAAAGTTTCATCGCTTATTTATGATTTATCGGACATGTCCAATAAACCATTAGGTCGTTGGCATGTCAAAGATATTAAACCATTTCCGAAATTAAGATAATTTATTTATCTCCATACACATTAGTTTAGCATATTTTCTTTATTTTACTTATTAATTTATTTATTATTACATATTTTCATTATTATTACATACCTACTTTAAGCGTGATGCATGTCACTTAGTCTTATGATTTGTATAATTGTTCTGTTTTTATATACACCTCCATCCTTTTGGCTAACCATCAACTACTTTATTAATGCATAATTCTGTACATATAAGATGATTACATTCTATTTTTAACTTAATTTGTCGTATTTACGACTATCGTAATAAGTTGCATACTTACTAACTTACTTATTATCTTATAGTATTACCTTATTATTCTAGGTACTTACTTTTATTCTCTAACGAGATTTAACATTATTTTCCTGACCATTTATTATGGTTAGTAAACTTGTAAATTTTAAGACACTATACATAAACACTTGTACATGACATTCATCACACACATATACACTGAACATGATCACCAAAAGCCAGCGGGTGGTGACTGGCATATTTAAATAAGCCTGCACTATCTGGGTTGGTTTCATGAGAAATATCTTCTATTATATAAGATTTCTCTACTTGTCTGTTGCCTTAATTCAAAACTTAATGAATTAAGACTTTGATAGATATGACGGATGTTAGTATTTATATGGAACCGGAACCAACCTAGTGTAAATTTCTCACTGTAAAAACCATTCACATACTCAAAATTCTATCATGCACATCCATTAAATTAGTTAATATTTTATTACTTATATTGTATTTTTTATAAAAGAGACTTGTTTGTTACTACCTATTTATTTTCCAAATTAAGTTAAGTGCAGAAACGACATCGTTAACATTGCCATATTGTTTCTTTTACAAAAAAATCCTTAAAGATTTTTTTGCGCCGGCCGCCCCGGTATTGTAACGATGCCATTTCGTTCTAGCCTTATAGATGGATGAAACCTCTATAATGGCTAGAAACTCCGTAGTCTCACTCTATGGTAATCAAATTGTATTTTTATCTGTTCTGTCTAAATTCAAATTTTCTCCGTTCCACGTTTCCTTTTCGGCTCATTTTGACGTAATCTTCCAGAAACCAGCTACCTAAACGGTACTGTTTTAAAATTGGTGTAAATAATTATTTTTCTCTAAATACATCAGGAACCCGATACACGGGGTAAGCACACCTACTTTTTTACTCGTTATTTAGATTCAGTATTTATAATTTTCTATATCTTTGTATTTTATATTGTTTCAGTTCCTTATTTCCATTAAATAAAACTAGTCTCCTGGAACCATTATTTTATTTTGTTTCCAATATTTATTAAACGAGTGCGGCGGTTCCGACGTTCCGGCGACTCGAGTGCTGCCGGACTAGGAGCCCCGTCACACACTTAAAAGCCAAGCAATCTGTAATAAGGGATATTGTTCACAATTCTTACCTGTTCCATCCGGGATTTCACAAAGATCACATTAAGATCATTTTCTGTTCTCTTTTTTCGTACACGATATTGATAGTCTTTAAGAATAGTCATCTTTGCTGTAAATTCTACATAACTGATAAATCCGATTCACCAGCCATCGCTTCGCTCAACCATATTTTAGGGAACGTAACGACCCGCCTCACACGACACCGCCGAAGAAACGTTTGAGTGAGCATGACGTAAGTATCCTGAAATACTTATGTTATGGTGTATAAATTTAAAAAATACAATGGCAACAGCAAAAAAAGAAAGATAAAGTTAGACACAACTTACAATGTTACTAGAAGACGCATCAGCCGGGTCATAGCTTAGTCTATTCAACCGCCGTAAAATATTTGACATCACATTTCTCTATAAAATTATCAATGCCATAATTAACTCGAATGAGCTTCTGGGTTATGTCCAGTTCTTAGGACGATTCGACTCCAAGTGTGCTCCTCACCTTCTAATGAAATCCACTATTATGATCCACCGCGGCGCCGAAAAAATTGTACTCGTAAATCATTATTGTTTCGTTCGCCAACACTTATAACAACAAGTTCCAAGATGTCGACCTATTCAACGTATCACTAAATAAGTTAAAGGAAAAGCGGAGAACGTTCATTCTCTTCGTGTTTATCAAAATCATTTGATCGTCTGCGGCTATGTTTGATGCGTCTTACTTCTGGAAATTTGACAAACGTGTTTGACAAACAAATTTGTCAAATAAAGCTCGTTTACCGGGCCCTTTAAGGATTACATCGTAATTATATAGCTGTACTTCAAGTATTTGCTTACCAGTGAAATAATAAATTGGTAACATCATTATGTTGAAATAATTGACGAGCAGTCAATTACGGCTTCTCTGCTTTAATTACAACGATGAATTAAGCATTATTTTAATTAAATTCGAGTCTCTTCACAATAATTCAAAGAAAATTGATTTATGTCACCAATAGGAATGGTGGTCAAAATATATACAACAATCTACCTACTGAACTTGTTAACTTACCAACAAATCTATTCCCTAAAGCATTATTTAAGTGGCTAATCAATAAATGTTTTTTTCTGTTTCTGACTATCTGATTAATAAATTATGGCATAAAATAAATACATAAATTTGTTTAATGATGAAAATAATGAAAATGAAATAACGGAATTGTGTGTGAATGTATCAATTAGTTTTTAGTTAAAATTATAGTATTACTTTCTTATATTTTTGTCATTATAAATTTTGTTTGACATTTATATTTTAACATCTTATTTTAAAGGTGAATTCTCTGAAAGTAACGTAACTTTATGGTAAGTATTTGACTTTACAGTAATAATATTTAAAATGTCAAAAATCATTAATATATCTTATTATAAATTAATGATTTTTGAAATTTTAAATATTATTACTAACTGTACGTTATACCTATTATTGCGCTCTGCACAATATTTTTTCCTTATCTTGAGCTGGACCTTTTTCGTATCTGCTTTTCCTTAACTGCTTTTTAATGTTATTTCGTACTGTACTATTATGTATGTAAATTTGTAAGCCAGAAATGGTAAATGTGCTGCACTACCCTAAATGTGTCACCTATTGTTTATTATATTCATGCGAATAAAGAATTTGATTGATTGATTGATTGATTGAAAGGTATGAAAGACTTCGTTACCAACAAAATATAGGATGGTTTTCTCAAGTGAAAGTTTTCCTTTGCAATTTAGGGACCTTTTCGATATATGATTTATAGGAACCTTATATTATAACATACAACGAAATAACGGTTAACGCAGCACGTAGCAGCTCATATTTGGTCACCCATCTTCTAGCCCACCACATAATTTTTTTTATCTAATGAAAATAAGCGACTATTTTGCTATATGTAATAGGGACCAATAGCAATAACCGCTCGGGAAAATCAAAGTCAAAATATTCTTTTCACCTCACACGCTCGGAATAGGAGGTTTTGTCAATCGTTTAGGCGTAGAAAATCGCTTTTTGCGGCCTAGCGCGTCAAAGTACTTTTTTATTTAATACCTAAAAATATGTCATAATTAGAGCATGGATATCGGTTTTCGATAATATCGAAAAACCGGAATATCGGAGAAAATATCCGATATTGCAAAACCGGTTTTGAAATCAAATAATATCGGTTTTTCGATATTGTAGTTTCAAAATTTAAGACTTGAGAAATTCAAACAACAAATGTCTGACTGATTGTAAGAGACTAGTTAAAAGCATTAAAAACAATTTTAATTTACATTGTATTAGGAATAGGGAATCACTGCCTACACTTGTAATAAGATTTGGTCATCTTTAAAAGATAATACTTTGGATGCACTTTGCTTTTTGCGGTCGTTATTCCAACAAGCTCGATCTCATTCAAATCAACTACCATTGCCGTCAACGACGAAGTCTTAAAACGTTATTATAAAAGAGGCTCCAGTGGCTATACCTACTGTACAATCATTAGGTACCACGATTGTATGTGCATTATTGATATTAATGTATGCCAATGCAAGGCTAATTTATTTTTAAAATCATTATTTGGTCCTAATATTTCTAATAATTTTTAATCTCTAGCTGGTCTTAGAAAAGAAAGTCCCTTTAATTCATATATTACTTTGTTGGGTTAAGTAAGATCTTTATAATAATGTTGTTTTTTTTTGCTAAGTAGAGTTTAGTAGAGTATGTTCAGCAGTTTATCAAAAAGATTTATTTTATTTTATTTAAATACTCGTATTTCTCTAGCTAGTCTTAAAAAAAAGTTCCTTTAATCCATAATATATTACTTTATTCGTTTGCGATCTTTATATTTGTGTTGAGTTTTATGAGTTTTTTTTTCTAATAAAAATAAAACTTATACCTACCTATAAATAAGTATAACTTACTTATATTTATGTTTCTACTGATTGTATGTAACAGGTTATTTTTGCGCGTTAGGCTTATTTAATTTGAAATGTGTCATGTCAAGTTAGTAGTTGTAATTGTTTTAATTATTAAATAAAGGCTTGATTTGTTCCAATTTTAGTTCTTTTAATGAAAAATACTATTTTTTTGCAAAAATATTCGAAAATTCGATATTTTTTAATCAAATATTAAAATCATAAGAAAAATGATCCGATAGTACATGCTCTAGTCATAATGCGTTCCGAATCGCACTATTGACTTTTTTGTTACATTTTGTACTTATTTTAAATAGCTTTGAATTAATTATAATAATCCGTTTTGGTTTTATTATATTATTTTAGTTCATTGAATCATAAAAACAATACCAATTAGATTAAACTATTTCTTATAAGTTTTTTTTATTAGGCTGGGTGAGATTTCACAATCTTTGATTGGATTTCGGAAAGTGGCATAAACCTTCATTTTTAAATTGTCTTGTTTTGTAGCTCATGTCAATGTCAACATTTAACGAATCGTTTTTTATAAGTGACAATATATTCCTACTCCAAGTTACTTTGAATTAACTATAATACCTACTCCCTTTTTTAATATTTTAGTTTTTTATATCTTTAAAACAACAAGAATAAGGTATATTTAGATTAAACTTAATGTTTAATTTTTTTTTTACCGGAAGTTGACCGCGGAAACAAGCATACAATGTTCCTCGCTGTTGTGAGGTGAAAAATTGTGTGTTGCGCTCGGCACAAAGTTTTTAGCATCTTGTACCTTTGAATCCTCCGTGGAGTGAGGCATTCTAGAATGCCTCACTTGCTCAGATTTCAATACAGGTAACTCACCGCTAATAACCAACTTTCCAGCCTTGCATAACAAATACTTAACTATTATTCAACTAAGCATATTATTTATGAATCGTCAGTTTTGCCCTACCACCAGTTTAATTGAGATAAAGTCCAAGTAGCTGTCAAATAAACTTGTGCTTCTATAAATCTCAGATAAAAAAGTTAATTTATTTAAGATAAATTAATTCGTCACTTGCTACCGGTGGTGTCCAGAGAAAACTAGATTATCAATTTGTCTCAAAACTCGGGGCCTGTCAGGTTAATGTAGTTTACTGGGTCAGAGGACAATAATTAACCACTAATTTCGTGAATACGGTATTTACTTACTAATATATAAAGGGATAACAGTGATTCACATTCAATTTAAATACGGTTTGACTACGTGGTGAATGTAAACTTAATTCCACATGAAAACAGTTTGGTTTTGCAAATAAAACAATACACAGTACACAATATTTATTTATGACCGTAATATATTGGATTTAGGACAAGCTATTACGATTAAACAATAAAAGTAGAAAATATTTTTGGGAGCATATTATTAACAGCTGTTAACGGTAGTGTTGCCAAAGAGGAAAAAACCATCCCCCAGCAGGCGACAGAGAACTGTTTAAATCAGAGCCCGGCAGCCACTACTGAATCGATTTCCTCGAACACAATGATAGACCTAGCAGAAGTAAGTTAGTAAAACAATGTTTCTTATTCGGAACTTCTTTGCAATAACAATCAGTGGTCTCATTTGCGAAGTCAGGGAAATGTCTATCGGCCAAAACTACACTCGGCAGCAAAGAAATCGAACGACTGCGTTATTTTCATACAAACATTCTCCCGTTACAGTCTCATTATTCTAAAATTATAAACAGTTATGTGAACATTTGAACGGCGATGTATGAGTCGAATATTCAATTTGCGAATAAAAGTCTCAAGAATTCAAGAAAATTTTGTCAATGATTTTCTTGAGTTCAAAATTTTGAACTCAAGAAAATCATGTTTAATTTATAAAACCGTGAAGTGAGCATGTTTTTATGAAAATAATGCATTGGTTCGATTTCTTTGCAGCCGAGTGTACTTCTACTTCGCCACTAAGCTTCCGCTTAGCCCTTTGTTACAAAGATTAAGTCAAATTCAGTATACCAACTTTAGGTACTTAATACCAGTCTTACTCTAGACTTAAGTGAATTGAAACAAATAATAACCAATACTTTGACTTGCCATGTCTTATTCTTGACCTTGTACATTTTGAGACTGCGTTAGACTTCCAGAATCGATCCCACTTAATCATTTATGTCATAGAAGTTACAATCAATTACAATCTCCTACTAGTGAATATGTGAAATCAAATAAAACACGCAGACTTTCATATTTAAAATATTAGTAAAATAAACCGACATACTAATTATATATATATATATATATATATATATATATATATATATATATATATATATATATATATATAACTACTATGCCGTGTGGTGACGGCCTAAGAATACAAGTGTCACCACTCCCTTACATGCCTGGGATGTCGTAAGAGTCGACTAACGGTCGGTTTCAATAACTTATCTACAGAAGAGATAGGCTTACTAGAGCTTTATTGCCTAGATATTTTTGTTATTCAGCCCAAAATAACAGCGGTTGCTAAGTAACGTAACTAAGATAAGCCTACCTCTTGTTAGGGATAGATTATTGAAACCGGCTGTTAGAGGGCCGATGCATTGAACACCTGTGCGAGAGAAGGAAAACTTGAAACAAACCCTCTACCAACCCGCCTGGCCAGCGTGGTAGAAGTAGGCTAATAACTTCCTATGAACGCCACAATAGGCGTGAGCTAGGAGAGGCTTATGTCCAGCAGTGGACGTCCACAGGCTGATGATGATGATGATGATAACTACTAACTAGCAACCATTTAACAACACTGCTTTTACTGCGTAGACAATTTTGATACTTGTAATGTTTTTTATTATTTCTTTGTTCTATTTATTACAAAAAACACGAAATACTTAGTGAAATAGTAACCTCTGGATGTTGAAAAATAGAAGGTATGACAAGGTACATAATAATTTAAGATTTCAATCGATTAACTCATCTACAATTTAGCTTTTTATAGTCGAAGTGAGTTTTTTTTTATATTTATCACCGCCACGAACTACTTTATTCGTTAAAGCTGGTGCCTGCGACTTTCTACGCGTGGACTTTTATGTAGTACTTACAGTTTTTAATTTGACGTTAAAGATCGACCATTAAATCGTGGTACTTACAACAAAAAAATATTATTAAATGCCGTATGCCAAAGGAAATTTATATTACTAATGAACTACATTGGTGGATTTCCGTTTTGAGCCAATATGAATAGACACGCAGCTCTACTGACCCGCGAAAAAGCAACATAGAGCTTGCCGTGGGAAAAACAATCAGACCTTAGTGTGACACCAGCGACTTTCAGCGTTTGTCACTGCTACTTATTTATAGTCATTGCAAAGCACGGGATCACCCAGGGAACTGTGTGCGTGTGCGCTTGAACTCGAACGGAAAATTGTTAGGGATGAGCGGTATACGCGGTATAAACTCAGTTTCACTGGTAGGACACCCAGTCAGGGTCTCAGCTTCAACAATATTTCTTTGCAAACCACTTACTTTAAGCAGGGTCCCGTTGCATAATTTTAGCTTAGTAAAATTTCGCAATAGCATTATCGGAACACCGATTTTAAGATTGATCTTGTGAGCATGGAGACCACTCGCTGGTAGTGAATTTAAAAATTCAATTGGGTAATTTGGCGTCGTCGTGATCAACTGCATTGTTAAAGGAAGGTTAAACCACTTCACCCGCAACAATTTCCGCAATTTTTTAAATTTTGCATTTGCTTGGTAATTTTTGCATTTTAGTATGGCACGTTCACATAACCAAGAATTTTCCTAACGTGAGATACATTGGAGGTCCCCGAATATTGAGTGTATAAGTTCCTCTTCTGAGGCAACGACTTTTCTCAGTTAGGGGAACTTACCTGACCATGATCTACAGGGAGGAGTCCTGCTCTAATTTTTGATAATATGCTGAAAACTCTTGGGCATGTGAATGACCCCCAAGCTGCGCTTTCATATCGGTTGTCCATCCCAGCTTATGTATCTGAGGCCTTATGGTATATGACATTAGAATATTTTAATGAGGTGTTAATCTCATCGGCTCTTGTCCCCCGACTTATAATAGAAGGGTCTGTCTAAAATCTTCCGAGAAAAGGTATGTGTCGTTACCCATTGGTCATTATCTCAAAGTCTTCAGAGAGGAATGTTTTGTATTTTTTCCACAATACTAAAGTATCCAAAAGACCATAAAACACTAACATAATTGCGAACAAACGTCGTAAAAGCATCGGGGGCTGTCACTGACACAGGCCTCCTCGAGAGTCTTGTCCTAATGATGATCATCGTTATGAAGATGAAGTGCCCTACAGGTTGCTTGAAACGCAGGAAGCTCTACAGCATCAACTGTCTTTAAAAAACTAAGAAAAGTTCGTTCCTTGAATAATATGGAGCAACAGGTGCAATAATTAGCATTCTTATTTTTTTTTTGGTTATTCCTTCGTGTAATAAAGAAAACGTGTCCTTGATTTTTATATTTCAACAGACAATGCCCAAACAAATTTGCTAGGCTAGGCGCCATTTCCAATCTCCTACATTGGGTTAAATAATACCGTTGTTCTATTTTCAACAAAAATACCCATCACGTTAAACAACTTTTGCTAAGGAGTCATTCCCATATCTCTAATAGTTTAGCTGGTCTTTTCTTTCTGCCATTTCCATTTTCCTACATCAGGTTCAAGTACCTATTCTTGATTTTTATATGTCAACAGAAAATGCCCATCACGCTTAACAACTTTTGCCAAGGGGTCATTTCCACATCTCTAATAGTAGCAGGTCTATTACTTTTCTGGCATTCCATTGTCCTTAATTGAGTTCAAATATTCTGGATTTTAATATGTCAACAGAAAATGCTCATCACGCTTAACAACTTTTGCTTTTGTGACATTTCCATAACTCTCATAGTTTAGCTGATCTCTTAGTCTCCTACATCAGGTTTTGGAAATAAAAAAAAAATGCCTATTTTATGGCCCTACCAATTAGCTACATATCACGAAAAAAATTATTTACAAATCCGTTCAGTACTTTCGGATATTAGCGTGTACATACAAACAGACAGACAAAAATTTAAAAATCGTCTTAACGTATTATCTTACTGTTTTTTCCTGACTCCTGCGTGCAGGTGTCAGGACTCGCAGGGCACGATGTTAAGTGGGCCATCGTCTGGACTGCACCGCAAAGGTATTCCGCGAAACCAGCCGAAAAGCCCCACCTGACCATGTTTTCTTTGCTCCGGCCGGTCTGAGTCCGAAGCCTATTTAAAAACTTCCAGATCGGCCATGGTAGATCATGGCCAGAGAGAGAGGCTTTCATTAATTGGGACGTAAGGAGGTAGGGTCACTTTTTCACGCCATAGGTTGCACGTCGCATGTTTGGGTTCGATGGACAACGGTTCGAAACTTTAGTGAAGTAGGTTCAGATCCTCAATAGTTAATATAAATTTACTCTTTTGCGTCGCACTGTATTGGCAATTATATTAAACTAGTTGCCACCCGCGGTTTCACCTGCGTGGTTTCGGTTCCTTAAGAAATATCGGCTAAAGTATTGCCTAATGTTTTAACTCCAAATCAGAAAACATGACAATAAATAGTTCATTGTAATTGCGACCGCCGCGGTCGCGATGATGCTTTCAGACTATCCTAACTAATATTAAAAATGGGAAAGTGTGTTTGTTTGTCCTTCCTTGACGCCCTAACTATGCAACCAATCGAATTGATTTGGAGGAGCATAATGGACGGAGGTTTGAGACGAGGGGATGGAGAGTAAATAGGCTACTTTTTATCCCGATATTCCCAGGGGATCGAAAACCACTCGGATAAAACTGCTGCAGCATTCAGCTTGTTTTTGCGTGACTGAGTTACAACCATTCAAAATTTTCCATTTTTATATTCAAAGTCAAAGTCAAAGATTTTTATTCTTAAGTACTTTCGAATAGTCCAAATTATTTTTTCCCTACTAGCCATTCAGGACATCTTTTAACTGATAAGAAGAACGGCCGCAAGAAACTTATCAGCTTTAACAGAAACAACAACATTTACAATGGAACATGTTGCTGCCAAACACAAATTTTCAATTTTGAAATATATTTAAATTTAAGAGGAAAATTTTCCCATATTCAATTATTAGAATATTTTCCTTTTATCCTATTTATAATAGTGCATTTTGGTCTTTTAAATAATCATCTACCTTGTTATCACCTTTGCTTAAGAATGACTTTTTAACATATATTTTAAATTTATGCAAAGGCAGCTCAATCAATTGTTGTGGAACTTTATTAAAAAAGCTATTATACCTTTCCCCAAAAATGAGCGTCTACATTTTTCAAGTCGACATCTTGGAACGGCAAGCTTATTCTTATTTCTTGTATTAAAATTATGGACATCGCTATGCTTAATAAATAAATCAAGATGTTTCCTTACTACTATATTATCATAGATGTATTGTCCCGCCAAAGTTATTATATTAATCTCTTTAAACAAATCCTTAAGAGAATCTCTCCGTCGAAGGCTGTAAATGGCGCGCACAGCTCTTTTTTTAAGTTTAGAAACATTTTCTATATTAGCTGCTGAGCCCCACAACAACAGGCCATAGGACATTACACTATGAAAATAACTAAAGTAAACTAGTCTTGCCGTTCAATATCAGTTAAGAGCCTTATTTTCTATATTGCGAAAGCCTAAATCTAAGTCTACTCGACAAGGCTTCAATATGTGGATCCCATTGTAGCTTTGAATCCTATGTAATGCCAAGAAATTTTGTACTCTCAACTAACTCTACTACATTCCCATTCAAATTGATATGCATATCGACCTGCACTACATTAGGTAATGAGAATTTAACAAACTTGGTTTTAGTAGGGTTAAGAGACATATTTTTACTGTTGAACCAGTGTGCGACTTGAGAGAGAGCACTATTTCGTCAGAACAATTGTTTCCTCTATCAATTTTCAAAATTAAAGATGTATCATCTGCAAATAGTACTGTCTCACATAAATTACTCGTGTAATGAGGGAGATCGTTAATATAAATTAAAAACAGCAAAGGGCCCAATATTGAACCTTGTGGCACGCCCATAATAATGGGGGCTCCAGTAGAAGCAGTATTATTGACGATTACTTTTTGATTTCTATTGTGTTTCTATGACTGCAAAAGGCTAACAGATTTTTTAGAGACACCATAATGTTCTAGCTTTTTTAAAAGTGTAACGTGATCAACGCAATCGAAAGCTTTAGACAAGTCACAGAATATACCAATTACGTCTTGCTTGCCCTCCCAAGCCTCAAAAATATGTTTGAGGAGTGCAATGCCAGCATCAGTAGTATTTTTACCTTTAGAAAAGCCGAACTGATTGTTATGAAGGATTTGATTTATTGTTAAATAGTCTAATAATTGAGAGTATATAATTTTTTTTAAAATTTAACTAAGTGCCGGTAATACTGAAATCGGCCTAAAATTTGTGGGGTCACTTTTGTCACCCGATTTAAAAAGAGGAATAAGCTTACTATATTTCATTAAATCGGGAAAAGTACCTTCATCTATGCATTGATTAAAATGAAAGCTAAATATGGAGCTAGTGTATCAATAATTGATTTAATAATGTTGGTTGATATGCCCCATGAAAACTTCAGTCTTATTAATATTTATAGACTTTAAAGCTTTTAAAATGTCTTCACTATTAATATGCTTAAAATTGAATACTTTGTTACACTTATACAAGACTCTAAGAGGGCAGCAGCAACGTTTGAACAGGAAAATTAGTAGGATGATCCCTAGAATCCTGTCTTTCATTTGTAGATTAAGGTAATTAGTGGCTTTGAAGACACTGCGTCACTTCTATCAGCGAATGTCAAGGATGTCAAGGGTACCCTTATTAAAACAAGCTGCGTCACGCAAAAGTTCGGTATCGTGTCACTCGTAATTAAGAGGCCCTTTGGGCATTTCAATGTCTTGGCCGTCCTCTTTATTGTGATGGTAGGATCACAGTAAAGAGATACACAGTATTCTGTCTTCCTACTAATGGTCCGTTCGCGAATGATACCTGACGGGGCTCGGTTCGGCAAGACTCGTCTTGACTCGTCTCGAATGCGCCACGATGACAAACGCACGCTATAAAGATTTTGTACGCTATAAGCGTGTGGTTAAGGCTGAGACTACACGTCACATTTTTCTCTCCAATCCGATAGTCTGATCAGACAATCGAAAGGCGCTCGTGCCATACATTGGTTTGAACACTCAATACACATCCGATCCGATACTCGGATCTGACTTTCTAGCGCATATTATTTTATCGTATAATATTCTTTGGACTAAGTTTAGAAAAAGTCGGACGCAAAAATCGAACGTGTATTGAGTGAATCCGATCAGACAATCGGAAGCAAAATCGGACGTTTATTGCCAGCTTATTGTCTAATCTATGTTGGCGGGCAGCCCTATCGCGTGTTTGCGTACCGCGCGGTCCGCGCGGCTGCAATAATATTATTTAACTTTTTCGTCCACACCCGTTGGGAAAAGGAAGTTTTGTCATTAAATTTCTGCGTGATGGATTCTGGTCATTCTTTCTTGCGGCCTAGCGTGGATAAGTACTTTTTTAATTCAAATCCTAAAAATATGTCATAATGCGTTCCAAATTGCACTACTAATAGACTTTTTTGTTTGTTACATATTGGTTTTATTATTTTTTTTTAATAAAAAAAATTCATTGAATCATAAAAACAATAACAACAAGAAATTTTATATTAAGCTGGGTGATATTTTCACAACCTATGATTGGATTTCGGAACGTGACTAGACCTTTATTTTTAAAATGTATTTGTCTTGCATCTCATGTCAACATTTACCGAATCGTTTTTATTATTATTAGAAGTAACAATTTGTCACCATTTAAAATAACTTTGAATTAACTATATCACTCCCTTTTTCATTAGTTTTATTTTTTTATATTATTAAAACAACAAGAATAAGGTATATATAGATTAAACTTTTTGTTAAAAGAATTTATACCGGAAGTTGACCGCGGAAACGATCTAAAAAAATCTCGTTGTTGTGAGGTGAAAAATTTTGTGTTGCGCTCGGCAGTAAAGTTTTTAGCATCTCGTACCTTTAAAACCCTCGCTAAGCTCTTCGATTAAATCCTAGAATCCTTCGCTTACTCAGGTTTCAATATTCCAGCCTTGCATAACAATTAACTATTATCAAGAAAGAGCGTAAGACAACTTACTCATTCTAATATTACCTTGGTAGGATCTACAGAAATTAGGGACTCAGATAAATTAATTATTACTCGCACTTACAACGCAATAGCCTCGTTATTAGATATTGATGAAAAATGTTGACTAGGAAAGTCAGGGAAATAGTCGGAGCTCAGAGAGTCTAATATGGCCACTTAAGCAGTATTAGGTAATTCATATTTTGTTTATTTTCTATCTACTTTTGTATTTTCATTATCTCAAACTCGAGTTTGGTTCTATAGTTTGGGACCCTTACGGGGATAAATACAGTTTATTGGTGAAAAATCCAACGTAAGTTTGCATGATGGCTATACATAATATGGCTATTACCCTTTCTTGTATCCGTCAGTATTTGTGTTGATATGGTTACTCTAGAGTTGAGAAGTGTGTATTTTATTTTATTTATTTAATACATACACATGCTAGCTTACAGAAATGCATTTCCAACACACCAGCAAGTCATACAGTAACAGTTAAAATAACAAATTACTTTAAATAAATTCAAAACAATAAAAATATGATGTCATTACGAAATTAAAGAAAGTCAAATTGCTAGATAATAAAGTAAATTAAATCAAGTAAATGTCATTGGAAAAATAATAATAATAATAATAATAATAATAATAATTTGTTTATTGTCCAATACTAGCATAAACATAACAAAAAATTCTTAATAATAATTTACAATACCTCCATGCTAATCTAAACAATTATACTCTGCCTCCTAGTTTAGGTCAACCTGTATTCTAGGAGACAGATCCTTCCCACTTTGTATTCATTAGCATTTAACAAAACAAACGAGATATACTATGTATAAACTGTGATTGGACGAAATTTGAGCATGTATCTGTGTGTGTGTGTGTGTGTGTGTGTGTGTGTGTGTGTGTGTGTGTGTGTGTGTGTATGTATGTGTGTGTGTGTGTGTGTGCATGTGTGTGTGTGTATCAGTCTGTATATTTTAGACTATAGAAATTATGTGGTTGATTGATTTATTTAGGTATTAGTTATTACTTTTAAAGTAGGTTGTAATTATTATCTAGCTATTAAGTTTTAAAAGTATAAGTAAATTATATATCAAACTTTTAAAATTTTGATTAAAAAAAATTGTTTACGTTAAAAGTTGTTCAGTTTTGTCATAGTCAAGTTGTTGTAGCCAATCTCTTACTTTAATTTTACATGCGGTTTTTGGTAAGTTATAGATTTCTATGGTTTTATTTATCTTATTATACAAATAAGGGCCTAGAAAGCAGAAAGACCTTTTATAGAAAGTAGTTTTAAATTTATCTATTTTGCAAATTTTCCTTGTTCTTCTTCTACCAATATCTAATATAGATTTATCATAGATTAACTTAGAGTGCTGCTTCAGTACAGTTTTTATGATGCAGAGCTGCCTTACAGTAAGTAAGCCACAAATTGCATACAGCTCTTTTGTACAGAATCTATAAGGTTTGAAGATCATTACCTTCAGCAATGATCTCTGAACTCGTTCAGTGGAGAGTAGTCTAGTTTTGCATGCTCCACCCCATGCAACAATGCAATATGAAAGGATGGACTGACAAAGAGCGTAGTATACAGTTTTTAGTACATCCATATCAGCAACATGACGCAAATTTTTCATGACCCAGATTATTTTCCTTAGTTTGCTATTTAAGTTTTCAATTTGTCGTGTCCAAGAAAGATGGTTGTCTATGTCAACACCCAGATATCGAATATGTGATGCTGCCGCTATATGAGGGCATGAACAGGATTGAGATGGTACACCATGACACGTGTGAGCCTGAATACCGAAGTCTGAGTGAGGTTGGGTGCTACTATTAATTGAAAAGGTCACATATTTGGTTTTGCCAACGTTAAGTGACAACAAGTTTCTGTTCAGCCAAGAGATCACCGCACTTAAACCTTGCTCAGCGCATTTACGAGTCTCGTCCCAAGTATCACCATAGTATACAAGAGCTGTGTCATCTGCAAAGGTAAACACCTTACCATTCACAGGAGCGTGAAGACACAGCTCATTAATGTAAACTAAGAAGAGACTCGGTCCGAGAACGCTACCCTGAGGCGTTCCATATGAAATAGGCATTTCACTACTAGTGTACTTTCCAATTTTAATACATTGATGGCGATTAGTAAGATAATCCTCAAAGATCTTTAATGGTAGTCCACGTATGCCGATGTTCTCTAATTTGTTAAGCAGAAGGGGAATAGAGACGGTGTCAAAAGCTTTTGCTAAATCTAAAAATATACCAATACTCTTCTTACCTTTATCAAGGTTATTAACTATACTTTCTGTTAAATTAGATACAGCATCTTCGGTCGACTTGCCAGCTCTAAATCCAAATTGCGATTCAGCTAATAGGTTTTCATTTTCCAGATATTTAATAAGTCGTTTATTTAGAAGTTTTTCAAAAACTTTTGATAGAGCCGACAAGACCGATATTGGTCTGTAATTATTGACATCGTCTCTATTTCCCTGCTTGAACACAGGCGTTATGAGAGCCTTCTTAAATGAATTTGGAAACGTACCGCTAGTTAAACAAAGATTAAAAATGTAGGTTAAAACTGAAACAATACAATGGCATGCTGATTTCAAAAAATGGGCTGGGATACCATCCCATCCAGGAGCCGAATCATTTTTGAGATTACGTATTGTTTCATGAACCTCATCATCGTCAATGCCAAGCAGAACAAAAGAATTCAAATGACTCTGTGAATTTATAGTACAGGGTCCCGTAGAAGTTTTGGGAACGTTCTGAGCGAGTTTTTGGCCTATGGTAGAAAAAAAGGAATTCACATCATTAAGAGATTCTAAAGGTCCCTTCGGGTTAATGCGCAATAGTTCAGTAGATAAACTTTTAGTATTGATTGTGTTAGTTACACTTTTAACTGTCTTCCAAATGTGTTTGGGATTTTTATTTTTTACTAACTCTGATTTGTAATAAGATTGTTTTAATTTTTTAACAAGATTGCAGTAGAAATTACGATATCGGCGAAACATGATCTGCGCTATTTTGTCATCGGGATTATTTTTAGCTATCTTTTGAAGTCTATTACGGTGTCGAATACATCGCAAAATACCAGTAGAAATCCAAGGCTTCAAAATGCGTTTGCTTCGTGGAATTGGAAAAACTTTTGTGTTATCTTTCAGTACTTGTCTTAAGGTTGTTACTAGAGAGTCGGCTGCCACATTCGGATCTTTAATAGAATAGATAAATGACAGATCAATATTTTTTAATTTTTGTAAAGCACTGTTAAAGTCAGTTCTTGTTAATACAAGGGATTTATCATTTATAGTAGGTTTTGTGACAAAGTTAAAAGTAAACAAAGTTGGTTGATGATCTGTGAATGCGGATTTAAAAACAAATGTCCGGGATGACGCATATCCCTTAAACATAACGTGATCAAGGCAATTCGCCTCTCTAGTTGGAAAGACGTGGGCTGGTATAACACCATGCTCCGCTAATAGATTTAAATAGGTATCTTTTCTAAGATCCTTGCTATAAGTTTTAATGTCTATATTAATATCACCAATGATGCAAATGTTTTTATATGATTTATATTTGTACAAAATTGAATTTAGAGAGTTTAAAAATACATCGATGTTATGGATTGAAGGTGATCTGTAAATAGCAATTATAATAGTATCATTGTTAATTTGGATAACCAAGCAATTAGCGTCTTCAATGTTTGGCTCTTCAACAATGCAATTTATACGATCACTTATATAAACCACCACCCCATCATTTTGATTTCGACATATTTTAGAGAATGCTAGGGAGTAGTTTTCATAATGAGGGAGTGGTTTATTGAGGTGTGTCCAGGTTTCAGTGAAAATAACTATATCACATTTCACCCTCAATTCAGCCAATAAAATTTGAAAAGAATCAAAGTTTTTATATATACTTCTTACATTCTGAGCTATTATTTTTAAACTATGCCCATTATATTGTATCTTGTTTGCTAATTCATCCAAATCTATTAATTCGCTATGGTATGGCATCAGTTCATCAATGTCGTTTAGTAGGTAATTAATTATTACTCGCACTTACAACGCAATAGCCTCGTTATTAGATATTGATGAAAAATGTTGACTAGGAAAGTCAGGGAAATAGTCGGAGCTCAGAGAGTCTAATATGGCCACTTAAGCAGTATTAGGTAATTCATATTTTGTTTATTTTCTATCTACTTTTGTATTTTCATTATCTCAAACTCGAGTTTGGTTCTATAGTTTGGGACCCTTACGGGGATAAATACAGTTTATTGGTGAAAAATCCAACGTAAGTTTGCATGATGGCTATACATAATATGGCTATTACCCTTTCTTGTATCCGTCAGTATTTGTGTTGATATGGTTACTCTAGAGTTGAGAAGTGTGTATTTTATTTTATTTATTTAATACATACACATGCTAGCTTACAGAAATGCATTTCCAACACACCAGCAAGTCATACAGTAACAGTTAAAATAACAAATTACTTTAAATAAATTCAAAACAATAAAAATATGATGTCATTACGAAATTAAAGAAAGTCAAATTGCTAGATAATAAAGTAAATTAAATCAAGTAAATGTCATTGGAAAAATAATAATAATCTACAACAATTTGGTACATACAAAAAAATAAAGAAATTACAATACAATAAAACTTAAAGGAATAATATCAGATTTTTGTAATTGTCATGTCATAAGATATTCTAATTCTAAATATTTACTAGCTTCTCTACATATATGGTCAATCTTAACAGCAAATAAATCAATGTCAGGGCACTGAGTGAGTATGTCCCCAATCAGGCGTATTACGCGAACAGTAGGTGCATTAGCGGCATGTACAGTGCGTGTGACGGGTTTGCGTAAAAGCCGCGGCGGCGCGGTGCCATCGCCCCTGCCTCAGTCCGGGGAACGCGCATGGGTACAAGTAGTTCTAACTTAGAAACCACATCAGTGGCTACCCTATTATGGATCGCTGAAATATAATGACCCATAAGATGTAACATTCTCCTATGAGCCAGCGTGTCCAAATCAACCATACCGGCTACGAAACGCGAGGGATATAAATAAGGGTAATACCCATAAAGCCGTTTATAAAGCCAACGCCCAAATTTGCGCTGTACTCGCTCCACCATTATATCATATTTGTCCTCGTAGGGGTCCCAAAGTATAGATGCGTATTCTAATTTGCTGCGTACGTAGGCGTTGTACAACACCCTTGCAACCGTCAATTTATCGAATTCGGTTGATGTCCGTATAATAAATCCTAAAATTTTAATAGCCTGTTTGCAGGTTTCCGTCACATGTTTATGAAAGTCAAACTTACTGTCTAATATTACTCCCAAATCACGAACTTCATCAACTCTATCTATACAGGCGTCAAATAATTTATAATTTTCGAATATTGGACAACGTTTGCGAGTAAACGAAATTGATTTGCATTTCGATTTGTTAAAAGGTAAACGATTTTCTAAACTCCACTCAGATACTGCATTAATGTCTGCCTGAAGAGCAGCTGTATCAGTGCTATTTTTGACTCCGAGATAGAGCTTAAGGTCATCTGCAAAGAGGAGACATTGAGAAGAACGTACAGTTTGCGGTAAGTCGTTGATCATCACAAGGAATAGAGTCGGACCTAACGTGCTTCCCTGACTTACGCCTGATCTTGTGTAGTATTCAGCTGACTCAAATCCCTGTACTTTCACAAATTGGCGTCTATTCTCTAAATAACTAGCAAAAAAATTTATCAGTTTGGGTGTAAAACCGACCGATGCCAATTTTTTTAACAGAATGTCGTTGTCGACCAGGTCAAAGGCTTTTTGGAAGTCAAAATACGCAGCATCGACCTGGCCTCCAGCATCCAGCTCTTTTGACACGTAATCCGTTAGCGCTATGAGATTAGTAGTGGTAGAACGCGCTTTACGAAATCCGTGCTGGCAGTTGTCCAATAAACTATCAACCTGCTGTGTCAGGTACTTATTAAGGATCGTCTCGAATACTTTAGGAAACACTGAAAGTACTGAAAGTACTGAAAGTAGTTCAGTATCTAATGTATTACATATTATTAATACATCACAGGATACATAGCTCCTCAGCTTTGGAGAGGCTTTGGTTCATAGTTACAGGTCGAATTAGACGAGACGAAGCAGGGACAGTTGCACCAAGTCGGCCTTCGCGTCTTCTGTACAAACCAACCGCGCGCACACGACGCGGTGCTAACGCACCTACCATGCTGATGTAGACATATTTGCCGACAGCTTATGCTACCTTTATGACAGAGTCTATGCATTTGTAAACAATATGCTTACGTATTTTATTATTTATAATTTTAGTAGTTTTATTATTTTTATTTATTATTTGACCTAAGGAACTATTATTTTGAATTTCTGACACTAGGAACAATTATTTTGACGGAGGAATTATTATTATTGTATATCATATTGACATACCTTCTTTCTTATAATTTTTTTTCTGTTTCAATCAATTCTAATGTTGTTCATTTAAATTCATTGCATCAGTATTACGTGACATTTGTTTTTATAATCTTAATAATGTATTTGTTGTAATTTGTTAGTTTAAGCTTACTGGCATGTTGGAATTTTCTGTAAGCCTGTGAGTTTTTTTGAACAGAACAGAACAGTCAGTGTAGCAGAATTTGCTCTTATTTTATCGAGGACAAGAAAACTTACTAAAAGCAACGTCTTTAGAAAATAAACATGTAATTGAATTGTTCCTTAAGGACGCGCTCTAGGCCAAAAGCAAAAGTAATAACTGCAACGGCGAACTGCAAAGTAAATGATGCCTTATTTCTATGAGAAATAAGGGCATTTACTATATAATTCTCCGGCCCCATTCGGCCGGTCCGGAATGAAGAAATGAAGGAAATTCTTTTTTTAAAGGATATTTAAAGGTTATTTACAAAAAATATATAACATAAGCCCTGCCTTATCTATAGTGTAATTATACTAAAAAGTTCCAAGCTTTAGTTTAATTATTACTTGAATACTAGGAATGTTTATCGTATTAATTATAGTGATTTGGAGGCAACTTCGCAATTTTTTTCTTTCGAGAAAATTTTATGCAATCGTGTTTTTGAGTAACATAGTGTTAGTCCTGTAGTTTGCTGCATCTTAATTTGAAATTCAGTTTTTCATTAATATTGATATTACAGACGATCATGTAAAGCAATCTGATTTTCATTGGCCTATAGCGGGCCCTTAAGTAGCTTTATTAGACTCACAGAATCGTTTAGTGGTTTTTTTAACCCACAGAACCGTTCGCCAATAAAATGTGTGGCCGAAATAATTTCTGAAATCGCTGAAAGGAATTCAGGTTAAAGAACTCGCTTACTAAAAGCTTACAGACAAGACTAACTCATTTGATTTTTTTTTTAAAGACACTACCTTCTTAAAAATAAAAACGTCACTCATTACCATTAGCATAATCGGATTTGCACTGTCGGTTAGTTGTTGTGGCTCGATGGCTGCGTCTCTTCTTCTTTACTGCAACTTGTATGATAAAAAGTCGTCGAGTAACTTTCCCAATAATCCACAGGTCGTTTCAATAAGAATCCGGTTAGAAGGTCCAAAATGTACGGGAATCTTCGTCGGCAATGACATACAACGTAATTTTCGTAAAATAAAGATATAATTTTCAATGTACAATTTTGCGCGGGAAACAGATATAAAATTTTAGTACGTATTTCTTCAGTGTTGTAAAGGCAAGTGACCGCGTAGGCGGCCAGGCCAGTGATAACGATGAGCGACGACACACGACGCAAGTCCTATATCATGCGCAATGCGAACTCCTTGCGTTGAGGCCTTGTTGAAACCACTAAGCAGGTAATCACTACGTTTTTACTA